>OY728156.1:985178148-995178148 GCA_963277665.1 Viscum album
ATTTGGATACTCTAATCTTGGGGATTACAACTAAGGAAGATTCCCAAGTTAAGAGGGGACTTATGATTGGGTTTTACTCCTGAGAAGGAATCCTAGATAAAAAAGTAAATTAGGTCTGGTTAAGAGAAATTAAGGCTGGGGCTTACTCCTAAGAAGGAGGCCTAGGTTAAAGGGGTTTTAAAAATTAAGGGACTTGAGGATTACTCCAAAGGAGGATGCCCAGATTTGAGAAATTATGGTTGGGGATTACTCCTGAGGAGGATGCCCATAATTATGACTAGAGCTTACTCCTATGGAGGATGCCTAGGTTTGGGGACTTGGGGCTTACTCTTGAAAAGGAGGCCCAGGTTAAGGGACATGGGGCTTACTCCTAAAAAGGAGGCCTAAATTAATGAGGACTTGGGGCTTACTCCTAAGGAGGATGTCCAAATTAATGAAAATTTGGATTGGGGATTACTCCTGAAAAGGAGGCCAATGAATAGGGTTATCTCATCTTAAAGGATGAGGTTGAATGAATGAAATCTCTAACTTTTGTGACATAGAGATGTGTAAATTACTAGGTTTTGAGAGAAGTTCCACGAAATTCCTTTCAGATAAGGAATCCAATCAAGAAAACATGCCATAAATGGCTTTTAATAGTTTCTTTAAGACTAAATCTTGAATAGGAGAGGTGGACTGGCATAAGAGAGGTGAAATGGACAGGAAGGGCACCAAAAAATAGATGGGCGCGCAAGTCTTGGGGGGTCGCGCAAGTACTGCATGGGCGTGCAAGTCTTGGTTGCGCAAGTATATTTGTGCGACACCTATATACTTGGGAGACGGTTAAACAGCAGTGTAATAATTGGGTGATCCTTGACCAAAGCCTTTATAATTATCCCAAGGTACTTCCAGAAGAGTGGTGCACATGTTTCAATGAGTAGGTAAGGAGGCGCGCAAGTGTGTCCATTTACCTTAAAGGTAAAACACTTAGGTGCACAAGTGTTAGTGAATTATAACACTTAGACCTTATTCCTCTTGTTTAGACCTTCCATTCTAGGTAAAGAATTACCTTAGAAGTGTTCGGAAGACTTTAAGAAGAGACTTGGGCGTTCAGAGCTATGTATCTGAATTCTGGAAAAAATACTCTGAAAATGGGGGGCCCACCGGTGGTATTTATAGGTTGGAGAAGACCCTGGGAGGTTTTCAAAGAGGGTGCGCAAGTCACTTGCGCGACTATTAGGTGGCTTAAAAGTGTAATTGCATGATAGTGAGGGAACTTGTGCGACCCAAAGGTATTTGACTCCTTTTTTTATTCCTTTGTCGATTTTTGATGATTTCTTCAGAAGATGAATCAATTTGTTTGAGGTATTTCCCTTTTCATTTCATTTAGACTCTGTGATGAAAAAGGAGTGTCAAAAAAAGTCCCCCCTCAGAGTTGGATCCAGAGAGAAAAGAGGTTTTGACTCTGAAGAAATTGAGAAAAAATGAATCTAGCAGTTTAAAGTCATGCATGTTGGACATAAAAAAGGATAATGTTTAATGTTGAATAGCTTTGACTAAAATGGATTAAAAATTGACTCAATTCCTTGATAATTTATCTAAAAACAAATTACCACACTCAAGTATGAGGGAAAATATGTAAACTACGACTTAAGAAAAAAATTTGAATTTGAGGAATGATATGAAAAAGAGCTAAAAGGCATTAGAAGAAGTAGTTCCCAAGAATGAAGTTACCATTATTTAACAAACCCGTTAGGGGGTTGAATTATGCAGAGCTGCCTAAGGGCATTGTTTGTATAGTCAAATAATAGCATCTTTTAGCTGATAGGTCCATTATGTAGACTTGTTTATGCAAGGCCGCCTAAGGGCACATGCTGTATATTCAGGCAAAAGTGCTCTCAGAAAGTAACTTTTCTACTGCTAAAAAGCCAGTGGAAGTTTATGGAGATTCAAATTTTCCAAAGTATAGAGTTTTTTATATGGAAAGTGGTACTTGAATATGGAGATGATATTTTCAAACAAGATTATCGAAGAACTGGATGAATATCACTCCTACGAAGGTCTGACCCAAACGTAGGGAAGGAAAATATAAACCATATACTTGAATACTTTCAGATCATAAAAAGTATATGGGACAAAAATGTTAAGGATGGATATTTTTTTCGGATCCCTACAAATTTTCTTTAATACCAATAAAGAAAAAAATAGGTTTTTGTCCTAAGAATGAAGTTACCATTATTTAACAAACTCTTTAGGGGGTTTAATTATGCATGGCATCCTAAGGGAATTGGCTGTATAGTCAAATAATAACATCTTTTGGCTGACAGGTCTGTTATGTAGACTGTTTATGCAAGGCCGCCTAAGGGAACGTGCCGCATGGTCAGGCAAAAGAGTTCTCAGAATTTGGACATTTTGTGATTAGAAGTCAGGAAAAAGGGTTATGAATATCTAAACATATTTAAGGTTATGATTATGACACATAAAAATGGGTATTGTTCAATGTATGTAAAGATACATAGATCAACGCTAACCATAATCACGTTGTGGCTGGGTCTTGAATTGAAATATTAGACTTCACTACGTATCCCATAAGGATGGGAATGAAGCCATACTTAGTTCTGGAAATACATTTTAATGTTGTGTGGGACTAAAGTATGGGAGATCTTAGTTTAGGGTCATAGAGCTCAGACCATTATAAGAAATACACAGTGTGTGTTTTCATGGGGACTTTTCAGCCAAGGGATTGAAATTGGAATTTAGGGTGAGGCGCAAAGACTTGGGGCTGGATTCGAGGGACACTCGAACATTCCTACGTATCCCATAAGGATGGGAATCAATCCCACATAGTTCTAGAAATACCCTCTGTAAAGATTTGATTCGTACAAGTGAAGGGTAAAAGGGGACTTTAGTGCAATGATGGTTTGGCCCAAAATAAAAGGTTCAGGCATTGCCATGTATGCACGTAGTCTTTAGAATAAAACATGATTGGAGATCAATGTAAATAATTATTTCCTCTCAGGTGAGGGTAACAAAGAATGTTATAGTTTTTGTCATACTGGAAAAAAATGATGTACAGTTTAATGTCATATAGCAAGGATGAAGTTGAACCAATGTAAAGAAATTGATTCTGGGGGCGGTTTCACAAATCAACATCGTACGAGATGGAGGTGAACCGATGTGAAGAGATTAGTTTTGGGCTTTAACCTTGGAGGTTGCCTACGTACCCAGCCTAGAAGGCGACGATCAAAGTCCATGTAGTTCAATTAAAGAATGAATTAGTGATCAAGTTGTTCTTAGGGAAAACGACCTAAAAAATGGTGTTGGGACTTACACATGGTTAGCGGACTAGAGAGGGTGTTATGGTTGAAGTTATCTCTAAGCTCATGTGAGTCATACACGGTGTGAGAAACAATAGGTAACAACAACCTTAATGATGCATAGTTTAATGTCATATAGGACATATGAAGGGACTACATAGTTTAAAGTCTTGCAGTTAGGACTATTGGTGCTGTACAGTTTAGCGTCATGTAGTTAGGATGATGGGGACAATATAGTTAATGTCATGTTGGACAAAAAGAGGACTGTGTAGTTTAATGTCATGTAGTAAGGACAAAAGAGAACATATTTTAACGTCATGTTGGACGTATTAGGGACCTTTTCGCAGTTTAACATCATGTTGGATGAAAAAAAGGATGATACAATTTAGTATCATGTTGGATGAATGTGTTAATAGTTTAAGGTCATATGCATGGACCATTAGTTATGCAGTTTAACGTCTTGCTGGACGCAAGGGACTTTTGTATAGTTTAGCGTCATGTAGTCTGAACGTCACAGTTTAACGTCATGTTGGACATAAGTGCCAATAGTTTAAAGTCACATGCATGGAACCTGGATGGTGATGGAGTTTAATGTCTTGTTGGACGTAAGGGACTTCTGTACAGTTTAGCATCATGTAGTTTGGACATCACAGTTTAACATCATGTTGGACGTAAGTGCCAATAGTTTAAAGTCATATTCATGGACCCTAGATGGTGGATTTTGTTTTTGTGCTGGACATAAGGGACATTCAAATAGTTTAAGGTCATATGCATGGACCGTAACAATGTATTTTGTGTTTATACAAAATACTTCTTCAGAAATATGGCATTGGTTGGAGCAGTGATGAGTTCTCCATCCATTGAGATTAATGAATATGCTCCATTGGAGTATACCTTATGTATTGAATAAGGTCCTTCCCATTTTGGTTCAAGCTTGGGAGGTTTCATTCTTGGTATCATTGGAGGTCTGCGAACCAATACCGGTTCTCCCTGAATTAATGAATGAAGACGAACTTTTTTGTTGAAAGCTCGTGCTATTCGATTCTAGTAGACTTCCAAGTGGTGCAGTGTGCACAATCTTTTCTCATCTAACCATTTAAATTCACTCAATCACTTTTGAGACTGTTCGTATGTAGATGACTGATTAAAAATGGATACTCTGAGCGAAGGAAGCTTAATTTCAATGGGCAATACTGCTTCCGTTCCATATACTAGTGAATATGGAGTTGACCGCATTGCGGTGTGGGTGGTGGTCCGATAATCCCATAAAGCATGAAATTATTTATCAAGCCATGAACTCTTATCCTTATCCCCCATCTTTTGTAGTATATTTGATAGAGTCTTATTTAAGGGTTCTATCTGGCCATTGGCCGCTGCATAATACCGAGATGAATTATTGGATTTGATGTTGTATTCTTGATAAAACTTCTTCACCTTGGATGAACAGAAGTTGGTCCCATTTTCCATCAATATGGTATGAGGGACACCAAATCTCATAATGATGTTAGGCTTGATGAAGCTAACAATGCATTTAGAACTAAGTTCTTTGAGAGGTATTGCCTCTTCCCATTTGGAAAAGAAGTCAGTAGCAGTAAGAATATACATAAACTGCTTGGATGTAGCTAAAGGATAAGGTCCCACCACATCCATTCCCCATGTGGAAAATGGCCACGAGTACTTAGTTGTATGAAGAATCTCTGGGGGTTGATGAATGAAGTTGGCGTGTACTTGGAACGGATGACACTTCTTTGTGAAATCAACACAATCTTGTATCATTGAAGGCCAAAAGTATCCAAGCCTTCGAATTTGATCTGATAGTCTATGTCCAGACTAGTGGGAACCACAGACTCCTACATGCACTTCTTTCATTACATCCATTACCTCTTCACCATCAATGAATCTGAAGAGAACTCCATCAAAACCATGTTTGTAGAGAATTTTCTCTAGGTGATCTGAGCTTTCATAAAGAGTAAAATTGACCACACGTCTCCAGATTTGTTATTTCCCAACTCTATTAGGTGGAAGTGTTCCATTTTGAAGGTATTCCATGATAGGTGTCATCCATCCTGTAATATGACCATACGGTTCAGGAATGGGACTAATTTCATTGATCTCTTATGTTCTGGTTTGAACATAAGGTGAAATTGTATGGCGGTGGGCAGTACTGATGGTTGTCTCATCCCGATTTGGATCTGCCGGAGTTGTGGCTATATTAACCAGTGCATCAGCTTGGGAATTTTGTGATCTTGGGACATAAGAAAATGTTAGTTCTGAAGGGAATTCCACCATTAACTCTCTGACATAATCATACAAGGGGATTAGTTCTTCTTTTCTGATGGAATAATCCCCATTGACTTGTTTAATTACCAGGTCTGAATCACCTTTCACCTTTAAGTGATTCACTTATGCTTGAAGTTCCAACTCCAAGCCTATAATGAGAGCTTGGTATTATGCTTCATTATTTGTACCGCCTCCCAATAGTGATAAGGAATAAGGTAGAAATTCCTTTTCTGGGGAAATGAGTACAACTCCTAACCCAACTTTGTTGAACTTAGAATCTTCCATTATCCTCCCTGTTGGACTTATGGAAGCACCATCAAAATACATTTCCCATACATGAGGACTATCCTGAATAGAGAAGACTTCCTCACCAGGGAGTTCAATATCTGAAGATGTATCTTCTACTAAAGGATGTTCAGCAAGGAAATCAGCTAGATCTTGGCCCTTTATTTCCTTTTGAGACACATACTAGATGTTGAATTGCTGCAAAATAACTACCCACCTTGCCAGACTTCCTGTAATCATTGGACGACTAAGGATGAATTTGAGCGGGTTATTGCGAGATACCAATTGGACCTCTTGATGTTGCAGGTAGTGTCTCAACTTCTGAACTGCAAAGATTAAGGCTAGGCTGCACTTCTCAATACTTTAATATCGGGTTTCTTCTTCAATCATAGTCTGACTGAGAGTGTAGAGGCTGTTTTTATTCCTAGCATCATTTTTCTGAGCAAGAAAGGCACCTAATGATCGCTCTAAAGCTATCACATAGAGGATAAGTGGTCTTCCTTCAACAGGTGGCATTAACACCGGTGGACTCAAGAGATACCTTTTGAGAATATCGAATGCTTCTTGATATTCTTCAGTCCACTGGTAAGTGACTCCCTTCTTCATCAATTTTGTGAAGGGTAAGCTTTTTATTGCCAAATTGGCGATGAAATGCCGAATATAGGATAAGTGTCCTTGAAGTCCTTTCAATTATTTCAAATTTCGAGGAGGTGACATACCAAGGATTGACTTTGCCTTCTCAGGATCTACTTCGATACAACTATGGCATACAACAAAGCAGATACATATTCCTGAGGTTACCCCAAAAGCACATTTTAAGGGGTTCATCTTCAAATTATGTTGTCGAAGCCTGCGGAATATGACTTCAAAATCAACGAAGTGATTAGAAAGTTGTTTGGATTTAACCACTAAATCGTCCAAATAACATTCAACAAACTTCCGTAAAAAGGGTTTGAAGATAAGATGCATGGCACACTGATATGTTGGGCCTGCATTCTTTAAGCCAAAGGGAATTACCCAACAGCAAAACAAACTTTGAGGGGCTATGAAGGCTGTAGATTCTTCATCTTCTGGATCCATTCAGATTTGATTATACCCGAAATATCAATCCATGAAGGAAAGTGCTTCATAGCCAGTTGTTGCATCTATTAAGTGTTCTGTGATCGGAACTGGAAAATCATCCTTAGGACAATGCCGATTAAGATCTCTGAAATCAATGAAAACTATAACTTGTCTATTATTCTTTTTCATAGGGACAATATTAGCTAACTGTTTGGGATATTGAACTTCTCTAACGAAGTTATCTTTGATAATCTTATCCACTTCACCTACAATTTTGGAAGCATAAGTTGGGTGTGTTCTTCTTGCAGCTTGATTAAATCTATGATGTTCTTCAGGCAAACCCATGCAATGGGTAGAAATATCAGGATCAAGATTGGGAATCTCTGTATAGTTCCATGCAAATATGTCTCGATTTTTCTTTAAAAAAAAGATATACATCACTTGTTCTTCAAGAGTCATGGCCGCACTGATTAAAGTGGGGCGTGGATCTTTTGTTGTACCCAGATTTATTTCTCTGAGTTCATCCACGGTGGTAGAGATACCCTCTTCAAATGCTGGAGGAGCATCCCTGAGATCTTCCTCTTCTTCTTCAACATGTGTTACTTCTTCTATTTCTACTTTCATAGTAGATGATTAAGTATAATTTCCATGATTAAGAGAGATGTTAAAATTTGAACATATTGAAGAAGAGGCTTCCATTTCTGACCCAATTGATGATGAAGGGTCTTCCATGGGTAATAAAGAGGAGATGATGGATTGAGAATCAACATCATTGTTCGCCTCTGACGTTGCTATCACTTCTTCTGGCCTAGTTAGAGAATTATAAACTTGATGGATTTCAACAGATGAAATAAAGACATCTCCATTTGAGATTTCATCATTCCTTGGTAGATCAGCACTTTCTCCCATGCTATCTGGCTTGATTTCGATGATTGAAATTATGGATATTTCTATAAGAGTATTTTGATTTGGGTCTATCTTGTCAATTTGACTGATAGGAAACACATAATCAGTAATCACATGTGCAAATGGATTTACTGGAATCTTCTCCAAACCAAATGAAGCATTAAATTTGGTAATCTCCTTTGTTGTGGATTTATCCTTTCCCTTCATGTGATAGAATTCTGCCTCAATGATTTGAGATTCACATGTCTTGAACGGGGCCTTATCACCATACAATGTCCCAAATTGACCATTGAAACAATATTTGATAAATTTATGGTATGATGAAGGGATAACCGCATGTTGATGTAGCCAGGGTCTTCCAAGTAAGATATTGAAGGCTGAGTCTTGATCAACAACCATGAAATCTGAATTGGATACAAGATCTCTAAACTAAGTTCTGAGTGTAATATCGCCAAGTGTTTCTTCTTCATTTTTATCATATCCTTTAAATATCATTGTAGAAGGAGATAAATTAGATTCATTGAGGCCCAATCAACGAAGTGTACGAATGGGGATGAGGTTGACTCCTGATCCATTATCAATGAAAGACCTCCGGATGTCCACACCATTGAGCTTGCCAGATAAATACAATGGTCTAATGTGTCCATGCATGACATCATTTTCATCTTCATCTATGAAATATATCACTGCATGGAATTCTGCATGATTATTTTCAACATGGTAGGCTTCAGCTGCAGCTATTTCAGTTTCAAACTCCTGAGGACTTGACAAAGCCTCAATGAGTGCCTCCCAAAGATCCTTTGATAAATTAAAGGCATCCAAAATTGATAACTTGGCCGGTAATTGGGCCAGGTGTTTCAATACATCATACTTTTGATCCAAAGGTCTGCGTTTCCCAATAAGAACATGTGGTTTAGCAGGTGCCTTGGAAGTTGATGCTTTGGAAGTTGATGTATCTTGTATCGGGATAGGAGTTGAAAATACTCCTGGCCTTGGAAGATCAGACCGATTAAGTCAATTTACCTTTTGAGAGGATGAAGGTGGAACCTCCAACCGATCATCCAGAATAATTGTGCCAGGACTGAGTCTACCTTGTGTGGAAGAACTTTCTTGTTCTTGTTGAGCTTGTTGAAGGGCTCTACCATGAGTTTCTGCCGCATACACAGTTGTAGTAGGGGTAGAATTGGAATAGTGGCCTCTGAAAGATCCACGTCTTACCCTATATCCTGAGCCTCTAGAACTTCCTATGATTCCTCTGTTTGATATAGGGAATTTGGTCTTATCAAAATCAAAACTGTGACTAGCATAAGGTTCTGTTAAGTGGCTCATATTAACAGAACCGAAGATCAGTTCTTTATCTGCTGAAGACTCTGCCTGACTAGCCAATTTAGGCTGTACCATTTGGTGGTATGGTTCCTGTAGCTTTAAAGTAGATGGAATGAAATCTACCAGAGTTAAAGGAAACTTAGGCTTTGACACAATTTCATCTTCCTCTGATTGCTTTTCTTTCATCGAACTAGGCCGCCCTTTGAGGATTTTCCCTCTGAAGAGGATTTTGTTGTGGCATCCATAGTAGAAGACACAATTGGTTTCTTTAATTGAATTCACAAAATGGAATGAGTTCAGTTGATTGTTTTCCTGACCATCCAATCATTATATTTTTGTGCATTTTTTCTTTCGACTTCTTGCCATTCACCTTCTTCATCTTGAACTGTAGCAGTAACACATGCTACGTGGGATAAAGAGCCTTTTAGTTTGAATTGTCCTGAGTAAACCATATTTTGAAGGAGGAATTTGAAGACAAGACACTCCTGGATGGGATTCCCTAACATTTGATGAAAGGAGAAATAATTGGGATGGTCTTCATCTCCTTTTTTGGCCTTTTGGGCCTTGGCAACAGAACCAAATTATTTTCCAGAGCCGAAATGAAGTAGCCAGGAACTTGTTCGTTTCGGAAAGAGTAAAATTTTCTCTTCAGATCCTCAAATTATTTCTGTATTTGATCTTTTTGATCATATTGAAGAAACTACCTTTTTTGTTGGCACTCAGGAGGTGGATCCCTTCGAGAAGATGAAGGTTTTGAAGTAGAAGCAGGTATAGGTGCTTGTTTAAGAAAAACTGTAGCAGTCTATGCTCTACCCATTATCCTTCCTGGATCTGATGGAATTACACGAGTTTTATCCTTATTCTTCTTAAGAGAATCTTCAATCTGTTAAGCGATCGAAGTAAGGTCTCGAAATCCTCCTGTGTATTTCACAGGGATCAACGGTGTGTGCAACTCATCACGTAAATTCGCCACACAGATTAGCAATAATTCCTCTTGAGGGAGTGCTAAGCTTAGGGAATATGTTAATCCCTTCAAGCAAGTTATGAAATATGAGACCATTTCATTATCTCTTTGCTTTTGTTTTTTAAGATAAAAAACTATTGTCTTTGGAAACATTGAGATGAATTAAAGAATAAATTGTTGACGAAGATCCTCCCACCGGGTAATTGACCGAGATTGCAAGCTTGTATACCAAACAAAAGCTGGTCCTTACAAGGTTTTCATGAAGCATCTGAGTTTCACTGCTTCTTTATGTTCTGGAGTTCCCATAATAGGATCGCAACAAGACATGTAATGTGTCAAATGTTGTTCAGGATCACCTTATCCATTGAAAACAGGGAATACAGGGTTCCCAAAACTTGATGGGTGAGGGATTGAATCTACCCATTCAGGGTAAGCTTTCTTTTCTGGTTGAACCGGAGCACACTTTCCCTCCATAGATTCCAACCGAGCTGTTAATGACTCAATAGTAGTTATTAACTTTTGAGAAAAATTTGGTTGAGCTTGGACCTAAACAGATGCAATGACTGGAGCTGGTACAGATGTAGCAGCTGGTACTACAACCAATGGCATCACTGCCGATTGTTGTTGCACTTGACCCATAGTATTAGACCTATGAGGGTGTATTGATAGAGGAGGATATTCTTGATCCATCTTAATAGCTACAAAAAACTCCCTTGCCTGACTGACTCCAGCATGTTTAGGAGGAAGACTACCCTGAAGGAGTTCTGCATTCATCTTCCTTAATTCCTTTATTTCTTCCTCTTGTTGCGCAAATCTTTTCTCTACTGAGAGTGATTTTCATTCTATGGAGGAAGGATATGTAACCTCTTTCTTTCCTTTAACCTTTTTTTATCTCCTTCGGAGAGGGGGAAGTGATTTACTTGAAGGAACCCCCAGATTTTGGGTAAGCCTTTGATTTCGTGTATGCACACCTTCTTCATTTGTGTCCGTGTGTACAACTTCTTAAGCAGGAACCTCTTCATCTAAGTCCCCTAAGTGAGCCTCTTGTTCTGGAGGATCGTTAAAAATGGCATTGATGACATTAATTGATGAATAACGCATCACATCCCTTCTATCAGCATTTCTGTGATATTTTCTTCTTCTATGTCCCTGGCGAGACATTTCTTTTTGTTGGATTGATCCTTCAGGAACTTCTTGATGAACCGAAATTTGGAGGGAATCTCTTGATAATTTGGCTCTTCGTTCCTCCTGTGGCTTCTTCCCCAATCGAGAGAAGACCGACTCTCGCTGAGGAGGGGATTGATGATTTGAAAAAGTCCCCAGTCTGGTGGACTGGGGTTGTTCCTGCTGTTCCCGCTCAACTCCTCGAATCCTATTTGTTGATTCTGAGGGTTGGGTTAAAAGAGTCCCCAGTCTGGCAAGCTGGGGTGGTTCATGACATTCTATTTATGAGACTTTCTTAAAATCTCTCCTGATCTTACAGACCTTGGTACAGAAATTAGCTGGATGCATCAACATGCATCCACTTTTATCACCCGGCTCAAAAGACCGTTGGATGATTTCTAACACTTCTGTCACTTGATGATGTTCTTGATCCAAACGAGAGGCCTTTTCAATATTCTCATTTTCTTGATACAGGAGTAATTCAACAATTTGTTCTCTGTATTCTTGATTTTGAGAAGAACTAGTTGAGGACTATTCTTGGGAAAGCTTTTGATTAACAACAAAACCCATTGACTGTGGCCGACCATGTGAAATAACATTGCATGAGACCATTTTCAGCGGGCTTTGCTGACTGGAGAGCACAATGAAATGTAGTGCTCCATGAACACCCCATCCTATGATATGAATACCCGATGGGGAATTGGAAATTAACTGACACAATCTACTTAGTGCGCCAAGGCATGACCGCTGAAGGGATCTCTGCTGCTTTTCAGCCTTCAGATATCGAGAGACTGAGAGAGATGCCAAATCAATCTAGCATTGTAACCCTTCTATTATTTTGACTTGATTTTTATATTCATCATAAGATAATATTTTATTTTTCAACTGGACAAGAGTTTTCAATATTTTGAGATGAATATCATGAATTCCATATTCCATCAACATCTCTGGAATGTCATACTGAGAATCATCCAAAGTCCAAAACATAACTGGCACTTCACCTTTTTACAGTTTTTTCTCATATTCAGTACTTCCTCTTTATCATTTGATGAAGATTCTTCTACCTGATTATACCAGAGCTGGTGATTATTTGTTGCTTCATCGGATTCAATAAGAGTGGTAGATAAATCACTGATCAAACTAGAAGATGCAGGACTTAGGGGTGGTTCGGAGAATGACCTACACCATGGGCTATCTTCTGTTTGAGAAAGTATTTCACCTGCTAATGGTAAAGCAGCAGACATGACTGGCTTCACATTTACAAGTACCTCAAGATAAGAGGGTTTTCTCGTCACTACATTTTCTGTTGGAGAATTTTCCAAGAAATGTGAATCACTACTGTGGAGAGGACTTTTGTAGAGAAACTCACCATCATGGGGAGGACCACCATGGTGGGTTACAGAAAAAGTTGAAACATTTTTCTCCTTGATCTTCTGACCACACAGAGGGTTCCTGTGGCTCTCATATGAAGATGAAACTTCTTGATCGACCAAATTGTCAAGAAGCAAGCCTTCATGAGGAAGTATCTGTTGCAGACCTTCAGAATTAATGTTCCCACTATTCGGAAATGAGGGAGTAGAATCTTGGATTCCAACAGATAAATGTATGAGGGCTTCAAGAACTCCAACATCAAGCAAGGCCTTGTTACAGATTGGCTCTTGATTTCTTGACTGTTCTGGGCGGGTCTTCTTCTTAGATGCCTTCTTACTCGCCTTGGAGACCAGTTGTTGACGAAAATGGCTACTCTGAATAGGTGTATGTGCCTAATTAGGAGAGATGGGCAGGTTAGGCTGACGATCTCCACTCAAATCAAGTGTATGTTCCTAACTTGGTTGTCTGTATGATATGGGGGAGTATTCCCCACAACCCTCTTGGACTGGAACAGAGGTGTGTATCTACTCTGGAGTGATATGTTGATGTGTCATTCCACTGTTAGGGATAGATTTATGTGTCTTTCCCTAAGATACTGCAGAAGCTGTTATAATATCCTGGCAGGAATCCAGAATATGAGCAGGGATTTGCTTCTGCTCTTTCACCATTTCTAGAATATTCGTGGTGAATTCAGCTTCCGGAACGAGGATATACGTCCATTCCTTTCTTGGAGTAGGTGTGTGTTCCTACTCTTGTCCTCCTTTTCCTGTCATTTAATCCTGACATTACTCAAGTGTGGGGGTAGAGAATTGAGTATGCCTCTTATTTGTCACTAGAGCTTTCCGACTAACCTCTCCTGGTGCTACCAAACGAGACTGTTGGTAGGCTTGATCGATACTAGCACGTTTATGTGCCTAATGATTGCACTCCGTTGAACGTGGTTGACGAAATTCCTTCAACACTGACAGATGATGCTTCAAGCAGGATTGATGAGTGTAAGCAGGTGTATATGCCTGTTTACCAGTGGTCAATACATTGGGTTGGAAGGATCCATCGTATGTAGTCAATCAAGCCTGCTGACTAGTTAATGATTTATAAATAGGTGTATGTTCCTGTCTGTAGTACTCCGCCAGAATTTCTTGGTGGGATTGGCGTGCTGCTGCCAGACGAGTCTGCTGGACAACATAATTAAAACGGATGGGTGTGTGTTCCCATTCATTGATTTCCACCAAGTTAGGTTGGTGGACTTCTCCAGAAATGGTAGAGATAATAATATGCTCACTGTTAATCAGTTGTCACCTATGGTGGATCGTCTTGCCTACTCGGGTTCGATGAACCTAAGCCAAACGCTTGGAGATGACACCCTCATCATGTTGAGGGTGCACTACCGCACGAGTCTGATGGCGATTGTCGATGGGAGCCCTCGGGAAGGACTCCTGTCTCTTTGAGTTAAGGCCCTGAGGGACCTACGCATTCACTTCCCCAGAATACAGGAGGGAATGGTGATTACGTTTCGGGGATAACGACTAGAAACGGTTGGAGACGGTAGTTAGCACCACCTGCTTCTTGATCGGTGGGCGTTACTGTCTGGACGACCAGGGTGAGTTATTCACTTGGAGGGCTTGTATAGTAGCCTCCAGAGTTGGAATAGTACCATGTTGATGGTACTCCTTAACCATCGAATTCGATACCCAGCATTGAAGATTCGAAGTAGGTGATGTCATCCTCAGAGCGGACGACGATCCAGTAGGAGTAGCAGCAGATGCATTCACAACAGAGGTTTTCACAGCAGAAGTATTCACAGTTGTGAACTTATGAAAATCCATTCTTGTAATGTAGATGATCTTGGAAAAGAGTGCCTATTTGATATAACATACTTAATCAAGATAAGTTCGGTCACTACATCTTTTGGATGAGCACATATTTTATTGATTGCTTTGTTGGCCCTCTCATTGAGTTCAAATAGGGGCCTAAGAAGTAGGTAAACTATCATTTTAACTTGGTTAAGGATTAACATCAGGTTCACCATTTTTTGTTTCCTCTAGAATTGGGGATGGCCTCATTGATTGAAGGTTCAAACATTCCAATCAGTTTCTAATGGGTTTGTTCGTAGAACCTGAAAGATCCAATGATTCCATATCCATTTGGACATACTTTCCAAAGGTAGGCGCTCATTAGTTGTGGACTGATGAGGATTAGGAATTTGCATTGGTTGAGAGGATGGGAGGTCAGACTCATCACACCTTTTTGAGGTGAATTATTGTCTACTCTAGGACACTCTTTATAGATTTAAGTTATGTTCGTGAATCCTTATTACATTACCAAGTATAAAATGAGTTGTACTTTAAATCTGACAATCAATGATTGATATGTAGGAAATTTAGATAATCTTTTATATGTATTCGGGGTTATTTATCAATAGAGAATCATCTATATTTTTTTAGAGATTCTTGGTCAATGGTATCCTTCAATAGATAAAATTATCTTGGCCATTTTGATGACCATACTAGTTTTAAAGCCACTCAGTGGGGCACTTGAAGTTTATTGTCATTCAGAAGGACATGGATTATTTCAGAGTTGGGATCATACCCGCAAATGGGATACCTACATATCCTTTTTTGGAAAAGGAATCAGAACCCACATATTTCGAGTAAGGGAGTATGATGCTAATTATTTATGTCTCAAAGAAAGATGTCACAATTATTTTTACACTCTAATCTCACGTGATTCATGCTCGGTGTGAGACACAAGAGGTATTGGTAAAACCAAACAATTTGTTCCATGAAAGATGAAATCATAAGAAATGATGTGGGGCTTTTGTATGTATGATAGCCCAAATAGATGAAGATTAAGATTTAATTCAGGGAATAAATCCAAGAAGAGTGTCCATAAAGGTATATGTGCTTATGGAGACTTGTATACTCTAATCTTGGGGATTACTTCTAAGGAAGATTCCCAAGTAAGGAGGGGACTTATGATTGTGTTTTACTCCTAAGAAGGTAGCCCAGATCAAAAATTAAATTAGGACTAGTTAAGAGAAATTAAGACTGGGGCTTACTCTTGAGAAGGAGGCCTAGGTTAAAGGGGTTTTAAAAATTAAGGGACTTAGGGATTCCTCTTAAGGAGGATTCCCAAATTTGAGAAATTATGGTTGGGGCTTACTCCTGAGGAGGATGCCCATAATTATGACTGGGGCTTACTCCTAAAGAGGATGCCCAGGTTAGGGGACTTGGGGCTTACTCCTAAAAAGGAGGCCCAAGTTAAGGGACTAGGGGCTTACTCCTAAAAAGGAGGCCCAAATTAATGAGGACTTGGGTATAACTCCTAAATAGGATGCCCAAATTAATGAAAAATTTGGACTAGGGCTTACTCTTGAAAAGGAGGCCCATGAATAGGGTTCTCTCATCTTAAAGGATGAGGTTGAATGAATGAAATATCTAACTTTAGTGACATAAAGATGTGTAAATCACAAGGTTTTGAGATATGTTCCATGAAATTCCTTTCAGATAAGGAAGTAAGTCAAGAAAACATGCCATAAATGGATTTTAAGAGTGTCTTGAAGAATGAATCTTGAATAGGAGAGTTGGAATGGAATAAGATAAGTGAAATGGGCTGGAAGGGCACCCAAAATTAGAAGGGCGTGCAAGTCCTAGGGGGTCGCGCAAGTACTACATGGGCGTGAAAGTCTTGGTCGCTCAAGAATATTTGCACGACACCTATATACTTGGGAGATGGTTAAACAATAGGGTAATACTTGGGCGATCCTTGACCAATGCCTTTAGAATTATCCCGAGGTACTTCTAGAAGAGTGGCACACAAGTTTCAATGAGTAGGTAAGGAGGTACGCAAGTGTGTCCATTTCCCTTAAGGGTAAAACACTTAGGCGCGCAAGTGTTAGTGAATTCTAACACTTAGACCTTATTCCTCCTTTTTAGACCTTCCATTCTAGGTAAAGAATTACCTTAGATGTTTTCGGAAGACCTGATGAAGAGACTTGGGTGTTTAAATCTTTATATCTGAATTCTGGATAAAATCCTCCTGAAATGGGGGGCGCACCAGGGGTATTTATAGGCTGGAGAAGACCCTGGGTAGTTTTCAAAGAGGGCACTCAAGTCACTTGCGTGACTATTAGGCGGCACGAAAGTGTACTTGCATGACAGTGAGGGAACTTGCGCGACCCAAAGGTATTTGACTCCTTTTTCATTCCTTTGTCGATTTTTGATGTTTTCTTCAAAGGATTAATCAATTTGTTTGAGGTATTTCCCTTTTCATTTTTTTAGACTCTGTGAGAAAAAAGGAGCATCAACACAAGTTTTTTATGAACCCAAGTTGTAAAGTGTTTTTTCAAATTATCTAAAACAATAAAACTAATGGTCCTTGGGTATGTAAGTGATCAAATATTTTCTTTTATCATTGTAAATTTTTAGGGAAAAAATTGGGTCACATTTGTTGATATGAAATCCATAAATATAAATTTTATGTTTTTAGATCTAAATATATAATTGATAGTCTCAATCTATTGTAGTGATAGCCCCATAAATGTTTTATTTACCTTGAATCACATGTGATCATATATAGTTAGAAGGATTATATTAATTATAGTTAAATAGATAACCTTATAATGATTTAATGATCATGAAAACACTAAATAATTAGAGGGGATATAATTATTTTTTTGGATACATTTCTATTCACCCCAGTCTTGAGCCTTGGGATGTGTGTGAACACCATTTTTTTTAATTCACTAAGACAAGGTGGACTCTCAAAACATGACATAACTAATCATCATATCTTAAAACTATGGTTTTATGCTTGAAAATTATTAATACATTAAAGTTTAAGATTGAAATATTTGTTCATGCATATTTCAACATAAATTATTTTTCATGCCTACTTTGATGGAAATTAAATTTTGTACTTATTTTATATAGGAAATTTTAATGTGTCATAAAATATTATTTGATGTAAATTTTTTAATGAATTTAATTCCCCTTTTACCATAAATTGATTAAACTATTTTATTATATATGGATAGTTTATGAAATACTTTATGAGATCCTACTAGGATTTGTTTCTTACATCCTACCTTTACATTTAAAAATCCATTTATTTTCTTACTCCTGGTTCAGGAAGAGGTAGTTCACAAATAATATTTGGTTGGTGAACTTGATTATTAGGACCTTGGGAGTTGGCATTGACTAGTGCAACTTGTGATCAACTTGTTGCATGGGAATTATAAGATGATGTCATGATGGTTTATCTTGTGGCCTTGGGATGATGGATAATTTTTTATTCTTGTATCTATTTAGTTTTCCCCTCTCTTGGTGAGTGTTCAACATAATTAATTTTTATCAGTTATTATTTACTTCATTGCTTTGATGAATTTTTATTATAGAGAAATAATTCCCTGTTAATATTGTTTGATGTCTGCAGCTAGTATCCCACCCATGGGGATCATGAATTCACTTTAGGCCATATCAATATTGTTAGATATCAATATTAGATATATTGATATTAGGATCAAAATAATATGTTCTTGATTGATTTATTTCAAGAGGTGTGTTGCTATTAGTTTTAATAAATTTAGTTTAAAATATCTAAAATGAAAAATTTCACAAACCTATTTTAGTAAAAATATTGGATTCAATGTTTTCCCTTAGTCCGATTAACAGATGATCATACTCAAGATTTATTTATATATACCAAATTTAAATAATTGTTATCATATAAAATTATGTTATATAAAAGTAAAAATATTAAAATTATAATGGATATGATTATATCACAGTTTCTCAAATTCATAGTAGATATGATTAATAGTTTAGATTGAGTTTATCGTATTTAGAATTATTAAATTAAAATTAATACAAACAATCACTCTGGAATTTAAAAGTTATAAGAAAATATTAATACAATAGTAACAATTTATGAATGAATTATATCTATTTAAAAAGAATAATACCCCTTTAACATTAAGAGTATGGTATCCAAAAATCGTGGCTAAAGGTACCCCTTGTTTTATACTTACAAGAAATATTGACTTTCCTCAGCAAGGAAATCCCATGATTTGATGATTGGTTATGTATTCTTAGCCACATAAGCCCTCATTCTTATATATTAGATTCTCCATCTCACTATCACCTTGAAACCGTTATAAAGAATATTGGATTCTTTGGGTTTCTAGTCCTGTAATCCCTTTATCATAATCATAGTTTGGATTCATGATTACAACACAAAAGTTTGTAAGGAGACAACCTTGAGAAGGTTCCGTTAGAAATAATATAATTATTAGTAAATTAAAAAGATATAAGAAAAATATGTTCATGATTGTGATCTACAGAGATCTCATAAAATGAGAAATTGAAAATGAAATCGACCATCAAGATCCAAACTCTCCTAATGACCAGGTATTAATAAGTATTACTCCAACAATCATATTTCCTTCCCAACTATAATATTTTTCTAAGTTTGTTGCAATGACCTGGACACCTGTAACTTCAATGGATATTTTGTAACTAATTGTACGATTTCGTATCTATTAACACTATTACAATGTATTTTTTTCCAAACATTATAAAAAAGTCTTCTGAATATGATAATAAACATAAATTAGTCTGACAGACATCATCACAATTTTTATTATGATATACCTTGTGAGTATCAGTCCGATTTTCATTGTTACAAGTATTAGTCTGATAACTATGATTTTTTAAGTATAAAAGACAAGAATCAAAGTCTTACATATTTTGTTGATAAAGGTGAATACTATGTTTATCATAGTCATACTAATTAAGATAATTTTAATGATGAAGTATAAGTTTATTTTTATTATTCATTAGAATTTATTCTAAGTATGGTAAAAGAAATGTTTTTCTAAAAAAACATTCTAAAAAACGTTGGACCTGAAAATATATAAATAAAGTATTTGAGAATGTTTTTTTGATTTCTAAAATGAATGTAATGGAAAATTCATAAGTATAACATTTAAATTAACAATATCACTCTTTTTGGAAATCATAAACCCAAAACTATAATAGAAAACAAACATCCAAAAATATACAACTGATTTTCTTTTAGGTATTTTGTATTCATATTGGAAAAGAAAATATTAACTACCTTGAGTTTTTAACTCTTATGAATATTATGGAGATGGATTTTGAAGATTATTATATCCCCCATTCTATACAGTCTCTTTAAAGAGATATATTCTCCCCCTTTCTATAAAAATATTCCTTTACAATGAAATTCAACCTCTTTTTATAAGAATATCTCCAAGGAAGAATATTTCTCCCAAAAATAAGAATGTTTCTCTCCATTTTTGATTTAAAAAATTAATAGAGAATTTTTTTGAGTTTCTTAAAAAGGGTTATAAAGAAAACAATACAAAATAATATAATTAACTATATAATAATATAATAAAAATGAAAGAACATTCCACCAATCATAATTATAAAAAATTCAAATAAATCATAATGTTATGAAGAAGTCATTCATTCCTAAACATTTTTTCAAAATACAATAACAAATACAATAAGAGATCAAAATAATTTTTTAATATTTCTTCATCAAAGATATCACTATGGTTTTCATATTAATGAACTCTTTTATTTCATGATCGATCTATGCAATTATTTCACCTTAATACAAAAATTTTTATTCTTAAATCCAAATCCTTTTAGAAAATTATTTATTTTTATTTTTAAAACCAATGATTTTTCTATATAATACATGAGTCTTGATAAATCTAACTACAAATATTTCTCCTTCCCATTTAAATATTTCACTTTCTGAGTCTAGTTTTTAATTGATTCTCTAAATTGTTCCACAAAATTTATTATGGATATCATATCATTGGATAACTGATTGAAGGATTATATGGATTAATTAATTAAATTTATAACATATTCAAGGATTTTGTCATCAAGATTGAAATTGGAATCAATATCATGAGAAAATTTCACAACCTTATTTCATTCTTTTTTGTGAGCTTGGGAACTTTCTTGTAAAACTTTTAGATCTTCCTCATTCTGAATCAGACTATCTATTAAAACTTTTCTTAATTCATATTTTTTATTTTGATTATCATGATTTAATTACACCTTGGATTCATGTCTTGGAATGTATGGATTTATTCGTTCAATTCTCTATAAATCTTGAATGATATAATCAAATCCCTGCCCAGTTATCATATTCACCAAAACCAATTATTTTTCTATTTCAAGATGTTAGGCATGAATGGTTCTGATTTCAGTCACTTTTTCTTTCAAGTTATCCTTATTTTATGTTTTTTTTAACTTTATCACAAACTTCCTTTCCATAAAATAATTCCATGACATTAATTTATTCAATTTCATCTCTATCACATTCTATCATTGAATTATGATCTTTTTCATTATTCTAAGATGGAGATTCATCTTCTTACTTTGATGATTTTTTTTCTTCTATGAAATTTAAGATTTTTCTTTTTTATCAATCAAGGATGTAAATTTTGATAATGATTCCTCAGATGTTCTCAAAGAAATTTACTATACTGAGTTTCTTTTTTATCATCATATTCATCATTTTCTTTATTTTCATCCTTATAATTTTCATCCTCTTTATCTCCATCAACTTACTTAATTAAATTTCCATTATCTTCTTCTCCGGCCACTTCATCAATTTATTTATTTTCATAATAATTCCCTTCTTATTTAAAAAAACACATTTATATTCACTTACTTCTCCTTCATGATGTTCTTTAGCTAAAAATCAATCCCTATAGATTCTTCCTCCATTGATTTAAGAAGCTCCTCCTTGATATGTGATTATTTTCTTAGGTCATCCTTACAAGACGACACAGATTCTGTTTATTTTTCTTGCACTGGAACTGATTCTTCATCAAACACTTTATAATTTCTCTTGTCTATGATTGAGGGAAGTTCTTAAAGAACAAAGTTGGTTTCTTTAAACATAAAAAACAGTATCCAGGTTTGATTGATCAACCTGAGGTATCAGAACCACACTTTTTTATGAAATTTATACTCATTTTAGAATTCTATCATGTAACTAAACATCATAAATCCATTTCTTCTAATTATTCTTCATTGATTCTCCTTGAATAGTATCATCACCATGAATTCTCAAGGATTTTCCTTCTTCTAAGTCATGTAAAAATTAAGGATCACCTAGTTTTCCCTTAGCCTTTTTCTTCATCCACTCATCCCTTATCCCATAATATAATTTCTTTTGTTTTTTTTCATTCCTATGTGAGGAAAAATAATCGTTTATTTTATTCTCCTACTAATATTTATTTGATGGTTCTACTTTTGAAATATCCCTACAAAGTATTTCAATAAACCTATTTGATTCTACATCAGTACTGAATTTCATTCTCTTCAGTGTATCATCACTGATGTACAATGTATTTAATCACTTTGGAGATGATTTAATTAGAAGATTATGAATTTTCATGCATTCAACTATCAAATTTCATAACAACATTGGAAACAGGATGATTATTTATTTTATGGATCTAGAATACATGTTTGTGATAGTAATAAAAATGAATCTGATTATATTGATCTTATTTAAATTCACTAAATAGTCCAAAATGAAAACATCAGACACCACAAGTGTGTCTCAATATCCTTTTCGTGGAATAAGGAACCCCTGAATCCAAATGACTATTACATAATTATTTGTACTGAGATGGGTCACCTTATGTTATTTTTCATCATGATGAAAAAATAATGTTATGCATTCATTCAATTAAAAGTACCAAGATCATCCAGATGCTTGTGTGAGGGAAAAAAAGATTCTCCTTCTAAAGGTATTCCAATCTAACTTTCATATTTTTTATAAGATAATCTTTTTTCTCTTTTCATTCATAGAAAAATAAAAAATTTCAATTCCTTCATCTTTGATAAATTTAACTGATTCATAAAATAGTTTGACAAGATCAGGATAGAATAGATCTAAATATTTATCTAAACGTTCAACACAAAATGACTCCCAAACTTGAAACATAATCATACATTTTAGAAAATAATTGTATTTATCATTAAAATATTTTTTCTATTGAACTTTTAGAAAAAACAAAACAATAATTTTAATCTTCCACTAAGACCATCATATTGAGACTGAGGATTAATCTGGTGAATCAAAAGAGATCTTTTAGACATGGAAACTAAAATGGAAACAACAACTCATGGAAGATATTATGAGATATCTGATATGGGACTTGAGGGGGGGGGTTCCCCTTTATGTAGGAGGTTTAATATACTATTAATCATCTAGAAACAAATTCAATGGATAAGATTTAACATAATCTAATCTGAAGGTTAAAAAATATTTGATGAAATATATAAGTATTTATTAACTCTTGAGGTTTAAGAAAATATAATTTATCATGTTGAGAGTGGAAACAATTTTAAAAATGAATTTTTTATGAAAACTAAAAAAATTAATAACAACAAAAAGGATAAAAAATAATAAATAAATAGTGTAAATATTTAAAATATTAGAAGAATAACTTTTAGAGCAGGAAAGACTCATCAGTCTGATAACCTATTCCTCTTGAATTTTGTAAACTAACTAGATTATTATAGTTTTAGAAGAGTAGAAAAAATAGTTATAACATACAAATTAAATAATATTGTCTTTAACACAAAGTGGTATAATGATAAAAACTAGTTACATAAACTTTTATAATCCAAAAATGAATTCAATTCTAAAAAATTAATAATAATTTTTGATTTTGATGAAACTTTTGGGAATTCTAAGATTGAAAATTTTATAAATAAATATGATTCTTGAAAACCCATTATGATAAGGTTTTTAAGAAAACTAATTTTTTTTGAAAAACTATTATGTTTAAAAACATCAATCATATGTACACCCCCTTTGAAATGGAGTAACTAAACGTAAGGAGATGGGTAAATAATAATTATATACGAATGATTAATTTACATTGATCATTCCTAGGTTTTGTTTATTGTAATAAAATCTATCAGAAGACAAGTGTTTTGTAAACATATTAGCAAGTTGATCTTGTGTTCTAATAAATTATAAAATGATATCTATTTTTAGTATGTGATACTGAAGGAAATGATGTCTTATATCAATATTTTTAGCACATGAGTGATGTGATGGGTTTTTACTTAAGGAAATGACACAAGTATTATCAAACATTATTTGAGTTTTTGTAATACTCAATACATAGTATTTGAGTGTGTTTTTCATCCACAAAAATTGATCACAACAACTTATAACTACTAAATATTCAGCTTTTATCATGGAAAGTGGTACTGAGTGTTATTTATTACAAGGCCAATAAACTAAAGACTCTCCTACAAAGTTACATGTTTTGGATTTACTTTTCATATCCATTATACAACCACCAAAGTCATAATCTAAAAAAAAATTTAATTAAAAAAATATCTTTAAAAATAGAATTTTTTTAAATCTATAGTTCCTTTTAGATAATGAATAATCCATTTTAATTATTTTAAATGGGATTTTATTAGATAAAATTGGTATCATACACATAAGAATACAAAAAACATTAAGTCTAATTGACTAATAGTTAAGTATAGTAAACGTTTTATCATACCTCTAATTTTTTTTGATCAACTAGTTTCCTAGACTCATCAATATCTAAAGTATTTAAGGTACCTATAAGAGCACATATAATTTTATTATTTTTATATCCAATATTTTTATGAATATATATAATATAATTATGGTGACATATATATGTCCTTTTTGGTTTTTGTGATATTTTAAAGCCATGGAAGAATGTTAAATCACTAAACATACGCATTTCAAAATCATATTTCATGAGATCCACAAAGGAATCTATTAATGATTCTTTATTTGATCCAATTATAATTTCATCAACATATAATTTAATAATAAAATTATTTTTTTGTCTTCTTTTATAAAAATAGTTGTATCTATAACCCCCTTATGAATTTTTTTTGTACTGGAAGCCTATTAATCTAACATAACAGGCTCTAGGAGATTATTTAAGTATATATAATTATTTGGTATGTTTATAATGTATTCAGTATGTTTTTTATTTTCAAAAACATTGGTTGTTCTACGTAAACATCCTCCTAAACATATCTATTAAAAAAGTCACACTTTACATCCATTTGAAAAAGGTTGAAATTAGAGAATTCTACAATGGTTTTTAGAATATAAATAGATTCTAATCAAGATAATGGTGAATAGTTTTATTTGTATTTGATACATTCATTTTTTATAACCATTCGCAATAAGTATAGATATACTTGTAATAATAATTCAATTTTCATTACATTTGTTTCTAAAACCCCATTTTACTCCAATTATTGAAGTTTATTTTGGTCGTTCATCCAAGGTCCAAACTTTATTGCTATTAAATTCATTGGGTTCATCTTTCATATCCTTAATCCAATCCTCATCACCTAAAACCTCATCACTGTTATTATGTTCAAATTGGGAAAGGAAATATAGATTTGAAACTTCATTTCTTAAATAACTTCTTGTCCCAATGGGTTGATAAACATCACCAATGATACCATTAGTATGACCATTCTTAAGAAACAAATGAATTCGTGGATTTTGAAAACTCTATTCATTAATATAAGGTAGAAAATATTCTTGAGTAAATTCTTTATAAAATATTTCATGAGTACTTTCCTTATAAGAATAATTTTCTAACAAATGTTGAAAATCATTTTTCTAATAAAAATCCAATGATGTTGGTTTGGATTTTTTAAAAACAAAATGATATGTTTCATCAAATTTAACATGTATTTTTTCTCAACAGTATAAGAATTTTAATTAAAAAATATATATGCTTTATAAGTAGTGTAATAAACTAAAAATATTCCTTTATTATATTTGGGTGATTTTTTTTGTATATTATCTTTCATATTAAATATGAATAATTTACATAAAAATACTCTAAGGTAAGAAAATTTTGGTTTTCAGACATTCCACAACTCAAAAAAAGTTTTAATAAAAAAATATTATATGAAAACTCAATTTATAGTATAAAATGTAGCACTAACCGCTTCAGCCCAAAAATGATTCTCAATTGAGTATTCACTCAACATAGTTCTTGTTATTTATTTAAGAATTATATTTTTTTTCAACAACTCCATTTTGAAGTGGTATTCTAGGATCTGAATGGTTATATTCAATACCTTTCTTTCAAATTTTTTTTTATAATTGGAATTTATAAATTGTACCCCATGATCACTATGAATAGTTATCAAGGGATGGTTTTTCCCATTTCTAACATTGGATAAAAATAATTTCAAATAAAAAAAAGTTTCTGATTTTATTATGAGAAAATAAACCCAAGTGTATCTATTGTAATCATAAACTAAGACATATACAACGTATTTGACCCCAATAATCCCAATTTATGCAGGACAGAACAAGTACATGTGCACTAACTATAAAGTATCCAAAGTTGAGACTTCACTAATAGATGTAAAACTTGACTTATGCTTCTTACCATATTGACAATGATCACTTAATTTTGAATAATAATATCTATGCTTTGGTATATCCTAAAAAAGTTTTTTATTAGTTAACATAGATACATTTCTTAGGTTATAGTGTCATAACCTCCTATCCCATAACCAAGATTGATCTTCCATTGCACCAAGGAAAGGTATGTCTTGGCTCTTAAGGTCTTCTAATTTTAGTTTATATACGTCTTCATGATAATGGGAAGAAAGAATTAATTAATCCTTGTAATTTTGTACAACACATTTATCATTTATAAAATTCACAAGGTAACCTTAATCACATAATTGACTTATGATTATAATGTTATTATTAAGACCTTTAACGAAAAAACATGTGAAATTAAATCATTACCAAGAAAAACTATGTTACATATTCTAATAAGGTTTCCATAAATATTATCTTCGAAGGTAAATTTTCTAAATTTCATCTTGATGATATTTTTGAAAAAGTTTTTATTACCAGTTATATGACAGTAATAGCCACTATCCATGTACCATGAATTCTTGTTGTTGGTACATTCTTTATTTTCCTAAAAATAAATATATATGGACTTCGACACCCAAAACATATTGGGTCTGAAAATGTTAGAATTTTTTTTTGAATCCACATTTGTTTAGAATAATAGTATTTGTGGAAACATAAGGGTTTAACATTATTAAGATTACAATTCTTTTTTCTAATACCCACCAATTTGGAATGTAGTGAAAAAGGGTGTTGTAAGATCTGAGTTTTTTTATTAAGGTATGTTTTTTTAAGTTTAATTCCTTTATTTTTGTTATATACGTGTTTCCCAAAGTTCATACAAAGGCTTGGGGGTGTTCTGGGTGTTCGAGGCATGAAAGAGGATGAAAAAATGAACTTCTTCACATGTTTATGTTTCTCCGCATGGTTAGTGCAAACCATGTGGAGAATCCCAGGTAACCGTGTTGCCTCAGATAGAGGCTTTCACACAGTTACCACATAGTTAATATAACCATGTTGAATTTCTAATAAAATTTACAATTAGTTGATTTTGGAAAAATGAATCATGTACGATTTGTGCAGGGTTTGGGAAATCATGCGGGTAAACCGTGAAGACAAGTAAAGTTGATAAATTTAAAAAACTACTTTACAAGATTTTAAATCAAAACTCAGGATTTCCTCCTTTCTTTCCCCTTGTAAGCCTAGTGATGAAGAAAGAGATCCCCTGAGATTCCAAGGGTTATTATACCACATATCTAGGTCATTTGAAGTGTCGTCAGTTGCAAATCTAAGATCCAGCTAAGTCTAATCTCCTCCTTGATTCTTCTTCTTGATTAGGGTTTGCATATTTCTTCCATATACATCTAAATTTATAAAACCCAATCTTCCCTGTGAGATCTAGGTTGAGGATTTAATGGTTGATAGAATTTATATATAAGGATTTGATTGAGGGATCATTCTTCAACAGATTCAAGGTAGGTGGTCTATAAGGTATATCCCATAGTTTGATTTGATATTTGTGCATGGTTGGGTTTATTTCTTGGTTACTCCTTATTGTTCATTTTATACTTTGAAGATTTGTTTATAATGAATGTATAAATAATTAATGTAAACACTCATGGTACACATGGGACACAAATAGGATGACTTGACCTATGTACGACCACCCATGGGGTGCACCAATACTTTCTGGACCAAAAATTTTCCAAGTAAGTTATAGGTTGTTGTGTGATCAAGTAGATCCCTTTTTGAGTATGTGATATTCTCAATGGAAGTCCAAATGAGGTATTGGTTAATTATTGTTGTGATTTAGTTTTATGAATATGTGTAATGGGTTGATATAAGGGAATTATTGAATATTTATCGTGTGGTAGGATTGAAAATGGGAATTAGGCTAAATAGGCTAAGTGATGTAAATGGAAAATGTGTTATTGGGTTATGGAATAATATGATTTACAATGTTTATTGTTTGGATTATGATTTCTAAATATATTGGTTATTTTTGGTTTTTATATGGTTTGTGTGTGTTGAATGGATGGATAAGATTGTGAACATGGATTGAGGTGTGGGGTAAAGGACTAAGGCACCACCCATAGGTCGAGTTGGACTGATTCTCTAACTCTACCAAAAATGCACACGTTATGGAAGGGGATGTATCTCAATTCCTCTAATGGTTTCATTCCACCCAGATTGAGGCTTCAAGGTAAGGATATTGTGATGTTGTGATATATTATCCCAAGTGAGTTATGGACCTATTTATTACCTTCTAAAAAATGATAAATTCTATGAACAATATGTGATTGTTGTGAATTACTAACTTACAAACTCTGTGATTGATTATGAACTAGTAATAAATGATAAATAATGAATTGGAACCTTGGTTAGTATAGATAAGTAGAAATTATTAACTAGTTTCCCATGAATTGTATTTATCTTACTTGTTATTTATTTATACTAGCATGAACTATATGTTATACTGGATATTTCTAGACACCATAGGTGTTTTTCTAATGAGTTGTACTCAAACCTTGCTCGGGCTGCTGTGCGTACCCGAGCAGATTTCATGCTTGTAGTTCAGGATAAGGGAAAGGGCCTTATTCTAGGGATTTGAGGTGGAAATGGGACATGCATGGATGATGTTCCAAACCCGGATTCATGATACCTTTGGGATTCCACTATTTTTATTTATTTTGTGGTTTGTTCACTTATAATTATAGTATGACTTGACATATTTGCTTTTGCTTATGGTTTGTACCCCATTTGGGATATGTTTAACTAGGCATGTTATTGGTTGTTTCCTTTTGTTTCTGCTATTTATATTATGTTCTATTATGGATAAATCTGGTAAAGAGGGTATAGTCTCCCCATGTAACCTATTGGACCCGCGCTTCCAGGTTGCAGCCTCTAGCGTACAAGGATGCACACTTGAGGTTATGTGACAACCTAGCTTAGGGTACCGATTTAGTGGAACCATGGTCAGAGACCTTACAAAGTGGTATCAGAGGAGTTCTCTTCTCTTTATTACTATTTGGATATGGTAGATAGAATAATAGGATAGTGCCATGCCTTGGTAAGGAGCTCATTCCTGGGAGTAGCTAACCCAAGTATAGGGGAAACCCCAAGTCACCCAGGGCGAGAATTGTTATTCTTGTTGTGTCTTGTTACATTTGATGAGATTTCACCACTGGGTGATGAACATATGGTGTGATGTGATAATTTTATAATGTTTTTCTCATGGACGTAATGGGACATCATTTTGAATTCATGCATATTTCTAGGAACCTATGTATATATGTGACATGCATTATAGTAGGCACACACATGGGATGGGTGTGTGGGACATAGAGGGTAGAGTGCAAATGAATTTTTTAAAAGTGGTAAAAAAAATTTCTAACAAAACAATACAAATGGGTTAAAAGGGGATAAAATTGTTAAATTACTATCAAGTAATTATACTTTATAAAGTGTCTTATGTGAAGTGAAATATTATTGTATTAAGTTGTGATATGAGAATAATTTTGAAATGGAGTAGAAGGTAAGGCTTGTGGTCCTGTGAGTTAGCTACCTCGTGTTAGACATGGCCTTAGTAGGGATGGTTGAGGCTAGTGTGTCGAGTATGAATAGACCTATCAGGGCGGTGTATGTAAAATCATTTGTTGGTGACTAATGAAGATACTTACTTTATATTTGTGAAATATTTATGGTTTGTGTTCTAAATACCATGTTTGTAAATTTAGAGAAATGACTCTATAAAGATGTTTTTTGGTTGTTTGAGAGGAGGAAATTGATGAGAATGCTCCCCTAGTAGTAGAACAAGAGGATTAGTTGGTTCAAGATAATAAGGAAGAGTAATTATATGATAATCTTGATCATTTTATGAAGATGAGGGAATGAGACCTAGGGTGGGTTGTTCCGAGTATGTTCGAGATGATCAGGGAGTTTCAGATGCAGCACCCACTGAACTTTACTAGAGAGAGTAGGCTAGAGGCAGTAGAGTTTGTGATAAAATATATCTAGACTATTCTTGATTGTATTGAGACTCCTATTGAGAAGAGCATCAAGTTATAATCCTACATGTTAAGAGTGAAGGATAAGAGTTAGTGGGATATAATGGTTCAGATGATGAAATATGAAGGAATGGCGTGAAAAGATTTCTTGGAAAAGTTTATGGAACAATACTACCTAGAAACCTTGAGGAAAGAGAAGGATGTAAAGATTATGAGTTTGACTCATGGGGTTGAATTATTGATTTGTTATGCTATCCATTTCTCTTACTTTCACTGATTCTTCCTGATGATGGTTGGAGATGAGGCTACAATGGAAAAATGATTCTAGGATGGTCTTAAGCATGAGATTAGGTCCCAGGTGAACATCTTCCATCTAAGGAGGTTTTTAGAGGGAGTGGAATAAGACCTTATCTCAGAAGGGAACCTAAAGGGAGCTTTGAGAGGTGGAATTGTGGTACCAACTGGGAATACATGTTGTACAACCTCTAAGGGAAGGAAACATCATTTTTAAATTTCCAATATGGCGAGAGAGTGAAGAATAACAAGAAGAGAGGGATTGTTCCTCAGGGTGGTGATCAGTTATTCTATTACCAATGTGGAAGGCTGGGAAACATGCAGGATCAGTGTCCCCGACCACGAGTCGAGTTCTATTCCTATGGAAGGTGAGGAAATATAGATATGTTCTTCAAGAACACTCGAAAACCGAGCATGGATGGGAGTCAAAGTTAGATATCGAGTGTGGGTAGGGGATCAATTACCCCATATCAAGTAGGTAGTTGGAGCTCCACTAGCCGTATCTGTAGGGGTGGTGGATGTGGAACTCTAGGACAAGACTATCCACACTAACAGGGAAGTGCAGTGTAGGGTACCCATGTTGGATCCCAGGGTAGAGGGATAATAAATCAACCCATAGTTTAGTCTACACCTGGGGGTGGGGAGGCTAGACCATCTACCATTCGAGGTATGATTCATGTACCTTCCACACTCTCTAATTATTTATTGGACATAGGTTCCACACAATCTTTTATATCTACATAGATCATGGTTGTGTTGGTCCTTGCTGTGGAAGAAGTTTTTGGGGTTATGTCAATTGATACTTCATTGGGGGTGTGAGTTGAGGATATAAGACATGGTAGAATTGGTGATTTAGAGGATGGTGGTTATCTTTTTTTGTGGAACATGTTAGTCCTTGAGATCTTAGGTTTTTACTTGATATTGGGTATAGACAGGAAAGTGTTGTATTGTGACCATATCGATTTTTACTATCTTAGGGTAACGTTCATGTCTCCCGATGGAGACACATATGCATCTTGTGGTGAGTGGGATGTTCGAGTAGGTTATGTAGGGTCAATTTTTCAGCAGTTGGGGGAACACACAACCCAAGTGGTATGCCTTATTCTTGATGATAGAGAGGTGGATAATCATGTACTTCCTTCTATGTTGGAATAGATTCACAATGTATTTCTTGAGGATTTATTGAGACTGTTTCCTGAATGGGATGTGGAGTATATATTATAATTGCTTCTAGGGGTAGAGCTAATTTCTATTCTGCCATATCTAATTTAACTAAGAGAAATCTAGGATCTTATGGCTGTTCTGGAAGAGTTTAATATAAAGGGGTTCATTAGATATAGTACGTCACCGTGCAGATCACTCGGGTTGTTTTCTAAGAAGAATGATGGTTCGTTGATGTTATGTGTCGATTAAAATAAGTTCAATCAGATGACATTTAAGAACCGATACCCACTTTTTATAATTGATGAACTATTTTACCAACTGTGTGGTGCATTAGTGTTATCCAAATTGATTTGAGATTAGGATACCATTAGTTGAGGGTGATACCTTCTTACGTACAATAGATAGCTTTCAGGATTAGGTACGAGTTGTATGAATTTTGGTGACACCATTTGGGTTGACCAATGCATCATAAATGTTTGTGGTGCTAATGAAACAGATATTTCATCCTTATCAAGATTAGTTCGAGGTTTTATTTTTTGATGACATCTGTGTGTACACACAATCTCTTTCCGATCATACCAAACATCATGAAATCATTTTGAGTACACTAAGAGAGAATATGCTTTACACCAAGCTATCAAAGTGTTAGTTATGAATTGATAAAGTTAATTTCATGGGATATATCAATTCTGAGAAAGGTGTGTCAGTAGATATAGAGAAGGTGCAGGCTGTGGTGTCTTAGAAGATTCCTAAGAATGTTTCTGATGTTTAGAGTTTTATTATTTTTTCCAGTTATTAAAAGAGGTTCATTATAGATTTCTATCATTTGGAAGCACCTCTATCAAGCTTAACCAATAAGGGTGTTAATTTTGAGTGGTCATAGGTATTTGAAACATCTTTTCAATAATTGTAGAAGCGGCTGACCACCACATCGATTCTGATCCTACCCAAACTTGAAAAGAAGTACAACTCATTCTATGATGTGTCTAGTAAGGGACTCGGGTAGTGTTTATGCATGATGTTTGGTTTCTAGATTATGGGTTATGATATTTGAGGCCTCATGAATGAAATTAATTTTCCCATGGACTCAAGCTAGCTGTTATGGTTTATATCTTATTGTGTTGGAGGCATTACTTGTTGGGAGAGTGGTTCACGATGTTTACTAGTCATAAAAGTCTTATGTACATTTTATCTTAGTGGGATTTGAATCTGAGGTAGAGAAGGTGGGTTGAGTACCTACAGTCCTTTGATTTTTAGTTATATTATAGATCGAGAAAAGGTAGTAGTGTTGTAGATGATTAGATCCAAAAGGCTCAGAATAAGGTTGTTCAAGAACCAAAATTTTAGTGGAGGATCACAAATTTGTTTACTGAGAAGAACCTGGAGGTGTAGGATGGGAACAAAAAAATGATCCTTGCGTCTACTGAGATTGATTCTACTCTTTGGAGCTGGGTCCATGATAGTCATATAGAGTATCCAGAGTGTTTGGTTATGAAGGGAAGTCTTAAAGGTGGGGATTCGCCTTCTAGTTGGGTGTTGGTATTGATGGAGTTGTCTATGTTCAGGGAGAAATTATGGTACTAGTGGGAAGACATGAAGAGCTGATGAGTGTGTTCTATTCATCTAAGTGGGCAGTACATCCTAGCTAGACTAAAATGTATCATGATCTTTATCCTCAGTATTGGTGGTTGGGAATGAGGAAAGAGGTTGCAGGTTTTGTGGAATTATGCCTTACCTGTCAACAGGTGAAGGCCGAGAATCTGCATCCTGGTGGGTTTTCATATTCATTGACCATTCCATAATGGAAGAGGAATGACATAAAGATGGACTTTGAAGTGGTACTTCCATGGAAACCTTGTAAGATATTGCAACCAGGGTTGTTGTAGATCAGTTGAATTAAGTGTCTCATTTCTTTCCAAGATAGGAAACTTATACAGTCGACCAGTTGGGTGAGTTATATGTTTAAGAGATAATGAGGCTACATGGTGCGCTGAGAACCATAGTTTTAGATCGTGATCCACATTTCACATTGCTCTTATATAAGGGGATAAAGAAGTAACTTGGTACACAAGTATTTTTTAGTTATTCTTATCACCTGTAGATGGACAGGCAGTCAGAGCGTACAATTCATGTATTGGATAACGTGTTGAGAACTTGTGTCATAGATTTCAGTGGTTTATTGAAAAATCACTTTCCACATGTTGAGTTTTCTTACAACAACAGTTTTTAGGCTACAATTTAGATATATCCTTTTGAGTAACTCTATAAGAGTCCATGTAGATCTCTATTATGGTAGTTAGAAGATGGATAGTTTAAGCAATTAGGACTAAGTCTCATGTAGGAGATTCCTAATAATGTTCGGTTGATTTAGAAGAAGATGGAAACAACAATTAGTAGGAAAAAGTCATATGAAGATGAACATCATAGACCTCTTGAGTTTGTGGTGGGGGATAATGCATTTTATTAGGTGTCTCCAAGTTTGGGTCACTGTCACCTTCAGAAAATTAGAAGTTAGCACCAAGGTATATGGGGATATTTGTGACTGTGGAGAGGGTTAGACCTGTGGCTTACCGATTGGATATTTCACAATAGTATAGTTGAATACACGATTTTTTTCATGTTTCAAAACTTCAGAAGTATCATTCTGATCCATCTTATGTGATAAACATTGATGTTGTTGGGATTGAGCTTGACACGTCCTTTGAAGAGCATCTAGTTCATATTGTGGACCATAGTGATAAGGTTTTTTGGGGAAATGTTATACCATGGGTTCATGTTCTATGGAAGCATGTAAATGTTTGGGAATAAAATTATGAGTGTGAAACAGATATATGATCCTAGTGGCTTGATATAGTTTCTTAAAAAACACAATGATGTGTAGAAGATAGGCTTAACGATGATCCATCCCAAGGTGGGGAGGTTGTAAGAATCAATATTTTTTTCATCTAGTATGTATTTGTTTTCGTTTTAGTTTAATTCCTTTAGTTTTTTCAAATAAGTGTTTCCCAAAGTTAATGAGAAGGATTGGGGGTGTTCCGGGTGTTTGAGAATGAAATAGGAGGAATAAAAGGATCATCTGGGAATTTTTCACGGTCTGCACACAGTTAGTGAAAACCATGTGGAGCATCTTTAAGAAACCGTGAAGACTCAGAAAGAATCTTGCACACAGTTATTTCATGGTAAAGCTAAATGTGAGTAATTCCCAAGAATCTATATGAAGGGGGTGATTTTGGGATAGTGGCTCACACATGTTTTGTGGACGGTTTGAAAACACATGTGGCTAAACCATGAAACCTAGTAAATTGGACACATTTATAAAAATTCCATTACGTAGATTTTAAACCCAACATGGGATTTCCTCCTTTATTTCACCTTGAAACCCTAGTGTTGAGGATGAGATTCCAAGATCTTACAAGGTTAATTCTCCCTAATCTCTAGGTTGTTTGGAGGGTTGTCAGTTGAAAATCATAGATATGTGTAAGTCTAATATCCTCCTTTCTTCCACTTCTCAATTAAGGTTTCCATCTTTCTTCCATATCCTTTTTGAAGAACTAAAAACCTATCTTCCTGGTGAGATCTATTTTTAGGCATCATGGTTTGGTTGAATTGAGATCTAAGTCTTAGATTAAGGTAGTGTTCATAAACAGATTTAATGTAGGTGGTTTACAAGTTATATCCCATAGTTTCATTTGATATTTGTTTATACTTGGGTTTATTTTTTAGATACGCCTTATTTTGATTTTTTTCCTTTGATGATATTTGATATAAAGAATTTCTAAATGATGAATGGAAACCATCATGGTTCCCATGTCAAACATAGAGGATGACTTGACCTTTTTAGGGCCACCCATGGGGTGCACCGATACATTCCATACCTAGAATTTGATAATTAAGTTATAGGTTGTTGTGTGATTATGTAGATCCCTTATTGAGTTTGTGATATTATTAATAGAAGTTTAAATGAGGTATTTTTAGTTATGGTTAGGTATTGAGGCTTATGAATATGTGTAATTTGTTGATATAGAGAAATTATTCAATAGGCTTAGTGAGATAGGATTGATAAAGGGAATTGGACTAAATAGGCTAAGTGATGTAATTGGAAAATGTGTTAATGGGTTATGGAACAATATGATTTACCATGTTGATGGTTTGGATTGTGATTTTTATATGTATTGGTTATGTTTGTGTGCTATATGGTTTGTGTGTGGTGAGTGGATGGATAAGCATGTGTACATAGCCTGAGGTGTGGGGTAAAAGACTGAGGATCCTCCCATGCGTTGAGTTGGAATAATTCTCTAACTGCACCCAAAATGCACATGTTAGGGAAGGGGATGGAGCTTTATTCCTCTAATGGTTTCATTACACCCAGACCGAGGCCTTGAGGTGAGGATATTGTGATGTTTTGATATATTCTCCCTAGTGAGTTAGGAAACTATTTATTCACTTATTTAAAATAATAAATTCCATGGACCTTGTGTGAATGATTTTAATTCCTAGATTATGAACTCTGTGATTGATGATAAACTAGTAATAAATGAGACATAATGAATTAGAACCTTGGTTAGTATAGCTTTGTAGAGATTGTTAACTAATGGCCCCTGAATTGTCATTACTTTTTATATTATTTATTTATACTTCCATGTACTATCTATTAGGCTGGATATTTCTAGACACCGTTGGTGGTGACCTGATGAGTTGTACTCACACCCTGCTCAGGCTACCCGGGGTACCTAAGCAGATTTCATTCTTGTTTTTTAGTACAAGGGACCTATGCTAGGGAGTTGAGTCGACATGGGACATGCATGGATGATGTTCCATTCTTAGATTCATGACCGGTTTTGGGATTATGTTGTTTGTCTTTATTTTGGGTTTTTTTCACTTATAATTATAGCATGACATGATATATTTAATGTTTCTTGTTGATTATATCCAATTTGGGTGATGTTTGACTACACTTGTTATTAGTTGTTTCCTTTTTTTCCTGCTATTTATATTTTGTTCTATTGTGTCTTACTCTAGTAAAGAGGGTATAGTCTTCCCAAGTGAACTATTATAACCTCACTCCATCTTGGAAAACATAAGTTTTTGGGGAGGCGTGCTTGAGTTCATGTGATGACCCAACTCGGGGAATCGATTTATTGTCACATGGGTTGGTGACGTTGGAAGTCCACTCTTTGGAACAAAATAATTCTTTCTAAAAGTTAGTTTTTATTAGTATAACCCATTCCAAAACTAGTACAATGAGGTCTGATTTGTTTTTACATTTTATGAAAATTATCATTATCGGTGGTAATTTTTTATAAAATATTATTCAGTTATGAAATTTGGATTTTAGTTTTACAAATAATTCCTTATCCTCAACAGTATTTGTTATTAAATAATGTTTTGTTTCTAAAAAATTTTTCTCATAAATTACATTTTCTAAATATTTAGAAATATCTTCTTTTTTAGATGTTTTTTTTTCATGGTATTTATAAATAAAAGATTTTTTTTTGAAAACATTTATTCTTAAATCACCTTTTCAAGTTTTTTTTATAAATTTTCAATTTTTATTTTATAAAAGGTTAGAAAAATGAGATACTTCAAGAAGGAAGAGTATTATCTTCTACTAAGTAATATTCTTCATCTGTAGATGTAGAATCATTCTCATTATAATAATTATCAATTAAATAAATCTTAATATGGTTTTCTAAAATGTATACCTTTTCCACATGACATTGATTTATAATGGGTATATGAGCATAAAAAACTATGTTCCTATATCCAGAACTCTCTTGATCATATTAATTTTTGAAGATTCACCTCCACTTACACTCCAAGAATCCAAATCTTTTATAACATTCTTGTTTTTAGATTTTTAATACTTATTTTTATTCCTTTTATAATTTCTCCCTTTCCAATCTTATCTTTTTGGATTTGGACAATCCAATCTGATGTGTCTAGATTTCATGCATTCATAATAGTTAATTCATCTTTCTTATCGCTTATTTATTTATAATATTTCTTGTACTGATACTAAAAATATTCCTTTCTGACAATATTATTAATTCTTCTAGTAATGTTAGATAATTCAATTTTATATTGTTAGGAAACTCATGAATCCGATTGTATAACAAATTTCTTATTTATTTAATGTCAATAAACTTTTTCAGGAGTTTGACATATAATAGAAATAGTATTTTTAGAAAAAGAAACTCCAAAATTATTGTTATTTAATTTCTCATCATTTATCTGAAATCTACACTCATACTGTATCAAGGATCCAATAAGAACATATAGGGTAATATTTTTAACCTTCCTTGTTTCATAAATAATAGTTCTCTTAGATTCTTATTCATTGGGCATGGTATATATGTTTTTCTCAATAAGGGTTTCATCATCTAATCATTTATCACCAAAAAATTATAGACTATTAGTAATCGACATTAATATTTAATGCATCTTGGAAAATGATTCAAGAGGTTATAAATATAAATCTTGATAGTAATCTCTTAACATTTTTCTTCTTGTTTCAACAACTTTAGATATAAAAAAATGTGGAACCTCTTACTTCTTTAAATACTATTATCATCTTCACATGATGATATTTGGTTATATATTCATCACATCAAGGAACATGACAAACTATTCTTTACTATGTAGTTTAGTTAATATTCTTATTTCTGCGAAATTGTAAAGGTAGTAACTTCCTTATCATAAATCTTATAATTTTTAGTGAGCATCAAAATGTTATCAAACCTAGTGTTGATAATGAAAGTATTCATTATGTCTCTCGTATATTCATAGTTAGCACCATTAAAGATTGATGGTCTATTAGGATTCATATTTCCTATTGATCCTATATTAAAACCTACCTTGTTAATAGAATTTTTTCCACAAACACATTATTGTACTAACATTATATAAACAAAAAATTATATAACAAAACATAAAAAACATTCAATAGTAAAATAAATAAAAAAAGTACTTGAGTAAAGGAATCCTTCTCTGATACCAATTATTGAATATCAATATTATATATATTGTTATCAGGATTGAAAGAATATGTTATTTATAGTTTTACTAAATGAGGGGAGGGGGTGAATTTTAGTTTTAAAAATATTGTTTAAAAGAATTAAACTAAAAAATTTCACAAACCAATTTTAGAAAAAAGATCTTATTCAAAATTTTCCTTCAGCCTGATTATCAAAGTATCATAATCATGATTGATTTAAATATACTAGAGTTAAATAATCATAATCATTAGTTTAAATTATATCAATGTAAAAAAATCATAATCAGGATTTATATGATTATATCAGAGTGTCTCATATTTATAGTAGAAACGATTAATATTTTATATTGCATTTATCATATTTTAAATCATTATTATAAAAACAATACAAACGGGAACAACAGAATTTAATACTTTTAAGAAAAAATTAATACAATAGAACAAATGTAAGAAAGACTTATAGTTATTTGAAAATAGTAATCCTCTATTAACCTTAAGATTAAGGTAGACACAAACCTTGGATTAATTTATCCCTTTTTTAATACTTACAAGAATGTATGTATTTCCACAATAAAGAAAGCCATCAATACGATAATCGACTCCATCTTCCTAGCCATAGAATCTCTCGATCTGATGGATAAGATTCTTTATCTCACTATCGTTGTGAACCCTCGATCAAGATGATCATATTCTCTATCTTCATATCCCTGTAAGACCTCAATCCTAACCACATATCAGATGCACGATTAAAATGAAAAATTTATATAGAGACAACCTTGAAAAGGTTTCCTTAGAACTAAAAAAATATAAGATAATTATAACGACTTAAGAATAAGGAGTTCTTGCTCATAATCTCTAGAGCTCCCATACAATGATAATTTAAAATGAAATTGATTAGAAAGATCCAAAATCTTAGAATGAACATATTTATATAGTCATTTCTCTAATGATCATATTTCTTTTCCAACGATCTATTTCTTTTTGTGTGTTGTAATGACATGGAAACCTTGAACTTTAAAAAAATCTTTTTTTAACTAATTTTCAGATATCGTATTGATTTACACCATTAAAGTGTAATATTTTCCTTACATTAGAAACAAGACTTATGAATATGATAATAAACTTATGACATTCTAATGGAATTCTTTACAATTTCTATTATGATATACATTATTAGTATCAGTCTGATTTTCATCGGTACTGGTATTAGTCTAATAACTAACATTTTTTCAGTATGAAATACAAGAAAAAATTAATACATCAAGTATGATATAGTTAAATCTATTGTTTATTATATTCATACTCATTATTATAATCACAATGAATAAATATAAGTTTATTTTTCTAATTAATTCAAACTTATTCAAAGTATGGTAAAATATTATGTTTTCTACAAAAAAATTCTAAAACACTTTGGAAATGAAAATTTAATAATCAAGTATTTAATAATTTTTGTGATTTCCAAAAAAAAAACGTAATGGAAAATTCATATGTATAACTTTTGGCTCAACAAATATTGGTTCGATTATAGTTTAATCAAGCCATCTGGGTTTGTTCTTGATATTTTATTAAAAATATCACTCAATAGAAAGCATCAGAATGCCTTATATTATTAACAATAAATATAAGGGAAGACATATAAATAAAATTATTATATTAAGTATAGGAATATCATGTGATACCTTCATATGGGGGAAAGAGAAGTATCCCAAAAACTACCTAGGTTATGCAAAGGGAAAGAGGATCTTGCAGTCTACCTTAGTCATGTGAAGGTAACAATACTGAGAGAATATAGTTATTGGTTCTTATAAATGGTCAAGTATAGGATCATTTGATACAGTCATGTAATGTTCGTACATGAATAATGATGTTCCACCATGTACTTATTTATAAGAACACTTAATATCACAAAAATACATTTATTTTTATAATTACTAAGAAGAAGTTGTGAAGGCGAATACAATAGATTGAAGTAATATATCAATTTGATTTTTCAAAAATGAGTTGAACTATTAATGTTTTATCTATGTAGATAATAAAATTTATGTGTGATGAATGTTTCATGCATAGAATGAATAACATTCCTGAAATTTTTTAATAATAGTAATTTTATATTTAAATATTCATGTAAGATCCTATAAAAATGTAGGATAAGAACGTGACATAATAATAATAATAATAATTAATATATGTGATAAAGATTATTCATGAGCCACAAATTTAGAAATATGAACTTTAATATACCAATTTATGTATTTAAGAAGAACGATTTGTGATTGTGAAATATTTTTCATGAAAGAAATAATTATAATGAAATTGTGTACATCACTTGAACATATTATTGTGAGGTTGGGAAAATCATTAATAGGAGGAGAGAATAACTTCCCATGAATTTTACTACCTAGGAAGATGGAAACAAGGAGTGTTAAACATTAAATAAGTGTTGATCATTATAACATACATGTGATATTATTGGATAAGAAATGACATAATACCATTGCAATTGTTTTTGTTATCATAGATTTGTTGATTGTGGGAAATGATCTTATTTAATTTGATGTTGTTAAATCCTTGATCTGAATGAAATAATTTATTTTGAAGTTTTTTAGAAGATCCTTTAATGATGTAATGTTACCAATATAAACAACACCAATTAAGAAATTGTGGAACCAATATAAGTAATTCCATATCTGTAAAGAGGATGATATATTCCTGAAAGATGTGTGGGAATTGTTCTGCACTTACAATAAATATACATTATAATTATAATCAAATCTATGAAATAACCATAGGTTGATCATTGAAAAGAGTAAGCTATCACACTGAGGTCAAACCTTGTAATTTTATTGTACATATTTTCCTTTATTATCTATATTACATGTGTATGTGATTATCAATAGAACAAATCAGATCATTTCCTATAATATGAGGTAGATGTTTGAGATTAAGATGTCTTAATTGAAAAGAAATTATATACTTGGTAAAATTTGGGTACAATGATTCACGACTCCCCTCACAATGTCCATGTATGATCTATCTATGATCCACATGAAATAAAATAAAAAATAGGTGGTTCCATAAGTAGAGACACCTCATGAATAATTGTGAACAACATCTATATATCAAGTCTAAATGTTGAGTAAAACTCCAAAAGACTCCACCCATGCTCTAGTAACCTAAAGGATCAAACTCCCATGTCACTTTAGATTTAAACATTTAAAAAAACAATGAGAGGAAATTGAATTGAAATAAATATAGTTTAATTCCCACCATAGTGTTTATTTAGGGTCTAATCATGTACATAATTAGTAGGGAACCACCCACATGTCTCAAATCAACAATGACTAACTAGGTGCATGCATGAACAAGTCTTCCAATTTCAATATATATGTTATAAAATGGTGTTATAGAGATATAGAAATTATATAATAGAAATGTAAGCAAATAGAATATTGCTAGATATTATTATAATATTTTCCAAGTAACTTCTTAAACTAAAAGTTTCCATACCTAATAAACCTACTCCAGTATTAACTGAAGTTATGAGATGAACCATATAATAAAGTCAAGGTTTAACACACATCCATTCATAATGAATCCAATGTGAAACACTGTTCCATTCAAGGTGTAATGGGAACATTTATAACTAATCTAGTTCATCCGAGCTAACAATCCCATTCATGAATAAGGGAAAGGGGTATAATTTATTCTAGGTCAAAACACATCTCATTCAACAATGTATGTTAATGGTCGGAATACCTTCTTAAATAGTTAATATAAAGAAAGAATATATTTATAAACAATCCTTATATACTATTATAAATAAATTATGTTAATTTAAATCTCAAAATATGAAAGGTAAACATGTTTATTTATACTATAATAGTTATTGTATCAATATTGAATGATATATTTTTCAACATAATAATTTCATAAACATATGCATTCTAAGAATAAGATATCATGAATTTCAAACAAGTACAAAAGATAAAAATCATGAATGGATCAAGGGACTATGTATATAAAGATTATAATGGACACCGAACATAAAATATTATATAAATGAAATTGTATGTTTTATTGAATTATTTCCAAATAAGGCACAAATTATAATAATGAATATATGAGTGAACTCAGTTTAAATTAGGAAAGGGTTTAATTATTGAAATGGTCATAACCCATACCTAATCAGTATAAAACCAAATGAGTGTAGAAATTTTTTTAATATCTTAATTCATAATACACCAAGAGATTGTAGAATATTTTTTTCATTAAATAAATTGTAAGTATTCTATAACCTTCTTGACATGCAACACCGAGCATAAAAAAATGATGATCTATTATAACTTAGAAATTAAATTGGAAGTGTGAATATAAATATAAAAATTATGAAAAAATATGTATATTTTTTTAATAAATTTAACTATATTTATTATTCTATAATATAAATGTACATAATTTTCAATAATGTAATTTTATCCTTCCAAAAACAATTTTCTTCAACGATTATTTTTATGGATTTTTCCCTTAGTAATTATAATTATTTTATACAATGTTTATTATTTTTATTATAAGTAATTAATATTTTTTTAAATCATCAGTTTAATATTACCTTAGGGATAATTTTAGGGATTTTTTTATAAAAAGATAATATTTTATGAATAGTAAAAATATATATATATTTTTAAAAAACATCTATTTAATTTTACGTAAAGGAATAATTATGTATTTAACTTTAACTTAATGTAACTTAATAAAAAATTTAATTATAGCTAATTTAATTAATTACTTAGGAATCATCACTATAAATAATTTTTTTATAAGATAATATTTAGTCTTAAAAATACATTTTTCAAAAAGAACTATGTTTTTTCATGTGATGTTTTTTATATATTAATAAATTGAGTTAGTATATATTTATTAGTAGTTTTAGTTAAATTTATATATTATATATCTAATAATATATTTTAAAATTAATTTGATAAAAAATATATAAATTTAATATTATAAAATGGATTAAATATTTTTGATCATATTAATTAATATAATTTTATAGGGAAAAATTTATTTTTTTTCATAGTGAATTGTAAAAATTGAGAAATATTATTACCACAGTTAAAGTTAAAATAGATTTATTGGGAGTAAACCAAGGGATAAGGGTAAGATTACTAGAAAAAAGTATATAATTTATTACTACTAATGATAAATAAAACTTATAATATACTAACATATAATATTTATCCACTTAGAGCCAGTTTTCCATGAAAGTATCCTTATATCAATGATATCTTTTAAGAAAGTCTGTGTGTGTCCCTCCCCTCACAGATGAAAGATGACCTAACATCATTACATATTCCAAAATTTTATCCTTATATATTGTAATATAACAGATAACAAAACTTTATATAATCCCACCCTTCGTCCTAGTACTTCTTATATTCTCCTACGAAAAACCGTTCCAGGCTTAAGGTGTTAGCCAAAGGAGGTATCTCTCAAAGATGTATAGATATTAAGAAAGTTATTTCAATTTTATTTATTTATATAATTACTATAAAAATGTTTTATCAATTAAAATATAATTAATATAGTTTCATAAATTTACATATATTTTATTATGATGATTTAATAACCACTTATCACATATTCTCAATCAAATTGGATAATAAAGTATAGATTTTGTGTAAATATGGACTACAACCTCCACATAATAATACAATTCATTTAACATCACCATCATTAAATAATTTTTTACGATGGTTTTAATTTTTAGATATTATATTTATAGCATGATTATTCTTATTTAATTATAATACCATGTCTACATTTTTACCATCCCATCTATTGAAAAATGATAATATCGCCTGGGCTTACGTTCGGATGAACACCTCCATAAAGGGATGTGATTCATCAATTATTTATTTTTTAATTAATTGGTAATGAGGATATATTAAATTAATATATATTCTATTTATGATATAAATATTTTTTGAAATTTTTATTTTAATTTACCTTTATTTCTTTCCATCCATTGAAAATTGGAAACATCAGTCGCATGTGTGTATGGATTTCCATTTCAACAAAGTGTTGAAATTAATTTTTCATCATCACATAATATTAATAGTTATTAATATTTATATAATGCATATATATGATATATATATATCATGTTTAACCCTATTTATATGGAGTAACCATCGTCAATGTGGAAGGACGAAAACTGGAAAACTAAAACATATATGAAAAACGAAGCAATTAACACCCGAAATGGCTACTTTAATAAGGAATTATTAATATACTAGTGATGAAATGACATAAGTGGATTCTATATGATATTATATGTGTTAATAAGATTATTTTGTATAATTTTTGTAAATATAAATTTATTATATAGAAGTTTATAGTGCTTACGAATCAATTTAGATATATGGTGAGGGTTCTTAGTCTCAATTTTGTTTTGTTGATAAATGTTTAGTGTTATGAACTGGTTTATTTTTATGGTGTGTATATAATAATAATTTGAAATTTAATATCTTGGATCCTTATAACATAAATTTATTTAATTATATTATTTTTTCAAATGGTTTTTTATTTGAAATATACCATTATTGTAAGGGTTTATCATATAAACTTGTCTTATCTAGGACATATGTTATGATATAAAATTAACATATTTTATTAGGTATTTATAATAAAATTTTATAAATTTCATCATGAATAACCTTATCTTCGTTTTATTTTATGTTTCATTTGATGTTATTTATTCCATGGTTGTAATGAATCAAAAATTACCAAAGCAGTAAGGGTTTTTTGTTACAAATTAGTTTTTTCCTAGATTATTTATGTTTAATTTTTTTGTTGATGAAATTATATAAACTATATCCCCCCAATATTATTTATTGCATTATACTATGTTTAATTCTATAGATTCAATTTTTTCCAGAAATTTTCTTCTCTTTAAATACGCAGGATAAGGAAAGAATGATTTTAACGAATACCCACCTTCTTTCCCTCTTTGGTCGGAAACATTATATTATGTTTCCATATTTCATTAAAATATTTTCAATAATGTTTTTACTATTCTATAATGATTTAATAAACTCATTTTTACCAATTTTTCACATTCTATAAAAATTTATGGATGGAATAAGTTTTTTCTTTTCTCTATGAGGCACTTTTGAATTTTTATGGAAAATATGAGAGAAATACTTATTTTAATGTAAAACACATAAAAGGTCTTATCACTATCATGAATTATATTTGTTTTTAATCTTCATTAAAATTTTCTAATTTTTATTTTAAATTTAAAATTTTCCCTAATTTTTTTAAATATCCGGTTTCAAAATAAAAAGGGTATTTTCCTCAAGAAATGTTCTAGTGATATTTTAATGTCATTTTCATATATCAAAATATTCCTTAATGATACTTATGATTTATTTTTTAATATGATCAAATTACACCATACTTATTATTATCTTTAATGGTTTATGTTTATGATGTTGAATTTTTTATATAACATATATCCAATTCATGGTTTATGATATGGTGTTTTGAGAATTATTTACATTATTTTGGAACAAATATGTATGGTTTTAATTATGTAATGGTTCAGATCATAATTATATATCCCTCTAATGAATTTGGTAAATATGAAAATCTCATGAGTTAATAAGGAATATAATAGGGAGTGAACCCAGTTTAGTATGGGATGTAGTCTAATAAGATAGTCTTGGGAGTGAACCTTGAATAAGGAAATGATGGAATGTGATATAAACCCAATCAAATATGATAGTATTTGAAGCTAAACATGAATAAAGGAACTATTTACTATACATATGTGTATACCATAAGCATATAACTTATTCTAATTTTATGTTCTCATGGATGATAATTGGTTACTGATGATTCCTCACTATTAAGTCCTATGTTTTGTTTAAAAAACCATGAATCATGTTTGATAACTAATGAAATTTGAATTATTTGGTATTATTATTATATATCATGATCTTGTTCTCATAAAATATTTATTTTCCTAGACTCACTTATGATAATTGATTAGTATCATTTATGATTACCCTTATTGAACATCTGAGCTCACCCTTTAATATGTTTATCTACCCCATGTTATGAAGAATGGTTTTAAGTATAATATGTCTATGTATGGTGTTATTTGTGAGGAAAGTAATCAAAAAATATATACATATTTTTATGCACCAGTTTTTTATGTATACAATATCAAAAATTCAATAAACCTATACTTTTTTTCATTAATGGAATTGATATGAAATGAATATTCTTCTAATAAGATGTATTATATATGTTTGAGAATTTGGGGTCACTATAGTTGGTATCATAGTAAGTTATATTAAGTTTTTAAAACTTGGATGAGAAAAAAATTGTGAAAACCATTTTGATAGCCCTAAGTATAGGAGAACAACATATGCTATGTTAAATAAAGGTGTGTGGGTTTACCTATAAAATAAATCCCTTTTGGATACTAAAAGTAGATGTGATTTTGGAATATATTTATCTATGAGTAATAACCACGAAAATAGTTAGTCGAATATATCTCATCCATTATTTTGGTTCATGTTGAATATTCTCTTCTATGATCTTAGATTGACACTCCTAGGGGATATTTTTTGGTTAATTAAAATTTTATTTATGTACCATTCTAAAGTATTTGAATATATAATGACCATATATGATGAGGGTTAAACATAAGGGGTTATATATTAAAAAAATGTTTCATTATTTATAAATCCTATTAATTAATTTTCCATGATTATATGATTTACCACGATGATTATTGTTTCTCACTCATTGTATTTGTTTTTTTCGAAGGCTGGAAGAATATTAAATGGTATGGAAACTGAATATTTCAGATTATGCAGTGATTTTTACCATGATAATCCAAATGAAATAGAAGATTTAATTTTAAATCTTTTAATTATACCTAACCCACAATCTCGATATGATATTAACAACCTAAACCTATATGGGTTTTTTGACACACCTAGTAAGATAAAAATGATGTTTTATAAAGGTTAATGGAATAAAGATCATATATAAATTCACAATAAATATACTCCATGTCTTAAATGTTAAAACAAGAATTTAAATTATCATCTTAAAATAATGAAAACATGTTTTTTATGTGAAAAACAAGGGGCTGAAGTAGTAAATATGCATGAAAAAATGAAAAGTTTGGATAAATATATGGAAGAGAAAATTGGTTTCCCTGTGGTATCATATACAATTTACTATTTGAAATATGAAAATTATTGTAATTATAAAAATTGATATTATAAGGGAAAATCTTGACAGGTGGATTAGTAAGGTTGTATGAGTAAAGGTTTTACTTTTGATAATAAAGAGACTACAAATGACATATTACTGGTATGAATTATTTTAATATAATTTATTATGTTAAAAAATGATATGATTAAATTGATGATGATTAATATTAAGACATGATTCATATTTCATATTTCTGGAAGGAAGTATTAAGTAAAATGATGATGAAGACTAGTTAATCATTTATAGTGAAAATCAGATGATTGAAGTATTTATATGTTCGGATTCTAGAATTTTATTTGATCAATGAAATTTGTTTCATTATAATTATGAAATAACTAAGTATTTTTATACAATACTATTTCTTTAATAACTTTCAATTGTATTTTGAATGACACTCATAACCTAGATAAGTGATCTAGTGTTAAGGGGATATTTTTGGAAGACAGATGATTAAGGGATAAATTATACTTAATATGTTACTATTGTTGAGATAATAATGTTTAGATGGGATAAATACGTGATTGATAATGATCAAGTAAATTTTATTCTGTTGATGACCTAATAACTTATTTGTGATTTGATGATAAATTAATTTATGTTATCTTTAATGAAGTTTGTTTCATTTTTGAAATTATGGAATATATTGGTCAGTCTCTGATTTTATGTGTTAAAAAATTATGGATTTATATTTTTAAATAATATATGTTTTGATTGAGGTTTTATGGTGATTCAAGTTATTACCATGTTTTATGATAATATATGATTAATTATTTCTTGTGTTTGGTTTGTAACAATATGAGATAATTTATGTTATTTGGGAATAAATGTCAAACATAATATTTAAAAAAAATATGTGATCAAATCTATCATATTTTTTGGGGTTTTGAATTTCAGCAAATATATTTTGGAGTAGTTGTAAGATTAAATATTTATGGAATTGTTTAAGTGGAGAATTGGGAGTTATTGTTGAGGTTTTAGAGTGTAATATAATATTTTATAATATGAACATTTATCCGCACTAGACAAATTTTTATAACCATTTTGGTTTTGGTAAATATATAGAGACATAATTAATGAATTTTAATTATTTTATGGATTTTTGGATCCATTAAATTTGTTTTTAGTTCTTTAGTAATGATAAATCAACTTGAGTATTCATTTCTTAGATTAAGATATATGATATTAATTCAAATAAATTTAAGCATAAAAAATTATGAAAATTTTCTTATGAAATGGAAATAAATCATGTAAGAATATATTCTATGGCACTCTATCTTTATATTAAATGAATCCCTCAAATATTTTAATAGTATCCTTAAAATTTAAATGTTTTCTTCAGGCAATAATTTATAAATAATTGATGGTATTTTATCCCCTACTTGATTTATAGTTTCAGTGTCATCAAAATTTTCCATGAATATGGTCTCTATCCAGCTTAATTATTTATTATACATTATCTTTCACCTAAAAATTTATATTATCATCTCTTGTTAATGTTCTAATTATCTTGGGACCAGAATATGTGGTATTTAAGGTAACTATTATATTTCCCACTTCCCCTTTTCAATTTATTTTTTATTATCCATTTGTTTAATGCTAATTTTATAAAATGGAATTTTAAAAAATATATCCTTTTATTACCAAGAAAAACTTTCTGAGTATACAATTTATTTAATGTGGGTAGAATTTATCACCCTAGAATTTTTTAATATTTTTTTCTGTAAATAAATTTTATGTGTTCGATATATTTCATAACATGTAACACTAAGATTAAAATGAATGATGATATATAAAAACCCATACTTGAAATTAGAGGTATCAATAGAAATATATACATTTTTTTAAAAATTATGAAGGTTTCAAATAATATTAATTTATTAATTAATGCATAATAAATGCGTAATAAATTTCTAGTAAAGTCATTTTATGCTTCAAAAACATGTTTCCTTCAAAAAATAAATTTTGTTCAATTTTTCACATGGATATTATGAATAATTTATACAGTTGTTAAAATTATTAATTGAGTGAATGAATTTTATTTTTGAATTCCACAGGCCAATATTACCTTGTAATTTTATTTGGATTTTTCTAAAAGCATTTCTTTCAATGAATTATTTAAAAATACTGATTTTTATAACAAATTGAATTTCATTTCATGTAAAATTCACATTGTGTTTTTGTTTGATATTAATTTTACATAAGTATTAATTAATTAATTATATTTTTGTATTCATTATAATTGGGTTTTTTATGAGTAATTCTTTAGTCTTAAAAAACTTTTTTCTAAAAAAATGTTTTTATAGATGCAATTTGTTTTTATCTTAATAAATTAAATTAATATATATTTATTAATGGTTTTAATTAAATTTTTATATCTTTTTCAATTGTATATGTTAACATTCATTTTATTATTTTTATAAGAAAGGAATGATTGCAAATTTAGTTTTATGCTTCAAAATTCATTTTTCTAAATAGGTTTTTGTTATTATTTCTAAACATATTTAAAATTTTACTCTCATAATTATATAAATTGAAAATTTTAAAATGGAATTTATATTTTATATAATAATAATTAATAATATGTAATGGTATAAACTATTTTTTTTATCATAGTGAATAATAAATAATAAAAAACATTGTTGCCACGGTTAATATTAAAACGCGCTTACCAAGGGTTAAACCAATATATAAGGGTAGGATTGTCAACCAAACATGTATAATTCTTATTGGATTAAGATATTTAAACATTATATTATACTACCTCCCAATACCTATCCATTTGGATCCAATTTACCCTGCAAGTGACATTATATCAATGAAATCTTTTAAGAAACACCATGTGTGTCTATTCCTTAACTTATAAAAGGGTACCTATTATCCTTTGTTATTCACATAATTTAAGACTTATATATTATAAAATAAAAAATAAAAGACATCATATTGTTCTTACCTCCATCTTAGAGCATATTCTATTATTCTATGACCAATCATTCATGGATTAATGTGTAAGCCAAATGAGGTCCCTCAAAGAAGAGGTATAGATATTAACCAAGCTATTAGAAGTTTATTTCATCATCAAAATCATATAAACTTGATTTAAACATATAAAAATTATTTATATAGTCTATTAAATATATTGATATGTTATTATGATGATTTAATAACCATTTAACACCTTTTCTCAATCAAATGGGTGTTGAAAGTATCACTTATACGTATGTGTGGACTACTGCCACCACATATAGACATGATTCATCTTCCATCACCATATATGATGGATTTTTATTATGATGTGTTTAATAATTATATATGATATTTTGGAAATAATTATTCTACTTTAATTATAATATCATTTATAGCTATTTATAATTTCATCCACTAAAAAATGATAACATCACTGGTACGCACGTGTGGACTACCTTTTCCATGAGGATATGTGATTAGTTTTTCATTTATTCACTACATGGATGATAAAAAGGAAATGTTTACTAATAATATATTATATTTAGGATATAATAATTACTCTATAAATTTAAATTATCATTTACATTTCCTTCATTCCATCCATAAAAAAGTGGAAACATCACTCTTGTGTACGTATGGATTACAGTCTCCAAAACGTGTAGTAATTGATTTTTTAGCAGAATTTAATATGAATGGTTATAAATATTTATATATAATGATTATATATTATTTTTATGTCATGGATAAAATTATGGACATGGAGAAACCATTATTCATGGGGAGGGATCATAACTTCTAAATGAAAACATACATGAAAACAAACAGGTTAACTCATAAAATGATAACATTAAATGATAATTATTGATAGATAGGTTTTGAAATGAAATTAGTTGTTCATATGTGATTTTATAATTAAAAATTTTATTCTTCAATATAATTATAATAAAACCAAATCTGTTATATATCATGTTAGAGTTCTTAAAAATCATGTCGAATATAAGGTAAGGGTTTTATGTCTCACTTTTGTTTCATTGAGACATATTGATTCTATGAAATTTTTTATGTTTATTAGTTTTATATAATGATATGTTGAAATTTTATAACATTTATCCTTCAAAATTCATGGTATTTAATGTTATAATTCAAATTATTTCATCCATGGGGTTTTGATTTAATATTCACCAAAGTGGTAACGGTTTATCATCTCCATTTGTATTAATTGAATCATTTGTTATGACATGCACCTATATTAATTCATTATGTGTATCTACTTCTATTTTAGAATTTTTATAATTTAAATATTTATTTTAATTTTATTTTATTTTTCATTTCAATTTATTTCTTTCATGGGGATAATTATTCAAAAGTTACAAAAGGAGTAAGGTTTTTTGGTTAAAATCTATTATTTACCGGTATTGTTTATTATTAAATTTTAAAATTATGAAATTACATGATATATATCTCTGAAGTAATATTTATTTCTTTCTCCTTTTTTTATTTATCAGGAGTAAATTTTTTTTATATATTTTACTCTCTTTAACTAATCAAGAGATTAGAAGAATATTTTTAAGGAAAAGCGACTTCATTTCTCTCTTTGTTCAGAAATATTTTCTTCTAAGTCCATATTTTTTTTATAATGCTATAAAGAATATTTTTAATATTCTTAAAAGATTTATTAATGTCATTTTAACTAATTTTTTACTTTATATATAAACATTTGGATTTAATGTTCTTGATTTTTTTTCTGAATGAGGTACTATTGACCTCTTACCAAAAATTTGAATAGAATCATTTTTTTAACACACACTAATTGAATAAATTCATCACTATCATGACTTCACTTTAATTAGAATATTTCTCAAAATTTTCCATTTGTATTTTCAAGATAAAATTTTTCCTTAAAATATTGTAAATTTTTAAATTATGAATATTTGGTTTCAATATGAAAATGGTGTTTTTTTGAAGAAATATTTTAGTGACCTCATAATGGTATTTTATTTTAGTTTTTTTAATTTTACTAATACTTTATTGGGGATATGGTAAAATGAAACCATCCTTTTTCTATCCCTATATGGTTTGTTAATATTATTATTAAATGGTTATGAAACATGTATCCTTTGAATAGGCTATGATATGATGTTATGATGAATTTTTATGATCTTACATTCTCATATATATGATTTTAATTATGTAATGGGTAGGATAATAATTATATAACCCTCCAATTAATTGGGTAAAGATATATGCGTCAAGAGATAGTAGAGACTAGGATGCAGAGTGAACTAATTCTAGTAATGGACTACTTCTAATAAGTTATTCTTGGGAGTGATCCTTGACTAAGGAAATAATGGAATGAGTATCCACCCCAATCCACTATAATGGTCACGGTAGTGAGTCTTGACTAAGTAAATGAGGTTCTAAGATTATAAGTTTTCCATAAACTTATTCGTTATTCTTAAGTTATGTTCTCATGGTTGATTATTGGTTATTTATGATTCCATACTCTTATATCTTATGTCTTTTTTGTTGACAAAACCTTACGGCATGTTTCATGATTAATGATATTTTACTTATTGGGTATAATTATTTTATATCATGATCATGTTATAATCCCATTATTTCTATATTATGCTATTTTTTTCATTAATTTATATCTATAATTATTACTATTACTGAGAATATAATATCACCATTTATTATGTTTCCCTTCCCTAGGTTATGAAGACTTGTTTTAAGTTTGATGTGTATAAAAAGGTTTTTAGTTGATAAGAAAATAATGTGAAATTATTTAAATATTTTTATGTACAAATTTTTCATATAACCATGTTTTTAAATTCACTAAAACATTATGGTTCTTGATTGGATTTTGTTGACGTATAATGAATATATTTTGTTAATAAAATTTAGTATTTATGTATGAGAAGTTGTGGACACATAATTGATGTATTAATTATTTCTACATGGAGTATTCCCTATTTGAAATCCCCTTTAAGAATAATGATCATAATTAAAATAAATCCTTCATATAAATTTTGGTCTTAAAAATTATTCTTTAACCCATATAAGAAGAAAATTATTTAGAAAAATGAGTTTTCAATTGGTAGGAAACATTCTATTACCTTTCATTAAATACAAAAGATTACAATTAGTTATCACTGACACAAAGATTTATTTGGAATTGAAAATTGTTTATATTTTAAATTAAGAAGTTTTGTTAATGCATTCACACTAGTTAAGGTAATTGAATAAAATTTTATAAAGATTATTAAATAAATGAAAAAAAATTAATTTAAGTATTTTCTGAAAACATTAATTTTGATTAGGTGAAAACCTAATTTAATAAACCAAAAATTCAAACAAATCGGGTTATTCCCTTTATCTATAAAGCCCAGTTTCACCTTTCCATTAATGAAAATCATAACTAGGGTTATGTTTTTAATGTTGATATATTAAGATTTTAGGACAGATTGAAACAAAGTGACCACCTTAGGAAGACATGGTATGGTCATACAAGGGTATTCTTAAATAGAACATGGTTATGTTATTTAATATTAATTGTCATGGTCAAAACCATAACTAGGAATCAATGATGGAATAATGGGTTCAACATTATTTATGATATTAAATCCATAAAACATCATACAATTTTTTATGACATGAAAGTATTTGGAAGGAAATTTAAATATTTCAAGAAAAATAAAGATGGTTCCAAAGTATATAAAACTTTATAAATAAAGAAATGATGAATTTTTAATAAACTTTACAAAAGATTTTATGTGTAGTGTTCAATGTTAATAATGAAATATTTAACAATTTAGACATTATAAAAACTAATTTATTTAAGGAATTATGAGTCATAGGATTAAATTATGGTTAAAAGAATATTTTTTAATTTCTCATAAAATTATAATAGAAGTATTCCATTTTATATAGTAAAATAAATTAATAAAACTTCAATTAATATTATCGAGATGACGTTTAAAATATATTATTTACATTGGAATACTTGTATAGACCAAGCATTAAGAATTACAAGACCTAGTGTATTTGAACTAGAATTGACATTATTATAATCTAAAATATCTATATGGTTTATAGTTTATATAATTTGGCCATGAATAATGCATAAGAACTCATATATTACAAAATATACACTTCTAATCAATATCCATTTTTCAAAATATGAATCTTTTAAAATAAAACATAATTTATTGTAATGATAAATCTTAAAAAATTTATACATGAATTATTATTTTCCTTTAAACGTCCTTAAACCCTGTGAAAACCATTTTAAAACTTTGTATGAGAAAAAAAATCTCAATAAGGGACATAAAAATAAAGAAACAAACCATTAGTCTATAAATACATATAAAAATTTACCTTTTTTAAAATAATATTTTAATTCAAAATAAACATTTTCTTACATAAGGAATCACCTTTTCTTCCCAAATATTTTCATAAAACACATCATAATAAATCATAATGGTAACATAAATCCAATGTAGGATTATTTTAAAATATGACAAAACCATGAAGAAAATTTCATGGTGTTATACTCTTTACACTTAAGAAATAACATATACTTTCCTTTGAATATAAACTCAACAACATACTTTGTGAAGAAATATGATTACTGTAAAAATAGAGAAAGAATAAATGAATCATATATGTAAATTAGGGAAACATTTTATGAATAATACTTACTTATGGAGTAACCCTCATACCTAAACATGAAATAACCCTTTTGGTTATACTTAAAATAACCCTTGTGGTTATGATTGGAGTAACTATCATAGTTACACTTGTAATAAACATCATAGTCAACATCCAAAATTAAAATACCCAATTCATTGGAGGGATATAATAGAAACAACCATATTTGGTTTATAACTAAACCACCTATGATTTTAAAAAATTATTATGAACCATTACATAATCATAAATCATTAATTATTTCTTTATAAAAACATTCCTTGAAGACAATCACTTATTTAAAAAGAAAATTGTACACATGCAATGGAAAAAATTTCCTTTGAAAATAAAAATGTAATATTTTTATTTAATCTTTATAAAAAAATATTATTCATGAATATGATAAAATCCCATCATATCTTATATGTTAAAAAACATTCCTTCCATATTTTTCTTAGAAATTTTCTAAAGTAATTCGTTTGGAAAAAAAAAAGATTCCATTCAAACTATTTTGTAAAAAGTAAAACATGGGTAAATAAGATATTGAAAAAATCATAGAATAATAATAAAAACATTATTTAAATAATTTTTATAAAAAAATCATATGTATATGGAAGAAAAAAAGGGTTTTGTAAGAAACTTTGAAAATATAATTTTTAAAATATTGTCTCTTTCCTTGAGTCTAATTCATCATGTACACACTTTATCTTTATAAATAATAAACTTCAGTTAATTTATAAATTATTAATAACGTTTTAAAATTTATTATTAATTTTATTTAACATATTTAAATGTTATATAGAATTATATAGTTAACAAAGACCACTTTGGATATTTTGTTGATATTCAATACATAAGTCTAAAATTCCTTCAGTAATTTGACTTCGGTCATAGAGGTAATTATTCCACCATATAAAAAATAATAATTATGAAAGAAATATAATTTCTATACATCAATTATACTTTTAAATAGAATCATTAAATATATTTAAGAAAAATGAACTATGTTACAATCATGGAGATGGTAGGTTATATGTACGCATGAGTAACATTTCTATTTTTCAATGATCATTATAAATAGAAGTTAAGTATTATTTTATACTTAAAAAAAGATCATAATATTATAATATCATATTAATTATTTAAATATAATCATATATATCTATATATATATCATCCATGTGTTACTGTAACAAAAAATGAATCATATCGCTTTGTGGATGTGGTAGTCCACACGTACGCATGAACGACATTATTGTTTTTATGTGAATGGAAATGTAAGAATATAAATGATATATTATCTTTTAAAAATGATAAATATTTTATTAAAATAATATATTAACATTAATTCTATAATTATAATAATTATTCAGTGATGGTGATGGAAAAAAAATTACATGGGTTCGTGAGTCAGTAGTCCTCCATACACATGATTGATGAATTATTTTCCAATTTGATGGAATAAGAGATAAATATAGCCTATTATATTAGAAATTATTATTTTAATGATAAACAATAATTATTATTATGATAATTAATGTTTTCCAGTTTTTGGTTGTCATTTAATTATATGATATGGGTTGGAAAGAAATATAGTTAAGTCTGGAAAAGACTCACTGTAAAAAAAGTCACACTACTAAGGAAGTCTCACCACTGTCTAGAGAAACCGTCCAAAACGAGTCACTGTTAAGATGAAAATTTGAAAAATTATAAGACACTTCCACATAATGTGTCACTATAAAAATGTATCACCATCACATTTAGTCACTCTCAAAGAAGTCATACCATCATAAGGAATAATTGAAAAAGCGTTGGGATGCCACTCCACCAACCTGACATAAAACCAAGATAGTATCATTTCTCTAAGTATACACATCCATTATTTATAATCGATAAAAAGTATCATTGTTCCAATGACTCAATGCCATACACTGAGTCACTGAGTCACTGATTGACTTAGACACCACCATAAGTGTCACTGTTATAAAGACTCATCATCACTATTCCATTATTTATTATTGAATTAAATTTTTTTAATAGATATATTATTAAATTTAATGTCATTGATGATTTTAATTATTTTATCTTAATTGTTAAATATAATGAATTGATGTATATTATAGACATGTAGTATGAAGAGCATATAAGAGGTGCATGATTATCTATGCTCCTACAGCTATTGAAAGAGTAAACAGACTCCCTCATATAGAATGAGACAACTCAATGTTCTAAGTGAAATGATATACCTACATCCTTGGATTGAATTAAATAACATTTCAATAACCATAAGATACATCCTACTTCATCCATCTCACACTCAAATTAGGAAGATGATGTAAATCATACATCCAATATCTTCTTATAGTCAAGAATAAATATTCTATAAAAATTTTTTCTACAACAATTTTTTGAAACCTGAATCGAGCCTCAGTTCAAATCATTTTCATGGAATCATGAGCTGCAGAGCCCAAAAGACAGAGAAACACGATCTATGAAAACTTCTCACATTCTCTATTTTATTATTTATATTTTCCTTATGAGCAGTATGGATTAATCTGTATAATTTTATCCCACACTATCCATTATTTTAAACAAAAAGTTAGATAGATATTTTCAAAACGCATTTTATTCTTGTTTTACACATTTGGTGGTAGAGGTCTAGTTGTGACCTACTGTTTATTTTTTTCTCCCATGGAAACTATGGAAGATGCTCTACATGGACTAGACAGTTAGTATACTATCGTAAAATATGCTCTAAGTTATGGATCAAAAGTTTATTTTATATAAACTTCTTGGTAGTAGGTGATTTTCATGTGGAGAGGAATGAGTTTCATCATGGGACTGAACCTCTAGTTTTCATATTCCAATGTGTGTGTTTTTTTATTTCTTTGATATAAACCCCTATTTTTTAAATATAAAAACAAAATCACTACTTTAATAGTTTATCTTAATTAGTGTTATATCAAATTTTGATTAAGTAAGTTATTTTCAAGGTATAAAATAACATTGTATTTCTTTCACCAAAGACCAAATAAATATTTTATGAAACCTTCTAAAAGATTAAAAAATATATCAAACTAGTATTTTGGTAAACTAGGCTATTTTATTTAAATTATGGTATTTTATTTAAATCCTTTTTAAACACAAATTTTTATTTGGTACTAAATTCACCCCCATTTTGAGAAACTCACTTCAACCAATATTTGGTATCAAAGGAATATAATTTGTCATCGAATTTTGTCAACAAAAAAACTGTGAATTCAGTTGTACTTTAAAGATCTTAATTTTTTTTAGTTCTAAATTTAATTATTTAAATGGATAATAGGAGAGAAGGTTCTAACCCCAAAATAACTCCATTTTTAAAAGAAACAAGTATGCTCAATGTAAGATAAAAATGAAAATGAATATATAGAGTATGGTTTTTAAAATTTGGATTTCCACATAAGAAAAATAGGAATTGCCTAAAATTTATATAACTACTTTAGCTAAGGATACCAAAACTACTTACAAAATAATTATAATGTTTTTAATGCCTTTTATTATGAATTATGAGATGAGTAATTCAATAAAATTTCTTCTTGTATGTGATTTTAATATTTGGGATAAACTAGATATTTCACATGAAGGAGAAACTAATGTTAAAGAAATGATATTGAATACATATAGTATAATGTATGATACATTCAAAATGAAGCATGATGAATTAAGTTTTGATATGTATCTCAGGATTAATAAAATTATGAACACCATGAGATCGCTAAGAAATATTGTGTCTAACAAAGACCAAATTATGAGATTGAAAAGATGCCTTTCAGAAATATAGAGAGGCACGTCTCTTTCAATTAGATTGTCTTGTGACATCAAAAAACTGACAGTCAAGGAGATGATTGGTAAACTGATGATTTATGAGGAAGAAATAAAATTTCACTAAGATGAATATGATGAGATGATAAGAAAGTTAGTAGCTTTAACGTCTAATGCATCCAACAATAAGGAAAAAAATAAAAAAAACTAAATTTTCAAGTGATACTGAGATACCTCCCAAAAGTGATGAAGAAATGACCCATTTGGCCAGCCGATTCAAGAAGTTTTATAGGAAGAATATTTTTTTTTCAAAATTTATAGTTATAAAGAAAAATATGACATTAAGGAAAACAAGAAAAATGATTGGAAGAAAAATGATAATGATATTGTCTGTTAGGAATAAAAAATTAAAGGACATGTCAAGGAAGACTATCCAAAACTAAAATAAACAAAATATGATGACAAGGACCAAAGGTTTAAGAAATATATAAAAGAAATAAGGTTTTATATTGAGGATATCTGTAGTGATTCTGAATCTAGTTCTGAATAAAATTCAAAGAGAGACAACATGATTTTAATGACTAATGTCTTTGAGGAACCTACTATTTTGAATGTTTTACATGTACTTAATAATGATAATTATGATAATGAACACAATGATGATGATATGTCTCAAGAAGAGATGTTTTAATATTTTAAAATGATAGAGGAAAATTTTAATGAACTTAAGGATAAGTATAATATTCTTTAAAAGACAACATGATTTGTCTTCCAATGTTAAATATGATTTATCAATTAAAGAGGAGAATAATGATTAGTTGTTAAAAAAAATACTAAACTTAAATTGTCAAATGAGAAAACAATAAATGAATTAATTTTTTTACCTATGGTAGATAAAATCTTACTCAGATTTTAGGAAAACAAGTCACCCCAAATTATGTTACACTTCTAAGATACCAATCCAGACAATGAAGGATAGTTAAGAGCACTTTTGTACCAAAATATGAAATATTTAATGTCATTTATTTTTCAAAATGTCCAAATAAAGATTCTATTTAAGAAATATTACAATATTTTTATGATATACCTATTAGAAAAATATAGGTTCTTAGAGCCCAGATTTCGAACACTACTAGACCGAAGAAAATCTGGGCACCAAAATCATTTCTTGTATAATTTTATATAGGAAAATAACTTGAATCCCTCCTTCAAAATTCTATGGTACTGAGACAGAGGATGTTCAAGAGGTATGAAAGGAGTATATTCTAGCTTCAATAATCAAATAAAGGTTTATGGTGTTCATTACACCTTTGGTGATAATGCTAAAGAGGAAATTATCATCCTTGGATAACTTGGTAATTAAAATTCTATTTTTAATTTCAAGTGTATTTTTTGTTGATGGTTTTAAGTAAAATTTAATTTACATATCACAATTATGTGATGATAGTTTTCATGTATATTTTTAGAATAATTAATGTAATGTTTTTTATTCTAAAAATTCTTTAGTTTTTACTGATTTAAGAATAGAAAATATTTATACAGTTGTTATTAATCTTTTAACTTCTCAAAAAAGATTCATTATTGAGTATATTTCCCAAAGAATCTTGGATTTGGAATAGGAGAAGAGGATATTGTAATATTTATTCACTTAGGAATCTTACTAAGAAATAGTAATTCAAGAATCTAAAATAACAATATTTCTAAAATAATAGTATGTAACCCTTTTCAAAAAGGGAAACAACACAAGATTTCTCATAAATTATTGAAAGAAGCTTCAACTTCTCAACCTCTTAAGTTGGTACATATAGATTTACTTGTACTATCTAGAGTTTCTTTAATAAATGGGAAGCACTATGTCTATGTTTTGGTAGATGAATTTTATAGGTATACTTGGGTGTTATTTTTATCTCACAAAAGTGAATCCTATTCTCATTTCACCAAGTATGATAGACCTATAGAAAATATAAGTGGTCTTAGGATTAATACACTAATAAGTGACCCTAAATGTGAGTTTGAAAATCAATACTTTGAGTCTTTTTTCTCAAAAATGGCTATTTTCATAATATCTATACTCCTAGGACCCCTCATAATAATAGAGTTATTTATATAAGCAATATAACATTTCAAGAGATTTCCTAGACCATGGTAAATGAATATGACTTACTTGTGTACTTTTGGGACAAGGTTGTAAATATAACCTATTATAAAATCAATTGAGTTTTAATTAAACATATCATAAACAAGACCCCTTATGAGCATTGGCATAATAAGAAGACAAAGGTTAATTACTTTAGTTTTTTTTGTTTTAATGTATTTATTCTTAACAATGATTATAATCTTAAAAAATTTCCCTCCATGAGTGATGAAGGAATTTTCTTTGGATATTAAATTTCCTGTAAATTCTATAGAGTTTTTAATAAAAGGATCATGATTATGGGAAGAGTATGTTCGCGTCATGTTTGATGAGAAAGATCCACATGAGCTTAAGACTTATTTATAAAACCTCGAGGATGATTTATCTTATTTGAACTTAAACTCCAACCCTACGGACAATGCTATAAAAAAATAAGAATAATCATACAGTAATAAGGAATTTCCTCAACTTCCAAAACTTGAACCTATAGAAGAATCTTAAGTGACCATCCATAATTTTATAGGGACATTTGTACCATTAACTAAAATCCTTTATATGTGGTATATGGAGGACTTGAAAGAGGTACATAAACTAGAGATTCTCTATGAAATCAAGTTGAACGTCAAGCCTTTTTGTCTTATCTTGAACTAAAGAACATAAATGAATCCATTAATGATAAATTCATAGTAATAGTTATGAAAGAATAATTAAATAAATTTAAATGAAACAAAGTATGGGGAGATGTTGATAAGACCAAGGACACCCTAACTATAGGAACTAAATGGGTATTTAAAAACATGGTAGATGAATTAGGCATAATTTTTAGAAAAACAACTATAATGGTTGCACATGGTAATTGTCAAGAATAAGGAATAGACTAAGGATACCTTTTCACCAGTAGCCAGATATGAATAAATTAGAATATTGATTTCTTATGTAACTCATCCACATTTCATGCTTTATTAAATGGATGTCAAGAGTGAATTTCTGAATGGGTACATAGATATGTATATTTTTGTAGAAAAACCCCCATGTTTATAAAACCCTTATTTCCAAATAATGTTTTTAAATTAAATAAATATTTATTTGGTTAGAAAAAATACTATAGATCGTGGTATGTTATGATAAAATCTTTTCTTATTTCAAAAGTATTTTCAAAAGGATTATTGGATCCTACACTTTTTATAAAACAAAATTATATATATATATTTTTTAAAAAATTTATATTGATGATAATATTTTTTGGATCTTAAAAACGTTATTTATGTACTATGTTTTAAAAAATGATGAAAATTGAATTTGAAATGAGTTTAATTGGCGATCTCAAATTCTTTATTTGTTTTCATTTTTTTCAAAATAAATAAATAATCAATTTAAATAAAAGTATGTATACAATATATATTTTAAAATGTTTTAACATGGATAAAAATAAGAGTAGGGATACTCTTTTGGGTACCACCTGTATGTTAGATCTTGATGAAAATGGTAAACCAGTTGATCAAACTAGTTACATAGGTATGATTAGAAGTATTCTCTATATTAATAATATCTGACCTAATATAATGTTCAGTGTGTGTATGTGTTCATGTTTTAGTGAAAATCCAAAAGAGTCACGCATGGTTTCTATAAAAAGTATTTTCAAAAAACTAAAATATACTACTATTTTTTTATTTTTTACCCATGAGGAAAATAATTCGATTTACTTAGTTATTATAATGATGATTATGGTGGATGTACATTATGTGTAAAAATATCCTCTAGAACATATCAATTTTTTGGCAAGTCTCTACTTTAATGGTGTAGTAAGTAGAAAATTTTTGTTGTGCTTTCTACTGTAGAAGTTGAATACATGGTTGCAGGTATCTTCTTGTACAAAAATTTGGGGATGAAACTCACATTAATATTCAATTTAAATCAATTCTACCATGTATAAATAAAATGTGATAACACAAGTGCTATAAACATTTCTAAGAATCCTGTATCACATTATAGACAAAAAGAATATTGATATAAGACATCACTTTTTGAGAGATCATTCTAAAAGAGTAATATAACTCTTAAATACATTGGTATATAATATAAACTTACTTATATATTCACTAAGACTTTGAATTTTGAGAAAATCAACTACATCAATCATGAATTGTGTATGACAATTTTTTTAAGATTAATTTTCTGGAAATCACCATTGAGTATATATCACCATTGATTATGTCTCACCAATGTGAATGCATCATTGATGAAATTTTTACCGTTGAACTTCTAACCATTGGAATTATTACTAGTGTATTTTTTACCACTATTAGTCTCATAGTTTGAATTTTTCATGCCTTTTTCAAATTTTTCACTTCTATTTTAAACTGTTGGTTTTATTTTCTATCAGTTTATTTTATAAATCAATTAAATATTTTATCCTCAATCCATATTTATATTTTTGGGATCTATGAAAATCCCAAATGATAAATTTGATGATTTTTTCATTTTGGATGCATCAAATTCCCCATGCCTTTTCTCTTGATCCCGATGTGATATTTCTCACCCAACATTTAAACCTTCTTGTCTTCTTCGACCAAGACAACCGAACCATACTCCATTTCTAGAGTTAAGGGACCTTCATAATCTTATCTATATGAGTCATGTTTGGAAAAGAATCAATGAGAGAAGTCTAGTAGTTCTTTTTCAGTAAATCCAGTGAATCATGAGTTAGAAAAACGGGTTGTGGCACCCGAAAATAAATTCGAAGAAGAATCGATTTTTTTGAGACGATAATTACTGCAGAAATTTTTACAGAACCTATGGTGGATGGATTTATTTTCTTTGAAAAAGAGAACTTATTATCCTGTTATGGTCTATGATTTTTACTAGTCTATCAAGTTTAGTTTTGAATTAAAAGAAGAGCAATGGGTGGGAAACAGATTTAATGGTCATATAATTTCCTTTTCATCAAAGTAATGGTAGGAGTGTTTGAAAGTTCCACATGAGGGTGTTTTTAATTATTATCAAGGAACCATCCTAGATGATGGTAATAAATTTATCTATTAAGAATACATTTCTATGTTGATAGGTGATGGAACTGTGAGAATTCTAGTTTCCTTAGTGTTAGATGGGGAGTGCATATTTATTTTTTATGTTCATCCAGCATATGGTGTGCCCAACGATGGGTGAATTTGATAATATAATTTATCAAGATGTTTATTTTATATGTGCTATATAAAATTAAAATAGATAAGTTTGTGAAAATATCTTATGGTTTATATATCTGAAATGATAAATCCAACTTCAAGATAAAATTATTGGATCTTTCTAAAGATGATTTCTGCTATGCTTAAAGATAATGGTTTAGTTGAGGAAAATTAATAAGATATAATGGATTTTGGTGGCTTCAAAATTATAAGGATAATTTATAGATGGATTAGGATCTATTGGAACACATGGAAGAAGTGGTGGGAAAATGATAGTGAAAAGTTATATGATAAATTTAACACTATCTATCATCCTTCAAGGCCAAGAGATCTTATTGATCTTATTTTAGAACATGACGATATTGTTAAATATTATGATGAGAGGGAAGAGACTGCTATTAGTGGAAAAAAGAGGAATATCTTATAGATGAGAGAAGTGGTCCTAGAATATCTCCTAGTTCTCTTGTAATAACTTCTGGAGATCCTAGCCCACCTAGGTCTCCATATAAAAGAGAGAGTTAGTAAAAGTGATGTGGAAGATACCAAAGTCTCTTGAGAAGAGTATTTTAAAATTAGATCCAAATAATATGATGAAAAAGGTGATATTGTTGATGGTGATGATAAATAGGATAATAAATATTAAAATGATTTTGATGATGATGGGGATTAGGATCCTGATGTTTTTGGTGGGAAAATTAGAAGAGAGGATGTTGAGACTCCTCATGATCTACTTGATTCTGCAAAACTTCTACTTCTAGATCAGAGGACATCCCTAGTTTTTTTGGTGAAGCAAATATGCATTATATAAGATAAGAATATGAATTTTTTGAGGGGGAGTTATACCCCTATGATAAATTTAATTCTTCTATTGATAATGTATCAACTATTTATATTTAGATGGTTTTTTATTCTATTATTATTGAGAAGATGATAATTATTTATAATATTTAGAAGAATTTGGATGAATAGATAGTAAATGATCCCACTTTTGAATAAGATGTTAATGAATAGTTGAGAGATGTGGATGCTTTTTATAAAACTTTAGTTGAAAAGAATATGGTTGATTCACCTTCTATTGAATAGAGAATAGTTGAGGCCTCTGTTGGTTTACCTACTATAGTGGTATCTACCATTATTATTTCTTTAGTGGTTGAGACTCTTGGAAATTATTATATCATATAGATAGATCCCATGTAATATTAATTGGATTTTTTTAATAAGGTTGGAAGTTCACCAATGAACGGTGAACCTTCTATTAGAGAAGAGAGAGATCCTGAAAGATCAATGATTGATCAGATTGATGTTTTTAGTTCTCTAGAATGTTTTGCTTCTATTAGATAACATGTTCCTATTATCCAACATGTTCCCATTGATGTAGTCACCAAGGGAGACTTGGATGTTTAGAGAGAAAAGATCACTTCAGATTTTCATATATTTTTAAGGAATCAAGCATCACTTCTTACTCATCTAAGTGAAAAATATGATAGATATCTTTTTTAGTTGGTGATTCAAAACATTCAATAAAAGTTGATTTTTCATATCCAAAAAGTGGAAATTGAGAAAAAAAGACTATCTAGTGAGATAGATTATTTGAGATAACTTGTAAAATGGATGCAGTCTAATTTTGCATCAATCATGGATGATTTGTTAGAAATATTTGAAAATATTACATCTATAAAATATATTTTTACTGCTGCTCCACCTATCTTTGTTATTGAGTTACTCTGATCAGTGGTCAGAGAAGAGGATATAGATGTTTCTGTATGTTCTTAAAGTGTTTTTTCAGATTACCCTTAAGAAACCATAAGCATCATAAAGTTAAAAAATGATCATGTTATTTAGTGGATAACCACTTATGCACATGACATAAAGGTATATAGGGAGACAATAACTAAGTAAATCATGTATTATCTCTCAAGGATCTATAAAAATTATTCAATGGAATCTAATTTCAAGTTTTTAGCTGGGAGTTTGCGGATTCCTTCTATGATCGAGTACATTAACGAACAAGTTTACTCGTTAAATGTTAGGATCCTAATGATGTAAGGATTTACAAACTATAAAAAATAATTTTTCAATGATATAGATTGTGGTATGAAAATAATAATTGAATTAATAAAACTTATAAATCCTTTTCTACATGTGCATGGTACTATTTTGGTAGCTCATGAAGCCATTCTAGTGACAGCCACTCTGACAGCTCTTATGGAATACTCCCTTAGACCAAGAGTAACCAGAGATATGAATGCACAATTTATACCAAGATTCCAACCCTTTGTCTTATCTCCTAGTGAATATATTCAGATCTTTCAAAACATCCTTTTTAAGGAGCCTCATTCTCAACATAGAGTTCCTACAACACTTCCTCAACCTCCATTGTCTCCAACTGATGTTCCAGAGAACCCTTTGTCACCGTTACTTTCTCCTCATCCTAGAACAAGGGAAAATAAATTTTTCACCCTTCAGATAAAACAAAATATCATTTATAGGACTTATTTTCATTAATGGGATTGTTTTTGTGGTATCTTTTTTATTGAAATTTTTTTTGGATTTAATTTTCATTATCATTTTTAATGAGAATTTGGATTCTATTTTTAATCTATTTCTCTTCCATTTTTATTTCATTATTATTCCATTACAATTTCTCTTTTACTGTAAATTTTTTGATAATACCAAAAGGGGGAGAATATATATATCATTTACTAAAATCTCTTTTCTTCTATTTCTTTTCCTTTTATATCTTATTGATTTAGGTAAACTCATTTTACTTTGATACTATTTGGTTTATCTTCAATATCATGATTTACTTTTGATTCCATGATGATAAAATGCCATGATTTTTTATCATAAAAAAGGGGAATATTTTTTACCTCCATATTTTAATGATCATCAAACCATGATTATTTTGATAATTAATGAGTTTCATGTTTTATGTTAGCATTTTATTATATGAGATAAATTAACAAGAAATTTGGTTAGGCCTAGAAAAGACTCGCTGCTAATAAAGTCACACTACAAAGGAAGTGTCACAATTTTCTTGAGACACCCTCTTCAATGATTCACCGTTGAGATGAAAATTTAATAAATTATGAGACACCTTCAGAAAATCTATTGTCATAAAAATGTCTCACTTTCACCCTGAGACATTGTCAAGGAATTCATAACTCTCTAAAGAACAAATGAAAATGTTTTGGGATGACACACTGCTAGCCAAACATACTGCCATTATAGCGTCACTATTCCCAGTACACACTACCAGAAGTTATCACAATTCAAAAATATCACCATTCCAATCTCTAACCATTAGAATATGAGTCACCCTTAGACATTGACAATGCCTGAAGTGTCACCATTATAAAGTATCGCTATCATTGTTCCTTTATTTATTTTCGAATTAAATATTTATAATGGATACATTATCAAATTTAATTCTATTTATTATTTTAATGAATGTATCTTTATAGTTCAAAAAAATTCATTGATATATGTGTCATACTTTAATTATGAGGAACACATTGGAGTTGGATGATTCTCTCTACTTCTACTATTGTTAAAAGAGGAAGCAGACTCCCTCATTCCGTATGAGATATTGAGAAGTGTTGACTAGAATGATATATGTGCATACATGGAGTGAGCTGAATAACAATGCAAGAACCATAAGATACTTCCTACTGCATCCTTCTCACACTCAAATAAGGAATGTAAAGGACATCATACATCCAGTACATTCATGCATTTATGAATAAAGAGTCTTTGACACTCTGTTCTATAATAATTTTTTGAAACCTGAATCGATCCTCAGTTCAAATAATTTTCAAGGAGTCATGAGATACAGATCCTAAAACATAAAGAAAAATTATTTTTCTACACTTATTACCTACTATATTTGTTTATTTATATTTCTATTATGATCAATGTGGCTTACTCTATTTTATTTTTGCCCATGCGGTCTCCTTCATTAAACTAGAAGATACATAGATATCTTGACAACAACTTGTATTCATGTTTCTCATATATGGTGGTAGACGTCCAATTGTGACATATTGTTTATTTTTTTCTCCAATGAAAAATACGAAAGAGGACATGCTGGTCTAGATATTTGATATATTCTATGTAAAATCGATCCAAATTGTGGATCAAAAGATTATTTTCTATAAACTGCTTGGAAGTAGGTGATTTCCTCATGGATAGGACTAAGTATCATCTTGAGAACGAATATCTTTTAATCGTATTCCTCTGTTTGTTTTGGTTTAGTTTATTTATTTTCATTAAATATATATTTGTTTTAAATTCAAATTAAAAACTAATACTTTTATATTTTATCTTAATTAGTGTTATATATGATTTTGATTATGTATATTAATTTCAAAGATAAAATGATATTATAAATTATATTACCCCAAACCAAATCGATCTTTTGAAAAACTTTATAGAAGAATAAAACTTATATCAAAATACTATTTTGAACAATTAATATATTTTACTTAAATTGTGGGATTTTATTTTAATCCTATTTAAATAGAAATTTTTTTTGGGTACTTAATTCACCCCCTCTTGAGATACTCACTCCGACCAAAAATTACACTATCATAATATCATATCAATATATGAAGGGTAATTGAGTAATTATTTTATCATACTTGAATAAGGTTTGAGGGATATGGAAGAAGAAACAAAACTAAAATATGTAGATTAATAATATACCTCTTCTTTGAAAAACGACTTTTATGTAACAACTTAAGACCTATAATATTGGTATTATGCATAAAAAAACACTGATATAATTTGGGGATAGATTATAGTAATGGATTTGGTAACATATTTATTGAACCAAAATGGGTTTTAAGTGTGAATAAATGATAAGAAGAGGTGACCATTTATAAGATAGGGGAGGGGCAGTCTTAGCATTTCTCAAAACATTAAATAAATATAAATTAATATTTAGTTAAAAATGTATCCAAAATGATTTATTTATTGGATAAGATTATCATGGATCTAAATAACTTAATAAAATAATTATAGGAAAGTTTGAAAATATTTTTACCCTTTTATTTTGGTTTCGACCATTCTTTAACCTCTTTAACTCTTATTATGAAAACATGTATATTTATTATATAAGTGTTAAAATAATAACTATAAAATGAAAAAAGACCCATAATTGGACCATGGTTGATATTTTATGACTTATCATAATCACTTGGAATAATTTAAGATTTTAGGAACTTTATATTATTTAATAAATAACTATTTATTATAAAATATCAATAATGAAAATTTTTAGAACTATTTATTAATTTGAATTTAATAAAATTAATATAACACATATTCTTACAAAAAATTATTTTTATATATCCCGAAGACATGAATATAATATTTAAAATTTGTGGATCACATTAATTATCTCAAATTATATTTATTTTCATTTTTTTAATATCATTTATTTGATTTTTCTAATAATTGAATAATAACTATATCAGAATTGTGATGCATTTAAAGTAATTATGTCTTCCCTAAAAATTAAAAATAAATTTCCATGAAGAAGAAAAAGCTATTATATTTTAAAATAAAATTATAGATCAGAATATTCACTTGATAATACCATATTAAAAATATTATACTTGTTAAGAATTAGAGTGTGACATGTTTGATATTTCTTTAGATAAAATATGATAAAGGTAATAATATTATCCAAGTGGACCCAAAAATTGATAAATTAAACCCTTTTGTTATTATAGTCAATATATACTCATTAAATAAGACTTATCAATGTTTTTAGGTCATGTGATTGTTCTTATAATCTTATTTATAACCTAAATTACCCGATTTTCCCTTTACTGGGGTAACCAAAATTACTAAAGTTACTTTTCATTTTGGAAAAAAATAAATGTTCATTTGTAATATATTAGGACCCACTAATTACAAATATTAAATAATTTTTTCAAAATTCAATATACATAAATTTTATAATTTAATTTAAACTTAAACAAACAAAATTCAATGGAAAATAGTTTTTTTCCATAAAATTCCCTTTTAAATATAATTTGTTTCTACTAAATAATAGTATAAAATCAATTTAAAAAACAATTGGAGTAATTTAAATAAAACTGAATTTATTTAAATTTATTAATAGTCCAAAACAAAAAATTTCCTTGTAAATAAAATATAATTTTCAATAAAAAAAAGTATTTTTCACTTTTCATTGAAAAACTATCAGTTATATAAAACTATCAAAAATTCATTATAAGAATTTTTTTGACATGCCAAATTAGAAAATAAAATTAATTTTTTAAAATTAATTTTTTATAATTTTAAAAATAATATTTTAAATATAAACTTATTATGAATGAGTTATGTAAAACTATTTATTTTTTGATTATAAGAATTATATAATATCTTTATAATGAATATAACTATTTGATCCAAGAAGACCAATAAATATGGGAAAAAATTATTTTATCAGTACCTAGGTTGTTACATTATCCCCCACCTTTGTAAATTGCATCATTACTATTTTATTTACTTATTAATCAAGTGGGGATACCTTTACCTCATAGAATTTTCAGATTCTCATACTACTTCTTCAACCATATGGTTTCTCCACACAACCTTAACCTAGTGAAATACCTTGTTATGTAATACCTTCTCTATATGATCAATAATTTGAATAGTATTTTCCATATAAGAGAAGTTATTTTCCAACTAAACTACCTTAGGGCTCAAAACATGAGATGAATCTGGAACATACTTTCTTAATATCAAAACATGAAAAGTATTGTGTACCCAGGATAAACTCAGTGGAAAGGAAACTCGATAGGTAACTGATCCCCAATTCACCTTTATTTCATGTGGTCAAATAAACCATGGAGTTACCATTCCATTCTTTCCAAAATGAGTAACACTTTCCCATGGAGATATTTTAAGAAAAACATGATCACCAACCTCAAATGAAAGGCCTTTCCTCTGATTATCTACATAAATTTTATATTTTCTTTGAGCTTAATTTATATGTTTCTGAATCCTTTAAACCTTCTCATCCACTTCCACTTCCAATTATAGTCTCATCAGCTTCCATCCACCAATATCATCCCAAAATATTGGAGTTCTACAGCAGTTTTCATATAATGCCTCAAAATGTGACATCTATATACTAGAATGAAATTTTTTATAATTTTTAAAAGTCAAATAAAGAAATATGATGATCCTAACTTCTCTAGTAATAAATTGAAAATGAAAAAAGTATATCTTCTAAGGTCTGAATTTTTCCTTCTAACTATCCATCAAGATGAGGATGAAAGGAGGTGATGAAATTTGATTAAGTGACCAATGAATTATGGAGGCCTTTCCAAAAATTATAAGTGAACCTGGGATCATGGATAGATACAATTGTGAGAGGAAATCAAGGTAACCAGATTATATCCTTATGATAAATAGATGAAAGTTGATCTAGAGACATATTATCTCTACTATGAGATAAATTTGTAAATTTAGTTAGTTGATCAATAATAAACCAAAATGCATTATTGCCTCGAAAATTCAATGGCAGTCCCACCATGAAATCCATGGATATATTTCCCAATTTCAACCCTCACATTGGGAAAGGATGAGGCATCCCCTTTGGTAATTTTCATAATTCTTCAACCTGTTAACAAGTTAAACATTTAATGGTAAATTAAGAAATATCTCTTTTCATTCCATACCATTAGTAATACTCCCAATGGTCTCTGTAAATATTTGTGACACCAGGATGAACATAAAATTGGAAACTATGAGCTTCATTTAACAACTCCCTCTTCAACTAGGAATCAAAATGCACACATAATCACTTTCAAAATCACAAAAAAGATTATTTATCAACATTAAATTTAGGAAACCTACCCTTCTTAACCAATTATACATTTTCTTTAATTCACAGTATTCCTTTTGAACATTCTTAATTATAACTAACAGAGATGATTACACTAACACCTAGAAAATAGAGAAAGTTACTTCACCCATAAATTCATTGAGAAAATCCTTCAAATCATTAACCAAAGGGTCATGTTACAAATGTAAAATGGTTAATATAGAATTAATTTTTAGACTTAAAGAATTATATTCTTTTTCCCTTTCTAGGGTTGTAATGGATCATGTAATCATAATCCTTAATTATTTATAGCCATATTCACTGCCTCATGTTAAAATCATTCTAACTGAATACATACTTAAATTTTCTTTTAGCAGTATATATTTCATACATGGACTCGTATAAATGACATCACCAATTTTTTAAATAAAACCCATAGAAGATAATTCCAAATCATGTATTGAAAAATTTACCTCATAAGTTATTATTTTCCATTAAGCATAAGAAATTACATGGTCATTTTTTGTCATAACAGAACCAATTCCCTTTAATGATTCGTTACTATAGATGATCAACCACCATTTATTAGGCGTAGGGCTAAATAAGATCAATAAAAAATATTCTATTGAATTATGGAAAATAACCATCATAATATTTTTAAGATAAATATAAATCCTTCTCATGTTAACATTGTTACTAGGATAGATAACTGTGGATTGTTTTCAACAAACTGCTGGTAATTTCTAGCTAGTCCAAAAAATCATTTAATCTCAGGTACATTTATAGGTCTTGGACATTCATCAAATTTTTTTTAGAAATGATTAATTTTTTTCAACTTTATTTACAATGATTCTAAGGAATGATATATTTTATCACCAAAATTAAAATTTTATAAATAATCCATATAAAAAATTGTTTTATGTGTTTTTAGAATAGTATATAGATGTTTTTCATGATCCTTATAAATTTTTGAATAAACTAAAGTCTCATCAATAAAAACAACCATGAACTTATAAAAATATTCATAAAATACCCTATTAATAAGATCTATAAATACAATATTGTCATTTTTCATCCCAAAGGGAATAACTAAAAATTCATAATGCCCATATCTAGTATAAAATGACGTTTTCAGAATTTCATCCTCCATCACTTTATAATGATGGTTATTGGATCCCAAATAAATCTTGGAAAAAATTTGAGATCCATGGAGAAAATAAAAAAAGTCATTGATATGAGGAAATATATACATATTATTAAAATTAATTCTATTAATAGATAAATAATCAATAAAAATCATCATAGAACTATATTTATTTTTAATAAATAAAATGGGATCACCTCATAGTGTAGTTATATAAATAATGAAACCTATACTAAGAAACTCCTAAAACTTCCTTTTTAATTATAGAAGTTATACTTGATCCATTTGATAAGGGAGTTTTAAAATTTTCTTAGTATTAGGAACAAATTCAATAGTAAATTCAACTTCCCGATCAGTTATAACACTAGGAAACTCATCATAAAAAACTTCCATGTAATCATTTACCACTTGAACATAATTTATATAAATATTTTCATTTTTTCATCAATATATTCAAGATATATTTCATTTTTATATTTTAATTTCTTTTAGTTTTTGATAAGTTATCAATAGTATGGGTTTATTATTGTATAAAAAATAAAACGTTTTCTGAAAAGAAACTTATTTAGATCTACAATATATCTTAATAAGTTAAAGATAAATCCAATCCATACCAAAAATAACCTAAAACTATACTCGGGGTAAAACAAAAAAATAAAGTAAATTCATTCCACATAAAATGACATGAATATTCATATCATTTATTTTTTCCATTATACTTCCCCCTGGAGTTCTTACCATAATTTTTTGTTACAATTCTTATGGTGGGATTTAAAATTTATCAAAACATTTATAAAAAATGAAAGAATGTGTAAAACTATAATAAAAAAGAAATTATAATAATCTAAATAAATAAACAATGTACTAAATACCAAATTTTTAGATGTCCCAACATCTTTTTAATTAGTAGAAAATGATTTCACTACATATTTATTCTTATAGTCTGGTTTCTTCCAATCATTCAGGTCCTTCTTTGAAAGTTTATACATAACGCCCCATATCACCTTATTTAAGACAATTTACAATATTCTTATCAAAATTAAACTTTCCCCTACCAATATCATTTTCATTGAAATCACATTCCATATATATAGACATACCACATCTGAATCACTTCCTAAAATTGATAAGGTATTCCTTAGGGTGATTTTTCCACACTTTCCCCAAACTTGAAACTTGATATTCATATCTTCGTATTTGTTTAAATGATCCCCACCAATTGTTTTCCATCTATAACTTTTCTTATTATTATTTTTATAAAATATATGGTCACTGGGAAACCCCATTTCCTCCCTCTCAGGACATAGAAAAAGTTTCTCATAACTTTTCAATTCATGAGAATACCATTATTTTCAGTATATTGTATTCAATCCAGAGTAAAAATGATTGATTTTACTATCAGGATTCTAGATAAAATTTAGAAAATAAATTTCCAATAAAGTGATGTCTTCATTATAAATGACTACTAAATATTCCCCCTTTTGTTTAAATTCCAAGAATTCCTTTTCCATCCTCTATCAAAATGATTTAGGAAAATATTTATCAAGTAAAAGATTCTAAAATTTATCTCATTACAAGGCATAAATCTTTTCTCTTTCCATTGTATTCTAGAACATTAACCACCATTGTTCAGATTCACCTAAAAAATGGTAAATTAAAATACTGACCTTTTGATGATCCAAACACCCCATGACATCAAATACCATTTCAATGGATTTAATACGCACCTCAAATACCCCTTGGTCATAAGATCCACTTAATAATGAAGGGTGTTTCCTCATAAAACATTCCACTATCATCATATTCCTCTATGTTAGATCTTTACAATGTATTTCATAGACTAAACCTCTATTTATAACCTACTTAAACTGATCCACTACTACCAAAAAGTATTCAGTTCCACTTCCAATCATTTTGGGTATCTTTTTTGGAAGGATATCATTCTATTGGTTCCTTCCAACTTCAGATTCCCTATTTACACTATGGAAAACCAATATGAAAATACATAGTTTAGATGTATCAATTTGGTAATATTAAAATGATATATAATTTCAAATTAAAAATAATATGGACCATTTTAAGTGTATTATTTTAACCTTATCCTAACCTCTAATGTAATCTAAACCTTCCATTGATACCAACTATAAAGACCTGACCTTAAACATTACATATTCTAGTGTATTTAAATGAGAATTCAAATTATTACAATCCCGACGATATTTTTGGTTTACATTTTTAGATAATTAGTTCATAAATAATACATATGAACTAATATTTTACAAAGAAGACACATATACTCAATATCCATTTTTTCACAATATAAAACAATTATTACAAAACATGATTTATTTTCTTGAAAAATCTTACGAATTTAAACATAAATTCCTATTTCCATTAACCATCCTTGAAACCTATGAAAAACATTTTAGAACACAGGATAAGCATAAAATACTCATTATATTACCTAAAATGAATTAAAGAAACCATTTTACCATAAATAAATTTTTTCCTTTTTTGGGTTCAAAATAAAAATTTTCCTACAAAAAAAATCACATTTTCGGTCAAAATATTTTCATAAAAATTTTGATATGAAATCATAAAGTAAATATAAAACTCAAATGTTTTTTGGAAATAGGATAAAATCAGGAATTTTTTTTCATGATTTTGTATATTTTAACCTTATGATGTAACATATACTTTACTTTGAACATAGACTCAACAACTTACCATTTGAGAACATGAGATTCTTATATGAATATATAAAGAAGAAATAAATTATATAGGTAACTTGGGGAATCATTTTCCTATCATAATTACTTATAGAGTAACCTTTATGGATACACATGATATAACCCTCATGGTTATATATTAAATAACCCCTATGGTTATATTGGAGTAACTATCAATGTTACATTTTGAATAACCATCACTTAAATTTTTTTACATAATCAAACCCAATGAATTAGATATAAATCAATGAACCACCCAAATTTGGTCTATAAATAACCACCCATCATCATTAAAAATTCCTAAGAACCTTAACATAATCAACAATAACAAATGCGTGTATTATAAAATAATTTCTCAAGGAAAATCACTTATTTAAAAATTAAATTCTTAACATATAATGGAAAACATTTAATTTCAAAAAAACCATATAATATTTTAAAGGAATATTCAAATAAAATATTAGTGATAAAGGCAATAAATGTTTTTTATTCTCTAAAAGTTAAAAAAATTCCTTCTATATTTTTGTGGGAAAATTCATAAAGTACTTTATCTGGATAATGGAAGAAAGATTACTTTCAAACCGATTAGTAAAGAGTAAAACATGGGAAAATGAATTTAAAAATAATATAATAATAATAAAATCCTTATGTAATTTTATATTTAGAAAAATATCTGATGGATATTATAGAAAAGGAGAGTTTTAAGCGAGACTTTAAACGAGATATTTTTTAAAGAAAGTACCTTACCTTGAGTCTGGACCGTCACATACATTATTTATCTTCCTAAATAATAAAATCGGTTTAATTTATACTTTATTAAAGAAATTTTAAAAGTTCATTATTACTTTTATATCAATTATTTAAATGTTTTATATAATTACAAAATTAATTATGTTCAATTGGGATATTTTGATGATATTTGGTTCGTAAGACGAAAATGACTTTGGTAATTTTACAATGGTCATAGTGGTAATTATTCAACCTATTAAAATATAATAATCATGATATAATTATAATTCTTATACATAAATTATAATTATTAATCCATCCATTAAATTTGGTGACGAAAAATGAACTACATTACAATTATAGAGATCGTTGGTCATATGTACGCATGAGTAATGTTTCCATTTTTCAATGACCATTATGAATAGAAAGTAATTATTAATTTATCTTTAAAAAATTATAATTTTATCATATATATAATAGAAATTCTTTAAATATACTTATATATATCATCCATGTTATGTGGTGATGAATACCGAATCACATCGCTTTGTAGAGGTGGTAGTCCACATGCATGCATGAACAAAGTTATCATTATATGAAGGTATTTTTCTAGGTATTGGTAAAACCAAACTAGTTTTGAAGTGTAAACAGTGAGAAGAAGTGGTTCTCTTTTATAAAATTTGAGTGTGAAACTCTTGGCATTTCTCAAAATATTAAATTAAAATAAATTTCTTCTCAATTAAAAATCTCTAAAAAGTAATTTATTTATAATTTAATATAATTATGGGTTGAAATAACCTCATTAAAAAACATTACACCAGTTTTTACAATATTTATACTATTATCTTTTAGTTTTAACCATTTTGTAACCCCTTCAACTCTTACCGTGATAACATGGTTTTTTATTCTTTGACGGTTAACATAAAAAATATAAAATAAAAAAAGAACTATAATTAGAACATGGTGGATATTTTCAACCTTATAAAAATCACTTGGAATAATTTAATATTTTTAATATTTTTATATCATTTCATAAAATATTAATTATTTTAAAATACCAATAATGTCAATTTTTAGAACTATTCATTACTTTGACTTTAATTATATCAACATAGCACTTATAATTAGAAAAAAGTTATTTATATCTAACATTTAAATTTAATATATAATATTCATGTATCATATTAATTATCTTAAATTATATTTATTTTAATATTTTTAATTTCACTTAGGTAATTTTTGCAATAATTGAATAATTACTGCGTCAAAGTTGTGAAATAATTTAAGGTAATTATTTAATCCATAAAAATTAAAACTAAATTACCATATTGAAGATAAATATTTTAGATTTCATATGAATGTTTACATTCAAACATATAAAATAGTATTTTACAAAATTACTAAAGTTAATATTTGTTTTGACCAAAAATAAAAGGGGTAAATTTAGTAAATATGGAACCAATTATTACAAATATAAAATAATATTTTACAAAATCAACAAATAAATTTTATAATTTAATTTAAAATTAAACCGAAAAATCACAATGAAAAACAATTTTATAAGAAAATTCCCTTTTAAAATATTAAATATTTTTACACTAAATTAAATTATAAAATCCAATTAAAAGATATAATTATATTAATTTAAATTAAAATTAAATAATTAAAATTTTAAAATAACCCAAAACATAATTTTTCCTTGCAAATAAAATTCAGTTTTCAATGAAAACCATTATTTTTCACTATTCATTGAAAAAACAATATTTTTAGAAAATTATCAAAAATTTACTCTGAGATTATTATGAAATATTGAATTAATAAATGAAATTAATTTTTACAAATTCAAATTCAATAATTTGAAAATTAATATTTTAAATATAGCCTTATAAAACATGACTTGAACAAAACTATTGATTTTTTGATTTTAAGAATTACTTAATATATTTGAATGAATATAACTATACAATTCCAGAATAATAATAAATTTAAAAATAATTATTCCATAATTACTTAGGTTATTACGAAACTAGTGGATGAAAAGACCTAGGAATAGCCTTTAATTTTAGTAAAAGGTTGAGAACTCCCTACCATACACATAGGTGAGCTTCATAAATCCATAAATCCTCTATGAATGTTGTCATGAAAGTTAAATGACCCCTATCTACCATTAAGAAAAAGTCCATAAACATGAAATCCAAAATAAAGAACCACTATAATATAAATCCTTAAAATAAAATGAAAACTCAGTCAACTAAAATTAAAAATTCACTCAACCCCATATCATCCTAAACCCCCCATTAATACCATCAAATCCTCTTCCAAATTCAACCAGAAATTATAGAAATCCATGAATATATTTCATTCCTATAGGTCTCTAAAATACCAATGATTAAGAGACGAAAAAACTAATAATGGACTCTATTAGATCAAGAATAAAGAAGACCTATGATTAAGGGAGAATTCACCATTCCATGGTGAAATCAAAATCAAAATACCCATACAAGAGAAATTAGAAGTTTGAAGAAGGATAATGGAACCGGGAAGGGTTAAAATGGGAAGGAATACCTTGGATTTTTTGGATAACCACCTTGTATACCCCTTGAACCATGTGGCATGAGTATGAGGAGAAGGAATATGGGAAGAGAGATCCATTTTGGGACTAATTACTGTTAGAAAGAACCCAAAATAGGGTAAATTGAAGGTTCTAGGGTACAGTGGAAGCGTCGAGCCTATGGATACTATTTTTTATTTATATAAATAGACAATATCTAAATAAAGTGAACAAGGACACCCCCAAATCATCTAAATTGGATATTTCACATTTATTTTACAATTATATTAAATGTTAAATTACCTCAAACATGATAATTATTTTATTATAAATTCAGTAGTTTCTCTCATCATATCAACATAGTTTTAGAGAATCTAAATATGCATTTCTCTATTTATTTCCTCACCAACACCATGAATCTATAAATATTTCTCTTAGTATCCCGAGTACTAGATTAAATAAATTGAGTGTTTTGTGTTTTCATCATTGATCACAATAAGTAAAATCTGTTATTCTCTCTTCTTACATGAGAGGGAGAGAGGATGGATTTATTCTAGATATTAAGATAATTCTAGATTCTTTATATTGTCAAAAACAACTCTATTTATCTAAGTATTATATAAAGAGAAATATATAAATGTGGTTAATTATTTTATAAATATACTAAGGTCTTTTATCAAATATACTCTCAATTATATTCCCTATGTATAATAATAATTATAATAATATAAATTTTCATTCACATATTTAAATATTATTTGTTAAATAAATGAATTTAAATATTTATATAAATGGTATTAAATATAATATAACATTTTCATCGTACACATAACTCATCCTAAAAATCCTCCTTGATATTTATTAATCTTTGAATCATATTTTTTTATAGATATATTTTTCATCCAATAAATAAATTAATATTATATTCACTAACATTATAAATAAATATTTAATTTATTATTCTTGTAATAAAAATATATATTAATAATAATCTATTCTAGAAACTAGTGAGTATATATCTATTTATTATCTACCTTTTGAATAATTAACAAGAGATAAAATTAAACTCACTTATTTTGAAATCGAATATCTAGTGATTAAATGTTTGAAATCAACATTACTTGAATAATTATTATTCCACAAGGTGAGAGTAATATTTATTCTTAATATTAAATTCAATTTAATTTAATGAGGTTCTAGATGAACTTATTATGTCAGATTTTAGGAATATTTATTAATGGAATTAGTTGAACATACATATATTCCAAGATCATCATTTACCAACACATCATGGAACACATTGATAAGGAAGTTTATGTATTAATGAAAAAACGTTCCTATAAACACTACCATGTAATATAATCCCATTGTCTCAATATCTTATCAAAAAGTATGCATATAGAAGTTCCATTACCTGATATGATTGATTTTTCTTTCCATGACATTGTGGAATAAACTCACTAATGAACATCCTTGTATATGGATTTAATATGTTAGTACCATTTCAGTAAAAATACTATATATATTTTCTTACATTAACTCAGAATGGATAAACCCTCTATTTATATATCAAAATAATATCATATCACTTTTAATTGACCAAATATTTTCTATGTCACTATGACCACATTTCAACATGGTTTTCATCTATTCATAAAATTATGCAATTCATGATATAAATTAATAATAATCTCAATATAATAACCAAAAAACATGTTCTCGAATAGGATTATCCATTAACGTATATAATTTTTTTTATTCTTAATAGTATTTCTATATTTTATAACCACTCTACCTAGATATTCTGATGTGTGTACTTTATGAGAAGAAGTCTTAATATTTTTTGAGTCTCAAAAACATAGTAGCCAGACATCATATTTTTCCCATAAATCATATGTTATCTCAACCATAATATATATATTTAATATCACTTTCATATAATCTATGAGTTATCATTATAATTTGGGATAATAATAACCTTTCTACAGGGCAATGAATCTCTTTAATGGTGTTTAAGATTTGAATACAAGTAGTGTAGGAAGTTTGGTACCCATGGTTGGAAATATCTATTATTAGTTGACAACGATTACTTTGGAATATATGGATGAAATCAAACATATAAATTTTTCATCCAACATTAACCAATTTCCTGATGTCTTTCCTGACAATTTTTTAGGATTCCACCATAATTAGAAGTGGAATGTAATATTGATTTATTACCAGGGACCAACCTCATTTCAATTATGTATTATATAATGTACCAATATAATTTTTGGAATTGAATTTCCATATAAAATAGTCAATATATAAAGGTTTCATTCAACCAATCACATCCCTATGGTAAAAAATATTTCACTTTTTAAAGAAAGTGGATGGTATCTTTAGGCTTTGTGCAGATTAATGCCAACTCAACCATGTCACAATAAAAAATTGGAAACCTCTTGCATGAATTGAAAATTTGTTTGAATAATTAAATGGATCTCAGTGGTTCTCTAAAATTAACATATGATTAGACTATAACCAATTTCAAATTTAAAAGGATGATATTATAAGGATAATCTCTAGATCTGTTATATTCTTTAAAAATATATGGTCATTCCCTTTGTTCTTAAGAATTCACTAGAAGTGTTTATGGTTTTGAAGAATCAAATCATTCAAAGGGGTATTGATTCCTTTCTTCTTGTGTTATTTGATGATATTCTAGTGTATTATTGGATAAATACCAATAATTAACAACACTTGGCTATAGTTTTTGGTATGTTTTAAGATAATAAACTTTTTTCCAATCCTTTAATGTTTTATTTATGGATAAATGAAGTATGTTTCTTTGGCCATGAAATTTCTAAAATAAGAGTTTATATAGATCTTGAAAAGTTATTAGTTGTTATATCCTAGAAACTAATGAAGGTAATCTTTGAGATACTTAGTTTCCATATCTAGTACGATATTAATGATTCCTTATTTGTTATTTTTCATGACTTTCCCCACCAATAGTATATTTGAAATTGAAACGTATTCCTTTCTAATGGAATGATGACTACTAGAAATATTTTAAATAACTTATGGTTTTACTTACATCAACACCTATCCCTATTATTTTATATTCATGAAAATGTTATGTGGTATATTTTGATGTATCAAGATCTATGTTGGGTTGTATTCTCATATTGGGAGATAATGATATAGATTATGTCTCACAACAGTTATGGTTACATGAGAAAACTTACACAATAGATGATTTGAAATTGGTTGTTGTGGTTCATACCTTAAATACATTTATTCAATATATTGTTCGTAATAAATTCAGATTATTTATGGTTTATAATATCTTAAAAAACATTTTTTCACGATGGGATTCCAATATAAGGTAACATTGAAGGATGAAATATATGCAGATGTTTGAATTCAACTTGATATATATGCCATGAAGAGAAATTTAGAAGTCGATGCATTGAGTAGGATGTCATATAAACAGTTTTTTAAAGAGACTCTAAAATAATGGAATCATATGTTGTTTATAGACTATATAAATTTGGATTGTGCGGAGAAAGATGATATAATGGTTTTTCATCCCATTCTATTTTCTTTAGGGTTTTGTTGAGAATGTTAAATAGGCCCAGATATATGATCTATAATGTACAACCATGAGGTAAAAAATCAATGGTGTGGATACCATTGAGGGATGAAAAATATATGTTAGATCTATATTTTATTATAAATATTAGATTGTGGTTCCTCAAAACTATTAGGAATATATTTTCTCTACCTATAACTGTTTTGAGATGGTTTGTTCATCTTGGTATCCAAAAAATATATAAAATATTTAGAGCATAGTTTTTGGTTGTTTGGAATAAATTGGAAGGAGTGAATGTTTGTCCTGAGATGCCCACCTATTATTAGTTCATGGGAGAGCACAAGTGGCCAGATGGTATGTTTCACTCTTTATCAATTCTCATGTTGAAATGGGGGTAGATAAACATGGATATTTTCATTGGTCTGCGAAGAAAATTTAGGAAAGGTGATGAGATATGTGTGATCATGGATCAAACCATGAAATCAGCTCATTTCATCCTTATTCATGCATCCAATACAGTGGAAGAATCATCACAACTATACATCAAATAATTTGTAAGATTACATCGTGATCATGTTTCTATTATGTTTGAGTAGGACCCCAGGTTAACATCACTATTTTAGAATCCCTTATAAGAATCCCTCAGAACGTAGTTAACCAAGAGTACATATTATCATCCTGAAATGGATAAAAAATGAAAATAGAGAATCCAAATGTTGTAATACATGATATGAGCTTATATGATGGATTTTGGAGGCTTGTGGGAAGAGAAAATGCTATTAGGTGAGTTCTCATATAATAATAATTTTTATGCCTCAATAAAAATGGATCCTCTTAGTGTTGTATGGTCTTCCTTTTTGTTATCTTATTTTTTGGGTGGAAATAGGCGAGACTCTAAATATCATACTTAGAATTATTCAAGTGATAATGGAGAAGATTAATGTTTTCAGAAAGAAGATGGAAATGATTGAGAGTAATCAAAATCATTTGTGTATCATTTTCTTCTACCATTATCATTTGATGTTGTTGGTTATGATTTCTTAATAATATATCTATGTTTAGGGAATCTTATTTTTGGTAAGAAATGATATCTGTAACCTTGGTACATTTTCCATTTTGAGATAATTGAATGAGTGGGTAATGCAGATTATTGATTATATTTACCTATAAGTTATAGTTATATGCATATTATGTTTCTTATATATTAATTAAAGAATATACTAATATTTGACTTGTCAATTTATGGGACCATGTTGATCTGGAACCAGATCTTATGTTTATTCATTTTTCAGTATGGATAATGGATAGTCGATAGATGCTATTTCATGGGAAAAGTATCAGTTTATTATGGGTTTTATGATATCATGGTGAAATTATAGAAGAGATGTGGGAATGGGAAAATTAATTATTGTAGAAATAGACTTAGCACCCCCAAAATAACATGGGTCTCCATGATTCCAATTATAGAAAGACCAATGGTGGGGAGAATGTAACACTCTTAGTTTTAGGTTATTTAAACTTATTTTATTTATTTTATAGCTTATATAATTCTTTGATTTTGTTTTGGTATCTTCTGGAAAGTTTAAATATGTTTTATAAGTGTTTCTTAAAGTGTATAGTTTAAAAAAATTGATTAAAAATCATGAACTATCTCTACAAAACCATGAAAGGTGATTCTTATAGTCGTTGAGTGGGTGCATGATTTATCCAAACCATGCAGATTCTGGGGTAATATTTTTGGCTTGATACAGTGGGAAAATCATGGTTGATGCATGGTTTTTCAAACAAGGAAATCCAATGTTATGTGGTGATGTACTTGAGATAGTAGAATTACACGATCATCACACAATTTTCTAAACCATACAGACTAACCATGATTCTACTAAGGTGATGTTCTCTTGCATGTTCATGGTTGGTGCACAACTTTATAAACTATATCACATGTATTTAATTCTCCAAAAATTTGTTTTAAATCAAATTAAGGCCCCCTAATTATTTTTCTACTATTCTATGGTCTCAAACTCTGTTCCTTCCCAAAGATCCCAAGACATCCCCATTTAATCCATATGAAACGTTTTAAAGAATAAAAGTTTGTTGGAGATCCAAAATCATCATTAAGTCCTTCCTCATTATACTTCGATATACTCTAATCATCTCTCTCAGAGCTATTGATCTAATTAGTTAGGGATATATATATATATATATGTGTGTGTGTGTGTGATAATACATGAATATTGATTAGATCTTGTTGAATCTACTAAAATGAAGTTTTTTAATCTGAAAAAAAAGAATTTCTTAGTGTTAGACTTCATTTTTATTATCTTTTTATAGGTTGATTAATTATCAACTCTATATAATCCATAACATAAATACTTATTTTTACGAAATACATTTTATTAGATTTTATGTGGTTTAATAATTTGATATATTGAAAGAAACTATTTTGGATGTATATTTTGGAACCATGAGAATTTGGATAAATTTTAGAAAAACCTCTTTTCTTATAATTTTAAATTGATGATCTTAAAATGATTATTTTAAAATTATGTTATGGTTTAAATGAATGTGAAATGTTTAATGAAATTATTTCAGTTTAAGAGTTGTTTTATTTGAAATGTATTAGAATAAAATTTGGAATTATTGGGTTGGTTTGTGTTCAATGTTAATGGAGATTGTTTGGAAGTATCATAATCAAGGTAGAACATATTATGGTCATAAAGTAACACCATCAATAGTAACAAAAATATTGACTGTATGAATAGATATGTGTGAGTGTGTTTACTTGAGAACGGTTATGCCAAATCTAAATGAATGGTAATGAGCTTGTTTGTGGTTTTCTAAAATGGATATCAGTAATGGAATTATATAAATCATTTAACTTTTTTAAACTCTTTATATAAAATCTTCTAACATATTATTTTCCTAGAGGTGTGTTTTGGGATGTTTCTAGGGATTTCTTTCCATTTTTATACTCACCCCTACTTCAATACTTTTTCCTGTCTACAAATATCAAATACTGAGAAACAGGTAAGGGAAATGTACCATGTTTATCTGGTGATATATCTTGATACTATAGGAATTGATGTTGGGGTTGGAGCTTCGAGATTGTTTCAGTGGTACTTGGGATGGTTCCACATCAATATAATTTGGTCATGTTATCTTTTGAGTCTTGTTAGTTGGTAATATTTATTCCATTTTCACTCTAATAATGGTTTACAAAGTAATTACTTGTGAGTTGAATTAATTATATTTATTAATCATATAGTTGTATTGGATGTTTATATTTTATGTTGTTAGGATGTTTTATATCTAATGGGGAAATCATCCCCTAATTTTATTTTAAGCCCTTAGAATTTGTTGTCAGTATCTAGTGTATTGGAAGTGTCACTTTAGGTCAGTGGCACTTTGTCTCTTCTTATTACATTTATTTGGATCAAGATGTTACACATAATCACATTAATGTTATGGAAAAAAACAATCGTCATGTGATAAGATATTGATTAAAATCATGGATATCCAAATCACAATGTCAGTTGGTTCCAGGGAACCAACTCCAACATAATCCCACATTCACTAGAGAAAATTGATAATGAATTTCTGAATATAGTTCTCACATTATTTTTTTAGATATTCTAAGATAGGACTATAGTAAATGAGTCTTCTATTAAATATTTTATAGATACTATTCTTATAGTGAACTGACTCTGATAAAAATCCATTATGAGATGATACTTGTGAGATATATTCTTTATTCATTGGCATGACATGGGTTCCTTGGAATGAACCACTACTATTTTATTATCACAATATAGATTCTTAACATTATTACTATGGATACCACATCAATATCATAAAAATAGTTTAATATCCACATTATTTTTTTAGTTACATGAAATTTATCAATATATTAAGAAACTATTGCAAAATGGAATACCACTAGCTACTTAGAACTCCTATAACTCTTAGTTTCCACATTAAGAAAAAAAACATATCCCAATTGTAATTACAAATCATTTGGATTATTTGAGAAACTAGAATATGTGTATACCCAAAAAACAAGTTAATCATCTCCTCTATAAACCATGAATTCTCCCATCATATTCCTCATGTACTTTAGGATAGATTTTACGACAAACTAGATTAGATCTCATGGGTATATATGATATTTTTCTACCATGATCAATGTATGAGAAGTATCAATACGATTACATATAATGGAATTTATAAATGATCCAATTTAGGAAGCATAAGATATTATAATCATTCCCCATGTCTTCTTATGTATGAGGACACATTTTATTACTGAGATATATACATTATGAAGTTGGAAAAAATCATCTGTAAGATTCCCCCTTACTAAATATTGTTAATAACTTTTTAATCTTTGTACCTTTACATAGTCCATGTAGCCTCTTATATATATCATGATGTATCTTTATCCCATGAATATTGAATGACTCACTTAATTATTTCATAGAGAATCACTTTTTAAGTATTTATTAAGAAAATATATGTGTAGTTCTCATTTCTAATTAATAATATATCATAAACATATACTTATAAGAAAACTATCACACACCCAATAAACCTCAGGTATATACATGGATCACATTCATTATTTATGAAACATAAATGTTTTATGGTCTCATCAATATGAATGTTCCAATATCTTTATGTTACATAAAATCATAAATGAATCTGTAAAACTTGCACACCTTAGTTGCATCCTCTATTATTATAAACCACTAAGCTTGTCTCCTATATACATCTTCTATATGGTTTCCATTATAGAAATCGGACTTGGTATCCATTTAAAAAACCTCATAATTAGATGAAGATAATATGGAAGTACAATTAAAAATGTTTTCAATATATAAAATAGTGAAAACTTTTTTCATATTATATGAATGGAAATTACATAAACCCTTTAACATCCTGTCATGAATTCTTTGGTTTTGAATTTACCATATGTATAATGTTTCTTCTTGAATACCCATTTTTAGAAAACATCATTTACATCAACTATATGATCTTCAATAAATTTTTTTTTTCAAGTATATAGAATCATTTATAAAATTCAATATTTCATTCCACTATTGATCTTTTGAGTTGTTTACTTCACTCATGTAATACAAGGGTTCATTATTTTCAACTAATAATGTTTGACTTGAATGAGTGACAAAAAATATATATCTGTATGGTTCTCTAACCCAAATAGTTCTCTTATACATTACTTGTGTCTTTATAATAACTTCTTCAACTATGACTCGTTGAGTTTTTTTATGCCTCCAATTGTGTTTCTTGTGAATCAACTACTTTTATGTCTATATTTCTAAAACTATATACTATATATATGTGCTTAATTTCTATGAAAATGGAAGGTAATTTAACTATTACCTATTTTTATGATGCATCATATAGATAAAATCTACTTGTTTTTCTTATATATCCTATAAAGATATTGTTAGTGCCTTAGGTCATATGATTTTTACTAGAAGCATCATTAGATAATTTCTTGCATCCCCATACACATAATTGTGGCAATAAGTATTTATTACCATATCATTACTTGTACATAATTATTTTCTAATTTAGTTAGAATTTGGTTTATTATGTGTGTTGTAGTCTACAATTCATATCCACAAAAGGATAATGGAAGAATTTTATGACTCATCATTGATCTCACCATATATAACAAATTTTTGTTTCTTATTTTTTCTAAAACAATGACACTATGATATATAAATACGAGTGAGTTGAGATAGTATCCCAAACTATATTAGATAATAAATTAACTCTTAGTTAAGTTAATCCCCACCTTATTCTGAGTGGAGTTTCTTAATCTAATTTATTAGTTTATTCCCTAATTCAATCTTATATTACATAAAGTTATAAGAGAAATAAGATTTATAACACAATAACTAGAAATATACATATATTATAATGTCATCATTAAAAGTTATGAAGTAATTTCATCTACATATAACTTCTACTGAAAAATTTCCACACACATCTATATGAACTAATTCATGAATCAATATGGATCATTCAAATAATTTTACTGAATAAATAGTAATTTATTTTTCATTAAAAACAATAATTAAATGTATCCAATGATATTAATTAAAAATAATATAAATATATTTATTTATATTATTTGTTCAAAACTTTTCTCTTTTACAAGAGGTAGCTGGTGATGCACAACTGGGTGTGATATAATTCATGTGAACCAAATTCATTTTATATTTATAAATCTTCATTTTCATATTATATTATCTTAATAACATTAATAAAACATCCTATCTCAAAAAATATGCCATCCTTATAAAATTTGAAACTTTTATTAATTAAATTAGAAATAAATACATTCACATATAAACTGGACACATGTATTATATTCTTAGTCAGATAAGGAACATAATAAAAATTCATTAAAACTAGAATAAAACTAGTTGTAATGGTGTGATAGTAGTGTCTTATAGTTGGAATAACCACCCCTAATCCATTGGAAGCTGAATGATCCAATGTACCTCTGATAATATTTTGTAATCTCTATGGTTCTTTTATTTGGATACAAATATGAGAAAAAAAATATGTATATATTACCCAATTTATAAAAATGAAAAGATTACACTTAATAAAACATGTTTCAAGAACTTAAAATTTCTTAATCACTGTGTTATAGTTCTTATTTAAGGGGTGTCTATTGATATTAGAAAAAAATACTACATCATACTCCCTAAAATAGCGTAGATCATTCTTATACTAGAATGGTGGTGTGATCATTCCTTAGGCTTTAAATTTTTTTGATACATTTTATCATTTACATTAAATTTTTAAACATAATGAATGATGTTTTTTATGAATTATATTCATATATTCTTAAAGAATTAAATTCATGAGACTGGGTAATATCTTTTCTATATTTTTCATGTTGAAATTCACATAAAAACTATAAAATATCAGAAATAGTTTGTTGAGTATAAGGTAAATTTAAAATCCCTTGGGATATTTGAAACCCATAATTTCCAAATGATCAATATAGAAAATTACCTTAACTTTATGAAATCTAACTGGAACACATTCTCATTTCATGAATTTAAATATTTCATGTATAAATCATATCAATATTTTCTTACTTCCTCATCATATAGATCATGGTGATGAGAGTACATAGTCTATACATTTATATCTTCTTTAAGCTTCTAGAGATCACTCGTCACGAGTGATAACTTGAGGAAATAATCATCCAACTCAACATCCACATGCTTCTATAATGGGGTTTGTACCTAATACCTTGCCTCCTTTGAGAGCTTATTAGGAACACATGACCCAATTTTATAATAATTCTACTATTGGAAATTTATGATTCACAAGAAACTATACTACTATTGGATGTTTTCATTAGAAAAAATAATATCTTTCTTCAAAATGGATTGTAAGGATAGTTTGGTTATTGAATATCTTTCCATTTTCATTAATAAATAAAATAATATTTTAGTAATTTATCATGATTAATGGATATAATGTAATAAATTAATTTTATTAGTCTCCACCTATTTTATCAAGTCACAAATAGCCTTTACCATTGGATTTATAGTATCATGTAATTTGGATATTCTAGTGAAAATGATCTGTATTTCCCACCTAATAATCTAGAAATGGGTATATTAAAATTATTCAATGGAATTCTGGTAGAAATTTTATTTAGACTTAAGTTTTTCATAGATCCTTGATCTGTTGGGTGGAATCCTCAATCAATAAATCCTATACTCAGATTTCATCAACATTATCCCTCATGTTACAATAATTTTTTCAAAGGAAAATACTCTTGATGATAGGTTGGCTATGAAAAAGAAAATCCTTTGGAATCCTTTATAAATGAATGTATTCTAACAATTTCAAGACCAATAGTTTGATCTAAAGGTGTATTATAACTTAGTATATAGAAAGTGATATTTGAGTTAATATTTTCTTTATGTGATTTTTTAACATTTTCATAAATATTATTTATATTATTCATAGCATTATTCTTAATATAAGGTTTATTTTATATCATTTATTAATCATATATTATAGAATAATTTATGTATATTATTTTTTATTATATTTCTTCCTAAAATAATAGTTACTTTATTTACTTCATATGCCCATATTAAATCATCCAAAAAACCATGAAAGAGATAAATAAATATGTAACCATGAACTAATGAATAAAATAAACATGTTGTATAATAATTATACATTAATATATTGGTTAGTATATTGAGAAAATGATAAACTAGCTTTGATCCAAGGAGAAATAACTCATATATCTTATAACTTTCTTAAGAAATATTATTCTACCATTAACCTGTCTATCTCCTTGGTTAATTTCACCTCATATTGGGTCCTAAACTATATTGTCTCACTAGGAACTCTATCCTTTAAAAATTATTACTCATGCATATATTAGGGGTACCAGTGGTTTACTGTTATATAACATAATCCTTATACACACATGCCCATTCATAATAAATGACTAATGGATGATACAAATATCACCATAAATATCTTAATAATATAGGTATCTTAGAAACTAATGCAATAAATAATTATATTAAATTTACCCAACAAATATATAGGTATGTATACCTCATTATCAATCACAACCACCAATGACTATGTATCTAGAATTTCTAGAATTATTTTCAATTTATTCTTATTATGAAAAATTTAATTGAATGAAATAATTAAGCTAATAATTAGTTAGTTAGTTCATTTAATTAAAAATATATCTAAATAAAAATTTAGATGAAATAATATTTCAATCATTTATTATATTAAATAAATTTAATAAAGTTAATTTAATTTTAAATTGGAATAATTAATTACATGGTTTTTTCTAATGAGGTTACATGATGGGTATGTTTTTTGCATCAGATTAAATTTATAATTGTAACATAATATATACATGATATCCAATCTAGAAGCAACATGATGTGCACCTTTTAGTCTAAAATTATATATATTTATAGAATTTAATCCTTCCATGGTTTATTATTTCACTTGAAACATCATGAGAATTTTGATGAGTATAGTCCTTATAGTGTACAATATACTAACATGACATGTATTCCAACATGAAGTTATTAAATATACATGGGGGGTTGTTTCATGAGTCATGTTTCATAATCTTCATGGTGTGTATGACTACATGACACACTATAAATATAAATTGTTTTTTCCTCTTGAAACTCAAGTGAAGTAAATGTCATGTAAAACCCTATTACACAACATGTAGTCTCATGATTATATGAATAATAATTTGAATCCATTTATATCCACATGAAAAGATGAAAATAACTTAGCATGTACCTAGTGTTGAGTGAAACCTATCATACAACATGTATAGATGGATACATTCCATGTTATTCATGTCTTGATTCACATTACATTCCCATATCAGTGTGTACCTTGTATGATTTTTTCATGTGATATACAGTGTGTATAACTAGCTACACAACGTAGAATTGTTTTACCGACCTCCCACATGGCACACCTAATGTCTCAACATGTTTCTCATATATATTTTAAAATGTTACACAGTGTGTATAACAAATTACGTGTCATGTAATTCGTATCATATCATGTCACATGGATGGAAGTAAACATTCAAAATATAATGATTCCATTTACTTTGACTAGATGGATTTTTTAGATTTACATGGATACCAATTTTTTGGGGTTACATGATGCGTACACTAGAAACCTGGCAGGTGCTCCCAGTAAATTTGAGTGTCAGATAGAGATCAATATGTGATATCTAACGAATTTTTATCCCAATCAATGAAATGTTCTATGATTGATGTGTTCTATACCTTTTTTGGTTGACAATGAGTACATGGTGTGCCATTTTACAGTACACATTATCTATTTATGTCACATAGATAGCAACCATGGCACCATCAGATGGAATATTCAAGTGTTATTTGTATGATTTTGACTGTTTTTCTTGGTAATATGAGAAAAAAAAACATGGTATCTTGAATTTTGGGTTAATAACATAAAATCACAAATGATAAAATATCAATCAAACAACCAAAATTGATAAAAAATAAAAACATATATTAAATTATAGAATGTCTACTTTGATACCACTTGAATGTAATAGGGTACCACATAAACACTAGGTATCATCCCAACAATTTATTTTAAATATTCACAATAGCTAATATCTGAAAAACATGATTAAGAAACCAAAAAATCTTATAGAGAGTACCTTTCCATTTTAATTTATAATTAATTTAAAATTAAAATTACCATGAATATAAAAAATAACATTTTATCAATTTAGTTTCCTCCCTCATCATATCTTCATTATAGTAGAGAATAAAAATTTGGATTCTTCTTGTGGTATCCCTATGTTCTCCATTAATATATGGATAACTCTCTCTGTATTTTAGGTGATTGTATAGAGGGGCCATGCATTTTAATTTTATCTTTGTTTATTTCTAAGAATAAATTACCATTTTCTATCTTCTTTTATTAGAGGGGGTATGAGGATTTCCTTCTAGGGATTCTGAGAATTTTAGAGTCTCTGTATTGATAACAATAACTATATATCTCTAAAAATTATATAAATAAAATAATATAATAAGGGTTAATTTTTTGAAATATGTGATAAGTTCCTTTATCAAATGTCTCTCTAATATATTTTCCATGTCTAACAACAACAACAACAACAAAAATAATAATATATCATATTACAAGTAAATATTTAAATAAATTTTGTAAAATAGATAAATAAACATTAATTTAAATGATATTAAATAATATACCATTCTCTAGAGACCCTTAACTCATCCGGAAAATCCTCTTTGATATTTATCAAACATTGAATAATAATTTATTTAATATATATATATATATATATATTATTTTTCTAAAAAATTAATAAAAATTATATTCAATACACTCGCAAATGTACATATATTTTAATATTCATGTAACTAAATAAATATTATTATTAATATATTATTGAAAGTGGTGAATGAATAAATTTTCATTTAATCTCATTTGAATAACAAAAAAGAGATAAAAATCAATTCACAAATTTTAAAATCCAGTATCTGGTGATTGAGTTTATGTGATCAACATAACATTAATAATTATAATTCCATAATATAAGAATAATATTTTTTTTCAAAAATTAAATTCAATATAATTTAATGATATTTTGGATACACTTTTAATGTGACCCTCTAGGCCTCTTTCTAAGTGGAATTAGGTGAAATTGATTAAATTCCTAGATAAGTGTCTAGGAACATGTCAAGGAACCCATAGAGAAATAAGTTTATATTGTAATGAAAAAAGTCATCCTTTAAATATTTTTGTGTAATATAATCACTTGGTCTCTATATCACATCAAACATGATACATACTAATTCCATCACTCAATATTCTCCATTTATTTCTCTTTGACCTTTTTAGATGAACACCATGATGAAATCATATGGAAAAAGATTTAATCAGTTTGTTTCATTTATATCAAAGGGACAGAGATATCTAATACAACTAACATGGAAGGGAAAAATAATTTCTTAAGATATTAAATTAATTTCCTATCATATATGATGCACGAATCATATTCTACCACACCAATATCATATGGAATCATAGTTTTCATTCATACATAAATGTATGTGAATACATATATGCATTAATAATAATATATTATCTAAAAAATAATAAATATGTCTATAAAAAGTAATATAGAATGACATATATAACATGTGGAATTCCTTTTGGAGGTCTTTTCCTCAATAACCACCCATTATGGAGAATTAAAAGTATAAAAATCATAAAAATAAGTATCATTACTTTATTTTCCTCCAACACAAGATAGGAAAACATTATTTGTTTCTCATCAAGTAAATTATATATATATACACCATAAGACATGTTTTTAAGAATATTTTCAAATCACCTCTATATTCTCATTATAGTGGGGAACTCTTATAAACTTTTGATTAAATAAAAACTCTATGGACATTATCACATTAATGTAACATTTAATAATAATGTAACAACAAAAATTATAATGAGTTTTGAAATTCATAGGGGATTTGAATTTTGTTCCCATAGTAGGATATGTATTGTGAATTGGGATTTAGAATGACTTTTTTCTATTAGAATGTTAGTATATGATGTTTTTGGATGTGTTTTGATGCCTGATTTGGTTTTTTGTTTCTTGAGTGAATGTTATAGGGTGTTGGGGTGACCCACATTGTTGGTTTTTACAAAAAATCACTCCTCACTCCATGATAATTAAATATCATTCTGTAATGAGAGGATGGCCATAGAGGTATCACTTTTACTAGATGGTGTCATGCAATAGAGGGGTTTTGTTTATTTTTTTTCTAAGTGAAAAAATATATATATTCCATTTTATTTTCATAGAGGAATGTTTGGTAATACCAAACCATTTTCGTTTATGCTTTGATGAATTTCTATGAGAGGGAGGGCGTTCCATAGGTGGGGTGTGAGGGTACAATGACCTAAAATTATGGAGGACATGACTCAAGGAAACGTTCTACCATGGATTTACTAATGAGCGGATACGTCATGGAGTTACAATAAGGTACATGATATCTGGGTAACTTATGTGGAATAAACCCCTATTCTTTTTATGGGTTTGTCGCATCGTAGAAAATATGGTCACACTATAGTGTGCCTAGTGAGGAGGCATGGTAATATGAACCTCATATTCAGACCATTACCATATTATTAGGATTTTTTTAAAGGTTAGACCTATTATTTTAGGTTAATCCCCCTAAATATTTTTGGATGATTGGTGGTTCAAATTGAGGGTCCCAATAAGGAGGAATTGTGGTGTAACACTCATATCCACTCCCTGACTTGATCATTGGGATATTTTTTAACAAGAGTGGAATTTTTATTTCACGGTCATACCCCTTCATCTTTTAGGTTCAGTAAGGGTTCATGTTGGCCCATTTAGTCAGTTCCTCCCCTTATTATCCTCCAATTTTATCCCCCATGATGTGGGGTTCTCTTGATGGATATTATCTAGTGATTTGAGATGATTTCCTCCCCTTGTTTTCTTTTTGTTTCTATCCATTTCATCACCTCTAATTTTGGGATAATCTGTACTAGGTATTTTACACCAATTATACTAGGTAATGGTTGAATCGGGTGGATATGATTGCTATTTTGTGAATGGTGGATATAAGATTTTCATATAGTAGTATCTTGTGATTTTTATTCCCATTTTCTAGAGGTATGTTGGCATATGAAATTTTACAAGGTTTCTGATTAAATTAAATGAAATTGGAGAGTGGAAATATGCTGTGTGATGTGGAGTTTGTTTACAGATTTTCTTGGAGAATAAAATTGGATTTTTTCAGGTTGATTCATGTGGTTTTGGTGATATGATATTCCTCGATGGTATTTTAGGTGATTATACCTCTTTGGATTAAACTGTAAAAATAATTATAAATGGTTATAATTAATTATTATTATTTTATGGATTTAGATAATCGATCAACCGATGATACGATCATGGTTGAGGCTAAGAATATCTTAATAGATTGTTTTCAAGATTGTTAAAGGGAATGACTCTTTACAAGGAAGGTGGTCCATAGAAATTTCCCTAATGTATATGATTTTTGAGATGTATCAAGTGATGTGTAGTCCTACCACTTATGTGAAATCGACCATAAGTTGAAGAATAATTATTCCATAATAAACCCATCGCTATAATAGAAGTGCATTGGGCCTTGATGAATCCTTAAAAACCAGTTTTATACATCACCCATAAATGTATTAAGGTTAAACAAAAAATATATGAGATGAAATATGATGGCTCTAGAAGTGTATAAATAAAGCGAAAGAGCCATAATGGAACTTCAGATAGGTTCCCATAGTCCTCTTAATATAATAGGGAGTGATGAAATTGAAATATTTATCCTTGGGGTTGAACATCTAGAATTTTTAAATATATTATATCCCACATTATAGTGGTAGTGATATTCGTGCATGTGTTTCCCCCACTAGTATATGAATACCTAGTAGAGTTTGTCATAAAAGAGAATTATGTGTGGGTTGTGCGTGAGAGAACTGACCTAGCTCAATATGAAGGTGATATGGACATTAAACCACCACTCTAATATAAAACATGTATGATATTTTCTAAGAGGACATTTAATTCATTATGTGATCATGGTCAGGTCGAGGGATGATATTCCTTCTGATTACCAAGATTGATCCATTAGATAGAAATAAAATAGAGGATCACATGAGTGGTGTTTATACTATGATGTGACTTAAGCTAACCTCAATGGGTTCCCTAATCTTATCTTGGTTCTTGAGAGGGTTAGCGCATAGAGGCTTATATGGTAGTATCCTAGTGTGGGAAGGGTGATGGGGACGGGTTGTGTACTTGAGAGGCCAACCTAGGAATTGTATGTTGATATTGGGTGAGTGGTCAACCCTTGTGAGGATAATGCATGATGGGTAATATGGGGAAGTATTCTAATCCATAATGAAATATATGATATATTAGATTTAGAGGTTATATGAATCCCCCGAGTGAATGAGTTATGCAGTGTCAGGGTAGGATGTGACCCCTTGAGTAATGATGGATTTATAACTATTCCAGGGTGGGATATGACCCCTATGTGTGTTCTATAAAATTTTATTTTGTGGTTCTTTTTTTCCAATGTTGAAAATATATAATATTATGGCATGGGGAATTATTCCACCTATTGAAATATGATTTTGAGGTGGGTTTTATTCACTCATTGACTATATATATTGTTTCATGGGTATTCCATTATTCACACTAGTTTATATTATTACTAAAGATTCCTAGGTATCGATTTTTTCACCCCTTATGGAATGTGCCTAGTGATTCCAAGGTACATAAATGTTCCTCCCCAATGACATGTGAGTACTGAGTCCTTGGTTGGGAAGTGTTCCCACTACATGACTTGGTGACTACTAATTCTAGGGTAGGATTTCATCAACCATATTGGGGTATTGTTTATTATCAGAGACATCAGAAACTGGTTGAAGCAGGTATGGTCAACTTGATATGTCACTTTATAACCTAAGGATAAATTTTTACTATTTTATTATGCTACAAAATAAAATTAATTATTTTGAGAATATCATATGGTGAATGAAATTTAAATAATGGTTTTGTTAGTGACATCACTAGTGTTAGCATTCTTATATTTACTCACACCCTAAATGGGAGACCCTAACACTTTGGTACCTAAGAAGACCTCATGATCACATGTCTAGGTTGGGTTGAGGTACAATATTGTATTATAGAGCTTGATAATATGGATGGAGTCAGAATATAATGTTTGGGGATTGTAGCATATGTAACTTTTAATTTATTTTTTGTTTAATTTTATATGTGATTGGTCTAGTGGGAAATCAGTGGGTTTCATGACTGTATAATAACATTTTAGATATTATATTATTTAATTTCTCATACTATAACATTATTTTGGATGTATTTTGGTCATATAAACTGGTTATATTAGTCTTATATAAGGTTATATAGTCCCCATGGTAACATCTTAGACACACATTGCTAGTCAATATCCTCTAGAATATAGAGAGGTGTGCCTGAGGTGTTGTGACACATTGACCGGGATACTAGTGATTGGTTTTAGGACAACAGTGTTATAAAGTGTTATCAAAGAATCTTTTCACTATATTACTATTTTTTATTTTTGTTTCAAGAAATTGGAATGTGTATAACCCTAACTCTTATATCCCATAGTGGGTGTTTACTTATCACATTAGTAAAAGATGCAAGGGTTCTCACCATATTGGATCAATCTGTTTATCATTCTTTGAAAACAAATACATAGACATTTCCTATATTACATTTGAAAATAGGAAATAAAGATGCTCAAATCCAAGATACTATTTGCAACAGCCTTTTTCTTATTTATTGTAATGAAAAAGAAAAAGGATTTGATTTAGATTCAAAAATTTTTCTATGTATAACAGAAGTTATCAAGAGTGAATAAGGCTTAATCAACAAGGCATAGTGGATGATCCAAATGAATTCCATTGAATCAACAATTGAGTTAAATGTGTATCCATGGAAAATATCTAAATTGAAAAAATTGATAAATAAAATTGATATCATAAAAATAGAAATGGGTTTTTTGACCTTCATGATCTATTCCTCTTAACCATGATATCATGAATCATACCATAATGGCCTCTTAACGAAGACATCATTAAAAATAAATGGTTATGTGTAAACCAAATACTGCTCTAATATGGAATGCTTGCATTTTTTCTCATGAGACCTATCGATGTGTCTGTGTGGTATCTAAAACCATGCCCCACTTATAACATTCACATCTAATTTATTTTTTATATTGTGAATGATCAATAAAATTCATTATCAAAATGCCTTATAAATCAATAATTATCTACATTGAATCATGAATATGAAACATAAATCCTTTATCATCACAGACCTTATAAAGAATGAATAAAGATGTAATTATTGTATCCTATCCCTAGTAACATCAATGTATGTTTTCATAGTTGAAAATAAATAAAAAAATATTGGGAAATTTCATAAAGAAAACAACATTTTCACTTTTAAATCTCTTATTAAAATATTAAAAATTCACAAATTTTAAAGAAAATATTTAATTTGAAAAATAAAATTGGACGATTTTAATGTAAGTATAAAATTATTTAGTGGTAATGATTGTGGAAAATCTCATTAATGTCATGTAAATTTAGAAAAGGATTCCTTTAACATTTCTAGAAAAAATTAAAAATCTACACATTTGAAAAATGAATAGAAGATTCCTATTAAAAAAATAAAAAATTAGTAATAGGTCAAAATGGCTTCATACAATTAAAGAGAAATATTACATATATTATTGAATTTTTTTAGAAAACATAGACATGGACGAAAAAAATCTCTGACTAAAGTATAATTAAATTCTATTTTATATATAATATTTTCTCTACATTTTCAAGTAAATAGGAGAAGAAAATTATACTATTATATGAAAATACTATGAATAAATAGATTATAAGATAATAAAAGGGTTTTATCTGATACGTTTCCTATAATATTCCACAATTTAAATTCAAACACAAAAATACTTAAATAAAATGAGATTACAAAATAAATCTATTACCTCACATTTGACATGCGTCGTGAGTGATTTTAACCTCCTCTATAATAAATTCAGATTTATGAGAATTATATACTAGAATAATTTACATAATTAAAATATAATATATAATCCAATTATAAAATTTCAATCACCCATTAATAATTTCTTATTAATATCGTTATTTTTGTGTATTAACCATTTTTATGAGAACTTCAGTTCGGTAGTTACAATCCTTTTGCTTTGATCATGGTTCCATTAACTCCACAATTTTTTTCATGATATAAATATACTATATATTAATTATATATAAATTTTTAGAGTCATAATTTGATGGAATAAATAGTGAAATAAACTACATCATTCATAAATATGGTTTTCCATACATAAGCATAAACGTTGTATTCATTTTTCAACGGATGGAACGAAAGAACCAAAAATTGTAATTCACCTTTAAAAAATAATTATTATATCATATATATCATTTATATTCATTAAATATATCCTTATTACCATATATTCAAAGAATAAATGAAAGAAAATCACATCACATAATGGAGGAGGTAGTCTACACATACGCATGAGAAACATTATAATTTTCGAATGGATGGAAAGGTAATAAGGTAAATTTGATATTAAAATTAAATAATAACTATAATTTCATAAATATATTATATAATAATTAAACCCATAATAATAACCATTCATGAATTATGGTGATTGAAAATGAGTTTCATCGTGACGTGGAGGTGATAGTCCACACGTACACATGAGCGATATGTTCACTTCATATGTCATGGAAAAGAGTGTGAATAATGGTGGTTAAATAATCATAATTTCTTTTGTATATTTTGTATTTTTATGTTTTCATTTTATAATTAATACCACATATATAGATGATTTTTAAGAATAAATAATGTTGAATTTACTTGGTTAAAATTTATATATCTTTGATCAGAGGCCTCTTTTGTCTTACACCATAAGCCTTTAAAGGATGGTATTTTGGACTAACTAGACTATATATGTGTTGGATCTTAAATATACAGATTAAAATAAAACGGGGGTGAATTGTGTCTTTCAGATTTTTCGTTAACCCTTAGATTGATCGAGTTCTATCCTCTATGCTTTATCAGATTTGTTCATGCAGCGAAATAAGTAAAAGAAGGGACACACAGATGTATAGTGGTTCGAGGAACAGAAGGCCCCTATTCCACTCCACCAACTCTCTACTCCAAGAGATTGGTGATTTTCACTATCTGGTCCTCTTTTCCACAGATTGTCCAAAAACTGAAAACAGGCAGTTGAAACCTTTACAATTTTTAGGCAAACAAAGCCATCTAGTTCAAACATGAACATACTCAGCTTAGTATGAGAAGCTGGTCACTCAAGATAAAAAGTGTTTTCTTTTAGAAAGAACTTTTCCAGTTGATCTTCACAATTGAAACATAATGAAATTGACAGCAGATGGATCGTCATCTTAAGAAATATTTTTCTTCAAGTCAAAGCAGTTCTGATTCAATCCAGTTGCAGTAGATATAGAAAATATAATCGAAACATAAGCAACAGCAGATTCACAAAATATTGTCGTTGAAAAATAGATGAATATTTTGTTGTATTACTTCTTCTTCAATAAAACATAGCATTGTCGCTCTTCGTAATCAGTAGATCTATGTATCTGGATTTGTCTCTATTTTCTCTCTTCAGAAATAACATTTTCTGTGCATCCGATCTTTCTTTCTAATACAATGATTTTATCTACACTTGCATTCTTGATCGCTATGTTTTCTTCTTTAAAATCATCGCTATAGCGATCTCTGTACAATTTTTCATATATAAAACTTGTTTCTATTATGATGTGTATTGTTCTTTGAAATTCAAAAATGAGAACAAATATATCGAGTGCTTCCTCTGCAAAATCAGATCCACAAATATCTCCCTTTGACTCGCAATATTCAAACTTGTGAATTAATCTGAACAGTTGTAAACACCATAATATTCACCATGAAAAGCTCTGGTTAAATCAATCCTTCAAATGGTTCTGAATTTTTCAAGGACACACTTTAAAATCAATGTTTAGTCTAGCTTAAAATTATCCTGATCAATCGCTTGCATACTATTGAACAAAAAATATCAACTTCAAATTCCCGACGCCAAACGTAAGGTTGAGTTGCACTGCATGCATCCTATGAAACGTAACATAGATCAAATGTAGGCTTGATGTTGCATTCTTCAAATGTAAGGTTGATGGAGAATATAAGGTTGATGACATATGATTGACCACAAACATAGGGTTGAACATCCATACGTTTCTCTTCCATATCCAAACATATACCATACATTTATAAGCTTCCATACGTAAGGTTTACGATCCATACTTTTTCAAGTAATGTAAGGTTGTTTAAAAAAGTAAGGTTGATTAACCATACGTTTTAGAAACAATAAAAACATTAAAGACTTATGTAATGTTTCTTCTTCCATACTTTCTCAATATCCCAAACATAGGGTTTATTCCTAACGTAGGGTTCTTCTTCATGTAGGGTTCCTTCTTTCAAACTTTTTTGATAAAATATGGTTGTTTAACCATACTTTTCTGATAATATGTAAAGACTAAACATCGGGTTCCTTTCTTTCTTTACGTTACACTTTACTTTCTTTCTTTACGCTACGCTTTCCTTTCTATCTTTACGCTACGCTTTTGAAACGTAAGGTATGAATAGTGTTTCTAGGACACTTTAAATTGAGTCCTGAATAGTTTAGCAATTGTTCCACACTATGTAAACACTTGAATATTTTTCCAAAAATGAGAATATGTAAAATATATAATTCCTGAAAAATAATTAAAGTATAATCATTAGAAAACAATTAAAGGGTATTTGTGAACATCAAAATCACCATAAAGAGATAGAGCATTGTTCTCAACAATACCCGCCTTATTAATAATAAAATATATTGTTGAAAACAAAACTTTCTAAACAATCTCCCCATTAAATATGTATTGTTGAAAACAACACGTGCTCAAAAATCTCCCCATTAAATATGTATTGTGGAAAACAACATATACTCAACAATCTCCCCCTTTTTGATGATCACAAAACCCATAAAATAACAAGACTAATTAAATGAAATTTACTTTCAAAATTAGTTACTTATAGTTTAGAATTTTGAAAAGATAAAACAATATTTAATTTTAAAAAAATCATTTAAATAAATAAACATTGTATTATCTTTAATCATAAAAATTAATTTCTCCCCGTTTATTTCTAATAAAATAAAATTATTTTTCCATAAAAATATAAGTAAAGAATAAAATAAAAGTTCATAGAATTATCCAAATTTCTCCCTCTGAATAAAATACATTTATTCAAATTTCTACCAAATAAAAAGTAAAATAAAATTTCCGCTTTATAATAAATGACTGTTAATAACTTAAAATAGTTTCCTCAATAAGTATAAATCTGTATACATCCAAACATTTTTAAATAAAAATAAAAAAGGATTTAAAATATACACGAAATCATTTAAATAAGGTTTTAAAATCTTAAAATAAAATGTTGTGTTTATCCAAATTTCTCCCCCTTTTTGTGATATAAAAAAGAATGATAAATCATGGATTTAAACACATTTAATGTTGCACTGAACTGTAGGTAAATGCTATAATTAACTATTTATCAATAAGGTAATCTGGTGTACTGGCATATTTAAACTTAAAATAGTAAAAAATAGATAAACAAACAGATAAATAATCAAATAAACAATGTAACAAAATTTCATTCAAAATTAGCAGTATGTACATGATAATGATATACACAGGAATACATGGATATTAGGGTTAGGATAGGTTATATTTTCTACGAACAACATCCTTGGTTTCTGTAAGTTTTTCCCTCAATCTATTCATCATCCCATCTCCAAGTTTGATAATGAGCTCTCTGTTATCCTGATTCATATGAATATCCTCGACTAAATTGACACTGAAAAACTCATGCATTATGTCTTCTTTTTCTATAAACACTGATAACTTCTCTTACATCTGATTTAACATTGTTCTCATTCTTGGCTCACTGAATGTCAGATGATCCACTAAAAATTTCTGATTGTTCATCAACACTGATAATGGAGCACTGTTACATTGAAGATCAGTCAACCTCTCATTCATATTTCCCATTATAGTTATAATAGCCTGAAATATCCTTATGAGGTCAGGTGATGTACTTGAACCACTGGATCCACTAGACCTTATGGATTCAAACTGAGTTTCCATATAATATTTAAAACTTGAGAGATCTGATTTCAAAACCATTTCTGATTTCATTTTGACCACTTCTATCAACATTTCCTTTTGGAAATTCTCAACTTCATTTCTTAAAATTGTGCTAGATTTCAGTCTCTGAAATTTCAACTTCTCTAATTCCAAAGTTATCCTTAGAGATACATTCTCAGTTTCTAGTCTTAGTAAATTCTTATAAACATCTTCAACTACTTCATTAAATGAGGTAGAAGCACTCTGTTCTTGATTTTCTTCTTCAGTTCTTTGATGAATCAACACTTGGGGAAAAGATTCTACAACTGTTTCTTCATCTCCCTTTTCATCTTGATCTATTGATTTTTCCTCAGAGTCTTTCTTAGACTCTCCCACAGAAAAATCTTCCTGCAACACTTCAGTGTGAACATTTGATGCATCATTAGCATGTTCTTCAATAATGATATCATTTGAACAGTATTTCGACAACATATTCTTCTTGAAGATCCTGAGGACTGGCCACTTCTCCTCCATGCACTCCCTCTTTCACAACTTCAATTGTAGTCTCATTTTTCAGTTCAACCACTGATTCAAACATTTCAGGTTCAACAATTGCATTTTAAGGTCTCTCTGTTTCAACATCTATTACAACTTTATCTACCTCTTTTTGAGGTTGAACAATATTATCCTTATCCCCCACAAAACAATAGCCCAAAATATCTTTAATAGATAGTGGTTGATAAACCACTATTTCCTCTTTAGATCTTACATCTCTTTTCCTTGTTACATGAAGTCCTTCCTGTCTTCCTTCAAATTCAACCTCTGCAATCTCAAAACGAATTTTCCTTGTAGTTGTAGTTTCTCTTGTTTCAGGTTGTTTTTCTTTAGCTTTTTCATGCTGAGATGAAGCTATCTCCTCTTCTTCCTCTTCTGACCCCACAGGAAATATTTTTCCTTTTATGGTGCTCCAGAAATAACCAATTTTCCTTAGTGTCCTAGCACTAAAGGTATTACCATGATGACACCTTGTTCTCGCATCTACAAGCCTTACTAATCCTTTCTTGAGAAATAACTTTGAAATGAACCTTCCCAAAGGAGAAAATTTCATTTTTGCATCGCTCTGGCAGCAATAATTGAGGTACTTTACCATGTACCTTGGGAAGTTTAATTTGATGTCACTTAACAGAAGATATATTATGTACATATCATGGTATAATATGTTTTCCATTTCTGACATCCTGGGAGCTATTCCAGTCTGAACAAATTTTACCAAGATCTTATAATCCTGTTCTAAATCCTTTACCATCATTTTCTTAACAGTATTTGTTCCAAACAAAAAAAAACATAATTTCCTCTGATTTATGTACAACATCTCCAATGTTTTTCAAATCAAAATGATATACTCCCTCATGCGGTAAATTCAGGATTTGTCCTATTTCAACATAAGAGATTGAGAAATCTATGTCCTCAAGCTTTTCAATCATAGTGTCTCTATCCTCTCCTAGAATGAACTGAACTGTTCTGAAGAAATAATGTAGTTCTACCTCATAAATAAACTCATAACTTTCACTATTGAAAGTCTGCTCAAGGTTTTGAAAAGAAAAATCCTGTTTCAACATCAGATTAGTCTAGAATAGCCATTCCGGATCTATAACTTTACCTCTCAAAATTTTTCGTCCAACTGAATTTTGATTCTTCACGTCACTGCTCTCGGCCTCGTCTGCTCGCTTGGTCTTTAACATTACTGAGTTAATTTATGAGGGTCCGAAGATTTTATGGTTTGAAGATTCGAAGATTAGGGGTGTGCAATAGTATGTGGTTTCCGGTTCCAAAGGGTTTTTGTGTGTGGAAATGAAATGGTTTCGAATTCGAAAGGGCTCTGACAATCTTTATTCCCATGTAATCACTAATCATTACATTTATTTTAAAAAAAAATAAAATTTGTATGCTGAGAATTTAACATAAATTAAAAAAAAAGTTAAACCTTTTTTGATAAACAAATAATTAAATGATCTTAAATAGTATTTAAAAACAAAATAAAATTTACACAATTAAGAAAATAAAATCAATATAAATAAAATCAAATAAATAACATTTAAAATTATAATTAAAAAAATTATTTAAAATAAAATAAACCAAGATCCCTTTTAATAAAATCAAACCTTGCAGTGGGAAGTGGTTTAGTAAAAATATCTTCTAATTGAATTTCTGTATTTATAAATTCTAAAAATATATCCTTTTTAATAACATGATCTTATAAAAAGTGATGCCATATATCAATTTTCTTAGTTCTAGAATGACTAATAGGATTTTTTAAAATATTAATTGCACTTGTATTATAACATAAAATAGGTGTATTATTAAAATTTAATCCAAAGTCCATAAGATTGTATTTCATCCACAACACTTGTGCACAATAATTTCCAACAGATACATATTCCGCCTCAGCTGTTGACAGGACAACTGAATGTTGTTTCTTACTAGACCATGACACTAAATACTTTCCTAAAAAGTGACATGTTCCTGATGTGGTTTTTCTATCTAATCTACAAATTCCAAATTCAGCATCTGAATATGAAATCAAATTAAAATCTGAAGTATTAGGATAGAGTAGATATTGAAAAGTAGTTACTTTTAAATATATAAAAATTCTTTTAACAGTAGTTAAATTAGATTCTTTGGGATTTGATTGAAATCTTGCACAAAGACTTACTGTATACATTATATCTGGCCTACTAGAAGTAAGATATAATAAAATAACAATCATAACTTTATATAACTTGTTGTGAAATTATTTCTCAATTTCATCCAAATCAAATTTTATATTAGTACACATAGGAGTTGTAAATGTCTTTCTATTTTCATGTCCAAGTTTCATAAGTAAATCATTAATGTATTTTCTCTGATTTAAAATATTTTCAAAATCTTTTTGAAATAATTGAAGTCCCAAAAAGAAATTTAATTCTCCCATCATACTCATTTAAAATTATTCTTGCATTAATTTTGAAAATTAATGACAAAGTGTTTTATTAGTTGATCAAAAAATGACATCATCAAAATAAATTTGAACTAATAAAACATTATTTTTCACAGTTTTCTTAAAAAGTGTTGGATCTTCCAATCCAATAGTAAAATCATTTTTCAAAAGAAAAGAACTTAATCTTTCATACCAAGCTCTAGGTGCTTGTTTAAGTCCATAAAGAGCTTTAGTATGTTTAAAAACAGAATTAGGTTTTTGATAGTTTTCAAAACCAGGAGGTTTCTCAATATAAACTTCCTCCATTAAATAACCATTTAAAAAGGAAGATTTAACATCCATCTAAAATAAATTATAAATCATATGAGATTCATAGGCTAAAAAGATTCTAATGGCTTCTAACCTAGATACAGGTGAAAAAGCCTCATCATAATCTATTCATTCTTCTTCATTATGTCCTTTAGCTACTAATCTTGCTTTATTTATTGTTATTATACCTTGGTCATCCTGTTTATTTCTAAAGACCCATTTGGTTCCTATTACTAGGTAATTCTGAGGTCTTTCCACTAATTTCCTAATTTCATTTCTTTTGACCTAATTTAATTCATCTTGCATGGCTATTACCCATCTTTCATCATCTAAATCTTATTCTATAGTCTTGGATTCTATTTGGGATATGAATACAAATAATTTCACTAGATTTCTTAGGTTTCTTCTAGTCTGAATATCAGTTTCTAAGTCACCTATCATAGTTTCAAAAGTGTGATTCGATAGGGTTATAGAATTTCTAGGAAATACATTTAAAGGTTCTTCAGTATCATGTTCCTCTGAACTGGACTGAATTTGTTTTATATAATTTTCAAAATCATTTTTTATGTTCTCAAGTATCATGTTATTGTTAGAGTCAGGTTCGTCTATTTGATCTGTCCTTTTCTCAAAGGGATCAGATTCATCAAATTTCACATGATCTGATTCTTCAACAATCCTTGACTTTTTATTAAAAATTCTATAAGATTTTGAAACAATAGAATATCCCAAGAAAATTACTTCATCAAATTTTGGATCAAACTTACCAAGATTTTCCTTGGGGTTTAAGGTGTAAATCTTGCATCCATAAACATTAAAGTAATTTACATAAGGTTTTCTGTTATTCAATAGTTTATATGGTGTATTTTTCAAAATAAGTCTTATTAAAACTCTGTTAATTATATAGAAATCTGTATTTACAGCTTCTGCCCAAAAATATATAGGTAGGACATATTCATTTAACGTAGTTCAAGCCATTTCTTGAATTGTTCAATTTCTTCTTTCTACAATCCCATTCTTTTGAGGTGTTATTGGTGCAGAGAAGGTATGTTTAATACCCATGTTTGAGTAAAGGGAATTAAATTCATAATTCTCAAATTCTCCACCATGATCACTTCTCAATAAGATTATATTAAAAACATCTTCATTTTGAATATATTTTCAGAAACTTTTAAATAAAGTAAACGCTTCATTTTTAAATTTCAAAAAAAGCAAAGTAAATCTAGAATAATCATCAAATAATAAATAAACAAATAATTTACCATCCAAGCTTGCTACTCTTGAAGGTCCAAAAAAATCGATATGGATAAGTTCTAGAGGTTTAGTTGTAGCAATTTTGTTAACAGATTTGAATGATGATTTGTGTTGCTTTCCAAATTGGCATGCATCACATAATCTGTTACTTTCAAATATGAGACTAGGAAAATCAGAAACTAAGTGTTTATTAGATAACTTATGTAAAACATATATATTACAATTTCGAAGTCTCCAATGCCAGATCCAAGATTAACTTACTTTAGAAGTCATGAAATTTACTTGTTGTTTACACAAGGAATTTAAATCCAAAGTATAGACATTGTCAGTTCTTGGTGCCTTAAATTTAAACAGTTTATCTTTAAAAATAGTACAACAATTTTTAGTAAAATCAATAGTATATCCATCATCAAAAATTTGAGAGATACTTATGAGGTTGTGTTTCAATCCTTGTACATAAAGTACTTTGTTGATGGATACTATTTTTGGATCTCCAACAGTTCTAATGTCAATGATTTTTCCTTTAGCATTGTCACCAAATGTGACAAGTCCTCCTTCCTTTTGAGTGAGTGTTATAAAATTTTTTTAGTTTCCACTCATATCCCTTGAGTAGCCACTATCCATGTACCATATATATTTTCTGCTTTCATGGCCTGCTACCTACAATGACATTTAAACAAATTGCTTTGGTACCCATATTCTGTTGGGTATAGGGGTGTTAGCTAGCAATGATCTGGGTATCCATATTTGATTTGTTATTTTAAAATCAGCTGAATCATATAAGTCTTTTGAAACATAGGCTTTCTTAATACCACAAATTTGAGGTTTTCTTAAGAAACAATGTTTATCTATATGTCCCTTTGTCCCACAAAAGTTACCATTAACCATTTTTGTTCTTGGAATAAAATTAATTTTTGTATAGATTAGGTTTTTCTCCTTTACTGCCAATTCCAAATATTTACTTTTTAATGACACTTTTTCTAATAATTTCATTTAATTAATCCTCTCATTTTGTAAAAACCAAGGTAGCCTATTTGTAATATTCTACTTCATCCTATAGTGTTTTTATTCTTGATTCAAAATTAATATATTTAGTGTTAATAGAATTGTATTTATCAGTTAATTCCTTATGTTGTTTCAGCATTGTATCTCTTTCATCTGAAACAACCTTATGTATGTTCTTTAGTGACTTATGTTTCTTAAACAGTGAGTCATATCTTTCTTCAAGCATATTGCAGTAGGCTGCAAGTTTTTCATTTGTGTATCTTGATTCATAATTTGATTCATTATTTGAGTCAGAGGAGTAATATGATTGTACCTCATCCGTTTCTGCCATGAAACACATGTTTTCTTTCAGATTTACTTCCTATTTATCTGAGCTTGATTCTGGAGAGATACTGGAGTATTCATATACACTCCAAGTGTCTTTCCCAAATTTTTTGTCTTTCTGCTCATAGTCATTTCTTTTGAATAATTTCTTCTTTTTTGCATATTTCAATTGTGGGCAATATGGTCTGATGTGCCCTATCTTCTTTCATTTATAGCATCTTACTTCCTTATCACCTTTCATAAAGGATTTTTTGAAGCCTCTTTTCTTGTTGTAAAATTTTCTAAATTTTCTGGATAGCTGAGCCAGTTCTTCATCTGATTTTGATGAGTCAGAGCTTTCAGAGTTAGCTTTGTCTTCTCTCCTCTTCATCTTTTTATTCTTTTGTTGCAAAGTTACCTTCAAGGCAGCATCATCCTTTTTGATGTAGACTTTATGTTCATTTACATCATCAGTGTACCAATCAGCTCTCTCATGGTAAGATTTTTAACAGGTGTTGATTGTATGATTGCAGTAGAGATACCATTCCATTGAGTAGGAAGTACCCTCAGTACTTTTAATGCTTGATTAGCCTGCTTGATAGGATCTACAAGAGATGTTATATTATCAACAATTTATGTCAATCTCCCATTCATTAGGGAAATTCTTTCACATTAAAACATTATGAAAGTATCAAATTTCAATTTGGCAGTAGCATAACTCATTTGTCTCACATTGTCTGTGCCTTCATATTCCACAACTATTGTTTGAAAATCTCTTATGCTGTCAGGCACTGAGATTTCAATTAAATTCATCTGGTCCTAGACCACATATGATTGCATTCATAGCCTTCGAATTCATATCATACTCTACCTCTATAGCAGCACTCCATGACTCAGGATTTTCAGGAATTTCATAAGCAGTCAGAATCTTTGAATAGATTTTATATCTATGGATTTTCAAATATATTATCATGCGCAATTTCCAGCTACCATAGTTGCCTACATTAAAATCTGGTGCTCTGACCATTGACATCCCTTCTCTTGTATCAGTAATGATGCTCTGTTGTATAATCTTTAAATGCTTCTCTCTTTCTAAGGCTCTATCAGAAGCTGAACCTATGATACCAATTTTTGGATCTTGAATATAAAGATTATACACAAGAGGGGGGGGGGGGGGGGGGGTGAATTGTGTCTTTCCAAATTTTCATTTACCCATCGATTGATCGAGTTCTATCCTCAATGATTTATCAGATTTGATCATGCATCAGAATAAGTAAAAGCAATGACACACGAATGTATATTGGTTCATGGAATAGAAGGCCCATTGTCCACTCCACCAACTCTCTACTCCACGAGCTTGGTGATTTTCACTATCTAGGCCTCCTTTCCACAGACCGTGCAACGATTGAAAATAAGCAGTTGACACCTTTACAATTTTCAGGAAAACAAAGCCTTCTAGTTCAAACACGAACCTACTCAGCTTAGTACGAGAATCTGGTCACTCAAGATAAAAAGTGTTTTTGGTTAGAAAGAACTATTATAGTTTATCTTCACAATTTCAATAGATTGCAATTGATAACAGATGGATCATCGTCTTCTGAAATATTGATCTTCAAGTCAAAGCAGTTATGAGTCAATCCGGTTGTAGTAGATATTGAAAATATAATCACAACTTAATCAGTAGCAGATTCACAAATGATTGTTTTTGAAAAATAGATGAATATTCTGTTGTGTTCCTTCTTCTTCAATAAAACAGAGCATAGTCGCTCGTCATAATCTGTAGATCTTTGTATCTAGATTTTTCTCTGTTTTCGCTCTTTATAAATAGCATTGTCTATGCAATAGATGTTTCTTTCGAATACAATGATTGTATTTGCACTTGCTTTCTTGATCTCTATATGTTCTTCTTTCAAATCTTCGCTATATCAATCTATGTACACTTTTTCGTATATCACACATGTTTTGGTTATGATGTGTATTATTCTTTGAAATTCAAAAATGAGAATAGATATATCGAGCGCTTCCTCTGTAAGATCAGATCCATAAATATCTCCCTTTCACTCGCAATATTCAAACTTGTGAATTAATCTGAGTAGTCGTAAAACTCTATAATATTCTCCATGAAAAGCTCCGGTTAAATCAATCCTTCAAATGGTTCTGAATTTCTAAAGGACACACTTTAAAATCATCATTTATTCCGACTTAAAATTAGCCTGATCAATCACCTGCAGATTGTTGAACAAAAAATATCAACTTCAAATTCCCGACGCCAAACGTAAGGTTGAGTTTCACTGCATCCATCCTATGAAACGTAACATAGATCAACCATAGGGTTGATGTAGCATTCTTCAAATGTAAGGTTGATGACATATGGTTGACCTCAAAAATAGGGTTGACCATCCATACTTTTATCTTCTATATCCAAACGTATACCATACTTTTCTAAGCTTCCATAAGTAAGGTTTACGATCCATAATTTTTCAAGTAACGTAAGGTTTTTTACAAAATTAAGGTTGATTAACCATACTTTTGAGAAACAAACAAAACATTAGAGACTTATGTATTGTTTCTTCTTCCATACTTTCCCAATATCCCAAACGTAGGGTTTCTTCCTAACGTAGGGTTCTTCTTCACGTAGGGTTACTTTCTTTCATACTTTGCTGATAATGTATGGTTGTTTAACCATACTTTTCTGATAATATATAAAGAGTAAACAACATGTTCTTTTCTTTGTTTACGCTATGCTTTCCTTTCTTTTTTTATGATATGCTTTCCTTTCCTTCTTTACGCTACGCTTTCCAAACGTAAAGTATGAATAATGTTTCCAGAAGACTTTAAATTGATTCCTGAATGGTTTATCAATTTTTCCATGCTGTTTAAACACTTGAATATTCTTCCAAAAATGGGAATATATAAAATATATAATTCTTGAAAAATATGTAAAGTAAAATCATTAGAAAACAATTAAAGGGTATTTGTGAACATCAAAATAATCATAAAGAGATAGAGTATTGTTCTCGACAATACCCCCTATCAATAATAAAACATATTGTTGAAAATAAAACTTGCCCAATATTCTCCACATTAAATATGTATTGTTCAAAACAACACATGCTCAACAATCTCCCCATTAAATATGTATTGTTGAAAACAAAACATGCTCAATAATAAGATGTAGATAAGGACTCTAGGAATTCATCATTTAAGGGTGTTCTTGATCCTAAAGGATCAAAATGTTTGATGAAGAGATCATAAGATGTTATCTTTTATAATAGGGGATAGGGTCACTCTTGGAATTACTTAAAGTACTAAATTAATATAAATTAATGATCATGAAAAAATTAATCCATGTTTATCAAATTTGAATATATATGGGGAGGATATGAAATAATCTCATATAACAAAATTTGGAAAGGTTTTGGTGATTTTTTACCCTTATCTCAGGGTTTTAAAACCCTTAACTCTTTTGAAAATTATCACAACATCAATGATTGTTTTACTTTTTATGAGTAAATAATGTTAACATAAACAAAAAATTATCCCATAAATGTATCATGGTTTATATTTTAAACCATATACTATTAAATTGGAGTAATATAAGATTTTTATAAATTTTACATAATTTATTAAAATATTATTTATCATACAAATACATTAATGTCATTTTTGACATGATTAATTTAATTTGACTTGAAAGGAATCAATAAAAATATGATATCAGAATACAAACATTTAAAGAAACAATATTTAATTAAATTTATCAAAAAAAATATCAGGATATAGTAATTCACCATTTTTTTACTTTTCATATTTTTAAAATCGTTTCGTTTATTTTTCCATTAATTGAATAAATATTGTGTCGATATTGCATAAGCATTTAAAGTAATTATTAAATCAATAAAAAGTTTAAATAATCAATTCATATTTTTTCTACATATTTAAAAGTGAACGTAACCTCTTTTCATGCTTAACAAAAAATAATTTATATATTAAAGTCATGAGAGTGAAATTTTGTATTTATAATTTTAATAAAGTAATATAAAGGGAAATATCAATGAATAATAGAACCAGGTGGACATATTTTCAAGAAATGTAGGATAATATTAAAATTAAACTCAATAAATATGATAAAGTAATGTTTTATAGTAGTTTTTAAGTATTATCCCAAAGTTTTGAACATGTTTTTCTTATTGTACCCTAATTGAGGTGACAAATATTTAACAAGATTACTATTTATAATGATAAAAAAGTTAATAATTTACCAAATATGATCATCTTGATTCTTAATTTTGAATCGATTTCATAAAATTTAATTCATTGAAATTATATGATTTAATTTAAAATTAAACATGGGAATGGTGATGAAAAGCAATTTTATAGAAAAATTCTTTTTTTCATATAAAAATGTTTTGATAAAAAATTATAGAATAATGTAGATTTCAACACCATTTTTAGATTATTATTAAAAAATAATGACCTATTTTAATTTTAAAACTAATATAAAATATTGTGTGACTTATTAAATACTTGAAAAGAATAGATACTTTCCAATAAAAAACTTAATTTTTCAACACTCATTAAAAAATATTACTTTTATGAAAATTATTAAAAACACATCCTATACTAATTTTGATAAGATTATTTAACAAAATAATAAAAATTTACTAAATACATTTTCTACAATTTAGAGAAATTAATTAAAATATTTTCACAAAAAATGAAATTAAAATCATTTTTGTTGAAAATACATCATTGAAGCATTAAATAGATTTTCTAGAAATTGTGTAATTATTTCATAATAATTAATTAATATTTTTATATTAAATAAAATAATTATAAATATTTTTATAATAATGTTATTTATATTCATTACATTAATTTTAACATCTAGGTTATAATGGTTTACTATATAATAGTTCATTTATCTTAATGGTGTGTGTATCACAGGCTATCAAAGAAATTAAATTTATTTTAAGATAAATATGTCATAAAATATTATGAGATTACATTATAGCCCCTAATTAGATTTTATCCCTCAATATTCCTTCATTATAATATGAACAATTGATGATACTTTTGCCTCATCATATCCTCAGGTTCTAATGTAACTTCCTTCATTTTAGTATTTCACCACAAAACATCGACCATGTGAGTGATATGGTTTTTTAGAAAATTGTATGTATGATATAAATTCTTCCCCAAAATTTCCACATAATATTGATATTTATCTAGTGGTAAAACCCTTGAGTTTAATTCATGGGATGTATCTTCTATGTACTTCCTTAGTTTTGATACATGGAACACATCGTGAACTTGAAAGAGTTTTGTTGAAAGTTTCAAGAGATAATATACTATTCCAATAAGATAATTTTTTTAAGGGACTAATATATCTATGTATGTGATTTATATTATTTGGAAATCTCATAACCTTTTTCCAATGATATAATTATAAGAATACCATGTAAACAACCTCAAAATCTATATCACTCAAAAAACTGTCTGCAAATTTTTTCTTCGAGTTAGAGTTATTCTTATGTGTGGTTTAATGGATATAACCATCAATGGGATTTCATAATATAAATAAGGTACCAATATATTTATTTCTCCAAATTATTCCCATCATGTTGGAGTTATTCACTTTCCATTGTATTATGATTCACAAGGATCTATCTGAATAATTTAGTGAAAGATATAGTTGAAGAAAATTACACTGGATAAAGGTGTTCATTCCTACATCCTTTTAAATACATGAAGAATGAAATCATCATTTATTATAGTGTTTTAATGTTCCTCTCAGACTAATCATCATTTTGAGAGTTATAAGTATAACTAAAATTCTAATTTGTATCCTTATCCTATTGAAAAATTATGTAGAACATCGAGATAAACCTAATTTTTCTATCAGATGTGATTTTTGAGTGGTTCCCCATACAATATGAGAACATAATTAATGTATAACTTGGTAAATAGATAAATATTGTAATATAAATAATATAAATAAAATCAACTTATTTCCTAAGGTGATCGACTATAACCCAAATATCAGTATGGACTTTAGATGTTCTGGACAACCCAATGATGAAATCAATGTTAATGTTTTCCCATTTCTATTGTGGTATATGTATTGGTTGTAACATCCCCTTAGAAATATTTTTATAAAACATAAATATTTGATGCAACATGTATTTGGTTACATACTAAAAAATAAATTTTTTCATGTTATCCCACTAGAAATACTCAAATCTTTATAAATCATCATACTTCTAGTATTAAAAGAGAATGATGAACTATGGGATTCATCCAATATCTCCTTCTTAAAGTCTAGTATCTTTATAACACATATTCAATTCTGGAACCTTATCCTTATAGCATTATCATGGTTGTACATAGGAATAATCCTCACCATCTTCTATAACGACACATCATCTTTAAGTGCCTTCTTAATCCTTTCATGGATGCATGGGTGAACATCAATACAATACATATTATATCTGTCACATTTCATTAATATTTTATGATCCAACTTCTATACATCTATAAATATTTGATGTCTTTCAAAAATATTAATAAAAAAACTTACATGTAGTTTACATCTTAGAGAATCATCCACCTTTTTCACCTTCCTAGGTTGGTAATGTGTTCAGTTTTCCTAATATTTGTTCCAATTTAAAAATAATTTTTGGAATATTGTTTACTATTTATTTTGAAATATATACTTTATAAGTTTATGATCAGTATATATAGAACTCCATTAACAATAAATATAATTCCTACATATATTTAATGAAAACATTACTAATTCTAACATAGAATCATGAGTCGGGTAATTTTTATCATGAGTTTCCAAATAGTGATAGGCACGAGCAATCACTATATCATTCTACATGAGGAAACATCATAGTACCATCTTCGATACATCACTGTATATCATAACCTTTATCTATTATATGGAAATGTAAGCACAAGGGAACTAACCAATTTACTCTTCAGTAGTTAAAAATTATTCTCGCATTCATCTATTCACCAGAATATAACCCCATTCCATGTCAACATGGTGACCAGATTAGATAATCATGATAAATCTATTAAAAATCATTAAAAGTATCTATACAACCAAATAAAATGAGGATCTTTGATACCATGGTTTCTATAGTCTATTTCTCAATAACCTTTTTCCACTTATTAATCCACTGATATACCCTCACATGAAATTATATGATGTAAAAATGAAACTTTTTCCATCCAAAAATCTCATTTGTAAATTTGGAATATAGCTTATCCTTCTTTAGGCTTATCATTATAATTCATAAAATTTCTATATGCTATTACTTTCGATTTGAATATGAAATTATGACATATATAAAGACAACTATAAAATGGAAAAGGTATTCTCTATAGAATTCATTCATTAAGTCTGTGTTGATAACATAAGTATTGGAAAGTCCAAATTGAATTACTATAAATTTATAATGACCATACCTTGAACAAAAGGATATCTTTGGTTATTTCATAATCCCTGACCATTAACTTATGATATATAGACTCAGGATCAATCTTGGAAAAATAATGAGCTCATCGTAATTGGTCAAACCGATCATTGGTACAGGGTAGATGATACTTGTTTTTTATACTTACCTTGTTATGTTCTCGACAATCATTTAAAATATTCATTGACCCAACATTATTCTTAAAAAAGAATGGGTGTTCCACATGGTGAAGCACTAGGCTGAATGAATCACATATCTTAATTATCTGGGAGTTTGTCCTTAAATTACTATAACTCAATTAGGTCCATTCTATATAGTTTTTTGGATATAGGTTTAGCACCAGTTATGAGTTCTATTGAAAATTTAACTTCATGATTTGGGGGAATACTAGGCACCTTCTATAGAAACACATCAACAAACATTCAAAAAATAGGTATATCTTCAATGTTTAGTTTCATCCCAACCATATGAAATACAAATATCATTGAATATATAGTAAAAAGCATATGATGGAAGTAATTTTCATTTGGATTTCATGTCCATACTCACACTAATAGATGGCCATAGGTTGATTCAGAAAGTAAAATATAACTTTACCTCCATGAAAATTGATAAGATATCTATACTAAGAGAACCAATCTATGACCAAATTATACTTAATTAAACTAGAGGATGAATTAAAAGATTTTCAATAATCATATTCCAACACACTTCTATCAAAGAAAAATTATTTACTTGATATGCGATCATATTACCATTAGACGTTTTCACTTTCAAATTAATGAACCATGAAAAAACATGCCTTTAACAGTGCTAGAACTAGCCTTTATCCGTGCTAGAAAAGTGATGACTATCTCAGTGGGGTTAAAAGGAAAACAATTTTATCAGTGCTAAAAAAGCACTGGTAAAGGGTATATTTATTAGTTCAAATAAAACCATTGATAAAGAATACTTTTATCAGTGCTTTTAAAAGTACTATAAAGACTCCATTTATCAGTGATTTTATTTAGCGCTGATAAAGAGTCCTCTTATCAGTGCTTTTAAAAGAACTACTAATTATTTATTTATTGGAATGTTAGAAAGTGTTAATAAAAGTAGGATTTATCAGCACTTCTTCAAGAACTTATAAAGAACCCCTTTAGTAGTGATTCTAAAAGCATTGATAAATATAAATTTATCAGTGTTTTTAGAATCACTGATAAAGATAGACTTTATCTATGATTTTATAAGCACTGATAAAGATAACCTTTATCCGTTCTTTTATAAGCAATGATAAATATACCTTTTATGAGAGCTTTTAAAAAGTACTGGTAAAGGCTCTCTTTATCAGCGAATTTTGTAGTACTGATAAAGGTGAAAACTATAGCGTGAAACTAAAACACACTACATCACTAGAAATAGGTGTAGTGTGCTGTATAAAAACACTATATCACCAAATAAACATTATAAATTACCAAAATAAGATACAAATATTGAATTTATATGAAATTATATTTTTAACCAAATACCAGTAAAAAACACTATTGTAGTGTATGTTAACTATTTTTTTACTAAAATTAATGTAAATTATGAATAAAAATTTGCACTTGGAGTCATACCAGTCACATTATGATTCGAATTAGGGTGTCACTGATTCCTATACATAAAATCTGACTTATGTATTATTTTCCAAAAGTACCAAAAAATTGGAATGCATTTTCTTGGTTTTGAGAAAGTCGGTTGATTTTTTTGATTAAAATTACTATTAGTTTTTAATAAAAAACGCACATGGATTAATACTGGTCACAACATGTGTGATATTGAGGTGAGGATGTATTATACACATCAAAAATTACATATGGATCATTTTTTTATAGTAATAAAACAATTGAAATGTGTTTTTTTTGTTTTTGATTATATCAGTTGTTTTTTTCACTAATATTAATATCAATTTAGAATAAAAAGACACACATGGAGTTATACTAGTCAAATAATGTGTTAGATTGAGGTTATTATGATTGATACTCATACCAAATGACTTAATTATTATTTTTTGAAGGTATCAAAACAATCAGAATGCATTTCCTTGATTTTTATTAGGCCGCATGTGTTTCTAACTAAAATGTAATTTTAAAATAGAAAGAAGAACATTGAGCCATAAAGGGGAATCGTGTGTGGGGTTGACATGATACTGATTCATAAATGTCAAAAATTAATTAGCAATAATTTCCCCAAATTATCAAGGCAATCTGAGTTCATCTTCTTGATTTTTAGTGAGTGACACTTTTTTTTCCTTAAAATGTCAATTTTAAACCGATAAAGAACACTTTAAAAACATAATCATCACACGTGCATCATATTGAGGTTTGGTTGATTCCTACATGTCAAAAATGACATATTTATCATTTTTCTAAAGTAAAAAAATTTCAATGTGTTTTCTCAGTTTTGAGTAAGTCAGTTATTTTATCAATAAAATTAATGTCAATTTTGATTAAAATTACATTGTTGGAGTCATAACGGTGATACCATGATTCATATGGAGGTCAATATAACTAATATATGTCTCAAATGACTCATGGATCATTTTCCTAAGGTATCAAAAAAATTATAATGTGTTTCCAAAATTTTGAGTACACCACTTTTGTTTTACACTAAAACATCATTTTAAACGGGAAACATGCACTGTGATTCACTCTAGTGGAATCATGTGTGGTTTTGACATGAGACTGATTCATACAAATTAAAAATTAATTATCAATAGTTTTAAAAAATTATCAAGAAAATCTGGGAACATTTTATTGGTTTTCTGTGAGTGATGATTTTTTTTTTAAAATGTCAATTTTAAACTGATAACTAAAACATCGACACCATACTAGTCACACTTTGGGTAATATTGTGGTTTGGATGATTCCTATATGTCAAAAATTACATATGGATCATTTGTATAATATACCAAAATAATCCAAATTCGTTTTCTCAATTTTGAGTATGTCAGTTATTATTTCACTAAAATTAATGTATATTTTCAATAAAAAGATGCAGTTGGGGTCATAAAGGTCACACCATGTGTCGGATCAAGGTGAGGATGATTGTTACACATCAAATATGACTCAGAGATAATTTTAATGATGTATCAAAAAATTAGAATATGTTTTCTCAATTTTTAGTATACTACTTTTTTTACTAACATTTATTTTAAACTAGAAACAAGCACTTTGAGACGTATTGATGGAATTGTGAGTAAATTTGACATGATACTAATTCATACATGTCAAAAATGAATTATGAATCAATTTCCCAAATTATCAAGGAAATATGAGCATTTTTTATTAATTTTTAGTGACTGATTCTTTTTTGTATTATAATACCTATTTTAAACTGATAACAGATAATTTGACACCATTACAGTCACACCATGCTCTATTTTGAGGTGAGGCTGATTCATACAGTTAAAAAATAATATATTGATCATTTTAATAATGTACCAAAACAATCCAAATGTGTTTTCTTATTATTGAGTATGTCTGTTATATTTTTCACTAAAATTAATGTCAAATTTGAATTAGAAGACGCACTTGGAGTAATACAGAACACACCATGCATTAGATTGAGTTGCAGATGATTTCTACACATCCCAAATTACTCATGGATCATTTTCATAATGTATAACAACAATCATAATTTTCCCTTGTTTTTGAGTATGACACTATTGATTTTTACTAAAATATCATTTTAAACTAGTAACACACACTTGTAGCCATACTGGTGGAATCATGTGTGGGTTTGAAATGAGACTTATTTATACACATCATAAAGGAATTATGAATAGGTTTAAAAAATTATCTATAAAATATGAGTATGTTTTCTTGGTTTTTATTGAGTTGCACTTTTTGTTTTAAAATGTCAATTTTAAATTGAAAACAGACACCTTAACACCATTCTGGGCCCATTGTCCATCATATTGAGGTTCAGTTTATTCCTACACATCCCAAATGACATATTGATCATTATTATAAATTATATAAACAATATGAATTTGTTTTCATAGTTTTGAGAATTTCTGCTGTTTTTTCACTAAAATTAATGTCAATTTTGAATAAAAAGATGCAGCTTGAGTCTTAATAGTCACACCGTGCGTCAAATTGAGGTGATACCGATTGGTGCATGCCCCAAATGACTCATTTATCATTGTAATAAAGTATCAAATAATCATAATGTGTGTCCTTAGTTTTGAGTAAGCCACATGTGTTTTATACTAAAATGTCATTCTAAATTGGAAACACGCACTTTGATCCATACATGTGGCATCATGTGTATGTTTGGAAAGATACCGATTGATACTCATCACAAATGAATTATGAAAAACATGAAAAATGGCTATTATCTTAATTTTGATGTGTTTTTTGAACTAATATACAATTTCTCTCAAACACAATCATGGTATGATCCTCATTCTACCTTATTGCCCAAAAATTTAATTATTTGAAAGCCAGTGATTCTTATCCTCCTCCGTCTTGGTCTCCACCTCAGACTTCGCCTCAGCCTCCTCCTCTATGTTGTCCTCTGACTCTAAATCTACATCTTGTTATCCCGCCTTCTTATCCTCTACCTTTTCCTCCTCCTCCGCCTCTGCCCCCATATCTTCCTCCGCCTCCATTATTTTCCAACATGTTTACTATTTTCAGGTCAGTAATTCTGAAAAAAATAACATCTTATATTATTCTTCTCATGGATAAAGTGATAAAAAATAATATATAAGCATTTTGACACAAATTATTCACACATAAAATATCTTTTTAATGTCATAACTCATACTAGATCATAAACTTAGTAGGTAATCACATAAATATTTTGTTGGAATACAATCTCAAAAAAAGGTATAATTCCCACTCATCTCTAAAAAAATTGAATTATTCTTTTGAGTAACTAGTTTGTTAGGAATATTGATATTACTAAGACAATAAAAAAAACTATCATTAAATATATTTAAGGAAATTGTAATTACCTTCAGAAATTACCTGCTGGGGAATGCTGGTCTTTTCCTGATTTATTATTCTCCCATAAATTTTCAAACTTAATATCCACAATAAATGTCATTATCTTTTTTCAGACATAGTAGAAACATTTACCAAAATAAGTAAATTGTTTTGAAATGTTTTGGCAGTAAAATGTTTTTATATACCCTAATTGTTTTTCATTTATAGTAATTCACATTCATTAGCCCTTCATACACTGACTTCATTCCAGGGTCTAGATTTTATTGAGTGACCACCCTATCATAAAAAGTTATTATTCAAATGAAGAATGAATATATAATTCAAATTATATCTATAAAATCTTGATTTTAGTTAATTATGTATTAAAAATTCAAATCATGTGTGGTTGGTTATATTCATATCCAATAATTAGATTCAAAAATAAATATTCAGGGTGTTTAGATTGACTACTATCAGCATCCAGTGTTCCCCAAAAAAACCTATAAACTAATGAAAAAAGCAAAAAATATTTTTTATGATTAGATTTTAGAGTTTTACCTTTGCATTGTAGGCATAAAAATAAGTCTTTCATTTGATTATTTTTTATTAAACTATTGGAGTAACTGATAGTTTATCTTCTCAATTTCATTGTTCACCCATATAAGTTCTAGCGTATAAATGATACAGGGATTAATGAATCCAAATCATTCTTTCCACTATATTCCCTTTATATTTTTGATATAAAAGAATGTAAAAAATAATAATAGTTATTAACATTAATTAACATATTATCTCACTATTTGGATAATTTTACTACAGAAATGTACCTCATGTATTCACAACTAAGATGCCCAACCATTAATGCTAGAGATGGAACTCTTGGAAGGTCATTTTGTTTTCTTGATCGATTCAGTTGATTTTAGAGATTCAACAATAAATTTATCTGCTGATTTATTCATTTGTAATATCAGTACTCACTTTTGTCCTTTTATCATCGACTTCTATATTTTTTTTCATATGAAAAAATTTGTCAAATATGTACCTTGTGTATCTTTATAAGATAAGATGGTCTTGCTATGAAAGCCTCAATAGTAGCATAGACCATTGTAATATATAGACCATCAAGTGGAACAGATCACTCACTGGTTATATCATATGATACCTTAATCCCCACTCTCAGGTGGTATTTTTGGAGGGGTTGATTTTGTAGCTAGTCTCCTTGGATATTATACACTATACCCATCGCAACACGGTGGTACGTGGGTGTTGACAGATATAAATCACATACAATTATATCCTATAAAAGTTTAGTAATATAATGTTATTAGAAGTTGTTTTATTCATATATAAGAGAAAGAGTAATGAAAATATTGATTAAACTGGGTAAGGTATATGGTGGGGGGAATGACTAGCCTCAAATCTAGTGGGATCATTTGGTACATATGTGGATCTTTTCTCCACCACTAGTTCACTTGGATCCTTTATTATACATTAGTCTGTCAAACCAGACCACAAAATAACATCTTGTAGTGAGTTTATTTGTGTCTTAAATCATCTCATCCTATTATATTAATTATCTTGTTGTTTTATCTTCTGGATATATGATCAAGTAGAGCTCCAAAACCTAATCCTCTAACATACCCATATTTTTCAAGTCGCTTCAAAGCTACAGAAAGTATATTTTCTTAGGGTATGGTCATTGTCAATTTTTGTGTCCAAACCATATAAAAATATGAAACTAAAGAGATATTTTTATGTAATATTGTTATAAATAATAACGAATTAAAATTATGTAATACTTACACATGCTTCTGATACTGATTTTTTATTTTAATCAACTAATTGACCCTCCTTATTTACACGAGTCTCTTTCCATAGCACATGACGTTGGATGAAAGTGGCTTCAGATTTTGATTCATCAATATACATATAATCAAATGAACATATGTCATCTCATATTACTTAATTAAACTTTTATTTTTGATTTAAAATATATACCAATTTATTCTCTAATGAAGTGTACCCCATCCTTCCATTGCGATATGGGTACATTGGTTTTGATGAATATTATTTGTTTCAGAAAACATTTTCTATTTCATAAATTAACAAATTTAAACAAGTTAGATAAATAAAATAATTTCAAAAAATATATTATCGATTTCAATGCACCTGAAAGGATTACTAGTTTTGATGACTAATGAAATAATTCTATGTTTCCAACATTATAATGTGTCCATAAATAAGCTGTGGGTGGTCATTTATTTTCCCCTCAGCATCCCAAAGATTTAACTTTTTCAGAAGAGTATGGAATCCTCTATGGGATTTTTCAGCAGCCAGCAAGACAAATTTCTTATGGAAATATTTTAAAATAAATTATGTATACAAGGAATAATTAATATTAAATCAAGTTTTAATTATATAATTCTTCACGAAAATGGAGAGAATATATTATATCATTACTATTATAACTCTCTAAATTATATCCTTTGTTATAGGTTAGATGTGGCGCCATGATTCAATATAAATCAGCATATTAAACATTTTTGTATCCCCAATATAACTATTGAACATTTACTTGTTCGGGTTAATTGGTTGGTCGTCTTGATTCTTACAAACTTCAAATTTTATAACTTGACTTCTTTCCATGATAATTTTATTCAGAATTGTGATACTATGTCTTTTTTATTTTTTGCATCAACATTTTTTTAATCGCCTAATAATTTCGCAGTTTTGTCATCAAATTTCTTTTTATCCTTGGGATTGGTAATATCATCATGTTTAGAAGTCATTATCTACATCAATAGTCAGACATTAAATTTTACTTTAATTACAATAATACAATACACTCTATGCATAAAATTACACAATTTTATGCATCTTTCATTAAAATTGTTAGTGTCTTGAACAAATATATAATACATCAATAATATAGTATAACTAACCTTCACAACCCTTATTAAATCCTACCCCAGATGCTTGATTTTATTCCATCTCTGGAGGATGGATCAAACTACCTCTTTCAAACTACCCTTCATACCATCATTGTGGTTCCAATGATCATTGATGACATACCTATTGAATATTTGTTATAGAATTTTATTGGTTTATATTTATCTCCCATATTTTATGGACATACACTTATGTTTTTTGAACTACTCTAAGAAAAACTCATCTCATACCATGTACTAGAGATCATTTTGGATGAATACTACTTAGAGTTGTTGAAACAACATAGAAGAGATTGCAGATGATTCTGAAGCACCAAAATTCAATAATAAATATTTAGGATATGAAATTAAATTTACCACTAAGGCTCAAAAATAAATTAAATGAATTTTTAATTATTTTTTCTAATATATTAAGAAAATGTGGAGGACGAAGTTTTGTTAAAAGTAACAAAGTGAGTCGTATAAGAAAATGCATATCAAGAAACCAAAAAAACATTGATTATGATTTGATTAATTTTTTGGTGTCATTTTTTGTGTTCTTATGGAGTAGTAAATGTGGTGGATGGAAGTTTGAAAGAGTTGAATACTGATTTAGGAGATAATGTTTTCAAATTCATGGTAGTGTCTTTGATAGAGATTAATGAATATAATCCCAGTGGGAGGTATGTCATCAAGGAACTTTGGAACCATAGTGATTGGAGGAATACATGTTTAAATGAGGGATTCCAATATATCATCCAGAGATAGAAGGAATTCAAGCATATGAGGAAGGATTAAATAAGGGTAGTGAAGTTTATTTGTGCTATAGTATTGAAGTTTTATATCTCTATTCAATATAATAAAAATTTTCATGCAAGATGCCTGAAATTGTGGACTTTTATGAATGGAGTGAATTGTATTGTATATATCAATCTTACCAAAATGAATCCTTATTTACAAAACCTTATATGTGAAACCCATGGTCTTTTTTTATGAAATATTATTTTTGTTTTTATTACTATATTGTGTTGTTTTCTACTTTCACAATAGTGAATGGAGATGTAGTTCAAAGTGGAAAAATTTCACTTTCAATTCAAAAAGATAAAGACAATTGTGCCTACCACTATTTTATAAAAATAAAAGTGATTACTCATTTCCCATATGTTTACATGTAGAGAATATAAATTTTAATAAAATTACTAATACATTCTTTTACCAATCCTAGATGAAATATAAGATTCTCAAAATAATGAATAGTAAGATTCTGTTTCCCAAGACCATTAACTAGAGTGTAATATACTAGGATTGTACCTATCACTAAAGAAGAACCCTATGAAGAATAATCCATAGTATACTCAGCAATAAATAATATACCCATCATATCTAATAACCTAACTTTGAGTAATATGTCAAAATAACCATTGGAGGTTCCCCAACTAACCACATCTATAGAAATGTTTCACATCAAAGAGGAAATAAGAATTAAAGTGCCCTAGGAACATACACTAATGGAATTACTCAAAAAGTATCCTCAATTGACGAGGAATTGGAAAAAATCACTCTAATGGTCTTGAATATATTAATGTCACCCCACCTATATTCGATATCACTTGTGTCTACTAAAGGATTCCTCACCTTACAATTTTGGATATTTTTTTAATCCACTATAATATCCCTCCAATAACACAAATCCAGTTATAGGGTGAATTTTTTAAGTTATGATCAATATTGATATAGAATATTTTACTCTTATAAATTAAATGAATCTATTCAATGAAATCCTAAATTTATTATAATGATATATTACCATAAAATCTTAAAGAAACCATAGATAATTCCTATCATTGAATATTATACCACATATCTTGAAGTAGAACTACAATTAACTGTAAGTCATAAGGATCAATATAAGTTCTATCATATAGAGGATGTTCATTAGATCCTTCCTATGGAGTTTTAGGGTCTATAGTGTTGACATATTCTATATTAATGTAGTGATTCACATAATTTTCCCATTATAAAAATCAATAATCTCTTAGAAATATATAGAAAATTATCTATATTAAATATGAACACCCTTCCCCTCTATCTCATTCACTTACTTTTAAATAAGTATTTTTAAACATTATATATAATTTAAAAGATTTTACTAGCATTCTTTTACATATATGTATGAAATAACTAAATAATAGTATCGATAAAGTGGGTGACCAAAAAAACTCAATCAATTAATAAGATATATAAACCTAATCATCACTAATAAGTAGATAAGAATGCACTGTTTATTTATTATTCCTATTTATATTAATATAAATTTAAAATTTATTCTAGAAAAAAATAAAAATAGATGTATAAGAACTTGGAATTTCATATATTTTTATGAATTCCTACCTATGAACTCTTAAATAAGAGGAATGATACTAGAGAAGATAGGTCAAGGGAAAAAACCAAAAAAACCTAGAATTTATATTATAACTTAAGTATCCAATATAATTTTTCTATCCATAAATATTTATGGGTTACTTATTATGTATGTAATTGTTTTACTTTTTTGGATATAATCAATACCAATATCCCTAGTTTCACTCTGATTCTATTTTGTAATAATTTTGACCCTGTATACCCAAATAGTACCCAATTTAGATCAGCCCATCACCTCAGACACACTTCCTGATCACTGAATTCTTATGTTAACACTAAATATATAGACAACTTGTTCGAGAAATGGGTTAACCTCTTAAATGTTTAACTAATCTTAATTTGATCATGTTATAAATCCAGCATTACCTTTGTAGTGGTGTTCGGTGAAAAACCAATTTTATTTATCCATACAGACCCATATAGATAAGTTGACAAACCGTACCATATGACAACATCCATTTCATTCTTAGAAACCATTTTCTATTGATGAAAAAAGATGAAATAAAACCACTCATTGTATTTCAGCAGTGAGGAGATTAGATGCATGGTTTATCATGGTTAAGAACAAAAAAAAAATACAGAACCGAAAATGTAAAACAATGATAGGGAAAAGGAAGAAAATAATATACATTTGATTCAAGACTTGATTTATCTAAGGTGACATATAAGAGTCATGCTGAAAGCAAAAGAGTTTTGTGAGTGATTCAGAACCATGATTGATTGAGTCACAGTTAGTATACTTTAAAATAGACCGAGAACACTTTTAACTGCACTTTTAGAAAATCACTGATAAAGATCTATTTTATCAACACTTTATTGATATGTGATGATAAAAGGGATTGTTTTCAGTGATTTTTAGCATTTATAAAAGACATATTTATCAGAACTAACATTTTAGCACTAATAAATATTTCTTTTAAGATTTCTTTTTCAGTGCTAATAAAGATCAATCTTTATAAGTGCAGAAAAAGTGTTGATAAGTATTCATTTTATGAAAGATAAAACTTAAATGATGATAAAGGTTTTATAATTATAAATTTATAATTTTTAAAAAATATATAATTAATTATTTATAAATATATAAACACTAATTTAAATAATAATAACTATTTATTAATAAGAATTATAAATATATAAATTTGTTAAATATAAATTTATAGGTAAATTTATTTATATATATATTGTTAACATTATTAGTGGATACATAATCTTAAACTAATACATTTTAAAAACGAGTTAAATTAAATAATTCAAAATGAGTACACATTAAAAATATAGAAAAAATGAATATGTTTTACAAATTAATTATAAATTATTAAAAAAATATGGATGTGTATATATATTGAAGTGGATGAATACATATTAAAAATAAAAAAACATATTTAAAAAACATATACAAATAAATACTAAAAAATGATCAAATTAAAAAAAATAAAAAATATTAAAAATGAATACCCTTACTTTAGTATTAAAAAAATTGACCGATTAAAAATATAATATATTAAATTTATTATGTTATAATGAAATTATTAAATAAATTAATATTAGAATAAATTACATAAATATTAGGTGTATGTGTTTTTTTTACATTGCGTAAATATATTTGTTTGTGCGTTTGTATATAAAAAAACATTAATTACACAGACACACACACACACATGTATATATATGTATATGTATATAAAATCAATGAAACACATTACATGTGATATATGTTAAATTTATAATTCACACGACATTAAAAATAATATGAAATTATTATGTTTTTAATTAATTTTTTTGATTATATTTATTTATATTTAATAAATATTATTTAATAATATTTATAATTTATATATATATTATTCTTATTCATTTTTATCAATAATATTTTCATTAATAAATTTATAAATAACTTTCTAATTTACATATTTTTAATTTGTTTCCTTAATTTTTATAAATTAATCATTTTTGAAATCTATGTTAAGTATATAATATTTATTAATATTTATAATCAATATATATTTATATTAAATTTATTCATTTTTCTCAATAATTATTTAGTTAATAAAATGTTTCACATTTTTCTGAATTTACTCGTTTTAAATTTTTATTTGTTTAATTAATTAAATTTATTCACTGTAAACATCTATATAATTAATATATACTATTTATTATTTTTTACAATTTATATATATATATTAAAATTATTCATTTTTAAAAATAATTATTTAATTAATGAAAATATTTAAAAATTTTATTTTTATTTGTTTAATTATTCATTTAATTCTAGACCTTTATCAACATTCTAAAAGTGTTGATAAAGGTTACTCTTTATCATCCCTAAAAATAAATCTATTATAAATGACACCCTTTATCAGTGCTCGAAATAAAGCATTAATAAAGGGTGACCTTTATTAGTGCTAAAATAAAGTAGTAATAAAGGTCTCCCTTTATTAGTGCTTATTTTAGAGTTGATAAATTCTTGTGCTATTAAAGACGTGTCTTGTAGTGGTTATGTCTAATAATTAATGGGGTGATTTTATACATAGAGAAAAAATTTTAGATATAAAAGATCAGGCATAAACTAAATTAAAGAAAAACATATTCACTTTTAGAGTGGATTGTAAGTGCTCCTTTCACCACATCATTAGGGACTCCCATATCGGCTGTAGTAATTTCATTGAGCCAGGTTTTCTTCCCTTGGATTCCTCTATGGTAATTTACCTTGACACATAGGATATTGGTTTGAATAATTCCCCATCTTATTACAGCTAAAGCATAACAGAGTAGTTGTTTCACTCTTTACTTTTCATTCAAGATCCTTATGAACACTTTCTCTATAGTTAAAACAAAATCTTGTTCCCCTTATGATGGAGGATTCTATTGCATAAAGATATTAAATATATGTAAATAAAAATTAATATTTATCTCCTTTCAAACTATACATAACCATTATAACCATTAAACTTTCATAAAATCCCAATGTGAGGAAAATCTTTTCATGTAACTTAATCAATAATTCAGCTACCAATGGGTTATTAGTTCTATTAAAAGATAGAGGATTCTATCTCATAAAGAAATACAATATATGTAAATAATTTTTTGGAACAATAGGTTATTCCATATGGGAAATTTTATTTATTATAACTAAAGTTAGTTTCACTAATTTCACCAAGATCGGCTCCATTCCGACATGAGTCATACTGTATTTCTCGACAGGATAATTTGTACACTGTCATTGAGTGTTGATTCCATTTCATCTATTAGGTTAAATCACTAAGCAATGGAACATACTATGTTATCTCATAATCATCATGAATATTTATCATCCAAATAAAAATCTATAAATTGGTAAAATTTACCAATTGATATAATGGATTACCAAAATTATGATTTTAGCTATCTTCATTTAAAATATATTTCCCATGGTTCCTATTAAAATCAATCTGATACCAACTATTTATACCCCAACTCTAGTAACCCATAGTCAATAATTTACATTATTAAACTATCCAAATTTATAAGATATATCACCATGTAGGATCGATCATTTTAGATGTCTTGGAGATCTAAATACATATATGATTCCCAGATTACATTTGAAATATAAAATACATAAAAAAATCATTCTGGCATACTTGATATTATTTTTGATATCATTTATCATTTCCTAGGGAAAGGGAAAAAATTAAGGGTGATATCAGATTCTAAGTAAGGGCTATGAACAACAGAAGTTATTGTAATCAAATAAGGTAATAATCAATATGGAAGAGTGCATAATCAAAACACATTCCATTTTATAAACATGTGACCTCAATAGTTATTAATGGTTGTTATAATCATATAAAACACATCAATAAATAAAACTAAAGTCTTAATATATCAAATTCATCATTCACAACATTCATGATTAGGGCCTCTCAATGATGATATCATAAATGTTACCATCATAGACTCTCGATCAATACATCATTCATAATAATTCTGAAAGTGTAAAACAAATACACATCTAATATGGACTGCCTACTAAATTTCTTGTGTGACCTATCAATGCAGATAGGATATATCTATAATTTGTCTCCACCCGTCACATTCATGTCCTATACATTCCTTATATTTGTAATGATCAATAATATTTGTTCTCAAAATGACTTATAAATAAAAAATAATTTGTATTAAATCAATAATATGAAATATAAACACTTAATCCCCAAATAACATAATGATAATTAATAAAGATAATATCATTGGATTATATCCATAGTAATATTAATGGGTGTTGTCATAGTTGAAAAAACCTTTAAAAGATCATTGAAAAATTTATCAAGGAAAATACCCTTTTCACTTTGAAATATCTCATTAAAATATAAAAAGTTTGCCAATATTAATGAAAATATTTTATTTGAATATATTTTTTGTAAATTTTTTATGGAATATTAAAATCATAGAGTGGTCATGATGGTTTGAAAATTTGTTAATGTCATGTATGTAAATGCAAAGTTTAATTTTATATTTTTTATAAAAAGTTAAAAGTTCCACATTTGGAAAATGAAACTAAGATTTATTTTAAAACATACTATAAAAAATAATGTCATGAGAGAAAATATATTTAACTAATCATAGGGGGATATTAAAATCACTATTGAAACATTTTAAAAAAATATGGAATAGAATACATATAAGTCCAACTAAAGAAGAAAGAAAGTAAATTTTTTATTAACAAAATTACTAGTCAATGTAATTAAATAAGAGAGGAAAATAATACTATTACATGAAAATTACATTAATTACCTAAGGAGATTAAAAATATATGGGTTTATCATTTAATTATCATATAATTTTCCTTAATGAAAACTGGATCATAAATAATCCCAAAATAAAATCAGATTGCCAAAGAAAGCCCTACCACACGTTTGACTTGCCTTGAATGTGCATTTAACCGTCTATGTAATAAATTTAGATTATTTATAATTCTATATTAGATTAAAATAAATAATTTTAACATCATATATGATACAATTATAACATTTTAATCACTAATTAATAATTTCTTATTTAACTCATCGCTTCTGGGTATTAACCATTTCATTTTTCTTGAGAAATTTGTTTCAGTAGTTATAGTCCCTGTACTTTGATCATGGTTTCAAAATATCTATATCATTAAACATGATATAAATAAAATATTAAATAATTATATATATTTTTAGAGTCTTCCATGAAAAGTATATATAGAAATATAAATTACAACATTCATGGATATGGTAGGTTATACTTACGCATGAACTTTCTTTTCATTTTTCGATGGATGTAATGAAATAAAGGTAAATATTAATTCACATTTTTAGAATATTTATTTTATATTATATTTTACTTAAATATATATTTATTAAAATAAATTAAATTCATAAATTAAAAATTAATCACCTTACTTTGTGGAGGTTGTAGTCCAGACATATGAATGAGAGACGTTATGATCTTCCAATAGATGGGAATGTAATAAGGTAGATATGATATTATAATTAAAGAAGAATTATTTTTTCATAAATATAATATATAGTCATTTAACCCATCATAATAACCATTCAAGAAATATTGTGATGGAAAATTAATTATATCGCTACGTAGAGGCAGTAGTCTATACATATGCAAGAATGATACATTCACTTCCCATTTTAAGGAAAAGTGAGTGAATAATGGTTGTTCCATAATCATAATAAAATTTATTTATATTTAGTATACTGAAATTATAATTTAATTATGCATACCATTGATTTATATAAGGTGTAAGAATAAATAAAATTGAAATTATTCAGTTATGGGTTGTACCTATTTGTTGAGAAACCTCACTTGGCATACACCTTAATCCTTGAAGGGAAGGTATTTTGGAAATAAAAGATTATTTAGGATGTGCGGAGGGAATATGAAGTTATTATTAAAAAAAATTATGAGATATAATTTAGAAGAGTTGTGAGTAATAAAGGAGAATAAATTCCCTTTCATAAGAGAGGTAGGGGCACTCTTGGAATTATATAAAGTATTAAATTAATATAAATTAATTTTCATGTAAAAGTGACCCCATATTGACATAATTTTATTATAATATGGGTATGAGTTTTAATCATATCCTAATTTAAAATAATGACATTTTTTGCTAATTTGTTTACCCTTATCTCTTGGTTTTAACCCTCATTAACCCTTTTCACAATTACCACAACATCCAATGTTTTTTAATCTTTGTGGATAAAGAATGTAACCATAAAAAGAAAAGATACCAATAAATGGAACTTTATTTATATGATAAACAATATCCAATTAATTTTTACAGGCATCTTATTTTTTGGAATTTCAAAAAAGGTAATAAGATACTATTTTTTATAAAATGTGATTAATGTCATTTTTTCACACTAATCATTTAATTTGGAATAAAAGATATAAAAAAAATATGAAAATAAAATATAAAATTTTGAAAAATTTATATTATGTTATATTTATCTAAATGGTTCTTGTAACACAATAATTCTCCCAAATTGTATAACTTTTAATATTTTTAAAATCATATACTATATTTTTATATTAATTGAATAATTTTTTTATCAGTGTTGCGTAAGAATTTAAGATAATTATTCAATCAATAAAAATTCAAAATAAATTTCCATTATAAAAATAAGTAATTCATATTCCATTTTAACATTTATAAACTAACATATCCTCCTTTAATCCCTATGAAAAAATATTAGGGATATTAAAGTAAGGAGAGATACATTTTTTAATTACTTAAAAAAAATTAAATTAAATTTCAAATAAAAATGGAACCAAGAATAAATATTTCCAAGAATTTGATGATAATGGTTTAACTATACTCATACAATAAGATATAGTAATTTTTTATGGTAATTTTAAATATTTATCCCAATGTTTTAATGTTTTTATCTATTTTAATATACCAAGATGACAAATATTTATCAAGGTTATTATTACTAAAGAAAAAAAATAAAGGGGACATATTTATATGTTTGATCTTAATGGTTCCTAAAATGGAATAAATTTTATAAAATTAAATTCACTTATGTGACAAAATTTTATTAAAAATTGATCGTGCAAAACTCAGAGAAAATTGATTTTCCAGAAAACACATTTTAAGTGATAAAATGTTTTTACACCAAATAAAATTTATTATTGATTGAAATATAATTTATTGGACTATTTTTTTCAAATAGAAACTAAATAACTTTTAAAACTAACATGAAATTGAATTTTCTTTCGTAAATACTTGAAAAGAAAGGATAATTTTAAATAAAAATCATTATTTTTCCCTATTCAATGAAAAATAATTTTATTAAGATAATTATAAAATATTCTTCTAAATATAAATTTATTATATTTAGTTCAAAAATTATAGACTTTTTTATCAAATAAAATTTATAATATTCCTTAATAATAATAATAATATTTTCTCACAAAAATAAATAAAAATATTTTTTAATGAAAATGAATTATTGTAGAATTAAATAGATTTTAAAGAAATTGAGTACTTATTTCCTAAGAATTAATTAATAATATATTATTAAATAAAATATTTAAATTTTTTATTAATTTTATATATAAACTTTATATAAGGGGCGTATAATTACCCTTAGTAGTTTGATTAAATCATATAGTTCCTGGATAATGGTTCTATCCAAAGGAAATATGTTGGATTACTTACATTTTCAAAAACAAAATAGAAGGAATTTACCCATATAAATTCATGGTGGAATTTTACAAAATTGAACCATATAGTAATGATCAACTCAATATGAATCACCATATGGTAATGTATTTGTAAATTTATAGATGTGATCAAGGTATGGGAATAGGATGACTTGATGATATTGATAAATTAACCTCAATACTGCATGTTGAGTTGGATTTTGAGGGTAGGATCGGTTGTATTCATGGACATATTGATTTAGTATGATTTTTTATAGGATTATGGTACATGATCCTATATAGTAGGATCTAGTATGGATGGAGTATGGGTAGATGGTTATCATTTAGATCAATTCCAAAGTTCTAGGTGATCACGTGGTTGGACTTTGAATGGATGTGATGTTTTAGGCTCATTAGAATCGAATCAACAAGGATATTTTATCTTGATGATATTGACATGTGTTGGGGTTTGGTAAATTGATTTCATTTGTGATCCTAGGTTTCATAATTTTAAACTCATTGGATCATGTTACAAGTTGTGTAACCATGTAATACCACAACATACACATATTAGGTTTGAATAAGATTTTTTTCCATAAGTGGAAAAACATGTGAAAGGTTTCTTAGAGTTTAACTATTCCATTGGATGAGGTGTGTGAGGGTTGGAATTAATTTTTGATAAATTAATTTATTTGTGAGTGATTTTTCACAATGTGTATATTTAGTTCCTATTAGGTTATGGATTATTGAGAATCCATGTGTTGTTTAAGTACTAATTGATTGAATGTTATTTCTCTGGACATGGTGACTGAATGTTTTGGGTGAGAATGGGAGGTGTTTTCCTATTATAGTTGGTGACATCAAAATTGGATCATAGTACCATGATATAATTTATCTAAGTTTGATCATTGAGAGGTGTTGTCTATGATGTGATGATAGATAGTGTACTGGGATGTGTGGCATGTGAATGATATTGGAATCTATTCGATGTTATGATCTGAGAGTGGCATGATAAAATTTCTATGGTGGTGAGATCATCATTGGCCATTAAATAGTGTGAAACTTGTTTCGGATGGAATTTTAGCTGTTGGAAAAGGTGATGTTTGTGTGAGATAAGAGTAGGTCATTATCTTGGTTTCACGGTGTCTCATTAGTATGACGGGAAAGATCACATATAGTAATTACATGAGTTAATTGTTGGATTTTTGTCTTTGGATACTATGTGTTTAGTTTATTGGATTGATGGTGAGGATACACATATGATGGAGAATATCATATCAATTATGGATAAACAAACCCTATTTGAATTTGGTCATGGATATGGTGATACTAGTTGGAGGATGGTTGAGATGGATATGGATGTTTAGTGAGTAGGTATATCGAATATTTTCTTGTTCCTTGGGGGGAGGGGGTAAGACTGGGATTCAGATGTGGCATGGGGTGGAGTCAGTGTGTTGTAAATAGATATGATATGAAATTGATGTGATCTAAGAGTGAGTCAAATCATAGGTTCAATGGTACTTATGTTTTTAATATGATGAATATAGAAGTTGGTGGAGAACCGAACTACGAAATTTTATTTATTGTCAGGTTTTCACTTCGAAGTGGGAATATGGATGATCTCAGGATTCCTCTAGAAGTTAACTTGTCATAATTAGAAAATGTGCCATGGGTTTGGTGGGAAAGACAAAGTATTTATATGTAAATTTAACTAGTTGAGGACTAGACAGTGTTTTCTATGTGGGATTTGGTTTGGTAAGGTGGAAGATACACTAAGAATATTAATGGTCCATTATAGTTGAATTTTTAGTAGGAAATTATTATCATGTACAACACCATGGAATTAATTTAACCTTTTAGAGTGGATCCTTATGGTGGGATACACTATAATATTGGAAATGAATCAGTTTATAACACTTTAGTTTCTAAAGATAGATAGGTTTTGTTGAGTTCATTCTCAATATTGGAGATGGTGATGGGTGGGTAGCTCAGCTTTTGTAGAGTTTTTTGGCTTAGTGTTTGGAGTTGCACTATAGAATCTCATTCAAAATTCCAGGATATAATTTAATGAGTTAGTGGTGAAAAGATGATAGAGGTAGGTTGTGATTGATCATGGAATGGATACATTGAATTCTCGAGGATGAGAAGTATTGTATTGTGCATTATGTAATAGTCTTCATCATTACAGGCAATGAAATTCAGAGTGAGTTTCAAATTTTTTCCGAAATAATGGGTCATTTTGGAATCGAGATTCAGATTTTTATTCCTAGGGATGGGAAATCAATATAAGATATTTTTAGACGTGGTTAGAGTACTAAGAGATGTTTCAGGTTCTATGGTGAATGTTGTAGTGGGGTTGGGTCGACCCCCTTTGATAATTATTTTTATACAGCTCATCATGCTATGAATGTTATAGGTCATATCGTGATGAAGGCCTTACTAAAGGGTCACTCTTCAAAAAAAATTGGAGTTTTAGTGTGGTGTGATTTTATGGGGTTTTTTAAAATAAAAAAAACTCATATAATACTTTTTATTTTTGTGAAGGAATGATTGGTAACATCATGACCCTTTGGACAATGACATGATTGCTTTCTATGAGAGGGTGGGTGAAGCCCAAAAGGGGTGCCATTTCATGGTGTCCTAAATCTAGGAAGGTCATGGAATAATGGGAATGTCTAAACTAGGGTTCTCTTATAGCTGAATCCCGCACCGCTCGCCCATAAGGGGCCCACTACAATGGTTTCCTATGAATGAATCAACCCCCTTTCACTTAGTAGGTGAGAAATTTTGAATCAATGAGGGACACACTATAGTTTTCCCTGATCAAGAGGCATCATAGAATGACCCTCATAGTCGCATCAGGACCATGTAATTATGAAATTTTCATAATAGGGGAAGAATTTTTTTATTTAGGGTTGAACCCCTTCATGATTTCTATTGAGTAAGGGTATATGTAGATCCATATAATCAGATACTCTCTCTTATTATACCATTTGACCCCCTAGTATGTTAGGTGACCTTTATGGTGATATCATAGTGATTATAATTGAGTTTCACCCCCATTTCCTTTTAATTTACTTCACTTTAATTGCCCCATATTTTGGTATGATTTGTACTAGGGTTTTCATACAAATTCCATCAAATCTTAGTGAAATTTAGTTGATATGATATGTATTTTGTGCATGATGGACAAAATATGACCTAGGGTGATGATCACACATCATTTCTCACCATTTGGATAGAGATATATTTTCATATTATTTTTTACATATTTTTGAACTAAATTTGATAAAATTGGAAACTGATCATGTAACATCCGGGTTCTGGGTGCCACTCAACAGGTGCCCCGTACCCAATTCAATACATGACCTCAAGCGCATTTTCACAAACTCCAGAGGCTGCCGACTAGTAGCGAGGGACCAGGTCTGATAGTGGGGAAAATATGCCCTCATTTTTCAAAGTGTAGCGCAGCGGAATACTAGATAAAAAGCACACAACAAAAGCAGATGAAATAAACCATACACATTTAATATAGACAACTACAGTAAAAGATAACCAACAGTTATATAGATAATGATGATAAATGTCTCATGTTCTAAGAAAATAGCCAGAACATGTTACAGAACAATACAGTATAGTACAATACAGAGTACAACAAAACAAAACAAACAGCCAGTAGCATCGCGAGCCCATGCCTGGTCCCATTCTCCCCTACTCCTCAGCAGAAATCAAGTACCTATATAGGGACCCTCTCCCTTATCAACACCTACAGAAATGTAATCTGTTTGGGCCAAAGACATGACCCAAACATGGTGTGAGAAATGAATCCCAGTAGGCACCCACTAATGGCATGTGTCCAACTTTGTGAAAATATGAAACTACAGTGTGAAAAAGTAAATGCAGTAAACCAGTAAGTACTCAAAAGTAACTATCACTACCAGTTTCTTTGACATTTTCATCTTAACCATTTAATTTAATAATATTCTGTGATAATCAGAACCAAGCCCTCATGACAATCAGAATATTTCCCTTAGGATAATATAGTAAAACCTCAACCTCAAGAATTCCCTCAGGCTATCGAGTATTTCCCTCAGGCATACAAAGTGTCGCCCTCAGGCACAGAATCTACTGCCCTTAGGCACAGAAGAAGTTTCCCTCAGGCGAAATATAACACTACCCATAGGCTAAATAGAACAACACCCATAGGCTAAATAGAACATTGCCCTCTGGCTAAAATAACCGGGACGAGCCCAAAAGATAAGCATTTAATTATATAAAATTCATCTCAAGGAAATTTAAAGAATGCTACAATTTTACGTTATACCCTCGGCTAACCTGGCCAAATGGCTAAACAGAGGAACGCACCCCGGGGGTGGTCCTGGATCCAAGAAGCGATCCCAAAAAACATTTATACATGTTCATCAAACTACCTATGCAATTCTATGTAGTTAATTCAACAAGGCCTCAGCCATAGGATACCCCAACATGGGTTCGTAGAACAACGATTCACACAAATGCACAACGGTTGGAAATTAAACGCCAAGACACCTACCATAAATGCCCCTGATCAGTATACATGAACTACACTCCACGAAACATCCATGAATGTCCTAGATCCGAGGTAAAAGAAATACCCATTCAAACTCAAATAACTTCCCTTAGAGGAAGAATTGACAAGAACAGTATAAGGAGACTGGAGGGATTACCCGTGCGATTCCAACGAGATCTTCAGAGGCGAAAATGGACTCCCAACGCTCGATCAAGAGATCCTCGAAGTTCCGGACTCCTCTCCTGAATCCTTCCTCCAGTTCTATGACAATCCTATGAATAGAGTTGGCAGCTTCCCATTTTAAGGAATAAAAAACAACTACACTACGTTTACTATTGACTACATGGCGTGCACTTTTCTCATTTAACTATAAATTTGGCGGCACCGCCGCACTGTTCATCTATCCACATGAGTACTTGACATGTATTCCTGATTACACGGCGAGTAATATCACACAGCAGGTGGCTCCTCCCACCACCTTACTATTTGCCTGCCGACTGACTATACGACGTGTAAATACAAACTACATGGCGTGTAGTCGGTTTTTACACCTTTCATCACCGGAATGGATACACACCCTATGTCATCATCCTACACGGCCAAAGTACATGGCTTGTGGAAAAGTTCATGGAATGTAGTTCCAAATTTTAGGATTTTCACCAATTTCCCTTATTTCTCAAAAACACTAAAGGAAAAGAGAAAAGAAGAAACCCGTACCTCAAAAATAAGAACCGGGTTCTTACGAACATCCCCCCTTGAAGAAATTAGTCCCCGAATTGCCCTTCTAAGGGTGCCAAAGAAAAGGCTCAGAACAACTTTATCCAATGAGCACGTATGTCGGTCTCCCACTCCCAGGGTTCATCCTGCATTTGGCCATGCTTCCATAGCACCTGTACGAGAGGAACTGACCAGCCTCGGAGAACTTTCGTGCTCCTAACAACGATACGAATCAGATGCTCCTCGAAGGTCACATCTACCTCGAGCTTGACCTCCTCAAGATGAAAGACTTGAGATGGGTCTAAATGATAGCGGCACAAGTGAGATACATGGAAGATGTCGTGCGTGGGTCGGTAGCTCTGTGGTAACTGCAGCCGATAGGCAACCAGCATGACTCTTTCCAGAATCTCAAATGGCCCCACATACCTCGGTGAAAGTTTACCCTGTCTCCTAATCCATCTGTGTCCCAACCTCAGAGAAACACATAAGAAGACCTGATCCCCATCCATGAACTCCAAGGGTCGTCTGTGGTGATCAACATAAGATTTTTGATGAGACTGTGCGGTAGCCATCCGCTTCTGAATCAACTGGACCTGATTAGAAGTCTCCTGCACGAGACGTGGTCCCAGTAAAGCTGCCTCACCTGCCTCTAACCAGCACAAAGGTGATCAGCATGGCCTACCATATAAATCCTTGTAAGGTTCCATCTCAGTAGATACCTGAAAACTATTATTATAGGAAAACTAGACCAGGGGTATGTGCTTATCCCAAGAGCCCCCAAAGTCAAGGACGCATGCACGCAACATGTACTCAAGCACCTGTATCATATGATCTAACTCGACATCAGTTTGAGGGTGGTAAGCTATGCTTAGAAGCACCTGTATAACCAATGCCCTCTGAAAACTCTGCCAGAAACGAGATGTAAAATGGCATCCATATCTGAAATGATAGAATGAGGGACCCCATGAAGACGTACGACCTCTCGGATATACAACTTTTGGAGCTCGTCAACACCAAAGGTCTCCCTGATTGGCAAAAAGTGAGATACCATCGTGAGTCTATCCATTACAAACCACATAACATCATAGCCTTGAGGTGAACTCGGAAACCTGGTCATGAAATCCATCGCAACACCATCCCATTTCCACGCAGGGATGGGTAACTTCCGTAACAGTACGACTGGCCTCTGATGATCCGCCTTCACCTGGTGAAAGGCGGAACATCTCGTAAAAAAACCAGCTACGTTTCTATTCATACCCAGTCACCAGTAATGATTTCTCATGTCATGGTACATCTTGGTAACTCCGGGATGAACTGCCCAAGCTGAAGCCTGAAACTCCCGCATCAACTCCTCGCGTATATCCCCTCGAACCCAAACCCGTCCATGGAAACGCAGTACCTCATCATGACCTATCGTCCAACCAGGAGGAGGGTCCTCACTTTCCACTGACTCCCATAGAACTAGGCCTTCCGAATCAGATAGCTGTCTTATCCTCACTCTATCCAAGAGGGTAGAAGTCACAACTAAAGATGAAAGATAGGTTTTCCCCTGACTGTCATGCACCTCCAAAAGCATCTCAGAGAACAAATCTATGAGCTCCCACTCACCACTGGCCTCATGCACTGCCTATATCTGAGTCCTCCTGCTCAGTGCATCAGCAACTGCATTACCCTTACCAGGTGTATATACAAGCTCGAAGTTGAAGGACTGAAGGTATTCGACCCACCTTCTCTGTCTCATATTCAAGTCACACTGAGTAAGGATATACTTGAGACTCTTGTGGATGGTGAAAAACCCAAAATGCTCTCCCAAGAGATAACATCTCTAACATAATTACGCATGAAAAATTGCAGCCAACTCAAGATCATGCATCGGGTAATTCCTCTCATGTGGCCTCAACTGCCGAGAACAGCACACAACTACTCGATCACCCTGCATCAACACTGCTCCTAGCCCAATACCTGATGCATCATAGTAAAATGTATAGCTCTTACCTTGCTCTGGAAGTATCATGACAGGTGCTGATGTAAACCTTCATTTCAGGTACCGAAAGGCTATCTCACAAGGTTTTTTCCAAATGAACTTCACACCATTCTTAGTCAAACCTGTCAACAGCGCTGTTAAGTAGGAGAAGTACTGGATGAAACATCTGTAGTAACCAGCCAACCCCAAGAAAGTCTGTATCTCAGACACATTCTTAGGCTTCTCCCAGGAAATTATTGCTCTCATCTTCTCTGGATCTACTATAACTCCTCATCTAAGATGATATGACCCAGGAAGTGAATCTGGTCCATCCAAAAGTGGCACTTTGAGAGCTTAGAATATAGCTTATTCTCTCTCAGTGTACTAATTACGATACCAAGATGGGAGGAATGGTCATGTCGAGTGTGAGAGTACACCAAGATGTCATCCACTACTACTACCACAAAAGAGTCCAGATAAGGATGGAACAAACGATTCATCAGAGCAATAAAAACTACTGCTACATTCGTGAGTCCGAACAGCATAACCAAGTACTCGTATAGACCATATCTGATCTGAAAAGCTATAAGCGGTATATCCGATGGTCTCACGTGCAGCTGATGATATCCTGATCTCAAGTCAATCTTTGAGAACACTTGTACTCCCTGAATTTGATAAAAAGATCATCAATCCTCGGTAAGGGATATCGGTTCTTGATCGTTAACTGGTTCAACATCCGATAATTCACAGTGTTTGAGGGTACCGTCTACCTTCTTCGCAAAGAGGACCGACGAACCCCAAGGAGAAATACTGTGTAAAATAAAAAACTTTTCTTGTAACTCCTATAATTGTCTCTTGAGCTCCTGCAACTCTGGTGTAGCCATCTTATAAGGAGGAATGGACACTTGTGCTTCTACTGGAAAAAGCTCAATAGAGAAATCCACCTCACTCTCTGGAGGTAGATCTGAAAATTCATTCAAGAAGACTTCCCTGAAACGATCAACCACTGGGGGGAAATCCATCTGACAAGTCCCCTGATCATCATGATATAAACTCACAATCTGGGCTGTGACTCTACCTCTCCCATGATGCTCTGGTGCAGCTCGAGTTTCCTGAACATCCCATTCACCATTGTATAGATACTCTCCGCCCTCTGGTGATGTGAAACACACCCTACGACGATAGCAGTCTACAAAGGGTTGAAAGGGAACCAACCAGTCTATCCTGAGAATGACATCATAGCTCGTCATCTCAAAGACATAGAGGTCCCATAAAAAGTGACACCAACCAACTTCAAGGGGGCACTCCTTGCACTGATGTACACCAACCTTTTTAATTCCCAACGGATTTTGTAGCGTCATAACATCAGAAGAAGAAGAAAAACATAGCCCGAGGATCTCCACAATAGGTTCAGATTTGAAACTATGTGTAGCACCCATATTGAAAAGTACTAAAGATAAGAAAAAAGCTACTAGAATAGTACCTCTGACTGTAGAAGGTACGGGTTCCTGCTCCTGCTGGGTCTGTTGCACTGCATATTTCTTCCCAGTGCCACGACACTGTGACACAGCCTGGCCACCCTGTGGTGTCCCGCCTTGCTGCCTCTGAGATCCTGGTGTCTGGCTATCATGGCTACGACCACCACTACAACATAAACAGTGTTTAGCGGCGGTTTTGTGGCGGCGGTTCACAAAACCGCCGCTAAACGTTATCAGTGAAAGATTTAGCGGCGGTTTGTTAAAAACCGCCGCGAAACCCAATCTATTTTGAAAAGCCGCGAGGCTTTCCCCGACCCTATCGCGTACCCCTCTTCCCCAATCCCCCTCAAAAACCCTCCCCTCTTTCCCGATCCCCCTCTCGCTACCTCCGGCGACACCCACGCCCTCCGGCGACACCCGCGCCCTCCGACGACGCCCGCACCCTCCGGCGACCCCCGCGGCCCCCAAGACCCCCGGCGAACCCTGCACCCCCCCTCGACCGCCGGTGACCCCCGCGCCCCCGCGCCCCCGCGCCCCTCGCGCCCCCCGCGCCCTCCGGCGACCGCCACACCCCCCGCGGCCTCCGGAAACCCCCGCACCATAATTTCAGTCCTCCCACCATAATTTTCAGGTTTATTTATATATAATTTTTATTTTGTCCACATTTTAATTAGGGATATTGTGATTTTTATATTCCAAATATCGTTGTAGTGTGTTTTGGTCTTCATTTTGGCAGGTTTGAGCTGTCATCATCAAAGGATTACATGTGTATTCATAATTAAGAATCTATATATAAGTTCTCCATTTATATATATTCAACCTTGAAAGTATTAATATATATCATGGGGCTATATGTGCTTATATGTGTATATGAAAATGAATATGTGTATCATTAAAAAGGGGTATATGAAAGTATAGTCAAATATGTATAGATCCCTTATACATATTTGTACACCTTAATATGTATATATGGACTAGGTATCATTACATATAAGTTAAGGTGAATATGTGTGCATTTGAAAATATTAAAATTTGAGATTCCATCATCTATTTTAGCATGTCTTTAGTTTTAGGTAGTTTCCATATTCATGTTACCATTATTTGAATTCCATGATAGCATGGATGTTTTTTAATATATTATTCATTATTTTATCAATTGAATATTTTATATCTTTTTATATATATTATTGGTTTTATTTCTCGGAATGTATCTCCCAATGTGGTTGATAGAAATTATCCTAAACATTTAAAAAGTGTTTTAAGGTGTAAAGCATGATTTCAAAGTGAGTTTTCTATCGTGTGATTTTTTGTTTAGAGATAATGTTTTGAAAAAACGGTAAGATGGTGTCAAGCGTTTTGAGTAATTTGTTGTGAAGAGGATCGGGCCGATGGGGAATATATTAGATATTCCATGATGGTATGACTTTATGTGAATTATTTCTTTATGTTTCATTTTAGGTGATGTTTCCTAGACTTCTCTATAGAGTCCATGTGGCTGAATTTTTGTTGGAGGTCGAATCATCCTTTAAGAGAATCTAGTTCATTTTATGGATCACAATGGGATGGTTTTGCAAGGTAGTATTGTACCTTTTGTTCTAGTTTTATTACTACATAGTACCATTAAAGAAGAGACATGGGAGGGGAGATGAATATGTAGGCATAGTGGTCCAATCTCTTTTTTAACAAATCTTTTATTACCATATAGTACCATTAAAGAAGAGACATGGGAGGGGAGATGAATATGTAGGCATAGTGGTTCAATCTCTTTTCTGACAAAGCTTAGTGATACTTTCAAATGTGGCTCAAAGCTAAGACATTTCATGTTAGGGAGGGTATGATATTCTATGATTATTTCAGGTACTTTCTCATTTCAATTTTACATTAAATAGATAATTTGGGGATATCAAAATGTTTACTGGATGTATGAACAGTTTTTGGGGTGTCCAGGGTTTTTAGGACACAAAAGGTTGAAAAAGTGCCTATCCAGCTCAAGTAATACGATCAGATCCCAGTTAGTAGTTATTGTGTTCCGTAACCATGATTTACAAGAGGTGGGGTAAATTCAATGAAAAAATGAGGAAAGGGGGAGAATAAACCAAGTGGAAATGGATAACCCATTCCTCATGGTTATAGCATGACTTAACAAACCATACAGGCTTTATCGAAGATCATGTGACTAGCCCACATTTCTATCCAACAGTCCAGCATTTCTAAAATATTACTTTTGAATAGCATGAATTGTCTTTAAGGTTTCCACATGATGAACTTTTTCCCAGCAATACTCATACACTGATCCTTTCTTTTCAGCATCATTCCATCTCTCATAAATCAGATGAAGTGCCAAACGATCACTGTAATCCTTTGCAGAAAATCTAGATTTTACCATTACAGCTAAAGCGCTTTTTATCTTGAGGAAGAACTAAAGTATCCATGACGCTACGTCCGACCACAGTGGTAAGCACAGGATCGTAGCAATGAAAAATGGCACCCATAATTAGTACTTTCCGCAGTTTAGGATCCACCAGAAGGATTGACTGGGCACACCGGCTGGCCGGTGGTGTCTCACCAGCTGGCCGGTGGTCATCCACCGGCTGGCCGGTGACACCAGGAAGTGGGAAAGCCTACTGCCTGGCTCCTCCGGCTGGCCGGTGGGTAGGAACCGGCTGGCCGGTGCCCATACCGGCTGGCCGGTGGAAAGCCACCGGTTGGCCGGTAGACTCAGTCAATCCATTTTCAGCTTTCTTGGGCGAGCTCCTAGGAAATCTTTTTCCTAACACCAAAAACAATTGAAAACAAGTTAGAACACAAATAGAGGGATTGAGATGATTAAAATCCAAGAGAGAGGGGTACAACAACTATTGTTTGTTTTATATTCATGGACTAGATTATGCATTAGAAACCATTAGCAGTGGCCTACTTAATTTACCTCACACACCATATCGAAGTTCCACCTGGCCTTCCCTAAGAACCCCCAAACATGTCCCTTATAGGTTTCTATTTGGAACCTTGATTCCTCCACATCCACTCTACAGTTTTCTCCACATTTCCATGACTAACATAATTCTCTCCACCTTAGGAGGGTCATTATCACTAATTTATTCAAGAAATTCAAACACCATGTCTCATGCTTCCATCACAAGATGAACCCCAAAACTTAAATGTGGCCATTTAGATTTCCCTAGAACAATAAAAAAACATTACCCATTGTGAAAATGGTTTCAGTGAATGTAGTTAACTTGATTTAAAATGCATTATGATCAGTTTCGATCACACATCAAAGGGGTGTTGTTTGAGGGAACATAAATGTGTGATCGATGGTGTTATGATAAGTGTGTATCCCGATATTCTTATTGCTCCTCAATGAGGTGTTGACGCTGTCTCCTATGGACCAGACTTGTTCAGTTGGTCTGAAATGGTAAATGTGGTCAATGAATCATCTTTATTATATTATGAATACATTATGGTCAATGGTTCATCTTTATTATATTATGTTTCTGTAATCTTACACTATCGTATATTTTGTGTAGGTACATTGTGATATACATGGATAAAAGCTGGATCACATTACCGAGGAACACATCTCAATATGTTAAGGGTTTGAATGGGTTTTTAGATTTTGCAATTTCTAATCGATCTGTTGAAGGGAGAATAAGATGTCCATGTCCTAAATGTAAATTTAGAACATGGTTAAAGAGAGATGAAGTTTATGAACATTTAATACTGAAGAAATTCCCGGAGCAATATTTGTGTTGGATTTGGCATGGAGAATCAAACAATACAGAAAGATTGAGGACTGATGTTAATCCACAGAATGAGGTCCCAAGTTCTTCGACAATGGAAAATGAAATGCAAAACCTCATAAATGATGCATTCGGCACTGCAAGACACCACTATGAGCATCAAAACATATCAGAACAACCAGAAGAGGGTGCTACAAATTGCAACGTGACAAGTGATGTTTCTGAGACTGTAACACAAGCAGATCAAGATTGTAACATATCATTGGATCCTCTTGATTCTGTGGAGCCAAATGTAAGGGAAAAATTCAGTGAGGAAAATGCATTTCATGATTTAGTTGACGATGGAAATCAAGAGTTGTATAGTGGGTGTTTGAAATATTCAAAGCTTTCATTTCTACTGAAGTTGCACCATATCAAATGTCTATGTGGAATTACAAATAAGGCAATGTCCATGTTATTGGAATTGATTCGTGATGCATTTCCTGAAGAAAAAATCCCAAAATCGTTTTATGATATGAAAAAAGTTGTTAACAAGCTTGGTCTGAATTATACAAAAATACATGCGTGTCCCAATGATTGTATGCTTTACTGGGGAGAGGATTCAAGTAGACAGAATTGTAAGAAATGTTCTTCTTCGAGATGGCAGTCAAAGGGTGATGTTGGAAGTATGACTGAACATAATTTCACAGAGAAGAAGAAAAGGAACACACCTGCAAAAGTTTTACGTTACTTTCCTTTGAAGCCTCGACTGCAAAGATTATTCATGTCACCAAAAACCGCTGAACACATGAAGTGGCATGCTGTAGATAATAACAATGATGGGTTAATGAGACATCCATGAGATTCCCAATCGTGGAAGACATTTGATTCATTACATCCAGATTTCTCAGCTGATCCAAGGAATGTTTGATTGGGATTGGCTGCCGATGGATTCAACCCATTTGGGACTTTGAGTACGAGTTATAGCATTTGGCCAGTTGTTTTGATCCCTTATAATCTGCCTCCGTGGATGTGTATGAAACAAACATCTTTTATCATTTCGATGATTATTCCTGGAAAACAAATGCCTGGAAATGATATTGATGTATACCTGCAGCCTTTGATTGAAGAATTGCAGGAGTTATGGAGCAACGGTGTTGCGACATTTGATGTTTCTTCTAAAACAATATTTAAAATGCATGCTGCTTTAATGTGGACTATTAGTGACTTCCCTGGGCTTGGGAATTTATCTGGTTGGAACACTTATACAGGTTTGGCTTGTCCCATTTGTAACTTTTATTTCGAGCCCAAACGGCTACCTCACAGTAGAAAATGGTGCTTCTTGTGCCATCGAAGATTTCTTGATGCATCTCATAGATTTCGGGTGAACAAATCAAAATTTAATGGTTGCATTGATTGTAGACCACCTCCAAAGTTGTTAACTGGTTCTAAAATATTGACACAGCTTGAAAATGTTAAAACAGAATTTGGGAAGGTTCATCATTTGAATGATAGCGGAAAACGAGTGCGAAGTGCATCGTCAAGTGAAATCAGAACGCAACAATGGAAGAAAAAAAGTATATTCTTCAAACTTCCGTATTGGGAATTTAATTCTTTGTGCCACAATCTTGATGTTATGCATATTGAGAAGAATGTATGTGATAATTTGATATTCACATTACTTAATGAGCATGGAAAGTCGAAGGATCATCTCAATGCTCGCAAAGACTTACAAGTAATGAACATAAAACGTGATCTCTGGCCAGATGAGAATGAAAAGTATGCTCCGGCCATTTTTTCATTGAAAAATAGGGATAAAGATACGTTCCTTCAAATTTTAAAGAATGTGAAGGTATCTGATGGGTATTCGAGTAACATCTCGAGGTGTGTTGACTTGAAGAATCGTAAGTTATATGGATTGAAAAGTCACGATTCACATGTTTTGTTGCAACAGTTACTACCATTGGCATTGCGTACATTATTACCTGAAAAAGTTACTGCTGTTGTACTCCATTTCTGCACATTTTTCAGACAGTTATGTGAAAAAGCTCTACATCCATTTCAGCTTGAAAACCTACAGGAGAGGTTTGTATTGACCCTTTGTGCAATGGAGATGATCTTCCCTCCATCGTTTTTTACTGTCATGATGCATTTAACTGTGCATTTGGTTGACGAAGCTAAATTAGAAGGCCCCGTTCATTATCGATGGATGTATCCAATTGAGAGGTATTTTATTTATATGTTTCCAGTTAAGTAAACATTTTTTTGGCATTTAAATAAATGAATAATATTATTTTTTTTTCACAGATATCTTGGGCATTTGAAAGAATACGTGACAAATAAAGCTCAACCAGAAGGCTCTATTGCTGAAGGATATTTGGCCGGGGAGTGTCTCACCTTTTGTTCCAGATATTTGGATGATATTGAGACAAGATTTACTCGAGTTGGACGTGTTGACGACACATCAACTCAATCTCAAATGCATCAGAAATCAAAAATATTTCCTGCTATTGGCCGATCAGTTGGAAGGACCTCATACGCGACACTAACAGAATTGGAATTATTACAGGCACATAGATATGTGCTGCTGAATAGTGAAATTGCAGATCCATTTATTGAAGAGTTGAGGATACAAACAAAGAGACGAATGAGAAGCCGAACACGAAATAAAAAAGATATAACGAAAGCTGTGAATAAAGAGCTGGTAGAATGGTATGCACGACGTGTATGTTTATAAATATTGCAATAAATACGAATATTACTTTGACACATACAATTTTCAAATCTATTAAATTATATTTTTCTTTCAGATCATGAATACTGATACTCAAGCTGACTTTTCAGAAGATTTGAAGTTTCTTGCTAGAGGTCCTATAAAACAAGTTAGAAAGTTCAACGCTTATAATGTGAATGGTTTTAGATTTCGTACAGTCGATCGAGAAGTGGGTTTGAAAACACAGAATAGAGGTATTTTTACATTTGCTGAAGTGGAATACTATGGAAAGCTGCATGATATTATTGAATTAAACTACCACGGGCATTTTTCTGTTGTTTTATTCAAATGCAAATGGGTCGATTTTATCAGAGGTGTTAAAAGAGATTCCTTTCAATTTACTTCTGTAAACTTCTCTCGCTTGATGGATGTTGGTGATCGTCAACTACATGATCCATATATCTTAGCATCGCAAGAAAAAATGGTATATTATGTGAATGATGTTGTGGATGAAGGGTGGAGTGTAGTTACTCACGTAATACAAAGAGATTTGTATGATATGGGTGATGAAGTGGAAGATTTGACCTCTGCAATTGAATTTCATCAACAACAGGAAGCAGAATTATTTTTCCATCATGATATTGAAAATATTGGTCTAGCAAGGATGAATGAAGTGGATGAAGCAATGGAGCAGTAAACCGACATGATTGAAGGGGAAAATGATTGTATGTACAATTATTTATTCATTCAGCAACTACTTGTTTCATTTCTGTAGTCATTCATTATCATTGTTATATATATTTTGTTTGTTAATACTGGGCATCTATTATCATTTTTTATTTTTTTTCTGCATAAATTTTTTGAAATATATATTCTGAACTTAATTTTATTTGATTAAATGACAGGAATGCCAAGGAAGAAGCGATACACTATTCCTTCTTCTTCTGCGACAGATGATGATCCGTCTGTCCCCACGGCATCATCTCCCCCTGAACCATCTCTGACACCATCAGTGGATGCCTCATTAGAGGATGAGTCATCGCCTCCCCCTACAGAAGCTTCAGCAGCGGGGCAGCGACACGCCCCCTCCAGTTCATCACGGACATTCTGGAGGGTCGCAGTCATAGGTACAAAGTTTTAATTAAATAAATTTATTGCATTTTGTTTATAGTAATTTTTTGCTCATTGCAGATGAAGACAATGAAACCGTGGAAAGAGACATAAAAAGTTCTAATGTTTAGAACATGCATGGCAAGAAGATAGTGGTGCCATTTGATTCTTATGGGGTCCCGACGGATGACGCCGCAGGTTTACTTGGTCAGATTATAGGTCAGCTGGCAGCGGAGCCCGTTTCCCTGCCTATTTCGTATGATTATTGGAGGCATATGCCTCCAAACTGGAAAAATGAAGTTTATGATTCTCAGATAAAGGTAATTTTATTACTTTATGGTTTAATTGAATGTCATTTTACTAATATATTCAAAATGAATTTCTGTATACAGATGTTCTTCAACTTTACCGTTGCTGATGTGATAGCACGGAAGTGGACATTGAAAAATCTTGGAAAAAAATGGAAAGATTTCAAATGGAGGTTGTGGTGTGATGTCAACGATTCTTCGTTGACCGTGCAGCAGATGTATGAGAAGATACCCAGTGGGGTACCGAAAGAACAGTGGAAGGTTTTTGTCGATAGACATCGTGATGAGAAGCGGATGGTATTGAAATATATATTATTATATTATCCTCATTTTACATTTATACATGTACATGAAGAGGAGATAGATATTGAATAAAATACTGTTAAATTGAATTTTATTTATTTCAGGATCTCTCAAGAAAGAATGCTTCAAACCGGGCGAAGCAGGTAATCCCGCATACTGCGGGTTCAAAAAGCTTTTCAAGAAGCCGAATGTCATTGGTAATCTTTTAATTAGTTTAAATATTTATAAGATAATATTATCTATTTAACATATTTTATTGATGATTTATCTTTGTTTAATGCAGTCACAGAGTTTAGGGCATGAAGCATCCCGAATAGAACTGTGGCTGGATGTTCATAAAAAAACAGATGGAAATTTTGTTAATGAACCTGCCAGATAAGTTGGGGTATGAAGTCAATTATTTATTATAATAACTTAATATCAGTTTTTACTGTGTTAATATATATTGATATTTGATTTATAGGTAAAAATTAAAGAAATATGGGATGCCAATCCTGGGCAATCCTACTCAGTCTCCCAGGATGACCCGGTTGGTCAAGTCCTTGGGAAGGAGCATCCTGGTAGAGTGCGCGGGATGGGTTTGGGACCCGTACCATCTGAGATCTTTCGCATGCCATCAGGGATTTCGGCCTCATCTACTCATGGTTATATTTATTTCATACCTGAAGATGCTCAGAGGGAGATGTCTGCTCTACGAAACACAGTTCACCAGCAGGGGAATCAGATATCTGATTTGCAGAAAGAGTTGCTTGAAATACGTCAGCATATGAGCAGATATTCCCCCGGTGGTAGTGCATCGGGTAGTGGTGAGCAGGTAAATCAAAAAAATCAAAATCATTTAGTTTTCAAACTTTTATTGGTTTTAATTTTTATTATAAATATGCAACAATATTTAATTTTCAATATAATGTTATTACAGGTGGCAGCATGTGGTGGAGATGAAGGTGGAGAGGGTGACGATGCAGCATCAGATGATGAGTAGTAGTATTGTTGATGTGTTGAACAAGTATGATAACAGTTGGTTTGTATATGTAACATTTATGACACATAGTTGTCACCAAACATTTCCATGTACTAACATTTTCTTGATTTCTCATGTTTCCTTATGTATACAATCATTAAATCCTTTTGGTGGAGGGTCAAATATTGTGATGGTCACAATGTATCCCCAATATTAGGGAGGATATGTGATCATATATTGAATAATGATTTCATAACATTATATAGAAATCAAGGAGTCCAGTTAAATACATTATTAAGAATGATTGTACATGGATGAGGTTTTAGGACTCCCCATGATACCATAATTAATTGTTTAGAATGTAATTCCTATTTCATATCATCATTATTGGGAGGAATATGGAATCCATCCATTACCTAAACTCTCTTTAAAATGAATTTCAATCCCCTAATCGATGGAAATCTGGAATTGAATTTCAATAAGTTGTGGGATTTTTTGGGAACATTAATTTTGACCTAGTTGCATTATGGGTGAATAAAACACCAATTTTTTTTTTGTTTTCCGATAAAAATATACATCATTCATCTGTTTTTGTGTATATATTCTATGAGTTGTGTTGTATGTTGTATACTTTTACATTGTGATGTGTCTATGTAAGGGAATAAAAAAATATTTTTCTAGTGTGGTGTAATGCATGACTTAAAATATCCTAATAGTTATAGAAAATATAAAAGAAGATCAGGATCATTTCAATACCACTGTATAATATAGATGTAGACCCATGTAGTTATATTTCAAAGATCATGTGTTCTTGAGGTTGTTTCCATGATGGTGTAGGCATATTTTGTGTGAGGGAGTGTGGATTCTCCTAGGTTGTTCTGGATTTTTTAGGTTTTGGTGAACATTGGTGAGGTGTTATATCAGTTGGAGCTCTAACCACTGATAAAAATAATTCACAATATCATCCATGTATCCCAACATTACTGAAATAATCATGATTCATGGGTTTAAATGGTCAATTACCCATCATTTAAATGAAACCAAATTTGATGATACAAAAAAAAAGGAATTTTGACAAACATAACAACCCAATAACGTTTGGTAAATTAAATTTTGAATCTTAAATTAGGGGACTCCTTCTATATTATGTATTAACTTGTTTTTATCTTGTTTCATCAATCCTTAGATATGGTTTTAATTTTTTAGATCCACTATATGGGACATGGACTCCCCAAACATGCAATTCTAGGTATGTTCTTTACTACCATTCTTCATTTGATTGCACCGTGATGTGAAGTTTGATGTTGTTTTTAGTCCCCCTCCATTATTACTCCATTCTCTAAATGGGTTGTGTTACTGATCAAAGCATTACCTTGGTATATATAGGCTATTACATCTCCTTCTCATTTCCATTTTTTTGTGTAGAAATAATTATAGTATATTCTATTAGGGTGTCCTTAATCTCTATTGATTTTACCATTTATGAAATTATCGTGGTTTTCTCCATGTGGGTGGGTAATTGAGATAAATCAAAGAAAAAATAACTAATTGATTTTGAAATGGATTTTACGTGATCCGTGATTTCAAATATGGTTACTAGATATTTGGTTTTTCATTATTATTCCACAGTATCATTCTCTTCTTCCTTGTGATTCCTGAATGTATTATTTGTCTATTTATAAAATCTTCTTTTGGATGATTATTTTAACTCATCCATCGAAAAAGGAATAATAGGTATATTTTGATAAGAATCAATTACATTGAAAATTTTGATAATTATGAAAAAAAAACCACATGAGATGATGAATTAATGTGAAATTGTCTTCATATATCTTGAAATATATTCTTGTGTACATTTGGTTGTCTGTTGTTCATCTTTTTTTGTGTGGGATTTAAGGGGTTTGAAGTATGATGGAACCAACAAGTTTGGTTTCACAATTTGTTTTTAATTGTGGACGTGTTATAGGTGAATTTGGTTCTCATAGTGAGATACATGTTTCTTGTTATGGTGTGGTTTTGTCTATGAGGGATGGTGTTTTTAATGTTGGTTTTTATTATGGTAAGAGATTTTATGGTCACTATTATGAGGATGTTGGTTTTTGTGTGTAGTGGTTTGTGGTAGTATTCTTTTAGTGATGGAATATGAAATGGTAATGATGTAATAATGTTGTAAGCTGTTGTACATTACAAATATGTGTGGATGTGATATTATGTGGGGCTGATGGGTGAGATGTGGCTGTGGTTTTGGAAAATTTAGGGCAGTGGTGGAGCAGATCCAATATATTTTTTTTTCCAGTTCAACATTTAGTGGCGGTTAAAACCGCCGCTAAATAATCGGGAATCATTTAGCGGCGGTTAAAACCACCGCTAAATGATGAACTGGGCAGAATTTAGCGGCGGTTTTAACCGACGCTAAATATATTATGTTTATATTTAGCGGCGGTATTCACCGCCGTAGAATAGGCTCATCAAATGCTTGAATTTAGCGGCGGTTAAAACCGCCGCAAATAAGATACCCATATAACCGCCGCTAAATGAAGAGAAACCGCCGCTAAATGACGGACCTACGACACATTTCTAAAACCGCCGCGGAATCGAAAAAACCGCCTCTAATAGATTTCCGACGCCAAACTTAGCGGCGGTTTTTGTAAACCGCCGCCACACAATATAGCGGCGGTTTAAACCGCCGCTAAACTGGAAAAAAACCGCCGCTAGGACCGGCATTTGTTGTAGTGCACTGTCCCTGCCTGCACGCCCTACCATATTCCAGTTTCCCAACTGGTAAGAAGCTGCTGGTCCTGCTCCCGCACGTGGGGTCTATTCAGAAACCCTCACACTAGCCACTAGTAGAAATGCATTGCAAAAGTGTTGTAGATGTCCCATCTTGCCGCAAGCTCGGCACTCTACTGGGTCTTGTGGACACTACGGTCTCTTGTGCCCCTCCTTACCACACTGGTAGAACCTGATCGGGACACCTAAATAAATAGTCTGGCTAGTACTACCACCGTGAGAGAAACTCATATTTTGCTTCCTCTTACTAGCAGAAATAGTACCAGAAACCGGTGTTGAACCGCCCTGGCCTGCACCACTAGCCTCCCAATGGTTTCTCTCTGTAATCAGCACCTGGTTCACAATATCATGTACATTAGGAAAAATGAAAACATTCACTAGTGCTCAGATTTCATACTGAAGACCATTCTCAAAGCATCTGGATCCTAATGTATCATAACCCACCAGAATGAGTGCAAAACGCTGAAGCTCCGTGAAATGAGCAGAATAATCCATCACCGACATAGCGCCCTGCTGCAGGTTCAGGAACTCTCGATCTCTATCTTCCCTCAGTTTCTCGGGAAAGAATAAGTCATAGAAGACTTCCTAAAAACCTTCCCACGCCATGAATCTGTGATGCTCTGACTGGGTGGTAACATCCCACCACCTCTTGGCAGAATCACGTAGCATATAAGTCACGAGCATGACCCTCCACCCTGGAGGCGTCTCTAGATGCACGAAGATAGTCTTTATAGACCCCATCCAAGACTCCGCAGCCTGTGGTCTACCATCCATTGAAAACGTAGGTGAATACTGCTACTGGAATATATGAGTTAGCTTAGCCATATATGTGGAAGCTGGCGGTACTCCCTGAAAGGTCTGCATGAACCACATAAAGCCTTTACGGAACTGCACCTCTACGCCTTTTTCCAGTATAACAACTGGCGCTGCATCTGGCTTTGCTGGAGGATCCACTAGTAGCCCATGGCCCACCATCTTTCGAGTATAATCGTTGCTGCTCTCTTGGAGAACAACGTGTGGTCATCTCGGCATCATGAATCTACAAGGTCAAACACACACCTTAGATCCGGATTATCAAGACTGAAATCGATGGGACCAAAAAGGTAACAGGCGGAAGAAGGCATTTCAAGATTTTCAAAACAAGACTACAAGACTTGTATACTGACTACACAACGTGTACCTGACTTCACTTACCCTGCTCGGGCCCTTCTACACGGCTAAGCCACATGGATCCCGTTAAACAAAACTACACAGTGTGAATATATTCTACACGGCGTGTATGGTGTAATTTTCCAACTGCCTATGTTGTTTGTGACACGACCGACTACATAGCTTGATAATAAACGGCATGTTACACCTACACAAGGCATGTACACCACCCCGTTTCCCCAGCCACATGGAAATATCCACACAGTCTGTCCTTAGACAAGACTACACGATGAGTTTATGAGGAACACAACGTGTACTAGACGAGGTTCGCCGACCCGTGTTGTTAGTTACATGGCCGGATACACGTCTCACACTACACGGTGTGTTCCAAAAGGACACAGCGTGTACACGAAAGGATTACACCGACCCATGTTGTTAGTTACATGGTCGGATCCCAGGTCAGACTACACGTCGTGTTCCACAGTGGACACGGCGTGTATGTCTTAAGGTTTCCTCTACCCGTGTTGTTAGCTACACAACAGAAACCGGGTCAACACTACACGATGTGTACATATGGTAAATGGCGTGTTAGCCCCAAGTATTTCCCTTCCCCGTTTCCCCACCCACATGGTGTATGACATGGGAAGAGACTACATGGTGTGTACGTAGGGTACACGGCTGTACTTAATTTTTTTCCATTTCTTCCCAAACAGAAGAACACACAGCGTGTGTCCATAGAACTACACGGCGTGTACACTGGGTTTTCCAAACTGTATATCTCATACATAACTCTGGAGCCCAGATAAAACACTAAAAACAACACCTAAGTGTCAAATTCCGATATGTGAGGGCCCATACTCCCCACAAATCAAAGGTTGGCATCTTATATGTATTATAACAGATAAACAGTCAATGATCCACCAAATTTTGGTCAATGAGGGCCCATTCTCCCCAAAAAACAATGTTTGGCGTCACTTCTATCAACAAGCTCACCCAAAAATACCCTATCACACAACATGTATTTATCAAAGAAGCTTTCACAACAACATGCTTTTCTAGCACAATAACTATCACAAGAACATGAAATTTCTAATGCACCTACATGGCATGGAACTATGAAAGGAATTTGATTTTTATTATGTTCCTAAATGATTCATGAGATGGCATACCCTCATCTCATCAGGGTGTAACTAAATAGAACCCATGGGTAAATTATAAACAGCACAATCAAAAGTGCGTCCCCCAACGGTGAAATCAAATCAACTGCAAAATTTTCAAAATCAGAAGAATTGAAAAAATATAAGGTAGACTGGCTTTTCCCTTTACATGGGTTAGCTATGCCTGGGCACAACTTATTAAAAACTACCGTTCCCGTCCTACCCCTGACTATAGCTCTAAATAGTAAGTCAAAGAAAATAACTCCTATGATACCACTTTGTAATGTCCCGGTTTCGGGTGCCACTCAAAGGGTGACCCAAACCCGGTTCTCTACGGGACCTCAAGCGCATTTCCCAAAACTCCAGAGGCTGCCGACTCGCAGCGAGGGCCCAGGTATAACAGTGGGGAAATTATGCACTCATTTGTAAAAGTGTAGAGCAGTGGAATACTAGATAAAAAGCATTCAACAACAGCGGAAGCAATAAACCATACACATTTAATATAGACAAATGTAGTAAAAGATAACCAATAGTTATATAGATAATGACGAAACATGTCTCAAGTTCAAAGAAAACATCCAGAACATGTTACACAACAATACAGTATAGTACAATACAGAGTACAGGAAAACAAAACAAACAACCAGTAGCATCACGAGCCAAAGCCCGGTCCCATGCTCCCCTACTCCTCAGCAGCAATCAAGTTCCTTTATAGGGACCCTTGCCCTTATCCAAACCTACAGAAATGTAATCTTTTTGGGCCGAATACATGACCCAAACAGGGTGTGAGAAATGAATACCAGTAGTTAACCACCAAAGGCCCATGTCCAACTATGTGAAAATATGAAACTACAGTGTGAAAAAGTAAATGCAGTAAACCAGTATGTACTCAAAAGTAACTATCACTACCATTTTCTTTTCCATTTTCATTTTAACCATTTAATTTAATAATATTCTATGCTCAGCAGAACCAAGCCCTCAGGCCGATCAGAATCTTTCCCACAGGATAATATAGTAAAACCACGCCCTCAAGATTTCCCTCAGGCTATCGAGTATTTCCCTTAGGCGTTCGAAGTGTCTCCCTCAGGCACAAAATCTACTACCCTCAGGCATGGAAGAAGTTTCCCTCAGGCAAAATATAACACTTCCAACATGATAAATAGAACACCATCCTCAGGATAAATAGAACACTACCCTTAGGTTAAATTTATTGGGCTGAGCCCAATAGATAATCAGTCAATTATATGAAATTCTTCTCAAGGAAATTTAAATCTTGCTACAATTTTATGGTATACACTTGCGAAACCTGGCCAAACAGCTAAGCAGAGGAACGCACCCCGGGGGTGGTCCTGGATCCAAGCAGCGATATAAACCAAAATTTATACATGTTCAATAAACTACCTATGCAATTCTAGGAAGTTAATTCATCAAGGCCTCAGCCATACGACACCCCAACATGGGTTCGTAGCACAACGATTCACACAAATGCACAAAAGTTGGAAATTAAACACCAAGCCACCTACCTTAAAATCCCATAATCGGTATACTTGATCTATGATCCATGAAACATCCAAGAACGTCCTAGATCTGAGGTAAAAGAAATCCCCATTCAAATTCAAATAACTTCCCATAGAGAAATAATTGGAAAGAGAAACTTAAGGAGAGTGGAGGGCTTACCCGTACGGTTCCAATGAGATTATCAGAGGAAAAAACGGATTCCCGACGCTCGATCTGGAGATCCTCGAAGGTTCTTCCTCCCCTCCCAACTCCTTCCTCAGGTTCTAATCCAATCCTATGAACAGGGTTGGATACTTCCCATTTTAAGTGAAAAAAACAACTACACAGCGTGTACTTTTGACTACATAGTGTGTACTTTTCTCATTTAACTGTTCCTTTGGCGGCACCACCACACTATACATCTGTCGACATGAGTACAGAGCATGTATTCCTGATTACACGGCGTGTACTATTGTGCAGCTAGCAGTTGCATCCACCGCCTTTCTATTTTCCTGCTAACTGACTACACGACGTGTAAATACAAACTACATGGCGTGTAGTCGGTTTTTACACCTTTCATCATTGGAAGAGCTACAAACCATGTGTGCCCATCCCAAACGGCCAAAGTACACGACATGTGGAAAAGTACCCGACGTGTAGTTCTGAAATTTAGGATTTTACCCCCATTTCTCTTATTTCTTTAAAACACTAAAGGAAAAGAGAAAAGAAGAAACCCATACCTCAAAAATAAGAACCAGGTTCTTATAGATCAGGTGATGTGTTATAAAAACTTTGTTTATATATATATATATAGGGAGTAATTTTTTTTGAAATTGGAATTTTGTAGCTTAATGTTTCATCTAATTTTTGATGCTTCATGATATTTTAGAAAATTATGTGGTCCCTAAAAATTTCATTAAATTATATTCATTATCTGATTAATATTGTGATCGAAGATCCCTACACTTATGTGTGGTCGATATTAAATTGTAATTGAATTATTTATTTCAATCACCAAGACTATATGGAAGTTTCATGGGACGTGATAAACCCTTGGACACTAGTTTGTGGCCTTAGCCACTGATGAATGAGGGTTAATCAATAAATAAATGTGATGAGATACCCAGATAAAAATATTGTATGAATTAAATGAATGGGTTATAATATAATTTGATATGGGTACCTATATTACTCTCTATATAAGAGTGAGTGATGGATTATAAATTATTAACCTAGGGGTAGGCCATCCATAAACCTTGAGATATTTCTAGTTATTAGTCTAGTTGGTGTATAAGTGAGGAGAGTGTTTATCCCCCTCTATTATATGAATATATGATAGGTTTGATCATAAAATGGGATTATGTGAGAGTTGGTGGTATATTAATGACCTAGATTGACATCAATAGTGAGATGACATTTAGGCCATATATCTAGTATGAATATGTTATGGAATTTCTGATGATACCATTTATTCCATGATGTGATTATGGTCATGTAGAGGGATGATATGCCCTTTGTGTAACAAGCATGACCTGATAGATGGAAATTATATAATGGAGCCCTTGTGGAGTCTCTGAATAGTGATATGACTTAGGGGGTACTTAGTGGATGCCCTAGTATTATGTTTAGCCCGGATAGGGTTACTGTAGAGAGGATGATATAGTTATAGACTAGTGTAGACATAGTGACATGGATTGGTTATGAGGTTGAGAGGCGAGCCTAGGAAATGTATGATGGGTTTTTGTGGGTGGCCAAACCCTATGATAATGATGAATTTTAGGTATTATTGGGTGGATGTATCCCAACCCTTCCAATGTGATGTATGCAATATTAGGTATCGAGTAAATATTATACCCCAAAGTGAATGAGTTTTCAGGTGTTGGGGTATGATGTGACCCCCAACGTAATCATGGTCTGGTAACTATTCCAGGGTAGGATGTATCCCAATGGGTGTATGATGTGAGATATCTATAAAGGAATAGGCTCAAAGAACAATTTATGAAACAAATAAAAAAGGTAGAATGATAGAAAATTATAGGTCCAGATATAAATTAACTTCAATCATTCAGCGAAAAAAACAAAGCAATGATACCAATTAGAGTCTTATAAAGTACCATGATACGTAGTAATCAAGGTTGTATTCAAATTAAGGTAATAGTTCTTGGATTTTTGGATATTTATGATGAATAGATTATAATCCCTCATTATCAGTAAAATTCATTTTTCCTTTTGAAATGGTAGAATTATAAGATGAATTTTTTATGGAGTCTTCCTCATTCTCTACCTTGTACCCTTGAATCCCTTTACTATACTTCATGTTATTAATGGTTTCTTGGATTTTAAAAGTCATATTAGTATCTTCTATACCTTGAATTTATCTATTAATGTGACTAGATAACTACCCTTCTAGCATACAATATGTGATTAAAGAGCTACTTTGTAATAAACCACATGTTAGAGGGTCCAGGGATGAGCCAGTCCCTCTATAAGAATAATATTTTGGTCTGAGTAATACATAAATAAGGGGGTGAATTTCGTTTTAAAAAATTAAAACCAAAATTCATAATACCATTATTTAATTAAGAGATAGCATACTAGAATAAATGATATATATAAAATAAACAAAGTAGTGAAGATGAATGAAAATAGTAAAGGCCCAAATTTAGATAAATGACTTTGTAAATAACTCATAATGAGTCCATGTATCATATCCCATCAATATATTTAGAGGTTTTAGATTAATATCCCGACTTTATCACTTATCAAGAAACTAAAGAAAAATATCCTTGGTTTTAGTGGTATCCGACATAACAGAGAATGATTACACTTTAGTTTTAAATGGGTTTTTCATGAAACTCAATACAAAGAAAAGTCTCTTAAATTTTAGATGGTTTTTATATGTAACAAAAATCCCTTACATTAGTTGTATTGATAACCCATGATAATAATAAGAATGCAAAGGATGGGGTTTTAAGCACAAACCCTTTACAATGTACTCTTTAATATATCAAAAGTGTTTGAATAATAAAATGAGAGAGAGATTGAGAGAGATAATAATAATAAATAAGTTAGAAGAATAGTATGGTAATGAAGTATAATATTATTATGAAGAGAAAGAAAGATATTGGAAAATTGAATAAATTGATTGATCGAAGGTGATTATATGTTTTCAAGCCTCATGGGGGTCTATTTATAAAACCTAGATCCCCTTTGGTGATCTTCAGCATGTAAAGGAGCCATTATATCCATTAAAAGTCAATTCAAGGTTGGAGAAAATACTTTAATGGAGCATTTTGTCTTTCTAGATCAGATCAACTGGCTAGCTATATAATCCTATGGGTGAATTTTTGGGAGAATCAGTTGGATTCTTGGTGGAAATTAGTTATCTAATAGATAAGGAATAACCACAAATCCTATGTTATAGCCACTAATTAGCCTATTCTCCTCCACCAGGTTTCTAGTGAACCTTATAGTGGCCGGGTTCCATAGGTAATGTTACACACCAACCAATGTCTCTTCTATGGCTATCCACTTGTACTTGCTAATGTGGGTCTTTAAGGCACCACTATACACTTCTTCTTATGCCTCTATTTTATCATTTGACATCATAACATCATAATCAAACATATATACTAAAATCTCATGAAATGAAATATATTAATCAATAATAGGTTTTGTGACCATTTAAATTAATGAGGGGTAAAAAAATATCCCCCTTTTTGATAATAAAAAAACTTTTTATAAAAAAAACTAAAGAGATAAGTTTTTTGACATCCTACATTTAATGATTAAAAAATCCTGATTTTAATAATACTGATGAATTGAATATCTTACAATAAAAAATATGTATTCTGAGAATAAGTGATAAATTTATCTTTGTATAATACACCGCTGAGTCATACAACATTGAACATAACACACCCTCTTTTAAAAAATCAATATGTCTAAGATACCACCAGGACATCACACCATCATAATGTCATACCATTGGACTAAAGATTTGACAAAGCATGAGACAACATTGATCGAAATACCTCTAGGATGTCATGTAATTAGAATGAAAATGTGGAAAATTATGAGATACCTCTAGATGAGGCAATGTCAATATAACACTGCCAGAATCTTCACTACTAAACCATATACCATTAGCCAAGACCCCACTAGAAACTGAATAATTTATTAATTATAACATACGGCCAGCAAAACACCACCAGTTTCACACCGCCAGTGTCACACTACCAATGTCACACCGTCAGAGAAACATACCATCATAACTTGACACTTCGATAGCTTGACACTACTAGATATACTGCCACAACATGATACACTTCTAGATCCTAAGACACTGTCACTATTTTTATTACTTTACTTATTTTGAATTAAATTACTCTAACAGCAACATTCATCATATTTAATGCCATTTACTATTTTAATGACTTTTCTTAAATATTTGATAGAAATAATGTTAAAATATATAGTATGAGGATGATATTTCAAGTGTTCATATTTCTGTTAAAAGTGGAGCACACACCCTCATAAAATATAAACAGATACAAAAAGATTCATATAGAGAAAAACCAAATGGATAGAAAAAATATGTGGATAGAAGGAGCTTATGATTCACTGGATATTCTAGAGGTAAAAAGATGAAGATTATTAAAAACATGAATAGATCATCTAATGTGTTCATTCGACTAAGGAATAAATAGATCATATTGTCCAATACTTTTATGAAATCATAAAACAAGATTTGTGATAATTTGTTTTCCTGAAGATTTCGAAAGAACCCAACTTAGGCTCTATTTTTGATTCAAATAAAGAGTCAAAAGATGCATTGAAATAGACAAATAATATCTAAATTATCTACTCATATATTTATAGATTATGTGTATATTTATTAGATTTTGAGTGGTGTGTGATATACTATTTTTTATATATTTTTACTATCACCTGTTCTATACTAGAAGATACATGATATCATATCAAATGCTTTTCGTTCTTGTTTCTCCTATGACTAAAAGCGGTTGAGGTCCTTGTGAATCCTATTTATCATTTCTCCCATGAATAATTATGGAAGAGATCATGTGTGAACTATATAGTATTATCTATTATAGAACCTAATCTTGGTTTTGGATCATTGAGATTATGTTCAATAAACTTCTTTGTGGTGGGTGATCACCTTGTGGAGAGGACTAAGAGTCAACTTGAGATTGAACCTATTATATTTAATCATTCTACTATGTGTTTTAATTTTCGTTTACTACTTTTCTACCTTGAAACTGAAAACTATTTTTACCTATAAATAAAATTATGCTTTTATATTTTTTATAATTCTTGTTCATATAGAATTTGGAACAAGTAAATTGATTTAAAAGGATTAAATAGTATTGTATATTATTTAAACGAGAACAAATAAATCATTACAAAAATCTTTATAAAGATTAATAACTATAAAATACTTCATATTTTGGTAGTCTTTATAATATTTAGACTTTTGGAGATCTAAAAATAATCCATTTTTAACAATAATTTTATTGGGTACTCAATTCACCCCCTCATGATATGCTCACTCCGACCAACATTTGGTATAACATGTTGTCCTTTATTTGGTATTCATGTTTTCAAATTTTCTTTAACTATGTTTTTTATTTTACTTTAATGATATTAAATTTATTTTACTTCTAAATTTAGTTATTTAATATGTATAATCATCAAGAATGTTCTACTACCAACATACCTCCTTTATTCAATGGAATAAATTATGCCCAATTGAAAATAAAGATGAAAATGCACATTGAGAGCATGTGTTTTGATATTTGGTCTTCTATAAAAGATAAATATTCTATGCATGATACTACTATAAGAACTTGGGATGATGCTACCAAATCTGCTTATAATAATAACTATAATGCCTTGAATTCCATGTACTGTTCTCCTAAAATTGAAGAATTTAATACTATTTATACCTATAAATATTCATTTTAAATTTGTGATACTTTTTCAATTTCTCATGAATGAACGTCTATTGTTATATATATGAGGATTAATACCTATACTATTAAATATGATAATTTTAAGATAAATCTTGTTGAACCCATTTTTGATATGTATCTCAGGTTTAATGAGATTTTCAATACCATGAGATCACTGTCAAATAATTTTTTTGACAAGGACTAGGTAATGAGATTTTTGAGATGTCTACCTGAAAGATTGAGGTACACTTCAATTTCATATAGACAATCCTACGATATTAGTAAATTACCATTCAAGGAGCTGATAAGTAAACCTATGATGTATGAAGAAAAACTGAAGGTAAAATGTGAGAAAGAAGAGAAGACTAAAAGAAAATCAATAGCTTTCAAGACTACTAAATCTAGTCAAAAAAAAGAAAAAGATAAAGACAAGGTATAAGTTTTAGATTTGAGTGATAGTGAATATGCTTCTAACAGTGATGAGGACATGGCTCATCTAGCTAGAATGTTTTAGATATTTTACATAAATAACAGGTTTTTTAGAAAATAAAACATTATTGGTAAGTAATACAATAGAGAAAACTATAATAAATATTGGAAGAAAAAGGAAGATGATTCAATGGAAGTTTTCTTATATGAATGAAAAAGAAAAGGTCACATAAAATCTAACTTTTCATATATAAAATAAAAAAAGAGATATGAATAGAAGGAAAGAAGATATAAGAAAGATATTAAATCCACCTAGAGTGAATATGAGGATAGCTCCAGTGATTCAGATTCTTAATCTGAAGAAAATTTGGAAAGATAAAATATGTTCTTTATGATTATATAGTCAGTGAGGTATCTTCTTTACCCACTGTTTCTAAGATTTTTCTTGTGTATATGTCTGATAGTTATGACAATAAACTACATGATGAGAATATTTCAAATTATGAATTACTCCAATACTATAACATGATATTGGATACCTTTAATTAATTAAATGGTAGGTACAAAATTATTAAAAGACAACATGCTCTAACAATAAACTATAAATCTATGTTGTCTACAAAAAATGAGAAAAATGTTCGACTTCTCAAAGAGAACAATCAACTCAATCTGTCTAATGAAAAAATTAATAATGTCCTTAAAAATTCACAAATTTTATAAGGACATTGAAAAAAATATTGGGAAATCATGTTTCTAAAAATATGTGATTGGGACAGGATATGAACCTAGAAAGAGGATATTAACAAAGAATATTTTTTTTTAAATCTAGATTGGAATGCTCTACAGAAAATTTTTTTTCAAAAGAAACCTAAATTTTTTTATTTATAATTTTTTTAATATTTTTATAGGAAACCCATTAGGTAAATATGGGCTCCAAATATTTTATTTCAATCATTTCTAGAAACAAATAGATTTTGGTATCAAAATAATTTATTGTTTGAAATTTATTTTGTAGGAAAACTTTCTTGAATACCTCTAGTAGAAGTCTATGGTACTTAGACAGTGGACATTCAATACATATGAAAGGAGACTATTCTTACTTCAAGAGTGTTGTAAATGTTGATGGTGGAAATATTACCTTTGGTGACAATTAAAATATAAAAACCATCGGCATAGTCTAGATTGGTAAAAAAGATTAGTTTTAATTTCAAAAGTTTTACATATTGATGGATTAAAGTATATTAATATTAGAATTTATCAATTGTGTGATTATGGTTTTTATGTCATGTTTTAAATTAATACTTGCAATGTATTTTCTTCAAATATAATTTAATTTAAACTACTATATGAAATTATAATGTTTATGTTGTTGATTTAAATTCTGTAGTTTCTCTAAATTCATAATTTCCTTTCATATGGTATATAAGATTTGGCATAGGATAGTAGGACATTTCTACACTCTCTAACTTATAAAACTTAATTGGAAAGGTTTAGTTAGGGATCTACATAATCTTTACTTCCCAACTGATTAAGTCTGTAACCCCTATCAAAATGGGAAGTAGCATAATTTTTCTTTTAAACTAAATAAATAATTATCAACATCTCAAGCTCTCAAGTTGGATCACATGGATTTGTTTTTACCTTAAAGAGTTTTAAGTATTAAAGGTAATCACTATGTTTATGTTATTTTAGATGATTTTTATTGGTATACTTGGGTATATTTTTTTGCTAAAAAAGTAAAACTTTACCGTAATTTACCAAGTATGTTAAGTTTCTATAAAATATTAGTGGATTTAGGATTAAATCCTTATGGAGTGACCATGGACATGAGTTTGAAAATCATGATTTTGAAGTATTTTGATATGAAAATGGCTACAATATTAACTTTTATTCTCTTACGACCCCTAGTAGAATGGAGTTTTTGAATGAATAAATTGATCCTTACAAGAGATATCCCAAACCATATTTAATGAGTATGCTCTACCAATCTATTTTTGGGCAGAAGCTATTAGTAATGCCTGTTATATTATCAATAGAGTCTTAATTATACATATCATTAAGAGGAACCATTATGAGTTGTGGAATAAAAGGAAACCTGAGGTTAATTACTTTAGTGTTTTTGGTTGAAATTTCTTTATTTAAAATACTAAGGATAATTTGGAAAAATCTACTTCCAAAAGTGATGAAGGAATTTTCCTTGGGAATTCAATTTATAGTATAGCCTATAGAGGTTTCAACAAAAAAACTAAAATTATGGAATAATCAGTTCATATAAATGTAACGACCCAAAATTTCATTAATGGAAAATCCCTCTTGATCCAGTTAAATGTTTCTTTATGAAAAATGTTTTTTTTATAAGATTTCAACTTCTTTAGTTTAACGTTAAGATTTGTGACCGTTACTTTTATAGCCGTTGAACAATGATCATCTGGGTAGTTTAAATATAAGGCTTTAACAAACCAATTTTCTACTCAGACAAAGGAAGCGATGGCCTCATCCAGTAGAATTGACCCTTACGAAGCCCATTTGTCGGAGCTCGGAAAGGAGGTGGCGTCTTTGGGCTTTTCCCTTGACCAAGCCCAAGCTGAGCTTCATCAAGTCAAGCTCGAACGTGATCGTCTACGGGAAAAATGGAAGTTGATAGAGATTACCACTCGAGCGATTTTATCCGAGCAACCCCAAGAGTCTGTCACCATCGCACACCTTACCCTTAGGTCTTATGTGGCTATTTTAAGGGGTTATGTAACAAATAAGTAGCACCATGTTCATGCACATTATTTTTGTATATAATAATGAATATAATTTCTAGTCATTTTTGATACATTGTAATTAGTTTTTAAAGTACAAATAGTGTTTTTAGTTATTATTTAATTAAGAATTATATAATATTAAATTAAAGGATTTTTTAATTAAATAATATTTTAATAAAATATTATTATTAATATTAAATTAATTTTTATTAAATATAAATGATCTTATAATTTTATGAGTGCAATTAAATTTTTTATGAAGGTTTGAAATACATTTCTGTCAAAACCCGTGAATTTTTTATAAATGTCGGTTTTTATTTTAAAAGTGAAAATTCACATATTTAGAAAATTATTTAGATAAAATAAATATTATTTTTGGAGTCAGGACGTCGAAATTATCCAACGGTGAATTTTTCATAATTTTCTGAGACAGTCAAATTTTTGGGTAAAAATTAAATACCATTTAAATATATAATGTGTTTTATGACATCATAATGACCCAATGGTGATGTAATAAAACACCATAATCCTTATGTTCGGCCAATATATGTTTTATCATTAATATAATGAGGTTTTGGGTTTGTTTGACTCACTTTTCAAAGCATTAATGGAGCCCTCAAGACTTATTCAACACTTTTCCATTTTAAATTAATTTCCATGGGAGTGTGACTCACCTCCACATAAGAAACCCTAATTTTTTAATAAGTTAGGACCTTGGACTTGTAAAATATATTTTTCCTCTTTCCTTTTCCAGAAACCATGGGCAAATACCATGGGATGGTTTGTGGTTTGGATTATTTTAATATAAGGGGTCCCAAACCTAAATAATAAAGAATTCTCTCACCTTTCCTATATAAACCCACCCAAGCTCCCACTTCCTCCGCACTCAATGCCCTTGAAGTTCGTCCAACCTCTGCCCTACTATCTCTAAAATCCTCTCAAGGTGCCCCAATCTCCCAAGAAGCCTCTCGCAAGCCTCTCTCTAGCCTTTGGAAGCACACTTCCAAGTAAGGGGTTTTCTTCCTTTCTCTTTTTTTTGTCAATTTTCTTTAAGTTGTATTTCCCTTTTTATTTCAATTATGAATGTTGGGGTATGGTTTAGCACCTCCCCCATACTTCCCTCTTATTTTTTGAATGATGGGAGAACCCTTTCTCTCTCATTAAATGCCTCCCATGTACACCCGTTACTATGCCGAAATTCCGAAAAGAACTTCTCTCTCTTCTTTTATATTCAAGAAATACTTTTGTATCATGAATCTAAATTCCATTTCTATTGTTGGGACATGTATATATATGATCTCCTTACTGTCCATTACATGTAAATATGATTAGGAACCCCTTTCTCTCTCATCAACCTTTTTATGAATTCTTATGTCACGCCGTTACGCTGCCGAAATCGCACCGATTTTCTAAGCCAATGTCTTTGTGTAGTGAATACCATGCCCATTTCTCCATCAAGGGTATTCACCTTTTTGCACATTTACTTATTGATTATAAAGTTTCATGTATGAATTCCACATTCCTTTATCGTGGAATAAATGATTATGTTTTATGAATCCATGTTTTATGATCCATGTGGCACACTTATGCATGAAATGAAATGTTTAAGAAGGGTGCGCCCTTTATAGCGCTCCAATGCATTGGGTAAAGTATAGTATCATGATACGTCATGTGCAATGAGTGTTGAATCATGCTAATTCAAGTGCAACGACGGTTTACTCGTGCTTCAAGTGCAATGAGGGTTTACTCATGCTCCATGTGCAATGAGCCTTGGCTCATGCTAATTCAATGTTAAGTGTTGTTGCCACATTTCCATGTTATGATTATCATGCTTTATCATGCCTTTATGTTCATGTCTCTCTTATGCTCTATTGATATTCCTATTGCCTAACATGTATTTTACTCCTCATGTTATTCATTGTGTACTCCCTTACTGGGCTTTATAGCTCACCCTTTTCTTATGCATGTCCTCAGGTTATCCCATGCAATGCTAAGTACGAAGGAATGTAGTGGTCATGTAAAGGAAGTTTTCAATAAGGATGTTGTATTTCAAGTTTAATGTTTTTATGTAATGATCCTAATCCCCAAAGACACTAAACCTCTCGATCTTCTTTGTTGTATCAAGTGATGTTTTATGTAATAAAGCATGTTTAAGTTGTAATAAAAAGCAGGGTTGTCATAGTTGGTATCAGAGGATAGGTTTAGTTATTTTTGGGATTAGAAAACCCTAGTAAAGCCTTAGATACAAGAATAATCATAATAAAAACATCCCTAAGTTTTGGTAAATACTAAGTAAGTGGTTTATCAAAAAAATACATCCCTGTCTGGATACGAGCAAGTAGAGGCGGCTCTGGCACAGATGTATCCTAGGGGTAAAACCCGAAAACACCGCTTTGAGCTAGACTCGAACGGGAACTGGTGCACGACAACGGGCCTTGCTGCACTCTTGGTTATGACACTCCCGGGGGATATGTTTTGATAAATTCACAATCTTAGTATGAACCCTTATTAAGGGAAAAATGCCCCTAAGGATATATGTTAGAAGGAAGATCATGAAAAGCCTGGATTGAATCCTATAGACTCATGAGTTAAAGAGATTAAAGTTTATTTATAAGTCATCAACTTTTGTCTTTGGATTACCATTTATCTGCTACCCCTAAATTTCCTTTTATTCCAGCCAATGGCCGGTAATAGGAGAACTCGAGCTAACAACCATTGTGAAGATCAGTGTGATGATTGTACTTATGAGATGCCCAATCCAATGGGAGCGGGAATCGCGAAATTTGTCACGCTTCTCTCTCAGCTAACTCAAGTTTTGAATAGAAACAATGGTCAAGAGGAACGTTCAACCCCCCCTAAGAAAGAACAAGTCGCTATTGAAAGCTTCATGAGACAAAGGCCTCCTACTTTTAGTGGATCATCCGATCCCACGATTGATGAACAATGGATCAACTCCATTGAAAAGATATTCTCCATCCTCCAATGCTCTGAAAAAGAGAAGGTTCTCCTGGAGGCTTATCGTATGGAGGGTGAAGCTGATCAATGGTGGACATTGATCAAAAATACGAAGCCTGAGGAGGAGATCGAGGCTTTAGAATGGAAGGTATTTTAGAAGATGTTTTTCGATAAATATTTTCCACGCACCCTCCGTCTTAAGATGGAAAGGGACTTCCTTTCCCTCAAACAGAAAGATGAAGAATCTGTGGGAGCATACGAGGCAAACTTCACAAGGCTTGCACGATACGCTTCCGGCTTTGTCGTTACCCCCGAATGCAAGGTTGACCGCTTCTTTGGTGGGCTGAAGCCTAGCTTGCGGAAAGCATTAGCGATCCGTGACTTTGACAGCTATGAGGAAATTGTCCGATGTGTCCTTAAGGTTGAAATGGAGATCGGAGAATCACAGGGGTATCATGGGGACAAGAAGTGGAAGGTGGACTTCAATGCTGGTGGTCCGATGGATAAATCCAACGGCGCTAATAAATTCCAGCACCCCACCTGCTGAAAGTGTGGAAAGAAGCACCCTGGAAATTGCCTTAGGGGGACAAGAAAATGCTTCAAGTGTGGAAGAGAAGGGCACCTAGCTGTTAACTATCAGCAAGAAGGACCCGCGACTGCGACAGAGGAAAGGACGCTCCGTTTGAACCTCAACGCGTTGTTCAATGCTTCAAATGAAAAGAACCAGGTCATTTTGCGAATCAGTGCCCTAATCCAAGGGTTATCGGAGGCAATCAACAACCTCCAAGACAGCAAGGAAGAGATTTTGCCATCACTTCTGCCGAATTGAACCCCGACAACAAAGTGGTGACAGGTACGCTAGTTATTCATTCAAGAATAGCGAACGTACTTTTTGATTCAGGTTCTACGCATTATTTTATATCTCAAAAGTTTAGTAGAATAATCCCTGCACCACCACAAACCATGGAAGTAAAGATGTCGGTGAGTACGACAAATGGGGAAATCATTGCATCCCATGAGTATAAGTCCTCCCCTGTTATAATCTGTGGATTGAATTTCCCAGCGAACCTCATCATACTCCCTTTGGTGGAATTTGATGCAATTCTTGGCATGGATTGGCTTTCCTTATATAGAGCCAACATAAATTGTCAGGAGAGGGAAATCACACTCCATATGGAGAATCGACCCTCGATTATTTACAAGTGTCAGGAGGAAGATGAATCTACTTTAGCTCCATCATCTCAAGCATGGATATTACTGCCTTATGAGCATGCATATCTGGCTCAGATGATTAAGTCCAAGGAAGAAACCACCCTTGAAAAAATGCCTATTGTGAGGGAATTCACTGAAGTATTTCCCGAGGAACTTCCTGGTCTTCCTCCAAGAAGAGATGTTGAGTTCTCAATTGAACTTATACCTGGGGCGCTACCAATATCCAAGACTCCATATAGAATGGCTGTGGTTGAGCTTGAAGAACTGAAGAAACAACTACAGGAGAATCTGGATAAAGGGTTTATACGCCCAAGTGCATCACCATGGGGTGCACCAGTCCTCTTTGTCAAGAAGAAGGATGGGTCAATGCGGATTTGCATCGATTATCGTGAACTTAACAAAATCACGATAAAGAACAAGTATCCTCTCCCAAGAATCGATGACTTGTTTGATCAGCTGCGTGGAGCACAATACTTCTCCAAGGTCGACTTGCGGTCAGGATATTATCAAGTAAGGGTGAAGAAGGAAGATATCCCCAAGACTGCTTTTCGTACAAGGTACGGGCACTATGAATTCATAGTAATGCCTTTTGGACTCACCAATGCTCCAACAATATTCATGGACTTGATGAATAGAGTCTTTAGAGATTACCTAGACAAATTTGTGGTAGTCTTTATAGATGATATTCTAATATACTCCAAAACCAAGGAGGACCATGAGGAGCATTTAAGAACTGTACTGGAGACTTTGCGCAAGGAGAAGCTCTATGCCAAGTACAACAAGTGTGAGTTCTGGTTGAAGGAGGTCTCATTCTTGGGCCATATCATCACAAGCAATAGGATATCTGTGGACCCCTCCAAAACAGATGCAATTGAGGGATGGCCGAGGCCAACATTGGTAACTGATATCCGTAGCTTCTTGGGGTTAGCTGGATATTATCGACGATTTGTGATAAACTTCTCACGATTGTCCAACCCTCTTACCAAGCTAACTCGAAAGGGAGTAAAGTTTTCTTGGAGTGATGAATGCGAAGAAAGCTTCAAGGAGTTGAAAAGGAGGCTTATCACTGCACCTGTTCTCACTTTACCCACAAGTGGGGAGCTTTTTGTGGTATTCAGTGATGCTTCGAAGAAGGGATTAGGATGTGTGCTGATGCAGAATGATAAAGTGATATCCTATGCCTCAAGGCAGTTGAAAATCCATGAGCGAAACTATCCAAAGCATGATCTGGAGTTGGCGGCGGTGATCTTTTCCTTGAAAATCTGGCGGCATTATCTCTATGGAGAGAAATGTGAGATATATACTGACCACAAGAGTCTTAAATATATATTCACACAGAAAGAGATTAATATGCGCCAGAGAAGATGGATAGAGCTCATCAAGGATTAAGACTGTTCAATACATTACCACCCTGGGAAGGCGAACAAGGTGGTGGATGCCCTAAGTAGAAAGGATCCAGCAATTCTATCAATGATGGGAATTGAGAAGGATCCAATCTTCTTAGACTTGATGAAGATGGACGTGGGAATCATAAAGAAGGGAACATCATCAATACTTTCACAAATGATTGCTCAACCATCTCTTTTAGAAAGGTTAAAGGATTCTCAAAAGGATGATGCAGGAATCCAAGAAAAAGTGGAAGCTATTAAAAAGGGAAAATCCTCAAAGTTTAATGTTAATGAAGAAGGAATTGTGCGGTTTGGGAAAAGACTATGTGTTCCATCAAGTTCGGAGCTGAAGAAGGAACTTTTGGATGATTCACATAGTTCAAATTTCTCTATTCACCTAGGGAGCACAAAGATGTATCGAGATGTCCGAGAAAACTTTTGGTGGGATAATATGAAGAAGGAGATCGCTGAATATACATCAAAGTGCCTGGTGTGTCAGCAAGTGAAGGCAGAGAGGCAGAAGTCTAAGGGGATGATGCAACCATTGCCCATACCTGAATGGAAATGGAAGATCATCACCATGGACTTCGTCACTGGACTTCCAAGGACATCCAAAGGCAACAATGAAATCTGGGTTGTTGTGGATCGTCTTACAAATACTGCACACTTCATTGCTATTCGAGAGGATTTCTATTTGGATCAACTGGCACGGATATATATCAGGGAAGTGGTACGGTTGCATGGAGTACCACTATCTATTGTGTCTGACCGAGATCCAAGATTTACCTCTAAGTTTTGGAAGAGTCTTCAACATGCTCTGAATACTGAACTAAACTTCAGTACAGCCTATCATTCTCAAACTGATGGCCAATCCGAGCGGACTATCCAAACACTTGAGGATATGTTGAGAGCATGATCAATGGACTTTAAAAGAGGATGGGATCAAAATCTTCCTCTAGTTGAGTTCTCTTATAATAATAGTTTCCACTCGAGCATCCAAATGGAACCATATAAAGCCCTGTATGGGAAAAGGTGTAGAACACCGGCATGTTGGGATGAGGTCGGTGAACGTAAGCTGCTTGGACCAGAAATGGTCGAAGAAATGGTGGAGAAGGTGAAAACCATTCAGCAGCATATCAAGGCAGCCCAAAGTTGACAGAAGAGTTATACAGATAATCGTCAACGAGACCTTGAGTTTAAAGTCGGAGACATGGTGTTTTTACGCATATCTCCATGGAAGAAGGTCATGAGGTTTGGAAATAAAGGGAAGTTAAGTCCAAGGTACATCGGCCCCTTCGAGATTCTTGATCGTGTTGGGGCTGTGGCCTATCGACTAGCACTTCCACCTACTATGGCCAAGGTGCATGATGTCTTCCATGTATCCCTCTTAAGGAAGTACATACCAGACCCTTCACATGTACTCTCTTCTGAGGTGGTACAATTAGAAGACGATCTTTCTTATGAGGAGCAACCAGTGAAGATCTTGGATCATAGAGAAAAAGTTCTACGAAATAAGACAATGCCCCTCGTCAAGGTGTTGTGGAGAAACCACAAGTTTGAAGAAGCAACTTGGGAGTCGGAGGATATGATGAAGCTAAGTTACCCACATTTGTTTTAGTGTGGGAAAAGGAAAATTTCGAGGGCGAAATTTCTTAAGGGGGGAATGTTGTAACGACCCAAAATTTCATTAATGGAAAATCCCTCTTGATCCAGTTAAATATTTCTTTATGAAAAATGTTTTTTTATAAGATGTCAACTTCTTTAGTTTAACGTTAAGATTTGTGACCGTTACATTTATAGCCGTTGAAGAGTGATCATCTGGGTAGATTAAATATAAGGCTTTAACGAACCAATTTTCTACTCAGACAAAGGAAGCGATAGCCTCATCCAGTAGAATTTACCCTTACGAAGCCCATTTGTCGGAGCTCGGAAAGGAGGTGGTGTCTTTGGGCTTTGCCCTTGACCAAGCCCAAGCTGAGCTTCATCAAGTCAAGCTCGAACGTGATCGTCTACGGGAAAAATGGAAGTTGATAGAGATTACCACTCGAGCGATGTTATCCGAGCAACCCCAAGAGTCTGTCACCATCGCACACCTTACCCTTAGGTCTTATGTGGCTATTTTAAGGGGTTATGTAACAAATAAGTAGCACCATGTTCATGTACATTATTTTTGTATATAATAATGAATATAATTTCTAGTCATTTTTGATACATTGTAATTAGTTTTTAAAGTACAAATAGTGTTTTTAGTTATTATTTAATTAAGAATTATATTTTATTAAATTAAAGGATTTTTGAATTAAATAATATTTTTATAAAATATTATTATTAATATTAAATTAATTTTTATTAAATATAAATGATCTTATAATTTTATGAATGCAATTAAAATTTTTATTAAGGTTTGAAAGCCATTTCTGTCAAAACCCGTGAATTTTTTATAAATGTCGGTTTTTATTTTAAAATTGAAAATTCACATATTTAGAAAATTATTTAGATAAAATAAATATTATTTTTGTAATCAGGACATCGAAATTATCCAACGGTGAATTTTTCATAATTTTCTGAGACAGTCAAATTTTTGGGTAAAAATTAAATACCATTTAAATATATAATGTGTTTTATGACATCATAATGACCCAATGGTGTTGTAATAAAACACCATAATCCTTTTTTTCGGCCAATATATGTTTTATCTTTAAAATAATGAGGTTTTGGGTTTGTTTTACTCACTTTTCAAAGCATTAATGGATCCCTCAAGACTTATTCAACACTTTGCCTTTTTAAATTAATTTCCATGGGAGTGTGACTCACCTCCACATAAGCAACCCTAATTTTTTAATAAGTTCGGACCTTGGACTTGTAAAATATTTTTTCCTCTTTCCTTTTCCAGAAACCATGGGAAAATAGCATGGGATGGTTTGTGGTTTGGATTATTTTAATATAAGGGGTCCCAAACCTAAATAATAAAGAATTCTCTCACCTTTCCTATATAAACCCACCCAAGATCCCACTTCCTCCTCACTCAAAGCCCTTGAAGATCGTCCAACCTCTGCCCTACTCTCTCTATAATCCTCTCAAGGTGCCCCAAGCTCCCAAGAAGCCTCTCACAAGCCTCTCTCTAGCCTTTGGAAGCACACTTCCAAGTAAGGGGTTTTCTTCCTTTCTCTTTTTTGTCAATTTTCTTTAAGTTGTATTGCCCTTTTAATTTCAATTATGAATGTTGGGGTATGGTTTCGCACCTCCCCCATACTGACCTCTTATTTTTTGAATGATGGGAGAACCCTTTCTCTCTCATTAAATGCCTCCCATGTACACCCGTTACTATGCCGAAATTCCGAAAGGAACTTCTCTCTCTTCTTTTATATTCAAGCAATACTTTTGTATCATGAATCTAAATTCCATTTCTATTGTTGGGACATGTATATATATGATCTCCTTACTTTCCATTACATGTAAATATGATGAGGAACCCCTTTCTCTCTCATCAACCTTTTTTTATGAATTCTTATGTCACGCCGTTACGCTGCCGAAATCGCACCGATTTTCTAAGCCAATGTCTTTGTGTAGTGAATACCATGCCCATTTCTCCATCAAGGGTATTCACCTTTTTGCACATTTACTTATTGATTATAAAGTTTCATGTATGAATTCCACATTCCTTTATCGTGGAATAAATGATTATGTTTTATGAATCCATGTTTTATGATCCATGTGGCACACTTATGCATGAAATGAAATGTTTAAGAAGGGTGCGCCCTTTATAGCGCTCCAATGCATTGGGTAAAGTATAGTATCATGATACGTCATGTGCAATGAGTGTTGACTCATGATAATTCAAGTGAAACGAGGGTTTACTCGTGCTTCAAGTGCAATGAGGGTTTACTCATGCTCCATGTGCAATGAGCCTTGGCTCATGCTAATTCAATGTTAAGTGTTGTTGCCACATTTCCATGTTATGATTATCATGATTTATCATGCCTTTATGTTAATGTCTCTCTTATGATCTATTGATATGCCTATTGCCTAACATGTATTTTACTCTTCATGTTATTCATTTTGTACTCCCTTACTGGGCTTTATAGCTCACCCTTTTCTTATGCATGTCCTCAGGTTATCCCATGCAATGCTAAGTACGAAGGAATGTAGTGGTCATGTAAAGAAAGTTTTCAATAAGGATGTTGTATTTAAAGTTTAAAGTTTTTATGTAATGATCCTAAGCCCCAAATACACTAAACCTCTCGATATTCTTTGTTCTATCAAGTGATGTTTTATGTAATAAAGCATGTTTAAGTTGTAATAAAAAGTAGGGTTGTCATAATAAACCTTTATGAAACTAATCCACTTTATAATAATAACTCCTTATTAAAATTTTAGCATGATTTATCATCACTAATCATTAATTCTAAGCCTTTAAATTTTATAATAAAAAATTCTTAAAAATAATCCACTTCTAGAGAATTTCCAAAATGCCCAAAACACAAACAAGAGAATCTAGAAGTAACCAGTCCCTCTTTCTCTAGGGTTTTTATATATTTTAAGTACCGTCCTTTAAATATTGTTGTAAGTGATATAAATAGCATAAATCAAACTAGAGCCTCTGTTAGAAACTAGTTTGAACATCAAAATTTATTTTCCTAGCATGAACCAAATAACATCAATGAAGCTATTAATTAAGAATTATGGGTAAAGGACTTGAAGAAAAGTCAAATAAATTTGAATGAATAGTGTGTGGGAACATATAGACAGACAGAAGGACTCCAGGTCCATTGACACTAAATGGGTGTTTAGTAATAAAGTTGACGAGTCGGGAAATATAGTTAGAAACAAGGTAAGACTTGTTTCACAAGGTTATAGCCAGGAAGAAGATATTGACTGTGAGGAAACCTTTTCAGTTGTAGAAACAATTGAGTTTATAAGAATATTGCTTTCTTATAAAGATCATCTAGATTTTAATCTTTTTCAAATTTTTGTCAAGAGTAAATTCTTAAATGGTTTTATAATTGAGCTTTTTTTTGTAGAATAACCCCATGGTTTTCCAAATCCAAATTTTAAAAATCAATTTTTTAAATTAAAAAATGCTTTATATAGCTTAATACAAGCTCATATATCTTGGTATAATAGGATATGAAATTTTATGATTTCAAAATATTTTTCAAAACGAATAAAATATCCTACTCTTTTCGTAAAATGAATTTCAAAAGATGATTTAGTAGTGAGAATCAATGTGATGATATTACTTTGAGATCTTCAAGAAATTCTATTTGTAATAATTTTTCCAAAATGAAGAAAAATGAATTTGTAATGAGTTTAATGAGTGAACTAAAATTCTATTTTGGATTTAATATTTTTCAAAATAAAGAATGAATTATTTTGAAACGAATTAAATACAAAAAAGTTCTTTTAAAACATTTAAATATGGATAGAACTAATAGTAGTGATACTCTTTTGAGTACCAACTGTAAATTAGTTCTTGATGAATCTTGGAATCTAGTTAGAGAGGTATAATTGGAAGTCTTATCTACTTGAATAATAGTTGAATAGATATTATGTTTAGGGTGTGTATATGTTCTCATTTTCTTGAAAACCCAAAGGAGTCACACTTACTTGTTATTAAAATAATTTTCATTTACATTAAATATTCAACTAATTTAGTTTGTTTTATCTTAGATGATAAGAATTTGATTTATTTTGTTATTCTGATGCTAATTTTGGTGGATGTAAGTTAGATTGAACTTTTTTGGAACATGTCACTTTTTAGGCAATTTTATAGATTCATGGTTTAGTAGAAAAAAATTCTATTTCATTGTTTACTAATGAAGTTTAATACATAGCTGTAGGTAGTTGTTGTGCACAAATTTTGTGGACGAAAAACACATTACTAGACTATGGATATCTATTACGACATTTCCCCATAAACCGTGAAAACAAAAGTGCTATTTACATTTAAAAGAATCATATTTCACATTAAATGAAAAACACATCAATATAAGGCATCAATTTTTGAGAGAACGTTTAAAAAAATAATATATCACTCTTGAATTTATTAGTATTTAACATCAGTTAGCTAATATATTCACCATGCCTTTGAATTTTGAGAGAATGAATTATATCAAACATGAGTTTGGAATGATAAATTTCAGATATGTTTAATTCCCTTTATCATACCACTGGGTTTTCATACATTTTATTTTTCATATTTTTGGTTTGTCATAAAATTACTTTTTTATATCCCTGGTTTGTAATACCATTTGTTGTCATACTGGTAGGTTTTTATACTATTGGTCAAAATAACGTTGGTTGTCCTAAATTTGTTTTTCACAACATTATTTTTCATTCCTTTGGGTTTTATTGACATTGTGTTGTCATTCCATTGATTTAATGAATTTGTAAACAAATTTTATTTTTTGATTTTTTGAACCGTTGGTTTATTTCCCAGTTTATTTTATTTACTAAAACTCACTATGTTATTTTGTCTCGATTTTGATTTCATTTTCAATTATAATTTCAATTTTAGAATACCTTATATCCCAAATGATATTAATGTAGAATATGTCTATTCTCGACATACATTGGGCCCTGTGCGATACTCGCATATCTCTCTCAAGCCTAGAGAAACCCTTGCCTGATTCTTTTCTTACTCCCTCCTTAACATTGACTGAGATTTACAAGATATTATGAATTCCAAGAAAAAATCTACCTTTAGTTCCTTATATGTTTATGTCTAGATCATAAAATAAGTGGAAGAAGGAATCAAGTGTTACTGCTCCAGTTTCTCCAATTAAACCCAAGATTGAAAACTACATTGTTTCACCAAAAAAGGAAGTCAAATTGAAGTGGATACTATCAAGTAAGTCTTAAGTACTCAAGGTTATTCCAAAACAAGGGTGTTTGGAATGGTTTTCTTTGAGAAAATTCCTTTCTACCTAAATATAGAAAATGAGTTTTACTAGAACATAGAGTTTACATTTAATAAAGATGTTGCAGATTCAATTAAAATCCATGTCAAAGGACATGAGTTCGGTTTTTCTTCAATAAAATGGGATAAGTGATTAAATGTGCCTCATGATGGATTATTTGATGAATACAATTGTAATATTATAGAAAATTGTGATTTCATTATGTATGAAGATTCTCTAGTCATGCTAATAAGAGATTTCACATCCAAAAGGCGTGTTGCCTCTAAGTTGGATGGTGAATGTAGGTTGTTATTTAATTTATTGCAGAAAATCATTTTCTCGAGGAAGGTTTATTTTGAAACCCATAGATTTCAATATGTCTATCTATTATATCATAGGATATATGGTCCCAAGATCAATATTTATAGATATCTAGTGGTACATATGTGCAAGATGGTGAAACCTTCTTCCAGATAAAATTGATTGATATATCCTAAGATAATTTATGTAAGAATAAAGTATAAGGACCTAGTTAGAGATGATTAAGATTCTATGATTGATTGTGGTGGTTTATACATAACAAGTGACACATGATCAAGAATGAATATATTCTAGAACCCATGGTAGAAATAATGGGATTGATATTTTTAGAAGATGTATTCTGAATATAATTTGGTTGATCATCTGACAAGACATAAGGATGAAGAGGATCCAAGTTTGGAACCTGATGATGTTTTGGAATATACAGATAAGGAAGAATTTGTTTATGAATAAGTTCAAAAAGAAAAATATTCTAAAGAAGGTATTGAACCTGAACTTTCTCTAAAAGCCTCTCCCAACACCTATTGAGCTCCTAGTCCACATAGAAGGTTGAAAAAAATGGGGAATTTAGTAAATAGTGAGGAAGAATATATTAAGGTCTCTGAAAAGGATCAATATAAAAGTTCCAAATCCTTTTAAAATGATGATGGTGATGATGATGATGAAAAGATAGAAGAAATTGGTAATGGAAAATAGGTTGATGATAATGAAAGTGATTCTAAATCAAATTATGATAATTTAAAAATCAAGAAGAAGGATGTGTAATGACTCTAGATCTTAAGGATTCATTTTTTTAGGGGAGAATTCCCCAAAAATAGATATTTTTCAAGAAACATCAGTTGTTGATGTTGTTTGTGAAAGTTCAGTTTCCATAGGTCATGATGTTTCAAATTCTACTATGGCTGAGCATTTGAAAGTTATAGTTGATGTTGAATAACAAGTTACTAAGAAAGATAAAAAATGAGATTATTGAGGAAGAATTTTTAGATAACCTGATAGGTATTGTATATTATCATAATTCCCTTTTGGAAGAAAATGTGGAAGGTGCTACCACTGTTGTTGATGCTCAAAAACATGTTGATATGGAATATGCACCAACTGTTGGTACACATTTGGAATCCGAACCTAAAAGTGTTGATCACATAGTGGATTCTCTATGTTCAGAAGGTTAGAGGAACCTACAAGTTTCAATTGTTTCTACTGGTGTGGTACCTCCTGACTCAATTTTTGTTTTAGTCTATTTATATAGACCCTATGGAAAAGTATTGGAGAAATTTTTCTGATTTTGAAATAAGATATTTTAAGAATTATAAACATGAAGATAATATTAAATGTGATCTTAAAGGATATTTAAAATCCCGGGTTGATCTTAATGTTCTTCTTGAAAATTTCAGTTATGTGAGACCTCTAGTACCTAAACCAGCTCTAGCTCTTCCAGTTGTTCCAATAGATATATTGAATCAAGATGACATAGAAGTTTTTGGAAAAAGGCTAATGTATGAGTTTCACAAGTTTGTAAGAAATCAAACCCCTCTTTTGAAAAATATTAGTGAAGAAGTTGCTAGGTATTTATTTGGGTTGGTTATTTGGTATATCCAACCAAAAATGATGCATCCCACACAGGTAGCAGAAATTGAGAATAAGAGGTTAAGTGGTGAACTGGAAAATCTCATGTATTTGGTTGTGGAAATGAAATCTGAATTTATAGCTTCCATGGATGGTATTATTAATATTCTTGGGGATACTTCTTCATATTATTTTCATGGTATTATTTTTCCTCCCAGGATTAATGTTGATCAGTTGGGATCAGTTGTGAGAGATGATCCTAGATTTTCATCTACCGATACTTCTTGTAGTGTAATTGATCATCCCTAATAAACCATGAGTATAATTTGATATAATTATTACAATGTTATCAAGATAGATTCAATATATTCCAAATATATTCTTGATGAAAGGGAGAATATTACAAAATCCATTAAGTACTATCTCTCTTAAAATGTATACCAGGAATGCTGTGGAAGAAAATTTCAAATTCATTACTGAGAATATTCAAATTCCTCCAATGTCTCATGAATTCAAAGGAAAAGTCATAAATATTAAGGATATGACCCTACTGTTAAACAAGTCTATGGAATAAAAGCGTGAAATTTTTAGTTCCAAGGAAAGAGGTAACTAGATCAATATGGATTTTATAAATCTATTGAATCCTGATATGCATGTTCATAACTCTGCAGTTGTAGCTCCAGATGCCTTTTCGAATAATTAAACTATTTTTGGACTCACTACTTGCCCTGTGTACCATTATTCACATCCAAAATACTATTCTTCCTTTGTAACAAATCCTTTTGAACATTTACCTCTTATACTTCAACCTTTTCCCATGACTCATACAGAGGCACTCAAGCATTTGAGACTTGTTATTTAAAGAGAATTACTTTTCTCCTCTAACTCAACATCTCTTAAATTTCCTATAGCTATCCCTAATATTTCAGCCTCTGCTTTTAATTCATCTAATAAAGTTAAATAACCACCAGATCCTTCCATTCAAATTCTCTGAACATAGTTTTTTACTTATTGATGGGAATATATGTGGAAAATTTTATCAATATATAACTTCTGTTTTTGTCTCTGTAGATTTTTTATCTCTTCCATACCATTTTTTATAATCCAAAAACGGGGATAATTTTTATAGATTTTGTGTTTATAAACAATTTTTACAATGTACAGAAATTGTATGAATTTTATGGATTTTTTAAAGGTTGGGGTCGAAGACTTATTTTATTACTAAAGAAAAGACCTCTTTTGACTGGGTAGAGGGAGACCAATTACATATACTAAAGGACCAAGGCCATGTGGCCTGAATACTATCCATTTTTTGGCCAGAGGGCCCCTCAGTGAATAGAACTACTACAGTACCCAGGCTGCTATAGTACCTTCTGCAGTACTGCCACCATTACAGCCCTGCTACAGTGCCTCCGTGCTACAGTGTCACCACTTCTATAGTTTTCCCACTACTACAGTATGACTATTGTTCCTGGATATAGTGCTACTACAATACCCAGAAATTCCTCTTATCCTAGATTATATAATGGGTCTTTTGGATACCAAGAAGGAGCCCATACCACTTGGGTACATGCTCGTTGTCACATTTTATAGATTTATTTATATCTATTTTCTATCCTTATTATCTTTGATACTTTTTCATTATGATAGATCCCTTTGATACTTCCCATTTCATTATTATTTTCCTTGAAGAATCTACAAATACTATGATTGATAAGTCTCGATTTATATTAGGAAATTACCTTGTAAATCATGTTTAAACTCATGTAATACCTTTGATGACCTATTTTTACTTTCCTAATATTATTTTGATTCAATGATTAGTGATCATAAAAAATGTGGAGATTATTGACCTCCAAGTATTAATGATCACAAAATCATGATTCTAATAATACTGATAAATTTCATATCTTCTTATATGAAATATTGATTCTGAGAATATGTGATAAATTTGTCCATGTATTAGACATCATTGAGTCCGTCAATGTTGACTATGATGCACCATTAACATAAAAATATCCATGTCTGAGATATCGCCAAGACGTCACACTGCCATACTATCATACCTATGGACTGAAGATTTGACAATGTATGAGACACTATTGATCAAGATACCACCAATATGTCATGCTGTCATAATGAAAACATGGAAAAGTATGAGATACCACCAGATGAGGCACTGTCAATACCACACCACCAAACTCATACACTATCGAACCATAATCCATTAGCCGAGACACCAAAAACATAACAAAAAATTTACCAAGTCTATAAAACCTCCAGCAAGCCACCACCCTTGTCACACTGCTAGTGTCACACCACCAAAGTCACATAGTCAGAGAAACATACCACCAAAGCATGAAACCGTGAGAGATGTCGCTCGAACTCTAGACACCACCATATCTTAATTATCCTTCACTGTTTTTTTGCATTTATTATTTTTAAATATATTAATCTAATCACTATATTCATTTAATTTAGTGTCATTTACTATTTAAATTATTTTTTTGTAAATGTTATATAGATATCATATCAAAACATATAGTAAGAGGAATCTATTTTAGATGTTTTAGCTGCTAATACAAGTGGAACACCCTCCCTAATGCAATATATTCAGATACACATAGAGTCATATAGAGAAAAATGAAATAGATAGAAAAAAAGAGTGGATATAAGGATCTCGCAATTAACTGAATATTTGATAGCTAAAGAGATGAACATAATTGGAAACATGAGGAGCTCACTATTGTATTAAATTTTCTAAGGAATAAAAATCTCATCTCATCTAGAACTTTTCTACAGTCCAATAATAAGAGCTGTGAAACTCTATATTCTTGATGATTTTGAAAGAACATAACTCAAGCATTATTTCTAATTCAAAACAAGAGACACAACCTGTATTGCAAAAACACATCATCTCTAAAATCTCTACTCCTAGATTTATTGATTCTATGTATATTTATTACATTTTGAGTAGTGAGTTCTATAATCTATTTTTATACACACTCACTATCTCTTGTGCTAAACTAGAATACACATGATATCTTCCAAATTCTTTTCTTACTTTTTTCTCTCATGGTTAAGATTGGTCGATGTCCCGGTGAGGCCTGATTATTTTTTCTCCCCTGAATAACCACAGAAGAGGTCATGTGTGACCTGGATAATGTTAAGTGTTGAAAAACCTAATCTAAGTTGTGGATTATTGAGTTTGTGGTATATAAACTTCTCGGAGGCAGGTGATCACCATGTGGAGATGACTACATCTCAAATTGAGGTCGAACCTCTTGTATTCAATCATTCTGCTGTGGTTTTTAATTTTTTTTACTAATTTTCTTCCATAAAACTACAAAACATTTTTACCTATAAACAAGATTCATACTTTGATAGTTTATCCAAATTCATGTTCATATAGATTTTGGATCAAGTAAATTAATTTCAAAAGATTAAATAATATTTCATATTATTCATATGAAAACTAATAAATCTATAGATAAATCATTTGAATGATTAATATCAAAATCATAGTACTTATTTTTGTTAACATTCACTTATTTAACCATTTGGGGGATCTCAAAATAATCCTATTTTACAAGTAATTTTATTGGGTAATCAATTAAACCCCCTCTTGAGATACTCACTCTACCTAACATGATTCGTATGAGAAGTTAAAAAAACATATTTTCAAAAGTAAATTTTGAAATAATTTAAATATTTCATAAAAAATAAGTGAAGATAGTTTAAATAGATTGTCAATAAAGTTAATATCAAAACACACATAATATATTGTAAAGGTAATGTGAATTATCTACCATCATATACCTTAGGATTGTAAGACAAGGTGTATTGTAAAGGAATACTACTCATGTCCAGGGTGAAGATAAGGTTAACACCCAACCATCACTTTTCAAGGTAAATACCTCTTGGGGAATCTGTGAAAAACCCACATCTAATTATTTGTATCACATATGGATTAATTTATTGGAATGTCACACTTACTTTAATTAAACATTATAGAATGATATATTTCTTTCCATTTATTTTAAAATAGATATTGAAACATTACTACACATGTTTTATTATGGAAAAAGTACACATTAACATGAAATCCATTTAAACTAATACAGATATCTACCTTTTATATTATTTTAAAAAATATCAATAATTTCGTTGATTTAAATTTAATTTATTAGAGAATAAAAAATAATAAAAATTAATTAAGATATTATAAAAATAAAATTAATTCACAATCAAACCATTCCTAACTCACCATTAATAAAATGAAAATGTTAAATAGCAAGGGGTTTTGAAAAAATATCATCTAATAGTATATTTTTATTAATTAAATCCATCACAATAACTACTTTTTTTGAACGTGGCCTCTCAAAAAGTGGTTCCTATGGTAATTTTCCTTAGTGATAGAGAATAGAATTGGATTTCTAGAAATACTATTGGCACTAGTATTATTAGAATTAATAGTAGCATGGTTTTTATTTATCCCATAATCTATTAAATTTTGTATCATCCAAATAAATTGGTTTCAATAACACCCGATGATAATATATTCATCTTTGACTATAGAAATACAAACATAGATTTTCCCCATAAAAAACAAGAGATAATGTATTTTCAAAGTAGGTGAAAGGACCCACTAATAATTTTCATATCAAATTTAAATCCACCAAAATCTACATCCAAAAAATCATGAATGTCCAAAATAGGAGAATTTTTAATTAAAAAATCATTTTTTTAAAATTATGAATTTTTTTTAAAAAATTAAGAGATTTTAAATGAGAATATTATGGATTGAATTGAAAGAGATAACAAAGAAAACCCCAAAGCATGATATCAGGTTGGGTTGTGGTAAGGTAATGAATTATCTAAATCGTAACTCTATAAATGATTCCTTCAATGAGTTTACCAACTTCATCAACCATTAGATAAAAAGAAGTTATCATTGATGAAATCATTTACTTTACACGATCCATTGAAAAAATCATTAACATATTAGTAGTTTATTTTCTCAGTTTTATAAAAATACAATCTAAATTTCAAGAAATTTTAAAAACAAGAATGATTTATACCATTCCCATAAAACTCATTTAAATTTATACTCTAACTATATTTGAAAATTAAAAACAAATAAATTCTATTATAGAACCAAAAATAATATCTTTGAAGTAAATTTTAATAAATAATAAATCAAATGATATTAAATTTTAAAAATATATAAACCATATTTTCCCATTTCAAATTTTTCTTTATTATCGTTTTGAAAACATTAATACCAAGACCAAGGGAATCGTTTGAATCCATTAAGTTTCTTTTTTTAACTTAAAAACACAGTTTTTGTAATTTTGAATCATTAAAACTGGAAGGTTGTTCAACAAAGACTTTTTTTTGAATTAAAAACATTTAAAAGATATATGTTTACATCCACTTGAGAAAGATTCATATTTTAATGGGTAGGGAATTTTAATAATATTCTAATGGATTATATCCTAACAATGGGTGAAAATTTATCATAAAAATTAATCCATTGGTCTTGATTATTGAATTGTTCTATGAGTCTATCTTTTTTTCCATATTTTGTTAAGTTGATCATCTAATTTAGTTCTAAAAACCCATTTAGTACGAATAATTGGCTGACTAGCTACACTTTCAAAAAATATTAAAAACATTATTTATAGTGAATTGGTTTAACTATTCTTTCATTAAAAGTAAAAAACATTCATCTTTAATGGAATCACAAATATTAAGGGGTTCTAGGTGTGAAACAAGAACATGGTTTTCACTATCATTTAAAACAAACCTTCTAGTATGAATGTTGACTTCTAAATCCTTGATAACATTTTCTATGATATGGTATATAAATCTCACTTATTACAAGAGTAAAGGTAAAAATGGTGGTTTTTCAAAAACATCAATCTCATTAGAATTGGGTGGATTATTTAAGGTCAAATACTATGGTTCAACCTCAACATCATCAATTTGGGGTGGAGGTCTAGGAAAATTCACCACATATTTTATGTGAATCGATTATTCCATGTTCATTGTCATTTTATTAATGTCTTGGTATACTTTATTCGAGTTAGAGTACCAAAGAGAAATACCTTTATTGTATTTGGGTTAAATATTTCCATATTTTTCATTGATGTTAATAACATATCATTTACATAAAAAAACATTAAAAAAAATATAAATTTAGTAATTTTTCTTTTCTAATGTTTATAATGGGGCCTTTTTAAGAACATGTATTATAAGAACTCTATTAAAGTTATTGAAAAATTAATAACTATGAAGGCCTATAAATATTAAGGGATTTGGAAATTAATTTAATTAATTTATTTTAATTCCTTGAAGAGTTTGATTTCTTTCTTTAGATAATCCCATGTTTTTATGGAGTCCTTAAAGAGGAACAAGATTGATGATAACCTTTAAAAGTACAAAGTTCATCAAAGTATTCATTATCAAATTCTCCACCTTTATCAATCTTGATTTATATGATCTTATAAGATTTTTCATTTTCAACCTTATTGGTATATTTGATAATTAATTTTAATGAATATTTTTTATGATACATGAAATAAAAACTTGTAAATATTTTATAATCATTAATAATTACAAAATTATAAAATTTACCTCCAATACATGCAACCTAGTTTTGTTCAAAAATTTCATGAAAAATAATCACAAGGTATTTAGAAAAAGATACATAATTATTATATTTTAATGATGTTTTTTATTTCTTATAAATTTTTAAAGGTTTATAGATGATATCTTTTTTGAAATAGAATTTAGGTAAATATCATAATAGTTGATATTGGTTAAGTTTGAAAAGTGCATGTTTGATACAATGACCAATGTGTATATTAAAAGCCATGAATATATATCTTATTCACTCAAACATTTAATTTTTTTTTACCTAAAATAAATTTTAAAGAAATAAAATAATAAAATATAAAACAACAAGAGGAAAATAAAATATTTTCTTCAGAATAAAAAAATTTAAGAAATTCATTTTCAAAAGATAATTTAACACCATTGTATCATAATTAAAAAATGATTAATTTTTTTTGTTCTAAACCTTTGAATTTGTTATTAATAGTGGTATTTTAAAATCTAATTTTATATATAATGATGATTCTAATTCTTGATTTATCACTAAAATTTATGTGGCCTCTATCAATATATTTAAAATGGTGGTACATAGAGTAGTCACTGAACATGTGTCCTGACAACCCTCTATCCATGCACCTTTTGGATCCCTATAATTTTCTCTTGATATAATATTCATATAAAATAATAATTAAACTAAAGACTTTGGTACCAAAAATTTTGGTCTTCATGTGTTAGTTAAAAAATAATTTTGAGCCCATATTTATTTTGAATAAGATTTTCTAGAAAACATATTTTACGAATGATGAATACTTTTTGGACTTCTAGAATGGTCAATTTTAAATAAAATCCATAAATGATTTGTATGTATTATAAGAAATAATTAGAAAACTAATGTTGTTAGAATCATTTTATTAACGATTTATTTTTAGAGGTCCAGGATTGATTTGAACATCTAAATTCAAAATGATTTTTCACATGATATTGTGAACCCTATATGTAATTTAACTTTTTTTCACATTGGGAGAACTTAGAAAGATAATTTTTAAGATCCTTAATTATAGATTTATATTATTTATCATTGGGTATCTCCTTTATTTTCATGAATAATTTGTCTTTCTCTTTATAATGATGATCCCTTTCAAATACCACTTGATTACATTTCTTCATAAATTCTTTCAAATTTGTGGTGAGTTAAAAAACCAGTTTCTAATTGATCTCTATCATATTTAGGATATGGGGACCTATAGAGAGACTCTCTCTCTTTGATGTAATGTATATTCGGGATATTCCTCGATGACCTTCTTGTCTACTTGTACTTTGGCTGAATATTTTCTCTCCCATGGAAGATTCGATAGTCACAACATGATCTAGTTTGATAGGGGGAGTAATAATCTTTCCCATGGAAGAATCATAGATAATTATTTGTTCTATGGAAACTTCTACTCCTATATCTCAAAGAAACCATTTCTAAAGGTCCATTTCATAAGGGAATGGCAAGCACATGAAATACTACCTTGAGGTGATCTTAGAGAGGCTGTTGGAAGGTAAGAATACTATGGTTGGTTGGATAATTTTTCCTAAGGGTTAAAATCAATGGAAAAAAGGAAACTTTGATTCTCATCACTCATAAATATATTGACTTTCGAGTTAGAAAACCATTTCTTTATGTCGTGGATTTTCCAACTTCTTCATCCCTCTAGTAATTAAAGGCAAAATATTGGGATTTTGGATCTATATTTATCATGATGGTTGTTTTTCATATTTGGGAGTAAGAAAATCACATACATCCACATGATGTATTTTACTATTATGTGTAAACTTGGGTCAGAGTTCATAGACTAAACTGGATTCTTTTTCACCCCTGGATTTTATACAACCTTGCACTAACTATTGATATCCCAATAAAAAATGGATAGGGAGACTGAATTGACCAGGTTTAGTCATTATGATAGACTCCTGATTGAGTTGAACATGAGTTAAATTCTTGTAGAAAAAGTCGTTATTTCAACAGAGGACCATGAATTGAATTTGGGTTTTGAATATGATAAAATAACTAGGTACAATATGGATTATAGGACAATTGGATATGAAAATTAAAACTATAGGAGGTCTTTAATATGTTCTTTTTTCATAGCCAAAGGCCACAATGAAAACCCGTGTCTTAATAAATTAAAATTCACTAGTTCTGTTGTTGTTAATGATGATATGAATTCTTGAATGGAGGGGGTGGGTACCAAGGGGTAAATACATTTGTTTATATCGGTAATGTTCTCATTCCAATAGAGAAGAACTATTTTGAACTACGGGATCCTACTCGAAGCTATCTTGATTGTGATATTGCAGGGACCACTGCAATACCTATATAGTAGGAAACTACAAATGTTTTTTCTCCTAAAATAAAACATGTTATTGATGCTCTTGAGATGAGATACACTAGGTAATTATTTGAAATTGTGGAAGATGTATTGGCTAGGGATTACATGTCAATTGATGAAGCATGATCTCATGAATTGGATAATCATAAAATTCTACAAGAAGTGATGATATCTGAAAAACTAGAAAAGGGAAATAAAAACTAGATGAAGGGGGAAATCAGAAATAAAATCCCTTTGGAAATGTTAATTTGGAAGGTTTTCCCCTCTTTTTATGTAGGCTAAATCTGATAATTATAAGTAGGTGGTTTACTCACATCTTATTAGGGATGTGGGTTCTTCTTTGAAAGGTATTGTCTTGGTTGGCCCAAATGAAAGATGTCCTTGGTAGTGAAAGGCTATCCTTCTTGTTCACAGGTTTTTGATCCCAAGTAAGTTTATCTCTTTGGAAATGATTCTTATTTCTTCTATAAATAGTGTGGGGGAACATAAGGATTTTTGATGTAGAATGAAATACAAAGCCTACTACCAAAATGTTTTCAATGGATGAATACGGATTTCAAATGGTTCCTTTTATAAATTCTAGATCTCACTGCTCTATGACTGGACATGTTTATGTTACTCAACCTATTTTCTAATGTGAACCTTCTATTAACAGTGCATATTATTTGGAAATAATATATGTGATCGTATATATCTTTGATGGTACGTCTATCAGGTATCCCATGAATGTAGATTGGTTCCACTGTGCTATATTTCCAAGGTGATAATGTTATTAAATATGGGCATGGTACATAAGAAACATCATTTAATTTTCATGTGCCAACGCAAAAATATTTTAGGGTTTCTTGATCCTTATAATGATATGCTAAAAATGTGTAATTACTACAATAGAAAAAGTAAATGAAGACACTATGGTTGATGACACTTCTAAGAAGGCCGAGTGACAACCCGTTATAGGGGGAACAATCTTGGAAAACAACGACATTGAAGGCATCTTACAATATACTAATACATTGAGAATAGGAAAACATACTATAGGTCATGGATGTGAGAGCATACAATGCAATTGGACTGCAATACATGATGGGGAGAGAAGGGTTGGATTTATTATTTTAGAAAATTTTTCCTTTGACTATTTTTATGAGGGCAATATTGACATGTATAGATATAACAGTATTTTGCAATGTTATTATGTATTTTAATAAAGGGGTGTTGTCTCAAACTTTTATTTATTATTTAACATACTCAAAACTATAAAAAATTAATTAAATTGAACAACAAGTGGAAGTGGATGAAAAATTATTTTCTATATTACTTACCTCAATTTCATCTATGATACATTTTGCATCATCATTACATGATTTGATTGAGGAGGGAGAATCATCACTTTCAATCCATATAGAAAAATTGAAGTATCTTGTTCTTACATTTTTCTACTTAATTCTCTCTTTGTACTTGTATATCTCTTGTTTCATTTCTCTTTTATTTTATTATTTAAAATAAAGTTACCACTATTTAATCTCATTCATTATCCTTTTTGGTATGATGAAAATTTTTCTTCCATCTCATGAAATTTTTTTATATTTATGGATGGTTTCTTTATATTTTCATCACATTTGAAAGAATCATCATTGATTTAATTGAGGTTAATAGTAATATTTTATTCACTTTATTTGCATATTTTTTATCTTCCCTAATCATAGTAATCTCATATGTCCTGAGAGATAAAATGAGTTATTTAATCATAATCTTCCTAATATCATTTGCTTCTTTATTGTCATAACTAAGGGTTACTAAGCACATGTAAATACTCAAATTGTGTTCTTACTTATCATTCTAATGAAAATATCATCACAATGATATTATATACCATTGTAAATGTTATTAATGTTATTAAACATCTCAGTAATTGATTAAATTTAATGCATGATAAAACCTTCAAAATATGGATGATACATATCAATTCTATTATCCTTAACATTATAAGTTTCATTATGAGTTACTTCAACCAATTTATAAATTTCATGAGAAGTTATAAATATTTATAGATGATTAATTTATTTATGATCTAATCTAGAATAAAGATAATTTATGGCTTTTCCATCAATATTAAAGGCCATAATATTATCAGACATCCATTTGTCCTATGATTATTTAGTGGTTGTATATCCATGTCTAAATTTTTCCAAATGAGATAACAATTTCATCTATGAAAATTTGACAAAAATGAGTTTTCCAATAACTATAATTTGTTCTATCAATGAAAGGTAATTAACCCACTGAGTGTCTTTTGATAGAACCTATGATATTAGAGGTTGAATCTATATTTTTAAGATAATTCCTTTACATTATTTATGACTTTTATATAAATATTTGTAAAAAAGGTCTACAAGTAATTTTGGAAAAAGGACACCTTTGATTCCAATTATTTTTCAGTTCAATATGCTAAGAGGGGGTGATTTTCCTTTAAAAAAACAAAACTAAAATATGTGGTAGAATTATAGAGTTAGTATATAACATATATGTATAAGAGATATATATAAAATAAAAAATTAAGGTAAGAAAAAAAAATTAAAATTTTTAGAAACATAATATGATAAAGGTATTTATAAATGACTCATGATGAGTCCCTATATCTCCTTCCCTCAATATCTTGATTATTTTTAGATTAATCTCTTGACATTAATAATAAACATGAAACCTGAGAAGAATGTCCCTTGGTTTTAGTGATATCCAAGAAAACCAATAAAGAATAAAATTTATTTTTAAATTATTTAAAAAATAAACCCATTAAAACAAAGGGTCACTTTATTTTTTTTTAGTTGTATAGAGAAACGAATATCCTACACTTTTGTGGTGGTGAGAACCAAAGAGAATAATAATAATAAGGACGGTTTGTTAGGATGAACACCTAACAATGAACCTTCTAATCTCTCTACAGGATTGAAATAATAAAATTAGAGAGAATATGAAGAAGAAATATGAGAAATGAAAAGTAAGCCAACAATGAAGAAGAGAGTTCTCAAAATAAAGAGATACATTGTTAAAATGAGATTTATTGATTTCTTGGAGTTTATTGCTTGTTTTTACGTATCTGGGTTGTTTATTTATATGATCTGGATATCCCTTAGTATCCTTTAGGGTGAAAATGAGTTATTAGATCTATTGGTAGGTGAGTCAACATGGTAGGGACCGTTTTTAATGTCTGGTTTTGATTTTCTCAATCGGCTCTACTATCTTGTTGGATGATCCTACTACCAATCTGCCAAGACCACCAACTGGTTGTTGGGTGGCCATCAGCTGACTGGTAGAGTATTAAGATCTAAAAATAATATTTTAAATCAACTATATGATGATTTATTATCCACTGGGTATATAATGATCCTAGTAGTGGCATGGTTTCATCATCCATGCCAACGGCTGGTCAGTGGCTATGCTTCATTTACCCTTTGGTGCAAGCTAGTGTGAGTCTTCAAGGAAAACCTCAATAGTTCTTTTTGATTCCAACATTTAATCTATTAAAAAATTATTATATTTTACATACATAAATACTTAAATATCATGAAATTAAATGGTTAGATCCATAATATTTGTAACATCCTAGGAGTTCAGTATATATATTATTCTTTTGAATAATTTGGAGTGTAATATCATTCCCGACACAAACTAAAATGATAGAAACCGTAAATTATTAAATTAAATTAATGATTTATAAAATATAAGTATGATAACATATAATATGTCAACATATGATAATAAATATTAACCTTCTTACATTTAGAAAATTGTTGTGAAATAATATTAAAAACACATATTTTTTTAGGATGCCCATTTAAATAAATGTAGTGTTTCATTATATTTTATTTTTTGTAATAAAAGTTATATATATAATTTCAAAAAATTAATTCATTTTCAAATTAAAAATATTATTATTTATTAACATTTAATTTCTTATCATTTTATGAAAATATTGATTTTTTAGTCCAAAATGTTGTTTTAATGAATATTATAATTTTATTGACTTTATCAAAATATAAGAATGAACTAGAGGGTAATAAAAACATTTAAGAGATCAAATATTAAATAAATGAATAAAATTATTCATTTTAACTTTTTTTAACTTAAGAAACTCATCGCCCACATTTTTATAACTAACGTAAAATGTTACATTAATAAAGAAAATAATTTTTATATTTTATTTCAATAAATTAATATTATTGTAAAATTTGTTTATGTATTGATTTTAATTTCTCATCACCGAAATTTGATTTATAATATATAAATTTAGGCCATGAAAATTAATTTCATTAATAATTCTAACTTAAACATAAATTTCATGATTAAAAACATGATTATCATATAAACATTTCTTAAGTGTTAATGGTGTATATTTTAAAATTAAAATTTATTAATCATGTTAATTTTAAATTATGAAATTAATATAATATCTATTATTATAATAAAAAAAATTAATTTTCATGGAAAATATTAATAAATAAAATTTTAATAAATTAACATGGGTGAAAGAAAAATTGACCTTGGGATAAAGTACGCATGGGTAAAGTGAAAGTGGAATGTTTAAAAACCTAAATCACTCAAAGGTGTTCCCATCATTATTTTATTGGGGGAGTACCACGATATCATGGAACATTCTCTATTTTTTCTATGTATGAAGGTCTTTGATCTTAACTTGTGTTAAGATATAATTTAATAAGCTAATGTAATTCTAAAATTACCCTTCCTTTTACTTATAAAAGGACACACTGACACATATTATTTAAATATTCATTCCTTCTAATTAAGAGGTGAAAATATTACTATTTCTTCATCCGAGAACTCCATCCTACTTACCTAATAATTTTTTTATTTACATTTATCCCTTCATTTACATGGATAATTCCTATGGAAAATCAATGTTCTTAACTCGAGTATTACTATCCTTTTTGTCTTTATTTTTAATTTTCTTCTTCCTAATCATCCATAAAATTTATAATATAAAAAATTAAATATAAAATATATAATTAAATCTTATTATATTAATTAAAAAAATTATTCATTCATTATATATTATCCAATATGAAAAACAAACACATCGGTCATGCGTATGTGTGGACTACTGCCTTAAGGATATGATGTAGTTTGTTTCTCATCACCACCTGTTATTAATGATATAAGATAAGGGTTCTATATATAATAAATGTTTTTTAAATATAAAATTATGAAATAAAAACCTTATTCATTTACCTTCATTCAATTCATTCATTAAATATTGAGAATGTTATTCATGAATATTTTCAAACTACCATGTCCATGAAGGACCTGTTCCATTTCTGATAATCGCCAAACATGGATGTAACTAAACATATAATTAGTAAACTAATATTAATTTTATAACATTATTATTATTTTTTACAGATATATTTTATTTTAATTTCACTCCATTCATTCATTGATAAATGGGTTCGTTAAACGTAGGTATGTGCAATCTACCGCCTCCATGAATGATCAATTTAATTTTTCATAACCACCTACCATTAATGGTATTATGAATTTATTTTATTAAGATATATGATATATATTAAATTTATGATCTTATTTATATGTTGTATTAACATTATTTAATAGTACATTCTTACTCATTCAATTATTACGATACATAATTTTTCATCGGTTTACCGCCTACTTAAGTGATGTAATAATATTTTAATATTGAATGAATATATTATATTATATAATATTAATGGAATTTAATAATATGTTAATAAATGTTTTTTAATATTCTTTAGTTATACTATTAATTTATAAACATGTAAATAATATATCATATTTTTTCATTAAAAATTACCATAACAAGTTTATCTTAGAATCCATCTTCATGAGTAGTAATTAAAACACTCATAAAAAGAAAATTAAAAATTAGAAATAACCATGATATATATATTAAAAACCCATTGGTAACAAAGGAGTGATAAAATTGGTATCAAATATCACATATAATTAATAACATTACAATGTATGTGAAAGATAATTAAATGTGTTAATGCCCAATGTTAAGAATAATTTTTAACAAACCAGGATATTCATAGTGAATAATTAAAAAAGAAGTATATAATAGGGTTAGAGATAAGAATGGTGATTTAAAATAGATTTTTAATATAGTCATTTTGGTTTTATAGGAATATGGAGTGAGATCAACTAATCAAGGAAATATTGAAAAAGGTTTTTTTTTCAAACCCCCTTCATTGGGACATGCATTATTTTATGGAAAAATTTATAATATATTGAGTATATGATGCCCAATTGTTATGTTGTCATGACATATAATTTATTCATGGTATTTGAGGATCATTTTCATTCTCTTTATCCTTCTAGGTTTTTTAAAAAGTAACTCAAATCTAAAGTCAATATATTTTACTATGAGGCATAATTTTTCTTCTTGGCATTTCTCTTAAAAGTCACTTTTACTAAAAAAATTACCTTTTAATTTGTTTATGTTATATTTTTTTGGAAATTAATACATTTCAATAAAATTTTTATATTTAGGGGATGAAATTATCTCTAAGAATTCTCTACTAAAAGGATTTATTCCCATAATAATCACACAAATACTTTTCTCCCACATCAATGTTTTTATTATTAGAAGTATTTTAAATATTGTCTCAAGTGACCATCAGAACTCTCTTCAACTCTTATCAATGAATTGTTTTATCATCCTATTGATGATGTGGGTTTCACTAAAATGTTTAATATAATATCATCATGTTATGTGTGATTAGTTTTCAGAAATGTTTTTTTACTAAAGTAACATTTTGAAATTTTACCAAATTCCTTCATTACAATTTGATTTAAAATTGTATTTTTCATTTACATTTAATTACTCAAAATTTTTTGAAAAATATATCCCATAAATGTTTCAGTATAGGGTTTTTAACAAAAAGGAATATCTTAAACATGTTTTCATGTCAACATATCTATATACCTCCTAAGTCATTTTACAAAATAAATAAACTCCACGCATTCAGGGTTTCAAAAAGAGAAACTATTATTTTATGCTTTAATAAAATCATCTATTTATATTTTTTTTCATTGGATATGTGATGTTATTACATTGAAAAAAAATTCTCCATACTTTAAGAGTGGTATTTAACTATATGGTGTTATTCATTATGGGTTTTCTTCAAATGATCCCATAAAACTTATTTATCTATATGGCTTATGAAATTATATTTTACATCATTGGGATTATTCATCACTATTTTTTTGTGACTAATCATCCTTATGTATATAAATTATTTTCTTCTAATTAATTTCCTCTTGGAATTCAGAGTTTCCCATTACATCATCTAATAGTGTACACCTAGATTCCATAAACATCAATTGATTGGGGAAATTGTTGTTTATACAATATATTCTTTCATTGTACTACATAATTACAGCATGCTAAGTAATATTTTTGTAGTTTTATTTACCTATAATAATTATTACAATAATAGGTTACTGATTTATTTTCCTTGGGTTTTTCATGATATGTATATTGATGGAATTATGAGAGATTTCTTAGTGAAGCACATGAAAAGGATAAAAAACACAATTTATTTCCTTAGTTTTTTGTGATATATTTATTGAATCCATGTGGCACACATATGTATGATTTTCATTATGTTATAGGTGGGAGATAAGTTATATATCCCTCCAATACATTGGGGATTGATTCCATCTCATGAGATATCATAGTGTGTGGGAAATAAGCCTAGCCCAAAATATTGTGTGGAAACTTATATTTGAAATCTATGATATATTAATTAGGTAGGGATCCTTGATATATTACATTAATGTCATTTTTATATTTCCACCACATTCCTATGATTCCATGCTCTTATGTTATAATCATTTTTTAATCCAATATTTTTTTAATATTTTTATTCCATGCTCTCAAGATTATGATCATTCCAATTATTATATCATGTTATTCCTTATTTATCTTATTTTTTGATTTATTTTTATGTTTAAACCTATTGAGAATTTTATCTCAAACTTTATTATGTTCCCCTTCCCCATAGTAATAAAACTAAGTTATACTTGTGGTATTTTTAGAGGAGTGGATTATTTGGAGACATTATGTGACTTATTGAAGACCTGTGGGGGATTTATTTTATTTTTATATACTGAATATTTTTTTCCATTTAACGAGAAGGCATGCAATTTTTAGTGAGTTATTCTTACAAATTCTATAAAACTCTAAAATAAAATGATATTTTGTTGTATAGTTGTTAATGATATTTTAATCAATGATGTGTATCAAATCAAGTGTTTTATGTTATATGTTTTTAGTATCAGATATGGGAGTATATTTCAATGGGAACTACAATATGTGTTTTTGATCATTTAAAATAATGTTAAGTAAAACATGATCATATATTAAAGTATTAAAAAAATATCCATATAATGAACCTCATTTTATTCAACTACCTTCGCTGCTAACCTTTGTTCCCTACTAGAACATGAAACCCCACTACGTTCATTTACTTGTAGTACCTGCATACCATGAGATTTATCGAAGCCTAGAACTGTAAGTACATGATCATTAATCAACACATAAATTAATTTTACAAAAGAAATAATTTTATGATATTCTTGAAGATAATTTCTAGTTTATAATTTTATAAAATTTGGTAATTACAATAATTTAACAAAAATATGCATTACCATATTGTCACTTTCTATTAGTATGAAGTTTTTCACAAATACAATACTTTTAAAATGAAAACATTTTCCTTTTTATGAAGAATACTCATGGTTTTCTAAATGACTCTATAATTGTTCCAAATAATCCTTAACCCCAATGAAAAAAAAATTAAACCTTGGTATGAGCACAAAAATCTCAGAAAGGTACATATGAAAACAAGAGATAAACTTGTTAGTCCATTTCAAACCCACATCATCATATAAGAGAGTTTTCCTTTAACATAATAACTTTGAACTAAAATATTCATTTACTAACACTTGAAATAATATTTTCAATCAAAAATATTTCATTAAATATATTATAATAAAATATAAAAGGAAAATCATAATCTTGTGGTTTTCTTAGAAAATATGAGAACCCATGGAAAACATTATCTTGAAAACATACATTTTTACCATTAAATGGAACAATAATTTCATTAAATAATAAATCATTTGTTAAGCTTATAAAATCAAAATAATTCCACTAAAACTAATTAAAAAGTTTATAAATTTCATATATGTTCGCAGGGAAATCACATTAAAAGAACCCTTACAATCTCCCTTAGAGGTAACTATACAAGAACCCATATAAATAGAATAACCTACTTAGATAATTCCCACATAATTATCTAAAAGGCATAATTATTTTCTAATGAATTGGAGAGATATATCAAGCCCATAAGTCATTATAAACAATTTACAAGGTACTTAATAAAGAATGATAATATAAAACCTTTCTTTTATGTCATCAAACTCATAGAAATATACTTTTTCCCTAACAGAAATATTTTCAGATATTGATATCTCAAATTTAATTAAAAATCCATAATATAAAATAAAAAACCAATAAAAATGGGGAAAATATTTTTTAATGATAGAAAACAAGGAACTTTTTAAAATTAGGAAAACATAAAATAACTATTATTATGGCTATTTAATTCATCGATGTTATATAATTTAAAATAGAATATTACTTTTTTCCCTTTTATAATTATATTTAAACATTATTGTATAAAATAAATAAAATTATTATTTTGAATTATTTATAAATAATGCCAAAACAGAAAAAAATCTTTATAATTAATTAATTTAAATATTAATACATCCATAAAATTATTTTAATAATGTGGAAATTGAGTGAGAAAATTTCTAAATTAAATAATTAAATTATTTAAAATGAGGATTTAAGGTAAAGTGTCCCTTACCCAAGTCCAAATTTTCACATTTGTTCCTTTTATTCCTGAAAAATTAAAATATGTTAATTATTTACTTAATAATTGTTTTTTTCAAATTTTCTATTCCATATATTTCACTTGTATACATTTTATACATAAATACTTAATTGATTATGTTTTCTAAAAATTATTTGTTGATGTTTATCACATTAGTAAAAATTACATTCTTGGATTGAATTTGGGAAACTAAACAATTATTATATCATTTATTCAATATTAATAATGTGAGAATTATCATTTTTATATGTTCATAATACTTTTATATCCAACTATTTAATATGGTTATGAGAAATTATTTACATTATTATCTTGGAAATGGTAGGTCGAATGTACGCAAGAGTAACTTTTCAATTTTTTTAAAAACATATAGGAATGAAGGTAAGTATCATTTTATTATTCAATAACTATTATTAAATCATAAATATTATATTAATTCTCTAATTACTCAATATATACATTGTATTTGAGCTGGGGATGAAAAATAAAATACATGAGTTCTTGAGGCAGTAGTCTGCATGTACACACCAGCGATGATTTTATTTTTAATTAGTTGAAAAATAAATAAGAATAATATTTATTTCTAATTAAAAAATTATATTTATAAAATATATATTATTTTATTTTATTTTTAAATATTTTTTTACCATCTATAAGATTCAGTGATGAAAAATGAAATACATCATCTCGGGATGTAGTAGTTTGTACGTACACACGAGCAATGTTTTTATATTTCAATAGATGGTTAAGTATATGATTATGGTTTATAATATAAGTATAATAACATTAAATTATATTTAAGATACTAATTTTTTTATTTTATAATGGATTAAGAATATTTTAAGGATGTAGATGAATAAATATAATGAAACACTCGATTAAGAACTATAACTCTTCTTCCGAAAACCTCCTTGCTTTAATACCTAAATGATTTCTAGTATGGTATTATTATTCGAAAAAACCTCTAATATGTGGGAGGGATTTTAGGTAGTTTTTTGGGTATGCATTTTCAAATATAAAGCTATCTTAATTAGTCGATAATAGAGTATATATGGCACACTTTTATAATCGGGGGAGAGGATACACTCTAAATTATTCAAAAGATATAAATATATCAATGTCTTACTCATAAAAAATGGATCAAAAGTAGTATTCTTTTAAGAAGATATAATATTGGTTATAAAATGCCAATATAAATTTATTTATATAATTATCTATGAAATTTAACTCTTATCTTTTTAGTTTTATCTATTTTAACCCATCTTCACTCTTATTGGGGCGACTATATTTTTTTTAGAAAAGGTACTATTCATAATGATAAAAAATAAAAGTAGAATAATTAAAAAACATATACACGGGGATTATAATTATGGATTAAATTTTATCAAATTTAATTTCAATATGTTTTTTAAATTAATTTTAAAATATTCCTTCAAAATGCTGTGAAAATAGTTTTTCAATAAAAATGCCTTTTATGTCTAAAAATGTTTTCACACCAAATTCTTGTACAATGTTGGTTAAAATGAAATTTATTAGATTATTTTTAATAAAAAAAGATCTAATTTCACTTTATAAGAAATAAAAAATAGAATTTAACTTTTTAAATAAATGAAAAGAAAAGAAAATTTTCTTAAGAATCGTTATTTTATACTATTCACACAAAAATAAACATCTTTATAGAATTAAAGAAAACAAATTATGATATTTTTTACTTATGAATATCAAAAATGATATACTTGTTTAAATTTTAACTTATTAAAATTTTAAATTATGCTTTTAAATAAAAGCATATAATATATATATATATATATTCAAATTTAGTAAGAATAAAACTATTTCACTTTTTATTGAAAAAATACATAATATTAATATATAAATATTAATCAATAATATTAAAAAGGTATTAAATTTATTTAAAATTAACATTTCATATGTTGTTACATTTTCTCACCCTTTTTGAAATTATGGCCTTAGAATTTTTTCATTACTTAAACAAGTAGGGAGATGTTTCATTTATAATATTTTTTATTCCCACATAGCTTCTTCAATCATATGGTTTGTCCAAAAAAACATTAACCTATTAAATAATATTATCCCATAAATCAATCTCTTTATGGTCAATAATTTTAATAAGTTTTCCTTGAATTAATTCATCTCCTCCAGATATACGACTTTAGGTTTCAAAAAATAATATTTATCTAGCACATATTTTCATAGAAATGTAACATAAAAGACAACATATTCCTAAGATGAACTCATTTTAAAACCCACTTGATATGAAAACAATTCAACATTCTCTAATATATCATATGTACCAATAAAAAATGGACATAACTTTCCCCTTTTACTAAAACACGTAAAACTTTTTTATGGAGTTGCATTATGAAAAACATGTTTTCCTTCCTTGAAGGAAAGATATTTACTCCAAATATATTTATCATTTTTATTCATAAACTAAGACATCCTTATACATTTTTGAATAATATCCACATTATAAACTATTTATATTATTAATTATGAACCCAATAAATTTATTTCACTTATTATATCCAAACAACCTACAGTATGACTCTAATTTCCATATAATGAATACAAAGATATCATTTCTATAATGGAATAAAAAAATATTTTTTAATAAAAAAATTAACTAATTAAATATATTGATATCAGCTTCCTTGGTAATCCATTGAACAATATCAAAATTTTTATTCCAATTTATAATTTTTTTTGGTCTGACTGGCCATCATATTGATGATGAAATGTTATACTGAAATTTAAATTTGTACCCAATAACTTCTTGAGGACATTGAAAAAATTAGAAGTAAACATGGGATCATGGTTAGATATAATAGAGAGGGGAACTCCATGTAACATGACCTTCTCCAAGAGATATAATTATGAAATCTGGTCTAAATACACAATATCTTGAATCATAAGAAAACAAACATATTTAGTTGAAGGATATATGATAAGGAATATTACATTATTACATCGATATGTATTCGTAAATTCCATTATGAAATAAATAGAAATATTTTTTATACTATAGTAATGGAAAATAATGTAGCATTACCTCTAGTAATTTACATTCCAATTTACCAAATATCAAGTAAAATATTTCATTTTTATTTCTCTAATATATCTTTTCATTCAGTCCCACCAGAAGTATTCCCTAATTTCCCTATAAGCCTTACTATTGCAAGGATGAATAGAAAATCCGAGAGATATAAGCTTCATTAAAAAATTATCTCTTCAACAAAAAATCAAATGGAACACACAACCTCTTTCAAAATATAATTAAACCTTCCTTAAAAAAATTAAACTCTAATAATATACCCTTCTTGACTGAATCTGCATTTTTATTCAAGTCAATATTTTAATTTTAACATTAATTATTTCTGACAATAATTATTATTTAGAAACCTGAAAAAATATAGAGGATGTTCATTCCTAAAAAATTTCCTGACCAATATTTTCTAAATAATTTATTTATAGATCATGATATAATTGTATCATAATTAATGAGGTATTATCATTATGAATTAATGAATTATTTACTCTATTTTATTTACAAATATGGTAATTAATCAAATAGCCACAACCTATAATCAGTTTCATCCATCTTCTATGAATCATGTAAAACTCATTCTAATTGAATTTATAATTTAATATTTTATGATATGTATATACTTTACACATTATTAATCAAAAATGTTGTCTCTATATTTTTTTTAAGAAAACACTACAATCAGCCATTTAATTCCATGTCTTACAAAAATTAGCTCATGAGGATTCAATTTATTTGAAATTTGGTCAATTACCTGATAATTTAATATTATAAAACATCCAAGTCCCTTAGAAAAAGAATAATTATATATAATAGAGTCTACATTTCTATATGTAAGGGCCAAAAATTAAGCATTCACTATTATTCTTTTCAATTCCAAGAAACATTCATCATAATATTTCATCCAGATGAATTTAAATCCATTTAGACTGAATATATTTAGTATTCAAGAAAATCAAAGAATTAAAAAACTATCGGTATTAATGCACTAATCCCAAAAAAACTATCAATATCTCAAACATTTTCAGTACATGGGAACTCTTAAACCACTTTAATTTTATCTAGATTAGCTATTATTCCATATTTATTAACAGTATGTCCAAGTAAAAAAATCTTTCGCAACCTAAATAAATTTTTTCTAGACATCCCATATCACTTGATTTCATTCAAAGGTTTCAGAATAACTCTACAATGTTTCTCATGATCATCATAACATTAAAAATATATTAGGATGTGATCAATAAACACAACTGAAAATTTATCTATGATCTCAGGGAAAAATCTATTCTTGTGGTCTATAAATTTATATAGAGCATTTATCAACCCAAATTATTTCCCAAGAAACACATAATTACAATACCTATTCTGAAATTTTTTCTTCATAAATTCATCTTCTTTAAACATAAGCATGTGGTATCAATACATGAGAATAAACATAAAAAAATATTTATCTTCTTTGATTTAATCAAACAAGTCATATGTATGACACATTGAATACTTATTATTAATAGTGATGTTATATAATTCTCTATAATCAAGGAAAAAACTCATAGAACCATCATTATTTGAAAAATGGGATCACATAATAGTGAAGATATATGTAATTTCACATTACAAGATTTTAGGCACAGAACTTGTTTTATTTTTGGTTCTCTATGATTCCATTTTGATCACATGTTATTTTTACTAATATATTTCTATACAAATTGTTTCCTAGTTTTTTACTATCATTTTAATGGTGGTTTTTAGGTATTTTTTAATCTAGTTTTAGTATATGAGGGATGTTCTAGTATTTTAGAACTACAATGGGAATTATTTTTTATATAGAAAAGCTATAGGGGCACCACTGGATACATAGTGTGGGGAACCATCTAGTGAGTGTGAGAATAGTAATTAATTCTCCCTATAAAAAATCCATCTTCCTGCTATTGGAGTAGATAAAAAGAAAGGTATTATTACTATCCCACTAACAACTTGGGGTGAATTTTAGTAGCCTAGGTTTTCCTCACTATTCCACTAGGTATCCGAAAGAGGCTACTGACTAGCTGGTGTCACCAAAAAAGTTGAGTTTTAGAAGGGAAATATAGTGTTTTATTTTTTTAGATCCCCATATTATTTCTAAATCCCTCATATTGAATTTTTTTAACATGAAACTATATGGGGACTATCTTTGGATGAAATTGTCTCTTCCAATATCGTTTCATCACCAATTAAAGTGTTAGTTGGTTTGTTTAATCTCTTTAGATAAAGGATATATCTTTGTTCACATGGATTACTCTTTCCTTCTTTATATATTTCTTTTAGTGTTATGAATCCTCATGTATTTCATGGGTTTGAGTTTTTTTTGGAGTTTTGATTCTAGGATTGTTATTTTATTATTCTAGCCAACAACTATCAATTAGTGGATATCTTGTGGCTGTGTTTGATCTAGATTTATGTATGTGGTTTTGTAATGAATTCTCAATAAACTAAATCTTCTGATTCATGTTTTCTTAAATTTAGTTCCCTATTAATTTCTAAAACTTTATTTTCTAATCATGAGGAATGATATGGAATGGCACGCTTTGCATAATGAAATCCATTGAAATTGGATTTTGAAATAATGTATGATTTCTTAAAAAAAATATCATGATTTGAAATTAATGTTTGAGCATGATTTTGATAAGATTATGAGTATCAAATAGAATATGGTTTTAAATGAGATTATTTGAATTAAGGGACTTGATTTTTTGAAAAATAATTGATGATTAATATTTGAAATTAAGTGAATCTTCTTAAAACATGAAATTGGGCCTAATTAAAATTATTTGTTGAAATTGATGAGATTGATTGAATTGAGGGATATCCCCATAAATGTTTAATTTACCCTGACTCACAGGTGATACTAGGTAGCTAGGTGGGGATAAAAAATGATAGGAATGTATTATCTCTACCTAGAAATAGATTGATGATGATAAAGATAACTAATTTTTTTGAGGGAACATAGTGTATTTTTTGAATTTATTCTATTCCCCTTTGTATTGGCATCTATGGAGTCTATACACACTTTGAGCCATATATTGATTTATTTTTGTAAGAATTCATGTACTTATATTACCCTATGTCACTTCATCAAGGTCCTAAGATTGAAAATTATTTTACATGTCCATGGTTTTTTATAAATGTTTTAATCATTTCTATTTGGATAGAAATTATAGGTCAAGCCAGTAATGATAGTGATTATTAAATATTCATCATTTGATATAAATAAACTTAGAAACATATTTAATTTTACCTACTATTTTTTAAATCATATATTTATTTGAACTAAGAAAGTAATACCATATCATGATTAATTTAAAATTGAGTATAGTTGTTTTATTTGTTATGGATTTGTTATCAAATTCTTGGTGAGATCCTATAGTTATATTCTTCTCAACCCTACAATTTCAATCTCTAATTTGTAGATTTTATTTTAATATGTCCATTAAAAGGTAATTAACCAATCATATGTGATGAATTTTATTGGATAATGGGTCTTTTGAGATGGTGGTGACCAATGGAATGTGTGATCTACTCATTACATGGAGTTTATAGGTAAATTTTTGGATGGTCTATTCTTATTACACGGGTTGAATTTCCTTTTTCTAAAACTGTATCTTTTTACTTTTTTTACACTTTGTAGATTTTTAATAATATCTACTATTTATCTTTTCAAATTAACATTTTAGTCTTATGGAGTTTTCCTTTGAAAAAATTGTTCCCACTGGTTTGTTGTGATTCCTTGGTGCTTGTACCCAACCTGTGGGGATTAGGAACACCACTCAGGTCATGTCATGATTGGTTAGAGTACAATTTGGGTGAGTTATTTGTGTTAGTTCTAGAAAAATTGGTTTCAAAGGTGGTCATTCCTATTCATTTTTTTGTGAATGTACTATTTTAGATTTCTTGGTAGACATGAGACATGATTTATGGGACTTAATGACTATGTTATGAATATATTAATTTAAATATCTCAATGTAAAGAGCCTAAAGATACCATGGGATATTGGAAAAAAGTTTCCTCAAGGAGTTTTTTCGTATGATCATAGATTTCTTTCAAAACTTTGATTTGGTATTTGTGTTTCCTATTTGACTTTTGATTGGTAAATCACATTATCTCATGTCTCTTAAATGATGTATAACTTATTTTATATTTATTTTTTGTAGTACACACCCAAATAAATAGATTATAATTGACCTCATATTAGATTTATCAGTGTACCAGGATAAGAGAACTGTCCAATTCATTAAATCCTTTTAGAGGGTTTTTCTCATGTGATATGAACATTTGGATAAGTAGTTGCACCTTTCACATTCATTTTGTAGAGGTTTTACCATATAGGGATGATTATAGAGGTCCTTACCAAATTTTTCTTTAAATATAACAACAATATTTCAAAAATACCAATGATCCTTAGGAAGACAAGGATTTGTTTTAGAACATTGATCAGTTGTATAAATTTTTGGGTAATCAAGATTTATTTAAGGTGAAATGTTCAATATTCAATATTAATGAACCTAGTTGAAGGTGATTTGATTTTATAATTAAAACGTGTGAAAATGTTGCCATGTATTGGAAGGAATTCAAGGATATTTTCAATGAACAGTTTTATCTAGAATTGATGGTGTTTTCTATGTCAATAGAGTTCTTTAATATTGAGTAATGTAACCAAACTATGAATTAGTATTCCAAAATATTTGTTGAGATCTTTCATTTCTGACGTGATGTGGTATCAAATTAAAAACCGAAAGCCCAAAAGTTTGAGATGATTCATTTAAATGATATCTGATCTTAGGGTTTTCTACTAGAGCTCACTTCATATACAGATGTAATAGATAGATCATTGATGGTTGATCATGACATGGTTGGATATTCAGGATTCAAGAGTGTTCATTTTACCGCTAGTGGTGGATTGAGAGGTCCCTTTAAATGAAATAGGAAAGAAGACCAGTCTAATTGTGGAAGTTTTATTTGTCGGTCATAGTAACAGACTTATTCTAATTTTTTTAAGTATCTAGAAAAGTACAAATTACTTTTTTCCAGTGTGGTAAATTCTGTCACTCAATTCGTACCTTTAAAGAGATATTGATGATTTATAGATCCTGTGGATGTTGTGGTCACATGTTGATGCTTTTATATTTCATTACCACTCTGTATTGAAGTGTAGGATTAATAGTACCTATAAGATTTAGGGCGCATTCCAATGCTTCCTGGAAAAAGGGATTCCAACTATAGGGATTCAGAACAAATATTCTTCACATAGTGGAAGAGTCTCCAAGTGCTACTCATATGGGTCCTCAATACATATAAGTACCATTAATATTTATTTGAATTTATTATCTTAATTATTTTACACTGGTACTTCTCATTCCATCATATCTACCAATATAATGAAACTGATAAATATTCATATGGAGATCAGGACTTATGTGATGGAAATTTATTTTCCTCTCAAGTTTAATAGAGAGTAGTGTCTGTGATTCTCTTCTTGTACATAATCTTTTACATGAACCAGGCATTGATGGAACTTTTTAGTTCTATATATGTAACCATTAGATGTCATTATTTATATGGATTGGATCATCACTCATAAAACTCATATCTAGTGTTATCCTTTGTGGGTCTTATTTACTATCCTCAATGGGGTGTGCCTTGCTTTTAATGTGGAATGAGATTCGAGGTCCAGCCATTCATGTCCACTTATTATTGATTTGGGTGGAATGATATCAGTTCTTTACTTTAAACTAGAGTAGGATTCTTTATGTGGTCATCTTCCTGCAGCACCATAAGAGTCTTTCAATGTGTTTGCTTCTAAATTTTATGATTTTACACCATTATGGGAGGTGGAGTTTTATATTAACATGGTACTACATACCTCCCCAATTTTTATACCCTCTTAGCTGTACGATTTGATTTCTATGGGATTAATTCTCTACAGTATGTCTCCCTAGGTAGTGTCAAATATTTTTGATGATAAGCCCAATAGTACCCTTAATCATTTCATTGACTAAAGAATGATTGATCAAGTCACGATAAAGAATAAGTATCCATTTCATCATATTGATTTTTATTTGACCAACAAAATGGTATAAGTGGTACTCAAATGTCAAACTTCATTTTTTTTATCAATATCATTGGATTAAAGATTTTTATATCACCAATAATAAATTTGGAAGTAGGTATGACCAAAATGTGAACATTGTTATGCCATTTGGTTGAAAAATTCTCTGTTTGTGTTCATGGTGTTAATGAATTATATTTTATATCAATAAACTGATTATTTTATTGTGGTATTTGCGTTTGAAATTGTTTTTTACTACAAATATAAAGAGGCTCATGTAATTCACTTGAGAGAAGTTTGAGAAATCTTGAGTAGTCAAAAACTCTATGTCAAAATTTTAAAATGAAATTTTAGGATTCAATAGGTAATGTTCTTGAGAAATGTGGTTTCCAACCATGTATTGTCATTGCATGCTGAAAAGTTGAATGTTTTTATGACCTGGGAGGAACCAATAAATTCAGTTTTGATTTATATGTTCTTGGTCTTGGTAGGGTGTTACCTCTAATTTATAAAAAAATTCTTAATCTATGATTCTTTAATGAACACTCTTACTCAGAAGGGAGTAAAACTCTTATGGGATTTGAAATTTAAAGCTTCTATTTACAAGTTAAAGTGTCCTTTTTCATCATCTATGATTTTGAATCTTTAAGAAGTAGTTAATGGTCATGTGGTATTTAGTGATGCATCATGTTTATGATTGGGTTCTATTGTTATCCATGTGGATCAAATTATAGATTATGGCTCTTTTAATCTTTGGAATAAGGAAAAGAACTACCCCACACATGATCTTAAACTTGTATCCGTGTTTTAAACTTTAAAGAATTAGAAAATTTACATTTTTCTTGAAAGGTTTATCATATAATATTATTATCAAATCTTGATCTATATCAACTCATAAAAATATTTTAATATTTGGAAGAGATAGTGGTCAAAGATCCTACAATTCTTGGATTATGAAATTTCCTACCCTCTTAGTAATTGGAATGTTGAGGATGATACCTTGAGTATAAAAATTCTATCCCAAAACATGAAATAATCTTCTAATTAATATAATCTAATGGATATCTTTACTTGTATACAACTGGGTATCTAGGAGGAAGAGATTGAGGGTTTTTATGGATCATTCAGTTGACTTTCTCACTTATCATGAAAGTTCTTTAGGAATACCGTATTGTTTATGAGTTTTTGGGTATTAAGGATTATTTTTATGGTGGGGAGATCATCAGTGAATTATAGTGACCCATGTATTCTACACAGATTATTACATGATTTTTAACTTAAACACCCATTAATTATAACACAAATACCATGATGCCTAGTGTCTTTTGAAGACTAGGTACCTAAAACATGAAAAGAAACTAAAACATAACATATTTTGTCTTATTATTCATATAGAACTATGAAATCCATTTATGCTCATAAAACATCATGGTATAACCTGATGAATACATAAAATAAAAGGGTTAGATAAAAACACATTAATGGAATTAACACTATAAGGAAACAAAACATCCAAGTCAAAGGTATATCATGATATCATAAAAGGGAAGGATCATGAGTCATTACATGGAATCATAACATACAGAACATAGTATAATAATATAATAGAAACATAGGAAATGTGGAAATAACATATAAAATGACATAAACATGAGTCAATGATAACATCCTAAACAATATCACATGATGGAAAAATTCCCCTGATAGATTATGATTTCTCCCCAATCTAATACATGACATCTCAAAAGACAAAAAACTTACCCAATGTATTAAAGCGTTATTTTTTAAAACTATCATAATATGTACATGCTTATGTGTTCCATGAAAATGAAATCAATCACAGTTTATAAACTTAATAATTTCTCATGGATACAAATATGTTATGTAATCATTCCTCATGTCATATTCAAAGGATATTTCATAAATATGGAATTTTATAAATGAAATTAAGACATGAAGTACCCCATAACTGGATGGTAAAACGGTAAAGATATATATATATATAAGATAAATTTATACATAATATATAAGAAATAAATAAGATAATTTTTTTAATCATTTATAATAAGGTATTTAAAATATCACATGGAATATTTCTTGTAGAAAATACACATTTTACTTTAAAATCACATCTTTAAAATTTAAAAATTTACAAAATATTATAGTAAACATTTTCTTTAAAAATAACCATAAACCTTTAAAGGAATATTCATATCATCAAATAGCCGTGATGGAGGAAAATTTCATTCATGTTGTATAAGGTAAAATAAAATATTTCTTTCACACTATTGTAAAAAAGTAAAAAAGTAACATATTAAAAAAATGATAGAAATATTCCTTTTAAGAAAGATTAAAAAAAATAAAATTTGGTTAAAAAGGTATTTAATAATTCATTAGATAATATTAAAATCATTATTTAAATTAATTTTAGGAAAATATATATATGGAATGAAAATATTCGATATCTAAACGAAGATACTAGATTAGTATTACTTATAGAATACTTTCATGATGTTTCTTTATTCAATAAGGGCATAAATTGAAACATAACATGTAAAACAGTTTCATGACTTGAGGATAATAAAATATATTTTTTTCAACAAAATAATTAGATATTATTTCACCCCAAAAGTAACCATTAACATAAACAATCTCAGAAAGAAATAAGATTGTAACATAATGTCTTTACCAATTTGGTAACCATTGAATCATATAACCTCGGATGAAATACAATGAATTGAAACTAAAAATATATTGAATTATTAAGGATTCATGACATAATATTTAAATTTTTATAATATACACCATATAAGTTAATTTAGTTTAAATAAAATTAAAATACTCCTCAATGAAGCGAAATTGCAACCAAATATCTTACTTTGAGTTTGACTCATCACAAACGTATATTATCTTCATAATAAGAAGATCATGTTAATTATTTTCTTCCATGAAAAAATTTAAATTTTAATGTTCCTTAAATTTTATTTACCATCATTTTCTATTTATTTACCTAATCAATTTTCTTTTCATGTCAGTTGTTTTGACGATATTCAGTTCATATGTCCAAAATGAATTCTGTAGGTTGACTATGGTAAAAGAATTAATTATTAGATCATCTGTAAAATAATAAAACAAGAAATAATTATCATTTTTATTAAAAAATTATAATTTTAAAACCAAACATAAATGATGGTTAAGAAACATAAAATATGTTACATTCATGAAGACAGTAGGGCATATATACACATGTGTAACATTTCCATTTTTCAACAAATGTGGTGGAATGGAGGTATGTATTACATTATAATAAAGAAATAATCATTTTATTATAAATTCTATATTATTTCCTTAAATTCACTTTTATATACTATCCATGTGATTTGGTAATGAATAACGAATCACATCGTTGGGTGGATGTAGTAGTCCACACATATACGTGAACGACGTTATCATTTTTCAGTGAATAGAAAGTTAAGAAAATATATCATATATTAATTTTATATAATTATAATTTTTTAGTTAATTTGTTATATATATATATAAATTAAATCCATAATCATAAAATGTTTTTAGAGGTGGTGTTGGAAAACAAATTATATCAGTTTTTAAGGCAATAGTCTATTGTACGCACTAATGATAGTTTCATTATCCATTTTATAGAATTGGAGGTATATTTTGGTTATTAAAATAACACAATAATATCTAAGTATATAGGAAATATTTTTTCTATTATTCAATTTTGGTTGAATTAAATTTTATTTACTTTCAATAAGAAAGAAAAAAAATGCTTTATTAAGAACTATAACTCTTCTTCGGACAACCACTTATGGTTTACACCAAAATCTTCCTTAGGATTGTTTTATGAACAAACCAAGGACTCTATAAAATGGATGGCTGGGGGTTTAAATAATATATTTATTCAAGGATTGGGTGAACTAAAAGTATTCTTAATTGTGGAGGGAATAGTATAGTGGTGTCCTTTTATAAGTGGGGGAGGGAACCCACTTGGTAATTTTATAAAAGAATAAAATATGAAAAAGTCATTCCCAATCCAAAATTTTCCAAATAGAAATATATTTTATGTTAGTACCATATAAGGTTGAAATATATCCTTCAAATTTTATTTATGCATTTTTAATAGGCAATATTACCCTTTCCTTTTAGTTTAACCCCTCAGTAATATGTTTTTAAAATCAACCGTGATAATTAATATTTTAAACTAAAAGAGTTATGATTTTACTTATAAGATGAAAATTGGATCATAAATGGAAGAGGAATAAATTTTAGACCATTTAGAATCCTAATTTCTCTCTTTCATTTATTTTAGGATTTTGACATATTTTTATTAAATTTTATTAAAGATAAAATATCATTAATATAATTTTTTACATGATTCATATAATTTGACATTATATACGGGATGATAAAAATTAATTTAAAATATAATCCATTTTAACATAAATACTAAATAATTATTAACTATAAAATTATTTTGGAACTATAAAGCACCAAAAATACATTACATTTAATGTTTTTAAATTTTTTAGCTTCGCTTTTTCACTTCTTGCACAAGAATTGTTTCAAAAATGAACAAGTATTTAATGTAACAATCTGAAATTTTATGAGAATTATTCTTTTTAATTTCATTGATGTCTTTTTTTGTACGCTTCACCATGATTAGCTTGCGCTATATGCAACACTGTATTAGGTGGCAGTATACGCAACACTATCTTGGCTTGTGATACACACAATTTCATGTTCTATCGAATAAAATTCATTTTACACAACACCAAGTATAGATTTTGATCAATTTATAACTAAACTATATTATTGAGTATGTTATACGCAACACAAAAGGAATATTTCTCTACATGAAATCCTGACTTGGCTTGCATTACACGCAAGAGAGACCTTCCTCAATAGCATGTGTTTCACGCAATACCAAGTTTTACTAAATAAAGATTTATTGTTATAATATTATATTAACTAGCTGTTATGAATATTATTAACCACATTTTTATTTTTATAACATTATAATTCATCTTACACATTTTCTGGAATGAGGTATGAGAACAAAATCAATTTTTTGGATAAAAGAAGTATTTATCAAAAATTTAATTTTTCCGCCTTTTGATGGTGCACCCATTTTAAATATAATTTTTGACAATTTTATAAGTTCAATATTACAGAATAAACTTCTTATTTTGAATCAAGATGAAAAAATTTACATTTTATAAAGTTTTTATTTTTTTCTGACAACGTTCTTATTTTGATGAATAGTAAAAACACGATAAATTTTACTTTAAAACAACCTTTTTCATCGAGATAATTTATATCGCTAAATTATAATAGTAAATTGTTTTAAAGTATAAATAGAATATATTTTTACCATTTAATATAATTTATGTCATTATCATTAATTTTACATTGAATTCATAACAAAAAACATTTCAATCTTTGACAATGTATTAACTTTTAAAACCCGTTTTCTAAACAACGGGATTAATTTTAAATTAATTACAGAAACTTATGTGTTTTGAATTTTGAAAAATGGATTCCATATTTGGACTCAGTGGGTACAAATTATGTTAATAGGTTACTTTTTATTTTTTTGATATTTTGAATAGTAACTACGATAATATTTATTTACTACAGTTAAAGATAAATCGGGTAATTAAGGGTAAAAATAAGATAATAAAATTACCCCAAGATGTGAAAAAATTATATTGCATGAATAAAATTAAACAAATATCACATAAGGCTCGTAATAGATTCATTTCATAGACTTTCGACCCTAAAAATGACACAATTATCACTAAAACCAAAGAAAGTGACAATATGTCACTCTTATATATTATAAGTGTAATAATTTTAATTTAGTAATAAACCTCATAAAACTTTTAATAAAAATATTCCAAAAATATAAAAAATATATTTACATCATGAGAATTTATTTATAATTTTTAGGTATTAAATAATTATTATTAATGATGACACAATAGTGATGTTGAAATTGTTTTATTGATTGAAATATCAAATAAATGGTTTTAAAAATGTTACAATAAATATTATATTAACTAATTATTGTTCTCCACAAATTTTATAGATGAATATGAGATGTTAGGAATATATTAAATAGTTTGGTTCAATTATTTTCTTTGTGTGGATTTTATTTAAATTCAAATAAATGAATAGTGTCAAAATTGAGAGTATTGTTATTTTATAAAAATAACATATTATAAAATTGTTTAAAAATCAAAAAAAAAATTTAAAAATTATAAATTGAAATTTATATGGTCTAAAATATCATAAAGTATCCAATTATGGACAATTAACAACACAGAAGTAATTATGTATAACAATTTAAAATTTAGAATATTATTACCACAAATAAAATTAAATAGATTAAATAAGGATAAATCAAGTTGATAAGGTACAAAATTAGTTACCAAAATGTATAAATATTATTTTTTGATTATATTAAAACCCTATATCATATAATATTCGATTTTGAGTCATTTTTGGAGGTTTTTAAATGGGTTTTGAGTTTATTATAAATTAATATTTAAAAGGTTTCCAAAAGTGCCCTCTCCTCTCTTATAAAAGGGCACCTCCTCCCTCTCCTCCTCACACCACTTTGATCCTTAAATCTCATCCAAAACCTGCCCATTTCTCTTCTAAAATTCCCTAGCTACATACTAGAGGTCCTTTTATTCTTAAAAGACCAAATTTAGTGCCCTAAGAGGAGGTTTAGAAGAGGCGCGTCGAAGAAGAGGTAATATCTTTTACCGATTCTTTCAAATTTATTTGTTCTTCTACATCCTCTTCTTTTGTTGTCTCATAATAAAGTAATAACATCAGTATAAATTATATAATTATATGTTATTATAAATATGAACCAACCCTATTTCACCTTCTATCCGTCCTATAGAAAATGAAATCACCGCACGTGCGTACGTACGGAATACCATCTCCACGCCGTGGTGTAACTTGTTTTTCCACCACAACCTTACTTGGATGTGTATAATGGTGAAAATAATAACTATATATGGTTATTATAACATGATACTAATTCTTAGATATTATATCATCCACTCTAATTCCATTCAATAATTATGGGAACGATATCATCGCTCGTGCGTACGTACAGATTACCGTATCCACGATGCGATGAGATTCATTATCCAAGTTAACCATTCAAGAATTATTTTAAAGTATATATAATAAATAATAATGAAATATATTACATAATAATTATAATGGATTTATGAATATTTTATTTACTTACTTCCATTCAATTTGATAAGGAAACGAAAACAACGTTCATGCGTATGTACAGCCTACCGTCTCCATGAACGGTGTATTTCCTTCCATTTATCGATAAATTATATATATGTATATTCTGAATATATATTATATATAAATCATGTTTTACATTCTAGAAGTATGTAATCATGATCTAAGTAATCATATGAATAATTACAAGTCAAAACAAAGATGATAAATGAAACGATTTTACCCAAAACTCTTTTTTAACCTGGAATTGACAAATGAACAGAAAATATAAAGTCATAAGTGAATCATATATGATATGATAAATATTATTATGGTTAGATTAATAAGTTAATAATATGTTCAAACCCACAATACAGGAGTCTCAGACATATATGGAAGAAATTGGACATAAGGTAGGAGATAATTTTGCAATCTCATTTTTATCCAGGATTTCTTATATTTATGTATTTAATAGGGTTATATTATTCATCCATGTATAGAAAAATGTTTTCATAATGTGTTTAATATTCTTCCATGTATGTTCAAAGTCATGTTTACCCATCTTTGAATTTTACTTTGTGTTATTGAAGGAATCATTCTTTTGTTTACCATACGTGATACTTTTTAACTTTTCTGTTAAAAGTACGAGGAGAATGTTTTTTTAACATAGATGGCTTGAACGGATTTTTACGGTTTCATAGCGCTTTATTTTCATGAATATTAATTTACATGATTTCATGATTATTATCAAAAAAAATATTTTCTTTTAAAATTACGTGGCATTTTATGAAAAGAAAATGATTTTGAAGAAGAAAGGATATTTTCCTCAAGAATTCATTTCAAGTGTTTTATCCAAACCATTTTCCTTCTAAGATAACATTATTTAATATGGATATTCTTCATTTATAATGTCCTTATTATTTACATGGTTTTATTTTGTTTATTATGAAATTTTATCCATTATTTTATATAGATTATGTTATGATGGGATGACGTATATGAAACCCATTTTATTCATTGGGTTATGATGAATGATTTATGTTTATTTTGTGGAACATGAAATTTTGATTTCATTATGAGATGGGTGGGACCTATATCTCCCTCCAATGCATTGGGAAAATATTTATATCTCATGATATTGACATGGGTGGAATGACAAGTGAATCCGGTTCAGTAATACAGGGCTGGAACGACAAGTAAACCCAATTCAGTAATGGAATTTGTCCACTATGATGGTCTTTCCAGCAATGCATTAGCTACAATGGAAATCATAACATGTTATAAATGGTTTCCATAATTACATGTTTTATTTCAATTCTATTTTATCATGGTTAATGTTCCTTTATGATCTATTCCTTATGAATTACCAAGATTTATGTCATTACTCATGATTTTGATGTTTTATTTTCATGTTCTTATATCCAAATGTTTAGGGACTGTTTTATGTTATACATGTTTAACCATACTGAACATTTGAGGTCACCCTTTTTATGTTTTCTTTTCCCCAGGATATAGAGAAAGGTTTTAGGTAAGAAAACTAAAGGGTAATATCTTTATGGGAGATGTTGAAGATCGTTCACCATGATTAGAAGATTATGGTCCGAGTTTCCAAAGACACTAAACTAATACGGTCATTGGGCATCTGTTTTTTTTCATGTATTAAGTATTCTGCAAAAGAAATGTAAAGTATATGTATGTAATGCTTTGGGTCTCTACAATTGGAATCAGATCGAAGGTTTGGTTAACCTTTGGAAACTAGGATGTGAAAACTTTAGTGAAATCCCTAAAGATATTTCTAAGGTATGTCTATTGATGTATCTAAGGTTTAATATAAGTATAGGTTATAGTCCTTGAATTACGGTAATGATATTAGAATTAAACCTAAGATGTTATATATTGAAGGTACTCCCTATTTATTATGTTGTTTTCCTAGAATGACCACTGCCTCTCACACTATTATTTTTGGGTTTTAGACAATGTATGGAACCCTAAGAAACCATGTTGATCAATGTAATGGAAAATGGAATGATTGTCCTCTTGAACAAACTAATGTTATGGGAGATGGAGTGAAAAATCCTATTACTATAATTACACAATCTATGAATCATTCTGGACTTCCAAATGAGCAGAAAAGGGAACAATATTCTATTGATTCCTTCATGAGGCAACGTCCACCTTCTTTCAGTGGGTCTTCTGATCCACGTGTTGCTGAAAAATGGATCAGTGCCATTGAAAAGATATTTTCCATACTTCGCTATTCAGAACATTAAAAAGTCATTCTGGCTATTTGCTGTTTAGAAGGTGAAGCAGACCAGTGGTGGACTCTAATTAAGAATACGAGAACCCAAGATGAAACTGAATCCATGGAATGGGATGAGTTCAAGAACATATTTTTCAATAAGTACTTCCCTCGTATTCTTCGAACAAAGATGGAAAAGGAGTTCCTTGAGCTTAAAAAAAGGATGACGAATCTGTTGGTATATACGAGGAAAATTTTACAAGGCTTTCAAGGTATGCATCTGGCTTTATCATCCAACCTGAGTGTAACGAACCGAGTCCGGAGCCCCTCCAGTGGTGCCCCATACCCGGTTCACCACATGACCTCAAGCGCATTTCCCCGAACACCAGAGGCTGTCGACTAGCAGTGAGGGCCTTGGTGAGTCGGTGGGGAAACTATGCCCTCATTCGGTAAGGTATACAAGGTATGAAAATAACAATAAACAGCGGAAGCAGTAAACAAAATGCATAAAAACAGAAACCAAATATGGGAAGCAATGTAGATATATAACTATTATGACAATGATGCAGCATGTACAAGTATATAAGGAAAACAGCAAAAACAACAACGTGCTAAAATACAACTGAAACCAAGTTCAAAAGAAAACAAAGTAAGCTCCTCAGCATCGCGAGCCATGGCTCGGTACCATGCTCCCCAGCTCCTGATGCAGTCAAGATCCTGAAGTAGAAGGGCGTTTTCCCTTATCTATACCTGCAACAACATAGTCTTCTTGGGCCCAAAAGCATGGCCCAAATAGGGTGTGAGATACAATGCCAATAGGCAATCACCCAAAGATCTATACCTAACAGTCAATGAATACATGGCAGTAATACAACAAGAAGCAGCAAATCGAAAAGCACAAGAATCTAGAATCCACAATTCTAACATACAAGCACACAAGTAAACAACCAGCAACAAGAAGAAAACAGGTAACCCTATCGGTAGCTCTCACAGCCTAACCCTTATGGTTTAACCTATAATACTAGCAACCCTCTGGGAGGCACACACAATCTCACGCCTATGGTTCAGCTACGTAATTAAGCAGACTCTCTGGGGAAGCACTCACTGTCAATTCCTCCTATAGTCTCATATCTTGCTAAAGGCTCTCTAGGGAAGCACTCAACATTAATTCCCACTATGGCCCGCGTTGTGGATCTAAAAACTCTCTAGGGAATCACTCAATGTCAATTCCCCCTATAGTCTCGTATCGTAAATAACAGACACTCTAGAGAATCCCTTCCATCAATTCTCCCTTTAGTATACTACTCTAGGTTCTCACAGTTCTAAGTATAACTAAAGAAGCTCAGCGTGCGTGTATCGTCCAAGTAAACCTCAAGAACTACTTGGCTATCAACAAAGGCTCAACAGTATAACAATAGAGACAGTTCCACTATCCTACAACAAGGTATGGCAACTGGAAAAATTCCCAATAGGAAAAACAAGCATGGAAAAGCAACCTGAGCACAAAAAAATTACTCTACTCACAAGTAATAACCTCTACTAAAGCAATCATGAAAAGTAGGAAAACAACAAGGGAAAAATAGGAAACACGCAATACCTCGTTCAAGGGTATTGGTGGAATTTTCACATAATATTGATCAACCTTCTAAATAAAGGCACAAACCACCTACCTTGATCCTAGCAGATCGATATACATGAACCTCGACAATAGATTCCCCTTAGAACGATGTAGATCTGAGAAAACATAAAAAATGTTCATCCCACGATAACTTAGAAATGAGGGGGAAACAAGAAACAAGGATAAATCAAAAGGATGAACTCACTCCTGCGATTCCAACACAATCGACCGTGATAGAATCGGATAACGGACGGCGAGGCAAATGCTCGGAGAAGATTCGGCCTTACGGTCGCTTCCGGACGGACGAAAACTGGAGAAGAAGATGAAACTGGGGGTTAGGCGCGACCCCAGTCTGTTTAATGAAAAAAAAGAAAGTACACAACGTGTACTTCTTGAGTACACGATGTGTACTTTGATTATCCGTACTCCTAATTAAGCAGCCTCCACCTCATCCTTACACACCGTGTGTGTAGCCCAGGCACGACCAACACACGGCTTCAAGCTGGGGAAGAGTACATGGCGTGTACTCAGAAAGTACACGACATGTACTTCTGAAATTTCTAGAAAATTTATATTCCAGAAAAACTCGAGAAAAAGGGAAAACATACCTGAATGATGATCCAGGTTCTTACAAACATCCACCCTTAAAGAAATTCGTCCCCTAATTTCCCTAACGAGGTGGGTAAGAAGAAACCCCGAACAGCTTTGGCCACTCCGATCGTACATCGACCTCCCTCTCCCAGGTCTCGTCCTGTACTTGCCCGTGCTGCCATAGCACTCGTACCAGAGGAACTGACCGCCCACGGAGAACCTTCGTACTACGATCAACAACCCAGATAGGATTCTCCTCGAACAATGCATCTTCTTCAAGCTCGACTTCATCAGGCAGAAAGACGTGAGACAAGTCTAAAAAGTAGCGTCAGAGTTGAGATATGTAGAAGACATCGTGCATGGCCAGATACCTCTGAGGTAGCTGCAACCGATAGGCAACTGGCCAAAAATCTCTCCAAGACCTCAAACGGTCTGATGTACCGCGGTGAAAACATACCCTATCTCCGAATCCTCTTGTGTCCCAACCTCGGTGCGGCATGCAAGAAAACATGATCTCCGAACTCGAACTCCAGAGGTCATCTCCGCTGATCAGCATAAGACTTATGTCGAGACTGCCCTGTAGCGATCCTCTTCCGAATTAGCTCTATCTGCTCTGAAGTCTCCTGAACAAGACGAGGTCCCAGCAAAGCTGACTCTCCTGCCTCCAGCTAGCATAAGGGTCATCAGCATGACCTAAAGTACAAAGCCTCGTATGTCACCATATGAATGGTCACCTGGAAACTATTGTCGTAGGAGAACTCCACCAGAGGAATATGCTTCTCCCAAGAACCGCCAAAATCAAGGATGCAAGCTCGGTGCATATCCTCAAGCACCTGGATTGTGCGCTTGGACTAGCCATCAGTCTGGGGATGGTAAGCTATACTCAAAAGTACTTGTGTACCCAAGGCCTTCTGAAGTCCCTGCCAGAACCGAGAGGTAAAGCACACATATCTGTCTGAAACAATAGAGCGCGGAACTCCATGTAGACGAATGATCTCTCTGATGTAAAGTCATCCCAGATCATCGACACTGAAGTTCTCCTTGATCGGCAAGAAGTGAGAAACCTTTGTAAGCCTATCGATGACAACCCAAACAACATCTTTTCCTCGCGGCGACCTTGGTAACCTAGTAACGAAGTCCATCACAACATCGTTCCACTTTCACTTCGGAATGGGTAGCTGCTGTAGAAGGCCTGCTGGTCACTGATGCTCTGCTTTCACCTACTGACAAGTAGAACATCTCATGACAAAACCAGCAACATCCTTCTTCATACCTGGCCATCAGTACTAGCGATTAAGATCCCGATACATCTTGGTTACGCCAGGATGATATTCCCAAACAAAGGAATTTAAATCTCGCATCAGCTCCTCGTGTATGTCTGCTGGCACCCAAACACGTTCCTGGAAATGCAAGATCTCATCATCGCCCAATGTCCATCTAGGAAGATGGTATAAGGCCATAGCCTTAAACCTTACTTAATATTGAATTAAAGGAATAATTCACTTTGAGGATCTTTTCAGGTTTAGAGTTGTAGAGAATTAGGACATAACTATTACATCTCAAAAGATTACAAAGTAGTCACTTCTACTAAATTTCCATAAAAAACTCTTAAAAAGAAACATGTTTAGTTCCATGTTTTAGGTGGAATGACTTTCCCTTGATCCCATCCTTGACCCTATTCCAAGTAAAGTCTGGTGAAAAACATTTCAAAAACTTGGGATGAGCATAAAAATCTCAGTAAGGGGTACACAATGAATGAAAACTGTTAGTTCTTAAAACAACAAGTAAACCATGTATACTTTATCAAAGTAATACCTTCACCTTTATGAAGTAGTAAAAACTCTTCACTGAATAAAATATCATTACTTACCCATTAGTAATCAAAAGATTATCATAAAACCCATGTAAAGAACACATAACATATAAAGGTAACTTGGGACATAAACATACTTAAGTGGAATACAGATAAGGTCGACATCCACACATATCACTTAATGGAATAGCCATTCGGCCAACTTCCATACATACTTAATGGAATATCCATACAGCCAACTTCCATACCCAATGCATTGAAGGTTATAACGTAACCACCCGTCCTGGTATTCACGGCACCACCCGTCATATGGTTTATCACGTAACCACCCGTAAAATGTCCAGGTACCATTATAAAATTATAACACATAAAACCAATATAAAGTAATGATAACAATTCCACATTTCAATCACAATATATCATTTAAATATATTGAAAAAATAGAATCCTTTATCAAAACCATTTTCAATACCAAAATACATAAAAGAGTATATGGTATTAATTTTATTTTAAAAACATTACGACTTGTTGAGGAAGCCAAAGATCAAATAATACTCACGGCGGCGGAAAATGTCATTGTCACCACGTACGTTAAAAGAAACATTACTTTTTGTCATTTAGTAAAACGCTTCGTAGAAAAAAATTCATTTTGTATAAAAGTAAAAGTAAAAGGGGTTTATACACCGTATAAAAGAAAGTTGTGTATAAAATGAAATATGCCTCAATGAAAGGAGATTGAGACGAAGTCCCTTACAAAGATGGTATCCTTGGTTTAAGGATAAATCAATTACATAATTATGTGTGAAAAACGAATACACAAAATATAAGTGGATATTAATTGTAAAACAATCAGAGTTTATTCACAAATATTCATAGAATGACATATTCAAGAAGTATAAGTTTATCCCAAAGAATCAAATTTGGGTTAAGAAGTTCCTTTGCAAAAATTTGACAGCCTAATGGCGTCACTACAAAATTCATAAAATGAGTTGATGAGAGATAAAAAGGGTATCTCATCACCTGGAAATAAAATTTAAATCAATAAGGATATAGAATAACATATCCCATCATAATATTATGTGAATTAAAAGACATAATAAAAGAAGTCTTCTAAAAAGAGGAGGGTGAAAGGTTCCCTTACCGACATCGTTATCTTTCGAAACATACACCCCGTGAAAGAAGGACAATACAACATTGATGTAAATAATCATAAATGAAAGTATATTACACAATTAGTAAAATAATGGGCATTATATACACCACTCAAAGGAAATTTTGGAAAATGTAGCATAAATCCCACGGGAATAAAAGTGAGATGAAAAATCCTTTACGAAAACTCGGCAGCCTAACGGCGCCACTTAAAACATCCAAAATGTATTGATGAGAAGAAATAGGGTCTCTCATCATATGAACATAAAAATTACACTAATAGTAATATAAAATAACATCCCAATAACAAGAAAGATGAATTTTAAAAGGAATGACATAAAAGAGCGTACTTAAAAAGAAAGAGAGGAGTATGATCCCTTACCTCGGGTCCGACTTGACGTGATCGTTCTTTAACGTCCCGAATAATAAACTTGAGTTAATTTCTACTTTCTTAAGAAACTTTTTCAAGTTCATTATTCCTTTTATATCAATTATTGACATGTTGTAAATATTTTGTAATCATTTAAGTTAATAATGTTTATTTTGTCGATATTTGGTTCTTAAGTCAAATGTGGAATTCTTACAATTACATGTTGTTCGTGTGGTCAAAGGTTCTTTATATCCAGAATGAGATTCCTGATTTGGATATCATATATATCATATATATCCAGAATATACATGTATTTATAATATTACATAATCATTTAGAGGTAACAAATGAAATGCACCGTTCATGGAGACGGTAAGCCGTACGTACGCATGAACGCTACATTCATTTCTATGTCACATTAATGGAATTAAAACTAAATTAGAGATGTGTATATTTTTAATTCCAGAATTATATCCATCCTTTAGATTTATAATACATCATATATATCCATTATATGTACTTATAATAGTACATTACATTTGAGGATAAGAAATGAAATGCACCGTTCATGGAGACGGTAAGCCGTACGTACGCATGAACGCTACTTTCATTTCTATCTCATACTCTAATGGAAATAAAACAATAATGATATAAAGGTATATTATAATTCCAGTATAAAATAATATATAATAACTTTAAATCCATCCTTTATACATCCCACATATGGCATTAACGAATCAAATCACTTTGAAGGGGCGGTAGTCCGCACTTCCTAAAATGAAGATATCGCGTATACCCATAATGGAATCCATAAAGATATGCCACAAATGAAAAATATAGAAGCTTAAGTAAAACATAAAAATATTATATATCATATATATACATAGTTTCATCTTAATGTCCACCTTTTAAGGAGTTATATGAGTGTTGAATAATCATCGTTTCGTGACGCAGAAATTCGCCATCCACAGAAACAATATGTTCTTTAACCATTAGATGAAGGTTTGTGTAAGTGTATCTCGAATAAATATTAAAAAAACATCCTAGTATATTGAATATACTGGAGTTGTTACAAAATAAATGAATAAAATGAGTTTATGAGGTTGGAGAAGAAAAATAAAACAAAAGAGCACAAGTGAAGACGTTACCTTAAAATTGGGTAACTCCCTTTGGTTTAAACCAAAAGGGTTTCTTGAAGATCTTCTTGCCTAAGTTTAGGCTTCTAGGATTAGGATAGGTATTTGGAGAGACAAAATTATCAGAGCTTGGTCGAACCAAAGGCTTGAGGGGTGTGGGTAAGGTTGTAGAGGTGGGGGCCTTTTATAGGAGGAGAGGAGGGGCACTCTTGGTAAAGTATAAAATGTTACGTTATTTTCAAATGGTAATCATATTTTAATGGTCCCAAATTGATGTTTTTCGAGGTTAAGGTGATAAGGGTTCAAAATCCACCCATCCAATAGGTTTTGGACATGTGTATGTCCTAGATTTTGCATTATCATTCCATTTGTTTTAAATCGTTAAATAATGAGGTCATCGCTGCATCATCATGATGTCATAAAGAATTTAATTTATTTAATGTCTAAAAATTGATAAAAAAACACTATGATGTAGGAAATATTTTTAGATTTCCAATGACTATTTATAGTCAAAATTCTGACTTGGATAACCACATGTAATAATTGTTTTAGTAAAACAACTCATGTTTGTGTCATTTTTACTTTAACATTAAATAAAAAGGTATTTATGACATTTTCCAACCAAAGTGGCTCCATGGGGTCCACAAGTTGACCCATGGATTTTCTTGGTCGGACATGAATCATAAAATGAGGGTAGGACAAGTTTCAAGATATTTTCATTTTATTATAATATCATTTTTACCATAAATCACACTAATTACGTTTAATCGCGATTAATAAAACATAAAAGTTACTTTTCATCAAAAATTATTTTCATCCCATTGAACCAAATTTTACTTAACAATTAAAATAATTCAAATTTTATTTTTGAAATTCAAATCACAGAAGTGGTAAAGTCCCATTTAAAAGAAAAATCAAATTTTGTAACCACCACTTTTTGGTTTCACTATTCATAAAAAATTGATGTTTTTCAGAAAAATACCAAAAATTCACCCTAAGCTATATTTGATATTACAAATTCAGAAATGATGTCTATTTTACCAGATTCATAACATAGAAGTTTCATTAATTAATTTTATAATTAAATCCCGCTGTTAAAACAAATAGCGTGTTTTTATGAAACAATATCTTTCAAAAGATTGACCCTCATTTATGTCCAATATTAAGGTGATATTAATTAAAATGACCACCATTGGATTAAATGGTAAAAATATATTCTATTTACACTTTAAAACCAATTAAAAAGTTAATATAATCATATAAATAAATTATATTAAAAAGAGGTTTTGAATTAAAATACAACATTTTTAACTATTCATTAAAAATTGAACTTTTTTCGGAAAAATAACAAAAATTTAATCAAAGTAAATTTTGATGTCCTGATTCAAAATAAGAATTTTATTTTGTCAAATATAACACATAAAATTGTCAAAAAGTGGATTTAAAATAGGTTCGCCTTCAAAAGGTGGTTAATTGACCTTTTAAAGAATTTTAGAATGTTTACTCTTAAAATTGGATTCATTCGCATTTTTAATCCTCTAAAATTTATTGTAAAAAGAAAAAAATATTTGACAAACATATATAATCATTTTGTAGGTAGTTATGTTCATTCCTGCCATTACAACGTCTAGGCATTGACAACTATTTAAAATAAAATTATTTTGTTATTAGAGTGAAACTTAAGATTCCCAAGAAACTCGTTGTTGCGTATTGGGTACGCCATCGAGCATAGCATCCCCTTTAAAGTAATATTAATATTTTATTCACAAATATGGATAAATATAAAAATGTCATATTCTTTATTTACCAGGGGTGTTACATCCTTCCCTCTTTTGGGAATTACGTCCTCGCAATTTTAAAATTGGGCTTGGAAATATTCTTGAAAGTCCCACATCGGAACAAGAGTCGGTAAATCAATCACTTTAAAATAATGAAAGATAAGTACAGATGTCACCCGAGTTAACCCATACTAGGACTATATGTATAAAAATATGGACATGGAGGAAAAAACAAAGGGTCATGTTCTGATGGAGAGTGATAGTAAATATGTATAGAAGAAAGTTAACCATAAGAAAATCATAAACTTGCGATGGGTTAAACGGTATTCGATTCCCAAGTAGGAAAAGTTAATAGACAACATTTTTGTTTTAAGTTACTCTTCATTGAGGAATTTATTTTTGATCTTAAGGAAACATACTTACTTGTCATGTTGACTTTCAACTTTTACTATATTTCTTACACAAACTCATACGTTCCCCAAAAGATGAGTATTTAGGAAGACTTGTTCACATTAAGAGTACTATAATCAACTTCTAGAGGATAACCTAATCCACAAAGGAGAACTATATACTTCCCATGTCTTTAGACTTTAACCAAAACCAAAACTAAAAAGGTTAGTACAATATCAGATAATACCCAAAAAGGATAATCCTTTTTAAAAAAACCAAATCTATTCTTAATCTCCAAAATTTACCAAAAAATACCCAAAGTTCAACAAAGACCATTCAATAAACAAATTGTCCATAAAATACTTGAAAGTAATCCAAAATATGATTGAATCCCAAATATTTTTAGGATTTAGTCACATAGTCTTCCAAGTTAAATCGTAACATTTATCTCCAAACAACATCAGTTTCTCTTAATGTCTTGTATTGAAAAGTAACTAACCTAATCACGTATCCTCCATGATAGGTTAATAAATTTCCACAGATAACCCAAAATCAACTTACTCTTAATTCATAAAATCATCTAACTAAAAAGAATCATTCAAACAAACCCGGGACTTCACGTAGTCCAGTGGTAGGCGATAAATACCAGTTGCACTTTGATTGTGTGTTCGATTCCTGCAGCTTTGTCCGACATGACGGGTTGTCACACGGTCTACGTGTTGTCCTTTTTATAAAACTCCAAAAATAACCCTAACATGTTTTAACCTTAATAGTTTTCTTTATACCTCTCATTTTCATCTAAATTCCTTACGGTCTCAACATCTTAATTCTTGAAGTCTTATTTCACCACAATAAGATAAAATAAAAAGATTCCAAAAATGAATAACATCATACCTTGATCATGGATTCCACTCGGTTTCATCATCATCTTGCTCACGTAGGTAGAAGTCCCATGCATTACAACAATGATTTAGAGATCCTTCAAAATCATTTGCTTCCTCCATCCAAATACACCTTGTACAACATGTGTCATATGGGTGTTCACATGAAAACAGATTTGGAAAATAATCATGTATGACATATAATTCCAAAAAATATAATAAAACATGATTTCTATAAAATAGTCGAAAATAATTTGAGTTGAAAATTTATATTATTGGTCCTTTTTAAAATACCATAAGTATGTGCTGAGAGACTATATTTTAAAATCAAATATAAATAGGTTGCGCAAGGGTTTCCTTCCTCAGCACCATCTTTAAAATCATAATATGCTTCAAATTCTTGTGATAAGGTAAAATATTTGAAAATACCTTTATAATATTTACCTTTCTTGAAAATATGAGAATATTGTGAAAATAGTATTTGTCTAAAAACAACCCATGATCCACGATGATAACGAGGTATAGTGGAGGTGTTTGATATCTCAAACAACTTCTTGCAAGTGAGTTGTATGCTAGAAAAAGTTTCACAATCATCCGAACATGACTTTGCAATAATTATTGCAAGCATGTCATCAGGAAGAGATAGTAATGTCGTTTGATATCCTTATACTTCCATTCGTAACCGACTTTACTTGTCCTGAAAAAATTTATAAAACAAGGATTTAACTGAAATAATAGATATAGGGACTAATCATGTGTCTAACAAAAACTCATAATCCCTAAAGTTGCCTAAACTGACCTTTCATAACAACTATAAGGCCCCAACCTTAAACCTTACTTAATATTGAATTAAATGAATAATTCACATTGAGTATATTTTTAGTTTTAGAGTTTTAGAGAATTAGGACATTACTATTACATCTCAAAAGATTAAAAAGTAGTCACTTCTAATAAATTTCCATAAAAAACTCTTAAAAACAAACATGTCTAGTTCCATGTTTTAGGTAGCATGACTTTCCCTTGATCCCATCCTTGAACCTATTCCACGTTAAGTCCTGTGAAAAACATTTCAAAAACTTGGGATGAGTATAAGAAGCTCAGTAAGGGGAACACAAAGAATTAAAAATTTTAGTTCTTAAAACAACAAGTAAACCATGTATACTTTATCAAAGTAATACCTTAACCTTTATGAAGTAGTAAAAACTCTTCACTGAATAAAATATCATTACATACCCTTTTGTAATCAAAAGATTATCATAAAACCCATATAATGAACACATAACATATAAAGGTAACTTGGGACATAAACATACTTAAGTGGAATAACCATAAGGTCGACTTCCACACATATCTCTTAATGGAATAGCCATTCGGACAACTTCCATACCCAATGCATTGGAGGTTATAACGTAACCACCCGTCCTGGTATTCACGGCACCACCCGTCATATGGTTTATCACGTAACCACCCGTAAAATGTCCAAGTACCATTATAAAATTATAACACATAAAACCAATATAAAGGAATGATAACATTTCCACATTTCAATCACAATATATCATTTAAATATATTGAAAAAATAGAATCCTTTATCAAAACCATTTTCAATACCAAAATACATAAAAGAGTATATGGTATTTATTTTATTTTAAAAACATTACGGCTTGTTGAGGAATCCAAAGATCAAATAATACTCACGGCGGCGAAAAAGGTCGTTGTCACCGCGTACGTTAAAAGAAACATTACTTTTTGTCATTTAGTAAAACGCTTGATAGAAAACAATTCCATTTGTATAAAAGTAAAAGTCAAAGGGGTTTATACACCGTATAAAATAAAGTTGTGTATAAAACGAAATATGTTTCAACGAAAGGAGATTGAGACGGAGTCCCTTACAAAGACGGTATCCTTGGTTTAAGGATAAAACAGTTACACAATTATGTGTGAAAAACGAATACACAAAATATAAGTGGATATTAATTGTAAAACAATCAGAGTTTATTCACACATATTCATAGAATGACATATGCAAGGAGTATAAGTTTATCCCAAAGAATCAAATTTGGGTTAAGAAGTTCCCTTGCAAAAATATGACAGCCTAATGGCGTCACTACAAAATTCATAAAATGAGTTGATGAGAGATAAAAAGGGTATCTCATCACCTGGAAATAAAATTTAAATCAATAAGGATATAGAAGAACATATCCCAACATAATAGTATGTGAATTAAAAGACATAACAAAAGAAGTCTTTTAAAAAGAGGAGGGTGAAAGGTTCCCTTACCGACATGGTTATCTTTCGAAACATACACCCCGTGAAAGAATGACAATGAAAAATTTATGTAAATACTCATAAATGATATTATATTACACAATGAGTAAAATAATGGGCAGTACATACACCACTCAAAGGAAATTTTGGCAAATGGAGCATAAATCCCACAGGAATAAAAGTGAGATGAAAAATCCTTTACGAAAACTTGGCAGCCTAACGACACCACTTAAAACATCCAAAATGGATTGATGAGAAGAAATAGGGTCTCTCATCATATGAACATAATAATTAAAGTAAGATTAATATAAAATAACATCCCAATAACAAGAAATATGATCTTTAAAAGGAATGACATAAAAGAGCGTACTTAAAAAGAAAGAGAGAAGTAGGATCCCTTACCTCGGGTCCGACTTGACTCGATCGTTCTTTAACGTCCTGAATAATAAACTTGACTTAATTTATAATTGAGTAAGAACCTTTTTCAAGTTCATTATTCCTTTTATATCAATAATTGACATGTTATAATCATTATGTAATCATTTAAGTTAATAACTTTTGTTTTGTCGATATTTGGTTCTTAAGTCAAAAGTGGACTTCTTACAATTACATGTCGTTCGTGTGGTCAAAGGTTCTTTATATCCAGAATGACATTACTGATTTGGATATCATTTATATCATATATATAAAGCATATACATGTATTTATAATATTACATAATCATTTAGAGGTATGAAATGAAATGCACCATTCATGGAGACGGTAAGCCGTACGTACGGATGAATGCTACTTTCATTTCTATGTCATATTAATGGAATTAAAACTTAATGAGAGATGTGTATATTTTTAATTACATAATAAATTCGTCCTTTATATGTATCATACATCATATATATCTATTATATGTACTTATAATAGTACATTACATTTGAGGATAAGAAATGAAATGCACCGTTCATGGAGACGGTAAGCCGTACGTACGCATGAACGCTACTTTCATTTCTATATCATACTTTAATGGAAAGGAAAAAATAATGATATAAAGGTATATTATAATTATAGTATAACATCATATATAATAACTTTAAATCCATCCTTTATACATCCCACATATGGAATTAACGAATCAAATCACTTTGAGGGGGCGGTAGTCCGCACTTCCTAAAATGAAGATATCGCGTATACCGATAATGGAAGCCATAAAGGTATGCCACAAATGAATAATACATAAGCTTAAGTAAAACATAAAAATATTATATATCATATATAAACATAGTGACATATTAATGGCCACCTTTGAAGGTGTTATATGAGTGTTGAACAATCATCATTTCGTGAGGCAGAAATTCGCCATCCACGGAAATAGTATGTTCTTTAACCATTAGATGAAGGTGTGTGTAAGTGTAGCTCGAATAAATATTATAAAAACATACTAGTATATTGAAGATAATGTATTTATTACAAAATAAATGAATAAAAAGAGTTTAGGGGGTTGGAGAAACAAAATAAAACAAAAGAGCACAAGTGAAGACGTTACCTTAAAATTGGGTAACTCTCTTTGGTTTGAACCAAAAGGGTTTCTTGAAGAGATTCATGCCTAAGTTAAGGCTTCTAGGATGAGGAGAAATATGTGGAGAGACAAAATGATCAGAGATTCAAAGAACCAAAGGCTTTAGAAGTGTGGGTAAGGTGTTATAGGTGGGGGCCTTTTATAAAAGGAGAGGAGGGGAACTCTTGGTAAAGTATAAAATGTTACTTTATTTTCAAATGGTTTTCGGATTTTAATGGTCCCACATTGTTGTGATTCGAGGATAAGGTGATAAGGGTTCGAAATGAACCCATAAAATAGGTTTTGGACATGTTTAGGTCCTATATTTTGCATTATCTTTCCATTTTATTTAAATCGCTAAATAATGAGGTCATCACTGCATCATCATGATGTCATATAGAATTTAATATATTTATTGTATAAAAATTATATAAAAATTTCTATGATTTAGGTAATCTTTTTATCTTTCCAATTACTATTTATAGTCAAAATTATGACTTGTATAACCACATGTAAAAATTAGTTTTGTAAAACAACTAATATTTGTGTCATTTTTACTTTAACATTAAATAAATAGGTATTTATGTCATTTTCCAACCAAAGAGGATCCATGGGGTCCCCAAGATGACCCATGGATTTTCTTGGTCGGCCATGAATTATCCAATGAGGGTAGGACAAGTATCAAGATATTTTCATTTTATTATAATATCATTTTTACCTTAAAGCACACTAATTACCTTTAATCGCGATTAATAAAACTTAAAAGTTACATTTCATCAAAAATTATTTTCCTGCCATTGAACCAAATTTTTCTTAACAATTAAAATAATTTAAATTGGATTTTTGAAATTCAAATCACAGAAGTGGTAAAGTCCAATTTAAACGAAAAATCAAATTTTTTAACCACCACTTTTGGGTTCACTATTCATCAAAAATTGATGTTTTTCAGAAAAATACCAAAAATTTACCCTAAGCTATATTTGATATTTTGAATTCAAAAATGGTGTCTATTTTATCATATTCATATCATAGAATATTCATTAATTAATTTTATAATGAAATCCCGCTGTAAAAACAAATAGAGTGTTTTTGTGAAACAATATCTTTCAAAAGATTGACACTCTTTATGTCCAATCTTAAAGTGATATTAATTACAATGACCAACATTGGATTAAATGGTAGAAATATATTCTATTTACACTTTATACCCAATTAAAATGATAATCTAATCATATAGATAAATTATATTAAAAAGAGGTTTTGAATTAAAATACAACATTTTTCACTATTCATTAAAAATTGATCTTTTTCGGAAAAATACCAAAAATTTAAACAAAGTAAATTTTGATGTCCTGATTCTAAAAAAGAATTTTATTTTGTCAAATATAACACATAAAATTTTCAAAAAGCAGATTTAAAAGAGGTTTTCCTTCAAAAGGTGGTTAATCGACCTTTTAAAGAATATTAGAATGTTTACGCTTAAAATAGTATTCATTCTCATTTTTAATCCTCTAACATTTATTGTAAAAATTAAAAAAACTGAAAAACATATATAATAATTTTTTAGGTAGTTCTGTTCATTCTCGCCATTACAACGACTAGGCGTTGACTACTATTTAAAATAATATTATTTTATTATTAGAGTGCAACGTAAGATTCCCAAGAAACTCGTTGTTGTGTATTGGGTACGCCATCGTGCATAGCATCCAATTTAAAGTAATATTAATATTTTATTCACAAATATGGATAAATATAAAAATGTCATATTATTTATTTACCTGGGGTCTTACAGAGGGTCCCCTCCAGACACACTCTCCCGCAGGACAAAGCCTTCTGAGTTTGATAGCTACCTCATCTGTACTCGATCAAGTAGCATGGAGGTAATAGCTACAGAAGATAGAAAAGTCTATCCCCGTCTATCGTGCACCTCCAGATGGATCTCAGAGAACAGAGCCATCAGCTGCCACTCACTACTGGCCTCCTGAACCGCTTGAATCTGAGTTCTTTTGCTCAACGTGTCTGCCATGTCGTTGCCATTTCCCAGCGTATAGGCAAGCTCGAAGTCAAAATACTGTAGATACTCAACCCAAATGTGCTGCCTCAGATTTAGATCACTCTGAGTGAAGATATACTTGAGACTCTTGTGGTCAGTGAAGACCACAAAGTGCTCTCCCAGAAGATAGTGTCTCCAACAGCACAAGGCATGAAAAACAACTGCTAACTCCAGATTGTGCATAGGTTAGTTCCTCTCATGTGCCTCAGCTACCCAGACCCATACGCAATGACTCTATCTCCCTGCATAAGCACACCTCCCAGCTCGATACCCGAAGCATCACAGTAAACAGTGTAACTCTTTCTTCGCTCTGGAAAGACTAGTATCGGTGCTGACGTCAACCTCCCTTTCAGCTCCTGAAAGGCTGACTCAAAAGAATCTGACCATAATAACATCGCCCCCTTCTTGGTCAGACCTGTCAAAGGTGCTGCTAGATGAGAAAATTCTTAAATGAAGTGTCTGTAGTATCCAGCCATCCCTAGGAATCTTCATACCTCAAAAACATTATTCGGCTACTCCCAGGAAACTACAGCTCTCACTTTCTCTGGGTCTATAGATACTCCTACCTCTGAGATGACATGACCCAAGAAGTCAATCTGATCCATCCAGAAGTGTCCCTTAGAGAGTTTAGCATAAATCCGATACTCTCTCAGTGTACTCAGAACGATCTCAAGATGGGTGGAATGGTTGTGTCGAGTGTGAGAGTACACAAAGATATCATCCACGAAGACCACGACGAAGGAATCCAAGAAAGGATGGAACAATAAGTTCATCAGTGCCATGAAAACTACAGTTGCGTTTTTGAGTCTGAAAGTCATGATTGTATACTCGTAAAGACTGTACCTGCTTCTGAAGGCTGTTAGAGGTACATCTGATGGTCTATAGCAAAACTGATGATAACCGGACCTCAAGTCGATCTTTGAGAACACCCGAGCTCCTCGAAGCTGATTGAAAAGGTCATCAATCCATGACAAGGGATATCAGTTCGTGACCGTCAACTGGTTCAGCTTCCGATAATCCACACAAAGCTAAAGGGTACCATCTACCTTCTTCGCAAACAGAATAGGTAAACCCCAAGTAGAAGTACTGGGTCAGATGAAACCCTTATCCAGTATCTCCTCCAACTGCTTCTTGAGCTCCTGCAACTCAAGTGTGGCCTTCATATAGGGAGGAATGGACACTGGTGCCTCTCCAGGCATGAGCTCAATAGAGAATTCTACCTCACTCTCTAGAGGAAAACCCAAAAAGACTTCTAGAAAGACGTCCCTGAAGCGATCCACCACTGGAGGAAAGTCCAAATGTGGAGTCCCCTGATCATCCATATAAAGGCTAGAAATCTGGGTTGTCACCCCTCCTATCCTATGATGCTCGAGTCCTGCCCAACTCGCCCGAATGTCCCATTTGCCTCTATGTAGAAAATATTCACCCTCTGGTGAGACGAAACTCACTCTGCGGTGATAGCAGTCGACGACTGCCTGGATGGGAATCAACCAGTCCATGCCAAGGATGACATCATAACCTGTCATCTCTAGGAAATAGAGGTCCCATAAGAATTGATACCCTACAACCTCGAGAGGGCACTCTCTACACTGGCGTACATTAGATGTCATCGTGCCCAAAGGTGTGTCTAGTGTCAACGAGTCAGATGAAAAAAAAATTCAGATCCCAAGGCTCTCCATGATAGCAATGGAGATAATGCTATGCATAGCACCAGTATCGAAAAGGGCTAATGATAAACCAAAGGCTACTAAAATCGTACCTCGAACAGTAGAAGGCCCGAGATCTTGCTCATGATAAGTCTACTCCACAGTGAAAGACTGGCCCATGCCGCGGCCCTGCACCCCTGGCTGACCACTCTGAGTTGAACCTCCCTGCTGGAGCTGAGGAACTGGTGGCTGACTGCCATGGCCTAAACCTCCACCTCAGCCCGAACGACCGGAAGAACTCCAGTTCCCTGACTGGTGAGAAATTGGTGGGGATTCTCCTGAACGAGGAGTCATGGAAGAACCCCGGTCACCAGCTTCTGGTGAGAAAACCTGGCAGAAACGCGGAAGGTGACCCATCTTGCCGCAAGATCGGCACTCCACGTGGTCTCTCTGGAACTACGGACTCGTGTTCCCTGTCCGGCCACACTGGTAGCACGTCACTTGGCTGCCTGATGATGCATCTCACTTCCTCTAATAACCACCTGTAGGCTCCCTACGACACTTATTACTGTCATCTGGAGGCAAAATAGCTCTAGAAGTAGACCCACCCTAGCTCATAGCTCCAAATTCTCTCAGATTACTCTCCGCAATGAGTTCCTGGTTGATGATGGAATTAATGGAAGTCAGCTGGAAGATGTTTACCTGCGATCAGATCTCCCGCCTGAGTCTATCCTCAAACTTCCTCACCAAGAACACCCCAATCCCATCCCAAAGAGGTGTAAAACTCTACAGCTCAGTGAAACGAGAGGAATACTCCATGAAAGATAGAGTACCCTTCTCTATGATGAGGAACTCCAGAGCTCGATCAGCCCTTATGGTCTCCGGGTCGATGTAGTCGTAGAACACGCACTGGAACTCCTCCCAAGCCATAGCCTACTGCTGACCTACCTGTGACATCACGTCCCACCACCTCTTGGTGGAGTCTCGGAATATGTAGGTGGCGAGCTTGACCCGCCTCTCTGGAGGCGTCTCCAGGTGCTCGAATATAGTCAGCATGGCTTCCATCCATGACTCTCAAGCCTGAGGTCAACCCTCCCCTGAGAACGTGGGAGGATGCTGCTGCTGAAAGACCTGCGTCAAGTCTGCCATAGACGAGGTAGGAGGCAGTGCTCCCTAGAAGGCCTGCATCATCCTCATGAAACCTTCCCTGAACTATGCATCAATGCCCATAACTAGTACATCAACCGGTGCCAAGGCTGGATCGACTGGGGGATCGACAGGAAGTCCCTGATCAGCCGTATCTGTCGTTTGATCACTGCCTGGTGATAGACGTATGACCAAAGGACGTCTCAGAGGCATAGCTCCGAAAGATCAAAATCACACCTTAGATCAGGAAAACAAGGATAGAGATCACAAGGGTACAAAACGGGAACAGGGGAAGAAAAACACACAAGATTGCAAAACAAGACTACACGAAATGTATAAAACTACATGGTGTGTCTTCTTAAGCCACTGACATGGGCGTGTACTCCTACCCTACAAGTCGTGTAACTCTTCAAACTACACGGTGTATTGACCCCAACACACGATGTGTACAAGAAAACTAGTCCCCTGCCTGAGTCTCTTTACACGGCTAACCCACACGGTCTAACTCAACCTGAGACTACACGGCGTGTTCAAAACAAACATGGAGTGCACTAGACAAGGATTCGACAGTCTGTGTTGTTGAGTACACGGCCTTCTATGCGGATGGACCTTACACGGTGTGCTCTGAACAAACACGGCATGTATAGGCGAAGGTGACACCGTCCTGTGTTGTTCGTGACACGGCCGGGTACCTGGACAAGACTACACGTCGTGTTCCGAACAATCACGGTGTGTGGAAAAGAAGGCGCACCAGCCCGTGTTGTTCAAGACACGACCGGGTACCTAGAAAGGACTACACGGTGTGTTCCCTATGAACCCGATGTGTTCTACCCAAGCTTCCCTGACCCGTGTTGTTAGTGACATGACCGGGTACACGGCTCCGAACTCACACGGTGCGTACCAATGGTACACGGAGTGTTCCCGAAGTTACTCTAACGACACCGTGTTCTACTCACACGGTCAATGAAACAGCCTAAAAACTAAACGGCATGTATCTAAAAAGTACACGTCGTGTATTCTGGGTTTTTTGGGTAGTAGCTCAGAAACTGCACAGAATTCCAGAAACACTAAAAACAAGAGAAAATATGCCAAATTCCAATCCGCGAGGGCCCATAACACCTCAGGAACCAAAATTTGGCGTTAATTTTAAGCAAGAAACAAAAAAAAAACAGTTTTGTAACATAACAACAGAGAATCTATCATGCATCTATCACAACAGCATGCATAATCTACACAGAGCCTATCACAACAGCATGAAATCGCTAATGCACCCTAGATGGCATGGAAAGAATGTATGAAAAGTGATTTCTAAAAGTGACTATATGATTCATGAGACGACATACCCTCATCTCGTTGGGTTGTGACAGAAATAGAACCACAATATCAAAATAATAATATCACAAGCCATGTGAATCAGTCTTAGTGAAATCAGATCAACTAAAAAATCTCAGAATCTGCAACTGCAATTAACGAGGTAGTATGGCTTTTCCCTGTACACGGGTTAGCTACTCCCAAGAGAAGCTTAATGCCAAGTACCAAATCCATCATATCCTTGGATAAGGTCTCTAAACAGTAAACAAAGTGAAAATAACTCCTCTGATACCACTTTGTAACGACCCGAGTCCGGAGCCCCTCCACTGGTGCCCCGTACCCGGTTCGCCACATGACCTCAAGCGCGTTTCCCCGAATTACAAAGGCTGCCGACAAGAAGCAAGGGACTTGGTGAATTGATAGGTAAACTATGCCCCCATTCAGTAAGGTATACAAGGTAAGAAAAAAAAAATAAACAGCGGAAGCAGTAAACAACATGAATAACAACATAAACCTAACATCGGAAGAAATGTACATATATAACTACGATGACAATGATTCAGGAGGTACAAGTATCTATGGAAAACAACAAACACAACAACGTGCTGAAATACAACTGAAACCAAGTGCAAAAGAAAAACAAAGTAAGCTCCTCAGCATCGTGAGCCACGACTCGGTCCCATGCTCCCCAGCTTCTGATGCAGTCAAGATCCTGAAGTAGAAGGGTACTTGACCTTATCTATACCTACAGCAACATAGTATCCTTGGGCCTAAAGAATGGCCCAAACAGGGTGTGAGATACAATCCCAGTAGGCAATCACCCAAAGATTTGTGCCTAATAGTCAATGAATACATGGCAGTAATAAAACAAGAAGTAGAAAACCGAAAAGAACAAGCAGCTACAATCCACAGTTCTAACATACAAGCACACAAGTAAACAACCAGCAACAAGAAGAAAATAGGTAACCCTATGGGTAGCTCTCACAGCCTAACCCCTATGGTTCAAACTATAATACTAGTAACCCTCTGGGAGGCACAGACAGTCTCACCCCTCTGGTTTAGCTACATAATTAAGCAGACTCTCTAGGGAAGCACTCACCGTCAATTCCACCAATAGTCTCGTATCGTGCTAAAGGCTCTATTGGGAAGCACTCAACCTCAATTCCCCCTATATTCTCACATCGTAAATAAAAGAAACTCTATAGAATCCCTTCTGTCAATTCTCCCATTGGTCTACTACTCTAGGTTCTCAAAGTCCTGAGTATAACTAAACATTCTCAACGCGCATGTATCATCCAAGTAAACTTCAAGAACTACTTGGCTATCAACTAAGGCTCAACAGTATAACAAAAGAGATAGTTCCACTATCCTATAACAAGGTATGGCAACTGGAAAAACGCCCAATATGAAAAACAAGAATGGAAAAGCAACCTGAGCACAAAATAAATTACTCTACTCACAGGCAACAACCTCTACTAATGCAATCAAGAAAAATAGGAAAACAAAAAGGTAAAAACATGAATCACGCAATACCCCATTCAAGGGTATTGGTGGAATTTTTACATAATATTCCTCAAATTTCTATGGAAAGGCACAAACCACCTACCTCGATCCTTGGATATCGATATACGTGATCCTCGACGACAGATTCCCCTTAGAATGATGTAGATCTGAGAAAACACACAAAACATTCACCCCACAATAACTTATAAACGACGGGGAAACAAGAAACAAAGGTAAATAAGAAGGAAGAACTAACCGCTGCGATTCCAACGCAATCGACCGTGCTCGAATCAGAGAACGGACGGCCAGGCAGAAGCTTAGAGAAGATTCAGTCGTATGGTCGCTTCTGGACAGACGAAAATAAGAGAAGAAGATGAAACTGGGGGTTAGGCATGACCCCGGTCCGCTTAATGAAAAAAAAGAAAGTACACGGCGTGTACTTCTTGAGTACACAACATGTACTTCGATTTTCCGTAATCTGAATTAAGCGGCCTCCACCCCAGCCTTACACACTGTGTGTGTGGCCCGGGCATGGCCAACACATGGCTTTGAGCTGGGGAAGAGTACACGGCGTGTACTCAGAAAGTACACGGCGTGTACTTCTGAAAATTCCAGAAAATTTATTTTCCTTAAAAACTCCAGAAAAGGGAAAACATACCTAAACGAAGATCCGGGTTCTTACACTGAGAGTAAAGTTGATCGATTCTTCATTGTCTTAAAACAATGTATTCAAAGTGTATTATCTTTAAGAGATTTTAGTATCTATGAATAAATTGTGTGTTTTGCTATCAAGGTTGAACTGGATTTTGGTGTTATATATCTATCTCACGGTATTGACATGAAACGATAGATGGAGTTCAAGGAAAAATATCAAAAATATGGTGAAAAGAAGAAAAATGTTTCGTTATTCTCAAAGTGTGGAAAGAATCATGGTGGAGATTGTCTTTAAGGCACTAGAAAATGTTTTAAGTGTGGAAAATAAGGTCATCGAGTAGCTGAGTGCCGAAGTAATCGAAAAAAGGTAGCTAATGATGTGAATAGAGAAAAGACTACAGAGAACGCACCACCAACACTTCAATGCTACATGTGCAGGGAAATGGGGAATTATTCTAACCAATGACCTAATCCAAGGGTTAATGATGAGCGACATCAACAACCTCTTAAGGAAAAGCACTAATGGAAGTCACATGTGATCACTATTGGCGATGGTGAGTATTACAACGATGTGGTGGAATGATTTAGTGTTTATGTAATGGGATTCCAAAATAATGCGGTGGAATCTCATTTATAGTATGGTGGAATATTGGAATATCTATGTATTGGTTTATTATGGTTTTCAATAATTATACGCTACCGGTGACCATAAAAAGCAATTGAAATATTTTTGGAAAACAGATGATATGCACATTATGAATGTATAAAGAGATAATGAAATGTTTGATAATATTAATGAGCTCATATAAGGACAAATTGATATCCTGGTTTGAGTATATAGATGTTTTGGGATTTTTGTATGTGTAATGAGTTGACTTTTGACAGCATTCATGTTTTCACAATGATTCTATGGTAATTCATGATTCAAGAGAATACATGATTAAGGTATTCACATGTTTGGAATGTGACCAACAAGATATATCTTATGATATACAGGGGATAAATTATGGTATTCAAATGCTTGGTTGATGAAATTTCTTGTAATAGTTTTCTTTATACTATGAGCTAGGATTGTAGTATTTTAGATAATCCTAAAGACTTGAAATAAATTGTGCTGGACATAAGATAATATTGATTAAGGATAGAACCTTTTTTAGATATTATTTCTTAAATGTTATAATAGTGTAGTTTTAGAAAAAGGACAACCTCAAGGACGGGCGACAACCCGTCACGTCGGACAAGGTTGTGGGAATCAAACCCACAACTGAAGTGCGACAGGCCTTTATCTCCTACCACTGGCCTACAAAAAGTCCCTGGTTAGTAGAAACTGGTTTTATTTTATTAAGCGTTATGATAGATGAAGTATAACTCCATTTTTGGAACCATATATGATTAATCTCACCATAAGATGGACTTTTCTATATAACTTTTTCTAACCTTATGTTTGATACAAATGTAATGACCTATCATTCTATCTCATGATCTGCTAACACTTCACAGAAGACAAATTCAACACCATTTCATTACGAGATAAAGTGGAATATATTTGAGGCACAAACAACAATGAGATTGTACCAAAATCAAGTAAGTATTTATTTTAATTAAAAAATTCTTCATCATTAGGGAAATGATCTAGAAAACAAAAAATGTTGTCCTAGTGCCCTCATATCTGATTAATCAGATGGTGCCTTAGATTATCACAAATTTATGGCTCTGTGATTGTTGGGTTTTTTATAGCCATGTTCTATACCACTCTTCATCCAAACATAATGGTTATATTTCTCTTCCATATCCATATTTTCACCTATATTCTCTTATGTGGAAACCCAGTGCTTAGTTACTTTGGGTGACTGTTATGCTTTTAACATTCCTTTTTAAAATTAATTTTTAGTATACCTTTTTACGATGTGGGTTTCTATGGAAGAAACTTCAAGTAGAAAACAATTTATAGCCCTGACCAATTTTGAGGGTGAAATTCAATTTAATGGGGGTATAATGTAACTCAATAACATATTATGAGAATTATTCTTTTTTAATTTCTTTGATGTATTTTGTTTTACTCTTCACCAAGATTAGCTTGCACTATACGCAACATCATATTAGCATGTAGTATACGCAACACTATTCTTGGTTTGTGATGCATACAATTTCAAGTTCTTTCGAATAAAATTCATTTTACACAACACCACATATAGATTTTGATCAATTTATAACTAAAATATATTTTGAGTATGTTATACGCAACACCAAAGGAAGATTTCCCTACACGTAACCCTGACTTGGAGTGCATTACAAGCAAGAGCAACCTTCCTCAATAGCGTGTGTTATACGCAATACCGAGTTTCACTAAACAATGATATATTATTATAATATTATTATGAATATCAATTATGAATATTATTGACTGAAATTTTAATTTTATAACATTATTATTCATCTTACACATTTTGTAATGAGGTATGAGAACAAAATCAATTTTCGGAATAAAGGAAGTATTTTTCAAAAAATGCAGTTTTTTCGCCTTTTGATGGTGCACCCATTTTAAATATAATTTTTGAAAATTTTATAAGTTAGATTTTAAAAAATAAACTTCTTCTTTTGAATCAGGATATAAAAATTTACATTGGATAATGTTTTGATATTTTTTTGAGAATGTTCTTATTTTGATGAATAGTAAAAATATGCTTACTTTTACTTAAAAACAACCCTTTTCATCAAGATAATTTATATGGTTAAATTATAATTTCAATTTTTATTAAAGTATAAATAGAATATATTTTTACCAATTAATATAATTTATGTCATTATCATTAATTTTTCATTGAATTCCAAGGTAAAAACATTTCAATCTTTGACAATGTTTTAACTTTTAAAACCCATTTTCATAACAATGGGATAAATTTTAAATTAATTAATGAAACTTCTATGTTTTGAATTTTTAAAAATTTATTCCATATTTGGACTCATTGGGTCCAAATTATGTTAATAGGTTACTTTTTTTTATATTATGAATTGTAACTACGGTAATTTTTATTAACAACAGTTAAAGGTAAATTAGGTAATTAAGCGTAAAAATAAGATTATAAAATTATACTAAGATGTACCAAAATTATATTGGAAGAATAAAAGTCGAACCACATAACTTAATGGTAGGAATATATTCATTTCATGGACTTTTGACCATGAAAATGATATAGTTATTATTAAAACCAAAGAAAGTGACAACATGTCACTCTCTTATATCTTATAAGTGTAATAATTTTAATTTACTGATAAACCTCATAAAAATCAAATAAAAATATTCTACAGAAATATAATAAAGGTATCTATATCATGAGAATTTATTTTTAATTTTTAGGGATTAAATGATTATCATTAATTATGACACAATAGTGATGTAGAAACTATTTTACTAATTGAAATATCAAATAAATGTTTTTAAAATATTAAAATCAATATTATACAAACTAATTAATGTTCTCGAAAATTTTTCTAGATGAATATGACATGTTATGAGGATATTAAATGTTTTTTTTGAATATATCTAATGTGTGGATTTTATTTAAAATCAAATAAATGAATAGTGTCAAAATTGACACTATTGTTATTTTATAAAAATAACATATTATAAAATTGTTTAAAAATTAACAAACTATTTAAAAATTATAAATTTAAATTTATATGGTCTAAAATGTCATAAAGTATCCAATTTTGGACAATTCACAACACATAAGTAACTATATATAACAATTTAAAATTTAAAATATTATTACAACAAATAAAATTATATAGATTAAATAAGGATAAATCAAGTTGATAAGGTTTAAAATAATTTACCAACATGTATAAATATTATTGGTTTATGAGATTACAACCCTATCTCATCTAATATTTCGATTTGATTCATTTTTTAAGGTTTTTATGTGGGGTTTGTGTTTATTATAAATTAATATTTTAGGGGTTTCCAAAAGTGCCCCTCTCCTCTCTTATAAACGGGCACCTCCTCCCTCTCCTCCTCAGATCACTTTTAGCCTTCAATATCGGCTAACCCCTGACCATTTCTCTTCTCCACTTCCCTATAAACATACAAGAGTTCCTGTTATTTTTCAAAGACTATCTTTAGTGCCCTAAGAGGAGGTTTAGAAGAGGCACGTCGAAGAAGAGGTAATATCCTTTACCAATTCTTTCAAATTCATTTCTTCTTATACTTCCACTTATTTTATTGTTTCATAATAAATTAATAAAATCCGTATCACCAATATACTTATATTTTATTATAAATATGAACCAACCCTATTTCACCTTCTATCCATCCTACGGAAAATGAAATCACCGCGCTTGCGTACGTACTGAATACCATCTCCACGCCGTGGTGTAATCCTTTTTTCCACCATCACCTTACTTGGGTGGGTATAATGGTGTAAAGAATAACTATATATGGTTATTATAAAATGATAGTAATTCTTAGATATAATATCATCCACTCTAATTCCATTCAATAATTATGGGAACAATATCATCACTCGTGCATATGTACGGATTACCGTCTCCACAACGTGATGAGATTCATTCCCCATGTTAACCATTCAAGAATGATTATAATGTATATATAAAAAATAATCATGAAATATATGAAATAATAATGATACTGGATTTATGTATATGTTATTTACTTACTTTTATTCAATTGGATAAGGAAACGAAAACAACGTTCATTTGTACTTACGATCTACCGTCTCCATGAATAGTGTGTTTCATTCCATTTATAGATCTATTATATATATGTATATTCTAAATATATATTATATATAAATCATTTTTTACATTCTGGAAGTAAGTAATCATGATCTAACTAATCATATGAAAAATTAAAAGTCAAAACACAGATGATAAATGAAATGATTTTACACAAAACGCTGCATTAACATGGAATCGACAAATGAACTGATAATATAAAGTCGTATATAAATCATATATTATATCATAAATATTATTATGGTTTTGTTAAAATTTAATAATAAGTTTAAACCCACTATACAGGAGTCTCGGACACATATGGAAGAAATTGGATATAAGGTAAGGGATAATTTTGCAATCTCATTTTTATCCAGGATTTCTTATACATAAGTATTTACTGGGGTTATATTTTTAATCCATGTCCATAAAAATGTTTTCATAAGGTGTTCAATATTCTTAAATGAATTTTTAAAGTCATGTCTACCCCTCATTGACTTTTACTTTGTGTTATGGAAGGAAGCTTTCTTTTTTTACCATATGTGGTACTTTTTGACTTTTCCTTTAAAAGTACGTGGAGAATGTTTTTTTAACTTATAAAACATGAATGGATTTTTATGGTTTCAAAACGCCTTATTTTCATGAATCATACTTAACAAGATTTCAGGATTGTTTTAAAAAAATCCATTTCTTTTAAAATTTCATGACATTTTGTAAAAAGAAAATAATTTTGATGAGGAAAGGATATTTTCCGCAAGAATTCATTTCAGGTGTTTTATCCAAACTATTTTCAATCTAAGATGACATTATTTAATATGGATATGCATCATATATAATGTCCCTATTATTTATGTGGTTTTATTTTTTTTATTATGAAAATTTAACCATTGTTTAATATGGATTATGTTATGATGGGATGACATATATGAAACTCATTTTATTCATTAGGTTATGATGAATGATTTATGTTTTTTTTGTGGAACATAAAAGAATGATTTCATTATGAGATTGGTGGGACCTATATCTCCCTCCAATGCATTGGGTATAGATTTGTATCTCATGAGATAGACATGGCTGTAACAAAAAGTAAATCTGGTTCAGTAATATAGGGTTGGAATGACAAGTAAACCTGGTTCAGTAATGGACTTTGTCCACTATGATGGTCTTGGTAGCAATGCCTTGGATATTATAGAAATTATAAAATGTGCTTAATGGTTTCCCCAATTACATGATTTATTCCCATTCTATTTTATCATGGTTAATGTTACTTTATGATCTATGCCTTATGCACTGCAAATATTTATGTCACTACTCATGATTTTTATGTTTTATGTCCATGTTCTTCCGTTCGAATGTTTGGGTATTGTTTTATATTCTCCATGTTTACACTTATTAAGCATTTGAGATCACCCTTTTTATGTTTTCTTTTCCCTATGATATAAAGAGAGGTTTTTGGTAAGAGAACCAAAGTGGAATATCTTTATGGGAGGTGTTCAAGATCTTTCAACACGATTAGAAGATTATGTTCCAAGTTTCCCAAAACACTAAAATAATACGGTCTTTGGGAGTCTATTTTTTTCATGTATTATGTATTCCGCAAAATTAATGTTATGTCTATATACATTAAGCATTGGGTATCTACATTTAAGGTTACTATATAGTCACTAAAAATGAAAAATAATTTACCATAACGAATTTATTTTATTTATATTAAAATTAAACTTTAATATTTATTCACTTATAATTTTTATCCATTTATGAACATATAATAGATATGTTGCAACTCATCCTTGGGACCCGTTTCGTGACTATCCCAAGCCCACCTTCCATAAGCCAGAGGCTGGTGACTAACACCAAAGGCATAAATCTCTAAGATGGGAAGGAATTTCCTTTATAAAATGTAAGTACACACAAAGAGAGTACAAGCTGGAAGAAAAAAACTAAGTTAGACTGTGTACAAAGGAGTGATGAAAAGAAAAAGGGGCTGAAAATAAAAGCCCAACTTTAAATTACAAGTAAACAGAAAGTAAGTACAACTAAAGGAAGGTAAAAAACTGCTAGATCGTCCACCAAGAATTCCTACATGAAGGGTAGGTATAGAAAGCCTCCACAACACTCCAAGCTCGTCCGTCTCCTTCATGTACCATCACGCCGTGTGGTCCACCTCATGGTATTGTCCAGTCCTGTCCACTCAGCCTCAGTCAATGTTGTCCATTGTCTACAACCAACACAACATGGTGTGGGCAAAGCCCTTGTAGGGGTGATTATAACGATACTTAGTAGGGACCCTGAGACCCTCAAGGTCACACAAAATCCAACAAGGATAAACCATGAAGTATGAATTCAAAAGATAACCATACTTTGGAATATTCCTATACATATACCTAAGTTATCATGTAATCTAGCTCAACCATGAGGTAAACAAAAAAGTTACTGACTCAGGTCAACTAGGATTTTTATTCACAATATCGAAACCAACGCTTCTGGAGAACTCCTCCTTTGTTGAGTATGGTGGGAATGTCGTGACACCATGGTGCTTCCCACTAACCTTAGACTGCTGAGGTACTTCTCCTATCGTGTACTGTGGGTCAACTAAATCACCAAGGCACTCCCCACTGTGTGTTTTCCACCACAACCAGGCGCTCCCCCTAATAGCCTGCAGAGTTACTCCTCTTGTCGAGTACCTCGGGTCTGCCACCAAAACTAGACTCTCCTCCCTCGTGGGTCTACCAACACATCCAAGCATTCCCCACTAGGCTCGTCGAATCACTCCAAGTCGAATCAGTCAGCAGTCGTTAGGTCCGATCCAGTTACTAGGTCTCTGTACTCTACTCACTCGTCTCTAGGAGGGTCTGCTTCATGAGCTAAAATTCGACACTCCAACTATCACGAATTCCCACATAGAAGTATCTCAAAGGTCCACCTCACAATTGGGGTCTCAATGCAACAGACGACACCTCAATCAAAATCCCAATCTGTGAGTTATAAATTTTTAGTCCCAAGGGCCCGGTAGGATTCGTGTACGATCCAAACTGACCGTATCTCAACATTACCTCGAACTCCATTGGGGTATACTCAAAAGGACCATCGTGCTCCAAGAATACCAGTGTTGCTGACAGTTCGTCAAATGGTCATCTGGTGCCAATGATATGGCCAAAGGAAGTAAAGGGTCAGTAATGGGCCTAGGTCTAATCCGACCCGGTCGGACCGACACTGTCAGACCTATTGGGTATGGCCCGACCCATTGGGCGGGCCAGCCTGTTAGGTTTGGCCCTGCATACTGCGCCCACCCGAGTGGGCCATTAGGGTAGTTCGGCCCAGGCTCAGGGCCAATTCAGCCCGGAGTATAGCGAGGGCGCGACCCGGTGCGACTCAGCCTGGAGGGTGCGGCCGGGCGGTTCGTCTAGGGAACCATGAGGGGGGACAGGATGCCGACTCAGCCGTGAGGCCACAAGGGAAATGATTGACCAGAGATGCGTGGGGTGTGCGCGGAGGCCGTCTCGGGGTGGTGAGCATGGAGGCTGGCAGGGTGGTGGACACGGGGAGGCGTTCGTGGAGGCCGGCAGGGCGGCCGGGTAGCAGCTCGGCCAGGCGGGCCGCGGGCGGCAAGGGGAGTGGGGTCAGTCAGGCGGGGTGCGGCCAGGCGGGGCTCGGCCAAGCGGGGCATGGCCAGACGGAGTGCGGCCAGGCAGGGCGCGGGCATGCAGTGTGCGGCCAAGCGGGGCGTGGCCAGGTGGGGTGCGGCCAGGCAGGGCACGGCGAGGCGAAGCATGGCCAGGCGGGTGGCTGGTTAGGTTGGGGCACGTGGGAGGCATGGGTTTCGGCCGGGGAATCCGGTGGCGGTGTGGTCCAGGGTAGCTAGGCAGTTCTCCGGTAAATGGCGTGGCTTGGGTGGCACGGCTGGATGGCCGCAGTTTGGCCCAGAGCACCGGAGCGTTGTAGGGACGGTGCGGTTCACGGAGGCTGTGGGTAGCGTGGCCTTTGTCATCGCCGCCTTCGTCATTCTGTCACCTAATCTCCATGCCAAAGAAACATCCCAAAGAGATCAGCGGAGGGAGTCATGCCATGTTAGTTTAGCCCGCACCCTCTTCGTTTAGGGGTGATAGAAATTGGTTCATCAAAGGAGTATGATGAACAACAATTACATACAATACTTCTCATCGATTCCTTTCAAATGAATATGAGAAAAATTAATGGAATATTACTCAAATTAAACCCCCTATCTTTAATCATCGTTCATCGATGGTGCAGTTGCGGGAAGAAGACAGAGTTTTCATTCACCGCGTCTGCCGCACTCTTCCACTCCCAAATTCGCATGATGGTTGTGGAAGTGGGTCCACGTTGGTAGGTTTCCAAGGAAGAAGTTAGAATAGGATCAATGTTCTTTGTCGGTGGAGTGTTCTTCGTTCTTCGTTGGGAGATTTTCTCCCTAACTCTCCTCTTTCTCCACTTCCACCCAAATGAAATCGTTGTGCCAAATAATGGATTAGTTAATCTATTATTTCATTGGAACAATTTTAAAAGGGTGATTCAAATTAAAAGGCTCCACCTCATTAATTCATTTGTGTTGCAAGAATTAATTGGGAAGTTGGAACCAATTAAATTAAGGGATGGTCAAGAGGCTCTCCTATATTAATTATAGCTTGAGGGTTTCTACACTTTAATGGGGAGTTTTGAGGGTTTCAAAGACCTGGTGGCCTCAACCACATTAATCCTCTAATGGGAGATTAAGTTTAGGTGGGCCCGACTACCATATCCTGTCATGGGAGGTTAAGGTGCACTGGTCCCACCTCCAACCTCCATAAGGAGGTTTTAACCACCACACACCAAATGGCGGCTCAAATAAAATAAATTGTATCTCACTTTATTTTATTATATTTTTCCAAGAAAACTAAAAATTTAACTTGTATTCTTGACCAACTGTCGTCGAGGTGAAAGTCTTCATAAGCAAATATCGGCTCTATGATTTCAACAGTTCCTTCAGATTTCAATTCCAGGCACTGGTTCAAAAGTTATTAAAACCTGCTCATACATTTACTGAACATACCCGAACAAAACATCAGAAATTGATTCTGGGCACACCGGTTGTCGGAATCATGCTCCGTCAAAATTAGCAGAACTCGAAAAATTCCCATGTATTTATGAAAAAATTTCCATGGAAATTCTGGGTCATTACATTGTCCGCACCTCAGGGCTTTACGTCCCCATAAGCTACAACTCGAACTAAGGGAACAAGTGGGGGTACTAAGCATGCATCTGAGCCTCCCACTCCCATGTGCCCTCCTAGAGTTTCTTGTGCTTCCAGAAAATGTGCACCTGAGGTACTGACCATCCATATAGGACCCTCTACTGTCGATCCTCAATCTCAACTATAAACTCCATAAAATTCTCCCTATCGTCGACGTCCCATTCTCTATGGTCTATTTTGTTGGAAGGGTCGCGCACGTATCTCCATAGAAGAGATATGTGGAAGACGTCGTGCACCCAGTGCAACTGAGGTGGAAGAGCCAGGTGGTAAGCCACCTTGCCTACTCTATTGAGGACCTAGAATCATCTGATAAATCTTGGAGATATGTTGATGCCTCCGCCAAATCACCATAGACCTCGTCTAGGTGAGACCCAAAGAAAGAAGTGGTTTCCATCCTTGAACTCTAGAGGTCTTAGTATCCTGTAAGAATACAACTTATGTATGATCTTTGTAGTCTTCATCTGCTCCTAGATGATCTGCACCTTCTCCATGGTAGCCTCTACCATCTATGGTACCACTAGTGCTGACTCCCCTGGGTCTGTCCAGCACAAGGATGATCTGTAAGATCACCTGTACAACGCCTCAAAAGGTGTCATCCCAATGGTGTAGTGGTAGCTGTTGTTGTATGAAAACTCCACCAAAGGTATGTGATCCTACTAGTTATGACTGAAGTCGGGGACACAAGCACAGAGCCTATCATCAAGGGTCTAAATGGTCAGCTCAGTCTGACCATCCATCTGAGGATGGAAGGCGGTGCTCAGATGAAGCTACATCCTGAAAGTCTTCTTCAACCCCTTCCATAGCCAGGAAGTAAACCATGCATCACAGTAGGAGACAATAGAAGAAGGAACTCCCTGTAGCAACATAACCTCTTACATGTAGAGGTGTCCCAATATCTCTACTAAAACTTTCTCTCTGATCGGTAGGAAGTGGTCCGACTTGGTGAGTTAGTCAACGATCCATGAGATAGAGTCATGTCCCCTAGAAATATGTGGAAGACCCGTCATATCCATGGATATACCATCCCACTTCCACTCTAGGACCTCTAAAGGCTGTACCAAGCCTACTGATACCTGGTGCTCTACCTTCAATTGCTGACAAGTGAAGTATCGAGAGACAAACTCCACTACAACCTTCTTCAATCCTGGACACCAGTGGTATCGTCAATGTTCTTGGTACATCGTCGCCACTCCTAGATGTACCGCTAGAGGGGATGTGTGGAAATACCTCAACACTTCTTATTGAAATGACAATGGTACCATGGTACATCCTATAAAGAAGATGACGTGCTCCCCACCTTTAGAAAATCCATCAGGTTCCTGCCCTATGGATATCTGATCACGTCATGTCTCACAGTCAGCATCTCTATACTGTGCCTCCCAGATTCGCTTAAGATGTGGGGGAGTGACTGTAAGAGACCGAACGAAGACTACCACATCTCTATCCAAAAAGGTTATCTGTAAAACAGCCAGATACTGTGTCACCTCGTCTAGAAGCTGTATACTAGACCTCCTGCTAAGTGAATCTGCAACAACATTCCCCTTCATAGGAGTATAGACTATCTCAAAGTCATAATAGTAGAGGAACTCATGCCCTTGCCACTGTCTCAGATTCAGGTCCTTCTGAGAGAAGATATACCTGAGACTCTTGTGATCAGAGTACATGGTAAAATGTTCACCCATCAGATAGTGTCACCACATCTTCAAGGTGAAGAACACTACTACAAAATCTAGGTCACGGATAGCATAGTTCTGGTCATGCTGTCTCTGCTACTGAGAACCATACATGATCACTGATTGCTCCTGCATCAGGACACACCTGATTCCTGTCCCCGATGCATCAATGTAGACTATGTAACCAACGCCATACTTTGGAAGCCTCAAGATGGGGGAACTAGTCACCCTCTACCTCATCTACTGAAATCTCTGATGTAATATCCTAAACCACACGAAGGGTTGCACATTATTCGTCAAGGATGATAGTGGTGCTGCAACTTTGGGGAAGTCTGGGATGAACCTCCGGTAGTAACCAGCCAAACCTAGGAAACTCCGCGCTACTGTCACACTCATGGGTGGATCCCAAGCAAGTATCACCTCATTCGTCGATGGATCAACTGTAACTCCAGCCTCTGAGAGGACATGACCCAGAATGTGAACCTCTCAGATGCAGAACTAGCACTTTGTGAGATTACCATAAAGCTGGTTCTCTCGGAGTTTATCAAGTACTACTCACAAATGGTAGTCTTTCTCGTCCTCAGTAGTTAAGTAGATTAGAATGTCGTCGATGGATACTATGGAATATCGATCGAGGTATGGCTGGAAGATCCTATTCATGAGTCTGATGAACACTTCTGGAGTGTTGGTTATGCTGAAAGGCATAACCAGGAACTCGTAATGGATGTACCGACACTTGAAGGCCATCTTCTACACATCCTCATCTCGAACTCTGAGCTGGTGATAGCCTAACTCGAGGTCTATCATTCAAAACCATCGTGCTCCCTTCAACTGATCGAAGAGGTCTTCAATCCTCATAAGTGGGTACTTGTTCTTCACGGTCACCTGGTTTAGGCGACGGTAGTCGAAAGAAAGGCTCAAGCTCCCATCTGGATTCTTGGTGATGAGAATTGGGGATGCCCAGGGAGAAACACAATGCCAGATGAATCCCATCCCCTATAAGTCCCCTAGCTACACCCGCAACCTGCGAAGCTCCACAAGAGCCATATGATATGCTGGAGTAGAAATTTGTGCCATCACGGGTTACATGTCAATGTATAAGTCCACCTCTATGCGAGGAGGTAGTTTTGGAACATTGTCTGGGAAAGAATTAGTGTACTGGTCCACCACAACAGGATAGCTCAGACTCTCCACATAAAATTCTCTAAGGGTATGGAAGGACAATTGATTAGTGATCAGCAACACCCTCCTCCAAGTAAGTCAGTCTTGTGCTGCAGAGGATCCCTTCTCGACGGTTATAGTGAACCTGGTACCATCTGTGCGAAAACACTGCACTTTTCCCCTAATACAGTCAATCTGAGAATGGAATTTAGATAACAAGTTCATACCCAAGATGACGTCGTAAGGCCTCGACGCCGCTACAAGGATAACCCAGCCGAAGGTCTCGCCTCCTAGAGTAAGATCACACTACCGAAACCAGTGCATAATCGTTGAGTCTACTCCCATAGGAGTATCTTTCCATAAGGATCGAGCCAACGAATCCGTAGAAATCTCCGAGCTCCGAACAAGGGTAGTGAAAATGAAAGCGTGACTAGCACATGTGTCTATATAAACAACAACTAAGGTGGAGTATATACACATCATACCTTGAATCATCTCTAGAGAACCATGATCATAAGACTCAGCTGCATAGAGCTGAGCTCTCCCCGATCTACCTGCTCCCTGCGGTTGGGGTGGACCTCCTGGTGGTGATGGCGATAACACCTCGAAACGTCACCTACCACCAGCTGCATGACCAGCTCCTCTTCCATGTCCGCCGGATCCATGTGGACATCCTCGATCGAATCTCTGTCTCTGCTAGGGTGGTCCTTCAACTATCTTCTAATCATCCGAACGGCGGGTCAGACAGTCATGAGCCATGTGACCCTATTCACTGCATGCGTAAGACTGCCTGATCCTGGTATGTCTGGAACTATCTCCACTTCGGGTGCCCCGCACAACTGATTCTGAGTTGTGAAGTCATCCATCTATAGGTCTGGTCTTCTTGGACCTTTGCAACATCTGTCTACTGCCAGCTACAGAAGACTCCACTTCCTGTTGACTAGTGGTAGGTCTCACTGCTGTAGACTACTCATCAAGGATACTCTCCACTAAGAGGGCTCTATCCAACACCCTTTCCTGTGTCAGGATGTTAAGGGAGATCATCGAATCCCTGATCCCTTGCCTGAGTCCCTGCTTGATGGTCTGAGCTATGAATAATGGGTCCTGTACGATATCAGTGGAGTAGCACGAGAGGTCTGTGAACCTCACTGAGTACTGAGCTACAGTCATTCTATACTGCTGCAGATGATGTAGCTCTTATATAAGCACTACGTGGAGAGTGGCTGGGACAATCTCAGACCGAAATAGGATCTCAAAGTCTGCCCAGAGTAGTGTCGCCTCATCATTCATCTGGAGAATCAGGATTCATCATCTGCCGGCTGTTTCTTGAAGGATACTTGAAACAATGATCACCATGAGGTCGGCTAGTGTCCCTACCAGTCTGAAGACTCTCACCACAACCTCTGGAAAATCCTCAGCTGCCTGTGGGTCCGTCTCTCCCCTGAACCTTGGCGGCCTCTGGTGCTGGAACTCATGCTGTTCAGTCAAACGGTGTGCATCATCTGCTGCTGGGGCTGGTGGCATCGGTGGCCCAACGAAAAGTGGTACTGCTGGTGCCTTTGCTGGAAATGGCCCATGAACTGAGGCCTTGTCGCTCAGTGGGTGATCTATGCGTACGACTCTTGGGGCTCTAATTGGTCATCTGTGGGGAGGCATCCTGAAAGAAACAAATGAGACATAGTCAAATACTATACATGGTGATATGACCTGGTTGAGATGACTTAATGAAAACTTTTGAAAAGACACATGCAATTAGTGTTTTTGTGGACTGAGTCGGAAATCAGAAGTCAGTGTCCTGGTGTATTGATACGCCAGCCGCTGCACCAAAACTAGACTCCATGAACTGAAAACCACACTTAGTACCCTTAACACTATTACTTAATATAAAAGAAAGTTTAGAGTTTGAAGTTATCCGGTAGAACCGAATCCTCTAATACCAATTTGTCATGACCTGTCATCGGGACCCATGTCGTGACTACCGCAATCCCACCTACCATATGCCAGGGGATGACGACTAGCACCAAAGGCGTAAATCTCTAAGCTGGGAAAGAATTTCCTTTATAAACTATAAGCACACACAAACAGAGTACAAGCTGGAAGCAAAACACTAAGTAAAACTATGTACAAAGGAGTTATGGAAAGAAAAAGGGTCCAGAAATACAATCCCAACTGTAATTACAAGGAAACAGAAAGCAATTACAACTAAAGGAACGTAAACAACTACTAGATCATCCACTGGGAATTCATACCTGAAGAGTATGTACAGAAATCATCCACAACACTCCACACCCGTATGTCTTCTCCGTGTACCGTCTTGCCGTGTGGTCCACCTCTGAGTACTGTCCAGTCCAGTCCACTCATCCTCGGTCAGCACTGTCCATGGTCTGTAACCAATACAATGAGGAGCAGGAAAAACCCATGTAGGGGTGAGTATAACGATACTCAGTAGGGACCCCGAGACCCTCAAGGTCTCACAAAATCCAACAAGGATAATCCACGAAGTGTGAATTCAACAGATACCCGTACCTAGGTATATGGCCATACATATACCTAAGTTATCATGTAATCCATATCGATCATGAGGTAAACACAAAAGTTACTCACTCATCTCAACCAGGATTTTTATTCACCATATTAAAAACCATGGCTGCTGGATAACTCCTCCTCTGTCGAGTATAGTGGGCCTTCCATGACACCAAGGTGCTTCCCACTAACCATGGACTGCTGAGGTACTCCTCCTGTTGAGTACCGGGGGTCTGCTGAGCCACCACGACGCTTTCCACTATGGATCTGCCGCCACAACCAGGTGCTCCTCCGCTATGGGTCTACCACCACAACCAGACGCTTCCCACTGGGCTAGTTGAATCACTCTTAGTTGAATCGGTCAACAGTCGCCAGGTCTCAGCCAGCTACTAGGTCTCCGTACTCCGCTCGCTCGTCTCCAGGAGAGTCCACTCCATGAGCTATAGGTAGATACACAAACTGTCACAAAGTCCCACGTATAAGTATCTCAAAGTTCTTCCTCACCATAGGAGTCTCAACGCAACAGACGGTGTGTCAATCAAATACTGATCTATGAGTTATATGCTTTTTAGTCTCGGGGGCCTGGTTCGATTCATGTATGATCCAACCTGACCATATCTCAACATTACCCCGAACTCCAGTGAGGTATACTCAAAAGGACCATCATACTCCAAGAATAACAGAACCACTGACAGTTCATCAAACAATCGTCTGTTGCCAATCATATGGTCAAAGGAAGTAAAGGGTTAGTAGTGGGACCGGGCCCGGTCCAACCTGGTCGGACCAACCCTGCCCGACCCGGCCCGACCCCGTCTGGGCCAACCCGGTCAGACCTGTTGGGTTTGGCCCAGCCCATTGAGCAGGCCATCCTGTTAGGTTTGGCCCGGCCAGCTGGGCCCAGACCAGCAGGTCGCGAGGGTAGTTCAGCCCGGGCTCGGGGCCGGTTCTGCCCGGAGCGTCGCGAGGGTGCATCCCAGCATGGCCCGGCCTGGAGGGCATGACTGGGCTGGTTCGTCGAGGGTGTCAAGAGGGGGGACTAGAATTCGACTCGTCCGAGAGGCGGAAAGGGAGATGGTTCACCAGAGGCACGTGGGGCGTGCGTGGAGGCTGGCAGGTGGCTGGCTCGTGGTGGGGTGCGCGGAGGCTGGCAGGGCGACTGGGTAGCAGCTCGGCCAGGCGGGCCGCATGCAGCCGAGCGAGGCACAACCAGGCAAGGCGCGGCCATGTGGGGTGTGGCCAGGCGGGGCGCAGTCGAGTGGGGCATGACCAGGCGAGGTGCGGCCCGGCCGTGGGCAGCCAGTCGGGGCATAGCCAGGTGGGGCATGGCGAGGCCGAGCGGGGCCAAGCGCAACGCGGCCAGGTGGGGCAGGGCCCGGCGGGGTGCAGCCAAGAGAAGTACGGCTAGGTGGGCGGCTGGTTAAGCTAGGGCATGTAGGAGGCGCAGGGTTCGGCCGACGTAGCCAGCGACGGTGCGAGCCGAGGTAGCACGACTAGGTCGACGGCAGATGGCGCGGGTAGTGCGGCTTCGCCGGAGGGCCATGGTTTGGCCGGGAGCACCAGAGCGTCATGGGGATGCCGCGATTCACGGAGGCCGCAGGTAGCACGAGCTTTATCGTCGCCACCTTTGTCGTTCCGTTGCCTCATCACCATGCCAATGAAACATCATAGAGAGATCGACAGAAGGAGTCTGGCTATGTTTGTTTGACCCCCACCCTCCACGTTTAGGGGTGATATGAATTGGTTCATCAAAGGAGTACGATGAATAACAATTATTTACAAAAATTTTCATCGATTCCTTTCAAAAGAAGATGAGAAAAAGAATAGGAATATTACTCAATGTAAACTCCCTACCTTTAATCATCAGTCGTCGATGGTGAAGTCGCATGAAGAAGATGAAGTTGTCATTCGTTGCGTCCATCACACTCTTCCACTCCCAAATTCACACGACGTTTATGGAAGTGGTTCCACGTCAGTAGGTGTCCGGGGAAGAAGTTCGAAGAGGATCAAAATTCTTCGTCAGTGGAGCGTTCTTCGTTATTCGTTGGGAGCTTTTCTCCCTTACTCTCCTCTTTCACCACATCCACCCAAATGAAATCATTGTTCCAATTAATGGACTAGTTAATCTATTATTTCATTGGCACAAATTCCAAAGGGTGAATTAAATTAAAAGCCTCCACGTCATTGATTCTTGTGTGTTGGCACAAATTAATTAGGGAGTTCACACTAATTAAATTAAGGGAAGGTCAAGAGGTTCTCCTATATTAATTGGATCTTGAGGGTTTCTCCACTTTAATGGGGAGTTTCAAAGGGTTAAAAGCCCAGGTGGTCCCCACCACATTAATCATCTCATGGGAGGTTGAGTTTGGGTTGGCCCCCCCACTATAACCTCTCATGGGAGGTTAAGGTATGGTGGTCCTGCTGCCAACCTCCATGAGGAGGTTTTAACAACCACACACCAAATGGCGGATCAAATAAAATAAAGTGTAGCTCACTTTAATTTATTTTATTTTCCCAACATACCCCAAAAACCGACTTTTATTCTTGACCAACTACCGTTGAGGTGAAAGACTTCTTAAGCGAATATCAGCACTACGAGTTCAATGATGTCCTTAGATTTCTATTCCGAGCACCGGTTCAAAAGTTATAAAAACCCACTCATACGTTTACTGAACGTACCTAAACAAAAGTTCAGAAATTGATTTTAGGAACACCGGGCCTCGGAATCATGCACCGTCAATCTTCGCAGACTCGGAAAATTCCCATGTATTTATGAAAAAAATTTCCGAGAAAATTCTGGGTCATTACAAGATATTTAAGGGAAACAATGTGACATTTTCACTTTTCTTTCTGTAAAATATTTTATGTTACTTTAATATAAAATTTTCATATAAATAATTTCATGTTGATTATAATTTGATAAGGGTCCAAATAAATTCATAAAATAATAAATAAGTTGAAAAATGGTGGCCTTATCAATATGTTTTCTTTTAGGCTATCAAGATTTACCCTTTTACCATGGTGAAAATATTTCACTATTTTTCCTATTAATTATGACAAAAAATTAAGGTGGACTTATTAAACAATTTTAATTATGATGATTAAAAATTTGGTATCCATTTTATTAAATTCATTTTACATAAGGGTCATAATTTAATTTAAAAATGAACTCACAAAATGCATCGAAAATAGTTTTTCAACTAAAGTATTTTCTTAGCATAAAATATTTTTTCATTAACTCTATGACCAGTAATCATAATTATATGAATTTAAATAAATATATTTTTATATATATAATCTGAAATTCCTTGAGCCCAGTTTCCTAGAGTTGGTGCATTATTTCAGTACATTGACATGCTTACAAGAAAGTCATATCCAAAGGATCAGTTAGTTTAGTAGTTTTGGAAAACAAGATACATACATAGGTTCAATATTAAAACATGAAATGAAATTATACATATAAATTTTATTGGGAACAACTAAAACTAATAAGTTTATCTCTGCAAGTCATTCATAATAAAATTCTTCATGTCCTGAGAAAATGAATTATAATAAATGGATGAGCTTAGATGCCTAGTAAGGGTAAGAAATACACTAGAAGATATCATAAACATAAAAGTTAGGCATCATGAATTACTAAAAACACATGGATTTAAAAATAAACATGGGCACATTATGGTAAGAATAAGATATTACCAATTAATTACATAATAAATCATATCATGGGTATTCTCCTAGTTGAATAAAAATTGGAACTTTAAATTACTTTTTTAATAATGAGGGGATGCATAATTCAATCCTTTCTAACCCTACTATCAAGGCCTTGGGATGAGACCATAAATATCCCTTTTCTCAAGGCCTTATGTCAAAACCATATGTTGTCTCATGAAACATACCAATTCACCAAGGAGATATAGAGGGTCCCACTGGACACTTACTAAGTCCATTGAATTCCTTTTATAAATGTGGATAAACATAAACAACATAAAAATTCATATTGAATCTAACATATGAAATGTAAATAACTTTCCCCCATCATTAATCATTAACACTAACCATCTAGAGTAATGTGGTGAATGGTTTCAAGATAGAACATCCACAATCAAAATAATCATAAACCATTCATTATAACATTGTGGATGATATAATTGGAGTTAAAACTCAATGAATCACAAGATTCAAAAAAGTATGTAGACATTGATGATGATACTTTTAAATGAGACCATTGAAAAATCATTGAGGAAATAATCCTTAAACATTAAAAAGATTCTCATACCACCTTGAAGCATTCAAAAATAATCCATTAGAATATCATGAGAATTAGGAGACTCTTGATATGATATACCAAATGTAAGTATATACACCACAAGAATGAAATATGTGGTGAACAAAAAATATATCTCATAAAAGTTAAAGTGAGATGAGAAAAACATGTTTACTTTGGAAAAAATAGTTCTTTTGGAAAATTATTTGTATTTGTCATGAAATAAGATTGTAAACATGTATGTCCCAGAAAATAAAAACAAATCTCATTGAAATTATATTTTAGGATTAAATAAAATCATATTGAGGTGAAATCATTTAAAATAGTTTTTAAAGAAGCCTTAGAAATAAATCATTTTAGTCTGATTTAAGGAAGATATTAAATGATTTTAAAGTAAAAAGGCATGTTTTCTTTGATAAAATAAAAAATGGACCAAAATATCATTTTCATGTCAAGATTTTTTTTAGGAATATAAATATGGATTATAAAAAATTATAGAGGAAACTTCAAAATAGGTAGGAATTTGAGATGTTCCTTGAATCTGGCTTGCATTTCGGAATTTGTTTCTGAAATATTATTTTAAAACATGGAACTATCCATAAAATAAAGAACGATAATGATTATTAGACATATATAGAACATTAAAACATAATTAATTAGGAGTAAATAGAAATAAATAATAATTTCATAAAGGTGATTATAGAATAAGAGCAACCTGAATGAAAATGGAGGTGCAGGTAAAAAATACGTAAAATTTTATAATCAATTGAATCATATGCCCCAAAATTAATAATCATTAAATGATAAATTTAATATTATTAAAATAAATTAATTCGTGATATGAAACATCAATGGGTAGTATACATACACCATACATAATTTTTTGTAGTGAATATGGAATATCAAACAAAAATGGAAGCGAGATGAAGAAACCATTACCATAAGTCTGAAGGTGTTCTCCATTTGATCTTAATGACCTGAATAATCAAATTTAAGTTAATTAATTAGTAATTATAGAACCTTCACTTCATTAAATATATTTTTTATAACATTAGTAAGTTAATTTGTGGCCGTTTTGATGGGTTAAGAGGTTCAATTTTAATTTTCATGTCAATTTGTTTCATAATCTGTATACTTATATACGTGAATGGTGACTCGGGTAAAATGAGGATGGTTTTCCAGTATTGAAGCTATATGTTACTAGTGAACATATAGAATATTAAATTGTTTTAAATTTCCCGTGGTTACTTGTAATGAAGATGAATCATTATATAAAGTATTTAATGATAACTTTTTGGGTTAATTGGCGGTTTTTGAACACAACGTACTCATTTTTCTTTTTAAACAAAAACCATGGGTAAAAAATATTACAATACAATATATGATACATAATAAAAATATTATAGTATGGTTCAACCATAATAATGGTTTCATGAACAGAATTCATTATGGTAATAGAAATCAGTAACCCATCATCCTTGAATGTGGTAAATTAGCACATCTCGGATGGTGTTTTTTACTACTAGCATAAAAGAAGGGTAATGGATAGATGATAATAAATTATTCAAAAATCATAACAAAACTATAGTAAATTTAAGGTACTAGATTTTTCATAACATTTTGATGAAGAGAGGCGGTGATATAAAAGAAAAAAATGGTACTTGAAAAGAATGTAAAATAATTGAAAAGAGGAATTTATCTCTTGAATTAATCTTCCTTGAGATCCCCATTAGGGGAGATGATTTGGTCTTTTTATGAGAACATCGGATTTTGTATGTGGGGGAGGATCTTGGTAAGATATTTCCGTAGAATTTAGACAAGGTACACGGATTGAGAGGAGTGAGGAGTATAGGTAAGGTGGGGTGGTATTTATAGTGTAGAAGAGGAAGGGTTTCTCATTGTTTTAATCATTATTTTAATATTTTTTCTCAAGACTATGAAAATTATTGATTTTTGTGACTCGAAATAGTAATAAGGGCATGTGAGTTTGAACCAATTTCCATTTACATCATCCTTGACACATGCATGATGTAGAAAATCACTTATTTAGCATATTTTGTAAATTATCGAATTTCACTATTCACGAAAAATTCATGTATTTCAGAATTAGCCCGAAAATTTGCCCTAACCATTTTTCAATGTGTAGAATTAAAAAATGAACACAATTTTATCAAAATAAATTTCTAAATAAGAATAATATAATTTTTAAATAAAATTTCGATTTACTTGAAAAATACATATTTTTAATTTAAAAATGATTTTATTATATGGTCAAAAATTAATTAAGGTCTCATAAAATTATCCTAAAATCATAGAACAAAATAATATTTATGATTTTTTTTAATTTATTAATTTATAATTTCAATTAAATATTTATTACTCAAAAAATGCATGTACATAATTATTAATTTATAAAATACTATATTTCATTTATAAGGCATCTAAATTTTATTCACTTTCATGGGTGAGGTTACTATTCATAAGGATAAATTTCTATTCATAAGGGTATGTCACTATTCATATGGGTAAGTTACTATTCACCCAAAATGTATGTTGATCTTATCAGAATCTATATATCTTACTGAACGCAACCGTGTCTGTTAGTTTTTTGAAATTCAATGCACAGGGGTGGAAAAATTATGTTTACTGGCTAGGTTATAACAATGTGGTGTTTTGTAGATATTCAATATTTCAAGAATTAAATATTATATATATTTATAAAACATTGGGGAGTTATATAATCTATAAATTTAATTTAAATAATTCATCATTAGGGTTTATTTTAGTTAATTAAAATTAACAAACAATATTCACTTAAAAAGAGTTTTCAAAACAAATGTGTTCTTAAGCTTAAAAATAAACTTATACTAAATTCATAAAAATTAATGATTGAAATGAAATTAGTTATATTATTGTAAATAAAATATATCATATTTTACATAAGGATAAATTAAAATATATAATTTTACTTTTCAATTACATTCTTTAATGAAATGAAATGATATTATTTAGAAAAACGGTAATTTTCACTATTTATTGAAAAATAAAATTTTTCAGAAATAATTTAAAAAAACAGAAGATATGTTTTATATATAATTAGAAAAATGATATCATTTTTATCAAATAAATTTTCTAAATGTTCCAAAAAATAATTATAATATTTACTCAAAAAAATCAATAAAACCCCTTTTGAAGAAAAAGTATTTTTGAAGAATCAAATAAGCTTACTAAAAAATTTAGTGGTTACTTACTAATAATTTGTATATATATTTATATTGAGTAGGATATATATATATGTATATTACATAATGTTTTTAATATTATTCACTCTCGCCAATTTAATGTCTTTGTTTTAATAGTCATATTTAAATAATAATACATCATTGTTCATTTGGGATTGGTGTTGTGTGTCGTATATTCTCTCTAAGATAGTTTTTTTTTTAAATTTCATGGTATTAAATTCTTCCCCCATTAATAAATTTCATCCATATAATATTAAATTTATATCTATAATCAAATAATTTCCATCTAAAAATGTATTTGATGAATCCCACATCATAAAAAGTAATAATAGAACATCCTCTTGATAAAAAAGAAAGGGAAGAATGAATGTAATCATGAATATAAAATAACCAGGTTTCCAAGTATTAACAAATTTGTGGGAAGAGAAAATACAGACATGGAAGAAAATTGTAATGCCGAAAAATAATGATAGAGAGTGATAAAAATTGATGATCACTTGATGTAGGATGATCATGAAAAAGTTAACAACCAGAAAACCATAAATCTATGATGGAGAAATGACCATCAATTCTTCAAGAATTATTTCAATAGGATAAAATTTTCATTTTAAGATCAATTTCATATATTTAGAGAATTCCATACTATCTAGACTAATAATATATGGAATATATATTTACTTAAAAAATATAATTTTATTCTTTAATCAATTTCTTCCACTATATCATCTACTCATCAAAAATATTAGTGTTAATAATGATTTTCTCTTCCTAAAGAACTAACATCAACTAAAAAACAGATCAAATAATCCAAAAAAGGATTACTAGATATTTCTCATGAATTTAAACATTAATCAAAATGAAATTGTTTAGGATATAGAAAGATAATTTTCCAAATGAATAATCAATTATAATATGAAATACAACATTAATCTCTAAAGCCTCAATAATAATACATAAATTTAAACATCGATCATTTGATAAATATCTAAATTTAATATTTATTAAAATATTCTTGACTATGGTTTAAACCAAAAGATTGGAATGATTTGATCACATATTCATCCAGGATAAATTTAACATTTATCTCCTAATAAAATAAATCACTATTTATGTTTCTTAAAAAAATATGTATTCCCTAATAATATATGATAATCATTTTTATATATAAATAAAATCACCATAAATACACATTATTATCATATATAATTACAAAAATTAACAAAATTCATATATTTTTCATGATTCTTATAACCAAGAGAACATTGAAAAAAATAATTCTATAATATAGTTCTAGAAATCGAATACATAAATAATTTCATCTTTTCACTTCATTGATTTTTATAGCATAATTCCCTCCATGGTCTAGGAAAATCACATAATCCCTTCCGTTCCAAAACTCTAGGATGTTATACTATACATAGACTTATCCCTAAGGTTATTTTACTAATTTTCTCTAATATTAATAATTAAAAATAACTATAAATTTATAGGATACCAACTATAGTGACCCAAAACAATTACACATTTTATTACTGGATTTTCAAGATAAAAATAAATAAATTAAAACCCAAATATCATTAGGTCTATTGTCTTTAGAGAAATAGGTACCAAAAACATCAACATAAACTAAAGAATAACATATTAATATTCATTATACCCAGTAATATCCTAAATCCATTTGAGAACCTAAAAATGAATGGTATAACATGATGAATACATTAAAGAATGGGTTGATCTAAAAAACCTAATATGGGAATAAATATGATAAGAAAATTGTGTGATTTAAAGTTATAATAGTGTATCATAAAAGAGAAGGATTTCAAATAATCATATGGAAGAATAATATGAATAACATAGTATCCCAATATCACAATAATATAGGAAATGTGGTAGAAACATATAACATAACCTTAAATTGTGTCAGGGATAGCTTCGTAAAAAATATTACACAGCAGAAAAAGTTCTATAATGGATTAGGTTTTCTTCATAATCCCATATAAAACTTCTCAGGAGACAAAAAACATTACACAATGAATTGGAGTGTATTCTTGTTACAACCATTATATAATGTCAATTCTTATGTGTGGCATAAAAAGATAATCAATCATAAAGAATTAAGATAATAATTACCCATGCAAGTAAATGGGTTGCATAATCATTCTTAATATTGTAATCCAAGGATATTTTATAAAGAAAGCTTTTGGTAAATGAACTTAAGGCACATTTTTTCCCATTAGAGGAAGAGATAATGAGCTAGGTATATGTGCAAGACACATTTATACTAAATTTAGAAGTAATACATGAAACCAAAGTTTATCATCATTGATGATAATATCTTTATAAGATCATATGGAATATTTCAGGAGAAAAATACCATTTACACTTTGAAATCACTTATTTAAAATCTAAAAATTTCCAAAAAAATGTATAAAAAAGTTTCATTGAAAAATAAATGTTGAAACATGTAATCAAAAAATAAAATTATTCAGTGTTCATGATGGAAATAATTTTTTTACCATGTCATGTAATTTAAAATAATGCTTTTCAGTCATATTTTTCTAAAAAAAATTAAAAAAGTTGTTCTTGTAGAAAATGACGGAAATAATCACTTTAAACCTTTCTGTAAAACAAGAAAAAAAACATTAAAAAATTCTTTAAAAATTTATTAAAGAATAATAAAATCATTATTTAAAATATTATAAGGAATATATAGTCATGGAAAAGATTTGATATATAAAAGAAGATACAATATCAGTATTACTTACAAATATCTTTCGTGATGTTTCATTATTAAATATGGGAGAAAATAAAAACCAAACAAGTAAAATAAATTATTGTCTTAATAATAATAAAATATATTTGGTTATATGGAATAAATATTTTTTATTCCCCCATGTAACCTTGAACATAAATAATACTGATAGGAAATGACATTGTAACATAAAGCATTTACATATTTGGTAAAATTTAAATCAAATCCCCATGGATGAAGTAAAATGAATTTAAACCTAAAATATAATGAATTATATTGGATTCATTATATAATATGTAAAATATTTTGAATAAATACCATATAAAATAAATTACGTCCAAAATATTAAGATACGACTCAATAAAGGGAAATTGAGATTAAATCCCATACCCCAAGTTCAACTCATCACATACGTATATTATCTTGATGAATAATAAAATTATGATAATTAATTACTTTTATAAGGATATTTTTTATTTTAATTATTATATTTATTAAAAAAATATTTATTTCACTAATCAATTAAGTTCACATCAGACATTTTGATGATATTCAGTTAATATATTTGAAATCAATTAGGTAGGTTGACAATGATAAAAGAATTCATTATTCCATAATAAATATAAAAATAATAATAAAATAATAATTATTTTTATATATCAATTTCACTTTAAAAGACATACAATAAATGTGGTTATTCCAAATTAACTATGTTACAATCATGAAGACGGTAGGCCATATGTACACATGAGTAATGTTTCCATTTTCAACGATCATAATGGAATGAAGGTAATTATTATTTATATCTAAATTATTATAATTATATCAAAAATACGATATTACATTTTAAAATACACTTATATATTCCATTCATTTGAGTTGGTGATTAAAAATTAATCACATCACTTCGTTGAGGTAGTAGCCCATTCATACACATGAACAACATTATCATTTTTTAGTGAATTAAAATATAAGAAAATATATGATATATTACATTCATTTAATGATAAATATATCATCAATATCATATATATACATTAAATCTATCATCATAAATTTTTCGGAGTGTCGATGATAGAAAATGTGTTACATCACTTTACAAGGCAATAGTTTTCCGTACACATAAACAATGGTTTTTTATCGCATTGAATGGAAAAAGATATGGATTTAGGTTATGAAAATAAAATAATAAAATATCAATATAAGCGGGATATTTTTTTATATCAACATGGTTTAATACAATTTTAATGGGTTGGAAGTAGAAAGAAAATAAGAAACACGTGATTAAAAACTATACTAATTCTCCGAAAAACCTCTTAAGGTTTACACCAAAACCATTCATATCATGATTTTATGACCAAACCAAGGGCAATAGGACATTATGATGAGAGTAAATATTGTATTTGATAGAGGATTGGATGGACCAAAAGGATATTTATGTGTGTAATGGATATGATAGTTGGTGTCCTTTTATAAGTGGGGAGGGAACCCACTTGGAAATTTCCTAAAAGAATACAAAATGATAAAGTCATTACCAAGAATTATACATGTAAATGTTCGTTTATTTGAATGTGGGGTTGGATAGGTTTGATTTATTAACATCAAATAAGACTTAGAGTAGTTTAAAAGGAAAAATTTTCTTTATCATTTGGATTAAACCCCTGTTAAACATATTTTAACCTTAACCATGGAAACTCATTTTTTTAAACTGAAAGGGTTATAATTTTAAAAATAAGATTAAAATTTGAATGTAAATATAAATTGGATGAAATTTTAAATTATTTAATATATTAATTTTTCTATTTTATTTTTTTTGGTTTCTTTAAATAATTTTATAATATATAATTAAACATAAAATATCAATTATGCCATTTTGATGAATTTCATATAATTTGACTTAAAATACATAAAGATAATAATTAAGTCAAAATATAATACATTTAATAATAAATAATACATAATTATTTGAAACCCATTTATTTTTCATTGTGGTACATAACCTTTTAATTCAGGTTTAATTCTTTGGTTTGGTCCAAATATAAATTCCTAATGAGGTTGTGAATGTTTTGAGGGTGTTCATGCCTTTTTCAAAGCTCAAAGACCTATGTTTTTGAGGAATCAGGTGGGCCAAACAATTTTTATAAACCATGTATCCCAGTTTGAAATACCTTTTTAAACTCTGATGGGTGCTCCAATAACTAGAATGGACCCTCATGGTTTGTTATAACCAGCCATCCCACGATGCACAACCCTAAAAACGAAGAAAACCATAATACATATTCATTTTCTATGGGTTGTTCATGGTTAGTCTAACCTTGAACCATGGTCATTAAATGGGGGGGGGTACCTTGTATAGTGGTTTTCGCACATTTAAATCATGGTTTAGGAAACCGTGTGGCCAAACCATGAGACCCATTTTTAAAGGGTGAATTTATGATTTTACCCTCTTTATTTCTAATTCCCACCCCTATTTCTCCTCTTCCTCTAGGAATAGAACCAAACCCTCCCTTTGAATCTCCTCCCATTCCTAATGAAAATATTTGATATTTTATCTCCATTTGACTTTTAAATAAATTTTTATCTATTTTTTAGATAACTAAAAGTGAGATATTTATATGATACCTTCTTTTATATGTTTATATCTCCATCCATTATGGTACCTTCATGGAAGATATTTTTCCCCATTTTAGATATTTTTTCAATGTCCTTTTTTTCTCTCATTATACTCCAAATTAAAATCTAATAAAGGATGAGTGTTCCTCTAGGTTATATTATATGTTGTTTATACCTTTTCCATAAGGTTCTGTTTCTTATTAACTTATCATCATTGTGATACACATCGGAATTTTCAAAAATTGATCCAAAAATTGATAAATGGGTGAAATTAATTCTTTTAACCTTAAATGTGATGTCCAAATAGCACCTTGACATGGTTGTAATTTTTCAAAATCAACCCAAACCACCACCAAGGCGGGTTCATTCATCTTTATAAGCTGAGAACCAAACCATTGGGTGTGTGAGATTTCTACTCAATTGTGGAATCCTTAAATAAAATTAATATGTTAATTAATAGATTAAATATGGATATTTTGGTGTTATGGATGATTTTACCTAATCATGGACAGTAACATAATCATTGAATTTTATACGACCTGTTTAATTTTTTTTATTACAATATTGAACAAATAATGATTAAATGTACAAAACCAATCATTGTTAAAGTATGTAATAGAAGAAAGGGATAAAGGAATAGAACATAAAACCACCATATTCTCATATATCTTTAGATATTAGGATGCCTCATCTATGGCCCCTTGGTTACTGTCCCATGTAGTTCTACACTATTTGGAGATTTATTAGATGAGTTCCTTGTTCATGAGTAGGTTTCCCTGGTCTGGCACCTTGGGACCTATCCCTTATGAGTCTGATAAATTTACATAAATGGTTTTTCCATATCTAGTTGTTACTTGAATTTTTTTACCTTACCTAATTATATTCACCATTTATATCCTGATTATATTCATAGATCTATTATATACTTGTTTATATCTATTTTTCATTATACAGATTTAATTATTATACATGAATATTATTATAGTTTTTATGCACAAGATAGAGTTGTTATTGACACCATTGGTAGTGTTATACTAAGTATATATAGCACCGTATTCATAAATTTATTTGGTACCCTAATACAATTCATGGATACCTTAAGGGGAAAGGGCATACGTCTTGTCACATATGCTTGATTGATTCAAAGCATGGGTGCTTTGGAGCACTAGACCGAGCCTCGACTCATGATGCTTAGATATTTATTTTTTTTCTTTTGTTCCTTTGTTATTCATTTACTATACCAGACTTTTAATATCATGTATGGTTTTTTCCTTTTCAAGAATCATGACATACTCATAATTGTTTATATGATTTTTCTCGTGGTCTTGATTATTGATGGCTTCTAGATAATTTAATCATTCTTCAATGTTTTAACTCTTATGCTTCTACTATTTATTCATTTACTATCACTACTATGCTACAATGATCATGAGGGTATTATATCCCCACGGTATGATCTTTGGCCCTCACTACTAGTTGGTAGCGTCTAGAATATGGGGAGGTGTTATTTAAGTCATGTGACCGACCAATTTTAGTTACTCATTGGAGAACCAAGTCTGTTATGTTACAAATTGGTATGAGAGGTGTTTATTTTCCTTTATCTTATTTATTTGAGTTGGTATATAGGAGACTAGGATATGTTGTAATTTGGTAATGGTCTGATTATTACGATTAACTTACCCAGGTATAGGGAAAATCTAAATTTCTTGGTAGGGGAATATTGTTTTGGATTTTTCATGTTACTATTATATTAAATTCATTGTTGGGTGATAAATATGGGGTGTAGTGTTTATTATAATTATTATGGACTCCGTTTTATCTCTGTACCATTTCAACAATGAATCATTTATCAGGCATCATTATATGAACTTTATAGTATTAATATATCATGAATTATGTCATGTTAGGTTGGTTTCGTTGCCTGACTATGTTGTACTAGTTGTGTTTTACTTGAGGGATATATCTGTTATGAAACTAACATTTCTATTGAAAAAAAGATTAAATAATTTTTTATTAAAGTGTATCCATCAACGTAAATAGTTTTTCCCATATAGTTTGATTATTCCTCCTTAACTAACCAATTATCATATATTTGAGATGTATAAATGATGATACGTAGACTAAAACATTAGTATCATTTGAGTACATGAATTTCATTATTAATTAAAATAGTTCATGTACCTCTGTAAATTTGGAATGGAGATTCATATTTTCAAATCATATTCTATTACTGATTATATTCTACTAAGGAATGTAATGTTTTGGATACAGTTACATGAATTTCGAATTGCAATTTATAAATCGATTACTTATATAAATTAGTAATGGTACTTCATTTAATTTTTCTAAAATATAAATGAAATAATTATTGAATCTCATTTCAAATATAGTAATTGTAAAATGGGGATTCCAATTGAAATTTAATGTTTTTTTTCAAAAATTAAATAAAATTACCACTACCAACACTAGGAACCCTATCTTAAATAGAGAGCTTGACCCACAACCAACCTTTGTAGTTGGAAGTAGGGAGATTATATTATGTTTCCTTATGGTCTAATAATTCACCTAAAAAATCTTTAAGAGAAGGTATATAGGTGTGAATTTATTTACTTATATATATGAGGGGTTTATTATCAAATAATATATAAGAAATTTGTTTTTGTATATACAGTGGAAGTCCCCAAAGATGAAAAAGAGCTCAAAACAAATACGAAAAACAAAACAACACACAAATTTAATGGGGATAAAAAAGGTTGACCAATGTCCATGATAGAAAGGGAATGTTATATTATTCTCTCTAGATGAACATTGAAGGATAACATGTAGGATTAGAATGTTTTTTATTCTAATTCCAATTACATGGGATTTGATCTCTTTTTATAGATGAAGGGATATTTCTTTGTCAATGATTGTTTGGGTATATCATCTTCACTTGAAAAAACCTCCTTGACACTCTATGTTGTCCAGTATGAGGGCTTCCCCATATAAGAGACTTCTTCTCAATTATGATAGAAGAATCCCATGAATAGTTCACATAATTGGGAGTGTCCCACACAAATATCCCCCTTATGAAAAATTTGGTGTAGACGCTAGACCAATAGGCTTGAAACTTCTCTTTTCGTTGAACCTTCATCATTATGTCTTACCCATTTTAATTGGTGTTGATTTTTTAAAAATTAAGCAATATTTAATTCAAAACATTTCAGAACCAATTCTATCACACATCAATTTTTTTTGAACTAGAATTAAATTTTTGGTTCTTACTAAGATGAATAATTTTCATACTATCTCAATAGATAATATAATTATCCCAAATATGTCCCAACACTTGTTAAAACTTCTTCACCCATAGAATATCATTGTAGTGTTTAGTGACTATGATATACTCAACATTTATGATAGACAAGTCACAAAACTTATTATGTTTGGATTTCCATTAGACTATTCCCCTAGTAAGTGATAATAGGTACCCAAATATGGATTTCCTTATGTCTACATCTCTATCCATATCTGCATCATTGTATCCTTATAAAATTGGTTGATCACTTCAAAAATTAAACAATTTCTAGATATAACTAAAAGATACCTCAATATTCATTTGACTAATGTCCAATTCTCTATTACTAGAATTGATAATAATTGGCCAACGATACCAAAATTATTAGAAATATATAGTTTAGTTCACACCATAACATACATAATACTATCAACTATTAACTAATATGGATGTTTTTTCACCTCTGATTTTTCTTATTCAGTCAATGAAATATGAATTTTCATGATCCTAAAATGACTCAAAAGTGGATTGTTGATTGGTTTCACCTTACTTATGTGGAGTATTTCAAGAACCATCTCAATTTACTGCTTCTAAGATAGCCAGATCATTTGATTCTTCTATTCATGAGTAATCTCCATAACAAGAATCTGAGTAGCATCTCCCAATTCCTTTATTTCAAAAGACTTGTTCAAATCCTTCTTCAACCTGTTTATCTTGGTGATATCTCTACCAATAATCAACAAATCATCATCATAAATAAATAATAAAATAATATAATAATCAATAAACTATTTGATGAAAACATAGGGATTAATAGTCATCCTCTTGTACTCATTTTTCTCGATAAATGTGTCTAATATCATATACCATTATATGAGTTCTTATTTCAAACCATCTGAACATTTATTAAATTTTTCATAGTATATTTTCTTTATATTTCACCTAAAATCCATATAGTTTTTCCATGTATATCTCCTTGTAAATATCACCATGTAAGAAAACTATCCTTACATCCATTTTTTGAACCTCCAAATTCAAACTAGTCGCTAATCCCAGAACAACAATGATATAAAAAAACTTTTAAAGATGATAATTTTTTTTAATAAGGTCAATACCTTTTTTATAAACAAATACCTTCAAAACTATTATAGCTTTATAGTGTGGCTATGAGCTGTCATCTTCCCCTTTTATTCAGAATATCCACTCATCCTTGTGTTCCTTTTTTCCATGTTGTAAATCCACTATTTAAAATGTATGTTTCTTCTATAAGGATCACATATTACGTTGCATGGACTTTTTCCATTCCATCTTATATTGAATCTGGATTTCATCATCATAACATTTTGTTTCTCCCCCATTAGTGACTGTCACATGCTCATGTGGTATATATCTATGACTCAGTTTTCCATCTCTGATGGATCTCCCCAACAATAATTCATGGGTAATATATTTTGGAATATCATATTATGGATACAAATCAGTAGATAGAGAAATATTACCTAGTATTTATTTATCATCAGTGTCACATATCTCAGTCACCCTATCTTGTACTAATTTTGGTGAGACTTATTCTATATTGTCTGTAATTTCTTTATAATGAAACTTCTATGAATTTTGTAGATTCTTAGAATCCTCAATAATATAATCCTCAAGAAAAACCACATATATTATTAAAAAAATACTCTTTCTAATACGATCCCAGAGTCATAATCCATACTCTTCATGAGCATATCCAAAAAATATACACATCTTTTCTTTTCCAACATGATTTTCTTGCTCATCTTTCAGGATGTGAACTAGTTCCTTATAACCAAATACTCTCAAGTGTTTTCATAAAACATATTTCCTTGTCCAAACCCTTTCAAGAAAATTATGGTTTAGTTGAACTAATGGATAATGCTTTATAAGTTCAATTTTGGTCCTTATTTCCTTCCCATAAAAGGTGTTTTTGATATTTTCATTTGAGAGAATACAATTGAATCTCTTAAAAAATATGTTCTTCCACTTAGAAATACCATTATACTGAGGAATATTTGGTATTTATTATTCATTCATGATGTAGAAACTCCTCTAGTACTCCATAATTGGACCATGGTACATTCCACCACTGTCTTCTCACACATACATTATCCACCTTCTTGTTTCCCTTTCCACCATCACATAAAACTACTTGAAAAAAATCGTATAATTGATATCAAATCAACGATGTATACTTTTCTTAAATGATCATCTACGTAGGTAAAAAAATAAATATCACCTCCCATGAAATTAGTTCCCATCATGAATACATCACTATGAATCAAATCTAAAACATTTTCTTTTATAGATGGTAAATAACCATAAAATTATACTTTGTGTTGTTTTCTAATGATTTAATAAACAAAAGTATCTAAATGTGAACCTTTTATTCCTAGATAGAGATCCTTTTTAGAGATATTTTTGACTCCTCTCTCGGTCATTTGACGAAGCCATAAATTCCAAAATTCTAAAGGAACATATTTTCTGGATTTATTGACTTCTCCCCCTCATGGTCAGGAATATTTGAGATAAAGTGAAGCATATTTATTGCCTTTAGAAATTACCATGTTACCTTTTGTAAGATTACATTTCCCATCACTAAAAAAATAATATATCCATAATCATCAAGCATTCTAATGGATATAAAATGGTGTTGAATATTAATAGGATGACTCACATCCTTCAAAAGTAACTTGCATGCAATATTGTTATTCAAAAAAAATATTATCAATACCTGTGATTTTAGATCCACTATCATTTCTCATCTTCACTTTTCTAAAACTCCCTGAAGTGTAAATGGGAAGAAATCACGTTTAGTTGTGACATAGTTGTTGGAACCCATATCAATCCCTCATGTCGAGTATTTTCCTACAATACTAACATTATTATCTTCCTGAACAATAACAATCTCATCACTTTCAACTGCATCATCTTTATTTTGGGTATTAGATTTCAGATTCCTCTTCTCTATCTTCTACCTCCTACAATCCCAGATAAAGTGTCTGGTCTTGACATTGTGGTGGAATTTAATTTCATATATTGATGTATATTTTTACCTCTTTATCATTTGTATACTTTTTTCATAGATTTCTTTTCCTCTACTTATTACATTCAATTTATTCTTCCCTTGTATCTCGGTGATAAGATATTCCAATTCATGTATACATCCCGCATTCTTTCATTTTAAATATTCATTTAGCATTCTATATTTCACCATTTCTATATTGAGAGTTCTATCTAGAGTTGAACTATTGACTAACACAACTTGTGTTTTCCACATATTCTGAAAATAACCTAACATTAAGAATGTCCAAAATTCATCATCAACCATTATTTTCATGGAATTAAACTGATAAAAAACACCTTAGAACCTACTCATGTACTCGGAAAATTTATTCTCATCCTTTTACATTAAGCTTATAAGTTTACATATTAGGTATTATTTATTTTACAGGCTTTTCATTACATGTAAATTTTTAAAATTTTCCATGGAACAGAATCATCACGTTCATTCATAAAATTCTGGAAGATGCACAAATTAATCCATTGTGTTATTTGAAAAGTGAACTTTTTATTGAGAATGACCCACTTTTCAACAACTGTTGGGGTACTGGTTGACATATTCTCCCCAGATTGAGAATTTTTTGAAGATTCCCCCATTTTCACTATAATTGTCTTATTAGTCTCTACAATTAGTTTCCAAAAAATCCTTAATATATAAAAGATCATCCATTTTGGGTTTCAAGATGGAATAATTAAAATTAGTGAGTTTAATCTTACTATATGTATTTTATTAAATTTCTATAGTAATAATATTGAGAACATAACCATACTGATATGTTTAGAATCGTCAAATTAGATGTAAATGAATTCTAGATCACTAAAAACAGACTACGAGTGGCCAAGATATTGCCAAAATAGGTTCAACGGTCATGATTAAATGATGGGATGGAAATAACAGGGCTTGCTAGAAAAATATCCAGAAAACCCTTTGAAAAGTTACAGTTTGTGTGAATAATACCTTCTTATCCAACTATAGCACCAATGTTTTGACCGAAACTTTCACTGCTTCTACCGATTTCATTTCATCTCCGATTTTGCACTATTTTCATTGTTAGAATCATATAGATGAGATATTTGTGGACATGGCTTCAAAAAATTGAACACCATCAATTTTTTAATTACCATAAAAATTCTCTTCACTATTTTTCTTTTGACCTTGGTTCTTCAGATGCCACCTTTTTGGGAATTGTAACTCCCTGACAATGAAAATGAACTTAAAAAAGAGGAACAACTAAAGAAAAAACTAATATACAATGGTTTGAAAAATATTTCCTACAACCAGAAATTAAATGATATATTATATTATTCTCTATAGAAAATGATTAGAGGATCACACATAACATTACAATGAGTTTTTTCTGATTATAATTTAATGGTATTTGATCTTGTTTTATAGATTAAGGGTGATTTCTTTTTCAATGGTTGTATGGGAAGATCATCTACCCTTGAAAAAACCAATTCGTCTTAAACTGTTTTCCACCATGTTGTCCGAACACCCAATTATACTACTTATCTTTACCAAAAAAGTCTCTCATGAACATATCCCATAATTGGGAGTGGCCCTAAATGTTTGTCACTTGTAGAGAGATGCCACCATGACATCCTTGTGTCACGTTATACAAGGGTAATCATAACCATGCTCTAGAAGTGGTCGACCATGATCCACCTATGTTAGCTCCATTATTTCCACCTATAGATCCACATTCTATTCATGGAATGGGATATTTTTGTGATTTTTATAGGGATTCATGAGACTCATGAAAACCATGCTGGGAGATCCATGACCTTCCTCTTCTATGGAAAAGTTGATGCAAGAGTTTCAGCAATAGCATCCACCTTCTTTTTCAGGGTATGTTGGCCCCCATACTCTTATGTTATGTCTTGATACTGTCTTATCTATCTTTGGGAATATAAATATGACTCTATAAAGATGGTTTAATCTTGCAACATGTATTTCTTGTGGATCCACCATACATTGGTGGGATATCCAAAACTACGAAAATCAGCCTTAGGAAATGGTTTCATGGAATTTCCAATCTAGATTTTAGGATTAATTTTACATTGAGACCTTGAGATATGATCATGCCGGTGATTTCATGCCACTAAAGTAGGGAACTATGTCTATTATGGATTGTTAATATCCTTCTATATAGATTCAATGATTTTCAGCAATCTATACCACTGATGAGACACAAAGAGTGAGATACAGTGAGGATTGTATAATGAATACTATATGATCTCATCTGAATGTATTTTAGTTTAATATAATGTCTAAGATAGTAAATATGGATATTATTATTGAGCACATGTTAAGGTGATATGGATGTATGTATAAGATTGAACTAACTCTTTGAACCAGTGTTGTATTGTCTAGTTGTATCAAGTGTCTCTTTTAGACCTATCACGAGGGAAGTACCAGTCAACATGAATTTGATAGAAATTTTAATGTTTTTCATTATTGTGGAAAGCAAGGGAACATAAAAGATTAGTGTGAGAGTGTCCCATTTGAGGTTTCATCCTGCAATATGGTGGCCCATTTACTACTATTTTTTCATAATATTTCCTCCAACAGCTGGTGAGAGAGGATATACACTAACATTAGGTCATGGAGTAGGATAAATTGATCCAAACTCTGGAGAGAGCTATATGTTCTACCAGACAATCAGGCTAAGGTATAATTATGGATATGGGAGATAGACACCAGTAATACAACACCAGTAGAGTGAGCTTGTTCAGGGGGGGGGGGGTCAAGTTTTATCACAGGGTTGTGAATCAAGCTATATTTATAATGTGTTTCCTCTACCGGTGGAGAAGAGACCTGATCCAACTATATTTCGAGGTACAATTTTAGTAGCATCTGCCTTGGAATATTTTTTATTTGATACATGTACTTAACAATATTTTATTCCAATGGTTATTTTTAGAAATCCTTAGGCCTGAGATTGGGTACTTCTATGGTATAATGAACCCTAACACCCCATTAAGTATCTGGTTAGTGAGTTTATTCTAGTGAAAGGAATCCCCCTTAAGGTAGGTAGCATCATTTTTCATGAGAATTATTCATACTAAACATGATAGGATTTGATGTCATTACTGGAATGGATTGGTTAGTTCCATAACATGAATATATAGGTTTCCATCATCAGTGGGTGTGCTTCACATCACTAGAAGAAAATAGTTTTGTTCACAAGGTTGAATTGGATGTCTAGGAAAGTTGAGCTGGATGAGAACATCATGGGATGGGAAGAGTGACGACCCCAATTTTTATCCTTTATATGGATGGTCGGGGAACATGTCGTGCTGATTTTCCACTTCTACCTGATAGTTTCATATGTTTTCCCCTATAAATTTTTTTTTCTATATCCTAAGATAGATCTAGAGATCTTTTTTGAGATAATTCAAGGATCCGGACCAGTGTCCATTCCACCTTACAAGGTTGATACTATTGAGCTGTAGGAGCTCAAGAGAAATCTAGATGACATAGAAGCTAAGGATTTTATATGAAACAATACATATACATGGGTTTCACACATTATTTTCACCATGAAGGAATATGGGACCCTCAGACTCAGTGTATATTATCATTAATTGAACCATCTAATGGTTATGAAAAGGTATCCACTACCCTATATAGAAGGACTCTTCGAATAGATCCAAAGAGAGAGGGATTTATTAAAGGTTGATTTCAGGGAACGATATCAAAATGTTCATATTAGACCTTTATAAATAGCATTTAAAAATTTTATTCGTAGGTATGTTCTATTTGATTATTTGGTTATGTCTTTTGGTCTAACAAATGTTCCCATCGTTTTCATGGATTAAATTAATCGTGTTTTCCACCCGTATTTGGATTCATTTGTGGTGGTCTTTGTGGATGAAATATTAGAGTAGTTCCATACTCTAAATTAACATTATAAATATCTTGATATCTTGTGTAATACACTAAGATATAAACATATGTACGCTATGATCAGTAAATTCTACTATTGAATGATTAGATTCACTCCCCACATCATATTATTTCAAAGGATGGAGTGTTTGTTGACCCAAAGAATGTGAGTGTCATAGTTTCTTGGTAACATGCCAATAATTTATTCTACATATATAGTTTATTTTGGATATATCGATATTATAGACACTTCATTAAAAACTTTTTATTCATAGAATCACCTCTCACTAAGTTAATTAATAAGGGAATAAAATTTATACAGTCTGACGAATATGATAAATCCTTATAGGAGCTACAATTTACACTAACTTCGGCACAAATATTTATTTTGTCAGATCCATGAAGAATATATATAGTTTATTATCATCCATGAGGCATCTGGTTAGATGTATTTATAATATAGGGAGATAAATTCATTGTGTATGGGTCTCGTGAGTTGAGGGAAAACAAGAGGAATTATTTGCCGCATGATCTCGATCTCTCAATTGTGGTTCATGCCTTGAATTATTTGTGGAATTATTTATTGGGAGATAATTTCTCTGTGTTTAGAGATAATAATATAATCAAGTATATCTCTATAGTTAGTGACTTCAATCTCAAAAAATGGATATGATTCAAATAACTTCATTCATTCAAATTGAAATTTCCTATATTCATGGGAAGGGAAATGTTGTAGTGGATGATTCGGACATGATAACTCAAAAAAAAATTCAATAGACCAGTGGTGAATGCTAGTTGATGGCCTTGTTTTCTAAAATGAATTTATATGTTTAAGAGAATCATGGGAATCCAATCCTTACAGTTTTGGCAGTGACCTCTTCATTTTTGGAGAGAGTGATGATGGTCAATTTATAATATCTTGAGATCCTATTCCTAAGGGAGAGTGTTTCAGGTATATACCCACAACTATGATGAATTTATAATAAGGAAGATGTCATACAAATCCATGGACGTGTCTGGGTTCCTACAGAAATATGGGAGGAATTGATGCAAGATTCTAATGAATATACTCAGTTTGTACACCATTGTATTACCAAGATGTATCTTGATCTACGTCTCCAATAATAGTGTCACTGTATGAAAAAGGAGACAATTTAGTTTTTTACTAGGTGTTCCACCTTTCAGTAGGTAAAGGTGAAACACTAGTGCCTAATAGAGATTTTATATACATTTCACATTCTTTGATGGAAATGGGATGGAATCATGATGGAATTTTTTACTATCTTACTGTGATCCCCTTGAGGCAGTGATGATGTATGATTGATCATTGACAAGATCATGAAGTTCACAAAACGTTTACCAATCAAGAAGAAATTTTTAGTGGATTATCATGGAAGGATCTATGTCCAAGAGATTATCTAACTTCATGATATTTCATGTAATATTTTATCAAAAAAGGTTGACAATTTCACTTCTCATTTCTTGAAAGGGATTCCATGGGAGTCAGGTATATTGGTTCTTTTGATCCCACCATACCACACTCAAACTAATGGGCCTCCTGAGTGAATAATATAAGTGTTATAGGACATTCATATATCATACACCCTTGATTTCAAAGGATTTTGGATAAAAATATACCTCTAGCTAAATTTACATACAAAAAAAAATTCAGGTTACTATATAGATGGATCCTTATAAGGCCTTACATGGTAGGTAATACCGATCAACTCTATGCAGGTTAGTGGAAGGGGAGGAAAAAATACATGGACCATTCCTTATTTACGAAAATTTAGAGAATTCTTATCTATTCAGGAAGATAATGGATAGATTCGAGTCTAGGTAGAATTCACATGTCGATTATCATCAATGACCTCTAGAGTTTAGAGTTAGGGATGGAGTTTTTTGGCATGTTTCGACTAGATGAGGGCATCGAAGGTTTATGTGGAAAGGGATGTTGTCACCATTTATTATTACACATTTTGAGGATATAGGGAGGGCTAGGTTAATGTATTATCATATATAACACCCTCAAATATATAGATAGATGCATGAAATATTTCTCATTTCTCAATTAGGTCACTACTACTTAGACTTGTATCTTGTGTTCTAGCCTAATGAGATGGAAATTGATGTTGATGATTTTTTAGAGGAGAATGCTATTTGCAACATGGACCAGAGCACAAAGTATCTATGAGGTAGGAAAATACTATTATCAAGGGTTTTATAGAAAAATTCCATGTATAGGATGTTTCTTGAGAGAGAGAGGGTGAAATACATGCCTAGTGGCTATATGTTTTCTTAGATAATGCATTATTACCCTTTGAAGGGAATCTCGAGGATGAGTTGTCATAACTCGGGGAGGCTATAACACCCCAGTTTTTCTATAAGTTATAGGACCTTTAAATTAAAGTTTAATTATTTGGTTTTTTCCTAATATTTATTCTTAATTAGGTTGAGGAATTTTGAAGGGTGTACAATGATTTTTCAATGCATAGATCCCTAGGTTTTGGAGGAAATTTTTGGGATTCATGGTTAGTATAAATCATGCCACCCAGTCTATAAGGTTTTTTAAACCCTGGGTGGTTCTTTTTTCCACAACATAGGGCTTCATAGTTTTTTATAAAAATGTATCCTACGATTCACATCTTTGAAAATTATAGAGACCTTATTGCAAAGTAATTTTTCATGGTATGCACACAGTTAGCCTAACAGTGTTCCTTGCCAATGAAAAGGTGTGCCTTTGATATTGATTGTCACATGGTTGGTGCATTGTTTTTTCAACCGTATGAGAAAACAATGAAATTTCTTTTTAATGGGTGCATTTTCAATTTTAACTCAATTATTTTAATCTCTACCCTTCTTTATCCTCTTCCTCTAGGAATAATTCCTCACTCTCCCATTGAATCTCCACCCATATATAATGTTAATATTTGAGTTTTCTTCTATGTATGACATTTGAATCAAGTTATGTCTTTCACATCATATCACCATCAGTAATATATTAGATATATTACCTTATTTTATTAGTTTCTATCAGAATGTATTTTGTGATCTTCATGCAAGATCTTTTTCCCAATATTCAGGGATTTTCTCTATTTCTCTATTTTCTCTCATTCTACTCTAAATCGGAAGTTGATACTGGATGATGTTTCCTCTACAACCATAAGATATGTGGTCTATCAGTTTTCCTTAATGTTTTTAATTTATTAACTTGTCTCTATTGTGACAGACATTGAACTTTATGGTCATTAATCTTAAAATTAATAAATGGATTAAATTAATTATTATAACCTTAAATGAGATGCCCATGTAGCACCATGATTTGGTTGGAGGTTGTCAACCCCAACCTAAACCACCTTTTAGGCGGGTTCATTCACTAGCCTATGGTAAGGACCACCCCTTTGGGTGTGTCAATATTCCACCCAGTTTTGGAAGCCTTAAATTAAATTAAAAAAGTTAATGATATGCTTAAATAGGGATATTATGGTGTTATGGATGATTATATTTGGACATAGACACTAAAATATGCCTTATATTTTATAAGGCGTGTTTGATTTTGATTATTACAGTATATTAATGATGTTCATTAGTTGTATGAAACTGATCATTATTATAGTATGGAACTGATGAGGTGTATCAAGGTATGGAACATATGACCTCTTTATAAACATATATCATTAGTTATGAGGATACCTCAGCCATGGGCCCTAGGAACATCTCCCATTTAGGTCTACACTATTCTGACTTACATTAGATGAGTTTCTTGGTCTTAATGAGGCCTCCCAGGTCTTATTCCTCGAGAGCTGGCCTATATAGGTCAAATACATTTACATATTTAGAGTAAACTAAATATAGTGGTCACCTGCACACTTTTACCTTCTGTAATGATATTCACCATTTATAGCCTGCTAATAGTCACAGATTTATTATGGGCTCATTGGTTCCAATCATTTATTATACATTTGTAAGTATTTTAACTAAAGAAGATTATAGTTTTTATGAACATGTTGGATTTGTTAAATATGTCTTTGGTGGTGGCCTACTGAGTATATATCACATGCTTTTTGGGACATTGTTTGGTACCCGGACATAATTGATAGAAGTAGGTAGGGACAAGAGACAGTTCCCAGCCATGGAAGCTTGATTGATTCATAGAATGCGAGCTTAAGAGCACATGATTGAGGCTTATCTCGTGGTTCATGGTCACAACCTTTTTTTCTTTTGTTTTTTATTATGATTATATTGTATTGGATTCCTACATCCATATATGCTTGTTAACTTTTTTAGCATCATGACATACTAAACAGTTTGCATATGATTAGGAATGTAGACTTTATTATTACTAATATATAGTTGATTTACTTCAACATAGCTATTATTATTATTATTCTATTTATTCATTTTTTATCATTGTTGTTCAACTGTGATCATGAGGGTATAGACTCTCCACTTTACCACCTTTTACCATCACTACTAGTCAGCAGCCTCTGGCATTTTAGGAGGCATGCTTGAGGCTATATGATAATCTAGGTTCAGTTACTCATGGACGAACCATGTGAGGGATACTGCATTATAGACTATAAAATTATTTTATAACCAGAACTCATCCAAAATAAATTACTTTAAAAAAATTAAATTATTTACCTTGTTTAATTTTACTTCTTGCATGCAATTTGTGTATGCATTATATAATTTATTAAGTTGAATATATGATCACTAAAAATTTATAAAAAAATAACTTCTTGAAAATAATTTAATTATATAGAAAAAAATAATAAATATTCATTAACCACTTATTTTTATCCCCATGTGATCATATAAGATATTTTTAAAAGAAAGAGAGTGAATTTTTTTCGTTTTCATTACATATGTTATTACATAAGTCTTGTTCATGGATATGTCTATCATAAATAATTAAGACTTGAATATATGTTTATATGGTTCAATATAAATCTATCCAATTTAAATTAATATGTAAAATGATGTCCTTCTCATTTAGAGTAAACCTAGGATAATCTGAATTACCCTTTCACCTTGGTGATAATTTTTTATGGTTTTACTATTCATTGTGACAAAAAAATATGTTTAACATATTAAATAAACATTAATTATTATGATTAAAAATATGAAAAATATTTTATCAAATTAAATTCCAATATGTTTTATTATATAATTTAAAATGAACCGGAAAAATGTGTTGAAAATTGGTTAAAAATATTATTTTTCAAGTATTAGAGGAGATTATAATAAATCTATAACTAGAAATAATAATTATTTGAATTTAAATTAATATATCTAGATAAATAGTCTATACATTTAACTTAAATTATTCCACATTAGGGGTTATTATAATAAATTAAAATGGAGAAACATTAGGGACTTAAAAAAATATTTCAGAAAAAATATACTTTAAGCCTAAAAAACATATTATAAAATCATGAAAAAGTATTATTAAAATGAAATTAATTAATTTCGTATAAATAGAATATTTCATAGTTTACATTAATAAAAAATCCAAAAATATATCTCTACTTCTATATTATTTTATTTAATGAAATGAAATCACAGTATTAGAAAAATCATTAATTTTCACTATTCCTTGATAAATAAAACATTCCAAAAATACTCAAAGTTTACCATAAGATGATTTTGATATACCAATTTCAAAAATTATATCCATTTTAGATAAAACAATTAAAAAATTTCCAAATATTATTTTTAATATTTTCTCATAAACACAATAATTATTTTAGAAAAAAGATTTATTGTTATGAATAAAGTGACTTCAGAAAAAAATTATAGTAATTATTTACTAATTATTTATCGATAAATTTATATTATGTTGTATCTTTGTATATATTTCATAAATCAATTAATATAATTCATACCCTCTAATTTAATAGCTAGGTTATAATGGTCATATTTAAATAATAATATTTCATGGTTCGTTTAGGCGTAGTGTTTCATGTCATATACACTATCGAATGTAGTTTTTTTTAAATATTTGGGTGATATAAGAATGGTCTATCTCTTCTGATGGTATCCTATGCTTCAAGATTCATAATTTAATTCATTTACATATGAAATTTTTTGAAATGGTGGATTGTTATATTTCTCATAGTGTAGTACATCCTATAACCATGAAGATGTTTTATGATATGAGGTGGAACTTTTTGAGGCTAGGCATAATATAGGAAAATGTTGATTTTGTTTCTAATTGTTATACTTGTCAGATGATTATATACAAGCATTATAATCCTTCATTATTGCTTCATACCCATCATATACTGAATCAGAAGTGGTATTCCATATCAATGGGCTTTTTGGTTGGATTGTCATGTAAACCCCATTGAAAGAATATGATATGGGTTCTTGTTGAATGATTGACCAAATCAGATCCCTTTAATCCCATTAAGAATACAACCAATGATATATAATTTGGAAATGTATATGTTTAGTAGATCATTGTATTCATGTAATTAATTGTGCCATGTTTTTTTATAGGGATCCTCATTTCACTTCTCATGTTTAGAGAGGCCTCCTTGAGGTGAAGAGATCCTCAGTAATATTGAACATAGAATAATATCCTTAGAAAAATAGTCAAATGGAATGGGATATACTATTTCTTGAGGAAATTATTTGATCTTCTATCCTATAATAAAGAGTATCATAAAATTTTCTACGAGACCAGTTGAGTTTACAAATAATAATAGTTATCAGTCATTCATCAAGATATAACCATTTAAGGATTTATAAGGACAAATTTTTGGACGTCTAATTTGTATGTCTGATATATGTGAAGCAACCTTGGATAGAAATATTTTGGACTAAGATATGATGAAAAATATTTATTTGGTTCAATATGGAATGGTAATGGAATAGAGCATGTATAAATAACATGATGATAGTCGATGCTGACCTTCATATTTCATGGTTAGTGACTTGGCTTTCATGAGGGTTTCAACACATTTAGATCATTTAAAAATTTTAATATAAGTAAATTTATCATGGTAATACATGTGAACATATTAGGTTATTAAGGATAATTTCTTGGTGGTTTACCATTAATCTTTTCCACCTTAGTTGATATCGATCCATAACGTGTTCCATGCGTCATAACTCATAATATATCTCTTTGAAACATCTCATATCTTAAAATTAATGAACCTTTATAAGGAACTTTATATATCTATTATTGAGAAGTTGGTTCGGATTGATGATTCCCATACAACGTAACTAAATTGAATATATATCCCTTGATATTGAGTTCTTTAGAACCATGGTTTTATTTCATATAAGACTTGGGTGTATGTGTCATTGATGAGAGAAAATTGGCCTCACCATTTTTTTTTAAAAATTCTTATTAATAATATTTTTGTGGTAAGAAAGAATTTATGGTTGGTAGATTGTAACATTACATTACCATATTTCTTGTATAAACCTTGTTTTTTTGTGGGTCTCTTTGATTCCACATTGACCATAAGTTGTTTCCTATGATATTTTGTTATATGAGTTGTTTACTAATTATTTATCCTTTTTTGATATTTTATATAAATGGGGTAGAGTTTTGTTAATTTAGTTTAAGTGGATCATGGGTTAATTGGTCTTTTACTAATTTAGTGGGTTTTCACTTATAGTTGGAAAAGCAACAGGAGGCCCATCAACTGGCTGGCGAGGGCCACGGGCCAACTGGTGGGAGGTTTCTAGTGGAGGTTCCATATAGGAAATTTATTGACTAATTAGTGGAAGTCAACTATAAAACTGATTGAAACCCACTATAAACCTAACGCGGCATACTATAGCTTTTTCATTCTACCTAGCACCAATGGGCAGCTGATGGAGGCCACTGGCGAGCTGGTGTCATTCACCAATCTGAGTTTTTGATGTGTTGTATCATATTTTATAATTTTTAATCTCAAGATTATTTATACACTGGGCCTCATGAATTCCATTTTACCCTAAACCCTTTATGGATTCTCTTATGATGAATTTAGCTACCCGAAACCAGTTTTTTTCATGGATTTAAGTATCATTTAGTGTGTTGGATCTCTTCTGGAAAGTGTAATATCTTTTTAATCTTGGATCACTCTTTTTTATTTATATATTTATTTGATAGTGATTAATCACTTTTTATTTTTTGGATTCTAATTTTTATTTGGGAACCGTGATTCTAGGATTCTACTTTGAGCATTCTTGTTAATGGCACTCCGTTGGAGGATCTCTTGTGGGTTTTTATCTTAATTAAGGAATGTTGTTTCGTAAGGGAATATAATATAATTTAATTCTTTGATACCTATTTATTTTATCTTATTTTCCCAATTTATTTTTAATGTTTTATTTTATTCTCTTTTTGAATGATTTTTAATGTGATAACATGTGTGAAAAAATCCCATAAAAATTGATATTGGAATAATGTTTTTTTTCTTAAAAAGGTTTCTGATTTGAAATGAATTTTTTTATCGTAATTTTGATAAGATTATGGGAATGACATGATTTATAATTTGAAATGAGATAATTTGAAATTAAATAAATATATTTTTGATAAAAATAATTTTAAATATTGATTTTATATATTAAATTCATTTCATTGAAACATAAAGATAAGGCTGGTTCAAATGACTATGTTAAATGATTAATATTGATAGAATTGAATGATATCTCTATAAAAGTTTATTGTATCATGTAACACATGGGATCTTAGGTTTTTTGGTGGGAATAAAACATTATAATCAATTATTATCTCTATAATGTAATAGATTGAATATGACAACACTAACCTGGATATCTTGAGGTTAGAGAGTCTATTCTTTGTGATTTTCTCGTATTCACCCTGGTCATGGTATCAAGGGAGTGAGTGAATTATTTGGGTCATATATCAATTTATATATGTGATAATACCATTATAAATATAACTTATATTATCTTAACTATGGTGTTATGAATTAAATTATTTTCTCATGTATTTTTTCATATAAAGGCTCAATATTTTTTTCCATAAAGATTATAATATCTACATGATTTTATTGAAATTTTTGTTTAAACATGTTCCATATCATGCATTAATTTTTTTATAAATCTTTTTTTAATTCAAATAGGGAAAATATTTTCATTCCATGTTTTATTTAAAAATGAGAAATTTTTGTTTATTTCTTATGGATTTGTTATAAAATTATTAGCCAGATCCTATTGTAATTTGTTATCCCCAACCAACCTTATTCATTTGAGTATTTATTGATTTTATTTTACTAGATATAGGAAAAGGGAATACCCCACTTAGTGGCGGTGGATGTTTTTGGTAAGATAACAATGGTAGTTGGTGATGACAGGATGAATGTGTGTTCCAATTCCTATATGGAGTTGTTAGGTTGATGTCTAGATGACATCTTCTGATTAATTGGGTTGATATACCAATTTAAGGACTTCAATATATTTACATGTGGTTATATCTCTTCTATAGTGTCTCGAATGAGGGATTTTTATCATTTTATATCTTCTTTATTTGTCTTAATGAGTTGTCATTGGGGAGAAATTATTCTCTTTGGTACTTACTTACATTATCCTAACCTATAAAATTATCTAAACACTTCTCTCAAGTAATCTATAATGAACTGATTCTTATTAAACCAATGATTTCATTTTTAAATAATAATTAATTTTCATTCACAACCATAGATCTATTTGTGTTTAGAGTTTTAAGTAATTAGGTCAAAACTTTTCTATAACATATCTATAGAGTAAAAAATGGGAACTTCCACTTAGTAGACATTTTTCCATAATAAAAAAAAATTAAAATGAAGAAACATTTATTTTCATGAAAAATTATTATAATTCTAAAACTCAATTCATCATTTTTCTTACATTTACATAAACCTTATAAAAAAACTTGAAAACATGTTATGAGAAGAAAAAGTTCAATATGGGACATATAAAAAAATAATAAAAACCATTAGTCTATTTCAAAACCCCAAGATCCTAGATGACAATTTTCCTTTAACATAATATATTTTATCTATAGTAATGATTTACTTACATGTGAAATATCCTTTATTAAAAAAATATTTTCATAAAATAATTTAGAATAAAACATAAACGAAAAATCATAATCATGAGGTTCTCTTAGAAAACATGAGAACCCAAGATTTTTTTCTTAAAAATTAAATCTAACACTTAAAGGGAATAATAATTCCTTTAGAAAAAGGTTCATTATTATACCATATGAGAACAGAATATCTCCATGAAAAATCATCAGTAAGAATAGAAAAGTAATGTACATTACTTGGGAAATCACCTTCATAGAACCCTTACAAGAACCCTAACAAATGGAATAATTATCTCTGTTAATTCAAACACAATTCTTCATATAACATTCTTATTACTAAATATATTAAATAGATATATAGTTCTCACACATCATGATAAAAAATACAAGGAACATAAAATACATGAATCTTATAAAATATTTCATTTCTATCATCAAACTCATAACAATATATTTTTCATCCTATAAGAAAAATATTTTTTTATATTGATATATGTTTTTCCTTTAAAACCAAATATTCAAAACAAAAATATAATAAAGAAAATAAGGGATTTCTATTAAATAAAAAATGGAATATAATAAAAAAATAATAATATAAAATAATATTTGTAGAGGTGGGAAATATAATTGACGTCGTATGCATTAAAATAGAACATTTTTCATACTTTTTAAATAAATTCAAAATATCTAATATAAAATATATAGAAATGATTCATTTTGAAAACCATTGAAATAACATAAATCAATAGATAAATTATAATTTATAATTCAATTATGTTAATATAATTACAAAAATAAAATTATTTTAAGAATATGAACATTAGGGAAAAATATTTAAAAATTAAATCTTTAAAAAATTTAAATATATGTTTTATGGTAAAGTACATCGAGTCCAAAATTTCACGTAAGTTAATTATCATTATTTATAAGAAACATATGATAATTATTTAATTTTTTAATAAAAATATTTCAATTTTATTATTCCTTTTATGTCACTTGTATCCATGTTATACATAATCATAATATTGATTATGTTTATTTTAAACACTCTATGGATGTTTGGTTCATAAGTCCAAAATGACTTCGGTAGGTTGAATTTGGTCAAATGGATCATGATTATATCACTTAATGATTATTAATCTTGTAATAATTAACATTATTGTAATTAATTATAATTTTATAACAATATATGTATGATGGTTGTGAAAAATGAAATATGTTACAATCCTGGAGAAGGTGGGTAATACATACGCTTATGTAAGGTTTCCATTTTTAAATGAACATGAGGGTAATAAGGTAAGTATAATTTTAACTTTAATTAATTATTATTATTTCATATCCATAAAATCATTCTTTTAAATCATTCAATTTACACAACGCATGTGTGGAGGTGATGAAAAATAATTTACATTGGTTTATGAGGCAGTAGTCTGCATATACACACAGGTGATGTTTTTATTTTACAATGGATATAAATAAATTAAGTTCAATACTTATTTAAAATTCAATTATTTTATTGAAATAATATATAAAATATTATTTATTTTGGATCCATAATTATTTATTACCATAAAATTTAGTGATTAAGAATGAAATAAACCATCTTATCAGGTGGTAGTTCACATGTACACATGATCGATGTTTTTATCTCTTATTAGATAGTTAATTAGATGAAAAGGGGTTATTCCATAAATTTAATAAAATTATAGTATATCTATTAAATTTATGCAATTATTTAAACATGATTTAATAATATTACAAGGAGATATTAGAATAAATAAAATTAAAAATATTGGTTATGAACTATACCTCTTCTCTAGACAACTTCCATAGGTTTATATCTATTGAATTCCATGGATTGTAATTTTACCCAAAAATGACCCCTAAGACTTAGGAAGTGATTTTAGAATGGGTGGGGTAGTTCTTTTTTGAGACATAATACTCTTGATGTGTGAATAATTGAGGAGCAGGGGAGTCCTTTTATAAGTGGTTGAGAAGACACACTTGTAATTTTTCAACATATTAAAATATATTAATGTCCCAGTCAGTCCAAATGTTTCTGAAAATAATCATATTAGAAAAAATATATAATATAGAATATCATTATTTCCATCATATATAATATAGTTATTTATGTCATTTTAATTCTTATAAATTTACTTTCAACTCTTTTGACCTATATTAACTCTAACCATGGTATATATCCTATTTTTACCTAATTTTTTGTTCTTAATGACCAAAAATTAAAGTGACCTAAATAAAATATTTGGAAAGGTTAATTAAAAATATTGTATCCATTTTATAAAATTCAATTTCTAAAAGTGGATGAAATAATTTTTTAAATAAACTTACAAAACGCAAGGAAATGGGTTTTTAGAAAAATTCTATTAGTATAAATATTATTTTATATTAAATTCAATTTTATAGATGAGTATAATGACATTAATTGTAATATGTTTAAAAAAAATAACTAATTTGTTATTTAAATAAATAAAACATAATTTAAATTTTAAAGAACATGAAAGGAAAAGAAATTTCTCTTAAAAATCTATATTTTATACCATTCAACAAAAAATAATTATTTTTCATAAAATTCCCTAAAATCACTCTATGTTAGTATTTACATATTGATATCTTGAATAAAATCATTTTTTTAAATATAAATTAAATTATAATGGAATTATTCTCTCAAATAAAACCATATAAAACATATATACAAATTTATTAAGAATAAAATTATTTTTTGACTTAAAAATTATTTATTATTATTAGAATGAATAAAAATATATAAAACATAATCCATGAATATTAATAAGGAATGAAATAAATTTTATATTAACATTACCTAGGTTGTTATTAGATCTACATATCTGCTAGAAAGACCAAATTACCTATTCTACACCATACAAGAAGGTAATTTAGCCATCCCAAAGGCAAAAACATTTAAACTCCAAGATCTAGAAGAAAAATTACTCACAGGATTATTGAGTCTAATATTTTCATGTTGTGATAATATACATGGATCTATATATAAATATCCATCTACAATATATGAAATAATACCATTCTATATCCTATAATTTTATCCCTTTTGATAATTAATAGAATCCTTATATGCAGGATTCATGTGGCAGTTTATATTAATACGGACTTTTAGGCCACATTTTACAGAAGACAAAATCATAAAAAAATATCTTAATATGATCATTATAATAACATTACACATAATATAGAGTCACATTTTCATACACAATTATTTGATTAGAATTTTCATTATGTGTGTAAACAATTACCTTATCAATGCGGTCCTCATTTAGATAAAATTTTAAAAGAATTATTATGAAATCACCAAAACTATTAAATCTTATTTCTTTATCCTAATTAATAGGGACACCCACTGAAGCATCTATTTCATATAGACTTTTTGTGTTCAAAAATAGACAATTGGGACCATTAATCTAGATCATAACCAGAGAAAAATAATTTTTATCATTAATGAAATCAAAATTTAGAGACCATTCCTATATCTAAAAGTGTACCTAGTTTCATATATAGAGAAAAACCACATGATTGCTTAAAATTAATCCTCAGAGATGAAGATTTAGTGAAGAAAACCATTTTAAAGTGAAATAAATTTTAAATTTGAAAATACTCAAATAGTATACAACTGATGAATCAGATATTCCTACTTATATGATTTTCTTGCTGATGGAAGTATGATTCTTGTAATCAGTGAGGGTTTAAATCAATCATATCATTACAAAATAGCCCACGAATTAGCTTCAACATGTTTCTCCAAACACTTTTTGATGATCATAAAGATGGAAAATACTATAAATATTTAAATGGACATGGATGATCTTAAGTAATCATATTTTCATCAAAGACCCTGGAATTTGCATCATAGAATTTACTCTCCTCAACTTTCACTTTTAGATCAATCCTAAAAAAGAGTTTCTTATATTCAACCATAGAAACCCATAGGGATAAAATCAATGTGGATAAAAATTAGATTCCTGTGAGATCTAAATCTATGGAGAATCAGTCAACCCTCATTCTCCTGCTCAATATTGAGTAATCTATGTGATATTATTCTAAGGAGTATTTTTATACCACTGATGATAATATAAATAATTTTAATGCAGATCGTTCTTCCCCAATGATGTGATATGATTTCATGGGGGGTTTTTATTCCCCTAATGACAATATATAATTATTATTGTGATGAAAATAATTCCCCCTGATGCTATTATGACCAATGATTCCTTGGTAGGAAACCATTAGCCCTATATGATATTGTGAATACTGATTCTGAGATAGGAATTAATTACACCCTAATGACATGAGATAATTGATTCCTGGGTAGGGGTTCTTTCCTCCAAAGATAAAATTCAACTGTTGATTCCACAGTTGAGTATTTATCCCCCTATATGACCTGATGAATACTGATTCCATGATTGGTCGACATCCCCCTTTATTGTTCTAATTTATTATCAAAGACATCCAACACTGGACAAAGCATGAATTGTTTACCTCAATGACTCTTTATAACCTAGTGATCCACATTGATTACTTTGTTGTGTTTCTACACTTTATTTATTATTTTTATCATATCACATGGTTCATGCACCATATTAACTAGTTATGTTTGGTAGAATGTTTGTGGGTGGACTACTAAAATTTTCTCACACCCTTCTAAGGAAGATATAACACTTAAGTACTCAAGAAGACCATGAGATCATGATTTCTGGTAGGGAAAATTTCCAATATTGGATGGTCGATCCGGATAGCCTGAATGGAATTGATAAATAATGCTTTGGTTTGTTAGTTATTCCACATTATGTTTTATTTTATGTTTTTTATATGAATTTCCTAGTGGATGATTAGAGGGATGTATGGGTATATGACATAATTAAATTATTATATTATAACTATAATTATTTATATACACATACTAATACTTTTTTATGGATGTTTTTTTCTTTTTTCCACTGGAATATTTACACAGATATGTGGGTATAGTATTCCTTTTATAAAACCTTACCCTTAATGCTTGTGGGAAGCCTCTATTATATAGAAAAACATGCTTATGGTGTTGTGATACTCTAATCAGGACACCAGTGAGTGTTATTTTCATGATGGTATTACAAACATCATTAGGCGATAAGATTTTGATTTATATATTGATAACATGAAGTTAAAAGTTAGTTATTTGAGGGAAAAAATTCCAACAAAAATAAAACTGGTAAAATTGAGAAAAATGTAATAATTTTTACAAAAAACTTGTTTGGATATAATTATAATATTTTACAGTTCCATCGGGTACCTATTAGAACCATATGGGAACACTGACCACTTCCAGGCACATCAGATACTTGATAAGGTCACATTATGTAGCTAGTGCCACATAGAGTGGTGTGAACACCACTATCTTACCCAAAATACATACTCAAACCACTATACATCCAAACAAACCTTAAAAAACCAAAATTACACTAATATTATTTCATCAAATATTAGAATATTATACAAAACCTCAAAATGGAAAATATCCCCTCATTTAGAAGAAAATGTCATCAAGTCCCATGCCCTTGGAATGTATTTTCAATATGTTTTCCCTACATAATCATTTATAAAATCCATAAGGAAAAGATCATTTACAAATTCTATTCTTCTATATACAAAAAATCTTTATTTGTTTCTTTTATTATGATTTATTTTTTTTCTCATTTTTTAAATCTTTTTCCTGAGGGTTCAACCCCCTACTACCCATATAAATTTAGATCTCTTGGGCATGTGTTTAGGTTGTGTAATGGAGTTATTAGTGTTCCCATATGGGAATTGATAGAATTTTGGGAAGATGGTACTACATATAGAAGATGAATTCATTGACTAGTAGTGATTGTAATGCGAGCTTTAGTAGGGGAAATATTTTTGCACTGCCATCAGTGGGTGGAAATCAGCTCATAGGAATGCTTCTATTCTTCAATGGTCTTTGAGATTTATAATATCAATACTAGAAAATAAATAATTCACTCATGTGCTATGGATTCTCTTATATGGCGAGTAGGGGACTTTATCTCCCCTATATAGTTTATACTATTTATATACATAATGTAATAATGTTCATCATAAACAAAAAGACTATTAAAATATTACACATGAGTTTTGATGATTGATTAGGATAAATAGAAACCATTAGAGATATATATTCATTCTGTAATATGATAATGAATTATTAATCATCAAGTAAGAGCCTTATTCTAACCATAAATTCATCTTTAGTTTTAACTCTAATAAAGGGAAAGAATACATGAATTTTGAAATGAAAGCAATGTACACCAACCGTGTTTGAACATTATAGATTTACTCAATGAGAATAAAACCATAGGGTGAAACTATATCAGTAAATGGACACCATACAATAATGGTAAATATTTTACCAATGAATCCTGAATAATGTAAAAAGTATATAAAAACCCATGGATTAAACTAGATCCAAACCGATCATTAGTAGTGATGCATAATTCCATAATAATTTTACATTCCATAATAATATTCTATGGTGATATGATATATCAATTGGATTTAAATAAATCATTCCCGACAAGAAACTAATGTGATGTTTTATATCTTATACAATCAATAGGTTTTGGACATTCAATGAATTTTAAAAAAAATATGACTAAATAACCCGTTTATGGGTCAAAAAATAATTTTTAAATTTGAATCATAATTTTTATAAATTCATTAATGGGATTAATTTGACCATCAATGAAGACGATACACATTAATTTTGATGATTTATTAGTAAATTCATTTTTTACAAAATGGGAGGGAGTTTAGAATCCTACAAAATTGTTTCATAGAATAAACATAAAAAAATTATGATTCAACAAAATATGAATAGAAATTTTGAAAAACAAATAATCATTCCAAGAATGTATCATAATAATAAATATATACTATAAAAAATAAATGGAAATCAATCAGTTTAGAATAAAATGGATCAGTTATTGGATTTCACATCAACGTTTGGATCATTAATTACCATAATTTATCTCATCATTTATTCCACTATATCCCTTAAAAAATTTCAAAAGACATAAATATCCATGATAGATATTTAGTCATGATTTTTCATTTATGATTGAATATCAGTGTAATAAATTAAATTAAAATAGAAATCACAAGTGAATGATAGATAAATATATGGAAGATAGAATGAATGTTTTGGTGGGAAATGAAATATAAATTTTAAGGGGAGATTTATTTTTTTGAAGAGGATAAAAACATGGTGGGAAAGTTTTGAAAATTTGAAAATTATATTTCAAACATGATATAATAATAAGATAAAACTTAAAAATGGTTGGTAATATGCTGAAAATATGTAGGTTTTGTATGTGGGTTTCATATTTAATGTCTTTTATTTCAGAAAATTAGATAAAATAATTACCATGTTATGGGTTTTTAGTTTAGTAATTACACAATTTTACAATTAAAATATGGGTTTTAATGATGGTTAATGTCATACACGATGTCAAAATGCACCATGATAAAGGTTATGAAATTATTCATTAAAATAATATACATTAAAACTATCCATGGTTTGGGAATTAATATTTATTATTTCAATAACTGACATCAAAACCCTTAATTACACATTTTTACATCATTTATTACAATAAATGACATTAAAACCTTCCATTATAGGGGTAATCACATCAGTTTTTTAATTATCAGTGCAAAAACCCCAATGGGAATTATATATTTTTAATAGTGGTTGTGTCATGGGTATTCAAGTAATTAATTTTCATTTTGAGATAACTAAAATAGTACTATATAATATTTCGAAGATCCCCATAATGGATTGACCATTGAGATGGGAGGATTGAATCAGTGGTTTCTTTTTATGAATACACTTTCATTCAAATTCAACCACTTGAACTTGTTAATTTTCTTGATCCACACAATATTATCTAAAAACACCAATTCATGTGCAATGGTAGTAATAGAAATAGAAGAACACAATATTTACAAGGTTCTATATAAATACATACTCCTTTCCCTATCGGTTATTCCCCCCAACATGGATTCTACATTATAATTTCACTATCTCCACAAATGATTACAGTTGATCAGAATAAAACTGAAAGACTCCATTTTATTTGGGCTCCCACCAAAATACTTCTTCATCCATCTCTAATTGAGAGACTCCTTCTACTCCTATCTCCAACTAAAATAATTCAACTACTCCTATCTCAAATTAGAATTCTTATCCTCTATTTAAGGCTTGATCCACTTTCAGATGATCTTCAGATATTCCTCTATGATCTTGATGAATTTTGATTTCTCGTGTACCAATTCAAGTACCTTAAACAACTAATGGTCAGGTCTGTTTGTCTTGCTCAATAATTCTGACCACCTTTAATATCCAATTTCCTCAATGCACCAATCTTCAGGCTAATTCTTCTATATGCTTGAAGTTCTGACCTCACTTAATGTGTGAAATATGTGTACAAAAACTCTTAACAACTATTTTACAAGAATAAATCATACAATATCAACCTCTTCTTCTTGAAATATCATCTTCATATAAGGATTTCATGGAATATGAACATATTATTTTGGGTATCTCATGTATAGAACAGATATTTAATGTTATTGTTTATATTTTATGTTCATTCATTAATCACCTTTAGTTTAACCTCAAATTGATTTCATATGTGCATGTGTGGGATAATCACATGGAAGACCATGAATTATTTACAACCTTCTTCCATCATGTGTGAAAAACTTATCCACACACACACATTGTGTGATATTTTAGTTTAGGTTCATTGTGTGTGAGTCATGCATGTGCTTAGACCGAACTGAATGGTTATAGGAATTGTGATACATGAGATGTGTGCCATGTATCCCTTCCTAATGGCATGTAAATTTGAATTAGTAAAACCTTTTTATATGAACAAGTATTTCTTCATGAGACATAGTATATTGTCTCACTATATCAACCAAAATACATGAACTAGGAAGGCGTCATAGATCTTAATGCTTTACGAAAAATTGAGAGACATGATAACATTATATCCTAAGATGTTTTATTAAATCTATTCTTATCAAAAAATAATGAGTTTGTTATGCATCATTTGTATGACTGTGGGTTCCTCCTTCAGCTTCACGAAAGATAAAAGCTTCATGGAAAAAAATTTCCTCACTGAATGAGTTCATAAGTGATTTTTTTGTCGAAAAAACTCTTGAAAATAATGATTAGAAACAACCCCTTGGGTTGAGTGTCTTTGGTATATTTAAAAAACTATTTTTTCCCTTAGATAATTATTTTAGACCATGTTAAAGACTCCTTTAAATCATTGTGTTTTACGTGGTTTCTTGGCTACTCGATTTTTTGGGATTATCTCAAATATAAAATGAGAAACAGGGAATTTACCTTCACGAGATCTTATTTATCATTTGTGGTTTCATCTTCAAATGCACTAAATAATTTCCTGAATCTCATTTGTAAAGCTCAAGCCCATTCATTGTTCAAATAGCCTACAAATTTATCTACAGTCTCGATTAAAGATCATGATCTTTGATTTATCGCATGCATGTAACATGAAATGACATGCATGATATCAAGATGATTATATGAGACTTAATACTTCATAATCACCATATAGGATAGACGTTTTCTCATTTATGGTTGTTTTTCTATGTATATGGAATACTGCTGATCATCGAGTGGCGGGTTGTAGGGATAGAAATCACTTCATGATTTGATGGTCGAGATGAAATGATCTAGCAACCAATGTCCTTTCCATCTTTTAGGTGGAGAAACATTAACCCCTCCCATATTATAATCCCACATAGAAATTCATGTAACTCTCAAAATGTTATATAAATTAGACCTCACTAACATCCTCTCCTAAATCTCTTCCACCTTTCTCAGTACTTCCCTAAACCGGTTCCCCTTGTCGCTGTGTCACCCCGCAAAGTTGCATCACCACTTCTTCCCCCACCCATGTTGCCCTCGTGCTGGTTACGACCACTCTCCATTAGGCATATTTGGCCCCATGGGTCCCGCATGTTCCCTCGATTGAGGGGGCCCTTGGCTAGCATGGAGTTGGCCCCAATTTTTTATTCATGTCCCAAATAATGACTTTGCCAAAATATTATGTATGGAGAATTAAATGAAGACATATCAAATAAAATCCCAAGAAACATTATTCTAATCTTATTCTCTTATAAATCATTAAATAAATATACATATTTTTCAAGGACACATCTTCACATCCATACGCATTAAAAAAGAAACGCATGAGCATTACTCTTCATATTGTTGCATGGACATGTCTTCACACTCATTTACACATGTTGTCTTCACTTTTATAATCACTTTAACAATTATCTAATTTTTCAACATGGAGAATTTATAAATTTTGGAATCCAATGTTATGAATCCATAAGATTTTTACAAGCACCACCACTTCTAATCATCATCCTACAAAACACATATTGACATGTTATTTGAAAATAAATGAAAAAATGGTTCAAAAAGTCTCCCTATTTGTTTATTTATAAATTCATCCTGAGAACACTTTAAAATAGTAAATATGTATGCTCAAAACTATTTCCATTATTTGTAAATAAATGAAAAGATAAAGTGGGAATTTTTCTCAAAAACATTTTCTTCTTTCATTGAAGATTATTTCATGAATATCTCATAGGTAGGGATCATATCATATGATTTTCTTAGCATAGAGCCTTCATTAAATCAACTCTAAGTACACATTAGACATCCCATGTTAGAAAACAAGAGATATATGACCATGGTATTCAATTATTCCCATGATAAAAATCATGCATGTGAAATCATTCTTAGAATGAATTAATTATAATAAAAGTAGTTGTAAATAATCTGATTTATCATTGAAATGCTAAATACTACACATACATCAATGAACACATCATAAATTTCAAGTAGAAATATAAAGATACCCCTTTATCTCATATTTTTACCAACCAAGTACTCCCACATAATTTATATAGTTAATATAATTAAGAATATGGGATGAGAGTGTGATTGGAATTATAAAGCTATTAAGAGATTCTACATTCACTATGTAGGGAAGATTTATCATATTCATCTCATCAATTCCCCCTCTTAAAGTATGAATCCATATCCTTTGATTTTCTAAAAATTAGTTTAAAAGTATTCATATAAAATTTTATAATCAGGAACCATACTTGTTCTTTAATGTCAACAACAAGGTTGAGATTTTTTTCTCAACCAAGTTTCTCTACTTTCACCATTCTTCATGCTTTCACATCGGATTTTTAAATCTGATTTATGCTTCGGTAACAAGGATCTCATCATTCCTACCAAATCATTTTATGATATAGTTTTTTTATAAATAAAATTATATTTATATCCAGATGCAAGATTCATTATCTTTATGGATTCTTCTTGTGCTGTAAATGTAGTTAAACATACATTTTCTCAATGTCCAACTATATTACTTCTATCACATAGAACATATCCAATACATGATTTGTAATTTGTTTAAATACTCTATTGAAATTCATCTTATTCTTGTGGAGTATTCATTTTACCTTAGTGAATAGATTTTTCTTATGCATATTGTAACTTCCTAGATTTACCCAAATGATCTAGAATAATAACATGAATGTCCTTAGGAATCTTGAATGCTTGTTTGAAGTAACCCAATGGATTTACATTTCATTATCCATTTGACATAGGAAAGAATATCTCAATGTTTTTCTTTGTGATAGATTATGTAACCGTCTTCTTGTTTTTTTACATCTAAAGGATGACTTGTTAGTATATATTTTATATTATTTTTTATTCTTTGGTGTAGGATTTATCTTTTCATTATCTTTTCTACCCTAAAAATAGGCATTATATTATCCTCATGGATTTACATGTTATTCCAAAATTATAAATCCTTATGACCAAACATTTAGAAACACAAAAAATAACCTAATATCATTCTTCTTTTATTTTGAGATGTTGTCTGTTTAGATTTCACCTACTACAAACCTTTCTTATTTTCAGTGGTATTTCCTCTCTTTGAGAATAATTTTGGGGGTAATGGTTCCGCATTATGAATTTTTCTCATCCTCTCTTGATGTGGTGGATTTATCTGTATCTTTAATTATCCATACTTTACCATAGTTCTATTTTATACATATATTATCACTTTAAATATTATTAGTACATAATGTAGTTTTTAGGTTATGGGATACCATATTCTTAAAGGATGTTAACTTTTGATAAGAGACTGATCTCATGATCTTATTAGAGACATGATCCCTTAAGAATAATTATGTTGAATAATATATTTTCATGATAATATGGGATGTTACTTGTTGTGGTGATTTTGGATTCATTAATCTCACATATATCTCAAAGCAGTTCATGTTGCGAGTGTTATTTTCATCCTCAATAGATCTCAGATTGGATTCTCATTACTCCTATATCTTCTTCATTTATTATTCATGTATAATTTTTGATTCTTGCTAGGAAATATTAATCTCCTTTACACTGTTAACTTCTTCCTTCGGTTGAGAAGCTCTGAAAACCATAAAAACATTGTTCAATTTTTCAAATTCATTGAATACTTATAAAAATAAAATCTCAAATAATTTAATCCCACAAAAACTGACATAATATTATTAAATATCTTCAACATATATATCATTTCAAAGATAAATTGCTTCATTCTTTTATTTCACAATTTTTTGGAGAGTTTTGGTCATATCAACACTTTTAAGTAATGCCTCTTCCAAGGCATATGCTTCTTCTTCCAGCTATTGTTATTATCTTGAACACCCTTGATACATGAAATAATATGTTTCTCCATGTTTCTAGGGATATTATTTAGATGTTCTTTGATTATTGAATAATTATCACTAAGTTTTCTATCATAATCACAACTTTATCAGGATATATTAGAAGAATCATAATTAATAGATTTATTGGACGTTGTACCTTTAAGATACCTTTAGTTGAAGGTGTCTCCACATTAATAGTAATATTCTTATTCAATTTCATTGCCTACACATTCATACTATTCATTTATGTCTTAGCATAATTCTTTACATGAGGTAGCTCAGTCATTATCCATAATATTTTATACATAATTACTCTCTTGGGTATTTTGAGGTTACCTATGCTCTAATACCACTTGAAGATCCCCATTTCGGAATTCCCAGTGAGAGGGGATGTGTGAATCAATAATTTATTTTTACGATTCACTTTTCTTTCAAACTCTACATTTTGAACTGGTTTAGGTTCTCAATCCACTCAATATTATCTCTTAATATTACTTCATGAGTAGGGGTAGTAACAGAAAGAGAATCACACATTATTTAAAAGTTTCGACATAAATACATAATTTTTCCTTGTTGGTTATTCCAACCAACATGGATTCTACATTATAATTTCACTACATAGAAATGTTATTACAATGACTTCAGCTCCAACCAAGGGACTCTGTTTTCTTTTGGATCCAACCAAAATAATTTTTACTATGGATCCAAATGATAGATTCCTTCTGCTCTTAAATCCAACTAGAATACTTTCACTGATCCTAGATCTAACTAGAAGGATTCACCTCTGTTGAAGGCTTGATCTACTATGGTATGATCTTATAAACTTCATATATGAGTTCACTAAATTTGAATCACCATTTTACCTTTTCAATTACCTTCAGTAGCCACTGGATGGGTCTTGTGGTCTTTCTCTGTAATTATGATCACATGTAATGAATATTTTCCATAGAGAAACAATTCTTGGGATGATTCATCCTTTTTTATGATTTCCTGGATTCAATTAATGTGTGAAATATGTGAAAAAAATTATTCACTAATATTATTAAAGAATATATTTCAGAATATCAACAACTAGTTCACTAAATAACAACTTCATGCATGAATTTCATGGAATATAAACATTGTATTTTGGGTATCTCAAGTATAACACATATATTGAATGATTTTCCTTATATTTTATGCTATTTATTTAATTTAGTTTTTGTTAACCTCAAATTCCTTTCACGTTTTCATGTTTTTGATAATCACATTCATGTTCTTGCACTCTTCACAACCTTCTACATTTCGTTTCTCATAACCTTTCTACACACATACATTGTCTAATATTTTAGTTTAGGTTCACTATGTGTCTTTCATGAATGTGCTAATTTCTGAACCATGTGGTTTTAGAACTTATGATGCTTGATATTTCTTAACTATCTCACTTCTTTCTTGCATGTAAACCCGAATGATTATAGCCTTTTGATCCATGAGATTCCCTCTTCACAAGACCCAACAGACTGTCTCAGTATCTTAACCAAAAATCCAGAACCTGGACGACCTCTCAGATTTGGGTTCTTCATACAAACCTGTGAGAGACGATAACATGCTATCCCATGATGGATTGTGGAACCAGCTCTTTGTGAATCATTAAATGTGTGATAATAAAAAAATGTATTCCCTCATATTCCACCTTCAACATCAGGAGAGAAAAATCATCGCGTAACTCACTTTACTTTAGGAACGAGTTCACAGGTGCTCTGTTTTTCCATAACACTCTAAAAAACAATGACATTAATCAAAACCAATGGTCAAGTTTCTTTGGTATTTATAGGAAAATATTTTTTCCTTAGATATACATTTCAAGCCATGTTGAAGACTCCTTACATTCTCCACATTTTAACTTGTGTCTCAGCTAACTGATTCATTTAGGAATATCTGAATCATATTCCAAGAAACATGGTAGTTTCCTTATAGAGTTCTCATTTTTTTATTTTGTTGTCTAATATTAATATTCATTTCATAATATGATGAATATAATTTTCAAAGTTCAAGGAAATTATTTATTCTAATGTATTGTAACTTTGTTTACAATCTCGACTGAAGCTCATGTTCATTGATTTATCACATGCATGCAAGATTAAATTGCATGCAAGATTTTGAGATGATTATATGAGCTTTAATCCTTCATCATCTCCATCTAGGATGGTCAGTTTCTCATTGACGGTGGTTAATTTTCATCTTTATCATACTAGTGATCATTGATTTTTTAGAGGTAGGGGATAACATCCCCACATGATCAGATTGTCGAGATCAAATGATCGAGTAGCCAATGTTTTTTTCGTACTTTAAGTGGAAAAACAATACCAGACTCATATTAGAATCCCACATTGAAACTCAAATTGTATATAGTGCATTATATAAATAAGAATGCACTAAAAGTCACTTAGAAATCTCTTCCCCTCTCCCAATACCTCCCTATACAAATTCTCTTTGTCATTTTTACGCCTCAGATAGGGGCACCACCAAACCTTTACATTATACACGGGTGCCTATGCAGGTGCAATCCTATTACCATCCATGACACCCTTAGGTTGGCTAGGGATACTCTCCCTTATGAACGATTAACCCCATGGGTCCCACATGTTCCCTCAGTTGAGGGTGGTCTTGGATGTAATGGGGTTGGACCCCTTTTTTAATGTAAGTCCTAAATAATGACTTTTCAAAAATGATAAGTGTATAGAATATATCATAGACATATAAAATAAAATCCCCATACACCTTCATCTAATCTTATTATCTCAGTCATCCTATAATATATATTTATATTTTTACATTTCCAGGTCTTCACATCCTCTTGCATTAAAAACAAAATGCATGAGAATTTTTCTTGATTCAATTACTTATGGAATAGTCTAAACTTGTGGTAAACTCCATCGACACTCCATTGCACATGTTAGCCTCTTTCTTTAATTTAAGGATCAAATAATGAATTATCCAAAGTATAAAATGTAGAGAATCAAAAAATAATACATATCAAATAAAATTCTATACTGCCTTCTTCTCATCTTCTTCTCTCATTCATCATAATATATATATTCATAGTTTTCAGGGCCATGTATCTGCATCCTCAAACATTAAAAATACAATTCATGATAATGATTCTATATGAAATTACTTCTTTCATGGTCTTTAATTTTAGTTAACAATTTCTTCACTCCTTTGCACATGTTGTTTTCAATTTTATGATCACTTGAGAAATAATATGATTTTTCAACATGGAGAATTTATCAAGAATAACATCCAATACTATGAATCTATAAAAATTATCCAAGAATCATAAATTCTCATAATAATCTAACCAAAAAACATATTGACATGTTATTTGACAAAAAATGTAAAAATGGTCACAAAATATTTTGAAAACCAAACATTTAATGTCATTACAGTGTATTCTATTTTTTGTTTATTATACCAAAAGATTGATATTTTGAATGTCATATTATATTTTATAATTCCATGTTAGAGGGTAGTGTAAACCATTTATAGATGTCCAAATCCAAAAAAATCCAAACACCCATGGACCATACACTATAACCCATCGCAAAACTGAGAGACACCATCAGTTACACTAGAGTATTATCATCATCATCATTGACCAAAAATTATAAAATCTAATTAACATTTATTTCCCCTAATGATGTAGTTCAATGGTGAACATAAATTTTTTTGTATGGATTCACAAGGGTCACGAAACCATGGAATGGTTTAGTAGGGTGATGCCTCCAATAAGGGGGGGGGGATGAAAAAAGATCATGTAGGGTAAGTGTCAACAAATACCCTAGAAAGAAAAAAATATTTAAGGGACTATAATAACATTATGTCCCTAGTAGAATAAGAAAATAAGGAACATGAAAATAGGAGATGGTACTTGTCTATAGTACTATATGAGAAAAATAATGGGTATTATGACAACAATAGATTCATATGATATCAAAACATTAATATTTCATTACATTAATAAAATATATTTACATAATTTTACTTGATATTTCCGATAATTGAATTCCTAGGTTTCATAATCATACCCATGTTGTGAATAAATAAATATAATATTATTTTATATCTAAAATATGTTGACAAGATCAATCCCAAAAATAATGGGTAGATGTATGTGTTGATAGGCACAGTAAAAAACTGGCATAGGATGACCTGACACATCACCCTACCCAACACATCAAAGGCCCACAGGTGTGTTCTCGATCACCCAGGGCTCATGAAAAGTTATATAGTATCACAAGTGAAAGTACGAGGAGGATTTCAACCACATAAAAAGGTAGAATCACTAGTTTTTTCTAACTGGGAAGCCTACATGAGGTCTTCAGGCAGGGTAGAACCATTAAAAGAAATAAAAAAACAACCACATCCAAACATAGAATGAAAAAATGATAATTTTTTTTACAAAACATGTTTTCAATATAATGATTCCATTTTAAATAAATATTTTAAAATTCAAAACAAGGTAATAGAGACAAAAAATAGAAGGCTTGAGAGGCAAATACACCACATAATCCAAAATGGTCTAATAAACTCAAGAGACAACCTCTATCATCACTATATGACTCTAAAGACACCACCATAACCCAATGATCATCCTCTTACCAGCAGATCATGGTATAAAAACAACATTTAATAAAAAAACTAAGAACATATAGAAAAAATTAAGATTACATACCCACTAATGTGATTATGTATAGTTGGAACTGAAGGCCAATTAATATGCCATCATGAGTCAATTATATTTCTTTTATAATGTTACCCTGTTAAATAGTTTCAAATTCATTGCAAAATTTATCTTCATTTTCCTTTACGTAATAAGTAAATATGTAAATAATACCAATTATACATTATTAAAACACACAATTTAAAAATAATTCTTTAAAGAGGCTTTATCGAGGTAATGTCATTTCCAAAACCAACCATTTACCTTTAAATAAGAATTTATTTCAAGAATCAAATTTAATTCTTATCAATTCTATTAGAACCCCATTTTTGGAATCAAACCATCCTCATATGTATAAATTTTTAAAAAATGATTTCACAATGTCTTTCATGTAAATCAATAACATATTTCCCTTTTATAAAATATTAATACACACTCACTCCACATATTTGAGTAATGAAAAAAGGGAAGACATAATAACATACCAACCATTTGGAGTTATAAATTAATTACAAAAAATTACTATAGTCATTCCTTAAAACAGTGATGCTCGATTATAAATAACCAAAAAAAATCAATGTATCATCAAAAGAATAGATAAATAACTCACATCCAATAAAAAATAAGGAGGGGTAACATATGAAACATATTACGAGGAAACACTTTTCCACTAATGAAATATGTATGGTCTAATAAAAGGTACAACTGACTACCGATATGTTAATGGATGCCGAACTCATCACCTGAATCACTCTAAACTAGTCTCATAGGAAACACCCCCTATCTAGGTTATAACATTAACTAGGTGATAATATCAAGTATATAAATCCGAATCATTATAGTGAATAACCCATGAATCCCCACAAAGTAGCCTAAGGTTCCTCAGGTGATATCTAATGAATGATAGTCACTATAAAATCAATGTAAATACAATAAAAAACATGAAACTGAAATGATATATAACACCACAATAAAATTATTCCTACCTACAACATACCCCTTTTAATAATCAGACATCAACCCAAAATACATAACATGAATCACAATTTATCAAACCATAACACATGTATAAAATTATAAGAAAATGGTAGCGTGGGTCTACAATAGTGTGAAAACAATAACCAATATAATCAACCATTCATAAATGATTTAAAACAAGCCTTTTCATTGAGACTAGTAACAATACCTTTGGAAATCCCTATTTAAAACAAAATTTGATGTCGTAGTGTAAATCTAAGGGAAGAAAAAATATACTAAATCATATTCTCAATCAATTCATGGAATAAAATATCTCGTATTTTTTGTGTATTATTTTAAATATTATATGTGATTAATTTATTACTAGGAGCAAAGATTTAATGAAATTATAAGTTTCGGTGTTTCTGGAAAAAATGATAGAAAAATATTATAACTTTAAGTAGTACGTGTGAGTGATTTTCCAAAAAATGGAATATCTACTAAATGGGTGCCCAAATCAGAAATTTGTGAGAATTGTTGCATTCAGATTAACAAGTTTACCCTATGCATGACCTAACATTGATCGGCATGGGCCTACTGTGAAAATTAGTTTTTAGAATTAACTAGAATAAAAATAATTTTTCTTCGACGCAACGATTTCTTTTTTTCAAAAGGATTGTTAGGATTATAGGGATTTGACAGTAACCCTAGAATTTCTCTAAGACACTAGAGGTAGAGAACCTATGGAGGATCCATATGAATAATGACAAATGTAACTTGGATTGAAGATCAATGGATTGACATAACAATGAATTTGGTGGATCAAGCATCGATGAACGACGAAAGAACATCTTTACACTCTGTCTAGGATCATTCAAACTTGAGGTAAGGAAGGTGTTTTAATTTGATTTCTTCCCTGTTATTTATTCCTATGAAGAAAGTGAATCAATTGATGAATGAATTGATTCATGGGTCATGCATATTAAGGATTGGGATTATATTTATGGGATTTATTATTGGGTGATTTTTTTACAGATTTGATTTGGTTTTGTGATTTCTCTTACATAATGGATTGAGAACAGAAGGAAAAATGGTCATGTTTTATTCCTTAGGTTGTTTCATGTTCTTTGATACCATGATGTTTTTATTTTTTTATGTTTTGAAACAAATGATCATTTCACCTTTGTTTCACGGTGCAATGATTCGATATTGAAGATCTAACCCCATGACGATGTAGCGGTGGTATGAGGAGAAGGTGTGGTAGGATTTGGACAAGATGGTGGTGCATAATGGAATTAGTGGTAGCACATGGAAGCATCTAGGTTAGTGTTACCATTCGGTCCAAGAAAGAGGCGACACATGTCTAGGGGGCCGATCTAGGCTGACTACAAGTTGAACGGTGAGCCGATGGTGAGGGGGACAATGACAAACTGACGAGGCGACCAATGGAAGAGGAATGTAGCCTGGTAGTTCGCAAGGGAGATTATGGTGGTAGAGAGTATGTGAGTAGAGGAAACACGTAGGGGTGTATGTATGTAGTGGATTGTCTGTGTTTCATGTGGCATGAAATAACGGGGGAACCAGGGGGCATACGGTTGAGGAGGACCATGTGCGGAGGATAGCCAGTCTGCGTACATGCAGACAAGACCAATGGAGTTGGGTTGTTGTCCAAAAGGCCCAAAGGGCTAGGATGGTGTGGACCAGGCTGGGCTGGTTCAAACTGGGTTGGCCGGACTTGGTCGGGTCGCCTGGCAGGTCGGATCGGACCCAGACCAGACCCAAGTTAGACCTTTTTACAAAAATTTCCATAACATTAAAATTGTGTGTCCGTTTTATGATCCTTTTTCAAAGTGGGACCCTTGTGATGAGACAATCCATTTGAAATATCATAAGTGGGTTTTTAAGGAACATTGCATACAACATAATTTCTTAGGGAGTAGTTTTTCTTGGAATGAGAAAACTACGAGCGGAATCCAATAACTAACCGTTACTTTGAGACTATGTGGATTATTGAAACTACATGCATTACTGAGACTATGTATCTTATTAACAATGAGTGTATCATTGTTACTATGTGTATTATCTATACTAGTTGTTTTGTGGATTACGTCTGAAGATCCTATTTTGTGTACCACATACTTATACATGTGTGATCAGACTGTACTATTTCATTCTAGTATACTTCATGTATATATTTTTTATATAATTAGGGTATTTATTTGTGTTATACTTCATTTATTTCATAGTGGTAGTCCTTTGAAGTATCATGGTGCCCTATTAAGAATTTTTTTACTCACCCGTGAAAATGATTTTCCCTCACTGGTCATGTCTTTTATAGATGATCGACACTTTGAAGGGGTCTTAGATGGACCAAGACTAGGTGTTTCTTAGAGAGACTAGATAGTCAAGGTGCGATCCTACGACTTCAAACAACTCTCCAGTAACTTTCCCTTCAGGTAGGGTTTTCTTTAGATGAGTTTCAAAAACTGGTAAATTCACTTTTACAGACTCTTTCTTTTTGTGAGCTTGTATTCTAGACCTGTTTACCATCTAATTTTTCACTTTCATAGATTGTGTTTGGTATCTTAGTATATGAAAGAATTTTTTTACTTTTGTCACGACCCGTCCTCAGGGCCCGTGCCGTGACTACCCCAAGCCCACCTTCCATAGGCCAGGGGATGGCGACTAGCACCAAAGGCGCAAATCCCGATAACTGGGAAGGATTTGCCTTTATAAAAGTAAAGAAAACACCACATAGTACAAGTGGAAGTAAAACACTAAGTACAAAAGAAATTGCTGAAAAGTAAATGGGCCAAAGTACAATCCCAACTGAACGTACTGCTACAACTGAATGAAAGTACAACAGAAAAAAAGACAAACAACTGGAAGAAAGGAAGCAGCTCTTGGGTCTTCCTCCTCGGATCCTACCTAAAGGGTAGGTATAGATAGCGCAGCTCCTGGATTGTCCACCATAGATCCTACCTAAAGGGTAGGTACAAATCGCCTCTACAACGCTCTCACCCATCAACCTCCTTCGAGTGTCGCCTCGTCATGAAGTCCACCACCGGATACTGTCTCGTCGTGAGGTCCACCTCCGGGTACCATCCAGTCCTCGAACACTCGGCCTCTGTCTGCACTGCCCGTCGTCTGTAACCATCAAAACGAGGTGCGGGCATAGCCCGTGCAGGGGTGAGTATAACGATACTCAGTAGGGACCCCGAGACCCTAAAGGTATCTCTAAAACCAACAAAGATAACCACAAATAAGATCTCAATAGATAACCTCTACTTAGGTATATGACCATATATACACCCAAGTTATCATGTAACTCATCTCAATCATGAAGAAACCCAAAGATTATGAAATCAACGGATAACCACTACCTAGTTATATGCCCAAAGAAAATTATGAAAAATATTTCCCTTGAATTTTACAGGTCTTTATATTACTCCCACCTCAGGGATTTACGTCCTCGTAAAGCTTTAACACAAACTAGGGATACAAAAGCGGTATTGAGCACGCATCTGAGCCTTCTACTCCAATGTGCTTACCGGGAGGTTCCTGTACCGCCAAAGAAAGTACACCTAAGGAATTGACCGTCCTCGTAGGATCCGCTCCTGTCGATCCTTGATCCCCACTGGAACCTCCGTGAAAGTCAACCCATCGCCATCGTCCAGCTACTCATGGTCAATGATATGCGAATGGTCGAGCACGTATCTCCTCAGTTGAGATGCGTGGAAGTCGTCGTGCACCAGGTGCAACTGAGGTGGATGGGTCAAGCGGTAAACCACCACACCTATCCAGCTAAGGACTTAAGAAGGTCCGCTGAACCTCAGAGATAACTTTCCGCCTTGGCCACATCTCCGTAAACCTCGTTGAGGTGAGACCCGTATACGGACGTGATCATCATCCTCAAACTCTAGAGGTCTCCAATTCCTGTTAGAACTAAAACTCAAAACGACTGTTGCCACGAGGGTAAGGTTGACTGACTCAAGAGTGATCGATGGTACCCTCCTGTGCATGAGTTTATCCTGTGCTGCTTGGGGTTTCCTTTTCTCTGACTAAGGAAAACCCATCCCGACGTCGTAGTTACACCAAAAACTTTTTTCCTAATACCGTAAATTTTTGTATGAACTGTGATTGCCCAGTCCATACTCAAACCAATGTCGTAAGGCCTCGACGCTGCCACCAAGATATTCCAACCGAAACTCTCGCCTCAAGGGTCTGACCACACCGTCGGAGTAAGTGTGATTATCGATTCTTCTCCCAAGGTATATCCATATGTGAGGGTCAAGTCCACGGCTTACCAAAAACTCTAGGTCTGGGACAAGATTCGTGGAAGGAAGGAATGATTCACATCAACGTCTGTTACTACGGCAGCTAGTAGTGGACACAGACTATCCCTTGAATCATTCTTAGAGCCATTGGGTCACTCTCCCTAACCACATGCATCTACTCTCTTCCCCTACCCTCCAGCTCCATGAGCCCGGTGGGGACAACTACGGCGGGTGGTTGTAGCATGTTAAAACGTACACCACCTCATGCTGCTCTCCTAGCTCTACCTCCATGTATGCTGCTTCACAGACTCATCTCTCTTTAAAGCTTCCTCTTCACGAAACATTTAACACGCTCGAGTCTCTAAGACTGGAGCCGGTTTCCTGTTTCTTGCTGTACTGTGCAGTCTTCATCCACTCTTGGATGATCTGCACCTTCTTTTCCTATGATTTGAAAGAGCTGCTAAAATTTCTCCTTTGCCGAAAAGAGAAACTCGGTCTCATCCCCTTGATAAACCACACCCATTGCCTAATACAGTCAATCCTGACATGAATGATGTATTCATGCCATGGATGACGTCATAAGGCCTCGACGTAACTACTAAGAGATCCAACTGTCAATCTCACCTCCAAGGGTCGAGTCACACTGTCTTCATCGGTGTGAGTTCACTAGGTCTCCTCCAGTAGAAATCTCAAAAGTAAGGGTCAAGTCAACAGTTTTTTTAACCGGGACCTCTCAGTTTTAGCCAATCAAAAGGACAGGAAAGCAAACATCACGAATATAAGTGTCTTTTTATTATTGCATCTCATAGTACAAAGACACGAATACAACAACAATATGGAACTAGAAGTACAAGGGATGTATCCACTAGTTCCACTCCTGTCCACCTGTTCCTGGAGCTCTACTGCCTTGTCCACTATCCGGATGTTTCTTAAGAACCCGCTGCTGATTCTGCCTCGGTGGCTCCTCCAACGCCTGTGGATCGACTGTGTGAGGAGTCAGACAGTCACGTGCCAGGTGACCCTTCATGCCGCAGGAGAAACACTGTCCGTTTCTGGCACTCCTGGCTCTGACCCCACCCTAGGTGCGCCGCACCACCGATCCTAAAACCCAAGATCACCGAACTGCTGGTCTGGTCCTCCTGGACCTCTGCATCATCTGTCTACTGCCCATAGATGACTCCGCTACTGATCAAAAAACATGCTGCAAAGGAATCAGATCCTGAACACGCTCGGGGTGTAGAGCTACTGGTACAAACTCCACCCTGAAGAAGGTCTCAAAGTCTCCCCATGTGAAGGTCACCCCGTCGGAAAACTGGAACAAGTGGCTCCACCACCTGCCTGCTGCTTCCTGCAGAAGGATGGAAGAAAAGATCACCATGAAGTCTACTGGCTTCCCCACTAGCCTGAAGACTCTCACCACAGCCTCCAGCAAATCCTCATCCACCTTTGGGTCCGTCTCTCCCCTGAACCTGGGTGGCCTCTGGCGCTGGAACTCACGCAGCGCGCTCAAGGGGTGTGCATCGCCTACTGATGGGGATTGTGGAATCGGTGGCCCAATGTATGGTAGTACCGTTGGTGCCTCTGTTGGTGAATCAACTGCAAGAGGGACCTGTACCAAAACCTCATCGCTCGACAGGATGTCAGTACGCACATCCCTCTGGGCTCTAGCTGGTCATTCGTGAAAAGGCATCCTGAAAGAAACAACATGACACGGTCAAAAATTTATACCTGATGAGCTGACCTGGTTTGATATGTTTTAAGGGAAAACCTTTGAAAACACACAATCAATCAGTGTTTTCATGCACAAATTCAGAAATCAGTTGTCAGGGTCCTAGTGTATGGATACGTCGGCCGCCCGCACCAACCCTGGACTCCCTGAACTGAAGACCACACTCGGTACCCTTAACACTATTTCTTCACAGAAAGAAAATATCAGAGTTATATGTTTTGTGGTAGAACCGACTCCTCTGATACCAATTGTGACAACCGGATCCCAATGACAGCACAGACACCCCGCCTTAACATAAGAGTCGGGTCCTAGCCCACCAGTTACCCCCAGTTTCCCAGCAGACACGTGGGGTCTACCCCAGGGTCCACCCACATGCTTGAATGGTTAATCTGACTAATGATCGTCCCCACAGGCCCACACTTGTCATTTCCAGTGTGCTTTGTCCTCACTCACACACACCCTAGGAAACTTCCCAAATGGTTACCCATCCTAATCACTACTCCAAGCCAAGCACGCTTAACTGTGGAGTTCTAATCAGGTAGGCTCCCTAAAAGGAAGGTGCACCTTGTTGACATGAGTCATATCATTTAGTCATTTAACCCTTTATCATTTGGGGGTGTTGCAATCACCCCCCCCCCCTTAGAGCACAACGTCGTCGTTGTGGGTCCTACAGCTCAACCCAGGCAGTGCACCGCACTTAAGGATGGGTTCCTCCTCTGATACCAAATGTGACAACCGGTCCCGGTGACAGCATAGACACCCCGCCTTAACATAGCCTTCAGGTCCGGGCCCACCGGGTACCCCCAGTTGCCCCGTAGACACGTGGGGCCCACCCCAGGGTCCACCCCCATGCCTGAATGGGTCATCTGACTAATGATAGTCCCCACATGACAACACTTTTCCTTTCCAGTGTGCTTTGTCATCACTCACACACACCATGGGAAACATCCCAGAAGGTCACCCATCCTGATCACTATTCCAAGCCAAGCACGCTTAACTGTGGAGTTCTAATCAGGTAGGCTCCCGAAAGGAAAGGTGCACCTTGTTGACATGAGTCATATCATTTATTCATTTAACCCTTTATCATTTGAGGGTGTTACAACTTTGTGTTTTTACATTTCGGAATTTTTGAATTGGATATGTGTGTGTTGGTTATTAGGAAAATGCCTCCAATGTGTGGGATATGCCTACTCAACGATAGTCACCAGCCCTGGCCTATTAGAGGTGGGATTTGGGTAGTGACAACATGGGACCCTCTGGGGCGGGTCGTGACAGGGTGGTATTAGAGTAGGACAGTTCTATTTATGGATTGAGAGTCTATGTGGTTGGTTTTTCACAATAGTATTAAGAGTTTTGAGTTTGAATTTCCAGTTAGGTATTCCAATGTTGGTGTGGCAGCTGACGTACCCAAACACTGGACACCTTTTTTTGACTCGGTATACAGAAACACTAGTTAAAAGGAAAACAATGGTACTTGAATAATATAGGGTTTGGGTGTTTGATCATGTCCTTCTTGAGTCATCATACCAAGTATACTATATTGACCATGGAGTGGCTTATTCTATTTCAAGATACCTCCAAGAAGACAACCAACCATTATTCTGTTCCATGGACACGTGGATGATCTTCATAGTGAAAAGGCATCAGTATAGGATCTTGTAATGGGGACTGAAACTCCGGGTGGTTTACCAATGATACCACTACCTGTCAAGCAACGAATACAACCATCACTATGGGCTGAGGATGCACACAGATTCAGAAGGTTGCATGAGTTCCAGATGAAGTGATGTACTGGGTTTTAGGGTGAGCGAGACCCCTAGATAACTAAGTATTTGATAGAGGTAGTTACCAGGGTCTTCTGCCTTGTGATGATGCCTTCAGACCATATAGTTGTCATAGCTTTGAGTCTTGTTTAGGGATATGTGGGGTGATGGTGGAGTAGAGTGACCTAAACACACGATGAGAGACTCTATCTTGGGTATACTTTTAGCGTCACTTTAGAGACAAGTACTTTCCAGGTACGTTGCAATTAGTGCGAAAAGGGGAGCTCCTGTATCTGCAGTAGGGTAGTCAGACTGTTGTGGAGTACTCGGAGAGGTTTACTGATATTTCATTCTACTTCATAGATATGGTATGTGATCCATTCTAAAGGGATCACACCTTAGAGATGGGATTATTCTAGTAGATTTGGAAATACATGATATACCATAAGATTTCTATATATGTTGGGGCACTTCAGTGATCTCTACTAGGGGATATCTTTCCAGTAGAGTAGACACCTACAGTAAGAGCTACCACCAGGAACCGGGTGGATAAGACTTCAACAATAGGTATTTGATAATAGTTGTGGGGACCCAATAAGGTGAGGCTTTCTAAGGGATGACTCCAGGACATAGGATCATTGGTTCAAGGCTCCAAGGGTAAAGAGGGTCAGCTGAAGGACATATTGTGTTACTCATGCGGCGGTTGAGGAAATATGGCTCGAGATTTCCTAAAACCTCATACAATTGATCAGGAAGAGGTCAAAAGTCCATAGAGATTGAGAAGATGGCAAGAGAAGGGTCGTCTGTTGGGTGGAGGACTTGATAAAGGATCAGGTAGGGCATCATGGGGTGGGCTGAGGTTCGACGTATTACCACCACCACCCCCAAGTGGTCCATGACATCCTTTGGGAGCTAGAGGATAGGGGTGAGGCGATATTTAGGTGATGGAGGGTTATGAACTCGATACTACAGGAATTATTAGAGGTATGATCTATGTATTTTCCACCTTATTTGTAGTTTTGATAGACACAGGTGCCAGTCATTCTTTTCATTCCACAAACCTTGTTCGAGACTCATAGATTCTGGTGCTACTGTTGACTTGAACCTTACTTTTAAAGACTCTTATGGGAGTGAATTCATTGATCACACACTAGTGATGATAGTGTGACATTTATCTTGGAGGTGAGAGTTTCAATTGATATATATTTGTGGCAGCATCGAGGCTTTATCAGGTCATTCTCGGTATTGACTTATTATCCACAGTCCATGCTCAGATAGACTGTTTTAGGTACATAGTGTGGTGTGTCCGTAGTGGTGGGATCATTGTTTACTTTTTCAGAGAAAAGGAAACCCAAGTTGTCTAGGATGGACTCAGACATAGTAATTTTTATCTGATCACTCATCCAATTACTAGCCTTACCCTTTGCGTAGTGGACTATATGAGTCCTCAGTTTCTTGCAGTGGTGGAGGATAATGAGAACATTTTTCTTGAGGATGTTCTTGTATTAACTATCCTCAAAGAGGTAGACTATTACATTGATATATACCCTAGGAATACACTGATATCTATACCTGCATATTAAATGGCTCTCGCCGAGATTCGTGAGTTGAGGGTATAGTTGGAGGACTATTAGAGGAAGGGATTCGTGAGTACTAGTTTTTCACCCTGGGCAACCCCAGTTTTTTTTTCAAGAAGGTAAAGGAGAGAATGAGATTATTTGTAGAATTAGAGCACCTAAACCATGTGACCATGAAGAATAAGTATTTAGTAAAGAGGATTGATGACCTTTTTGATAAAATTAAATGATTGAGGCGGTTCTCGAAGATTAACCTCATATCTGGCTATCAATAGCATCGAGTATGGGATGAGGATATACCGAAGATGACTTTTAGAAGTCGATACTAAAACTATGAGTATGTGGTGACGCAATTTTTCATGAGGAACACTAAATCTGTGTTCATGTGACTCATGAATCGGATCTTCTATCCTCACTTATACATGTTCATGGTGGATTTCATTGATGAAATTTTTATGTACTCGATGTCTGAGGAGGAGCACTTGATACACATGAGGGTGGTCCTAGAAAAACTTTGAGGGCCCCAGATTTATAAAATGATCCATAATTATCATTTCTTGATTTGAGAGGTCCATTTTATGGGAATTTTTTTTTCAGAGGTTGGGGTTCCAGTGGATCAAGCACAAATAGAGGCAGTGCTTGCTTAGGAACCACTCAAGAGTGTTGTCGAGGTGTTAAGATTCTATGGTTTAGCAGGGTATTATAAGATTTTTCTACCTTACGTTTCATGGGTAGAATCATCCTTATTATCTTTGAAATGATAGGGATATCCTTCCATGTAGATGAAGATATTTCAAGAGAGTTTACCTCTGTTGAGGCAGAAATTGATGACCACTAATATCTTGAGATTTCTAGAGGATGGTGTCAAGTACGCGGTGTTCAACGATGAATTAGAAACCTGACATGGTTGTGTCCTAATGTTAGGGAAAGAAGTGATTTTATATGGTTAATTACAGTTAAGACCAAATTAGTAGAACTAAATAACAAATGATCTTGAGTTGGTAGCGGTATTCTTCGCATTGAAGATGTGGTGACACTTCCTGATGGGTGAACAATTTATTTTCTTCTCTGACCACTAATGTCTCAAGTATATCTTCTCTCATAAGGATCTTAACCTATGCCATAGGTGATAACTAGAGTTCATCTAGAAATATGATTTTGAGATTTTCTATACTCATGGGAAGAGGAATGTGGTGGAAGATGCTCTCTGTGAAAGATTGAGTTTGCAACTACTAAATGAGGCATCAGAATAGTTGACCTCATTAAAGATATCCTTTGTGGATGGAGATGGAGAATCTTAGATCTAGTCGATGGTTTTCACCCCTCCACTCTTACAGCAAGTTAGGGAGGAACAACACTAAGCTAACTAATACGAGGCTTTACATGCTCAGATGTCCTTAGGGAATGCCCCTCATGGATATTAGAAAGGTGGGGATCACATCATTCTTTTCAAAGGACGCAGAGTAGTACCAGTGAAATTATTAGAGGAGGTTTTGAGGTAGTTCCATACTTCCCATTTTTCAGTATATCTAGGTGTGGTGAAGATGTACCATGACCAATGCCATCAGTTCTGGTGTCCAGGAATGATGAAGGGAGCTGTAGAGTTTATCTCTTTAATCCTCACTTATCAATATGTGAAGGCTAAGAACTAGGTTCCTACATGATTAAGTAAACCCCTAGAGGTTCCATAATATATGTGGGATGAGATATCTCTGAAATTTGTGATTGGTTTACCACATACTTCTTGAGGTCGACATACCATGTGGGTGATTGTTTACTGACTCACCATGTCAGACCACATCCTCGCTATTCGGGAGCAGAGATCAGTAGAGAGGTTGGAACCCCTCTTCGTGAAGGAGACAGTTCGACTCCATAGAGTTCCATCGATGACAGTTTTACACCATGATGTTCGCTTTGAATCCTAGTTGTTGAAGGAATTTTAGGAGGCATTTGGAACTTCGTTGTGCTTGACCATATCATTTCACCCAAAGACAGACAACTAGACTGAGATGAAAATTATTGTTCTGGAGGACATGCTAAATGCTTCAATCCTAGATTTTGGTTGTAGTTAGGAGGATCACACAACTATGGTGGATTTGGGGAAAACAATTTCTACTATTCCACCATCGGTATGGAACAATTCGAGGCCTTGTACGAGCGAAAATACAGGTCACCACTTTGTTGGACAGACCTAGGAGATTCAACACTCATGGGTCAGGAGTTGGTGCAGGTGGATATAGAGAAGGTGCAGGTTATCCAAGAGTGGATGAAGATTTCACAGATCCATCATATGTCTCATGATGAATGTCGATGGAGGCCTTTGGAGTTCATGGAGGGATATAATGAGTTTCTTTGGGTCTCACCCCGACATAGTTACAGATATCTGGCTAAGGTGGCAAGTTATCTTAGAGGTTCATCGACCCTTTTCAAATATTGTGTAGAGTTGGAAAGGTGGATTACTATCTAGATCTAATACACTAGTTGAAATAGGTACATAATTTCTTTCAGGTGTCATAGCTGAGGAGATATATGCATTACCCGTTGTATGTTATTGACGGGGATGATATGGACATTGAGGATGATCCGACTTTTGCTGGGTACCTGGTGGAGATTGATGATCGATAGGAGATGATCATTTTTGGGTGATCAATTCCCTCAGTGTTTGATTGGTGGTAGAATGAGAATCTCCCCGAGACTACGTGGGAGTGGGAGGCCTCGATTCTTGTGCAATACCCACATCTTCTTCAGTAGTCTTGTTTCGGTATTTTCATAGATGTAACTCCATAAGGTGTAGAGAATGTAATGTCCCATATTTTATATATTATTTAAAATATTACATGAGATTATTTAAAGACTATAAGAGGATATGTAATTCAATTTCAAGGCCCAGTGTTCCCGTAACAAATGATTGAATAATATTTAATATTTAAATAGCATGAGTCAGTGGTTTTCCAAAAAAACAGAATAACATCTAAATGGGTTCCTGAATCAAAAATCCAAGAGAACAGTTGCCTTAAGAGAAGCAAGTTTACCCTAGGCACGACCTAGAATTTGCTGGCATGGGTTGACTATGAAAAGTAGTTTTCATACGTTACATGAATAATTTTTTTTATAAAAATATTATTTATTCAACACAACGATTTAGTTTTTTCTAAAAGGATTTTTACGATTTCTAGGATATCACAATAACTTTGGAATTACTCTTAGAAGATGGAGAGAGAGAACCTCAAGAGGATCCATCTAATGATGGAAAAACAGAACTTGGGTCGAAGATCAACGGATCAACGCAAACACTAATATGGTGGATCAAGGATCAATGAATGAAGATGATACAACATCACTCTACATCAATGATTGTTCCAACTTGAGTTATGGTGTGTGTTTTAAATTGAGTTCAACTTCATTATTTATTCCTACGACCAACATGAATAAATTGATGAACAAATGGATTCATCAGTCATGGGATTGTGGGTTGGGATTATAGTTTTAGGATTTTATCATCATGGTTGATTTTTTTAGAGATTTGATTTTGTTTTGTCATCTTTCTTACGGAATGAATATAGTTCATAATGAACAACAATTGAGGTAAATTATGTGGGTTTTTCATTTTTTTTCTCTCCCGGTGTTCTTTGTAATCTTATAATTCTTCATGGATTTGAAACAAATGATCACAACACCTTTTTTTTGAAGTGAAATTATCTGAGATGGAATATCTAACCCCGTAATAATGCATAGAATATGAGATGGTGATGTCACAGAGGGATTTGGCCGGGAATGTGGTGCATGACATCACAAGTGGTGGCACACAGTGGTGGATGGGGCAGCAACACTGGTCTATCTAGGAGAGCGGTGGTGTGGGTCTAGGTCAGACAGTCTATGCCAATTAATATGTGGATGATGAGCCACTAGTGAGGAAGCTGACAGAGGTGGAATACAACTCGGTAGGTCCACATGGTTACTCACAGAAGCAGTGAGGCCAGAGGCAGGCAGAGCATGCGGGGTTCATAGACACGGTAGGCTGACCACATGGGATAAAGCATGGTACTACAGAAGAACAAGGGGGAACGCTGTCGAGGTGTACCACATGAAGATAATAACCAGGATTCTTGCATGCATTTCAAACCAGAGGAGTTGGGATGCTCTTGTGACCTCACATGCTAGACCAAGTGGCCCAGTCGGATGATCCTGTTCCGACTGGTTTGTGTCAGCTAGACTAGGTTGGGGTGTCCAGTGGGTAGGGTCGGGTCTTGGTGGTCGGATCGGACCAGGAATGGACTCGGGTTGGACCTTTTTATGAAAATATCCAAAACATTCAAAACATGTGTTCTTTTAATGGTTTGTTTGTGGAATTTGGATCATTGCAATGAGAATTTACTTTTAATATATCCTAATTATGTTTTTGTGTAAGTTTACATATGACCTAATGGATTGAGGCATTTTTTTTCCTAAAATGAGTGTACAATGAGCAGAATCATCTGGATGGCTGTGACATTGAGACTACATGAATTACTAAGACTACATGTCTTATCAAGATGAAATTTATTACAAATAATGAATGTATTATTAGGGTTGAGTGTCTCATTTGGACTAAGTTTCTTATTGATACTGGGTGTTTTTTGGATTACATCTGATGATCCTATTTTACATACCACAAAATTATACCCATGTGATCTTAATATAACATTTCATTTAGGTATACTATATTTATTTGAGGTATAATTCGTGTTATTAGTATGGTATACTTCTTGTATTTCTTATTTCTAGTCCTTTTTGATTTTGGGGTGTCTTATTGAGTATTTTTCTACTCACTCCTTCATGGGTATTTCCCGCAAGTGTCGTGCCTAGTGTAGAAGATCAATATTTGATAGAGTCATAGGTGTATCAAGACCAGGTGGTTCTTAGTGATACCATATAGTTGAGATGTTCTTTTACAACTTCATATTGCTTTATAGTACCTTTATTTTCAAGTAGGTTTTTTGATGGATGAGTTTTAGGAACTTGTTCATTCACTTTTATAGACTTCTTCATTTGGTGGGATTGTATTATAAACATGTTTACCTTCCAATTTTCTATTTTCATACTCTATGGCTGGTATATTATTGTATTCATGCATTGTTTACATAGTGTTTTTAAATTGGATCATCATGGACATGGATATGTGTGCGTGTTTATAGGTACTTGGGAAAATGCCTCTCATTTGTGGGATATGCCTTCTTAGTTCTAGACACTAGACCCTGGCCTATTGGATGCGGACTTGGGGTAGTCACAATACTGTCCCCCCTAGGGCGGGACGTGATTAGAAAATAACTAAATTTTCAAATAAATCAAACATACCCTTTTTCAAATAAGGGATACCTCTTTAAAACAAGAAGATCACATTCAAAACAAAGGATCCCTCCACCTTTTGATTCAATATTTTCACAAAAAATTATGACCTATAATTTTTATTGAAGAAACCCACCAATAGAACTTTTTCAAATACTAAGTATATATAAAATTACTTTTGAAATAATATCAAATTGAACCAAGAAACTCACGCATTCCCTAAGGTAACCCCCCCCCCAAATCCTAGAGAAACATTGGAAAAAATCTAGATATCATATACATCATTTCTTATGGTTATTAAACACTTTTATTGCCTTATAAATTTCAATAAAATATTTAATAATGGAAAATAGACAGAAAAAACCCGCCTCAAGAGAAAAAACCACATCTTTATCAATGGAAGCCACCAGATTAGGTATTTTAAGATGGTTCCCACCATTTAAGATAAACAACCACCAATTAAAATATACATATACATCAAAATTGATCTACAATAACCTCTAGGGTAATAGAATGTTAGATTAAATGTAAGAAACAAAGAATTTAATGAAGGATAAGACCTAACCATTCAATTCATGTGAAAATACACTATAAAATCACAAAGAATACACCATTAAAAATATTAAAGGAGAAATATAGGTGTTTGGGTGGCTCTTTTGTTGATGTATTCATGTAATGGGAGAGTAGGGGAGAAGCCTTAAAAAAAATTAAAATGAAAAAAAATCCAAAAAACAAGAAGGTCACATGGTTTACTTGCATGGTTTACCAAACAGTGTAGTTACCATTAGATCTCCAATGTAGAAAAATAACCTAGTTAAATGTTCCCTAAACCATATACCTAACACTATGGCCTTTTAAAAGGTCCAGAAAACACAAAACAGCACCCCAGAAAACACTAAACTCAATGGAGAAGTCCACCATTTTAATATAATTATGAAAATGGAATGTTGGATTATCAAAATTCCCCCTCACAATGCCCCATTATACACCTAAAAATTCATCAACAACATAATTTGAAGGAATACATCGAGACCAATTCATGAAAAGAAAGAACCTAGTCGAGGGACTAACTTCCCAAACACAAAACAAAGAACCTAGGACACGAGTATCCCTCATATAAGGAAAAATTCTAAATATAATCTAAGATTTAATATCCATTTAATCTATATGAATACTAAAATAATATTCCTCACAAAACATGGTGTTGGGATGGCCACTTCTCTATTATTTTTTAAATTTGAGAACTCTAAAAAAATACATATAAAAAATACAATTTTATTTCCTAATCCAGATCCAACCCAAGAGAAAAACACAACAAAACCCTACAGAACATCCTATGTCTCTGGAGATATAATAAATGAATCATCCCAACTAAAATAATCATGAAATATAAATAACCCATAATTATGAAAACATAAAAGACCAGCTAAAGATCACCTTTCCATTTAAAATATATCTAAAATAGTGGAAAACGAGATAGGCATACCCAAAAATAACAATAATCATGAAACACTACAAGAGAAAATATCTTAAATAAACAATTAAAATATCATTAGACCCGATAAATGAGATAATTTACTCCAGAAAATAGAGACACCCCCTAACCATTACCATTCCTCAACATGGAACGACATGGTTTCGAATTTGATTCATTATACTACAAAAAGGATAAATCATGGGAAAACATATTGAAAACCCACTCTTGGTGATCTAGAATGAAAATACCTATATGGTAGCTATATCAGTCTAACTAGAAACCAAAATTTTATACTCATTTCCATCATCCCATACTCCCGGAATTTCCCTGTTTTCCATTAATAAAAGCTCAAACCCAGGTCCACATAATGAACAAACAACAGTAAGCAAAAAAATTAATGACCCATTAAAATCTCCAAAGACAAGAAAATGAGTCTAAATATCTTTAATAAAATAAAAAAACATATAAATAGTTTAAAAAATAGATTAAACATGGTAAAAAAATCAATGATTATAATTAATAACACCAAAACTAAAAAAAATAGATTTTGACTCTCTTATAGATGAATCATAATATATAACTATTCTAATTAGATCATTGTTTGGGACTCCTTCTTATTTTGTATATTTATTATGAAAAGTTTTTGAAGGTGATAGAGAAAACCACACATAAGATAGTGCATTATAGTTTTTGAACAAGAGGTTCTAATGTTCCTAGATATCCCACACTGGTAGCATATAACAGTCTTATAGTTTCCACAAGCTAGATCTCATTCATAAACATTAGACAAGGTCAAATCATCACTTTTTATAGGATTATTTAAAAATAATGCCTAAAAATGATATCTATATACATCAATTACACAATAGTAATTTGGAAAAATGAAAACAGTGTTGAACTGGGGAATCGATGATGGCCTATAATTAATAACCAATAATTATTTGAATCATCGCCATAAAACTCATGAGAGAAATGAGCATGTATAAAGAATCATTTAACACATGCCTTCCATAAATGATCACCCTGATGAATGCTAATGAAATCAATTGTCTTTGAAGTTCTAAATTCCTTGCATTAAAACAACTAGATAAAGGTGACACTGAAATTCCTCCATGAAAAAACATTTAAAGGTTGGGTGTGGATAATGGCTTCCACTAATCCAAACCCAATACTTTATAGAAGGGAGAAATGAATCACACCTTAGAGGTTATCAGAGTCCCATGTTACTTGACAACCACTTTGACGTTATCTAGACACTCTATCACAGCCATAGATCCTTGATTAACACTAATCAATGACAGAAAGTGATTAAGAAACTCTCACACATGATCCAAGAGCTAAGAAGAACATGTACTTAACACTTCATCAAGAGTCTAGTCAGATTCCATGATTGGTATGAAAACATCTATATCACTAGAACTACTACGCAACATATTCCATTCCTGAATTTTTTATTCATTTAGAGGGGTCACATTCTAAAAAATAATAGAATCACATAAATAAATCAAACCATATCAAATCCCAATACAAGGTATGAAAAGTCATCAGTTAAAAAATCAAAATTATAAACACTCTCTACATTATTATTTTGAAAGCACCTAATAAATAATTATTTACATTTAAAAACAACACAATTTTTTATAAAAATATCCATCAAGGATAAATTTCAAAAAAACATAAAATGTTTTAATCCCAACAAGAAAAAGGAAACCACTTCTTGAAATTAATTTTACCCTATGAACCACACACAATATAATGGTTCACTCTTTAAAAAACAAAATATATAGAATTTAACATATCTGTAAACAATTTTATGAACAATATGATACATAATAACCTAATAATTATAGAATTTATAACTATCATAGATCAAAAATAATTTCATCCACTTATGTTTTTGATGATAAATCTCAAAAACATTTAATAATGTAATTTTAGACAATCATAACATTGTTTTTTGAAGAAAAATACATTACTAAAGAAAATTTTAAATTATAATTTTAATCAACCAGATTTAATAACTAAATAGATTCACTTTATTAATCATAAATAATCCTTATAAAACATAGGAGGGGACCAAATCAATAACCTAATAATGAAATAAAAATATCAAAATTTCACCACTATGGATGGTTTGGATACACAATATTTTAGGATGTACACTAACTATGTGAGTGACATTGGATGTTTTCTAGAGAATTTTCATATGAACTACGTGTTGTATGACTTATTTGGGATAGAACTGTCCACCTTTATATTTCATCAAGTTTCAGTCTAAAACTAGAAATTTCTTATTAAATTTCTTGATATATTTCTATAACATAGATTATCAGTAAAACTATAAAAAAATAACCATAGAATAAGCATCTATAAATCCAAAAATTCAAAGGAATATTCCCCAAAACCAATGGAATATTAAAGTAAAATATGAGGAAAAGTTGGTAAATCAATCATACAAACCCACCACTTGATCTCTAATAGTAATATTCATTAAACCCAAAATATAAAGAGGGATGTAATACCATTTTGTAACAAACCATCTCAAAAAAACCTGACATTGCTCATCATTGGTCCTAATAAGCATTCATGATTTCCCAAGCTTCAAACAAGTGTTGGGTTATCATATGTGAACATGAAAAAATTGATTCACCTTACAGATAACCAGGATCAAAAAAGGGTTTCCATTGAGTAATTAAAACGAGGTCTCTATGAAGTGAATAACATGGAAAAATAATTAAGAAGAAGCTAAATAGCCTCATCTAAACATGTCATGAATACAAGGATAAAAAAAACTTTTTCCGAAAAAATACCACATAAAACAACCATTTTATAAAAATAATTTACAATATAATACATGATAAAAAAGCTAAAAAATATGATCCTAAAGAAGAAAAGACATAACAAAATTCACAGTGGTCTAAAGAACTCCGTAGACAACCTCCACCATCACCATGTGACTCCCAAGTCACCACTATTACCCAAATATCACCTAATTTACAAAGGAATGTGGCATAAAAATATCATGAAATTCAAAACCTGATAAACTATATAATATATGAATGCAACATACACACTAATTTGAGTATATAGGGTATGATTAGAATGTTAGTTAGATACCGCAGTGAGTCTTTTACATTTATTTTATAAAGAAACCATGTTCACTTGTTTGAATATAAATGGAAAATTGGTTTTCATTTTCTGTTTAACAATAAATAAATAAATAAACATTTCCCTATAACCTTTCTAAAAACACACCATTTATAAAACATTCCTCAAAGAGACTGTACCAAGGTAATTTTATTTTTAAAACCAACCATATACCTATAATAAAAATTTCATTTCAAGAATCCATGTTAAAAATTATATTTTTATTTTAAATAACCATTTTTAAAGAAAACCATTCTCAGTTGTTTAAAATGTTTTCAAAAATATTTCCTCAAAGGATTTTAATTAAAGAAACCACCTATTTCCTTTTTAAAACATTAACAGACACTCACTTCTCCAATACGAGTAATGAAAAAAGGGAAATAATAATAAAATACAAGCCATGCCGATTCACAATCAAATGAAAAAAATAACAGAAGGAAATCCTTAATTAATTACTTTTAATCATAAATACCCAATCCATGAAATTAGGCTGAAAATATATGAAAAGAATATTTCATTCCAATACAAAGTAAATAGAAAAAACATAGGATACATATCATAAAGAATCACTTTAGGGACTAGTGGTTTAATCACATGAGGTTAAAAGGTGTTCTCGACTATCGAAAGGTTAAGAAATATACAACTTTTCACTTTAATAACTCTAAACTTGTCTCAATGGTGAAACCCTATTTTCAGGTCAGAGCATTCCACTAAGGTATAGTAGTCCATGCATAACTCTCAATTGGAATAACCAAACTCCCTTGATTCTCCACAAAGTAACATTGGGTTCCCTATGCCATAGGTGTTGGAGGAAGGACACCATCAAGACAATATTTATAACATGAAAGACACAAATCCCAAATGTAATATAACCCCACAATCAAATAATTACCACATTTAATAAACCCCCTTCAATAAAAATACCCTAGACCAGACCTCATAACATGAATCCCAATTCATTTAAACATAAAACTTTCTTAAAATTAAAATCAAAGGTTAAAATGGGGCTGAACTATGGTTTACACATTAGAAAATTAAAATCAAATTTCAAACATGATTCCAAACTTTCCTTTATTATGAAACCAATAACCAAACCATTAGCTATCATTTTTAATACTTCTGCTAACATTAATGTGTAAATCAAGGGGAACATAGAATACAATTAATCATAGTATCATTAAATTAATTCACTAAATTATCACAAAAATCAAACATCATCTATTTAAAAACCCCTTTAAAATAAGGATACCTCTTTTAAAATGATTAAACTACTTTTAAAACAAATGGAAACACCACTATAGGAATCAATCATGGCCTAAATAAATATATCCAATCATTTATATTGGGTAAGAACAACAATTGAATTTATCAAACACATATGATGCATGAAATTTTATTTCAAAACAATGTTCCATTTCACTAATAAACTCACCCATTTTACCAAGGGAAACCCCACCCAATATTAGAAAACCATTTCAAAAACCAAATTAGATATCATAAACATCATTAAATAAATTCAAAAACATTTTTAAATATTCATTAATTACATGGAACATATTTATAATAGGAAATATAATAAGAATACCTACATCATGAGATGAATTCATATATAAATTAATTCAAATCATAGGATTGGGTCTCATTCGACCACTCAAAAAATTAGAAACCAAAACCCCCAATTTTAAAAAACTATAGATATTAAAATTGTCTAACCATGACCACTATTTTCAATTACTATTTTTGAAAAATAATTAAAATTATATGTAAAGGGAGGATAATACCTAACATTTAAATCCAAGTGGAAAAATATTAATAAATAAACAAGAATACACTATGGATGGTCTAATAAGATAATGAGAGACATTTTAGAGGATCCTAGACAATAGTGTTTGAGTTATGTGAGACTAGGAGAGATTACATAAATAAAAATAACTTCAAATGAAAAAAATTCCCAAAATTGTGTGTGTCACATGGTTTACTCAGATGGTTTAAAAAATCATGCAATGATAGTGTAATCACTAGTGTCCAAAACCACCTTGGTTGAATTATTTCAACCACACCATTTTCATAACTATAAGACTAATAAAGTGGCATTGGATATGATTGAAAAATCTCAAAATATTTCCTTGGGACACCCTCAACTCAATAGATAAATCAACCAAATAACGTAATCAAGAAAATAGAATTTCAAGGTGTCACATACACGTTTAATTTTCCATAGTATTTACGCATTATATTTAACATTATAAAGGGCCCAAAGGGTCACACAAAGAATAAAAAATTTATGGAATACTGTTTATTGGGAATGAATAACTTTGGATTAACTTATTAAATTTTTTAATTAAATAGTCAACTCTAATATGGAAGAAATTGATAAAAAAATTATTATTAAAAATTAAAATTTAATTAGATGAATATTATTCATTAGTTATTTTAATGTAATTAAAAAAATTAGGTGGTTGTAAATATGTAATATAAACTCTTAAAATCAATTAAAATAGTATTCTATAAAATTTAATCATATTTTAATGGGTCTAATACAATGTGATACGATAATATAACATCATATATATATATATTACTCGATAAGGTAAAATTAAAAGAAAATTGATGTTGACTTATTTTATATAGTTCTACGACATTATTTTCATGTCATTTTGGTTATTTTATCATTTATGTGGGAGTTATTTCCTTAAGTCCTTATGTTTTGAGAATACATGATTAAAATATTGGATTTATTACGAAAATATTCTGAAATTTTTTATAATTTATTTCTATATTTTATGTTTTTATATTCCTTGAAATAATATGGTTTTTTAGTGAACTCATTTGGTAAGGTTTTTTATTTTATTTCTTATTTTTAAATTTATTATGGTTATTAAATTAAAAAAAATATTCTACATTTAGTTCCTTTATTTTTTCAATTAGTTTTTTACTATATAAATGTTATTTTGTTTAAAAATGTTGTGTGTGTGTTTGTTAACTAGTGTAGTGGAATTTTATTTAAATATAATATTTTACAATGTGTTATTTTGTATTATATTGTATAATTAATTTCATATCATTTTTAATTAGTTATTATTAGCATGTAATGTAATATTTTATTTTAATTAAAGTTTGATATTTATATTATTTATGTATATGAAGGTTAATTGTATTTTTTAGACATTACAAGAATTTGGGATATAATTTAGACCTATTGTAGTTGGTCTTAAATAATCTATCAAAGTGTGGGTTGGACTTCCAAAAACACAAACATTGTTTTTAGATGGGTGTCTTCACTCTAGGATCTATCTGATATGATTCATTATTATGATCTATTTGAGGTGATATATTTGATTAGGGGTTACTTTTTCTATCTTTTTTTTCATTAGTAGTTGTCCAAACCTATATCCAAGAAACTACACCACTGGATTTCTGATATTGGAGAAAGTTTGATGATTGTATGATTATGAGGCATAGAGATTGATGGAAATTAGAATTGACTAAGACCTACTACATCAATATATGGAAGATCATAGTTTTATTGATGATGTTTTTTCATGTTTCCTAGATAAATAGTATTGGAAACATGTCCACCAGATTGTGCTACATATATTCGGGAAGGATAGTCTGGGTTCTGTCATGGAACTGATGGTAGTTTAGTTGACTAGAGAATCAATGTTTATTTGAATGATTTGAAGGAATATTTAATATTTTTAATTGAAAGAGATATACTACTTTGGGTTCATGAGTTCCTTAGTTTGAGTGGTGGTGTGGATACTTCATCAATAGAAATGTGAATTATTGGTCTTTATTATTACAGAAATGGGGTTTACATAGTGAGATCATGAAGGGTTTGAGTGAGCTCTCTATGTATTCTACTAAATGTTAGGTATTGATAAATGTCACATCTATAGTTATTAATGAGTTATGGAAAATCACATTAGATAATTTTTGTTAAACTATTCCAATATTAATATTGCCTATGTTTCCACATCAAATATTTAAAGATCATTAGTTGTTTGTGTGCTCACAAAGTAGAGATAGAGGAATTGGATTTAATATTACATAAAGTATGATTGGTAGAATGATAATTTGTTTTTGTGTGACATTAATATAATTAAAATCCATGAAGATTCCATCTTATTGTTCAATTAAAGAAGAATAGTGCCCAAGGTCTATTGTACCATGAGATGGGGTGAAATAGTTGTCATTTTTTATGAATTAAATAAAATTCAACCTATAATACTTATTCTAGCCTCAATTACCCCAAATTTTTATCTCTTAGCCTAATCTGATATAAGTGTAAAATAAAATCAAAAATACTTAATTTTTTTACATGGTTTGCATCTAAGGACTAGTCCTTGTCAGGATTACTTATGTACCCCAATAAATGATTATCCACTATAGTCAATCTCTAACAATAATGTTTTGGTTCTCCTCACACCGACATAGAGTACCAATATGTACAGACATGTTTTATTCTCAATGGACTTTAAAAAAATAGCTTTTCACAAAAATCAGAAACCTATGTTGTACTTTCATTGAATGCTCCAGAGTCCCAAGATTTCTATAGCTTTACACCATTTATATACAAGTGATGTCTATCCAATTCCATCATGAAGTTTATATACAGGTTTACTAAGGATTATTAAAAACTAAAAATCCTAATAAACTTCCCCTTCATAATATACTCTTTAAATACCAATTGATCTTCATAATAAATACATGAAACTCAATCCCCATTTTAGCTCATCTTCACAGATCATCAATAAAACCAAATCACCTGGAATTATTAGCTAAATTATGAGATCGTTTGACCTTTATTGATCTATAATCTTCTCAAAATATGAAATTATTGACACTAATGATCAAGAACATGCACATTAGGTTATTCCCTCTTTTATTACTTATTTTTAATTCTTTATAATTTTTTTATAATAATGGATGACATAGGCTCCATTTATTCCTTCAGTTTTAATACCCATATGATATTTACTTTATTATAGGGTTGGAATCTCTTATTTTATTCTTTTATTTTCATCCAATTATTCTAGCTTGGAAGAACCTCTTAGTTATTCACTTCTCCAACAACATTCTTTCTCCCTCATTTTTCATTTTATATATAGGTCACAATAAAATAGTTTCATTATTTTAGATTATTGAAAATCCCCCATCAAATTTAGTTCCTATGATCTATATTCATTTTCCACACATTTTTCATACATGGTTACCTCTAATGATCAAGATATTAATTTTGACACTCAATAGTTTTCTCTTATACATATCATAGAATATCGATTATTTTTGTTTCTCAAATTTCTATTTACTATAAAACCTCTTACTGATGTTTCTTTTGATTTGTAGATATTCCCCATATTCCACTCAAGATAGATCAAAAGAAATATATATCTATTTATCTTCATAAATATATTAAAATGAATGATAAAATAAATTTCATGTGTGGTTCTTTCTCTTATTGTGAGGAGGACTCTAAAATAATAATAACAACTTCATCTGCACCTTAGAAATCACCAATGAACTCCCCTTCATGATATTTTAATTACCATAATGTATGAGCACCTTAAATATCTTCATTGGTTAGATACTTAGTCTGTAACCTAATAATCTACACTCATTTATGACTTAAATATTGACGAACAACATTGGAAATAAATATAATCACATGTTAAGGGGAAATTAAACCCCATCCCCCCTTTAGATTTCATTTCAATACATTGAACATTAAAATAAATGAGATTCATGTAAATATACTATTATAAGTTTATTTTTCATCCCTAAACATTGATTATAATAATTATAAATGGTGGAAATGTTTTTGTCTTCCTTTTGTTTAGACTATAAATATAGGGGAAGGTTTTCCAAGGGATAATTTTTATCCCCTTACTCTTCTAAATTTAAGATCCTTCTCCCCACCTTTTGTTCTTCTACGTATATTATAATTAGATAGTTCTATAAGGGTAGGATGACACCATAAGGGTCATATACATGAACCTAAGGTAATTCAACCCTATGTTCACATGGGATATCCTAGTGAAGAAAGTAAGAGTGATTTTACCAAAGCAACAAAGCTTTCCATTTAACACTCATGATGTGAAACCAACTAATTTTGATATATTTTTGGGGTGTCTATATATATATTTAAGAATGTGAATGATCCTAAACTAAACTAGACAAAAACATCAAAAAATTCCAGTGGAAGTTATAATGATTCACCATTTTGTTAGACTCAACCTTGATAATTATAAAAATAATAAAAAATTGTCTTAAGATAGTGAGTATCAAGCCTGAAATATCAAATTGTATCAAGGTACTCTAGAATCAATATTTAATAATATATTGTTCAAGTAAGGAAGATTTATCCTTTTATATTTCTCAATGAAGGGATGCATTCCATACATCTTCATAGTTGAAATGAAAAACAAGATCCAAGTAGTCTTAATATGAGTTGATGTATGAAACCACCGGAAAATGAATACCAATTGAAATAATATCCATTATGGTTGACTATTCTAATTTTACAAACCTCACAATATTCATTATTTCTTTATTTTAATACTTATACTTAAATTATCTTTATAAGGTAACTTAAATATTTAATTATGGGAATATGTAGGACTTCAATCAGATGCTCAGTTATAACAATTTGGATGAGACATATTCTACAACCCAGATAATCTATTATTAGAGGGTATAAAATATTTGGACCTCTTCATTATTGTTTTACCTATTAATTTCTAGATCTAGACAACTTTATGCAGTATGGTTTCCTCTACTTTTGAAATTTCTCTTTAACTTGAAATGGTTTCTAAACATTTGAAACTAGAGCACTAAGACTTGATTTCAGAAGTTATATCTTTTTTCTCAACTCCAACTGATCTAGTATTATCATAAAAAACACTTTAGGTACATTCAATTCAATATAAATAAATTTTGAATTTGTATTTGTTTAAAAATATTTTGAAATTAATACCACTTGTTCTTTTACTTTGTTCTATTCTAACTCCATTTGACCTGGTGGTATAGTAATACACTTTTTTGGAGTGTGTCCATCTAGATTTCACCCTCTATATGCTACTTCATCAGTATTTTAGGATTTATTCATAGGAACCCTATAAATCTGATCATGTGTTATTTCTTCCACCATGTCAATATTCTTGTACCATTCTTTGATTGAGTCCCTTTTGATTTACATCTTTCACCCTTGAACATTGATATGTCTGGAAATATTTTTATGATACATGATTATAGATTTTCTTATCATAATAAATAAATATTATCTTCTCTCGTGTGACATATTTCTCAAACTTAATCACTATCTTCTTAATATTAATATTCTCATCAACTTCGTTCACTACAACACTCCACATGGAAGCCTTAATTTTATATATTTTTTCAATTCAATTTTTTGTTTTAGTATCCTCTTAAAATTACTATAAGAGTTAGTATGGGATAATAAAAACCCTAATTCTCTATAGGAGTGTACATATAATTTTTAATAATCACAAGAATATTTTAAACAACTAGATTTGTTTCTAAATGAAATATTTATCTTGTTCCGTGATGGTATAAATTTTTGAAAATATTTTTTCTTATCTAGTGAATTGGTCGACCTTACATAAAGCCTTATAAAAATCAATTACATTAAAATATTATGAAAAAAATACTATGTAAATATTAATAACCCTATAAATGAAAAAATTATATCATAAAAAGTTTATTTTTTAAAATATAGATGTTGGTTATAAAGTATCCTACAAATTTTAAGTTTGAGTGCCTTGCTGTTTTGGGGTAGAAATACCAATATTTTGGGGTATTTTTGAGGATATAATCTTAATTGACTAACATAAACACACTGAATAATTATTGGTTGAGTTATCATTATTTTTGGATAGCCATATTTGTAGAAATTCTGATTTTTCCATAACTTATATATAAAATAAATTTTATTCGAACAAATTTATCAGAGTAGCGGGATAACGTATATCATGAGTATGAGGTAGAATCGTATCAACATTATCTTAAAAACTATTTACCACCACTATGAATACATTTTTATTGAAGAAACTTCAATGAAACTTGAGTGGTATCACACTTCTTCTCAAAATAAGAGGATGTTCCATATTGAATTGATTTAATATTATTCAATTGTACTTATAATTTATTGAACTTTAGATTGGATTTTTTTCTACTATAAATTACATAAACTAATATTCCCAATAACTCTAAATCAATTTATATTGATACTCATGAAATGTTCAACATTATTTTATAATGTTTTCAAATTCATTTATTCTTCTATAATTGACTTATAATTGATCTTCCTTAACATTAAGAGTAACTTTGTGTGATTCTTAAAAAGTATAGATCTTCTATTCACTGATCTTAGTGGCCGTATAATTTCTTTCAATATATAATTTCTTATTACCCCTATCCGGTAAAAATTTATCTATACAAATATGATAGGAGGGCTCCATATATTTTTACTCTTAAATGAAATAGTTGAATTTTTGCAACAATCCGGCCAATACATTTTTCCTTTATTTAACATCATCTATCAGGTAAATTTTTTCATCCTTCAGGTCCGGACTAAATTCAAATATATGGGTAATAGTTAATTTTTTCCATAGATAATGATGGTCGAATGGTCGAGAGGGGGATTACTTTTATATTTTATAAAATTTTATTTAATTACCATTGTTAACATAATTAAATAGTGGAAACTAGAAATATTAACACATATATTTTAATATAAGTTAAGAGAAAATTGATCATATATCTACTCTTCATACTCTCAATGTGAGAGTATGTAACCTAATAAAAAATGAATTTTTTTTAAAGGACTTACAATATCATACACTAAATTTTTCACACTTGGAGCCACAACCCTTATCCTGCCTTTTGCACACCCTGTGGAATGACCTTGAACCTTCATTTTATGGTAGAGAAAGAACCACCCTTTCCTCTATCGAATAAATAGCCTAAACGAATCCCCAATATTTTTCTAAATGTTGAAAAACAGAATATACCATTAATATGGATAGTATAACCCAAACAATAAGGTCTATATTTTGAATGAAAAAGCATTAAACAAAAATTACACAAATAAATAATATAGAAATATTTCCAAAATATGTAAACTAGTCATAATAATTGAGATATTTAGTGTCCAATCAGTGAACTTTGGTAGAACAAGATTAGTACGATGAATTTATCTACATCAAAAACGATTATAGCAGTAGTGTGTATAGTTTAGGTATCTTATATGGTTCTTTTATCTTCTACACATTGATTTTTCACATCTACATTGGTTATATCAAACTTTTTTTTATAGAGTTTCCTTAGACAAAAAGTTTTAAAAAATTATAAGTCCTATGCAAAGAAAATTGAATATTTTACCAGTTTCATTACTTCTTTCCCAAAAGTAATAGGTATAGATGTGAATCTTGTGAACTATTTTAAAGTTGTTAGAACATTATTTCACATTTAATATTCCATGAATTTCTAGTTTTATGTATATGTAAAGTGTATTTTATTATCAATATAATTGACACTAAATTGATATAAGTATAATAAATTTTTTAAATATATACACTAAAAATAAAAACATGAATTTACCCATGGGATCTTTATTTAATTTGGGATAATTTATTTATTTATTTTTAAAATATGATCAAAATATTTATGAGATATTTAAAAAAGAGTAACAATCAATATGAATATGAAATGTTTCAAAATACATAAAACTAACTCAAATATAACATATTTTCTAAATTTGAAAAATAAACTGTTAAATCATTCATAAGAATCATTTTCATCAATTTTTATTTTTTGTAAGCATGAATGTGCATAAAGAATAATTCTCCTACAAGAATGAAATGTGTAAGTATTATCCTGCAAGGATGAATTGCATAAGAATCATTCTGCAGACATTGAATTTTGATTAGTATTAATTATTTAATCTTTATCTCAACTATAAAGATGACCACCTAACTATCATCCCATAATGACGAGTAATGTAAGAACTATCCAGTGTGGACCATCTAGTGCAATGTCAACTAAGTAAAACATCATTTTAAATACTACATAACCATTATCTAGTGTTCTATGTAAACATCATCTTATTTACTATAAAGAGAATCTATGAATTATAAGAATGATTTCTTGCACTATAGGAATTATAGAACTACTATAAAACGATCAAACTAGTTTACCATAATGACCAGATAAAACTTATTATAATTTATATACTTTTGAAGATAAAAAATTATGTCTAGAATAAAAATATATATAAAAATAGAAATAATAAGAAAAAAATAATTAATTAATAACCACAAAAAAATATTATTAAAAAAATAATTAAATAATGAAATGACAAATTATAATCATATAATTATAAAATTTTAGTGTACTTTTCATAAACCAACTCATAATGAACTATATTTTTATCTGAAATCAATACATATGACAAATAACGAACATGATGAAAATTTATATAAATAAAATATGAAATATTATTTTATTATTATTGTATTAAATCATAAAAAATATTTATTCACTCATATTAAGTGGAATAAAATAAAAATATGTTAATTATCAAAACATAATTAAGTGAACTTGAAAGGAATCACTTAACAAAATTCCCCTTTATAAGAATTTAAAAACAAATTATAATTTACAAAAGCTCATACACTTTTAGAAATAATAAAAAGGAAGAAAATAATTTATTAAAAAATGTATCCCCTTTTTATAAACTTGACTCCCCCTTTATTTTCGCATGAATCAAAGTAAATTTTAAAATAAAATGAAACTCCCCCTAATTCAAGAATTATAAAAATTAATAAAAAATAATAAAGTGATGAGAATGATAAAAATAGAGAAACGCTATCTTAATATATGATTCTACTCCACTATGACATATATACAACATCTGAATAGCGTGTATATTTTTTTTATGAAAAGATTTTTGTGTCGAATTTATAAACTGAACTTGAAAAATATTATAAAACATGTATAAAACCACGGGCACTAGCCAATATATTCATTGAATCATATATTTATTTTATATTAATTTAAGCCTCAAACAATAGTGAATTCATTTGTCTATGAATGAAATAATATAATATATTTATCATTACCACTATCCATATATGAAAAAAAAGATATAAGGTTATGTTATTAAACCGTAGGATCATGAATATAAGCCAGATTACAGACCAAAATTAGCAAAAAGTCATAATAATTTTTAATTCCAATATAATAAAGATAACATGACATAGAATACAAAAGATGATATTATTTTATCCCATAGAAATAATTTTTTGCACAAAAATATATTCTTCAAACAGATTCAGTTTAAACTATTGTTTTATATTTCCATCATACCAAGTTATTATTTAAGTTTCTTAAAAAAAAAATAATCTAATGGTATATTAAAAATATCACATAATTGATCATATGTTGGTATATATTCAAAACATATTCACCGTTTATGAAATGTTATCTAATTTATACTTGGGTGAATGTTTCATATTCAGTATCTATGTTTCATTTCTATATGATTCACTAGATGTTTGATTTCCACCTATAAAAACACCCCCACCCTCCAATACCATTTTACATTCTCTCCCCATCCTCTCCTTTTCTAGAATCAAGCGATTATACGGATTATTAGAAATATGGTGGGCCACTTCTAATATTTATTTATTAACACTCAAATGCCTTTTCACCCCATCTGACATCATATTTTTAATGAATTAGATATTTCAAAGAATTTTATGGAGTTAATTTTCATTTAGATTGATGGTGATAGACGTGGGAAGATGAATATTTTATACAAATCTTCAGTATCCTTCTGTTCGTCTTTTTGGAATCTGGGTCATTAATCCTTAAAATTTTTGAAAGGGGTTAAGGCTGTTTCCCCAAAACCCCTCAATATTTATCTTTGGTACCAATAATTCATTTATTTTATCATATGATTTGAATTTTTTGAGGCCTCTAAGACCATACCCTCGAGTCATAGACTTATTTTAAAGACTAAGGAACATCATGGATGGATCAATGCTGACAGTAAATGTTTCATAAGAATATAAGCCGAGTTTACCTTCATCTTCACATTATTTGTCTTAGGATATTATGTATAGAGGTGAGGAGAAAGTATAGGAGTTTGATTTTAATTATTGTTAGAATGAATCCAATGATATTGGGGCCAATTTTAAGATTAAATTATCTGATTCAAGATTTCCCACATCTATTCAGAATGATCTTGATCAGATTGTGAGAACTTATCAGATGTAGGGGCATTCATCCTTGAGGTAACCCGATATCTCGATCTAGCTTCAAAACAGAAATAAATTCTTGAATGAAAATGTGGATGAGAAGCTTTTACCTGAAATATGGATGCATTTTTTCCATGAAAGGAGAGGAAGTAGTCTAGGTCTAGGACCCAAGAAGGTTCTGGGAATAGTGATCAAGAAACATATTACCTAACAGCTTCCGAATGTGAATAGGATCACAAAGTGATAATGGTTGTTGGTTGTGGCTTGAAGAGTTATATCTAATATAAAATTACTATGATTAATTTTCCTATAAATAAAGTAAAAAACAAGCACCATAAATATTAATCAAATTTTCAAAATACAATGGTCATCTGGTTAGCGAAAAAAATATAATGGGGTTGATGCAAGGACCATGGTAGTGAAAATTAAATAATTTATTAAAGATATTTTCAAGATGGGTTATAAAATTTCATTGTTATTGTGTAATGGAGAGGAGGATAAAGTTTAATGGATTAATGATCCAACATAGCTACTATGGAGGGTGAAAATTGTGGAATCCCAAGTTGATTTAAGAAGGGAATAAGGTGAAAAATCTAATTGCTTGGTGCTACTACTACATTCTAAGGAAAATATTTCATACAAATCTTTCTATTCCAATGTTCTTAAAGAGGAGGGAAATATAATCTATAGGAGAGATATTCGAGTGGAAATCAATGAGTTTCAATTAATTTATATCAACAAATGGGATACGATTTTATCTTGTGTGATCAATGAGTGGAAAATAAATTTCGAAGAGTGCATGTAATCATGGGAAAAGATGCCTTATCATTTCAAGGACCCCATCAAGGATGATAAAAACATGAATGTATCCTCTATCTATTGGAGATTTTATTGGTTAAATAATTCAACCTCTTTTAAATATCTATAGAATGACCCAGTATTTTCTTAAATGGTTTGAATTTTCATTAACTAAAATTTTATGGGTTCCCACTTTTCCCCTTTTAAAATTTATTTTTTAAATAAATATATATATATTTAATGTGTCTTGTTCTAAATTTATGTAATGTATCCTTATATATAGTAATAATATAATAATTTTCTCTTAAAATAGATATCTTATCAAAGCAAACATCAAAACAATGTAATGTTTTTTAATCACCAATTATTGAGAATAGGTTTTTTTAGCATTTATGTATTCAAATTCTATAATAGATAAATCACCATAAATGTATTTTTCTTAGAACTCCAAGAGGATAAAATGTTTCCTAGAACAAGCACACACCACTCTTTTTCTATCTATTTGACATTTACTAAAATCTAAATCTAGATGTATTTTTAAATCAAAATTAGTCCTATAAGTATAAAATAAACCAAGGATAATTTAAAACAAAAAATATTTTATTATTAATAATAAATCATTAATGTTAATTTATATATGGTACCTATAAAATAAATCAAAAATAAAAATCAAAAACAATTAAAATGACTAAAAATAGTTAAATAAAATAAACTATAAATCATATATCTATAAATATTATTATCAAATTATTTTCAAAATTCACCAACATTTAGTTTTAATTATGTACTTAAAAGGATATATGAAAATTGACAATAATATTGTCTAAATAATTTATCATGTTCTTATACATACTGAGATTTATTTAGAAATATATTATAATTCATTTGACAAAATTCATGGACACGAAACTATTTCAATCATCCCATAAGTCTCATATAAAACCCACTTGTCATTAATTGTGTTGATTTATTACAAAATTATCATTTGAAGATATATAAATAATATCAACAACAAAAATTTGACCAATCAAAATATATTTAGAAACATTAATTATAAACAAATTAGGATAAATATTTTTTGTTATATAATTATTTCGAAAAATAAAATTATGTAATTTTTCAAATCAAGAATTTCTATTTTTATTAAGTTAATAAAGAGGTTTAAATTTTTTTAATACATTATTAGGATAATTTTAATTTTCAAAATGAGTGGTTTGTCTAATATATAATCCCTCAAAAGATTATAACCATTTAAAAGGTCACTTTTTATATCTATCTGAAATAAATTAAAACCATGAACAACATCATAAGCTAATAATATTCTGATATCATCTTCCCATGAAATAGGAAAAAATGTTTCATAATAATATATAACATATATCCTATAATATATTTTTTCTACAAATATATCGTTATTCATAATAGTACTTCCAGATTCATCAATCTTATTTATAATAATACATTTACTATTTATTACTTGAGATTCATATAAATTTTTAAATAAATCTCAAACATTATATATTGAATATTAGTCAAACACTTATTTCATAGAAAATATATGAGTATATATTGTTAACTAGTCATATATATTTTAGAAAAAACATATAAATGAAAGCATTTGACAAAAAAAATACCTTAATGAATTTCTTGATTTAAATATTGAATCATAATTTCTAATAACATTATCTAATGGGTGATCTATACATTATTTACTGGTTATTTTATGAGGGAGATTCTCCCCATTAAAATTTCCATTTTCATTTTTAGAATAATTCCCTCCAAAATTATGATATATAAACTCTTCTTTAAGTAGATTTAAATAATCAATATTTTCATTCAATGTATTCTCATCCAAAATGTTTTTTATAGACTCTATAAGAAACATAGTTCTTTTATTGAAAATTTTATATGATTTACAAGATTTTTAATAACCCAAATATATACCAACGCCATATTTTGAATCAATCTTATATAAGGAATCATTAGTATCGATAATATAAACTTTTCAACTAGATACTCTGAGATAGCCATATTTTGGTTTCCTTCCTTTACAATTATCATAAGATAAATTCTTGAATATATGACTTAAGATAACTATATTAGAAACATAACATGTAAAAAATTTTCCTATATGACATTAAAACCAGTTGTCGGTCTGGTCACCACATGGCCTCAAGAGTGCCTCCCCATACGTGAGAGGGTATCGAATAGAAGTGAGGGTCTTATAGTGGTATGATTGGGAGACTATACACTCATAATTAGAGTGGCATAGTGGAATATCCAAAAGAGATAATCAAATAGTGAGAGTAGTACAAATAAATTATAAATAGTTGTGAAATAAAATAGAAATAAATAAATAAGTTTCCAATTCCAAATAAAAATCCATCCATGTCTATGAAATGCTACGTAAAGCATAAAATAAAGAGATGGAAATACAATAAATTTTAGTATATGTATAGTGGAAATGAAAAAAATAATTAAATCCATAAAGGATAACTCCATGACCATCATGATATATGGTTCATTCCCATTCCTCTAAGATCCCATGCACACATGAACTGCACAAGCATTATCCATGAAACTGAACCTATGAATATGAGGCTTGTTCAGGTAACCTTGTGTGTTGGAGGCCTGAACATGGTGTGAGATATACAGAGTATACCACCACTAATGTTGTATAATATATCAAGTCTTTGAATATAAAATATAGTAGTGTTCAAGTATAATTGATAAAGTAGTAAATAAATAAAAATAAACAAGTCAGGCTTAGGATCCTCTAGGACACTAGGATAACCATACCTACTTCGACCTGAGCTAGAGTATATCTAAAAAACATCAATCATGTATATATATCAATACATTAGACACCTATTTACACAGATATACATACACATGCATGAACACGAGGTTTATTACCAAGGCATCCATATAAGGGGATCACATAACAATAGGGGTGTCATACCCAGGAGTCATTCCTATCACCATAATATAAGGTATTACATTACCAACGGTCTAAATTAAAACATTCCAATAGTGTTCTATGGATAAAAAGAAACTACAATAAATTTTGAGGAATCAACTACAACATATTCCAAATACCATATGTATCAATTATTAAACCTATGAGGGCTATGTCCCATTATAATAACCATGGAAACCTCATAGAGAGCAAGGAACTCTTCCAATGGTATGCATGAAATGACATCATACCTACATCGATGAAGTCTTAAGGAAATAACCAAAGAAAACAATACATGGATATATGAATATAAGTGGTGGTCTTAGGTTCCATACATCAATCCCTGTCATTGGTTTGATATCATAATTAATCATTACAAGGGGTCATAGCTATCATTCCTTGATCCCCTAGTCGGTGACATACTATAAGTAATCATACCTATGAGTCACGTGTGCCATACCTAGATTCCCTAGTTCTTTCCATATCGTAATAAGAATTTGGTGCCATATTTAGATGTCCAACATCAAATAAGAAATATAAAATGACCTGGTCTATATTAGTGTCGATACTCGAAAAAATTAAATAAGTCATAATAAATTCACTAAACAACTCACTTATAAGTGATACAAACTAATGGTAATGTTACTCTCCATCCACTTTCTATCTTTTCAAAATAAAATTCTCAATTCATCAATTTGTTCATTCCATTATTAGTAATATGTCGGACATGGGAAAGTCCATCCTTCATCTATCCACTTTCCAATATAGGTCAAATATGTAGTAAAAGTAGTAGTTTTAGGTGAACATTCCATATTTAGTTACACCGTACATGCCAAATGTATAAGATAGTCTATGCTAATATGCATGACTCTATTACATCATCTTATGCATCCAAAAATCATTAGTCCACAACCGCTTAGGTGAAGTTTTATTCACTATGTAATAATATATTGGAGTGTCACACTCTTAGACATTCTAACTAATTTCAATTTAGTAACCAGTTTACATTTAATACGATTGCACACCTAAATATGTGGTTTAACTGTAAAACAAGTACTTAATTTATATGGAATTTTATGAATACACCCTAATAGGTGGTATATATTGAGGCGAGAAACCTTCAATGGTATAATTTAATGGTCAAAAACATTTAATTCAAGGATCTAGGATTTTTATAATGAATTCCCCATTTTAGAGGCACTATACTAAAGATCTGGCTGGTGGCACAATAGTGAAAATTATAAATGAGTAGGACTTTAAGGGAAATTATATAGACCACCTAAATGATACAAAGGATTGTAAACTCATCCAATATCAATATTTCATTCAATATAGTTTGATATATATCCAATAAATAAAACAAATATTTTAAAATAGAGTGAATTAGGTCACACAATGATAGCACTAATGATGGAGATATAAAAAGAAAGAGGAATTCGGGGAGTGAATCACATACCGAGTGGATTTCATTACAACAGACAACACATGAATTAGAGGTTGGATATGGGATGTTGATCAAATCCTTCCATGGATTGAGGAGGATCTTGAGTAGGAGAGGGAGTGGTGTTTAATGCATGGGAGGAAGAAAAAGAGGGCCGGTGGCAATAATGGAAGAAGGGAAAAATCATAATTTTTTATTCTTTTAAGAGTCACGTGGTTTCTATAATTATGCACCAAATTTGTGGGATTCATTTCCTAAAGTCCTACCCCTTTCAAACGGGTCCCAATGTTGATATACACTATTTGAAAAACCATCTACCAAACCATGTATAACTGCTAATTAAGTGGTGCTAATGCTGTTGGCTAGGAACAAGGTTCGGGAAAACCCTGCGTAGCCCGTGTGAGTAACCCTACATACCTTCACCTGGTCACATGGTTACTCCTAAGGGGTTCTATGATTTAAAAAAAATTATCATTAAGTAAAGGATACACAGAGTTGACCCAAATGGTTAAACTAACTATTCACCAACTTTGCATCTCATTTTGTTTCTCTAAAACCCAGTTCTTTTAAAGACCAATGCTTCTAAAACACAACTGAAATGCTATGACACATTGCAAGGTGTAAAACTTTACTAAAAAAATCACATTTATGTGTTATAATTATCATATTTATGTTGAAAATATTTTATTATAGAATAGACCATCCACCAAATATAAATTCTCAAATTCATTTGGAATTTCACCTAAGTCCAAAAACAGGGGACCTTACAATTTCTCTCACCTTATAAGTTCTTATCGCCAAGAAGTATTGGGGAACAAAAAAATGACACCGAGCCTAATCAATATTTGAAGTTTTATTTAAATAGTTGAATTTTGTTTCACGTTCCTAATTCACCTCCAGAACACCACTCTAATCATACGATACATAAGAAATTAAAACTCAAGCCCACACTCGTATTCTGAAACTAAATCATCAAGATAGATCTTACACGATCTTGTATAACTCAAAACACAATCACATTTCCATCTTTTTCACTATATAGTCTATGATTCTCCCTACCATAGGATATACTATTTAATGTCCAACTCCAATCCATGGTATCAACACCATCATAATTTCATATTTAATCATCTCTTTAGTGTTCTAATGACACTATAAACAAGATTATTAATTTGATCAAATTGGAAAATCCCGTTCAACCATACTTACCCTGGTCAAGCTAGCTTTTACTTTTAAATATTTGGATAACCTACAATACACTAGGCTTATCGTGACAATGATCTAAAATCAATTCCTCATCGACCTAATTTATTCCATATGGAGGGAGCCCTTCGAGCCACTTTTGGCTGACTATTCTCAAGAATGACCAGCTAAGATGTTCATTGAATTTCAAAAACTGAATCCCAAAGCCACTGAATGAAGGTACCGTATGTTTTTTCGGATCACATTCATTAAGGATATTAACTAGATTCTGGTGATGTCTCTAGAAAAAACATTCATTTAAGTGTTAATTCCCCAGCATGAACTTGGGTGTACCCCCAATCCAACTCCCTTATATATTCACCCTAAAAAAATACCATAAGAGCCCAACTGATATCCGAGTAACCATTGAATTATCCACTGGAGTCCAAGGAGCTCATCCAAGTTAACCCATAAGTGACACATCGATACATAGTAAAAAATTTCCCATATCAAAACACTTACTAAGCCCAGTGGAAGTCACGTCAATAATTGGATAGAATATAAGAGTCCATATAAGTAATTCCAAATAAGAAACCCAAGTATCACATAGGAATAACCATGCCTCTATAAAAACCACAGTTTTGAAGTTCACTCCTAAGGATTATGTTTATTGAAATAGACATGTCTTTTAATTATCCCTTTAGCATGGCATATAATTGATACTACCATAGTTCAACCTAGATGATCTCAATATAGGGGACATGATCTTTATTATGAAAAGAGTACACTAAGAGGGTATGAAGAATTATTTTGTAGACCAGGGACACTTCTTCTATATCCAAGATGAAGTTCTCTGTATGGGTTCCAATCAACCATACCCAAATACCGAAAATAAGAATAGTCAAACCACTGGTCGACTTCATTTATAAAAGATTATATATAACTTTCAACGCATCTTCATTACCCAACCATGATGCGCTTAACAATATAGTAAACCCATGATCACTCAAGCATAACCAATGAAGTAAAACCTTACTAATTATGTCTTCAAAGGTTTCATACATAGAAAAATATATTATAATCATGCTACCTCACAATATTAGACATACTACAAGACATACCATCACTATAGGAATTTAGAACAAACACTGACAATTTTCAAATGTTCCTCATTTATTGTACTCCTCCTACTTAAAAGGACACACATTCCCCACACAAGATGTGATTATCCCCCCCTTAGGAGTGTCTTAGTCATTATTTACCATGGATGGGAACTCACCCCTCCAAACACGCTCTATGAACCACCAGCCACTAGTCCTATATGGGGAAAACATACTTTTAGAAAGTTCCCATTTTAAAATAGATGAAAACTAGCAACTTAACGGAATGTTAGAATAGATTTCCACTAGACATACATGTGGTGCTCCTCCCAATTTATGTATATTCAGTTTATAGTGTTAGGAATAAAAGACAAACAACTGACCAACATGTAAAAACTCCCAATCCACTTTGGGAAATCATCTCTAGAATTGGGAAGATTTAGATTTCCTTTAAGGACTAGGTCATTCTAACAAAAATATTACATTATCTCAAAGCGTAAGTGCTCTAGGATTAAACAATTACCACCGATATCATATTATTAGCTACACTATTTATCAACTCAATAGGTGTCCTATGTATTAACGCATACTACCCCAATATTTCGTTAAAAATTGAAACACCCTTGATATTATTCATTGGATTATTGACCCTGTGGGTCCCTATATCAAATTTACCATTAAATAATTAGACTATAGTCATATTATCCCATATAACTATAATATGGTTGATGAAATACCATGTCTTCTACCACTGAAGAAGAAGAAGAGGGATCACACAACCCACTAAGAGGTTGACCATTCCCTAGACATGTCTAACTCACTGAAACCGATTATCATATTGTTCTCACACCTCTATAAAGACACAACTTAAAAAATGTCTACCTATAAAGATAAGGGTGTTCATTCCTCACTAATATTCATACTCAGTACAACCGGCACCTGAATGAAAACTCTTGTATGAAACTCCTTATAAAAATTTATCAAGGTTTTAATGTTTTGGGGGCACTACCCACCTCAGGACATCACTTTAATGGACATAAAATATTTATCATATAAGGTGGTCATTCTTTAAGAAGTTACTTGGCTCTACCACCTATAATTTAGGTTCAATGAAACATAACATAAGTTAAAGAATCCTATAATAAATGATCATGTTCTCAATCTAAAGTTACCTCAAGGAAAATTTTAATCTACCCTTATACGGCGTTTGAAACTAAGAACACCACTTTAATGTCTCATTTAATATGAGGAATGTATTTTTATTTTTATATTTAATCCTTTTAAAGGATAAATGTTAATGTAATATACCATTTATAAGGAAAATAATACTTAGAAAATTTATTTAATTACCACCATAAGGTACAACGTTATGTTATATTAGACTTCATTTCAAGAATTATTTATTTAACTAGAATCCTATCAAAATTAGGCAGTTTATAACCTATATTACTTTTACCCATTTTATTTATCTATAAGCTTATCACAATTGAGGTTATTTATAGATAATGAAAATTCCAATATATAGAAGAAAATAATATTTAGGTTGTTATTGGAATTTTAAATAACTAATGCCTCATATAAGAATGGTCGAAAGAAGACTACATGTTATATTATTAATTAAGGTTAATTGGTTTAGAAATATACTATCGTGAATTTACACATGACATGTATAAGTGGTTGATGAAACTTTGAATAACCATCCCTATATAGAATGTACCCCGATGGGATTAAGTACTAAAGCATATAAAAAGATAATGGGGACCTACAAGGGTCCTTTCAATCCAACTTTGGTCCATTTAAAATTCTCCACAATGGCATCTGATTTTAATTATTAATCATTCAAACAACATTAGTGGGTCTATTATATAAAAAACAATCCCCAACTAGACTACTAGGGTTCATATGAGAATTTATAAATTTAGTCATATGTACATCATTCCCAAATAGTAATGATACTATCCATTATAAAGGAAACCAATTTCATTAAGAAGATCCATTTAGTACATATCATGGCTTAGTGGATGAATCAACATTCCCAATTTATAAAGATACATGGAATTATATGTTTTAATTGGAATTAATGTAGCAACAACCAAGTTTTTATATTTTATTATGTGATATGACATGTTCACATATAATGGTTTGATTACATGGGTTACCCTCCCCTATATATAAAGGCTCATACACTTTTTAAATTTTTATTAGCACCCATTTAATCACAACCATAAATGTTTTAGATCCTGAAACCATTGGTTCGTGGATCAAAAATTAATGGATTGGTTAATTAAGTTTCAGACATCAAGATATATGGGAAAAACATTTAAGTTGAGGAAGACACTTTAATAATCAATCATATATCATAATTATTACAATGTATGCCATTACATATAAGAAAAAAATACAGAACTAAAAACAAGAAATCAAAGAAGTAATGATTACATGAAAAACATGCTAATAAATAAACTAAACACGGTATAAAAGAATGAATGCTACTAAAACACATAATGAACCTCCAAGATGATATCATTCTTTCAAAAAAAACATACCTACATGGAACATAATTTGTATGAAATTTGAATCTCTACATGAATATAATGATTCATGTAACAATACTTCATTACCATACAACAAAAAGGGTAAAATAAAAAAATGTAATGAATCAGTATATAATAGAAAGTACACAAATCACTTGAGGTGAAATAATAATAAACCGTAACAATGAACAACTGGAACAACAATCCCATCCATGGACACATTTTCTTTTCCCCATGTGTGGGTGATCACTGCAAGATATGGATATTTAAGAAATGTTGAAAATTAAAGAGTCTACTTTCTAATAGCAGAAAGTTGTAAGAAAAAATAAAACAAGACAACTTTGATACCAATTTTTAATATCTTGACCCGAATCACTTTAAAATAAGTAGTCGTTCTGGTTGCCACATGTTTTCAAGTGTGCCTCACCATACACCAAAGGCTGCCAACTAGAAGTGAGGGTCTAATAGTGGTAAAGTTGAGTGAATATAAAATCATAATTAGAATAGAATAGTGGAACATACAATACAGATCATTATATAATGGTTGTAGTATAAATAAATGATAAAGTGTGGAAGAAGATAATAAAAATAACTAAATAAGTTTCCAACACCAAATACACAACCATGCATGTCTATGTGATTATGTATAAAGAAATAAACATCTAGTATGTTATACAATACATTAAGATACATTTATAGTGGAAATGAAAAATAATAATAATATCCCTACAATATAAATCTATGAGCATCTTGATATTTGGATTAGTACCAAGCTTCTATGATCCCATACTCACATAGACTACATAAGAAAAATCCATAAAACTAGACCTACAAATATGAGGTATGTTCTAGTACCCTAGAACAATGGTGGCCCAAAAATGGTGTGAGATACACTGAACAGGAAAACACCAATGGTGTTTAAGAAATATTCTTTCTGATTATAAATTACAACAGTGTGAAAGTTTAACTGATAAAGCGGTGAATAAATAAAAACAAAAATATAGGGATCAGGTTCCTCAAATACTCTTGGCCAACCACAACTGTTACGTTTTGAGCTGGAATATCTCTTTGCACCTTACATAATGTATATATATATATATGCATATATCAAACACTAATTTGTAAAGATGTATATTCCCTGATGTGGACACAATGTTTAGTACCAAGGCATCCATATAAGGGTATAAAATAAAAATAGTAATGTCATACCTTGGTTCTATACCTATCACTATAATATAAGGGATTCCATACCCAAAGGTCTAAATGAAAACTAGTCAAGAGTGGTCTATAGATAAAGGCCAACTACATTGAATAATGTAGTATTAACTATGGAATATGCGGAATACCACATGTATCAAGTATCATACCTAAGAAGGCTAGGTACAAGGTAAATAACAAGGGAGACCTCATCCAGACAAAGGAACTCATCCAATGGTATGCTTAGAATAACATCAGACCAACACGGGCAGGGTCCTAAGGAAATAACTGGGGTGACCTATATCTGCAGATAAAAATGTACAAGGAGGTCATATGTGTCATACCTTGATCACCCTCATTCGTTCCATATTGAATGTAATCATACGTAGGGGTTTGAGGTGCCATACAACAATCCCTTGATCAGTTCCATACTGTATATATTCATACCTAGGCTTTTTAAGTTTCATACCTTGATCCCCTAGTCAGTTCCACTCCATAATAAGAAGCTAGTTCCATAGTAATATATCTAACATCAATCAAGTAATATAAAATTACAAGGTCAATATTAGTATCGATAACCAAAACAATTAATTAATTCTTAATCAATTTATTAAACAACTCACTTATAAAAGATACAAATGGAGGGTCATGTTAGTTTCTATCCCCTTTCTTTCATTTCAATATAAAATTCTCAATTCCTTAATTGGTTAATTTCATTATCATTATTATGAGGGGCATGGGAAATTCCATGTCTTTATTAATATGATTGCTAAGAGAGGCCAAGTATTTACTATAATTAGTAGGGCCATGGGAACAGTCTATAGGCAGTTACACAATACAAGTGAAAGGAAAAATAGAGTCAATGATAACATGTATACCTAAAACACATCCTCATGTTAATATAATAGAGATTAGGATACAATCTCTTTGGATATGGTTTGGTAACTATGTGACAATATAGTAGAGTCTCACAACCTTCCACATTCCAACAAATTCCATTTAATTAACCCATTTTCATTTTATAGTATAGTGCACCTCAACGAGTGGTTTAATTAGAAAACAACTACTTAACTTATAAGAAATTTTAATAACACTCTCTATGTGGTCGTCTATATTTAGGATACAAACCAAAAATGGTAATATTTAATTATCATGACCATTTAATTTATGTAATTATGATCTACGTCAATAATTTCAAATTTTAGAGGTGTTATATTGAATATCTAGGATGAATCACAATGGTGAAAATAATAAATGAGTAAGACATTAAAGGAAAACATATATATAACCTACCTTATACTTAAGAAGGTCCACTTGTACAATATCAATTTTTTATTAAATTTGGTTTGAGATAAATATATTAAATGGAAAAATTACCTAAAATAGGTTGAATTTGTTCGCATTAAGATACCAACAATGATAGTGAGATATAATAGGAAGCAATAAGAGAAATTCACTTACCAAGAGGCTTCCACTATGACAAACTACACTAACATTAGATACTAGATGGATGATGTAGCTCAAATATTAACTTAGATAGGGTAGGAGCACAAGAAGTATATTGATAGGTGTTTCAAACATGGGAGAAAGAAAAATAGGGGCGGAGGCTATAAAGGAGGAAGGGAAAATCATCATTTTTATTTATTTTAATAGATGCAAGGTTCGGAAAACCATGTACCAACATTGTATGATTCAATTTCCAAAGCCATACCCTTTTAACAATGAGAAAAAGTTTGGTATACCCCATATAACAAATAATGTTCCTAAACATGCATAGTTACCTGTTAAGTGTCACTAAGGGTGTGGGATAAGAAATTTTTTTGGGAAAACCATGTGCATCTCAGGAAGGTCACCCTACACACCTGAACCATGTCACATGGTTACTCCTAAGGGGTTTGAAGGTTTAAAAAATAATTCACCTTATGATAAGGGGACTCATAGTTAACCCACATGGTAAAACAAACTATGCACCAATCATGCTTCTCATTCGGTTTCTCCAAAAGTTGATACATTCAGAGCTCAACACTTCCCAAACTCAACTAAACTACTGGGAAACCTCTAGGGGTAAAATATAACTAAAAAACATATTTATTATTTATAATGCTAATAATTAGATTCCATAACATGGTTTATATAATGGCCCATCCACCGAATGAACAATCTCAAATTCCCTTAGAATTTCAACCCAGTCCAAAAACATAGGGCCTTATATAAATGTTATATTTATATCCTCTTCAAAAAATATCTAGGTATTTTAAATTCATTTGACATAGTTATAATCATTTATTTAATTTTATATTTTTCTCTCCATGAAACCATTTTATTTTGGTTCATAATATTTTAGAAATTATGAGAAAATTAATTTTCTCCACAAAATTATACAAACCTATAGAATCCCAAACACCCCACGTCTTTAACTTCTAATAGATAAAATATACTATCCATTTTCATTTTGAAAAATATTATATTTAGAAATAAACATAGATAAGGTTTTATATTTATGAGTAAGAAAGTACGTTCATGTGAATCTACTAAGGTCATCTACAATGACAATGGAATATTATTTTCCACCTAAACTAGAAATATATAGAGGTCCAAATAAATAATGATATAAAGTTGTAAAGACCTTATTGTTTTCACCTGATTTATATGTTAGGAAGACTCTTTATGGTGTATTTCATTCATAAAATACCAACATATATAGGTGTATCTACCATTGGTTTGAGCACCTACAAAACATTTTAGTGTTCGGACATCTTATACAATAGACTACAATTAACATGGATATGTACTCTATTCCAAAGAAAAATGAATATATATATATATATATTATCTAAACACATGAAATTTTTCACAATTAGTTTCGAAAAATTAATAGAATAATTATTTTTCATTCAGTTTTAATTAAATAAGACATACTGATATTTAAAAAACTATGCAATTCTCATTTTTCAATTTAACATGCATTCTATTATCAAAATATTTTGAGATACTAATCGAATTATGTTTTCATCCTTGAATATATAAATATTTTTGAAATTATAATAGAATTTAAAATTTCAAGCTTTCCAAATCCTTTTACTCCACTTTTTTAAATATCACGGAATGTTATAATGCCTCTTTAACATTTTTTACTGCTATAAATTTTGTACCATCAGCTATCATATGTCTAGAATAACCATTATCCATTTACAATGATTGCTTTTTCAATATTTTATGAAAAATTTCAATAAAAGTTATATTTACGAAAATTTTAGTACCCATGATAATTTAGGTCTAATTGGGTTAATAAAAATTTTCCTAGAAATCCAAACTGATTTAAAACACTTAACAATATAATATTTAGGGGATAATTAATTATAAAAAAATAATTTTTTACATCTAATAGTTGTGGAAATATTAATGGACACTCAAATTCATAGTTTACTTTTATTGTAAATTAAAACCATGTAGTTATTGACACACATATGATATATTTATAAAACAATGTATTCTAAAATTTAAGTAATTGATTATCATAATAAAGGCCTCTCTTAAATTTAGTTAATTTATTAAATAATTCCACTTTGTCAAGGTTTACCTTCCACGAATAAATTTGGACTGATAAATTTTTAAACATTCAATTTTCATTCATAGATTTTCATTTTCAACCATAATAGCATAATGTTTTATTTCATGTGAATCATTATTTTTTGAAATACAATCCTTGATTTTATCATACTCATTTTGACTGATTTCCAAATCTATATAGAATTTATCAATAGACATTAAAGTAGTATTTTTTAATTTCATATTTTATTGAAGAGTTATCTTACTAATATAAATATATTTCTTATATCATTATTGAGATCCTTTTTATATCTAAAATTTAGAAAATATCATTTTTTAATAATTATATTTCATCATATAATTAATCGATTTATTTTTATTAGAATTATAAGAGTCATTTGCATAGTAACTTATCGGATTCTAAGAATCTATTAAGCAGATTTTATTAATTCCTTTTCAAAACAAAATTCTACACTATAGTCTAATTATTTGGAATTAACCCATCTAGATACAAGTTATATTGATCAGGTTGATATTTGTTTCATTTATTTAATCTTCTTGAACTTAAATTTTATATTCCCAATTCTTATTCATTCAAAGTCAATTAATTCCAGAACATCAATAGAGTTACCTTTTTAGTTTTTCCTATGATCATCTCTAGAATAATATATTTTATTCATTCTTAAATGTCCCTTGTTTATCATGTTCTCATTTGGTTACATATGAATCTTCATCACCTTGATTTTCCTATGACTCATAATATATGGATTAAGTAGTGATATTAATTTTTGATTTCAAAAAAACGCCATTCCTTTTACTAGATTATTCTTCATCAATAATTTTTAATTATAAGTCATATTACAATAGAGGACCAATAAGATAATAAAGTGTATATTCTTTAAAATTCATAATATCATCAATCGATAACTTATTAAGATGTAATTTTATAGGTTTATATGATTAAACATTGACAATTAAAATAGAATTATCTAGTTTTTCTTATAAATAATTTATGTCTTTTTCAATTCTAGTAAATCTGTGAAACATTTTATATAGAGTTTAATTTTTATAAATTTTAAAATATTAATATTTTTCCCTAATAATTCCAATAATAGTTATAATTATTTTATAATTACCATAATTGGTTCTTTTGAATTATTATCCACATATGAGGTGTGGTTTTAAATCATGAAATGTGATTGGATACTTTTTTTTAATATCACAATAATTCATGTTCTTGATTTTAAAATAAAAATATATTTCAAATAATCAACACTATTAAGAGTATCATTATCATCCTTAGGTATTTTTTTATGATTTTACGTTCATTTTCAATGTCTAATAATTAAATGTTTAAGATATTCTTCCATAAAAACATAACAATATCAATAATATTTATTACTAAAGAATGGTGGTCTCTATTGAGAATACCCATATTAAGAACACATTTCTACCATTTCAAATAGAAATATTCCTTAGGTAATTATGTCAAGGATATTGTCGGAAGAAAAATTTATATAAAAAAGAAAATAATTCTTTTATGTTAAAGATTTGAAACCAAGTGTTGATCCCATAACGAATGACTGTTGAATTGTTAAGAAGGGGTGAACTGAAAATTTTATATAATTTTAATTAATTATAATAAATAATATAATTATGTAGGAAAAATAAATATATGGATATGAATATTTTAATAGTAGTTTGGATCAATGAAATATTACAACTAGTACTTGCACACTCAACCTGAGAGTATGACAACCAAAAATTAGTTACTAGACTTTTTAAAGGAGTCAAAACCTTATGCAATGTATTTTTCACACATTGATGTAAAACCCATATTTATTACCTTTTAAACACATGAGGTAATAACATAAAACCATCCTTTTTAGATTTTGGTAGAATCATCCTTGGAATTATCTTGACTAATCCTCAACTAATTCACCTACTTATTATAAGATACAAAACAACTTTATGTACCCTTTTGTAAGGACAATATGAACCAGAAAAAAAGATCCTACTTATAAATGAAAAAAAGACATAAATATTTCACATATAGAAAATATAGAAATAATTTATGATAATAGATTATAGACTTTAAAAATAAGGGATTGAGTTTTTATGGAGCATATGATAATTTATGAAACACAATATCAGTACATTAAAATTCTCCATGCCAAAGATTATTGTAGTAATAGTGTGTATAGCTCATGTATCATTTATGTTTGATTCATCATTAATAATTAGATTCATATAAATTCTATTGTTATTTTGTCAAAAAAATAATAGATATTATTCATCCACAACATCTTCAAAAATTATAATCTACATGTACGAAAAAATGAGTACTCTAATAATTGGATTTCCTATGTTATTGAAGCACAATTCTTCCATGTAAATCCTATAAACCTAAAAATGTTTGTATATTATTATTCCATTATTAATTTTTATTATATATTTTTCCATTTAATGTGAAAGAAAACTACATTTATACTTCAAGAGAATTTATCATGAATTTCTATTAGCAAAATAAAATCTCAAAATATATACAACAAAAACATATACACACTTATACCAATGTGATCATTATTTAATATTTCATAAAACATTCCTAGATTAGTTTTCACAGGATTGAAATACATAATAAATAATTATTAAGAAATTAAATAAAGTGAAACAGTCAATATAAACATGTGGTGACTCAAAATATATAAGACTAACTAAAAAACACATTTTATGAATTTGAGAAACAGACTGTTAGAGAATCAATAGGAATAATTATTTTATAATATTAAATTTCAATTAATCATGATTGTTCACAAGATTCACTCTCCCATATGCTTCAAATGCATAAGCATCATCTCGTATATATGAATCTCATAAGAATTATTCTATAGACATGAAATTATTGTAATATTTGATTATGTATGCATAATATCAATCGTAATGATGAATCATATAGAGAATCATTCTATAAGGAAGATACACATAATCATAATCCTATGAGGATCATGTGGTGTAATTTCAACTATATAAGAATCATTTTATTTTCTATGTAACATCATGTTTTGTTTTATTTAAGCATAATCTTGTGTACTATAAATATCATTTATACATTGTAAGCATCATTTTATGCATTTTATACATCCGTAAATTAGTCTATAAGGATCAGATAATTTGATTTTATGGATTATAAAATACTTATAAAAAAATTAAAAAAAATTAAAATAGACACAAGATGTCAAAAATAATGAAGACTAAATAAAAAATATTAAATGATTTTGTAATAACCAAAACAAGGATAATTAAGAAAATATGTAAATAATATTTTTAGATATTATAATTATCTAATTCTAAAAATATATATTTATGACCCATAACATAACTCATACTAAAATTTATTTTTCACTAAAATTAGTTTATAATAGTCATAATAAACATTAAGAACAATTAAATTAATAACTTTGACAATAATATTTTCTTATATTAGTACTGTAAGATTAATACACATTTTATTCCCATGTTGAGGGAATAAAATAATAATATTTTAATTATCAAAACATAATTATATGAAGTGGATGGGATCCAATGAACAAATAATTCTACTGGAACATTCCTCATGTAGACCCCGTTCTCGTATTATAGACAATTAACAACATTAATAGAGACAATCTCATTACAACATAAACTTCTAGAACCACTCTATCCACATTTATATTGTAGTGGTTATTTTTTATTCTGTGAGTTTTTCTCGGTTTCTTGGCCTCTTTATTTTTCATTTTTTCAATTATCTTTGATAAGACATACACATTAGTAATAATGTTAATAGAAACTAACTCTTCCAATAGAGGATCTTCTTTAAACAACTCTTCAAAGATGCACTTCATCAACTAGAATAAAAATACCTAGAATCCATTATCATTTCAAAGGTATCCTAGATTTTCTATGATACTAATTGATGATCCCTTGGTATAGTGTACCAAATATAGGGGTGAATCAGTTGTCTATTTTATTATAATTTGTTTTAATTTAACCATTTATAGTGCTTTTCATGTTGACCCCTTCAAATTTGTGTATTTAAACCTATCCAAAATTAAGTAGTAAATAAATTCAAGGTAATAAAAAAAATTACAATGTTTTTAGATATGTTATACTCTTTGTCATGATTGGTTATTTTCCCAAATCTTGGATTCTCCACTATAATAAATATCTGACTATAATAGCATGTTGTTTCTCAAAACTACATAGAATATAATTGTGTATACACTTGAATGCTTCTCAAAGGACTTTCAAAATCCTATTTTCACATTGAAGTAAACATATATCACTATATTGTTCTTATATACCCTAATTTATACAGGTTACATAGTTTCAAAACATGTATATACAAGTGATGTCTTTCCAATTCCTTCTAGAAGTATATTTATATGTATTATAATGATGTTTTTTCATTACTGACCCTATTCTATTTCCTCTTCACAATAAATTCACTAAATTTAGTTGATCTTGATAATCAGTTTAATAAAATCAATCCCTGTTTGATATTATCCTCAGAAATCTTCATAATAACCTTCTAACCTTGAATTCTAATCTCAAACACAAACTCCTATGATCTTTACTAATCCAATAGCTCCTTATGCTCTTAAATTACTCACACTAATTATTATGATCATGCACAATAGGTCAGCATATACTCTATTTCTTCTTTATTTTTCTTCGCAATCTTCTTTAGAAAAAGGATTACACGTGGTCTAGCCCTTATATCAACATCTATACCTAGAAGATATTAATTTTAGTATGGGATTAGAATATCTTATTGTCTTCTTTGGGAGTTCTTTAGATATTCACACTCAATATAAGATCATGATTCTCCCATTCTCTAATAATTATCTCTCCCTATTATTTTTCTTTTTATATGTAGGTAAAAAACATATTTTCTCCTTTTTATAATATTTAAAATCCAAATTTACATTCTATGCTTATGATATCGATTCTCATTTTATCTCACATTTTTTATGTAGGTGTCCCCAATGATGAGGGTATTCCTTTTTCCTCAGAATGGTTGTCTCCAATATGTTTCATGGAATACTCATTTTTGTTTCTAAAAATTTATCTTGGATGTAAAATCTATTGAATTTGTTTTTTATAGGATCATTATCTTTATCATATTCTTCTAATTTAATCTCCACTTAAATCCATACTAACTAATTTAGAATGACAATATTAAAATCATACGATAAATAAAATTGTGGCATAAAACTTTATATTACAGCTGGAAGGTCAATAAAATGATAATAGCTGCTTTAGAACCACTATTTATATCATCAACGAACTCAACTTCATGATCTACTCATTCTAAAAAAATCACTAATCATTTTTGATATTTAGTACTTTGAAAATTTCTCATGCATATTTGGATACAAATTTATTATTTCCAAATTTTATAATATGAATGTTCCTCAGTTTAATCTTCATTTAATTTATCAGAATCATCTCATATTTAATATTCATCTTTCTCATTTATGAGATTAATTATTGTTAATAAAATCCTTAAATAACAATATAATTTTGATGTCTTAATCCATAAATCATGGTGAATGAAACTTCTGATGTAAATCCCCATTTCGATCGCATATGATGATTTTCAAATATTCTTATTCGAATAACATATATGGATAGAATAGTGATAAACTACACAATTCATATTCAAATCCAATAATAAATTAGATTAGTGCAGGAACCATCCCAAATAGTTTTATCCTTCAGATATTAAATCATGAAACCTCAAATTTTATCCAGCAGCATTCTATAATTTTTCTATTCCAAAAATTACATATGTTGCATAGGGATACCATTTCAAAAGAATTAAAATACATGAATTTTATTAAAATCCATAAATGATCCATGAAAACCATTTCATAAGTCTTTATAAGTCATATAATGTTCTAGAAGTCAAAATATCTTCAAAGTCATATAGGATCAACTTTGAGTCTTAAATCAGTCTTAAGTTCTTATGCTCCTATCCATATTCATACGCTTAACCATAAAGTCATACAAGCTATCTTTAATATCATAGAAACTCTATATGTCTTGATATAATTTAAATTTAATATAACTTGATATGTCATTTGATTAGATTAAAGAGATATACTACCATGAATACTTGCAAAATTATAAGTCATATAAAATGGACATAAAGTCATATGATCCCTTCCCAAATTCACAGGTGTTGTAATAAATTTATAAAATTCACTAAGAATATCTTAAATGTCCTCAAAACACTCCAAAAACCTTATAAAAATCTTTTAATAAATCATTGGGTTATCTTAATAATCCCAAAACTGCTCCAGATAATTTTTTAGCCTCTCAACATAATGTGAATACTTAAGTAGAGTCTTTTAAATCAATATAAATACACTAGTAACAACAACCTAATTTAGAGCTCTTCAAATCTAAATACATGTGTTTAATAAGATGACCTTCACTGTCATTAGATGCATCTCTTCAAGAATTTTATATAAAATAATGATTTATCTTTTACCCTATAGTAGGCAACACTTTCATACTTTTTTAGCTTCTATATTTTCAATGAATACCAAAATGATGATTTTTGGGGCCTCTCATATTGAATCCAACATTTCAAAAATCCCTTTCCAATATTAGAAACTACATTTTCATATCCAATGATATTCATCAATTAAATTTAACACATAATGGATGAGAATATTCAATATCATTTTTGGGGGGATACTTATTTTATTTCCCAATTATCCATACTCATTGAATATATACATATTAATATTCATCAGTGAATAAAATACAACCACACATCCAATGGGACTTCAAGAGTATAAATGAACCAAACCAAACTATCATATCCAATTCTAAAAACATATACATTTAACTTTTGGATTTTTTACTGATAAATATGATCTAATTTATACCATCAAAATAATACCACATCAAAACAAATATTTGATCACTTATAACTATATGACTGTTTAGGTTTAGAGCTATAGTGAATTATTAAAAATATAACATAACCTATCAGATACATAAAAAACTATTTCATAAATATCAACGTTATCACCTACAAATATATTCACATCTAGTAACCTTCTTTGGAATAAATTTCTTAAAACCTTTCTTTGAAACCCAAGTAAAAGAAAACATAAGAATGGTGAGATCAAATTCATAGTATGTGTAAACATAAGTATTATTAATAGAATATAATCTAGGAGCATAAGATGAGTGTAAGGGTGAAATTACATAATCAAAATTCATGCAGATAAGATAATTAATTCCCATTAATATGTGGTTCCTATCCATCATAAAACATGGAATGGAGGTTTGACAATGTTTGTAGCCATAAGAATCAATAATAATGAGTCGTGTTATGTCAATCATTATTAAAGAAATAATTATAAACTCATAGAAAGCTTAAATAAAATGTATTACTATCATGGAACATTATCTTCATAACTCATGTTATAAATTACAAGAGAATTTTTAAATCAATAAGAGAAACCATGCTAGTTATCTTCCTCCTTCTTGCCTATAATGAAAAGGAAAATTACACAATCAATTACAGTTCTATATTGGTGAACCCATTGTATAAGATATAGAATGCTCAATCATACATCAAGAGATATAATGCGGCTCGAACCATTTTATAAGTTGTATCAGGATAAGTAGTCAACATCAAATATTTCCTTGTACTAATCATGAATAAAACATTTAGAATATTTTAATTTTATATGTAATAAAAAAGTTATTTCATTTCTTGATTCGACTGGGGAAAAGAAATGTGTTCAATGGAAATCACATAATCCATCAATAGAAACAATAATTATGGTACAATTAAAATATATGTGACTTCAAGGTTTGTTAACACTGACGAATGTAAATAAAATTAAAAGATCATTAGAATCATTTTTTAGGAAAATACCATTTTTATTTTGAAAAACAATTTTAAAAACTAAAAATTCAAAAAATATAATGAAAATAATTTTCATTGAAAATTAACTTGGATACAGATAAATTAATATTAAAATAAAATAATAGTTATGAAATAAGGAAAACCCTTTCATTTTATACTAAAAAAATAAGCATTTTTTCAGATATTTTGTAAATAGAGTCCAAATTGACCCATTTAGAAAATGTTAAGAAATTTTATTTTTTAAACCTTTAAAAAGAAGTTAAAAGATCTTGTAAAATTGATTTAGTGTATAATTTATGATTATAAAAGAATTATTTTGAAAACATTTCAGAAATAATGTATATAGAAGAGAATGATTCTCAATCTAAAAGAAAATACCGGATTGGTATAACTTGAAAAATACTATGTTGATGTTTCTTTAATAAATTTGGGAGACAATAGAAATTGAATATTTAAAAAACATTCATAACCTATGGAGAATAAAATATATGTGGTTCAATAAAATAATAGAATATGATTTCCCCATAAGGTACCTTGAAATAAATAATCTAGAAAATAATGGAGATTGACACATAAATCCTTTGACACATCAGTAACTCTTCCAACATAAGTCACATTTTCTTTAGATGTTGGTTCATTGGTGAAAGAACCAAGCACAAAATATATTTTTAAAACATTGAATTACATGAGTCTATAAGATGGTATTCTTTTACAATATCTATCATAAAGGGGTAGTAAATCAACATGGAGGTCATCCAACCATGCAGAGACATGGTTGACTCCCATATTTTCAAGACTATCCGACACCCTATTCGCTTCACATATGGATTGCATAATAATGTAGTTTAAGTCCATGAGAAAATGAAGAAAATTCATCCAGTGTGTTATAAGAGGCCACACAAGGTTTGTCACCCCATTACAAAGATCTTGAACGATGGTAGTCGAGTCACTTTAAATAAAGATGTTGTTCCAACAATGTTACTTGGTGAAGGAGATATCATAGATCATGATAATCATTTCAGCCTCCAGAGCCAAGGAGAAGACAAAAGTTCCATAGAAACATCCAAGAATCTACCCAGAGTGGTTTCTAAAAATATCACAGCAACTCGATGGGCCTGAGTTTCCTTTCTAAGCACCGTCTACATTCACTTTAATTTAGCTCGGGGGAGGATCTTGAAAGAACACATCAAAAGTGAATCTAGGTTGAGGATAAATACCATTGACCCCAAGAAAATTCATAATCCAAAATTCATTCACTGTGTTGTTTCAAAACCCCTTTTGAATTGATGAAGAATCTTGAATGGCTATAAGGATTTGCCTCTGACCTGCATGTAAACTAAGTGAGTTGTTGTTCTGAATAATAGCATTCTTATCAAACCAAAGTACATGAATAAGTTCATCAAAAATATTTAAGAATAGGCTCTTGATTTTTTGAGAGGCATCAAGATCCACACAACATTGAATTTTAGAGTTTATTTATTCATTAACTAACCATCATCACTAAAAAAGACTAGGGACATAATTCCACAGAGAAATAGAGGTAACACAAGAAAGAAAAATATGATTAATCTCTTCACAATGTTGGTTACAAAGATGACATTTAGAGAAAAGTTGGATCCCAAAATACTGAAGATAAGTATCAATGGGAATCTTATTGTGATTAATATTCCATATTAGAGTGAAATTTGAAGGTTTTAACAATAATTAAAAAATATTTTTTATCCAACTAAAATTATTTTCATAATTAATAAATTCATTGTTGTAAAAAAAATTTAGTCGATAATTCCATTATAAGTAGGTTCCCAAATAAGAAATCCCCAGGGCTAAAAAAAATGGTAGCTTTCATTGAAATTATTGTCATTTTAAGGAAATTTTAGGTTGTGAGAGCTTAAAACCTCCGTGATAGTATAATTAGTGTGATCAAGAAGTTGATTAGGGTAAATAATAGATATGAGAGGAGAACCAGCCCATTTTTAGAGCTGTAAATTCATTGAAGATTCTATGCTCGCCATTAATTTTATGTTAGGAATGATGTTGGAAAAAAATTCTTAATGGAAGTCTAAATGGAAGAGCTCATATAATTCAAATTTCCCTTCTTCAGTTTTTCAAGAAATATGTTTTTAAGGAAAGAAATGGAGTCAGAGTTGATATGAATAGGTTCCATGTGAGTGTGGCTTGTAAGAAATCATTAAACAGTTTTAGATTTTTTATACCGAGACCACCCGTATCTAAAGGATTTCAACAAGTAGACCAAGGAATAGTCACCAATTTCCTTTCAAATGTTCTTTTGATCCAAACAATGTTTTTGACGGCTACGTAAATTATTTAAAGAAGCCCATCATGACATTTTGAAATAATCAATGTGTAATCCATTTATAAGACACATGAAATAATGAATTTAAATGAAAATTTAAATATCATTAATATAATTATATTCATCTTATAACATTTCAAATGGTAATTAAATACACCTAATATAAAATTTAGGTTTATAATGCTAAGAATTTGTCCCAAGGAAAGGTAATTTTACATGAATAACCCTTACAATGATTATATCATTAAATCAAGCATAATTTAATGAATAGACTATGTGTAATAATTATAAATCCATAAAAAATATTTTATGTATATAATAAAATAATTTATAGATCAATTCACACATACTCATATCATAACAACATCAATAATGAAGAGTTATATCCCATCTAAATGAAATTGAGTTATGAAAACCTTTACCACTCGGTAACATTCAATTTAAATCCCCTTAGATAAAATAATTCAAATTAAAAATTTAAATATCATTAAGTATGAAGGATTCATGATATAAACTATAAAATATTTACTATATACAATTTATAAAATTAATTTGGTGTATAATAATAAAATAGGCCTTAATGAAAGGAAATGGTGATGAAATCCATAACAAAGATCATATAATTTAATTGAGACTAAATATAATGAAAAATTATGTGTAACAAATTTAAATCCACATAAAAATAATGGAAATGAATAATAAATAATATAGATATAAATTTACACATAATCATGGAATAAAAAATTTAATGAAGGAGAGTTATTACCCAATGAATGGAAATTGAGTTTAGAAAACGTTTACTTCTTGGTAACTTTCTTGTCAAATCATTTATAATAAAATAATTAATTTTGAAACATTAAATATCATATTTATGTTTCATTTATGATATATCATGCAAAATTGGTTGTATATACACCATGAAAAAGAAATTATGCTCATAACAAATAAATATGCCTCAATGAATGTAAATTGAGATGAAATATCTTACCTCAACTCCAGATGTTCCACGTATGTCCTCTTAATCCACTATAATAAACTCATATCAATGATTTTATTTTAGAATAAAACGTTCTAATTTTCATCCCTTATCTTTAAACCATTTATTTCATTGGTTTTAATGACATATTTAATTACGTAACCAATTATATCCACATTGGGTATTTTAAGGAGTGTTAATTTCAAAAAAGGTTATGTGTATTGACTATGGTGAAATTTGTTAATTATTACATAATCCACTGAATAATAATAATAAAATAAATATCAATTTTTACATAATTTATAATTTTAAAAACAACTATGAAATATGGTTATGAAAAATAAACTACATTCCAATCATGAAGATGGTAGGTCGTACGTACGCATGAGTAACGTTGAAATTTTTCAAAAACATTTATAGAAAAAAGAAAAAACATAATTTTATATTTATTGAAGGGTAATAATATCATAAATACTGTGTTATTTCTTTAAATAAAATTATATTTATCATACATGTGATGTGGTGATGAAAACTGAATCACATCACTTCGTAGAGGTTAGAGTCCACACGTAGGCATGAATGACGTTATCATTTTTAAATGAATGGAAAAGGAATATATTCAATGATATGTTATATTTTAAGGATGATATATATATTTTTAATATCATATATAAAAATTAATTCTGACATAATAACCAAAAGTGAGAGATGGTGACAGAAAATTAATTATATCAGTTTGTGAGGTGGCAGTACACCGTACACACAAACGACGATGTCATTTCCCATTTGATGGAAGATGAGATAAGTATAGGTTATGTAATTAAAAAAACAATATCCCAATATATTTAAGATACCATTCTAATTATTTAATCATGTTTCAATAATATTTTATAGAGTTATAAAATGAAAGAAAACTAAAATTGTTAGTTAATAATAATACCTCTTTTTCAGACCATCTCCTTTGCTTTACACCTTAAGACCACTAAGGTTGTATTATGACCAAATTGATTCTGCTATAATTTGGTTATGGGAGCAAGGAATGTTTTTTGCAGGTATTTAATGACGCAAAATGATTTTTAAGTGTAATGAATAGAGGATAGGAGGTTCCCTTATATAATAGACCAGAGGGGCACTCTTGGGATTTCTTAAAAATATTAAATTCATATAAATTAACTTTCAGGAAAAAATCCAAAATCATTTAATTCAATGATATGATAAGTATAGTTTGAAATAATATTATCCAATTTTTTACATATTTAGATTATAGTTTTACCCATATCTTTTTTTAACCCCCCTTTCACGATGTTTATTATTGTTGTGATAACAATGTCTTTTACTCTATAGGTGTTAAAATAGTTAATATAAAAGGAAAATTGGAACATAATTGGACCATGGATGATATTTTACACCATATCTCAATCACCTAGTCTATGATATTATTTATATGAAATTTAAATCCCTGAATAAAATATTAATTATTATAAAACATCATTAATGTTAATTTTGGAACTATTCATATATTTTTACGTCAAAAACACCAAGACAACTATAGAATTATAATTTAATATTCACAAACTTCCCTAAAAAGTTATTTTTATCTAAAGAATGTTTTTAACAAAAAAATCTTTCAAAATATATTACATTTACTATTTTTATAAACATGCATTTTATTTTTCTATTAATTGAACAAATATTATGTCACCGTTGTATAAAAATTTAAGATAATTATTTATTAAATAAAAAGTAAAAATAAATTTCCAAGAGAAAATAATATAATTTTTCTTTTATATTAATTTTTAGAACCGAACATAACTTCCTTTTATCCCCATGTCATATATTTAATGATAATAAAACAAAGATAAGGACATTTTTTACTTTTCATTACAGAAAATAGTATGAAGGTCTAAATCATAGATAAGTGAAAAAAAAGTTCATATATTAAAACATTTAATGATTATGGATTATATATACTCATAAAATAAAAATAAGGCACTTTTTAGGGTCTTTTTTTCTTCCTTATCAAATTATTTTTAAGCATAATTATTTGATTCACCCATACTGAGCTGACAAAAATTTACTACAGTTACTATTAATAATGAGAAAAAGTAAAATGGACATATTTAGTAAATTTATACCTCTTGATTCAAAATATAGAAAAAAATTTATATATTTAATTCACAGAAGTAGAAGAATTTAATTTAAAATTAAAATGTTAAAACATTATGGAGAATAGTTTTTTAGAAAAATGTGTTTGTAAGTATAAAAAAAATTATGCCAAATTCAAGTACAAAATAAATTCTAGGGAAAACAATTCGATTATGTTTAATAAAAAACAACTAATGAGATTTTAAGTCTAATTCAATATAGAATTTTACTTTGTGAATACTTTTTAAAAAATAGTGTTTTCAATAAAAAACTGTATTTTTTACTATTCATTGAGAAATCAATTTTTTTAGACAAATTCCAAGAAATTCACTCCAAGTTAATTTTGAAATTATGATTTTAAAAATTATATTTTTTTTAAATTATAAATTATAATATTTCATGAAATTAATTATATTATTCTCTCATAAAAATTAATAAAAATATTTTTAAAAAAATCATATTTTCGAAGCGTAAAATGGAATTACAAAAAATTGAATTCTTATTAATTAATAATTAATTAATAAATTTGTTTGAATTAGGAAAATTATATATATATATATATATATGATAATTTTGTTACTATTATTCGTACTCTCTAATTCAATGGCTATTCTAAATGGTCATATTTAAATAATAATATTTTAGGGTTCATTGATGATTGGTGTGGCATATCATATAGTATATTAAACATAGATTTATTTTAAAAAACTGAGGATATTAAATTTCCCACCCACTAGTAAATTTCAACGTCATAATTTTAACTTGATATTAGTAAACAAGGGATTTAAATTTTAAAATACATTGGTTGAAATCACACATCGTAAAAAGGGTTAATAAAACATCAACTTGTAAAAGAGAATGGGAAGTACAAAGGTTATTTGGAATGGAAAAAACAAGGTTTACAAGTAGGAGAACATTTGTGGGAACTAAAAATATGGATGTGGAAGAACAACATAATTTTTAAATAGTGATGGTGAGTGACATGTATCATTGATCACTAGAAATTGAATGATCATTAGAAATTTACCTACCACAAAACCATAATCTTTGTAAGTTTTAAGAAACCATAAATTCATTATAAATGAATGAATATGATATCATTTTTGTTTCATGATCCTTTTCCAATAGTTGAGGAACTATTTTACCGTCTAGACTAAGAAGATGAAGAAATATACTTACTTGATATTTATATTTCATTTATTAATCAATTTCCACAAAAATTTAATCCTTTTTCACAAAATAATGAATATTCAAGATTGATTTCAAAGCACAAATAACTAGAATAAACATTTAATGGATAACATAATCCTAAAACTGATAATAATACATTACTCTTGTCTTTATACATTAACCAGAACAAAAATTGTTAGTGAAACATAACATAATTAAAAAAATGAACAAACCTTTATATGATGAAATAATATATTTATATCCAAAATTCAACAATAATACCCAGAGTTTAAAGTAAATCATTATGTAAATAACTATCCATAAAATTCTTCAATATATTACTTAATAAGCTTAAAACTCAGTGATTATAATTATTTTATCACATATTATTCCAACATTGATCTCAAAATAATTTTACTCACTCAAAAAGTCATATACATAAAAATGTGTATTCCATAATCATATAATCTCTAAGATATGATGACCATTTCAATAAATAAAATAAACCACCATAAATACATATTAAAATCATATATTCTTTCAAAATATAATTCAACCTATAATTCTAAAATAAAATCCCAAAATATTATATTTACCTTAATCGTATAAGTTTCCCAAAACAGTAAATTTCTTGCGAAATATAATCAATCACTTAATCCTGAAGTCACATTTCTCTTCTGTAGTTATCTATATGATAAAAAATATGTCACCAACATCAAATTAATATTAATTTTTAATTTTATACTAAATATGACATCATAGAAGATAATGGTAGGCATTTCATCTTTGTTGCCCTGAGATTATGGGTTAAAACCTCAAAAAATCACAACAAATGATAGGATATCACCAAACCTATAGGTTTTACTTTTACTAAAACTATATTAATAATATTCTTATAACTTTTATAGATATATTATGAAAATCCTTAAAAAATTAATAATCATTAAATAACATTTTAACCTCAATGATTTTCTATAAATCTTATTTTTCCATAAAAATATTATTAATTGACTATTATTTCAATAAGAACATATTATCCCATAGGATTATTTATCCATTTGTCATATTTCCTATAATTATTTTCCACAAAAATCATCATCTTCTTGATATACAACTTTTCAGGGGAATTGATTTCATCTGACATATGTTTCCAAAATTTCCAAACAAAATTATAAAGACCCCCTCCATACAAATGTGACACTCCTAGGCCATCAATGATGTAAGATAAATAATGACCCCTCGAATCCTACCTCTATTAGGACCCAATTTAGATACTAACACTGAGGGTATAAAAAACATTTGTATGGGAGGGATTAACCTTAATATGAAAACAAGATCCGGATATTAGATGATTCAACCATAAGAAACCACATGACAGAAAATAAATAAACCCAAAATCATCCAATAATTCATGTGTAAATAAAACAAATATATATATAAAAGTATCCAAAAAAGTACCAAAATAAATTCTACAACAGCTACATAGAAACTTTCCATATGTATAATTTTGAAATTACTATCAAAATCCATGTAATCCTCCTGGAATCCTAAAAACTATATATATATACATATTGTGAGCATACAATTATACATAATAGGGTCACCAAAGCTATTTATTTACATGTGAAAAAATCAAACTAATTCAACCATGGGAAAACAATAGAACCAAACAAAACCAAAATAGGTTAGATAACCAAACTCATCATTAACATGCCATGCTCATCAAATAATACATTAAAATACAAAAACATTATATGAAACCTATTGATATAGGGTACCCTGCACTGCTTTCCCACTAAATTTTCACTCTCACACCCCAAATGTCATAAGTCCTTGTGCTTTTATCTCTTCCATATCAGAACTACGTCACACCACCCCACAAAATGGTCATCATATAACACCTATACTAAAGAGAACTGTGCCATCACATCACCTCTCACTGCCCCCAAACACGGTCATAACTTCACCTCTCACTTACCCACAACACGATCGTCACATAACATCTCACTTTAAGAACCATATGCCATAGAATAACTAGAATAGTAGGGTATTGTGAACATATATGATATCAAAATCATATCATCCTCCTACCATGCACGACCCACACCATAATTCATCTCATCATCTCGGGAATTCACTTTTTACTTCTATCCATCACATGTCATGTATGTCATCAACACCTAGAAGAGAGTGTGGGAAAGGGTGAGTATACATCTTTCCATCCTCATCACTGGGATGTTGGAAATAACACCCCCAATATAAATATTTGGGTTTTGAAACATGGTGCTCAATGCAGGTGGGGTTTATATAGAAAATATCATGGAACGTACATGGTATATATATATATATATTCATATAACTGCACAAAATCACAACCAACAAATTCATGAAAAAGCATTATCCAACTCCCAACATCACTACATAACCAAAAAATATCACCACTCTTTCTTCCAGTATTAGATGAAAACACCACACAACCAATCCACACATTACATTTTAGATTCAACTCTTTCTTTAAAAATTTATTTATTTTCAATTTTTCCAATTTACAAAAAAATTTCATTTCAACAACCCATTTATTTATATTTCCATCCCTTCATTTTTATATAAACATTAACCATTTAAAATACAAATCCCACATCAACTCAAGTGTCCATTATTCATTTAAACACATTCTTAAAATTATCACATTCCATTTCAAATTCAACATTGTCATTTATTTAACCCCATTATTACTCAAGAAATTTGTATAGAACCACACATAAAAACAATAAACAACTCATCATCCTCATGCCAACAAGCCCACATAGCCGCCATCATTTCCACATCCACCTCCTCCCCACATCCACTATCCATCCTGACTACCCCACAACACAACCTCACAACCCATCAAACATTTAAATATCAAATAAATCTCCACAACACGTCACATATAATTTTTCATACTAATCAAGGGTCTTTTTATAAATTCCACTTTAATTTTAAGGGTATTCTCAAACAAGCAGAATTTTCTAAGGGTAACGTCCTCATTAACCAGATATAAGTGGTCAGCCAATTTCCAATTATGGTGATAAAAAACAAATATAAAAATAGGGGTTCCATAAAACCATAAATACAATGCAATAAAAAACCCCAACGACTAAGATTTTCAGTCTGGAATTATCCCACACACTTCACAATATTAATAATGATATAAAAACTGTGATAACATAAAATTTTATTCATATTCCCATGAATATAAATTAAACTAATTAAGTTATATTTGTTAATACAGAATTAAAATTCTTTCTAAAAGTTAAAAAATTTATAAACCCCTCCCCCAGGAAAAAATTGATGAGAAATGAAGTAATCCCACTACCTAGAAGAATGAATATTTACACAATTTGATGCTCTAAAAATAGGGTGCATGCATTGGAGGAAACCACATACATGGAACTTGAACAACATATGAAAACATATTTCCATGAACCTAAGGGAAAACATTCAAGAACCCCCCATATCAAGAGAAGTAAATATAGAAAGAACGAAGGAAATATCATTCTTTATAATGAATAGATCTGAAAAAAGCAAGATTTGATATGATTTTAATTGACCATTAAAGGTGAATCTCATCAAATCAATATGGTGTGGACATTTAAAAGGATCCATAATTTTAAAAAATATAATATATAATTATAATAATTTAAAAAGGAATTTAATTCCATTAATTAATTCTATAAAACAATATTTCATCAAAAAAAGACGTCAAGAGGAAAAAACTAGATATTCTAGAAAATCGTGAACATGCAACCATTTGGTGTTGTGGTTCAGTGTTGCTATTAGAAAAAACCATCAATAGCTACCATTAGGTGTTATCGCCAGTGTACTACCATCAGGTGATTTCATAAGAGTACTACCATTAGTTTATATAAGCAGTGTACTACTATCAAGTTATACCGTTAATGTGCTAACATCAGGTGTTACCAGTTGTCTGTTATCATCAGGTGAAGCAACCAGTGTGATATTATTAATTATTATCTTCAGTGTTATACCATTAAATGATACCATTAGACTGATACCATCAGGTGCTACCACACTTTTTCTACCATTCGTTACTACCATAAGGTGCTACTTCTAGGTGTTACTGCTAGTGTACTACCATCAGGTACTACCACCAGTACATTATCATTTGGTGTTATAATCAGGTGAAAACTCTAGTGTGATACTATTTGATTCTATATCCAGTGGACTACCATTATTTTCTACCTTCAAGTGTTACCATCAACTGAAAAACCCCTCTTTTCTCCAAAACGCCTCCAAAATCCTCCAATTCTCTTCTAAACACCAAAGGGTTTTCCTTGTAATCCTCAATCAGCATATTTACTTCAATGTAATAGGCTGGAAGGTAATGGAAATTACATAATATACCTCTAAAACTATTCTCTCGCCCAAGAATAAAAACACACACAAAAAAAATGGAATAGTTCCAAACACCCATCCCTTGAGATACCTCTCAAGGATATTGTTACATTTGAAACATCACCGCTAACCAAACTGAAAAAATAAATGAAAAAATTCACAGTACCCCACACAACCACCATATTACCTTCTCAAACTCCATATAGGTCATTACAAAAACTACCAAAACCATCCCACGATATATTCACTAGCACATAAATCAAGAACATTAATACACCATGTCAAGATACTATCTATTTTGGGCGGAACTTACTCACCCACATGGTTTCAATTACATCAAAGTATAATGAATCATGATTAAGAATTAGGATTTCCCTAATTTTTATGTATTGAAGTCTTAATCACATATCAAACCAACATGGAAGAACCATATATCATATAAAATAGAAAGGTCAAAACATCACATCAATGAACCACAAGTCATGAAAAATCTTAAAACGACTAAGAAAAACTCCGAGTATTGGGAACACATATGCATATCAAGATCTCATGTACTCTCTTATGGGGAACAATTCCTTCAAAACAAATGAACTAAGGGAATGTATTTTCCATGAAATACCTTCTCTCAATGATCTTGGGTCTATATTGGTCTCTTTATGAATTTCATATAATCCTCGATATCCAACTATATTTATTCAATGACATGGGAGTATTCATGAAGATACCAACACATGTGAGAGATTTGGAAGAAACTGTGGATTTAGTCATGTCATGGTGAAATTTCCAACCAGTAATCCAACTTTCCAACAAGCCCCAACACCTTAAAGGACCCCAATAAACTAGGGTGAGAGCTTACACTCCTTTCCAAACCTCTACTACTCATATCGAGGGGAAACCTTTATGAACACATATCCTATATCCTTAAATGCCAAGATCCTAAACCTATGATTAGAATAATAATTCTTCCTATCTCATGCTTCTTTAATCCTATCATGAACCTATGAAATCTTCTCTTTCACGCTCTTTATCACATCTAGTTTAAGAACTACTGAATCCCCAACATCAACTCGAAAAAACTGAAAATGAAATGAATGCCCATATAAAGCCTAAAATGGATCCATGTAGATGGATGAGTGATATTTTTAGTTGTAGGGAAACTCAACCAAAGGAAAATAAATTTTCCAGGATCTGGTAAAGTCTAAGATGCATGCATGTATCATATCATCAAACATATGGATAGTCTTCTCTGTCTGTTCATCCGTCTAAGGGACGAAAGCTGTGCAGGGGTATAATTGAGATCCAAATGCATGATTCAATCCGATCTAGACCCATGAGGTAAAATGAGATTACTCATCTAAGATAATAGACATCAGGACTCCATTAATTTTCACTACCTCATCTAAATATCTCATTGAAAAAACACCCCTTATGCCTGACTCCTTGATCACAAGGAAGTGATCCAATTTCATCAATTAATCCATGATTACCCAGATAGAATCACAGACATCTAGATATCAGAGAAATAATATGAAAAATACTATTTATATTTCATCCCCTTTCCTCTCAAGAATGTAAAAGGGTTGCAAAAAACCACTAAGAACACAATGCACAACCTTTACCTTCTAGAAACCATATATTGGGCCACTAACTCTACCACTTCCCATTTCATCCCAGGACACAAAAACTAAATCCTCATACCTTTATACATCTTAGACAATTTCAGGTGTACCACTAGAGGAGATCATTAAAACTCATAGAGGAATCCTTTCTGGATTATAGTTGGAACAAATAACCTCCCCTGAAGCAAGATCTCGTTTCAACCATCCTCGAATTATCCCTACAACGCATCACCATGGCCAACATGATTAGGTATAACATATTCCTCTCAGTATCCTTACAAAGACTCCTCCACTTTTCAAATCAAAACGGATTTCACTACCATCTAGAAGAATAACCACCCACCATCAACCAAAATCACATCTATGTATAGGGTTTCCAACTCCTCCATCACATTCCATGCATTCCAAAACACCCTAACGACATACTTCCATGAATTCATGTTCAATGTGTCAGCCCTAAAATTCTCCCTTCCCAAGGTGTAAGATATCTCAAAATCTCAATCCTTAAGAAAATCCATTCACTACCATTTTCAAAGATTCCAATCACACTGAGGAAAGATATAACTATAATTCTTATGAACCTTCAATACCACAAAGTGCTTCCCAATGAGGTAATTTCTCTACAGTTTCAATGCAATCACAACTTCTCCTTGCTACAGATCATTGGTGACATACTTAAACTCGTGGGTATGTGACTTCATAGACCCACAATTGATCATTGCCTTCAGTTGCTTCAAGATTCATCATAATACCAAATGGGAAGCATCACAACCATCTCCCCTTTCTCTGGAAATTGATTCACTGGAGCACTGACCAATTTCCCCTTTCAATACTCAAACACAGTTTGACAATGGTCAGTCGAGATAAAACCTATTCCATCCTAGTATATTTTTTAATGGGGATAAAATCCATGACAAATCGTTCATAGAACATTTGTAATATCCTGAAAGACCAAGGAAATTTTTATCCTCTTCCATCTTCATGGGTTTTAAACAAGAAAAAACTATCTCAACCTTAGAAGATTCCAGGGATACTCTATACTAAGATAACAACTGCATGAGGAAATTCAACTTTCATGTTCATAACTTACCCTTAGACAACTTTACATAGAGGTGTTAGTGTCAAGGAATCTATATGGTGAATTTGAGATGACCAGAATGCTCCTTCTCTAACCTTGAGTAGTTAAATATGTCATCAATGAATAAGATTGAATACTATTCCTAGAATTCATGGAACATAGATTTCATGAGTCTTATAAACCAATCTATTGTGTTCATGACATCAAATTTCATGACAAAAAACTAAAAGTTCTCATAACTACATCTGAACGAAGTCTTTAGGATATCATCCTCCTATAGCCTCAACTAGTGATATACATGAAATAGATCGATCTTAACTAGAACCCCTCAACTAGTTGAAAAAGAATCGATCCTAAGAAGAGGATAAAGATTCTTGATCATAACCATATTCAACCTCAAGTGTTCTATGCACAACCTCATACAATCATCCACCTTATTTGAGAATAACACTAGAGCACCCCATGATAACACACTAGTTCAGATGAAACCTTTATATATTATATTATCTATATGTATTATCAACTCATGCGACTCTGAGTGCTCCATCTGATGGGGATCCATCATAATCAGAGAAGCACCTGGCTGTAGATCTACCCAAAACTCAACATCAGGTCTAGGGTGTACTGTCACAACCTCCTCAAGAAAAACAATCCAAAAACTCTCTAAAAAGCTTAAGATCCTCCAATATCCAAATTTATTTTGATTCCATAGACAAAACATCAATAAAATAAAGAAAGTGCTGTACAAATCTACCACCCACATAACTACTCCTTTCAACAATGAATGATTCATATTGTTCATCCTCATCTAAGAACACAACACTCCTCCAGAAGTAGTCAATAATGGAATGCATAGAATAAAAACTTTTAATGCCAAGGATGAAATCATAAAGATATATTTGAATCAATAAAATATCCCCAGATGACTGATTTATCCCCATCATCGGTTTATATCCAAGTCAGGCATCAAACATTCCATTCCAGCCTCTGATGAGAGTAGTCATCTCGAGGGGCATGGGAAGCCTTTTTTATGTCCATTTCCAAGAAAAATACTAGAGAAGGTGAAAAAATGTATTGATAATCCCCTAATTAAAAAATTAATTAGAAGGGTATTAAAAATATATTTTACCTCTAATGATCTCTTCCCCCTCCATTGCTCCCACCACCACTACATGTAACAGACCACACCAAACTCCTCTGACACTCTACTGATGGAAAACTACCCAACCACACATAGGTCGACGACCCTGAACACGAGGAATATCCTAATGCCAAACTCAACATGATTTTTCTCTTCTTCTAGAGGCATAATACATTTACCCATGATGTTGATATGTTCTGATTGATAACTTATGTAGAGGCTGTAACTAAACCTGATGACTCCCACTAAATTGAGCTCAAAGATCCATCGGGTATTGGTTCGGGTGATAGCCAGAAACCCCACACACAAATAAATTTTTCCCCATGACCCTAAGAAATGCACATAAACCATTTTACCTATAATCCTAGAAAGGAATATACTATGTTCAACACCCTATTGGTTTATACCTCGAAGGCCCTAGCAGTAGTAACCATCTTGTAGAGACTATATCCCTTGAGTAAACCTGTTGGAAATTCTCTTGTAGTAAAGCTCATTTAATGTCAATAAGCTCTATCAACTCCACCTTCTACTAAACATCCATGTATGTTGGAAATTTAAATAGAGTACATGCATACTGTATAGAAGGATGGAGTGAATCCTCCTAACACCAACCATGGGGCTCCTTGTTAGGAAAAAGGTTGGGGGATAAACACAACAAATTATTGAAATTCATCATAAGATCTATCACTAACATGCTCCCCTGCTAACTAGATAGAAACTATTACCTCTTCACTATATTGATTTTCGACGATAGAAAACAATGAACAAAACTTCTTATGAAAATATGAACACAACAAATTTTAATCCTTCTAATTTCCTATAAACAACAACAACCATTGACACACTTCTCCCACATCTAAATGACTGAATATGGGACCTAATATGCATACATGGACATTATCAACCCAAAAGTGATATCCATATCCTTTAACTAATGCTATTTCTCCACATGAGTGACATTTCCCTCACACTTCCCCAAACACTACCACGGAAAGTCATGCAACATATTAATAAACTAATCATCCCCCCAAACCTAATCAACCCTCTAACGATCTATTGGGTCAGCCTGCTGAACCTCCACTACACAAGCCATAAGTGGACTATGAACATGATCCACAGATGAAAGGTAATCAATGATTTACTAAGAATGATAGTATGGAATTTTATTAATATTTGTTTATTTCATTTCATATTCCTCAAAACCACACAAATTATGATATGAACACAATTCATAATGATGCATGTACCTCTCCTAGGTTTCTACCGTACAAGTGGTGCCACATCACTTGGTCATTTGATAAGCTCGGAGTCTATGCAGTGGATCATGGGGGCCTAAAATACAATGTCATAGATAGTCTCCCTAGACTATGTCACACAAAAATATCAACCGACATTGTTTCCTTACTAGATCGTGATATCCTCATAGTTCCTGACTATAAACATTATCCTATCTCTGAATCATCACCCATGATACTAATCATTCAATACCCCCTCCCTCCAATAGTATCCCTACTAGGCTAGAAATGAATATAGGGATATTATGACCCCTGATTCCCACCTCCAGTTTTCCCCAGGTTCGCGACTAGTATCGATGGTATAAAAATTTCATGATATGGGAGGCATTACCCTTTATACGAAACAAGATTAGGAGTTAGAATGAATCAAACACAATAATATAAATGACATAATATAAATATACCCAAAATCAAACCATGATGCATGTGTTAATACAATATATACATATATAAGTCTTTAAAAATGTACCCAAATAAAAAGATAAGGATTCCACAAAACAATTGCCTAAATTTCCATGCTAATAATGCCCATAACATCTTTTATAATCCTCCTTTAAACATAAGAAATAGTTTATATAAATAGATTGAGAACGTAATTATACTCATTATGGTGACCAGAGTCTCTTGTGCACATGTGGAAGAAGCATACTATTGCACCAGTGAGCTGACAGAAAAATCGAGATGCACCTAAACAGGTCAGCTAACCAATCCCATCTTAACCATATAACACTCACCGAATTACACATCCAATTATAATATATATTATGGATCATATCAATACAGGGTACCATGAACTTCTTTCCACTAATTTTCCTCTCACACACCCCAACATCGTACGTCTGGGTGATTCCATCTCTTCCATATCAAGACTGCATCGCACTTCCCCATTGCATGGTAATCACAGAACATCTGTACTAAGGATAGTTGGTCCATCACATCACCACTCACCACCCCCAAAATATGGCCATTACATCACCTCTCATTTTCCCAAAACACGTTTATCATATAACATCTCACCTGAAGACACTTGGTCCATAGAATAAATAATGTAGTATTGTATCATGAACATATATGTCATCAAACTCGTTCCATTCTACTTCCATGAATGATTCCCACCATAATCTATCTCATCATCCCAATAGTGTACTTTTGGATTCTGGTCACCATAGCTCATTCATGTCATCAACATCTATAAGGGAGAGAGAGAAGGTGGGGACAACCACCCATCCATCTTCATCACCAGGTTGTTCAGTTTAACACTCCCATATATATATATATATATGGGTGACGAAACATAGTGATTGATGTGGGTGGGGAGTATATAAAAAATTCCAAGGAACATATATGGTATATATATACATATATCTGTACACAAGCCAAATCTATGGATTCACAACAAATAACTAACTAACTCCCAACATCGCCACCTATCCCCACAACGTCACAACATATGTTGTTATCACTAAATGAAAAAACCAAACAAACAAGCCACAATTCACATTTTATATTGCAGCCTTTCATTACAAATTCAATTATTTTCTAGATTAACAACCAATTCCATTTCCACAACCCAATTATTTCTATTTTTATTCTATTATTTTCTATATAGACATTAACAATTTTACTACAGAACCCAATTTTACTCAAGTGTATATTATTCATTTCAACTAATTTTTTATACCAGCATATTCCATTTCAATGTCAAAATTATCATTTATTTAATCCCATTACATCTTAGTAAACTAGAATAACACTTCACATCACAAAAAAACAACACATCATTCTCATGTCAACAAGACCACACAACCACCATCATAGACACATCAACCTCCTCATCACAACTACCACATCACCACTACTTTCCATCCCAATCTCCAAATAACATGATATCACACCCCATCACTCATTCACATATCACAATAATTTCCACATCACATCACATATAATTTTTTAGATTTTTTGAGGGTATTTTTATCAATTCCACATCACTTTTAGGTTATTATCACATAGAAAAAATTCTAGGGGAAACCCATTCATTAATTAGATATAAGGTATTAGCTATTTTCTATTTTTGGAGATAATAAACAATTTGAAAAGGAGGGGGTTTGATAACACCACAAATAAAAAGCAGGAAAAGACCCTCCAAATCCATGATATCTAGTAGGGAATTAGACTATACATTTTACAATATCAAAAATAATATCAAAGCTATAAAAAATGAGTTTTCATTATCCCCTTAAATTCAGTTAAACCGATTAATTTATCATTGTTAATTTGAATGTAACCATGTTCTTGAAAGTTATCAAAAGTATAAACCCCTCCCACATGATACCACTGATGAGAAATAAGTGAATCCCCCAACCTTGAATAATGAAGCTTCCACGAACCAAGATAGAGTTCCATCCAACCCGACACCTGACCTAGTCTGTAACATGGACCGAAGTGTGTTCCTTCTCCATATGGGCTGGAAACTATTGACTGAGTATCAACAATATAACATGGGAATGGTTTCACTCATTTATAAAATCATAAACATCCCACAATAATAAAACAAACCAAAACTAAAAACTCACAAACACTATGGCATGACAATTTTTTAGATTTAATGTCTACACCATTAAAACAATACCAACAACTGGTTACAAAAAAAAGGGGAAAAAGAAAATATCACATACAAAAAAACACCGTGAAACAAGAGGAACATCATCCTCAAACCACCACCACAAGACCCTCAAGGGAAGAAAACTAGCATCCCTAACCACCATCTCAAAACATATTTCCTTAACACGGGTCAAACATAACCAAGTAAACTTACACCAAAAGGTGTATATACTGTGTGGGAAAAATCCAAGTAATATGTCACCCAACAAGGAGATTCCATTCTATAAACATTATTTGACAAAATGAAATGAAATTTTTAGGGAAGAGGAAAGAAAAAAATTTAATTGAAATTATTTTTAATAGAATACATGCTTTCCCATTAAGTAACCAACAAGGTATAATGTATTCCAATGGAGTGTGTCATATCGCAAGAGAGAACTATGTCACATGTGACCATTATAGGAACTGGCTAAGAGTGGGACCCTAGATACATTGCAGCTTGGTGAAAGGTGGTATAGAAACCACAACCATTTGCTTCATCAAGCATGAGACACTATAGAGGAGAAACATCCAAAATTATAGTGGTATCTAATAATAGTCAATATTTATTGAGTGTTTTTATCATCAATCTCAATAAGTGAATCTAGGATGAAGCCACATCTGAATCACAAGCATACAATTCCTAGTCTACCCACCTAGTCACCTTAGATTACCTTTATGCTCAATTTTCATTCCATTTTTCACATACAACATCAGTTTCATATAAACAAATACCAAACAATATAGTTATTCCTGAAAAACAACCAATTTCATAACCAAAAAAACTTTTTAAATAAAACACACACTAAAACCAACCTAAAACATGATTCTTACCACTTAAACAATTAATTAATCAAGTTTTATAATTTATAGAACATGTTCAAAAATCACATTAAGGGTTTACACATGAAAAACACCCAATTTCATATAAAAAACCTTTTAATCCACAATCATATCAAATAAATTACGAAAAAATTTACTACCACAAAAATTATTTATAGAACACACATAATCACACAAGTAAGCATATTAAATTCTTAAAATAATGTTTACACAGGGAACCACCTACCTTGAGTGAAGAAAATTACAGAAAATTGTGTGAATATTTATCTTCACCTAGATCACACCTAAAAAAAGAAATATTGAACGAAAAATATAAAGATTAAACATTAAAAATTATTATCTAACCCTAAAATAAAAAATCTACACACTGGATAAGTGAAACGCCAATGAATTAGGAAGAAACCTCTACAAAGGAGGTAGGAAAAAAGAGAGAAGGAACTTACATGAAGATTTGAGGAGAAATCACAACAAAATTTCCAATAAAATTTAGCCCAATAGAAAATATAGGAAGGGGAGGCACACCTAAGGAAAAATTCGGGATGGGGAGTGAGTTTGTGTGTTTTTTGGTTAAAATAGAAGAGAGATAAAAACCAAAACCAATTTTTAATAACCAGGACAAGCCACACAGTTTAAAAAATGGTGTAGTGACTATGATCCTTTTAATGTCTGAGAACAACCTAACACATGGTTATCCTGAATAGTCTAACTTACCATGCACATGTCTTGAAGTAGCTGTTGCCTCAAACCATCCACAAACTATACAATTAACTGTGGAAGGGTGCACAGTTTATACTAACCACGGCCCAATCGTGATCTATATTCTATCCAAAATAAAATTTATTACTTTTTCCAAGAAATCCAAGGATTACCAAAGGGAAAATGTTAGATAGAAAATAAATATTAAAATCCCTCAAAAGGAAACCACAAATGTGACTGAAGCGTTACACATTTTACTACCCAAAAAATAGGGGTCACACACACATGAGGAAAGCACCAACAGGGAACTCGAACCAACTACAATAATAGAGTTATTTGAATCTGAGGGAATAGATTACAGAACCTCCCTTTTTAGGAGAAAGTAATAAAGATATAATAAATGAAAGATATTCACTTTAGAATGAACATATCAAACACCAGTGTGATTTGATGTGGTATTAATTGACCATTAATGGTGGATCACATAAAACCCTTATGTTATATCCATTTAAAAGGCTCCATAATTTTAAGAAACTAAAGATATAATTATATTACTTTAAAAAGGATTTTAATTCCATTAATTAAGGGTTTAAAACCACTTTTCCTAAAAAATGTCAAAAGCGAAAACAGTAAATTCTATAAAATATGTAACTTGTTACTATTGGGAGATACTGTTAGGTTCTACCATTAGAAGAAATCCTCAAGTTCTATCTCTATTATGATGCCTTTAGATGCTAGAATCAGTGTACTACCATTAGGTGCTACTGCCAGTGCACTATAGGTTGGTGCTATAATTAGTGTGGTACCATCAGGTGAAACCAGCAGTGAGCTACTATCATGTGAGACCACTAGTGTGCTACCGTCATGTTCTTCCATCAGTGTGCTACTATTAGGTTCTACCATTGGGTGCTACTGCCGATGTACTACTATAAGGTGATATCGTTTGGTGCTACCATAAGTGTGGTACTATCAAGTGTTACCTCCAATGTGACACCACTAGTGTGACATCGCTAGTGTGTTATCATTAGGTGCGACTGTCTGGTGCTAATGTCAACCACTAAAACACTCATCATTTTTTTTCGAAACACCTCTAATGTCCTCTATTTCTCCTATAAACACCTTTGTACTTCCCCCGTACACATCAATCGATGTATGTTTCAAAACATAATGGCATGAAATATCCAAACCATTACAGAAATCTACTATAAAATAATCCTTAGAAGTTTCATGATTTTCATAATATTTAGAATATATCAAAATATCATTGATAAAATGTAACAAAATCATAATTCTGAGAAGTAAATAAAAAAAATCCTTCATTCAACTTCCTTCTATGACGTTACCCATTTATTGTCAACTTATTCATTAATATATTACCCCTATAAATCAATGATATGAAATGTTTCATTATTATTTTTTTAATTTCAACTAAATCATGTCACACATATAAAACATAATAAAATAATTTATACCTTAAATCCAAACATCCAGATCTTCTTTTATGTTTTTGATATCCTCTTTATCTTCTAGCAAGAAGTCCAAATCTTCAGAAAATAAATAGTCATGTCCTTTATGGTATTTCACTTTTTAAATTGGATGAATGAGTTTAGTTTATTAAATCAAATAAAATAAATACCTTGATCCAGTTAATTTTTTTAGAAATTATAAGGTGTTAGATAAGTAAAATAATTTTTAATGGTTATTTGGATATTCAAAATGCTTTGAAAATCATTTGAACATGATTTTCCTATGACAGTGATGATTAATCATATAGAAAGGATAATAAGGTTGTGTGATATTATTTTTCTTTTATATTGGTAAAATATCATTTATATGTAGAAAATAACATCATTAAAACATGAAATTAATTATTTCATGTTAAAATAAAATAGTCCTTGTAAATACAAGACCCTTATAAATTATATAATATTGTAACCTTTAAATCCTAAAATATATCCGAAATAACTTTAAAAATAAAAAATATTTTAACCTAAAAGGTTATCTCATAAATCTCATCTTACATCCCCAATAATATAATTTAATTATTTTGAAATAATCCTAATCCTAAAGGATACATAATCCTTAACATAATTAATCTTCTCCCAAAAATATCATTAGTCACATTAAAATATAATTACTGAAAACCTCAAAATGGGATTATATATATTTGAATTTATGATTGACCTTAATCATATGAACCCATCATTATATCTATAAAAATATGTTAACATCATATTAAAACATTATAATATCCAAAGTTATCTAAACTCTACTCGGATACCAACTGTAACATCCCTGAAATCACACTTTTGGATCTCGTGCTAAAAACACAAACTCTAAATTTATATCTTTGATGCTAATAAATTTGAACTAGTTTCTTCAATAAAAAACATACAACTTAAAAATGAAATATTGGATCACTTACATACTTAAATAAATTTTATTTTTAGAGTTTTATATAATTAGGAAAAAACTATTACTTAATAACTTGGATACACATTCAACTAATTCATAAAGATCGATATTATATCCCACCATGATTTTTATAGCTAGTAAACATATTAGGCATAACGTTTTTAAAACCTTTCTTTGAAAAATGGTGAATAGAATACATTAGAAGGGTGAGCTCAAATTCTCAGTATGTGAAAATATATGGATTATTAATTAAATTTAATCTGTGATCATAAGACGAGTATAAAATTATGATGACATAATAAAAGTGAAATAAAATAAGAGAATTCATACCCATTAATACAAGAATCATCCATCCAAAAAAATGGAATAAAGGATTACCATAGTACATAGTCATAGAATCATAAATCATGAGCCATGTGATGTTAATCATTATCAAAGGAATCATTAAAAACACATAGAAAGCATAAAGAAAAGGTGTTTGTATCATGGAACATTACTTTCATAACCCATGTAAGAAATTATCACATCCCAATTAAACTTATAAGATACCAGACTAATTAACTCCCTCTTTACTGATAAATAAAATGAATATTACACAATGCATTAGAGCGCTCTCTTGGTGCACCCATCGCATAAGTTATATAAAGCCTACCTACTCATCATGAGCTATACTGGGGATCAACCCTTCATATTAGTTGTATCATTCACTCTTCATCATAAATAATATCTATGTACCATTAATGAATATAAAATTGATAATATTTCAATTTTCAACAAAAATAATAATAATTGTTCTTTCATTTCTTGATTCAAATGTGGATAAAATTGGGTTCCATGTCAATCCCATAATCCATACAGAGAAAAATTAAGGTTCATATCCTTATATCATATCCCTAGTGGATTATAAATAACAAAAGAAATGAAGACATTTATGAATTTAAATACCATTAAAATATCATTAATGTTTTTTTGAGTAAAATACACTTTTCACTATAAAAATCACTTAAAAAAGACTATAAATCTACAAAATATTCTGAAAATAATTTTCCTGGAAAATAAAATTAGAAAATAATAAAGGAATATTAAAACCAAATAATGGTCAAGATGGTGGGAAAATATGTTCAGGTTTTTTACATTAAAAATAAACCATTATTTTGAACATTTTATAAAGAGAGTCTAATGTGACCCATTTAGAAAAAGTTAAGAAATTTACTTTTTAAACCCATTTAAAAGAAGGTACATGATCATGAAAAATATATTTAGAAAATAATTTAGGATTTGAAAATAATTTATTTGAAACATTTTAGAATATCTAGATATATAAGAGAAATATATCCAATATAAAAAAAAGATCAACATCAATTAAATATAAATTTTTTGTTTTTTCTTTAATAAATATAGGAGGAAATAAGAATTAAACATGTAAACCAAACTCATAACTATATAATAATAAACTAGATGTTTTTTAAGAAAATAAGATCATATTATTTCCCCCCCAAGGGTCCTAAAAACAACAATACCAAAAATAAATGAGATTGCAACATAAATTCGTTACCACTTTGGTAAAAAAGATATGTGTATATCATTAAACATATTTCCCAATGAAAGAAAATTTAAGATGAATTACACTTAAAATAATCATTTCATTGAATAGAGAGTAAATAAATGGAAAAATTACATATAAAAAAGATAAATCCTCATAAAAATAGTGGAAATACATAATAAAACTATTTAGAGATCAATTCATGAATAGTTATGGAATAACAAATTCAATGAAGAAGAGTAACAAACCCAAAAAATAAAATTGAGTTATGAAACCCTTTACCGTGTGGTGACATTAAATTCAAAAAACATTAGATAAAATAATTAATGTTATAACATAAAATTTCCTTAAGTATAAAGTATTTGTGATATAACTTTTGAAGGGGTCGTTATATGCACTATATAAACTAAATTAGGTGGATGGAAATAAAATATGCCTCAATGAATAGAAATTGAGATGAAATCCCTTAAAATATCATATTATTGAATTAAGAGTCAATAAATGGAGATATTACGAGTAAAAAATGTAAATCCACACAAGAAGAGTGGAAATAAGGAATGAAACAATATATATATCAATTCATAAATAATAATGGTATAAAAAATCAATGAAGAAGAGTTATAAACCGATGAATGAAAAATGATTAAAGAAACTATTTACCAATTTGTAACAAAAAATTCAAATCCATTAGGATAAAATAATTCAAATTACAACTTAAAATATCAGGATTTATGAATGATTCATGATATAACATGTAAATTAGGGAGTATATACATCATGTAAAAGAAATTCAGTACATAACAATATAATATGTCTCAATGAAAAGAAATTGAGACTAAATCTCTTTTATTGAGACCATGCATTCCATGTATGTCCTTTAATTCATTTATAATAAACTCGTTTCAATTATTTTTTTCTTAATAACATTTCCCTAGGTTTTATCCCTTATCCTTAAACCATTTATTTTATTTATATTAATGACATATTTGATTACTTAATCAATTAAGACCATAATTGGTATTTTGAAGATGCTTAGTTCATAATTTTGAAATAGATTCAGTTTATTGATCATTTTCTATAGGGGTAATTAATTCATCATCTCTACAGTAAAAATCATGACTTAATTATATTTTTTATTTATCAATTAAACTTTTAAAACCGTCCATGAAATATGGTTATAAAAGATGAACTACCTACGTACGTACATTTGAGAAAAGTTTCCATTTTTGAACGGGTTTTATAGAAAGAAAGTATGGTTTTAACTTTATATAATAGTAATAATATCATAAATACCATATAATTTCATTTAATAAACTTACATATATCAACCATGTGATTTTGTGATGAAAAATGAATCACATCGCTTCGTAGAGGCGATAGACTACACATAAACACAAAAAACATTATCATTTTTCAATAAAAGGTAATGTGAGATAGTAGATGGTATATTATATTTCCATAATGATAAATGTATCATAAATATAATGTATAAACATTAATTTTATCATTATAAGAAATTATAAATGGCTGTTATGGAAATATAATTACATATGTTCACGAGGCGTTAGTTATCCGTACACATGATCAACAGTTTCGTTTCCCAATTGATGTTAGAGGAGATGGTTATAGGTTATGAAGATAACATAATAACAACCAAATATACAGAAGATACATATCTTATAATTTCATCAGGATTTAATAATATTTAAAATAGGTATAAGAAGAAATAAAACTAATTTTTTTGGTCAAGAACTATACCTCTTCTACACATAACCTCCATTGCTTTACACATTATGAACTCTAAGGTTAATATTCGTCCCAAACTAATGCCTCTAGAACATGGGGTGGGATTTGGGGAAGGGATTTTTCTAGTACATGGATGAAATAAAAGGCTCTAGAACTATGAAGAATACATGAGAGGAGGAGCTTTTTTGTATGAGTGGAGAGAGTCACTCTTGGAATTATTAAAATATTAAATAAAGGTAAATTAATTCTCTTGGGAAAAAGTCTCCAAACTCAAATGATTAAAATAAATGATGAGTACAGGTTTAAATCACACTGTAAAATAAAATTAGTGCATGTTTAGACGAAATTTTTACCCTTAACATTTTCATTTAACCTCCCATTAACCCCTTGGACTATTAAAGTGATAACAATGTTTTTTATTATTTAGGGATTAAAATATTTACTATAAATGGAAAATCAGTACATCATTAGACTGTGGTTTAGATTTTAAACCATATTCCAATTGCTATCTGAATATATTATTTTTATTATTTTTAAATCATTTAATAAAATGTTATTTGTTATAAAATATCAATAATTTAAATTTTGGAAGTAATTATTTTTTTTTAAAAAAATACCAAGACAAAATGGAATTTGATTATAATCCTTCCGAACTTCCCTAGTAAGTTATTTTTATTGACAAAATTCATGGAAAACCACAATGATTTCAAAATATATTACTTTTAATATTTTTAAAATTAATTATTTACTTTTCTATTAATTTAATAAATATTGTGCCAACATTGCGTAAGCATATAAGGTGATTATTTATTAAATCAAAATTAAAAAATTTAATATAATAAAAAATAATTTATCTTTTATAGAACTATTTATAACAGAAAATATCTTATTTTTTATTCTTATATCTAATATTTAAAGACAAAAAAATGTCATTTTTTACTTTTCTTTAAATAACTATTATAAAGGTCAAAATAATTCCCAAATGGGAAAATAAGGACACATGTTAAAAATTTGGATGATTATGGATGATATATAATCATAAAATAAATCTAAGTAAGTGTTAGGGTTATTTTTTAGTCTTTATCAATCATTTTTTAAACATAATTTCACGATTTACCCATACTGAGTTGAAACAGATTTACTAAATTTGTTATTCATAAACATCAAAAATAAAAATGACCTATTTAATAAATGTGGAACTAATGATTCCAAATATGGAATATATATTTTGAAAATAAATTCATATATGTTTCATAATTTGAATCTTAAAATAAACCCACAAAATACGATGAGAAACAGTTTATTAGAAAAAACCCTTTTAATGTATAATAATATTTTTATAACAAATTCATGTAAATATTCCTTATGAGGATTATAATTGTATTACAATTAATAAAAATAAAATACTGACATTTTATAACTAATTCAAAATAGAATCTGACTTTGTACACACTTTATTACAGAAAAAAATTCAATAAAAACTATATTTTTCACTATTTATTGAAAAAATAATCCTTTTCATAAAAACATCAAAAATTCAGTTTTTGATAATTTTGAAATTCTGATTTCATAAATAATATATTTTAATTACATTGAAATTCTAAAATTTTAGATGTTTATATTATTATTCTAAAAAAAGTAATAAAAATCATTTTTGAAGAAAACATATTTTGGAAGAGTAAAATGTCTTACTAAAAATTTATTTCTTATTTCCTAATCATTGATTAGTAAATTTGTATTGATGATGAATATTATATATATTTCATAATGAAGTTACTATTCATATCATTAAATTCAATGAGTAGGTTATAACATAAATATTTAAATAATAATATTTCAGTGTATATTTAAGTACAGTGTTTCGTGTCTTGTATGCTATAAAACATATCTTTTTTATAAAACATAGAATTTTACAAAGTGAAGATGGATATGATTTGTGTTAGTGGATTACGGTAACGACCCGAATCCGATGCCACATAACCGGTGCCCCGTACCCGGTTCACCACATGACCTCAAACACATTTCCCTAAACGCCAGAGGCTGTCGACTAGCACTGAGGGCCTTGGTGAGTCAGTGCGGAAACTATTCCCTCATTTGGTAAAGTATGCATTAGAAGAAATAACATAATCAATAGCAAAAGCAGTAAATAGCATATGGAAACTGAACTAAAAGTAGAATAAATGTTTGATATAATAATGATGCGGTACGGTACATGTATCTAAGGAAAGAAGTAAAAAAATCATCGTGCTGAAATACAATTGAAACCCAAGTACTAAACGTAAACAACAACTCCAGCAGCATTGTGAGCCAAAGCCCGGTCTCATGCTCTCCAGCTCCAACCAGCAATCAAGTACCTGAGGTAGAAGGGCCACAATCCCTATCTACACCTGCAACCATATAATCTGTTTGGGTCAAAAAGACGGACCCAAATATGGTGTGAGACTAATCCTAGTAGGCAACCACCAAAATATTTTTGCCCTAATGTCAATGAATAATATAGCAAAAGCAAGGGAAAATAAACACAGTACTGAACTAGGAGTAGTCCAGTAAACAATTCTACCAATTACCATTTATAATCATTTTATTACACAACCAGGAAAAACTAGAAATTTTTTCTTTTCCAAGGTAAGGAAGTAACATACCAGGTATCTAAAAAGACTACCTAAACACAAGCAGTACATAACCCAAGCTTGTTCATTGGCTTGGTGGACTTGTCACAACCAACCATCAAAATTCACACTGACTCTCTGGGTGGCATAAACTAGCAGACCCCTATAGTCCAGTAATCAAACAAGGCACATACACTCTAGGAATCTCTCACGTCAATTCCCCAATGGTCTTGCAATGATATCTACAGACTCTCTGAAGAAGCACTTACGTCTAATTCCTCATGTGGTCTTGAAGCATGGGTTAAATAAGAAAACTCTTGGGAAGCACAAAGTCCTATTCCCGTAGGTCCTGCATATGAAACTAAACCAATAGACCCTCTAGGGAAGCACTTAATCGTCTATTCCCTCATTGATCTCCCGCACCAGGTTCTCAGAGCCCTGAGCAGTCCAGTCATCTGTAATCGACTGTTAGCAGCCCTAAGTATGTTAAAAAACTACTTGGCCAATCGCTAACATACATAAAAAGAAAATAAACAACAGGCAACACATGCAATCAGTGATAACAAGAAAACTAACAATTGCAATATGGTTTTCCTTACAGGCAATGGGGCCAAACGACGATAAATAGCCAAACAGGGGTAGAGAACACCCATGGGGTGATCCTCAACATGCAACCAAGCATATATAAGCAACAATTAATCATAATATAACAAGAAATCTAGGGAAAATAAATAATAGGATCAAAATCCCAAACCCAGGATACCCGATACATGGGTATCTGACACTTTTCCAACCAACACTCAAAGAACTTCAACGTAGGGAAACATACCACCTACCTCGATCCTCGATGATCGATATACTTGAACCTCGGCCTGTGAATCGGCCTAGAATGGAGTATATCTGCAAAAATGTATAAAAATTTGACACTCAGATAACTCACATGAGAAGAAGAATCAGAAAACGAGGCTAAAGAAGAACCAAGAACTCACCGATGCGATTCTTCTTCAATCGATGGAGTTCGATTCAGACAACCAGTGACATATCGGAGGCTTAGAGAAATATCGGCCTCCTCGGACCACTGGATTGAATTATATGGACAAGAAGACATTTATGAGCATTAGGCGTGACCCCGGTCCAATTAATGAAATAAAAAAAGTACACAGCATGTACTTTTAAAGTACACGGTGTGTAGTTGGTTTTTCCGTACTCTTCCAAAATCGGCCTCCCTGTCACCCCTACACACTGTGTGTGTGGCCTGGACATGGCCAACACATGGATTTGAGCGGCAGAGGAGTACACGGCATGTACACAGAAAGTACATGGCGTGTACTCTGAAAATTGCCAGATTCTCCATTTTTCTTTAAAAAGACCATAAAAGAGGTCCGTACCTGAAACCGAAGCTCTGGGTTCTTACAAACATCCGCCCTTAAAAAAATTCATCCCGAAATTTGCCTAACAAGGCGTAGATGAAGAAAACTCGATCAAATCTGGCCACTGAGATCGCATATCAGCCCCCCTCTCCCAATTCTCGTCCTGTATACGGCCGTGCTGCCATGGCACTCGAACCAGAGGAACAGACCGGCCACGAAGTAATTTGGTACTACGATCAAAAATCCTAATAGGATACTCCTCGAACGACGCATCCTGATCCAACTCAACCTCCTCAGGTTGAAAAGCATTATACGGGTCTGAGAAATACCGTCGAAGTTGAGAAACATGAAAGACGTCATGCCTAGCCTAGTACCTCTAAGATAACTACAACATGTAATCAACCAGCCCGACTCACTCTAGAACCTGAAATGGCCAGACGTATCTCGGTGAAAGATTCCCCTGCCTCCTAATCCTCTTATTTACCAACCTCGGGGTAACGCGTAGGAAAACCCGATCTCCGACCTTGAACTCCAATGGTATTCTCCGCTGATCATCATAAGACATATACTGAGACTGTGATGTAGCCATCCTCTTCCGTATAAACATTATCTGCTCTGAGGTCTCTTGAACAAGATGAGGTCCCAGCAAAGCTGCCTCTCCGACCTGTAGCTAGTATAAAGGTGATCGGAAAGGCCTACCGTACAAAGCCTCGTAAGGTGACATCTGAATAGTCACATGAAAACTGTTGTTATAGGTGAACTCCACAAGAGGGATATGCTTCTCCCAAGTACCGCCAAAGTATAGAATTCAAGCTCAGAGCATATCCTCAAGCACCTAGATTGTATGCTCGGACTGACCATCAGTCTTGGGATGGTATGCTGTACTCAAAAGTACCTGTGTACCCAAAGCCCTCTATAGCCTCTGCCAGAAGTTCGAAGTAAAACATGAATCCATGTCTGAAACAATGGAGTGTGGAACCCCATGCATAAGTACAATCTATCAGATGTACAACCATCCCATCTCATCAACACTGAATGTCTCCTTGATCGGAAAGAAGTGTGATACCTTCATGAGCCTGTCCACTATAACCCAAACCACATCATTTCCTCGAGGTGAACTTGGTAAACCTCTCACGAAGTCCATTGCGACATCATTCCATTTACACTTAGGAATTGGTAACTGTTGTAAAAGCCATTCTTGTCGCTGATGCTTCGCCTTCACCCCCTGACTGGTGGAACACCAGATAACAAAACCGGACACATCCTTCTTCATACCTAGCCACCAATACTGACGATGCAAGTCTCGATACGTCTTGGTGACACCAGGATGAACTTCCCACGATGAAGCATGAAACTCCCGCATCATCTCCCCACGTATGTCTGCTGAAACCCATACGCGTCCATGAAAACATAGCACCTCGTCATTGCCTAGTGTCCACCTAAGAGTAGGGTCTCCATCTAACACAACCCCCCGTAGGACTAGGCCCTCAGGGTCTGATAGCTACCTCATTCGAACTCGATCTAAAAGATTAGAGGTAACAGCTATAGAAGAAAGAACTGTCTGACCCTGTCTGTCGTGCACCTCCAAATGAATCTCAGAGAATAGAGCCATTAGCTAACACTCACTACTAGCCTCTTGAACTTCCTGTAACTGAGTCCTCCTACTTAGTACGTCTTCCACAGCATTGCCATTCCGAGGCATATAACCAAGATCAAAGTCGAAAGACTGTAGATACTCGACCCACCTCTGCTATCTTAGATTCAAGTCACGGTGCGTGAATATGTACCTAAGTCTCTTGTGGTCAGTATATACCACAAAATGCTCTCCCATGAGATAGTGCCTCAAAAAACCCAAAGCATGAAGAAATATTAGACAACTCCAGGTCATTCGTAGGATAGTTCTTCACATGTGGTCTCAACTACCGAGACCCGTACACAACAACATGATCTTCCTACATAAGAACTGTTCCATTCCCGATGCCAGATGCATCACAGAAAACTGTATAACTCTTGCCCGGCTCTGGCAGGACTAGAATCGGTGCTGAAGTCAATCTCCCCTCCAGTTCCTGGAATGCTAAATCAAAAGCTTCTGACCAAACGTACTTCACACCTTTCTTAGTCAATCCTGTCAACGGTGCTGCTAAGCATGAGAAGTCCTGTATAAACCGCATGTAGTAACCAGCCAGTCCCAAGAAACTCCGTACCTCAAAGACATTTTTCGGCTACTCCCAGGTAACTACTTCTCTCACCTTCTATGGGTCTACTGATACTCTTATCTCCGAGATGACATAGCCCGGGAAGTGAATATGATCCATCCAAAAGGGGCGCTTTGAGAGTTTAGCATACAACTGATTCCCTCTCAGTGTACTCATAACTATCTCATGATGTGTGGCATAGTCGTGTTGAGGGTGAGATTACACCATGATATCATCCACGAAGACCATGAAAAAGGATTCCAAGTACAGATGGAACACTTGGTTCATCAGTTCCATGAAGACTGCAGGCGCGTTTGTAAGACCGAACAACATGACCGTATACTCGTAGAGACCATATTTGCTCCTAAAAGCTGTGAGAGGTACATTAGATGGTCTGACCCGCAAGTAATGATATCCGGATCTCATGTTGATCTTCGAGAATACACGAGCTCCTCGAAGCTGATCTAAAAGATCATCACTCCTTGGAAAAGGATATCGGTTCTTGACCGTTAACTGGTTTAGCTTTAGATAGTCCACGCAAAGTCGTAAGGTACCATCTGCCTTCTTCGCAAACAACATAGCCAAACCACAAGGAGAAGTACTGGGTCGGATGAAACCATTAGACTACAACTCCTGCAACTACTTCTTGAGATCTTGAAACTCAAGCGTAGCCATCCTATAAGGAGGTATGGGTACCAGTGCTACTCCTAGCGCAAGCGCAATAGAGAAGTCTGCCTCACACTACGGAGGCAACCCGGAAAAGTCCCCTGGAAAGACATCCGGGAAACGGTAAACTATTAGAGGAAAGTCTATCTGAGAGGTCCCATGATCATTCAGATATAAACTAGAAATATGGTCCATAACACTGCCCAACCCATGATGCTCTGGTCCAGCTCTACTTGCCTAGACACCTTATTCACCCTTGTGAAGAAAGGACCCGCCCTTTGGTGATTTGAAACTCACCATGCAACGATAATAATCGACAAAGGCCTAAAAATAAACTAGCCTTTCCATTAGAAGAATGATATCATAACCCGTCATCTCAAGGATATAAAGATCCCACGATAAGTGACACCCACCGACATCAAGGGGGAACTCCTTGCACTGAAGCACTCTAGTAGTTCAATGTCCCAAGGGGGTGTCTAGTTCCAATGTATCCTCAGAAGTAAAGAAAGTATGTCTAAAGATATTTATAGTGTGCAAAGAAATAAATCTATGAGAAGCTCTGATATCAAAAAGTTCAGAAGATAAAACTGAGGCTAATAGGATCGTACCTCGAACCATGGAAGTTCTAGGATCCTGCTCCCGATGAATCTTCTCTACTACAAACGTCTGGCCAGTATCAAGCCCTTGTGTAGCAGCCTGATATCCCAGAGTTGATCCTCCTTGAGCCTGACCACAGCTTCTGCGACCTCTACCATGGCCTGAACGACCTGAAGAACTCCAACACCCAGTCTTCTGTGGAACTGGTAATCCTACCCCTGTACGAGGAGTAGAAACCGATCCTCCTTCACTAGCTGCTGGAAGAAGAACCCTACAAAACGCTACAGATGACCCATCTTGTTGTAGGCCCAGAACTACACTAGATCTCTAGGGAACTGAGGCCTCTTATGCCCGCTCATTCCAAAATGATATCACACCACCTGGTTTCCAGAAGGAAGGTCCCATATTCCAGAAGAAATACCCCGCTTCCTCGAGTCACCTTGAGTAGACTCTCGGTGGCGCTTCCTGCTGTCAGTAGGAAATGAATCAGTCATAGATGCTGAACTGCCCTGGTCAACAGCTCTATTCTCCCTTAGATTCAGTTTGGTGACCAACGCCTAGTTGACTATTAGGGTAATAGAAGTCAACTAGAAGATGTTCACCTGTGATCTGATCTCTGGCTTGAGGCCTTCCGCAAAATTTCTTGCCAAAAACAGCTCGTCATTTCCCATAACGGGAGTGAATCACTGTAACTCAGTGAAATGGGAGGAATACTCCATAACTAAAAGAGTACCCTACTACAGGTTCATGAACTCTTTGGCTCTATCATCCCTCAGCATCGCCAGATAGAAGTAGTCATAGAACGTATGATAGAATTTGTCCCAAGCCATAGTCTGTTGGCGCCCTGCCTGCGAGACTACATCCCACCATCTCATGGAAGAATCTTGAATCATGTAAGTCACGAGCTTCACCCTTCGGTCTGGGGGTGTCTCCAGATGCTCGAAGATGGAAAAAATGGTTTTTGTCCATGACTCCACAGCCTGAGGTCCTCCATCCCATGTGAAAGTGGGATACTGATGCTGCTGGAAGACTCGCGTCTGCTCTTCCATAGACGGGGTAGGATGCTGTGCTCCCTGGAAGGTCCGCATGAACCACATGAAACCCTCTATGAACTGAGAGTCAAAACTATTGTCTGGAATCAATGCAGGATCCACGTCTGGAACGATAGGTGGAACTACGGGTAGTCCCTGCTCTACCATATCAGGTGTACGGTCGCTGCCTAGTTCCTGGCATGCAACGGGAGGACGTCTTAGTGCCATAGCCCTGAATGGTCAAAAGCACACTCCATATTTAAGATTAACAAGGATAGAAAAAATAAAGAGTATAAAATGGGAAAGGAGAGAGAAACACTTATGTTTTCAAAACAAGACTACACAGTGTGTATGTAAACTACATGGCGTGTTTGTTAAAGCAATTTACATGGGCATGTAACTCTTCCACCACTGGTTATGCAAAATTCTATACTACATGGCATGTTGTCCCAAAACACGGCATGTAATTGAATTCAACACCCCTGCCCGAGCCTCGTTACATAGCTAACCTACATGGTCCTCCAACTCCTAAACTACACGGCGTGTGTACTAAAGACACAACTTGTACTAGACAAGTTTTGGTGGCCTGTGTAGCGGTTACATAGCCGGCTACACAGATTACTCTTACACGGCCTGTTCCAAAAAAACACGTCGTTTATAAGGACAGATCACACCGACCTGTGTTGTTCATGACATGGCCAGGTGCCCAGAAGAAAACTACACAGCGTGTTCTTATAACAATTGGCATGTACTAGACAGGCTCGACGACCCCTATAGCAAGTCACATGGCCGGCCACACAACTAACCCCTTAAACAGCGTGTTCTGAACAAACACGGCGTGTGTAGGATAAGATAACACCGAACCGTGTTTTTCGTGACATGGCTGGGTACCTAGGAGAAAAATACACGGCGTGTTATTATAGCACATGACGTGTACTACATGAGTCTTCTCGACCTGTGTTATCAGTTACCCGGACGGGTACACAGTTGACTACCACACGGCGTGTACTTAAGGTACACGGTGTGTCCCTGGAGAATCTCCGACACCCCATGTTTTTGTTTACACAGTTTGGAACACGGTTTAAAAACTACACAACGTTTATTAATAAAGTACACGCCGTGTATTTTGGGTTTTTTTAGGCAGTAGCTCAGAAACTGTACCGAGCACCAGAAACACTGAAAAACAAACATCTATGTGCCAAATTCTGATCCGTGGGGGCCCATGCTCCCTGCAAATCAAATCTTGGCATCATGACAATGCATATATCATGTAAAACAGCATAGAAAGTATGTCCGTCATAATAACTATCACAAAAACATGCATAATTTATCACGTCATCTATCACAACAGCATGAAATTCTAATGCACCCTAGATGGCATGGTAAAATGCCTAACATGTGATTTCCTACTCAGTTCTTATATGATGTATGAGATGGCAGACCCTCATCTCATCGGTTTACAACAAAATAGAACCACAATCATATAAAAGTTAACAACACAAAACATGTGTATCACCCAATGGGAAAATATAATAAACTGTAAAACTTGCAAAAACTGAAAATTGAAATTACGAGGTAATATAACTTTTTCCTGTACATGGGTTAATTACTCCCAGGCAAATTTTATTACCAACTAACCATTTCTTCATATCCCTATCTAATATCGCAAAACAGTAAGGCAATAGAAAAGAAGGAAACTCCTCTGATACCACTTTGTAACGACCCGAATCCAGAGCCACATAACCGGTGCCCCATCCCCGGTTCGCCACATGACCTCAAGCGAGTTTGCCCAAATGCCAGAGGCTTACGAATAGTAGCGAGGGCCTTGGTGAGTCAGTGGGGAAACTATTCCCTCATTTGGTAAAGTATCTAGTGGAAGAAATAAAATAATCAATAGGGGAAGAAGTAAACAACATACACCAACTGAACTAAAAGTAGAAGAAATGTTTGATATAATAACTATGCATTACGGTACATGTATCTATGGAAAGCAGAAAACAAATCAACGTGATGAAATAAAACTAAAACCAAAGTAATAAACGTAAACAGCAACTCCAGCAGCATTGCAAGCCAAAGCTCGGTCCCATGCACTCCAGCTCCAACCAGCAATCAAGTACCTGAGGTAGAAGGGCCATAATCCCTATCTACACCTACAACCATATAATCTATTTGGGTTGAGAAGTTAGACCAAGACATGGTGTGAGACTAATCCCAGTAGGCAACCACCACAATATTTTTTCCCTACTATTAGTGAGTAATATATGAAAATAAAGGGAAAATAAACACAGTAACAAACTAGAAGTAGTCCAGTAATCAATTCTACCAATTACCATTTATATTCATTTAATTACACAACCAGGGAAAACCATAAAAGTTTTCTATTCCAAGGTATGCAAGTAACACAACAGGTATCTAAAAAGACTACCTAAACACAAGTAGTACAAAACCCAAGATTATTATTTGGCTTGGTGGACTCGTCACAAAAAACCATCAAAATTTACACTGACTCTCTAGGTGGCTTAAACTAGCAGACCCCTATAGTCCAATAATCGAACAAGGTATAGACACTTTGGGAAGCTCTCACGTCACTTCCCTCGTGGTCTTGTAACGATAGCTACAGACTCTCTGAGGAAGCACTTACGTCTAATTCCTCATGTGGTATCGATGCGTGGGTAAACTAAGAACAATATTCCGAAGCACAAAGTCTTATTCTCATAGGTCCTGTGTACGAAACTAAACCAAAAGACCCTCTAGGGAAGCACTTAATCGTCAATTCCCTCATTGATCTCCCACACCAGGTTCTCAGAGCCCTGAGCAGTCCAGTCGTGCGTAATTGATTCTTAGCTGCCCTAAGTATGTTAAAAAACTACTTGTCTAATAGCTACCATACATGAAAAGCAAATAAACAGCAGGAAACACATGAAATCAGTGATAAAAAGTAAACTAACAATTGTATTAGGGTTAGCCTCAAAGGCAATGGTGCCAAATGGAGATAAACAGACAAACAGGGGGAGAGAACACCCATGGGGAGATCCTGAACATGCAACTAAGCATATATTAGCAACAATTAAACATAAGCTGACAAGAAATCTAGTGAAAATTAAAAATAAGATCAAAATCCCAAACTCGGGATACCCGATACATGGGTATCCGACACTTTTACAACCAAAAGTCAATGAACTTAAACTTAGGGCAACATACCACCTACCTCGATCCTTGATGATCGATATACTTGAACCTCGACCTGTGAATTGGACTAGAACGGAGTAGATCTACAAAAACTTTTAAAACGTTCAACCTCAGATAACTCACAAGAGAGGAAGAATCAGAAAACGAGGCTAAAGAAGAACCAAGAACTCACCATTGTGATTTTTCTGCAATCTACGGAGTTCGATACAGACAACTGGTGACAGATCGGTGGCTCGGAGAAGAATCGGCCTCCTCGGATGCTCTGGACGGAATTAGGGGGAGAAGAAGACGTTTATGAGCATTAGGCGCAACCCCAGTCTGATTAATGAAATAAAAAAAGTACACGGCATGCACTTTTAAAGTACACGGCGTGTAGTGGGTTTTTCCTTACTCCACTAAAATCGGCCTCCATGTCACCCCTACACACCGTGTGTGTGTCCCGGACACGGCCAACACACGGCTTCGAGCAGTAGAGGAGTACACCATGTGTACTCATAAAGTAAACAGCGTGTACTCTGAAAATTTCGACATTCTCCATTTTTCCTTAAAAAGCCCATAAAAGAGATCCGTACCTGAGACCGAATCTCTGGGTTCTTACAATTACATTCACCAAGAGTTTTATGTTGTTTTATGTCTGATGAATAATTTTGTGAAAACTACAAAATTCAATTTAAAGAGGTTTTATGTTCGTTTGTGAAGGATAGAGATAGAAGCACAATTTAGTGATCAATTGAGTGCATATGCTGTTTGGAGACTATTTTGCTACAGTTTGAGTAGGATTCTAGAGTTATTTGATTTATATTTTTTTATGGAAAGAGAAACAATTTATTCAAAAACATTCATGATATAGTATATAGAAGACATAATACATTTAATAACACATCCAAACTCCATAAAAACCCATTAATTACATGTATGATCTCTAATGTTGAGGTCATGTTTTTGACAAATATTATCTTCATTATATGAAATAATATGATCCATGGAATAGAAATATTCATTGAAATAAAATTTATCTAGGAAAAAGTCATTTTTGTTGTAGAATCATTAATTGTTTATAGAAACTTGTTCGAAGTAAATGAAACAAATAAGAATCATTTTATTAACAGTGTCGAAAGAATAAAAAATACTATAAAGTAAACAGAACACAAGTATTTAAGTGGATCCGACATTTTGGTCCTACTCTGTAGAAATAAAACCACCACAAATTTACTTTTTATTATGAAAAATAGTAATAGAGAATACAAAAACAGAGAAGTGTAATAAAATTAGGAAACAACGACAGACCAAATTAACTATCCAAGTATAAGGTCCTAGTCGCCCCATGAGCTAGTGATGAACTCTGGATCGGAGTTAGCGAAGTAACCCCCTAAACTAGATAGACTCACACACACAACCCATGAAAACCAAACCACAAATAGAAAAGAAAAACTATACTATACAACACAAGAACCGAACAAAGAAAGATAAAGATTACAAAACCAGAATCTTGGTAATGAATGAAGCTCTGCATAGGTAATAAAATCTTGAATGGGAGGTGGTCCAAGAGTGTTTGGGGGGCCCAAAATCTTCACTGGGAAATGTCACTGGTGAAGGGGTGCAGAAGGCATCGAGGCAAGGGATCCCTGGATGTCCCTGTATTTGAGTAATATCATCCCTCTCTAGAGCAGCTGACAGAAACGAAGAACCACAGACACAAATGAGAACCACCGAAGGGGTGAAATAATGGAAACAATAGAACCCAAGGGACACCCTTACAATAATTACATATGAGGAGCCACATGACATGAAGAAGGTGATCCGAAATATAAAAAAAGACATGAAGTTGAATCATATCCCGTATTAGTTGGGACCTGCGACATACATAAGAAAGAAGATGACAACAGATAAGTACACCGAGAAACACAAATCAGCTAACTTTTAATTCCATATCACAATTCATCAATGACTAAGATGATTCGAGATAGGAGGATCCCCATAGTGGAAGCATAGAAGTAAGATAAGATAGAAGAACATTTAAACCAAACAACCCAAAAAACTAGTACGCCACCATCTAGGAACAAGCCGAACGAAACTGAAAATCCCACACAGAGGCTCAACAACACAAGTAGCCCAACAAAAAGATAGTTGCATAAAAATAATAGAAAACACATGTAAAATTTTTCATGGAAAACAAAAACCACTATTTTAATTTTGAAAAAACATATCAAAAAATCATAACATTTTCAATATTAAAATAAAAAATAATGATGGTGTTCTTACAAAGGACAAACTATCCTATCCTACAAGTATTGTGGGAATATTTTCATAAAATCAAAACCCCGATGTCTAAAAATATCCACCCAACATGAATATCACCTTGCATATGCCAGTAGTGTAACATGTTCTACCCATACAACAAATCTAATTCTAAAATACTTATTAAATGCTTAGAAAAATTACTATATGAAAAACCACATTAAAACAGATCTTACCCCACACGATATTTGTTTTATTCCAAAACAACAACTCCCCATTGAAAAGAAAACACCTAAAATTCAAAAAACCTTTCTGGGGGTAAAATATAGTGAACAATAAAACAAAGAAAATCATTTTATGCGATATTATTAAAAATAAGTAGATACAATTCAAAATAAACACAAAAACATAAAGTAGACAAGAAAAGAAAAGCTTCTTCACCTAAGTGGGAAAACCTTAGAAGATCCCACAAAACAAAAACTTTTCCTCAACATTTGTCACCCCATAAATAACTATGGATCCATCCCTAGGAATGCAAGAAAAATACAACAAATATCATATAACTAATTCTAATTATTGGGATGAAAACTAAAGGACTTCCATAGTGTCATAACCGGGACATACAACATGTATTTGGCCTAGAATATCTTTAACTTTAAGATTAGGATAGAAATTTTTTATACGACTGATATTGCCACACATAAAACACTGAAAACAATTAATCCGGTTCTTATCGTTCCGACCATTATTTTTCACATGAGCCTTAGTAAATAGAATATGAGGTCTATTCTTAATATTACTCATCACTTCCTTCAAACCATGTGTTTTAAGATCATGGGATAGAACAACTGACTTAACTTCCTCTAACGTAATGGAATCCCAACCATACAACAAGGAGTCTCTAAACGAATTAAAAGAATCATCAAGAGAAGTTAAAAAAAATTAAAGCACAATCCTCATCTTTAATCTTGATGTCAATATTAACCGAATATAACAAAATATTATAAAACACATTAATATCAACTAGAACAGAATAACTAGGGGCCATTTTGAAATTATACAACAACATCTTTTTGTATAAATATCCAAGAAAGGATTTAATCATATACATGTGTTTGAGTTTATGCCAAATAGATTTTGTAGTGGTTTCATGTGAAAGATCATGAAAAACATTATCACCTAGGGTAAACAGAAGAGTACAGTGACCCTTCTCAAGTACACTTGGATCAACATCAACAAAGTGATGGACTGAACAATGGTAATGATGATCAATGTGGGTTTATTTCTACCGTGTAAAGCCTCAACAAGACCATTGTGAACTAACCAAGCATGAATTTTAACACTCAATAGATTAAAACCATTTTAACCAATAAATTTTTCAATTTCAAGATTTACATAATTTGTAAAAAAATAATACAGGCTCTGAAACCACGTGTTATCGGTAAAGGTTTATAGAATCTTGTTCGAAGTAAACAATGAAAATAAGAATAGTTTTATTAACAATGTCAAAAGAACGAAAAACTAAAATTATAAAAAGTAAATACAACACAAGTATTTACAGGGTTAGTACCTTTTTTCCCTAGTCCACAGAAAGAACACCACCACAGTTTTATGTATTGTTATGAAAAATGTAAACAAAGAACATACAAATGGAGAAGAATAATAAAAGAAGTCCACAAACATATACCAATGAAACTATCTGAGAAAAGATACCTAGTCACCCCAAGGGCCAATGATGAAATATAGCACATAGTTAGTGAAGTAATCCCCTGAACTAGATGAACTCATGCACGCAGCCCCCAAAAACAAGACTGCAAATAGAAAAGAAACACAAAATCATTCCTTGTAATAAATAAGAAAAGAAAGCTAAATATTAGAAAACCAGAAGCTCAGTAACAAATGCAGATCTTCCCAGGTCAGATGATCTTGAATAGGAGGAGGTCCACCAGAGTTTACAAGGCCCAAAATCTCCACTAGGAAACATTATCAGAGTAGGGGTACAAAATGCGTCGAGGAAGGGGTCCCCTAGAGGTTCCTCTCTCTCAGTTCTCTCAACTCAATCTAGAGAAGCTAATAGAAACGAAGAACCACACAGACAAATGAAACCACTGATAAGGTGAAATAAAGGAAAAAAAGAACTAAATGGATGACCTAATAGGTTTATCATATGAGGAGACATGTGGTAGGTGGAAGGTGAGTCAAATGATCGAGAAATCTAGGCGGTTGAAACAGATCCCACTAAAGCCGAGACACGTGACATATGAGAGGAAAATGGGGGGAAATGAGTAAGCACACTGAGAAACACAATTTAGTAAACCAGAACCTCCAGATCACAATTCATTAATAGAAATGTTGATGAATGATAGAAGGATCTCCATATTGGTAACATAGAGGAAAATCAGGACAATAGAGAAGATCAACTGAACACCCCAACAAACAAGCGGACCATGGTCTATGAACAAGTCTAACGAAACAACAAAGCCCACGTGGAGGGCCAACAACACAAGCATCCCAAAAAAAAGATAATTTTATAATTATAATTATAAAAAAACATGTTAAATTATTCATTGAAAACTAATACCGCAATTTTAATTTTAAACACTCAAAACATAAATTTAAGCATCTAACCAATGCTTGTGGGGTCTCCTTGGATGCTTGAAGTGCTCTTCCCAAATTCTGTGTTCCCAAATCTTATTTTTCCAATGGCATGTAAAAATGAACATTCTCATAATAGTAATTTTCATTAAAATTACTAAACTGATCGTATGTATCTTTCATATAGGTTGTGGAATTGGGAGGGTAGAAAGAAGTAAGAAATTCAAAAACATAACTTTTTTAACATCTAAATCATTCACATTCTCTGACCCATAAATTTAAAAATCAAATTCTGAACCTCATAATGAATGTGCCTAACATTTTTCTATTAATTAAAATTGTTCTGGGGGATAAAATGAAAATCATGCATGAATTCGATAGGGAAGTACCCGATGAGACTCAAACCCGAGACCTCACCGAGAGCCCATAGGACCAATACCACTGGGCTTGACCCTAAGGTCTCTATTCGATTTAAAATAATGGTCAACACTGTAGGACATACAAGAGAACCTAGTATAGGTTATTTTTGGAAATGAAGTTTAATCTGTTTGAATATGGGTTTTCTTTTTCTCAACTTTAATGAACTCTTCATCACCCACCGGTGTAGATTTTTCTTTGTCCAACATTTTAGTTTCTCTCTATTCACTACTTAAACAAAAATTGTGAGTGGGGAAATATAAAATCCTAGATCCAATATGGCATTAGCATCCAAGTGGTTTTGTCAAACAACCAAAAAGGATTTATCTACAACATCATCAAAGGACGAAACATGATCACCCAACTCCTGATCCATTCATGCAAGGAAAGTTTCCATTATTTTGGAATTTTGGATGTCTATACCCCATTATTGAGTAGAAATAATTTCCTTGTGTAATGGGATTGCAACCATATTTAATTTGATGACTATTCAGCATCATACATCTAGTCATTCATGGATACATCATGATTAATTGATAAATTCTTAATGTAGTTCAACTCAAAATTGTCCAAAAATATTTTAGTAATGCGAACAAAACGTATATCCTAGATAATGTGGGCAGGAATAACACATATCTTTGGGAGACCTCAACCAAATTGATAGAATGGGACTCTTCATCCAGTTCCATTTCCTATGAATACTTCAGAATCTACACACCAGTAGGAGTATAGTCCTCGATGAAAAACTCAAACTGCATAAAGGAAGCAATAAAATGTCCATGGTGCTTGTATCTAGTATAGAACAATTGGAGGTCCACATAACATATTTCCGAAAAAAGTTCATTCAATTCATTTTGAATCTTGAACTAGTGAGGAAGGGGTAGGGAAACATCCAAACCCACACAAACCATTGTAACATATTGACGTGAGAGACACAAGGTAATTGATTAAATTTTCACCTATGAGAGAATAATAGAAGCAATCATAGGTGGGGATTCTAATTGAAATAGGTGATTTGAATGACCTAGAAGACCAATCTGCTGAATTTTATCCCACACGTGATTGTTTCCATATCTGAGATAACATATGTTTTATGAATATGATATATCTTTTATCATATCATAGATATAATGATTCATGTGTATCTTCCTGTATGAGATCTATGAGATCTTTTGATGTCTATTTTTATATATTTTTAATATTTTCATTTCAATCAAGATATGTGGAAGATGGGAGGCTATAAATGGGGAAGTAGCTGGTGGAGAAAAATTGAGAGAATATCTCAAGATATAGTCCACTGAGATAAAGTATAAATGGGGTTCCATGTTTGTGGTAGTCTGTGTGTGTCAAAATAAATGGATACCGTGACATCAACAGTGGATAAAAAATTTGAAGGGATACCACATGTGTGTGTTTGGATCCCCTCACAATCATTGGCATAGTTAAGTTTAGATTTTACCGAGAGGTTTTATGTTCTACAACCATCAGAACTACTCTGATATGATCAGCTTTCATCTACAATGTTTTTTGATCTGGTCCTGATGCTTTTTCATCTTAACCTTTTGTTTAGGTAGTAATCTATTTCATTCATGATTAGACCGATTTGGGTTTTTTTCTGGTTGTGTTATCTATTTCAGGCTGGCTTCAAACTTCTTCTGCATTCCATCCTTGATCTAATATTTTATTCTTGAGTATCACTTTTGAGATGCCTCCCATATTCTGGGTGGCTCTACCATGTACCACTTGATTTTTAGTGAATCCCTCTTTCGGGACTAGGTCCCATGGGTTTTCCCTTTTTGTTTCTTCATGTAAAAAATATTGTCTGTTAATTTTTTTATTATGTTATATATATCTCTAACATACTTCATCTAGTTTTACGAAGTTGTATCAAAATAATTTCTATACTGAAGTTAGTATTCTCTCACAACATGAAGTATCAGAGGTGATAGTTATAGCTTGTAATTTGGGGTGAGGATTTTGGATGTATTCAGGAGGATCAATGGAACCTGGGGTAGAATACGGTGTGGAGGAAATGTATGACGATATATTTGTTTTAGATCTTGCACCTAATTCATTTCTTCATATGTTTGATTGGTGATAAATGAATTAAAAATTGATGATTGAGGTGATGTGCTAGCTGCTCAGGGTCTTGAGAAAGGGGGAGCCAGTTTTTCTTATAGGCGTTATATATTTTGTGGCGATCATGATTTTGAGGTAACCGAATATTAATGATTATGGTACTAGCAGTGCAGACATAGGTATGATGAAGAGTTCAAGGTTTGAGTTTATTTTTTAGGGGGATAAGTCAAGTTTCTATTATAGTTTCCAAAGGATGTCATCATATTTCTACAAAGGATGATGGATGGTGAGATACCAAAACAAATTTCAGTTTAATTGAGTATGTTGGATAGTATCTCTGTTGACTAGCTGAAGAGGGATATTGTTGGAATTTATCCCGCACGTGATTGTTTCCATATCTGAGATAAGATATGGTTTTTGAATATGATAGATCATTTATCATATCATATAGATAAGGCTACATGTGTATCATCCATCATGTGATACATGAGATCTCATGATATTGGTTTTTTAGTTTTTTTTGTATTTCCATTTCAAAAAAGATATTCGGAATATAGGAGCCTATAAAAGGGGGATCAACTTGTGAAAAAAAGTGAGAGTGTTTCTCAAGATGTAGTCTATAAAGTTGAATTGGAATGGGATCGATGCATTTGTGGAATTCCATTTGGATCTTCATCAATGGAGATTGTGAAATCTATGGTGGCTCTACGATATGATAGTATACCATGTGTGAGTGTGGGCAGCTCCCCTCACAATCTTCATCATAGCGCAGTACAAAGTTTACCCAGCGGTTTTATGTTCTGAAACCTTCAGAAATACTCTAATCTGATCAACTTTAATCTGATTTGTTTTTTGATTCGATCTGAGTGCTTTTTCATCTGCATCATTTGTTTAGGGATCAATCTTCTTCTTTCACGGTCAAATATACTTGGGTTTCTTTATCAGGATGCATTATCTATTTCAAGTTGGCAACAGACTACATCTGATTTCCAAACTGAATCCACTATTTTATTCTTTAATATTAATTTTAAAATCCCTTCCTCTTTGGAGGTGTCTTAACCATGTACCTATTGATTTTTATTGGATCCCTATTTCTGGTCTAGGTCCCGTGGTTTTTCCCTTTTGGTGTTTTCATATTAAAAATATTTCATGAATAATTATTTATTCTACAATATATATCACTTCCATATATCATCGGGTTTGCCACAAGTTCTCTCACATGCATTTTTATCCCAAATTCAGGATTCTCTCCTAACACAATCAAGATTGGGGGAACTGAAGATTTGGAATCTCCATAGAGGAAAAGAGTCTATTTCTGAATGAGAAAAAAAAACAAACAACCTCCATTAGGAATGCAACCAAAAATGATAGAAATATGATATATTTTTTCAATGAAGGATGACTTGAGTATTATATAGAAACACCATAGTGAGATTAGAAACCCACAATGACTTTCAATAAATGATTTAGTGAAACCATAGGTGTGATACCTTTGATAATCATTCCAACTAGTGAGAAACTGAACATCGATGCCAACCTAGAAATTTTTTCTTCAGGGACGACCACTGTCAGGGGAACACATATAGTATAGGGTCAAGGGGAATTGATGACATCATATAAATATATACATATATATTTGTTTGGGGTTGTGGTTGGTTGGTCAGTTTATGTTGGGGAAATTGAAAAGTGTTTTTATTGATTTATTTTGTATTTTCAATCTTTTTTGTGGTATTATTGATTACATTAGTGATAGTCAGTAGTACATTAAAAAAGGTAAAAATCAATTATAAAATGGGACTCAATAATTCTAATCAGTTGGAGAGAGGGAAAATATTGACAAGGAAAATTTTTTATCTTCCACTTTTTAATTTATTTATTATATCCCTGAGTTTAATAATAATTTTTTCTATGTATATATTATTTGATGCCACTTGGATTAAAACCCATGGAATATTACATGACCCTAGATGGATAGCAAGGCTCAGACCCCCCCCCCCCATTCCACCCCAAGGATAGACCAAAAATAAAACTAACTCATTATAATTTGGCTCCAAAACTCATTCAGATTAAAATCTCATTACATGGTGATAAGGAACTATGTAGCATCAATATGGATGTCTTCTATTGGATGGGTGTATCCCAATATATTTGGATAATGTTGGGTAAAATCCTATCACCTCATACTACACACCCTACTACACCTCTTGAGAGTAGAGCTTCGCAGTGATCTCGTTGGGTGTCATTGGGGGAAACATGCCTCTGCTTCGGGGGTTTGAGGGCTGAAGATTCCTATTGGCACCAAAATTTGGAATCAAGAGGAGAAAACGAGAATCCCATGGGGTGGCCTCACGAAGATCTCCCATGGAACCCTACAGCACCATGGCTGGCGTGAAGCAACCCCCACTATGAAGCAACCGTTGATCAAGGAGTAAGGAGGCTCTGTGAACTAGATTGATGTTTGTGAGGCCGCCGTAGAGAAAGGATTCGAGAGGCTCTGTGAACCATATTGATGTTTGTAAGGCCACCATGGAGCAAGGAGGTGGGAGGTTATGCGGTTATGAAAAAATTACAGGTGTCTTAATTCCATGAAAGCTCTGCTTCTCGGCGCCTCTTGAATATATATACTGGGCTCCCCTCAACCCCAAAAGACAAACCCTCTGACCATTTTCCTTCTTAGCTCTCAAATCATGAAGAAATTTCTTCTTTGTGAGCCATGAGCTCTTCAAGGTATTTATCATCATGAAGTGCCTTCCCTTTTCATAAATTCAACCCCTCATCAAAGTGGGTTTCCCTTCACAGAGCTCATGGGCCTTCACAAAGGAATGGGATCCCCAAGGGGACTCAGGTCTTCACATATCCCTTATGTTTCACAAAGTACCCTCCATGCACATGTAACCCACATGATAAGGCAGGGTCACTATGCTTCGCGACGAACATTTCTTCACAATTATATGCTTTATAGGGAACCCTTTCTTTTATAAGAACTGTTTGGAGAATTCCCTTCAACTTCAAAAATCACTATCCATATGAACCTTTGCCCTATGCATAGGCTAGGCCACTTCACTTCATGAAGAATACCACTTCAGAAATCCCCTCTCCAACATAGAGCACTAGAGTTTCACAAGGCTTCTTCCTATGAACCCCTTTTCTCTATAACTCCTTTTTCCGTGCGACCCTCCAGGTTTACACGAAGTGATTTTAAAGTCACCTGGGTGGTGCTTCCTGTTGTGTTGCTTCTATTCGTGCTTCTTTTCATAGTCATGCTAACAACTATTTCTTCTTCTCATTTCCATGATAATGCGGGCCCCTCAGTGGATCACTCCACCAAACCCCCTCACCATGACATTGCTGATGCCTTCCCTTCCCCAAGGGTGGGAAGGTATCAGTTATGTATGTCCTAGGGGTGCGGAGTAAACCATCCTCTTTGGAGCTGCAAGACGTTAAACTTCCAAGAACCACCGTCCCCAGCACATGATGTTAAACTGTGATCCAGCCCCATGCATCATAAACAGGGAGCCACATCTCATAAATTCTCTACGCCCGCTCATCTCCACGGGAGTGAAATATTCCTCACATGGAATGAGATCCTCTTTGTTGAAGTGGTTCCTATCCGTAGGGAAAGGGCACCAACCTTGGTGTAAGACCATATCCTTTATTATGGAAGGAAACATCCCAGATCCTCCTATCTTCTTACTATCCAAAGACCAGAAGGGGGGATGGGCACATTTAACCTCTTCTCTTATGTGTCAAATCCCTCTCCCACTAGGCTTTGTCGCCACTCGGGCCTCCATTCTCGAGTAAGTCCCAATCACTATCTCCCCGGGTTGCAAACCATGCGTAAGCCGCTGTTTCCTCTTTGGGATGAAAACCACATGTAAGCCCCACTCCACTTCCCACAGACTTACCTTTCATGACATGGTCATTAGGTCTTTTATACCTCTTGTTTCTCACACAAATCATGACTCATATGGGATTAGAGTAAGCATCGACAAGAAAATCATCTCTGGGCCTCTTTAGAGTATAAAACACAACCCCTCTTCCGAACTACGTAGAATTTGTTCCTTGCCTAGGAAATGTATGTAGGTAGCCTCCATGAGGTTCCATCCCAACAACCATTAGTCCCGACCACTTCGCATTGATTGACCAACACCTCTTCGGAAATACGTGGACTTTGATTCTTTCCCAGAAAAGGTACGTAGGAAGCCTCCCTGAGGATCCAGCCCAACAACAATTGGTCCCGACCACTTCACATCGATTCAACATAACCTATTTTTAACTACATGGACTTTGATCATTGCCAAGTCAAGGAACATAGAAATCCTACCTGAGGTTCATGCCCAACAAACATTGGTCACGACCATGTCACGTCGGTTCACCAACACATATTCTAAACTACGTATAATTTTATCCTTGCCAAGGTAAGGTAAGTAGGAAGCCCCCCTAAGGTTCAAGCCCAACACCCATTGACCCAACTACCTCATGTAGGTCCACCCTTGTCTTGCATGACATTGAACGGAATTCCCCTTTTGTCTTTCATGACACTAAACTGTCCCTTATTCATCGGTAATCTGTTGTGATCCCCATTCAGTAGTAAGTCATTGTCAACCCCATTGAGTGGTAAGCCATTGTCAACCGCATTCAGCGGTATGCCATTGTCAACCCCATTCAGTGGAAAGCCGTTGTCAACCCCATTCAGTGGTAAGCCATTTTCAACCACAACCCAGTGGTAAGATGTTGTCATCCATGTCATTGAGACCCGCATCTCTAGTCCTCTCTAGTTGCATCAGGCCAACTCTCGGGCTACTAACCACGCATATGCCATAGTATATCTTCAGGTCATTGTCTCCTACAGAGAATCTGATTCCATGTCCCATCTAAACTATGTTGACTTTGATTTTTTCCTTGTCAAGGTTTGTAGGAAGCCACTTTGAGGTTCGAGCCCATATCCCATGTCTCATATTGGACATTCCCTAGAGCTTTTGTGTTTCAGGAAGGTTATTCCCCAACCTGGAGATTCCACTTCCTCTGGGTCCCATCCATACGGGTCACCTCCTTAGGTTTCTCATCTTCTTACCAAACTACAGTTACTTTGATTCCCTACCACATGGATATGAAAGAAGTCTCTTTGAAGCTCAATCCCTACATCACTATCACCCTCAAGCCGGCTCCATATCATTCCCCTACCACTTCATTTAACTGTTCTCATCCATACTGGCTCTTACTCAGACTGCTACATCCCTGTGATATCATGTCACTCACCTATTTATAGCACCTAGTAGTAATCGGGTAACTAACCACACGTTAGACGCAACATCAATGTTCCCTCCCGGGGTTTCTCCCTTCTGATCCACTCCCGTCAGTATTTCGATTTGTCTGATATATGTACGCTAGACGTTAAACTCGTGGCATACCCTGAGATAAACATGGGAAGATGAGGAAAACCTTAGAGACGTGCATATGGAATATAATTCCCTATATTCAACATGGGATGGTTTGGACATTCACACCCTCAAGAAGCCCTATCATATGGGGATGAAACCCAGACGCTCCAGTGTTCCATCATCCAGACACCCCAGTGATGTACATACTCCCCTGACCAATGGATGCTTTCTTGACTAGACCCCATGGAATTTCAAAATAGAATCAGTGTAATTAACCGACATCCATAAAGATATGACACTGGGAAGAGTTTCAAGAACAACGTCTTAAGTCTATAAGGGAGGCCAGGAATAGGTATCGAGTTTCGAGAAGGGATCCATGGAAGGAAGAACTGACATCCCATCATACCATTTTGATCAAGGAGAAAACACCCATGAATATGTGACTGATGCTGCCTACCATTGGAAAGAGGGAATGCGAGGCAACAGTCAGTACATCCTCGTCCTCTAAAAAAGACGAATGTGCGCCCTAGAGAAAGTGTTGGAAAAATAAATAGTGAACCCGATGTGAAGTTCTTATCCTCAATTTGGAGATTACTAGTGTTCGAGACATCAGGGGACTAGCATGTCATCAGATCCAGATATCTAGCACTGGGTCCCTCCAAGCAAATAACAAGCCTAGCATGAAACTCAGCAGAAGTCGAGGTAGTTAAAACGTTGGACATCATGATCAGCGATGTTGTAAGCCTGGGTCCTTCTTACTAGCAATGGAAGATTGAATGACTCTAGGGAATTGGATGTTAATTTCATTTTTGAATCACTAATAGTTTAATCTCCTTGATTAACAGGACCCATGATGCCGCAATAGGAAACCGGTCACCGCCCATCCACCAATGCAGGGGAAGGGGAAATGTCAATGCAGTTGTCCCACGTGGCTCCACCACTTCTGCGACAGTCTCTACAACCACAATTGATGGGTGACCACGCCCCATCTCCCAGTCAGAATTAGTTCAGGGAAGGTTGATAAATGACCTCATCATCCAATATGAGGAGGAGAAGATTATCTCGACTCATGATATCACCTGTGAGGATTTAGAGGCGTCTGTGTGTCATCTCCACCGCCGCCCCCAAGGGCCGCGCATGGAGCCACTACTGCCCACTCTGATGCACAATTGTTTTGGGTGCCTCTCCCCAGAACACTTCAATGACTCCCTCCCCAACACAGATGAGGTGGGGGAAGTCCAGGCCAGCCTGGCCAGGATTCTGTTCCAGAGGCTCCCAAGGAAGGACCCCACTAGTCCGCTCCAGTTCCTCCACCCATCCCCATTAGTCGAAGAGAAGGTAAGATATGCGCTTGCACCTACGGCCCCAGTATGGATGACCCAACACTAGCATCGGGTGTAGGCTGAGTGGGAAGCCTGGCTAGGGGTGTCAACGTCAGAAACTGCCGTGACTCGGGCCACCACTAAAGTATATCATCAGCCCCCGGTGTATGCTGAGCAGGGGCCCTCATACACTCAGCCCATATCGAGGCCCCAACATCCCCATGGATATGCTGGGTCTACTCTCTTGGTCACCTACACAGGGAGCGTCCACCGCAGACCGACCCATGACAACGACACCCAATATGAATGTCCTCCCCATACCGCAACCATTTAAAATGTTGTTCGTCCCCACTTCCATGATCGGCATGGAGTTCTACATCGTGTCACCTTTAATCCGAATGAGGGTCCTCCCCATGGTTGTGGCACTCAGTACGGAAGCCTCTTCTACACTCATGACATTGCGTATGGGGTCATTTATCTTACCACATGCCACCTACATGGAGGTGTTACACATCCGGTCATTATTGAGTGTGGGGTCCTCCCACGTGTTCTTATAGTGGCTATCGATGGTCCCCTTTACCTCAACAATCAGAGGAGTGAAGGTCAACGTCACATTATTGGAACCCATCATAGAGTTCCTACCCATGTTTGGCTTGACTAGTATAAGGACTCTCCTCATGCTGACACCACCTGGGGAAACAAGTATTAAGGTCCTACCCTTTCTCCTACCAGCTACAATGGAGGCCCTACCCACTCTAGAATTTTCCACAAAGATTCCCTCCGCACCACAGTTAGTGGAGATAGAGGTCCTCCACGTGTTCCCTTTGATATCTATCCTGGTTCTCTATGAACCCCTGCTCACTCAGGAAGATGTCCTCTCCCCCCTTTCACTAGTACGGACGAAGGTCCTACTCACGCCAAAATATACCCTATACCAAAGAACCATCCTGGGGTGGAGGGAGGTTCGTCGCCACCACAAAAAGAATATCGGGAAGATTCAGACCAAGATTAAACGTGTCTGCTTCTCAAATTCAGAGGCGGAATATGATTCAGCAATGGAACCCACATATCGATCCTTCATGTCAAGGTCTGGGGTAAGAACAAGGAATATCAGCCTCATTATTACAGAATATGAGGTCCATCGGATTCCCACCTCCCTCTATAGGTTCATCACATAGGAAACAAATTTGGCGCCTCCCCATTGTTCATCCATGAAATTTCCACCATCATCACCAGAAGCACTCTGTACCTCGACCCGAGATCATAGAGAGCCATTTTGGGCACCAATGGGTGATGACCAACAACATGGTCCATCGCCAGTATATGTAGTACCTTGGCTAGAAACTATGGTTTCCAGCCTGTCTTACCCCGAGGTGGGGGTTAAGTCACTACACTCTTCAGAGGATAGCCCGAGATGTCGTGGTTTGTCAACCCGCTCATCGTATTCTCCACCGTCCAACCTACCATCTCAGTGGTCTTCTTCTGTACCCCTATCAGTTCCATTGCCGCCTCTAGTCGATTAGTGGGGAAATCCAGGGCTAGAACTCAAGTCTGGACCATGGTGCTTGTGGTATATTTTTGCAACAAACCATTTCATGGAGATGTTTTCACGGGTTGTAGTGCCATAGTTCAAGGCACCAGAAGCACTCACTCAGGAGGAGTTTGGATGATTTCACGAGACCCTCTAGGTGACTCATTTCAGTATTTATTATCGACCACTATCCTAACCCAAGATCCAGGTGCACTTCAATGACATTTTTCAACCATTCAAATTCGTTGATTTGGCCTCACTCCCCGTGGCCCACTGCCTTGAGTCACTAGGCCACCATAGGACCCTCCAACAACAATGAGTCCAGAGCTTTAAAGTACTTCATAGGATAATCAAGGAAGACTCTACCCACATGAAAATCCATGGTTGGGGGTAGTACATGGCCATCCATTTTAGTTCAATTTGGCACCAGCCCGATTCACCAGACGATATAAAGGAAACTCCTCTGGGTAGGGTCACAGTTAATATGGATGACCTACCAGGGGAAGAGAACGACCTAGAACATATTTGAGAGGAACTACTCTCTGAGGGAGTCTAACACCTATTGGATCCTTTGGGAAAGATAAATCACAAGAAAAAGAATTTACTAGGTCTTCCTATACCTACCGAGTCATTAACCCTCTGCCAGAATATAAATAAGGGCAAAGAGAAAATTGGAGTCTTCAAACCCTCAGACCCATCCAGATTAGTTCTGAAGGTGAAACATGATCCCAAAAAAGCTGTGGTGCATTAGAAACTCATTGAAGATGAGAATATGGTCAAAACTATCCTTGCTGACCATTTTGTGGAGTGACAACTGGACTACGGTGATCCTCGACCAGAGTAGCAAGGGAAGACACAACTTCCCCTCGGCAAATTGCCTCTAGTAGACCCTGATCGTCCTGCCCCCATAGACTAGACCAAAGCCAAAGCCTATGTAAAGAGGGAACATTATGTATCACTAAATCCTTTTAAATGGAAAGAAAATATCTGGGATCTACCTAAGTTTACCTAGCTACTCCACAAGTTGTTCCACCAGCCAATCCACGAACTGTCGGGCCTGCTTATCATGGTGAGGAACCTGCCAACACACTAGTGGTTAGGGACCCCTATCAAGAAAGGAACCCACTCCTAGATGAACTAATGGAAATGATAATCGCTCACTTCGAGGCATTGAAAATGTGAATGGTGTAAATCCCAACTGATGGTGAGCCATATTTGGCACGGGTGGATGATATGCCACCGCCCCCAGGATTTGAAAATCTCACCTTATCCCCCATTAATTGGATGGGTGACCCACTACAACACCTGGACCACTTCAATTCAAGTTGTGGACCCATGTTGTGAACTCCAGCACAATTAAAGATCACCAAAATCTGATGTTTTGTATAGACAATGGAAGGACCTTCATTCGTCTTGTACAACCATCTCCCCATCAGGACAATAGCCAGCTGGGAAAATCTTCTTAGGCAATTACTATAATTATTCAGTTACACCACTCAGAAGATGAGTATTACGGACCTCTTCAGGTGCATGCAGAGGCCTGATTAGAGCATTGCAAACATTGTCACCCAGTGGGAAGGGACAATCTACTCTCTTGACATTCCACTAACTCAGGAAAAAATATTGACGATGTTTGTGGGGAATGTCAAGACCGAACTGGTCCCCTCTCTGATCACCAAGAATTACCCCAGGGGATTCCAAAACATCTCTAATAAGGCCCAGTGCCTAGGGGATTCTTTACAGCAGGCCATGTACGCACGTCCGTTGCCTCCTGTAATCCCCGCAAGAAGGGCCGCCTGGGCCGAACCTACCACGGTGGAACAAATAGATCCCCCCATAAAACTAGAATTATTATCAGTGGAGCCACCTCCTCAAACTTGTAGGGGGCCTCCACCATAGGCATAGCCTCCAGCCCAGCAATTCCCACCTCAGAATCAGAAGGCACCCCCACGAAACACACTACCACTACCCGTGAAAGATAATCAGTCTCTCCCTCTTTGACATGATCTTCCATTCCCTTGTTTGGTCTAGGATCCTAGAGCCCCCATCTCGGATAGGAGGAATCATGCCAACTCATTCAACAAGGCTCCAATCCCCAGCTATTTTTTCAATTCCTTGTAACAAGAGATTGTATGTTTACCTGAATGTCAGAGGCCAGAAGAGGCAAACCTCACTGATCACCCTAATTATTGTCCCTATCTTCAGATCCAGGGGAAAACCCTCAAACATTGCTATATTTTTAAATACTAGCTTCAAGACCAGGTGGATAACAACATTTTCTAGTTAGGCCCAGCTCTGGAATAGGTGGAATTTGTCTTCATGAAGGTAGACATCATTAGTGACATCAAAAGTTAGTGGTATCAAGTTTCTAACCAATGGTCCCTAATGTATGAAGATTGGATGGCTTGTAAGAGTGTTTCCCATTCCCATGGTATTATCTGTGCATTCCTAAATCAATCTTAAACTTCAAAATATGCCGCAGCATCCACTGCCAGTACTTCTATGTCAATGGATCATCCCTCCCCTTCCATGAAGAGCAAGCACTGAAGACACAAGTAAAAAAAAGTGACCCACAAATGTTGTCGTCATCCCATACACTCGATGACTTCACGCCACCAGATATGGATATTCCTCACAGAATACACCCAATATGGATGAATCTTCAAGTGAAAGTCAAGGATATTCGTCTGTTAATACCATAGAGATGGTAAACCCCTACATGATACCTGATGATGAGGAGCACCAGGCGGATCCTCCCAATGTCCCCAGCCATCACCTGCATCGACAGAGTCATGGAAATATGGGTCGTAGGAGTGCCTTGGTTTGTATTTCTAGCCAGGAAATACAAGACACTGAAATCAGATAGCAGGCCCAGCGTAGAGCTCAACATGCACAAAATTCTCACCTGGTGTCACCAGATCTGCCTTCCCCCCATTTGTGTTGCTAGATCAGGAAGAGCCACCTCGATCGTGTCATGGCCTGCCATTCTCTTATATGGAAAGGTCTTAATCATATGTCCATCATCTAGTAGTCACACCACAAGCTTTGACTAGCGAGCAATGGGATATTCCCAGTACCAGTCAGCCATCGTTCCAGTCGGAAGAGCCCACCATACTTCTTGTCACGTAGTGTCCTCCTGTAAGCAGATGCTTATTCCTAGCATGAAAGTATGATGTCCTAAATCATCTTTCCTATATTCCGGAAATGCTCTACATCCTTGAGGCCCTTCATCTGTCATCAAATAGGCATGAATCCCTCACCAAGTCCTTTAGAATCCCCATCCAGTTTGAGATAGAGGTAGCAGTCATTGAAGCCTTCCATGCTGAGGCGGTCGAGCATGCTGAATTCCAAGGAATCATCTTGTTCTCAAGAGAAGATGAATGATCTACCATACTGGGGCACATTCACCCTTTTTATATCACCTGACAGTTTAATGGCATGTATTTTCATCACTGTATGGTCGACAAATGATCTAGAATCAACCTAATCCCGACTCAGACACTGCAAAAACAGGGATTGTTCGAGGATGATCTGAGTCTCTATGACCTAAAAATTCAAAGTTATGATAAGACAGAATAGACTCCAGTTAGAAATATCCTCTTGAAGGCCATGTTTCTTGTCCTAGTTTCCAGCACCGAGTTCATGGTTATTTTGTAGGACACTTCTTAAAATGCGTTGATGGGTAGGCCATGGTTCAACCGACATGAAGTGGTTCCTTCATCGTATCATCACTGCCTCAATTACTCCCTTAATGGTCAAGTTGGTGTTCTTCATGGTTAAGTGTCTCCCTTTTCCTCTTGTGAAGACTGATATCTAGATGCTGACTATTACTAGAGAAAGGATAAGCAGATTTAGGCTAACGAGGTTGAGCATGATATGGCTGCGACCGACCCATGGAAAGACCTGGATGATGCCTACATATTTCCAATCCCCCAATTTGAGGATACAACCCTGGACATGGGACAATACTTTATTGTTTCTGGAATGAGGGGGGTGCACATTCCCATGTCTAAGAAATGTCGGATGATCACCTCATACTTCTACACGAATCATGCTAGGGTGATCCCAGAGCCTCCTACTCTTATAAGGTATCGGGATGTCTGCCCCATGGAAATGACAATACGTCCTACATGCTTGTTTTTCTAGGATGGGATAAACCAGCTCAGGATGAAATTCCACTATTTCTTCAATATCATCAAGTGTTTCCCTTTAGGATGAAGACCAGATGGGGTCGGATCTACAACCTTCCTCTCTATGGTTTTGGTAGCACAAGAGTCCCCTGATGTAGTGTCCACTACCGCTCAGGTGGGTACCAGCCACCCATCGGGATCTGTCGACTTAGAGAAAACTCTTCCCACTGAGGATCCCTCAACTATATGTGAATAATAGGATTTAGAGGATGTTCCCCATCTTTTGAAGAGGGAATCTCCACCACGGTCGATGAATTTGTGTGGAAAAACATCAGTATCAAGGAGGACCTGAAACCCACATTGATTAATGACACTATGCCCCTCAAGGAGAAACAACAATACATAGACTCCCTGAAATAGCATTGTGATGTGTTTTTGTGGGTCTATAATTAGATTCTAGGACTAGATTCTCAGGTATCCATCCACCTCCTCAGTATCCTGACAAATCACTGTAGGTTTAAGCAGCCTCCCAAAAAGATGCACCCTTCTCACGATGCCATGGTCGAGGCTGAAGTTGATAAGATCATCATATCCATTTTCATTAAGGAGGTCCAGTACCCCAAATGGATAGCCAACATTATGCCAGTTAAGAAGAATAAGGGATAGATTAGAGTCTTCATTGACTTCTGAGATCTCAATAGTCACTTTCTAATGGATTATTTTCTCCTTCCCGTGATAGAGATATTGATTGATGCCACTACTGGGTTACATGCCCTCTCTTTCATGCATGTGTACTCCTGGTTTAACAAGATCAGAAAGTCTCCTGATGATGATAATTCTATGGCCTTCTGGCAAAACAATGTACTTTCTGTTAACAAGTCATTCCCTTCGGTCTAAATAAAGAAGGTTCCACCTACCAACAATCTATGCATCACATATTTAATCCGATCCCAAGGAAATTGGTGGAATGTTATGTGGATGATTTTGTGGAAAAATTTCACCAACATCAGGACCATCTCAATGAGCTTGAGAAAGGGTTTAGATTCCTATGTTCCCACCATCAGAAGATGTACCCATTGAATTGTGATTTCAGGGTCACCTCTGGGATGTTTCTTGGCTTTGTTGTTATATACTAGGGCATTGATATCGACCCGGAGAAGATCAAAGCCATCAGCTAGATGTCTCCCCCAATAAATCTCGGGGAGCTTTGAGGTTTCTAAGGCCACTTGGCCTAAATATGATGATTCATCACGAATTTGGTTGGAAAGTGTAAGAACTTTTCTCAGCTCATGAAAAAATTCATTGTCTACTAGTGGGATGAAGAATGTCAGACTGCCTTTGAGGAAATCAAGCAGTACCTATTCCAGCCTCCAGTCTTAATTCCACCTGTCCCCAGAAAGCCGTTACCTTTACGTGACCGGCATGGAATTATCTCTTGGTTCCCTTCTCTCACAGAATAACAATTAGGGAACATAGAATACTCTCTACTACCTCAGCCTTATTCTCCTTAATGCGGAGACTAGATACTCCCCTATCGAGAAGAGCTGCCTTGTGCTAGAATTCATAGTACATAAATTGTGACATTACCTAAAACATCATGAGGCACATATGGTATCCTGAGTGGACCCGTTTATATAAATCCTAAACCTCCCAATGTTTATTTTATTTCTAGATCAGTGGTAAATAATCCTTGAACAGTTCGACATCATGTTTGTCCCTCAAAAGGCTATTAAGGGGAAAGCGTTGGCAGACTTTCTTTCTACACATTGAGCTCCTTCAGACTAATCCCTGGACCTCGATTTTCCCAATGAAGTGATCTTGTCAGTAGACCATGCCATTATTCTCTAGAAAATATACTTTAATGGTTCTTCCTAGATCCCCACCAGTAGAAGGCTCAATGACCCCATGCTCAACAGAGTAGGTTTGGGTATTGACTTCATTACCCCAGCACAAGACATCTTGTTGTATTCATTCCTGTTGTCATAAGGCTGCACCAACAATGAGTCAGAGAATTAGGATATCATTAATGGCCTCGATCTAGCCCTTGAGATTGATGTTTCCCACTTTAATGTGAAATGGGACTCCGAACTAGTCATCAAGTAAATCAATAGTGACTATGTTGTCAGGAAATCCAGAGACCGTACCATTTTTGTAACGCACTCTCCAGCTAATGGCCCAGTTCCCATCTCATCCAAAAGTTACTCATGTCCCTCAATCCTAGAATGGTCGAGATGATGCCTTGGACTTCTTACTTTAATCACTTGTAGAGCCCAAACTGAATGATTTTATTATCTAGGTGGCACACTGGAGAGCCATTGCCCCAATCAGTTTAGATGATAATGACAGTCCGCATGTGAGACACCTTACCACCGGTGCATCTACGTCTGGACCCCCAAGTCCCCCAGATGCAGTGACTGTGGTGAATTCTGACTAGAGAACATCCCTTGTCGCGTATCTTCAAAATAGTAATCTCCATGGGGATCAAGTCGAGCATGAGTGAATCCGACGCTGCACATTACATTTTACACTATGGAATGGTCCTAGTCGTGAGTAGATCCTCTAAAAGCACTGGTTTAATGGGATTATCCTCCATTGCATTCATCGAGATGAGATTCCTCAATTCATGTTGGCGGTTCATGGCGGTTCTTACGGGTCTCATCAGAATGGGCTGAAAATATCTCATCAGATCCGGAGAATGGGGTATTTTTGGACCTCCATGATCCATTACTACATTGCGTTTTCCAAAAGGTGCAATGCATTAATAAATCATTCCTTCATTGAGTATCATCTTATAGAGTCTCTCCACACTACCAAGTACTCTTGGACCTTTTGCGGTTTGGGTACTCGATTTTGTGGGACCATATCCACCAATGACGACTAGCCTGTTCCAGTTCATCCGGAACACTACAAGATTATTTTCCCAGTGGGAAGAAGCAGTTCCACTCAAGGAGGTCAAGGCATGTTACATCATTGAATTTGTGAGCTTCAACATCATATATCAGTTTGGATTAACTCCTACCATCCTTACCGATAACGACACTAAATTCCGGGTAGCTGAGTTGAAGAAATTTTATTCTAATTACAACATCTTTTCTAACCATACCTACCGTTATCATGTGCATTCAAATGGAAAGATCGAGGCATTCAACAAAAAACACTCTAACATTCTTAAATAAAATGGTTGTTCATAATAAGAAAAGTAGGTCGGACAATCTCTTCAATGCCCTCTGGGCTTATCGGACGACAACTCGTAATTCTACCCAGGTTACCCCACATTACCTAGTGTATGGAACTGAGGCCATCCTTCCAACTGAGATTCATTTTCTTTCATTACTCACAACATTATATGATTAGAAAGCACCAGATAAGTTAGCTTAAATACATCTGGATGTATTGGAAGTGCTTGCCGAGAATAGGCTTTGTGCCCTTCACAATCTAGAAAGGCATCAGAACAAGATATCTAGAGATTTCAATAAGAAATTTCTCCTCCACTCTTTCTTGCAAGGAGACATGGTGTTGTCCCTAAGAACACCAAGGATACTCGGTAGGAAACCACCCATATTGGATCCCAAATGCGAAGGACCTTACACCATTCACAAGGTTTACTCCAATGGTGCATACTCCCTAGTAACCAAGGATGCTGAGCATGTAACACCTCCCAGAAATGACAAGTTCTTCATGAAATACTTTTGATGAGTTTTATGGTTCCACATGAACTTAAACTATATGGTCCAACATGACCCTAAAATTCATTATGGTACCTCATGAACTTAAACTGTATGGTCCTACATGACCCTAATATACATTATGGTTCTCTATAATCTTAAACTATATGGTCCTGCACAACCCTAAACTACATTATGGTCCCACATGACCTTAAACTGCATGGTCTTTCATGAACCTAAACTGCATTATGGTCTGGAATGACCCTTAACTATGTTATCCTTTATGACCATAAACTGTAGGGTCCTATATGACCTTAAACTATCTCGTCCTACAAGATGATAAACTAAATATCAAGAACTATGTATGGCTTGATTCCCATACTCATGGGATACATAAGAATACTTGGACGCCTCATCCTGTGCCCAACCGCCTTTTTTATGGTCCTTTATGACCATAAATTGTATGTTCTAACATGACCCTAAACTGCATTATGGTACGACATGACCCTAAATTGTCTGGTCCTACACGACTTTAAACTATAGGGTCATACATGACCCTAAACCATATCTTCCTTCAAGATGTCAAACTACTTCTCAATAAATATGTATGGCTTGATTCCAATCATCATGTGATATGTAGGACTACCTAGACATTTTGTCCATAACAACAACCCCATTATTCATGGTCCTACATGACCTCAAACTGTACGGTCCTATACGACCCTAAATTGAATTATGGTCCAGAACGACATTAAACTATCTAGTCTCGCTTGACCTTAAACTATAGGGTCCTACATGACCTTAAACTGTCTCGTCCTGCAAGATGTTAAACTGCATATCGAGAACTACATATGGATTGATTCCCATAATTGTGGTAAACACATGAATGCTCAAACATCTAGTCTTTTGGTCCAGACCATCTCTTAGAAACCTCCTTATCATTCTGGTCTCTTGGCCTAAGTCCTTCCAGGGGATGGGTACATGATGCAGTATGGGATTACGTCCAGATTAATGTCAGGTTTGTAATGACCACACCATATAACTCTCTCTCCTGAGTGCCCATCACTCTCTTTCCCTATACTTATCATTTCGTGTCATATACTCTTATGTTGGTTCCCTCAACCATCTCCAGTGATTTACCAATGTGCCCAGGAGTACTCAGGTTCAGAACCTAGAGTGTTGGATTCTACCTAGACATGATCTTATCCATTTTCCAGGATTCATATTCCCATTCATTTGGGATTTAATTACCTTCCACATCCTAAGGGACCCCCAAATGACATGGATGTTTGGATCAGGGGCTGTCCTACCATTACGGGCCAACATCTTCGAGGGTTTCAAACAAAAAATTGACACATGTCCTACGTTGAGAATATGGTCAGCAGTTGATGCTCATTTGTTGTTCCAATTTTTGGTCCCAGGATATGGATACTATGTTTTGAACATGGTCAATAGTTATCCTCCATCATCACACCAACCCCATGAAGTCTTAAATGTCAGTTTCATTATTCACACCATTTTCCACCCCATCATGTCCATGTGGAATTTCGACACCCTTGGTACAATCCCTCAGTGTGCATTTTCACGTTAGGAGGACAATGCTACAGTAATGCATCATTCAGGGATCTACATTGACTTCCCCTTTATGTGTATTCCACGTGGTTCAACCTAAGATTATTTGGCCCTATTTTGGCAGTATTATGAAGGTTGTACCATGTGCCCCTCCTCGTTCATCTATCCTCCCACATCCTTACCACATGATGTTAAAATTCATGGCCCTTTAAGAACTACATATGGCTTGATTCCCATCCTTATGCGATACATAAGACCTCCCTGTCATTTTGTCCATAGGAACAACCCCAAAACTCCAAGGTCTCCCCTTGTGTATCATCCTACATGATGTTAAAATGCACATGCATATTCATGCATTTCCCCTTCCCCCATTTTGAGTATCCGTCACTCTTCACATCCAAAAAGACATCCAAATGGCATGGATTATAGGCCCAAGGCCTCTCCCACCATTTCCTGCCAACGTCCTCGAGTATTTCAGATGAAAAATTGATACAAGACCCATGTTGCGAATATGGTCAGTGGTAGACGCTTATTTGTCGTTCCCATTTCATGTCACACGATATGGATGTTGTGTTCTGAATACGGTCAACAGCCATCCCCCATCATTGTTTCCACCTCTATAAGTCCCAAATGTTGGGTGTAGTGATTTTGTTTTTCCATGCTACCTCTTCAAACATCTGCCCACATTGTACATGAGTATTGATCTGGTTGGGACAGACCTTGCCTGATCTTCTTCCCACATTTCCATACTCTTATATGTTAGGGAGATCTTGAACCTACTCCCCGTTTCTCACATCGAGCATTTCTCACGTGGGCTTAAGAGCTTTGGTATGGAATTACCCACATAAAGGGTCATGTCTCTATAGTCGGTTGGGACTCCCTTGTCCGAGGCCCCCCTACACTTTTCGGCCACCCCTGGGTGAAGTTCTCCTCTAGGATTGTGTGGTGTGGTATGGACTTATGTCGTATTTAATGTCAGGGTTGCTAGAGCTTCACCACATACTTCCCTTTGGTGATCTAGTCTCTCCTACCCCATATTCTATAACCTTTGGTGGCCCCTCATCCCACGATTTCATTCCTACAATTGTGCGTGGTGTGATGTGATCCTCATCCTCATTCACATCCGGTATGCATTATCACGCTGTGTACATCCCCTCTTGAACCTCGTTTCTTCTGTATATGTATGAGTCATACGACATTAAACTCTCCTGCCTAGTCCCATGTGACATTAAACTATTGCATCTGTACTCCGAGATGTTAAATTGCATTGGTTGGCCTTATCACATGACCCTAAACTATGACATTATTGTCTTGGCCGCAAGCCAAAAAATAGCACAACATTGTGATGTCCTCACTCAAGGGGACATCATGTTGGGTATTGGTTATCCACTGTACCATTTTTCAAGGACTGTATATGGCCTGATTTTATGGAGACACGTAGAATTTACATCCTAGCTCCATATCTTTGCTAAAAAACACACACACACATTCATCATAAAGGACAAACAAGATCTATCAAATGCCACTTCTTTTGGTGTGGTGGCCAGACCCATACGACCTTATTATCCCTGGAACTGGTACCTTACCATGCCAATTCTAGAACTACATATGTTTTTAATCCCATTCTCATGGGGTACATATGAACACCTGAGTACTTTGCCTTAGGCCCAGCCTAACATTCACTTTTGGTCCCCTGACCTAGAAGTTTCTCAGGGAGCACATTGTGGTGATACAGACTCCTACTATCCTCATTTATGTTGGTTTTAGAAATTACTTCACCATGACTCTCCCTCATTTAGTTCCATCTATGGTCCATGCTCTATGACCATAAACTAATACCACTCCGTGTCCTGGCCACAAGATGTTAAACTGCACGACATCTTCTAGAACTACATATGGCCTAATTTCCATCCTCATAGGATATATAGGAATGCCTAAGAATATTTTCTTCGAGTCCAGCTATATGAATCTAAAATCATGCCCCCACTCTTTAGCCACTTGTCCTGAAATCTTTTGGGAAAATTTGGTGTGGTGAGTACCTCTTGGGTTCTCATTCAAGTCATTTTTTCCAACAGCCGCACCATGTGCCTCCCTTGTCTTTTCCCAATGTGGTCTGAGTTCTATGACCCTAAACTAAGTTCTCCCTATGGGAACTACACGTCAGGTTTGGATACATCGCCACCCAGTTCACAATCCATTAAATCAATCCCCCCCTTTATGAACTGTCTTATGACCTCAAGTTGGACGCGTGCAACCCCAGGACCCTTTCCCTTGGAATGGGACTCAAATCCCTCTGTTTGATACGTCTTATTTTTTTACTTAGATGAATTGTGAAAAAGAGCCCGAAGTGTAGAGTTTTCATAAGGACATTCCCTCATTCCATGTCCAACTTCGTGAGCCCATTATTTGGATCCTCATCATCTTCCATAACTGAAGGGACCCCATTTATGGCCTCGTCTCATACCACATTTTCCTACCTACCATCTTGGCCCAACGTCCCTGAGGACCTCAGACGACAAATTTATACAAGTCCTGTGTTTTGAACATGGTCAGTAGTCGACCCCCATTTTTCTGTCCCTATTCTAGGATAACATGATAAGGATGATGTGTTTCAAATATAGTCTAATATTATCTTCTATCATCACACCACCATAATTGTGGTCCTAATCTCGAGCATCATGATTCAATTATTTCCACTTTTTTATGTTCGAGTGGAATTACATCATACTTGGATTTACCACTTCACACATCTAGGTGTGTTAAGTAGGCAAGTCATAATTATGGGGACTTCATTCACCTATCATACCATTTCCTATAATGTGTGCCTCTCAATATAAGGAAATCCAAATCACTGATCCTTGTTTCCCTCATTGAGCATGACTCACATGGGCCTATTAGTTTTGGTAGGACGTGTATATACGCAACCATGCCACACATACCATTCATCTTCCTTCATGATGTTAACTTATGCTCTCATAACTATGTGAGGCTTGATTCCCATTCTAATGGGCCACATAGGAATTCCTGACCTCTTTGCTTCGGGCCCAAACTAAGTTTCACTTTTGGACCCTTGACCTAAAGAACTTCCTCCGAGGATACATGGTGTGGTGCAGACTCCTTATTTCTTCATTCACATTGGGTTTATAGCTACCGCATCACATAATAACTTCTTGGAATATCCACTTTCACTCCTCATACTGTCATATGACGTTAAACTGCACATTCCCATATGACCTCGATGCATGAAATTAAACTATGGTTCTACCCTGAACAAGTTCAGGATGCCCCGTGATAACTATGGGAGGTTCTATCTTCCTATCCTAAGAAGATTTTTTCTTTAAGCATTGGACTCCATACATTCCATGCTTAATTACTACGTTTGTCCTGATTATCATTCAACTGGGATACGTAGAAATAACCAATAAATTTTCCTTGGGCCTTGCCCCAAGGTCATTAACCCTTCTGGCCTCTCAGCCCCGATCGTGGTCCAGGCAGTATGACCATTAATCTATAAGCATTGTCTTCATTGTATGACGCTTTTAAACTATGTGTCTTTCATTTTAATTGATAAGATATAAAACTAGAAGACATTCATGGTCCTTACCATCTATTCCAAAGTAGTTATGATCCCAGATAAGACCGATGCGCCCACCTAACGTGTCTTCACCACGGCGGTGTAATATCAGGAGTGTTGGACTCCATTCGAACAACCCATCACATCACCCTCCATGTTTTTTGTTCCCTTTATTTGGACCGTCATCCTCTTTCATATCTGAAGAAATCCCCTAATAGTATGGTTTCTCTACCTATGGATCTCCTATTGTCCCGAGATAACATTTTGGAAGACTATGGGTGACCTTTCGAGTCAGGCCCTGTGTTTCAACCATGGTTAGCAGTCAACCCTCATTTGTTATCCCTATTTTAGGCTAATTCAATAAGGATATTGTGTTTTGAATATGATCAATAGTTATCCTTCATTTTCAATCCATCCCTACAATATTCTAAATCTTGGGTATTGTGATTCACACATTCCATTCCCTTATGTCTGGATCAATTCCAATGCCCCGTGGCCTTAGCTCACTAGTGTACCAGAGCTTATTGGGAAGACGGACCTTCAATTGTTCTATTACCTTTGTTCTCTAGTCAGGCCTATCCCTTCCTAGAAATCCGGATTGGTTGTTCAAACCCTAGATGCCCGAATCTAGGTTTTAGCTCTTATATTTGGATGGAATAACAAGGTTGTCATCCCTTGTTTCTCACATCGGGCCAGTCCCACATGAGCTTAGGTATTGATCGCTAGATATTTCGCGAATGTAATGAGAATGCAATAAATAAAATAAATAACAGAACTCATACATGCATCCAACATATACATTCAAATCATGAAAGTATGTTCAAAAGTGGAATGCAATACATCACCTGAGGATCGACCCCTCCCATGGATGGATTGACCCCATAAAAAGAGCATTGCAGCTCCACCACCCCCTGGTTTGTGGTGTCCAGGATTTACTATCACCTGTTCAGTTCCCACTCCTTCTCTTTAGAAATGGTGTGACGTTCATTAGCCGCAATCTGGGCCCGCTTCTCATTGGTTCGGATGAAGGTCATCTCCTTGAGTTTTTCTTCATGTTCTCTTCGGCCTCTTCCAGCTAGGCCTTCAGACACTATATGATCTTTGATTGCATGGTGAGGAAAGTAGAATGCTCATATTTCTGGACCTGCAGCTGTTGAATCTCATTTCCAGCCTGCTAGAGCCTCTTGATGGTCACTGCTTTTCTCTACTACAATCCCGTATCATGGACATGGTTATATTCTCGAATATTATTCTCCATGATATCTCAGACCGTCGTGTGAGGATGTTGGGACTCCACTCCCCCAGTGCACAGTTTATGCAAACAGGACCGAAGCCTCAAAATCTGGTCTATCCATTTTTCCATTGGGGTGTCATCGATGAAGCACTAAATCAGATTCCATGACAAGTGGTAGATGATTTTTCTATACTCCTAATCGAACACCATATCTTATAGATCCTCTGGGTCAGTAGGTTCATATATGGGAAATTCCACCAAGAACTCGTTAGTAGGGTCTTCATCCGGTGTCTGATTAGATATGGAAGGACCCGTGCTGTCTGATCAATCTTTATTGTCAGATCCTGCCTTAATGATCTCAGGATCTATCTTACTAACAATCCCACCAATGATATGGTGCCTCGCAATGTGGTCACTTTGGGTGTCCTCTTCCACGACCAGTGGCATTACCCTAGAAAAGGCTCCACTGGGAGTACTAACCAACCATGCCAATTCAGCCCACACCATTTTAAGAACTGTGCATACCAAGAGTTCACAAACGTTAGTTAACCTGATCAATGGGTAGAAGTCATTAATTTCGTAAAGGTGACTTAAAGAGATCAAATTTCTAGTCTCGCTATTGGGTGGTTGACATTTGGACCCTAAGGCATGGTCCTCCATATATTTTTGGGAAGTCTGAAAAATTTAGAAGAACTACCTCGGGTGTCTCAGACCCGCAAGATGCAATAATCTCCATAGCTAAGGGCATACATCTTGAAGGCCCCGTAGCTTCATCTAATGTAGGGAGGAAATGGGTTTTAACTAGAAGGCCCTCCTGAAAAGTTCACATATTAGCCTGGATTCTAAAGTGACCAGAATGTGGACCCTAGGGAAGGGGCTTAGGGTTTTTCCCAAAGGGGCTCTACAAACCCCTCCTGTTCTGGGTCTGAATCGCTAACTTCACCATCCTCCAGAGGACTCCCTATACCAGAATCCTACCCAGAGGAGGATTCATCTAATTCTTCTATAAGAGGAAGAATCTCCCTAAATTACACATATTACAACTGTGGAGGGGACTTTCGATCTAAAAACTCCTTTACCTAGTCTTTCATTGGATGCATGACACCCCAAGAGTGCATGAAGTCCTCCAGCTTGGCCAGGTATTGCTCTGCCTCTGCCTGGGATACTGCAAACCAGCCCGGAAAGGGCCGATACATAGTAAATCCATCCCAAGATGGTTCAGGTTTTGCTACATCTCAGTTGGGTTGAGGAATTGATGGTTGACATCCCATAATTCTCAAGCATCCGGGAAGGCAGTGATCTCCAGAATTTTATTATGGAGGAAATGATTCCCCAGAGACCAGGTGCATATCCTTAAAAATCCCCTTGGTGGCCTCCCCTCTGGATGACTCTTCTCCTCTAGGACTACTGAGTCCACTACTGCCGCTGGATCTTCTACAACTTCCCCTTCGACCGGTGCCAGCCTTGCTTCAACTATATCCACGCCACCACACGATGTCCTCAACATCTTCTGGCCCCAACTTTGAGGTTTTGGAGGCACCCCATCGCTGGCCCAAATGGTTGGCTACAGGAGAATCTCCCTCAGGAAGGCTGCCTCCCAGCTCTACATGTATTCCTTCACCAGCCCAAAGACAACCGTGGGTAGAGGAAGCTCGTTTCTCATCTTCCCATCTTCCCGTGTGAACAATAGCCACATCTTCCTCATAACACATGGTTGGTCCTCGTAGTACACCCGCAAATAGACCCAAGGGCTCAGTCACTGCATGCCCTGAAAATTGCCTTGAAAATTATTGTGGGGTGTAAGGCTCATAGAGGGACTCACAGTCCTCCCATGTCACGCAAACTCCAAATCAAAAGGCCTAGAGGTAGGACCGATGCTTTACCATTCCCTGGACATCATCAGTGAACAGACCCATTAGCAACGGGAAGAGGTGAAAATTGACCTCGTCTTCCTTCCCAACCCGCTATAGTACCACCATCATTGTCACCTTTGTTGGAAAGCTCCCTTTTGCATTAAGAATGTCCTGGTAAAAGTTCGATCTTGAAGGGGAGATGGGGTTTGCATACTCATAGATACCCCTGACATGAACCTCTATCCACCAATAAAAGAGGTGGAATGGCTCGCGTATCCTATGTGGCTTCATCCTATCACTTATATGACACAACATCTAGTACAACATGGAGAACAATGGGACCCCAAGGTTTACCTGTCCACATATCACCAAATTGGACGCCATGATAAACGTGCTCAGTCGCATGCCCTTGTTTGTGTCTCTCACTGGAAGGAACCAACCTCAGATGAGCACCGCAATGAATGTAACGAACCTAACTACCAGTTGATGCTCGATGCGAATGCTAAATCCCCAGGGTTTCTACTAGATATCCTCTAAAACCTGCCAGTATGAGTGCTCCTTGCCTCATTGATCCCCGTATGGGCAAGTTCGAGGCCTCATAGGGAACTGCCTATTTTTTAGAAGTTCAAGAACTGCTTGACCCACCATTTTTATACGGACGTCCCTCACCACTGCTTGTCCTCTCCCATCACTAGGTCTATCAACATCATTTCCAATGGTAGAATCTTCTCAGGATCCTCCCACGCACCCATAACGAGGAGGAACTCATCATACATCGCCCCAAGAATTGGGTTCCCTGATATCTGATGCAGGTCCCATTGAAAGATGTCGACCTCTCCATGGTGAAAATGAAAGGTATTGGCCCTCGAAAACCATCTTCTCAGCAACTCCGACATCAGCTGCTTCGATAGGTAAATATGGAATTCGGAGGCCCAAGATGTCTCATATAGTCCCAAACTCCTTATCTCTGTACCGGATTCTTCACACGAGGAACCTACCTAGTAGGCCCAGGCCCATTCATCTATGATGTTGCCACCCTGGAGTAGATCCCACTAATCGGACCACCCCTTCTCCAGGTTCCCCAAGGCTGCCTTCATGATTGTATGATACAGTGGGGGAGAGTTCTCTGGATATAGTTACTTCCTATCAACATTATTCACATGATTGTATAGAGAGTCATCATTAACAGGCGTGAAATACTATCAGGTACAACCATCAGCCGCCCTGAACCACTAACTCTGACACGACCTGCTCCTAAACCAGTAAGCTAGCTCGTTCCTTCTTTCTTTAGGGATGAAGACGTCATCCCTCAGGCAAAAACCATATAGAGGCAGCCTCTTACAGAGTGGATTGTTCTTTTAACACTATCACATCATCTCCACCCACGACTTATGATCAAAATGACTTCATACAAAATCCCCTATACCCAAGCTATCTTCCCTTTCCTATATCCATGAAACATCTACATGTACCCCTATCAGCCTTCTTGTGATCCATTTAGATTTTGAAATTTGGAAATTATTTGTTCTGTTTCACGATGCTCTTTCATGGAGGTCATTCACGAAGATCGTCTATGGAGCTTTACCCCATCAAAGAGATCATGGATCCCTATATAGACCTTCATATGTAAGCAGAAGATCCCACTATTGCGGAGTTCAAGACTCGTTGTGCACCTCAAATTAGAAATCCCGATTCATAGAGAAGAATCCAGGAGTACGATGAGCTTTGCATATTAAGAGCACTAAATTCCAAAAAAATAAAGGTAAAAAAGGACAAAAGAGATTTCAGACTCCCCTATTTTTTGGAGATCACACTTTGCGCTTCGCAGCATGTCTGACCGTGGTGAGAATCTCAGCACTCACAGCCCACGTGTCGCCCCTACGCCTGACGAGTATCCTTTATGAGACATCTTCATGATTCACCAAGATGTTTTGGTGATTGGCCCTTAGAATTTGACCCTCATTTTATTTTTATCTCCACGTATTAGAGGGGAAATTTATTGGCTAAAACATTTGGAAAGAAGAGAAGGAAACACGATTCCCATGGGAAATCCTTAGGATGCTCGTCCATGGAACCCCACAACACTGTAGCTGGCGAGAAGCTACCCGCTCTGTAATGCTGCCACAGAGCAAGGAGGTGGGAGGATCTGCGAACCAGATTAACTTTTGTCAGGCCACCGTGGAGCAAGGAGGTAGGAGGCTCTGTGAAACAGATTGATATTTGTGAGGCTTTCATAGATCAAGGTGGAGGGGGGCTCCACAGTTATGAAAAAATGATAAGTTTCTTCATGCAAAGAATGTTCTACTTCACAATGCCTCTTGCCTATAAATAACAGGCTCCCCTCAAGCCCAAAGGATGGATCCTCTGACCTTTCACCTACTTATCTCTCAAATTAAAAATCAATTTCTGCTCTGCAAGCCATGATCTCTTCGAGGTACATTATAATCACGAAGTTCATTTCCCTTTTCTTAAATTCAACCCATCTTCAAAGGGGGATTCCCTTCACAGATACCATGGGCCTTTGTGAAGGAAGGGGATCTGCAAGGGGACTCAGGTCTTGTGGAGAAGTTATTCTCCACAAAGTACCCTTCGTGCACATGTAAACCACATGCTAAGGCAGGGTCACTATTCGTCATGAAGAAAATTTCTTCGCAATGCTATGCTTCGTAGGGAACCCTTTCTTCACGAAGCACTGCTTCACAAAATCCTTTCTACTTCACGAAGAACCTTCCATATGCACATATTCCCTATTCCTAGGTTAGACCACTTCACTTTGCGAATCATAACCCTTCACGAATCCCCTCACCTATATGGAGCACCAGAGTTTCACAAGGCTTCTTCCTATGAACCCCTTCGCTATTTAACTCTTTCTTCTGTACGACCCTCAAGGTTTGAACGGAGTGATATCAAAGTCCCCGGGTGGTGATTCCCGTTTCATTTCTATTTTCGAATCTTTCACCGAGGCGCGTCCATCTGTCATGCTGAGGACGTCCAGCTGTTTCCCCACATTACCTCTCTCCAAAGGTAGGGGGAATTCACTCCTTATTCAGGGACGTCTGCTCCTTGATCTAAACTGGGATGATGGGACATCGGTTCTTCCTTCCGTGGTTCCTCCTCAGAGCTCATCACCTAGTCCGGGTCTCCCTCATAGATTGAAGACGTAGTTCATGAATCTCGTTCCCGGTGCCGTATCTTCATGACACCCGTTAATTACACCACTTCTGTCCAGACATTCCATAGGGTCCTGACAAGGTAGCAACCTTCTGTCGGAGTAGATGACAAAATTTGGCATGCCAGAGCATCTTTGGATGTGTGGACATCGGGGAACCTGTGTTCTTCCTCATAAGAGGGAATCTCAAGGGTGCAGAACCCAAGGCGTCCCACATTGGATGTGCGGAATCATATTCCATAGGTATGTATTTGAGGTTTTCCTCAGCTTCCCATGTTCAACACATGGAATGCCTCATGTTTAACGTCTTGCAGAGAGGGTTACGGCAAGGGTGTATCTTCTGAGGTTTTCCTCAGGAATCTCATGTTTAACAGAAGGTATGTCGTGATTTTAATGTCTTGCGGAGACGGTTATTCCAGGGGCGTGTATTCTGATGTTTTCCGCATCTTCCTATGTTTAACATAGGGAATGTCGCGAGTTTAACGTCTTGTGGAGAAGGTTACACTAGGGGTGTGTCTCTTGAGGTTTTCCTCAGCTTCCAATTTTTAACACAGGGTATGCCACGAGTTTATCGTCTTGATGAGACGGTTACGCCAAGGTCATTTCTTCTGAGGTTTTCCTAAGCTTCCTATGTTTAAGACAGGGTATTCCTTGAGTTTAACGTCTTGAGGAGATGGTTACGCCAAGGGTGTGTCTTCTAAGGTTTTCCTTAGCTTCCCTTGTTTAACACTGGGTATGCCGCGAATTCAACATCTTGCAGAGACGGTCACGCCAGGGGTGTGTCTTCTAAGGTTTTCCTCCACATCCAATGTTTAACACAGGGTACGCTATGATTTTAACGTCTTGCAGAGATGGTTGCGCCAAGGGCGTGTCTTCTGAGATTTTCCTCAGCTTCCCATGTTTAACACAGGGTATGCTATGAATTTAACATCTTGTAGAGACAGTATGAGAGTGATCAGAATGTCCCATAGAGAGGGATCAGATTGGTATATCCCATGGAGGGAACACCATGGAAGATGAATTGATCAGAATGCCTAATGAGGATGGATCCAAGGTGGTGTGCCCCATGTGGGGTAGACGTCACACCGTAATGGCTGATCTGTACACCACTAAGGGTGGATTAGGGAGAGTGCGCCCTAGATTTTGGGACACTAGAATTTACCATTGGATGGGATTGAGCCTCATAGAGTTCTCCTATATACATTGTGTAGAGGACAGAGATCAAAACCCACGTAGTTCAAAGGGGTGATGATTCGGGTTGTACACAAAAGACAATGAACCAGATACATGTTGGGGCTTACGCATGGTTAGCTGCCCGGGTTCCACAAGGAGCGACCATGGGATGAATTGAATGATCTCACTAGAATGTGGCGGCCCGGGTAATAATCAGGATGAGTGATGGATGGATGAGTGAAGTGGAGGGGGAATGAAATGGGACCATTGTAAGGGAGATGGTGAAGTTGGGATTGAGCCTCGAAGAGGCTTCCTACATATCCATGTGGCAGGGAATCGAAGTGCGCGTAGTTCGATGGCATTTGGGGCTTACGCTGAGGCGGCCCATGGTGTCCATAAACCGACGTGAAGGTGGACCTAGGGTCCTGATGGATAGTGGGATTGAACCTCTTGGAGGCTTCCTACGTATCACTGTGGTAGGGAATCAAAGTCTACATAGTTCGGGATGGAATGGGGCTTACACAAGGGTGTTTCCTGGGAGGTATGGGGCTTATACTCTAACGTGGCCCAAAGTGGTATAGCGCTTACACTCTAAGGCGACCCATGGTGGTATGGTACTTACGCTCTGAGGCGACCCAAGTTGTTATTGGGCTTACGCTCTCAGGCGACCCAAAGTTGGTATGGGGCTTACACTTTGAGGCGGCCCAAAGTGGTATGGGACTTACGCTCTGAGGGTGCCCAATGTGGTATGGGGATTACGCTCTGAAGCGGACCAAAGTGGTATGGGGCTTATGCTCTGTGGCGGCCCATGGTGGTATGGGGCTTACGCACATAGGCGGCCCATTGTTGGTATGGGTCTTACACTCTGAGGTGACCCATAATGGTTTGGGGCTTACGCTCTGAGGTGGACCATGGAGGTATGGGCTTACGTTCTCAAGCAGCCCATGGTGTTATGGGGCATATGCTCTGAGGCGGCCCATGATGGTCAGTGAACAGATGCGAAGGGGTCGGAACGACTAGGTGATAGGTTGAACCTCGTTGAGGCTTCCTAGGAATCCCCGTGGTAGGGAATCGAAGTCCACATTGTTCGGTTGTATAGTTTAACCTTTTGCGGGATGGGGGTTGGTGTCATAGTCGATGCTAACTCTAAACCCACATGATTCATCCTCAGTTTGAGAAACAAGAGGTAGCTTGTACCTGCCGATCATGGTGTAGAGGTGCGTACATGAATGGTGGTGAATGGGGCTTATGCAAGGAAGTGGCCCCTGATGTATTCCTCATGTCGGGCACAGGATAGAAGGGAGACCATGGGTCAATCACCCATACTGTTACAACGGGCGGACCATTTTTCAATCATCTGTACTGTTATAGCAGGCGGACCGTAGGTCAATCATCTGTACTGTTATAGCAGGTGGACCATAGTTCAATCATTCGTACTGTTACAAAAGGCAGACCCTATGTCAATCATCTGTATTGTTACAGCAGGCGGACCGTAGGTCAATAATCTGTACCGTTACAGCAGGCAGACCGTAGTTCAATCATCCATACTGTTACAGCAGGCGGACCGTAGGTCAATCAGCTGTACTGTTATAGCAGGCAGACCGTAGGTCAATAATCCATACCATTAGGGGGTCCCTTCAGACATGGAAGTGGATACAGATCCCAATAAAGGACACGCAATGCGTGTGGTGTAGTGATGGAATGTTTGAATGGATTCCAACGCTCTTGATATTACGCCACTGTAATCATGGCATTAGTCATCTTATGCTTGGAGCATAAGGCATCTATTATTCAGAACAAGAGGAATCCTATTGTTGAATGATATGGATTACTATAGTTTAACGTCGTGTAGATAGGAATATTTCCATAAGGAGCCTAGAACGGCTAGTGTTGGGTCTTATGTGAGGGTGGCCCTTTCTGGTTCAACCTGGCATAGGTGCCAAGTGATAGGGTTTGGAGGAGCTTCCTGAGGAATGGCTCGACTCAAGGTACTCGGGGAATTGATGATGAGAATATCAACTCATGACATAGGAAACGAACCAAGCAGAATGCATCATCTCAAGGTGTTTCATGGTGTGCGGAGGATTATCCCAAATCATGGTATTCCACATGTGGGAGGTGGGTGCGCAAAAGGGCACAATGGAAAACCCCGACGTCCTAGCCCGAAAATTTCACGGTGCGATTCTCCATTCTTGATGGGGGTCTGTGATGGTAGAGGGGGGTTTTTTGTGCGGACACAAAAAATATGGACTTACGCACATCAGAGTGACGACCGACCTCTGAGGCCCCCCCCCAAAAGAAGCGGGGTGCGCTTGTATTTATAGGCAGAAACCCGAGCGTCAGTGGGCGTAAAATTCTGCGTGTGCAAAGGGTTTTCAACTCACGGGGCGGTTCACGTAATATTGCGCGCGCACAAGGTGGTGCTCATAAAATACTGCATGCACAATGATGGGTGCGTAACATTCCACGCGCGCAAATGGTTTTCCACGCAGAACTCCCTTTTTACGAACAAATCCATACTTCACCCTAAAACCATCCTGGATGGCCATTCCCTGCAGCCCGACTTCAAACAGTCATAACGTCTGATCCGTAACTCCGTTTGGGCTCCCAAACTAGTCAAATCAAAGAATTCATAATGAGCTACACTCTGGGATCATTTATGGGAACGTTTGGAATGTTTTTCGAATGCGTTTTACAGGGAAAACAATTGCATCGCCTCAAGCTTCTTCGCATAAGCACACTATTGGATATTGCTTCTTTGCATAGCCATGAAAACGTGGGCCCTTAAGTGGATCAATCCACCACACCCCCTCACAATAAAATTTATAATTCATTCCCTTCCTCAAAGGTGGGTGGGTATCAGTTATGTATGTCCTAAGGGTGCGGAGTGAAGCTACCTCATCCGAGATGCATGACTTTAAACTGCCAAACACCATCGTCCTTAGCAAATGACGATAAAACTGTGACATCTACCCAGGAATCATACACAGGGATCCCCATTTCAAACATTCTCTACACCCACTAGTCTCCAAGAGAGTGAAATATTCCTCAAATAGAATTAGATCCTCTTTTCTAGAGTGGTTTCTATCTGTGGGGAAAGGGAAATCACCTTGGTGTAAGCCCCTAGCCTTTCTTGCAAGAGACATCATTCCTGCTCCTCTTATCTTCTTCATATCCAAATACTAGAGGGGGGATTGGCACCAGAACCCTTCTATCTTTTGTGCCAAATCCCTCTCCCGCAAGGCTTTGTCACGACTTGGGCCTCCATTCTAGAGTATGTCCCAATCTCCATCTCCCTGGGCTGTGAACCACAGGTAAGCTCTTATTTCCTCTATGGGCTATCAACCACGTGTAATCCCCTTTTTCATTTTTTGGCCTCCAACCACGTGTAATCCACACTCCACCTCCCACGAACAATCCTTTTGTGATGTTCTCATTAGGCCTTTTTTTCCTCTTGTTTCTCACACTAAGCATGACTCAAATAGGATTAGAGTAAGCATCGAACAAGACATCCTCTATGGGCCACCATAGAGTGTAAGCCCCAACACCTCTTCTGAACTATGTGGAATTTGATCCTTTATCTGCATAGGTATGTAGGAAGCCTCCATGATGTTCAACCCAACAACTATTGGTCCCGACCACTTCACGTCGGTGTACCAAAACTTCTTCCGAACTAAGTGGGCTTTGATCCTTTGCCAGGAAAGGTACGTTGGAAGACTCCCTGAGGTTCAATCCCAACAACCAATGGTCCCGACCACTTCACGTCGGTTCACCAACACCTATTCTGAACTACATGGACTTTGATCCTTTCTAAGGAAAGGTACATATGAGAACTCCCTGAGGTTCAATACCATTAACCATTGGTCCCGATCACTTCACGTCGGTTCACCAACACCTATTCTGATCTACGTGGACTTTGATCAATACCATGGTAAGGTACGTAGGAAGCCCCCTCTAAGGGTCAATCCCAACACAAATTGACCCAACTACCTCATGTCAGTCCACCCTCATCCTGCATAATGTTACAATGGATGCCCATTTTGTCCCGCATGAGACTAAATTGACCCCTATTCAGTAGTAAACCATTGTGATCCCCATTCAGTGGTAAGCCATTTTCAACCCCATTCAATGGTAAGTTGTTGTCAACCCCATTAAGGGGTAAGACATTTTCAACCCCATTCAGTGGTAAGCAATTGTCAACCCCATTCAGTGGTAAGCCTTTGTCAACCCCATTCAGCGGTAAGCCATTGTCAACCCCATTCAGTGGTAATCCTTTGTCAACCCCATTCAGCGGTAAGACATTGTCAACCCCAACCAAGCGGTAATAAGTTGTTGTCCCTTTCTTTGAGACCCGCATCATTGGTCCACCCTAGGGACGTCAGGGGAACTCTTGGGCTGATAACTATGTGTCATAGCTTGAATATATTCAGTTTGTTATCCTCTGTGCACACCCTAATTCCAAGCCCCATCCAAACTATGTGGACTTTTATTTTTTCCAAGGCAAGGTATGTAGGAAGCCTCTTTGAGGTTTGAGACCATCACCCATGTCTCATCATGTTCTTTACCTATAGCATATGTGGTTCGGGAAGGTCATGCCTCAACCCAGAGTTTCTAGTTCCTCTGGGATCCATCCATACGGGTCACCTACAAAGGTGTCCCATCGCCTCGACAAACTATGGAGACATTGATTCCCTGCCACGAGGATAGGTAGGAAGTCTCTTTCAGGTTGAATCCCTACATCACCATCACCCTCACACCAACTACATCTCATTCCCATACCACTTCATTTAACTCTCCTTATCCATCCTGATTCTTACATAGGATGCCACATATTAGTGAGATATTGTCACTCACCTCATCACTGCCCCCTTGTAGTAATCAGGTAACTAACCACACGTTAGCTCCAACATCAGTTTTCCCTCTAGGGGTTGCACCCATCTGATCCACTCCCATCACTGTTTTGATCTGTCTGACCCATATTTCCTAGATGATAAACTCGTGGAATAAATTTTTTTAAACATGCGAAGATGAGGATAACCTTAGAGATATGCCTTTGGGATATAATTCCCCACATTCGACATGGGATGCCTCGGACTTTCGTGCTCTCGAAAAGCCCTATCATAAGGGGAAGAGACCCAGATGTTCCAGTGTTCCAACATCCAGACAAACATGTGATTTCTAGAATTACTAGTCCCATGATCGAAGGTTGTATCCCTGACCGTAACCCTAGAAATTTCCAGATAGAATAAATGTAATTAACTAGAGTCCATGAAGATTTGGAACCCGAAACAGTTTCACGAACAACATCTTAAGTCTATAAGGGGGACTCAATCTAGGAAACAAGTCTTGTGGAGGATTCCAAATAATGAGGAACTAACAAACCATAATCTCATTTTGATCAAGGAGAAAACTTCCCTGAATAAGAGACTGATGCCTTCCACCTTTGGAAATAATGAATGTGGGGTAACAGTCAGTGCGTCCTCGTCCTCCGGAATAGATAGATTCATGCCTTGGAAAAAGCATCAGAAATAGTTCCCAATCCAAATTTTGGTAATTTTAGATTTATTGATTCATTGTCGAAATGATGGTCGATGACACCAATAAGGTACTATAGATGTATGGAGCTCGACATGTCACTGTAGGAAAGATAACCAGCGACACCTAAAAGATACCAAAGCATCTCAGACATTGGTGACCGAGATACATTGGTTCCGCAGACTTCATGTAACTGACATTGTAGCAACCAATAAATTGGGTGGTTGTGACACTATAGTAAAAAAAAATTACTGTTATGTTGGTGGAACAATGCATTATCTATCTTCTTTATTAGCTTATTTGAGCTATAGAATTTGAGTGTGAGGGAAATTCTGAGAAAACCTTCCTATAATTCACCTCTCAAATACATAAATATAGTTATGTCTCTCCATGGATAAATATATTATTTCCCAAACCACATAAACAATTATGTCAACATTCATGATCATATTATTTTATATATGTATCTTATTCAACTATATAATTTTTCTGTCGCTATAGCTATCAATGATTCATCAAAAATCTGCATCATCTATCATGCATCTCTATGCCTGTGTAACCTTGGATCACCACCTAGAAATCCACTAAGGGGCTTCCATAAATAGAAGTCTAATCACTTTTATGATTATTTTAGAAGGTGAATTAGTCTGATGATAATTTAAATTTTTATTTATATTACAAATCAACCTGGTTCTACTAGAAAATTCACCCAAGGTGGTCCGCCACATGGAGAGATATAGAAAAAACCACAAGCCTCACATTAAAACAACGAAACGTCAGAGTACACGGAGGAAGAAGGGAATACAGATCCATGAGGCATACAATGCCGAGCCAAACTAGCCAAACAAGAAAGATAAAATCGACCAAACTAAATAGGTCTCTATGTGACCACTCATCACCACCGATCCACCCCACATTGAATGCGACAAACGAAAAGTGAACCTGACATGCTACATGATTCCTTTCCCTTTCCATAAGTCTTGAAAAACAAGATCTACAACTGAACAAAGGAAAACGTATGGTGTGAGCATAAAAACCAGTATGATATGACCAAAGAATCTATCCAAGTTCTAATATAAATAATGAAACAGTTCTATCTTTATAACAAAATAAAATTTATAAATCAATTTCTCAAATCAAACATTTTGTAACGATTCCTTTGTTTTCAAAAAATGCATATCATATTATCCAAATCTAGGAATATATCAAGTATAAAAGAGAAATAGGTAAACTAAACATGTTATAAAATATCTATGAATTAAACTATCATGTGTTAAACAATGTATATAATACAATGAACCTTATTTCGGGTCTAGGCTACGAGAACACGTTCTAGACATAAAATAATCCAAAACTAGAAATATGTTTGTTCTAACTGATATCAATTCCTACCACAATCTATCAAAATTACAAAATTAACCGTTAAAAGTGCCACACACACCGATGTTACCATTGTTTATTTCCTGGTGCACCCAATGTTCCCAATGTGCTATGTTACTCCAAAATCATTTCCAAAATGCATGCTCACATTAATTAAAAAAACATTTTATGTAAAATAAAATCCATTTCAATGAACAAAACAATAGGGTCGATAAGAAAATGGAAAAATTCGTGAAATAGAAACACTTACACATATACACCTTCCTCAAGAATGATGGAAACTGATAATCTAAGAGATTAAAAAACCAAGGATTGAGATTTGAAATACAAGGCATGACAAGAAACTGAAAAGAATGAATAGAAACATCAATTGATCACCAAATTGAATCACAGATGCAACCAACACTACTACCCTGGGCAAAGGCTATAAAGAAGTAGAAATACCGCTTACTAGGGATATGCAACCCAGCTACCATGTGATTCAAACACCGAACAAAGTGATCTAAAAGGAGTGAAATGACCCAAAATTCCCCAAAAACCTCGTAGGTTTCGAGAGGAAATCCTACACACTGCGTGATGAAATATTTAGGTGTGGAGCTTATTTAAAGCTACTGGGACTAAGGAATTCATGTAATGAATCCATTTCACAATGTGAAATCCCCAGAATAATAGATATGCTAAAAAGGGACCACCTCAGACTTAATTGAATCCTTATTTACATTTTCACATTATGTGATGGTTTTATAGCCTCTAAACGTTTCAAGCCATACATGATTCTTGAGGCATTTTCCTTGTAACAGATTCACATCGTGTAACCCATTGACGATGTGAATGTGTCAAATAAGAACTTTACGGGCCAGTTTCTTTCAAAAACCTCCAAACCCAAACTTATGTCTCTCAAGTATTAAGGATAACCCTATAAGGATATTAATACATTTATACACAGACTCCATTAATATAAAAAAACATACATCCCTAGATATTATTTCATTTCCCCCCAGAAAAAGCCCTCCATTCCCAAGAATCCCAAAAAGAACCCAAATAAAAAAAGAAAAACAAAACAAGAGTCAATACATAACTAAAGAATGGTAATGAGGTGTTACAATATCCCCACCATAAATGATTTATTTCCCCATAAAATCCTAGAGATATTAGGCTCGCAAAAAGTGAAGGTCTCTACTGCCTCATCAAAAATTCATTCTCCCAGATATTGTGGAAATCCTATCCACACTGTCATAGTACAAGGACCAATGGAATTGTTTTACAACACAAAACCTTTTCTCGAAAATACATAATCTAAATAGTTTTCTCAACCATAATGATGTTAGGATCAAGATAAAAATCCTCCCATTCAATCACATGGGAATGATCCGGTCGACGCCTCCTTATCTAGGAAACATGAAACACATCATGGATAGAGGTCAAATGAGATGGTAAGTCCAAATGATAGGCCATATTTCACATCCATCCAATGATATCAAAGGGGCCCACAATCCTTGATGACAACATACCCTACATACCCAACCAATGATATCACATGTGAGGTAAAAATCTATGAAATACCCAATCACCAACCTCAAACTCGAAGGGCTTCCAATGATGGTCCACATAAGATTTCAGATAGCTCGGTGCTGTGATCAATCTCATCCAGATCAACTAAACCATCTTCGTCATCTCCTAAATAAGTATCAGCCCAACCAAGGACTGCTCTCCCAACTCTAACTATCAAAATATATATCTACACGACTTCACATAAAAATCCTTGAAGGGTGCCATTTTGATCATGGCAAAATAACTATTGGTATAGGAAAACTCAAATAAATAAAAAATCTCTTCTCAAGAACAACGAAAATCAAGAACAAAATCCTATAACATATCCTTAAGAACCTAGATATCTCTATCTGTTTATCTATCCATCTGCGAATGACATCCAGTTCTCAATTTCAACTAAAAACTCATCACTTTATAGATCCTTTACAAAACCTATAAGTGAGCCTTAGGTACCAATCAGAAACAATCACTGAAGTAACCCCCTGTAGTCTCACAATATCTCAGACATACAAGTCCACATGTTGTTCCACCTTCATCATATCATTGATATGATGTAAATGCTCCAAATTTGGGAGTTGATGAATGATCACCCAAATCAAATCCTTCCCCTAAGAGTCCGTGTTAAACAAATGATGAAATTTAGGAAAATGTCATCAAATTTCCATAACAAAATGGGTAGGGGATGGAACACACCCTAGTGTCACTAGTGTTCCTCCATATTTCTATGACATGTAAGACATCATGATACAAAATCCACAATTTTCATTCTCAATCCCAACCACCAATACCATCATCTTAAATCATGATAAATGTTGGTAGTACCATGGTGTATAGACCAACAAAAATGGTGTCCACTATATCTCAACTCCTACCTAAGGGAAAAAGGAAAAACCAACATATTCCAAAAAAACGAATTTCTATTGGGTGACAATGACAACACCTTCTCAGTCACCCCACCATAAATTATTTTACTAATTCCATGAAACTCGGGGTCAGATATCTGCTCGATCCAAACCCACTCATCAAACAACAAGTTAGAATTTATAATTTATAACCAGATTCTTGTATTCCCATGCTCATATCAGTAAAAAATTCATCAAGGACCATTATTCAACTTATTTCTTCACTTCTTGTGTCAATAATTTACTTCCTAGATCATGGGTAACCACATTCTATTTTATTGGAGTATAAGAAATATCAAAACCAAAAGTATGAAGATACTCCACCTAGCTTCTATATAGTATGTTAAGATCCCTCAGAGAGAAAATATACCATAGGATCTTATAATTAGAATATACCATAGAATCTTCCACAAAGAGGTAGTGATGATAGGTTTTGAGTGCATGCATAACCACTGTCCACTCCGGAACATGGGTAGGGTTGTTCTTCTCATGGTGAAGTAATCGGAGAGATTTGTAGGCTACCACCTATCCCCCCAACATCATGAAAAACCCCAAACCATGCTAGAATCACCACATAAAACATAATAACCCAATCCTGGTTCTGGAAGAATAAAAAATGGAGTTGAAGTCAACCACACCTTGAGTTCCTTAAAAGATATTTGGTAATTTTCATTCCATTCAGACTTTACACCCTTAGAGGTTAAAACTGTCATTGGAGAAGCCAATTTGTAGAATTCCCAAAAAAAAGCACCTATGAGAACCAACAAACCCCAAGAATCTTAGAATATCAATCATATTTTTCGGATCCCCCATGACATAACTTCTTATGAATTTTCAGGATCTACTAATATTCCCCTCTAATATTTGACAAGAACCATATCAAGATTCTATCAATCCCAACACCCAACCCAAACCATGGAAAGGATTGAAGGACATTATCAATCCCCATGAGATGGGAAACTAGTGATTGGGAATAAAACACTACAATTGGGAATGATTTATCTCAAATAAAAAACCACAAAAACCCATAGGTACCATACATCACATCATAATAATTATCCATAACAAAAAAGGAATATAATTATTGCTAGAGTTAAACAGTTTACATTTTTAACAAAAAAACCCAAAATTCCAAAAAGGATAGGGGAAGAAACTAAAAAACTAAACCACCATATGAAAAATGGGTTTCAAAAACCTTATTCCACCTCCACCAAAATCCACCAAGATGGGAAAACGCAAGAAACCAGATCGACTATCACCACCATGGAATGAATCTCCTTAACTTAGGTCAAACATTAGAAGGTTTATATACACCGAAAGGTGTGTGTAGGGTGTAAGACAGTGTCCAATAGTATACCACCAAAATAGATTCCATGGTATAACATTATAAGGAAAATCAACATTCTATTTTTTAAATAAGGGTAAAAGAAAAAAATTTAAATGAAACATGATTTGAAAATTAAAATGGAAGTAAACACGGTAATAAAATGACAAGTGGTATACAAAACATCAAATCTTTACCAAGGGTAATCTCTATGGAACTAGGGTTAGTGGGGTCCTAGGATCCTCATATCTCAGTGATAAGAACATACAAACCAAAACCCACAACATCCTCATGCATTATCCCCTATAGGGGAATCGTATCCCGAGGTCTTGTGGTATCTAATCATCATCATAATTTTATTTACTGTTGTAGCATCAATCTTGATAGGGGAACCATGCCTCATCCATTATGAATCGCCTATAATAATAGACCTAGTCTTCCAAACTAGATACATAGGATTACCTTTGTGCACAATTCCACTCCCTATTTCACAACAACCACCTCTCTCTCTATCTCTCACACAAACTTTCAGAACATTAAAAACACCCATGGAAATCATCCAATTTCATTTGTAATGTTATTATTTAACCATTATGTACACTAAAATAATTTTAAATTATTATTTGAACAACTCACACTATCCATAGACATAGTGTATAAACCATAGAAAGCATAGAAAGATAACCACTCATTGTTAAAGCATGAAACCATCTACCTTTAACATGGAAACATCAGGGAAATGGGTGGGAAACAAAAATTTACCAAAGGGGGACCTTATTAAGGGAATGGAATAACATAAACATCAAGATCAAACTCAAACCATCAAGGATGAACCCACATTAGGGAAACCAATCTGTTGGGAAAGGGAGAACACTAGAAGGGAGGGAGGGAAGACCGAGAAGGAGGGAAAGAAGAAAAGAGAGGCTCTCCTGTTGGTTTCATGAAGACCTAAGGCCTAAATCACCTAGATATTGAGTTCCATGAGAGAATGGGAGAAGGTAGTTTCATTCCTAGGTTAGATAAGGCTGAATGGGGTGAGCCAAAGGGGTTAGGGTTCTAAAATAGAATAGGTAAAATGAGTAAATTTCACATTTTTAGATTTTTGGGCAGGCCACCTGATTTGGACGCATGGTTTACAAAATTGTGGACCAACCATGTAACACATGTTTCCAAATGGAAAAGAGGATGCCATGTTTCTGGGGGAGAGAGCACACTTGTGTGGTTGATCATGCCCCTCAAATAGACCCATTGATATGGAAACACAATTATCTTCTTGCTCAAGTGGTAGGTTGTGCGGCCTGAATAGTGCCACTATCTAGGGAACACAATATCCTCTAGGCTGGTTTATGGTATATACTAACCATGTTCCAAACATGATCCACCTGTTTTCAGGTCCAAACTTACTTTTTATTTCTCAAAAACACTTGGAAATTCCATGAGAAATATATTTGAACCCAAATAAAATAAATAATACCTAAAAATAAAACCAATGATGTGGATATTCTCCCCACCTTGAAAACTTTCAACCCATATAAAGTCAAATCAAATTCTTATATCAGAAAAAAATGGTTATTGAACATCAATCCTAGATCATCACTCCCATTTATCATGTTCATCATTCCCATGCTTCTAAATAATCCAAATGAATGGTATGGAGTTCCCTAGAAGCACATTATATTGAGAATCTATAATAGGTACTAGTCACTCGAACATAGATAAATAATATTCCATCCTTAACTCTTCCCAATTATCCACATGAGATAGGTATGGATTATATTTCATCCTCTGTGAGATAGGGAACACCTCATGGATTAGTGTCAATTGAGAGGATGATGATAACTAATATTTCACCTTTACAATATTCTCGGTAATTTCAAAAATTTTGAAATACCTTAGAGTTAGCTGCCATTGTTTAATAAGACGATAGTGACCCTAGAAAGGGGGAAATTTTAGAAACAACCAATCACCAACTAAGAATTCCAAGGCCTAGAGACACTGATTAGAATAATAATTATGGATTTTCTATGCCATTAGAAAATTTTTCTTGATAAAACAAACCAAATCAGACTTATCTTATAGAAGGATCATTCCCAACAAAGAGGTTTCATCGACCTTTACTTAACATAATGGAGACCAACATGAATGAACCTAAAGCGGCTCAAAGGGATCCATTCTTATTGAGGACTGGTAACTATTATTATATGTAAAATCAACCAATACCAAATTTTTATCCCATGGTCCTCTAAAATATAACACACATACACAAAGCATGTCTTCCAAGATATGATTTTTCTACTCTGTATGACCGTCCTTTTGAGGTTTGTATGTTGTACTATGTTTAACCTATGTTTCCATTTCCTTATGAAGGCCTTATCAAAATAGAGAAGTAAACTAGGAATCCCTATCGGAAATAATAGTTGACAAGATACCATGACACCTCACTATTTTCTTAACATATAATCATCCCAAATAAACCACCTTATTTGAGTCCTTGATTGGAATGAAATGGGCAGATTTGGTAAGATGGTCGGCCACCACCCGAATTGAATTATTTCCTTGGAATGTATGAGGTAAACTGATAATGATGTACATGGAATCCTTTTCCCACTTATAGGTAGGAATGTTTAGTGGATGGAGAAAACCTTAGGGTCTCTACTGATCTCTTTTAACATTTTGACAAGTATAACACCAAGATACAGAGTCAGTTATATCTAGCTTCATACCAGACCACCAAAACCAATGACACACATCATAAAACATAATGGTGGTCCTGGGATGAATGACCCACTATTACTGTTGGATATTCTAAATCACCACCATTTGCTTTTATGATGGCACCAAAAATGGTTTTTTAAGAAAAGAACTCCCTTGGGAAACAATGGCCATTCACTGGGCACCTCCCCATCATGAAAAATCTTCATAGAACAATAATACAACTCATCACTCTGATTATCTTAACAAATTAGTTCTAAAAGGGAGGTAATCAGCAAAAAACTAGCAAAAAAAATCCCCATATTATGTTCCTTGGTTTCTAGATGCAATTGGGGGGAAAGCCTCATCAAAATCCACTATCAGAAGACACTTTCAAGGATTACACTAGCATTTTGCTACTCAACGCATCAGCTACCACATTAACTTTACTTGTGGTAAAGAATGTATCAAAATCAAACCCTTGAAGGTACTCAAGCCATCGATGATGACTCAAATTTAGATCCTTATGATATAAAAATTAGGCTAATCTCTTATGATCCAATTAATCTACAAATTTCTCCCTGTAGAGATAATGATGACACATCTTTATGGTGTGAATTACTACCACTAATTTCATGTCATGGGTTGGGCAGTTCTTTTCATGTTGTTAGAGTTGGAATGAACCATATGCTTCCACATCGCCATCCAGCATCAAAATACCTCTAAGAACCATACTTGAGGCATAAAAAAAGACAATGTATCCTTTTCTAGATTATGATAAGGTCAAAACAAGGGTTGTGGAAAAATCCTACTATAGTTCCTCAAAGGACGCCTGACATTCTGGGATCCTTTCAAACATTTCCCCTTTCCATGTAAGTACAATCATGAGGGAAGAAAATTGAGAGAAAGCTTTAACAACCCATCTATAATACCCTAATAGGCCAATAAAATATCTATATTTTGAATGAATTATTTAGTTTCTCCCATGAAATCTCAACTTTGATATTTTAGGGGTCTACTGAAACCCCATGTTTCGAAATCACATGGCCAAGAAACATCACCTCCCTTATCTATAAGTTAAACATGAAAATATTAGCACAAGGAAAATGATTTAGAAGAGTGACCAACATGATCCTTAAAAGATAATCATGCACTTCCTCGCTCTTAGAGTAAGCTAGTATGTCATCCAGAAGCACAATGAAAAAAGAGTCGAGGTATTATGGTAATATCCTGTTCATAAGTGATATGAAGACTGACAGATAATTTTCAAACTGAATGGAATGAAAATATAATCAAAGTGGACACACCTTCTTCATAAATCTTTCTTAGAAACATCTGCCTCTAGGACCATGACCTGATGATACCGAGAATAGAAATCGATCATGGAGAACCACCTTTCCACATTGAGCTGATCAAAGTTTTCATCAATATATGTTAATGGGAATTTCCTCTTTAGTATTAACTTATTCATATTTCGATAATTGATGCACAATGGGTGAGATCCATCAGCATTATTTACAAATAGAACTGGGGTGACCCAAGGTGAGACGCTCAGGTGAATGAATTATTTGGATTCCAATTCATCCTACTATATCTTCAATTAACTCAACATGGATGGGGCCATACATTACGAGGAAAGATATATTTGTTGTGTATTTAGTTCCAAATTAATTATGAACTCTTCATCTCACTCTAGATATGAGCTTCAAAAATCATTTGGAAACACCTAAGAAACTTTTCCACAATAGGAGTTAATCCACCCTCGGAACCTCTGTCATCATCCTCCAAAAATATCAATGAGACCTTGAAAATGATATTTCCCAATTATATAAGTGGAGGTATAACATATCATAACCAAGGATATCATTCTCCATGGAAAACTTGATTACCTCCATAGAGTTCCACCAAACTGAATCACCCCCGATAATAATCGATGTGTTCCTTTAAAAGAACCATCTAATCCTTACAAAAAATCTTAACAAAGAGTTCACTTCCCAGGACTAGAAAATACCATTCTTGTTTGCCCCATGATAGAGTGAGATCAGTTGATGGACATCTGAAAACCTTCTCTATCTTCTTACCAAGTGGTGTCACAAACTCTATTGCATACAATAAGATGACAATTTTTTATTTTAATAGATCCACAGGATGGATATAAATAAAGGAGGTAGAATCACTTATATTCAATATGGAAAACATAATCGACGATGCAATAAAAACCATACCTGGAACTGTTGAATTCCCTGCATCTAGTTCCACTTTCACTTTATTCATATCATGAAGGTGAATCATCTCTTATTGATCCTGAGGATGACTGCAAGCAAGTGGATCTACCTTGAACTGATATTTAATAGAAGAACATCAAGCCCACTGCCATGATTTCCTAACTGGGACCCCTCTATCCTATATGAATATGACTAGACAGAAATTCTTTTAGATTTTATGGTACCATTATCACCATGATATGGGTGCACCACTTTGAAAAACCACTTCAAGTTCCCCATAAGTCTATACTGATGACAAGGTCTAGGTGGGGATGAACACGTATACATCATATTCCCCAACCTTCCACAATGATATAACTAGACTAATCTAATATATAAGGGTGCATATAAAGACATACAGAAAAAATAATATGATCTACCACCTCTCCACTTTTCGTATTCTTCACACTTCCTCTTCCTTTCAGATAAACCCGCACTGCCTTGGCCCAATGCTGAATCCACTCTATAAAAACCATATTTTCTGCTCCGATCAATCTCCACCATCTGGGCTCGATTGACCACATTGAAATAAGTATTCATCTAAAACAAGAATACCTATGATCAAATATACAATTGAAACTTCATCTTAATCATCTCAAACATCATCTAATCATTTGAAACAACTTCGAGATTGAACCAAACCCACTCGGCAATGTAGTTGGCACATTCCAATATAGTTCGATCCCCTAGTGGAGATAATAAAACTCTAGGGTCATGGAAAATTTAAAGGTCTCAACATAGTAATACTCACTGAATATAACTATTAAGTAATTCTGAACCATCTATTTACATTTTATGTACTATACCACTGAGTCCGACCACATCCGACTAGGAAATTCCAATAAGAATAAAGCACACATCACCATAATTTCCTCATGATTGTTCAGAAACCCAAACAACAATTCCATATTTTTAATCCAATCCTATGCTTTCTGGGGTTTCGTGCTATCCCATATTGAAGGAGGATTGTTCTTGGGGAACTCTTAAGACCTTTCCTTTCCAATACCTAGTTCAGCCACCCAGACAAGAGAAGATCCAAATCTTACTGCTTGATACAATTCCCAAATAACTCGAACCCCTACTTCAAATAATATCTGATCAACTGGTGATATAGAACTCTCTCCAAAACCTTTCCACATTTTCACATGAATTATCTAGGGAGGCATGATAGTACAATAGTAAAAAAATTCAGAAAACACTCAATACACTATTTTAAAAACTCTTTATTAATAAAAAAGTTCCAAACTCATCCGTAAATAAATAGGAAACCATAGAAATCATCATAAAAATCCAACCACTCCACCTGTACTAGGAGTCTATTAAAAGTATGCAATGAGTACATCACACCCAATGGAGAAGTCAAAATGAATCCCAAATATCCCATGGTAACCTAAGGCCTGTTAAAAGGCATGATGGCTAGATACTCCATTTATAATAAGAACCTCAATCCCTGATATTCCTAGAATTATTATATCTAGAATCTACCAAATATCATAGCCCAAAGAAAGGTATCACCCATCCCTCAAACCATATTTTTCTGAAAAAATATGGGATTTCGTCCAAACCAACACTCAAACCAGCCCATGGTAAGGATCTAAGGGTGTTCTCAATCCCCATGGGATGGAAACTAGTGAATGGGCATCAAACATCACAATTGGTTTTTATTTCCCTCAAAGAAACAACCACAACAACCCAAAAGTACCATACATCATATCATAAACATTAATCATAACCGAAATAATAAAATGATTGTGACTAATGTTTATGAAATCAAACAATTTCATTTATAAAGTCATCATTTATCCCTTACACACACCAAAACCATTATAAAGTATGATTCAAACCACTCACACAATCAATAGATCCCATTTAGACAACCTAGAAAGAATAAAAAAAATAATTAAACTTTGTTAAAGCATGGAATCATCGACATTTCACTTGAAAATTTATAGAAAATGGATGGGAACTGCAAATGCACCAAAGAGGGAACCTATAAAGGAAAAGAAACAACATAACCATCAATATCAAAATCAAAGAAAATATTTTGAACCCATTTTAGGGAAACCAATCCTTTGGAAAAGGGAGAAATTAATAGAGTAAGGGAGGACCCAGAAGAAGGAGGAAAAGAAGAAAGGAGAGGATAAAAAATTGATTTCACGAATATCCAAGGCCAAATTCATAAATATATTGATGTCCAAGGGAGCATGGGAGAGGGGCGAGGTATTACTAGGGATGAGAGGTCCAAATGTGGGAATCCATGGGGGTAAGGGTCTTAAAATAAGAGGAAAATGAGTAAATTCAATATTTTAATAATCTAGATAGGCCACATGTTTTGACCTCGCTGTTTAAAAAACCCTGTGATAATGGTGAGACACCTCTGTCCAAAGGGAAAATAGGATTCAAATTTTATAGGGGAGGGTGTATGCCCATATGGTTGACCGTGCACCTCATATAGACCCGCTGATGTGGGACCAGTTCGTTTTACCCCCATTCAATAATCCATGAATCATAGAGAGTGCCACCTTCCAGGGTGCACAATATCCTCTAAGATGGAACACAACTTCTACTAACCATGCACCAACCATGCTCCACATGTTTGCAGGTCAAAAAAGAAACATTTTTATCAAAAACTCCCCATAAATATAAGTGGAAAATATCAGTCAAAAAATAAATTAAATAATACCTCAAAAGGAAACCACATATGTGACATGATATAACATTCCCAAAAAACATTACTTCTTGAATCCAAATGCACATTTCGAAATCTTACCATACGTATGATGTTCCCTCGATGTTCTAAAAATGATATCCCAATGGTCTATATTCTCCTCATCTAAATTAGATTAAACCAAAAAATCAGCCATGAATAACCCACAAAAAGTTTCAAAGAACCATATAATGATCTAGTACATCAATGAAAAAAACACCATATGAGAGTTAGTAAGCCTGAATGGTATAACGAAAAATATGAAATTCGCATACTGGAACCTAAATGGCGTCTTAAGTATATCCTCTTCTTGGACTCTAAAAAGGTGGTATCTTAACCAAGGTACAATCTTTGAAAACTAATGAGACCCTCTAATCTAATCAATGAGATCATGAATCTTGAGAAAGGGATAATTTTTTATTGATGGTCACCCGATTTAACTTCTAATAGTTTTCACAATATCTAAGGCTCATGTCTGCAATCATATAAAATAGGATTGGAGAAGCCCATAGTGACACACTAGAATTAATAAATCCCTTCTCATTGAGATCTGAAATCTAAACATTATGTTCTACTTACTCAATAAGTACCATAATATAATATGGAATAGAAATGGGAATAGTAGTTGACATTACGTATATGGTAAACTCATCCTCTCATTGGTGTGGTAAACTAGAAAAGTCAAATAGAAATACCTCAAGGAATTCACACACCACTACAAGTATATGATTTCCAAAACAAGGTTCAATAACACTAAGAAACTTCTCTGATAACTAGCCTTAGTGTACCCCAGTATAAGGAACAACAAAACCCACCCTTCATGATCTAGAGTCTCAACACCATAAGAAACACTTGTTCCCGCATCAGTAGATAATAACCATACCCAATAGAAATAATAGTCTATATAGACCATAACACTGATAATCCAATCCATACCAATAATCAAGTTGAATATTTCATTATTGAGCACTAAGTAGTCCCACTCCACCTCATGGTCAGTTATTGTTACTTTAAATGTTCAGCTCTTGAAACATTGTTCATACCTCTTTCCCAAAGTCATGAAAATATCCAACAAGAATAAATTAATTTCTAAATGAAATCCCAGCATGTTAAATATATTTTATGATACAAAAAAAGTTGTAACAAATGTATCAAACAATGCTGGTACCATAGAAGATGAAATGAACATCATACCTCTAACTGTGGCTGGATGTAATTCAGATTCCTCTAGTGAAAACTCCACCATCTATAAACATTATGTCTCAAATCACCCTAAGATTTTTTATCCATATGAACATTCCCCTTAGCCTAAGGATAATATCAAACTCTATTGGGAGAATTGGTACAAACCTGTAAGCCCTTGGTGAAAGTGCATCCAACCTTACTTATTTTAGAAATCTTATCACAAAAACATTTCTGGTGTCTATATTTCTCATAATGATGAAAAGTATTGGGAGACTCTATAAAATTATATTTGGTATGACCAGAGTTCCCACACTGATAGAAAACACCCTTATACTATATAGATAAATCCACAAAAACTGGTCCTAAAGAAAACCTAGTACCTTTTTTAATCCTTTTCTGGCTATAAGATCACCCTAGCTAATGGTAATACCAATGGAAGATCCCCCAAAATTATTTTTCTTGATATGTTATCATATTCAAAAACTACATTACCAAATACCTTTATAAATATTGCATAGAACAGGAAAATCATCATTGACTATATACCAGCCCTAAATTCCAACTCAATCCTCCAAGCCTTTAGGTAATCATTGGTGACTTTCTCTTGTAATAATTTCACCACCTTAGAAAAATTGGTGGAATACTCCAAAATCATACGCCCAACCTACTCTATGTTCAAAAACACTAGGTTCTTTTTCCCACATAGTTTATTATAATAAAACCAAACATTAATGATTTTTTTGAATGAATTCTATGAAAGATCCTCATGAAACTTAACTAGAAGAATATAGTTCCACAATCTCTTTCTCATTCCATCGAGTATATACAAGGAAAAATCCACCTTAGAGTCATCAGGAGTCTTTATAAAGTTGACGATTATCTCAGTCCGCTAAGGTTATTCATTAGATTGCTAGGGTCATTTGTCACCATGGAAGAAAAGTGGATTATCCATTGTAAATTCATAGCCGTAATCCATTTCTCATCCTGGGTTCGCAACACATGGTTGAACCAGAGTATAAATAGTAAGGATTGCATATTATACCAAAAAAGGTCCCACAAGAAGGTTTTCTTGCAATACCTGTCTTGTAGCTTCCTCACTCAAGTTTATAAGAGAACTTTTAGGAGTAATTGTTTAATGATCACAATATTAGAACCAATCTGTCAGAAGCATATTCAAAAATCATAAGACCATATTTGGGTATCTATATCAATGATTTAAAATAATAATAATTTAAATTAATTATGAATTATTTTAAAAAGGACAATGCCTTAAGGAAATAATTGGTCCATTTAAATAAACCCCATATCTGAATCATTCAAATAACCTCAACCACCAAGTCTAAATATTATAAAAATTATTTGACTACTCACTATAACACAAATTCAAACATGAGAGTGAGTGAGACAGGACCATTTTCTTCACTTACTACCTAAATGTCCTAACTCTGGGCTACAAAAACACCAAACCAAACACAGGGAGTGTCAACAAAAGTTTGGGCTGTGTATTCTTTCTAATAACAATTTCTAACAATCCAATCTATGTCCACTATAAAATTTACCCTAGGTGGTCCACCATATTGTGAGATATAGAAAATTTCCACAAGTCTCACATAAAATTGAAGAAACAACAAATTATAACTCATAGGAAAGAAATAAATATCCACAAAACATAAAAAGTCAGTCAACACTGGATAAACCATAAAGTTAAAGGGGACCAAACTAAACAAATCTCCATGCGACCATACATAACCCCTAATACATCCCACTATGAAGGAGATAAAGGACAAGAGAACCTTGCATGCTACATGATGACCTTCCCTTTCCAGGACTCCTAAAAAATAGGGTATATAACTACCCAAAGGAATAATGTATTTTTTGAGAAAATATCGTAGTAGGATATCACCAAATAATCTATTCAGGTAATACTATCAATAAATCAAATGTTGGATCTTTATAAAAAAATACAGTTTATAAAGAGTTATCAAAAATCAAACAATTTATGAAAATTTATTATTTTCCATAAATTCATACTATATTTTGAAAATACAATATTATATCAGGTATGAAAATGAAATTTGTAAACTAATCATGTTAGCTAATATCCATGAAATAAACCATCATATGATAAACTATGTATACAAGGCAAAGAACACCATTTATTCTCTAGCCTATGGGAATATGTACTATACATAAAATAATCCTACACCAAGTATATGTGGGTCTTAACTGACATGAAGTCCAACCAATGTCTGCTGATATCAAAAAAGTAACCCCTAGTGGCGTTACACAGACTTGGGTTACCTATGGTTGTTTCCCGACGAACCCAAGGTTATCAATGTGCTATGTTTGTTAAAAACCATTTTAGAAATCCATGATCACATCTTATTAAAAAACCCTTTAAAATAAAATAAAATCCATTTCAATAAAACCCCAAATGGGATAAAAAATAACATATAAAAATTCCTGAATTATAAACACTTGAATAGATACACCTACCTCAAGAATGATGGAAACATATTTGAATTCGATGATAGATATTGAAAAACCATTAACCAACCATTGAATGATAAGTTATGATTATAAATTTTCAAGGATCTATATAATCACTAATAGATCACTAAAATGAATCACATGCACATCCAACATTGTTGACATGAAAATAGAAAATGAAGAAGTTGAGAGACTGCTTTCCAGGGATATGCGACGTAACCGCCACAAGAGTCAAACCCCGAATGAAGGGATCTAGAATGAGGTAGATGACCCAAAATCTCCCAAAATCACTACAGTGTTTGAGGGGAAATACTATGAACTATATGAAAATAGAGTCAGACATGCTGTGTGTTTAAAATCATTGGACCCAAGGAATTCACATTGTGAATCCCTTTCATGGTGTGAAATCCCATGAATTACCAAAAATGGCCTCACTTAATATTAAATTAAATCTTTATCAACATCTTCAAATCATGTAATCTTCCTTAAAATAGATTCACATCCTATAAAAGATTCACAATGTGAATGTGTCTAGTCAACAATGCCCAACCCAGTTTTTTTCAAAAATAGTCTTAACTAATACTCATGGCTCTCCGGTCCAATGAAGCACCCTACGAATCTATTAACACAATTATACCTATAATCCATTGATCCAAAAAAATATACATCCCCAAAAATTATTAATTTTCCCATCAAAGGCTCTCAATTATTGAGAATCTCACAATACTAAAAAAAAAGGGAAACTAGAACAAGAGTAAAATCATACTTTAATAAAGGTAACATGGTGTTATCTATACTTTCTTCTTAAACTTAATAGGAATGATTAATGATTTTCTTATCCCTTTCAATCTGAGGATTAGATATATTATAGGTACATATATTCTTTAATATATTTGAGATTATATGTAACAGACCAAGATTTTATGATAAGTCTCTTTTTAAATTTAATCTCTTAGATAGCTTCTGTCACACACAATAGTAAGTTAAAGCAAACAATTGTATATAATTAAATATAATTATTTTAACATAACCTTCATAACCAATCTATTACATTGGAGTAAATGACTATGATTAACTAAATTAATAAATTTATATATTTTATATTTAAAAATTTATTTAAATTCACCCAAATTGTTTTATAAGTATAAGATAAGAAAAAAAATCAAAATTGACACATTAAAAGAATATATTTCATCTAAAAGAATTTTTACAGCCTTTTGATGGAACACTTTTTTTAAATTTAGTTTTTGACACCTTAATAAATTATATTTGAAAAATTAAAATTTCTTATTTGAAACCGGAGTGTCAAATTTTTCTTTGGTTTAATTTTATTATTTTTTTTGATAAATATCATTTTTTGATATGTAGTAAAAAAATAATGCATTTTAATTGAAATATAATTTTTAATCAAATATATTTAAAATATTAAATTATATTTTTTAAAGGGTTGAAAGTATAATTAGATCATTTTTTATCATTTAATTCAATTTAGGTCAATGGAATCAATTTTACATTGAAATAGGATTTAGAAACATAGTGATATTTTGAATATTTTTTACTTTGAAATAATTTTTTCTTATTCTATCAATGAGATTAATTTTTAATTAATGTCTACAATTTTTGAGTTATGAATTTTGAAAAATGGATTCAATATTTAAAATTATAATTTCCAATTTTAGTAAATATATAACTTTTATTTTTGTACAATATAAATAGTAACATTAGAAGTATTTTTGTATTACCATGGTTAAAGGTAAATAGAGTAATTAAATGTAAATATTATATTATACATATTATAATAATACCCTAAAAATTATTCTAATTTCATTTTAACAGTTTTTAGAGTAAAATAATTCTTGGGATGAAATTATCAACATTTTAAGCTACTTGGATGAGAGTGTGAAATTTATAATATTATATTCAAGTAAAATTCAATTTTTTTCAATATTTTGTTTTTAACAATTGAAATATTTTTAATATGTGTTTATATAATGGATATGTTCAATTATAAATAGTTTTTAGTAATCTAGAATATATATATAGCATTATAATTTTTTATAATTCATAGTGATAAAATAATTACCTTGAATGGTGACATAATGATGAAGTATTAATTGTTTAGTTAATTGATCAATCAAGTAAATGATACTAAAAATATACAAATAAATATAATTTGATATAATTGACACTATACACAATTTGTTTTTATTGAAATGACATATTATTTATGAATTAATAGAGTTATGCTGACGATATAATGTTTTTATGATATTTTTAAAAGTTAAGTGACAAATACTATCAAAATTGACATTAATAATATTTTAAAATAAATAATATTTTATTAAATGATACAAAATTCATAAAAATTCAAAATTTGGAAAATAATTGGGATAAGTCATTAAGGTTCATTAATGAACCATTTATTATTTTTTTATAATTTTATAGTAATTATATAAACCCTCAAGGTGTAAATTTCATGGTATCTAGGTAAGTGTTAAAAGGGTTAAATAAGGGATAAAAATTTGATGAGGACTAAAAAATAGTCAAAACTCATATAATTTCAATTCTATAATTGTTATTATACAAAAAACCATTTTATATTCAAAATAAATCACTTTTTACACATTTGTAATTGAAAATTAATTGTTATTAATTAATTATTTTGATGATTTCAAAAAACGCCACTTACCTCAATTATAAATGGAAACATCCTCCCTCACTTATTCAAACAACATTGATTCTTATAGTTCATCCAAAATATGACAAAATAATCTTTAAAAATACCCCCTTCATCCTAAAATCGTTAATTTGGGTATAAATACAACCAAATAAGACAATTGGGAAAATTCAAAGGTGATACCCAAAGCAGAGGCAACATACATCAACGAATGTTTTGGTTTTTTTCTTCACTAAAACCATACATTTTCATATTTAATGTTTATATATTAACGTCATTGTCCTGAATATATTGAGATATTTTTATATTTAGGTTTCTACCTACACTTACACACACTTGCATCTAATGGGTAACGAACTTACCCTTCTTGTGTATGGTGAACTGTCACCTCACGAAACGATGTTGTTCAATTTTTCATTTACCACCTCTCATGGTTGATAATTATGATATACACTATATTTTAATATGATACATATGTTATTTATTATTTTATTATTCTTATTTAATATTTATATAACACAAACATTCATTATTTCCATTTTTTGTAAGTACGATAGCTTCATTTCCGGACGTGTGGACAACCCCCTCATAAAAGCAATATGATTCATTCATTCTTTATATGGAATGTATTAGTGATATTTTTAAATAATATTATGTGAAATATTGGAAATAAAAAATATATTGTAATTATAATACACCTATATTTATTTTACTTTTCATTCTTTTAAATATGACAAAAAATAGAAGTAGCATTCATGCATACGTAAATCCTACTATCTCCATGAACACTGTAATTTATTTATCAAATCCAAATATTATGGATTATTCTAAATAAATATATACTCGATATAAATATATATAATATTTACATAATGTTATAAATTATAGATATGATAAAATCATGATCTAATTAATAGGAACAATAAGTAACAATTAAAAAAATATTAAAAAAATAGGAAATTGATATCCAAAATTGGAAAAATAAAGGATAATTATTAACAATTGGGCTTTGAGAAATTATAAAAAGTGGATATATGATATTATAAATATAAGTATTGTCCTATTATAATTTACTAACACTATTAAAACCATTAAAAAGGATGTTAATTAGTGTTCAACTAAAGGATATAACAAGGTAAGGGGTTTTAATCACATTTTTATTTATATGAGATATGTCTTATTCACCACTTAATAATTTTTGGTGTTGTACTTCCCAATTGATAGGTCCAATAATGAATCTATTTTTAATAATTGTATTCAATGATTCATATAAAAATTATTTAATTTTATGGGGATTATGATTTAAATATTTTAATGTGTCATGAGACCCTTTGATTTAAAAATAATTTTTAATCAATTACTTGATATATGAGGAATGCTTTGGAAATGAATCAAATGAGTTTGGGACCAATTAATGAAATACTTAGGGGATGAGGACTAGTTAATGTAATTCCCACAATTCATTAGTAGTCTCATGAGACAAAATTATTTGGTGAAAAACCATTCACGTTTATTTCCATGTATTTTTAAATTGTCAGGAGGATAGATTTGTACATAAACCCGATAGGTTTCTACCCACAAAATTTAACTATCACGTGGATATATCATGATAGTAAATATCTCCAGGATAGATCATTATATTAAATACTTCCAAAATTATGAATTACATCATTATTATTATTCCATGTGATTATTTTATTACTTATAATATTCATGGACATGTTTCCGAGCTCATGTGATTATTTATGTGGAATATGTTTAACTTATTTACCTTTATATATTAATTATGCCATAATTAATCATAGATTCCATTGTTCACTTTCCCTTATAATTTTATCTCACCCCTATCATATGTTTTATTTTACATAGGATTCCGAGAAGTATGTTATGACTAATATGTAGGGTTACAAAAAGGCAGAATAATAGTATGCTCTTTCAATTTCATTGTGTATTTTATGTTTCAAAATGTAATGTGGATTACAGGTATGTATCTAGTTTACCAAGACAACCGAACTACTATGTCCCATGGACTGTTATTCCTTGAATCTTATGACAATGTATTTAGGTAAGGCACCAACACCAATCTACTAGGGTTTGGGTTATTACAGTTGGTATCAAAGAATGTTTAGTAGAAAACTTAGAAACAATATTTTGGAAGACATAGATTAGTGAAAAAACCCTACAACATAATTTAGAAATATATTCAAATAAACATAGGTTATGATTTATTGACCCCAAATTTATTAATTTAGGTTATGTGATTCACTTTTTCATAGATGACACATTATGTTTCATAATGTTATGTTCTAATTTAGTATATGCAATTTTTTAGAAATGGTTCCTGGTAGAAATAATGGAAATAGTATCAATGTATATATTCCATGTAAGGATTTACCTCCTACACAAGAAAATGATGTTAGAGCTGGAGATACAACTAGTACTAAAAAACTTATAACTACACTAGGTAAACTGACTCAGGTTATGACTAATAACCTTTTCTATATGATGCGGTCTAATTCAAAATATGGAGGAATAATGTTAGACCACATAATGGGAAAAAACCAACACCATTCATTGGAACTACAAATCTATTTTTAGATTAGAAATGGATAAGTTCAATAAAAAATATGTTTCTTGATTTGAGAAGTAATTATTGGGAGAATATTATCATGACATTTTATCATCTCTAGGAATATACAGATGAATGGTTGTTATTTATTCAAAACATGAAGAAGGACGAATAAATAAAAAATATGGAATAAAAGGAACATAATTTACTTTTCCAAGAAAAATATTTCCATCACAAACCAGAATAGATACGGAGAGGTAATATCTATGTGTGAGGTAGAAGGATGATGATAATGTTACTAATAATGAAGGAAACATTACCAGGTTATCAAGGAATGCTTCAGACTACATATGTAACCCAATGAGTAAAACTGGTCATTTCATTCATGGGTTAATGAAATTAATCTTAAGGGCACCAGTCTCTCAAAATTTCTCATTATATGAGGATATAGTCTCATGTAATATCAAGATAGGGAAATAATTGTCAATTTTTTATGACTTTGTTTCGTAGTTCCTTGAAACATATGTTTTAGTTATCAGAATCACTATTTCCAAGAAGATTCCATTGGATTTATTTGTGAAACCAAAAACTCCCAATAGTTCTTTATCCAAAGGGGACCTTCTTACCAAAGGCATGAATTCATTAAGTATAAAATTTATGATACTTAAGAATGTGCATTGTTTGAGAGAATGGGAGGTTGGACTCATCACACCCTTTTTGGAGGAAATTATTGTCTACTCTGGGACTCTCTTTGAAAATTTAAGAAATTTTCATGAATCCTTATTAATTTACCATGTATATCATAAGTATACATTGGAATTTACAATCACTTATTAACATGTGTAAAATTTATAATCATTAGTATGAATTCAAGGATCTTCATCAATGGAATCATCTGAATGCATTCGTGGTTTTCCATCAATGGTATCCTCTAATATACTGATGAGATATTATTTTAATCATCATTGTGATGATACTATTTTTTAAGCCACCTAGTGGGGAACTATGGAATTTATTGTCATCCAGGGAGATGAATTTTTGTTTTGATATTGGGATCAGGCTCATAAAATGAGATACCTATGTATCCTTGTGAAAGGACTCAGAACCCTCGTAGTTTGGTGCCGCTTAATAGGACACATCATACCTTTTACAGTCATGTGATAAAGACCTCTATGTGAAATATTGTTAGTTAAAACTTAGTGTGGGACATATTCTGAAGTATCCCAATGAAATTTGTAAGGGATATAGGTTTCCAAATTGGATTAGAGCCTATTGGGAATATGGCCTAAGGAGAAAAGGGTTGATTTGAAGTGTTGGGTTAGAACCTCAAGGAGGCTACCTATATATCCCATATTAATGGGAATCAAAGACCATGTAGATAGAAAAATATCATAAGAGAATATAGTCCTTTGAGAGAGATGAGTTTGGGCCTACTTACTGAAACAGATTCCTTGATGATTTTATGATGGAATTTTGGGCTTATTTCAAAAGAAGGAAGCCCAAATTAGGAGAATTAGGGTTGGATTCCTAAGGAGGATATACAGTGAGCTCGAGCCCATAAATAGATTCCTACATATCCTGGTTTGGAAAGGAATCAGAGTTAATTTAGTTCCTTCCAGTAGGTTTTTGTGCACATATTGTAACCATAATGTATCTCTAAGCCCACATGAGTCATGTACGTTGTGAGAAAAAGAGGATGTAAAAGATTCAACAATGACACTTCAAACTTTTCCTTATCCACTGATGGAAGAGGGCACATTGACCATTGAAGAGGGCAAGGCAACGAGCCTTCCCTCTATTCTATTTATATTGTTCCAGGGTATAATGTAAGGAGTAAGGGAGGAGGGTGAGAGGATTACAACCAGACGGTTTCCCTGAAATTGGTTTTGGTAGGGGAGGGATTCTTCTCCCATGCTTACGGGGAATAACAAGTGCGAAGTGCACCTTCTCTACCAGAGACCTGAGGTTCCAGGTCACCTCTTTGAGAAGGGCGAGGCCAGTAACCAACCCTATTCCAAAATGGGAACTTTCCAACACTATTTCTGGGAGAAAGGTCCATGTGACTGCGGGTATAAAAACTCAAAAATATCCCATTAATCCTACCCTCATTGTGAAATGAATGTTGGAAACCTCTGACTGCGGAAATACCAACCCCAATAGGAGACACACTGATGTCCCTTTCCCAAATCCTTGATAATTCACGAGGTTTTGTTGTGGAATTCAACTTAGTCCCTTTCAGATAAGGGAAGCAAGGAAAGAGGTACCCTGCCATGAATGGCCTTTAAGAAGGGTACTTGAGTTGGTCGCATAGGTCCCTCACGAAGGTATACCGCGCAGGTATGGCACGCAGGTATACCTCACAGGTATGGAATGCATGTATGCCACACAGGTATGGCTCACAACTATGCTATGTAGGTATAAATGACAACTAAAGAATGTGAAGGCTTTCAAAACATGCTTATCCTGTTTAATTATATCTTCTCTCATGGTTTAGGGAGCTAATTGAGACCATTTGATAGATCTAGGTGAAAGATCTACGCAATGGTAGCTTCAAATAGTCTTTCAATTTTTTTCAGTCTAATAATGGGGAGCCCAAGGGCTCTATTTATAGGCACAGATGGGCCGGGTGGAAGAGATGTTGTTTGCATAGTTACTTCGTGTAGCCCTGCCGCGCAGGTTCTCCGCGTAGGGTCATAAAACATCTTTAGGCACGAGGATATACCGTGGAGGTTGGCCACATAGGTCAGCCCTGTAGGTCGGCCGAATAGGTCTGCTGCGTAGTTCAGCCGCAAAAATCCGTGAAGCTACTCCATCTCATAGCGCTTTGGGAGTATTTTGGATTTTCCATTTTACTCTTTAAATCATTCTTTGGAAATTGAAATATCTGGATTTTGTCTTCATAATATTTTTGGTTACATTCTCAAGTTGTGTCAAACCCCCCCCCCCCCCCATTAGTATTGGTTATAAAACATACAAAGAGGGTCGATTCCAGAGGTGAATGTTTCCGAACAGCACAGGTTTACCACGCAGGTTTACCATGCAGGTTTACCGCGCAGGTGTACCGTAATGGTGTACCGCACATCTGCATCATGGAGGTATGATGTGAAGAGGGTGGGCATAGTCTGGATGTGCTGGTCTTCAATTGACTATAAATAGGTCTCGCCATTTTCAATTTTTTTCTTCATCTCTGGTTTCTTTGAAATTTTGTTGCTCTCGTTACATAGCTTGTTCTCCCAACTCTTATTACGTTGTGCTCTCGCGTAATTTCTTTGAAACTTCTTCAAGGTAAAATTAATTATGTAATGGAGCTACACCAAAGGAATTAATCGACAGGGTTGTGATAGGATCCTCGGTGAAGTATCTATATGATATAACTCATTAAAGGACATACGCGATATCCCTCGTCGAAGGACCTACGCGACATGCCTTGTTGAAGGACCTACACGAATAGTGTCCTTTGTCATTTGTTTTTGATTTCCTCTTTAAAATTCTGACCTGGAAGTTTGGTAATTATTTTCCTGGAAAGAATGAATCATTTTATGACTCATATTGTAGAAGATATTGCTCGCAAAGTTGAAATGATGAAGATTTTCAGACCAGATTATTATGATATTGTTGATAGTACTATTCCTGGGCTATGGAAAGGTCTAATTCTGTACCAACGTGACTATGCACAAAGTACTTATTTATTCTTATATGGGCATGGTATTTTTCAAGATTCCCATGTTCCATCTGTTAAAAAATAAATTCCAAAATTTTTTTTCTTCAGTATTACAACTATAATTGTTTGAATATTAATGCCAGGGGGTTCCAGTTCAAGAAGACACTATCCCTATTAGTTTCATCCTTCATCACAGTGGTTGAACTCCCGATATGAAGGATCATGTTGTAGATCCAGGACCACAATTTTATGATTCCACATTCCGAGATTCTCAAACATATCAATATAATAGTTGTAAATGAGATTGTGACCTTCATTCTGGAGGGGGTGTAAAACCTGAGTGGATATGGGCATTCTGGGTACGTCGGACTTGTGCAGAATTTAGAAAATAGTTATCAGACGTTCATATCTACAAAGATATCTGGATGGGGAAAATTATGTTTACAAAAATGATTTCATTCCTGAATTACTGAGCCGATGGAGTCTACAAATGAATTCCTTTCATTTTATGCATGGTGATGTTGGTATTAGTCTCTGGGATATCTACCAAATAACTGGAATACTCATTCTTGGGGAAATGTATGATGAATTCATTCTGCCTACTACAACATGGGGTGATTCTTCTAGAATACCACCACAGGCTCATGAATTATTGAAGATAGTAAATAATTTACCTATGGACAAGAAAGATATTCATGCTAGAGTGTGGACATATTCCTTCTTAGAACCCACAATAGAGGAAGGCCCATCCTATGGACGTCCTACTATTTTTCCTTCTTAAGATAATTGAGGAAATTCAGGCACATATTGGCCTATGCTAGAAAGAGGAAATTATAGGGACTAGGTCTATAAAGTAAAACCCAATATAGATGCAAGAATACATGTAGCTACCTTCCTTGCTATGTGGCTAAGAGTTTATTTTCTTCCAGTTAGTGAATCCAAAGGTGGTGTAAGATCAGGGGAATTAATTATTTCAACTAAATTGGTAGGAGGGAAGTATATTGGGCTAGAAAGCCTTGTATTAGTAAGAATTTACCATATAATTCTATATTTATACAATGGTAAGGATTTATTTAGGATTTTAGGGCCATTTCAAGTGTTGTGGGGATGGATTGCAACACATTTTTCTTCATACTCAGTGTTGAATTCAGTTAGAGTTCCCAATGGTTGATTCACCCCATATTTACGGAACATTTTTTAAGGCTCTGAAAGTGAGACCTGATGAGGTTCTAATGGTATTGAAGGTATTAGGAGAATTCAGTTTCTTTTTTTTGGTAACCCACCAGTTGGAACATTTATTGATGATGGTAAAGAAAAGAATGATGAGATGAGATCTTATATGGTGGAATTCAGGGATGACATATTATCAACCAGGATTGATGGTAAAATTATCTGTGAGGCTTATGTTCCCTATTTGTTTTCTCTTTAGTTCAGATGCCTTCAACAATCAAACACATTTCCACCCATGCATGTCAGACATGAAAAACAGCCAATGGTAGCATGACAATTATGGATTGTGACAGCTTTAGATGTATCCAAATTGTCAATTACATTACCTCTATCAGATGCATCAATCGAGTAGGAAGCTGGGTATGAGAAAGCTTGTGATTATTCATATCCTCAAGGGGCTTTAACAAAAGGAATATATCCAGTGGTGGCTACGAAGACTGTTTCTTGTGGAAATCGTGCAACTACGCATGGGCATAGTCTAATTCCCATGGACACACCATTCACGACGTGATCATCTGGTATTTGATGTGTCTTCTTTCTCACAACAATCACGACTTACCTGGGCTTAGAGAAATCATTGACCATGACATCCCCTATGGTCATCCTAGAGTGTAATCCCCACACCAAACCCGAACTACGAGGTCTTTGATCCATGCCATGGTGAGGTACGTAAGAAGCCTCCTTGAGGTTTAAGCCCACAACCCATTGGTCCTGACCATATTCATGAATGGTTCACCATTTTTGGTTTCTTAGTTCCTTGAAACATGTTTTCTAGTTTTAAGAATCACTATTTCCATGCGATTCCCATTGTATTTATTTATGGAACCGGAAACTCCCAATAGTTATTTATCCAAAGGGGACCCGATTTAGAAAGGCAGAAATTTGTTATGTTTGAACTTTTCGATACCTAAGAATGTGCATTGGTCGAGAGGATCGGAGGTCAGGCTCATCACACCCTTTTTTGGGGGATTTATTGTCTACTCTGGGGCTCTCTTTGAAAATTTAAGATATTTTAATCAATCCTTAATAATTCACCAAGTATTTCGTAAGTATCCCTTGGAATTTACAATCACTTATTAACATGTGTAAAATTTAGCATCATCAATACACATTAAAGGTTAATCATCAATGGAAATATATGTATGTATTCAAGGTTTTCCAGCAATTTAATCCTCTAATATAATGATTAGAGATTATTTTAAGCATCATTGTGATGATACTAGTTTTTAAGCCACTTAGTGGGGCACTCTGGAATATATTATCACCGAGGGAGATGAAGTTTTTCTTTGATCATGTGATCGGGCACATAAAATTTTCTACCTATGTATCCTTGTGAAAGGAATTAGAACCCTCATAGTTCGATTCCACTTAATAGGACACATCATACCTTTTAAGGTCATGTGATAAGGACCTTTAAGTGAAATTTGATTGGTCAAAACTTAGTGTGGGACTTATGTTGAAGCACCCGAAGGAACTTTAGAAGGGATATAGGTTTCCATGTAAGATCTAACCCTATTGAGAATATAGCCCAAATAGAACAAGGTTGATTTGAAGTTTTGGGTTTGAACCTCAAGGAGGATTCCTACGTATCCCATATTAATGGGAATAAAATCCCACAAAGTTTGACAAATCTCATAGGAGAATATAGTCCTCTGAGAGAGATGAGTTTGGGTTTACTTCTTGAAAACGATGTCTTGATAATTTAAGGATAGAATTTGGGGCTTATTTCTTAAGGAGGATTCCCAAATTGGTGGAATTCAGGTTGGATTCTTGGGGAGGATATCCTATGAGCTCAGGCCCGGAAAGAGCTTCCCACGTATCCTAGTTTGAACAGGAATCACAGTTCATGTAGTTCCTTCTAGTGAGTGTTTCTGCACATGTTGTAATCATCACATATCTCTAAGACAATGTGATTCGTGCTAAGTGTGAGAAACAATAGGATGTGAAATATGTAACAATGAAACTTCAAACTTTTCCACCTCCACTGAAGGAAGAGGGAACGTCAACTGTGGAAGAGGGAGAGGCGACAAGCTTTCCCTCTATTCTATTTACATTAGACTAGGGTCCAATATAAGGAGGAAGAGATAAGGGTGAGGGGCTTACACCATGATGGTTTCCTTGAAAATTCTTAAGTTAGGGGATGGGGAATTCTCTTATGCTTGCGTAGAACAACAAGTGTGAAGTGTACCTTCTCTACCAGAGACCTGATGTTTTGGGTCACCTCTTTGAGAAGGGTAAGACTAGTTACCAACCCTTCTCTAAACCGGGAACTTACCAACACTATTTCTGGGAGAACGTTCCATGTGACTATGGATATACAAACCCAAAAACATCATATAAATCCTTAATTCATTGTGATTCGAATGTGGGAAACCTCTGACTGTAGAAATTTAAAAAGAAATAGGGGACACAATGATGTGCCTTTCCCAAGGTTTGATTATTCAGGTGGTTTTGGTGGAGACTTCAACTTAGTCCCTTTCTGATAAGGGAACCATGAATGGAGATTCTTTGCCATGAATGGCTTTTAAGAAGTCTATTTGAGTTGGTCGCGTAGGTCCCTCACGCATGTATACCGCACATGTATGGGGCACAGGTAAGCTGCACAGGTATGGCGCACAACTATGCCGCATAGATATAAATGACGACTGAAGAATGTGAATAATTTCAAAACATGCTTATCCCATTTAATTATCTCTTATCTCATAGTTTAGAGAGCTACATGAGACAATTTGAGAGATCTAGACGAAAGAGCAACACAATGGGAGCTTCAGAGAGTCTTTCAATTTTTTTAGTCCTGGAATGGGAAGCCCAAGGGCTCTATTTATAGGCACGGATGGGCCCAGTCCAAGAGATGTTTACCACACAGGTACATTGCACAGCCCTGCCGCGAAGGTGTTCCATATAGGGGCATAAAACATCTTCTAGTGCAGAGATCTCCCACAGAGGTCGACCACGTATGTCGGCCGTGCAGATCCATGAAGATACTCAGTTGCGAAGTGCTTTGGGAGTATTGTTGATTTTCCTTTGTACTATTTGGATCTTACATTGAGATTTTAAATATCTAGAGTTCTTCTTCATAATCTATTTAGTTACTTTCTCATGTAGGGTCGATAGACTTCAAAGGGAATGAAGCTAAGAAGAGGACGATGGAGAAAATTGTATATAAAGGGAAGAAGGGAAATATGGATTTTCCCACATGTGATAAATGTGGAAAAAATCACTATGGGAAATACTTAAGAGGATTGGGTATTTTTTATAAGTGGGGAGAAAAAGATCACTAAGAAAAATAATGGAAATGTATTTAAGAAAATAATCATATTAAGTGTTTCAACTATAGTAAAATAGATCACTAGGTATATAAATATTCTAAGTGTCAAAAAAATATACCCCTGAAGATGTAAATGGATTAAGGTCAAGCATACACTATTAATACAGTCGGAGTGGAATAATTAAAGTATTTGTGATCTTAGATTTATGATTTATGTTGTAAATGTATTTTTCAATGATTATACGGTTATAAGAATGAAGATATATATAAGGATTGTACTGTAGTACTTATTATTTAAGGATTTGAAATAATATATGTTTTCATTACTGTTTTAAGGAGGTAAGTGTATTCCTATATTTTGTATGTTACATTAATAGTTACATTAGGTTGCATAGGGAACCTAATTTTTTAAATATAGAGATATTTTTACTAAATGTTTAGACATTGAATTTCTATAGAATTTTTTTTGATTGGGTCTTTAGGTAACTACTTACGGAATATATAAAGTTGAATTTTTGATATTATTGTTTGAGGGAAAAGTATGATTTATTGAAAAAAAATTTCTAAATGTTTTAATTTCAGTAAAAAATTAAGAGTATTAAGGAAATACATTCAGACCTTATGATTCATCATAAGTGCTCTAAGAATAAAAATTCCTCATTAATATCTATATCGAAGTGCAAAAAATAAAGTGAAAATATATCGATGTACAAACAAAGGATAATATTATAGAATTGAAATAAATAAATTGATTTTATTGAGTTCTTTATCAAATTAGTAAAATAATACTTCAACATTATTATAATGATTTTGGAATAAAAACATTATCCGGTTACTTTTGTTTCTGAGAAAATAATGGCCATTAATCCCATCATAGATTTATAGTTTTTCTTTCTGATGACCATGTTCTCTATCACTCTCAATCAAAATTTGATGGTTGGATTTCTCTCTAATGTCCTGATTTTGATTTCACACTAATGTTATCATATTTTAAAGCCTAACTTTTTAGTAACATTTTCATTTCCTTTTTCCGTCTCAGTAATAGGATGTTTTATTAATCCAATATCTGATGTGGGTTTCCCACAAGGGAATTTTCAAGTATCAACCATTCATATTTGAAGATTAATTTCAAATTGTGAGGAATAAATTTATTAAAGGAGGAGAGAATGTGACAGCCAAATATTTTATGTTATGTATATTTTTAAATTTAATCTCTTTGATAGCTTATGTTGCACACAACAATAAGATTAAACGAACAATAATATATAATGAAATTTAATTTTTTTATCATGACTATTAAAACCTAGCTATTACATTATCGGGAATATAATTTGTTAACTAAATTTTTAAGTTTAAATATTATATATTTAACCAATTTTTTTAAATTCATTAAAATTATTTTATTTCCATAAGATATGAATAGAAACCATTTTATACATTAAAACTCTAAATTTTCTAAAGATAGTTTTACCGTCTCTTAACGATACACTTGTTTGAAATTGATTTTTTGACAACTTTATAAATTATATTTTAAAAAATAAACTTCTTATCTGATGTAATTGTATCAAAATTTACTTTGGTTGATTTTTTATTTTTCTAATTAGTTTCATGTTTTGATGAATAGTGAAAAAATGACGTATTTCAGTTGAAAATTGATTTTTCATCTAATTTATTTATAGTATTTAATTATTTTTTTAATGGTATTATTAAAATATTTATCATTTAATTAAATTAATGTTATTTAAATCAATTTCATATTGTAGGTGGATGTAAAAACGTTGTCATCTTTTGAACGTTTTTACATTAAAAATTCATTTTCCCATTTTTTTAATGAGCTTAATTTTTAATTAATTTATGATATTTATGTGTTACAAATTTTTATAAATAGATTCCACATTTTGGAATTATATGGTCCAAATTTGTTAAATATTTTCCTTTTATTTTTTTACAATATTAATAGTAACTTTAGTAGTATTTGTTTTATTACCACGGTTAAGTGAAAATCAGGCCATTAAATGTAAAAGTTATATAATAAATATTATAAAATAACCCCGAGACCTGTCCTAATTGTATTTTATGAGTATTTTTGACTAAAATCCTCATTTTTTCCAAAATATTATAACATTTTTAAGGCACTTGTATGAGAGTATACCATTTATAATATTTATTTCAAAGAAAAGTGAATTTTATCAGACTTTAGTTTCTAACAATTGTTATATTTTTAATATGGGTATATATAAGATATATTTTGAATTTTAAATTGTATTCAGGAAGATAAAATGAGTATATATTAAGTGGTAATTTATTTATAATATTTATTGATAAAATAAATACTGTAAATAGTGACACAATGATGTTGCAGTAGTTATTTAATTAATGGAATAATCAAGTAAATGATATTAAAAATATTAAAATGAATACAATTTGATATAATTAATGTAATAAATGATTGTTTTGGAATCATTTAACATATTATTGACGAGTTAAAGAAGTTTTTTTTGATTATATCATGTTTTTATGAAATTTTTAAAAAAATCATGTGTTGAATAGTGTCAAAATTGATATTAATAATATTTTAAAATAAATAATATTTTATTTAATGATATAAAATTCATAAAATTATAAAATTTAGAAAAATAAATTGGATAATTCATAAAATTTCATCATGGACTAATTTATTATTCTTTTGTAATTTTTTTGTAATTATATTAACCCTCCATGTTTTAATTACATGGTATCTTGGTAAGAGTTAAAAGGGTTAAATGAGGATTAAAACAAATAGATAAAGATTAAAAAAAGAAAAAAGTTATCAATTTTTAATTGGATGAAGGGAATTAGACCCAAAAATAATAATATAATTGAAATAAATCACATTTGACCCATTTTTAAAAGAAAACTAATTTATATTAATTTAGTATTTTGATGATTTCCAAAAGTACCCCTTTCCTAAATTATGAAGGGGAACTTTCTCCCTCACTTATTCAAAACACTTTGATTATTCTAGTTCACCAAAAATATGATAAAAAAAGATCCCAAAATAAATCCATTAATAGTTGAATCAATAGTTTAAGCATAAATGAAACCAAATAAGTCCTTGTGTGAAAATTAAAATAAGATACCAAAAGAAGAGGTAACGTTTATCAATCAATGTTTTTCATTATTACTAATTTAAAGACCTTCAAATATTTTTATTTCATATTCATATTATAACCATTGTATCATAAATATAATTATAGGTTGTTATAAGAAGTGTTATACCTAAATTTACACACACTTACATTTAATGGGTATTGAACGTACTGTTCTTGTGTATGGTGAACTACAGCCTCATGAAACGATGTTGTTAGTTTTTTCCTTTAGCACCTATCATGGTTGAGAATTATGATCGAAAATAAATTTTTGATATAATATATACAGTATTTATGATTTATTTATTCTTCTATATTTATTATTTAACACATACCTATAGGGTGTCCATTTTTTACAAATACAATTGCTTTGTTTGTGGACATGTCGACTACCACTACCTAATGCAATATGATTCATTCACGCTGTATATGAAATGTATTAGGGATAATTTTAACTAAAAATAAGTGAAATATATTAAATAAATAAGATACTTGAATTATAATATAAATCATATCATTTTTTTCATTCTTTAAAATATGAAAATGAAATGGAAGTACCGTCCAAGCGTACGTATGACCTAACGTTTCAATGAACGATGCTTTTCAATTCTTATATCCAAATATTATGAATTATTCTAAATAAATATAATATATATATATATATATATAATATTTAAATCAAAATTTAAATTTTTGATATGATGAAATCATGATCTAATTAATAGGAATAACAATTAACAAGTCAAAACAGACTATAAAATCTAGTCAACTAACACCCAAAATAGTGATAATAATAGATGATTGTTAATAAATGGGTAATTAGATATTATAAGAAGTTAATATACGATGTTATAAATATGTGTATGTATTTATTATAAGTTTATATAATTATTAAACAATTATAAATGTGTTTAATGAACATTCAACTAAAGAAAAGAATAAGGTAAGAGATTTTCATCTCACTTTTATTTTTGCGGGATATGTATTATACAACACTTATTTATTTTGTGTGGTCTACTAACCCATTGATATATCATATCATGAATCTATTTATCTTAATGTTATTAAATTTTTCATTTTATAATTATGTACTTTTATAGTGTTTATGATTAAAATATTTCAAAGTGTTATGTGACAGTTTTATTTAAAAATATCTTTTTTAATCGATTATTTGATATATGAGGAATGATTTGGAAATGAAATAAACCAGGTTTGAACTATTTAATGCTATCCATATGGGTTGGTTATTGGCTGATGTAATCCTCATGATGCATTGGTAGTCCCATGAGATGAAATTAGTTGGTTAAAAACCCTTTGCGTTTCTTTCCAAGCAATTTTTAATTGTCAAGAGGTTGGATCTTGAAAAAATCATAAATGGTTTCTACCCATATAAATATACTTTCATGAGGATATGTCTTTATTATAAAAATTAGGAGGATATATATTAATAGTAAAGAAGTCCAAAATTATTTACTCTATCATCATTATTATTCCATTTTATTATTTTATTTCTTACAATATCCACGGTTAATATTTCTAGCTCATGTGATTATTTAAATATAATGTGTTTCATTTTTTTACCTTGCCATATCATTTAAGGAATTTTTACTCATAACATCTGTTCTATGATTCCCATTACTATGAATTTGATCTCACCCCTCTCATAAGATTCATTTTTCCCTTATGATGATAAGATGTATGTTATGACTAATATACATGGTTACACAAATGGGGAATAATGGAAGAGTCAAATATTTTTTGTATTTTTTGTTTCAAATTATAATGTGTATTAAAATTATGTCTCTTGTTTAGAAAAAACTACTAAAATATTAGCTCCCAGGGGTTGTGGTTCCTTGTATCTTATCCAAATGTATTAAAGTAAGACACTAACTCTAGGATACTAGGGATGGGGTCAATAATTTATATATTTATTATTTGGTTATTTTGTTGACAAATACAAACTCTGAAAATATTTAAAAATATTTTTTCAATACAATAATAATTTTCAATTTAAATTCTATTGATTCTACATTGTTATATATATATAATTAATGTGATTCAACTTATGAAAATTATAATAGATTAATTTTAATTTCCTTATGGCCATATATACTTATTTTACTTATATTAAAATTATTTTAATTTAATTACTATTTTATATAATGTATTTAAGTAATTTAGATGAAAAAATTCATAAGAATAATATGTCTATTTTATTTAATTTCTCAAATACTCTACATTTTAATAAAATTATGAATCATATATTATGTTTTACATCAATTATAATTTTCTGTACCTGCAAAAAAATAATATTTTTTTCATTATCACTTTATTTTCGATAAAATATTTTGTGTTATATTTTGAAATAATATAAAGCCTATATTCATCAACATTTTCTTAGTTTTTAATTTCAATTTTTATTATTTTTAGAATGGAATAATTTTAATGTTCTAAAAAATAGCCTCCCTTTTCGATAGATTCGAACATTATCCTAAATAATATATGTTTTTAGTTTATGAAATATTTATTTTAATATTAACGATATTTCAAAATTTTTGGACTAAAATATTTTGTTCTATATCCCTAATATGCTTTAAAAAATATAAGAAATTATCTATAGTTTTAAGAGTTGGGAATTTTGTGTTGACTATGTGATTTTAGTGATTTCACTTATCCCAAAAAAATGTTTCATGTAACAACCAAATGATTTAAAAATAAATTAAATATATAATGTAATCCACACAAAACTACATGTCTTTAAAAACAAAACGTTTTTATTATAATTATTTAAACAAGATTGTTCTAACCTAGTTGATAAAAATAGTAATATGAATAGTAATAACTACTATTAAATTTTATTTATAATGGTTTTACTCAAATATAACATATTTATAATGAAATGTATAATTTTTCATAAAATAAAAATCATTTCATCATAATTAACATAGGGTTAGGTGTTGGTATTTTTCGAGAAGTCGCATTTTTTTAGGAATATTGAAAAATATTGCATTATAGATAAAAAAGTGTATTTTATTTAAATAATTATACAATGAATTTATTTTTTTAAGTCACAATTGATAAATAATACAAATATTAATCCAATATAAATCATTGGAAACATTTTTTATATTGTAATTAGATATAAATACATATAGATTTTTGGAACGTTCTTCTTACCCGCCTTCTCACTACGCATAGGGATTAGAATGAAATGTAATTTTTCCACTTGTGTGAATTGATTTTTGAAAAATAGACACACATGGTTGTGCTTAGTAAGATATTTAGATTCTAACTGGAAGTAATTAATTTCTTGTGGTGAATAGTTACTTGAACTTGTGAAATATTAATGTTACCCTTATGAATAGTAACATGACCCTTATGAATATTAAACCATCCAAATTAATAGTAACTTCACCCATGAATTGAAAAATAAAATTTAAACAAATTATAAATTAAGGTATGATATATTTATATCATAGTATAAGGAATTGAATATTTAAAAAAATAAAATCTAATTTTTGGTATTTTTTATTGTTATAAAGATATAATTTCAAGTTTAATATTAATAAAATGATTAATAAAATTAATTTTCATAAAATTTATTTAAAAATTGATATTTGGTTGTCTTACAATTTTATAAAAATTATTTGACCTTAGTTAATTTTTCAAACAGTTATAAAATTTGTTATAATTTCAAAATATGTATTTTTCCTGAGTAAATGTTGATTTATCTAAAAATTAGTTTTCTCATATTTACAAAATTATTTTCATAAAATGGAGTTCATTTTATAATTTTACACATTGACTAATAGGTAGGGTCAGTTTTTGGTATTTTTTTAAAATACTTGAATTTTTAGTGAATAATAAAATTTGGTAATTTACAGTATTAATACATTATAAGTTAAGAACACTATTACTTGAGTCATGGATGATGTATAGACCCTAATATTGTGATTAAATTCATTATTTTAATATATTGGATGATAATTCAAAAACTATCCATTCTTGAGCCAAAATAATAAACTAATGATTAAAATATTCAAAAAAACACTCCTCTCCTCCACAATAAATACCACCCTCACTACCTCTTCTCCTCAAAACATCAAAGTTGTGAGTTTGTTAAAAAATTTCCCAAAACTCTTCCTGATATCCTCCCACATGTCTAGGATCTCTTGGTCTGTTCAATTGACCAAAACACGTTCTCTAAGCTGTTTCTCAAGGAGGGGAAAATCAAGAGGTAAAAACCACTTTTTTCTTTTAATTTATTTTCAAGTTATTTTATTTTATTATTATCTCCTATACTACCATAGTCAATATAAAATGATAAATAAATTAACTTAAATATACTTTAATGTTATTATTCTAATGTGACAAACTTTCATAAAACCCTTTCTTATCTTCCTTTTATTCTAAAAATGGAAATGTCATCCATGAGGTGTTGTTTTATCACCTTCTAGGACGAAATGTTTTCATTTTCTATCACCGTATTCAAGGATGTTCATAAAACCATTTTAATGATGGAAGTTGATTGTAAAATTTATATTATAACCCTTTTTATGTCATATATGTGACCAATATACATAACACTAAATGATAAAATGAAAGAAGTTTGTTGTGATCAAAAACCGCTAAAACCAGTCTAAACAATTGTCATTAACATGTTATATAATGATTCATACTCATATATGGGAATTAAAGAATATTTAAAACCAATTAAAATACTATAAATTATTTAAATTTATATAATTCAAATTCAAGATAATTGTACTCCTTGTACATTAACATCGTTTATTATAAACAAGAAAACGGTCCATGAAAAGCAAGAAAATAATGCTCCCAAATGATGGAATTAAACTCTATAACTCGTTAACAAGGCCATAAATATACATAATAAAAAAACAATTAAAACACATTAATTTATAAAACGTTATTAATTAATTAATTAATTTAATATGATTATCTTTGATATTAATGCCATTTGAAGAACACATTCAGACACAAGGTAAGGGTTTTCTCAACTCACTTTCATTTCAAGGAGATATGCTTTACACGCTAATATTTATTGTGTGTGTTGTATATATACTTCCCATTATTGTTCCATATCATGAGTATCTTTATCTTCATTCTATTCAATGCCATATTTAATCATCATTAATTTTATGGTGCACAAGGTTTGACCATTTTCAAAGTGGTAAGGGTTTCTTCCCGAACATCCATTTTTCATTTAGGTTATGAATTTTCTTCAATTCTTCTTGATAAGAAAACCGTATTAAAGTAAAATTCTCGAATTCTTAACAATTTTAAAGTGCAATATATGATATTTTTTAATCCAAAATTATATTTCTAATATAAAAACTTTTATCATGAAAAAATATCTATGTTTATTCATTGTTTTATGAAAACAATGATGCTTTTCCACTTTAAAATCCCTTTAATATTTTCCTTACGCCACACTAAAATTATTTATTTCTAATATTTCTAAAAAACTCTTTTTACATGACTTCACTTTAGTGGGACATCATTTATTCCTAAAATATAATTACATTGTGTATTACTTTTATTTTCTATGATATACATGTTTATAATATGATTTGGTGAAAAATAAAAATGATTTTCTAAATAAACTCTTCATTACAAAGGGAAAGGATTTTTCTCATCTCACTTTTACTTATTTTAGAAATATGACTTATTCACCAGTTATTCCTTATTTTAATTGTTTATGTACTTCCCATTGATATATAAAATCATTATTCTTCTTATTTTTAAGACATTATATTTTTTATTTAATTATTCCTTCATAATGACTATGATTTGAATGTGTAAAAGTGGTATGGGACACATTGGAATGTTTAAAGATCTTTTTACTAAAGAATTTTTCAACGGTATATTCAACTATGAAAACTTCGTGGAATATTTTAATTCATTAAGGCTTAAATCTTATGATACCGTCTACCATATGTTTCTGAATGGTTTATGATCAGTTTGAATGTGGAAATTCTATATGATACTGTCTATGGGTTATGGTTAAATTATTCATAATTCATATTCTAGTTCTCAAATACAAATTTTCATGTTTTTTATGTTTCACCCTTTTATTATAAAGAATATATTGGAGTTAGTATGAGATGGGAGGGGCCCGCTATAGACCCTTGATGCATTGGTAGGTCTCAGGAGACAAACTAGACATGGTTTTTTCTAAGGACTTACCCATTTATTAGGTTCACATCACAAAGCCTTGACAATAATATAATTTTTTCAAGAAGCCTTGAAAAATAATTGATTCTAGGAATGAAGACATGAAGGTATGTTTATGATATAAATCATTATAAATCCCATTATGAAACTAGAAATTGATAGTCCTAATGATTATTTGACTAGTAGAGTATCCATGGCTATGTTTTATTAAGGAATTATTCAATAAACTTTTATTTCTATCATTTTATGCTCAAGAATACGTTTTAATAGAATGTGTTTTTATTTATTCATCATGTATTATTGTTTATATTTATTTATGAAATGTTCCCTTGTATTTCTTACCCTTATAAAACATATGAGATCACCCCTTTCTTATGTTTTATTTTTCCCGAGGGTGACATGTTGTATGTTATGAATCACTATCAAGAATAATCTAGAAGTTTATGGGTATTTATAATTGATTTTCTCTTTAATTTTTTATTTTATGTTGTAATGTGAAGTTCATGTATGTAATATTTTTTCCAAAACTAAAAAATTGACTGGTACTTTGGGATGTGATTCCTTGTAATCATACCAATTTGATAAATTAAGGAACCAAATCTGGGATAATAGGGTCAGGGTATTTACAACTATTAACAGAGGATTTTTAGTTGAAACATTGAAAACTAGATTTATAAAACATATATTAGGGAACATAGTCTTAATATAGACATTGAGATTAAGCATGGAAGAACATCATAGAATTGTATTAAAATAGATATTATGACGGTCATCCTAGAAATACATCCTTGTCTAGATACTATATGTGAATGGGGTTCTAGAACAAATATACCTAGGAGTAACAACTCTAATAAGGTGTTCCGGGCTTGACTTGGGGTAACATGGTACACGAAAACATGACTTACTATGCACTTGGTTTGAAACCCCCATGGGATAGACTTAAGATAATTCAAATTTTCCGTAAAAACCATTATGAAGGGAAAAAAAGTTAATATACCCCAAATAAACCTTGTTTATTACTTTGATATTAGTTTTTATAACAATTCAATTAATGTTTTGTGTCTTACTAGTTTGAAATAATGCATTATGATTAATATAAAAATTTATTGTATGCCATTGTTTAGAAATGGTGCCAAGTAGAAGGAATGTGAACCACATCAATGAACATATACCAAAGTGTAAGAATTATCATTTATTCGATGGGTTTAAGATAGTATTTTGAAGGGAACCTGTCTCTCAAAAATTATCATCATATGAGGAGACAATATCATTCTATAAAAATAAGTGAAAAGGGTTTTCTATGATTTATGGATTTAGAAGGAAGAAAGAGAAGAAGAGGACATGAGGGAAAAATATAGAGAAAGGGAATAAGGGAAAGAAGTACTTTCCCACATGTGATAACTGGGGAAGGAAACACCATGGTATATGATTATGAGGAAAATGATTACGATTCAATTATGGAGGAAAAGAAAACTAGGCTATATATTACAGGGACTAGAATTTTTTTCTCATATACTATTATTCAACTACCAAATGATGGGACACTACACAAATAAATTTCCCATACATCAAAGAAATATACCCTAAAATAATATAATAGATCACAGTTGCAATTATGATACTATTACAGATGAAGAGGAATGATTACCATACTTATGTTCAGATTCGAAATTTTTCTCAATTATTATTTTATTAATAATGCACTAGTTATATTAATTATGTAATATCTAAGGATTATAATAAAATAACGTTTCATTAATGATTTTATGTTGTAGGTTGAATGGTACTAATAAAAATTATTTAGTCACCTGTTAAAAATAAAAAAACACTTGTCTAATGGATTGATAATCCTAAAAATGTACCTTGTGATGAGATAATGATGTTGGATTAAGATATTATTGATATGGATAAATAAAATTGTATAGAAATAAATACCATGTGAATGATTCTAAATTTTATGGTCATGATCTTTGGGAATTTTTAACCATTTATGAAATGTTTTATGTTGTTCATTATACAGGGTTTTAGAGGTTAATGTATTACTTCATCACATGAAACAACCTATGCTAAGAGATAAGGTATAGATAGTTCAAGGTGCAATCAGAGAATAATACTGTGTTTTTAAAATAAAAATATATATTTATACTCTTATAGAGTGGAATAATTACCCAACTCTTGAAAAATATTCTGAAACAATTTTTTTTCCTATTATCATAATTTTGATGATATCAATGAACCTTTTCATAACTATAGTTTATGATTTTTGGGAAATTAATATTCATCAAAACATGATATCTTTCAATTTCCATCAGAACTTCATAGTTTGATTTTTGTTTGATATACAAATTTTCACATCCTACTAATATAATAAATTTCAAAATCTTAATTTTTTGGTTTCAACCTCATTTTCCTTGACCCCTTTATAAGAGGATATTTTATTAAAGCAATTTCTAATGTGGATTTCACACAAGGGAATTTTTCAAGTTTAAACTATTAAAATTTGATGTGAAATTTCAAATTGTGGGTGGCAATTTATTAGAGGGGATAATGTAACACCCCAAGGATTAACAAATAAATTTAATATATAAGGTAAGACATGAAACACTGAATTTCTACGATACAAAACATTGTTATTATAATTATTTAAACTAAATAGTTATAACATAGACATTAATCATATTAATATTAATAGTACTAACTACTATTAAATGTTATTTATAACGGTTTAACAATAATAAAACATATTTATAATGAAATATATAATTTTTGGTAAAATAAAAATTATTCTTCCAAAATTAAAATTTGGTGAATTTTTAGTATTATTCTAAGAAGTTTCATTTTTTGATGAAATTTTTAAATAATATGTCATAGATAAAAACTATATTATTCTTTTTAATAATTATTCTTTAAATTTATTTTTCAAATTCAAAATAAACTGATTATACATATATTAATCTATTTTAGATCATTGGAATCAATTTCTATTTTGAAATTAGATAGAAAAATTATTGAACTTTTCAACATTCTATTTACCCGCCTTCTCACCACACCTATGAGATTAACATTAAAGGTAATTTTACCACTTCTGTGAATTAAATTTCAAAAACTGTACATACACAGTTGCAATTAGTAATATATTTAGATTTTGAAAGGATCAACATAATTTTATTGGTGAATAATAACTTGATAGTTTGGAAAAGTAATGTAATCCTTATTAATAGTAATATGTCCCTTATAAATAGTAAATCGTACAAATGAATACTAACATCACCAATGAATTTTTAAATCATATTTTGGAATCCTATAAATTACAGTATGTTATTATTATATCACTGTATAATAAGTAAATATTTTAAAAATTAAAAAATAAATATTGGTATTTTTGAAAGTCATAAACATTTAGTTATAAGATTATAATTATTAAAAGGATTAAAAATAAAATAAAAACTAATAAAATGTAATCATAAATTGAAATTTTTTCTCTTACTATTTGAGGACAATTTTATGAGACTTTGGTTATCTTTTCAAAGAGTTATAAAATCAGTTATAATTTAAAAATCTGTATTTTTTTGAGTAAAAAATGATTTTAATTAAAAATTAAATTTCTCAAATTTCGAAAATTATTTTCATAAAATGGAGTAATTTTCTAATTTTACACATCAAAAAATATTAAGAGTGACTTTTGGGGATTTTTCTAAAATATGTGAATTTTTTGTAAATATGAAAATATGATAATATACTATATAAACACATTATAAGATAAATAATCGATTTGGTTGAGTAATAGATGATTTAAGAATAATAATACAGAACTTAAATTAATTATTTTAATGTATTTATGATAATTCTCAAACAATTCATATTCTCGAGGCAAAATAATAAACTAAGGATCAAAATATTTAAAAAACACCCCTCTCTTCTACTATAAATACCACCCCACACTAACACATATAAAAAAACTGTAAAATCTTTGAACCATGTAAAAATTCTACAAAAACCTATTAACAATAACATAAATCATTTCCAAGATCTCTTTCTGTCATCAAAATACCAAAACCATTTCTTTATGGTGTTTTTCAAGGAGGAGAAAATCAAAGGGTAAAAACCAATTTCTTTTCCTTTTAATTTAATAGCATGTTCTTTTCTTTTATTATTCTATCATATCATACCATAATAAAAATAGAATGATAAAATAATTTACATGTAATTTAATTTTATTATTATAATTTAATAATAAATCATAAATTCCCTTCTTTCACTTTTATTCTAAAATTTTAAATGTCATCTGTGAGGTGTCGTTTTATCACCTTTAGGGATAAAAAGTTTTTATTTTCCTTCAACATATTAAATTACATTCATAAAACCATTTTAATGGTTCAAATTGATTTTAAATTTATAATAAAACTCTTTTTAAGTTTTGGAATTAAAATATTTTCATAATACTGAATGATAAAATGAAACAAGTTCACTGTGATCTATAACTGCTGAAATTAGTCTAAAAGATTATCATTAACATGTTATCTAATAATTCATTATAATATATGGGAATAAGATAGTATATAAAACCAATTAAATTTATTTATTTTCAATAATTTAATATAATTCCAATTTTGGAGAATTATACCTATTTTATATGAACTTCCTTACTTATAAACAAGAAAATCGATCACGAAAACCAAGAAAACGAATGATCCTGAATAATGAAATTAAAATATATAACTCATTAATAAAAACATACATGAACACAATAAAACTATAATGAATCAAATAAATGTATAAAAGGTTCTAAAATAATTAATTAATGGATTTAATTTTATTATTTATGATATTATGTTCAAGACCTGAACAAATATAGATATAAGGTATGGGTTTTCTCAACTCACTTTCATTTCTATAAGATATTCCTTACTCACCATTTTTTCTTGTGTGTGGTTTATTCATACTACCAGATTATGTTCTATATAATTAATCTACATATCCTCATGGTATTCAATGTATCATTTTAAGATCATTAATTTTATGGAGCATACGGTTAGACTATTTGCAAAGTGGTATGAGTTTCTTCCCGAACCTCAATTTTTATTTAGGTTACGCTTTATCATTCTCTACCCCAATTCAATTCTTATTTATTTTTATGTAATTATTATAAATTTAGTTTATATGTTTCAAACTCATTTATCCATATCATTTCATCCTTAATTAATGGGGATGTTCATGTTTTATTATGGGTCTCTCCTCAATTATTCCGAATAAGCAATCTCGATTAAAAAGAACTTCCTAAATTGTTACACATTTTCGAGTTCACTATATAATATTTTTTATGCCATAATTATTTTTATAAAATCAAATAAATTATAATGAAAAAATATCTTGTCTCATTTAAGGTTTTATAAAAACAAACATGCCTTTCCTCTTTAAAATATCTTTAATATTTTCCTTAAACCGCACTAAAATGTTTTATTTATAATGTGCCTTAAAAAATATTTTTACACAATTTGAGTTAGGTGGGACATCATGTATGAATCAAATATAATTTAAATGTAATTATATTTTATTTTCTAGTATACACAAGTTTAAATTATTTTTTTATGATAAATAAAAATAATTTTACAAAAGAACTTCTCTTTCCAAACTAAAAACAGTTTTTCTCATCTCACATTTACTTCAGTGAGATAAAATCCTTATTCACCACTTATTACTTACGTGTATGGAATATATATTGACCTAAGATATATAATATCTGGAATATTCATTTTATCATGAAATTACATGTTTCATTTAATGATTCCTTCATAGATATTATTATTTAAATGTTTTAATCTGGTATCAGACACATTGAAATGTTTAAATATTATTTTCCTCCTTAATTTTTCAATGGTATCTTCATCTATGTCCACTTACATTGTTTAATATTTTACATCATTGAGGTTTATCTCTTACGACACCATCTACCATATGTTTTCTAATGTTGTATTATTGTTTTTACTATATATTTTCTATTTGTTACTATTCATGTTTTATGGTTAAAGTATTCACATTTTGAATGAATGATTTTCAATAGGAATTTTGTTGTTGTTTAGGATTCATCCATTTCTTATTAAAAGTGTATTTTACTAATATGTGAGGGGTGGGGCCCACTATATTCCTTTGATGAAATGGTAGGTCTCATGAAAACTAGATATGGTTTTGGCCAACGCCTTTCCCATTAATTATATTCCTTGCATGAAGATTTTAAAGTAATAGATTCTTGGTATGAAGCCTTTAAAATAACTTATTCTTGGAATGATACCTTGATGGTATGTTTTAGATAGTAATAATTATGTATTTCTGTCATTAAAAACTAGTAATTCATAGTCTATGTGATTATTAGAGTAGTAGGATATCCATAGTAAAGTTTTATTATGGTATTATTAAATCATCTTTTTTCTCTTCCATTTTATGATCAAGATATTGTATTAAGGTCTTGAATATTTATTTATTCATGATGAATTATTGTTTTTTTATTTATGATTTCTTCCAATTTATTTAGTACTCTTATTTATTATCTATACTCACCCCAATCATATGTTTTATTTTTCTATATCATGTGAAGATGTATGCTATGAATTTCTTGCAGGTATAATATATGAGTTTATGGATGTTTCCAATAGATTTTCAATGTTGTTTTGCATTTTAAGTATTATTGTAAACTTCATGTATGAAATCTTGTTTCCAAAAAAACTTAATGATCGGCCCCGAGGGATGAGTTTTTTTGTAATCATAAATATGTAATAAAGTAAGAAAATATCTCTAGGCTAATGGGGTTTGGGTTTTTACATTTAATATTTTACATTTCTTTCTCGTACATGAGTCCTCTTTTCATTATTAGAATAATGAGGAAAATAATATTTAAATTATCATAGGGAATCATTATTATCTTATGGATACCATCACAGGTTTCAATTATTTATTATATCTATATTTTATTCACTAAGATGATTCGTTATCCAATTGGAAAGATAGAAAGATAAACCATTATAGTATATATTAAATTTATAATTTTGATAATCCTTTTTTTATGCAAGATCACTACAACTACCCATGTCAATATGGGATATTATTTCAATTAAATTTTTCTAAAAATCATGTTTTTTCGTTGATTTGGAGTGATGTATGTGTTAGAAATGGCCCATGGTACAATTTTGAGATGTTAGATACGTTTTGGGGGATGTATAGTGACCCCTAAAAACATGGATTAAATAATACATTATTCATAATATTTAAATAATAAATCTCAATAATAGATGGATGAACCAAATATTGAAAGGTTTTTGTTTCTTATAAATTACCAAATTAAACATATTATTTTATTTACATTGTGTTCATTTATCTATAATAATGCACCTCTAGATGATTTTATAGATATATCACATGATATTTTACCTTTTATAACATGGTTTTTAAAATCATATGAAATGGGTGAGCTCAAATTCTCAGTAAAGGAAAAAAATATCATAACCTAAAGAAAAATTATATGGGTGAAATAAATATCATGATAAATTTTCAAAATACATTATATTATAATAAAAAAAGTTACAATAACATAAGATCTTGAAAATATCATTTAAGAAGCATAAAAGATACAAGCTGTCTCAAAATACATATCAATAACCAAATTATAAGTATGTAATACATTAAAAATAATTAATAATCATTAAAAAAAATTCATCATGGAAATGAAATTCATTATAAAAAATTATCATAATATGATGAGCGACATGGAAATGCGGCCCAATCATAAGAATAAGAAACCCTTGGTGATCAAAATCATTATTCCCATTCCAAAAAATGTGTGAAAACACATCATACCCACACCCATTTAAAAAAACTCATTTACACTATTCATGACCATCTCATGAGATATAAACATAAAATTACCAATTTTATAGTGATATAGGACCCCACCCATCATCTTCTATACATATGTGTTCCACATAAAATAAATCATCAATATATCTTAATAAACCAAAAAATAAAATAAAGGGTTTTTTAAATTCTACAAAAACATCACATAACATATTCATATAATATAATATGATGTCAATAATATAATTTTTCAAAATAAATCATTTCTTTATAAAAACAGATTATAATCAAAACATTACATTTTCAGAGATAAACCTTCCTGGAACTATAGAAGTGATGATAATATTTATTCAAAAAACATATAAAAAATTGTTATAAAAGATGATGTATAAATTAAATTCAAAAACATTATTGTAGAGGTAAAGGGAATACTATTTAAAACCTTACTATAAATATTTCATAAGAAATTATTTTACAAAATTCATAATGGTATCAAAAAGAATAATTGTAAATAGATTGAAAATGTATACTTTTAAAAGAATCAATAATAATAGAGACATTAAAAGTCATAATGTTTTAAATAACATGGAAGTGAAAATAATTTAAAAACATTCTATTTTAAATAAATATTCAACAATCGAACCTTTAAAATGATATTAATGTCTTTAAATGAAAATGTGGAGTGGGTGATAAAACTTTTTTACTTTGAAAGGATGGAAAAAACGTTTGAAAATTATGAAATAACATTGTTCAAAACCCACATCATTAAAATGATAATGAAAAAAATTAATTTTAAATTAAATTAAGGGTAATAAAAGGATCGTAATAGACAAAAATAAAATTTGTTTCCATTTGGAAAATTTGGACATTTATGGGATGTAAACAACATGGATATGGAAGAAAAAATATATTAATAGAAATGTAATATTTATTCTTAATAATGTTTCATTTTAATGAAATATTAGAATGCCCAAGGAATTTTATTTAAAAAAATGATCTTCATTTTAAAATTTGGTTGAAATATAACATAACACAATCATTGTTTTTAAAAGACCAATCTTTAAAAATAATAGTAAATGAACATTGATTACAGACAAAGCAAACAATTTGACTCATGGAAACCCCTTAAAAAATTTGGTAAAATGTTAATAAAAAACCACATGAGAGGATAAAATTAAAATATAAAATTTAATATAATGAAATATAATATTATCATGATGCAAAATAAAAATAGGTAAGTATTCACACCACTAAAAATGAAACTATGTCTTTAGCTTAATCATACCTCTATGGATTAAAATTTCGGACAAAGAAACCTTTTTAAATTTAGTAAATTTTGAAAAAAAAAAATTAATTATAAGAAAAAGAATACATATAATTCTATAAATACCATGAATCAATTAATGGATCATAATAAAATAAATTCAGAGGTAGTATAAGCACCATAGACAAAATAACATGGTGTGTAACATTAAACATGTCTCGATGAAGAGAAATTGAGATAAACCCCAAAAACTTTTAAAACATTTGAACAAAAACCCCATGATAATGGTAACATGAAATTTTATATTAAATATAATTTAACATAATATAATAATTATATAAAAATAAAAATGGTTTAATAATTACGATATACAAATGTAAGCATGGTTTAAAACATTAAAATGTGTCAATGAAATGTAATTGAGACGAAAACCCTTATCTTGTTCCATTTATTAGTCAATGAAAATATATCCTCATGTAATAAAAATATATATACCTTAATAATTTATATAATAACCTTATTCATATATGTTACATATTATATTCCTCATTTATAATTATTTATTAGGGGTATATTTTTTTGTGTTAACGTATCCCAATAGTTGCATGTTAATAACATTAACGGTTTGGGCATGCCTTATAATGTTGATATCATTAAACTTTGTTATATTCCATGTTGAATATAATTATAACATTTAATACAATATAATATATAACATATAATTATTTTTCTATTTCTAATAAAATTTGATATGTTTTTTGGTTATGCAACATGAAAATAAAATAGGTGTTGGCCTAGTTCGGTGATTTTAGACAATGAAAAAGAGAGTTTAATAATAATTTAAAATCTTAATATTTAAAAAAAATTTCTTATTTTATTATTTTGTTATATTAATATTATCATTCAGGTCCCCACATGAATCTATAATAGAGTTTCATAGTGTTATTTTTGTAGGTGGTTAAATCGACTCAAACTTGAATACACATGACTTGACTGGTGAGTATGATTTAGGATATGTTCTTTTTGACAATATATAATTATTATATAATAATAATGATATTATATTTTTCTTTCAATTATTTTTATCCTTATTTTATCATGATTTTATAGTGATTTAAAAATCAGATGGAAAATGGAAAAATGATTCTTCGTGGACATGGTAGTCTGCACACATGCACGATTGATGTGACATTGTTATTCTATATGGTTGGAAATATATAAATAATGGATGGAACACTAATATATCAATATATAAGTATACTAATGATACATAATTCATCATATTATTATGGTAATATTATATTTTGAAGAGTAAGTTTATGAATTAAAACATTATAAGAAGATAATACTTATGTTAGAGACTTGATATATCCAAATACGTTTCCTTGAAATTTATGTGTATATGTAAACTATTAGTGAACAATAGGTTATTTTTATGGTATAGAGTTATATAAATATTAAAATATAAATTTTTTATAGAGTAATTCTAAGGGTAAGTGCATATTTTAAGGGTAGAAAAAGTAATCTTTTATTAGGGGACAAAAGTGGAACATTCTGAAACACTCATCATTTCTCAACAATGTCATGACACTATTAAATGTTTAATAGGAAAATAATTTGAAAAATGGATTTTAGGATAATTTTAGTTCTATAATGGCTCAAAAAAGTGTTTAAAAACATTATTTAAACTAATTATTGGGTTTTCACCTTTTTGTTTTTACATTTTTCTCTTTTACTTTTAAACTAGGTAACTAGAATTTAACTAAGTGATTTTATATTTTAAACATATAAAAAACTCCATATAACAAAATTTGGGTTTTTTGAAACTAAATTTATAATATAATTAAACCAATTCAATTTCTAAACATTATAAAATTACTCTTTAAATTAAGATATATAATGTGTCGAAAAAACATTTTTAGTTCAAAATTAACATTTTATTTATTATGGATTCTTAATCATATATATTATTGATTAACAATCAAATGAGAATTATTATAATTATTTTTCTCTTTATAAGACATATTATATGATTTATTCAAATCATTTAATTTTAATTTTTTTGATATAATTTTTTTGATATTAATAAAACTATAATTTTAAAATAATGGTATCTCCGTTATAGTTGTAATTATCATTAATCCTAATAATATTTGTTTTATAACCATAAAAAATTTACTATATTAAATAAGATTAATATTATTATCTCAAATATGGTAATTTATTTATAAAATTAAATTATTCTATATAGGGAAATTAATCAAATGTTAGATCATGTTAGACATAATAACCCTTTTTTTAAAAGATTATTTTTGAGAAAAAAGATTTATGTTTAAGATTTATTTACAAATTTCATTAATTACTATTAATTTTAATTAATTGGTACGATTACAAGATGTTATACTTATCAATAAAATAAATCAAAAACTTCATTTAATCATGTAATATTTAATTAAACAAAACATTTCATAAAATAATTCATTATAAAAATACATAAATTTTGAAAATTTTGATTATTAGTTTATAAATTCAACATAATATTTCATAAATGTTATTTATACATTATAATATATATTTAAATAGTAAATTTATTCAAAAATTAATTCAACCTATTTATATAATGAAATTATTTCATCAAATCTGCGAAATTAAAAAAAGTAGTATATTTACTATCCATCAAAAAAATTAATTATTTTTAAAAAATACCCAAAATTAATCATAAGATAATATTACCATGCTAATTAAAAAAAATGCTAAAATTTTTATATTAAATTCTGAAATTATATATATATATATATATATTAAAAATTAAAATATATTAAACAAGTTTTTATATATTAAAGTGACTAATTAAACAAGTGTTAATACTATATTCATATCAAAATACATTAGGCTTGAAATGAATCAAAATTTAGAATATATAATTCATTAGTAGATTAGCTTCACTTGTTGAGACAATATTTAATTAGAACTTTATTAGATATATATTCACAATTTAGTTACCACCATTTATACCTTCCAATTCAGTGGATTCCTTACAAAGGTCCATATTTTTTTGGTTTCGATGTTTCTTGTGGTGCAATCCCCCAATCATAATATTTAATTCAAGATAAAGAAACTCAGTTTTTTTATATTGTACCCACATAAATAAATTGAATGCCCATAATTAAATTAACTTTTACTAGGGAATTAAGGTAAGAGATTCACGAGAACTTCAACATATATCATATACTAATATATACACATCAGTATAATTGTTAATACTAGGAAATTATTTATCCAAAATATAATTCTTAGGAGTTCTTTGAGGCATAGATTTCACAGGTTCATTTTTATGATCTCATTTATTAAAAAATACTAAGACCAAAAATATTAAAACATTTTCCAATAGATTAAGAGTAAAAAATCACAGGAATATGAAAACACAATCATAGTATGTCTCTACTAATGAAATATTTTTTTCATACAATGGTACTCCCCTTTCAATTATATAACATTCAGATAATCCAATAAGCGTATTTGTTCAACCTAGGTTACATTAGGTTGGGTTATCTTGTAATTCTCAGTCCAATTCCCAAATTTAATTAAAAAAATATCTTTAATGGAATCTTATAAATATAACATGATCAATAAAATCATTTCCCATATGAGTTTCAAACCAAGTGTATAATTATTTTAATTTTTTTCCACCAGGTGATGATTGAGTTAATATCCAATCCACCATTTTTTGGTTTGTTACCCTTAGGTACATATATTCTAAAGCATAAATCCACATGGAGTATCTATATAGAGATTTATTTCCAAGTAAAACCATCTACTCAAGACTTTATCAATATTAAATGATATCATCCTATACTTAGAATCAACTATTGGTTTAATAAGATTATATAAACCAAATTCTAAAGGGAACAAAACTAATCTCTAAAAATAACTGAAATAATATTCAAAATAATAAAAAACTTATCAAATACCAACTATAAAGAACCATTCTAATAAAGGATTAATTAATCAATAAATAACATTATTAATTTAATACATATCAAATACGGTGGCATAACCCAATGATTAAAAGGTTTAATGTCATGGAAATTAGCTACATGAACATCTAATTTAATTTCACTTATAAATAAATATATATATTCATGATCCTCCTGATCATTTTATAAAAATATCACTTGATATTATCGTCTTCCTAACCTAGATATTTCAAATATATGAACGAAGTAAGCTCAAATTATCAGGAAGGGAAAACATGTTATAACATGAATAAAAACCTGAGGGAAACATAAATATCATAGTAAGAAATAAAAATAACATAGACGGTAATAACAAAACATCATAGAGAAATATAAGACCTATAATGTATAATTAAAGAGGTATAAAATATATAATCTTGATTAAAATGCATTGAATAACCAAAAACATGATTTCATGACTTAAATTGCAGGATACATTAAAAATAAATCACACTCTAAAAAACATGTCATTTAATGGAAATTAAATACAACTCGAAAATTTATTATAACATTATTAAAATCTTTTAAATGTGTCATAACCATAAAAATAGGAAATCCTATGCAAGAAAACTCTATATTCTCAAAATTGTTTCAACAAACTCACTATGTCCACACCTCAAAATGTGGAAAACCCCACCATTCCCATTCCTATGTGAATAAACTCATTATTTCCACACCCAAAATTATCGTGGGATAGAAATGTAAACCAACACATTAGAGAGTGATATAGGACCCCAACAATCATCATCTATAAATATGTTTTCCACTTAAATCAAATTATAATCATATCTTAAGGAACCCGAGGAAAAATGGTTTTATTAAATGATCTAAAAAATCACATTAACATAAACAAAATATATCCTGTGATTTTTATAATCCAATTTTCTAATATAAATATTATCATAATAAAATATAAAGTATGTTCATGAAATCACTTTATAAGAGATAAAACCTAGAGAAAAAATAGAAGTGAATATAAAAAACATTTCCCAAATGCTTTTAAATAATGTTATAAAAGATAAAATGTAAACTAAATTCAAAAAAAATCTTTTCGAGGGAATGGTAATAATTTTTAAAACCATATTATTAAAATTTAATAATAAAATATCCTTGAAAATACAAAACTGTTTCAAAAAAGAGAAGTGTAAATACATTGAAATTTTTTACTTTTAATATAATCATTAATAATAGAGACATTAAAAGATAATATGTTTTTAAAAAAGGAATGTAAAAATAATTTGAAAATTTTAATTTTAAAAAGAACATTTAATACTATAACTTTTAAAAAATAATAAAACGTTTAAAAGAAAATATATAGCAGGTGATGAGACATTTTATTTTGAAATTATGGGAAACAACTTTTGATCATTTTGAAATTACCATCTTGAAAACCCACATCACTACCATTTATTTAAAATAAATTATGGGGAATAAAAGTATCGTTATATAAAAAATAAAATTGAGTTCTATTAGAGAAAGTATATCATTTCCGGGAAGTAGAAACATGTATACGGAAGGAAAATGAATTCGGAGAAACATAAGTCAATCTTAAAGAATGACATTTAATGAAACAATAGAATCAACAAGGAATAATAATTTGGTGGAAAAAATTATTTTCTCCTTAAAATAAGATGTAAATACAACAAAAAATCATAATTGTTTATAGTATAAAAATATAAAAAGATAATAGTTTAATAATAGTGAATTTGACCAAAGGAAAAAAACTTAGTCATGAAAGCCACATAAAATATTTGGTAACATTTGAATCAAAAACACCAGGAGAGGTATGAAATTAAATAAAATATTTAATATCATGAAATAAAATATGATCATCATAAAAAATGAAAATTATTATGTATTTAAACCATTAAAAGGCTAAATTTTTTATAGCTTAAACATGTCTTAAGGGATTAAAATTTGAGGTAAGGAAAACCTTATGACTATTGTAACTTTTAAATCAGGATTAATTATAACCGTGAAAATAATATATTTTTATAAATACAATGAATCAAATCATTATTTATACCCAATTAAATTCAAGGGTAGTATATAAACTATAAAAATAATAAATTTATTTATACCATTAAAACATATCTACATAAGGAGGAATTGAGATGAAACCCTCACAACTATGGAAAAATTTGTACCGGAACCCCATGGGAAAGATAAAAATAAATTTAAATTGAATATCATAAAATATAATATAATATTTATTTAAAATTTAAAATTTGGTATTCATTAAACCATTAAAATATAAACATGGTATATAACATAAACATGTATCAATGAAAGGATATTGATACAAAAACACTCACATTGTTTCCCTTATTTTTCTATGACACTCCATCCTCATGGAAAGAAAATATCTATAATAATATTCTTTTTCATAACCATATTCATATATGATTCTTTTTATATCCATCATTTATAGTTTTTAATAATGGGTATATTGGTTATTTATAAATTATTTCAACCATCCGATGTTAATAACATAAATTCTTTCAGATGATTTATAATGGTGATATCATTACCCATTATTTTATACAAATTTAATTGTAAATTTATCTTTAAAAATACCAAAATATATGATTTATACTGTTTTTTAAGTTTATCATACCATTCAATATGTTTTTTAGTTACGATTTACAAAAATGGAATTGATGTTGACTTATTTCAGTGGTTTTAGCAAATGAAAATAATACTATAAAAATAATTTAAATACATAATAATTACATAACGACATACCAATCATTATTTTATTATTATATTATAATAATATTATTTTTCATGTTTCCATCATCATTTATAATAGTGTTTTATAGAATAATACATATAGGTGGTTAAAATAATGTACACTTGAACAAACATTAAATCGATTGGTAAGTATAGTTAAATAGGTCATTCAGTTAACATAATGTAATTTATCTTATAATAATAATATTATCATTTTCATGTTTTGATGATGTAATTTTTTAATGATATTTTTATAATGAATAAAAAAATGATAGAAAAACAAAAAAACTATTCTTCATGCAGGTATTTGTCCACACACACACACTGTCGGTGTTCCATTGTTTTTTCCTTATGGATGGAAATTAGTTAATAATATTTGTTACAAAAATATAGAAAAAATTAAGTATAGTAAAGAAAATACACCAACCCCAATATCGCAGATTTTGTGGTTTTTTTATTACAATGTCATAGATACAATAGATTATATCATTAAGGATAAATCCATTTAGTAGCCTTGAAGAACTCAATATGTACATGGAACCTATTTTAAATTGGGAAAATAAATCAAAATATAATACATAAAAAATCTAATAAAATTCATCCTTGAAAACTCATTAAATGATCTCTCTTCGTAACCTGTGGAAGGAAAAATAATAAAAGGGTGATCTCGAATGATCAGTAAGGGTTAATTATAATATTTGATAACTTGAAGTAATATGTATAATCAATATGTGAAAGTGAATAACTAAAAGACACATTAAAATTAATAAACTAATAATGAAAATGCATCCTTTGATTTTTCATTACTAAAAATCTTATATATGATGATAACGGAATACTAAATAAACAAAATGCATAATTATTAGACATCATGTATTTGGAACATGAACCATCATACCTTTAGACGGCTTAAATCATTTGGTTGAAAACCATCTTATTATGTTTGGAAACAAGCATTATGGGTTTGTCTTTAAATATTCTGTCTCATGAGACATGCTGATACACCAAGGGAATATAATGGGATCCACCTATCACTACACAAAAAAATAATTATTCATTCAATGATTCAATTCAACAACAATGTGAATTTTCAGAAATCATGTATTGAGTTTATTATTCAAAAAATTATGTTTACATATCTGAGGATAATTTTAAATAATACCATATAAAAATTCTTGAGGAAAATAATCTTTAATCATTCCAAAGTGTCCCATACCACTTCAAAACATTTAAATAATAATACCTAGAATAGAATGCCAATAAAAAAACTTATAAGATCATTATAATAATAAGAATCATGAAATGATATATCGAATTTGTTATATACACAACATGCAAGGAATAAGAGGTGAATAAGGAATATTTCTCACAGAAGTAAAAATGAGATGAAAAAAATCCCTTTTTGTTTTAGATAGAAGATCTATTTTTGTAAAATCATTTGTATCTGACATAAAATAAAATTTTAAACAAATATATCCCATTAAATAAAATTTATGTTCCATTAAATTATGTTTTAGGCATAAATGATGTCTAATATGTAAAAGTTGTTTTTAAGGCACTTTAGAAATGAGACACGTTTGTGTGGTTGAGGGAAAAATTTAATGAATCTTTAAATATAAAATGGAATAATTGTTTGTATAAAACTAGAAATGATAAAATATAGTTTTTAATGATAAAATAATTTATTTTATGAAATTATTTTTGGCTTAAAATATATTATGTTATGTTCCTGAAAATGGGTAAGAAATCAGAAAGTTCACTTAAATCAGGTTTGCTTATCTGGAGGAATTAAAATAAAAACCTTAAAAATGTATTTACCATATAAAAAATATAGGATAATATGGAATACATGATTTTGGAACATATACATATAATATCTAATAAATATATAAAACTAAAGAATAATTACATAAGGTTAATGGGAGAGAAATCATAACCCGAATGAAAAACGGATGTTCGGGAGAATCCATTTCCACTTGGTAATCAATCGAATTATATTAAAAATTAATAATAATCCAAAAATGAATCATTTATTGAAATAAAGATAAATATATTCATGATATTATATATCAAATGTATGTATACTTACACAATATATATGAAATAAGATTCGAATAGTCGAAATCACATGAAAATAAATGTGAGATGAGAAACCCCTACCTTATTTCTAATGGTGTTTTATAATTTCTCTTAATGTTCTGGATAATCAGATTAAATCCCACAATTAATTAATTTATAACCTTTTCAACAAGTATTTTAATTATTATAATTTTATTATGTTTAATTATATCCTTTTTATGAGTTATAATGTACAATTATATCATTTGGGATCCTTCGTTTCCTTGGTTTTCAGGATCGGTTTACTTGTATAATTTAATGGGGGATCACATAAAATGGGAATGGATTTCCAGAATTGAAATAATATTTTATTAATTAAATTAAATAATATTGTGTTGTTATATATTTTATTCATTTTTATGGTATGAGGACAAATCATTAGATAAAATGTCAGTGATAATCGTTTAGATTATTTTGGTGTTTTTTCAATCTTCATGAACTATTTTTGTCTTATAAAGTTAGATTATGTGTGTATATTAGTTCTTAATTTAAAATAATTGAAAATAAATATATTATATTAAGTTTTAACCCTAAAAATGCTTTTATGACCATAATTTACGGTGTAATGGAAAAATGAAAACATGTCATCCATGAAGGCGGTAAATTGGCACTTCCCAGGTGATGTTTTCATTTTCAAAATAAAAATGTGAGAGGAGGGGTTTGATGATGTATTTTGAAATAAAATGATAAAATTTATGTATATTTATGATAATCGAGTAATAATGTTACATTTCACATAGATGGTAAGGATAATGAAATTACAAGAAAATGAAAGAGAATGAAAAATTGATTTACCACTTGAATTCCTCTCATTGAGAACCTCATTATAGAAATTTATTTTGTTATTTTATTGAGACTAAGGGATCCTAGGTTTAAGTGATAGGGTTTTTAAGAGTATTGGGTATAAATTGGACAATATTCAATGATTTGATTGTGTGAGGAGAAGAGGTGGTGAGGGGTGGTATTTATAGGGGAGTATAGGGGTGTTTTTTTATTATTCTAATCATTATTTTATCATTTTTGATGAAGAAAAGAAATAGGGATGATTATTGGGAAAAAGTTCCTTAATTAGTGCCTGTAAGTTCTAAACAACGGTTATTAAATCATTTATGACTCATGGAAAAGCTTATTTTACTTATAATGTATATATAATGTAAATTACCGTATCAAACTCTTAAAAAAAATTCAACTATTTTAGCAATATACTGAAAATAAAACCTATTCATTTTTTATATGTATAATAAATAAATAAAATCCAATTTAAGAAAATAATTTTTTAAATATGATAAATATTTATATTTAATTAAAGTCATACTTTCCAATATGATACGATAATTTATAGTATATATACATTATATGTAAAATAAGTTATTCCATGAGTCATAAATGATGTAATAACCCCTAGTTATAACTCACATGAACTAATTAAGGTATTCAGTCCCAATAATAATCCCTAAATTAATAATATTTTCATGGTTATTTGATATTTATATGATATATAATATGGGAAAAATCATTATAATTAGATAATACTTATGTTGGAGACATAATCATTCCATAGAAGTCAGATTCAAATCAAAGGTGTTTTGATAAATATGAGTTACCAAGTGCTTATTTTTTTAAACATAAGGTTATATAAAGATTAGTATTAAACAATTTAATAGATTAATTAGATGGAAAATTTTATCTTTTTGTTGTAGAAGTAGTATCCTTTTATAAGGGGATAAAAGAGGCACTTTGGTAAAGAGTCACAATGTTTCAATAAAACCACAACACTATTAAATTGTTAATGGCTCAAAATTAAATAAAATTGGAGTTTGCGGTATTAATGGGTTGTTAATGGCTCAGAAAATTCATTAAACATAGGTTTTAAACAAATTGTTGTGTTATCACCCTTAGAATTTTACATTATACTATTCCACTTCAAAACTAGGTAACTCATTTTTAACTATGTGATTTTATATTTTATTAAAAATATTAAATGACCCAAATTTTTATTATCTATTATGTAAATAAATTTATCATATATTTATTCTAATTCAGTTTTTAAATATTTTAAAATTAATTTTTAAATTACGTTAGATAATGTTTAGAAAATCTATTTCAGTAGAAAAATGTCATTTTGACCACTCTAGATTCTAAATCTTATTTAGTATTGATTAAAAATTAAATAACTAAGAAATTTTTTATTTGTTTGTTTATAAATTATACTAACCAAATTATCTATATGAATTAAATGTAATTTATTTTATACACATTCCTTGATATTAATTAGACAATAATTTCAAAATAATTTTTCCAATATTATCATAGTAATTATAATTAAACTTAACAATATTAATTTTATAACTAGAAATGAAATTTAAAATTTAAAATTATATGAAAATTATATTCTCAAATATATGAACAATTTTATCAAAATAACATTAAATTTTTATGGAAATTAATTGTAAAATTAGGGCATGTAACACGTAAAATCCCTTTTTTTAAAATATAATTATTAATAAAATAGACTTATGATTAGTAAATAATTATAAATGAAATTAATTCTAATGAATTTAATATAATTATTACCATTAAAAGATAATTAATTTAAAAATAAATGAAATCAAAAACATCCTTTCATTGTGTTATAATTAGTTAACAAAAATAGTCAAAACAATGTTTTCATTAAACACATACATAAATTTTCAAATATTAATCAACAATTTATAAATTATACATATTATTTTAAAATGATTAATTTTACTTTATAATATTGTATTTAATAAGAAAATGTTTAAATTTTTTATAAATGTATTCATATAGTAGAACAATTTTATAGAAGTGGTAGCATTAACAAAATCAGTATTTTCATTATTCACTTAACATATAGTAATTTCCAAAAAACACCAAATATTAAACTTCAGCTAAAATGACCATGATTAATTAAAAAATGAGGTTAAAATTTTAAAATTAACATCCTTAAATTTATAATTTTCTTTATTTTAAAATTAAAATATATAAAAAAACATTTTTATATGAAAGAGACTAATTAAACAAGTGTTACAAATGAGACTCATCCCAGTTTGTGAGTAATCCTTAAGTGAATCCACAAGACCCATGTTCCAAACAAGGTAGAGGAATATTTCCAAGTGCTATAGCAGGCACTGTAAAAGGCACTGTAGCAGCACTATAGCAGGACTATACACTGAGCGGATAATGTAGCAAACAGTGTAGCAGTTACTGTAGCAGGTACTGTAGCAGTTGGAACTATTATCCTTGGGCCACCAGTTTGGGATTGAAGTCCTTAAGGCCTTCGGGCCACCTAGGCCTTTGGGTCAGTAGGGCTTTTGGGCCACCTCTACGGACTTCGTGCCACCTCAAGGCCTTCAGGCCACATGCAGTTTCCCCAGACATACTACAAAAAAAGAGCAGCCCCAAAAATGGATTCTGAGCAGGTGCACTCACCAGAGTAGAGCTGAATGGATTTTTTAGAATGAGAGGGTATGGATATTCCATCAGGACCAACCTATGCATTCACGGAAAGCCTAGGTAGACGACCATGTGAAGGTGGAGAGCTACTATCATGATGCATATGTTGGGGAGGGGCAGTTCCTTGTAGATAGTCTTGTTGAATTTCCTAGGACCTTTAGGTCATGTAATCTCCTAAGCCTTCAGGTCATGTAATCTCTGAGACTAAGGGCCTTGTAAGGGTTCACCCTCATCCCTCGGAAGGGGGATTATCAAAAATCAATAAAAATTAAGGCCTTCATCACATTCAAGAAACTAGTGTTAATCATTTTTTCATATGAAAATATATTTTTATTGAAATTTTGTAAATTTATTTTAATTCATTTCCACATTTTATTCTCTATATCAGATGATTTGATATTTAAAGTGATATTTATTTTTGTTTATGTATCTATATTTATAATTTTCTTACAATAATTTATATGTGTTAATTATATGACAACCATATAATGGTCCATATTTTTTTGGTTTCAATAATGCGTGTGGATAAATCCGTCGAACATATTATTTAAATATGAAGGAAACATTCATGTTATTGCATGTTATCTATTTTTAAATATACACTATGGAGAATTTAGTGGAGCACCAAGTTGGGAATTCAGTTTTTTTAGGAACATTGGGTGTATGGTTTCCCTGGGGTGGGTACTAGGTTCCTGGCTAGTGGGTACCCACTTAGTACCTAATTATTTATAATTAATTAATTAAATAATTGATATTTTTTAAAAAAAATTAATATTTATTGAAATATTATGTACATACATATGATAGAAGGGATTTATTAGTGAAACCCTAATTAAAAAAATTGTTATTTACCTACGTATGTGTTATAGTTCACAACCTATGGTTGTTATCTCTAGAAGTCCACTCGCAAAACATTTATTTCTTTTTCCACACAATATTACTAAAATATACTAAAAATGTAATATTAAACCAAAAAAATGGAATTTTTTGTATGAATTCATATGATAAATAGAAATTTATAGATTAATGAAAAATAAGACCCAATATAAATATGAAAAATGAAATGATGTTACTCAAAAATAAAATTTTCCTCCTTAGGAGATCATATTGATGCCTATCATTGTCTTGAATTGAATTCATTTTAGTTTTCTATTCAATTTAAAGAACATAAACTATCACTCTACACCATATTTTTAAAATTATTATTAACCTATAAAAATATCATTCTATATAGACCAACCCCTATCAAATATTGAATTTACAACTTTACCACCATACATCATCACCACAATGTTAATCCAACATTTTCAACCTTATAATTATGAATGATAATAGAAATAAATGAATTGAAAAAACAATTCAGTTTCTAGGATGCTAAGTAAATCACTCATCACTGTTAGTTTAATCAATACATAATTATTCTATCAAATTAATAAGAAAAACATTAAAGATAAATAAATCTCATAGAAAAACTGATACCTCTTTAAGAACAATGTGAGGGTTAGTTCTTCATATCCATATAATAAGAGTAATATTAGAGGAAAATGAATAAGAATGAAATATTGGAGAGTAAAATTGAGAAATACTGTTATTAAGAATATAGGAAAAGTATAATAATAAACCTTTACAATTTCATCACAAACTGATCAATTTCATGTGTAGAAGATGAAATTAATTTATTTGTATAAAGGTTGATTCAATAGGTTTATCATCATGGATATAGATTTCATGTTTTATGACTTGACCAATAGGTTTTGTCCATGTTAAAAGAGTATTATCTTAGGCATGTGCATCTAGGGAGATTCTTTACATGATTTTGATGGACTACTATAGGTTCTCACATGAATTATCTAGTTGTTAAAAATATTTAATTGCTCTTTTAAATCCTCACATTATATTCACAATTTCCATATTCTCTGTAATTAATGAATATAGTCAAATAAGATGTGATTGTATTTTAATATAATAAAATCATAGGATGTGTGCCACATAACAACATGGCCTAATTAAATTCATCATGGAAAAAGGTTCCTTATCTTCAATAAATCAAAAGATCTTACATGATAATGTTGGATTAAATTCAACTAAGCACAATAACTTACTTATCTCAGTCCAGTACTTCAAAATATATTACATCACATCTTAGTCGAAAAAGTTCAAGTTATAAAATCTTATCTAACCAATCTATTGCTTCAAATTATCATACTTTTTTATCTAGAGTCAAAGGATTATATATTACATATGGTCCAAAATCTTATCCATTTCAATATATTTTATAGAAGACCATAATTTTATAATTCATGCTCTTATTTCTGAGTGAATAACAAAAATATATCATGAAATATTGTTTATTCTTATAAGAAAAACAAATATATTACATAACATCCAAAGGATATAGTGTATCAGAATGAGACCTGAACCTTTATTTAATTTTTTTCTTCAACTACTCAATTTATTATTTATTTACCCAAATATAATATATATATATCTTGTGAATTTAGAGACCAATTAATATTTATAATGTGTAATCTTAAGATCATATATGTAACTTTTATGATCTCATGGATTTCCTAAAAAATTTATGTGTCTCATTACTTTTATAATTTTCATAATTACACATCATAATTTTTTATAATGTTACCCTTGTTTTTCTTTTGATTTCCTCAATAAACATAAAATAATAAATCCTTCTACATATTATTATATTTATCCTTATGAATATTAAAAAATTAGAATAATAATCATCATGAGGATTTATATTCTTTTTTTGGAACATTTTTCTTCTAAATCATCTTCTTAAAACAACAAAAAATTAAAAATAAATGCTAGTCCTTGAAAATTAAAAACAAAAAAAATAAAAGGCAGTAAAAATAGAAATATTGACTATTTTTACACAAAATATAAATTATTTCTAATGTTTAAATATTTTAAAATTTACAATATAATCGGAAAATTGATAGGATGAAATCATTGAAATACATAATTAACTGAATGAAATTTTTATCTTTATTAATTACCCACACTTAAAAATTTGACTCCTCAGTAATAACTTATCACCTAGGTCGACTAAAATTTCTCAAGTTAGACTTGGTGGAACTTTTCAATTCTCACATCCTTAGAAGTATTGTTCTTACAAAATATATCTAAATTCCAAAACTCTTTAATGTTCATAAAAATAAATTAAATCAATTTTGAATCCACATGTGCCTGTTTTACATACCTTCTCAGAAATGTATCAGTATTCACACAATGTATTTTATATAGAGTTTTTATCCTTATTGAGTACATGCATGATTTATATAAGAATAACAAATTACTAATATCTGTACTTCATAGATTTCTTAAGGTATTTCGATTATAAAAACATTTGATAGGTTGTTATGTGGCTAAGAGGTAGTATGTTTCACATGTAATAAATCAGAGGCATAATGAGGAGGTTCTACACTAAAATAAATTAAAATATATGTCTTCAAGTTACACTCAATAATGGTATCCTATGCACCACATTAAATTATTGTCCGCTAAAAACATCTTGATTCTCATGGGAAGTTCACACAATAAGAACTTCAAAAATAATAAATTCTATTATCTAAACCTCCTTATTAAAATATCTATTAGTTTCTCTCATCATTTCAATTTTCACATTGATAATTATTTTTGAGGTAGAGAGGCATATTTGGACTTCAAATGTTTATGTTAAATCATTTGATATATTTTTAAGGAAATTCCTTTATTCATTTATCCTATCATTGATTCTATTCTATAATGAATCTTTAGTTGGTATGACAGTCACAAAAAAATGTTCACCACCATACTTGAGTTCAACTATAATCATGAATTTTCTTGTATAGTAGGTTACAATGTGATTATAGGAATGTAATGTGGCTTACTAACAAGTTCATTCATAGTTTACATGGTCTTAATAAAAATACCACTTGTAAGGGTAGGTCCAAATAAATTTTTATATATAAAAGATTATTTAAAAATGGTATCTCAATCATTTATGAAATAATTATTGAACTCTAATATCATTGAAAAAGTGATAATTTATTAATTATTTTAACTTATAAAATGCCTCAAGAATCTCTTGAAAAATTGAATATGAAGTTTATAAAAAAAAGGTTTAGAAACCTCTCAAGTTAGGAAAGATAAATTTTAGATAATAGTTGTACACATGAGTTTTACATTTGACCAAACATTTGTAAATTAATGGATTGAAAATTAATACATAATAATCCATTTTAAAAATCATTAAAATCAAAAAATATTTTAATCAATTAGTTTTTTTTAATGTATAGATGGTATGAATTTCCAAAATCATTTGATGAATCTCAAAGTTCCTAAAAACATGAAAAGCACACAAACATTATTTTCTAAAATAATATGACACCAACACGTAAATATATCAACAATTATTTTCATATCATATATAATTAAAATTATAGTTATGTTAAACCAAATATATAGAGCGGTATAAAGTTGTTTATTGGGATAATGGTATTCTTGAGTGGAGATATTAACTGTTTTCCTTTTCTGTAATCCTATAAGAAAACTATAGATATAAAAATAATTGTTTTGAAAGAAAAATGAAGTATAAGAGAAGGTAAATCATAAGGGAAATGATTATTTTGGATTTCCAACCAGGAGTTGTATTATTTGTTGTACAAAACTAGACACACGTTATTTTATCGATAATTTTATAGGTAATACTATTTCGTGATTAAAAACCACCATAAGATTTTATATTCAATGATTTTAAGACTTTACTGCTTGTGGAGAACCACATAGACAAATTTTATCATTATCCCATCAATGAAATTAATGTTCTCATAAAGTATTGTAGAAGGGATCATTAAAAATGTGTTTTCCCATTCTTTTTTAGCTGGAGGAGTGGTGAATACATTAGGTAATGATATAACTCATATTCTTTTTCATTTTCATAAAATAATCCTATAATTTTTTCTGATTTTGCATCATCATCATTTTATTCCCAAGTTTTCAATGCAAATTCATACTAAATTATATATTAAATATTATCCACTTTTAGTGTATATTATGACTCATTATCATCTTATAGTTCACACACCACTATTTTCGAATCTACAAACTCAATATAGGGATGTTTGGTTTTAAATCCAGTATCAATGAACAAAGAATAAAATTAATTCTTGAAAAATGTTTCGCCATAATAAATTTCAGCTTCAAATTATAATTCTCCATAAAAATATTCTCAGAATTCATCTACTAAAGTTCACATTAGGAACCACATATATTTTATTAATATAGTTTTAACTTAAAAAATGTCATATTTAGCCATAAAAGTGGTCAAATTTATTTATTTTTTATTGTTAATTTATAATAGATCAACTGGATTTTCTGTTTCTAACATTTCAACATAATATTTATATAAATATTTTTGATCTCTGACTCTCATATATTATATGTCTGTTATATTTAATTTCATAATTTGACCTTGAGTTGAAAATAATTTATATTACCCACCAATTCACTATCACAAGGTTCCTCTATTAGAAAAGTGGGTGAGACATGTTTTTTTCTTTTCTTGATCCTCCTTTTTCCCTATATATAACTTTAATTCAATTAATAACATTGTAATAATTTCCATTTTCTTACCAACTTATTTAATAAATCTAATTTCTATTACATGTGTTTCCTTAAAAAAATTTCCATGGTAGACTCATTCATTTGGTTAATAGAACAATCATAAAAATAATAACTATGAAAACATTTCTTTGACCTATTTTTTTAAATTTTTGTTTTATATATGTTATGTTTCTATATGAAAAATAGTGTGTATAGGTGACATTAATATATGAAAATTATACCAAATTGATACTAGATATTTTTTTACAAAACATACATCAATAAATTATTATTCTCTAAAGTATGTTGTATAGTGCACAACCTATAGTCAATATGACGAGGAGGCCACATAAGAAAAATAAATTTCTATTATCCCTATTTATTATTAAAATATACTAAAAGTCAAATAAAAAACTTAAAAAATGTATTATTTTGTGGAAATACATATGAAAAATAAAAGATATATATATTAATGAAAAATATGGAAAACAATACAAAATATAATGAGGTTAGTAAGAGAAAAATATAATTATTTAGAATTCATGGTGATTCTTATAATTATATTAAAATTAGTTATTTCTTGTTTTCTATTCAACGAAGAGATCAAGGGTTATCATTATATAGAAAAAATTTTTAATGTTGATTTTACTACACTAATACCTCAATATACATGAAAATATTTCTCAAACTATGTATTTTTATCCACATCACTATATGTTATATCAATAATGATACTAAACTATATAAACCATTATAATGATGAAGTCAAATAAAATGGGTGAATAATAATGAAAATAGTTGTAGTGGAAATAGACCTTAGTTGGTCTAGAAAAACTAGAGGTGGTAAATGATAATTCAGAATTGGAACTAGCTGCAGAATTTTGATATTTAGGGAGAAAGACAGATTTTCTTGAGTTAGATACAAAATTTATTTTGAATAAGGTTCAATATCCAAAATGATAACCAATAACATAATTATAGTTATGAGCTATCTTTTTACCAAGCATTTGGGTAAGAGTGTTTTTTCTTATTGGTAAATTTTTCTAGATCATTCTTCAATTTCCAATTAGTAATTTTTAGTTCTTTGTTTTCTTTGTGTAGTTGAGCATTATTTTCATTTTTAGTAGTAAGTTCAGACTTAATATTTTTAGTGAGGGCATGTTGTTTCTTTAATTACTTTTATTTATCTTCTAATATGTTACAGTATAGAAAATAATTATTTAATAGTCATATTTTCATAATCACATTCACCTCCAGAATTATATGAATTGATTGCATAAATATCTAAGGATACCTCAGATGTGTTTGTAATAAAACACACTTTCCATTCCATATATCTCATCATGAGATGATGTTGATTTGCTGGATCTATCCTTAGAGTTACTCCAGGTGGCCTTCATAGCATTCTTATACCTCTTTTCTTTGTTTTCATACTTCATCTTGTATTTTAATTTTGGAATGTCATATTTGACGTGTAATCTCCTCCTACACTCATAACAAGAAATCTTCTCTAAGTTTTCATTTCATTTCTAGTCCTTTTTTTAGCTTCCCTTTTTATCATTCCTTATTTTATAATTGGGATTCTTAATAAACATATTCATCCTATAAAATTTCATGAATCTTCTAGCCAGTTGAGCCATCTCTTCTTCATTATCTGATATTGATTTATTTATTATTATGGTGTTATGGATTCATATAAGAGATCATGTGATGATACAATCATGGGTGAGTCTAAGAATATATTAATAGAGTGTTTTCAAGATTGTTTAAGGGAATGCATATTTACAAGGTAGGTGGTCCCTTTACATTTCCCTAAAGTATACAATTTTTGAGATGTAGAATGTGATGTTTAGTCCTACCCCTTATGTGAAATCAACAATAAGTTGAAGAATAATTATTCCATTAAAACCCCATAACTAGAATCGATGTTCCTTGGTTTTTGATAAACCCTTAAAATCTAGTTTTGTTCATTATCCATCAAGGTATACATGTTAGACAGTAAATATATGTGATCAAATATGTTGGATCTAGAAGTGTATAAATAAAATGAAAGAGCCATAGTGGAACTTGAGATATGTTCCCTTAGTTCACTCAATATTAGAGAGAGTGATGGAATTGATTTATTTTCCCATGGGGTTGACCATCTAAAATTTTGAGATATGTTATAGCTTATTTTCTAGTTATTGTTATATTGGGGTGGGTGTTTCTGCCACTAGTATGTGCATACCTTGGAGGGTTGATCATATAAGGGAATTATGTGTGGGTTGGGTGTGAGAGAACTGAACTAGATTAACTATGAATGTGAGATGGACATTAAATCATCTCTCTATTATGAAAGAGGTATGATATTTACAAATAGAATATTTAATTCATTATGTGATCTGGGTTATGACGAGGGATGATATTACTTATGTTTACGAAGAATTATCCTTGAGATGGAAAAAAAATTAGGATCACATGTGAGGTGTTCATAAGTTGATGTGACATAGGTGGACCTAAGTGTATTCCATGATCTTATGATGGATCCAACGAGGGTTAGATCATAGATGCTTATAAGGTAGTATCATAGTGTGGGTAGGGTGACAGGGATGACTTGTGTACTTGAGAGGACAACCTAGGAAATGCATGTTAGGAATGGTTGAGTGGTCAACCCATGTGAGGATAATGAATGATGGGTAATATGGGGTATAATTCTGCTCTCTAATGCGGTATATGATATATTAGATTCAGAGGATAGATGAATCCTCCAAGTGAATGAGTTATCTGGTGTTGGGGTAGGATGTTGACCTTTGGGTAATGAGGGCTTTGTAACTATTATAGGGTAGGATACGACCCCTATGCGTGTTGTATAAAATTTGATTTTTTAGTTCATTTATTCCCATGTTGACAATATATATGATTATGGGGTGGGGAATTATTACTCCTATTTAAATATGATTTTGAGGTGGGTTTTATTCCCTCATTGACTATATATATTGATTCGTCGGTGTAGTATTATTCTCTCTAGTTAATATTATGATAATAGATTCCTAGGTATTTAATGTTTCACCCCATATGGCATGGGGATAGTGATTCCTAGGTATAGAAATGTTCCTCCCCAAATAACATCTGACTATTGATTCATAGGTTAGAATGTGTTCCCACTATACGACTTAGTGACTATTAATTCCTGGGTGGGATTTCATCAACCCTAAGGGGTATTATTTATTATTTGAGACATCAAAAACTTTTTGAAGAAGGTATGGTCAACATGATATGTCACTTTATAACCTAAGGATCAATTTTTATAGTTTTATTATGCTTCAACATAATAATTTTTTTTGAAAATATCATATGGTGATTGAAATATACATAATGGTAATTTTAGTGACATCACTAGTGGTAGCCTTCTTATATTTACTCACACCGGGAATGGGTGGCCCTAACACTATGGTACCTAAGAAGACCTCGTGATCACATGTTTTGGCTGGGTTGAGGTACAACATTGATTGATAAAGAGTGATAACATTGATGGAGTTAAAATATAAGCCTTGGGGATTGTAGCATTTGTAACTTTTATTTTATTGTTTTCTTTAATTTTATATGTGATCAGTCTTCTGGGAAATTAGTGTATTTTATGACTTAATAAAAACATTTTAGTTTTTATATGATTTAATTTTTCATACTCTAACTTTATTTTTGATATATTTTGGTCATATCAACTGGTTATTTTATTATTATATAATTTTGTTGTCTCCCCATGGTATCATCATAGACACAATTTTCTAGTCAGTATCCTCTAGACTATAAAGAGGTTTTCCTAAGGTGTTGTGATACTTTGACCAAGATACTAGTGATTGGTCTCAGGACAATGTTGTTACAAAGTGTTATCAATTATTCTTTTCACTATATTACTATTTTTGAATTTTTAGTCTAGAAATAGGAATGTTTATAACCCCAACTCTCGTATCCAAGAGCTGGTGTTTACTTGTCATATTAGTAAAAGATAAAGGGGATCTAACCATATAGGATCAATCGGTTTATCCATCATTGAAAAATAAATACATACATGATTTCCATATTACATTTGTAAATATATAATAAATATTCTCAAATCAAAAATATTATTTGTAATATCCTTGTTCGTATCTTAGTTAATGAAAAAATAGTTGATTCAGATTCTCACTAATTTTTATGTATTAGGATAGTTATCAAGAGTGATTAAGGCTTAATCAACATGGAATAGTTTATGATCAAAATGAATTCCATTTAATCAACACTTGAGTTAAACATGTATCCATGGAAAATGTCAAAATAGAAATATATATATATATATATATATATATATATATATATACGTAATATATTAATAACCGAAATGCACAATTCTTGACATTCATGATCAATTACTCTCATCCTTGATATAATGAATCATACCATCCTGTCCTCTTAACCAAGACATCATTCAAAATAAATGGGTATGTGTAAGCCAAATACCCCTTAAATATGGCATGCTACCTATTTTTTCTCATAAGACCTATTGTTGTACCTATGTTGTATCTATAACCATTCCCCACTTGTATCTTTCACATCTTATTAATTCCATATATTGTGAATGATCAATATAATTCATTAAAAAATTACCTAATAAATAAATAATTATTTATATTGAATCAATAATATGAAAAATCATTCATTCATTGTCACAAACCTTATAAATAATGAATAAAGATGGGATTATTATATATTATCCCTAGTAACATAAATGGGTGTTTTCATTGTGGAAAATGACTTTAAAATATGTTAGAAAAATTTATTAAACATAATACCCTTTTCACTTTTAAATTGCTTATTAAAACCATAATAATTCCAAAATTTTAAAGAAGAATTATAATTTTAAATGAAAATTGGTCAATTTTAAAGTAATTATAAAATAATTTAATGGTCACGATGGTGGAAAATTCCATTAATGTCATATACATTCAAACAAGTATTTCTTTTACAATTCTTGTAGAAATTCAAAATCTAGACATTTAAAAAATCACAATAATATTCCTTTTTCAAAAAATTAAAATTTTAGTCCAGGGTAAAAATGAATTTATAAAATCAAAGTGTATTATTAAATATATTATTGAAAACATTTTTAGAAAACATATACATGGTTGAAAAAAGATTATTACTAAAGTATAATAAATTTTATTTTCTAGAAAATATTTTCTCAATATTCTTAATTTACGAAGAGAAGAAAATTATTCTATTATATGAAAATTTCCTGAATAAATAAAGTATAAGATAATGAAAGGGTTATAATCTATAAGTATCATATAATATTCCACAGGGTAAATTCATACATAAAAATCTACAAATGAAATGAGATTATAAAATAAATCTCTTACCTCACATTTCACTTTCCTCTTGAGTGATTTTAACATCATGTATAATAAATTTAGATTTTTTATACTTATATACTAGAATAATATGCATAATTATAAAAAATATATAATTAAATTATAATATTTCAATCACCCATTAAAAATTTCTTATTAAAATAATCATTTTTTCTGTTAACCGTTTTTTATGAGATCTTCGATTCGGTAGTTCCAATCCTGTTGCATTGAACATGGTTCCATAATCTAGATGATTTAAATAATGATATAAATATACTATATGTTATATATATATATATATATATATATATATATTTACCATCATAAATTGATGGCATGGATAATAAAGTAAACTACATCATTCATAGATATAGAAGGCTATACGTATGCATGAACGTTGTATTCATTTTTTTAATGAATGGAACGAAAGAACCAAAAATTGTAATTAAACCATAAAAATAATTATTTTATCATATATATCATCTATATTCATTAAATATAACCATATTAAAATCCATTCAAATAGTAAATTAAAAAAAATTCACATCACGTCATGAAGGTGGTAGTCCACACATACACATGAGAAACATTATTGTCTTCCAACAGTTGGATATGTAAGAAAGATGATATGATATTAAAATTAAATAATAATTATAATTTCATAAATATATTATATAAAAATTATAACCATAATAATAACCATTCATGAATGGTGGTGATGGAAAAAGAAAAGCATCGTGACATGGAGGCGACAATCCACACATACTCACAGGTGATACGTTCACGTCGCATGTGATGGAAAAGATGGTGAATAATGGTTGTTAAATAATCATAATAAAAAATATGTATATTTAGTATATTAAAGTTATTATTTTATGATGAATGTCATATATTTATAGGATTTTAAAGGATAAAGAATGTTGAAATTACTTGGTTAAAATTTATACATCTTCGTTCAGAGACCTCTTTTGTCTTACACCTTAAGCCTTGAGATGATGGTATTTTTGCATGACGATAATATACAGTGTTTAGATAAGGAATCTTGGAAGGCCTCTGTTAAGTATTTCCATGATCCTGAAGGATCATAATTTTTGATATAGAGAGCATAAGATGTTCCCTTTTATAATAGGAGGTAGAGTCACTATTGGAATTACAGAAATTACTAAATTAATAAAAATTAATTTTCATGGATAATTTATTCCAAGTTTATTAAATTTTAATTTATATGGAGAGGATTTGAAATAATCTCATATAACTAAATTTGGATATGTTTTGGTGGTTTTTTCCTTATCTCTTGTTTTTAAACCCCTTAGCTCTTTTGACAGTTATCACAACATCATGGATTTTGATTACTATTAAATAATAAATAATGTTACCATAAACACCAAATTAATCCATAAATGTATAATGGTTGATATTTTAAACACTATAAAATTAATTTGGATTAATATATTATATTTATGAATTTTAAATAATTTATTAAAATATTATTTTTCATAAAAACACATTAATGTCATTTTTGACACCATTCATTTACTTTGGCTTGCAAGGCATCATAATAAATTTGATATTAGAATATAAACTTTTCAATAAAAATTATAGGATTCATTTATAAAAAAAATTATGGGACCCAATAATTCATGAAATTTTTATTACTTTTAATATTTTTAAAATCATTTAATTTATTTTCTAAATATTTGAAAAAATATTGTTTCGGTGTTGCATAAGAATTAAAGGCATTTATTCAATCATAGTATATTTAAAATAATATCCATTTAAAAAAATTAATTCCTATTTAATGTACATATTTAAAACTGAACATATCCACTTTCAATACTTAAAAAACAATTATATATTAAATTCATGAGAGTGACCTTTTGTATTTATTATTTTCAGAAAATAATCTAAAGGGAAACATAAATTAAAAGTGAAACAAAGTTTCTATATTCTCAAGAAAAGTAGGATAATAGAAAAATTAAACTCAAAAAATATGATAATATAATGCTTTGTAGTAATTTTAATTTCTTGTCCCAAAATTTTGAACATGTTCTACTCGTTTTACCCTTACGAAGGTTAAAAATATTTTCCAAGGATACTATTCATTGTTATTAAAAATAAAAATGAACGATTTACAATATTTGATCCTCATGATTCCTAATATTGAATCAATTTTATAAAATTATTTTCATTGAATTGATAGGATTTAATTTAAAATTAAGCATGTGAAACGTGATGTAAATCAGTTTTCTAGAAAAATTTATTTTTTAGTATACAAATAATTTGATACAAAATTATAGTATAATGTAGATTTAAACACCATTTTTTGGATTATTATTAACCAATAATGACCTCTTTGAATTTTATAACTTATCCAAAACATTATGTGACTTTTAAAATACTTGAAAAAAATCACTTTTTAATAAAAAAACATAATTTTTCAACACACGTTAAAAAATTATCTTTTTATGAAAATTATAAAAGAAATATCCTATTCTAATTTTGATATGATGATTTAAAAAATTATAAAATTTTACCAAATAAATTTTCTATAATTTATAGAAATTAATTGTATTATTTTTGAGTAAAATGAAATTAAAATCATTTTTAGAGAAAATGAATTATTGGATCATCAAATAGATTTTCTGGAAATTGCATAATTATTTTAGAAAAATTCATTAATATTTTTATACTAAATAAAATAATTATAAATATTTTTATAATTTGGTTATTTCTATTCATTCCATTAATTTTAACATCTTGGTTATAATTTTATACTGTATAATGGTTTATTTAGTTCGGAGGTGTGTGTAACACATGATCTTGAAGAAAATAAATTTATATGAAGAGAAATATATCATAAAATATTATGATGTTATAATTTACCCCCATTTATAGTTTATCCCTCAAAATTCCATCACTCTGATATGAACAAATAATGATACTTTTGCCTCATCATATCCTCAGGTTCTAATTTAGATTCTTTAATTTTATGATTTCACTAAAAAACATTGACCATGTGAGTGACATGGTTATTTAGAAAATTGTTTGTGTGATCTAGATTCTACCCCAATTTTTACACATATTATAGATATTTATCTAGCAGTAAAATCATTGATTTTAGTACATGGGAAGGATCTTGTATGCACTTCCTTAGGTTTGATACATGGAACACATCGTGAACATGAATGAGTAATGTCGATCGTTTCAAGAGATAATCTACTATCAAAATAAGATAATAAAATTGAAGGGACTAATATATATTTTTATCTTATCTCAATTATTTTCAAATCTCATGACCTTTTTCCAATGATATATTTATAGGAATACAAAGTAAACATCCTCAAACTCTATATAACTCTATAAAAGGTTAGCAATTTTTTTTCAGGTCAGAGTTAACCGTATGTGTTGTTTAATGGATATAACCTTCTATGTCATTTACTCTTCTGAATATGGTCCCAATATATTTCTTTCCATGACATGTTCCCATCATGTTGGAGTTCTTCACATTCTGTTGTATTGGGATTCACAAGGATCTGTCTGAATGATTGTGTGAAAGATATAGTTGAAGAAAGTTCCACTGAATGATGGTGTTCATTACAACTTATTTTTAAATACATGGTGAATGAACTCATCATTTATTATATTTTTGTAATGTTCCTCTCATACTAATCATCAGTTTGGGAGTGATATGTAGCACTAACATTCAACTCTGTATCCATATCTTATTGAATGCTATAGAACAATGAGATAAAACTCGATTTTCAATCAAATGTGATTGAGAGTGGTTCTCCATAAAATATCATAACATCGATAATATATAACCAAGTAAGGTGATAAATATTAAAATATAATATAATAGAAATAAAAACTACTTATTTCATAAGTTGATTGACTATAATCCAAATATCATTATGGACCATAGATGTTTTGGACATCCCGATGATGAAATCAATGGTTTTGTTTTCCTATTTATATTATGGTATAAGTATTGGTTGTAACATACCCTTAGGCTTATTTTTATCAAGATTAACTTTTTAACACAACATGTATCTGGATATATATTAAAAAATACCATTTTTCATGTTATCCCATCAGAAAAACTCAAATCTCTACAAATAATCATACTTCTAGGATGAATAGAGAATGATGAACTATGGGATTCATCTTATATCTCTTTCTTCAATTAATGTATCAATAGGAAAAATATTAAATTCTTGAACCTTATCATTCTAGCATTATCATTGTTGAACATAGGAATATTCCTCACATTTTTCTGTAATTTCACATCTTCTTTATGTTCCTTCTTAATCTATTCATGGTTGAATGGTTGAAAATCCATAAAAAAATATAATATTTATCACCTTTCATTAATATTTCAAGATCAAACTTTTATAATTCTATAAATATTTCATGTCATTCAATCCTCTTCATGAAAAATCTAGCATCGTCTTTCCATCTTAGAGCATCATCAACCTTGTTCACCTTCATAGGTTGGTAATGTGTTCAATTGTCATAATATTTGATCCACTTTAAACATATTCTCAGGAATATATTCAACACATTATTTTTAAATAGATACATTATAAATATATAATCAGTATATATATAACCCCATTCACAATACAAATAATTCCTACAAATATTTATTGAAAAAATTACTGATTCTAACACAAAAGCATGAGTCGGGTAATTTTTTATAGGATCTTCAAAATAGAGATAGGAATGAGTAATCACTATATCATTCTACATGAGGACACATCATAGTCCATTATTGGGCACATCACTATATATAATAAACCTTTCTTCATTATATAGTAGTGTAAGCATAAGAACACTGACCAATTGACTCTTCAGTACTTTAACATTGTTCTCGCATTCATCTATTCACAAGAACAAAACCCCATTCCAAGTCAACATGGTTAGAAGATTATATAATCATGATAAATCTATTAAAAATAATTAAAAGTATATATCCAACCCAGTAATTTAACTATATTTGTTACCATGGTATCGATAGTATATTTCTCAATAACGTTTTTCTTTTATGGATCCCCTGATATACCCTCACTTGAAATTATATGACATCAGAATAAAACATTTTACATCCAAACATAACATTTGTAAATTTGGAATATAGACCTTCCTTCCTTGTGCTTATCATTATAATTTTTAATAGTTCCCTATCCTCTTAATTTATCTTTGAATATATAAGAATGTAATTTATAAAGACTACTATAACATGGTCAAGGTATTTTTGAAAGACTCCATTCGTTATGTCCATGTTGATCACAGGAGTATTGGTAAGTCCAAATGTAAATACTATAAATTCATAATTACCATACCTTACATAGAAGGATATATTTGGTTATTTCCTCCTTCTTGAACATTTGTTGATGATATATAGACTGAATATCAATCATGAAAAAGTATTTATCTCCTAGTAATTGATCAAACTGATCATCAATAAATGGTAGAGGATACTTGTTTTTTAATATTTATCTTGTTATGTTATCGATAATACGTACCAATATTAATTGACCAATCATTCTTCTTAAAAAAATAATTGGTGTTCCCCATGGTGAAGCACTAGGCTGAATGAATCCCTTATCTTAATTCTATGGGACATTGTCCTTAAATTCATACAACTCAATTGGGTACATTCTATATGGTTTCATGGATATAGGTTTATCACCAGGTATGAGTTCTATTGAAAAATTACATTCATGATTTGGGGGAATACTAGGATGTTACTATATAAATTCATCAACATACATTCATAAAATTTGTATATCCCCAATGTTGAGTTTCTTCCCAACCATCTGAAATAAATATCCATTTGAATATATAGTAAAACGTATAATGTCTTGGAATTTCTATTTATTTTGTTTTAAAATTGGAATTCTGAGGGCCGATTATCCCAGAACGAAATTTTGTACATTTTTTTAGTACACTTAAGTAAATTTGAGAGTGAGTATTTCTAACATTTGAACTGGTGATCAGATCAAAAATACGAGGGAAATGTTGAATCCAAAATGTTGGGATTCTCCTAGAATGAACTTAAATTTGGCCAGAAATGGCCGAACATTAAAGTTAATTTGTTTTAATTTTTGAACAATAATAAAATAACTTGAAAAGGTAATATTCTCTTCTTTTATCATCTATTGAGTAGAAGACGACGAAGTAGTGGTGTAGGGATGAGGCTTAATGTTTAGGCTCATAAGTGGCTCATTAACTTACTATGTAATGATTCTTTAATGATGCGTAAGAATGACACTATTTCATAAATGAAATAGTGTAACAACGCAATGTTACAACATAATAGAAACATTGTGACATGTTTTCCTTTTATTTTGGTTGACTCGTTGGTGGAAGGAGGAATCAAACTCTGAGGATTATCTGATATACATCAAACAAACATTCTCTCTAATGAAGAATGAAAAATGCAGACGAACATCCAATATCTTTGCCGCACCTCAAAGAATGTAGCTCAAAGCGATGAATGATGCTGAGGTATTGAAACCTTGAAGATGTAACGTTGAAACAAAAAACATCCATGTGGTAGGGGTATTTTATTTTTATGTTCTTTCCCATTATTTTCATGAAACAACATACGTGGACCAACCCACAGATATGTTGATATGTGAATCTTGCATTTATGAAGGAGGGTAAATTTATTTGGTGGATTCTCTATCTGGGATTAGATTGTCTTTTACTATGAATAAAAATATCCCTCGAGCCTCCCTATTTTCAATCTTCTATCGTGGAGGGTGTGGAAGAACAAGAACAAGGTCCTGGACCACTCCGCATGTGCCCTCCTTGTGAATAGATTGTCCAAAATGGTGTCAACGTGTTTCTGAAACCATCAAAGTTATGTTGGTGACCTTAGAGGCCCTTCGACATATAAGGATCTGAAAATAGACCATCAGAGAAACTTCAGTGGCCAGTAGAAGTTTCTGTCGGCATGGAACATCCAGCGCGGAACCATTGGCATGGTAGTGGTGGTTGGTCCACGTTGGCCGCATTGAGGGGTTAGCACCAACCAGCGCCAAAGTAGAGGAGGTGGCCTACCCGTGCCGTCCGCGCTATAAGAGGGTAGTGCACCCATAGACACGCTGTGACGATAGTATGAGGCGTCGTGATATGATGCTAGGCTGGCACCGTGTGGAGGGGTGTCTCCCTTCAGGGCCACCTGGATGAGATGGCACTATGGTCACTTGATCATTATAGGAGGGAGGCCCTAGGGCATCCCATGGTGAAGTAGGGGCTAGATGTGGCCATATGCAACATCCGGACTAGGCGCACCACTAGTCCCGCTCTGGAAGACCGGGCCTTAGTTAGTGGGAATCCCCCAGCCAGCAAGCCAGGATGGTCCCACACCCAAGTGGCCAGTCCCACACCAATGTTCCAGACTCATGGCCCAGTAGGCCAGACCTGTGGCCCCGCAGGCTGGACCGGATGAGACCGGGTTTTCAGCTTTCTCGACGGGCTGGAACATCGGCCAAACCGGGCAGGGTACAACGAAGCCCTTAGGGCCTGGCCCACTAGCGAGGCCAAACCAAACTCACTCAGTCCCAAATTGGGCTAGGTTGAGTCAGTCAAAAGTAAATCGAGGTGTGTGTGACCCCCGATACGGGTTGGTCGGGTCGGTCCGACAGGGTGGGACCAGACCCTAACGTAACCAAACACTATTTACTAAAATGATAATAAATTAAAAACTGTGAATCCAATAGATGAGTTTTTTTAGATTTTGGACCCTATCAATGAGGTAGATCTTTTTTCATGGACTAGGGAGGTGTTTATGGAAGTCAAGATGCAATGAATGGATTGAGGAGCGGTTCTACCAGGAGGGATATATATGGAACCCTTCGGTTAGCTGAGACATGAATACTATAGGAATTCGACTCTGTATGACTTGACTATGGCCCAGTGGGAAGCACTTCTGTGTGAAATTGCAAGCCCATGTTGGGAAGCACTTCTGTGTGACTTTGCAATCCCACAGTACACGTTGAGGAGGAGTACCTCAGTTGGCCAAGTTTAGGGGGAAGACTTTCTATGTGCCTTTTCAGGCCGGCGATACCCAATGTAGAGGTCTACCTAAGTAGTCCAAGGATAGTGGAAAAAACTTCTATGTGACATGGAAGGCTGACTCTACCTGATATAGGACGAGTTCTACAATAGTCAAGGTGTTCGACGATGTGACTGATGATTCTTCTATCTCATCCCTAAATGAATAGCTAGTGTGAGTTGTCTTGTGATTCGTGATTTAATTTTAGGATTGTTTCATGGTCTTTCCTTTTTCTGGGGTCCCTATTGAGTATTTTTTTCTCATCCCTGCACGGGATTCACCCGCATTTGTAGTGCCTGTTGCAGATGATCGTCGTTTTGAAAGACACATCGGTGGACTAGGGCTCAGAGTTGCTCATGGAGACGGGAATGACGTACGCAACAAAGGTGGACTTGGTGGACAAGGACAATGCATGGGCTTGTAGAATCAGGTGGATAATATGTTCTTCTTCATCTTCCAGTAGCTACATTACTCTCACAATCTGGTGGGGGATTTCCACAGATAGTAATCAATGTTTCTTTTTTTTACATTTCTATTTTTAGTTTTTTTGTTGGGTTTGTATTCTGGACCACTTATATTAGTTTTACCTGTATTCAAATTTATTTTATAGATACTTATTTTATTTTTAGTGTGTGATACTTTTTTAGGAATTTGGTGCGTACAAGTGCTCATGAAAATGCCTCCCACTAGCGGGTTGACACCTTCGACGCTAGTCTCTAGCCCCTAGCCTCTGGGAGGCGAGCATGGGGTAGTCATGAAACAGGCCCCAGGGGATAGGTCGTGACAATTTGATATCAAAGAGTGTCCAGTCCTACCACAAATACCAGGAGTCTATGTTTTTTGGGGAAACAATTTTAACTATTTTGAGTCTAACTTTTTGATTCGGCAAGCCCAGGGTTAGTGTGGCGGTCGATGTATCCATACACTAGGACCCTGAATTATTATTTTCTTCTTTCCACATGAAAAAATGGTTTCATAAGTGTCCCCTTATGTTATTTAAATAAAATTCAGCTCACCAGGTATAATCTTCTGACCTATCTCATGATTCCTCTATATGGTCGACCAGCTAGGTTCCCGATATGAGTTCGTGAGGACAACCCACCTAGAGACGAGGCTTCCAATCAGGGACTAGTTCTAGATATGGCCCCACTTGGTGGTGAACCTGTTCTACCATCACTCGATGCTCAACATCTACTATCGGTGGTCCCATAAGAGGATGTTTTCAAACCCAGTGCCCTACAAGAGTTTTTCAGATAGAGGCCTCTCAGGTTCAGGGGAGAGATATATCCTCATGTCGCTGAGGACTGGATGAAGGTAGTGATTCAGGTATTCCACTTAGTGAGGACACCACATAACTAGAAGGATATTTTGGTATTGAGACTTTTATAGGGCTTGTTAGGGAGATAGTGGAGCATGACCACCCCAAAACATGATGAGGCAACCCTCAGTTAGAATTCAATCGGGTTTTCTAGGATTAGTTTTTTCCTGTGACCTTGCACTCTATGTGCATTCAAGAGCTAATTCCCCCTGTAAAAGGGCATTAAGATGGTGGATGAGTACTCATCAAAGATCTTAGAGCTTTCCCAATACATGAAGGATCAGGTGTGAGACCCTTTCTTCTGGTCTCGAGCATTTGAGCAGGGACTTAGGCGGTAGATCAGGGTATTAATGTTGTCTCTCAGTATCCCTACCCTGATCAGCGTGTTGGATTGAGCCCATCAAGTGGAGAGAGTCTTTGTGGAGTAGGCTCCAATAGCTAGATCATCCGAAACACGCCAACAAGAAGAGTGTTCAGAAAGCATCAGACAACAGACATGAAAGCCCAAACGTTCCAGGTCAATCAGAGGAATACCCTAGGACTCAGGGTGGCAGTGTGGGGCTCCCACACCAGAGGGAGTTAGCCGAGATCTAGGATTTTCTTCTCGTGCGGTAGATAGGGACACATGGCACGTGAATACCCATACCTCTATATAGATTACTAGTAGATGGTCAAGGGATTACCGAGGAAGAGGATATAGTTAGAGAGAGGATTTCCGTAGTGAGGCAGACGTGGCAGGGGAGTAGGCCGAGCCGCTGGCAGTGGGTGATGATTTGAGTTGTCATATCCCCCACCCCAAGATGGTCCACCCCCACCTTAGGGAGTAGGGAGATATGGGCGAGAATAACTTTAGGCTGTAGAAGCTTATGACCACAATGCTCCAAAGATGATCTCATGTATGATCTATGTCTTCTCTACCCTATATGCAGTTCATATAGACATAGGTTCGAGTAACTCTTCATTTTCATGAATCTTGTTCAGAGTTCCGAGATTCTGGAGGAGTCGTTGGCTCAATCCTTACGGATAAGGACTCTTACAGGAAGGGATTCAATGATTAAAAACGGGTGCATGTAGTGTGAGCTTACTCTAGGAGGAGAATTATTTGGCTATGATCTCATAGTATAGGCATAGAGGCCTTATGAAATTGTATTGGGTATGGACTAGTTATTCATAGTCCATGATTAGATCAACTGTTTTAGGCAACAATTTGGTTGTTTTGTTGATATGGTACCTGGTTTTCCTTCAGTTGTGAGAAACTCTTACAGTGAAGGATAAACTTTCTCTAAGGAGGGTGTATCCGATCACTATCTAGTTGGCTAGCCTCCCCCTCGACGCATGGGATGATAGGAGACCATGTTTTTCTTTAGTTTTGGATGATTATGAGGATGTTTTTTCTAAGGATGTTCTAGGAGTACCTCCTCATATGGAGGTAGACTTCTACATCAACCTATACCCCGGGATAACTTTGATACCCACACTGGAATATCGGATGGATCCCTCAGAGATTCACATGATGTGGGTATAACTGGAGGACTTGAAGGAGAAGTGGTTCATGAGGCCCTGCATTTCACCATGGGAAGCCCATGTTCTTCTTTCCATTAAGGCCTGCAGAAGTTTGAAGTTATGTGTAGACTTTCGATGCCTAAACTAGGTGACCATGAAGAATATGTATCTAATTCTGAGAATTGATGATATCTTTGACCAACTGAGGAGATAAAGGTTGTTCTCTAAGACATACATCAGATCGGGCTGTCACTAGCTTTGGGTACAGGATGAGGATGTACCAAATACATATTTCAGGTACTAAAACAACCACTATGATTTCCTGGTGATTTCCTTCAGTATGACCAATGCCTCTATCGTGTTTATGGGATTGATGAACAATATCTTCTAGCCTTACCTTGACCAGTTTGTTGTAGTCTTCATTGATTATATATTGATGTACTAAGAATCATAGGAGGATCATGTAGCACACCTGTGAATAGTTATAGATACGCTCTGAGAGCACTAGATTTGTGGAAATCTCTCAAAGTTTCAGTTTTCGATATGGGAAGTCCTCTTTCTGAGACACGCCATCTCAGAGGCTGGATTTTTAGTAGATGAAGTGAAGATAGAGGCGGTGCTTGATTGGGTTCCTCCCAAGAGGGTGAATGAGGTGAAGAGATTCTCGGGGTTGGATGGTTACTATCCGAGGATCGTGCCCGACACATCCCGATTATCATCACCCTTATTGACTTTGACATAGAAGGGACAACCCTTTGTGTGGACTACGAAATGTCTGCAGAGTTTCCAAGAGCTAAGGAAGAGATTGACTTGGGCCCCCATAATAGGACTACCAGAGGAGGGTGTTGTTTGTGTTATTTACTCCGACGCATTAGGGACCAGACTATGTTGTGTCCTTATACAGGAGAAGCAGTGATTGCCTACGGCTCATGCTAGTTGAGGCAGCATGAGAAGAACTATGCAACCCATGACCTTCATTTAGCATCATTTTTCGTTTCCTTAAAGATGTGGAGACCCCACTTGATGGGTGAACGATTTATGGTTTACTCCAACCAGAAGAGTATCAGGTATATCTTCTCCTAGAAGGACCTAAACTAGTTACAGTATATATGGAGAGTGTTCCTCTAGGAAAATTACATTATGATAGTCTATACTCCTTGAAAGGGGAACGTGGTGGCAGACGTGCTCAGTATGCATACCGATTTGTAGCTACTAAGTGAAGAAACTGAAAACATGGTTGTGATCCTTATATCATTCGTAGATGATGATGGAGATACTTACCTTTAGTCAATGACTGTTACTCCCCCAATCTTATAGTGAGTTAGTGAGGCACATATGGTGGATGTTTACTACGATCCCCGATGTGCTCAGTTACCCTCTGGATGGGCTCCTGATGGATTTTCAGTTGGTGGGGATCACCCCATCATTTTCAGAGGTCACACCATTATTTCATTGACATTTCATGAGGATGTGTTGAGGGAGATCCATAAATCCCCTTTGGCGGTATATCCTGGAGTGGCAATGATGTTCCAAGACCTTTGATGTCAGTACTAGTGGCCAAGGATGCAGAAAGCGGTGACCCAGTTCATTTCACGATGCATCACTTGTCCCCAAGTGATGGCTAAGAATCTTGTTCTTGCATGAATGACCCAACCACTTGAGGTACCATAGATGAAATGGGATGGTATCTCAATGGAATTTGTGATAGGGTTACCACATACATATTGGGGCCAAAACTCTATCTAGGTGATCATTGATTAAAACACCATGTTGGATCACTTCCTACCCAGTTAAGAGCAGGAACCAGTAGAGGGAAAGGGACACCTCAAAGTCCATGAGACAGTGTGGCTTCACTGGGTTCCTTTGATGATCGTCTCAGATCGTGACACTCGATTTACATAACAGTGGTGGAGGGGATTACCGGAGGTGTTTGGGATACAGTTGTGTGTGAACATATATTTTTATCCCCACACATATGGTCCCACAAGGAGGACCATATAGACCTTGGAAGAAATGATACATGCTGTAATTTTAGATTTTGATCGTAGTTTGGTGGGCCACCCACCTCTGGGGGAGTACTCATACAACAAAAATTATCACTCCATCATTGGCATGACACCTTTTGATGCCTTGTTTGGGCGGCCCTGAAAATCATCCCTATGCAGGACAAACCTAGGGGTATCAGCACTCATGGGTCTGGAGTTGGTACAATCTACCATCGATAAGGTGCAGATCAACCAGGAGTGGATGAGAACTGCATAGACCACGCATAAGTCTAATGTCGACAGGAGATGGAGACCCTTGCAGTTTCATGAGGGCGATCATGTATTCCTTCGGGTCTCACCCTAACAAGTATTGAAGAGATTTGGATAGGAAAAAAAGATATCATTGTGGTTCATCATACCTTTTCAGATCTTGAGAAGAGTTGGAGAGGTTGCATACTGCCCAGCTCTTCCCCCATAGATGCACCAGGTGCAAGGTATTTTCCACATGTCACAGTTGAGGAAGTATGTGCATCATCCATCACACGTCATAGACTGGGGAGAGTTGGAAATTGATGATGGGGAAACAATTGTGGTGTTCCAGGTGGAGATAGTGGATCGACATGAGCGGGTCCTATATGTGATGTTGATTCCTCTAGTGCGAGTTCTGTGGCAGCATGATAATCTCTTGAAGAGCACATGAGAATAGTTTTTTTTGATTCATTCTCAGTACCCCCATCTATTTGATTATTTTTTATTCTAGATTTTGGGGATGTAAAGCCCTATGGCAGGGAGAATGTAATTTCTTAGAATTTCCATGTAATATTTTCATATTATATTAAATTATTCTGAGACCACACGCTTTTAGAGCACATGATGCCAAGGACCGGTGAGCCCAGAATGGAATTTTGATCTTTTTTTAGTATGATTTAGAAAATTTGAAAGAATATTTTTCTAAATTTTAAACCAGTGCTCAGATTTAAAATATGAGGGAAACATTAATTTCAGAATAATTGGATTATCCTAAAAAATTATTCTCTTCAGCCGACAAGGGCTGAACGGAAAAGATAATTTTCCGAATTTTCATAAAATTATATAATTTTTATACAAATTTATTTTAATCTGTTTTCTCATCCATTGATGGGTGGACAACGATGCTGTTGTGCATTAATGAGGTTCCTTGATGAGGTTCATTAATGTATCATTAATTTTTAATGTAATTAAACTTTAATGATGCATTACAATGATGCTATTTCATAAATGAATCATTGTAATAGAAATGTGGTGGCGTGTTTTACTTTTATTTTTGTTGATGCATTGGTGGAATGAGGAATTAAATAGCTAGGATAGTTGGAAGAACCTCCAAAAATATTCATCTCCAACAAATAATGACAAATGCCAATGAATTTCAATCATTTTTGATGCACCTCAAAGAATGGAGCTGGAAGCGACGAATGACGTCGATGTCTTGAAACCACGAAGATGTGACACTACAACAATGAACGTTAAAGAGGTGGAGTTTATTTAATATTTATGTTCTTCTTTTTTATTTTTGAATAACTACAAAGGTGGATCAACCCACAATTAGGTTGATCCGCTAATCATGCGTTTATGCGTGAAGGTAACTTCAATTGGGTGATTCTCTGTCCAAGATTAGTTTATCATTTATTATGACTGAACATCTACCCCAAGAATCCCTAGTTTTAAAACTTCTTACATAGAGGGTTTGGGATGAAATTAAAAAATTCCTAGACCCCTCCATATGTGTGCTATTTATGAACGAATTGCCAAATTGGTGGAAAAGAGCATCTGAGATAATAGCGGTTATGGACGCAACTCTAGAGTCTTGTAGGTGTAGACCGATCAGAAAAATGAGCACCATAGAATATCTGATGGCTCATAGAAGGTGTCACTAACACGACACCACCAGTGCGGAACCTTCAACATGATGATCATGGTGAATAGAGGCAGCATCCGGCCCATGCTAGCCACTTGTAGGGGTGGCGCCAATAAGCGCCATGACATAGGAGGTGGCCGGCCCTCACCAGCCGTAGTGGAAGATGGCGGTGCGCCTGTTGTCACGCTGCGATTGTAGGAGGTTATAGACAGATTTCCACAGCATCCTCGAGGTGGAACGACGCTAGGTGGGCACCGAGTGGAGGGGTGGACCGCTTCCAGGCCACCGGGATTAGCTGGTGCCATGGTCGCTCGCCCATGGTTGGGGGGAGGCCTCATGGCATCCCGCGTGGGAGCTGGCTGACGAACATGACCGGCTACCACATCCCGTCCAGGTGCACCATCGGTCCACCTTCGGAAGATCGGGCCTCAACTGGAAGGTTGAGCTACCAACTGGTGGCCCAGACCAGTCCCGTACCCAACAGGCTGGACCCGCTCCGACTGACCAGTCCTGTGGCCCGCTGGGTCAGACGGAATGAGACCGGGTCATTGGGTGACCTGACGGGCTGGCCCATCGGCCAAACTGGTCCTGGTCCAGTGAATCCCTTGGGTCCTAGCCTAGTGGGAAGGTCAGACCAGACTGACTCAGACCTGAACTGGGTCATGTCGAGTCAGTCACAACTAAACTAGGGTGTGTGGGACTCCCAACCCGGGTTGGTCGGGTCAGACCGGACCCAGACGCACCCAACCCCTGTTTACTAAAACGCTAATATCTCGCAAATTGGGCATCTGATTGATGATTGGTTTGTATTGTTAGGACCCAATCAACGAGGAAGATATTTTTTCATGACTTGGAAGGTCTTTCATGGATTTTTAAATGAAACGAATGAATTGTGGAGCTATTCTCCCATGTGTTCTATGTACGGAACCCTAGGGTAGGTTTAGACCTGAAGACTGATGACTTTCAACTCTGTATGACTCAACTATGGCACAATAGGAATAACATATGTTTGAAATTTCTGGTCCATAGTGGGAATCACTTTTTTGTGACTTGTTAATCCCATGGTATTCAATGAGGAGGAGTGCATCAATTTTCCAAGGTTAGTGGGAAGAACTTCTGTGTGACATAGAATGCCCACAGTACACGATGTGGAGGTGTGTGTAACCAGTTCTATGTTAGTGGGAAGAACATATGTGTGACTTGGAAGACCCAATTTACTCGAAAAAAGAGGATTTCTTCTATTGTTGAGGTGTTCGATGATGTGATTGATGATTCTTCTATCACAACCCTAAAAGTATACCTACTGTGAGATGTATTCTACTTTGTGATTTATTTTGAGGATTGTTGTGGGGTCTTTTATTTTTTGTTTTGGGGTCCCTACTATGTATTTTGTTACTCACCCCGACAAGGGCTTCACTGCACATTTTGTTCTTGGTGCAGACGATCGACATTTCAACAGAGATATTGGTGGACCAGGGCCCATAGGAGCTTATGGAAATGGGACCGACAGATGCTACGACAGTGGTCTTGGTGGCATAGGACCAGTCAAGGCCTAGTAGGATCATGTGGAAAAGGCATTCTACTTCGGCTTCCAGTAGCTACACTACTCTCACTATCATGTGGGGTTTTTTACAAATGGTCATCAGAGTTTCTTTTTTTGTACTTTGTTAGTTGAACTAGTACTCAGCTTTGTTTTAGTGATAATTGTTTCCTTTTAAGTGTGTGGGACATGGTTGGATATGTGTGTGCATACAAGTACTCAGGAAAATTCCTCACACTCATAGGTTTACGCCTTCAGCGCTAGTCACTAGCCCCTGGCCTTTGGTAGGCAGGCGTGGGGTAGTCACATCAGGGGCCCCAAGGGAAGGGTCATGAAAAACCCATATGATGGAAGTAAATTCCATTGGGAGTTCATGTTCATACTCACACTAATAGATATTCATATGTTGATTCAGATTGTAGAATATTACATAACCTCCATGAAAATTGATATGATTTCTTTGCTAATAGAACCAATCCATGCCCAAATTATATTGTATTAAACTTGTGGAATAGTGATAATTTTTTCAATAAACACATTACCACAAACTTATATCAAAGAACAATTATAGACATGACATGTGATAATCTTACCATAAGAAGTTTTCATTTCAAACTCAATGCACTACTACAAAAAATTTCTTTAATAGTGCTAGAATCAGCCTTTATCAGCACTTGAAAAGAACTGACTACCTCTATTCGGTTAAAAGGCCATGACTTTTATCATCCTAGAAAAGCACTGGTAAAAGGTAGTTTTATCATAGAAAAAAATAACTGATAAAAAATAATTTTCTAAATGCTTTCGAAAGAGCTGATAAAAACACCATTTATCAGCACTTTTATTTAGCATAGATAAAGAGTCCCTTTATCAGTGATTTTAAAATCACTAATAATGATTCCTTTATAGGAACTTTAAAAAGTGATGATAAAAATAGTATTTATCAGCACTTCGTCAAAAAAATTTAAAGCACCCCTTTACTAGTGCTTCTAGAATCATTGATAAATATAAATTTAAAAGTGCTTTTAGAATAACTGATAAAAATATCCTTTATCTTTTATTTTATATGCACTGATAAAGATACCATTAATGGGAGCTTTCAAAATCACTGATAAAGGCTCTCTTTATCAACCAATTTATTAGTGATGATAAAGGTAATAACTAGAGTGTGAAACTACAACACACTACATCTCTAGAAGTAGGTCTAGTGTGTTGTAACAATAAACTATATCACTAGAAATAACAACATAAATTACCAGAATAAGATAAAAATACTAAATTTAAATGAAATAAAATATCTAACACAAATAAAATTAAAAGGAAACACTATTTTAGAGTATGATAATTGTTTTTTTACTAAAAATAATGTAAATATTTAATAAAAAGGTGCACTTGGAGTCATACCAGTCACACCATGAGTTGAATTTAGGTTTCAGTGATTTCTACACATAAAAAGGACTTACGAATTGTTTTCCTAAAGTTCCAAAAAAAAATTGGAATGAGTTTTATCAGTTTTGAGCATTTCAGTTGTTTTCTTGATTAAAATTAATGTCAGTTTCTAATAACAAGACGCACAAGGATTCATACAAGTTACACCATGCCTAAGATTGAGGTGATGATGTATTTTAAACATAAATATATGGATTGTTTTACTAATCTGACAAACAATCCTAATTTGAGTGGGGCTTGTAGTATTAAAATGTCAATTTTAAACTGATAACAGACACTTTGACACTATTCTGGTCACATTGTGCAACAAATTATGGTTCAGTTGATTCATACACATCCAAAATGACTTATGGATTGTTATTATAAAGTAATAAAACAATATGACTGTTTTTTCTTATTTTTGAGTATGTCAGTTATTTTTTTCACTAACATTGTTGACAATTTTGAATAAAAAGACACAGTTGGATTCTTACTAGTGACACTATGCATCATATTATGGTGAGACTAGTTTATTCACATCCAAAATGACCCATGGATCATTATAATAATGTATCAAAAAATCATAATGTATTTCCTCAGTTTTGAGTATGCCACTTGTGTTTTATACTAGAATGTCAATCTAAAATGGAAAGACACACTTTGAGTAATATAGGTGGCATCACCTGTGAGTTAGACATTAGACTGATTCTTACTCATCACAAATGAATTATGAAATAGATGCACAATATATATTATTATAATTTATGAGTGTTGTGTGAAATTTTAAAATATTTTAATCAGACACAATCATTTCATGATCCTCATTCTATTTCATTGCCCATTAATGTTTTTTTTATTTTTAGTCCAACGCTTCTTATCCTCCTCTACCTTGGTCTCTACCTTAGACTTCTCCTCTTCATCCTCCTCTAGGTTGGACTCCAACTCTGAATCTCCCATTAGCTATCCCTCTTCCTTCTCCTCTACCTCTCCCTTCACCTCTGCCTCTCTCTCCACCTCATCCTATACCTCCATGATTTCCAAAAAAATTTATTGTTTGCAGCTCAGTGCTTTCGAAAAAATTATTTCCTCTAATATTTTTATCCTTGAGAAAGAGATCCAAAATAATATATATGAATATTGAAATTAATTCTTCATGCACCAAATATATTTTAAAGTTCATAACTCATACTAGATCATAAACTTATCAGGTAATCACCTAAATTTGTGGTTGGCCTACATTTAGGTAATAAGTATGATCCCACACATCTATAAATAATTGAATTCTTCTTTTGTGTAACTAGTTTTCCCGAAATCTTGATATTACTGAAAAAATATAAAAAAATGGTTATTAAATATATTTAATTAATTTATAGTTAACATTAGAAAATTACCTGTTGGTGGATGCTGGTCTTTTCATGATTTATGATTCTCTCATAAATTTTAAAATCTAATATCCACAATAGATGTCATTTTTTTTACGGGCACTACAGAAACATTTAAAAAAAAAAGTAAATAGTGTTTAAATGTCTTGATAGTGAAATATTTATATATATACACTAATTTTTTTTCATTTGTAGTAATTCAGATGCTTTATCCCTTTAGACACCCACTTCATCCATGATCAAGCTTATATTGATTGACCACCATATAATAAAAAAATTCTTATTGAAACACAGAATGAACATATAATTCAACCTTTTTATTTTAAATATTTATTTTAGTGTATTACATATTCAAAATTAAAATAATATTTGGTCGGTAAGTTTCTTATCTGCAAATTGGATCGAAAAAATAAATATTCAAAGGGTCTAGATTGAGAACTTTCTGCATCCAGTGTGCCCAAAAAACAATTAAATAAAGAAAAAAGTAAAAAAATGTGATTAGATTTTAGAGTTTTACCTTTTAATTGTAGGAATCAGAAATAGTTTTTCATTTAATGATTTTTTATTAATCTATTAGATTAACTAATTTTTTTCCCTCAGTTTCATTGTTCACCCTTGTAAGTTCTCTCTTATAAATGATATAGAAATTAAGGAATCCATATAATTTATTTCAACATTTGGCTTTATATATTTGTGATAAAAATTTATTTTGAAAATATGAGTAGTTATTAACATTAATTAACATATTATATCACTATTTGTGTTTTTTTATTACAAAAAATGTACCATATGAATGAATTCACAACTAAGACACCTAGCCATTCGTGTTTGAGAATCTCATTTAGACGCTAGAGGAAAATTATATCAATCATGGATACTCAAAATATTTATTCTTCGTATTCAATTAATGAAATTGGTTTATATTTATATGTGGTCTCTACATGAATTTTTAATGATAATTAATGTTTCTCTTCAACTGGTGGGGAGAAGGAACACTTGGAATGTCACTTTTTTTGAACGAATCTATTGATTTTCCCTATTAATTTTTTTCTACTGCTTTATTCATCTATAATATCATTCTTCACTTTTGACCTTTTATCACCCATTGCTACAGGTTTTTCATATGAAAAAACTTGTTAAAGACGTAACTCGTGTATCTTTATAAGATTAAATGGTCATGCTATGAATGATCCAATAATATCTTAGACTATTGTAATATCTGAACCATCAAGTGGAACTGGTAACTCACCAGCCAGCTTATATGATACCTAAATCCCTACTCTCATGTCATCTTTTGGGAGGGGTTTATTATGTAGCTAGTCTCCCTATATTTTATACACTATACCCATCACAACGTGGTGGTACGTGGGTGTTGAAAGATATAAATCACATACAACCATACCATGTAGAATTTAAGTAATATAATGTTATTAGAAGTTGTTTTATTTACATTTATGAGAATGAGTAATAAAAATATTGATTACGTGTGGTAAGGTATATGGTTGGGGGAATGACTAGAATCAAATCTAGTGGGATCATTTGGTTCCTGTGTTGATCTTTTCTCCACCACTAGTTCGCTTTAATCCTTTCTTATACATTAGTCTGTCAAACAAGACCACACAATAATATCTTACAGTGAGTCTATTTCTATCTTCAATCATCTTATTATATTATATGGGTCTTTATGGGGTTTTATCTTCTTGAGATATGATCAATAAGAGACTCCCAAACATAATCCTCTAACATGACCATATTGTTCAAGCCACTTGAAAGCTACAAAAAGTAGCTTTTCTTTTGATATAGTCATTGTCTATTTTTTGTTTCAAAACCATATAAAAATATGCACATAAGTATATATTTTTATGTAATACTATTATAAATCCTAAGGAATTACAATTATGTCATACTTACACATGCTTCCCATATTTCTTTTTTAATCAACTAATTCACCCCTTTATTTAAACAAGTTTCCTTCTATAGCACATGAAGTTGGATGGAAGTGGCTTCAGATTTTGAGTCATAAATTTACATTATAAAAATGGAACATATGTTTTTTCATAAAACAAAATTATTCTTTTATTGTTGATTTAAATTATATTCCAAATTATTCTCTAAGGAATCATACCTCATCCTTCCTTTGTGATAAGGATACATTGGTTTTGATGTCTATTGTTTGTTTTCCATAAACATTTTCTATTTCATAAATTATCAATTTTTAATCAAGTTAGATAAAATAAATAATGTCAAATAATATATTATCGACTTTAATGCACATGAATTGATTTCTCATTGTGATGACTAGTGAATTTATTCCATGTTTCCTACGTTATAACGTGTCTATAACTAACTGTTTGGTGGGGATTTATTTTCCCCTCAACATCCCTTAGATATAACATCATCAGAAGAGTCTAAAATCCTCTATGGGGTTTTCTAGCAGCCATTAACACAAATTTCTTATGTAAATATTCTAAAATAAATGCAGCCTACAAGGAATAATTGAAAATAAATCCACATTTAATTATGTAAATTTAAGGAAAATAGAGTGAATATATTATAACATTACCATTATATCTCTCAGAATGATTTCCTCCATTATTGGTTGGACGTGGCTCCATGGGTCAATATAAATCAGCATGTTCATCCTTTTTGTAGCCTGATGATAACTAATAAATGTTGGATTGTTGGGGTCAATAGGTTGGTCATGTTGATTCCAACCATCATCAAATTTTATAACCTAATTTCTTTCCTTGACAATTTTACTCAAAACCGTGATATTGTGTTGATGATGTTTTTTTCACCAACATGTTTTTGATCCCCTAATAATTCCATTTTTTCATCATCAAAAGTTTTTTATTTCCTAAGATTAATAATATCATAATTTTAGAATACATTTTCTTCATCAATAGTCAAAAAATTAATTTTTCTTCAATGAAAACAGTACAATACACTCCATGAATAAAAGTCCAAAATTGTATGCATCCTGCATTAAAATAGTTAGTGTCTAGAATTGAGATACAATACTTCAATACTATAGTAAAACTAACCTTTACTATCCTTATTAAATCCAACCTTATATTCTTGATTTTATTTCATCTCTGAATGATGGATTTTACTCCCTCTTTCAAACTTCCCTTCTACCATCATTTCAGTTCCAAAGATCATTTATGACATACCTATCGAACATTTATTATATAATTTTGTTGTTTAATATTTATCTCCCATATTTTATAGACATCCACCTATGTTTCTTGAACTGATCTAACCAAAAGTCATCTCATACAATGTACGGGTGATCATTTTGGTTGACTACTACACAAAGTAGTTCAAATAAAATAGGGGAGATGGGGGATGATTGTCAAGAACAAAAATGCATTAATAAATGTTTAGGAGATGAAAGTAGAGTGACCATTGAGATTAAAAAATAACCCTGATGAAATTTTAATTTTAGTTTCTATCATATCAATAAAATGGGGAGGATGAAGTTTTGTCAAAAGTAAACAAGTGTGTCGTATAAGAAAATGCATATCCCGAAACCAAAAAATCATTCATTATGATTTGATTAATTTTTTGGTGTCATTTTTTGTGTTCTCAGTAAGCAGTGCATGAGGAGGATTTAAGGATTAAATAGTTAAAGGCTGACTTTGGAGGTGTGGTATTCAAATTCATTGTAGTGGATTTGATGGAGAATAATGAATAGAATCCAAGAGGTTGGTATGTCATCAAATAACTTTGGAACCAATGTGATGGGTGGAAGGCTAGTTTCAAAGAGGGAGTCCAATACATCATCATGATATGGAAGGAAGTCAAGCATTTGTGGAAGGATTAAATAAGGATATTGAAGGATATCTGTTTTTTAGTATAGAATTATTATATATCTATTAAATATAATAACAATTTTCATGCAAGATGAATGTAATTATGGACTTTTATGCATGGAGTGTATATTATTGTATATCAATCTTACAAAAATGAATCCTTATTTACACAACCTTATTTGTAAACCCCATCATGTTTATTATGATAGTTTATTTATGTTTCATATGAATATTATGTGTTCTATTATTATTTCATAATAGAGCATGGAGATGATGTTCGAAGTGGAAAAATTTCACATTCTATTTAGGAAAATATAACTAGTCAGGCCTTCCACTATATTGTAAAATTAACACGAATTGCTCTTTTTCAATATGTGTACTTGAAGAGAATATTGATGTAAATAAAATTATGAATAATTTATAATCCCAATCCTATATGAAATATAAGATACTCATAAATAAGAAATACAATGCTTCTTTGCCCTAAGACCATCAACAAGTGTATAATATACTATGATTGTACCTATCACTACAGAAGATCTCTATCTAACATCATCCAAAGTCTACTCAGCAATAAATAGTCTACAAATCATATCTAATGACTCTAACATTAAGTAATGCTTCAAGATAACTATTGGAGGTTCCCCAACTAACCATATCGATAGAAATGTCTCACATCAAAATGGCAATAAGGACTAAAGTGTCTTAGGAACATACACTGATGGAATTACTCAAAAAGTATCCAAAATCGAAGAGAAATTAGAATAAATCAACTCTAATGGTATTTAAGAAATTAATCTCACCCCACCTACATTAAAAATAATTTTTTGTATACATAAGGATTCCACACCTTCCAATTTTGGCTATTGTTTTAATCCACCATAATATCCCTCTAATAACAAAGATCCCTTTATATGGTAAATTTTTTAAATTATTCGGAATTCTGATATTGAATTGTTTACCCTTATAAATGCAATTAATCTATTAAATGAAATCCTAAATTTATTATTATGATATACTAACATTAAATCTTAGAAGAACTATAGATACTTCCCATCATTAAAAATTATACCAAATATCATGAAGTAGATCAAAAATTAATTCTACAGAATAATAATCAATATAAGGTCTATCAAACATAGGATGCATATTTTATCCATACTATGATGTTCAGAGGTCCATAGTGGTGAAATATTCTATATTAATGATGATATTCACATAATTTCCCCTTATAAAAAACAAAAATCTTTCAAAAATATACAGAAAATAATCTATATTAAATGTTAACCCCATTTCCCTATCCCTCATTCATTTCCTTTTTAATAGGTATTTTCATACATTATATATAATTTAAAATATGTTAGTAGAATTATTTTAAATATAAATATGAAATAACTAACTAATAGTATCGATAAAGGGGGTTAATAAAGAAACACAATCAAATAATAAGACATATAAACCTAACCATCAATAATAAGTAAATAAAAATACATTGTTTATTTATTATTCATGTTTCTATTATTATAAATATATAATTGATTCGAGAAAAAAAACAAAGATGCATAATAAGTTGAAATTTAATATATTATTATTTATTCCCACTTATTAACTCCAAAATAAGAGTCATGAGATTCAAGAAGATAGGTCACGAGAAAAATAAACAAAAAAAACCAAGAATTCATATGGTAACTCATGTATCCAACATAATTATACTATCAAAACATATTTATGGTTTACATTTTATGTTTGTAATTTATTTTTACTTTTTTTAATATAATCAATATCAACATCAATAGTTTCACTCTAATTCTGTTTGGTAATAATTTGGACCTAGTATGCCTAAATAGTTACAAATTCAGGTCAGTACATCACCTCAGACACACTTCTCAATCAATAAAATCTTGTTTCAACACTAATTATATATATAACATGATTGATAAATGGGTTAAACTTTTAAATTATTAACTAAACTCAATTTGACCATGCTATAAATCCATCATTACCTTTGTAGTAGCAAGTGGTTAAAAATCTATTTTATTTATTTATATAGGCCCATACACGTATGTTCACTAACCCTACCATATGAAAACATCCATCGATTTCATAGAAAACATTTTCTATGGAGAAAAAAGTTTAAATTGAACCACTTATTTGATTTCAGTAGAAATTAGATGAGATGTAGGGTTTATGATGGATAAGAACAGCACAAAAAAACACAAAATATCGAAACCAAAACATCAAACAACCATAGAGGAAAAGTAAAAAATAACATTCATTGGATTCATCACATGATTAATCTGAGGGGACATATAGGAGTTGCACCGGCAATAGAGGAGTTTCACGAGAGCTTCAGAATCATGAGTGACTGATTCACAGTTAGTATTCTTTAAAATTGATCAGGGACACTTTTAACAACGCATTCAAAAAATCACAGATAATGATCCCCTTCACCAACAGTAAATTGATAAGTGCTAATAAAATGTAGATTTATAAATTCTTTTTTATCTCTGATAAAAGACATATTTTTTAGCACTAATGTTATTGTGCTGAAAAATATTTCTTTTAAGATCGCTTTTCTAACGCTGATAAAGATTGATCTTTATTAGTGCTAAAAAATTGATGATAAATATTCCTTTTGTGAGGGATAAAACTTAAATGTTGTTAAGAGTTATATAATTATAATTATTTATTTATTACTTTATAATTTTTAAAATATATATAATTATTTATTTATAATTACATAGATACTAATTCAAACAATAATAATTATTTATTTATAATAATTACAAACTTATAAATTTATAAATTTTGTAAATATACATTTATAAATATATTTTTAATATTATTAGAGGAAATATAATCTTAAATCTATGAATTTTAAAAATTATTTTAATGGAATAATTCAAAATGAGAACACATTAAAAATATTGAAAAAATGGATAAGTTTTAATAATTAATTAAAAATTATTAAAAAAATATGGATGTGTATATATATTGAAGTGGATGGATACATATTGAAAATACTAAAACATAGTATGTAAATATATATTAATAAATAATATAAAATTATTAAATTCAAAAATTAATTAAATATTAAAAAATATTAAAAATGAATACCCAAACATTTGTATCATAAACAATTGACTGATTAAAAGCATCATATATGAAATTTATCATGTTATAATGAAATTATAAAATATACTAATATTATAATAAATTACATAAATATTGGGTGTATGTGTTTCTATATATTGCATAAATATATTTTTTGTGTGTGTTTGTATATACAAATTCATTAATTACAAATATATTTATATATATGTACTTGAAATCAATGAAACAAATGACGTTTGATATATGTTAATTTTAAAATTCAAACAATATTAAAAATAAGTAAGACCTTATTAAGTTTTTAATTAACATTTTATAAATTTTATATATATTTATATTTAATATATATTATTTACTACTATTTATAATATATGTATATATATTATACTTATTCATTTTTATTAATAAATTTTTCGTTAATAAATTTTTAAATAATTTTTTAATTTATTTGTTTTTAATTTATTTCTTAATTATTAACTGTTATTCATTTGAGATATCTATATTTAATATATACTATTTACTAATATTTATAATTTATATATATGCATATTAAATTTTTTCATTTTTATCAATAATTATTTAATAAATAAAATGTTTAATATTTTTCTATATTTACTAATTTTAATTTTTTTTGGTTTATTTATTACATTTTATTCATTTTATATAACTATATATTTAATATAAACAATGAATTATATTTTCTAATATATATATATATATATTTAATTTATTCAGTTTTAACAATAATTATTTAATTAATGATTTTTTAAAAAAAATAATTTTTTTAATTATTTATTTTATTTGGGACCTTTATCAACACTATAAAAGCACATCTAAAGGTAACTCTTAATCTGTGTTGAAGATAAAGCACTGATAAATGGAAACCATTATTAGTACTAGAAATAAAGCAATCATAAGGTGTAATCTTAATCAGTACTAAAATAAATCACTAATAAAGGGATCCCTTTATGTGCGCTTATTTTAGCGCTGATAAAGATAGATTTTTTAGCACATTTTTATAGCACTAATATATACCAGTGCTTTAATAGACATGTTTTATAGTAGTAATGTCTAATAAATATTTCGGTGATGTTATACCCATAGAAAAATTTTATGGTATAAAAGAGTTTTTAAAAACTGAATTAAACAAAACATATTAACTTTCAGAGTGGATTGTAAGTGTACCTTTCACCACATAATTATGGACTCCCATATCAGTTGTAGTAACTGAATAGAGCCCGACTTCTTCCCTTGTATTTTTCTATTTTAATTTCCCTTGACAGTTGTTATATTGGATTGAATAATTCCCCATATAATTATAGTTGAATCATAGGATAGTAGTGGTTTCAGTCATTAATTTTCATTCAAGATCATTGTGACCGCATTCTCTACACTTAAACAAACTCTTATTCCCATTCAGAATATACCTAGGTGTTTCTTTCTATAATTATCAAATGTAGAAAATTCCATCCCCAATTTATTCTTCCTTAACATATTTCTTTTTCCTTGGTGCTTATCCTTCATCTTTTCTCTTCAATTCCATTGAATATATAAGTCCTATAAAATTTTTTCCAAGTATTTTTGACACTTGAAAATGTATTATCATAAAATGAAAATGTTTTGGAAACTAGTACCCTTCATAGAAAATTTAATCTAATCAATGAAATAGTCAATATTTTTTATCTAAATTATAAATTTAATATATAGTATGACTAGATAATATTGTAAATTTATCCTCATACTCTTCCACACCATCTTATTCATTCTTTAATGTGGGTAAATTCCTCTCCATTTCCACTTATTGTTCCTAAGGTAATTACTTCTCAAATAACATCACATTAAAATTTCCTAGTTCCACGATTTATATTTTTCAACCTCATCAGAGTTCTATATTAGGGAACTCCATTAAAATTTATCTCCTTTGAAACTATACATAACCATTATAACAGTTATACATTCATTAAATCCCAATGCGAGGAATATCTTTTTAAGTATCATAATCCATAATTCAGATTCGAATGGGTTAGTGGGTCAATTAAAAGATGGAGGATTCCACCTCATAAAAAATTACAATTCATATAAATGGTGTGGTGGAACAATAGGTTGTTCCACACGAGAAATGTTATTTATCATAACCCAAGTAAGTTACCCTAATTTCACCAAGATCATATCAGTTCCAACATGAGTCGTACTGTCTTTCTTTGCAGGAAAATCCTTACACTGTCATCTAGTGTTGATTCCATTTTATGTTTTAGGCTAAATCACTAAAAAATGGAACACACTGAGTTATCTCATAATCATCGTGAATATCTTTCCACAAAATAAAAATCCATATAATGGTAAAATTTATCAGTTGATATAATTGATTATCAAAATAATCATTTTAGCTATGTTCATTTAAAATCTATTTCCCAAGGTTCTTACTAAAATTTATCTTGTACGAAATATTTAAAACCGAGACCCCAATAACCCACATTAATTATTTACTTTATTAAACTATCCAAACATTCAAGATATATTATCATGTAGGATCCATCATTTTAGATGTCTGGGAAAGCTAGAAACATATATGATCCACATATTACAAAAGAAATATAAAATTCACAGAAAAAATAATTTCTGTATACTTGAAAATAATTTTAATATCATTCTTCATTTCCTATGGATTGAAAAAAAGGGTGATCTCATATTCTTAGTAAGGGTTATGAACTACAGAAGTTTTTATAATTTAATAAGGTAATAATCAACAAGGAAGAGTTCATAATCAAAACACATTATATTTAATCAACATATGATTTCAATAAGTATTAACGGTTAATATCATCACACAAAACAGATCAATAAATAAAAATAAAGTCTTAATAAATCAAAATCATAATTCAAGGCACTCATTATCATGGCCTATCAACAATAATATCATGTATTTTACTGTCTTAGACTCTAAAAGAAGACATCATTCTTAGTAAATCAGAAAGTTTAAACCAAATACCAATTTAATATGGAATTCCTAATATTTATTCTGATGTGACATATTAATGTATTGAGGGGCTCACTATAATTGTTCCCCACCTATCACTAGCATGTCCTATACATTCCTTATATTTGTAATGATCAATACAATTTAGTCTCAAGATGACTTGTAAATAAATAATTATTTGTATTGAATCAAGAATATGAAATATAAACACATAATAATCATAGACCATATAGATAATTAATAAAGATGGTATCATTGGATTATATCTATAATAACATCAATGGGTGTTCTCATAGTTGAAAATACTATTAAATGATCATTGTAAAAATTATCAAAAAATAGCATTTTCACTTTAAAAAATCTTATAAAAAAGCTAAATATTTCACAAATATTAATGAAAAGATTTTATTTGAATATATATTTTTTGAAATATTTTTAGGAATCTTAAAATCATCGTGTGGTCATGATGGATAGAAATTTTTTTATTGTCATGCATGTAATGACAAAGATTCATTTTATATTTTTTGGAAAAAAAAGTAAAAGTAACAACTTTGAGAAACAAAACCACATTTTCTTTTATATAATTTTATAAAAAGTATAGTCATGATTAAAAATATATTTAAATAATCCTATGGGGATATTAAAAACACTCTTGAAAACATTTTTATTAAATATAGATTGGAATTAAACTATCTTTGAGTAAAAAATAAATAAAATAAATTTTTATTAAATAAATTCCTAGAGACATTATTTACCTAAGAGAAAAAAATAGTACAATTAGATGAAATTACTTGAATAACCATATGATATTAAAATTTAATGGTTTAATCATATAACTATCATATAATTTTCATCAATGAAATGTTGAACATAAATAATCCCCAAATAAAGTTAGATTGAAAAAGAAATCCCTACAACAAGTTTGAATATACTTGTAAGTTCATTTTAACTCCAATGTAATAAATTTAGATTTATTATAATATTACATTATATTAGTATACATACTTTTAACATCATATATGATCCACTTATAACATTTTAATCACTTATTAATAATTTTTTATTTAACTCAGTGCATCTCAGTATTAACCATTTCACTTTTCATGAGAAATTTGTTTCAGTGGTTATGGTCATTGTACTTTGATCATGGTTCCAAAATATCTATAAATTGAATAATGATATTAATAAAATATTTATTAATTATATAATTTTTTAGAGTCTTCGATAAAAGGTATATTTAGAAAAATATATTCCACAAATCTTGGATATTGTAGGTTGTACCTACGCATGAACATTTTTTTCATTTTTCGATGGATGGAACAAAATAAAGGAAAATTTTAATTCACATTCCCATAGAAAATATTTAATATTATATATTCTTAAAATGTATATTTATTACAATGCATTAAATTCATAAAATAAAAATGAATCGCATTGCTTCACGGAGGTGGTAGTCCGACCATATGCATGAGCGATGTTATTATTTTCCAATAGATGGGATGGTAATAAGGTAGATATGATATGATAATTCCAGAAGAATTATTATTTCATAAATATTATATATAATCATTTATCCCATCAAAATAACGACTCATGAAAATTTTTTATGGAAAAATAATTGTATCGCTACTTAGAGGCGGTAGTCTATACACATGCCTGAATGATACTTTCACATCCCATTTTAAGGAAAGGTGAGTAAATAATGGTGGTTCCATAATCATAATAAAATTTATTTATATTTATTATACTTAAAATGTAATTTAATTATGCATACCATTGAAGTATATAAGGTGTAAGAATAAATAAAATTAAAATTACTCAGTTAAGAGTTGTACCTATTCGTTGAGAAACCACATTTGGCTTAGAACATAAGCCTTTAATGGAAGGTATTTTTGAATAAAAATATTCTATAGGATATGGTGAAGAAATAAGAAGTTATTATTAAATAAATATATTAGATATCATGCATAATATTTGTGAGTAATAAAGGAGAATAAATTCCCTTTCATAAGAGAGGGAGGGGAACTCTTGGAATTACATAAAGAATTAAATTAATATAAATTAGATTTCATGTAAAAATGAAACCAAATTGATATAATTAAAATATAATATTGGTAGGAGTTTAAGTCCTCTCATAATTTAAAATTTTGAAAATTTTTCAGATTTTTTCACCCATATCTCTTTGTTTTGACCACCATTAATCGTTTCAACAATTACCGCAACATCAAATATTTTTTAATCTTCATGGATCAAGAATGTAACCATAAAATAAAAATAGACCCATAAATGGAAATTAATTTATATGATAACACATATCCCATTAAATTTACAAGTTTATTATTTTTATGAATTTCAAAAAATATAATAATATAATATTTATCACAAAATGCGAATAATGTAATTTATTTACACTATTGATCTAATTCTTCATTAATGACCTAAATAAAAAAATGAGTTTCAAATATAAACAATTAAAAAATCTATATTATGTTATATTTATCTAAAAGGTTCATGTAACACAATAATTCACCCAAATTATATATCTTTTCATATTTTTGAAATCATTTCTTAAATTTTACTATGAGTTGAATAAATATTGTGTAGATTTGCGTAAGAATTTATGCTAATTATTCAATCAATAAAAATTAAAAATACATTTCTATTATAAAAATAAATATTTCATATTCCATTTACACATTTATAAACTAACTTAACCTCCTTTTATCATTTTGATAAAATATTTGGGATATTATAGTCAGGAGAGAAACATTTTGAATAAACATTTTTGAAAAAAAATATATAATTCAATTTCAAATAAAAATGGTACCAAGAATAAATATTTTGAAGATTTTGATGAAAATGGTTTAACTATACTCAACATATATGATAAAGAAATGTTTTATGGTAATTTTAAATATTTAATCCAATTTTTTTAATCTGTTTTTACCTGTTTTACCCATACCAAGGTGAAATATATTTATCAGGGTTATTATTATTAATGTAAAAAATAAAGGGGACCTGTTTTTTATGTATTATCTTAGTGATTTATAATATGCAATAAAATATTTAAAATTCAATTTAAATTAGTGAAAAAATTTAATTTAAAATTGATTTTGTGAAACTTGATGGAATTTTTTTTTCAAATAAATTCCTTTTATGTACTAAAATGTTTTTATACCAAATTTGTAATGTCCTGGACCTCTCTGGCCCATTCCTTTGTCAAAAAGAAGGCCACGAAGTGTTCTGGAGGGTAAAATGGACTTTTCCCACACTTTTCAGAATTTTGAAACTACATTCCATGTAGTGTGAGTACACGCCATGTACACCCTCACCGTGTATACCCCATGTGGAATGCTGTGTCTTTGTCGTGTGAAGTAAATCGGTACACGCCGTGTACCCTAAACTACACGCCGTGTAGTCCCTCACAGCGTACGGATTTGCATTCAATAGTCGTGTGCCATGTTGAAGTCATGTCTTTTTCATGTGAAATAAATGAGTACACGTCATTTGTCCAAACTACCAGCCGTGTAGTCCTTCCCCGCGTTGGTGTTACCTCCAAACCATGTGTTGACCAGTCAACGGTCACGGAGCCATGTTGGAATCCGCGTGGATACCCTGTGAAATAACAGAGTACACACCATGTACCATAAAGTACACGTCGTGTACTTTTTCTTTTCTCTCTTATAAAAGTAGGGGTCCCCTCCTCCTTTTCAACTCACCCCTCTCCTCCCCTTTACTCTGAGCAGAGTTCTCCCAAGAGACTCGAAGGATCTTTCTTCCATAACTTATTCATCCGAGATCTGATTTATGATCCGTCAGCTTCCACAGTATTGTAACAACAAGGTGGAACTTATGAGCTTGGATCAGTTGTCTTTCCTTCAACATTTCCTTTCCAAAATCCACCCAAGGTGGGTTTTCCGGGTCTCGACGGAAGTGATGGATAATGAAGGACGTCTTCTAATGTTGATCCAGGGAGGACCGTTGTTAACATAACCTGTTGAGGTCGGGATCTTACCTTCGTCTCTCTAAATTTTGCATCATGCGGGGTGGGTATCCTCTTGTTTTCATGAGAAACAGTTGAACCATTAAATAAAGATAATAACTTTTTAAAGAACGGGGATGGGGAAGTTGTTATGTTTATCTTTTCTTATCCTATTGATAAGTTGTGAATTGAATAGGCTTATAACTACTAAAAATCACGATCGTTGGGGGCCTTTTCTGGTGCAGTTAAATGTTTCCCTATCTTCTAGACTGTTTTTGTGAATAGAGCCTTGTGGAATGTGGAATTTGGTTAATCATGTAAAGTTGGGTGTTTTAAAATCTAGAACCCGTGTGTGATCACCCATGTTGAACCAAATGGAATAATGAACATGTGGGTGTTGTCTTTGATATGTGGCATGTGATGGGGGTGTTTTGTGGGTTGTTGTGGATCAGGTGAGCAGCAAGGCTGCGGTGGACTTGGTTGTGGGTTGGTGTGAAGGTTATGTTAGTGATGGGCTGTGGGGCTGCAATAAATGGTATTAAAGGGGTATTGATGTACGGTATGTTTGTGGTTATGGTGGTTGGCAGGGGGGCTGCAGGGATAGGTTTGAGTGTGAACGGACTATGAGTTGTGAATAATAAATGAATGTGGGATAGTTAATGAATGTTTGGGCATGGTAATGAAATGGGAATAATAATTAATGGGGTTGGTTGGTTAATAAGAGGGTCTTGGGTGTGTTGCTTTTGTTTTCCTAACTTGATTTGGGGATGGCAGGGATATGTTTTACGAACGATCGGTGTGGCTGGTTGTGGATAGTTTCCCAGTATTGAAGGAACTAAATAAACTAATTCTGCTGAAATGTGGAAGCATAAATGGGGTTTTGGGATTATTTGTTCTATGCATTCTTCGTAGTGCCAGTGCCGAGACATGTGCTCAGTTTCTCTGTTTAGAAGCTATAGGTTGGGTTGTGTGTTTGTTATACATATATATATCTGTATCTTTGTGTTTTATCGCTCCCCACCCATGTTGAGAACTTAGTTTCATACACTCCCATTTCATGGGAGAGTGTGTTTTCCCCTTAGTTACTAGCTCCTTCCTACTCCTTCTCCCCTAGGCTGTGATGGCTTGAGGCGAAATTACACCTAAGACTCTTTGGGTAGGTTTCGATTGGGGTGGTTTTAGCCCAAGACTCTTCGGGCAGGTTCTACTATTTCCCAAGACTCTTCGAGATGAGGCCCAGGTGTGTGCGGGCGGGATATGTGGTTGTGAGGCCCAGGTGTGTGCGGGCGACATACGTAGTTGTGTGGCCCAGGTGTGTATGGGTGAGATACGTGGTTGTGAGGCCAAGGTGTGTGCGGGCGGGATACGTGGTTGTGAGGCCCATGTGTGTACGGGTGGGATACGTGGTTGTGAGGCCCAGGTGTGTGTGTGCGGGATACGTGGTTGTGAGGCCCAGGTGTGTGCGGGCGAGATACGTGGTTGTGAGGCCCAGGTGTGTGCGGGCGGGATACGTGGTTGTGAGGCCCAGGTGTGTGCGTGCAGGATACGTGGTTGTGAGGCCCAGGTGTGTGCGGACGGGATATGTGGTTTTGAGGCCCATGTGTGTGCGGGCGGGATATGTGGTTTGTGGGGCCCATGTGTGTGCGTGCGGGGAGAGTGTAGCAGCGTCAGGATGTTCACCATTAGGAAGAGTAGCTAAATAATAGGAAATGGTGCGGGGTACCCAATACTCTTGTTTCTTATATACTACTACTTGTTGTGATTGTGTTTTTGGTGAGTGTGGCTGGTGAGGTTGGGTGGATAGAATTCCATGCAAGGTTTCCTCTGTTGTTCTCACGGGACATTAGGATGTCTCTCCCACTTGTGAATGAGAATTTTAGGTTTCCCTACTGAGTATACTTGTATTCTCATCCAACATTTACTTTTAGGTTTCCAGGAGGTCTACCAGGGTTGTGCGGGAACCTACTTGTCAGATAGTTGGAGTTGTTGCTGTTGTTGTACTCTTGTTTTCCTTTGGTATTGTACTTTTGAGCTTTCTTGTACTTGTACCATATTATAAAATTGATTAAACATTCATGTGGGATTGGTTTGGGTTTATTTCTATACACCTATTAATTTCCTTTTTTGGTGGTTGACTTGTCCTATTTCCCAATCGTAAATAACAAAAAGGTTAATGCCTCCCATATTTGTGAAAACTCAATCCCTTGGTGCTAGTTGCCACCCTGGGGCTCACCGAAGGCGGGACTCAGGGGTCATTATCTCCCTTTCAACATTTACAACTCAAGAGGGGCATATTTGGTGGGAGGGGGTCGTGACAGAATGGTATCAGAGGTTAAGGTTGATAGATAGGATGGAGCCTCGAGTAAGGCACATTGAGGATTTCATGGGATGGTAGAGCAACAGTGTTGGTTAATCTTGGTGTGTGACATATGCCAGGGAAGACTGGCTAGGACACGGGATTTTAGGGCACCTCGTTATCCGATGCAAGTACTCTGAGACTACCGAACGACCAAGTGAGGCCACATTTATTACAGGGTAGAGACTCTAGGGAAGGTACACGCATAATCATGATTGTTTTTTTCTTGATTTGGGTGTTTTGGGAATGAAATTGTAATAAAATTGATAAAATAAAAACCTGGAGAAATTTCCTTATTACTTGGGCTTAGGTGATCCTTGTTTACCATAGAGCTATGGTACCTGGACGTCATCCCCAAGTGGCTCAGATGGCCGAGGCCCAGTAGATTTAGGTGGTCAATCAGTTGAGGATTGAACGAGAGGAGGAAGATAGCCAGTGGCAGAAGACTCTCCATCCTTTCCAGCGACATACCCTCAAGAAGTAAGAGGTTAGTACTTCGGATACGGAGACGGATGGGTGGCTTGAGGAGCTAGGGATCACTTTTACCTTGATTCTTGCTCTGAGAGAGTACTGGATTCCCCTAGCAGTCAGCTAGCTGAGAGGTGCGGCGCGACTATGGTGGACACTCTACCTCGGAGAGAGGATAGAGGCAGAGGTTCTGTGGGATGACTTTGAGAAGGAATTATGAGAGGAATTCCTTTCATCCATGATCAAGGTGGATAAGCAACATGAGTTACTCTCCCTTCAGTAGGGGAGTATGTTAGTACGAGAGTTGGGGATCAAGTTCAAGGATCTCATGATCTTTACTCTGTATCTCTTTCCAGATGAGGAGTCTTGGGCGAGACGTTTGGAGGAGGAACTTTTCCCTTCGCTTCAGTATGCTGTCACCCCCTTCACCCTTCCGATGTACTTGGAGGTACAGAAGAAGGCAGAGGTTGTAGAGGGGATGCACTTGCTGGGAGGTGCACCATGAGAGGGGATCCTGCCGGGCTCATCGAAGGGGAAGGCAGTCAGCAGTAGCTCTCCTATGACGGGACCTTCCAGGTTCAGGCTAGTGGGGAGCAAGTCCCAGTAGTTTCAGTTTAGATCTTCGGGTCCTCATCCCTTTTTCACGAGCCGAGGATGGAAGTGTTTTTCTTGTGGAGGTTTCGGGAACATTCAGAGTTGGTGCCCGACCTGAGCTCAGTACGGTGGAGGTGGGTAAGTTCAGTGCCCGCCTCAGTAGCACCAGTTACAGGTGAGTCCCCTCCAGCAGCAGCAGGATCATGCTCCTCTGAGGGCAGACTTTGCGGGAGGATGCTGACCTCAGGGTGCTCCTCATAGACCTCGACCAGGGTGTGGTCGGGGAGGTGGACGACATCATAGAGGTAGATGAGCTGGGCGTGGATAGTTTAACACAGTAGAGTTGACAGCTCCAGCTGGACGATAGGTGGTGCGATCTACGATTTGTTCGTTCAGCATTCTTGTTTCTAATTTGTTTGATTCGGGAGCTTCACACTCCTTTGTTGCACCTGGTCTAGCCCATTATTTAGGACTAGAGGTAGAGAGACTTTCCGTACCATTGGTGCTGAGTACACCAGTTGGAGGCCAGACCAGCATATCTTGTGTTTACCGGGGATGTGGGCTGACGTTGGGACTACATCGATCTAGTGGGGACCTTCTTCTGTTACAGATGCAGCCATACGATGTCATCCTAGGAATCGACTGGTTGTTTTCTATTAGTGCCGTTATCAACTGCTTCCGGAGAAGAGTCATGTTCTCCGACGTGGATGGTCAGTGCGTATCTTTTTTTGGCGAGAGGATCTATCTGGTGGGAAGCCGGCATGAGGAACCTCTTCTTTCTTTATTAGGTGGTTTATCAGTGGTTCCAGCTGATACAGAGATGATGGATGTCTCGTAGGTTGTTGGGGAGTTCGTCGATGTTTTTCTCGAGGAGGTTGTGACTCTACCCCCCCCCCCTGATGTGATGTTGTTTTCGGGATAGAGTTACAGCATGGTGCCCGTCCGATTTTGATGGCCCCTTATTGGATGGAACCTTCGGAGTTGCGGGAGTTGCAGATTCAAATTGATGATCTAATGGACAAAGGTTTTGTTCGACCCAGTGTATTTCCATGGGGTGCTCCAGTTTTGTTCGCGAAGAAGGAAAATGGTGGTATCATGCTATGTATAGACTACCGAAGGTTGAACTAGGTAACGGTCAAGAACCTCTACCCCCTTCCTAGGATAGATGATCTCTTCAACCAGCTGAGGGGAGCAGGTTAGTTCTCTAAGATTGATCTGCGATCAGGATATCATCAACTGAGGGTGAAGGACAGTGACATCTCGAAGACAGCTTTCAGGTGCAGGTATGGGAACTTCGAGTTTGTAGTGATGCAGTTTGGAGTTATGAATGCACCGGCTGTGTTAATGGGACTTATGAACTTTGTCTTCCGAGAGTTTCTGGACCGGTTCATCGTTGTGCTTATCGATGACATCCTGATCTACTCAAGATCAGAGGAGTTGGACGTTAAGCATCTCAGGGAAGTCTTGGATGTCCTTCGACACCACCATCTTTATGGGAAATTATCAAAGTGTAAGTTCTTGACACAAGAAGTACACTTCTTTGGGCACGCAGTGTCTCAGCATGGAGTGTAAGTGGACCCGTCGAAGGTGGAGGGAGTTGTTTCATGGGAAGCACCCAATAGTGTGGCATAAGTTTGTATTTTTCGGGGGTTAACAGGTTACAATCAGAGGTTCATTTCAGAATTCTCTTGAGTTACTACTCCATTGGAAGCTTTGACTAGGAAGATCCAGGTCTTCCTATGGAGCGAGCAGTGCCAGAAGGATTTTGACTACCTGAAGGAGAAGTTGGTCAGTGATCACGTACTCAGGTTTACAGAGGAAGGGTTTTTGTATGAGGTGTTTTGTGATTCTTCTGTCCTTGGTCTGGGGTGCGTGATGATGCAGAAGAAGGGAGTGATCTGTTATGGGTCTAGGAAGTTACGCCGTCACGAGTGTAACTATTCCACCCATGACCTAGAGCTTGCAACAGTAGTGTTTGCACTAAATTTGTGGCGACATTACCTCTTTGGGGAGTGCATTCTGGTCTTCTCATATCACAAGAGCCTGCTATATATATTCTCCCAGCGTGACCTAAACTTGCGGAAGCAGAGATGGGTCGATTTTCTCCAATACTATGACTTTGAGATCTCTTACACTGAAGGTAAGGGCAACATTGTGGCTGATTCCCTGAGCAGGAAGTCACATAAGGAAGTGGATTGGGAATCCGCTAATTCTTGGAAAGAGATGGGAGAGTTGGCTACCTTTCAATTGGATGCATGGGAAGAAGGTGTTAGAGGCTATTTGTTTCAGATGACAGTGCAGTCCTCCTTGTTGCAGCAAGTGGAAGAGTCTCAATGGGGGGACTCTGAGGCGGAAGTGATGCAGGATCGTGTCGATCAGGGAAACACTCGAGAGGGATGGTCAGAGTACAGTCGACATCAGATCCCTTTCCACGAAAGGTTGTTTGTTCTGGAGGTGATCCATGAGGGAGTTCTCTGTGAGTTCCATAGCTCAGCCTTGGTGGTACATACAGGAGTTTCAAAAATGTACCGAGGCCTGAGGAAATAGTTTTGGTGCCCCGGGGTGAAACGGGCAGTGGCGACGTTTGTGGCTAAATTTCTATTGTGTCAGCAAGTGAAGGTTGAACACCGTGTTCCCAGTGGTTTATTGCATTCTTTAGATGTCCCCGAGTTGACGTGGGATGACATCTCAATGGACTTTGTCACAGGACTACCTAGAGCTCAGGGTGGTTATGATGCTATCTGGGTAGTGTTGGATCGACTGAGGAAATCAGATCACTTATTAGAAATTAAGGAGTCAGGCCCGGTGAGTAACATAGAACATAGGTGCGTAGACGAGGTTGTCTGGTTACATGGAGTCCTGAAGACTATCTCCTAAGATTGGGATACTCGGTTTACCTCACGAGTCTGGAGGGGGTTACAGCATGCTTTCGGCACCCAGCTATGCCTTAGCACTGCTTTCCACCCCCAGACTGATGGGCAGATAGAGCGGACTATCCAGAAGTTGGATGACATGCTGCGGGCATGCGTTCTGGATTTCGGAGGATCATGGGTACGACATTTGCCTTTAGTAGAGTTTTCCTACAACAACAGCTTCCACTATACTATTGGCATGACACCGTTTGAGGCTTTGTATGAGAGACCATGTCGTTCACCCATTTGCTGGGCAGAGGTTGGTGAGACAGGTGCTCTTGGACCATAGGTAGTACAGAGCACCACAGAATAGTCCAGCTTGTACGTGAGAGGATGAAAGCAGCTCATGACCGACAGAAGTCATATGATGATCTTCGGAGGAGGCCCTTGGAGTTTGAGGTGTGAGATCATGTGTTCTTGAAGGTTTCCCCTCGATGGGGGTAGCGGAGGTTCGGGAAGGGGATTAAGCTCTCCCCTAGGTTCATCGGACCTTTTGAGGTGTTGAGGCAAGTCAGCGAGGTGGCATATCAGCTGGCCCTGCCACCTCAGTTGGAGAAGGTTCATGAAGTCTTCCATGTCTGCCAGCTTCGTCGGTACTTACAAGACGACTCCCACGTTATCGATTGGGGAGAGTTAGATATGGGAGATGACACGACCATCGAGGAATGACAGGTCAGAATCGAGGATCTTAAAGAAAAGGTGCTCTATGGACGAACCATTCTATTGGTTCGTGTGATGTGGAGGCATGGCTGCCTCGAGGAGAGCACTTGGGAGTGGGAGACCCAGATGCATGCTCAGTACCCAGAGTTGTTTTTACTTGTGTTTTCTTTGTTTTTATGAGCTGTTTTTGATGTTATACTATGTACCTTTGATATATGGAATTCTTGGCTTGTCAGTTGTGAGACCTTTTGTTTCCTTCTTCCTTGGTAATGTGTAACATGTCCGGATGTGTGGGGAAAGGGAAAAACCTAATCCTTAATCGAGACACATTAATGTGAATGTGATTGATCCCATGTGGGCGAGTCAGTGCCGCCTAAAGCAGATAATATCTCGACATAGGAAAAGAAATTTTCCCCAAACCACGTGTTCGGGCATTGTGTGAGTTGTGTGGTGTTGGGGGCAGTTTAAGTTGGAAAATCCTAATGTATGAAAGTGGGAAGGCCTAATTCTTAATCGAGACGCATTAATGAGAATGTGATTAAACCCGTGTAGGCGAGTCAGTGCCGCCTAAAGCGGATAATATCTCGACATGGGATAAGGAATTCCTAACACATATGATTATGATTGTTGGTTGGGTTCCTGTTATAACGAGAACCCTAAGAGGTATCTTGTTGGGTTCCTCTGGGTTGGTTTTTGAATTCTCGGGGACAAGATTGTTTTATGTGGTATCTGATTTAATGGTTTGGACCTCTCCATCCCATTCCATTGTCAAAAAGAAGTCCATGAAGTGTTCTGGAGGGTAAAATGGACTTTTCCTACACTTTTCAGAATTTTGAAACTACACGCCGTGTAGTGTGAGTACACATCGTGTACCTACTCACCGGTTATACACCATGTGGAAGGCTGTGTCTTTGCCATGTGAAGTAAATGGGTACACGCCATGTACCCTAAACTACACGCCGTGTAGTCCCTCCCCACATACGCGTTACCAGTCAGTGGTTGTGTGCCGTGTTGAAGCCGTGTCTTTTCCATGTGAAATAAATGAGTACACGTCATGTGTCAAAAATACATGTCGTGTAGTCCTTCCCCATGTATGTGTTACCTCCAAACCGTGTGTTGACTAGTCAATGGTCATGGAGCCATGTTGGAAGCCGCGTGGATACCGTTTGAAATAACCGAGTACACTCCATGTACCATAAAGTACACACCGTGTACTTTTTCTTTTCTCGCCTATAAAAGGAGGGGTCCCCTCCTCCTTTTCAACTCACCCCTCTCCTCCCCTTTACTCTGACCAGAGTTCTCCCAAGAGACTCGAAGGCTCTTTCTTCTATAACTTCTTCGTCCAAGATCTGATTTATGATCCGTCAGCGGCCACGAGATCATAACAACGAGGAAGAAATTTTGAGCTAGGATCCTTTTTCGTTCCTTTGGCCTTTCCTTTCCAGGTTCCACCCAAGGAGGTTTTTCCGAGTCTCGATAGAAGTGACGGATGCCGTCAGACGTCTTCTAAAGTTGATCCGGGGTGGAGCGTTGTTATCAGAACCTGTTGAGGTAGAGATCATACCTTCATCTCTCTAAATTGTGTATCATGTGGGGTGGGTATCCTCTTGTTTTCATGAGAAACAGTTGAACCATTAAATAAAGATAATAACTGGTTAAATAACAGGTATGGGGAAGTTGTTATGTTTATCTTTGCTTATACTATTGATATGTTGTGAATTGAATAGGCTTATACCTACTGAAAATCATGGTCATTGGGGACCTTTGCTTGTGCAATTAAATGTTTCCCTATCTTCTAGACTATTTTTGTGAATGTAGCCTTTTGGAATATGGAATTTGGTTAATCACGTAAAGTTGGCTGTTTTAAAATCGGGAACCATTGTGTGATCACCTCGGTTGAACAAAATGGAATAATGAACATGTGGGCATTGGCTTTGATACGTGGCATGTGATGGGGGTGTTTTGTGGGTTGTTGTGGATCGGGTGAGCAGTGGGGATGCAATTGACTTGGTTGTGGGTTGGTGTGAATGTTATGTTAGTGATGGGATACAGGGCTGCAATAAATGATATTAAAGGGGTATTGATGTATGGTATGTTTGTGGTTATGGTGGTTGGCAGCGGGTCTACAGGGATGGGTTTGAGTGCGAACAGACTATGAGTTGTGAATAATAAATGAAATTGGGAGAGTTAATGAATGGTGGGGCATGGTAATGAAATGGGAATAATAATTAATGGGGTTGTTTGGTTAATAAGAGGGACTTGGTTGTTTTTCTTATGTTTTCCTAACATGATTTTTGGATGGAAGGGATATGTTTTATGAATCATCAATGTGGCTGGTTGTGGATAGTTTCCCAGTAGTTAATGAACTAAATAAACTAATTATGCTGAAACGTGAAAACTTAAATGGGGTTTCAGGATTGTTTTTTGTATGCATGCTTCATAGTAGCAGTGTCGAGGCACATGCTCAGTTTCTCTGTTTAGAAGTCATAGGTTGGACTGTGTGTTTGTTATACATATATATATCTGTATCTTTGTGTTTTATCACACCCCACCCGTGTTGAGCACTTAGTGTCGAACACTCCCATTTCATGGGAGAGGGTGTTTTTACCTTAGTTACTAGCTCCTTCCTGCTCCTTCTCCCCTAGGATGTGATGGCTTGCGGCGACCTTACACCTAAGACTCTTCGTGTAGGTTTCGATTGGGGTGGTTTTAGACCAAAAATCTTCGGGCAGTTTCTACTGTTTCCCAAGACTATTCGGGATGAGGCCCAGGTGTGTGCGGGCGGGATACGTGGTTGTGAGGCTGAGGTGTGTGCGGGCGGGATACGTGGTTGTGAGGATGAGGTGTGTGTGGGCGGGATACGTGGTTGTGAGGCCTAGGTGTGTGCGGGCAGGATACGTGGTTGTGAGGCCTAGATGTGTGCGGGAGGTATACATGGTTGTGAGGCCCAGGTGTCTGCAGGCGGGATATGTGGTTGTGAGGCCCAGGTGTGTGCGGGTGGGATATGTTGATTGTGAGGCCCAGGTGTGTGCGAGCGGGGAGAGTGTGGCAGCGTCGGGACGTTCACCGTTAGGAAGAGCAGCTGACTACAGGGAAATGGTGTGGAGTACCCAATACTCTTGTTTCTTATATACTACTACCTATTATGATTGCGTTTTTGGTGAGTGTGGCTGGTGAGGTTGGGTGGATAGAATTCCATGCTAGGATTCTTCTGTTGTTCTCACAGGACATTAGGATGTCTCCCACACTTGTGCACAAGAGCTCTATGTTTCCCTACTAAGTATACTTGTATATTCACCATATGTTTACTTTCAGGTATCCAGGTGGACTACCAGGGTCGTGCGGGACCCTACTAGTCAGACAGTTGGAGTTGTTGCAGTTTTTATACTATTGTTTTCTTTTGGAATAGTACTTTTGATCTTTATTGTACTTGTACCTTGTTATAAAATTGTTTAAACATGCATGTGGGCTTGGTTTGGGTTTATTTCTATATACTTATTCTTTTCCCTTTTTGGTGGTTGATTTGTCATATTTCCTGATCTTAAATAAAAAAAGGGTAATGCCTCCCATATTTGTGAAAACTCATACACTTGGTGCTAGTCGCCACCCCGAGGCCTACTGGAGGTGGGACTCGGGGGTCATTATCTACCTTTCACCATTGCCAGCTCTGGAGGGGCATCTTTGGTGGGAGGGGGTCATGACAAAATTAAAATCTATTATTGATTAAAATATCATTTATTGGATTATTTTTATAATATATATACTAATTAAAATTTTAAACTAACCTGAAATTGAATTTTATTTTATAAATACTTGAAAATAAATGATTGTTTTCAATAAAAATTGGTATTTTTCCATATTCAATGGATAATCATATTTTTAAAAAAAATTAAAATATTCTTCATTATCTAAATTTGATATATTTATTTCAAAAATTATATAATTTTTACTAAATACAATGTATAATATTTCTTGAAAATTATAATAATATTTTCTCACAAAAACCAATATAAATTGTTTTTAAAGAAAATTTATTATCGGATATTTAAATAGATATTATATAAATTGAGTACTTATTTTCAAATAATTAATTAATAATTACATATTAAATAAAATATGTACAGTTTTTTTATTAAGGTTATATATAACCTTTATGTAAAGTGTGAATAATTACCCTTAGTGGTTCGATTCAAGCATCTAATTCCAAGATAGTGGTTCTATCCATAGGAAATATGTTTTATTGCTTAAACTGTCAAAAAACCAATAATGTTTTTTCCATATAAATTGTTGGTGGAATTTTAAATAATTGAACCATATATTAATGATCAACCAAATATGAATCACTATATGGTAATGTATTTGTAAATTCATGGATGTGGTCAAGGTATAAGAATAGGTGTACTTGATGTAAGAACTCGAACCTTCTTTTCAGGTATGTTTTTCCTTTCTGGTCATTTTTGGAGAAAAGAGGAATTTCTGGAAATTTTCTAAGTACGCACTGTGTACTTTATGAGTGCATGTCGTGTACTTTCCTGTCATAGCAGGCTGTGTTCTGGCCATGTAGTAGCCACTTACATGGCCTTGAAGGAGTGACATGAAGGCTGCTTAAAGAAAAGTACAGAAAAGGTGATTACACGCCGTGTACATTCTTTTCTTTTCATTAAACGCACTGGGGTCGCGTCTAACGAACATAAAACACTTCTTTTAGGTTTCATTCATCCGAGAGATTTGGGTATTCACGGATCTTCGACAAGCCTTAGATCCTCTGTCCGTCCACCGATTTGAACACCATTGATTTCATTGGAATTGCATCGGTGAGTTCTCCCTTCTTCTTGAAACTTGTTTTCCAATTCTTCTTCTTTTTCAAGTTATCGTGGGTTGATCACTTTGGATGTTTTCATAGATCTACAATGCTCCAATGAGAATCAAGCTTCAAGTTTCATGTATATCGATCTCATAACCCCGAGGTAGGTGGTCTGTGCCTTTCTGTTCGAAGTCTTTGATTTTTATGTGCAAATTCCACCAATACCTTTGAATGAGGTATTGTGTGTTTACCATTTTACCCCTATTGTTTTCCTTCCATGCTTGTATGCTTGTGTAGAGGTAACCTGGAATTTAATTTGGTTGATTGGCATTCTTTGGATGTGTTCTTCCCTTGCATGCTCTGTTTGTGACCATTTGGTCCTGTTGAGTCTTTTGCAGTTTTACCTATTTTCCATGCCTGTTGCTGTAGGATGAAGAATTTTATTTTAACATGATCATTATGTTGTAGAATAATTATCCAAGTATTTCTATAGGTTTAGTTAGGACATATAGCAATACTATGTGTTGACTTACACGGGGCAGTGAGAACTTGGTGTAGTAGACTAAAAGGGGATAGACCGAGTGAGCTTCCTCAGAGAGTCTTTATACATTATAGACTATAGGGGGATATATCGAGTGAGCTTCCTCAAATTTTCTTTGAGCTTTATAGACTATAAGGGGATATACTAAGTGAGTTTCCTCATAGATTCCATGATTGCTTTATACTAAAAGGGGAAAGACTGCATGAGCTTCCTAAGAGAGTCCGTATTTGACTTGAACCACCTGGTCTATAAGGGGAATTGATCGAGTGAGCTTCCTCGGAGAGTTATAGACATTGTGGATATAAGGGGAATTGGATGTGAGCTTCCTCATAGAGTCCTAGACTACCTTAGGCTATTTGGGGAATGGACTGTGTGAGCTTCCCAAAAGAGTCTCGCCTTAATTTTGACTATAAGGGGATAGACCGCGAGCGCTTCCTCAGAGAGTCCTTATTGAATTCCTATATAGAACTAGAGGGGTTGGACCGAGTGTGCTGCCCTGAGGGTTTCCTGTACTTCTTATGTAGGACCAAAGCAGATGGCTGAGAGTACTTCCTAGAGGGTTACCTGTTTGTGATTATCTGATTGCCTCACTATTTCTTATTTGAAATATGGATTGTTTACTACTGAGTAATTTCCTATTTTAATGTTTACAATTACTATACTTTTACCTTCCATATACTCACTAACTATTATGCACAATTCTTTAGATGGTTACATACTCGGATTTATTCTCACACCATGTTTGGTTCATGCTTTTGGGACCAAACATATTATGTTGTTGCGAGTATAGATAAAGGCAAGAACCCTTCAACTTCATGTACTTGACTTGCTGTGGAGCTAGAGAGCATGTGACAATGCTTTGGCTTATGCTGCTGAGGAGCTGTTTATCTGTTTCTTTGTACTTTGGTTTAGTACTATTTTGTATTCTAGTATTGTGATTTGTTTGGTTTCTTTTCTCGACATATGTGTCATGAATCATTTATATATATGTGCTCTAATAGTTTCTTACCTTTAGTCTTCCACTGATTTCTTTTGTATGGATTATTATTGCTTCCACTATTGTATATTGTTTCTTTTTCACTATGCACTTTGCCTATGAGGGAATAGTTTCCCCACTATCACACCCCAGGCCCTCTCTGCTAGTCAGAAGCCTCTGGCATTCGGGGAAATGCGTTTGAGGCCATGTGACCAACCGGGTACAGAGTTCCTCTGGGTGGCTTCTGGAACCAGGATGTTACAAAGTCACATCAGAGGATTCTTTTCTCTTGATTTACTATTTTGGGCCTTTAGAAAGGGATATAAAGGAATAGGTACTTGGAAATAAGCTATGCCCGAGAGTAGCAAACCCATGTTCAGGGAAAATCCAATCTACCTTATTTATTGCAATTTTCTGGTTTTTCAATTGTACAGTTGATTGGATTTCACCGTTGGGTGATTCCCATGTTTTGTGTTATTATTATTTATGCTATTGAGGTTCTATTTTTGTCGCAACCTGATGAGATGAGGGCATGCCATCTCATGCATCATATAGGAACTTGTTAGAAATCACATTCCATGCATGTTTTCCATGCCAATTAAGGTGCATTAGTGATTTCATGTTGTTGTGAGAGAGGTTGTGTAGAATATGCATGCTGTTGTGATAGATGCCTTAATAGAATACTGCTATTGATAAGTATTGCTTTGTGTAAGGATTTGTTTGGATGAATGCCAAATTTTGGTTCTTGTGGTGTTATGGGCCCTCATGAATTAGAATTTGGTGGTCAATTAGCTTGTCTTTCCTTGTTTATAACATGTATAAGATGCCAAGAATTGATTCACAGGGAGTATGGGCCCTCACAGATCAGAATTTGGTACCTTAACGCTCATTTTATGTGTTTTCTAGCCTCCAGAGTAGTTTCTGAGGCTACTGTCTGAAAAAACCCAGAATACACGGCATGTACATTATGAATACACGCCATGTAGTCTTTTACTGTGTCACTGACTATGTGATCAGGGACACTAGGTCATAAAAATCTTGTAGGAATATGTCGTGTAGAGTATGTACATGCCGTGTTGTAGTGACTATGCATCTACCCGTGTGACTAACGACATAGATGAGGGAAACTCGAGATATACGCGTCGTGTCAGGATCGAACACGTTGTGTCGTATAACCTATGTACTCGGTCGTTTAACGATCAACAGAGACAGATAAACCTTAAGCCTATACACACTATGTCTTCCTTGAAAACGTCGTGTAGACTAGACCAGGTACCCGACCGTGTCATGAACAACACGGGCTAGTGGTATCCTTTCTCATACACGCCGTGTCAGTCTGGAACACACCGTGTATTGTCAGCCTTGTGTCAGGCCGTGTCACTAACAACACGGGCCAGGTGAATCTTATCTAGTACACACTGTGTCTGTCGTCAACATTCCATGTAGTCTAGGATTTTGAGGACCGCGTGGGTTAGCCGTGTAAGGAGACGCGGGCAGGGGAATAGAGATCAAGTACATGCCGTGTTTATGGAAAACACACCGTGTGGTTGCGGTGTTACACAACTAGGTGTGGCAGAAGTACACGCCCATGTGAATGACTTCAGGGAACACACCGTGTAGGAAATTTTCATGTCATGTAGTCATGTTTTGTGAAAAGTGACTGTTTTATTTCTCCTGTTCCCTTCTTACACTCCTTGTTTTCAGTCCATGATTTCTTGATCAAAGGTGTGTGTTTGACCTTGCAGAGTTATGCCACCAAGACGTCCTCTAGTTGTATGCTAGTTTCCAGACAGTGATCAGACACCAGATATGGCTAATCAGGGACTTCTTGCAGATACTCCTATTATGTCAGCCTTCGCACCAGTCGTTGTACCTGACATAGGTGATGATGTATAGTTTAAGGAGGGATTTCTAAGGATGAGGAAAAATTTTTAGGGAGCTCCATCTCCTGCCCCATCTATGGCAGAATTCATGTATGTCTTTCAGCAGTATCATCCTCCTACTTTCTCATGGGATAGAGGAACCCAGGCTGCAGAGTCATGGCTTGAGTCCACACTAACGATTTTCAAGCATCTGGAGATACCTCCAGAGTGGAGGGTGAATCTTGCTACCTACATGCTCTGAGACTCTGCCAAGAGATGGTGGGATGTGGTATCATAGGCGGGACACCATCAGAATATGGCATGGGATGAGTTTCGGTGCATATTTTATGATTACTTCTATCCAAAGACATTGAGGGCCGATCGAGCCCAGGATTTTATGAGTTTGGAGCAGGGTACTCTTTCTGTTATGGAGTATTCCTCTCACATCACAGAGCTGCAGTGTTTCACACCTATCCCATGAGGTGATGAGCTGTTCCATGCACGAAAGTTTGAGGATGGTCTGAGGCACGATATCCGGTCATAGGTGAACATCTTCAGCTTGACTTCAATATCTTATATCGTCAACTAGGCACTGATTACAGAGCACAATATAAAGGATTCTGGAGCTGCGAGCCAGGGCAGTTTGGCATCCAAAGTTAGTGCTCCACTAGCATGTATCAGGAAGCACTATAAAGAGGCTGTGTGGGGATATCGGAATAGGTGTGATGCATCTTCTGGTTACCAGGAGGTTTTCTACAAGTGTGGGAGAAGCGGGCATACAAGGACACATTGCCCAAGAGACCCAATGGAGTGGAGATCTTGCGAAAAGATGCTTCACCTTCAGTACTTTCATTAGTTCTTCCCACCATCAGCTGGTGACATGGGTTCTTCTATGACTCCTCTTTCAAGAGTAGTGCCACCAGTTTATCACTAGTCTTGGAACTGGAGTTCTTCCGGCCGTTCAGGCTGAGGTAGAGGTCGTGGGCATGGTAGCCAGTCTCCAGGTTTTCAGAGACATCATGGTGGATCAGCTCACAGTGTTCAGGTAGGGTCATAGGGCTGCGGTACAGGCCAGACCTTTGTAGTGGAGAAGACCCTGCATGAGAGGCATCATATACCTTCTATCGTTAGAGGTATGATCTTAGTAGCCTCATTCTTATCTTCATCTCTTTTCGATACTGGTTATACACATTTCTTTATCTCTGTTGCTGTCGTGGAGAGTCGTGGGCTCTACACCAATTTTTCTGCAGATATTTTGATGCTAGACACTCCATTGGGGATTAGAAATGCTAGTGTACGTCAGTGCAGAGAGTGCCCCTATAGGTTGGTGGGTGTCACTTTTTACGGGACCTCTATTTCCTAGAGATGACAGGCTATGATGTCACTCTCGGGATGGACTGGTTAGTTCCATTTCAAGTAGTCATCAACTTTTATCGCCATAGGGTGAGTTTCATATCACCAGAGGGTGGATCTTTTCTTTATAAGGGGGAGTGGGATGTCCCGGAGAGCAGAGTGGGTCCAGAGCATCATGGGTTGGGAGGAGTTACAACCCAGATTTCTAGTCTTTACCTGGATGACTAGAGAACTTCACAGTTAGACTTTCCCCTAGTGGTGGATCATTTCAGAGATTTTTTTCCAGAGGAATTTTCAAGTTTTCCTCTAGAGAATGAGGTAGAATTTTCAATTGAGCTTGTGCCAGGGGAGGCACCGGTGTACATTCCTCCTTATAGGATGGCTACACCAGAGTTGCAGGAGCTCATGAAATAGTTAGAGGAGTTATAGTCCAAGGGTTTCATCTAACCTAGTACTTCTACTTGGGGTTCTCCTATCTTGTTTTTGAAGAAGACAGATGGTTCCCTTATGATTTGTGTGGATTATTGGAAGTAGAACCAGTTGACGGTCAAGAAATGATATCCCTTTCATAGGATTGATGATCTCATTGATCAGATTCAAGGAGCCTAGGGGTTCTCAAAGATTGAATTGAGTTTCAATTATCATAAATTTCAGGTTAGACCATCTGATATACCTCTCACAGCCTTCTGGAGAAGGTATGGTCTATATGATAATATTTTTATTCCATTCAGCCTCACGAATGCGCTTGAAATTTTCATGGAACTGATGAACAGTGTGTAACATCCAGACTTGGATTCCTTCATGGTTGTTTTCATGTATGATATCTTGGTGTACTCTCACACTTGACACGACCATGATACACTTCTTGATATCATTTTGAGTACACTGAGGGAGCATCAGTTATATGCTAAGCTCTCAAAATTCAACTTTTGGATGGATCGGATTCACTTCTTGGGTCACATTATCTGAGAGACAGGAGTATCAGTAGACCCAGATAAAGTGAGAGCAGTAGTTTCTATGGAGCATCCGAAGAACGTCTTTGATGTGCTGAGTTTTCTAGGGCTGGTTGGATACTATAGATTCCTCATACGAGACTTTTCACGCTTAGCAGCACCGCTGACGGGTCTGACTAAGAACAGTGCGAAGTTCTGTGGTCAAATTCTTGTGAGTCAGCCTTTCAGGAGCTAAAAGGGAGGTTGACTTCAGCACCGATACTAGTCCTTCCAGATCCAGGAAATAACTACACTATCTATTTTGATGCTTCATGTATCGTGCTAGGAGTTGTGCTTATGCTGGGAGATGGAGTCATTGCATACGGGTCTCGGCAGTTTAGTCCACATGAGAGTAATTACTCAATGCACGATCTAGAGTTGGCAGTTGTTGTTCATGCCTTGCAATGTTAGAGATGTTATCTTCTCGGAGATTAATTTTTGGTTTTCACCGACCACAAGAGTCTCAAGTACATCTTCACTCAGCATGATCTGAATTTGAGACAACGAAGGTTGTTTGAGTACCTACAGTACTTTCATTTTGATCTTGCCTATATGACGTGAAAGGGAAACACAGTGGCTAATGCATTGAGTAGGAGGACTCAGATACAGGTAGTTCAGGAGGCCAGTAGTGAGTGACAGCTTATGTCCCTATTCTCTAAGATGCATTTGGAGGTTCACAATAGACAGGGACAAACTTTCCTTTCTTCTGTATTCGTTACCTATATGATTCTTGACCGAGTCCGAATGAGTCATCTATCAGATTTGGAGGCCTAGTCCTACGAGAATTTTATTTATCAGAGGACATTATTCCTAGATGGACCATAGGTGAGGATGAGATCTAGCATTTCCAGAGACATGTATGAGTGCAAAGAGATATACGTGAGGAGCTAATGCGGGAATTTCATTCCTCAGTTTGGGAAGTTAATCCTGGCATCACCAAGATGTATCAAGATCTACACCGTCAGTATTGGTGGCCAGGTATGAAGAGGGATGTTGCTGGGTTCATCATGAGGTGTTCCACTTGTCAGCAGGGCTTCTATAGAAGTTACACATTCTTAAGTGTAAGTGGAAGGATGTCGTGATGGATTTCGTGACATGTTTACCAATGTATCATCGAGGGAATGACGCCATTTGGGTTTTCATTGACAGAATCACAAAGGATGCTGAATTCTTTCTGATCAAGGAGACCTTTAGCGTTGATAAGTTGGTATTTTTGTACATCTGAGAGATTGAATGTCTTCATGGAGTTCCACACTCTATCATTTCAGGTAGGGATGCACATTTTACTTCTCAGTTCTGGTAGGGGCTTCAGAAGGATTTGGGTCCACATGTACATCTGAGTAAAGCATACCATCCCCAAATAGATGGCCAGTCCTAGCATATGATTCAGGTTCATGAAGACATTCTTTGAGCATGCATTCTGGATTTTGGAGGGTCTGGGGAAAAGCATATACCTCTTTTGGAGTTTTCCTACGATAATAGTTTTCAAGCAACTATTCAGATGACACCTTATAAGGATTTGTACTGTAGGCCATGCTGATCACCATTATGTTGGCTGGAGGCAGGAGTGGCAGGTATGCTGGGACCTTGTCTTGTTCAGGAGACCATACAGAATATATAGTTGATTCCGAAGAGGATGGAAACTACGCAGGATCGTCAGAAGTCTTATGCTGATCAGCAGAGACCACCTTTGGAGTTCGAGGTTAAAGATCAAGTTTTCCTGCGAGTCACGCCGAGGTTGGGACACAAGAGTATTAGGAGACAAGGTAAGCTTTCAGCAAGATACATTGGACCATTTGAGGTGTGGGAGAGAGATGGGTCGGCTGCCAATTGGCTGCAATTACCTCAGAGGAACTGGGATATTCCTGACATCTTCCACCTTTCTCAGCTTCGACGTTACTTTTCAGACCCATCTCATGTCTTTCAACCCAAAGAGTTTGAGATCAAAGAAGATGAGTCATTTGAGGAGCATCCTATCTAGATTGTGGATTGCAGTAAAAAGGTTCTTTGTGGCTGGTCGGTTACATTGGTACGAGTGCTATGGCAGCACGGGCAAGTATAGGACAAGACTTGGGAGAGGGAGGACGATGTATGAGCACAATGGCCGAAGATGTTCAAGGATTCTTCTTCTACACCGTGCTAGGGAAATTCGGGGATGAATTTCATTAAGTGGGTATGTTTGTAAGAACCCAGTCCTTCTTTTTAGGTATGTTTTTCATTTCTGGTTGTCTTTGGAGAAAAGAGGAAATTTTGGAAATTCTCTAAGTACACGCCGTGTACTTTATGAGTACACGCCGTGTACTTTCTTACTGTAGTAGTCCGTGTAGTAGCCACTTACAAGGCCGTGTGGGAGTGACTTGGAGGCCACTTAAATCATTGTACGGAAAAGGTGAGTACACACTGTGTACTCCAAAAGTACATTGCATATACTTTCTTTTTTTCATTAAATGGAATGGAGTCGTGTCTGATGAACAGAAAACACTTCTTTTAGGTTTCTTTCATAGACATTCCCTCTATCCTCCATCCATCCCCCAATTCAATCACTGTTGATTACATTGGAATCACATCGATGATTTCTCCCTTCTTCTTGAGCCGTGTTTTCCAATTCCTCTTCTTTTCTATGTTATCAAAGGTTGACCTTTTTGGACGTTTTCTTAGATCTATGATGTTCCAAGGAGAATCAAGCTCTAAGGATATAGTATATTGATCTCATAACCCCAAGGTAGGTGGTTTGTTTCTTTTCGTTCGAAGTCTTTGAGTTTTATGTGCAAATTCCACAAATACCTTTGAACGAGGTATTGCGTATTTACCGTTTTACCCCTGTTGTTTTCCTACCATGCTTGTATGCTTGTGTATAGGAAATATGGATTTTAATTTGGTTGATTTTCATGATTTTTATGTGCTCTTCCCTTTCATGCTCAGTTTATGACCGTTTGGTCCTGTAGAGTCTTTGGCTGTTTTGCCTATTTTCCATGCCAGTTGCTGTAGGATGGAGAGTTTTATTCTGACATGCTTATTATGCTATAGACTGATTAGCCCTGCAGTTCTGTAGGTTTACATTGTCCATATATCATTACTATGTGTTGACTTACATAGGGTTGTGAGAACCTGGTGTAGTAGACTAAAAGGGGATAGACCGAGTGAGCTTCCTCAAAGAGTCTTTAGACATTATAGACTATAGGGGGATAGACCGAGTGAGCTTCATCATAGATTTTTAGAGAGTTATAGACAATAATGGGATAGACCGAGTGAGCTTCCTTAGAGAGTCCTTGATTTCTTTAGACTAAAAGGGGAGAGACTACATGAGATTCCTCAATGTGTCTGTATTCAACTTGAAGGACCTGGGCTATAAGGGGAATTGACTGAGTGAGCTTACTCAGAAATTAGCAGACCTTTGGGATATAAGTGTAATTGATATGTGAGCTTCCTAAGATAGTCCTTTACTACCTTAGACTATGAGGGGAATGGACTATGTGAGCTACCTCAGAGAGTCTTTCCTTACTTTTGATTGTAAGGGGATAGAACGCGAGCGCTTTCTCAGAGAGTCCTTATTGAATTATTATACAGAACCAGAGAGGTTAGACCGAGTGTACTTCCTGGAGGGTTTCCTGTACTTATTTGGTAGGACCAGAGGTGATGGCTGAGAGTACTTCTCAGAGGGTTACTTGTTTGTGATTTGATGATTTCCAGACCGTTGACTGTTGGAACTATGGATTGTTTACTACTGAGTACTTTCCTATTTTACTATTTACTATTACTGTACGTTTACCTCCCAAGTAGTCATTGATTGTTAGGAACATATATTCAGATGTTTTCCTATTGGTATTTAGTCTCACACCACGTTTGGGTCATGCTTTGGGCCAAAATAGATTATATTGTTGCAGGTATAGATAAGGGAAAGCGCCCTTCTACTTCAGGTACTTGACTTGCTGTAGATCTGGAGAGCATCAGACCAAGCATTGGCTTGCAATGATGAGGAGCTGTTTATCTGTTTCATTGTACTTTCGTTTAGTACTGTTTTGTATTCAAGCATTGTGATCTATTTGGTTTCTTTTCTTGACATATGTGTCATGCATCATTTATATATATGTGCTCTAGTTATTTCTTACTTTTATTCTTCCACTGATTTTTTATGGATTATTACTACTTCCTCAATTTTATATTGTTTATCTTCTTCTATGTACTCTTCCAATGAGGTAATAGTTTCCCCATTATCACACCCAAGTCCCTCACTGCTAGTCGGCAGCCTCGGGCATTCAAGGAAATGCTCTTGATGGCATGTGACCAACCGGGTACGGATTGCCTCTCGGTAGCTTCTGAAACTGGGACATCACACTTCAGGATACTGATACCCCATCCGTGATAATTCATGTTGCATTAGATTTTAAGTGTAGGATCATTTATATTCATAGAACTATTGATTTTTTATGATTCTTGATGAGATAATGGACTATGATCCTATATAGTAGGATCTAGGATGGATGGAGTATTGGTAGATGGTTATCATTTAGAATGAAACCAAAGTGTTAGGTGATCAGGTTGTTGGACATTTCATGGGAGTGATGTTTTAGGATCATTGGAATGGAATCATTGAAGAGATTATATCTTGAATAGACTAACATGTGTTGGGGTATGGTAAATTGGTTACGTATATGATCCTAGGTTTAATGATGTGAAACTCATTGGATCATGATCCAAGTTGGGGAATCATGTGATACTAGAGAATACACATATTAAGTTGGAATAATATTGTGTTTCATAATTGGTAAAACATGTGATAGGTTTTTTTGAGGTTTACTATTCCATTGGAGGAGGTGTGTGAGGCTTTGAATTAATTTTTGATAAATGAATCAATTTGTGAGTGCTTGTTCATGATGGGTATCTGCAGTTCCAATCATATTGTGAATTATTGAGATTCCATGTGTCAGTCTAGTACTAATGGGTTCAATGATATTTATATGGAAAGAGTGACAAAAAGTTTTAGGTGAGAATGGGAGATGTCGTCATATAGTAGGTGGTGACATCCAAAGTGGATCATAGTACCATGGTATAATTCATCTAAGACCAATCCTTGATATTTTTTGTTTTTTATGGGACGAGAGTGGATTGGGAAGTGTGTCATGAAAATGATATTTGAATCTATTAGAAGTTATGATCATGGAGTGTCATGAGGGAATATATGTGGTGGGGAGATCAAGACTGTTCATTGGACGGTGTGAACCATATTTTGGATGAAAATTTTTCTGTTGGAAATGGTTATGTATGTGTTGATCTATGAATATGTCATTACATAGGAATCATGTTTTATCTTTGGTATGATGGAAAAGATTACATATAGTAATTACATGAGTTAATTGATAGAGTTTTGGACCTTAATACCAAGTGTTTGGTTTATTGGATCAATGATAATGATACACTTATAGTGGGGTAGATCATATAAATTATGGATAAAAAACCCCAAGGTGAGTTGGGTCATGGATATGGTGAGTCTAGGGGGAGGATGGTCAAGATATATCTTGAATTTTAGGGAGTAGGTAGATTAGAAAATGTCTTTTTCCTTAGAAGGACTACATTAGTATTCATATGTGGCATGGGGTAGATTCTTTGTGTTGGAATTAGACATGAGATGAAACTGATGTTATCTAAGAGTGAGTCAAAATCAGAGGTTCACTGGTACTTGTGTTTAGAATATGATGAATGTAGATGGTTGTGGAGAACCCATCTATGGAACTTTATTTAGTGTCATGTTTTCCCTTCATTGTGGGAATATAGATGATCTCAAGATTCCACTAGACATTAAGTCATCATAATTAAGAAATGTGATATGGTATTGGTGGGTATGATGAATTATTTCAAAGGAAATTTAACTAGTAGAGGACTAGATAATGTTTTTATATGGGATTGGGTGTGGTAAGGTGGAAGATAAAATAAGCATATTGATTGTCCATTGTAGCTGAATTTTTAGTAGGATCAACTTATCATGGACAACACCATTGCTTTAAATTAACCTTTGATAGTGGATCCCTATAGTGGTATACAATATAATATTTGGAATGAATAAGTTTACAACACTTTATTCAATCAGGATAGATATGTTTTTTTGAGTTCCTTCTCAATATTATAGATTTTGATGAGTGGGTTTCTAAGATTTTGTTTAGTTTTGTGCCTTAGTTTTTAGAGTTGCGTTGTAGAATCAAATTCGAAATTATAGGATAGAATTCAGTGAGTTAGTGGTGAATCAATTATAGAGGTAGGTTGAGATAGATTGTGGAATGGATACATTGAATTCTTGAGGAATAAAAGTATTGTATTGGGGATTATGTAACGGTCTTCATCATTACAAGTAATGAAATTCAGAGTGAATTTTATATAATATCCTAAACCAGGGGTCATTTTGGAATTTTAATTCCAATTGGTATTCCTAGGGTTGGGAATTCAATAGAATATATTTTTATATGTTTTTAGGGGACTAAGAGATGTTTCAGGTGCATTGGTGAATGTTGTAGTGGGGTTGGTTAGACACCCTTAGCTATTTTTTCTTCATACAACTCAGCATGAAATTAAAGTTATAGGTTATATTGTGACGAAGCCTTTACTAAGGGGTCATTCTTCATAAAAATGGTGTCTTATGAGGTTTTGGAAAATAAAAACACTCATATATTACTTTTTTTCCAAGGAAAGGTCCGTAACATCATGACCCTTTGGACAATGCACGATGGATTTCTGATAGAAGGAGGGTGAAGCCCAAAAGGGGTGCCATTTCATTGTTTCCTAAATCTGAGAGGGTCCTAAAACTATGGGGTAGTATAAATTAGGGAATCCCATAGCTGAATCCATCACAACTCACCCATAAGGGGCCCACTATAATGGATTCCTATAAATGAATCAACCCCTTTGCACATAGCTGGATGGACATTTTGAATCAAGGAGGGACACACTATAGTGTTCCCTGATGAGGAGGCATCGTGGAATTATGATCATAGTCACATCATGACCAGGTCATTCTAAAATTTTCATAATATGAGAAGAATCATTATTTTAGGGTTGAACCCCTTCATGATTTTTGTTGAGTAAAGGTTCAGGGAGATCCCTCGAATTAGATATTCTCGCTTCATATCCCTTTTAACCCCCCTTAATTTTGGGTGGTGTTTATAGTGATATCATAAAGTGAGTTTCACTCCCATTTAATATTGATTTACATTATTTTAATTGCCTTGGATTTTTGTATGAATTGTTCTAGGATTTTTATACAAATTACATTGATTCATGGTGAAATTGAGTTGATAGGATATGTATTTTTTCATGATGGACATAGGATGCCCTAGGGTGACGATCAGACATCGTTTCTCAACATTTGGATAGCTATATATTTCTATAATAATTTTTATATATTCCGGAATTGAATTGGGTAAAATAAGAAAGTGATCAAGTGATGTGTTATAAGAACATTGTTTGTATCTATATATAGGCAGAATGTCTATGGAGATTGAAATTTTTTTGCTTAAGGTTTCATATAATTTAAGATGCTCGGTGATATTTTAGACAATTATGTGGTCCCTAAAAATTTAAATAATGTAAATTATATGTGTGCTTAATTTTTATATCGGTGATACCTAAACATATATGGGGTTGATATTAAATTGGAAATGAATTATTTATTTCAATCACCAAGACTCTATGGATTCTTCATGGGCCTTGATAAACCCTTAGAGTCTTGTTTGGAGCCTTAACCATTGATGGCAGGGGGACAATCAATAAATAAACGTGATGAGATTCCTAGACCCTTAAATGGTTTGAGTTAAATGAATGATTCATTGTATTATTTGAGATGTTTAACATTATTCCACTCTATATAATAGAGAGTGATGGATTATAAATTCTTATCGTAGGCGAAGTCCATCTAGAGAAATTGAGATATTTCTAGTAATTAGGGATGTTAGTGTACTATTAGGGATAGTGTTTATCCCCCACTAGTATATGCATACATGGTTGGGTTGATCATATAATGGGATTATTTGTGGGTTGGATGACATATCAATGACCTATATTGACATCAATATTGATATGATATTTGGGCCATCTATCTAGTATGACTATGTTTTGGAATTCCCACTGATACAATTTATTCCATCATCAGATAATGGTCATGTAGAGGGATGATATGCCCTCTGAGTAACAAGCTTGACCATAGGGAGGAAAATTATATAAAGGAGACCATATGGGGTTTCCAAATAGTGATGAAAATTAGGGGGTACTTAGTGGATGACCTAGGATTATTTTGACCCCAGATAGGGTTACTATAGAGAGGATGATATGGTTATAGTCTAGTGTAGATATAGTGACTGAGATTTGTTATGAGGTTGAGAGGCGATCCTAGGAAATGTATTATGGGTTTCTATGAGTGTAAAACCCTTATTAGAATGATGCATTATAGATATTATAGGGTGAATGTATCCCCCCAAATGTGATGTATGAAATTTGAGGTTACATAGAAATATTATACCCCTAAGTAAATGATTTACGAGGTGTCGGGGTAGGATGTGACCCCCAATGTAATGATGGTTTGGTAACTATTATAGGGTGTGATGTATCCCCTTGGGTGTATGTTGTGAGATATCTAGAAAGAAATAGGCTAAAAGGACACTTTATGTAATAAATAAAAAATGGAGAAAAACAAAAAAAATTAAAGGGGAATATATAAATTAGCTTTCCTCATTTTTTGAAAAAAAACAAAGCAATGATAAAAATTATATTCATATAAAATACCATGATACCTAGTAATAATGGTTGGCTTCAAATGAGGGTAGTCATTCCTGAATCATGGTTATTTTTTAGGAATATATTAAAATCCATCATTACCAATTAAATTCCTTTTTCCCTTTGAAATGATAGAATTATAAGATGAATTTTTTAAGGAGTCTTCCTCAATCTCTACCTAGTACCCTTGAATCCCTCCATTATACATCATGATATAAATCATTTCAAGTATTTTAAAAGTCATATTAGTAACCTCTATACCTTGAATTTATCTATCCATGTGACTAGATAACTACATTGCTAACTCAATATATGAGATTAAAGAGCTACTTTGCAATAAAATCCATGTTAGAGGGTCAAGGAATGAGCTTGTCCCTCTATAAGACAAATATTGTAGTCAGAGTATAATTTCAAGAAGGGGGTGAATTTCCATTTAAAAAATCAAAACAAATATATATATAATAACATTACTTAATTAAGAGATTGCACACTAGAATAAATGATTTATATAAAATAAAAAAATCATGTGAAGAGTAAAATAAAAAGTAAGGGCCCAAATTTAGATAAATTATTTTGTAAATAACTCATAATGTGTCTCTTTATCATCTTCCATCAATAGATTGAGTGGTTTCAGAATAATATCTTGTCTTTAGCACTAGTCAAGTAACTCAAGAAGAAATATCTCATGGTTTTAGTGGTATCCAACATAACTAAGAGAGAATACACTTTATTTATAAATGTATTTTTCGTAAAACTCATTACAGGGATGAAACACTTGATTTTTTTATGGTTTTAGTATGATACACAAATCCCTTACTTAAGCGTTATTGATCACACATGATAAGAATAAGAAGAAGAAGGATGGGTTTTTAGACACAAACAATTTAGAATTCACTCATTAATATCTCAAAAGGTTTTGAATAATAAAATGAGAGGGAGAGAGAATAACAATAAATAAGATAGAATAATAGTATGAAAATAAGGTATAATATTATTGTGAAGTGAAATAAATATGTTTGAAAATTCAATCAAGTGATTTCTTAGAGGTGATTATATGTTTCCAAGCCTCATGGGGGTCTATTTGTATGCCCTAGATCACCTTTGGTGATATTAAACATGTACATGAGCCATTATATCCATTAAAAGTCAATTCAAGGTTGTAGAAATCACTTTAGTGGAGGATTTTGAATTTCTAGATCAGCTTGACTAGCTAGCTTGATAATCCTATGGTTGACTTAATGGGATCATAAACAGGCTTTTGGGTGGAAATTAGTTAACTAATAGTGAAGGAACAACTATATATCCTCTATTATAGCCACAATCTAACCGGTTCTCCTCCACCTAGAAGCTGGTGAACCTTGTAGTGTCGTAGTTCCACTGGTCATGCTACCCACCATCCAGTTTCTCTTCTCCACCTACCCACTTGTACTAGCCAATTCGGGTCTTTAAGGCATCACTCTACACTTTTTTCTGCCTCTGTTTGATCTATTGACATCTTAACATCATAATCAATCATATATACTAAAAGCTCATGAAATGAAACAAATTTATCAATAATAGGTTTTTTGGTCAATTAAATTGATGAGGGGTAACAAAATCTCCATCTTTTTGACAATAAGAAACACTTATATTAAAAAAATTAAAAATATAAATTGTTTGACCTCCTACTTCTAATGATCTCAAAATCACGATTCTAATAATACTGATGAATTTCATATCTTCTTGTAAGAAATGTGTATTCTGAGAAGAGGTGATAAATTTATCTATTTATACCATTGAGTAAGACAACATTGACCATAACACACCATCATAACAAAAAGCCTTATGTATGAGATACTACTAGGACATCACACCATCATACTATCATACTGTTGGACTGAATATTTGAAAAAGTGTGAGACACCATTGATTGAAATACCTCCCGGATGTCATTTCATCATAATGAAAATGTGGATAATTATGAGATACCTCCAGATGATTAAATGTTGACATCACATCACTAGGCTCTTACACCGCCGAACCATACACCATTAACTGAGACAGAACCAGCATACTTGAGAATTTCGTAAGTTTAAGACTCCTCAAGCAACACACCACCCGTTTCACACCACCACCACCACACAACCAAAGACACACCATCAGAGAAGCATACTGACATATCTGGACACTTCCATATATTGATACTACCAAATATACTTCCAAAACATGAGACACATTCAGATCCTAAGACACTATCACTATTTTTATTACATTACATATTTTGAATTATATAAATCTAATTGCTATATTAATCTTATTTAATTCCATTTACTATTTGAATGACTGTTTCTTAAATGTTTGACAGAAATCATGTTAGAATATGAAGTATAAAGAATATATTTTGGATGTTCCTACATCTGATAAAAATAGATCACACTCCCTCATGAAATATATACTGATACACATAAAGTAACATAGAGAAGAATGAAATAGATAGAAAAAACGTGTGGATAGAAGGGGCTCACGATTCAATAAATATTCTAGAGACAAATAGATGAAACTAATTAAAAACATGAATAGATTGTTTAATGTGTTCATTTAACTGTGGAATAAAAAGATAATATCATCCAATGCATTTCACGAATTGTAAAACAAGATTTGGAATAATCTATTTTTCAGGAGATTATGAATGAACCTAACTCGAGCTTCATTATTGATTGAAATCAAAAGTCACAAGCTGCATTGCAATAGAAAAAGCATCTATAAACTCTATACTCCGATATTTATTGATCATGTGTATATTTATTATATTTTGATTAGTGAGTACTATACACTATTTTTATATATATAGACTATCACCTGCGCTAAACTAGAAGATACATGATATGATATCAATTGATTTTTTTAATTGTTTGTCCCACAGATAAGAATGGAAGAGGTCGCAATGAAGCCTGTTTATCATTTCTCCCATGAATAATTGTGGAAGAGGAAATGTGTGTACTAGATAGTGTTAACACTACTAGTTATTGGGCCTATAAAGACTGAAAATGGCGGTCACTATAGCCCTATAGTAACCGCCATCCGACCGCTAGTGGTGGTCACATTTGGCCCATCGCTATAGGGCTATAGAGAACGCCATTTTCCGTATCTATAGTTGACCAAAAATTCGGTCCACTGCAACCGCCTAGCAGTCGCTGTGGGGTTAGCGTATAGAGACCACCAATGACCGTCACTATAGGTATTGAACAATAGCGACCACCAATGGCTGCCAAAAACCTAGAAATGTTTTTTAAATAAATTCATTTATACATAAAATTTCTAGAAATCACAAAATCTGTTTCCTAACAAATGAAACACGACTAAATTGACAAAGAAAAAAATTCAAAATTTCATAAACATAAGGTTCCTAAAAAAATGATAGACATACTTCTTCACATACATCGATCAAAACAGCTCTAATCCATTCCAATCATTTGCTTCAATAAACCTACAATAAGGTACAGAAGAAAAAACTAAACAATGAATGTGAAAATTACACAAATGTATTAAGTTAGTATATATATATATATATATATATATATCAAATTGGGTTGTTAGGGAATTTGGGAATATGGTCAATTGGCTATTTGTTCAATAGAATAATATACCATTAGGACAATTGGTCCTTCTGATGTTACACTAATATGCCATTAAGGCATTAGGGCGACGTTAGGATGTTACCCCTCCCCCACCCACTGGACCGCCCCCACCCCCCAGACACCCCCCTCACCCGGACAACCACCATCACCCCCGGACACCACCCTCGCAATGGGACATCCCCCACCACCCGGAAATCCCCCCCTCATCCATGAGAAGACGATACATCATTCGGAAGTGCGGTTTGCGCAGCATAGCTGAATATGTGTTTTTAGTTGTTTGGAACACATGAAAAGTGTGTGTGTGGTGGTCAAAACCGAACGAACGACCTCAACATTCCATGAAATTCAGATGAAAAAATGTGGTGGGTGAATTGGGAAATGGTCGAGCATATGACATGTCAATCGGAGGTGTCATGTGACCAGAGTGACCGAAAACGCACTCAGCATATCGTAAATGGCCAAAACATGCGTTTATTGGTCAAATGCATACCGAACAACAACATCATGACTTGAAATCACTTAGGAACTCACAAATTATTATTTTTGAGGTGTAGGTGGAGACAACACATCATTCGGACGTGCAGTTTGGGCGGTATGGCTGAATATGTGTTTTTAGATGTTTTTCATGCCAGAAAAGCATGCAAGGGGTGGTCAAATCAAGCCGAACGACCACAGAATTCCATGAAATTGGATGAAAACAAAGGGTGTTAAATTTTGAAATGGTCGGGCATACGGCACATCAATCAGAGGTGTTGTGTAACCCCGGTTACTAAAAACATACTCTGAATGTTGTAAATGGACAAAACAAGCATTTAAAGGTCCAATACATACCAAATTACATCATTAGGGCTTGAAATCACATGAAAACACCCTATTTATTATTCATGTGGTGTATGAGAAGAGGACACATTATTCATAAATGTGGTTTGTGTGGGATGACTGAATATGTGTTTTTTAGGTGTTGGAAGTAATTGAAAAACGTGCGTGGGGTGGTCAAAACTGGCCAGACCACCTCATAATTCCATGAAATCAGACGACAAAAAAGGGTGGGTGAAATTTGAAATGGTCAGGTAGACGGAATTTCAATCAAGGGCGTCGTGTGACCGCGGTGACCGAAAATGCAATCCACATGTCGTACAATGTCCAAAATATGAATTTAACGGTCAAATGCATATCGAACAACATCATCATGGCTTGAAATCACAGGAAAACCCCCTAATTATTACATGTGAGGTGTACGAGGAGACAACACGTCATTTGAACATGCAGTTTTCATTGCATGACTGATTTTGTGTTTTTTAGGTGTTTGGCGCACTTGAAAAGTGTGCGTGGGGTGGTCACAACCAGCTGAATGACCTTAGAATGCCATGAAATCGGATGATAAGAAAGGGTGGGTGAATTGTGAAACTTTTGGGTATTTGACACCTCAAGAAGAGGTGTCGTGTGACCATGGTGACTGAAAATGCACTACATAGGCCGTAAATGGCCGAAACACGCGTTTAATGGTCCAACGCATACAAACAACATCATAATGACTTTAAATCACACGATAAACCCTTAACTATTATTCGTGAGGTGTATGAGGATACGACACGACATTTGGATGCACGGTTTGCATGGAACAGCTAGATATGTGTTTTTAGGTGTTTGGTGCGCTTGAAAAGCATGCCTGGTGTAGTCATAACCTACAGAAATACCATGGAATACCATTAAATTGGAAGATAACAAAGGATGGTGAATTTTGAAATGGTCGGCCATATGGAACATCAATCAGAGGTGTCGTGTGACTGCGGTGACAAAAAACTAACTCCGCATGTCGTAAATGGCCAAAGCCAAAGTTTTAACGATCAAATGCATACCGAACGACATCGACATGACTTGAAATCACATGAAAACACCCTAATTATTATTATTGGTGTGTACAGGGAGACGACACATCCTTTGGATGTGCGGTTTTCACAGTACGACTAAATATATGTTTTTAGGTGTTTGACATGCTTGAAAAGCGTGAATGGGGTGGTCAAAACTATCTGAACGACCTCGAAATGCCATGAAATCAGACAACCACAAAGGGTGTGTGAATTGTGAAATGGTTGGGCCAACAGAATATCAATCAGAAAATTCGTGGGACCACGGTGACTGAAAACGCACTATGAGTGTTGTAAATGGCCAAAACATGCGTTTATTGGTCAAATGCATACCGAACGACAACGGAATGACTTGAAATCACACGATAACTCCCTAATTATTTTCTATGAGGTGTACAAGGAGACGAAATGTCATTCAGATGCGCGGTTTTCATGGCACAATTGAATATGTGTTTTTAGGTGTTTGGCACATTTGAAAAGCGAGCATGGGGTGGTAAAAACCCACTGAATGACCATGGAATGCCATGAAATTGGGTTAAAACAAAGGGTGGGTGAATTGAGAAATGGTTAGGTAGAGGATATGTCAATCAGAGGTGTTGTGTGACCGCCGTGACCAAAAACGCACTTCACGTGTCTTAAATGTCCAGAACATGCATTTAACTATCAAATGCATACCAAACGACATCAGCATGACTTGAAATCACACGAGAACACCCTAATTATTATTCAATAGGTGTACGAGGTGACAACACATCATTCGGATGTGCGGTTTACATGGCACGAATGAATATGTGTTTTTTAGGTGTTTGCTACACTTGAAAAGCATGGGTGGGGTGGTCAAAACTAGCCGAACGACCTCAGAATTCCATGAAACCAGATGAAAACAAAGTGTGGGTGAATTGAAAAATGGTCGTGTAGAATACACATCAATTGGAGGTGCCATGTGATCGTGGCGACTGAAAACACACTACGTGTGTCATAAATGGCCAAAACATGCGTTTAACAGTAAAATGCATACCAAACACAATCAGTATGAATTGAAATCACAGGAATGAACCCTAATTAATATTCTTGAGGTGTATGAGGAGATGACATGTCATTTGGATGCGCGGTTTGCATGGCACGGATGAATATGTGTTTTTAGTTGTTTGGTGTGCTTGAAAAGCGTGTGTGGGGTGGTCAAAACTGGCCAAACGACCTCAGAATTCCATGAAATCAAACGAAAACAAAGGGTGGGTGAATTTTGAAATGGTCGGGCAGAAGACACGTCAATCAGAGGTGTCATGTGATCGTGGTGATCGAAAACGCATTCCATGTGTTGTAAATGGCCAAAACAAGTGTTTAACGGTCAAATGCATACCGAATGACATTGACATGACTTGAAATCACATGAAAACACCCTAATTATTATCCATGAGGTGTAATAAGTGAAGACATGCCATTCAGATGCTTAGTTTGTACAGCACAGCTGAATATATGTATTTTGAGTGTTTGACACGCTTGAAAAGCCTGCGTGGGGTTGTCAATATAAGTCGAAAGACCTCAGAATTCCATGAAATCGAATGAAAACAATGGGTGGGTGAATTGTGAAATGTTCGGGTAGACTTTACATCAATCGGAGGTGTCGTGTGGCCGCGGTGACCGAAAACGAACTCCACGTGTCATAAATAGCCAATACATGAGTTTAATAGTAAAATGCATACTGAATGATATCAGAATAACGTGAAATCACACAAGAACACCCTAATTATTATTCGTGAGGCTTATGAGGAGATGTCACATCATTCAGACACATGGTTTTCACAACATGGATGAATATGTATATTTTTATGTTTTTGGCGCGCTTGAAAAATGTTTATGGGGTGGTCAAAACCAGCCGAACGACCTCAGAATACCATGAAATCAGACGACAACAAATGGTGGATTATTTTTAAAAAGTCCAGGCAAACGACACATCATTCGGAAGTATTGTGTGACTGCGGTGACCGAAAATGCACTCTGGTGTTGTAAATGGGCAAAAAAAGCGATTAACTGTAAAATGGATACCAAACGACATTGGAATGACATGAAATCAAAAAATAACACCCTAATTTTTATTCGTGAGGTGTATGAAAAGCCGACATGTCATCTAGACATGCGGTTTGAACGACATGGCTGGATATGTGTTTTTTAGGTGTTTGGATCGCTTGAAAAGCATGCGTGGGTGGTCAAAACCAACCTAATGACCTCCGAATGCCATGAAATCAGACGAGAAAAAAGGGTTGGTGAATTGTGAAATGGTCAGGTAGATAGAAATTCAATCGGAGGTGTTGTGGGACCGTGGTGACCAAATACGCATTATTGGTGTTGTAAATATCCAAAAAATTCATTTAACGGTCAAATGTACACCAAACGATATCAAAATGACTTTAAATCACATGAGAACACACAAATTTTTATTCTTGAGGTGCTGGAGGAGATGGAAGGACATTCAGACATGTGGTTTTCACGACACGATGGAATATGTGTTTCTTAGGTGTTTGGCGCTCTTGAAAAGTGTGCGTGGTGTGGTCAAAACCTACAGAATGACCTCAAAATGCCATGAAATCAGAGGAAAACAAAGGGTGGGTGAATTGTGAAATAGTTAAGTGGACGGCACATTAATCAGAAGAATCGTGCGACCGTGGTGATCAAAAACACACTCGGCATGCTGTAAATTTCCAAAACTTGAGTTTAACAATCAAATAAATACTGAACGACCTTGGCATGACATGAAATCACCAGAAAAGAACCTAATTATTATTAGTGAGGTGTAGGAGGAGAAGACACATCATTCATATGCATAGTTTGTGTATCACAACTGAATATGTGTTATTAGGTGTTTGGCTTGCTTGAAAAGCATACGTGGGGTGGTCAAAACCAACCGAATGACCTTAGTATTCCATGGAATTGGATGACAACAAATGGTGGTTAAATTGGGAAATGGTGGGGCTGACGACACATCAATCGGATGTGTTGTGTAACCGCTGTGACAAAAAATGCACTCCGAGTGTTGTACACGGCCAAAACATGAATTTAGTAGTCAAATGCATACCAAAATATATCGACATGACTTGAAATTGGATAAAAACACCCTAACTATTATTCTTGAGGTGTAAAAGGATATGATACGTCATTTGGACATGCGTTTTGTGCTGCACGACTGAATATGTAATTCTTAAGTGTTTGGAGACCTTGGAAATTGTACTTGGGGTGGTCAAAACTCGCCGAATGACCTCAAAATGCCATGAAATCTGACAAAAAAAGGGTAGGTGAAATGAAAAATGGTCGAGTAGACAGGATGTTAATCGGAGGTGTCGTGTGGCTGTTGTGACTAAAAATATACTTCACGTGTCGTAAATGGATAAAACATGCGTTTAACAGTCTAATTCTTACCGAACGACATTGGAATGAATGGAAATCACACAAGAACACCCTAATTATTATTCCTGAGGTGTATGAGAAGAAGGAAGTCATTCAGATGTGCAGTTTTCATGGCATGGCGGAATATGTGTTTTAGGTGTTCGACGCATTTGAAAAGCGTGCATGACATGGTCAAAACCGGCCGAACGACATCAGAATGCCATTAAATCGGACGAACACAAATGGTTGGTGAATTTTGAAATGTTCGGGCATAAAATAAATCAATCAGAGGTGTCGTGTGACTGTGGGGATCGAAAATGCACTCTAGCATCGTAAATGGCCAAAACATGTGTTCAACAGTCAAATGCATACCAAACGATATCAGAATGACTTGAAATCACTCGAGAACACCCTAATATTTATTTGTGAGGTGTATGAGGATAAATTACATCATTCTTACATGTGGTTTTCAGGTCATGGCTGAATATGTGTTTTTAGGTGTTTTGTGCACTTGAAAAGTGTGCATGGGGTGGTCAAAGTTAGCCGAACGACCTTGGAATTCCCTGAAATTTGACGACAACAAGGGGTGGGTGAATTTTGAAATGGTCAGGTAGATTTCATGTCAATCAGAGGTGTCGTGTGACCATTGTGACTAAAAATGCACTCTGTGTGTCGTAAATGGCCAAAAAATGTGTTTAACAGTCAAATGAAGACCGAACAATATCAAAATGACAAGAAATCACACAAGAACACCCTAATTATTATTCGTGAGGTGCACAAGAAGAAGACATGACATTCAGATGTTCGGTTTTCCTAGCATGGCTGAATATGTTTTTTTTAGGTGTTTGACTCGCTTGAATGCATGGGGTGGTCAAAACCGGCAGAATGATTTTGGATTGCGTTGAAATTTGACAACAACAAAGGGTGGATGAACATTGAAACAGTCGGTCATACGACACGTTAATCGGAGGTGTTGTGTGACCACGGTGACTAAAAATGAACTCGGCGTGTCCTTAATGGCCAAAACATGAGTTTAATGGTAAAATTCATTCCAAACTACATCAAAAATACCTGAAATTATAGAAAAACGCCCTAATTATTACTGGTGAGATGTACAAGGAGACGACATGTCATTAGGACGCACAGTTTGTGCGGAACGGCTGAATATGTGTTATTTTTGTGTTTGGCGCGCTTGAAAAGAATGCGTGGGGTGGTCAAAGATAGTCAAATGACCTCAGAATGCAATTATATTAGATGAAAACATTGTGTGTATGAATTGTGAAATGGTTGGGTAGAAGGCACATCAATCGAAGGTTTCGTGTGACCGCGGTGACTGAAAATGCACTATGCATGTCATAAATGTCCAAAACATGTGTTTAACGGTCAAATGCATACCGAACGACATCAGTATTACTTTAAATCACCCTAAAAGACCCTAATTATAATTCATGATGTGTACTAGGAGACAACCCATCATTCAGATGTGCATTTTCCGAAGCACGACTGAATATGTGTTTTTAGGTGTTTGGTGCACTAGAAAAGCATGCATGGGGTGGTCAAAACTAGCAAAATGACCTCAGAATGCCATGAAATTGGATGACAACAACAGGTGGATTAATTATAAAATGTTCGGGTAGACGACATGTTAATCAGAGGTGTCATGTGACAGTTGTGACTGAAAACGCACTCCACACATCGTAAAAAAGCAAAAACATGTGTTCAACGGTCAAATTTATACCAAACTACATCAGAATGACTTGAAATCACACAATAACACCCTAATTTTTATTTGTGAGGTGTACAAGGAAACGACATGTCATTCAGAAGTGCAGTTAGCATGAAACGACTGAATATGTGTTTTTAGGTGTTTGGCGTGCTCGAAAACCGTGTTTGCGGTGGTCAAAACTAGCCGAACGTCCTCGAAAATCCATGAAATCAAATGACAACAATGGGTGGGTGAATTTTGAAATGTTCGGGTAGATGGAAGGCCAACTGGAGGTGTCGTGTGACCTCGTGACTGAAAATGCACTTCGTGTGTCATAAATGGCCAAAACATGTGTTTAACAGTCAATTGCACACCAAACGACATTAGAATGACTTGAAATCACATGATAACATGTTAATTTTTATTTGTGAGGTGTATGAGGAGATGGAATGTCATTTATATGAATGGTTTGAGTGGAACTGCTAAATATGTGTTTTTAGGTGATGGGTGCGCTTGAAAAGTGTGCACGGGGTGGTCAAAACCGGCCAAACGACCTCAAAATACCATGAAATAGGACGAAAAAAGGATGTGTTAATTGAAAAGTGGTCAGGCATAAGACACATCAATTGAGGGTGTTGTGTGACATAAGTGACCAACAACAGACTCCGTCTATCGTAAGTGGCCAAAACATGTGTTTAACAGTCAAATGCATTCTGAACGACATCATATTGACTTGAAATCACATGAGAACACCCTAATTGTTATTCATGAGGTGTACGAGGAGACGACACATCATTCGGAAGCACCATTTGCATGGCACATCTGAATATGTGTTATTTAGGTGTTTGGCGCACTTAATATGCATGTGGGGGTGGTTGTTGATGCCAAAATTGGAGGCGAACAGAATATCCTGAAAGAATTATGGACTACCTCACGAAGACCAATCACGAAGCTCCCGGAGCCCTGCGATAGGAGCACAAGAGATCCTTCGCAATCCCTTCCAAAACAAAGAGGTGATAATGCTTAGTGAAGACCTATGACATTTACGAGCCATCATGAATCAAGGATGAGGTAACGCTCTGTGAAGACCTCTGATGTTCACGAGCCCTTGCGAAGTAAGGAGGCCGCAATGCTCCGCAAATCCCTCTGACCTTCAAGACCCCTCATCAATCAAGGAGGTGGGACCTCACCACGAATCCCTCTTACATTCACGAGACATCGTGAAGCAAAGAGGCAGTAACACTCCACGAAGCACTTTGACATTCACAAACCATCACGAAGCGAGGAGGTGGTAATGCTCCACGACGACAGGTGACATTTGCGATCCCCCGTGAAACTCGCATCGCACCGAGAAGGCGCTGCTTTGAGGTGCCTCGTGTTTATAAATTTAGGGCTCCCCTTGAGCCTCAACGATGGACTTTCCGACCATTCCCCTTACTATCTCATGAATCGCGAAGTACCTGTGCTCTACGAACCATGAGCTCCTCAAGGTACTTTCTAGACTACGAAGTACCTCCCCCTTGGTGTTAGTTCAGCCCGTATTCTGATAGGGATGCCTTTAGTGAAGCCCATGGTTCTTCAAAAATTTAGGAGATCCTCAAGGGGACTCGGGTCTTCATAGAGCACTTACGTTTCACGATGCACCACCCATGCGAATGAAACCCAAGTGCCAAGGCCACGTCACTGTGCATTGTGAAGCACATGGCATCCCAATGCCCTGCTTGGCAGGGCATTGCTTCGAGAATGTATTTCCACTTCGTGAATCAGCCACATGTGCATGTAACCCAAGTGCCAATGCCGAGTCACTATGCATTGTGAAGCTCATCACTTCCCAATGTTATGCTTTGCAAGGCACCCCTGCTTTGCGAGGTGTTTCTTCACTAATGCTTTTCCATTTCGCAAAGCTCCTCCCATATGCACCTATGCCCTATTCCTATCCTTGAAAACTTCACCTCATGAAGAAAAACCCTTCACAAATCCCCTCTACTGTATGGAGCACCAGAGCTTCACTAGGCTTCTACCTATGTCTCCTCTCGCTCAACAACTCCTTTTCTTGTGCGGCCCTTAAGGTTTGCAAGAAGCAAATTCAAAATCCCTTGGATGACACTTCCAGTTATGTTTCTTCACCTCATGATTCTTCACATAATCCTGCTAATGGCTATTTCATTTTTGCATAGCCATGCTAATGTGGACCCCCAACGGTTTGCTCCATTACACCCCCAAGCGACGACATTGCATGTCCATTCTCTTCACCAAGGTGTAGAGGGTACCAATTACGTAAGTCCCAGGGTTGTTGAGTAAACCCGTCTCGTCCGAGATATATGACGTTAAACTGCCCAGCATCATCATCCTCATCAACTGATGTTAAATTGTGACCTCTCCCTATTCATAATATGCAGGGTGCCCCATTTTAGACATTCCCTCCACCCACTGGCCTCTACGGGAGTGAAATCATTTCTCACATGGAATGAGATCCTCTTTATGGGGGCAGTGTTTTTCAGTGGGGATAGGGAAACCACCCTGGTGTAAGCCCCTAGATTTTCTTGTAGGATTTAGTATCCCTGCCCTCCTTTTTTAGTGTCAAATCCCTCTCCCTCTAAGATTTGTCACAATCGGGCTTCCATTCTTGAGTAAGTCTCAACATCTTTGGGCTGCTAACCACACATAATCCCATGTTTCCTCTTTTGGCTAGTAACTACGCATAAGCCCCACTTCATTTTCCATGGACACACCTTTAATGACATGATCGTCTGGTCCTTTATGTCTCTTGTTTTTCACACCGAACATGACTGGTGTGGGCTTAGAGCAGGCACTGACCATGGCATCCTCTATGGGAAGACTAGAGTGTAGTCCCCAAACACCAACATGAACTATGAGGTCTCTGATCATTGTTAAGGCAAGCTGTGTAGGAAGCCTCCATGAGGTTCAATTGTAACATCCATCGGTCGCTTCGACCCCCTTCACATCTGTTCACCAACAACTTGTCCAGCCTAGAGTGTAAGCCCCACCACCACCCTGAACTAGGAGGTCTTTGATCCTTGCTAAGGCAGGGTATATAGGAAGCCTCCCTGATGTTCAAGACCACCACCATCCATTTTTTTCAACCATATTAATGTCGATACACCAAGAAACCACCCCGAATGACGAGGTCTTCAATCCTTTCTAAGGTAGGGTATGTAGGAATCCTCCCAGTGGTTCAAGACCACCACCATCCATTGGTCCCAACCATCTTCAGAACGGTACACCAATCCCTCATTTTGAACTACGTGGACTTTGATCCTTGACAAGGTAAGGTACTTAGTAAGCCTCCCTAACGTTCAATCCCAACACTTAGTAATTCTGCCCCCCTCTACATCGGTTCACCAACACATTGGGCTACCTCAATGTGTAAGCCCCAAATTCCCCCCATTCCTGAACTACGTGGACTTTGATCCTTGCCAAAGCAGGGTACATATTAAGCCTCCTTGAGGTTCAAACCCAAAAACCATTGGTCCCGACCATCTTCACGTCGGTGTACGAAGCCCAATATGAACTATGATGACTTGGATATTTTCCAAGGCAAGGTATGTAGAAAGCCTCCATGAGGTTTAATCCCACAATCCACCTAGACCCCAGGTCCTTATTCACATTGGTTCACCGACTCCTGCCCCATACCCGAACAATGTGAAATTTGATCCTTACCAAGGCAAGGTACATAGTAAGCCTCCCTGAGGTTCAATCCCAACAACCAATGGTCACATATATCCACCCCCGTCCTGTATGACATTAAACAGTATTCTATTTCTTGTTGCCCTTTCAAAATCAATCCATTGTAACTCCATTCAGTAGTAAGCCGTTGTTAGCCTCTTTCAATGGTATGCTGTTGTCACTCCATTCAGCAGTAAGCCATTTTCAGCCTCATTTAGTAGAAATTCGTTGTTTCCCCTTCAATGGTAAGCTGTTGGAACTCCAACCAGCGGTAAGACATTTTCATGATCAACTACATGTACATTGATTCTCTGCCATGTGGATATGTTGGAATCCTCTTCAAGGATCAAGCCCAAAAACATCGTTATCCTCATGAACGTTCTATCCCATTCACCATAAACTTCATGAAACCTCCCATCATCCATCTTGATTCTTACCCAGGCTGCCACATCCCGGTGGGATCATGCCACCCCATTCTCTATTCCATTTAATAGCATTCGAGAATCCAACCACATTATGGACAAAATATAGGTGTTCCCTCTAGGGGTTTCACCCATCTGATCTACTCTAGTCAGTGTTCTAATCAGTCTGATCCATCTCCTAGACGTTAAACTTGTGGCATACCCTGTGTTAAACATGGGAAGGTGAGGAAAACCTTAGATACATGCCTATGTCATATAATTCCTTTCATTTGACCTGGGATTCCTCGGGATTCCACACCCTCAAGAATCCCTATAATAAGGGACAAAAGATAGATGTGGCAGTGTCCCAGTGCCCAGACATGCCAGTGATTTCCAACGTGACTACTCCCCTGACTGAAGGTTGCTGCCCTGACCGGACCCCTTGGAATGTCTTGACAGAAGCAGTGTAATTAATTTTTATCCATGAAGATTTGCCACTAGGAAGACTTTCACAAACTATTTTTTAAATCTATAAGGGAGACCCGAACTAGGTGATGAGTTCCGAGGAGGAATACATAGAAAGAAGAACCGAAATCCCATCAACCCATTTCGATCAAGGAGAAAATGTCTCTGAAAAAATGATGGATGTCTCCCACCTTTGGAAAGCGGGAATGCGGGGAAACAGCTACGTGTCCTCCACATACGGATGTGCGTACCCCAGCGAAAGCATCTAAAACAGAAAGAGTGAACCCGACATTAAGTTATTCTCCGAATATGGAGATTAGTATTGTTAGAGGAATCGATGGATTAGCGTGTCACAAGATCTAGTTATACAGCACCGGGTCCCACCAGGAAAGTAGAGGTCCTGGCGTGAAACTCACCAGAAGTTGGGGTAGTAGAACGTTGGACATCACATTATTAGACGTTGTTAGAATGGATCCCTATTACCGGTCATGGAAGACAGAATGACACTAGGGTATTGGTCGTCAATTCCTTTTTCTTTTAGCACTGAAGATTTAATCTCCCTGATCCTTAGGAATCAGGTTGCTTCACTCGAAAGGCGATCACCGCCTGCACATCGACACAAGGGCAGGGGCAGTACCAACGCGACAGTCCCACGCGTTTCAATATCTTCTACGGAGACCTCTACTCCCACAATAATGGGGCTCCCAACACCCATCTCCCCATCTGAGGTCATCCAACGAAGGGTAATCAACAACCTCTTGCACCGTTATGAGGAGGAGGCCATAATCCCAACTCAGGATATGGACCACCTGGATCTAGAGGCCAAGAACCATATCGCAATGCTTCCCTAAGGGTCGTGAAGGGAGCCGCTACTTCCCACACCGACATAAAACTATTTCGGGAGCCTCTACCCAAAACACTTTGACAAATACCTTCCTTACACTGATGAGGTAGGTGATGTCCGGCCCGACCCGGTCAGAGCCCCATTCCAGGAGCTCCAAGGAAGGGCTCCCACTCGGCCACGTCAGCACTGCCACCCGCTCTTGCAGGATGAGGAGCAGGTAAGCCACGTACCTGCACTACTGGCCCTGGTTCGTCTGACCCAATGCCAGCATCAGGCACAAGCTGAAAATGATGCCCGCCAAGGGGCGTCAACGTCGAAGAATTCTGTGGCCCTAACCACCACCGACGTATATCATCATTTCCCTGCATACACTGAGTAAATGATCTTATATGCCTGACCAGGATTGAGGCCCCAACCACCCCACAGGGAGGGTGGGTTGACTCTCTTGGTCACCGGAACAAGCAGTTGCCGCCTTGAGCTAACCTACAGTGATTCCACCTAGTACGGAGGTCCGCCCCGTACAACTAACACAAAGTGTGCGGGCCTTCCCCGCTTCGAGGCATGGAATGAGGGTCCGCCCCATGCCACCCTCAATCCTAACGAGGGTCTTCCCAGCGGTGGTTCACCCGGTACGAATGTCTCTCCCATGCCCATTACACTGCTTATGGAGTCATTCCACCTACCTCCGACTACTGGAGTATAGAAATTGCCTATCCAATCTCTCTTCAACGTGAAGATCCCCCCTGTATCCTCTTAGAAGCGGGTGAAGGTCCTACATACCTAAGAAACCAGAGGGGTGAAGGCCATCCACACCTCACTAGCACCCAGTACGGAGGTCCTACCCGTGTTCAGCTAGACTAGTACAAGGAGCCTCCACGTACTGAGGTCACCAGGAGAAACCAGAATGGAGGCCCTCCCTATGGTCCTGGAAGTTCTAGTGGAGGTCTTTCCTTCTCTAGTACTATAAATGGAGGTCCTCCCCATGTCCCCTTTGAAATTTTCCCCAGTGCTGCTCGCACCCCAACATACTCAGGTGGAAACCCTCTCCGCCTCAGCACCAGTGCAGCCGAAGGACCCTATTTCAGAAATCATCCATGTCTTAAAGAGCCACCCCATGGAATGATGGTGGGTTTATGCCACCAAAAGAAGAATTCTTGGAAGGTCTAGACAGAGATCAAAAATTTCCGCTTCTCAGACCCTGAAGCAGAATATAACTCAGCACGAGAACCCTCCTCTCGCTCAGCCGAGTCAAGGGTGGGGGCTAGAATGACGCGCATTATCCGTGTACTCCCAGAATGTGAGGTCCATAGGATTATTTCCTCCCTCCATAGGTATATATAGGATGATAAAAATCTGGTGACCTCACAAGTTATGGTCATGGAATCACCATTGTCGTCACTAGAAGCACTCTCTACCTCGACAAGATATCACGAAGAACTATTCTGGGGACCAATAGCGGGCAAGAAGCAGCGCAATCTATCGCTAGTAGCCCTAGCCCCTGAGTTAGGAATTGTAGGGGTCATCCCATCTTATTTACAAGTAGTGGCCATGTCACTACACTATTCTGAGGAAAACCCGAAATTCAGTGGCCAGTCAGCCCGCTCACCGTACTCTCCACCGGTCAGCTTGCCATCCCAACTGTCTGCCAAAGTTTAGCTTCTAGTTCCCCAGCCACCCCTAATTTAAGAATGGGGCAATCAAGGGACAGAACCAGAATATGATCCGAGGAGCTTATGGAACATCCTCACAGTGGACCACTACACCAAGATGTTCTGGCCCATGGAAACATCGAATTTTCGCATGTCAGAATCCCTCACTCTAGAAGAGGTTGAATGTTTCCACCAGAACCTCTGGGCGACACAAATTCACCTTCATCATAAGTGATTGGTTTATCCCAGGATCCAAGCGCATCATAAATACATTGGTGAGCAATGTCATCTAGTTGATCTTGCTGTGCTCCCTGTGGCCCAACGCTCGAGTCACCAGGCCGCCTTAATGTTCTCCAAGAGAAATATGTTTGGAGTCTCAAGATACTCCGCCAGATCATCAAGTATTATTCCACCCATGTGAAAATCTGTGGCTGGGGGTAGTATGCTGTCGTCCTCTTCAGTCCTATCTGGAAGCAGCCCGACATGTTAGGCTATATAGAGTACATGCCCCCAGGAACAGTCACGGTCAACATGGCAGACATAGTGGAAAAGGAGGATGAGTTGGAGCTTCATCATGGAGAATTACCTCTGAAGGAGTACCACCACTATTAGACCCATCGAGGAGGATTAATCACCAGTAGTGGAACCTACTAGGTCTCCCTGCACCCACCGAGGCATTATTACTTAGCCAGAATGTCGGTAGGGCTAAAGAGCATGTCGGAACTGCCAAGCACTTCAACCCATCTGCCTCAGTTTAGAAGATGGAGGAAGACCCTAAGAAGGCCACATTGTACCAACAACTTGTCGAGTAGAAGAAATTGGTCAATAAAATCTTGGATGAATGTGTTGCGGATTGACCTTCGGAATATGGTGACCCTTGTCTAGGGCTGTAGGGGTAGGAACAACTTCCCCTCAGCAAGCTGCCTCCTAGAAAACCTGACTATCCTACCCCTATTAATAGGGTTGATGCCAGAACATATGTCAAGAGGGTGCAATTTGTCTCACCAAAACCTCCCGAACGGTGCATCAATCCAAGGGACCCAGCTCGGGCTCCTCCAGCCGCCCCGAGGGTCATGTCACCAACTGATTCACGAGATGTTGGGCCTGCTTACACTGTTGAAGAACCCAGAAATGTGATCGTGGTTATGGATACCCATCAATATAGGGACCCCTGACTAGATGATTTAATAGCGGCACTCATTTCCCACATAGAGGCTTTGGAGACCCGACATGTGGCAATCCCACCTGATGGAAAGCTATACACATCATGGTTGGATGATATACTGACACCTACCTGTTTCGTGAATCCCAATTTTTCCCCATTTAACAAGATGGTGACTTGCCATAGCACCTGTCCCATTTCAAATCATGGTGTGGTACCATGTTAGGGACTCCGGTGCAGTAGGAGGCTGCCAAGCTCCGCTGTTTTGTTCGGACATTAGAGGGACCTGCTTTCGTCTGGTCCAAGTAGCTTTCTATTGAATCTGTATCTTCCTAGGAGGACGTTCATAGGATGTTCCTCTACCAGTTCTCCTACGCCATGCAGGAAAAGCATTGTAGACCTCTTCAAGTGAAACAAAGGCTTGATGAGCGTTCCACTGAATTTATCGCCTAGTGGAAAGGGCTTACATATTCGTTTGACATGACACTGACTTAGGAGAAGTTGCTGATGATGTCTGTAGGAAATATCATGATGGAGCTGGTTCCCTCCCTAATAACCCAGAACTACCCCAGGGGATTTCAAAACTTCTTTGATAAGGCCCAGCGCCTGGAAGAATCCTTGTAATATTCCAGCCAGACATGTATGTTGCCTCCCGTAATTCCCTCGAGAAGGGCTGTAAAAGCCGAGCATTCCATGGTAGCCCAAATAGAGGCCCACATACATGTGTAATTATTACCTATGGGGCCATGTCCCTATCCTTACAGAGGCCCACCATCACAGGCATAGCCTCCAGCCAAAAAGCAGCTTCCTCAGAACCGGCCGGTGCCCCCATGAAATGCGCTGCCACTACCTAGGCAGGATAACCAGGCTCCGCCTCATTGATAGGCCCCTCTAGATCCTCATTAGGGAAAAGATACAAGGGCCCCCATTCCATACAAAAGTCACCATACCTACTTGTTTGATGAGAATCAGGTCCCAAAGTATTTTTTAAGTCTCTTGGAAAAAGGGATTGTGTGTTTTCCTGAGTGCAGAAGGCCAGAAGAGTCTAACCTCACTGATCACCCCAACTACCTCCCCTATCATAGAATTCCAGGGCACACCCTCAAGAAGTGCTATGTGTTCAAAGACTGTCTTCAAGACCAAGTTTATAACAACGCAGTCAAGATGGGCCCGACCCCGACACAAGTGGTAGGAGTATTCGTAATTCCCGACAGTAGCAACGATAGTGAGGATGAGTGGCAGCGTGTTTCTAACCACGAGTCCGAGATGTATGATGACTGGATGACATGAAAAATGGGTGCTCATGCCAATTGTATCATTCATGCATGCTAGAATCATCCGAAGACATTAGAATCTGTAGCTGCCACTTCTGCATCATCATATCAGCCGAAGCCTTCCTAGAAGAGCAAGCGTCAACGACGCAAGGAAAATCAACACGCCCCACCAATACCATCATCGTCCCACACTCTCTATGACTTCATGCCTATGGAGATAGGGATTCCTCCCAGAATCCACCTAGTAATGGATGACTCTTCATGTGATAGTCAAGGGTATTCTTCGGTTAACACTATGGAGTTATTAAATCCCTATATGACTCCCGACGACGGGGAGTTCCAAGCAAACCTCCGCAACGTCTCCAGCTGACGTCAACATCGATGGATATGTGACCATGTGGGCTATCGAGGCACATCATTTGGAACATACATCCTGGCCGTGCATGCCACTGAGACCAGACAATAAGCCCAACGTAGAGGTCAGCACACACAGCCTCCTCATCTGGTGTCATCAGGACCACCTCCATCGCCATTTGTATTGCTGGATTAGGAAGAGCCACTTCGACTATGTTGTGACCATCCTCACCCTGCTATAGACCAGTCTCAGTCATCCATATCTCATCCAGAAGCTACTGTATGGGCTTCGACTAATGATCGGAAGGATATACCCAGCATCAGTCAGCCGCCGACCCAGCCAGCAGGGCCCACCATGCCTCCTGTCATAGAGCGGCCTCCAGAAAGAAGAAGTTCATGCCTGGAATGGATGTATGATGTTCTCAAGCACATTGACAACATCGCAGTGAGGATTTACATCCTCGAGTCCCTTCTCTTGACATCATATATGTGTGAGTCCCTCGATGAGTCTTTTAGAAGCCCCCTCCAGTTTTAGATGGAGTTCGCAGCAGCAGGAGCCTTTCATGCTGATGCGGTCGAGAAAGATGAATGAAAGGCCATAATTTCATTCTATAGAGAAGATGTAAGATCTCCTATACATGGTCACATCCGACTTTTATACATTACTGGAAAATTTAATGGTGAGGAGGTACGCTGCTGTCTTGTTGACATCATCTCCAGGATTAACTCCAGACACAAACACTACAGAAGATGGGGTTATCTGAAGATGACCTGACTCACTCCGATTTAAGAATCCAGGGATACGACAGGACAGAATAGACCCCAGTCAGTAAGATTCATTTGAAGACCCAGTTTGGTGGCCTAGTAGCCAACCCTGAGTTTATGGTTTTCTCCCAAGACACTGCATACAATGCATTTATGGACAGACCATGGATCCACTTTCACGTGGCGGTCCCCTCATCATACCACCAATGCCTCAAGTACTCCCTCAATAGTAGAGTAGGTGTACTTTAAGGGGATTCTTCTCCTTTTTCCTCTTGTGAATCCCACTACCTGGATGCCGATTATTACAAGAGCAAGGAAAAACAGATTCAGTCCAGTGAGTTTGAGCTCGTCACAGTCGCAACCGACCCCTGGGCAGGTCTAGATGACACCTACATCTTCCTGATCCATCAATTGGAAGCCACGACCCCCGATATTGGGCATTGTTTTGTTTTCTCTAGTATGATAGGGAAGAATATTCCCAAGTCTACGTGATGATGGAAGATCACCACGTACTCCTACAAAAATCAGGCTCAAGTGATCACAGAGCCTCCTACCCCCAAAAGGTATCGGGATGTTCACCGCATGGAAATAGAAGTACTTCATACATGTCTATTTTGGGGGGATGGAATTAATCCGCTCCAGCCGACACAACACTATTTCTATGATATCATCAAGCGTGGCCCCTTGGGATGAATACTATATGGTATCAGGTTGAAAACTTGCATTTCTATGGTCTCGGCAGAACAGGAATATCCTTGTGCAATGGAAACTGCCCCTCAGGCAGGTACGAGCCTCCCGTTGCAATCTACCAACCCAGAGGAAGCTTCTCCCGCTGGAGATCCCTCCTCCACAAGTGAAGAAGAGGACTTGGAGGATGCTCCCCTGACCATTAAAGAGGGCATCTCCACCACGGTTGATGAACCGGTACAGGTGACCCTTGGTAGTGAGGCAGATCCGAGACCCACCTTGATTAGTGCCTCCATGTCCCTCGAAGAGTAGCAACAGTACATGGACTTCCTTAAACAGCATCATGATGTGTTTTCATGGAGTTACGATGAGATTCAAGTATTAGATCCTCAGGTAGCCATCCACTGCCTTGGTCTTCCAAAAAATCATCGTGGGTTCAAGCAGCCTCCTAGAAAGATGCACGCTTCTCACATTGCCATGGACGAGGATGAAGTTGACAAGCTCATCAGATCCAACTTCGTTAAGGATTTATAGTACCCTATGTGTATAGAAAACATTGTTCCAGTAAGAAGTAATAATGTATAGATCAGTGTTTGCATCGAATTCTGTGATTTCAACCGTCGTTGTCCGAAGGAAGATTTTCCCCTTCCTGTGATGGAATTTTTGATCGATGCCATAGCTGGGTTCCAAGACCTTTATTTCATAAATGGGTACTCTAGATATAATCAGATCTAGATGGCCCCCAAGTATGAGGATTCTACAGTATTCAGGGTGCCACAAGGTAATTTTTGTCACCAAGTCATGCCCTTCGGCTTATTGAATGTGGGTTCCACCTATCAGTGGGAAATGCATCGCATATTCAATCCAATCCTCAGGACATTGGTGGAATGCTATCTGTACAACTTGGTGGTCAAATCTCGCCAACAAATAGACAATCTCAAGGACCTTGAGAAAGTGTTCGGATTCCTCCATTCCCACCACATGATGATGAACCCGCTGAAATGTGCCTTCACGGTTACCTATGGGAAGTTACTTGGCTTTGTTGTCAGGAACAAGGGCATCGAGATTGACTCAGAGAAGATTAAGGCCATCAGTCAGATGCCTCCCCTGAGCAATATTCGGGAGCTTCAATGATTCCAAGGCCACTTAGCCTACATACGCTGATTCATTGTGAATTTGGACAGAATGTGTAATCACTTTTCTCGGATCATGAAGAAAGGCTCTGCCAAAGAATGGGATGAAGAGTGCCAGACTGAGTTTGAGGAAATGATGCTGTATCTGCTCCAACCTTTTGTCCTGATGCCACCCGTCTCCAAAAAACCACTAATCCTTTATGTGACTTTCCCGGGATGACCTATTGGCTCCCTTCTCACCCAGAAGAACAATGAGGGGATGGATAATAATCATTATTACCTCAGCTACATGATCCTCGATACGGAGACCAGATACTCCCCCATTGAGAAGAGATACCTTGAAATGGTATTCGCGGTACATAAATTGTGACACTACTTGAAGAACCCCAAGGTAAAACTGGTGTCTCGGGTAGACCCGCTGAATTACATTCTGAACTGCCCCATGTTGACTGACCGTCTAGCACGATGGGCAGTAATCCTTCAGCATTTAGACATTAGGTTCTTCCCTCAGAAGGCTATCAAAGTACAAGCCCTGACATATTTTCTTGCTACCCATCCAACCCCTGCGGACTAGTCCCATGACCTAGATTTTCTTGATGAGTCAATCCTCTTGGTAGATCATGTCATCCCATGTTGGAAGATACACTTTGACGTTGCTTCCCGAATCCCCACCGGTAGGAGGCTCAACGATCCCAGGCTCAACAGTCTAGGCTTGGGTATTGTCTTTATTACCCAAGTGCAAGCCATTATTCCATACTTATTCCTATTGTCAGAAGGCTGCACCAACAAAGAGGAAGAGTATCAGGCTCTTATCACTGTCCTCGAGCTGGCCCTTGAGATCGATGTGCCCCATTTTCATGTGAAAGGGGATTATGAACTAGTAATCAAGCAAACAAATGGTGAAAATGTCATCAAGAAGTCAGAGATCATACCATTATTTGATCAAAATCTTTTGCTAATGGACCAGTTTCCATCTCGGGCAAAAGTTACTCATGTCCCTCGGTCTCAGAATGGTAGAGCAGATGCCCTGGCTGGCTTGGCTGCATCACTTGCAGAACCTGAGTAGGATGATTTGATTATACATGTGGCAGATCGGAGAGTCATTCCTCCTGTTACCCCATATGATGACGATGGCATTTGGGTAAGCCATATTCCCACTGGATCTTCCATGATAGGACTCCCATGTTCCCCAGATGTAGTGGTTGAAGTGACTCCCTACTAGAGATCCCCCTTTGTCAAGTATCTCCAAAATGGTTGTCTCCTGGCTGATCGAGCTGAGCACGAGCGAATCCGAAGTCGCGTGCTGTAGATTAACATCCAGAGTGGTCCTAGTCTTGAGCAGATCATCAAAAAGCACGGGTTCGATGGTGTTCTCTTCAGTTTCATCCAATGATTCATGATTTATTTGGCCATGTAAAAGGTTCAGGCCGGTTCCTGTAGTGCCCACCAGACTAGGCTGAAGCTATCGCATTAGATCCGGAGACTGGGCTACTTCTGGCCCTCCATGATCCATGATTCCATCATGTTCTCCAAGAGATTTCATGTGTGCCAAATTCATGCTAACTTCATGCATCGTCTGCCAGAACCTCTCCACTCTACCAAGTACTATTGGATGTTTGCGGTGTGGGGACTCAATGTCTTGGGACCATATCCTCCGGAGACAGCTCCCTAATGAAGGTTCATCCTGAAAACCACATATTTTTTATCCACGTGGGCAGAAGAAGTTCCGCTGAAGGAGGTCAAGACCCATTCTGTCATCGACTTCGTGAGCTCCAATATCATCTACCAGTTTGGAGTCCATCACGCCATCCTCAATGATAACAGAATGATCTTACGAGCAGCCAAGCTGAAGAAATTGTACGCCAAGTATAACATCTTTTCTAACTATACCTCCCGCTACCACGCACAAGAAAATGGGATGATAGTGGCGTTCAATAACACCCTCTCTAACATCTTGCAGAAAATGGATGGTTAGAATAAGAAGAGTTGGTCGGACATGATCCCCAACGCCCTTGGGGCTTATCGGACGACGACTCGGGATTTCACCCAGGTGACCCCATTTTCCCTAGTATACGGAGCTGAGGTCGTCCTGCCCATCGAAATCCATGTAACTTCATTACGCTCAGCGGTCTATGACAAGCAGGTTCCAAATAAGGTAGCCAAAATTCATCTGGCTGAATTGGAAGCACTTGACGAGAATAGGATTCATGCCCTGCACAATCTAGAAAGGCATAAGAATAAGATAGCTAGAGCCTTCAACAAGAAGGTTTGCCTCTACTCTTTTCTGCATGGCGACTTGGTATTGGCCCTCCGGACACCAATGAATCCTGGCAATAAACCACCCATGTTGGAGCCCAAATGGGAATGAACGTACATAATTCACAAGGTCTACCCCAATGGTGCATACTCCCTAGTGACCATGGATGGTGAGCGTATAACTCATCCCACCAATTCCAAGTTCCTCAAGTAATACTTTTCCTGAGCCTAATAGTCCTGTATGACCTCAAAATGTTCGGTCCTACAAGAACCTAAACTGTTTGATGGTTCGACATGACCCTAAACTTCTTCATCCCGCATGACGATAAACTGTATGTTATCCTGAATGATTTTAAACTGCACCCCTAGAACTATGTGTGGATTTATTCCCACCCGCATGGGATATGTAGGAACGCTCAAGCGTTTCATCTTGAGCCCCACCCCAAACTCTACGCTTTGACTTTCCCAACTAGTTATAGTTCTCTCAGAGGATCCTTGCATGATATAGTGTAAGATTATTTAGCCCCACTCATTCAAGGATTACGACAGTCGCACCATGTTCCCAATCCCCGTTCTTCTATCCTCCCATGTCCTCACCATATGATGCTAAACTACATGGCCTTCAAGAACTACGCATATCTTGATTCCCATCCTTATGGGATACATATGAACACCCAAACATTTCATCTGTTGGCCAAGCCCAAACACCAGAATCTCCCCTCGGGTCACGAAATATGGTGTGGGGCAGGCTTTTTCCCCAATTCACATCGATCTCATCTCAATACATCCATATGTCCCACTCCCTAGAGGTATTCGCCTCTTTCAAAGATGGGAGCAACTATGCTTCACCCAATACTTTGATTGGGAATCCATATTGTCTCCCATCCAGAAGGGCCCCTAAATGGCAGGGATGCTAGGCCCAAGGGCTCTCCTAAAACTCCAGGCCAATGACCTTGAGGATGTTGAACAAAAAATTGATACAAGTCACGCGTTGCGAATATGGTCAGTGGTCAATGATCATTTTTCATTCCCATTATAACTCACTACAAGGACGATGTGTTTCAAAGACGGTCTACAACAATCCTTTATCATCAGAACCACTACACGATGTCTCGAACATTGAGTGTAGTGGTCCATTCTTCCTCATTGTATCTCCAAGCGATGAACTCCCTTCGGGAAAAGCCTACTATTATACCCCTATATGGCAGGGAGAGCTGAGTCCGGCTCCTTGTTTACCACACCGAGCACTGTTCATGTGGTCTTAAGAGCTGTGATGAGGCGGTAACCTCACAAGAGGTCGGATGGCTACCATTGTCCAGGACGCACAACCTCAGACCCCTTGGCCTTTTCCAGCCCCTTGTCCCTTTCTGGCCACTATCCCAAGTTCTCATTTAGGGTATTGTGGAGTGGAGTGGACTTAGGTCCTCATTCAATTCAGGATATTTTTCCATGTGACACATATCCCCTTGAGACACCCCTCCCGTCATTTATCATCCATACCATGAGCACATGCCCTACCGCACTTCACATGCCCAATCTCGGGCCCACGACCCAAGTCTTAACTCTTACGGGACTGTACGGTGTGGTATGGGATTATGTCCTCACTCACACAGGGTTACTCGCCGCCTCGTACACCTCTTGTATGTGGGGTATCTTACCCTATTCATCATTCTCACTGGAAGACATTAAACAGAAAACTGGTCCGGCCTTTCCATCTGAGGCCCAGCCTGAGGTCCCTCAGCCTTTTCGAGGCCCCGACCTAGGTTCTCACATAGGATTGTACAATGGGGTATGAGATTATTTCCCCATTCATGTCGGATTACTCACTGCGCCGTACACCTCTTGTATGTGGGGTATCTTTCCCATTTGTGTCATTACTGCATGACAATAAACTGCACATTACTCCCATTGAGAACTACGCGTGGCTTTATTCTCATCCTCATGGGATACATAGGACCACCCGAACATCTAGACTTTGAGTCCAGCCCCAACTCTTAGAAATCTCCCTCTCATCTTGGCCCCTTAGTCTATATTCCCCCAGAGAGAGGAATATACGATGTGGAAAGGTACTATGTTCTCAATTCACATCGGGTGTTGTAACAACCTCGCCATTTACATCCTCCTCCTAATATTTTTTCATCCCCTTGAGATATCCTTGTCTTTTCAAATCAACCAATCTCAAGATGAGCCCCTCGGTCCTCTTCGGAGATTCACCAATGTGCCCAAGGGTTCTTTGGTTTAGTACGTGGAATGTAAGACTCTACTAAGACTTGATTTAACCCATATCTCAGGCTTCATGTTCCCCGTCATTAGGGATTCCATCACAATTCACATCCCAAAGGGACCCCAAAATGGCACGGATACTAGGTCTAAGGGCTCTCCTAACATTATGAGCCAATGTCCAAGAAGGTTTCAGACAACAAATCGATACAAGTCCCACGTTGAAAATATGGTTAGTGGTCAACACTCATTTATTTGTCCCCATTTCGGGCTAATGTGATATGGATGTTGTGTTTCGAACACGGTCAACATTTATCCTCCATCGTCACACCAACCCCATTAAGCCTAAAATTTCGGTTACATGATTCACATCCTTCTTAACCTCATCATGTCCATGTAAAACTATTTGACTCTGGGTACTATTTCTCAGTGCACATCCACATGTTAGGAGGAAAAAGCAGTGATAAGGAAATTATTTGGGGCTACACCGATTTCCCCTTTTCATGTACTTCACGTATTGCAAATACTTTGTCCGACCTTGTTTCCTACACCGAGTTTGACTCACGTAGGCTTAAGAATCATATTAAGGTCGACTATTACATGGAATAGTCCTTCTTTTCCACGGTCCAAGTTCTAAGAACTTAAAATAAGATCTTTTCATATTTCCCATTTGGAGAACTACATACAGCTTGATTCCAATTCCATGGGATACGTAGGAACACCCGGACACTTGGTATATGGGTCCATCTTAATTGAGAGCCAGTATCTCCTATTTCCTACCCTTTTACCTCTTTTTGGCCACTTGGTCTGAGATTTATTTCTCAGAATTGCACACGGTGTGGTGTGGACCTCATCCTCATTCACGTAGGGTAAGCTTTATTGCACAATGCACACTCCCCCTTCAGCCTCGTCCCTAAAACATTTGTGCCGCACGACATTAAAATGCATGGTTTTCCTAACACGTGACCCTAAACAGAGACAATATCGTCCTAGTTGCACAATGAAAATTGGCACTGCATTGTGACGTCCACACCCAAGAAAAATTCAATTTTGGCATCAGTTATACACCATGCGATTTGTCAACACCTGCATATGGCTTGATTCCTACGGAGATACTCAGACCGTCTATTCTCGGTCCATCGCTTAAAAAATAGTTCTCCAAAAGAACAAACAAGATCTATCAAACACGTCTGTTTTTTGTTTATAAGCTAGACCTGCTCAACCTTATTATACTTGGCATATGTATCCCACTATTCCGTCTACTAGAACTACATGTGTCTTGATCATCATCCTCATGGGGTACAAAGGAATGCCCATGCACTTCACCTCAGAAAGTAGCATAACTCTCATTTCTGGTCCCTCATCCTAAAACCATCTGAGGGTACACATGGTGGTCGGAACCCCAGGTTCCCATTCATTTCGGGTTGTATAATTAACCCACCATGTGTAAACTACATTTCCTACCATCCATGGTCTGAGCTCTATGGCCATAAACTAAGATCACTTTGCATCCTTTCCGCATGACAATAAACTGCACAAAAGCTTCCAGAACTACGTATGGATTGATTCCCATCCTCATGGGATATGTAAGAACACACAATAATATTGCCTTTGAGTCCATCCCAAAGAATCACAAATCCATTCCCCCTCAGTTTTTCATCCCCGTGGCCCGAGTTCTTTCGGGGAACCCTGCACCTTTACCCTGACTAAGTCCAGGATGCCCCATGATAATGTTGGGAGGTGATAGTTTCCTAATCAAAGAGGTCATGTTCAGAAGTATGTTTGATCCTGGTCAGACAAATGTATTCGCCTAATGAATTTCCACCATGGTGGGGTAATTTGAAACGTGTTGGACTCTAGTTGAAAAACCCATCATTCAACATTCCATGCTTTACGTACACTTTTATTTGGATCCTCGTCCTCTTTCACATCTAGAGGATCCCCCTAATAGTATGGATGCAGGGCCTACAGCTTGCCTACTATCCTAGGATAACGTCTTGGAAGACTAAGGGATGACATTTCAAGTTAGGCCCCATGTTTCGAACATTGTCCGCGGTTTACCCTCATTTTCTATCCCCATTCCAGGCTAACGCAATAAGGATATTGTGTTTCGAATGCGGTTAACTGTTATCCTTCATTGTCCTACCACCCCCAATGTGTTCTGAATCCGGGGTATCGTGATTCAAACAATCCATTCCCATCTATTCGGATTGATTCCAGTACCCCTAGCATTACCCTGTTCGTGCACAAGTGCACATTGGGGAAATGGTAAATCGGCTGTTCTGAGAGCGTCATTCTCTAGTCAGGTCTCTCCCATATCTTTTCAGGAATCCAGGTTGGTTGTTCAATCCCTAGATTCCCGAAACCTGGTTAAAACTCTTATGTTCAGGATAAATGACATAGAGGCCATCCTTTATTTCTCACATTGGTCTTGACCCTTGTGAGCCTAGGGATTGATCACTGGGTGTTTTGAAAATATAACAGATGCATGTAAATCCAATACAAATAACGAAACTCATGAAGGCTATTGCATCAAACGATCAAAGTATGAAAGTAAATTTGAGGGTTTGTAATAATTAAATTACCTTATGGTCGATTCCCCCCATGGATGGTTTAGCCTCGTCAAAAGAGCGTAGCAGCTCTGCCACCCTCTGGCTGGTGGCGTCCAAGAGTTGCTGTCGCTGGTTCAGCTCTCGCTCCTCCACGACAGTAATGGGGCACAATTAGTTGGCCATAATTTGGGCCCGCTCCACGTCAGTCTGAATGGTGGCCATCTCCTCAGAGTATCACTTCGTGCCCTCTTCGACCATTCCCAGCTAGGCCATCAATTGCAATATTAGCTCAGATTGCGCATTAAGGGAGTTCGAGTGCTCGTCCCCTGACTCTGCAGCTACTGGACCTCATCTTCAGCCATCTAAAGACTCTTTATTTTTACTGTTTTCATCAAATGCCATCCCACATCGAGGCCACGGTCATACTCCCAAATCTTTTCGACCATAAGATTTCAGACGAGCATGTGAGAATGCTGGGCATCCACTCCCCCAGCACACAATTCGTGCAGTCGCGAGCGAAGTCTGTCCATCTCATCCAGCCATATTGCTTGGGGAGTGTCATCAATGAAGCGCTTGATCTGCTTCCATGATTAGCAATGGGCTAGTCTATTTTCCACTTCATCAGAGTTCATCTCGTCCAAGTTAGTGTGGTTGGCAGGCTCATACATGGGGAACGCCCCCAGGAACTCTTCAGTAGGGTCCACATATGGTATTTGATCAGGCATGGTGGGACCTGGGCTATCTGATCGATCCTCATCATTGGATCCCACATCAATGATCTTGGGTTCAGCCCCACTTAGGGTCCCACCAGTGATTGGGAGCACCGCCGCTCGGTCGGTTTGGGCCTCTGCCTCCACGATCACCAGCATTCCCCTGGGAAGGACACAGCCAGAAGCCCAGACCAACCTCGCCAAGGAGTCCCACTCCATTTGAAGAATTGTTCGCACCAAAAAATGACGAGGACGTCTGTAAACATTGTTAGGGGATGAAAGTCATAAAATTGGTAGAGGGGACTTACAGAGATCGAATTCCATGTCTCGTTTTTGTGCTGATATTGTCGGGAACCCGAGGTGTGCCCCCCCCGTATATGATAATAAGGTTTGAAAGAAACTAAGGGGTCACCTCAGGTGTCCTGGACTCACTAGACATGGTATTTTATGTAACCGCAGGTGTGGATTTTGAAGGTCCCGCATCAGTATTCATTGAGGGACGGGAACATGTCCTATGTATGAGGTCATCCTGTATAGTGTTGATGGTAGTAAGGTGTCCTGAATGACCTGAGAGTAGACACTGAGGATGGTTTTTGGAATTTTACCTCGAGGGCCTCTGCAAATTCTTCGAGGTCTGAGTCCTAATCGCTGACTTCGCCCTCCTCCAACTGACTCCCTCCACTGGCCTTGTTCCCCAAGGAGGAATTGTCTGATTCTTCCGGCAGAGCAAAGCAATCTCAGAGTTCATCGACCGACAACTGTTATGGGACTGTGCGATTCAGAAACACCTTGACACGATCCATCATTGGATGATGTGAACCCTAGGAATGCACATTGTCCTCCTACTCTTCCAGGTATTTCTCCGCCTCCGTCCAGGACACCGCAAAGCCGGCCTGGACAAGGAATATTGCTGGAAAATTCATCCTGAGATGGTTCAAGTGTTTCCACATCTCATAAGGATTGCGGAATTTCTAATTGACTTCCCAGATGTCCCAGGCCTCTAGGAAGACAACATTCTCCAGCATATCTATATGGTGCAGCCGCTTCCCCAGAGCCTGGGTAGGTATCTTGTTGAACCCTCTCGACGGCCTCCCCACTTGATGACTCCCCTCTTTCGGAACCACCAGTCCACTACTTCCATTGGATCTATCTCCGTTTACTCACCCTCAACTAACGAGGGTCTCGATTCAATGGCATATCTTCCATCGCGAGATGCCCTCGCCGCCTTCCGGCCCTGGCCCCACGGTTGGGAAGGCTCACTATCACCAACCCGAACTGGTGGCTGCTTCATCATTTCCCCCAGGTAGGCTGCCTCCCAACTTTGGGAATACTCCTTGACCACCCTGGAGGTAGCAGTGGGTGGAGTCAGCTTATTCCTCATCTTTCCATCCTCATGAGTAAACATGATCCACATATGCCACATCACGCTTGGATACTCTTCTAGGCTCACCCCTAGGTAAATCGAGGGGGCTAGTCACTGCATGAAACGAAATTGCTGGGAAAATTGGTGCGGTGTGTATGACTAGGAGAGTATCTCACAGTCTACCCTCTCCACCAGGACTCCACCATGAAAGAGCATGAGATAAGACCGGTGCTCTTTTTCCCCTTGGCCATCATCCGTGAAGGCCCCCGTTGGAAACAAGAAGAGATGAAAGTTAAACTCTTCTACTTTCCAGACTCGGTTTATTAATGATGGTATGGTCAGCTTGGCTGAAAAGCTCCCCAAGACATTTAGGATGGATGGGAGAAAGTCCAATCTCAGAGGAGAAATAGGGTTTGGGTAATCATAAAACCCCTAATATGTGCCTCTATCCACCCATACAGAAGGTGGCAAATCCTGCATTGTAATGACCCGAAATTTTGAATAAATCTTGTTGCCTAATTTTATGTGTTATTTTATTTTATTTCTATACTCAACAAAAATGTTTCATTTGATAAAATGAGTATAATTAAAATGAGACTGTTGAGGTTTGATTGTTATATGACCATTGGTCAATATGATCGATGTAAACTAAACGTTTCGATTATTGTCTCTAAATACAAGTAATATTGGTTAATTATTATAGTAAGAATATTTGATTACCTCATCCAATAGTCTTGGACCGATCGAAGCCCATCTAACAAAACTTGGGAACGCGGTAGCACCACTGGGCTTTGCTCTGGACCAAACCCAAGATGAACTTCATCATGTGAAGCTAGAACGGAATCGCTTTCACGAGAAGTTCAAATGGATAGAAATTACTACTCGTGCGATGTTGGCTGAGCCTCCCTCAGATTCTCTCACCTTAGCACAACTTACACTTAGGTCCTCTGCTGGTGTGATAAGGGGCTATGTAAGGAGACCGTAACTGCTTTGTGTAATCCTTTTTTTAAATAAAAAATGGGATTTCTTCTTATGATAGTGTTTATGAATTTTCAAATAACCGGATAAATATAGTATTCATATTTTTTATGAATCTTAGAAAAAGGATATTTTAAAAATGTTTATGTAAACCTTAAATAATTAAAAATGTGTAATGATTTTCGAAAAATGGTCTTCTACAATTATGTTCAGTATGAAATTTAGAGTATAATAAGATCAACTTGATTTTTCATGAATAATAAATTATGAATAGTGATTTTATGCTTAGGATTAGTAATGTGACCAAATAGATTAGTATCCTCACTTAAAGAAAGTATTAAAATAATCTAGGAACCTTGATTAAGTAATGTGATTCAATAAAATGGTTAAATAACGCTTTCATAAATTATTATTCAAGTATTAGTTTTTTCGAGTGAATAGTGTTTTTAATTAAAAATTTAATTAAAAATATTTAGAAATTTTTTTTATAAAATGGATTTCATTTTTTAACTCAAAGCATCGATATTATGTTAAGGTAATTTTTAGGGTTTATTCTGAAAAAAATGAATTTTCGGTGAATAGTGTATTTATTAAAAAATAAAATTATAAATATTTAGAAAATTATTTTTATAAAATGGAGTTCATTTTTGAAATCAGAGCATTTATATTTGGTTAATGTTAAATTTTGTGATTTTTCTGAGAATGTTGAATTTTCAGTGAATAGTAAAAATACAGTTTTAGTGTTTCGGTATGTTTCATGACATCATAACTGTGTCATGATGATGTCATGATATATTTTAAGGGTTGGCCGACCAAAGGTGATGATTTATTGTATTGGGGGCCCCATGTGGCCTGACTTCATGGGAAATATCATGGGAGAGAACATGGTTTTGAGAAAACCACTTTTGAGGTGTCCCTTGGCCATTAATGCTTTGTCCCCTCACTTTCCCTATAAATACCAAGCCCTCCTCTCATCCAATAGACTCTAAAACCATTCTAAACGAGGTTCTAGTGTTCTTACCTCCCAAGGAGTCCTCCCAAGGTTCCTCCAAGCCCTCATGGTCCAAACCTTTGAGTTTTAAGAGTTACATTTTAAGGTAAGGGATCCGACCTCTCTCTTTCTTTTCAAGAAATCTCTTTTATGTCAGTTCTTTTATGCTCCATGTTATTATGTTAAAGGATGTTCTTTTATAATCCTCTTACTGAACTTTTCATGTTCATATAATGATAGATCCCCTCTTACTCTCATTATTTTGTTTTATGGTGTTTTAAGTGGCACCGTTAGGCTGCCGAATTTTTTAGTGGTTTTTTCACCTTTCTTCTTTTTCAATGTTCTAATTCCATGTCAAGTCTTTCATGTTGATTTTCATTATTTTGGGGTATGATATCTAAATATATCATACTGATCTTTTATTTTCATATGATTAGATACCCTATTTGATCTCTTCAATTCAGTATTTTGATGTTTTAAGTGGCACCGTTAGGCTGCCGAATTTTTTAGGGATTCTTTCACCCTTCTCATTTTCATGATCTATTTTCTTGTCAAGTATATCATGTTTCATTTTATTATGTTGGGGTATGATCTCTAAATATATCATACTGATCTTTTATGTTCAGACGATGAGAGTCCCTATTTTATATCATCAATTAATTTTTATTGAAGTTTAAGTGACGTCGTTTGGCTGCCGAAGTTCTAAGGGGTTCTTTCACCCTTCTCATTTTCAAGATCTATTTTTTGTCAAGTCTTTCATGTTCCTTTTTATTATGTTGGGGTATGATCTCTAAATATATCATACTGATATTTTATGTTCATATTATGATAGACCCTATTTGATATCTTCAATTAAGTATTTTGATGTTTTAAGTGGCGCCGTTAGGCAGCCGAATTTTTAAAGGATTCTTTCACCCTTCTCATTTTCAAGATCTATTATCTTGTCAAGTCTTTCTTGTTCCTTTTTATTATGTTGGAGTATGATCTCTAAATATATCATACTTATCTTTTATTTTCATGTGATGAGAGACCCTATTTGATCTCATCAATTCATTTTTGTTGATGTTTAAGTGACGCCGTTAGGCTGTCGAATTTCTAAGGGGTTCTTTCACCCTTCTCGTTTTCAAGATCTATTTTCATGTCAAGTCTTTAAAGTTCCTTTTTATTATTTTGGGGTATGATATCTATATCTATCATACTGATCATTTTTGTTCATATGACAAGAGACCTTATTTGATCTCTTCAAACCATTTTTGGATGTTTTAAGTGACGCCATTAAGCTGCCGAATTCTCATAAGAGAAATCTTATTTTTTGTCTTCCTTTCAAGTTCTTCATTTCATATGGTATATCATTCAAATTTCATTACCATGTTCTTAAATACATTATATTCTGATCCCCTCCTGTTTTATGAATCATTTTTAGTGGGTGACCCATGTCCCCTCTATTTTCAATGTTTTCTAAAACCATGTATCATAGCCATTATGCTGCATAGTTTTCTTCTCAAAATTCCTCCCTCTTTATCTCAAAATTATTTTATGTTATTAAGTGAATAATAAAAGCTCTTATTTCTACAGGTGTATTCAAATATATATCAAAATTCTCTATTTTAAATTCTGGGATTTACATACCTGAAACCCGCTTTCCCTTTTTTGTGGGTTAAAAGTGACATATAGATCATGTCTTTAAAGCAATTTTTAAAACATTATTTTTATGACATGAAACCCATTTCTTTTATTCTATATGGGTTGTTTATGAAATTATTGATGATGATATATGTGGATCACTTGATAATAAAGACATGTTAAGGGTGTGTCCAGCTAGTGCTCCGATGCATTGTGTAAAGACTTAATCTCTAGAGATGACTTTTTAGACTGATACCTTGGTGAATAACCTTGGTAATTTTTAATGACACCTTGGGGATGGACCTTGGTGAAACGAAATGATTGTAAATATTAAAATTTGTAGCCACATCTTCAAGTTATAAAAAATTTTATTTTTATTATGATATGCCTCATTATTTCATTCTCATGCCTTAAAGTTCATTTCATGACTTTATTGATGTATCTCAAGTTCATATGTTAAATGTTTCTCTTGTTTCCCTTACTAGGCCTTCTGCTCACCCTTTCGTTTGATGTATTTCCCGAGGTTATGAGATGTGGTAATGAACCTAGATGAACATGAATATAATCCTTTCAAGTGTTTAAGAATAATTTTTTATGTTGTCATGTTTTTAGTTCCTGGTTTCCAAGACACTAAACCTTAAAGATCCTCGGTTTTGTAAAATATAATGAAAGTTTATGTGATAAAAAGGAGGGATACTATAGTTGGTATCAAAGGATGGTTTAGTTATTTGTGGAAATTAGGATATGAAAAAATTAGGGAGAAGCCTATAGAAAAGTTTATATAGAGAAAATATTCCTGGTATTTTGGTGAGTATTGAGTAATGGGTTTCCAAGCAAATACATCCCTGTCTGGATATGAGCAGGTAGAGGTGGCTCTGGCACAGATGTACATAGGGGTAAAACCTAAAAACACCGCTTTGAGCTAGACTCAAACGGGAACTGGTACACGACAACGGGCCTTGCTGCACTCTTGGTTACGACACTCCTAGGAGATATGCTTTGGTAAATTCATAAGCTTAGTATGAACCATTGTTAAAGAAACAAAGATAAAATAAAATAAAGATTCACATAAGAATTTATGATCATGGATAACCTATATGGGAACCTAGGGGATCACAAGTTAGGGTATACGTTTCTTCTACAAGTTATACTTATATGCTTTAAGCTCCTTTTCATGATTATTGGTTAAGTATTTAAGCCTCTAATTATACTTTATCTTCTTCGTTAATGGTGGGAAATGGAAGAACATGTCCCAACAACCAATGTGATAGGAAGTGCGACGATTGTCGTATTAATATGACAAAGATGATTAGGGGATTAAAAGATGATTATTATTTTGGAAGACGTTCACTGTTTTGGGGACCGTATATGATTGAGGTAAATAGATTACTATGGTATTTTCATTGAGGAGTAAGGTTGAATTATAGAATTGATGAATTTAAGGTGGACTTATAGTAATTTAGGTTACTTATGGAAATGATTAACCTATCTTGGGTAAAATATTATTAGGTGAGCTACTTTGGTTATAAGATGTTTGGAGTGGTTGATGTTGTTTGGTGATGAACAATGAAGTTTATTTTGGAAGACTATGTTATCAAATCCCTCTTGTATTTGGGTTTCAATCATAGTTTGGTTTATTTTGAGGAATTTTAAGGACTGTTATTTATGGAATGGTCTATGATGAACATTGGGTAGTACCATGGAACATTGAAGATTTAAAATTAGTTTCCATTCATATGGGATTCTATCTTTTTGAAGAGTTGTTTTACCTTACCATTTCTGTTTTTGGGATAATGTTTTAAGATTAAAGAAATAGATAGTTCATCTTTTGTGGATTATGTGATTCTCTAGAATATGATTCTTGTGCTTTTGATGAGACTAAGTGTTTTTGAATTCTCATCATTTGGAGAAAAGATTAGTTTTGGTAAAAACTTATTAAAGGATAAAACTCTACTTGAAGGTAGGTATATTTTCTTATGTTTCTGTTCTAAGTAGTAAATGAATTCCTCAAAATTATGAAAAGGAACGTAAAACATAAATGTGGTTGGTTTACGTTTCCTACTAGGTAATCAAATACCGTTTACACACATCATATGTTTGGGATTTTCTTATGGTTAACTTTATCCTAATAATGTTTTCTATCACTCTCCCTCAAAACTTGACCCTTTGTTTTATCCTCCATGTCCATGTTTTCCTACATGGAATCCTAGTGTGGGTTAACTCGGGTGACCTTTGTACTTCCCTTTCATTCTTTTAAAGTATTAGTTTTACTGACTCATTTTCCGATGTGGGACATTCAATGAAATTTAAAAACCCAATTTTAAAAATTGCGAGGATGCAATTTCTTAAGGGGGGAAGATTGTAATGACCCGAAATTTGGAATAATTCTTTTTTCCTAATTTTATGTGTTATTTTATATTATTTTTATACTCAAAAAAAATGTTTCATTTGATAACATGAGTATATTTAAAATGAGACTGTTGGGTTTGGACTGTTATATGACCATTGGTCAATATGACCGCTGTAAACTAAATGTTTTGATTATTGTCTCTAAATACAAGTAATCATGGTTAATTATTATAGAAAGAAGATTCGATGGCCTCACCCAGTAGTCTTGGACCGATCGAAGCCCATCTAACAGAACTTGGGAAGGAGGTAGCACCACTCGGCTTTGCTCTGGAAAAAACCCAAGCTGAACTTCATCGTGTGAAGCTAGAACTGAATCGCCTTTTTGAGAAGTTCAAACTAATAGAAATTACTACTCGTGCGATGTTGGCCGAGCCCCCCTCAGATTCTCTCACCTTAGCACACCTTACACATAGGTCCTATGCTGGTGTGATAAGGGGCTATGTAAGGATACCGTAACTGCCTTGTGTAATCCTTTGTTTTAAATAAAAATTGGGATTTCTTCTTATGATAGAGTTTATGAATTTTCAGATGATCGGATAAATATAGTATGCATATTTTTTATGAATCTTAGAAAAAGGATATTTTAAAAATGATTATGTAAACCTTAAATAATTAAAAATGTGTAATGATTTTCAAAAAATGGTCTTCTACAATTATGTTCAGTATGAAATTTAGAGTCTAATAAGATCAAAGTGATTTTTGATGAATAATAAATTATGAATCGTTATTTTATTCTTAGGATTAGTAATGTGACCAAATAGATTAGTAACCTAACTAAAAGAAAGTATTAAAATAATCTAGGAACCTTGATTAAGTAATGTGATTCAATAAAGTGGTTAAATAACAGTTTCATAAATTATTATTCAAGTATAAGTTTTTTCATGTGAATAGTGTTTTTTAATTAAAAATTAAAATAAAAAATTTAGAAAATTATTTTTATAAAATGGATTTTATTTTTGAACTCAGAGCATCGATATTATGTTAAGGTAATTTTTGGGGTTTTTTCTGAAAAAATGAATTTTCGGTGAATAGTGTATTCATTTAAAAATAAAATTAAAATTTTTTAGAAAATTATTTTAATAAAATGGAGTTCATTTTTGAAATAAGAGCATTGATATTTGGTAAATGTGAAATTTTGGGAATTTTCTGAGAAAGTTGAATTTTCAGTGAATATTAACAATACAGTTTTAGGGTTTCAGTATGTTTAATGACATCATAAATGTGTCATGATGATTTCATGAGATATTTTAATGGTTGGACGACCAAAGGTGATGAATTATTGTATTGGGGTCCCCATGTGGCCTAACTTCATGGGAAATATCATGGGAGAGCTTATGGTTTTGAGAAAACCACTTTTGAGGTGTCCCTTGGCCATTAATGCTTTGTCCCCTCACTTTCCCTATAAATACCAAGCCCTACTCTCATACATTCGACTCCAAAACCATCCTAAACGAATTTCTGGTCTCCTTACCTCCCAAGGAGTCCTCCCAAGGTTCCCCCAAGCCCTCAAGGTCCAAACCTTTGAGTTTTAAGAGTTACATTTTAAGGTAAGGGATCCGACCTCTCTCTTTCTTTTCAAGAAATCTCTTTTATGTCATTTCTTTTATGCTCCATGTTATTATGTTAAAGGATGTTATTTTATACTCCTCTTACTTCAATTTTAATTTTCGTATAATGAGAGATCCCCTATTACTCTCATTATTTCGTTTTATGATGTTTTAAGTGGCGCCGTTAGGCTGCCGAATTTTTAAGTGGTTCTTTCACCTTTCTCCTTATTCAAAGTTCTAATTCCATGTTATGTATTTCATGTTACTTTTTTTTATTTTGGGATATGATCTATAAATATATGATACTGATATTTTATGTTCATATGATTAGAGACCCTATTTGATCTCTTGAATTCATTATTTTGATGTTTTAAGTGGCGCCGTTAGGCTGTCGAATTTTTTAGGGATTCTTTCACCCTTCTCATTTTCAAGATCTATTTTCTTGACAAGTCTTTCATGTTACTTTTTATTATATTGGGGTATTATATCTAAATATATCATACTTATCTTTTATTTTCATATTATGAGAGACCTTATTTGATCTCATCAATTAATTTTTGATGAAGTTTAAGTGACGCCGTTAGGCTGCCGAATTTCTAAGGGGTTCTTTCACCCTTCTCATTTTCAAGATCTATTTTCTTGTCAAGTCTTTCATGTTCCTTTTTATTATGTTGGGGTATTATCTCTAAATATATAATACTTATTTTTATATTAATATGATGAGATACCCTATTTTATCTCTTCAATTCAGTATTTTGATGTTTTAAGTGGTGCCGTTAGGCTGCCGAATTTTTAAGGGATTCTTTCACCCTTCTCATTTTCAAGATCTATTTTCTTGTCAATTCTATCATGTACCTTTTTATTATGTTGAGGTATGATCTCTAAAATATATCATACTGACCTTTTATTTTCATATGATGATAGAACCTATTTGATCTTATCAATTCATTTTTGTTGAAGTTTAAGTGACGCCGTTAGGCTGCCGAATTTCTAAGGGGTTCCTTCACCCTTCTTGTTTTCAAGATCTATTTTCATGTCAAGTATTTCATGTTTTTTTTAATTATGTTGGGGTATGATATTTATATCTATCATAATGATCATTTTTGTTCATATTATTAGAGACCCTATTTTATCTCTTCAATCCATTTTTGGAAGTTTTAAGTGACGCCGTTAGGCTGCCGAATTCTCATAAGAGAAATCTTATTTTTTGTCTTCCTTTCATGTTCTTCATTTAATGTTGTATATCATTCAAATTTTATTACCATTTTCTTAAAAACATTATATTCTGTTCCCCTCCTGATTTATGAATCATTTTTAGTGGGTGACCCTATCCCCTCTCTTTTAAATATTTTCTAAAACCATGTATCATAGACGTTATGCTGCATAGTTTTCGTCTCAAAATGCCTCTCTCTTTATCTCAAAATTATTTTATGTTAGTAATTGAATACTCAAAGATCTTATTTCTATAGGGGTATTCAAATATATATAAAAATGATCTATTTTAAATTTTGGTATTTACATACATGAAACCCGCTTTCCTTTTTTCGTGGGATTAAAGTGACATAGAGATCATGTTTTTAAAGCAATTTTTTAAAACGTTATGATTATGAAATGAAACCCATTTTTTTAATGCTATATGGGTTGTTTATGAAATGATTGATGATGATATATATTTCTCACATGATAATAAAGACATGTCAGGGGTGCGCCCATATAGCGCTCCAATGCATTGGGTAAATACTTCATCTCTAGAGATGACTTTTTAGACTGATACCTCGGTGAATAACCTTGGTAATATTTAATGACACCTTGGGGATGGACCTTGGTGAAACAAAATGATTGTCAATATTAAATGTTGTAGCCACATCTTCAAGTTTTGAAAAATGTTATTTTTATTATGATATGCCTCATGATTTAATTCTCATGCCTTATAGTTCTTTTCACGACTTTATTGATGTATCTCAAGTTCATATGTAAAATATTTCTCTTGTTTCCCTTACTAGGCCTTCTGCTCACCCTTTCTTTTCATGTATGTCCCCAGGTTATGAGATGTGGTGATGAACTTAGGATGAACATGAGGAGAAGCCTTTCAAGTGTTTAAGAGGAATGTTTTGTGTTTTCATGTTTTAAGTTCCTGGTTTCCAAGACACTAAACCTTAAAGATCCTCTGTTTTGTAAAATATAATGAAAGTTTATGTGATAAAAAGGCGGGATGCTATATGCATATCCTCTATGGCCTCTTCCCCACACTGATCTGCTAGAGTATTTTTTACATCTTTGAAAGTATCAGAATTACAAGATTCACTCACCCTCTGGTCACTAGCATGGATTCCATGATGAATGTGCTTGGTCCCATGCCCTTATTTGTATCCCTCACTAGCAAGATCCTGCAATAGATAAGAGCCACAATGAATGCTGCTGGCCTAACTATCAGCTGTTATTTGGTGCTGATGCTGGAGCCCCAAGTCTTCCACTCTATTTCATCCATTACCCACAAGTATGAGTGTTTCTTGCCCCATTTAGCCCATTTTGGGAATGTCTGATGCCTCACCAGAAACTGCCTCTCTTCCGAGAAGTTTAGAAATTTCTTGAACCACTATCTGAAGTGGACATATCTCACTGCATCCTTGTCCTCTCCCAACACCAGGACCATCAACACCATCGCCAGTGGTAGAATCTTCTTCGGATCCACCATGAACCCATAATAGGAAGGAATTATTCGTTCATTTCTCATGGTATTGGGACCCCCCGAGATCTGATGCTTGTCTCATAAGCTGATACCAACCTCCTCGTGATGTAGGTTGAAGGTATTGGTCCCCAATGACCACCGGCTCAACAGCTCTGGCATCAGCTTCTTCGGCTGGTAGATGTGAAATTAGGAGGCCCAGGCTGCCTCATACAGGCCTACTCTCCTCAGCTCTGCCCCGAACTCTTCACACAAGGCGCTTACCTCGTAGGCCCATGCCCAGTCATTGGTGAAGTTGCCACCTTGTCACTGGTCCCACTCATCCGACCATCATTTATCTGGGTTCCTCAGTGCCTCCTTTAGGATGGTTTGGTACAAAGTAGGGCATGTCTCTGTCATAAATGATTTCCCATGAATATCATTCAGAATATTGTATAAACAATTAGCGGTAATGGGAATAATGTCCTCCCGAGCGTGGCTGTTGGCTGCCCTGAACCACTGGCGCTGGAACGACATGCTCCTGAATCAGTAGGCCGACTCATCCCTATTTTATTCAGGGATGAAGTCATCATCCCTCTGTCCAAATCTATATAAGGGAAACCTCTTGCACAATGGGTAATCACTTTGGATTTCTGACAATAGCTGAACCAACGAATCAGGGTCGAAGTGACTCTGTACCAACTCCACTAGACCCAATCTGTTCACCATCTCATCCCTTCATAGAGCATTTGCAAGGACCCCCCCTAATGACCTCCTGGTGATCCATCCAGCCCTTAAAAATCATATGATTTTTGGGCTGGATTGCGAAGCTCAGATGCAAAGCTGAATTGCAGAGATCGATTGCGGAGACTGCTCGCAGAGCTCGATCCAGACAGTGGAATTGTAGAGCCTTGCACTGACCCTCAGACGCAAGTCACAGAGCATAGTAATGAAAAGTTGATGAATCGCTGTGCGCTGTGAAGCAATGGCCCGATTCATAGAGTGTGATCGTGGAGTATGCAGAACTTCACGAATCAAAAGCGCTAAAAGAGGAAATCACAGAGTAGAGAAAAGGACAAAAGAGAAGTCATCCCCACTTTTTATAGGCGACAACCCCAGGTGCTTCATGTTCTGTCGATCCGTGGAAGAAATCATGGCATGCCCTTCCCATGCATCGCTACTCTGCCTCATGAGCCTCCTTTGCAAGGCCGCCTCACGAGCCATCTTCGTGTGGCCACCTCACGGGTAATCAAGAAATTTTGGCGATGGACCCTCCGACTCAAATTCTCATTTTCTCCTTGACTCCCAGTCTTAGGGGTGGCATTTGTTGATTCCAAAATTAGAGGCGAATAGAATATCCTGAAAGCATTACATAATACCTAGAGAAGACCAATTGCGAAGCTCCCAGAGCCCTACGGCTGGCACACAAAATCTCCTTCGTGATACCTCGTGAAGCAAGGAGGTGGTAATTCTCTACGAAGCCCTCTGGCATTCACAAGATGTCGTGAAGCAAGGAGGCAGTAATGCTCTATGAATCCCTCTAATGTTTATAACCCCTCTCTAATCAAGGAAGCAGGATTACTCTGCAAAGACCTCTGACATTCATGATACACTACGAAGAAAGGTGGAGGTAACGCTCTATGAATCACTTTGACGTTCGAAACCCGTCACAAAATGAGGAGGTGGTAATGCTCTGCAACGACTGCTAACATTTTCAATTCAACACGAAACTTGCGTCATGTCGAGCGGTCACTGCTTCACAGCTCTTCGTGCCTATAAATACAGGTCTCCACTCGAGCCATGACAACGGACATTCCTACCTTTCCCCTTCCTAGCTCCCGAATTGTGATGAACCTATGCTGTGCGAACCATGATCTCCTCAAGGTACTTTATGCTCCAAAAAGTACCTCCCCCTTGGTGTTAATTGAGTCCCTCTTCTGAGAGGGATGCGTTTTGCGAATCCCACAGATCTTTGTGAAGGAAGGAGATCCTCAAGGGGACTCGGGTCTTTGAAGAGGACATATGCTTCGTAAAGCACCCCCCATGTTCATGTAACCCAAGTGCCAAGGCCAAGTCGTTGTGTATCGCAAAACACATGGCTTCCCAATGCCCTGATTTGTGAGGAATTTCATCACGAATGTCTTTCCACATTGTGAAGAATCCCCCTGCACATGTAACCCAAGTGCCAAGGCCATGTCACTGTGCATTGCGAAGAACATCACTTCCCAATTCTATACATTGTAAGGTGCCCTTACTTCGTGAGGAATTGCTTTGCGAATGCCTTTCCACTTCACTAAGATCCTCCCATATACACCTATGCCCAATGCCTATCCTAGGCAACCTCACCTCGCAAAGAACAACCCTTCATGAAGCCCCTCCACTACATGGAGAACCAGAGCTTCACAAGGCTTTTATTTATGGCCCAACTCGCTCTACAACTCCATTTCCCATGTATCCCTTCAGGTGTCCATGAAGCAACTTCAAAATCCCTTAGACGACACTTTCTTTTGCATTTCTTCACCTCATGATTCTTTGCATAGGCACGCTAACAACTATTGCTTCTTTGCATAGCCACACTAACGTGGACCCCCCAATGATTCGATCCATAACACCTCCTAGCCACAGCGTTGCCTGTCCCTTCTCTTCAATAAGGGGTAGAGGGTACAAGTTATGTAAGTCTTAGGGGGAGCAGAGTAAACCCACCTCATCCGAGCTGCATGACATCAAACTTCCAAACATCATTGTCCCCAGCACATGACGTTAAAATGTGACCTCTCCCCATGCATAATACGTGGGGTGCTCCGTCTTGGACATTCTCTATGCCGACTGGCCTCTATGAGAGTGAAATCATTCCTCACATGGAATGAGATCCTTTTTATGGGAGTGGCGTTTGTTCGTAGGGATAGGGAAACCACCTTGGTGTAAGACCCTAGATTTTCTTGTAGGAGGCAGCATCCCTGCACCTCCTTTATTTAGGGACAAATCCCTCTCCTGCTGGACTTTTTCACCATCAGGCCTCCATCCTGGAGTAAGTCCCAAACTCTTTGGGCTTCTAACCACACATAACCCCCTGTTTCCTCTTTGGTCCACTAACTACGCATAAGCCCCACTCTGTTTACAATGGATGCACCTTTAGAGATGTGATCGTCAGGTCTTTTCTATCTCTTTCTTCTCACACAGAGCATGAATCACATGGGTTTAGAGCAGGAATTGACTATGATATCATCTCTAGGAATCCTAGAGTGTAATCCCCAAACACTAACTTGAACATTGAGGTCTTTGATCCTTATTACGACAAGGTATATAAGAAGCCTCCATGAGGTTCAATCCCACCATCCATCGGTACCTCCGACCCCCTTCACGTCAGTTCACCAACACCTTGGGCTGCTTAGATTGTAATCCCCGCCAACACGTTGAAATACGCGGCCTTTGATCCTTGCTAAGGCAGGGTATATAGGAATCCTCCCTGAGGTTCAAGACCTCCACCATCCAATGGTCCCGACCATCTTAACATCGGTACACCGATCCACCACCCCAAACTATGAGGACTTTGATCCTTGCTAAGGCAGGGTATGTAGGAAGCTTTCTTCAGGTTCAAGGCCACCACCATCCATTGGTCCCAACCATCTTCACGTCAGCACACAAAGCCCCTATTCCAAACTATGCAGACTGTGATCTTTTCCAAGGTAAGGTATGTAGGATGCCTCTCTGAGGTTCAATCCCAACACTCTCTCATTCCACCCTCCTCCACACATTTTCACCAACACTTTGGGCTGCCTTAGAGAGTAATCCCCAATTTCCCTCCATTCCTGAACTTAGTGGAATTTGATCTTTTCCAATGTAGGGTACACATGAAGCCTCCCTGAGGATCAAGCCCAACCATTGTTCCTGACCATCTTCACGTCAGTATACCAAGCCCCATCTGATCTACGAGGACATTGATCGTTGCCAAGTTAAAGTATCTGGGAAGCCTCCATGAGGTTCAAGCCCACTATCCACCTAGACCCCATTTCTTTATTTATGTCGATTCACCGGCTCCTGCCCTATACCCAAACTACGTGGACTTTGATACCTTCCAAGGTAGGGTACGTAGGAAGCCTCCCTAAGGTTCAAGCCCAACAACCAATGGTCCCTGCCACTTCACGTCGGTCCACCCCCATATTGTATGACGTTAAATTTTATTCCATTTTTTCCCCTTGCAGTGACAAGCCGTTGTCACTCCATTCAGCGGTATGCTTTTGTCTCTCCTTTCAGTGGTATGCCATTGTCAGCATCTTTCAGCGGTAAGCCTTCGTCACTCTATTCAGCGGTAAGCCGTTTTCATCCTCATTCAGCGGTAAGCCATTGTTGCCCCCTCAGCAGTAAGCCATTGGAACTTCAACCAGCGGTAAGACATTGTCAATATGAACTACTTGGACTTTGATTCCTTACCATAGGGATACGTATGAAGCCTCTTCGAGGCTGAATCCTAAAACCATCATCATCCTCATGAAAGATCCATCCCATTCACCATCCACTTCACAGAACCACCCATCATCACTCTTGATTCTTACCCAGGATGCCACATCCCAGTGGGATCATGAAAACCCATTCTCCATTACATTTAACAACATTCTAGAAGCCAACCACATGTTGGCCCCAATATCGGTGTTCCCTCCAGGGGTTGCACCCATCTGATGCACTCTAGTCAGTGTTCTGATCAGTCTCATCCATCTCTGTTGGATGATAAACTTAGGGTATACCCTATGTTAAACCGGTGAAGTTGAGGAAAACCTCAGATACATGCCTATGTCATATAATTCGTCGCATTCGAAGTAGGATACCTCGGGCTTCCGCGCCCTCAAGAAGACCTAAAATAAGGGAAAAAAACAGACGCGCCAGTGTCCCAGCACCAAGATACGCCAGTGTTTCCCAACATGACTACTTCCCTAATGTAAGGTTACTGCCCTTACTGGACCCCTTGGAATGTCCCGACAGAAGAAGTGTAATTAATTGGTGTCCATGAAGATATGGAACTAGGAAGAGTTTCTTTAACAACTTTTTAAATATATAAGGGAGACCCGAACTAGGTAAAGAGTTTCGAGGAGGAATCTACAGAAAGAAGAACTGACATCCCATCAACCCATTTCGATCAAGGAGAAAACGTCTCGGAAAAAGTGATGGATGATACCCACCTTTGGAAAGTGGGAATGAGGGGCAACAGCTGCGCGTCCTCCATAGACGGAAGCACATGCCCTAGAGAATGTGTCGGAAATAGTGGTCAATACCATCCGAACAACCTAGTAATTTCATGAAGTCACACGAAAACAAACGGTGGTTGAATTGTGAAATGTTCGGGGAGACTGAAAATTAATCGAAGGTGTCATGTGATCGCGGTGACCAAAAATGAACTTCGTGTGTTGTTAATGGACAAAATATGAATTCAACATTCAAATGCATATCGAACGACATCAGCATGATTTTAAATCACATGAAAACACCATAATTATTATTCATGAGGTGTGCAGGGAGACAGAACATCCTTCAGATGAACGGTTTGTGTGGCACGATAGAATATGTGTTTTTTAGGTGTTTGGCGCTCTGGAAAAATTATCATGGGTGGTCAAAACAGGATGAACGACATCCTAATTCCATGAAATTGGATGAAAACAAAGGGTTGGTGAATTGTGAAATGGTCGGGTAGACGACACATCAATCGGAGGTGTCGTGTGAACGCGAGGACCAAAAACACACTCCGCATGTCGTAAATGGCCAAAACACGTGTTTAACAGTCAAATGCATACCAAACGACATCAACATGACTTAAAATCATAGGAAAAACCCTAATTATTATTCGTGAGACGTATGAGGAGAGGACACATCATTCAAACGTGCGGTTTCCACGGCATGGCTAAATATGTATTTTTAGGTGTTTGGCGTGCATGAAAAACAGGCGTAGGGTGGTCAAAACTGGCCGAACGTCCTCAGAATGCCATGAAATCGGAAGACAACAAAGGTGGGTGAATTTTGAAATGGTCGAGAAGAGGACACAACAATCAGAGTTGTCATGCGACCACGGTGACCGAAAATGCATTCTGCGTATCGTAAATGGCCAAACATGTGTTTAACGGTCAAATGCATTTCGAACGACATCGACATGACTTTAAATCACACAAAACACCCTATTTAGTATTCTTAAGGTGTAAAAACAGATGAAAAATCATTTGGACGTGCGGTTAGCACAACACGGCTAAATATATGTTTTTAGGTGTTTGGCGCGCTTGAAAAGTGTTTGTGGGGTGGTCAAAACCGGCCGAACGACTTCAGAATTCCATGAAATCGGATGAAAACCAATGGTGGATGAATTTTGAAATGGTCGGGTAGAAGGCACGTCAATCATAGGTGTCATGTGACATCAGTGACATAAAATGCACTACGCGTGTCGTAAATGGCCAAAACATGTGTTTAATGGTCAAATGTATACCGGATGACATCGATATGACTTAAAATAATAGGACAAAAATGTAAATATTATTCGTGAGGTTTATGAGAAAGAGACACATCATTTGGATGTGCGGTTTTCACAACACAACTAAATATGTGTTTCTTAGGTGTTTGGCGTGCTTGAAAAGCGTGCACATGCTGGTCAAAACTGGCCGAATGACCGCAGAATACCATGAAATTGGACGACAAAAAAGTGTGGGTGAGTTGTGAAATTTTCAGGCAAACAACACATAAATCAGAGGTGTCCTGTGACTGCAGTGACTGAAAATGCAATCTGCATGTCGTAAATGGCCAAAACATGCATTTAACGGTCAAGTGCATTCCAAACGACATCATCATGAAGTTAAATAACATGAAAGCACCCTAATTATTATTATTGAGGTGTAAAAGGAGACAAAATGCCATTTTGACGACCCCCATCACCCCATACAACCCCCTATACTCGGACAACCCCTCCTCACCCCGTACAGCCCCCACCTCAGACAGCCCTGCCACCCTGTACAACACCCCTCACCACAGACAGCCCCCACCCCTCTAAAACCCCCCTCACCCCTCGATAACCCCCCTCCCCTGCACCCTGAATAACCCTGCCACCACCCAAATAGCCCACCACACCCCTAGACAGTCCCCACCTTTCGGACAACCCACTAACCCTTAGAGAGCCCCCACCCCCTCAAAAAAATTTACATTTAATGTCTAAATAAATTTTTGACATTAATTCAAAAATAAATATAAAAGAAACAATCCTCGTGAATATGATGTGTCATGCATGGTCATGGATGAAATCTTCATCTGGTGTGCCATGGTCCTACAAAAAATAAAAATTATAAATATTTAAAAAAGAATATAATATAAATTAAATAAATAAATATATTATAAACTTGTGTCGTATGATCTCCTGCACTAGTACCCGGATGCACATATTCCCACAATATTCTAACCTCAATGTCCAATTGCACATTTATCTCCTCAGAAGCGTGAAACCATGCCTCGAAATCTAAAAGTTGTTGTGTCATTTGAGCAAGAACAGGACTGAAAACCTCAGTGCATGATACTACAGAATGAGAAATCCCAATTCTATAGGTCAAGCTATATCTATGTTTGTCACGACCAATAATGCGATGGAATATCTCATCCCTTCGCATGGGAAGTCTTCATTGATCTGATGGCAGTTTATTCTAACTCAACTTCAAATTGAGCCTGTGCAATATTTAAATATATATACAGATATATGTTTATGCACAGATTCATGTATGTATTGGTAATGCGTACAAGAACTTACTATAAGTGTAGCATCCTCATGATCATTTCAATAAAAAATTCTCATCCACACCAATATTTTATTAGTCTCTGCACCTTGATCCCAAAACTGCATACCAATAAAATATAATAATATAACACAAAAACAAAATAAATAATAAAAAATGAATAATAAATACCTCATGTTGGATCTGAGACACGTTAATTGTCTTGAGCCTGGGAGGTGGTACCTACAACACTCGGTTCTCGGAATGGCATGATTACACCTCCAACATACATATAAACCAATTTTAAGCAAATATAATCTCACAAATACTTGAAAATATATATACCAAAACAAATATACTAACCGTAGTGGCCTCAGTAGACCAATATGCATCTAAGCCACTCCACTGAGATGGGATCTCATGTGAATTGATATCTATTTGCGCATTTTCTATACTGACAAAAAATATAGTGACTTTTAAATCTTCCAGTGACCTCAATGAACTGCATAATGCCTTCAAAATATTCTATAGACATTCGATTTGGAAGATCCATCCAACTAATATCCATAATAATATATGTATAACAAAAATTTACACAAATGTGGTCAAGCCACAATCATTTTCTCATGGGATTCAGACACAGACTCAAGAATTCTATAAATCAAATAACAACATAACATAATATTAATACAGTCAACATATACAGGGACTATAAAATGTATGTTACTACTAACCTCAATTAAAGTGTGATTTCATCAAATACAAACACTCTTAACAGAAATTGTTTCATAATTCTTCATACACACAAGCTCATATATAAATAAACTTCAATTTCCCCAATTTTTATTCACACACAATATTCATATAATCATCATGCACGCCTAATTTGTTCTATATAATGCCCAAAATCAAAAATCATAAATGGATGTTAGGGCATACCTGATAGCGCTACAAACCTAGAAGGGAGGGGATCGAGAGGTGTTACTGCGAGAGAGAGTAGGGGCAACAGAGGGGATCTAGGGTCTGAGGTGGTGCGGTGGGGGAGGGGATAGGTGGCAGTGATGGTAGGGAGCTGGAGGAGGAGGTAGTGTGGTGAGGGAGGGGATGGGTGATGCCGGAGAGACAGAGGCAGTCACGCGACATCGACAATGATCGGTTATGGGCGGCGACATTACTGAAAGGGAGAATAGAAGCAACAGGTAGGGTTCGGGTGGTAGGGGGGTTTGAATGCGAGGTGTGGGTGGAGGTGTAGGTGGATCCGATCGCACGACATCAGCGGTGCAGCGTCCGAGGTGATCGGGGACGGGCGGTGGTGGTGGGACGAGGAAGGAATGGCACTACGGGTAGGGTTCGGGTGCGAGGGGGTTCGACCGCGAGGGTGGTTTGACTGTGAGGGTGGGGGAGGGGGGGGGGGGGCTGAGGCGGATTACGTTGGTGGTGTGGCAAGGGAGGACGAGTGTGGGGGATATATCGGTCAGTGCTTCGGGGTAAAGTTCCATAAGTGCGAGGCGGGTTTGAGCACGAAGGGGCAGGGGGGGGGGTGAAGCTTTTTTTTAAGCTTAGCGACCGCCATTGGTGGTCCCCCATGTTAGGGGTGATCCAAAGACCCCCTTTCATGTAGTGTCATTATTGTAGAACTTAATCAAGGTAGAGATCATTGATTTTATGTTATATAAAATGGTTGGGATAGGTGATCACCAAGTAAAGAGTAATAAGTATCCACTTGATACTGAACCACTTATATTTAATCTTTCCACTATGTTTTTTAGTTTTGCTTTACATCTTTTTTACCTTAAAACTGAAAAATATTTTTACATTTAAAAAAATTTATGCTTTGATAGTTTTTCATAATTTGTGTTCATATAGAATTTTGATCAAGTAAATTTATTTGAAAGAATTCAATAATATTTTATATTATTCATTCGAGAACAAATAAATCTTTAGAAAAATATTTAGAAAGATTAATAACAATATCATATTACTTATTTTGGTTGGATTTATAGTATTTAAACATTTCTTGATTTCAAAATAATCTATTTTGAACATAAATTTTATTGGGTACTCAATTCACCCACCTCTTGAGATACTCACTCTGACATACATTTGGTTTTAGAGGTTGTTAATTATTTTTTATTCAAGTTTTCAAAAAAAAAATGACTATTATTTTAGTTTTACTTTAAAGATATTAAATTTATTAGGGTTTTAAATTTAGTTCTTTAATATGGATAATCATCTTGAATTATTTACTACCAACATACCACCTTTAATGAAAGGAAAAATTTATTCCCAATGGAAAATAAATATGAAAATGCATATAGAGATCATGGGTTATGATATTTTGTCTACTCTAGAAGATAAATATTTATTAGCTGGTGTCATTAGAAGAACATGGGATGATTTTTCAAAATCATCTTATAATAATAACAATAATGCTATGAATTCCAGGTACTGTTCTTTTAGTGATGAATATTTTAATAGGATTTCTACTTGTTAATTTTATTTTTAAATTTGGGATACATTGAAAATTACTCATGATGGAACATAAAATGTTAAATAGATGAGTCTTAAAACCTATTCTATTAAATATGATAATTTTAAGATGAATCCTAATGAACCCATTACGGATATGCATCTCATGTTTTATGATATATTAAATACAATGAGCTCACTATGAAAGCATGTATCTGGAAAGGAACAGATAATGAGATTATTGAGATTTCAACCTACAAGGTTGAGGGACACTTCAATTTCAAATATAGAATCCTATGATATTAGTAAATTACCATTCAAGGAGACAATAAGTAAACATATTATTTATAAATAAAAAATAAAGGCAAAATGTGAGGAAGAAGATGTGACTAAGATAAAATCAATATATTTAAAAAAATACTATCCCTAGAAAACAGAAATAATAACAAAAAGAGAAGATAAAAGCTTTAGATTTGATTTATAGAGAATCTGCTTCTAATAGTGATGAAGAAATGGATCATCCATCTAGAAGGTTTAGATTGTTCCATAGAAATAAAATGTTTTTTATAAAATCTAAATATAAAGGTAAGTATGACAATATAGGGAACTATAAGAAATATTGGATGAAAACAGATGATGATTCAAAGGAAATTGTCTTCTATGAATGCAATATAAAATGTCACTTAAAATCTGACTGTCCAAAGCTAAAATACAAAATGTGATATAAAGGGAAGAAGATAAGATATAAGGAGGCTATGAAATCCTCCAAGAGTGCATCTAGGGATAACTCCAGGAATTTGAATTCTTTATCTAATGAAAATCCAGAAAGAGAAAATATGTTCAATTTGACTATAATCAGTGAGGTATCTTCTTTACCCAATATTTCTGATATTTTTCCTATGCATATGTCTGATTGTTCAGAGAATGAACTACATGATGATAATATATAAAATGATGAATTATTCAATTACAATAACATAGTAGAGGACACCTTTAATGGATTAAACTATAAGTACAAAATTTTTAAAATATAACAAGATCACACTGTAAACTATAAATTTGAGATGTCTAGAAAAATAGAAAAATGTTCAACTTCTCAAAGAGAACAATGAACTCAAACTGTCTAATGAGAAATTAAAGAACGACCTTGAAAAATTCACAACTAGTATAGGTACACTGAAATCAAATCATGGTAAATCATGTTTCTCCCAAATATATTATTGAGAAAGGATATAAAACTGGAAAAAGGATTGTAACAAATGATAATTTAGTTTCTAAATCTTGATTCGAAACTTGTACCTCGATTTTTTTTTCAAAAGTAACCAATAAAATTATTATTTATAAAAGTATTAAATATATTAATAGAAAACCCATGAGGTAAATTTGGGTTCCCAAATAATTTATTTAAAATACTTGGAATATGGATGTTCAACACATATAAAAGGAGACTATTCATACTTCAAGAGTCTTTTCATGTTTGATGGTGGACATATTAACTTTGGTGACAATGCAAATGAAAAAATAATCCTAGATCAAATTGGTAATTAAAATCTTGTTTTAATTTCTAAGGTTTTATATGTTAATGGATTAAAGTATATGCCTCTTAGAATTTCCCAGTTATGTGATGATGGTTTTTATGTTATGTTTTTAAATAATGCTTGTTATGTTTTTTATTCCAAAATAATTTAATTTAAACTTCTTTAAGAAATGAAAATGTTTATACTGTTGATTTAAATACCATAGTATCTCAAAATATATAATTCTTACGTGCCTTTCATACAGAATCTTAGCCTTGGAATATGATACTAGGCCCTTGAAAAACACACTCATGTATAAATATTACTTGGAATGGTTTAGTTAGGGATATACCTAAAATTTAGTTTCCAAATAATAATGTCTCTAACCCCTATCAAAAATGGAAACAACATAATGTTTCTTCTAAACAAAAGAATGAATTTTCAACTTCTCTATCTCTCAAGTCATTTCACATGGATTTTCATGTACCTTCATGACATTCAAATATTAATGGGAATCACTATGTTTATGTTATTATATATGATTATTCTAGGTATACTCGGGTATATTTTCTAGCTCAAAAAAAATATTACCCTTAATTTACCATGTATTCTATGTCTATTGATTATCTTAGTAGACTAAATATTAAATTCGTAAGGAGTGACCATGGACTTGAGTTTAAAAATCAAGATTTTGAACCATTTTTCTCACAAAATGGAGACACTCATAACTTCCCTTCTCATAGGACCTCCCCAGTTGAATGGAGTTTTTGAAATAAGAAACTTCACCTTACAAGATATATCCCATACAATAATGAATGAGTGTGATCTTCCAATCTATTTTTGGGAAGAAGATATTAATAAAGACAGTTATATAGTTAATTGAGTCTTAACTAGACATATCCTTAATAAGACCCCTTATGTGTTGTGGAATAATAGGAAACCTAATGTTATTTACATTAGTAATTTTGGTTTTAAAAGTATTTATTCTTTATACTAAAGTTAATTTGGACAAATTTACTTCCAATAGTGATGAGGGAATTTTCCGTGGTTATTCAATTTCTAGTAAAACCTATAGAGTATTCAATAAAAATACTAAAAATATGAAAGAATCAGTTTATATAAAATTTGATGAATGTAATCAAAATGATCCTAAAATCACTTTAGTAATGTTTGAGGATGATTTATCATAGTTGAAAATTAAATATAAACATTTAAATTATATTATAATAAAATCAGAAAAATCATATAGTTCCGGAGAATTTCTAGAACTTCCAAAACACAAACATGAAAATCCAGAGGCAACCAGTCCCTATTTCTCTAGGGTTGTTAGATGTATTATGTACCATGATTTATATATTCTTGTAGGTGATATTAATATAGGAACTCAAACTAGAGCCTCTCTTAGAAACTAGTTTTAACATCAAGTTTTATTCCCTCATTTGGAACCTAAAAACATCAATGATGTTATTAATGATGAATTATGGGTAATGGCCAGGAAAGAACATTTAAATCAATTTTAATGGAACAAGGCGTGATAACATATAGATAGATACAAGGACACCATGATCATTGGTAATAAATTGGTTTTTATTAATAAAGTTGATGACTCAGGAAATGTAGTTAGAAACAAGGAAAGACTTGTTGCAGAACGTTATAGACAGGAAGAAGAGATTGATGATGAGGAAGCCTTTGAACACATATACGTAATTGAGTTCATAAGAATATTATTTCCTTATTTAGTTCATCTATATTTCAATATTTATCAAAGTTATATCAATGGTGCATTCTTAAATGGTTTTATAATTGAGGTTTTTTTTATAGAACAACCCCATAGTTTTCAAAATCCAAATTTTCCAAATAACCTTTTTAAATTAAATAAATCATTATATGGTTTAAAACAAGATCATAGAGCTTGGTATGAAAGTACTGGAAATTTTATGACTTCAAAATATTCTACAATAGGAACAGAATATCCAAAAAATTTCATAAAATGAATTTCAAAAGATTTTTTAGTTGAAAAAAATCAATGATGATGATATTATTTTCAGATCTTTATGAAATTCTCTACGTACTTATTTTTATAAAATGATGAAAAATGAACTTGAAATGTGTTTAAATGGTGAAATCAAATTCTTTCTTGGATTTCAATTTTTTTAAAACAAATATATAAATATTTTGAACCGAATTAAATACACAAAAGATATTTTACAACATTCTAATATGGATAAAACTAATAGTAGAGATACTCTTATGAGTACCAACTGTAAATTGGATCTTGATGAAACTGGGAAACTAGTTACATAGGTATAATTGGAAGTCATCTCTACTTGACCGATAGTCGAATAGATATTATGTTTAGTTTGTGTATATGTGCTCACTTTCATAAAAACCTAAAGGAGTGACACTTAATTGTTGGTAAAATTATTTTCAAATTCATAAAATATATAACTAATATTGGATTGTTTTATCCTATAGGTTAATCATTTTATTAGGTAAGTTATTCTGTGGATGATTTTGGTGGATTCAAGTTAGATATTTAAAAAACCACTAGGACATGTTACATTTTAGGTAATTTTCTAGTTTCAGGAGTAGTGAAAAAAAAATCTATTGCATTTACTACTAATGAAGATGAATACATAGCTGTAGGAAGTTTATGTGAAAAAAATTTTTGGATGGAAAACACTTTAGTGGATTATGGATATCAATTATGATATGTTCCCATAAACTCTGACAAAAAAGTTCTATTAACATTTCTAAGAATGCTATATCTCATTCTATGAAAAAAAACATCTATATAAGACATCTCTTTTTGAGAGTAAATTTTCAAAAACAAGATATCACTCTTGAATTTATTAATATAGAACATCAGTTAGCTAATATATTTACTAAGCCTTTGAATTCTGAGAGAATGAATTATATCAAAAATGAGTTAGGAATGACAAATTTAGGTTTAATTTATTCTCTTCATCATACTATTGGGTTTTCATACCAATAATTTTTCATATTATTGTTTTTTCATACTGTTAGTTTTTCATATAATTGGTTTCTCATACCATTTGTTGTCATATAGTTGGTTTGTTATACTACTGGTTATAATTATATTTATTTTTTATAACATTGGTTGGAATATCATTATTTGTCATACATTTGGGTTTTCATTATGTTGATTATTCGTATAGTTGATACTATGCCTTTGTAAAGAAAATTCTGTTTTTGATTTTTTGAACCACTAGTTTATTTCTTGACTTGTTTTATTTACTGAAACAAAATTCGTTTTTTGTCTCTATTTTGATTTTGATTTCATGAATAATTTCTATTTTATAATAACTAATATCCCAAATGATATTAAAGTGTCATATGTCTATTCCTCACATTCCTTGGGCCATGTGCGATGCTCATGTATCACACTCAAGCCTAGAGAAACCCTTTTACCTCCTTATTTTCAATCTCCCTCTTTAACTTCAACTGAGCTTACCAAGATATTCTGAATTCCAAGAATAAAGTGACCTTTAATGTATTTCATCGCCAATCCTAGACCGTAGTGGAAGCAGAAGAAATAATTCAGTGTTCCTGCTATGATTTCTCTAGTTTACCCATAGCTTGAAAACTACATTGTTTTACCAGAAAAGGAAGTAGTCTCAAAGTGGATACTATTAAGTTAGTCTTTTGTAAATATGGTTCTTCCAAATCACCGGTGCTTGGAATGATTTTTTTATGATAAGACCTTTCTACCTGAATAAGGAACATGAGTTCTTTTAGAACGCAGAGTTTACGTTTAATAAATATAGTGACTATGGAATTAAAAGCCATGTTAAATGAAAAGAGTTCAGTTTTTCTTCAATAAAATTGGTTAAGTGTTTAAATGTACCCCAATATGGAGTATTTGATGAATACGAATGTTATATTATAGAAACCAGTTATTTATTTATGTATGAATATTCTCTAGTTTTGATAATTGGAAATGGAACACTGAGAAGGCTTGTTTCCTCTTAGTTGGATGGTGAATGTAGGTTTCTATTTATGTTATTTCAGAATATCATTTTATTAGAGAAGGGTGATTTTTCCACCCTTAGATTTCAATAGTTATATCTATTATATCTTATGTCATAAGTTCACAAGATCACTATCTACTGATATATAATGGTATATATGTGAAGTATAGTGAAACATTCTTCTAGATAAAATTCATTGATATATTATAAGATGGTTTCTGTAATGACAAAGGAAAAGGGTCATGTTAGTGATAATTAAGAGTTTGTGATTGATTGTGGGGGTTTCTATATAACAAGTGCCCAATTCTCATGTATTAAAATAACCTATAACCTATGAAAGAAACTATGGGTTGGTGATTTTGAGAAGCTATATTTTGAATATTATTTTGTTGACATCCGAAAAGACCTAAGGATGAAGTGGATCCATGTTTAGAACCTAATGAAGTTGTGGAATACTCTTATAAGGAATTAGTTGATTATGAAGAAGTTGAAAATTAACAATCTTTTGAATAATACAGGGACCCTGAACATTCTCTAAAATCCTCTCCATTAACCTATTGAGCTTTGAGTCAGCCTAAACGGTTGAAAAAGGGAGAATTTAGTTAATAGTGATGAAGAAGATATTGGTGTCTCGTGAAAGGATCAATATAATAGTTACAAATCCATTGAAAATGATGATGAAGATGCTGATGATAAAAAGGAAGAAGAAAATGGGAATGAAAAAGAGGATGTAGATGATGAAAGTGATTCTGAATATGATGGTGATAACAGCCGAATCAAAAAGAAATATTTTTAAATGCCTCCAAATATTAAGAATTATTTTTTTGAAGGGTGCATTCACCATTAGAATAGTTTTTTTTACAAAACTCCATCTATTGATGTTGTTGAAGCTAGTTCGGTTTCCATAGGTCAAAATGTTTCAGATTCTGAAGTAGTTGAGAATATGAAGGTTAGAGCTGCTATTGAATAACATGTTTCTATGAATGATAAAAATGAGATTATAGATGAAGAATTTGTAGATGATCAGTTATATATTATAGATGATCATGATTCTATTTTGAATGAAAATGTGGATGGTGAGAACACTACTATTGATGCTCAAAAGGATGTTGATATGGAAGATGCACCAATAGTTGGTACACATTTGTAAGCCAAACCTAAAAGTGTTGATCATACAATGGATGTTCCATGTTCCGAAGGTTAGAGGAACCTACAAGTTTCAATTTTTTCTACCAATGTTTTACCTTCGGCCTCATTTTTTTAGATCATTGGATGGACCATATGGAAGAGGATCAGGGAATGTTTTTTGGTTTTGAATGAAGGTCTTATAAGAATGATAATTCAGAATATAATATTATAGGTGATCTTAAGGGATATTTAAAATCCCAGGTTGATCTTGAAGGTATTCTTGAAAATTTCAGTTCTGTGAGACCTCCAGTACCTGAATCTCATCTAGCTTCTCCAGTTATTCCAATGGAAATATTGACTCAATCTGACAACAAAGTTTTTTGATAAAAAATAATTTATGAGTTTGACAAGTGCATATGAAATAAAACCGCAATTTTGACAAATCAAAATGAATAAGATAACATGTATTTATTTAGGTTGGTTATTCTGTATATCCAACCAAAAATGATGCATCACACACAGACGGTGGAAATTGAGAATAAGTGGATATGTGGTGAACTAGAAACCCTCAAGTCATTGGTTGGGGGAATGAAATATGAATTTAGAGCTTCCATGGATGGTATTATTAAAATTCTAGGTGATACTTCCTCATATTCTTCTGATGGAATTATTTTTTCTCTAGTGATTGATGTTGATCAGTTGAGATCAGTTGTGGGAGATGATCTTAGAGCTTCATCATCCAATACTTCTAGTAGTTCCACTAATTACCCATATAAAACCAGAGTATAATTTGATATAATTATGACCATGTTCTCATGTTTTCTTCATTCTATTTCAAATATTTTCATGATGACAGAGAGAGTATTACAAAATCCATTAAGTGTTATTGTCTTTTGAAATATATAGTGAGCATGCTATCGAAGAAATTTTTACTTTATTAGCTGTGAATATTCAAATTCCTCATATATCTAAATAATTCAAAGGTAAATTCATAAATATTTAAGAGATGACCCCAGTTTTGAACCAGGTTAAGGAATAAAAGGGTGAATTTTTTAGTTCCATGGAAAGTGGTAGGTAGATCATTATAGATTTTATCAATCTTTTGATGCCTTTTATAAATGTTTATAGCAATGATGTTGTTGGTCCAGATTCATTTTACAGAACATCATGTATTACAAGACTCACCGCTAGCCCTATGTACCATTCTCCTTATCCACAATATTTTCAATCCTTTGTTACTAATCATTTTGAACCATTACCTCTTAGACTTCAAACTTTCCCATGAATCCTACTGATGCAATCAGACATTTGAGACTAGTTATTTAAAGATAATTACCTATCTCCCTTACCTCACCTTCTCCTACAATTCCTACTATTGCCCCTTAGCTTTCGCCTTTTTCTCCCAAAACATCTGATAAAGGGAAATAACCACTATATTTTACCATTCCAATTCCATGAACTTAATTTTTTTTAACTTTTTGAAGGGAATTTATGTGGAAAATTTTATCAATATATAAATACTCATTTTTGGAACCTTATGTTTTTTATATATTCCAAAAAAATTTATATAATCCCAAATGGGGGTGATTTTTTATGGAATTGGTGTTTCTAAATGATTTTTATGGTATACATAAAATGTAATCATTTTATTGAATTATGTATATATATTTTCTTACCTTATTATCTTTGATAATCTTTCTTATGATACATTCCTTTGATACTTACTATTTCTTTATGATTTCCCTTGAACCATATATACATTCTGTGATTGATAAGTCCTGATTTATATTAGGATATTACAATGGATATCAATTTTAAACCCATGTAATACTTTTGATTTACTATGTTTTCTTTTCGAACATTCTTTTGATTCCAAGATTTATTATCATAAAAAATGTTCAAATTGTTGACTTACTAGTTTTAATGATCTAAAAATCATGTTTCTAATAATAATGATGAATTTCATATCTTCTTAAAAGAAATAATGATTCTGATAACATGTGATAAATTCATCTATGTATTAAAAATTAGTGAGTCAAAAATGTTGACCATGAAAAACCATCATCATAAAAGTATCCAAGTATGAGATACCACGAAGACATCATACATACATACTATAATACCTATGGATAGAAGATTTGACATTTTATGGGTCACTATTAATCAATATACCACCTATATGTCATGCCATCAGAATGAATGTGTGGAAATGTATAAGATACCTCAAGATGAGGCACTGTCAATACCACACCACCAGACTCATACACTGTCAAACAATAAACCATTAGTCGAGACACCACCATCTTACTAAAAAAATTACTATATCTAAGACACCTACAACAATACACTTCCAGTGTCACACTGTTAGTGTCACACCGCTAGTGTCACACTGCTAGAGTCGCACTACTAGTGTCAAACCACTAATGTCACACCATCAGAGCAACATACTGCCAGAGTATGACACAACAATAGATGTTTCCAGAACATGAGACACCTCTATATCCTAATTACAGTTTACATTTCTGATACTTTACTTACATTTAATTATATTAATCTAATGGTTTTATTCATCGAATTTAATTTCATTTACTATTTAAATGAATTTTTCTTAAATGTTATATAGAAATCATATCAGAACATGTTATAAGAGGAAGATATTCTAGTTTTTTATACATATAATAAAAGTGGATCACACTCCCTCATGAAATATATATATAGACACATAGAGTCATATAGAGTAAAAAGAAATAGAGAGTGAAAAATGAGTGGATAGAAGGTTCTCGTAATTCACTAAATATCCTATAGCTAAAGAGATGATATTTATTGGAACCATAAAGAGATCACCTTCTGTGTTCATTTGGATGAGGAATAAAAGTCTCATCTCATATAGTACTTTTATACAGTCAAAAAATTAGAGTTGTGAAACTCTATTTTCTTGAATATTTTGAACGAACATGATTCATGATTAAATACAGAATCAAATCAAGATTCCCAAGCTATATTGAAAGAAACATACCATCTCTAAACTCAGTACTCCAAGATTGAACGATTATGTGTATATTTATTACATTTTTAATAGTGTGTACTATATTCTATTTTTATATAAACACACTATATCTTTTTCTAAACTCGATGATACACAATATCTTCAGATATTCTTTTCTTACATGTTTCTCTCACAGGTAAGAGTGGTCGAGGTCCCGATGAGGCATGTTTATTTTTTCTCCCATGAATAACCAAGGAAGATGTCATGTGTGACCTGGACAATTTTCACTATTTTAAAACTTGATCTAGGTTGGGGATCATTGAGTTTATGTTACATAAACTTATTGGAGGCAGGTGATTACCAAGAGAGGATGACTACATCTCAAATTGAGACCGAAAATCTTTTATTCAATATTTATTTTGTGTGTTTTAATTTTTTTTACTACATTTCATCCCTAAAACTGAAAAATATTTGTACGTGTAAAAAAAATCATACTTTTGATAGTTTATCATAATTCATGTTCATATATAATTTTGATCATGTAAATTGAATTCAATGGACTCAAAAACATTATATATCATTTATCATAGAACAAATCAATCTTTAGATAAATATTTAGAATGATTTAGATATATATCATTCTAATTATTTTTTAAACATTAACTTATATAAACGTTTGGGGGATCTAGAAATAATAAAATTTTGATAGAAATTTCATTTTGTACTCAAATCACCCCCCCTCTGAAGATACTCACTCTAACAAAAAATATTCAAATGAGAATTTTTAATAAAATATTTTCAAAAGTAAATTTTGTAATATTTTAAATACTTCATAAAAAATAAATGAAGATATTTTAAATATAATTTCATAAAGTTAATATGAAAACACACATAATGCCTTGTAAATGTAATGTGAATTATCTATAATAATATACCTACGGATGGTAAAACTAGGTGTATGGTAAGGGACCACAAATCATGTCAATGGTGAAGATCAGGTTAATACCCAACAACCATTTTGATGTTAAATACCTCTAGGGGAATCTATGTGAAAACCACATCCAATTATTTGTATCACACATGGATGAATTAATAGGAAAGTCACATGTAAATTAATTAAATATTATGAAATGATACATTTCTATCCTTTAATTTTAAAATAGATAATGAAACATTACTCCCCATATTTTATTATAAAAAACTAATTGTTAAAATGAAATCCATTTAAAATAATATAGACAACATCTTTTTATATTATTTTAAAAAATATGAATAATTTTATTTATTTAAATTTAATTTATTAAAGAATAATAATTCAAAAAATTAATAAGGAGATTATTAAAATGAAATTATTTTACAAAAAAACCATTCCTAGCTTACCCTTTGTAAAAGATAAAGGTTCAATAACAAGGGGTTTTGAAAATATAATCTAATAAGATATTTTGGATAATTAACCCCATCACAATATCTACTTCTTGAATGTGGCCCCTCATAAAGTGTTTCTTATGGTAAATGTGCATAGTTAGAATGAATAAAATTGGATTTCTCGAAATACTATTGGTACAAATATTATTAGAAATAATAAAAGCATGATTTTTATTCATCCCATAATCTAGTAAATTGTGTATCATCCAAATAAATTGGTTTCAATGACCCCCCATTATAATATATTAATCTTGGACTATAAAAGTAAAATCATATCTATTCTTTTTAATAATGCAAGAGATAATAGAATTTCAAAGTAGGTAAGAGGTCCTAATTATAATTTTCCTATCAATTTTACATCCACCAAAATATACTTCAAAAAAATCATGAATTTTCAAAATAGGTGAATTTTTTATAAAAAAATCATTAATTTTAAGAAATATCAATTTTTTTAAAAAAAATAAAAGATTTTATATTATATGATTTATGATTGGATAGAAAGAGATAACAAAGTCAAACACAAAGCATGAGGTCTGTTTGGGTTGTGGTAAGGTAAAGAATACTCTAAATCATAACTCTATAAAGCATTTCATCAATGAGTTTACTAGGTTCATCCAACATTAGATAAAAAGAAGTTATCAATGGTGTACTTATTACCTTAACAAGATCGATTCCAACAAACATTAAATGTTTATTAGTGTATTTTCTCAGGTTTATAAAAATACCATCAACATTTCAAGAAATTTAAAAACCGTGAATAAATTATTCCACACCCATAAAAAAATTCAATTTATATTCTCACTATATAAGAAAATTATCAACAAATAGATTCTCTTATAGAACCAAAATAGAAACATTGAAATAAATTTGAATATTTAATAAATCATATGAAATTTAATTTAAAAAACAATATCAATCATATATTCCCATTTGAAAATTTTTTGTATTATAGTTTTTTTTAAAATATTCATACTGAGATAGAGGGAATTTTTTGAATACATTAAGTTCCTTGTTTAACTTAAAAATATGATTTTTGTAATTTTGAATATTTAAACTAGAAGGTTATTCAATAAAGATATTTTTACAATTAAAAACATTTAAAATATTTATTTTGGAATCCAATTTAAAAATATTTAAATTTTAGTGGTTGCTGAAATTTAATAAGATTCTAATGGTTTTTATCCTAACGATGGTAGAAATTTTCACATAAAAATCAATTCATTAGTCTTGATTATAATATTTTTCTGAGTCTATATTTATTCCATGTTATGCTACATTTATCATTTAATTTATTTATAAAAACCCATTTAGTACAAATAATGGGATGACTATCAATGCTTTCAAAAATAGCCAACAAATTATTCTTAATGAATTGCTTTAACTCTTCTTGGATTAAAAGTACCAAACATTCATGATTAATGGAATCACTAATATTTAGGGATTCTAGGTTGGAAATAAGAAAATTTTGTTAATTATCATTTAAAACCAACCTTCTTGTATGAGTGTCGACTACAAAATCCTTGATAACATTTTTTAAGAGATTGTCTATAAATTTATCCTATTCCTAAAGTAATGGGAAAGATAGTGGTTTTTCCAAAACATAAATTTCATTATAAGGAGAGGGATTATTTAAGGTCAAATATAATTGGTCAACCATATCATCATTAATTTGGGGTGGGGTCTTAGGAAAATCCTCCATAAATTTTATGTGAATTGATTCTTTCAAATTCATGATCATTTTATTAATGACTCGATATACATTACATTAGTTAAACTACCTAAAATAAATACCTATATTGTATTTGGGTTCAGTATTTCCTATATTTTCATTTATGTTAATAACATGTCATTTACATAAAAGAAAATTAAAAAAATAATGAAATAGTAATTTTTACATTCCAATGATCTTAAGGGGCATTTTTAAGTACATTTATTTTAATTACTCCATTAAAGGTATAGAAGTAGTAATAACCACCTTGGCCTATAAATATTAAGGGATATTGTATTCATTTCCTTGAGTTATTGTATTTCCTTGAAGATATTGATTTTTTTATTTGGATAAACCCATGTTGTTAAAGACTCCATAGGGAGGAACAATAACGATGGAAACCATTTAAATTAAAATGTTCAAAAAAATATTCATTATTGAATTCTCCCCCTTGATCAATCAGGATTTATATTTTCTTATAATTGTTTTAATTTTTAACATTATTTTTATATTTAATAATTAATTTACAATTTTTTTATGAGACATGAAATAAACCTATTTAAATAATGTATAATCATCAATAATTTAAAAATTATGATATTTACCTCCAATACAGGAATCATATTTTGGTTCAAAAAGTTTAAGAGTAATAAGCTCAAGGTCTCTAGAAGAATACACATAAATATTATATTTTAAGGATATTTATTTATTTCTTATAAATTTTTAATGGTTAATAGATGATATCGTTTTTGAAATTGAATGTAGGTAAATATCATACTAGTTTATTTCATTTATGATTAATAAGTGTATGTTTGACACAATGACCACGGTTCCTATTAAAATTACTGAATCTCTTTCTTATTCTCTAAAAAATTTAATTTTTTTTTGACTGAAATATATTTTAAATAAATAACATTAACATGTATAAAAAATGAAGATGAAAATATAATATTTTCTTCAGAATCAAATAATTTTGAAAAATCATTTTCAAAAGATAATTTAAATCCATTGTATCAAAATGAAAAAATAATTAATTTTTTTGTTTTAAGTCATTGAAAAAAAATTAGTAACTGTGGGATTTAAAAAACTAATAGTATTTATATTGATGATCTTACAACTTAATTGATCACTAAACTTTAGGTAGCCTCCGTCAAAATTTTTATGATTTTTGACCTTAGATTTGTCCTTGAATATGGCATCCCACCTTTTTATTACATAACTTTTCCTTACATTTTAAAAACATGGGATCTTTAAAGTCTAGTTCCTTAGAAATATGGAACATAAAACATGAAAAAAACATAAAAAATTCTTCTAATCCACTTTTAAGGATTCTTCCTAAGTTTATCCTACGTACAATTTCTTCATATCATAACCTGGAGACATACATCAAAGGAAATGGTGAGCAGAAGGCCCAGTATAGAAAACAAGGGAACCAGTTTACCTGTGAAATCAATAAGAACTTGATGAAAGACATAAATAATGAGCAGTGGAAGTGGAGGAATAACATAATGAAATGAACTTTAACCATAATGTGAATATGGGTCTACAAAATTTAATTTAGACATTCATGAACATATCACCAAGTTTCATCCCCAAGGTGTCATAAAAATTACCCAGGATATTCACCAAGGTATCATAAAACTTGTTATCTCTTGAGATTAAATTTTTTACCCAATGCATTAGAGAGATATCAAGGAGAACCCTTAATATTTCGTTATTATCATTTTATCCACATATAACATAATCAAATATCTCATAAGTAACCCATATAGAGTAAAATTAATAGGTTTCACTTCAAAATCATGACATTTCAAAAGTGCTCAGAAACATGACCGTTATGTTTTTTATAAGCCTTGGAAAAGGAAAGAGGGGTTCTTGTATGTCAATTCCATAATCAAATAGATAAAATTTATTTCATGATTAATACCTCTAGAAATTAAAATATATTTGGGTATTCCGATAAATCAAACAATAGTATTTCTTGAGAAAAAGAGAGAGATATTTCGAGACAAATTTTCTGCAGCATAACATCTATATAACATTGTTTTCGAAAACAATAAAAAGAAAAGGGAAAAGGATCTCCCATAAATAAATGAATCATCTAAAGTAGAGGTACATAATAAAAATTAATAATATCATGGTGTGGAATGACACACCACTTGAAAAGGAAACTTGAAAGAAAAGATAAAATGAAATTTCATTTATGAGAATTCGGCAGCCTAACTACTTCGTATATAACTCAGAAAAATAAGTTGATAAGAGGGGAAAGGGTATATAATAAATTGAAAATAAAATGGAATGTAATAATGATATAGAAGAACATACCCCCAAAAAATGAAATGGAAACTATAAGACATAACATAAAGAAGTCATGGTATAAAATAGGAGGGTGAAAGATTCCCTTACCTTAAAGAGTAACTTCGAAAGCATGACGGTTGGGATAATGATGGGATTGAGGGAACCTTGGGGGGACTCATTGGTAGGTAAAAATACTATAATGTCGTTGAGAGGTATTTTGGAATGAAATGAATGAGGTAATGTCTTGGTATTTATAATAAAAATGAGGGAATATTTAATTAATTTCCAATGGACACCTCATTGGTGGTATTTGCAATCCCATGGGCTTGCCAACAGTATTGGCCATTTGGTACACCTCATAACACATTTTACTATTCAAAAGTCTACCAGATTTATTCAATCATGATTACATCATCAATGATGTCACTAATAACCTGAACTCAAAACTGAATTTTCACTCTTCACCGAAAATTCAACTATTTTAGAAAAATCCCAAAAACTCAACCTAACCTAATATCTATGATCTGAATTAAAAAATGAACTCCATTTTACAAAAATATTTTTATAAATATTTTTAATTTAATTTTTAATTAAAATCATAATTTATTAAAAAAACATATAAGAAAATATAACTTATTTTGTAACACCTTGAAAAAGTAGCCACAGTCACAAAAAATAATTGTATAACCATAAGACAATAAAGTAAAAATTTATGATTAAATTTTATGAAAATACATTTTCATTTTAAATTGTTAAATTAATTATAAAATTCTAAAAAATATATTTATGACGTTCAAAAATACCAAAACATATACTATGATCATTTTTTCACTTTTAAGATGTCTAAATTGTATTTATACACTAAAGAGTGATGTTGCTAATTTTTTTGGCCGATTTTCTATTCATTACTATTAATAAGGTTATATTACTATTCATACTTTACTATTCATTAAAAATTATGTTGATCTTATTACACTCTAAATTTCTTATTGGTCACAACTGTAGAAGGCCATTTTTTGAAAATAATTTCCCTATTATTAATTATTTAAAGTTTACATGAATATTTTAAAATACCTTTTTACCAAAATTCATCAATAATATTCATCCTATATTTATCCAAACATTTGGAAATCATAAATTTTACCATAATAAGAAATAATTTTTTTGTACCATGGGATTAAAAAAAGTATCTAAGGCCTTATTACATAGCCTCTTAAAACACATGCATATGACCTAAGTGTAAGGTGTGTTATGGCGATAAAATCTTGGGGCGGCTTGGACCACATTTCCTGAGTGGGGATTTCTACCAGCTTGAACTTCTCCCATAGGCGATTTCATTCAAGCTTCACATGTTGAAGCTCAGCTTGGGATTGGTCCTGGGCAAAGCCCAGAGATTCTACCTTCTTCCCAAGTTCTGACAGATGGGCTTTGTATAAACCGAGTCTACTGGATGAAGCCATCAAATCTTATTTCTATATTAATTAACTAAGGTCACTTGTATTTATAAAAAATAATTTTATTGTTAAGAGTTTATTTTCCAACAGTCATATTGGCCAATGATCATATAACAGTCAAAACCCAATGGTATCACTTCATTAATTAAAGGATATAGTTTTTTGGAGTATAAAATGAAATAACACACAAATTTAGGAAACAAGTATTATTCAAATGTTTGAGTCATTAAATTCTTCTCCCCTTAAGAAATTTCATCCCCAAAATTTTAACTCATACCCTAAGAAGAGAAAAGGTCTGGGTACTTCTGTCTCATAGAATCCTCTAGTTCCCAGGTGGCTTCTTCTCATTTTTGGTTCCTCTATAACACCTTAACAAGGTGGGTAGTCTTGTTGCATAGAACCATATCTCTATGATCGAAGATCTCCACCGGCTTATTCTCATAAGAGAGGTTATGGTGTAGTTGTACCACCTCTGGATTTGGTACATGTGAATGACCTGGTATGTACTTTCTCAATAGGGATACGTGGAAGACATCATGAACTTGTTCTACATTTGGAGGAAGTGAAAACTGATATGCCACTACTCCTACACTATCAAGGATTTCATAGGGGAAAATGTACCGAGGTATGAGCTTCCCGTTCTTCCCAAAACTCATGACTCTCTTCCATGATAAATTTGAAGAAATACTTTGTCACCAACATCAAAATCCATGTCCCTTCGACGATGGTCGGCATAACTCTTTTGCCAACTCTGAGCAGCCTTAATGAATTATTGGATGGTGTGAACTTTTTCTGTCATCTCTTGCACAAGATCATGCCCAAGAAGATTTCTATCACCATCTTCATGCCAACAAGTAGGAATTCTTCCTCACTTACTATATTGAGACTCATAGGGTTCCATTTGAATGCTCGAGTGGAATTTTGTTTTGTAAGAGAACTCAACTAAAGGGAGATGTTGATCCCATCAACCTTAAAATTCCATTGAGCATGTTCTCAGTATATCCTCGAGTGTTTGAATAGTTATTTCATATTTTCCATCAGTTTGGGGGTGATAGGCCATACTAAAATTCTATTCAATTTTCAGAGCATGTTGATGACTTCTCCAAAATTTTGATTTGAACATGGGATCACGATCAGATATGGTAGAAAGGTGAACTCCTTACAGCCTTTCTACTTCCATCACGTAAATCTAGGCCAGTTGATCCAGAGATAAATCTTCTCGAATGTAGATAAAATGGGCAGTCTGGGTGAGACGGTCCACAATAACCCATATTGCCTTGTTTCCCTTGAATGTTCTCGGGAGACCAGTGACGAAGTCTATAGTGATATTTCCCCACTTCCATGATGGTATGGGTAGTGGTTTCAATATTCCTTTAGGGAGTTCTCACGTTGACTTCACTTTTTGATATACCAGGAACCTTGACGTGTTGTTAGAAATCTCTCTTTTTCATATTATCCCACTAATAATGATCACAAAGGTCCCTAAACATTTTTGTGCTTCCAGGATGTATAGAGAAAGTAGAGCTATGAGTTTCATCTATTAGCTCCTTATTTATTTCCGGAAAAGATGGAACATATAGACTTGTATGAAATTTTAGTACACCTTATTTATAAATATTGAACTCCAAAAACATCCCATCCATCACAACATTAAACTTCTTCGGTAATAAAGGATATTCTATCTCAGATTTATTGATCTTCTCTTGTAACGAAGGTTGAGAAATCATTTGAGATAGGGTTGATGATGTCCCTTCCGTTATAATTTCCATGTCCATATTTACTAGGTCATTGATCAAAGGATATCTTTGAATCTTCATCATGGAAAGAGCAACTGGGTCTTTCCTGATTAATGCATCAAAGACTTTGTTTACTATTTCGAGATGATAATGAATTAAACAACCATAGTATTTGAGAAGATACAACCATCTCCTCTCCCTCATGTTCAATTCATTTTTTGTGAAAATATACTTCAAACTTTGATGGTCTGTGTATTTATCACATTTCACAATAAAGATAGTGCCTGCATATCTTTAAAGAAAAATCAACCACAGAATGCTCCAGATCATGCATTAGACAGTTCTTCTCCTAAGTCTTCATCTTTCGAGATGTATAAGAAATGTCTTTGTCATTTTTCATGACGATTCACCCAATCCATTTTAGAGATTCATCACTCAAAATAACGAATACTTATCCACTTGAGGGAAGAGTTAACATGGGTGCAGAATCTAATAACTTCTTCAACTATTGGAAAATTTACTCACACTCCTTCATCCAAATGATCTTGACCACATTTAGAGTTAACTTGGTTAATGGATTAGAATGTTGTGAAAATATTTTTACAAACCATCTATAATATCATGAAAATCCAAGGAAACTACGAATCTCAATTATTGTTGTAGGCTGAGGCCACTCGTCTACAACTTTTGTCTTGGCATGGTCAACTGTGATTCCTTAATTAGTAAAAATGTTCCCAAAGAGGGAAACTTATTGCAAACAGAATTCAAATTTTCGGAACATTTGAAAAAGCCTTTCTTTTAGTGGAGTTTTCCAAATACAATTAGATGATCCTCATGCTACTCACGACTTTTGGAATATATCAGAATATCATGAATAAAAACTAACACAATGTTGTAAAGGTATTCCTTAAAGACTCTATTAAGGAAATCCATAAAAATAGAAGGTGCATTAGTCTTTCCAAAGGACATAACAAAAAACTCATAATGCCTATATCTTGATCATAAGGATGTTTTTTGATTATCTTCTTTCTTAACCCTCAATTGATGATAACTAGATCGAGGATCAATATTAGAGAATATTTGATCCCCATGAAGTTGGTCAAATAAGTCATCAACTCTTGGAAGATGGTATTTGTACTTCACTTTGATCCCGTTCAGTTCAATATAATCAATGAATAGCTGCATCGATCCATCCTTCTTCTTTACAAAGAGGACTGGTGCTCCCCAAAGAGACACACTCGATCAGATATTACACTTCTTTAAAAAATATTGGAGTTTTTTATTTTACTCCTCCAGCTCCACATTTTGCATCCTATATGGGGTCTTTAATATCGGATGGGTTCCATGTATGAGTTCAATGCAGAACTCTACCTCCCTTTCTGGGGGAGGTCTGAGTAACTCCTCATGAAATACATCAACGTATTCTTGGATGATGGGGACATTTTCTGTCCTCAAATTCTCATTTCCTTCTTCTTCACTGATCTACTCCATAAAGAAATATATATGAAGTTCTTCTAGAAAAATATCAGGTTTATATATCTCTCCTTGGAAGATAAATGCAGGTTTTCCATTCAAGACTACTGAAATTTCTTTTATTCTGCATTTGAACTTAGCATTATACTGTGAGAGCTAGTACATCCCCAGTATAATGTCAAATTATAGCATGGAAATGACTACTAGATTTGCGATAAGATTGTTCTCACTAATGTAAATATTAGAGGTTTTTAACACTAACGATTCTTGGATAATCCCACAAGGTGTCTTGACTGATAACTCTTCTTTTAGTAAATTGGGGGTTGATTCTAAATTCTTTGCAAACATGGAGGAAATAAAAAAAATCCGTAGAAATAGAATCAAACAAATTACTTTCAAGATTTTAGAGATAAACAAGATATCCTACCAACACATCCTTTGTCACTTCAACTTCAACCGTAGTGATTTAAAAATTAAGACCTTGTTCCCTTAGCCGTTGCTAAGGCTGGTGGTGATTCTCTTCAACAACCCTCATATTTGGATAGTGATTGGAAAAGTGCCCAAGTTTTTTACACTTAGATCATTGGACATCAGGTAGGTAATGTATCATCTTCACTTTTTCATTAGTGTTTGGAAGTTGTGTATTTACCTCACTACAACAATTCCATGCAATGTGGCCATCTCTACCACACTTATAGCACTTCCTTCTCCCGAGCAGGAACTTCCCTGAATGATTCTTCCCACATTTATTACATGTGGGAAGTTGTACTTTCTTTTCTTTTATTCCATGATTGAAGCTCCTCCCTAAACATGGCTCCATAAATATTTTTTTTCATTGGATTTATGAGACAATTGCATCTCACCAACCTCCAGTTCAACTTTCATCGCACTTCGAACGATCTCCTCATAGGTATCATAATCTCGGTTGGCAAGATTCATCTGTAGATGAGGTCACAATCTACCAATGAATCTATCTAGATTACCATTTGAATCCATGAAAAATATAGAGGTGTAACAAGAAATTCCTCTGAAGTCCATCTCATACCATCCCACAGATTCATTCTCCTTTTGCTTCAGCTTGAGAAACTCCATCGCCAATCCTTTTCTCATCGATCGAGGGATATATTTACTGAAGAATATCCCTTTAAACTCTTCCCACTCCATAAATTCAACCTCCACTCTTGGTATTCTGTTTTTAATAAGTTCCCACCACTGATCTGCTTCTCCTTGTAAGCCATAATTATCCAATGTAACCTTTACTTGTTCAAAATAGAGGAGAACTGAAAAGATCTTCTCGATAGAGCTAATACATTGTTCAGCAATAAATGGGTCGATAGATCCACTGAAGGTTGGTGGTTTTGTGAATTCAAGTGAAATCGGTCTCTCCTATTGATTCAAGTTATTTCCCATTACTTGAGTCTGTAGTTTCATCATTCGCATGAATGTTTCCATTACGGCTTCCATTGGAGGTCCATCACTGCATGGTCCATTGCGGTCACCATTTGTACGGTTCCTCTTATTTACCACTATTTTAAAAAATTATAAAATAGTAGTGAGCAGATTATTTCATTTATGAATCTTTTAACTATAAAGGATTTTATTTGTTAAAATACCATGCTTTAAACAATAACATTTTTCTATAAATCCTTTATAACGATTCATAAAAAGCATATGATAAACCAAACATATCCCTTGGGAGTTTCATAACCTAGAGTGAAGAAAGGCCTGTTGTCATGTACCAGGATATCCCAGGTCGAGCCTAAGACTCCTTTTAAAATATTTCACTCCTAGGTGCATCTATTTTAGATCCTCCTCTTCCAGCTCCAATCCAGGAATATATGTATTTTCTTGATAAACCACTTACTCAATACTCACAAAAATACCCGGAAGTTTTTATATACATAAAATTTTCTATATGGATATTCCTCATGATTTCAAATCCTAATTTACATAAATAACTAAACTATCCTTTGATACCAAATATGGCATCCCGCTTTTTTATTACATAACTTTTCATTACATTTTATAAACAAAGGATATTTAAAGTCTATTGTCTTGAAAATCAGGAATATAAAACATGAAAACAACATAAAATATTATTCTAATCCACTTTTAAGGATTCATAATAAGTTTATACTAAGTAAAAAGTTATTATCTTATAACATGGAGACATACATTAAAGCAAAGGGTGAGAAGAAGGCCTTGTAATGAAAACAAGGGAATCAGTTTACTTGTGAAATCAATAAGAACATTATGAAAATCATAAAGACATGGGTAATAGAAATAGAGTCATAAAATATGAGAAGAACATGAACCATAACGTGAATATGTGGATAAAACATTTATTTTAGACATTCATGAACATATCCCCAAGGTTTATCCCAAGGTGTCATAAATATTACCCAGGTTATTGACCAAGGTATTGTGAAACTTTTCATATCTAGAGATTAAATTCATTACTCAATGCATTGGAGAGACATCTGGGTGAACCCTTAATATTTCATTATTTTAATGTGATCCACATAGATCATAATAAAACATTTCATAAAAAACTCAGAGAGAATAAATGTAATGGGTTTCACTTCAAAATCGTGACATTTTAAAAGTTCTTAGAAACATTAACGTTATGTCATTTATAACCCTCGGAAAATGTAATATGGTTTCATGTATATTGATTACAGAATCAAATAGATCAATTTTATGTATTTATGAATGCATTTGGAAATGGAAATATCTTTGGGTATTCTGATAAATAAAACAATGGAATTTCTTGAGAAAAAGAGAGATATATTTTGAGTCAAAATTTAGGCAGCATAAGAGCTATATGACATGGTTTTAGAGACCAATAAAAAGATAAGGGACAAGGGTCTCCCATAAATAAATGAATTATTTACAGTAGAGGTACAGAATAAAAATCAATAATATCATGTTGTGGAATGACACACCACATGAAAAGGAAACATGAATGAAATGTGAAAATGTGATTTCTTTTACGAAAATTTGGCAGCCTAATGACGTCGATTATAATTCATAAAAATAGGTTGATGAGAGTGGAAACGGTCTCTCATCAATTGGAAATGAAATGGACCATAAAAAATATATATAGGAACATAACACCACATAATGAAATGGAAAATAGAAGACATAACATAAAAGAAGTCATGACTTAAAAGAGGAGGGTGAATGGTTCCCTTACATTGAAGAGTAACTTTGAAAGCTTGAAGGTTATGACCATGGGATTATTGAGGGATATCTGGGAGGACTATTTGGGAGATAAAAAGACAATAAAATGGTTTAGAGGGATTTTGGAATGAAATGAATGTGGGAATGGCTTGGTATTTGTAAGAAAAGAGTGGGAATATTTAATTAATTTCCAAGGGACACCTCATCGGTAGTATTTGAAAAAGCAAGGGCTTTCCCTTGGTATTTGACCATGGTTTTGGACTATTGGGACACCTCATAAAATATATTTCTATTAAAAAGTATAAAAGATTTATTACATCATTATTACATCATCAATGATGTCCTTATACACCTGAAACTCAAAACTATATTTTTACAATTCACCGAAAATTCAACAGTTTCAGAAAAATTCCAAAACATAACCCTAATTTAATATCGATGCTCTGAATTCAAAAATGAACTCCATTTTATGAAAATAATTTTTTAAATATTTTTAGTTTAATTTTTAAATAAAATCATTATTTAATAAAAAAACACCAACTCAAAAACTATAACTTATTTTGTAACACCTTGAAAAAGTTATCAGGCTCCCATAAAATTATAGTATAACCATAAGAAAAAAAAATAAAAATTTATGACTGAATCTTATGAAAATACATTTGGATTTTAAATTATTAATATATTTATAAAATATTAAATAAAATATTTATGACCTAAAAAATAGCAAAATTTATACTATGATCATTTTTTAACATTTAAGATGTCTAAATTGTATTTATACACTCCTGGGTGAAGATTCTATTTTTTTGGCCAATTTACTATTCATTACATTTCATAAGGGTATATTACTATTCATAATTTACAATTCACTAAAAAATTTTTTGATCATATTACACTCTAATGTTCTTACTTGTCACAATTGGAGAAGACAATTTTTTGAAAATCTTTTCACATTACTAATTATTTAAAGTTTACATGCATATATATTAAAATACCATTTTCCCAAAATTCATCAATAATATTCATCCTATATTTGTCCAAAAATTTTAAAATCACAAATTTTACCCTAATAAGATATAAGAATTTTATTTATACCATGGTATTACAAAACATATATAAGGCCTTTCTACATAGCCTCTTTAAAAACCTCCATATGACCTAAGTGTAATGTGTGCTATGGTGATCGAATCTTGGGGCGGGTCAGAAAACATTTCATGAGTGGTGATTTCTATCACATTAACTTCTCATTTAGGTGATTTTATTCAAGCTTCACATGTTGAAGCTCTGCTTGGGCTTCATCCAAAGAAATGACCAGAGATGCTACCTCCTTCCCAAGCTCTAATAGATGGGCTTCATATTTCCCGAGTCTACTGGATGAGGCCATCAAATATTTTTTCTGCATTAATTAACCAAGATCACTTGTTTTTATAAATAATAATTGTAATGTTAATATTTAATTATCAAATGGTCGTATTGACCAACAATCATATAAAAGTTGAAACCCAACGATATCACTGCATTAATTAAAGGATATATTTTTGTGGAGTATAAAATGAAATAACAGCCAAATTTAGGAAGCAAATGTTATTCAATAGTTCAGGTCATTACATTGAACATGTGTCTTGAGCACCATCTATCCATGCACCTTTTGGATGCCTATAATTTTTTTTGAAATAATATTTTTAAAAAATATTAATGAAACTAAAGACTTTTGTACACAAATTATGGGTCTTCATGTGTTATTTAAAAAATAATTTGGAGCCCATATTTATTTTGAATATGAAATTGTAAATTTTTTTTTGGAATGATGAATAACTTTTGTTTTTCTAGAATGATCCTTTTATTAATAACACTCCTAAATGAGACATATGTATTTTGAAAATGAATTATAATATTTATTTTGGTGTAAAATTTTAATAAATGACTAATTTTTTGACGTCTAGGGTTGATTTGAACATCCAAGTCCAAAATTATTTTTCATATGATTTTGTGACCCCTATATTTAATTTAATTTTTTTTTCACATTGGGTGATCTTAGAATGGGAATTTTTAAGATTCATCATTATAGATTCATTTTATACGTCCTTGCGTATCCCCTTTAATATCAAGAATAAATTATCTTCCTCTTTATAAAGTTAACCCCTTTAAAATACTACTTGACTACATTTCTTCGTAAATTCTTTCAAATTTGAGGTGAGTTCCAAAAAAATAATTTTTCAATTGATATCTATCATATTTAGGTGATGGGGACACAATGAGATACATTCTATCTTCTATTAAATGGAGATTAGGGATCTTCCTCAATGAACTTCTCGTCTACTAGTCCTTGGGTTGACACATTCCACTCCAATGGAAGATTTGATAGTCACAAGATGATATTGGTTGATAGGGGTAGTAAGAATCTTTCTCATGGAATAATCATATATTATTCTTTGAGCTATGGAAACTTCTTATCCTCTCCCTCAAGGAAACCATTTCTAGAGGTCCTTTTCAAAAGGGGAATGTCGTGCACATGATAGCCTACCTAGAGGCAATATTAGAGAGTATGTTGAAAATTTAAGAATATTGTTGTTGGTAAGATCACTTTTCTTATGGGTTCTAATCCATGTAAAATTAGACACATGGACTCTAATCTCGCATAATTATAGGGTTTTTCGAGTTATAATACCATTTTTTAGGTCATGGATTTTACACATTTATTTCCCCTCTAAGTAATTAATGAAAATAACGTGGGATTTTGGATCTATATTTATCATGTTGGGTGTTTTTCATATTTGGGAGTGGGAACATCACTTCCATCCACATGATGTATTTTATTCTTTTGTGATTTTTTTGAATGTTCATGGAATAAACTAGATGCTTTGGAACCCCTGGATTTTATACGACATTGCACTGGCTATCAGTATCCCCATTGAAAAACTGTTAGGGAGAGTGAATTGACCAGGTTTAGACATTATTATTGACTCTTGATTGACCATAAAATGAGTTAAATGATTGTAGAAAATTTTTTTATTTCAATGGAGGACCCTAAATTTAATTTGGGGATTGAATATGAGAAAATACCAAGGTACAGTTTTGATTGTATGACAACTGGACCTGACAAGTCAAATTTTAAGAGGTCTTTAATATGTTCCTTTTTCTCATTCAATGTCCAAAATCCTAACTAGCGTCTTAATAAAATAAAATTCATACGTTCTATTTTTTTCCACTATGCTATAAAATCCATGAATGGAGGGGGTGGGTACCAAGGCGTAAATAATTTTTTTTCTACTGATAATGTTCTTCCTCCAATAGCGAAGAACTATTATGAAATGTGTGATCCTAATCAAAGCTCTGTTGATTGTTAAATTTTTGGGACCTCTACAATAACTATACAATATCAAAATGTTGAGGTTTTTCATCCTAAAATAAAAAATGTTTCTGAGGGTCTTGATATGATAGAAACTAGGTTATTGGTTGAAATTGTGGAAGATAGATTGGCTGTAGATGCCAACTGAATTGATGAAGCATGGGCTCATGAATTGGTTGATCTGTAAATATTAAAAGAATATATGATATCCTAAGGTACCTGAAAAATAAATAAATACTAAATGAAGGGGGAAATAAAAAATAAAATTCTTTTAGAAATATTATTTTAGAAGGTTTTCCCCCTTCTTTTCTCTAGGTTGAATCTGATAATTTTATATAGGTGGTTTATTCACCTCTTTTCAGGAATGCAATATCAATTGTGAAGGCAATTTTCATTGTTAGTCTTATTGGTAGATGTCCCCTGGCAGTGGAAGGATATCCTTCTAGTTCACATGTTTATGATCCCAAGAAGGTTGATCTTGATGGAAATGATTCTTTTGTTGCTTCCATAAATATTGTTGGGGAATATAATTATTCTGATCCAGAAGGAAATAAAAAACCTACTAACAAATAGATTTCAATTGTTGAAGAAGGATTTTAAATCATTCCTTTTATAGATTATAGTTCTCACTATTTTGTGACTGGACAGGTTTATGATACTCATATTGTTTTCTCAAGTGGTCCTTCTATTAATAATTCATATTATTCTGGAAACAAATATATTATAAGAGATATCTTTAATATTACTTCCATTAGGTATCCCAGGAAAGAAGGTTGGTTCCACTGTGCTATATTTCCAAGGTGATAATGTTATTAAATGTGGGTAGGTTACACAAGAAAAATCATTCAATGTGCATGTGCCTACTGAAAATAATTTATGGACTTCTTGATCCTTCTGATGATATGAAAAAATGTGTAATTACTATAATATAAAAATTAAATGAAGACACTTTGGTTGATGAAACTTCTAATAATGGAAGTGTAAAAACTAGTTATAGGGGGAACAAACATGGAAAACTATGACATTGAAGGAATGGTAAAATATACTAATACATTGAGAAGAGGAAAAAATCTTATAGGTCATGGTTTTGGGTGCATAAAAAGTAATTGGATTACAATACATGATGAGGAGAGAAGGATTGGAATTAAATATTTCAGAAAATATTGGCCATTGATTGTTTATTATGAGTACAGTATTGAAATTATTGGCCCCATCTTTCTGTTTCTATGTTTTTATGTCTTTTAATAACGGGGTGTTGTACCAACTTTTTATTTCATATTTAATATCTTTAGAAATAATAAAATTTAACTAAATTTTACAACAAAATTATGTTAATGAAAAATAAGTTACTGCATTACTTACATCAATTACATCTATGATATATTTTGCATCATTACCACACGATTTTATGGAAGAGGAAGAATCATCATTTTTAATCAATATAGAAACATTGAAGTATTTCATTCTTTCATTATTCTACTTCATTCTCTATTTGTATATGGAGAACTCTATTTTTATTTCTAATTTATTTTTGTTATTTAATATAATTTCACTACCACTTCATCTCATTCATTTTCTTTTTTGGCATATTGAAAATATTTCTTCCATTTCATGAATTTGTTTATATTCTTGGACTGGTTCTTTAAATATTCTTAATACTTTTATGAGTCATAATTGATTTCATTGAGGTTAATAGTCATATTTTTAATCACTTACTTTGAATATTGTTTATATAGCTTATTCATAGTAATCTCATAGGTCCTGAGGGATCAAATGAATTCATCAATCGTCATTGTACTAATGTCCATTTAATCTTTATCGTTATAACTAAGGGTTACTAAGAACATGGAAAACCACAAATTATATTCTTACATATCATTTAAATGGAAAGATCATCACAAACATATTTTTTACTATTTTAAATTTTATTAATGTCAGTAAACATCTCATTAATTGATTCAATATAATTCATGAAAAAACATTAAAAATATGGATGATACATTTCAAGTCTATTATACTTGACGTTATATGTTTCTTCATTAGTTACTTTAACCAATTTCAAAATTTCATGAGAAGTGATAAATGATTATAGATGGTTAATTTCTTTATTATCTAATACATAATGAAGAGAAATTATGGATTTTACATCTGTATTAAAGGCCGTAATATTATATGATTTTATTTTTTCCTTTAATTATTTTTTGGTTGTATAACCAATCCTAATTTTTTTCCAAATTGGATAACCATTTCTTATATGAAAATTAGACAAATGAATTTTCCAAAAACTATAGTTAGTTCCATAAATGAAAAGTAATTAACCAATTGAGTGTCCTTAGAGAGATCCAAATATATTAGAGGATGAATATACCTTTTAAAGATAATTCCTTGAAATAATTTATCACTAATAAAAAAATATTTGTAAAAATGGTCTACATATAATTTGGGAAAAATACATGTTTCATTCCAATTATGTTTAATTTTATGTGGTGATAGTGGGTGATTTCCCTTTCAAAAAATCAATCTAAAATATTTGATAGAATTACAGAATTAGTAGACAACATACATGTATAAGATATATATATTAAATAATGAATGTAAGGTAAGAAGAAAATATAAATTTATTTCTACATAATTTGATAAAGGTGTTTATAAATAACTCATAATGAGTAACTATATATCCTCCCCTAAATAGCTTGATAGTTTTTAGATTAATCCCTGGACGTTAATAATAGTCATGAAACCGGAGAAGAAAGCCCCATGGTTTTAGGGATATCCAATAAAATGAAGAAATAATACACTTTCTTTTTAAATTAATTTAGAAATAATCCCATTACAACTAAGAGACACTTTATTATTCTATAGTTATTGTAAGAAACCCATATCCCACACTTTATTGGTATTGATAACCAAAGGGAAGAAGAATAAGAAGGATGGTTTGTTAGGATCAAAACCAAACAATGAACCTTTTAATATCTTGAAAGGATTGAAAGAATAAAATGAGATAAAATATGATGATGAAACGTGAGACATGAAAAGTAATCCAATAATGAAGAAGATTGATCTCAAGAGAACGAGAGACATTGGTAAAAATGGATTTGTTGATTTCATGAAGTTTATTGTTTGTTTTTATGTTCTTGGTTAACTATTTATAAGATCTAGATATAACTTAGTATCCATTGGGGTGTAAATGAGTTATTATATCTATTTGAATTTGAGTCAACATGGAAGGGACTATTTTTAATTGTAGTTTTTGATTTTCTCAATCTATTTTACCAGCTTCTTGGAAGATCCTACTCCTGAGATTCTAAGACCACCAACTGGTTATTTGGTGGCAACCAACAGTCTAGAAGAGAAGGATGAGATACAAATCCTATTTTAAATACACTATATGACCATTTATTCTCTACTGGTTATACAATGATCCTAGTAGTTGCATGGTTTCATCATCCATTCCACAGTTTGGTTAGTGGATTTACTTCATCGTCTAGTTGGTGCAAGCTAGTGTGAGTATTCAAGGAATTCCTTCATAATTATTTTTGATTTCTATATTCAATCTATTAATAAAATAAAATATTTCCTAAACATAAATACTAAAATATCATGAAATTAAATGGTTAGATCAATAATAGGTGTAACATCCCAAGAGTTCAGTATATATATTTTTCTTTAAATAATTTGGAGTGTAATATCATTCCTCGCACACACTAAAATGATGGCCATGTGAGATTATTAAATTAAATTAATCATCAATAAAATATTATTATGATAACATATAAGATATATATATATATATATATATGTTATACAATATTAAACTTCTTTAAATTAGAAAATTAGAATGAAATAATATTAAAGACACTTAATTTTTATGAATGGAAATTTAAATTAATGTAGTGTATCATAATATTTTATTTGTTAAAAAAGTATATATATAATTAAAAAAATATAATTAGATAAAATTAATTGAATTTTTTATTATTTATATCTTTTTTTATTAATATTTAATTTCTTATTATTTTTAGAAAATATCGATTTTTTAATATAAAATGTCATTTTTACGAATAATATAATTTTATTGACATATTCAATATTTAAGAATGAACTAGAGGGTAATGAAACCATTTAAGTGATAAAATATGAAAAAATGAAGAAAATTATTCGTTTTATTTTTTTAAAACATAGGAAACCCATCGACAACATTTTTAAAACTAAAGTAAAAGGATACATTAATAAAGAAAATCATTTTAATTATTTTCTTTCTATAAATTAATATTATTGTAAAATTTGGTTATATATTGATTTTAATTTATCATAACCATAATTTGATTTATAAAATATCAATTAGGTCTGGAAAATTATTTATATTAATAATTTTAACTCGAACCAATATTTCTTGATTAAAAACATGATTATCTTAAAAATCATTCTTAAGTATTAAGGTTTTATATTTTAAAATTAAAATTTATTATTCATGGTAATTTTAATTTATAAAATTAATATCATATCTTGTGTTATAATAATAAAATTAATTGGAATGATAAATATTATTAAATAAAATTTAAATTAATTAACATGGGTGTAGGTAAAAGTTACATTGGGAAAAAGTACACAAGGGTAAAGTGAACAATGAATGTATAAATCCCTAAATATCTCAAAGGTTTTTTCGTCAAGATTTTATTGGATGATTATCAAACATATCATTTCCAATACTCGATAACTTCTATGTTTGAGGGTATTTGATCTTGACTTGTGTCAAGAGATAATTTAATATGTTAATGTAATTCCAAAGATAACAGTACCTTCGCTTATAAATAGACACATTTACAATTATTAGTTACACACCTATTCCTTATAATTAGGATATGTAAATATTCCTATTTATTCATCCTCGAAATTCCTCCCATGTACCAGATCATTTATTCCTTCTTTATTTAGATTTATCCATTCATTCCGATGGATAATTCTTATAAAAAATCAAAGTTCTTGACTCGAGTATTACTCTCCTCTTTGTCATTATTTTTAATTTTATTCTTCATATTCAAACATAAAAATTTTAATACTAAAAATTTACTATAAACTATATACTGAAATTTTATTATATTAATTACCCAAAAACAATTCATTCATTACATATCACCAACTATGAAAAACAAACAAATCGGTCGTGCGTATGTGTGGACTACTCCCTCTAGGATATGATGCCGTTTTTATCATCACCACATGTTATCTATGATATAAAATAAGGGTTTTATATATAATAATTCTTTTCACTTATAAAATTATGGAATTAGAACATTTTTCATTTACCTTCATTTTCATTATTCATTAAATAATGAGAATGTTATTCATGCATATGTGCTAACTATTGCGTCCATAAAGGACCTATTTCATTTCTCATAAAAACCAAACGTGGATGGAACTAGACATGTAATTAGTAAAATAATTTTCATTTTATAAAATTATTATTATTTTTAAATGATAAATTTTCTTATAATTTCACTCCATACCATCATTGATAAATGGGTTCATTAATCATGCGTATGTGAAAACTACCACCTCCATGAATGATGAATTTAATTTTTAATACCAAGTATCATTAATGGATGTAAGAATTTATTTTATAGAGATATATGATATATATTACAGTTTTAATATTCTTTATATGTTATATTAACATTATTTAATAGTACATTCTTACTCATTCAATCATTATGATACACATTTTTCCATCTATTTATTGCCTACTTAAGTGATGCAATAATATTTATATATTTAGTGAATAAAGAATATTATATAATATTAGATGAATTTAATAATATGGTATTAATTTTATTTAATGGATATTTATTTTTAATATTAATATCTAAACACGTAAATAATATATCATATTTTTCATTAAAAATTACCAAAATAAGTTTATCTTCGACTCCATCTTCATGAGTTCTATTAAAACACCCATTAGATGAAAATGAAAAATTAAAAAAAAATCATGGTATATATATATATATATATATATATTAAAAAAACACAGGTAACCAATGAGGGATAAAATTATTATTAAAGATCACATATAATCCTTAACATTAAAAAGTATGTGAAAGATAATTAAAAGTGTTAATACTGAATGTTAAAAATTATATATAACAAACCACAATATTCATAGTATGTATTTTTAAATGAAGTATATATTATGGTTACAGATAAGAATAAGGATTTAAAATAGATTATTAAGATAGTTATTTTTGTTTTATAGGAATCTGGAGTGAGATCAACAAATCAATGAAATAATTTAAGAGTTTTTTTTTCAAACTCCCTTTATTGAGACATTTATTTTATTATCAAATTTATAATCTATTGAGTATATGATGCCCAATTATTATGTTATCATGACATATAATTTATTTATGGTATTTCGGGATCATTTTAAGGCCTTTTATTGTCACGAACGAAACTATTTAATTATATTTGTTTACTAATTTTTGTTTGTTATTTTATTTTATACTCAACAAAACTATATCATTTAATTAATGAAGTGAGTATAATTAAAATTATACCGTTGGGTTTCAACTATTATATGAACGTTGGTCAATATGATCGTTGGAAACTATAATCTTAAACATAGAGTTTTTATAAATACAGTTATCTAGTTTAATTAATATAGAAAGATCATTGCATAGCCTCATCCATTAGACTCAAGCCATATGAATCCCATCTGTCGGAGCTTGGGAAGAAGGTAGCATCACTGGGCTTTACTCTGGACTAAGCCCAAGATGAATTTCAATGTATGAATCTTGAACGGAATCGCCTAAGGGAGAAGTTGAAGCTGATAGAAATCACCACTCCGGCAATGATGTCTGAGCCACTGCAAGATTCCATCACCATAACACACCATACACTTAGGTCTTATGATGGTGTTATAAGGGGCTATGTAACGAGACCTTAGCTTTTTTGTGTAATCCTTTTATATAAATAAAATTGATATTTCTAATTATGGAAATGTTTGTGAATTTTAAATATATGGATAAATATATTTTGTGTATTATTGATGAATTTAGGAAAAAAGGGTATTTTAAAATATTTTTGAATTCTTTAAATAATTAATAATGTGAAATGAATTTCAAAAAATGGTCTTCTACAGTTGTGATTGTTGAGAAATTTAGAGTATAATAAGATCAACCTGGTTTTTAGTGAATAGTAAAGTAGGAATAGTAACATACCCATATGAATAGTAATGAATAGTATTGAATAGTAAATTGACCAAAAAATAGAAACTTCACCCATGAATGTATAAATACATTTTTGACATCTTTAAAGTGAATAAACAATCCTAGTTTGTGTTTTGGAATTTCTATATTTCATAAATATTTTACTTACAATTTTATAATTAATTTAATAAATCGAAATGTTAATTTATTTTAATAAAATTTAATCATAAATTGTTAATTTATTGTTTTATGGTTATATGATAATTCTATGGGTCCTTGATTACTTTTTTATGGTGTTACAAAATGAGTAAAAATTTTAAAGTTGTATTTTTAGAATAAATAATGATTTTATTTAAAAATTAAATGAAAAATATTTTGAAAAATATTTTCATAAAATGGACTTCATTTTTGAATTTAGATCATCGATATTAGGTTAAGGGGAATATTTGGGACTTTTCTGAAATAGTTGAATTTTCAGTGAATAGTAAAAATGCAGTTTTGAGTTTCTGGTCTTCAATGACATCATTAATGATTTAATAATGATGTAAGCTTTCTAGATTACTTATTAATACAGAGATATGCTATGAGGTATCCTTAGTGGCCAATACCCTGGGCAATCCCATGGTTTTGCAAATACCACCGATGAGGTGTCCCTTGGAAATTAATAATTTATTCACTCACTTATCCTATAAATACCAAGTCATTTAATTCATTGATTTCATTAAGAAATCATCCTCCACAATTTTCTGGTCTCCTTACCTCCCAAGGAGTCCTCTCAAGGTTCCCTCAAGCTTCACAAGGTCCCGACCTTCATGCTTTCGAAATTACTCTTCAAGGTAAGGGATCCTTTCACCCTCCTCTTTTTAAGCCATGTCTTCCTTTATGTTGTGTATTCTAGTTTCCATCTCTTTATGTTGAGGGTATGTTATTATATGTTCTCATTAATTTACATTTCATGTCTAATTTTTTAGAGACCCTTTCTTCCCTTATCAATTTGTTTTCTTAATTTTTATGTGACGCTATTAGGCTGCCGAATTTCTCGTAAAAGAAATTGCATCTTCTCTTTTATTTCATGATTCCTTTTCATGTGGTATTTCATTAAAATATAAATACAATGATCTTATTATGTAACCATATTGTATTATGAATTATTTATGAGGGTTTTACCCTTTCCCCCTCTCATTTCAATGTTTTCTAAAACCATGTTATATAGCACTTATGCTGGAGAAATTTGGCCTCAAAATTTCTATCTCTTTCTCTCTAGAAATTCTTTTGTTTTATTTATACGAATACCCATACCTATTTTGTTTCTATGGGTGTTCATAAATATATAAATATGATATATCTGTTTCTTTAATTGAAATACATCTAACTCGCACTCCATTTCCATGGGTTATAAATGACATAATGATCTTATTTTTAAAAACTTTTAAATCGTCACAATCTTAAAATGAATCCCATTTATTTTATTCTCCATGGGTTATTTATAAAATTTTTGATTGTGATATATGTGGATCAAATGAAAATAAATACATATTAAGGTTGAGCCCTAATAGTCCTCAAATTCATTTTCTATTGAATTAATCTCTAGAGATGAAAAGTTTCATGAAACTTTGGTGAATAACATTGGATATTTTTATGACACCTTGTTAATGGACCTTGGTTATATGTTCATGAATGTCTAAATGAAATGTTGAAGCCACATATTCAAGTTATGTTTCAAGTTATTTTCATTATGATATTCCTATACTTCCATTTCTCATGTCCTTATTTTTTTTTATTCAAGTTCTTATTGATATCACAAGTAAACTGATTCCCTTGTTTTCTCTTACCGGGCCTTATGCTCACCCATTACATTGATGTATGTATCTAGGTTATGAGATGCAGTAATTGTACATAGGATGAAAAAATGATAAAGCCTTACCAATGGATTAGAAGAATTTTTTATCTTGTTTTCTTGTATTATGTTCCTCATTTCCAAGACACGAGACTTTAAAGATCCTCTGTTTGTAAAATATAACGAAAAGTTATGTAATAAAAAGGAGGGATGCCATAGTTTGTATCAAAGGATAGTTTAGTTATTTATGGGTATTAGGCTATGAAATCATTATAAAGAATCCTATAGAAAATTTTAAATATAAGAAAAACTTCCTGGTATTTTGGTGAGTATTAATTAAGTGGTTTATCAAGAAAATACATCTGTGTCTAGATATGAGTAGGTATAGGCGGCTCTGGAATAGAGGTACCTAGGAGTGAAAACATTGACATGGAGTTTCAGGCTTGACCTGGGGTATCCAGGTACATGACAATGGGCCTTGCTGCACTCTTGGTTATGACACTCCCGGGGGATATGTTTGGTTAATAATAAGCATTCTATGAATCATTATGAATGATTTATAGAGAAATGTAATTATTTTATGAATTTTTAATACATAAAATCCTTTAAATTTAAAATATTCAGAAATGAAATAAGTTTCTCACTAAGGTTTTATTCTTTCAGAAATGGCGGTTAATAGGAGGAACCGTGCAAATGGTGACCGCAATGGACAATGCACTAAGGACCCTCTGATGGAAGGCAGAATGGAATCAGTCATCTGAATGATGAACAAAATGACTCAAGCTATGGGAAATAACTTGAATCAAGCGGAGTGACCAATCTCACAATGAAGGGAACAACCTTCTATTGAGTCCTTTAAGCATCAATGACCACCAACCTACAGTGGATCGACTGACCCATTGATTTCTGAGTAGTGGATTGGATCTATCGAGAAGATCTTTTTAAGCGCCGCTAATCAGAGAAAGAGATGGTAACCCTAACTGCATATCACTTAGAAGTAGAAGCTGATCAGTGGTGGGAGTAGATTAAAAACACAAGGCAAAGAGTGGAAGTTGAAAATATGGAGTAGGAAGAGTTCGGGGGGGATCTTCTTCAGTAATTATTTCCCCCGTTCCATGAGAACAAGAATGGAGAACAAGTTTCTTGAGCTGTAGTAGATGGAGAATGAATTTATGGGAAACTACAAGGTGAACTTCACAAGGCTTTCATGTTACACCTCTAGCTTTTTCATAGATCGAAATGGCAAGGTTGATAGATTTTTCGGTGGACTGAGACCTCATCTTCGGAAGAATCTAGCCAACCAAGATTAGGAAAGCTATGAGGAGATTGTGAGAAGTGCAATGAAAGTCGAACTGGAGTTTGGTGAGATGTAGTGGTCTCATAAATCCAAAGACAAAAAGAGATCAATAGATCCAAGCTTAAGGAAGAGATTTGATCAAGGAAGATGAGGCAAGAAAGTGCAACGTCCCATGTGTAATAAATGTGGGAAGAAGCATTCGGAAAACTTCCTGCTCAAGAGCAGGAAATGCTACAAGTGTGGAAGAGATGGATATATTGTAAGGAATTTTCTTAGTGAGGTGAAACCTATACTTCCAAACAATAACAACAAGGGGATGATGGTGCAGTCCCAACCTGATGTCCAGTGCTTTAATTGTGGACAAGTGGGGCACTTTTCCAATCACTGTCCAAATCTGAGGGCAGTGTAGGGGAACCACCATCATCCTCAGGAAAGGACAAGGAAGAAAGTTCGTGCTTTTGTTATCACGATAGCTCAAGTTGAAGCTCCAAATGATTTCATAGCAGGTACCCATTTTGTTCCCTCAATGCTAGCAGGTACTTTTTTTGATTTTGTTTCAATACATTCTTTTATTTCCGCCATGTTTGTAAGGAATTTAGAACAAAATCCTGATTTTCTAAAAGTAGGGTAACCAGTCAAGACTCCAGGTGGGAATATCCAAGCATCGTCAATGTTTAGAAACTATTGTATTTACATTGGTGTAAAAAATCTTACCACAAATCTCGTTGTCATTCCCATGCTGGAATTCAACATTATACTAGGGATGGACTGGCTCTCAAAGTATAATGAAAAGATAAAATGCAGAAGTAAGGATATCTCAGTAGTCTTGAATGGAAAACGTATAGTTATCTTCCATGGAGAGATATCTCAACCTGATATTTATCTAGAAGAACATCCTATATTATTCTTTATGGAATTTATCGGTGAATAAGAAGAAGGAAATGAGAGTTTGAGGATAGAAAACGATCCCATCGTCTTGGAATACATTGACCTATTTCCTACGGAGTTGCCTCAACCTCCCACAGAAAGAGAGGTAGAGTTCTTTGTTGAAATCATACCTGGATGTCATCCAATATCAATGAACCCGTATAGTATAGATAATGTGGAGTTGGAGTAATTAAAGAAACAACTCCAATATCTTTATTAGAAGGGGTTTATCTGACTGGGTGTGTATCCTTGGGGATAACCTGTTCTCTTTGTAAAGAAGAAGGACAGATCGATGAGTCTATTCATTGATTATAGAGAATAGAATGGGATCACTATAAAAAACAAATACCTTCTTCTATGAATTGATGACTTATTTAACCAAAATCATGGGGCTCAATAAGAGCATATGGATCATCTAAGGGTTATTTTTCAAACTCTACAGAAGGAAATACTTTTTGCAAAGTTCAGTAAATGTGTATTCTAGTTACAACAAGTTGATTTATTGGGGCACATTGTTACCAATGATGGAATCAAATTTGACTATGAAAAGACAAAATTTGTAGAGGAGTGGCCTCAGCCTATAACAATAACTGAGATTTGTAGTTTCCTTGGATTTTTGGGATATTATAGGAGGTTTGTGAAAAAATATTTCACGACTTTCTTATCCCTAAAACATGTTAAGCCGAAAAGGGGTCAAGTTCATATGGACAAAGGAGTGTGAGGAATGTTTCCAAGAGTTGAATATGAGATTGGTTACTAAACCTGTGTTAAATATTCCCTCAACTGGAGAGGGATTCATTATTTTTATCGATGAATCTCTGAAACGGATTGGGTGAGTCCTCATGAAAAATGACCAGGTAATTGATTATGCATCTCAATAGTTGAAGACTCATGAGAAGAACTATCCTACACATGATCTGGAGCTGGCCTTGGTCGTTTTTGCTCTGAATATATGGAGGCACTATCTTTATAGAGAGAAATGTGATATATACACAGACCATCAAAGTTTTAAGTATATTTTCACACAAAAAGAATTGAACATGAGACAAAGGATATTGTTGGAACTCCTTAAAGACTATTATTGTTCAATTCATTATCATATTAGAAGAGAAAACAAAGTCGTTGATGAATTAAAAAGAAAAGACCCAGTTGTTCTATCCATTATGAGGAATGAAAGAGATCCTTCGATCAATGACCTTGTGAAACTGGACATGGGAATTATAAAGGAAGGGACATCATCAACCCTAACCCAAATAAGTTCTCAATGTTCATTACTAGGGATGATAAAAAAATCTCAGAAAGAAGATCCTTTGTTATAGAAGAAGTTTGAGGCTGTGAACGACGGGAAGTTTCGTTAGTTCAATACTGATCAAGAAGGTGTACTGAAATTTCGTTGAAGACTATGTGTTCCATCTATTCTGGAAATAAAGAAGGAGTTGATGGATGAATCTCATAGATCATCTATTTCTATACATCCTTCTATAATGAAACTATATAGGGACCTTTGTGATCATTATTGGGGGGATAATATAAAAAGGGAGATTTCTGACTACACTTCAAGGTGCCTGGTATGTCAGAAAGTGAAGGCAGAGAGAAAACTTCCTAAAGGGGTATTGCAACCACAACCCATACCATCATGGAAGTGGGATAATATCACTATGTACTTTGTCACTAGTCTCCTAAGAACCTCCAAAAGAAAACAATGGGATATGAGTTATTGTGGACCGTCTCAATAAGACATCCCATTTTATCTCCATTAAGGAAGATTTATCTCTTGATTAACTAGCCAGGATTTTCATGAAGGAAGTGGAAAGGATACAAGGAGTTCCACTTTCAATCATATCTGATTGTGATCCAAGATTCACATCAAAATTCTGGAGAATTATTCAACAAGATTTGAGAACTGAATTGCGTTTCAATATGACCTATCACCCACAAACTGATGGCCAATCTAAAAGGACTATTAAAACACTCCAGGATATTGTGAGAACTTGCTCAATGGAATTTAATGGTGGTTGGGATCAACATCTCCCTTTAGTTGAGTTCTCTTATAACAACAGCTTCCACTCGAGCATCCAAATGGGAACCTATGAAGCTCAATATAAAAAGTGATTTAGAAATCAAACTTATTGGGATAAATATGGTGAGAGAAAGCTTCTTGGGCCTGATCTTGTGAAATAGATGACAAAAAAGGTTTATGCCATCCATCAACACTATAGGGATGCTCAGAGTCGGCAAAAAAGGATTGCCAATAACCATCGAAGGGACTTAGAGTTTGATGTTGGTGACAAATTCTTTCTATGGAATTCACCTTGGAAGAGAGTCATGAGATTTGGAAAGAAAGGGAAGCTCAACCCTAGGTACATTGGCCCCTTTGAAATTATTGATCGTGTGGGAGCAGTGGGCTATCGACTTGCACTTACTCCAAATATTGAACAAGTTCATTATATCTTTGATGTATCCCTCTTGAGGATATACATACCTGACCCATCACATGTTCTAAATCCAGAGGTGGTAGAACTGGAACATGACCTATCTTATGAGGAGCACCCGGTGGAGATCTTGGATCGTAGAGAAATGGTTCTACGCAACAAGACTACCCACCTTGTTAATGTGTTGTGGAGGAACCACAAATGTGAAGAAGCCACGTGGGAACCAGAGGAGTCCATGAGACCGAAGTACCCACACCTTTACCCATCAGAGGGTACGCGATAAGATTTCGAGGACAAAATTTCTTAATGGGGGAAGAATGTTACGACCTAAATTTTTTAATTATATTTTTTCCAAATTTTTGTGTTTTATTTTATTTTATTCTCACCAAAACTGTATCCTTTAATTAATGAAGTGGGTATAATTGAAATGAGACTGTTGGGTTTCGATTTTTATATGGATGTTGTCCAATATGACCATTGGAAACTATAATCTTAAACATTGTGTTTTTATAAATATAGTTATCATGGTTAATTAATATATAATGAATATTAAATGGCCTCATCTAGTAGTCTCGATCCATATGAAGCCCATCTGTCGGAGCTTGGGAAGGAGGTAGCATCACTAGGATTTTCTCTGGACAAAGCCCAAGCCGAACATCAGCATATGAAGCTTGAACAAAATCTCTTATGGGAGAAGTTAAAGCTGATTGAAATCACCACTCGAGCAATTTTTTTTTGAGCCACCACAAGATTCCATCACCACAACACACCTTACACTTAGGTCCTTTGCTAGTGTTATAAGGGGATATGTAATGAGACCCTAACTACTTTGTGTAATCCTTTTATATAAATAAAATTGTTATTTATTATTATGAAAATGTTTGTGAGTTTCAAATATTAAGATAAATACAGGATGTGTATTACTGATGAATTTAGGAAAAAATGGTATTTTAAAATAAATTTTTATTCTTTATATAACTAATAATGTGAAATTATTTTAAAAAAATGGTCTTATACAGTTGTGATCATTGAGAAATTTATAGTCTAATAAGTTCAACTTGGTTCTTAGTGAATAGTAATGTATGAATAGTAACATACCCATATGAATCGTAATGAATAGTATTGAATAGTAAATTGACCAAAAAAATTGAAACTTCACCCATGAATATAAAAATACTTTTTATGCATCTTAAAAGTGAAAAAATGATCGTAATTTATTTTTTGGTATTTTTATATTTCTTAAATATTTTATTTACAATATTATAATTAATTTAATAATTTAAAATTGAAATGTATTTTTATAAAATTTGATCATAAATTTTTAATTTATTTTCTTATAGTTATACTATTATTCTATGGGACCTTGATTACTTCTTTAAGGTTTTACAAAATGTGTTAATATTTTGAAGTTGTATTTTAGGAATAAATAATTATTTTATTTAAAAATTAAATTAAAATTATTTATAAAATTATTTTAATAAAATGGACTTTATTTTTGAATTTAGAGCCTCAATATTATGTTAGGCTGAATTTTTGGGATTTTTCTCAAATAGTTGAATTTTCGGTGAACAGTAAAAATGCAGTTTGAGTTTCGGGTGTTTAATGAATGCATTAAGGATGTAATATTGATGTAAGATTTCTTTTAGACTTATGAATAGTGATATATGATATGAGGTGTCCCATGAGTCCAATACCATGGGAAATATACCATGGGAAATCCCATGGTTTTGCAAATACCACCGATTAGGAGTCCATTGGAAATTAATAATTTTTTCACTCACATTTCCTATAAATACCAAGACATTTTCCTCATTAATTTAATTACAAAATCATCCTCAAAGAATTTCTAGTCTCTATACCTTCCAAGGAGTCCTCCCAAGGTGCCCTCAAGCCTCCCAAGGTCTTGACCTTCAAGCTTTCAATGTTACTCTTCAAGATAATGGATCCTTTCACCCTTTTCTTATTAAGTCACAACTTCCTTTATATTGTGTCTTCTATTTTCCATCTATTTATGTTGAGGGTATGTTGTTATATGTTCTAATCACGTTACATTTCATTTCTAATTTTTTGGGGACCCTTTCCACTCTCATCAATTTTTTTTTGAATTTTTATGTGATGACGTTAGGCTGCCGAATTTCTCGTAAAAAAAATCACATCTTCTCTTTTATTTCATGTTTTATTTTCATGTGATATGAAATTAAAATATCCATACCATGATCTTATTATGTACCCATAATTTATCATTAATTATTTATTTGTGTGTGACCCTTTTCCCCACTCTTTTCAATGTTTTCTAAAACCATGTTTTATAGCCATTATGCTGGAGAAATTGCGCCTCAAAATTTCTATCTCTTTCTCTCCAGAAATTCTTCTGTTTTATTTATGTGAATACCTAGACCATTTCGTTTCTATGGGTTTTCATAAATATATAAATATGAAATATTTTATTCTAGAATTGACATACATATAACTCTCACTCCCTTTCCATGGGTTATAAATGACATAATGATCTTATTTTTAAGAACTTTTAAAACGTCACGATCTGGAAATAAAACCCATTTTTTTATTCTACATGGGTTATTTATGACATATTTGATTATGATATATGTGGCTCACATCAAAATAAATACATATTAATGGTGCACCCTGACAGTGCTCTAATTCCTTTGGTAAAGAATTAATCTCTTTTGATGACAAGTTTCAAGATACCTTGGTGAATAACGTTGGTAATTTTTACAACACCATGGGGAAGGACCATGGTGATATGTTCATGAATGTATAAATAAAATGTTGAAGCCACATATTCAAGTTACGTTTCATGTTCATTTAATTATTATATTCCTATACTTACATTTCTCATGTACTTATGTTTTTATTCACGTTCTTATTTATATCACAAGTAAACTTATTCCTTTATTTACCCTTACTGGGCCTTCTGCTCACAATTTTCTTTGATGTATGTCTCCAGGTTATGAGATGCAGTAATTTTACATGGGATGAAAACATGATAAAGAATTACATTGGGATTATAAGAATGTTTTATATTGTTTTCATGTATTATGTTCCTGATTTCCAAGACACTGTACTTTTAAGATCCCCTTTTTGTAAAATGTAATTAAAAGTTATGTAATAAAAAGGCGGGATGCCATATTTATCCTTCAAGGTTTTTTGTTAAAAATTTACAGAAATCTAAAATCAATATCTTTTACTGTGAGTCATGATTTTTCTTCTTGAAATGGATCTTACAAGTCACCTTTAACCAAAAACATCCTTTTTAATTTTTTATTTATATTATCTTTTTTTTGAAATTAATTCTTGTCAGTAAAATATTTATTGGTGGGGGATCACATTCACTATCAAAATTCTCTACTAAATGGAATTATTACCGTCATAAGAACCCAAATATTATTCTACCATATCAATGGTTTATCTTTTGATTATATTTTAAATTTTGTCTCAAGTGACCTTAAGACTTCTCTCCACCTCTTATCAATGAATTGTTTTATATTATATTCATGATTTGGGGTTAACTAAAATGTTTTAACATAATTTCAACCAGTTATGTGTGATTATTTTTCAAATATATTTTCTACTAATGTAATGTTTTAATGTTTTTTAAAATTCGTTCATTCCAAATTATTTAAAGAAAGTATTTTTCAACTACATTGAATTACTCAAAAAATTTAAAGAGGATATCCTATAAATGATTCAATATAGGTTTTTTACCATAAAGTAATATCTTAAACATATTTTCATGTGAATTTATATATATTGCCTTATTTTTTTTATAAAATAATTCACCGCCATGAATTCTTGTTTTCCAAAAGGAAATTTTTTATTTTAAGGTTTTTATAAAATCTTTTATTTAGAATTTTTTCAAAGGATATGGGAAATTATTTCATTGAATTTTTTATATTAATGCTTTTAAGAGTGGTATTTAATTATATGGTATACCTCATTAATGGTATTATTCAAATGATTACATAACACTAATTTATTTGATGTCTTATGAAATTCTGTTTTACATTTATGGGATGAATAATCACTATTTTTTCTTGACTAAACATCCACATGTAAATACATTATTTTATTCTAATTACATTCCAATTTGAATTCCCAATGTCCATTTACATGATCAAATAGTGTTCACCTAGATGCCCAATACCACAATTGATTCAGAAAATTGTAGTCTATACAATATATTCTTTCATTATATTACATCATTAAAACATGATAAATCATCTTTTATAGGTTTTATATACATATAATAATTTTTAATTTAATTAGATACCCATCTAATTTATATGGGTTTTTCATGATATGTGTATTTATGTAATTATGGAAGATTCCATAGGGAACCACATGAAAAGAATATAAAACCCATTTTATTTCTTTGGGCTTTATGATATATTGATTGAACCTATGTGCACACACATGTATGATTTTTCATTATGTGATTGGTGGGACCAAACTTATATATCCCCCCGATGTATGGGGTAATGATTCCATCTCAATAGATATCATAGTGTAAAGACCCACTCATTCTCAACTGCTTGAGAGAACGATGAGACATTAATTTTCCTTAAGCGACATCCCCAAGACACCAATGGCTAAAAAAAAATTCCAACGGGTTTAAAATACAACTGTGGGATGATTTACCATTTAGGAAATAAACCAATAAATAAACAAACCATAACCAAACCATTTACTAAATGATTCATGAAACAAATAAAGACATCTAAACAACTTCATGTATCTCATTACAACATCATAGTATGCTACATTGGAATACCAAACAAGTATCCAAGTAAATAAAGGATTAAAAAATCAAGACACTTAAGAGACCATAATACTCCATTCCCCAAATCCTCTAAGATCCAAAATCACTGAACAACCCAAATTTAAAGATGTAGTGCTAAATATATCGGAAACATTACCTTTTCCACTATCTCAACAGATAAAATCTACAAAAGCACTATAGTTCCAATCAACGGGAGAGTATAAAACTTAGTAGGTGTTTCCCAATAAATTCCCTACTCACTGTACTAGGATATAAATGTTATCCACATTTATATATAAAAGTTTAAAAAAAATTTACCAAAAGAGTTTATAACCAAATGTAATCAAGTTCCAAAAACCATTTATAACTAAGTGAAAAAAACATAATGAAACCAATTTTTAGCATGTAATATTTCCTGAATACTAACTAATGAAATCTTTAAAACCAATTATATTTTATCATTTTTCATACTCATTCTATAGTTTACAACACCCCCACACATGCATTTTTCGTTTGATAGTTCCATACTCACGAGTGGTCTCTCGTCCAATTACCATGTGTCCTAATGACACACGAACTCAATACAATGTCACTTACATTGTACCCCAATGGTACTCATCCATTATTAAGGGCCCATTAGGAGTGAACTCACACCAACACAATTTATTCTTGATATTTCCACTTCTAAAATAATCCACCGTAATAAAACTGAGCTTTTATTGAAAACCAAAGCACAACCAATTTAAAAGAAACAATTAATTTCAATAAAACCTTCCATTTTATTGAAAACATCCAATCCAATTCCTCTTCCAACAATCGAGAAAAATACCCTCTTAAAATCCCCATTTTTAAATAAAGAGAAAAAGTATTTCACTCAAACACCCAATTTTGAAAATTTCACAACCATCACTAAAAAGGGTTTTCTAAAAACATTTCAAAAACAAAATATGTAACACCTCAATGTTTTGAAAATAAATATAGAATGATATTTTATAATATATCCATTAAAACACAACTATGCCTCTTCTATGTTTTGAATTTCGAAAAATGGTCATCTAGAGTTGTGTTCAGTAAGTAATTTGATGTCTGATAGAACAAACATGATTTTTAGTGAATAGTAACTTACCCTGATGAATTGTAATATGAATAGTAATATGAACCTAATGAATAGTAAATTTTATTATTATTTTATTTTAATAAGGATAGAAGATAATAACATCTTGGTTAATTTTTCCATTCTGATAAAGAAGTAGTTGTAGAATTAAAACTTTTAATTTTTGAATTAAGTATAAATTTATTTAAAAGATAAATTAATAATATTTAGAAAATTATTTTTCAAAAATGGACTTCACTTTTTAATTCTTCACATCAAAAATTTGTATGGATGAATTTTTGGGATTTTTCAGAAATTCTAGAATTTTTTATGAATAGTGAAATATGCTAAAATAACTTATATACAAATTATAAGTTAAATACATTATTAATGACATCAAAATTGATGTAAGGCCACTTGGTTCGAAATCACACGCACTTATTACTATTAGGGTTCACATGAAACAATATTATTTGGTTGTATTGAGAGAAATAACAAAATATTGAATTAAATATTCAAAATATACCCCTCTTCTCCACTATAAAAACTCTTCACCACTCCCTCTACTCTTCACATCTATAAGCCTTGAAGATCCTCATAGTTCTGCCAAATTACCCTTCCCTAGTCTCTCCCCACGTCCAAGAAGCTTCTGGTCTTCCCAAAAGACCAAAATCCCTTCCCTTATTGAGTTTCTCAAGGAGGTTATTTCAAGAGGTAAAACACCCTTCTTTTTCATTTCATTTCATTTCAATTTATCTTGTTTTGTTATCCTCTCCTCACCTCCTTTGTCCAAATGATCATGATAAATCCAGTATCATCTATATATTGGAATTATATCATGTGAATGGAAGAACCATCATATATATTCCTACTCTCTCCCTTTTATTTTTATAAATGTAATCAACGTCCATGAGGTTCCAATTTATAGCCTTCATGGATGATGAAGTTTCGTTCTTCAATTCCATATTCATTACTTGTCATGAAACCATATTTATGGTTGAACCAGACTATAATATATGAATTATAACCTAATTTATATTCAGGAACCAGAATATGTACATATAATTAAGTTATATGACAAAACTAGTTCATAATAATCCAAATACCACTGAATAATCGAAGTGGTTGTCATCTAATGATTCAAATTCATTCCATGAAACAAAATTATAGAAATGGACATTAAAAATTCTGGATGTTCATAAATAATATTTAATTTCAATTCTGAAGATTTACATCCAATCAACTTCATTACTTAAAAGCAAGTGAACCGAATATGAAAATAAAGGAAACGAACACTCCAGAACAACAAAATTCAATACAATAACTTGTCAATAAAGGAAAAAATGAACTATCCCAAATTATGGTAAACTAAATAAAAGTATAATATGTTCTGAAATAATTTATTAACATGTATAATTTCATATTCCAGGAGATTAAGTGCAAGAGTAGAACATGTTTGGAGTTAAGGTAAGGGTTTTCCACCCGAACTTCCATTTTCATTCGGGTTACTTTTATTGTCTAATTTGATTGGTGAAATTATTATGTATTGTTATTTACTCCTCATAAATTATTTTTGAGTATTATATATATGCACACCAACAATAATCTACCCCTATTTTCTGGATAGTTATATGTTTTAAAAGAATATCTGAAAACTGTTTTAAAAAATAGGAGCCCGATACAATGGGATTTCTCAAATTCATATCTATTTTCAAGGGAAATATATAATCTATTTATAGAAACCATAAATCTTCTAAAGACACTAGTTTTATTATTAAAATACTATCTTACTTAACTTCTGGTTTTGTACAACGATTTTTCCAAAAGAACTATTCTTTTCAAAATAAAAGAGTATTCATCTCAAGAATTGCTTTATGATTTTATAATGGTGTTTTCATCTAATTCAACACACTTGTTGATTACATGGTAGTATTGGGTTTAATAATTTATTAAGTAATCTATAATATTTTATTTAATGTTTTATGACTAACTCTATTGTGGATGATCTATCCTAAAACCATTCACCATATTATTCCGAATGGTTTATGTTTTATGTTTAATGATTGGGGAAAGTCAGTTACATTTAATATGAAAGATTCAATATGAATGTATATATTGTTTATGTTGATACTTTCTCATTTGAGGAATGAATTTGACTTATTATGTGACGGTTGTGTCCCTCTATATCCTCTCTATGCATCGGTAGGTCTCATGAGACAAATCAACATGGAATTGGCCGAGACCATTCCCAATGTGATAAGGATTTCGATTGAGGCCTTAATCACTAGACGTCTTGGTCCAGGCCATGAAAAAATGTTTCAGAATGTACGGAAGATACACATACCTCAATATTAAGCTATTAAATGAAATTTCATGTGCTTATTCAAGTATTATAATACAAATGATTATGTTTTATTATGACATTATTTACTCAACTCATTTTCCTTCCATAATGTGTTAATGTTTATTATTAAAGGCATGTGTTTTCAATTATTCACTATGTCTAATGTTTATATTATCTTCCACTGTATTTCTTACTCTTAATGAGAATTTGAGCTCACCCCTTTCTTATGTTTCATTCTTCTTAGGATAGGAAGAAGTAAATTATGAATGAAATGGAAGCACAATCTAGAAGACATTATGTTGCTAGTAGAATAATTTAGTGTTGTTTTTTACTTTCCATATGTAAATTTGAACTTATGAATGTAATTTTTTTCCAATAATACTAAACTACTCAGCCCTTTGGGATTCGTTTTCCTTGTATGTATGCCAATGTAATAAAAGAAGGCACCGGTTCAGGGCAACTGGGGTCGGGTCCTTACAGTTGGTATCAAAGGAAGTTTAGTAGAATACTTGGAAACTAGATTTAGAAAAAGTAGAATTAGGGAAGAGTACTTAAGATAGTCTTTGAGGATAAAAATACAAGAATTTCTTGGTATTTTTGTAAGAAATAGATTATGTGGATCTTTCAAGAAATATATCCCTCTCTGAATACGAGCAGGTAGAGGTGGCTCTGGCACAGATGTATCTAGGGGTAAAACCTGAAAACACCACTCTGAGGTAGACTCGAACGGGAACTGATGCACGACAATGGGCCTTGCTACACTCTTGGTTATGAGACTTATGGGGGATATGCTTTGGATAAGTCACTTTTTCTTTAACAGCCATTATGAAGGATATTAATGTAAAAATTCCTCAAAGAAACCATTTTTATGAATATGGGATTATCCATGCGTAGGATTTAGATTTTTCTGATTATTTTTACGTTAAGATTATACATTATGATTAATAACCTAATATAGTATACGCCATTATCTAGATATGGTTCCTAGTGGACAGAATGGAAATCGCATGAATTCACATGTCCCCTGTAGGGATTTTCCCCCGACGCAAGATAATGATGTTGGATCTGGTGTTGTGATGGGTGTTGAGCAACTTATAACTATACTAGGACAACATACTCAGGTTATGAATAATACACTTACCCGTATGGAGCATACGGATCCACCACATGGAGGTTCCATGCTAGAACGATTTATTAGAAAACAACCTCTATCATTCAACAAGTCTACAAACACGTTTGTAGCAGAGTAGTGGATATGTTCACCTGAGAAGACATTTCTCGCTTTGGGATGTAATGAAATAGAGAAGGTTGTCATGGAAGTATATCGTCTATCAGGAGATGCGGATCAGTGGTGGTCATTAATCCAAAACACTAAGGAGGAGGAAGATATATAAGAGATGGAATTAAGGGAATTAAAGGAAATATTCATAGAAAAATATTTTCCTCGGGATCAGCGAGAAGATATGGAGAGATAATTCTTGAATCTGATGTATAAGGAAGATGAGAATGTTCCAAGGTACGAAGCTAAGATCAAAGGATTAGCAAGACATGCTGTGGACTACATATGAAATCCCAAGAGAAAAATTGATCGATTCTTTGATGGCCTAAATCCATTGCTCCAGTGGGCACAGGTCTCCCAAAGTTTTTCATTATATGAGGATATTCTTTCGTGTGCCATCAAGACATAAAAATAATTCTCTAAGACATATGACTTTAAAGGAATGAATGAAAAGAAGAGGGTTGCGGAAAAACATGGGAAAGGAAATACAAAAACAGGGAAGAAGGGAAGAGTTGAATTTCCACCACGTGATAATTGTGGAAGGAAACACCTTGGTGCATGCTTAAAATGAAAAGGAGTATACTAAAAATGCAGTCAGAAAGGCCATGTTGCTGGTGATTGGAAAGGGAATAAGGAATCCATTGATGTTCAATGTTGTTGTTGTTGGGAGATGGGACACTATGCAAATTATTTTCCAAAAAGTCAAGGAAATGTGCAATAGAAAAGGGAAAGGGATCAGGGATAAGATTTTTCAATTAAAAATGCAGAGGTTGAAGTTCCTAATGATATTGTGGCAGGTACATTAATTGTTTTCTAAAGTTTAGCCAATGCTTTATTTGATTCTGGATCATCACATTGTTTCATATCTTCCAAGTTTGCTAAGAAAATAAGATTTTTCAAATTCGATTTAACAAGGGAGCTGTTAGTAAAAACTCCTAAGGGAAGTACCATTGCTACAATGTTCTGTCAATCAGTTCCCATTAAGTTATACAAATGTTCTTTATCTACTGATCTCATCATCACACCCATGATTGTGTTTTATATAATCCTCTGTATGGATTTTCTTTCAAATCATGATGAAAAAATTTATTGTAAGAAGAAGGAGGTTACTAAATTTGATGATTATGATAAAGAACACCTTATCTTTAGAGTAGAATCATCACCACCTGATTCTCGTCTAGATCCACCCTGAGTAGATCAAATAAATTCAATTATTGGGGAGGAAGAGAATTAAATAACTGTGGGTGAGTAAAGGAATATTAAAATAGATAATGTACCTATTGTGAGAGAATATGTTGATGTTTTTCCAGGATATTTACCTATACATCCTCCAGAATGGTAAATAGAGTTTTCCATTGATTTAATTCCCAGTTCAAGGCCCATATCGAAGAACCCTTAAAGAAGGGCCACTATGGAATTAGTGGAACTAGAGAAACAACAAGATTAATTGAGAAATAAGGGATTTATTCTCCCTAGTGTTTCTCCATGGGGAGCCCCTGTCCTTTTTTTTATGAAGAAAGATTGTTCTATGAGGTTATGTATCGACTATAGGGAGATCAATGCTATAAAAATAAAGGAAAAGTATCCCCTACCTCACAGTGATGATTTATTTGACCAAATGCATGGAGCTCAATACTTTTCATAGATTGACCATCGATCTAGATATTATCATTTTAGTGTGAAGAAGGAAGACATTCCAAAAATTTCATTTCGAACCAGGTACGGGAATTACGATTTTACAATAAGTCTTTTTTGATTGACTAATGCACCCTCTGTCTTCATGGATCTAATAAACAGATTATCAAGGAATATCTCGATGATTTTGTAGTGTTATTTATTGATGATATCTTAGTATACTCCAAAATCTAAAAATATATTAAAAATCACTTGCACATTATCCTGAAGACTCTTAGAAGACATGAATTATATGGTATGTTTTGAAAGTGTGAATTATGGCTTCCAGAGATTTCTTTTCTTGGACATATTGTCTCTTAAGATATAATCCTAGTTGATCCTGAGAAGATAAAAGAAATCCAATATTGGCCCATTCCAAAAAACATAACTGTGGTTCGCAGTTTTATTAGCTTAACATGTTATTATCGGCATTTCGTGCAGAATTTTGCTAGACTGGATAACCCACTAATAAAGCTCAAACGTAAATGGGTTATATTTTTTTGGAAAAAATATTGTGAATAATTTTTCTAATAACTGATGAGAATATTATTCAATGCTATTATATTGACTCTACCATCGGGGAATAACGGGTTTGATATTTATAGTGATGCTTCAAAGAAAGGACTTGGTTGTGTCCTTATGTAGAATTATAGAATTATTACTTATGCATCACGGAAGCTAACAATTCATGAGATAAAATATCCTAATCATGATCTTGGTTTAGCTGTTGTAATCTTTTCTTTGAAGATATAGAGACATTATCAGGGTGAATAATGTGATATTTATACTAATCATAAGAGTTTGAAGTATATTTTCCCATAGAAAGAACTTAACATGAGGCAAAGGAGATTGGTTGAACTACTAATGTATTATGATTTCACGATACAATACCATCTGGGGATAGAAAATAAGGTTGAAAATGCATTGAGAAGAAAGTATCATGGAGTTTTGAACAAGATTAGAGTTTAAAGGGATCCTATTTTCATGGATATAGTAAATATGGATATGGGAATAACCATGGAAGGTGAAACATTAATGATTTTTCAAATGGTTGCCAAACCATCTTTACTAGAAAGGATAAAAAGTTCTCAGGCTGATGATGAGGAGTTCCAAAAGAAGATTAAAGCTGTGAATTATGGGAGATTAAGTGACATCGTATATGAAGAAGGAATTTTGAAATTTTGGAATAGACTATGTGTTCCTGATATACCTGATCTAAAAAGGGAATTGTTGGATGATGCTCACAGTTCCTATTTCTCTATATACCCTAGTAGCACTAAGATGTATATAGATTTTAAGGAACATTTTCGGTGGGACAACATGAAGAGGGAGATTGTGGATTTTGTGTCAAGATGTATCGTTTGTCAACAAGTGAATGCTGGTAGGCAATTGCCTGGAGGTTTATTGCAACTGTTTCCCATACCTAAGTGAAAATGGGATAATATCATGAAGGACTTTGTCATGGGACTACTAAAGACTCCTAGAAGGAACAATGTAATATGGGTCATTGTCGATCATCTTACCAAGTCACCACATTTTCTTGCCATAAGAGAAGATCTACCACATGAACGTCTATCAAGACTATATATTAATGAAGTTATGAGACTTCATGGAGTACCCATATCGATTGTTTCTGATTATGATCCACTTTTTACATCAAGATTCTGGAAAAGTATTTAGAAGGCCCTAGATACTGATCTTCGTTTAAGCAATTCCTACCACCCACAAACTGATGGACAATAAGAGTGTACTATTCAAACATTTGAAGACATGTTGAGGTCTTTTTCAGTTGATTTTCAAGGCATGTGGGATCAGTATTTAGCTCTCGTAGAATTTTCCTACAACAATAGCTTTCATTAAAATATACAGATGGAACCCTGTGAAGCATTATATGGGAGGCGATGTCATACACCAACTTGCTGGGACGATGTGGGTGAAGAAATTCTTGTGGGCCCAGAACTTGTTGAAGAAACAATGGAAAAGGCGAAGATTATCCAGAACCATATGAAAATAACTCAAAGTAGGAAAAAGAGCTATGCAAGTAACCTAAGGAAGGATTTGGAGTTTCTAGAAGGTGGTCACATTTTATTAAAGGTATCTCCATGGAAGGGTATTATAAGATTCAGTAAGAATGGAAAGTTAAGTGTCAGGTACATCAGAACTTTTGAAATTATGGACAGAATTGGAGCCGTAGCTTACCATTTGACAATGTAGCCAAGGCTCTCCAAGGCTCACAATGTGTTCCACGTGTCAATGTTAAGAAAGTACATGCCAGACCCAACACATGTACTCACATATGAATAATTGGAACTTGAGCCCGATCAATATTACTGTGAAAAGCCTATCAAAATTCTTGATACTAGAGAACAAGTATTGAAAAATTGGACGACTCATCTGGTGAAGTTTCTATGGAGGAACCATAAGATGGAGGAAGCAATATGGGAGCCGGAGGATCTTATGTTAAAGACATACCTGAATCTTTTTAGGTAATATTATATGCATTTCAAGGATGAAATATTTTTAAGGAGGGGAGAATGTAACACCCCAAGGTTTTGAAAATAACTATTGAATGAAATTTTTTAATATATCCATTAAAACACAACTTTTCCTCTTCTATGTTTGAATTTCAAAAAATGGTCATATAGAGTTGTGTTCGGTAAGTCATTTGATGTCTGATAGAACAAAATTGATTTTTAGTGAATTGTAACATACCCTTATGAATAGTATTACGAATAGTAATATGACCCTAATGAATAGTAAATTTTATTATTATTTAATTTTCTTAATGGTAGAATATAATAACATCTTGGTTAATTTTTCATTGTGATAAACAAGTATTTGTAGAATTAGAACTGCTAATTTTTCAATTTAGAATGATTTTATTTAAAAGTTAAATTAATAATTTATAGAAAATTATTTTTCAAAAAATGGACTTCACTTTTGAATTCTACATGTTGAAAAATGGTAGGGGTGAATTTTTGGTATTTTCCTTAAAATCTAGAATTTTTGATGAATAGTGAAATACGATAAAATACCATATATAAAAATTATTAGTTAAATACACTATTAATGACATCACAAGTGATCCAAGACCACTTGGTTAGAACCCACATGAACTTATTACTATTAGGGGTCACATGAAACAATACTATTTGGTTGTCTTGAGAGAAATAATAAAATAATTAATTAAATATTCAAAATATACCCCTCTCCTCCACTATAAAAACCTCTCACCACTCCCTCTTTAACTCACATCAATAAGCCATGAATCTCCTCAAAGATATTCCCAATTACCCTGTCCCAGTTTCTCCCCCCATCCAAGAAGCTTCTGGTCTTCCCAAAAGACCAAAACCCCTTCCCTTAAAGAGTTTCTCAAGGAGGTTATTTCAAGAGGTAAAGCACCCTTCTTTTTCATTTGGATTCATTTCAATTTATCTTATTTCTTTATCCTATCCTCACCTCTTCTATCCAAATTATCATGATAACTCCAGTATCATCAATATACTATAATTATATCATGTTAATTGAAGAATGATCATATATATTCTTACTCTCTCCCTTTTATTTTTAAAATGTAATCAACGTCTATGAGGTTCCAATTTGTAGCCTTCATGGATGAAGAAGTTTTGTTATTCAATTACTTCTTCATTACTAGTCATGAAACCATATTTATGGTTAAACCAGACTATTATATATGTATTATAACCTAATTAATATTCAGGAACCATAATATGTACATATAATTAAGTTATATGACCAAACTAGTTCATAATAATCCAAATACCGTCGAATAATCGAAGTGGTTGTCATCTAATGATTCAACTTCATTCCATGTTACCAAATGATATAAATGGAAATTAACAATTCCTGATGTTCATAAATAATATTTAATTTCAGTTCTATATATTTACATCCATTCCACTTCATTACATAAAAGCAAGTGAACTGAATATAAAAATAAAGGAAACGAACACTCCAGAACGACGAAATTCAATACAATAACTTGTCCATAAAGACATAAATGTACTGACCAGAATTATGGTAAACTAAATAAATGGCTAATAGGTTCTGAAATAAGTTATTAACTAGTATAATTTCATATTATAGGAGCTTAAGTACAATATCAGAACATGTTTGGAGTTAAAGTACGAGTTTTTCACCCGAACTTCCATTTTCATTCGAGTTACTTTTATTGTCTAATTTCCTCGATGAAATTATTATATATTGTTATGTATTCCTCATAAATTATTTTTGAGTATGAAATATATGCAGACCAACCAGAATCCATCGCTATTTTTTGGATAGTTACAAGTTTTAAAAGAATCTCTCAAAACTGTTTCCCAAAAATACGAGCCCGATATAAGGGAATTCATCAAATTCATATTTATTTTCAAAGGAAATCTATAATATATTTCTAGAAACCATTATTCCTCTAAAAAACTAGATTTATTATTAAAATACTGTCTTACTTAACTTCTGGTCTTATACAATTATTTTTCCAAAAGAAATCTTCTTTTCAAAATAAATGAGTAATCAACTCAAGAATTGCTTAATGATTTTATAAGGGTGTTTTAATCTAATTCAACACACTTGTTGATTCCATAGTATTATTGGGTTTAATAATTTATGAAGTCATATATGATATTTTATTTAATGGTTTATGACTAAATCTATTGTGGATGATCTATCTAAATCATTCACCATATTATTCCAAATGGTTAGTGTTTATGTTTAATGATAGAGGAAAGTTAGTTACATTTCATATGATAGATTCAATATGAATGTATATATTGTTTTTGTTGATCTTCGCTCATATGAGGAATGCAGTGGACTTATTATTTGACGTGTGGGGCCTGCTATAGACCCTCGATGCATCGTTATGTCTCATGAGACAAATAGATGTGGAATTGGTCGAGGCCTTTCCCCATGTGATATAGATTTTTCCTGAGGCCTTAATCACTAGACGTCTTGGATGTGGTCATGAAAAAATGTTTCAGAATGTCCAACATATGGAATTAACTCATTATGAATCTATTAAATGAATGTTCATGTGCTTATTCAACTAGTAGAATACCCATGATTTTTTTATTATGGCATTATTTACTCAGGTCATTTTCGAGACATAATGTGTTCATGTTTATTATTAAAGGCATGTGTTTTAAATTATTCACCATGTATAATTTTTATATTATCCTCTATTGTAATGCTTACTCTTACTGAGCATTTGAGCTCAACCCTTTCTTATGTTTCATTTTTCTCAAGATTTGAAGAAGTAAATTTTGAATGATATGCAAGCATAATCTAAGAGACATGATGTTTCTAGTGGAATAATTTAGTGTTGTTTTTCCTTTACATATGTAAATTTGAACTTATGTATGTAAAATGTGTCCAATAATACTAAACTACTCAGTACTTCGGGATTTTTTTTCCTTATATGTATGCCAATGTAATCAAATAAGGAACCTACTCTAGGAAACTGGGGTCAGGTCCTTACAAAATAACAATCACTTATACACCAAACATTCAATTTAAAATCAATCCAATCGATTCAAATAATTGGTGTTGAAAAAGAAGCCTCCTACCACGATGGTTTTGAAAAAAAACCTCAACGAACGAAGAACACATAATAAAACCGTGTCAATTCTTCCAGAACCCAACATAGATCTTTTCTATAAATAAGGTCAATATTAAATATCCTCATATTTGGAATAAAAACACATAGATTTTCCCATAATAGGCTTAGATGTAAGAAAAAAGGAGAATAGGAGAAGTAGATCTAAGTAGATCGAGGAAACCGATCAAAACGTAGAAGAACAGTCACATACCTCAAGAATCTAATTTCGATTCACCATGGGATGCCTCCGGATTGACTCCAACTCACTTGAGAGAGGTTTTTATACCTTCAAGGATGAGAAATACAGAATTATGGCCACTTAAGAGAAACAAAAAGCCACTTAGTGGAAAAAACATGTGAGATCCACTTTTTTAGGATCTCACATAAACCATCCGTATAGTTAGTTTGCATGGTTTGACAAACCATGCACTAGCAATAAAATATCTACTTCCTAGGTAGACCACCACATGAACTCCTTTCATGGTCTACCTAACTATGTTCCAACCGTGTTGGAGCTACTACCTCAAGAGGACCATTGTGCAGGGTTTGGCCAAACAATTAGGTAAATCGTGCTCCACCGGTGTGACTTCCATTTTTTCCCAAAACCACTTCCAATGTTCCACCTACTCTCCCATCCATAATCTTTAATCCATATAACCATAAAAATAATCAATTAATGGTTACATAACAGAAATTTGGGGTACTACATTCTCCTAACTATTGGACATTCCATCCACAGAAAGTAGAAATCTATCACCAATATGAATGAGTTTCAGCAATTGCCCTTTCATCTCCTTCTCATGTTCCCATGTATTTTCTTGAATCTAACCATGGTGCAATAAATCCCACACTATTCCAATGTTTTTTTCCATGCAAAAAGTTCTCTTACTTATCCACAATCCTTACCAGGATATGTAACAATAATGAATATGTCTCTAAGTCGATGTGATCTCATTTGATCATCTAGTGAAGATCAGGCTGATACTTTTTTAACTAAGATAAATAGAACATATTATGCACAGAACTGAATAGTGGTGGAAATTATAACTGATATTCCACCTCTCTAATCTGTTACAGTATTTCAAAAGGTCCAATGTATGTAGGATATAACATTCCCTGCTTCCTGAAACAACTATTTCCAAGCCTTGGATATATCCTGAAGAAAACATGATCTCCCATAGTGAACGACGACAATATTTGATGGTGATATTCAAAAGATTTATGACGAATCTGAGCCGTATCCATCCTCTTTCTAATAAAATAGACCTTATCTGTTGTTTCTTGGACATGGCTTGGCCGAACTAGTGATATTTCACTTGTTTCCACCTAGCACTTTGGAGAACGACATGGAATCCCATACTTTCCTTCAACTGGAGCCATGCGTATAAAGTTCGGATAGTTTTTATTTTATGATAACTCCACTGAGGGTACATGCTCCACCTATGAGCCACCTAAATCCATTACACAAGGGAGCAATAGGTATTCAAACATTTGTATCATCCACTCTAATTTCGAATCCATCTATGGATGATACGACATGCTCATAGTCAACAGAGTCCCAAGGGATTGTTGAAAGGAATTATAAAAATGAGATGTGTAACTCAGATCACTGTCAGAGGTGATTGAAACTAGTATGCCATGCCACTTTACAACTTATTGGATATATATTTTTGATAAATCCACCACCGTATGAATTTTAAAATTTGGAATGAAATATCCTAACTTGGTAAACCGATATACTATTACCAAAATTGAATCATGTTTCCAAACCATTCTTGGAAGACCTATAACGAAATCCATCCTTATCAACTCCCATTTACAAATTGAGATAGGTAAAGACAACAACATGAATGGAGATCTCTGATGTTCGGCATTAACCTACTGACTATTTAAGCCTCATGAGATGAACTCAGACACATTTCTTTTCATGTCGCTCCACCAAAACTATGCCTTCACTACAATATACATCTTCGGTGTTCCTGGATGTACTGATCATCTCGAATGGTGGTACGCATGAAAGAGTTTTTCCTAACAATCCATATATACAACCATCCTATATCCGAAACACAAAACTAATCATCCATAAAGTTTTTAACCCTCAAGGGTCTCCCCACCATTGAGTTTGGAACTCATAACCCGAAATTCTACACATATATATGTCCCTCTTTAACCATATTTACCAAATCATGAACAAGTGTAGCTGAAAAGAAAACTAAAACATCACCTCAATAATCACATTCCACATGCATGTTGGCTAGGACCGACAATAACTACCATTCATATGAAGAATCTATCACCAGCTGAGAATATTACTTCCTTCTCAATTCATCGGCCACCTAATTTTCTTTTATTGGTGTAAACATCAAGGTAATATCATATATTTGGTTCTATTCAATACATCTAATTTACCTTTGATTAAAATCATGCTATGAGAAAATGTGTTCCATGATTTTGTGTCTATGAACACAACAAATTTCTCACCAAGGAAATATTTTTTCCACGTATTCAATGAATGAATGACTATATATTACAATAAATCATGTTTTGGGTAATTATTCTCATGCACCCTCAACTTCCTTGAATCACAAGAAATCACATGGTCTCTCTACATGAGAACACATCCCAACCCTAGTCCAAAAGAATCACAGTGCACCACATACCGTTTCCTGATTCTGGAAAGATCAAGATAGATGTGAAGGCAAGATGAGCTATTAGTTTCTGGAATGATTTATGGTATTACTCTTTCCATTGGAATAGAGCATTATTGTTTGTCAAATATTTCATAGGTGAAGACAGTTGTGAGAAATCACGCACAAAGCATCGGTAGTAACTGGCTACACCAGGAAAACTTCATATCTCAAAGACATTATTTAGTGGTTTCCACAAGATAACAACTTCTATATTTTCAGGATCAACAAAAACAACATTTTTAGAAACGAAATGACCAAGGAACGTTATTCTGGTATCCAAAATTCACACTTTGATAAATTGGCATAAAATGGCGACCTCTCCTGATTTTTTACAACATTTCTTATTGCTCTACATGGTCGGCCCTTGTCTTTGAATACCCCAGCATGTCGTCCAAAAAAACCAAAAAAAAAAGAATCCTAATATTCCAAAAATACCCAATTCATCAAATCGATGAATATTTCTGGTTCATTCGTTAGACCGAAAGGCATGAATAAATATAAATACTTTCCATATATGCTTTTAAAAGTTGTCTTTGGAATATCTTCCTTCCGAAATCGAAAATGGTGATATCATGATCGCAAGTCAATCTTGGAGAACCACTATGATCCCCTTAACTGATCGGATATATCATCTATTCATGGATGTGGGTATCTTTTATGTATCGTAACTTGGTAACGCTTACAATAATCAATACAGTGCTGAAGAGTTTCATCTTTTTCCTTCACAAACAAAACTGGTGGTGCCCATGGAAACATACTTGGTCGATCAAACCATTGCTTTCTAGCTCCTCCAACTGCACTCTCAATTCATGTAACTCCGTCAGTACCATCCTATTTGTATAAATGGATATAGGGCTATTCCTCAGAATGAGAGCAATCGTAAAATCCACTTCCCTTACAGGTGGTAACCCAGAGATGTTCTTTGGAAATATATCTGGAAAGAAATCTGCAACAGTTGGAAATCTAATTTCCTCGATCTATTCCATTGATTTCAATGCCTACACCATCAACTAGTAAGATATCATTTCCACCATCAGTGCCAAAAATATCTTTTCACCTTTCATCACCATCATCTCTCCTATATAGAGATGTTTCATTCTATCCTTAGTCATGAAACTAACTTTTCTCCTATAACAAACGATGTGAGACTTGGACACTATCAACCAATCAATACCTTGTATTACATGATATAATTCCATGTCCTACATCGAGAAGTCCCATTTTTGCTCAGCTTCATCAATTTTTATAGAACATTCTCTACACACAATGGCTTGACATTCAATTTCACCTAGATGATTTTGTTGTTTTAAAATAGATGGCATCATTTCTAACTTTTAATATAGAAAATAAATTGTACGAGAACCATTGAAATAATGTGATGCACCAGTAATGAAGAGAAATTTCATAAGGGTAAAATTAAAAAGATTCATACCTCTCACCTTAGATTTTCCAGACTGATTGTTGACATTCACCTAGTCAGATTCACATAATTTATTGGCCGTTGTAATGTTCAACTTGTTTCTTTTATGTGATTACCCCGGTTGAAGAGTCATGGTATTTATAGAATCATGAAGGATATATCTTCTCTACTGATGATATTGATTTGGTTTCCCTCTCCCTATCGAAGAATACGATGCTTGTGACACCTACGAAGTGTCCAGAGAACCCGACCATAGAGCACTATGACAATAGCACTGAAGATATCCCATCCTTTTGCAATTATGACATGATCTAGGTTATTCTGTACACTCTCACTTTACGTTGTCATGAAAAAAACAATAAAATAAACCTACTTTTCTCTGGGGTTGTGAAAGAATTTGTACTGATATATCCATCTAATTCTAATTTCCACATATACCTTGGAAATAGATGTCTCTTTTCTACTTGTTCCCAGCGGTTGAGTTGCCACCATTTTCTGTAGGTGTCATCATACCTCCTCCCATAGATCTCGATATATCATGTTCTGCCACAGTCTCTATATTCACCATCTCTATATAATACCTAATAAAGAGCACCACAATCTTCGATCAAATCTTTTACCATAGACTTGATTCAAGGATGTATTCATTCAAAGACGAAATTGTCGTAACCTATGGATCAAAAATGGACTAAATTAATGACTTTAGATGCATTCACTCAGACAGAGAAACTCTATTGTATTAAGCTGAATAAGTCCATCAATTACTTGATCTTGAATGTGTTATGATATAATTTTTTGTAGAACAATTCCCCAAAATCCCCCCATGTATTACCTTCATCTAATTTAACATGAACCTCTAAATCCCACCACTATCCTGTAAGATCCTTGAGAATATAAATCACCATATTGACCATTATCTCTTCTGGTGTGCCGATAATGTTTAAGATTACATTCATCTTACTCAGTCACATCTCTACCTTCTCGGGTTAAAAAATACCCTAGAAGTCTGGTGGATTCTACCTCATGAAATGGATTTTATGATCCATATGTTCTGGAACCATTCCTCTGGTTCCCTGTATCCATAGCCTGAAAATCATGGACAATACTCTGAACCAGCTCGTGGTTCACCCATGGTTTAGGTGAAACCACATTCTCTGTAGCATCATCAGGTTGGTTTCAATGATGCCTACTAAGCACCATTTTCTAAACCACCTACAAACTTCTTCAATCTCACTCTCTTTTAACCAATGGATTTTCATTTAAAATTATATCACATAAAATATCATGACATTAGTTTTAAAAAACAACCATTTGTATTTAAACTATTTTTGAAACATTCATTCGTTCTTTTTAAAGCAAAACATTTTTCAAAATACACTAAATATCCTCTTTTTAAAATCATTCATTTGATAAAACAATATGTATTTTTCGGAAATTTACACCATGGAAAAAATCATTAAACATTACTCCAAATGAAAAATGCTATCCTAGTGGGACATCATTCCTCTAAAATGCATGTCATGCTCATCTCATTTTCTTAAACCATTATAATGAAATTCCATGATCCGAAAAGTGTCTCTAAACACTTGTGTACCCAACTCCCTGGTAAGTTGAAGTTCAACATAAAAGGGAAAACTACGTCCTTTTATGGAATACATTAAAAATTATAAAAAACCTACTCATTTCTAAGATTTCATCCCAAATATTATTCAATAAATAATTTCAACTCCAAGACCAAGAACAATGATGACCACTTGTTATGCAAGGAAATAACTTGCTGATAACATGTGTACCACAATGGAAGGACCTAATTGATACCATTTTTAATGACCTGCTCATTCGCATTAGATTGAGAGCCCAAAGGATCATTAATTTACTTTAAGAGAACACCCAAAGACACCAAAGGCTAGAAATAAATGTTGAAGGGTTTCAAATACATTTGTGGGAGGATTTAACCTTTAGGAAATAAACCAATTAACCAACAAAAAAGGTAGTACTAAAAACGTGGGAAATGTTACCTTTTCCCCTGTCCCAGAAGATAGCATCTGCAAAAGCTCCAAAGTGACAAAGTAGGGGTGAGTTTAAAACTCAATAGGTTTTCCCCAATGACTTTAGTACCCATGAAACAAGTAAATAAATGTTAGTCACATTTATATAAAATAGTTTACATAAAATAATTTACCAAAACAGTTTATAACCAAATACAAAAAAGTTCCAAAAACCATTTGAAACCAAGTGAATAAAAAAATAAATGAAACCAATTTATAGCAAGTTATTTTTTGATAAAAATAACCAATAATAGCTTTAAAACCAATTTTTATTATCATTTAGAATACCCATTCTATAGTTCACAACAAACCCACACATACATGATTTTTTTGACAATTCCATACTCCTTAACTGTCTCTCATACAATTACCTTATGTACCAATGAAACATACCCAGGATCTAGGGTCACATCCCTTGCACCCAAATGTTACTCATCCCTTATTAAGGGACTTCTAAACATGTTCTCTCACCAACACAATTTATGCTAAATATTTTCATTTTCAAAATAATCTACTCCAATAAAACTGAACTTTTATTAAAATCCAAAGCACACCCAATTTCAAATCAACATTTAATTTCAATAAAACATTTTTTTACTAAAATAATCCAATAAAATTCATGTTCCAACAATCCAGAAAAATACTCTTTTAATACCCATATTTTAAAACCTATAACAAAAGCACATCACTCAAACACCAAATTTTCCAAATTTCACAACCATCACAAAAAAGGGTTTACAATAAGTGTTAAAAAACTAAATCACAATACATTAAACAAAAAAAATTAAATTTTAAATCAATAAAATCGGTTTTCCTAATTAGAGTCAAGAAATAAGCCTCCTATGTCAACAGTTGTGAGAAAAACTCCAACGAATGAAGAATGCACAAGAAAACTGTGTCGATTCACTAAGGACCCACCTTAGATCTCTTATACTAGAAAGATAATGACAAAATAAAATAATATTTGGAATCGAATCACCTAGATCTACCCATAATGGGAAGAGATATAGGAAACCAAGAGTATAAGAGATGTAGATCTATGTTGATCATATAATTCGATCAAGAACAAAGAAGAATAATCACATACATCAAGAATCCCAATTCGATTCACCACGGGAAGCCTCAAAATTGACTCCAAATAATTTGGGAGAGGTTATTATACCTTCATGGAAGATAAATAAAATGCTATATCAATTTATGATAAAAGAAGAGCCATGTAGAGGCAAAAAAGTGTGATATCCACTTTTTTAGGATCTCACTTAAACCATCGGCACAGTCATTTCGCATGGTCAGGAAAATTGTATGCTAACTGTGGGTTATCTACTGCCTAGGATAACCCTTATATGACTTCATCCATTGTATCCCCAACAATCCCCTAACCGTGCTAGAGATGCTACCTCCAGAAGAGGATTTCACATAATTTGGATGAACGGTTAGGAAAACCATACGCTGCCTGTGTGACTTCCACTTTCCCAAAACCACTTCCAATGTTCTCCCAATTATCCCATCCATCACCCTTAATCCTTATAACCATTAAAATAATCATATCTGAGTTACATAACAAAAACCGAGGGTACTACAAAATGTATGTAGGAAATAATCCTAGCCCACTATGTAGTGTGGTCAGTTATATTAGCAGACAATGTTATATTAATTAGGTAGGGATCCTTGATATATTCTTATAAGGTCGTGTTTATATTTTCACCACATTAATATAGTTCCATTATCTTATATTATAATATTTTTTAAAATTATATCTTATTCATATGTTTATTCCATTCTCTCAAGATTATGATCATTCTTATTATTATATCATGTTATGCCTCATCTATATCATTTTTGGATTTATTTTTTTTAACCATACTGAGAATTTTATCTCACCATTTCTTATGTTTCCGATACCCATAGTTATAAAATAATGTAATAAATGTGGTTTTTCTAGAGGAGTGGTTTATTTGGAGACATTATGTGACTTATTGAAGACTGGTGGTGGATTTAATTGTTTTTTATATAGTAAAAAAGTTTCTTTTTGATGGGAAGCCATGAAATTTATTTGTGAGTGATTATTCCTAATTCTATAAAGATCTAAACAAAAAGTAAATTTGGTTTCAAATTGGTGAATTATATTTTAATCAAATATGCATATTAAATCTGGTGTTGTATGTTATATGTTCCCAAAATCGTATATGAGAGTATGGGTCCAAGGGAAATAGAATAAGTGTTTGTGATCATTTAAAACAACGTTAAGTAAAATATGATTATATATTAAAGTATTATACAATCCAATAATAATTTAATGAACCTCCTCCTCTTCAGATACCTTCCCAACTAGAATTTTCTGCCTACTCGAATGTGAAACCCTACTAAGTTCATTCACTTTTAGTCCATGCATACCAAGACATTTATCCAAGCCTAGAACTGTATGTACATGATCATTAATCAACATATAAATTCATTTTTATATAAGAATTAATTTTTTGACATTCTTGAAGATCAATTTTGGTGTATAGTTTTATATAATTAGGCAATTACACTTATTTAACAAACACATACATTACCAAGTGGTCACTTCTTATTTGTCACCATTTTTTCCAAAATACAATACTTTTAAAATGAAAAATGATTCCATTTCAAGAAGAATCCTCATGTTATTCTAAATGACTCTATAAATTTTCTCAATAATCCGTAACCCCTATGGAAAACATTTCAAAACATGGTATGATCACAAAAATTTCAGAAACATACATAAAAAACAAAAGATAAACTCGTTAGTCCATTTCAAACCCACAAGATCATATAATAGAGTTTTCCTTTAACATAATTACTTTGAACTAAAATATTCATTTAACAACACATGAAATAATAATTAAAATCAAAATTATTTTATTAAATAGATCATAAAATATATAAATAGAAAAAAAATTCCAGTGGTTTTCTTAGAAAACATGAGAACCCCTGAAAACATTTCCTGAAAACATACCTTTTTTCCCTTAAATGGAAAAATCATTTCATTTAATAATAGATCATTAGTTTACCTTATTAAACAAAAATATTTCCACTAAAACTCAATAAAAATCATATAAATGTAGTATATGTTCGTAGGGAAATCACATTCATAGAACCATTACAAAAGTCCTTAGAGGAACCTATAAAATAACCCTTATAAATGGTATGACATAGTTAGTTAATTCCAATATAAATATCCAAAAGGAATATTTGTTATCTAATTCATTGGACAGATATTTCAGGCCCATAAATCATTATAAAAAATTTACAAGGTACTCAATAAACATGGATCATATAAAACCTTTTTTAACGCCATCAAACTCTTAAAAATATAATTTTTTCCATAATAAAAATATTTTTGTATATTGATATATCGAATTTAATTAAACAAAATAATAACAAATAAAAAACTAATAAAAATGGAAAGATTGTTTTTTAATTATAAAAACATGGATTTTTTTTAAAATAATGAAAACATAAAAAAACAGTTTTTGTGGCTCATTATGCTATCAATGTTATTTATGTTAAAATAGAACATTACATTCTTACCTTTTGTAATTATAGTCAAATATCCCATATACAATAAATAAAATGTTTATTTTGAATTATTTTGGAAAAATACCAAAATAGAATTAAATTAACATTAAAAATAATTTATGTAAATATTAATACATCCATAAAATTATTTTAAGAATATGGACATTGAGGAAAAAATTTATAAATTTAATAATTAAAACATTTAAAATGAGTATTTAAGGTAAAGTGCCCCTTACCCAAGTCCAAATGTTTTACATTTGTCCCTTATATTCAAGAATAATAAACATCTGTTAAATATTTGCTTTATTAATATTTTTTTTCAAATTTAATATTCCATTTATCTCACTTATATGCATTTTATACTTAAATACTTAAATGATTATTTTTTATTCAAATGTTTTTTGGGTGTTTATCTCTTTAATCAATAATGACTTTCGTGGATTGGATTTGGTAAAATAAATCTTTATTATATATTTTATACAATATTAATAATTTCACAATTATAATTTTTATATGTTAAAAATAATTTTATATCTAAAAATTTATGATGGTTATGAAAAATTATTTATATTACAATCTTGGAAAAGATAGGTCAAATGTATGCATGAGTAATGTTTCCATTTTTCAACGAATATGTGAGAATGAAGGTAAGTATCTATTTATAATTATATAATTATGATTAAATCATAAATCTTATATTAATTCTTAAAATAATCTTATATTTACATTCCATTGGATATAGGGGTGAAAAATAAAATACATTAGTTCTCGAGGTAGTAGTCTACATGTACACACGGACAATGCATTTATTTTTAATTGGATAACAATGATAGAAGAATAATATTTATTTACCATTAAAAAAATTAAATTTAAAACATATAAATTATATTATATCATTTAAATAATTGTTTTGACCTACCATACACTATTACAACTTGGCCCTTTATCAGCGCTTAAAACCGGTAATAACAGCGCTAGAAAAGCGCTGTTAATGCCGACGTAGATAAGGGGGGTGGGGTCCCCTTTATCAGTTCTCTGAGAAGCACTAATATAGGAGACCTTTATCAGCGCTCCTCTAGCTCTGTTAAAGGTGTCCTTCATCAGCGCTCAAAAAAGTGCTGATAAAGACACCATCGCCTGCCCCAAAAAAACTGAACCTGCACACCAGAAAACCTGCACAATACCTGCACAATGTAGCACATGCACACATGCACACCATAGCACCCGCACACAATATTTTGACCGACAACGGTATATACATTTACTTAACATCATGAATACAAAAAAAAACATTTCTGTATACATTTCAAACATTTTTTTACATGGTTAAAATGAAAATTATTCATCAACAGTTATAAACATTAATGTTTCATCCTTTGATATCCGTGATCCGATCTCGATGGTATTTGTTGCCGAACAAAGCATCCGAACTCAAGGAAAAAAAGTCACCTATATAAGAAAACAAATATTATGTTAGAAATGAAATAATGAAAGAAATTAAAACAGTAATATGAATGAATACATTAATACGGAATTGTGGAACTAAAATATGAAATTTTAAACTCAAATGTTTTCATTTTCATAACAATGAATGGGAATAATGTAAAATTATTATGTTTTTGATTGATTTATATCATTTAATAAATACCGATTCTTTATCAAATGAAAAGCTTTACTGGTCACACTATGCATCAGATTGAGGTGCGGTCGATTTGTACACGTCACAAATGACTCATGGATTGTTGTCCTAATGTTTCAAAACAATCCGAACGCATTTTCTCAGTATTCCGTATGTCAGTAGTGTTGTTTTCCAAAGTTTATCTCAATTTGAAACTAATATCAGACAATTTTAGCCATACCGGTCACACCATGCGTCGAATTGCAGTGCGGTCGATTCGTAAACGTCAAAAATGACTCGTGGATCGTTTTCTTCAAGATTCAAAACAATCCGAACGCGTTTTATCAGTATTCCCTATATCATTAGTGTTGTTTTCCAAATTTTATCTCAATTTGAAACTAAAATCATACACTTTTAGCCATACCGGTCACACCGTGCGTCGGATTGAGGTGCGGTCGATTTGTACACGTCAAAAATGACTCGTGGATCATTGTCCTAATGTATCAAAATAATCTGAATGAGTTTTCATGGTTTACCATATGTTAGTAGTGTTGTTTTCTAAAGATTATGTCATTTTCAAACTGATATCAGACACTTTTAGCCATACCAGTCACACCATGCGTTAGATTGAGGTGCGGTCAATTCATACACGTCACAATTGACTCTTGGATTGCGGTCCTAATGTATCAAAATAATCCGAATATGTTTGCTCGGTTTGCTGTATGTCAGTAGTGTTGTTTTCTAAAGTTTATGTAATTTTCATACTGATATGAGACACTTTTAGCAATACCGGTCACACCGTGCCTTGGATTAAGGTGCAGTCGATTCGTACACATCACAAATGACTCATGGATCATTGTCCTATAGTTTCAAAACAATCTAAACACATTTTCTCAGTATTTAGTATGTCAGTAGTGTTGTTTTCCAATGTTTATCTCAATTTGAAACTGATATCATACACTTTTAGCAATACAGGTCACACCGTGTGTCGGATTGAGGCGCGGTCGATTCTTAAACATCAAAAATGACTCGTGTATCATTTTCTCAATGTTTCATAACAATCTGAATTTGTTTTCATGGTATTCCATATGTCATTAGTGTTTTTTTCCAAAGTTTATTTCAATTTGAAACTGATATCAGATACTTTTATCCATACCAGTCACACCGTGCATCGGATTGAGGTGCGGTCAATTCGTACACGTCACAAATGACTCATCGATCATTTTCCTAATGTATCAAAACAATCTGAATGCATTTTCTCGGTTTTCTGTATGTTAGTAGTTTGGTTTTCTAAAGTTTATGTCATTTTCAAACTAATATCAGACACTTTTAGCCATATCAGTCACACCGCACATCAGATTGAGGTGCTGTCGATTCGTACACGTCAAAAATGACTCGTGGATCATGTTCCTAAAGCTTCAAAACAATCCAAATGCGTTTTCTCAGTATTTCATATGTCATTATTGCTGTTTTCCAAAGTTTATCTAAATTTGAAACTGATATCAGACACTTTTAGCCATACTGGTCACACCGTGCGTCAGATTGAGGTGCGGTCCATTCATACACGTCACAAATGACACATGGATAGTTGTACTAAAGTTTTAAAACAATCCAAATGTGTTTTATCAGTATTTCATATGTCAGTAGTGTTGTTTTCCAACGTTTATCTCAATTTTAAACTGATATTAGACACTTATAGATTCACTGGTCACACTGTGCATCGGATTGAGGTGCGGTCAATTCGTACACGTCACAAATGACTCATGTATCATTGTCTTCAAGTTTCAGAACAATCTGAATGAGTTTTCTCAGTATTCAGTATGTCAGTAGTGTTGTTTTCCAAAGATTATCTCAAATTGAAAATGATATCAGAAACTTTTTGCCATACCGGTTACACCATGCGTCAGATTGAGGTGAGGTCAATTCCTAAACGTCACAAATTACTCGTGGATTGTTTTCATCATGTTTCAAAACAATCCGAACGCATTTTCTTGGTATTCCGTATATCAGTAGACTTGTTTTCCAAAGTTTATCTCAATTTGAAACTGATATTATACACTTTTATCCATACCGGTCACACCGTGTGTCGGATTGAGTTGTGGTCAATTCATACACGTCACCAATGACTTGTGGATCATTTTCCTAAAGTATCAAAACAATCTGAACGTTTTTTCTTGGTTTTCCGTATATCAGTAGTGTTGTTTTCTAAAGTTTATGTCATTTTCAAACTGATATCTGACACTTTTAGCCATACCGGTCACACTGTGTGTCGGATTGAGGTGCAGTCGATTCGTACACGTCACAAATAACTCGTGGATCATTTTCCTAATGTTTCAATACAATAAGAACGCGTTTGATCGGTATTCTTTATGTCATTAGTTTTATTTTCCAAAGTTTATCTCAATTTGAAACTGATATCAGACACTTTTATCCATACCGATCACATCGTGTGTCGGATTGAGGTGTAGTCAATTCATACACGTCAAAAATGACTCATTCATTTTTTTCCTAAAATATCAAAACAATCCGAACGCGTTTTCTCAGTATTCCGTATGTCATTAGTGTTGTTTTAGAAAGTTTATCTCAATTATAAACTGATATCAGACACTTTTAGCCATACCGGTCACACCGTGCGTCGGGTTGAGGTGCGGTCTATTTTTACACATCACAAATGACTCGGGGATAGTTGTGCTAAAGTTTAAAAACAATCTGAACGTGTTTTCATGGTATTCTGTATGTCATTAGTGTTGTTTTCTAAAGATTATGTCATTTTCAAACTAATATCAGACACTTTTAGCCATATCAGTCACACTGGGCATCGAATTGAAGTGTGGTCGATTTGTACACATCACAAATGACTAATGGATTGTTGACCTAAACTTTCAAAACAATAATAATGCGTTTTCTAAGTATTCTGTATGTCATTAATGTTGTTTTCGAAAGTTTATCTCAATTTGAAACTGATATCAGACACTTTTATCCATACTGGTCACACCATGCATCAGATTGAGGTGTGGTTGATTCGTATACGTCACAAATGACTCATGGATCGTTGTACTAATGTTTCAAAACAATCCGAATGTGTTTGCTTAGTATTCCATATGTTAGTAGTGTTGTTTTCTAAAGTTTATGTCACTTTCATACTGAGTAATAGGAATTCAATAATCTAAGGATATGAAACATAAGAAAGGGAGATCATAGATGCTCAATAAGTGTAAAGGGAGATATCAATAACCATATAAAGATAACATAAGTATTAGGAATTCACCTTCATTTTCCTATTTGTTTACATTCTTCCATCAGGTTTGCTGCCCATTCATTTCTAAAGACATTTATATCATCTTCTGAGTAGGAGTTTTGCGATAGTCATAGTAGTACTGGGAAAATATAAATACAAAAACGATTAATAATTATTTTAAATAAAGTAGTAATTATTTTCAAAAATACCTCTTCAGGGATGATAGTTTGTTCCTGAAATATGATCTCTTTCATAAATTTACAAACACAATAACCGTAGTCCTTGTCGTTTGTTTGTTTTGGACACTGCAGAAACATCATGAAAAATAAGTAATTTGTTTTGATATGTATTTGGATAGTGAAATATAATTATATATACCCTGATACTTCTCCATTTGTAGATATTGTGGGCATTGTCATCCTTATGCCCTGGATTCATTCCAACCTTTAGATGATATTCATATACCACCCTATCATAACAAAATCCTCATTAAAAGATAATATAAATTATATAACTAGATATTTAGTTATAAAATGTTGGATCTAGTGTATTACAAATTGAAGATCGCCATCATGTGTGTTTGGTTAGTTGGATATCCATGTAGTGAATCCATAAATATAATCTTTGGAGTATCCAAATTGACTATAATGAGCATCCAATATTCCCTAAAAACACCAAAATAAATAAGTACTGATAGAAATGATAATATTATTGATATGATTAAAATGTAGAGCTTTATCCCTGCAACGTTGGTATTAAAAAGGGTCTGTCAGTCTTAATTCTTCTTTGAAATGTTCTGAGCAGATTTGACATTAATTCAGCATGAAAAATAGAATCTATTTCTTCTCGTTGTGTAGAAATGGTGTGATGACTAACGAGTCTAAATTTGTTTTCATGGAAAATCCATTCAATTGTTTTTCATATATACGCGTGTGAAAAATTTGAGATGTATTTAGCCATAATTATCAAAGTATATTAGCTTCTGTAAAATCAAATCATGAAAACATACCTCATGTATACATTTATAACAGAGGCCCCTAGCCAGTCGTATGTGATGATCTCAGAAATAGAGTCTTCACTAACTAAATCTAATGTTTCCTCTCCGTACATATATTTTTCACAAAAAACTATATGACTCTTGCTGTCTTTCATTTTCATATCCACATGATCTTGCAATGATATTAAATGTGGATATAGAATGGGTGGGGTGAACGCGCTCTCAGTAGATCATTTTGATCGGTTGGTTGATCCAATGTTGGAGTCTCTCTTTCGTTTTGGCTTCTCCATTTTGTCCTTATGTAATAACATTCATCAGTTCATCCATTTTATAATTTAATGTTAATGGTTCTGCTTGAAAAATGAATTGGAAATGAATACCTCCTGGTCGTCATGTTTTTTTACAAGATTCGACGACCATGCAACGAATGCTCCAACATCTTTTTCCACCATATGAATGTCGTCATCGTCATTTGGAATGGGTAGCTCGGCACTCGTCTCATGAGCTATGTTAGTTGACACTTTGACATGACCGGTTGGAAGTGGTCTAGAGTGTAGCATGTCATTCTGCATATTGAACACCATAGCCCCCGGTACAGGGCGATGGGTGGGAGTTGGAAGATATAAATCACAGTCATTTTCACCCTGTAGAATATCATTAAATGAAAGGTATCAGTGTCTATGTGATTCAAATTTAACAAAAATGAATAATACAACATTGATTACCTCAGTTAAGTCAGGTCTTTGAGGCGAATGGCTCACCTCAAAGCTGGTGAGTGGTGGTTCTTCTCGCGCGGGTTGTTCTTGAGTTGTTTGTTCTCTTCACCTCTCCTCCATCAAACTATTTAGCGTCTCTCCCTGCATTTGGAATAGTTCTTCAAGGGTAGCTACTCTATCTCTCATTACATGCAATTATTTAGTTTGTTCGTCCTCTTTTTTTTTTTTGAAAATATGCCCGAGGTGACACCCTATAACCCACACCTCTGATGCAGCCATACTTTTCTGGCTATTTCAAGGCCGTTGAAAGTATGTCTGAATCCGGTGCGGGTGTTGTTGATTCCTGTGACTATGTAAATTAAAAAATATGGTGTATAAGTAAGTATCGTTATGTAATAGTGATTTAAAGCAAAACAAGTGTATATTATGTCTTACTTAAACATGTTTCCCACACTTTTTGTGTGTTTTAATCTATCATTTTCCCCTCTTTATTAACACAAGCCTCATTCCATAGCACATGGCGTGGAATGGAAGTGACTTGAGATTTGGCTTCATCAATCTACATATAAACAGAGAAACATGGTTACAGTGTTGTTTTATGTCACATAAAATTATTACAGTACTTTTAAAATATGTACCAATTGTTTTTCAATTGAAGCGTACCCCAGCCTTGCTTTACGGTAGGGGTATGCTGGTTTTGCTGCCCGTTCATTATTTTCAGCACTCACTTGCTGTTTCATAAATAAAAACCTGTCAATCAATGTGATGAATAGAAGCAACGTTACACAACGTGTAACCAAACACAATGTACCTGAAAATTCTATTCCGCATGATGGTTGCAAAACACATCAAACGTTCCTTAGGATATCAAGTATGCATAAGAGGAGGCGGGTGCGGCTTGATTTTCCATTCGGCATCTTTCAGATGTTGTTTCGTTAAAATGGTGCAAAATCCTCTATGAATCCTTCCTACTTGTCTTAATACATATTCTTTATGAGAAACATCTACTATAACTGCACTCTGCAAGAGATGATGAAGAGTTAGTCAATATTTTAGTATTTTATTTTATTTTAATAAATTAAATAGATGATATCGTAATGTTACCGTAATCTCTTCCCACATTAATGTTTTCAAACCACTGACAACATGGTGCCACGACTCTACATCAATCAGCACACGTTGTCGAGTGACGATTCCAATGTAGCTACTAAACATGGCTTTGTTGGGGTTTACATGCTGGCCAAGTTTATTCCATCCCACCTCATATTTGATGCCTTTTTCTTTTGCCTTAAGTATTTTCGCTAAAACTGTCATACTACGGCGCAACTATTTTTTTTGTGTCGCTGGGGTTTCATCGCCTACCATTTCCTCAGTTTCGGCATCATCATTATGTTTCTCCGAAGCGCTAGCATCAGCACTGGCACCAGCTACAACTGGTTGAGTGACCTGTTGTACGTCAGCAGTGGGACCAGTTGCAACAGGTTGATAGAGTTGTTGTCTCTTCTCGTATTCCCATCTCAACCATGTCCAACCTATCCTTAATTTCATCTTTTGTTTTTCCAGATGTATTTAGAAACGTGCCGATAATACTATCAAATACATTTTTTTTCTACATGCATAACATCAAGAAAATGTCTTACATATAGACAATTCCAGTTTTGTAAATCAAAAAAAAACTGATCTCTTTTTCCAACCGATTTTCAAAAGGTTTTTCGAAGCCGGTTTACCAATAGTAGTGTCCACATTTTTAACTTTCTCAAACAATTGATCGCCTGTTAGTGGAGACGGTGCTGTACGTTCTTCTGAAATTCCATCGAATGATGTCGTCCAAGAACGGTACTTATGTCATCGCGGTAGAAATCTGTGATGTCCTAGAAACATGGTTTTTGATGAATGTTTCAACCTAATTGATTGTGTACCTTCTTCGCAAATGGGATAGCCTTGAGTTACTTTAATTATATATCATGAAAAATTTCCATAAGCAGGGAAGTCATTTATCATCCCACACAACATGACTCTCAAAGTGAAATCTTCTTTTCTGTAAGCATCATACAATGTAGCACCTGAATCCCACAATAATTTCAAATCTTTGATCAATGAAACTAAATAAACATCAATATCATTACCCAGTTGTTTTGTTCCTGATATAATCATAGATAACATGATGTATTTTCGTTTCATGCAGAACCAAGGTGGTATGTTATAATTTATCAACATAACCATCCATGTACCGTGACTGTTTCTTTGAAAACCAAAAGGATTCTCTCCATATGTAGATAACGCAAGATGAAGGTTTCTCAACTCGTTTTCAAATTCAAGATACTCATGATTGATTCTCTTCCACTGAGGAGAGTCTTTCGGGTGTCGTTGTATCCCATCTTTAATTCTTGTATCTGCATGCCATGTTAATTGTTCTGCAGTCTCCTCACTTCCATATAGGCGTCTAAACAATGGAATGATTTTAAAGTACCATTAAACATTAGTAGGACTGGATTCATCTTTCTTTTATTAATAAGAACCACACTTTGGGAATTCTTTAAGTGATTTGTGGTCCTTGAGAAACAGTATACAGTCATTTGAGCAGGCGTGTATTCTTTCAGAGATCATTCCCATAGAGCATAGCATTCATTTGGCATCGTATGTTCATCTCGGGATCTCATTGTCTTCTGGGAGCATGTCATTCATGAGGGAAAGTAGTTTTCTAAAACTGTTGTCACTCCACCCGTTGTCTTCTTTCAAATTATACAGTACGGGTGACAATGCTATATATTTAGTCCAACCAGCATACAATGGAGTCTTTTCACAACTTTTTAACTTCTCAAACAATTTTGGGCAATCACGAAGTTCATCTTCGAAGGTCCTTGTCATTTCCTCAATACGATATTCATCATCATTCACATCTGTAATCACATCCTCCATACGGTCATCTTCATTGTTGATGTTTATAATCATATCAGATGATCCATAAAACGCAGTATCACCCCAGTCACTACCTACATTCATTGTTTCCCCGGGTTTATTCCAACATGTATAACTCTGATCTATTCTGTGATAGATAAAGTGTTCTTCCAACTCATCTGGTCTAATTTGTTTTGAATAACAACATCGTAAACACAGACAAAGGATTTGAGAAGAGTCACATGCATGATCTTTTGAAAACATGATAAACTCTTTCACACCTTCTTCATACTCTTTTGTCAACCGATTGGAATTCATCCATTCTTTATTTATATTCATCCTATTTGAAATCCATAGGATGAGTATATAGGTTAGAGGAAAAGGAATATGAGTATAATTTAGATAAAAAACAAGATACTTCAAAAATGGTATGGGCGTTCTCATTAATAGAAAATCTTGGGTGGTTCTTGGGATTCATCCAATCTCTTCCTCTCTTTGATCACCCCTGATAAGGGGTGGTTCTTGGGAGTTTTTTATAGTGTGTTAGGGGGGTTCACCACTATAGACATGGGTTAACCATACCTTTTGTGAGGAAGTAGGATAATCAGTGCAACTTGTGGATCAATCTCATAGGGTGGTCTCAATAGGGTGTCCGTACAAGGAAATACCTCATGGGTAAGGCCAATAGGTAGCCTAACATGTGAATCAAAAGTAAAATTGTATAGAGTTGATTGAAACACATGGGACCAAATGCATAAGTAAGAAGCAGTATATGTTTTCCACAAGGGCACCCATGGAAGTGGCCATAATGGGCACCTTAGACTATGTGATGATTATGTGGGAGTCTCCCCATGTTATCCAGGCATGAGCTAAGGCACAATGACTAATCCTCAGATAACAACCCTTCCACTGGGTGCTCTTGGATGTGGGAGGATCATGGATGCTCGTGGGCTCATGAGTGATCAACACCCAACTCTTTAGTGTATTTTTCTTGTTCAGATCAAGACACAAAGCAACATAGGTAGTGGATGTAGAAAAGTCAGAAGAATAAACCCCAAGATAACTATGAACTCACCCAACGTCAAATCCCAATCCCTACCACCTAGTTTGAAGGTGATAAAAATTAATTCTATCTTGAAAGTAGTAAGGAACTCTAAAAAGATCTCCTAAAACGTCTCCTCAAGAACATCAATAATTTGGGAGAGTTTCATTGATGCGAAGGGCTACCATAACAACCTTGTCAATGAGGACCTTGTTTATTATGACCAAATACATGGATTTGTTGGTTAAAATTAACTTGGATTGAAAATGGTCCAAGCACATATAGTGTTTCATTTCCTCAAAGTTAAAATAGGGATGGACATTTGTAGGTTGAACCACATCTTGTGAGTGGTGGGATGAAAAAGTAAAATCAAAACCCAACGAGATGGAATCTTCCAATGGTGGTGGAAAAGAAGAGGGAGATGGAGATGGTGGACTTAGAGTTTGGGTCTAGTGCTTAGATGCAATAGGCCACGATCCATAAGCTATGTGTTTTGATGGGGGAAGGCACCTACCCTTAGTTCAAATCATGGTGATAGGAGGGAATTGAGTATGGGTGGAGGTAGGGGAGGGGGTTTAGTTAGATGGGAGAGAGATGAGGGAGGAGGGAAGGCATGGATGAGGTGGGGAGAAGAGGGAGTAGTGGGGGGGGGGGGGGCACAACAGACCCAAGGTTATAGATTAAATAACTCATTCATGAACTTTATTTCAACACATCCAATGTCGATATATTTTATTTCAAGAAGGGGACAAGGCTAAAAACAGTCAAAGGAGGTATAAATTAGTTTATCCCAATGGAATATTCTTTTACTAAACTAACAAGCGTGGGGGGAGGGATCCTATCATGTTAAATATGGTACACATGTTACCTAGAGAGGCCTATTAGCTAGGAAATCAGTGACCTTCTCACCCTCATTCTATGTATGAGATTGATCTATCTGGTTATTGAAAAAAATTATGCATCTCATAGTGAATGGGACCTAGAAAATACTGGGTACCTCAAGCACACCCATGACACGACACCATGGATATGTTGTACCTCCACCCTATTCCTAGGTTCTCTGTCTTCATCATCACATATCAAGTGTATTACCCTACTAAGGAATATTAATTTCATGATGGTCCACTACTTTTATGTACAAAATATAAACACCATGCCCGAAAACACACATACGAGGGGAATCATTCAAGTTGTAATGTCATATTATCATGAGTATATAATATAACACATAAAATCATGTGATCAAAATCCAAACATAACAATTACCCACAATAACAACATTCATAATTTCTATGAAATATTCATAATTTGGGACAGGATGCAAGGGGTCACCACAATTAAAACATAATTAATTCATGAAAATTCAATTTTAATCACCTTAAGGAGGAGGACCCGGTGGCGGAGGAGAAGGAGGCGTTGAGCAGAGGCACCGAAGGCAGCACAGGTAGGGAGGAGGCATGGAGGAGGCCGGAGGAGGAGGAGAAGCCGGTGGCTGGAGGAGGAGAAGGAGGAGCAGGTGGCTGGAGGAGTAGGAGGAGCAGGCGGCTGCCGGAGGAGGAGGAGAAGGAGGTGGCGGACGGAGGAGGAGGAGGCGGCCGGAGGATGATGAGGAGCAGGCAGTCGGAGGAGGAGGAGGCGGTCGAAGGAGGAGGAGGAGGAGGAGCAGGCGGCCGGAGGTGGAGGAGGGGGCGGCCAGAGGAGGAGGAGGTGGTGGTGGCGGTCGGAGGAGGGGGAGGAGGAGCATGCGGCTGGAGGAGGAGGTGGTGGTGGCCAGAGGAGGAGGAGAAGGAGGAGGCGGCAGCCAGAGGAGGAGGGGGAGGAGCAGGCGGCCGGAGGAGGAGGAGGCAGTGGCCGGAGGAGGAGGAGGAGAAGGAGGAGGAGGAGGAGGAGGCGTCCGCGACAGAGGTGGAGGAGGAGGTGACGACCACAACAGAGGATGGCTTCCGCGAGAGCTTGACAGGGTGCGAGGATGAGGAACAGGACCTGAGGGTGTTTATCAATTCCGCGTGAGCATTTATAAGTGCTAGTAAAAAGCACTGATAAAGGCTGTATTTATCAGTGCTAAAATGAAAGCACTGATAAATATCACCTTTATCAGTGCTTTTTTAGTGCTGATAAAGGCCGGACTTTATCAGCACATTGTAGCGCTGAAAAAGAGTTACTTTATCAGTGCTAATAAAAGTGCTGATAAAGGAATATTTAAAGCACTGATAAATAATCCCTTTATCATCGATTTTTTTATCACTGATAAAGGCACGCCCCTTTATCAGCACTTTTCCATTAGCACTGTTAAAGGCAGGCGCATTCCTTCCCCAGTTTTGTGGTAGTGATAAGAGTTAGTGATGAAAAATGAAATACATCATCTCCTTTGGTGGTAGTATGTATGTGCACATGAGCAATGTTTTTATATTTCATTAAATGGTGAAGTATATTGAAATAGTATATAAAATAAATATAATAACATTTAATAACATTTAATATAATAATTTTATTATTATTATTATCTTGGTTTAAAAATATTTGAAGGATTTATATGAATAAATAAAATGAAACGCTCTATTAAGAACTATACCTCTTCTTCAGGAAACCTCCTTGAGTTAATACCTAAATTATTTTGAGGATGGTATTATGATCATGATAAAACCTCTAGTGTGTGGAGAGGTTTGTTAGGAAGTGTTTTGGGTAGGTATTTTCCATGATATTGGACTCTTTATGTGTGGACAATAGAGGAGATATGTTACACTTTCATAGGTGGGGGAGAGGATACACTTGGAATTTTTCAAAATATAATAACATATTAAAGTCTTACTGAAGAAAAATTTATCAAAATGAGTATTATTTTAATAAGATAAAATACTGGTTGTAAATATGTACATAAAATATTATTTATACAATTATTTATAGAATTTTAGACCATATCTTTTTAGTTTTAACACTTTTAACCCATTTTAAGTCTTATTGTGGTAATAATTTTTTTTACAAAAGTTACTATTCATAAAGACAAAAAAATAAAATTAGAATTATTAAAAAATTTATAAATGAGGATTAAAAATATGGAATAAATTTTATCATATTTTATTTTAATATGTTTTTAAAATTAATTTTACAATATTCCATCAAAACACGGTGAAAGTATTTTTTTTAAAAACATTCCTTTTTTGTTTAAAAATGATTAGCCCCAAATTTAGGCATAATGTTGATAAAAATGAAATTTATTAGATTAATAATAATAAATATAATTTTATGTAAATTTATAACCAATAAAAAATATAATTTCACTTTGTAAATAAATGATAAGAAAAGAAAAATTTCATAAGCATCCATTTTTTATACTATTCACCCAAAATTCAAAATCTATATAAAATTAACAAAAACAAATTATGATAATTTTGACTTAATAATATCATGAGTGATATAATTTTTTCTAATTTCAATTATTAAAATTTCAAATTAAGCTTATAAATAAAACCATATACCATATATAATCAAATTTAGTAAGAATAAAACTATTTCAATTTTTATTGAAAAAATACATAATATTATTATAATGAATGTTACTCTATAAATATAAATCATGAATATTTATATGGAATTAAATATACATAAAATTAACATTTCATATGTTGTTACAATTCCTGCCATTTTAGAAATTTTTGCCTCATAATTTTATTCACAACTTAATCAAGTTGGCATATTTTTCCTTAATAATAATTTTTTATTCCCTCATTTCTTCATAAATCATATAGTTTTTCGAAAAATTTTAACCTATTAAATCATATTATCCCATAAAACATTCTCGTCATGGACAATAATTTTAAGATGTATTCCTTCTATTATTTTATATCCTCCAAACATACTACTTTCAGGTTCAAAAAATGATATTTACTTAGCACATATTTTATTAGAAATGAATCAAAAATAAATCATATCACTAAGATGAACTCAAAGTAAATTAAACATTATTTGAAATCAATTCAACATTATCTATGATATCATATGGACCAATAAAAAATGAACTTTAAATTGTTTTTTTACTAAAACATTTGACACTTTTTTATGGGGATGCATTAAGAAAATTATGTTTTTTTACCTAGAATGAAAGATATTTCCTCCAATTATATTTATAATTTTTATTCCTAAACTAAGACAACCTCAGATGTTGTTGAATAAATTCCACATTCTCATCCATTTATATGACTAATTATGAACCCTATAACATTATTTCACTTAATATGTCCAAACAACCTGCAGTCCGACACTACATTATATATAATACAGACAAAGTTATCATTTTTATAATGCAATAAAAATGATATTTTAATAAAAAATAAACTAATGAAATATATGCATCTCACTTTCCTTGGTAATCCATATAATAATATCAAATCATTTATTCCAATGTCTATATTTTTTTCTCTGAATAGCCACCATGTTGATGATGAAAATTTATTCTAAAATTTACTTTAGTACCCAATAACATCTTAAAGCCTTTGAAAGAAATTATAAGTAAACATGAGATCACATCTAGATATAATTGAGAGGGAAAATCCATGTAACATGACCATCTTCTTGAGATATAGTCAAGAAATCTAGTCTAAATACACAATATCTTGAATCTTCTAAAAAATTATTGAGCTAAAGGACCAATGATAATCAAAAAAACATTTTTTTATTGAGATGTATTTAGAAATTTAATGATGAAATAAATAGAAATATTTTTTATTTATACTATAGTAATTGAAAATAATGAAGCACCACCTCTAGGAATTTACATTACACTTCACCAATTATCATGTAAAATATTTCATTGTGATTTCTATAATATATCTTTTCATTCCACCCACTATATGTTTTCCCAAATTTCCATATAAGTCTTAGTGCTACCAGGATGAATAAAAAATAGAGTTCTATATGGTTCACAATAAAATAACCCCTTCAACTTCGATTCACAGGGAATAAACAACCTCTTTTAAAATATGACAACACCTTCCTTATCAAAATCAAAGTCAAAGAAAATACCCTACATGAATAAATCTAAACTTTCATTCAAGTCAATATTTTCATTTTAACCATTTGAAATTCTTTTGGAAGATAATTATTATTTTGATACACGAAAAAATAGAGGATGTTCATTCATACCCAAATTCTTGACCAATATTTACTAAAACAATTATTTATCATTGAAATGTATTAGAATTAATTAGGAATTATCATACTGAATTAATAAAATAGGCAATCTATTTTATTTTTAAATATGGTAATTAATCAAATAGCCATAAACGACAATCAGTTTCATCCATCTTCTATGCATCATGTAAAAATATTTATGATCGAATAAATAATTTAATATTTTATGATATGTATATTCTTCACACATTATTCATTAAAAATTTTGTCTTTCTATTTTTTATGACAACACAATAATCGACCATTCAAGTATATATGTTAAATGAACATGCTCATGAGGATTCAATTTATGTGAATCGTGATCAATTACCAGATAATTCAATATTATAAAACATCCAATACCCTTAAAAAAGAATCATTGTAAATAATAGGGTCACGATTTCTATTTAGAAGTGCAAAAAATAGTGCATTCACTATTCGTCATTTAAATTCCGTGAAACATTCATAATAATATTCCTTTCAGATGAATTTAAATCCATTTAATTGAATATATTTAGTATTCAAGATATCCAAATAATCAAGTATCTATCTTTAGAAATGTGTTAATACATTAAAACTATAAATCTCTACAACATTTTTAGGACATGGACTTTCTTTAACAACTTTATTTTTATCTAGATTATTTATTACTCCATCTTTATTAATTGTATGTCCATGAAATAATATCTATCACAACCAAAATAAACATTTTCTAAACATCCCATACAACATGATCTCCTTCAAGGATTTTAGAATAACCCTCCAATGTTTTTCATGATCATCATAAAATAAAAATATATCAATTTGTAATCAGTAAACACAACCAAAAATTTATATATGAACTCTTGTAAAAAACTATTCTTGTGGTCCACAAATATAAATAGTGTATTTATCAACCCTATGTATGTCCTAAAAACACATAATTACAATAACTATTTTGAAAATTTTCTTTATAAAGTTTTCCTCCTTCAACCTAAGATAGTGGTAGCTATACCCGAAAAACAGACCTCAAAAAATATATTGCTTCATCGAGTTAATCAAACAAGTCATATTTATGACACAATAAATACTTATTATTAATAGTGATTTTATTAAATTCTCTATAATCAATGAAAATAATCATAAAACCATATTGTTTAAAAACTTGGATCACATAATGGTGAAGATATATGTAACATTTTATTATTATCTTTCAGGTATGGAACTTTTTTTTTTGTTCTCATTGATTCCATTTTGACCAAAAGTTGTTTTTAATAATATTATTCTATACCAATTATTTCCTGGATATTTACTTTCATTTTATAGGGGTTTTCAGATATTTTTTAATCTAGTTTTATTGTATGAGGGATGTTTATGTATTTTAGAACTAGAGAGGGAATTATTTTTTAGATGGAAAATCTACAAGGGGCCCATTGGCTACTTAGTGTGGGGAAATATCTAGCGAGTGTGAGGATTGTAATGAAGCCTCCCTATATAAAATCCATCATCATGCTAGTGGAGTAAAAATATTGAAAGGTATTTTTCCTATCCCACTAGCTGCTTAGTGGGATTTTTAGTATCCTAGGTATTATTCCCACTTCTACTAGGTAGCCTATGGATTCCACCTACTAGTTTGCGCCACTAACAATGTTGATTTTTAAGGGAAATATCATTTTTATTTTTTAGTCCCCTACTTATTTAGACATCACTCCTATTAAATTTTCAAGAACATGAAACTATATGGAGACTATATTAGGATGAAATTGCCTTTACAAACATTATTTCATCAAAAATAAAAGTTTAAGTTTGTTTGTTAGATCTCCTAATGTAGGTGAAATGTATTTTTAATCACGGATTATTCTTTCCTCCGTTAAATATTTCTTTTAGTGTGATTAATCCTCATGTATATGAAGAGTTGGAGTTTTTATTTTGGAGTTCTAATTGTAGGATTTCTTTTATTCTAGAAAACAAATATCAATTAGTTGATCTGATGTGGGTGTTGTTGATCTTGATTTAGGTATGTGGTTTTGTAAGAAAATCTCAAGAAACTAAATATTATGATTCATGTTTTTTAATTTACTTCCATATTAATATCTAATGATTAATTTTTTACTCTTTATTAATGATTTGTAATGTTTTTTTGTGCTTAATGAAATCCCTTGAAATTGGATTTCAAAATAATGTGTGATTTCTAGAAAAAAGATCTTGATTTGAAATGCATATTTGAGCATTATTTTGATAATATTTTTATTATGAAATAATATATGGATAGAAATTGAATGATTTAAAATAATGGATATTAATTTTTTTAAAACAAATTTCATTCTTTGTTTTATAAATTCTAGGAATCTTATTAACAGATGAATTTGGGAACAATGAAAATGATTGTTTGAAATTATTGAGATTTGTTGAATTGAGTGATATCCACATAAATTTTTAATTTTCCTTGAATCACATGGGATCCTAGGTAGTTAGTTGAAGAGAAAAAATGCTAGGAAAGTATTATCTATACCTATAAATATGTTTGAGGATGATAATGCTAACTAAATTATCTTGAGGGGTATAATCTATTATTTTTTTAATTTATTATATTCTCCTTATTATTGGGATATATGGAGTCCATGCACTCATTGATCCTTATATTCATTGATTTTTGTAAAATAGATGTGATAATATAACCTTGGGTCACATAACCACGGTGATATGATTGAAAATTATTTTACATGTTCATGGTTTTTTATAAATTATTTATTCATGTGTGTTTGGATAAAAATAATTATTCATTCCAGTTTTGATAGTGATTCTTATATTTTATTCATTTTATAGAAATGAAAATTGAATCCTATTTAATTTTATCTAATAATTTGTTTGAATCATCATTTTATCTGAACTGAAAATGTAATACAATACCAAGTTTATTTTAAAAGTGAGTACAGTTTGTTTATTTGTTATCGATTTCTTATAAAATTCTTGGTGAGATACATTCAGGCTTTACAGATCAAAACATTACTTTTCTAACACTAATTTATATATTTTATTTGTATAGGTCCATTTAAAGGTAATTCATCACTCATAGCTGGTGAATTTTATTTGGTTAGTGGGTCCTGGGAGTTGGTGGTGACCAATGAAATGAGTGATCTACTCATTACATAGAGTTTATAGGTAAATTTTTGGATGGTCTCTTCTGATGCCATGGGTTGATTTAGCTTTTTCGAAACATTTATATTTTTACTTTTTTGTTTTACCCCTTGTAGATTTTTTTAATATCAACTATTTATATTTTCATATTAACTTTTTTGTCGTGTGGAGTTTTCCTATGGAAAAATTGTTCCCTCTGGTTTGTGGTGATTCCTAGTTGTTAGTCCCCAAGTTGTGGGGATTAGGAACACCACTATGGTCATGTAAGGAATGGTTAGAGTACAATTTAGGTTGGTTATTTCGGTTGGTTCCATAAAAATTGGTATCAATGGTGGAAATTAATATTCTTTTATGTTAATTTACAGTTTAAAATATCTTGGTAGTCAAGATACATTATTTACGGTACTTAAAGAGTTTATTATAAATGATTTCATGTATATATCTCAATATAATGAGCATTAAGTTAACATGTGATGTTATAAAAAGTGTCTTTATGGAGTGTTTTTGGATGATCATGGAATTTTTTAAAATCATTGATCTCAGATTTCAGTTTCCTTTTTGACTTCTGATTGATAGAGCTCATGATCCCATGTCTTTAGACTTATGTATACCTTATTTTATATTTATTGTTTGTATTAAAAACTGCCCATTAATAGATTATAACTAAATTCATATGATATTTATCAGTGTACCATGATAAGAGAACCCTCCAATTTATTATAACAATTCAGAATCCATTTTCCATGTGGTATAGACATTTGGATAAATAGTTTCACCGTTCAAATTCATTTCGTAGAGGTTCTATCATAGTTGGATGATTATAGTGGTCCTTAAAAAATTTCCTTTACATGGATCCACCATATTTCAACAAAACCAATGACCCTTTGGATGAAAATCATTGGTTAAAGAACATTGATCTGCTCTTTTAAATTTTAGATAATCATGATTCAGTTAATGTGAAATGTTCAATATTCAATATTAATGAATCTTGTATAAGGTATAGGGATTTTATAATTAAAACTAGTAAAAATGATTTCATGGAGTGGAATGACTTCAATGAAAATTTCAAAGAAGAATTCAATCCAGAATTGATGGTGTTGTCTAAGTCAATAGAGTTCCTTAATATTGAGTAATATAACCAAACTATGAATTAGTATTCCAAATTCTTTGTTATTCAATTTCATTTCACACCTGATGTTATATCAAATAAAAAACTGAAAGCCAAAAAGGTAGAAATGGATAATTTACTTGATATATGATCTCATGGTTTTCTACTAGAGCTTGATTCATATATAGATGTACTAGGTTAATATTTTATTGTTGAACAAGACTGGGGTGGTATTTGAGGTTTGATGAGCATTTATCTTACCCCTAGTGGTGGATCGAGTGTTCTCTTTAATGGAAAGAGGAAACATGATGAGTCTCATGGTGGAAATTTTATTGGTGAATCTTAGTAACTAACTTCCTCTAAATCATTTGTAGTATCTATTAATGGTGAACTTTCTTTTTCCAGTGAGGAAAATTCAGGCACTCAAATCATAACTATAATGAGACACAGATGATCAATAGATATTTTGGATTCTGAGGTCATTTATTGATATTCTTATATTTCCTTAGCACTACATATAGTGGTGTAGGATTAACAGTACCTAGAGGATGTAGGGACCAATCGAATGCTTCGTGGATGAAGGGATTCTAACTATAGGGATTAGGAAAAATGCTTTTTCACATAGTAGAAGAGCCTCTAAGTGATACTCATATGATCCCTTTGATATACATATGGACCATTAATATTTCTTTGACTTTACTATCTTCTTTATTTTACCCCGGTACCTCTCATTCCATTTTATCTACTTTTATAATTTAATTGTTAAATATTTATATGGAGATCATGACTTATGTGATTGTAATTTTCTTGCCTCTCAGAATTAAGAGAGAGTAAGGTCATTCATTCCCTTATTTTACATTATCATTTAAATAAATAAGGATTTTATGGGACATTTTAGTTCCATATATAGAGGTGTTAGATGTTACTCTTTATATGGATTGGCTTATTGCACATCAAACTCATATCTAGGGCTTTGATTCATGGTTCTTTTTTACTACACATAATAGGGTGTGCTTTGTTTTTAAGGTGGAATGGGATGTGATGTTAATCCATAAATTCCAAATTATTCTAGATTTGGGTGGAATGATATTACTATTTTTCTATAAACTAGAGAAGTATTCTTCATGCAGTGATCTTCCTCTATCATCAGAAAAGTTTCCTAATGTGTTTCCTTCTAAATTTTATGATTTTTCACAAGTAAGGGAGGTGTAGTTTTATATAAAATCTATACCAGATACCTAGAAAATATTTATACCTTATTATGAAATGTAACAAGTAGAATTTAAGGAGATAGAAACTCAACTAGATTAATTAATTTCCATGGAATTAATTCTCCACAGTATCTCTCCCTAGGAAACAATAATTCTTTAGATTGATAAGTCCAACAAAACCCTTAACTATTTCACCGAAAAAAGAATGATCTATCAAGTCATAGTAAAGAATAAGTATCCACTTCACCATATTTATATTTTATTTGACCAATATAATCATTATAAGTGGTTCTAAAATAATGATCTTCATTCTGGTTATCAATATCTTCGTATTAAGAAGTTTTATATCCTTAATAAGTACTTTAGGAGTAGGTATGAACATTATGTGTACCTTGTTATGAAATTTGGTTGAATAATTATTTCTTTGTGTTTATGGTGTTAATTTATGGGATTTTGCATCAATACATCGATTTTATTACTATCGTATATGTGTAAGAGAACATGGTTTACTAAAATGCAGAGAAGAATCATGTACATAACTTGAGAGATGTTTTAGAATTTGTAAGGAGTCACAAACATTATGCCAAAAATTTTAAATGACATTTTAGGATTCTAGAGGTAAATTTCACGGAAAAAGTGGTTTAAAACCATGTAATTTATTTGGATTCTGAAAAGTTGAATGTATTTATGACTTGGGAGGAACCAAGAAATTCATTTGAGATTCAGATCTTCTTGGTATGGGCAGGGTGTTACCTTCAGTTAATAAACTACTTCTTAAATGAGGATTATCTGATAACCAACCTTACTCGGAAGAGAATAAAATTATTATGGGATTCAAAATTTCAATATTCTAATGACATGTTAATGTTTGTTTTTTTCTTCATATATTATTTGGACTCTTCAAGAAGTAGGGTATGGTTATGTGGTCTTTAGTGATGCAGCAAGTTTAGGATTGGGTTTTATTCTTATCCATGGGGATGAAATTAGGTCTTATGGATCTCTTAATCTTTAGAATCATGAAAAAAATACCACACACATGATCTTAAAGTTGTATCCATGTTGTACACTTTGAAGAATTAGAAACATTACATTTATTATGATAGGTTTACCATATACTCTTAATATAAATTCTTGATCTATATCAACTCATAAAAATATTTTATTATTTGGTAGAGATTGTGGTTAAATTTCCTATAATTATTGGATTCTAAAATTTATTACACTCCTAGTATGTTCAGTGTTGAGGCTGATACATTGAATATGAAAATTTTATCCCAAACCAGGAAATAATCATCTAATGAATGGAATTTAAAGGATCCCTTCACTTGAATGCAATAGGGTATCCATGAGGATGAGACAAATGTTTTTTACTAATCATTCAGGTGACTTCCACACTTATCTAGAAATTTATTTTGGAATATAATTAGGTTAATTAATTTTGAGGCATTAGGGATTATTAATATGTTATGGAGACCATAAGTGAATTATAGTTACTCATGTATTTTACACATATTAGTAAATGATTTTAAAATAAAAACCCATTAATTACAACAAAAATATCTTGGTTTATAGTTTCATTTCAAGACTATGTACCTAAAACATCAAAATAAAGTAGAACATAACATATTTATTCTTATACTCCTTAGTGACCTAAAAAATCCATTTAATATCCTAAAACATCGTAGTATAACCTAATGAATACATAAAATAAATGGGTGATTTAAAAAACACAATAAAGAAATAAACATGATAAGGAAACAAAAAATGTGAGTCAAAGGTATATCATTATATCATAAATGGTATGGCTCATGAGAAATTCCATGGAATTATAATATTAATAACATATTATCATAATATAATAGAAATATAGAAAATTTAGAAATAACATAGAACATGGCCTAAATATGAGTCAAGGATAACTACCTAAAGAATATCACATTATGGGAGAATTCCCATGATGGATTGGGCTTTCTCCCTAATCCAATACATGACATCTAATGAGACAAAAAACATTATCCAATGTATTGACGTGTTATTTTGGAAAACTAGTCATAAAATGTACAATCTTATACATTCCATGAAAATTAAATAAATCATAATTTCTAAACATAATAATTTATCATGGAAGGAAATTGGTTATATAATATTTTCCCATGTCACATTCGATGCATATTTTATAAATAAGGAATTGGATAAATGAACATAAGGCATGAATTATCCGACAAAAGGAAGGCAGAATGGGAAAAGTATATGTATAAGATAAATTTATACATAATATAAATAAAATAAAATAAATAAAATATATTATATTTTTTAATCATTTTTTAAAAGGTATTTAAAATATCACATGCAATATTTATTGAAAAAAATACCATTTTCACTTTAAAATCAATTCTTTAAAAATTAATAATTTAAAAAATATTATAGTAAACATTTTCATTGAAAATTACCATAGAGACAAGTAAATGATGATTCAGATCATTGAACAGTCATGATGGTGGAAAATTTCGGTCATGTTGTATAAGGTAGATGAAAACATTCCATTCACACTATTGTAAAAAAAGTCAAAAAGTAACATTTTAAAAAATTATTGAAATATTCATTTTAAGAAAAATTTAATAAAATACAAAATGGTTACAGATGTATTTAATAATTCATTGGAATATTTTAAAATCATTAATTAAATTAATTTTAGGAAAATATTGATATGGAAGGTTAATATTCTTTATCTAAAAGAAGATACATGACTAATATTACTTAAAAAAATTTCATGATGTTTCATTATTAAATAATGGAATAAATGGAAACACAACATGAAAAAAAATCATGACTTGAGGATAATAAAATATATGTGTTTAAATATAATAATTTCATATTATTTCACACTCAAAGTAACCTTTAACATAAACAATCTCAAAAAGAAAGAAGATTGTAACATAATGTCTTAATCACTTTGGTATCTTTTGAATCAAATAAACATGGATGAAATAAAATGAATTGTAACTTAAAATATAATGAATTTTAATGAATTCATGATTTAATATTTAAATTTTAATCATATAAACCATATATGTTAAATTAGTTTCATAACATTAAAATATTCCTCAATGAAGGGAAATTGAAACAAAATATCTTACCTCAAGTTTGCCTCATCACATAAGTGTGTTAACATCCTGAGTAATTAAATGATGTTAATTATTTTAATACATAAGAAAATTTTAAATTTTATTATAACTTTTATTTTATTTATCATCTTGTTTTATTTATTTACTTACTCAATTTTTTCCATGTCTATTGTTTTGACAATATTTGGTTCATATGTCCAAAATTACTTCAATAGGTAGAATAAGTTAAAAGAATTCATTGTTTCAACATTTATAAAATAATAAAAATTAGATAATTAAAATTTTTATACAAAAATTATACTTTTTAAAACCAAACATGAATGATGGTTAATAAAAATGAACTCTGTTACAATCATGAAGACGGTATGCCATATATAAACATGAGGAACAGTTCCATTTTTCATCAATTATAGTGGATTAAATGTATGTATTAATTTATCATTAAAAAATTATCCTTATATTTTATATTCAATATTATTTCGTTAAATTCACTTATATATACCATCCTTTTGATCAAGTGATTAAAAAATAATCACAACAGTTTGCGAAGGTGGTAGTCCACACATACGTGCGAATGATGTTATAATTTTTCAATGAATAGAAAGGTATGGAAATAAATGTTATATTAATATTTAATTATTATATAATATTCATTAATATGAGATATATATATATATATATTTATCTTAAATATCTAATCATAAAAAGTTTTTAGTTGTGATGTTGGAAAAAAAATTACATCCATTTGTAAGGTAGTAGTCCATCATACACACTAATCATGGTTTCATTTCTCATTTTATTGAATATGAGGTAGATTTAGGGAATAAAAATAACATAATAATATCATATTATATAGTAATTAATGGTTTTATTGTTTCATTATTGTTGAATTAAATATTTTATACTTTTAATAACAAATAAATAATAATAATTTACTAAGAACTATACATCTTATTCGGACAACCACTTATGATTTAAACCAAAATATTCCTTATGACTGTTTTATGAACAAACCATGGACACAAAGAAATGGATAGAGGGTTATTTGTTAAAGGATTGTATGAACTAGAATAATACTTCATTTTGGAGAAAATAGTTTATAGGTGTCCTTTTATAAGTGGGAGAGGGAACCCACATGGAAATTTATTAAAAGAATAAAAAAATATAAAGTCATTCCCAATCCAGAATTTTATAAATTAAAATTTATTTTAATTTAGAATAGTTTAAGTTTGAAGTAAATCCATCCAATTGGACTTATTCAATTTTAATTGGAAATATTAACGTTTTCATTTAGTTTAACCCCTTGGTAAACTAGTTTTAACCCTTACCTTAGTGATTAATCTTTTAAACTAAAAGAGATATAATTTTACTTATAAGATGAAAATTTGATCATAAATTGAAAAGGATTAAATTTTAGACCATTTAAAATCCTAATTTGTCCCTTTCATTATTTTTTTATTTTGAAATAATTTTATAAAATTTTATTTAACATAAAATATCATTAATGTTATTTTTTACATGATTCTTATAATTTGAATTTATAGACATGATGACAAAAATAAGATTACAATATAATCCATTTAAACCTTTATACTAAATAATTATTAACTATAAAATAATTTTTTAATTATAAATTGACCAAAATAAATTACTTTTAATTTTTTTAAAATTTTTACCTTAACTTTTTAACTTCTTGCACAAAAATTATTTCCATAATGTTTAAGAATTTAAGGTTACTTCATAATCAATAAGAATAAAAACTCAGTTACCATATTGAATTTAATTTCATTATATTCAAAATAAACATTAATATTTATTCACTTATAAATTTTATCCCTATGTAAACATATAATAGATATTTAAAAGGAAACAATGTGAAATATTTTTTTTTATTCCCTTAATTTAATATATATGTCACATTCATGAAAAAATGTCCTATAAGTAATTTAATGTTGAGCCTAAGATGATAAGGGTCCAAATAAATTCATCATATAATATGTAACATAAAAAATAGTGGCCTTATCACAATGTTTTAACCTAGGCTATCATGATTTACCCTTTTACCATGGATTTTTTTACTATTTTTACTATTCATTATGAATGAATATTAAGGCAGCCTAATTAAAAAATATTAATTATGACGATTAAAAATTTGGTATCCATATTATTAAATTAAATTTAGATAAGAGGCATAATTTAATTTTAAAATAAACTCACAAAATGAATCGAAAGATGATTTTTTAAGGAATATATTTTTTTAGCATAAAATTTTCTTGCATTAACAATATGACTCTTAATAATCATTATATGAAATTAAATTAATATATATTGATATATAATCAGTAATTCCCTGAGCATAGTTTCCCAGTTCAGGTAAATTATTTTATTACATTGGCATATTTATAAGAAAGTCATATCCTGAAGGATCAAGTAGTTTAGTAGTTTTGGAAAACTCGAAACATACATAGGTTCGATATTACAACATGAAATAAAATAAAAAAAATAATTTTTATTTTGAACATCCACCATTATATGTTATCCCAACCATTCATTTATAATAAAAATATTCATTTCCTAATAAAATGAAACATAAAAAAGGGGTGATCTTAGATGCTCAGTAAGGTTAATAAATACAACCAAAGATATAATAAATAGAAACATTAGGCATGGTGAATAACTAAAAAAATTTGACATTAAAAATACACTTGGACACATTATGGTATGTATAATAGATGAATAAATAATGACATAATAAGGCATAATCATGGGTAATCTACTAGTCGAATAACCATTTGAAATTTCAATTACTAGTTTCATAACGAGGGAATGTAAAATGCAGGATATCATAACCATACTATCAGAGCCTTGGGCCATAACCATAATTATCCATTTTTTCAAGCCATCATGTCAATACCGTAGTTTTTCTCATGAGACCTACCAATGCACTGAGAGGATAATGAGGGTACCACTAGAAATTTACTAATACCAATGAATTCCTCTTACGAATTTGGATAAACATAAACCATATTCCCAATAATATCGAAACTAACATATAAAATGTAAATAACTTTACCCAATCATTAATCATAAACACTAACCATTCAGAGTAATATGGTGAATAGTATCAATATAGCATATCCACAGTCAAACTAATAATAAAATATTCAATAAAACATTTTAGATGATATCATTGGATAAAAAACTTAATGAATTACAAGATTCAACAAATGATATCTACGTAGATGAAGATACTTTTAAATGATACCATTGAAAAATCCCTGTGGAAATAATATTTAAAGATTCCAAAGTGTCCCATACCACCTTGAAACATTCATTTAATAATCCCTTATAATATTATGAGAATAAGGGGACTCTTAATATGATATTCAAAAGTTTAGTACATACACCACAAGAATGAAATAAGTGGTGAACAAGGTATATTTCTCATAAAAGTAAAAGTGATATGATTAAACTCCTTTTTACTTTCGAAAGAAGTGTTCTTTTGGAAAATCATTTGTATTTGTCATCAAATCATATTGTAAAAGTCTATTCCATAAAAAATAAATGGTATGGTCATTAAAACTATATTTTGGGTGGAAATAAAAACATTTTGAGGTGAAATAATTTAAAAAGAGTTTTTAATGAAGCTTTAGTAATAAATTATTTTAGTGTTGTTTAAAGAAGATATTAAAGGATTTTAATGTGAAAAGGAATATTTTCATTGATAAAATTATAATTAACCATAATATATTTTTCATGTTAAAATGTGTTATTTTAGAAAGATAAATATGGATTATAATAGATTATTTAGTGAACTTTAAAATAGGTAAGAACATGAGATGTTCCAAGAATCAGGGTTGCATTTTAATTTTTTTGAAAAAATATTTTAAAACATTTAACTCTACATAAAATAAAGAAGGATTATTATTCATACACATATTTTGAAAATTGAAACAGAATTTATTAAGAGTACATAAGAATAAATAATAATTTCATTGAGGTGATTAGAGAATAAGAACAACCTAAATGAAAATCAAGGTTCAGTTTTTAAATTCAAAAAAATTTATAATCAATTGATTAATATGCCACAAAATTAATAACCATAAAATGAACCATTGAATATAATGAAAATAAATATATTCATGATATGAAAAATCAATTGGTAATATACATTCACCATACAAAAGTATTAGTTTTTTAATACAGAATATCTCACAAAAATGGATGTGAGATGAAGAAACCCTTACCTTAATTCCGATGGTATTCTACATATGATCTTAATGACCTGAATAATCTAATTTTGGATCATTAATTAATAAATAAAAAACCTATAAAACATTTAATTGATTTATTATAACCTTATTAATTAGATTCATGGTCTTTTTAGTGGGTTATGTGGTTTAATTTCATTGTTCGGGTCTGTTTGTTTCATGGTCGGTATACTAATATACATGTATGGAGAATCGTGTAAAATAAAGATGGTTTTAGAGATTTTAGGTTATATTTTATTAGTGAACATAAAAAATATTACATGGTTTTAAAATTTAATTTTGTTACTTGGTGTGAAGATGAATAATTATATAAATACCTTAATGATAACTATTTGGGTTAATTGATGGTTTTTGAACAAAGCGAACTCATTTTTGCATTATAAATCAGAACCATGAGAAAAAAAGATTCCAATTCCATAGATGAGAAATAATAAATATATTGCAGTATAATTCAATTATATTAACAGTTTCTTGACCAAAATTTAATATGGTAATAGAAATTGAAAACCCATGATCCTTGAATGTTGTAAATTAGCGCATCTCATCTGGTGTTTTTTTACTACTAGCCTAAATCAAGGGTAAAGGATATTTGATAATAAAATATTATATAGTCATAAAAAATAATAGTACAAGTAAGGTAATAGATTATTCAATAAATTTTGATGGTGATATGCGAGGATTGAAAATAAAACAAAGAAAATTGAAAAAAAAGTAAAATAATTAAAAATACGAATTTACCTCTGGAATTAATCTTCTGTGAGATCCCCTTTAGGGGAGAGGTTTTGGTATTTTTATGAGACAACAGGCTTTTGGAAGTGAGGGATGATCTTAGAATGATATTTTCACAGATTTTAGACTAGATACAAGGTTTTATATGAATGAGGAGTAGAGGCAATGATGGTTGGTATTTATAGTGTAGGAGAGGAGGGGCTTCTCATTATTTTAATCGTTAGTTTAATATTATTACATAAGACTGTGAATAGTCTTTATAATTATGACTCAAAAAAGTAATATGTTCATGTGAGTTCTAGCCAATGTCCATGTACGTCATCCATGAATAATGCATGATACAAAAATTCACTTATTTAGCATATTTCGTAAATTATCGAACTTCACTATTCACAAAAATTCATGTATTTTCGAAAAATCCCAATATTTACCCAAACCATTTTTGGATTAGTAGAATTCATAAATGAAATCTATTTAATGAAAATAATTTTCTAAATATGTTAAATATAATTTTTATGTAAAATTATTACTTACATGAAAAATACATATTTAAAATTTAAAACTAAATTTTTAATACGTTCAAAATTAATTGAGGTCTCCTAAAATTATCCTAAAATCAGAGAGAAAAAAATAATTATTTTAGAATACTTTTAGGAAGATTAATTTTGTTAATTTAATAATTCAAATTTCTAATTATATTTTTATTACTCAAAATTATACCAACACTTAATTATTAATTTCTAAATACCCTATTTCATTTATAAGGTGTCTAAATTTTATTTACTTTCATGGGTGAGGATAATATTCATAAGGGAACATTACTATTCAAAAGGGTATGTTACTATTAAGATTCGTAAGTTAATATTCACCAAAAAATATAAGTTTATCTTGTTAGACTATAAATATATTACTGAATGAAACCATATATGTTAGTTTATCAAAATTGAAATCACAGGTGTGGAAAGATTATATTTACAAGATAGGTTATAACATAGTGGTGTTTTATAGAGACTCAATGTTTCATGCATTAAATATTATTTTTTATAAAACCTTGTGCTGTTATATAATATAAAAATTTAATTTAAATAAATCATCATTAGATTTTATTTTAATTAATTAAAATGAAAAAACATTATTCACTTAAATAGAGATTTCAAAAAAATGTGTTTTTAGGCCTAATAATATATATACTGAAATCATAAAAATTAACGGTTCAAAATAAATTATTTATATTTTTTTAAATAAAATAGTTCATATTTTACGTAAAGAGAAAATAAAAAATATAATTTTACTTTTCAATTAATTTCTTTAATGAAATGGATTGATATTATTTGAAAAACAGTATTTTTCATTATTCCATGATAAATCAAACTTTTCAGAAAATATTATAAAAAAATAATTTATTTTTTATATTTTTATTTAAAAAATGATATCCTTTTTATCAATTATAATTTCTAAAAGTTCCAAAATAATAATTTTAAAATTTACTCAAAAAAATAAATAAAAACCATTTTGAAGAAAATGTATTTCCGAACAAAGAAATAAATGTACTAAAAAATATTAGTGGTTACTTACTAATAATTTGTCGATGAATTTATATTGAGGAGAAAATTTATATATATATTTCTTAAAGTAGATAATATTATTAACTTTCTCCAATTTTATGTCTCTCTTTTAATAGTTATATTTAAATAAAAATACATCATAGTTCATTTAGGATTTGTGTTGTGTATCTTATAGGCTATCAAATGTTGTTATATTTTTAAAATTTCAGGTTATGAAAATGTTCCCCTATTATTAAATTTCATCCGCATAATTTTCTCTTTATCTCAGTAATCAAATATTTTCCATCTCAAAATGTCTTTGATAAATCCCACATTGTAAAAAAGATTAATAAAACATCCTCCTGATAATAAGAAAATGGATGTATGAAGGTGATCTTGAATAAAAAATTACTATGTTTCCATGTAGTAAGACATTAGTTGGAAGAGAAAATATAGACATGGAAGAAAATTTTAATTCATAAATAACAATACAGAGTGATAAATATCATTAATCTCATGAAATTGGATTATAATTCAAATTTTACAACCACAAAACCATAAATCTAGGATGGGGGAAAAGACCATCAATTGTTCAGAAATTATTTCAATAGGATAAAAATTTCATTTCAACTTCATTTTCATGTATTTGTAGACTTCCATACTAGCTAGACTAATAATATAAAGAATATATATTAACTTAACAAATATAATTTTATCCTTTAATAAATTTCTACCACAACATCATATCTTTCTCCAAAATATACATATTAAAAAAGAAACTTTTTTATTACTGAAACACTAACATCAACATCCAACAGATCACATAATCCACAAAAGTATTAGAAGTTATTCCTTAGGAATTTATACATTAACCAATACCAAATTGTTTAGAATAGGGAAAGATGATTCCTATAATGAATAATACATTATAAAATGAAATAAAAATTTATATATAAAGACACAAAAATAACACCCAAAGTTAAACTTATGTCATTTGAATAATATATATCTTTAATATTCTTTAAATTATCATTGTTTATGGTTTAAACCAAAATATTGGAATGATTTGATCACATATTCATCCTATATAAGTTTAAAATTTATCTTTAAATGAAATAAATCACTCATAAAGCCTCATACCAAAATGTGTATTCCCTAATCATATATGATAATAATTTTTATATATATCAGAAATCAACATAAGTACACAGTAGTATCCTATAAACATACAAAAAATTAACTCAATTTTTCTAATTTCATGATTATTATAACCAAAACACCATTGATAAAAATAATTCTACAACATAATTCTAGAAACAGAAATCTTAAAAAATTTAATATTTTCATGTAAATTATTTGTATAACATAAGTCCTTCCATGGTATAGGAAAACCACAAAATCACTTCTGTTCCAAAACATTATGTTGATATACTATACTTAGACTTATCCCCAATATTTTTTAAATAATTTTATCTAATCATTATCCCCAAAATTAACTATAAATTTCTATGATACCAACTATTGTGACCCAAAACATTTACAAATATTATTATAGGATTTTTAGGATAAACATTAATTACAACCCAAAGATCACGAGAACCGATTTAGTTAGAGTACTAAGTACCTAAAACATCTAAATAAACTAAATCATAAAATCTTTATCATTATTTTACTTAGTAATATCCTAAATCCATTTTACAACCTAATAAGACATGGTATAACATGACGAATACATAAAATAATGGGTTTATCTAAAAATCCTAGTACATGAATAAACATGATAAAACAATTGTGTGATTTAAAGTTGTAACATGGTATCATAAAGATAATGATTTTATATAATCACATGGAAGGATAATATAAAGAACATACTATCCCAATATCCTAGAAACATAATAAATGTGTTAGAAATATATAACATGATATAAAATGTATCCAAGCGTAGATTCATAAACAATATCACATGGTGAAAAGAATTCTATAAATGAATAGGTTTACTTGATAATCCCATACATAACATCTCATGAGACAAACAATGTTACAAAATGAATTGGAGTGCTATCAGGTTACACCCATTATATAATGTAAATTCTTATGTGTGCTATAAAAACTAATAAATTATAAGTAATAAAAAAATAAGTACCCATGTAAGTAAATGGGTTTCATAATCTTTCCTAACATTGCAATCAAATGAGATTTCACAAAGAAGGCATTTAGTAAATAAACTTAAGTCATGTATTATCCCATAAAAGGATGAGATAATGATTTAGGAATACATGAAAGATACATTTATACTAAATTCATAAGTAATACATGACACCAAATGTTATAATCATTGAAGAAAATATCTTTAGAAGATCACATAGAAAATTTCTTGGGGAAAATACCCTTTTCACTTTGAAATCACTTATTTAAAATCATAAAATTTTGAAAAAACATGTATAAAAATTTCCTTGAAAAGAACCACTGAAAAATGTAATGAAAACATAAAATTATTGAGTGGTCAATATGGAATGAATGTTTTCCCATGTCATGTAATTTAAAACAATGATTTCCATTCAATTTTTTTTAAAAAAATATAAAAAATTACTTAATTTAATAAATGAAATAAATATTCCTTCTAAACCATTCTATAAAAAAGTCAAACATTGTAAAAAAATCCTTTAATAAACAATATAAAATAATAAAAATATTCTTTAAAATATTATATGGAAAATATAGACATGTAAAAGATTTGAGATCTAAAAGAAGATACAAGATCAGTATTACTTACAAACATATTTATTGATGTTTCATTATTCATTAAGGTATAAAAATGAACCCCAAAAAGAAAAATAAATTCATCTCTAGATAATAATAAAATATATTTTTTTATATGAAAAAATTATTTATCATTCCACCAATTAACCTTGAACATTAATAATCTCGAAAAAAATGTGATTGTATCATAAAGCATTTACATGTTTGGTAAAGTTTCAATCAAATACCCTTGGATGAATTAAAATAAATTTTAAAATAAAATATAATAAAATATGATGGATTCATGATATAATATGTAATATATATAGAATAAATATGATATAACTTAAATTAGGTGAATAATATTATGATACTCCTCATTAAAGAGAAATTGAGATAAAATCCCTTACCCTGAGTTCAACTCATCACATACGTATATTATCTTCATAAATGATAATATTTTAATAATTAATTACATTTATAAGAATAATTTTAATTTTATTTATTACATTTATTATATTTATTTAAAAAATATTTAATTAAATATTCAATTAAGTCCACAACAGACATTTTGATGATATTCAATTAATATTTTCAAAATGAATTTGGTATATTGAAAATGATAAAAAGAAGTCATTATTTAATAATATATATAAAAATAATAATGGAATAATTATGATTTTTATATATCAATTTCACTTTTAAAACGAAACCTGAAATGTGTTTATGAAAAATTAACTATGTTACAATCATGAAGACAATAAGCCATATATAAACATGAGTAATGTTTCAATTTTTCAACGATCATACAAAATGAAAGTAAGTATTGTTGTATATTTAATTAATTAAAATTATATCATAAATACAATATTAATTCTTTAAATACACTTATATATTCCATCCATGGGATGTGGTGATGAAAAAACAATCACATCACTTCGTGGAGGATGTAGTCCATGCATACGCATGAAGAACATTATCATTTTTTAGTGAATTAAAAGGTAATAAAATATATGATAAATTAATTTTATTTAATGATAAATATGTCATGAATATCCTATATATACATTAAATCTATCATCATAAAAAACCTATAGGTGATGATGGAAAATGATTTACATTTGTTTTTGAGGACACAGTCTATCGCACACACAAACAATGGTTCTCTTCCACATTGAATGGAAAAGGAAACACATTTAGGTTATGAAAATAAACTAATAAAATATCAATATATGTGGAATATTGTTTTATGGTATCAAGATGGTTTCATAAGATTTTAATGTGTTGGAAGTAAGATTAAAAAAAGGAATGATTGATTAAGAACAATACTTATTCATCAAACAATCTATTATGGTTTACATCAAAATATTTCGTAAGATGATTTTATGAACAAACAAAGGATTATAGAAAATTAAGAGGGGATTAAATATTAATTTTTATTGAGGATTTTCTGAACCAAAAGGCTATTTATGTGTGTAATGAATATGATAGTGGGTGTCATTTTATATGTGTGGGAGGGAACCCACTTGAAAATTTCCTATAATAATACAAAATGATAAAGTCACTCACTAGAAAAATAATTATAAATGTTCATATATTAGAAGGTGGAGTTTGGTAGGTTTAATTTATTAACATCCAATAGGATTTAGACAAGTTTAATTGGAATCAGATTCTTTATATTTTGGATTAGAACCTTGTTAAACTTGTTTTATCCTTAACCATGATAACTAATTTTTTTAACTTAAAAGACTCTAATTTTACAAATTAGATATAAATTTGAACAGAAATGTTTAAGGGATGAAATTTTAGATTATGTATTATACAAAATTTTCTATATCTTAATGATTAGTTTATTAAAATGATTTTATCAAATAAAATTAGACATAAAATATATTTAATTTATGTTTTGATACTTTTTATATAATTTGAGTTAAAATACATGAAAAAATAAGAAAATTAAAATATAATCCATTAAATAATCAATAATAAATAATTATTTTTTACACACTGATTTATGTATGAGGTACAAAACCTTTTAATTTAGGTTTAATTATTTGGTTTTGTCAATATATAAATTCTTAATGAGGTTTTTAATGTTTTGAGGGTGATTAAGACATTTTAAAAGCCCGTAGACCTATGTTTGGGAGGAAACAGGTGGTCCATATGATTAGTAGAAACCATGAAGCCCTATTTGCAATATTTTTTTAAACTATGTTGGGTGATCCAATACATAGAATAGGGCCTCATGGTTTGTTCTAACCGTGCATCCATGTACGCACAACCATGAAAATGAAGAAAATTGTAATAAATAGGAATTTTTTATGGGTTGTTCAGGGTAAGTCTAAACATTCACCAAGGTTGTTTATGGGGGTTCCTTTTATTGTGGTTTTTACACATTTGATGTATGGTTTGGGAAACCATGTGGTAAAACCATGAGAAATATTTTTAAAGGGTGAATTTAAGATTTGACCTTCATTTTTTTAATTCCCACCATCATTTATCCTATTCCTCCAGCCATAGCACCATACCCTCCCATTGAATCTCCTCCATGAAAAATTCTAATATTTGAGAATTCATCTCCATCTAAAATCTGAATCTATATTTATCTATTTTGATGGATCTATACCTATAAGATCATTGATCTTTTACATTCATTTCAAAGTTTATATCTCCATCCATTTTGGTACCTTCATCCAAGATAATGTTTTACCAATTTTTAGGTTTTTTTTAGTTTCTCTATTTTCTCTCATTATACACATATCAAAATCTGATATTGGATGAGTGTTCCTCTAGGTCATATTGTATGTGGTTTATACCTTTTCCACAAGTTTTTTTTATTGTTTACATATCATCATTGGGATACACACCAAAATTTTTCACATAGATCATAAAATTTATAAATTGGTTAAATTAATTATTTGGACTATAAATGTGATTCCCACATTGCACCTTGACTTTGTTGGAGTTTTTCAACTTCAACATAAACCACCTCCATGGTGGGTTCATTCATCTTCAAAATATAAGAACCACACCAATGGGTGTGTAATCTTTCCACTCATTTGTGGAACCCTTAAATAAAATTAATAAGTTAATTAATGGATTAAATATGGATATTTTGTTGTTATAGATGATCGTACCTAAGCGTGGACACCAACACAATCCTTTAATTTTAGATGGAATGTTTTATTTTTATTATTATGATATAGTACTAATATTGATTAATCGTAAAAAACCAATCAATATTAAAATATATAATTGATGAGAGGGATTGATTTCTGGAACATACATCCTCCATATACACATATATATTTATATATTACGATGCTCTGTCTATGGTCCCATGGTTATTGGTCCCTGTAGGTCTACACTATTTCAGGTTCTATTGGATTATTTCCTTGGTCTCGAGTAGGTATCCCTAGTTTGGCACCCTGGGACCTATCCCATGTGGGTCTGATAAAAATACACAAAAGGTATTTTCCAAATCTGGTGGTTAGTTTCCCACTTTTCGCTTCTGTTCGGAAATTCACTATTTATATCCTACTAATATTCATAGTTCTATTATGTACTTGATTTTACATATCATTCATTATATATATGTACCTATTATACCAACATACAATTAGAGTTTTTATGCATAATATGGATTTGTTATAGAAACCATTGGTCATTTCGTACTGTGTATATATGACACCCTATTCTAGAATCTATTTTGTATCCCAATACACTTCATGGATATATGAAGGGAAAAGGGCATATGTCTGGTCAGATTTGCTTGATTGATTCATATCATGGGTTCTTAGGAGCATAGGACCGAGCCTCGACTTGTGATTCTTGAATATTTATTTTTTTATTTTTTTATTTGTTATACATGTACTATACTAGACTCATAATATCTTGTATATTTTTATCCTTTTCACAGATCATGACAGACTCATCATTTTGTATAATATTCTTCTTGTGATGCTAATTATTGCTGGTTTCTAGATAATTTAATTTGGATTCACAATTTCTATTATTATACTTATACTATTTATTTATTTAATATCACTACTATACTACTTAGATCATGGGGGGTATTGTACCCTCAAAGTACAACCTTATACCCTCACTTCTAGTTGGTATCCTCTAGCATATGGGGATGTGTTATTTAAGACTTGTGACTAACCAATTTCAGTTACTCATGAGTGAACCAGGTATGTTATGTTACAAATTTGTATCAGATGTGTTTATTTTATTTTATCTTGTTGTTTTGAGTTTGTAGGTGGGTGTCTATGATATTTTATAACTTTGTAATTGTCCAGTTCCTATGAGAATAAGACCCATATATGGGGGAAATCTAAATTTCTTTTTAGGGGAATATTGTTTTGGATTTTTTGTATTACTATTATACTAATTTAACTATTGGGTGATGCACGTGGGGTATACTGATTATTATTATTATTATGGACTTTGTTTTATCTTTATCCCATTACAATAAGTAAGCATTGATAACGAATATTTATTAGAACCTTATAGGATTAAGATGTCATGAATTATGTCATGCCATGTTGGTTTCATTTCCTGACTTCATGGTACTTGTTGTGTATGCCTTGAGTGATATATCTATTATGAAACTAACATTTCTATAGGAAAAAGAGTATTAAATAATTTTTTATTAAAGTTTCTCCATCAAATTATGTAGTTTTTTTACATATTGATTGATTATTCCACCTTTACTAACAAATTATCATATATTTGAGTTGTATAACTGAAGTGACATAGACTAAAATGCTATTTTCATTCCAGTACATGAATTTCATTTGTAATTTAAATACTACACATAAATCATTAAATATAGAATGGAGATTAATCTTTTCAAATCATCTTATTTTAGTTGTTATATTATGTTATTGAATGAAATGGTTTGGATACATTTACATGAATTACCTACGGTAATTTATAAATCGTGTACTTATATAAATTAAAAGTGTACATCATTTTATTATTCTATAATATAAATGAATGAATTAATGAACCTTAATTAAAATATGGTCATCTTTAAATGGAAATTCCATTTGAAATTTAATGGATGCTTTACTCTATAACATAAAATTACCACTACATATACTAAGACTACTATCTAAAATAGGGAGCATGACCCACACCCAACCTTAGTTGTGGGAAGTAGGGAGCATCACTTCTGTTTCCTTATGGTATAATAAATCACCCATACTATGCTTTAAGATAAGGTATAGAGTAGTGAATTTATTTATTTCTATATATGTGGTCTTTATTATCTAATAATATATAATAAATCAATATTAGTTGGGACAGTGGAAATCCCCAGTGATGAAAAAACTCAAAACTAAGATGAAAAGACAGCACACAAATTTAATGTGTATTGGGAAGGGTATTTGATGTCCATAAGAGAAAGCGGAGGTTATATTTTTCGATCTAGATGAACATTGGAGGATCACAAGTATGTTTACAATGGGTTATATTCTGATTAAAATTACATGGGATTTGATCTCGTTTTATAGATGAAGGGATATTTAATTATTAATGGTTGTTTGGCTAGATCATCTTCACTTGAAAAATCTCCGTACCACTTTTTGTGGTACCCCAGGATAACTTCCCGCCAAAGGAGATTGCTTCTCCACACTAATAGACGAATCCCGTGAATATCTCCTATAATTGGGAGTGTCCCACACTAATCTTCCCCTCATTAAAAATTTGTGGTAGACTCTATACTTGAAGGCTTATAGCTTCTATTTTGGTAGAATATTCATCATCTTGTCTTTCCCATTATAATTTGTGTTGTTTTTTGAAACATTAAAAAATCATTAATCCATGCCATTTATGACCCAATGGTATCACACATCAATGAGTTTTGACCTATAATGAAATTTATGGTTATTACTAAGAGGAATAATTTTCTTGTTATCTCAAAAGAGAATAAAATTATCTAGAAGCTAACCAAACTCTTATAGAAACATCTTCATCCATAGAATCTCATTGTAGTTCTTAGTGACTCTGATATACTCTAATTTTGTGATAGAAAAGTCAAAAAGACATCTTATGTTAGGATTTCCATGAGACAACTCCCCCAGTAAATGATACTAACTGTCCAAATATGGATTTAATTATTTCTACATCTCTATCCATATATGCATCTTTGTATAATTCTAAAATAGGTTTATCACATCCAAAAAATAAATAGAGACTAGATGTTCCTCAAAGATACCTCAATATCCATTTGACCACTATCCAATTATCCTTTACTATATATGATAATAATCATCCCACAATGCCAAAAGTATTAGAAACACCTAGTTTACTGCACACCATATCATACATAAGACTATCAACTATTAACTAATATGGAAATTTTTCAATATCTGATTATTCTAGTTCAGTCAACAAAATTTGACTTTTCAAGAGAATAAAATGACTCAAAAGTGGAGTGTTGATTGGTTTCACCTTACTAATGTTGAATCTATCATGAACCTTCTCAATATATTTATTCTAATATAGACACATCTTTTTATTCCTCGTTTCACGAGTAATCGCCATAACAAGAATATGAGTAGCATCTCCTAAGTCCTTCATTATGAACTACTTGTTCGAATCCTTCTTTAACCTGTTTATCGTGGTGATATCTATACAAATAATCAATATATCATTCACATAATGAAAAAATATAATAAAAATAGTATCTTAAAGTCATTTGATAAAAACCTAAGGATTAATGGTCATCATCTTGTACTCATTTTTCTCCATGAATGTGTCTAATTTTTATACCATTATATGAGTTCCTGTTGGAAACCATATAAACATTTATTAGGATTTCATATCAGGTTTACTTTATCTCTCACCTGAAATACGTCTTCTTTTTCCATGAATATCTCCTCGTAAATATTACCATGTATAAAAACTATCTTTACAACCATTTTTTGAACCTCTATATTCAAACTAGCCACCAATCCAAGAAAAAACAATGACATAAGACATTTTTTAAAGAATAGAATTTTTTCCCAAGGTTAGATACTTTATTCAAAACAAATACCTTCAAAACCATTTTGTCTTTAAAGCGTGACTTTGAGATGTCATCTTCCCCATTGATTCAGTATATACACTTGTCCTTTTATTTTTAATTTCAATGTTGTAACTCAACTATGTAAAATTTATGATTCTTGTTTAAGGATCAAATATTATGTTTCATGACCTTTTCCAATCAATATTACGTGGACTCAGGATTTTGTCATCATAACATCCTGTCTCTCCCCCATCAGTGAGTATCACACGCTCATATGGTGAGTATCAATGACTCAATTTTCCTTCTCGGATGGATCTCCTCAACTATAGTTCAGGGGTAATCTATTACAGAATATCAATTTATGGATACATATTAGTATTTGGAGACATTTTACCAAGTATTTATGTATCAATAGTGTCACATATTTCTCCCACAGTATCTTGTACCAAGGTTGGTGAGACTAGTTCTAGGTTGGGTGTAATTTCATTATAATGAAACTTCTATGAATTTTCTAGATTTTTAGAATATTCAATAATATAATCCTCAAGAAACACTACATTTATTATCATTAAAATAGTATTTCTAATAATATCCAAGTGTTGGTATCCATACTCTTCATGATCATATCACAAAAATATTCATAGCATTCCATTTCCATCATGATTTGTCAGCTCATCATTCAGGATGTGAAGAAGTTACTTATAACCCAATACTCTCATGTGTTTGTATCAAACATATTTACATGTCCAAAACCATTACATAAAATCATGGTTCAGTGTAACTAATGTATAAATATTTATATGATCAATTGTGGTCCTCATTTCTTCCCCCTAAAAGGTGTTTGGAATATTTTCATTTGATAGCATACAACTGAATATCTAAAAATATATGTATATCCTCTTAGAAACACCATTATTATTAGGAATATTTTTTTGGTGAGTTTTCAATACTGATGCAAAAACTCTTATAGTACTCTTCAAATGGACCACAGTGCATTCCTCCATTGTCTTCTCACACATAATTTAATAACATTCTTGTTTCAAATTCCACCGTCACATAAAACTACTTAAAAACATCCTACACATGATATTTTGTTTTAAATTCAAAGGTATAAAATTTTATAGATTGATAATAGATTAAATTAACAAAATAAACATCAACTCTCATCAATTCAGTGATAATCATGTTTACATCAGTGTGAATCAATTCTAAAACATTTTTTTATCGATGGTAAATATCCATGAAATGATACTTTGTGTTGTTTTCCAATGATGCAATAAACACATGTATCCAAATATGTTCCTTTTATTCCTAAGAAGATATAATTTTTAGATATATTTATAATTACTCTATCATTCTTTTGACCAAGACACCAATTCCATATTTCTACATGAACATACATTTGGGATGTATTGACTTCTCTCCCAAATGGTTGGGCATCTTGGAGATAAAGTGAAGAATCTTTCTTCCCTTTGAAAATTACCTTTTTTCCTTTTGTAATCTTCCATATCCAATCATTTAAGGATCTAATATATCCATAATCATCTTTCATTAAAATGGATATCAAATTGAGTTGAATATTTGGAACTTTCCCCACATCCTTCAAAAGTAACTTGCATCGAATATTAGACTTCAAAATAGTATTATCAATTCCAGTGATTTTAGATTCTCTATCAGTTGTCATCTTCTATTTTCTAAAAATCCCAAGTGTGTAAAATGATAAGAAATCAGTTTTGGTTGTGACATGGTAGTTGGAACCCTAATCAATCACTCATGTCGAGTCATGTCTTAAAATACTTTCATGATTATCTTCCTGAACAATAGCAATCTCATCACATACAACTACATCATCATTATTTTGGGAATTACCTTACAAATAACCGTTCTATACCTTCTCTATCCAACAAACCTAGATAATGTGTTTCGGTTTGACATAGATGTGGATGTTAATGTCATATATTTATATACATTTTGATCACTTCACCATTTGTATAATTTGTTCATCGACTTCTCATTATCAACATATTACCTTAAATTTAAATTTTCCTTGAATTTCAGTAATAATATCTTCTGATTCATGTGTACATGCCTCATCCTACCTTTGGATCTATGCATTCATCATTCAATATTTCACCATTTTTATATTAACAGTTCCATCTAGTGTTGAACTATTTAATAACACAACTAATGTTACCCACATCTTCAGTAAAGGACATGACATCAACAATGCATGTAATTCATCATCAACCATAATTTTCATTGAATTAAGCTGATAAAAAATAGATTGGAACTCACTCTTGTTCTCTGATATGTTAGTCATATCCTTTTAAATTAATTTGATATGTTGTTATATTAGGTTTTCATTATTCTACACAGTTTTCATTGAATGTAACTATTTCAATTTTTTACCATGGAGCAGAAGAATCATATTCTGTTGTAAAATTATGAAAGATAAACTTATTTATCCGATATATTATTTGGGAAGTTCACTTTTTGTTGAGCGTGTCCCATTTTGCAATAACTGGCGAGGTACTGGTTGACATATTCTCCCTAGATTGAGAATTTTTTGACTCTTCCTGCACTTTCACATTAATTGTCTTATTGGTCTCCACAATTAGTTTCCTAAAACCCTTAATATAAAAATGATCCTTCATTTTGGGTTTTTAGATTTCATAATTAAAAGTAATCAGTTTAATCATATAATCGATATTTTATTAAATTAAAATAGTTTGAATCTTGAAAATCTAACCATACTGATATGTCCAGAATGGACTAATTAGATAGAAATGACTTCTAGATCAATAAAAATAGACTACGTTTGGAAAAGATATAGCTAAAATAGTTTCAACGGTCTAGATTATATGAAGAGGTGGAAATAATATGTCTTGCTGGAATGGTTTCCAGAAAAAACACGGAAAAGTCACTACTTGTGTGAATAGTACATTATTCTCCTACCATAGCACCCAAGATTTGATCAAAACTTTGACTGATTCGATCGATTTTGTTTCAAATAATTTTTTACACTATTTTCTTTGTTTTAATAATCTATGAGATATTCATGGATATAGATTCAAAACAAATTTATCACTATTATTTTTATGATCCTCATAAAAATTACTTGTATTGTCATTATTTTGACCTTGGGGAATCCTAACTCAGTAGTGATGAAAACACACTAAAAAAGGGACAACTAAAGATGAAACAAATATTTTGTGGTTTGGAATGTGTTTCCTACATCCATAAATGAAATTAGGACATTATATTATTATCTCTTGATAAATAGTGGGGGATCAAACAGAAGTTTAAAATGTGTTTTTTATGGTTAAAATTTCAGTGTATTTGATCCTCTTTTATAGATGAAGGGAGATTTATTTGTCCAGGGTTGTCTAAGTAGATCATCTAACCTTGAAAAATCCATTCACCATCAGCTGTTGTCCACCATGATGTCTTACCACCCAATGATACTACATCTTCATACCAAAAATGATCTCCCACAAATATATCCCATAATTGGGCATGTCCACCATATTTTGGCATTTGTTGAGATATTCCACCATCACATCCTTGAGTCATTTTCTTGGAGGGTGGTGATAACCATGCCCTAGAAGTGGTCCACCCTGAGACACCTTTGTTACCTCCAATATATCCACATATGGATCCACCTTCTATTAATGGCATGGGATATTTTTCAGTATATTGAATGGGATTCGTGAGACTTATGCAAACCATTCAGGGATATCCATGACCAGCCACTTCTATGGAAGAGTTGATGCAAGAGTTTTAGTAATAGAATCCACCTACATTCCCAGGGGACGATATCCCACACACTACTATGTTATGGATTGATATCGTCTTATCTATCATTGAAGATATAAATATGCCTCCAGAAATTTTGGCCAAGATTGAAACATATATCTTTTTTGGATCCACCATACATTGGTGGGATATCCAGAACTAGGAAGATCAGCATTGGGAAATATTTTGGATGAATTTCAAATATAGATTTTATTAATAATTTTTCCTTATGTCCTTGAGATATTATCATTCTGATGATTTTATGCACCTAATGTAGGGAAAAATATATATTATGGATTATTTATGTCCCTCAATAAAGATTTAGTGCTTTTCACATATATAAACCATTGATGAGATGTAAAGAATGAGATAAATTGAGAATACAATTAGGAATCTTATATGATCTCATTTGAATGTAATTCAGTTGAATATCTTGTATGACATAGTAATCTGGATATTATTACCAAGCACATCTTAAGGTAATATGGAGGTACAGATAAGAGTGAACGAGATTCTCGACCAAGGGGTGTAGTGTATTATGGTAGGGAACGTCTCTTTGAGACCATTCATGAGGGAAGTACCAATCATAGTGAATATGATGGTAGTTTTATAGTTTTTCATTTGTGTGGAAAGTATGAGAACATGAAACCATAGTGTGAGAATGCCCCTTTGGAAAGTTGATCCTGCTGTAGGGTGAGCCATTTACAGCTATTTTTTAGAATCATTTTTCCAACATCTGGTGAGAGAGTATATGAACTTACATTAGGTCCTTGAGTAGGATCAATTTATCCATATCAGGGAGAGATATATATTGATACTAGCCAATCAGGCTAAGGGGTTGTTATGGCTGAGGGAGATAGACACCAGTGGTTCAACCGTAGCAGAGTGAACCAGCTCAGGGTGGTCAGGTTGTATCTCAAGGTTGTGGATTAAGCTATATTTATAATGTGTATAATATACCTGGGTATAAGATACCTGATCCAAATATAGTTCAAGGTATGATTTTATTAGCATCTACATGGAATTAATTTTAATTTGATAGTGATAATTCCCACACTTTTGTTCCATTTGTTATTTTGGAAATACTTGGGCCTGAGATTGAATTATTCTTTGGAATAATGAACCTTAACATCCCATTAGGTATTTTGTCAGTGAGTGTATTCTAGTTTAAGGAATTCACCCTTGAGGTAGGTAGCTATCATTTATTATAGGACTTCTTCATCTTATATATTACATGATTTGATGTCATTCTTGAAATGGATTGGATAGTTCCATTCCATGACTATGTATGTTTCTATCTCCAGAGGGTGTTCTTCACATCATTGGAGGACAATAGTTATGTTAAAAATGTTGAATGTGATGTCTAGGAAAGTTTAGATAGACCAGAACATCACAGGATGAGAAGAGTGACAAACCCGATTTTTATCCATTACATGGATGTTTAGAGAAAATGAGAGGCTTATTTTTTACTTTTAATTGATTATTTCAGATATTTTTTTCTTAATAAACATTTTTCACTGTCTACCATAAGTTATCTAGAGTTATTTATTTATATCATTCTAGGACCTGAACCTGTGACCATTCCACATTAGAAGGTGGATAATATTGTGCTCTGGGAGCTAAAGAGAATTCTTGATAACTTAAAAGCTATGGTTTTTATGGAACAATACATATACTTGGGGTTAAACCATTCCTTTCACTAAGAAGAAAGATTTTACCCTCAGACTATATTCATATTATCACTAATTTTACGATCTTATTATTAAGAAGTGGTATCCACTACATTATATAGATGACCTCTTCGACTAGGTCCAAGGAGAGAGGGTTTCTTTAAAGATTTATTTCAGGGAAATATATCACCTATTGAATATTTGACCATAATAAATACCATGTAAAAAATTCATTAGTAGGTATGTTCCATTGGAATATTTGGTTATGTTTTTTATTCTCACAAATGTTCCAATCGTTTTCGTGGATTTAATGAATTGTGTTTTCCACCCATATTTGGATTCATTTGGTGTGTTATTTATGGATGACATATTAGTGTATTTTAAAACTCTAAATGACCATTATAAAAATATTGAAATCATATGTAATTCGCTAAGATAGCACCGGATTTATACTAAGATAAATAAATTCCACTTTTGAAGGATTATATTCACTTCTCGCGTCATATTTTTTCAGAGACAAGAATGTTTAATGACCCAAAGAATTTTATTGTAAAAGTTTCATAGTAAAATGCTACGAATATATTTTACATACATAGATTCATAGGGATATATGGATATTATAGGCACCACATTAAAATAATTTCATTCCTAGAATAACTTATCACAAGATTGATTAATAAGGCCATCATATTTCTATAGTTTCTAGAATCAGATAAATCATTCCAAGAGATAAAATGTACATCGACTTCGACACCAATATTGATTCTATTAGATCTAAGAAGAATTTATATTATTTCATGATGAATCATGCATTGGTCTAGGAGTAGGTCTGATGTAGGGAGATAATGTCATAGTGTATGGGCCTCACGGGTTGAGGAAAAAATAGGGGAATTATCAGACACATGATCTTGATCAATCAATTATAGTCCATCAATTGTGTTATTAGTCGCATTATTTATCAGGAGGTAATTTTTTATTGATTTGAGACCATAAAATAATAAAGTATATCTCTAAAAATAGTGAATTTAATATCAATAAATGAATATGGATCAAATACCTTCATTCATTCAACTTGAACATTGCAATATTATTGGGTAGCGCAATGTTGTGGTGGATGATTTGATCCAGATAACTCAAACATAGAAATTTTAAGAGACTACTTGTGTGTGTTAGTTGATGAACCTATTTTCTAAAATGAAATTATATGTTTAGGAGAATCATGGAAAACCTATCCTTACATCTTTGGATGTGACCTCTTAATTTTAGGATTTAGTAAAGATGAGGCATTTATCTTATCATGAGGACCTATTCCTAAGGAAGAGTGTTTTAGGTAATTACCTTCCACTATGATGGATTGTGGATGAGGATGGGGTCATACACATCCATGGACGTGTATGGGTTCTTATAGAAATCTGAGAGGAATTGATTCAAGAGTATCTTGATTGTACATGGTTTGTATACCCTAGGATTACAAAGATGTATCTTGATCTACATCTCCAATACTATTGGCTTGGTATGGAAAAGGAGACAGTTGGTTTGGTTACTAGGTGTTACACATATTAATAGGTAAAGGAGAAACAATAGTCCCCAATAAGGAATTTATACCTATTTACCATTCCAGGGTGGTAATGGGATGGAATCAGGATTGGATTTTTCATTGGATTACTGTGATCCCTTTGAGGCAGTGATGTAGTATGGTTGATCATCTATATGCTCATGAAGTTCATACACCTTTTACATATCAAAGAGATTTTTTTAGTAGATTATATTGGTAGGATATATGTCCATAAGATAATCTAACATCATGGAGTCCCATGTAATATTTTATCAAAAAAGGATAATCATTTCACTTCTCAGCTCTAGAAAGGGTTTCCAAGGGAGTTTGGTATATAGGGTTTTTGAGCCCACCATACCACACTAAAACTAATGGGTAGTCTAAGTGAATAATATTGTTTTTATAGGACATTAATAGAAAATTCACCATTGATTTCGATGGATTTTGGGATAAACATATACCTAGAGCTAAATTTACATTCAATAATAGATTTTAGGTGACTTTATAGATGGCTCCTGATGAGGCCTCAAATGGTAGGTCATGTCGATCACCTCTATTCTGGTTAGTGTAAGAGGAGGAGTAAATACTTGGACCTTGTCTTATTTAGGAAAATTTAGAGAATGCTTTACTATTCTAGAAAGAAATAGATAGATTCGAGACTTCATAGAATTCATATGTCTATTTTCATAAAAAACATCTAGAGTTTAGGGTTAGGGATTTGGTATTCTTTCATGTTTCTACTAGATAGGGGCATCAGTAGTTTAGGTGGAAAGGGATATTGTGTCATTATTTTATTAGACATTTTGAGGTTATAGAGAGGGGAAAATTAATGGATTATTAAATAGAACATCCTTAGATATATAGAGAGATTAATGAATTGTTTAACATTTCTCAATTAGGTTACTACTAATCAGATCTGTCTCATGTGTTCTAGCCTGATGAGATGGAAATGGATGTTGATACTTGTTTTGAGGAAAACCTTATTGGAAACATGTACCAGAACAAAAATCCTCTCTATGGAAGGATAATTAATTTTTTATGGGTGTTATGGAAGATTGATGATGTATAGGATGAGGATTGGGAGAGAGAGGAAGACATATAGGCCCGGTGGCTATATATTTTTATAGACAATTCTTTTTTACCCTTGGGAGGGAAACTCAGGGATGAGTTGTATTAAGTGGGGGAGACATTAACATCCCATTTTTTCTATAAGTCATAGGACCATTAAATTAATATTTAATTGTTTGGGTTATTCCAAATAGGAATTCCTAATGAGTATGAGGAGGTTTCAAGGGTGTCTGGGGATTTTTCGATGCCTCGATCCCTGGGTTTTGGAGAAAATTGGTTGGTTTCATGGTTAGTATAAATTGTACCACATAGTATACTTGGTTTTTTAAAACCATGCGTGGTGATCCAATTCACAGAATATGGTTGCATTGTTTTTATGAACCATGTATCCTAGTTTTCACATCTGGTAAAATAGTATAGGCCTTTTTGCAAAGAAATTTTTCATGGTATTTACACGATTAGTCTAACAGTGTGCCTTTCCAATGAAAATGGGTGCCTTAGATAGTGGTTGTCACATGGTTGGCACATTGTTTGACCGACTATACGATAAAATAATGCAACTACATATTAAAAGGTGAATTTGGAATTTTACCTCAATTATTTTAATTTCTACTATTATATCACCACTTCCACCATGAATAGAGCCCCACCCTCGCATTGAATCTTCTCCCACATATAAAACTAGACTTTGCATTTTTTTCTATGTCGGATATTCAAATCAAGTTATGTCTGTCGCATTGGATCACCATCATTATGACATTCGATATATTTACTTATTTTATTAGTTTTTATCACAATGATTTCTGTGATCTTTATGCAAGTTCATTTTCCTTATATTCAGGTATTTTATGTATTTCTCTATTTTCTCTTGTTCAATTCCAAAATTGAAAGTCGATACTAGATGATTATTCCCCTACCAAAATAAAGTGTGTAGTCTATATGTTTTCCTCAATGTTTTTAACTTATTTACTTATCTCTATTTTTCTACACACCTAAATTTCTATACATTACTCTTAAAATAAATAAATATATTAAATTAATTAGTTTATCCTTAAATGTGATTCCCATATAGCACCATGATTTGGTTGTAGGTTGTCAACCTCAACTTAAGCAACCCCTTGGTGGGTTCATTCATTGGTTTAAGGTAAGAACCACACCTTTGGCTGTGTCATCTCTCCACCCCATTTAGGAGTCCTTAAATAAATTTAAAAAAGTTAATTAATTTATTAAATAATTATATTGTGGTGTTTTGGATTATTATAATTGGACATGGACACTAACATGGCACTTATATTTTACAAGTCTTATTTAATTTTGATAACTACGATATTAAAATGATGTTTATTAATGGTATGACACCGATCATTATTACAGTATGGAACTGATGAGTGGGATCAAGGTATGTCACATATGTCCTTTGTATAAACATATATCATCATATATTAGGATGTGTCAGTCATGGGCCCTAGGATTCTAACCCATTAAGGTCTACACAACTCTGAGATCCATTGGATGAGTTCCTTGGTCTTGTGGAGGCCTCCCTGGTCTTATGCCTTGGGAATTATCCCATTTAGGTCAAATACATATTCATATTTTGAGTATACTAAATCTTGTGGTCACCTACGCACTTTAACCTTATGTAACTATATTAACCATTTATAGCCTGCTCATAGTCACAACCCTGTTACGAACTTGTTTATACCTATCAATTTTTATATATCTGTATGTATTATACATGAACATGATTATAGTTTTTATGAAGATTTTTGGATTTATTTAATATGTCCTTGGTGGTGGACTACTAATTATATCTCACATGATTTTGGCCCATTTTTTGGTACCCAGACATAATTCATATATATAGGTAGGGATAAGGGAATGTTCCCAGCCAATGATACTTGATTAATTCGTAGCATGGGAGCTTAAGAGAATAGAACCGAGCTTCAGATCATGGTTCATTGACATAGCCTTTTTGATATTTTTTTACTTTATTATGCATGTATTGTACAATATTCCTAATTACATATATGCTTGTTCACTTTTTTAGCATCATGACATACTCATAATGTTTTATATGATTATACATTTAGCATTTTATTATTACAACTATATAGATGATTTACTTCAACATATCTATTTTCATTACAAATATTCCTCTATATATACATTTATTATCACAGTTTTTCAACTCTGATCATGAGGGTATAGTCTCTCCAATATAATACCTTTGACCCTCACTACTAGTCGGCAGCCTCTAGCGTATTGGGAGGCACGCTTGAGGCTATATGGATAACTGAGTTTTGTTACTCATGACTGAACCAGTTCAAGTATATTACATAATTATCAATAAAATTAATTTTTCACCATAACTCATCTCAAAATAAATTATATTAATAAAATTATTTACGTTGATTTTTTCACTTCTTGCACATGAGTAGTGTTATCGTCATATAATTTTTTAAGGTGAATATATGATCACGCAAAATTTAATAAATCTACCACCATGAATATAATTTCATTATATATAAAAGAATATTTTATATTCATTAACCACTTATTTTTATCTCCATGTGATCATATAATATATAATTAAAAGAAATAGAGTGACATTTTTTCATTTTCATTACATAAATTATTATATAGGTCACTTTCATGGATAAGTGTATCCTAATTAATTAACAATTGATTCTACGTATATAATAATCAAAATAAATACATCTAATGTGAATTAATATGAAATCATATGCCCTTGGAATTTAGTTTTGACCTAGGATAAACTGATTTACCCTTTTACTATGGTGATAATTTTTTTTCTTCAGTTTTTACTATTTACTGTAACGAAAAAACACGTTGAACAAATTACCCAAGATTAATTATTATGATTCGAAATATGGAATATATTTTATAATATTAAATTCCAACATGTATCATAATCTATTGTAAAATTGAACCAGAAAAATGTGCTGAAAATGGTTTAAAAAATAATTTTTAATTATTATAAGATCTTACAAAAAATCTATAACAAGTCATCATCATTATATGAATTTAAATTTAAATATGGAGACAAATAATATAAAAATTTAATTTAAATTATTCCTCATTAGTGGATATTTTTATAAATTATAAAGGAGAAACATTATGCACCTAAAAAAAGTCTTCGGAAAAAATATTCTTTAATCCTAAAAAACATATAATAATATCCTAAAAATTTCTTATTAAAAGAAAATTAATTAAATTATTATATATAAAATGGTTAATATTTGACATTAATATCAAATCAATTTACTCTTTTACTTTTAAAGTTTTTTATTTAATGAAATGAAATCACAATATTAGAAAAAACAATAATTTTCACTATTCATTGAAAAATAATGATTTAAAAAATCAAATTTTAAAAATAAGATAATTTTGATATACTAATTTCAAAAAAGATATCAATTTTTTCAAAAAAACGTATTAAATTTATGAATATTATTTGTTTAAATGTACTCAGAAAAATAAATAAAACATTTTGAAAAAAGATCTTTTTTTTATGAATAAAACGACTTTATAAAAATTTGAGTAATTATTTACTAATAATTTATCGATACATTTATATTTTGTAATAACATTGTATATATTTTATAAATCAAATAATATTATTCATGACCTCTAATTTATCAACTATGATATATTTTTCATAATTAAATAAGATTATTTCATATTTTGTTTTGGCTCAGTGTTTCATGTCATTTATGTGTTCGAATGTAGTTTTCTTTTTAAAATTTTTGGTGTGATATAAGAATGGTATATATATTCTGATTCTATCCTCAATATCAAGTTTCATAATATAATTAATTTACTTATGAAAAAGTTTGTGATGGGGGATTTATATATTTCCCATTGGGTATTACACCCTAAAACCATGAAGATGTTTTATTATATGAGGTGGGACTTCTGGAGGCTGGGTCTAATATAGGAATGTATTAATTTTGTGTATAATTTTTATACATGTCAAAATATTATTAGAATGATTTATAATCCTTTATGCTTTTTTCATAACCATCTTATACTTATAGCATCCCATCTTTTTATAACATAACTTTCATTCCATTACACGGAACTGAGGATCTTTAAGGTTTAGTGTCTTGGAAACAAGGAACATAAAACATGAAACAAAAAAAACATTCTTCTTAAACACTTGAAAGGCTTATCCTCATGTTCACCCTAGGCTCATTACTGCATCTCATAACCTGGGGACATACATCAAAAGGAAGGGTGAGCAGAAGGCCCAGCAAGGGAAACAAGTGAAACATTTTACATATGAACTTGAGATACATCAATAAAGTCATGAAAAGAACTTTAAGGCATGAAAATGAAATCATGAGGCATATCATAATAAAAATAAAACTTTTTCATAACTTGAAGATGTGGCTACATCATTTAACATAGACAATCATGAACATATCACCAAGGTCCATCCCTAAGGTGTCATTTTAAAATTACCAAGGTTATTCACCAAGGTATCGTGAAAATTGTAATCTCTAGTGGTTACATCATTACCCAATGCATTGGAGCGCTATCAGGGCGCACCCTTAAATTTGCCTTTATTATCATGTGAGCCACATATATCATCATCAAACATTTCATAAATAACCCATATAGCATAAAATAAATGGGTTTCATTTCATAATCATAACGTTTTAAAAACTGCTTTAAAGACATGATCTTTACGTTACTTTAAATCCACGGAAAGGGAAAGCGGGTATCATGTATGTAAATCCCATAATTTTAAATAAAAATTTTGTATATATATGTGAATACCACTGTAGAAATAGGAGCTTTGAGTATTAAATTTATAACATAAAATAATTTTGAGAAAAGAGAGGCATTTTGAGACGAAAATTCTGCAGCATAACGACTATGTTACAAGGTCTTAGAAAACTTTGAAAAGAGAGGGAACATGGGTCGAGAAATCATAATTGACCCATAAAATATTAGAGGAACAGAATAAGAAGTATATATGGACATGGTGGTGCAATTTCAAGGACATACCATTTGAAATGAAAAACATGGAAGGAAGACAAAAGTTTGATTTCTCTTATGAAAGTTCGGCAGCCTAACGACGTTACTTAAACTTAAAAATACTGAATTGAAGAGATCAAATGGGGTCTCTCATCATATGAACATAAGAGTCCAGTATGATAGGTATAGATATCATACCCCAACATAACAAAAAGGAACTTTAAGGAATTGACATGAAAGTAGAACTTCAAAACGAGAAGGGTGAAGAACCACTTAAAAATTCGGCAGCCTAACGGCGCCACTTAAAACTTCAAAATACGGAATTGAAGAGATCAAATGGGGTCTCTCATCATATGAACATAAGAGTCCAGTATTATAGGTATAGAGATCATACCCCAACATAACAAAAAGGAACTTGAAGGAATTGACATGAAAGTAGAACTTCAAAACGAGAAGGGTGAAGAACCACTTAAAAATTCGGCAGCCTAACGACGCCACTTAAAACTTCAAAATACGGAATTGATGAGATCAAATGGGGTCTCTCATCATATGGTCATAAAATATCAGTATGATAATTTAGAGATCATACCCAAACATAATAAAAAGGAACATGAAAGACTTGAATGAAAATAGAACTTGAAAACGAGGAAGGTGAAAGAATCCCTTAAAAATTCGGTAGTCTAACGGCGCCACTTAAACATTTTTAAAACGAATTGATGAGAGCAAGGGGGGGTCTCTCATCATATGAACATGAAATAGGAAGTAGGATGAATATAAAAGGACATCCTCCAACATAAGAACATGTAGTATAAAAGAAATGACATAAAAGAGATTACTTGAAAAGAAAGAGAGAGGTCGGATCCCTTACCTTAAAACGTGACTCTTGAAACTCAAAGGATTGAACCTTGAGGGCTTGGGGGAACCTTGGGAGGACTCCTTGGGAGGTAATGAGACCATAAATTCGTTGGGGAAGAGTGGTAAGTCGAATGGATGAGATGAGGGCTTGGTATTTATAGGGAAAGTGAGGGGACAAGGCATTAATGGCCAAGGGACACCTCACATGTGCTTTTCTCAAACCCATGTGCTATCCCTTGGCATTTATCATGGAGTTAGGCCACATGGGGCCCCCAAAACAATAATTCATCACCCTTGGCCGGCCAACCCTTAAAAGATCTCATGACATCATCATGACACAATTATGATGTCATTAAACATACCGAAACCCTAAAACTGCATTTTTACTATTCACTGAAAAATTCATCTTTCTCAGAAAAATCCCAAACTTTCACCTTAACTAAATATCAATGCTCCGATTTCAAAAATAAACTCCATTTTATAAAAATAATTTTCTAAATATTTTTAATTTTATTTTTAAATAAATACACTATTCACCGAAAATTCATTTTTTTCAGAAAAATCCCCAAAAATTACCATAACATAATATCGATGCTCTGAGTTCAAAAATAAAGTCATTTTTATAAAAATAATTTTCTAATTATTTTTAATTAAATTTTTAATTAAAAAACACTATTCATCCGAAAAAACTAATACTTGAATAATAATTTATGAAACCGTTATTTAACCATTTTATTGAATCACATTACTTAATCAATGTGCCTAGCTTATTTTAATACTTTCTTTAAGTGAGATTACTAATCTATTTGGACACATTATTAATCCTAATCATAAAATCACTATTCATAATTTACTATTCATCAAAAATTAAGTTGATCTTATTAGTCTCTAAATTTTGTACTGAACATAATTGTAGAAGACCATTTTTCGAAAATCATTACACATTTTTAATTATTTAAGGTTTACACAACCATTTTTAAAATATCATTTTTCTAAAATTCATCAAAAATATGCATATTATATTTATCCGGTCATTTGAAAATTCATAAACTTCATCATAAGAAGAAATCCCAATTTTTATTTAAAACAAAGGATTACACAAGGCAGTTACGGTCTCCTTACATAGCCCCTTATCACACCAGCATAGGACCTAAGTGTAAGGTGTGCTAAGGTGAGAGAATCCGAGGGAGGCTCGGCCAACATCGCACGAGTATTAATTTCTATCAGTTTGAACTTCTCGCGAAGGCGATCCCATTCTAGCTTCACACGATGAAGTTCAGCTTGGGTTTGGTCCAGAGCAAAGCCCAGTGGTGCTACCTCCTTCCCAAGTTCTGTTAGATGGGCTTCGATCGGTCCAAGACTACTGGGTGAGGCCATCGAATCTTCTTTCTATATTAATTAACCAAGATTGCTTGTATTTAGAGACAATAGTCAAAACGTTTAGTTTCCAGTGGTCATATTGACAAATGGTCAAATAACAATCAAAACCCAACAGTCTCATTTTAATTATACTCATGTTATCAAATGAAACATTTTTGTTGAGTATAAAAATAAAATAAAATAACACATAAAATTAGGAAACAAGATTTATTTAAAAAATTCGGGTCGTTACAATCTTCCCCCCTTAAGAAATTGCGTCCTCGCAATTTTAAAATTGGGTTTTGAAATTTCATTGAAAGTCCCACATCGGAAAAGGAGTCAGTAAAACTATTACTTTAAAATAAAGAAAGGGAAGTACAAAGGTCACCCGAGTTAACCCACACTAGGGTTCCATGTGGGAAAACATGGACATGGAGGAGAAAACAAAGGGTCAAGTTCTGAGGGAGAGTGATAGAGAACATGATTAGGAGAAAGTTAACCATGAGAAAATCCCAAACGTATGATGTGTGTAAACGGTCTTTGATTACCTAGTAGGAAACGTAAACCAACAACATTTTTGTTTTACGTTTCTTTTCATAATTTTGAGGATTTCATTTACTACATAGAACAAAAACATAAGAAAATATACCTACCTTCAAGTAGAGTTTCATCCTTTAACAAGTCCCTACCAACACTAATCTTTTCTCCAAATGATGAGAATTCACTAACACTTGGTCTCATAAAAGCACAAGAATCATCTTCTATAGAATCACATAATCTACAAAATATTAACTATCTATTTCTTCTATCTTTAAACATTATCCCAAAAACAGAAAGGTTAAGGTAAAATAACTCTTCAAAAAGAATGAATCCCATAGTAATGGAAACTACTTTTAAATCATCAAAGTTCCATGGTACTACCCAAAGTTCATCATAGACCATTCCATAAATAAAGGTCCTTAAAATTCCTCAAAACAAACCAAACTAAGATTGAAACCCAAATACAAGAAGGATTTGATAACATAGTCTTCCAAAACAACTTCATTGTTCATCTCTAGACAACATCAACCACTCCTAACATCTTATAAAAAAGGTAGCTAACCTAAACATATTTTACCCAAGATAGGTTAGTCATTCTCATAAGTAAGCTAAATTACTATAAGTTCACCTTAAATTCATCGATTCTTCAAAATATAAGTCAACCTTACTCCTTAATGAAAATACCGTAGTAATCTATTTACCTCGATCAAATATGGTTCCCAAAATAATGAACGTCTTCCAAAATAATAATCATATTTTAATCCCCTAATCATCCCTGTCATATTAATACGAAAATCGTCACATTTCCTATCACATTGGTTGTCGGAACATGTTCTTCCATTTCCCACCATTAACTAAGAAGAGAAAGCATAATTAGGGGCTTAAGTACTTAGCTAATAATCATGAAAAGGAACTGAAAGCATATAAGGATAACTTTTATATGAAAGGTATACCCTAACTTGTGATCTCCTAGGTTCCCATCTAGGTTATGAATGATCATATATTCTTATGTGAACCTTTATTTTATTTTATCTTTGTTCCTTTAACAATGGTTCATACCAAGCTTATGAATTTACCAAAGCATATCCCCCGAGAGTGTCGTAACCAAGAGTGTAGCAAGGCCCGTTGTCATGTACCAGTTCCCGTTCGAGTCTAGCTCAAAGCGGTGTTTTTGGGTTTTAACCCTATGTACATCTGTGCCAGAGCCACCTCTACCTGCTCGTATCCAGACAGGGATGTATTTTCTTGGCAACCCCTGACTCAATACTCACCAAAATACAAGGAAGATTTCCTATATTAAAATTTTCTATAGGGTTCTTCCTAAAGTTTTCATATCCTAATTTCCACAAATAACTAAACCATCCTTTGATACCAACTATAGAATCCCATCTTTTTATAACATAACATTCATTCCATTACACGGAACTGAGGATCTTTAAGGTTTAGTGTCATGGAAACAAGGAACATAAAACATGAAACAAAAAAAACATTCTTCTTAAACACTTGAAAGGCTTATCATCATGTTCACCGTAGGCTCATTACTACATCTCATAACCTGGGGACATACATCAAAAGGAAGGGTGAGCAGAAGGCCCAGCAAGGGAAACAAGTGAAACATTTTACATATGAACTTGAGATACATCAATAAAGTCATGAAAAGAACTTTAAGGCATGAAAATGAAATCATGAGGCATATCATAATAAAAATAAAACTTTTTCATAACTTGAAGATGTGGCTACATCATTTAACATAGACAATCATGAACATATCACCAAGGTCCATCCCTAAGGTGTCATTTTAAAATTACCAAGGTTATTCACCAAGGTATCGTGAAAATTGTAATCTCTAGTGGTTACATCATTACCCAATGCATTGGAGCGCTATCAGGGCGCACCCTTAAATTTACCTTTATTATCATGTGAGCCACATATATCATCATCAAACATTTCATAAATAACCCATATAGCATAAAATAAATGGGTTTCATTTCATAATTATAACGTTTTAAAAACTGCTTTAAAGACATGATCTTTACGTTACTTTAAATCCACGGAAAGGGAAAGCGGGTATCATGTATGTAAATCCCAGAATTTAAAATAAATTTTTTTTATATATATGTGAATACCACTGTAGAAATAGGAGCTTTGAGTATTCAATTTATAACATAAAATAATTTTGAGAAAAGAGAGGCATTTTGAGACGAAAATTCTGCAGCATAACGACTATGTTACAAGGTCTTAGAAAACTTTGAAAAGAGAGGGAACATGGGTCGAGCAATCATAATTGACCCATAAAATAGTAGAGGAACAGAATAAGAAGTATATATGGACATGGTGGTGCAATTTCAAGGACATACCATTTGAAATGAAAAACATGGAAGGAAGACAAAAGTTTGATTTCTCTTATGAAAGTTCGGCAGCCTAACGACGTTACATAAACTTCAAAATACTGAATTGAAGAGATCAAATGGGGTCTCTCATCATATGAACAGAAGAGTCCAGTATGATAGGTATAGATATCATACCCCAACATAACAAAAAGGAACTTTAAGGAATTGACATGAAAGTAGAACTTCAAAACGAGAAGGGTGAAGAACCACTTAAAAATTCGGCAGCCTAACGGCGCCACTTAAAACTTCAAAATACGGAATTGAAGAGATCAAATGGGGTCTCTCATCATATGAACATAAGAGTCCAGTATTATAGGTATAGAGATAATACCCCAACATAACAAAAAGGAACTTGAAGGAATTGACATGAAAGTAGAACTTCAAAACGAGAAGGGTGAAGAACCACTTAAAAATTCGGCAGCCTAACGACGCCACTTAAAACTTTAAAATACGGAATTGAAGAGATCAAATGGGGTCTCTCATCATATGGTCATAAAATATCAGTATGATAATTTAGAGATCATACCCAAACATAATAAAAAGGAACATGAAAGACTTGAATGAAAATAGAACTTGAAAACGAGGAAGGTGAAAGAATCCCTTAAAAATTCGGCAGCCTAACGGCGCCACTTAAACATTTTTAAAACGAATTGATGAGAGCAAGGGGGGGTCTCTCATCATATGAACATGAAATAGGTAGTAGGATGAATATAAAAGGACATCCTCCAACATAAGAACATGGAGTATAATAGAAATGACATAAAAGAGATTACTTGAAAAGAAAGAGAGAGGTCGGATCCCTTACCTTAAAACGTGACTCTTGAAACTCAAAGGATTGAACCTTGAGGGCTTGGGGGAACCTTGGGAGGACTCCTTGGGAGGTAATGAGACCATAAATTCGTTGGGGAAGAGTGGGAAGTCGAATGGATGAGATGAGGGCTTGGTATTTATAGGGAAAGTGAGGGGACAAGGCATTAATGGCCAAGGGACACCTCACATGTGCTTTTCTCAAACCCATGTGCTATCCCTTGGCATTTATCATGGAGTTAGGCCACATGGGGCCCCCAAAACAATAATTCATCACCCTTGGCCGGCCAACCCTTAAAAGATCTCATGACATCATCATGACACAATTATGATGTCATTAAACATACCGAAACCCTAAAACTGCATTTTTACTATTCACTGAAAAATTCATCTTTCTCAGAAAAATCCCAAACTTTCACCTTAACTAAATATCAATGCTCCGATTTCAAAAATAAACTCCATTTTATAAAAATAATTTTCTAAATATTTTTAATTTTATTTTTAAATAAATACACTATTCACCGAAAATTCATTTTTGTCAGAAAAATCCCCAAAAATTACCATAACATAATATCGATGCTCTGAGTTCAAAAATAAAGTCATTTTTATAAAAATAATTTTCTAATTATTTTTAATTAAATTTTTAATTAAAAAACACTATTCATCCGAAAAAACTAATACTTGAATAATAATTTATGAAACCGTTATTTAACCATTTTATTGAATCACATTACTTAATCAATGTGCCTAGCTTATTTTAATACTTTCTTTAAGTGAGATTACTAATCTATTTGGACACATTATTAATCCTAATCATAAAATCACTATTCATAATTTACTATTCATCAAAAATTAAGTTGATCTTATTAGTCTCTAAATTTTGTACTGAACATAATTGTAGAAGACCATTTTTCGAAAATCGTTACACATTTTTAATTATTTAAGGTTTACACAACCATTTTTAAAATATCATTTTTCTAAAATTCATCAAAAATATGCATATTATATTTATCCGGTCATTTGAAAATTCATAAACTTCATCATAAGAAGAAATCCCAATTTTTATTTAAAACAAAGGATTACACAAGGCAGTTACGGTCTCCTTACATAGCCCCTTATCACACCAGCATAGGACCTAAGTGTAAGGTGTGCTAAGGTGAGAGAATCCGAGGGAGGCTCGGCCAACATCGCACGAGTATTAATTTCTATCAGTTTGAACTTCTCGCGAAGGCGATCCCATTCTAGCTTCACACGATGAAGTTCAGCTTGGGTTTGGTCCAGATCAAAGCCTAGTGGTGCTACCTCCTTCCCAAGTTCTGTTAGATGGGCTTCGATCGGTCCAAGACTACTGGGTGAGGCCATCGAATCATCTTTCTATATTAATTAACCAAGATTGCTTGTATTTAGAGACAATAGTCAAAACGTTTAGTTTCCAGTGGTCATATTGACCAATGGTCAAATAACAATCAAAACCCAACAGTCTCATTTTAATTATACTCATGTTATCAAATGAAACATTTTTGTTGAGTATAAAAATAAAATAAAATAACACATAAAATTAGGAAACAAGATTTATTTAAAAAATTCGGGTCGTTACAATACTGATGTGGAATTGGGGTGACATATCAATGTACTTTGTGGTTGGATGGTCATGTAAACCTCATTGAAATAATATTAAATGGGTGGTGATTGGATGATTGGACACATCAGATCACTTTGTTCCGATTAAGGATACAACCAATGTTGAGGAATTTGGAAATCTATATGTTTAGGAGATCATTGTATTTTATATAATTCATTGTGCCAAAGTTTTTTATAGGGATCCACGGTTCACTTCTCATTTTTTGAGAGGTTTCCTAGAGGTGAAGAGATCCTTAGTAATTTTGAGCATAGAATACCATACGTGGAGAAATAGTCAAATGGAATGGGGTATACAATCAATGAATGAGATTATATGATCTTCTATCCTTGAATATGGAGTTTCCTATGATTTCCTATGGGGATGGTTGAGTTTACATATAATAATAGTTATCTGTCATTTCTTAAGATATAAACATTTATGGAATTGTATGGATAACATTATAGACCTATAATTTTAATGTTAGATATTTTTTAATCATCCATTGATAAATATATTTTGGTCTAAGAGATGATGAATTTTTTTATTTGGTTCATCATAGAATTGTAATGTAATTGTGTATGTATACATAAAATTATGATAGTCGATACTGACCTTCATATTTCATGGTCGGTGATCAGGTTTTCCTGAAGGATTCACCACATTTGGGTTATTTAAATCTTTCAATACAATAAAATTTATCATGGTGATACATGGGGACATATGAAGTTATTGAGGAAATTTTAGTGGTGGCTTACCATTTAGCTTTTCCACCTAAGTTGACATCAATATATTACTTGTTCTATGTTCCATTACTCATAATGTCTCTCTATGAAACATCTCATATCTTAAATTTAATGAACCTTTATATGGAATTTTATTTATCTCTGATTGAGAAGCCGGTTTGGATTGGTGATTCTCATAAAATGGATCTCCAATGAAAATCTATACCTTTGGATTGAGTTCTTTGGAACAATAGTTTTTTTTCATATAAGTCTTTGGAGTATGAGTCTTTGATGAGAGAAAATTATCCTCACTACTTTTCTATATGTTATTCTTTATAAGATTTCTGGAGGATGAATGAATTTATTATAGGTAGATTTTAACTTCATTTTACAATCTTTCATTTATGACAAATTTTTTTGTGTGTTGTTCTCTTTGATTCCACATTAACCACTAGTTGAAACCACATATATTTTTTTATATGAGTTTTTCAGAAGTTATTTATCCTTTTTTGGTCTTTTACTGGGACTTTGGAGAGTTTTTTAATACAGTTTATGTGGATTAATGGTTAATGTGTATTTTAGTAATTTAGTGGGAATGCACCTCTAGCTGGAAAAGAAACAAGAAGCCCATCGGCTGGACGATGAGGTCCATGAGCCAACTACTAGTAGGTTTCTAGTAGAGGATCCATATGGGATATTAATTGAATAATAGGTGGATGTTAACTATATTATTGATGGAATTTGACTAGCAACCTAATGGAAAAAACTGTAGCTTGTTCATTCTACCCATCACTACTGGGAAACCGACAGAGGTCATTGGCTAGATAATGTCAGTGATTGAGCTATGTTTTTGGAAGGGTTGTATCATCTTTTATATTTTTTAATCTCCAAAGTATTTATACATCAATAATCATTAATTTCATTTAACACTAAAACCATTAGGGATTCTCTTTTATTGACTTTAGCTACCCCAAACTTCTTTTCTTCATGAATCTATGTATCATTTAATGTGTGGGATCTCTCCTGGTGAGTATAATAACTTTTTAATCATGGATCAATCTTTCATTATTTAAATATTTATTTTATAGCCATTAATCCTAATTTATTTTATGAATTCTAATATTTATTTCGGAACTGTGATTCTAGGATTCTATTTTTTTTATTCTAGTGAATGACTCTCTGTTGTTGGATGCCATTTGGGTTTTTATTGTAGCGACCCCCAAAACCAGGGTGCTTAATGAGACATGATATACTTCACATTACATCATTACAAAATTAAATATCATGTCTCATCACAACAGAGGATCGCGAGGCTCAGGATTCTGGGTAACCAGCCGCTTCTGATTAGCTTCATTAATATTAACCGTGCCTGAAAAATTTTAAACAAAACGTAGGGTGAGCAAAAATGCCTAGTAAGGGATTTTAAAAACATTTTTAAGAAAATCCTTTCTTAAATAAGTCCTTTTGAAAAGAATAAAAAATACTTTGCTAAAACATTATCATTCCTTAAAAACATGAAATCCATATTTCTTTGAAAACAACTTGCACAAAGAAGCACGTACTTGAAATGAGCTCTAATGTAAACATGATCAGAGTGCGCAATATAAGCAATGCATGATGTTAAAACAAGGTTACCTCAATTCTAAAAGAATTCTATGGCTAAGCAGGGAAACATGCATATCATGGTTCATGAGTAAAGTGCAGTTCATCAAACAGTTTACCATATGAAAAACAATTCTTGTTACATAGAGTACATTTTCATGATCTTGGGAGCTTTCAACTAGGGGTTTTCCTGTAAGTTGAACAAACCCCTGGTTAACCTTTATCATTACATGCAGAGGGAATGTATAATCTTGGACTTTGTCATGACTTTTCATCATGACCGTATGACATACTTAATAGCTCGAGGCTCACCACCCGCCCTGTTTCTTTAGCACAAGTCAAGGCTAACTGCCAAGACCGTCGCACATGTTCGTCTCATGAGACTCTTGCTTTACCCAATGCATTGGAGCACTGTATAATTCCGGGCACACCCGTCACATCATTCATGTTTCTTTATATAATTCTGGGTGCACCCGTCACATGTAAGCCCTATAAATCCCTCAAATATCTTGACATGGCCATTCATTCATAGGGTTTCATGAATTCTTAATTAAACCCCATTTTCACATACTTTTTCATTACATGAGAACAGTTTAAACATTAAAAACATGATGAAATGCATGCTAAAACTTCGTGCACATAACAAGTTACCTTGCATTTAAAAACATGGGTTTCAAGAGAATGAACATATTACTTAACATTACATAACATCATAGTACCCAATTAAAGCATGGTCATTCATTAATTAAACATGTGATGATAAATGGTTATCCTAGGCGTTTAATACAGGCAGCTGAGGTTACAAAGTGCATAATCCATTTAATCATGTATATTTGTGTAAACTCTTCCATTATCTCATGAGAACATACCTACTAATACAAGAAATCATTTATAAAAGTTCAAGAAGCCCATACTATCCATTTTAAGAAAAAATCCTGATTATCTGAAATAGTGATAAATGAAAATCCTCAGTTTCATGAATGAATTTGAAGACCAACTAACCCACAAACCTCTTCATTCTTTAAAAAAATATAAACATGGTCACTAAATTCATATTGAGGTATATACACATATGTGTGTGTGTATATAACAACAATATACATCATTCACTGACACAATTTTACCTATTCACCCATTTACTTAAAATATCTATTTTATAGAAGGAAAGAAAAATCATGGGGTATAAAAATTGAGAAAATACTACTTATCATCCTATGATATGTGTGTTTGAAAGTATATATTTATATATCAAGTATATATAAATATATACAAATTTATATAAAAACAGATTCTTGTAAAAACCCATCCGAAATTAAAACAGGACTCTTTCCTTGCTTGGAGAGGGGATGCCGTCGAGGAAAAAGGATCTGAGGGTATAAACATAGAAGGTATGCACATGTAAATATATATAACCCGAATATGATTATATATATATGAAAACCGAGGTATAACAAAAAATTTTAAAAACATGGTTCCACCCTCACCAGTACGGAGAGGAGAAGATGCAGCAATGAAATCCGGTGCATAACCATAAGATGTATATACGTATATATAGACATAACATATATATATATGAAAATATAAAAAACTAAATACAAACATGAACCCAAAACCGAGTTTCAAAACATCACCCTTACCTGTTCGACGAGGAGGAGGAGAGGAGGAGCAGCAACCAATGTCCAGGAGCCGAAGAGATAAGGGGAAGCCGGTCCTTCGGCCTTTGGTGCAACAAGGGTTTTAAAAAAAACAGGAGACAAAGAAGAGGACTTTGGGGGGAGGAGTCGTCGGCCGAGGCATCCCGAGGCCGAGGTGCACCTGCCGCGTGGAGAAAGAGAGCACCGCCGGGTCCACTCGTTGGACTAAGGGAAGAAGACATGAGGAGAGAAAAAAAAACAGCAGATGTGTACTGCTGGTTCGGCGCGAGGAAGAAGAGAAGCGCGACGTGGGAAAAAAAATTGACGGCCGAGATTAGACGCGGCATGATCGGGCGGCTGGAGTTGATGCGGTTTTTAAAAAAATCGGACGGCTACGATCAAGGGGAGAGGATCGGACGGTCCTCGGTTCGCCGCGGGTTTAAAAACGCAGTTCCAGCCGTTTTTTTAAAACGTTGCTAATATTAATTTATTAATTCATTGACTTTCTTATTATTAATTATTTCTATTATTAACCCACCTTTATTAAAAAAAACAAATTCATTGGTTAATACAAATATAAATTAATTCAATCAAAACATAAACATATGTATATATATATATATATTCTATTTTAAAATACCAATAATTTTTATTGGCCTTATTATTTTAAGTATATTATTTTTAAACCATAATTATTATATTTCGGAAAATTAAGGGTTCATTTAATCAATTAAATAAAGTATCGATTTATTCATCATAACATATGTTTATTTGTTTATTTATTTATTTATTTTCACTTTGCTGAATTACATAATAATTACATTAATTTATAATTTTATGCAAACATTTGGATACACTCCTTTAAGAACAGAAGAAGAAATAGGTTTCTTAAAAATATTTGTGGAAACTTAAATATGCGAAATTTGTAAATAATACCATAATTTAATATAGTTTCCAAAATAGTTAATAAATGTCGAATAATATATCTAATTTGATGCAATATATATATAACTCATAAAAATTCATTCAGTTTAATATAAATAGAAAATAAAAGTTCATTTGTTCAAATTAATATGTACCATGGACGAAAACAATAATATTGATTTTTGCCGTTTAGAAGCATAAACTAGAATTAACATTTTGGGAAAACTAAATTAACATCGATGACATTTTAAGAAATTAAAGAAAAACAAAACACAATTATCATTCCTATTTTATTCCAACGGTCAAAATGAACATTGGATTCTTTGGGGAACCAAAGGTCGGATTTGTGGCCGTTTGAGGTCCAACAGTCATATTAGTTCTTATAAAAGGGTTTGGTCTCGGGTGTCCCTTACCCCAAGTGACCGAAGGAGAAAAAGAAGATGGTTCGCGTGATCCCCTTGGTGCTGAGCACGGTCGCAGTGGCTTTAGCAATCCTTATGTTCCTTATGATGGATGCTCGAAATCCCTACCGCATTCTCGTGATCCTAGTAGTTCTAAGCAGTCTTCCAATCGTTGTAATCGGATTATTGGTTGGAATCTTTGGTTAGTGATGTTTTGATCGTGGGGAGTTGTAATCGTCATGTTTCTTAATAAAGGAGTATTTCATTCATGCTTGTTGTTACAGTTTTCATTTATTTTCATTTTCTTTTTATAGAAAGATGGTCCAGTTAAAGGGGAAACATATCATTACACGAAACTTGAATTCTCGGGTTGTTACATCATCTCCCCCTTCAAGGAATTGCGTCCTCACAATTCTATTCATAAAAAGACAAGAAAAAGACCTCGGTCGCACAACATTACAAAAACTGAAGGCCTGGCTCGGTTAACGGAACCCCTAAACTGGTACACAGCTCCACTGTTTCCCTGACCCAGATACACTTTGAGCAATAAGACTTGTACTCCTGCTCATGGGCACTACACATAGGCTTCCACAGGGAGGCCCGTGCAATAAACAGCTCTGAGACGTCCAAGTAGATGAATACCCTAGTAACCCTTCGATCTTCATCTCGCTCGAGGTAGTCGAGGGGAACGACGCGATTGAGAAGGCTGGCGTTCAGGATCTGGAACATGTAGGCGGTATTGAGGTGGCCATCCTGAGCTGCTATGAGAAAGCAAGCTCTGGCGGATAAGTTCTGTGCCATAGAGAAACACTGAAAAAGCCCTTCATGGTATCTCCCCCTTCGCCTATAGTAGGGGAGCTGGGTGGTGGCAAGGAGGTGAATCACATGTTCATCCTCCTGACATGCGCGGAGAATTTCAGGACTGTTCGCTATGTCCAGAAGACGTTGATAGGACCCTCGTAGGTGGAGAAAAGAGGGAAAGTCCACCATACAAGTTCTGATCAAGATAACCTCTACCAACTCGTCTGGTAGAGACGAGAGGTTCATCTGACCTGCCATCTAGAAGAAAAGGTATACAAGAGATGTCACATAACAACACTAAGAAGAATGAGATCATAAAATTTTTAATTAAGAATGTTTACACATTAAAGTTTGAGTTTTCCAGACAGACACCACAAAGAGAGGAAAAACTCTCTAACTCCACAAACCATACACAGGATGAACATACATGACTAAACTCATGGGAACATTTATAATGCCTCTTGAGTTTCGCGTGAGGGGTGTGGAGTTATGAAACGTCGGTGTAAACTTCTTGCCTAAGAGACACATGTGTGGACTCATTCTCCAACGCTCCAAAGTCCATTAACTGGCCCCAGAATCCATAGTGCAGGACCTGGCACAGATAAGCCGCTCGGAGGTCTCCGGAAGGAGCATCTTCTTGGAAAGGGTTATCTAGCATTGTGCCAAACTCCTCGCCCGTTGAAACACTCGGAAGAGTCCTTCGTGATACATTCCTCGATGTGCATATGAGGGAAACTGAGTCATCATCATTAGTTGATAGTCCATCCCCGTTCCCCGGTGGAGACTAAGCACCCTAGATGAGTTCGACAAATCGTACAAGTGCTTACACGTCATGCGAATTTGGGCATAGTTCAGGAAGTTTTCACGGATAGCTAGAGATATAATGTTCTCTAGAGCCTCGGTGGGGAGTGACAAAAGGTCGGTAGGTACATCAGCCATCTGAATATTATTTTTACTTAGTTAGTCTTAGAAATATATTTATATCACCTGGTTTTCCAGAGTTTCCTGAACCCATCCTCTAATACCAACTGTAGCGACCCCCAAAACCAGGGTGCTTAATGAGACATGATATACTTTACATTACATCATTACAAAATTAAATATCATGTCTCATCACAACAAATGATCGTGAGGCTCAGGATTCTGGGTAACCAGCTGCTTCTAATTAGCTTCATTAATATCAACCGTGCCTAAATTTTTTTAAACAAAACGTAGTGTGAGCAAAAATTCCCAGTAAGAGATTTTAATTTTTTTTTTAATAAAATACTTTCTTAAATAAGTCCTTTTGAAAAGAATAAAAAATACTTTTCTAAAACATTATCATTCCTTAAAAACATGAAATCCATCTTTCTTTGAAAACCACTTGCACAAAGAAGAACGTACTTGAAATGAGATCTAATGTAAACATGATCAGAGTGCGCAATATAAGAAATGCATAAAGTTAAAACAAGGTTACATCAATTCTAAAAGAATTCTATGGCTAAGCAGGGAAACGTGCATATCATGGTTCATGAGTAAAGTGCAGTTCATCAAACAGTTTACCATAAGAAAAACAATTCTTCTTACATAGAGTATATTTTCATGATCTTGGGAGCTTTCAACTAGGGGTTGTCCTGTTAGTTGAACAAACACCTGGTTAACCTTTATCATTACATGCAGAGGGAATGTATAATCCTGGACTTTGTCATGACTTTTTATCATGACCGTATAACTTACTTAACAGGTCGAGGCTCACCGCCCGCCCTGTTTCTTTAGAACAAGCCAAGGCTAACTGCCAAGACCGTCGCACATGTTCGTCTCATGAGACTCTTGCATTACCCAATGCATTGGAGCGCTGTATAATTCTGGGCGCTCCCGTCACATCATTATTGTTGCTCTATATAATTCCGGGCGCACCCGTCACATGTAAGCCCTATACATCCCTCACATATCTTGACATGGCCATTCATTCATAGGGTTTCATGAATTCTTAATTAAACCCCATTTTGACATACTTTTTCATTACATGAGGACAGTCTAAACATTAAAAACATGATGACATGCATGCTAAAACTTCGTGCACATAACAAGTTACCTTGCATTTAAAAACATGGGTTTCAAGAGAATGAACATATTACATAACATTACATAACATCATAGTACCCAATTAAAGCATGGTCATTCATTAATTACACATGTGATGATAAATGGATATCCTAGTCATTTAATACAGGCAGCTGAGGTTACAAAGTGCATAATCCAGTTCATCATGTATATTTGTGTAAACTCTTCCGTTATCTCATGAGAACATACCTACTAATACAGGAATGCATTTATAAAAGTTCAAGAAGCCCATACTATCCATTTTAAGAAAAAATCCTGATTATCCGAAACAGTGATAAATGAAGATCCTCAGTTTCATGAATGAATTTGAAGTCCAAATAACCCACAAACCTCGTCATGCTTTAAAAAAATGTAAAAATGGTCACTAAATTCATATTGAGGTATATACACATACGTGTGTGTGTGTATATAACAACAATATACATCATTCACTGACACAATTTTACCTATTCACCCATTTACATAAAATATCTATTTTATAGAAGGAAAGAAAAATCATGGGGTATAAACATTGAGAAAATACTACTTATCATCCTGTGATATGTGTGTTTGAAACTATATATTTATATATCAAGTATATATAAATATATACATATTTATATAAAAACCGATTCTTGTAAAAACCCATCCGAAATTAAAACAGGACTCTTTCCTTGCTTGGAGAGTGGATGTAGTCGAGGAAAAATGATCTGAGGGTATAAACTTAGAAGGTATGCACATGTAAATATATATAACCCGAATATGCTTATATATATATGAAAACCGAGGAATAACACAAAATTTTTAAAACATGGTTCCACCCTCACCAGTACGGAGAGGAGAAGATGCAGTAATGAAATCCTGTTCATAACCATAAAATGTATATACGTATATATATACATAACATATATATATATGAAAATATAAAAAAAACGAAATACAAACATGAACCCAAAACCGAGCTTCAAAACATCACCCTTACCTGTTCGATGAGGAGGAGGAGAGGAGGAGCAGTAACCAAAGTCCAGGAGCCGAAGAGATAAGGGGAAGCCGGTCCTTCAGCCTTTGGTGCAACAAGGGTGTTAAAAAAAACAGGAGACAAAGAAGAGGACTTTGGGGGGAGGAGTCGTCGGCCAAGGCATCCCGAGGCCAAGGTGCACCTGCCGCGTGGAAAAAGAGAGCACCGCCGGGTCCACTCGTTGGACTAAGGGAAGAAGACACGAGGAGAGAAAAAAAACAGCAGCTGTGTACTGCTGGTTCGACGTGAGGAAGAAGAGAAGCACGATGTGGGAAAAAAATAGTCGGCCGAGATTAGATGCGGCATGATCGGGTGGCTGGAGTTGATGCGGTTTTTAAAAAGATCGGACGGCTGCGATCAAGGGGAGAGTATCAGACGGTCCTCGGTTCGCCGCGGGTTTAAAAACGTGGTTCCAACCGTTTCTTTCTTTTTTTTTATAAAAAAAACTTTGTTAATATTAATTTATTAATTCATTGACTTTCTTATTATTAATGAATTCTATTATTAAACCACCTTTATTAAAAAAAATTCATTGGTTAATACAAATATAAATTAATTCAATCAAAACATAAACATATGTAGATATATATATATATTCTATTTTAAAATACCAATAATTTTTATTGGCCTTATTATTTTAAGTATATTATTTTTAAACCATAATTATTATATTTCGGAAAATTAAGGGTTTATTTAATCAATTAATGAAAGTATCGATTTATTCATCATAACATATATTTATTTTTTTATTTATTTATTTATTTTCACTTTGCTGAATTACATAACAATTACATTAATTTATAATTTTATGCAAACATTTGTATACACTCCTTTAAGAACAGAATAAGAAATAGGTTGCTTAAAAATATTTGTGGAAACTTAAAGATGCGAAATTTGTAAATAATACCATAATTTAATATAGTTTCCAAAATAGTTAATAAAGGTCGAATAATATATCTAATTTGATGCAATATATATATAACTCATAAAAATTCATTCAGTTTGATATAAATAGAAAATAAAAGTTCATTTGTTCAAATTAATATGTACCATGGACGAAAACAATAATATTGATTTTTTCCGTTTAGAAGAATAAACTAGAATTAACATTTTGGGAAAAACTAAATTAACATTGATGACATTTTAAGAAATTAAAGAAAAACAAAACACAATTATCATTCCGATTTTATTCCAACGGTCAAAATGAACATTGGATTCTTTGGGGAACCAACCGTCGGATTTGTGGCCGTTTGAGGTCCAACGGTCATATTGGTGCTTATAAAAGGGTTTGGTCTCGGGTGTCCCTTACCCCAAGTGACCGAAGGAGAAAAAGAAGATGGTTCGCGTGATCCCCTTGGTGCTGAGCACGGTCGCAGTGGCTTCAGCAATCCTTATGTTCCTTATGATGGATGCTCGAAATCCCTACCGCATTCTCGGGATCCTAGTAGTTCTAAGAAGTCTTCCCATCGTTGTAATCAGATTCTTGGTTGGAATCTTTGGTTAGTGATGTTTTGATCGTGGGGAGTTTTAATAGTCATGTTTCTTAATAAAGGAGTATTTCATTCATGCTTGTTGTTACGGATTTCATTTATTTTCATTTTCTTTTTATAGAAAGATGGTCCAGTTAAAGGGGAAACATATCATTACACGAAACATGAATTCTCGGGTTGTTACATTTATCTTAATTAAGGTATGTTTTTTCGTAAGGTAGTATCTAATAATAAAAGTCTTTGATACTTGTTTATTTTAACTTAGTTTTATAATTTATTTTTAATGTTTTATTTTACTCCATTGATGAATGATTTGTAATGTAATAACATGTGTGAAGAAATCTCTTAAAAATGGATTTTGAAATTATGTATATTTTTTGAAAAAATGATCATTTTTTTTGAAATGAATGTTTGACCATGATTTCATAGTATTATTGGAATTAAATGATTTATAATTATAAATGATAAAATTTGAAATTAAATATATTTGTTGTTGATAAAAAAATTTAATCTTGTTTTTAAATATGTAATTCAATTAATTGAAACATGAACATGGGGCTGGTTGAAATGACTATTTTAATTGATTAATATTGATAGAATTTAATGATATCACTATAAAAGTTTAGTTTATCATGATATACATGAGATCTTAGGTAGTTAGGTTGGAATAACCCATGCTATTCAAGTATTATCTCTATATAGAAATATATTGAATTTGACATCACTAACTAGGCTATCTTGTGGTTAAGGAGTATATTCATTGTGATTTTTACCTATTCCCCCTAGGAAAGGTATCTAGGGAGTGTGTTAATTCTTGGGGACATATATCAATTTATATATGTGAAATTATAAATATTAATATGAACATGATTATCTTAACTATGGTTCTATGAATTAAAATATTTACTCATGTATTTCTTAATATAAAGGCTTAAGCTTTTTTTGATAAATATGTTAATATCTACATAATTTGATAGAAATTAGATTTGAAAAATTATTCAAATCATTCATAAAATTTTATATAAATATTGATTTTATTTAAACAAGGAAAATATTTTCATTCCATGTTTTATTTAAAATTGAGAAAATTTTGTTTATTTGATATGGGTTTATTATAAAATTCCTAGTGTGATCCTATTGGAATTTTTTGTCCACACCAAACCTTTTCATTTGATCAATTAATGATTTTATTTTACTAGATATATGAAATAGAAATACCCTTCATAGTGGCGGTGGATTTTTTCAGTAAGATTACCTTGGTAGTTGGTAGTGACATGATGAATGGGTGTTCCAATTCTTACATTGAGTTATTATATTGATATCTATATGGTCTCTTTGGGTTACTTAGGTTTATATAAAAATTTTAGACATGAATATATTTAAATGTACTTTTATCCCATATAGAGTGTCTAGAATGATAAATTTTTATCATTCTCTATCTTTATAATTTATCATTATTGTCTATACTTGGGGATAAATCATTCTCTCTGGTACTTAATTACATAATCAGAACCTATAAAATAATCTAAACACTTATTTCTACCCAACTACAGTGACCTGATTATTATTCGGCCCTTGATTTCAATTTTAAACAAGAATTATTTTTATTTCATTCCTAAAGAACTATTAATGTTTTGATTTTTAGCTAATTAGATCATAACGTTTCTATAACATATCCATACAATACAAAATGGGAACTTCCACTTAGTAGAAATTTTATCTATAATAAAAAACATTCAAAATGAAAAACCTTTTCATTACATGAAAAATTATAATAATTATCAATCTGAATTAAAAATATTTATAATAAGTACATAAACCCTAAGAAAAAATTGAAATCATGGGATGAAGACCAAGTGTTCAATAAGGGACATCTAAATTAATAAACTCATTAGTCCATTTCAAACCCCTGAGATCCTAGTAGATAGTTTTCCTCTAACATACTATATATGATCCAAAATAATCATTTAATTACATGTGAAATATCCTTTAAAAAAATATTTTCATAAAACAATTTATAATAAAACAAAAAGGAAATACTATCATCATGAGGTTCTCCAAGAAAAAATGAGAACCCATGAATAAATTTTTCTTGAAAAATAAATTTTAACCCTTAATTGAAATAATCATTCCTTTAAAAATTTGATCATTATATTACCTTATGAGACCAAAATATCACCATGAAAACTCATCAGTAGGCATAGAAACATCATGTGGGTTCCTTGAGAAATCATCTTTATAGAACCCTTACAATAACACTTACAAATGGAAAAACTTTCTCTATTAATTAAAACATAATTCATTATAGAACATTATCATTACCCAATATATTAAAGAAAAATATAGGGATCACCCATCATGATTAAAAACTTTTAAAGAACATAAGATACATGATGCATATAAAATGTTTCATTTCCATTATCAATCTCATAATAATATATTTTTTATCCTATAAAAAAACATTTTTTATGTTGATATATTACTTTCCTTTAAAACAACATTTTAAAAAAGAAATTAAAACAAACGGAAGAATGTATTTCCATTAATTAAAACATTGATTCTAAAAAAAATCAAAAAATCAAATAATATTTGGCGATGTGGGAAATATAATTGATGCCTTATGCATTAAAGTATAACATTCACCTGACATTTTTAAATAAATGCAAAACATCTAATATAAAATATGTATAAATGATTCCCTTTGAAAACCATGGAATAAACATTAATCAATAGATAAAATATAAATTATAATTAATTTATGTTAATATAATTACATTACAAGAATTAATTCAAGAATATGGACGTTGAGGAAAAATATTTAAAAATTAAATCTTTAAAATATATAAATCTATGTTTCATGTAAAGTACATAAAGTTAAAATTTTCATGTTAGATATTTATCTTTATTAATAATAAAGATATGATAATTATTTAATAAAAAATTTCAATTTTACTATTCAATTTATTTCACTTGAATCCATGATATTCTTAATTACATAATTGATTACGTTTATTTCAAACAATCTATGGATGTTTGGTCCATAATTCCAAAATGAATTCGGTAGGTTTAATTTGGTGAAATGGATCATGATTATTCATTTAAATAATATTAATCATGTAATAATTATCATTATTATACATTAATTATACTTTTATAACCATATATGAATGATGTTTGTTGAAAAAGGAATTATGTTACAATCTTAGAGACAGTGGACAATACATACGCCTGAGTAAGGTTTCCATTTTTCAATGAACATGAGGGAAAGAAGGTATGTATAATTTTACATATATTTAATTATTATTTTATCATACCTATCATATTATTCTTTTAAATACTCTAATATACACAATAAATGAATGGTGGTGATGAAAAATAATATACATATGTTTGTGAGGCAAGAGTCTGCACGTACACACAAGCGATGTTTTTATTTTTCATTGGATGAGAATAAAATTAGTACAACATTTATTTAAAATTCACTATTTAGATTGAAATAATATATATTATATTATTTAATTTCTGATCCATAATTATTTACAACCATAAATGTCAGTGATGAAGAATAAATTACATCATCTTTTAGGGTTTTTGTTCTCATGTACACATGACCGATGATTTTATCTCATGTTAGATAGTTAATTACATTAAAATAGGTTATACCATAGATGTAATAACATTATAGTATATTTTATATTTTTATGATATTATTTCAACATATTTTTTGAATATTATAAGGATCTATAAGGATAAAATAAATTAAAATGCTCGATTAAGAACTATAACTCTTCTAGTGAAAACTTCCTTAGGCTTATATCTAATGAATTCCTAGGATGGTATTTTGACCCAACCAAAAACCCTAAGACATAGGGGTGATTTTATAAGGTATTGGGTAGAAATTTTTCGAGATATTATACTCTTGATTTGTGAGGAATATATGTGTGGGGGGAGTCCTTTTATAAGTGGGTGGGAAGACACACTTAATTTTTTTAAAAATAATTTAAATATATCAATGTTCTAGTTTGTCTAAATGGTTAAAAAAAATCATATTAATATAATATATAATATTCCATCCAAATATTTCCATCAAATATCATATATGTAATTAGGTCATTTTAATATTTATCATTTTACATTTAACCCTTTTGAACTATATTAACTCTTATTATGGTAGCTATCTTAATTTTACCAAAGTTGTTACTCTTACTAACAAAAAATGAAAGTGAACTAAATAAAATATTTGGAAAAGTTAATTAATATTATTTTCTCTATTTTATAAAATTAAATTTGTATATGTGGAAAAAATTTATTTTAAAATAAACTAGGAAAAAATGAAGGAATTGTGTTTTAGAAAAATTCCATTTAAGTATAAAAGTGATTTGATTTGAAATTAAATTATAATGTTGAGTATAATGAAATTTATTGTAATATGTTTAATACAAATGAAGTATTATTTTCTAAAAAAACTAAAATACAATTTCATTTTAGAAATACGTGAAATGAAAACAAATTTTTCAGAAAAATCAATATTTTCTACCCTTCATCCAGAAGAAATATTTTTCCTAAAATTCCCAAAAATCACCATATGATAGTTTTGACTATCTAATATCATGAATGAAATAATCATTCTAAATAAATATTCTATGATTTTGGAATTAATATTTTAAATAAAACAATATAATACACATGAAATTTTTTTGTAAGAATAAAATAATTCCTTTATTGATTGAAAAATTAATTAATATTTATCGAATGAAAACAAATATATAAAATATAATTCATGAATATTAATAATGAATGAAATAATTTTTTTATTAACATTTTATAGGTTGTTAGTAGGCCAAAATTTCTTCTAGGAAAACCAAATTATCTATTAAACACCATACAAGAAGGTAAGTCTTCCCACCAAAAGGTAGAAACATTTAAACACCTATATCTAAAAAAGAATTACTCCTAGGATCAGTGAGTCTAATATTTTCATGTTGTGATAATATACATGGTTCTCTATAGAAATATCCATCTCCCTTATATGAAATAAAACCATTCTAGATCTTAGAATTTGGCCTTCAAACTATTATTAGAATTATTATACGTAGTTTTCATGTGGTAGTTTGTAACACCCCATGCTTTTACGATACACTTCTCTTTCAATAATGCAATAGCTTGCATTGTACGCAAGTTCGAGATTCCAACACACCGTGACCAATCAAAGTAGTAGTTATGAATAGTAATAACCAATTTTTGAAATTAAATAAATTTGATATTTCAAAATGGACTTCATTTTTGGATTTGGAATATCAAAATTAGACTATGATGAATTTTTTGTATTTTTCTGAGAACTTCCAATTTTTTAGGAATAGTGAAAAATAGTGCAAACAACTTTTTTTAATCAAAATAATTTATAGTGATAAATTATACTATTAGGTGGTTTTGAATTATAATTATAATATATTATTACCATTTTATTCAATGGTGGTCATTAGAATTAATTTAACATTGAAATTGAACATAAACAATTGTCAATCTTTTGATATATATTGTTTCTTAAAAACACACTATTTGTTGTGAAAGCTGGTATTAATTATAAAATTAATTAATGAAACATATATGTTTGGAATTTTGTAAAATAGACATCCTTTTTGAATTCAGAATATTAATTATAGCTTAGGGTGAAATTTTGGCATTGTTCTGAAAAACATCAATTTTTTATGAATAGTGAAACCACTAACTGGTAGTTAAAAACTGATTTTTCATTTAAATGAAACATTACCACTTCTGTGATTTGATTTTCAAAAATCTGACATTCATGTTTGTAATTAGGAAGTAATATGTGGTTCAATGTTATTAAAGGAATATTTTGGTGAATAGTAACTTTTAAGTTTATTTAATCGTGATTAAAGGTAATTAGTGATATTTAATATAAAAATGATATTATAAAAATATGAAAATACCTTTAAACTTGTCCTACCCCTATTGGATGTGTCATGTCCGACCAAGAAAATCCATGGGTCAACATGGGGACCCCATGGAGCCACTTTGGTAGGAAAATGACACAAATAACTTTTATTTAAAGTTAAAATAAAAATGTCACAAACATAAGTTGTTTTACTAAAAAAAAATTAAATGGGGTTATACAAGTCATATTTTTGACTATAAATATTCATTATAAAGATAAAAAGATTTCCTACATCATTATGTTTTTTAATAATTTGTAGACATTAAATAAATTAAATTTTTTATGATACCATGATGATGTAGCGATTACCTCATTAATTAATGATTGAAATAAAATGATAAGATAATGTAAAATCTAAGTATTACACTTGTCAAAAACCTATTGGATGAGTATATTTAGAACCCTTATCACCTTATCCTTGAAATATATAAGTGTGGGACCTTTAGAATCCGAAAAATCACTTCATAATAATGTAACATTTCAATTTTTCCAAGAGTGCCCCTTCTCTCCTCTTATAAAAGGGCCCCACCACTACCACCTTAATCACACCATCAAAGCCTCTTGGATCGGCCAAACTCTACAAAAATACTCTCTCAACTTCCCTCAATTACTCTTAGAAGACTCACATTGGTTAGAAGCCTTACCAAGGAATACTTTGGCTCAAATCAAAAAGAGTTACCAGATTTTAAGGTAATGTCTTCTCTAATGTTGTTTGTTTTATTTTTCTTCTCCAAACCCTTAAACTATATTTATTCCTTTATTTTGTAACAACACCAGTATCTAAAATATACTAGGATGTTGTTATGATATGTATTTGGTTTACACTTACACACACCTTCGTCTAATGGATAAAGAACATACTGTTTCTGTGGGTGGCGAAATGCAGCCTCATGAAACGATGATTGTTCAATATTATTTTAACACCTCTAATGGTGGACATTTTGATGACACTATTTTCATATATAATATATATATTATGTTTATGTTTTCCTTATACTTCTGTATTTCTCATTTATGGCATACTTCATGATTTCCATTATGGGTAAATGCGATAATTTCATTTTAAGAAGTGCGGACTGCCGCCCCATCAAAGTGATTTGAATCGTTAATGCCACATGTGGGATGTATAAAGGATAGAGTAAATGGTATTATACATTATATTATACTGGAATAATATTATACCTTTATATAATTATAACTTCATTCCATTAAATATTAAATGGAAATGAAAGTAGCGTTCATGCGTACGCACGGCTTACCGTCTTCATGAACGGTGCATTTCATTTCTTACCTATAAATGTTATGTAATATTATAAATGAATGTATATACTGGATATATATGATGTATATGATATATACATCATGAAAATAATTATTGATATAATTTAAATTTTACCACATGAACAAAGAGTAATTATAAGATGTTTATTTTTGACTCAAGTACCTAAGATCGACAAAACGACCGTTATAAACTTAAATAATTACATAATGTTCATGACATGGTAATAAGTGAAATAAATGAATAATGAAATTGAGAAAGTTTCTTAAGAAGGCAGAGATTAACTCTAGTTTATTATTCAGGATATCAAATAATGGTCAAGTGAATTCAGACACGAGGTAAGGGAACTTCTTAACCCAGTTTACGTTCTTTGGGTTAATCTCCAACTTTCTAAATATGTCATTATATTATCATGTCCTATATTGTATTTTTACTTCTTTATGTGTACTTATAGTGAATACACATAATAGATTTATTTAAAAATGATCTTTTTAAGGGAACTACCTAACCCGATTTCCATTCTTTGGGTTAATCTCTTACTTTCAAATTATGTCATGATATTATTATGTCTTATCTTGTATTTATACTTTCTTTATGTGTACATATAGTGAATACACATAATACATATATTTTATTTAAAAATTATCTTCTTAAGGGATTTCGTCTCAATATCCATTCATTGAGGCATATTTTGTTATATACACAAGTTTATTTTATAAGGTGTATAAACCCCTTTGTCTTTTATGTTTATTCAAAAGGAATATTTTTATACAAAGCGTTTTTATAAAGGAAAAAAGGAATGTTTTTCTTGTCGTACGTATGCGGTCACAATGACTTCTCCACCGCTGTGACCATTATTTGAGTTTCGGCTTCCCCTACAGGCCATAAATTTTTTTTAAATGAAAAATAAAAACCAAGTTTTATCTTTCATTTATTTTGGTATTGAAAATGGTTTTGATAAGCTTTTTATTATATCAATGTGTTGTATTGATATATTGTGATTGAAATGTGGAAATGTTATGTTTCCTTTATGCATGTTTTATGTCATACGTTTATGTAATGGTTTATGATATGTTTAAACCTCCTCATATGAGGAATTCATTAGACTTAATAAGTGACGGGTGGAGCCCGCTATAGCTCCTAGATGCATAGGTAGGTCTAATGAGACAAACTAGTTTCTTGGCACGAGGCCTTGACAAAATCTTATTGTAGACTTGGCACGAGGCCCTGTCTACGTGGTTATGATAGTATGACATTATTCATTCCATCATTATAGAAGTGTTTATTAATATTGCATGTGATTATTCAACTAGTGGAATATCCATGTGAGTAAGTAAATGGCATTATTTAATTTTATTTTTTTCCATATTATGCTGAAGTTAAAGTTTAAAAAGGATTTTGTTTTAGTTATACATTTCCTTAAATGTTAATGATTATTTACGAAAGCTTCCACAATATTGTTATCCTTACTGAGCATCTGAGCTCACCCCTTTCAATGTTTTAATATTTTCTGTGATGTGAAGAAGAATTTAATGAATGACTTGCTGGGATTTTCAGAAGAGGATATGAGTGTGGTCTATGGAGACTTTGTTATTGTAGTTTTTCACTTTATGATGTAATGTAAAATTTATGAATGTATCTAGTGTTTCCAAGGCTACTAAACTAAATGGTATTTCGAGACTTGATCTTTTGTGATCATGCAAATGTTACAAAGTAATGGACCGACTCTAGGTAGCTGGGGTCGGGGCGTTATAGTTGGTATCAGAGGAAGTTTAGTACCAACCTTGGAAGCTAGATTTAGATAAACTCTGATTAGAGCATATATCCCAAAGATAGAATTTAAGGATTAGTATAGAATAACTTCCTAGAATTTTATTGTTGTAGAGATTTTGTGAGTTTTCCGAGCAATACATCCCTGTCTGGATACAAGCAGGTAGAGGCGGATCTGGCACAGATGTACCTAGGGGTAAAACCCGAAAACACCTCTTTGAGATAGACTCGAACGTTAACTGGTGCACGACAACGGGACTTGGAGCACTCTAAGTTACGACACTCCTGGGGGATATTCTTAGGATAATTCTTATTTTCTTTACAAATCACTATGAATGGTTATGAGTATATACTTCCTCAAAGAAAAAATTTCTATGGATTATATCCATAAATAGTTCAATTTATGTTATGTATTTTACAAGTATAGAATTATGTATTTTGATCCATATAATAATCTAGTTTATGCTATTGTTTAGAAATGGCGCCTAGTGGAAGTAATGTAAACCGTATCAATGCACGCACTCCGTGTAGGGATTTCCCTCCTACTCAAGATACTTATTGTGGATCTGGAGATACAACTGGTGCTGATCAACTTATTACCATACTGGGACAACTCACTCAGGTTATGAATAATAACCTTATTCGCATGGAGCACCCTGATCCTCAACGTGTATGATCAATGTTAGACCGATTCATGAGGCAACAACTACCAACATTTAATGGGGGTACAAATCCATTAGTAGCTGAGCAATGGATAAACTCCTTAGAAAAAATATTTCATGCCTTGGGGAGTAGCGAAAGGGAGAAGGTTGTCATGGAAGTCTACCACCTCATTAGAGATGCCGATCAATGGTGGTCACTGATTCGAAACACAAAGGAAGATGATGAAGTATCAAATATGGAGTGGAGAGAGTTCAAAGATCTTTTCTTATAAAAATACATTCCACATGACCATCGAGCAGATATGTAAAGGAAATTTCTGTGTCTGAGGAAGAAGGAGGATGAGAATGTCGCAAAGTATGAGGCTAACTTTACAAGGTTAGTGAGGCATTCTGAAGATTATATACATAACCAAAGTATTAATATTGATCGTTTCTTTAAAGGGTTAAAACCATTTATCCGTTGAGCTTTAGTATCACAATACTTCTCATCGTACAAAGATATTGTCTCGTGTGCTATCAAGACAGAAAATGAATTCTCTAAGTCTTATGAAAACAAAGTAAAGAAAGAGAAGAAGAGAACGGTGGAACAAGAGACAGATAAAGGGAAAAAGGGAAATAATGATTTTTCCATTATGTGATAAATTTGGGAGGAATCACCCCGGTACTTGCCTAAAAGGAATGGGAGTTTATTATAAATTTGGAGAAAATGGTCACCAGGCTCGTGATTGCAATGGAAAGAAAGTGGCTATCAATGTTGAATGCTACAATTGTAGGGAAATGGGGCATTATGCAAATGAATGTCCTAAGGGTCAGGGAAACATACCTCAGAAAAGGCCAAGGGATCATGGACAATCTTATGCTCTTACTACAGTTGAAGCAGAATAATTAATTTATTGGTGCTTTTGGACTCAAGGATTATATTCTGGTTATGAAAATAAAGTGATATATATAAGGATTGTACTGCAGTACTTGTTGTTATCATTAAGGTTTTAATATGATGAAGGAAATCATATTTTTAGTATGTGACAATAAGAGAAACATTACTTTGTTTTGGGAATCTGATGTTACAATTGATTTTGGAATTTAGAGACCTTTTAGAGAAAGTTTGGACAGAGATATTTTGGATATCTATTAAGGTTGGAATGGATTAAGTTGAACCATGGATAGTATTGTTTAAGGTTAAAACATTTCTAAAGATTATTTTTGGAATATTATAATACTATAGTTTTAGGAAAAGGACAACCTGTAGGGTAGGGAATAACCCATCTCGTCGGACAAAGCAGTAGGAATCGAACCCACAACCATAGTGCAACATGCCTTTATTACCTACCCCTAGCCTACAGGAAGTCCCTGGTTATTACAAAATAATTTTCCTAATCTAAATGGTATGTGGTGATATTTAGAACCTTATAGAATTAGGATAAATAGAATATTTTTGAGTTCTATTACCATTTGGAGTGAAAGATGGGATTGTGGTAAAAAGTTATTAAAGAATGAAAGTCTACATGAAAAGTATGTATATTTCCATACATTCTTAGTAAATATCATAAATAGATTCCTCAACTTTATGAAATGTAACATAAAACAAAAACGTTGCCGGTTAACTTTTCCAACTAGGGATTCAATGACCGTTTAACCAATCACAAGTTTGTGATTTTCTTATGGTGAACTTTCTCCTAATCATGTTTTATGCAACTCTCCATCAGTCCTTGATGGTTTTTTTTCTTCCATATACATATTTTTATAGAATCATAGTACGGGCTATCTCGGATGGCCTTTGTACTTCTCTTTCATTCTTTTAAAGTTATATTTTTATTAACCCCATTTCCGATGTGGGTTTTCCACAAAGGTATTTTCTAATTTCAACCTTTTATTCTCGAAGAACAATTTCAAATTGTGAGGACGAAATTTATTTAAGGATGGGAGAATGTAACACCCCATGCTTTTACGATACGCTTCTCTTTCAATAATGCAATAGCTTGCATTGTACGCAAGTTCGAGATTCTAACACACCATGACCAATCAAAGTAGTAGTTATGAATAGTAATACCCAATTTTTGAAATTAAATAAATTTTATATTTCAAAATGGACTTCATTTTTGGATTCGGAATATCAAAATTAGCCTATGATGAATTTTTGGTATTTTTCTGAGAACTTCCTTTTTTAGGAATAATGAATAATACTTCATACAACTTTTTTTAATCAAAATAATTTATAGTGATAAATTATACTATTTAGTGGTTTTAAAGTATAATTATAATATATTTTTACCATTTTATTCAATGGTGGCCATTATAATTAATTTAACATTGAAATTGGACATAAACAATTGTCAATCTTTTGATATATATTGTTTCTTAAAAACACGCTATTTGTTGTGAAAGCGGGAATTAATTATAAAATTAATTAATGAAACTTATATGTTTGGAATTTTTCAAAATAGATATCATTTTTGAATTCGGAATATCAATTATAGCTTACGGTGAATTTTTGGCATTGTTCTGAAAAACTTCAATTTTTGATGAATAGTGAAACCACTAAGTGGTAGTTAAAAAACTGATTTTTCGTTTAAATGAAACATTACCACTTATGTGATTTGATTTTCAAAAATCTGACATTCATGGTTGTAATTAGGATGTAAAATGTGCTTCAATGGGATTAAAATAATTTTTTTGGTGAATAGTAACTTTTAAGTTTAATTAATCGTGATTAAAGATAATTAGTGATATTTAAGGTAAAAATTATATTATAAAAATATGAAAATACATTTACACTTGTCCTAACCCTATTGGATGTGTCATGGTCGACCAAGACAATCCATGGGTCAACTTGGGGACCCCATGGATCCACTTTGGTAGGAAAATGACATAACTAACTTTTATTTAAAGTTAAAATAAAAATGTCACAAACATAAGTTGTTTTACTAACACAATTTTTAAATGGGGTTATACAAGTCATATTTTTTACTATACATATTCATTAGAAATATAAAAATATATCCTAAATCATTATATTTTTTTACAATTTTTATACATTAAATAAATTAAATTATTTATGATATCATGATGATGCAGCGATTACCTCATTAATTAACGATTTAAATAAAATGAAAATATAATGTAAACTCTAAGACTTAAACATGTAAAAAACCTATTGGATGAGTATATTTCGAACCCTTATCACCTTATCCTCGAAATATATAAGTGTGGTACCATTACAATCCGAAAAATCATTTCATAATAATGTAACATTTCAATCTTTCCAAGAGTGCCCCTTCTCTCCTCTTATAAAAGGCCCCCACCACTACCACATTACTCACACCTTCAAAGCATTTTCGTTCATCCAACCTCTACCCAAATACTCTCTCAACATCCCTCCCTTACTCTTAGAAGCCTCACATTGGGCATAAGCCTTCCCAAGCAATCCTTTGGCTCAAATCAAAAAGAGTTACCCGATTTTAAGGTAATGTCTTCTCTAATGTTGTTTTGTTTTATTTTGCTTCTCAAACCCCTTAAACCCATTTTATTTCTTTCTTTTGTAACAAAACCAGTATCTAAAATATTATAGGATGTTTCTATGATAAGTATTTGGTTTACACTTACACACACATTCATCTAATGATTAAAGAACATACTATTTCTGTGGGTGGCGAAATACTGCCTCACGAAACGATGATTGTTCAATATTGTTTTAACACCTCTAATGGTGGCCATTCTTATGACACTATTTTCATATATAATGTATATATTATGTTTATGTTTTCCTTATGCTTCTGTATTTCTCATTTATGGCATACATTATGATTTCCATTATGGGTAAACGCGATAATTTCATTTTAGGAAGTGCAGACTACCGCCCCCTCAAAGTGATTTGAATCGTTAATGCCATATGTGGGATGTATAAAGGATGGAGTAAATGGTATTATACATTATATTATACTGGAATTATATTATACCTTTATATAATTATAACTTCATTCCATTAAATATCAATTGGAAATGAAAGTAGCGTTCATGCGTACGTACGGCTTACCGTCTCCAGGAACGATCCATTTCCTATCTTACCTCTAAATGTTATTTAATATTATAAATGAATGTATATAGTGGATATATATGATGTATATGATATATAAATCATGAATATAATTATGTATATATTGGATATTTTACCACATGAACAATGTTTAATTATAAGAAGTTTATTTTTGACTCAAGTCCCTAAGATCGACAAAACGACCGTTATAAACATAAATAATTACATAATGTTCATGACATGGTAATAAGTGATATAAAAGTAATAATGAACTTGAAAATGTTTCTTAAAAAGGTATAGATTAACTCTAGTTTATTATTCAGGAGATCAAAGAACGGTCGAGTGAATTCAGACACAAGGTAAGGGAACTTCTTAACCCAGTTTACGTTCTTTGGGTTAATCTCCTACTTTCAAAATATGTCATGATATTATTTTGTACTATATTGTATTTTTACTTCTTTATGTTTACTTATAGTGAATAACCATAATATATTTATTTAAAAAAATGATCTTTGTAAGGGAACTTCTTAACCCGATTTCCATTCTTTGGGTTAATCTCATACTTTCAAATTATGTCATGATATTATTATGTCCTATCTTGTATTTAAACTTTCTTTATGTGTACATATAGTGAATACAAATAATAGATATATTTTATTTAAAAATTATCTTTTTAATGGATTTCGTCTCAATCTCTATTCATTGAGGAATATTTTGTTTTATACACAAATTTATTTTATACGGTGTATAAACCCCTTTGACTTTTATGTTTATTCAAAAGGAATCTTTTTATACGAAGCATTTTACTAAAGGAATAAAGGAATGCTTTTCTTGTCTTGCGTATGTGGCGAAAATGAATTCTCCACCGTCGTGACCATTATTTCAGTTTCTGCTTCCCCTAAAATCCATAACTTTTTTTTAAATGACAAATAAAAACCAAGTTTTAACTTTCATTTATTTTGGTATAGAAAATGGTTTTGATAAAGTTTTTTATTAAATCAATGTGTTGTATTGATATCTTGTGATTGAAATGTTGAAATTTTATGTTTAATTTATGCATTTTTTATGTGATACGATTATGTTATGGTTTATGATATGTTTAAACCTATTCATATGAGGAATTCATTGGACTTAATAAGTGACGGGTGGATCCCGCTATAGCTCCTCGATGCATCAGTAGGTCTCATGAGACAAACTAGTGTCTTGGCATGAGGTCCTGACAAAATCTTGTTGTAGACTTGGCACGAGGCCTTGGCCACATGGTTATGATAGTCTGGCATTATGCATTCCATCATTATGAAATGGATATTGATATTTCATGTGATTATTGTACTAGAGGAATATCCATGTGAGTATGTAAATGGAATTATTTAATTTTATTTTTTCCATATTATGATTAAGTTAAAGTTTAAAAAGTCTTTTGTTTTAGTTATACATTGCCTTAAATGTTAATGTTTATTTACGAAAGCTTCCGCAATATTGTTATCCTTACTGAGCATCTGAGCTGACCCCTTTCAATGTTTTATATTTTTCCAGGATGTGGAGAAGAATTTTATGAATGACCTTCAGGGAGTTTCATAAGAGGATATGAGTGTGGTCTATAGAGACTTTGTTATTGTAGTTTTTCACATTATGATGTAATGTAACATTTATGAATGTATCTAGTGTTTCCAAGGCTAGTAAACTAATCAGTCTTTTGAGACATGATCTTTTGTGATCACGCCAATGTTACAAAGTAATGCACCGACTCTGGGTAGCTGGGGTTGGGGTGTTACAGTTGGTATCAGAGGAAGTTTAGTACCAACCTTGGAAGATAGATTTAGATAAACGCTGATTAGAGCAAATAGCCCGAAGATAGACTTTGATAATTAGTATAGATGAACTTCCTAGAATTTTGTAGTTGTATAGATTTTGTGAGTTTTCCGAGAAATACATCCCTGTCAGGATATGAGCAGGTAGAGGAGGATCTGGCACATATGTACCTAGGGGTAAAACATGAAAACACGGCTTTGAGCTAGAATCGAACGGGAACTGGTGCACGATAATGGGCCATACTGCACTCTAGGTTACGACACTCCCGGGGGATATGCTTATGATAATTCTCATTTTCTTTACAAACCACTATGAAGGGTTATGAGTATATACTTTCTCAAAGAATGAATTTTTATGGATTATAACCATAAATAGTTCAATTTATGTTAAGTATTTTACAAGTATGGAAATATGTATTTTTATTCATATACTAATATAGTTTATGCCATTGTTTAAAAATGTCCCCTAGTGGAAGGAATGGAAACTGTATCAATGCACACACTCCGTGTAAGGATTTACCTCCTGCTCAAGATAATTTTTGTGGATCTGGAGATACTACTGGTGCTGATCAACTTATTACCATACTGGGACAACTCACTCAGGTTATGAATAATAACCTTACTCACATGGAGCACCTTGATCCGTAACGTGGATGATCAATGTTAGACCGCTTCATTAGGCAAAAACCACAAACTTTTAATGGGGGTAAAAATCCATTAGTAGTTGAGCAATGGATAAATTCATTAGAAAAAATATTCCATGCCTTGGGGAGTAGCGAAAGGGAGAAGGTTGTCATGGCATTCTACCGCCTCATTGGAGATGCCGATCAATGGTGGTCACTGATTCAAAACACAAAGGAAGATGATGAAGTATCAAATATGGGATGGAGAGAGTTCAAAGAGATTTTCATAGAAAAATAATTTCCATATGACCATCTAGCAGATATGGAAAGGAAATTTCTGAGTCTCAGGCAGAAGGAGGATGAGAATGTCGCAAAGTATGAGGCTATCTTTACAAGGTTAGCGAGGAATGCTACATATTATATACATAACCCAAGAAGTAAGATTTATCGTTTCTATGATGGGTTAAAACCATTTCTCCGGCGAGCTTTAGTATCACAATCCTTCTCATCGTACAAAGATATTGTCTCGTGTGCTATCAAGACAGAAAAGGAATTCTCTAAGTCTTATGACAACAAAGTAAAGCAAGAGAAGAAGAGAATGTTGGAACAAGAGACGGATAAAGGGAAAAGGGAAAGAAGTATTTTCCATTATGTGATAATTGTGGGAAGAATCACCTATGTACTTGCCTAAAAGGAATGAGAGTTTATTATAAATGTGGAGAAAAGGTTCACCAGGCTCGTGATTGCAAGGGAAAGAAAAAGGCTATCAATGTTGAATGCTACAATTGTAGGGAAATGGGGCATTATGAAAATGAATGTCCTAAGTGTCAGGGAAACCTACCTCAGAAAAGTCCAAGGGATCAAGGACAATCTTATACTGTTACTACAGTTGAAGCAGAATAATTAATGTATTGGTGCTTTTGGACTCAAGGATTATATTCTGGTTATAAAAATAAAGTGATATATATAAGGATTGTACTGCAGTATTTCTTGTTATCATTATGGTTTTAATATGATGAAGGAAATCATATTTTTATTATGTGACAATAAGATAAACATTACTTTGTTTGGGGAATCTTATGTTACAATTGATTTTGGAATTTAGATACCTTTTAGAGAAAGCCTGGATAGGGGTATTTTGGATAACTATTAAGGTTGGAATGGATTAAGTTGACCGTGGATAGTATTGTTTAAGGTTATAACATTTCTGAAGATTATTTTTGGAATATTATTATACTATAGTTTTAGGAAAAGGACAACCTGCAGGGTGGGGCATAACCCGTCACGTCAGACAAAGCTATAGGAATAGAACCCACAACCACAGTGCAACATGCCTTTATTACCTACCACTAGCCTATAGGAAGTCCTTGGTTATTACAAAATAGTTTTCTAGTCTAAATGGTATGTGGTAATATTTAGAACCATATACAATTAGGATAAATAGAATATTTTCGAGTTCTGTTACCATTTGGAGTGATAGATGGGTTTGTGGTAAAAAGTTATTAAAGAATGAAAGTCTACATGACAAGTAAGTATATTTACTTACATTATTAGTAAATATCATAAATATATTCCTCAACTTTATGAAAGGTAACTTAATACAAAAACATATCCAGTTAACTTTTCCAACTAGGGATTCAATGACCGTTTAACCAATCACAAGTTTGGGATTTTCTTATGGTTAACTTTCTCCTAATCATGTTTTCTGCAACTCTCCATTAGACCTTGATGGTTTTTTTTCATACATATCCATATTTTCAAAGAATCATAGTATGGTCTATCTCGGATGACCTTTGTACTTCTCTTTCTTTCATTTAAAGTTATATTTTTATTAACCCTATTTCTGATGTGGGTTTTCCACAAATGTATTTGCTAATTTCAATCTTTTATTCTCAAAGATCAAATTCAAATTTCTAGGGTGCAATTATTGAAGGATGGAAGAATGTAACACCCCAAGCTTTTACGATATGCTTCTCTTTCAATAATGAAATAGCTTGCATTATACGCAAGTTCGAGATTCTAACACACCGTGACCAATAAAAGTAGTAGTTATGAATAGTAATATTCAAATTTTGAAATTAAATAAATTTTATATTTCAAAATGGACTTCAATTTTGGATTCGGAATATCGAAATTATCCTATGATGAATTTTTGGTATTTTTCTGAGAACTTCCAATTTTTTAGGAATAGTGAAAAATACTTCGAACAAATTTTTTTAATAAAAATAATTTATAGTGATAAATTATAATATTTTGTGGTTTTAAAGTATAATTATAATATATTTTTACCATTTTATTCAATGGTGGTCATTAGAATTAATTTAACATTGAAATTGGACATAAACAATTGTCAATATTTTGATATATATTGTTTCTTAAAAACATGCTATTTGTTGTGAAAGCAGGACTTAATTATAAAATTAATTAATTAAACTTATATGTTTGTAATTTCGTAAAATAGATATCATTTTTGAATTCGGAATATCAATTATAGCTTAGGGTGAAATTTTGGCATTGTACTGAAAAACTTCAATTTTTGATGAATAGTGAAACCACTAAGTGGTAGTTAAAAAACTGATTTTTTGTTTAAATGAAACATTACCACATCTGTGATTTGATTTTCCAAAATCCGACATTCATGGTTGTCATTAGGATGTAAAATTTGGTTCAATGAGATTAAAATAATTTTTTGGTGAATAGTAACTTTTATGTTTAATTAATCGTGATTAAAGGTAATTAGTGATATTTAAGGTAAAAATGATATTATAAAAACATGAAAACACCTTTACACTAGTCCTACCCCTATTGGATGTGTCATGGACGACCATGAAAATCCATGGGTCAACTTGGGGACCCCATGGAGCCACATTGGTAGGAAAATGACATAAATAACTTTTATTTAAAGTTAAAATAAAAATGTCACAAACATAAGTTGTTTTAATAAAACAATTTTTAAATGGGGTTATACAAGTCATATTTTTGAATATAAATATTCATTAGAAATCTAAAACGAATTCCTAAATCATGATAGTTTTTTTATAATTTTTAGACATTAAATAAATTAAATTATTTATGATACCATGATGATGCAGTGATTACCTCATTAATTAACGATTTAAATAAAATGAAAAGATAATGTAAAATCTAAGAATTACACTTGTCAAAAACTTATTTTATGAGTATATTTAGAACCCTTATCACCTTATACTCAAAATATATATGTTTGGGACCTTTAGAATCCGAAAAATAATTTCATATTAATGTAACAGTTCAATCTTTCCAAGAGTGCCCCTTCTCTCCTCTTATAAAATGCCCCCACCACTACCACCTTACTCACAACTTGAAAGCCTTTTGGCTCGGCCAAACTCTGACAAAATACTCTCTCAACTTTCCTCCCTTACTCTTAGAAGCCTCACATTGGGCAGAAGTCTTCCCAAGGAAGCCTTTGTCTGAAATCAAAAAGTGTTACCTGATTTTAAGGTAATGTTTTCTCTGATGTTGTTTTGTTTTATTTTGCTTCTCCAACCCCTTAAAATCTTTTTATTCCTTTCTTTTGTAACAAAACCAGAATCTAAAATATACTAGGATGTTTTTATGATTATTTTTTGGTTTACACTTACACACACCTTCATCTAATGGTTAAAGAACATACTGTTTCTGTGGGTGGCGAAATACTGCCTCACGAAACGATGATTGTTCAATATTCTTTTAACACCTCTAATGGTGGCTATTTTTATGAAAATATTTCCATATATAATATATATATTATGTTTATGTTTTCCTTATGCTTCTTTATTTCTCATTTATGGCATAATTTATGATTTCCATTATGGGTAAACGCGATAATTTCATTTTAGGAAGTGCAGACTACCGCCCCCTCAAAGTGATTTGAATCGTTAATTCCATATGTGGGATGTATAAAGGATGGAGTAAATGGTATTATAAATTATATTATACTGGAATTATATTATACATTTATATAATTATAACTTTATTCCATTAAATATGAAATGGAAATGAATGTAGAGTTCATCCGTATGTACGGCTTACCGTCTCCATGAACGGTGCATTTCATTTCATACCTATAAATGTTATGAAATATTATAAATGAATGTATATACTGGATATATATGATTTATATGATATATAAATCATTAATATAATTATGGATATAATGGTTATTTTACCACATGAACAAAGAGTAATTATAAGTAGTTTATTTTTGAATCAAGTACCTAAGATCGACAAAACGACCGTTATAAACTTAAATAATTACATAAAGTTCATGACATGGTAATAAGTGATATAAAAGGAATAATGAACTTGAAAAATTTTCTTAATAAGTTAGAGATTAACTCTAGTTTATTATTCAGGAGGTCAAATAATGGTCGAGTGAATTCGGACATGAGGTAAGGGAACTTCTTAACCCTGTTTACGTTCATTGGGTTAATCTCCTACTTTCAAAATATGTCATGATATTATTTTGTCCTATATTGTAATTATACTTCTTTATGTGTACTTATAGTGAATACACATAATAGATTTATTTAAAAAAATGATCTTTGTAAGGGAACTTCTTAACCCGATTTCCATTCTTTGGGTTAATCTCCTACTTTCAAATAATGTCACGATATTATTATGTCCTATATTGTATTTATAATTTCTTTATGTGTACATATTGTGAATACAAATTATAGATATATTGTATTTAAAAATTATCTTCTTAAGGGATTTCGTCTCAATCTCCATTCATTGAGACATATTTTGTTTTATACACAAATTTATTTTATTCGGTGTATAAACCCCCTTGACTTTAATGTTTATTCAAAAGGAATATATTTATACCAAGAGTGGTACTAAAGGAAAAAAGTAATGTTTTTCTTGTCGTACGTAGGCGGCGACAATGACTTCTCCGCCGCTGTGACCATTATTTTAGTTTCGGCTTCCCCTAAAAGCCATAACATTTTTTTTAAATGAAAAATAAAAAACAATTTTTAACTTTCATTAATTTTGGTATTGAAAATGGTTTTGATAAGGTTTTTATTTAATCAATGTGTTGTATTGATATCTTGTGATTGAAATGTGGAAATGTTATGTTTCCTTTATGCATTTTTTATGTGATAGGATTATGTTATGGTTTATGATATGTTTAAACCTGTTCATATGAGGAATGCATTGGACTTAATAAGTGAAGGGTGGAGCCCTCTATAGCTCCTCGATGCATCGGAAGGTCTCATGAGACAAACTAGTGTCTTGGAACAAGGCTTTGAAAAAATATTATTGTAGACTTGGCACACGGCCTTGGATATGTGGTTATGATAGTCTGACATTATGCATTCCATCATTATAAAAGTGGTTATTGATATTGCATGTGATTATTAGACTAGTGGAATATCCATGTGAGTAAGTAAATGGAATTATTTAATTATATTTTTCCCATATTATGCTGAATTTAATGTTTAAAAAGGATTTTGTTTTGGTTATACATTTCCTTAAATGTTATGGTTTATTTACAAAAGCTTCCGCAATATTTTTATCCTTACTGTGAAACTGAGCTCACCCCTTTCCATGTTTTAATATTTTCTAGGATGTGAAGAAGAATTTTATGAATGACCTGCAGGGATTGTCATAAGAGGATATGAGTGTGGTCTATAGAGACTTTGTTATCGTAGTTTTTCATTTTATGATGTAATGTAACATTTATGAATGTATCTTGTGTTTCCAAGGCTACTAAACTAATCGGTCTTTTGAGACCTGATCTTTTGTGATCATGCCAATGTTACGAAGTAACGCACTGACTCTGGGTAGATGGGGTCAGGGCGTTACACAGTTCCTATCTATACACGCTTTCGTGCAACATTTTACACAAGAAGAAATCATAAAAATTGTTCTTAATATGAACATGATAATTATATTACACATAGTACATAGTCACTTTTTCATGTAGAATTCTAATTTGAATATTTTCATTATGTGTATATAAAATTACATTATCAAAAAGGTCCTCATTCATATATACTTCTATAAGAATTTTTATGATCAAACCAAAACACATAAATTTTCTTCGTTATCAAAATGATAGGGACACCAATTGAAGCATAAATTTCAAATAGAATTTTTGGGTTCCAAAATACCAAATTGAGAGTATTAATCAAGATCTAAACATGATAAAAAGAATTTTTAACAATGATGAAATCCTAATTTTGAGACCATTAATGAATTTGAAAGTTTATCTAGTTTCATATATATAGAAAAACCCCCATGATTAGTTAAAAATACCCATATAGTTGATGATATAGTGGAAAATCCCTTTTAAAGAGAAATAAATTTCAAATTGGAAAATACTCAAATAGTATACATCTAACAAATTTGATATTTCCATGTCTAAGAATTTTACGCTCATAGAAGTATGAGTCTAGTAATGAATGATGGATTAATTCAATAATTTCATTCTTAGATAGACCCTAAGTTAGCTTCAACATATTTTGTTTAACACAATTTTGTGATCATCAAGATGGAATATACATAATATATTTAAATGGACATGAATGATATAAAAAATCTTATTTTCTTCTATGACCATGGCCTTTGAATCATGTAATTTACTCGCCTCATCGATCACTTTTAGATCCCTGCCAAAAAGGAGTTTCTTATTTTCAACCAAAGAAAACCATGGGGATACCGCCAAAGTGGATGAAAATTAGATTCTAGTGAGATCAAAATCTATGGAGAAATAGTTGACCCGTGTTCTCCCTCTCATCATTGAGTAATATATTTGATATAATTATATAATGGATTTTATCCCCCTTATGATAAAATATATGATTCTAAACCAGATCATTCTTCCCCAATGATGTGATACAATTTCATTGGGGATATTTATTAACATTATGACTATATATAATTATTTTTTCTATGAGAATTATTCTGCCTAATCATATTTTGACCAATGATTCCTTGGTATGGAACCATTACCCCTATATGATATTGAGAATACAGATTCCTAGATAGGGATTCATTCCACCTCGATGACATGAGATAATTAATTCATGGGTAGGGCGTCGTTCCTCCAAATATGAAATTTTACTATTGATTCCACAATTGAGCGTTGATCCTTTTATATGACCTAGTTTAAATTGATTATATGATTGGACTACATCCACCTTTTAGATATAATTTTTTATCATAGATATCCAACACTATCTAAAGCATGAATTGTTGGCCTCAGAGTCACTTTAGAACGCAGTGATCAACATTGAATACCTTATTGCATTTCTACACCTTAATTATTATTTTGAGAATTTCCCATGTTTCATGCACCATATATACTAGTTATGTTAGGTAAAATATTTGTGGGTGGTATACTAAATTTTTATCACACCCTTCTAAGGTAGCCATAACACTTAATTTCCCAAGAAGACTTTGTGATCATGGGTTTTAGAAGGGAAGATTTCTAATATTTTATGGTTGATCTAAATAGCACGAATGGAATTGATATATAAGGATGTAGGGGTGTTAGTTGATCCACATTGTGTTTTATTTTATGTTTATCTTTATATGAATTTCTAAGTAGATGATCAGTGGGATGTATGAGCATATGACATCATTTAATTTATTATCATATAAATATAATTTTTTTGATATGCATACTCATAATTTTTATGGATGTGGGATTTTTTTCACTGGAAAATTTACAATAATCTGAGGGTATATATTTCCAATTATAAAAACATTCCCTTATTGCTAGGGAGAAGCCTCTAGAATATGGGAAAAATGATTAAGGTGTTGTGATACTCTAATCAGGACATTGATGATTGTTATTTTCATGATGGTATTATAAACATCCTTAGGCGATAATATTTCGATTAATATATTTATAATAGGAAGTTAAAAATTAGTTGATTATGGGGAACCAAGTCCTAAAAAAATAAAATTGTGTAAACTAAGAAAAATGTAATTATTTTATATGAAAACTCATTTGGATATATGTAGACTATTTTACAGTTCCATCGGGTACCCAGTTGAACCATATGGGAACAATCACCACTTCCAGGCTCATAGAAAACATGATATGGACCATTGTGTAGCCGGTGCAACCTGTAGTGGTTTCATCACCTCTATCTTACCCAAAAATCCTACCCAGACCCCTATAAATCCAACCAAACCTCATTCCAAACCAAAATTATAGTAATATTACTTCATCAAATATTAGAATATGATTTCAGACATCAAAATAAAAAATTTCCCGTCATTTAGAGGAAAAAATCAAGAAGGCCCATGCCCTTGGATGGTATTTTCAGCATTTTTCCCTACATAATCATTTATAAAATCCATTAGGACAAGAGCCTTTACAAATTCTATTCTCATATATAACAAAACAATTTGATTTATTTCTTTTATTATGATATATTTTATTCTCATTATTTTCATATTTTTGTCATGGGTTCAAGACCCCACTTCAAATATAAAATTAGATATCTTGGGCATGTGTTAAGGTTGTGTGATGGCATCCTCAGTGTTCATAGATGGGAATTTTTAACATTTTGAAATAATGGTACTACACTTTGAAGATGAATTAATTGACCAGTAGTGATGGTAATGTGGGCTTCAGCGGGGGGTAATATTTCCGCACTAGAATTAGTGGGTGGAATTCACCTCACAGGAATTCTTATATTCTTCTAGGAGCTTTGAGCTTTATAATTTCTATATTAGATAAATAAATAATGCACTCATGTTATTAGGATTCTCATAGAAGGCGAGTAAGTGATTATATATCCCCTATAAAGTTCATACTATATATATATAATGTAATAATGGTCATCATGGAAAATAACACTATAAAAATATTACACTTGAGTTTTGATGATTGAATAGGATAAATAGAAACCATGAGAGATATATATTACTTATGTAATATGATAACGAATTTTTAATCATCAAGGAATAGATTCATTCTAATAAAAAATTCATCAATAGTTTTAACTATAATAAATGGAAATAATTCACGAATTCTAAAATGGTATCTATGTACACCAACCTTGTCAGATCATTATTGTTTTACTCAATGTGAATAAACCTATAGGGTGATACCATATCAGTAAATAGAAAACATACAATTATGGTAAATATATTACCAATGAATCATGAAAAGTGGATAATGTTTATACAAACCATTGGATTAAACTATATTGATCCATTTCATCTGTAGTGATGCATAATTCCATAAGAATTTTACATTCCATTATAATATTATATGATGATATGATATATCAAATTGATTTAAATAAATAATTCCTTATAAGAAACAAATGTAAGGTTTTCTATATGATAAAATCTATGGGGTTTTGACGTTCAATGAAATTTTAAAAAGTTATTATGATTAAATAACTCATTTATGTGTGGAAATAATTATTTTGAAAATTGAATCATCATTTTTATAAATTCATTAATGGGATTTATTTGATCATCAATGAATTTGATACACATTAATTTTGAGGAATTATTAGTCAATCCATTTTTTTACAAAATTGGAGTGAGTGCAGAATCCTACATAGTTGTTTCATAGAATAAACATCAACAAAATTTTTTATACAAAAACAAATATCAATAGAAATGTTCAAAAACAAATAACTATTCAAATAATGTATGAAAATAATCAATATATGTTATAAAAAAATAAATGGAAATAAATCAGTTTGGAATAAAATTGATCATTTGTTGTATTTTTTCTTCTATGTTAAGATCATTAATGACCATAATTTACCTCATCATTTATTCCATTATATCCTATACAAATTTATTAAGAATTAAATATCCATGATAGATATTTATCCATGACATGGAATTTATGATTTAATATTAGGGTTATAAATAAAATTAGAAGAGAAACCACATGGGAAGGATAGATCTGTATAAATAATATGGAATGAATTTTTGGGTGGGAAATGAAATATTGAGATTAAGGGGAGATTTATTTTTAGGAATATGATAAAAACATATGTGGAAATGATGTGAAATTTTCAAAATTTCATGTGAAGCGTGATATATTTATAAAATGATACTATGAAATGGTTGGTAAGATGCAGAAAAAAGTAGGTCTTGTATGTGGTTTTAATTTTTAATGAATTTTATTTTTTAAAACTGATGGAAAAAAATCCCATGTTATGGGTTTTTTGGATAAAAAATACAATAATCAGAAATTAAAATGTGGGTTTTAATGTTGGTTAATTTCATACATGAAGTTAAAATGAACCTTGATAATGGTTATGACATTAGTTATTAAAATAATATATATTAAAACAGTTTGTGGTTGAGAATTAATATTTATTATTATAATAAATGTCATTAAAACCCCTCATGAAATGTTTTTACATCATTTATTATAATAAATTACATCAAAACCATCCATTATATGGTTTATAACATAATATTTTTAATTATTGGTGTTAAAAATCCAATTGGAATTAAATTTTTTACTAGTTTTTCTATCATGGAAATTCAAGTAATTAATTTTCATTTGGATCCAACAAAAGCAATACTACATAATATTTTAAAAATCCCCAGGATGGATTGAACATTGATAGGGGAGGGGTGAATCAATAGTTCATTTTTAGGAATCCATTTTCTTTCAAATTCAACCCCATGAACTTGTAATGGTTCTTGATCCACACAATATTATTTTGAAATAACACTTCATGTGCAGTGGTATTAATAGAAATAGAAGCACATAATATTTACATGTTTCTCCATAAATACATACTGTTTTTCATGATGGTTGTTCCCCAAAAAAGTATTTTGCATTATAATTTCACTATTTCCACAACTGATTATAATGGATCTGAATTTAACTGAGAGACTCCATTTAATTTTGGCACCAACCAAAAGACTTCTTTCTCTATATCTAATAGAGAGACCCCTTCTACTTTTGTCTCCAACCAGAAGACTTCAATTACTCTTAGTTATAATTTTTAGGATTAACCTCTATTTATGGATTGACCCAATATAGGATGATATTATTATCTTCCCCCATGATCTGGATGAATTTGGATTGCCCATGTACCTGTTCAAGTACCTTCAACAACAAATGGTCGGGTCTGTTGGTCTTGCTCAATAATTCTGACCACCTTTAATTTCCAATTTCATCAATGCACCAATGATTGGGCTAATTCTTCCTTCTACATAAAGATCTGACTTCAATTAATGTGTTCAATATTTTCCCAAAAAGTATTCACCTCTATTATGCAATAATAACTCATAAAATATCAACCGCTTCTTCTTGAAATATCAACATCATGTAATTATTTCATGGCATCTAAACATATTATTTTGGGTATGTCATGTAAATCACATATATTTAATGTTATTTATTTTATTTAAGTTCTTTCGTTAATCACCTTTTGGTTAAACTCAAATTTATCTCTTGTACACATGTGTGGGATAATCCCATTCAAGAGAATGAATTCTTCAAGACCTTATCCTCTCCTTTGTGCACAACCTGTCCAGACACACACATTGTGTGATCTTTTAGTTTATGTCCATTGTGTTAAATTCATGAATGTTATTTTCCCGAACTGAATAGTTATATGAATTTTGATGAAAGGGATTTGTGAACTATATCTCTTCCTTTTATCATGTAAATAAAAATGGGGAAGACATTTTTATGTGCACATGTCCTTCTTTACAAAACATAGTATATTGTCTCATTATCTCAACCCAAATTCATGATCCAGGAAGGCCTCATAGATATGGATGCTTTATAAAAACCAATGTGTAATGATAAAATTATATTATAAATTATTATATGAAACCTATTGTTCGTAAAGCATATAAAGTTTTTTATTCACATTTTTTATGCCTGTAGATTCCACCTTCCTCTTGAGGCAAGAAAAAAGATTCGCCGAACTAAATGTACTTCACGAATGAGTTCAAATTTTCTCTGTTTCTCCAGAAATATCTCAAAAATAATGATCAGAAACCACCCTTTGGGATGAGTGTATATGGATATGCATTTCTGACCATGTGGAAGACTCCTTCAATTCTCATAGTTTTAATTTTTTTCTCAGCTACCTAATGTTTTTGGATTATCTCAAACATACACTGAGAAACATGGAATTTACCATCAAATGATCTCATTTTCCATTTTCGGTATCATCCTCATATGCATTCCATAATTGCATGAATCTAATTTGTAAAGATCAATACCCAATTTTTATTTAAAAGGACTATAACTTCATTTACAGTCTCGGCTGAAGCACATGATCTATGATTAATCACATGAATATAAGATGAAATTACCTGACTGATATTAAGATGATTGTGTGAGACTTAATCCTTCAGCATCCCCATAGAGGATGGTCGATTTATCATTGATGATGTCTTGAATACATCTATGGAATCCTAGTCATCATCGAGTGGCTGGTAGAAGGGGAGGGAATCATTTCTTGATTGGATGGTTAATATCAAATGATCTAACATCCAACGTTCTTCCAATATTTTAGGATGAGAAATAATAGCCCTCTCATATTATCATCCCTCATCTAAATCCACATAACTCAAGGAATGTTATATAAATACGATGTCACTAACATCCACTCCTAAATATCTTCCTTCTCAACCTATAATGCCCTATACGGGTTCTCCTTTTCATTGTGTCGCCCTACACAGTTGTATCACCACTCTTGCCCCCACCCATGCTTCCCTTGGGCTGGATAGGGCTAGTCTTCCTTAGGAACAGTTGAACCAATGGGTCCCACTTGTTCCCTCACATGAAGGTGGACTTAGATAACATAGGTTTGGACCCCTTTTTTAATTAAAGTACTAAATAATGACTTATCCAAAATGTTATGTGTATAGAAGAAAACAAAACAATATCAAATAAAATCCAATGCCACCTTCTTATCATCTTCCTCTCTCATAAATCATGAAATATATATTCATATTTTTTATTTGTCACGTAACAACCTGAGATTTTATGAGATATATTATTTTTAATTTCTGTGATGTGTTCTATTATACACTACACTAGGATTAGCTTGTGTTATACACCGTATTAGCATGCAGTATACGCAACACAATTCTTGGATCATGATATACACAATTTCAAGTTCATTTGATAGAAGTTATTCTAAAAAACATTGAGTGTATATATATATATATATTCAATGTATAAATGAAATATGGTTGGATTTTGTTAGATGCATCAAAAAAGGAGTCTTGCACTACACGCAACCCGGACTTGGCTTTCATTACATGCAATCATGACCTTCCTCGATAGAGTGTGTTGTACGCAATACCGGGTTTCACTAAACAATGATATATGGTTATAATATTATCATGAACTGGCCGTTATGAATAGTATTAACCACATTTTGAATTTTATAACATTATTATTCCTCTTATAAATTTTCTAAAACATTTTACATGAACAAAATAAATTTTTCGGGTAAAATAAGTATTTATTTTTAGAAAAATGTAGTTTTGCCGCCTTTTGATGGCGCACCAACTTTAAATATAATTTTTGACACGTTTATAAGTTAAATTTTACAAAATAAAATTATTCTTTGGAATAAGGATATCAAATTTTACCCTGGATAAAATTTTCATATTATTCTGATAAGTTTCATATTTTAATGAAAAGTAAAAACACACTATATTTTAATTAAAAACAACTTTTTTCATCGTAATAATTTATGTGGTTAATTTATAAAAATGAATTGTTTTAAATTATAAATAGAATATATTATTACCATTTAATATAATGTATGACATTAGCATTGATTTTACCTTGAATTCGTAGGTTAAATCAATTCAATCTTTTGCAATATTTTAAACAAAAAACCCGTTTTCTTTCGACAACATGAATAATTTTTATTTAATTTCTGTAAGTTTAGTGTATTGAAATTGGAAAAATGGATTCCATATTTATAATCAGTGGGTTAAAATTATGTTAATAAGCTACTTTTTATTTTTGGGCTTTATGAATAGTAACTACGGTAAATTTTATTTTCCATAGTTAAAGGTAAATCAGGTAATTAAGGGTAAATATAATATTATAAAATTAACCTAACACCTGCCAAAATCCTATTGGATGACTACAAGTCGACCCATATCACCTTAGTGTCAGATTAGATTCATTTAATGGACTTTGTTCCATTTAAATAATTTAATGATTATTAATACCAAAGAAAGTGACAACATGTCACTCTCCTAAATCTTATAAGTATAATAATTTTAATTTAGTGATAAACATCATAAAACTTCAAAAATGAATAGTATCCAAAAAGATAATAAAATTATCTACATCATGATAATTTATTTATAATTTTTAGGGATTAAATAATTGGCATTAATGGTGATACATTAATGATGTAGAAATTATTTATTACTTGAAAACTCAGTAATATAGTTTTTATTGAAATACTAATACCCATTAAAAGGCCCAAAAACCTGAAAAAACTTATTGGTAGTGTATATATATACCATAAACATCCAATTACCAAATATGTAACCGTTTGGAGTATTTTAAAAGTTATTATGACACTTATATTATTTTATTTTAAATGATTCCAAAGTTGTCATCTTCATAATTTAATAAATATAACAATTTAAATATTGTGATTTTAAGATGATAAATTCGAGTAAAAGTATTATTATGAAAGGAAATATATTTATCTTCATCATAGGATTTTATTTTTAATTTTAATGCAACAAATAAGTATATTAAATAATTATAAAAAAATGATGTATTAATTATTTTATTAAGAGATAAACCAAATAAATGGTGTTAAAAATAATAAACTAAATATTATATGTACTATTTAATGTGCTCCACTAATTTTCTAGATACCTATGACCTTTTATGAATCTATTAATTCTTTTAGTTCGAACATATATTATGTATATATTTTATTTAAATTCAAATATATGAATAGTGTCAAAATTGACACTATTGTTATTTTATAAAAATAACATATTATTAAATAGTTTAAAAATCCCAAAAATATTTAAGAATTATAAATTTAAATTTATATAGACTAAAATATTATAAAGTATCCAATTATGGAAAATTAACAACATATATGTGATTATTTTTAACCATTTATAATTAAGAATTTTATTACCACAAATAAAATTAAATAGATTAAATAAAGATAAATCAAAATGATAAGTTTTAAAATAAAATCAAAACATGTATAAATTTGATTGGTTGATGATATTACAACCCTATATTATCTAATATTCAAATATGAGTCATTTTTGGTGGTTCTTAAGTGGGGTTAGATTTATTATAAATTAATATTTTTATGATTTCCAAAGGTGCCCCTCTCCTCCCTTATAAAAGGGCACCTCCTCCCTCTCTTCCTCACACCATTTTGAGCCTTAAAGCTCGGCTAACCCCTGTCAAATTCTCTTTTCCACTTCCCTAGAAATATTCTAGAGGTCCTGGTATACTTCAGAGACCAACTCTAGTGCCCTATGAGAATGTTTAAATAAGTCACTTCGAGAAAGAGGAGGTTTGGATACATACGAAGCATATCAGACATAATGTAAGGGATAATTTTGCAAATCTCATTTTTATCTGATATTGCTTATTCGTAAGTATTTACTGGGATTATTTCTATCATCCATGTCCATGTTTTATAAAAGTGATTTCATGTTTGTTTAAATTCATTTTTACTCTTTTTACTTTTACTACATGGTATGTAAGGAATTTTTCTTTTTTTACGTTACGAGGTACTTTTTTGACTTTTCCGGCAAAATTACAAGAAGAATGTTTTTTATCATATACAGAATGAAAGGATTTTTACGGTTTTATAAAGAATTATTTTAATGAATCTTCCTCCAAATGAATTCATGACTATTTTCAACAAAATTTCTTTCTTTCAAAATTGTATGACGTTTTGTGAAAATAAATTGATTTTGAAGAAGAAAGGATATTTTCCTCAAGAATTCATTTCTAGAGTTTTATAAAAACCATTTTTCCATATAAAATGACATTATTTCATATGTGTATGTTTCTAGTATAACGTCTCTATGATTTACATGGTTTCACTTTTCATATTATGAAATGATATCCATTTCTTTCATATGGATTATGTGATGATGGGATGATATTTATGAAACCCATTTTTTTGGGTTATGATGAATCTTTTAAGTTTATTTTGTGGCACAAGTAAGAATGATTTCATAATGAGATGGGTGTGACCTATATCTCCCTCCAATTAAGTGTGTAAATATTTATATCTCATGAAACAGACATGGCTGGAACAACAAGTTAAACCAGTTCAATAATACAGGACTGGAACGAGGAGTGAACTCGATTCAGAAAGGGACTTTGTCCACTAAGATTGTCTTGGCAGCAATGCCTTGGCTAATATGTAAATCATAACATTTGTTGAATGGTTTCCACTATTACATGTTTTATTCCCATTATATTTTATCATGGTTGAGGTTCCATTATGATATATGCCTTACGTTCTTCCACGGTTTATGTCTTTGCTCAAGATTTTGATGTTTAAATTTCATGTTCAAGTTTTTGCTTTCAAATGTTCATGGATTGTTTTATGTTCACTATGTTTTCCCTTACTGAGCATATGAGCTCACCCTTTTTATGTTTTCTTTTTCCTAGGATATAAGGATAGGTTTTAGGTAAGAAAAAAAATGTGAAGATCTTTATGGGAGATGTTGAGGATCTTTCACCAAGATTAGAAGATTATGTTCCAAGTCTCCAAAGGCACTAAACTATTACGGTCCTTATGTGACTGTTTTTGTTATGTATTAAGTATTCCGCAAAAGTAATGTAATATCCATGTATGTCAAGCTTCGGGTCTCTACATGTCATGTCTTCAAATCATCATGCATTAAAAATGAAATGGAAGAGCATTATTCTTTATATTTTTTCAGGGAAATTTCATCACACTCCTTTACACTTGTTGTGTTGACATTTAGGAGAACATTAACAATCATTTAATTTTAAAACATGGAGAATTACTAAATTTTTGAATCTAATGTTATGAATCCATAACAATTCTCCAATCATCACCACTCTTAATCATCATCTTTCCAAACACATATTGGAATGTTATTTGAAAATGAATGCAGCATTGGTCCCAAAAATCACCCCTTATTTTCAATGCCCCATTAGAACACTATAAAAGTGTAAATATGTGTGCTCAAAACAATTTCCCTTATTGGTAATTAAATTCAATGTAAATGTGTGAATGTTTCTAAAAAATATGTTCTCGTTCCTTTGATGATTATTTGTTGAATATCTTAGAGGGAGGGATCATATCACATGATTTTCATAGAAAATATCCATAATTAAATAAACACTAAGTATACATGGGATATCACAGTTTAGAAAACAAGAGAGATATGACCATGATTTCCAATAATGTACATAAAAAAATCATGCATAGAATGACTCAATTATCGTCAATGTAGTTATAAATAATCATATTTAACAATGAGATGCTAAATCATACACATACTTCAACAAAAACTTCATAAATTTCAAGTGAAAAGATAATGCTCTCCCTTTGTCTCATATTTTTATCATCCAAGTGCACCCTATAATTTATATAGTTAATATAATTATGAATAAGGGATGAGAGCATGATCATAATTATAAATCTATTCAAAGATTCTATTATCACTAGGTAGGGATGATTTAATAGCTTCATCTCATGAATTCCCCACTTAAAGAATGCATCCATAAACTTCATTTTTCTAAAAGTTTATATAAATTTATTCATATAAAATAGAATAATGTGGAACCTTAGTTTTATCTTAATGTGAATAGAAAGGTTTATATGTTTTCCTCAACCATGTTTTTCTACTATCTCCATTATTCATGCTTCCACATCTGATTTTAAAATTTCATTTATCCTTTGGTAACATGGATCTCATCATTCCAAAATTTTTTTGTGATATTGTTCTTTCCTGGTCCATTAAATTGTATTCATCTTCAAATAAAGATTCATATTAATTATAGATTCTTCATTTGATGCAAATGTAGTCAAACACACTTTTTCCTTATGTCCAACTATTTTACATCTATCACATAGAACATATCCAATAAATGAGTTTTCATCTATTGAAATCCTTTCACGAAATTCATCATATTTATGTGGAATATTCATTTTCCCATAGTTAGTTGATATTTATTATGCCTATTCAATCATTCTAGCATTCTATAATCATCTAGAAAAATCACAAGAATGCCCTAAGGAATATTGGCAGCATGTTTGGAGTTACAATAGGGATTTACCTTAATTTCTCTATTTTACTTAGGAAAGAATATCTAAAATGTTCTTATTAGTTATATATGATTTGACAGTTTTCTATTTTTTATATCCAAATATTGACTTATCAACATTTATTTTATGCGAACTTTTGTTCTCTAGTGTAGGTCTTATCTTTTATTTATCTTTTATCCCATGAAAACTAGGCATTATATTGTCCTCATGAATTTAAATATTATTACAAAATTCAAAATCCTTATACCCAAACTTTTTGAAACACCAATAATATCCAAAGATACTTGTTCTTTCCTTTTGAGATGTTGTCTATTTATGTTTCAAGGACTATGAACCTTTCTAACTTTGAGTGGTATTTCCACTCTTTGAGAAAACATTTAGTTGAACAGTTCCTCATTTTGATTATCACTTCCACTCTTTATGTGGGGGATTTAACAGTATCTTTGATCATCCATACATTACTATAGTTTTATTTTAGACCGGTACTATCACTTGAAATATTATTAGTACATATAGTAGTTTCTAGTTAATGGGAAACCATCTTCTTGGAGTATGTTAAATTTTTATAAGATACTAAACTCATGATCTTCATAAAGACATGATACCTTAATAATACTTATATAAGATCATCTATTTTAATGATAATCTGTAATCTTCTATGTTGTGGTGTTTCCGGATTCATTAACGTCACCTCTAGCTAAAGGTAGTTCATGTTGAGAGATTTCTTCTCATCCTCAACTGGTCTCAAATTGGCTTCACAATCCTATTTTATCTTCTTCATTTTTTATTCATGTATAATATGTAATTATTACAAGGAAATATAAATCTAATTTACCCTATTAACATTTTCCTCCAGTTGAGAATCTATAAAACCGTAGAAGCATTGTGCAATTTTTTAAATCCATGGAAAGGTTATAAAATAAAATATCATATAATTCTCTCCCACAAACACATTAAAGAAATTATTCAATAACGTAATCATATGTATCATTTCAATGATAAATTGTTCTTCCTATTATTTCTCAAATTTTGTGAGAGGGTTGGACATACCAGCAATTTCCATTAATTTCACTTCCATTTCATCATCTTCTTCTTCCAGCTATAATTTTCTATCTTGAAGACCCTTGATGCCTGAAATAATATGTTTTACCCTATTTCTAGGGATGTTCTTTATATGTTCCATGCGTATATAATGACAATCAGTAAGTGTAATATCATCATCAAAAATTTACAAGGATTCATTAAAATAATCATAATTAAAATAGTTTTTGGATTTTTTTCCATTAATATTACCTTTTGATAAAGGTTTCTCCCAATTACGAGTAATATTATTCTCAAATTTATTTTCTTATTTATTATTTCTATTAGTATATGTATTAGAATTAATCTCTATCTGAGGTATCTCACTTATTACCTATAATATGATATTCATAAATACTATCTTGGATCTTTAGAGGTGTCCTACGCTCTAATACCACTTGAAGAGACCCATGCTAGACTGATCGCTGAGAGGGGAGGGATGAATTAGTGATTTATTTTTCCAAATACCTTTTCAATAAAACTCAACCTCTTGATGTTGTTAAGGTTCTTTATCAACACAATATTATCACTTAATATCACTTCTTTTGCAATGGTAGTAACATAAAGAGAATCACACATTATTTACATGGTTTGACACAAGGAAATAATGTTTTCAATGTTGGTTATTCCCCCAACATGGATTCTATGTTATAATTTCACTATCTCTACATGTTAGTACAATATCTTCATCTCCAACTAAGATACTCTATTATCCATTGGATCCATTCAAAATACATCTTACTATATATCCAAAGAATAGATTCCTTCTACTCCTGAATCCAACTAGAAGACTTCAACTGCTCCATGCTCTAACTAGAATGATTCACCTTTATTCATTGGTTTATCTACTATGGGATGATCATTTTTTATGATATCTATAAATTTAAATTTCCATTTTACTTGTTCAAATAACTTCCATATACACTTGATGGGTCTATTGGTATTTCATAGTAATTATGAGGACATCTAATGACTGGTTTCCTCAGTGAAACAACTCTTGAGATGATTCATCCTTTTTCCGGAATCCATGAACTCACTTAATGTCTAAATGATGTGGACAAAAATTATTCACTGATATTATGAAAGAATAATTTTCACAATCTCAACCACTAGTTCATGAAATAACAGTTTCATGCATGAATATCATGGAATCTAAACATTGTTTTTTGGGTATCTCAAGTATAAAACATATATTGGATGTTTTTCATTATATTTTATGTTTGTTATTTAATATCATTTTTTCAACCTCAAATTCCTTTCACGTTTACATGTTTTGGATAATCACATGCATGTGCATCACTCTTCACAACCTTCTCCCTTCCATTGTGCATAACCTTTCTACACACATACATTGTCTAATAAATATGTTTAGGTTCAATATGTATGTTTCATGCATGTGCTAATACTAAACCACGTGTCTATAGAACTAATAATTCCTAATCATTATGAACTATGTCACTTCCTTCTTGCATGTAAACCGAAATGAGTATATCCTTTTGATCCATGAAATCCCCTCTTCACAAGACACATTATACTATCTCGATATCTCAACAAAAAAACATAAACCAGGAAATCCATTTGTATATGTGTTATTTATAAAAAATTGTGAGATATAAAAACATACTATCCCATGATATTTTGTGAAAACATCTTTATGTGAATCATAAAATGTGTCATATGAAATATTTTTATTCCTTCAGATTCAATATTCATCATTATGAAAGAAAAAGAACTGCATAACTCAGTTTACTTATTGAAAAATTTCATAGGTGATCTGTTTTTCAATAACTCTCTCAAAAATGATGATTGGAATCAACTCCATAGGTCAAGGGTATTTTGTATCTATAGGAAAATATTTTTTTTCCATAGATCCCCTTTTCAAGACATGTTTAAGAATCTTTATGTGCTCTGAATTTTAAGCTATGTCTGAGCTAAATGATTCATTTAGGATTATCTCAAACATATTCCATGAAATATAGTAGTTTCCATTAAGAGTTATCAATTTTTATTTTTAGTGTAATCCGCATATTCATGATATAATTTTATGAATCTCATTTGTAACATTTGATCACATTATTTATTCAAATGTCCTACAATATTGTTTATAGTCTCATCTGAAGCTCATGTTCTTTGATTTTTCACATGCATGAAAGATTAAATTTCATGCATAATTATTAGATGATTGTATGAGCCTTCATAATTAATCATCACCATTTGGGATGGTCAGTTTCTTGTTGAAGGTGGTTCAGTTTCATCTTTGGAATACTAGTGTTCATTGATTTGTTGGATGTATGGGATGGCATCCTTAATTGACTAGACAGTCAAGATCAAATGATCTAGTAGCCAATGTTCTTTATACATTTTATGTGGAGGAACAATTCCCCACTCAAAATAGAATCCCACATTGAATCTCAAATAGTACATGGTGCTTAATATCAAAAATATCATCCTAACATCCACTCAGAAATCTCTTCCCCCTCTCTTAATGCCTCCTTGTACTGATTCTCCTTATCATTGTGCCGCTCCATGCGGGGGAGCCACTGAACCTATTCCTTATACATGACTTCATATGGACGTGCATTTATATTCCCATCCATACCACCATCATACTGGCTACAGATGCACTCCCTTAGGCAAGATTAACCCAATGGGTCCTACATGTGCCCTCAGTAGTGGGTGGCCTTGGATGGAAGGGGGTTGGTCCCCTTTTTTAATATAATTCTTAAATATTGACTTAACCAAAATGTTATGTGTATAGAATATAACAATTAAATATAAAATAATATCCCAATACAACTTATTCTCATGTTGTTAGTTCATTCATCATGAAATATATATTGATATTTTTTCACGGCCACGTCTTCACATCCACATTTATAAAAAACACAATGCATGAGAAATCTTCTTCCTAAAATTACTTATTTCATAGTCTGAACATGTGCAAAAAAATGTGCATACTCCATTCTACATGTTAGCACCCTTTTATAATACAAGTCCCAAATAATTACATATCCAAAATTTTATTTGTGGAGAATAAATCAAATCGGTATAAAATTAAATTCCATCCCACCTTCTTCGAATAATCTTTTCTCATTTATCATGAAATATATATTCTTATTTTCAGGGGTATGTCTTTTCATCTTCACACATTAAAAACACAATTCAAGATCATTGTTCTATATGAAATTACTTCACTCATGTTTTTAACTTGTGGTAAACAATGTTCACACTCCTTTTCACATGTTGTTTTCTATATTTTGGATAACTTGAGAAATCATTAGATTTTGCAACATGTAGAATTTATCAGGCATAAAATCCAATGCTATGAATAAATAACAATTCTATAAGAATCATCACTTCTCATAATAATCTTACCAAACCATATTGACATGTTATTTGAAAATAAATGTAACAATGGCCCCAACATATTTTGTCTACCAATCATTTAATTTCCATTACAATGTATTGTATTTTTTATTTATTTGACCAAAGGATAAATTTTTTTAATATCATATTTTATTTTTAAAATTCCATGTTTGAGAGTATTGTAAACCTTTTTAGATGTCTGAATTCCCAAAAAATCCAAACACCCATTTCCCAAACACTCTATCTCGTTGCACAACTAAGAGAAACCATCAGTTCCACTAGAGTTTTAGCATCATCATCATTGGTGAAAAATTATCTACATATAATTAACATTTATTTTCCCAAATGATATTGGTAAATTGTGGACACAAATGTTATAAGATGGCTTCACACGGGTCATGAAACATTGGACCGATATAGTACGGTGAGGCCTTCAATGAAAGGGAGGGGAAGTGAATGAAAAAAATAATGCAGTATAAGATTCAACAAATACACTAGAAAGAACATATTATTTGAGGGACAATAATAACATTATGTACCTTGTACAATAAGAAAAAATGGAACATGAAAATAGGGGACAGTACTTGTGCATAGTACTATGTGAGGAAAATAATGGGTATTGTCACTCCAATATATTCATATGAAATCAAAACCTTTATATTTCATTACATTAATAAAATAAATTTATATAATTTTAGGGAATATTTAGGATAATTTTATTCCCATGTTTCATAATAATACTCATTTTTTGAATAAGGGAACATAAAATTATTTTATATCTAAAATATGTTGATAAGATCAATGTCCAAAATCATGGGTAGTTGTATGTGTTGATAGAAACTGTAAAAAACTAGAACAGGATGACCTGAAACATCACCCGACCCAACTCATAATAGGTATATATGTTTCTTCTCGATCACTCTAGGCTCATGAAAAGTTAAATAGTATCACAACTAAAAACATGAGGATGATTTGACCCTCAGGAAAAATTAAAATAACCAATATGTTCCAACGGAGAACCCGACATGAGGTCCCTATGTATTTGATAACCATTATAATTTAAATAATAAAAAACAAAACAACCACATCCAAACAAAGAATGAAAACAAGGATAATGTTTTAAAAAAAAATTTAAATATAATTAGACCATTTTATGTAAATATTTTAAAATCCGAAACAAGTTAATAGAGGCAAAAAAACATAGGTGGATAGGGAGGCTAGCACACCACATTACCCAAACTGGTCTAATAAACTCAGGAGATAACCTCTATCATCACTATGTGACTCTCAAGTCACCATCATAACCCAATGATCAACCTCTTCCCAACAGATCATGGAATAAAAAAACATTCACTAAAAAACAATGAACTTATAGGAAACATTAAGATTACATACCAAACAATGTGATTATGTATAGTTGGAACCAAATTCCAATTAGATAGAACCATGATTCCATTATATTTAATTTATAAAGTATCACTGCTAAATAGTTTGAAGGTTATAGTAAAATGTTTTTTCATTTTCCTTTAAATTATAAGTAAATATGTAAATAATACCTCATAAGAATTGTTAAAACACACAATTTATATATAATTATGATTAAAGGGATTACCAAGGTAATTTCATTTAAAAAACCACCCATTTACATTTAAAAAATAATTCATTTTAAGAATCCATGTTAAACCTTATCAATTCAATTAAAACTCCCTTTTTGAAAACAAACCATCTTCATAGGTCTATTGTTTAAAAAATGATTTTACAATGTATTACATTTAAATAAATCAATTATTTCCTTTTTATAAAACATTAATACATGCTCTATCCACATGTTTGAGTAATAAAGAAAGAGAAGACATAAGAACATACAAGCCATTGGGAGTCATAAATTAATTACAAAAATTACCAATGTCATTATTCACAATAGTGATTCTCATTCATAAATAACTAATAAATCAATGTAGGATCAAAAGAATAGATAGGAAACTCACATTATAATAAAAAATAAGGAGTAACAGAGGATAAATATTAGTATGAAAACACTTGGGACTAATTAGATAAGTACGATAAGATAAATTATTTAACCCACTACTGGTAGGTTAATGGACACACAACAAATCACCTAAATCACTCTCAACTAGTATCATCGTTAACACCTTTTATAAAGGTTATAACATTCAACTATGGTATACTAGCCAGTGTATAACTCGCCATCATAATAGTAAACCTCAATTGACTCCCCACTTAGTAGCCTAGGGTTCGTCATGTGATATCTAATGAAGGATAGTCACTATAAAATCATTGTAAATCCCATAAAAACAAAAAACCCAAATGAAATATAACACCATAATAAAAATCATCCTACCTACAACATAACCCCATTAACAATGAGACCTCAACCCACACTATATAACATGAATTAAAATTCATCTAACTACAACAATTGAATAATATTATAAGAAAATTGTATCGTGGGTCTAAAATAGGGTGAAAACATTATCCAATATAATTGACCATTCATAAATTATTTCAAACAAGATTTATTATTGACACCAAGAACCAGACATTTGGAAATTTCTTTTTTAAAACAAACTTTGAAGTCGTAGTGTAAATATAAGGGAATAAAAAATACACCAAATCACATTATCAATTAATTCATAGAATGTAATGTCTCGTATTTTTGGGTACTATTTAAAATATTATATGGGATTATTTTAAGACTAGGAGAAAAGATGGAATGCAATTCTAATGCATAATATTTCTAGAAAAAATGATTGATAAATATCAAAATTTTGAATAACATGTGTGAGAGGATTTCCAAAAAAATGGAATAACTTCTAAAAGGGTGGAAGGATAAAAAACCATAGAGCACTGTTTCATTCAGAGTAGTATGTTTACCCAATTCATGATCTATTGCTCAGTGTGGGTCTACTGTGAAAAGTTTTTTTCAGAAGTAATGAAAATAAAAGTAATTTTTATTCGACACATCAATATCATTTTTAAAGTATTTTTATGATTATTGGTTTATCATAATAACCCTAGAAACCTCTGAGATTTACGAGGATTAGAATCAATGGAGTATCCATTTGAATAATGAAAAATAGAACATGGATTGAAGATCTATGGATTGAAAGAACCACAAATTTGATGGATCACAGATCAATGAATGATGATGGTTTAACTTCTCTCTCCATCAATGATCATTCAAACTTATAGTAAGGCATGTTTATTTAATTTTAATTATTCCCTATTTTTATTCCTATGATGAATGTGAATGAATCAATGACCAAATTTAATCTTGGGTTGGGCACATTTGGAGTTGGGGTTATATTTGATGGTTTTATTATTGGGGTTGATTTGTTTAGAGATTTGATTTGATTTTGTGATCGTTCTTACAGAATGGGTTGAGACCAGAATGAACAATCATTGTGGTTTATTACTTGGATTGTTAAAAGTTATTTTCTACCCTGATTGTAATCATGTTATGCATGGTTTTTAAATAAATGATTGTTGCACATTTGTTACATGGTGAAATGATTCAAGATTGATGATCTGACCTTGTGACAATGCAGTTGAGGTACAATGTGAAGGCGTTGTGGGATTTGGATAGGATTGTTGTGCATGACAGCGTAGCCAGTAGCACATGGTAGTTTCCTGGGTAATGGCTCTAGTTTTTCTAGGAGATGGGTGACACAAGTCTTTGGGATGATCTAGGACGACGACAAGGTGAACAGTTAGCCACTGGCGAGGTGACCAGTAGAGGAGGAACATAGCCTGGTGGGGAAGCATGGGAGTTTGTGGTGGTGGAGATTCCAGAATAAGGAAGAATGCATGGGGGTCATATACAGTGGGATGTTTATGTGGCATGTGGCATGACACTGTAGGGGAACCAGGGGGCCCACGATCGAGTTGGAGTGTGTTCGGTGAATAGCCATTCCACGTGTGTGTGGACCAGACCAGAGGATATAGTGTGTGGTACAACATTCTCAATGGGATAGGACAGTGTGGACTAGGCTAGCCCACCTCAAACTGGAATGGCCAGACTTGGTCAGGTCAGCCGGTGGTTTGGATCGGACCCAGACCGTACCTAGGTCGGTCATTTTTACGGAAACATTTATAACATTAAAACCTTGTGTCTGTTTGATGAGCTGTTTTCTGAGTTAGGACCTTTTCGATGACATAGTCCTTTTGAAATATTGTAAGTGGGTTTTTATGGGAAAATGCATACAACATAATGGCTTTAGGATTATGTTGTCCCAGAATGATCAGACTATGAGCATAATCCTATGGTAGGAGGTGAATTTGAGACTATGTGGCTTATTGAGACAGTGTGTCTTACTGATAATATGAGTCTTATTAGGAATTATTGTATCCTTGGAACTACGTGTCTAATCGATATAGGGTGTTTTGTGTATTATTTATAATTATCATATTTTTCATACCATAGAATTATACAAGTGTGAGATGACTATACTATTTTGTTGTGGTATACATCATGTATTTATTTTTTGTATACTTAGTGTATTTAGTTTATTTATACTGAATGTATTTCATATTGGTTGTCCTTTGTGGTTTTGAGTTTTCCTATTGAGTATTTTTTTACTCACCCATGAACGGGCTTTACCCACACTTGTGGTGTCTTGTATAGATGATCGACACATTAACCAAGTCCTAGGTAGAGCAAGGCCATGCGGTTCAAAGAGTGACCAGATAGACATGGTGCGATCCTACGAATTTAATAAATTGTCTAGTACCTTTCACTTTAGGTAGGGTTTTCTGCATATGAGTTTCGGAAACATTTAAATTCAATTTTATAGACTCATTATTTTGGTGGGAATGTATTCTATACCTCTTTACCATCCAATTTTCTTCTTTAATACATCAAGTAAGGTTTCATAGTGTATGAATGATTTTTTTACTTAGTGTTTTTACATTTTTGTTTTATGGACCTGGATATGTGTGTGTGTATTGGTACTTAGAAAAATGCCTCCAATTTTTTGGATAACCCTAATCGGTGCTAGTTAACAGCACTAGCCTGTTGGAGGGGGGAATAGGGTTGTCACAACATAACACCCTCTGGGATGGGTCATTACAAAGTCATATTATAGTAGTTCAGTTCTACTTAAGGACAAGGATTCTACGAGATTGGTTTTAGGAAACAATGTTAAGTGTTTTGATTTTGGATTTCAGTTCATGGATTCAAATTTTGGCATGGTGGCTGACGTTACCATACAATTGAAATGTTATTTTTGACATAGTATGTTGAAACACTAGTTACATGGTGAAAATGGTACATGAATCATATAGGATTCTGGTGTGTTCTCATATCCTTCTTCAGTCATCTCCCCAAGTATACTCTATTGACCATGGAGCATATTATTCTATTTTAGGATGCCTCTATGAATATATCCAACTAGGATTCCATTGCGTGGTAATGGAGATGATATTCATAGGGAAGAGGCATCAGTATAGGTTATTATACCAGAGACAATAACTCTAGGTGGATTACCAGTGATACCACCACCCTTCATGACGAAAATAAAACCTGCAATACTGGATGAAGATACACACTAACTAATCATATTTCATGAGTTCTATTGGAAGTGACCTAATAGATTTTAGGGTGATCCAGACCACAAGATTGTTGGGGTTTATATGGAGTTAGTTACCCATGTCTTCCGCCTAGTGAGGAAGATGTCTGACTAGATGGAAATCCTTGTTGTGAGTCTTCTTTAGAGATCTGAGATTTAATAGTGGATCTTAGTGACCTAGACACATTATGATAGACCCTCTCTTGGTTATAATTTTATAATATCATTAGTGACAAGTTCATTCTATCTACATTGCGATATGTGAAAAAATAGGAGATCCATTATCCATAGTAGGGCTGTGAGAGTGTAGGGGAGTACTCAGTGAGGTTTACTGAAATTTCAAGCTACTTTACAGATATGGTATAAAACCCATTCTTTATTGATCCTACCATCAAGAAGATATTATTCTTGAATATTAGGGAATCCATGATATCCATTAGCATTTCTATATATGTTGGGGTAATGAAGTGATATCTACTAGTGGATATCTTTCCAATGGAGTATTGACTAGTAGTGGGAGCTACTACTAGGCACCAGGTAGCTAAGTCTTGGATGGTAGGTATTTGATAGTAGTCACAGGGACCATACAAGTCATGAATTCTATGGGATGACCCAAGACACTGAATCATTGGTTCGTGGCTCCCAAAGTAGAGAGGGTAAGCTAATAGACAAGTTGTGTTACTCATACTGCGGTCGGGGAAATCTTCTTCGAGATTTCCTGAACCATCGTAAAACAAATCAAGAGGCGGTCAAGGGAAAATTGAGACAGAGGTGGAGGAAATAGAAGGGTAGTCTATAGGGTGAAGGACATGGAATATGATTTGGTAGGCTGACATGAGGTGGATGGAGATTCGGCGTATTACGAACACCACCTCTAGGTGGTCCACGACATGCTAAGGGAGCTGGTGGATAGGGGTGAGGACATATTAAGGTGATGGAGGATTTTGAACCTGATAATATTTGAATTATAAGAGGTATGATCTATGGATTTTCCATCTTATCTGCAGTTTTTATAGGCACATGTGCCAGTTATTATTTTATTTCCATGACCCCTGATCGAGACTCAGAGATTCTAGTGGAACCTTTTACTCAAACCTTACATTTAAATACTCCTACACAAGGGGAATCGATGATCACAAACTTGTGATGACTGTGTTACCTTTCTCTTTGAGGCAAGAGTTTTGGTTGGGCTCTCTTGTTATCGGTATCAAGGCCTTATGATGTCATTCCCAGTATGGACTTTTTATCCACAGTCCATGATCAGATTGGTAGTTTTAGGTGCAGAGTTCGGTGTGTCTATAGTGATGGGACCACGATTTACTTTATTGGTGAAAACAAAACCCAAGAAGTGTAGGATGGACTAACAAAAATGAAGGTGTAGCTGATCACTCATTAAATGACAATCCTGACCCATGGTGGAGTGGATGATATGAGTCCTTAGTTTCCTTTTGTGGTGGAGGAGTAAGATGATACTTTTCAGGAGAATGTTCCCAGATTACCTCACCTCAAGTAGGTGGAATATTGAATTGATCTATACCTCGAGTAGACACTGATATCTACACCTTCATATTGGTTGGATATTGCAACGATTCTTGAGTTGAGGTTATAGTTTCAGGATTGGAAGAGGAAGGGCTTCTTGAGTAATTGTGTTTCACCATGGGCATCCCCTGTTTCGTATTCCAAGAAGGAAAAGGGGTGCATAATATTATGTGTGGACTTCTGGAACCTAAAACAGGTGGCCATAATGAATAATTATCCACTAAAGAGGATTGATGACCTCTTCGATCAACTAAAATTACTGAGGTGGTTCTTGAATATTAACATCCTATATGGTTGTCAACAGCTTTGAGAACGGGATGGGGATATACCGAAGATGACTTTTAGATGCTGATACAGACACTACGAGTACTTGCTGCTATTTTTTCAAATCAGTAATTCCAAAGAAGTGTTCATGGTACTCATGGATAGGATCTTCCACCATTACATAGACTAATTCATGGTGGACTTCATTGATGAAATCTTATTGTACTCAATGTCCGAGGAGGAGAAGATTACACACATACAGACGATCCTAGACATAATCTAAGAGCCAAAAATTTACAAAAAGATCTGTATGTGTCAGTTCTATATTTGAGAGGTCCATTTTCTAGGGCACTTCATTTCATACGCTGGGGTTGTAGTGGATCAAGCGAAGATAGAAGTTGTTATTTCTTGGGATCCACCCAAGAGTGTTAATGAGGTGTAGAGTTTCCTTGGTTTGGAAAGGTAATATCAAAGGTTTCTACCCAAAATTTCTAGGATAGTATCATCCTTCATAAATTTTACATGAAAAGGCAATCCATTCTTGTAGATGGAGAAGTTTCAAGAGAGTTTTCAGAAGATAAGGAAGAGATTAACAACCGATCATAGCGTGACATTACTAGATGTGGGTGTTGAGTATGTGGTGTTTTGTGATGCATCAAGAACCAGAAATGGTTGTGTCCTAATGATGGGGAAAGCGATTATATCATATGGTTCATGACAGTTGAGACCACGTGATTAGAAAGTTTTGACCTAAGATCTTGAGCAGGTAGCATTTGTCATCGAATTGAGGATGAGGTGACACTACCTGATGGGCCAGGAGTTCTTTTTCTACTATAACCACAATAGATTCATGTATATCTTTTCTTATAATGATCTAATCATGAGACATATGATATGAATAGATTTCATCTATGAATATGAATTTGAGACTTTCTATACTCCTGGGATGGGTAACGTGGTGAAATATTCACCTAGAAATAGATTCAGTTAGAAAATATTGAATGAAGCATTAGAGAAGTTAGCCACATTGTAGATATCCTATGTAAATGGAGATGGATAATCCTTTCTCTAATCAATGGTTTTCACCCCTCCATTCATACACAATGTTAGGGAGGCACAACTCAGAGATACCTACTATGGGGCTTTACAGGCTTAGATGTCCACAGGGCATGGCCCTAATGGATATTCAGAAGGTGGGGATTACCTCGTTCTTTTCAAAGGACACACAATAGTTATAGTGGAGTTATGTGATGTGGTTTTGAGGGAGTAACATATGTCCTTTTTAAGATATATTGATGTGTTGTGATGATGTACTAGGACAACCGACATCAGTTCTGGTGGCCAAGAATGATGAAGGGAGTTGCATAGTTTGTCTCTTAATGCCTCACATGTTAACAACTAAAGGTCGATCACCACGTTATAGAAATTTTGACTCAACTGCTTGAAGTTCCAGAATATAAGCTGGATGAGATATCGATGGACTTGGTGAAATGTTTAACACGTACATCTAGAGGAAACAATACAATCTGGGTGATTTTTGACCGACTAACCAAGTCAGACAACTTCGTTGTTATTCAATATAATAACTCAATAGAGAGGTTGGAATGCCTCTTTGTGAAGAGATAGTTCTAATACATGGATTTCCATCGATAATAGTCTTAGATAATGTTGCTCACTTTACATCCCGGTTAGGGAAGGAATTGTAGGAGGCATTTGGGACATAGTTTCTCTTGAGCAAAATGTTTCAACCATAGATGAACACATAGACTAAATGGACCATTTATGTTTTGGAGGACATGCTACATGCTTGCATCCTAGATTTTGGTTGTAGTTTGGTGGATAACATACTTTTGGTAGATTTTATATACTACAATATGTACCCTTCCACCATCGGTATGGCACCATTCGAGGCCCTGTACAAGCAACCCTGCCGGTCACCACACTGTTTGACGGGCCAAGGAGAGTCATCAATCATGGCCCTAAAGTTGGTACAAGATAAAATAGAGAAGTTACTATTTATCCAGGATTGGGTGAAGATTGAATAGAGCTTTCATAATTCTCATACTAAATGGGAATGTAAAAATTTGGAGTTTGAGGAGGGAAAAAATGTGTTTCTTTGGGTCTTAAATCACTGATGGATATATGGATTTGGCTGAGGCGGAAAGTTATCTCAATGGTTAATCATCCCTTTTAAAATACAATGCAGTGTTGGTATGTTTCATGAAATCTAGATCTACCCCTTCAGTTGAACTATGTACATGATGTCCTCGAGGAGTCATAGCTGTGGAGAAACGTGCCTGACCCATTGCACAATATTGACTGGGGTGAGATGGAAATTGAGGATGAGATTTCTTTTGTTGAGTACCCAGTGGAAATTGAGGATTGATATGAGATGATTATTTATGGGATATTGATTCCATTGGTGTGTGTCTAGTGTCATCATGAAAATCTCCAGGAGACAACGTGGGAGTGGGAGGATCAGATTCATGTGTAGTTCCCACACCTTATTGAGTAGTCTTGTTTTTGGCTTTTTGTGGACCTAACAACCTATAGTGGGGAGAATGTAATGTCCCATATTTCTCTTCATTTTATTTATAATATTATATGAGATCATTTCAATATCTATAGTGGATATGGAATGCGATTACAAACCCTAGTGTGCCTGGAATAAATGATTGTAGAATATTAAATATATAAATAATATGAGTGGGAATTTTTTCTAAAAAATTGAATTAAAAATAAACAGGTTCCTGAATGAAAAATCAATGAGGACTGCTGCATTAAGAGTAGTGATATTACCCTAGGAATGACCTAAAATGGTCTTCTGTTGGTTGAATATGATAATTAGTTTTCAGAGGTAATGAGAATAAAAATATTTTTTCATTGACACATTGTATTCCTTTTTTTCCAAAGGCTTCTCTGAATTCCAGGTTTATCACAGTGACCATGGAATTCCCATCAGAAGATAGAGAGAGAACCTCTGGAGGATCCATCCGATGAACATAAAAAAGAACATGGATTGATGATGAACAGATCGACACAACCATGAATTTGGAGGTTCATGGATCGACGAATGATGATGGTGCAACTTCACTCTCCAACCATGATCATTGCAACTTGATGTATGATTTTTTTTTAATTTTATTTATTCCCCATTATTTATTCCTATGATGAACATGGATAAGTTGATGAGTGGATTGATTCACATTTCATGGGTATTTTGGGATGGGATTATATTTGTGGGATTTATTTTCATGGATTATTTGGCGCATGGTGGTGAAATTGGTGGCGCACTATAGAAGATGGGGTGGTGGCTCTGGTTGGTCCAAGAGAATGGTGGTTTGGGCCTAGGGGTGCTGGTCTAGGCCGATGATGAGGTGGACGGTGAGCCACCGACGATGCAGCTGACTGAGGATGAATACGACCCAGAAGGGATATATGGGAGATCGTGGTAGCGGTGAGGCCCCATGAAGATAGATCTTTAGGGGTGAATAGACACATTTGGCCGACTACATGGGACATAGCATGGTACTAGAGGGGAATCCTGGGGCATGCGGTTGGGGAAGAACACATGTGATGGACATCCAGCCTGCATGCATGTGGGCCGAACCAGAGGTTTTAGGATGCTCCAGCAACCCCACATTCTACACCAAGAGCCTATTGGGATAAGCCTATTCAAACCCATATGGATCGGCGAGACTAGTTCGGGCCATTCAGTGGGTCGGGTTAGGTCTGGCTGGTCGGAGCTGTCCCGGACTGGACTCGGGTTGGACATTTTTATGAAAATATCAATCACTTTTATACCTTGTGTCTGTTTGAAGATCCATTTTCAACATTGGGACCCTTGAGATGATAAAGTAATTTTAATATATCTTTAATAGGTTTTTTTGGATATTTACATAATACCTAATGTCTTGAGAAGTTTGTTTTCTCGAAAGGAGTGCTCTACGATCGAAATCCTATGGATGGATGTGACTTTGACACTACATGACTTACTGAGAATATGTATATTTCCACGAATACATGTCTTACCAAGAATAAAATCCTTATTGGGACATATTGTATCATTAGTACTACATGTCTTATAGATATCAGTTTTTTTTGTATTATGTATGATGATCCTGTTTTTCATACCACAAACTTATACATGTGTGAGCTGAATGTACTATTTCTTTATAGTATACTTTATGTATTTATTTGTGGTATAATTAATTTATTTTAGTTTGGTGTAATTGGAGTATTTTATAGTGGTTGTACTTTTAGGTATTGGGGTTTCCTATTGAGTACTTTTTTACTCACCCCTTCATGGGATTTTCCTGCACGTGTTGTGCCTACTGTAGATGATTGATGTTTAAGGGAGTCTTAGGTAGGCCAAGACCAGGTGGTTTATAGATATACCAAATATTCGAGGTATGATCTTATGGATTCATATATATTTCTAGTACCAATCCCTTTTTAGGGTTTTCAGTGAAAGTGTTTTAGGAACATGTGCATTCACTTTTACAGGCTCATTGTTTTGGGTGGATTGTATTATGGACAGGTTTACCTTCCAATTTTCTATTTTCATACACTGTGGTCGGTATATTATTTTATGCATTTATTGTTTAATTAGTGTTTTTAAATTTTAGTATTTTGGACATAGTGATGTGTGCGTCTGTACTAGTACTTAGGCAAATGCCTTCCATTAGTGGGATATGGTTACTCGATGCAGTGTCACTTGCCCCTAGCCTATTGGTGGCAGGCTTGGGGTAGTCAAGACATATTCCCCTCAGAGATGGGATGTGACCAAAAAATAAATAAATTTTCAAATCAATGGTCATACCCTTTTTAAAAAAAGGAAACCCTATATAAAAAAAGAAATTCACTTTTAAAATGAAGGATCTCCTCACTTTTTGATTCTATAATTTCCCAAAAAACATTAACCAATAATTTTTTTTATGAAAACCACCAATGGATCGTTTTCAAAAAATAAGGATATATAAAATTACATTTTAAATAATATTACATTAAACCAAGAAACTGACCCATTACCCGAGTTAATGACCCACCCAATCCTAGAGAAACATTGCAAAACCAAATCTAGATATTATATACATCATTTATTAAGTTAAAAAACACTTTTATAGCCTCAATAATTTTAATGAAATATTTAATAAAATAAAATGGAATGAAAAAACATTCTTTAAGAGACACGATAACATATACCTTAATGAAAACCACTATATAAGGTCTCTTGAGATGGTTCAGAACATTTAGGATCACAAAAAACCATTTAAAACATCCATAGACATCAAAATTGATAAACCATAGCCACATGGGTAAAAAAATATAGGATTAAAAGTAAGAAACATATAATATAATGATGTATAAAAACTAATGATTAAATCCATGTAAAAATCCACTATAAAATCACCAGGAATACACCATTATAAATCATGAAAGAGACCCAGAGGTGTTTGGGAGGATTTTATGTTGAAGTGTTCAAGTTAGGGGAGAAACATTAAATAAAAAAACCAAAAAAGAATCTCACATGGTTTACTCGCATGGTGTACCATAAAGTGTTGTTTCCATTAGTTATCAATTGTCTAATACTACTTTGTCATATGTTTCAACAAACCATACACCTATCAATGGTTCCTTTTAAAAGTTCCTAAAAAATACAAAATTTCACCCCATAAAACACCAAACCCAATGAAAAAATCCGCCATTTTAATATAAGTATGAAAATGGATTACTGGGTTATCCAAATTCCCCCCAACATTCCACATTATACACCTAAAAAGTCATCAACAACATAATTCAAAGGAAAACATCATATAAAATTCACCAAATGAATGAACCCAATCGAGTGCCTAACATCCGAAATATAAAACCAATGACATAGGACATGAGTATCCAACATATAGGAAAAAATACTCAATATAATCTATGATTTACTATCCATAGAAGCACTATGAATACTAAAATAATATTACATAAAAATGAGGTGTTGGGATGACCACATATCAGGTATTTTTTAAAATTTGAGAACTCAAAAAAAACATAGATATAAAAACTTCCATGTTATCTCCTAATCCTGATCCAACGCAAGGGAAAAACAAAACCAACCCCTACAAAATATCCTACATCACAATAGATATAAGAAATGAAACATCCGAACTAAAAAAAGCCGAAAATATAAATAATCAAGAATGAGGAAAACCCAAAAAGTCCAGTTAAATCTTCCCTTGAAATTTACAATTCATCTAAAATAGTGGAAAACCAGATAGACATGCCTCAAAATAATAGTCATCCCAAACCTCAAAAAAACGAAGAAATCAACTTGAAACACTAAAAGAGAACATATCCACAAGAATATATTAAATGTACATTATAACTGAGACACAAGATAATGAACTCTACAAAACAGAGAGACACCCCAACTGTTAACATTCCACAACATGTAACAACATGTCTCTGGAATTGATTCACTATACTGCACATAGGATAAATTATGGAATAACATATTTAACACCTAGTCTTGGTGATCTAGAATGAAATTCCTAATCTTGTTTCTCTATAGGTCTAACTAGAAACCAAAATTTTATACTTTTTTCCCCCAGGACAAACTAAATTAATTCCCTAGTTATCCATAAAGAAAATTTCTATCCATGTTCCAAATAATGAACTATCACTAGTAAGCATAAAAACTAATGAGGAATTAACATCTACAAAGACAAGAACATGAGTAGAAATAGATTTAATCAAATTAAAAAATATAGTTTAAAAAAGAGACGAAACATGCTATAAAATCTAGTATTATAATAGATAAAACAAAAAACAATAAAATAATATTTTTCGAATTTCTTATAGATGCAATATCACATACAACTATTCTTATTAAGGTTTTGACTAAGAATTATTCTTCATCTTATATCAATTTAGTATGAAAAAATATTTTAAGGTGATAGAGACAACCAAACATAGGTTTGGGCATTAGTTTTTTTGAACAAGAGGCTCTACTATTTCTAGATATCCCACACAGTTAGTACAAAACTAGATTATCCAAATCACAAGCTACATCTCTTTCAAAATAAATAGACAAGGTCAAATCATCAGTTTTTAATGGATTCTATAAAAATATAGCCCCAAAAATTATATCTATATACACTAATTCCACAATAATATCATGGATAAATGAAAACACTGCTGAATTAGGAAATGGATGATGGACTCTTATAATTAACGAATCATTATTTGAATCATCACCAGACCACTCATGAAAGAAAGGGGTTAGTCCAGTGAATCATTCAACATAGGCCTTCCCTAAATGATTACCCTATTGAATGCTACAGAACTCTATTATTATTAATGTTATAACTTCATTGGGATAAAACCTCCAGATTAAGAAGACCTTGAAATAATATAGGAAAAAAAATTTATGGTTGAGTGTGGGTAGTGGCTTTCACTAATCCAAAGCCAATACTTCATGTAAGGGAGAGAAGGACCACACCCTAGATGCTATTAGAGTCCCTAGTTACATAAAGACTGATTTGAGATTTTCTAGAACCTACATTATATTTGAAGATCCTTGATCAAATCTAATCAATAGAAGATAATGACTAAGAAACTCTCACACATGGTCCATGTTATGATAATAGCATGTTTGTGCCACTCCATCAATAGTCAAGATAGGTTCCAATATTTGGAAAGAACATCTAGATCACTAGAACTACTAAACGAGATATTCTGTTCAGTATTTTTTATTCATTTCTAGGGGTCAAAGTACAAAAATCATAGAAACACAACATTAAATCCAACCATATCAAATCCCAATACAAGGGATGATAATTCATGAGTTAAATATCAAGATTATAAACCCTCTCTATAGTCGTTTTTGGAATGAACATAATAACGCATTATTTTTATTTCAAAACAAAATTTCTTTTCATAAATATATCTATAGATGTTCTATTTTAAAAATATATAAAATGATTTAATCCCAATTATAAAAAGGGCCCACTTCTTGAATACCATTTTCTTCTTTGAACTACACACACTATAATCATTCAATCATCGAAAAAAACCATTCTTTTTAATTTACCATTTCTCTAAACTATTTTAAGAACTCTATGATACATAAAACCCTTAAAATTAATTAATTTATAACTAGAATTTCCGAAAAATAATTTCATTCACTTATATTATTAATGATAATTTCCAAAAGTATTTATCAAAAGCGTCTTTGGAGACCCAAAACATTGTTTTTGGGGAAAATTCATTACTAATGAAAAAAATTAAATTAAAATTTTGAACAACATGATTTTCTAACCCAATAGATTCACTTGGTTACTCACAAACAATCATCAAAAAACATAATAGGGGACTAGATAAATAACCTAGGGAAAGAAATAAAAATATAAAAATTTAACTACTGTGGATGGTTTGGAGACACAATCTTTCATGATGTGCACTAACTATGTGAGTGCTACAGGATGTTTTCTAGAAAATTTCACAATAACTATGTATTGTAAGACATACATGGGATAGAACTGTCCACCCTTGTATTGCCACATGTTGCACTCTAAAAATAGAAATTTCTAAATACATATTATGATATATTCCAATAACCTAGAGTACCTATAAAATAATAAAAAAATAACCTTATAAGAAGCATCCATAAATACCTGAATTCAAAAGAAAACTCACAAACTCCAATTGAAACATAAGGCATAATATGTGGAAAAGATTGTAAATCACTCTTACACACCCACCACTAGATCTCCAATAGTAATACCCATAAACCAAAAAATATAAAGAGGTATATAATACCATTTTGTAATAAACTGTCTCAGTATAACCCAACCTAGCTCATCACAGGTCCTATTATACTTTCCGAATTTCCCTAAGCTTACAACAGGTGTTGGGGTCTAATATTTGAACAGGAGGGAATGGATTCACATTTCAGATAAACCAGGATATAAAATGGGTTTCATTAGAGTACTAAAAATGAGGACTCTCTGCAATGGACAAACATGATAAAATAAAAATGAGGAATCTAAACAAACACATACCAATATGGCATAAATACAAGTATAAAATAAATATTTTTCTGAAAAAAATCCCACATATTAATTTTTAAAAAAAAACATGGTAAAAAAACCTAAAAATAGTTCTCAAAGAGGCTAATACACCACTCAATTCACACAGGTCTAATGAACTTGGTAAACAACCTACATTATCACCATATGACTCCCAAGAAACCACTATGACCCAAATATCATCTACTTTACCAAGGAGAGGGGTGTAAAAATAACCTGCATTCCAAAACCTGAGAACATATAAAAAATATTAAGGATATATACACACCAATGTGAGGATGTAGGTTATGAGTATAAAGTTAGTAAGATACCTCCATGAGTCTATTACATTGATTTTACAAAGAAACCATGTTCAATAGTTTAAATAATTTAAAAATAGGTTTTCATTTTCTGTTTAACAAAAAAATATGTAAATAAACCATGCCCTATAACCTTTCTTAAGAAACACCATTTATAAAACATTCCTCAAAGAGACTTTTCCAATGTAACATCATTTAAAAAACCAACCATTAACCTCTATCTAAAAATTAATTTTATGAAACCAAGTTAACACTTATCATTTCATTTAAAATATTCATTTTTAAAATCAAACCATTCTCACATGTTTAAAAAATTTAAAAAAAATTTATAAATCAATTTCAATAATGGTAACAACCTCTTTATTTTTTTGATACTTTAACAAACACTCACTCCTCAAATGTGAGTAAAGCAATAATGTATATACCAATAAAATACAATCCATGAATATTCATAAACAAATGAAACAAATAACACAAGTTAATCCTTAAAGAATAATCATTAATCATATATACCCAAACCCTCAAATTTGGCTCAAAATAAGTGATTATAAAATTTCATTAAAAAAATAAAGAGGCATAACATAGGATACATATCATGAGGAAACACCATAGTGACTAGTGGTTCAATTACTAGTTGTTAAAAAGTTTACCTGACTATCAGGAGGTTATGAAGTAATCAACTTGTCACTTTAATCATCCTCAACATGTATCAATAGTGACACAATATTTTCTGGTCAAACCATTAAACTAGGGTCTAAAAGTCCATGCATCACTTTCAACTGACATAGCCAACCTCCCTTGACTCTCCACATGGTAACACTGGGTTCTCTATTACATATACATTAGAGGCGGTACACTATGAAGGCAATCTCAATCACATGAAAAACACAAATCCCAATGGAAATATAACCTCCACAATCAAATAATTATCCGCTCTAATAAACAACCTTCAATAAAACTCCTTAGAACAGACCTCAAAGCACAAATCAAAATTCATTTATCCATAAAAAATACATAAAATTATAATCAAAGGATAAAATCGGGCTCAACTAGGATGTAAACAGTAGAAAATTAAAATCACATTTCACACAATATGTCAAACAAGACTTTTTTAGTATACCAATAACCACACCATTAGAATTCATTTTTTAACACTTCTATCGATATCAAAGTGTAAATCTTGTGAAAAATAAAATAAACATAATCATAGAATCAATAAATTATATTAAATCACTGAATGGTCACATAAATTAATCATCCCTTATTTACAAACCATTTAAAACTAGGATACCCCCTTTAAAATAATTAACCTTCTATTAAAACAAAGGAACACTCATCTTTAGGAATAAAACATGGCCTAAAACATTATATCCATTCAATTTTATTGACAGAGACCAATAATGGAATTTATCAAACACTTAGGATGCATAAATTGTTATTTCAAAACAATGGTCCGTTTAACTATGTAACTCACCCAATTTACAATGGGAAACCCCACCCAATCTTGGAAAACGTTTTAGAAAACCAAACTAGATATAATATACATCATAAAATAAATTAAAAAACTTTTTTAAAGATTAATTAATTCCATATAACTTTTTAATAATATAAAATATAATGGGAATTCCTACATAATGATTTTCATTCAAGTCTAAATTAGTGGAATTTGTTAGTGTGGGTCTCCTTAGACCACTCACAAACAATAGAAACCAAAACACCCAATTAAAAAAACTATATATATATATTAAAATTTCCAAACCATATCCACTAGGTTTAATTATTATTTTAGAAAAAGAAATAATATTATATGTAATGTAATGAGAATACCTAATATTTTAATCCATGTTTAAATACATTAAGAAATAAACAAGTATCCACCCAGTATTGACACGGAAGAGAATGAGATACATTTGAGAGGAACCTAGATCATTGGGTTTTAGTTATGCGAGACTAGGAGAGATTAATCAAATAAAAAGATCTTCAAATGAAATAAATACCAAAACTGAGTGTGTGACATGGTTTACTAAGATTGTTTAACAAATCATACAATTACTGTGCAATCACTACTATCCAAAACCAACCAGGTTGAATGATTTCAACCACTCCATTTTTTTAACAATAATCCTAATAATGTGGCATTAGAGAAGATTATAAAATCTCAAAATATTTTATTGGGACACCCTCAAATCAATGGATAACTCAACCGAATAACATAACAATGACAATGGAATTTCAAGGTATCATATACACTTTTTTATTTTTCATAGTATTTATCCATTATTTTTAACATTATTAAGGGGCCAATGGGTCACAGAAAGAATAAATAATTTTTGGATTATTATTTAAGGGGAATGAATAATGTTAGATTAATTTATTAAAATTATGAACTAAATAGTCAACTTTAATATAGAATTAATTTATAAAATTATGTTTATTGAAAATTAACATTTAATAAATTGAATATTATTCATTATTTATTTTAAGGTGATTAAAAAAATTAGATGGGAGTAAATATGTCATATAAACTCTTAAAATCAATTAAAATAGTTTTCTATAACTTTTACTCAAGTTTAAATGTGTCTAATATAATGTGGTACAATAATATAGCCACACACATATATTTTTTATACGATAAGGTTAAATTTAAATAAAATTGATGTAGAATTATTTTATATAATTTTACCACATTATTTTCATGTCATTTTATCCCTGTTATCATTAAAGTGGGAGTCAGTTCCTTAAGTCCACGTGTTTGAGAATATTTGATTAAAATATGTGATTTATTGTGATAATATTCTATCTTTTTTATAATTTATTTATATATAGTTTTATTTTTATTTTCTATGACCACATATTTTTTTATTTAACTCATTTAGTAATTTTTATTTTTTTATATTTATTGTGTTTATTAAATTAACCAGAATAGTCTACATTTAGTTCCATTAATTTGTTAATTAATTGATTACCTTATAAATGTTATTTATATTAAAAATTTATTATGTTTTTGTTAACTAGTGTAGTGGTATTTTATTTAAATATAATATTTTGATACATGATATTTAGTTTTATATAATATAATGAATTTCATATAATTTTTAGTTAATTAGTATTGGCATGTAATGTAATATTTTGTTTTAATTAAATTTTAATTTTTATATTATTTGTGTATATACAAGTTCATTTTTTTGGTTTGGACATTACATAACATTGGAATATAATTTGGACCTATTTTAGTTGGTCTTAAATAATCTATCATAGTGTGGGTTGGTCATCCAGAAACATGAATTTTGATGTTAGATGGGTGTTTGGTTTTTACTCTAGGATATATCTAATCTAATGCACTATTATAATCTATTTGAGGTGATAGAATTAAAGGGTGGTTATTTTTTCTATCTTTTTGTCATTAGTAGTGGTCCAAATATATAACCAAGACACCACACCACATGATTTATGATGTTGGAGATATGTTTGATGATCGTATGATTATGTGGAATAGATATTGATGGATATTAGAGATGACTAAGACCTACTACTTTAGTTGATGGAAGATCATAGTTTCATTGATGATGTTTTTTTCATGTATCCAAGAGAAAGAGTATTTGTAACATTTTCACTTTATTGGGCTATATATATTCCAGATGGTTAGTCTGGGTTCTGTCATGGAACTGATACTAGTTCAGTTGACAAGAGACTCAATGCTGATTTGAATGATGTACTGGCATGTTAGTTCTTTTTAAGTGATAGAGATTTACTACTTTGGTTTCATGAGTTCCTTAGTTTTATTAGTGGTGTGGAAAATTATTTGGTGACAAGGTTGATTATTGATATTTATTATTCCATAAAAGGGGTTGAAATACAGGGATCATAGAGGGTTGGAGTGAGTTTTCTATGTATTACACTAAAGGTCAGGTATTGATAAATGTCACTTCAATAGTTTTTCTGGAGTTTATGAAAATCACATTGGATAATTTTTGATAATTTTTTATATATAATTATTTCCTATGCTTCCACATTAAATATTTGATGATCCATTATTTTTTGTGTGATCAAAAAGTAAATATTGATGTATTGTGATTAATGTTGAATCAAGGATGCTTGGGAGAATGATAATTTGTTTGTGTATGACATTCAAATAATTTATATACTATGTACATACCATCCTGCTATTCTATTAAAGAGGAATAGTGCCCTGGGTCCATTGCACTGCTGATAGGGGTGAATATATGTCATTGTTTTATATATTAAATAAAATTCAACCTATGATACTTATTCCAGTCTCAATACCCTCAAATTTTTATCTATTAACCTCATCTAAATTATGTATTAAATAAAATAAAAAATATATATATATTTTACATGGTTTGCATCTAGGGACTACACCATGTCATGATTAATTTTGTTCCCCGATAATAGATTAACACTATAATCAATCTATAACTATAATGGTTTGGTGGTAATGAAACTAACATATAGTTCCAATATGTACACACATGTTTTCTTCTCACAGGACATCAAAAAACAATGCTTCACCCAAAAATAAAAATTTACATTGTGATTTCCCTTAATGCTTTCGAGTCCCACTGATTATACAACTTCACACCATGTATATTAATGTGTTGTCTATCCAATTCCATCTAGAAGATTATCTACCTATTTACTAAGGATACTTAAAAACTAACAAGCCTAATATCCTTCCTCACCATAATAGACTCTTCGAATACCAATTTATATGAAAAATAAATACATGACCCTCAATCCTTATTTTAGCTCCTATTCATTGATAAACAATAAACCACACTCACATGGAATTTTTAGATTCATTATGTCCTCCTAAGGCCGTTATTGATCTATAAGCTCCTCAAACTATGAAATTATTGACACTAATGATCATGAAAATGGGCATTATGTTATTCCCTCTTCTATTACTTCTTTCTTTTTCTTCTTAATCCTATGTAGTAATATATGACATAGGCTCCTCTTATTACTTCATCTTCAATAACCATATGATCTTCACATTATTATTGGATTGGAATATCTTCTCATCTTTTTTTTAGTGTCCTCCTATTATTCATAATTTAAAGAACATCTTAGTTCTCCACCTCTCCAGCCATTTTCTTTTCCCCCCATTTTTTATTTTATATATAGGTCACTAAAAAATAATTTGTATATTTTAAATTATAAAAAATCCCCCATAAAATTTAGTTCCTATGATCTATATTTCATTTTTATTCACCTTTTGAATACATGGTTTCCTCCCATGATCCGGATATTCATTTTTCCACTCAATGGATTTTTCCTGTACATATCCTAGAATATCCCTTATTTTTGTTCCTCAAATTTCTCTTGACTATATAACTTCTTCTGATGTTTCTTTTGATCTTGATATATTCCTCAGATTATTCTCATTGTATTTATAATTAAATATATATCAATTTATATTCATGAATATATTAAAACAAATGATAAAATAAATTTGAATTCTGGTTCTTTCTCTTATAGTGAGGAGGTCTTTAAAATAATAATAACAACTTCATCTCCACCTTATAAATCAATAAAGAAATCAACTACATGATCTTTGAAATACCATAATGGATGGGAAACTTTAATATCATCATTGGGTAGATACTTATTATAGAACCTAATAATCTAAACTATTTTATAACATAAATATTGACCTACACCATTAAAAATAAATATAATCACATGCCAAGGGGTAATTCAACCCTATCACACATTTGGATTTTTTCAATACTTTGAACATTCAAATAAATTAGTTGCATGTAAATATTAAATTAGAAGTTAATTTTTCCTCACACCACTTTGATTACAATAAGTACAAATGAGGAAAATATTTTTCTCTCCCTTTTGTTTATACTATAAATATAGGGGATGTATTTATATGGGAAAATGTTTCTCCCACTACCCTTCAATATTTAAGAACTATCTTCTACCATTTTTTTATTCCACTTAAATTATAATTAGATAGTTACATAATATAAGGATTACACCATACAATTAATATAAATGAACATAAGTTAAGTCAACCATATGTTTACAAGGGATAACCTAGTAATGAAAATAAGAGTGATTTTACCAAAGCAACGTAGCTTTCCATTTTACAGTCACAAGGGGATACCAATGAACATTGATATATTTTGGGTTGCATAGATATATTTTCAAGAATATTTATGATCCTATACTCAACTACAAAAAATTCAAAAATACATTCATGTAGAAGTTATTTTGATTCCTTATTTTGTTAGATTCCCACCTTGAAAATTAGTATAATCATAAAAATATTATTGAGATAGTGAGTATCATGCCTAAAATATAAAATTTTATTATGGTAGTCTAGAATAAAGATTTAACAATAAATTGTCAAAGTAGGGAAGATCTATACTTTTATATTTCTCAATTAAGGGCTGCATTCCACATGACTTCACCATTGAAATAAAAAACATGCTCCAAGTTTTCTTAATATGAGTTGATGTATGATACCACTAGAAAATGAAGACCAATTGAAATAATATCTATTATGGTGTACTATTCTGATTGTAAAAACCTCACAATATTCATTATTTCTTTCTTTTCATACTTTTCCTTAAACACCCTTTATAAGGTATCATAAATAGTTAACTTTGGGAATATGGTGGACATCAATCAGATCCTTAGTTATAATAGTTTTGGTGAGATATATTTTACAACCCAGAGACTCTATTAATAGAGGATATAAAATATTTTGACCATTTTAGTATTGTGTTATCTATGAATTTAAAGATCTAGATAACTTTTTGTGGTATATATTCCTCTATATTTTTCAATTTCTTATTAACTAGAATTTGTTTCATCAACTTTAAAACTAGAGCACTAAGTCATTATTTGAGAGGTTATATCTTATTTCCAAACTCCAACTAATCAGGTATTTTCATAATACACTCTTTTAGTAAATTCATATCAATATACATCAATTTGAATTTTTATTTGTTACAAAGTATTTTGAACTTTAAACAACTTGGGCTATCAATTTTTTCGGTTCTAACTCCATTTGATCAGGTGCTATAGTCATATACATGTTATGAGTGTGTAAATATATATTTCACCTTCCATAAGCTACTTTATCATCATCTTTTCCATAATTCTTAGCAATCATGTCAATATAATCATGTGCTATGTCTTCCACCAAGTCAGTATTTTTGTACCATTCATTGATTGACTCCCTTTTGGTTTGTATCTTTCTGCCTTGAACAAGGATCTTTATTGAAATTTTTTGATGATAAATGATTATAAGTTTTCCTACCATAACAAAAAAATATTATCATCTCTATTGTGACATATTTGTTAACATTCTTCATTTTCTTCTTAAGTATAAGATTATCATTAAATGATTTTACTTCAACACTCCTCATTGAAGCCTTAATTTTAAATATTTTTTATATTCTTTTTTTTGTTTTAGTCTACTCATAACATTAGTATAAGAGTCAGTGTGGGATAATAAATACGAAAATTCTCTATAGGAGTGACCGTTAAAATTTTAATAATCACAAAATTATTTTAAACAATTATATTTGTTTCTAATTGACATATATCTATTATTCTATGAAGTTTTCAAAATTTCATCATATTTTTTCTTCTCTTTAGAATAATTCAACCTTACATATATAATTATAGAACTTGATTACAATATAATATTATGTAATAATACTATTTAAATACTAATAAACATCGAAAAGAAAAAACGGTGTTCTATAAATTTTAGTTTTTCAAATATAGATGTTGGTCATATAGTATCCTACAAATTTTATGTTTAAGTGCCTTGCTATTTTTGGGTAGAAATACCAATATTTTTGTCTCTTTATGGGGACATACTCTTATTTGAATAACATAAATACAACAAAAAATTATTGGTGGAGTTATCACCACCTTTGGATAGCCAAATATTTATAGATTATGTGTTTTTTCCTTCAGTTATAGATAGATCACATTTAAGCCAACAACTTTAATAGAGCTGTGGGATACCTTCTTTCTTAAGCATGATGTAGATGATTCTCTAATTTTTCTCACAAACTATTTACTACAACTATAAGTCCATTTTTATGGATGAAATATATATGAAACATGAGACATATGAAATTTATTCTCAAATTCTTAGGATGTTCCAGATTGAGTTGATTTAATATCTTCCATTTGTACTTGTAATTTAAGGAACATTAATCCAGATTTTTTATTTTCAACTATAAATGAATTAAATAAATCCTTCCCATATATCTTAATGATTTTAAATCGATCCTCATGAAATGTTCTACATTCTTTTATAATTTTTTGAAATTCATTTATTCATTTACAATGGACTTATAATTGATCTCCCTTGACATTAAGAGTAACTTTGTGTGATTCTTAAAGAGTATAGATATTCTATTCACTGATCTTGCTGGTTTTTTTCAATTCATAATTTCCTCTTACCCCTATCCATTAAAATATCCTCTATGCTAATATGTAAGGATGCCTCCACGTATTTTATATCTTCAATTAAATAGTTGAATTTTTTACAACTATCCATCCAATGACTTTTTCATTTCCATAACATGATCTATAAGTTAAAATGTTTCATCATTTAGGTCCTGAATAAATCCGAATATATGGTTGAAAATAAATTTCTCCTAAGATAATGATGGTCGAATGGTAGAGAGGGATATGAACTGACAATTTTATAAAATTTTATTTAAATACCATTGTTAACAAAATTAAATATTTGAAAATAAAAATATGAACACATATATTTTTATATTAGTTGAGAGAAAATTGATCATATATATACTCTTAACACTCTAAATGTGAGAGTATAGAACCAAATAAATAATTACCTGACATTTGAAAGGACTTACAATCTCATAAACTACATTTTTTACCACTGGAGGTACAACACATTTCCTAATTTTTTCACACCTTGTGTCTTGACCATAAACCTTCATTTCAAAGTGGATAAATAACCAACCTTGCCTCTATCTAAAAAAGTGAACAAATGAATCCCCTATCTTTTTCGGAATATAGAAAACCTTGATATACAATTTATATGGGTAGTATAACTGAAACATTAAGGTCCTTCAATTAAATAAAAAAACATTAAACCCAATTTACACACATAAAAAATACAGAATGAATTCATAAATATGTAAAATAGTCATAAAAAATGAGATATTTAGTTTCAAGTCTAAGAACATTCGTAGTACGAGATTAGTGTGATGAATTTAACAACATCAAAAAAGATTGTTGCAGTACTATGTATAGTTCAAGTTTCTTCAATGGTTCTTTTATACTTTACAAACTGATTCATCACATCTACACTGGTTCTATCAAAATCTTCTTATAATGTTTCCTAATATATGAAATGTCCAAAAATTATAAGCCTCTTTCACAAAAAATCAAATATTTAACCTATTTCATTACTTATTTTCACAGAGTAGCAGGCTTAGATTTATATATAGTGAACTATTTTAATGTTGATAGAACCTTATTTCCCATTTAATATTCACCTGCATTTCTACGTTAATGAATATGAAATTAGTATTAAATATTCCATAGAATAGACACTACATTAAAATATGTATAATAATATTTATTAATATATACACTAAAAATAAAAACATTCATTTACCCATGTGATCTTCATTTAATCATGCATATTTTTTTAATTTTTAAAATATGATCAAAATAATTATGAGATATTTAAAACAATAGTTACAATCAATATAAACATGAAATGTTTCCAAATACATAAAACTAACAAAAATATAACATATTTTTTAAATATGAAAAATAAACTGTTCAACCTTACATACGAATCATTTTTCATAAGTATTAATTTTTTGTAGGCATGAATTTGTATAAACATAATTCTTCTATAAGAATCAAATGTGTAATCATTATCCCACAAGGAAGAATTTCATAAGAATCATTATGTATAAATGGATTTTTGATAAGTATGAATTGTGAAAAAAATCATCTCAACTATAATGATGATCACCTAACCATCATCCCACAATGATCAGTCAAGTAAGAACAATCTAGTATGGCCCATCTAGTGCGATGTCAACTGTGTAAAAATTATTTTCAATTCTACATAACCAACATCTTGTGTTATATGTAATCATCATCTTATATACTATAAATATCATCTTTGCACCATAAAAATCATTTCATGCACTATATAAATTATATAACTAGTAAAAATGCTCTAACTAGTTTTCCACAATGACCAGACAACACATAATACATTTTAGGTACTTTTTAAAATAATAAAATTGTGTGTAGAATAAAAAAATAAGTAAAAATAGAAATAATTATAAAAAATAATTAATTAATAACCACCACAAAGAAAATTAATAAAAAAATTGAATATTGATATGAGAAATTATAATCATATAATTATAAAATTTTAGTGTATGAGTCCTAACCCAAATCAAAATGAAATAGATTTATATCTAAAATTAGTACATATGACACATAATGAACACGATGATAAATTCAATAAATAAAATCAGAAATATTATTTTATTCTTCATTAATTGAAAGCTTAAAAAATATTTATTTACTTTCTTTAGATGGAATAAAATAATAAATTTTTAAGTACCAAACATAATTTATTGAACTTGAAAGGAATCACTCAAAAATAATCCCGTTTAATAGAATTTGAAAACAAATTTTAATTTAAAAAAACTCATCCACATTTATAAATAAACAAAAAGGGGATATAAGTTATTAAAAATTCCCTCCCCTTTATATAAACATAACAACCCCTTTATTTGTGAATGAATTAATGTCAATTTTAAATAAAAATGAAACTCCACATAAATTTAAGAATTATAAACACAGAATAATAAATATCCAAGTGATGATAATGATAAAAATATAGAAACCATCTCATAATATTAGAGTCTACTCCCCCTTGAAAAATATTTAACATCTGAATAGTGTGTATATATATTTCTAAAAAAAGAGTTATGTGGAAAATTTATAAACTGATCCAGAAAATTATTCTAAAAGATATATAGATCCAATGGCACATGTCAATATATTCATGGAATCATAAATTGATTCTAAATTAATTTATGCCTCAACTAATAGTGAATATATATGTGTGTGAACCAAATAATATAATAGATTTTTCCTTACCACTATCTTTATATGAAAAACAGATATAAGGTTATGTAAGTAAAATGTAGGATCTAAGAATATTAAGTAACATTACTGACCATAATTAGCATCAAGTCCTAATAATGTTGAATTATAATATAATAGAGATAACATGATGTAGAATTATAAAGATGATGTTATTTTATCTTGGAGTAATCATTTTCTAGACACAAATATATTCTTCAAACACATTCAGTTTAAACTATTGTTTTATATTTCCATTTTTCCAAGTTCATATTTACATTTATCAGAACAAATTTAGTCTAAAGGTAAAACAAAAATAACACTTAACTAATAATCTATTGGTATTTATTCCAATCATATTCACCTTTTATGAAATGGTGTCTAATTTCTACTTGGGTGAATGATAAACATTATGTATCTTAGTTTTATATGTCAATGTTTTATTGGATGTTTGATTTAAACCTATTAAAAGACCCCCCAACCTCCACTGTAATTTGAATTTTTCTCCCTAGCCTTCTTATCTCATTCTGGATTCAAGCGATTCTAAGGATGATTTGAAATTTGGTTGGTCACATCCTATATTTGTATATTTAAGATCAGACACCTTTTTATCCCATATCACCTCATATTTGTGTTGAATTGGATGTATTAAGGACATTGATGGAGGTCATTTTAATTGAGATTGAAGGTGATAATTGTTGGAAGCTAAATATTTTCAACGAGTCCTTGGTAGTCTTCTATTCTTCATGTAGGATGTTGGGCCACGAATCCTCAAAATTTCAAAAAAGGGTTGAAGATGTTTATAATAAAAATCCGCCTATATTTATCTTAGTTACCAATGATTCTTAATTTTTATACTCTAATTAGAATATTATGAGGCCTATGATACAAGAACAAATAGTCATAGACTTATTTGGTAGACTAAGGCCCGACCTAGATGGAACCAAGATGAAAGTACAGGTTCTGGAAGCATATAAGCCATGTTCTCATTCTTCTTCTCATTATTTGGCTATGGAAATTAATGCTAGTGGTGAGGAGAAAGGATATGAGTTTGATGTAAATTCCATTTAGAATGCAGCCAATGAAACTAGGGATAATTATAATAATAAATTATCTGATAAGATATTTCCCACATCACATAAGAATGCTTCATATTTGATTTTGGGGACTTCTCAAATGTAGGGTCCTTTATCCTTTAGGTAACCCCTATCTTAATATAGCTTCAAAATAGAAACACATTATTTAATAGAAATGTGGAAGAGAAGTATTTTCCTGAAAGGTGTAAGTAATTTATTCCATGAAGGGAGAGAAAGCATGCTAGATCTAGGACTTAGCTGGGTCCTGAGATGAGTGATCAAGAAACAGATTCGCTAATAGTATTCGAATGTGAACATGACCACCAAGAGATAATGGTTGTTGGATGTGACTCAAGTAATTTAAAGTAATGTAAAATTAATGAGGGGGAATTTTCCTATAAATAAAGGGAAAAACACTGTAAATATCAATCAAATTTTCTAAATACCATTGTCACCTAGTTATCCAATAAAAAAATATAATGTGGTTGATTCAATGCAATTACCATTGAATACTAAATAATTTATTAATGTTACTGTCAAGATGGGCGAGAAAATTTCATCATTATTCAGTGAGGCACAAAAGGATAAAGGTGACAAGAATAATTATCCAAAACAGCTACTAGGTAGGGTGACAATTGTGGAAGCCCATGTAGATTTCGGAGGGGAATATGGTGAAAACTCTAACGCCTTGGTGCTGCTTCTACATTCCAAGGAAGTCATTTTATTGAAATTATTATATATCAAATTTCTTAAATAGGAGGTCAATAGAATGTATGAGAGATATATTAGATCAGAAATCAATGAGCGTTAATTAATTCAGATCAAAAAACAAGATATGATCTTATCATGTGTGATAAATGAGGGGACAATAAATTTAGAATAGTACATCCCATCTTGGGACAAGAAGCCTTATCTTTTCGAGGACCTCATCAAGGATGATCCAAACATGAAAGTATCATCCATCAATTGGATATTTTATTGGGTAAAGTATTTAACCCTATATAGAATCATATGGAATGTGCTGGTAGTTTCTTATATTATTTTATGTTTCAATAACTAAATTTGTTGTGCGTTCCAACTATTCCCTTTTAAAAATTGAATATATATATATATATATATTTAATATCTATCTTCGATGTTTTTAGTTCTAGATTTATTTAATGTGTCCTTAGATATTGCATTAATATAAGAGTTTTCACTTAAAATAGATATCATATCAAAGAAAACATAAAAATAATTCAAATTTTTTTAATCCCCAACTATTGAGAATAACAACTTGTAGCATTTATGTATTCAAATACTGTAGTTGATAAAGTGACAATATTTTTTTTCTTAGAAATCCCAAAGAGAGAAATGTTTTCTAAAACACGCACTTTCTAATTATTTTTCTATCTATTTTACATTTACTAACATCAAAATCTAGAATGTTTTTAAATCAATATAAGTTCGATAAAGATAAAATAAAATATGGATCATAGGAACATTAAAATATTTTATGATCCTTAGAATGCATTTGTGTGAATTTTCATATGGTAACACCAAAATAAATCAAAAAATAAAAATTAAAAACATTAAAAATGGCTAAAAGTATTTAAATATAATAAACTAAAAATCATATATCTATAAATATTATTATCAACTGATTTTTCCAAATTCACAAATATTTAGTTCACATGATTCTCTTAAAGGCCTATTTAAAAATTTTCAATAATCTAGTCTAAATAATTTAACAAGTTCCTAGGAATAAAATTATTTATTTAGAAATATATTATCATTCCTTTGAAAAAAATCATGGTGAATAATGAATGTTAATCCTCCCATACGACTCATATAAAACTCACTTGTCATTAATTGTGAAATTTTATTATATAATTTTCATTTTAAGATATATAAATAATATCAACCACGTAAATTTAAACATTAAAAATATCTTTAGAAACATTAATTATAAAAAAATTATGATCAATCATTTATTTTATAAAAATATTTTGATTAATAATATTAATAAATCTTTCATATCATGAATTTGGTTTTTTATTATGTTAACAAATAGTTTTATAATTTTTTAATACATGATTAGGATACTGTTTATTTTCAAAACTAGTGGTTTTTTGTCATATAATTTCTTTAAAAATTAAATCCATTTAAAAATTCAATTGTTATATCAATTTGAAATAATTTTAAACCATGAACAACATCATAAGGTAATAATATTATGATAGGTTCTTATTTTGAAACAGAGAAATTTTTGTGAAATAATTTATAAATTAATTTACATGAAAGATTTGTTCTAAGAATATATCAGTATTCCAAACAATATATCCTAATTCATCAATCTTATGCATAAAAATACATTTACTATTGACTACTTGTGATTCATTTAGAGGTTTAATTAAATCTCAAACATTATATCTTGAAATTTTTTTTAACACTTAATTGATTGAAAATATATGAGTAAAGATTGTTAAATAATTATTTAAATTTTAGACAAAAAAATGAGAAATGAATGCATTTAACATACAAAAAAATTCTTTAATGAATTACTTGTTGGAAATACTGAATCGTCATTTCTAATTATATTATCTTTTGGGTGATTAAAACATTATTTACTTGTTATTTTATGAGGCCAATTCTCCCAATAAAAATGTCAATTTTAATTTTGAGATTAATTGTCTGTAAAATTAAAATAAATAAACTACTCTTTAAGTATATCTAAATAATAAATAATTTCATTCAAATAATTATGATCGAATATATTATTTACAGACTCTTCAAGAAACACGGTTATTTTATTGTAAATCTTATATGATTTACTAGATTTTTAATAACCCAAATATATATCAATGTCATTTTTTCAATCAAAGTTATATTGGGAATCATTAGTATTGAGAATATAAAATTTTCAACTATATATTCTAAGATAGCCATATTTTGGTTTTCCTCCTTTACAAATATCATAAGATGAATTCCTGAATATAGGTCTTAAGAAAACTCTACTAGAAACATAACATGCAATTAATTTTCCTAGATCACATTAAAACAAGTAGTCAGTCTGGTCACCACATTACCCCAAGCGTGCCTCCCCATACGTGAGAGGATATCAAATTATAGTGACGGTTTAATAGTGGTGTGATTCGGAGACAATAAACTCATAATTAGAGTGGTAGAGTGGAACATGAAAAATGGATAATCAAATAGTCAGATTATTAAAAATAAATGATAAAGAGTGGTGGAATAATATAATAATAAATAAATAAGTGGCCAACACCAAATACATAATGATTCATGTCTATTAAATGCTACGTAAAGCATTAAACATACATTAGGCAACAATATATATTTCAATTTATATATAGTGAAAATAATAAAAGAATCAAATACCTAAAGGATAACTCCATGAGCATCATGAGATCTAGTTTAGTCCTATTCTCCTAAGATGCCATGTACACATGAACTACACAAGTATATTCCATGAAATAGAACCTATGAATATGAGGATTTTTTGGGTACCCTTTTGTGTTGGTGGCCCGAACATGGTGTGATATATACTTAGTAGACCACCAATAATGTTGTATAATTTATCTAGTCATTTAATATAAAATTCAATAATGTGAAATTATAATTAATAAAGTAGTAAATCAATAATAATAAACATGTTAGGCTCATGTTACTCAAAGACAGTAGGATAACCAGACCTACTTCAACCTGAATAGGAATATCTATGCACAACATCCATGTAATTCCTGACCCTGGTTACCCAGTGTCGATGTATTATTACATATCATTGTCCTGATACATGGAATAATTTCCAGAAAGACTAATAGTTTAGTATCCTTGGAAGTACTAGATACATACATTAGTTTTACATTACACCATGAAATGAAAAACACAAACAACATTGTCTTTAATAAACAAATTTATATCCCATAGACTATCCCTATAGGTCAATCATTATATACTACTTCAAATCCTTGAAAAAATAAAACATATTAAGGGGTGAGCTCAGATGCTCAGTAAGGATAACACTATAGAAGAAACATTCATAAATAAGAAAAAACATTTAAGGAAATTTATAAGACTAAACCAAAAATCCTTTTAAACATAAACTTTAGCATAATATGGGATATATAAAATCAAATAATTCCATTTACTTATTCACATGGATATTCTACTAGTCGAATAATCACATGCAATATTGATATCCACTTTCATAATGACGGAATGCATAATTCCATACTTCATAATCTCATAGTCAAGGCATTCTTCCCAGACTACAAATAAGATTATGTCAAGGCCTTGTTTCGTGCCACTAGTTTGTCTCATGAGACCTACCGATGCATCGTGGAGCTATAGCGGGCTACTCCCGTCAATTACTAAGTCCAATTCATTCCTCATATGAAAAGGTTTGAACATTACATAAACATTCGTATTAAAACTAGCATATGAAATTCCAATACTTTATCCATAGACCATGAATGGTGTAAAAATAACACATCCATATACAAACATATCATAAGACCTTAAATACAATATGGAAGTATTTTACCATAATAAATCAACTTCAAACAATCTTAAAATCCATCAATGGATGTTGACATAGATGAAGTTAAAACATTTTTAGAGAAATATCTCTTTCTATTTTGAATTCAATTTAATGTCATCTAATTATAAAAGAGAACATATATTTTTGAAAATATTGTTATAATATTGTAAGGGAATCCTCGATGATGTAATAATGCTGGAAAATAGCCGCACCCATTGTATAAGTTAAAAAAATCATTCTTTCCTTAATTTTGTCGAAAAGGTCGTAAAGTACCTTGTTTGCGAAAATGATGGAAGGATTCCATTCAAAAACATATAATGTAAAATAAGGGAATAAATGAATTTAACCAATTTTATATAAAATAGTAAAAATGTTTTGAAATACATTTTTAAGAAACATGGATGTGTATGATTAAGATGTCCCAGTAGATAATTACCTATAAAAAACCTCAGATAATGAAGAGATTATGAAATTAACCATTACCTTGTCCATTTCCTTAGTTGATGGTATGTTAACCTCCTGTATAATAGTTAAATCATTTTTAATAAATTATACAATAAATATAAACATAAACATGATATCATATATGATCTTATAATATTTCTTTCTTTATAACATTTTAGTAGTATCATCTTTTCAGGTGTTAACTGATTCATTTTCCATTATTTTCTTGGTTACATAAGCCATGAGTGTTATGTATAGGATGTATATAATTCATATTCAGAATGAATTTAATCCATTACAAATTGTTTTATAATCATCAAATGAAAATTAGTCTTGAATGGATACAATGGGGAATGAATGTCATCGTGTTCATGGATACGGTAATCTGTATGTACGCACGAGGGAAAATATCATTATTTTGATTTATAATAATATATAAATAGATGGTATTTCATATATAAAGAATAAATAACATGTCATATTAATTAATTAAATCAATTATACATCATTATTATACCCGTCCAAATAATAATGTATTGAATAACAACTTCACCACAACGTGGAGACGGTAAGCCGTACATACGTACGTATGAGGAAATTTCATTCAAAAGATGGATAGAATAATGAATATGGTTATACCATATTTATTATAATATCAAAGTATATATAAGATAATGGTGTTATTATTTTAGAATGGAAAAAACCAGGAAACAAGAAGTGGATGAAGAAAAGAACTTGGAAGAGGTGATAAAATATTTACCTCTTATTCAGGTTCTTCCATTGGATTTGATCAAAAGGGATCCATAGGTTGGATTTATGACAAAAGGAAGGCCTCTATGATAAATGGATTATAGTTTAGAGGATATTTAGGTAGGTGTTGGACAACCAAATAGCTTTTATGGTGTGAAATTAAGAGAATGGGAAGTTCCCTTTTATAAGAGGGGTGATGGGGACCTTAAGAAATGATTGAAATATTATTTTATAACAAAATTATTTTCAATTTCAAATAGAACCAAAATGAATATTATAAATTATATGGTGGGTATGGGTAAATAACCTCTCAAACAATAGGTTTTAGACCGATTTGTGTCACTATATTAACCTTGTCTTTTAGATTTAACTCTTAGTTAAATAGTTTTACATTTACCATGTCTCATGGTATTTTTATATTATATAGTTAATAAACATAATATAAACATACAATAAAACCCTAAGTGGTCAATTAATGAAACATATGTCATTATATAAGTCTTTTGAAAGAACATTAGATTTTTTGGATTATTATATCAACCAATAATATTGTATTTATTTTAAAAACTCATTTATGTCAATTTTGACATTATTTAATAGTTGATTTTTTTAAAGTCCTAATAACTTTATTAAATCGAAATAAATAAATTTAATCAACCCATAACATATCATTTTAACGAAAAAAATTATTTGAATCCATTAAAAGTATCAACTTAAATTTATTTGGATATTTATAATATCAATTATTTTAATCTTTTATTAATATGGTAATTACAACATCATCATTCTGTTACAATTAAATTTAATTATTTAATATCTATAAATTATAAATAAAATACCATTATTTAGGAAATAAATTTATATTTCTAATGAATATTTATAGTCAATTTTATATTGTGCGTAACCCTAAATTAAAATTGGTTTAGTTATTATATTTTGAATTTAACTCTTTTAACAATTCCTTAAATAAATGAATAATAAATGTCCTTATTTAATCCATGTAGACCAAATAGATTAATAATTTTTTTCTATGTATGTTTTCGGTCGAAGTGTACTTATCCCATAGAATTAGGACATGTGATAGGGTAATAAAAATTTCATTTTTACCCTCAATTACCCTATTTATTTTTAACCATGGTAAATAAAAGTAAAAAGATACTATTCAGAAAAAATTATATTCATCTTATTGAACCATATTTTACATACTAATATCAACTGTTTCTCTCAGAGTTTTGAAATTCAACTCACATGAGTGGTAAAATTATTTTTATGCAAATTTGCAAATGCTCTTAGGAGGTGGGTAAAAGACGGTAAAAAGTTCAATAAATCTTAATATATCTAAACATACAATAAAATTACTCCAATGAATTACATTAAACCTATATAGGTATTATGTATGTATTTTTACCATAAATTAATTAAAATAAAATAAATGATTATTTATATAAAATGTCGGTTTTAAAAAATAACTCAATGTTTTTTAATATTCATTAAAAATTTAATGTATTCAGTGAAATACCAAAAATTCAGGCTAAGTTAATTTCAATATAAAAAATCTAAAAATGTAGTCCATTTTGAAAGATAAAATTTATTAAATTTTAAGAAGTGGGTATTACTATACATAATGGCTAGTTTGATTGGTTGTGGTGTGTTTAAACTCGAAGTTGCGTCCAATAGAAGCTATTGTATTTTTTCAAAGGGAAATGTACCGTGGAAGATTGGGGTGGTACATTCTCTCCTGCTTAAAATAATTTCATCCTTGAAATTTCTAGAATATTTCTACATAAAAAGACTCGGGTGGTTCTTTATCATAAGTTCCTTTGGTTCCCTTTTTGTCTCTTCTATCTTATGATTTCTCAATAGTAGTTTTTCCAGGCGAGTCATCTGATTTCTCAACACTTGTTCTCTTGTATCTCAAATCTTGACAGGGTCCTCGCAGTAAGACAGATTGAGTTCTAGTTCTAATTCTTCATAGGTGAGTACATGTGTTGGGTCATGCATGTATTTTCTCAATAGTGTTACGTGGAAAACATCTTTATCTTTGGAGAGACTTGGCGGCGTTTCCAAATGGTAATCTAAAACCCCAATTCATTCTAGAATTTCAAAAGGTTTGATGTACCTAGGACTCAATTTACCCTTATTACCAAATCTTATAATTCTCTTCCATGGAGATACATTCAAGAAAACAAGATATCCTACCAGAAATTCCAAATCCTTCCTTCGGTTATCAGCATATCTCTTCTTCATATTTTGTGATTCTTTGATGTGGGTTTGGATTAACTTCACATTTTAAATCGTTTCCTCAAAATGTTCTAGGCCTCTGAGTTTTCTTAAACATACATCATCAAAATAGGTTGGATTGTGACATCTCCTTCCATATAAAATTTCTTATTGTGCCATCTGAATACTTTAATGGAAGCTATTGTTATCGGAAAATTTTACTAGAGGTAAATATTGATCTTACATACCTTGAATGTCAAGTGAGAATGATCTCAACATGTCTTCTAAGGTTTGAAGAGTCCGTTCTGAATGTCCATCAGTTTGAGGGTGGTTGGAAGTGCTCAAATGAAGTTTAGTATCAAGGTCATTCTTAATAATTTTCCAGAATCTTGATGTAAAATGGGGATCATGATTAGAAACAATCGATAGGGGTACAAAATAAAGTCTTAAAACTTCATTAATATATAGTCTTTCTAGATGTTCAAGTGGTAAATATTCTCTTATATAAAAGAAGTGTGATGACTTTGTAAGATGATCAACAATGACCCATATTGCATCGTTCCATCTAGGAGTCTTTGGTAGTCCCGTTAAAAAGACCATCATAATATTATCCCATTCCCACTCAGGTATGGGAAGAGGTTGCATGACTCTTCTAGGCTGTTACCTTACATATTTCACTTGTTGACAAACCATATATCGTGACACAAAATTAGAAATCTCCCTCTTCATGTTGTCCCAAAAATAATGTTCCTTCGAATATCTATACATCTTGGTGCTCCCAGGTTGTATAGATAAATTGGATCAATGAGAATCATCCAAAAATTTCTTTATCAGATCAAGTATATAGGGAACACAAAGCCTCTTCCAAAATTTCAAAATCCTATCTACATATATGAAGTCGATCAATCTCCGACCATTCACTGCTTTAATTTTCTTTTGAAACTCCTCATAATTATCCTGAGAACTTTTTTTCCTTTATACTAAAGATGGTTTGGAAACCATTTACAGAATCATTGGTGTTTCACCTTCCATGATTATTACAACATCCATTTTCACTATATTTATGAAAATAAGATCCCTTTCAAATCTCATCTTTGTCAAAACACCTTGATCCTTTCTGCCTAAAGAATCTTCCACCTTATTTTCATTCCCTGCGTGGAAGTGTACTATGAAATCATAATAATTGATTATTTCAAGCCATTTATATTTCCTCATGTTTGGTTTCTTCTATGAGAAAATATATTCCAAACACTTGTGATCAGTATATATCTCACATTTTTTAAAATAGAGGTAATGTCTCAAATTCTTCAAAGCAATGATTATAGCTTCTAACTCAAGATAATGAGTATGGTAGTTTTTCTCATGAATTTTTAGCTGTCGTGATGTATAGTAAATAAACCTATCATTATGAATAAGGACACAACCAAGTCCCTTCTTTGATGCATCACTATAAATAACAAACCCATCATTCCCCGATGGTAGAGTCAAGATAGGGGAACTGACTAGTCTTCCCTTCAATTCATAAAAACATTCTTCTCACTCTTTTGTCCAATCAAATTTAACCACTTTACATGTGATCTTGGTTAATGTGTTAGCCAACCGGGAAAAATTCTAGATGAAATGCCAATAATAATCTGATAGATCAATAATACGGTGTACCTCGGTTATATTTGTTGGAGCTGGCCATTCTAGGATTGCCTTGGTCTTTGAAGGATCAATATAGATTCCATCCAAAGAGATAATATACCCATGAATAGAAATCTCCTAATTCCAGAATTCACACTTTCTAAACATCTCGTACAATTCATTTCTTCTGAGGGTTCTCAGAATGGTGCGCCATTGATTTTCATGATCTTCATAGCTTTTGTAGTATTCCAGGACATCATCAATAAATTCCACTAAAACTTCATCAAGATATTCATTGAAAACATTGTTCATTAGATCCAAGAAAATAGAGGGTGCATTAGTCAGTTCAAAAGGCATTATTGTAAACTCGTAATGCCTTTACCTGGTTCAAAATTCTATTTTCGGAATGTCTTCTTTCTTCACACACAACTGATGATATCTAGATCGATGGTCAATCATTAAAAAATATTGACCTCCATGAAGTTGGTCATATAAATCATCAATACGAGGGAGGGTATACTTTTTATTTATTGTTATAACATTGATCTCCCTATAGTCAATGCACAACCTCATAGATTCATCTTTCTTTTTAACAAAAAGGACAAGGGATCCCCATGGAAAACACTAGGGTGAATAAATCCCTTATTACTCAATTCCTCTAATTATTTCTTTAGTTACACTAATTCCACTATGGCCATTATATAAGGGGTCTTTGATATGGGCCTTGAACTAGGAATTAAATCAATGGAAAACTCAATTTCTCGTTCTAGAGGATGTCAAGGTAAATATTATGGAAACACATCATCATATTCCTGCACAATAGGTATATCCTCTATTTGAACATTTCATTCCTCACCCAAAGTTATTTCATTCTCTTCCTCCTGAATAATTGAATTTAGTTTAGATACTAGGGGTGTATCTAGATAAGAACCTGGAGGTGATATTTCTTCTCTAAAGATAAGGCACTCCATATCATCATCAAAAAATTGTAACTTCCGTCATCTTACAAAAAAAATTTGCATCATGGCCTGAATGCCAATCCATTTCGAGGATTATATCAAATTCAATCATGGGTATGCCGATGAGATCAGTAGACAAAAAACTTTTATATGCCATAATGGGAACTGATTCACAAAACTTTGGTTCAATGATACTTCCCTTAGGAATTGTTTAGACAACTCCTTTGTTAAATCAAAAGGGAAACATCTAATTTTCTTAGAAAACTAGGAAGATATGAAACAATGCGATGATCCAGAATCGAATAAATAATTTTTTACATTTGATGAAACCATTAAATTACCAACCACCAAGTCTTTCGGAGCTTCAGCCTCAGTAATAGTGATAACATAAGCTTGTCCATGCTCTCTTGGCCTTTTTTAAGTAAGATTCGTTGGAGATAAGGAATTTCATTTGCATAATTCTCCTTTCCTCTACAATTGTAGCATTCAACATTGATAGCCTATTTCTTCCCCTTAGAATCACGAGCATGGTGGCCTTTTTCACCACACTTATAACAAACTCCCATTCCCTTCAGGAAACTATCAGGGTGTATCTTCCCACATTTACTATCGGATGGATATTCAACTTTTTCCTTCTTCCCCTTATTTCCATTTCCAAAGTGTTCCCCAGATGTCTTCCTCTCTTTCTTTGCATTAAAGTCGTAAGACTAAGAGAATTCCTTTTCTGTCTTGATTGCACATGAGACAATATATTCGCACGACGAGAAGGATTGTAAGACTAATACTCAATGGAGGAATGGTTTTAACTCTTAGAAGAAATGATCAATCTTACTTCTTGGGTTATGTATATAATCTGCAGCATGCCATTCTATCCTTGTAAAGTTAGCCTCATACATTACGACATTCTCATCCTCCTTTTTCCTCAGACACAGAAATTGTCTTTCCATATCCACTAAATGGTCATGAGGAAAGTATGTTTTTAAGAAAATATCTTTAAATTCCCTCCATTCCATATTTGATAATTCATAATCTTCCTTTTTTTTGAATCAATGACCACCATGGATCAGCATCTCCAGTGAGGTGATTAACTACTATCACAACGTTTTCCATTTCACTACTCCCCAAAGCTTGAAATATTTTATTTAATGAATTTATCCTCTTCTCACCAGCTCCACTATAATTTTCTTCAATTATAGGGAAATCCCTACATGGATTACGTGAATTTATACGGTATCCATTCCTTTAACTAGGCTCCATTTTTAAATAATTGCATAAACTAGATTAGTTTATAAATTGAAATATGTAATTCCATACTTTTAAAACATTTAACTAAGATTGGAAAGTTTATGGATATAATGCATAATCATAAAAATGTTTTCATTTAGGAAGTATATACTCATCAACCCTTCATAATGTTTTGTAAAGAAAATGAGAATTTTCCAAAGAATATCCCTCGGGAGTGTCGTAACCAAGAGTGCAGCAAGGCCTATTGTCGTTCACGAGTTCCTGTTTGAGTCTAGCTTAATGTGGTGTTTTCGGGTTTTACCCCTAGGTACATCTATACCAGAGACTAATCTACCTGTCTATATATATACAGAGATTAATTTATTGGAAAACTCAAAAAATATCTACAATACCAAAATTCTAGGAAGTTCTCCTATACTAATCCTCAAAGTCTATCTTAGGATAATGTGCTCTAATAAGAGTTTTTCTAAATCTAGCTTCGATGGTTTTAACTAAATGTCCTCTGATACCATTTATAATGCCCTGACCCCAGTTACACAGAGTCGGTTCATTATTACATAACATTGGCATGATACAAGGAATAATGTCCCGAAATACCGATTAGTTTAGTATATTTGGAAGTACAAGATATATTCATATATTTTACATTAAACAATGAAATGAAAAACAATAACAAAATTGTCTTCATTAACAACATTCATATCCTATTGAATAACCCTCCAGGTTAGTCATAATGTACTTCTTCACATCCTGGAAAAAAACATTGAAAGGGGTGAGATAAGATTCTTAGTATGGATAACAATATAGCAGAAACTTTCATAAATAAGAATAAACTTTTAAGGCAATTTCTAAGACTAAAGAAAGCTTTTTAAACATGAACATCAGCATAATATGGAAATGATAAAATCAAATAATGTTATTTACTTATTCACATGGATATTCTACTAGATGAATAATCACATTCAATATTAATAGCTACTTTCATAATGATGGAATGCATAATGCCAGACATCAAAACCACATAGTCAAGGCCTTGTGTGAAGACTACCAAAAATATTTTGCCAATGCCTTGTTCCAAGACACTAGTTTGTCTCTTGATACCTACCGATGCATCGAGGATCTGTAGTGGGCTCCCCCTGTCACTTACTAAGTCCAATGCATTTCTCATTTGAAAAGGTTTAAACATAACATAAACATTTGTATTAAAACTAGCATATGAAATGTCAATACATTATTCCTAAACCATGAATGGGGTAAAGGTAAAACACCCACAGTCATACCTATCACAAAACCTTCAATATAATATGTATGTTTTGTATCATAATAAATCAACTTCAAACAAGCTTAAAATCCATTAAAAGATGTTGACATTGATGAAATCAATTTTTTTAGAGAAATATATATTTCTATTTTGAAATCATTTTTATGTAATGTAATTATAAATGAAATTTTTTTTTAAAATATTCTTATAATATTGTAATAGAATCTTTGATGATATTTTAATGGTGGAAAATAGTCGCACCCACCATATAAGTTAAAAACATTATTTCCTTAATTTTTTCGAAAAGGCCGTAAAGTACCTTGTTTTGGAAAATGACGCAAGGATTCCATTAAATGACATATAAGGTCAAATAAGGGTATAAATGACTTTCACCCATTGTCTATTAAACAGTAAAAATGTTTTGAAATACATTTTTAAGAAACATGGATGTGGATGATAAAGAGGTCCTAGTAGATAATTACGTATAAACAACCTCGAATAATGATCAGATTATGAAATTAACTCTTACCTTGTACATTTCCTTAGTAGATGGTATTTTAACCGCCAGTATATTAGTTAAAATATCATTATTAAATTATACAAGTACTATATACATAAATATTATATCGTATATTATCTTATAATATCTCTATTAATAAAATTTTTGTAGTGTCATCGTTTTAGGTGTTAACTGATTCATTTTACTTTATATGATTGGTTACATAATCCATGTTTGTTATGGATAGGATGTATTTTATTCATATTAATAATGATATTATGAATTTAAAAATTATTTTTCTAATCATCGAATGAAAATTATTCTTGAATGGATACGAGGGGGGATGAATCTCATCGCGTTCATGGAGACGGTAATCCGTACATACGCACGAGCGACTATATCATTATTTTGATTTAAAATCGAATGTAAATAGATGTTATGTCATATATAAGGAATACATAAAATTTTATATTAATTATTTACATAAATTATGCATCATTATTATAATCATCCAAATAATAATGTATTGAATAACAACTACACCATGGCATGGAGACGATACGCTGTACGTACACACGTATGGATTAATATAATTCAATGGATGGATAGAATAATGAATATGGTTATATAATATTTTAAATAACACCACAATATATAAAATATAATGGATTTATTATTTTATAATGGAAACAACAAGGAAAGAATAAGTGGAAGAAGAAAAAAACATGAAAGAGTTGATGAAATATTGACCTCTTCTTCGGGTTATTCCTTTTGATTTGATCTAAAGGGATCCTTAGGTTGGATTTTTCATTTAAAAAATAAATCTAATATAAATGGAGGATAGTTGAGACGATATTTGGGTAGGGGTTGGAAGATCCAAATGGCATTGATGGTGTGAAATTAAGATAAGGGAAGGGCCTTTTTATAAGAGTGGTGAGGGGGACCTTACGAAAAGATTGAAATATTATATTATGATAAAATCATTTTCAATTTATAATGGATCCAAAATAAAATATTTAATTTCTATGGTGGTTATGGGTCTAAAACCTCTCAACCAATAGGTTTTAGACAGGTTTGGGTCACTATATTAACCTTATCTTTTATATTTATCTCATAGTTAAATAGTTTGACATATACCATGCCTCTTTGTATTTTTATATTATATGGTTAATAAACATACTATAAACATCAAATATAACCCCAAGTGGTTCATTAATGACACACATATCATTATGTAAGTCTTTTTTCCAATACATATATTTTTAGGATTATTATTTCAACCAATCATATTGTATTTGTTTTAAAAAATCATTTATGTCCATTTTGACATTATTTAATAATTGGTTTTTTGTTAAAATCCTAAAAACATTATTGATTATAAATAAACACATTTAATAAACCCGAACATGTAATATTAACCTATAAATTTTTTAAATTCATTAAAAGTCTCAAATTATGACTATTTGGATATTTATAATATCCACTATTTTAACCATTCATTAATATGGTAATTACTACATCATCATTGTGTGATAAATAAATTTAATTATTTAATGTCTAAAAATTATAAATAATATACCATTATGTAGGAAATATTTTTATATTTCTAATGAATATTTATATTCTAATTTATATTGTTTGTACCCCTATATTAAAAATGTTTTAGTTATTAAACATTGAATTTAACTATTTTAACTCTTTTTTAAATCAAATAAAAATAAATGTCCTAAACTAATCCATGTGGACCAAAGAGGTCAATATTGTATTCCTAAGTATTGTTTTGGTATAATTATACTTATAAAATAGAATTAGGATGTGTTTTAGTGTAATAATAATATCATTTTTACCGTTAATTACCCTGTTTAATTTTACCTATGGTAAATAAATTTAAAAGATACTATTCACAAAAACTTTTGTTTATATTATTGATCCACATTTTACTTACTGATATCAACCTTGTCTCTATGATATTTTAAATTCAACTCCCAGAAGTGGTAAAATTAATGTTTATGAAAATTTGCAAATGCGCCTAGGAGGTGGGTAAAAGACAGTAAATAGTTCAATAAATTTTTATATATCTAAAATTACTATAAAATGACTCCAATTAATTACATTAACTTGTATAGGAATTATTTATATATTGTGACCTAAAAAAAATTTGATTAAAATAAATAATTATTTAAATAAAAAGGCGATTTTAAACAGTAACTCAGTGTTTTCACTATTCATAAAAAATTGAACGTTTTCAAAGAAATAACAAAAATACACCCTAAGCTAATTTCAATATTCAGAATCCAAAAATGAAATAAAATTTGAAATAGAAAATTTATAAAATTTCAAAAAGTGGGTATTACTATTCAATAACGGCTAGTTAGATTGGTTATGGTGTGTTTGAACTCAATGTTGCGTACAAATCATGCTATTGTATTATTCAAAGGGAAACATACCATGGAAGCTTGGGGTGTTACATTACATCATGTATATATATTCATATATTAGACACCTATTTACAGAGTTAAAAATACACTGACATGAACCTTAGGTTTAGTACCAAGGAATCCACATAAGGGGATCACATAACAATATGGGTGTCATACCCAACTATCATGCCTATCAACATAATATAATGTATTCCATTTCAAAAGGTCTAAATTAAAACATGTCAATATTATTCTATGGATAAAAAGAAACTAAAATGAAAAGTGAGGCATAAACTACAACATACACCAAATACCGTATGTATAAACTAATTGACCTATGAGGAATATGTCCCACTATAATAACCAGAGAGACCTCATCAAGACCAAGGAACTCTTCTAATCTTATGCCTGAAATGACATCATACATACATGGATGAAGTCTCAAGGAAACCTATATTTGGATATATGAATGTTAACAGAGGACTTAGGGTCCATAAAACCCACCCCCTCATTAGTTTTATATCATAAGTAATCATACATATGGGTCGTAGGTTTCATTACTTGATCCCCAAGTCTGGTACATACTATAAGTAACCATATATAAAGGTCACATGTTCCATACCTCAATTCCCACGTTGGTTCCATACTTTAATTTGAATTTGGTGCCATATTGAGGTGTCCAACATAAAATATGTAATATAAAATGACATGGTCTATATTATTGTCCATAGTTGAAACAATTAAATATGTTATAACCAATTCATTAAAAAATTAAATTATAAGTGATATAAACTAAGGGTAATGTTAGCATTCATCCCCTTTCTATCATTTAAATATAAAATTCTCAATTCATTATTAATTGGTTCATTACTTTATTAGTAAAATGTTGGACTCAGGAAAGTCCATCCATCATCAATCAACTTTCCATTATAGCTCATGTATGCACTAAATGTAGTAGTTTAGGTGAATGTTCAATAGTTTGTTACACCATACATGCTAAATGTATAAGATGGGCTATGATAACATGAATTCATTTCATACATCTTATTGATCATACAAGAATTATTAGGCCAAACCCACTTAAGAGATGGTTTGGTCACTATGTGATAATATATTGGAGTTTCAGACTCTGCCACATTCCAAATAATTATATTTTATTAACCCATTTACATTTAATCGTAAAGAACACCTCAAAAAGTTGTCTAATTTGAATACAACTACATAATTTTAAATACATTTTAAGAAAACATCATAAGGGGTGGTCTATATTGAGGTGGGAAACCTCCAATGGTATAATTTAATGTTCACAATCATTTAATTAAAGGATCTTGGATTTTAATCATGAATTTCATATTTTAGAGGAACCACACTAAATATATAGTGAGTGACACAATAGTGAAAATTATAAACAAGAGAGAATTTAAACAAAAATACATAAACCACCTAACTTATAATTAGGATGGCCCACTCATCCTATATAAAGATTTGATTCGATATAGTTTGAGATAAATGTAATAAATGGAAAAATTCTTTTAAAATAGGGTAAATTAGGTCACACAATGATATCACCAATGATGGAGAGAGAAAATGAAAAAGGAAAAAAGGAGGAGTGAGTAACTTATTGAATGAATGTCATTATGATAAATGACACTGAAATACGGGTATCGAAATAGGATGCAACTCAGATCTTACCTTGGAGGGAGGAGGAGATCGATTTTGGGAGGGAGAGGTGTTTCATGCATGGGAGGAAGAAATGGAGAGTTGGTGGCTCTAATGGAGGAATGTAAAAATCAAAATTTTTTCTTCTTTTAAGAGTCTAACAGTTTAGATAACTATGCAACAATTGTGTGGGCCTCATTTCCTAAATAAATACCCCTTTCAAAAGGGTGGCATAGTTCGTCTACTATATTTAAAAAACCATTTACCAATTCATTTATAGCTGATGTTTAAGTTGAACTAAGGAAGTGGGATAGGCACATGGTTTGGGAAAACCCTATGTAGCCAATGTGAGTAACCCCTATATACCTACACCATGTCTCATATTTACTCCCTAGGGTATTATGATTAAAAAAACCTTTCTCCTCATGAAAAGGGTCCCCATATTTGATCCAATTGAATAAACTAACTGTGCACCAACGATGCATCTCATTTTTTTCTCTAAACCCCAGTTCTTTTGCATCCCAATGATTTTAAAACATAACTGAACTCCTTGGAAACCTATTGATGTGTAAACCTTAACTAAAAAACACCTCTATGTGTTATAATTCTAATATTTTTATTCCAAATATTGTCTTATAGAATGGACCATCCACCAAATGGTAAATCCCAAATTCCCTTGTAATTTCACATAAGTCAAAAAAACAAGGGACTTTACAATTTCCTACACCTTAGAACTTCTTATCGCCAAGAATCATTAGAGTACAAACAAATTACACCCAATAAAATAGATTCATCAAGGTATATTTAAATAGCTCCATTGTATTTCTAGTGCCCAAGGCACCTCCAAACAACACTCTATAAATACGATACATAAGACATTAAAACTCAAGACCAAACTTGTATTCTGAAACTAAAACATCAAGATGGAACTTACCTGATCCTCTCTAACTCAATACATAATCACATTTCCATTTCATACACCATCTGGCCTATGGATATCCCTAACATAGGTTATATTATGGAATCACCCCCATCGTAATTTCCAATTTATGATCACCCTTAGTTGTCCAATGGAACTCCAAAGTTGATTCTTAATTCAATAAAATGTAAAAATCCTAATTAACCATAATTATCCTAGTCAAGATAGATTTTCCTTAAAAATCATAGGATAACCAGATATACACTCATCATATCCTGACAATGTACTAAAATCAATTGCTCACTAACAAAAATTATTCCATCACGAGGGAGCCATTCGAGCCACTTTTGGACGACTATTTTAAAAAAGGATCAGATGAGATGGCCAGTGCATTTTGAAAACTTGATCCCAAAGCCTCTAAATGAACGTACGTTATATTTTTTTTGAGGAAGTTCACTATGGATGTTTAATGAGTTTTTGTGATGTCTAAATCCAAAACATTCATTTATGTCTTCGTTCCCCAACACGAACATGGGTGTATCCCCCAATCCATCACCATCAGATATTCACCATAAAAATATTCCTTATGAGCCCAAATAATATTCGAGTAACCATATATTTATCCACTGGAGTCCAAAGAGCTCATCCAATGTAATCTATAAGTGATACATCGATACATAGTCAAAACCTATATAAATCAAAACACCGATTAATCCCAATGGAAGTCAAGTCAATAATTTGATAGTGTATAAGTGTCCTCATAAGGAATTCATGCTCAGAAACCCAAGTATCACTCAGAACTAACCATGCCTCTATAAAAGACCACAATTTTGGGGTGCACCCAATGGATTAGGTTTGTCGAAATAGGAAGGTATTTTAATTATCCCATTAGCAAGGAATATAATTGATGATACCTTATTGCACCCTTGATGATCTCAATTACGGGGACATGATAAGCACTAAAAGAAGTGTACACTAAGAGGGAATCAATAATTACTAGGTAGACCAGGGAAAATTCTTCCATATTGAATATGATGTTCTCATTATGGTTTCCAATCAACCATACACAACTACTATAAAGAAGTGCAGTCAAACCACTAATGGTTGACTTCATTTAAAATAGATCAGATAGAACTTCCAAAACATCTTCATTACCCAACCATGACTCCTTTAACACTAGAGAAATCCCATGATAACTCAAGAATAACTCTTGAAGTCCAACTAGACAGATGACGTCTTCCAAGGTTTCATACATACAAAGATATATCATCATCATACTACCTCACAAGCTTGGACATAGTATAAAACATACTATCGCCATGGGAATTCAAAACCAATACTGACCATTTTCAATTGGTCCTCCTTGATTTTACACTTTCTTCTTGAAAGGACACACATTCCCCACACTTGATGCAATTCTCCCCTCTATTAAAGTTTCATTTTCATTTTTTTACTGAGTATGGGAACTCACCCCCCCCCCCTCCAAACACACTCCATCAACCACTACCGACTGGTCCTAGAGGTGGAAAACATGCTTTTACCAAGTTCTGATTTGAAAATATATGAAAACTAGCCACATAAATGCATGCTAGAATAGATTTACACTAGACATACATGTGATACTCCCTCCAAATTATGTATATGAATGTCCTTGTGTTAGGTATAAATGAAAAATAACTAACCATCGTGACAATACACATAGTCGACTTAGGAACATTATCCCTAGAATTGGGATGATACAGATTTATTTTAATTCCTAGGTCCTTCTAACTCCATGATGGCCTATTATCAAAGTGTAATAGCTCATGGTTTAAATAATAACCTCATGTCTCATATGATTAGCTACCCCATTTATCAACTATATAGGTGTTGTGTGTATTGACGTGTACTAACCAGATAAGTTTTTAACAAAAGGGAACACCCTCGATACTATCTATTGGATCATTGACCCTATGTGTCCCTATATCATATTTACAATAAAAGAATTATCCTAGAGTCATATTATCCCATATAAATATAATATGGTTGATGAAATACTAAGTCTACCTCCACTGAAAGAGTAGAAGAGGGATCACACAACCCACTAAGCGGTTGACCATGCTCTTGAGATTTCTAACTCACTAAAACTAATCATCATATAGTTCTCACACATTTAGCAAGGCCAAACTTATCAAATTACTAACTATCAGGAAATGGTTGTTGTTTCCTCACTTTGAGTCCTATTCGGTAAAATCGACACCCCAACAAAACCTATTGTAGGAAACTATTTATAAAAATTCATCATGGTTATAATGTTCTAAGGTCACTACCCACCTTAGAATGGACCATTAATAGACATAAAATGTTTATCCTATAAGGATTTCATTAATAAAGATGTTAATAGTCACCAACACATGTAATGTTGGTTCAATTCAACCTAAGTAAAGTTACATAATACTACATGAAATGATCATATTCTGCTTCTAATGAACTCTCCGTGAATAATTTAAACTACCCATACGTGTGGTTTGAAACTAACAACACCATAATAAAGTTTCATTTGATATATGGAATTTATTTACATTTTTATATTTAATCATTTTATATGACCAATATAAATGTGAAGTACCATTTATAAGGAAAATTATAATTAGAAAATTTATTTAACTACTACCATAAGGCACACAGTTAGGTTATATCTGAATTATTTTGAAGAATTATCTATTTAACTGGAATCCTATCAAAGTTATGCAGTTTAACTCAGAAATTCCTTTAACCTATTTTATTGATATATAATGATATCATAATTGATTTTAGTAAAAGAATATTTCAATTCCAATCAATAGAGGAAAATACTGTTTAGGTTGAAATTGGAATTTTAAATAACTATAACCTCATATAAGAAAGGTCAAAAGTAGACTACATGTTATTATATTAATTAAGGGGAATTGGTTTAGTAATATACCATTGTGAATTTATACATGAACTTTATAAGTGTTTGATCACACTTTAAATAACCATACCTATGTGGAATGTACCCCCATTGGATTAAGTATTAATGAATATTAAAAGATAATGGTGACCTACAAGGGTCATTTCATTCAACCCTGGTGTATCAAAAAATTTTCAATATAGTAATTGATTTTAATTATTAAACTTTCAAACACCCATAGTGGGTCTATTATATAAACAATGTGCATCAACTAGACTACTATGGTCTAGTTGGGAATTTGTAAATTTAGTCATTTGGGACATAATTACCAAATAGTAATGATACTAGCCTTTATAATGGAAATTGAGTTCTATATGCATCTCTATTTAGTAAATATCATGTATCAATGGATGCATCACCATTCCCAATTTATAATGATACTTGAATTTATATGTTTTAATTGGAATTCATATAGCTACAACCCGGTCTTTGTCTTTTATTATATGATATAACATGTTCATATATAATGGTTTGATTACTTGGGTTACCTTCCACAATTTCTAAAGGCTCACACACTATGTATATTTTTATAAGAACACATTTAATCACAACCATAAATTTTTCATCCCATGAAACTATGGGTTTTGGATAAAAAATGACTGGATTTGTTAATTAAGGTTTCAAAATCAAGATATATGGGAAAACCATTTAGGTTGATGAAGACCCCTTTATAATCAATAATATATCATAATTCTTACAATTTATTCCATTATATACAATCAAGAAATATACGTCAAACAGTAGGCAATCAAAGAAGTAATGTGTAAATGAAAAACATGCTAATAAATCACAAAAACAAGGTATACATGAAATACTTCTTCAAAAACAAATAAGGAACATCCCAGATGTTTTCGTACTGGAAAATAATTAAACCTACATGGAATATAGTATTAATGGAATTTGAGTCACTATATAACTAGAATTTTGAATTTAACAATACTTCATTACAGTACCACAAAAAGGGTAAAATACAAAAATATTATGAATCGGTATGTAGTAGAAATTACACAAATAACTTGAGGTGGAATAATAATTAACTATAATAATGAACAATAGGAAAAATAGTCCCATACATGGCCACATGGTATTTTCCCCATGTGTGGGTTGATCACTCCCAGATATGGCTATTTACTAAATATCAAAACATACAATGCTTTCAATCTACTGACTCAAAATATTAATACAAAAGGAAACAAAACCCCTTTGATACCAATATTTAACATCTCAACATAACTCACTTTAAAATAAGTAGTCATTCCAGTCACCACATGTTTTCTAGTGTTCCATACCATACGCCAGAGACTGCAAACTAGAAGCGGGGGTCTAACAGTGGTACATTGTGGAGAATATGCCCTCATAATTTGAATAGAATAGTGGAATATGCAAACCAGATCAGTAGAAAATGGGAGTAGATTAAATAAATTATAAATTTTGGTGGAAGATAATAGAAATAACTAAATATGTGTCCAACACCAAATACACAACCATGCTTGCCTATGTGATGCTATATAATGAAATAAATATACAATTGGTAATACAATACATTACCATACTTTTATAGTAGAAATGAATAATAATAATAATATAACTAAAAACTAACTCTATGAGCATCTTGATCATCAGCTTGGTCCCATGCTTCTATGATTCTATACTCACATAAACTACACATGAATAATTCATAAACATGAAGCTAACAATATGGGGATGGTACGGGTACCCCAGTGCAATGGCTTCCCAAACAGGGTGTGATATATACTTAGTAGGCTACCACCAATAGTGTTTAATATATATGTTTTGTGATTATAAAATACATTAGTGTTAAAGTATAACTCATAAATCATTAAATAAATAAAAATAAAAAATTCAGGCTCATTTTCCCAAGGACACATGGCCAACCATACATACATCATCTTTAGATGAAAGATCTCTTTTCACCATCCATAATGCATATATATTCATACTTCAAACACTAATTTTTAAAGATATATATTCACTAATGTGGACCTGATTTTTTTCTTAACAAGGCATCCACATAAGGGGATCACATTACAATTGGTGAGTCATACCTTGGTTCCATACCAATCACTAAAATATAAGTGATTCTATACCCACTGGTCTAAATAAAAACGAGTCAAGGGTATCCAATGAATAAAAAACCACATCATTAAATAGTAATTTATCATGTATGGCATATGCCCAATACCTCATGTATCAAGTATTAGACCTAAGAGGGCTAGGTCCCATGGAAATAACCCGGGTGACCTTATCAAGGCCATGGTACTCATCCAATGGTATGCTCCAAATAGAATCAGACCTACATGGGAAAGGTCCCATGGAAATAACTTGGGTATCCTATATCTATAGATATGAATGTACAAGGAGGTCATTTGTGTCATACCTTTGTCCCCATAATTGGTTCCATATTGCAAGTAATCATAGCTAGGGTTTTCAAGTGCAATACCTATATCCCCTAGTTAGTTCCATACATTATGTAATCATACTAAGGATTTTTAGGTGTCATACCTTGATCCCCTAATCAGTTCCATTCCATAATAAGAAGCTAGTTGCATACCAAGATATCCAACATCAATCAAGTAATATACAATTACATGGTCTATTTGAGTATAAATACCATAAATAATTGTGCTATCCATAATCAATTCATTAAACAAATAAATAATAAATGATAAAAATGGAGGGTCATGTTAGTTTCCATTCCCTTTCTATCATTTCAATATAAAATTATCAATTCATTAATTGGATCATTCTATTATCATTATTATGAGGTCCATTAGAAATTCCATGACTTTATTAATCTTCGTTCCATGAGAGAGAAATTATTCACTAAAAGTAGTAGGGATAAGAGAACAGTTTATAGGCAGTTACACCATAGAAGTAAATGGCATAATATAGTCCACGATAACATTCAGGCCTGAAACACATCCTCTAGTACATATAATACAAATTAGGTTACAATCACTTTAGAGACAGTTTGGCCACTACCTGATAATATAGTAGAGCTTCACACCCTTCAAAATTCCAACTAATTCTATTTTATTAACCCATTTACATATTATAAGACAATTGACCTTGAAGAGTTGTTTAATTGGAAAATAAATTATTAATTTATAGGAAATTTTAAGAAGAAACTATAAGGGGTGGTCTCTATTGAGGAGAAAAACCTACAATGGTACAATTTAATTATCATGACCATTTAATTTAATGAATTATGATCTACATCATGAATTAAAAATTATAGAGGTGTCATATTAAATATACGGTGGGAATCACAATGGTGAAAATTATAAATGAGTGAGACTTTAATAGAGAACATATATACCACATTCCTTTTACTTAAGAAGGTATACACTTCCAATATTAAGATTTGATTAAATTTTGTTTGAGATAAATATAAGAAAATAGAAAATTATATAACAATATGTAGAATTATCTTGAATGAAGATAGAATTAATGATAGTGAGATAAAAAAGGAAGCAATAAGAGTAAATCACATATTGAGAGGCTTCTACTGTGATAAACGACACTAAAATCAGAGACTGGATGGAGGATGTATCACAAAGCCTTCCTTGGAGGGAGGAGGAGCTCAAGAGGTATACATATAGGCATTTCACTTAAGGAAAAAATAAAAATAGGGGTGGAGTCTATGAAGGGGGAAGGGAAACAATCATTTCCCCTTATTTTAAGAGATGCATGGTTTGGATAACCTTGTGCCAAATTTGTAGGATTCACATCCCAAATCCATACCCATTTCAAGAGGGGCACATGGTTGGTCTAAAAAATTTGAAAAAAACAATCCTAAACATGCAGAGATAATTTTTATGGAGAAATAAGGGTGTGCGATAAGAACATGTCTTGGGAAAACCATATGCATCCCATGCATGTCACCCATGTACACCTCCACCATGAAGTATGGTTACTCCTAATGGGTTGAATGGTTTAAAAAACCATTCACCTTTAGATAAGGTGACTCAATGTTAACCCACATGGTTCAATTAACCATGCACTAATCATGCATCTCATTAGGTTTCAAAAAAACTAATGCTTTCGGAGCTCGAATCATCCAAAACTCAACCAAACTACCAATAAACCACTAGTAGTGTAAACCTTCACTAAAAACCACACCTTTAATCATTATAATGATAATATTTACATTCCAAAACATGGATTAGATAATGCTACATCCATACAATGAAAAATCGCAAATTCTATTGGAATTTCATCCCAATCCAAAATCATAGGACCTACATAAAAGTTTAAAAAATACCCTCTCCAAAAAAATATCCTGGTATTTTAAATTCATTTAACATGGTTATACTCATTTCATTAATATTATATTTTTTCTCTATATAGAACTATTTTTTTGGTTCATAAGATTTTAGAAATTATTTACAAAGAAATTTTATCCTCAAAATTATACAAATTATGGATTCCCAAACAACCCACATCTTTCACTTCTAATAGATAAAATAAACTATTCATTTTCATATTGAAAAATTTTATAGTAGGAAATAAACTTAGATAAGGTTAAATATATATATGTAAGAAATTATGTTCATGTGAATATACTAAATACATATACAATGAAAATGACATATTATTTTCCTCCTAAACTAGAAATTGACAGAGGTCCAATTAAATGAAGATATAAAGTTGTAAAGTGTTTATTATTTTCACTTCCTTTATATGTTTGAAAGACTCTTTATGGTTTCTTTCATTCTTTCAAAATAAAAATATGAAGGTGTTTTATACATTGGGTTCGAGTAGCTGAAAAAACATTTTAGTTATCAGACATATTTTACAATAACCTAAAACTAAAATAGATAAAGACTATATTACATATAACATGATACACACATATATATAATTTTAACACCAAAAAATTTAAACAATTAGTTTATAAAAATTAAAATAATATGTAATTTTCACCCAGTTTTCATTATATTTGAGATATTGATCTTTTAAAACCAATCAATTATTGTTTTGAAATTTCACATGCAATCCATTATCACAAAATTGTGAGATACTTATAGAATTATGTTTTCTTCCATCAATATATAAAACTATTCTAAAATGAAAATAGAATCTGAAATTTCAAACTTGAGAAATCCTTTTACCCCACCTCTTAAAATATCACTGAATGTTACTATGCATCATTAAAATTTGTTTAATGATATAAATTTTGTAGTATATCCTATAATATGTCTATAATAATAACTATCCCTTTACAATGATTCCTTTTTCAATATTTTATGACACATTTACTAAAAATATATATTTAAGAAAAAAATTACTCATGAAAAGTTTGTTCTATTAGGGTTAATGAAACATTTCATAGGAATAAAGTTCATTTGAAACACATAATAATATATTATTTAGGGGATAATGAATTAGAAATAAATACATTGATGCATCTAGTTTTTGGAAAAATATCAACAAACACTCTCATTCATATTGACCTTTTATTCTACATTTAAAACATGTAGTTTTTGCAACACATAAGATATATTTAAAAAACGTACTTTGAATTTTTGGTAATTTATTATTATATTAATGACTTCTATTAACTATATATTTTTATTAAATAATTCCATTTTGTCAAGGATTTCATTTCCATGAATATTTTTGGACTCATCACTTTATAAACATTCAATTTTCAATATTCGATTTTCATTTTCAACCAAAATATAAACAAGTTTTATTTTTTATGAATCATCATTTTTTTGAAATATAATCCTTTTTATCATATTACTTTTGAATTATTTCAAAATCTCTATAGAAATTATCTTAGGACCTTGAGGAATTTTTTTTTAATTTTTCATTTTCTTCAAAAGTTATCTTATTAACTTAAAGATATTTCTTACATCATTCTTGAGATCCTTGTGTATATATAAAATTTAGAAAATATAATTTCTTAATATTTATATTTCATTATATAATTCATCATATAATTCATCCATTTAATGTTTTTTAGAAATACCAGAGACATTTACATTTTCACTTTTCAGATTAGAAGAATCTATTAAGAACATATTTTTTATTCCTTTTTAGAACCATATTCTACATTATAGTTTTGTTTAATTGGTAAAAATACATCTAGAAACATGTTTTAACCTTCTTGTAAATATATTTTTCACATATTTCATCTCCTTGAATTTATTTTTTATATTCACAATTCTGATACATTCCTAGTGAATTGCTTTTAGAACATTAATAGAGTTACCTTTATAGTTTTTCCTGTTATCATATTTAGAATTATATACTGAATTCATTCATAAATATCCTTGATTCAACATTTTCTCCTTTGGTTACATGTAAAGATTCATCCCCTTGGTTTTCCTATAACTCGTAATGTAAGGCAGAAGTAGTGATTATAATTTTAATTTTCTAAAAAACTTCAATATTTTTACTACATTCTTCTTCATATATATTTTTCAATTCTAAGTCATATTACAATAGAGAACCAATAATATAATTTGGTGTATATTTTTTAGAATTCATACTATCATTAATTTATACATTATTAACTTGTAATTTTATAGGTATAGATCATTAAACACTTACAAATAAAATAAATTTATCTTGTGTTTCTTATAAATAATTTATGTCATTTTTATTTCTAGTAAATAAGTGAAACTTGTTATTTATTGTTTAATTTTTATACATTTTAAAATATTAATATTTTTCTATAATCATTCTAATAAAAAATATAATTATTTTATAATTACCATAATGACATTTTAAAAACATTCTCCACATATCATGTCTGGTTTTTAATCTTGAAATGTGATAGGACACTTTTAGGTTAATATAACAATAATTCATGTTATTGATTTTAAGAAAAAGAATAAATTTCAAATAATAAACATCATTTAGAGTATCAATGTCATCTTTATGGACTTTTTATGGTTTTACTTTCGTTTTCAATGTCTAATAATTAAAATTTTAAGATATTATTCCATCCAAACATAACAATAACAATATTATTTATTATTAAAGAATGGTTGTCTCTATTGAGAATAAAAATATTTAAAACACGTTTCTACCATATCAAATAGAACATATCTTTATTTAATTTTGTCTAGTATATTGTTAAAAAATCAATAAAATAAAGATAATTACACTTTCAAGTTCCAAGATTTTATACCATGTGACTGTCCTATAAGGAAAGATGTTTGAATTGTTAAGAAGGAGGTGAATTGAAAATTTTATAATTTTTTTAATTATAATAGTTAATATAATTAAGTAGAACAAAATAAATATATCAATATGGATATTTCTATAGTAGTTCGGATCAAATAAATATTACATCAAGTACTCACACCCTCAACAAGAGAGCGCGACTGCCAAACAATTGTTATCCAACTTTTGAAGGTAGTCAAAACCTTGTGTAACGTATTTGTCACACATGTATGTAAAACCCCTATTTATTACCTTTTAAACAGATGGGGGCATAACCCAAAACCATCCTTTTTAAAGGTAGAAAAAATCATCCTTGACATTTTCTTGACCAATCCACAACTAATTCACTTGCTTTTTACAAGATACAACACAACATGATGTACCTTCTTGTAAGGACAATATAACACAAACAATAATGTTCTATATATGAATTAAAGGCCATAATTTGCAATTTTAACATAGAGAAAAGACATAAAAAACATAGGACAATAGATTATAGAATTTTAAAATGAGGGATTGATTTTCTTATGTAGTAGATGATCATTTTGAAAGCACAATATCAGTACATAGAAATTCCCCCATCTAATGATTATTGTTTTAATAATGTGTATATCTCATGTATCATTGATAATTTTTTCACCCTTCATAATTTGATTCATATCACTTCTATAGTTAATTCCTTATAAAAACCTATATATATTATTCACGTACATCATCTTTAAAAATTATAAGCTACATGCACAAAAACATAAATATTGTAATCATTGAATTTCCTATGTTATTGAAGAATAATAGATTCGAGTAAATATTATTAACCACAAAAAATTTAATATATGTTTATTTCATAGATTACCCTTATTTTTTAATAAATCAATGGTTTATATTAATAAATCAATGGGTTATCTTAATAATCCTAAAACAAATCTAGAGAAATTTTAAGCTCTCAAAAGAACATGAATACTTATATAGAGTATTTTGAATCAATATAAATGAACATTTAACTAAAAAATAATTTAAATCTATTCAAATCTAAATCTAATTGATGTATAAGATGATTTTCACAGTCATTAGATGCTACCCTACAAGTATTTTGCAGCAACTAATGCTTTATATTTTACGATACAGTAGGAAAAACCTTCATACTTTTCTCAGTACTTGTCATTTCAATTAATAACAATACAATGATTTTTATAGGCTTCTCATACAGAATCCAACTCTTCCATTATCAATTTCCAAAATATGAAACACTCACTTCATATCCAATGGTAGTCATTTATTAACTATTACACAAAATGGACGAGAAACAATAATATCTTTGTTGGGTGGATACTTGTTGTATCACTCAACACTCCATAATCATTGATCATATACATATTAATATTATTCATTGAAAAAAATACTATCACACATTAAATGGGACTTTTAAGAGTATAAAAGAAACAAATCGTAGTCCCAGATCCTGTTCTAAAAACATAAAAATTAAACATCAAAATTTTATTCTGATAAATGTGGTCTGATTTATACCATAAAAAATACCACACCAAAAGGAAATATTTGATCACTTATATACTATATGACCTTTTAGGTTAAGTGTTTTAGTGAATTATGAAAAGCATTACATAACAAACTGGATACATAGAAAACTAGTTGATAAATATTAAAAATTTCTCCCACTAATATTTTGACATCTAGTAAGCTTCTTAGGCATAAAATTGATAAAACTATTCTTTTAAACCTATGGAAAAGGAAAAATATGTTCGGTGAAATAAAATGCACCATATGTGTAAACATATATATTACTAACGGACAATAATCTTGGAGCATATGAGGAGTGTAAGGGTAAAATTATATAATTAAAATGCATGATGATATGATAATTCATACCCAATAATAAATGGATCACCCTTCATAAAACATGGAATGAGGGTTTAAAAAAGTTCATAGCTATATGATTAAATATTAATAAATCATGTGATGTTAATAATTATCAATGAAATAATTATAAACTCAAAGAAAGAATAAATAAAATTTATTAGTATCACAGAACATTATCTTTATAACTCATGTTTTAAATTACTAGATCAATTTTAAATCAACAAGAGAAACTATACTAGTCAACTCCCTCCTTCTTGCCTAATATGATAAGAAAAATTACATAATTTACTAAAGTGCAATATCAGTGCACCCATTGTATATGATATATAAGGATCACTCATAAATTAAGAGATAAAATATGGATCAAACCATTTTATAATATATTTCATGCTCAGCTGCCATCTTAAAAAATTCCCATGCACTGTTCATGAATAAAACATTTGAAATATTTCAATTTATTACATAATAAAAAACATTCATAAATTGCTTTATTCGAATGGGGAAAAGAAATGGTTTCCAGGAAAATAACATAGTACATAAAGATAAATAATTATTATGGTACCATTAAAATATATGTGAAATCTAGGTTTATTGATATTGATGAATGTAAATACAATTAAAAGATATTTAGAAATATTTTTTTAGAAAAATAAAATTTAAATTTTGAAAAACAATTTGAAAAACTAAAAATTCAAAAAATATAATGAAAATAATTTTATTTTTAAAATAATGTTGGAAATTAATAAATTTTTCATAAATTAAAATAATGGTTTGGATATCAGGAAAACCCTTCAATTTTGTAAACAAAAAATTTATATTTTTTTAAACGTTATGTAAATAGAGTCTAAAGTGACCCTTTTAGAAATTGTGAAGAATTTTTTTGAACCATTAAAAAAAAGATCAAAGATCCTATAAAAATATTTTTAGTGAATTATTTAGGTTTATAAAATAACATATTTCATATCATTTTAAAAAACATGTACATTTAAGAGAATGATTTTCAATATAAATAAAAATACAATATTGGTATTACTTTCAAAATACTTTCATGATGTTTATATAATCAATTAAGATGAAAATAGACATTTAATATTTAAAAAAACATTAATAACATATGGAGAATAAGATATATGTGGTTAAATAAAATATGAGAATATGATTTCCCCCTAAGGACCATGAACACTAACAATAATGAAAATATAGGAGATTATCACATAAAGCCTTAGCCACATTGGTAACTTTTCCATCATAATTCACATGAAATAATGAGTTTAAATGATCTAAATATCATTAATATAATCATATTCATGATATGACAGTTCAAAGGGAAATTATATACATCTCATAAAACCATATTGGTTTATAAAATTAAACATATGTCCCAAGGAAATGGAATTTAAAATGAATTACCATCACAAAGATCATATCATTAAATTAAGATTAATTTAATGAATATATCATTTATATTAAATATAAATCCATAAATAATATTGGATTCATTGAATAAAATAATCTAGATATCAATTCACACATACTCGTATCATAATAATGTCATTAATGATGATTTATATCCCAATAAAATTAAATTGAGTTAAGAAATCATTTACCACTTGGTAACATTCAATTCAAATCCCCTTTGATAAAATAATTCAAATTTAAAATTCAAATATTATTTTTATGATGGATTAATGGTGAAAAATTTAAAATTTGTAATATATACACTATATAAAGTAAATTATGTTTATAATAACAAAATATGCCTTAATTAAAGGAAATTGCGAGAAACCCATAACAAAGATCATATAATTTAATTGTGATTCAATAAAGTGAAAGATTATGTTTAAAAAATTTAAATATACATAAAAATAATTGAAATACAGAATAAAATAATTTAGAGATATATTTAAACATTATCATGGAATAAAAAAAGTTACTGAAGGAGAGTTATTACCCAAAGAAAGGAATCTTAGTTTTGAAAACGTTTACCACTTGGTTACTTTCTTTTAAAATCCATAAAAATGAAATAAATAACATTTGCAACATAAAATATTATTATGTATGTGGGATTAGAGATATAACATGTAAATTTTTTAGTATATACACAATAAAAATGAAAATATGTTCATAAGAAAAAAATATTCCATGATGAAATGAAATTGAGACAAAATATCTTACCACAAGTCTTGATGTTCCATGTATATCCTTGTACAATTATATAATAAAATCATATCAATTATTTTATTTCATAATAAAATTTTCTATTTTTCTACACTTATACAAAAACCATTTATTTAATTTATTTTAATTACATATTTAATTAGATAATCAGTTAATTCCACTTTGGGTATTTCAAGGATGTTTAGTTCATAATTTCAAAACAACTTTTTTGTATTGACCCTGGTGAAAAGAGGTAATTATTACATAATATATTTTATAATAATCATGAAATAATTATAATTTTTATACATAATTTATAATTTCAAAAAGAACCATGAAATAAGTTTATGAAAAATAAACTCTGTTACAATCACGAAGATGGTGAGTCGTACGTATGCATGAGTAACGTTTAAATATTTCAAAAATATTTATGGAAAGAAGTAAAATTTTATTTTATATTTAATTAATGGTAATAATATCATAAATACTATATTATTTAATTAAATAAAATTAAATATATCATACATAATATGTGGTTATGAAAAAAGAATCACATCACTTCAGGGAGGTGAGAGTTCACACCTATGCATGAATAATGTTATCATTTTCAATGAATTTAAAACTAAGATATTAAATGATATATTACGTTTTATCGATTGAAAATATTTTTTTAATATCATATATAAAAATTTATTCCAACATTATAACCAGCTGTGGAAGATTATGATGGAAAATGAATTACATCAGTTCAGAAGGTGGTAGTCTACTGTACACACGAACGACGACATTGATTCCCATTTGATGAAAGAGGATCCAGATTTATGATATGTAATTAAAAAAATATCCCAATATATGTAAGATAATATTTTAATTGTTTTGGTATGTTTTAATAATATTTTATGGACTTATAAAAATAAACAAAATAAATATAGTTAGTTAATAATAATACCTCTTTTTCAGAGCACCTCCTTTGTATTACACCTTAAGATGACTACGGTTGGTATAATGCTTAAATTGATTCCCATATAATTTGGGTACGAATGAGAAGATTGGTTTTTTGTAGGTATTTATTGATCCAAAATGATATTTAAGTGTAAATAAAATAGTATAGTAGGTTCCCTTTTACATTATAGGGGGGGGGATCTTGGGATTTTATAAAATATGAAATTCATATAAATTAACTAGCTAGAAAAAAGATCCAAAATCATTAAATTAAAAGATAGGATTATTATAGGTGGAAATAATAACCACCCACGAAATTTTGACATGTTTAGATTATATTTTTAGCCATATCATTTTCTTTTAGCACCCCCCATTAACCCTTTTGACTATTACGGTGACATCAAAGTCTTTTAGTCTTTAGGAAATATAATAGTTACTATAAAAGAAAATTGGAACATAATTGGAACATGGATAATATTTTCAACCATATATCAATCATCTAGTCATAGATAGTATTTTTGTGTATTTTAAATCATTAAATTAAGTATTATATATTATAAAATATAATAAATATTAATTTTTGGACTATTCATAAAATTTAACTTATTAAACACCAATTCTCTGATGGAATTCGAATATAATATTGACACACATCCATAAAAATTTATTTTTATCTAATTTTTTTCCACACCCAAATTAATTAAAAATATTTTACTATTGATATTTTTAAAATCAATTTATTTATTTTCTATTAATTTAATAAATATTTTGTCACTGTTTTGTAAATATTTAAGGTTATTGTTTCTTAATTAAAAAATAAAAATAATTTACCATGATAAAATTAAAAAACATTTATTTTATATTAATATTTATAACCGAACAAACATTCTATTTATCCCTTTGTAAAATATTTAGAGATAATAAAAGTAAGAGAATGTAATTTTTTACAATTCCTTACCTAAAATATTATAAACGTCCAAATCATGGATAAATATAAAACGATCATGTATTAAAACCTTTATTAATTATGGGTGAGATATTCTTAACCAATAAAATTAAGGAACTTGTTAGGGTACATTTTTGTCATTATCAAATTATTTTTAACCATAATTATTTGATTTACCCATAATGAGGTTACAAATATTTACTATAGTAACTAATAATAATGACCAAAAATAAAAGGGACTTATTTATAAAATTTATACCTCCTGATTCGAAATATAGAGTAAATTTATCATGTTTCAATTCACAGATGTGGAAGAATTTAGTATAAAATTAAAATCTTAAAACATGATGGAGAATAGTTTTTTAGAAAAATGTATTTGTAAGTATAAAAATGTTTTTATGCCAAATTCATGTACCAAAATCATTCTAAAAACTATAATTATATTATGTTTAATAAGAAAAATAATGTATTTTTAATTCTAATTCAATATAGAAATTTACTTTGTATACATTTTTAATTTAATATAATTTTTAATAAAAATCTGTATTTATCACTATTCTTTGAAAAATCAATTTTTTTATAAAAATCCCATGAAATTCAGTCTGTGTAATTTTTGATTTTTTTTTAAAATAATATTTTTTATATAATATTTAAATTACAACATTTCAAAAAATTAATTATATAATTATCTCATAAAAATTAATATAAGTCAATTTTTAAGAAAACATATTTTTGAAGAACAAAATAGAATTACTAAAAATTGATTTCTTATTTATTAATAATTAATCAATAAATTTTTATTTATTTGGGAAACTATATGTATATATATATATATGATAATGTTCTTACTATTATTCGTAATCTCTAATTCAATTGCTAGGTTATAATGGTCATATTATAATAATAATATTTCGATGTTCATTTATGCTTGGTGTTGTGTATCATTTATTTTATTGATCATAGATTTATTTTTTAAAATTTTGGATATTACATTACCCACGCACTAGGAAAATTCATCATAAAAATTTAAACTTGATTTTAGTAAACAAGGGATTTACATTTGAAAATAAAATTTTTCAAATTCCACATTGAAAAAAGGGTAAAAAAAATTGGCACTTGAAAAAATAGAAAGGGATGTACGAAGGACATATGGAATAAATAAATAGGTTTAAAAATAAAATAACATTATTAGAAATTAAATATATGGATAGGGTAGAAAAGAATAATTTTTAAATAGTTATGGTTTGAGACATAGGTCATTGATCATTAGAAATTGAATGATCATTAGAAAGTTACCTACAACAAAACCATAATCCATGAAAGTTTGAAGAAACCATCAATTAATCATAAATGAAGGAATAGAAAATTATTTTTGTTTCCTGAAAATTTTCCTATAGTTGAGTAATTATGTTACTATGTGGACTAAGAACATAAGGAAATAATACTATTTGATAATTAGATTTAATTCATTAATCAATTTCCACCATAATCACATCATTTTCACCAAAAGAAGAGTATTCAAGATAGATTTTTCATGCATGAATAACAAGAAAAATTACTAATGGATAACATAATACTAAAAATGATAATTATATATTACACTTTTCTTTATACATTAACCAGAACAATTTTTTTTAGTAAAACGTAACATAATTCAAAAAATGAATAAACCTTGATATGAAGAAAGAATATATTAATCTATAAAATTCAACAGTAATACCTAGAGTTCAAAGAATCATTCTGTAAATAACTATCCATAAATTTATTCTAATATATTATTGAATAAGTTTAAAACTCAATGATTATAATCATCTGATCCCATATTCATCCAACATTAATCTCCCAATAATTTTAGTCACACAAAAAGTCATATAAGTAATAATTTGAATTCTATAATATTATAATCTCTAAAATATGTTGACCATTTGCATAAATAAAATAAATTACCGTAAGGAAATATTAAAATCATTTATTCTTACAAAATATAATTCAACCTATAATTCTCAAATAATATCCCAAAATATTATATTTAAACTAATCATATAAGTTTCTAAAAAATAGTAAACATAATGCCAAATTTAATCAATCACTTAATCAACATGTCACTTTTTTGTCCCATTGTTACCTATATAATAAAACATACATTCCCAACATCAAATTAATATTTATTTGTAATTTCATACTAAATAGGACGTCACATAAGCTAGTGGTAGGTATTTCATCCATGTCACCAATATATTTTGGGTTCACTCCTCACAGACTTGCTAGATGTGATAGGATATCACCGAACCTATAAGTTTTCCATTTACTAAAACTATATTAATACAATTCATATAACATTCCCAGATATATTAAGAACATCCTAAAAAAGTAAATAATCATAAAATAAATTTTTAACCACAATTATCTTTTATACATCTTATTTTACCAAAAAAAATAATAATAAAAGATTATTATTTCAAAAAGAACATATTATTAAATAGGTTTATTTATCCAATTTTCATTATGTGCTTAAATTGTTTCCACAAAAATCATTATATTCTGGATACACAAATTTTTATGGCAATTTATTCATCTGAAATTTTTTTCCAAAATTTTAATAAAGAATTATCACGACCCCCCCCCCCCACAAAATGTGACCCTCCTAGTCCATAAATATTGTACGTGAGATAATGTCCCCTGGAATCCCACCTCATGTATTCCCCAATTTAGAGACTTACACTAAGGGTAGAAAATTCATATGTATGGCAGGCATTACCCTCTATAAGAAAACAAGATTCAGTGATATGATGAATCAACCATAAGAAACCCCATGACACAATATAAATAAACACAAAATCATCTCCCAATTCTTGTTTAAATAAATCATATATATAAAAAAGTATCCCAGAAAAGTTCCACAATAATTGATAAGGCATCGACATAGAAACATTCCAGATGTCTAAGCATTTAATTACCATCACCTTCCATGTAATCCTCTTGGAAACCTGAAAATATTATATATAAATAGGTTAACATACAATTATACTAAGTACGGTGACCAAATATTCTCATTTACAGGTGAAAAAAGCTTACCAATTCACCAATGAGAAAACAATAGAACCAAAAAAACCTAAATAGGTTTTCTAACCAAACCTATCCTTACCATATCATGCTCACCATACAATACATACAAATATTCTTAAATAATGTAACATCATGGTTCCAGAGGCCACCCAGCGGCGCACTATACCATGTTGATCACATGGTCTGAAGATCATTTCCCCAAATGCCAAAGGCTGCCGACTAGCAGGGAGGGCCTTGGGTGTGATAGTGGGGAATCTATGCCCTCATTGGAAGAGTAATACCGTAAAGAAAGCAATAGTAATATTGGAAGCAAGAATAATCTATACAAAAGTAAACAGTAGAATACTGGAAAATAATAAACTGGAGCACCCATATCTATATGAATGATTCATGATACATATGTCTAGGAATGCAGCCAAATAAATCGAAATGATGGAATACAACCATACAAAACCCAAGTACAAAAGAAAGAAAATAAATAAATCCTCAGCATCGCAAGCCATAACTTGGTCCCATGATCTCCAATTCTACATCAAATCATGAACCTGAAGTAGAAGGGTGTTTCACTTATCTATACCTTCCACAATATAATATGTTTGGGCCCAAAAGCATGTCCTAAAAAGGGTGTGAGACAAAACCCTAGTAGGAAACAACCACAAGATCTGTGCCTAACAGTCAGTGAATATATGGTAGGTAATAAGTACATAAAGTATTAAACAAGGAATTACATAGTAGTAAACAATCCACAGTTTCAATGTACTTTGTTTCATTTATCAAGAAACTAATAATCAGAACCGATAATCTCAAAAGGAAACCCTCTAGGAAGTACTCACAACCTATCCCCTCTAGTATTACCTACCAACACAAGCAATTGGATAACACAACAGGTAACCCTCTGGGAAGTACTCACAGTTTAACCCCTCTGGTTCAACCTAAAAAGTACCAGCAATCCTCTGGGTAGTACACTCAGTCTAACCCCTCTGGTTCAACTTAAGCATAGACTCTATGAGGAAACACTCACCTTTAATTGCTCCAATAGTCTAACATGGGTAACTAAAGGCTCTCTTGGGAACCACATACATCACATTCCCTCGGTGACTGACATCGAGGAACTACCGACACTTTGAGGAAGCACTTATGTCAATTCCCCCAGTGGTCTCACATCATAAGTAAAACCGACAATCTAGAGAATCCCTTATGTCCATTCTCCCTATGGCCTACAACAATAGGTTCTCACGGCCCTGTGTAAGTCAAGTAGCTATAGAAACACGTATCGGCCAAAGAAAACTATAAGAAGTACATGACTTGAAGTCTACAACATATCAGCATATCAAGACAATCACACAATCCGACAACTAGGCATGGGAATGTAAACACCAGCTTAACATAAAAACTAGACCCAACAGTCAAAACAGGCAATCATACATGGGAAAAAACTTCTAAAGCATAGAAATTAACCCTATTCACAATCAATTAACCTCTACTCAAGCATGAAAGCATAGTAGGCATACAATAGTGCTAAAATGGTAAACACTCAATACCCGTTTCATGGGTATTAGAAAAAATTGCAAATATAACTCAAAGACGTTTAATATAAAGGCACAAACCACCTACCTCGGAATTGGGAGATCAATATACTTGAGTCTCAGTGCGTACATCACCTTAGAATGCTGTAGATCTACAAAAATGTATAAAAAATTCAACAGATGATAACATGAGGAAGAGGAGGAATTGGGGAACTAATCTCTAGTAGAATAGAGAGCTTACCGAGGTGATCCTAATGAAATTGATGGTGGTAAAATCGGAGATCAGATGCTCAGTCGGGGGCTCGGAGGAAGATCACAGTCATATGGGAGCACTCAAACAAACTAGGTTGAGAACGAGGTTTTTTTGGCGATTAGACATGACCAAGGTACGTTTAATGAAATAAAATAAAATACATGGAGTGTACTTTCCTTTTTCCTACTCTGCTTTATGAAGCCTCCAGGTCACCCCCCATATGGTTGTTTGCATGGCCACTACACGGTCAGCACATAGCTACCCGCGGTAACTGAGTACACGATGTGTACTTCAAAAATTTCTAGAAATTCCTCTTTTTCTCAAAAAATAAAAGAAAAGGAGAAAATAACTAAAAATGAAGTTCCGGGTTCATACAAACTTCCCCCCTTAAATAAATTCATCCCCAAATTTCCTAAGAAAGGCAGTGTAGAAACAAAAACCCCAAAAATCTTTGACCACTGCACGTACATCGGCCTCCCTATACCAAGTCTCGTCATGTACATTCCCGTGCTTCCATAGCACTCATACCAGAGGGATATTCCAACCACTGATAATATTCATACTTCAATAAAAAATCCATATAGGATGCTCCTAGAACAATTCATCTGCTTCCCACTCAATATCCTCAGGGTGGAAAACATGAGGCGGGTCTGTGAAGTAACATCAAATCTGAGAAACGTTGAAAAGGTCATGCTTAGAATGGTACCTTTGTGGTAACTTCAACAGATAGGCCACCGGCCAAACTTTCTAATACACCTCAAATGGCCCAACGTACCTTGGTGAAAGCTTACCCTGTCTCCTAATCCTCTTGTGTCCCAACCTCAGTGTGACATGTAGAAAAAAATGACCCCTAACCTCAAAGTCGAGTGGTTGTCTATTTTGACCAGAATAAGACTTCTGTCAAGACTGTGTAGTATCCATCCTCTTCCAAATCAACTCGATCTAATCTGAGGTCTCTAAAACAAGACGAGGTCCCAGGAAAGCTATCTCTCATGCCTCCAGCCAACATAAGGGTGATCAGCATGGGCTACCGTACAAAGCCTCATAAGGTACCATCTGAATAGTTTCTTGAAAACTAATTTTGTTAGAAAAATACAAAAGAGGTATGTGCATATCCCAATAACCTCCAAAATACAGGATGCAAGCTCGAAGAATGTTCTCAAGAACCTAAATCATATGCTCGGACTGGTAATCTGTCTGGGGGTGGTAATATGTAATCAAAAGAACCTCTATTTGCAAACCATTCTAAAGCATCTGCAAGACCCGAGAAATAAAACGTGAATCTATGTCCGAAACAATGGTGTGTGGAACTCCATTTGAGCACATAATTTCTCGGATGTACAACCTCCCCATCTCATCAACACTGATGGTATCCTTGATCTGCAAGAAGTGAGCAACCCTTGCGAGTCTATCAATGACAACCCAAACTAAACCATTCCCTCGAGGCGTCCTCGGTAACCCTGTCACGAAATCCATCGCAATATCATTCCACTTCCACTCGGGAATGGGTAACTATTGTAAAAGCCCTGTTGGTCATTGATCCTCCATCTTCACCTGCTGACAGGTATAACACCTCAAGATGAAACCAACAACGTATCTCTTCATACCTAGCCACCAATACTGATGACGTAGATCATGATACATCTTGGTGACACCAGGATGAACTTCCCAAACTAAGGAATGAAATCCCCGCATCAGCTCATCACGTATGTCTACTGCAACCCATATGTGCCTCTAGAAATGAAGGATCTCATCCTGGCCTATGGTCCATCCCAGAAAAGTTTCCACTCCTGAAACACTATCCCATAGTACTAGGAATTCTGAATCATATAGGTTCATCTTTCTCAGTTGATCAAGAAGGTTAGAGGTAACAACTACAAAAGAAAGAAACATCTGAGCTTGTCTGTTGTGAACCTCAAAATTAATCACTGAGAATATATCCATAAGCTGCTACTCACTGCTGGACTACTGAACTGCTTGTATCTGAGTTCTCCAACTCAACTCATTATCCATTGCGTTGCCTTTCCAGTCTTATAGGAAAGCTCAAAGTCAAAAGACTGATGTTCCTCAACCCACCTTTGCAGTCTCAAATTCATTACACACTGGGTGAAGATGTACTTGATACTCTTTTGGTAGGTGAAAACCACAAAATAATCTCCCAGAAGGTAATGTCTCCAACAACATAAGGCATGAACACCTATAGAAAACTTGAGATCGTGCATTGAGAAATTCTTCTCATGTGATGGAATCTTTCAAGACCCATATTCAACGACTCCTTCTCTATACATAAGAACAGCTCCCAGCTCGATACCTGAAGAATCACAGTACACTGTATAGATCTATACTAGATCTAGAAGAACTAGAATCGTTGCTAAAGTCAACCTCCCTTTCAACTCCTAAATGGATGAATCACAAGAATCAGACCACATGAACCTTACACCCTACTTAGTCAAACCCGTCAGTGGTGCCTCTAATCATGAAAATTCTTGAATGATGTATTTGTAGTATCCCGCCAGCCATAGAAAACTTCATACCTCAAAGAAGTTCTTTGGTTGATCCCAGAAAACTATTGCTCCCACTTTTTCTAGGTCTAGTAACACTCATCTCTCAGAGATAAAATGTCCCAAGAAGTGAATCTGATCCATCCAAAAGTGGAATTTTGAGATCTTAGAATATAACTGATTCTCAATTAGTGTACTCAAAACGATATCAAGATGTGTGGAATGGTCATGTTGAGTGTGAGAGTACACCAAGATATTATCCATGAAAACCACCACGAAGGAATCCATATATGGATGGAACACTCGGTTCATCAGTTCCATGAAAAATGTAGGCACGTTTGTGAGAAAGAATGGCATAACCAAATACTCATATAGACCATACCTGCTCCGAAAAGCTGTAATAGGTATATAGGATGGTCTTACTCACAACTGATGGTAACTAGACCTCAAGTCAATCTTCGAGAACCCATGGCCTCCTTGAACAGATCAAAGAGATCTATAATCCTTAGTAAGGTATATATGTTCTGGACTGTCAACTAGTTCAGTATCTGATAGTCCACACAAAGACTAAGGGTACCATCTGCCTTCTTTGGAAACAGAACAATTGAACCCCATGGAGAAGTACTGGGTTGGATGAAACCCTTTGCATGCAACTCCTATAACTACTTATTGATATCTTGTAACTCTATTGTATCCATCATATAAGGAGGAATGGACACCAGTGCCACTCCTGAAACAAGATCAATAGAAAATTCTACTTCATGCTCTGGACAAAAACTTGAAAGGTATTCTAGAAAGACATATCTGAAACAATCCACCCATGGAGGAAAGTCCATTTATGAAAACCCTTTGTCCTCCAGATATAGAATAGAAATTTGGGCTATAACTCCTCCCATCCTAGGATGCTCGAGTCCCACTCTGCTCACCTGGACACCCCACTCACCCGTATGATGAAAAGATCCACCCTCTGATGATATGAAACTCACCCTACAGTGATAACAGTCGACGTCTGCCTGGAAGGGAACTAGCCAGTCTATTCTGAGAATGACCTCATATTCTGTCATCTCTAAGACATAGAGGTCCCATAAAAAGTAACACCCACCATCCTCTAGGGGTAACTCCTTGCATTGACGTACACTCGCCATTCTACTCCCCAACAGAGTGTCTAGTGTCATGATATCAATAGAAGAAAAGATGAAGAGGCCAAGGAAATCCATAACATCAATAGATATAAATCTCTGGGAAGACCCTGTATCGAAAAGGGTAGAATCTAAAACTGAGGAAACTAAGATAATACCTCAAACTATAGAGGATACGGGATTCTTCTCTTGTTGGGTATGCTCCACTGTAAAGGTCTGACCTGTATCACGACAATGTGGCCTTGTCTTCCCCCCTAAGCTGATCCACCTTGTTGTCACTGAAAACCAGGTGACTAGATACCATGGCCAGGACCTCTACCTCGGCCTGAATGGCCCGAAGAACTCCAGTTCCCGGACTAGTGAAAAACTGGTACTGCTGCTCCTGAACAAGGAGTCAACGAAGAACCCTTATCACCAACTTCTGGTGAAAAGATCTAACAGAAGCACTGAATATGGCCCATCTTGACGCAGTATTAGCACTCCACTAGGTCTCTCGGGTAGTGTGGCCTCGTTTTCCCACTCTTCTTACACTGGTAGCACACCTCCTGACTACCAAAAGAGGTATCTTGCCTCCTTGGATCTCCACATGTAGACTCTCTATGGTGCTTTCTTTTGTCAGTAAGAGGAATACTAACACCATATGCCGAGCCTCCATGGATCACAACTCCAGAATATCTCATATTGTGATCCATAACCAGTGCCTGGTTGAGGATAGATGTGATAGAAGTCAACATGAAGATGTTCATATGTGATCAGATGTCGTGCCTCATACCATACATGAACTTCCTTTCCATAAATAACTTATTACCTCCTATAATAGGCGTGAGAGGCTGCAGTTCGGTAAAGCGTGAGGAAGACTCCATAACCGAACGAGTACCCTCCTCTAGACTCAAAAACTCTCAGTCTTGATCGGACCTCAATGTCTCTGGGTAGAATTAGTCATAGAAGATTTTTGGAGCTCATACCACGCATAACCTACTGGAATCCCGCCTGTGAGATCGCATCCCAACATCTCTAAGAAGAATCCCAAAGAATATATATAGTGAGCTTCACCCTCCTCCCTGGATGTATCCCCAGATGCTCAATGATCATCATCCTGGATTCCAACCACGACTCTGCCGCCTGGGGTCCTACATCCCCTGAGAAATTGGGAGGATGCTACTGCTGAAAGACTTGTGTCAATTCTTCCAATGATGGGGTAGGAGGCAGTGCTCCTAGAAAGGTCTTCATCATCCTCATAAATCATTCTCTGAACTTTTCATCAGCACCAGCGTCCTGTATAACGACTACGGCAAAGAATGGAACAACGAAAGGATATATAGGTAGTCCCTGATCATCCATATCTGATGTCCGATCACTACCCTCAAACTGGCATAGAAACAGAGGACCTCTCGGTGGCATGACTCTGTATTAAAAAACGCAAACCTTAGATCAAGATTATCTAGGACTAAAAACTAAAAGTGTAAAAAGGGAACATGAGAAGGAAAATATTAATGTTTTTTTTCCAAAACATGACTACACAGAGTGTATAAGCCAAATGCTGCATTTTCCCTTCATCCATTCACATGGGTGTGTACTCCTTCCAGAGCTGGTCATGTAAGACCCCATACAAACAACGTTATCACATGGAGTGTCGTTGAATCCTCTTCCCTATCTTGAGTCCTTCTATACTGCTAAGCCACACAGTTCTCCTTCGAATGAGACTACACTGAAAGTTACTTCCAAACATTGTGTGTACCAGACAAACCTCACCGACCCATGTTGTTAGATACATAGCCAGTTACACGGATCACACTACACGGCGTGTTTCAGGAATACATGACATGTAATATGAAGATTTCACCAACCTGTGTTGTTCGTTACACAGCCAAGTACTCGGGTTACTCAACATAGTGTGTTCTAGATGGAAAAAACATGTATTAGAAAGGACTCAACCAACCCATGTGGTTAGGGACATGGACAGTTACATGGTTATATAACACGACATGTACATTCGGTACATGGCATGTCCTACTAATGATTCCAAACCCCGTGTCTCTTCCCACACAGTCTGTGAAATGGTTAGAGACTACAAATCTTGTGCATACAGTACCAGACGTGTACTTAGGAATAATACTTTTTTCCAGAATAAAATAACACATGGCGTATTTTCATTATTACACACCGTGTAATCTGTGGTTTTCCATATTGTAAGCCTCAGAAACTACTCTGGAGCCCATAAAAACACTGAAACAGACATTAAAGTGCCAAATTTTGATCCATGAGGGCCCATACTCCCTGAAAATCAATTTTTGGCATCTTACACATGTCATAAAAAGGTAAAAAGTAAAATATCCACGAAATTCTGATTCATGAGGGCCGATAAAACTTAAAGAACCAATGTTTGGAATCCATTAAAGCAAAACCTGACACAAATAATACCCTATTAAACAATAGGTATTTTATCAAGGAAACTATCAGAATGACATGCATCTCTAGATCAAAATCTATCACAACAACATGGAATCACAAATGCACCCTATATGGCATGGAAATAATTCATTACATGTGATTCTAACAAGTGCTTAAATGATGCATGAGATGAAATACCCTCATCTCATTAGGTTACAACAGAAATAGAACCTGAATAATGTCAAAAATATTAGCACAATACATGTTAGTCACCCCACTGTGAATATCAGATCAATCATAATCTTTAAAAAACTGAAAATTGAAATAAATGAGGTAGATTGGATTTTCCATGTATATAGTTTAGCTACTCCCAGGCACAACTTATTAACAAGTACCTTTTCCGTCCTATCCCTAACTATAGGCTCCAAATAGTAAGTCACGAAGAAAAAAAAACACATCTAATACCACTTTGTAATGTCGTGTTTCTGGAAGCCACCCAGAGGCACCCCATACATGGTTTTTCACATGGTCTCATGTGAATTTCCCCAAACGCCAGAGGCTGCCGACTAGTAGTGAGGGATATGGGTGTGATAGTGGGTAAACTATGCCTTCATTGGTATAGTAACACTGTAGAAGAAAGAAATAGAAATAGTGAAAGTAGGAATAATCCATATGGAAGTAAATAGAAGAAGACAAGAAAAAAATAAACTTGAGCACACATATATATATGAATGATGCATGATAAATCTGTCTAGGAAAGCAGTAAAATGAATCACAATGTTGGAATACAACCGTATAAACCCAAGTACAAAAGAATTCATGTAAACAACTCCTTAGCTTCGCAAGCCGTAGCTTGGTCCCATTTTCACCAGCTCCACATAAAATCATGTACCTAAAGTAGACGGGCACTTGACCTTATCTATACCTGCAACAATATAATCTGTTTGGTCCCAATAGCATGGCCCAAATAGGGTGTGAGACAAAATACTAGTAGGAAACCACCACAAGTTCTATGCCTAACAATTAGTGAATATATGGAAGGTAATAAGTACAAAAAGCAGTGAATAAGGAAGCACTCAAGAGTAAACAATCCACAGTTTCAATGCATTTGGTTTCATATATCAAGAAACAACTAATCCAAACAGATTATCACAAAAGGTAAACCTTTGGGAAGTACTCAAATCCTATCCCCTCTAGTACTACCTAGCAACAAAAGAAATTGGATAACACAACTGGTAACCCTTTAGGAAGTACTCACAACTTATCCCCTCTGGTCATACCTAACAAGTACAAGCAACCCTATGGGTAGTACACTCAGTCTAACCCCTCGGGTTCAGCTTAAGAATTGTCTCTCTGAGGAAGCAATCACAACCAATTCATTCTATAGTCTCAAATTGGTAACTAAATCCGCTCTAGGGAATCACATATGTCACATTCCCACTATGGCCCGCGTTGAGAGACTACAAAAACTTTGAGGAAGAACATACATCAATTCCTCATATGGTCTCACATCGTAAGTAAAACATACACTTTGGAGAATCCCTTACATCCATTCTCCCTATGGTCTACTACTCCTGGTTCTCATAGCCATGTGAATGACAAGTAGGTATAGCAACACATATCAGTCAAAGTAAACCTCAAGAACTACTTGACTAGTAGTCTACAACATATCAACATATCAGAATAGTCACCCCCATTCTACAACTAGGCATGAGAAAGTAAACATTAGCCTAATAGGAAAACTATACCCAACAGTCAATATAGGAAATAATGCATCGGAAAAAACTTCGAAATCATAGAAATTAACCCTATTTACATTCAATTAACCTCTACTCCAGCATACAAGCATAGTAGGCAAACAATAGGGCTAAAATGGTAAAGGCGCAATACCCCGTTCATGAGTATTGGGATAAATTGCACATATAACTCAAAGACATTCAATAGAAAGGCACAATCCACCTACCTCGGCATTGGGAGATCAATATACCTGAGGCTTAGGGATTTAATCACCTTATAATTCTCAAGATCTAAAAAAAATTCTAAAATGTTCAATAGAGGATAACATCAGGAAGATGAGGAATTGGGAAACAAAACTCAAGCAGAAGAGAGAGCATTCCGAGTCGATCCCAATGCAATTAACAATGGTAGAATCAGAGATCAGATGCTCGGTCGGGTTTTTTGGAGGAATATCGTGGTTTTACGGGAGCTCTCAGACGAACTTGGTTGAGACAGATGTGTTTTTGGTGATTAGACACGACCCCGGTACGTTTAATGAAAAAAAGAAAATACACGGCGTGTACCATGTAAGTACACGCAATGTACATGAAGTTTCCGTACTCTACTTTAGACAGACTCCATGTCACCACCCCCCCCACACATGGCCTTGTGCATGGCCACTTCACGATATGCACACGGCTACCCACTGTAAACAAGTACATGATGTATACTTAGAAAGTACTCAACGTGTACTCAAAAAGTACAAGGTGTGTACTTCAAAATATTCCAGAAATTCCTATTTTCATAAAAAATGACCAGAAAAGGAAAACTTACCTAGAAAAAAAGATCGGGGTTCTTACACGTAATATGAAACATATCAATAAAGGGTACCCTACACTGCTTTCCTACTAATGTTTCACTGTCCCACCCCATATGTCATATGACATTGTGATTTTATCTCTTCCCAATCAGAACTGCATAACACCACCCCATAACATGTGCATCATATAAAATCTCTCATAAAGACAACTATTCCATCACATCACCTCTCACTGACCCCAAAACACGGTCATCACATCACCTATCACTACCCCGCAACATGATCATCACATAACATCTCACTTGAAGACACATAGGCCATGGAATAACCATAAAATTAGGGTATCATGAACATATAAGATATCAACCACTTTTCCACCTCCTACAATTCATGACCCCACCAAAATTAATCTCATCATCTCAACATTTCACTTTTTACTTTTTTCCGTCACATCTCGTGTATGTCATCAACACTTGCAAGGGAGTCTGGGAAAGTGTAAGTATACATCCTTCCATCCTCACCACTAGGATGTTGTAAAAAACACCATAATAAACATATATGGGTTTCTAAACATGTTTTTCAATGAATGTGTGGTTCATATAAAAAATCTCAAGGAATGTACCTGGTATATATATATATACATATATCCGTACACAATCCCAACTAATGGATTCACAGTGAAGCACTTACCAAATCCCATCAGCACTACCTAAAAAATAAATCACAACTTTTTCTTCAACTATTAGATAAAAAACAACACAAACAATCCACAGTTCATGTTTCAGATTCCACCCTTTCTTTACAAATATATTTGTTTTCCATATTTTACATTTAGAAAAAAATTCCATTTAAATAACCCCTTTATTTATATTCCCATACCTTCAATTTTTTATATAAACATTAACTATTTAAACTACACATCCCACTTCAATTCAAGTTTCCATTATACATTTAAACCCATTCAAAAAATCAACCTTTGCCACTTCAAATTCAACATTATCATTTATTTAATCCCATTTTTACTCAAGAAATTAGCATAGTACCTCACATCAAAACACTAAACATCACATAATACTCATGCCAACAGGACCACATAGAAACCATCATAGCCACATCCACCTCTCATCACTTCCACTTTCAATCCCAACAACCCCAAACACAACCTCACAAACCATCACACAATTACATACCAAAATATAATTATGCATAATTATCCTGGGGATTTTTATCAATTTCACTTCAATTTGAAGAGTATTCTCACACAAGAATAATTTTATAGGGGTAAAATCTTTGATAACTAGATATAAGTGGTTATACAATTTCCAATAAATGTGACAACAAATATTAAAACAGGGGTTCCCAAACACCATAAATATAGCTCTAGAAAAGACCCCCATTGGCCAAGATTTTCAGACTAGAATTATCCCCTTCACATCACAATATCAATAATGATATCAAAGCTGTAAAACATATATTTTTATTCATATTCCCATTCATTTCAATTAAAATGATTAATTTATCTTCATTGATTGGGACAAAACATTCATTCTAAAAGTTCAAAAAATTATGAACCCCTCCTACACGAAATAATTGATTCAAAATGATTGAATACCACTACCTATTAGATAGAATCTTTACTCAATTTTCTAAAGAAAAAATAGGGGTGAACGTATAGGGGGAAACCACCTATAAGGAACTCGTACCAACTGCGGAAACAGATTTCCACAACTCCAAGAGAAAATGTTCAAGAAACTCCTATATTACGAAAAATAAATCTTGAATGAAACAAGGTAAGATATTTCTTTATAATGATCAAATCTGAATCTATCTTGATTTTTTATGATTATAATTGTCCATTTAAGGTTGATCTCATCATAACAATATGTTATGGACATTTAAAGGATCTGGAATTTTATGAAATGGGATATATAATTATAATAAATCAAAATGGTGTTTAATTTCATTAATTAATTATTCAAACAAATACTTCATCAAAAAAATACATCAAAAGAGAAAATCTAGATATTCTAGAAATTCATGAACACGCTATTGTTTGGTGCTGCTATTAGATGATACAATTAGAAACTACCCTCAAGATATACCATTACGTTTTATTGCATGTGTTCTACCCTCAGGTGCTACCATTAGCGTGCCACCATCATGTACTATAAGTTCTGTACTACTATGAGTTTATACTGTTGATGTGCTAACAATAGGTGTTACCTCCATTGTGTTATATTCAGGTGATGCTTCCAGTGTACCACTATTAGTTTTTATCTCTAGTGTGGTAATATTAGGTGCTACCATTAGTGTACTACTATTAGGTTCTACCACCTGTTTTTTACCATCAGGTAGTACCATCGGGTGCCACATCTTGGTGCTACCACTAGTGTGCTTCCATCAAAAACTACCACCAGTGTGATACGAATTGGAATTATCATCAAGTGAAACCCCCAGTGTGATACAATATGTTTCTATATTTTGGGTAGTACCATCATGTGCTAACTTCATGTGCTACCATCAACCTCCAAATTCACTCATATTTTCTCCAAAACACCTCCACACTCCTCCCTTCCTCTTCCTAACACCTTTGAGTTTTCCTAGGACACCTCAATCAACATATTTCCTTCAATGTAATAGACCAAATGGTCAAGTCCATTACATCAGATACCATTGAAACTATTATCTCTCTCAATAATTATATAAAACCTAAATGAAATGATGGAATAGGGCTAAACATCTATCCCGTGAGATACCTCTCAAAGATATTATCACATCTGAAAAATCACCGCTAACCAAACTCAAAAAATAAATGAAAAAATTCATAGAAACTCACACAACCACCATATTACCATCTCATCCTCCATATATAAATTCAAAAAACAAACAAAACCATCTCACAATAGATTCCCAATCCCATAAATCAATAATTTTTATACCCTATATCATGATACTATATATTTTAGGTGAAGATGACTCACCCAGATGGTTTCAATTACATAATAGTATGATGAAAACTGATTTGGATTTTCGTTTTCCATAATTTTTATGAATTTAAGTCCTAATCACACATAATTCTAATAATAAATAAGCACATATCATATAAAATAGAAAGGTCAAAACATCACATTAAAGAAAAATAAGGAAAGAAAAATCATAAAACGACTAAGAAAAAATTTGAGTACTGAGAACACACATGAATATCATGCTACCAAGTACACTTTTCTAAGACATAATTACTTCACAAAAAAAATTAAGGGAGTGGTTTTTCCATACAGTACCTTCTCCCGGAGATCTTCAGTCTCTACTGGTCTCTTCCTACATGTCATATCACTCTCGATAACAAACTATACCTATTAAATGACATGTGATTCATCATGATGATACCAACAGATCTAAGAGATGTGGGAAACAATGTAGATTTATTCTAGTCATGATTGATGTGAAAACTAGTGATCTAACTTTCCAACAAGTCCCAACACCTCAAAGTACCCAACAAACTAGGGAATGATTTTACTCCCCTTTTGAAATATATACTACCCACATCAAGGGGAAAACCATTGTGAACACTTACCATATATCGTTGAACTCCAAGGGCCTCAACCTAAGATATGAATAAGAATTATTTCTATCATGTACTTCTTTAATATTCTCTTGAACCATCTAAACCTTCTATATCATGATCTTCATCACATCTGGATTAATAATTTTTGACTCCCTTACCTCAGCCCAAAACAATAGAGAATGTCATGACTGCCCATATAAAGCCTAAAACAGATCCTTGTAGACACATGAGTGATAGTTATGGTTGTAGGGAAACTCAACCAAAAGAAATTAATTTTATAAAGATCTACTAATGTCTAAGATACATTCCAGTAGAATATCATCTAACATACGAAGAGTCTGCTCTGTCTGCCCGTCTGTCTAAGGGTCTGGAGTAGTGAATTAGTGTAATTAAGATTCAAATGCATACTTCTATCCCGTCCAGACCCGTGAGGTAAAACAAGCATACTAGTATGAGATAATAGACATCGGGACTTCGTGCGTTTTCACAACCTCATACACATACCTCTTTGAAAAAAAAACCCATTACACCTGACTCCTTAATCAAAATTAATTGATGCAATTTCATCAATTAGTCCAAGATTACCCAGATAGAATCATAAACTTCTAGAGATCAGGGTTATAATATGAAAAATACCATTGATATTTCATCCTATATTCACTCAGGAAAGTCCATGGGTTACAATAAACCACCAAGAACACAATGTTCAGACTTTAGCTTCTAGAATCCATATATCGAGCCACAAACTCTGAAACTGCCCATTTCATCCCAGGCCACCAAAACTACATCCTCATACCATGATTCATCTTAGAAGCTTTTGGTTGTACCACTAAAAGTGATCAATAAAACCCACATAGTACTCCTTCACGAATCGTCATTAGAACAAATAGAATCCACTAAAACATCAAATGATTTCATCCATCCTCTAACCATACCTAGAGAGTATCACCATGGACAACATGATCATGTATCAAATCTTCCTCTCAGTATCCCCAGAGAGACTCCTCCAATTTTCGCATGAAATTGGATTTCAATGTTATATCGACCAAGAAACTCCCGCTATTGACCACCCTCACATCTAATTAAAAGGATTCCCACTCCTCCATCACATTCCATGCATTACAAAACTCCCTAATAACATCCTCCCATGAATTTATGTTCAAAGTGTTCAACACAACATTCCCTCTTCCCATTATGAAGGAGATCTCCAAATATCAATCTTTATGAAACTCCATCCACCTCCATTTTTACAGAGTCATATAACATTGAGAAAATATATACCTCTAAAATTCAAGAACCTTGAAAACCACAAAGTGCTTCCCAATGTTTTAATGTCTCTACAGCTTCAACTCAATAACAATTTCTACTAGCTACGGATCATGGGTGACATAGTTACACTCATGGATATGTAACTTCTTAGACCCATAAGAGATAATTTCCTTCCATTTCATTGTGATGCATCCTAATACCAAATAGGAAGCATCACAAAACATCTCAAACATCACAAATTTATCTGTAATAGAATCATTGGAGCCCAAAAAAATTTCTCCTTTAGGCAGTAAAATGCAGTTTGACAATGATCAGTACATATAAAACCTATTCCCTCCAAGTAAAATGTTAAATGAGGATAAAATACATGAGAAATTGGACATGGACCTTTGGTAATATCTAACACGACCAAGTAAATTGTATGCCTCTGTCGGGTTCTTGGGTTGTGACCATGAAACAACTACCTAAACCCTAGATGATTCCATGGATACTCTCTACTGGGAAACCACATTCTGGAGGAAATGAAACTCTCATGTTCCTAACTTACACATGGATAACTTTACATAATGTTGGTGGTGTCGAAGAACATACTGGATGACTCTGATATGAGTAGAACGATCCTCCTCTTACATTAAGTAGTTCAATATGTCATCAATGAACATGATTGAACAATGGTATAGGAATTCATGGAACAAGGAGTTCTTGTGTCTTATAAACTAACTGGTGTGTTCGTGACCCCGAATGGAATGATAAAAAACTCAAAGTTCTCATACCTACGTCTGAAGTATGTCTTCAAGACATCGTCATTCTTCAACCTCAACCAGTGATATCCATACTACAGATCGATCATAACTATATCACCTCAACTATTTGAAAGGATCATTGATCCTAAGAGGAGGATAACAATTCTTGATCATCACCCAGTTCAACCTATGGTGGTATTTTCACAACCTCATACTATCATCCTCTTTCTAATAAAATAACACTTTATCACCCCATGATAACACACTAGGCGAGATGAAACCTTTCTACATCAAATTATCTATATGAATTATCAACTCCTAAAATTAAGAGGGTTCCATCCAATAGGGATCCATCAAAATCAGTGAAGCACTGGGCTATAGATCTATCCCAAACTTAACATCATGTCAAGGGGGTAGTGTCACAAACTCTTTATAATTAACATTGAAAAATTCCTTTAAAACACTGTGAACCTCCACTATCTCAACCTCTTTTGATTCCATAGAAATCATACATCAAATATAAAAGGGCTCCACACATCTACCACCCACTCCTCTCAATAATTGATGTTTCAAATCGGCCATCCTCATCAGAGAGAACAACACTCCTCTAGATGATGTCGATAATGGAATAAATATAATAAAATAATTTAATTCTAATGATGAAATAATAATGGTATATTTGATTCAATACAATATCCCTACATGATTGATGTATCCCTATCATCTGTCTATATCCCTGGAACATATCAAAAAATCTCTTCAAGCCTCTGCCAGGTGTATTAATCGCAAGGGGAAAGGGATGCCTCATTATATCCGGTTCGAAAATATGGACAATACAAGGTGCAAAATAATAGTTAGAAACTCCTTAATCAAAAAATGTATAGATAGGGGTATTAAAAATAGATTTTACCTCTAATGATATATACCCCCTTCGGTGCTGCCACCTCCACTGCATATAACTGACCATACCCAACTCCTCTAACTCTCTAATAATGGAAACCTACACAACATCACTCAGATTGATGATGCTGAACATGAGGAATATCTAAAGTCCAAAATCAACATGATGTTTCTCCTATCTATAAGAAATAATCTAGCTTCCAATGAGGTTTTAATTTACCCACTGGAAACTTTTATTGAGGTTGGCACTAAACCGGACCGCTCCCATTAAATTGTGCTTGATGATCCATTAGGTTCTTATTCTAGTGATTGCAAAAAACCCCACCAACAAATCAATTTATCACCAGGCCCCAAGGAAAAGAACATAATCTATTTTCCCTAGAATCTAGGAAAGAAAGATTCTATGATTAACACCCTATTGGTTGAAACCTCAAAGGCACGGGGATCATAAACCTTCTTCTAGAGACTATATCATTCGATCAATCATATTTAACATTAATTGATAGTAAAACTCATTTAATGTTAATAAGATATATTACCTCAACCATATTCTAAACATCTATGAATGTTGGAAATGTAATTTCAGTCACTGCATACTGTATAGAAGGATGGAATGCCTCCATCAGACACTAAACATGGAACTCCTTGTTAAGAAAAATGTTGGGGAGAAACCCAACAGAACCATGAAATTTATACCAAGCTCTCGAACAAACATGATTCCCTGCTAAAGAGATATAAACACCAAACTCTTCACTATATTCATGGATGATGAAAAAAACTATAATCAAAATTCCTTATGAAAATATGATCACATCAAATTTTCATCATTACTATTTCCCATAGACAAGATCAACCAATGAAATTCTTATTCCCACGTCTATATGACCCCCAATAGGACCCAGTATTCAGCCATGCTCTTCTCAAAACAAATTTGTTCTCTAGATCCTCCAACCAATTCTATGTCTCCACGTCAAAGACATTTCTCTAATACTTTCGCGAATCCTCCCACTGAAAAGCATGCAACATCTTCAACAGTTAATCATCCCCATCAACCTAATCAATCCTCTGATGATCAACTGGGTCAGACTTCTGAACCTACTCTACTTGATCCATAAGTGGATAATGAACTTGTTCCATATATGAAAGGTAAAGGATGATATAACAAGCATGATTGTATGGATTTTGTTAATATTTCTTTATTTCATTTTATCTTCCAAAAAACCACAAATATTATGATATTAACACAAATCATCTTGATGCATGTACCACTCCTTGGTCTTTACCCTATAATTGGTGCATCCTAACATAAGTATTCATTGAGCTCAAAGTCCATGGATTGGATCATGGTGGGTTAAAATCCCATTTCCAAGCCGGTCTCCCTAGCCTATATCACACAGCAAGATCAACTGACATTGTATCCTTACTAGCTCAGGTAATCCACATAATTCCTAACTATAAAATTTATCCTATATCTGAACAATGACCCCAGATAAGACTCATTCAAGACCCATGCCCTTCAATGGTATTCCTACTAGGCCAAAAATGATGAAATGGATATGATGACCCCTTAGTCCCACCTACAGTAGACCCTAGGTTTCCGACTAGTATAGAGGGTATAGAAATTTCATGATACGGGAGGCATTACCCTCTATAAGAAACAAGATAAAGAGATAGTATGAATCAACCACATGAATATCCATGACATAATATAATTATAACCAAAATTATCCCATGATGCATGTGTAAATATAATAGATATATATATAAGTCTCTAAAAAAGTGCCATATTAAAATGATAAGGCATGAACAGATCAAATGTCAAAATTTACAAGATAGTATTGCCCATCACATCCTTCATAATACTCCTATAAGCCGAAAAAAAGTTTATGTACATAGAGAGGGAACATAATGATACTCAGTAAGGTGACCAATGCCTCTTGTGTACATGTGAAAGAAGCATACTAATGCACCAGGGAGCTAACAGAAAAATCGAATATCACCTAAAAAGGTCATATAACAAATCCCATCACAACCATGGAACACTCACCATATTAAAAATCCAATCATAATAATATAACGTGGATCATATCGATATATGATACTATTCACTACATTCCCACTAGTTTTTCTCTCTCACACCCCAACATCACACGTTCGGGTGCTTCCATATCTTCCATATCAAGACTGCATCACACTTAGCCATAACACGATCATCACATAACATCTCACCTAAAGAAACATGGGCCATCACATCACCAATCACCTTCTCCACAACATGGTCATTACATCACCTCTCATTTCCCCACAACACGTTCATCATATAACATCTCACCTGAAGTCACATAGTCTATAAAATAACCAATGTAGTAGGGTTTCATGAACATATATGACATCAACCTCATTCCCTTCTCATTCCATGAATGATCCCAACCATAATCCATCTCATTATCTCCAGTGTGTACTTTTGGCTTCTGGTCATCATATGCCAGGCAAGTCATCACCGCCTGGAGGAGAGAGTGAGAAGGAGTGGATAGCCAACCAGCCATCTTCATCACCATGATGTTGTGATAAACACCCCCATATACATATATGGGTGTCAACACATAGTGCTCGATGTGGGAGGGGTGCATATAAAAACACATAGTGAACATATATGGAATATATATATATATATATATATATCTGCACACAAGCCAAACCTATGGATTCTCAAGAAAGAACTGACTAACCCCCATCATCTCCACCTAGCCTCATAATGTCACCACATTATTTGTCTCCACTAAATGAAAAAACACATAAATAATCCAAAATACACACTTCACATTCCACCATTTCATTAAAAATTCAGTTATTTTGTATATTACAACCAATTCCATTTCAAGAACACATTTATTTATATTTCGAGCCCATTATTTCTTATATAAACATCAACCATTTAAACTCCACATCCCACATTGACTCAAGTGTCCATTATTAATTCCAACCCATTTTTCCTACCATTAAATTCCATTTCAATGTCAATAATTTTATTTATTAAATATTATTCCTTCTTAGTAAACTAGTATAACTCATCCCATAACAACAAAAAATAGTGAATCATCCTTATACCAACAAGAAAACACAACCACAATAGTATCCAGACCAACCTCCAAATCACAACTACCACATCACCACCACGATCCATCCCAATATCCTAATAGAATGACATCACAACCCACCACACCTTCACATATCACAATAGTTTCCATAGAAAATCACATATCATTTTTTATAATTATCAAGGGGATTTTTATAAATTCTACATCACATTTTAGGGTAGTCTCACATAAAAAAATTCCAATGGAAACCAATTCATTAACTGGATATAAGTGATCGGATTATTTTCATTTTTGAGAATAATAAACATTTTAAAAAATAGGGGTTTTATAACACCACAAATACAATGCTCTAAAATACCCCAATGGCTATGATTTACATCAGGGAATTAGATCATACATTTCACAATATCAATAATAATATCAAATCTATAAAAACATGAAATTTCATTCCCCCATTTTATTCAGTTAAAAAAATTAATTTATTTTTGTTAATTAAAATGAAACCATTTTTCTAAAGGATCATAAATGAATAAACCCCACCTACATGATACAAGTGATGAGAAACAATTGAATCCCAATACATAGAAGAAAAAATCATTCACAAACCAACCATGATTTCCATCAAACCTGACACCAAACTCAGTCAGTGACATGGAACAAATGGGTGTTCTGGATTTCCCTTGGGCTAGAAACTAGTTCCCGATTATAAAAAATAACATGGGAGTAATTTCACTAATTTATAATATTGTAAAAACCAGATGAAAATAAATTAACCAAAACTAAAAAATCATAAAAAACATGAAATAAATTTTTTTAGATTTAATGTATACAATATTTAAACAATAACAACAAGTGGTTACAAAATAAGGGGAATAAGACAATATCCCAAACAAAACACCATTAAACAAGAGGAACATCATCCTCAAACCATCTCCACCACAACCTAAAGGGAATACCACTAACATACCTAACCACCATCTCCAAAAATCATTCATTTACATTAGACAAACATAACCAAGTATACTTACTCTAAAAGGTATAAGTAGGATGTGATCCAAAGCCTAGTAGGATGCCACCCAACAAAGTGAATCTAGGCGATAAACATTATTAGACAAAATAAAATGATTTTTTAAGAAAAAATGATTGCAACAGTTTTAATTAAAATTATTTCTAATAGACTACATGCATTACCTTTAAGTGACCAACAATGTATATTTTATGCCGATGGTGTGTGTCATATCCCAAGAGAACACCTAGACACAGGAGACCCCATTTAGAAACTAGCTAAGAGTGGGACCCTAGTGACATTTTATCTTATTAAAAGGTGGTATAGAAACCAAATCCATCTGCATCATCATGCATGATCTACTAGAGAGGAGAAACATACATAATTCTAGTAGTCTCCAATCATCATAAATATTTAGTTAGTCTTTTCCTCATTAATCTCACTAAGTTAATCTATGCCGAATCTACTTCTGAATCACTAGCATATTATTCCTAGTCTTCCCACCAAGTCATCAAGGATTTATTTTATGCTAAAATTTCATTCCATGCATCACATACAACATAAGTTTCATAGAAACATATACAAAAAATATAGTTATTCTTGATAAATAACATCTTTCACAACCAGAACCACTTTTAAATTAAAACACACATCAAAACTAACCTAATACATGATTCACACGACATGAAAAATTTATTAAACCTGATTTAATAGATATAAAACATGTTAAAAATTAGCAGTAAGGGATTACACATGAATAACACCAAATTTACTTTGGAAAATAATGTTTTAATAAATAATAATGTAAAATAATTTCAATAACAACTTTAATACCAAAAAAATAATTCATAGAACACAAAAAATCACTCAAGTAAGAATATTATATTTTCCTAATAATGATTACACATGGAAACACCTACCTTGAGTGAAGAAAATTACCGAAAATAGTGTTAAATGTTAGCTACACCTCGATCACACCCAAAAAGGGAATGATCGAACCTAAAACATCTTGATTAAACCTAATATTTTTATCTAACCCTAAAATAAACACCATACCCACTAGAGAAGTGAAAACCCAAATAAAGAGAAAGAGAGAACTAGAAATTAATGGGGAACAAGAGAGAATGCACTTACTTGAATATTTGAGAAGAAATCTCAAAAAATAAAATTCCACCAAAATAGAGACCAATGGAGAGGAGAGGAAGGGTAGGCACACCTCGGGTAGAAATCCTGGTTGGATGTGAGTTTTTGTGTTTTGGGGATAATATCTAGGAGAGGTAGAACCCAAAATCTAATTTTGAATAACCTGAACAAGCTACACAGTTTGACAAATTGTATAGTGACCAAGCACCCCTTACGGTCCAAGATGAACAAACCTCCTGGTTATCCTAGATGATCAGACTTACTATGGTGAAGTCATGTAGTAGCTAGTTCCCTAAAACATACACATACTACAAAGTTTCATGGGTAGGGGTGCATGGTTTATACTAACTGTCAACCAATAATGTGACACATTTTTTCCAGCTAAAATTTCATACTTTTCTCCAAGAAATCAAATGAAACCTAAAGAGAAAAATGTATTACAAAAATAAATATTGAAATGCCTCAAAAGGTAACCACATATGTAATAGATGATTTAATCAATTTACTACAACAAAATCAGGGGGCACAAAGACAAGAGTAAACCACCTACATGGAACTCAAACAAACATCAACATTATAGTTCCATGACTCTAAGAGAAAAGGCTCTAGAACCTCCCTTCTCAAGAGAATGTTAGAAAATCATAATAAATGAATGATATCCACATTAAAATGAACATATTAAAAACTAGTGTCATTCAATATGGTTTTAATTGACCATTGATGGCAGATCTCATCAAATCCATGTGTCATATCGATTTAAATGGCTCCCAAATTTATGAAATGGAATATATACATATATTAATTTATAATGGATTTTAATTCCATTAATTAAGGCATTAAAAACATTTCATCAAAAAAGGCATCATAAGGGAAAATTGGAAATTTTATAAAATATGTAACATGTTGATATTGGGTGATAATGCTAGGTTACACCATTAGAAGCTACCATCAAGAGCTACCATTAGGTTCTATCACCAGTGTGATGCATTTATGTTATACCATTAGTGTACTACCATCCAGTTCAACTCCTAGTGTGGTACAGTACGGTGCTACCATTAGTGTGCTACCATCATGTGCTACCTCTTGTGATATACCACCATGTGCTATCTACAGAATGATACCGTCAAGTTCTACCGTCAGCAATCTACCTTAAAGTGCTACCGCCAAGTTTTACCACTAGTGTGATACAATAAGGTGATACTGTTTAGTGCTAATGTTAGTGTGGTACCATCAAGTGGTACCACCAATGTTCCACCACCATTGTGGCACCAAATATGTTTTTTCATCAGGTGCGACCATCAGGTGCTACCGTCAACCTCTAAAACACTCATTTTCATTAAAAAAACCTCTAAAATCCCTTATTTTATCCTCTAAACAACTTTGTATTTTTCCTAGAAACCTCAATAGAATGACTTACCAAAAAGTAAAAAGATAAAAAATCTAAACCATTATAAAAATATAATATAAATTAATCCTTAAGTGTTTAATGATTATTATAATATTTAGAATATATCATAAGATCGTTGATAAATTACAACTACATCATAATACTAATCACATCATAAAAAACAAATCCCTCATTTAACATTCTTGTTAAACCATTAACTATTTATTGTTAACTTATTCATTAATATATTATTTATAAAAATCAATGATTTGAATTACGTCCTTATGATTTTTAAATTTCAACCCAATCATGTTTCATACATAGAATATATGAAAATTATGCATACCATAAATCCAAACATCCTGATCTTGTTTTATGTTGTTGATATCCTCTTTATATTATAGCAAGAAGTACAAATCTCTAGAAATGAAATTGTCCAAATCCTTGGTGGTATTCTACTTTTAAAATGGGATGGATGAGTTGATATTTTTATGTAAAATAAAAGTAATACCTTGATCCAAATAAATATATGAAAAATTAAAAGGAGTTAGATAGATCAATTTTTTCTTATTGGTGATTTGGATATTCAAACTGCTTTGAAAATAATTTGAACAATAATTTTCAATGATAGTGACTATTAGTCATCTGGAATGCATACGAAGGTTGTGTGAGATTATTTTCCTTTCGTCTTTGTAAAATACCATTAATATGTAAAAAAACATCATTAAAAATTGAAATTATTTATTGAATGTCAAAATGAAAATAGTCCTTGTAAATATTAGACCCTCAGAAATACTATAAAACTACAACCTACAAATCCTCCAATATAACCTAAATAACATCAAACATAAAGAATATTTTAAACTCAAAGGTTATGCCATACAGCTCATCTTACATCCCCGTGAATGTAGTATCATTCTTTGGAAATAATCCTTAATGTTAACCCTAAAGGTTACATAAAACTCAACCTAGTAAAAGTCATCCAAAAAATATCATTATTCCCCTTAAAATATATTTACATGAATCCTCCAAATGGGTTTCCAAGTCATGGAACATATGGTTGGACTTAATCTTATAAAACTATCATGGAATCCATAACTCTTAATTTAACCTCATTAGAAAACATTATAATCTCTAATTTTCTATAAACTTATCTTTGATACCAACTGTAACATCCTTGAACCCGCACTCTCGGATCAAGTGGTCAAAACAAAAAAATTAAATTTATATTTTTGATACTAATAAATTTGTCCCATTTATTTCCATAAAAACATACACCATCATAATAAATTATTGGATCACTTAGTTACTCAAGGAACATTTTGGTTTAATATTTTTATAATTAGGAAAAAATCTTACATAATAAATTGTATACACAATCAAATAATTCAAAATGATATAAATTGCATCCAACAAAGATTTATATATATTGAAACCATATTAGGAAAAACATTTTTAAAAAAATATTTACAAACTGTGGAAAATGAAACATAAGAAGGGTGATCTCAAATGCACAGTATGTGTAAACATATGTATTATTAATTTAATATAATTTGTGATCATACGATGAGTATAAAGGTATGATGACATAATCAAAGGTCAAGAAGATAAGGGAATTCATACCCTTTAATACCTGAACCATCCATCATGAAACATGTTATAAAGATTTAACACAGTACATAGTCATTGAATCAATAATCATGATCCATGTGATGTTAATCGTTTTCAAAGGAATCATTATGAACTAATCGCAAGCATAAATAAAATCTGTTAGTATCATGGAACATTATCTTTATAACCCAGGTCAGAAAATATAAGACCCCAATTAAATCCATAGAAGAAACCACACCAAGTAACTCCTTACTAACCTATAATGAAAATGAATATTACACAATGAATTAGAACTCTATCTCGGTGCACCCATCGTATAAGCTATATAAATCTTACAAATTAATCATGAGCTATAATGGAGATCAACCCTTCATATAAGTTATATCAGGATCACACGTCAAAATTAACAATTTCCATGTACAATTCATGAATAAAACATTTAGAATATTTCAATTTTCAACCTAAAAACAATAAATTTTATTGCATTTCATGATTCACACAGGGAAAAAATTCGTTCCATAAAAATAAAATAATTCATAAAGAGAAAAAAATAAGAATGATATTATTAAATAATATCCTCAGTGGATTATAAGTATCATCAAGTGTTGTTGACATTGATGAATAGAAATACCATTAATATATCATTAATGTTTTTAGGAAAAAAACCTTCTCACTCTAATAATCACTTTAAAGAACAAAAAATGCACATAACATTATGAAAATAATTTTATTTGATAATAAACATAGAATCTAATAATGGAAGCATGAAACTAAATAATTGTCATGAGGGTGGTAAAATATTTTCATGTTGTTAACATTAAAAATAAATAATCTTTTCAAAGATTTTATAAAGAGATTCTAATGTGACCAATTTGGATAAAATTATAAAATATCATTTTAAAACCTTGTAAAAGAAGGTCGATGATAATGAGAAATTGATTTTAAAAATCATTAAGGATTTGAAAACAATATTTCTGAAAACATTTTAGAATATATCGATTTATAAGTGAATGATTTCCAAACTATGAATAATTGGTTCAATATCAATTACAAATGAATTTCTTGATGTTTCTTTAATTAGTAAAGGAGTAAATGGGAATTAAACATATAAACCACAATCATAACTATAGATTAATGAATGTTACGTTTTTAAAGAAAATATGATCATATTATTCCCCCCAATTAACCTTCAAAATTAACAATACCAAAAATATATGAGATTGAAACATAAATCATTTTCCACTTTCAAAAAAAGGTATTGATGTATATCATTCAATGTATGTCCCAAGGAAAGAAAATTTGAGATGAATAACCCTTAAAATAATCATGCCTTTTAATATAGAGTAAATCAATGGATATATAACATATAAAAATTGTAAATATACATGAAAATAGAGGAAATATAAAATAAAACAATTTAGAGATCAATTCATACATAGTTATGGGAAAAAAAATTCAATGAATAAGAGTTATAACCCAACAAAAATAAAACAGAGTATAAAAACCATTTACCACACGGTAACATTCAATTCAAATCACATTAAATAAAATAATTAAAATTGAAAAATAAAATGTCCTAAAGAATAATGGTTTCATGATGTTATATATAAATGGGTCATTATATACACTATATAAAATAAATTAGTCGGATTATAAAAATATATAACTCAATTAAAGGAAATTGAGATGAAATCCAGTACAAATATTATATCATTGAATTGTGAGTCAATAAACGGAGAGATTATGTGTAACAAAATTGCACGAAAAGTTATAACCCCACCAAAAGTGTAGAGAAATGGAATAAAACAATATAGATATCAATTCACACATAATCATCGCATAAAAATTAAATGAATAAGAGTTATAACACAATGAAAGAAAATTTAGTAAAGAAACTCACTACCACTTTTTAACATTCATGTCAAATCCATTTGGATAAAATAATTCAAATTAAAACATAAAATTTCATTGAGTATAATAGATTCTTGATATATCAGGTAAATTTAGGATTATATACCTCATTTTGAAGATACTGAATACATAAAAATACAATATGTCTAAATAAAGAGAAATGAGATGAAATATATTTTCTTGATTCCATACATTCCATGTTTTCCTTTTAATTCATGTAAAATAAACCCTTTTAAATTATTTTTTTAATAACATTCCCTAGGATTTATATCTTATCCTTATGCCGTTTATTTCATTTATATTAATGACATATTTAATTACTTAATATGTAAAAACTATATTTGTTATTTTGATGGCGTTTAGTTCAAAATTTTAAAACAGATTTAGTTTGGTGATCATTTTCATTAGGGGTAATTATTTAATCATATATAGAGCAATAATAATTAAATAATTATCATTTATATATATATATATATATATATCAATTAATATTTTAAAACCAACACTGAAATTTGGTTATATAAAATGAAATACCTACGTACGTACATATGGGTAACATTTTAATTTTTGAAGGGTTTATATGGAATGAAAGTATGGTTATATACTTATAGAATATTAATAATATCATAAATTCCATATTACATCATTAAATACACTTACAAATATGAACAATTTTATTTGATGATGAAAAACGAATAACATCGCTTCGTAGAGGTGATTGTCAACACGTACACATGAACACCATTATAATTTTTTAAATAAAAGGAAATGTGAGACAATAGATAATATATTATATTTTCAGAATGATAAATATATCATATATATAATATATAGAAATTTATTTTATAATTATATCTATATGTTAATGGAATTTATGAAAAAATAATTACATCTGTTTACGAGGATTTAGTTCTCCATGCACAGGAAAAAATGTTTCGTTTTCCCAATTAATGGAAGAGGAGATGGATATATGTTATTATGACAACATAATAAAATCTCAATAATTAGAGATTACTATATTATTATTTCACCATTATTTAATATGATTTAAAAGAGGTAGAAGAAGAAATAAAACTAAAATTCTTGTTTAAGAACTATACCTCTTCTTCGGATAACCACTATTGTTTTAAACCGTATGTCCACTAAGGGTCATATTATGATAAAAAAATGCATCTAGAAAATGGGGTGGATTTTTAGGAAGGGATTTGGGCTAGACATGGCTTAAATAAAATTCATTAGAACAGTGAAGAAAATATGTGAGGAGGCAACAATTTATATGAGAGGAGAGAGTCACTCTTGGAATTTAATAAAATATTAAATTAATGTAAATTAATTCTCATTGGAAAAAGTATCCAAACTCATAAGAATAAATTATAGGATGAATATGGGTTGAAATACTATAATAAAATAAAATTAGGACATGTTTAGACTATATTTTTACCATTAAAATTTTCTTTTAACCCCCTATTTACCATTTTGACTATTACGGTGATATCAATAATTTTTATTGTTTATGGATAAAAATAGTTACTATAAAAAGAAAATTGGTACATATTTAGACCATGGTTGATATTTTCAACCATATTCCAATCACTTATCTGAATATATGATTTTTATGAATTTTAAATCATTTAATAGAATATTACTTACTAAACAAATATCATTAATGTCAATATTGGAAGTATTCATTTCATTTGACTTCAAAAACACCAACACAAAGATAGAATTTGAATCCAATCCACTCACACATCCATAGTATGTTATTTTTGTCGAAAAAATTCTTGGAACTCAATAATATATTCATAATATGTAACATTTAATATTTTTAAAATCATTTTTTACTTTTAAATTATTTGAATAAATATTTGGTCAGCATTGTGTAAGAATTTACGATGATTATTTCTTCACTAAATTTTTTTAAAAATTAAAATAACAAAATATCATTTATCTTTTAAAGAACAATTTTTTACCGAACAGAACTAATTTTTATCCTTATATCAAATATTTAATGATTATAAAATAAAAGGAATGATATTTTGTACTTTTCATTAAATAAATATTATAATTGAACAAATAATTCCCAAATGGGAACATTAGGTCACATATTATAAATTTAGATGTTTATGGATGATATATAATCATACAATAATATTATGGAAGTGTTAGGGTCATTTTTCATTCTACATCATACTCTTTTTAAACATAATTAAACGATTTACCCATGTTGAGTTGTAAAATAGTTACTAAATTTATTATAAATAAACATAAAAAAATATGACGTAAATATTTACTAAATGTGGAACTAATTATTCCAAATATGGGATATTTTTTTCAAAAATAAATTCACAGAAGTTTCCGAATTTTATTTAAAATTTAACCCACAAAATGGGATTAAAAATAGTTTTTACGAAAAATGACTTTTAATGTATAAAAATATTATTAAACCAAAGCCATGTATAAATTAATTTTGAGGATTATAATTTGATTATAATTAATCAAAATGAAATAGTAATATTTTGAAATAAACTCAAAATATAATCTAACTTTTTACAGAATTTTAAATAAAATTTGGTTTTAAATTAAAATAATATTTCCCACCATTTATTAAAAAAATCAATCTTTTTCCTAAAAATATAAAAAAATCACATGATGATAATTTTTACATTATGATTTCATAATTTATATTTTTTTAATAGATTCAAATTCAAAAATTTCTAGATTTTAATAATATTATTCTCACAAAAAGTAATAAAAATCATTTTTGACTAAAACATATTTTCGAAGAATAAATTTTCTTTACTAAAAATTGATTTCTTATTTCATAATTTTTTATCAATAAATTTTTATTGATCATGAATATTATATATATTTCATAATGTAGGTACTATTAATTAGATCAATTCAACAACTAGGTTATATTGAAAATATATAAATAATAGTATTTCGGTGTACATTTAAGCTCAGTGTTGCATATCTTTTATGATATATAACATAAATTTATTTTTTAAAACATAGGATTTTATAGAGGGAATATGGATGTGATGTGTGATAGTGGATAATGTTCACCACGAGTTCTATGTTGTTTTATGTCTGATGAATAATGGTGCACAAATCTACAGCATTCAATTTATAGAGGTTTTATGTTTTTTTGTTAAAGTTAGAGAGTGAATAATTTGTTGTTTCTAAATTGAGTGCATATTCTATTTGGAGACTGTTTAGATGTATTTTGAGTACGATTCAAGGTTTATTTTTTTTGGAAATAGAAAAAATTTATTCGAACACTTTCACGATACAAATTGTAGAAGACATAATACCTCTAATGACACATCCAAAATTCATAAAAACCTATTTATTTTCATGTACACTCTCTAATGTTGAGGTCAGGTTGTTGAAATAGAATTTCATCAATATAGGAAATAATATGCTCCATGACCTGCAAGTATTCATAGAAATAAAATATATATGAGGCAAAGTGAATTTTTGTTGTAGAATAAGTAATGGTTTACAAAAACATGTTTAAAGAAAATGAAAAAAAGAAGAATTGTTTTATGAAAATGTTAAAAGAACTGAAAACAAAAATGACAGAAATTAAACCATGAAAAAGTATTAATGTGGATCAGACCTTTTGTTCTTACACCATGGTAAGAACACCCTCCACAACATTACTTATTATTATGAAAAATGGAAACAGTGAACATAAAAATAGAAAAGAGTAATAAATGGAGGAAACACACATGGACTATGTAAAATATCTGAGAACATTGAACTAGTATCCCCAAGATTCAAAGATGAACTCTAGATCAAAATTATCGATGTACTCCCCCAAACTCGACATATCCATGCACATAAACCTCAAAAACTGGACTGCAAATAACAATGAAAAACAGGGTCGTATAATGGAAAAAACGAAAATAGAATTCAAACTATTAATGAGAAAAAGATCAGAAAATGATGTAACTCTAGCCAAGTCATATGATCATTAATTGAAGGCAGTCCATAAAAGTTCTCAACGCCCAAACTCTCTACTGGGAAACATCACTAGAGTAGGGGTGCATAAGGCATTGAGGTAGGGGTCCCCCGGAGGTTCCTCTCTCTAAGTTCTCTCATCCCTCTCTAGAGTAGGTAGAAAAAATGAAGAACCACACACATAAATGAAAACCACCGAATGGGTGAAATAATGGAAACAGTAGAACCGAAGGGACACCCTGACAAGAATAATAGATGATGAGGCTTGGGACATGAATAAGGAAAGATGAATTATTGAGAATGAAATGTGGTTGAAACTAATCCCATAGAATCTAGGAAACATGAAAATTAGATGGAAATCAGTCAACAGTAGATAAGTACACTGAGAGACACAAATCCATGAACTAGGGCTGCCAGATCACAATTCACCAATGACAAAGATGAGGTGAGAGAGGTAGATCACCATGGTGGAAACACAGAGGTAAGGCATGAAAGCAGAGTAGATCAACTAAAAACCCATCAAACTAGTGATCTATAGTCTAGGAAAAATCCCAACAAAACAGAAAATCCAACACAGAGGCCCAAAAACGCATGCATCCCAACAGAAAGATAATTACATAGTAATAATAGAAAAAACTTGTAAATTTTTTAATTGAAAACTAAAACCACAATTTTAACATGGAAAACTAAAAACAAAAAATATTATCCTTTTCAATGTTAAAATAAAACATATTTATGGTTTTATTGAAAAGGACTAACTATCCTGACCTATAAGTGATGTGGGAATATTTTCATAAAATCGAAAACCCTGTATCTAAAAATATCGACCCAGCATGAATATCACCTTGCTTATGCTCTTAGTGGCACATGTTCTACCAATACTACACATCTACTGTTAAAAACTTATTAAATGCATTGAAAATGAACTATCTAAAAACCCAAATTAAAACACTGCTTTCCCCACAATACGTTTTTTTATTCCAAAACAACAACTCCCCAAAGAAAGGAAATACCTTTAATTCAAAAAAACTTTCCTGGGGTAAAATACAATGAAAAATAAAACATAGAAAATAATATTCTGAAAGAGAAATACAAATTAGTTGAAAAAATTCACAGCAAACACAAAAAAAGAAGTAGATAGGAAAATAAATTATTCTCCACCTAATCCCTATTGGCATAGAAAAGCCCACAAAACAAATTTTTTTTCAACCATGGTTCCCCTCATAAAGAAAAGTGGATCCAGTCCTAGGAATGAAATAAAATAAAAAATGGATCATATATCTAATTCTTACGAATGGGATAGAAACTAAATGTCTTCTATAGTGTCATAACCAGGACATACCACATTTTTTTGGGCTATTATATCTTTAAATTTTAGATTTGGACAATAACATTTTATGTGGCTGATATTTTCCCACTTAAAACACTGAAAACCCATTAAGCCAGTTCTTAACTTTCCGAGAATTATTTATCACAGGAGCCTTAATATATAGAATATGAGGATTAATCTTAATAGTATCCATCTTTTCCTTTAAACCATGTGTTTGAATATCACGGGACAGAACAACTGACTTAAATTCCACTAGTGTAATAGAATAACTACCATACATCATGGAGTCACTTAACAAATTAAAAGAATCATTAAGAGAAGTTAAAAAAAATTAAATCACAATCCTCTTCTTTAATTTCAATTTCAATATTACCTAAATCTAATAAAATTTTATGAAACTCATCAATATGAACTAGAATAGATGAACTATGGTCCATTTTAAAATTATACCACTAAATATTTCTGTATAAACGTCCAAGAAAGTATTTAGTCATATTCAAGTATTCATGTTTATTTAAAATATATTTAGTAGTGGTTCTATGTGAAAATTCATGCAAAACCTTATAATCTTGGGTAAACAAAAGGGTAAAATTACACTTCCCAAGTATACTTCGATAAACAACAAAAAAGGAAGTGCAGGACTAACCATCAGTAGTGAATGTATCTATGGGTTTCTCAATACTGTGTAAAGCAGCTGCAATACCATTGTAAACTAACAAAGCACTAATTTTAACTATCAACAGATTAAAATTATTTTCTACATTATTTTTTTAATTTCATACTTAATAAACACTATAAAATAAAAATTACTACATGAACTGATACCACGTGTTGTGGAATCGGTAAAACTTTATAGAGACATGTTCGAAGTAAACACAACAAATAAGAATCATTTTATTAACAATGAAAAAAGGATCAAAAAAAGATAATGCTGAAAATTAAACATAACATAATTATTTATGAGGTTCCAACTTTTTTACATACTCCACACCATAAAAACCACCATTGTTTGACTAATTTTTATGAAAAATGGAAGTAGGTGACTTAAAAAGATAGTAGAGTAATAAAAGTATACCACCCATGCAGACCAAAGAAACTATTTGAGAAGAGAGACCTAGTTTCCCTATGATCCAGTGGTGAACTCTAGCTCCTGCTTAGGGAAGTTCTCCCCGAAACTCATTGGAATCCCGCACATACCCCACAAAAATTAGTCTGAATATAGAAATAAAAAAAATATCATAAAATGTAAGAACCAAAAAATGAAAGATAAATATTACAAAACTAGATGTTTGGTAACAGATGAAGCTATGCCCACGTTAGATGATCTTGAACTGGAGGTGGTCCACTAGAGTTCACAAGGACCAAATGATCAACCAAGAAATGTCACCAGAGTAGGGGTGTAAAAGGATTTGAAGGGGTCCCCAAGACGTTCATCTCTTGGAGTTCTCTTTAATCTCTCTGGAGAAGCCGACAGAAACAAAGAACCACACACACAAATGAAAACCACTAAATGGGTAAAATAAAGGGAAAAAATAACATAAGGGATTCCCTAAAATTCTAAATAGACGAGGACCCATGTGTTAGGGGGGAGTTGATCTGAATGATCATGATATCCATGTGGTTGAAACAGATCATGCAGAAGTTGTGACTCGCTGTAGACAAAAGGAAAATAGGTAGCAATGAATAAGAACATAGAGAAACAAGAAGCAGTGAACCAGAATTTCTAGATCAAAATTCATCGGCATCAAGTTTTAAGCGAGACATATGGATCCTTGTAGTGGCATCATTGAGTCAAGGTAGGCCAATAGAGATGATCAAACAAACAACCCAACAAACAAGCATACCATAGTCTATTATCATTCCCAATGAAATAGAAAATTCCACATTGTGTCCCAACAACACAACCAATCCAATAGAAAGATAATTTCATTATAATAAATGAAAAAAAATTAATATCTTTCTGGAAGAAATAATACCACATTTTAAATTTAGAAAGCATTAAATAATAATTTGAGCATCAAACCAATGCTTGAGGGGTCTCCTTGGATGCATGGAGTTCTCTTTCCAAATTAATTGTTCCAAAATCTTCTTTTCCAAGTGGGATGACAAAATTATCATCCTCACATTAGTCCTTCTCTATAAAATTACTCAACTAATCATACATCTCTTTCATATAGCTTATGGAATTAGGAGGAATGGAAGAAGTAAAAAAGTCACAAACATCACTTTTTTTAACATCTAAATCATTCTCTTTATCCAACCCATGAATTTCATAATCAAATTCCAAACCCTATAAAAATGATCTCAATAATTGTCTATGAATTACAATTATTTTGGGGGATACAAATAAAATCCTACAGTAATTTGAAAGGGATGTACCTGAAGAGACTAGAACCCAAGACCTCACAAAGACCCCATAGGACCGCTACCACTAGGATAGATTCTAGGGTATTTATTCTATTAATAATAATTTTCAACATTGGAGGACATAAAATTCTACCCAATGGAGACTTTTATTTTGAAATGATGATTATTCCATTTGAATATGGGATTTATTTCCCTCAACATTCATGAACCCTTCATCACCAACTAGTGTAGTTTTTCCTTTGTCTAATATTGTAAGTTCTCTCTATATACTATATTAATCACTTTTTTGAGTGGGGTAGTAGAAAATCCTAGATCCAGTACTACATTCTCTTCGAAATTGTTATGTTAAACCACCAATGAGGATTTATCTACAACATCATCAATGAACTAAATCAGATAACCCAATTCCTTATCCATTAGTGGAAGGAAAGATTATATTATGTCTTAGTTATAGGTGTTGATACCCTATTCTTGGGTTGCAACAATTTCCTGGTGTAGTGGGATTACAACCTGATTTGATTTGTTGACCATTCGACATCATACTGCTTCAATTCATGGATACATCGGGATCAATTTATAAATTCTCAATACAATTCAGCTCAAAATTCCCCAAAAATATTTTAGTAATGCAATATGAACCTATTGCATAGATAATGGCGGAAAGCACAAAATATAACTTTGGGGGGACCTCATCCAAATCCATAGAAGTAGATTATTCATCTAGTTTCATTATCTATGAATACTTCATAATACACACACCAGTAAGAGTATAATCCTTGCTGAAAGGCTCAAATATCATATTGGAAGAATTTAAATATACATGGAACTTGCATTTGAAAAAGAAAAATGAGAGGTCCACCTAACATATTTTATAAAAAAGATCATTTCGTACATTTTGAATCTATAACTGGTGAGGTAGGTGTATTGAAACATTCAAATCCACACAAACCCTCACAAAAAATTGACATGAGAGACACAATGTAATAGATTCTCTTTATATCAATGAGTGAAAAAATGAAAAAATTATAGGTTGGTATTTTAATTGAAATAGGTGATTCAAAATACCTACCAAACCAATCTATTGTAGTTCATCCCACACATGATTGTTTCCATATCTAAGATAAGATTTTTTTTAATATGATATATCTATTATCATATTACAGAGATATGGTTGCATGTGTTTCTTCTAGCATGAGATATATGAGATCTATTAATATCTGTTTTTTAGATATTTTTCAGATTTCCATTTAATACAAGATATTTGTCATATGGGAGCCTATAAATAGGGAATCAGCTAGTGGTGAAAAAGTGAGAGTGTTTCGCAAAATATAGTCCGTTGAGATCAATAGGGAAGGGGTCCTTGCATTTATGTTAGTTCATGTCAGTCTTCATCAATGGTGATTGTGACTTCAAAAATGGATATATGATATGACAGGATCCAATTTCTCTGTGATTTTATCTCCTTAAAATCTTCAGTGCAATGCAATTTAGATTTTACCCAGTGGTTTTATGTTCCACTACATTCAGAACTACCTAGATCTGACCGACTATCATCTACATTGTTTTTTGATTCGATCCATTAGCTTCTTTATATGCACCTTTTGTTTGGGCATCAATCTCCTACATTCACAGTTAGATATATTTTGGTTTCTTTTTTAGGCTACATTATATGTTTTTGGAAAGATTTATATAACATCTTATTTTCAAAGATGATCCACTATTTTATTCTGGAGTATTACTTTTGAGATCCCTTCCATTTTTTTGGAGTTTCTACCATGTACCTCTTGATTTTTAGGTGATACCTTTTTCTCGGATAGGTTCCATGGATTTTCCTTTTGGGGGTTTGTACCTTAAAACTATTGAATGCTAATTTATTTATTTTTCGATACATATCACTTATTCATATCATGGGGTTTCTCGCAAGTTATTTTACACTCATTTTTATCCTGAAGTCATGATTCTCCCACAAAAGGTAGTGCAAGAGGTGATCGTTTTGGCTTTCATTTTGTGCATAGAATTTGGATGTATTCAGGTGGATAAATAGCCCATGAAGCAGAATACGATTTGGAGACATTGTAAGATGAGAGATGTGTTTCTGATCATACAGCTAATCCATTTCATCATATGTGTGACTAGTGAAGAAAGAATTAAGAATTGAAGATCTAGTTGATACGCTAGATGCAATGGGTTTTCAGGAAGGGGGAGAATGTTTTTATAATATGCACTCAATATTTTGTGTTGATCCTGATTTTTTCGGAATCATTTATTATTGATTATAGTATTAATGGTGAAAAAACAGATATGATAAAGAATTCGTGGTTTTTGAATCTTTTTAAGGGGAGTATTTAGGTTTCTGTCACAGCTGCTAATGGGTGTTATCATTTTTCAGCAAAGGATGATGGTTGGTGCAATTCAAAAAAAAATAGTTCAATTGAGTATGTTGGATGGTATCTTCATTGACTAGTTGAATGGGGAGATTTTTGGAGTTCATCTCACACGTGATTGTATCCATATCAAAGATAAGATATGTTTTTTTAATATCATATATCTTGTATAATATACTAGAGATAAGGTTGCATGTGTATCTATCAGCAAGAGATATAGGAGATCTCTAGATATCTATTTTTTATTTTTATTTTTGGATTTTCATTTCAAACAAGATATGTGTCATATAGGTGACTATAGAAGAAAAAGTAGCTAGTGGTGAAAAATTTAGGCACTTTCTCAATATATAGTACACCAAGATCAAAATGAACGAGGTTTCCAAATTTGTGGTAGTTCATGTGGGTCATCATCAATGACAATCATGACATAAATGGTGGATCTACGATGTGATAGGATATTGTGTGTGAGTGTGTGTGGATATCCACACAATATTCAGTCCAGTTCAGTTAAGATTTTACCCAAGGGTTTTAAGTGACACAACCATTGGAACCACTCTGATCTGATCGGATTTTATCTGCTATGTTTTTTGATTCAATCCTGGTTCCTTTTCATCTACACAATTTTTTAGGCATCAATCTCATGCTTTCACAGTTTTTTCTATTTGGGATTCTTTTTCAGGCGGTGTTGTCTATTTTAGATTGGATTTAGACTGCATCTTATTTATGTCCTTGATCAAATATTTTATTATTGAGTATTACATTTGACGCCCCATCCATTTTTTGGGATTCTCTAACATGTACCAATATATTTTTAGTGGATTCCTCTTTCTAGTATAGGCCTTGTGTTTTTTCCCTTTTGGATTTTGTATGTTAAAAATCATTCATGCTAATTTATTTTTTCTGCTATGTATATCACTGCCATTTTTCATTAGGTTTCTCACAAGTAGTTTCGTAATAGTTTTTATCCCAAAGTAGGTATTCTCCCGCAACATAATCCAGATTGGGGCCATTGGAGATTCGGAATTATCTTGGGGGAAAGGATACTATTTCTGATTGAGAATATATAAAAAACATACATTAGTCATGCATCAATATATGGTAGAAATACTTTTCATTTTCCGTTTAATGATTACTATAGAATCAATGAGAAACACCATTGTGAGATTAGAATCACCTATAACTTATAATGAATCCTTCCATGACTCCATAGAAGTGATACATTTGATAAACATCCCAACCAGTGAGAAACTGAGCATCAATGCAAAACTAGCGTTTTTTTTCTTCAGTGATGGCCACCATCATGGGAACACCAATAGTCTAAGGTCAAGGGGAACCAAAAAAATAATATATATATATATATATATATATATATAAATCTGTGTGTGTGTGTGTGTGTTTGTCGGTGTGGTTGGTAGGTTTTTTTATATTTGAGAAATTGAAAATTGTTTTTTTATTGATTTATTTTTAATGTTCCATATTTTTTGTGGTATTTTTTTACATTGGTGAAATTTGGGAAATACATTAAAGCAACGGTAAAAACACTTAGAAAATGGGACTCATCAATTAAAAATAGTTTAATAGAGGAACTTTCATGACCAAGAAAATTTTCTATCTTCCACTTTTTAACTTATATATTCTATCTATGAATTTCATAAAAATATTTTCTATGTATATGTTATTTTATCCTTCTTGGATTAAAAATAACAGATTCACTCATAAAACTAAATGCCTAGAAAGGCTCAGACCCCCCCCCCCACCAAACCAAGGATTGTCCAAAAATCAAGATAACTCATTTTTATTTAACTAAAAAACATAGTTGGATTGAAATCTCATTACACAGTGCTAGTTAATAGTGTTAAAATAGAATGATTGTCAGTTATTGGATTGGTGTATCCAGATCTATTTGGATAATTTTTTGTCAAATTCTAGTGGATCATATTACACACAAGACTACACCTCATGGGATTTGAGCTTCGTAGTGACCTCGTTGGGTGTCGTAGAGGGAAAAGTACCCCTGCTCTGGGGGAACAGGGGTAGAAGTTTCCCGGTCCAAATTTTGGTAATTGTAGATTTGTTGAATCATTGTAGGAAATCTGGTTGACAACACCAATAGAACACTATAGCACTGTAGAATTAGATATGACACTATAGTAGAGACGACCAGTGACACTTACAGGACACCATAGGATCTCAAAACTTAGTTATAGAGATACATTATTTCTGGAGACGTCAAGTCACTAACATTGTATCACTCTAAACTTCAAGTGGCCATGAAACTATAGTATAACAAATTTACTATGCGGTTGGTGGAAATATGCATCATCCATCTTCTTTATTATCTTATTTGACCTAGAGATTTTGAGTCTAGGAGAAATTATGAAAAAAACATCCTAATAATTTTTCACCTTATTACATAGATTTTTTATGTCTCTCCAAAGATGAAAGGATTATTTCCGAAACTACATTTATCACTAGGTCTACGTTCATCAGCATATTGTTTTGTTTATGTAATTTCCTCATCTATAAAAGTTTTTGGTCTCTATGACTATCGATGTTTTGGAAATAATATGTATCATCCAGCCTGCATCACTATGCCAGAGTAAACCTGGTTCACCACCCCGGAATACCACAAGGGGATTCCAGAAATAGAACATGAATATTTTTTATGAACGTTTTAGAAGGGGAATTAGTCTGAGGATAATTTAAAATAGCTTTTCTTTAACTAATCATCATGAGTTTACTAGAAAAGTCACCCATGGTGGTTCTCCACATGGTGAGATACAGAAAAAACCATAAGTCTTACATAAAACTAATGAAATTTCAGAGTATAAGGAAGAAGAAAGAAATAAGTATCCATGAGACATAAAAGGTCAATACAAACTAGACAAACTAGAATGATAAAAAATACGAAACTAAATAGAACTCTATATAATCATTAGTCACCACCAATCCATCCCACTATGAAGGCAAAAGAGGAAAAGAGAACCTGACAAGCTACATGATGCCCTTCCCTTTCCATAAGTAACGAAAAACAAGGTTTACAAATTCCCAATGGTAAAAGTTGGGTGTGAGCACAAAACCTAGTAAGATATCACCAAAAAATCTATATAATATTTAATATAAAGAATGCACAAGTTATATCTTTATAACAAAATCCAATTTATAAATCAATTTCTCAAATCAAAATTTTTTAATACATTCCATTGTTTTCAAAAAATGCATACCATATACACAAAATCTAGGAATATATCATGTACAAAACAGATATAGGAAAAATAAACATGTGATCAAATATCTATGAAATAAACCATTATGATATTAAAAAGGTTTAGAAGACAAAACTCACCATTTCAGTTCTAGGATATGAGAAGACATACTAGACATAAAAGAATCCGAGACTAGAAATATGCTAGTTCTAACTAATATCATGTGCTACCATAGATTGTCAATGTAAAAAACGTAACCCTTAGCAGTTCCCCCCACATTGGGGTTACATATGTCTATTTGGTGGTGCACACAATGATCCCAATGTGTTATGTTTTTCCAAAACCATTTCCAAAATCCTTGATCACATTTAAGAAAAACTCTTTTTACCCAAATGAAAATCCATTTCAATGAAAACACTAAGGGGTCCACTAGAACATAGTGAAATTCAAGAATTAGAAACACTTTCATAGATACACCTACCTAAAGAATGTTGGAAACATATATGCTAAGAGATTAAACAACAATGGATCATCCATATAAATATAAGGAATGAAAAGAAACTACAATGTATTGATAGAAACACAAATCGATCACCAAATAGAATCATAGATGCAACCAATAATGCCACCTTGGCCAAAGGAAACAAAGAAGCAGAAAGACCTCTTACTAGGGATATGTGACACAACAACTAGAGGAGTCAAAAATAAAACAATGTTATCCAAAAGGAGTAAAATTATTCAAATTCTTTCAAAAACCATACAGTGTTCGAGATAAATTCCTACGCACTTCATAATAACAGAGTCGGGTGTGTAGTGTGTTTAGAATAACTGGACCTATGGAATTTGTGTCATTAATCCATTTCATGTCCTCAAATCCTATGGATAATAAATGTGCTAAAAAGGAACAAACTAAGATTAAATTAAATCATGATCAATGTTTTACCATTATGTAATAGTTTCATAGACTTTAAAATTTTCTAGCCATGAATGAGACTTGAGGAATCATCCTTATATTAGATTCACATCGGGTAACTCATTGACAACAAAAATATGTCAAACAAGAAGTTCTTGGGCTAGTTTTCTACAGAAATCCTCCAAACCAAACCTTACATCTCTCCAATTTTAAGGAGAACCCTATAAAGATATTAAATCATTTATAACTAGAATCTATTAATAAAACAAACATATATCCGTACACTTTCAATTATTTTTTCCAGAAAAGGATCTCCATTCCTAAGAAGCCTGAAATGCATTGAAATAAAAAAAATGGAATAAAAAACCAGTGTCAAAACATACCTAAATAAAGGTAAAGAGGTGTTACAATCTCCCCACCATAAATGCTTTATGTCCCCTAAAATCCTCAAGATCATGGACTCGCAAAAAGTGAATGTCACTACTACCTCATCAACAATTCATACTCCCAATTATCATGTCTATACTATCCACATTGTCATAGTACATGGACCAATAGAATTATTTTACCATAAAAAAATTATATAAAAAATCCATAATCATAATATGTTGCTCACCCAAAATGATGTTAGGATCAAGGTTGACATCCTCTAATTAAATCCCATGGGAAGGATCTAGTCAATACCTCCTTAGCTTGGAAACATAAAACAAATCATGGATGGAAGTCAAATGAGATAGTAATTCTAACCGATATTCCATGTTTCCTAGCCGTCCAATAATCTCAAAGGGTCCAACAAACCATGGTGCCATGTTACCCTGGTTACACAACCAATGATTTCCTATGTGGGATGAAACTCAAAGAAATACCCAATCACCAACTGAAAACTCCAACAACATGTGTGGATGGTCCACATAATTTTTCAGACAACTCCGTGTCATGATCATTCTTTTCTAGATCAATAGAACCATCATCATCAACTCATAAATAAGTATCAGCTCAACCAAAGACCACTCTGTCACCATTGCCTATCACAAGGGACATATAAATGGCTCCCCATAGAAATCATTTAAGGGTGCCATTTTTATCGAGGCCTAATAAATATTGTTATAGGAAAAGTCAATAAAAGAAAAATATTTTCCCAAGAACCCCCAAAATCAAGAACACAATCCTATAAAATATCCTCAAGAACCTAGATATGTCTCTCATGTTATCCATCCATCGTTGAATGGTATCCAGTTCTACATTTAAACTAGGAACCCACCACCTTAAGAAAACATTTCCAATTCCTACATGTGAACTTCAGGTCCCTATAAGAAACAATCACCTAAGGAACCCCATGAAGTCTCACAATCTCTCTAACATACTAGTCCCCTAGTTCATACACCATTTTTATATCCTTGATATTATGTAAATGATCCTATTTTGTGACTTGATCAATGATCACCCAAATTATATCCTTCCCACTATGTGTCCATGGTAAACTAATAAAGAAATCGATAGAAATATCATCCCATTTCCATACTTGAATTGGTAAGGGATGCAATAAACCACCATGTCTCTAGTTTTCATCCTTATTTCTATGAAAAGTAACACATCGTGAATCAAAATATACAATTGAACTTCTCATTCCCAACCACCAAAACCAACATATCAAATCATGATAAATGTTTTAGTAATAGGGTGTGTAGACCAACAAGAATGGTTTCCACTCTACATCAACTCCTACCTTAGGAAGAAAGGAACAACCAACCGATTTCAAAAACATGAAGTGACACTGGGAGACTGATACCACACACACGAGGTCACCCCACTATTATGGATTTTACTAATTATCTAACACTTGGGAAAAAATATGCTGAAGCTAAACCTGCTCATCAAATGTGAAGTTAGACATTAATCATTCCCACAAACTTCTTATATTCTCAGGCTCTTCCCAACAAACAAACTCATAAAAGACCATTCTTCCACTGATTCGTTCATTTATTCGGTCAATAATTTACGTTATATATAAATGGGAACCACATTCCATATTATTGGAGTATAATAAACATCAAAATCGAAATTACAATGATACTCCACCTAGATTCTATGTTGTATGTTAAGATACCTCTGATTGAAAATATACCTCGGTATCTTATGATAAGAATATACCATAAACTATTTCCAAACAACTAGGTATGCCATGTATTGTGGACATGCATAACTACTACCAACTCAGGAATGTAGGTAGGGTAGTTTTTTTCACAAGGGAGTAACTAGTGATAGTTGTAGGCTACCACCATTCTCCCCAACATCATGAAAAAACCTCTAAACCCATGATAGAAACATTACAAAAAACATAATAACCCAAACCTTGTTTTGGAATAATAATAAATGGAGTTAAATTCAACCACACCGTTATTTACTTAAAATATATTTTGTACTTTTCATTCCATTCAAACATTACCCCCGTACAGTTTAAAACATTCATAGGATATGCACGTTTACCGATGTACCAAACAAACTCCCTATAATATCCAGCCAACCCCAAGAATATTATAATGTATAACACATTTTTGGGATTCTCCCATGACATAAATTTTTATTCCTTTTGAATATTCACTATGATTCCCCTCTTACATATTAATAGAACCAATCCATGATTCTATCAAACCCAACTCCCATCCCAGTCTATAGAAAGGCTTGAAGGGAATTCTCAATCCCCATTGTATGTGAACTAGTTCCAGGGAATCGATCACAACAATTGGGAATGATTTCTCCCAAATAAACAACCATAAAAACCAATAGGTACCATACATAACATCAAAATATTTAGCCATAACAAAGAAGGAATATAACTACCACAAGAGATAAAGAGTTTACATTTTTAACCAAAAACCCATAAAATCCAAAACGTGGAAGGGAACCAACAATAAAACTAAATCTCCATATGAAAAGGGGGGTTCAACACCCTCATGGAACCTACACCAACACTCACCTATAGGGGATAACACTGGAAACCAAATCCAATGTCACCACCACAAAATTCCTTTTATTTACATAGGTTAAATATAACAAGGTTTACATACACACAATGGTGTATGTAGGGTGTGAGACAATATTCGATAGGGTACCACCAAAAGAGGTTCCATGGTATAACATTATGAGACAAATCAGCATTATGGTTTTCAAAGAAGGATAAAAGGAATCATTTTAAATGAAACATAATTTGAAATTTAAAAGTAATGTAAACACGACAATAACAAGACACCTGGTATACACAACATCACATGTGAACAAAAAGTATTATTCAAACCACTAGGGTAATTGGTGTACTAGGATCCTCATACCTCAGTGATAAGAACATAAAAACCAAAACCCACAACATCCTTACACATGATCCACAAGAGTGGAATCATATCCCAATGTCTACTAGCCTCCAATCATTATCATATGTTTAGTTTGTGTTGTGGCATCAATTTTCTAGGAGATCCGGCCCTCAGACATGCTGAATCGTATAGATTACTAGACCTATTCTTCCCACCCAGATACATAGGATTAACATTGTTTTCAATTCCACTCCATAATTCACAAGAACCACATCTATCTCTCTATCTCCCTCTCTCTCACTTTCCAAACATTATATTCAATCACATAAATCAGCCAATTTCATTTGGAAGGTTATCATTTAACCCTTTGGTAAACCAAAATAATTGGAATGTATTATTAGAAAAACTCACCCAATCCATAGACAAAATTTAGAAACCAGAGAAATAATTCTAATATCTTTAAATAGTGTTATTGCATGGAACCTTCTACCTTTAACATGGAAACATCTGGAGAATTGGTGGGAACCAAAAACACACCAAGGAGGGACCCTATAAATTGAACAAAATGACATAACCATCATGTTCATGCTCATAGAATCAAGGTTGAACCCTCATTATGGAAACTAATATGATGAAAAAAAGAGAACCCAAGAAGGTAGGAAGGGAACGATAAGGAGTAAAAAAGAGAAACGAGAGTCCCTCCTTTTTATTTCATGATGATATAATGCCAAAATCACCATGAGATTGAGGTCCAATAGAGAATTGGTGAAGAGGGATGCATGCCTAGGTTAGAGAAGTCTGAATGCTGTGATACCAAGGGGTTAGTGTTTTAAAATAGAGGATTTAAAATGAGTAAATTTAACATTTTTAGATTTTTGGGAAGGCCACCTGTTATAGACACATGGTTTACAAAATTGTGGCCCAACTATGAAACAACTCATTCCAAAGGGAAAAGAGGTTTCCCAATTTCTCTGGGAGGGAACACACTCTTATGGTTGACCATGAACATCAAATAGTCCCACTATTCTTGGACCACACTTTACTTCATTCTTGTGCGGTAGGGAATCCACCATGGATAATGCTACTATCTAGGGCACAAGATCCCTTCGAGGTTGGTTCATGGATTCTACAAACAATATTATAACCATGATCCACCTCTTGTTAGGTCAAAAAAATGTTTTCCCCTCTAACAATATTGGTAAATACAAGAGAAAAATATATGAGCAAAACAAAATACCTAAAAATGAAATCACAGATGTGGAAATTCTCCCCACCAAGAAAATTTTCCGCCCACAGAAAGTCAAATCAAATTCCGATCTACAAACCAAAATGGGTACTGCACTTTAATCCAAGATCATCACTTCCATGCATCATGTTCATCAATACCATGATTCTAAAAAATCCCAAAAATGGTATTGACTTCCTAAAAGAACTTTTTATTGAGAACCCATAGTATGTACTAGTTGGTCAAACACAGATAAATCAGATTCTAGATATAACTCTTCCCAATTCATCACGTGAGATAGGTATGGATTATAAGTCTTCAACTGTGAGACTTGGAACACATTGTGGATCAGTGTCAATTATGATGATGAAGATAACTAATATTCCACCTTTACTACAATATCAGTAATATAAAAATCTTTTAAATACGTCTGATTTACCTTCCATTTCATTATAAGATGAAAGGGACCTATGAAATGGGAAATTATTGAAACATCCAACCACCAAATAAAAATACCACGGCCCAGAGCCACTGATTATCATAATAATTATGGAGGCTCTACACCATTAGTAAACATTTCTTGATCAAAAATAATTTATCATACATATCGTACACAAGAACATTGCCAACAGTGAGTTTTCATCCACATCTGCTTAACACAATGGAGACTGACATGAATGACCATAAATCGACTCAACGGGATCCATTATTGTTTAGGACTCCTAAATATAGTTATATGTAAAATCGACCAATACCAAATTGTTATCCCACAAGCCTCTGAAATCTAACACACCTAAAATGATAATTTCTTCTAGGATCAGATATTTATACTCTATACGACCATCCGTTTGAGTTTGGTATGTTATACTATATTTGACCAAGGACCCCATTTCATTCTGAAGGCATTCCCAAAATCAAGAAGTAAACCAAGAGTCTTTATCTGAAATAATATTTGACAGAACACCATGACACCGAACTATATCCTAAACATATTACTGACCCCTATAATCCTCCTTATTTGAGTCCTTGATTGGAATGAAATGGTCTGATTTGGTTTAATGGAAGGACACCACTCAAATTGAATTATTTCTTTGGCATTTATTAGGTATTCCAATAATAATTCCCATGGAAACCTCATCCCACAACTAGGTTGGAATTGTTAGCGGATAGAGAAATCCTATGTCTCTCTGGTCCTCTACATTAATTTTATTGAAAGTATAAAACCTAGATTGAAATTTAGTTATATATCGATTTATACCAGATCACTAGAACCAACGAAACACATCATAAAACATCTTGGTGGTCCTAGGATGAATGTACCATTATGACTGCTAGATATCCTACATTACCACACTCCACAATGATGATGGCACCACAAAAGGAATTTTTAAGAAAAAACCCTTTTGGAGACAGTGTCCATTCAATGGGAACCTCCCCATCAGGAAAATTATGCATAGAACACTAATACAACTTAACACTAAGTTTCCCATTCCAAATTAGTTCCAAAATAGAGGGAATCAGTAAAACACAGGAAACACACATGCCACCATTATGTTCTTTGGTTTCCATATTCAATTGGGAGAAAAACCCCATCAATTTTCACTCGTCACTAGACACTTTGATGGATTACGCTAGAATTTTCCAACTCAATACATCTACTACCACATTATCATTACCTATTTTATAGGAAATAACGAAATCAAATCCCTGAAGGTACTCAAGCCATTGATGATGCCTCATATTTAGATCCTTATGTTATAAAATTTATGCCAATATCTTATGATCAGATTAAATAAAAATTTATCCCCGAAGAGATATTGATTCTACATCTTCATGGTGTGCATAAATTCCACTAATTCCATGTCATGGATTGGTACGTTCTTTTCATGATTATAGAGTTGGAAATAACCATACGCCGCCTCATTGTCATCCAACATCAACATTCACCTAGGACCCAAACATGAGGCATTATAAAAGACCATGTATCCCATTCCAGATTCAGATAAGATAAAAACAAGGATTGTGGTCAAATGATACTAGAGTTCCTCAAATGACTCCTGATATTTTGGGATCCATTAAAACATTTATTCGTTCCATGTAAATAAATTCATGGGGGAAGAGAGTTGAGATAAATTTCTAATAAACCACCAGTAATATCCTAATAGGCCTGAAAATATCATGATGTTGAATCCATTCTTCAGTTTCTTGCATGACAATGCAACATTGATATTTTATTGGTCTATTGAAACCCCAAGATTCAAAATCACATGGCCTAGAACAATCACCTCTATAAACCATAAGGTACACTTGGAAATATTAGCACAAAGACAATGATTTTGAAAATTACCCAACACGATCCTTAAATGTTACTATTTCTCTTCCTCACCACCAGAGTAATCTAGTAAGTCATCCACTAGAACACTAAAAAAGGAGTCAAGGTACTGATCGAACTGCCAGTTCATAAGATCTATAAAGACCGATAGAGAATTTTTCAACAAAATGAACTTAAAAAATAATCCAAGTGGCCATAGCTTCTTCATAAGGAATTCTTAGAAACATCTGACTATCTGAACTAGACCTAATGATACTAAGAACAAAAATCGTTCTTAGAGAACCCAATTTCCTCCTTCATCCAATCTAAGTGGTCATCAATAGAGGTTATAGGGAATTTTTTCTTTGTTGTTACCTTATTCATCTATCGATAACTGATAGACATGCAAAGAGATCCATCACCCATCCATAAAAATAAAACTATGGTGACGTTAGGTTAGATGCTCAAGTGAATTATTTATTTGGATTCTAATTCATCCAGCTATATCTTTAATTAACTCAACTCGGTGGGGGATATAAATTATGAGGTAATAGATATTGGATGTGTTCCTAGTTCAATGTTAATGGTGAAATCCATATCCCACTTAGGATGTAATCCTAAAAAATCATTCAGAAACACCTCAAGAAACCTTTCCACCACAAGAGTTAATCCACCTATAGTACCTCTCCCATTAGCATCCAAAAATATCGACGAGACAGAGAAAATCATATTTCCTAAATACCAAAGTGGAATTGTAATACATCGTTATTAAGGATATAATTCAAATTGGACACTTTTTTACTCCAACTGGGTGCCACCAAACTCAATCACCATCGATAATAACTGATGTGTGCCTTGAAATGAACTATCCAATCCATGCCAAGAAACATATCCGAGAGTTGCATTACTATGAATTGAAAATACCATTCTTGTTTGACCGATGACAGATTTAGAGAACACAATGGACATATAAAAACCTTATCTCTCTCTTCATAACAAGTTCTGTCACAAAATATATTGCATAAGATAGGATCACATTTTTTAATTTTAACAGATCCATAATATGGGATGAAATAAACGAGTTAGAAGGACTCTTATGAAATAAGGTAACAAATGTGGACTATGTAATAATAATCGTTCCTTGAACCATTGTAGCCCCTAAATTTAATTTCAATTGTATTTGATCTATATCATGAGGGTTCATAGTCTCTACATGATCTTGAGGATGACTACTAGCATATGGATCTACCTTGAGCTGACATTGGATAGAAGAACATCAACCCCTGCTTCCTTGACCGCCAAACCAGGAACCTGCTATCCTAGATGAATCTATCTAGACTGAAATACATCATGATACTATGGTACATTCAATACCCTAATATGGGTATGTCACTTTGAAAACCCACTACAAGTCCCCCATAAGGTTGCACGGATGAATGGGTCTAGGTGGGGATGAACACATTGACTGCATTATCCTCAACCTTCCATACTAATGTATCTAGACTGATCCAACATCTAAGGGATCAGATGAAGATATCCCAAAAAGATTTCCTGAGCTACCATTTCCCCACAATTCATATTTTTCACAGGTCCTCTTATTTTTATATGAACCACCATTGTTCTGGCCCACTACTGAAGAAACTCCAAAAAACAAGATTTTAAACTCAGATCAATCTCCACTATTAGGACTCGACTGACCACCTCGGCATAAGAATTCATCATAAACATAAATAACTATGTTAAAATATCCAATGGAAACTTCATCCTAAACCATTTATCATTCAACTAAAAATTAGATACCACTTGGAGCCTAATCCTTACCAACTCTGTAAGGAAATTGGAATATTCCAACATAGTATGATGCCCTGGTGGAGATCCAAAAACTCCAGGGTCTTGGAAAAGGACAAGGTATGAAATAAATTTTAATCATTTAGGATGACACTAAATAACTTCCAAACCATATGTTTATGATTCCCAACCTAAACCACATTGTCCCACCAACTCTGAATAGTAACATTCAATAAGAACAAAGCATAGTTCACCTTAACTGCATCATGATTATCCTAAAACCCATATATTCTTTCAATATTTTCAATATAATATTTTCCTTCCTGGGTTTTTGTGCTACCCCAGATTTACAGAAGGATTATTCAGGAGGAACTCCTGAGACCTTTCCTTTCCCAGACCTACTCCGACCTCCAAGACATGACTAGATCTAATCCTTATCCTTGATCCAATGCCCAAACAACTCAAACCAAAACATCCACTAATATTTGATCAACCAGTGAAGTTGAAAATTCTCAAAACCCTTTCCATGTTTTCACAAGAATTATATGGGGAAGAATTATTAAACAACAGTTAAAAAACACAAAGGAAATGCTCAATACACCATTTTGAAAATTCTTCTGTAACAACAAAAAATCCAAATAGTTACATAAATAAAAAAGGAAACTACAATAAGAATAGTAACAATCCAGACCACTCCACATCCACATTGAGTCAGTCCAAAGTCTTTATCTTTTACATAATACCAAGTGGAGAAGTCCAAATGAATCCCAAGCACCCCATAGTGACCTAAGTCTAGTTACATGGCATGTTGGCAAGATACTCAATTTACAACTAGAACCTCAAGCCCTGATATTCCTAAAATTAGAGTATATAGACTCTACCAAATACCATAACCTAAAGGAAGGTAACAAAATTCTATCATACCATCTTTTCGTGAACTAATATGTGACTTCATATATCTTAACACTCAACCAAGTCCGTGGTAAGGATCAAAGGGTGTACTCAATCCTCATGGGCCGGAAACTAGTAAATGAGCATCAAACCTCAAAATTGGGAATTATTTCACACAAAAAACCATCCAAAAAAACTAAAAAGTACCTTAAATCACATTATAAACACTATTTATAATAAAAAATACAACTATCATAATGAGTTAACCAATTAATGTTTTTAACCAAATACGAAAAATAGAAAAATTGGGATAGGAAGTTACTAAAAAACTAATCCCCCATTAGATAAAAGGGGGGGTCAACAACCACATTACACCTCCACCAACACCAACTAATTGGGGAAAACTATAGAAACTAGATCCACCATCATCGCCATGGAATGGATTTACTTTACTTGGGTCAAAACCAACATGGTCTAGAAACACCCAAAGGTGTATGCAAGGTGTGAGCCAATGCCTAGTATGATACCAACAAAATAAATTCCTTGCTCAAATATTATAAGAAAAATAAAAATGGTAGTTTTTTAATTACAAAAAATGGAAACATTTTAAATGAAACGGGCTTTGAAATTTAAAAGGAGAGTATACCCAACAACAACAAGCCATATGGTATACAAAACAACACATGAGAGCCATGGGAAATACTAAAGGCACCAGGGTTAGTGGGGTTCTAGGATCATCATACATAATTGTTCTGTGTATAACAACCTAATCCTAAAATTTCCTCATGAATGAGAAGCTAGAGGGGAGTCACATCCCTAGGTCTAGTGGTCTACAATCATCATCCCTTGTTTAGTTAGTGGTGCAATATCAATCCTTGTTGGGGAACAAGTAATTGGCCATGATAGAATGCCTAGAACCCTAAAACTAGTCATCCCAACTAGATTCCTAGTATTCCATTTATTCTCAATTCTATTCCCAATGTCACATAAACCACCTCACACACACACTCACACACACTTTCCGAACATTATAAACACCTAAGGAAATTACTCAATTTCATTTGGAAAATCACCATTTAACCCTTACACACAACAAAACCATTTGAATGGATGATTCACACTACTCAAAAAATCCATAGAGCCATTTTAGAATCCATATAAAGCGTACCAAAATAATAAAAAAAAATTAAATCATGTAATCTCCTACCTTTCTCTTTGAAACTTTTGGAAAACAGATGGGAAACACGAATGCACCAAAGAAAGAACCATTAAAAAAGGGAAAACATAACCATCAATATCAAAATCAAAGAATTTAGTTTGAAAAAGTACAAGAAATCTAATCCCCAGGAAAAGGGAGAATCTAATAAGGGGGGAAGGGAATACTAGGAAGAATGTGGAAAATCATAAAATAGAGGATCAAAAATTAATTTCATGAATATCCAAGGAAAAATTCACCAAGATATTGAGGTACAAGGGATTATGGAAGAAGGGGGAGGCATGAATAGGGAATATAGGTATGAATGTGGGAGAGACATGGGGGTTATGGTCTTAAAATTAAATTGGGGAAATTAGTAAATTAAATATTTTTAATGTTCTGGAGAGGCTAATAGTTTGACCACAGGGTTTTACAAACCATGTGACAATGGTGAAACAACTCTATCCGAAGGGATAATAAGCAGCACTTTTTCAAGGGGAGGGTGTATGCCCATGTGGTTTACCATGAACCTCATACAGACCCACTCATACTGTAACACATTTTGTTTAATACCCGTTTGGTAAGCCATGCATCATATAATGTACCATTTCCCAAGGTTCACAATATCCTATAAGATGGTATAATGTTTTTACTTACCATGAGCCAACCATGTGTCACATTCTTCTATGTCCTAAAACCACCATTTTTATAAAAACATCCCCATAAATACAAGAAAAAATTATAAGACAAAAAAACCTAAAAACAAAATGACATATGTGATGCGAGATAACATGCACTAAAACTTTAATTCACGAATCCAAACTCACATTTTAAAATCATACTATACATATGATGATTCCTTAATGATCTAAAAAAGATATCTCAATGGTCTATATTCTCCTCATATTAAATTGATTAAAAAAATATCATCCATGAATACCACCATAAATGTGTCAAAGAACCAATGAAATACTTGGTCGATCAATGCCATAAAACACCATAGAAGCATTAATTAGTTGGAATGGTATAACCAAGAACATGAAATTCTTGTACTAGATCCTAAATGGTGTCTTCGGTATATCGTCATCTTGGACTCTCAACTGGTGGTATCTTGACAATGGGATAATATTTGAAAACCAATAAGACCCTGTAATCTTATCAATGAGATCATCAATATTGTGAAATAAATATTTGTTATTGATGGTCACCCAATTTAACTTCTAATAATTCTCACAATTTTTATGACTCCTATATACCATCTTATAAAATAGGATAGGTGAATCCCATAGTGATATACTAGGATTTATAAATCCCTTATTCTTAACATCCATAAGCTAGACCTTATGTTCTAATAACTCAGTATGTAGCATACAATAAGATGGAAAATAAATATAAATAGTACCGTGAAGTAGGTATATGGTAAAATCAGCCTCTCTTTGAAGAGGAAAACTAGAAAAATCATATATAAATACCTCATGGTATTGAAACACCACTGCAGGTATATAAATGCCTAAACAAGGGTCGACAACATCAAGAAACATCTTCGATAACTGGCACGAGATTACCCTAATACAAGGAACAACAACACCCCCCCCCCTCGATCTAGAGTGTCAATCTCTTAAAAAAACTTGGGTTCCCCTATTAGTAGATAATAACAAGAACTGATTGAAATAATAGTCTATATGGGCCTTAAAACTAATAATCAAATCCATACAATTAATAAATTCAAAGATGTCAGGATTGAGCACTAAGAATTCCCCCTCCACCTCATGGTCAGTTATTGTTACTTGACATGATGTGATATCAAAGATTTGTTTGGACCTCTATCCCATAGGCATGGAAACTTCCCACAAGAATAACATAATATCTAAAAGAAATCACCGAATTTTAACAATCTATGATGATATAAAAAAATTCGTAGCACATGTATCATACAAAGCTGGTACCGTGGCTGATGAAATAAACATCCTACCTCTAACTATGGCTGGACCTACATTATATTCTTCTAGTTGAAACTCCACCATCTAAAGACATACTATCTCATATCCTCAATAAGATTTATTATCCATTTGAAATTTACCCATATCCTAAGGATAATATCCACCACTATTGGGATCATTGGTGTGAACCTACATGCCCATGGAGAAAGTGGATCATGACTCATATCCTTGAGACATCATATCAAAAAATAATTGTAGGTGTCCATATTATCAATAATGATGAAATACATGGGAGACACATCAAAATTAGTATTGGTATGACCAGAGTTCCCACACGGTTACCAAAAAACATGCTAATCTCTAGAAAATCCCTATAAACTAGTCATGAAGAAAACTAGGTACCTTTTAGATTCCTTTTCTAGACATAAGATACACCCAATATAAGGATAGTATTATTTGATGTTCTTCCCAAATTGTTTTCTAGATATGTCAGCCTATTCCAAAGATACATTACCAAATAACTCTATTAAGTTTTGAATGCACATAAGAATCATAATTTCCTAAATACTGGACCTCAATGCCAACTCAAACCTCCAATCCTTCAGGTAAAAATTGGTGACTCACTTTGGGGAAAATTGCGCCAACATAGAAAAATTAGTGGAAAGCTGGAAAATAGTCTGCCTTCCCTACTCTATGTTAAAAATACATGGATCTTTACCAAACAAAATGTATTAGAATAAAACAATGGGTTGGATATTTTTTTGAAAAAATCCTTTGTATGATCCTCGTGAAACTTTTATTTCACAATAGAGTCCCACAAAATCGTTCTCAGTCCATCAAGCACATGCATGAAAAAACCCACCTTCGAGTCATTTGGAGTCTTTGGAAAGTTGAAGATTATCTCAGTCCTCTCCAAAAATTCTTTAGATTCCCTAGATTATTTGTCCGCAGGGAAGAGAGGTGGATGCACCATTGTAAATATATAGTCTTGATCCACTTCTCATGCCAGGATCTCGACAAATGATTAAACCATAGTCTGATTATTAAGGACTACATATTATACAAAAAAGGTTCCACTAAAAACATTTTCTTGAAGAACCTGTATCGCAGCATCGTCAATCAGATTTTTAAGAGAATTATTGGAGGTATTTTCTAATAATAACAATATAAAATCCAATCAGTCAACTGAAGATAGTAAAATCATAAGACCATATTTGGGTATCTATAGCAGAGAATTAAAACAATAATAATTTTAATTAATTATTAATTATACGTACAAGGACAAATCCTTAAGAAAAGAATATTCGCATTTAAATAAACCCCATATCCAACTCATTAAAATACCCTTTACCACAGAGTTTATGTATTCGAAAAAATATTTTACTACCCATAGTAAATAAAATTGAAACACGAAAGTGAGTGACAAAGGACCATTTTCTATACTAACTTCCAAAAATTTGATGGTCCTAACTATAGGCTACCAAAACACCAAACCACACATAGGGAGTATCAAAAACACTTCAGGAAGGGTATTATTTCTAATAACAATGTGTACAAATCCAAACTAGGTCAACTATAAATGTTACCCAAAGTGTTCCACCACATGGTAAGATATAGAAAATAACTACAAGTCTCACTTTAAACTAAAGAAACAACAAATTATAACCCTTTGTAAAGGAATACATTTCCATGTGAGTTATAATTTCAATCCACACCAGCTAAACCATAAATATAAAAGAGACCAGACTAATCAAGTCTCCATGTGACCATACATAGCAAGTAATACATCCCACTAAAAAGGTGATAAACAAAAAGAGAAACTTGCTGGCTAAATTATGCCCTTCCCATTCCATGACTCTTACAAAACAAGGTATAAAACTACCTAAAGGAAAAAAAGTAATGTTTGATTACAGATCCATGTAGGGCATCACCAAATAATATATTCAAGTTATACTATAAATAATCCAAAAGTTATATATTTATTAAAAAAACTGTTTATAAACAATTTTAACAAATCAACACATTTTTACAAATTCCTCTATTTTCCATAAATACATACTATATTTTACAAATCCAATAATATGTTAGGTGTAAAAGATAAATATGTAAACTAAACATGTCAAGAAAAATAAATGAAATAGACCATCATGTGATAAACTATGTATAAAATAAATATCACACCATTTATTCTCTAGCCTATAGTAATATGTACTATACATAAATGAATCCTACTCTAGGAATATGTGGGTTTTAACTGATATTGATTCTTACCAATGTCTTTCGATTTCACAAAAGTTACCCCTAGTGGTGTCACACATACTAGGGTTGCCTATGCCTTTTTACCGATGCATCAAAGGTTCTCAATGTGCTATTTTTGTCCAAAACCATTTTCGGAATTCCAAGATCACATATTAATAAAAATAATTTTTAAATAAAATAAAATCCATTTCAATGAACAACCCATTTGGATCCACAAGAACATATAGTAATTCAGGAATTAGATGCACTTGAATTGATTCACCTACCTCAAGTATGATGGAAGCATATCTCTGTTAGATTATATATATTGAAAAACCATGGATCGACCATTGAAAGATAAGGTATGATAAAAAATTGAAATGGATCTATATAAACACCTATAGGTCACTAAAATGAATCAAAAACACATCCAAAATTTTTATCATGACAAAAGGAAAAGAATAAGTAGAAATACTACTTAACAGGTTTATGTGACATAACCACCACAGGTGTCAGACAATGAAAAAAGTTATCTTAAAGGAGCTAGATGATCCAAAATCACCAAAAATCACTATATAGTTTGAGAGGAAATACTGTGCACTGTATGAAAAAATATTCAAGTAGGTATCCTATTTAGAACCATTGGACTCAAGGAATTCACAATGCGAATCCCTTTCATGGCATGAAATCCCATGAATTACCAAAAAATAGAATCAACTCAGATTAAATTAAATCCCGATCAACATATTCAAATCATGTAATCTTCCAAAAAATATATTCACATCATGTATCCTATTCACAATGTGAATATGTCCAGCCAACAATGCCCAACCTAGTTTCTATAGAAAATCTCTGAACTAAAACTCAGGGCTCTCCAGTTCAAAGGAGAACCCTATAAATCTATTGACACATTTATACCTACAATCAATTGATTCAAACTAATATACCTCCCAATACTTTAGTAATTATCCATGTCAAAGGAACTAAATTCCCGAGAATCCAACAATACAAAAAAATATAGGAAACAAAAACAAGAGTAATAGCATACATTATTGAAGGTAAAAGGATGTTATATATACTTTATTCATAACCTTAATAGGAATAATTAGTTCTTTGTAACCTTTTTAATCTCAAGATTGGATATATTATAGAAACATATATTATTTAGTCTATATGAAATTATATGTAATATAACAAGATTTTATGTTATGTCTCTTTTTAAATTTAATCTCTTAGATAGCTTACGTCATACACAACAACAAGTTTAAACAAACAATGATATACAATTAAATGTAATTATTTCAACATGAATGTCATAACCTAGCTATTAAATTAGAGGAAATGAATAGTATTAATATAAATATGAAATTTATATATTATATATTTAATAATTTCTTTAAATTGATCAAAATTATATTGTAAGCATGAGATAAGAATATATCCAATATTTCACATTAAAAGCCTATATTTTTCTAAAGGTAGTTTTATCGCCTTTTAACAGAATACTTGTTTTAAATTTATTTTTTGACACTTTATTGATTTATATTCAGAAAAAAATTTCTTATTTGAAAGAAATATTTCAAAATTTACATTGTTATAATTTTTGGTATTTTTCTGAGAAATTTCATGTATTGAGAAAAATTAAAAAAATAATGCATTTAATTGAAAACTAATTTTTCACCAAATTTATTTACAATATTAAATTATATAATTGAATGGGTTTAAATTATATTTTGATCCTTTTTCATCAGTTAATTAAATTTAGGTCATGGGAATCAATTTTACAATGAAAATTTATATAAGAACATAGTGATCTTTTGAAGGTTTTTTCTTTAAAAAATATTTTCTCATTCTCTCAATGAGAATAATTTTAAATTAATATCTACAATTTATGTGTTATTAATTTTGAAAAATGGATTAAAAATTTAAAATTATAATTTCTTAATTAAGTAAACATATAAATTTTTTTATACAAAATGAATAGTAACATTAGTAGTATTTTTTTTATTACCATAGTTAAAGGTAAATCGAGTAATTAAAGGTAGCAATTATTTTATAAATATTATAAAATTACCCTAAATCTTTTTATAGTTTTTTATGAGTATTTATAGTAAAATTGTCCTTGGGATGAAATTATAAAAATATTACGCTACTTGAATGAGAGTGTGACATTTATAATATTATATTCAACAAAAATTCAATTTTGTCACACTTTTGTTTTTAACAAGTTAAATATTTTTAGTGTATGTTTATATAAGGGATATATTATATTATTGATATTTTTTTTATAAATCTATAATATTTATATAATTCATTGTAATTTATTTATAATTCTCAGTGATAAAATAATTTCCTTAAATAGTGACATAATTACAATGTCGTAATTGTTTAGTAAATGAATGAATCAAATAAATTATACAAATAATGTTAAAATAAATATTATTGGATATAATTGATTCCATCCACAAATATTTTGGAGGAAATTGAAATATTATTGTCGATTTAAAGGTATTAGGATGATGTTATCATGTTGTTATGATATTTTAAAAAAGTCAGTTGATGAATAGTATCAAAATTGTCATTAATAATATTTTCTAATAAATAATATTTTATAAATGATAAATAATTAATAAAAATAACAAAATTTTTCCAAATAATTTTTATAAGTCAAAAATGTTCATCAATGAATCATTTATTATTCGTTTGGGATTTTATAGTAATTATATAAACCCTGATCTTATAAATTTTATCATATATTGGTAACGATTAAAAGGTTTAAAACAAAAATATATGGACTAAAAAATTCAAAACTCATATAATTTTAATTAGATAAAGGTTATTAGAAAAAAATCATATATTCAAAATAAATCACTTTATAACCATTTTAAATAGAAAATTAATTTATAATAATTTAATATTGGAATATTTCCAGAAAGTCCTTTTTTTGGCAATTACAAAAGGGAACCTCCCCCCTTACTTATTCACACTACATTGATTCCTATTGTTCCTAAAACATAATCCCAAATAAGATTAAAAAATAACTCCCTTCATCATAAAAGCATTAATTTGGGAATAAATCCATCTAATGACGTCATTTTTGAAAATCTAAAGGAGATACCCAAAGAACAGACAATGTTCATCAATGATTCTTTTTGTTTTATTTCTTCTTTAACCCCCTTCATTATTTTTTATTTCAAGATAATATAATAACCTTGGTATCCTAAATATATTGAGATATATTTTATATTAATTTTTATACCCAAAATTATACACACATTCATCTAATGTGTAATGAACTTACCGTTCTTGTGTATGGTGAACTATCGTCTCACGAAACGAGGTTGTTCAATTTTCATTTAACACCTCTCAAGGTTGAGTATTATGATGTACACACTATTTTTATAAGAGATATATGGTATTTATGAGGTAATTAAAATTATTTACTAATTATATGAGACATACAATCACTTGTTCCATTTTATGTAATTACAATAACTTCATTTGTGGATGTGTGGAAAACTGCCTCAGAAAAGCGACGCCATTCATTCATGATATATATGGAATTTATTAGGGACGGTTTTAAATAAAAATATGCGAAATATAGGAAAAATAAATTATAATTGAATTTTAATATTCATATATATATCATTTACTTTTCTTTCTTTTGAATATGAAAAAGAAATGGAAGTAGCAGTCATGCATACGTACGTCGTACAATATCCATAAACAGTGCATTTCGTTTCTTATCTCCAAATATTATGGATAATTATAGTTAAATATATACTGTATATATATATATATATATACTATTTACATCAGCTTATAAAATCTCGATATGATAAAATTTGAATTTAATTTGTAGGAACAACCGGTAAGAATTCAAAACATACTTGAAATACATGGAAATTAACACCCAAAACAGTAAAAATAATAAAATATTGTTAATAATTGGGTTATGAGATATTATAAGAAGTTAATATATGATATTATAAATATGGGAATGGTTATAGTATAATTTAATAACATTATTAGACCCATTATAACGGAGTATATTAAATGTTAATGTAAACGAAAGAACAAGGTAAGGGGGTTTCATCTCAAAATTATTTATATAAGATATGTCTTATTCACCACTTATTTATTATGTGTGTGGAATTCTTCCACTGATATAGCATATCTTGAATATATTTATAATCATTTTGTTTAATGTTTCATTATATAATTATTTAATTTTATGAATCTTATGATTTAAATATTTCAATGTGGTATGAAACTCTTTGATTTAAAATTTTTTTATTCAATTATTTGATATAAGAGGAATTCTCTAGAAGTGAAATAAATTAGTTGTGGAATGTTTACTGAAACACTTATGGGTTAGGGAGCGGTTAATGAGTTCCCCACAATTCATTAGTTGTGTCATGAGACAAAATTAGTAGGCGATAAACCCTTACCATTTGTTTTCAGGTAGTTTTAAATTGTAAGGAGGATATATCAAGACAAAATCTAGATAGGTTTCTACCCACAAACATAAATTATCATGAGGATAGAACATGAAAGTAAATATATCAAGGATATATCTTGATATTAAATACTGCCAAAAATTATGAATTAGATAATTATTATTATTCTATGTGATTATTTTATTAGTTATAATATTCATGGATATGTTTCCTAGCTCATGGGGTTATTTTAATTAAACGTGTTATAGTTAGTTACCTTTATATGTTTTTATTCCATATTTAATCATAGTATCCACTATACACTTACCCTTCTAGAGAATTTGATCTCACCCCTCTCATATGTTTCATTTTCCCTAGGATTCAATGTAGTATATTATGACTGATATGCAAGGTTACACAAAGGGGGAATTTTGGCAGGCACAATCAAATTATTTGTGTATTTTATGTCTCAAATTGTACTGTGGATAAAAATATATATCTATTTCAACAAGAATACTTAACTACTCAGTCCCTTTGGATGTGATTCCTTTTATATTATTCCAATGTATTGAATTAAGGAACCAACTCTAGGTTACTCGGGTTGGGGTCATTATAGTAGGTATAAGATAATGTTTATTAGAAACCCTGGGAACTATATTTAAGAAGACATATATTAGAAAAAAAACCCAATAAAAGAATTTATAAATATAAAAAACTAAACATAGTTTATGATTTATAGATACCAAAAAATTTTAATTTCGGTTAGGTGAGTCACTTATTTGTAGAAGATGCATAATTTTTCATAATGTAATCTTCTAATCTAGTGTATTCCATTTTTTGAAATAGATCCTAGTATAAAGAATGAAAACTATATCAATGGACATAATCAATCTAGGGTTTTATCTCCTATGCAAGAAAATGATGTTGGATCTGGAGCAACAATATTTACTAAACAAATAATAACTACACTGGAAAAAATGACTATGTTTATGAGCAATAAACATAACCATATAGAGTAGTCTAATTAAAAATGTGGAGTAACAATGTTACACCACATAATGAGACAAAAACATACATAATTAAATGGGAATAAAAGTATACCTGTTGCTGAGAAATAGATATGTTCATTAGAACATATATTTCTTGATTTGTGATGTAATTAAAGGGATAAGGTTATCATGACAGTTTATCATCATTCGGATGATACAAATCAGTGGTGCTCATTGATTCAGAACATGAAAGAGGAGGAAGAAATAAAAAAATATGGAATGAATAGAATGTAAGGAAATTTTCTTTGAAAAATATTTCACTCAAGAACAACTAATGGATTCTTAGATGTAATTTCTATGTCTGAGGAAAAATGATTATGATATTGTTTCTATGTATGAAGGAAACTTTACGATGTCATCAAGGAATTCATCAGACTGTATGTGTAACCCAAAGAGAAATACTGATCATTTCATTGATGGGTTAAAGACATTATCTCAAAGGGAACATGGCTCTGAAAATTTTTTATTATATAAGAATATAGTCTCATGTCATATGAAGACAAAGAAATAATAATTACTTTTTTATAACATAAAATTGATGTAAGAGAATAAGATGACAATGGAAAAAATATGTATAAATGGAAGAAGGGAAACAATGATTTTTCCCACATGTGATAATTGTGTAATGAATCACTATGGTAAGTACTTAAAAGAATTGGGTGGTTATTATAAGTGGGGAGAAAAGGGTTACTAGGAAAAACAATGGAAAGGGAAGGAATAAATTAATGATATTTAGTGTTTCCACTGTTGTAAAATGGATCACTATGCATATAAATATTCAAAGTGTCAAGGAAATATAAGATAAAAGATGTCAGGTGATTAAGTTCAAGATTCCACTATTAATAAAGTCGATGTGGAATAATTAAAGAATTCACGATCTTATATTTATGATTTATGTTGAAAATGTATTTTTTCAATGAAAATATGGTAATATGATTCATGATATATATATAACGATTGTACTTTTGTACTTATTATTTAAGGATTTATAAGAATGTATGTTCTCATTATGGTTTTAATGTGATAAATGTCTTCATATATTTTTAATGTTATATTAAGAGATACATTATGTTGTCTAGGGAACCTAATTATGTAAATTTTGTGATCTTTTTACCTAATGATTAGAATATTATTTTTTATGTAATCATTTTGAAATATTCTTAATATAACTAATTATGGAATGGATTAAGTTGATCTTTGGAAATTATTGTTTGTGGGTAATGAATGATTTATTGAATAATTTGTGCTAAATGTTTCAGTTTTAGTAAAAATTTTAGAGGATTAAGGAAATACTTTCAGACCATATGATTTATCAGATGTTCTCTAGGAATAACAATTCATCATTAATATATATCTCGAGGTGCAAAAAACAAAATTGAAAAAAGATCAAGGTACAAAAAAAGGATAATATAAGATAATAGGAATAAATAAATTTATTTTTAATGATTTATTTATCAAAATGATAATATAATCATTCAACATTATTATATAGATTTTGGAATAAAAATAATATCTGGTTACTTTTCTTTTTATGAAATTAATTTCTATTAAACCCATCACATATTTAGGGGTTATTTGGATGACCATGTTCTCTATCACTCTCCACTACAACTTGATGGTTAGATTTCTCTCCTATGTCTTGATTTTCACTTCACACTAAAATTATCCTATTTAAAATCCTACTTTTATTGTGACCTTTGCATTTCCTTTTTTCCTTCTTAGTAATAGGATTTTTTATCACTCCTACATCATATGTGGGTTTCCCACATTGGAACTTTCAAGTATCAACCAATGATATTTGATATACTATTTCCTACTATGAAGATGAAATTTATTGAATGAGGAGATAATGTAACACCCTATTATTTTATGGTATTTTTCTTTTCAAATTTAATATCTTGAATAGATTATGTTTCACACAACACTATTTTTAAACAAACAGTGATATAGAATTAATAATCATTATTTTAACATGACTGTTAAAACCTATTCGTTAAATTGACGAGAATGAGTTTCATTAACCAAATATTGAAATTTACATACTATATATTTAAATATATTTTATTAAATTCATTCAAATGATTTTATAGGAACAAGATAAGTATAAAAAAATTATTTATTAAAAGTATAAATTTTTAGAGACAATTTTACCATCTCTTTTTGACGCACTTGTTTTTAAATTTATTTATTTAAACTTTTGGAAATTAAAATTTACAAAATAAACTTATTATCTGAAATCATATTAAAAAAATTTACTTTGTTTTAGTTTTTTATTTTTCTAATATGTTTTATTTTTTGACGAATGGTGAAAAAAATAATGTATTATAATTGAAAAAATCATTTCATCAAATTTATTTATATAATTTAGTTATATTTTGAATGGTTTTATTCAATTTTTTATCACTTAATTAAATTTAGGTTACTGATATCAATTTAATATTACAGTCGTATATGAAGACATTGTGAACATTTGAACATTTTAACCTTTAATACTATTTTTCTCATTCTATCAATGAGATTAATTTTTAATTAATTTAGGAAATATATGTGTCATGAATATCGATTACTGGATTCAATATTTTGAAATATAAGTTCAAAATTTATTAAATTGGTCCCTTTTATTTTTTTACTATATTTATAGGGACATTATTAGTATATTTTTATTACAATGGTTAACAGTAAATCATGTAATTGAAGAAAAAATTTATATAATAAATATTATAAAATTTCCCTAAAAATTGTTAAAATTATATTACATGTGTACTTTTTGACTGAAATCATCCTTTTTATAAAATTATAACCTCTATAAGAATATTTTATTAGAGTATAACATTTTTTTAGATTATATTCAATGAAAAGTAAATTTTATCACACTTTTGTTTTTAACAAGTGAAATATTTTTAATATGGGATTATATAAGGGTATGTTATATTAAATGTTACTTACAAGATAAATAAGGAGTAAAAAACTTTTCATATTTATTAATATCTGTGAATTAAATATTAATTTTACATTTAAGGGTATGCTATGTTCGATAGCGTACCCGATACACAACAACGTATTTCTTTGAAATCTTATGTTGCACACTAATAATATAATATTATTATTTTAAATGGTCATTAACGTCAAGCCATGTATTGGTGGGAATAATCAAAACTAAATAAAATATGATTATACATATTTGTCAAATTTAATTACATTTATCCAATAAATGTTAGAGGCTTAAAATATGATTGAATCTAATTTTAAGCATAATTTACATTAAAAAGTCGATTTACCGCCTTTTAATAGAGAACCCTATTTAAATATTGTTTTGGTTACTTTAGTAAATTCTATATGACTAAATAAAATCCTTCTTTTTAATGGGTATGTTAAAATGTACTTTGTGTAAATTTTTTGAATTTTTCAGAAAAAGTTCATTTTTATGAATAATGTAAATATAGTATTTTAATTCAAAACTATGTTTGAATATAATTTATTTATATGGTTACATTATCTTTTAATTTGGTTTTAAAGTGTAATTAGTATATATTTTTACTATATAATCCAATTATGGTCATTGGAATTAATTTCACTTTGAAATTGGAATTAAACAACTGTCAATCTTTTGATAGTTATTGTTTCTTAAAAAAATACTATTTTTTTAACAACAGGAATTAATTTTAAAATTAATTAATGACACTTTTATGTTTTGGATTTGGTAAAATAGACATCATTTTTGAATTTTTAATATCACATATATCTTTGGCTGATTTATTGGTATTTTTCTGAAAAACATGAATTTTTGATGAATAGTGAAACCACTTAGTAGTAGTTAAAAAACTGACATTTTTATTTAAAGGAAAATTTTCCACTTCTGTGAATTGAATTCCAAAAATCTGACATACATTTTTGTTATCAAGAAGTAAAATTTGGTTCATTAAGATGAAAATAATTTTTGTTAAATAGTAACTTTTGACTTTTATTTACAGTAGTTAAAGGTAAATAGGGCAAATTCAAGGTAAAAAGAATATTATAATAATTAAAAATTACCTTAACACTTGTCATAACATTCTTGGTTGAGTCATGGCCTACCATGGGCATCTTTGGGTCGATTATGGGACCCCATTAATCCACTTAAGAGTGATAATGACACATTAGATTAATTAATTTAATATAAAGGAAAAAATGACATAAACAAAAATATTTAATAAATTAATTTGTATATGGTGTTATATAAAGAATAGTTTTGTCTATAAATATTAATTGGGAACGTAAAATTATTGCATACATGATATATTTTTTTTTAATTTTTAGTCATCGAATAAATTAAATTATTCATGTCACAATAATGATGTAGTGTTTACCTCATTAATAAATCTTTTAAATAAATAAGATTATAAATATTAATATAGCATCCAAAACATGTCCAATTATTGTTGGATGATTTTATTTCGACCATGAGTCATTTTATCTTTGACTATAATGTTTTTTTACCTTTTCAAACCGAATATAAGTTTATAAGAAAATAATATTTTCACACTTTCCTAAAGAGCCCCTCTTCTCTCTTATAAAAGGAGACCAATTCTAAATAATTCCTCACACCTCTCAAGCCATTTCGCTCGTTAAAACTCTGCCAAATTAAGATACCTTAATTCCTCCCCACCACCTATAAGCCTTAATATAGGCAGAAGGAACTTCAAGAAGACCTTTGGTTCAAAACAAAGAGGGTTACCAAAATTAAAGGTAACTGTTTCTCTTAATTTGTTTTCTTTTATTTTACTTCTCCAACCCCTAAAATCTTTTTATCCCATTCTTTTGTAACACCTCCAGAATCCTCAATATACTAGGATGTTTTTATAATATTTATTTGAACTACACATACACACAACTACATCTAACGGATGAAGAACATAATGTTTCAGTGGATGGAAAACTAACGCCTCCCGAAACGATGATTGTTCAATTATCTTTTACCACATCTCATGGTGGCCATTATGATTGAAATTTATTTGTATATGATAAATATTATGTTTATTATTTTCTTATTCTTCTTTAATTCCCATTTATATCAACTCTTTATTTTTTCCATAGTGGGTAAATACGATAATCTCATTAGAGGAAGTGGGGACTACCTCCCACTCAAAGTGATATGACTCGTTAATGCCTTTTGTTGGATGTATAAAGGATGAAGTTAATAATATTTTATATTATATTATACTATAATTATAATATAACTATTTATAATTATGTTTTTAATTCTATTAAAATAAGAAATAGAAATGGAAGTAGCATTCATGCGTACGTACGGCTTACCGTCTCCACGAACGGTGCATTTCATTTTTTACCTCCAAATGTTATGTACTATTATAAATAAATGTATATACTGGATATATATGATATATTTTATATCTAAATAATAAATTAAATTATGGATATAATGAACTATTTACCACATGGACAACTTGTAAATATAAGTTGTTCATTATTGACTCAAGTACCAAATATCGACAAAATAGACGTTATTAATTTAAATGATAACATAATATTTATAACATGATAATAAGTGATATAAAATCAATACTAATCTTTGAAAAGGTTTTTATGAAAGTAAAAATCAACTTTAGTTTATTATTCAGGAGATTAAATAACGATCAAGTCAAGTCGGACACAAGGTCAGGGATTTTCTTATCTCACTTTTAATTCCCTGAGATTTCCATTGTTCGCCAATTATTCAATGCATGTGGTGTATTGTGTACCACCATTTGATATATATTATCATGATTCACATTATATTAATGGTATTATATGATTAAATTGGTGGTTATTAACTTTTTGTCATACGACTCAGTTAATTACAACATGGTAAAGGGTTTCGTCTCACTTTTTATTCCTATGAGATTCATGATATATTTGCCACTATTTCATTTTGTGTGGTGTATTTACAGAACATGATTGTACTCTTTATGTAATATACATTCATTTATGAGTATTTAACTTTTCATTGTATGATCCTTCTTTCATGTGGCGTATGTTTTGTAAGTTACCAAATTGGTAAGGGAACTATTCACCCTCTTTATAAAAGACTTCTTTTTTATGTCTTTTAATTTACATCTTATTATGATGGGATATTATTTTCTATATCCTTATTGATGTAAATTTTATATCCAATTTATGATATTACCTTTTTTTATCTCATCAATTCATTTTTTGAATTTTAACGTGACGCCGTTAGGCCGACGAATTTTTACAAGGGTACCTCTTAAACCAATTTCAATTATTCGGGTTCATCTTGTACTCTTGAATATGTCATCCTATGAATATGTATGAATGAAGTATGATTGTTTTAAAATTCATATCCACATATATTGTGTGTATTTATATTTTTCACACATAATTTTGTGATTGATTTATCCTTAATTTAAGGATACCATCTTTATAAGGGATTTTATCTCAATTTACATTTCCATTGAGATTTTATTGTTGTTATGCACCAATTAACTCCTATATGGTGTATATAATGTCCTTTTAAATATTATATCATGAATCCCTTTATTATCATGATATTATAATGTTCTGAAAAAAATTAATTTTTCAATTATTTGTATTCAAGTGTCTCTCTTTCTGTTAAAAACTCTTTAACTAAAATATCGTTTTAAATGTTTTAAAGATTTATTTTTGTAAATATTTCTCATTAATTTCCATGTTTTCAAAATGGGTTTTAGGATTTACTTATATGGACATTATTTTTTTCAAATGATAATTCATTTAAAATATTCAAATTGGAATGGGACACATTGATTCAAAAATAAATTTTTAAAAGTTTTTCAAAATGATTTGATGAAATATTGTTTATTTCAATATCCTTATTTGATATGTTGGAATGTGGAAATGATTTATTTACTCTATAAATGTGTTATATGTTATTATTATGTTATGGTTATTGGTAATTGTATACATATACGGGTGGTTTCGTGATAAACCTAGGGCGGGTGAGCCCGAGATAACTCTCTAATGCATTGGGTAACGTGACAGAGGTAAAAGTGATGTTTATCATAAGAGAATTAAAGAATATACTGTGAAGGGTATTCCAATTGTAACTCCCAATGTATTTATGATAGATAAAATGTAATTTTGATATGGATGCCATAATTAACCATTATGGTATTTGATTTGTTTATGATATTCATAAATCTTATGATTTCGTATGGTACATTATGATTGAAAAATATTGATTCATTAATTTGTATTTATTTATTGGATGATGTTTTCCTTCTTTGTTTTATAACCGTTACTGAGATTTTTATGCTCATCCCAAGTTTTTAAAATGATTTCTAGAAGACATAAAGATCAATAGGGTCAAGGATGGGATCAAGGAAAAGTCATGCTGTCTAAAATATGGAAGTAGACATGTTTCTTTTTCAGGGTTTTTATTTTATAAAAAATGGATACTGAGTAGTAGTGTCTACTTATAATATTCAAGTTGATATATAATAGTTATGGCATAATTCTATAAAACAATAAACCATAAAATATCCCCAATTTGAATTATTTAATTAATTCAATATTATGTAAGGTTTAAGGTCGAGTCCTTAGAGTTGGCATCAGAGGTCAGCTTAGACAACTTTAGAGATTAGGAATTTTCATTAGAAATATGTTTAGTCCCTATGTACTATTTCAATTAAATTATTGTCTTCTAAATTTTTCATATCAAGTAAAGGAAGTTACAAATGGAAGGAGGAGGATCTCAAACATCATTCTTATCTATTCTCGATGACATGCTTGCAATAATTTTTTCATTGTCATGTTCGGATGATTGTGAAAATTTTTCTAGTATACAACTCACTTGCAAGAAGTTGTTTGAGATATCAAACACCTCCAATATACCTCGTTACCTTCATGGGTCATGGGTTGTATTTAGAAAAATCCTATTTTCAAAATATTCTCATATTTTCGAGAAAGGTAAATATTATCAAGGCATTTTCAAATATTTTACCTCATCACAAGATTTTGATGCATATTATGATTTTAAAAAAGGTGATGAAGAAGGATACCCTTACGCAACCTATTTATATATGATTTTAAAATATAGTCTCTAAGAACATACTTATGGTATTTTAAAAGGACCTTTAATTGAAGGTTTCAACTCAAATTCGGTTAGACTATTTTATTGAAATCATGTTTTATCAGATGTTTGGAAATTATATCTCATACATGATTATTTTCCAAAACTGTTTTTATGTGAACACCCATATGACCCATGCTGTACAAGGTGAATTTTTATAGAGGAAGAAAATTATTTTAAGGATCTCTAAATCAATTTTTCAATGCATGGACCTTCTTTCTACGTGAAAAGATGAAGATGAAACCAAATGGACACCATGATCAAGGTATGATGTTCATCACTTTGGGGATTGTTTAATTTTATCATATGGTGGTGAAATAAGACTTCAAGAATAAAGATGATGATATCATAATGAATTTCGATGAAAATGAGAGGTATAAGGAATCTATTGGGGTTAAAACATTTTCAGGTTATTTTTGAGATTTATAAAAAAGACAACCCATAGGATGGGTGACAACCCGTCGCATCCAGCAAGGCTGCAGGAATGGAACCCATAGCCGAAGGAAGACAATAGAGAATCGCCTACCACAAGCCTACTTGAAGCCCTAGGTTAGAATGACTTATTATTTAAGAAACGTATTTTTAAGTCACAATAATAAGTGATTTTTTGGAACTTATGTTTTATCAAATAGATATACATTGTCTTGAAAAATGATTTAGTGATTATGTGATAAAAGGTTGATGTGGAAGACGTTCTCTCTTTTGAGGAAACACTATATGACTAAGGAAGATAGAATACTATGGGATTTCAATTGTAGAATAATGGTTGAAATTTTAGATTGGAAGAATCTATGTTTTTATTATAGACACATGATTATTTGATTTATTTTTGAAAATTATTAACCTATCATGTTGAATATGTGATTAGGTTAATTACTTTTCAATATGAGAATTTAAGAGTAACTAATGTTATTTGGAGATAAATGTTAATATTTATCTTGGAAGACTATGTGATTAAATTTTGCTAAGATTTGGGTTTAAATCATTGTTTTCATTACTTTGAAGAATTTTATGGATATCTGTTTATTGAATGGTCTTTGATTAACTTTGGGTTTTGTTGTTCATGTTTTGGAGATTAATAGTATTTTTTATTTTTGTAAAAGATTACCCTTTTTGGGGATTATCTAATCTCACACAAACCATTTTGGTTTTGGTTAATGTCTGAAGACATAGGAAATTTATAGTTCCTCTTTTTTGGATTATGTGATTCTCTCAAAGTTGATTATAACACTCTTAATGTGAAAGAAGTCATGCTGAATAGAAATCGCTGGAGAAAATATGAGTTTGTGTTAGAAGTTTTGTAAAAGATGAATGTATACATGAAAATTAAGTATATTTTTGTATGTTTTTAGTTAAGTTCATAAATAAATTCCTCAATGAAAAGTAACTTAAATAACAAACCTTGTCTATTAACTTTTCATATTGGGGAATGAAAGACTGTTTAACCCATCACAAGTTTGTGAGTTCTTGGTGGTTAAATTTCTCCTAAACATGTCTCCTATCACTCTCCATCAGAACTTGATGGTTTTTTTTCTCCTCCATATCCATGTTTTAATAGAATCCTAGTATCTATTGTCCTGGATAACCTTTGTACTTATCTTCATTTATTTTAAAGTTATAGTTTTATTGTCTATTTTTCCAATGTGGGGATTTTAATGAAGTTTCCAAGCCCAGTATTAAAATTGCGAGGATGCAATTCCAAAAATGGGGGAAGGATGTAACATCCTAGATAAATAAGGAATAGTAAACGTTTCATATTTATTAATATTTTTGAATTAAATATCAATTTTACATTAAAGGGGAAGCTATGTTCGATAGCGTACCCGATACAACACAACATGTTTATTTGAAATCTTACATTGCACACTAATAATATAGTATTATTATTGTAAATGGTCATTAAATTCTAGCTGTTGTATTGGAGGGAATAAAATAAACTAAATACAATATGATTATACATGTTTGATAAATGTAATTAAAGTTATCATGTAAATGTTAGAGGCTTAAAATGTGAATGAATATAATTTTAAGCATAATTTACATTAAAAGGTAGATTTAGCACCTTTTAATGGAGAACTATAATTAAATATATTTTTGGTCACATTAATACAATCTATATGACTAAATAAAATACTGATTTAAAATGGGGACGTCAAAATTTACTTTATATAAATTTTTAGAATTATTCTGAAAAAGTTCATTTTATTAAGAATAGTGTAAATATTGTATTTTAATTCAAAACTATGTTTTAATATAATTTATTTATATGGATAGATTTTCTTTTCATTTTGTTTTCTTTTTTAATTACAGTATATTTTTACCATTTAATACAATGTTTGTCATTTGAATTAATTTCACTTTGAAATTGGACATAAATATGTGTGAATCTTTTGATTGTTATTATTTCTTAAAAACACGCTACTTTTTTTATCCAAGGGAATTAATTTTAAAATTAATTAATGACACTTTTATGTTTCTAATTTGGTATGATAGACACCATTCTTGAATTTGGAATATCAAATATAGATTAGGAATATTTTTTGGTATTTTTCTGAAAAATTTTAATTCTTGAGGAATAGTGAAACCATTTAGTGGTAGTTAAAAAAACTGACTTTTTCATTTAAATGAAAATTTACCACTTCTGTGAATTGAATTTTAAAAATCCATCATACATGGTTGTTATCATGAATTAAATTTTGGTTCATTAAGATGAAAATAATTTTTGGTGAATAGTAAATTTTGACTTTTATTTACCGCGGTTGAAGGTAAATAGGGTAATTCAAGGTAAAAAGAATATTAAAATAATTCAAACTTTCCTTAACATTTGTCATAACCTTATTGGTTGAGTCATGGCCGACAATGGGAATCTTTGGGACGATTTTTGGACCCCATAAAGCCACTTAAGTGTAATAATGACACTTTAGATTAATTAATTTTATGTAAAGGCAAAAATGACATAAACAAAAATATTTTTGTAAATTAATTTTTATATAGTGATATATAAATAACAGAGTTGCCTATAAATATTAGTTGGAATGAAATTTTTTTTTCCTAAATGATAGATTTTTTTTTTAAATTTTTAGACATCGAATAAATTAAATTATTCATGACACAATAAGGATAGAGTGTTTACCTCATTAATAAATCATTTAAATAAATAAGATTATAAATATTAAAATAGCATCCAAAACTTGTCCAAACATTATTAAATTATTTTACTTCGACCATAAGTCATCTTATATTTGACTCTAATGATTTTATGTACTTTTTAAACCGAATATATGTTTATAATAAAATAATATTTTCACACTTTCCTAAAGAGCCCCTCCTCTACCTTATAAAAGGAAACCACTTCTAACCAATTAATCAAACCCCTCAAGCCATTTGGCTCATCCAAAATCTACCCAATTAATCTCCGTACATCCATATCCTCCACCTATAAGCCTTACTTTAGGTAGAAGGCACTTCAAGAAGTCTTTTGGTTCAAACCAAAGGGAGTTACCCAAATTAAAGGTAATAGTTTCTCTTTATTTGTTTTATTTTATTTTAATTCTCAAACCCCTATACACTTTTTATTCATTTCTTTTGTAAAAACACCAGTATCCTCAATATAATAGGATGTTTTTATAAGATTTATCCGAACTACACTTACACACATCTCCATCTAATGGGTGAAAAAATAATATTTCTATAGATGGGAAACTAACGCCTCACGAAACGATGATTGTTCAATTTCCTCTTACCGCCACTAATGGTGGCCATTATGATGGAAAAGTATTTATATATGATATATATTATGTTTATTATTTCCATATTATTATTCAATTCCCATTTATATCACTTCATTATGTTTTTCATAGTGGGTAAATACGATAATCTCATTAGAGGAAGTGCAGACTACCACACCCTCAAAGTGATGTGACTATTAAATGCCTTGTGTAGGACGTATAAATGAAGAAGTTAATAATATTGTATATGCTATGATACTGGAATTATAATATAACTATGTATCATTATGTTTTTAATTTCATTATAATAAGAAATAGAAATTGATGTAGCATTCATGCGTACGTATGGCTTACCGTCTCCATGAACGGTCCATTTCATTTCTTACCTCCAAATGTTATGTACTATTATAAATACTGTTATATAATGTATATATATGATATATATGATATCTAAATAATGAATATAATTCTGGGGATAATGAACTATTGACCACATGGACAACTTGTAAATATAAGTTGTTCATTTTTTACTCAAGTACCAAATATCTACAAAATGGACGTTATTAACTTAAATGATAACATAATATTTATAACATGGTAATAAGTTATATAAAAGTAATTATAAACATGAAAAATGATCTTAAGAAAGTATAAATTAACTTTAGTTTATTATTCAGGATATTAAAGAATGATCAAGTCAAGTAAGACACAAGGTAATGGATTTTCTTATCTCACTTTTAATTTTGTGAGATTTCCATTGTTCGCCACTTATTCAATGCATGTGGTTTATTATATACTACCATTTGATATATATTATCTTTATTATCATTCGTTTCATGGGATTATGTGATTAATTTGGTGGTTATTAACTTTTGTTCATACAACTCAGTTGATTACAACGTGGTAAAGGGTTTCATCTCACTTTTTATTCCTGTGAGATTCATGCTATATTACCACTATTTCCTTTTGTGTGGTGTATGTGCTGCCCATGATTGTAATATTAATATAATATAAGTTAATTTATCAGTATTTAAATCTTAATTTTATGATCCTTCCTTCATGTGGAATATGTTTTGTAAGTTACCAAATCGGTAAAGGAACTATTCACCCTCCTCTTTATAAAAAACTTATTTTTGTTATGTCTTTTAATTTACATATTATTATGTTGGGATATTTTATTATATAATATTATTGTGGTAAAATTTATATCCATGTGATTAGATTCCATTTTTTATCTCATTAAATCATTTTCTGAATTTTAATGCGACGCCGTTAGGCTGTCGAATTTTTTCAAGGGTACCTCTTAACCCAATTTCAATTATTCGGGTTCAAATTGTACTTCTCGAATATGTCATCATATGAATATGTGTGAATGAACTATGATTGTTTTACACTTCATATACACTTATATTGGGTGTATTTATATTTTTCACACATAATTATTTGATTTATTTATCCTTAATTTCAAAATACCATCTTTATAAGGGATTTTATCTCAATTTACATTTCCATTGAGACTTTATTGTTTTTATGCACCAATTCACTCTTATATGGTGTTTATAATGTCCTTTGATATATTATATCATGAATCCCTTTATTCTCATGATATTATAATGTTCTGATTAAAATTTATTTTTCTATTATTTGTATTCAAGCGTCTCTCTTTTTGTCAAAAACTCTTTAACTAAAATATCTTTTTATATGTTTTAAAGATTTATTTTTCTAAATATTTATCATTAATGTCCATGTTTTCACAATGGGTTTTAGGATTTATTTATAAGGAAATTACTTTTTTCAAATGAAAATTCATTTAAAATCCTCAAAGTGGTATGGGACACTTTGATTCAAAAATACCTTTTTGAAAGGTTTTAAAAATGATTTGATAAAACATTGATTATTTCAATATCCTTGTTTGATATGTTGGTATGTGTAAATGTTTTCTTTCCTTTATATATTTGTTATATGTTATTATTATGTTATGGTTATTGGGAATTGTATACGTATACGGGTGGTTCCGTTATAAACCTAGGGCGGGTGGGCCCGAGATTGCTCTCTAATGCATTGGGTAACGTGACGGAGGTAAACCTGATGTTTATCCTAAGAGAGTTAGGGAATATACTGTGATGGGTATTCAAAGTGTAACTCCCTATATAGCTGTGATAGATACAATTCCAATTTGATATGGATTCCATAAGTAACCTTTATGATTTATGATTTTTGTGTCATATTCATAAATCTTATGATTTCGTAAAGTACGTTATGATTGAACAATATAGTTTCATTGATTTGTATTTATTGATGGGATAATGTTTTACTTCCTAATTTTATAACCCTTACTGAGCTTCTTCTGCTCATCCGAAGTTTTTGAAATGTTTTCTAGAAGACTTAAAGATCAATAGGGTCAAGGATGGGATCAAGGAAAAGTCATGCTATCTAAAATATGGAACTAGACATGTTTCATTTTCAGAGTTTTTATTTTATGAAAAAAATGGATACTGAGTATTAGTGTCTACTGGTAATATTCAAGTTGTTATATAATATTTAAGGCATAATTCTCTAAAAATATAAACCTGAAAATATCCCAACAATGAATTATTAATTTAATTCAATATTATGTAAGGTTTAAGGTCGAGTCATTGTAGTTGGTATCAGAGGTCGATTTAGACAACTTTAGAGATTATGAATTTTCGTTAGACATATGGTTAGTCCCTATCTAATATTTCAGTTAAATCATTTTATTATAACTTTTTCATATCAAGGAAAGGCAGTTACAAATTGAAGGAGGAGGATCTCAAATGACATTACTATCTCTTCCCGATGACATGACTGATATAATTATTGCAATTTCATGTTTGGATGATTGTGAATCTTTTTCTAGTACACAACTCACTTGAAAGCAGTTGTTTGAGATATCAAACACCTCCAATATACCTTGTTATCATCCGGGGTCATGGGTTATATTTAGAAAAATCCTATTTTCGAAATATTCTCATATTTTCATGAAAGGTAAATATTTTCAAGGAATTTTCAAATATATTACCTTATCACAAGATTTTGAAGCATATTATGATTTTAAATAAGTTGATGAAGAAGGTGACCCTTAAACAACCTATTTATATATGATTTTAAAATATAGTCTCTAAGCACATACTTATGGTATTTTAAAATGATAGTTAATTGAATGTTCAACTCAAATTCGGGGAGACTGTTTTATAGAAATCATGTTTTATCAGATGTTTTGAAATTAAATCTCATACATGATTATTTTCTAAAACAATTTTTCTGTTAACACCCATATGACCCATGTTGTACAAAGTGTATTTTGATGGAGGAATAAAATTATTTTTATGGATCTCTAAATCATTTTTTCAATGCATGGACCTTCTTCCTACGTGAGAAAATGAAGATGAAACCTAATGGACACCGTGATCAATGTATGATGTTCATCATTTTGGGGATTGCTTTATTTTATAATATGGTGGTGAAATTGGACTTCATGAATTAAGATGATGAGATCATAATGAATTTAGATTAAAATGAGAGGTATAAGGAAACCATTGGGGTTAAAAAATGTTATGGATATTTTTGAGTTTTATAGAAAGGTAAACCCATAGAATGGGTGACAACCCGTCACATCCAGCAATGCTGCAGGAATGAAACCCACAACCGAAGGGCGACAAGGGCGCATCGCCTACCACAATCCTACATAAAGTCCTAGGATAGTATGACTTATTATTTTAGAAAAATATTTTTATGGAACAAGAATAAGTGGATTTTTGGATGTTATGTTTTTTCAAATAGATATACATTGTGTTGAAAAATGATTTAGTGATTAAGTGATAAATGGTTGATGTGGAAGACGTTCTCTCTTTTGAGGAAACACTATATGCCTAAAGAAGATAGAATACTAAGGGATTTCAATTGTGGAATAATGGTTGAAATTTTTGTTTAGAAGAATCTATGTTTTTAATACGGACACATGATTATTTGATTTAATTATGAAATGATTAACCTATCATGGAGAATATGTGATTAGGTTAATTACTTTTCAATATGAGACTTCAAGAGTAACTGATGTTAGTTAGAGATAAATGTTAATATTTATCTTGGAAGACTATGTGATTAAATTTTTTAGAGATTTGGGTTTAAATATTATATTTCATTAATTTGAATAATTTTATGGATAGATTTTTATTGAATGGTCTTTGATGAACTTTGGGTTTTGTTGGAAAAAATTTCGAGATTAAGAGTGATTTTTTTTGTAAAAAATTATCCTTTTTGTGGATTATTTAATCTCACAGAAACCATTTTGGTTTTGGTTAATGTCTGAAGAAATGGGAAATTTATAGTTCATATTTTATGGATTATGTGATTCTCTCGAAGTTGAGTATTTCACTCTTAATGTGAAAAAAAAGTCATCCTGAATACACATCATTGGAGAAAATATGATTTTTTGTTAGAAATATAGAAAAAGATGAATGTCTCAATGACATGTAAGTATATTTCCTTTTGTTTTTAGTTAAGCTCATAAATAAACTCATCAATGAAAAGTAACTTAAAACAAAAACCATGTCTGTTAACTTTTCATACTGGGGAATCAAATACTATTTAACCTATCACATGTTTGTGAATTTATGGTGGTTAACTTTCTCCTAAAAATGTCTTATATCACTATCCATCGGAACATGATGGTTTTTTTCTCCTCCATATCCATGTTTTCATGGAATCCTAGTATCCGTTGTCTCGGATAACCTTTTTACTTCTCTTCCTTTATTTTAAAGTTATATTTTTATTGTCTATTTTTCCAAAGTGGGGATTTTAATGATGTTCCCAAGCCCAGTTATAAAATTTTATGGACGCAATTCCCAAAACAGGGGAAGGTTGTAACATCCTAGATAAATAATGAATAAGAAACGTTTCATATTTATTAATATTTGTGAATTAAATATCAATTTTACATTAAAGGGGATGCTATGTTTGATAGCGTACTTGATACAACACAACATGTTTCTTTAAAATCTTACATTGCACACTCATAATATAGTATTAATATTTTAAATGGTAATTAACTCCTATCCATTGTATTGGAGGGAATAAAAAAAACTAAATACAATCTGATTATACATGTTTGTTAAATGTAATTACAATTATCCAATAAATGTTAGAGGATTAAAATGTGAATGAATCTAATTTTAAGCATAATTTACATTAAAAGGTCGATTTAGAACCTTTAATGGTGAAATCTAATTAAATATAGTTTTGGTCACATTAATACATTCTATATGACTAAATAATGTCCTTCTTTAGAATGGGGACGTCAAAATTTACTTTGTGTAAATTTTTGGAATTATTTCGAAAAAGTTCATTTTTTATGAATAGTGTAAATATTGTATTTTAATTCAAAACTATGTTTTAATATATTATATTTATATTGATAGATTTTCTTTTCATTTTTTTTAAAGTGTAATTAAAGTATATTTTTACCATTTAATCCGATTTTTGTCATTTTAATTAATTTCACATTGAAATAAGACATAAATAGGTGTGAATCTTATGATAGTTATTGTTTCTTAAAAACCCGCTACTTGTTTTAACAAAGGAAATTAATTTTAAAATTAATTAATAACACTTTTAAGTTTTGAATTTGGTAAAATAGACATCATTTATGAATTTGAAATATCAAATATAGCTTAGGCTGAATTTTTGGTATTTTTCTAAAAAAATCAATTTTTGATGAATAGTGAAACCACTTAGTGGTAGTTAAAAATACTATCTTTTTCATTTAAATGAAATTTTACCACTTATTTGAATTTAATTTCAAAAATATGACATACATGGTTGTTATCATGATGTAATATGTGGTTCATTAAGATGAAAATAATATTTGATGAATAGTAACTTTTGACTTTTATTTTCCGCGGTTGAAGGAAAATAGGGCAATTCAAGGTATAAAGAATTTTATAATAATACAAAATTACATTAAAACTTGTCATAACCTTATTGTTTGAGTCATGGACGACAATCGTATTCTTTGGTTTGATTTTGGGACCCCATTAAGCCACTAAATTGTATTAATGACACATCAGGTTAATTAATTTAATGTAACGGAAAAAATGACATAAACTAAAATCATTTAGTAAATTTATTTTTATATGGTGTTATATAAAAAATATATTTGTCCATAAATATTAATTGGAAAGATAAAACAATTTCCTACATGATATATTTTTTTTAAATTTTTATACATCGAATAAATTAAATTATTCGTGACACAATAAGAATGAAGTGTTTACCTCATTAATAAATAATTTAAATAAATAAGATTATAAATTTTAAAATAGCATCCAAAACATGTCCAAAACTTTTTAACTGATTTTATATCGACCATAAGTCATCTTATCATTGATTCTAATGAATTTTTGACCTTTGAAACCGAATATAAGTTTATAATAAAATAATATTTTCTCATTTTCCTAAAGAGCCCCTCCTCTACCTTATAAAAGGATACCACTTCTTACCAATTCATGAAACCTCTCAAGACATTTAGCTCATCCAATCTCTACCCAATTAATCTCTCTAAATCCCTCTCGTCCACCTAGAATCCTTAACACAGGTAGAAGACAGTTCAAGAAGTCTTTTGGGTCAAACCAATGGGAGTTACCCAAATTAAAGGTAATAGTTTCTCTTAATTTGTTTTATTTTATTTTACTTATCCAACCACTAAACTCTTTTTATTCCTTTATTTTGTTATAACACCAGTATCGTCAATATACTAGGATGTTTTTATAAGATTTATATGAACTAAACTTACACACAGCTCTATCTAATGGGTGAAGAACATAATATTTTTATGGATGGAAAACTAAAGCCTCACGAAATGATGATTGTTCAATTACCTCAGACTGCCTCTCATCGTGGCCATTGTGATGGAACATTATTTATATATGATATATATTTTGATTATTATTTCCATATTCTTATTCAATTCCCATTTATATCACTCCTTTATGGTTTCCATAGTGGGTAAATACGATAATCTCATTAGGGGAAGTTCGGACAACCGCACCCTCAAGTGATATGACTCGTAAATGCCTTATGTGGGATGTATAAAGGATGGAGTTAATAATATTGTATATGATATTATACTGGAATTATAATATAACTATGTATCATTATATTTTTAATTTCATTAGAATAAGAAATCGAAATTGAAGTAGCGTTCATGCGTACGTGTGGCTTACCGTCTCCATGAACGGTGCATTTCATTTCTTACCTCCAAATGTTATGTGATATTATAAATACTTTTATATACTGGATCTATATGATATTTATGATATCTAAATAATGAATGTCATTCTGGGGATAATGAACTATTGAACACAAGGAAAACTTGTAAATATAAGATGTTCATTTTTGACTCAAGTACCAAATATCGACAAAATGGATGTTATTAACTTATATGATAACATAACACTTATAACATGATAATAAGGGATATAAAAGTAATTATAAACATTAAAAAGGTTCTTATGCGAGTATAAATTAACTTTAGTTTATTATTTAGGATATTAAATAACGATCGAGTCATGTAAGACACAAGGTAAGGGATTTTCTTATCTCACTTTTAATTCTGTGATATTTCCATTGTTCGCCATTTATTCATTGCATGTGGTGTATTGTGTACTGAAATATGATATATATTATCATGATTCCCATTATATTCATGGGATTATGTTATTCATTTGGTGGTTATTAACTTTTGGTCATACGACTCAGTTGATTACAACGTGGTAAAGGGATTCGTCTCACTTTTTATTCCTATGTGATTCATGCTATATTACCACTATTTCCTTTTGGGTGGTGTATGTACTGCCCATGATTGTAATATTTATATAATATAATTTAATTTATGAGTATTTACATTATAATTTTATGATCTTTCCTTCATGTGGTGTATGTTTTGTAAGTTACCAAATCGGTAAGGGAACTATTCACCCTCCTCTTTATAGAAAACTTCTATTTGTTATGTCTTTTAATTTACATATTATTATGTTGTGATATGTTATTATATATGATTATTGATGTAAAAATTATATCCATGTGATTAGATTCCATTTTTTATCTCATAAACTCATTTTCAAAATTTTAAAGTGACACCGTTAGGCTGTCAAATGTTTTCAAGGGTACCTCTTAACCCAATTTCAATTCTTCGGGTTCAACTTGTACTGCTTGAATATGTCATCCTATGAATATGTGAGAATGACCTGTGATTTTATTACACTTAATAAACACTTATATTGTGTGTATTTATCTTTTTCACACTTAATTATGTGATTGATTTATTTTTAATTTAATGATACCATCTTTATAAGGGATTTTATCTCAATTTACATTTACATTGATACTTCATTATTTTTATGCACCAATTAACTCTTATATGGTGTATATAAAGTGAATTGAAATATTATATCATGAATACATTTATTCCCATGATATTATAGTATTATGATTAAAATTTATTCTTCAATTATATTTATTCAAGTGTCTCTCTTTTTGTTAAAAACTCTTAAACTAAAATATTGTTTTAAATGATTTAAAGATTTATTCTTCTAAATATTTATCATTGATGTCAATTTTTTCAAAATGGGTTTTAGGATTTATTTATATAGAAATTAATGTTTTCAAATGATAATTCATTTAAAATCATCAATGTGTTATGAGACACTTTGATTCAAAAATCTCTTTTTAAAAGGCTTTGAAAATTATTTGAAAAAACATTGTTTATTTCAATATCCTGATTTGATATAGTGGAATGTGGAAATGTTAATTTTACTTTATACATGTGTTATATGTAATGATTATGTTGTGGTTATTGGGAATTGTTTACATATACGGGTTGTTCTGTGATAAACCTAGGGTGGGTGAGCCCAAGATAGCTCTCCAATGCATTGGGTAATGTGACAGAGGTAAATGTGATGTTTCTCCTAAGAGATTTAGGTAATATACTGTAATGGGTATTCCAAGTGTAACTCCCTATGTTGTTGTGATAGAAACAATGTAAGTTTGATATGGATTCCATAAATATCCATTATGATTTATGATTTGTGTGTTCTATTCATAAATCTTATAATTTTGTAAGGTACATTATGATTGAAAAATATAGTTTCATTTCGTCATATTTATTGATGCACTAATGTTTTCCTTCCTTATTTTATAACCCTTACTCAGCTTTTTATCCTCATCCCATTTTTTTGAAATGTTTTCCACAGGACTTAAAGATGAATAGGGTCATGTACGGGATCAAGGAAAAGTCATGTTGTCTAAAATATAGAACTAGACATCTTTCTTTTGGAAAGTTTTTATTTTATGAAAATAATGGATACTGAGTAGTAGTGTCTACTTGTAATATTTGAGTTGGTATGTAATAGTTATAGCCTAATTCTCTAACACTCTAAACCTGATAAGATCCTCAATATGAATTATTTATTTAATTCAATATTATGTAAGGTTTAAGGCCGAGTCCTTATGTGATAAATAGTTTTTAGGAAGATAAAATGTATATATATAACATGGTAATTTATTTATAAATTTTAGTGATAAAATTAATACCTTAAATAGTGACACAATTATTATGCATTAATCGTTTAATTAATGGACGAATAGAGTAAATGATATTAAAATTATTACAATGGATATAATTTTGTATAATTAATTCCATAAAAGAATTTTATGGATTAATTTAACATATTATGGATGGATTAATGGATTTTTTCTATCATATCACATTGTTATGATATTTTGTAAATGTCATGTGTGGAATAGTGTCAGAATTGATATTAATAATATTTTAAAATAAATAATATTTTATTTAATAATATAAAATTTATAAAAATCTAAAATTCAGCCAAAAAATTTGGATAAGTCCTAAAATTTCCTCAATGAATAATTTATTTTTGGTTTGTAATTTTATAGTACATACACGAACCCTACACGTGTAAATTACATGGTATCTTGTTAAGAGTTTAAAAGGTTAAATTTGGATTGAAACAAAAATAAAACGATTAAAAAATTGTAAATTTTTATCGAATTTTAATTGTATGAAGGGTATTATACCCAAAAATTATAATATATTTTGCAATAAATGAAATTTGATCAATTTAAAAATAAAAATAATTAAAATTAATTTAATATTTAGAAGACTTAGAAAAGTTCCCCTAACCTAAATTATAAAGGGAATCCATCTCCCTCAATTCTTCACAACACTTTTATTGCTCTTTTTCTCAAAAAATATGATCAAATAAGATCCCAAAATAACACACTTAATACTAGAATCATTAGTATGGGCATAAATGAAACCAAATATGTCCTTGTGTGGAACATAAAATAAGATGCCCAGTGAACAGGTAATGTTTATCAATGTATGTTTTTATATTTTTTCTAAGATAAAAATTTTCAAATATTTTTATTTAATATTTATATTATATCCTCAATATCCTAAATATAATTATATGTTGTTATATGAAGTGTTATACCTATAATTACACACACTTACATCTAATGGGTAGTGAAGATGTCGTTCTAATTTATGGTAAACTATCACCTAACGAAATGAGGTTTTTCATTTTTTCCGTTAGTACCAATCATGGTTGGTTATTATGATATAAATTTTTTTTATTTGATATATATTGTATTTATGATATCTTTATTCTCATTTAATTACTATATAACATATACTTTCATGTTTTTTATTTTGTGAAAATATGATAGCTTTGTTTGTGGACATGGGGGCTACCACCACCAAAAAGTGATGTGATTCATTCATGATATATATGGAATGTATTAGGGGTGGTTTTAAATAAAAATACATGAAATAGAGAAAATAAATATGATTCTAAAATTTTAATATTCATAATACCATTTTATTTTCATTTTATTAAATACGACAAATAAATGGATGTTGTATTCATGCGCACGAACCACCTACCGTTTTAATGAAGGATGGTTTTCAGTTCTTATATACAAATATTATGTATTTTTATAAATAAATAAATACTGGATATATATATATACATATAATATTTTAATCAATATTTAAAATTTTTAGATTATGAAATCATGATCTAATTAATAGGAATAACAAGTAACAAGTCAAAACATACTCTAAAATTTTGGTAATTAACAACCAAAATAGCGAGAGTAATAGAAGATTGTTAACAAATGGGTAATGAGTCATTATAACAAGTTAATATATAATATTATAAATATGATAAGGGTTATATTATAAGTTCATAAAATTTTTAAAACCATTATACATGAGTTTAAATAATGATCAACTAATGAAAATAATAAGGTAATATATTTTCATATCACTTTTATTTATGTGAGATATATCTTATTCAAAACAAATTTATTTTGTCTGGTGTACTGAACCATTAATATATAATATCACTAATCTATTTATTTTCATGGTATTAAATGCCTCATTTTATAAATATTTACATTTATGGGGCTTATGATTTAAATATTTCAATGTGGTATGTGGGACTTTTATTTAAAAAAAATGTGTAATCAATTATTTGATATATGAGGAATGACTTGGAAATGAAAGTAATGAGTTGGTAATTATGTAATGATATCATAATGGGTTGGGTATTGGTTAATAGAATCCCAAAGATGCATCAGTAGTCTCATGGGATAAAATCAGTTGGCGAAAAACCCTTTTCGTTTGGTTCCTAGTAATTTTAAATTGTCAGGAGGTTAGATCTTGACAAAATAATGAAGTGTTTCTACCTATATATATAAACTATCATCAAGATAGATCTTGATAGTAATTATCATGAGGATATTATTCATTCCATAATTGTTATTTCATGTTATTATTTGATTTGTTATAATATCCATGGTTATGTTTCCTAGATCATTTTATTATTTAAATAGAATTTGTTTTAGTTATTTACCTTTCTATATTTTTTATGGTATTTTTACTCATAATATCAATTGTACGCTTACTGTTACTGAGAATTGTATCGAAAACCTCTCAATTGTTTCATTTTTTCCTTAGAATTCTGAGAATTATATTATGACTGATATACAGGGTTACTGATAGGGAAAAAAATGAAATACTCAAAGATTTGTTTTTGTTTATTTTATGTTTAAAAGGAATGTGAATTATAATTCTGTATCTAGATTTCCAAAACTCTTAAACTATTCAACACCTAGGGACGTGATTCCATATATCATATTCCAATGTATTAATGTAATGATCTAGCTCTGGGCTACTAGGGTTGGGGTAATTTTATAATATCTATATTATTTAGTTGTTTTAATGACAAAAACAACTCTAAAAACATTTAAAAATAGTGTTTCCAATTCATTAATAATTTACAATTTCAATGATAATGTTTCTACATTGTTTTACTTAGGTGATTATTATGAATCACTATTTGACAATGATAATAAATTCATGTTAATTTCTTCATGATTATTTATAAATCTTTTACTCATATAAGAATTATTTTTAATTAATTATTTTTGATAGAATGTATTGATGTAATGTTGATGAAAAATTTTATTAGAATAATATGTCTATTTCAGTTCATTTCTCATATATTTTACATTTTATGAAAATTAAGAATCATTTTTTACATACTAAATCAATTATAATTTTATGCACATAATTTTGATTAATATTTTGTTAGTTATCTATTTATTTTTTACACTAATTTTTTTGTTCAATTTTGAAACAATTTGAAGGCAATATTTATAAGAATTTTAATTTTTTTTATTTTTATTTTCATTATTTTTATTATGGAATAATTTTAATACTTTTAAAAAAACTTATTCCCTTTCCTATAGATTCAAAAATTCTCCTATATACTATTATTTTTTTGTTTATGAATTCTTTTTTTTATATTTACACTGTTTTAAAAATTTATGGCTCAATTATTTTGTTCCATATCCCTGTGATCCTCAAAAACTACATGAAACTAATTATGGGTTTAAGAATTTTATATTTTGTTTTGCTTAAATGATTTTTAGTGATTTTAATTAATAAAAAAATATTTCATGTAACACCCCAAGGTTTTAAAAAGATTTAAATATATAATTTAATGCACACAACACTACGTCTATTCGAAACAACACATTGTTATTATAATTATTTAAACAAGATAGTTTTAACCTACCTGTTCAACATATCAATATAAATAGTAATAAATAATATTAATATTTATTTATAATGGTTTTATTTAAATAAAAAATATTTATAATGAAATATATAATTTTCTGTAAAATAAAAATCATTTTTTCAAAATTAACATAGGGGTATGTTTTAATATTTTTCTGAGAAGTCACATTTTTTGATTAACAGTGAAAAATAATGCATTGTAGTTAAAAATTGAGTATTTCATATAAATAATTATACGTTAAATTTATTTTTTAATGTAACAGTTGTTCAATTATAAATAAATTAATATAATATAAATAATTGGAATCATTGTTTTATATTGGAATTAGATATAATGTCTATTTGAACTTTTGAACATTCTTTTTACCCGCCTTCTCGCCACACCTGCAGGACAAAAATTAAATTTATTTCTTTCTGCTTCTGTGAATTGAATTTAAAAAATTATATATATACATGGTTAGGATTAGTAATATATTTTGGTTCTGATAGGATCAACTAAATTTTTCTGTGAATAGTAATTCGAACCTTTGGAGTAGTAATGTTACCCTTATAAGTAATAACATGAGTCATATGAATAGTAAAGCAGAAAAATAAAGAGTAACCTCAACGATGAATTTAAAAATAAAATTTAGGCATATTATTAATTAAGGTATGATATAATTATATCATTGTATAGTTAGGTGAATATATTAAAAAATGATAATTAAATGTTGATATTTTTGGAAAGATAAAAATATTTTATTACATGTTTAATATTAATAATATTATCTAAAAGAAAATTAATTTTCTAAAAATGTATTCATAAATTGAGATTTTTTTATCTTATGATTTTATAAAAAAATAATGAGATATAAGTTAATTTTTCAAAGTGTTATTAATTGAGTTATAATTTTATAATTTTTATTTTTTCTGAGTAAATGATGATTTTAATTAAAACATATATTTCTCATAGTTATAAAATTATTTTCATAAAATGGAGTTCATTTTTTAATTTTACAAATTGAAATATAGTTATGTTAATTTTTTGGGGTTTTTCTACAATAATTTATTTTTTATGAACAGCAAAATATGGTAATTTATGGTATTAATACATTATAAGTTAAATACACTATTCCTGGGGTGATGAAGTATGCACCATAAAATAGAAATTTCTTTCATTATTTTAATATATTTTATTATAATCCTAAAACAGTCCAGTCTTGAGCCAAAATAAGAAACTAATGATTAAAATATTCAAAAAACACCCCAATCCTCCACTATAAATACCACCCCTCTTTAAAACTTCTTTTCACACCTTCGAAGCTCTGAGTTTTTTCCAATTTTTCCCAAAACTCTTACCAATACCCAAACCATGTATAGTATTTTATGGTTTCATAAATATACCAAAACCATTTCCCAAATGAAATTTTTAAGGAAGAGAAATTCAAGAGGTAAAAACCACTTTCTTTTTCTTTTAAATTCATTTCAAGTTATTTTATATTATTATTATCTCTTTTAAAACCCTCAAAAAAATAAAATTAATAATCTTGTATCTTATATATAATTTTATATTATTAATCTAATGTAATAATCTATCATCAATCCCATTCTCCCCTCCATTTTATTCAAAAAATGGAAACGTCATCCATGAGTAGTTGTTTTATAGCCTTCTAGGATGATAAGTTTTCATTTTCCTTCACCATATTAAAGTATTTTCATGAAACCATTTTAATGGTTGAAATTTATTGTAAAATTTATATTAAAACCATTTTATATCTTCTATAAGTATCAAATTTACGCAATAATAAAAGATAAACAGAAATGAGTACATTATGATCAAAAATCGCTAAAATTAATCTAAATAATTATCGTTAACATGTTCTCTAAAGATTCAACATCATATATGGTAGTAAAACCGTATATAACACTAATTAAACTACTAGAAATTAATTAATTTAACATAATTCCAATTCTGGATAACTATATCCCATTTTACATGAATTTCATTACTTAAAAACTAGAAAACCTATCCTGAAAATCAACAAAATGAATACTCTAAAAAAATGAAATTAAACTCTATAACTCATTAATAAATCAAAAAAGTAACCTAATAAAACTATAAATAATTAAATAAAATTAAAAAAATTTATTTATTTATTAATTAAAGGATTTAATATTATTATTCAAGATATTAAATTCATGTGAAGAACACATTCAGACATAAGGTTAGGGTATTTACAACTAACTTTTATTTTATAGAAATAAGCATTACTCGCCAATATTTCTTGTGTGTGGTGTATATATACTTCCCATTGCTGTTTTGTATCATGAAACTCTTTATCATAATGTTATTAAATGTAATATTTGATCATCCTAAATTTTATGGCGCACCAGGTTCAAATCTTTCCAAAGTGGTAAGGGTGTCTTCTCGAACCTCCATATTTCTTTTCAGTTAAGCTTTCTCCTCAATTATTCCACACAAACAATCCCAATTAAAGATAAATTACGGAAATTTTACCCATTTTCAGGTTAACTATATAATATTTTCAAATCCAAAATTATATTTCTAAAATAAAAAATTTTATTCTGAAAAAATTATTTTGTTTATTCCTACTTTTAGGAAAACAACTTGCATTTTCACTTTAAAATCCCATTAATATTTTCCTTAAACCATCTAAAATTTTTTTTAATAAAGAATCATAAAAACTCTTTTTAAATGATTTCACTTTATTTGAACATCATTTATTCCAACAATATAATTTCTATGTCCATAGATTTTACATACTAGGATATACATGTTTAAAATCTAATTTGATGAAATATAAAATTGATTATCCAAACGAACCCTTTTATACCAAGTGAAATGATTTTTTCTCATATCAGTTTTAGTTCAATTAGATATATTATTCTTTCAACAGTTATTACTGGTGTGTGTTATTTATGTATAGCCCATTGATATACAATATCATGATTATTCTTATTCTCATGACATTCTTTTTTTCATTTAATGATTCCTTCATAAGTATTGTGATTTAAGTGTTTTAAATTTGTATGGGACACATTAGAATGTTTAGTGGTTATTTTACTCAAGAATATTTCAATGGTATATTCATCTATGCCAGTATAAATTTTTGAATATTTTACTTCATTGAGGTTTAATTCTTGTGATACAATCTTCTTTATAGTTTTAAAGAGTTTATGATCATTTTCAATGTAGTTATGTTATTTTATACCATCAATTATTTATAGTTAAAGTATTCACATTTATATGATATTTTTTTAATAAGAATGTTAATGGGGTTTACGTTCCACCCTTTTATATGTGGAATATATTAGTCTTAGTAAGTGACGGGTGAGGCCCACTATAACCCTTTGATGTAATATTAGGTCTCATGAGACAAACTATAAATTTTTTTGTTCGAGGCCTTACCCATTTATTAGATTCCTAGCATGAATAATTGACAATAATATTTTCTTTTCATGATGACATAATAATAAAATATTCTTATCCTGATGAATTGAAGGTTTTTCTAGATATCCATCATTACGAATCTCATATGAAACTAGTAATTTATAGACCATGTGATTATTTTACTAGAAAAATATCCATGGCTATGATGTATAATGTCATTATTCAATCAGATTTTATTACTATCATTTTATTCTCATGATTATGTAATGTCATGGGTTTTTATTTATTCATCATGCCTTATTATTTATTTTTATTTATGAAATTTTCCACAGTATTGTCTACCCTTACCGAGCATCTGAGCTCACCCCTTTATTGTGTTTTATTTTTCCCCAAGGTGAAAAGATGTATGTTATTAATGAATATAAGGGATAATCTATGCGTTTATGGGTGTTTCTAATATATTTTCTATGTTTTTTTATTTTACGTTGCAATGTAATGATCATGTATTATTCTGGTTTCCAAAACTTATAAATTGACCATTACATTGGGATGAAATTCCTTGTAATCATACCAATGTAACAAAGTAAGGCACCAACTCCGAGCTACTGGGGTCGTTGTATTAACAGTCGTTATCATAGGAAATTTAGTAGAAACATTTGAAACTAGATTTTGAAATCATATATTAGGGAACATAATCCTTAGATAGGCATTGAGGAAAATCATGGAAGAACATCATAGAATTTTGGTAAAGTAGAGATTATTTGAGTCTTCCAAAAATTATGTCCATATCTGGATACTATAAGTTAATGTGGTACTAGAACAGATATAAGTAATAGTAAAAAATCTAACAAGGTGTTTCGGGCCTAACTCACATTAACATGTTACATGACAACATTATTTACTATGCACCTGGTTTGACACTCTCGGGGGATATTCTTAGAAAAATTCAAATTTTCCATACAATCAATTATAAAGGATATTAAATTAAATATAACCCTAATGAAACCATGTTTATGGAAAAGTGATTAGTTATAATTTTTTTCAATTTATGTTAAGTATTTTACTAGTTCGAAATATTACATTATGATTCATATCTTAATTTAATGTATTCCATTGTTTAGAAATACTGTATAGTGGAAGGAATGTGAACCACATCAATGCAAATAATTTGAGTAATAATGTTCTTTCATTCGATGGGTTTAAGATATTATTTTGAAGGGAACCTGTCTTTCAAAAATTCTCATCATACGAGGAGGTGATATCATGTTGTAAAAATAAAGAAAAAGTGTTTTCTACGTATTACAGTTTTGGAAGAAAGCATGAGAAGAATAGGAAATGAGGGAAAAATTTGGATAAAGGGATGAAGGGAAAGAAGTATTTTCCCATATGTGATAATTGTGGATGGAAACACAATGGTATATGATTATGAGTAAAATTTTTATGCTTCAATTTTATTTAAAAAAGACACCATGATTAGTATTATAGGGATTATAATTTGTTTTTCTAATATATGATTCTTCAACTACAAAGAGATGGGACACTATGAAAATCAATGTCCCATACGTCAAAATAATATCCCCTAAAATAATATAATAGATAATGGTCAAGATTATGATACTAATATGGATGATGAGGAATGACTAATGTTCTTATGTTTGGAATCATGGAATATTCTATTTTATTATTTAATCAATTATGCACTGGTTATATGAATTTTGGAATATATAAGGATTGTACTGCAATACTGTTTTATTAATTTTTTGATGTTATATATTGAATGGTACCACGAAAAATTATTTGGTAACACGTTAAAAATATGATAACACATGGTTAAGGGATTGATAACCCTTAAAATGTTCTTCGTGGTGAGATAATTATGATGGATAGATAGATGATTGCTATGGATAAATAAAATTGGATAGTACTAACTACCATGTGAATGACTATAATGTGATTGATCATGACCTTTTGGAATTTTTAACTATTTATGAAATATTTTAATTTGATCATTATATGAGTTTTCAGATGTTAGTGTATTACTTAATCACATGACACAACCTATTCTAAGAGATAAGGTATATATAGTTAATGTTGAAATCAAAGGATAAGATTGTGTTTATAAAATAAAAAGATATATTCCTACTCTTATAGTATAGAATAATTAGACAACTCTAGGATAAGTGTCTTAAACATAAATATTTTTATATTATCATAATTTATTATGATATAAATGAACTTTTTCAAAACTGTAGTTTACGGTTTTGTGGTAATTACCTTTCATATGAACATGTTCTATATTACATTCTATTATAACATCATGGTTTGATTTTTTGATCCATATTCAGGTTTTTACTTACAACTAATATCATCCCATTTGAAATCCTATTTTTGTGGTGACCACCTCATTTACCCTGACATCTTTTTAAGATGGTGTTTTATTAAACATATTTCCGATGTGGGTTTCCCAAAAGGGATTTTTCATGTTTAAACATTTACCTATCGAAGTGCAATTTCAAATTGTGAGGACCAAATTTATTAAAGGAGGGGAGAATATAACACCCAAAGGATTTAATAATAAATTTTATATAAAATGTAATTCATGAAACATATAGTCTCTACGAAACAACACTTTGTTCATAATATTATTGCAAAAAGATATTTATAACCTAGTTATTGAATAGAATAATATTTAATGTAATAACTACTATTAATTGTTATTTATAATGGTTTCATATATATATATATATAACATATTTATAATGAAATAAATAATTTTTGGTAAAATAAATAACATTTTTTAAAAATTAACAATGGGTGAATTTTTAGTATTTTTCAGAGATGTTGAATTTTTTGGATGAATATTGAAAAATATTCCCTTATAGTTAACCACTATGATTTTCATTTAAATAGTTATTCAAAAAATTTATATTTTGAAGTCATAATAGTTCAATTATAAATTTATTAATTAAATGTAGATTATTATAGTGATTTTAAATATTTAATGTAGATATAAAGTCATATTGACTTGTAAACATTCTTTTCACCCGCCTTTTCGCCACACCTACGAGATTAGCATTAAATGTATCATTACCTCTTTTTTAATTATATTTAATAAAATGTACATAAAATTTTGTGATTAATAATATATTTAGAGTTTGAGAGATCAACCTAATTTTTTTGTGAATAGTAACTAGACCCTTTGAAATAATAATGTTACCCTTATGAATAGTAATATAACCATTATGAATAGTAAATCCACCAAATGAATAGTAACCTTACCCATGAATTTGAAAATTTAATTTAGGAATCTTGTAAATGAAGGTATGATATTATTATATCAGAGCATAAGTAAGTGAATATTTTAAAAATTAATAATTAAATGTTTGTATTTATGTTAATTATAAATATTTAATTAAAATTTTTTTATGAATAAAATGATTTAAAATAAAATTAATTTTAATAAAATTTATTTATAAATTGATACTTTTTTCTGCTATTATTTTAAGATAATTTTATGAGAGCTTGTTAATTTTTCAAAGTGTTGTAAAATCAGTTATCATTTTATAATCTGTATTTTTTCAAGTAGTCAATGATTTTAATTAAAAAATAAATTTCTCATATTTATAAATTTATTTTCATAAAATGGGGTACTTTTTTAATTATACACATCAAAAAATGGTTAGGGTGTAATTTTTGGATATTTTTAAAATACTTATATTTTTTGTAAATAGTAAAATATAGTAATTTACGGTAAAAATAAATCATAAATAAAATAAACAATTCCTTGAGTCACGGATGATTTAAGAATAATAATATATAACTTAACGTAATTATTTTAATATATTTAATGATAACTCTCAAAGTAATCATATTTTTGATCCAAAATAATAAACTAATGATTAAAATATTCAAAAGGCACCCCTTTACTCTAATATAAATTCCACCCCTCAATAACACATCTCCTCACACTTTCCAAGCTTGGAAACATGTTCAAGTTCTTCCCAAAACAGTTCCCAAGACCCTCCCCCATGAACGTGATCTCTTTTTTTCACCAAAATACCTACACCTTTTACCTAAGGAGTTTTTCAATGAGGATGATATGAAGAGGTAAAAACTTATTTCTTTTTCTTTTAATTACATTTTATGTAATTTTCTTTTTATTATTCTATCATATACTCACCCAATACAATTAGAATGATAAAAGAAGTATCTTACATATACTATGGTTTTATTATTCTAATGAAATAATCCATCATCAATCCCCTTATCCTCTCCCTTTTATTCTAAAAATTGAAACGTCGTTCATGAGGTGTTGTTTTATCGGCTTTTGGGATGAAAAGTTTTTATTTTCCTTCTCCATCTTCATGTCTGTTCATAAAACCATTTTAACTATTCAAATTGATTTCAAAATTTAGTTTTCACACTTTTTATGTTATGGAATAGAAATATTTTGGGAATACTAAATGATAGAATGAAACGAGTTCATTATGATCTTAAACTGCTAAAATTAGTCTAAATAGTTAGCATTTTCATATTATCTAGTGATTCAAACTAATTTATGGGAATATAATAGTATATAAAACTAATTACTCTTATTTATGTACAATAATTTCTTATAATTTCAATTATTTATAATTTTACCTAATTTACGTAGACTTCATTACATATAAACAAGCAAATCGATCATGAAAACCAAGAAAACGAATGCTCTTGAACGATGAAATTAAAATATATAACTCATTAATAAGGCCATAATGGAACATAAGAAGACTATATTGAATTAAATAATTGCATAAAATTTTCTAAATTAACTAATTAATGGATTTAAATTTATTATTTATGAAACTATAGTAAAGTTCAGAACAAATTTTGACATAAGTTAAGGGTTTTCTCAACTCACATTCATTTCTATAAGATATTCCTTACTCGCCATTGTTTATTGTGTCTGTTTTATACATACTACACATTTATTTTCAATATAAGTAATCTTCCTATTCTAACTATATTAAATTCATTATTTTATGATCATTAATTTTATGGAGTATATGGATTCATTATTTCCAAAGTGGTATGTGTTTCTTCTCAAACCTCCATTTTTATTTGGGTTATGCATTATCTATATGTACCCCAATGTATTTTTTATTTATTTTTATTTAATTCTTATAAATTTTATTTATATGTTCCAAACACATGTATCCAGATCATTTCCTCCTCATTTTTTGGGGATGTACATGTTTAAATATGCTTCCCTCCTCAATTAGTCCAGATAAGAAATCCCAATTAAAGGGAACATCCTGAATTCTTAAACAATTTAAAGTTCCAATATTATCATTTTTAAGCCACTACAATTTTTATCAAATCATATATTTTATTATTAAACCCAATATATTTTCATTTCTAGTTTTATGAAAACAAAAATGACTTTCCACTTTGTAATCTCTTTAATATTTTCCTTTAATGGGACTAAAATGTTTTATTTCTAAAGTTTCATAATAACAATTCATACATGATCTCACATCTGTAGAACTTAATTTCTGAATCACATTTAATATAAATTTCATTATCATTTATATTCTAGGATATACATGTTTAAAATATTATTTTATTACAAGTACGAATGATTGTCCAAAAGAATTATTCTTTCCAAAGTAAAAAAAGCAAGTTCTCATCTCACTTTTACTTAAATGAGATACATTCCTTATTCACCACTTGTTAATTATTTTTTTGGTGTTTGTATTGAACTTTGTTTTATAATATCTTGATTAATATTATTTTCATGACATTTTATGATTCATTTAATTATTCCTTCATAAGTATTTTGATTCTAATGTTTTAAAGTGGTATGGGATACATTGGAATGTTTAATGATTATTTTCATCAATGTTATTTCAATAGTATCATCTTCTATGTCAACTTACGTTGTTTAATATTTTAATTAATTGAGGTTTATCTCTTATGATACCATCTAAAATATGATTTCAAATGTTTTTTTATCAGTTTGACTATGGATGTTCTATTTAACTTCATTCCTGGTTTATGGTTAAAGTAATCACATTTCGTATGCTAGTTTTTCAATATGAATTTTTATGTTGTTTTGGTCTCACCGTTTTAATATGTGGAATGTATTAGTCTTTTTAAGTGATGACAGCAGCACACAATAGCCCCTTGAAGCATTGGTTGGACCCCTAAAAAATAGATATGGTTTTGGCTGAGGCCTTACCCATTTGTTAGATTCCGGTAATGATGCTTTAATAATAATATATTCTTTGCATGATCCCTTGAAAACAATAGATTATTATAATGAATCCTTGAGGGTATATTTTAGATATACATTATTATGTATTTACCTCATTATAAAACTAGTAATTGATAGTCTATGTGATTATTAGACAATTATAATATCCATGGTAATATTTTATTATCATATTATTCAATCATATTTTATTCCCTCCATTTTAGGGTCACGAGTATGTTTTAATGGCATGTCTTTTTATTTATTAATCACAACTAATTGTTTTTTTAATTATAAATTCTTCCTGTATATTTATTAACCTTATTGATCATCTGATCTCACCCCTTTCATATGTTTTATTTTTCCCATCATGTGAATATGTATACAATTAAATACTTATAGGGATAATCTAAAAGTTTATGGATGTTTCCAATGGGGCTTTTATGCTGTTTTTCATTTTATGTTTTAATGTAATGTTCATGTAAATAATATGGTTTCAAAAAGAAACTAAACGTATTGGTCCTTTGGGATGAATTTTCTTTTAATAATTTAAATGTAATAAGGTAAGGAACGTGATCTTGGATATTGGGGTTTGGATTTTTAAATTTAATATTTCTCATTTATCTCTAAAACAATATTTCTCTTTTCATTATAAGAATAATTATGAAAATAATATTTCAATTATCCCAGGGAATCATTATTAGCATATAGATACCATCACTTGTTTCAATCATTTATTATTTTAATATTTGAATCATTAAGATGATTCAATATCAAATTGGAAAGATTGAAATATAATCCATTAAAGTATATATTCAATTTATAAATTTTATAGTCCATTTTCATGGATGTATGATCACTATAACAACCCATATCTATATGGGATATTATTTTAATTAAAATTTCATGAACATCATGTTTTCTTATTGATTTGGAGTGATGTTAGTGTTGAAAATTGCCCAAGGGACAATTTGAAGATGTTAGACCCGTTCAGGGTTCTGAATAGAGAACCATGAAATACATTGATTAAATAATACATTATTCATAATATTTAAATAATACATCCTAAAAATAGTCACATAATTAAAATAGTGAATGGTCAGTTTCTTAGAAATTATCAAACTAGACATCTTATTTTATTTAAATTTTGGATATTTCTCAATAATAATGATACTCTAGAACACTTTATTAATATCTCACATGATATAACCATCTTTAAAACATGGGTATTAAAATCACAAAAACATGCGAGCTCAAATAATCAGTAATGGAAAAATTATCATAACATGACTGAAAATATAAGGGTGATATATATATCATAATAAATGAATAAAATACCTTAAGGTATAATAACAAATGTTATATTAAAATAAGATCTTGAAAATACCATTTAGGAAGCATAAATGATACAAGCTGTTTCAATATACATTTCAATAACCAAATTATAAGAATAGAATAAAAAAATCATAATCATAAAAAATTTCTCTTCATGGAAATGAAATTCATCCTAAAAATTTAGCATAACATGATGAACAACATGGAAATGAGGCACAATCAAAGGAATTGGAAACCCTATGAGATCTAAATAATTATTCCCATGCCTAAAAATGTGTGAAAACCATCATACCAACACCAATTTTAAAAAACTTATTCTGTAAATTCCTAACCATATCAGGATATATAAATATAAAAATATGCATTTTATAGTGATGTAGGATCCCACCCATCATCATCCATACATATATGTGCCACATAATGTCAATTTTTAACATATATTAATGAACCCATGAAAAAATAATGGGTTTCTTAATTCTTTTGAAAAGATCACATAAAATATTCTTAAAATATAATTTGATATCAATAATATCATTTTACAAATTAAATAATCACATTTTAAAAAAAAGATTATGATCAAAACATTACATTGTGAGAGATAAAAATTCCAAAAACAATAGAAGGGAAGATAAAAAAGATTTCCCATAACCTTTCAAATATTTTTTATAAAAGATGACGTATAAATTAAATTCCAAAAAATTATTCTATAAGTAAAGGGATGACTTTTAAAAAAACTACTCTAATTATCTACAAATAAATTATTATTTAAAATTACAAATGTTTTTAAAAAATGATATATTTAAATACATTTAAAATTCTTACTTTTAAATTAATCTTTACTAATTTACACTTTAAAAGTCATAATGTTTTCAAAAAATATGAAGTGAAAATACTTTTAAAACATTATCTTTTAAGGAAAATATTCAATAATGGTACCTTAATACATACATTAAGGTCATTTAATGATTATGTGGAGTGGGTGATAAAATTAATTTATTTAAAAGGATGGGAATAAACTTTTGAAAATTAGGAAATAACCGTGTTCAAAACCCGAATATTTAAAAGGATAATAAAACAATTAAGTTTAAATTAATTAAGGTTAATAAAAGTATAATTATAGACAAAAATAATCTTAGTTTTCATTATGAATATTAGAACATTTTTGGGATGTAGAAAAATACATATGGAAGAACAAATCCATCAATTGAAATGTAATACTGATTCTTAATAAAGAAGAATTTTAATGAAATAATAGAATCACCAAGAATGTTTATTTTTTTAAAAAAATTATCTTTATTCTAAAATATGGTGGAATTATAACATAAAAAAATCATAGTATTTAATAGACCAATTATTAAATGTCACAGTAAATAAATATTGATTATGGACCAAGGAAAAAATATGACTCATGGAAACAACTTATAACATTTGGTAAAAGTTTAATATTAAACCACATGATAGGTTCAAATTCAAATATAAAATTTAGTACCACAAAATTTAAGAGTATAATTATGAGAAATGGAAATATCTAGGTATTCAAACCATTAAAAATGAAACTACATGTATAGCTTAAGAATGGCTCAATAGATCCATGTTTTCGACCAAGAAACCCATTTGACATTAGTAATTTTTGAATAAAAAATTATTATAAGAATTAATAACATATAATTCTATAAATCCCATGAATATAATAATAGATTATGATATAATAAACTCTTGTGTAGTATATGCACCATATAAATTAGAAAATGGTGCGTAATATTAAACATTTCATGACGAAGTGAAATTGAGATAAACCCTTCCAACATTTTAAACATATGATCCAAAACCGCATGATAATGGTAGCATGAAATTTAATATTTGATATAATGAAAAATAAGATAATAATTATATATATATATATAAAGGTTAATAATTACCATATACAAATATAAATAAAGTGTATAATATAAAAATGTGTCAATGAAATGTAATTAAGATGGAAACCCTTATCTTATTCTCTTTATTGGACGATGAAATTATATCCTCATGTAATTCAAATATATATACCATAATGATCTATATAATAACTTTATTCATAAATGATACCTTTTATATCCCTCATTTATAAATATTTATTAGGGGTATATTGGTTTGTTTTAACATAATCAATTATTGAGTGTTAATAGATTTAACTATTTTTGAATGCTTTATAATGTTTATATCATTACACATTGTTAGATTCTAAGTTCAAAATAAATATATCATTAAATATACTATAATATATCACTTTTTTTGTTTCTTATAAAATACTATATGTTTTATCTATTATGATACATGAAAATGGAATAGGTATTGGCTTAGTTTTGTGATTCTAGATAACAAAAAATGATACTAAAATAATAAATTAAAAAACATAATATTTTAAAAACCACATAAAAATAATGATTTTATTATTATATTATAATAACAGTAGCTTTTATGTTCCCATATTCATCTATAACAGAGTTTCTTAGAGCCATTTGTGTAGGTGGTTAAACTTTCCCAAACACAAAAACACTTTAACATGATTGTTGAATATGGTAAAGGATATGTTATTTTTGATGCAATATAATTATTATATAATCATAATGAAATTATATTTTTCTTTCAATTATTTTTATCCATATTTTAACTTTTTTTATAGTGATTGGGAAACGTTATGGAAAATGGAAAAATGATCCTTTATTGAGATGGTAGTCTATGCACATACACGATCGTTGTTACTTAGTTATTCTATATAGATGGAAATATATAAATAAGGTATTTACAACAAATATATCAACATATAAGTATACTAATGATACATAATTCATCATATTTTTATGGTAATATTAAATTTTAAAGACTAAAATTATGAATTAAAACATAATAAGAAGATAATAGTTATGTTAGAGACTTGATATTTGAATAGAATAGCCATTGTAATTGATGCGTGCAGGAAAAATATTAGTGAACATGAGATTAGTTTTATGGGAGAGTTTTATATGAATAGTAAAATAAAAATTTTTATAGAGGAATACTTTGGTGATGTGTATCTTTGAAGAGTGGAAGTGGTATTATTTTATTAAGAGAGAAAATGGGAACACTTGGAAACACTCATCATTTTTCAATAATTTCAGGACACAGTTCAATGTTTAATGGTGAAATAATGGGAAAAGTGTAATTTAGGATAATTTTATATCTATAATGGCTCAAAAAAGTGTTTTAGAACATCATTTAAACTTGTTATAGGGTTTTCACCAGTATTTATTTTGATTATACTCTTTTACTTTGAAACTAGGTTACTAGTTTTTAACTATGTGATTTTATATTTCCTTAAACAAATAAAAAAACCCATAAAATTTTTTTGGTTTTAATAAACTAAATTTATAATATATTTAATACAATTAAATTTATAAATATTATAACATTATCCTTCAAATTACGATATATATTTGTTTAAATACTATTTTACTACAAAATTCCTATTCTAATAATTATGGATTCTTAATCATATATATTATTGATTACAAATAAAATTAGCGTAATTATATTTATTTGTTTGTTTATAAATTAAATAAAATAAATAAAATAAATAATTTAATTTTAATATATTGGATATAAATTATTTTATAATATTAAAACTATAATTTAAAAATAATGGTTCCAACATTATAGTGGTAATTAGTATTAATCTTAATAATCTATGTTTTATCAATACATTGAAAATTAAAAATATTTAGTAATATTAATATTATAATATCAAATATGATAATCATTTTATAAAATTAAATTTTTATGTATGGAGAAATTAAACATAACGGTAGGGCACATTACCCCAAAAAACACTCATTTTGTAAAAGAGTGTTTTTATGCAAAAATATTTGTGGTTAATATTGACTTATAAATTTCATTAATTCCAATTAATTTTAATTAATTGGTACCAATAATAGAGGTTCCATTTAAGGAAAAAGTAAATCAAAAACATCATTTAATCATGTTATAATTAATTAAAAAACATTCCAAAAACAATTTTCATTATAACAATACGTAAATTTTCATAATTTTGAGTACATGTTTATAAATCGAACATAATATTTCATAATTTTTAATTATAAATTAGAATATATGATTTTATAGTAATATGATTTATAAATTAATCCAAAATATTCATATAATAAAATAATTTCATCCAAGTGGCGACATTAATAAAATTAGTATTTTTATAGTTCATTACAAAATTAATTATTTCTGAAAAATAAAGAAAATTAATATTAAGATAGTATTAGCATGATAATTAATAAAATGATGTTAAAATTTTAAGATTAAAATATTAAATTATATTTATATATATATATATTATAAAAGGAAATATAGTGAACAACATCTTATATAAGAAAGTGACTAATTAAACTAGTTTTAATCCTATATTCATATCAAAATACATTAGGCTTGAATAGATGAAAAATTTGGTAGATATATTTAATTTGTAGATTATCTTTACTTATTGAGAAAATATTTAATTTCAGCATTATTACATACATATTTATTATTTTTTCACCACCATTTATACCAACCAATTATATGGATACCTTTCAAAGGTGCATATATTTTGGTTTCGATGTTGGATGTGGAGAAATCCCCAGATCATAATATTTAATTCAAGATAAAATACATAGTTTTTATTTTCTACCAATTTGAATCAATTTAATCCCCATAATTAAAATGTAATTTACTAAGGGAAGAAGGTAATATATCCACGGGAAAATAAACATATATCATCTAATGATATATATATATATATACATAATTATACTCAATAATACTAAGAAATTATCTATCCCAAATATAATTATTGGGTGTTCTTTGGGTCATAGCTTTCAGAAGGTCATTTTTTATCCTATTTCATTCTAAATAGTAAAACACAAAATATTAAAATAGTGTTCGAAATATATTGATTAAACTATCATATGAATATGAAAGCTCAATCCTAGGATTTCATCTATAATGGAATCTTATTTTTAAACTATGGTACTCCCCTTTCAATTATATAAATCTCAGTTTATCCAATAACACTGTTTGTTTAACCTAGGTTACATTAGTTTGGGTTATATAATACTTCATAATCCAGTTACCTATATTAAATAATAAAAATATCTTTAATAGAATCATATAAAGAGAATATGATTAACCAATAAATATGCCCCCTGAGTTTCAAACCAAGTGTGTGGTTAGAAATATTTTTTCTTGCACAAGGGGATGATTGAGTTAATATCCAATCCACCATTTTTTGTTTTATTACCAATAGATATATCTATTATAAAGCATGCATCCCATTTTACTATCTAGATATGGATTTATTTCCATGGAAAACCATATAATCAAATATTTATCAATATTACAAGATATCATAATCTACATAGAATCAACTCTGAGGTTACTATGGTTATCGAAACCTAAAACTAAATGATACTAAAAAATTCTTCAAAAATATCTAAAATATTCTCCAAAATAATAAAATACTTCTTATATACAAACTATAGTGACCCATTATAAACAACAATTAATTTGTAAATCAGTTACATGATTTATAAACTACATATCAAATATAGTGGAATAACCCAATGATTGAAAGGTTTAGTGTCATAGAAATTTGCTACATAAACATCTTATTTTATTTCACGTGTAAAAATTAATCCATAATCATTATCCTCTTGAGTATATCCAAAAAAAATCTCAAATTTCACAATCATATTCATAACCTATAGATTTCAAATATATGAAAGGAGTGAGATCAAATTGTCTATAAGGGAAAACATGTTATAACATGATGGAAAACCTGAGGGAAATATAAATATCATAGTATGAAATCAAAGTAACATATATGGTTATCATAAAACATGTTAGAGTAATATATGATCTATAAAATATCATTAAGAGGGCATAAAATATATGACCTTCATTAAAATGAATATGCATAAAGAAAAACATTATAGCATGAAATAAATTGCAGAATACATTAAAAATAAAACACAATCTAAAAAACTGTCATTTCATGGAAATTAAATAAATTTTGAAATTTTATTATAACCTTATAAACATCTTTTAATAGTGGAATGACAATAATAATAGTAAAAACTATTCTAGAAAACTATTTATTCTCACACTTGTTTGAAAAAACTCGCTTTGTCTGTGCATGAAAATGTGAGAAAAGCCACCATTATGATGCCAATGTGAAAAAACTTCTTATTTCCACACCCAAAATTATCATGAGATATAATCAAAGACAAATATATAGGATAGATATATAGGGCCCCACCCATTATCTCCTATATATATGTTTTCATCAAAAATCCAATTATAATCATATATTATTGATCCCATGGAAAAAATGGGTTTCTTAGATCTTTCAAAAAAACACATTAACATAAACATAATATATCATCCGATTTCAATAATCCCATCTTCCAATTGAAATATTATCATAATAAAATATAGAGGATGATCAATAAATCACTACATGGGAGATAAAATCTGGAGGAAAAATAAAAGTGAATATCGAAATATTTTAAAAAATCTATTTAAATAAATATGTAAAAAAAGAAATGTAAATTAAATTCCAAAAAAAATATTTTAGTGGGAATGATAGTAATTTTTATAACCATATTATAATGATTTCCTAATAAAATATTCTATAAAATATATAACGGTTTCAAAATGGAGAAGTGTAAATACATTGAAAATGTATAAATTTTATATAGTCTTTAATAATGGATCCTTCAAAAGGGATAAATTTTCTAAATAGGAAAGTGAAAATAATTTGAATAATTTAATTTCAAAAAGAATATTTAAAAAAATAACACTAAAAATGGGAAAAATAAATTCAAAATAAAATATATAGTGGCTAATAAAATATTATATTTTGAAAGTATGGATAAAACATTTTGATCATTTTGAAATTACATTCATAAAACCCACATAACTACTTTTTAATTTAATGAAATATGGAGAATAAAAGGATAAATTGAGAAAAAATAAAATATCATTCCATTAGTTAAATTAGATCATTGATGGGAAGTAGAAAAAAGTATACAGAAATAAAATACATTATAAGAAACAAGAATGAATCTTAAAAAATTCCATTTAATGAAACAATAGGATCAACACAAAAGAATAATTTAGTATGAAATATTATTTTATCCATAAAAGAAGCTTTTAACAGAACATAAAATCATAATAGTTTATAATATAACAATATTTAAAGATAATAGTCAAATAAGAGTGATTATGACCCACGGAAACAATTTGAGTCATGAAAACCACTTATAACATTTTGTAATACTTGAATCAAAAACATCATGAGAGGTATGTCATTAAATATAACAGATAATACCATGAAACATAGTATGATCACGATACCAAATAATTTTTTTTTCATTTAAACCTTTTAAAAGGAAACATTTTTTATATCTTTAACACATATAAAGGGACTCAAATTTGAGATAAGGAAAACGTTACAACTATAGTAACAATAAAATCAAAATTAATTAGAAGCTTGAAAATAATTAGATTCTATAAACATAATGAATCAAATAATAAATGTATACCAAAATATATTCTCTGGTATTATATACACCATATAAATAACAAATTTATCTATAACATTAAAACATGTCTACATGAAGAGAAACTGGGATGAAACACTCACAACTATGGATAAAATTTAACTGAAATCCCATGGGAAAGATAAAATAAAATTTAAATTGAATATCATAAAATATAATATAATCATGATATAAAAACTATTATTTGGTAATAGTAACAAAATAAAAATATAAACACAGTGTATATAAAAAACTTATATCAATGAAAGGAAATTGAGATAGAAACCCTCACATTATTTCCCTTATTTTTGATGACACTCCATCCTCATATACAAAAAATACATACCCTAATAATATTTTTCATAACCATATTCATATATGATTCCTTTTATATCCCTCATTTATAGTTTTTAATTATCAGTATTTATTTATTTATAACTTATTTCAACCATTCGATGTTCATAACATAAATTGTTTTCACTTGATTTATAATGTTGATATCGTTACCCATTATTTGATACCAATTTCTTAATAACTTTATCATTAACAAAACCATTATATATAAATTATACTAATTTCTATTTTTCTCATACCATTCCATAAGTGTTTTAGTAATGCATTATCAAAATGGAATTGATCTTTTCTTATTTCAGTGATTTTAGCGAACGAAAAAGACACTAAAATAATAATTTAAATACATAATATTTTCAGAACCACATACAAAAAATGATTTTATTATTATATTATAATAATATTATTTTTCTTGATTCCATCATAATCTATAATTGAGATTCATAGAATCAGTCTTGTAGGTGGTTAAAATAATCTAGACTTGAAAAACATTCACTGGATTGGTAAGAATTTTAAAATTGGTAATTCTATTGACCTAATATCATTTATCATCGAATAATAATATTATTGTTATCATGTTTTAATTATTTAAATTTTTTAAAGAAATTTTTTAATGAATAATAACTATAATAATAAAAGAAAAAAATATTATTCATCGAGGTCGTAGTCCACACACACACACCAAAACTATTGATATTTTTTTCACTATGGATGGAAATTAGTTTATAATATTTGTACCAAAAATATAAAAAACATTATATACACAAATATAATAACCCCATCCCCAATAGCACAGATTTAGTGGTTTCATTATTTTAATTTCATAGATATAATAGATTGACTCTGCATGTATAGATTAGTTTAGTAGTCTTGAAGAACTAGATACGTACATGGAACCCATTTTACATAGGGAAAATAAATAAAAATATAATACATAAAAAATATAGTAGACTTCATCCTTGTAATCTCACTAAACGATATATTATTCATAACTTTGGGAAGGAAAACTAATAAAAGGGTGAGCTTGAATACTCCGTAAAGGTTAGGTATAATGGAAGATAACATGAATAAATAAGTATAATAAATATGGGAAATTGAATAACTAAAAACACATTAAATTCAATTAACTGATAATGAAAATGTATCCATATAGTTTTTTTTCATATTGAAAATAAAATAAAAAATGATAACTGAATGCTACGTGAAGAAATTTCATAATATTTGGACTTCATGTATTTGTATCATGAACCATATTATCATCATACAGTTAAAGTCTGCAGCTTGATACCAATATGATTTTTTTGGAAACAAACAAGATGGGTTTCTATCCAACTGTATTGTATGAAGAGTCATGTTAATACATCGAGGGGTAGTAACAGGACCCACCTATCCTTGTATATCTAAATAATTATTCTTACATAGATTCAGTTCATGAACAATATAGCTTATCAAAATATCAATATTGATTATATTATAGAACATATTATGTTTACATATATTAATATACATTTAAAAGTGACAATTGAAAAATTCTTGGGGAATATAATATTTAAACGTTTATAAGTGTCCCATACCACATTGAAACATTTAAATAACAATCCCTATTATAGAATAACATTAATAGAAACTTATAATATCATGAGAATAATAATACACATACATGATATATTAATAGAACTATATACATCACACACAAGGAAAAAGATCTAAACAAGTCATATATCTCATAGAAGTAAAAAATGAGATGAGAAAATCCCTCTTTTTATTTTAGAAAGAAGAGTTATTTTGGAAAATCATTTTTATTTTTCATAAAGTAAATATATAAATATATATATAATAAAATAAAATTTCAGTACCATGAATTTTTTTTGAGGAATAAATGATGTCCAATATGTAAAAAGTATTTTTAAGGAACTTTAGAAATGAGACACATTACTGAGGTTTAAGGGAAAATTTCCAGGATTTTTTAAAATGGAAATGAAATAATTTATTTTAGAAAACATGAAATGAAAAAAAATATATTTTTATCATAAAATAAGTGATTTCAAAAAAAATATATATTTTGATTAATATTTATTATGGAGTGAACTTTAAAATGGGTATGAAATCGAAACGTTCCCTAAAATCTTGCTCATTTATTAGGAGGAATTAAAAACGTATCCTTATAAAAAATGTATTTCCCATAAAAGAATGATGAAATATTCTAGAATATATGATTTTGGAACATATACATAGAACTTACAAATCTTGTCTAGAAATAAAGAATAATTACATTAGGGTAAACTGAGAGAAAGCATACCTCGAATGAAAAATGGATGTTTGAGAAGAATCCCTTACCACTTTGTGGTCAAATAAAATCAGATGAAAACGAAATTAATAATTATGAAATGGATCATTGAATAAAATATATATAAATATATTCATTATAATATATATCATATCTTATTAGACATACAACATATATAATAAATACATGGTGAATAATGGAAATCACATGGTAAGAAATGTGAGGTGAGAAACCCCTATCTTATTTCTGAATGTGTTTTGAAAATGATCTTAATGTTCATGATAATCAGATAAAATCCATTATATGACTAATTTAGAAACATTCCTATATTTTATATATTTATTATAATTTTATTAAGTTTATTTATATACTTTTTTACATGTTATAAGGTACAATTTTATCATTTAGGAGTGTTCGTTTCCTTTTTTTCGGGGACAAATTACTTGAACACATATATGGAAAATCACATAAGAAAGAAATAGTTTTCCTGAATTGAAATTATATTTTATTAATGAACACATATAATATTAAATGGTTAAATATTTCATTCATTTTTATGGTATGATGATGAATCGTTATATTAAATTTTAGTGACAATCGTTTAGATTATTTTGGAATTTTTTCGATCTACATGAACGAGTTTTGTCTTATGAATTCATATTATGTATATATACAAGTTCCTGATTCCAAAATAATCTTTTAATACAAATATTATTTTATTTATAACTATAATTTTTTATGACCATCCTTTAATGTGTGATTGTAAAAAGAAAACACGTCATCCATGAAGGCAGTAAATTGGCACATCATAGTTGATGTTTTCATTTTCAGAAAAAAATGGGAGATTAGTGGTTTTATATTTTATATATTTAATAATTTTTTTTGACATTCATATAAATTATTTATAGGCATAACAATAGAATGAATCTAATTTTACCCTTAAAAACGCAACAGTTTTATAAAGGTATTTTATCACCTTTTAATGGTAAACTTGTATTAAAGATAAATTTATCCAATTTTATAAATTATATATGACAAAAAAAGTATTATTTTTTTATTTTTTAATATAAAAATATTCTTTGGTAAATTTTTTTATATTTTTCTAATATCATTTATTTTTTATGAATAGTAATGTGACAGTTTGAATAGTAATGTTACCCTTAGGAATAGTAATATAAGAAATAATACCACAATGTTTCAACAATACCACAACACTATTAAACGGTTAATGGCTGAAAATTAAAAAATGGGAGAAAAGGGGAACTTTGAGAAAGTGTTACAATGCTTCAATAATACCACAACACTATTATACAGTTAATTGATCAAAATTAAAAAAATATAATTTTTGCGTATTTTTGGGTTGATAATGGCTCAACCAAGTGTTTACATTATTGTTTAATACATTTTATAGTGTTTTTACCATTAGGTTTTTACATTATACACTTTTAATTTCAAACTAGGTAACTTGTTTTTAAGTATGAGATTTTATATTCTATTAAACATATTACATAAGCCATATAAATTTTTTTACTATAATAGAAATATATTTATCATATATCCATTATAATTATGTTTTTGACTATTATAATTTTTTTTAAATTATGATAGATAATGTTTAGAAAAATAGTTTTAGTAGAAAAATGACATTTTCACCACCATGGAGTCTAAATCATATTTAGTATTGATTAACAATTAAATGGAGATTTAATTTTTTATTTTTTTGTTTATAAATTATATTTAAATAATTATTTAGTATAATTAAGATAAATTTATTTTATATATATTACTTAATATTAATTTGAAAAAAAATTCAATGTAATTGTTTCATTATTATCGTAGTAAATAACATTAATCCTAACAATGTTAATTTTAAACTTAAAAATAAAATTCTAAATATATAAATTATATAAAATTAGTTTCTTGAATATATGAATCGGTTTATCGAATTATAATTATCTTTTTTTGGGAAATTAATCTTAAAATTAGCACATGTAACACGTAAAAACACTTTTTTGAAATATTATTTATAAGAAAATAGTCTTATGATTTGGTAAAAATTAAAATTGAAATTAATTACAATGATTTTAATATAATTATTACAATAAAAATATTATTTATTAAAAAATAATTGAAATAAATAACATCATTTCATCATATTGTAATTAGTTAACCAAAATAATTGATTTAGTTTCATTAAAAACCTACATAAATTTTCAAAATATTAATCAACTATTTATAAACTATACATATTTTTTTTAAAATTATCAATTATTGTTTATAATAATTTATTTAACTTGGAATGGATTCAATTTATTTTCAATGTACTCATATAGTTGAACAATTTCATAAAAGTGGAAGCATTAACAAAATCGTTATTTTCACCATTCACCTAAAATATAGTTATTTCCAAAAAAACACCGAATACCTGTCTTAATCTAATGTGATGATGATAAATTAAAAAATTATGTGAAAATTTTCAAATTAATATCCATTAAATTAAAAATATTATTTTCAATTTTAAAATTAAAATATATAAAAAACTTTTTTATAGGAAATAGACTAATTAAACTAGTGTTAATCATTTATTCATATCAAAATATATTTATTTTAAAATGTAGTAAATTTTAGAAAAGATTTTTTTTCCATTTTATTCATTGTTCTAGATGATTTGATATTTAAAGTGTTATTTTTTGTTTATATATTTATAGATAATTTTCATAGAAACATTTATATCTTCTAATTATATGGCTTCATATAATGGTCCATATTTTTTTGGTTTTAATGTTGTGTGTGGATAAAACCTTCGAATATATTAGTTAAATAAGAGGGGAAACCTCATGTCACTGCAATTTATAAATTTTTCAATAGACACTACCAAATATTTTTGAGAGCACATAGTTGGGAATTTATTTTTGTGATGAACATTGGGTGTATGGTTACCCTGGGGTGGTTACCTTGTTCCTGGCCAAGGGGTGCCCACTCTGTAACAAATGATTTTAAAAAAAATTAATTAATTATTGACTGAATTGTTTAATTATTTAAAAAAAATTGAAATTTCATCGCATTTTATGTTTCTACATCTGATACATGATATTTTTTAGCGAAACCCTCATTAGTAAATTATTATTTACCAAAGTATGTATCATAGTTCACAACTAAGGGTAGATGTCTATAGAAGTCCACTTGAATAATATTTCTTTATTTTTTGCTAATCTTTATTACTAAAATAAAATAAAAATGAAATATTAATCCTAAAAAATAGAGTTTTGGTGTAGGAATGCATATGATAAATATAAATTTATAGATGACTGGAAAATAATACCAATAAGAAATATGAAAAATTGAATGATGTTAGTTAGAAATAAAATTTTCATCTTTAGAAGATCTTAGTGATGCCTATAATTGTCTTGAATTGAATTCATTATAATATTCAATTAGATATAAATAATATGAACAATAACTGTACACCATTTTTTTAATGATTATCATCCTACAATAATACATCTCTTTCCCGGAAAACCACTCTCAAACTATGACTTTACAAAATTACCACCATACATCATCACCATAATTTTAATCCAACATTTCAACCTTATAATTTTGAATGATTATAAAATAAATTTTTTTTTGGAAAAATAAATTAGTTTCTAGGATATTAAGGAAATAACTCATTAGTATTAGTTTAATCATAACATAATTATTATAACTTATTAATAAAAAAACATTAAGGAGAAATACATCTCAAATCCAAACTGCCCCTTCCTTTTGAACAATGTATGGGTTAGTTCATCCTATCCATAGGATAAGAGTAATAGTAGAGGAATAAGAATAAGAATGAAATTTGGGAGTGTAAATATGATAAATATCATTATTAAAAATATAGAAAGATGATAATAATAAACCTTAAATACTTTATCACAAACTGATCAATTTCAAATTTTGAAGATAATACTAATTTATAGGTATAAAGGGTACTTCGATAGGATTATCTTTATAGATATAGAATTCTTATTTTATGTCTTGATAAATATGGTTTTTCCATGATAAAAGAGTATTATATTAGGCATGTACATATGGGTAGCTTCATTGTATGAGTGTGATAGACCAATATATGTTATCACAAAAAAATATCTAGTTCATAAATGGATTTAATTTTTCTTTTTAAATACTCCCATTATCTTTTTAACATCCATATTATCTTGAATTAATGTACACAATATAATAAGTTATTAATGTATTTTAATAAATGAAAATTATAGGATGTATACCTCATCACAACATGGACTAATTTAATTCATCATGGAAAAGGTTCTTTATCTTTAATAAATTACAAGATCTAACATTTAAATTTCAGATGAAATTTAACTATGCATAAAACATTACTTATCTCACTCCAATGCTTCAAAATATATTACATCACATCTTAGTCAAAAAATTTCATGATATTAAATTTTATTTAACCTTTCTATTGCTTAAAAATATCATACTTTTTATCTAGAGTCAAAGGAAAATATATTACATATGGTCAAAAATATTATCGATTTCAAAAATTATTACACAAGCCCATAATTTGTTAATTCTTACTCTTATTTCACAATGACTAACACAAATACATCATGAAATATCATTTCATATTAGTGGAATAGAAAAATATATTATGTAACATCCAACGTATGTGGAATATCACATGTATAGCTGACCCTTTATTTAATTTTCTTCCTAAACCACTCAATTTATTAAGTATTGGCCCAACGATATTATATATAAATCTGATTAATTTAAAGACATAGTAATATTTCTTATGTATCAACTTACGATCTTATATGTAACATTAAATATCTTAGGCATTTCCCAAAAATAGTTATGTATCTCATTCCATATATATTTTTCATATTAACACATTATATTTCCTCTTGAAGTTACCTTTATTTTTATTTTCATTTCCTCAATATACATAAAAAATAACTCCTCATGCATTTTACTATAATCACCCTTAAGAAAAATAAAAAAATTGAATAATAACCATACTAAGGATTTAACTCTTTTTATTTGGAACATTTTTCTTCTAAACTATCTTCATAAAACAACCAAACATTCAGAATTAATTCTAGTCCTTGAAAATACCAATGATAATAATTAAAAGGAACTAAAAATAAAAAACATGACTATTTTTATAAAAATGATTAATTATTCCTAAAAGATAAATATGTTAAAATTACAATAAAATATAAAAAATTATTAGATGAAATCATTTAAATACATTGTTAAATTAATGAAATTTTGATATTTATTAATCAGCCACACACACACATTTCACTCCTCAGTAATCACATATCACCTAGGTCAACTCAAATTTCTCAAGTAAGACTTGTTGGAAATTTTCAATTCTCACATCCTTAGAAATATTATTCATACAAAATGAATCTAAAATACATTACTATTAAATGTTTATAATAATACATTTAATCTATCATTAATCCCCTATTGTATGTTTTATATACCTTCTCTTAATTGTATCACTTTTCACTCAAAGTATTTTATATAGATTGTTTCTAATTATTTAGTATATGGAAGATTTATATAATCATACCAAATTCATAATACCATTACATTATATATTAATAATGATATTTTGATCATAAGGAAATTAAATATGTTGGCCTATGGCAATGAGGTTGTAGGTTTAATATGCAATATACCTATGGCAGAATGAAGAGGTTCAGCTCTAAAATAAATTAAGGTACATGATTAAATTTTACACTCAATAGTGTCATCCTAATCATTTACTGAAATAATTGGCCTCTAAAGACTTCTTGATCCTCATGGGATGTTCACACTATAAGAACATAAAAAATAATAAAATTTATTCTCTCTACCTCTATAGTAAAAGATCTATTTTTTTCTCTAATTGTTTCATTTTCAAATAGATTTCTATTTTTGATTTAAAGAGGAATAATTGTAAAATTTATGTAAAATTAATTGATAAATATTTAAAGATATTCCTTTATTCATTTATCCTATCATTGATTATTTTCTATATTGAATCTTCAGATTGTGTGATACTCACAAAAAAAAGCCCGCCACCATACATGAGTTCAACTATAATCATGAATTTTCATGTAGAGTAGGTTAGAATGTGATTTTGAGAATGTAATGTGGATTTCTAAAAAGTTAATTAATTGTTTTCATGGTCTTAATATAAATACCATATGTAAGGATAGTTAATAATAGTTTCTTATTTATGAAATATTCTTTAAAAATTATACCTCAATCATATTTGAAATAAATATTGAGCCCTTAGATCATTAAAAAAGTGAAATTTTATAAAAAATTATATATTATAACATGTGTAAATACACTCATGAAAAATAGAATATGAAATAATTTATAAAAATTTTTTATAAACCTCTCATTTTAGGATATATAACATCTAGATAATAGTTGTGCACATGAGTTTCTCATTTGACCAAACCTCGTTAAATTAATGGATGTGGTATAAATAAATTATAATCAATTTTAAAAATAATTAAAATAGAATAATATTTTAATCAATTAGTTTTTATAAATATGTAAAAATGGGATGAATTTTCTAAATCATTTTATGAATCTGGAGGTTATAAAAAACATGAAAAGCACACAATCATTAATGTCTAAAACAATATGAAACCCCCACGTAAATATATCTACCCTTATTTTTATCTCATATAGAATTAAATGAATTGGGAAGTTGAACCAAAGTGATTTAAAGGTGTTACCCGGTTTTTTGGGAGAGTGGTAGTCTTGAGTGGAGATCCTAACCATATTCATTTTCTGTAATCCTATAAGAAAACAATAGATATTATAATATTTTTTTGAATAAGAAATTAAAATTAAGAGAAACAAAAGAAGGAAGAATAGACTTAGTTAGGATCCCAAAGGGGGATTTGCCTTTTTGATTGTATAAAATTAGACACACCTTGGTTTACCTTAAACAATATAAGGAATAATGTTTCTTGATTAAAAACCACCATACTGTTTTATATTTAATGTTTGTAAGCCTAAACAGCTTGTAGAGTACCCCATGGAAAAATTTAATTATATTACCCTCAATGAAATTAATTTCCTCAGAGAGTATTGGAAAAGGAAACATGATATATGTGTGTACCCATTCGTGTTCAGCTGGAAGAGTGGCGAATACATTAGGGGAAGATATTACTTTTATTCTTATTCATTTTCTGAAAAATAATCCAATAACTATTTCTAATTATGAACCACCATAATTTTATTCAATGGTGTACAACTCAAATCAATACTAAATTATATCCTCAAATTAATCCAATTATAGTGTAGCTTTTGACTCATTATCATATTATAGTTCACAGACAACTATTATTTAATCTAAAAACACAATATAAATATGGTCAATTTTCAAATCAGAATCTATAAACAATGAATAAAATCTTAAAAATTGTATCTCCATCATAAATTTCATCTACAAATTATATTTCTCTATAAACACCTTCCAAGAATTCATCAAATAGAGTGAGAATTAGACACCACGTATATTTTATTCGTATAGATTTAGCCTAAACAAAATTTCTTATTTAGACCTAAAAGTAGTCAGATACATTAATATTTCATTTCCAATGTCTAATAGATGAAAGGGATCTACTATTTCTACAATTTCAATCTAATATTTTCAAAAATATTTTTTATCATTGACTCTCATATTAATTGGTATGTCGTGGTTAATTTAATAATTTGACCTTGAGATGAAAAATATTTATATTACCCATTAATTAACTATCATTAGGTTCCTCAATTGAAAAAGTTGGTGAGACATGTTTTTCCTTTTCTTGATCCGTCTTTGTTATATTAAACCCATTTAATTCCATTAATAATGTTGTAAAAATTTCCCTTTGCATGAAAATTTCTTTATGAACTCTAAAATTTTGGTACACGTGTTACCTTAAAAAATATTCTATGGTTGACTCATTTTGTTGCTTCATAGATAAATCATAAGGATAATAACTAATAAATTATTTCTTTGACCAATTTTTTATATTTATTATATATATGTTATGTTTTTATATTAAAAATAATTTGTGTAGGTGACATGAATATGTGACAATTATTCCAAATTGATAATAGAGTTTTTTACAATACATATATCAATAAATTATTATTTACCAATTTATGTTGTATATTTCACAACCTGTGGTCAATATGACAAGGGGAAAAATTAGAAAAAATTAATTTATATTATCACTATTTATTATTCAAATATACTAAAAATAAAATAAAAAACATAAAAATTGTAAGATTTTGGGGCAATAGAGAAGACAAATAAAAATATATATATTTGAATGAACAATTTGAACAAAAATAACGGTTCAAAATAGAATTAGGTTAGTAAGGGAATAATATGATGTATTTAGTTTTTCATGGAGATTCTTATAATTGTATTAAAATGAATTAATTTTAATTTTATAATCAATGAAGTGATCAAGAACTATCAAAATGAATTATCTTGTTTGAATGTTGATTTTCCTTAAATGATACCTCAATATACAAGATAATTTTTTCCCAATTATGTATTTATACCCACAAAACCATATGTTATATACATAATGATACTCCACTATATAAAACATTATAATGATGAAGGAAAGTAAAATGGGTGAATTAGAATGAAAATAGTTTCATGGTAAATATACCCTATTTGGTCCAGAAAAACTAGAGGTAGTAAAAGATTTTTCAGAACTATAACTAGAAGCAGAATTTTGAAATTTATGTAGAAAAACATATTTTTCAGAGTTACTTATGAAATGTGTTTTGGATAAGTTTCTCTTTCTAGGTTGATGTCCAATACTAGAAGTGTTCTTAGGATCTACCAGTTTACCATGAATTTAAGTAAGAGTATTTTTCCCATTATTAAATCTTTTTTATATATTTTATTAATATCTCCTTAGGCATTTTTAGTTCATTGTTTTCATTGATCTGTTGAGCATTCTTTTACTTTTAAGTAGTTAGTTAAGACATAATATTTACAGTGAGGGAATTTTGTTTCTTGAAATATTTATATTTATCTTTCAATTAATTTCATGCATCTTCTAGTATGTTACAATATTCAAATAATTCTTCAATATTAGTATTTTTAGAATCACTTTCATCTCAAAAATAATTTAAATTGTATGAAAGAGAATCTAAGGTTACCTCAAATGTGTTTGTCAAAAATCAAATATTTTACATGGAATCTCTCTCATAATGAGATGATGATGAATCACTAGAGCTATCATCTAAGGCACTCTATGTGGCCTTAATAGCATTCTTATACATATTTTCTATGTTTTCATACATCTTTTTTTATTTTAATTTTGTACAGATAACATTTACATGTCCTATCTTCTTACATTAATAGTAGAAAATCTCCTCTAAGTGGTCATTTCTTTTCTATTCCTTTTCTCATTTTCCCTTATTATGATACCTTTCTTTATAGTTGGGATTCCTAAATAACATCTTCATCCTATTGAATTTCGTGAATCATCTGGCAATTTGAGCCGTCTCTTCATCACTATCTAATGTTGATTCATCATTAATGAATATTTCAATAGAGGCTAACACATTCTCCAATTCTTAGTTCCTAGAAATAGTTATCTTGATGGATACTTATTTTCTATTTAGTTCATCCTCTTCCTTGTTGACTCATTACTCTTACTCATACATCATTAATTTTCCAATGAGTTTTTAGACAGGTAGTCTATTGATGTCACAAGTTTCTATAATGGAGACAGAAGTTCCTCTCCATATTTTAGGTAATCATATGACAGTCCTCATAATTTGTTCTTTAACAATAACATATCTTTATATAGAGATCATAGTGCACACTATTTCATTAGACCCGATATACATGTCAGAAATAGTCTCATCGATAATCATTTTAAAGTTATAATATATTATAGTATATGTTATAATTATAATTACATTAACACTATAAGTTATTTCATGTGAAACAGATAAAGTATCCCAAAATTCATGGTTTTTTTTACATGTAGAAATTCCGTTGAATTATTCACCTTCAAAAGAACAGTATAAGGAAATCATGGAATTGAAATTATTGTCATAGGAAGCCTTTTTTGGGTCATCCCAAGTGGTTCTAGTAGTAGTAGGCATCTTATACTCATCAAAAATTGAAGACCAAATATCAAAACAAATACTTTCTATGTAAATCTTCATTTTGATTTTCCACTGTGCATAATTTTTTTCCATTAAATAATGGCGGTTTATTGGTTGCAAAACCTTTAAACCTATCATCAATAATTAATAATAAAGTGTATAATTTTTTTTAGGGAACAAAAAATTTATAACTATCATAAATATTGAGATCTTTAAAACACAACTAAAATTTCAGTTGAAAAACTGTTTAAGAAAATTGACAATTTAAAATTTTGAAAATAGGGATTTCAAAAACGCCCCCTGATACAAATATTTGTCAAAGGAAGACATTGAAGAGGGGGTGAATTGAGTTTATAAAAAATTTATTTTACAATGTTTACCTAAAAGATTCACCCAATTAAAAATAAAAATAAAATTGTCTAATTAATCAAGGTAATAAAATTATAAAATTCTATCTGTTAAAATTGATTCTTAGAAGATTTATGAATTCCCATTAGTATCAATATGATATGATGATAAAAATTTGGAAACTATTATAATGAGGGAAAAATTTATAACTACTATCCAATACTAACTATCAAAGTAAAATTTATTTTTTTGAAATAGAAATTAAAACAGAGAAAGATTAAATAGAAATAACCAATGGATAAAACAAGTCATTGATTCTCAAACCGAGACCTAATCCACTGCACATGGTGATCAACTTCCACCAAGAATTTTATAATAACAAAATTGATCAACCCCACAGATCGAGGATAACAATATTACTTACGATTATTTTGGTCACATGACCTCTTCAAAAATTCTTTGTGGGAAAAGAGACAACTAGGTCACACTGGACCTCTTCCACAGTAATATGTGGGTAACCAAACAATTGTAGAAATATATTCATGTGAGGGTATCTTGTATACTCCAGTTTAATGAAGGAGACAATGTGTGTTTTAATATAGATATAGACAATGCTTCAAAAGTAATAAAAATAGTACAAAACCAAGTGAAGATGATGAAAGAAAGTTATAAATGATGTGAGTGTTGTTTTATATAGCGTTGGACTTGTTAGATGTAGAATATGTGATTTTTCAGTCCACTTGTGAAAATCGAGTAGTGTCAGTCTTGTGTTATGGTTTCTAGTTAGATGAGATGTACATTGTTGCTCTTTTTCTTATTAGGGTTACAACAAAGAGAATGACTGAGGTTATGATCTCATCATTTAGTCCATTAGAAATCAAGAGTTTTTCATGTGTTTATTTGTGTATCTATGTTCTTCTATCTTGAATGCATTTCCATTTTCAAACTCAAAAGATCTATGGCATGAACCTCATGAATTTTTTTTATTCCGGGTGCATGTGTTGGAGCAGACATGATGCTTGATTTTTACACCTCAAACCTCATACTATCCGGTGACATGCCTACGAAGAAACATAAATTATGTCATTTACATTAAATGAAAAATATATGACCACTATAAATAACATTTAATTTAAATTACAAATGTTAAAAAAGTGAGTAAAGAATGGTGTCACAGTTTGTCTTGAAATGGTGTCACTGGGAAAAGGTTTCATGTACTTTGACTTTGAGCAGTGATACAGTCACGGTTCCACCGTTTTTTTGAGATCTAGGACAGGTAGTACAGATGTAGTGTTAGGATCATGCAGTCTCAGGTAACGTTGTCTAGTCCTTTTTCAAAACTTTGAACATTGTCTTGGAGATGGTAGCAAAGAACAAGTGTCACCAAATTTATGAACTCTAAAACTGGTTATGGTGTCTGACTCATGGTGTATGAGTCATGGTATCAAGGTTATAGTTCCATGGTTATAGTGTCATGGTTATGATGGAAGGGTTACCGTGTCATGGTTACAGTGTCATGTTAACGGTGTTAATGATTTTTCCAAAATCTGGAACTAGTGTCAGACATACGGTTTCACAGACATAGCCAACTATCTATAAATTTTCTTAGGAAATAATATACATATAAAGGATTAGACTCAAGAATTAGTATAATAAAACATTCTAGAACCAGATCAAATTTTTTTACATTATTCAAACATGATATGTCAAATTAAGAATTAGTATCTTGTAAAAGTTTAGACTATGAGTTGTAAGAATTTAATCATAAGGAAACCGACAATCTCTACAAATGATTTGTGATATATTTAACAAGGTTAACATGATTTGTGAGAAATAAAACATGATTTTAACATGTGGAAAACAAATTTTATCCTCTATAATATTCAATATCTGAAATAATCATCTTCCCAAGGATTTATATCCTTTACTTTAAAACATTCTACTTACAAATATTTTATATAATGCAAAAATATATCACAGATCATTCTTCAAAATTTACCTATAAGAAAACAATAATGATAATTGAATGAAACAACATGTGTCCGGGTGTTTTTTTTTCATTATTTTAAAAATTTTAGGTTCAACATGAGTTTTTGAGTAGTTTTGGCCCGGAACAATGCAATATTGAGAGGTTTCCATCTATGCATGGTTAGGGTTCATAGTTAGAGGTAATCAACGATGTGTAATGACCATGGTATTTATAGAATAAAACGTTTTATTGACCTTTAATATTTATGAATTAGATATTTATTTTACATTAATTGGGACACTTTTTCCAATAGCATACTCAACTAGACACAACATGTTTCTCTGAAACATTACGTTACAGAAAACTTTGAGTTTTACTAAAAAATAATACAATAATAATATTATTATTTTATATGGTAGTTAACACCTAGCTATTGGAATGGCGAGAAATAATAGTATCAACTGAATTTTGAAATATGGTTTACACATGTCTAAATAATTATTTATTATTTTCCAAATTCATTATAAATGGAAATAAAAACCAATTAAATATAAATGATGTGTTTTTATGAAAAAATATTTTAAAAGATAATAATTATGTTTCTAAAATCACTTCACTCTTTACGGATTTTTATTTAATAAAAAATGTAATTTATATATTCAATGAAATGTTTTAAATTCATCTAATATGTTTTCTAGATATGATATAAGAATGAATATAATTTTTAGATAAATTAATTTTCTATCTAAAAAATTAAGTTTACAGCCTTTTGATGGATAACCCTTTTTAAATTTAATTTTTGTCACTTTTATATGTTATATTTGAAAAAATAAAATTCTTCAATGGAAGAGGGATACCAAAATTTACTTTGCATAAATTTTTATTAATTTTCTGATTAAGTTCATTTTATGATGAAAAGTGGAAAATACTGATTTTAAATTCAAAACTGCGTTTTCATCTAATTTATTTATATAGTTAGATAGTCATTTTAATTTTATTTAAAGTATAACAAGGTTATGTTTTTATCATTTAATCTAATTATTATCATTTTCAAATAATTTTACATTTCAATTAGACAGAAAAACATGTCAATGTTTTTGTAGTTTTGACATCTTAAAAAATGCATTTTTATTTTGACAATGGATATAAATTTTAATTTAATTAATGAAACTTCTGTGTTTTGAATTTTGTAAAATGCATTCCATATTCGGATTAATATGGTTCAAATTGTGTGAATAGGTTCCTTTTATTTTTGGTCATTATGAATAGTAACATCAATAATTATTTTATTTACCATGGTAAAAGAGTAAATCTAGTAAATAAGGAACAAATATTACAATAACATTAAAATCCCCTATCACATGTACTAATCATATTGGTAGAGATATTTCCACTCATGGGTGTAATTTCATGGAAATTCTGTATCATTTTTTTAAATTATATGGAATTTTTTTGAGACTGCGAAATCTAACGGCGCACGATTTTGAGGCCCAGAGTGCTTGGAATGATCCGTTGAAGTTTTGTTAAGCATTAATTAGAGATCATAAAAAGTTTTCCTAAAAAGGTGTAATAAAACTTAAATGGTTACTTGGATCAGTAATCAGAGGGCACCGTTGTGCTCAGGTTGGCGGGTTTACCCCAAGTGCGACTTAAGTTTAGTCGGCACGAGCCTCATGTGAGAAAACCTTAAAATGGAATAACCATGAATACAATAATTAAATAAAGTTATTTTATTTTTAAAATTCTTATAACTCATAAACAGTTACTCAGATTAAAAATCTTATACCACCGCTGAGGTTGTGAGGGTATGCTCTTTTTAGGTACATATTAACTTTTTCCGACATGGGCCACTAGTGAATGTTTTTTTTGGCCGTAAATAAATTAATTAGGTGAAAATTATTTCATTAGTTAAATCATAACATCTAAATGGTATCTCAGATTAAAAATATGAGAGTACCTTTTGGTTTGTTGGGGCGTGTTCTCTTTAGGTGGGGCCAAACCACGTCCGACGCAGGTCAATGGTGAACGTTATTAATTTATTGATATTTTTTAAGGCACATTCAGTAACGCATGAGGGAAATTTTTTATCATTTAAATTGGTGCTCAGATTAAAAATATGAAGGTACCGTTGAACTCGGAGTGTTAGGATTCGCTTAAGGGAGGTTTAACCTCGAACGTATTGGGTCGAGGGAAGAAGTTGGTTTTTGTTTTTTTTTGTGGAGGATTAAATGAAATAAATATATTTTATTTTAAATATCCTCTCACCTATCCTTTACATATTTGGTGATGGGGACCACAAGAGGGTGGTCGGGTATTTAAATATTAGGAATTAAATGCTTGGTTACACAAAATGTATAACCAAAAATTTATTTAGTTAATAGGATTCATTAATTCTAAATAAATAAATCAGCTCTTAAACTAAGAGTTATATTAACTATTAATTGAGGTTGGGTATAGATTTTAGTTGGAGAATGGAGGAGCAGCATGATGAGGCTCTTGAAAAAGAACAGATCTCACAATCGAGAACCGAAGATCGTTGTTCAAGCGGCATCATTGGATGCTTGTTGCAGGAATGACGAACACTGACCCACCATCAACTGCGAATGTTATCCAACATATTTACATGGTAGGGGGATTATTTTGATGTATGATAAATATCTATTTATTGATTCCTCTTGTTCTTGATTCTCAACAACGATGGCCAAACAAACACGACCATCGATCTGCACATAGCATGATCTTCTCTATTTCTTTTTTCGCGCATTATTCATGAGTTATGAATTTACAAAGAATTAATTTCACTAAAAACAAAATGTTTCATTGAGCATGTCATACGAACATAGAGATCTCAGACCGAGGATCCTGAATCTACGGTTGTCACATTTTCCAGGCATAGAACAAAGATGCATTGCCTCGCGGAAGGGGCAATGTTGTAGCCCTATTTCGACATGTCTTCAAAGAGCAGTTCTATGTAGGATAGTCGGTGAGACGTACTGAAGAGGACTATATGGAGAGTGGAGGTAGCTCATGGTTATGGAAGGTGGAATGACTTCCTGTGGTAGAGTGAAGAAGCTGGCTTGGTCGACGATGTGGGCAAGCGGACCAGGGGGCTAGGCAGTGAGGTTGGCATGAGGAACAACAATGTGGTAGGCTGGAGGCACAATGTCATGGCTAGCCAGAGGTGGTGGCATCAGTTTTGAAACTGCGGAGGAACCCTACCATTTGGGGATGGAGATAATTGGAGTGTGAGAAACCATGGAAGAAGAAAGGGTTGACTGAAGAGAGATAAATTAAAGAGATGAAATAAAAATAAAAAACATTAAGGGCATGGAAGAGTGGGACATGCAAGGTGTAGAGCAAGGAGGTGCCTATTTTGGTGGTGCCTGGATGTTTTGGGTATGGGTATTTAAGGAACTAAACTAAATTAATAATAATAATAATATAATAATGAAATTATTATTTTCATTTTGAAAACTATTTTTCATCCATAACATATCGTCATGACGTCAGTTTCACAAACCGTCAGCGATAGCACAACATTTTATTCGAGACGGAAATTATGAATCCCATATTGGATGTCTTTTTTGGGTTTTTTGGACTGGGAACCAAAAACACGCATATAATCATAATATTTTATTATTATTAAATCATCTACTCACTGTAACTCATCAATGCAACGTCTGATTGACTTACCGTCAGTGGAGACATGATCCTGTCATTAACATAGTTGATCCAAGTCAAATGATTGAATATTAAATTCTAGACAGTGACTCAGGTTCATGAAATTCCCAATAATAATGTTATTATTATTGTTTCATAATCTTTCTTATATCGTAACTCATTCATACAAAATCATATTAGAGAACCATAATTAGTGTTGTGATCTTGAAATTATGATTACCATTTTAAGACCAATTTTGAATATTTAAGTAGAGATCGAGGTGCAGGCCCCAGGGGCCCGGTCTGCACATGTTGCGGTGAAATGATACATTTTCACCAGGTATCCATTGTGGACAAATGGGAAGTTAATCTCATGTGTTTTTCAATGTGTATTGCAATGGTGTGACTCGTTTTGTTATCTGGTGCCGTTTGAAGTACGAACATGTTGGATTGAACATGTATCCAATTGGTCCCTCGGTACTGAAATGCCTATAACACACAGAAAGGGCGTCTGGTTGATGTTCCGTCTATTGCACCGAAACCCTTACGACCTGTAGGTCCTTTGAGTTACTCTTTTTTGGAGCATATTGGAGGTTGAGGGACGACTGATATCTTAAGGGGTATATTCTATGGAGCTCGAGCACACTGAGTGCGAGGAATCCACTTGTTGGCTATAACATGAAAAAATGAACATCGATCCTGTGTGTGTCAGTGCTCAGCGATCCTGTGTGGGTCAACGTATACCAATCTTGTGTGGGTCAAGTCCTATGTGGGTCAGCACTCAGCGATCCTGTGTGCGTCAGATAATACCAATCATGTGCGGATCAGAGGGGGTTAGTTATCTATCAATCTTGTGTGGTTCAGTTCCTATGTTGGTCAGTGGGAGTTAGTTACCTATCGATCCTGTGTGGGTCAGAAGTGGTGCTACATAACAGAATAAGATGATATATCCTTATGACTAATCATCTGTAATTCTGTACTTATGTTATACTTGATTGTGAGATGAGTCACTTATGTCATCGTGGTGTTACCTCTGTGGTATTTCTATCTTCGTGGTGTTAATTGTGGTGAACTTACACCACTGTGGTGATGACTTCATGGTGTAGCAATTGTTGTACTTCTATAACTGTGGTGTTACCTCTATCATACTTCAATCATTGTGTTGTGACCATTGTGGTATTCTTCCCCCATTAATGATATGGGTATATCTTGATGACTTAGGTATATTTATGGGTATATACCTAAGTATATTTGATGTCATTGTTTGTGGTATTTACTTTGTTGAACTCTAGGATACCTATAGGGTCTTGAGGTTCCAACTAAGTATCTTTATAATGACCCCTGGATGGGCAATGCCTGCACCTTGTGGTGTCTCGTGTAGATGACAGACAACATTGATCGAGGCTAAGGGAGCCAGGACTGGACGGTACTCAGAGGTGGAAAATTTTGCATGAGGTGACATAGAGACTACTGATCAAGAGCTATTCCTACCCTTCAGGAAGGATCCTTGTTGGATGATCCAAGAGTTCTTTTTCCCATTTTTAGTTGTACTTTTATTTTTCATTTATACTTGTACATCTAGTTGGGCTGGTATTCCAACCCCTTTACTTAATGAAATCTTTTTCTACATCATATTACATTGTGGTTGCATCTTGTTGTGTACTAGTATGTGTGTTTTCAGAGGTTTAAATGAAATGTCTTCCTGTTATAGGGATACACCATTCTGGTGCAAGCCAAACCCTGTCTTATGGAAAGGTGGGCATGGGGAAGTCATGGCACGGGCCCTGATGAACGGGTCCTAACAAAGAAGTATTAGAGGAGTGGGTTCTACCAAAAAACTAGGACTCAGATATTTTCTATGTGGAAATAGTGTTAAGTTATATGTGTATGGTTTTCAGTTTGGGGAGTCTAGTGTTGGTGCTATGGCCGACATTTACATACACTAGGACCATGAATTCTGATTTCTGACACCGCACATAGAAACACTGATTACATGTGTTTTGAAAAGTTTTACGTTTTGATCTCTTGATTCAGCTCACCGGGTATAACTTAATGACCATGGTGCACCTGTTCCTTATCTAGATTCTACCACAAAGACAACCAACCGGGTTTCCCGAGAGATTACATGAAGAAAGAACACCGAGTGATGAGACCTCGATGTAGGGCCCTCGTATGGAATTGGCACATTTGGGTGGTGTATCGGCGACACCATTAACCATTGGGTAGCTGTTTCCACCGACCCTCTAGTATAGTGTGGATGCTGATTCTGCACTTTGCACAAGTTTCCGGGGTTGAGGCCTCTGAGGTTCCAAGGTGAGATGGACCCGCAGGCGGATGAGGATTGGATGGAGGCTATGGCTAGCGTTTTTCTCCAAGTTGAGACACCAATAGAGCATATGGTTATCTTAGTTTCATGTATTTCCTAGTGAGTGACCATGAGGATAGTCCACATAGTGATAAGGCTTCGATACGTCGACTATTTCCCGAGATAGTACCTTCGTGTAGTGTGTCGGAAAATATCACTGCCCGTTGGTCCGAAGTTACAACCGCTGATACCGATAGAGGACACATGTGGGCTTAGTTCCTTATGCATGTTTCAGTATCAGATACCCCTCAGGTTATGAGGCCTTTCTGGCCCATAGGTATCTAATTATTAGCTTGAGTAGGTGGCTGAGATTCCATATAGTTAGGGAAATATTCTATTAGAAGGCGGTCCAAGTAGAGATCCTTTTATGTGGCTAAGTAGGATGATGATATGGTTTAGGTTACCATGATCTTGAAAATAGGAAACTTTTATATTGATAATCCTGAGAAAGTTCTTCATAGATGAGAGTCTATTTCTATAAAGAGATAAGGGATTAGAGTTCCCTAGATCTTCTACAGCTTCGGAAGGACAACATGTCAGAAGCATAGTATTCATAGAGGTGTACCAACCATTCCAGGTACTCGAAGAATACAGTGTGATCAGTGCTTCAGGGATAAAACCACCGAGCGAGGTGTGTTTAGGGACATCCAAGCTAGCACTATTCTTCTATGAATACCTACTTATGTTAGGGTACTAGAGAGAACCTTTTTGGTTTAATGTTATTTGGATTAGCAAATATAGCCAGTGAATGTTAGTAGTATGAAAGCAGAAAACTAATGCCAGTCTTGATGAATTGGGCATGTAAAATTTTTCCCGAAGAGGATGTGATAGGGACAGATGAATCTGCAGGGTAGCAGATGTGGAAGTGGAGCTAGGATAGTAGCATGAGGTGGTGTATATATCAATATGTTACAACCACCCCTTGTGGTCCCCACCAGGCATAGGGAGTAGGAGAATAGGGGAAGGGAGTAGCTGTATATGGTCATGGAGTGTGACCCATGTTCTCTAGGAATGATTCGATGAACGGTCTATGTCTACTACTCGATAATGTATTAATAGAAATATGTACAAATCATTCCTTCATTTCACATATCTTTTCCAAAACCTAGAGTTTCCGGTTAGGCTGTTGACTTGACCCACACATCTAGTGGTACCTTTGGGTGGAGACATGATAATCACACTTACACTGACGGTGTGATCTGACCCTTGAGGCGAGAGTTTCGGTTGGAACCTCTTGGTGGTAGCGTCGAGGCCTTACAACGTTAGTTTGGGTATGGACTAGACATCCACAGTTCATACATAGATTGACTATATTAGAAAAAAGATTGTGGTTTACCTATAACATTGGAATGGTATTTTCCTTGGTCGAAGAAAAAGAAAACCCAAAAAGTAGAGGACAAACTCGTGCAAAGGAGGGAGCATCTGATCACGCATGTGTCGACCAGACCTACCCTCATTGGAGTGGGAGTTTTGAGTTTTGTGTTCCCATCAGTAGGGGAAATGTGTGGGGTACATAATTTTAAAATATGTTTCCAGGCTTACCTCCCTGAAGGGGGAGGGACATCTTCATTGGCTGGGTACTACTAGAGTTTTGGAAGAGATTTCTCTAGGGTAGAGGAAGCCTTGTCAGTTTTGAAGAAAAAGAGGGAGCCTTTTCTATGTAAGAAGAAGTGTCAGCAAAGATTTCAGGAGATGAGATAGAGATTGACAAGTAGAACATTGCTACCCATGAACTGGAGTTAGCAGCAGTAGTCATTGTGCTAAAGATGAGGCGGTAGTACTTGATCGGAGAAATTTTTACAGTCTACTCTTGTCACAAGAGTCTCAGGTATATCTTCTCTTAGAAAGACCTGAACCTGAGATAGCGGGGATAGAAAGAGTTCCTCCAGGACTAGGACTTTTAGATAGTCTATATTTCTGTGATGGGAAACGTAGTAACAGATTCACTCAGAAGGATATCTGGTATATAGTTATGGAGTGAGGCGATGAAGTAGCTAGCTGCTTTGTGGATATTCTATATGGATCGAGATGGGGAAACTTATCATCAGTCTATGATAATCACTCCCCCAATCTTTCTAAGAGTTAGGGACGTGCAACTTGGGGACAATGACTGTGAGGCATGATGTCCTCAGACATCAATAGGACAAGCACCAGATTGATTTTCTAATGGTGGGGAGCACATCACCCTTTTAAGAGGACATACTATAGTACTGGTGGTGCAACAGGAGGAAGTGTTGGCGGAGTTCCATAAGTCCCCTCTAGCAGTACATCCTAGAGTGGAAAAGATATATCATGACCACCAACGTTAGTATTAGTGGCCATGGATGAAGAATGAAGTCGAAGAGTTTTTATCATGATGTCTCACTTGTCAGCATGTGAAGACTGTATAGAGACAACAATAGTCTTTTACCGACAAGAGATGGAGACCTCTGGAGTTCCTTGAGGAGGGACCACGCTTTCTTTCAAGTCTTTCCACGACGGGGACTGTGGTGATTTGGCCGAGGCGAAAATTTAACACTGAGGTTTATCATACCATTTCTGATATATTGGAGGATTGGAGTGGTGGAAAACCACTTTATACTAACACCATGGTAGGAGTGGGTGCTCGATGACTTCCACGTATCGCAGTCGAGGAGTTACATTCTTGAACTGATCATGTCATCGTCCATGGAGAGCTATATTTAGAAGATGGAGTGAAATTTGCGGTGTTTCCAGTGGAGATTGAGGATTGATAAGAGTGAGTCTTTCATGGGTGGTTGATACCTCTGGTGTGCATACGTTGGCTGTATGGGGTCCTCCTGGAGAGCACATGGGAGTGGGAGGCTCAAATTCAGTCATAGTACCCTCATTTGTTTCCATAGTCTATGTAGTGAATTTGAGGGATGTAAATCCCTAAGGTGGGAAGAATGTAATGTCCCAGAAATCGCATATAATTTTTAAAAATTATATGGAATTATTTTCAAGATCGTGAAATCTAACAATGCACGATTCTGAGGACCAGAATGCCCGGAATGATCCGTTGAAGTTATGTTATTCTTTAACTAGTGCACATAGGCATTTTTCCTGAAAAAGTTGAATAACCCTTAAACAGTTACAAGAATCAAGAAAATTGAGGGCACCAATGCGCTCAGGATGGCGGGTTTAACCTATGTGTGACTGATGTTTAGTCGGTGCGGGCCTCTTGTGAGAAAACCTGAAAATGGAATAACCATTAATAAAATAATTAAATAATGTAAACTTATTTTTCATATACTTGTAACTCATGAGAAGTTACTTGGATTAAAAATCTGAGACCATCGTTGAGCTTATGAGGGTATGCTCTCTTTAGGCAGATACTAACATTTGTCAGCACGAGGCCCCAGTGAATGTTAGTTTTGGGCTGAAAATAAAATAATTAATTTACAATTAATTTATTGTTAAAATCCATAACATCTAAATGGTAACTCAGATTAAAAATCTGAGAGTATTATTTGTTTTGTTTGGGTGTGTTCTCCTTAGGAGGTGCCTAACCGTTACCCTAGTAGTTCAAGGGTGAATGTTATAAATTTATTGAACATTTTTATGGTAGGATCACCAAATGCACGAGCAGAATTTTCTAACTTTTGACCCAGTGCTCAGATTAAAAATTTAAAGGCACCGTTGAACTCGAAGTTTCGAGATTCTCTCAAGGTATGTTTAACCTCAACCACAGTGGGTTGAGAGAATAAGTTGGTTTTTGAGTTTTTTGTGGAGGATTAAATAAAATAAATATATTTTATTTTAAATATCCTCCAACCTCGCCATTTAATTTTTGGTGGGGGGGACCACAAGAGGGTGGTTGGGAATTTAAATGCAGGGAATTAAAGACCCGGTTACACAAAATGTGTAACCCCAAATCCCATTAATTAATAGGATTCATTAATTATAAATTAATGAATCACCTCTTAATCTAATAGTTATGTTAACTATTCCATGGGGTTGGGTGTTGGCTTCCATTGGCAAAAGTTGGTGCATGATCTTGAGTCTCTTGACGAAGAATGGATCTCACAATTGAGAAATAAAGATCATCGTTCAAGCGGTGTTGTTGGAAGATTATTGCGGGAACAAATAACACTGACCTACCTTTAGTCAAGAAAATTCTCCAATGAATTTAAGGGGTAGGGGGTTTATTTTAAAGTAAGATAAATATCTATTTTTTGATTTCTCTTGTTCTTGATTTTCAACGATGATGGAAAAACAAACAGGACCATCGATCTTCACATATACCATGACCTATTCTATTTCTTTCTTAGCATGTTCTTCACGCATTCTAATTCGCCAAATAATTTAGTTTACTAAAAACACCATGTTTCATTGAGCGCGACATATGGACGTAGATATCTCAGCCCGAGGATCGTGAATCTACAATTGTCACATTTTTTGAGCATTGAACGATTATGTAGAGGCCTGCAAATGGGGCGATGTGGTGGCCCTATTCTAGCATGTCTGTAGGGTGCGGCTCCGATCGGGATAGGCGGTGCGGCGTACTGTTTCAGTATTTGTGGAGAGTTGAGGTGGCTCCCTGCGGTGAAAGGCAGAACGACGACCCATTGTAGAGTGGAAGAGCCAGATCAGTCAATGAGATCAGCGAGAAGACCACGGGGGAATGGTAGTGTGTCTAGCATGAGACACAATGGCATGTAAAGCTGGAGGCACGACGGCGTGGCTAGCCGGAGGAGGTGAAGTTAGTTCCGGATGTGCAGAGGAACCATACTGTTTGGGGAAGTAGATAATTGGAGCGTGACAAATCGTGGAAGAAGAAAGGGTGGATTGAAGATAGAGATAAATTAAAGAGATGAAATAATAATAAAAATCATAAAATTCATGGAAGAGTGGGGCGTGCTGGGAATGGATCAAGGAGGCCCCTATTTTGGTGGTGTGTGTATGTTTTGGGTATGAGTATTTAAGGAATTAAATTAATTTAAAATTCATAATAATATAATAATTTTATTATTATTTTCATTGGGGAAATAGTGTTTCATCCGTAACATATCTGTGCGACCTCAGTTTCAGAAACTCTCAGTGGTAGTATGAACCTGACTTCGAGACATAAATTATGATTCCAATACTGGATGTCTTTTTCAGGTTTTTGGATCAGGAACCTAAAACTCTCAAATAACAATAATATATTTTTACTTTTAAATGTTCGACTCGCCATAACTCCTATGGGGGACGTTTGGTTGACTTAAAGTTTGTGGCAACATGATCCTGTCATTAATATTGTTGATTCAAGTCCAATGATTGAATATTAAATTCTAGAATGTGAATCAGGTTCAAGAACCTCCCAATAATAATTCCATTATTATTGTTGCAGAATCTAGATTATGTCGTAACTCATTCATACAACATCAGATTGTTGAACCGTATGCAGTGTTGTGATCTTGAAATTAAGATGGTGATTTCAAGAATAAATTTGGACATTTAAGTAGAGGTTGAGGTGTAGGCCCCACGAGACATGGTTCTCATGTGTTGTCGTGAAGTGCATCTTTTTCACTGGGTATCCATTTTGGACAAATAGGTAGTCCATATTGTGTGTTTTATTATTTGGATCGCAATGGTGTGACCTGTTTGGTTATCCAGTTGAATTTGATGTACGACCGGGTTGTACTGAAAATGAGTCCAATTGGTCCCTTGGTACTAAAATGCCTATAACTTACAGACCGAGCATCCAGTTAACGCACCATATTTTGCGTTGGAACCCTTTAAACATGGAGGGTGATTGGGATACCCCTTTGTGTAGATTAGTGGTGGTCGAGGTATGAAAGGTATCTCGAGGGAATGATTCTATGGTGCTCAAGTGCACTGAGTGTGAGGAATCCTATGGCTGGCTGTAACGTGAATAAAGAACATCGATCTTGTGTGGGTCAGTGCTCAACGATCCTGTGTGGGTTAGCACATACAGATCCTGTGTGGGTAAAAGGGGGTTAGTTACCTATCGATCTTATGTGGGTTAGATCCTTTGTGGGTCAGTTTGGGTAAATTACCTATCGATCCTATGTGTATCAGAAGTAGTGGTACTTCACAGAATAAGATGATCTAACCATAAGACTAATAATATGTACTTATGTAATTAAGTTATACCTGATTTTGAGCTGTGTCACTTCTATCATCATGGTGTTACCTTTGTGGTACTTCTATCTTTGTGGTTTTAACTATGTGGTAATTCTACCGTCATGGATTTGTCTTCGTGGTGTTACATGTGAGGTACTTCTATCATCATGGTGTCACCTCTATTGTACTTCTATCTTTGTGGTGGTACCATTGTGGTATTCTTCCATAATGAATGAGATGGGTATAACATGATAACTTAGGTATATATATGGGAATATACCTAAGTAGTGATGAAGTCTTGATTTATGGTACATTCATTGTTGAAATCTAGGAGACCTACATGTTCTTGAGGTCCCCACCGAGTATCGTTATACTGACCCCTTCACGGGATACGTCCACACCTTATTGTGTCTTATGCAAATGATGGGAAACATTGATTGAGGCTGAGGGAGCCTAGACTGGATGGTACTCAGATGTGGACTATTTGACGTGACATGTCACAAGGAATTTTGATCATGATCTGTACATATCCTTTAGGTAGGATCCATTGTAGATGATCTAGGTTATTTTTTTCCCTTTTCAGTTGAATTTGTACTTTTCTTTTTTACTTGTACTTCTTGTTGGGCTTGAATTGTGACCCCTTTACATTTAGCACTCATTTACTAACACAGATTAATTTGTGGTTCCATCTTGTTGCATTCTAGTATGTGTGTTTGTACAAGTTTAATGGTCATGCCTTCCCGTTATAGGGATACGACTTTCCGGAGCTAGTCACCAGCCTCTAGCCTATGGAAGGCGGGCATGGGGTAGTCACGGAACATGTCCTGAGGGACGAGTCATGACAATGGGAATACTTGGGTAGATTTAAAGACCCCATGAAGTTTCTTGGAGGTTAACATGACATTTTAAAAGAATTTGTTTAATGTGAAGTGAAATCTAACATAAACATGTATCTTTTTATAAAAAAACATTTATATGGGGTTATATAAGTGATAAATTCGAGTATAAATATTTATTAGAAAGATAAAAACATTTAAAATAACATGAAATTTTATTAATAATTTTTAGAAATAAAATATACAAATTTAAATATGGCACAGTGATGATGCATTCATTGCTTCGTTAATAAAGGATTCAAATAAATATTAAGATAAATATTAAGATAAATTTAATTTAATTTTTTTGATTCCCTCCAATAATTTTATTGATGATATTAACATATTATATTTGAGTAAATTATTTTGGATTGAAGTAATCAAGTTGTTATGACTTTAACAAAAATCAATTACTTTATAGTGTCAAAATTAACACAATTGAGTTTTTAAAATAAATACTATTTTATTAAATAATATAATAGTACAAAAACTCCAAATTTCGGCCAAATGTCTTATATAAAGTTTCAAATGACATTAAGGATCCACTTATTGTTCTTTTAGAATTTTATAGTAAATATAGTAACCATATATTATGAAAATGCATGAATACATGGTAATAGTTAATGTTTTTAACTAGGGCTTAATGCTAAAAGATATGGTTATGTTTGTGACCTAAAAATGTATAAAACCTTTTGGTTTTGTGTTTTTGGACCCAAAATAATGTTATATTTTCAATAAATTTGTTTGGGACCATTTGAAACCGAAAATAAATTTATAATAAAATAAAATTTGAGTTCCTTCTTCAAGTTACCATCCTCCCACTTATGAAAGGTCACCAACTCTACCCACATAATCATGCATATAAATCCACTTATAACATCCAAATTATGATAAAGTAATCTACTAAAATCCCTTAATTCCTTCGATATTCATTAAATTGGGAATAAGTAAATTCAAAAAATTCATTTGACTAAAATCAAAAGAAGTTACCCGATTTAAAGATAACGTCTTCTGTCAAGTTCATTTCATTTATTTTCCTTATCCACTCCCAATGATCTTATTATTATTTTGTTACAGAAAAAACTAGTATACATAATATACTAATATGTTTTTATGAAATTTATTATAACCAAACTTACACACACCTTCATCTAATTGATATGAACATACTGTTTCTGTGGACAACGAACTACTAACTCACGAAACGATGATTGTTCAATTTTCCCATAGCGCCCTCATGGGGGAAATTATGATGGAAATGTAATTATATATGACATATATTATATTTTTATTGTCTCTATGATTCTGTAATTTTTTTATATCATACCTTTATGCTCTCCATAATGTGTAAATACGGTGATTTCATTTGAGGAAATGCGGACTACCGCCCCCTCAAAGTGATATGACTCGTTCATTCAATACATTGAACACATAAAGGATGGTGTTAATGAACATATTTAATGTATATAAAATATTATATTATACTATAATTATAATATTCTTATGTGTTATTTATTTTTATTTCATCTAAATATGAAAAAGAAATGAAAGTAGCATTCATCCGTACATATGGCTTACCATCTCCATGAAAAGTGAATTCATTAATTATATCCAAATATTATGGACTATTATAAATACATATATACTGGATATATATGATTATATGATATCTATATCAGGAATAATATTCTTGAGATGATGGAAATTTTTCAACATGGACAATTTACATCAAACAAGTTCATTTTCGACTCAAGTACGAAATATCGACAAAACAACCTATATAAACATAAAATAATTATGTAGATTTTGAAAAATGATGATAAGTAATATATAATGAAAAATAATGAAGAAAAATGTTTTTATGAATGTTATAAATTAGTCTACGTTTATTATTCAAAACCATAAAGATTGAATGAGACAAGTCAGCCTCTAGTTAAGGAACTTTGTCTCAATATCCCCTCATTGAGGCATTTCATGATAATATCCAACCCCATTATTTTATAAGATGCATATAAAGCAACTGTGAAATTTCATATCCATATTTTATCAATACTATTGTTATTTATTAATTCATGGAGATTATGATTTAAAATTTCAAAGTGGTATGGGACACTATGAAAGTTTAATGTTTTAATTATAAAATAATTATCTACATGATATTAACTTACATATATATATTTATATCGATATAAAAGGAATTTAAATAGAAAATTATGTTTATCTATAATTTCAATAAAAATTTTCAAAAGTAATATTTTTATAAAAATAATTTTATGTTCTTTAAAAACAACAATAGGAATGTTATTTGTTTTAACGTATACTGAGATAATGTCTTCTCTGATGTCATAATAACTATTTGATATATGGATTCCACTATAAGACTTAATTTATTTTATCCAAATCCATTATGGTATTTTTAGGGTATATAGGTATTGAAGTTGGTCTATTAAATGAAAAAAAAAATTATAAAGAAATTTTTTTAAAATGGTGTTAGATGATTTTTTTCAAATGGGTTTTGTGATGAATGTGTTTTTGGAATTGTTCTAGAGAATTATATGAAATTGGTGATCCTAACACATCTTATAAAATTGGTTGATCCCCATTATAGCTCAAGGTTGATCCCTACACTACATATACAAAGGGTAGGGCCCCATTATATCTCACGGGTGAGCCCTTTATAGATTTTTTGAAGGAATGCAACCCATTATAGCTCACAAGTTTTCCCAATATAGATTATAAGAATGGTGATTCCTAGTGAAGATATTCAATTTGCATGTTGATCATATGGTTATTCTGATTGAATGAGATTGAAAGGGTTTTATATATATTATGACTTAAGTCAACTAAATGAGTTGTTATTGAATACCATTAGTTTAATGTTTTTATTTGAACAAAAAGTGTGAGTGTTATTAAAGTTAAAATGTTTTGTTTAGTTTTCTCAAAAAATCATTAAACGAGTTACCAGGTTTTAACTAGACAATTTGTTTTCTTCCTTTTCATATCCCTTGTTGATATTTTTTTGTAACATCCCCGACCGAGGAGCCACTAATCAGGTTCCCCAAGGAGGGTCGCTACATTACCTCAAAAATGCATCCCCAAAGCCCAGAGGTTACAGACTAGAAGCGAGGGATCAATAGGTCACGTGGGGATTCAATACCCTCAGTACCAGAGTAATCCATAGCAGGTACTAAATCAAATAGAGGAAAAAAATAGAATAGTCAATAGCATGCATAAATAATCATATCCCAAGAATAGGAAAATCCATATACAATAGAAAATATTTCATGTCATGATACACTGTCAAGTTAAAAAAACCTAAGTGAAAGTGAACAGTGGAATCCCTAAAACAGTCCGGACTCCATGTATGGAAACTCACCCAACACATTCAATGTCCAACTCAACCCCCTAATATAAGGTCATTGCCCTTGTCCTGACCTGTAATCATGAAATCTACGTAGGTACCCAATGACATCCCAACCATGGTGTGAGTATCACTCAGTAGACCACCACCAATGCTGTCTACAAAATATCCATCAAGGCATACAATACTTGCAAGTGATAAATAATGAAAAGTAAATATATATAGTTTAAAAGCCATATTTATTTATGATACCTTTTGTTTAACCACCAAATACATGAAGTTCATTTCCATGACATTTCATTGATCATTTAACCCTTTATCATGTGTTCAATGGATTATGCATGATAACTGTTGTAAACATGTGGGAATTAAACATGTCTTATCTCACAAGGAACCATATTTCATAATTCCCAATACCCTCACGTTGAATCCTCTATATTGGTGTTATATAACTATTAGGGGAAAAGAACATCATCCCTTTACCTAAATCATGAATTTGGGGGAGGATCTAGAACCAATTTCCAAATCAACCTATGGGAATAGAACCTCAAGTCAATACCCCACACAACCATGCCATGTGCACATTCTTATTTATCATTCACCACATTTAATCATATCACCAATACAATACCTATATCATTTACCAAATCAAAACAATATCATTAAATCGGTAATTAATAGTATGCCTTAATCCATTAATTCATTAGAAATTCATATTACTTAACCCCTTTTATCCCCATTCCCATTTTCCATTCCTATCTCATTAAGCATATTCAAGTAATAATCTAATCCCCTGTCATTTTCCCATTAATAAATTTACCCATTTCTCCATGCCAACTAATCAAACTTAGTCCATTACCCAACCAGAGTGTACAAATAAACACTTATTGCAAATCCTTAAATAATATTGACATATTCCTTATCAGATCTATGTTCTCACAAAATTTCCATACACTAATTTAGCTAATATTTAGGTTTATGGATTATCATTACACCCCATGGATGGACCTAATTAGGCTGAGTCATCCTCATTTCTTCTAATAGGGATTAAGGGGATTTAATTAACCCTTTAGAGTCCCACTACATCACAATAAGTCAAAGGCACTTGGAATGCTTAAAAGGACTGTAATAATAAAAACACTATATGCACAAATCTATACAAAATGAAGTGATATAACTTGTAGAACACCTACCATGAATCTGTTGGTGAACACACCCTTAAATAAAGCCTTGGATCCCAAATCAACCATCCCATGATGCTTCAGACTTAATCTTATTGAAAAAGTAGCGTTTGGGAGCTTCTAATGTATATGGGAAAGAAGTAGAAACCCAAAACCAAAAAGAAAAAAAAGAGGGATCTTAGACTTACCTGGATAATCAATCTACAAAAAACAGAACTCCAAACATCTTAATAACAAAAGAGATCAACCTCTTGGAATATTTTGGATTCTTGGAACATCTCTAGGGTTGAAGGAGGAAGAAGGGTGAGGAATATCAAGTTGGGAATAAACATCCCTTCAAGGAAATTTCGTAATTATTTAAAGGTTTATGGGCCACATGGTTTACCCGCACATTATTCCAAAAATTGTGAAAACCATGTGGATTCTTCTATCACAAAATATACCCCCTCAAATAGTTTACACGCATGGTTTTTCAAACTGTACAGAGGCTACTATCCAAAAAATCCCCTTTAGAATGTTTTCATAGGAATTCCGCACGGATTTCACTAACTATGTGAAAACCATGAAACATGACCAAGAACCCCTTTTATTTACCCTTTCGGGTCCCAAACCCTTGGAACACCCCCAATGAATATTAAGGACTTTGAAAAACACATAATTGATGAAATAAAAAACATAAACTGAAACGTAAGTAAAAGATACCTCATAGAGGACTCCAGGATCTTACAACCTCACCACCTTATAACGACTCATCCCAGAGCCTCTCTTTTATAGCACCATTGAGTTCCCAAGAGAAGGTGGTAAGTACACTGGGCCCACATATTTGATTCTCTATACCATGTTTCTTCCTGAACATTTCCATGCCTCTATATTATTGGAAACAAGGTCACATCCTTTCCCTGCAAAACATTCTCACCATAATCCACAATAAGAACTACCACCTTCTCAAAGGATGTATAAGCTTCATCCTCACCATCCTAAAAATTTATCACATGGGATAGATCAGGATGATACTTTTGGAGTTTTGAAACATGTAGAACACCATTAATTCCACTATACCATGGTGGAAGAGCCAATCGCTATTAAAAGGGTGTGAACCTCTCAACAATCTCAAAAGTCCCCACATATCTAGGAACCAAATTTCCCTGCTTCAAAATTCGACGATGACCCAACCTTGGTGACAGCGGAGGAAACACACTAACACCCACCAAGAATTTTAGAGGTCTACAATACAGAACATGATATGACTTCTACCTACTATATTATGTTTCCATACGATTTTGAATAAAACGAACTTTCTCTAACATCTCCTACAAAAGACTCGATCCTAACAACTCAGATGCTCCGACCTCTAACCAACATAATAGAGATCTACACGGTCTCCCATAAAGTGACTCTAAATTCTCCATCTGAATAGTTTCATAAAAGATATTTCTATCTGAAATCTCAATAAGAGACAATTTCTTCGCCTCGAACCACTGTAATCCATAAGAAAACTCTCAACATGCCTTCTAAAACCTAAATTGTAAGCACTCACTGCCCATTATTCTATGGGTGGTAAGTCATAATGAAAAACACATGGGTACCATGTTCCTTATGTAACCCTTCAAGAATCACGAGTTGAAATTCACTTCATGATCCAAAACAATGGTTCTTAGCACACCACACAACCACACTATTTCTTGAACATACAATTCCCCCAACTGGTTGACTGTATGGGTCTCCTAGATCAGAAAAAAATTAGCCAATTTTGTTATCTGTTCTACCACCACCCAAATTACATCATACTTGTGAGGCATAATTAGAATTCCCATTATGAATTCCATTGTAACGTCATTCCACTTCCAATGTAGAATTGAAAATGACTACAACAACCCACCCGGACACTGATGTTTAGCCTTAAAATGCTGAAAGGTAAGGCATCATACCAGAAAACTCACAACATATTTATTCATTTTTCGAAAAAAAACTAAATATAAATTCCACAATACATCTTAGTCATCCTCGGATGGACTTAAAACTTTGATGCGTGGAAATTTTGAATCAATTACTCTTGTAAATATCTCAGATCCACAACACGAACATGAATATAAGAAACTCAATCGGCACTAAAAGTACTTCAAGAATGTGACTCCCCACACTTAAGAAAGTCCTTATCCTCCCAACACCCTGGGTCTACTAGCTGACTCCCTTTAACTCAACACAAAATAAGAGACTCAATGACTATAGATGAAAAGGTCATCTTCCCAAGTCCATCCTATTCCTCAAAATGAATCTGAGCAAACAATGCCATCATCACCCATTATAAAATGGATTCCTGAACTACCTGATTCTGAGTCTTTCGGCTCAGAGCATCAGTGACACTATTCCCTTTCCCTAGTGGTACACCAACTCAACATCAAAATACTATAGGTACTCAGTACACCGTCAGTGTTGATGATTAAAAACCCTACAGGATAATATGTACTTGAGACTTTTATGGTTTGTAAACACCATAAAGGGTTCTTCGAACACGTAATGCTCCCAACACGTTAAGGCTTGAACCACAACATCTAGATCACGGTCATGAGTAGTAAAATACCTCTCATGTTACCTAAACATTTCCTACCCATAATCCACAACCTGATCATCCTGCATCAACACTACACCATGTCCAACAATGGATGCATCACAAAACTAGGTGTACTTTTTACCTGGTTAAGGTAAGATCCAAATCGGAGCAGAAGACAACCTCATTTTCATATCCTGAAAGGCATTCTAACAAGCCAATGACCATTCAAACTTAACCCCCATCTTGGTTAGGCCAGGGAGAGGAACTTAGAAATTAGAGAAATATCTAATAATCCTTCGGTAACAACCGGAAAAACCCATAAAACATCAAATATCAGAGAATTTTCTAGGCTGCTCCCAAGACACCATTGCCTGAACCTTTTCTAGATCCACTAACAAACCATACTCAAAAATGACGTGTCCTATAATGTGCACCTAATCAATATAAAACTCTCATTTTAAATCATGGCATAAATCCTATACTCTATTAGTGTAAAAAAGATGATTTCAAGATGTTTGAAATGATCATCGTGAGATCTAGAGTACACCAAGATATCAACCTAAAAAACAAATAAAAACTGATAAAAATATGTTTGTAATATCTGGTACATCAAAACCATGATCACCATTGGGCTATTGGTCAAACCAAACGGCATCACTTTGAATTCATACAACCCATAACTGCTTCAGAGAGATGTCTGGGGTATGTCAAACGATCTCACCCTATAATGATGGTATATCGGTCTCAAATAAATCAAAGAAAACACTAAGGCACCTCTAATATGATAAAACAAGTCATCAATTCTAGGAAGAGGGTAGCAGTTCTTAACTTTCATCTGGTTCAGCTTCCTATAATCGACACATAACCCTAGTGATCTGTCATCCTTCTTAGAAAAAAGAATAGTAGAGATCCACAAGGTTATGTACTAGGACATATAAACCACTTACACTCTAATTCCTCTAACTTATCCCTCAGTTATGGGAACTCTTATGGCGCCATGCAGTACGTTGGAATGGAAACTGACACCACTCAGGGCAACAATTTGATCGTGAACTCAATATCCCTATCAAGTGGTAACCCTAAGAATTCCTCTAGAAACACATCCTAAAACTAGTCCACAAAAAAAGGAAAGACTAGCTATCCTTTCTCCCCATAATATAACATTATTAATGCCATTTGTCCTATGATTACTTCCAACTACTGGCATAGAGGCCCTGTGTAATGTCCCTATTCCAGAAGCCACCCAGAGGCTCCCCATACCCGGATGGTCACATGGCCTCAAGAATATTTCCCCGAACACTAGAGGCTAATGACTAATCGCGAGGTCCTTGGGTGATATAGTGGGGAAACTATGCCTTAATTGGCAGAGTACACAATGAAAGTAACAAACATGCAATAGCAGAAGCAGTAAATATCCAACAGTAGTAAACAATGGAAGACTGAGATAATAAACAACTAGAGAAAAGCATAATAAATGATGCATGATACACGTGTATAGGAAAACATCCAAACAAGTCACAATACTGAATATAAATAGTTCTGAAGCAAGTACAAAGTAAAATGATAACAGCTCCTCAACACCGCAAGCCTAGGCTTGGTCCCCTGCTATCGATCTCCACATCATGTTATGTACCTGATGTGGAAGGGCGCTTACCCATATCTATACCTGCAATAATATAATCTATTTGGTCCTAAATGCATGGCCCAAATATGGTGTGATACTAAATCCAAGAAGGTAACCACCCGATGATCTGTGCCTAATAGTCCGTGAATATATGGAAGGTTAAAGTATAAAAAGCAGTAAACATGAACATGATGAATAGTAAACAATCCAAAGTTCCAATATCAAGCAACAACAAACAAGTAACTAATCACAAACAGGTAACCCTCTAGAAAGTACTCACAACCATCCCCTATGGTCTTACATAACTAGTAATAAGAACCCTCTAGGAAGTACACTCAGCACAACCTCTCTGGTTTGGACATACAAAAATTATATGACACTCTGAGGAAGCTCACCCGATCAATAACCCATATAGTCTAAGGTAGAAAAGGAACCTCAGAGGAAGCTCACTCATTCAATTCCCCTTATAGCCCAAGTCATTCATAGAATATCTAAGGAAGCTCACATAGTCAATTCCTCTTATGGTCTAAGGTCATCACGGTAATTAACAGTAAATCAAAGACTCTCTGAGGAATCTCACACGGTCTATCCCCTTATAGACTAAAGAAGTCAAGGACACTCTGAGGAAGCTCACTCAATCAAATACCTTATAGACGAAAGTAATCCTAGTCTCTATTAGGATGATCACATAGTCTATGACATTATAGCCTAATGCCCAAGGACTCTATGAGGAAGCTCACTCTGTCAATTACCCTTATAGTCTACTATATCCGGTTCTCATAGCCCTATGTAGGATAATGGAAGAGAAATTCAATATAGCCAATGTAAACCTACATAAATATTTTCCTAAATAGTCTACAGTATATCAAGCATGTCGCGATTAAAACTCCCAATCCTACAACAACAAGTATGGAAAACAAGTAATGTAGCCAATTGGCTAACATGACCAAACGGTCGTAAACAAAACATGCATGTGAAAAACATCAAAGTCATATAAAAACGTCTCTATTATTTTCCATTCATCCTCTACACAAGAATACAAGCATGGAAGGAAGAAAACATGGGTAAAACAGTAAACACGCAATTCCCCATTCAAGGGTATTGGTGGAAATTTCACATACTACTCAAAGACATTGAGAAGAAAGGCCCAAACCACATTCCATGGAATTAGGTGATCGATATACTTGAACCTAAAAGCAAGAATCGACTTAGAACGTCGTAGATATACAAAAACATATAAAACGTTCAACCCATGATGACATGGAAAAGAAGATGAACCAGGAAACGAGGTTCCGGCAGAAGAGAGAACTCAATGATACGATTCCAATAAAATCAACAGTGTCTGAATCAGAGGAAGGATGGAGGCTCGGGGACTTGTTGAAGATCTTTGCCCATACAGGTTCTATCATAGGAAGAAGACCTAGAAAAAAAGGTTTTTATGTCCGTCAGACGTGACCGCGGAGCATTTAATGAAAAAAACAAAATTCACGATGTTTAATTTTGGAGTACACAACGGGTACTTGCTATTTCGGTACTCCGCAATTGGTGGTGACCAATTCAATCCCACACGGCCATGTTTGTGGCTATTACACGGCCATCACATGGACTACTACGACAAGGAAGTGCACGATGTGTACTCATAAAGTACATGGCGAGTACATCAAAAATTTCTAGAAAGATATTTTTTCCCAAAAACGATCAGAAAAGGAAAAACATACCTGAAAAGAAGATCTGGGTTCTTTCAAACTTCCATCCTCAAAGAAATTCATCCCTTAATTTCCGTTACGTGGGGTAGAAGAAAAAACCATGAACAAATCCAGCCATTGAGATCATACATCAACCTATCTCCCCCAAGTCGCATCCATTACTCGCCCGTGCTGCCATAGCACACGTGCCAGAGGAAATGACCGGCCATGAAGAAACTTTGTACTGCAATCTAAAATCTGGATAAGATGATCTTCAAAAGACGTAACCACATTGAGCTCAACCTACTCTGTTTGAAAGAGATGAGACAGGTTTGAAAAGTAACGTCGAAGTTGAGAAATGAGGAAGACATCGTGCATAGCTCGGTACCTCTGACGTAACAGCAACTGATAGGCCACTGGCCCAACTCTCTCAAATAGATCAAATGGCCCGATGTACCTCGGTGAAAGCCTACCCTATCTCCTGATCCTATTGTGTCCCATCCTCGGTGTGACACATAGGAAAACCAGATCCTCGACCACAAACACTAGAGGTCATCTCCGCTGATCAGCATAGGACTTCTGTCGAGACTGTGCAGTAGCCATCCTCTTCCAAATCAACTCTTTCTACTCTGTGGTCTCTTGAACAAGACGATGTCCCATCAAATCTGTCTCTCCTACCTTCAGTAATCATATGGGTGATCGGCATGGCCTTCCGTACAAAGCCTCATAAGGTGCCATCTGAATAGTTTAATGAAAACTATTATTCTAGGTAAACATTACAAGAGTTATATTCTTATCCTATCAACCTACAAAATCAATAATGAATGCTTAGATCATGTCCTCAAGCACCTAGATTGTACGGTCAGACTATCCATCAGTCTATGGGTGGTAAGCTATACTGAAAAGTATATATGTACCCAATGCCTTCTAAAGCTCCTGCCAGACCCGAGAAGTAAAACGAGAATCTCTGTCTGAAACAATTGAGTGTAGAAATCCCTGAATATGTACAATCTCACGGATGTACAACCATCCCAGCTCTTCAACACTAAAGGTATCCTTGATTGGAATGTAGTGAGTGACCATCGTAAACTTATCAATGATGACCCAAACTGCATCATTCCCTCAGGCGACCTCGGCAAACTGGTCACGAAATCCATCACGACGTCTTTCCACTTCCACTCAGGAATGGCTAACTGCTGTAGAAGCCTTTCTAGTCACTGATACTCCTCCTTCACCTATGGGAAAGTGGAACATCTCATGAAAAAACGAGAAACATCCCTCTTCATACCTGGCCACTAATACCGATGGTGTAGATCCTGATATATCTTGGCGATGCCAGGATGATCTGCCCAAATTGAGAAATGAATGTCCCACATCAACTCCTCATGTATATCTACTGGCACCCATACACATCCTTAAAAGTTCAAGATATCATCCTTTCCTATGATCCATCCAGGAGTAGGGTCCTCTCCTAACACACTTTCTCACAGGACAAGGTCTTCAGGATCTGAAAGGTTCCTCATTCGCACCTGATCAAGAAGTGTAGAGGTAACAACTGCATAAGAAATAAAAGCCTTCCCCTGCCTGTCATGCACCTCCAAATGCATCTCACAGAATAGATCCATAAGCTTCCACTCACTACTGGCCTCTTGAACTACATGTATCTGAGTCCTCCTACTCAACGCATAGCCACTACGTTTCCCTTCTCAGGCATATATGCAAGCTCAATGTCAAAGAATTGTAGGTACCCAACACACCTCCTCAGTCTCAAATTCAGATCATGCTGAGTGAAGATGTAATTGAGACACTTGTGGTCAGTGAAAACCAAAAAGTGATCTCCTAGAAGATAATGACTCCAGCAGCGTAGGGCAAGAACAATAGTTGTGAACTCTAGATTGTGTGTTAGGTAGTTCCTCTCATGTGGCCTAAACTACAAAGACACTTATGCATGAAATACATCTGCATACATAAGAAGAACTCCCAGCCCGATACCTGAATCAATGTAGTAAACATTATAGCTTTTTCCTGGCACTAGAAATACTAGTATCGGTGCTGAAGTCAACCTCCCCTTCAGCTCTTGAAAGGACAACTTGCATGAATCTGACCCTAAGAACTTCGTACCCTTCTTAGTCAAACCTGTCTATGGTGCTACTAAGTGTGAAAAGTTATTTATGAAGAATATGTAGTATCCAGCTAGCCTTAGAAAAATACGAACCTCAAATAAATTCTTCCACTTCTCCTAGAAAACTACTACTCTCACTTTCTCAAAGACCACTGATACTTCTATCTCTAAGATTACATGACCTAGGAAGTGAATTTGATCCATCCAAAAGTTTCATTTTTAGAGAATAGCATATAACTGATTCTCTCTTACTGTACTCAAAAATGATCTCATGATGTGTGGCATGGTCGGGTCGAGTATGAGAGTACACCAAGATATCTTCCATGTAGACAACCATGAAGGAATCCAAGAATGGATGGAATACTCGGTTCAATAGTGCCATCATAACTCTAGGCATGTTCGTGAGACCGAACAACATAACCATATACTCATATAGACAATACCTCCTCTGGAAGGTTGTAAGAGGAATATCAGATGGTATAACGTGCAACTGATGATAACCAGACCTCATTTGAATCTTTGAGAACACCCGGGATCCTCGAAGCTGATCAAAGAGATCATCAATCCTAGGCAAGGGATATCAGTTCATGTCCATAAGCTGGTTCAGCTTCCGATAATCCACACATATCCAAAGAGTACCATCTGCCTTCTTCACAAACATGACACATGAATTCGAAGGAGAAGTACTCGGTTGGATGAAACCCTTTTCCGGAAACTTCTCATATAGTTTCTTGAGCTCCTGCAACTCTGGTGTAGCCATCCTATTGGAAGGAATGGACACCAGTGCCACTCCTAGAACAAGATAAATAAAAAATTCTACCTCATTCTCCGAAGGAAAACATGAAAAATAATCTAGAAATACATATCTGAAACGATTCACCACTAGAAGAAAGTCTAACTGTGAAGTCCCCTGGTCATCTAAGTATAGACTAGAAATCTCAGCGGTAACTCCTCCCAAACAATGATGCTCTGGACCCACTCTACTCGCCTTGACATCCCATTCACCCTTATGATGAAAATATTTACCATCTTGTGATGTGAAACTCACCCTGCAGCGATAACAGATGATGAATAACTAGAATGGAACTAACCTTACCATCCCGAGAATGACATCATAGCTCATTGACTCGAGGACATAGAGATCCCATAAGAAGTGACATCCACCAACCTCTATAGGTCACTCCTTGCACAGATGTACACTAGATGTTCTCGTCCCCTAAGATTGTTAATCATTAACATTTTAGCAGAAGAAAAGATGTAGTTCCCAAGGATCTCCACAATAGTAATAGCGACAAAGCTATGGAATGCCCCTATGTCGAAAAGAGAAGTAGATAAAACTGAGGCTACTAAGATCGTACCTCTAACTGTAGTGGGTTTGGGATCCTACTCCTACCGGGTCTGCTCCACTGTAAAATTCTGCCCTGCTCCATGGATCTATGACCCTACCTGAATGATCTAAGCTGATCCAACCTATTGTCGCTGAAGAACCTGCGACTGACTACCCTGGCGACGACCTCCACCTCGGCCTGAACTGCCAGAAGAACTCCAGTTCCTAGACTGGTGAGAAAGAGGTGGTGATGCTCCCGAATGCGGGGTTATAGAAGAACCTTTTTCCTTAGCTGCTGGAGAGAAAAACTGACAGAAATGTTGGAGATGGCCCATTATGCAGCAAGATCGGCAATCCATCGGGTATCTTGGGCAACATGGCCTCATATGCCCGCTCCTCCAGCACTGGTAGCACACCAAATGCCTACCAGAAGGTGCATCCCGCTAACTCTGATCACCCCATGCAGTCTCCCTACAGCACATCCTGTTATCTTCTAGAGGAATACTAACCCTGGATGCCGAACCGCCATGGCTCACAGCTCCATAATCCCTCAGAATGAAATTCATAATTAGCGCCTGGTTGACGATAGAGGATATAAAATTCAACCTAAAGATGTTCACCTAGGAACAAATCTCCTGCCTGAGACCATCCTCAAACATCCTAGCCAGGAACAACTCATCACCTACTGAATAGGAATGAAATTTTTCAGGTCTGTGAAGAGAGAGGTATACTCCATCACAGAATGAGTACCCTACTCTAGGCTCATGAACTACCAGGCTTGATCGGCCCTCAAGGTCTCTTGGTATAAGTAATTTTAAAATATACGATGTAACTCCAACCAATCCATATTCTGGTGGAATCCCACCTGAGAGATGACATCCCAAAACCCCTTGTCGGAGTCTTGGAGCACGTAGGTCGCGAGCTTCACCCTCCTCTCTGGTGGTACCTTGAGATGCTCGATGATCGTCAGCGTGGCGTCAAGACAAGACTCTATGGCCTGTGATCCTCCTTCCCCTAAGATGGTGGGAGGATGCTGTGGGTGGAAATCCTGTGTTAAATCATCCATCGACGAGGAAAGAGGTGTCACTCTCTGGAAGGTCTGCATCATCCTCATAAAACCCTCCATAAACAGCGCATCGGCACCTGCTACTGGTATTACTAATGGTGCCAAGGCTGGCACAATATGTGGATCTACATGAAGTCTATGATCATCCATATTAGGCTTCTGATCACTGCCCTGCAACTAGTAGTAAATCAGAGGATGTCTAGGTGCCATGAATCTGCAAGGTAAAACACACACTTAGATTCACGATTTTCAAGGACTGAAGACTGAAGGCACAAGAAGAAAACTGGAAAAGAAAGTATTAATGTTAAGGAAAACATGACAACACGACATGTATTCCCCCTACACGACGGGTTCCCTTGTGTCATTCACATGGGCGTGCACTCCCACCACAATTGGTCGTGTAACACCCCAAAACACACGGCGTGTTGTCCTAGAACACGACATGTACCTGAATCCTCTTTCCTTGCCCGGGTCCTACTACACGGTTAAGCCACACAGCTCTCCAAATACATGACCACATGGAATGTTCAAGGCAGACATGTCGTGTACTAGAAAAGATTCACCTAGCCTGTGTTGTTAGTGACATAGCCTAACACATGGATGACACTAAACGTAATGTTCTATAGATACACGACATGTATGTGAAAGGATAACACCGACCTATGTTTTTTGTGACACAGCCAGGTACCTAGGTTAGACTACACATCATGTTAAATCCAGACATGGCATGTATGTGAAAAGATAACCCGACCTGTGTAGTTCGTGACATGACATGGTACCTAGGTTAGACTACACGACATGCGAAAATGGTGCACGGTATGTTCCTACAAGGAATTCCCGATCTCGTGCCTCTGCCACACGGCCTATGACACGATTGGAGATTATAAAGTGTGTACATATGGTACATGGCATGTACTTTAGAACGAAATGTTTCTTCTTGAACATAAGAAAACATGGCATATAGTCGAAACTACATGGTATGTATTCTGGGTTATTCCAGATAGTAAGCCTTCGAAACTACTCCAGAGGCTAGAAAGACACTGAAATGAGCATTAAAAGTGCCAAATTCCAATCCATGGGTGTCCGTACTCCCCGCGTATCGAAGCTTGGAGTCTTACACATGTTTTAATGAGATAAGAAAGTGATGATTCACCAAATTCGGGTCCATGAGGGACCATAACACCCCATGAACCTAATTTTGGCATTCATCCATAAAAATCCTTACACAAACAATACCTTATCAAACAGCAGGTATTCTTATCAAGGAGTCTATAACAAAAACATGCATATTCTACATGAAATCTATCACAACAGCATGAAATCGCTAATGCATCCTAGATGACAAGGCAAGAATGCATGACATGTGATTTCTAGAAAGTGCCTATTTGATGCATGAGAAGGTATACCCTCATCTCATCTGGTTTCAACAGAAATAGAACCTCAATAATATCAACAACAATAGTAAAAATCATTTTAATCACCAAAGGTGAAATCAAATCAATTGTAATAATTGCAAAAGCATAAGATTGTAATTAACAAGGTAGATTGGTTTTTCCCTGTACACAGGTTAGCTACTCCTAAGTATAGCTTATTACCACGTAACTATTCCTTCATATCCGTGGATAATGTCTCCAAACAATAAATCAAGATAAAATAATTCCTCTGATACCAGTTTGGAACGACCCGGTTCCAGAAGCCACCTAGAGGCACCCCATACCCAGTTGGTCACATGGCCTCAAGCGCATTTCCCCAAACACCAGAGGCTACTGACTAGCAGCGAGGGCCTTGGGTATGATAGTGGGGAAACAATACCCTCATTGACAGAGTACATAGTGGATGTAACAATCATGATATAACAGAATTAGTAAATATCATACAATCGTAAACAACGAAAGACTGAGATAATAAATAAATGGAGCAATGCATAATACAAGTTATTAGGAAAATAAAAAAACAAGTCACAATGATGAATACAAATAGTACTGAACTGAGTACAAAATGAAAAGATAATAGATCCTCAACATCGAAATCGTAGGCTTGGTCCCCTACTCCCCATCTCCATTGCACGTCAAGTAGTTGAAGTGGAAGGGACCTTACCTTTATCTATACCTTAAACAATATAATCTATTTGAACCCAAAAGAAGGGCCCAAATAGGGTGGGAGACTAAATCCCATAATAAACCAGCCTAAGATCTGTGCCTAACAGTCAGTGAATATATGGCAGGAAAAAGTACAAAAAGCAGTAAATAGGAACATGTTGAATAGTAAAGAATCCACAGATCCAATATCATGAAACAACTAACAAGAAGCTAAGCACAAATAGGTAACCCTCTAGGAAGTACTCATAGCCACCCCCTCTGGTTCTACCTATGAAGTACCATAAAACCTCTTGGTATAACACTTAGCCTAACCTTTCTAGTTTGGTCATACGAAAATTATGAGACTCTATGATGAATCTCACTCGGTCAATTCCCCTTATAGACCCATGGTCAAGAAATCTCTGAGGAAGCTCACTCGGTCAATTCCTCTTATATCCTAGGTCATTCAAAGACTATAGGAGGAAGCTCACACATTCAATTCCTCTAATGGTCTACAGTCAGAACGGTAATTCAAAGTACAAAAAATACTCTCTGATGAAGCTCACACAGTTTATCCCCTTACAGACTGAAGAAGTCAAGGACTCTCTGAGGAAGATCAGAAATTCAATCCCCTAATAGCCCAATGTAATCCAATGCTCTTTGAGGAAGCTCACATAGTCTATCCCCCTACAACATAATGCACAAAGACTCTCTGGGGAATCTCACTCAGTCAATTCCCCTTATAGTCTACTACACCTGTTCACATGGACCTGTATAGTATGATGACATAGCAATGAAATATATCCAAATTAAACCTATAGTACTACTTGGTTAAACAGTCTACATCATTTCAAGCATGTCAAGATTCAAACTCTCTATCAAGTAGCAACATGTACGGAAAACAAGAAAAGTATCCAACTGGATAACATGACCAAATGGTCGTAAACAGAACATGCATTGGAAAAACATAAATGTCATAGAAAAACAACCCTATTCTTATCCATTAATCCTCTACACAAGAAAAAAATCACGGAAGGAAGATAAAATGGGTAAAACGGTAAACACACAATACCTCGTTAAAGGGTATTGGTGGAAATTGAACATAATACACAAATACTTTGAGCGGAAAGGCACAAAACACCTACTTTGGCATCAGGTGATCAATATACTTGATCATCAACACTTAAATCTCCATAGAACGTCATAGATATATGAAACCGTATAAAAAATTAAACCCACAATAACATGGAAAATAAGATGAATAATGAAATGAGGTTCCATCATAAGAGATAACTCACTGATGCGATTCCAATGCAATAAAAGTTGTCAGTATCGGGTGACTGATGGAGGATCGGGGGCTCGTCAAATATCTGTGGCCGTACGGGTTCTCTATGATGAAGACGACCTAGAAGAAGGTTGTTCTGTCCGTCATACACAACCGTGATGCATTTAATGAAAAAAATTCATGGCATGTACTTTTGCAGTACATGACATGTACTTTTGGTTTCCGTTCTTCGCATTAGGAGGCCTCTAAGTCACTCCCACATGGATGAGTGTGTGGCTACAAAACCGCATGCACACGGATTTCAATGGCAAGGAAGTACACGGCGTGCACCTAAAAAATTTCCATAAAGAACTTTTTTTCTCAAAAATGGCTAGAAAAGGAAAAATATTCCTGAAAAGAATATCCTGGTTTTTACACCCTGCATGGCCCGCTTCAGTATCCCACTAACCAAGGACATAAGTTCTCCCATCAAGATATTTTAATGTTACCTGACGAAGGTAATAGTCAAAATGACCTTGATAAAATTTCAAGAAATCCATCCCCATGATTAGGTCAATCCTAGGAAAATCCTGGACAAGTAGATCCCATAGAAAATAATACCCACCAACCTCTATAGAATATCATTTACACTGACTGATGTCCTCGACTCGCACCCCTAGCGGTGTATCAAGAGACATTACCCCAAATGTTGTCTCCATAGTTATGCTCAAAAAATCTACCAACTGGGAATAAATAATGGAATATGTATCACATGTATCAAAAAATGAAACAAAAAGAGTAGAAGCTACAAGAATCATACCTCAAATAGTAGATGGTCCTACCTCACCTCATTTTGGTGTAGACTACACTCTATGGAGATGACATGTACCTTTACCTCGGGCTTCAACCTGAGTACCTTGCAGTGAATTGCTCTGTAGGTAAAGATTATCTCACCCTATAATTCTACATCCACTGTCTCTACCATTATGACCCATGGAGCACCAATTACCTTCCTGATACGGGGTAACTGACCCCCTGCCTATGGTCAGCATTATCCACTGGCCTCAATCATTCCCTGATTGTCACAGCTTTCTGTAGAACCTCTGAATGTGGCTTAACCTTCCATATTCTTGGCACTCAACCGGTGGTCATAGACACTAGTCACTCTTGTGCCTCGGCCTGAAACACTGAAAATAGATGACCTAGTCACCACCCTAAGAAACAGACCCCCCCCCCCATTTGAATACTTTGTGCGCTTCCACCCTCCGGAAATATTGTAAAGTGACGCTTCCTACTATTAGAAACCTCACCACTTTTCAACCAAATGGGACACAAGTTCACTACCTGAAGAACCATTTAGGTTCCCCTCTGAGATAAGTGCTTGATCCAACACTTTAGAAAACCTTTTCACATAAAAGATATTCACCAGAGATCTTATCTTGCCTCTTAGTTTGTGCTCAAAGTGTTTTTCCACAACTTCCCCATCTCCCATCAACGTAATATCGAAGCATCCCATATTAGTGAAACGACTAGCATAGTCCATCACCAACATTGTCATTGGTGTCATCCTCATTAAATCTACAGTCTTCTCTAGCCTCAATGTTTCTGGATAGTAGTGCTCAAAGAGATTATCTTGAAAATCCTTCCACACCATTCCTTTATCCTGCTCCGTCTTAACCATAATGACCCACCTATGCTTTGCATGACCTGTCAACATATTTTTCTCAAACATGACTCACATCTAAAGTGGAGTATCTAGATGGTAATGATTTTTTTGGATGGACTCAATCCTGAACTCTACTACTTCAGGCCATCCTCTCTGGTGAAGGATGGAGGGTGATGTATCTAAAACTCTCTATCCAGCTTGAACATACTTGGTGCATCCCTCCCTGGGAATCGATCCATAATATGAATAAAACGAGTAATGTTTTCATAGAATCTCTCTTCTCTATCTTTATTGATCACCACATTCTCCAGCTCCACTACTGGAGGAGCGTTCTCAGAAATGTCCTCATGTCACCCAAGCAGCGCACATCTTTGTGGTGGAATTTTTCTAAAATTTCAAACATTAGATTTAGAACACAACAATAAAACCTTTATGAAAGGAAATAAAAATTGGTATGATAATCACTCTCCACAAAACTAGTTTGTAGTCACTACCGAATAAAGTCCAATCACAACAGGATCATAACCTTTGGTCATCTCTCCTTAGGCCATGGCTAACATGGGTACCTAATTCATATAGTTAGAAACCATATATTTACACCCATCCAAAACCATTTCCATATCCCAATTTACTATTTCATCATGTTAACCCACTTTTACTTCATTATTAAACACCATTTTCAAATTACTAATTGACATTCTCACTTCCATTTTTATCCATTCAAACTATCTCATTAGGCATATTACTTCTATGGAATCATATGCATCATAACCTTTATATCCCAAATACCCTTCCCATGTGTCTGCCTATCATTATTCAGATCACTTTCTCACATAGGTGCCTTGAATGATGCTTGAATGTACAACCTCACACTTTTCTAGCCACAAGAGAAATATCACAAAACTATCAAATCACATAACAAGTGCATCACCTAATGGTATAATACCATCAAATGTAACTACTCACAACAGGAAAAAAAATCCCCTCCCAGGGTGACTTGGGTTTTCCCCCATACATGGGTTAGCTACTCCCAAGAATGAGCTCAATAAAAAGGCCCAAAACATTCCTAATCTATTTTCCACCATCCCCAAATGGAAAAAGTGAAAATTTCTCTTTTAATACTACATTGTAACATCCCTAACCTAGGAGACACAATTATAGTTCCCCTAGATGGGTCACTACAGTAGTTCAAGTGCACTTCCCTATACACCAGAGGTTTCCCACTAGCAGTGAGGGTTCAATGGGTCATCTTGGTAGACAATACTCTCCTCACTAAAGTAATACACAATAAATAATGATTGAAATAGTGGAAAAAATAGAACAATCCATAACATTAATAAATTACCAAATCCCAAGAATGGGAACATCCATATATAATAGAAAATATGTCATGACATGCTACAATGTCAAGTGAATAAAACCCCAAGAGAAATAAAACAGTGGAATCACCAAAATAGTTCGGATTCAAAATCTAGAACCTCTCCCAAAATCTTATATGTCCTACTAAAATCTCTAATATAGGGCCCTTTCCCTAGCCTTGACCTAAAAGCATGCAATCTGCTTGGGTACCAAATGGAATCTCAAGGAGGGTATGAGTATAACTCAGTAGGGCACCACCAACGGTGTTTACATAATATGCAGTAATGCAGATAGTGAAAGAAACTAAAAAATATTTATATTTAATGATAAAAACTTCAAAAGCCAGAATTATTTAGGTTCTCTTATGTTAAACCACCGAATACCCGATGTTCATTTCCAAGAGAGTTCATTTATCATTTCTCCCTTTATCACTTTTTTAATGGATTAGGCATGACCAATGTTCTCACCATGTTGGAATTAATCATGTCATATCTCTCTATGCACTATATCACATAATTCCCAATATCCTCACCTCAAAGCCTTAGTTCATGTGAAATGCAACCATTTGGGGAATCAAACTATCTCCCCTTCCCTAACCCATGTATTTGGGGGTGGATCTAGAAACTCGGTCCAACTCAACCCATAGCCATAGATACTCAATGTAATACCCCACTAAATGAATCCATGTGCACAATTTTATTTATTAATTCACCACATTTAATCATATAACAACAAGATAACCAATATCATTTACCACATCAAAACTATATCATTGTATGGGGTATTACCCTTATGCCACAATCTATTAACACACATTATATTCATATTACTTAACCTGTTTTAGCCCAATTCAAAAATTTCATGCCTATCTCACTAAGAATATTTAAGTTAGAAGCTAATCCCCTAGAATTTTCCAATTAATCCATTTGACACTTTTCCAAGGGCAACCAAACCACCTAAGGCCATTACCCAACCTATGGGTATTACTAAATACCAATTGAACATACTTCATGCATATTGACATATTCCTCATATGATCTATGTTCTCACACGATGGCCCTACACGTACTTAGCTAAACATTATGTCTAGGGATTACTGGCACACCCCATGGATGGACGTAATTTGGTCGAGTTATCCTCCTTGCATCCCATCAGGATACAAGGGGTTTCAATTAAAAGTTTAAAAACCCACTACATCCCATGAAGTGAAAGTAACTATGAACTCTGAAAATAGGAGAAATAATGAAAATCATATATGCAAAAATCTTCATAAAAACCATGGAATATTACTTGTAGAGAACCTACCTCGAATCTGTTGGTGAAGAAACCCATAACCAGAGCCTTAGATCCCAATTCAACCAACCCTTGAAGCATTAACCTATATCTCATTGAAAAATTATAGTTTTAGAACTTCATAAGGAGATGCACAATAAATAGAAACCCTAAACTGAAAATAAAAGATAAAGGGACCTTAATCTTACATGGATCATCAATCAGCAACCAACAACACTCTAAATGGCTCAATAATGAAGGACAATGACCACTTGGAAGATCTTGGAAGACATGAACGTCCATATTTTTGAAGGGGGAAGAAGTGGGAGAAATCCTGGGTTAGGAATAAAAATCCCATCATAGAAATTTTTTACTTTATTAAATGTTTCTGGGCTGCGTGATTTAACCACACAGTTTTCCAAACCGTGCAAAAACTGTGAGGATTCTTATGTCCCAAAATATCCCCATCACCTGGTTTACCTGCACGGTTTTCCATACCATGCACAAACCATACAGAGTATACTGTCTGAAATAACTCCCATTAGAATGGTTTCCTACTAGTTATGTATAGTTTTCACTAACTGTGCGCAAACAGTAGAGCATGCCCCAAACCCCCCTTTTCCATCCCATTTCGTGTCCTGAACCCCCAGAACACCCACGATCCTTTTTAGGACTTGGGGAAACAAGCTATTGACCAAATAAATGGATTAAACTAAAATGTATGTAAAACATACCTCAATGATAAATTGGGGATCTTACATTATTCTAATAAAATTTTTTTGAAATGTTTTCTAGAGGGTATAACAATTGAGAAGAGAACGAAAAAGGTCAATAGTATTATTATCAAGAAAATAAAATCTTGGTCTCTTTAAAGGGTTTAATTTGTTGGAAAAATTGGATACTGAGTGTAATTGTCCACATGTAATGTATGGGACTATTACGTAATAATTATGGCCAAAATCTCTAAAAATATAAACCTAAAAAGTTCCTCAATGTGAATTCATGATGTAAGTCCTAATTAACTAATAATTAATGTGTGGGAATTTTAGTTGGTATCCATGGAAAGGATTTGAAAAATTTGGAGACTTTTATGTTTTCATAATGGTTAGGGACATGATCATGGGTTTAAAATTTTTAGGTATATTATATATTCAATTACTTAGAAACCCCTTTTGAGGCTTATGTTTTTTCAAGGTGATTAATGGAATTTTTGAAGACATTAACCATTGATTAAATTATGGGTTATAAGATTTTGGGATGAAAAATGGGAGGTATGAAATAACCTTTGAGGTTAAAACATGTTATGGTTATTTTTTAGGATTTTATCTCATTTTTTTATATTATAAAAAATTATATTATTTTAGAAAAAATATATCACGGTGACCAAGTGACAACCCATCATGTCAGACAAATCTTCAAGAATCTATACCACAACCAAAGTGTGATAGGTATTTATCACCTACCAGTGGCCAACATGATGTCCATGTTTTATATGACTTATTTCTTTCAGTTAAATGATTTTATGGGTTAATAATACGTTGGTTTTGGAAATTTTTATTTATCGAATAGATATATTTAGTGTATGAAAATAATGTTTTGATTAAGTGATAAATGTTATTTTGGAATATTATCTCTATTTTTGGAACAATATAAGCTTATGAAAAATGGAATACTAGGGTATTTTATTTAATGAGTAATTATAGAATTTTATTTTGGAAGAATTAATGTTTTTATTGTGGTCTTATATAGATTTTTTTAATTTAATGAAATGATTAACCGATCCTAAAGAATAAGTCGTTAGGTTTATTTCATTTCTATATGAGAGTTTAAGAGTTGTCAATATTATTTGGAGGTAAATGTTTTGTTTCATCATGGAAGACTATTTGATCAAATTCTTATGTGTTTTTTGGATCAACATTAGTTTAGATTATATTGTATAATTTTAAGGACAATTGTGTATTGAATTGACTTTTTTGAACATTGGGTATTCTTTGGTAAATTTTAGAGATAAAGAATATTAATTTTTATAAAGGATTATCCTTTTTGGGGATTATTTAATCTTGTACTGACCATTTTGGTTTTGTTTAATGTCTAATGATAGGGGAAATTTATATATTATGTTTTGTGTATTATTTTATTATATATATGTTGATTATAGAGCTTCAGGTGTGACCATGTCATCTTCAATACTCATTATTTGGTTGAAATGTAAGTTTGAGGTAGAAATTTATTAAAGGATTAAACTACACTTTAAAAATTAGTTATATTTCATTATGTTCATAGTCAATATAATAGATAAATTCGAAAATATAATGATGATGAAATTAAAACAAGAACATTGTTTTTTTAACTTTCCTACTGAGTAATCATATACTTTTTAACCCAGAACAAGTTTATGGTTTTCTCACAGTTAACTTTGACCGGATCATGTTTTATATCACACTCTATCAGAACTTGATGGTTAGTTTTTCTTTTATATCCATGTTTTTACAAGGAATCCTAGTATATGTTATCTTGGGTGACCTTTTTACTTCTCTTTATTTATTTTAATGTGATAAATTTATTTAATCTTTTTCCGATGTGGGTTTTTCAATGATGTTTTTGAGCCCAATTGTAAAATTGTGAGGACACAATTTCTAAATGGGTGGAATGATATAATGTCCTAGGTATTTATAGAATAATAATTTTTTTTATATCAATATTTATGAATAAGATATTAATTTTATGTTAAAGGGGACTCTTTTTCTGATAGCGTACTCGACACACAACAATAGGTTTCTATGAAATCTTATGTTGAACACAACTTTGATTTATACTAAAAAACAATACAATAATATTTTTGTTATTTTAAATTGTTGTTAATACCTAGCCTTTAGAATGGTGGGAATGAATACTATCAACTGAATTTTGAAATATGGTTTACATGTATATAAATAATGATTCATTGGTTACTAAATTTTTTATAAATGGAAATAAAAACATGCTGAATATAAATGCCATGTTTTTATGAAAACCTATTTAAAATGATAATAATTGTGTTTATAATATTATATCACCCTTAATGGATTTTTATTTAATGAAAAATATATATTATATATAAAAATACAATTTTTTAAAGTCATAATATATATTTTCTAGATATGACAAAAAAATAAATTCATTTTTTCGGATAAAAGAAATATTTTTCTAAAAATGCAGTTCTACCGCCTTTTGAGTGAGAAGCGTTTTTAAATTTACTTTTTTTACTTTTATATGTTATATATTTAAAAATTAAATTTTTATATAGAAGCGGGACACCAAAATTAACTTTGTTATTTTTTTTAAAAATTTTCATGTAATGTTCATTTTTTAACGAATAGTGAAAAATACTGTATTTTAATTCAAAACTGTGTTTTCATATAATATATTTATATCGTAAAATTGTAATTTTAATTAGCTTTAAAGTATAATTGGATTATGATTCTATGATTAATAGAATTATATTCATTTTATGCAATTTAACATTTTAATTGGATATAAACACCTGTCAATCATTTTGTAGTTTTATTTATTAAAAACCCACTTTTTGATTTTTACAACGAGAATTTATTTTAAATTAATTACTGAAAATTCTTTGTTTTGAATTTTGAAAAATGGATTCAATATTTGTAATTATAAGGTCTGAATTTTGTGAATAGTTTCATTTTATTTTTGTATATTATGAATGGTAGCTTTAGTAGTAATTTTATTTACCATGGTAAAAGTGTAAATCTGGTAAATAAGAGAAAAAATTAATATTATTATAATATTAAACTACCCAAAAAAATCCTAATCCTTCTGGAAGAGCTATTTCTGACCATTGGAATCTTTGGGTCGATTTAGGGACCCTATGTAACCTCTTGGATGTAAAAATGACATTTATATGAATTAATATAAATTAAAAAGAAATATAACATAAACATGTATCATTAAAAAAAATTATATGGAGTTATATAAGGTATCTATTAGAATATAAAGAGTAATCAAAAAGCTAATAATATTTACTATATCATTATATTTTATTTGTAATTTTTAGATAATAAATAAATAAATTTTATTATCACACAATGATGATGTATTGACTTTTTCATTAAGAAAGGATTCGAAAAAATGTTATTATAAATTTTAAAATTAATGCAATTTGACTATTTTTATGACATAAACGAATTTTTGGGATGATATTTTAAAATTATATTTTATTTAATTCAATTTCATTTAATTAATAAATTTTTTATGAATTTAACCAAAATCAATTACTTAATAGTGCCAAATTTATCATAAATGTGTTTTTAAAACAAATACTATTTTTTTAAATGATATAATAGTCATAAAAATCTAATATTCGGCCCATAGATTTATATAATGTTATAAATTTTAATAATTACCCACATATGGTTTTATTGGTATTTTATAGTAAATATAGTTACTATATATTATCCTAATGAAATAAGACATGGTGAGAGGTAATTTTTTTCTAAGGGTTAATGCTAAATGATAAGGTTGATTTAGGGAAATAAAAATGTATAAAACCTTTTTTTGAGATATTTTCGTGGAAAAAGAATCTCATATTTTAAATAAATTATTTTTGGACTATTTTTAACTGAAAATAAATTTATAATAAAATAATATTTCAATACATTCCTAATATTACCCTCAACCCTCTTATAAAAGGCCACCAGCTCTACCCCAATATTGACACCTATCAAGTCCCTTGGATTGTCTAACTTCTTCTAAAATAATCTACAAAAATCCATACCTTCCCCCTTGTATCCTTACATTTGGAATAAGGAAATTCAAGAAAGCATTTTGGCTCATATCAAAAGAAGATACCTGAGTTAGAGGTGATGTCTTCTCTCAAGATATTTTGTTTTTATTTTATTTCTACACTCCCTAATATCTTATTATTTTTTTATTACATAAAATTATTTAACCCTTAATAAACTAGGATGTTTTTATGATAATTATTCTTAGTACAATTACCCACACCTCTATCTAATGGATATGAACATATTGTTTCTGTGAATAGCGAACTACTGCTTAACGAATTGATGATTGTTCAATTTTCCCTTACCACCTCTCATGGTGGAAATTATGATGGAACTATATTTATATATTATATATATTATACTTATATAGTCGATAATATTCAGTAATTTTTATCTATATCATATCTTTACTCTTCCCATAATTTGTAAATATGATAATTTAATTTGAAAAATTGCAGAGTATAGCCCCCTCAAAGTGATATGACTCGTTAATTACATACATGAAAAATATAAAGGATGGTGTTAATGAAATTATGAAATATATAAAAAATAATATATTTTAATTTAATTATAATATACATATGTCTCATTTAGTTTTCATCCCTTTAATTATAAAAACGAAATGAATGTTTTTTTCGTGTATACGTACGACTTACCATCTCTATGAACTGTGTATTTCATTTATTTTCTCCACATGTTATGGACTGTTATAAATAAATATATCATTAATATTATAGATATATATGATATATAAATCATTAAACAATATTTTGAGACGATGTAATTTTTTCCACATGGACTATTTACATCTAACAAGTTCATTTTTGACTGAAGTACCAAATATCGACAAAATGACTAATATGAACTAAAATAATCATTTCATTTTTATAAAATTATGATAATTAATATAAAATGAATAATAAAATTGATAGAGTTTCTAATTCAATTTAAAATTATCCTAATTTAATTATTATGGAACATAATTGAAGAACGAGACAAGTCAGACTCAAGGTAAGGGACTTCATCACAATTTTCTTTCATTGGGGGATTTAATGATTATATCAATATATATTCTTTTATTAGATGTATATAAAGCCACTATGAAATTTCATAATGATATTTTATGTATAATAGTCTTATTTATTAATTCATGGAGATTATGATTTAAATGTTCAATGTCCTATGTGAATCCTTGAAAATTTAATGATTTAATTATCTTATATTTGTCTTCATGATATGAATTTACATATTTATATATGTTGATATATGAGGATTAAAAATGAAATTTTATGTCTATCTATAATTTCATTCAATGTTTTCAAAAAGAATATTTTTATACAAATCGTTTTATATTATTTACACAATTAAAAAGGAATGTCAAATATTTTAATGTATACAGAGATACTTTTTATCCAATGTCGTAACAGTTATTTGATATTTATATTCCTCTATAATCCACATTATATTTAGAAAGAATCACTAATTCATTATTTGGGTATATTTTTATATAAAATTTTCTCTTAAATTAAAATGGTATTTTTATACAAAATGGCTTTTCATATGTTGTAAAATGAGTTTTTTCAAAAAGGTTTTTATGATGAACATGTTTTTGAAATGTTACTTCAGCATTATATGAAACAGGTGAGCCCATTAGAGATTATAAAAACGTTTGATCCCCATTATAGGTCACAAGTGAGCCCGACAGATCTCATACAATGTTTTTAGCCATATTTTAGATCACAGATGTCCCGATTATAGCATATATGAAGGGATGAGCTACGATTTAGCTCACAGGTGATCCCGATATAGAATATACAAAGGGTTATCCATATTAAATATCTTCAAATTAGAATTTGAACATATAGTTATTCCAATTTAATGTGATTGAAATTGTTTTATTTATATTATTCTCTAAGATAGCTAAATGAGTTTTCACTACTGGAATATTATAATTTACAGACAGCTTCAAACCATTGGTAATGGCTCGACAACCATTGGTATCAAATATAGAAATGGTTGTCCAAATCGTTTGTTGTAGAGCCTTGGGTATAGACATATGTCAATGGTTTTATGAGAACCATTTGGATATTGTAGGAAAATAGCTTATATGCAATAGTTTCATGTAATCATTGGTATAAATCATTACCAATGATTTAAAATAGTTTGAAATATCATATATCAAGTCTATACCAATGGTTTTCAAACATTCGGTATAGACTATTACCAATGGTTCCCCAGAAACCATTGGTAAAAGTCATGTAAAATGTTCTATACTAACGATTTGTAACCCGTTTTTATATACTTTTTCCAACGTTTTACATGAAACCGTTGGTATATGTTCAATTTAGAAACTTATTCCAATGGTTTACAACTGTTGGTATAAGCTCTATAAAAATTCAAGAAGCATGCCTCCCCCATGTTCCCCTACATCACTTCCACCATCATGTCTACCTCCCCCTGTGCAGAATTCATATAGAATTTCCAATATCTCCATAATACATATATAAATCTATATGAATTCATATAACACATAATTCTCAAAACCATAATTTTTTTTATTTAATTATACACATATGGGATTCATAATCCATAATTCATAAGTTATGTAGAAATTAAAACATACCGAATTCAATTCAGAATTCCGAAGTCAATTACCCTATGCCATACATAATTCGGAATTGAATACCTAAAATATTGAATTCTTTATAAAACATACAGAATTGAATTCATAATTCAGATTTTAATAACCCCTATATAAGAAAACCATGTTTCATGTTTTGAATATGGTATTTTTTTCATATTATTGGGTGAATTGAGTTGAGATTTAATTTTTTTGATAATGTAGAATGCCATGTTGTAATAAGGGGTAATGATACATGGGGGTGTGGGGTTGTCCAAGTGGTTATGTGTGTCCATGGTGGAGGTAGTGGGGGGGGGGTGTCCATGGGTGTATGGGTGTCAAGGGGTGGTGTGGTGTCCAGGGGGTGAGGGGTTGTTGGGGGGGGGGTGTCCAGGGAGTATGGGGGGGCTCTCCATATGGGTAGGGGGTGTTCGGGGGGGGGGGGGGTGGGGTGTCCATAGGGGTGTGAATGTTCATGGAGTGGTGGGGGTGTACAGGTGGTGGGGTGCTGCCCAGGAGGTGGGGGGATATCAAGGGGTTGGTGGTGTCTAGGGGTGAGATGGTTTCTATGGTATGGGGGCTGTCCATGGGGGTTGGGGGTCTTTCCAGAGGGGTTGAGTTGCCCCGGGGGGTTGGGGTGTCCATGTGGGGTGGGCGTGCTATCAACGAGTGTGTGGGGATATTGATGTGGGTAGGGCGTGTCCACGGGGGTGGGGGCTATCCAGCGGGGGGGGGGGGGGGGGGGTCTGTCCATGGGAGTGGGTTGTCCAAGTAGGGGTGGAGTATCCAGGGGTGGGGTGGTGTCTAGGGTGTGGGTGGTGGTCCAAGGGGGTGGGGTGTCTAAGGGGTGGGGTGTTGTCCAGGGGGGCTATCCAGGGGTAGGGGTTGTCTATAGGGGTGGGGGTGTCCAGGGGGGGTGGTGTCCAGGGGTGGGGGTTGTCTAGGTGGTACAGGGTGTCTAGGGGTGGGGGGATGACCAGGGGGAACTGTCTAGAGGGATGGGGGGGGGCTATCCAAGGGGGAAGGGGTGTCTGGGGGATTGGGGAGGGGGTGGGGGGGGGGTGCTTTCTAGGGGTGGGGGTTGTACATGGGGGTGGGGGTGTCCAAGGAGTTATGTTTTTTCTAGGGGATGGAGGGGCTGTCTAGGGGGTTGGGGTGCTATCCAAGGGGGTAGTTGGAGTTTGATGGGGGGGGGGGGCTTCTAGGGGTGGGGGTTGTCTAGGGGGTGAGGGTGTCTAGGGGGTAGGGTGTCCAGGGGGTGGTGTGGTGTCAATGGGGGTGGGGGATTTGGGGTGGCTATCCATGGGGTTGGGGGGGGGGGGTTATACACAGGGGACGGGTGTGTCTTGGGGGGGGGGGAATCCAGGGTTGGGGGGGCTATCCATGTGATCATGGTTTCTAGGTGGTGGGGTTGTGTAGGGGGTAAGGGGTGTCCATGGGGTGGGGGAGGGGGGATATCCCAGATGTGGGGGTGTGTAGGGGGTTAGGGGGATATTCAAAGTTTTAGTGGGTGTCTAAGGGGGTGGGGGTGTCTAGGGGGGTCATGGGGATATCTAGGTGGTGTGGCGGCAGTCCAAGGGGCGGCGTTGTCCAGGGGTGGGGGTGTCAAGGGTTGGGGTTTCCAGGAGAAGGTTGAATCAGTCACTAAAAATCATCAAGTCTTTTTTCATTATTTATATATATTGAAATAATGAAAATTTAATCTACCTAATCACACATACATTAAGGAAATGTAAATCATCAAACTTCAAATGGAAGTAATATTATTCAAAAAATGAAATGGATCAATCTGTCCCTCATCACCATCACTATCAACATCGTCATCATCATCATCACCCCCATCCTCATCGGCATCACCATCATCATCCACACCCTCCGCAACGCCCTCTTCCTCGCCCTCATACTCTGCCCCGACCTCCACCTCCCCACCCTCCTCCTCCACCTCAACCTCTTCCTCACCCTCCTCATCCCCCACATCACCACCATCTCAACCACCACTAGAACTGCCACTTGGTGAACCAAATATATAACACCTCGACGACATATATTTATCACAAGGTGTGCTGGCCTCTGGTGGAAGTGTTGGAACTAAAACTTCCATCAATTTCCTAAATGTAGTGGTTTCCCTAGAAGGCTGTTATACCATCTTTGTGGCCCTTTTTAGCCTGTTCTTCTTTTACCTCAACCCACTGCAATTCAGTTTCAATACAACTTGTACCCGAGGAGTGCTAATACCGCATCGAGACTATACTCTTCCTAGGTCGGCAGTTTACTCCTCTAGGGTGCTCATTTCCCCTCACCTGATGTAAATGATAGTTTGGCCCACAATTGGTAGGTTCGTGGGAATTGATGGGATCTAAATAAGCTTGTTACAAATATACATAAATTATTAATTTACAATAAATATATATTGAAATTTGAAATCAACAAAGTAATACATAAAATCTGTTACTCAGTCGGTTCATTAACCACACTTCCATCTTCAACATAATCAAAAATATGTCTTGGAATTACTTCAATAATGACACCAAATTCAGGTCGACGATGGTATTTGACATAAAAAACATGTTTCTCCATTGATTCTAATATATATGGTTCATCGGTAGAAATATTTCAAGTCATATCAATTACTCAAAATCGACTATCATCAATAAAAGTTCCCTACCTTGTCATTGAATCCAACCACGATCATTTCATCATTGTGACTCGTCTATGAGAGTAATAGTCCCACATTATTATTTTTTCAAAGACACCATAATCACGTACATTTTCAAATCTTGGTCAACTACCTAATGCACTGGCATAATAGTTTTTGGGTGGAGAAACCATAACACCATCATGTTTTTCCCATGTTCTTTGCTCGTTTAGTGATAATAAATATGTATCCATTGATAAAAATTGATTTAGAGTCACAAACCATGGTATTAGGAACAAAACACTAAACTCTAATTTCCTCAGAGACAGAGTCAGCAGGAAAACTCAATACCTGAAATATAAATGAATATTTATCTTAATTAAATACTTTTTAATTATTATAAACATTAATATTATTACCTTTAATTTTAACTAGGCAGAAAACTTTTTTCTATACAATGTCTCCCTCTTTCTCAAAGATAAACAATGTTTCTTTCAACTTGTCATTTCAATATGTTCTATATAGATAAAAATGGGAATAGTTTAGAAAATATATATATTTATATAATATATACTTATTCAATTTACATTCAATTTGTAGTCATCAAACAAATCCCAGTGGAATGAAACAATGCGATGTTCCATCTCCTTCAATTCAAGTCATAATGTCATCGATTTATGTGATCCAATAATTCATCATGTTTGAGTAAGTGATGGAAAATTGGTTTCAATGTTGATCATAATGTCCTTCTTCATTTCATATTGGTCTGTTAAATCTTGTAGTAAGATCATCCAAATACATAAACCAGAAATCCATACATTCTTGATCTAAGTAACCGTTCACGATAGAAACTTCCAGATGATTCATGTTTCGGACAAAAGCCATTAATGTGCACATATTTCATTCAGTTGGATACATCCAATGAAATGAAATAAGTCATCTAAGAAGTATTTCAGTTGGAATATGGATACTCAGATGCAGTATGCATGTGAAAAATGATAGAGGAAATATTTTCACTAACTCACAAAAAATTAACTGGGCATTTGCCAACATTTTTTGCAAGAATGTCTTGGAAAAATTCTTAGCTAAAAGATATTTGAACAAATGGAAAAAACTAATAAAAACCGTCCATAAATTATTGAAAAAAAGATGATGAATATCTATTGGAATCAACTCATAAATAAGGATGTGATAATCATGTGTATTGAAATATTTTATCTCCAACTCTCTTCTGTTGACCCATTTTGAAATTTTTCTTGAATAGCCATCAGGAACATTAATAGTCTCTTTTACATCCAAAAATTTATTTTTTCTGTAGGTTTCATCACATAAGAAGCACATGTAACTTTCCATTTATTTTTACTAATATTCATAGGATGTAATTCTGGTCTGATTCCCCAATCCACCAAGTCACACCATGACCATAAACCATCATTTTTAATTCCTTAAATATTTAGAAGTATCAAAAGAAACATTTCACATATTTTTTCTTCAATGTGAATTACATCTAACTAATGACATAATTTTTTTTTGACCAATAAGGAAAATCAAGGAAGATACTTCTCTTCTTAAAATTGTAACAGTTTTCTAGGGTAACATTATTTCTCTTTCAAGATTTCATTTGACCCTTCCTAAATGAAAAACATAAATCTTTCAATTCATTAAGCACATCAGTTCTAGACATACGGTGAGGGGGATCATCGATCTCAACTGTAATGTCAAATCTTTAATGATTAATTCTGTATGCATGGTCCTTGGAAAGAATCGTCGATGTCCCATAAAACTGAAACTACAGCTATGTTTCAGTCTTCTGGATCGTCTATTCTTTATACAAATGAGACATGATAGTTTTCCCATTATGCTCCATCCAGATTTCATTGGATATGAATTAAAATCATTGATTGTCTAGATAAGTGCAACATGCATATGATATATGTTTTTTGAACATGCATTTTATGTGAAAACAATCACATCCCAAGGAAAATTCAACTCTTTTATTAATAGTGCATATATATATCAATATCGTTTTCGGGATAAGAAATTCTAGAAATGTGTATACTCATAAAATTGAATAGTTTATTCATACACAACAATGGTAGACGGTTATAAATGTATATAAAACTATCCATGTGATTTTCGATGTAAGTGTCTTCCCAAATGGATTAAAACTGTCACATGAAAGACCCAACCTAAAATTATGCTTTTCAGATGAAAAATTAAGTTATTGGGCATAACATTTCTTCCATGAATATCCATCTACTGGGTGAAAAAACTCATCATTAGTCTTCATTCTCTCGGTATCATGAATTCACATTTTTATTTATATTGCATCAGACCTAAAATGATTCTTGAGTCTAAGGATCAATTGAATGTACCACATTAATTTCAATGGAACATGGGATGGTGTTCCATCATCTTTTGGATTCCAATTGGATGTGCTACATTTTATACAATCATTTCGTTCAGCAGCTTCCTCCCAGAAAAAACTATAATCTTTTGTGAAAACCTGAATTTTGTATCTTTAAAATCAATGTTCCTCAACTAATTTAAATGAGATATAGTGATCTGATAGAATATCTACATCACTTTAAATTTTGTTCTTCAATAAGGTAAAAATGTAATCAATAGTAGTATTATAAATCCCATACATGTTTTTCCGATGAAGAAATCTGATAAAAATCCAACTTTTTCATTTTTCCACATTTTCGATATGCTGGAGTCATGGAAACATCATTCAATTTTTTCACACTGAAAACATTATCATTTTTATTAGGTAAAACATGTGTGGTCATTTCGAAGTCTTATTGGGCCAGAATCCTTTTTTCATGATGATTAATAAATGGAAACATCTCATATATCAAATTCTCTAATATAGTCCTCACATTTAAATCACCAACAATTTGATATTTCATTTTATCCCCATTGGGATACCACATAGAGTAGTTTTTTTTTAAAACCATATTTGTTTATGTGGTAGATGACTTCTGCACGACTCAACCAAGGTCTTCCAATATAATTTTAACAGGGGCAGTGTATGAGGCCACTATATAATGCATTGTGAAATGAAAAATCTAAAAAGCAATCCAAATATATTTAAAAATCACTCAAGATCTGATCAGTTTCATACATCCAACTTCTATCCATTCTGTAAAAAAATTGTTATAATATATTTCTACAAAAGCAATTCATTATGATCTATGTTTGAATGAAAATATATTTATGTAAATGAGGATTGTTCACATCATATGAAACCCTACCTGACACCCTACTTTATATGAGAATCATAATGTAATAGACATGAAAATAGTATATTTATAACCATATATATTTTAATAAAAATACATGAGTGAAAAAGATCATGTACACTTTTAAAAGTGTTCAGTATGCCACAGACCGCAGGAACCCTATTTACCCCCCAATAAAAATACAAAACATAAAAAAATAGATGTAGAACATTAAAACTAAGGTAAAACATACAATTTTTTTTATAAATAAAAAATTGAATGATTGAAGATGTATCTATGGGTGAAAAAAGATTTTAAGCCTAGGGTTAAGAGATACCTTCTGGAAGAACTTCGTATAAGGGTCTACAATCAGGTGGAGTGGGAGCTGGGATACTTTGTATTTAGGAGAAAACATTCCCAATGGTTTTTAAAAACCATTGGGAAATTATCTCTTTAAAAATGGGTTTAATAAACTATTAGTGTAAAACCATTGGTAAAACATTTGTTTCTAGTAGTTTTTGATTAATTGATATTAGTATAATTTTTATATTTGATCAAAAATTAGGTGTTCTATTAATGTTAATTTTTTTGTTTAGTTATCTCCAAAAATATTAAATGTGTTACTATGTTTTAACTAGAATATTGTTTTTATTTATATTTATTTCCCTTAATGTGATTGTTATGCTCATCCCATGTTTTTGAAATGTTTTCCAAATGGTATACTGATGTAGAAGATAATGGAATCAGTCAAGAAGAATTTTATCAAGAAAATGAAATCATGTTTTTCTAAAGATGTTCTCTTGGTGTAAAATGTGGATACTCACTGTAGCTATAATCATATAATGTCTAGGTCTATTATGAAATAGTTATGGACTAATTTTTTAAAACTAAAAAACAGAAAAAATCCTCAATATGAATTACTAAATTAAATCATTATTAAATAGTTATTAAGGCTGGGGCCTTATAAAAATCCTCCCATAGTGAGGATATTTTGTAGTTCATTTTTAAATATGAACAATTTTTCATCACAAGACGTGCATGATTATGTCCAAAAGTTGCGGTATAGTATGACAAACAATGAAGAAGGATTTTTGATTGGATTTGGTTTTTGATAGATCCATTTGGAATAGTTTTAGCATGGGTTTTCAAAACCATTCTTGGATCCCTAGAGGTTGTGCAGGGATTTGGGAGTGTCAAGGGAAAGGTAAATTATTTTTCCAAATGATGAAACAACCAATTAATAACCATGTAATGAGTTTCTTGGATTAGACATTGGCCAACACTTAGTTCGATAAACCGTGTGACCGAAATAGGAATCTTGACTAGGTTTTTAGTTTTTTAGTTTTACTATTTTAAAACTCTTTTATTTTAAGGGGTTCTCCCCCATTTCCATCTGATTATGTTATCTGATCCTTTGGAGCATTATTAGAGCTCCACCACATTTCCCTCTTCATTATGTCCTTCCATTAATGATTTCAAAGAGGATTAATTTGATTTATTCCTGTATTTCTCCCATGTTCCCTACTCCCTTTTTTCACTATTGGATTTGGCTTTCCCCATGGTAACTAGATCTCTCTGGGTTAATTTTAGTGCTTTGGGTGGATCTAATTTTGGTTTTTTGTTTTATAGGGTTTATAGAAACTATTTATATCACTATGTGTGTGTTCATTTTTGAAGGAATCATGTTTTGAGGGGCTTCAATTTAAATTTAATCTATTTGAGGTAGGCATTTCTATGAAAATGTTTCCTTTTGAAATTAATGATGTGATTGTGATTTATAAATTCTTATTTTCTAAATTATGCATATATATGATATTTCCATGGTAATTGGAAACCATTTTTTGGGTTTGATCTTGACATAGAAGATTTTATGTAAATTCCATGGTTTTTATGTTTGAAATGAAAATTTAAAAGATTATTAGCTTTTTGGAAATGCCCAAAATTGATTTAGAAATGGTTTCTATGATGTTTAGTGCATTATGAAATGCTTTTTATTTTCAAGGTGTGAATAAAATTCATTAATGGGAATTTGGTTTTTAAGTGGGGAATTAAACTCTATGTGATATAAAAAATGGGTTATTTATGTGATTTAAAATAATGATCTGAGATGTCATTGTGATTTGACCCTTGTGAAAATATATTAGTATCTCTTTTGAATTAAATTTAGTTTAAATCAGAGCATTTAGAATTAATTTGGTTTTCAAAGAAGAAGTCCCTTGGTAATGGTTATATTTGAAATGTTTTGAAAATCGTGAGTGATTTTATATTTTGGAACATTTTTATTAAATGGTGATGGATGAAATGATAAATGTATTAGAATTACATACAATGTTAAAGTGTTAAAAGACTGAATGGAACATTGGTATTTAAATGGAGGGAGAAACCCCTTGTTTCCCCATTTCTTGTTTATGTTAGGATGGTATGTGACTGAGTATGATATACTCTATAAAACCAGAAGTAGCGTCAAAATAAGAATGATATTCTCATATACAAGAAGTGGGGAGGTGAATTGTACCTTTTAAAATTTGCCTTATGAAATTTTAAGGATGGTTATGTTTGAAAAATTTAAACAAGATAATTCACAAGACCTCTATGAGTTCTAAAGTCTTCCTTGATTCCGGAAAAGAAATTCCAAAAATGAAACTTAGAAAAAGTTACAAAGATTAAGATTCTACCTTAAAGCGTATAGAGTCTGACTATATCATAGTACAAAGATGAGGACGTATAAGAATGTATACGTTCCTCAACAATACAAAATGCAGCAGAAAAACTTGTACCAAAAAACAAGTAACAAGTAATAATCCTTTTAACCCCAAGATAAGGGTATCCAACAAACTTTGATAAAGGTCCCTTGATTTATACATTCACGAAATTCTATCTTACCCACACCAGAGTAAGCCATCGATATGAAGATAAGAGTCTGTCCTGCTATCTCCGCAGGCCCTCAACTATCAGGTAGTCGGTAACTCTATCTTCCCCAACAAGGAATACCTCAACTTCAAGGTGTTAGAAACTCTATCTTCTTATCCTTGGAAGCCCTCGAATGAACATAACAACAATTGGAGTCTCAGGAAGCAAATTAGCACAAAGAAAATTTTGAACAGGCTCTTTAACCTTTCTACATGAATCTTTGAGAGTAGATAAGAGCCTCTCTGTCTAGAAATCATTTCAGGAAGTTTTGATCACCAAAATTCCAAAATATGTTGCTTCTTTTTAAATGATAACCTATTTATAGGTGAAGCTCCAATGCACAGCTCCCTCCTCCAATTGTCATACTTCTCCTTGAATGTTAGAGGGACCTGTACACGTGTCACTCTAACATTGGTTAGTTAATAACTGAAAGAAAAACACCATTTTTTAATGAAACCAGTGTAAGAATATGAAAATATGATGATCATAATGTAAGAAAATAAAATTTTGGAGTCTAAAAAAATGGAATTCGAAGTCCATAATAATGATATATTCGGATTCAGTTTTTTAGGAATTCGGAACCTGAATTCTGTAGAAATCCAGCATCTGAATTTCGAAAAAATTAAGTGTCTGGTTTCACAAGTATTTGAAACCAGAACATAAAATGTTTGGAGTCAGAGTTCATGGGAATTTGCAGTCAGAAATCATAAGAGTTCGGAGTCTAAATTCAGAGAAATCGGAGTCAGAACTTAGATAAGTTCGTAATCAGAATTCAGAGTCAAACTATGTAAGAGTTTGTATCCATAATTTGGAGCCGAAATACATGAGAGTTCGTATCCATAATTCAAAGTGGATCTTCATTAGAGTTTGTATCCAGAATTTTGATTGGAACTTCATGAAAGTATGTAATCGAAATTTGGAGTTGAACATCAGGATAGTAGTATCCAGAATTCGGAGTGGAACTTCATTAGAGTTCGTATCCAGAATTCGGAGTGGAAATTCATTAGAGTTTGTATCCAGAATTCAGAGTGGAACATCATGAGAGTTCGTACTCAGAATTCTGATCCTAAAACACTATTATTCATATCTAAGTTTTATATGTTTCTCAGGTTTTAGATATGAATCCTATTTTTACACTTAAGAAAAATATTGATATGAACATTAAAAACATGGTAGGGATAAATTCTGTTGGGAAGGACATTTTCCTTGTTGAAGTGAAATATATATTTGCTTCAGTATTAGGTATTTTTTATTTTGAAAACAAGTATTAATGGAAAATTCATAAGGAAACCCTTATTGACTCAATAATATCCCCCTTTTTGGAAAGAACAAACAACCTTTCGAAAAAGAATATAAGGAAAAAAATTCAAGACTTTGAAATTAAAGATTATCTCATTTTGTTCATTGATGATTGTGAAGACAACTAACTCCCCCTTATTCTTTGAAACTATAAGAATTGTATTTTGGATTTCCAGAATGGAGTTTTCATTATCATAGGAATGAGAATCTTCGTAATGAGAAACTTGCCCTTACTAAAAGATATTTATTAACTTGGAAATTTTTCTTTTCCCTTTTATATTTTTCCTTCTCCCCATTTTGAGTATATATTTTTCTGTCTCCCCCTTTTTGATTTTCAAAAAGAATTTTAGGGAATGGAAAAGAAATAATGTACCTTAAACATTAGTAAACAATAAAAAAATATATCAAAAACCAGAAATCTCATTATAATTGAAAGAATTTTTACAAGGAAATACATTGCAACAAAAAATCGTATTGGTCTATTTGTCTTCCCTTTCCTTGTGGATTAACTTCTTTAACAGAATTTTCAGGTTCTTGATGTCTTTCTGGTCCTCTGCAGCCTGTTTTTATAAGGCTTTAGTCCTTTCATCTTGAGCTTGCATAGCCTCAAACTGTTCCTTAAGAATTTCATCCTTCTTCACAAGCTTCTCTTCGATCTCAATCCGGAGATCTATTTCCCATTTCCAGCTTTGAGAAACCCAGTTAAGCTTCCCATTCAGATCCTTCACCTGTTGATTCTGAGAATTTTTCTCAAGGGTCAACATATCCTAAAGATTCATCATTTGGGAATCCTCGATTTCAAAATCTTCTTTTACATCATTCTGAAATTGATCAAGATCTGCCATGTCATCATCAATTTTCATTGACCATAGAGTAGTTTTTTTGCATGATTTTCTATGAACATCATTATTAATGAAAAAAATTATATGCTCAACATCAATTGTAAGACACTTATCCATCACCATGGATACAGATTCTGATTTCTAATTTTAGCTGTGTTGAAGCATTTGGCATTTAGAGTCTATAGTGGGATAGATAGGAATTGTATCCCCCAATTTCTTTAAAGATTCAACAACAAAATCATGTCCCAGTGATGATGATTACAAATCAGACACCTTACTCCGGGAATGTTCTTAGTAAATTTCCACCAACTTTCTTTTAGAAGAGCTAGCAACATGCATCGTCCTTATGATATCTCCTGTTTGGGTTTCCATAAGAACTTGCTTACCCTTATCAACTTTCAGAATGGGTTCTTCATTAGGAGATTCTTCCTCACTTTCAGATAGTTGAACAATTTTTTCTTCATTTGGTTTCTCCTTCACTGCTCCTTCAAGAAAGTTCTTTTCATAGATTTCTTGCTCAGATAATTCATTCTCTTTCACTTCTTCCTTGTCATCATATTTCTTACCATCTTTCTCATCTCCCTTTACAAGACTGACAAGCTTTGAGGACTCGGCCTCAAAAATTCGGAGTGGTAGTTTTTCTAATGGATTTTCCTTCTCTTGATATATCTAAACTTGTTTAATCAAGTAATATAGATAACCACTGTCTTATTCTTCTTCTACTTCTTCTTATTCTACTTCCTCCTGTTCTTCTTCTACCATTTAGACAACATATTTCTCTTTATATTTTTTTGGAGTGAAAAAATTCTTCCGTGGAGTTTCAGTTAATGGCTCGACAAAGAAAGTTTCCAGTACTGGAATTTTTTTGGAAGAAACCACAACATCCCTCAGAAGGGATTGAAGAATATTGGCCTCGGACAATTTCTTCTTTAGATTTTTCTCATTTTCCTATTTCTCTATCTCATCAGCAACCTTCTCTTTCAAGGCCTTGGATTCAAGAGGGTCCCATTCAAACTGAGGTTCCCCTTCCTTCCTATGTTCCTTTTCTTCCCTCCACATTGCAACCACCTCATCTAGATATGGTTTTTGTTTCTTTGTTTTGGGAGGTGCGGACTCAGTTTCCTTAGCTTTAAGGGTTTTGTCTGTCTCCTCCACTTCCTTTAGCTTCATTTTCTTGCCAATATTATTTGATGGATCAAGTTTTTCAATCTTTTCCTGATTAGTTTCTGGCTCTTCTTATGGAAGATCATAAAACTCTTTTGTCTCCTTTGAATAAGATATATTCATTCTTTTCATAGTGTCATCACTCACAAGCATAAGCATGCAATTTTGAGACATCTATTTTCATGCAATATTTAATGACTCAAGAAACCGAACTATCATCTTGGAAAGTCAGTCAGCAAACATGATGATTTGGGCTCTAATATTCCCCCCCATGATGTTCATGATTGTAACATGTACATGCCTCATCAAATTTATTTTCCTTAGATTTACCAGGAGGTCTAAGAAATATATATCACTTTTCTTGAGGTTATCTTTGTCACCCTTTATGGAACTAAGAAACTTTTTACATATAACTGAATGATCAGGTTGTTAGAAGATTGGTGAGAAATTTTGGCTATCTTGACATCATCAAGTCCAAGACATTGTAGGGCCTTTACCTTAACAAAACAACCTAGAACATATGAGAGTTTGTGTGAGAAAAACTCAGCTTACCTTTCATACGCCGACCCCACCAAGATTGCAGCCTTAGTGTAAGAAAGTTTGTAGGTCCTCCTATATCTCATGAAATAAAACCTTTCTCTGCCATCTTCTTCATAGAAAAAAACAGGCACATAAAAATCTATAAGAAATTCCAGATATACCATGTCTTGATCACCAGTCTTATATATGCATACATCTTCCCAACTATTAAACATGATATTCTTAGAGATGATAGAATCATACTTGAAAAAGTTCGTATGGACCAAACATTCCCTGTATGTTTTCCATTTTGATATTGGCTTCATGGTAGAAATTTCTTGATAAGTGTATTCTACAGACATTAAGAATCGAGGAGATATGAGAGATTCATAAAGGGCATTAAGAACTGAAGTAGAATTTCAACACGCGAATGCTTGAAATTGATGTGGGACAACCATCAGGGGTCCCCTTTATATAGGCGATGGTGGTGACCTTTCAGCTTCCAAAAACAATATGATGGTTGAAAAAATCTCTGGTCTGATCTGATTGTTGAAAACATGCCCGTAAGGAAAAATTGAATCTGATCTTTTGAGGTTTTAAGAAAATTGTATGGATTTAGGAAGAAATGAATCTGAGAAATTTTAAAAGAAAATGAAACTACCAGCAATTAAAAGAAATTACGAAAACTTAAGTAAGGAATTCATACCTTTCGGATTGGCTTGGAAGTATATTCGTAATAGGTGATATTCTTCTTGAAGAAAATTGGACTAAGAAAAACACACTATGATAATATTAGTATGAAAAACTCACTACAAAAAAGTTTTATTGAAAAATCTTTGATAAAAAAACATGATTAAAAAAATTATGAGTACGAAATTTCCCATTACAAGAATTCTCATTACGATAATTCTTATTACGAAAATTCTCATTAAGAAAATTCTCATTAAAAAAAATTTCATTACAAAAATTTTCATTACGAAATTTCTGATTACAAAAATTCTCATTACGATAATTCTTATTATGAAAATTCTCAATAAGAAAATTCTATTTAAGAAAATTTTCATTACAAAAATTTTGAGTGGCTCATTACGATTTTTTTTGAAATAATAACAAACAAATGTACTCCACCTATGAACAAGAGTTTATTAATATAAAGATAATGGTTCAACAAGAAGTTAATGAAGGAATATTACCTTACGATTATCATTCCTAACTTCTGTTTAATGTATTCAAATCTATCAGATGGTAAAGATTTGGTGAAAATATCAGCAAGTTGATCATGCATTCCGATAAACTGAAGAATGATATCTCCTTTTTTTTGTGTGATCCCTAATAAAGTGATGCATAATATCTATGTGTTCTGCATGAGAGTGATTTTCTGAGGTTTTACTAAGGGAAATGGCACTTGTGTTATCACACAAAATTTGAGTCTTAGTAAAACTCAAGCCATAATCTATGAGTGTGTGTTGCATCCACAACAGTTGAGCACAACAACTTCTAGATGCTACATATTTAGCTTCAACAGTGGAGAGTGATACAAAATGTTACTTCTTGCAAGACAAAGAAACTATTGAATATCCTAAGAAATGACAAGTTCCATATGTACTCATTTATCTATTCTACAGCCACCAAAGTCAGTATCCGAAAAACACTTTAATACAAAATCATTTCCAGAAGTATAAAAGAGACTTAAATCCATGGCTCCCTTTAAGTAGTGAAAAATTATTTTCAATGCATTTAAATGATATTCCTTTGGATTGGATTGATATCTTCACATAAGAATACTGAAAACATCATGTCTGGTTGACTAGCCGTCATGTATAGTAAGCTTCCTATAATACCTATAAAAGTTGTTTGATCTTCTGGTTTCCCAGCTTCATCAATATCAAGTGTGTTTGAGGTACCAATAGAAGTACTAATACTTTTATTATTGTCATATACATATTTTTAAGAAGATCATTAATATAATTATGTTGGGATATGTAGATTCCTTCTAGTTTTTGAAAAATTTGAAAACCAAGGAAAAATGTTAACTCACCCATCATACTCATTTTAAACACAGATTTCATTAGATCCGCAAATGAATTAGTTAAAGATTGCTGAGTTAAACCAAATATAATTTCATCAACATAAATTTGAATAATCCAAAAAAATTCTAATCATTCTTTATAAAAAGGGTTGGATCTATATTTCCCTTTACATAGTTATTTTAAAGAAAAAATCATGTAAGTCTATCATACCAAGCTCGAGGGGCTTGACTAAGGCCATACAAAGCTTTGGTAAGTCTAAAAATATTATCAGGTTGTTTTGTGTCTTCAATGTCAGGAGGTTGTTCAACAAAAGCTTCCTCTTCAACATAACCATTAAAGAAAGAACATTTCACATCCATTTGAAAAATCGTGAAATTGAAGAATGTGGCAAAGGCAAGTAAAATACGAATAGATTCAAGTCTGGATACTGGAGCGTAGGTTTCATCATAGTCTATTCCTTCTTGTTGATTATAGCCTTTAGCAACCAATATAGATTTTATTTCTTATTATGATTCCATTTTAAACACACTTATTTATAATGTCCCATTTTACTACAATTACAGAAGTTTCCTTTGGTCTTTCAACCAGGGTCTGGACTTTATTCCTTTCGAATTCATTTAGTTCATCTTGCATGGATTTTATCCAATCATCATCACCTAAATTATCATCAGTGATTTACGGTTCTAATTGGGAAAGGAATTCTAGATGCTCTACTTCATTTCTCAAGGAACTTCGAGTCCTTATAAGTTGATTCACTTCACCAATGATACTATCACTGGGATGATTCTTTAGAAACGACTGATTTGGGTTTTGTAAACCATGTTCATCAACATAGTGTAAGAAATATTCTCGGTTAAATGTTTCAGAAGAATCTTCTTGAAAATTTCTTTATTAGAAGGATATTCTATCAAATGTTGATATTCTGAATTTGAAAACACATTCAAAGATGTAGGTTGGGGTTGTTTGAAATTCAAAGGATCAGTTTCATAAAATTTTACATGTACTGTTTCTTCAAAAGTACAAGTGTTTTTGTTAAAAACTCTATAAGCCTGAGAATTTGTGGAGTAGCCTAAGAATATTCCTTCATCATATTTTGGTAAGAATTTGTATAAGTTATCTTTATCAATCATAATGAATACCTTTCATCCAAAAAACATTAAAGTATGAAAGTCTAGGTTTTCTACCATTCCATAACTCATAAGGAGTTTTATTAAGATAAAGGTCTAATTAAAACTTGATTTATAGTGTAACAAGCTGTACTTACAACTTCATCCCAAAAATGCTAGGCAACAAAATACTCACTCAACATGGTTCTAGTTATCTCTTGAAAAATTATATTTCTTATTTCAACAACACCATTTTTTTGAGTTGTTCTTAGTGCTGAGAAGTTGTGAGTAATACCATTACTACTACATAAAGTTTCAAAATCAGAATTTTGAAATTCTCCTCCATGATCACTATGAATAGTTTTCAATGAAAGGTTTTTATGATTTTTAACTTGGGATCTAAAAAATTTGAAATAAGAAAAATATTTAGACTTTTTTTCTAGAAAATAGACCCACATAAATCTAGTGTAATCATCAACAAAAACAAATACATAATATTTTTCCCCAATGCTTCCAGTTTGTGTAGGTCCAAAAAGATCCATATGCAGTAGCTGTAATGCATCAGTGGTTGAGACTTCACTGATTGATTTAAAACAATATTTGTGTTGTTTTCCATATTGACAGTGGTCACAAACTTTTGATGAATCAAATCTAAGCTCTGGTATATCCTTCTCTAAATCTTTATTTGAGATTTTTCATAACATCCTAAGGTTAAAGGGTCCTAACCATCTATTCCACAACCAAGAATGATCTTCTGTTACCCTAATGAAATGTAAGTATTTGTTCCTATGGTCTTCTATGTTATGTGTGTAAACATTCTCTTTCATATGGGCAAAAAGAATAAACTCTTCCTTGGAATTGTGTACTAAGAACTTATCATTCCTAAAATTCATAAGGTAGACTTCATGATATAATTGACTTATGCTGATGAGGTTGTGCTTACGTCCTTTAAAAACTAAAACATTTGAAATCAATGTTTTTCCCAGAAGAACAATATTACATATACCAATAATTTCTCCCTGAGCATTATCTCTGATAGTTACTTTTCCTCCTTTCATCTTGATAATATTTTCAAAATGGTTTTTATTACCAGTAATATGCCATGAACATCTACTATCCATGTACCAAGTGTTTTTGATGATACTCTTCCTATTTTCCTGAAAATAAGAAAAAGTTAGGTTTTCAGAATCCAGACATTCTTGGATCCGAAAATTTCAGAAAGTAAATTTTTGGGTACCGACATTTTCTTAGAAAAATAAGCCTTATGAAATCCTAAATATTGGGTTTTGTTTAAGGAAAAATTCTTTTCCTGGTGACCACCACATTGACACATAGTGCATAATGTGGTACTTTGAAGAACAAAGTAGTTGTCAATAAAAATCGGTTTAGAACTTGTGTAACCAAAACTAGAAGTATTGCTTCAATGTCTGATTTGTGAATACATTTTATTAAAATTTTCCTTACCTAGGATAAAGTTTGACAAACACTTCCTCAAGGAAAATATTTAGGATTTCAGTTTTATAACTAAGTTCTTGTCTTCAAAAACATTTGAACTACAGTTAGGCTCAAAAACAACTTTCTTAGAAATTAAATATTCTAGATCTTTAGAAAGTCAATTCTTCTCAGAACTTAATTCCTCATGATTTTTTTAAAAACCTTCAAAATCAGAATTTTTCTTATCAAGATCTTTAGAATGATCTGATATTTAATTAGTAAGAATAATATTCCTAGAATTTTCCTTATCAAGCTTTTTCCTGAGTTTTTAATTCTCATTTTAAAGAAGTTTGGAAAACCTAGAAACTTCTACATAGGTAGGTATTCTATTATCTTCATCAGAAGAATATTCTTCATCTGAAGAGTTATAATATTTTCTATCATTATAATTTAAAGAAACATTGGTCATTGAATTAGAATTTTGTAACTTATCCATAAAGCAATGATTATCAATAGGTAGCCTACCTATATGACCAAGATTATTCTGTCTAGAAGATCCATACTCCAAAGATTCATCTGAAGAGTATCCACCACTATCACTCCAGGTGTCATTATCTTTCAGAACTTTCTTAGCTTTGGACTTGTAATATTTCTTTCTATTCCTTTCAAAATGCCTCTCTTTACTTTCTTTCCTCTTGATCATAGGACAATCTGGTCTTATGTGTCCAGCTCGCTTGCATTAATTGCATGTGACCCCTAAATCTTTCTTATCTTTCCTTTACTTATTCTTATACTTGGATTCGAAATTTCTCTGTCCAGCTATCCTGTTCATCCTTTGAGCATGATTAACTAACTCTATTTATGAGACTTCACTATCAATAGATTTAGAATGAATAATAACCTTCTTATATTTGGATTTGGTTACTCTTTCATGAGTCTTTGCTTTCATATGGTTTGATGTTGTAGTAAAAGTAATAACACCATTTCCATTCTTCTTCTTCAAAATATCAGCATCTCTCTTCATTCTAGTCTCATGCAGAAGAAGAGTTCCAAACAACTCATCAAGGGTAATCTGAGCGACCATTATATTATCATCAATTGCAGTCCTATTAGATTCCCACTCATTTGGCATGATGTAGATGATCTTTTCAACAAGGGCTTCATTATCCAAACCTTTCTATCCCATTTATTGTAAACTATTTACAGTATTCATGAATCTCTATTGCACCTTACAAATTGGTTCACCATAAGGAAAACTAAGACCATGATATTCAGCTATATGCATGGTTCTTCTTGTCTCAATTACTTTGGATGTACCAAAATGAGTAACTTCAAGTTTCTTCATTATAGAATTTGTTGCTTCATAAGAATAAATTTGTCTATATATCTTTTTAGTCATTGAACAAAGTAATGTATTGTATACCTTATAGTTGAGTTGGTATTGATGATTTTCTTGATTAGTAAAAGCACTAACATCCTTGTCAAGAATTTTATATCCTCCAATAAGAATAATAAAATTTTCAATCGTAGTGTTGATAATGAAAGTCTTCATGCGATCTCTAAAATATTCGTAATCATTACCATTAATGATTTTTGGTCTGGTTGGATTAAGATTGTCTATGGAAAATACGTTTTTTCCTTCCATACTTAAGAGAAACTTAGGAAAACAAACTTATTAGAAGTATGTGTGTAAGCATGAAAAATTGTATCTTTATGTAAAAAGTGAATCCAAACTATGATTCTGAAAAGTACGAATCAGGAAAGTATGAATCTGGAAATATGAATCCGAAAAATCAATTCCAAAAAATATAACAAAAACTTATGAATGAAATCATGAGATTAATTTAGACGAAACCAATCCTCTGATACTAATTGTTAATATGTTATGTGACTAAGTATGATATACTCTATAATACCAACCATATGATCGAAATTAGAATGATATTCTCATATACAAGAGGGGGGGTGAATTGTACTTTATAAAAATTCCGTTAGGAAATTTTGGGGATGGTTATGTTTAACAAAGTTAAACAAGATAATTCACAAGACCTCTATGAGTTCTAAAGACATTCTAGATTCTGGAAATGTAATTCCAAAAATGAAACTTAGAAAAAGTTAAAAAGATTAAGATTCTACCTTAAAGAGTTTAGACTTTAACTATATCAGAGTACAAAGATGAAGAAGTATAATAAAGTATACTTTCCTCAACAATACAAAATATAGAGGAAAAACATGAAACAAAAACAGGTAACAAGTAATAAGTCTTTTAACCCAAAGATAAGGGTATCCAAAAACCTTGACTAAAGGTCCCTTGATTTTTACTTTCAATAAATTATGTCTTACCCACACCAGGGTAAGCCCTCGATACAAAGATCAGAGTCTGTCTTGCTATCCCCGCAAGACCGCAACTATCAGGTTGTCAGCACCTCTGTATTTCTTAGCAAGGCATCCCTCAGCTACAAGGTGTTGGAACCACTATCTTTCTATCCTCGGAATCCCTCGATTGTACATAGAAACAATCAGAGTCGCACGAAGAAAATTTGAACAAGGAAATGTTTGAACAAGCTATTCAAACTTTCTACATCAAGCTTTGAGAGTTGATAAGATCCTCTCTCTCTATAAATCACTTTAGGAAGTTTTGATCCCCAAAATTCCAAATGTTGTTGCTTCTTTTCAAATGATCTCCTATTTATAGGCGAAGCTCCAACGGTTGGATCCCTCCTCCAACGATCATATTTCTCCATGAATTTTGGAGGGACCTATACATGTGTCACTCAAACAACGGTTAGTTAATAACTAAAATCACAACAACATTTTGTAATGAAACCAGCGTAACCATATGTAAACATGACATTCAGAATGTAAGAAAATAAATGTTTTGAGTCAACCCAAAATGGAATTAAGAGTCTATAATAAAGATATATTTGGATTTTATTTTGATGGAATTCGGAACATGAATTCTGTAGAAATCCGGAGTCTGAATTTCTAAGAAATTTGGAGTCTGGTTTCACTAGTATTCGGAACCAGAACATACAATGTGTAAGATTGGTATAGAGTAAGAGGTTTCCAACCTCTGATACCAATTGTAGGATCGAAATATAGCATGAGATGCTCAATATACAAGAGGGGGGGTGAATTGTATACATTAAAACTTCTTTTGGATCCTTTAAAGTTAGTTATGAATAACTATAATTTCCTTAAGAATAGGAAAGGGCTAAGTTTAACAAAGATTAAACTAAGCAAATTTACAACACCTCTAACACCGAACTGAACTTGGAAATGATTCCAAATGAAGGTTCCGGAAATATGGTTCCGGAAATTGAATCTTAACAAACAATTGAAATATGAGATTCTACCTTAAAGCGTATACAATCTAAATGAATCAGAGTAAGTAAGGAAGTATAAGAAAGTTATACTTTCCTTAAGATACAAATTGCAGCGGAAATAAAACAAGTAGTTAAACTAAAAGTAACAAGATATAAGTATTTTAACCCAAAGAGAAGGGTATCCAACAACCTTGGATAAAGGTCCCTTGATTTATACTTTCATGCAAGTCTGTCTTACCCACACCAGGGTAAGCCCTCGATACGAAGATCGGAGTCTCTGTATTGCTATCCCCGCAAGCCCTCAACTTCAAGGTAGTTGGTAAGGTAGTCGGCAACCTCTGTCTTCCTCAGCAAGAAAGCCCTCGAACTTTAAGGTAGTCGGCAACCTCTGTATTCCTATCCCCGGAAGCCCTCGAATGTAATCACCAACATTCGGAGTTGCACGAAGCTTTTGAGAGTTAATAAGAGCCTCTCTCTCTAGAAATCACTTCAAGCAAATTTTTCAGCCTTTTAGCACTTTCATCAGCTATCAGCTCTGCAACGAGCTCTTTCAAATGAGCTCCTATTTATAGGTAAGGTCGGCTCCTTCTCCAACGGTCATATTTTCCTTAAAGATCGGAGGGACCTGTACACGTGTCACTTAGACAACGGTTAGTTTATAATAAAACAGACGACATCGTTTCATAACAAAATAAATGTAACAGAATTTACGACATCGTTTTAAAATCTAACATAAAAGTTCGGAATAGAAATTTCGGAGTGAAGGTTCGGAGTGAATAAATTCAGAGTGTATGAATCAAAGATAATCAGATTCTGTTTAATAGGTGAATTCGGAATGAGAATTCGGAATAGGAATTCGTCTTCAGAATTCGTAATGAGAATTCATCATCAAGATTCGTAATGAGAATTCGTCATCAGAATTTGTAATGAGAATTCGTCATGAGAATTCGTAATGAGAATTCGTCATCAGAATTCGTAATAAGAATTCGGAATGAGATTTCTTCATTAGAATTCATAATGAGAATTCTTCATTGGAATTCGTAATGAGAATTCTTCATCAGAATTCGTAATGAGAATTCGGAATGAGATTTCTTCAATAGAATTCGTAATGAGAATTCTTCATTGGAATTCGTAATGAGAATTCGGAATGAGATTTATTCATTAGAATTCGTAATGAGAATTCTTCATCGGAATTCGTAATGAGAATTCTTCTTCAGAATTCGTAATGAGAATTCGGAATGAGATTTCTTCATTAGAATTCGTAATGAGAATTCTTCATTGGAATTCGTAATGAGAATTCTTCTTCATAATTCGTATCCTGAATCTGGAATAGAACTTAGTTAGAGTTCACATCCGGAATTCGGAATGAAACTTCCTTATAGTTCTTGTCCATAATCCGAATCCTAAAACATAATGCTTTATATCAAAGTTTCAACGATTCCGAGAAAATGAATCCGAAACTTATACTTAAGAAAAATATGGATGAAAATATGATAAGGATAATTTTTCTTATAAAAGATATTTTCCTTAAGAAAGAAATTTTCCTTATAAAATCAATTTTCCTTATAAAATCAATTTTTTAAAGATAGAGTGTTTGTGATTTTCAAAACAAGAAAGAATGGAAAAGTCATAAGGAAAACCTTATTGACTCAACAATCTCCCACTTTTTGGAAAGCACAAACATCCTTACGAAAAAAAAATTCTAAGAAGAAAGAAACATAATAATGCTTATCTCCCTTGCTTTAAGGATATAGATGAATACGACTAACTCCCCCTTAGGCTTTGAAACTCTAAGGATCGTATTCATATTTCCGGAGTGATTTTTCATAAGAAGGTCTTCTTTAAGAAAAACTCCCCCTTAAACAAACTCTTATTAGAGTTCTTTTTCCTTGGGTATTTTTTCTTTCTCCCCCTTTGATAAACTCTTATTAGAGTTCCTCTTTTTCTTAAGGATATTTTCCTTCTCCCCCTTTGTGATTTTCAAAATGAATTGGAGGGAATGGGAAAAAAATAATAAAGTAACTGAAAGATTAGTAATGACAACAATGGAAACGAGATACACAACTTTCATTAGATTTGAAATCTCAGTAACAAAAAGAATACAACAAAAAGATCTGATTTGGTTATTTCGGATCTTTCTCCTTCGACATGAGCCCCTTAAGAATCGTCTTGATCTTCTTTAAGTCTTTATGATCTTCTTCAGCTTTCTTCTCTAAGACCACTATTCTTTCAGATTTAGCTTGAATCTTTTCTTCCTGGGCTTTCAGCTTTTCTTCCTGAGCTTGGATCTTTTCTTCCTGAGCCTTCATCCTTTCTAAAAATCGATCCGATGATCCCTTTCAAATTTCCAATTTTGAGAAACAGAATTCAACTTCCCATTCAGATCCCTAACTTCTTGGATCCGGAAGTTCTTTTCTTCAGTCATCTTTTCTTCAAAAGAGGAAGTCAGCTCGTTTATTTTCTTGTCTTCTGTATCAAAGGCATCTTTAACATTTTCATGAAACTCATCAAGCAACCTCATTTCTTCCACAGTCTTCATAGACCAGCTTTTCATCCTCTTGCAAGATCTTTTATGAGCTTCGTAACCAACAAAGAATGTTTTGAACTGAGCTTCAATCTCAACACACTTATCCATAACCATAGATATGGAGTCGGTTTTCTGATTAAACGCATGTTGAAGCATCTGGCATCTTGAGTCAATACTAGAGAAGGTCGGAATGGTTCCCACCAACTTCTTTAAGGACTGAACAACAAAGTCATTCCCCAACGAGGATGACTACGAATCTGAAATCTTGCTTGGAGAGTTTTCTTTCTCAATAAGCTCCAACTTTCTCTTTGAAGAACTACTAGCTTCCTTTCTCATCCTCTTTTCTGAACTCGGAGTATCAGCAAGAATTTGTTTCCCCTTATCTTTTTTCGGAATAGAATCATGTTCCGGAGTTTTCTTCTCACTATCAGAAACTTGAACAACAAAATCTTCCTCATCAGCAACTTCCTGAACACCAACCTCTGCGTTTTCTATCTGAGAAATATCATGTAAAAGTTGTTCTTCATCTCCATGATAAGAAACTTCTTCTTCTCCTTTCTCTTCTTCCATTGCTGGAGTAACTATTTTCGAGGATTCAGCTTCTGATGTTCGGAGCGATAAGTGTTCCGAAGGTGTTCCCTTGTAATCATCTAGTAGTTTCAGCACATCTCTGGTTTCAACACTTCCTTCAGCATCCTCTTCTATTTGTTCCACTTTCTCAACTTCCTCAGAATTCTTAGCAACAGCCACTTCCGGAGCAGCGAAATTCCTTCCTGGAGTCTCAAGTAGAGATTCCAAAGAAAAAGATCTCGGAACAGGAATGGTTGCTGAAACCATTTCATTGAACTTTATCAAGGCCTGAGCTACCTCAGCCTCGGACATCTTATTCTTGAGCTTCTTTTGCTTTGCTTGTCTTTCAAGATCATCATCAGTTTTCTCCTTCAATGGCTTAGCCTCCGCAGGGTCCAATCCGAACTGCGGATCCCCTTCTTTCCTTTTCTCTTTATCAGCTCTCCACTTTGTAACAACCTCATCAGGATAGTCTTTCTTCTTCTTAGGCTTTGGAGGTGCGGAATGGACTTCCTTAGACTTAGGATTCTCTGCTTGTTCTTCCACTTCTTTCAGCTTTCTCTTCCTTACTGGCTTAGATGATTCCGGTTCAGCAGCTTTCGGAGCCGTTTCTTCTTGAATTGGAAAATCGAAGAATTCACCAGTTTCCTTGTTGAAAGCAACATTCATCCTTTTCAGAGTACCATCGCTGACCAGCATGATCTTGCAAACTCTTGGTTTAGATTTGCAAGCCTCCTTGAAAGACTCAAGGCACCGAACAATCAACTTGGAGAGGAATGCTGGATACATAATAATCTGAGCTCTCAGATTCCTCTTCTTGAAATTTTCAATATTAAGAAGAATATGATTCATCAAGTTAAACTTCCTTAGATTTATCATAAAATCTAAGATATAGATCTCACTCTTCTTCAAGCTATCTTTATCACCTTTCCTCGGTACGATAAGTCCTTGCACCCATAACTCCAGAATCCGGAAGTTTGTAGATAGACTTGCAATCTTCGGAGCCTTGTCATCAGCCAGTCCGAGAGTTTCTAAGGCCTTTTCCTTGTTGAAGCTACACTTAGAGTCTGGCAGCACATGCGAAATAAACTCGAATTCTCCTTCATAAGACAGCCCTACCAAGCTTGCAGCCTTGGTGTGAGAAAGCTTGTAAGTCTTTCCATAAGACTTAAAAGAGAACTTCTCTATATTATCTTCCTTGAAGAAAGAAACTGACTCATAAAACTCGACAAGTAAATCTGAATATACTTCATCCTGGTTCCCGGTTTTTGATACCGGAACATCTTCCCAGCCATTCAACATGATATTCTTTGAAATGATAGAATCATAGTTGCTGAATAAAGTCAGATGGACTAACCTTTCTCTGTAAACTAACCACTGAGAAATAGGCTTAGTGGATGACATTTCTTGAGATGCTAACTCCGCAGACATTCGGATCTGTAATTCTCTGAGAGGTTCGGAATGGAGACAACTTTAGTTCAGATCGGTCTTAAAACAGAGAGACAGAGATTCGGGACGCGAGATCTTTGAGATCGATGTGGGACGAGAAATTGGGTCCCCTTTATATAGGCAACGAGATGACGGTTCACCTTCCATAATTGATCTAACGGTTGGAATGAGCTGTGATCAGATCTGACGGTTGAAAACTTGAATCCGATATTTTTGAGGTTTTTATTAAAACAAAGAATTTAGAAAACTATAATCTGAAAACATAATACAAGAAAATTCCAGCAAGTAAAATATGACTACGAAAACATGAGTAAGGAAATCATACCTTTCGGATTGTCTTAGGAGAATTATTCGTAATGGGTAATACAAAGATGACTACAAAAAAAATTTATTACGAAAAGACAAATTTCACAAAATTTTATTATGAAAAACTCACTACGGGAAAAACAACGTAGTACGAAAAACACAGTCCGAAAAACTTAGTACGAAAAACTTAATACGAAAAACATAATACGAAAAATAAACTACAAAGGTTCGGTACAAAAATCAAACTTATGAAGAAAAACAGTACGAAGAACTTAGTACGAAAAACAACTGATACAAAAATATCTAGTTATGAAACTGCCAGTACGTAAATTTTCATTCCGGAAATTTCCAATACGAATACTTCCATTCCAGAAGTGTTCTGTACGAGAATGTCCAATTTGGAAAATTTTAGTTCCAGAAGTTCCATTCCGGAAATCTTCGTTCCGAAAAGTTTGAAAACAAATTTTGAAAAACTTTGTTAAACAAACAATCAAATGTACTCACCCTATGAAAAAGAGTTTATTACTGTAAGGAGACTTTTTGAACAGAAAGTTAATTAAGAAAGATTACCTTACAGTTATCATTCCTAACTTCTGTTTAATATATTCAAATCTATCAGAAGGAAAAGATTTTGTGAAAATATCAGCAAGTTGATCTTGCGTTCCGATAAACTGAAGAATAATATCTCCTTTCGTTTTGATAATCTTTTCAAAAAAACTTTTGTTACCAGTCATGTGCCGGGAACATCCACTATCCATGTACCATGTATTGTTGTTGGTACTTTCTTTATTTTACTGAAATCAAGAAGAAAATTAGACTTTCAGAATCCAAACTTGTTTGGATCCGAGATTTCCAGACAATAAAATTTTAGGAACCCACATTTTCTTATAAAAGTAAGCTTTATGAAATCCTAGAGATTGGGTTTTGTTTAAGGAACAACTTTTTGCCCAGTGACCACCATATTGACATTTAGTACAAAATGGGGCACTTTGAGGAACAAAATAATTGTTACTGAAATTAGGTTTTGCATGGGTATAACCAAAACCAGATTTATTTCTTAAAGGTCGTATTTGGGAATAAATCTTATAAAAATTCTCCTTACCATGGGTAAAGTTTGATAAACACTTCTTTAAGGAAAAAATTTCGGACTTGAGTTTTACAACCAAGTTCTTATCCTCAAAATCATTAGTTTTAGAACTAGAGTTAGGCTCGAAAACATTTTTATTAGAAATTACTTTTTCTAACTCTTTAGAAAGTTTGTTCTTCTCAGAACATACTTCCTCAAGATTTTTTGAAATATTTTCAAAATCAGCATTTTTCTTATCAAGATCTTTAGAATGATCTGATATCTCTTTTGTAAGAATAGAATTCCTAGAGTTTGCCTTATCAGGTTTCTTATTGAGTTTGGAATTCTCAATCTCAAGAAGTTCATCAAACCTAGAGAATTCTTCATAAGTAGGTAAAGTATTTTCTTCATCAGAAGAGTTATAATACTTACTATCATTAGAGTTCAAAGAAACATTGGTCAATGATTCAGCATTTCGTACCTTAGCCATAAGACAATGATTATCAATAGGTAGTCTGGCTATAAGACCAAGATTCTTCTGTCTTGAAGATTCATAATCAGAAGATTCATCTGAAGAGTCACCACCACTGGCACTCCAGGTGTCATTAGCTTTCAAAACTTTATTAGCTTTAGCATTAAAATACTTCTTCTTGTTCCTGTCTGAATGTATTTCCTTCCTTTCTTTCTTTTTGAGCATAGGGCAATCTGGTCTAATATGTCCAGCTCTCTTACATTCATAACAAGTAACTTCTCCATCTTTCTTATCTTTCCTGTCCTTTTTCTTATACTTAGATTGAAAATTTCTCTGTTCAGCTATCTTGTTCATCCTTCGAGCAAGATTGGCTAATTCATTTTCTGAGACTTCAGTCTCACTAGATTCGGATTGGAAAATGACTTTCTTAGACTTGGATCTGGTTACTCTTTCAGGAGTCTTAGCTTTAATCTAATTTGAAGTTGTATTAAAAGCAACAGTACCATTTCCATTCTTCTTCTTGATGTTGTCACATCTCTCTTCATTCTTGTTTCATGTTGTAGAAGAGTTCAAAATAATTCATCAAGAGTAATTTGAGTTACCTTCCTATTCTCATCTATAGCTGTTCTCTTGGATTCCCACTCATTGGGCATAATGTCAATTATCTTGTCCACAAGAGCTTCATCATCTAAACCTTTTTCTCCCATAGATTTTAGAATATTGACAATGGTCATAAATCTTTGTTAAACTTTATAGATAGGTTCTCCATAAGGAAAATTGAATCCATGATATTCATCTCTAAGCATAACTCTTCTAGTTTCAATCACCTTAGAAGTCCCAAAGTGTGTAACCTCTAACTTCTTCCATATACAGTAAGCTGCTTCACAAGAATAAATTTGGCTCTATATATTTCTAGTCATTGAACATAGTAAAGTATTGCGTACCTTATAGTTTAGTTGATATTCTTGCTTTTCCTGGTTAGTGAAAGTTCTGACTTCCTTGTCAGGAATTTTATAATCACCAGTAAGCATAACAAAGTTGTCTACTCCAGTATTGATAACAAAAGTCTTCATACGATCTCTCCAGTATTCATAGTCATTACCATCAAATATTGGTGGTCTTGTCGGATTTAGATTGTCAATAGATCCAACATTAATTCCTGCCATACTAGAAATAACATTGCACACACACTTGTTAGTAGCAAATATTCGTAATAACAAAGTTTGGAATTAGAAAGTCCGTAATGATCAAGTGAGCAAGAAAAACTTATTCGTGAGTATAAGTATTTCAGTAACCTAGCTCTGATACCAAATGTAAGATTGGTATAGAGTAAGAGGTTTCCAACCTCTGATACCAATTGTAGGATCGAAATATTGTATGAGATGCTCAATATACAAGAGGGGGGTGAATTGTATGCTTTAAAACTTCTTTTGGAACCTTTAAAGTTAGTTATGAATAACTATAATTTCCTTAAGAATAGGAAAGGGCTAAGTTTAACAAAGATTAAACTAAGAAAATTTACAACACCTCTAACACCGAACTGAACTTGGAAATGATTCCGAATGAAGGTTCCGGAAATATGGTTCCAGAAATTGAATCTTAACAAACAATTGCAATATGAGATTCTACCTTAAAGCGTATAGAAACTAAATGAATCAGAGTAAGTAAGGAATTATAAGAAAGTTATACTTTCCTTAAGATACAAATTGAAGAGGAAATAAAACAAGTAGTTAAACTACAAGTAACAAGATGTAAGTCTTTTAACCCAAAGAGAAAGGTATCAAACAACCTTGGATAAATGTCCCTTGATTTATACTTTCAAGCAAGTATGTCTTACCCACACCAGGGTAAGGCCTCGATACGAAGATCGGAGTCTCTGTCTTTCTATCCCCGCAAGCCCTCAACATCAAGGTAGTTGGCACCCTCTGTCTTCCTCAGCAAGGAAGCCCTCGAACTTTAAGGTAGTCGGCAACCTCTGTCTTCCTTAGCAAGAAAGCCCTCGAACTTTAAGGTAGCCGACAACCTCTGTCTTCCTATCCCCGGAAGCCCTCGAATGTAATCACCAACATTCGGAGTCGCACGAAGCTTTTGAGAGTTAATAAGAGCCTCTCTCTCTAGAAATCACTTCAAGCAAATTTTTCAGCCTTTCAACACTTTCATCAGCTATCAGCTCTGCAATGAGCTCTTTCAAATGAGCTCCTATTTATAGGTAAGGTCGGCTCCTTCTCCAATGGTCATATTTTCCTTAAAGATCAGAGGGACCTGTACACGTGTCACTTAGACAACGGTTAGTTTATAACAAAACAGACGACATCGTTTCATAACAAAATAAGTGTAACAGAATTTACGACATCATTTTAAACTCTAACATAAAAGTTCGGAATAGAAACTTCAGAGTGAAGGTTCGGAGTGAATAAATTCAGAGTGTATGAAACAAAGATAATCAGATTCTGTTTAATAGGTGAATTCGGAATGAGAATTCGGAATAGGAATTCGTCATCAGAATTCATAATGAGAATACATCATCAAGATTCGTAATGAGAATTCGTCATCAGAATTTGTAATGAGAATTCTTCATGAGAATTCGTAATGAGAATTCGTCATCAGAATTCGTAATGAGAATTCGGAATGAGATTTCTTCATTAAAATTCGTAATGAGAATTCTTCATTGGAATTCGTAATGAGAATTCTTCATCAGAATTCGTAATGAGAATTCGGAATGAGATTTCTTCATTAGAATTCGTAATGAGAATTCTTCATTGGAATTCGTAATGAGAATTCGGAATGAGATTTCATCATTAGAATTCGTAATGAGAATTCTTCATTGGAATTCGTAATGAGAATTCTTCTTCAGAATTCGTAATGAGAATTTGGAATGAGATTTCTTCATTAGAATTCGTAATGAGAATTCTTCATTGGAATTCGTAATGATAATTCTTCTTCAGAATTCGTATCCTGAATCTGGAATAGAACTTAGTCAGAGTTCACATCCGGAATTCGGAATGAATCTTCCTTATAGTTCTTGTCCAGAATCCGAATCCTAAAACAGAATGCTTTATATCAAAGTTTCAACGATTCCGAGAAAATGAATCCGAAACTAATACTTAAGAAAAATATGGATGAAAATATGATAAGGATAATTTTTCTTATAAAAGAGATTTTCCCTAAGAAAGCAATTTTCCTTATAAAAGCAATTTTCCTTATAAAAGCAATTTTCTTAAAGATAGGGTTTTTGGGATTTTCAAAACAAGATGGAATGGAAAAGTCATAAGGAAAACCTTATTGACTCAACACAATGTTCTGAGTCAGAGTTCATGGGAAATTAGAGTCGGAACTCATAAGAGTTCAGAGTCTGAAATCAGATAACTTAGAGTCAGAACATAGATATGTTTGTAATCAGAATTCTGAGTCTAACTACATGAGAGTTTGTATCAATAATTCAGAGTTGAACTACATGATATTTCATATCCATAATTCGGAGTGGATATTCATTAGAGTTCATATCCAGAATTTGGAGTGGAACTTCATGAATGTATGTACTCGGAATTCGGAGTAGAACTTCATCACATTTCATATCCAGAATTCAGAGTGGATCTTCATTAGAGTTTGTATCCATAATTCGGTGTGGAACATCATTAGAGTTCGTATCCAGAATTCAGAGTAGTACTTCATGAGAGTTCTTACTCGAGATTCGCATCCTAAAACAACATGCTTCATATCTAAGTGTTATATAATTTTGAGGATTTAGATTAGAATCCAATTTTTATACTTAAGAAAAATATTGATATGAACATTTAAAAAATGGTAGGGGTAAATTTCTTTTGGAAATAAATTTTCCTTATAGAAGTGAAATATAGATTTTCTAATGTATTAGGTGTTTGTGATTTTCAAAACATGAATGAATGGAAAAATAATAAGGAAAACCTTATTTAGTCAACAGTTTACCCTTGTGTGAGTTTTCATCTTAATGAGATGATTTCTTCTATCCTCATGCGGGAATGTGATTGTTTTGTTGGGATTTAATTTTATTATTGGTCTTTTCATCATTGTGTTTTCTAGGTGATGATAGTTATGGATATTCCTTGTGTTTTAATCTTTGTTCATTTTTTCCCATTCATCACTTCCTATTTTGGTCATGGTAAACCAAATATTAAGTTAAAGTCCAAGATTTTTCTTCTAGTTCATCTAGATGTCGCTAGATTCCCACCAGTCGTGAAATGCATAAGTACTAGGCGGGGGTTGTTCATTGGAATGATGCTTGTGTTAGCTATTTGGGTGAACTTTTATTGATCTTTAGTGCACGATGATATATGGTTCATGATTGGTATACTTATACACATTTATGTGAATGTATCATTAGATTACATTTTGTAGAGCACATGAAAGATTCAATTTCTTGACTTGTTAGTTATCCATTAGAGTTTGATCTTGTTATTATTTGCATCACTTCCCCAAATTTCATTTTTATGGCACATCCCGTTATAGGAAATTAATATATGTCAATTGATTCAGGGTTCTTGAATTGATAAGCTTGACCTATGTGTGTGTGTTGGGTCATTCAATTGTAAAATTATATTTCAAAGGTGTTGATAGAACCATTATGAAATTATATACATTTGTTTGAGTTCTTAATGTGGATTTCAAAATGGGATATTTGAGATGGATTCATGTAGATAAATTTTTTAAAGTGGCCATTTTAATTTAAAAAAATTAAATGATATTTTTTGGAAATGTAAACTCTTGGTCTATGGTTTAGAAATGTCCTTAGTCTATGAATTTGTTTTCAAAAATTGTGTGTTTTATTTTGAAAAAATAGAGTGATATTTTTTGAAAAACTATTTTGTGAGGTTTGGTTATTTATATTATATTTTGGAATAAAATAATTTCTAGAATATTTTAAAACAATCATTAATGTATTTCCATATTAAATATACATCATAGATCTAGAAGGTCGTATTGAACTATTGGGTTATTATCTTACACATATATATTTCAATTTCAAGGTTCTTAGATGGATACTTATTCTTTAACTTAGCCTATGTGGGGATAGTTGTGTGTAAGATAAAAAACAGGGGTTTCATGGTTATTTATTGGGATCAACTTGAGTTATTTTGTATTGTTATATCTATTATTAATTATTATATATTCTATTTTTAAATGTTTAGTATATCTATGAAAATGAGTTAAATAAATATAGTTTATTTGGATCTGTTGGAATGTTTATTTATTTTTTTATAATTAATTCATTTATTCCATTGTATTTATCTCAACATTTAGAAAAATAATTCCCAAAGGGATTCATTTGATGCCATGGAACTGGTGGCTAGCCTATGGGGATTGGGAACTTCATTTTGTCCTTTTGAGAGGCTGGGTCAAATGGAAGTTGAATATGGTTCATTAAAACATGGTATCATAGCATTAAAGTTAATTAGTTAGAAGAAAAATCACTTGTGTTTAGCCCTTTTTATTTGGGAGTGTCGGAGTATAATGAAGTTTAATGTTTTTTGATATTGAGAGGTAAGGGAGGGGAGAGTCTAACAATCACTTACTTATCCCAAACATCAAGATTGTAGTAGAATTTGTTTATTGAATATTGAATTTTTTCTTGTTTTATTGGTTATTTATGGATTTTTATGTTGATTTATCCCCTTTGATTATTTATTTGACATTAGGGGTCACTCATTGGGTTTGGGGTGGAAAGGGAAGAGGGTGTTAGTTGTGTAGTTAGAATATAGGGCATGGGAAACCATGCATTGATTGTGTAGTCAATTCAATATCCATAGTAGGGTTTGATTCATGATGGGAACATGATTTTCCAACCATTTGGCCAAAATGTGAATCACACTTCCCCTTCCTAGATTATCCTATTTGGAAACCTCTTGATTTTGGATTTATTCAAAAGTGATTTTTAGTTTTTGGATGTCTAATGAGGATTGTTTCGATTCCATTTATGTATATGTTTCATGTGATCCTTGTTTGAATCCATGTGATCCTCTTTGTTTTCACTTGGTTTTTAAAAACCTAATTTAGAAAGGTGAAGGGAATTTGGGAAATGTTTTTTTCAAACATGTTTTGATGATATTTTTTTAAAAAATAATTTTTCCCTTGTGGTATTAAGATAATTTTTAATGGAAAACATGATTTTAAAGGAAAAATGAGTTTTAATGATTTTTTTCATTAGATTATTTTTGAAAGGAAATGAGACTTTTAATGGAATTTTTGAGATATTTTAGTCTTCTGAAATGTTATATCTGCACTGAGGTTTTTTTGTTTTTCATGTTGTGTTGTTTTGGTTTTTAATCATATGACTTAGTAGTGGGTGATTACAATATTCCATGGTGAACATGGTGGTTTCAAAACAAAATTTATTTTAGTTTGAGGGATTTGTGCTTTTTTGGTGGATTAATGATTAGATTGATCCCCAGTGGGGGGGGGAATCATTTCAGTTTTTTGATGTCTAGAATGAAATATCAATGTTGATTCATTTATTTATGTTTTTCTCCCTGAGTGGGTGATTTTTTTTTCTATATTTTTTGGTTTCTACGTATACTCTATGTGGTGTGTTGGATGTGGAAATCTTCATGAGTGGGAGCTGTTGAATGTTGGTGGTCAGTTTTAGGTATGTTTGGTCAGAGTTGATGGTACCTAATCTATTATGGGATAGTATATATTGGGTGATTTTCAATGAGGTGTGTGTTCAATGGTTATTTATAGATGATCTGAAAATAGATAAGGATTGTGACCTTTCATGTTGTTACCAGGGTGACCTAATTCGTGAGGGGTTATACCGATATCTTTTTAAAGAAATCCATCTATTTTCTGAAGCTGGTGTCCAATAATCCTGAGAAATCGTGTTACTTTAGAGTTAGTATCAACTACGATTTTTAAGATATACATGTATAAGGTCTAACATATTTTCAAGTGGTTTTTTGATAGTCCATGTGAATATATTCTTTATAGTCTAGGAAACACATGAAAGGTTATTCCATTATTTTAGTGAATCTGAAGTGGAATTATAGTCGACATAATGATAACCTGAAAAGTATGGATCATAAGTAATATGATATAATGATTATACCATAGTTTGTTTCCCATGGGACGGAATGACCAATCGTATGCATCCAGTGTGGGGATCTAGGGTATGCTAAGCTCCATATCTAAAACTTCTTGTAGTTTCTTTCTATTTTGACAACATGGGTCTTCTTCATTAGTTTTGAAAGTGGAGTTTTTGGAATAGGTATCATGTTTCATAATTTTATGGATGTGATCTTTTTTTGGACCATTCCATGATTCTTATAATCATTTGATTCATAGATTCAGTTATTTTTTGGGAATATTTTTAATTGATAAAATAATATTTTTTAGAGTTCCTTATTTGGTGGCCATTCTTAGATGTCATCATTCAATAATGGTTGGATTTAAGTGAGGTTTGGTGAGCATTGTTCATTAAGTAGAAATTATTTGAGATACTTGGTTGAGAATTTTCTTTTGTTGATCCTAGGGATGATCATTTCATGGTAATGAGATAGGAATTAGGTTCATTAATGGGTGACTAGTGTGGGTGATACACCAGTTGAGTTTGGTATACTAACTGGGGGTTGGTTGTGGATGTTTGGATGCAATGTGAGATGATGATCCATATTTTGATCCTAGGTTATATGAGTGTATCATGACCCAATTTGAGATATCATACAATTATTTTGATGATTATTAGGTTTTTCCTCCCTTACATTTAGTTTGGATGTTCTTTTGGGTTGAGAGTGTGTTTATCTCATGGTTTCTCAGCTATTCAGGGATGAATCTCTTAGTATATGATCATTGATACTACCAAAATAGAGGAAATTTATATATTTGGGATACTATGTTAGAGTAACTCTAAATGTGAGGAAGACCATGATAGGTGTCCCATTCTTCACATAGCTTATTGATTGATGTTCTAATTGTGTATTTTCTTGGCGAAGTTTTGGGAATTTGGTGGTTGACTAGTTTGATAATTTTGAGGATCTCAATTATTGGCTTGAGGTTATTTGGACCCTGAATTATTATAATATACCTATGTATTGTTTTTGGGACATTTATTTGGAAAATGATATTTCAAATGTGTTGAGAAGAACATTTCTTAATTATATAAAATTTTTGGGTTCTTAAGGTGGATTTCAAATTTGTTGATTTGAGATGGATTTGGAAGGTCAAAATATTTATTTTACCATTTTAATTTAAATAATACAAATGAGTTGTTTTTTTGTAAATTTTAACAGTGGGTGTTTGGTTTAGAAATGGATTAGGCTGATATATTTGTTTTCAAAAAATATGTGTTCTATTTTTTGGAAACAAAGATAAATTATTTAAAAGATGATTATTACATGATTGGTTTTTAATATGTTATATGTAAACAACATAAGGTCATGATAATTTTTAAACTTGTATTGTTTAATTTTCTTATGAAACATATTAAATCTATTAAGAAGGTTGTGGTGGCCTACTGTGCTTTATCTGAAATATATATATTTCAAATTTATGGTTCACAGTTGGATCCTTCTAGTTTTTTGTGGTCGATGTGGGGTTAGTTGAGTGGTGGTGAGAAACTAGAATTTCATTGTGTTGATTCAGGTTAGGATCATGTTGGTTTGTTGTTGTTTTTTTAGTGTTGTAATTTTTTTGGACTATATATTTTGTTTGTGAATTTTTTATGTATATAAATATCGGTTGGATAATTATAGTAGGTTATGTCCTGTTTGTAGGGGTGTTTATTTTTGGATCTCGGAATAATTTATTCCTCTTTTGTTATATCTAGTTTGGGTGAAATAATTATCAAAGGGACTATTATGATTTCATAAAAGTTTATTTTATCCTGTGGGGATCAGGAGTTCCCTTCAGACCATGTGATGGGCTAGGTTTGCTGTTAGGTCGAATGGAATCCCGGTCCAGTTCATTACATAACATTCTAAAAATAATAATTTTGTAAATTTTTACAATAAATTATAAATTATTCTAATAAAATAAAAATGTGATAGATATCCATAAACTATAAAAAAATAGGGGGGATAAAATAATTGATATAGAATGTTAAATTAATGAAATATTGAGTTTAATTAATCCCCCACTCTTATATATTTGACTCCTAGTAAATAACTAAGAACCATGGTTAATCTGAATTTATCTATAAAAATTTGACTACACAATTATCAAATCCATATAAATATCAGGATTCCTATATAGATACCAAATCCATGACTCCTCACTATTCTTATAAATCCACCCAATCTCTAATTAATCGCCATGTGTATGTCATACATACATTATTAGAAATGAATCACTCTTCACTCATGATATTTTATATGTAATTTTTCCCATTATTGAGTACACGAATGATTTATATAGGCATGTTTAAATCAAAATATCTCCACTTCACATTGTCATTAATTTCTCTCTATCATATCAACATTAAATGGGGTTCTCTGTCTCTAGGGGTCAATAGTTTTAAATATGAAATATTAGTAGAAGAATGAGGTGGTTCATGAATAAAATAAAATAAAATAAAATGAATGATATAAATTCAATATCACGAATAGTATCTTAACCCACTATCTATTTCAAATATTTTTCATTGAATACATATTAATTCTCCTGGGATGTTCATTCAATAAACACTTTAAAGATTTCAAATTTTATTCTGTATACCTCAATATCAGTATCACTGCTATTTTCTTTCACCATCTCAATTATTTAAATATATTTATTTTTATGCTACATATGAATACGTGGGATTGAAAAAAACATGTAAACTCCTTCGATAATTTTTTCAGGATATTTCTCTCTTCTATATTATGATTATTAATTCTTTATACAAAATTATCTCTAATTAACACATCGCTCATGAAATAGCACCATCTACCACAATTTTGTTCTACTATAATCATAAATTTCATTATATATAATATTAGAATGGTGTTTTAGTATTATTATATAGATTATTTACAATATCATTCATTTAATATGGGATATTAATATAATATTCAGGTGTAAATATAGTAAAACATTTTATTTTCAATATATATGGTGATTTTTATAGTGTGAATGACAATATTTTATGTAATTCATAAACTCTAACGTATTTAATAAATAGAAAAAGACCATGTTCTATATCTCTAAACATTAACAATGAATATAAAGAAATGTAGTATTATTATTATGACATTGAAAAGGTTTCAAATCATCCATGGTTGGAAAAGATAAACATTGAAAAATAATTGTGCACATGAGTTTATCATTTGGAAAAAACCCTATTTTTAATGGAATAGAAATCATGAAATAAAAATAAATTTTAATTATTAACTAAAAACTAAGATATTATAATAATTTACTATATCCCAAAATATAATGATTCTATAATTTTTTTAATGATATTTATTAATTTTAAAGTACCTAAAAATATATAAAACAAATTTCTTTTATAATTTAATTTACCACTCCCCCAGTTAAATAAAACTACACATAATCCCATCATATATAGAATTAAAATAATAGTATATATAAAATAAAGAGATAGACAAATACAACATGGTTTATTTTTATTGTTGTATCCTTGAGTGAGGATCAAAATTATAGTAAAATTTTGAAAACTAAATGAAAACAATATAAATCATAATAATTTTATTAAAATAAAATTAAAAAGAAAGAGTTGGTAAATAACAGGGATTGGGATTGGATTGGACCTCCATGTGGGTGCTGAATTTCATATTTCCCATTGTATGGTTTTTTCATGTTCCTCATACTTACATTGTTGTGCCCATAGATTAATGGAGAAGGGAACACGTAAAATAGATTTAATTTTTTTGTTTAATTGGAGGACTGGGGAATATGTTAGGAATATATAACTTATCTTATTTTTTAAGTTTATTAATTTATTTTAAAATAACATACTATTTTAGACTTTCAACCTCTTATGCACTGTTTTAAAACTCAATTGGATTGTCTATCATCTCCTCAAAATTATCCAATTGGTCTTAGATTGTTACTCATTGTCATCTTCTATGACCTATACCATTATGGATGATTCAAAAAATTTAATACAAAGGATGGAAGTCTTCAATTCAGTATCAATGATCTTTCAAATAAAATTAATGCATAGAAAATGCATCTCCCTCAAATTTTTTTTGGCTCCAATTAATTTTCTACAATGAAAAACTATGGGAATTCATATGGTAAAGTTAATAGTAGACACCCCATCCTTTACTTAAATAATTTCATCTCAAATAAATGACCTATTAAAATATTAATGTGCTTAAAGAATGTTTTTCCATTATTAAAGACCAGGAACCAAATGAAATTTCTGTTACTAAAATTTAATCAGAATGATTATCTAAATTATATTTATCTCCTAAACTAAATTAACTAGGTATGTCAAGGGTCATTTTCGACATTATAAATTAATTAAAGAAAACAAAATAGATATCACCCATAAATTCTGACTTAAAGGGTTCCTCAATTGAAAAATATAGTTGGAAAATGTGTTTCTTATATTGCGAGGCATTTTGGGACTACAATTAATTTAATTCCTTTATTATAGGGTAAAGAAGTTGTATTATTTTGTCAATTATTCATAAAATATTAAATTTATTTACAATTATTTTCTTAAATTTTCTTCTCTACTAGGCTCATTTAATTTTTCAACATGCCAATCATATGCATAACCCATATCGAAATCTTTCATTGACTTAAATTTTATTATATTTATGTTTTAAATTTTTTAATGAAAAATAGTGTGTTCAAGTGATACTTCACCCTGTAAAAATTTCATAATTTAAATTAGGTATTTTTTCCATAACTGTTATCAATCAAGTCTTAATTTCCTATGTATGAATCATATTCTACAATATGGGGAAGAAAAATCAAGGAGGCCTCTCAAAAATAATGAATTTCCATTATCCATTTTATTACAATGATATACTACAAGGGAAAAAATATACCTAAAGAAATGGAGTATTTTTTAAAAAATTAATATGATATCTATAAATATATAGTTGAAAAAATATAAGAACACAAATAAAGACTGAAAATAAATTGAATTTAGTAACAAAAAATAATCATTCTTTTGGAGATCATAGTGATTCCTTTCATATTATGAAATTAATTCATTCTCATTATTATATTTAATGAAAATATTAAAAACTATCACTCTATAACCTATAATTTGAATAATTATAATCTTACCCAAATATATTTATATACAATACAATCTCTTTTACATTATTCCTTGAAAAATTTGTCCTAGTACATCATCAAGACAATTATAATCCACCATATGAAACATTATAATGATGAATGATACTATAATGGTTGAATTGGAAGAACAAATAACAATCAGTTTTAATAAATAAAAATCTCATCACTATCAGTTTGACCATAAATAAATTATTCAAACTGATTAATGAGGAAAACATTAAAGTGTAATGAATCTAAAAGAAACATTCCTACCTCCCTCAAAATTTCACAAGGGTAGTTCTATATAACCATTATTATATAAATAATATTAGAGGAACACAATGAATACAATTAAATGGATGAAAAATAAGAGATAACTATACTTATTAAAAATAAAACAAATGATAATTATAAAACATAAATACTTTGGATGAATTTTTATTATTATAGTGAATATGATATTTATTTATATATATCAAAGGAGCTTTAAAAGGATTTTTTGAATATGCATATATTACTTGTTTTATGAATTGAGTTGTATTGTTTTCCCATGTGTTAACAATAGTGAATTTAGAATGTAAATTGAGGGTGACAAATCACGTGCAAAGGATGAAAGAAAGAAGGCTCCTACATCAATTCTTCAGTTAAAATAAATATTTTATTTTTATTTCAAATTCTTACAAGATATTTTAACATTTAATATTCTCTTGAACTAATTCACATAGTCAAATAAGATAGGAATGAATATAAATATCAATAATTATAGGATATATACCATTCCCAAACTATTATCTTGTTTTTCTATTAACATGATATGATCACCATCATCATGGAACAATGTTTACTTATCTTTTATAATGTATAAAATATTATATGATAAATTTTTCAAAAATTTCACTTTATAAAAAATATTATGGATCCCACTCTTCCAATGAAAAATATATTACATAATAGTTGGCTCAATATTTCCGTGTGAAAAATACAATACATAAACTATATACTACATAAAATCATATTATGCACAATTTAGAGTCAAATGGAAATATATTATGTTTGAGAAAAATATTACATATTATAAAATATATTTTTTATGACCATACATTACAAATTAATATCTTCCATCCCATAAAATATGGAAAATATATTATACAATACTATTTCTCTTCTGTGGAATAATAAAATACCTTACATAAGATCCAAATGATTTTATGTATCATTTATATACCCAACCCTTTTTCAGATGTTTCTCTTTAGCTACTCAATTTCTTACATATTCTAACAATTATATAATGTATGAAACATACGACTCTTGGGATGATGGAATTTTTATTATGTACATTTAAATATTATATGCATCACTTTAAATATATTATAAATTGGAAAAAATGATAGTTATACCTTAGTGTTTTCATTTTCTCTAATTAAACTTCATAATTCCTCTTGATGATTCCCCTTTTTCTTCTGATTCAATAAATAAAAATGTAGATTTTTTTCCTCCCCTAATTCTTATAATTTAAAAACAAAATATGATACATTTATACTAGTAATATTCTTGAAAAATAATATCCTTTAATTTAAAACATAATGCTTTTAAATATATTATTTAAAAAAAAAAAAAAATTAATGATTGATCTTTCTAATTAAAAAAATATTAATAAAAAAGCACTAAAAAATTATTCCGTTTTTATTATAAAGTACAAATGAATTAAAAAACTAAATATGTCATAATTATCCATAATATATATAAATGGTGGGGATTAAATCATTGAAATAAAACTAATATTATTTTAATATTGATGACTATGAATACCATACACTAAATCATTAGACTCCTAGGCAATCACCTAATACCAATGTTAACTCAAATTACTAAAGACATATTTGAAAACACTTTTAAATTTTCACAAACATATATGTATCATGATTCCTATATTGATCTCAAATACCTAAATCATCACTATTGATAAAAATGAATTCAATCCCATGTTAATCCCTATGTACATTTTGTACCTATCTTCTCAAAAACGAATCTTCATTCAATGAATGTATTCAATATGGTGTTTTTTCTCACACTTAAGAACATTACATATTTCCGTGGAATTCGTTACTTAATTATATATTAACATCATAGAGTCTGAAAGGTGTGTCAATGATGAGGAATTTACATGGGTGGTTTTATAGCCAATGGTTGATATGGTTTAGATGTATAAAATTCAGTGTTAGAATGAGGAGGAAAAAATATAAAATAATGTAAAATCAATAATGTTATATTATAAACAATAATTGTATAATCACAAAATTATTGACCAACATAAACCTCTAGATTGTTATGGGATGTTCAAAAAATAATCTCTTCAAAAAAAATTATTCTCTTTACATCCATAGTATAAACAATGTTTTTTTATTTCAGCATTTCTATTATGCACAAATATTTAATCATTAGGTAAATTAGATTATATTGACAAAAAAATGTTATGTAAAATACATTTAAAAATATTAAATGATATACCACCATTAAATCTTCCTTATATTGATTATTTTTCCAAAATAACAATCAATTGATGTAACAATCACAAAATAGCACCCTCCCCCTCACACGAGTTGAACTATAAACATGAATTTATTCTAGGGATAGTTTGAAATGGGATTTTGGATAGTAATTTGTCTACAAATTAAGTTCACTCATGGATATTAGAGCCTCAGTATAATTTTCTAATTTAACATATGTTTTAAATAAAAATAGTTTTTGAAAATATTATATCAAAATGGAACCAAAATCATATTAAACATAATTCATGAACTCTAATATCAATGAAACAGAGAGAAATAGTACTTTATAGACATCATAACATTCCTCAAGACTATGAAAAATGAATTATAAATAAGATAAGTAAAATATTTAGAAACCTCTTATATTGGGTTAGATAAAAATTGAACAACACATGTGCACATGATATTCACATTTGTCAAAAATTTCAAAAATGAATAGATTTGAAATCAAGAAATTAAAAACAATTTATGTAATCATTTAATTTTTTGTATTTACTAATCTATCAATTATAACAGAATTAGTGAAGATGGTTTGATTTTTTTTAATCAATTGATTAAATCCGAGGTTCATAAAATCATTAAATAATAATAATAACATTTTCAAAAATATATTGACACCCTAAAAAAGTAAATTTAAGTACAGTAAATTTCATCTCATATTGAAATAAATATATAGGTTAGATAACGAAATTATAATGAAAGATGCAACTTTGTTTATTCTGATAGTTCAATCCAATAGTTAATCTCCTAACAACTTCCAATTTCTACAAACCTATATGAACAAATAGAATTTTAGAAGACTTTATATAATGAAAAAAAAGGAATAAGGTAATGAAAATGGAGACTACAATCATTAGACCCCCAATTGGGTGCTTTTTTTACCCATCTATAGTTGGATAAACCTTGGTTTATCCCAAATTTGATGGGAGATAAATTTTTTTTCTCAAGCACCACCACTTTATTATCTCTTGTAATTTTTAGCAATCATTAATTGTTGAAAAGTTATATAAATATTAGTTCATGTTACCATTCCTAAAATTTTCGTTCCCATGCAGTAGTGGTGAAGAAAACATGATATTGGAAAATCACAAACCTTATATGGTTGGAGTAGTGGTATAAAAAGGTTATGAATAAATTAGTATATAATTAAGACACTCTTATAGTTACGGTTCAATAATTGATTTGTAAATATTTTTATTTTACAAACATCAAAATCATAAGAACAAGTGTATATTTCAACTGAATCCTCCATTATATCTTTAACACTAATCATTTTTTATGTTGCTTTATCCTCTTCATACTCTATATTTCCTTCAATAATTGGGGACGAATCTGTAAATTAAATATAAGGGAGTTTAATTTTCATTTCATAAACAATAAAATTTGAATAAAATAAATTATTAAAAAACATATCCCCTTATAAAATTCAACCTCAAATTTTTTTTATTCAAGAAAAACCACTGTGAATTTATATATTAGAGGTCATAGTGAAAACCGTATCTTTTATTCAAACTATTTTAGCTCAAAATAAATTTATTCATAAACTAAAAAATTAATGAAATTATTCTTTTTATAATTTTAAAAGTGTTTGAGATTAAATTAGAATTTTAGTTCCTTTAATATTATCCTAATAATTAACTAAATAATTTTGATATCCAACACTCAAATAAATAGTTAAGTCACTGGTAATGTCATACATTGAACTTGAAATGGAAAAACCCAATCCAAATCACCCCTAAATTCAACCTCACATGGTTCCCCAATTGAAAAAAATTATGGGAAAATGTATTCCTTTTCAGGAGATTATTTTTTGGATTTCATATAATTTAATTTCTTTATAGAAGTGAAAACCATTCTATTTTTTAATTAAATCTTCTAGAAAACCATCATTCAGTAGTTCTATAAATATTATACCCTCTGTGAGTCAATAAAATTTTTAATAGCCTAATAATAAGAATAAATTTTGTTGAAATTAATTATTAATCTAATGTTTTTTTAAAATTATATATATATATATATATATATATTTATGAAATTAGTTTATGTAAGTGATACACCTCCTTATAACTGACTCCACATTGATAATAAGAATATTTTCATGAAACCCACATAAATTAATTCCAATTTACCTTATTATTTATTATACTTCACAACCAAGGATCAATCGCTCAAGGATGCAACTAAAAAAATTTAATTTCTATAGAAATATTTATTTGTATTATGTACAAAAAATGAAATATAAAACATAATAAAGATGAGGGTTTTTTGGGTAATGAATATGATAAAAATAAATATATAAATGGATGAAAAAGAAGAAAAAAATAATGATCCCAAATTGAATTAATCTAGTAAGAAGAAAAATAGTTATCCTAATGAATTTACAATGATGCATAACAATATATTAAAATGGATTCATTCCCACTGTAACACCAAGAAATTTTATGAGACTGATTATTTTTAATTTCTTTGATGTCATCAATTATATACTAAAAAAATATTAGATTGCGTTATATGAAACATTGTATTATCTGGTAGTATATGCAACAAATTTCTTGGCTTATGTTACACGTAATATCAACCTTCCTCGATATCTTACGTTTTACGCATTACTGAGTGTCACTATACAATGATATATTATTAAAATAATATTATTTAATGATAAATAAAATATCTGCTATGAATCATAATAACCACATTTAGAATTTTATATAATATTAACATTCGTCGTAAAAATTTTTTAGAGCATGAAATGCCAAAAAACATTTTTTTGGATAAAAAAAGTCTTCCAAAAACATGAAGTTTTACCTCCTTTTACTGGAACACCGATTTTATATATAGTTTTCACAATTTTACATATTAAATATGACAAAATAAACTTCTTCATTAAAAGTGGGACATATAAATTTACTTTTCTAGACATTTTTCTAATAAAATTCAATTTTTAATGAATAATGGAAAATAATGCATTTTAATTCAAAAATACTTTTAATCTAATTTTTTAGCTATCTATATTATCTTTTTAATTGTTTTTAAATTATAGATGGATTATATTTTTTATCAATTAATAAAATTTTGGTAATTTGATGTAATTTAACTTTTAAATTGTACATAAATGCATGTCAATCTTTTTATAGTTATTATTTCTTAAAACCATGCACTGCTGGAAAAATGACATATACCTATGGTTCAAAAATGTGGGTATAGCCTATACCCATGGTTTTGGGAATAATAGGAAGTCGATGTGTTGGGATAGGTCCCTAGACTATACCAATGGTTTGTAAACTCTGTTTAAATCTTGGTTTCCACCATGTCAAAGTCACATTTATTCACGTCGCGCTGTCAAAGCCTTATACCTGTGATTTCAAAACGGTAGTTATAAATTGTAAAAAAAGAATGGCAGGAATAGAACCCACGAACTGTACTCCATATAATGGATTCCTTACCACTAACTCTATATTGCATACTTGTATATTTATCTATATTTCACTAAATATATTAATTTACTACCGAATTAGAAAAAAATCGTGTAACAGGTTTTGATCCCATGACTTTGTCTTCAAACATCAAATGATAAACCAACCCAGCTAACTCGCTTATGTATTTATATACCTACATTTATTATAATATATTAAAATCACTCCCAGTATTATAATAAAATTAATCAGTATGATTCGATCCTGCTGCCAAATATAACATTAAAGGACACTACACTAACTCATCTACAGATGTTTTATGGTTTTATATATGTATCAACCAGTATATATTAAAACAAACCATGGGTATAAGTGGGAAAACTGTGGGTATAGGATTTCCCACCAATTCTTTTCTGTCCTGAGAAAAAAAATTCCCTACCATAACATGGGAATGTTATTCACATGGTTTTATAAAACGATGGGAATATGTCTACAAAAAAAAATCATATACCCACGGTTTTTCCAAAACTGTGGGTATTTTCCTTGAAAAAAACTTCCTATACCCATGGTTTTCACATAAACTATGGGTATAGTTATTTTTTCCCATGGATTTCAAAAAATGTGGGAGTAGGTCCTAAAAAACCTATACTCATTGTTTTCCCCTAAACAGTGGGTATAGGTTCCCATACTACCACTATACTGACGGTTTTAAAACACCGTGGGTATAGAGCTATTTTCCAATAGTGCACGTTTTTGGCTTTAACAATGGGAATTAATTTTAAATTAAATACTTAAACTTATGTGTCTAGAATTGGAAAAATCTATTCCATATTTGGAATCATAATGCTCAAATTGTTTAAATAGGTACCTTTTATTTTTAGAGATTATGAATTGCAATTTTAGTAATTATTATATTTTCCATCGTTAAAGGTTAAATATAGAAAATATGGGTAAAAATAGTGTTATAATAATATTTAACAACCCTAACACATGTCCTAATCCTATTGGATGATCTATTTCCAACCATTTAAATCCATGTGTTTATTTTTGGGACCACATGGATTCACTTGGATGTGAAAATGACATTTTATAAGAATTTATTTAACGTAAATATAATTATAACCTAATCATATATCATTCACTAAATAGATTTTAATCTAAGTTTATATAAATACTATCCATATATTTAAATTTTATTTATAAATATAAAAATAATTCATACAACATTATATTTTATTTATAATGTTTAGACATTATAAAAATATATTTATTTATGAAATAATTATTATGTAGTGATTACCTCATTAATGAAAGATTCATATAAATGAATTTATAAATATTAAAATAAATTTAATTGAAACATGTTGTTGGAATCCACGATTTTCAAGGATGATATTGGCATATTTTGGATGATTAAATTTTTTTGGTTTTATGTATTTAGGATGTTATGAATTTTCTTAAAAAGGCATGTATGAATACTGTCCTTAATTGACATAATTAATAACATAAAACCTAAAATAGTTTTTTAAATTATTTAAGATTCATAAAAATCTATGATTCGGGAAAATAGTTAAAATAAGTCTAAATCTTCCATAACTAAATTTTTATGGGTATTTTGACATTATATGGTAATTATAGTAACCCACAATATGCAAATAACATGATATCACAGTTAAATTAAAAGGGGTAAAATAAGGGTTAAAACAAAAAGATAAGGAAAAAAATATTCAAAACTACTATAAATATTATTGGATTATTTGTATTCAAACCAAAATAATCTTATCTTATAATTAAATATGTTTTGGATCATTTTTAATCGAAATTTATTTTTCAATAAATTAATATTTCGAGAGTTTCCCAAAGTGCCCATCTCCTATCTTATAAAATGGAACCTCCTCCATTTCCCATTCACTCAATTTTAAGTCGTAATTCTCAGCCAGACCCTTAAAATTTAGCTTATTAACATCCAAAGATACATTCTACAGATTCTGGTCTTCACTAAAGACCAATTTCATTGCCCTAGGAAGAAATTTAAAGGAGGAACATCGAGAAGAGATAATCTCTTCTACCGATTCATTCAAATTTCTTTCTTCTTATAAAACCTCTTAATTAGTAGATTAATTATAAACTAATAAATTCCATTCATATAATATTTTTATATGTTATTAAAAATATTAAACAACACCATTTCACCTTATTTACATCCTATGAAAAACAATATCACCGTGCGTGTGTACGTACTACTTACCATCTCCACGTCTTGATGTAATTTATTTTCCACCACCACATTTCATGGATGTGTATAATGGTGTAAATAATAAAAATATATGATTATTATAACAATAATACAATTCTGAGATATTATAAACCATCCACATGAATACAATTCAACAATTATTAGAATGATATCATTTCTCGTTCGTACAAATAACATAGTGTCTCCACGACACGAGTAGATTCATTTTCCATGTTTAACATCCATGAATTATTATAATGTATATATAATAAATAATCATTAAATATAAATAATTATAATGCTACTGGATTTCTTTATATATATATATGTAATGTAGATACTTTCATTCAATTAAATAAGGAAATGAAAGCAGTGTTTATGCGTATGTACGACCTACCGTCTCCATGAATGGTGTATTCTATTTCATTTAACTATCTATTGTTTAAATAATTATATACTGAATAAATATAATATATAAATCATGTTTTACATTCTATAATTACGTAAATAATAATATAATTAATAATATCAAGAATAACAATTGAAAACACGTATGGTAAATAAAACGATTAATACCCAAAACACTTCGTTAACATGGAATTGACAAATGAACAGGAAATATAAAGTCATAAAGTGATTAATAATATGTTTTATTAAATAATATTATGGTTTTTACCAGTTAATAATATGTTTAAACCCACTAAATAGTATTTCCAAACACATACGAATGAAATCAGTCATAAGTTAAGGGATAGTGTTCCAATCCCATTTTTATCTGAGATTGTATATACGTATGTATTTACTCGAGGTATATTTATCATCCATGAGAAAATTTTAAAAAAAAGTTTTCATAATTTATTTATTATTTTAAGTATTTTTAGATTCATTTTTACCCTTTTTTTACTTTTACTATATATAGAAGGAAACTTTTTTTTGTTTACCATACAAGGTACATTTGTATATTTCCGCCAATAGTATGGGGAGAATTTTTTTTATCTTATACAGATTGAATGTATTTTTATGGATTCATGCTGCCTTATGTCCATCAGGATTCAACTAAAATATTTCAGGTTTATTTTCAACTAAATTTATTTTTTTGGATTTCTCATCAATTTAGAAAACATTTTTAATGAAGAAGTGATATTTTATTGAAGAAATAAGTTCAACTGTTTTATCAAAAACAATTTCCATCTAAGGTGTATCTCTTAAATAGTGTTTTGTTTCTATCCTTATTGTTATTATGATTTTATTGTGATTATAATTGAATTATTTTTTATGTACATTTTTTTATATGGATTATCTAATAATGAAATGATGTCTAAGAATCCCATTTTTTTGTGTATGATAAGACAAATGATATATGTCTTGTGGAACATGTAATAATGATATCATTATGATATGGGTGGGAATTATATATATTTTCAATTAATTGGGAAATGATTTATATCTCACGAGATAGAAAAGACAGGAATTGAAAGTAAACCTGTTTTAGTAATACAAGGCATTAATGGTAAGAAAATCCATCTTAGTAATAAATGGATTCAACAGAATGTTAACCTGGATAAGTAATAGATTTGTTCTCTATGATTTCCTAGAACCAATGCCTTGGATATAATGGAAATAATATTATGTGATAATTTTTTTGACACATTTACATGTTTTTTGCCAGTTGTATTCATTCATGGTTACTGTTCCTTGATTATCTGTTCCATTTATACAACCATGATTTATTTATTGGCTCTAGATTTTGATGTTTAAACATTATGTACACGTTTTTTACATTAAAATGTTTATGTTTTTTCTTATGTTATCTATGATTACCCATATGGATTGTTTGAGGTCACCCTTTTTATTTATTCTTTTTCCCATGATATAAAGAAAGTTTTTAGGTTGGAAAAAAAATGGGGTAGATCTTTATGAGAGATGTCGAAGATCTTTCACAATGATTAATAGATTATGATCTGAGTTTCGAAAGACACTAAACTAATATGGTCATTGGGTGTCTATTTTTGTTATGTATTAAGTATTCTAAAAAACAATTAATGTCCATGTACATCAATATTGGGTCTATAATTTGTTTCAGAGTGAATTTTTATTCAACCATTGGAAACTAGGATGAGATATCATTAGTGAGATATATAAGGATATTTCTAAGGTATGCATAGGGATATACCTAAGGGTAAGTTGAACTAGAGATTATAGTCCTAGAATTTTGATAATGATAATGACTAACCTAGGATTAACCATAAGATGCTATATATTGAAATTATTCCCCTTGATTTTGTTATCATCATAGTATGATTTTTCCTCTCACAATATTCTTTTTGGGTTTAGACCATGCACGAAACCCGAAGGAACATTGTTAATGATCAATGCACTGGGCAATGAAATGATTGTCCTCCTGAAAAACCAAATGTTATAGGAGATGGAGTGAAAAATAGTTTTTCTATACTTACACAAGATATGAATGATTCTAGATGTCCAAATGAGAAGAGAGGGGAACAACATTCTATTGAGTCCTTCGAAAGGGAATATCCACCTTCTTTCAGGGGGTATTCTATTCCAATTGTTGCTGAACAATAGATCAATATCATTGAAAAGATATGTTCCATCCTTTATTGTTCAAATAAAGAAAAAATAATTTTTGTAGTTTGTTGTTTAGAAGGTGACGCAGACCAGTGGTGGACTCTAGTTAATAATACAAGGCAACAAGATGAAATTGAATCCTTGAAATTGGATGAGTTCAAGATCATATTTTTCAATAAGTACATAACTCATATTCTTCTAACAATGTTGAAAAACTTGTTCCTTGATATTATTCAAAAGGATGTTGAATTTGTTGGTACGTATGAGGAAAATTTTACAAGGCATGCATGTTATAGTTCTGGCTTTATCATCTAACTGAAAGTAAAGTTGATCGATTATTCAGTGGAATAAAACCATAACCTCAAAAGGAATTATCAATAAGAGACTTTAGTAGCTAGGAAGAAGCTGTATGTTGTGCTCTCAGGTTTGAACTGGAAGTCAATGTTATATATCCATCTCATGGTTTTGACAAGGAATGAAAGATGATGTTCAATAAAAAATCTCCTAACATTGGTGAGAAGATGATGAATGTTTCTGTACAATGAAAGTGAGGAAAGAAGAATGGTGGAGATTATCTTAAAGGGACTAGAAAATATTTCTATTATGGAAAAGAAGTTCATTGAGCAGTTGATTACCGAAGTAATGGGAAAAAGGTTTCTAATTTGTTGAATATATAAAACACTACAGAGAACACACCACCAACACTTCCATGCTAGAAGTGCAAGGAAATGGGAAAGTATGCTAACCAATTACCAAATCCAAAGGTTAATGATGATCGACATTAGAAACTTGTTAATGAAAAATGCAAAGGGGAGTCACATGTGATCACTATTGGTGATTTAGAGTATAAAAACAAAGTTGAGGAATGATTATGTGTTTATGTAATGGGATTCAAAAATAGTGTTATGTAATGTCATTTATAGTATTATATAATATTGGAATATGTATGTATTCATTTATAGTGGTTATCAATAATTATATGGTATAAATAACCATGAAAAGTGATTTAAATGTTTTATGATAGAATGTGATATGCACATGATGTAGAGATAAGAAGATAATGAGATGTTTCGTACTATTAATGAGCTCATGACAGGTATAAGGACCAAGTGATATCATGGATTTGGTATAGAGAGTTTTTTTGCTGTGTGGAAAGAGTAAATATTGAGAGAATGAAGGTTTTTACTAAGGTTTATTGGTAATTCATATCATTATCATGTTCAAACAAAATTAATGATTAAGGTATTAACATGTTTTGAATGTGACAACGAAGAACTGCCTAATGGGATATGGGAGACAAATGTTAAGTCAATTTAAGATCTTCTAACACTTAGAAAATGATAAATTCACCATCATTTCATTTATTAAGAGATGAAGTGGATATTGTTCCGGGAACAACCAAAGATGATATTTTTCAAAAATCATGTAATTATTTCTTCTGATGAAAAAATTCATCAACTTTAGTAAAAATATTTTGAAACCAAAATTGGTTTCCTAGAAACTTCTTATCCAATGAGTGAGATGGTGCCATAACTTATCAAAAATTTATTATTTTCTGGTAGTTAACATTCTCCAATTCTAAATCTCTATCACTATCCATCAGAACATAATGGTAAGATTACTCATCCATGTCCATTTTTCACTTCCCAACTATTTTCTCCTATGTAGAAGCCCTATGACGAGTTATTTAGGGTCACTATTTTCCTTCTAACATTTATTTTCAAAATAAAGGTTTAGTATTACTTTTTTTATTTGGATTTTAATGAAATAAAGTTTCATGTAGTAAACCATTTATAACCTCTATGAATTTTGAGGGTGAAATTCATTTTAATGGGGGTCGAATGTAACAACGTGAGATTTTATGTGATAGATTATTTTTAATTTCATTGATGTCTTACATTGTGTGCTACAACAAAATTATCTTTCACTATACTCAACACCATATTAGCTTTCATTATATTCAACACTTTTCTTGGCATTTTTTACACACAAGAGTGACCTTCCTCGATAGTTTGCACTGTACACAATACCGAGTTTCAATAAACAACGATATATTATTAAAATATTATTATTTAATGAGATATAAACAAGTTTTTATGAATAGTATTAACAAAATTTTAAATTTAATATAACAGTAGTATTCATCTTACACATATCTTATAATGTGATATGAGAAAAAATTCAATTTTTTCGGAGAAAAGAAGTATTTTTTAAAAAATGTAGTTTTGTCGCCTTTTGATGGTGCACCCATTTTAAATCTAGTTTTGGCACTTTTATAAGAAAAATTTTAAAATGTAAACTTATTCTTTTATATTTTTAGCTAAAAATTTACTTTTTTAGAATTTTTGTATTTTTATGATAAACTTCAAATTTTAATGAATAGTGAAAATAGTGCATTTTAATTCAAAATTGCATTTTCATATAATTTATTTATATAGATAGATTATATTTTTAATTGGTTTAAAAGTGTAATTGGATTATATTTTTATATTTTAATCCATTTTTTTATTGGACGTAATTTCACTTTTAAATTCGACATAAACACATGTTAATCTTTTGCTAGTTATTACTTCTTAAAACCCCGCTTTATGGAGTTTGATTACTAGAAATAATTATAAATTAATTAATTCAAATTCTGTATTTGGAATTTGGAAATATTGACTCCATATTTGGATTTATAATTTTCAATTTTCTTAAATAAGTACCATTTATTTTTGGACTTTATGAATAGTAATTTCAGTTATTATTTTTTTTATCATGGTTATTAGGTAAATATGTTATATAAAGGTAAACAATATTATAATAATATTAAAATACCCTAAAACATATCATAAATATATTGGATGATGTATTTCCACCATTTTAATTCTTTGTTCAATTTTGGGACCCTATGGATTCACGTGGATGTGGAATTGACATTTTATAAGAATTAATTTAATGTGACAATAATTATACCCTGAAAATATATATTTTAATAATTTGATTTTAATATAAATTTATAGAAGTAATATCTTAATTATGAATATTCATTAGAAATCAAAAAATTCCTACATCATGGTATTTTTATTATAATTATTAGACATTAGATAAATATATTTATTTATGACATAATTATTATGTAGTGATTACCTCCTTAATGGAAGATACAAATAAATGAATATATAAATATTAAAATAAATTTAATTTGAAAATTTTTATGCCATTAACTTTTTTTGGATGATATTGACATATTAGGTATGATTAGTTTCCATTAGTTTGAATGAATCATATTGTTATGATTTTTAAAAAATTCAAGAATTAATAGTGTTCAAAAATGACATAATTCATAAATTAAAACATAAAATAGTTTATTAAATGATATTAAATTCTTAAAAATAAATGATTATAAAAAATGATTAATATAAGTCCAAATATTCCATAAATAAATTTTTGTGGGTCTTTTTACATGATAAGGTAATTATATTAACCAATAATATATAAATAACATGATATCACTGTATGATTAAAAAGGGTAAAATAAGTTTTAAAACTGAATGATAAGGATATAAAATATGAAAAAAATGTTTAAAAAATTATTTGGTGATTTTTATTCTTACCAAAATCTTCTTATCATCGAAATTAATATGTTTTGGAACATTTTTAATCGAAAATGGATTTAGAAGAAATTAATATTTTGAGAGTATCTAAAAGTTCCACTCTTCTCTCTGACAAAAGAGCACCTACTCCCTTTCCTACTCAATCCATTTTGAGCTATCAAACTCAACCAAACCTTGAATATTTCTTGTTTCAACTTCCATTGTTATGTTTTAGAGGTTTTTTTCTTCTCAAAAGTCCAACTCTAGTGCCCTAATATGAAATTTAATGGTCGCACATCGAGGAAGAGGTAATCTCTTCTATCAATTCATTCAAATTTATTTCATATTATACTTCTTCTTAATTAGTTATTTCATTATAAAGAAATAACATCAGTACCACTCATATTATGATATGTTATTATTGATATGAAACAATAGTATTTCACCTTTAATCCATCCTATGGAAAACAAAATCACTGCGTATGTGTACGTACAACTTACCATCTCAACGCAGTGGTGTAACTTGTTTTTCACCACCACCATACTTGGATGGTTATAATGGTAAAAAAATAACTATATATTATTATTATAACATGATACTAATTTTTATAAATTATACACCATCCACTTCTATACCATTCAACAATTATGGCATCGATATCGTCGCTCGTGCGTACATACGACATGCCGTCTCCACAACGCGATTAGATTCATTCTCCATGTTAACCATCGAAGAATAATTATAAAGTTTATATAATAAATAATAATGAAATATAAGACATAATAATGGTACTATATTTATGTATCTATAATTTTCATTTACTTTCTTCCATTCAATTTAATAAGGAAATGAAAACAGCATTCATGCGTACGTACGACCTACCGTCTTCATAAACGGAGTATTCAATTTCATTTATCTATCTAATATACATATATATATATACTGACTATATAATATATATATATATATATATCATGTTTTACATTCATGAAATAATTAAATAATGATATATGTAATAAAACCACGAATAAAATTTCAAAACATGCACGATAAATAAAACGATTATTACCCAAAACATTGATATAACATGGAATTGGAAAATGAATGGGAATTATACAGTTGTAAGTGATTCATATATGATATTATAAATAATATTATGGTTCTATTACAAGTTAATATTATGTTTAACCCCACTATACAGAAGTTTTAGGCACATAGAGGAGAAATTGGTCATAATGTAATGGATAATTTTTCAATATCATTTTTATCTAAGATTGATTATATATAAGTATTTAATAGGGGTATATTTATCATCCTTGCCCATTTTTTATTATAATGTTTTCATAAAATATTTACTATTCTTATATCAATGTTTAAATTCATTTTTAATCATATTTTTCATTAAATAATTATGGAAAGAGTCTTTATTTTTTTTACCAATTGATGTTCATTTTTACATTTTTGGAAAAAGTATGATGGGAATGGTTTTTTAACTAATATGGCATGAATGGATTTTAATAGATTCATGGAACATTAATTTAATGTAGATTCCTTTATACCTTTCATGTTGATTTTCAAGTAAATTATTTTCATTTAAAATTTCATGGTATTTTGAGAAAATATAATATTTTTAATGAATAATGGATATTTTCCTCAAGAACTACGTTCAAGTGTTTTATCAAAATCATTTTCCATCTAAGATGACTCTATTAAATAGGGTTATGTTTCTATAAATATTTTTATTTTTATTTCATTGTTTTTATGATAGAATTATTTTTATAAAGTCAATTTATCTTATATGAATTATGTTATAATGAAATGATGTTTAAGAATCATATATAATTTCTAGGGTCATGATAAGAAGAATGTGTTATGTTTTGTGGAACATAAAAGAATGATTTCATTATGAGATAGTTAGGAGCTATATCTCCATCCAATGGATTTGGTAAATATTTATATCTCATTAGATAGACATAACTGGAATGGAATGTAAATCTGAGTAATTAATACAAGACTGGAACGACATGCAAATCTAGCTCAACAATACATGGCTCAAACAACTCGTTAACCTGGTTCAGTAATGGGATTTTTCCACTATGATGGTCTATGAAACATTTACTTGGATACTATAGAAATCATATTATGTTCTTGTTAGTTTTCCCCAATTACATGTTTTATGCAAATGGTATTCATTCATGGATAATATTACTTGATGATATATTCCTTACATACTTCCATGATTTATTTTTTGTCTCAGGATTTTTATGTTTAAAATTTATTTTTTGCTTTTTATATTCAAATTTTATTGCTTGTTTTATGTCCTATATGTTTACCCTTATTGAGAATTTGAGCGTACCATTTTTATGTTTTCTTTTCCTTTGGATATAAAGAAATGTTTTATGTAGGAAAAAATGGGAAGATATTTATGGGACATGTTTAAGATCTTTCACCATGATTTTAAGATTATGTTATGAGTTTCCAAAGACACTAAACTACTACAGTTTTTGGGCATCGGTCTGTGTCTTGTATTATGTATTCTGGAAAAAGAAATGTAATTTGGATTTATGTAAATCTGGGGTCTCTACACCCATTATCATATTAAATTCAAAGATCAAAACCTATCAGTCTACCCCAGTCAATTTTAATAATTATTATCCAAAAACGATACCTCTACAAACAAGATAATATATCTAAAACTAAATGATAAAAAACATAAAAACATCCATCAACAACAAATTCTAATCAACCACATTTAATATTATAAAAATGAATAAGAATAAAATGTACGAATGAGATAAATAAATTACTATCTACGATATCAATTAAATTTATAATCGCTAACAGTTAAACAACTACAAAATTTATATAAAAAATTAATGATAAAAATGTTGAAACCTAATAAAACTCAAAAGAACATTACAACCACAATTAAAACCAGAACTGGGTTAGTTCAAAATAACCATAGAGATAAAATATAATAGTGGAATAACATAAAGGGGAAAATTATCAGGGGGTGAGAAATGTAGAATAACTATTATTAAAAAAATCATAAAATTGATAACATTAAACCCTTTTTATATTAACATTAACTAAATAATTTATTGTATTGAAGGTAAAATTATTTTATAAGAAATGAATAATATGATATAGCATTTTATTCATGGGAATATATTCCATGTTGTAGGTGTTGAGTAGTGGGGTTTTCTATATGAAACAAATGGATTTGGAATGTGAATTTGGGTGGATTCTTCATGTGCATGTGATAGAGAACAGTTGGTTCCCATTTTAAGTATCAAATTGAAATCAATATTTAATTGTTCCTTGATATTCTCTCTTAAAAATAATATATTATCTATTTATTTAATTAATAAAAAAATTAAAAAATTATGAATTTACTTTAATAGTTGAGAATCAAGGGATATATGTCCCACTGAAATAGTTATATCCATATAACATCATGACATGCACCAATTATTTATTTTTTAACAATTAATTGTCTTCAAAAAATTATAAATTCTCTAATGATATTTTCTTTTTGAAATTTCATTATTTATGAAACCTCACATAACCCTTTTCTCCACATCATTATACACAAAATAATAGCTTTTTCATAAATTTTCCAAATATAAAACCTTATGTAATCTCTCCACTACATCAAAATATCTCACTTATGTTCTAGAGGGTATGGGGAATATAATATGTATGAAAAAAACCTTATCAATTGCCAAATATATTAGATGTTCCAATAACTGCCAAATGTATACTCTCCCTTCCCAATGGATACAAAAAATATCTTACACAACAACATTTATTCTTATAACCAAGGGGAAATATCATATATAACATTCAAAAGATCTTATATATCACATATAGTGCAGAACCATTGTCAAAAGTTTCTCTTCAACCACTCAATTTATTTTGTATTATCCCAAGGATATTACATATAAAAAATTTGAATCCAAATACAAAGGAATAATTCTTATGCATTATTTAATGTTCATATATATCATTTTAAAATCATATGAATAGCCTAAAAATATTTCATATAACAGAAAATTTCAATTTTTTATTATTATACTTTGTAAATACTCAAAAATCCAGCCTATTTTCATTCAATTTAATCAATTATGTTCTATATATTTCTCCTTCTTCTCATTCTAATATTCATCATCTAGAACATTTTACATATGGAATAACCATCTTCTCAAGGATTTATCTCTTTTTCATCAAAACACGATGCTTCTTAATATATTGAATAAAATAAAATAGGAAAAATAAATATCTTCGATGACAATTAATAGGAAAATGTGATAATAAATAAAAAATAATAATTTTTTTTATATTTAAAATAATTTGAAAATCATTTCTTCAATCTAGATGGGAGACAATCACCTATAAAATTTTAAAATAGTGGGGATAGAATCATTTAAATCAAAAAGAAAAGTTTAATAAATATTATGCTTTACCAGCATTAATTCTTCCCTTTAATGTACTCTCCCCCTCATTTAACTTCAATTATTGGTTTCATATTTTTCATCACCATTTTCAAGAGTCATTTATTAAAGGAGTTATGTACTAGTAAGGAGATGAATCTTATTCTATATATTCTATATTTTTCATTGTTTTTTCAGGTATGTATGGTTAAGAATAAATAAATATCATTTTATAGGTTTGATGGGGACATCATTTTGGGGATGAATTAGTGGGAGTTCTATGATGAGAAGGACCTTGCAAGTTATAGGTTGGTAAAACCTTTATTTTATAATATTTTAACTTGGTTTCCAAGAATTGTATAAAATCTGGGAAATGATTATTGGTTGTGTATTCTTTATGGTCAATTAAAACTAGTTTCCATACATTCATTCATTACAATTGAGACCCTATTGGTAGTTAGGTTCCTGTGTATGGTGTGGTTGTATCATGTCACATTTATGAACAAATCCATTATGAGGCACATTATGGAACCATTACTATGGACCTTGGTTAGGAACCTGTGGTTGAGAGGCACCACAGGAGAATAACATAGTGTGTTTGTGTGGTTATAATTGGTGTTTGTATTTTATATAGGATACACTAATGGTGTATTGAATTAGGTTTTGATGGTTTAAATAGTGGATATATAAGATAGAATGGAACCATTATTGATTCATGTGATATATCATTCAAATATATGATTCAAAATATGAAATATTATTATCATATATTATTAATTTGAATTGTTATATTTTGTTCTCTTGTATTATATGATTAATGTTTTGGGGTATCATTCAATATTATAATTAAAATGGTATATGTCAATCACATGATATATCTAATTATTGATATTTAATTAACAAAAATGATTTTTCTATCTATGATTTCGTCATAATATTTATCAGTGGGTAGTATACTTATCATGACCATATTGGAATATCATATACCATTGTTCTCTCATGTTAGTTTAGAGTGCATGTAATCATTTAAGGGAACTTAATAAGGATATGTGTTGCTCATTGTATGATAGTTGTATTTGTGGAATATCAACCACTATGTTTTTCTTACTAATGGAGTATTGTCCACTCATGTCAGTAGTCAAGGTGGTGTATTTTATAATATAAAACCAATTTAAGTGGTATATAAAACCCGTGAGACTTGAAACCTATGGTGTAACATTCACTAGGTATATTATATAGTTATTAAATTATTTACCATGAGGATAATACCCATGGTGTATCATCCTCATATGGATATAGACCTAGTGGGTCATCTTCCAATTAGAGACTTGAGACAATGGTACATCATCCATAAAAATTGTGATACCAGTTGTATATCATCCAACTGGATGGGATGGACTGGTGGTTCCTCTTTTAGATGAGTAATGAGATTGTTATATAAAAACAAACCATGAAAAGAAATGGTAATTTATCATCCACTTGATATTGAGAATTCCTCATTCCTCAATGATGAATAATTATCCCTTGCCTTTATATTGGTGATAGATCATTTATCTAGATGAATTATGATAGTGATAGATCATTCAATGAAAGTAGTTTAATAGAAATAAATTATTCACCATAATGGTTATATGAGTAAATAAAAATCATTCATCCTAAAGGTGATCATTTTTGACATGGATATGACATCCCATATTAACGTTGGTTGAAGAGGGTAAGGTAACCTATGGTGTTGAGAGAACTCCCTATAGGGAGAAATTGTATTTAATTATTATGTTTTAAATTGCTATCATTTATATTGAACAATAACATATATTATCAGATCATTATAGGTACACAACTAGTGGTGTAAAACAAAATTGTATGCACACCTTGCATAGGAAATATGGTTCCAAATAAGTCATTATATTTCATCACCTATCTATGGGAAAGGGACCTATATCATTGTATTATTGAGCTAATAGATATTGGTATGGGATAGAATATTTGTCAACCGATGGAGTGAAGAAAATATGTGTATGTGTCATTTTTTCTGTTGTTTATTTTGGAAACACATGAATATGATATTCCTATAGGGTATTATTCATATATTTAGAATAAAATGTATATTTTTTCATTTTCATATAATATGGTTTGAAATTTAAACTTCTGTATAATTTGGTGACATGAATCTTCCCTACCTACATATGAATCATATTGTAAGATATGATGTATCATAGAGTATTACCTGTTTATGGATAAATAGATATTTTATTCATGTTGGATGTTTCATATTTTAATATATATATATATTATATTACTCTGTGGAAAGTAATATTATACAACCTGGGTGAGTCATATTTCCATGAATTTTATTGTATGATTCATCTATAATTGTTGTGATTCACTAAAGGTAGTTAAATTTTAATTAGGTAACACATTAATATAATACTCATATAATATATATTATCATTTTATTTCGTAAGATAAATGTTTTGAGATATTTTTATGGTGGAGGGTTTTAGGCGATATAACTAAAGGAACCACATGTATGTTGATAAAATATATAATTAAATGCATGGATTAGGTAGTAGCCTCGTAACCTATTTAAAGGATTCCAGGAATAGAGTATTATACATACATGTATTTGAGGAATTAAAAACATTTTGGTTTAAACTATCTCTCCCCCTCTCTCTATTGATTATCTATTCCTTATTTCTTATTTTTATATTGAGATATTAGAATATAATGAGCGTTTAATGATCTATCCGAAATCATTTGGGTTATTTAGTGTAATGTGTGAATACAACTTGGAGGGAATGTCCTTTTAGATTATCCTTAGTAATTTTTATCTAGCTCTAATTGATGGATACAATAATGGTTTATTATGGTGTAAGTTATATGTTATTCACTTATAGTTTCACATTAATTAAATTTAAAATTAATTATGTTATTGGGTTTTGTGGGTTCAATACATTTAATCTACTTTTATTAATTATAAATCATTCATTAGAATATGTAAAGACCCCGACCCTAGTAGTCTGGAGTCAGTGCCTTAATTTAAAACATTTGTAATATGAAAAAGTGTTCATATCAAAAATAACCAAATATTTTATTAGTTTTGTAAAACTAGATACATGCATATTTTTTAGAATACAATGTGTAATCAAAATAACCTAACAACTCCATTTGAAACATCCATATCTTATAGATTATCCCGACAAGTTATTCATATTATACATCTTCACTTCCTACGAAAAAATAAGACATAATAAAGGGGTGATCTTAGAAGATTTCAAAGGGTAACCAAAATAGAAGAATACATAATAAACATAAACTATAAGGAAACGCGAATAACTGAAACACATGCCAATAAAACATAATCATGATCATAATATGACTAAAATAGAAGTGGAATACATAATTACATATATATAATAACATGAAAAAAACCATGGTAATTATACTTGTAAAATAATCCCATGATTTATCAATTACTAATATTATAATGAGGGAATTCATAATGTATGACATCATAAAAATACCATCAATAACATGGCCAAGAAGACTATATAATGGGTAAGGCCTCACCAAAACCAGTTATAGATTATATCTTGAGACCTACTAAAGCATCGATGACATATATAAGGCCTCATCAATCACTTAATAAGTCCTCAGAATTACTCATATAACCGGGTTTAAACCTAACCCTTATATAAATATGAAATGTAAATAAAATTCCTCAATTAGAAAACATAAACACTAACAATTTTTAGTAATATGGTGAATGATATTAAGATAGCACATCCATAGTCTATGGGATTATAAACCATTTAATAAAATATTATATATGAAATTATAGAATATAAGTCCTAATTAATTATAATATTCAAAAATGGGTAATGAAATCAATGAAAAATACACTAATAAAAGCACTTATGAATTCTATATAGAAATACCAATTTTTACATTGAAAAGAATATTTATTTTAGAAAAATCATTTGTATTTGTCATAAAATTAGATTGTAAATAATTAGATACCAACAAATAAAATATAAGAACAATTATATTATGTCTGAGGCATAAATTATTTCAATCTTAAGTAAAAAAAAGAAAAAAAAACATTTTTAAGAAGCATTATAAATGGGCCACTTCCATGTCGTTTAAGAGATATTATAATAAAAACCATGTGGAAAAAGGCTTTATTGTTTAAATAAAACAAAAAATAAACTGTGATATTTTTTAATAATAAAACAATTGATTTTGTAAGATTAATGGTGGACTAAAATATATTATGTATTTACCATGAAAATGGGAACAAAACTGGGATGTTCCCTCAAACCAAGCTTTCTTTTTGGGATGAATTGAGAAGGGAACCTAAGAAACATGTGTTCTCCCATAAAATATTGTTGAAATGATATATATATAAATATAAAATTTTTAACCATAAAAATATAATATATATGAATTATATAAAATGTGTTAAAAATTACATTGGGGTAGAGAGACAAATAACATAACCCGAATGAAAAATGGAGGTTCTGAAGAAACCCTTACCTTATGTCCGAAAGTGTTCTCCACAAGCACATAAAGTCCTAGATAATAAACTTAAAACCATTAATTAATTAATTAAGAACCTTTTTTACATTTATGTTATTTGTTATAATTTTATTAATCTCATTTATAGCATTTTTAATTAGTTATAAGATTTACTTTTGTTGTTTAAAAGTGTTCGTTTCATGGTTTTCACGATTAATTTACTTGTATACGTGTATATAATATAATATAAAATGATAATAGAAAAAGAATAAAAATTATATGTTATTAATTAAAATAAATTTTTTTTATGGTAATATATTTAATTTTGTTATTTAGTATGAGGAAAAATCATTTGATAAATACTTAATGAAAATGATTTAATTTATTTGGATGATTTTATGACCATCATAGACACATATCATTTTACGTAATATCATGTTTATGTATATATTCTAGAACATTATATACCATATAATATGTATAATAATATCATTTTTAACCATAATTATGGTTTTATTACCTGAAATGATTGAATTAGAGAAAAATAAAAACACATTGTGCACGATAGCAGTAAATAGACACACCACAGATGATATTTACATTATTAGAATAAAATGTAGAGGGAATATATTGGAAGATTAACTATTCCATTCAAATAAAAAGTTATAGTATATAAAATTTACTAGATTTATTATGCGTCTTTTATCGATGGAGTTGATGAGAGGATAAGAAAATAAATGAAATTGAAAATAAAAGAATGAGCAAGAGGATTTTAACTCTTGAATTTCTCCTCCATGAGAACCTATTAACGGAAAAGGGTTTAGTATTTTGATGAGACCAAGGGATCTGGGATGTGTGGGAGGGAATTGAAAATTTTATTGACTAGACATATTATATTCATTAAGGCTTATGTGGTGTGAGGAGACGAGGTGGGGGTGATATTTATCGTGGAGGAGAGGGGTGCTATTTGAATACATTATTTATTTGATTATTATTTTGGCTCAAGACTATGAATAATTTGAGTATTATAGCTAAATATAATAAAATAATTAATTATATTTCGTGATTATGGGCATACATCATCCATACATCATCTATGACTGAATAATTCATGTATTTGTTAAATACTCTAAATTATCATATTTTACTATTCCTTAAAAATTCAAGTATATTATAAAAATACCAAAACATTCATCCTAACCATATTTCAATGTTTTTTATTAAAAAAATTATTCTGTGTTATGAAAATAATTTTCTATATAAGGGTGTTTTAATTTTAAAATATAATTACCATCTACCCGAAGAATACTAATTTTTATATTATAACTATTACAGAAACAATTGAATAATTATTATAGTTTTCTTAAAATTTTATTATATTCATAATAAATTAAAATATTAATTTATGTATATATTTTATGAAATGTTATATCATTTTAAATAATTATTTTATATATAATATTGAAAATAATCATTTATGTTTCACAAGAATATCAACACTTAATTTGTCATTTTTAAAACATTTATTTTATTATTCCATGATACAAATGTACCAAATATTTTTTTATAAGATAGAAAAAATTTATTTAATCTTTCATAGGTAAAGTTACTCTTCAATTGGTTATATTACTATTCCTAATGCTCAAATTATGAATCCAATTTTCATATTTAAAAGTCTATTAGGGTTTTAAACTCATTTTTGTGTGAAGAATAAACTATCAATGATGGTAAATTGAAAAAGATACATACCATAACTTCCTGGGGTGTTACATGCTTCCATTCTACAAAATTTTCTCCTAAAATTTTCAAGAGTGTCAACACAAAAAAATATTTGAGTATTTCTTTACCATAACTTCCTCAGGCTCCTACATCATCTCTTCCAAGTTTATATTTTTACAAAGAACCCTTACCGTCCACGTTGTCTGATTTCTCAACACCTATTATTTAGTTTCCATAAATTGGATAGGCTCTTTATATTAAGATAAATCAGGTTCCAATTGTACTACCTCATAAGTTTGGACATCTATTGTGTCTAACATGTACTTCCTTAACAAAGAGATGCTAAACACATTGTGTACATTAAAAAGGAAAGGTGGAATGTCCAAATGATAAGCCACAACTACAATTATCTCCATGTTTTCAAACAGTTCAGTCTACCTAGGGATGAGTTTCACTTTCCTTCCAAATCTTATAACACCCTTCTATAGAGATACATGTACAAAGACATAATCACCCTCATGAAAATCCAAATCATTCCTCTAGTTGTTGGTATATATCGTTTCCTACTTTGTTCAACTTTGATATGTGTTTGACTAGTCCTCTCCTTAGTGGTTGTTTCTTACCAAAGTTCTCGCACTAAATGATTCCTTTTGCCAACTTCATCCCAACAAATTGGTTCATCTGATATTAATCCATAAAATGATTTTATGGTGCCAATTGAATACTTAAAAGGATAATATAATTGTAGGAAAACTCTATAAAAGGTAAATATTGATCCCATATGCCTTTAATGTAATATGATAATGATGTCAACATCAATTCTAATGTTTAAATCATTCATTTTTGACTACTCATCAGTTTGTGGGTGATAAGAAGTACTCAACTGAAGCTCAATATCGAAAGCTTTCTGAAGAGTTTTCTATAATTTTGATGTAAATCACTAATCCCAATAATAAAATATTTGAAGGGATGATCCAGTAATTTTTACAAGTTCCCTAATATAAAGTCATTTAAGGATCTCCAGTGGAAAATCCTCTCTTACAGTGAGGTACTTTGTAGATTTTGTAAGTCAAACAACAATTATACATATTGCATAATAAATTCATGGAGTTTTTGTTAATACCTTAACAAAATCCATAGTGATGTCATCCCATTCTCATGTAGGAATATAAAGAGGTTGTATGTCCCCTCTTGGATTTTTCCTTTCAGTATTCACCAATAGGAAGACTAAACATCTTGATCCATAATCTAAAACTTCCCACTTCATATTATCCCACCATAAATGTTCCTTCAAATCTATATACATCATAATTACTACCTACGTGTATAGAGAAATTAGAGCAATGGGAATCATCCAATAACTCCCTTTTCAGACCAGGTATAGAAGGAAAACAAATCCTCATCCCATATTTCATAATTCCATCCTTATACATGATTTCTTTAAACATCCCATCATTTAAAACATTAATTTTCATTTGAATATTCTCATCTTCAGATAGATATTTTTTAATAACATATAATAAATATGGATGGGAATCTAATTGAAAATGTAATTAAATTTAACCTTTTTTAATATTTCAATTTCTATATTTTCTAGGTCCACGTATATAGGATACTTTTCAATACCCATTTTTTAGAACTCCCAAATCTTTCCAGCTAAATGCATCTTCTACATTATTTTCTTTCTTGGGGTGATAGTGTATCAAAAAATAAAAATCATTTAGTTTTTCAAGACATTGTATTTTATTAATGTTATGTTCTTTCTATAAAAAGATATATTTCAAACTTCTATGATATTTATATTTGTCACATCTTTTTACATAGAGATATTGTCTCCATATATTTATAGAAAATATTACATCTGAAAACTCAACACCATGAGCTGGATAGTTTTGTTCAAGACTTTTAACTACCTTGATGCATATGAAATAACTCTATCAATCTACATAAGGACACAACCTAGTCCCTTATTTGAAACATCATTATAAATTAAAAACCCATAATTTCCTGATGGTATAGTCAATATTAGATAATTCAATAACATCCTCTTAAATTATTTAAAACATTATTCATATTATTTTTTACATATGAAATTAAAAACATTATGATTATTCTTGGTTAACGGGTTAGATAATCGGGAAATATTCTTGAATGAATCACTGATAATATCATACTAAAATAATGAAATACATACTCGGTTATTTTCATTAGTTTTGTTCATTCCTGAATCACCTTTTTCATTATGGGATCAACATAGATTTTATATAGAGACAATATGGCCATCAAAAGAATCCATATGAAGATAGAATTCATAATTTCGAAACCTCCCATATAAATCTTTTCTTATAAGTGTCTCTAGAAAAAAATGTAAGTGGTTATCCTAGTTCTCATAGCTTAATGATTATATCAATATGTCCTCAATAAATACATCAAAAAATTGAAAAGATACCCTTGAACACTATGTTTATCAGATCAATAAAAAATGTTGTTTCATTTGTCAGTCTAAGTGGACTTACTGAGAACTGATAATGTCTATTACTAGTTCGAAATGATTTATTGGTAATATATTCCTTCCTCACATGCAATTGATGATAACCATATTGTAATATATCGTTACCTTGGTTAGGTAATCTTTTCCCTCTCTTCATGTTCCTTTGTTGGCATGGAGATTTTTTATGTTAATATCTGGATTTTTTGTAGGCTAGGGGACAAATTAACACTATGAGAATAGGTGCAAATCATGTATTGGCCACTCGGTACAAGCTGTAAAAAGGATTCATGATGTAAAAGTCTACATGATGTGATGAGGTATTACAATTCAAGAGTTATTGTAAAGTCAGATTGTAATCTGAGGCGACTGATTTTTCATCGTACATTAACACCATATATTTCATGATGTATAAAGGAGTTAAATAACATTTAATTTACCAAGAATAGATTTTAAGGGAATCGTGTGGGTTTGAATGCCCATTTGATTGTCAGTTTCCAGTCTCTCATGACCCAATGTTATTCACTAGTGATTTTTTGTGACCCTTTTCATTCCTAATTGATCCATTCAGCATTAGATTTTCATTGTGGTTGTGGTGCATCTCTTCGGGTGAGTGGGCATCCCACTTCTTCACCTTCATTGATCATGGTAATGTCATTGAGTTGTGTTATCAAATCTGTTATTATGAAATTGGAATTTCATCAGGTCTCCTTCAATATCTGTTGTGTGATCTCATTCTGAAGGCCATTCCTTTGTTGGTTGGGGTGTGAAGGATGTTCATTCATGAGGTATGTTGATTTTTTCTTTTTCACCAACCCCATTTTTTCTAAATTAGATCAATATTGTGGGGTTTATTGGGTTATATGTCCATTATAGATGTTATTAGGATTTCATTATTGGTTGATCCCATTGTAGGGATGTATGACCCCAAAATTGAGGTTGGTGGTTCTGTCTCTAGCCTATATTGATTAACCTTATTATTCCAATTTTATAAATTAATTTATAAAAGTAATAATCCTGATTGATTTCTATGTGTTGAAAAGTGTTTTTATTGAAAAATATTATTCTCCTGGTTTCTGATAAATGGAATGAAAAGGTGAAATTTTATAGTATTTAAATGAATTTGTGAAATTTTTTTTCAATGCATTAGAATATTTTTTGAAAACTAGCACATGGGATACCATGGGTACTTAGGTGGAAGGTTTATCTTGAGTACATCATCCACACTTTTTCAATTATCAACAGGTTTCAACTTGAGGATTTAATTTGATTTCTATTCTTATTGTTCTAGTGGACTGATATTTACATTGGCGGGGGGGGGGGGGGGGGGGGTTACTCAGGGGGTATTACTCTTCTTATAAGGAATATCATCTACGAACTATATTGTGAGCATGATTGATTATGGTATGAGTATTCTTCTAGTCAAACATATAATGATCCTTGGTACGTGTACTAATAATTTTGTTTCCTTTATTTTTTGTTTCACCCTTCGTATACATGTTTATTATCATGAAATATGATATAGAAAATGTGATTTCAAATTGATATAACTACTTTTGGTTTAGAACTACGTCAAAGGGTAAATATTTACCATGTTATCCATAAAATTTCATTAATTACTATCATTTAACATTTTATTTAAAATTGAAATACAAGAATTGTTATACAGAGAATTGTTATGGAACACCTAGGTGGGATTCTATTGTTCCTATCAGAATGAACCTCATGAACCTCTTCAATTTTGTGTAAACAGATGTACGTATTCCAATATAGGGAAATGTAGTCATAATTAGGTGTTGAGATTGTGTGTCATATGAGATGGGTTTCTGGGGGTGAGATGGTGGTGTTTCATCCACACAAAAACACGGAGTGCTATTTGGTTTTGGTTTTTTGTAGTTAGGATTTTCTATTATATATTATGTTATCTTTTTAAGTTGTTTTCTTTTAGCTATTTTCTTAAATTTATTCCATATATTTATTAGTTTATACTATTCATTCGTTCAATGGGTATATATAAGCGATGTATTTGTATTGGTTGGGAGAAATCATTCCCTCTGGTTTGTTGTTCGAAGTTCGGGTACTTGTCATCAGCCCATGGGGATTGGGAACACCCTTTGGGTATGTGAAGGAATGGGTCTTTTGAAAGGTTTGAGGGTAACATGGGTTAGTTTGTAATAATGTGGCATCAAAGGATGACTTTTCCCGAGAGTCCTTATCTTGCGATGTCTGTTAGACTGATGATTGCATTTATTTGACTTGAGATGTTTGTTGTGACAAGTTCCTAGCAAGCTATTGTCATGAAGACACTCAAGCTTCCATGGGAAGATGAGATATGTGTCTTTAGTTGTGGGATTTGTTTTAAATATCCAAATTTTCTTATGGGGGTTTTGGTTTAAACTGAGTTTTATTATATTGTCTAATAATTATTTTGTTTCGGTGCGCAGTAGTATGCCATCAAGATGTCTTCCTCGAGTTCCTTAGGAGGGTGCATTTAATGCTCTTCAAGGAAAATAGGAATATAGATCAGAATCTCATCTATGTTGTCTTAAAAATAGTTCGTGTTGTTGATCAGAACGTACCACAAGATCTTGACATAGTCTTTGTAATACAACTTGGTTATAGAGGAGAGAGTATAATCACTAGAATTATTTTCCAAGAAACCAATATCTTCTAAAGGATTGAATGATTCTAAATAGGAAGATGACTAACTAGATAGGATGGATAAAATATTCAACATTCTGGAGACACACGAAAATATCAAAGTGATGTGTGAAGTGTTTAGGATCCATGGGTCCAACAATTGATGGTGGGACTCAATAGTCCAGGCATATAAACAAATGGACTCGGATTGTAAGGGTTTCAATACCTGGTTCATCTAGTAGTTCTTCCCCATTCACTATTGTTGGAAAAATCCATGGAGTTTTTCTTTTTGGAGTAGGGAGAGAGTTTGGTGTCGGTATACACCAATTAGTTTTATGAGCTTGTTAGTTTTGCATCAGACATGGTGAAGAATGACTAGTTTGATGGACTAGAACTACCAATAGGGTTTGCATCTAGATATCAGATCATGCATGTTTATGACAATTCTTTCAACATATGAAAAGACGGTAGATAGAGCTATGATTGAAGAAATGAATATGGTAGGAATGGATGGATTTTCTAACTCTTCTATTATATCTAGTGGAAGCATCAGTGGCATGCATCTAAAGGGGATAAATTTCAAGGATCATAACTGGAGCGGTGGAGTTGGGTCTTAGCAAATGTCCTCCACTACACTATCTTCTACAACTAGCAGTGTTCCTATAATTTTCTAATTGCGTGGAAACATTAGACACAAAATATGTTCTTTTACTATGCCTGTGATGATGTGAAACAAAATTGGATGCATTGGTCCCTTACAGAGCTTCAGTAAGGCTTTAACTATGCCTATTTATCATCAGGTTATGCTATCTCTAAAAGCTACTGTGGGGTATTCATATACTTTATAGACTAAAGGGTTCCAGACATAGGCCTCAAGAGTGAATCAATATTACGTAGTTTATGAGTTTCCAATAATGGTTGATGTATCTCTAAAAATTGTGATAGATACTATCTTTATTTCATTTTTCATAGAAATTTATTTATTTGATACCGGCGCCTCCTAATTTGTTATATCTGTAAGTTTTTTTATAATCTTAAACATCCAATGAAACATATGTCCTCTATAATGTAGTAACATACTCCCCATTGTAAGAGGAAAGATAAGGGTTTTGAGTGACATTCTTGTTCATTAATGATAAATGATACAGAGTTGGTATAAAATTTTATCATTTTAGATTTTGATATGTTTGACGTTATCATCAATATGGATTTTATTGCCGCTAATCAAGATGAGGTTGATTATTATAATTGGTGTGTTTATTATTTTTGTTGATGAGAGCTCTTGTATGTTTCATGGGGGTGTGAGACCCAAGGTCTTGTCACACATCACCATTCTACCAAGAGCATAGGAGTTTTTTGTTTACTGTTGCATTTGAGCAATATGAAGTTTCTGATATTGTTGATCTTCCCTTTATTGTTTGTGAATTTTCAGACATTTTCCTATATGACTTATCCAGTCCTCCTTTAGAATTAGTGGTAGAGTTTATTAATAACCCAGTGCAAGGTACACAACCAATATTGGTATATTCTAATTGCATGGAACTTGTGAAGGTGAATGCGATTTAGATTTAGTTGTATGACTAATTGGAAACATGATTCATTCACCATAGTGTTTTTTCATGGGTATCCCCTATTCTCTTTTCTATGATTGAAGATGAATCACTTATATTATCTATGGACAATCAGAATTTGAACTGGGTAATATTTAAGAAGCAGTATCATTTTCCACACATGGATGGATTTTTTGATTACTGAAAAGGGGAAAAGCTATTTTCAATGATATATCATTGGAAGGTTTATTTTCATCTCAGAGTTAGGGAGTCTTATATAATGAATATATCTTTCAGGGGTAGGAATGATAATTATGAATATCTTAGGATTCCTTCGGGTCTAAATAATCCTCCTTCATTTTTTTGGATTTGATAAATTGGGTATTCCCTTAATATGTTGAAATTTTTTTGGCAGTTTTATGTGGATGGTATTTTTAATTACACAAAATCTGAGCATTATAATGAGAACCATATGAGTTAGGTAATAAAACTTCTGATACGTCATGGTTTTTATGGAATGCATTCAAAATTTACTTTCTGGATTCATGAAGTGAATTACATAGGGAATATAATTTTTGAACATTTATTATCAATTGATCCTAAAAATTTTAATGTGTTCTTATCATGGAAAGAACCACAGAATGTGTTTGAGATACCGAGCATCCATAGTCCTGCTGGATAAGATGGATGGTTTCTAAAGGATTTATATAACTAGATTCACATTTTGAAACACTTACTAGGAAATTGATTGAATTATAATTTAGATATCATCTCCTATTATGTTCTTACATGAACTCGGTTAGGGGTACTTGGTGATTTGTGATACTTTTAGTTTTGGTTTGAGATACATTCTTATGCAGGATGACCAAGTTGTAGCTCGTGGATATCATCAGCTTTAATCACACGATAAGGATAAACAAACTCATGATTTATAGCATTCTACAATTATGAATGTGCTTAAATGGCGGAGACACCATCTTTTAGGGGAATAGTTTACAATATTTTCTGATCATAAGAGTTTGAATTATTTATTTTCTCTGAATGACTCGAATATCTGGTAGATATGAGGGGTAGAATACCTTCTAAATTTTTTATTTGATATCACCTACACCTAAGGGAAGTGTAATGGCGTTTCATATGCTATTACAAGGAAATCCATGTCGTAGGCTATTCTGAAATCAAACCGGTAAAAACTTATTGTTTTTTCCGTCAGTTCCACTTGGGTTCTCTGGAAGATATTTTAGGTATTTTTTTAACTAGTGTTCAGTTATCATCATCTCTCATGGAGTCTATTTATCTGATTTAGTATAAATATTTTGAGTTCAATGAAGTTTGAGAAATCCATTATGGTGGGGAGACTGTTTCTGGTTGGCCTCTCTCTTCAGATGGTATTCTCCAATTTGGGAAGCGGGTTGTCATACCAGCATCAGTAAGGAGTTTAGAATATTTTAATTAGCATAGATCACAATGTTCATTTATCCAGGAACTAAAAAGATGTATCGTGACATGAGATAATGATTCTAGCGGTCTGGTAAGAAGTGTTACCCTAATTATTATGTGTTTGGAAGATACACCTTCTAATAGATAAAGGAGGGTCACTTGAAACCCAATGGTTTTCTTAAGCCTCTTCCAGTGATGATTTAAAAATGGTATTAGGTATCCATGGATTTTGATGTTTATTTACCATAGAATTCCTGAGTAAAAAATTCAATATAGGTAGTTATTTATCAGTTGATGAAGTCTGTTCATTACATTCTGATCACGGATACCACTGATGTTAAAGATTTGGGTATGTTATATGTGCAAGATAGTGTGAGGTTAAATGGGATTCCTTATTAAAATATTTCAGATAGGGATCCTATGTTAAACTCAAGGTTTGGTAGGAGTCTCTAATAATTGATTAGAACTGAAGTCCAATTGGGCCCAACAAACAACCCCAGAACAACGGTCAGATAGAGCATGTGATTCAAATCCTAGAGGATATGTTCTATGCCTATTTATTGTATTTCATTGGATCTTGGAATATCCATCTAGGATAGGTTTAGTTTGTTTATAACAGTAGTAAACAGTCTTCGATCAGAATGGATACCATTGGAGGCATTGTATGGTCCCCCGTGTAGGTAACCTCTTTATTGGGATGAGGTGAAAAAATTAGCATTGTTTGGACCATTTTTGGTCCAAAAGACATCATTAAAGATTTAAGGTATATATCTATATCTAGTTATAACCTAGATTTGAAAGAAATAAAAAGTGGATCATTGGCATCATCCTTTTCAGTTTTCATTGGTGAATGGGTTTTATTAAATGTTTATCCTCAATTGGGTCATCGTCGACTTGGAAAACCGGGTAATGTTGACTTAGAGATATGTTGGGCCATTTGAGTTCATTGAGTGGCTCGAGGAGTTGGCTTATTAGTTATAATTTTCAATTCATTTGATAGGTATTCATGATTTTTTAAACACATCTCAACTAAATAATTGATATTGTAATCCTTCTCACCTCTTGAATTTGGAAAAATTGATTTAGAATCGGATGTTTCAATTTTAGAGAAACTAGTTGAATTATTTGACACTAAAGTGAATGTATTTCATGGGAATTCATAGCCTCTAGTGAATGTTTTATGGAAATGTTGATCATATTCTAATGAAACTTAGGAACATGAGCCTTTGATGGGGGATCAATGGCCCCATCTTTTTCCATGGATTACATCATACACAAAACTTCTTAGGGAAGAAAATTCATTATAGTGTGGAGTTTGTAACATCCTGTTACCTTGATTGAATAATTTTTTCTCTCTCTTGATAATCTATTTTGGGTGTGGTGTTTTTATGTTAATTTTTGGATATTATATAGGGAACAATGAAATTTCATTCCGTGAAATATGATTACACGTTATGTAATTGTCACAGGGTGAGATCTGTGAAAAGTATTCACACTAGGAAAGGATACATGATGTGATATGGTATAACAAAAAATGAGTTATTTTATGGTCATATTTTATTCCAGGGTGACTAATTTGTTAGTTTACAAGAACAGTAAAGATTTTATGACCTGTAAAGGAAATAGACATCATGTAATTACATGATCATGCAATTTAAGGGAATTGTATGGGTTTGAGTGCCCATTTTTTCTATTTTTATCCATCTCTCTCAACATACGGTTCTTTCATAATGATTTTAGGAGACACTGTCCCTTCCTGATCGATCCATTCAGCAGTAGATCTTTATTACGGTGATAGTTTTTCTCTCCCAGTGAATGGCCTTTCTGATTCTTCTTCTCCATTGATTGCAGTAACACCCTTGTTTTGCATTATTAAATCTATTGGGATGAAATTGGTGTGTCATCGTGTCTTCTTCTATAACAATTGTGTTCTCTAATTATGGAGGTCCTTCCTTTGTTGGATGTGGTTTAATGGATGTTCGTTCTTGAGAAATTTCAGTTTTCTCTAATCTATGGTTCACTTTTTTTTAAATTTGATCACTCTTGAGATGTCGATTTAATCTAGTTCATTCATATGTGTCTTTGGGTTTTTGTTGTTTGTGGACCCCATTATCAACATTTGCGACTCAGGCATTGAGCTAGGTGGGGTTTTCTCTAGATTATGTTATTTAACATTACTGTTCATTATTTATTTAATTATTTAGAAAAACAATTTCATGATAGTTTTGTGTGTGTTGAAAATAGTTTTTAATGAAAAACGAGGTTTCCTATGTTGTTGATAAAAGGAACAAAAAAGTGGTATTTTCATAGCAATGAAATGGATTTGGGAAATCGTTTTGAAATGGGTTTTCAAATCAATGGAATTAATTATGAAAACAAGCACATGGGTTAACATGGGTACATAGGTTGATGGTTTAGCTTTAGTCCATTGTCCATGTTTTTAGGATTATCATAAGGTTTTATAGTAGGAATTTCCTTTGTTCCCTTGGCCTGTTGTTCTAGGGGAATAATATTTACATTGGGGGGGGGGGGTTAATCATTGGGTATTCCTCTACTTCCTCTGTCTATGTTATAGGAATCAAATTGTACACTTAATTGATTGTGGTATGAGTAGTCTACTCCTCTAACATATTGTGACCTTTTGTGCTAATACATTTGTTTTTTCTTATTTTTATTGTATTTGATGTTTTATCCTCAATATGCATTTTTATGCTTCTAAATGATGATATGGATAATGTTATTTGATATTGATATACCTGCTTTTGTTTTATAACTATGTTAAAGGGGAAATTATTATGTTTTTCTATATAAAATTGATTTACTTCTTATCAAGTTAGGTTTTATTTAAAATAATCACAATGTAATTGTTATAGATATACATTTACGGAACACTTGGGTGAGATCCTATTGAGTATACTAGTTGACACCCTAGCACATTTTTGGAGGTATGCATACCATTGTATGTCTTCCAATGTTGGAAAATACACTGCACCGCAGGGAGGCGATGAGGTTTCAAGTCAGGTGTGTTGGGAAACCGGTGGGGATATGGCGGGAGTACGTACACACTATCACATTGAGTAGCTATTAGGATTTCTTATTTTTCAGTTGGACAAGTCACAAGGATATTGTGGTTACTTTACCAGTTGTTTTGTTTATGATGTTTTCATACATTTATGGTATATATTTATTAGTTTCTTCTGTTCCTTATTGGTCTATATATATATGTCATGTGTTTTTTCAAGATGGGAGAAATTATTCTCTATGGTTTTCTGTTCAATGCATGGGATCTTATTGCCTACATGTGGGGATCGGGACCTCCGTTTAGGTATGTGACAGAATGGGTTGGGTGACAAGTTTGAGGGTTACCTAGGTTGGATAATTACACAAATTAAAGGTCAATATTTAAAAAATATTTATCTTCATGAAGTTGATCAAATAAATCATCACTGCGAGGTAGATGATACATGTTCTTTATTTTAATAGAATTTATTTCTTTATTTTATATGCACAACCTCATGGATCTATCGTTATTATAGACAAATATAATAGGGGATCCCTATAGAGAAACACAAGGGTGAATAAATCCAATATCACTCAATTACTCTAGTTGTCTCTTCAGCTCCACCAATTCCACAATGGCCATTCTATAAGGAGTCTTTAATATTGGTCTTGAATCAAGAATTATATCGATCGATAATGAAACTTCATGCTCTGGAGGATATCCATGAAAATCCTATAGGAATACAATAATGTGTTCTTGCATAATAGGTACATCTCCAATTTTTAAATTTCATTCCTCATCAATAGATGATGTTTTCTCTTCCTCACAAAAATCTCAATATGAAGAGATACTATAGGTGGATCTATATATGACTCATATGATGAGGTCTCCCCGATAAATATATAAAATCATGTACTTCATCAAAAATAATAATTTCTTTCTCTTTGTAATAACTTTTATCATTATATTTTGAAATCCCATCCATACAAAGGATTATATTAAAATCAACCATTAGTACGATGATAAAATATGAGACTAGAGAACATTTAAGTGTCATAATAAAAACATATTGACACATATTTGTTGTAATAAGGTTTCTAATATCTATCTTTATTAACAACTTCCTTGGTAAGTTGAATTATAAAAATATAATTTTTTGGAAAATTGGTAAGATACAAAGGAATTTAATGATATAGAATCAAATAATGAATTAGTAAAATTTGTGGAGATAATTAATGTATATACCACCACATAATTAGATACTTTTGCCTCAAAATATGTGATTTCATATGCTTGGCCCTACTCCCTTGTCCTTTTGGGGGAATATTTCCTTGATGATTTGGAAAATAATTTGCATAATGTCCCATATCCTTAAAATTCTAGCATTTATCATTGGTATATTATTTATTTTACTTGAATTTATGGTTTTAATGTCCTTTTCTCCACACTTATAAAAAATCCCACTCTTTTTAATAAAACACTAGTGTGTTTCCTTCAAAAAGAATCCCAATTGGAAAATTCACCTTTTATTCTTCCCTTTATCTGTCATTTACTTCACCACATTCTTATTCTATTTTCTCCCATAAAGTCATAAGTCCTAGAGAATTATTTCCTTATCTTTTTCCCAAATGAGTCTATATATTTTTATGATTAGAATGTTTGGGAGATGAGTTCCCTTTAGAAGAATGGTTTTGAACCATGAAATAATCAATTAATATTTATACTTGGATTACATATATAGTTTATGAAATTACATGGTAACCTTGTAATATTTTTTTTTCAAATATGGAAATATTTTCTTCATCTTTCTTCATCAGACTCAAGAATCATCTCACTATACCCACTAACTATTTGGGAGGGAAATATTTCACTATGAAAATTTCTGTAATATTCTTCCATTCCATATTTAAAATTTCTTCCTCCTCCCTTGTGTTTTGAATTAATGAATACAATGGATCTACATCACCCAGATAGTGATAAACTGCTATGATAACCTTATTCATTTCGTTATATCCCAAAGAGATAAATATATTCTCAAAGGAACTTATCCACTACTCAAATACAAATGGGTTTGTAGTCCCATTGAATGATGGATACTATTATCTCATGAAGTGATATAACATTGTTCCTATATGTTGTGTATAATGTAATTACATTAAGGTAAGGTTATTATTCATATCTGGAGTCAACTATACCAATATATTTATAAGTTTTTCATCCCTAATTACATCTCCTTATCCAACATCATAATATTGAATAGTAGGGAAATATTTTCATTGGATACATGTGTATATACAGTTCTGTTTCCTTCTAATAGGAACCATTTATAAATATGGAATACACTAAATTATATTATTAATCATAATGCATAATTTCAAACAGGAAAAACACATAAAATAAATTTTAAATTTATTTATATCTAATCTCACAGTCATAAACATGGTTTATTTTGGAACATGATTACTTTTATATTCTATGTAATGGTTTGTAAAGTAAATTTGTATTATTCTAAGAATATCATAGAAGAGTGTTAAACTAGGTTTGTAATAAGTCCCATTATAATATACCATGTTATGCTGATTCATGCCCGATGCACCTTGTTAGTGTTGTTTCCCCTAGGTACATCTATGTTATAACAACAAAACAAATAGCATCCATACATATAATTATTTCTAGTAATACCCGCATAATATTTACCTTACCTAAATTCTTGAATTTTCTTCTATTATTATACTCAAAATATATAATAGGGTTATGTTACCTAATATATGATTTCTAAATATAGTTTTAATATTTTCTACAAAACATTCTCTAATACCAACTATGATGACCCTGACCCTAGATGTTTATACATTATTTACTACATTGGTACTATAAACAGGTGTTCTCATACTAATGGATCAAACAGTTAAGATTTTTTGGAAAAATAGATATAAAAATAATTTTCAAATTAAATCATGGAAAAAAACATAAAAAATCCATTGGAACCTTTCATAACGACTATATTATAAAAATAAGTCATTCATATTATACAAATTTTCATCCTGAGGAAGAATAATACATAAAAAATGAGTAAGCTCAGTTTCTTAGTGAGGGTAAAATATACAATGAATTCATTCATAAACATAAACAATAATGAAATTTGAATAACTAAAACACATTCCAATAAAACATAATCATTAGGGGTAAAAAAGTGGAATAAATAATTCCATATAAATAGTCATAAGAAACAAAACCATGTATTTTCTTCTTATTAAATAACAACATTATTTATAAAAAACTAATATTGTAATGAGGGAATGAATAATTCCAGAAATCATAAAAACATCATCAAGGCCTTGGATAAGAAGTCTACATAATGGATAAAGCCACAACCAAAACTCATTCCAAATTGTCTAATAATACCTACTGATGAATCTAGGGGCTATAGCGGGACCATATTTTCACATAATAAATAAAATTATTTTCTCATATGAATATGGTAAAAAATAAAAACACATATAAATATGAAATGTAAATAACATTCCATAAAATATAAACATAAAACCTATCCATTATAAGTTATATTGAGAATGGTATCAAAATAACATATCCACATTCAAACTGATCATAAAAAAAATAAAAAAATATGATAGTTGAAATCATATATGATCAAGCCAATCCGAGAATAATATTTAGTAGATTTTTCTAGAACCAATTTAATATACTCAAATAAAACAATCAAGGAATTTTTTAAAGATATTCCCTTCTTTACTTTTCCATGAAGAGTTCTTTTATAAATATCATTTGTATTTTTCATAAAATCACATTGTAAATATATATATAATTGAAAAAAATTAAGGATAATAAAATTATTTTTCAGGACAAAATATGGCCAAATTATGTGAAAATTTATAAAAAATGTTTTTACAGAACTTTAGAAAAGGGCCACTTCTATGTCGTTTAAGAGAAAACATAAGAATCTTTAAAGATAAAAAAGGATTGATTATTTAATTAAAATAAGAAATAAACTAAGATAGATTTTAATAAAAAAATATGCGGTTATATATAAAAAATAGTGTCTTAAAATTGAATGTGTAATACACTTGAAAATGGGTAAGAAACAGGGAAGTTCCCTAATATCGGTCCTTCTTATAGGGAAGAATTGAGAAGGGATCCTTATAAAACATGTATTATCACTTAAAATAAATACGGATTGATCTAGGAATTTCATTTTGGAACATATAAATTTAATTGAGAATAATTATTTAAAACTAATTAATAATTACATTGGGATAAATTGATTTATTGCATAACCCAAATGAAAAATTGAGGTTGGGGAAGAAACCCAAACATTAGGAATGAAAGTGTTATGAAATTGACCTTACTATCATAGAAAAAAAACCAATAATTATTTAAATAATAACCTTTTATAAAATTATTTTAATTTTTATATTTTTATTACGTTCCTTTACGACCTCTTAATGAGTTATAAGATTCAATTTTGTTATTCAAAAGTTATTGTTTCCTTAGTTTGCATGATCTTTTCTATTATATACTTATATGGAAGATCATGTAAAATGAAAATATTTGTTCAGAACTGAAATTATTTTTTAATAATGAATTAAATAATTCTAAATGGTTAAATATTTAATTTATTTATATGCTATGAGTATGAATCATAAGATAAATTGTTAATTAAATTATTTAATTTATTTGGGATATTTTACGACCCTTCCAAACCCATGTCATTTTACTTAATATCATGTTTATGTATTGATTCCAGAATATTATATAACTTATAATATGTAAAATATAATACTATTTAACCATTATTATTGTTTTATGAGCATCTTTTAAGGACATAGTGAAAAATGAAAATTCATTGACCAATGTGGTGGTAAATCTACACACTATGGATGAAATATTCAGTTATAGAATAAAAGGAAAAAGAAAGATATTAGAATATTATTTATTCATTTGACATTTAAAAATAAATTATATAAAATATATTTGGGTTATCATTATTCTTTTATAGGTGGTGTTTAGGGGAGGTTATGAACATAAATTAAATTTAAAATAAAAGAATGGGAAATAGGATTTTAGTTATGGAATTTATCCTCCTTGTGAACCTCCTTATAGAAAACAGTTTCGTAGTTTGGCAAGAAAAAGGACAATAGACATTGGTAGAAGAATCGGAATAGGATTGGGTAGTAATTGGACATGATTCATGAATTAAGAGGTGTGAGGTGAAGGGGTGGTGAGGGTTGGTATTTATAATGGAGGAGAGGGTTGTTTTTTTGAATATTTTGTCTTTTTTTGCTCAAGAAAATGAGTAGTTTGATAATTATTAAATATTATATTAAAATAATGGAATATATTTTGATATTATAGTCTTTAATCATCCATATATAATTTATGAATCAATAATTCATGTATTTGTTACTTACTATAAATTACCAAATTTTGCTATTCACCAATTTCATGTATTTGAGAAAAATAATGAAAAATAACCCTAAATTTTTTTCAATGTATAGTATTAAAAAATGAGCTCAATTTTATGGACATAATTTTCTAAATATTGTAAATTTAATTTTTAAATAAAATTATCATTTACTCGAAAAATACTCATTTTAATATTAGAAATATGTTGATTATACTTGGAATAATTAATTAAGGTCACATAAAATTATAATATAATCACAATAAAAAATATTAATTTAGGAATATATTTTATGAAAATAAATATTTTTTAAATAATTATCTTAATTATAAAATGGTAAATAATTATTTTTGTTTTACAAAAATATTAACACTTATTTTATAAGTTTTTAATCAATTATTTACTTATTATATTTTATAAATAATAAATATTTTTATTTAGAAGACAAAAAATTTTATTTAAACGTTTATAGGTCAATTTAATATTCAATTGGTCATATTACTATTCTTAATTGTCATATTACTATTCCAACTATCATATTTAATAGCATATTGCGGTTTTAAACATGGTGTTGTGTGAAGAATAAAAAATCAAAGATGATATATTTTAATATAGACATACCATATGACCATGGAGTGTTATTTAATCCATTTATTAGTATTAAATATTTTGTATTGATTGTAATAAAACTTAATGGTCTAAAGGGGGCGGTGTATCCACCTCTTTATAAAATTTTAAAAACTTGTTAGAGTTATTTTATTTTGATGTGGAAACTATAATTTGAAAACATTTTTTTAAATATTAGTTCATATCAAAGTAATCCAACATTGAATATTTACACTATAAACTTGAGAATATTGAACTCACTATGAAGTTTATCTTACTTTTGAAGGGGAGTCACAACCTATTACAACATAAATTTCCACACTAGAAGTCACAACCATATAAAATCTCCTTCTTCACCCCTAATGGAACAATCTTATAACCCGTCCTTTTCACACCTAGTGGTACAAAAAAATCTTAATTCTATTATAGAGTATGAACTAACCTTTCCATTGTTAAAACCACATAACAACTATAACCCCATGCCTTTTACTAGACCAAGGCATAATAAGACAAACCTTTCGTAAGAGGTGATCACTTTATCAGTCATAAAATAAGTTTGACAGGCCATAAATAGTTTTACTTCTATAACCAATCATAATATTTCTATGAATCATAATAAATTATTAAATATTTTGGGATGCTAATTTTTCCACTCATAAAATCTTATTATGAATTAAAATATTATTTTATATTTTTTTATAAATTATTTTAAATTATATTATGTTTAATTTATTAGTTTATAAATGATTTTAAAAACATAATTAATTTTAATGTGTTTATATAGAATTAATTAAATTTTTAAGGAAAATTTATTAAAACATATTCCATAATACATATTGTTAAAATTAAAATAATATTTTCTAAATTAGACCAGAATACATTAATTTTGATAAATGGTTTATAAATAATAAATAATTTTTATTTATAAATGATATATAAATTTTAAAAAATTAAATAACATATAATGTTAAAAAACAAATAATTTTGAATTTTTCCTTGTGTAAAATTTGAATCATTTAAACTAGAAGATCCTTATATTCAAATTATTTGAACTATTTAAAAATTATTGGGAGAAATGATTTAATCAAATGTATAAATAATATTAATATTTTTTTTCATTATATAAAATGTTTAAATAAGATAAATTATAAAACAAAATGATTGTACTTCATGAAATATCATTAATTTATAGTCAAATTCCCCATACTGAATAATATAAACGATTTTTTATTCAAGAATAAATATAAATGTATTATTTTTATTTAATTACAGATTATCCATGATCAATTTCTAAATTATAAATAATTAGTAATTTTTATTTATTAATTGTTTATAAATATTTATCTCATGTGAAATTAATGAAATATTTTTTTATTAATAATTCAATATTTAATTCATAGATATGTATGATATATTGTGATTTTTATGTATACTTATGTTTAAATATTAACCTACTTCTATGAATTATCATACATGAATATATGGAGTTACATGATTGGTATATTAAAGGATCTTATCTTATTCTACCTTCTCCTTATCTTTTATTGGGTTATAATTCTCAATTAATTAGTTTATTATGATTTATACATATTTTGTGTTATAATTATGATGGATTTGAGATCTATATTGAGTAATTTATCCTAAAAATGATTTTTTTATTTAAACTTATCATTGGACAAGGGGTTGTTGTCATTTATAAAAAATGAGGTTTAACTATTTGTGGCTCCAAGACTACTCAAGTGAGGAATATTGATATCATGTAACTCTAAACAATTACATGACAGTGTTTGACATACCTTATATATATAATGAATTTGGAAATGTTTGAATATAATTATATTTAAATTTGGGTTAGTAACATAAGTATTGAGTATTGAAAATAATAACATATTAATATGATTTGAATATATAGATTTGATATAAGGAATATGTAGCCAAAAAACCTTATAATCATGAAAAAAATAAGGGGAATAACACTTTTTAATATAATGATATGACAACCCTTTTTAATAATACTATGTTTTAGATTATGTCCATAACAAACCCACTTAAACACCATGATTATTCGACTAGGTAGATTATGAAAAAGGAGAGTGCACAAGATTTATCTTGTGTAAGGCATGGTGGAAATTCCAAACCATTATATTTAGGTAAAAACATCCCTCTATGAGAGTTAGGTTACACTTACCTATGAAACCCTAAGAGTTAGGATGCCATAGGAATGGTGTAGAGTTTATCCATAGAATAAAAAGTATTTTATTAACCACACAATATATGATATAATTTGGATGATGCACGACCTAATTGATCAATGGTGTGATGAATGGAAAAAAAGACTCATTTTAAAGTGAAAAATAGAACTTAGACTACTAATGAATATTATATATTTTTTAAAGGGGTCAAAATTTTAGTGAAGACTAATTTAGTAGAACTCATTATTAATTGGATTTAAAACATGATACTCATATGATAAAATTTATTTCTAAATTAAATGAATTATCATCAATATGATTAAATGTAAGATCTATATTGTATTTTAGAGAATTATATGGTATGTATTTCTTAATCTTGTATGGGAACATAATAATTATTCTTTCGCAAAATGTAAACATCTATGTGTTGGAGGAACCCCTTAAAAATAAACCAATTTTTAGAGTCATTAAATGAATGGATATATATGCATGTTATGAGTATATAAATGATTCAATATCTATATATACATTCATGATTGTGAACCTGAAATAAATTTTTTAAAAGTGGCCTAAGAACATGGATTATTATGGGATGATAGAAAAACAAAAAAGAATCTATAATGTGAAAGAAATGAATGAGAGTTATAAGGTGTTAAACAATCTCTTACGATACCTGATGTAGGTAGGAATAATAGTCTCAACGCATTTGATTAATAAGATTGGGCATTTCAATTACACATAGATTATGTGTTTGTCATTTATTATTGATTGGACTATAGAATTTATTCTACAATCACTACTTGAAAGTTTCTAATGGTTCATTATGAACCATATCACGAATGAGTTAAAAATAATGTTTAACTGATATCCCTAATATATTGATGATAGGTGAGTAGGACATGGGAGGTCCATGACCATGTATTATAATGATTATTCAGAATGATGGGGTAAATGTTTGGGCTAGAAATTCAAGGAATGTAGACATGGAGAGATCAGAATAAAAAAAACCAAATAATAGAATTGTTAAACAATAATTTCATTAGGAAGAACTAAGAAATTTAAGGAATAGTCTAAAATACATGAAGGGTCATCTAAAAACTCCTTTAGAGTCCACCTCAAGTATTAATATTTTAATACTAAATTCTATTATACAGAATGACATATTATACCATCATGTTTTATTAGCTCTAAATAAACAAGTGTTCGCAAATAATGAAAGGGTTGATGATTGATGATTGGGTTTTTCGTTAAATTTGTTAATTATTAAGTTAATAAATTTATTAATTGAATGTTAGAAATGATTCAATCATCGATATATTTAAAAAACAATATGTTTATTTTTGTCTCATTTTTCTCTCTGGGTGAAGATTTTAAAAAATGTTTTTATAAATGAATGATACGAATGTATTTATACACAATATTTATGACTCATGTAACTATATAACATATTTTAAAAGGAGACATGTATAAAAGTATTTTTATTCTTTATAAACTTTTTAAGACAGAATATTATGGAATATGATTCTAACACTAATAATAGCATAATTCATAAATTATTATTTTAAGTAAAAATTTCAAAACACATATAATATTATATATGATATGAAAATAATAATTTATTTAATGTGACCTTTTAAAAAATAACTATTATTTACAAAAATAATTATTATTTCAAAAAATAATGGATTTTCTATTTTCTGTTATGACATTTCTAAAAGAGTATAGTTTTTAAGAGTCTAGTGGGAGTATATTTGGACTTAAAGATATTCAATTTAAACAATTAAAAATTTATTTTAGTCAATAACGAATGTTTTTTTAATAAAGTATCTTCAAATATTCTACGGATTATGGTAATGAATAATAGTGAATAATTATAGTTAGTTACCACAAAAAAGTGAATTAGATTTAATATCTTAAATATGTTTAGGATATTTTGGTAAAAAAACTATGTTAATAGTTAGATTATTTTTCAGAATATGCTAAGGTAATAGTTTGATGGAAAGGTTTTCAATAATTAATATGATTATCTTAAAAATAATTATAAGAATAAAATAGATATTATTAAAAGTATAAACTTGGATTTAATGGATTTATTGAGTTGGTATATGTTTAATGTGGTAAACATTAGGAATATGACTGCTCATACTCACAATTATTCAAACATGAATACTTCAAAGCTATTACTCACTAAAGAATTTATTTGGAATGTTTTATCATATTTTTAAACAGTGATGTGAAAAGAATCACAGATTGATATAATGGGATTAACAAAACCTTGGTTGTGTAACAAATATAAGGCTGATTTTGAAATATATCATATATTATATGTTAAATAGGTTATTATATATGGTATTGTTAAATATTATTAAAGTGTTTAATAATATATAATGTATCATAAATAATATACTAAATTATCTCTATTATCATTCATTTACCCTGATTGGAATTATTTGTATACAAATATACATTTAATGAAGGATAATTATAATTTACCTCTCAATGTATGACAGTTATAAATCCCTAAATGATGTTTTTCATTGAGTATTATAGGTTATGATGATATTTTATGGTTTATATGTGATTATTTCTTGTACTATGATACATAATATGCTAATGAGGAAAAGTGGTTTTTTTGTTGGATCACCCATTATGACTACCTCATTGAGTGTCATACGCTATGTGTTTTTTATAATAGAGATACATTGTTCATGTTTGGATACACCACTACTTATTGTTAGTGAGATTCCTAGAATGAGAACCTTCAGATATTAATACCATGATTAGAAAATCCCTGGGTCATATCTAATCATAGGGTGGATGGGTATGTTTTGGATCATGGTGCCAGTGAGAGCTATAGAAAATAGGATTTATCCTCTCTTATAATCAATTTGGAAATTTTACCCTTGATTAAGATACACTAAGGAAATATATATCCATACTTATAAGATAATTATTAGTTGATTATCATCATAGATCAAAGAAATTTTATGTTATCATAAACTATATAAATGATAAGTGATGTATTCATTAATATGGTCAATATATACAAAAAGAGTTGAGAACATATGCAAAGGATATATGGGATTTACCTACTCCATTCTCTATAATCATTCGATGTACTGGATGAAAGGAACACATGATTATTCATGATTAAATATTATATCTCTACTTGAAATGTGTGTAGAGATACCCTTGTTTTATGGATGTTACTGTAGATTTATTTGTTACTTGAGTCTCATTGATCATTTTCTATCGGATAATTTATTCCATTATTTATATATCTAATTATTCAAAAAAAAAATTGAATACTATTAATACCCTTATTTTCACACATTTTTTTGACCAAATGAGGATTGAGTTTGATATAGAGGGATACTTTAAAATTGTTTTTTAGTTTTATCCAAAAATTATTTTGGATTGGGGTTTCACAAAAATTTTCATACAATTTTAATAAATGATAAAGATAATGATAACATTCCAATGTTTTTTTGGAAGATAAAGAAATGTATTTTTGGAATAGGTTTGAAAATTTATCATATATAATATTATATAAGGTTAAATGGAATGAAATTATTTTAGGCATTAGTGAATGCGGGTGATTGAAATCAGTATTCCCTAAAGAAATGTGATATTATATATTATGATATGGTGTGTAATATAGTAAACTATTAATATGGAAATGGTACATTTTATTTAATTAGTGTATATCATATTTTGTGTTATATATATATAATATTTTTTTATAGTTTCATTATAATACTTGGTTGTGTTGTAGTTCCATAAATTTTTAGGTGTGATTAATAAGGGAAAAATTCTATTCACCAATGGTAGTAGAGTACCATTGAGTAAACACATGAATCTACTACATGTAGGATATAATTTATTAATATGTTTCATAAGATGAAACATGTAAGGGAGTTTTATGAATTAGGGTTACATGAGATGTTAGTGGAGGCATTTATCATATGTTGATGAAATGTATGAGTTAGTTCCCAAATCAAGGAGAGTCCCCATAAACTATATAAAAGAGTGCATGATTTTTGTCTTTTATTTAAATTTGTGGCATCTTACTGAAAACCTCTGTATGAAACTATCCCGTCCAAAAAACATCTTCCTTATTATTTATTTTATATTGAGATAATTTCATATCATAATGGTAGAAGTATCCTAACTAAAACTTTTGTGTGAGTTGATGAAACCGAAGTGTACACATTAGAGGTATTTTCATTTTTGTTGTCCCTTTGTGATCTACATTAATCATTAGTTAATGGTTATTGAAATAAATACTATGGTGTAAGGCATGTGTTCCACATTACTATTTTAATATGAATTAAATTTATAAGGATTGGTTTTATTGGGTTTCACTATCCTTACAAGTTTTTTCTTATTTGATTAACTATTAAAAATTCATAAAAAATATTTCATGAAGATTGAACATATTATTATTATTCTTGACGTGTTTTGAAATGTGATTATGTTATTAAATTTTATTTTTTTATATTTTTTTATAACTGATTACATAGTTTCCCCAATTATTACATGTAAAACCTCTCTTCTTTTCAAAAACCTATAGAGTATGTGCCGGAACACCTATGGTATGTGGTTTTAAGTGAATCACCATTTGATTTTAGTATTTTATTGACTTAAAATATATATGGTTTTTTAATAGTTTTTAATACTCAAAATAATGACATAAAATAAACCAATATATATTTTATTGAGATAAAATATAAAATACAATATAAATATTAATTCATTATGATAATGAAATAGAAACATCATTAAGAAAAATACGAGGAAAATGAAACAAGAAATAAATGAATACATTAAAAACATGAAATTCTTAAGCTTTTAATTATAATTAATGATCATACATCAAATAATTATAATACAAAAGAAGGAAAAACATTATAAATTAAAAAAAATAGAAATAAATAAACTAATATGATGGTTTAATTTTAGTAAAGCATATATGACCATATATATGAATAAAATATGACTGTTATACATATGGATATTGAACATATAACCATTAAGAATATGGTAGCTAGAAATATGGCCATTGAATATATATATATATATATATATATATATATTCATTAGATATCTGTTCATTAGATATATTTTTATCCAATATGTACATTGATGTGGGGTAATTATTGGTATCAAATTTAAAATATTTTAACAAATACTTTTGAAATGAAACAAAATACAATATCATGTTATTATTAAAATATTTATTTTTATTAATTACACATTATTTTTCATTGAATTCCTTTATTTGTTGAAAATTTCATCAAATATTGATGGATTGACCAAATTTTTTGTCCATAAGATAAATAATGGGATGAGTTTAAGTTCATCTAATATTGTAATGATAATATTTATATATTTTTTCATTAATTTGGGATTTTTTTGTAAATAAATAAATATATTGTTATGGAAGTGATATTTTAGTGATATTTTTTATATAAACATATAATAAAATAAATTACAATTAATATTATTATTTTTATTTCATATGTAATATGAATAAACCTATTTATGGGCTTAAAAATATATTTTTCAAAAAACTATTTTTATACACAATACATTTACTATTTTAAAATTAAATTTTATCACTATTATAAATATATTCTAATAAAATGGATTTTAAATTTGTAATAAACCTATATAAATTAATTAGGAAGGACAATTTAATTTTTACACCTAAAAATACGTTGCGAAGGAAAAAGTTAGTAACTTCTTTAAAGGAAAAATAATGTAAAAGGGTTTAAATAAGGGGTAATGAGATATAATCTCACAAAAACATAGCTTTATATATATATAAATATATATTAATCCCTTATTGATCTTACCTCATAACTTAGCAACTAATTTGTCACATAATTCCATTTTACTTCATTAAATGAAACCCAATAAATTATATAATGTGTATTTGCAAAAATGACACTCACATTAGCCTATAGAAGGAACCCTCCTCTATACAACTCAGAAAACAAATTTTAATTATAATATATATCAAATACATATCAATAATATCTTCTTAAAATATTATCGACCACATATGGGAATATCAGGTAATAATACATGTGTGAAATCTATCATTTCCAATAGGCTATCTAAAAAGTGAATCAAGTCTTCAACTTAAGTGTTATATTCTCATTAATATTTAAAATCTATTATATTCTACCAAATAATCGAGAACATAACTTACTGAATCAATAAATTGTTTAATAAATAATTATACATATGTTGAAGTGATATTATTACCGTACAACAACACATTCTTACATATTCAATCATTATAATGTGTTCATTAGCTTTATCATATACATGAAAAATGATATAATGTTTACATCATGAATGAATAAGAAATAGAATAATTGTAATAATATAAAATAATGATGAATTGAATATTTTATCATAACACTTGGATAGAAATATATATATGTATATTCATTAATAAAATCAATTCTTTTTATTAAATTTTAATACACCAAAAAGGATATTTTTAAGAATTATATAAAAACACAACTATAAGTTTCATTAAATGATCATGTAACTCCTGAAAGATATAATAATAATATCATATATTAATGAAAATTATTTTGGTGATAAACCCATGATCATGGAAGAATATCCGGGTCCTCCAAACCTAAACAAGCTTGTCAAGATTGATCAACTAACACCCAAATATAAATTTTAACCATAAGTAATTAATATTTGGATTACAAGGAATTATAAATGAATGGTATTAAGTAAAATAACTCTAAATATAGTTTAAATTCATATTAAAAATAAATGAAAATCTATTATATATGGAGTTAGAGCTCCTCTGACACAATAGAATTTTGATGTTAGAGTTTATTCTTCCATCTCAATTTTAAATATAGCTTTTCAATGTGTTAATTACTATTTGGGGAAATAGAATATTCATTCTCTATAAAACATCATCTATTTTTTACATCTTTAGTTTTTTATGGTTTATAAATATTCCTTCGATTTTACTTCACATGGGTTTACAATTCAACTAAAAGGATTCAAATAAGTATAAATGACGTTATCCCATACTTTTTATTTTGAATATTTATCATCCATATGCATATTCTTTATTTTCTTATGATTTTTTTCAATAAAAATTAATGATTAGTGATGTTAATTTTTTATTTTCATTGAATTTATTTACAAAAATATTCAATGAATATTTTTTAGTATTTTCCACATGGGATATTTTTGTTGACTTTGACTCCCTTTAGAAAAATGTAAAATGGGTCTCTTTTAAATGATTTTCAACACAAATAAAATTTTCCACCATAGTCATCATTTTTCTATAAGAATATTGATCTGTATTTCTCATAGTTTTATTAATTAATTTAAATTCTATTTTTAAATATATTATATTTTTTTGAAATAAATGTTTTCATAATTAATGGATATTTATTCTTATTTTTCAATTAAAATTTCATTATTTACTTATACAATTGTATTTCATCAATGTCAACATCATTTATATTTTCTTATTATTTCTCGGAGATATGATATAATCAAAACCATCCATACTTAAAATCTAGATTAATGTATATATTGAGTTTTGGATGGTCTCAAGAAACCAGATTCATTGTCATATGTTAAATAAATAATGACTGGATTATTAATGTTTTAATCTTCATATAGAATACATATATATTGTATTTATTATGTAATAGGTTTTTGAATAATTATATATCCACTAAATTTATTGGTTAAAAGATTATATCTCATGAGATGAAATGTAACGTACAAGGGTGGGAACCCAATCTATTATGGGACTGTATCCAAAATGTTAATGGGACTGGGGATTAAACCCAATTAAATATGTTACCGTATATATTTTGTAATAGGAATGGGGAAGATGCTCAATACACTATGGGAATCTATCCCGTATATCAATATTTTTCTACAAGTTGTCCTTGTTAAAAAATAGTTTATATTCCTATTAATGTGCCAATTTTTTTCTATGTTATGTTTACATGGCTCAAAGTTATTGACTCATGTTTTCACATACCTATTGGTGATGTCTTATGTGTTGTAAAACATATGTTTTGTGAATAATTGTTAATAATATATGTTTTATGGTTATTATTTTCTAATGTTATGTCGGTATACTTAGATTATACTATAATAAGAAAATTTTCACCTCATTATCACTTATGATCTTTGATTATTATCTCTTATATTTACCCGTATTACGAATTTGAGGTCACCCTTTCTTATGTTTCAATTTACCCAATTTATGAAGAATATTATTATCAATTATATGAATATAAGGGCTTAATTTGAGAGTAATATATATGGAAGATGTTTTAGATCATTTGTAAACGTTGTTGTTTGTCTATCTATTTTAAACATATGCTAAAACCATGGGTTTTAGTGGGCTATTTACTATGAGATTTAATGATTACTCATATAAAATTATTTAATTTGAATATATGTTATGGGTGGGATGTCTTAGTTCATATAAAAATAGGTTTTAATTGTTCTTAGTGATTAGATTATAATGAATAAGGGGATACACCATTAAAAAAACTATGTTAAACAAATATTTGACAAGATAAACCTAAAATAAAATAGGTTAAAATGAAAGTTTCATAATATAATTAAGCAAATAAGTTATTTTCCTAATAATATAACTTATTACATGGATTTATTTCAATACCCAAAGTAGACTTTTTTGTTTTAAGTAATGGATGGAAGCACAATGAATCAAGTTATAAATGAGTGTGATAGAAAATTCAATGAACATCTTAATGAGAAACCAAATGGGATGGGATTTTGATTGGGAACAACTTTAGTTATTCTCACTATACTCTCTCAATATATGAACAATAATGTGATTCATTCATAATACATCCCAAACTGAGTTTACTAAATAGTAATATGACATGGTAGGCCACCTGACCATAATAATTCCTCCTTGTATGCTAGAGGAAACCGACTACTAGTGTGGGACCATGGTGGAATAGTGGGGATACTATACCCTCATGATTAGAGTGATGCATTGTGGTATAATTATAATAATCAATAGAGGAAGATAAAATAATAATTTAAAAGCTAAAGAGAAAAAATCCAACATATAAATAACTCTATATTCCCATCCATCAATGTCATATACAAAATAATGATTGCATCCTTCTATAAAAAAAGAAAATATAAGCATACATGGAAGATGGTATACATATATTCAAGGGTACCAAAAGAACCCAAAAAATACTAAAATACCATATCTAGAGAGAATCACGAGCTATAGATCAGTCCAATACCCCCAACTCCCATGCTATTATAAATCAAGCATCGAGAAATGGGTTCATGACCCTATCCTTACATTCATCCATGAAGTCCATCTTGGGACCAATTAGTGGCCCATACAGGTTGTGAGATAATCTCAATAGGAAACCACCAATGTTGTATATTAACATCCAGTCCATAAATATATATAATAAATGTACAAGTAAAAGAAAAATATGTAAATGAATTATGGTATTAAAATAAGTCACATATTTCTAGGTTCCCATGGGACACCCTACCATTGCTACCTACATAGACCTCAGTCATAATATCTTTGAGTAACCACTCAACCATAACATTAATCATTATGATGTCTTAGGGCTGTGATTATAGCCCAAGTATCCCCTGTGAATCATATAATTCCAATATTTTTACAATAATTCAATTAATAACATGTATGGCTCAGATCAAATCCAAAATTGTGCTTTGTCTTGGAAGAAACATCATATAATTAATTAATTATCATTTATAAAAACATGATCTTTTCCATGTTGTTGATGAATTGGAATCCATTTAACACTCTAAATATGTAGTGAACCCATAACCTTGCAATAATCTCCTATGCATTCTTCAAAGTAATCCTGGTATCACTTTAGGAGTGGTATAAAGTCATATCACCTTATTTTCATCCTTAATAGTCCACAACGAGATCCCAAATTTAAATTATTTTATATATAATGATCTTGTCTCTGATTCCATCTTGACGGTTCATATCAAGTGTTTAAGCATCACCCCAGAAAAATATAATTTTCAACACTTTGATTCCTTCCTTGGTAGTCCACATTGGGAGTCCAAGTATCGCTCATGGAATATATAATTCATATTCTAAGTGACTCTATCCATAGAGTTTATATAGTAACCCATGTGTCACCCATAATGGATTATATATTCATTTATGATTCATTTATTTAAATAAATCTGATGATTCCATCAATGGTATTCAATGTCAGAACCCATGTATCAATATTAGTGTGGAAATATGAATGGTCACGGGCCTAAAGACTAACTATACCCTTTAAGTTCACATTTTAATCCATTTTCAATCACATTTATATAATCATTTCTCTCATCTTAAAATGTTTCTCAAAAAAAAAGAATAGGCTTAAATATCCTAGCATCACATACACCCTCTAATTCATCATAATTATTATATTGTAATTATAAAACATCTCAAGAATAATCAAGAAGGAAATGAACAAATTTTGGGGGAAATTATCCCCCATTACCTCTTTTATTGCTTTCAATTTTCATTTTTATCATCTGATATAACATCCCAAGTCTACGGGTAATGAACACACCTCAAAAGTGAACCAATTAATAGGCATCTAGGGGGTTTTATCCGTTTTAGCTATATAGACAATAGAGGTTATATTCGTGGTCCTTAATCTTGAGAAATATATAAATAAGTCTCTTGAGTCATACAGCTCACGCCTATAAATTTAATTTAGGAAACATTCTATTAAATAATCAGTTCTCGAAAAATCTCTCTTATGACACAATGGTATGTTTTTAAACATATGGTATTTGATGGAAAATCATGATATCACCTACCTTGTCTTGTTAATTGACACCTCATCCATTTTTTGACACTAATTTGGGATAGAGTGGAAGAAATTGAGAAAAGTTACAAAAAAAATGAAAATAGTGTATATGTGCTCTCCCCAATACGACTTCATCAAATTGAAGAAAAATGATGAATTTGACAATTAAAATATATAACATAACAGTGGATATCAAATGATGCTGATGGTAGCTCAATAAGTGTATGGATGATAGAGATATCACAAAGCCTATCTTTAGGCTTAGAGGAGCTTCATAGGGAAATACATATATTCTATTCATTAGAGGGGAAAATAGATGAGGGGGTTCCTTAAATAGAAAATGGTGTAAAAATTGTAATTCACCACATTTTTTTTGGTCTCATGGTTTCGATGCACAGTTGGATAAACCATGCACCAACCATGCACACCCCACTACCCAAGGAGCAAAACCAACGTGAACTATGGCGCATGACTTGACAAACCAAGTGTAGAAAATGAGTACCCCTTTCTGAATCCTTGAATGATCCAAAACAACCTCACATGGTTTTAAAAAACTACACAGAACCCTTATGGCGATTCATTTTTTCATGTGCAAGATTAGAACTAACCATGTTTTAACCATTAACCTTTTTTATTTTATCCATAAATCATGACTCCAAGAACTAAAAAACTACAGATTCTCTTGAAGCCATTATTAAACCACATGTAATATTTATATGGAAAAATTGATGAGTTTAAAACAAAATTTAAAGGATACATACCTAATATAGAAGATAGGTTTTTAAAATCTTCCACCCATAAAAAATTCATCAATGGATTTTTCTTCTTATGGTGGTAAATCATCATCAATGAATATCATTGGCCACTGGGAATGTATGTTAACCTCCAAATCACATGTGTTATCTTATACATGTCAATTATACTATAACACAAGTACTATAGGAATTTACATTCGTTAGAGAATCTATGTGCCATGATAAAAAAATAGGATGCTCGAAAAAGGATTCATCAACCTCTAAGACAACCTCCTTAGGATGATTAAAATTTGAAGGATCATAATGATATTGACAAAACTATGATACAAGGAAGAAATCATGCATGGATCGATACCTCTTATGTAACTGAAATTGGTAGTATACTAGGCCAAATAACTCTAGAATTTCAAATGGAATGACACAATGAGGTGATAACTTATCTGGTTTTAGAATTTTTCTGTTCCCCAATCAAGGTGAAACTCATAAGAAAACCCAACCCCCCAACTTGAACTCAAGTGTTCTAAGATGATGGTTGGAATATAATTTCTATATATACCTAATAGTAGTCAAAAATTCCAAATAAATCGAACCAACTCTGAAGTCTCATGAGTGAGACCCAGACCAAGTAGAAATACCTCTCCCACCTCTAACTAGAACATGGGTGAATGGAATTTCCTACCATATAGGGCCTCATAATGATCTATCTATCAGATCCCATGAAATATATTATTATAAGAGAACTTAAAGAGAGGTCTGTGTTCTCATATGAGCCTCCAAAATCAAGACCACGTGCTTGGAAAATGTCCTCTAAAACCTATTTCATAATATTTAACTAACCATTGATATATGGGATATAGAATCTAGTCATTAGTACCTATAAAACTAGTTCCTTCCCCAACCCCTTACAAAACTACCACGTGAAATAAACATATATGTTTGATATGATATAATTTTGGACTATGTGGAGGCATATAATCTCATGAATATAGAGCCTACCGAGATCATCCGCTATAAAATTATCATAAATAGGTAAATGGGTAACCTTTTTTAACCAGTATATGATACCACTTACAAAGTCACTTCTAACATGTGATGTAGGAAATATGATCATGATCTTAATGGAGATTTCATCCCAATTATATATAGTAAAAAGTAAATACTGTAAAATCCCTACTGGACACTATTTTTTCTAATATCACCTACTGATAGGTGGAACACTATGTAACTGACCCATCTACATCTTTTTTAATCCTTCACCACTTGTATTGGTAGTGTAAGTCATGATATATCTTGGTAAGACTGGGATGTGAATCCATAATAAAGGCAGGAGACTAAAAAAACTTAAATTGAACATATGTTGGTATTCTAATGATAGCAAGAATTCCAAATATATCAATCACATAAATAACCCAACTAGGAGTAGGGTTATCATCTGCAATACTCTCTCATCGGACCATGGCCTCATAATCCGATTGCTACGCCATTATCAATATCTTCAGAAGTGAATAGGTAACTGATATAGATGCAAGTAAGGAATATCATTTATGGTCCTAAACTTCTAAATTTATCTTAGAAAATAGATCCTTATTCTTCCACTTGCTACTTTCCTCCTAAACTTCCTATATCTGAGTCCCCTTTCTTAGAGAATTGGCAACAAAATATCCCATTCTGGGTATATAAGCAAGTTCAATGTCCAAATAATGAAGGAATTCAAACCCCTTTATTTAAAAAAATATTATATTATCAATGTTTAATGATATAATTGAGGATTTTGTGGTATATATAAACCTTAAAATGATCTTCTTGTAAAAAATTTCTCCAACATCTCATGGCATGAACAACAACAGGTAACTCAAGATCATACATGAAGTATCTCCTATTGTGTGTCTTAAATTTATGAGACCTATATGCCAAAACTCAGCCCTCTTATAACAGAACTAGTCCTTTCTCGATACTTCATGCATCACAATAAACATTATAAAATTCTCCCTTATTTTTAGGAATTAGTATTGAATCTGAAGTTAGTGTCCCATTAAACTCCTAAAAATATGTCTCGTAGGCTTCTGAACATATAAACATCAAACTACTCTAATTGAAACCCATAAGAGGTGATTTTAAGTGTGATAAGTCCTATATTAATAACTTCTAATAACTAGATATCCCCAAGAAAATCTGTATATCAAATATGTTCTTTGGATTCATCTATAAAACACTAGATCTCACGTTCTCTAGGTTAAATGCAAATTATAACATTGAGATAATGTGTCCTAAGAAGTAATTATTATCCATCTAAAAGTAAATAATTGTGAGAATAGAACATAAATGATTTTCTATTACTATATTCAATTTGACCTTGATATTTTTGTCATGGCCATTTGAAGTGTGAGAATACACCAATATATCATCCATGAAAACCATTATAAAAAAATACAGAGATTGTGAAAAAACCGTTTTATCAGTGCCATGAAAACATAGGGAGAGTTCATGAGACCCAGCGAAATGAAAAAATACTCATCAATACATATCTACTATGGAATTGTATATATTATATATCTTATTGTATAACACACAACCAATGAAAAAATACCTCAGATCAATCATAGAGAAAAATCTTACTCCTTAGAGCTGGACAAATTGATCATATATATGTGGAAATGGATACCAGCTATAAATCATAACTAGGTTTAACCAACTATAATACATGCCAATCTAGAGGTTACTTTCTACCTTCTTGGAGAAAAGAACCTATAAGCACTATAGTGAATAATTGGGTTATATGAAACCCTTGGATGCCAAATCATCTATCTCCCTCATAGACTCTTACAAATCGTTTATACCCCTCCTGTAAGGATTAAAAAATGTTGGAATATATTTAGGCACTAGATTAATGGAAAACTCTACCTCCCTCTTGAGACATGGTTATAAAAATACATCTCGGAAAACCCCCCTAATATGATCTACCACTAGTAGGAAATCTATCTAATTTGATCCCTGATCATCCATAAATAAGATATGAATCTAGTCTTTCATTCATCCTGTATCACAATGTGTGGGTCCAACTTGGAATTCTTAGAAATCCCATTCACCCTTATAAATAAAAACTCTTTTCTATAGTGTTGTGAAAATCAGCATTCATTTATATAAATTAACATAATCATGACATGGAACCAACCCATAAATCCAAAAACTGAGGTTAAACCCTGTCATATTAAGGTCAAAGAGGTCATATGTGAACCAATACCCACCTAAATTAAGGGGGAACTCCCTAAACCTGCATAGACTCTTTGACCAAATCCCCAAAAGAGTATCAATTGTCATAATACCACAAGAAAATTGAACATCGATCCCATGAAGAACTATAAAATGAAAATATATAATGGAACATAAAGTAAATGTATCAAAAGGAGAAGATACTAATGTATAATCAACTAGAAAAGTAAGACTCATAATTAGAGGACTGACACTATAATCCTTAGGTTTCTATTGCACTCCATAAATCTAGCATGATTTTTGGCCTCGAGATATTTTATGTATACCCTGGGTCGTTCATCTCTACTGACACTATAAATTTGGTGCCCTGATAACTCACTTTGACCACTGCCTTGGCTTGATCATCTGGCCAAACTCCAATACCCAACCTGATCATATGTTTCTAATAATGCTCCAAAATGATGAGTCAATGAATACACACTGTCACTAAATTATTTTGGAAAATCTCTAAAAAATAACTGACGATGTCCCCTGTTTCTATAATAGCCACACTAAACTAGGTCCCTCATAAAATATGGTAGCATATTTCCTTGTCCACTTCATTGATTGAACCTCACATAGATACCTAATTATGTACCCTAGCTACTAATATCACCTTGTTGAAACTCCAAAAGACACTTCCTACAGTTGGTCAATGTAGTTCTAGATCTAGGTGTCGAGGTGCCATAGCTCACACCCCCAGCATCTCTATGGATACAATCTGTGATAATTTCATGATTCACAATTCCATATATGGTAGTAAGAAAAAATACATTCACATTCAATTGGATGTCATACCTAATACCAACTTAGAATTTTCTAGCTTTAGATAACTCACCACCAAACAAAATTGGAGAAAAATTACAGATATCATCAAAACGGGTAGAATAGTGCATGACTAATTAGGATCCCAACCCAATGTGTATAAACTCTCTGGTTCTATCAGCCCTCAATGTCTCAGGATATTAATAATCATAGAATGATGTATGAAAATAAATATAATGCATATCTTGAGGATGATTATTTTATGTAACAATGTCCCAATATCTCTTAGAGGAATCCCATTGAATATTCATAGTGATATACACTACTCTCTCGATAGGTGTCTCAATATGGTTAAAAATTGATAGCATGGGACCCTAGCATTACTCAGTAGCCTGTGGGCTGTCATTACTAAAACAATTGGGTGGATTCTACTACAGAAACTCAAATGTGAACTCTTCCGTAGTAGGGGTAAGTTTTGGGTCTCCCTGTATAGTTTGTATAAATTATAGGAAACCCTTACGAAATTGGGAATCCATGCCCATATCAGGTATAACTGGTTGTTCAAAAACTGTTAGTACTAAGGGTTTCATTGGTGACCCAGTGCCCGCGACCTTGGGATCATGATCATTGTGACCCTCCTAGTGCATGACTTGATGTCATCATGGTGGAAAGACACTAAAAATACCTAACACACACCTAAACACAATATTAGATAATCACTAGAAATGTAGAAATATTAATAGTATAGGGACATGAATCCCTATATAAAATTCATACCCCTCGTCCCACTCTTAAATTTAGGTCTTCTCAATGTACAAATCACATGGAAAGAAAGAGACACTAAATACATCCCATTATTGAGGGTTGGTCGGAGTCAGAATTTTTGCTATAAGTCAAAGGTACCTGTATAAAAGGTATTAATTTAAATTTTTAGAGGAAAAAACCTTTATTTTTCAATAGGAATACCCATCTAAAAGTTCCCATTTATTTTATAATATAATTTCATTATAAAAAATAATAATTTACATATAAAAAATAATTAAATGGTTTAATTATATAGGTTAATCTTTCACATTAATAAGGTCCCATACAGCTTATAAATTTAATTTTGGCATCCATTTAATAAAAAAAATATTTATCCAAAAACTTCATGAAATGTTATAACAATTTCATGGAAATAGAAATAATGGCACGAAAACACAGTACAAACAATCTACACAGAAATATAAATATGGAATTGCATATGTATGACATATAAATACCGAATTTACTTTAATTAACCCTGAGGAAATAACTCTTTTCCATATCTTACTAGGATAAAAAACATATTCAAAAGGTGCATAAAATGTCAAGTGCATCACCCAATGGTGAAATCAAGGCAACTGTAAAAAGAACAATCTGGGACAACATGTCATGTCCCAAGTATTTTAGCTTTCCACTATACTTGGGTTAGCAGTCTCAAGACAATGCTCATGTCCAAATCCTAAAACATCCTATTTATCCTTCCAACCATTCCAATCACTATGGAAGAAAAATAAATTAAAATATAACCCTTTGACACAACTTTTTGGTGTTCTAGATCTGGATCAATCAACAGTAACTAAACCCAGTTATCCACATTACCCCAAGTATTCATCTTTATATGCTAGAGGTTTTTGAATATTAGGGATGGCCACGATGGAATGTCATAGAGAATATACCATTATGTTCAGAGTATAGAAAACCTGTATAATCATAATAATAAATAGAGAGCATAAAAATAACGGAATACATGAAGAGTAAACATTAATCATATAAATAACCAAGTATTTCCATCCATTATTTCCATAAAATAAATGACGATCAATGAATTCTCTACAAAAAGGATATACAAGAATACACGGAAGTTGGTACCCAAACATACAATTATACCAAAAGGACCAATAACTAAAAAATAATATATCTAGATAGAATCATGATCCGTAACTCAGTTCTTTGGTCCCCCACTCCCATTCTATAATAAATAAACGATTAGTAACAGGGTGCTTTCCCCTCTTCCAACATGAATCCATGAGTTCTGTTTGGGTACCAATCAACAGTCTGTATAGGTTGTGAGATAACCTCAGTAGGGCCCCACCAATGGTGACTACTGCCATTTTACCTTTGAATATATTTACATACTGTGCATGTAATGGTAAAAGATTTAAATATAGTTCCATATAAAAATAACCACATAGGTCCGAGTTCCCATGGAACACCCATACTCTACTACTTTCTTTAACCAAAGCTATAATATGTTTATGTAATCATATAATCATGATTTAATTCATAATTAAGTCTGAAGAACCATATTTTATCCCAATATTCTTTTGTGAATTGTATCTAGATAATATATCTATAATAAGACCATAAATAACATATAAGTCTATGATTGAATCTGATTTTGTGCTTTGGATTGGCATATATGTCAAATCATTAATTTATAATCATTTTATAAAACATGTTCCTATCAAAGGAATTCTTAAATTGAAATCGAGGTATCAATCCACATATAATGTGAACCAAAAAACATACAATCTCATCATTGTAATTCCCCATAAGAATACTGGTATCACTGCAATCCCATCCATGGTAGTCCACAATGGGAACCCAAGTATCACTCATGGCACAAAAATGATATTCTATCTAAGTATATCCTTGATAGTCTTCATAGGGATCCCATGTATCACTTAGTAACATATAATTGTCATACCTCTGAGTCGGTCCTTGGATGTCTACATAAGATGTATGAGTATCACTCACGACACATATAATCCACCTTCCAAGTGAGTCAATCCACTATGGTCATATAAGAATCCATTTGGCACACATTGTGCATTAAATATTAATTTATGATTCATTTAATTAAACAAGACTAATCATTTCGCCAATGGAATTATGAGTTGGAACCCTACTCTCACTCTCATCATGGAAATATGAATTTTTATGGGACCAAAGACTAACCATACCATTTAAGTCCACATTTTAATCCAATTTTCCATCAAATTTATATAACCCTTTTACTCACCTTAGAGGGTGGATCAGAACAATAATAGTCTTAGAATACCTAACATCACGTGAATCCTCCCATTCATCTAAATTGGTGACTTGGATTTAAGAAACATAAAAGCCTAAGTGGGAAGGAAAATAGATGAAGGTATATGGGCATGATATTCTATAAACCTTTTTTCCATTTAAATTTACCTTCTTTATCATCTCATTTATTGTCTCAAAGAAACGGGTAAATAAAAAACCTCAAAAGGTGAATAATTTCATAGGCCACTCATAATGATTTTATCGTTTTTAGAAAAATATCCAATGGGGTGGTTAAATTCAATTTCCTTGACCTTTGATGATATATAAGCTGGAATTGTGAGTCATATAGATTAATCCTGCCCATTTAACTTAAGAATCATTCTATTTAATAAGTGAGGCTGAAAAATATCTTTCATGCATACCAATGATATCTATATAAACACCATGGTTTTGAGAGGAAATCATGAGACCATCTACCTCAACAAAGTAGTTTATTCCTCATCCATTGTTAGCCTATAATCAATGATTGAAAGTATAAATTGAGAAAAGAGGCATATGACATTAAATTAATGAATATGTTGTTGCACAAAAATAACTCCACCAATATAATAAAATATGACAAAAGATATAAGTTGAATAGAGAAAATACCAAAGACTATCCATTGAGAATAATGGCGGCATGATCAGAGGTCATATGAGAGAAATATCACAAAGACTATGTTTAGTCTCAGAGGTGCTTCATAGGAGTAGATGAATATATTGTGTGTTGGAGGTGAAAATAAATGAGGGGAGAGAGTTAAAGAGAAATGTTGGGTAAAAATTATTCCTCTAGTCTTAAATGGGCTCACAGTTTAGACACACAGTTTTCGAAACTGTGCGCCATCCCAGCACACCCAATTACAAAGGGGAACAATCTACATGACCTATAGCGCACTTTTAGACAAATCATCCTCAACTAATTCATACCCTCTACACCAAACCCACATGGTTCAAACCTCCTTCATATTGTTTGGAAAACCCCTATGGAAACATTATGAAGCCAAATGGTTTTAGGATCATGGTTAAGATTAACCATGCACTAACCATTAAAATCTATTTTTTCCTCCATAACATGGAGGACCAAGCTCCAGAAAAGACCCTAATGCTTATCAACCCTTCCACCATATGAATAATTTATAAGGATAAAAGTAATAATATAAACCAGTATTAAAAAGTACACATATGTAATTAAAAATATGGTTTCTTATAATACAGAACTCTGAAACTCCTTAAGGAACAACTCATAATTATGTCCTTGATGTGGTAATGTACACGCCCTTTTGTGGGACTTTTAGTCCACTATTTTCTAATCAATGAATAAATACAAAAGAAAATATTATTTGGTTTTTCAATGCTTAAAGCATGAATGTTTTGTTTTTTCTAGTTGTTAATTGGAATGAGATATTGTAAAATGGTATACTATGATTAATAATATAAGTCATGAGGTTGAAATAAAATCCATGAATGAGCGATGTTCAATAAGGTATTTTTAAATATATATTTCCCAAAAAAATATTTAAAGTAATATGGAATGATAACTATTGGATATTTGGAAAATGTAGGATGGATCCATTGGTATCGATAAAGATGACTTCAGATGATTTTAAGGTACACTTCTAGTATCATCATAGAAAATGAATGGAAAATTGATCATTTATTTTGGGACTTAGAAACACTCAATCAAATTTAATTTTAAATATGTGACATAGGTAGACATGAAGTTATTATTTGATTTTATCTTAAGGTAGAAATAGAAATAGGATAATCCTATTATTATTATGGTTTTGGGGATAAGAAGTAAAAAATGTGGTATCATGAAAACTCAAATGGTAAACCCAATAGAAGAATTAAATATATTCTTACTAAATAAAAATGATCTAATAATAATGAAGGAAATTATCTTAAAGTGACAATAAATTTCTTCAAATATGGAATACAAAGCCATCAAGAACATTAATGATGAAGATATATAAAGAGGATAACCAATGAAATTGGTGAAATTAAAGCTCAAACTAAGGAACAACCATCATTTTAAGAATTTTATTGTAATATATATGGGTATTAATCAAACATATATTCTAATATAAGGTTTAATTATGAAAATATATGTCGGAAACCTCACTATAGAAAAAATAATGTTAATGTACATGCAATTAAAACTCTAGAAATGGATCACAAAAATAAATTAGTGAAAGGTACACTAATCTTATTGTCAACAAATAAAATATATTTTTTTGATTATTTTTATAACCACCCCATCATATCTAGAATATTTTCAATGAATATAAAATCATGAAATAAATTATAAATTTTGAATTATATTTGAAAACTCCTAGTGGTGTGATGATTTAATATTAGATCTAAAAATATTCTATGATTAACATTTGTGGTAAAGTTCCTAAAATTTTTATTATTCTTCCTTTAGATGAATTTTTTTTAATTTAGGAATGGTTTTATCTCTATATATCACACTGTAATTTTTAGGACCGTGATTTGGAATTTTATATTCCTAATCTAACCATGATCATCTATTGATATATGGATTACAATAAACTCCCAATTAAAGTTAATTTACTCATATGAGTGATCTTATCTAAAAATTATGGAAATATTACTGAAATGGTTGGGGAAACCACCAATATTTATGACAGGTCTATTTTTGTAGAATTTTTCAATGTATTTAAAGAAGTGTTTCTTGGTCTTCCACTTGATTATGAGGTTGAGTTTTCAACATAACGCATACATGATTTAATGCCTATGTTAAATAATCCTTGTAGAATTTATTTGACATAATTATTGTAATTGAAAAAATAATCCATGTAAATATTTTTTATACACCTAATTTCATAATCATGAGGTGTTCCAGTGTTTATTGTTTTAAATAAATAAGGTTAGTTGTGTATTTTCATTGATTATAATGTACATAAAAATATAATAGTCCTAAAAAATTATAATATACCTCAAATATGTTACTTGTTAAATATTCAATGAGAGAATAAATAATTATAAAAGTATAAAATTCAATCTAGATTTAATCAATTAACTATGAAGAGAGAGGATGTACCTAAATATCCTTATATATCAGATATGGACACTATGAATTCACAGTGACTCCATTCAGACTTAACCCTCAACTATCTTCATTTGTATAATGAATATAGTACATTTATATTTCCTTGATCTATTTTTGGATGTTTTTATAGATTATAGACACATATATTCTATGATCTAGGGATATCATGATTATTATTAGTGTATTGTACCAAATAAATTGATAAAGGATGAACTATATAGAGAAATTGGAAAGTGTTAATTTTAGATATAGAAAGTATCAATTTTAGGCTCAGTAATCAATGGTGAGGACATATATATCAATTCAAAAAAAATTAAATATAATAATGCCCCTGAAACACTACTATGATTGAGATCTAGAGTTTCCTCATATTGGATGGTTACAACCAATTCTTTGTAAAATAATTGTTTTTATTTTCAGATCCACTAATCTTGTGAACATTTAAGGGAGTAAATTTACTTTTGATAAATGAATGTAATGAAATTTTCATGGTGCTAATGATATGGATAGTCACCACCTGTACTCACACCACTCTACTATATTAATGAATTTGTGATATACATCGACATGTCTATGAAATAATTGAGATGTGATATCATGAAAAATGACATCATAGTAGTATATTATTTGGATCAATTAATATGTAATGATAAAAATTATGAAACACATGATTTGGATCTATAAGTGGTAATATTTTCTTTAATTATATGTATGAATTATATTTATGATTAATACTGTGAAATATATACTGATCACAATATCTTAATGTATAAAATCTCATATATGGAGTTTAATATGCAATAAATGACATGGTTGGAGTTGATCAAGGACTATGTCTGCACAAGACATTACAAATTTGGGAGATAAACCTTGTTTATGATGGTATATATATAAATATCCATGATACTCTATCCTTGATAAGGTTTGAAATGGGAAAATTATTATTGTATTTTTAATGGATAGACTATGAAATCTTAATGGAATTCATGAAATCCATTCTCTACAAAGTGATTTCTCAACCATCCAAGAAAATAATGAACATGGAGATTCATGAGGAGTATGAAGAGATATATAATATGGTATGTATTGTTATAGAGTTTAATAATGGATATGATGTTATTATAATATTTTAGAAATGAATATGTATTTCATCAATACTGAAATTGATGTAGTATTGAAGGATAATGAACAAATCATATCATTATATATCCATCAAAAAAGGGAAAATATATATGACAACTCAATAATAATTTTTTGTAGGAAAATATGAAATAAGATTCTTTAGAATATTTATCTCTATATCTGGTGTGTTTGAAATTTAATGTATTACGACAATTGTATATGGTGATGAGGTGACCATTACCCATCACTGAATGAAAATGGTAAATCATAATTATTGATTTTTTAGGCCATACCAAGACCTCTAATGACTATAATACCATTTACGTTTCTGGTTATCATATTATGATGTTATAAAATTTCGTAATTATTCAATGATGATTCTTTCATAATCTAATTTCTATGAAATAAATAATGTAATTGTTAATGATTTATGGAGTACCACTCTCAATAGAATTTTTTCTAGATTAAATGTTTAATTTAATGATCTAGATAAGTTATAAATAATATTTGGATACACTATTGATCTTTCAAATTCACCATAAACCTTAATCATTTGGTCAATTTTAATGAACCATTAAAACTATGGAAGATATATTAGGATCAAATTTAATGTATTTCAAAGGATTTTGTGATAAATAACCCCCCTAGTAGATTTATTGTATAATAAATGTTCATATACTAGAATTTTAAACACACCATATGAGGATTTTTATGGGAAATGTTTTATTAATATAACATGTTTGGTTAATGTTTGAGTGCATAAGATGTTGTAGTAGGGTCTTTCTTAGTGAATGTTAGATAATATTTAATCTGTTTAGTGGAACTCTAGAACTGAATAATGTTTATGAAAGACCAAAATTGATAATCATCAATGAGATTTAGTGGTTGAGTTTTTAGATATGGTATTACTTAAAATATCACCATAAAAAAGGGTTATTATATTCTATAAGAAGGGAACGTTGAGCCTTAGGTATATTGTCAATATAGAAACTCTAGATTGTAAGGGAAAAATATATTATCAATTTTAAATTCCACTAATCTTCTCCCAAATACTTGATGTTTTCCATGTATAACTTTTGAGGAACTACATACAAGATCCCTTATGTATACAAAATTGAATTGTTTTATAACTTGAACATGAGATATTTCACAAGGATCTACCAATAGAAATCTTATATCAAATAGATAAATTACAAGAATAGTATACTACTCAGTTGGTTATATTTATTTGGTGGAATCATATGTTTTAGAAATAATTGTTGTAAGTCAAGGACGAAATGATGTATAAATACAGTGATTTTTTTCATCATAGTTAATAGATTTTGAGGGTGTAATAATTTTGAGTGGGAAAATATAACTTCCCAACCTTTTATTGTATTATTATATTTAAGTTAAGATGATATATTTGATATATTTTAATAAAAAAACTAATACAAAACAAACCATGATATATTTTTTTGAGTACAAATATTACAATACAAGATAAACATTAATACATTACGATAATTAAATAAAAAACTTCGTTATGAAAACGAAAATAGGAGTAAAACCTCATGTAAATATAAAATCACTAAAATGAAATCCTTATCTTTATGTATTAAATTTTTAATCATACCTCTAATTATAACTATTTAAATAATGGAAAAAATAGAAATACAATATAAATTTTTAAAAATTAGTATACTAATTGGATTATTTAATTTTAGTAATGGATGCACCACTATATATAAAAAAGTAATACAAGAATTATGGAAAACAATATGGTACATATGACCATTGAATATATATATATAGTTATTAAATATATGATCATTAATTATACTTGTATCCAATAAGGCCATTGTAATTCTTGATTATTATTAAAAAAATTAAAAATAATATAATGAATAATTATAGTGATAAATAAATAAATGACAGCATTTAATTTAAAAAATAATTATTTTTATTCATCATATATCATTGAAAAATATGATTTGACGTGTTCATTGAAAATTTTAAAATACTAGTTTTTTTATAATGTTTTTTTTAAAATAAATAATGGGATGTGATTCAAGTAATTTAATTTTAAAAGTGAAATTATATTTGGAATAGTAATTAATTATTTTTATATGTTTTTATTTAATAATTAAATTAATCACAATTGAAGGATTATTTAAAAGATATTTATTTATATATAAATTCAAATAAATAATCAGTAATCTAAGGAATATTATATGATATTTAATTAGAATGAAAATATTTTTGGGAATATAATATTATTTTTTTCATACAAAATTATTCAATCATTAAACATTTATTATGTTAAAATTAATTTTTATAATATATCAAAATCAAATATAATAAAATGTTTTTTTTGAAGTAGTCTATATAAATTAGATAATAAGGTAGATTTCTTTTTAGGGCATAAAAATATGTTTCTAAGATAAATTTTAGACAACACGATAATGGCTAAATAATGTAAAATAGTTAAAATTTTGGTTTAACACATAACATAACAAAAAATAATATCTTTAAATGAATATATGAGAAAATTATCAGCCTCCTCACATCTCTTATCTATTATCTTATTACTTTTCTCAACTTTTATTTTTTTAAATGATAAAATTATAAATTTTTTAATTCGTATTTTTGAAAATGCCACAATAGGTCACATATAAAAGGGCACATCCTCTACCAACCACAACAAACACCATTCCATAAAATTTTTATTAAATCCATTACCTTATTCACTCATGTAAAATTATATATTGTGTTTATAAATCTATGAATCCACGAAGGATTAACAAATCCATCATTCACTAAAGGTACTTAATGGGGGTATTTAATTATTCAATGTTAGTGTTATCATATACTTAGTACTTATTATTTATCTGAATTATAAAAAATTTATGGAATTTTATTTATCAAATTAGTAAAATATTATTTAAATAAGTATTCCTTTTTAAAAGAGATATTCTTAGTATAAAATAACATGATCTTAAGTATTAATTCATTATACAATGTTCTTGTTTTAGAAAATATTACTACCTACATGAATGATGTTATAACATTCATATCTGGAATAAAAATAAAATAAAAAATATTGGTAATAAGATTTAATATTGTTTAATTTATTATTTTTACATAATTATAGGATGTTAATATATATACTTATATTCATTATTAAACTCAATTATTGTCTTTGAATCAAAATTAAAAAAGGTGTTTTGAATCATTTTATGGGAACATTAACCATTAAATACACAAAATTACCAAGATACTAAAAAATACCCAAACCATATGATAAATATTCATTAACATTCTATAGGTCATGAACTCATGATCTTATAGAATGAATGTGATCCACAAAACAAAAACATGCTTGGAAAAAACATTACAATTAGCACCAAATTATTAATTTCAAACCTAAAAAATAAATATATGAGTAAAAAGGAATTATAAATGGGGTTTATTAATTAAAATAACAATGAATAATATTATTATTCATATTAATAAAAATGTTAATTTATTTTATTGGGAGTTATAGCACGTATGACCTAGCGAGAATCTGAGGTCACGTATTTTTCTGATTTAAATTTAAAAATGAACTTTTCTATGATTAAATTACTATTTGGTGAAATTATATATTATCTATATATAAATAATAATGAGTATAATTATTCTATTGAAATATATAGGTCATTAAATTATTTACATTATTAAAATTCACTATTTTTAGTATAAAACTGAATGATTTCATGGGTGTGGACCCAACATTATCTCTTCTTTTTGGTCGATAATATTTTTTGTCCATATCCATATTCATTATATTGTTTTATTAATGTTATTATCCATTCATAAATAATTTCTTTAATTAATTTTATACTATCTTTGACTTACTTTATTAAAATTGTAATGGAATATTTCTAATCATTTCTTAAACGAAGTCTTTTTCCTTCCATCTTCTTCGTTTTTATTAAAGTTATTTTCTCTAAATGTAATAATCTTTTGAAAATGTAATTTATATTTCATGTTTTGATAAATTATTTATTTTAAAATAAATTATATCCAACAAAAATGATACTTTTTCTTAATTATCAAATAAATTTTCTAATGTTTATACAATTGTTTTCATCTATGTTTACATCATTTATTAATTATTTTGTTTCACTTTGGTTATTATCTAAGGAAACCATCCAACGATATTTTAGGGATTTATAAGGATAATTTTTATTGGATTATTTCTTGAAAAAAATTTCAATATAATTTTTTAAACATACAATAATGTGATTATAAGTGATTTCATGTATATGTGGCACACATATGTGTGGTTTTAATTATATGAAAAGTTAATACAAAATTATATATCACTCAAATTCATTGGGTAAAGATGTATATCTCATTATATTAAATATAAGGGACATTTTAATGATCCTAATTTACTATAGTATTCTGTCCACTATGTTTAAGAGAATATGTAGTTAACATAATCAAAAATAAAAGTTTTCCCATTATATGATAATAGAACGGGAAGTGAGACTCAATATAAGAAATTATTTTTGATATTTATGACTATTAAAAATGCATAGGAATGTGTTGTGATTTTATTGGTCATGATTGTTCTTTCATTCTTTCACACACCTACGGTTCATGTCTTAAGTAATGATAAAATACTTATACCATGACTCAAGGTAAATGATATATGTTTTATGGGTATGATATTCTTTTGTTTTGTCAATAGACATTAATTATGATCTCATATCCATAATATTACCTTATTCCCTCTTAAGAGTGTTTATTTATGTCTCTTATGTTTACCCTTTCTATAAATTAGAGCTCAACCCTTTTAATTATTACAATTCCTTAGGATATGAACAATAATATTATTTATGGTATCCCCAGAAAGGTATTATGTGTAACTGTGAAATATGATGAATAAAATTTTTAAAATTTTTTTTTATCTATAAAGCCTAAAAAAAATATAATCCTATAGACTATGGGGTGTGATTTATTTTGAAATACAATTATTATTCATATAAAATTTAATAATATGTATGAATGTTATGGTTACGTAATCACACTTTAGTTTGGAAATGAAAAATATTATTTAGACAGAGGGAATTAAAAATTTGAAATTGAAGAATTTTTATTATATTACTAGTTGGGATATTTTTGAAAAGATATAAGAATTTTTTGAGAATTAGTGTTGATCTTGTTCTTTTGAGTATCTATCCATAATTTTAGGAAAGTCCATGTTTTGAGGGATGGTTATGGTTTTATTGGTTTTTTCATTTTGACGTGTGCATGTCACTGGGCATGAAAAAAAACTTATTTACCACGTTGAAAGGTAGTATAGTTTTTATCATAGGATTTATATAGAGTTGGGAACACAAAAATGAAGTATGTTACATTGATGTAGAGTAAAATGTGGCTATTTTTGAAATTTGTTATTTCAGAACATAGGAAAGAAACGAAACAAATGAATGAAATTAAGAGAATGATTGAAAAAATTAAAATGAAAGTTATTGGAATTAGTGATATGAGTTGGGTGATTATGTTAGGGTATGTTTTCCAATTTCAATTATATCCTTTTTTAATTTATCCAATCATCATCTACTAATATTGTAAAAGTGTGATTTCACAGTCGCTTCCGATCACTCTCCTTGTCCAATTTTATTAATGAGAATATACATTACCAAAATATAAAATTGGTCTATAATACTATTAATGTGTGAGATATTTTATGAGAATACCCCAAATTAACATAGGTAAATATTAAATGTGTATTTTTTCCCAAACAATCAATAATGTCCACTACCCCTCCCACACTTAACAGTGATTGTCGAGTGCTTCACCACTAAGACCTAGATTATTCGATCATATATATACCAGAAAATTATAGAGGAACATAATTATTATTTACCAAATAAATAATAATAATATAATATAAAATAAAATATGATCATAGATGATAATAACAACTTCTATTAGAAATTGAAACCAACATCACATAAGATTGAAAAACATCTTAAACCATTAAGTGTTAGAAATTAAATATTTTAACAGAAAACCTCCCCTATCTAAATCACACATAATTTTAGTCCTCTATTTTAATGTTATCCTTGGTTTAGGGGGAATTAGAATATATAACAAAACTAATAAGAAGAAAAGAGATAAAAGTCAAAGCCAATAATTTATCCTCAGTAATCTATCTTCCAAAACAATTATATATTTTTCCCAATAGGTGGATTAAAATAACCAATTTTTCTCTATAAAGGATGTTTGGAATTTAGTTATATATATATATATTCAACAGTTATATTAAATTGTATATGTTTACCAAAAAGTTTTTCAATATTAATGAAGTATAATTTTTCTGGATGAAGAAAATCATCAACTTCATCCACTATAGTGCATGAAAAGGTGGGCTAAATGTGTGATATTATATCCTAAATTTAATTTTAAAATATTTATTAGATTAATATTTAAATCCTAGTGTTAAAAATAATTTTATGTTTGGTAGCCTGATATATGGCTCATTTAATGAGGTGTGGTCCATTTTTTAGCCAGAAATACTTTCAACATAATTGAATTTTTGGGGCTATTGACTATCGAATGAGATCTAGTTATGGAATAAGAAGTTTAAGCCCAAAAATAGTAATAATAAAAAAAATTAATCACTAATTTCAGATTAAAATGGAAAATTTTAGGCTCTAACTACCTATGTGATAATTAACTTTTAAAATACCAGAATTAACCCGTTTTAACATTTTTTCCCAAAATTCTCCAAAAATAATAAAATAATAAAAATAAAAAATATATTTAATCTTTTATGGATTAATACATTTATATAAACATACAAATAACAAAAATTTTATATCTATAATATCCTCCACACTTATCACATGGACTCCTGGACAAGTATGCCTCAAATCAGATCAAATAAAATTCAAAACACATACCCATGAGATCCACCAATTAAAAAAACATCATGAATCCTCAAAAACATTATTTAAGGTTCTACATTCATATGATTTAATATATTTCCACTTTATTCCTCATCCAATTCACACAACACACCTACCTCACTTAAATTATCTATCATCTCAATAATGTGAATTTTTAATAATCTAGTTCTATCCAAACTCTTTCAAGAAAAACCATATGATTGATAAATTACTACATATACACCTGAAGTGATTCAAGTAAATGTTTTTATCATGAGTAATATATAGGTTTATTCAGTAGATTTCTGCTAGTAGGATTTATTTTTAAAATATTTTGAGGCCGAATAAGGAGGGTTTGGATCTTTTTGATGGAAAATTACATGATTCTAATTTTAACTCATGTATGGTCTCCTCCTTACTCCCCATAGAAGAAAACCAGCTCAAATAATATTCTAAAATAATATAGATTACCCACAATATGAACATTTTGGTAGAAAAATTTCATTTCTATTTTTTTTTTGTATTGAAATCTTCAAATAGGTAAAACATTAATTATCGTTTGGAATCATCATAAATTCACATCTTATTTTATCATGAAATATCTTGAAAGATAATTTTTTTGTAGAATTATTTTTCCATCAAAACATTATCTCTTATATTTTTTATTTTCCACCCAATTCAACTCCAAATGATGTGGCTCAACACAAGACAAGTTCCCCACAACACTTAAGTTTAACAAAATCATTCAATTTCACTCAAAATCATTTTGATATGAGAAATTGGCTTGTAATGAGGATAAATTAATAGGTTTGGCATGGATTCTAAGTGGTAGAAAGATTAAATTTAACATAAGTTCAAGATAAGAAGTATTCCCTTGAAAAATGGGTCATTAAAACCAAATAAATACTCCAATATTTTAAAACACAATAACCACAAACCCTCATGTTTTGATAAGAATAAATAAAATTCTAGTAAAATAAAGCATGATTTGGTTCTCTTTAGAAAAAATGAGAATGTAAATAAGATTAAAAAGGGTTTAGAAGCGTCAAAATAATGTTAATTTAAATATAAATACAGTGATATGTAGAATGAGATTCATTATATAGAGGAATTTCCAGAAAATTACCAAATAGTTGAACTATATAAAATTTCATTTTCATCATTCATTTAAATTCAGAATCATGGAATTATTTTTTTTCTATTTTAAAATATAATAAAAAACTAAAAAATATGAAAATTTTATCTCAAAAGATTCAAAAACACAAAAAAATGAAAAATACTCTCACATTAATTTGATAAATAAACATATATTTTAAAAAACATAAAAATATAATTTCTTAAACAACAATGGTTCCCCCATCACATAAATTAAGCAATATCCATGATAAATTGAAGTATATTTTTACACATAAACATAATTTTAATTAAATCAAAGAATTAATGAATATGTTAATTAGTGGTAAGGCCTGATGGATTTTATTGATAAAATATTTTAATGAGTGTGATATCCTCTACTGTATATAATGTCATGTTCCCCGGGAATTTATTTAGAGTATCTCCATAAATATTGAATTGATCCTTCTCTCAATCCTTTATAATATGAACAACACTGAAAGGATATAAATGATTAATTATAAATGGGCTTTCTCATTCAGAATTAAGTTTACTTGAATAAAATTGAGTTTTTAGTTGAATAACAATAGTGGTTCTCTAGGATAATAGTATTTTGATTAGATTAGAATGCCATGGTCCACTCTTGTTCTCTATTTTATTTTAAATCATGGTTTTTTTAATTCTTACTATATTATTTACTTTATCTACAATAGCTAAAAATTATCTATTTTTCAGCACAATATAAATTAGAATTAATCTTTATCACAACCCAGTACGCCTTATATTCCAATTTCATTGGATTGTGGCAAATTCTCCCATAAATCAACCTGTATGAAGTCAATACTATCATGTTTTTGGTTCTAACCTATAATCCCATAATATGACTTCTAATATTTTTCTCCAATCCTTTATATTCAGATTTTCATTGTTTTACACAATTTATTTGAATTTCATATTGGAGACTTGAGAATGACCATTCGTCTGTGAATGATAAGTATTTAACATTTTATGATACAACAAATACATTTTTATAAAATACTCCATTAACATATTTACAAGTCAGTCTATTTATCACTGATTGTGGATCTAAGCATTCCAATACTACAGAAATGTTATCCTTGACAAATTGAAAAAAAACATTTTCATCTTTAGTTCTAGTTGATTTTTTCCTCTACCCATTTAAAAATTTAGTCAACTTTAACAAAGATATAAGAATTTAACAATGAAATTTGGAAAGGGACTAAAAAACTCTACCCCTAAGACATAAAAAATATCACAAAAATTAAGTGTATTTTGTGGAATTTCTTATTTCAATGAAATAATTTAAGAAGACTTACATTTTTTACACCTTTTTAAATATTCATGAGCATCGTGAAAAAGTATATTCCAATAAATTCTAGATTATAAAAGCATGATTTCTTTTATTATTTTTCTAAGTAAACCTCTATAATCTAAAGTGTGGAAAAACCCCAAGATAGAATCTATTTCACTTTTTGTAAAACATCTTCTTATTAGATGATTATTATAAATCATCCAATGAAATGGATCTTCAAGAATGTAATATCTGGATTCTGATTTTAGTTTTTCTTGAATTTGGAAGGAATTTTAAGGACATGGTACATGATATATTATTATAAAATTGGACATATCATTATACAAATTCACTTCTCCTTCAGTCAAGTAAAACAAATAACCAAGAAGGTGATTCATTATTGGTTTTTTGTTTGAGAATTAAGCTTTAGTAGTGTTGGGAAGTCTACTTTAGTGATCAACCACTTGGATCACAGCTCCCATATTTTCTTTTATTTCAATGTTGAACATATTTACACTCATATCCATCTCATTTTCCTCAGTTTATCTTCAGGCTTATTCATTAAGTACCTTAGATCTGTATGATCTTAAAATTTAGTGACGTTAGTTCCAAGAAAATTTGTATAAATATTTAAAATTAAATGAAAATGTGAAATTTTAATGGTTGCTTCTTTTAATTGGTCCATATATATGGTTATTGAGGGATAGTAAATGACCTATTAAATGCCTTAAATTCAATGAGAATAAATTGTTCTAAATACCTAGTTTGAAGCATCAAAAAATAGATCAAATGGTTCTTACCAATTTAGTGGACACATTACTAGTAGTGTAATAAATCTTCTATTCAATCCACCAATAGATTCTCTACAAGAATCATTAAAATAAAAAATCATTTTTCAAATGTAATCTATAGAGAGGGAGAGAAATATTACTGATGTAACAGTGCAACCTATCTTACCACTAAAAAGGTAGCTGGACCAGTGGGTCACGTGACCTCAAACACAAATACTCATATGATAGAGGTACCTTATTAGTATCAAGGGTCTCATAAGGTGATAAAAAGAAGAAAATACCCACAATATTAGAGTATCAAAGTAGTATAATATAAATAAATAACCAATAATAGTGGAAGGAAGAAATAAACGAGTGGCATAGATGCAGATGAATAATAATAATCAACTAAATAAAGAATTATGTCCAATACCAATGTATTCAATTCATGAATTTATAAATGGTGATAGATAATCTGAAACAATAGACAGACACCATACTATAAGATACAGTAAAATACAAAGATTAATAAAAGGAAAACAAATAAAATCCCCAAGGGTGATCTTCATGAGAATCCTGATATCCAAATCCTTCCAATGTTACTAACTCCCATGTAAAAGTCTAAAAACACATAAAATCAACCATGGTCTTGCATGAATATAGTATACTCAAGTACCCGAGGTCAATGGCAGAGTGTGCAAGGTGAGAGATATAAATCTCAATAAGTTTCCACCCATAGAGTCCGTTAATGAATCCTATCTATGAAATATAAGGTAAAGAAATGTGTAGGTATAGTCATAAAGATAACAAACATTGATGAATAATTAAACAACAACCCACCCATGTTCAAAAAGGACACCTGAAGGCTGTACCTGCTATAAATTATAGCCGTAATACATGTTTTATCAAAAAAATATACATATATTAATGGTATATATATAGTATAGTTATATATTTCTTCAACATATATGAACTAAGTGAATGTATGTTCCTAATTCAAAAATACTTGGAATACCAGTGTTGACTAGATCGGTGTGTAGCTCAGACATCCATGAACAGTATAATGATCCTAAAAGATCATGCAATAGGGTACATTCCCTATATCACATGAAGTTCATGAGACATCATGCAAAAATTCTAGGTATGTTTATTTATCCATCATGTAAAAAATTAAATCATGGAATGTGGAACCTTATCCTAACATCTATATAGTATCAAACTTGTGTGATTCCATTAACTCAATAACTGATGAAAGGGTGCGTGATTATTCAGAATGCTCAAAAATTCCATACAATCGTCTACATGTATCAATGTTGTGAGACACTGTGAATTCAACACCTCATTTGAGGGATCTTGATTTACCTCCAAGATCAATATCCCTTACCATCATACACAACCACTATAAAGGCATATTCATCTTTCTAATAAACAACCATGAGGAAATACCTGTCATTTCATTTATTTCTCAAGACCATATTAAGGCATCATCATAATTATGTTTAAATCCATGAGGCAATACCTCTCATGTTATGCATTCAAATAAACTATTATAATCAAGGCACAATACTATAGTTATAGTACTTAAAAATATATGAAAAAATGTTGTGTCCTTTCTACCCATTGTAATTAACATCATTTAATTTAAAGAAAAAAAATCATGAAAGGAATAGAATACCATAATGCCTGTGCAATTCCATTTTTGTCTTTCCATAATATTAAATAATACATGGAAATTAATTTTACAATGTTTAAGGTGATACTTATAATTTCTAAGGAAAATTATGAATTTATCTACTTGGGTAATCCACATTACAATGAAATCCATGAATTTAAGGGGTTCTTGGTTAAAAATAAACATTTAACATAGGATGGAAAATCATTTTAAAAATTCAACATAGGACATATAAAAAAACATATGACTTTAAAAAACATGACATCAAATCATAGTGTAATACGAAAACACCAATCTAATCAGGCTTTGAACCACAAAACATACCTTTATACATTTGATGACAATGTATCTCCTGTGAGAGTTTTATTATAAAATCATGACATTATTTATAACAAATTCATATAAAATTACTTATAATGTCATTCAAGATTCTGAACCTAATATACCAGAGACTCATTTTAGGGATAAACCACCAACATGTAAATTCAATTCATATATGTTCATCATGGGACTTATAGAGTACCATTATTTCTTGAGAAAGTATCAACAATGGGAAAACATGTTATCAATCTATTATGAATTCTTAGAATGTGTTATTAGCATTCAAAACATTTTAATATAAAGATAAAATCAAATTTGAAAACCTATGGGGTGTCTATATATGGATTTGAATTCTCTAAACTACCAAATATGAATATAAGGATGTATAACATGGTGCATCGTTCAATTTGATATGTTGGAACCAATTACAGAGAAATGACCATAGAATTCTATCATGTGATGAAAAAATAGTTCTTACAAAAATATTGAAAAAAATAAGGAAAACATCATATACCACCTACCTCATACATAGGACGCATCACTCAGCCAATATCAAGCTGTAATTCGATCTCGTTTGGAAGAAACCAAATAAATAGATCATTTCCATGAAAATAGGGAAAAAGATCTTTCCCTATGATAGCATAACCAAGAGGATATTAAATGTATAATGGTTAAAATTGACTCAATATATTTTAAATTTGGATCCATAAAGACCAAATTTAATTGATTCCATCTTTAGATGGAGAAGATCCAGTGAATTTTAGAATAGGCTTGATGAGGAGAAAACCCACGACAAAGGAGGTATCACACACTAAATGAGAAAAAAGAAATGGGGGAAATAGACTTTAATCTAATTAAGGGGAAACCATAATTGTTACCTAAAAACCTAGTCACTTGGTCTGGCCTCATTGTTTAGAAAAATTGTGTCCCAACTGTATAATACCCCGTGTTTAAGAAATCACTTCACACAATTTGTCCCGCATGGTTACCCTAACAGTGTGAAAACCATGTGGTGAATAGTGAGAGGTTATTTCCTATTTAGAAATAGCTATGTGGTATATGAGCATGATTTTTGTATATCATGTGCAGCCCATACGGGCCACTAAACATAGGCTGCATATTTTTCTATTACGGGCCACACAGTTTCAGACAAACTATATGCCCTTTGTAGGCTCTCCAAACATGTAATTTCTTGCCCGGGCACTCTTGAAACAAGAAAACACCTCCAATTGATCTCTCAATAATTAACCAAAGTCCAAAAAGAAAATTTTAATGTGTTACAAATCTGAAAATTACATTCTAAAGCTCATTTTTAAATTTGTCTCATACAATAAATGAAAAAGCTCAAATTAATTTGGATTTTTATCTGGTTCCAAACACGGGGCATTACAACATCCCCACCATAAAAATTCTCATCCATGAAAATCCTTTAGGAACAATGACTTTCACACCCAACCTATGAGGGTTGTGAAGTCTGGATCAAATAGTCATGTTGCGTTTCCACACACCGAATGCACCTCTAAGCATCAATAAAGAACACAACACTTATGTCCTGAATACTAGATCCAAATCTCATTTTCCAACCAAAACATTGGAATGGATCTTATCCAAGAAAATTTAATAGAGACATGATAACATTGACAACTCTAAAACCATCACCCCTTTGTTGCTCCCCACCAATTGTTTGAATACTAGTTTGGGTGAATTCTGAACCATCGTACCTCCACCATCAGAATTGCTAATAAAGCGCACGTCATGTATTTTAGAAATTCTCCCAATGTGGTTTCTTTAATATGGAAATAATGATAACATCCAAGGTCATAACATGGACCTCGTCAAAAACAAATGGTCAAATACTGATTGACCAAACCAAAATGGTTGTGAATGCTTTCGGTGAAATACATAGCTGATCATGAATCATAACCTACCTTAACCAAATGATGTGCTTATAGTAGGTTCCTTACGACCATACACGTTGAACAAGAAGGAAAAAAAGACAATCCACTCCACCCGACGTTCCATGAAATTACCTAGTTTATATAGCTGATATATTAACATATGAACAACAACACCTTCTTGCAAGGAATTTTTTATTTAAAATGAACACATTCACCGAATTCAATATGTAACTTTCAATGACATTTTATGAAAAAATAATTACCTAGTTCTTTAATTGTCATGCCTCTACACGAGCAAGTGGAAAACCCAGATCATCACACCCAATTTTTTACCCTTAGGGATATCCTCAGATCCTAGCAATATTCCAGGGTAATCTAGGATTCACCGAACCAGAGTTCAAGGAACTAACAAAAGTAGTCCATACTCCATGTTCAAAAAAGAGATGTTGGAAAAATTTCAAGGAGTTCACATTATAACATTGATTGATCTCAGAATGACATTGTTCAAGGTGTTATGTCAAAGGAAACATATAATGTCCAATAGTCGATCGAAGGTTCTCCTACTTGGGAACCCATGTACTATTCAGTACTAGCCAAGATACGATGAGAACCACATGTGTAGTGTGAAACATTGCGAAAACCACCCAAACCATTCGAAAAACTTTTAAATATTTATTAAAATATAAGACTGAAACTCTCTTAGTGCTTCAAGGATGATGTCATGATATGGTACATCATCATCTCTTTAAAAATATTACATTGATAAAATATAAATGGTTTCCAACTAAACAACTAAACAAAAGGATGATTATTCGAACCACTACTAGTCGATTTCAAAGAAAAAAGTTCATATTCACATGACAAAACATATCAATAAATAGATGGATGATTCCGTTACCCCATGATACATATAGATCCCATTTAAAATTTACCACTCTAGTATATCCATGTCCAACTGTGTTTTTGAAGTTTTGTATACACTACCAACCATATCTAATTCATTATTCGGATAAAGAACCAACATACTTTAATACATTCATGAATCAAGGTCATTTAAAAAAGATTTTCAATTTCCAAATGTTCCATCATGGTGTGTTCCATATACATGAAAGGGAATATATCCACCAGAACCTACATGATCATCAACACCTTAAGAGTTTCCTAGTTTTCGAATGAAGAGATAGACCAGCTGTTCACAAGTGAGTTGGGTCATATTCACCTTAAAGTCAACATAAAGAAAAATGCATGAAAACAGAATTTATCAGCAAGCCAAAACACATGAGTCTCTACAAATCCCTCAATATAATTGGGAATAACTTGGTTCCATTAATGCTCAGGTCACTCTACTATAGAGATGAACCAAGAATGCTTTTAAAATCACAAGGATCAATGATTACACTAAACCCAACTGGTTCATTACATCATTTAGAAACCTGACAGGAACCACATATGTCATTGAATAATACCATTGGTTTTAGAAGAAAATGAAATATCCTAGATACCACCCATAGGATTACTCCACTATGAATCCATGTATTAGGTAGTCTGTACAATATTTTTATCTTAGAGTCATATTTCCCATAAAACCATTAACCAAGATGATGATGTAACCACTATTCCATGATAGAGGAAGAGAATGGTTCAAATGGCCTGTGTAGGGGTCGATCATTCCCTTGAAATATATAACCTGTTGAAACTGAGTATTACACTATGTTCACACCCATAACAAAGGCCAATAAAATATGAAAATCCATCTAAACATGTGTTTAATTCTGAAACGAGGTGTCCTACTTGGGACAACAAAATTCGATTATAACCAAAGGTCAAAAAGATCATGATATTTAGTAAGTAATTTAATGTAAAGTATTCAACCTACAATGTGCTATCCCCTTACGAGAGAATAATGTTCAACTCTAAAATCATGTCATGAAAAACTGAAATCCACTAGGTTCAAGTGTATAACACTTAAGCCATTTCTAAAAACATGGGATTTCTAAAGAAGAAAACTATGTTTCCATTCCAAGGAAACTCATGGAAGAGTGTAAACTACCCTTAAATGAGGGTTTAAATGAGGTAAACCTCTTCAGGTATCATTTTTAAACCATTAAATTGATACTCATTCCTCCTTTTAAACATTTAATAAAACACCCAGGAATAGAAGAATGCTATTAAAAACACCGTTTTTAAAAATCAAATTTATTTTTTCATACCACCAAATGTAATGAAATTTATGATAAAAATAAAATTTTAATTTATACAGAGACCAAATGGGTCCCAGAAATCAAACCAGGGTTCTTTATGAAGAAACCCAAAAATAGTTTCTTAGTTAATAAAATTTCAAAACACCTATAGCAGCTAATATTATAAGAAACATGCCCCAAATTACCTACATGATCCTATTTTTGAATTTTAGAAGGTAAAGAATTAATATTAGATTAAAGTTGAACAACTTTATCATTTCATAATATCAATACATATACCCCATGGTTATATATACAAGGCCTTAGTCATTTGGGTGGAAATATACCAATTTATAAAGTGTTCATACACTTTAAATAATTGCATTTGGATATTATTTATTAAAAACTATTCTATTAAGAATTTAAAATTAGTATACCTTCACATTTTTACAAAATTATATAAATATATAATTCTCTTTGTATATTTGATTACACAATTTACCCTTTCCCAGTTAAAAAGAACCAATAAACCATATAATTAAAAACTGGATACAATTTAAAATCACAACCAATTACATCTATCCCATGCATTCTTTTATTTATCAAATGAATAATAATGTTCTATCAAAAACAATAACATAAAGAGACATATAATAATGACCATATTCACAATATATATACAATTCATGCTAAATAAATCAGGTGCCATAGAATATAATCAAGCAATGCCTGCTGAGAAATACATAAATATTGTAAAAAAACGAAGCATGAAAATAAATATATAAAATGTAATATAACATGCATGATAATAAAAAAAATAATGGTATAAAACCCAAGTAACACAATTAAAATCAGCAAGAAGTTCTAAAAATGCAACTACATGGCCTGGAATATGGATGGAATGTGAAATTTCTATGTTCCTATAATGGTTCTTGTCATTGTTCATCCTTGACATACCAGACCAAGGGAAAAATAGAACTATTTTTATAAAAACAAATACTTGAAATGTACCCCAATCAATCAAGGTGAAATCATAATAAATGTAACACCGAACAGTATAAGAAACTATCCCATCCCTCACCACTTGGACATTTCTCCATGGGTGGGGTGATCAGTCCCAGACATGGTTATTTACCAAGAGCTGACACATTCCATGTATACTACCTACTAGGAAAAAAATAAAGAAACAATATCAATCATTGATACCACTTTGTAATGTCCAGAACCGACTAACCACTGAGAAAGTAGTTAGAATTTTGGGTAACATGGCCTCAAGTTTGCATTCTCAAATGCTTGAGGCTGCTAACTATCAAGGAGGGTCTAAAGAGGTGATAATGGGGACACTATATACTAATAATAAATGTAGAACATTTTATATAATAGAAATAAATAACAAACAAAAGAGGAAGCAATAAATAACAAAATGATATTGAACAGGATGAATAATAATTATCAACTAAATAATAAAAGATGGAAAAAGACAACGTATACAATGCAAGAATGTCCAAGGGATGATACATAATCAGAATCATTAGACATAGAACATGCTAAATGACACATCAAATTAAAAATATAAAGAAAAGAAGCAAAAGAAAATTCTAATGGGTGATCTCAACAAGAAACCTGATCTCCAACTCAATCATATGCTCCAAATTCCCAGGTACAAGACAATCAGGGCAAATAATAAACCATGGACCTAGAAGCATAAGATAAAATCAGATACCCTTGTGTAATGTCTTCCTGAGAAGGGTGTGAGATAAAATCTTAGTTGGGTTTCACCCACTAAGCCTATGACTGAATGCAATCCATGAAATATAATTTAAATTAGTGTGTAGGTATATGAAGAAAGATAACAAACAGTATTGAATAAATAAACAACTACACAACTAGTTTTCTAAAGGACCCATGGTGGCTATACATGGTTGGGATCATAACAATAATACATGTCTGATCAGAATATATATATAGTAATGATATATATTGTTTAGATATATATTTCAACCACCTATATGAACAAAGTGTCTAATGATGCCTAATGGACATATACAAGAAATAATAGGGTTTCTTAGAATCATAAGTAACATAGAAATCCATGGACTATATAATGAACCTAAAATAACATGAAATAGGGTACATTCGCTAAAACCCATGAAGAGAATGATATTTCATGAAACAAAACATGTGATGGTGAGGGATCCATTATGTCAGCACTCTAATCCTGGAATGTGGTGCCTCATCCCAACGTACTTATAGTATCACTAGTGTGAGACATCATGAACTCAATACCCGATATAAGGGATTGTGATTATTGAACATGATCAATAATCTCATAACATCATCCATATTTGTCCCTAGTGTGAGATGCCATTAACTCAACACCTGATGTTAGGTAGTGTAATTTCCCTCCTAGATCAGCAGACCTTACCATTATACAAAGGCTCTACATAGAATTGTTTATATTTATATTAAATTTCCATGAAGAAATACATATCATTTCATATATTTATCAAGCACATATTAAGGAATCATTATACTTATAATTCAATCCATGAGGTAACACCACTCGATGATTTTAATTTAAATAATCTATTATAATCAAGTTACAATATTCCAATTATAGTAGTTAATAATAGGAGAACAAAATTTCATGGCCTTTCCAGATTTTACAATTCTCTAAATCCCATTTATATGAATTAAACCATAAAAAAGGAAAATAAAACCATTATTTATGAGTTATTCCATTTTAAACTTCTCAAAAATTAAAAAAAACATGGAAATTCTGTTTACAAGGTTTAAGGTGGTATTTAGAAGGTATATGGGAAACAAAGAACATAACTACATAGGCAATCCCCTATATAATGAAAGCAAACCACATAAGAGTGTATTACATAGAAATAATCATTTTACATAAGAGGTTAACTCGTTTTACCAATTAAACAAGGTCCATGTACAAAACATTCCACTTTCAAAACCTTGAAATCAATAAATAGAGTAAAATGAAATCAACAAAATTATCATGGGTTAAACGAAAAAACATAATTTTATAAATTCAAAGAAAACGATCACCCATTTTTGGGTTTTATTATAAAATCATGACATTTTTTACAAATAAATCATATAATATCACAAAATAAGTCATTTAATATTCGAAACATAATATAGTAATGATTAATTTATGAGATACACCAACCACATGAAAATTCAATTCAGAAAAGTTTAACATGTCACATTGGAGGTAACATTCTTTCTTGGGAAAGTGTAAAAAATGGGAAAAATCATTATTAATCCAAGTTGAGTGCTTATAAGTCATTCCAGGCATTCACAACATTTTAATATAAAGGGTAAAACATGTTGATACACCCATGGGATGTTCATATACAGGGTTAGTATCCTTTAAACTACAAAAAAATATAAGGAAAAATAACATGATTAAAAATTCAATATGATACAAAGAAACCATAAAAATATAAATACATAATAAAGGTTGGTGTGAAAAAGAACAACACCATTCAAAAAATGAAAGATAAAATGTGGAAAAATTCGTAGATCACCAACCTTAAACTTAAGACGTATCACTAATCCAATATCAAGCATTTATTCAATCAGTTTTTGAAGAAATTGATAAAAAAAATTATTTTCTAGAAAAATATAGAAAATGATCTTGTACCACAATAGCATAACATAGAGGAGATTAAATGACTTAATATTCAAAATCACTTGAGAGCTTACTGATGCGGATCCACAGAGACCGATGAAACATGATTCTGACTTCATACATTGAAGATCTATTGAATCATAGAATAGGAATTAAGAAGTGAAATACAATGGGAGAGGAGGTATCACATTATTAAGGGAGAAGATCAAATGAGGAAAATATATTTTAACCTAATTAAGGGAAAAACCATAATTTATCCCTAAAAACAAAGTCACATTATTTGGCCACATGGTATTTCCAAATCATGAGCGAACTGTGAGACACCATATTCTTAATAGATCACTTCGCATGGTTTATTCCACATATTTATACTAACCATGCACAAATCTTGCAGTGAATAATGTGAAGGAACTAATTATTTATAACTAATGATGTATGATAGGCACATGGTTTATGAAACCCATGTGCTGCATGTGAGGGGAACATTTACTACTAAAAATAGGTTGCATGGTTTTATACTAAGATGAACATTGTTTTAAACAAACCATATAGCCATTGTAGGCTCAAAGAATTTAAAATTTCCGGACTTAGTGCTCTTGAAACTCGACGATAACTCCAAGGGACCGCTCAGGCATTCATCAAAGTCTAAAAACAAAATGTTGAAGTTTTCTAACTCATAGAATTTTGTTCCAAATCACATATTTAAAAATCGCTCGTCCAATAAATGAAAAAGTTCAAATTCATTTTGATTTTTATCCGATTTAACACACATCTTGATAAAACTAAAACAATTGATAAAAATTATATAAAATCCTACATCTCTTAAAAATTATATAACTTCTTTGGTCAGAAGTTGGATAAGGAATTAAATTTATCAATTCAAATTTTGATTTATCCACATTAATTGTTTTTGTGAAATAAATTTCTCTAGGAAAAATCCTATCTCAGAAAGAAATGAAACTTTTTAATATTTTGAATAAGATTATTTTTAATGATGTGTTTCAAAACATTTTCTATATTTTTTAAACAATAATCAAAATAAATTCCATAAACAAAAAATCATCTAACAAAACCTATAATAAATCTTCAACATGATCAAAAAATAAACATATGATGAAACTTTTAAATAAAACTGTATCATTACATAATAAAATGAAATCCTTTTATATGAAAAGTGTCGAATGGATTTGTAAAGGTATCCTTTTCTTGATCCTTGGGAGAAATAGGTACCTAGACATAACCTGTAAATCCATCTAAATAAAAATAATAAGTTCTCCCTACAAATATATCTAATATATTTTCAATGAAGGGGATGGGTAATTGACCTTTCTATGTGACCTAATTCAAATTCATCAAATCTATATACACTCTCCAATAAATTTAACTTATAATAAGGTTTAACTCATTCTTTTCATTCCTCACCATGGTTAGACTAGTTATATTTGAATTGTGGATAACCCGTTATGAATATTATATGGGTTAGAAGAATATTCCAAGAGATCATCGATCATATTATTCACAACATCAATCATGGTAGTATTCAACAACCTATAGGGAAATCTGATAGGTTTGGAATCTCCCTCATGAAGAATTTTATGTGAGTATATTTTGGGGTTTTTCCTTGGATATCACTTAAGATCCACCCTATTTCATGGAAATTCTATCTCATTATCACATTCAAATAATATTCTTTCTTTTCAAACATATTATTATATATTATCACTACTAATTTCTCCCCCTCCATGAGGTACATATATTTCAAATTACATGGTAGTTGTTTTAATTTTAGATATAACGGCTTATCAAGGGATGAAATCAAATTTATGTTCACCACTTCCAAATTTTATACTTTTTCGTCACAATAAATAATATTAAGTTCTTTATAATTTCATATATCATCCAATAAATCATATTTTAATTATTATCGTCACATGAAATAAGAATCTCCAATTTTTTGGGAATTTATATATTCAGTGATATTTTCAAACAAAAAAGAATCTCATATAGATAATAATTCATTAAACATACATATATATTCTATTTTTGTAGTTCCAAATTCCTGGGAGACTAAAAAGAGAGAGTGATAAAAGGAATGGTTAATCATGGTGTCAAAAAAGATGATATGGATAGTGCTATGTGAAACCTTCATAGTGAGTTTCCCTTAATAGAAACTGATAATGATTTTGGCTGAATTTAAGAAAGGTATTACTAAAATTACTAGTGTGTGTGATGGTATCCCATATTCATATATATTTAGCACATAGAGGTCTAGTGGGATTTAGAGATCTTTGAAATTCACGTGGACTTCCTCTATAACTCTTTCTGGGAAAACTATTGATTATATTGACAGATGGAAAATCACCCTGCTGTGATTAAAGTCAACTATATACAATGAATTTTATAATAAGTGTGTAAATACATTAATTAAACAACTTAGATGACATTAATAATTATATATATATTTAAATATCCATTGGTACATGGAATGGAAGATTTCTCCGGATCTTAAAATTTCGATGGAAATTATGGAGTGATAATGGCTGAGAATCATCTTCCCAAGTTGAAACTTTCATTAACATGAAGTAATTTATTCATGGTGAAAATATACTTAAAAAATTATCATACATTGGATTTTTTTGAGTTATTCAAGAATTGGGATATTTATTTCTACATACCAGAAGGTGTTTATAATTTCTTTTTAAAGCGATTCTTCCTAAAATATCTTTGATTCAATCATCCATGATGGAAATAGTCGGGGTAAGTCTTTCTTATCCCTTTATTTTATTTTTACTGGTTTTATTATCTCTTCTTCTTCAGTAACTTATTTTACTTGTCCTGTTTCATTTATTCTTCTCGGTGAATTTTCATAGATGATTAAGAATTCCCAACTATATTCTCCATCAGCACAGGTGGATGACTGTGGGAGTTCATCTGTAATATTTATTGTTATCATAGTAAAATTATTCTTGTGATTTGGGATCAGCTTTTAGAGTAGTTTCCTAATATTTTTTGTTAGTATGTTCATGAGACTGTTGAACTTATTGGAAAAATATTTTACTGTGTATTTCAAACTCTCAAACATAGACTACTAATGCTCATTTAGAATAGGATATTGTGCACTAATTGATGGTTTTACATAGGTTGTTTTCAATTTTGATGGAATTAAGTATGGGAAAATTATTTCTTTTATTGAAATGGTTGTAGGTATTTGAAAATGATGTTGGAATGGGGGTTGTTTTTTGAAATTGAATTTTTGAGGGTATATCTATATTCTACTGATTTCAAAATCCATATAGGACTTGGTTAGGTTCTCTCCATCCTAATTTTTTTTGGAACTACCTTATTTGAAAGAATGTTTCAATACTTTAAACTCCCTATATTTCATCACATTGGTTCATGAAATTATTACCTGATGATCATAAACCACATACCTTAGCCGATTCTTGTTGTTCAATCACTTATTTCATGTTCATCTGTCTCACCATACTAGTTTTCTCATCAATCAAACTTTATAATAACGGTGATTGATGTGAAGGTCATACCTCCTGAATAAATTCCATTCTAGTACCTTTTGTACCAAACTATTATTAGTTTTGATAAATATTACAAATACATACCTTGGATTTCATTATTGACATTATAATCAATGATTTTATGGATGATTCATCCATATTTTCATATTTCTAAATAAGTATTGATAAAAAATGATGTTATGATCCTCTATTACCTGATGTTGGAATCTGACCCATATCTCCTTATGTCTCCTCCTGTACATGTAAAGGGTTTCATGAGATGATTATATGATATAATAGATCTTTTTTATGATGGTTGCAATTTGGGAGTTGTGAAAAAATCATTGTATAATTCATCTTAGTAATTCATTAAAATCATTCACATCTCCTGGTTGTAGTACATACAACCATGCTTGGACAATGACTTCTCATGAAAACTATAATTCCATCCGCTTTACAAGCTCCATAGCTACTCCTGAGTGTCTAAAAGTGGAGAAGATATATGTGAACTAATTATTTTTTTTGGTTTTCACCTACCAGGACATGATATTTTATAAGTAATGGGATCATGTAAGGATTGCATTAAAAATAATTTGGTAACTCTTACATGTCAATTAGATTTGTTTGAATACTGAATTATGGTTAAAATATGACTTTCAGTGTGTGATTGTGATTTCTTGCCCGGATGGCAGGCTCTAAGTGAACACATTAAGCTTCACCTGAGTATGGAAGATAAAACCCTGCAAATATGTGTCTAAAATTACTGTTTAGATAATATATTTAACAAGGTAGTTTCAATTTCAAGATCTAGTTTGAACGGTTCAGTCTTAGTGGTTGTTATCATGCAATTTGAAAATTAGATTGTTTGAACCACCTCAATGATAATGGTTCCATGTTTTGGAACATTCATATAAATTGGTGTGGAAAAATAAATTATTTTCTAAGTCAATGTATTTTATAGTAGTCTACTTAGGTTGTATCTATAGAAGAGAGAACACAAATAAAATATATCACATTAAATTTATTGTAAATTTGATAGTTTTTTAAAATTTTTGATTTTTAAAACAATTAATAGACATGATACCAAATCATGAAATTATGTAAATTATTGGAAAAAAATTGATATTGAAAGTGATTTCAAATAGTGATATGATTTGGGTTATTATGTCAGGTTTAGTTTACAAATTTTAATGCTATTATAGTTCCAATTTATCAAATCCTATTTTGTTAAGCTGGTAAAAGTGAGATTCCACAATCTCTTCCTCTCGCTACATTGTTAAAATGTAAATAGTGTGAATAAACCTAATCCAAATATTTTCATGATCTCAGCTACTTCCATTGGGTGATATAGTTGTATTGTATACACCCAATTGACTTTGAAAATTCAATGTCAAGACTTTTTCACCACAAAAAATCAAAAATGTCCACTACCCCTATCACGCATACTGGTGATCGTTATGTACATCACCACTAAGCCCTGATCTATTCAATTATATATAAACTAGGACATATTAGAGAGAGATAATGACCATTTAATGAAGTGATGATAAATGAAACATCTAAAATAAAATATGATCATATATGATAATAAAAATATCATTTTAGAAATTGAAACCATCTTTGAATAAGAGATAAAAATACATTAAACCATTAAGTGTATGAACTCAAGAATTAAAAAAATAAAATCAAACCCTTCCCCATAAATAATATTTTTTACCCCTACATGTGAAGGGTATCCATGATGAATGGGGAAGATGAAGCTATTATAAAACTAAAAATATGAAAAGAGAGAATTGAAAAAGATGAATATTTCTCCTCTAGAATCTATCTTCTTTAATGTTTCACTATTTCTAAAAACCATAAAAATGAAAATCTCCAAAATTACTTCTGAAAAGTTGTTTTCAATTGAATTTTATATCTAACCTCAATATTTAAATTCATTTTTACAATTGTAATGTATGATATCTATGAATTAATGTTGTTGAATTTTTTTAGATAGAGAAAATATCCAAATTATTATACTTTGGTATCAGAAAAGGATGACTTTCGGAGCAATTTTTCCTATGAAATATATTCATCAAATTAACCATAGATTTTTTTTCATTTCGAGATATTAAACATCATTTTAATGTTTTTAGCCCAAGATATTTCTCATTTAATGAAGTGGGGTCTATTATGTCATCCATAAATATTTTCCCACTTGATTGAATTTTTGGACCTATATATGTTCGAATGATCAGTAGGACCAGAAGAAGAAGTTGAATCCCACTAACTTAAGAATAGTATAAAAATGGAATTACTCAATTTGGATAAATATTTATAATGTTATTTTATAAATAAATAATTGATAGAAAACAATTAAATTTCTAGAATTTAGAATCCTTGAAATTTTAGCAAAAAATCCTAAAATGATGCAAATCAGGTTAGTTTTTTAAAGTAGGTGTGATTATATCATTAAAATACACATAACAATAATATAAATTTTATCTCAATAACTTTTTGAAATTATTTTTCAAATTATGATACATTATGATATACCATTTTTATTTTTGGGTTTTTACTAATGGTATGGGTTAATACGAGATGCATGTTCATGCATCAATCATGAATGTAGGACTCAGATCAAATTTATATAATTACGTGTAATGGATATAATAGTTTAGATATAGGCCTATGCCCGTAAAAGTATTTATAAAAACTAATATAAGAATTTCTTATATAAATTCTTAGTGTCACACTAACTGGATGACCCATGATTACTGAATTTGTTTGATATGATTTGATTATTATGTGACCCTTTTGAGAGTATATAAACCTTTAGAGGGGGTAGGTAATCCTAGAGTTGAGACATATTTTGTGAGACCCTTGTATCATATAATTTATTCTTTGGGGAGAGTTAAATATGTCTGTTATTGATCAACCTAAACTGAGATATTTTTCCTATTATAGAAATGTACTCTGATTCATATTGATAACATTGTAATGATATGCCACTATAATGTCTTCTGGATATGTGGAAAGTTATAGGGGACATGTATGGCCCATCAAATATGGAGATGAAGCTACAAGTTTCACCCAATACTCTTATCTATTAATGTATTATAGAGAGTCTTCTTCATGTCATTTATTATATAGGATATGGGATTCTAAGGGCCAATCCAACCATGTTAGACTTGACTTATGAGTTAGAGTTTTATAATCAAAAACACTTTGTGGGTGATTGTGGACTACGTGTTACAATGTTCTGGATCAATTACATGTAGATAATATTTATTCATGTTGAGAGACCCCCTAAGGGTCTAATAACCCTTTCCTCTTAAATTATTTGGGGACCAGGGAAACACGGGTTGGATGTTTTTTTCTAGGAAGACTAGTATTCTAGTATTCTAAATTCATCATTTTTAGTTGTTATCAAAACCATTACTGAATACCACCTGAAAATTATAAATGTTGTTCTTTTTTAAAAAATGGTTCTATTTTTTTAATTTTTTTCACTACATTTTTGATTTTTTTTAAAAAATCCTCTAAATATTAATTTTTTCCTTTTTAGTGGTGATTTCTTAAAAAATTTCTAATAATTGTCCATGGTATTAAAAATTATGCCACTAATTCTATTTAAACAATATATAATATTTATAATATGTTATTTATTATTTAAAATATTCATTAAACACTATGTGTTAACTATTAATTATTTATAACTATTTGTTATTTATTATTTGAAACATAAATTAATTCGGGGATAACATCGAAATGAGATTCTATACGAAATGACCAAAATTTTCGATCGAGATATCTATTTTATCTCTATAACTAGTCAAATAAAATAATGTTAAATGACATGCAATTATATTTGTAATTTTTTTATTTCTAATATAATTAAATTTAATACTAGATTAAGAGAAAATTAAATTTTAACATCAACATTAAACAACCACAAATATTGTTCTGGGAGTCTTTTTGGACTCTATGAGTTGTACAATCATATGCTAGGAAGAGATATAATTAATAATATATTTTAAGGATCCTAATAAAGATTTTTTCAAGGAAAAATTAGGCCTAGAAGGCCACCAAAATAGGGGTTTTAGTTTAAATAGAATTATTTTTTAGTGTTCAAATTTTAGCATCATTTTTGAGTGTCATCATATGCTTGTGGGTTACCTAAGAGTTTATTCCATAAATTCAAATTCAGATGGATTTGATTGTGTTGCAATATTTTGGGTTTCCCTCTTCTTGTGATTTATTATGGATCACAAAAACACACTCATATATTTCAATACACTTCTATATGTTTCTTTATAATTTATATATTTATAAATTTATATTTAAATTTAAATATAATTAAATCAGGGAATGGATATTTATATGTATTTATGCATATGTTTCTATATTTATATACATTTAAAAATATTTATACGTATTTATGTTGATATATTTTTATATAGTATGTGTATATATATATATATATTTTTAGTTACTAACATGTATATATATATAGATATATTAATATAAAATTATATTAATGTATGTGTCTATGTATATTTATATAATATTGATGTGGTTTTATATATTTATGTAAATTTTGTTATATGTATATATATTTATATCTATTTATATCTATTTATGTATATTAATATATATTAAGGTATATATATATATGATGTTGGTATATATATTTATATGTTTTTGTTGGATTTTGTGTGTGTGTTTTGCCATGCTAGTATTTATAGAAATTCATGTAAATTTGTTTATATTTATATATTTTTATAATATATATATGTGTGTGTGTGTAATATAAAAAATTCATATGTGATTATATATATTAACTATTTACTATTTGTCATTTATAAAATAGTAATTAAAATTTATTTTTATACATTTTGTATTTAATATTAATTAATTATGGATGTATTATTTAATTATTCATTATTTATTATATATTCTTTTATTATTTACTAATAATAAATTATTAAATTATTATTGAGTTAATATTTTATTATTGTTATTATATATTTATCTATGTGTTAGAAATTTAATATTTAGTATATATGATTACATATTATTTATAAATAATTATATATATAGTAATTATTATTCATTATTTATTTTTTTTATTTATTTATTTATTAGTATTTAATTAATTATTAAATATTAATTTTTAATAAATTGATTCATTTTTTGTAATTTATTATATATTGATTACTGATTATTTATTAATTATTTTATTATTTTTCAATTTTTTATTTATTATCCAATGATTATTTATTAATTATTTTCAAAATAATTATTAAATATTAAGTTTCTATTTGTTTTTTTATTTTTTATTTAATAATTACTCTTTAGTTACCATTTATTTGGAATTTATTTTTTACTTATCTATTATTGTTTATTTATTTATAATTTCGTATTTATTATTTATTAATTTTTTCATATTAATTAAGAAATATTATTCATTAATCTCTTATTTATATTACATATTTACATGTATTTATGTGTATATGTTTACATATATTAAATTCTATTTAATCACCACATGAAGAGTATGTTGGAGTGGTAATGCCATTGCAGAATAACAAAGAAATATGGGGTTCAAATCTCACCCAACATATATATACCTTGAATTTCATCATTCGTAGGATGATATATAACGAATAAATAAATAATGAATAAATAAATAATATGAAAATTTTAGAATATTTTTAAATAAAATTTAAAACCACCGCAAAATATTTTAGAGTGGTTATGAAAACCCCTGCAAAATGTTTCATAACATCTCTTTTCGTGGAGTTTTTTTAAATCCAATGATTTATATTGTTTTTCATATAGTCTATGGTGTTGACTGGAATTATTTATTGTCTCGTTTCTTTAAGAACTTTATGCCAGTGATTATGATGAATGATAGATATAGTGAGCTTATGCCTCTAGTATAAGGTTGTCAAGTCAGAGAGGGAAAATTATACACTCTTTTTTAATATTCTACAATTATAATCTTCATTTATTTGTGATGAATCTACCAAATGTTTGAGTTTTGAGATAGGATTGAGGTACTTGATTTGATCCTATGTGAATATATTTTGGCTTGTCACCATTTTATAGGTCTTGAATTAGGCATTGATTTCTGTATATAACATGTTGGAGAGTATAACATCTAGCTATTGGTATTTTTGTACCAGGGCCAGGAGTGGGTCTTCGAGAAGTAGTATGTATTGATTTGAGTAGTTTCACCTAGTCAGTGATAGAAATAGAAACCAAGGTATTTGTTCATCTATTCCTTTATGCGGGATATTCTCATTCGATCATTACCGATGAAATTGGCATGGTCATATTGGATACGATTATGATAATCCACTGAAGTAGTTCCACTCATATTGCTATATGGGGAATGTATAGAATTTGTTTTGAATCATATTAACAATATCTAGTACTAAATGTTTTGGGTAGTCCCATGGTTTAGGGGTAGGGTCAGGGTTGTAACAACAATTAGTTATTCTCCTGCAGTACGAGGTATGAAAGTAAACATAATACTTAATGGAAATAGTTCCATAAGGGTGATGTCCCTTAAGGGATTCAATCAATAGATGTCTAATGTTTCAAATCAGGATAACATCACTCCCTTGACCAGAATCAATCCATGCATGATAGGAGGCCTTATATAGTTTGAAGTACTACTGTTGTGGCATCAACTATTGGTTTTACTTTATTTTTATGGGTGCATCTAAAATTTTCATACCTGAGTTATCGATCAGTGATCTAGGGTCACCAGTTATGTGTCATTATTATGTGAGGTATATTGATACACAACTAGGGGTGAAATCACATGGTATATTGAATATTGTTGAGTGTTCTATCATGATTAATGGGAATATGTTCTTCACATGCTTCGTAATGTTAGATAATCAATGTCTTAATTTTATTTTCATTATGGATTAGCAAACATTTTATCATGTTCACATAGTATTCTTTCACTAACAACCATATTTCATGTCCATAGAGGGTTAAATTTATAACTATAACAGTGAGTGGGATTTGAAGGCTATTGGTTTGAAACTGTTATGTTAGTAGATTTGTATTATTACAGACCAAATTTTCTGCTGCTTCATTTAGAGATGAGGAGACACATGGGGTGGTCATTATTCATATCATCGATTAGTATTAGGATGTGTATCTTAATTATTTATTAGTGTTTCCTCCCAAGTGTGAGATTAAGGTTACCATCGATGATATACCATTTCTGAAACCTATATATATTTCACCATACATGATGTCTTCTATAGAGATTCGAGATATGAAGTCTTAGATGGATAATTTAGAGTGGAATGGGGTAATTTTCAAGAGAACATACCCGTTGGGTGATCAATTATTATTCCTCATGAAGGTGGTTGGATTGAAGCTTTTATATATGGATTACTAAATGATGAACCTAATTTTGATTATTAACCAGTATACCATTACTTATATCAATGACATGGTCGAATAGATAAGATTATCCATGTTGTTCCCTAAGATTTATATAATGTATGGGTACCATAAATTTATGTTGAGGCCTTCCCATATTCCATTTATTGTTTGTTGTTGTAGATACGAACTGTATGAGTATCTCATGATGATTTTTGGCTTCATGAACATGCTGAAATTATTTATAGACGTGATGAGTATGGCCTTCCATATTTACCTAGATTAACTCATATATGTATTAATATATGAAACTCTTGTCTAATACCATTCATGGGAAGATCATTCTCATCACTTGGATGTTGATCTATGTACGCCGATAGAGCATTAGCTGTATTTCATGCTCTTGATGTGTTGGTTCTAGATTATTGAGGTGTGTTTATTGGGGCATGCTTTATTTGAGGAAGAAATATCAGGGTATATAATGATGGTTTAGGACACTGTTACTTGTTATTGGAACAAGAATATCTTCAAGGATAATTTTTTCATGTGTGTGGTAGGTTAATGTAAAAGGTTTATCTTGGAATTTTCATATATGGCAGGGTCAATGATGGACATGAACAAGACTGGGGTAGTTTTCTACATGACTAATAAATGTGAGGGAGACTTTTATAAATCTAAATGGGATGATGAAATCTATTCCAATACAAAACTTACCTAATCCATTTAAGGAGTAAAATTTTTACTAAAACACTTCAATATTTAATATTGAGGTAGTTTTGATGGAGGAATAGTGAGTTGTCACATGTGGGTCTAGGTAGATAAGCCTTCAAGATCAGAACTACCTGATACACGATCTTATTATAGTGTAGGTAGTCAACAAGATGAAATTTTGATTCATTAAATTCTGTTTGAGAGCATTATGGTGTTTACTAACCATAAGATTCATAGGTATAACATTTGTCAGAGAGATATAAAATATCGATAGAGGTGGTTGTCAAGTATAAGGATTCATTTGATGATGATATAATTTATACCCCTTGGAGGGAAAATTCTAAAGAAGATTGACTGAGTATGAATACATAAGAATATTTTGGACATGTAGATTTTGGTAAGTAGAAAATAATGAACATCTTTACAAATATGTTCCATGGAATTTGGGTGTTTTGTGGATGAGTGGCCATTACGTCCTTAGCTAGTGAAAAATAAAATTTTCATAGAGTGAATAAGTGTTCATTATATGACTCAAATTCCATAGCGTCGGGCGTCCGATTGATGCGTAGTCTGTTGAGTTGAGACCCCTATGACGAGGCGGTCCTTCTTCGTGGGACTTGTCATACTTGGAAGTAACAACCTGCAGATCGTGGAGTGGACCCTCCCGGAGACGAGCGTTTGGAGTGCGGAGACTGAGTAGCTGTAGACCTGATGACTGCTTCAATGATTCGACTCATAGTGATTCGGTTAGCCCAGGGGACAGAACACCAGGTATTAAGAGGAATACACAAGGAGGACGGAGCACCCGGTAGATGGCAGCATACTCGCGGTACTTGACAGGAGGAGTACCTCTGTAGGCGATTACGGAGAGCGCCCGGTATTCGGTGGTAGACCCTCAGCGGACAGAGCGCCTGGTAGTTGGAAGAATACCCACAATACCCTATATGATGAGTACCTCAGCAGTCTAAGGTTAGTGATTAGCACCTCAGAGTCATGACAGGGCCATTGTTCTCGATAGAGGAGGAGCTTCTCCAGTAGTTGTGGTTTTGATAATGAATATACTGGTTTGAGCTGAGTCAATAACCTTTGTGTTTCCTCATGATTGAGATGAGTCACTTGATAACTTAGGTATATGTATGTGCATATAACTAACTAGTGGTTAACTGTTGATTTGAAAATCTTTGTGTTTCCTCACGATTGAGATGGGTTACTTGATAACTTAGGTGTAAGTATGGGCTTATACCTAAGTAAGGATTATCTGTTTAGATCCTTCTTTGTGGTTATCCTTGATTTATTTAATGTGACCTTGAGGGTCTCAGGGTCCCTACGAAGTATCGTTATACTCACCCCTGCACACTCTCTGCTCGTACCTCGTTGTGTTGGTTGTAGACGATAGACAGCGCTGACAGAGACTGAGTGTATGCGGACTGGACGGTGCCCAGAGGTAGACCATATGACAAGTCTATACCCGGAGGTGGACTTCATGGTGTGATAGTACTCAGAGGAGGTTGGCGGTCGAGAGTGTTGAAGAGGATATCGGTACCTACCCTTTAGGTAGGATCTGAGGTGGATGACCAAGGAGCTACTTTCACCTTCCAAGTATTTGTCTTTTCTGTTGTACATTCATTCAGTTATAATGGTTCTTTCAGTTGGGTTTTTATTCTGGCCCATTTACATTTCAGCACATTCTTTTGTACATAGTGTATTACTTCCTCTTATACTCTGGTTGGATATTTTATGTTTTATAAAGGCAATGCCTTCACAGTTATTGGGATTTACACCTTTTGTGCTACTCGCCAACCCCTGGCCTACGGAAGGCGGGATTGGGATAGTCATGGAACATGCCCCAAGGACAGGTCGTGAGAAATTGGTATCAGAGGAGTCTGTTATACTGTAGAACATAGGACTCTGATGTTTTTTTCTTTTGGTGAAGCAATAGTGTTAATCGTACTCAGTGTGGTCTTTAGATCAACAAGTCTAGCGTTCGTGCAGGCGGCCGACATATCTTTACACCAGGACCCTGACTTCTGATTTCTGACTCAGTGCACTAAAACATTTATTGCATGTGTGTATACAAAAGATTATTTTAAATTATATCAAACCATGTCAACTCAGAAGGTATAGTCTTTTGGCAGTGTCACGTCTATTCTTTCAGGACGCCTCCCCGCAGACGATCAGCTAGAGCCTCGACTATTGTACATACGGACATTCCATTGAGCGGTGAGGCCTCAGTATAGGGATATCTTCTAGATTAGACACAAGAAGAGAGTTCATGCCGCTTGAGCATGATGCACGAGTTCCAGTATCAATGGACTCTGATGTTTCAGGGCATGTCAGGTTTTTAGACAGCTCGGCACTGGCTGGAGTTTGTAGCATGAGCTTTTTACACAGCTGGGACACCCACAGAATTGATGGTGTACCTAGCGGCTAGCCTCTTCCAGGGAGAATCTGGGATGTGGTGGAGCCACATGTTCTAGTTTTTTTGATGAGATGACCTTCACCTGGGTAGATTTTGAGACTTTCCTCATGGTGGGGTTTATACCAGTGACTCTACACTCTGAGCATGATCACAAACTTATAACTTTTTCATAGGGTTTTCCGTCAGCAGCAGAGTCATCTGTAGGCAGAATATGGATGACACAAAGGTCCAGGAGGACCAGGCCAACTGTTGGGTGCCACAGGTTTTAGGTTCGGTTGTGCGAGGAAAATTAAACAGAGCCAGCCATGCGAGGAGAAGGAAGTGCTATGCTTGCAGAAAGCTGGGTCACTGGGCTCGTGACTGCCCGACCTATTCAACAGATGAGTAGAAGGCAGTAGAAGAACCTACCAGACCGAAGCAGAGGAGCTGTCCATACAGCCAGTGGTGTACGATGCTTCGAAGAGTTTCCACCACCAGCAGTAGGTCCACCCCGAGTGCAGGAAACAGGTCGATATGGGAGAGATCAGCTTCATGCAGGTGAAGCATATGATAATATAGTAATAAAACACACTTATCAAAAGACTATACCTGGTGAGCTGACAAGATGAAGTAATAAATGAATAGATGTGACTGCTTTGCGTCTTTGTACTACAAGATGCGGTAATAAAAGACACTTATCTTTGTGAAGTTTCTTATCATGTCCTTTTTGTGTTGTTGATATTAAGATTTTCCGATTAAAACTGTTGACTTGACCCTCACTTGTGAGTTTCTTACAGGAGGAGACCGAGTAACCACGCATTGATGCCGACATTGTGACTCAAGCCTTAGAGGTGAGAGTAACATTTGGATCTCTTAGTTGTAGCGTCGAGGCCTTATGATTTCATTCAAGACATAAATTGTACCTTTCATGTCAGGATTTATTGTATGAGGAAAAGAACATAGTTCATCTAGGGGATGAGACCAGATTTCTCTTTTTGGAAGAGGATAAATCTCAACAGCTCTTTGGTAGAACGTAGACGAAGAAGGGTGGAGATGAGTTCTTACAATTGTCCAGTCTCACCCATTGTTTGTTGAGAAAACAGTTTACATTTCTCTTCGACTAAATGGTCTCAGGTGTATCTTTTATTAGAAGGAAATGAACCTGAGAGAACGGTGATGGCTTGAATTCCTCCAGAACTATGACATCGAGATTGTTTATACTCTTGAGGAGGGGAACGTTGTAACAAATGCTCTTAGTTGGAGATCAGGATTTCAGCTGTTAGGAGCGGCGAGATAGTAGCTGGCCGCACATCAGATATCCTTTGTGGGTAGTGATGGATTCAGCACGTGTAGAACCAGATGAGCTTCAGGCTATGACGGAGAAGGTGCAGATAACACAGGAGCGGATGAAGACTGAACCGAATAGACAGAAGTCCTATGCTGATAAGAGACGTGAACACTGGAGTTCGAGGGTGACGACCATGTCTTTATACAGGTCACAACTTGACGAAGTCTACTAAGATGTGGCCAATGTGGCAAGTAATCTCTGAGGTTCATCTGTAATTTCCTCCTCAATTGCACCGGGTGCACAACGTCATCCATGTATCTCATCTGAGGAGATGTGCGCATGACCTATCCATCATTATCGGCCACAGAGAGCTAGAAACTGATGACGGGGCGACGTTAATGGGGTTCCAGTCGAGGTTGAGGATCTACAGGAGTGGGACCTACGAGGACAGTCGATTCCTCATGTGTGCTTTTGCTGGCAGCACTTAAAACTCCAAGAGAGAAAATGGGAGCAGGATGCTCAAATGCATTCTCGGTACCTCCTTTAGTTTCCCTAGTTTGTGTTCTAGATTTATGGGGACATAAAGCCCTAAGGTGGGAGAAATGTAAAGACCTGGAAGTTACAATGAAAATTTTCTTCTTAATTTCTTTGGAATTTTAAGAGTCTATGGCTTCTGACGACACCTGATTCTGAGGCCCGGTGTGCCCGAAATCAATTTTCAAAGTTTATCATTGGTACGTTCATTAATCGAACGAGTGGGTTTTTCTATATATTAGAACCGTTGCTTGGAATTTGATTCATATATGACACCATCGTTCCCCTTTGAAGTCTGTCGCAGCCTTAGGCTGTGCCTCTATTTGACTGGCCTGGCGCGACGGCACTGTGCCCCTCCACCACTGCCCACCCCAGCCGTGGCTCCTAATGCTCTAGCGCGGCGCGCCGACGCCGCGCCCCTCCACTACAACTCGTCCAGGCCGCAGTCCGGCTCTACTCTGCACGGCATGATGGTGTCGTGCCTTTGTGGTTATCCGACAACCACGCTTTGACGATCTACCCGTGATCGGCCCGACGCTGATCGGTTCTTCGCAGCCCAGATCTGTCATCCATAATCAACAAACGAAAGGGGAAGGGTCAGACCGTGTTCATGTGTTCCGCGCCCTTACCCGTCATAATGGTAACAAGTGGCCCAATTAAACTCAATAATTGAATAACGTTGCTGAACGGTATTAAAAACTGAACATAACACTCCCTACCTCGAATAATTAACATCGCACGTCAGGCATCGTGGAAGATGGCATCGCAGGGAAAAGATTTGTTGGTGAAACTGGAGTGTATACGATGTTGTGGTGTCTTTGTTTTTGTCACAGAGAAAAGAAAAAGAAGCACGTCAATCGTTCTTCGTCGAGGGAAGAAGTCATTCTTAATGGATGAATAATTCTCTCCTCAAATTCTCCCAAAATATTTTCCAATAAAATATTTCATTAACTCTCCCCCTTTTAAAATATCTCAATTCAATTCAAAAGAAGTCAAAGCGGTGTGAAAAAAATAATTTATAAGGTTATTAATTATATCTTGATGGCTTCATTATGCTTGGGAGGTGAAGATTCTCCGCTTTAATAAAATAGTGGAATTTTCATGTATTAAACAAGGGGTGAGTTATTGGGAGGTCAACGGGGTTATGTGGGAGGTGGGGAGTTAGGGTCTCGTGTGGGCCCCACCACACTAAACTCTCCCATTGGAGGTTAGGTGGGTGTAGGCCCCACCTCTTACTCCCCCTTTGTTGAATATAACTACCTTCCTTGAATAAAATTTGTACCCAACAAATTTTATTTAATTTAATCTAATCCCCAAATATTAAACCTCAACCCGCTCAAAAAAAACCTACGACAAAGGTCCCCTTATGAAATTACCGGAACTGCGAGTTCATTGGTGCCCTCATATTTCAATTCCGAGCACCGGTTCAAAAGATAGAAAAACCCGCTCGTTCGTTTACTGAAAGTACCCGAGAAAAACATTGGAAGTTGATTTCGGGCACAACGGCCTTGAAATCAGGTGCCTTCATAATCCACAGACTCATAAAAGTCCAAAGAAATTAATTAATATAATTTCATTTTAATTTCCAAGTCTTCACATTAGTTATATGATGGATCTCTATTTCATACCGATATTTTCTAAGGTGTCTAATAAAGCCTATGTGGCATAGGAAGACATATCTAGGAATACTGATTTAGGGGGAGCCTCTTTTGTAGTGGGAGGTATCCATGGTGTGTTATCTGACCAAAAAATGATGTATAATAAGCTTACAAAATTTACATTAGCTCTATTTTTAGGGGATTCATTGGCGAAACATATAGTGGTTTAATATTATTGTGGGATACATGGATATACCAAGTCATACTATATAGATATACACTTAACAACTCATCATTATGGGTAATGAATTCGCCTAAATTTTTTTTGGGGGAGGAATATACCAAGGTAGTAAAGATGGATGGACTGTTACTAAATGCTCATAGGCCTGTTTAGATTCATAAAAGTGTTCTAGATCCCATTTTATTGACAGGGAATATATCCTTATAGAAACGAAATAATAGGGATTTTCATATGATTGAAATCACTATAAAGTAGAGTATGCAGCATAGGAGTCCCAAGTAGGGATGTCTAATATTATTGGTATGGTGTTTATTTCATCTTATACATTAATATATTTATTTTATATAAGTTCATCTTATTCTATTATATCATCAATGTTGATTGATGTGTTGGGATTATTCTTGAAGATTACATCATTCATGATTGGTATTCCCACTCTATTGGAATAGAGGAAGGAATGAAGTTTAAATTCCATGACTATTGTATTATTATTAGTGACTTTGAAATTGAGTGGTATTTCTTAGTTTGTGATCATGATACATTCGACCATATTATTTTCTTGGAATGGATGATCATTGTTATGTTCAGGTTCAAATTTTATCATCATCGGGATTCGTTTCTATCTCCCAAAGGGGTGAATCATAAATTCCTGGATGAGTGGGATACTATGTCTGAAAGAGCAGGGCCTTTTGTTCTTTATTGTTGAATAATCTATTGAAAATTGTATGAGATTCTTCCTGGCAACATAGATCAATTTTGGACTTTTCCACCACCTACATTTTTTATTTTATACCCTGATGTATTTCCTGATGATATTTCGAGGTTACCAGCCCAAAGGGATGTCAATTTATCTATTGAATTGATCTTATGGACAAGGTCCATTTCTATATATTCATATGATATTCCTTCTTCAGAGTTAATGTTTCTAAATAATTAATTTTACTGATATTGATTAAAACATTATTTTATTCTTACAATGTATCCTTGGGTTTCTTCAATTCACTTTTTAAATAATACAGATGGAATCATTAGAATATAGGTTGAATATTGAAATATTAATCAACCTAATATTACGAAAAAATATACCTTACCTTCAATTGAGTTTCACTTTTATAAAGTAAGAGGAGCACAATGATTTTCATAAATATACCTATGAGTGAGGTATAATCTGTTTAATTTCGGAGAAGATGATGTAACAAATACAACATTTATGCATTGTTATAGAAATTACATGTTCATGGTTTTGAAATTAGGTCCTAATAATGCTCATGTGATATTTATTGAACTAATGAACTAAATATTCCATCAGATCTTGGACTCCTTAATTGTCATTTATATGATATTTTGGTGTATTCAATATAAGAGGAAGAACACAACGATCATTTGGATATATTACTTGGATTCTTGAAGAACAACCTATATATATAAATCTTCCTAAATGTATATTATGGATAAAATAAGTGATGTTTTTAGGAAATGTTATATCCAATGGAAAAATATTAGTGGAGCATGTAAAGATTTGGGTATTTTTGTCAAGGTAATGAACTATAAATATATTTGAGATTCAGAGATTCTAGAGATTACCTGGTTATTAATGGTGGTTTGGTCATTATTTCCCCATGATATTATCTATGATGACATAATTCAACCATAAGGGTGTTGAGTTTGAGTGGAATGAGAAATTTTAGAGATCATTCAGTAAACTGAAGGTGATATTGACTTGGGATATAGTTCCAATTCTTCTGGAATAGGGATCACGCTATGATGTATTCTTCAATGCCTTAGGTATAGGATTGGTGTGTTTCCCGATACTAAGATGAAATCTCATGGCCTACGTCTTACCCTAAATAACGACTCATGAGAATAACTATCTGACCCATGAAACAAATTTGGAATCCATGATGCATGATATCAAAATGTAGAGGCACTATCTCTTGATAGAGTGATTTATGATGTATTCAGATCCAAATACACAAAATTATATCATTACACATAGGGATATTAAATTCTTAAATAGATGTTAGGTTTATTATAATTATAATTTTTATTTTCATATTTAATATACTTCTAAAAAATATAATGTGATTTGTGATACACTAGGTAGAAAGATATCGACTGAGGCCCTGAAGGAATTAATGGATTAGTGGTATCTAATGAGTTTATTTACTGATATGAGCTTGGAAGTGTAATAGGATCATGTAAATGTGTTATTATATTTTATGTGGGATGATTCACCATTTCATGAGTAGATTTGGAAAAGACCAGCAATAAACACTCAGGGATATAATATATCAATGGACTTTTTCATCGGTTTTCGATCAAATCCTAGTGGGAAGGATTTATGATATCATCACATTTATTTTATATTATAGAGAATACAATGTTCAAAGAGCTCAAACACCAATATTTTCAAGACATAATGAAGCTATTTTTTCCTTTTTTGACTATTTCTAATAGGGGCACTTGGTTTATATCTTGGATTTGGAATCTTTTTCTAGAGTTGATATGTACCTAGTTTAAATTAATCATGGTCTATCACTTTTAGATGGATTAAAATGTTAAATGATAAATTTAGATTATTTAGGATATAATTTTAACATTAAAATATTTTTTGTGGGTTATGGGAAAAGAATCTACCTTCATATGAGTTTTACAATAAGAATAATTATCAAGCTTCAATTAAAGTGGTTTCTTTAAAATTATTATGCGAATTTCCAGGTATATCACCATTTTGTTAATTGAATTTGATATATAGGTCTTTATTGGGGATGATTATTATTTTTCTATAAAAAAGGTATTGTTGATCCAAAAGAGATTAGTGATAGCTCATAATTATCAAAAATCCAAGGTAGATCGTCATCATTGACCGTAGCAGTTTAAGGTTAGGGATCATGTTTTTCATGAAGATTATACACAAATGGGGCATCATCAATTATGTAATTAGGGTAAGTTTGTAAAAATTTTTTTGATCTTTCAATATCATTGAAAGTATTGTAAAGGTGGCTTATCAGTTAGAATTTTCATCACTATTTAAATTGATACATTATTTTTTCATGTTTCCCAACTAAAGAGATATCAATTGGACCCCTACCACATGATTTAACATGAATATGTTGATATTGGTCCTAAAACATTTATATTTGAGAAGTTGATTCATATTATGTATTGGTTAGACTAGTTTATTTGTTTAGAGTTTTTAATGGATTTTGGGAGTCAGGGTTAAAAATTTGGAGATTTGGAGAAAAAATTCTAGGTGTATAATATGTGAATAGTTATAAGTAACCATGTGGTAACTTTGTTAATTGAATCTATTGGCCCCATGGATGATTTTGACTATTTTAGTATGCTTTCCCTAGCTATGGGTGTCTCTTGTCAAATTGTGTGGCTGAATGGGATATGATCGATGACACATGGATTCCTAGGAAAATAAAGTGTTTCCACAGGGTTGTTTTTATAACATAGTAAACACATAATTTTTGTAAATGTGTTTCCTTAATGTGAGTCCAAGGATAGATTCATAAAATTAGATATTTACCCTAATTCCCCTTATAAATTTTATGTCTAATATCCTCATAATCTCCCTTATATTTAACATATCCTCTCTTTAACTGTCTAGAGGATTTTATCCCTAGATCATTGGGGATTAACCATAATTTTTTGTGGATCCCTTCAATATATGTTTTGATTCCAACCCATTTATCCCCTATTTCTATATCCTCTCAAGATATCTCTTCTCATTACTCTATTAGAACTTAATGAATGAGATATTCTATAAATAATTTTCGGTATTCAAATTATTTAAATATATATAAATTTATATATTTTATTAAAATTATTATTTGGATGTATGTTATATCGTTCCATACTATATAAATGACATACTATTATAAATTTTCTTTATATTAGCCATCATTATTTATAAAATTTCTGGAGATGAAACATATGGGAGGTGAAATATTCAAATAATGAATGTATATAGGCATAATCATTTATTCATTAATAAATAAAACATCAATTAAGGATCATATTTGATTGATTCTGTAATAGACCATCATGTGACAAAAATGGAATTATATGATCATCCTTTTCCAAACATACATGAATGCATAATCCCACTTTATTCTTATTGATTTTCTGGTGGAGATGATAAAACATCAGGGGAGTAAAAAAAATCCTATTACTTCAACTGTTTATTTAGATCGGTAAATGGATACAAATGGAGGTGTGATGCTTATTTTTTCCACATTAGTAATCTATCTCAAACCCATGTGACTGAGTTCAAAGATTTTACAATGGGTCTTCAATTTATGTGACATAATTTTACAACATGTTATTTATTTCACTTTTATCAAAGGTTTCATATTTCATGTATGGAGATCCTTTTATTTTGTTTATTACTTCTTCATCTATTTCAAATAGATCTAAAATAAACCTAATAGTTATATGAGATGTTGGTCTAATAATTATATATGTTAAATCATGTGATAAAATAAAGAAGCTACTAAAAACTAGGAATCCTTTTGTGTTTCTAGAAATTTAGTTTTTAAAAGGGTTTACCGTTACGTAGCTAGGATACATAAAGGTAATCGAGACCATACCCTTGTTTAGATGAGATGTATATGGATAACCAAGGATTTATCCTTACATAAAGTGATTTGGATTACAGTCATCTTTCCTTAACTGTACATAGATATGTCTATGTATGGGTCACATTTTCCTACCCTTATACATAATGGGTCACTTAAGGGTATGAAATTTTTTATCCTCACTTGATACATTTTTATGTAAGTGTAATAATTTTTGTCAAAATAAATATAATGTTAAATATACATATATCCTTACATGAAATTAGTAGCATAAAGGTAGATAAATCACAAGCCTTTAACAATATCCTAACATATATTGTATATATATGGGCAACCAATTTTTTACCATTAATCAAATAGTTTTTGTAAAACTAATAGACATTACCAGAGGTACTACGAATCCATGTATGGTTGTGAAATCATTTACCCTTACACAGTGTTTGAAATTTTTAGGCCATACCCATATGTGTTCTTTCTATATAATTTTAGTTCTGATACATAACACTTTATTTTCAAACCGTGTAAAATTAATAAGTTACATAACGTTACATAACAGCTTACAAATATTTAGTGTAGTGTGCATAGTATGCCTATGGGCCTTTACGTCATGTATTGACCTTTGGGTCATATCAGACCATTTGTCTTGGGGCTATGGGTCAGGTAAGGGATCCCCTTCAACCCTTAAAATGTGGATTATCCTTAATAAAATAAAAAAGTCGGCCTCTCGGACATTAGGGTATAATGTGTTCATAATAAACTATATTTAATTTTTTGACACGAAAAGGGTCCTTAAATGCATATTTTTACCCCATCAATAATGTTTTAATGATTAATATGATCAAGTTTTAAATAATAATTTATTATAAGTTATTTATTTTATATAAAATGCTTAAATATTAAAAATTTTAATATTAAGTTATTTATAATTCATATAAACTAATATATAAAAAATTTAAATGCCATATAATAATTAATATAAAAGATTTTATATTGAAATACTGATTTAATGTTTATATTAATAATTATGGAATTAATATTATGTTAATTCTAAAAATTATAAAAGGTTCTATAATTAGATTTTAATTTTTTATTGGTCATAAATATTTATCTCATGTTAAAATATTTTCATGGTTCATTTATTAAAAAGTTATTCCCTACTATATTCTAGTTTTGTAAAATCTATATGAAATGTGAATATTATTTCATATTTATTTTTTTGTTAAACTTCTTGTAGGATATAACCTTACATTCTTGGATTGACTCTATAATGAATTTTTTTTTTCATCTACCTTGACTATAGTTTTTAATTTAAATCATGTAACTAAATTTAGATATTTCATATTTCTTGTGTATATTAGGTGCAAGAGTTTGGTGAATTTGATTCTCTCTTGTGTAATTTATCCTTATATAGAGGGTATTGCAATTTGAGTACATACCTACCACGAGGATTATACATTATCAATTTTGATGAATGGGGTTGGATATCATTTTGTTTGGGCTTAATCATGTAGGGATTTTCAATATCGCATAACTTTATGAATTAACCTAATGTGTTCATATACCTTCTTTATATGATAAATATAGATACATGTTAATTTGTATGAGTTCAAGTTTTGCATAAGTGACAAAAAATCATGTGTTGTATTAAGTGTTAAACATCAGTATGATAAAAACATATCAATATGGAAGAAGAAATTTTTTTCCAAACTAAATTTATTTAAGTATTCATATATAAGATAGAATAACATCAAATAAGATTGAAAGATTAAAATCCCCTTAATAAAAAATCTGTGATATTCAATCAAAAGTGTTAATTTTTGAGACCTCAATCATCAAAATGGGTATCTCTATTTCAAATTTTGTTTCCTATATAATATATATTGGAAGTTAAAAAGGTAATAAGAGACTATATTTTCATTTTAGTTTCATTATTTCCCAAGTCGGGCGATTATGGATTTCACTTAGATTTCATATTTTTGGTGATTATTTTAAAACACTTAGTTGGGAATACAAAAAATTGAGGATACAAGAGTAATTGAGTTTAATTTTTACATATTATGAGGTATACAATGTTTTATCCCATCAACTATTAAAGAACCGTGTTTGATATGATTAGGATAATTTCCTACATTAATTATGAATTTGTGAGATGAACAATAATGTTTTCTCATTTTATAAGTGAAATATAAATCTTGTCCTACTAATGGGTTTGATGAATATTAAAAAAGGTCATCGTTTTATTGGGATCCAATATAATAAAATTATATATTAATTTTTTGTAATACATGATAATCATATGATAATATCTTCTATTATATATAATATCAATAATATCATTAATTAAATTTTTAATTTTCAAATATAAATAAATTGTAAATGTATGTTACATAGATTATGGGAAGACTTAAAGAAGTTCATAATAAATATTAGTAATTTAAAAACATTTCTTGAATAATGATTTTACGTGTCAGGAAAGTCATTTCATTGGAAACCATTTGATGAAATTGTTAAACAAGGTAGTCAAGATACTTATGGCATCACAGAATTATTCATTTAAGGTTTTAAAGGAATTATATGAATAATTTCATGTTCTCTTTAGGGAATTCCCCTATTGTAATGAATGGAAATTTTATGAAAATAATATTGAATTCAAGAAAATTTTGTGTGCTATTTTGGAAGTGTAGAGAATGGATGGACTGTGAAAATGATGTTTGGATTCTTGTACAGTATGTATAGTATATATGTGTAAAAGTTAAATCTGAATGAATTAAATTTATGTGAAGGTTTCAACAAAAAAATTAAAATCCAGTCAATTATATTAAAATATTATGTAGTTAGGAAATAGGAATAATTACCCCACATGATGGGACTATCCATAATATATGATAGAGTTAATGAAACTACATTAAAAATCCATGTTCGGTATGGTTGTTTTTGTAAATAATTCATCAAGTTTGAAAAGTGAATGGTATAGAATATATATTTTATAAACAGTTATAAATATAAATGAGTTAAAAATAAAATTATTAATTTATTGATCTTATAGTTTATATTCAAGAGATAAAGAAAATATTTACAACATTGATTATTTAAATTTATTTTATTTTATCAGACTCAAATGAATCAATGTAAAACAATATAATTTTATATAATTTAAATAATTTGATAAGATAAGTTTTTTGATTAAAAATTGTTTTTATTTACATCATGAAATTATTAATTATATACACATGTATTATGATTCATCAATTCATATAACATGTTTTTGAAAATAAGTTTCAAATAAATCTGTTTATCAAGGATAATGTGTCTATCCATATGTGTATCAAAATAAAAAAGAATGATTTCCCACTACCCATAAATGGTATATTTTAATAAAATATTCTATTAAAAAGAAATTATTCCAATCACAGAGAATAATATATATGGCATGTAAGTAATGATTTATTTGTTAAATATTCCCCCTAAAAAGAAATAAATTTAAATTCCTAAAACAATGGGTTTTTGTTTCATATATTGGTATTCTAAAGAAAATATAATATTTAAGAGTCTAGTGTTGGTATGGATGGATTTTCAATGTCGAGAAATATTTAAATACATAGATATAAGTTTAAATTAAATTTTACTTAATATCTTAAGAGAGTTAGGATATATTAGAAAACAATAATATTAATCGTTATATCATTTAAATGAAAATGTTTGATAGTATAGTGTTTTTAATTTAATGACGCTGAATATAGGAAGATCTCAATGTATACAATAGATGCTAACTTTGTAAAGTGTCTGAAAATGTTAAAAAGTTAAAAATATAGGTATATTATTAATAAATTAAAACATTAATAAAAATGGTAAACATCATAGATGATTTTAACTATAATGTTTTGTGGTAGAGTTTTATCAGATGGTAACATATATATGTGATGTAGATTTCATATGATGTAATGCTTAATAAAAACCTAGATATTTTAGAAAATATAGGTTTCATGTGGTAGTTTATATATGTGATATGATAAACCAATGTAATTATTGGTTTTTTAAATATGAATAAATATTTTAAGATTGTTAAAAATATCATATCAAAAGAAAAATCTATTTCATCATCTTCACATGTTGACTGCATAAATGTTTATATAGATATCAATTTGATGATTTTTTTTTAAATTTACCTCTAAATGTATGATTTAAAGTTTATCTATAACTAATGTTCATAATATAGTATTATATGTAATGAAATAATGTTATGGTTATCATGAGTAGGAGTCTTGAATAGAGATTAAAAATATTCTAAAGAGAAAAAATATGGATAATATCATTCCATGTGTTCATTGGTTGACCTACTAATGTATACCACATAGAGTATCATTGTTATTCCATTGGCATATTATGGGTGCATGGATTATCATTGACTCCTAAATTCCTATGGTTGTAAATATACATAGCATGATAACCATTGTGCTTTGATACTCTAATTATGAAATTATATATATTGGCCTAGATAATATGATGGTGGTCGGTATGTTGTAAATCCCATCATTTATTGATGATTATCAAATAGAGGATTTTTACACACCTATGATAATTTTTCCATTCAGGCCCTCGATTGTGATAGATTATGGGAGTATAGTTCCACACCGAGATATTATATATAGATCATCATAAGGTAAATGTGATGTGTTTATCTATAAATATGGATATATGTTCTGTTTACAATAAATAAAATATATAATACTCTAATTAACAAAAATACATGAGTTGGGTATATGATATTGGCAAGATCCATTTGTTGTGGTCATTCGACATCTTGAGAAAAGGGTGAAATTAGAGAATGAACATTTTCATTCAATGCAGGATAATAGACATCGATATAGAGATATATGTTTTTGATAATTATCATGAAAATCTTTTTTTAAATTGACTAGAACTGATACTTTACTATATGATTTTATTTTCATAAAAATAATTATCTAGAGATTTATATTAAATTTTAACTCTATAAATTATAATGGGGTTACACATTATGGTTGGAAAAATATGGACTGTGTTATACATAAAGAAATAATATAAAAGTGTTTTAATTTTATTACAAAACTATTTTGGATGGGGATTTAGAAGGTATTTTATATGATGTGATCCATGGTGATGTTAAGGATTGTTTTTTAAAATTGTTTTGGAATATATCCAAATGGTGATTTAGATGAGTTTTCACAATTTATTTTATATGAAACAATATAGTCTAAAATGGTATAAATTCCTAGGAGGTTTTACTGTCAGTGGAATAGTAAAAGAGATATTACCTAAATCCTTATATATATAGAAATGATATATATATATATAGTCCATGAAAATTATTATTTTCATACTTGGTATGTTATTCCATGAAACATAAATAATAGAATATTATTAATTATTATTCTCCCATATCATTTATCATTTAATATACAACATCATGAGATGAATCATACGGGAGTAGAAATTTTAATATAATGAATATATACCAATTGAAGCATTTATTCATGTATAAATGCAGAGTTAAAGATTGTCCTTTATTTCATATATAATCTCATTCCATGCAATATAAGTAGGTGTATAAGATTATTCTTGTTGATTCTCAATGAAACTAGAAGTATTCATTCTTCATATTCCGTTTCATATTGATATTCCATCACATCATTGGAGAATATAAATTATTACATGTAAGACATGTGATTCATATTGTTCTGTGGATACCCATGGAGGTGGGATTCATTTGTTTTCTTCTTATTTGTTATCTCTAAAGCCCATGTGATGGAGTTTAAAGATGATTTATTGAATCCTTGGTGTAAGGTATAAATATTAATATTATTTTCTTTATTTAAGTTTAATAATAGTTTTTTTATTTCTTTAATAGAGATCCTTGAATTTGGTTTTTAATTTCATTCACTGTGTTAAAGATGTGTTTTTTGTTCCATAATAAAATTAACCACTAATTTGGATGTGATTTAAAATATGGTTGTTTTGATGGGTAATTGATGATTTTTCTAATGTATCTAGTATTTTTGAGACTAGATATCCCTGTTTCAATCATCCGTTTGAGAAGGTGACTATATTTTATCCATTGGGAAGGTATGTGTCTCTATAGAATGGTTCAAATAATTTATTTACTCAAAATTCATCTAAAATTTCATCTGTTGGATTATTAAATTGATTTATATAAAATCCATTATTGCTATATTTTATAATAGTATCTTTTGTTTGCAGGAAAAACCAGGTTTTAAAGGGTTTTTATATAAAAATAATTTTATGCACCATATATGATTAATGAAATTAATCATAAATAATTTTTAATATAAATGGATTCAAAATAACTAGAGTGGTGATAATTAATATAAGGAAATTCTTTTTAAAATCGTGATCATGGGTTTCTTAAATGTTTTGGGGAAAATAGAACCTCAGGAAACTTGTCTTTGCTGGGTTATATACATAAGAAACCCTTAGTCAATGTGGCACCGTATAACAACCCCAATGTTTCATACACAAATATTACATATTATTATTAGAGTATTAAATATATATCAATGTGATCCAATGATGAATTATAATCATTTAGTGTATTTTGAAACCTGGATACAAGAAATAATCAATCATAAGAACCTGATTATCTCCCACTTAGTTCATTAAAACAACAACCCTTCATAGACACATCATAATTATTTCCATTCTCCATACCATGGGGAAAAACATAATAAATGGTGTGTTCAGATGAAAAGTAATGGTAATAATGGGAGAATGGAAACAATGGATCATATCCCTAATAAATAATAATTACCATATATAGATGATATCATAAATGAAAAATTAATTATATATATCATTGGAATATGTCTTGAATATGATAAAATTTTCATTTTAAAATCATATATTTAAAATAAAAATATTTCTAAAATATTAAGAAAAAACATTCTTTGAAAATAACCATCGAATCATGTAATAGAACATTTAAATCCATGTGTGGAAATTACAATAGAAAATATTGTTCATTATGTGTATGTTAAAATGATGGTTCCTTTCTCTTTTTTGGTAAAAACTCAAAAGTTCCTCTTTTAGAAAAAGAAAATAAGATTCCTTTGAATTTTTCATAGAATGTCAAACATGGGTGAAACTAACACTAAACAATGAAAATAGAATATTAAATCATTACTAAATTTTTTTTGAAGAAAATAATGACATTAAAGGAAACAATTTATGACTGATGATTAAGTAATGTATTTTTTCATAAACAATTATATGTATTTTTTGATACAAGGAATAGAAAATCCAACAATTACATGAAAATTATAAGAATAAAAAGAGGATAAGAAAATTAAATTTTTTTTAGATAAGAATCACATAATATCACTAAATTGAAATTTTAATATAAAAAATCTCATTTATAATATGTTACCATCAGTGAATATGATCATGAAGAGATTATGATGAGATGCAATAAATTTTCAAAACAATTGATTAAGATAATCTAATATATTGATGAGTCCAAAAAATATTTAGAGAATAATATCCATAAATTATAAGAGAATCTATAAAATATCACTAATATCAAGAGTAATAAATATGATATAATATCCATATGGATTAAAGAGGTTGACTCATTACAATAAGAAAATTCTTTATTTCATGAAGTGAATTTCAATAATATGAGGAAGGAATGTGATGATATAGTGTATTTAACTAATGTTCAAAATAATTTCCTTTGTATGAGATTTCTTGTATTATAAATCAAATTATTCATTCTTAAGATGAATAATTTTGAGACATTATAATCAATGATCTAAAGAGAAGATACCACAATGTTTTATTTATAGGAATCTACTAAAAAATTTCCAATATCAAATGTAAATATGTTCATTAAATTTCATGAGGATTTGCCTCAAGAAGATATAACAAAAAAGATTCCATCAAAATCTATATACATTAATATTTCTAAATGTATTTCTATAAAAAATTAAAAAATTAAATAAAAATTCAAATAAATATATATTTTTAGAAATGAAAAATATCGTACCCTAATTATTATGGTGTAAATAAAAAGTATGGAAGTTTGATCCCCAATAATTTCCATAAATTTAGTGATGAAGACACAAAAATAATATGATGATGATCCAAAAAATTTGAGACAACAAGATGAAGTTAAAATAATATATGAGTGTTTGGGTTAATGTTTGTGCTGTAATAGATTCAATCATTGGTCATAATAATTTTGTTACAATACAGTATATTATAAAACCTAATATATTTTTATGACAATGGTGGAAATCTATTAAATGTGAAACAATCACAACCCTTGAAAAATTGGTCTGTATTAAGCAGATTGGATTCACTTAAATATCGTTATATTTTTGGGAGAGTTAGTGGCCCCAAATAAGATGCATGTATAAATAAACTTGAATCAACGGAGAATTATAATACAAGACTACAACATATTTAAGATAAATCCTTGTGTATAAATGCTAAAAAGTGGAAAATAGATTACATCTAATAAGTTTTAAAATAAATCATCCTTGATCATAATTCACAATTTAAGATTGATTAAAAATATGTCTAATAATAATTCCCTATGGTGTGTGACATATCATATGATGGGGTAAAGAAATAAACTCTCGGGAAGTCATATAGAAACTCAAAGAAAGATTTAGCTGTACCCAAATATATTATTATGTTTTTTATTTTATATTTAGAGAGAGAATGAATGTTGGAATAAGAACATAAAAATAGTTTTAATGAAAAATGTAAGTATCATTAAGAAGAAACAGAATTTCATGAGATTTTTTTGACGTAATACAAAACTTGTGTTAAATAATAATTTATATTTTAGAGTTGAAATAATGATGGAATCATATACAAAGGATGTTTGATAATATTTTCAATACAATAAGGATTCATAAAGAATATTAATAAATAATTAGGATATTTATATGATTGGATGTATTAATAGAGAGGAACCATTGAACAAAAATTAATTAAAGTTTGATTATATCCATGTTGTATCATGATAAATATTAACTAATGATTCGATTTGACAAACTAAAGAATGGATAAAGTGGATCCACTTATTTGAGAAAACACTATTAAACTTGTCGTTCATAACAAGAAACAAGAAAAAAAATCCACTTAGTATTTTTACATTGAATATGTTCTCATAATTAATTGATTTAAATATAATTAATTTTCTCATTGGTATATCCCAAAAAGTAGTAAAGGATGCCAATTCATGATAGTAATGTTAAAGAATTTAGAATATGGGAATGATTTATTAAACATAATATAGTTATTATTATCATAGAGGATTATATTTGATTATGTTATATAGTATAATGTCTTATCCTAGATAGAAATTAAAATTAATATTCCATCATTGTTTGATCCTATATTTTTTTATCCTAATGAAAATGTATTGAAGAAGATCATCCTTAGTGAAGTTTTGGATGTTTTCAAATTTTGATATCCATGTGTTGAACAAACACAGTCTTTTGTTATCTATATTAGAACATATTGAAATTGATTAATTAATATATCTAAAATTATTAATAAGTTGAGGATTGTTTCAATTTAAGGTATGATAATTGAATAAGAAGATACAAAAAATATTTTTCTAATAAAAACTCAAAAATGTAATAGATTATTCCTTGAAAATTACATTGAAGAGACATTTTTTTTCTAAGACTTGTTATAAAAGATCATATTCTAAATAAGAAGAATAGAAAATTATTTTTTTCATTGATATGAAAAATAGAAGGATGAAAATTTATTGGGATTTTTTCAATTCTAAATATTTGAACTCAAATTCTATTAATCTATTTGATTAAATGAGTGTAAGAGATTTATATTGGATTTTTTTAAATTGGCATCTATAATCTATATCATCCGGAGATATAGTTTGAAGATACCTGATGAATAATGTTTACTATAATTTATTTTGTTTTCAATCGATTTTTATAATGGACATGTTTTTTAATAGATCAAACCCTCTTATTTTCAACACTAATTGTGGATAAAGTATAATTAGAATGGAATGGTTAATATAACATTGTTAATAATGAATAGACAAAAAAATTCCATAGTACATTGTATGTATCTGCAATAATGTGAGGAAAATTTTAAATTAATATTTTATATGAATAAATATAGTATGACACATAATAAAATATAATTTATATATGAGTATAGACCAAAAAAACCCATGAAGATATTTCAGAGTCAACTGACTGTGATTTTATTTTTCTTATAAATAATTTTCAAAAATATGTCAATTATTTTATGTAGAGTTAATGTAAAGTAGAAAATAATTGTTTAAAAAGAAGTGATCACGTAATGTTGTTACATGCCTATGAAATATTCTTGGATGATTTTGAAGTGGTTTTGAAGATAAGTCATTGTGTAAGGGTATTAGGGAGAACTAAATATGTGAAAAATGACTTGTATAAGAGTAACACACATTGGATAATGGTAGGATGTTCTACTAGTGGAGTGATTATAATAGATGCTACTATTATTATAAAATTATTGGAGATGCTATTATTTTAAGAATAAAAAATATAAATACAATAGGTAGGAGTTCCATTCATATAAGAAAAGAACGTGTTTTTTTCTCATCCACCATTTTGTGCTTTTAGTCACGTGGAGTCATTCCAAGCCTGAGGCATGTCCTATGGATTTATAGGAGAGTATACTACCCTATCCACATGTTCTAAAGAAGAGGACAAGGATGGTAATTGAGATATATTTATTCATGTGGTGTAATCAAAATAATATATAATGCATACAGTGTTATTTATATTCTTAAAAGATTAATGAGATAATTGAAGGCAACAAATTCATGTTTCCTTACGATTTTTAAATTCATGGATGTAAGAACCATCATGAATGGTTCAATATATACTTGATGACTCATAAATAATGGACTAAGTAGTTCATATAAAATATTGACGGTATGGTATACATGCATATGTTGTTCATATGCTTATTTTTTTATAGTACATCAATATGATGTTTTATGGATATTATGAACCACATGAATAAATAAGAGGAAGAATACCGGAGTTATTGGGGTTATTAAATGAGTATTCATGGAAGATTAATTATTCAATGAAAATTTATGTGCTCTCATAGATTTTAAATAACATGATTAAAGTTATTATTACAGAAAAGTGTTCTTGAATGATGTTTGAAAGAAGTAAGAGGGAATATTTATGAGAAAAATGATGTTTCAGAAGATTGGTGTATGTGCGATGAATACCTAAATGGTGACATAGGTTATCCCCAATGAATAATGGTGGTGTAGGTGAATTATATATTTTAATGGCGAGGTAGTTAATTCACTTTTTCAATATGATCCACATAAATGATTCACATAGGTGTAACTCTATATAAAATTTTTAAAAGACTGATTTAGTGATTTTGGAAAAGAACATAGTTGATTCTTCCATGATACAAAATTCAGGTAGAAAATGATTCTATATTTTAATATGATCAACATATATTTTTTAACGATGAAATTGATTGATTTATGTAGTTGATTACTTTATATTGGGGATTTCTTCTAGATAAGAAATTAGAAATAGCTGAGATAAATGGAGGTTATATTTTTCATGGAAGAGTGTCATGATTATAGCTGGTAGGTCAAGTATTATTATGATGGATGAATTAATTTGTATATGTATTTTTAATGATGAATAAATGATGTATTGAAATATATTTTATAGGATGTGACTTTTCAACATTACACAATGTAGTTACAATCAGTTATGGAAGTCGTTTTATATATAGGTTATTTGGATTCATAGATTGGATGTTTATGGGAGTTTTAATTGAAATATATTTACATGGAATCATAAATATTAAAAAAAATGAATAAATTAAGGAAATGTAGTGTTAAGGAGAATACGAACATAGAGTTGTATTTTAATATTCATATATATTTCTAGTCATTAAATAATTCCTAATATATATTTTGTTGTTGATTTAATAAAAATTAGGAAGAAAATATATTTTGGTATCGAAGAAGAACAAAAACATATTGAATGTGATTTTTTTGTTACATTATAAATATTCATATAGTGAAAAATATATCCATTTCAATCTATTAGGAATTGAATTAGATAGATAGAAAAATAGATAAGATTACAATTAATATGTGAATATGTCTTTTCAAAATAATAGGAAGAAGTATGAAAATAATTCCCCAAGATAGCCGTGAAGGTCACTGAGAGAAGAACATACTCTTACACTCATGTTTGAACAATAGAAGAAGAAGAATATAAGAATAATTTAATGGAAGAATAGGTAGTAGAATATCCGTCTCCCACTATTAATAAATCAATAATAGGTTGTCTATATTATTAAAAATTAAAAGAAGAACAAGTGAAGTAATAGTGTGCATTGGAAATGAAGAAGGACCATCACATAAGCAATAAAAGAAATTCTATATTTGTGATTAGATTTCTTATTATTTAACCTACAATTAATTTTTAAGGTATGTTTTGAAACATAGTGATAATTCACCAAACAAGTGTGTGGGATAGACAATATAACTTCTCAAGATACAATAGGGTAATTCTCAAAGGGTTTTACTATTTGGTTTTGTGACCCCATATTTTATGGGATACCAACAACAATTTTCTATATCATATTGATAGTTGAACCTTTTAAATCCTTATTCATATTTTTTTGTGTTTGTATGTAATAGGTAATGTCAAAATAAAAATAGAGAACATGAGAAACAATTCACCTTAATTATTGAAAGTGTTTTAATGAAAAAGGGACAGAAATATTAATTGGTTTTTCAAAGGGCCTAGAGTGAACCACCCCCTATTTTTTTAAATAATATAACTCATTTTATCTAACAAATAGTATCTAATATTATCATATTATAACATTTTAAAACCCAGTTAAAAATTATTCCTTATTTAAATTTTTATTTCTATGTGTTATCTATTTTGTTTTTCATTGAAGTTTTAGTTTGGTAGTTTCATTAATTTACATTGGTCATTGTTAAATTTTTAAAACAATGTTATTAAGGATATAAATATCATATATATTCCATATAAATAAATTTATAATCATCCTTTATTGGTATAAATATGAAAACTTTTAACAACATTCATGGAGGTGGTATGTTTGTATGTACACTAGAATGTTGTTTTCATTTTCTTGTGAAAAGTGGTAATGAAATTTAAATATTATATTCACAAAGAATAACATTAATTATATCATAAATAATAGACATATGTATATATATATATATAATAAATATATCCTTATTACCATCAAACTACGGTTGAAATGAAATGTGAATCACATTGGTTGTCGAGGAGGTAGTCCACACGTACGCATGAGTGACATTACAATTTTCAATTGGATGGGAATGTAAATTGGTAGATATGATATTATAATTTCATAAGAATTATTATTTCATATCTATATTATATAAATATTAAATCCACCCTAATAACCATCCATGGATGATGGTGATTGAAATTTAATTATGTCTTTATGTGGAGGTGGTAGGCCACACTTTGCGTAACCTATACTTCCACATCCAATTTTATGAAATAGATGGTAGATAATTGTTGTACCATAATCAAAGTTACATGATAGTATATTTATGAAACTATTTTATTTTCTTTTATGATGAATACTATATAATTATATAATCTATAATAATAAATATAATGATAGGGTTTTGGTAGGAAGATTAACTCTTGTTTGGCTTGACTCATTTATATCCATTATTAATTACTATTAGAATAGACTTTTAAGAATAAATAAACCTATACTTTATGTATAGGGGATCTAGGATGATTTGTGGGAATGTTTTGGTCATGTTATATGGATCAATGGGGTCTAAATATGATAAATGAGTGATGTCCATCAAAATGGAGGGAAGGGGCACTATTTAAATATTTCAAAACTATAAAACATTATATAGTGAAATTCACTGAAAAGTTGTTCAAAAATTGAATGGATTCGAATATAATGAGGATATGGTCTTAATAAAATCATTATTTCAAATTTATAAGGTTTATATATCATTTTAAACATTATATTTTTGGTTAACACCTTATTAAATTCTTTTTTACATTAAGCACAGTAACAAACTTTTGAATATTAAAGGTTCCAAACATTAATTTTCTGGTAATAATTTGTTAAAAATGGTTAATAGGTGAAATTTCATACCTTATAATACCCAAAAAGTCCTCTTATAATATTTTAATCTTTTTTAAATAATGTAATATAATTCTATTTTTCATACAATATCATTATTTTCAATTTTGACTCGATTAATTTAATTTGACACAAATGAAATGATTATAGTAATGGAATTGGAATATAAAAATTTTACACATTACTAATATGTTTTATTTATTTAAAAAATTAATGGAACTCAATAATTAGTCAATGTTTTTTTTCATTTTAATGTGTTTAAAATTATTTAATTTTATATTTCTTTTGCTTTCACAAGGATTTTGTCCATGTTTTATATGGGTTTAAGGTAATTATTTGATCATTAACTATTTTAAAGAAATAACCATTATAAATTTTTTAATTATTCACAATAATTAATAAAAATTAAAGTGTGGATGAAATACTTTAATATGAGGGAATATAAACAGGTTTTGGGTTGATTTTGAGATCATACCTCATAGTTTTAACATTGTTTTACCCAGTTTCACCTTAGTTAGGTGAAATGTATTTTACCATGATTTTTTTGTTGAAAATACAATTTTTAAGAATTAATGAATTGACTAGAAAAATTGAGTTATTGATTACTAATAATTAATCAATACTTATATATAGAGTAGGAACATTGTAAATATATTTCATAATGAAATTACTCATATTAATACCCTCTAATTAAATAGTTTTCATATGATATTTATATTTAAAAAAAATATATTTATAATATACTTCAATCTGATTAAACATAGTGGTTCATGATAATAAACAGATAAAGATTACTATAAATTCTCCTATGTTTTGGGGTATTACACCACCCCACATTAATAAATTTAATGCTCACAATTGTATCATTTTCATATAAGGTTTCATATTTTAAAATAGCTTTATTGAATACCAATTTTTTTATGTAGTTATAGTAATAATTTTTTTTTAAACGGGGAAGTGGGAAACATTAAGGTTTCCTAAAATAACACATGATAATTTTTTCAAATAAAGAGGACATTGGTGAGAAGTTATTATAAAGGCATAGAGGAGAAAACATATATCCATGGACTAATAGAGAGTGGTAGATAACATGGTCATGATAATGATAATGAACAAAAACAAATAAATTATTTAGTGGTAAAAATACTATTTGTATTTAAATAATTGAGGTAAACGGATATCATTTTTATATCATGATACATTGCATATTATTGAGGTATTATTTTTACTATCATGATAGAGTACGCAATAAAATACAGTTACATACTAACTTTTCATTTCACAAACAAAATTTCATCATTTCATTGTGCTTCAAATAATTTCAAAATTATATATAACTCTAGGAAACCAATATTCAATAAGAATTATCCATGGATAAAGTATTAAAATTAACATTAAATTCGTCATAAAATCCTTAAAATAATGATAATTCATTCCTTCTTTAATAAAATATTTACCACAACCAAAATTATTAGTAAAATATATCCAATATGGATAAATATAATACCCAAATATCTAAAAACAAAATAGTAATACCCAATGATAAACTCACCCCATTACATAAATTTATAAACATAAGAATAATCCAAATTATATATATCAAAATTTAAAACCCAAAAATAAAAAAGATTCAATCTTGTATATTTTTAAGATCAAATTAAACAATTATTCCAAAACAACATGAAGTATAACATAATTTCACATCCCAAACATGTGAATAACTTAATAATGTATTCTCTTTAAACTATATAATATATTCTCAAAATGACATTAAAATCTATAAAACCTCTATGAAAACATAACTTCTTAGAAACATTAACTATATTCTCAATCCTTAAATGAATTTATAAATTATAATATATATTCCATTAAAAAATATTGAAAATTCCCTACATATAACATAAATCACATTTTCAACAAACTAATAATCAGTTCTATGGTTTTCAATACTATCCAATTTAAATTATTAATATAAATTCTCTCTTTACCCTAATAAACCTTATTATCTCTGCATCAAGCATGTACTAAGGGATATAGATCCCTTAATAATTTTTTTCCATAAAAACATATCCTTTCCAAAAAATAACTTTTTAAAGTTATTGATACCATTCAATGTATGCTTGAAAATACTAAAAACAAAACCTTTGTAGATTAATCATTATATGATATATGATTTTCCTATGTAAAATATAATTAATTAAACCCATTTATGCCATTATTCATGAATAACAATACATAAGAAATTAAATCATTCCACTTAAACAATCAACATAATATAGGCCCTTACTCAGTCTATGTGTTTGATCTTTTATTTGATAATTTACTTCGATAATACCCATGTTCTCTATATGTAATACATAAAATTCATTAAAATTGTTTTTCTATATGAAATAGATTTACAAATATAAAACATCTTACACATTCCTTGAGACATTCTACTGGATCATTCGCCCCAAATTCATGACATGAATGGAATTAAACATTCATTCATTTATGATCATTACCACAAGAAATTCCATAATATTCCATATTCCTCTTATTTGATGTATTTGGAAACACACTAATGTTTATGTTGTTTATTATATATTGTGATATTTTATTAGTAATAATTAGAAGGTCTCTCCATCCATCTCATATATCAATTATTTTCTCATGAGTTCATTCATTCCATTATTTATCACATTCATTTTTAACATGAATCCCCATAATAACATCTGTTGAGTAAATATGAAAAGAATAGTTAAAAAATAACTCAAGGTAAAAATTTTGTGTTTTTAGTTGATTTTGTTGAGAAATAATGTTTCCAAGGTCAGTTTTGGAGTTCAATTATAATTTTTAACTAGTTACATTGACAATGATTCAAGAAAAAAGAATGAATTCTCTAGAGGTGGTACATAAGGTTGTTTATAAATGTGTTGATGTTTTACAATGTTCTCTAAATTTTTGTGGTCTAAAATTTAAGGAACGACACTGGATTTGTGAATTTTTTACTTCTAAATAAGTCTCCTCAATAATATGGTAAACAAATAAGATTTTTGAAGGTGTTGTGTTTCAAAAAGTTCTAGTTTTTGTGAAAGGTTAGTGTTTCTTGGAGGATTCATGATTCTTGAAAGAGGGATGAATCTCAAGTGATGAAGATAATATATTTCACCACTAGAAGACATGATAACATTAATTTTTCCCTGTATCTTGATGAAGATAGTGAGGTTCATGAATAAAAATATTGAGCTTCATTAAAAGGTGGTGGTGAGGTTGAATGCTTCATGAAGGGGAGGATGGGTCTATAAATAATATCCAACCCCTTATTTTAAAAGGATCTAAATTATAGATGGAAACTCATGAAGTGTTTTTTCTATAATAAATGTTTTTCAATATCATCACTTTTATAGAGAAATGATGTTTTTAATGTACATGTATATTTCACCAAAGCTGTGACCATTTCTAATGTTGTGAAATTCACCAAGACTAAGTGACATCCATGAAATACATGAAATTATGGAAGACTATGTGAGAGTTATGAAAGTAGAGAGTTTCATGAAAGTTGAGATAATCATGAGAGGATGATACTTTTGCGAGGAATTAGAATGTTACACAAATTTTATATAGTGGCTTTTCATAAAAGTAAATCTTAAAAGCACCCAACGGTTTTTCCCAATTAATATTTGGTAAAGAGATATTCACGAAGTATATTATAGTGGAATGTAATTATGCAAAACATAATTAATAAAAAATATTGATTCATGTGATGAAAAGAAGAATCATCTAGAGTATAATGTGAACACATCATTTGAGAGAGAAATAATTCTTCATATTGTGATTTCTTGTAAACTAGGAGGGACGATGAGTCCACTCTAAAAATTATAATGGTAGTTCATTTTATATGAATTCATATATAGACACATTTATGGTGTATGCTCCATTGATATAAGGTAGTTTGGGTGGACCAAGTAAAATTACTATATCTCATGCATTCTATAATTTATTTTCATACATTTCCATAGGAAAGGGAGAGAAGATTATTTTGTTCAATGATGAAACAACATACGAAGGGGTAGTTGTTTTAATATATCATACCAATATTAAATCATCCCCTTGTAGTATTTTTTACCAAGTTGGGTTAAAAATTGCTATTATATTGAATAGTTAAACAAGTTTCTCGATCACAACGATTTCAATAGTGGTTTTCAATCTTAAATGATTCCGATATTTGTTGGGAACAATTTTTTATTATGGAATAATTAGATGAAACAATACATATGATATTTAGGTATGGATTTATTTATTGAATTAATGCATGGTATTTATGATAGTGCTTATAGTGGTGCTATATCAGAATCATATCAAAGGGGATTTGATTCTGATGCTAGAGGAATCAATGAATTAAGTGTACAATTGTCAAATGAAATCAATATAATGGTGATGTTATGTAAGTAAAACAATTATATATGGTAAATAATGATAAATATATATGGAAAATATAAAAAATATAGATAAAAAATATAAAGGTTTTCTGTAACAAATATGGGGATATGATTATGAACCCCAATTAGTATGTTGATTCTTTCATTGATCAAGTTAATGTTGTTGTGGAAGACATGAATAATCATAGATAAATTATTGAAAATTTAAATATAATTAAGCACATCCTGAGATTTCATCTATCATGGTTCAATATGAATTTTTCATCATTGAAGGATAAATATCCCAAGGAGCTATCATTTGATATCTTTCACATTACCTTTATTGTATACCAGATGATAAATAATGGTAATTAGGATGTAGAAAAAGTGAAGTCCAAACATTTGGCATTAAATGCCACACTGAATCACATTATTGAATATTTATAGGAATAATATGAGATGGATGAATTCATTTCATTCCTTTCATAAAATTTAAATTGAGGAAGACTAAAGGTCAAATAGATACTTTCACTTACATTATGTTGATGTGGAAATGTTAGAAATATTGTAGTAATATGACCCACCATGTTTTAAGATAATGAAGAAGATGATATCAAAATTCCCCTAAATAATCCTTCAAATTATGTAAAAGGCATGAAATTTTTTAAGATAAATATCTTCAAAAAGATGAATATTCATTCACAAGAAAATGAATGTTTAGAATAGTATGAGTTCGATGATATGAAGAACTACAATGATCATAGAGAAAATGATATAGCTGATGTTGTATGTATCTATCATAAAAGAGAATAGAGAGAATATGATTAAGGTTAATTCAATGGAAGAGTCTATCTTGAGGAAGAATTAAATTCCACTCTTAAGGAGATATACATTTTGAAATAAAAATATTGGATGAAAATATGGTGTTTCATGATATGAAACTTTATATGTAGTAGTAGTTAGATGAGAAGTCTAAGATGAAGCACGAGATTGAAAATCATAGTTCTATAATGCCTGAGAACACAAAAAATACTGTTGAGTACAACACCAATGTTGATGAATAGAAACAAGTGATTTATGGTTTAACTTTCACAAAAATGATAATATCTAGCATATCTATGAAATATAAGAGGAATATGTTGACATGTGAAAAAAATTAGAAGTTCATGAGAGGTTATTTAATGCGAGTATGAATTCGAATAGAATAACATTCAGGTGATAGAAATGATAGACTTGGAGAATAGGGATCTAACAATGAAGAAGGAAAAATTATATTCAAATAACCATGCTATTATAGAGAATTATCATAAAGAGAGATGATTAATTTCATACCAACAATACCTACACTATGATTAAAAATGGTTTTTGCTATATATATTAATTAGATGGTTAAAAAACCAATGGTACAAGATGTCTTACAATAATATACTATAATACACCTTATATCATGTGTTATTATAACAGAAGGATGAGAAATTATCAAAATGAATGTTCCATAGTAAAAAGGTACCAAAGGGAAAGAGGGAAACCAAGATGTCCGCATAGAGTTAAATATTTGAAGTATGATTTTTATAGTCACTATTTTGTGGGTGGAGGATTTAGACACTGAGAAATATATTGTTATCTAATAATGAAAAGGAATGTGCTGAAGCATATGGAAGGTGGTCATAAGAAGTAGCTTGACCAATCATCGAATGGGTTGAATAAAATAAATTGGTTGATCTATAAGATGAATTTGGTCTATTATACTCTGAAGAAGATAAATATTATTAATCCACAATGGGAAGGAATTCAAATATTTGGATTAAAAATAAAATAATTAAGGATGATATGGTTGTACTAATTTTCATTAAAGAATCAGATCGTTTTGATGTATAGATCCTTAATAGTGGATGAACATCCCATAAATTAGTAAATAAATATCTAGTTACAAGAATCCAATTTTACAACGAGGGTGTTTTTAAATTTAGAAAAAGCGAATGTCTGAATATTTATGGAAGGAAGCAGTCTTGACATTGACCTATATACCCAATAGGGCTCTGTTTTGTCCAACGGATGAAAACACCCCATACGAGCTGTGGTATAGAAAAAATTCAACATTGAAATGATTTTAAATATTTATAAGTTGGTGTTTTAATCTCAATAAAGATAAATGTTTGAAATTTGAATCACATAGATATATGTGAATATTCCATGGATATTTATGAATAGAAAACCATAAAAGTTCATTAAAAAGAGCCTAGGAAATGTTGATTAAAGAAATGATGTAACTATAGTAGAGAAGTAAAAAAATATTCAACAACACAGTGCATAATTCTAGGATAAATATAATAAATAATTAATAAAAAAATGGTGGATATAATTGTTAAATTATTATTGAGAATAATATGTTGATGATGAGTATGTGAAATTCAAATCTCTATCTATACAGAAGATGAAGAGTTGAGAAAAAATTGTCTGGAAAAATGACATTGGTAATCAAGAATCAATGGTTCAAACATAAAGAATGATTTATTTACAACATGGGTCTCTCCTATCATAGTAAAAAACTTATTGTGTTTGGAATACACTATATATGAGAAAAACTTTTAATCTATGAATGAAGAGATTATCAAAATTTAGAATAATCAGACATGTGAGATTGTTTCAAGACCAGAAGATATGATTGTCATCGAGACCAAATTGGTCTTATAAAAAAATTAAATTAATATGGATTGGTAATTTGGAACAAGTAATAAAAAGTGATCAATGGAAACTCCCAAATTTAATTAATCTACAATTATGAGACACTTTCACATTTTTCAAGGATTGAGGCTATTCACCTATTATTGTCCATAATAGTGTAGTGTAAATTAAATTTTTTCTAGATAGATGTAAAGCCAATATTTTTGAATTGTATTTATAATAATAAGTGTGTATAAATTATGTTTATGGTTTTTTAATACATGAAAATGAGAATAATGTTTCTAGGTTGAGAAAGACATTATTTGGGTTGAATCATGCACCACAAGCATGGTATTCATGACTTGATCAATTTTTGAAGAAGCATGGTTTCTAGTAAAGTATATTTTATTAAAATATCTATGTAAAAATGAGAGTAATAAATGTATGATGGTTTTGGTATATGTAAATAACATAAAATTTGGTGGATTAAATGAGGTGAAGGGAAAATAGTTCAATGAATTCATGAAATATAATTCAAAATATCAATGATTTGTGAACATAACTTTATCCTTAGGTTAGAGGTGAAACAATGAAGGAATGACACATTTATTTATCAATCCAAATACAGAAAGAGGTTCTAATAATATTTTTTGTTATATAATTCCAAATTGATGATAAATATAGTGTCTAACTCCATCAAACTATCACAAGATGATGATGGAAAAGAGTTTAATGTCACAAAATATATGAAAATTTTTGGTAATATATTATAATAAATGGTGATATTATTTGATATTGTTTTTATACATACCAAGAATAAAAGTATCAAAATAATCCTAATGAAATCCACTTTATTGTATTAAAAATGATAATTTTATATATTAAGGTCATAGTGGATTTAAATTTTCATTATAATAAATAATCATAGTAAGAGGTATTGGGATATACATTGGTAGATTGCTCTTGATCATCAGATGATATAAAAAAATGTCAAGTGGTTCATTCTGTGTTGGAATATTTTGTATTTATTGGTTAATAAAGAAATAAGATTTTAATTCATTTAGCACCACATAATTTGAATACAATAAATCAACTCAATCTTGAATATAGTTATTGTGGATGAAACACCGGATTAATGATATTGGAGTTAATTTGAGGTCTATAATCAGATTAAATTACAATAAACCAAGTTATATAAATAATATAAAAAATAATGTTCATCAATCAAGTACAAATAACATTGAAATAAATTAAAAATTTATCAAGGACAAGGATGATTTTAGGCTTGTGATGTTGGAGTATTTTCATATAGAACTATAAGTTGTAGATATTTTAACAATGGATTTACCCAAATAATCATTTGACCACCATCAACTGGATTATGAGTTTAGTCGAATCCTTACACTTGAACAAGTGTTTATGTGGGACACCCTCTCCCTTAAGTATTTTGTTTTTTCCCTTATATAATGATATGTGTTCTTTATAATGATGCATCCACAAATGATTGACCTTAGTGATCATTGAAATTGGGGAAAAAATATCTTCATCAGGATAGGGAGAAATGCTAATAGGGGGAGAAACAAGGGTATAATTAAATCATATGATTGTAAAGAAGTTCAAATGAAGGTTATATATCTGTATAGTTGATGATTTTGGAGAAATGAGTTGATTTTTTTGTAATGAAGTAATTTATTCATGAAAACTTCATGATACTCTTGATTCTTAAACCAAGCATGGATCATTCTGGCTTAGAGTGTGTGTTGATAAAATATTTTATTTCTATAAAAATCATAATATAATAATTTTGGTATATTATAGAAGAAACATTAATGACGTATAGAAATGAGAAGAGTTTTATAAAAACCAATATGGGTATATTTTTTTGAAAATATTCCACAAGATAAAATTGATGTGTTTTTGGGTAGATTGTGTTTGTTGAAAAAGAATGTTTCATTGGATAGTTGTGGAGTTCTAAAGATATTTTTGAAAAAGTATTTCAAAAATGACCCAAGACAATGGAGTGGTTACACAATAGGCCGTATAGAAAGATACATAAAAAATGTGACTTTTTTCAGGGTGTTTTAAAAAATATTAGGGTCCAAAATTTAATGGATAACTCAAGATTTGTGATGATAGGATTTCTAGGGATGTATCTTCAAGAATATAAAAAGGAAAGATAATTCAAGATCATGTGGGGTTTCACAATGGTCTAGGACTTTGTGAAATTTCATTGTTTCCTAGAAATTTGATGCTTTATGAAGGAGTGATGATCGTGAAGTGTTGATGATAATCTATGTGACTATGATGAGATTTATGGATGGTATAATTTCGATGAAGCTTTTCAAAGATAGGAAGGTTCACAAAGAAGAATGGAGAGAATTTTGTAGGGGTAGTGATTATGTTGAATGCTTTGGGAAGGGGTTGATATGTCTATAAATAAAAGTGTACCCCATATATGAAAGGATGGAAAGGCTTAATGAAAATATAAATGACCTAATTTCACAATGTTAATTTATGAATGATTTTTCTATCATGAGGGTTTTTATATAATCATATATTTCTTGGTGAAAGGATATTTTGGAAGGCTATGTAAGCTTTTCCCAAGCTATGAGCAATCAGAAATTTTAGATCCTCATAGAGGCTATGTGAGCATTACAATATAAGAAACCTTACTAAAGAATAATTTAGCTTTTAGAAAGTATTGAGCTTTATAAATGTTGGGATCATCATGAAAAGAGGATATTCTTGTGAAGAATTTGAAAATTTCACAATTGTTATAAATATGGCTTATTTAAAATAAATATCATGAAAACCATAGAATATTGACCAGTATGTCTACAGTAAATAGGTATTCATAAAGTGGGTGAAATTTGAACATAACGATACACCATATCAGGAGTAAAAATAATTGATTCTGGAAATGAAAACAAAAAACATCTGAAGGACCAGTCAACACACATTAGATGGGAGAGCAATGATTTTTCAAAATGAGATAGGCTGTAAACTAGGTTGGATAGGGAGTCCACATTGGACATTATAATATCAATGCACTTTAGTGTATTTTTTACATAGGAACATTTTCTTTATAGGGTCCTTAAGAATTTCCTAGTTTGGTTGAACCAAGTAAAATTACTTCATCTCATGCATGATTTCATTTCTATTCATGTATTTATTATGATAAAGGGAGAGCATGGTGTTTTCATAGCCAGATAGTCCCCCATATCATTATATTTAACAATTTTTGGATTATAAAAACAGTTCGAGATGTAATAGTCATAGAGAAATATTAATAAAACCCATTTATATAATGTATAAATCGTGACACCTTATTTCTAATTTTTGTAAACTTAATTTTAATCAAGGTTTTCCTTAGATATCATATATTAAAATCCGTTTTAATGGTTCATAATGAAAATATGATTTCATCTAATTATATCAACTATGTGTGTCAAAATAGTTGTGATATAAGGAAACATTCACCATGAACTAGAATGATGGCGGACATTTACGTGATAAACTCTTTTCAAAATTATTACCTTTAATTTTAGTATATAAAAACATGATTTATTACTTTTAAATACAAATAATCTCAGCTTTAGCAAGATGATAGCATGTTATATTATACATAGGAATATCCACATGGGTGTAAATATTTTTCTCCAATCCTAACATCTAATTATTAAAAAAACTCTTTCCTATTTCTAACCATTGAACCAAGACACTTCATTAATATAAATTACCTATTACTATTTTAATATTCATTATATATCAATATTATCCCCACCAGAATCATAATGGATTAGTTTACTTGGATTCCTAGATACATGAATAACTAGTTATTAAAAATCAACCTCATATCCCACGTATTTCATCCCAACTTTCACCCTTATTAGACATATAATACTAAAAATCATTCTTCATATCGAGAAGAAATAAAAAAATATATAGTGAAATTAAATTCACACTAACTGTTAACATGACAGATTTAGATTATAATAAAGAATAATATGATCACAATATCATGATAAAATTATCATATTCATGATCTAAATATAAAATACTAGTACCGAAAAATGATTAGATCCATCCACAAAAATAAATTTATTTCCAAATGAATTATAAATAAGGTTTTCAAAATATTAATCATCATTAAAGATTCATATCGTTGTAGTGTGGAATCATAACAACATGAAATAATAATCTTGTTATCATAGATTTTCAAAATCATGTCAATGTTAGTTTTTTTGTTAATATTTAGGAAGGAATCATACTCCTTCATCTACATTTGAATAAATCTATTATCAATTTTTTCCAAACATATTTCTATGTGAATTCCTAGATGAACCCTAAATCATGCATCACAATGTGAAAAAAATCCATTCACACTCATCTAAACTCTTACCATTATCATCTCATGAGTTATCTATATAACATTACCTAATTAATTAGAGGGATATATAAATTTTTTACCACAAATTATATAATAATATTCCACTTATTTGTATATGACAAGATCATAAATATTCACTATATAATTTTAGAATAACCCATAGTAAAACTGGGTTTCATAAAAATGTAATCATCGTAAACATAAACAAGAAAATAGATTAATATATGTGGAATCATTTGATTAAATCCCCAGTAAATCATAATTAAATTCAATGGATATTAATATTGTTAAAAATTCATTTAATTGTTCACTGGAAGATTTATTGAGGAAAATAACATTTTCATTTTGATATCAATTATTTACAATAAAAATATTTCAAAAATAAAGATTATTTTTTCTTTTTAAAATATACCATGGAGGATTATAATGAAATATATAAATCATTGACCTGCCATTAATTTGGGATATTACATTCATAATAAGTACATTAAAAAATATTCCTTTTTAGTTTTTGTAAAATTATATTTTTACAATAATTTTAAGTACCAAAGATATGCAAATTTTACAATTACATTAAAATTAAAAGACTAACAATATTTGAAGAATATTAATGGTTTTTATAGGATAATGATCACATAACATCAACTAATTGAAATTCAAGAAAAAATAAACTCTATTAAAATGAGATCGAAACAAAAATCCATTACCATTGGTAAATTATGAATCATAAACCATTTGAATGATTAACAACAAATAAAGCATTAAATATCATGAGAATAAATTTATTCAAGATATATAATGCCAAATGGTATTTATATAGACCTCATAATATATGATAGGTTTAAAACATAAAATATTTCCCAAAAAATATAATTTAAGATGATAAACCCTTACCGCTCTAGAAACATCCCAATCCAAACCTCATGGAAGAGAGAAAATTTATTTTATTTTTAACTAAATAATAATATTAATGAAAATAATTATAAACTATATTCAGGGTAATTATATAAACCACAAAATATAATAATGTGGTTAATTTTTTATATTCCCTTAAGAAATATAAGTGAGACGGGAAACCTTTACATAAAGATTTATTTTTATTTGAAATATCTCTAACCACATATATAATGAATTTTAATTAATTATAATTATATAAAAATATTAGTTTAAAAACATTTAGAATCATAAATGATACACTTATAATATTTTAACTCCAAATTATTAATAATTATCTATTAAAATATTTTTTCAAGTGTGTTAAGTAATGAATTATTCATAGATGTTTATGTTTGGGAGTTCCCATATGTTTATATTTCTCACGGTTCCAACTAATATATAATTATATATATGATATAAATATTATATATATCCATTATATAAATTTTTTAAATCATCCAAGAATGGTTGAGATAGAAAAATTATTTACACTTTTCCCTGAGATGACATGACATATGTACGCATAAACTACATGTTCATTTACTAAAAGAAAAAGGAAAGAAAGGTTAATTTTATTTTATAATTATATATACATAATTATATCATAAATAAAATATATATACATTATATCTACACTTATCAATATTTAGGTAATGTATTAATAAATGAAATCACATCCCTTCACGAAGGTGGCAGTTCACATGTACGTATGAGTGAAATTATCGTCCTACAATGGATTAGAAGGATAGAATGAGGATATTAAATTATAAACATAGGATATTAATTTTTTAAAGATATATATATATATATATATATCATCCCATAATAATAAACATTCATGAATTATGGTGCTGAAAATGAATTGTCTCACTACGTGGAGAAAATCTTCCACACTTATGCACGACAAATACTTTCACTACACATTTGATGGAATTGAGGTTGGAAAATTGAAGGACAATTAATCATAACAACAATTAAATTAAATTTTGATATTTTTTTATTAATATTTTATGGGGATAACCATAAATTTATAGGAGCTATAAGAATAAATAAATTGAAAGGGGCTAGGTGGGTTGATTACCTCTTATTCGATAAGGCTAATTTCGATCCATTCCTAAGGGCACATTGAATGGTATTCTAAGAAAAATGAAACATCTAAAACATTTAATTGAGTGTTTATAAGATAAATTTTATTGGTTTAGTCAATATAAATTCTTCAATGAGTGGTAACTATGATAAGGGAGGGTTGCCCTTTTATATGGGAGGCAAGGGGAACTCTTGCAATTTTTTAAAACAATAAAATATTTTAATATCACATTCATGGAAATGTAGTTCAAAAAAATTGATTTTAAGGTGAGTATTCAGTATTATTATAATCATTCAATCAAATCTAATGTGGTTTATGTATAATTTTAAAACTCATATTTTGGATTAACCTCTTCATTAACCACTTTTAACCTTAACCGTGGTAACATTTTTTTAAATCGTAAAGTGATATAAATTCACATAAAGTCTGAAAAAATAGAAACAAATGGTACATAGATAATATTTGAGACTATATATTATCCTCATTTTCCCATTTTTATATTTTTATGATTTTTATATAATTTAATAAAATACCACTTTTATAAAATATAATTATTGTCAGTTTTGAGAGTATTAATTTAATGTGTCATTAGTGAAATGAATATAGAAATTAAATATTAATACAAAATATTGAAACCATAATAATATGTTATATTTATATATAAATAATTTCTTAAAAAATAAGTAATTCATTTTTTATTACTATTAATTTTTTAAAATTTATTTACATTGATTTTTACACTATATGCAGAAGATCTTTGTTAGAAATTTATAAGACTTTAAGGTATAAATATAAAAACTAAAAATTATAAATAAATTAAAATCATAAAATTAATTATTTTTATTAATATGACCATTAATATTCATTAAAAACTAATTCCTATCACTCAATTAACATATATGAGTTATTTAAAATCCAGAGTGTTGTTTTGTGAGTTGACACAAAAAGGAGGTCGCTATAGGGCCTAAAATAAATATTATGTATAAAAATGATATTATTAACTTGGTGTGGATTTTCTAGAATTAGTTTTTTTTTGGAAATAGATAATCCGATAGATAATTTGAGGAATCAGGTGAATCTATATTTTGGGTTTTACTTAAGAAAACATATATGTTTCCATAATATTAAAATCTGTGTGATTCGTCATCAAAGATAAAATAATTAAATAATTAAGCATAATATCTAATCCCTCCCCAAATTGAGAATCTTTAAATATAACAATTTTGTTTGGTCACAAAAGTAAATAAATATGGAGAGTAAAGGGAGAGGGTGAAACATATAAGGGGTTCAATTGGAGCAGGATGGAGCCTTTGAGATCTGAATTTTATGATGATGATGATCAATTCATGGAAGTGAAATAAAATTTTTTATTTTTCATTCCACTATTAATTAAGGGATCAATATTTTATTTAAACCTTGTTCTTAATTTTTTTCATACTATTGTGCTATTTTTATTTTGATTAAAGAATTTATCTGGACAATGCATATGAAAAATAATACTTATTTAAATGATGTCTGAGGATAATGGTAAGATGTGAGGGTGCGATGAGGGTCGTACTAATGGTATGGTCAAACAAGACTCTATCATATTATCTATGGGGGAACTAACAGAGTCAGAGGTAGTGGGAGTTATGTGTTGCAGAAGGATTAATGGATATTGATTATGTTTCAGACCATGGTGGTGGATAGTTATGGCAGTATAGGGTCATACACATTAGTGGAACATGGAATGGGAAGAAGGTGTTCATGTTTTCCCACTATAGTGAAGTCAGTAATGGGAGGTGGGGGGCATTTTTATACCCTTAGATGTTAATCCCATAGGTTATAAAAAATCATGGGTTAATAAATAGAGGGAATTATTTCATTGGGTGTTTTCCCTCATGAAGAGTGGGTAAGCCTGAGGTGGGCCTTGGTGCAATAACCCGCTCGTGAGGCGAGCCCAACAACATTCCATATTTGGTGTCCCCATAACCAAACCTGAGTGAAGAGTGTATAGTGTGTGGCATAGTTGACTACGATACATTTGAATGGATATGTATATGTGATGTTTATGTGTGTACCAAAAATGAACCCCTTGCATCCATCAAGCCATATGGTGCACCCAAGGGACACCATGCAGAACGTTCTCCTTCTTCCTGGAATATTTTAATATTTTCTTCCTTATGATTCTATTTTATACAAATAAAGATCCCATCATGATTATTTGTATATATAGGTTATGATGGCGTGGTCTTTTATTTTATATGAGGTTTTTTACATGGGAATATACAATTACTTTAAACTTATCCATATTTTAATGATGATGAATATTGAGATAGTCTTTATTTTTCTAGTATATAGAAATGTTTCCCAAAGGGACTAATGGAAAAATGAAAACATGAGGAGTTTTCCTCCTTCCCATTAAACCTAACAAAAGATTGGTGTTATATGGTTGGACAAGAGGATTAATTTTTTTAAATTTACTCATATTATTCTGAGGTACATTTAGAATGTCTTTGAGGTTTACCATAGTCAACCACCCCATGTAATTCCCAGTTTATTTTTATGGGATGTAGATGGTAGAAATTTTATACAATTATTAAGGGATCCTCTTATAAGACCTTAATTTATGGTGACTATTGTTGTTATGATGATTTTAAGAAATATTCTCGATTCGTTTTTAGTCAACATCATTACTAAGGTGAATGTAATACCTTTTTTCGTGGAGGTAGTTTCACCCATGGGATATAGGGTCTAAGTTTCCCATATGGTGTGATTTCCTTGGATATCTCTTTATATTAAGACATATCAATTACAAGGGTGAGGTAGGGATTTAACTCCCATAATGGGTTCGAGAGATAAACCAATATTTTAGGTGGTGGTTTCATAGGTGGTGGGGGGGGGGTGTGAGGTTCATGTTATCCCATTTGTGGAAGAACATATTACATGAGGATACCCAAACATGCACCCCTTGGTTAGATGTTGAAGAGACATTCTTTATAAAATTTCTCTTATTCCCAGATTGATTAAACTAGCCAATCATTAATATATTCCACATTAATATTACTTTTTAAAATAAATTAACACTATCCAAATTTCCTTTTGGAAATTTTTTTTAGATATTGTCTTCATATAATATATATTTGGAATAACTTCTGAACATTTCTCTATCATCATGCCAGTAAAGATCTCCTATGCAATGTGTCCTAGGCTATTCTAAATTTTATAACATAATGTATGAAAATAATAATAAAGGGGTGATGTTAATGCCTTATTTAGGTAAAAACAATACAACAAGTGATCAAATGATTTAGATATTAAGAATTTGAGAAATATAAAAATGCAATAAATTTCATATTAATAATCAAAGAATCATAAGAGTATTTTATAATGAAAAATAGTAGGAAATGTAATTTTAAATAATTAAAAACATATAATTTCATATGTTTATATATCCATTAGAAAAATAATCATGTTTTATGATAATAAAAAAGGAATATAACCTTGAAATGTGGTATAACCATAAGAGTAGGTAATAAAAATAGCGTTGATGGGTAAAAATATAAAAATATCTATCTATAACACTAATAGGTATGGGATAAACACACGTGAACCTTATTTGGAATGGGATTACCACTAATACACCATTATGCTTGATCTTACCACCCATGTTCCAATGATATTAAGATTATCTCTCATTTTCCCTATGTATTTGGATGATCTAACATTTTTCATTGGCATAACCTCCAAATAGTATTTGTTTTGGGATAACCCCACATGTACCCATTGGAGCTCAGGATATATAGACCTTACCAAATCATTAATGGAAAATTTATAACCCCACACATAAACATCAAAACATAATTTTGTAACATGAATTCAATCATATATCATATCATGAAATACCCATGAAAAGTAAATTTTTTTAGAATCGTTTGAAATGGTATTACCTAAATATGATATCAATAATTCGATTATATGATCCCAAAATACTTTCCTTCAAAAGGAGTATTTAATAAAATAATTTACTGTTAAATATATCAAAAATATAAATTTAAAGGAGATATATCCATTTGGGAAATCGAATAAATTTTATGTAAATCCATGTGAATGATTTTATGTAAAAAAATTAACATTTTCATAAAGAGATTATATTTGGAGTTAAATTTCAAATTCATTATAAGAAGTTAACATGAAACATTTTTTTAAAAAACCATTTCAAAAAAACCAATAAAATATTTTGGAAAAAGTAATAATGGATATCTAGAGTAAATACAGATTAGAATATAAAATATATGATAGTGGATAAAAAATAATTTGTAATTTTTTAATGTACCATTATACTGTATCTTATCATAAAAAGGATTATAAAAAATTAATTTAAAAAATGACTAAAGAATAATGATGATCACATGAGATAATGATTATTTTCAGTCTCCAATAAATAAATGAGAGCATTTAGGTAATTAAATAAGATGTTTATCAAAAATAAACTCTCACTAAATAGGATGATAATTTTGTTTTACAATGTTTCCTTTTTTAGAAGAAACTATTTCATCAATAAAGAAGAATTGAGGTAAAAACCATAATAATGATGTCCATAAAGATTTATAAATCCAAAATAACATGTTATTATCTTCAATATAATTCAACAATAAGTTATATTATAACCGAATTATAATAATATTGATTAATAATAATGATCTTAACTCAATTAATGGAATTTTAGTTAAAAAACACTAATGATATTTGTGTCCATTGAATTTAAATACCCCGAAAAAAATAAAATTATATGGAAATTTAAATCCTTTTAATTTTAATAATTGTATTATAAACAGAATCAAAAAGTCAATATATACACTAAAAAATAATGTTTTTAATATGGAATACATCTCAAAGAAGTGGAAGTGAGACAAGAAAAACACTTCGCACATTAAAATAATTTTAATTAAATTATATTAAAAGAGAGAACATGAATATGATTTTTTAATTAAATAAGTTTAAATATAACAATGATATAATATTATAAATAGGTAGTATATAATAAATCTTAAATAAAATAAATGTATAACAAAAATCATTTCTCAATAATGTAAATTTTTAGAAGAGAAAACCCTTATAACTTTACAATATTTGGAATTATAAACTATTGATGTATAAAAAAATAAATAAAAATAAAAATAAAAATAAAAAGAACAAAATAATTAATTTTCAATAATTAATCGACATGTTATGTATATATTTTATATGTACAAAAAATGGTTCATAATATTAATCAGGACTCAAATTAGGAAGTATGTTATAAAAAACCATGTCTTAACTGTCATCTTCCATGAAAGTGATTTAACCTCTGGTATAGTACAAATAACCATATTAATAACCTATTGAAGAAAATAATTCATATATATTTAATTTTCTAATATTTAATTTTAGTCATTCATTATACATTCATTAGTTTGTCCATATTTATTTTCATCATCGTATGTTAATAGTTTTTAATGTTTCACATATGTTTTGTAATTGTAATGTTAAAGTCCATTCATTCATATTTGTTTTATTTAATGATTAATACATTTATTTGAAGATAATTTTTATAATTATTTGAAATTTTATATTATTTATTCTATGATTGTTTTAGTAATGATCCATAAAGATTAAAATCGGAAAAATGATTGTTTTGGATAATTTATCATTATCATTTGATTACTTTATAATGATCATTTATATTTTCCAATAATTCCAGAACCATATTCATGAAATATATTAATACTAAATATCATTATAAAATTATACAATATATTCATAAAATCATCCATTTAAGGTGGTGATGAAAAATTAAACACATTTTCCATGGAGGTGATCGTCCACACATAGTAATGGAGATATTTTCATTATCGAATTGATGGGGTTGCAAATAGAATGTCCCATTTATATTTCAAAAACATTAATAATATCATGGATTTAATATTTATAAATTAATTAGGTTATTTATACTATCCAATAAAATTAGTGGTGAAAAAATATATACATTATTAATAGAGGCGGTAGTCGCCATGTAACACAAGAGCCATCTTCATTATTTGGATGAATGAGATGATGGTATATAAAATGTTTTTTGGATTAATAATAAAATTTTATTACTATATTTATTTACAAAATACACTTTTATAACCAGATGTGTTAGTTGGTGATAAAGAATAAAACATGTTATTAATAGAGGATGTAGTTCACATGTATACACGAGTGATGTTTTCATTTTTTTGATTGAATGGGATGATGGTAGAAAATGATTTTTCAATAAACAAAATATCATATATTTATAATTATGAAACTGATTTATTCATTTTATGATAGTTATAAATTATTTTTAAGTGTTAGAATAAGAAATAAATTAATTTAAATGAATATGATCAAATTATGAATTGTAACTTTACCTTTTGAAACAACACCTTTTCAAAATAAATTACATCTTGTAAGTGTGTCACTATTATTAGAAAAGGACTTCTATGAAGTGTATAGGAGTGTTTGGTATTTTTTTATTTTGGTACAATAATGTTTCTTGAGGAATGAGGAGAAGTGTGGCAATGAAGGAACCATTTTTTAAGTTATAGGAGAGACCTTTTGTTAATACCCATAATTATATATTAAAGATAGGTCATATTAAAATTAAATTGGATCCAAAATTGAAAATAACGTATATTTGAGGATTTATTGTTATGAACACTCACCCAATATTTTTGACTCAAGTTTTAAGCATGTTATTTAATTTACCCATAAATTTAACCCTTTTATAATTTTGAATTTTACCGTGCTAAAAAAATTGTAAATTAGAAATTTAATTATTATTGCTAAAAATGGAACTTATTGGATAATTTGTATTTATTATTCAAAATATAAAGTCCATTTTATTTGATAAAATCTCTAAAATTCATAAAAATTATTATAATACTATAAATTTTCAACACTTTAAAATATTTTTTTGAAAAAATATAAATTTTATTTTAAAATGTGAAATATTGGCTTGAAAATTGAAAAAAATATTTAAAAGGTATATTTTATTCATAAAATAAATATTTTTTCTTGAAAAATGTTTAATAAAATTAGTATCATTATTATGCCGTAATGATTTAATGATAGTCATGGTATTTGTAAAAGATATTATTTTACTATTTATCTATAATTAATCATTTAAATAATTCAAAGAAAATATTTTTTAAAAAATAAAAAATAAATTTAATTTTTATTATAATAAATATAATATTTTAAAATTTACAATTAAATGCATACATAAAATTTAATGAACAGTTTTTTTATAAGAAAATAAATTTTTGAATATTAATTGTTCTTATTCATATTTCCTATTAATTACACATTAAATAAATGATAATATTTATTTTTTTATGTTTTGATAAATGAAATTAAAATACTTATTTTTAATTTATAAATTTAATTTTCTGAGATAAAAAATACACAATGTTTTTTATTACAATATTGAAAAAAATAAACCTTTTACCATTAGTATGGTAATTATATTTAATCTTGGCAACATAATTTTGTGCATGAAAATAAAAAACCCAAATTAAATAATATAAAAATTATAACTTAATATATGAAAATAATTATATCTAATTCAATATTTAAATTTCATAAAAATTAATTTTATTTTAAGAATGCATAATTCATAAAAATATTTTTTTTGAACAATGTATTTTTTAGGAATAAACATAATTTAATATTTCCTATTAAAAACAATTGGATAGATGTTAAATTATATTATTTTTTATATAATCAATAAATTTGATTAACATCATTACTTTACCATAATATAATAAAATTCATAGTATATAAAATTAAATTTTTAAAAAATATTTTTTTTGCATCAAATTATTTTATTATTTATTTAACTATAATAATTGAACATGATCACTATATTAGTATAAAAAATGGGCGTTAACGTTATTTATACATATCATTCATATATTAACTTCTATATTTACCTTATAACATACTTGATAAATTATAATGGTTATATATAAGGTGTGAGTTTTTATCATGATAATTTTTTTTGAGGTTTGTTTTAGTTTGGCGTGTCTTGTGATGTAAGATATTAAAAATAAAATTTATTTTTATGGAAAATAATACTAAAATAATGGTTTTTTACATTCTACTATACACCCTTAAGATAATTTATATCCTATAAACTGTAATTATTACTCAATAATGAAAATACAACAGGGTATTGACAAGATAAAAAAGTTTCATGATATAAATTCTAATGATATATCTACGTGATTAACATAGTTGAGACTAGTAGAAAAACATTTTACCTCTTAATAATCATTTATCCAGACTTCCATTTTCCTAATGTTTTGGTCTAAATATAATTCCTTATTTTTCATGTAATATATAAGGGTTACAAGATATATATCTTTCACATCTTAATTTTGATGATCTCAATTCCAACAAAATAACAAAACAACATGGTTATTATAATATCAAAAAATATCAATGTAAAAAATCATATGATAAATCAATCCATATATTTCTCATAATTTTACCACATAATTTAGACCTATGATACTTTTTTTTATTTTCCTATTAATTTATCATGGTTAAATATATTTGAATCCCCCACAATTTTTTATAAAGATCAATTTAATCCTCATAGAGTACACATTTGGAGTGTCAAATCAGGTGTGTAGTTATGCCTCTTTGTCTTGAAACATGTGAAGCGTAATTTAATATAAAACCAACAATTTATAGGTTATAACCACTAGTTTAATTTTATTAAATTGTTCACCCACTTTTTTGTTTCAAGATGGGGAATCATTTCATCAAAATCACACAAACATTACTTTATCAAAACTCTAGGATGTTATCCTATAGATGGAATTATCAGGTGGGTTTTATAAGATCATGACTTTTTTTTGAGATTTATCGAGCTTTATTTAAGGACCATTTTACTATTTTCTCTGTTTATATTGGTTGAGTTATTTTTTTGGGGTTAATTGGGGAGAGTTTGAAGAATTTTTGATTTTCTTGGAGAGTTTATGGCTATTGCATAATTGGAAAACGTTTTTCCAAAACTGTGTGCCCATCCTTGAAAACTGTGAACCCTTGAGTTAATGGGTGTTTTCACGGTTAGTGTACTTTTTTAAAAAATTGTGTTCACTATTGGTAGAAACCATTCACCCCTACGTTTAGGCACCTTGTTATGGCACACAGTCTGAAAAAAGGTGCACCCCAGTCAAGGAAACCATGGTTGCATGATTTGTTTCTCTAAAAATGTAACAGTACCACCCCCAGAATAAATAATTTTTTGCCTTAATTAATTTCATTGTCATAAGAGACCTTTAGTTTCTTCCCAAGGAACTAAATAGTTTAATCTTCTGGTAAACTGGATACATGTTTAAAATTCAAATTAAATTTGGGAAAAAGGTTTAAAAATTAATTTCTTTGAGAACACCATTATTATACAAGCTTAACCCTACATATAAATAGAAATTAACTACATATAATCCTAAGGAAAAAACCTCACAGATGGGGTGATATCAAATTATATGTAAGGGTATGTATACATCGAAATATATCAGAAACAAGTAATAACAATTATGGAATGGAAAATAACTAAATCATATGTCGTTTAATCAATAACATGAACACAATATGGATAGATTAAAATATTATCAAATAATTCCATATAAATATTAACACGACATGTAAAATATGACCATAAATATTATAAATATCTAAAAATAACATTAAAATCAATAAATAATCTCATAATAATGAAATTCCTAATATAGTGCATTTGGAACTGACCATTGAGGCCTCGACCAACATATTTGAAATTAAATGGGTAAAGAATCAGCCAAAACCCAATCTATTTTTTATGAGACCTATTGATACATCAAGAGGGATATATGGGCATATAAATATCACATAATAAGTATAATTAATTCATCAAATTAATAAATAATACAATTGAATCAAACATTCCATAAAAAAATCAATACCTATCTATATTGGATGAACTAGTCATACAAAATATCAACACTTCCCTAGTCAAACTGATCATTAACCATATACTAATGTATAAAATATGGAATAATAAGATATAAAAATTTTACAAGTAAAATATTCAACAATGGATTTGGACATATATCAAAATACTTTAAATGTTATTATTGAAATATTCTTGAGGAAAATAATATTTGAACTTTTCAAAGTGTCGCATACAACTTTGAAATTGTTGGTTTATAGTCCCCATGAAGAAATAAAATTGAAACAAACATATAATATTATGATAATAAGGTTATTAAAAATATAAAATATAAAAGTAGTATTATATACCCCAAATAAGTTAATATAGGTGCATAACATAACAAATTTCGTAAAGAAGGTAATTTTTAAAAAAAATCCATTACCACATGGGTAACATAGAAACAGTAAACCCCAAGAAAGAGATATACTAAAATGGATATGTAAATTCACATAAATTTAATTATATGAAAAATAAAATATACCCATCGGTGTCATATACACCACAAAAAAAATAAGTGGTGAATACGACATATTTCTCAAAGGAGATAAAGTGAGATGAGAAACCCTTACCTCACAGTTACCTTTAGTGTAGTGTCCATTATCCTCCGGTATAAAGTTTTAAATAATATTATTAACTAATTCATAATATATTATAACTCTATAGTACCTTTTTGATGATTTAATATCATATTATGACCTATTCATTATTAATAATTCATTAATTCCGGATTTTAGATGTGTTTGTTTCATGGTTTCATGATTAGTTTATTTGTGTATAGTTATGGATTAGCTTGAAAAATGAGAATACACTTATATATTTTGAATGAAATATTATTAATTAATTTACATAATTTTAAATGGTCTCGTATATAATTTTTATTTCTTACGTGAGGATGATTCATTAGATTAAATGTTAATGTTAAATGTAATGGTTATTTTGGTGGTCTTTCCAAACAGGCTGAACTAGTTTAATTTTATTTACTATTATGAGTATAAATTAGTTAAATAAAAAAATTATTTTATTATATACATATTTAAATATTATTTAACAAGAATATTATTTTTATGACCCTCCCTGATGGTGGAAATGTAGAAAATGGAAAAATATCATTCACAAAGGTGATTAAGTGACTTAATTGGACAATAGTTTTTTTTCTTTTATTATGATGAGATAATAAAGTAAGTGGAAAAAATATAATTAATTTGAAACACAAAATTAATGTTTCCATCATATTATATAATTATTATTTATTTTATTTAGGAAATAGATTAATAAATATTAGAATTAGAAAACAAAATCAGAGAGGTTTTTTGAGAAAATCACCTGATGAATATCACCTTTTTAAGAGACCCTTGACGACATTGTATTTGATATTTTCGTGGTACTAGATGCAGATTTTCATGGGGAGAGTAATTTGGATTGGTTCTAGAATATATTTTATTATATTATACTTGTTTGGGTTTAAATGTGGTTGTGGGGGTGTGATTCATACTTAAGGAGAGGTATGTTTAAGTGATTAAAATAATGATTATTTTATATTTAAAACAAACCACATTGAGGTAGAATTATTTTAAATGGTTTTGTATTAAAATTAATATTTTATAGGTTGGATATGGTAGATAAATACCTCAAAAAAACAATAATATTCTTAGTTTTTAGGTATTTTTATCCTTTAAATGTTTAACATTAACATGTTTCATTTTTACCTATACGACGATAAATAATTTTTTTACCATGTAAATTTTTTTATGAATAAAAATAAAAATTAACATTAAAAATAATTTTAAACTTATTATTCCAAATATGGAATCCATTTTACCTCATCCAAGTATAGAAATATAGAAAATTATATTCTAAATTAATCTGAAATACAGAACGAAGAAACTGATTATAAAATTGAAATGTTCAAATGATCAAAAAAATTTATATCCAATTTCAATGAAACAATTATTAAAATTACATAAATATATATTATTTATGTATAATTAAACTAATTATACTTTAAAAACAATTTAAAATATAATTTTTCTATAAAAATAAATTAAAAGAAAAGGAGATTGTCAATTATAATTTAATATTTTTCGCTATTCATCAAATAATGAAACTTCTCCAGAAAATAAAATTAATTCACCCTAATGTAATTTTGATATTCTGAATTAAGAAATTTTTTATTTTTATAAATAAAACTTATAATATTTTCAAAATTTTGATTTATAATAGGTATGCCATAAAAAGGTGAAAATTACTAAATTTATTGTTAAAATTGTATTTGTGATTATATTATGATTATAAAAAATATTTAATATATTATAAAAAATTATTTGAATATATATAAAAAATATTTGAATAAAATATTTAAATAATAGTTATTAATTTAATTTATTATTATAAGATGTCATTCCGGACATAATTTTTTTTTAATAAAAACTCATCTTTTATATTAAATTGGAATTAATTTTCAATTATAACTAATTAGTAATCAATGAATTAATTTTATAATCACGTGTCTACTATATTTTCAAAATTTACTTATTCATATTAATAACTACAAATTTAACGACTAGTTTATGCCAATCTTGTTAAAATAAAAATATATAATGGTATATCCAAGATCATATAAGAATATTGTTTCATGCAACATATACTATAAATGAAATTAAATTTATTTAAGAAATGACAAATACCATAATTCTGGGGTGCTACATTCTCCCCTCATTTGCATCCTCGCAATTTTAAATTTCACTTTGAAAATCTATGGTTGTTACTTGAAAACAATATTTTGTGAATCCCACAATATAAATAGGGTTAATACATCATCCTATTAATATCAAGGCTATTGAAATTTGATGGTCACCACAAAATCAGGATTTTTTAGTATGATAAAATTAGTGCAATGTAAAAACTGAGACATGGAAGGTAAATTAAACTGTAATGTTCTGATTGAGTATAACATCCCCTAATTTGGAACTCTCTAATGTGGTCTGAAAACGTTGGTTACGAGACGTTAAGCATGCTTTACTATATTCCATGGGCTACCAACTAGTATAGGGGTGTAAAGATTAGAGAAGATAGACTATAACCCCTGGTATTAAGTGACATAACTGTATTAAAAAAAAGTATAATTAATGGAAAATAATCAAATTAAAGAAATAGGAAAAGAAAAAAAATAAAATGAAACTGAATAACACAATAAATAATAATTGAATAATTCAATGACATGTTGGAATGTAACTAAACATCTTGCTATAATAATTACAAAAAATTAATAAAAGACTCAAATTAAAGACTCAATGTCCTTGGTCCTAATTCCCACGCCGGTCCCATATCTGAACCCTGTCCCAACAGAAAATAAGAAACCAAAACAAGGACCTTTTCTATTTTTCAAACCTATATCCAAATATTCTACTTGACTACCAAATGACAACCTAAATAGGATGTGAGAATAACTTAGTAGGTCGACACCATCATGTCTCAACCAAACTAGTCTGATAAGATTTTAATGCAATAAAGTGATAAATATTTTTATAAATTAATTCATAATGTAATGGAATATAACAAAAAGCTACTTCTACTCAATGAAAGAATAACTCGGAGCATATATAATGACCATTCCAACCACCATATAACCATGGTTATCAACTATATTTCACACTATACAAAAAATTCTCTGATCATGTCTCAATACCATGCTAACCACCGCCATATAACAATGGAATAGTCACAACAAATGATCCATGTCAAAGCCCTGTAATCATTACAACATTTTGGGAAATATAAATAAAATAATTATAACATGGGGATGGGAATAGAATTCTCCCTATAATAATTACAATAAGGGACTATGATTATCCAATTCACTATCAGAATTACAACATATATATTTTCAAGTTCCTAGGAATATGTCATTATATAAGAATCTTAGAATAGAACAAAATCCCTTTCATACAAAATTTATATCACAATATCATATCATATATCACAATTTTTAACTTTGATAATTACCATTATTATATCATATGGATCTTTTCAAATTAATTCACAATTTTTTATCAATGATATCAACAAGTAGTAAGCAATAATTTAGGTATTCTATTACAATAAATCACTCTTGGTATCATGTATTTCAAAAATTCATTAATCTATTATCCAATAAAAAACTCATTGGGAACCAAAGAAAATCAAGGAATAATCCCATCAAATTGTTTAATTTATTCAAGTGAATGCAACAATAAAACAATTATGATATTGCATAAAACATGTAAATTATCAAACCATTGGTTTAATATCTAGACCCTCTACCATTAACCCCAGTTCTAAAAATTATTCCAATGGAAAGATCTAATTATTAAGAAGGTGTAAAATAATTAAAAGAGGTTCATAGATCAAAACTGATAATGATAATACCCAATAATGAAATTCATCAAAGGATTTGACCATAATAGATGGAGAACTGAACGAAATAAATAAAATACCTAACAAAAGGAGATCTCTAGGATTTGAAGATGAAAAAAGAACATATAGATGGGAGGTTGGAAAATAAAATTTTCATAGAGATTTCCCTAGGATCTAGTGGAGAGGCTCTGCAGTCAATGCGTATCAAAATTCAACAACAAAACATGTTTGAAATAACTAGTTGGGAATTTATACGGGAAGTACAGTAGTTAGACATCATGTAAAATATTCTAATGGAGTTATCTAAAAAACCAATAACCTTCTTTTTATTTAATTAGAATCCATGAAAAATAACAATATATGAAATCTATTTACACTAAATGTAAATGTTCAGCAGCTGTTCTTTCATCCAATTTCCCCTTTACCAATCCAAACCACTATTAAAGCATCACGACTCACCATAAACCCTTGAAAAACATACCAAATTATATCCAGAATTCATTATCTAAAAAATCATCCATCCATGAACACTCAGTCATTTTATCCAAAAAAGCATATTTATCTCATAACAAGTCTCATCCAAAAATTCTCATCGAAAAATTTAGAGAGATACATACCTAGATAAATACATGACCTTAAATCTCCCCCACCTTATAATAGTTCATCACCATGATACACCAAACATCAACATGAGGTATCATAAAACAATTCTAGCCACTACGATCATGTATTAGACTCCCTATATAATGTATCATCTGGAGCTCACCCATTCTACCCTTGTTGAAAAACTAATGTTATTGTCCTACCCTGAAAAATTTCTCACTATGATCCACAACCCATATCATATTCGCTTTAAAGGATGTATTATAAAAAAGATGGACCTCTACTATATATATCACATGGGATGGTTCTAGAAGACATATTTATAGTTATGACATGTGGATAACATCATTCATAACACTGTAAATCTATGGATGGGCCAAAGGGTACACCACTAGACTGGCCCTTTCCACTATTTCTAATGGCCTAAAAACCCTGGGCACTAACATTCCCTATTTCCTAATATGGAACTACCCTATCCTAGGTGACACCAGAAGGAAAACTATGTGACTATCCTAGAATTCCAAAGTTCATATCCAGTTGTCAAAATATATTTTTTTACCGACTATGTTTGGTTACCAACCATGTTCTGATCAATTGAATCTGTTCAGATATCTCATACACACGACTATGCCTCAAAACTGTAGACTCACCTACTTCCATCCAACAAAGAGGCGAATAATCCATCCTTCCATAAAAATCCTCATATGGTTCAACTTGGATTGATTCCTACAATCTATTGTTATATGTAAACTCCATGAGTTCCATATGTATCTCCCATGAACCACCAAATCCAAAACATAAGATTGTAACATATCGTCTTGATCATGAATAGTATACTCAAGTTGACCATCAGTTTTGGATGATATGATATTCTTAAAAGAACTCATGATATTAGGGATTTCTGAAAAACGTAAAAAAAAGTGATGTCGAATGAGGCTTTTTTTAGGAAATGATACACCTCAGGATATCATGCAATGGAATCACCCTAATCACATAAATATTTCCCAAGTATTCATCTATAATGGTTTCCTTAATATGTAAGAAGTGGGATACATTAGTTAGTTAATCCACAAAAAACATCATTTTTATGTGTTTTTATGGGTAGTCCTGTCACAAAATCAATCGCAAAATCATCCCATTTACACTATGGAGTGGGAAAAGACTGAAAAATCTCAACTGGCCTCTGATGCTTGATGTTAACCTTCTAACAAATCGAATCACCCACACATGAAGCATGCCCCATCATTCTTTATTCCTTACCACTAGTATTTTCTATGGACACCCTACTGAATCCTTTTTAATGTAGGATACACCTACCATATATAATCATGAAACTTCCTTATCATCTCCTCACGTAGTCCTGTAGGAACCTATACTCATCCAAAAAAATGAAAAGAATTACCACGATTGACAGACCATCTTGAGGTGTCTCCTCACAACATAATTTTTCAATCGAAACTAATCTCTCCATATTAGAAAACTTATCAACCATAATTTGGTCCCAAAATTGGGTATAATAGATTTTTATGTCAAGGCTAGTCACTCAAGAGATTCTTGAACATCAAAATGCATGTCTATAAAAACTGGCCATTATCTAAAACTAGTCACAAGACACTCATTCTACCTCCAACTATGTCTTTTAGCTCAAATAACCAGTAGTGAAATTTACCATTGTAATTCAATAATCCAATTAATTGTCTAAATACTAATGATACTAGACCAATATTTTCTATTGAATGTTAATGACATATTGAGAAAAGATTCACTTGAGGATATTATGATATTTGTATACAACAAACCACTCACCCATGAGATAATGTCTCCACCATCTTAGGTATTGTACCACTACTGTTGAATCTATATCGTGAGTAGAGTAATTCCTCTCATACATTTATAACTACCTAGAGACATATGCAACCACAAAGTCCTACTGTATAATAATTATAATAAATCTAACTTCATATGCTTCATAGATTATAGAATATTCTTTATCTGGTATATGTAAAGTGAGGATATATGTTGAGGACATTCTTCCTTACAACTCCTAAAAATCACATTTTCAAGTATAAGACCAATCAAACTTCACTCATTTATTGGTCAGCTAATACATTGGTTCTAGAAAACATGATAAATATTACATAAAATGCTGATAATAACCAAATAAACATGGAAAGATTTGAATATATAAGATTTTCATATTATTTTTTCTTATTATCACTACTATGATTTCTCTAGGTCTAATGACACTCCTACCTCTAAGATGAAAAGCCATATAAAGTATGCATTATTAATCTAGAAACTGCATTTGGTTAGCTTGGCATAAAGATAATTCTCTCTCAATGTACTAAAGATGATGTCATATGTTTAGCATAGTCACATGATGAATATGAGTACACTAAGATATCATCAATGAAAACAACCAATAAATACTCCAATAAGGGATTGAAAATCCTATTCATTATTTATATGAATACTATAAGAGAACTAGTCATCCCAAATTGAATCACTATGACTCATACAAGCTATACATTCTCCTAGAAGTAGTCTAAGGAGTGTCCGATAGGCTAACTCTTAAATAATTATATCCTAATATCAAGTAAATCATAGAGAAGATCTTAAAACCTCTAAAATTATTGAAATTATTATCAATTTGTAGAAGAGAATACCAGTTCTTGATTGTTATATGGTTCAACCATCGATAATCCACACATAAATAGAATGATCTGTTATACTTTTTGGTGAAGAGAACTAGATAACCCATATGGGATGTACTCGGAAATATTAATCCATTATATTATAGATCTTCAATATAAACATTCAACTACATAAGATCTTTTGGTTCCATTTGGAATATTAGGATTGAAATATATCTCTTCTCCCTCTATGAAATTGACCAGGAACTCAACCTCTCACCCGGGTGGTATTTTATAGAACTCATCAGGGAAACCATTATGAAAATGGTCTAACATTGGATTAAAATAATCCTTCTATATTCCACCATTATCTAGATTAATAAAAGTGATATAAGCTATGAAGAAATCTAACCTGCATTAAATTTTTCCTGGAGGACCATCCAAAATATCCATATCAACCTAGTGAGAATTGCTTGTTCCTTTTGAAGATAGACAATAATACTCCACATGGAACATTTGATATGATACTAGTAAAGAACTAACCCATCCATACCAATAATCAAGTTGATGTTTTTCATTTCTAGAATGAAAAATTATCAAAAGAAAGTGTAATCACTGATTTCTAGAGAACCCGCCTTGAAACGTTTGATATTCTCTGACCACACTCCCAATAGTGTGTCAATGGTTAAAACACCATATATATTTCTCACATCTATGGCCTAACTATTTGAAAAAAATAAAGACATAAAATAATTCAATTCCCCTATATCCACAAAATATAAGTTTGATGACCCAATAATCATAACCCTTAATGGTAGATGGTCGTGTATCCACATTAGTTGGAGTAGTCTACATAACGTTGAACTAACTTTTCTCTCTTCCACATGCAGTAGTCTGAAAACCCTAAGAAACATAACTTTATTGGCACTATTGATCATGCCATGGGGTACCACATCCTCTACATCGGCTGGAATGGCTAGTAGAACTATAGCTACTATCCTACATAGGGATGGCTGAGCCCCTTCCTAGCTTCGGTGCTTTTTGGAATCCTCAACCACTGGTCTTCTATAGAAATTTTACATAGATTCTTGGATGATGACCCAATATTCAACAAATGTGACACAGAACTATGGGGAAAGAAAAATGCGGGTGCTTGTGGTGAAAATTTCAACATTGATAGCCCTAGAATACAACACGATTTTAATATGGTAATCCACTACCCTAACTGCTCTACCTACTACTTCTTTGGTGGAAAATATCATAATGATGATTTTTACCACACGAAGAAGAACTCCCATATTTCATGGTTGAAACAGGATGGCCACTACTTATGGCCTCACTAAGATTCCATTCCGTGATGAGTGCCAAATTTATCATGTCATCAAATCTACTTGAACAAAAACAATTAGCTAGGACATGATCTCATAATGAAGGCCATATTGGAAACGTATTTCCTTATAGATCTCATCATCTTCTATAGATAGTACAATGTGTTGTTGGTTGGTATAATGGTCAGCATTTTCCAACACTGAAAAACCTCCTTCTTCATATGCAAGAAGTAGAGAGGCTTTTCATTTCCCCTAGTTTTATTATAATAATGGATTAGTAAATTGATATCTAATTTTTTTAAGACATATCATCCCTCTTCCCAGCATCCTCTAGAATATCCAACCAATTCATGGTAGGATCATGAAGTATATACACAATAATATTTACCCTTTTATCTATGGGTGTCTTAATAAGATGAAATATTGTATGGACTAAATTGATCATGAACATCGCATCATAGGCCCCCTTACCTAGTAAACACTAGTGGATGAGGAATCTAAAACACTATTTTCATCATAGAATTCAAAGGAATGGTAAAAATTGTCTCTCTTTCCATTGATAGCATGACCCTCCAGATGTTATCTTGAAGCATAACATCTATTTTCCATTCAGGAATAATAGGATGCTTCAATTCAGCTGGGTTTGGAGAATTCTTATTTCCACTCTACTGACACTAATGTCTAAGATAACATGGAGACATTTTTTCTTCAAAAAATAACATACAACTTAGAAAAATGGCTAGTAAAAAGGTCAATCAAACAGGTGATTGAAAAAGAGAACCACTAACTCATGTAATCTCTAGATAAGGATTATAATTATTTTTTCATGACACAACAATTGATTTAATTTATCCGATGAAATACATAGGAAATATTGTAGTTAAATATGATGGTATATATCATATGTATAAAATAGACATTTAACTATCATGAACAATTCATATTAATATATCCATATTTTTATATTATGATTCTTGTATTCTCACTCGATACATACCTGGCCTTGAGTACCAAAAAGTAGAATTAGAAACATCATAAAAAAAATCACCTAACACAACATGTGAATCACTAAAGGTGAAATAACATCAATGGTATTATGTAATACATCACAAATAGTAATCTCATCCCTGGGTACTTTGATTTCCCCAATATATGGGTTAGATAATCCCATTAATATGATCATTACAATGTCCAAAAATATCATTGTATCATTTATAAATTTCTTAAACTATATGAAATATGAAAAGAATAACAATATTCTCCTTTAATACTTGTTCGTAACTTCCCCCTATGTGGATTTCCCTCATTTCATTAGAAACGGATGGTTATGAGAACATAATCATTCCTCCCCATATTATAGAGGCTTCTGACTAGAAGTAGGGGTGTAGAGTTTATAGAGGAGAGACAATAACCCTAGTATAAAGTGTCATAGAAGTATAAAAAAATCATAATAACTAGAAAATAATAAATGTAATTTCATTGATTAAGAAAAAAAATCAATTGAATAATACAATAAATTATAATGGAATAATATAATGATGTGCTGTAATGTACCTACATTTCATGATTTAACAATATAAGAAAAATAATATCATACTCAAATAAAATACATAATGTCCTCTCTCCAATACCCCAAACCAGAACCCTATGCAAACTCCATCAAAAAAAAAAAAATCAAATCCAAGTTCATTTTCCCTTATGAAAAACTTACCCACATAATATTCTCAAGTAACAACCAATATCCCAAATATTATATGAGTATGACTCAGTAGGTGGAAACCACCATGTCTCAACAAGAGTTGTGTGATAAGATTTTTATAAAATAAAGCGATAAACATGTGCTTTAATTAATTCAAAAATTAAAAAATTTTAAAAACACAATTTCTTTTATCAATGCTATAATATATATAAAAATGTCTTATGAACATTAAAAACACCATGTAAGCATAAAAAACATCTAGTTTCAGCACCATGCCAGTATATCTCAAAGAATGTCTTATTAAAAAACCATCTAACACTATATAACCATAGTATAGTCAACACAAATGATCTAGGTAAAGGACCTATAAGCACTAAATTTTTTTTGGGTAAATTCCATAAAATCATTACAATATGGTACAGGTAATAGAATGCTTTCTATATGAATTACAACATGGAACTGGCTTGAAACCACTCACTATCACCATTAAAACATATTCATGTGAATGTGATTGGTTTTAGCAAATTATATAATAATCTTAGCATGGAACAAAATATCTATTATACAACAACGATATCACAATATAACTAAATATATCTAAATGGTAAATTAAGTGAATTATCATTATAAATTCATATTCAACTTTGTAATTTCAATCAAAATTGATTGAAAATTATATCAATAAGAAAGGAGACACAATTTAGGGATTCTATAACATGAAGACCCCATAAGTCACATGTCATTCTAAACATACGTTAAAACATTATCCAATTTCAAATTCATTTGGAACCAAAGGAAATCAAGGAATAATCCCTTTAAATTATTTAATTAACATGGGTGTATCTAATGATGTAAAAATCATGATATTGCATAAAAATAGAAATTATAAAACCATAGGTCTAATATTTAGAACCATACCTTTAACCAATGTTGCAATCTTGCTTTCAAAAAGCAAACACCCATGAGGAATAAGGGGAGGATGATTTGAAAGAGGTTCCTAGACCAAAACTGATCTAGCTCAAAATAACCAATGCAATAAGCAAAAGGATTTCACCAAAACTCTTGGAGAACAATAAAAAAAAGGAACCTAACCAAAGGATCATATGATGGATTGATGATGAAAAAATAAAATATGAAAGGGAGGATGGAACTCTAAATTATCAAAGAAAATTTATTATGGTTGATAGGAGTGTATCTACAGCCAATACATATCAAAATTGATCTTCCCAGCATAACTAAATTATAGGGTCTGGTTTTAAAAAGGCATGTAATGTAGTTACACAGTTTTTAATAGTTTTAAAGGTATTCCTCAAAAAATGGAAAAACCTAATATTTAATTCATTAAAACCCATGAAAAATTACACGTTGTGTAATTCCTTCAAATGATGTGTAAATATTCTATTGTTGTTTTTTTAACCCATCACCCCTTTAACTCTACAATCCTCTTTTAATGCTTTTGAACTCACCATGAACCCATGAAAGACATAACAATAAATACCTGGACTGAATTAACTCAAAAAAACATACATTTGTTAGCTTTAGTAATTTTCTTTAAAAAGGTCTCTTCGTCTCTGAACAAAACTTAGCCACCATGTTTCAATGAATAACTCAATGAAATATGCACTAAACAAACAAGAGACTATACATGGGGAGTAATAGAGAATATATAAATCCAAAATTATACAATCAAAAAACTATAAATCTATAGTGGATTAAAGAGGCCATTGATTTCTTCCTTAGAAAATATAATGAATTGTATTTTTCATTACAAATACCCTTCTTAGAATTGAGGGATTCTTTAACTATCCTAATATGAACATTAGGAAAATAAAAGTGGTTGATTTACATTTCATAATAATAATATCAACCTTTGGTTTTTCTACAACATACTTTCACTTCATCCCTTATAGTAGTAAATTAATGTTCATGTTGAATTGTTTTTATGCCTGAATCACATTAATTGATCATATGATCCACATTTAATTGTTTTTACATAAAATCATTACTAAAACAGAAAATAGATGTAAAATGATATAAAATATAATAAATAATACATTATCCTCTATCAAAAACATCCATGAATCTAATTAATCCATTCCACATGTTTTTAAGCTTATGACTCATCCAAAATACATCAAAAAAAATTTATAGTCCAAAAATTTAGATGGAAGGTTACAAAATTTCTAAAATAAAAAATAGATTCCCCAAACAAAATAATTTAAATCTTATTATAACATACCAAATATATGAATACCTTGATCACTTGGAAACCTTAACGAAAATATGAATGATTCTAAAAATAAAATATTAGGTACATTTCTTTAATTAAAACATATAGTAAAACCAACATAAACCATAAAATCAATAAAAAATACTATCCTGTAAAGCTATCCTTATCATTAATAATATGTTATGCTCTATCTTACTTCAATAATGATTTTTAAAAAAGATTAAATTTCAACTAAATCACATTTTTTGGTCATAGGTACTGTTCAACATATGCTCTCAAATCCATAAAAAAGTAATACACAATAATCCTTATTTATTCCATAATTCGTATAATGAGAATATCGTGGATAAAATAATCAAATGGAATATTAATTTAATCAAATAATAATAACAATAACCATTTATCATCATCTATGGTAAAATTATATGATTCTCCAAGATAATGTATATTCTACTGGGATATATTCCCTTGATTCTTGGTGTATTGATTTGCGTAGAGTCCTACATCACTGTAGTAGAAACACAGAATATTTTTCTTTTGTTTCATCCCATTGCATTATTTTTTGTGGTTACCTTTTTATATTCCATTAAAAAATAATCATCATTTCAATAATTCCAAAAGTTTATTCTTTCTACGATTATCACCTGTTGGAAAATCCATCTTTCTCTTCTTTACTTTATCCATCTTATTACCAGTTGTACTCTTGTTCTTGTGCATCCCTCCAAATACATAACACTTGGAAAATTATTTTTATATATCATTAGAACATGATATTATGTCCTTATATTATGATAAGGTTTGGGAGAGTAGTTCTTTTAGAAAAATTACAATAATACAATAAATGTTATGATCCTTCTTACTCTTGGGACTATGTGCACTGGTGGGGTTCTTATTGCTTCCAATATTTGATATTAATAAAGAATGAAATAAATTAGATTACATCATGAAATTATGGCACCTAATGTATAATTTAAAAACTACCTAGTATTAATTATTTTCTTCAATTATAAATAATCTCTAAATCATATGTTTTTTTCATTGGGATTAGATAAATTTTCTTTCAAAGTGTTTCATTTTTTAATATATGGTTTCCCTTTTTCTATCTCCTAATTTTTATACTAAAATTTATCTGGTACCAACTATAAGAACGCCATCAACAGAAACCCAGATAACATACCTTAAATTATTACATTGTCATATGTTATATGAAATCACATCCCATGTGGCCAAATAGTTTATTAGTCTTGGTAAACTAGATATATATTTTAAATTCAAATTATATTTTGGTCAAAAAAATTAAAAACATATTTTATTTGAGAACACCAATATTCTTATAGCATAACCCCACACATCAATCATAACAAATATAATGGAATCCTAGTGAAAATTAAATCATAATAAAAGGGAAGAGATAAAATTCACATAAATGATATTTATACAATGTAAGATATCATAAAAAGTAATAATATTTATGTTAAGGTAAATAAATAAAACACATTCCATGTAATCAGTAACATTAATATAATAATGTTGGAATAAAATATGATAAAATAATTCCACATAAATAATAAAATTACATTGAAAAGATAACCACTTATATTATAATAATCAAATAATCACTTTTCAATTAGTATCAATTCTCATAATGATAGAATTCATAATGTTGAAAATCTGAAATGTACAGTCAAGGCCTTGACCAAGATATTCTTAATAAAAATGAATTACTCAACCAAAAACCAATGTGTATTATCCCATGAAAACTATAAATGAATTTAGCGGATATATCATGACCCATACAACTCTTACTAAGTCCAATTAATTACTCACATTAATAAACAATACAACTAAATCAACATTTATTAAAAAAAATAATTATCTACATTGGAATAACTAGTCATCCAAAATACCAGTACTTCCCTAGTCAAACTAATCATAAATAATAAACTAAACTATGTAATATGGTATCATAAGAGATAAACCTCAATTAATTATAAGATTCCAAAAATTATTTGTACATTCATGAAATTAACTTAAATGATATAGTTGAATAAATTTTGAGAAAAATAATATTTAAACATTCAACTATCACCCGTACAACTTTGAAACAATTGAATTATAATAAACATGAAGAAATAAAAGTAAATGAAACATATAATATCATAATAATAAGTATAGTAAAGATTTAACATGTAAATGTATTAGTATATATTCCTAATAAAATAATATAAGTGTATAACATAATAAATGTGTCAACGAATTGTTTTTTAAGAAAAATACATGACCACATTGGAAACATTGAAACAGTAAACCCCATGAAAGGGAGATTCTAAAATGGATATGTAAATACCCTTAAATTTAATGAAATTAAACTTCAAAAACATTTACGAGAAATATATTCACTATGCACCAAAAATGAGCGGTGAATATGGCATATATCTTACAGAAGTAAAAGTAAGATGTGATATCCTTACATCACGCTTCCATTAGTGTAGAATTATTTAACCTCACATAATTTTTTTAAATAATGTTATTAAATCATTAAAAGGATATATTAATATCTATAATAAATTATATGATGATTTTATATCATTTTAAAACCCATTAATTTATAATATTTCATTATTTTCATGGTTTCACATGCATCTATTTTATGGTTTTATGATCTGTTCATTTGTGTATAATTTTGGATTGTATAACTAAATAGGAAAAATTTTAATAGGTATGAAATATTATTAATTATCTTAAATAATTATAAATTATCCCATAAATATTTTCTTCTCCTAACATGATGATGATTCATTAGATTAAACCTTAATGAAAAACATTTTGTCAATTTTTGCGGTTTTTCCAAATTCCATGAACCGGTTTTGTTTTATTTACTATTAATCAAATTAATTAGTTTAATAACATTTAATATGTTATTATATACTAATAAAAATCTTATATAACAATAAAATAATTTTATGACAGGCTATGAAGAGGGTAATTTTAAAAAGAATGAAAACATTTTTCTTAGAGGTGATGAACTGAAATAATTGGACAATAGTTTCATTTTTTGAGGAAGATAAGGTAATAAAAGGTATCAATATAAGATATTTGATTAGAAAAAAAATAAAATATTACTAAAATTAAAAAATTATTATTCCTTGATGTATGAACTATATATGGATAAAGTAGAATAAGAAATGAAAATAAGAGATGTGTTTTGAAAAAAATTACCTCTTGAATATCACCTCCTTGAGAGAGCCATGAGGAGTATGGTTTTTTATTTGGTGATAAAAGAAGAAATAGTATGTTTATATATTTACCAGGAGAGGTATTGGGAGATATTTTGGGACATTTATGGATTTTGGGTCGAAATGGGGTGGTGGTGTGGTATTTATACTTGGGGAGAGGTGGGTTTACATGGTTAAAATAATGATTATATATAATTTAAATCTATCTAAATTGAAGTGGAATTAATATAAATGAATTTGGATGGAAAATAAAATTTTATTTTGTTCTTAGGGTTGTAAAATATCTCATCCGACCATTAAATTTTTTAGTTTTTAGGTATTTTATGTCATTACATTTCTAACTTTATCATGTTTCATTTTTTACCTATACCTTGGTAAATAATATTATTACAATGAAAAAATTTTCATGAATAAAAACATGAAATAAAAACGAAATTTGAATATTATTATTTCAAAAATTGAATCCATTTTTCCTCATTTGATCCTCAAAATTGGTAAAATTATATTTAAAATTCATCATTTAGTCCCAATGAAAAAGCGATTTTTTTAATATGAAAAGTTCTATGGTCAAAATTGTTTTTAAATAAAATTTCAATTTTAAATTGATTAAAATGATATATATTGTTTTTATTGAAGAATAATATTACTATTTATACTTTAAAACTAATTTAAAATATAATTCAACTATAATAAATTTACATGTAAAAACAGTTTTGAATTAAAATTGAATATTTTCTAACATTCATCAAAAAACAAAATTTCTACGAAAAATAACAAAAATTTCACATACGATAATTTGGATATAAAAAATTCCAAATTGAATTTATTTTTTTCTAAAAATACTTAAAATTTTTCAAAGTTTTTTTATAAAATTGCATCTCCATTAAATAGAATAAAATTGTCTTTTTGAAAAATATTACTTTTTATGCATGAAATTTGATTTATTCATATCATAAGTTTATAAAACATATTGGATGAATTAATTTTCTTAATATATATCATATATGTTTCAATGTAATCTATCACTGATAGTGATTTATTAAATTTATTACTATTAAATACCACTATTAGTTTAAAAAATGTTTTTAATAAAAACTCACCATTTATTTACTATTGGTTTTAATTTTACGTTACAATTATTATTTATCAAATTAATTAATATTATAAAAAAATTTAAAATTATTTTAAATAATTTTGTAAATCCTATTCAAAAACACCAATTTGACATCTAGTTTATAACAATCGTGTAAATATATTAACATTTAATGGTAAACTTAGTTTATCTATGCTCCGTCTTGAGTGCAATGTATATTATCAAAGAAATTAAATTTATTTAAGAAGATACATATAGTAAAATATTGGTGTGTTATAGAAAATTTATTTTAAAATTTTCAAACCCACTATATTTCATCCTCATTCACCGCCACACAACATGAGAGGTTATTATTTGTTTTTGGAGGCCCCATAGTGGATTACAAAGCCCATAGAGCTATATTCTTGACAAATCAAAGATACAATTAATGGATCATCACCTATTATAGTATGTAATCTATTCTATTTTGGATTTCATTCTCTCTCAATTCTCTTTCTAGATAAAGTGGACTATCTTATTTGATATTGGAGAGGGTTTGGATCTATGTTTTTAAGGGTCTTAATCCAATTGATATTGGATCTAGGGTTTGGTTCTAAATATAATCCTCCTTTGTCAAATTGACCATTCCGCTTCAATTTGGGGGTTTTCATGTTGGAAAATGATAATCAATGATCATTAGGTAGGTGGTCTAAATGTAAATTTCCATAGTCTTTATTAAAAATGCATGTATGTAATTTTGAAAATTTCAATTTCCATGATAGGGTAATAGAACCCGAAATTGATTTGATTAACTGGACTAGCCATTTGATAATGGGTTGAAATTGGGTCAATTAGAATTTTTTTAATTTTTAGAAGGAAATTTGTTGGTAATTTAAATTATAAATTTTGTTGATTAATGTGATTTTGAATAGATTGATAATGGGAATTAAGGCATAGTTATCAAAACCATGAAGGGATAATGGTATATATGACTAAATGTTAATAAATGGTTAATTGTGAATTGTTCATATTTTGTAATGTGGTTAAAGTGAAGATCAATGTTTTTGTTATATATAATTATCATATACCAAGAATAATGTTCTTGTTATATGTTTTAAAGATGATTAACCTTGAAAAATTTGTTATATTTGATTAATTGATAAGCGATTGTGGGACAAAGAACAATGGTCCAGATACCCATATGTGATTGACTGATAAAAGAGTGTGTAAACAATAATGATTCTCAAAATACCCATATGTTATTGATTGATAAACGAGGTGTGGGATATTGACAGATTCTCCAATTACACATGGGGTTCTATATATGTTGTTCAATTCCCCAAATACTATCATTGTAATATGGTTACAAGTACCTATGATATGAAATTCGAATTAAATGGGCAATGGAACCACATTTTATAATTAATTGTTATACCTTATGTGATATGGTTCATTCTCTATCATAGGCCGAAGTATTTATTGATTGTTTGAGCATCATTGTTAACCTGCAAAATTTATGTGGTTATATAAAGAATAATTGACTTGGTAAACATTTTACATTATCACATGCACTTTATTATTTATACAGATTCACACACTGTTATAGACTGAATATTTTTTTTGACATCATTGGTTGTGGAATAATGAGTTTTACAAACACCGTACTTATGTGGCCTGATCAGTACCTGAATAGACATCATGTTTTTGGGATGGATAAGGGAAAGTGTCATATATTAAATGATTGAATTGGGATGGAACATGGTTGAGGGAACCCAAAAATATGTTATGAACCCATTCTGATTTTCACTGCGTCTTTATTTTGGTATTTGAATATAGACATATAACTAATTTTGGAGTGAAATATTTATAGCTTTAGTTTGGATATTGTGCTTATTTTGGTCCATCATGTGATACAAGTCTATAATTGGTTATATGTTAATTTTGGTTGTGCAATTGGCTATTATTAATTAATTTTGATTCTTTTATTTTTTAATAATGATGTAATAGTCTCCCCATGATCTATAATAGACCCTTGGTGATAGTTGGAATCCTATGGTGTTCGACAGACATCCCTACAGTCATGAGGCCAACCAGCTCTGGGAACCATTACATGGATCCCTTGTTAGAATATCACATATTTTCATAAAAAATATCACATCATAATCCATAAAAATGAATAAACTAATCCCTCATGTTTACGAAACCATTGCGTAAATTGAATGAGGTTCCCCAATCTCTAACTCTCTGGCCTAGTGCTAAAATAAATATGTATAAACTAGATCTGATACCAAGTGAGGTAACCCATGATAAACTAGAATATATTCCACATTAATATTACATCTCAAAATAATATCACATAATACCAAGAACCATTAGGCTTGGTTCCTTTTTATATTATCTACACAAATAACATATCTTTCAAAACATGTAAACATTTCTCTATTATCTCACCCAACAAGACCTGATACATCTCTTATATTATACTAATATTCAAAACATGATAATGTAAAATGTAATAAACGAGTGAACTCAAATTATAATTATGGTAAAATATCTAGGAGTCATCAAAACGGTTTTATCATAATCATATTAGTGACGTGAATAATAAGATTTTTTCATAAGACATAATAAAAGTAAATGCAATCTAAAATAATCAAACAAATATCATGGAATAAGTGTTTACAATCATGATAAAATAATCATGAGTCTTCAGTATAATAAATAAAGATAACATTTAATTTTTTGAGAACCACATTCATATGTAATCATGTCATTTTTGATGTATATAAATGGGAATAGATCTATGTATAACCAAAGTAAGCATGGGTAAACCACATGTGTACCTTATTATTCATATTATTTTTTCCTATATAAAATTTGGATTTGGGTTACAACCCATGAAAAAATGTTCTTTGGGTAACTCTTAAATTTCTTCTGGCTTGGTATAACATATCATGTACACATTCGTTTGGGATAAATTATTTTATACCCATTGGGATTGGGATAACATCCCACACACCGTTTGTAAAAGGATAAGCTCCCATGTACCCCTTTATCTAATGATATATAAAATTAAAGAGCACATTGTAGGTAAATATAGGACCCCACCAATCAATATACATAAATATGTTTTCCATTTTAAATAAATCATATATCATATCATGAAACCAAAATGGAGAGAAAATGGGTTTTGTATTATTCCAAATTGAATCACATAAAAATTAAATCATGAATTTAATTGGATGTTATAGAAATAAAATGACCAAACATAATTATTTCATAATGGAATATAGAGGTTATATCATAAAAAATAACTCCAAATGAGATAGATCTATTGGATATTAATAGTAAAAAAGAAGTGGATCCATGAAAATTGTTAAAAAAATTCATTTTAGTTTTACTCTGAGATGATGTTACGAATCATATTCAATAATCATTTTCTATAAGGATACATTAAAAAACATTTTAAAAAATTCCAATAAATAAAATAAAAATGTTTCTGAAACATAAAAAAGGTAATTTATATTGAATGTTTAATGGATACTAAAATAAAATATCATGAAATTAAAATTCTTTTAACCATTTTAAAATACCAATATTGAATCCCATATAGTGAAAATGGTTATAAACATTAATTTGGAAAGAGATGAAAATAAATAATATGATCCTATTAGGTAATACATATTTTATGTTTAAATTTAATAATTCAATAAATTTTTTGAAGGGAATATTATGGACATTGAATAGAATTCTTATATAAAGGAAATGATAATTGGTCTTAATGGAATTTATATTCTATGATGGAAACAAATATAAAAATAAAGAAGAATTGACATAAAAACACATGAAAAATGTATTCAATATAATGAAATTGAATTAACAAGAAATATCATAAGAAATATAATACAATTAAATCATTATGTAGGTTATAAAAATTTATAAGAAAATATTTCAAGAATAATGATCCTAACTCAACAAAGTTTAATTGAGTTAACGAAACCATAACAATTTCAGTATCCTTTTAAGCAAAATAATTTGAAAGAAATAACTTGTGTAAAAGTTTAAAAATTCATTTAAAATCATTAATGGAGTGTTATAATTAATCTATTGTAAAATATATACACAAAAAATGATAAATAATTCTTTTAAATATGGTATATGTCTCAAAGAAGGAAATTTGAGATGAGAAAACATTTATGGCTTTGTAATCTTTTTTTTTGTCGAATGATATTAAATGAAAAACAATAAATATATATCTAAATACCATGAATACAAATAGAATAATGATAAAACATTTTATAGAGGTATTATATACTCCTTATAAAAGAAAATAGATACATAATATATTACATGAATCAATGAAGGAATTTTTTTAGATGAGAAAACCGTTACAGTTGTGGTAACATTTGAACCATTATCCTTTGAAAGAGAAAGAACCAAAAAATGACTTTAATTAATGTGAATTAAATATAATCAGGATAAAATAATTTAATTTGTTTTATATAAATCAAATTTAACACCCCATGATTTTATATGTATTCCATTTTAAATAATGATTTGGTATTTGATTTCCTATCTTACACATAACCATGATTTTATAAGAAATATGATATATTAAACCATGACAAACTACCTATAAAATTGGAAGGTATGAATAGTAATAAAACCTTATGAAAAATATGTATAATGATTTTGTATAGATAAAATATGTCAAGAACCGTCCCTAGGGCCCGTGTCATGACTTACCCAAGCTTGCTTTCTATAGGCCAGGGACTGGGGAATCATACCATAAAAGAATACCCAAACATGGAAGGAATTTTATTTCAACTTGTACACACACGCATAGACCACACCACAGATATAATTCTGAAACAGGAACCAACAACTAGTACATGTACTACAGAATGTAAAATGGTTCTAAATACCTACCCCACTAAAAGGAAATTAAAAAAAAGGGATTAAAAGATTTAGATGTTTTCCCCCAAGTATCCGACTGGAAGGGTTGGTACATATCACTGCCAGATGTCACTACATCACACTACATCTATCAATCCACCTCCGAGACCCATATTTCCCTAGCTCTATAGATTCCTAGTCAAAATTTTCCATCGTCTTCAAAATACACAATAGTTCTAGGTAAAGCCCGTGCATAGGTGAGTATAATAATACTCAGTAGGGTTCTCGAGAACAACTCGAGTCTCATAGAAATCAATAGTGGAAAATAACACAAATTAAGTTCTCAATGTAAAGCAAAAAAAGACACGTATCAAACCATTATAATGTAAGCAAAAAAGTAAATATAATATTTCATTGATCTCGGTCATCTTATTCTATTGATAGGATCTACTAATAATCCATGAAGGGTTGATTTTTTGCTAATCAACAAAGGGTCACTCTACTATTGACCGACGATGGGTTTCTCTATGGATGATCTACAATGGGTCATAGTACTGCTGATCCAATAACGGTCACTCTCATGTTTCTCTGCAAAGGTAACCTCTCATGATACTCCAGAAATGTCTCTCTCATGATTATCTATGAAGGGTCACTCTACTACTAATCTATTAAGGATCACTCTCATGTTGATCCACAAAATGTCACTCAATTGCTGATCCATGAATGGTTTCTATTCATTCATCTCATCACGTCCAGCCATTGGATTCTGCACATAGTGCACTTGATTTTTGGTGGATCTAATTTTCAATCCATTGGTCATACCTCATATTCTAGGAGGTCACACATAGAGTAATACAAAGGACAGTCTTGTCATAAGGGTCCCAAAATAATAGATGACACATCAAACAAACACCTAGTCTATAAGATATGGGCATTTTCATAAAAAGGGCCCTGACTGGTTTGGGATTGATACAAACCATATATAATACAACCTTAGTCAAAACTAACATTGAGTATCTCAGTAGGACATCCTCATCTCAGGGGTCCTCAGGCCACATAAGGCGCACCAATCGAACACCTGATCTATTAGTTAAAATCATTTCAGTGAAATGGGGGCGGGTTGGGTTTGGGCCCGGTCCGACCAGGGCCTAACCCAACTGGTTCTAGGCCACAGTTTACGCAACCCACCAGGTTGGATGTGACCCACCTGAAGACACACGGCATGGTTAGTCGGGCCAACTTCTCTAGCCCGGATGCGTCTTAGTTGCGTTTGGTTTCTCCCCCAGTGGCGCTTGTTGGCAGTGCCTCCCCATGTGACTTGTCCACATAACAGACCTGCATGGTCCACCAAGTGGACCTACTAGGTCCACCCAAATGTGGATATTCCATTTCTGTTTCTTCCAGTAAGCCTCCGTAACATTCTACCGGTCCTCCGACACACAATCAACAGACCGCATGCTTCTAGAACCTTTGAGCATCCTGGAAGAATGCTACCTCTTCCACATGGAGTCATTCAGTGTTGTACCACCATGCCACCAAGTCCAACTAGCCGCATTTCCCTACCAATGGGGAATATTAATGGTTGAACCTCCTCATTCAACCTGAAGTAGCCACTGGTGCTTGTGGGCATGTTGTTTCTTCTGTCGGGCACCAGAGTTTCTCCGATGGTCTGTTTCATGAAATTTCAACACCTACGGGAATATAGGGATGACACCTTCCCTAAGATAGTCTCAAACTCACCTTCCCACCATTTAAATCATTCTTCACGAAGAAATCACTAGTTGGATGGGTCTGGGACTTATTCGTGTCGTCTTACGCCCTTTACATTACATGTTTGAAACATGGGAGTTTGGGTATCATAGTTTTATCAAGCTATCAGCAATCCCTGTGAAAACCCCCTTAGAAATCATCATCCTATAAGATAACCTAATCCACAGATCATTTTATTTGTGGTTTGACCCACATTCGTTGATTTATAATGAAGAATAGGGAATTTAATTAAAAATTAATCCCTACATAGATTCATATTTTTAATAAGAAATAGATGATGATCCAAGTCTTCATCAACACAGTGATCCTTGGTTTATCTTCAACATTCTTCAATTCATGATTCTGATCTCATTCTCCACGATATTTTATGTCGTTCATAGATCCTCTAGTGTTCTTTATTCTTCGTTGGATAGTAATTCCTCCATAGGTTTGTCAGAGAATCCATATTGTTTAGTTATCTACTATCCATCACATTAGTTTAATAAAAATAAAACACTTCACATCGTTTCGATTACAATGTGATGTTTCATCATTATTCTTACACAAAGGATCCATTAGCGATCATCATTTAATGCACATCTTCATCGCACCACAGTGTTTTCATCCACTTCTCTATGGTGCGAAAATAATAACTTTTTTTTCTAAGCTATTTTATTATTTTTTGAAATGTCCAAAATTTTACTTTTCCGACCGACCATTCGCTGTAAATGTTAAGTCCTGTCTCTAAGAATCACGAAGTTCTCTGTTCAACGGTGGCCTAATATTTTAATATGGGAAATTTTTCAAAATATAGAAAATACATCTCTCATTTTTACTTAATTGAACATAAAATATGTTCAAAATTACATATTGGTAAACTTGGGCCTAAGAATCACTTCCTATCATAGCACATAGTCTCGAAATAATTATATATAATTTTTAAAAAATTACATGGAAATTATAGCACATTACATTCTTTCCACCATATGGTTTTACATCCTCAAAAGAACAAACAAAAGCTAATAATTCAAATGTGTTAACAGAGCCTAAATTCGATCCTCCTTCTCCTATGTGGTCTCCTGGAGGTTCGTGTGCTTCCACTGATCATGAAACAGTGGAATCCACCTTCCAAAAAATGTCCCGCTTAGGTGGATCCTCTATCTCCACCGAGATATCCTCAAATGTCTCCACATCATCAATATCTAGCTCCCCCTAGTTGCTGACATGTGATGGATCAAGAATGTACCTCCTTAGCTACGACACATGAAAAAAATTGTGAACCAATTTTATCTATTTGGGAAGAGCTTGGAGGTATGCCACCTCGCCAACTCTACTAAGAATCTAAAAATGATTGATAAACCATGGAGATAACGTGCGACCCCAACGAAATCTCTATAATCCCTATTGGGATGATACCCAAAGGAAAACATGGCCTACCTCCTTTATCTCCATGGGTCTTTTTCTCCATTCATCATATGATTTCTTCCTATTATGTATAGTACTAAACCACTCCTAGATGGTTTTCACCTTCTCAGTGGTATCTCGTACCATCTCCAGACCGCTGAGTGCTTACTCCTCTTGATCTATCCTGCATAGTGGTGATCTTCATGGCCACCTGTATATGGAATCAAATAGTGTAATGCTCATGGTGGAGTGATATTTATTGGTGAATTTTAACTCAACTAGTGGTATGTGGTCCTTCCAACTACTACCAAAATGATGGATGAAAGAACGAAGCATATCCTCCATGGTCTGTATGGTCTACAAAATCTCACCATCTATCAGAGGGTGAATGGTGGTTCTCAAGTGTAGCTAAGTCCGAAACGTCTCCGCTCATCATTTCCATAATAGAGATGTAAAACAAGAATCACGATTAGAGATGATCGTTGAAGGAACCCCATGAAGCTGTAGTATCTCTTGGAAGTAGAGGGGTCACAAGCCCTCTTCTGACCCCTGCTCCCAGATTGGTAGGGGATGATCCAAATTGATGAGTTGTACCATGATCACCCAGATAGAATTATGTACCATGGATGTGTGTGGTAAACCCATCATGAAGCCCATGTAGATACCATCCCACATCCATTCTGGTACCTCAAGTCGCTGTGTCATTCCTGTTGGGACCAAATACTCATCCTTCACTTGCTGAAAAGTGAGGAATCATGAAATTAACTCTTCCGCCACTTTCTTCATCCCTTGCCACCAGTACTAACATCAGAGGTCCTATTACATCTTCACCACAATATGATATACCGCTTAAGGGGATGCATGGAACTCCCTCATCACCTCCTCTCATAACATCACTGATACAATTGTGTGTCCTTTGAAAGGGATGACGTGATGATCACTTATCGAAAATCTATCAGGATCTTGTCCTATGGATATCTAAGCATGTCAGACCTTGTAGTCATCATACACAAGTTCTTCCTACATAACTCAATGCATGAGTAGAGGAGTGACAATAATCAAATGAAGATAAGTTTCTCAATCACTATATTTGAAGGAAACTTGCATCACAGATCTCTTTTATATCGCCTCACATAGTAGTTGTATGCCATACCTTCTGATGAGTGTGTATACCACCAAATTCCCCTTCCCAAGAGTGTATACTAACTGAAAGTCATTATCACTAAGAAACACTATCCATAGTCAATGTCTCATGATCAAGTCCTTCTATGAGAATTTATACATGAGACTCTTGTGGTTGGAGTAGATGGTAAACAGTTAACCCATCAAGTGGTGTCGCCACATCTTCAAGGAAATGACCACTACTACTAACTCCGAGTCATGGGTTGCATAGTTCTACTCATGTTTCCTCTGCTTCCAAAAGCTACAGGGGATCACTTATCAATCATGAATCAGGAAACAACCCAATCTGGTCTATAATGCGTAGCATAAGACTACATAACCAATTCCTTGTTTTGGAAGTCTCAATATGGGTGAACTCATCAGTCATCACTTATTCTCCTACAAATAGTTCTAGAACATCTATGCCTATACAAAGGCCTTCCCCTTCATTGTGAAAGATAAAAATGGTGATGCTGCTCTGGAAATGTTGGGAATGCATCTCCGATATTATCAAGCCAAACCTAGGAAACTCTTCACATATATCACTCTCTTTGGTGGCTCCCATGAATGAACTTCCTCTATCATTTCCAGATCCACTACAATTCTATCCACTCAGATACGCTTCCAATAATTTGGACCTCAATAATCCCAAACTGTAACTTCGAGAGCTTAACGTAATGCTGGTGCTCTCAGAGTGTATCTAGAACTATCTGTAGGTGTGTAGCATGATCTGTTGACACCATGTACTCTAAGATTTCATCATTGTAGACTACTAAGAAACGATTGAGGAAAGGCTTGATGATCATGTTCATTAGTCCCATGAACACTATTGGGGAATTGGTCTCTCCCAAAGGCATCACCAACAACTCATAGTGGTTGTATAAGAATGTAATGGTTTTATTTTGTACTTCCTCATCACTTACTTGAAGCTAATGATATCCTGATCTCATATCTATCTTCGAGAAGCACCTCACTCCCTTCAAATGATAAAAGAAGTCATCAATCCTTGGAAGTGGATAAATATTCATTATAGTCACCTAGTGAGAGGTTTTTATGTCCACACATAGCCTCAATCTCATATCTACCATCTTCGAAGACAATACTAGGGATTCCCATGATAAAACGATGGGTCTCATGAATCCCTTCTTCAGCAAGGACTCCATATGTACCCTATACTCAAAAATCTTTTTGGGAGCCATCCGATATGATGGTGAAAATATTAGTGTCATCCCGAGGTGTAGATCGATACGGAAGTCTACCTTTGTGAGAGGAGGTGCTCACAGAATGTCCTAAGGAAATACATCCTCATACCCATCCACCACTATCGGGAATCTCAGACTCCTCTCATCCACCACATGATGGGTGAGGCTAGACAACTGATGTGTTATCAACTGCAATATCCTCTAATAAAGTCCATCATTTTCTATATAAGTTCCCTTATCACCGGTGAAGGAAGACCTGGTTCCTACCCTGAAGACACACCACACTTTGCACCTAAAACATGGGATCTGAGCATGGACTGTAGATAAACCTTCAATACCCACGATGACGTCGTAAGGGCTCGATGCTACAACTAGGATATCCCAACCAATGTTATCTCCTCCTAGAGTAAGATCCCACTGTCAAAACCAGTGTCTAATTGTTGAATCCACTCTTGTAGGGGTTTTTAATCATTTGGATCGAGCCAACGGATCACCCAGAATCTCTGAGCCTCAAATAAGATCATTGGAAAAGCAATTTTGAATGGAACATGTGTCTATAAGAACATCAACTATGGTGGAGAATAAATTTACAATACATTTTTTCATCTCTAGAGTACTGTGGTCATAGGCCTCCACTACAGGAAGCTATCCTCGCCCCTGTCCATCGGCTCCCTGAGCCAGTGGTGGACCACCTGGGGGTGGTAGAGGTAGTACCTCAAACCGTCATCCACCACCTGCCACTTGGCCTTCTCCCCTTCCATGTCCAACACCCTTCAAAACCCCTCACTCATTCTTCTACCTGTGACTTGGTGGCCTCTCATTCCATTTCTAATCATCTGTATGGTTGGTTGGGCAGTCCTGAGCCATGTGTCCCTACCCTCCGTAGGAGTAGAAAACTTTATCTCTCAGTGGAGATCCTATACCTCGTGATCTACGCACCTTAGACCCTATATATTGTGGTCATCCTTCATATGTAATTCCTTTTTTGGGACTCTACATCATCTTCATACTACCAGCTTCATACAAATCAACCACATGTTATCTGGTGGTGGATCTCAATGTCATTTTCTACATGGCTAGGAAGCTCTTTACTAGTAGTTCATTCTATAGCACTCTATCCTGCATCCAGATTCATAGTGAAATCATCGACACTCTAATATCCAGTTGAAGTCCCTATGTATAGTTATGAGCCCAGAATAAAGGGACCCGTACCATATTGGAGGTGTAGCGGGAGGGTCAGTAAACCCTGCCGATTATTGGGTCATAGTTAGGATACCCTATTGTATGTGAAGTAGATCTTAAATACTCACTGAGGGTTGTGTTGGCAGTACGAATTATTCACTAAAGAGGCTCTCGATATAAAACAAGGAATGGGTCACCTCATCAGGGATCAAGATCATCAAGTTCCACCATATCCCTATCATGCCCTAAAAAAGGCTACCGACTAAGACCACCATCTGGTCTATAGGTGTCTCAACCAGGAGAAAAACACACCAAACTACCTTAAAAAAAATCCATAACTATATGAGGATATATCTTGCTTCAATACCACAATGTCCTATACCTATAAAACTTGTGAAACATGCTCAGTCGACATGCATTATCCGCTCGTGGGGCTGGAAACAACTGATGTTCTACGGGTGGTGGTATAACTATTACACCAGCCAAAGGTGTTATCGTTGTAACAGGTCCCAACATTGATCCCTCATCACTCAAGGGATATATTTTTGATCCCTCAATGGAATCCTTTGTAGGGTTCATCCTAGAGGCATCCGATAGGGAACAAGATGATCTGTGGTCAATAAGTTATATCTGTTGAGTTGACCCAAAAGTGATGAAGAGAAAAACATTTCCAAAACACATGCAACCCACGTTTTTGAGTACCCATATGAAAATGAAATTCAGGGACTTGTTGTATGGATATGTAACTATGACACTAACAATGGACTCCTTAGATTGAAATAAGAACATAAGATACTTACCACTATTTCCCACTTCGAAAATATAGTCTGATAGTTCTTCTGGTAGAACAGACCGGCCACTGATATCACATTTTCACAAACCGTCCCCCGGGGCCCATGCTGTTACTACCCAATGCCCGCCTTCCGTAGGCCAGGGGCTAGAAACTAGCACCAAAAATGTATACCACAAATAGGGAAGGAATTTTATTTTCATCCTATACACACACATGCATCCCATACTATGGAAAGTATGATTAAACTACAACAAACAACATGTACAAGTACTACAAAAATTGAAAGGGGATGGTATAACAAACCAAGTAAAAAGGAATGTGTAGGAAAGGAAGTAAAATATATAGAGGGTGTTCTCCAAGGATCCTACTTGAATGGTACGTACAGATGACTATCAGATGTCACTACAACACACCATGTCTTTTTACCAACCTCTGATCATCATCTTTCATTTGATCCCCAATGTCTTATTCAAGGCTATTTGTCATATGAAAATGAAACAAGAGGTGCGGTGAAATCCCCTATAAGGGTGAGTATAAAAATACCCATTAGGACCCCTATACCAAAAGGGGTCTAGAAAATAAAAAAAGGAAAACACCACAATGAAATATCTCAATGTGATGCACAAACTGAAAGAAATATCTCACACTTGGTAAAACATAAGCATATATGTAGAGATGATTAGCCATAAAGCAGGATCATATTATTCAGTTGAGAGGCATTATTGCTGATCCATGAAGGGTTTTTGTGATTAGAATCCATGAAGGGTTCCACTGCTACTAATCCATGTTGGGGAACTCTATAGATAATCCATAACTGGCCACGCTCCTGCTGATCCATGAATGGTCACTCTCATAAAGATCCACATTGGTTTTCTCTCATGCTGATCCACGTAGGGTAACTATCATGCTGATCCATGAAGGGTCCCACTCATTATAATCCACGAAGGGTTTCTCTCATGTTGATCTAAGAATGGTATCTCTATTGCTAATCCATGAAGGGTCACTCTTCATTCATCAGGTCACACCCATCCAATGGATTCCCGCACTTAGCGTGCTTGATTCTGGGAGGATCTACTCCTCAAGACATAAGATTTATCTCAACTGCTATGAAGTCCCACATAGAGTCACCAAAAGGACCATCTCTTCGTAATGGTCCGAACGCAACGAAGTACACATCGAACAGACGTCGAGTCTGTATGATATGCGGATTTTTGTAAAAAAATCTCGGTTGGATTTGAGTTCGATACAACCCGTCCATAAGCCAACCACTGCGAAATCTCATATAGAGTATCTCAAAAGGACAACCTCGTTGCAAGGGTCCTAATGCAGTATATTTCAAGTCAATAGGATGGCCAATATGTTAGTTATAATCGATTTAGTGAAATGGGGTCTAGTTGGGTTTGGGCCCAGTCCAACCTAGCCCGACCCGATTATGTCCGGCTCAGCCCGCTGGGCTGCAGGGCCGACCTACGGTTGGCCCAAACCTCTAAGGTGTGCCGAAATCTCTAAAACAAAATTGGATTTGCCCCATCTAGTGCTGCCTCCCCGTGTGACTAGTCCACGTACTAGAATAGCTAGGTCTAGCCAGATGTGGCTCTACCGTGTCCATTTAATCAAGTGCTGCCGGCCGAACTGCAGTCCAGTCCTTCCACATGTGGTAAATGGGCCACATGCCACTAGTGAATATGAGCACCACAAGTGTGGGCTGCCACTTCTATGTGGTATCGGTCAATGTTGCACCTCCACAACACTACGACCTGCCATTAGGAGTGTCACCTCCCTCGGCCTATGTATGTCGCAGACGGTTTCTTCTGTAGGCCACTTGACTTTCTCCGGTGGTCTGTTTCTCGAACTGTTTACGCCTACATGACAGGAAGGAATCAAAGTTCACTAAGACAGCCTCGAACTCTCCATTCCACCATTTCGAGAATTAATCAATGAAGAAAGAAGTAGTTAGAGGGTCTCGAACCTTGTTCATGTCGTCCACCCACTATGAATTAGAAGATTGAAATATGGGATGTTCAATATCACAGTTCTACCAAGCTATAAAAAATTGACGTGAAAACCCCCAAGGAAACCACCCTCCCACAAAAAACACCTGATAAATGAATCAAGTTATTTTTGGGTTAATCCGCATTCATTTTTATATAATGGATAATGGAGAATAAAAGCAGAAAGAATTCCTTTCATGGATTCATATATTATTTAGGAGATGGATGATGATCTTAGTCGTCCTTAATGCATGAACCGTGGTCATTCTTCAACATTTGGCAATTCCCAGATCTGATCAAATTCTCCACAAGATATTTCACCATGCTCTGAGCCACATTCATTCATAATTATTTATTTGAGATAAATTCCATTGTATTTATGTCAGAGAATCCCTAGGGTTTAACTCTCCGCTCACCAACCTGTTTGTTAAATAAAAAAGAAAACACATCGTAGCATTTCTATTATGCATGGACATACAATCCATTAGTGATCCCTATTTAATGCACCTCATTGTCACACTGCAACACCGTCATCCACCACTCAAGGGTGCGAAAGAAAATAAACGAATTTTTATATATGTTATTTTATTATTTTCCAAAAATTCAGAATATTATCTTTTTTGTCCGACCCTTACCTGTTGCAGTTAAGATGTTTCTAGGAAAATTGTGTCATTTTGAGTTCAAATATGCCCTCATCTTTACAATCTGAGTACTAATTCAAATGATAGAAGAATATTCTCTCATGTTTACTTATGTAATCTTAAAATAAGTTCAATATTATATTCTTGGATCACTGGGCATCAGAATCACATGCCATCTTAGAGCCTCATATCTAAATAATTCCATATAATTATATAAAAAATTACAAAAAAATTCCTATAAATTAAAAATTATATTTATTAATTCAATATAAACAAGTATTCAATTTTTATTAAATATATTTTTAAAATCATAAATATGTTTTCTTCGAAATTAATTTTTATCACATATTTTCATGATGAAAAAATAATTTTTTTAAAAAATTTATTAGAAATGTAATTTCAATAAATTAATAATATTTTTGAAATACAATTTTCAAAATTACCTTACGGTGATTTTGTAGTATTTTTCTAGAATCCAAATTGTTTAGTGAGATGTGAAAACAGTAATTTTTTTTGTAAAAAATATAATTTATTTTATAGAAAAAATACAATTATGTTTTGAATTTATACAAAAATTAAAATATTTATCCTTTAATTATAAATAATTTAAAAAATCGGATATTAAGAATAATTATACATAAATTGGGTAGAATTTAATTTTTGTGCTTAGGTACACAATTTTGTAAAAACTATTTTTATAAAAATATGTTATCTTTTCAAAAAATTAAATCAATATCTATTTATTAACTTTTTTAATGAAATATATAGTTTATATATTTTATATAATATTTTAACAAACATTTTTTATGTTTTTAAAGGGCATGGAAAGAATGTAAATTATGTTTTATGCTTAAAAATTCATTTTTTCAGAAACAGGTTTTTATTGTAGGTTTCATGCTTATTTAAAACTAAATTCTGGAATTTATAGGAATTTAATATTGTAAAATGGATTAAATTTTTTTAATCATCGTAATTAATATAATATAAAAATATCAAAATAAGTTTTGTTTACAGTAAATAATTAAAATAGTAAACTTTTGTTAACGCAGTTAATGATAAAACAGGCTTACAAGTGGCTAATGTAAGTGATTTGGGTTTTATTTCAAAACACACTAATAAAATATTTACTTTATTAATATATTTAAACTATAAATATTCCAGAAAATTAATCCATATTCATTTTTAAGCATATCCTATTATAGTTACAATATAACATTGAATTATTTCTACAAATTCTATTTGTGTCCCTGTCATCACTTATAAATAGGAACATATTATCCTCCCTTATTCTTGCCGTTAGAGTCTTCTAGATCATCAAATATATTCTAAAATACCTAGTTATAATATGTCAGTTCATCATAGTTCATTTTTACTCTTCAAGGAAAAATCCTTCAAGTCATAAGGTTTAAACCAAAGGAGGTCTTTCAAAGAAGTTGTAAAAATCATAACCATGATTTACAATTTTATTTATTCTTATACTTACTGAAAAGTATATTATGAAAAAAATTATTAATATATTATGATTAATATAAATTTTTTATTATGGAGGAACTTCCATTTACCACATCTTCTCAATCAAATGAGAGGTATAAATATTGAGTGTGCATATGCGGGGACAACCTCCTCTACACAACGATACAAATTATTTTCCATCACCATTATTAATGGATGTATTTCATAATTAATGTAAAGTTTATATATTATATTTTGATATAATTATTGTTATTTAATTATAATATAATATCTATTTTCATACCTTATGATCCAGTTTTAACCGATAAAGTTGCTTGGGCATACATGTTAACTACCACTTCAGTTAAGAGGCGTCATTTTTTTATCGTTTCTATTTTAATTGGATAGTAAACAGGATATATTTAATGAAAGAATATGATATTTATGATATAATAATTATTATAGAATATATAATTATCAATTAATTATCTCTTTTTCTACCCATCGAATAGTGCAAACATCACCCTGAGTAATTATGTATTACCGTCTCCCAGAAATGATGTAATTCGTTTTTCATCAAACTTTTATATGAATTATTGAAAATATATATTTATATAATATATATATCAATTATATAATTTTAAAATTCAGAATATGAATTAAAAATGATCAATGTGGATGGAATATGACTTATAAAATAAAACATACATGATAAATGAATCAGTTTTTACATGAAATGATGTCAACAACAAAACATTATAAATGAAATGGTATTATTTTATTATAAATAACCCATGTTTTGTGTTATAGTTAAAAATATGGTTCTTTAATTGAATTGTTATAAATATAAATATATTATACTTGTGGTTATATTGAAATTGAAACAAGACGTACTGGAGGCAAGGGTTTTAAGTTGAAGTCACATTTTCACTGGGAATTTTTCAATATAATTTATGATGTGAAAATTATAAGATATATTACTCAAAAATATATTTTAGTTAATAATAATAGAGTTATTTATATTTATTAGTTTTTTTACTTTCATTTATTTCTATCTATTAACTGAAATGTCTAAAAATGATTGTAATGAAACCCGACTCTGTTTTTTATCTTATGTTAGGAATATTTTCTTCTATGTCCATATTTTGAATAAAATTTTTAAAATATGGATTCAAATACTCTCCATGGTTATTTATAGATAATTGTTTTAAATAATAATATATATTTTAAATAATTGATTTCAAAATTTAAATTTCATTTTCCACAAGAAATGTTCGTTTGATTTTTAATAGTATCATCATATATAGCAACATAATCAGATGTTTATTATGACTAATAATACACATGATAAAATGTTATCTTATTAATTAATTTTCCTTATTTTTTATTATTGTGATCATGAATTTTTTTTTGAACTATTTTCATTCCATGTTTTGTGTTTTGATCAAATGTAAAATGTTATCGAGAACCTACAGAATACATTTGAAAGGATTACGATTATATGATGATCTTGTGACATTACAAACCAAGTATTGGTGGGTCCATTATATCCCTCTGATGCCTTTGGTAATGAATATGGAGTTGATGAACACTTAATATATGATTCATTTTGTAAATAGAAAAGATATGATATAGTTAAATAGATAGATGATACTTCTGAGAGAATATTAGAAATGTATGGATAGCGATTTAAACAATGGGACTTAATCTTCCATGGTAGTTTTTAGAGTGAAAATTGGATAATGAATTATATTTATAATCTTATCTTAATTACAAAAGCATATTCCTTTTTATATTAATATTTTCACATGGATCATGATTTATTATTGACGATTATTCACACTTTAGTGTTGAGTCTTTTGATTGAAAAAACGTATATCATGATTCATGATTATAATTATTCTTCCAATATGGAATGTTTTTGTTTGGTTTTTATTATACAATCATGACCTAATAATTATTCTCATTAATGTTCATTTGTTATATATATTATGTTTACCCTTTAAAGAATATGATCTAATAATTTCCTATATTTCCTTTCTTATGGTTATGATGAAATATATTTAAGTATGACATGTATAAGAATTTTTCATGACATGAATAAAATAATGGGAAATGATATAGATCATTTATATATCTATTTTATTTTATCAATGTTTCAAAAGAAACTAGACCTTAATATTTTTATAATAGATCATAAATTTCTGTAATGAATGTTCATATATTTAGAAGCTGTATTTATGAATTATATTTTTTTGTCACTATAGTTGGTATGAGAGAAAGGTTTATTCATTTTATGAAATTAAAAACATTTAGTAAAAACCATTATAATAAGACTATATACTTGATCACATCCTATATTTTTGTAAATAAAATAGTGTGGCTTTATTACGAAAATACTATAGTGTTGGTATAATATAGGGGGATGCAGTTTTGGAATTAATGCATATAGGGGTAATATCCATAAAAATATTTGGTCAAGTATATCTCAATGATCATTCTGATGCATGGTGAATGAGCCCTTAAAACCCACCCGATTTGACACACTAGGAGGATATGCATGGGTTAATTGATATTTTATTTAAAAACTATTATAAAGGATTTGAATATATGATAACCGTGTATAATGTATGGTAAAAAAGTTTTGTTATATTGAAAAGAAAGTTTCAATATTTATTTATCATATAAATTCTTTTCATTATTATACGATTTCCTACTATGGTTATTTTATATAAAACTATGATTTTTGGTATCAGACAATGGAAGAAACAAGAAGGTATCACGTTAACACTAAATATGATGGAAAATTAAATGATTTGTATCCTGAGAAACAAAATTTAATAGGAATTATAATGAAAAATATTGTTTATATTCTTATGCAACATTCACATTCCCTGAATCATTCCATCCATCCAAATGAGAAAAGGATGTAGCCATATATAAGTCTACCCATTAATCAGAAGTGTGGATGTAGTATTTAGGATCCCAATGATCTAATAATTCCTTATAAATGGACCCATACCAGTAAAGTGATATTTTCCATTCATTAATTCTCAGAATATGAAAATTTTAACATAATTTTGTTAATTCTTTAAAGTTAAGAATACCAATAGAAGCCTCTTAGAAAAAATATGAGGCAAAATAAATAAATTGACTCCATAGAGTGCGATGACTTTAAGAGATCATTTTAAAAAAATTAAATTTCCCTAATTTTTAATTTTAAAATAGAGAAATATTTTCTTGAAATAGTGATATGGATGGTGAATCAATTTTACATATGATAAAAAAATTTCAAAACATTGAAGTCATTCTTTACCTATTATAATTGAACCAAAATGTAAGATTGATTAGTTCTTCTTTGGTTGAAAGTCATGTATTGGAATTTTTTATCAATAAGATACTTTGGTAGATATAAATAAGTGAATTTATATTCTATAATGGTATAAATGAATATTATAATCACCCATCAATATATTGGTTTTGATATGAAACAAATGATACAATTCAAAGGAAATAGAAATATAATATCATGGGGGTAGGGGATGGAGATGTGACTTAAAATATGATATAGGCGATGAAAGAAACATTGAGTACACTATCATCAACAGAATAATAAATTATTTAACTTTTTATATGACGTTTACTGATCATAATAGTACTGAAGAGATGTGAAGAGGCCAGTTAATGGATGTAATGATTAAAAAGACAAACATAATGCACCACCCACACTCCAATGTTTCTTATGAAAAGCGTAAATAAAATGTGATAACAAGTGCTAAAATTCTTCTATTAATGATGATGATTGATTTCAATAACCTCTTAATCCCAAAGAAATGGGAAATATCATTAAATCACTGTTTTTGATATGGGGTTTGAAATTGAAGTTATAAAAGGTCCAGTTACCAAATACTATATAACTACTAATGTCTTATATGATCATGGTTCTACCAACCATTTTATATTTGAATAATTTTATAGACATATCACATTACCATCATTGTGATTATATTTTGAAATAAATGTAATAACTCATAATGGTATTATTATTGATTCTTATGTATATGATCTTCCCCAACAGATGTTTATGCGAATATGATTCCTTAAAATCTTGTTATTTTCTCTTAGTTTAATATTATGTCATTTTTTGAATATATTTTATGTATTTATATAAATCCCAGATCAATTTCTTAGTAAGGTAAGTAACATTTCATTTTCAAACCAACGTATATTCCTTTATCAGTGTAAATATAAATATGACCATCAAATGGAAATTATATCCATTTTGTGGGTCAGAATTCTTATTAAAAATAGGTATTTATCTCAAAACAATTTGGAGAAAATCATTATTGATTATATTATTATTTTATATATGTTTATTAAGTCCATTTCTGAATAGTTTCCATGTATTGCACAAAATTTTGATGTTAGGTTTTCAATATAAATCTGACAAGGTCTAATAAATATTTTGAAGGATCCCTATTGGATTCCCCAATTGAGTTACCAGTATAGAATAAAGCACTCTGGGAGAATTTTGATAAGGTATTCATTCTTTTATGTAAATCACATTGGGGAACCTATTCAATTATTTAGGAAGAAATAGGAATCAATGTAACTCTACATTTATTATCATATACACATAAACATCATGATCAAGAATAACTATATTCTTCCCCATATTATTGTATTTTGAGATTAATTACGAGGTAATTAATAATTTTACATGATTGATATTTGAGATGAATATTATCGGTCTCGGGTAAAAAGTGATGATATAGCTAACATATCCTTTTTTGAGACGTGGAAACATTGAATTTATAGTGGCCCTATATGGTCTTACAAATCCTACCACTATATTTATAGATTTAATGAATATAAAATTTTGACAATAACATGATTAGATTGTGGTAGTGTTTATAAATTATATTTTAATATATTTTAATGGAAATTAAGATCATTAACATCACATAAAAATTTAACTAAAGACACTATGGTTAATTTCTAAGTGAAATTTAAAAACTTCTAATATTGGCTATAGATTTTTTCATTTCTGGGTAATATAATCTTAAACGTAAGATTGTTATTGTATCCATAAAATATTTACATCTTTGAACTATAGTCCCAAACAACTAATTTTAATACGATCTATAGTTTCTTATAGTGGTTGGGTATTATAGAAACAATATGAAAGATTTATAATTTCCATCAAAAAAATCAGGAAGATAAAAATAAAGGGAGTCATGTTACCTAATAAAAATATTGGGAAAGAAAATTTAAAGGAACTGAAGAGAAGGTTGTTTAATGAATATATACTCATATAAACATATAGTAGAGAAGAGTTTTGGATTTATATTTATTCATTTAATTAAGGGAAGATAAATTTTATTATGAATAATGATATGGTGATTTATTATGCCTTAAGAAAATTTATGGTTAATGACAAAAATTACCCAACACATGATTTGGAGATAGAAGTGATAATATTTTCATTAATTATATGATGGAATTATATTTACATAGAATTGTGTGACATATGTACTGATCATTAACATTTATTGTATATATTCACCCATATATAGTAGAATATGATCCAGATAATATGGTTGTATTTGAATTAAGATTACTACTTCTCAATAAATTACTAACCATTGAATGTGTGAAAAGTGGATAAATAATTTATTTTAGGGAATAATTCAATCATACCAATGATTTTAATAAAAAGGATCAAATTTTTATGTATTTAATTGGATATACCATGAAATAATGAAAGAAGGCTTGAAATATTACCTTTCTCAAATGAGTGTTCATTCAACTATATATGTGAATAATAAAGTGGTGCATTAGGTTGATTTAGAGATAAAAAAGTAGTGAAATGTTCCATTGTTAAAAATTGATTTTAATTTAATGGTAATGTTCAAGAACTGATTATGTGTTCTTCCAAAACCAAAATTCAAGAAATATATATTGAAAGAAGCTTATGTCTCATCATTTTATATTCATCATAGATGGTCAAATATGTATATAGATGTAAAAGATATTTATGGTGGGAGAACATGAAGATATATTTTCAATGTATATATAATGGTTCTAGGTATGTAAATATGTTACAGTTGATATACTAAATTCCAAGGGAATGTTACAACCATTACCCAAACCACAATGGAAATGGAAAATCACCCCCATGTATTTTTTCATTGAATGTCCCAAAACATATAAAGGCTATAATATTATATGGGTTATAGTCGATCAACTTATGAAGTTAGTAAAAATCATCAGTATCATAAAATATTTCACTTTTGTTCATCATTATAGTATATGAATTATGTAAGTAGTAATATTTCATAGAGTAAAACATTATATTTTATCTGATCACGATATTATATATAGCTTGATGTTATTACAAAGTCATCAAAAAAACAATATATATATAGGTTTGTGTTTCTGTAAATTATATACTCCTCTGATAGATAATCAGTATGAGAGGGCCATTATACATTGGTGGGTATGTTGAGATCTTATTCAATGTATTTCAATGGTGGTTGTTTCAATTCCTTCCCATGGATGAGTTTTCATACAATTATAGAGTTCAGATACAAATACAATTGGATCCTTATGTTCACATATGTGGAAGAAATTAAAAAAAAATTAAAATTATATGATGAAGTTTTAGAAAGAAAATATTGGGACCCGGTATGGATAAGGAAATGGTAGAGAAGTTTATATCCATTCTGAAGGACATTAAGATTTCTTATAGTTGATATAAGATTTATGGTTAATATTATCTGTGATATTTGAAATTCAATGTTGTTGAGAATGAAACTTTCGTATTTATCCCTAAAAAGGCTATTATATAAACCTAACCCTTTCATAAATATTTTTTGATGAATTAACCAGAATATCGAATAACTACTACCCAAAGATCACATGGAATAGTGTATTTGAAAGACTAGGTTTATAATAATTGAAATTTAAACTATAATAAAAAATTAAAACTTTATTCAACAAAATAATATTATATATAACAATGATATACTAAACATCATAGGATAAACTAATTAAATACATAAATAGATGGGTGAGATAAATATCCCATAATAGGAATAAACATGAGAACAACTCATAACATCTAAGTCAAAAGATGTAATATGATATCATAAAGAAAATTATCAAGAATAATCACATGGGGTAAAATCATAAAGTAAATATTATCATAACTTCATGGAATCTTGAGAATGTGGTAGTAATGTAAAACATGACATCTACATAAGTCAAGGCTAGCTGACAAGAAAAAATCATAGAGTGGGCAGATTCCCAGCATGGATTAGGTTTACTCCCTAATCCCATTAACATTATCTAATGAGACAAAATATTACCCATACCATTAGATTTATATATGGGTGCACTAATAATAACATGTACATTATGATGTTTTCCACAAAAGGAAATCAATCATAATGAATAAACAAAAAAATTACCCATGGGAAGAAATGGATTTGATAATGATTCTTTATATCATAATCAAACAAAATTTCATAAATATTCAAAAGAGAAGAAATTAAATATTATGGATGTTCATGTTTGACTAAAATATAATAGGTCTCAAAATTTAGTGGTCATTTTATAATAAAGACTTAAATTAGCGTTATATAAAAAGATTATGGGATAGAAAAATTCCCCTAAATCGGGTGAGATTTTTAGGAATGAATTTTAAAATGATCATAAATCAAGTATTAACTCTTCAACGTAATGTATTATCATATATATATATATATATATATATGTAAGAGACTATATAAATAATTTATAAAAATCATGTAATGTCATTGATATTTAAAATTTGAGTTACATATAGAATGGTTATAACCCATAGAAAAACGTTGTTTCATAGAGATCCCTTACCTTATATTCCAGAATCGGTATGTAATTGTGCTTAATTAAATGAATATTCAAATTAAATAAAAAAAATATCTAATAATAATCCATTATAGCTCTATTTTATTTAATATTAATTTATTCTCTTAATTTTTAAAAATTTATTTGAGATATAATGATGAATTATATTTTTCTAAGAGTGATCATTTCATGGATCCATGGCCGGATCACTTATAGAAAATTATTGATATTATTTTCTAATGGAATTATGACTCTAGAAGTAAAATTAAATGGTATTCAGGCACCTAAAAAATTTAAATGATCCCATATACCCATATTTATTTTGATATATGGATGATTCTTTTAGTAATAACATTACCATTATATGGTTTGTTTTTTTATATCATTTTACCAGTCTCCATTGACTAGAATCAATTTATTAAAATAAATATTTATTAAAATTCTAAATAACTAATAATAATTTATAACTAACATATTATAATCGTACTTAAATATAATAATATATTTATTACCATCCATGAAAGTGGTAGAAAACGGAGTATGTTATTTATGGTGGTGGTGAACCAACCATATTATAAACAACACTCTCATTTAAGAAACAATATAAGGGTGGGTAGAAGATGTATTTACCCTCAAAAAAATTAATTTATATTTATGATTATAGATTCATTATTTCCCAATAAGTGATATATCCTTGGAGAAGGTATAAGAAGAAATAAATTTAAAAGAGGTAAATAGAGAATTTTAACCCTTAAAAGTCATATATTTGAAATAATCGTTTAGGAACATGGAAATGTTATTTTTATGAGGCTATTAAAACTATAAAACATGGGATGGAATTTTAATGTCATGGTAATTAAATTGGGAAAGCTCTATGTGTTAGATGTGTGAGGAAATGGTGTTATGAGGTGTGGTATTTACAATGGAGGGAGAGGGGTGTTTTGAAATATTTTAATCATTAGTTTGAAATATTGGATCTATAATAACTATATTATCGATTATTGTTATTATAAATATTTAAATTTTTAATTTGTTTTAAAATAAAAAGATTATACATAATGAATGATTAAAAATTCATGGATTGAACTTATATGTATAAATATTCTATTTTGACATATTTCACGATTAACTAAAATCCAAATTTGTTAAAAAAGTAAAAAAAAATTTACCCTATAAAATTTATGATGTATATATTCCAAAAATGTAATAGAATTTAAGAAAATAATTTTATAAATATGAGGATTTTAATTTTTAAATAATTTCTTCATTTCTTTGAAAATTTTTAATTTAAATATTATGATTGATTTTCCGACCCTTTAAAAAGTTTTGTATGGTCTCATAAAATTATCTTATAATTTTAATTTAGAATTATAATTATTTATGGGTCGATGTTATTAAAATAAAAATTCATCTAAATCACTATATTTTTTATAGAATTCAAATTAATACAAATATGTTTTACAAAAAATTAAAATTATTATTTTATATTTTTCTAAAAAATCAATTTATTATAAAATGTTAAACATATGTCCTATATTAATTAAATAATATACTTATATATTATTTTAAACTTATAAAGGTTATATACTACTCTACTAGTAAGGTAAGAACTTCCAATGATCAAATTATTAATTAATGATCATGCTGTTATTCTAACAGTTAGATTTGTAACGAACATATGGCTCTCTACATCATATAAATACATCATATTCCATAAATTATTCAGTCAAATATATTTAATATATATATATATATGTATATTATTTATATTTCAAATCTATATTATATTACGAATATAATACTCCATTTCTACAGTTTTTTTGACGGGTACTGTTATTCTGGGAGACCAAGCATATCCAAATTTCCATATTTTCGTTATCTTAATTAATATATTTATCCAATTATAATATTTTCAGTTAATTTGGCCATATTTAATCTAAAAATTTAATGTTAAAACAAAAGAAATAAATTTTTTTCTTTATGATGTTGTGTACATTCTTTACTAAACACGACGAATCAAAAGGGAAATTCCATTGATAAAATTATTGGTCATTACATTCACCCACTTAAGAAATTTCACCCTAAAAATTCCATTTTACCTAATAAGTTGAAGAAATTTTGGTTCACTTTTTCTTAATCACTTTATGCATATTTTATTTTTCCTCATTTTTCTTATGGTTTGGTCATTGTACTTGGACTAGGTTAGTTTTGTTGTTGTGTAGAACTTCTTCTCTATGGTCCAAGATCTTCATCTGCCACTCCTCATAAGAGAGATCATTTTATATAATTTTTTAATCTTAATTTAGTATATGTGAGGGATCTATTATTTAATTATTCAAGATGTATTTTTTCCACACATCATTTACTTTATAAAGGGTTGGTTGGACATCTATTAAATAGGACGTAACTCTGATGTGATCGGTAATATCAAAGGAAATGATGTACCTGGGATATTGAATTCACCAATTAAAAAATATCACGACTCTCTTCCATGGATACATATAGAAGAACACATTATCTCTAGAATTAAAATCAATGAATTCACAATGACTATTGGAATAAAAAATATGTTTACTTTTATTAACCATAATGTCCTATTGAATGTCCTTATTTTTTTTGACAATTTCCTCATCAATTTTAAATCTAAAAAACATGTGTTCACCAAATTTGTCCCAACACATATGTGGTAATCATATATTCAAATAAAGGGAATCATTTTGATATATTTTTATGATTTAGTGAAAAATGTTATTTAATGACAACATGACTTGAAGAAGATGCTGATCCCATAATTATTTGATGTCCATCGAGCATTTTCTCAACATTTCCTCAAGTGTATAGATAGTTCACTCGGATTAGATATTAGATAAGGGGTGATAAGCTGTACTGAAGTGCAACTCAGGGTTTGGATATTTTTGGATACTCTTCTTCATCATGGAGGTAAATATCATATTGTGATTATATATAATCGATAATAGTGTTCCATGAAAACTCACAACTTCTCTGATATATTTCGGTGAAAGTTGATAATTTTATAATTCCTCCAAAATTGAACTTAAATGTAGATTATTTTCCATATGATCCACCATAACACACATATCATTATATATTATGATTATCATTATATGACCGATGATAAATCTCATGGTGATGTTTTCCGATTTCTTTGTAGGTATAGGTAAGAGTTGAATTATCCCTATAGATTCTTTTCCTTTCATAATTCACTACTAGACATAATAGGAACATTGATGTATATTTTCTGATCTCAATATTTATATTATCCATCTAACAGTGCTATTAAATATCTTAAAAAAGCTTCTTACAGTAACTACAAAAACTTTTATAAATAAGATTCTCTTTTTGAATATGAAATTTATTATAAAGTAATATATTACTATAAAACACCAAAAATAATTTTGTTGTTTTGTAAAATTTTGAAAATATATCCTATTTGATTTATATTACCTTTAATAATATTAATCATTAATAATACATAAATTTCACAATGATTGATCATGTCATTATATATTTAGTGTTATGATATAGTGTAAATTTATGTACAGAAGGGGAAATGACCTCTTCCAAAAGGACAATACCCTATAAAAACCATTCATCAGAAATTGTGTGGAAGAAAAAATCATTGATATTTCCCAATAACAAAACTCAAAATGAAATTCAAAACCTGAAGAGTGAACAATACAATTAATAGGTGAATATCAATTTTTCAATATCAGTTCCCAATCCATATTCACCGAACCACTATATGAAATCCCCATTGTCAAGAAACATACCCTTACCACGCACATTGGTGTAATAAGTGGTCATGTATCTAGAATAGAGTAGTTTTTATTTTTATATTTTTATTTTTAATAAACTTGTTTTTAATTATTTCTAATTTTTATGAGTTGAAAAAAAATTATATTTTGACACTAATAAAGCAGAATGTTATTTTTGGGGAAATATAATGTCTTCATATGCTTTATAATAAATTCAATAATTTTGAAATAATTTTTTAAAATATTATTATTGAAAAATAATTTATAAAAATGATATATTATTTTAATGAAGTCCAATGTGATAATTATAATCTCTAAAAAGTGATTAATATCTTAAAACTAGTATTTTCCAGTAAATAATGGTAAACTTATTTTAAATAGAAAATCATATTTTTTAGACAATTACTTTTGTTAAATTAATATTATTTTTCATATAATTTTTTCATGATTATCCAATGGTGAATTTTGTAATATTTTTAGTGATAGAATAAATTTTAGGTAAAAAATAATTGTATAAATAAATAGTTTTTATTTAGACATTATAATGGACAAAAATTGATATAATTAATTCCATAAATGGAATCCATGAAAAAATATATATTTATAAATTAAAATAATGTGTTTTTAGGTTATTTCAAAAATATCCTAATCCTTTAATGAATCTAAAAAATCCTATATTAAATGTTAATGTTTTAAAATCAATTCTATATTAACATAGCTCACTTCCACATCACCAAGTGTATTATTTTGATGATTCAATTCTTCATATTATGAAATATTTAAAACCAATTTTATTTGGATGAAACCATGTTAAAATAATATGAGAATTTTTTTGTTAATTTTTATTTTATTGTATAGTGTCAAGAATATAAGTTTAGAAATACATAAAGAAACCCCCAATATTTTACTATAAATACCCACCAATCCTCCGACACATTTTTCACTAAAAACCCATTTTAGATGCATTTACCCACAAATATTCTCTCTAAATACCTCATAAGGTGTTATTATGATCTTAATATACTCCCCAATCATTTAGAAGTTCCAAATTATGGTGAGGTATAATCTCATATTCCTTTTTATTTTATGTACATTATTTGTAATAAAACGATGGATTTTAAATTTTTCTTGTTGTACTATGTTTTAGACATATATTTAATATCTTTATGATTTCCATGTAAATAGAGGACACTTATCACTCTAATGAATCCCTCTCTTGAACCATTATAATTAACCTTTATATTTTTGAAGTTATTTGGTGATTTTCCATGCCCAGAATTTATGTAGTGAATACCGATCCCCATTTCAACTCAATGGTATTCGACTAGTTGTACCCATGCCTAATTAATTGGTTAATTCCATGTATAAAATCCACACTCATTAATCATGGGATAAATTTAATGAAACTATTTCATATGTTGTATGACCTATGAGGAACTCTTATTCATGTACATGGTATAAATATGAAGTATTGTTCTAGAATTATATCATTCCCCAATGCATTAAGTTATATTTTTATCTCATGATAAGTAATTAATGGTGAAATGGGAGGATATCCTAGTAACATTATGTTATCATTTCTTGGTGGTTTGTATTGACATAAAAATGTGACTACATGATTTATGTTGTGTCCATATTCTTATTTTTCATTGTTGTTATCATCTTATATCACACTTCAATGTTCACGTATATGAATAAATAATTTTATGTCACCCTGATATCCCAATTGAATAAAATGTATTATTTTCATTGTGTTATTCTTTTATTATTCCCTCATTGTTCTTTATAGCTAACCCTGTTATTTTTCATGTTCTTACATTATCTCATGTAGTATTAGAAGATTGATGGAATATAAGGACATGTAAGGGAATTTTAAATAATGTTGATGCACCCATGTTTAATGTTAATGTTCATTGTACCTAACTTCCTAAAGAATATATTCATCATGATCTATTTGTTATTTATTATGTATATCATTATGCAATAAAACATATTTTATATGTTTATTAATGATATGTAATATCATAGTTGGTATCAGAGAAATGTATTGTAATTTTCATGGATTAGGAATAGAAAACTTTATTTAATAACATAAGGATATATATTAACATAATAATCTATCCCTAAATTATTGTAAAGTATAGAGTAAGTGGTTTCTATGAAAAAAACCATATTTAGATAATACAAGTTGATGTTTCTCTAGCATAGTTGTACCTAGAGGTAATAACCCTGAAAAGGGAAAATTGCTCTTTGACTCAATCATCCTCAAGTTAACTAAAATGTGGCCTTATTTAAAAACATATTTGATGCTCCTTGAGGATATGATATGCTAAACTAATATTATCAATACTGACATTATGAAGGGAACTAAAATTTCGATAAAATTTTATGTTACGAGAAATCTTATGGAAAACATAGATTGAAACCTATAAATTCTTATGTTAATGAATTTATGACATTTATGAATTATCTGTTTATTGTTCTTAGTATCCTACGTAATTATTAATTGTTTTTGAATTATCATCAATAATTTTTCATTTATGTTTCATCAATAGCTTAGAATAAGAGGAACCCAGCCAACTACTTATGTATTGAAAAATGAAATGGCTTCCCAATTAATATTCCCAAACTAATCGGTGAAGGGGTCAATAAATTCTATAAAATTATTTCTCAATCATCCTAAGTTATTAATATAAATGTGAATATGTGGGAAAACCAAAACCTATTTAATAAATAACATGTTTTAATTGAGGTATTTCTAGGATAAGGGCCTCCATCTTTTAGTGTATCTCTCAATACCTTAACAATGAAATAATTGACCAATTATATTGAAAATATCTTATCTATAATTCATTTCAATGAGTAATATAAGGTAAAAATATTCGTTTTTCATGTGGAGGTATAAGTAGATAAATGGTGGATATTAATAAAATATTCAAATATTGAGGAAGAGATTGAATGGATGGAAGGGAAAAAAATCAAAAAAATTATTTTCAATAAATATTTTCCTCACACTCTATGAGTAAAAAAATAGGGGTATTTCCTTATCTTTAATAAAAAGGATTATGAATTTATTAGAATGTATAATGTTAACTTTAAATGCTTTTCACAATACACAGATGTATATTTCATTCCCCATAAATGTAAATTTTACCGATTCTTTGGTGGGTTATAGTCAAGTCTAAAAAAATATTTTGTTATTCATGTATTTGAAAGCTGCGGGGAAATTTTCTGATGTTAACTCAATGTAAAGATGAAGATAAATACATATAAAGGGTCTCAAAGTTATGTATATTTTATGTAGATTATGTATTTCAAATCTTTGTAACAATAATAAAATCACTTGGGGGATGAAAGTCGATCACCAATCTTGGAAAGTGTTAAGGTGGAAGCATCTAAAAAATTTCATGAATGGCACAAAGAAAATGCATTTGGTGTATGATGGAATGTAACCTAGCTATAGGATGATAATAGGATAATCGAAAAAATGTTTTGGAGGATAGAAAATCTCAAGTAAACCCTCTACCCACTATTAAATAATTTTCCTAAAAGGATAAAGGAAACTATATAAATTAATGAACTAAGGTGAAGTATGTCAATGATAACTCATACTAATAACATACATGACCATTATAAAAGGGTTGGACTATACCATACAAACTTTCGGGGGTGGATACGGACAACAATTCAGTGATAGGTACACTGTTTATTTATTGAGAAATTTTAAACACACAATTTTATTCTGGTTTTAAATATTATTTCATATAATGAATGCTTAGTAGAACTATTCTAACACCACCTCCAAACATGGAAGTGAATATACATCAGAACACAAATGATGGGTAAATTATTACATCCTAACAATATTAATTATCCCCTGCAATTATATGTGGTATGAAATTACCAATGAATGTTTTGTCACTCCTTTTTGTTGAATTAAATGCAATTTTCGGTCTGGATTTACATTCCTCATACATATGCAGCATAATTTATCAAGAGATGGAAGTATCCCTCCACTGATAATCGCCATCCAATTCTATACAATTACAAAAATGAGTCTAAATATATTTTCATATCATTATATCAAAAATGAATATTATTTCATTATATGAAAGTATATATTGATCAAATGATTAATACTAAGGGAATGATTATCCTTGATGACAAGCCTATTATGTGGGAATATGTTATTGTGTTTCATAAATAATTTAATTTTCCTACTTCATGGAATGAGTTTGAGTTCTCAATCTATAGTATACGAGGATTATTTCTAATATATGAAAATCAAAATATAATGTCCAATATTATGCATGAAAAACTCGAAAAAAATACTGGAATATATATTTGAATGGTATAAATGATTTTGTTCATCAGCATGGGATACACTAGTCCTATTCATCAAGAATAAGCTCGAGTCAATATGCTTCTATATTGATTATCATGATCTTGACAACATCACAATAAATTAAAAGTATCACATGCCATAGAGTGATGAATTTTTTGATTAGCTATGTTGATCCTTGTACTTTTCTTTGGTGGATATTTTTTCAGGATATTATCATGTAAAGGTAGAGGAGTGTATCAAAAAAACTTATTTTCGAACATGCTATAAGAACTACTAGTTCATTGTGAAACCATTTTGAATCTAATTATCTATCAATATTCGGGGACATAATCAATAGTGTCTTTAGGGATTCCCTTGATAAATTATTTGAATTATCTATAGAAAATATTACTCTCAAATCTAAAATCAAGGGGGATACATGATACTCATTTGAATTCTATATTGAATAACATGAAAAAGGAAAAGTTATATGTGATTTATATTAAATGATATTTTTGGGAGAAATTAAAATTAATTGTTGATGTTATCAACCATAATCGAAAACTTATGGATCCTTAATAAACAAAGTTAATTGATGGAGGGCCCACACCAACATCTGTCATAGAGATCCACCTATTCCTTGGATTGGTTTCACACTAATGCTTATTTCTGAATGAATTAAGATATTTTCAATCCTAATAAGAATGTATAAATCAGAAAGGGGGGGGGGGTTAGAATGATGAATGAGATGAAATCCCAAAAGGGTTAAAGAATTGGCTAACCACAACACTTATTCATATATTACCCACAAATCTGAAGGAGTTATGATATTTTGTTATGTGTATAAAAAGGTATTGGGTTGTGTACCCATCCATGATGAAAAAGTGATAGATTATACTTCCTTCTAATTAAATATCCATGAGTAAAACTACCCAACTCTTGATCTGGAATTGTCTACAATGATCATCACAATGTAATATTGGCTATATTATCTCTACGAGGAGAAGTGTGAAATATATATATCATAATAGCATCATGAATACATTCACACAACATGATGTCACATAAACAAATTATGGTGGTTAACCCTGATCAACGATTATTATTGTTTGATGTATTACAATCCTAGGATTGCGAATACAATGATAAATGCTATGATTTATAAGAATCATGATACCCTATCCATAATAAGATTTTTTAGTGATCTAATTTTCTTAGACTTGAAGAGGATATACATGAGAATAATAAATGTTTACTCATCCTCCCTTACTCAAAATAAATACCAAACAATTCACTTTTGAGAGGACCTAGGAAGCCTAAAATTATGACGTAGAGCTATAAAAAAGGTTCTAAATACACAACAATTCAACATTTATTACGATGTAGTTAGAATTTTTGGAACCTTGATTGGTGTCCCATAAGAAAAAAACATAATTTGGAACATCGGGATGATTCAAATAGCTCAACCTTCTCTATTAATCCAAGAACAACTAAGACATATAGCTCTGTTAATGAAAACATGTGGTTGGATAGAATAAAGAAGGAGATTGTAAAATTTTTATAACTATGCTTGGTATGAAATCAAATCAATGATTAAGGACATAAGTCTAAGGGAATAATACAACCATTATGAATTATTTTATGGAAATATGATAAAATAACTCTGGATTTTGTTCCATGAATCCTTAGGACTTAGAAAGTAAATAAAGTCCTATGTGTAGTAGTCGATCTCCGTATAAAGACATCTAGTTTAATTTTTATCAAGTAATATTTATATCATAAAAAAATTACTATGATATCTATAAGGGGAGTTTTTAGACTATAGGGAGATCCACTCTACATTATAGCAGATTGAGAGGGTTCATGTTGAGGTTCTGGAGAAGCAATCAGTAAAAATTAGATTGAGATATGAGTTTTTGTACTACTTATCACCCTTATATGGATGTTTATTATGAAAGAAGTATTAAAATATAGAGGATATCTTGATATAATATTAAAAGTATTTTTATGGTTTTTTAGTAAGGGATGAAGTTAGAGAGGGGAATATTATGGTACATGATCTGATCTTATAGATGATGGAAAATATTGAAAACATTCAATGTCATATGAAGTTCATTTAAATTCCAAAAAAATATGCGTAGAAAATAATTGATAAGACCTAGAGTGTGAGGTTGGAGATAATGTATTCAATTATATATCCCAATATAATAAATTAATGAGGTTTGGGAAGAAGGGAAATTTTATTCCATGATATGTTGACCCTTTAATATCCTTGATCTCAATAGGGTTTTGGAATATAAAACTTCACTCAATCCAATCCTATCTAAATTAGGTGATGTGCTCATTGTAGCCCTCTTGAGAATTAAAATACCATACACATCACATTTATTAAATAATAGGTTCTACCTTTAGAGAATGATAAATTTTATTATGAGTATCCATGGAATATATTATTTTTTAGATTCAAATTTATTGAAAACATGAAAAGTAACCTCATATAATTATTGTTGTGAAACCAAAAGTTTTACTAAGAAACCTGAGAATAAGAAGTGGCGATGAAATATAAGTTCCCTCAGAAATTTAGTATATGAAGTAGAATTATTGAATGGTAAATTTATGATGGGGGAATTTAATGAGCCAATATTTGATAATTTATATTCCATTTTATCTAGGAGTTAATTCATTATTATTTAATAGAGTTTTAGAAAATACATGCACTACATTAGTTATTTTAGACCAATTAAAAAATATTTCATATCATATTTAAAATTAAATTAATAATATTTAAAAGAAATTATATAGTCATTGTAAAATTAATAATTATATTAGTATATATTAAGGGTTATAATAAAGTATAATTTTCATAGATGGAAGGAGAGATGACCTTAACCAGTATGATTGTACCCTATAAATCCCATTTATTAGATATTCTATGGAGGATGGAATCACTACACATTCCCCTTGACCAAGACCGAGATGAAAATAAATAAATGAATCATGAATGAAACCATTTATTGTATATGTTAATGATTATTGAGATCACAACTTAAACCATGTTTACTAAACCACCCCAAGAATGACATGATATTGGACACATTATTCATAGAGTGTATGTTGGTGCAATAAGGGGTTATGTGTCTAGACATATGTAGTATGAAGATGATTATTTTTCTTTTTTAATAAATAAATGATTATATATATCCCTTTTCATTACTACCATTTTAAATGAGGTGGAATAAAATAGATTTTGATACGAAGGAGAAAAATGTATTTTTGGAAAATATATGGTTTTGACACCCTTTTTAATAAATTCAAGAATTTTAAAACAAAATTTATTTTCATATAATATTATTATTAAATAAATTTTTGATAAAAATGATACTATAATTTAATAAACACCAAAATAGTTTTTATAAGTTCTTGAAGGTGGTTAATTTCGAAAAAATTCGTATTATTAATTAATTATATTTATTGGAAACTAATAATTATCATATTTATAAAATTAATGTTATAAAATAAATACTATTTTTGAAATCCACTTTAATAAATTATCCAATGATAATTTTTTTTATAAATTTCAAAGGAATTTGAATTTTTGTGTACCAATTCTTTATAGTATAAATATATTGTCTATATTATGACATCATAATGACCCAATAGTGCTGTAATATATATCATTAAATCAATGTCAGTTAAATATATAATTATTCTATTAAATAATTATTTTTTAAAATTATTTTTATATTACATTTATTATCCTTTAATGAATCCTCTAAATCTGATATAATATTTTAGGGTTTTAAAATCAATTCCTTATGTACATGACTCACTGCCACCTCATCAACGGTATTATATTAATTATTTTGGTTCATTTAATTATAAAATATATAATACCACTACTCATTAGAATATTACCTGGTATAAAACCATGTTATTCTTTGTGGTTTTGAGCATTTTATCATATAGATTCCAAAAGCAATGTTTAGAAATTAGTGGTGAAATCCACATTCTTTTACTATAAATACCATCCCATACTCTAAATAATCATAAATAAATAAAAATTTAAGAATAATTTAGTCTCCTAATTAATCTATAAATCCCTCTCATGTTGTTTGAAATCTATTAAGAAACCCCACTGCAATAGGTTTAGAATCATCCTCTCAATGTAAGGGTTTCTATACTTTCCCTTTGTATTTCATGTATTTTCTTATATCGGGCCTATTTATTTTAATGTTTTCTTATTTTAATGTTGTTATACATATCCTTTTTCTATCCTAATAATTAATAAGTAATTATAGGCTTCCTTTAACTCTCATTGAACAGTCTATTGAATCTTTATGTGCAACTGTTATGCTACTAAAATTAGCCTATGATTTTTCCTCGAAAAAATATTTTTATTGAATACCATTCCCTATGTTCACTCAATGGTATTCATATTGATTAAAATATCGTTAATTTGTTGGATAAATACATGGTATAAATCCAAAATCAATATTTTGTGATTAAAAGTGATGATTTAAATTCTTCTTTTGTATGATATATGTTCCACACTTATGAATGTACATGATAAAAATAGGATATGTTGGACAAAAATTATATAGTAATCCAATTCATTGTTTAATGTTTTTGTCATAGTATATGCCATTTATGGTGCATGGGAGTTTATTCTAATTACACTATGTTATGAGGTCTTGGAATATAGTCATTAATTTTACATATGTTTTAATGTTTTATATTGTTTCCACATTCCTATATTACTGTAATGTTATCATCTTATAGAAATCTATAATGTTCAAGTTTATTATTTTCAGTCATTTTATGTCATAATGTTATTACATTAGACTAACATTTATTTTTTAGACATGTTATACTTTTATTATTTTCTTACTAGGATTTATATCTCACCCATTTCTTATGTACGCCACTAGGTTATCCCATGCAATAATATACGATCGATAGACTATAACTGAATATTAAGGAATTTCAAATAAAGTTTTAGAACCCATGTTTCATGTTTATGTTCAATGTATCTAATTTCTCATGGTTCCCTATACTCTTGATTTTATGGGATTATATAAATTTTATCATTACTTAATAAAGAATGAATTATGGTGTATTAATGATAAAGGTTTCATATATACTACATAGGTGGATGGATAAGGAAGAGCTATATAAACCATTCAAAATATTCTTTATCTTCGTATATGAAAGAAAAAATATTCCTAAACCAAATATTACAACTTCTTCTTCATAAATTTTAACCTATAGGTATTTCCTTTTTCCCTAACTTGAAGATTATTTTGAATTTCCACATCATATATTTTAAAATAATCTCTCTTTTCCAGAAGGGATGGATGAGAAATCAATTGTGAAATAAATGATGATTGTCCTTCAATTATTATCCCCATTTTTATCCTTATAATGTCTAAGAACATGGGATCCTTCAAAATTACTATCAATGATAAGGTTGGAGGATCCATTCCTCTTAAGGAATCTACCTCTTTGTTCACCTTCTAGAGATGATATTTTCCTAAGTAGTCATAATTCGTGTTAAAATATATCCATATTAATTGGTTTATATTAAGATTATTTAGTTTGATTATATACTTGAAGCGCTTATGATATGTATATATTTTTTACTTCTCCCTATATAGATAGTGCTGTCAAATTTTCAAAGCAAAGAGCTCTATATCCAACTCTAGATCATACATTGGATAGTTTAGCTCATGAACATTCAACTAACTTAAAGAGAATGCTATCACATTTTTTTCTACATTAGTACACAAACTAAGCCCTTATTTGAGGAATAACTATATAATTGGAAATGTTTCCCACAAAATGGAACCATGATAACTGGCACAGTGATATGAACTTTTTCAATTCCTTGAATCTCTCTTCACATTCTCCAGTTATGATAAACATTACTCAATTCTGAGTCTCCATGGTTATCATGATTTGAAATTTTTATAATTTCCTCTTAAACCATCCTTAATACATATATATTCCAAGGAATCTCAGGACCTATATTGTATATACATGTCTAGAACAGTCCATAATCAAATGTTTATTATATGGTACCAAATATTATATTTTTTATTTGAAAACATTCAAAAATAATTATAATTCCTTCATAAAAGACTCAAATTTACTATACGTTTCATATAGATACATTGGTACAATGTCATTATCATAAAATAGAAATTCTATTCATGATACTCCTTTATTCTGGAGTATATCTAAATATCATCTATAGAGACTACCAATGTTTTTCAAATAAATATATAAATACCATATTAATTTTTATATAAATATTATTGGATAATTAGTGAGTATAAACGGAATCACTATGAAAATATAGTGTCCAAAACTCATTCAAAATGTCTTATTGGGAATATCTTCTCTCTTCAACTATAATTGTGGATAACATGTCTGAGGGTCCCCCATTGAGATATATAGGGCCTTATGTAGTTCATCAAACAAGTCATATATCCACATAATGGGACAATTGTTATTTGTTGTGAAATTTTTTAGTTCTAGATAATTAATTTGGTGGGACATTAATTAATCCATATTCTTAATGATGTAGAGTGGTACAACCTATATAGAAACCCTGGGGTATATAAAATAGTTATACTTATTATATTGTAACTTATTATATAGATCTCACAACTAAATGGTGGCTATTATATAATGAATATTCATTAAAGGAAGAGATCTAGGAATTATATCAATTTACAAATCAACCTACAGGTTATGAGTTAGTTCATACAACTCTTCCAGGGATACATTAATATAATCCATTACAATGGGTATGTCTTCAAGACTAATTCTCACCATCATGTCAATCAATTGAGTTATATATTCTCGTACATATGGAAATGATATCAATACTTGTGATAAATATTAAAAAAAATATTCATCCACCTCCTTACAGAATTAAAGTATTTGATTATAACTCAGAATTTGAATAATGATCTACCTCTCTCAAAATTTGAAATTTTATTTACATAGAGATAGCCATACCCTGAAAAATATATCATAAAACTCCACTATTGGAAGTAGGACAACATTTTATAATAAGTCACGTCAAGAAAAATTTAATAGGGTTGAGTTATAATCTCCTGATGTAATAATTCCACCATTTTTTGTTTCCATTCGACAGCTCGACCCAAATGTTTTGAGTTGGTATTGTAATTTTTCTACTAAACAAGAATTATATTAATGATTGTGCAAAAAAAAGAATCAAATAGTACATTATATATTATTAAATGAATAACTATCATACCTATCACCATTATTTTTTGGATAAACCTCAATAATAGTGATGAACATTCTCCTACATTCTCTCTATTCCTTGCAGGTTTTTGTTTTTTTGTCCAAACAACCCTTAATGTATATAATTAGTTAAAATAATTCATTTGTTATTTATATTTGATACATTTCACCATATGTGGAAATTTTTATTTAATATTTTTTACTTATTCTCATCAGTGGGATTATTCACACCCCATTATAATTGATTTATATGATTCCCCTCTTTTCCAAACATGAAAAATCTCATGGTTGCCTTAAGATCGTTTCTCGGTTTTTTCTTCCCACACTTTAGACACATGGGATATAGGGATTTATTTACACAGTGAGATATATCCATAGATCCTTAGAATATAGACTCCATTTTATGTTTTTTATCTTCTCCACCCTTGGTTTAATGGGAGTCCATAATCTTTATCTTGACCTCACTGAAAAAATAAAACGTATTTTTGTAGCTTTAAATTCCTTGAATTATTTTCATTTTAATACACTCGACATTAACCCACTAAATAAGATGTCCACCTTACATTTGATGTTGATGATAATGATGAAGGCATACCATTAAAGACTTCTTATTTTTTCCTCATATGACCTAATATAATACTCTTCCTTTTACTTCAATCTACATAAATCCCTCTATGATTATTATTGGAGATTTCATGAAAATATTTACTAAAAAATATTTTCTTGAATCATTTTCATTATATAGAATCAAATTACTCTTTAGAAATCATGTAATTTAAATGTTTTCAGCACTGATCGATTTACCCTTAATGATGATATAAAAAATATATGATAACTTACTTCTTTGAAAAGTATAACAAAAATAATATCTTTTAAATGTATTAAATCCATTATTCAATGGTGAGGCAACCAAAAGTCCGAAAAAAGGAAAGGGTCCATTGTTTCATAAAGAACATGATAGTAACATTCTCTTTCTAAAGAGACAGAGGGTGTTATAAATGATTCTATTAATTATTCACAAATTAATTTAGATTATATAGTATTTCCTTGATTTTTCATACCCTTACCTACATAGGGTTCAACATATCATTATAGAAATCATGACATTTTTTATTATACAGATTTTTGGAACAATTCCTCATATTTCATTCAATTAACTAAAATAAAAAATAAGGATGAAAATACTCAAACATAAAATCCTATAAAAGTGAAACGGTAAACATAGGGAAAAGTTATTATAAATGAAAATTATATCCTAAATTATATGTGTCTTATATTCAATTTTGGTTATCCATGTTGATTTCCCAATTATGTTTTCTAACCTAACAATTTATTCAATTCCTTCATAATGGTTCGTGAAGAGTTTATGAAATTTACATAGAAAATTCCCTAGGAATTCGAACTAGGTTTACATGAAAGAGTATTTTTAATGCAAAAGGTTATGGTCCATTAAATACCCATTTGCATCTTTTGTAGATTTTTATCCATACAAAAGACTATGCTAGATCCACTTCCACTTATAGTATTGATACATGGATGCAATTTCATGTAAACCTATCTCTCTATATATCACTAAAATTATTGGTCATTATACTATATTTACACATATACTTATGTGTTTATAGGATGTATTTTAATTGAAATCGACATAAATAAATTTACCATACTATGATACTAGCTATTTTTACCCATCCATTTTACAAAAATTGATATATGATTCTTTTCAAAAATACACAAAAAATATTACCCAAATAACATGGGGCCTATATTATTTGGAAGTGTGGGGTCATAATACATCAAAATTAAACAAAAACAATAATAATTATCTTATTATATATAATGAGATATTATAATTTAATGATCTCCTAAAAGAACATAAGAAAACAGAGGTAAATACATTAATAATGGGGTGACCTTAAAAACACAGTAAGGGAATTATAAAGACGACTAAGCATTACATATGAGAAAACTAACATAATATGATATCATAAAAGTTAAGGGAATTGAATAATAAAATAGTTCAATGAAATAAAGAACATGTTATTGATGAAAACAATGTAAAATAGGACATAAGCACAATTCATAACTATCTCCAAGAAAACAACACATGGGGAATAATGTCCCTATATGGATTAGGTTTAATCCCCAATCCCACATATACCATATCATGAGAAAAAACAATTATCAAATTATTTTGACTAATATATTGGTACACCAACAATAACATGTATATTATTATGAAAACCACAATATAAAATCAATCATTTGGTATAAAAAAAATTTCCCATTTAAAGGAATGAGTAGCAAATTTTGGCCTCATATCATAAAAAAGAAAGATTTCATAGATATTCCAAAGGGAATAAAAAAATAAATATTATTAAAATTCTTTTTTGAATACATCAGAATAGGTCCCAAAATATGGTTTTAATTTTGGAAGAAATAATTTAAATAATTGTTACATTAAAGTAATAAGGGATAGAAAAGTTCCCCTTAATCAAGTTTTATTTTAGAGAAGGAATTTGAAAAATGATATTAGGGAATGTGTTAAACCATAAAAGGAAGTTCGAGTAAGATAGGTATATGTGTAAGAGATATATATATAGAATTTATTATAATTCCATATTACTAAAAAGGGTAAAAAATCAATTTATAGATATAAAGGTCATACCACACAGAAAAAGGGTCATTCGGATAGGCCACATTCCTTATGTTCTAGAATCATTCTTCACATACACATATTTCTTGAATAATGAAATTAATTAATTAATTACATAGATAAATAAATATTTTATGTAATACAATTTTATTATGTTCATTTATAAATATTTCATTGATATATAAAGGATAATTTTGTTGTTCTGAGAGCATTTATTTCATGGATCCAAGGTCAGATCACACGTGGATAATTGTTGATCTTTTTTCCAAATTGTACTATAACCCTAGAAGTGAAATGAATAATATAAATTTAACTATTTATAATGGAATGATCACAAATACCCATATATATTATAATATAGGAATAATTATTTTAGTAAAAATGATAACCCTATGTGGTTAGTTCATTTAGAACATTTTAGTGACCGTTATGAACTAGATTAAATTTACTTTCTGAAATAATTAATAAAATATTAAAAAATATTAAATAACTTATAGAATATTTATTATAATCATATTAAACCATAATAATATTTTTATAACCATCCTCACAGGTGTTAGTGAAAAATAAAGATTGTTCATGGAGGTGGTGAACCAATCATATTGCAAATCAAGCTTTTGTTTATGAAACAAAATAAGTGAGGGTATAGTATGAATATCAAATTTACACACAAAAAAGTGTATATTTATGATACTAGATTCATTTTGTTATGTTTTATAAAGGCGGTGAGTAGAAGGTATAATAATAAATGAATTTAAAATTGGTAAAATTAGAATATTACCTCTTAAATGGTGACTCCATGAAATGTTCCTTTATGAAAATAAAATTTGTATTTTGGTGACACTTTAAAGATATGTAAGTGGTTTATAGGATTAATAATATAATTAAGGATAAATTGGGATAAAATCTAAGCATATACTTGTTTAGGAGAAGTGGTTTTTAGGGTTCATATTTTGAATGGTAGGAGAATTGTGTTTTTAAATATTATATTCATTAGTTTATTATTTTTGATCAATAATTCCAATTTAATTGATTTTTGTCAAAATATAAAGTAAATAAAACCAGTGAGGAAAAATAATGGGCTCTACATCATCTATGGCTAAAAATATTTTATATTTATCTTATAATATTAAATATGATATTTTTTTATTTCACTATTCATGAAAATTACACTATTTTTAGAAAAAAAATTAATTCACCCTCACCAATTTTGAAATTTATATTAAAAAAAAAACTACATTATTAATATATTTTTATAAATAATAAAAATTTAACTTTTAAGTAAATTCCTCAATTATTAGTAAAAATCTTATTTTAAAATTTGGATTAATTTTCTTACGATTTGAAAAATTACTTACCATATCAAAAAAAATATCATCATTGTAATAAAGGATCATAATATTTTATAAATCAATTTTATGAAATTAAAATTTATTAAAATTATTTTAATTATTATAAAAGTGAAATTATTTCATGAATGTTTTTAAAAAAAATCAAACACTTAATTTATCATTTTTAAAACATACATTTACTTGTACTATGATATAAATATTACAATTTTTTGTTTTATAATATATATAAATATAAATTTAAAATTTCATAGGTGAGTATACTATTCTAATGGTCATGTTACAATTCAAAAACATCATATTACTATTCCAAAAATCAGGTTACTACTCCATTGGTCTAATTTGTAACTATCAAAAAGCTTATTAATACAAGAAAATAAATCATATTTCAATAAATATTAATTAAATTTTATTTCATTTGAACACTATAAAAATATATAATATTTATTAAAACAATATTTCATTACTCATATTATTCTTCATTTCAATAGTTTTTTTCATTAGTGTTGTTATTCTATTGGATCGAGCAGATCCAAATATTCAAATTTTAGTTAATTTATTTCATATATATTATCCAATTTTAATAATTTAAATTATTATTTCCATATTTTTTATATAAATTTATTTTTCAAATTAAAATAATATAATGTTATATTTTTTATCATGTGGTGATTTTTCTTCACAAAATGTGACACAGTAGAAGGGAAATTCCATTGATAGAATTCTGTATCCTTATAGTTATGATATTTGGAAATAATATAAAGATTATACCTAGTCGTATTTTTCATTTTAATGTCCTTTTTATAATTCAAATGATTCTTATCTCTTGTCACTCCCACTGAACCTCACTCATGTTCACAATGTTTTCCATGTATCTCAAATGAAGAAGTATTTATCTCATTCTTCACATGTATTGAAATCAGAGGTTGTAACAATAAAGAATGATATTTATTAAGAATAAATACTAGTATAGATTTCTTATCTAAGAGATAATGTTCTATTAAACAATACTACGCGACTGTGGTAATTCAATTGGATGAATTTGAAATTTATAAAAGTTGCATGCTAACCTGAGTACGTGATAAAGAAATGATATAATCATTTGTTTGTATCAAAGTCATGGAAATTCTTTGATGACATTAATATGGGGTATAATGTAAAACATTAATATTTTATATGTATTAAATTTTAAATAAACATTAGGGATTCAATGTGTAATGACCCACTTATTCCCATTGGCTAGAGAATACAACAAATCATTACATCACCTTAAGAAACATCCCCAATACTCCAAAAGATGTCAATAAATGCTAAAGTGTTTCAAATACAAGTATGGGATAATTTTCCTTTAATCAATTAATGAATTATCCTATCAAAAAATAACAAACAAAACTCACTATATGTTGCATTAATAAATGAAACACAAACAACCCACATCATTTATTTAAAAACCATAGCATTTATACATCAATGGAAGAAAACATACTTTCATATAAAATAGCCAATGTTAAAAATTAACTCCAATAAGACAACAAGTCTCCATGATCTACAAGATACATTCTTGAACATCATCGAACATCTCATGTATCACGAGGACATTCTAAATACAGGTGATGCTTAACCTTTTCCAATGTCTTGGAAGATAGCATATAAAAAAGAATCAAACTTCCAATGTAGTAGTGAGTATAAAATAAGTCAGTTTTCACAAATGAATTCCATACTAATTCCACTAGGATATAATGGTTATCCACATTAATATAAAGCCATATATATAAAACAATTCATAAAAACATTTTATAACACATTATAAACTAGTTCAAAAAATGTTTGTAACCAAATGAAAACAACTATTATTTATACCAATTTTCCAGCAAACCTTGGTTACATTAAAACAACCTATCAAATATTGAAAACCAATTATTAATATATTTTTTAGAATATGTATTCCATTTTTCACAACACACCCACACATTCTTGAAAATAAAACTCCTTAGACTCACAAGTAGGGAGTTATCCTTCCACTAAGCCTTCACATAGTAGTCCACTTTAACGGGGTTACATCATAACCATATATACCCTATCCTTTTTATGATGCACCATTATTCTATTATCCATACCTTTTCAACTCATATTAACACATCCCATGACCCATGGTAAACCCATTATAAAAACAAATGTGTCCAACTAATTCAAAACCTTTCAAGAAAAATATTCTTTCATAGAAAACCATTTTGCAATCCAATTTAAATTGACCGATTTATTTCAATAAAAAATTACTTTTATTGAAAACACCTTAATAAAATCCATGTTCCACAATTTAATAGAATCTATTTTCTTTAATTCAAATTTTAAAACCATGATCAAAATAACATTATTCAAAAAACCCAATTTTTAAAAAGATTTCCACAATTTACAATACCATAAAAAAGGGATTCCAAAAATTATTCCATAGAAAAATAACTTTCAAATCAACACAAGATATTCAATATTAAATAATAGAACTCACTACTACTATGTGTAGTTAGGCGTGAAGCCACCTACCATGAATGTTTTGATGATAGCTGACAACAGACGAAGAATGCTCATGAATCAAGGTCGATTCATCATGGAACCACCATAAATCCCTTATCCTAGAAATATCAAGACAAAATCTTATATGGAATGAAATCTCATAGATATACCCATAATAGGTGTATATATGAGAAATAAAGAAAATATGAGAAGTAGATCTATGTATAGCTATTATTACATGACAAAAACGATAAAGAATATCACTTATGGAAAAAATCAAGCATCAAAACACCAAAATAGGGCACCTGATCGACCCCAAAATTCTTGGAAGAGTTTCTACTACATTTAATGGAGAGTAATATCCAATTAGGGGGAATATGAAAAAAAAACATAAGTTTTTATACAAATAAAGGGTGATATATTATGTTTAAGGATCTAGATTTGACTCTGCCCAAGTTTAGAACGCAATGTTCGTCCATTCGTGTGCTAACCATGCATTCACTACTACTTTATGAAAACCCCTGTCTGACCTCCTCACACGATATCTCTAACAATGAATATAACATACTGAATATTCTATAAAAACATGCAAGTGATCATTGTTTCTCCTCTGATTTACACACGGTTTGTATGAACCATTCATAGACCTTGAACGTATCCTTTTCCCCCAAAATCATTTTGAGTGTTCTTCTACTCTCTGATCCATAACTTTTTACACATTAAAAACAAAAAAGCACAATATAAGGGTTACATACCCTAAACTTGGGGGATTCTGAATTCCCCCCACCATAAGTCTTTTCATCCTCATAATGTGGAAAACCATCATTACCCATAAAGAGTTCTGGTCATTTATCTTTTATTTCCTTTTCGTGCTCCAAAGTTTCTTCTTGGAACTGAACATGTTTGCATAAAACCCTCACTAGTCCAATGATTTTTTATGAATGAGTTTCTTTTTCATATTATCCATACACACTAGGATATATACTAATAAAACATACGACTCTACATCAAAGTGGTCCCATCTGACCACTTGGTTTGGATTTGGCTGATAATTTTTCAACTGAGATACGTTGAACACATTATTTATCGAACTAAACTGTAGTGGGAATGCCAACTGATATTCCACCTATCCAACCCATTACTCTTTCTCAAAAGGTCCAATATATCAAGGTTATAATTTTCCTTTATTCCTTAAACAACAATATTCAAACCTTAATGATATCCTCAAGAACTCTTGATCACTCATTATGAATGACAATAGTCTTGAGTGATGATCCCCATATGAATTCTGACAACTCTGAACAATCTATATCCTTTTTATAATCAATTGAATATTCTCTACTGTTAATTTTTCAAGGCCTAGTCAAACTAGTGATGCCTTACCTGTTTCCATCAAACATAGTAGAGAACGAAAAGGATTCCCCTACCAGGCTTTGAATAGAGCCCTATATATCGAGGTATGATACATGTTATTTTATGATAACTTCACTAATGGAATTTTCTCTTCCCATGATCCCCTAAAATCCATTACACAAGCCTGCAACATGTCATCCAATTTTTTTATTGTCCTTTTGGATATCTCATCCATATAAGGATGTTATGTCGTACTCATAGTCATCTATGTCCCAGGTGATTTCTATAAGGATTTCCATAAATGAGATGTGAGCCTTACATCATTGACTAATACTATTGAAACTCATACGCCATGTCTCTTTACCATTTCATATGTATATAGTTTTTGTATATACTCTATATTATGAGATTCAGGATTAAGAATCAAATGGGCTGACTTGGTGAGTTGATCCACCATCACCCATATGGAATCATGACTCCATACCAGTCTAGAAAGGCATGTAACAAAAGCTATCGCTATATTCTCCCATTTCCACACTGGAATAGGTAAAGAGTACAACATTTCTACTAGTCTCTAATGTTATTCCTTAACTTACTGATATGTTATGCACCTGGAAATGAACTCAGCCAATTTCCATTTCTTACTAATCCCCAAAAACTACACCATCAACAACATATAATTCTTATGTATTCTCAGATGTAAAACCCATCTCAAATCAAGTTATCCATGTAGACGTTTTCCTTGATAATCCATTGGTCCTCCATCCAATCTATGAACCATAAAATTGAACTCCCTTCATGATTTCATCCGTTAATAGTCTCCCCACCATTTTGTTTTGAACTCATAACCTAGCATTCTTCATGAGATGGGTTTACTTATATCTCCAACATTACCAAATTACGATCCACAATACACTGAAAATAAAACTGTAAAACCATCTCGATATTGACATTCCACATGAAAATTGGCTAATACCAATATCAACATCCAATCTTCTGAAGATACTTTTTCCAATTGAGCATATTATTTTCTTCTTAATGCATCTTCCACCATATTTCCTTTACCCAATGTATACATCAAGTCAATGTCAAACATATGAAGATTCCTCATCCATCTTATATGGCTCATATTCAAATCCCATTGTGATAATATGTGATTCAAGCATTTATTTTCCATAAACATAGTATGTTTCCAACCAGTGATATAATGATTCCAAGTCTTCACATCATGGAGGAATGTAGCTAATTCCCTGTCATTTTGTTGGTAGTTCTTATCATAAACTATCAACTACCTAAAACTATAAATGACCACATATTCTCCTTGTATAACACCCCAAAATTCCACTCTATGATTTCTTTTTAATAACTGAATAACTTGCTCTCCACCCAACAACGTGTTCGAGAAAACCATGACATATCGAACATACCTTTTAAAAAGTTGTTATGAATAGTATTAACCAGAATTTAATTTTATATATATCCAATAAAATCATAACATTTATCTTATGCGTTTCTTAGATATAATATAAAGTAAAATTTAATTTTTTTTATAACAAATTTATTCTTAAAAATATGTAGTTTTTATGATTTTTAATTAAGAATGCTTTAAAAATATAATACAAGACACTATTATATATTCAATTTGATGAAATGAAATTCTTCATCAGAATAGTAATATAAAAACTTTGATTGGATGGACATTTGTAATTTTCTAATAAAATTCATATTTTGATGAATAGTGAAAAATAATAAAATTTTTATTGAAAATTTTTTATTCATAATAATTTATAGTGTTAAATAAACATTTTGGTGATTTTAAATTATTATTAAATTATATTTTTATCATTTAATATAATTTCGGTAATTTTAAGTAATTTCAATTTTAAATTCGAAATAAATTCATGTCAATCATTTGAAAGTTTTTACTTCTTGAAAACTACTTTCTTGTTTTGAAAATAGTAATTAATTTTAAATTAATTTCCCCCAATTAAGATCTCATAATTTGGAAAAAGGGATTCAATATTTGGAACAATAAGTTCAAAATTGTGTAATTATATACCTTTTAGTTTTATTCATTATAAATAGTAACTTGAGTAAATATTTTTAATAATAATGGTAAATGGGATAATTAGGTAAATAAGGGAAACATAATATTATAATAATATAAAACTACCCTAACACATGTATTAATACAATAGGATGAGATATATTCAACCATGAAAATCCTTAGGTAGAATGATTGGCATTTGGGTGCCACTTAGATGTGAAAATGACATTTTAGAATATTTAATTTAATAAAAAGGGAAACATAACATGAAGAAAAATATTTTACTATATCAATTTTAATATAGGGTTACATAACTAGAATCTATGTATGTAAAATTCCATTTAAAATATAATAATATTTCTTACATCATTTTATATTATTTATAATTTTTAGAAATTAGATAAATATAATTATTTATGATATAATGATGATGCATGGATTAACTTATTAATGAATGATTCAAATTAATGAATTTATAAATATTAAAATAAATTAAATTTCTTTATTTTAATGCCATATATGAATTTTATAGATTACATTGACATATGTGGGATGCGTTAATTTCTTTTTTTTGAAGTAATCATGTTGTTATGACTTTATCAAAAATAAATTACCAAATAGTTACAAAATTTATATAAATTAGTTTCTTTTACAAATACTATTTTATTAAATGATATGAAAATCATAAAAATATAATATTTTTCCAACTAAATTAAAATAAATTAAAAATATCTTTAATCATACACTTTAGGTTCTATTGTCATTTTATAGTAATTAAATTACACTATAGTATAAAATAAGATGAAGACATTGTAAGAGTCAAAAAGTTTAACTAATGGTTAATCCCAAAAGATAAGCTTAATTTCATGAACAAATCATGTCTAAATATCCTTTTCTGAGAGGATTTCGTACCATACTCATATTATACATTATGTTATTTACTTTTTATCTATTAGAAACTGATAATCAATTTATAGTAAACTAACATTTCAAACATTTATTAAAGTTCCCCACCCCTCTCTTATAAAAGGGAACTCATCCGTCTAATTAATTCATGCCCCGCGCCCTTTGGATTGGCTAACCCATACCGATTTACACTCCAAACATCTAAAATATAATTCTAGATGCTAAACTTTGGGTTTAAATCCATCCAAATGGGTCCTTTTGTGCAAATCAATAGAGGACACCCGAAAAGGTGTAATTGTTTTATCACCTCTTTCAATGTTATTTTCATATTATGCTTTTGATATATCTTTTGTTTCTATAATAAAATAATAAATATAGTACCATAAACATTCTGATATGTTATTATAATTACGGTATATCCATATTCATCCTTTTACCCATCATATAAAAAACAATATCATCATGCATGTGTACCTACGACTTATCGTCTCCACACCGCGGTGTTAATGGTTTTTCATGTAAACATTATATATATGGGTATAAATATGAATACAATGTATTTAAATAATAAATATAACATTATATTTTTTCTGTAAAATTCATATTCCATCCAATTCAATACCATTTAACTAGTAAGTAAATGATATTTTCGCTTGTGTGTACATATGTCTTACTGTCTCCCCGACATGATGAGACTCATGTTCCATGTTCACCATCCAAGAATGATTATAAGAATAAATATTATTAATAAGTATTAAATATATGACATAATAATTCTATTGGGATGATATATATATATATACATATATATTTTATTCACTTACCTCCATTCAATATGTTAAGAAAAGGGAAATGTTGTTCATGCGTGCGTACGACTTACCGCCTCCTTGAACAGTGTGTTCCATTCTATTTATCTATCTATAATATATATTAATAAATAGAATATATGTTATTATAAATCATATTTTACATTATTTACATAATTAAGTTATTATATATGTCATACGATCAAAAATAGAAAAGACAAAACATGTTTGATAAAGAAAGCAGTTATTACCTGAAACATTTCTTTAACATGGAAATTATTAAAAAACATATAATATAAAAACATAAAATAATCGTTTATGATAAAATCAATATATATAAGGTCATTTAATAATTTGATAATAGTTTCTCAACCATAATATAAGAGTATAACTTATTCTCGACTAAAGGAATGTATAAGGTAAGGGTTAATTTCACAATCTCATTATTATTAGAGGTGGTTGATATGTAGGTATATTATTGGAATAAAATATCATCCATGTCCTTGTATCTAAATATTTTTTCATAAAATATTTAAATAAATTTCGTATGGATGATTAATATCATATTTACCCATATTTTTATTTTTATAAAAAATTTGAAAGGAATATTTTGGTCATTTTCCCAATGAGGATATTTATGACATTTTTGACAAATTAAGGAAAGAATGTATTTTAAATTATATGGTGGGAATGGATATTTTATTCCATTCTGTCACATTACCATTTTTTGATTCCCTTACAATATTAAAGTTTATTTTAAATATAAATGACTTATTTATAAATTTCATGACTTAAAAAATTTTAAAGTAAAAAGGAATATTTCCCTCAATGAGTTTTAATGAAATTATTAAATATTTTCATCTATGTTAAAATCCATTGTTGGATTTTATGATCGTTTAATGTTGATTAATTATTATACCATCTTACATAAAATACAGAAGGTTTAGCGATATTTCCGAGGATGGATGTTCTATTTTTATACCATTCATGCCTTATAGTTAAAGTATCATAATTTCAAATGATGGTTTTAATATGAATGTTTGTGTTATGTTTCAACCATTTCATATAAAGAATAAAATAGACTAAATAAGTGATAAGAGATTCCCTCTATAGCGCCATGGTACATCAGCATGTCTTGTGAGAAAAACTAGTGTCTTGGGATTTGTTCTTGATATAATATATGTGTATGCTCTTGGCACAAGGTCTTGAAGTAGTGGTTATGATGTCTGACATTATGAATTATCTCATTATGAGAGTAGTTATTGATTTTTTCATCTGATTACTCAACTAGTACAATTACCATGTTAGTGTTTAGATGAAATTATATTATTTATTCTTTCCATATTATTCTGATGGTTTTGTTTATAAGTCTTGTGGTTCAGTTTTATACATTACCATAAAAAAATATACTTATTTATGATACCTTACGCTATATTTTTTTATCGTTAATGGGAATCTGAGCTTAGCATTTTGTTATGTTTTATTTTCCAAGGATGCCATGAAGTGTTTTAGGATTTATAATCAAGGTTAATATCATGGAATTATGGCTTTCTAAAAGGATTATTTATGATATGTTTTTTTGCTAAAAATTGTAATGTAATGTTTATAAATGTAATATATTTTCCAAGAATGCTAAACTGATAGGTTCTTTGGGAAATGATTTCACATAATCATGATAATGTATTAAAAGACTCATCCATAACATTTTTTTGGGGATGGGGATTTACACCATTCATGAGAAAGCATCCCATCCTAAATCACGAAGCATCAAAATTCACCATAAACACAAATCCTAATTCTAGAAAAATCAAGATAGGTGCTGATGTAAGTCAAACATTCATCTCTTGAAATGAATTCTATCTTTCCATAGTTCATTATAATGGAACAATTGTATTTAATGGCTTTCATAGATGAAGATAGTCATGAGAAGTCAAACAATAGGCATCAATAATAACCATATAGACCATGAAAGCATCATATCTCAAAGTCAATCTTGAGAGGTTGGAAAGAGATAAATACTTCTATCATTTTGGTATTAAAAAACCCATTTTTTTAGAAATCACTTGGACTAGAAAGCATACATATGATATCAAAAAAACACACTTTGACAATTTAACATTCAACTGATGATATCTCAAGATTCCCAAAACTATCTCCAAGTTTTTATCATGCTTAAACTTTGATCTTGAATACACTAATATGTCACCCAAAAATACTACAAAAAAGGATCTAGATATCTATGAAATAACTTGTTACACAATTCCAGGATGAATATCAATGTATTTCTTATGTTGAAATGAATTAATACATGTTTCCAGTGGATATATTTTCCTTTAAAAGATGTTTTTGTAATATGATCTTTTGGAAAATGTAATTTCTGATATCAAGATCAAAAAATAATTTTTTTTGAGAACCACCAGGATACCCTCAATTGATAAAATAGATCATCCATGCATGGAAGTGGATATATATTAATTATTTTTAATTGGTTAACATTACAATAATAAATTCACAATAAAAGTATTTGATATTATTTATTTATTAGTATAATCAATAATGTGTGCAGTGACATACTTTCCAAAATGAATCATATTCATTAAAGATCCTCCAAATTCACATTCAATTCTTTTAATTTTGTTGGTTCCATCAATTAAGATGGAATATAAATAGTACTAGACCCTGGAATGATTTGAATCATAAATTAAATTTCCCTTATTGGTTGAAACAATGAAATCTTCTTTGGAAATACTTCTTGAAATTGATTCACAAGTATTCGAAATATGATTTTTTTTCAATCTATTCCATCGATTCTAAATTGAAAACGTCCAATTTCTGAAATATAATTCCCACCACTAATTCTAACAATCTCATTTCACCCTTATTTACAACACTCTCTCCTATAAAGAGATATCGATTCTTTTATCATTTGTGAAACTAAACGTTCTACTGTAACAGTTTATGTGAGTCTTGAATGTTGTTAAACAATTCATACCTAGGATTACATTAAATAAATCCATCTATAACCCTGGGAAGTCCCATTTTATCTCAGCTCCGTCAAATGTTATAGAACATTCTCTACATAAGAAGGCTCTAAATTCTCTTTCCCCAAGAAGAGTTTTAAGATTTAACATAGAGTAAATGGTCTATATTTTTAAATATAGTTAATCAAACACATGAGAAATAATGAAGGAATGAGACGAACCAGTATAAAACATAATTGCATAAGGGTAGAATTCAAAAGAATTGTAAATCTCACCATAGATGGTATATCCTGATTATCCAAAATCATCAACTCATCTCCACCTGACTACTTTATCTATGCACACTATTCATTTCTTCATTGATGATATTACCCTTTATGAGGAGTCCTGGTGTTCCTAGAATCACTATTTCTAGATCTTACCTACTAATGAGACTAATTATGTTGTCCTCACCATATTGAATCATATGATGATTGCAACACTTGAGAAGTTTCTCGAGAACCAGACCATGATGCACTATGATAATTTCACTAACGATTACCCATTTTCTTGTAGTTATGGAATTCCCTAGGTTGTGTTTTACACTCTCGCTTCAAGTGATCATGTGATCCACATTGGATATAACCTGGTTTGACCTTGCATTGTAGTGTAAGGTTCACTAATCCAGGCATCTGATTTTGAGTCACACTCTCAACTTGGAATTAGGTATCCCTATTCCTCTTTCTCCAAGTGTTCGAATTTCCACTATTCCCCATAGGAATCATCACACATACTAATCCCGTATATTCTGAGATATCACATTTATCCACTATAAAATTGGTCACCATCTTTTTATTGTATGTAATATAGATGATCACAATCTATCAATGAATCTATGACCTTATCCATGATTCGAAGATGTGTGCCTTCAAGTCCATAATCAACACAACATTGAATAAAAAGGGCAATAAATGTATGAATTTAGCTATATAATATATGATATGGAGACTTTGCTACTTATGGCTGATGAAATCCATCATTCAAGGGATCCTGAATGTGTGAGGATATAATTATATTATAAAAAATTATTTAAAATCTTCCTTGGTAAGGCCTTGATCTAGTTTACCTTGTACATCTAGATCCTAGTATTGACATGCAATATTGTCATTCATGTACTTTTCCAGCATCAATTTCAACTTTTATGGTGTGTCGATGAAATTGAAGATACGATTCATCCTATTCAGACACACCTCTTCCTTTTCTGGTTAATAATCACCCAGAAGATGGGTGGATTCTGTTTCAAAAAACCATATATAATGACCAAAATGCATTGGATCATCCCTTTGGTTCCCTATATACATAGCTTGAAATTCTTGGAAAATACGTTGAACCATATCTTGGTTCAACTGTGGTCTAGGTTTAAGCTCATTTTCGACAGATTCTTTTGGTTGGTTTTTAAGATGCCTACTGGGTTCCATTTTCTAAACAACACAATCTGTAAAAGTCTTACTCACTAGTAACAGATGTCTTAGCTTTTCTAATTCTATCTCATCAACTATCACAATATTAATTTAAAAAATCTGTTTTTTTAATGTGAAAATTACATTTTTAAAACAAAACCACTTTCAAAATACATCAACCATTTTATTTTCAAAGTATTTCATTTGAAAATAGTCTCATTATTTTTCAAAATAAGATATTTTTCAAGAAACAAAAATCATTTTTAAATAATGAAATATAAAATCCTACTCGGAATTTGTTACCCTAATGCATGAAATTCTCATATAATTGGATAAACTATTGACAATGAGATTCTGTAATCCGATAATTTTATTTAAAACACATATGTACCCAACTCTCGGGTAACATGATGTTCAATATAAAAAATGGATGATATTTATTTTTATAATCTATATTTCATGCCCCAAAAATATTATCCCTTTATAAGATCACATCCTAAGGAATATAAAAGAAATAATTTCAACTCTAGGACCAAGAAAACAGAAGAATAATTGTTCCATAGAGAAAGGACTAAGATGATATAGTTTTTAATGACCCACTTATTTCCATTTTCATAAGAATACAACGAATCATTACATGGCCCTAAGAGACATCCCTAATAAGCTATAGGATGGAAATTAATACTGAAGGGTTTCAAATACAAGTGGGGGATGATTTAGTCGTAATGAAATAAAATCATCAACCAAGGAAAACATAACCTAACAACTCAATATATGATTCATGAATTAATGATAGAAAACACAACCACTTCATTTATTTGAATACCAAACCATGTGTACCACAGCGGAAGAGAAACTATTATAAAAGAAAAAGGGGAAGGACACAATTAACTCCATAAATACGACAAGACCCTATGATCCAAAAGACCCATTCTCTATCATTACCTAAAACCAATGTATCAAGATGTGGTACTAAATATGTGTGATAATATAACTTTTCCCATGTCATAGAAGACAACATTTTAAAAATCACCAATGTCCCAATGTAAGAGTGAGTATAAAACTTAGTATTTTCCACCCAATAACTTTTCTAGTCACAAAACTAGTATAGAATGGTTTCTGACATTTATATTATACCATATATAAAAAAATTATTCAAAATAGATTATAACACAATATAAACACGTTCAAAAATCATTAGTATCAAAAAGGAAAAAAGTGCTATTAAAACCAATTTTCTAAAAAGACTTAGTTCTAGTGAAATAACCCAGAATTGATTTAAAACCAAATGTTATTATCATCTGAGAATATAAATTCCATTTTTCCTAACACAGCCACACATGCTTGTAAATAAAACACCTTGTACTCACAGCCGGTGAGCTATCCTTCAACGAAGCCTTCACTTAGTAGACCACTTTGAAAAGGATACATCACACCCATATCCATCCTAAACTTTTAATGTTGGTTTGTCATTACCTTCTCCATCACTTTCAAATTCATTTGAACACACACCATAACTCATGAATAACCCATTCCAAAACCTTGGGTGTTCCACCAATAAAAAACCTTTCAATTTAAAAAATATTTTATTGAAAACCATTAAGAAAAGTAATTAAAACAATGAAATTAATTTCAGAAAATCATTTCTTTTTTGGAAATACATAATAATATACATGTTCCACTATTACAAAAAATCCCCATTTTAAAATCCACATTTTAAAACCAAGTTCTAAGGAACAATAGACAAATGACCCAATTTTTTCATAATTTCCACAATTTACCAAACCATCACAATAGAGTATTTCCAAAAATTGTTAAACAATCATGTCAAAATAAAAATAAATACATGATAATAATTTGAAATCATTCCAATCAGTTATACTATGTGTAGTAAAGGGTAAATCCACCTACATTGATGGTTCTAGCGAAAACTAACAACAAACGAAGAAAGGTCAAGAAACCAGGTCAATTCTTCATGGAACCGCTGTAGATCTGTTATTCTAGAAAGATCAAAACAATATATTAATTATTTTGGAATCAAGACTCATATATATTCCCATAACAGATGTATCTTTGAGAATATAAGATGATTGGAGAAGTAGATCTAAGTAGATCTTAGATAACATTACAAGAACAATGAAGAACATCACTTGCCATAAGAATTTAGATTGAAACCACCAAATGAGGGCTACAGGTTGACACCAAAATTCTTGGGAGAGGTTCTCCAACCATTAATAGATAGTAATCTTGAAATAGGGATACACATGAGAAAAAAAAGTAGTTATGTTAAAAAAATCTGTGAGATTATATTTTTACGGATATAGATTTCACACTTTATATGGTTATATTACGTTTCTAGACACAACATACACGAACTATGTATTAGATAATAGATTAAAGAAACCCCTGAACAACCTCGTCACACGATCTACCTAACTTTTCATACACCATGCCGAGTTTTTTGCCCAAAATCTGCTGATACACATGGTTTCTCTGGGGATTTCCTCACAGTTTGGAAAAACCGTGCACATACCATGAACCTATCCTTTAGCCCCAAAAAATATATTGAATGTTCTCACATCTCTCACAACCCTCACCCATACACCTTATTTCCATACAAATCATAATTTATGGGTTACATTCTATATATATGGGTTACTGCACAATATCTATCCAATGACATACTCTTGAGTTTATATAAACCATTATATATTAAAAATTTATAACTATGAAATTAAATTGGAAGTTAATATTTAAAATGAGAAAATTATTAATAATATGAAAAAAGGGATTAAATATGGAAAATTTATATTTTAATTCATAATAAATTATAATTAAATTTTCAGTAGTCATTTTATTCTTTGAAAATATGATTTCTTCATAAATGTGTTTTTGTATTATATTTTCGAGAAGATATTATAATTAATTTCACCAATTTATAAAAAATTAAATTTATTAAATGAATATTAATTTTTAAAAAATCATTTAAATAATATATTATGGTGAATTTTTATGATTCATCTAAAAATATTTCATTAACTAATAGTAAACAAATACATGTTTTTGTAAAAGATTTCATTTATTTTTATGATAATGTAAAATTATGTTTATAAATTTTTACCATAAATAAATAAAACCCTAATTCTATTATTATTTAATATAATTATTTACATAATAATCCTCTTTATACAAGATTTTGGTATATGTTTAATTTTTTTTGTAAGAACACATTTTTCTGAAAATTGTTTTCAAAATCCCAATCTATTTTTATAATAATAAATATGAATAATAAATATATTCTATTGGATTTGAGGAAACATAAAGACTCTATATTCAATTAAAAATTTTAAGACTCATTTTATAGTTTTTACAATGTACGTAATGGAAATAAATTATTTTTTATTATTAAAAGTTTATCTTTTTATAAAATCGGTTCTCATTATGGTTTTTATGATTATTTAAATTTATATTATCCCACATATTGAAATTTAATTTTGAAAAATGAATTCAATATTTTCAATAATCATAAATAATAAAAATTAATAATATAAACTTTATTTTTTTGTCATAGGGAATTGTAAAAATAGTAAAAAAAATTAACGTAGCTTTGAGTGAAATGAGTTTACTCGTGGTTTAATCGAGAGATAACTGTCGGATTTAAAATCAAACCTATAAAATTTTTAATTAATTAAAATATTTTATAGTTGTATTATTCTAAATTTTAATCCATGTCATTTTAAAGTATCTTTAGAAAAAAAAATCTTTATATCATTGAAATATTTTACAAAATTCTTCGTGAGTTTGTCCAGTCACTTAAAATGGCCACTACATATCCCCTTATTCACACCATTTGAGATGTATAGATCACCAAATAACATCTAAAAAACTTATATAAAGAATTTCCTTCATCCAATATAATTTTTAAATTTCATAAAACTTATTCTTAAAAGATTAAGGTGTAATCTAAATGGTGTATCTCAAAGAAAATGTAAACAATTTAACCAATACCTTAATTTTTTTAGAATTAATGTAAAAAGTTTTTTCAAAAAAAAAAGATTAATATAGTATCATACATATATTGATATGTTATTCATATTATGTCTCAACCGTTTACCACATTTTATCAATAGAATTAGAGATGATTGTATCACTCATGCATACTTGTGGACAAATCCCTCTCCATAGTGATACACTTCTTTCTTCATCACCATAATTAAAAAAAGGATATTGTGATGAAATTAATATATATATATATATATATATATATTTATTATATTATTTAAATATTTATTATTTTTGAATTACAGTATCTTTTCAATCTTTATACCTCTTTATCTATTGGTAAAAAGTAACATCGCACAAGTGTACGTATTGACTACCACCTCTATGAAATGATGGGATTGGTTAATAAATTTTTATTGATATTTATGGTAATAAAAATATTTTAAAATAGAAAAATGATACATATGATATAATAATTATATTTTATAGGTTATTTACCATTTACCATTCTCTTATTCCATCGATATAAAAGTGGAATCATCACATGTTAGTATGCACAAATTACAATCTCCACAAAGTGAAGCAATTCATTTTTTATCAACACATTATGTGAATGGATGTAAATATGTATTTAATCAATATATATAAAATTTATATAATTATTATAATTATAAATTTAAATAAAACCTAATAAATATTCATATAACATGAATTTCGAAATAAAACGTATATGAAAAACGATGCAGTTACCAACAAAAATGATGATGAAATTTCATATTGCTAATAAATTAGTGATAAGATGTTATATGCAAACTATTTATAATAATATATATATGAATAAAATTCTATTATAATATTATAATTATTTTTATTTATTATAATAAATGTTATAGGGATAACATTGCAATACCGACTTGAGGTAAGGGTAACATGCTACAATCTTATTTTCAATAAAGATTGTTTATGATTAATTAAAAATATTGAAATAATATTATTATTATCTCCAAAAATATTAATTATTTTCTTCTCGAATGAGTATTTTAGAAGATTAAAAGTTTTTATTTCCTATTTCTCACAATATGATATCGAATTTTTTAAATAACATTTTTAATGAAAACTGACTTTCTTTTTATTTTTCAGTCACGAATATCATCTTATATGTCCATATTTTCATTTAAATTTTTCATGACATTTTTTTAATATTTTATATTGTTTTGTAAAAACAAAATTTTTCATAAAATTTTTCTAAATAATTATATTTAAAATAAGTAAGTTAAAAACATAAATGGTTTTCTCCTCAAGAAATATTCTTTTGATTTATAAAGGCATTATAATCTATAACATAATCCTTATAGTTTTGTAATGATTCACTAAGTATATGATCCAATGTTACAATCACCATTTCTTCTCTAGATGGTTTATGATGATGATGATAAAACATTTATGAGACACGTTTTAATTGCATGGGTTGTACAAGGAAAAAATTTTAAATGATTTCATGACATTGTGACATATATTTTAGTGGATCGTGATTATTTGGAGGATAGTTACAATATACACCATGGAAGGATGGATCCTTTAAATCCCCCAAAGAATTGGATAATGATAGAAGAGTTTAGAAACTCTATGTAGATAATTGAGTTAATAATATTCTAAGATAATATGATGTTAACTGGAAAAATGTTACTAATAAAACATTTCTTTAAATTTATGGGTATGCATTTTAAATATGGGTTTTTCTCCATTATAATATTATTGGTAGTGAACATTTACAGCATAATTGAATCAATATCCTTTAGTGAATGAAAAAAATATTTTTTTTATTCTTCTGATATGTTATCATGGATCGTGATAGATTACTAATGATTCCCCAATGTTATATCATATGTATTTTGATTAAAAAAACATTATTACATGACTTGTGAATAAAGATATTTGATTTATTATCTATGAATATTTTAATATTTTTTATCATGTTCTCATAACCATATGATTATCTTATTCGCAATCATGATTGATTCTTAAATTTTCTTATGTTTATCTGTATATAGAATCTTTTCCCCCCCTTTGTTATGAATCATTTATCTATGTTATGAAGATATGTTTTACGTATGATACCTCTTATAATAGTTCTAGTTTTGAAAAAAATGTGAAATGATATATATATATATTTTTTATGAACCAAACATTTATATGTTTATGTTTCCAATGTCACTAAACCATTGAGGTTTTTAAATGGATCATAATGTTGTCAAAATAATTTTTATCTTTTAATATGTAATATTTATGTATTAATTATTTTGGTGTAAAAATATATATTAAAAACAAGTAAATAAAATAAAACTAGTCTCCATGATGTAAATTGGTAATTAATTTGAAACATGTCTCAAAAAAGGATGCTTGAGAAATTTTTTTACCTTAACTATCATATTACACCAAAGAGCTTTGACCTCATTTATAATAAAAATAAGATATCAATATCATATTTAATAACCTAATTTATGTAAATATTCCTTTTTATATGCTTTAATTATAATTATTATGTATAAAATAAGTACCTAGTTAATGTTTATTCACCTAATAAACTTTTAGTAATTTTTGAGTTTTTATCATACATTTAGTATTGGAAACATGGAACCACATTCTTTTAATTTATTTTCATCCATATATTATTATTAAATTTAATATAATATAATTTACCTGATGATTTTAAATATTACATTATAATTCCATGAGAGTTTTATTTATGATTCATGAAAATGAAAATCATTGATGGGATTATTTTTGGAAATTTACCCACATCAATTAAATATATTGTAATAGTCCTTATATTTGGTTCCAAAAATAAATGATAATATTTATGAAAAATATTACTCATTAATTTAATAAAAATATATCTAATCTATTTTTATAATCATCTATTTATGTTGATGATAAAAAATGAAACATGTCATCTATAGAGGTTGTAGTCCTCACACAATAGAGGCAGAGTTTCAATTTTTTAATGGATGGGGTTATTAATAAAATCCCAAAGTTATCCTTGAAAAATAATAATCATTTCATGAATATCATATTTATTATAAAATTAAATTCACTATTCTATATCTGAAATTAAGTGGGGGAAAATAAAATATGATGCTCATGGGGGTGGTTGTCCACACGTAACATCAGTGGCATATTCATCTATCAAATGAATAATAGTATTATTAAAAATGTATTATCATGTAATAATATTAATAATTGAATAAGTGTCATATTGATTCATTAAATAATATTTTAAAACCATCTATTTTATGAAATGATGTGAAAAGAAATATGTTATTAATGGGGGTGGTATTCTGTACCTACAAAAGGGAAACGTTTCCATATTACAAATTGTTGAGAGAATGTATAAATTTATAATATTATCAAAACAATATCATTTATGTATAATTATGATTGTAATTTAATTATTTTATAATGATTATAAAATATTTCAATCATGTTGAATAAAAATTAATCGATTTGAAATTAAATAAAAGGGTTTTTAAATATTTCCCTAACTCTTTGGGAAAACATATTTTCAAAATCGATAAGCCTTTGAAGAAAATATTTTGATATGATAATAAACTGTAAGATATGAATATTAGGTTTCGGGAAGAAATTGAGATTTTTTTGGAAATTCATGTGCCTTATTATGTGACGATAATTGGGGTGGTGAAGGGATCGTTTTATAAGTGAATGAGGTGGATCATTTCAAAATACAAATAACTTTTTATTAAATTGTGTAACTTTTATTGGGTAAAGACACCAAAAGAAAAAAATTGATATTGTATTAGTAAAGATAATGAAATCCTCAATCAATTATTTAGAGAACTGATTTTAATAGGATTTCAGTCTTTTACCCCATAGATGTTTCCCTTTTACCGTTGTGACTTTTAACATGAAAACTAATTTTTACATATATAATTTACGTTTTTTGCATAAAATTATAATTTAACATATTATATAATTTAAAATTATAGATCCATATATAATATCTCTTCTGTTATATACAATTTGTAATTTTTTTAAATGTCAGGTTTATAATATTTAATTTTTTATTAATTATAAATTGTTTTAGAGATGGATATATCTTATGTTCTAAAATGTAAAATCTAAATTTAAAAAATTTAAGTGAATAATTATAGTTACAAAATAAATAATAGGTTAAAATAGTTCATAAATGTTATTCTATTCTTATATCCAAATTATTTCATAAAAGTAACAATATTAGTAAAAGTGATATTTTATATTATTAATAAAAGTCAGAGTAATAATAAAATTTTTATTTCATATCATTTACCTAAAAAAAAATTTTCCAACAAAAATAAAAAAATCATTCCTATGGTAATAATGATATAATGAATCCTTAAAATAGGAAAATTTTAAAAAATTATAATTCTAAAATATTGACAATTTTCATTTATTTGGATGAGAAAATATAATTAAATTGGTTTTAATATGAAAAAGGTTTTTGTATATGTTATTTTTTTTATTTACTACCTATTAATAATTAAATGAGTATTAGTATATATTTATATTTTTTAAAAAGTAAAATTAGAGACTTTTTTTAGATGTTATAAATTCAATTTTTTTTATCATCATCATTATTAAAGTTATTCCAAAGAAACAAGTACAAAGAAAGGGTCAAGGAGGCGAGGAGGAAAGGGCCCCCTCCATATGGGGCTCTAAAATAGTGAAGGCCAAGAGAATCACATCAGATCAAATTGACGCCTTCTGGTTTAAGAGAGGTAATTTTATATACTTTTAATAGTCTGATTGATGGTATTCCATTCATTTTATCTAATCCAACTTGTTAAAATGATAAAATTTACTTTAATACAAGTGCTCATAACAGAGGAAAGTAATTATGGAAGAAATATAGATTCTTAGCATAAAATGAATTTATTAATTTATAAATAATGAATATTGGTTGAATGGTAAATTATTTTATAATATATATTATTAATAAGATTCATCAAAAAATTATTTAACCAAAATATAATAAAATACATAACTCATAAAAAGGATATATTTATTGAATTATTTTTGGTCATAAAATGATATTATTTATTATTTTGATATATTAATTGAATTATTTAAATGATGTTGTATTTAATATAACATTTATTTTTCAGTATACTTAAATTAAATAGTTTAGTTATCTTTATTTATACCATCCATCTTATCAACATCATTATGACAGTTTCAAATTCTATCTAGAAGTTTCTCTTAGTAAAATGTATCATCGATTGTTTTAGTTTGGTGTCACATGTAAATAAATATATTAAAAATAGTATTTATTTGAATGTAAGATAAAACTAAAATATTGAGGTTTTAAATTACTCAACTCCATCATTCTATGCCTTTGGTGTTAGATTGGTTCTACATATGATTTTTAAAATTCCCTAATAGTGGTGACAATTAATCCATGGGGAACCACAACCATGCGATGTGGTGTGAGTTACCTATCCACAGGTTCCTTAGACATTAAATATAATGTCTCATGGAGGAGTGTATTTTACCAAATTAATGAGAACATTTATATTTGGATTTCAGATGTGAGGCTTCTAGGCCGACTATTGGGGTGTGAGGTAATATTCTTGGAATAAAATGTTTTTTTATTATTTCGTGTTAACCATTCATGACATAAATGTGGTGACATTAGATCAATTTGGTGAATCATGGTTGATATGAACATCATTCTTTTATCTTCATTATTAGTCTATTTGGTTGTTTAATGGTTTACTTTTGGAACATTTTTCCCTGGAGGAACCTTCATGTGTATATAGCCTCCAAGAAAGATATACAGGGTGGTTAGTCTCATAGGATGATGTGTATGGGGGTGTCTTCTGTTATAGTTTTGGGTTTTCATAGATTTCACATACTATAAAATTAGTGGAAATTTATGTTATAAAATATTTTACTATTGTTTTAGGTTTTATTTTTTGATTCCACATCATAATGATTGGAATGACCATTAGGGAATATTAGTTTTATCCCCATTGAAAAATGGGTTATGTTTATCAGAAATTTAGACTATAGATCTTCCACCATTTTTTTCATCCCTCTTGAATTTATTTGAGTGGGTTTATAGTTCATTCCATAGTTATGAGATATCCTAAAACCCAACAGACACTTTATTTTTTATGCATTCTTAATGGTATTTTTATATCCATCCTTGCAAGTTTATTTTTCTCAAGTAAATTATTCCTGTAAATACAATGAATTAGTGGATGGTTATGCCAATGGGTATAGATATAATTAAGCTAGTAGAGATAGATATCAGATTAGTCCGTGGGATTTTCATTTGGAAATAATTCTGATGGAGTTAATAGGATGTAGCCATCTGCTCCAACATACCACTCTCGGTTATTTATTATGGATGTTTTGGGATATTTATTATTTCCTCATTTTTTGTAAAAGAATTAATATTGTTTCCCTGGTATGTTTAGTGGATGTGTGAATGAATATTTTATAATTTAGTTATATTTTTATATCTTATATGCTTTTGAATATTTTTTGTTGGATAGTGATTCATTTCTACTATATGATGTATAGGCTAAGGACTCCCATATGCGTATTATTCCTTCATAATAATGGTCACCCCCTTATCGTATTAGTTGTAGGATCTGGATGGGACACCCAAAACACAACCATCCAATGGGGGGATATAGTGTGTTGGGTCAAGTCAAATTCACAATGGCTATGGTGGGTTACCACTATATTGTGGTACATACTTAAAATATAAAGATATAGGATAATCATGGTCTTTAAATTCAAAGAATACACTACATTAAAACAATAAAGAGTTGAACGTAAAATAAGAAATACTATAAAAGATTATAACATTGCTCACTCTCAATATTCCAATGGATAAAATAATAGTTTTTAAGGAATTATTTTAGATATTAAGGCTTACCCTAAGGGTACGAAAATATTCATGCTTTAATAACCATGTAACAGTCGACAAAAATAGGCATGTGCCACATCATGTTTTAAATAGGATCTATGTATTCCATTCATAGAATAAAATGGCTCTAGAAATAAAAATTTATATTTTGAGTAAAATAGAATTACTATAAAGCCTAAAAATAATAATTAAAGCTTAAGAAAATGATATAATTGAATAGGGAAAACACTATGAAATGAGAAATATGATAGATAAATAATTTTCATTTTTAGATCATGGTTTGCTAGCCACACCACATTGTTTCAGTCATTCATTAAGTCATAAATTTGAAAAATATAGAACTTTTAGATTGTAAATTTCATAAATTTATTGAATTATCATGGATGTTTCATGAGATATTTTAGTATTAAGGTAGTTACCCATAGCTAGAAATTATACGTACATGCCACATAGTCCAAGGAGAAGTAACATAATACTCTGATATTATTCGTAATTGTTGATGCATATATATGGATATAACTTTTTGTATAAATATATTACAGAAGCTATTGTATAAAGTTAATTTTGTATAAAAAATGAAAAAATCATTGGGATATTGTTAATTGATATACGGATACCTAAGTGAGTTGTTATTGAGAGAATTATTCTATATGAAACATCCATAAAAATGTAGGAACTTGATGGATATGGATAAATTTCAAACATTCCAATGATATTTATGTTGATGGACTATTCCCCTTGTATTTCTGTGATATATATATATATTAATTCAAGGAAATTAACTTGTTATATCTATAAATTCATTCATTAATTATAATAATAAAATAAATTTGACTGTAAGACAACATTAAATAAACACCAAGGATGTAGCCACATCATAAAAATAGTGTGTGAACCTTTTAATCCCTCATTTCATGTATTTTAACATCCTAATCCCTCTATATCTGTTTGTTATAATAACTATTCCCTTATCGATGGAGATCCATATACTAAAAATTTGTGATTATAGTGTTTGTATGAATGGGAAAAGATAGAATATCATTGGTAAATAGGTCTTCAACTACATATTCACCCCCTTTAGTAGTCATCCATCTCCCATCTTAGGATTAAATGTTCAGGTAATGTGTTGAATGACTCCATATAGTTTAATCTCAGATAGTATAGATTGTTAAATACAATCTGATGTTGAGAAGTAAGATTCACCATTTTGCAGGATACCATAAATGTGGTGTTTTGAGTTGTATATATTCATTAACATTAGGAATATGGGTAAATATATATTTTGTCTAATTTGTTTTTACAGGATCCATATTCGTATAGAGTATAGATCAACTCTATTTAGGCCCAAATGGTAATCCTATAGTATTTTAATCACATTTCCTTTAATATATATATTATTTCGATGAAATTTATGTAATATTTGGGAGTAATGAAATGACTGTTTCCTAGGATTACCTTTGTATTTATTATCCAAAAAGATTTTAAACAAATTTTATCAATCACCATAGGGGCATTAATAAAAATAAATCTATCCAGTGTATGGTCAAACAATTTAGACCTAAATTTTGTGGAATTTAGTATTTTATGTAGTGCATAATGGTCTTGATGTGATTTTTAGTGTTTGAATATGTTTTTTTTTCAACTATAAGTTTTTGGACTATAGATGTAAAATGAATGTTGTTATGATGAAAATAATTTTTTTGGGTATCACTACATATCATATTTGTAGTTTCTAAATGTATGTGATTTTTATTATTTAATTATATATATATATATATCTAATTATTATATAAATATATATATAATTTCTAGTTATTTATTTACATACAAATTTATAGATATTAATATGGATATTAATTTTTTTACAATTTTAATTATTTTTTATAAATTTAGGTAATTAATTTCTATTTTTTATTATATGTGTTCACATTTATCACTAATTTTTTATTATATTATTTATGTTTAACAAATTTTTATTCACAATTAATTAGTTATATATTATCATTTAATATATAAGATGTATAAACAAATAAACACCATGTTTGTTTTTATATTTATATTTTTTAAAAAATAAACTCATTAAATTTAACATATTTATTTTGATAGTGAAATAAATATTATTCCTTTTTTATATGAATAAATAAATGATTTTATATTTTTTATTCATGTGCATTAAAATTAATAATTAAATGTTCTAATGTTTTTTTATGAATATAAACAATATTTTCTTGTTTTCATTAAAATTAAAAAAATACCATTTTTATTAAATGATTTTAAAATCATATTTTAGATAAATAATGAATTATTATGTTATAATAATAATTTAAAAGATACTATAAATAAATATTTTTTATAAAACATTACTAATAATTAGTAAAAATAAATAACAAATATAGTTTTAAAAAAATGATATCAAAGAATAAATAAAAAATACAATTTTTTTATTTTTAATAATAATAATTTTCATCGTTGTAGTATTAAAAATATGATTTTTATTACCTAATTTTTCATTAAAGGGATCAAGAGAAGGATATTTGTCCCTAAGCTAGGCCCATAAGATCTATTGTGGTCCAATCCATTGATGATTCATGTAAGTCATCAATCTATCTTCAAAAAATGATAAGTCAAACCTTAGTTTGAAGAAATTAAAGTTTCTGCCACATATTTGAGTAATAGTATTGGGTTACATGTAATAATGATCAATATTTTTAAATTCATTCCAAATTACATTTATAAGGTTTCACTACCTTTTAATTGGTGAGATACTATACACTGAAAACCCATAGATAAAGAAATAATATTTATACTTGATCATTTTCTGATCAAAAGATAAACAGTAGGTATCATAAAATAAGATTACTATGATTTAGATAAGAGTAAAAAAATATAGGATATTGATTATCCGGACTCATTATAAAACCACATCAAATAAAACTGTTTTGATAAATGATTTAATAATCCAACAATATTATTTAATCCGAATATGAGGCACATGAGTGTCCTGTTCAATAATGAATTTTTTTAATAAGTTAGAGATGAAATGTTTTATGAAGGCTTTGAGGTCAAAATGAGTTAAATTAATGTAGGAAACCATCTATATGGATTCATGGTCATCAAATTTTGCAATTAATTACTTTAAAAAGATATCACAGGTTCATAGAATGCATACAAATTCTCTATTTGTTTTCATAAATCCTTCTTCTTCTACTAAATTCTTTATTCATCATTATTTTACATGAATGATAAATAAAATCACATATTTCATATCTTAATAAGGGTAATATTAGGTTTATCTAAAATAATTTATCTAGTTTTTTATATATTTACTATCATCATGTTTAATTCCATGATTTTTTTTCTTTTTTACACAGTTCAAAATATTAGATAAATTATTTATATATGATCTTATAATTCTTTGTAAATATTTTTTCTTCTTGTTTATGTCTCTAATAATCCATTAATTAAAAATATTTCATAAATAATTTCAATTTAACTTGTTTCCTCCATGATATATCATTTTCCCTCTCTCCATGATTGAAATCCCATCTTAAGACATTAAGCTATAGCTATGGGCATAATTGTATAGGGATATAATATTTTTAGTGAAATATAAATATCAATGAACCGTATGATTATATAAATAAGTCTAAATATACTAGGTAGAATAGTATCTCATGGATATAGGTTACCTACTACCAAAATCATAATGGCCAATGGAAATATATTCTATCAGTTTTCATCAAGTTTCCTACTTTCTATTTACCCTTTTTCTTTTAGACCATATTTTATTTCTTCTCCCTAGATTATCATAATATAATTCCCCATATCTGTTGGATTTTGTATTCTCTTATTTCACACTGGGATCCACAAATCATTTACCCTCATCCGAATTCTCTTACAAAAAATATTCTTCAGCATCTAAATCACTTCCATTTTAGAATAGCTATATCAAGATCCTGTCATGTATATGTCATGATCCCCTCCCTCCGAAGATACCACAAATAATGTATAGAGATAATGACCCATGATATCCACCTCTTGTAAACCTTTAATTTTCAACTACTACTGAGGGTATAAAAATATAATAAGTGTGTGGAATTAGCCTTTATAATAAAATAGGAATGGATGATAAGATAAATCAACTAAAATAAACTCCATGACAGGACATAAAAGAAATCCCAAAACCATTCCAAAGTATATGTATAAATTGTACAAATATTTATGAAATTATCCATTGTAAATACGTAAAATTTAATCTAATCTAGAATCACAATAATAGTCAATGGGTCTGATCTAGTTTTGTTCTACATGGCACACATAATCCCCACAAAAAACAAATTAGTTTATATTTTTATGGTGATAAAAAAATTATACATAGTAGAAAAAATAAAATATATCATAAACATGTGAAAGAGGCATACAAATTCAACCATGAGAAAAAAACAATACCAAACTACACCTAAATAGTTTAACAAACCAATCCCATATTCACTAGGGCTCACTCACCAAATAACAAAATCCAATTATAATAACGCAATATGAAGCATATTAACAAAGGGAACCCTCCACCACTTTCTCATTGATATTCTACTCTCACACTGCAATGTTGTATGTATTAGAACTCCCATATCATCCGTAACAAATATCATATACAACCACCCCAATACACCGTCACATAACATCTTTTCCAAAAGACACATGTGAAAATAAATTACATCACCTACCCATAGAACGATCACATAATATCTCAACTGTAGACACTTGGGAAATCACAAAACATCAACGATCATAACCATAGTAGTAGGGTATCATGAACATGAATGAAACAAAACACATAACCTCATCCTCATAATAAAGAGACCATTATAATTTATCTCATTTCATCATATGTATCCACTTCACAACCCGACCATTAGACCACATTTCTCTCACAAACACCTAGGATATCAGCTAGTGAACAATCTGACCTCCATCCATAAAATGTATCAATATCTATTCGGTAAGAAAAGAGCCTAAAAATGAATGGGTATCCATCCCTCCATCCTCACTACTAGGATGTTTTGAAAACACCCCCATTTATATAGATATTAGTCTCATCATGTAGTGATCGACCTGGGAGGGGTTCTTACCGAAATCAAATGGAATATAAATAAATATGATCTAAACAAATTCCCATCCTATGTTTTCCCAAATAAATCACCAAGAAACTCACATATTTATCGATTTTCACTAAAACCACTAAAATTTTACATCACGACACAAACCACAAACCACATCTCAAAATACAAACCAATCCCATTACCCAGAAAATTCATTTCATTATTAAACACATATTGTATTTATCCAAAAATCCATTTTATATTTAAAATTTAGTATCGATTTTATCCAATTTATATTCAATCATTATTAATCATTTACCTTACTAATTTGGAATCTAGTAAAACATATCAAAACAAGAATATCTCATCATCCTCATTAAATAAAATAACTCAAATTGACACCACTTACGAACCACATCACAACCACACATCACCACCCAACAACATAGTCACATCTAAATATTATCACAAATCTACATCATGGTCACATGTCAACAGACATCAACACCCCATAGCATGATCACACAATAAATCACACTACCTTAGGACTGTACAATCAAAATATCAAGGAAGAATCAAAATTTATAATAAAATATGAATCATTAACCATGACCCTTAAACATTCATTATTCTAGTTTATTATATGTTTTATTCGGGTAAAATGCATCATCCCATAGATAAATAAGATTAAACCCCTCTAACATAATCCACATAATTAGAAATTAGATATTTCTAACCTCAAATAGTGCATTATATTCTTTCTATACATCGTAGGGTGAATAGAAAATGAACTAAAAATACAACCACATGAAAAATAAATCGATAAACCTACACCACATCATGGTTTATAAATTACACTACCCCAAAATCTCATCGAACCATTAGAATTATATCGTAGTGAAAAACTAAAAGAATATTGGAAGGAAAAAACAAGGATGGGTGGAGAACCAACCACAAATTTTTGGATCTTGTACATATAACCCAAGGATAAAAGAAAAATAAGTATGGAAGGAAAGTCATTGAAAATAAATTATAGTTACTCAAAATATTAGACAATGTGTATACATATAATTATGTAGGAATCGAACAGATAAAACTATTTACAACATATAAAATTCCTATATTACAAAGTAAAAAAAAATTTTAACACTTGTTGTTCTATGGTCCATGTATTTTATAACATATTACCCACCATTACATTTTAAAACCCCTAAAACACCAAAAAATACTAAAACACATGGCACCTTGGGATAGAATTAACTTACACCATTAATCTTCATCTTACAGTGTAAACCAATTTCACACCCTATCCCTTTCTAAACAAAATCTGTAAGAAGACTAGTGTCTCAAGACGTAAAACACATTCTTATGACACAACCACCCCAATTACATCGTAAAATTACATTTTTCTACATATTTATATTTTCAACTCCACAAAACCTCCAAAATCTCCTCTTGCCTCCTCCGAACCACCCCCAACAACTCAACCCAACAATATAATTGGTCTGAATAGCATGAACTATTAAATTATATACCTATAAAATGTTTCATGATCTTGATAATAAATACCAAACCTAATGAAAATAATTTTTTTTCTAAAAAAACACCATGTGAGATACATCCAAGTGACCTCATGAAATATTAACCTATACCAAAAGAAACATTTTCCACTCCAAAATGCTGCCCAAAAAACACAAAACCAGTTCAATAAATTTCATTGATCACAACATCACATCATCTAGTATTAAACACAAAATTAAACATATCCACACTACCAATGATCAACCTATTATTCCTCCAAACATCTTAATTAAAAAACCTATAAAACTATAAAAAAACAATCCCCCAAAACACACATTACGAAATTCCATCAGCCATTTCTGGATAATATCCAATTTCAGTGGCAATGACTTGGTCACATGGTTTTAAATACATATAAATAATAACATGCCTTGATTATGATTTTTCCCTTACCCTTTTTATATTATGAATTCTTTATCACAAATAATATATTAGTGATACAAAACCTCTGATAGAATTATAGAATCCAAACATCACAATATCATTAAAAATCAAGAGATAAAATACTCAATATAGCTTTGGTTACTTAGAATTCAGTTTTTTTCATTCTCCCAAGTATTCTTCTTCAGGACACCATGACTCCAATAAAAATGATCTACTGAATGGTACACCCAATATATAATTTATACAGATGATCATAGATCTCCAATATCCACACCATGAACATAACATCATCATTTATATCCAAATATTCCCAAAAAATAACATGGTATTCTTCATTAACATACAAATGGAATTGAGAGAAGTGTAAGATTTAATTGATCTAATCCAGTCAGAGTGGATGTTCCAATCGATAAAACACCTTGCTAACTTACCCCAACACCTCAGAGGTCCCAAAAAACAATGGAGAATGCTTACTCCCCAACCAAACATCCACTACCCATCTTGAGGGGAAATATTTAAAAACACATGGTCCTCAACCTCTAACTCTAAGGGCATCATCCTACAGTTAACATAATACTAATCTCTACCTATTCTTGTTTAATCCTCTCATAAAGAAGACGAACCTTCTCTATCAATCTTGTAGTTCCACAACCCTAGTAACCCAGAGTCGGTGGAATATTAAAACACATTGTCAAGCTCATAAGATATCATGTCTCGAAATAAAAATTAGTTTAGTAGACTTAGAAGTACTAGATAGTTACCAAAGTATAACATTACAATCTGAAATTAAAAACAAAAACATTGGGACTCATTTTAAAACAATCATATCCCTTGGATTATCCCTTAATGTCAGTCATAATGTACATATTATCATCCTAGAAAAAAATATCACATAGAATGGGGTGAGATCAGACACTCGGAAAGGATAATATTATATCGTAAACTATCATAAATAAGAATAAAAATTAAGGCAATGTATAAGACTAAAATACAAACCATTTAAACATAAAATTCAACATAATATGGAAAATATAAATCAAATAATTCCATTTACTTATTCACGGAGATATTCTAATAGTCGAATATTCATATGTAATATCAACAGTTAATTTCATAATGATGGAATATATAATTTTAGACACTATAACCACATACTCAAAAACTCATTCCATGTCTACCAATAATATTTTTTCAAGGCCTTATTCCAAGACACTAGTTTGTCTCACGAGACCTACCGATGGATCGAGGAGCTATAGAAGGCTCCACCTATCACTTAGTATGTCCATTGCATTCACCACATAAAAATGATGAAACATAACATAAGCATTTGTATTAAAAATAGCATACAAAAGGTCAATACTTAATCCAAAAACCATGAATGGTATAAAAATGTCACATCCAGAGTCAAAATATCACAAAACCATCAAAACAATATAGAAGATTATATCATAATTAATCAACTTCAAATAATCATAAAATCTAACAATGGATGTTGACATAGATTAAATCAAAACAATTGGAGAGAAATATATATTTCTATTTTGAAATAATTTAAAAGTCACATTATTATAAAAGAAAAATTATATTTTAAAAATATTCTTATAATATTTTAAGGGAATTTTTGAAGTAGTTATAGTGGCGGAAAATAGCTTCACCTGCCATATATGTTTAAAAACATTATTTCCTTAATTTGTCAAAAGGTAATAACGTACCTTGTTTGGAAAATTATGGGAATATTCCTTTCACAAAATCTTATAAAGAGTTAAATAAGGGTATAAATTACTTTAAACCATAGTCTAGGAAACAGTAAAAATATTTCAAAATACATTTTTATGAAACACATATGTGGATGATTAAGAGGTCCTAGTAGATACTCATATATAAACATTCTTAGATAATAAATATATTTTAAAATAAACCCTTACCATGTACTTTTCCGTAGTCAAGGGTACGTTAATATACTATTTAATAGTTAAATCAATGTAATTAAATAATACATGAACCACATACGTAAATATGTTATCATATATGATCTTTACAATATTCATTGTTAATGATATTTCAGTAGTATCATTGTTTTAGTTGTTAACTGATTCATTTTCATTTATATGTTTTGTTACATAAGTCAAGTTTTTTGTGGATATGATGTATTTGATTCAAATCCAGGATGATATTATGCCCTTAAAAACTATTATTTAATCATCAAATGAAAATTACTCTTGAATGGTTATGATGGGGAATGAATCTCATCACGTTTGTTGAGACTGTAACCCTTACGTATGCATGAGCGACAATATCATTCTATTGATGGTGAAATAGTCTATAATTGGATGGTTTATTAATTATAAATAATAATTATCATGTTATATTTATTATTTAGATAAATTATTGTCATTATTATACTCATCCAAATAATGAGGTGTTGAATAACAAACTACACCACGACATGGTGACAATTAGCCGTACGTACGCACGTATGGTGACTTTGTCATTTATAAGATGGATGGAAGAATGAATATGTTTGTACCATATTTATAATTTCATAACATTATATAGAAGGTAATATAGTTATTGATTTTTTAAGGATGCAACAATTAAAATGAAAGTGGATGAAGAAAAGAACATTGAAAGAGGTGATGAAATAATTACTTCTTCTTCATGTTCTTCCTAATGATTTGATCAAAAGGGATCCATAAGATGGATTTCTGATCATCTTAAAGACTCTATGATGAATTGAGGGTAGTTGGGAAGATATTTGATATGGGTTTGGCCAATCCAAAAGGCATTGGAAGTGGGAATTTGAGATAAGGGGAAGTGCCATCTATAAGAGATGTGAGGGGAACCATATGAAAAGATTGAAATATTATTTTATTATAAAACCATTTTTGGTTTCGAATTTCTAAAAAAAGAATTTCATTAGAGTATAAGGTTATAATGGGTCGAAAACATCTCAAACAATAAGTTTTAGAAATGTTTAGGACAAAATATTAACCATATGTTTTAGATTTAACTCCTCGATAAATAGTTTAACATTTACAATGTTTTCTTGAAATGTTATAATAAATGTTTAATAAGAATTATATAAAATGAAAAAAAAACTCTAAGTGGTTCATTATTGAATTATCTATTGTTATATAAGTCCTCCGGATGAACCATAGATTTTTAGGAATATTATATCATTTAGTAAAATAGTATTTGTTTTAGAAACTGGTATATGTAAATTTTGACACACTTGAGTATTTGGTTTTTGTGAAAGTCATAAACACTTTATAACTTAGAAAAAAATATATTTAATAAACCCTAACATGACATAGTTATATATAAAATTAGTTTAATGCAACAAAAGTTTCAATTTACATTTATTTTATTATTTATAATATTTATTATGTTAATCATTCATTAATAAGGTAATTACTCCATCATCATTGTGTCATAATTAAATTAAATTATTAAATGTATAAAAATTTAAATAAAATTCCATGAGTTAGAATTTTTTTTATATTTTTAATGAATATATATTTTCAAACTTATCTTATGTATAACCATATATTTAAAATGTTTTCTGTATTAAAATTTTAATTTAACACTTTGAACTCTTATTTAAATAAAATAATAATAAATGTCCAAATATAATCCATGTAGATCAAAAAGATCATATTTTATTCCAAAGGTTTATTTAGGTCGAAATATACTTATCCAAATAATTAGGACAAGTGTTAGGGTAATTATAATATCATTGTTTCCATTAATTACCAAATTTACTTTTGACCATGGTAAATAATATTCAAAAGTTACTATTAACCAACAAATATTTTCATCATATTAAATTAAATATTAATTATTGATGTCAACTTTGTCTATCTGATTTTTTAAATTCATTTCATAGAAGTGGTAAAGTTAGGTTTTATGTAAATTTCCAATTGTGAATAGATGGTAGGTAAAAGACATTAAAAAGATCAATAAATTTTATATATCTAATCTTATTAAAAAATGACTCTAATGAATTACATTGTTCTAATATAAGTAATATGCATATATTTTGACATTGTAATAAATTTAAAAAAATTATTTAAATATAGTTCAGTTTTGAACAATAACAAAATGTTTTTCACTATTCATTAGAAATTGAATTTTTCTGGAAAAATACCAAAAATGTACTGTTAGATAATATTGATATTTTGAATAAAAAATAGATGACCATTTTGTAAAATAAAATTTACAAAATATCAAAGAGTTATTATTAAAATTCATATCTGTTTTTAAATGGCTAGTTTGATTGGTCGTGGTATGCTAGAACTCAATATTGTGTACAAAGAAAACAATTACATTATTGAAAGAGAAGCATATCGTGTAATCTTGGGGTGTAACATTCTCCCATAATACAAATTATTTCGTCAACAAGATTTTCAAAATATTACTACACAAAATGATTTAGGTGGTTTTTATCATATGTTCTTCTGGTTCTTACATTGCCTCTACCATTTCATGGTTTCTCTATGAAACATTCTCCAGACGAGTCATCCAGTTTAACTACACTTTTTCTCTAGTATCATGTCTCCTAATAGGATATGGACAAAAAGACAAATCGAGATCTAGTTCTATATCATCATAGGTGAGTAAATGTGTTCGGTCTGGCATGTATTACCTCAATAGTGATTTTTGGAACACATCATGTAATTTAGAAATACTTGTGTTATTTCCAAGAGGTAGGCTATAACTTCAATTCGTTATAGAATTTCAAGAGGTCTGATGTACCTACGACTTAATTTACCCATATTTCTGAATCATATAACACCCTTACATGGAGATACCTTCAAGAAAACATGATCACCTACTAGAAATACCAAATCCTTACTTTGGTTATCAGCGTAACAAATTTTCCTACTTGGGGATGCTTTGATGTGGGTTTGGATAGTATTAACGATTTCCATTGATTCCTCAAAATGTTCTTGGTTGATGATTTTTCTATCACCAAAATCATCAAAAAAAAGGAGTGTGACATCTCTTTCCATATAATACTTTATATGGTGACATATGAATATTAGAATGGAAGCAAATTTTATAGGAAAATTCTCCAAGAGGTAAAAATATATCCCATATACCTATAAAGTCATGAGAGAAAGATATCAACATATCTTCTAAGGTTTGAATAGTCCATTATTATTTAATATCCATTTGTGGGCGGTAAGAATTACTCAAACGATGTTCAGTATCCATGGACTTCTGAAGACAATTCAAGAATCATGATGTAAAAAGGGTATCACGATTAGAATCAATCGATAGGGATACACCATGAGGTCTTAAAACTTTATTAATATATAGTCTTGATAAACATTAATGTTATAAATACCCTCTTTTAACAAGAAAATGTACTAACTTTGTAAGGTGATCAACAATGACCCATATTTCAACATTATTTCTAGGAATATTTGGTAGCCCTGTGACAAATTCCATCGTAATACCATCCCATTTCCACTCAGGTATGGGAATAGGTTGAATGTCCCCTCTAGGATGTTGCCTTATAGACTTTACTTGTTAAAAAACCATATATCTTGACACATAATTATAAATACCTGCATTTTTTTGTCTAACCATAAATTATCATTCCAATCTCAATTAATTGTAGTGCTACTAGGGTTTAAAATAAAATTTGAGCTATGAGAATTATCCAAAAGTCCCATTTTTGATATGTTATATCAGGAACAGAATTCCTTTTACAAAATATAAAAATTCCTTCTTCATATACAATGTTAATCAATATCGCATCATTCACAACATTAATTTTCTTTGGAAACTCCACATCATCAGTCTGAGAACTTTTTATCCTTTCTAGAAAATATGGTTGAGAAACCATTTGAAAATATATTGATGTTTCACCTTCCATGATTATTCTTTTATCTATCTTCACTATATCGATGAACAATGGATCCCTTTCATCTCTAATCTTATTTATAACTCCAGGATCCTTTCTTCTCAAATCATCTTCCACCTTATGTGCCTTCTTTAGGTGGTAGTTTATAGTGAAATCATAATTCTTGAGTAGTTTTAACCATCCCCTTTGCCTCATGTTGAGTTCTTTTTTGGAGAAAATATATTTCAAACTCTTGTGATTGGTATATAACTAAAATTTTCACTATAGATATAGTGTCTCCATATCAACAATGAAAATACTACATCTGGAAACTCAAGATCATGATTATGATAGTTTTTTCATGAATTGTTGGATTCCATGATGCATAGAAAATAACACTATCATTATGCATAACGACACAACCCAGTCCTTTATATGAAGCATCACTATAAATAAAAAACTCACCATTCCCTGATGTTAGAGTCTATATAGGAGCATTGAAAAATCTTCCCTTCAGTTATTAAAAACATTCATCACACTATTTTTCCTAAAAAAATTATCCTAGTCAATGGGATAGACATTATGGATGAATTCTGTACGAAATGTCGGTAATAACCTACTAAACCAATAAATAATGCACCTCAGTTATACTCATCAGTGTTGGCCATTCTTGTATTTCCATTTTCATTGAAGGATAAATATAGATTCCATCCTTATATATAGTATGTCCAAGAAATGAAATATCCTAAAAATATAATTCATAGTGGCTAAACCTCCAATATAATTCATTTCTTCTAAAAGTATTTTGAATAGTTCGCATATGGTTTTCAGGATCATCGTAGTATTTTGAGTATATCAAGATATAATCAATAAGTACCACTACAAATTCATCAAGATATTACTTGAAAACTCTGTTTATTAGATACGATAAAATATGGGGTGCAGTAGTTTTTCCAAAAGGCATTACTGTAAATTCATAATTCCCATACCTAGTTTGAAATGCTGTCTTTGGAATGTCTTCCTTACTCACACACAATTGATGATATCCAGAACCAAGGTCAATCTTTGAAAAATTTTGAGCTTCATGAAGTTGATGGAATAAATCATCAATGAAATGTTGGGGATAATTATTATTTATTTTTACAGCATTGATCTCCCTATAGTCAATGCAAAACGTCATAGATCCATCCTTTTCATAACGAAATGAACTTGGGATCCCCATGGAGAAACACTAGGTCGAATAAATCCTTTATTACACACCTCCTATAGTTTTTATTTAGTTCCACTAATTAAATAGTGGCCATTCTATAAGGGGTATTCGGTATGGTCCTTAAACTAGGAATTATATCAATGTAAAACTCAATTTCTTATTCGGAAGGATGTCTAAATAAATCCTCTAGAAACAAATCAACATATTATTTAACAATAGTTAGATTATCTCTTTGAAAATTTCTTTACACAACCATGGTTATTTCATTCCCTTCCTCCCCAATAATTCACTTTAGTATAGCTACTAGGGGCGGTGCTAGATAAGAATCTGATGGTTATGACTCTGCTCTACTGATAAGGTATTCCATATCATCATCAAAAAGTGAAACCTCATTCATCTTAAAATAAATTTTCACATCGTGGTCCAAAAACTAATCCATACATGGGATTATATAAAATTTAATCATGTGTATGATGAGAAGGTCAGCTGATAGGGAATATTTATATTCCATAATGGAAACTGATTGACAAAACATTGTTTCAATGATAATTTCCTTAAGTGTTTTGACGGACTACTCCCTTGTTATATCAAATTGGAAATATATAAATTTCCTGGAAAAATAAGAAGATTTGAAAGAATGTGATGATCTAGAGTCAAATAAATAATTTCCTTATTTTGAGGAAATGATTAAAGAACCTTCATCTACATCATTTAGAGCATCGACCTCAGTAGTAGTGGTCGCATAATCTAGGACCTTCTCCCTTGACCTTTTCTAAGGTTATTTTATAGGAACATAGGACATTCAATAACATAATGACCCATTTCTCTAAAATTTTAGCATTCAACATTGACGACATCTTTCTTTCCCTTACAATCGTGAGCTTGGTGACCTTTTTCACCACACTTTATACCAACTCATATACCCTTCAGTCATGTACTAGGGTGTCTCTTTCCACATTTACTATTGTATGGAAATTTGAATTTTCTCGTAATCCCATTTTTTCCATTTCTTTAGTGTTCATCAGATCTCTTCTCCTCTTTCTTTTATTTAATGTAGTATAACATAGGGAATTCCTTTTCTGTCTTGATAACCCATGAGACTATATTTTTTTATGACGAGTAGGATTGTGTGACTAATGCTTAACAGAGAATTGGTTTTACCCATTAAAAAATCGATCAATCTTACTCATTGGGTTATATATATAATTTGCATCAAGCCTTGGTATCTTTGTAAATATAGATTAATACATTGCAACATTCTCATCCGCCTTTTTCCTTAGACACAAAAAATTTCCTTTCCATGTCTATTCGATGATTACGAGGACTATATTTTTTTATGAAAAGCTCTTTAAACTCCATCCATTCCATATTTGATACATCTTTATCCTCCTTTGTGATTTAAATTAATAACCTCCATTGATCTCCATCTCTTGTGAGGAAATAAACTACCATGACAACTTTTTCCCTTTCTCTACTCCCCAAAGAATGAAATATTTTCTCTAAAAAACATATCCATTACTATGATACAAATTTATTTGTAGTCCCATTGAATTTTGGTTGGTGTTTCCTCATGAATTGGGTTATCATTTATCCTATACATTGTGGATTACTATGCTCTATACGGATAATGTAATTATTCATAACCAGACTAAGTTGTCCTAGTATGGTTATAAGCTGTTTAGAACCAGTTGCATCCCCAGTACCACTATAAATATCTTGAGGATGATGGAAATCACTGCATGGATTACATGTGTTGACATAGTTTCCATTTCTTCTACTAGGCGCCATTTCTAAACAATGGAATAAACTAGTGTAGTTTATGAATCACAATGTAGAAATAAAAACATGTAAAATAAAAAACATAAATTGATAAACTAATGCATAAAATCCATTATTATAAGAAAATTTTCTCGTTGAGGATCTATTTACTCATAAAACCTTCATTATGGTTTTTCAATAAAATTTGAATTATCCTAAGCATACCCCCTAGAGTGTCAATACTAATAATGCAGCAAGTCTCGTTGTCATGTACCTGGATACCATGGGTAAATCCTGAAACTCTTTATTCCAGTTTTCACTCCTTGGTATATCTGTTCCAGATCCACCTCTAACTATTTGCATCTAGATATGGATGTATTGACTAGGAAATCCCACATAATATTTACACTACCCAACATTTTTGATGTTCTTCTATACTAATCCTTAAAGACTCTCATAGGGTAATGTTCTCTAATTAAAGTTTATCTAAATATAATTTCCATGGTTTTTACTAAAAATCATCTAATACCAACTAATATTCCCTGACCATAGTTACCTAGAGTTGGGGCGTTATTGCATAACATTGGAATGATTACAATAGATCATGTCTCGAAGGACCTATTAAATTAGTATCCATGGAAGTACTAGATACATACATAAGTTTTACATTCCATTATGAAATGAAAAACAAAAACATTGTGTCTCCTTTGAAAACACTCATATCCCTTAGCTTATCCCTATAATCCAGTAATAATATACTTCTTCGCATCCCGAGAAAAATAAAACATATAAAGGGGTGACCTGGGATGCTCAGTAAGGATAACAATATAGATCAAACTATCATAAATATGCATAAACAAATTAATGAAATGTATAAGACTAAAAAAAAGCCTTTTAAATATAAAATTTATCATAATATATAAAATATATATCAAATAATGACATTTAATTATTCACATGATTATTATACTAGTTGAATATTCACATGTAATATCAATAAATAATTTCATAATGATGGAATGCATAATGATGGACATCATAACCATATAGTAAAGGCCTTGTGCCAAGACAAAAAATAATTTTTTCTGAAGGCCTTTTTCCAAGTCACTAGTTTGTCTCATGAGACCTACCAATGCATCGAGGAGCTATATCGGTCTCCACCCATCAATTAATATGTCCCATGAATTCCTCTTATGAATATGTAGAAACATAACATAAACATTTGGATTAAAATTAGCATAAAAAATGTCAATAATTAATATATAAACCATGAATAGTATAAAAATATCACATCCACAGTAAAAAAATATCCTAAAACCATCAATACAATATTGATGATTGAATCATAATAAATCAACTTCAATTAAGCATAAAATCCCAGAAAGGATGTTGATAAAAATGAAATCATAAATATTTGAGAGAAATATCTCTTTCTATTTTGAAGTAATTAAAAATCCACATAACTAAAATAGAAAACATTTTTTAGAAAATTATATTATAAGCTTGTAATGGATGATTTTAAGGTGTTATAACAACGAAAAATAGCAGCACCCGATGTGTAAGTTAAAAAGCAGTCCTTCTTTAATTAGTCGAAAAGGTCATAAAGTACCTTTTATGGAAATTGATGAAAACATTTCGTTAAAAACATCATAAAAAATTCAAACAAGGGTATAAATGTATTTAAACCGTAGTCTAGAAATAGTAAATATGTTTTGAAATACATTTTTATGAAACACAGATGTGGATGATGAAGAGGTCTTAGTAGATGCTCACATATAAACAACCTCGGATAATAATGAGATTATAAAATAAACCCTTACCTTGTACTTTTCCCTAGTAGAGTGTACATTATCCTCTTATATAATAGTTAAAACCTTGTTATTGAATTATTAAAACCCACATACATAAATATGATATCATATCTGTTCTTTATAACATTTCTTTGTTAATGATATTTCAGTAGTATCATGGTTTCAAGTGTTGACTGATTCATTTTTCATTACATGTTTTGTTACATAAGTCATGTTTGTTATAGATATGATGTATTTGATTATATCATTAATCATATTATCGTCTTAAAAATATATTTTAATCCCAAAATGAATATTATTATTTAATGGTTACGATGGGGAATGAATCTCATCGCGTTCATGGAGACAGTAATCCATATGTACACAGGAGCGACAATATCATTCTATTGATGGTGAAATTGAGTGTAATTGGATGGTATGTTACATATAAAGAATAAGTAACATGTGAAATTTATTATTTAAATCAATTATAATTATTATTACACACATCCAAATAATGAAGTGATGAATAAAAAACTACAACATGACTTGGAGACGTTATATCGTACGTAAGCACATATCGTGACTTTGTCATTCATAGGATGGATTGAATAATGAATATGGTTGTACCAAATTTATAATAACATAATCGTATATAGAAGGTACTATAGTTTTTATTTTGGTATGGAAACAAAAAAAGAGAAAGTGGAAGAAGAAAACAACATTGAATAAAGGGATGAAATAATTACCTCTTCTTCGGGTGGTTAATTTTGATTCGATCAAAAGGGCTCCTTAAGTTGGCTTTATTAGAGAAGTAATTACACTATGTTGATGTGATTGTAGTTGGGAGGATATTTTTTCTAGGTTTGTCCGAGCCAAAATGCTTTGGATGTATGAATTTGATATAAGGGGAAGTGCCCTTTTATAATAGATGTAAGGGGCACCTTCAGAAAATATTGAAATATTATTTTATTGTAAATACATTTTCGGTTTCTAATGGATCCAAAAGGATTTATTTAATGTCTATGGTGGTTATGGGTAAAAAAAATCCCAAACAATAGGTTTTAGACATGTTTATTTCACCATACTAACATAATCATTTAGATTTAACTCTTAGTTAAATTGTCTAACTTTTACCATGTCTTCTAGAATTTATATAATAAATGGTAAAAAAAAATAATATAAAAATCCAAGAGAACTCCATGTGGTTCATTATTTAAATATAGAATCTTATCTATGTCCTTTGTTTGTACCATATATTTTTACGAATATTATATCATTTAATAAATATTATTTGTTTTAAAAACACATTTTTTTAAATTTTGTCAATATTTAGCATTTGGTTTTAGTGAAAGTCATGAAAACATTATCAATTCAATAAAAAATGTTTTAGTCAAACTTAATAAGTAATATCAACCTATAAATGTCTTGGAATATGTAAAAATCCTCAACATACATTTATTTTAATATTTATAATATCAATTATTTTAATCATTCATTAATAAGGAAATTACTATATCTTCGTTGTGAGATAAATAAATATAATTATTTATTGACTAAAAATTATAAATATAATACCATGATGTAGGAAATCTTTTTATATTTCTAATGAATATTTATACTATGATTTATATTAAGTATAACACTATATTAAAAATGGTTTAATTATTCAAAATGTAAATTAACACCATTTACCTCTTCATTAAATAAAAAAATAATAAATGTCCTAATCTAATACATGTGGATCAAAAATGAATATTATTTTATTCTTAAGGATGATTTAGGTCGAAATACACCTATCCTATAGAATTATGAAATGTGTCAGGGTATGTATAATATCAATTTTACCTTTAATTACCCTATTTTCATTTAACAATGGTAAATAAAATTTAAAATATACTATTCACCATAAATTATTTTCAGCCTATTGAATCGAATTTACTTAATGATAACCACGTCTCTCGGAATTTTGAAATTCAATTCACAAAAGTGGTAAAATTTGGTTTTATGAAAATTTGGGAAAGTGTCTAGAAGGTGGGTACAAGACGTTAAAAAGTTCAATAAATTTTTATATATCTAATCCCGTTGTAAAATAACATCAATGAATTAAAATAGACTAATATATGTATTACGTATCTATTTTTACTTTAAAATAAATTTAAATAAAAATAATAATTATTTAATTAATAGTCTGTTTTACACAATAATGCAGTGTTTTTCTTTATTCACCAAAAATATAATGTTTCATGAAATATACTAAAAAATATTCTTAAGCTAATTTTGATATTCCTAATCTAAAAATAAAGTCCATTTGGAAAAATAAAATTTATAAAATTTCACAAATTGAGTATTAGTATTTGTAACTTCTTTTTAAACAGCTAGTTTTATTGGACATGGTGTGTTAGAACTCAATGTTGTGTACAACGCAATATATTTAATTACTCAAAAAGAAGCTTTTCATGGAATTATATGGTGTTAGAATTCTATGAACCCCATCCGGACCAAGAACTACTACTTTCCCAACCTCTTTCTAGAATAATATAGAATGACCTGAACTCCCATTCCAAACCTCAAATGGATCCATGACAAAGAATGAGTGATATATTTTATTATAACAAAACTCACCCAAAAGAATGTTTCATTCCAAATATCCACCAAAGGATAAGATGCATGACCCCAACATATACTATAGCTTTAGATAATCTTCTTCATCTATCCATTAATAAAATGGTGGAAAGCATCATTCAGGAATAATTTATTGAAAATATAATTTTTTAATCCCATAAGATCATGTGGTAAAATGAAAATATTGTTCCTTGTAAATAGACCTTAGGAAAATATGAAACCACACCACCTCATTTATACACCTCCTCACCAAAACATCCATTATGCCTAACTCTTTGATCTCTATGTAGTGAGCCGATTTCATCAAATGATACATGATTACCCAAATAGAGTAACAAACTCCCTTTGATAGATGTATACCTAGGAAACAATCCACTGATAAATAATCCTATTTTTTCTTCGGAACATATAAAGGCTATAAAAAAACCCAGGAACATAATTCTAAAACATTGATTAAGGGAAAACTATGCACTAGGCATCATTGTCTACCCCAAAATATTTCATTCCTACCCACGAATAATGTGTCAAAAATCTAAGATGATGCTTTTTCACATAAATATATTCTCCTAAAAATTATTTTTGGAAATCATTGATAAATATCTTACACATCGCTGGTGGAACAAACCACCTCCCCAAGAGCGACATTTTATTTTTTCAATTCTTTGACCATCCCTCAAGAACATAATTGTGGCCAATATGATAAGACATCACCTCTTCCCAAAAGTATTCCAATTGATACTCTTCCACTTGATGTATCAAACATTGCTCAACATTTATATGAAAAACAAAACATGACCACTACACTCTTCCACATCTTGATGCATCTCTGTAAGATCGTGAATCCATTTCATGTCATCTATATACTCTTGATCCACTTATACTTATGATTTTTAACTATGTTCATTAGTAACCCCATTCCCCATTATAGGGTCATATGATAAAATAAAATTTTAAACCTAAAAAAAATTTAATCACATCCACTATTGGGGATTCATATAATTCAAGGAAAATATGTATTTCAATATTATGTGGTCTGTGTGAACCACAATGTCTTTGCTGATGAGGTAATAAATCCAAAAAGTCAACACAAACACCACCATTCCATGATAAAGATAATGGGGGATAGTTTTGAATTTGGGGACATTACTTTCTAGACCTGTAATATTACAGTACTCTGCTACATTAACATTCATCCCAATATGAGATGGGAAGGATCACAAAACATATCAGACATCACACCCTTTTATGACTGCTGAAGAACAAATCACTGATCATAATATCTTAAAAATAATATAACTCCTCCCAACAATAATTAATAAACATAAAATCATTGTACTTTAATGTAAAATATGTTTGTGTGGCTTCATTGTGTGAAAAAATATATATTTTCATACGAAAGTATCCCATGAGTCCAAAAAAATGAAATCCTCAGTGACACTCTTTGGTGCTTCCCAAGAAACCACATATTTTACATTTGACGGATCTATGACAAAATCATAGTGATATTTCTCATTCACAAGGAAAAAAACCTCTTTTCTCTAGAGCATAATCATGGAAAACCATCCATAGAGATTTATGTGTTGAAGAACCTATAAGAAAACTCTATGATGATTATCATGCCCCTCCTATAATATCAGGTAAGTGAAGATTTTTTTTGATAGAATTATTATGAACATGTCCAAAAACTGAAATACCACAATGTTCTTGATCCCCAAAAACATGGTAGGCGTGTTCATGATGTTGATGATTATTACCCTAAACATGAAGTTCCCATACCTAAATTTGAATCCAATCTTCAAAAAGTATCCCTCATTTACAGTCAAATGAGGATTCCCAGACCACAGATTGATCATATGAAACAAAATCACTATCCTCAACTTGTCAAAAATATCTTCTATCCACGAAAGAGGGTAATAATTCTTAACAGCCACCCAATTCAACCTGTAGTAGTCTATTCATAGCCTCAAAATTCCATTGAACTTCTTAATGAATAACATTATAGAACCCCATTAAAACACACTGGGCTGGATGGAACCCTTTGTAATTAGGCCATCTATCTAAATACTCATCTCTTATAACGTACAAGGCTCTATTCGGTTAGGTTCCCTTAAAATCAATGAAGTACTGTGAGGGAAGTATATCTAGAACCCAACATGACATCGAGGGGGGAACGTCATAAACACCAAAGAGAAAACATAATAAATTTCCCAAAACCATGGGAATCACTATCTTCCTAGTGTCTATTGATTTCAAAAAAATCTATCCTTCAAAAAAATAAAGGGATCCCCACATTTATTACCAACCTAAAAACTCTATCCACAAATGAAAAAAAACATTGGACATCCACATTTGAGAATAGAACTATCCTTCAAAGGCATTATATAATGAAATTCATTGAATATAACCAGTAAATACAAAAGATGAAATCATACGACTACATATATAGAAATAAAAGATCCTCAAAGGACTGATGTGACCCCATCATCCATCTACACCCCCGACACACATCAAAAAATATTGTATAGCCTTTGACTGGAGTGGTCAACACCATTGTAATGGGAGTATAGTCTTCATATACTAACAAATAATATACTAGAGTTGTTGTAAAAAAGTATTGTAAATATCCCAAATAAAAAAAAGAATTAGGGAACATGAAAATCTACATGTACCTAAAATAATCTATGACCCCACTGAAACTACTACCTCCACTGCAAGGAAATGATAATTCCCAACTTCTACATCTATATGCTAATGAACGCCTCCACCACCCCGATTAGGTTGATGTCATGAAACTGAAGGAACATCATGAGGTTGAACTCTACCCTCTCCCTCCCCTCTTAGTGGATAATAAACTTATAGTTCCTCATAATGAAATAGTCTCACTTGAAAATTCTATTAAGGCTGACACTAAAACTGACCACATCTACCCAACCGAGCTTATGAATCCATGTGACACTAGTTCATGTGGTGAACGTGAACCCCATAGAATAAAAACAACAGTCCAAATACCATAAGAAAATCATGGAAACCATTGACTGAGATTTCAAAAAATAAGCTACTAAGGTCAAATTCTCATATGTAAAATCATTCAAGGTCATAGCCCTTGAGACCTACCATTGAAATCCCTAATCCTCAATAAACCATGCCCATTCCCCTCTGATGGTAAACCTCTACATGAGTGCATCTTCTCAATAAACTCTACCTTCTTCTGAACATAGATACACATTAGAAACATACAAGGAGTAAGTATATATTGTATTGAAGGATGAAGTTCATCCTCAATAAATATCTCATTGGGCTCCACATCAAGAAAAATGTCCAGGAAAAAAGACCACATATCCTTGAACTGGATTCCTAGTTCCCACAATGACATACTCTTCTAATAAAGAGGGAGTATCTCTATCATATTTATTACAATCATTTATGATGAAAGAATCCCTATCTAGAAATATTTTGAAATTAAACTAATTAAAAATATGCCTCATTCTATCCATGATGACACTGATTCCACCACTAATGCAGAACTCATCACATATGAGTAACTGGTAGTTGGTCCAAATACCCATTGGGGATCAAATAAAACTAATGATGATCTCACGATTATCAAATCACATAAATCTGTCCACATTAGAAAATGTTCCCTTATACTTCCCAAAAAATAGACTTTGAAAAGAATGAAACTCAGTCTACCAGTAATTATATTTCTCAACTGGATCTAACCTTTAGTGATAAAAAAGACCATCCTACTAAATCTCCACTTTCTAAACCACATGTCGACATCCAATAGGATCCCCAAAAATGATATCATGTATTTCCCAATCACATAAAACATTAAATTATGTCATTATTAATTAGAATCATTTTAATTGTTTTTTAGATTCCCAAAATAATCCAATTAAAATACGAGCATAATTCTTCATGATTTATATACCACTCATAGGTCTGTACCATGAATAAGTGTCCACTATATTTGGAAATTTTATAATCTCGGAGTTCATGAACTAAATAATAGGGGCGATCTATAATCCGTTGTCTTATCTAGTCTCCCTAGACTATGCCATGTACAATGGTCAACTAACACCGTTTCGATAGAAATCTAGGCAATCCTTACTATTCCTAACTCCAAACTCCACCATATCCCTCAAACAATAAATCTGATACCACTTTTTCATGACCCCTTCTTTCAGAAGGCCACAATAAAGGATGTAAGATAATAACCCCGAGTCCCACCGCTAATAGGTCTTGGGCTGCTCACTATCACCAAAAGAAAGACAAATCTCATTTATTGGAGGCATTACCTTATATAATAGAATATGATATGGAAATATGATGAATCAATAGTCATAAACTCAATGAAATGATAAAAAATAATTAAAAAAACCAACCATAATGCATTTATAAATGTAATATATAGAGAAAAATGTGTTACAAATAATGGAGAACATATTAATTGAGGAGTTGAGAGTGATCATGGCATGGATGGTTTAAGGAGTATAAATGAACAAGACCCATTGAATGGGATTATTGGTCCATTGAAAAGAGGAATAATATAGAGGATGAAATAGGTGACACATGGACTCATTTTAATGGTACAATAGGACGACCAACAAGCATGAATAAAAGCATCCAATGGGCCTTTAATCAAACACATTAAATCCAAAAATTCAAACATTATTTTCCAAAAAAATGATCCCAAGAACTATTATCTGCTTTCATAATGGAAATATGAAAGTCAAAAAGTGGGGGGCCCCTAATATCCAATGTTATGGGGGAAATCCTCAAATTCTTTGGGGTGATTCCAAAATCGGTTTTTGGTGGACATCATGTCTGATAAAGCCACGGACATGTGTAAAAAAAGTCAAAATCTTGGGATAACAATTATACTTTTGTGGGTTAGGTATTTCGACAGGTATTCCTCTCATTTGGTTATAAATACCCACATCCTTTTACCCCATGATAGTTATTTTCCAATTTGAAAGTCTCTAGTGTCATTATACTTGGGTTTTCGATATTAATTGTTGAATTCAAGAAAGGATCATTAATGTATAGACCAACTGTTGTGGTGCTTTATAAATTGAGTTTTATGAGGAAAGACTCATTATGGTCTTAATTGATCTTCACCCTTCCCCCTTTTCTCGTCGAATTTATATTAATTTATTTTCCTATTACATATGTCACATTAATTTACAAATTTTCACCAAATAATAATTCACACCAATATGATATAATATCATTTGGTATCAGATCTCGACAATAGAAACCATGTTATTCAATTTTCTATTTCCTTCATCATTTTTCTTCTGCTAGAATCATTTATTTTAAATCAAAAATTATAGCCAGAATTATATTCTACATATTTTATGGATTTACATTTGTATTTATTGTTGTATGATATGTTTTTTCATAGTTTTAACTCTATTTTTTTTGGAAAAACTAAAATCCAATAAAAATATTTAGATATATAGTGGAATCAATTTGTGATGCAGAAAACTCTTGTGAAATATAACCATCACAAAAACATAATCCTATCAAGAATGAAGTTCATGTTATTTCAATAATTTACATCATTGCAATGATATTAAAGAATTGTAACATTTTTCAACCATTTTACATTTATAACAAAATCATTCTTTGTATCTCATTTCATGATTATTGATTAGAAAAAATTGTTAAAAACTCAAAAAATTATAAAAAAACAAAAAAACTGATCATTTTAAAACCTGTGTTTGCACATTTAGTTAAAATTTTGATTTCTTTTTTCTTACACACCATCTAATATAGTTCATCCAAATATAAAATTTAACCATATACATTTCTCCCATATCACTTTACCTCCAAAATGTCTTCGAAACCATTGATTAAATTCCTTTTAAAATTTCTGAATTTTAATGTTTTTCATGAGTTGATTGATTTTTATTAATTGTATTCATGATTATATTTTTTAAATATTTTAGAAACCATGTTATTAGGAGAGATTATTTTTTTCTCCTTTTGAAAGATTAAAAAACTATATAGATAAAGAGTTTGTGAATATTAAAAAATAGGCGAGTGAGGGAGAATGAAGATAGATTGACCTACAATTATTCATTAAATATTTCACTGACCAATTAACACAATTTAATTCTTGATTGGATGATTTTAATTGTTTATAAATATAACGGTATCTAAGAAAGAAATTAGTTGATTATGGTAATGATTAATACTCCGATTTTAGTGAATCATTTCTTAGGCAAGGGGAATGTGGTGATCGAAGAGAATATGACTTGGGAATGACCAAAATGACACTTCCAACCTTTCTTTTGAAGAGTGTCACAATATATTATTTGGAGTATGATAGGAATGTTAAAAAAAAAATTATGTCATCAAAACTAATAAGAGGAGAATAAGGTAAAATTGGTAGTGCTTTTTATCAATGACTATTCAAGTATTTGGTGGGACAAATTACAAGTAAGTCGACAACATAATAGAAATATTCCAATTAGAACATGGGAATAAATGAAGATATTAATATTAAAAATGATCCTTTCAATTCATTACAATCTATATTATCATTTGATGTTATAAAAAATTGTTCCTGGTTTCACGAGTGTTGTGGATAGTATATGGAAATTGAGATATAGATGATTCGATCCAACTTAGAAGAGGATCATGGATCTAACATGGCAAGGTTTGTAAATGGATTAAATCCATTAATTAGAGATGTGGTGGAAATTCAAAACTATATTTCCATGTAGGAATTTCAAAATAAGTCAGTGATGGTAAAAAACAAAGTATATTCTTGAAGGAGTTAAGTTAGTTCCCCTAATTTTTGGAAGGATAGCTGGAAAGATCCCAAATAAAATTATAAATAGAATCCAACAAAACCAAGGGGTTCAAAAAAATATCCAAAACTAAGAGAATAGGGAAAAATATGTTATTCCCTACTGTCTCCAAATTAAAAATTGACACGAAATTACCTTTTAAATCTCAGGATATTATGTGCTTTAAGTTTCAATAACATAGTCATATTGTATCTCAATTACCAAATAAAGAACTATGATTGTGTGGAATATTAAATATATTCGTTGTGGCAGATATAGTAATGTTTAATTTTCACCATAGAGAAGTCTTAATATATAGTAGTTGGGGAACCCATAAATTGAGATGCATTTGTTAGATAAAGATCTTAGAATATTCATTTGAAATATTATGTCAATTGGTAGTAGTGTGAGAATACTTTTAATATGAGATGCCATGTCATGGATAAGGTATATATTATGATCATTGATTTTGGATTATGTACAAATGTAGCAAGTAATTTATTGGTGAAGAATTTGAGTTTACCTACTATAAGCCATCTTAGACATTATATATTTAAGTGGCTCAATTATATTGGAGAAGTGAGATTCACAAAATATTACACAGTTTCTTTTTTGCTTTTGAAAATGACATATTGATGCGATTTGTGACATTTTCCTAACGCATGTAGTGAAATTTATTCTTGGAAGAGCATGAAAAATTGATTAGGGGTTATATATGATGGATATTATATCTTTTTTATTTCTTCATTCTAGTGGTATGAATCTGTGTTTACTCTACTATGTCCCATACAAGCACATAAAGATCATGTGAGGATATAAAAGGAATAAAAAATGAAAATTAAATGAGTGAAAAGAAAATCGAAAAAGGATTTGTAAAAAAGAGTGTGGTGAGTTGAGAAAATATAAAACAGATAAAAAATTGAAATGGGTGAAAACAGTTAGAGTGAAAATATAGATATGAGCTCCATAAAATGCAATGATGGAAATAAATGGGATGAAAACTAGTTTTTTGAGGAAAATGTGAGTTTATTTTCTGAAAAAAGTGAGAGGAATTGTGCTTTATTGAGAGATAATGTATTATTACTAATTACTAATTATTCTTAACATTAATATAATAAACTACATCATTATTTTATTTCATATGTTTTTACATTACTATATGAATTTTGTGATCTGTTTCTGGAACAAACACCCAATGGATTACCCCCAATTAATGGTATTGAGAAAAAAATTGAATTCATACCATGTTCTGTAATTCCCAATAGACTATCATAGAGAGATAATCTAGTTGATATTAGAGATATATAGTTTTAAGATGAAGAACTCATAAGGAAATGACTATTGAGGGAAAGAATTAGTCTGTGCGTCGTTTTATTGATCGTAGTACCAAATAATGATGTTACATGGATGTTGTGCATGGATTTTCACACCATCCAGAAAAAAATAGTTATTTCATGTTACTCTATACCTTGACATAAAGGCATGATCGAAAAAATTAAATGGGTATTCATTCATTTCAAAAATTGACCTTAAAATTAAATACCACCCATTTTATATAAAATAAGGAAATGAATGGGATTTTTTAAGAACAATTCTCCTTGTGCATGAGTGGTTATTTATTCCATTTGGTTTAGATAACTCAACAAATAAATTCATGAACCTAATGAACCATTTCTAACATTTATTCATTGGGAAAATTTAGGTTGTCTATTTTGATGATATCTAGGTGTATAAAAAATTTATAGACAACCATATTGAACACTTGTGTTTGGTGTGTGAGACCCTTATAGAAAACCATCAGTATAATAATATTCAAAAATGATCCTTTTCCATTGATTATGTAGTGTTTCATGGATTTCTTGTAGGGTCGGAAGGGATCTGTGTGGATGATGAAAAGGTTAAAACAATTTATAAGTGGCCCAAATTGAAGAATAAATCTGATTTTATAAATTTTAATGGATTATAAAGATCATATAAAAGGTTTATTAATGATTTGGAATCCATCATAACACCACTTAATGAACATGTAAAGAAACATTTTTCCTTTAAATGGGGTGAAAACATGAAAAATCCTTTTAAACACTAAAAGAAAAATTAGCCAATGCTCTTATTTTAAAGACACTATATTTGAAAAAGGTTTTTCAAATTGAATGTGACACATAAATAAATGGTAATTTTTCAATTTTTACTCAAGAGAAACATCCAATTGCTTACTTTAGTGAGGAATTTAATGTAGATGCATCACATTATTCTAATTATGATATATAAATTTATACTTTGAAATGAACCCACGAAACAAGGAAACACTACATAAGTCCTAAAGAGTTAATTATTCATTATTAATATGATATAATTATATATTTTAAGTCCCAGGGTTAGTTGAATATGTTTAATGTATCTTTCTTATAATTCATTGAGACATTCTATCACATGATCAATCAAAAAAAAGGTAAGGAAAATGTAGTTTCTCATGATTTTTTGTGAAGGTATTCACTTCATAATTCTATTCATTCTTGATTACTTGGACATGAGTTACTAAAGGGAATGTATGAAACTGATAGAGATTTTTCTTGGATTTTGATATCTAGTGAAAAACATGGATTTATATACATTTACAATAATGTTGGGATTCTTTTTTAAAAGTTATAAACTGTGCTTTCTAAATTGTTTACCTCGTGAAATACATGTAAAAAAACTCATGGCGTGGTTTGATTGGGTATTTTTGTGTTCAAATAACAATAGATACATTGCATGACAATTTTTATGTCCAAGCATGAGAGAATATGTTATTTTAATTTAAGAAAAAATGGGTGATTTTTAAGCACGAAAAGTACAAGGTTCATCCTAATGGATCGTATCCCCCACATCCCATTCCATATCATTCTTGGGCTGAAATTTATATGGATTTTGTGAAGGTATTTCTTCAATACCAATCAAGAATATATTTAAAATTTGTTAATGTGGATAAATTTTGAAAAATTGTTGATTCAATTTCATGATCAATATCCAATGATGTTATTCGTATAGAATATTTATTTTTTTAATAAATTGTGAGATTTTATGGACTCCCCAAAAAAATTATAAGTAATATGGATTTGAAATTAATTATCCACTTGTGGAGGATTTTTTGCAATAAATGGGGAACTAAATTATTTTTCCCAAATTTTTCCCATCCTCAAACTTATGGGAAATTTTATGTAGGGAATATGACCCTTTCATCCCTCTTCCATGCAATAATTTAAAAAAATATTCAATTAGGATTGTTTTCCCACACATTGTGTTTCCATATAAAAAGTAGTTTATTCCACATCTCACATATATCCTCTTGGGATAATATATAGTTTTAACCCAATCAAAACATTAGATATTCTATTTTTTCTTACTAATGAGGTTGTTGATAATTTAGGTTATCAGAGGGGAAAAAATTTGGATTTCCATGCCAAAATGAAATCCCACATTGAAATAATATATGAACACTATGAAAAGAAATAATATAAGGGTCAACAGAAGGTTTTACATAAGACTGGAGATTGTATGTTGGTTAATTTGAAGTAAGAAAGGTTTTCAAAGAAATGAAAATCAAAAAATTCAACCACGAAGAGATGCACCATTTAATGTTTTAGAAGAAATCAATGATAATTCCTAAAATATTGAAATGACAATCAGGTATGGAAATTTGAGTGATACCTTTATTATTATTGATATATATCCCTATGAATATTTATATTTTAGGATGAATCATTTGGAAGAGGGAGGGGATGATGAAAATCATGGAGAGCATATGCTCTGGGGATTTGAGATTGATTATGGCATGGATGGTCGAAGGAGAAAAACATTAAAAGACCCAATTCTAGGATTGGTGGCCTTATGAAAAGAGGAATACTAAGGAGGATGAAAGAGGAAATAAATGGAATTTTTTTTAATTACAAGAGATTTTCCAACAAGCATGAATGGGAGCAAAACATTTCCCTTTAATCAATTTTATTAATGCCCAAAAATGATCTTATATAGACCACACAAATGATCCAACGAATTTGAATCAACATTCAGGACTGAAATATCCAATGTCAAAATGTTTGTGGACATCTTGTATCCAATGTCGTGGTAGGAATGTTCAAAGTCGTTAGGGTGTTTCCATAAAGACTTATTGGTGGATTCCATGTCCCCAAAACAATGGAAATGTTTAAACAAATTCAAAATCAAGGGATATGATTTATACTTTTTTAGGCTAGATATTTTGACATGTATTCCTCTCATTTGTATATAAATAGACACCTATATGTACCCCTTCAAGGTTAGTTTCTAATTTTTGTGTTTTTTGAATATTATTTAGGTGATTCTTGGGTTCTTAGATGAATGCAAGTAAGGCTCATCAGAGTAGTTATCAACCTTTATGGTGCTCTATAATTAGGGTTTTAAGGGGGAAGTCTCCTTAGGGTCTTAATTGACCACCACTTCCCCTTTTATTTACCATTGGTTTTTTTAATTTCTATTTCACATACTTCTGTCACTAGAGTTTCCTCATTATTACTAATTAATACCACATGCCCTTATGATATCATATCTAAATGTCTCTATGGGATATATCCAAAAGTTATCTTAAAGGGGTGATATGGAAATAATCGAAGGGTCAAAGATAGTATAGTCCATAATGATCCTCATTACACCCTAGAAAAAATAAAATTAGTTTATATATGTAGGATTATCATATAAACATACATAGTAAGAAAAACAAAGTCTCTCAAGCATACGTGAAAGAAACATACTGATGCACCCACGAGAAAACAAATGATCCCTAAAACAACTAAATAGGTAAACTAAAAAATCTCACCCCAACAAGGGATTTATCACCAAATTACTCAAGACAATTATAATAACATAATATGAACCATATCGATAATGTGTACCCCACAACACTTTACCACTAATTTTTTTCTCTTACACCTCAATTTCCTACATCATGGCTGTATCATATATTCTTTAAAATATATCACATACCACCACATAACAGTATTTTCACATCACATATCACCCAATAAAACCTAGGATTATATATCACATCATCTCCCCATATCATGATCACATCATATATCACTAGTAGGCACCTGGGGAATCACACTGCATCCACTACCAGATCCATAGTGGTAGGGTATCATGAACATGGAGGAGATCATCCACGTAACATCTATATACCTGGAACAACATGAAACATAAGTAATCTAATCACATATCACCATCCAAAATGTATATAGAGTACATAACCATCACATATCACCACCCCGACTATCCATCCTCACCCTCAAGATGTTGGAAAAAAACCCCGATGTATATATGAGTGTTAGCACACGGTGCTCGATGTGGATGGGTGTATATAGATTACACAAGGAATATGCATACATACATACATACATATATATATATATATATTAATAATCCACACAAAATAATGGGTCATGGGTTCATAATTTGATAACCAACCAACTGACAATATTTATCACATTCACCACCGCCTCTAAAATGCACATCACCACACAAGCCACATGTTACATCTCATGTTACCAATCAATACCATTATCTATCCCATCTATTTTAGTAATAAATATAACTAATTTAAACCACACAAACAATATTGATTTTAAATTTGTTATTCGTTTAATTCAATTCCATTTCATTCATTATTAATAAATTCCATTACTTCTTAAGAAGCAAGCACAACACATCGATACACAAACTGGCTTCCATCCTCCTCAATAAAACTAACACACATTTATACTACTTCATAACCACATCACAATTACACCTCAACGCACAACAACACATTCACCTCTCCACATAAATCACATCCCCACAATATGGTTACACAACAACACACAACACCATAACACCCCACAACACGATCACACTACAACACACATTCTACAACACATTGAACATAATATTTTCAGATTTATCAAGGGGATTTTCAAATTTTTCTTGTACATTTTTTGGGAATTTTTACAAAAGGAATAAATCCTAGGGAAATCATTTTATTATATAAATATAAGTGACTATCCTACTAAATATTATGGTGATAACAAAAAATTACAATAAAAAGGGTTCGATAAATAATTAGCTATATTGAAATCAAATACTCCAACGTCTACCATTTTCAGTGGATCATTAAGTTCCTAAAATCATATTCTTGTTTATAAATAAGAAACTAAAAATACATGAGAATCATTCCCTTTACCATTTAATATTAATCAAACATATCCGTTATCTTTATTAGGAATGTAAAATCCATATTATTATGGAGAAAAAAGAGGAATCCCCTCTTATATAAGAAACATAATGAGAAATTAGGAATTATCTACCTCAAGAAATGGTTTTTGATTTCCCTATACACCACATGGGGAAGAGAAAATGCCTCCAAAAAACCACATGAAAGACCCATGGATCAACCTTCACTACACCAAGGGTTATAAAAAATCATTCCCAAATCTATAAAAACAAATTCAACAATACCACAATTAAAATAGAGAATATTACTAGAAGGAAGATAATAAGGATGGGATAATAACTTATATCAGATCAACTGAACTCAACCCTTAAAACCCCTACATAAAATAATAATAATGAAGGATGAAAGATCCTTCAAAATAATATATTCCCTAAAAATTGATCAAAATATACAATGGATGAATGTGTAAGAATCAAATTATAAAACATGTTTATAACCTATAAAATGACTATCTTTTGACATATATTACAATTTTACATCATAAGTTCCATAGGACCAGGATTTTACACCAAAAAACACACCACTCCACCATAAAACCCTCTGAGGTAAAAATAAATACAAAAATTGCCACCATGGTATATAATTACCTCATTTATTAAATCCCACTTATATTATATAAACTGATTTCATGAACATACCCTCGTCAAATTTTATCCTTAAGACATCAGGTTTCTCAAAGAATAAATAAAATAATTACAGAGTAAAAAACTCTTTAATGTCATAACTATACCTACTAATTCCAACATGTCTCTACAAATACACTCTAACACCTAATTTTTTTTATGAAATATATTTTTGAACAAATTTAATTTCATTGATTTTATGCATTACACTCAACACTGAGTTTTAAAGAAACACGATATACTATTAACTTGACCATTATAACCTAGCCATTAAACATCAAACTATGATTATGAATAATTTAATTTCCATATTAAGTAAATTGGGTTTATATAAATAAAATATATTTATAAACAAGTATTTAATTTGTAGTTAAGACATTATATTCTTTGAAAATACCCATTTTTGATCAATTGTTTTCTCTTTTTTGTCAAAAAATAGTTAAATTAATTTTTGAAACATATAAAAATATTATTTTAAAAAATGAGAATATTTTTTGAATCATCTTTAAAAAATTATCATTGTGTAAATTTTTGAGTTTTTTCTTGAAAATATAAATTTTTAATGAATAGTGAAAAATACTATTTTTTATTAAAAACTACATTTTCATTTGAAGAATTCCAAATTTTCCATCATGTTTAAATTTTTAAATGAAACATTACTTTAGTTATATATTTATAAAAAAAAATTAGATAATTTTAATTAATTTATTATTGAATTTTGAGATTGAAATATTATAAACTATTTAAAAAATATTATGTGGAAAACCACATTTTCATCACATATTTGAGTTTAATTATAAATCACAATTTCATAATTTTGTTAATGGAATTTTGAAAAATGGATTCCTTATTTGGAATCAGAATATTTAATAATATATAATAACACCAATATATATTTTCTCAAAAAATATTAGTAAAAATATTAAATATTAATTATTTACTAAAGTTTAAAATTGTTCTATCGAGTGCCAAACTAACAATATAAGTGTTAAAATGAAATAAAAAAATTTCAAATTTCTATTTGATGGCCATGGTTATACCTTTATTTCATTTTTAATTATGTTTATGTGCTTCTCGAATAGTATTCCATAAAAATGGACAATGTAATATTTTATGAAATGAAAAAATACAACAGGTCACTTAGTTGCTTTTAAATTTCAATTATGTGTTCACATAAAGAAAAAATGTGTATGTATATTTATCATAATTTGTAGAATAATGAAATTAATTTCATGAGAGATATTATTTTTAGTTTCTATTAGTCATATAATTACTTTAAATTCTTAATCAATACCATTGGTGTAATTATTTAATTAATTTAAAAATAAAATTAATGATACTAAAATATTAATGTAATATAAATTCAACTAATTATTATATATTATGATTTATTTATGTAAATATAAAAATATATAAAAATATGAAAATGATATACTAAAAATAATCTTTTTTATTAATGTTTTTAATGTCAAATTAAATTAATGTTGACAAAATTTACATTAATTATATTTTATAAAAAATAATATTTTGTTAAATTGTTTAATGTTTAAAAACATTGTTTCCTATTAAATATTATATTTATATGTTTAAATATATTAATAATATTATATCCATATACTAATTTTTTTTATAATTATTTGGACTCCTAAATAGTAAAAACATTATAACCATGATAAAGGGGAAAACATGGTTTTGTGTGTTTCACGTGTTTTTGTAAAATAAATTTCAAACACAAATAGTATTTTTATTTTAAAATTTTGATTTTGAATTAATAATAATTTGATAAAAATTATCGAATCAGTGTGATTTTATTTTTTCTGATTATGGGATGAATCACATAGGTGAACATATAAAAACAATAGTTACTGCGGAGAAAACAAAAATGGTAAAAATCAATTAAAAAATAAATCATCTAGAATAATATCTTTTAAAAATATGGTTTTTTATAAAGGAGGTGTAAGTTAACCACATAATCCTTCAACTCCATTAATTCTCAATTGTTGAGATATGTGGTGTCATAGTGACTCCTCATTATTGAATAGTGTGGGGTATTTAGAAAAATTCCACTCCCCCTCCAACATAAATAGACACATACTCTCATTATTTCTTCACACCTCTTAAGCCATTTTGAATGAAAATCCAAGACAAAATCCATCACAAAAATACTTGTACATTTTTTAGATATTTTTTTTATTAATATAGACCAACCCTTAGGTCCTTATTAAGATATTGGAATTGAATTGTTCCAAGAATAGGTAATAGTTTAACTAAATTATTTCACTATAATTATAACATTACCATAAACATTATGGTTATATTAATTATAGTTTAATAACAAAAAAATCTATAATATACTAATATTTTATTATTTTTATGGAATAAAATATATCCATCATCATATAAATCAACTAGGAAATGAAATCGACAATCATCTATATGGAAGACTATCAGCTCATGAACCGATGTAATTCAAATTCCATCGTCACATCTCATAACTAGGTATAATAATCGATATTGAGTGTATTTATATATATATATATGTGATATTTATGATTTTATTCAACTTATTGAATTTTAATATCCCTTATACCTTCTCACATTATATTTTATTTGAATAATATAGTGTTGCTCATGTGTATAATAGACAACCGCCTCGTAATGTGATGTGATTAGTTCATCACTTACGCATTACATAGAAAGTAATAATGATAGGTGTAATGAAGATAAGTGATATATATATGAAATAAAAAATATTTTTTATTCTAATATATCATTTATCTTTTTTTTTCTTCCATTGAGAAAATGGAATCCACACTCACGTGTACGTACATCATACCGTCTCAATGAATGATATATTTTATTTTCTATCTCAATATTATATAGACTAATAAAAATAAATATATAATAAATATAAATATTTTTTTATATTATAGTTATAAATATTTATATTATTTAACCATTATCAATGTAAATTTAATGAAAATATCAAATCAAAACATATATGAAAAATGATGCAGACATTACCCAAAATGCATTTTTACAAGAAAATGTTAATAATCAATTAAAAATCTAATACGTAAATCATATTTGTTATGATATAAAAACTACTGGTTCTTTAATATATTTATAGTAAACCTATATTTATTTTATAATATTAATAACGTGTAAAAATGATTTCGATACATTTTTTAATGGATTTTCATCCCACTTTTATTTTCGATGAGAAAAATTCCATATTCACAACATATTTCGTTCATGTGGTTTATATTATTACATGAATTTATTCTATAATTATTATCATTAAAATTATGATTATTTAAATTTCTATTTGATACTCCCCCTTTCATGGGTTTCATAGTTAAAAAGTTTCCAAAGTTGTCTAATATTTGTTCCTCAAATTTTCATTTTTTAGAAATACATTATGTTATTCAACTATATTATTTTATAAGATTTATATAAATCCAAATTAATAATAAAATATAAATGAATTGTCTATTCTTATTATATATTATGTTCCATTTAATTTTTTTATTTCATATGGATTATGATTCAATGTAACCAATGTTGTCAGGATTTTACGATACAATCTCATTATTTATTAGGATTATTTATATTTATATTTATGATGATAAGATATAATGATCCACATATCATGAAACACATGAGTTTTTTATAAAATGTTTATGTAATTATTATATATGTTTTCCCATTATTTTAATTTCTTTATTTACTCAATTATTCAAAATAATATTATTTATAATCAAATTTTCTTTATTTCTCTCTTTGGTAAAACCCACATTTTCTTCCACATCCATGTTTTATAAAAATGTATAAAAAAAATATTTGAAATTATAAAAATTAATTTTTAATAATATTATTTTCCAGGTTTGAATTTTTATAATGTTTTTAAAATAGAATATTCAGGTTGTTTTCTAAACAAGGCTTTTTTGAATTTTACAAAAAATGTGACACAAATCATTATATATAAATCAATAACATTAATGGTATTTACTAAAGACATGAACAATAAATGTTTCAATGATAAAATATTATGTTAAAAATTAAATCCTCCATTAAAATGATTTTCATAATTTTCTTCAGTTTATTTTAAAAAATGTGTCTTCACAATGAGAAAATGTTTCTTTCCACAAGAAATATTTTAAATTATATTTAATTATTTAATCATAAGTTTCCTATGTTATTTTTAACGAAAATTATTATGAAATTAATTTATGTTTTAAAATTTTGATTAAATAGTGATAATGTAATTTTCATCAATAATTTTTTTAAATGATCTTTAACTCTTTTTTAAATGTTTCTAATGCAATTTTAATGAAAATAATATGGAAAATATTTTAGTTTGTAAAATTTGGGTTATTAATGTGAATTTTTATTTTACTAAATATTTATTTTACATGATCCTTAATGATTTATTCATTTGAATAATGCATTATTTTCAAAGAATTATTTTTTATGGTTTATATATTTTTTCCAATGGGAATGTGTTATATTTCTAATTAAATGTTTTAAATGAAATTTAAATCTTGGTTTATAAATTTAGAATTTATTTTCAATGAAAATTAATATGATATTTTTTTTTTCTTAGAATTTTTCTTCAATGTTAAATTAATATTTTCCTCATTTAATGTTCAAAGTGAAATTGGAAAATCAGTTTACATCTAATATGAAATCCTTTAATACTATATATTATTTACATGGGATAAAATCAAACGATACCATTCTTAACCATTATTTAAGTGTTTTATCTTGATGATGATAAGAAGTACATGAAACCCATTTCTCTTTCATGCGATATACCATTATAAAATACTCATAAAACCACCTTATTTTTACATGGGTTATTCAATTATGAAATTATGAAATGATTTTGAAATATAATTCTTTTATAAACAATGTTCTAGGATGACATATTTATAAAACCAATTTTCTTTTGATGGGTTCTGATATAATTTTATTTTTATCATGTTGTGTCATATATATGAATGATATTAAAAAATTCAAGGTTGGGGCCTATATCTCCCTCCAATTAATTATGTAATTATTAAAATATCATGAAATTAAAAAGGGAAACATGTTGGTGAGCTTGATCCATAGTAGAAACCATGTTATGAGGCTTGATCCACTATGTGTGATGTTCTTGGTAGTTAATCTTGACAAATTATATGGCTTATATATCTCTATTGGTGCCATAATTTTATAACATGATCTTATGGTTCATGAATAATGATATATTTACACGGTTATGAATCAAAATTTTTGGAATGATAGTTTTTTATTCCGTGACACATGTTTATGATCTATTCCATGTTTGGTATGTACTTTTTAACTCATGTTTATAATCTCATACCCTTGTTCCTATCACATAATTTCATACAATCATGAATTTCTATCTACCATTTTTATTATTACTGAGTATATATGCTCACCATTTATTATGTTTTATATTCCTAGGTTGTGAAGAATTGTTTTATATAGGGTATGTGTAAGAAGATTACTATATGGGAAGATATTTTTTGGGAGATTTTGAAGATATTTTAAAAAATAAGAATATTGTGTAACTAGTTTCAAAATGAAATAAACCATTAAATTAATTAGGGGAGTATTTATGAAATTTATTGAATGTTAATATAAAAATTTATGATATTTATACCTGAGATGTTTGGGCTTCTATAGTTGGTATGCAATGAAAGGTTTAGAAAATGATTATAATCTTGGATGATACAACTTTAGTGTGATCTTTCATGATATGTCTAAGGATGTATCTATGAATATTTCTAAGGGTATGTATAAGGAAGAGTGAAAGTATAAGAAAATTTCCTATAATTTTGCTAACAGATAGAGTGAGTGGTTTACAAGAAATTAAATCACACTCTGGCTAATATAAGTGGAAGTGGCTCTAAAACATAGGTACCAAGGGGAAATAAATTTCTATAGGGTGTGTTGAGATATACTCAATCATCACCTTGGGTATGAAAATAGGCTTTGTTGTACTCCTGGTTTGACTCTATCATGGGATATACATTAGCAATTCATGAACTCCTTAAGAACCATCTTGTAATATTTAAATAGATGATGACAACCAATGATATAGGTTAATCCTTAGGTGTGATCGATTGAAGGGAAAATTATAGGATTAAGATATCCTAAAAGTGATGTTTTATTATTTTGTCATTTTCCAATATGAATATTATTTATCAAACTATGTTTTTTGGTTTTATTCCACAATTTAAACCAGAAGGATATTGGTTCACATTGAATGTGATAGAAAATGTGTAAACGAGTAAGAAAATGAGATAATGACTAGAGTAAAGAATATTGTGACATTTACTAAAAATTTTTAATGATATATGATTAAAATCGTTAACCTTAAACAAATATTAGAACACTAATGAAGATAATGATCAAGTTCATTGAGTTCTGGAATTGTATATACCATGGAAGAATGATGACTCAGTTTCATATATGTCGAGAATGTGGGAATAATCACTCTAGGGAATGTATCAAAGGATTTATAAGATGTTTTACATATGGAGAATATAGAAATAGTTTAAGTGATTTCAAAATAAAAAGGAAAATTCTATTTAACAAAGTGCATGAGAATAATGGCTTCCAAAAGGAATCATAAATGGGTGGACATTATAAATATGGAAAGTACGGAGTTTCAAAAATATATTTCCAAGGGGGAATGATCAAAAGGGGGATAATTATGGTGGTAAAAGTATAGATAATTTTTATGAAGACGTAGAAATTACATATGTAATATGAAAGGATAAAGGTATTAATGAATAAGATGATTAAGAAACATTAATTTCATAATAATGATTTAGAATGACTGAAGTGTTTCTGTATTACAATTCAATAATTATGAAACATATAATAAATTTTCAATAGATTGTTTCCATTAAGTATGTGAAAGAATACGTTGAATTATACTAAGGACATAGAAAATTTATTTAATGGAATGATTATATTTTATAAAAATCACATCATTAAGGAAAGAAAATCCTTAATATGTTCCAAACATTGAAAAAATGTTTTTTAGTTTGGATGAAAAGATGATTTACTTGGATAAACTGAATTGGATAGTATTGTTTACCTTGAAACTAATTAAGGGTTTGATAATAAATTATTTTATGTTATCATCTATTGAGTTTACATCATTTTTGGATTTATGTAATATATTTAATAATATGAGATTTTATTTATAGAATGAGGAATGTGTTTATTTTTTAATTCATGTATGTTTACATAAATATATTATTATAATTCTGGATATTACCAAGTTATAGGAGAAGATATGATCAATGTATCCACATATTTGGTATGTGAGATTATGATAATCTTCATGTTGTTTAAGGGATCCAAGATATATTGATTTTGGTAATTTAGTTACATTATTTTTAAAAAATATGGATTTCCATTTTAGTAATACATGGATGATCCTTATGGTTAATATAATTTTCCTAACTTTTTATGTGATGTATGAGGGTTATTTATAGGTACTCTTTTCTAAAGTTTCGAAAAATATTATTTTTTTACCCTTGGGTGAAATTAGGTAAAAATTGTTAATTTTGGAAGGAAGTGGACTTGTTTATAGTTGGTGAACGATGTTCTAAAACTGTGCGCCCCTGGCTAGTAAACCATGTGAACCAAATTTGAAAGGATTGACATGGATCGTGAATGGTTTTTCAAAATATCCCCCCTATTAAGAGAAACCTTCAACCATCCCACTAAAAGACGAACATAGTTAAGGTAAAAAATTCGGAAAATTGTGTTACCCTTCCCAACCAACAGTTCCATAGATCATAGTTTACTTGAATGATAGTTTTTAAAATACCAAAACTCCCATATTAACTCCAAATTAACCCACACTCATTCCATAATGATTTGTCTCAATTTTGGAGGCTCCCAATTTAATTTATAATGCTCATAACCTCCGTTCTTCATTGTTCAAATACCAAATTTAAGATCTACACCTCTATCAATAAGTGATTCTTATCCCAAATTGTTTCTCACCACTATCTTATTATTATCCCATAAAATGAAGGGATTTTTTTTATGATGTTGGATCTATATCTGTATCTCGGTTTGTTAGATCTTGATTTATTTGTTTTTTGATCTAGGATTTAAATCTATATTGTGTTCTTCATCCTGATTTTGGTTGTTCCACACCAAATTGGAGATTTTTATTAGTGGCGTTTGTTTGTCATTTTTATGTAGGCTGTTGATTATTTAAATCCTAAATTATTTTTTTCAATTACATGTATGTAATTATATAATTTTAATTGGATGTATTCAAATTGAGTTATTGAATTTAATTAATTAATTTGTTAAATTAATTAATTAAGGGATTATGGAATTCGGGTCATCGGGATTTTTGAATCTGAATAGATAAATTTTGACTTAATTATATGGATATTTGGAAAGATGAATTAAATGTTATAATTGTTGAATCAATTAATAGAAATTGTTTTCATTATGTGATCAATTTTTCGGTATTAATTTATTGATGGTCTAAATTAATGGGAATAATGTGACCAATTAACTATGAAATTAAATAATTGAATTTATGCGATTGATTAATTATTGAATTAATAAATGGGAATGATGTGATTAGTTAATTATTGAATGAATTAATGGTGATTATGTGATTAAATAATTTTTATATTAATTAGTGGAATTTATGTGATTAATTAATTTTTTTATTAATTAATGTGAATTATGTGGTTAAATAATTCTTGAACTAATTAATGGACGTAATGTGATAAATTAAATGGATAATTAATTAATGTGATTGATGTGATTAGATAATTATTAAATTAATAAATTGGGATGACATTATTAATTAATTGTTGTGTTAATTAAAAGAATTTACCAGATTAATTAATTATTAAATTTATTAATGGTATTGATATGATTAATTAATTATTGATTTAATTAATTGGAATGATGTGATTAATAATTTTTTTGAATTAATTAATTGAATTTGAGGTGATTCATTAGTTTTTGAATTACATAATAGAATGATGTGAATATGAAATGGTTGTATATGATTAATTAATTAGTACATAAATTTATGGGTTCTTATTGTTCATATGATATTGTGATATATGTTATATTTTAATAATTGGTGATATGTGAATTGAGACAATGAATGGTAATAATGGTATTTAGATGTGAATTGATATCAGAATGGTAACAATGGAATTCTTTGATATGAATTTAGATAAGAATGGTTATAATGTAATTATAAAATATGAACTGAGATAAGAATGGTTATAATGTAATTATAAAATATGAACTGAGATAAAAATTGTTACAATGGAATTATAAGATATAAATTTTGATATGAATGGTAAGAATGGAATTCTATGGTATGAATTGAGATATTAATGGTAACAATGAAATTATAAGATATGAATTTAAATGATGAATGGAGACAATGGTATTCAGATATGAAATTATATGACGAATGGTGATAATGAAATTCAGATATACAACATCCCTTGGGGATCGTTTCAACACTAATGTGTGCTGAAAAAGGTATTGAGGTTTAGGTGAACATGGGAACACAAGGGATTATGTCTTTAGTTGACAATGTGATAACAATTTACTTATTCATTTTATTTATTTATTTATATGACTCCATGCATTTTTATTAACTGAATATTTCTTTAGACACCATCGGTGGTGGCCTTATGAGTTATATGGAAACCATACTCGGGCTTCCTGATCGGTACCAAAATAGATTTCATGGTTTTGGGATATGTTAAGTTAATGGGCACCATGATAGATGGATGGTTCCGAATAGAGAATAGATTATAGAACTAGACACGGTTCCAGACCCACTATGGAGTTGTCAGTTTCCTTATTCATTTAGCGGTTTTCATTATGACGCTTGACATTCACATTGGCATAGACTATGTATAGTTGTGTTTTGAAATTTAATTTCATGTTTTGGTCATCTTGTGATACTGGTATTATTCTGGTTATGATGATATCAATTAATTATTATTCATTTATTCCCACTAGTGTATTTATATTGTATAGAAGGTGTAATCTAACCATTATCAATAATATACCCTTGCTGCTATTCAGAAGCCACTGACACATGGGGAGGTGTGCTTGAGGTTACAAAGTGTTGTAGCTCCGGGCATCGGTGTGTGGAACCCATGTCTGTACATTACAATGTGGTATCTGAGCCCATTTTTATTTTGATACTATTGTTATACCATTTAGGAAATGTATATAGGAGACTAAGAAGATTTTTTCCTTGGTTATGAGCTCATGTATGTGAGTTTCTAACCAATGTGTGGGGTAAAACCAAAGTACCAAAGGTAGGGTATTGTTATTCATATTTTCTATTATTGTTGAACATTATTTCACTTAGGTTGATGCACTTGTTGTGTGATGTGATTATAATTTTATATATTTATGGATATTTGACTTGTGTCCTGGTAAGGCATAATATTTGATTATGAATGCATCATTCTAGGAACGTAATATTATTTCAAAAAGCATCAATTATAGGAACACATCAGAAAACCACATATGGACAAGTTGTTGAACTTGAATTCTTTTTCCATCCATGTTAAATCGAAATGACAATGGTACCTAATGTAAATTTCTGAAATGTTATGGTGATTAAATATGTGAATAAAGTTGTGTATAATAATAACATGAATAATGAGAATGTGTTTAACCTTTTTTATGAATGTACTAGATTATTGATGGTTAAGGGTAGTGATATCACCTCAGTTTTCACCATGTTATAGGGTACTAAGACAACATCATAACAAAGAGGGTTATGAAAATATCATGTTTCTTATCCCACAGTAGTTGTTAGAGAGGCTACACGATTGATATTTATTATTATAGGTTCTACAATATCTAGTGACTTATTTGATATTGTTGCCTCTAATTATTTTATTTACACACAACTTCTTAATGGTTTGATTCTAGTAGTGAAGTTCATGAGTAGGGTGTTAACACTAAATACCCCTTTGGGAGTACAATATAAAGAAATATGTTTGTGGAAAGGGTGTCCTCTCAAGGATGGGGAGTATAGTTTTCTTTTGGATATTTACATTATAGATATGTTAGGATTCTACATAGTTACATGTGTGGACTATTTGGTAGCATTTCAAGACCACATTGATTGTTATTGCAAGAGAGTTAAGTTTACATTTCATGACGGTGAAAAATATATTCAACGTGGAGAATGGGATATCTTGGAAGGATGTATAGGGATAGTTTATCAGAAACAAGGGTAGCGTCATAAATAGGTTTCCCATCAATTTCTAGATTATGGGGGTGCGAAAAAGGTTTTCATTCCACCTTTATTAGACTGATTTTAGGATGTTTTCCTAAATGTTTATCAGGTATTCCACCTAAGAGATATATAAAATATACTATTGAGATAATTATAGAGGATGAGTCAGTTTCAATTCCACCATATGGAATGAAACCTATAGATCGTCAAGAGGACAAGAATCATCTAGAAGAGTTGGAGGATAATGTTTTTATCTATCCAAGTATGTCACTACAGAGTTCCCTAATCTTGTTTTCAAAGAAGGATGAATAATCCTAGAACTTGTTTGTATATTATCAGAAGATTAACTAGATGACTATGAATTATCCTTATCCATGTCCATGTATCAACGATCTATTTTACATGTTGAAGTGAGCATGAGTCCTCTCAAATATTGACTTGAGATCAATGTATCATATGTTGAGGGTTCAATTTATAATATACCTGGGAAAACTTTCAGAATCATGTATGACCTATAAGAGTTCATCGTATTGACATTTTTGTTTACAAATGGACTAGTATTGTTTATGTCTTTGACGAATAGAATCCCTCATCCATACCTGCATCAGTTCATTGTGGGGTTTTTTAATGAGATCAGAGTTTTTACCAAGACTCATCAATATCATTCTCAACATCTTCACATTGACTCATGTATATAGATAGAGGACTTGCTATATGTCATTCTATCAAATTGTCAGTTTTGTATTGATCTGGTATATTTCTTAGGTAACATCATTTCATTTAAATCTATGTCTATAGAACCTTATAAATTTCACGTAGAAGTTTTTTCAAGTATCCCAAGAACTTTTTTGGTATCCATATCATTCTAGGGATAACATGATATTATCATAGACTTATCCATGAATTTTATCGTTTGTAATCACCTCTTTTGGGATTTACCAAGAAGTTGCTAATGATTTAAAAGATGTAATCCTGTGGTAATTCCTTCCAGGAGGTGAGGAAGTGTTTAAAACTCAAACCAATCATGATTATACTTGTGCTGGGTGATAAGTATTCATTGTTTTTTTGATTATTCTGGGATAGGGATTAGTGTAGTGTTGATGTAAGGAGATCGAGATGAAAAATATGAGTAACGAAAGTTGAGGCAACATGAACAGAACAAATCTATGAATGAACTCAAGTTACTAGTAGTGGTTTGTACCTCTAGTTGTTGGCAATTTTATCTATTATGAAAAAATTTTACTATGTGTATTGATAAAAAGAGATTGTAGTATATTATTTTAGCAATATTTGAATCTATGGAAGAAGAAGTTGGTTGAGAATATGATGTCATTTAACTCTAAGCATGAATATATGCTGATGAATGAAAACCTTTTTGGTGACCCTTTGAGTAAGAAGACTGAGACTCAGGCAGTTCATGAGTCTAGTACTGAGAATAATATGATGACCTTGCTTTCAGAGATGCATTTTGTCGTATAGTTGGGTACATAGTAGACTTCGCTTTTGTGATTTTCAGTGGATTATAAACTTTTTAGATGAATCATCGATATTCAGTATGAGTAAATAGAATATATAGCCGTCAGGGAAATTCAATAATATTGGTTTAAACCTTCTAGTTGGAGGATTAATGAGAATGGGATTATCTATGTTAGGAGTCGGGTTGTTTTGCCTATGGGCATCTAAGAGGAGCTAATGCATAAATTTCATGACTAGAGGTGGGTGGTGCATCATGGTTTGATCAAAATATATTGTGACCCACATTGATTTTTTTGGTTTAAATTCTTGAAAAAGAGGTAACAAAGTTCGTGACAAAATTCTACACCTATCGACAAGTTATGGATGAGCATCATTGACTAGGTAGTTTACTACAACCATTGTCTATTCCGAAGTAGAATTCAGACAATGTTAATATAAGATTTGTGGTGGGTATCCCATGTGTGCCTTGGAAGAATGACGCAATTTAGTATATTTCTAGCCATTTGAAAATGGTATAAAATTCCATGCCCATAAACAATACATTCTATGTAGATAATTTAGGAGACATGTAGGTAAGATACATAGTCTCTCTGCATGGGGTGTGACAAAATATTACTTTGGCCCTTGATTTATATTTTACTTCTCTATTCTAGCCTGGATTATATAAGCCACTTGGTACACATGTTTTATAATGTATGAATTTATACCCACATATATATTTGTAGTCTAGTGGTATTGTTTAGGTGTTTGAGGATATACTACGAGCTTGGGTCATAAACATCGGGGGGTCTTGGGAGAAGCATATAGATTTGAAAAAAAATCATTAATAGTAGTTTTCAAGAAACTATACATATGGATCCATACAAGGCACTCTATGGTAGTCCATATAGATCAGCTCTATGCTATATGGAGGCAGGCATGTATTAATTGTTGGGATTGAGTCTCGTGCAGGAGATTTTAAATTAGGTACAATTGATTTTAAAATATATTGATACGGATCAGAGTAGATTGAATTATTATTTGACTAATGTTAATTACCACTAGAGAATACATAGGGTGACTGTATATTCAATCGGGTGCTGCCTCGATTGGGTCACCACAAGATATATCGTCATGGAAAGTTGGTGCCTAGGTTTGATGAATCGTTTGAAGTCTTTGAGAGAATATGGCTGGTGTTGTACCAATTTTCTCTACCATGGAGATATAGTCTTAAAAATGAAAATTTTCACATGTCCCAACTTTAGATGTATCACCCCAAACTATCTCACGTGATCTAGGTTGATGATGTGGTTCTTGAGATAGATACGTAATTTGAAAAGATTCCGATATGTGTTTTAAATCATGGTGAGAATGTGTGGCAAGAAAAAACCATTCTAATAGTACATGTATTGTGGAAATAGGGAATGGTTCATGAAGAAACTTGGGAAATAGTAGTAGATATAACGGCTCACAAATTCGACCCTTTTTTACTCAAAACCATTGAGATTCATGGGAGTGAATATCGAGGATGAGCTATTATAAGTTATAGAGATTGAATGATCTGCAAATTTTCAAGAGATTTCGAAAAATTATTTATATTTACTCTTTTTCCTAGTTGTTAAGAATCTTGTATTTTTACATTTTTGATACATTTTGGTGAATATTTGGAATTTTGGAACGAAGGGGGAAAGTGCATGGTTGGTGCACATTTTTTCCCAATCCCTACCCCACATCCCATTAAAACAAGTGAACCAAAACATTGGGGATTTGAACAACTAGTGCATAGTTTGTAAACCTATATACAATATTTGGGGAGACCATGAAAGCCGCATGAATATGAACATCGTTAAAGTGCACTGTTTGGAAAATCATTCACCATTGTCTAGAAATCCATGAGCGTGATTTAATTATCCTAAAAACTATTTTTAAAATACCCAAACCCCCATATTAAGCCCAAATTTACACCCACTCTTTCAATAATGATTCTTATTAATTATGGAGGCTCTTGGATGAATTATTTAAGGCTCCCAAACTCTGTTATTCACTACTCGAACCACAGATTAAAGATATTAACCTCTCTAGACAGGGGATTCTAATCTTGAATGCCTTCCTGTCTGTCTCCAGTTATTCTCCCATCTGATAAAGGTATGTTTATCCACTTTCATTACTATATCTAGATATATATTTTTGGATTTATTGATTTATTTTATCATGGATATAGGTTTCTAATCTAGATCGGGTTCTCTGTCATGATTTCGGTCATTCTGATTCAAATTGAGGTATATTTTTGTGAGCATCTTTCGTCAATTTTGAGGTAGGTGGTACATTTTTCAAGTAAAAATGTCTTGATTTAAATTGGTTTTGTGTAATCATATATTTCTATTTTATTATTATCAATAGAGTTCTTGTATTTAATTAATTTATTTTGTAAACTAATTAATGATGGAATTGTGGAATTGGATATATTGGGATTTTTAAATTTAAAAACAAAATGATGAAATAATTATGGGAATATTGGGAATTTGAATTTAAGTAATTAATTTTTAAATCAATTAGTAGAAATTTTTATGAATATGGGATTGATTTTATTTGATTAATTAATAGTTTTAATTAATTAATGGGACTGATGTGATTAGTAAATTTTTAAATTAATTAATGTAATTTCTATGATTAAATAAAATTTTAATTAATTAATTGGATTGATGTGAATAATTAATTGAGATGATTTGATTAATTAATTTTTGTATCAATTAATAGAATTGATGTGATTAATTAATTGTTGAATTAATTAATGGGAATGAAGTAATTGATTAATTATTTAATTAATTAAATTATTTGATGCAATGAATTAATTATTGAATTAATTAATGACATGGATATGATTAATTAATTGTTTAACTATCTAATAGGAATGATTTGATTAATTACTTGTTCATTTGATTAATATAATTGATGCGATTGATTATTTTTTAAATTAATTAATTGATTGATGTGATTAATTATTTTTTGAATTAATTAATGGGAATGATTTTATTATTTAATTATTGAATTAATTTATGGAATTTTATATGATTCATTAGATTTTGAATTAATTAATGGAATGGTTTGAATATGAAATTATTGTATTGGAATAATTAAATGGAAAATTAAACAATGATTTCTTATGGTACATGTAATATTTTGATATATATGATATTGAAATATTGTGGTATATATGAATTAAGACAATGAATGGATATAATGGAATTCATATGTGAATTGATATAGAAATGGTAATATAGGAATTATGATATATAAATTTAGATACGATTGGTAACAATGGAATTTTGAGATAGGAATTGAGATAAGAATTGTAACAATGGAATTATGATATATGAATTGAGATGATGATCGGATAAAAAGGAATTCAAATATGAAATGAGATGATGGATGGTAATAATGGAATTTATATATATGGTATCCTTTAGGGAAAATTCAGACATTAGCATGTGCCAAAGTAGGTATTGTGGTTTAGGTGTCCATTGGAACCTAAGGGTTTGTGTGGTTAAATAAAGGGTAGTTTATAATGTGTTATCTATATAATATTTATTATACGTATTTATTTATAAAAATGTATACATTATTATTGACTTGATATTTATTTTTGATTCTATTGTTGGTGGCCTACATAGTTGTACTCACACCTTACTCAGGCTTCCTGATTTGTACTCTTTTAGATTTCTTGGTTAAATTAATGGTTAAGAGAAAGGGCCCTATGTTTAATGGATGAGTCATGATGGAGCCTAGATGTGGGATGTAGATGTGGATCATGATGCACATATGATTTTTCACTATATTTAATCCTTTTTTCCATAGTGACACATGGAACGCACATTTCCAAGGCATGTCTACTATTCTGTTTTTATATTTTATTTCTGATTTTTTTTATAATTTGATATTGGTTTTATTTTGGTTATGATAAAATAATAGTGTTATTATTAATTTATTTCCATTAGTGTATTACATTGGTAAATTGGTTATATAAATACCACGAATGATAATAAACCCTTTATACCAGTCAGAAGGCTCTACTGTAAACGGATTCATGCTTAATGTCACATGGTAGTCCAGATCGTGGAACCGATGTGTGTCACCTAGGATGGGAAATTATAGTTAAAAATTAATGGAATGGATTAAATTGAACATTGAATGTCATATGATAATTTCCACTCACCAGTTTTTGGTAAAGTTACAGTTGTTAAAGGAACGAGTTAAGAATATTATGGTAATTTTAGTGCTCTAAACATGTAAAATTGGTCATGAATATTAATTTAATGGAGTATGTGATGAATTAGAAATTGATCTATGAAAAAATAATGATTTAATTTTGAATATGAAATAATGTAAATATGAGCCCAAAATATATGGGGTACATTGAAATTATTGACCATATAGGGATGGTATCTAATCTTTTAAAACTTATATCGTACCTCTCCCATGTCCTCAATGTGTTATATTGTCGTTTCATAAAGGTTGGGGCCGAAGCCTCATTTTTATTATTTAAAGCATGTCTTCCACTGTGGTTCGTATAGAATTACATATTTGATCCTTCACATGTATTATACTAAAACCATTTACCACTCAATAATTATATTACTTATAAGGAACAAGTGGTGGAGATTCTTGATTATACAAAGAATGTTATACAAAACAAGACCAGTAACCTGGTCAATTTTTTTTTACGGTGAAACCACCAGCTTGAGGAAGCTACATGAGAACCTGAAGATTTAATGAGGCATAATTCTTCACATTTTTCATAGTCGATTGATGAATTTCAAGGAGAAAATTATTTTTTGTGTGGGTGTGTGATGTAACACCATGAGTTTTTATGAAATATTTTTTGAATAATTTTAATTTCTTCGATACCATGTGATACATGCAACAATTATTTTTAACAAACAACGATAAATAATTAACAATAATGTTATATCCTAGATTTCAAAAATAGTGGTATGAAGATAAATATGAAAATATTAAATATTATGTATAAAAGTTTATAAAATTATTTTGTTTTTCTAAAAAGTAACTAATTTTTAGTGAATTGTTGTTATCAATCAGAAATATATTTTTCCCAACAAAAATTATTTTATTGAATTTTATGACCAACTAATGAAATTAATTGTTTGAAATTTTTGAAAAATAACTTTTCAAAAAAATAATTTTTATAATATAGTTATAAAAATAATCATAGGGTGAATTTTAGACAGTCTTATGAAAAGATTATTTTCTCTAATGAATAGTGAAAAATATTTTCTTTATAATAAAAAGATCCTTTTAAAAAAAATATTAAGAAATTTACCTCTTGTTTAGAAATGTATTAAAGGTAAAATTAGTTCAATTATATATTTATTAATCGAATTTAGATCATTTTATTCCATTTAATAATAAAATATGACTTAAAAAATTTATAAACTTTTGGAAATTAACCCTTTGAAAAAATAATTTTTCATTTCATCTGCTAATATAATATTAAAACAAAATTTTCGACACATCTTAAGAGAATTTATGAAAATTGATCTAATATTTATTATCATCATAATTAATATTTTATTATAATTTGAATAATTTCTTTGTCATAATGAATAGTAAAATTTGTAAAAATTAATTACTGTGATTAAGGTTTAGAAAAGTTTATCAACGCATAAACTTTGAAGATAAAATAAAAAATTACCTAAAACATGTAAAAATACAATTGTTTTTTCATTTTTTTTCTTTATTACAGTTTTTTCTATTTTCATGTGCTTTTGGGGAGAATTTCCTTGAGAAAGACCAATTTAATTATTTAAGTATAGGAAAAAAAGAAAATATCACCAACTTGATTTTAAATTTCAATTACGTTTTCAGATATGGAAAAAAGAATGTTTTTAACAAATTTGAATGTTTATTTTGTGAGTAATTATGTTTTTTTAATGATGTTAATTTAGGTTTAAATATAATTAATTATATAAATAATTTAATTTCATAAGCTACCCCAAGACAATAATTATTTAATTTATGGAAAAATAAAATAAATGACACTAAATAGAATAAAATTAATATTAATTGATTGAATCATATAATTTAATGATTTTTTTAAATTAATAAAACGTTATATGATGTGGTAAAAAATATATATTCAGGTTACATTTTTCTAGATGTTTTTAAAGTCATATTTTAGGAATTGTTTCAAAATTGACATTTTCCTAATTTTTAAACAAAAAATATTTAATTAAATGATTTAAAATTCCAAAAAAACCTATATTATTCAAATTTACTGGTATATGTTAAAAAATATAAATCATGTTTCATTCATATATCAATGTTCTAATTAAAATAATTATATGAACCCATATATAGAATATGTTTTGTTTCCGTAACAAATTTTAGAACAAGGTTTTACGTGTTCAAGGTACTTGTGTAAAAAATAATGTTACACAAACAAAGAATTATTATTTTATAAATTGGATTTAATATTTATAATAGGTGGATAAAACTAATATAATATGCTTTTTTAATTTTTAGACTTATGTGATGAATAAATAAAAAAGGAAACTAGTTATCATGAAGAAAACTATAATGTTAAAACCTAAGTAAACATAAAGGATAATGAATAAAATGTATAAAAAATATGTTCATTTATGTGGTAATGGTGTGTCTCAACCATATATCCCATCCATCCATTTAATAGTCACTTTTTTTCATATGGTGTGAGAGTGAACACCCATTATTGATGTATTTTGGGTATTTAAAACAATGTCACACCATTATTATAAAAGGCCACATCCTCCCCTTATTTAATAACTCATATTAAGCCATTTCTATACACCAAAACCTTCCAAAATACCTCTAAAAAATCCATTTCCATGTTCAAGATAATATTTTAATCCCAAAATACTAATCCTAAAGTCCTTATTAAGATATCTGGAGGGTTTTCTCCTAATTTAAAGTTATTTATCATCACTAAGGTATTTCTTTTTAATCATTATATTAAAACATTAATTCATGATATATTAATTCCAATATAATAAATATAGTATATAATATATAATGATAGATTATTATATTTATGGAAAAACATATATCTATATCCTCCTCTATCAAATGAAAAATGAAATTATTGATCATGAATATCGAAAACAACAACCTCGCGCGACGATGTTATTCATTTTCTATCACCACCTCTCAAGACATGATATAGTTGTAGATATAATATTAATATATGATAATTATGATATTATTATACATATCTAATTATAATATCATATATATTTTATAATTCTCCATTTCATGGGAATACGATAAAATTTCTCATGTGTGTGATGGACTACCACCTCACAAAGTGGTGTGATTCATTCTTCACACAAACCTTACATGGAATGAAAAATGTATATTTTTAATGAAAATATTATATATATATATTTTTTTTAAATGGAAATTATTATTTATCATAATATACTATTTACCCTTCTGTATTTTCATCCATTACGAAAATGGAAACATCGTTCATGCCTGTGTATGACCCACCGTCTCCATGAATGATGTATTTCATTATATGTCTCTAAATTTTAAGGATTAATTTAACAAAAAATATATAATAAATATTTATATTATATTTATATCTTGTTAAAAATTCTTGAGATTATTTAACTATGATCAATGTAAAATTACATAAATATACCAGTCAATAAAATATCACAAGTAAATCATATATGTTTTGATTTTTATAATTATGTTTCTTTATTTTATTTATAATAAACCATTATTTATTGTAAATGAGGATATAAAGTGTATAAAGGAAGTCAAAACAAAAGGTCTGGGATTTCTTTTTCTCTTTTATCATCCATTAGAAATATTCCAAATTCAACAAATGTTTCTTTTATATAGAATATATTTATACCATTAATTTATTTTATCATGATTATAGTGATAATTTTAAGGAATTAAATATTAATTTTAGGATCTACCTTTTAATGGGTTTACAAGTCAAAATATAGAAATGTGGTTGGGATTTTTGACTCAAAATGTCTTCTTTGGGATACACATTATGTTATAAACCTATTCTATTTGATCAAGTGTATATAAATAAAATTTGACAATAAATATCCTGAATTTATTTATTCTCTTAATATTTTATGCTTCATTTAATTTTATTTATCATGTGGATTATGATTCAATGTTAACAACCTGGTAAAGATTATATCATATAATATCATCGGTTATTGGGATTTTTTATATTCCTACATCCAATGATGAAATATAATGAAACATATCCCATGAAAATCATTAATTTTATCTGATTATAATTATTTCATGAAAATCAATATTTTATATTAATTTTATACTCTTTTTGAACTCAAGATTTTATGTCGATGTTTTTATGAAAAAACTTATTTATTTATCTTTTTGGAGAAAACAATTTTTCTTCCATAATATCGTTTTCTAATAATATTTTTAAAAATTATTAAACATTCATAAAAAGATATATTAAATAAATTCTTATCAATGTTTTACTTTTGACAAAATGTTTTAAAATTGTTGTCTATTTAATTTTCCAAACATGTCACATTAGGATTTTACTAAAAATGTGAATGAAATATTTTTTTTAACTTGTATGACATGAATGGTTTTTCATTACATCATCACCAGTTAATGTTTTAAATATTTCCTTGTATTATTCGAATGTTATTTTAATGTAAACTGATTTTCACAATGTTTTTTTTTACTTTTAGTTCAAAATGGCCATTTTTCGAAGAAAAAATGTAATTTTCCACAAGAAATGTTTTAAATGAATTTTTAATCTTATTTAATTAGTAGATAAGGTTATTTTAAAAAAAATATTTGTAAATATGTTTAATATTTTAAAAATTGTTTTTCATAGTGAAATTTTTTATACTAATGAAATTTTTTAAATAGTATTTAAAGCTTCCTTGTTATGTTTACAAGTTTATTTTGATGGAAAATAATTTTTAAAATGATTTATGTTTTGGAAAGGTGGTATTGCATAGTGGAAATGTTATTTCTTTTAAGAAAAGGTTTTAAATGATATTAATATCATACATTATTAGATTAAAATGTTATTTTGAAATAACATTATATAGAAAATGTTTTATGTTTTAAGAAGTTTTTTTCAATGAGAAAATTTTATTTTTCTCAAGAAATGTTTGATATGATATTTACATATTAAATTATATGTTTATTAGGTAATTTTCAAAAAAAAGTATTTTAAAAATATTTAAATTTTAAAAACCTATCATTGAAAATTTAATAGATATTTTCCCATGAAATATTCCAAGTGATGATTCAAAACCATTTTTCATCTAAGAAGAAATCTGTTGATGTAACTTATTTGAAAAAGGAATAATATGTAAAGATACTATTATTATCCTTTCTCTGAATGGTTTATATTTAGGATGAGAATATATTTTTGAAACCGATTTATTATATTTCATGAATTATAACATTAAGAGATTCTTATTAAACCTATTTGTTTTTATAATGGTTATTATATGATTTAATTATGCAATTATTATGAATGATTTTTCTTTTCCAGTGGTTATGATATGAGGAAATGTTTATGAAACCCATTTCTCATCATAAGTTCTGATATGATGTATGTTTTAGGATCTTTTGGAACACATATGTATGATTTTAATTATGTTATGGGTGGGACATGTGTTTCCAATTAATAAATTGGGTAAATATTTATATCTCATTATATAATAATGTAAAATAAGTTGATAGGCTTGATCCACAATGTGAAACGCGTTTATGGGATTTATACATAGTGGGAAACCAGATGGTTATCTTGATCCAAAAAAAGAAACTGATAATGAGTGTTGATCCATTATGATTGATTGTTTTGGTATTTGACCTTTAAATTTTAATTTGTTCAGTTACCTTTGTTAATTGATCACTTTTATCACATGCGCTTATGTTTTATGAATTATGATGGTTTTGCACTCTTATAAATCAAGAATGTGATAATGATACTGCTTCAATACGTGATAATTTTTTATGATCTATGACATGTCGTGTATGAAATTTATACATTTTGTTTATGTTATCATACCACTATTTTTATCTCTTGATTTTATATGATCACATATTGATATCTTGCATGCTTACCATTACTAAATATCTACGATCACCCTTTATTATGTTTCCTTTCCCCATGTTATAAAGAAAGGATTTATTTTGGGTATTTCTAAGAATAATAATATTTTTGAGACATTGAAGATCATTTGTAAAATAAGATGATTGTGTATAAAGTCTCCAATGTCAATTAACCATTAAGGTTTTATGGCATGTCTTTACTAAATGTATTAAATATTCATCTCGAAAATGTGATATTTATATATTATTGTTTTGGGTCTCTATATATAAAAAATTACTAAACCTTCTTAATATTCCTCTGAAGCATCCCCAAACCCTCTAACTAAAAAATTAATGGGCTGATTATGTACAAACTATTACAGAAGAACTCTATGGATTTATTTACATTAGAACATTCTCTTATTTATTTTTCAATTTATATGTTTTTTTTGAAAAAATTTCATTTCATTTTCATTATCATACAAAAAATGTTTTATCTATTTATTTATTATTTTAACTTATAAAATAAAATATATACATAACATAAAATCATAAAAAACAAATACATAATTGATTATAAAAAACATTTTTTAATAAAATCATGAAAATTTAACAATATTTTTTTTCAATATTCATTTTTAGTTATCATAAATTTTTTTCACAATTATAAATTCTTCATCATAAACATATATTATTTGGAAATTTCAAATATGTTTTAGATATATACGACTTTTCCAAAATTTTGAATGTATTTTACACTAAATTAATCTTCAATATTTTCATAATGAAATTTAACAATTTTTTATTAAAATTTTGATATATGGTTTACATATAATGTAAATCCCCAATGTTGTACATATTAAAACATTTTATCCCCACGTGTCTGCCAAAACCTATGGATCCTACACCTGTTTCCTGATTCCACGAGTCCCATCAACCCCCTCTTTAATGTTTTGGGGATTTTTTTGTCAAGGAATGATACCAAGCTTCTATCCATTGAACTGTATTTGATCGAAGGTCAGTTTTACCTCAATTTATTCTGGCTTCATAGATATATTTCCTAATATTCCTATTTTCCACATATGATGACTCTTGACCTCCATGTTTGTAGTAGGGTTTTGTTGATTCTTTGTGGGTGGGTTATGACACTATGTCCCTAGGTGGATTAAGTTCTTGAGGAAGAGTTGACTGGGATTTTTAGAATTAGTCCGTTCCTGTGTGAAGAACGTTGCCACCATTTGTGGTTAGATATTAATTAACTCTCTTTGATTAATGTTTAATAAAAAATTAATCTCGATTTATCCCCTTGTATTCTGATGAAATTAACATAATATTATTTTAAACAGATTAAATAATTTGTATTGATCACATGGTGGTGTTCCTATTTTTTACCATGATAACAGTTTAGTTATTGTTTTTCTAGATATTGTCGTATCTATGATATGGTTTTTATCATTGGTTTATTATGTGAAATGGATGTAGAATGTAAATCCAGAATTCATATATAATTAATTGGATAAAATATTAAATAGTCTTGTTTATTGAATCCATTTTTTTTATTCCTAATGTCATGTGCATGTTTAAATGTTTTGAACATCCATGTGTTATTATAATTGAATAAAGGTTTGTAGCATGTTGATTCCAATTGACAAAATAATTAAAGGCCTGTTAAATTAATTGTTCAATTAATTTGTGATATCTTGTGATAGTTTGATTCTTAGGATTCTCATAGTAGGAACTAGTGAATAATGAATCGGTTAACACAGATGAAGAAATAATCAGTTGTGTGATAAATGTAAATTCCATTGTAGGTCCATAGTTTCTCATTTTCATGTAAAGGTCAAATTCCCCGTGCTTGAGATCCATAAGGGTTTGTTGTGTGAGAATGATGAATTACATGTTTTGAGGGCCAAATGGTGATATTACATTGTTGTTTATTTCTTGATACATGTGTTGTGATATCGATACAATCTTTTTGATAAGGGGAAGGGAGTACCATATGTGTTGTGATCATGGGATGGTTGATCCATGAGGGATGTTGTCATATCTGGGATAGGGAATCCTGGTTGTCGTGGTAGCAGTAAATTCTTGTGGTGGAATGAAGCATTGAGATATGTATGTCGGTGTCAAAGAGGACACTAGAGGTGATAGAATGGCTTTGTTATAAGACAACATATTAATATTAATGTCTGATTCTTGTGTAAATCAATTTTTTTTTTATGAAATCCATGTTTTATTTCTTATCTTCATCTCATTACTCTCTTCTTGAGGAAGATGGATTTTCATGTATGTTTATATTGTTTAGGATGTTTTCCTATAGTACCTAGTAATATGTAAAATAATGATTTTAATAAATCAATAAATATTTAACCCATGGAGTTGGAACTTTCATGAGTGAAGTGTTGATGTTATAATTCTAAGAAGTCATGGACATAGTTTTATATTTCCTAGAGGGAATAAAGCTTTTTGAGATGATAATTTAATGTAATATTGATAATTTTATTTGGTAATTAATAGTTAATAAATTAATTAACATATATATAAATTGATTAAATAGAATATAGTAAGATAAAGCAACTCTTTAAATGGTTATTTTCTTATGAGATAACCATCTTTAGTAGTGGAAGATGAGGGTCCAAGAGATGTTAGTTTTAGTTGGGTCTTATACTAGGTTATGCCCATAGAGTGGTGGTGATCTATATTATATCATGTACTTGTATTATTTCTATATGCTACTCTAGCCTATCTGTTAGGTAAACTAAAACCCTATGGATTATGTGTACATGAGGGTATTTTTCCCCTATATCCTAGTTTGAGGATGGATGATTGACTAAAGCCTTTTTCCTTGCACTATTATCTTCTCAGTTTCTTGTACTAGCATGGACGTTGATTAGATTTCCCAATATATGTGTGTAGAAGGATAAAATGGATTATGGTTATTTCACACACAAGTATTCTGGATATTTTTTCCAAAGGACTACAATTGGTATAACATGTGTATGCTATTATGGCTTGATGTTTTTTACTTGGTGTATGGGATATGATCGATTTAGGAAAATACTAGAATTATGATACAGACTATACAGGTCATGGTGGCTATTTAAAATTACCTAGTTACGTTTGGTTATAAGCACGTGGTGATGTCTTTCAGGAGGTGAATATTGTGGTGCTTCACCCATGTGTCTTCAGGCTAGCCTTTTTGGAGAGATATGATCAGTGTGTGTGACATTAGGGTATAGTGGAAACATAGTGGAGAATTGGCAGTGAGGTGAACATTATTTTTTTATTATATTATATGATCTGGTATGTGATACATTGTTAGAGTATACATGGTGAGGTTAGGGATATGGTATACCTATTTAGGTGATGAGATAACTACACATATTGTTCACTATGCTATAGAATGAATTTTTTACCTTTTTCACAAGAGGATCGTGGGAGGATCCTCTTGAGCATATTGTTATTTTAACTCTATGTATATTTAATATATATTCAGGTCATTTGGAGTTGGTACGATATCAAGATAGTTTCAACTAGATTATCAGTGTTTACAAGAGTAGTTTGGGCATCATATTGACGATCGTCTTTACATTTCTTTTGGTACTGGTAATTTTCCGATCATTTTACTATTTCATTCATGAGAATACATATATGTAAATTGAATTTTATTATATGTTGGAGTCTAGGCAGTAGTTGTTTTGGTTCTGTCTTATCTCTCTCTTTTGCACGTGTTCTCTTAGAGGGTAATGCCTTTCGTCTATATGATTATTATAATGTTGGTGCTAGTCTCCATATCAAGGCCTACTGGAGGTGGGAATTAGGTGTCAATATCTCTCTTCTCCCAATTTTTACCTTATAGGGGTATACTTTGTTGGGAGGGTGTTAGGATTGAGTGGTATAAATGCTCTATTTGAGGTATAAGATGGAGTTTTTAGTTAGGCATAGACGAGGTTGGAAGGGATTGCAGGGAAACAATGTGAGCTATGTTTAACAAGTGCTATAATAATTGGAGTCCGGCTTTGACATAGGTATTTGGAGCCCGCTTTTATATTTATCATGGAAATTAAGCCTACATTAGTAACAGAACGTTGTGATACTAGTTATAGGGTAGAGACCTAGGAATAGATCATGCATCATTCTTCCATGCGCCTATTTTTGAATGGGTAGAAATTGGGGTTGGAGAACCAAAAATGAAAAAATAAAAATAAGAAATTAATGTAAAGGTACAAAATATTATTGGTTAAAGATATTTAATTGTTTGTTCTTTTTCAGGAATGGCTACATGTTAATGTACTCGTTAGGATTTCCCAAAAGTTGTTCAGCAGGTTTCCCCAGCAGATCACCACAGAGTGGAGATTGATGACAAAGACACATGGTAAAGGACACTCTAAGAGTTTCAACACAATAGTTTATAGATTTATGAAGGATCCATTTTAGATACTATCATGGAAGACAGTATTGAGAAGGTTGAGATATCCTTCAATTCAATAAGTTATTGGAAGAAGAACTAGGTAATGATGGATGTGATGATGTTGTGTGGGATAGTGAGGCACTAGTGGATCTGGTTTTATAGATAATTTTAGGAGTCATAAGTCTTATTGGGGGAGTTATAAGACCAGTTCAAAGATGAGTTTATTTTTTTGACATAAAAGGGGTACTATCAGCAGTGGCTTCACAGCCTTCAGTAGGAGATCTAAAATGTGTGATAGTTTCAGATCCATTTGAGTAACCATTAGTAATATGATTCAGACATATTTCTAGATGAAAGGCAAGGGTGAAAATTTTAATTGAATTCTTGCAACCAATGATCTTGTTCCAGGTCACCCTACATATGTTAAAGACATATCTAGTGGTGTTGGTGAAGGTATAAGTCATCCAGGGAGTATTAATCAGAAATATATCATTATAAGAGGGGAGATTTCATGATTCCACATGAATCTGATATATTGTTCGGGGTTCCTATTTGTCATGACAGAAGAGATTTTGATCAGCCTAGGGTAGGTCCTAATCCTAATTATATCATTTATATATGGGTGGTGGATATCAGACCTATTCCAATTTATTAGAGGCATGTTTCTATTATGGAGGAAGGTGTTATCTATGGTTAGAGTACCCCAACATTCTGACCAGTAAGTGTGTGCCATTTTTTCTTCTTCAGGTTCCTCTATAAAGGAAGTTCTACCAAGGCCATAGCAGCAAAAAAATTTCTCCAGTTTTGGATCAACAGAGAGTATATTGGTATGTTAGACGGTAGCCTCAGTATGGCCCCCATCCACATATAACAGAGCATGACCATAGAGTTTGTTGTCACCATGGTAATAGAGGACATATAAAAGGTCATGGTCGGCTTCATGATAGAGAGTTTCATGCTCTGAGAAAACCATAAATCATTTGAGGTACCCATTGATTGATTTTTTACATTGATTCACACATTGTTTGATCAAGGAGAGACACACTCCTTCATATCACCTTCCCTTGTCAATGTTTTCAGAGTGATGTTAGAGAGGTTTCTAGTGCCCTAGGCGTTAACTACTCATGTTTGAGGGTGAGCATACTTGTTTTCTCTATGGGGAGATTGTTAGCTGGTGCTAGGGCACCCCCACTCATGGGGAGATTCTATATGTTTTACAGATACAAAAATATGTCATAATCCTTAGAATAGGTTGGTTGTATTCCATTTAGGCTATCATTCACATTTGTAGAAGTCGGTTTGTGTTCATTGATGTTTATGGAGTACCAGCAGTGTTTGTTGGTGAGCAAGACCCAATGATGGGTCTAAGGCATTTTCCTTCTTTTTCATCCTTGAAGGTTAAGTGGATGCTAAGATCATCAAGTGTTAAATAGTCAGTATTTCCTAGAGTCATAGAATATTACCCAGATGTCTTTTTAGAGGAGGATGAAGCATTACAACCCTTGACTAGAGATCAATTCCATGATTAAAATACAACTATGTGTGTCTCCTATATCGATGTCTCTGTATAGGATGATTCCTTGTGATTTTGAGGTGCTACGTAGACATATTGATGCTATATTGTGGTGTGGTTTTGTTTATCCATGTGTGTCACTTTGGGGTGGACCCGTTTTGTTTGTGAAGAAGATTGATGGAAGTTTGTGGTTGTGTATCAATTATCATCACTTGAACCAAGTGACAGTGAAGAGCTGCTATCATATTTTAAAGCTTGTTTATTTATATGATCAAATGAAGGGATAAATTTGGTTATTGAAGATTAATTTGTGTTCATGTTATCATAAAATGTTTGTGAAGGATGAGGATATCCAGAAGAACTCTTTCTGTTATCATTATGGGCATTATAAGTTTTTTGTGATGTTTTTCGGTGTGACGAATGCTCTAGCTGTGTTCATGGGGTTAATGTACACTGTGTTCAATGAGTTCTTGGATACACTCTTTTTGGTTTTCATTGATTACTTCCTTGTGTACTCTGCGTATGAGGAGGAGCAAACAGAGAATTTTCATGCCGTTATAGGAGTCCTTTGTTGTGAGATCTTTTATGGGATGTTTCCAAAGTGTGAGTTTTGGGATTGAGAAGTCTATTAAAAGGAGAATGTTTTATCCCAATAGGGAGTAGCAGTGTATCTATAAATGATAGAAGCAGTTGTGTCTTGGGAAACTCTATAAAAAGGCACAGATGTGTGAATTTTTCTTATTGTTATAAGCAATTATAGGAGATTCATAGCTAATTTCTCTCGAGTTGCGACACTCATGGTAGCATTGTCCAGGAAGAATCATAAATTATTGTGGATAAATAAGTGGTAGATAACTTTTAATTATTTGATGGACAAGATGGTCTTTAAGCCAGTTCATATTTTACCAATGGTAGGATTTAAGCTTGAGGTCTTATATGAAATTTTTCATTTCGGGTTGGGTTGTTCTTTTATGAAATAGGGATCTATTATTTATTATGGTTCTTGAGTGTTACATCCCAATAAGTTTAACTTTTCCACCCATGGTCTCATATTGGAAGCATAAGTGTTTTATCTGATGTTTTGGAGATATTTCGTAATCAGATAGGTTTTTTATTCCTGAATGATTAGAATATCATGAAGTGTGTCTCTCCAAACGTGAATTGTACTTTCATCAGTGTTAGTGGATATAGTTTTTACATGAATATAACATTGAGAATTAATATACACATGAGAAATGGAATTTAAATGACAATGCGCTGACCAGGATGTCCCACAACAAAGCAGTGGAAGAATTTGGTTATTCTTGGAGAGTGATGGAAGAATATTGACTATTATATATAAAAATGGGTGAATTTAGGGTAAGATGTATTCTTTTTCAGAAAATATTTTTTTCATCTCTAGGATAGTAGGTGGATAAATCCTAGTAGGGTGTATTGAGGTGGAGGTTTGAAGATACTACGTTTTTTGTGCAGAGGCCCCCAATGGATGGTGTAAGGATTAATAACACTAAGTTTTGTTTTAGGGAAGAATTTTCATTCCATTGGTGATGCATGATATGGTTCTAAAAGTGATCCATAGTTTACCTCTTGTTGTACATCCAAGCTTGATAATGATTTACCATGATTTGAGAGGATAGTTTTTGTGTCTTGGTTTGATGTGTTCAATTGCAGTGTTTGTGTCTCGATGTTTTGTTTTCCATAAGGTGATGGCCCAGCATTGTGTTCCGCGTGTGATTCCCCAATCATTATATATTCCTCAAAAGAGGTGTGAGGACATCATGATGGAATTTATTGCAATTTTACAATGTGTTTAGAGACACTCTGATATTATATTGTTGTTATTGGAATTTTGAATAAATCACCCCAATTTATAGTAATCATGGAGTTGATCTCTGTTGTGGTATTGTCGAGGAAGTATCTGGAGGAGGTGTCAGGACACAATTACACATTGTGTAAGTCAGGTTTATAAAGTGTATGTTTTCAATGTTAAAAAATAAAAATACAATGCATCTTTGTCAGAATATGAACCCTTATGATTTCACATTGTGAAGGGGATTACATGCCATGTAAATCCCTAATGTTGAATGTTTGTTAATTTTTTCAAGCACAAGGGTTTGTTAAACCATATGTATTAAAAAACTCTATATCTATTACATAAAACGTGGAAACCCCAATATTGAAATTTTTTTGATTTCATTTTCATTGATTGGTCCCCTGCTTACCTCCTTCGATATGTCTTAGATACAAGTTATGTTATACCTACGTTTTTTAAATTTCTTCGATCTGTATTATCACATTCCTTTTTTCCATGTATTAGATCTTGATATCCATGCTTCTAAGGGATATTTTTTGTTATTTATTGGAACAGTTGTGGTGCTGCATCCCTAGATGGATGTAGTTATTTTGGGGGGATGATCGGGATTTGAAACATTGGTCCATTCATAAACAAAGAACATTATAGTCTTTTAGGTAGGGTATTTGTTACTTCTCATTAAATTTACATGAAATCGTAAATTGAGCATGATTTACCCCTTGTATTCCAATGAAATTAGCTTAATAAATACATGAACAAGATTAAATAATTGGTATTGATTTCTTGTAGATTTTTCAGTTTTATACCATTATAACAGTTTTCCACTTTTTTTAGATAATGTGGTATCTATGGTGTACTTTTTATTCTTGGTTTAACATGTGAAATTATTAATGAATTTAGATTTGTAATTAATTGATAATTAAATGGAATAAATATTAAATGGTTATGTTTAATGAATCTAGTGTGTTGTAATATTAATACTGCGAGAATGATTAAATGTATTTATCTTCCATGTGATTATTTATTTTTATAATGGTGTGAATCTTTTTAATTCATGTTAATAAAATAATTAAATGAATATAAAATTAACTGTTTAATTAAATTGTTACATCTGGAGATAGTTTTCTTCTTAGGTTACTCATAGTTAGAAATAATAAAATAATGAATTGTTAAATTCTAGTTGGAATAAGAATCAGTTGTGTGATAAAATTTATAAAATTATTTCGTATAAGTTTCTTAATTTCTTGTAATGTTACAGTGGCTTGTGGTTTGGAGCTGTGAGGGATCATTATGTGAGAAGGAGGAATGAACTTCTTTGAGGGCCTAATTGCCCTGTTACATGCTAATTTTCTTCCAGCTTCTTGTTATGTACTTTTGATATGATCTGTTTGATGAGGGGTGCGTAAGACTTGATGTGACATGAACCTAGAATTACTATTCCATGAGGTATGTTGTGGTATGTGGATAAAGGAGTCCTGATAGATGTAGAAATTACTGATAACTATGGTGGAATAATGCATTGGGATATGCATGTGGTTGTCCGGGAGGACAATGGAGATTAAATAACGGGTTGAATTTGGGATTAACCATTGATATAATGGTTGAATTATTGTTTGAATATATTGTTCCACTGATAACCATGTTGTTTTCATAGGTTCTTTCTTTTCCACACTGCTTGTGGGAGTTTTATGTGTTTGGTTTTTTATTTGTTTGGTACCATATCATGTTTTCCTAGAGTAACTGATAATATATAAAATGATGATGTTAGTAAACGAATAATGTGTGAACATATGGAGTTGGATATTTCTTGGATGTAATGTTGAGGTTATGATTATTTAAAGCAATGGACTCAATTTTCTTATACCGTGAGGGCATGGATCGTTCTCATGATGCTAATGTAATGTAATATGGAAAATGTTAATGGTTAATTAACGGTTAATGAATTAATTGACATAAATGGAAATTAATGAAATTGAATATTATAATTTAATGTAGCAATTTAAATGGTTGTGTTCTTATAGAATATTTTGTCTTAGCAATAGAAGATGGGAGTCTGAGGGAAATTAGATATAACTGAGTATGAGACTAGGTTATACCTAGAGTGTGGTTGTGAGCTATATAATATCATATAATATTAGTTTTTCTATACACTAGTCCACCCTATCAATTAGTGAAACCAAATGGTTGAGGATTTTTAGCCATGGGATTGTTTTCCCTAACATCCTCATTGTAGGATAGATGATTAACTACCCCTTGTGTACTTTCTATCATATCTATGTAGTTACTTATGAATGCATGCATAATGTTTAGCTTTATCCATATGTGTGTGTAGGGGGCTATAATTTCTTGTGGTTATTTCAAAAACATGAATCCCAGATATTTTTTACTAAAGAATACAATAGGTATAACACGTATAATCTATGATGTAATGTGGTTCCTTACTTGTTTAATGGGAAGTGATGTCTTGTGGTATAAAACCATAAATATGATAAATTTTATATGAGCTGCGGTGGATCCAAGAAAATACCTAGTATGGTCTGGATATATGGACATGGGGGGTGCGTTACCTGAAGTGCAAGTTGTGTTGCTTTGCCAAGATCTATGTGGGCTAACCTTTTTGGAGAGAGAAGCTCCGAGCGTGTGACGTTAGGGAAGAGAAACAAACTATTGGGGATTTAGTAGCATGTTAATCTTGATATTGGTGATTTAATTATATACTATTGTATGTGATACATGGTGAGAGTTTCTGTGGTGAGGTTGGGATCATAGTATGCCTCTTTTGATGAAGATATAGTTTCACTTATTTTTCAATGTGCTTTAGCATGTTGTCTTTAACTTTTGTATGAGAGGCTCCTTTGAGGACACTACTGAGAATAATCTTATAATCACCCTACATATAAAAAGTTATTTTTATGTTAGTTGGGGCAGCTTAGAGATTAAGATAGTTACTACTAGCTTGTGATTGTGTGCAAGAGCGATTTTGGCTTAATGGTAACATCCATATTTAACTTTATTTGGGTACTTGTAGTTTTTCGTTCAGTTGTAGTAGTTCATCTATTACATTAAATGTTTTAAATTTGGATTTTATTTTATTTTTGTGTTTTAGTAGGATTTGGTTTATGTCTGTCTTATCTCTCACTTTTTCACAGGTTCTTTTAGAGGGTAATTCCACCCATAGGAATGTTTACTTTACCCTTGGGTATAGTCACCAACCAAGAGCCTACTAGAGGTAGGAATTGGTTTTCACTATCTATCTTCTCCCATTGCCAACCCAATATGGGTACATCTTCTGGGAAGGGGGTCATTACCATAGTTTCTCAGGTTTATACCTAATTGAAATGAATCCTTTTCATATATTTTTCCTATATTTTTTAAAATACTAAAAATATTATTATCCATGATAAATAAGTATTATATATATTGTTATTTAATGTCCATTATAGACCCATATATTATTTAAATTTATTTTAACAGATATTATTTCACTAGTTCATATATTTCATAATTTCTCAATTTATAAAATAAAAATTTTAATGCTACACTTGGATCATTTCCCTTTATATGTAGCATACTTCATTATACATATCTACCTATGTTTGTGAAGGAAGAGGTCATCAAGGGAATCTTATCTATAACGAGATCATCATGATAGGGGAGTCTTCATGATTCAACATGAAGTCGATCAGTGGTTTGGGGTTCCTAGTTGTCATGACAGAAGATCATTAGATCAGCCTCGGGTAGGTCTGAACCTTATGTATATCATTAATATGGGTGTGGTGGATCTCAGGCCTATTCCAAGGGATTAGATGCTTGTTTCTATTATGGAGTAAGGTGTTTTCTAGGGTGATAATACCCAAACATTATGACCAGTACGTGTGCGCCATTTTTTTCCTCTTTAAGTTCATCAACAAAGGTTGTTCTAGCCAAGGCAGCAGCAGCAAAAATTTTCTCCAGTTTGGGATCAGCAGAGTGTAGATTGGGTTGTTAGAGGATAGCCTTAGTATTCTACCCATCCTCATATAGCAGAGCACGACCATAGATTTGGTTGTCACCATTTTCATAGAGTCTATAGAGAAGGTCATGTTCAGCTTCATGATAGAGAGTTTCCTGCTATGAGAAAACCATAAATCATTTGAGGTACCCATTGATTGCTTTTTTACTTTGATTCATGAATTTTTTGATCTAGGAGAAACCCAATCCTTCATATAACATTCCCTTTTCAATGTTTTCTGATTTAAGCTAGAGAATCGTCTAGTACCCTAGGTGTTAACTACTCTTGTTAGAGGCTGAGCTTACTTGTTCGATGTATGTGGAGATTGTGAGCTGGTGTTGGTGCACCACCACTCAAGGGGAGATTTTAAATGTTTAAAGATACAATCCTATTTCATAATCCTTATCATAGATTATTTTTATTTAGGTTAGTCTATCATTCATTTCTTTAGAAGTTCGTTTGTGTTTATTGAAACTGATGGAGTGCTAGCAGTGTCTGTTGGTCAGCGAGACCCATAGATTGGTCTAAGGAATGTTCCTTATTTTTCATCCGTGATGGATGAGTGGATGATGAGTTCATCAAGTGTTAAATAGTCATTGTTTCCTAGAGTTATAGAAGATTACCCATATGTCTTTTTATAGGCGTTTGATGAATTACCACCCCTGATAAGAGATATATTTCATGATCAAAATACAACTATACATGTCTCTTATCTCAATGTATCTTTATAGGATGATTCCTTATGATTTGTGGGAGATACGTATACCTCTTGATGCTATATTGTGGTGTGGTTTTGTTTATCCATGTGTGTCACTATGGGGTGGACTAGTTCTGTTTGTGAAGAATACTGATGGAAGTTTGTGTTTGTGTATCAATTATCATCACTTGAACATTGTGACAGTGAAGAAATGCTATCATATTTTACAAATTATTTATTTATTTGATCAACCGAAGTGTTAAATTTCGTTATTGAATATTTATTTGTGGTCATGATATCATAAAATGAGTGTGAAGGATGGGGATATCAAAAAGACCTATTTATATTATCGTAATGGGCATTATGAGTTTTTGTGATGTTATTCGGTGTGACGAATTCTCTAGTTGGGTTCATGGGGCTAATGTAATATTTGTTAAATATGTTCCTGGATATGATCCTGGTGGTTTTCATTGATTACATCCTTGTGTACTCTGCGTATGAGGAGGAGAATACATAGAATTTGCATGCCGTTTTTGGAGTGCTTTATTGTGAGATCTTGTTTGGGATGTTTCCAAAGTGTGAGTTTTGGGATTGAGAATTATGTTTCAAGGGGAATGTTGTATCCTAATAGGGAGTAGTAGTGGATCTATCAACAATAGAAGAATTTGTGTATTTGGAATCCCCCTAGAAAGTCACAGATGTGTGAATTTTTAATGTTTTTATATGCTATTATAGGAGATTCATAGCCGATTTCACTCGAGTTGCGACTCTTATGGTATTATTGGCCAGGAAGAATCAAAAATTAATGTGGATATATAATTTGAAGATAAATTTTGATTATTTGAAGGATATGTTGGTCAGTACAACAGTTATTATTCTACCAACAGAAGGAGTTCAGCTTGAGGTCTTATGTGAAATTTTTCATTTTGGGTTGGGTTATGATATGATGAAATAGAGATCAGTTATTTATTATGGGTCTAGACTGTTATATCCCTATAATAATACCAATTTCACCCATGGTCTGATGTTTGAAGTAGTAGTGTTTTATCTGGTGTTGTGGAGATATTTCCTAATCAGTGAGAAATTTCTTTGTCCTTACAAATTTTAATCTCTTGAGGTATTTCTCTCCCAATGTGAATTGTACTTGCATTAGTGTCAGTGGATAGAGTTATTACATGATTAAAACTTTTAGAATTCATATACACATGTGAAATGAAATTCTATAGACAATGCACTGAGTAGGATGTCCCACAACAAATTAGTGACAGAATCTGGTGATTCCTAGAGTGTGATGGAAGAGTAATCACTATTATATATAAAAATGGGTGAAGTTAGGGTAAGATGTATTCTTTTTCAGATAAATCTGTAGTCATCTCTAGGAGATCCAGTGGAGGAATCTTAGTAGGGGGTATTGTGGTGGATGTTTGAAGATAATGTGTTTTTTTGTGCGGAGACCCCCGATGTTTGGTGTGAGGATTAATAACAATGATTTTTGTTTTGGGGAATTATTTTCATTCCATTGGTGATTCATGATATGGCTCTCAAAGAGTTCCATAGTTTACCTTTTTCTGTACATCGTTTCTTGATAAATATTTACCATCTTTGAGAGGTCAATTTTGGGGTTCTGGTTTTAATTGTTCAATTGCAGTGTTTGTGTCTTGATGTTTGGTTTTCTATAAGTTGAAGTCCAAGCACTATTTTCCAGCTGGGTTGTCCCAATCGTTAGATATTCCTCAAAGGAGGTGTGAGGATATCTTGATGGAATTTATTTCTATTTTAACTTGGGTTTAGAGACACTCTGATGTTATATTTTTTATATTAGAACATTTTAAGAAATCAACCCAATTTATAATATTCTAGGAGTTGAACTCTGTTGTGGTATTTTCGAGGATATATCTGGAGGAGGTGGTGTAACACGCCAAACTTCCACGGTACGTTTCCCTTTGAATAATTCAATAGCTTGCATTGTACACAACTTCGAGATTCTAACACACCACGACCAATCAAAGTAGCCGTTATGAATAGTAATACCCACTTTTTGATATTTTATATATTTTATCTCACAAAATGGACTTTATTTTTGGATTCTGAATATCGAAATTAGCCTAAGGTAAAATTCTGGTACTTTTTGGATAACTTTTATGTTATGATGAATAGTGAAAATTACTAAATTTTAATAAAAAACAAATTTTTTAATAAAAATAATTAATAGTGATAAATTATGTATTTGAGTGGTTTAAAATTATATTTAGAATATATTTTTACCATTTAATACAATTTTGTTCATTTTAGATAATTTCATATTTAAACCGGACATAAACAACTATCAATCTTTTGATAGTTATTATCTCTTAAAAACACGCTTTTTGTTTTACCAATAGGAATTAATTATATATTGATATGTCCCACTTTTGTGTTTTGAATTTAGAAAAATGAATTCTATATTTATAATCAGGAGGTCCAAATTATGTAAATAGCTATCTTTTATTTTTAGACATTTTGAAAAATTACTTCGGTAAATATATTATTTACCGTGGTTAAAAGGTAAATCCTGTAAATAAGTATAAAAAATAATATTATAATAAAAAAAATTACCCTAAAACATGTTCTAACCATATTGGGTTATATTTTTCCGACCATGGGCATCTTTGGGTCTATTTGGGGACCCCATGGATTCACATGTAAGTGATAATGCCACTTTATATTAATTATGTTAAAATAAATACAAAAATTACATAAGCATATATCATTTAAAAAAAATTACATAGGGTTATAAATGTTGTATTTTCAACTATAAATATTCATTATAAGGATAAAAAGATTTCCTACATAATTTTATTTTATTTATAATTTTTAGACATTTTATAATTAATATTATTTATGATACAATAATGATGAAGTATTTTCCTTATTAATGAAAGAATCAAATAATTGGTATTATAAATGTTATAATTAATAAAATTTAAAAGTTTTGATGACATCCAGGAATTTAATTTCTTAATATGAAATTATAGGATTTCTTAAATAAATTTGGTTATAATTAATAATGTTTTTAAGACATTAATCAATTTTTTAATACTATCATAATTGACATAAAAGTGTTTTTAAAAAAATATTATATTATTAATTGATATTAAATTCCTAAAAATATATTATTTGGCCAAGAGACTTATATCATTATAGGTGTATCATTAATGGACCACTTGGGGGGTCGCATGGTTGTATATAGTATGTTAATTAACTATACAATATAAAAATACAAAGTGACATGTAAATGTTAAACTAATTAGCTAAGAGTTAAAACCTAACGATAAGGTTAATATCGTGACCAAAACCTATCTAAAACATATTGGTTGATTGTTTTTAGACATATCCCCACATTGAGATTTAAATAATCCACTTTGGAGTCATTAGAAACCGAATATGAATTTATTATAAAATAATATTTCTAGCTTTTCCAAAGGAGCCCCTCACCCCTATTTTAAAAGGGAACTCCCCCTTCTCTCAAATTCATAACATCAATGCATTTTGGGTCATCCACCCTCTGCCCAAATACCCTCTAAACAGTCCTATCTTCATCCTAGAGGCATTACTTTAGTTAGAAAGCCAACTTATGGAGCCATTTTGATCAAATCAAAAGGAAGAACCCGATGAAGAGGTAATGTTTTCACCACCCTCTTTCAAGTTCCTTTCTGCATCCACTTCTTCTTTCTTTGTTATTTTCCATTCTAAAATAATATCTCAAGTATTATCTATATAGTGTAATGTTATAATAAATATATTACAACCTTATTCAGTATTCTATCAATTCATTGAATGACGTGTGACCTTACGTGCGTACGTACGGCTTACCGTCTCCACGCCGCAGTGTAATTGTTATTCAATAATATATTATTTGGATGGGTATAATACTGATGTGTAATTAATGTAAATAATAAATATAAAATGATAATTATTATTTATATAGGATATACCATCCAATTATATATTATTTTAATATCAAAAGAGTGATATTGTCGCTCGTACGAACGTACGGATTATCGTCTCCATGCACTCGATTACAATCACTCCCCATCGTATCCATTCAAGACTAAATTTAAGTTTATGATTAGAAATAATTTTTAGAGGCCTGATATCATTCTAGATATGAATAATATACACCCCATCCATGACAAATATGGATCTCATAACAAATAATATAAAGGAAAATGAATCTGTTAACACTTGAAACGATGATAATACTAAGATATTATTAACAAATCAATGTTAAAATATCATATATGATATAATATTAATGTATATAATTCTTTTATAATTAAATAACAATTATTTCACCATTATAAATGAGGTTAACCTACCCTCGACCAAAGGAAAAAGTACAAGTAAGGGGCTTCTTGTCTCACTTTTAATTCAGTGAGATTTCCATTGTTCACCAATTATTTATTGCATGTGGTGTGTGTACTGCCCATGATTGTATTCATTTTGTAATTTAATTTAATTTGTCAATATTTACATCATCATTTTATGATCCATCTTTCATGGGTTTATGTTTCATATGTTACCAAATAGATAAGGGAATTTGATATTTCAATTTCCATTCATTCAGCTTTAGGTATACTTCATTGATTATTTTACTCCATGATTATGTTTAGAATCACTATTCATTTTCTAATGTCAAAATATCCACTCCCCTTTCTGTGGATATACTTTTGATACACATAATCACTCAATTTATAATTTCTCAAGTCATCTATATGAACTTGATGAGAGTAATTTTAACTCAATCTCCATTTGTTGTGTTAAATATCCAATTCAATGGTGTTATCTTTAAAAGAATATCTGGGAATTTCCTCTGACATATTTACACTGAATATCCAATAATATTGAGTGTATTTATATTTTTCACACAAAATTATACCATTGATTTATCCTTAACCAAAGTATATGGTCTTTATAAAAAGTTTCATCTTAAAGTACATTCCATTGAGACTTTTTTGTTATTATACACCAATTCACTTTTATATGGTGTATATAATGTACTTTGACATAGAATATCATGAATCCCATTATTCTCATGATATTAAAATGTTTTTATTACCTCAATTATTTGTATTCAAGTGTCTCTATTTTGGTTAGGAACTCTAACTAAAATATCATTTTAAATGTTTTAATGATTTTTATTCTAAATCATTCTCATTAATGTCCATGTTTTAAAAATGGGTTTAAGGATTTATTTATATGGATATTAATGTTTTCAAATGAAAATTCGTTTTAATAGTTTTAAAGTGGTATGGGACCCTTTGATTCATAAATATATTTTAAATGGCTTCTTGAAAAATAGTGTGACTCTTAAAAGTTTTCAAGAAAAAGGGGGATATTTCTCTCAATAGTTTGATGATTATTTGAATCTATGTCAATATCCTTCATTATTCTCAATTGAAGTTAATATAATACAATAAAATATTGTTTCGAACCAGTTATGTTTGACCGTGGATGTGCTATTTTTATAGCATTCATGGTTTTTGGTTAAAGTGTTAACATTTCGTATGCTAGATTTAATATGAATGTTTATGTTATGTTTCAATATTTTCATATGAGTAATTCATTGGACATAGTAAGTGACGGGTGGAGCCCTCTATATCTCCTCGATGCATCGTTAGGTCTCATGAGACAGACTGGTGTCTTGGCACGAGGCCTTGACAAAATCTTATTTGTGGTCTTGGCACGAGGCCTTGGCTACATAGTTATGATAGTCTGGAATTATGCATTACATCATTATGAAAGTGGTTATTGATATTTCATGAGATTATTCGACTAGTATATTATCCATTTGAATAAGTAAATGACATTATTTCATTTTATCTTTTCCATATTATGCTGAATTTCATGTTTAAAAGGCTTTCGTTTCAGTTATACATTTCCTTAACTGTTTATTCTTATCTATGAAAGCTTCAGCTATATTATTATCTTTTTTCAGCATCTGAGCTCACCCCTTTCAATGTTTTATTTATCCCAAGATGTGAAAAAGTAATTTATTAATGACCTGCATGGATAGTATTAGGGGATATGATGACAAGATGTTTTTGTTGTTTTTTTACCTCATTATGTAATGTAAGATTTATGAATGTATCTAGTTATCCCATGGCTACAAAACTATTCGGTTTTTAGAGACTTGATCCTTTGTGATCATGCCAATGTTATTAATAATGCACCGACACTAGGTAACTGGGGTCAGGGCATTACAGTTGGTATCAAGGAATTTTTAGTACGATCCATGGAAACTAGACTTAGATAAACTCTCATTAGAGAACAAACCCTAAGATAGACTTTGAGGATTAGTATATAAGAACTTCCTAAAATTTTGGTATTGTATAGATTTTGTCAGTTTTCCAAGCAATACATCCCTGTCTGGATATGAGTAGGTAGAGGTGTCTTTCGAACAGATGTACCTAGGGGTAAAACCCGAAAACACCTCTTTGTGCTAGAGTCAAATGGGAACTGGTGCACAACAATGGTCCTTGTTGCACTCTTGGTTACGTCACTCCCGGGGGATATGCTTAGGATAATTTACATTATCATTACAAACCAATTTGATATATTTTAATATAAGATGAGAATAAATGACCTTGGTTAATCCTAAGGTGTTTCAAATTGAGAATATAGTGTCATGATATTCTGTAAATGATTTTATGACTACTGTTACTCACACAATGCTTTCTAGTTTTAGTCAATGGCTGGAGTCCAAGGAAGTCATAGTAACTTTGAGAATGATGTACATGGTGGGAAGGGTGGTGGAAATGAGCAACAAAATAGAATGTTGATAGGTGTAAAAGATGTTCATACCAAATCAGTTTTCCAAAAATATGATAAAAAACATATATATTAACCATCTCCCGGACTCAACAAAGAAGAGAAAGGTGATGAATGATAAGAGCTCCAGCAGTGGAGACCATGAAGAAAGGAATCCTCAATTTCCATCATACAATAAATGTGGAAGGAGACACCTAGGATAGTGTCTCAATGGGACAAAGTAATTCTTTACGTGCAGGAAAGAAGGACATAAAGTGAATAATTTCTGAAGAAAAATAAAGAGTACTATGGAATAAGATAAAAATGGTTCCAAGAATCCATTTATAGTCATTTGTCATAAATGTAGGGGACCTTTCCATTACCTGAGTGAATTCCCTATTCTATATGATATTTTATATTTCAAAGAAGAAGCTATGGGGAAATAAATTGTTGGAGGAAGGTTTAAAAAGTATTAGTGCTCCTTGTTGATGGGTTTACTTGGGAATAATATTCTCTTCTATTTGGAACCCTGAAGTTTTCCATGTGAGAATGATATTTGAGGAAGAATTATCTTTTATCTTTTGGATATAGATATAAATAACCATTTGGTTCTATATGATCATTTGGTTTGAGGAAATTATAAGTTATTATAATTTGGGATGAAAATGCATGGTATGAGACAAAATTTTTGGTTAAATTATGTTATGGTTATATTGAAGAATTTATCTCATTTTTCTAACGTTATAAAATATATTTTTTGGAAAAGGATAACACACAGACCATGTGACAACCCATTGCATCAGACAAAGCTATAGGAATCAAACCCACATCCAAAGTGCGATTGGGATTTATCGCCTACCACTGGACTACATGAAGTCCCTGGTTAGTGTGACTATTATTTTTAGCTAAATGATTTTATTGATCAATAATAATTTGATTTGGGATCTTCTGTCTTATCAAATGAATACCCTTAGTATACGAAAATGAATTGGTGATTAAGTGATAAATGTTATTTTGGAAGATGATTGTTTTGTTGGGAACACTATATGCCCAATGAAAATAAAATAGTATGGGGTTTCATTTGAGGAGTAATGGTAGATTTTTTATCTATGTTTTTATTGTGGATTTATAGTGATTTGGGTTATGAATGGAAATGATTAACCTATAATAGAGAATATGTTATTAGGTTAATTACTTTTAAGTATGTGACTTTAAGAGTAATTGATTTCATTTAGAAATACCATTTAACGTGGAAGACTACATAACCAAATTCTTCTACGTTTTGAGTATCAATATTATTTTGGATTTTAATAAAGTATTTTAAGGAAAATTCTTTATTTATTTCAAACTATATACCTGTGTGGAATTGTTGGTTTAATTTTCAAAATTATGATTAGTGTTTCATACTATAATGAAATAACCTTTTGGTGGATCATCAGATCTTATACTAACCATTTTGGTTTTGATTAATCTCTAATGAAAAGTTAAATATATAGTTTATTCTTCGTGGAACTTTTGATTCTATAAGAATTTTATTGCATTTCTTCTAGTGTGACCAAGTCTTCTGGAATACTCATCGTTTAAAAATGCATTAGTAGAAGAAATTTATTAAAGAATGAAACTTTACTTAAAAATTACGTATAACTCATTATGTTCTTATTCAATCTCATAAATTAATTCCTCATCTTTATGTAATGTAACATAAAAAAATGTTTCCTATTAACTTTTCCTACTATGAAATGAATCATCATTTGTCCCATCACAAGTTTTTGGTTTTCTTGCTGTTAAATTTCTCCTGATCATGTCTGTTATCCCTCTCCATCATAAAATTACACTTATTTTATCATCTATATCCATGTTTTTCTCCATGGAATCCTATGATATGTTATCTTGGGTGATCTTTGTACTTCTCTTTCTTTATTTTAAAGTGATAGTTTTATTGACTCTTTTTATGATGTTAGACATTCCATTATATTCCCAAGCCCAATTTTATAAATTGTGAGAATGAAATTTATTGAAGGAGGGGAGAAATGTAACAACCCATGCTTCCATGGTACGTTTTCCTTTGAATAATTAAATAGCTTGCATTGTACACAACTTCTAGATTCTAACACACCACAACCAATCAAAGTAGCCGTTATTCATAGTAATACCCACTTTCTGAAATTGTATAAATTTTATTTCTCAAAATTGACTTCATTTTTGGATTCAGAATATCGAAATTAGCCTAGGGTAAAATTTTGGCATTTCTCGGATATCTTTTAAATTATGATGAATAGTGAAAATTACTAAATTTTAATTAAAAAAACATTTTTAATCAAAATAATTAATAGTGATAAATTATGAATTTGAGTGGATTTAAAGTATATTTATAATATATTTTTACCATTTAATATAATGTTGGTCATTGGGTATAATTTCACATTTAAACCAGACATAAACAACTGTAAATCTTAACATAGTTATTATCACTTAAAAACACGCTTTTTGTTTTAACAACGGGAATTAATTTTAAATTAATTTCTTCCACTTCTGTGTTTTGAATAAAGAAAAATGTATTCCATATTCTGAATAATTAGGTCCAAATTGTGTAAATAGGTAACTTTTATTTTTAGACATTTTGAATAATTACTTCGGTAAATATTTTATTTACCGTGGTTAAAAGATAATCCAGTAAATAAGAGTAAACAAAATAATTCTATAATAATACTAAATTACCCAAAAACATGTCCTAAACCTTTTGGTTTATACATGTACGACCATGGTCATCTTTGGGTAGATTTTGGGACACCATGGATCCTCTTGTAAGTGATAATGACAATTTATAGTAATTAAGATAAAATAAATACAAAAATGACATAGGCATATATCTTTTAGAAAAACAATTTTTACATAGGGTTATATATGTTGGAAATTCGACTATAAATATTCATTATAAAGCTAAAAATATTTCCTACATAATTTTATTTTAATTATTATTTATAGACATTTAATAATTAATATTATTTATGACACAATAATGATGAAGTATTTACCTTATTAATGAAAGAATCAAATAATTGGCATTATAAATGTTAAAATTAATATAATTTGAATTTTGTTTATGACATAAATGAATTTTATTGTTGAATATGACATTATAGGATTGATTAAATGAATTTGGTTCTAATTAATAATGTTTTTAAGACTTTAATCAATTATTGAATAGTGTCAAAATTGATATAAAAGAGTTTTTAAAACAAATATTATATTATTAATTGATATTAAATTCCTAAAAATCTAATTTTCGGCCAAGAGACTTATATCATGATAGTTGTATAATTAATGGACTACTTGGGGGTCTCTTTTATGTATATAGTATGTTTATGAACTATATAATATAAAAATACAAAGTGACATGGTAAATGTTAAATTAATTAACTAAGAGTTAAAACTAAAAGATAAGGTTAATATAGTGACCCAAACCTGTCTAAAACCTATTGGTTGAGTGGTTTTAGACCTATCCCCACCTTAATATTTAAATAATTCCCTTTGGAGCCATTTTAAACCGAATATTAATTAATTATAAAATAATATTTCTAGCTTTTCCAGAGGTTCCCCTCACACCTCTTATAAAAGGGAACTCACTCTTATCTAAAATTCATACCTTCAAAGCCTTTTGGTTCGGCCAAACTCTACCCAAATACCCTCTCAACAGTACTACCATCATCCTAGAGGAATTCATTTAGTCATAAAGCAAACTTAAGGAGACATTTTGATCAAATCAAAAGGAAGAACCCGAAGAAGAGGTAATGTTTTCACCACCCTCTTTCAAGTTCCTCTCTTCTTCCACTTCTTCATTATTAGTTATTTTCAATTATAAAATAATAGCTCCAGTATCTTCTATATACTTTGATGTTATTATAAATATAGTAAAACATTATTCAGTATCTTATCCATCCTTTGAATGACATGTCACCATACGTGTGTACGTATGGCTTACCGTCCTCATGTCGTGGTGTAATTGTTATTCAATAACTTATTATTTGGATGGCTATAATAATTATTTTTAATTAAAGTAAATAATAAATATAACATGAAACTTATTCTTTATATGTGATATACCATCCAATAATACATTATTCTAATATCAAAATAGTGATATTGTCGCTCGTGCAAATTTACAGATTACCGTCACCACGAACGCGACGAGAATCATTCCCCATCGTATCCATTGAAGACTAAATTTAATTGGATGATTACCAATAAGGTTTAAAGTCATGATATCATTTGGATATGAATAATATACACCCCATACATAAAAAATATTTCTTACATAACAAAGAATATAATGGAAAATGAATCCGTTAACACCCGAAATGATGATAATACTAAGATATTATTAACAAATCATGTTTAAAAGATAATATATTATATGATATTAATGTATATAATTATTTTATAATTCCATCACAATTATTTAACCATTATATAGGAGGTTAACCTACCCTTGACAAAGGAAAAGGTACAAGTAAGGGGCTTCTTGACTCACTTTTAATTCCGCGAGATTTCTATTGTTCACCACTTATTTATTGCATGTGGTGTGTGTACTGCCCATGATTGTATTCATTATGTTATATACTTTAATTTGTGGATATCTACATCATCATTTTATGATCCTTATTTCCTGGGTGTATGTTTCCTATGTTACCAAATCGATAAGGGAATTTGATATTTCAATTTCCTTTCATTCGGCTTTACGCATACTTCATTGATTATTTTACTCCATGATTATGTCTGGAATAACTATTCATTTGATTATGTTAAAATTTACACTCCCCTATCTGTTGATATACTTTTGATACACATAATCACTCAATTTATAATTTCTCAAGTAATCTATATGAACTTGATAAGATTAATTTTAACTCAATCTCAATTTCTTGTGTTAAATATCCAATTCATTAGTGTTGTCTTTAAAAAAATATTTGTGGATTTCCTCTGATTATTTACACTGAATATACAATAATATTGATTGTATTTATATTTTTCACACATAATTATACCATTTATTTATCGTTAACCAAATGATACAGAATTTATAAAAGTTTCATCTCAAAATACATTCCATTGAGACTTCATTGATGTTAAACACAATTTCACATTTTTATTGTGTATATAATGTACTTTGACATAGCATATCATGAATCCCTTTATTCTCATGATATTAAAAAGTTATTATTACCTCAATTATTTGTATTCCAGTGTCTCTGTTTTGGTTAGGAACTCTAACTAAAATATCATTTTAAACGATTTAATGATTTATTATTCGAAATCATTCTCATTAATTTCTATGTTTTAAAAATGGTTTTAAGGATTTATTTATTTGGAAAATAATGTTTTCAAATCAAAATTCCTTTTAAAAGTTTCAAAGTGGTATGGGACACTTTGATTCAAAAATATATTTTAAATGGATTCTTGATAAACAGTGTGACTTTTACATGTTTTCAAGAAAAAAGGGATATTTCCCTCAATAGATTAATGATTATTTTAATATTTGTCAATATCCTTCATTATTCTCGATTGAGGATAGTCTGATACAATACAATCTTCCATATTGTATCGAATGAGTTATGTTTGACTGTGGATGTGCTATTTTCATACCATTCATGATTTGTGGTTAATGTATTGACATTTCGTATGATAGTTTTAATATGAATGTTTATGTTATATTACAATATTTTCATATGAGGAATGTATTGGACTTAGTATGTGATGGGTGGAGCCCGCTATAGCTCCTCGATGCATCGGTAGGTCTCATGTGACAAACTAGTGTCTTAGCACGAGACCTTGACAAAGTCTTATTTGTGGTCCTGGCACGAGGCCATGGCTACTTGTTTATGATAGTCTGGCATTATGCATTCCATCATTATGAAAGTGGTTATTAATATTGAATGTGATTATTCAACTATTAGAATATCCATGTGAATAAGTAAATGGAATTATTTCATTTTATCTTTGCCATATTATGCTGAAGTTCAGGTTTAAAAGGATTTTGTTTTAGTTATACATTGCCTTAAGTGTTTATTATTATCTATGAATGCTTCTGCTATATTATTATCCTTACTGAGCATCTGAGCTCACCCCTTTCAATGTTTTATTTATCCCAGGATGTGAAGAAGTAATTTATGAATGACCTGCAGGGATAGTATGAGGGGATATAAAGACAAGATGTTATTGTATTTTTTTACCTTATGATGTAATGTAAGACTTATGAATGTTTCTAGTTATTCCAAGGCTACTAAACTAATCGGTATTTTGAGACTTGATCCTTTGTGATCATGATAATGTTATGTTATAATGCACCGAATCTGGGTAACCGGGGTCGGGGCGTTACAGGTGACGAGACACTATAGAGTCATGTGGATGATTGTTTTCGATCAAGATAATCATTTTGCCTCTATGGTGTGGGGAGGTATACATCATGGTTTTGGTTCTGAGCTACGCCTAGGTGAAACTTTTTATCCATAGATAGTTGGTCAGAAAAAGTAAACCATTCAAACATTTAAATACATGTTGACCTCTAGTATCCCAGATTTCGGTGGCTATTGGCTAAATCACCCCATTGTTAGTTTTCTCTTACAACAATATTTTTGTTCAATCAACCATCAGTATGGCGCAATTTGACAACTTTTATGTCTGACCATTACATTGTCCATTTTTCTAGACTGGGGTTAGAGAGTAAGTAATTATCAGTCTAGAACTGGTACAAAATATGATAGATATGGTTTAGCTGATTCACGGGGGGATAAAAGTAGTGAAATATCTTCCTAAAACCTATGATGATCATATGGGGAGAACTATGGAGTCCAATTTTTAGGATCATGTGTTTCTAAAGTTGACTCCCCATTATGGGCAGTGAAGGTATGGTCTTGAGAGAAATCTTTTTTTCCTAGTTTTCTAGGCCTTTTGATGTGTTATAACATGTTTGATTCATGGCATAACAGATTGTGCTTCCCCTATAAATGAGTTAAATACCTGAATTTTTTAAAATGTTTTATCCCTATTTTTATCTACATGATTACTATCACATAATTTATTTATGAGAGATCGATGTTGAAAATGATTCAACCTTTGAGGAGTGTCCTATAAAGATCCAAGCCCTCCCGGAGAAAATATTGAGAAAACAAGCTCTTCCCCAAGTTTGTATTTTGTGGAATCACTATAGAGTGGATAAGAGTACATTGGAACATGATACATACATACTTTCTCAATATATTCATTTTTTTAATGTTTATATCTAATATTGTAATGTTATTTGGTGTGGTTATATTTCTTTTCTTGGTTCTGAGATTGGATTCTCTTGTTTCTTATTGTGGATTACTATCTTTTGATAGGTAGCTCCCCTAGAAAAGTGTTTATGTGTTGGTTATGGTTGTTGTGTGGTTTCACACTATTCCTTTTATTAGGTAGTTGAGATCCTATGGTGGTGATATCCTTGAGAGGTATCTCATTGGGTGGATATTTGAATTCCCACATTATGTTTCTTTACAATGTTAGTTTTGGATTATCGATGATTAGAATGTTTTGATAGGTTTAAAATGTAAGGAAAATTATTTGGTTGAATTAACCCATTGCATTTTTTCTAAGACCAAGGTTCTAAGATGTGGCTTAGAGGAAGTCAAGAGGTTCTAGGATCATAAAAGATGGAAGCTAGAAGAATTACATGCCATTTGAGAATTACACATGTAAGTCAGGTTCATGAAGTGTTAGTTTTCAATATAAAATTATAAAAAGACAATGCATCATTGTTAGAAAATGAACCCTGATGATTGCACATTGTTAAAGAGGATTACACGTCATGTAAATCCCGGATGTTGTATCTTTGGTAATTTTTTAAACCACAAAGGTTTGTTAAACCCTATGTAATAAACAACTCTCTTCCAATTATAGGACATGGAGAAACCCTAATATTATCAGTTTTGTGATTATATTTTCAATGATTGGCCCCCTACATACCTCCTTTGATCTGTATTTGATCTAAGGTATGTTATACCTACGTTTTTTAAATTTCATGGATCTGTTTCCTCACATTCATTTTTCCAGGCATTGGTGCTTGATCTCCGTGTTTCTAAGGGATATTTTGTGTTATTTATTGGAACAGTTGTGGTGCGGAATCCCTGGATGGATGTAGTTATTTTGGGGGAGACGATTAGGATATGAAACGTTGGTACATTCTTAAACAAAGAAAATTATAGTCTTTTTAGGTAAGGGATTCGTTAGTTCTCCTTAATTTTACATGAAATCATAAATTGAGCATGATTTACCCCTTATATTCCAATGAAATCAGAATAATCAATACTTGAACTAGATTAAATAATTGGTATTAGTTTCTTTTGGATTTTTCTATTTTATTCCATGATAAAAAATTTCCTCTTGTTTGGGTAGATAATGTATTATCTATGGTGTACTTTTTATTCTTGGTTTAACATGTGGAATTATTATATAATTTCGAGATGTAGTTAATTGAAAATTAAATGCATTAATGATTAAAGGGTTATGTTTAAGGAGTCTATTTGGTTGTAATATTAATACCGCATGCATGATTAAATGTATTTATCATCCATGTGATTATGTATTTGTATAATTGTGTGAATCATTTTGATTCTTGTTGATAAAATAATTTATGGAATGTTAAATTAATAGTTTAACTGACTTGTGACATCTAGAGATACTTTTCTTCTTAGGGAACTCATAGTTGGAACCAATAAATAATGAATTGGTTAATTCAATATGGAATAAGAATCAGTTGTGTGATAAAATTTGTAACATTATAGGGTAAGAGTTTGTTAATTTCTTTTAAAGGTAGAGTGACTTTTGATTTTGTGCTGCGAGGGATCATTATGTGAGAAGGATGAATGAACTGTTTTGAGGGCCTAAATTCCCTGTTACATTCCAATTTTTTTTGAAGCTTTTTGTTATGTGCTCCTGATATGATCTATGTGATGAGGGGTGTGGAGGACTAGACGTGACATGAACCTGGGATTACTATTCCTTGATGTATGTTGTGGTATATCGGTAAAAGAGTCTTGATAGATATTGAAATTATTGATAACTATGGTGGAATAATGAATTGGGATATGCATGTGGTTGTCTGGGAGGATAATGGAGGTAAAATAATGGATTGAATTTGTGATTAACCATTGATATGATGGTTGGATTCTTGTTTGAATATATTGTATCCCTGATAACCATGTTGTTTTCTTAGGTTCTTTCTTTTCCCCACTGCTTGTGGTAGATTTATGTGCTCGGATATTTAATTTTTTTGGTACCTTATCATGTTTTCCGATAGTACATGATCATATGAAAAATGATGATGTTAATCAACGAATAGTGTTCTAACATATGAGGTTGGATCTTGCTGGGATGTAATATTGAGGTTTTGATTCTTTGAAGCTATGGACTAAGTTTTCTTATAACCTAAGGGCATGGATCATTCTTGTGAAGCTAATTAAATGTAATATGGAAAATGTTAATGGTTTATTAATATTTAATGAATTAATTAACATAAATTGAAATTAATGAAATTGAATAATATAATTTTATGTAGCTATTTAAATGGTTGTGTGCTTAATGAATATTTTGTCATTGGAATAGAAGATGGGAGTATAATATAAATTAGCTACAATTGAGAATAGGACTAGGTTCTACCCATAATGGTGATGTGAGCTATATAATATCATATAATATTTTTGTTTCTATACACTAATCCACCCTAACGATTAGGAAAACTGAATTCTTGAGGAATTTTAGACATGGGATTGTTTTCACTGACATCATGGTTGGAGGATAGATGATTGACTACACCGTTTGGGCATTCTCTCTTGTCTTTGTAGTTACTTATGACAGAATTCATAATGATTCGTTTTATTCATATTAGTTTGTAGAGGGAAATAATGGCATGTGGTTACTTAAAAAACATGAATCGCATATATTGTTTCCTAAGGAATACAATGGGTATAATGTGTACAATCTTTGATATAATGATGTTCCTTACATGGTTAATGAGAATTGATGTATTGAGGTATAAAACCATATATATGATACATTTTGTATGAGCTATGGTGGCTCTAAGAATATACCTAGAATCGTTTGGTTACATGGGAATGGGGGGTGTGTTACATGAGGTGAAAGTTGTGTTGCTTCTTACATATTTGCGCTGGCTAACCTTTTTGGAGAGGGATTCTCTGAGCGTGTGAAGTTGGGGTAGAGAGAAAAACTAGTGAGGAGTTGGTAGTAGGTACATCTTGATATTTTTTATTAAATTATATACTATTTTATGCGATACATGGTGAGAGTATCCATGGTGATGTTGGAATCATAGTAACCCTATTTTTTTGAAAATATAGTTTCACTTATTTTTCAATGTGCTTTAGCATATTATCCATAACATTTGTATAAGAGGATCCATGGAGGGCACTACTGAGAATACTCTTATACTCACCCTACATATATAAATTTTGTTTTTAGGTTAGTTGGAGCAGGTTAAGGATTATGCTAGATGCTACTAGTATGTGATTGTGTGCATGAGCTATTTAGGTTTTGTGGAAACTGCCATATTTACCATTATTTTGGTACTTTTAGTTCTTCAATCAGTTGAAGTAGTTCATCTATTACATTACATATCTTAAATTTGGATTTTATTTTATATTCGAGTTTTAGTAGGATTTGGATTGTGTCTGTCTTATCTCTCTCTTTTTCACATGTTCTCTTAGAGGGTAATTCCACCCACATGCATGATTACTCTACCATTGGGGATAGTCAGCAACCAAGATCCTACTAGAGGCAGGAATTGGTTTTCAATATCCCGCTTCTCCCATTGGAAACCCAGGAGGGGTATGTCTTGTGGGTAGGGGGTCATTACAACGTTTTTCAGGTTTATACATAATTTAAATGAATCATTTTAATATATTCTTCCTATATTTATTTAAATATTAAAAATATTATTATCCATGTTAAATAAGTATTATATCTATTAATATTTAATGTCAATTATAGACCCATATATTATTTCAATTTATTTTAACATAAGTATATATCAACATCCTTTTGTATCAATTTTTGGTAGAAAATTTTCTCTAGTTTTGAAATATATATTTTTAAATTATATACTCAAAAAAATTATGTTAATTTTTTCATTCCATTTCATTGGATCATATATTCCATAACTTATCAATTTATGAAATCAAAATATTAATGCAACACTTGGATCATTTCCCTTTATGTTTTGATGTATTTATGTATATTGAAGTGTGAGACTTATATAGGACACTATTATTAATGACATATAATAAAAAACAATTATTATTATTAAATTTAATTTATTTTTTTTGATTTATTCCTATAGAGATAGTGAATAATATTTTACTTGGGTTGAACATTATAGTATTAAAAATTAATTTACAATAAAATAATCAATATTGTAATAGTATTATTCATGTGATAGGACTCCCACATTTAACATATGGGAACAAAGTATTTGGTAACAACCATTCCATGTATCATGGAAACATCTCTATAGAAATGATTAAAAATATATTGTTGAAAGAAAAATTAAAAAATATTTGTAACCATTCAATGTATTCATAACAATGTTTGATCAATGATGCTGAGAATGTTTGTCTCCATATAGTGGGAATGAAATGGGTGTTTACAACACATGTTCCTAAAGTATTGAATATGCCACTAGACCATGGGTCATGTGAGTAATTGGACACATGTTTGTGGATTTTTCATCTAGAATAAGTGTTAGGGGGAAATTATAAATAATTTAACAACCCCATGAATGTTTTATTTAAGTCAATTCACCAAAATAGTTTCACCTAATATATTCAATGAAAATTCCCTTCCTCAGGATTATACAAGGAATTAAAATTAAGATTATGTTAGCTCAGATCCTTTAATATATCAAAAGGATCCAAATTCAAACTATGTGGCGAGATAATATATATTTATAAACATTAATTACTCATATATATATATTCTAATTTAATCTTTAGATACAAATTAAATATTTTCTTTCTCACATAATGTTTCATTTAATAAATCATCTATAGATGGACTCACACAAGTCCAGGGATACATGAGAATTATACATATATTAAAACATTTATTCCATTAGTCATTGTTATTTGTTTATCTAAATAAGATGTGTTTCTTGGGGAAAAAAATTCCCCCACATAATTGCTTCTGATGAGGGATAAGGGAATATAATTCTAAGTAATTGAATAATAATTGTAAATCCCACATTATTGAAGACAAATTAGATATAAAGGGAGTCATTATCCTATAAATATGTTTTAGAACCTCATATGGGTCCACCAAGAATTCATAAAATTTTATCTAAATCCTAGTACTTCATGAGAATCAACAATTTCATGATATTCAAAAGAAAAAATTCCCCTAATTTTATGTGATTTTCACTTATAAGATATAATTTTCATGAAGAAATATTATTTGATTTATTAATCATTTTATCCTTTAGATGATTTTGTTTTCATTAATAGGACTTGTAACAATTGTCCTTAGGAATAATTAATGTTCTCCACCAAACTTATGACATAGATACTTTGATCGATCAATCTACATTAGCAAGAATGAATGAAATGATAGATAAACATCAAATTGGATCAAGTGAATATATTTAACCACTACACCAGATAATAGAAAACCTAAACAGTCCTTAAAAGTGAGAGTAACCATTGTCCTAATGGTTTTCATTTTATAGTTTCATCTTTTTGGATTGTGTCATTGAGGTGGTGTGATAATTTCATATATAAATATTACATCATTTTAGATGAATATTCAATAGATAATACAATTAATCATTCCATATAATTATGAGGATTTAGTTTCTATGGAGACTAGATACCTAATCATCTTATTTCATTAATGATGCTAAATATATCCCTCAATGTCATTCTCACATTGTATGCTTATTATACATACCCTAATTAATAACATCATTTATTACCTTGGGAATGGAAACACATGACAGTGGGATATTATATGTTCCATTAGGGTAAACATAAGAGATATCAATCAATTATCATATGTTAACATAAGCATAAGGTTATTAGAATGTGTTCATAACATAAGAAACCAAAACCCAGTTAGTAAAATCCATTAAATCATGAATCATGGAATAAGATTTTTTAAATGATATTTGTCATAAGACTACGTAATCATTGATAATAAGTAATGATCCATGTGAATATATCACATTTATAAGGAATGAGTTTTTTTCAGAAAAATAAGAATAGAAAACAACATCCTTAGTCAATGAGGACTGGTAAGACTATCATAATTTATTTTGTTCACATTATATTCCATCATTTACCTCTTCAAGATTTATTATCAATACCAGATCATTGAAAATTGTTTATTTCAAAACTGGGTTCCCACTCCATTACATTTCCTATTATCTCATGACATATATAACATTAACGAATGAGTTAGAGTTATATATATTATATGGATGCCCATTACATAATATAAATCATCCATATGTGAGCCACAAGATCATATAAAATTCATCATATTATTATATAATAACATAGGGAAAGAAAATAGGTTTTATAAAAATTTCAACATTTCATCATAGCTTAACCCGTGGGAACAAAGTGCGCTTAATAAAGGTGTCATCAAAATATTAATAACCCATGGAAAATAAAATGGTTTCATTGGATCATTATTAGATCATCATCAGAACCCAGAAAGATAAATAAAGTAGATTATATCCTAAGATTGTATCCCTATTAAAGTAAAACAATATTTAATTTATTTGGATGAAATAAAAAATAAAAATAAAATTATATTTGATCATTTATTTGAAAACATGATAAAAATATACTTCTATTTTTCTAACATTTTTATATGAAATTTATATAATATTGAGAAAATTAATTTTATTGAATGTATCCATTGAAACTTGTAAATTATTATTGAATTCATTGATCTATCATAATGACGGGAGAAATATTTTTAATCTAAATATGTTAATATATTATATTCTATCCACGCATTTAGAAATGATAAATAAAATATTTTTTTAGGAAAATGAATCATTAAAAATAATCATTTTATTTTTATTTGAATAAATTATTTGAAAAATAATTGTTTTGTTTCTTAAAAAATTATATGTAAAAACTTATTAATTTTTTAAAGATTATGTACATGGTAGAAAATTTTATTCAACCAGAAAACTAATAATTCCAAAATGTATTCAAAAATATTTTAAGGAAAATTTCAGTAAAAGAATATAGAAAAATTATGCAAATATATAGAAATTCAAAGAAAAAATTTAGAATAATAAATAAAATGGGTTATATTGGATAATATATAAATAATTTCCCTCAATGTATAATTATAATATATAATCCTAGAAAAATTAGATTGTGACATATAGTCGTACCACTTTCGTAATATTCAATTAATTACACACTAAAAAGATATAAATTCTAATGAAAAATTATATACCATTAATAGAATGATATAGATGACATAATATATCATAGGGGAAATATATACACTTCATGCACATAAATAGGTGCATAACATCGAACATGTCTTAATGAAAATACATTTTCACGAATAACCCTTACCATAAGTCTCATTATTATTTATATGAATAAAAATATTATTTATAGTAAATAAATATTTATTATATATATATTCCATAACCTTATTAATACATTACAATCTATGTATCATTCCTTTTTAATTTTTAATTATCATTTTATAAAAAATATCATAACTAAAAATAAAATTCAGTTGAAACTGACTATTTTTCATGTATGTATCCATTTCATGGTTTTTGTACTTGCACCGTGATCATGGTTTCATCATTAATATAATATTAGTCAAAAAATATGTATCATATTTATTAATTATATATTAAATTATAACCATTCATATAGACTGATGATGAAAAATGAATTATATCATTTCATGGTGACAATAGACTCTATATATGTAGGAGTAATGTTTTATCTTTCTTATCGATATAATGAATTAAATATAAGTAATAAATCACCATCATAGAATAATTATTTTATTATAAATATGATATAAATTCAATTAGTATATCACTATTACTGTCCATGCAAGTAGGAAATGAAAACAGAATCACTTGTTATGATGCTAGATTAGTTTGTATAAATTCAAAAGTATAATGTTTTAATAATTATCATATATAATCATTAAATCCATAATAACAACCTTCTATAAAATAATTATATGGGAAATGGTTCATATCGCTATTTGGAGGTGTAAATGAACATGTATGAATGGGTGATACTTTCATTTCCCATTTGATGGAAATGAGGTTGAAAATGGTTATTCCCTAAATATAACAACATATAATTATATTGATAATGCTGGATTATTCATGTTATACTAGATAAAATATTGTTATAATTGGTGTAATAAGAAATAAAAATTTTAGTACTCACTTAATAGTTATTCATTTTCATTGAGAACCATCATTTCTGAAACACATTATGTATAAGAAGGATGATAATCTGATCAAAATAGGTCCTTGAGGAAATAGAGAGGGATTTAAATAAATGATTTTGGTAGGTATTGGCTTTGATAATTGGATCTTAAATTATAAGGAATAGTGGAGAGGTTTTATCCTTTTTTAGTGAATGAAAAGACACAGTTGGAATTACTTATAAAATTTTAATATCATAAAAAAATTATTCGAAAATGAATTCATGTCGAAAAAATTTTAAATGAAGGAGAGGTTTTTTTTTGAAATCCCTTCGACCAATATAATTTGGATTGGTTAATGTGGTATTTATAAAATTATCTTCTGAATCTACTGCTTGCTTAACCTATTTAAACTATAAATACATTTATAACTTATTCATCCATAAAGGGTTATAAATTTACATATACGTTATCAAATGGATGAAAATTGAACTTATATGAAATTTAAAACCATATTCAATTTTAATTATACTACATCTTGATTTATATAAATTTTAGAAAAATTAATAAATCCTTAATTAACACTAAATCCTATTACTGTCATTTTAAGAGATACATCCATATTTCAAATTTAAATACATCAAGAAAAGAATTTAATTTAAATATAAAATCATAAAAGAAAAATTAAAATTTATTATTAAACATAAAAATATTGTGACACTATAATTTATCCGACAAATAATTATTTTTATGTTTTTAAAATCACTTACTTTTATTTCTCTATAAATTTTATAAATGAAATATATGCATTCTATTAGCATATATAGTTATTATAACATTACAAAAAATTTAAAATAAATTTCCATTAAAAAATAATTTAATTATGTTCAAAGTAAAATTATATATATTTTTATAACATCTACTTATCCTGATGGGATCATATAAGAAAAATTTAAAGTAAGTGGGTGGAATTTTGGAAATTCCCTTAACTTAAATTTATATAAACATATTTATCAATGAAAAATAGAACCATGATTGGATATTTTAGATTATATGAAGGGGTGGTCAAATTTACATCCTCCAATGAAATATAGGAATGTTTAATGTTGATTGTGAATAATTATTCGTAATTTTTATCATTGTTAATAAATTTTCACCATTTAATAAGGCGATAAATTTTACCACAAATACAATTACTAATTCCATGAAATAAAACAAAGATATTTAACAAATTTGAAAATCATAATTCTGAATGTAGAATTCATTTTTCCTTAAAAATTAATATATGTAACACCTGAATATTTTTTTTCTATGTCTCTTATTCAATTTTATATTTTTGAAATATAACATTGCACGCAACACCCATCATAACTAAACAATGAAATATTATTATAACATAGAAATTAAATTGGTGGGATAGAATAGTATTAACCCAAATTGGGAATTTATATATATTATAACGTTTTTCCTTAAATCAAAATATTTTATAGGAATATTATATGAATAAATCCAATCATATGCATTAAATCTATATTTTTCTAAAATCAATTTTTTCTTCTTTTAATTTTCAAATATTTAAAATTAAATTTTGATGATTTTATAAATTATATTTTTAAAATTATACATATTTTTTATAGTATAATACCAAAATCTACATTGGCTTAATTTTTTTTCAGATATGTTTTATTTTTTTATGTATATTAAAAAAGATTAGATTTTAATTGAATCAGCTTTTCCATATAAATAATCTATAGTGTAAAATAATATTATTGACTTTTTTAATGTATTATTAGAAAAAATTTATATAAGTTTATGGAATTTATTCCATTTTAATCAATTTTACATTGAATTTGGATATAAAAACATTACAATATTTTGAACATTTTCACATTAATTACTCATTTCATCACCCCTTTAAAGATATTATGCCGAAATTAATTTTATCATAATATTTGTTTTAAATTTTATTAAATTGATTCAATATTTTTAATGTCATGGTACAAATTTATGGTAATGATTCATTTTATTTTTGTATTAAATGAATAGGTATTTTAGTAATTTTTATTATCTTTGTTAAAGGTAATTAAGAAAATTAAGGGTAAAAATAAAAATAAAAATATTATTAAATTACCCAAAATATAGAAAAAAAATTATTGGATGTGTTTTTTTGACCAAAATAAAACTTGGTCTTGTTTTATTTTTTATTGTATCCACTTGAATACATTTTAATCCTTTTATAGTATTTTATTTTATGAAAACTCAAATATTCCTAAATAATGTTTTTTAGAAGTATTACATTTTTAATATATGGTTATTAATCATATATATTATAATATAAATAATTATTTGAAATATGATTGTTTCTATCTTCATCATTATAATTTAGTATTATTATTTAAGAAAACAATAATTACGTTAAAGACTTACACAAAAATTACGTAGTAAATTTTTAATTAATTAAAATATATAATAATTGATATTTAAAATATTAATATAAATATAATTTCAGATAATTAATTTAATCCATGAATTTTATAGATGAATATGACATGTTAGTGATGGTTTTTAATAATTGTTTTGAATTTATAGTTTAGTTATGATATTTGAAAAAAACTCATGTAATGAATAGTGTCAAATTGACATTAATGATATATGAAAATAAATAATACATCAATTAATGATATAATATTCATGAAATTATAAAATGCATCTGAAGGATTTGGGTAAGGTTTAAATAATAATCCATGACTGATTTTTGTTTTATTTCATATTTTTTAATAACTCTATTGACCTTAAATGTGTAAAAACAAATGTATTTATGGTAAGAGTAAAAGCTGTTTAATAGGGGTTAAATACAATAGATAATGGTACGAAAGTGATATAAAATTGTATAAATATTATTTGTTTTGAGGATTTAAAATAATTATAATATTGTTTTATAAATAAATCTCATTATATCAATTTTTAATTGAAAAATAATTAATATTAATTTAATATTTTGAGAGTCTCCTAATGTGCTCCTCGTCATTAATATAAATGGGAACCTACTTCATAACTTTTTCAACCCACATTGAGAATTATAACTAGACCAAACCATGGTCTTTTATCTTAAAAAAATCAATATCCATTATTTAGATATCCCATAATACCAAAAATGCCAACACTAGATCCCATACGAAGAGCTATATAATAATTCTGCTGAAGAAGAGGTAATCATTTATACCAACTCATTCAAGATCGTTTCTTCTTCAACATAATATTCAAGTTTTGTTTACATTATGATGTAATAAATCTAATATAATATATGTTATTATATGTTATTATCACTATTTTACAACTATATTCCACATTTTATCCATCTTATGGAAAATGAAAGTATCATGTATGCCTACATAGGACTTACCGTCTCCACACCATGGTGTAATATATTTTTTATCACCACATTACATAGATGGGTATAATGATGGAAATAATATATATATATATATATATATTGAATATAAAATTATATTGATTCTAGAAAAATTAATATACCACTCACTTCATTGCTATTTAACAATTAATGGAATGATATCATCGCTCATGCATACGTATGACATACCGTCTACATGACACGATACGATTCATTTCCCATGTGAACCATTCCTTAATTATTATCAGAATGTACATAATAAATAAATATGATATTTATGTCCTTAATATAATTTTTTACATGACATTACTATATCACATTCACATGAATTAGGGCTTACATGATGAAACTAGCATAAGAAAATAAAGCAACTAACACCCAAAACATAGTTAATAATGAAATATAATTGACAAATAGATGATAAGATGATATAAGAGGATAATATATGATATCATAAATATCAATATGGTAATGTTATAAATTAATAACTTCAATTAAAAAATTATACACAAGGCTAAAATACATTCAATGGAAATTATACCTATATTAAGGCTTATTCACTAATCTCATTATTTTTCAGGATTGATTAAGTTTTAGAGTCCACTGGGTAATATTTTCCTTATATATAAATGTTTTCTAAAAATAATATCAAATTTTTTACTATTATAAAAAATATTTTTAAATTATTTTTATGCATGATTTAATTATTTTAATCTTTTTGAATGGAATATTTTTTCAATTTTCCAAAGGTGGTATTTTATGAATTTCATGAAAAAAATATGGACTAAAAATTATTTTTAACTTATGCTGCATGAGTGTATTTTTATGCCTTCATAAAGCCTTAATGTAATGATGATTCCAAACAAGTTTATGAGAACATTATTTTAGAAAATTATTTCTTCTTAAAATTACACAGGCTGTTAAATAAATTATTTCAATGTAAATTTTTTTATTTATCTCAAGAAAAATTCAATGATTTTATTAGATAATTTTTATTTATGTAAACTTCTTTTTAATGTATCTTATTACTTATTGATATTTTTCTCTTATGATATCATCTACAAGATTCTATTAATGGGTTATGACTACAAAAAACACTAATAACATTTTTATATTTTTTATCAAATCAACGAGAAAGGAGAAAAAGAAATACATATTCAACAAATTGAGAAATAAGGGAACTAAATGGTCCTAAAATAGTGAAATCCAATATAATCGAACCATACAATGCCAAAACATTCTAGTGGAAGACTACAGAAATTAGTGAAAATAATTTTGAGTCTCATTAAAATCACCCATGGAGGCTATCAAATCATTCACATTGTTGCCTTAATTCCATGTGTGTTGAATAGCTATACCATTATGAATACATAAAATTCTCCTCCAAATTTAGTAATAAATAGACAAGGGGTAGTTTCCTTTTCTTTTATGGTATTATAAATAACATTAAAGTCTATTTTGATCATGGGAAGAGCTAAATTGAAGTCATGGAATACCTCCAGTCCCTTAAGAAGAACCTTTTCCTCCACCCTGATATAGTATCATTGACCGCAGAATCTACTGGAAGCAAGGACAACAAAACAATTTTTATAAACGGTCAATCATCATCCACACATCATTCCACGGCTGAATGACACATCCAAAATATCGTTAAGATCACTATGAGGGGGTTTACAATGAACCAATCATCCTTATCAAGGTATCACTTGAACATCCCGAGTAAAAAAAATTCTAGCAGAAAAAGACACCATTGGGATTTTTCATCAATCCTAATCTTTTATAAGAGAATCCAAATACACCGCTAAATTTTTTGACTAAACCAAAATTGACAGCAAAGAACTTTTGATACCTTCTTTTCATGGTTTTTTTCTTTCATGTTCTATTATGATTCCCTTAATGAGTTATCATTAAACTATTAAAATTTCATATTTTGGTTTTCCAATATAAATGTTTATTTCATTTTTGATTCAGCCATTTCATATGTAAAATACGTTGAATTTAGTAAGTGATGGTCATGGCATGCAATAGCCCCATGATGCATCTGTAGGTCTCACGAGACAAACAAGTTTGGGTATTGGAAGTGGTCCTACCAATTTATGTACGGTGTCTTATGTAAAGACGTGATGGAATATTTATGATGTCTATAATAATTCATTACCTCATAATGAGATTAGTTATTTATATGGAAATTGATTGTTCAATTAAAAGAACATCTGCAGTGAAGTATCATTATTTATAAGGAATTTTTTGATTATCATTTAATGTTTCCATACCGTACTAATTATTATGATTAAATCAATGTGTTTTAGTTATTTACCTTGAAATAATAAATTATGATTATTTATGATATCTTTTTCTATATGTATTCTCTTACATATCATCATATATCACCCTTTTATTTTGTTTTATTTTTCCCCAGGATGCCAAGATGTTTATTATGAATGATATTCATGGTTAATATTTTATAATATTAGTGTCCTCTAAGTCTATAATAAGTTTAACTTTATATTTTAAATTGTAATGTATGATTCTTGAATGTAATATGGTTTACACATCATATTAAATGATCGGTCCTCTAGGATTGAAATCATGTATGTATGCTAATGAAATAAAGTGAGGCACTAGCTTCTGGCTACTGGGGCAGGGTCTTTAGAGTTGGTATCAGAGAATTTTTTATAGAAACCATTAGAACTAAATTTAAGATAAAAAGATTCTTTAATAAAACCCTATGAATTAATTTCTAAATATATCTAAATATACTGTGATTCTGATTTTGATAAGATTTATACATAAATTTTCAATTTAGGATATTTGATTTACTAGTTATGAGATTATATATAATGTTTCATAATTTTATGATATAATTAGGTGTATGACATTTCATTGAAATAGAGCCCTGTGGAGTGAATGGAACCCATATAAATGGATATAATCCTAGTATGTATTTATCTCCTATGAAAGATAATGATGTTGCAGAGAGAGTTCAAGCTGATATTGTACAAAAAATACCTATAATGGATCAAATGACTCAGTGTAACATCCCAGGTAAAAAATGACTGTTAAATTTTTATATTTATTAATATTTGTGAATTAAATAATAATTTTACATTATATGGGATGCTATGTTCGGTGGATATTGACACTCCTTTTCGTCACAAAGTCTTAATATTGGAAAAGGGAAATACCTTAGTCCAAATTGATTCATCCTTTGAAGAATCATCGAAAAATCGACAAAGGGTTGAACAAAAAGAACATTTTCCATAGGTCGTTCAAGTTCCCTCATGGTCGCACAGGTATACTTGCGCGCCTCCTACTGGTCGCGCATGTGACTTGCGCGACCTAAGTGACAACCGTCCGGGTCTTCTCCAGCCTATAAATAGACCCTGTGTGCCCCCCATTCAAGAAGGAATTTTTCCAAGAACTCATATTTAATCTCCAGGTGCCCTAGTCTCTTCTCAAATCTTCTGAAACGCTTCTAAGGTAATTTCTTACCTAGAACAGAATATCTAATGAGTGGGAGGAAGGCCAAAGTGTTGAAACTCATCAACACTTTTGCGCCTGAGTGTCCATACCTTAAGGGAAATGGCCACACTTGTGCACTACCTTACTCCTTCAATAGAACATGCACGCCCCTCTTCTAGAAGAACCTCAAGATGATTCTAAAGACTTTAACCAAGAGTTGCTCAAGTGTTACCCTGCTGGTTAACCGTTGTGCAAGTACTCATCTGTCGCGTAGGTATAGCTACGCGACCAGGACTTGCGCACCCATGCAGTACCTGCGCGCTTGCCAGGACTTGGGTGCCCCTCCCTTTTTGGGTGCCTTTCTTACCCATTTAACCCCTCTTATGTCATTTCACCTCTCCTTTTCAAGATTATGTCTTCAAGACACTCATCAATTCCATTTATGGAATGATTTCATGTTTATAATTCCTTATTTGAAAGGAATTATGGGGAATGTATCTCAAAACCTAGTGATTTACACATCTTTATGTCACTAAAAATAGAGATTTCATTCATTCAACCTCATCCTTTAAGATGAGATAATTCATTAACGTGGGCCTCCTTTTCAGGAGTAAGACCTATTGTCAAATATTGGCCTTATTTTTAGGAGTAAGCCCCAGTATCAAATATGGGCATCCTCTTTAGGAGTAAGCCCTAGTCATAACTCCATTAACATGGGCCTCCTTTTTAGGAGTAAGCCCTAATCTCAAATATGGGCCTCCTTTTCAAGAATAAGCCCCAGTCATAATTCTTAACCTGGACATCCTCTTCCGGAGGAATCCCCAGTCATAACTCCATTAACCTGGGCCTCCTTTTCAGGAGTAACCCCAGTCACAAATATGGGCATCCTCTTTATAAGTAAGCCCCAAGTCCCTTAGTTTTTCAATTCTCTTAACCTGGGCCTCCTTTTCAGGAGTAATCCCCAGTCTTAATTCTTCTTAACCAGTCCTAAATTACCTTTGATCTGGGATTCCTTCTCTGGAGTAAAAACCCAATCATAAGTCCTCTCCTAATTTGGGCCTCCTTTTCAAGAGTAAGCCCCAAGTTAGAGTATTCAAATCTCCATGAAGAACATATACCTTTATGGACCCTATTCCAGGATTTCTTCCCTGAAGTAAATCCTAATCTTCATTTATCTGGGCAGTCATACATACATAAGTCCCACCTTATTTATTATGATTTCATCTTGCATGGAACAATTGTATGATTTTTACCAATACCTCTTGTTTCTCACAACGAGCATGACTCATGTGAGCTTAGATTGTAAAATTAATTATGACATACTTCATTCAGCCATCAATCATAAACATCATACTACCTTACATGAACTAAGTGGGTTCTGATTCCTTTTCTAAAACAAAGGATATGTTGGTAGCCCATCTGCGGTTTCGATCCCAACTCTGAAATAATCCATGTCCATCTGAATGACAATAAAATTCAAGTGCCCCACTGAGTGTCTTTAAAACCAGCATGGTCATCATAATGACCAAGAGAATTCTATATAAATGTGTCTAAAGATACCATTGATCAAGAATATCTAAATAAATAAGGATTATTTTTTATCGATTAAGAACCTCGAATACATATAAAATATTCTCTAAATTTCCTACAAAGATAATCATTGATTGCCAGATCTGAAGGAAAACTCATTGTATTCTTGGTAATGTAATAAGGATTCACAAACATATCATAAATCTATAAAGAGAGTCCCGGAGTAGAAAACAATTCCCCTAAAAAAGGTGTGATGAGTCCGACCTCCCATCCTCTCGACCAATGCAAATTCTTAAGCCTAATCCATCCACAAAATAATGAGCGCCTACCTTTGGAAAGTAGGTCCAAATGGATGTGGAATCATTGGATGTTTCTGGTTCTATGAAAAAACCCGTTAGAAACTGATTGGAATGTTTGAACCTCCCATAAAGGAGGTCATCCACTAATTCCGAGGGAAACAAAAAATGGTGAACCCGACGTGAATCCTTAACCAAGATAAAATGATGTTTTACCTATTTGTTAGGCCCCTATTTAAAACTCAATGAGAGGGCCAACAAAATCTATCATTGACATATGTGCTCATCCAAAAGATGTAGTGGATGAGTTTTTCTTGATTACATCTGTTATATCAAACATGCACTCTTTTACTAGATCTTCTACATTTCCAGAATGGCTGCTCTCATGTTCACACCTGTGAATACTGCTGCTGCAAATGCCACTCCTGCAACTCCTACTGGATCATCGTCCGCTCTGAGGATGAAATCACCTACTCAGTGTCTTCAATGCTGGGTATCAAATGTGACGGTTAAGGAGTACCATCAACACGGTTCCTTCCCAACTATAGAGGCTGCCCGACAATCCCTCTAAGTGAACAACTCACACCGGTCATCTGGACAACGATGAACAATGATCAAGAATCAGGAGGTTCTGACTACTGTTTCCAACCATTTCAGGTCGTTATCCCCGAACACAATCACAATTCGCTCCTTTATTATTAGGAGGTGAATGAGAAGGTCCCTCAAGGCCTTAATTAAAGTTGACATGGCTCCTTCCTAAGAGCTCCCACCAACAATCGCTGCCAGACTCGTGTAGTAGTGCACCCTCAACATGATGAGGGTACTGACTCTAGGAATTCGGCTCTAGTTCCTTGAACCCGAGCAGGAAAGATGAACAGCCAGAGGCGGAATACAGTCAATATTGAGTAGGGTCTCATCTATTCCATCTTCGGAGAAGTCCACTAACCTATTTTGGTGGCAAGCAATGAGCAGGAACACACACCTTCCCATTTTAATTCCACTATCCAGCAGACTGGTCTGGCAGCAGCACACCAATCCCATCAGGCAATTCTGGCAGAATATTATAGACAGGAACATACACCTGTTTATACATCATCAGCTAGTCAGAAGGCTCGTCTGACTACAAATGATGGATCTTGTCAACCATGTTTGGAGAAGTGCAATCACCAGGAACATACACCTGCTAGTATTAATCAATCCTACCATCAGTCTCGCATGATAGAATTCGGGAAGTCTATCAGAAATCTCTGGCAAAAAACAGGAGGCAGACTCACCTCTCTGCCCCTACACATGAGTACTGTCAGGATTCACTGACAGGAAAAGGATGACAGGAGCAGGCACACACACCTACTCCACGCTTTGAATGGACATATATCCCTATTCCGCCTGCTGATGTCACCAAGCATATTTTATCAATGGTTAAAGAACAGAAGAAAATCCATGCTCATATTATGGATGCTTTCCTGGATATTATAACAACTTCAATGGCATCTCTGGGAAAGACACATAAATCTATCCATACAAGTGGAGTGACACATAAAAAATTTACTCCTGAATAGACAAACACATCTGTTCCAGTCCAAGAGGGTTGTGGGGAATACTCCCCCATATCATACGGCCAACCAAGTCAGGAACATACACCTGATTTGAGTAGAGATCGTCAGCCTAACCTGGCCATCATTCCTGATCAGGCACATAAACCTACTCAAAGCAGCCACTTTCGACAACAAGTGGTTTCCAAGGCGAGTAGGAAGGCGTCTAAGAAAAAGACCAGCCTAGCTTAGTCATGAGGTCAATAGCCAATATGTATCAAGCTGTTTCTTGATGCTGGAGTTCTTGAAGCCCTCAGATAGTTATCTGTTAAAATTCAACATTTTAAACCCTCATTTCCCAATAGTGGGAACATTAATTCCAAAGGTCTTCAATAAACACTTCCTCATGAAGGCTTTCTTCATGACAATTCGGTCGATCTCAAAGTTTCATCTTCAGATTAGAGCCATAGGAACCCTCTGTGTGGTCAGAAGACCAAGGAGCAAGAGTTCTCATCTATTGATGTAACCGACCATGGTGTTCCTCACCATGATGATGAATTTCTCTGCAAAAGTCCTCTCCGTAGTAGTGATGCACATTGCCCGGAAAATGCTCCAGTGGACAATGTAGTGCCATGAAAGCAATCTTATTTTAAGGATATTTCAAATGAAAAACCATCCATGTCTAATGCTTCATCACTAGCAGGTGAAAGACTTTCTCAATCAGAAGATAACATAGGGTGTAGGTCATTCTATGACCCACCCCTAAGTCATGCATCTTCTAGTTTGATCAATTATTTCTCTTCCAATCTTGTTTAATCTGAAGAAGCAACAAGGAAACACCAACTCTGGTAAAATTAGGTAGAAGAATCTTCATCAAATGATAATGAAGAAATGTTGAACATGAGAAAACAACTGACGAAATGTGATGTTCCAGTCATGTTTTGGACTCTGGCTGACTCTGAGTATGACATTCCAGAAATGTTGACGGAAGATGGAATTCATGATTTTAGTCTCAACATATAGAATAATCTTTGTCAGTTGAAAAAGAATGTATTATCTTATGATGAATATGAAAATCATCTTAAAATAATAAAAGGGTTACAACGTCAGATTGATTTGGCATCTCTATCAGTCTCTCGATATCCGAAGGCTGAAAAGCAGCAGAGAGCCCTTCAACGTTCATGCATTGGCGCAATAAGAAGATTGTGTCAGTTAATTTCCAATGCCCCATCTGTTATTCGTGTCAGAGGATGGGTTGTTCATGGAGAACTGCATTTCACGGTGCTCACCAGTCATCAAAGCCCGCCAAAAATGGTCTCATGTAATGTTATAGCCCATGGCCAGCCACAATCAATAGGCTTTGTTTTTAATCAAAAGCTTTCCCAAGAACATGCTTCAACTAGTTCCTCTCAAAATGAAGCATACAGGGAACAAGTTGTTGAATTAAATGAGCATCAAGAAAATGAGAATATTTAACAGGCCTCTTGTATAGAGAAAGCACATCATCAAGTGACAGAAGTGTTGGAAATCATCCAATGGTCTTTTTAACTAGGTGATAAATGTGGATACAGGTTAATGCATCCAGATAATTTCTAGACTAAGGTTCGCAAGATTAGGAGAGCTTTTAAGAAAGTCTCAGACATAGAATGTCAAGAACCATCCCAGCTTCCCAGACTGTGGACTCTTTCAAACCAACCCTCAGAATCAACAAATAAGATACGAGGAGTTGAGTGGGAACAACAGGAACAGTCCCAGTCCACCGGACATGATATGTTTTCAAATCATCAATCCTCTCCTCAGAGAAAGTCGGTCTTTTCTCTATTGGGGATAAAGTATCAAGAGGAACGAAGAGAAAAATTATTAGGAGATTCTATCCAAATTATTGTTCTTCAAGAAGTTCCTGAGGGATCGAATCAACAAAAGGCAATGTCTGATCAAAGACAAGGAAGAAGACAATATCACAGAAATGCTGATAGAAGGGATGTGATGCGTTATTCATCAATTAATGTCATCAATGTCGTTGTTTCTGATCCACTGGCGTTTACTCAGGGGACTCCGATGAAGAGGTTCTTCCTCAAGACGATGTACACACTAACACAAATGAAGAAGGAGTGCGTACACGAAATCAACAGGTTACACAGAACTAGGTAATCCTTCGAGTAACTCACATCCCCCTCTCCGAAAAGGATCCAACAAAGGGAGGGAAAAGGATCATGTTACATATCCTTTCTCTGGATAAGGACAATCACTCTCACTAGAGAAAAGGTTTGCACAAATGGAGGAAGAAATGAATGAATTAATAAGGTTGAATGCAGAACTACTTCAGATTAGTCATCTTCTTATGTGTGCTGGAGTCAGTCAGCCAAAGGAATTTGTTGCAGCTACACAGATGGATCAAGGATATCCTCCTCTATCAGTACACCCTCACAGGTCTAATCCTACGGGTCAAGTGCAACAACAGTTTGCAGTGCTACCAACAGTTGCAGCACTCACTACCCCATCTGTCCAAGCTCTAGTCAATGCACCTACCCAAGTCCAAGTTCAACCGAATGTTTCTCAAAAGTGAAAAGATAATATTGTGTCATTAACATCTCGATTAGAAACAATGGAAGGGAAACGTGCATAGGTTCAACTAGAAAAGAAAGTTTACCCTGACTGGGTAGATTGAATCTCTCCTATATCCAGTTTTGGAAACCCTGTACTCCCTATTTTAAATGGATCAGGTGACCCTGAACAGCATTTAACGCACTACGAATCTTGTTGTGATCCAATGGTGGGAATTCCAGTACAGCAAGATGCAGTAAAACTCAGATGATTGGTACAGACTTTCCAAGGACCATCATTTGTCTGGTATACAATCCTGCAATCTCAGTCAATTACTAGATGGGAAGATCTCCGTCAACAATTCCTTCTTTAGTTCAGCTCAACATTTCCAAAGACAACAGTTTTTTATCTTACAAACTGTAAGCAATGGGAGAATGAAAGGGTCTCAGATTCCATTTCTCGCTGGAAGGGATTGACATATTCTCTAAAATTAGCACTCCCTCAAGAAGAATTGTTTCCAATATGTATGGAAAATCTGCGTGACGAATTACGCACGCCGTTAATCCCTGTGAAATACACAGGAGGGTTTCGAGAGCTTACTTCAATCGCTCCGCAGATTGAAGATTCCCTTATACAGGCTAAGGCTAAATCTCGTGTAATTCCATCAACTCTAGGAAGGAGAATTGGTAAAGAAGAAACTACTACAGTTATGCTTAAACAAGAATGTGTACTTGTTTCTACCTCAAAAACCCTCATATTCTCGAAGGGATCCACCTCCTGAGTGCCAAAAACAATGACCATTTCGTCCAGATGGTCATAGAGATCAAAGATGAAAAAAATTTGAGGATCTGAAGATAAAAACATACTCTTTCCAAAATGAACAAGTTCCTGGTTACTTCATTTCATCCCTAGAGAATAATCTGGTTCAATTGTAAATGCCCAAGAGGCCAAACAAGATAGGATATGAATATCGTCCCAATTATTACCCCTTTCATCAAATGTTGGGGCATCCCATCCAGGACTGTTTTGTCTTCAAAAACCTCCTGCAAAAGATGGTCGACTCTGGACAAGTCAAACTGAAAGTCTCTTCAGCCCAGGTAGCATGTGTCACTACTACAGTTCCAGAGGAGGAAGGAAAATGGCAAGAAGTCAAAATAAAAAATGCACAGAAGTATGATGATTGGATGGTCATAAAGACAATAAACCAAACTTATACTATTTTGTGAACGCAAGTAAAGAATCTTATTGTTTCTTCTACAATGAAATGTTGCGGAAAAATCCTCTTCGTCAGAGGGAATGTCCCCAAAGAAACGACATGATTCGAATAAAGAAAATGAATCGGAATAAGATGAGTATGTGTCAAAGCCTATGTTGTCTTTGACTCTGGCAGGATTTATGCCATCTATTTCAAAGCCATAGGAACCGCCCTACCAAACGGCATAGCCTAAATAGACTAATCAGGCAGATTCTTCATCAAACAAAGAATTAATATTCAGTTTTGTTAACTTGATTCAATTAACATATCCATATTCCAGTCACAATTTCGATTTCGATGAGCCTGAATTCCCTGTATCAAGTAGGGTAATCAGAGGAAGTTCTAGAGGATCAGGATACAAGAGAATATGTGGATATTTCAGAAGCCACTATTCCAATTCTACCCCTTCCAGAACTATGTACGCAACATAAACTCATGGTAGAGCCCTTCAGCGAGCTCAGCAGGAACAAGCAAGTTCATCTACCAATAGAAAATTCAGTCCTGCCACAGTTATTTTGGAAGATTGGTTGATGGTTCCATCTTCTTCCAGTCAACAAGTAAATGGATCTAATCAGTCTAATCTTCCAAAACTAGGGATATTTCCAACTCCTATCCCAAAACAAGCTGCATCAACTTCCAAAACATCTGATTCCAAGGTACCTGCTAAACCAAATATTCTTGTTTGGAAATGTAGACCTCTGGATCAAAAATATGATGTATTGAAACACTTGGCCCATGTACCATCCAATTTATCAATTTTGGATGCTCTAAATTTGTCTAAAGATCTTCTGGAAGCACTCATCGAGGCTTTGTCAAGTCCTCAGGAGTTTGAAACTGAAATTATTGCAGCTGGAGTCTATCCCATAGAGAATAGTCCTGCATAATGCCATGCAATAATATCTTTCAATCATGAAGATGAAGATGATGTTGTGAATGGGAATATTGGACCTTTGTACTTATCTTTCAAGGTCAATGGTGTAGACGTTCGAGGAGTTTTCATTGACAATGGTCCAGGAGTCAATCTCATGCTCATTCGTACACTTCGTTAATTGGGCCTCACAGAATCTGATTTATCTCCTTCTACCATGATGTTACAAGGATATGATAAAAATGAACAAGAACCATTGGGCGATGTTACACTCAGAACTCAGTATGGAGATCTTGTATCAAATTCCGATTTCATGGTTGTTGATCAAGACTCAGCCTTCAAAATCTTTCTTGGATGACCCTGGCTATATCAACAAGAGGTTATCCCGTCATCCTACCATCATTGTCTCAAATATTGTTTCGATGGTCAAGTTGGGACATTTTATGCTGATATGGCCTCGTTCAAGACATGTGAGTCTCAATACATTGAGACAGAATTCTATCACATGAAGGGAAGGGAGAAATACACAAAAAATGAGATTACCAAAGTTAATGCTCCATATGTTTTGGAGAAGATTCCAAAAAATCCATTTACACATGTCAGTACATATTCTGTGTTGCCTATCAGTCAAATTGACAAGATAGACCCAAATCAAAATTCTCTTATGGAAAGATCCATAATGTCAGTTACGGCAATCGAGCCAGACAACATGGGAGAAATTCGTAACCCACCAAGCAGTAATGAAAACACAAATGGTGATGTCTTCAATTCATCTACTGAAATCCAACAAATCTATACTTCTCCAATTAGGCCAGAAGAAGTTATAGAAACATCGGAGGTGAACAATGATGTCGATTCTCAATCCATCATCTCCTCTTTATTACCCAAAGAAGACCCATCATCATTAATCGGGTCGGAAATGGAAGCTTCCTCTTCAAGATATAAAAATTTTGACATCTCTTATGATCATGAAAATTCTGATTTATCATAAACTATGGAAGTAGAATCAGAAGAAATAATACCTGATGATGAAGAAGTGGATGATCACAGAGATTCTTCTCCAGCATTTGAAGAGGGTATCCCTACCACTGTGGATGAACTCAGAGAAATAAATCTGGGTACCAAAGAAGATCCACGCCCCACGTTAATCAGTGTGGACATGAATCTTGAAGAGAAAGATATGTATATTTATTTTCTAAAGGAAAATAGAGATATATTTTCTTAGAACTATACAGAGATACCCGAGATTGATCCTAATGTTGCTACTCATCATTTGGGTTTACCAGAAGAACATCGTGGATTTATGAAATCCACAAGAAGAACACACCAAACTTATGCTTCTAAAATTGAAGATGAAGTGGATAAGCTTATCAAAGCCAACATCTTTAGTGAAGATCATTATCTCATGTGGCTAGCTAATATTGTCCCTGTAAAGAAGAAGAACGGACAAATTAGAGTTTACATCGATTTCAGAAATTTTAATTGGCATTGTCCTAAGGATGATTTCCCAGTTCTGATTACAGAACTTTTAATTTATGCAACAACTGGAAATGAAGAAATTTCCTTCATGGATGGATATTTTGGATATAATCAGATCTGAATGGCCCCAGAAGACGAGGAATCCACAGCCTTCAGAGCTCCTCAGGGTGTGTTTTGCTACTGGGTAATTCCCTTTGGCCTAAAGAATGTAGGTGAAACATATCTGTGTCCCATGAATCATATCTTCAAACCCTTTTTAGGGATGTTTGTTGAATATTATGTGGATGATTTGGTGGTCAAATCCAAACAACTTTCTAATCACTTGGTTGATTTGGAAGTCATATTCTGCAAACATAATTTGATGACGAACCCCTTAAAATGTGATTTTAGGGTTACCTCAGAAAAATTTCTCGGCTTTGTTATATGCCATCGTGGTATTGAAGTCAATCCTGAGAAGACCAAGTTAATCCTTGGTATGTCACCTCCTCAAAATTTGAATGAATTTTGAGGACTTCAAGGACACTTAGCCTATATTCGGTGTTTCATCTCCAATTTAGCAGGAAAAAGTTTACCCTTCACCAAATTGATGAATAATGGAGTCACATACCAGTGGACTGAAGAATGTCAAGAATCATTTGATATTCTCAAGAAATACCTCTTGAGTCCACCAGTACTCATGCCACCTATTGAAGGAAGACCACTTATCCTCTATGTGAAAACACTAGAGTGATCATTGGGTGATTTTCTTACTCAAAAGAATGATGATGGGAATGAAAATAGCCTCTACTATCTCTGTCGAACTATGCCTGAAGCAGAAACCCGGTATTCATGTATTGAGAAGTGATGTCTAGCATTAAACTTTACAGTTCAAAAGTAGAGACACTACCTGCAACATCACGAGGTCCAATTGGTATTTCACAATAAATCGTTCAAATTCATCCTTATTCATCCAATGCTTACAATATGTCTGGCAAGGTGGGAAGTTATTTTGCAGCAATTCGACATTCAGTATGTGTCTCAAAAAGTGATAAAGGGCCAAGCACTAGCTGATTTCCTGGCTGAATAGACTTTAGTGGAAGACACATCTTTAGATATTGAAATCCATTATGGGGAAATCTTCTCTATTCAATAAATTCCTCAGGCATGGGAAATGTATTTTGATGGTGCTTCCATAAGTCCAACAGGGAGGAAAATGGAAAATCCTAAATTCACCAAAGTTGCCCTCAGAATTGTGCTCATTTCTCCAGAAAAGGCAGTGTTACCATATTCCTTCTTATTGTGGGAAGGTGGTACCAATATTGAAGCTGAATACCAAGATCTCATCGCCGTCTTGGAATTAGCGCTTCAAGAAAAAGTGAATCACTTAAAGGTGAAAGGAGATTCAGACCTGGTAATCAAACAAGTCAATGGGGATTATGCCATCAGAAAAGAAGAACTAATCCCTTTGTATGATTACGTCGGAGAGTTAATGGGGGAATTCCCTTCGGAACCAACATTTTCTTATGTCCCAATATCACAAAATTCATAATCTGAAGCATTGGATAATATAGCCACAGCTCTGGAAGAACCAAATCGGGATGAGACAACCATCAGTATTGCCAACCATCATGCAATTTCACCTTATGTTCGAATTAGAATAGAGGAAATTAATGAAATTATTTCCATTCATGAACCGTATGGTCATACTATAGGATGGATGTCACCTATCAGGGAATACCTTCAAAATGGAACACTTCCACCTGATAAAGCTGAAAAAGAACAAATATGGAAACGTGTGGTCAATTTTACTCTTTATGATAGCCCATATCACCTAGAGAAAATTATCTACAAACATTGTTTTGATGGAGTTCTCTTTAGATGCATTGATGGTGAAGAGACAATGGAAGTCATGAATGAAGTGCATGCAAGATTCTATGGTGCCCACAAGTCTGGACATAGACTGTCTGATCAGATTCGAAGGCTTGGATACTTTTGACCTTCAATGATACTAGATTGTGTCGATTTCAAAAAGAAGTGTCATTCATGCCAAGTACATTCCAAATTCATTCATCAACCTCTATAGTTACTTCATATAGTTAAATAATCATGGCCATTTTCCACATGGGGAATGTATGTGGTGTGACCTTACCCTTCGGCTACAACCAAGCTATTTAATTACATTCTTAATACTACTGACTTCTTTTTCAAACGGGCTGAGGAAATAGCACTCAAGGAAGTCCGTTATAAATGCGTTGTAAGCTTAATAAAGTCTATCAACATTACCTGATTGTGTGTTACCCATACCATATTGACGGACAATGGCAACAACTTATGTTCATCTGAGGTGAAGAAGTTGTATCAAGAATACAACATCAAATCCAACCACTCAACTCAGTATCATGCAGTGGACAATGGCCAGATAGAAGCGTTTAACAAGACTCTGTCAAATATACTGCAAAAGATGGTGGATAAAGATAAGTGTTCATGGCCTAATAAACTCTTTCATGCTTTATGGGCTTATCGGACTACCACCCGCACAACAACTCAGTATACTCCATATTCGCTGGTATATGGAATAGATGCCATGTTTCCCATTGAAGTACAATTTCCTTTGCTCAGAGTAGCCATTTGTGATCAATCATCTACAGATGAACAATCTCAAAAGTGAATGAATGATTTGGAACAGTTAGATGAGAAAAGATTGTGCACATTGCACCACATGGAAGTCTATCAAAATCGAATAGCAGGAGTTTTAAAAAAAAATGTTCATCTTCGCTCATTCACTCAGAGAGAATTAGTATTTGTTCTCAGAACTCCAATGATACCAGGAAAGAAACCTCCCAAGCTTGATCCAAAATGGGGAGGACCTTACTCAATACATAGGGTATACTCCAATGGAGCTTATTCATTAATCTCGATGGATGTAGAACTCATCACTACTCCAACTAATGCCAGATTTTTGAAGAAGTATTTTGTATAAACAAAAAATACATCATCAATGGTCTGGTATGACCTTAAACTGAAAAACCGTCCAACAAGACGTTAAACTGAATAACCAATGGTCCATACATATGACCTTAAACTATTTTTACTTTCATTGCACATGACGATAAATTGTGTCCCCTTCACCATCCAACAAGAAGTTAAACTGCATAACCAACGGTCCATAAATATGACCTTAAACTATTTGTACTTTCGTCCCACATGACGTTATACTGTGAAAAAGTTCCCTAAATGGTCCCGTATGACCTTAAACTGCAACTACTTTCTGTATTTCCTTAAACTGCAACTAGGTCCTGTATGACCTTAAACTGCATAATCAATGCTCCATGCATATGACCCTAAACTATTTGCAAGACCCTTACGTCCAGCAAGATGTTAAATTGTGAAGTCCTAATTACATGACGTTAAAACGTATAACAGTCCCTTCTGTCTGGAAATAAGTCAAACTACATAATAATAAAAGGTCATGTATGACCATAAACTACACCACCATCCAGAATGACATTAAACTGCACCATCCACAGTCCATGTATATGACCTTAAACTATTCTTACTTTCGTCCAACATGATGCAAAACTGTATCGTCCCTTTTTTGTCCAACATGACGTTAAACTGTGGGAAAAAATGTCCCCAAAGCATCCAACCTGACGCTAAATGTTGTACTCTTTTGTCCTCACTGCATGACATTAAACAACAGAGTCCCCCTTTCGTCCAACATGACGCTAAACTATAATTTCCCCATAATCCTAACTACATGATGTTAAACTGTACAGAATGTCAGTGATACGCCCTACATGACATTAAACTGTACTTTGTCCCTGCTAAATGACATTAAACTGTGCAGCGCCAATAGTCCTAACGGCATGATTTTAAACTATATAGTCCCTTCATATTCCTTACATGACATTAAACTGTGCATCATTAAGGTCTTTGTTACCTCTTGTTTCTCACACTGAGTATGACTCACGCGAGCTTAGAGAAAACCTCAACCATAACACTCTGTATGGGATACTAACCATGTTTAAGTCCCAACATCATTTGTTAGGTCGTTGTCCCCAATAACAACTTGATCATTAATTCATTCATTAATTGAACTATGCAGACTTTGATCCTTTCCTTCAAGGATTGGTACGTAGGTAACATCCCATGGTTCAAGCCCAAAATCAATCTCTTCACATCAGTTCACCTCCATCTCATACGATGTTGATTCATGAAACCACCCCTAAGATCAATATCTTTACATTGGTTCACTTTTTTCCTTGTTATACGACATTAAACTATACAACACTTTTGTCCATTATTACAATAAACTACAATATTCTTTGATACCCTCACCAGAGAGGGAACCATTATTTACATTGATTTTTCAATCATGTTTCATTTCAAAGACTACATGCATACATGGCAAAGCCTAAACCTTTTATCGTGGGTTAAACCATCATTGTACTAAAGTCCCCTTTCACCATTCACATGTACGAACCCAATTTGTACAATGGATATTTCTAAAACTACGTGGTCCTGATTACCATCCTTATGGGATACGTAGGAACGTTCGGGTGTCCCTCGAATCTGGCCCCACGTCTTTGGGCCTAACCCAAAATTCCACTTTCAGTCCCTTGGCTGAAAAGTCCCCATGAAAACACACATTGTGTATTTCCTATAATGGTCTAAGCTCTATGACCCTAAACTAAGATCTCTAATCCTTTTGTCCCACACGACGTTAAATAGTAGTTTAAGAACTACATAGGGCTTGATTCTCATCCTTATGGGAGACGTAGTGAAGTCCAACATTTCAATTCAAGACCCAGCCACAAATTGATTATTGTTAGCAGTGATCTGTGTATCTCTGTATAAATTAGGAAATACCCATCTTTATGAGTCATAATCCTAACATTAAATATTTTCAGATATTCATAACCCTTATCACGACTTCTAGTCACAAAAATGTCAAATTTTTTATAATTCTTTTGCATGACTATGCAGCACGTGCCCTTAGGTGACCTTGCATAACCAGTCTACATAACGGACTTGTTAAGCCAAAAGATACTATTTTATTTAACTATGTAGCCAATGACCTTAGGTGGCCCTACATAATTCAACCCACTAATGGTTTTGTTAAATAATGGTAACTTCATTCTTGGGAAGAAAGCCTCAATTGTCCTTATTGGTCTTAAATGATAGTATGTAAGGATCCGCAAAAATAGCCATCCTTAACATATTTGTCCCATATCCCTTTTCATGATCTAAAAATTATTCATGTCTATGGTTTATATTCTCCTTCCCTAAGTTTCGGTCAGACCTTTGTAGGAGTGATATCTATTCAGTTCTTCGATAATCTTGTTTGGAAATATCTTCTCCATATTCAGATACCTCTTTCCATACAGCAAACTCTATACTTTGGAAAATTTGAATCTCCATAAACTTTTACTGGCTTTTAGAACAAGGAAAGTAAATTTCTGAGAGTTCTTTTTCCTGACTATGCAGCACGTGGCCATAGGCGGCCCTGCATAAACAGTCTACAAAACAGACTTGTTAGCCAAAACATACTATTTTATTTAACTATGCAGCCAATGCCCTTAGGTGTCCCAGCATAATTCAACCACCTAACGGGTTGGTTAAATAATGGTAACTTCATTCTTGGGAAATACTTCTTCTAATTCCTTTTAGCTCTTTTTTATATCATTCCTCAGATTCAAATACTCTAAAGTCATAGTTTACATATTTTTCCCTCATACATGAGTATGGTACTATGTTTTCAGATTAATTGTTATTGAATTGAGTCTATTTTAATTCATTCAATCAAAGCTATTTCGACCTTAAAAATTAGCCTTTTTATGTCTGATGTGCATGACTTTATACTGCCCACAAAAGACAAATGAACTCTGAATAAAAGTCAAGTTCCAAGCTCAATAAACATACATTTTGTATGATTTAGGTAATATTGAGTAATTAAAATATTCAATGTTTGTAGGGTTATTTATATTAATTCTATTAAAAAACATACTATGCTTACTAGGCCCATTGGCTTAGGTAAAATCTAAAGAATATAGCAAAAGAGAATGCTGGTACCAATGAGTGAAGGAGAAAGTGTTTTTCATTGATGCACAAGAGTTAGAAGGACATCCACATATTTGAGTCTCTTATCTTTTAAAAGGAATTACAAAATACTATCAACATAATTCTTAATTTGATGTACATCATCCCAAGCTTCATTAGCAACTACTTGAAGCTCATGAAATCGGCCAACTTCACACTTCTCAGCTTGATGGAGTGCCTTCTTGGCATCTTCAATGGCTTTCATACAATTCGTTTGAGCACCCTCCAATGAATTATTGAGCTAATCAAGTTCCCCAGCAACATAATATAACTGTTTCTGGAGCTGCACCTGCTGGATGACTTTTTCATTGATTTTATGTTTCATCTCCTTTATCTTGGAAGCATAATCAGCCTCATCTCGGGATACCGAAGCCTAAAATTTGCTGATGTTAACTGATATTTTCACCTTGGTCACATCTTCGCGACACTTTTTCCCTTGCTCCCTCTTGAAGATGACCTGTTTCACCACAACATGGGTCTTTTCATATCCAAAACCACCAATTCCTAGCATGACAAACTGGGATGACAATCGAGGGATCTTCGATGATAGCTCTTCTAAAGGCACCTCAGATATGATTTTCCATATGTTGTTCCAGGCCTGGCATCGTAAAAATATGAACTCTTTAAGCACCTTTGGGTCTGATTCAACATCATCATCACAGGGGGAATGTAATCTGGGATTTAGGCACTTAAGGAAGTGCCATGTTCTGCTCTTTCCCCCCTGACCTATGCTTCTTCACTTTCAATTCCCATTGGGGCAGAGGCTGAGGCCTCACCTCCAGATCTAGCCACTACAGTTGATGGCCCTGCATGATAAATTGAAATATTTTGTTAGCATCATAGGATAACTAAATAATCAATTGTATTGAAAATTATGTACAATCACAAATATTTTTATCCATTACCCGACAGTCGATCAAAAACCTGAGAAGGTTCCTCCCCATCTTTTCCAGTATCAAAAGGATCTTCAAGATGGGTCTCAAGAGGGTTTACTGAGTTTATATATACTTAAGCTAATTTTTCTGCAATGGTAGGTTTGATATCAATGTACACACCCTCTTCAGGCATTGTCAGTTCAGTAGTTTCTATGGATGGAACTTCGTATCATTTTTAGTCATGATTAGAAGTGTAAATTATAAGAAAATTTACTGGGCAAAGGATAACACTCACACCCAAGGTCATTTAAATCACATAAAAACTTAGCATGATCATAAAATTATTTGAAAGACATGCCATGATTCATCAGTTCATCCAATGATTTTTCAGAATCCTGATTAGTCTCACCAGTGGGAGAGTTTGATGTGTCTTCTTGATGACATACATCCTGCAGCCCCTGACCCTGGACAACATCTTCGGGTAAAATTACAGCAGTAGTTTCATCAGTTGCAACAGTTGCCAGAAGCTCTAATGTAGGAGTTGAACCTGAAGTATCATAGAATGGAAGTCAGTCGTTGTTTGATTCAACATTTTTATGAAGCATTATTGACTTAACAGAAACATGTTCTTCTCTTCTTCCAACAGTTATAGGAGGGATACTGGGAATAGATGCTAGCTCTTCTCCAAGAGCAGCCAAGTCAGCTTGGATTTTTTATTGTCCCAGAGCACCCTCCGTGGTCTTTGATGGAGGATCAGTCCTTTCCCTTAGGGGGAAATTGAAGAATCCCCTATAATCCCGAAAAATATGAGTAACCAAGTGGTAATGGGTATAAACTCATGATTACCCGAAGGACTTACCATTGATAATGAAGCGTTTAGCTGTGAACTTCCTCCTTCTTTTCCTTTTCTTATTTAGTTTTTTGGGAGTATCGGTAGTCTCCCTTATTGGCACATGGATTGGCGAATGAAAGGCTATGTCCAACGCCTCAGTCATGGCCTGCTGGCCTGGAGATATCTCGCCTGGTTCGCGAGGAGAATCAGCAGCAGCCCCACTGGCGGTACCTCCAGGGATATACTATGGTGAAGGAACCTCAATTCCTTTCTTTGCAAGCTGCAAGATGATGAAAATAACATCCTTAAGTAACAAATCTTTGACTGGAATCATGTTGAAAATAAAATAGGGAAAGAAAACTTACATCTTTAGAAGACACATACTCATGCCACTCCTCATCTCCAGAACCACCAGTCCTTTCAGTGGCACCACGATCAATCATTTCCTTCACCCAACTGGTGATAGGAACAAACTCATTTGTAGCATATATGAGCATTTGCAGCTCTCTGATGTAAGCTCGCACTTCATTGGGGTTATCCTCATATTTGAGATTTGTAGAATCCAGAAGATTCCCTATTCCAGGAAGTTGTAGTCCCTCACACAAATCCAGCCAGGCGGTCTCAGTAACACGGTATAAACTCCGCCATAACTGGACAGCCTCTATTCTTAGATATGAAGGCTGCGAGGAAGCTCCTACAATCTTTGAATTCAATTTCTTTCCAGCTCCTGCAACTACAGATTGAGAATAAGAAAATAAGACTTATTGCTTTATAAAGTAGCAGTGATTGAATTACCACAATGAAGTAACTAACCAGGTGTTGATGGAGTGGGTCTTTTAATTCTGGCTGGAGGATTATATCGGGCACAAAACCACTTTGTCGCTGGTTGTTATTCATCATCCCCATCATGGGAATCCAGTGAATCAGATCTAGAGGAGGAGTCTGTCGAATCAACTTCAGGTGGGGAAGCATCACCTTCATGAGGAAGGGTTTCTTTCGCTACAATCCTCTTCCTTTCCCCCACCTGATAAACCAGGTGATTCAATATCCCTTTGGGGTATGATTCTATCCAGTGTTTAGCATAATATGTAGTCAAATTATGTGCCTCTTTTTCAACTGGTAGATCAAAAACTGCCCCAGTATTCTCCCTTGACATCAACAACCATAGTTGTCGAGCAACCATCAGATGTTGCTCTAACCTGACATGTACTAGAGGAGATACGAAAACCTGTTTACAGACATTTTAATTTACGTGAAAATCTATATGGAGCATAGGCCTCACATATAATTTCTCCATCAATCCTGGAAACTAGCATTCCATCCCTGCAAGATAGCATGTATGCCCTCAAATCCAAATGGGTTGTTCCAACATCAACAAACCGCCCAGTTGGAGGACTTACATAGAGAAAGAAGTTTAATTCCTTAAACATGCTCATCCTCACATTCATGTCATAGGCATTAACATCTAATAGAGAAACTCTAGAGAATGCCTGCAATGACGACTAAAAAGAACATCCAGGAATTTTAATCCATTATGTAAATTGTAAGTCCTAAAGTGAGTGGCAATCCATCCACATAAATCTTAAAATGGTTTCACTATTCTTAAAGGAGATTTACCCATGAAGACATGAAGTAAACTCCTATGAATCTTTGATAAAAAGGGGGTAGCCAACCCAACCATTTTTCCCTCAGCTAACTTTGCAGCAATGAAAATGGTCCCTGGCCAGACGCCTCCCTTCGAATCCCTGACTGAGAAGAGATAAACACTGAGCCACATTGATATGAAGCCCGCCAGATGAGTCTTCTTTGGGATCCTTTGATTCACCTCATATCCCCACTTCTCGAACTCTCCTTCTTCTAGAGTTGGCTTGAATGTTCCAAGAGCACCCCTCTTCTCAGGTTTTGGGCAGGTGGTAGGACGTTTGGGCCTCTTATCCTTGGATTTCTTTTTCCTGGATCCTTTTTCATTTGGATCCTTATCATTTTCCTCCCTCTCTTTCTTCTCAATAATAAATATATTCATCCATTCCTCCAGATGAATATCCTTTCTAGAATTAGTTAATGAGGTCTTTGAAATTCTGAGCCTATGGAAGATCTTAAATAATTATCGAACCGAAGAAGGAGTCTCTTCTGAGTCATTCCAAGTCACCTTGGGTGGAATGAATTCATCATACATGTCATCCAAAATTGGAGCCCCTGAGATCTTGTGAACATCCCACAGACTGATGCCTACTTCTCCAAGAGTCATATGGAAAGAATTAGTAACTGGACTCCAGTGGCTGAGTATCTCCAGCACGAAGTTATCATGTCTGTAAACAAATGTTTTCCCAACCCAGACAGCTTCATATATCGCAACTCCTTTTAGATCGTCGAAAAACTCTGCACAGGTTTGTCGCACCCAGTATGCAAACATCCAAGTTGGCTTCACGCCTCCCCCATGACGAAATTCCCAACTTTTCTTCCAGCCTTTTGATTAATCCATCTGAGTATTTCGGAATATTGAAGGTTTAAAATGTGGTTGCAGCTCAGGTTTATGATCTTTTAGATCTAGTGTACAAGGGATATAATGCATCATGTGGGCCTTCTCCACTATTCCAGCATTTAGAAATACTCCTCCACCTGAGATATTTGCTGAAGAAAAGTTGGTGTAATTCTGAAACCATGAAAATGGAAGATTGTTCTTTGCTTCTAGAATGGTGACATCTTGAATATGACCATATCAATACAAAGGAAGATAAGTTCTCTATGGGAAGTCACGATGATATTTCTTCAGATACGTTTCCAAATTCGGAAGAGTGCTATCTTTGGCAGTATAATAATCTTGGCCAATGATGTTCATCATATCATCAATCTGCTTGCTAGCCAGTTCATCAACTATTCTTTGTCTAAGAGCCATTAATTATGCACAAAAGTTAAATAAATTAACTTTTAAGTAAGTTTATTTTTCATAAGATTTGCGAAAGAATTCGAAAAAATGGCTATGTCATTAAGGCGCGCAAGTATGGATGTGTCGCGTAAGTACGAATGTGTCGCGCAAGTGTTAATATGCCACACAAGTTTCTGTCTTGCAAGTGTCACTGTGCAAGTCCTATTCCCATGAAAGCAGCATGGAAGCGAAGAAACAGTGGAAAGAAGATATTTTCTCAGCGAAGGAGACTTCCACGGTGAGAGCTCGAGAATCCGAAATCAGATGCTATGCGCGGAAAATGACTGCGTATTTATAGGCCAGGCGGCCCATCTGCGTTCCTACACCCAGTGTGCTCCAGCCCTGCACGACTCGAACCTGCGCACCCAGTGTTGCACACTGAAAGACTTCCCGCCTCCTTTCCTTTGATTTTCTTCTTTTCCTCAGAGTCAAATCCTCATTTATTTTGGATCCACTCAGAAGGGGGACTTTTGTTGACACTCATTTTTGTCATAGAATCTAAATATTGGAAAAGGGAAATACCTTAGTCCAAATTGATTCATCCTTTGACGAAACATCAAAAATTCAATAAAGGGATGAACAAAAAGAACATTTACCATAGGTCGTGCAAGTTCCCTCATGGTCACGCAGGTATACTTGCGCCCCGCCTAATGGTCGCGCAAGTGACTTGCAGGACCTAAGTGATAACTGACTGGGTCTTCTCTAGCTTATAAATAGACCCAGTGGGTCCCCCATTCAAGAAGGAATTTTTCTAGGAACTCATATTTAAGCTCCCGGCACCATAGTCGCTTCTCAAAGCTTCCGAAACACTTCAAAGGAAATTTCTTACCTTGAACGGAAGATCTAAAGAGGGGTAGGAAGGCCTAAATGTTAAAACTCATCAACAATTGCGCGCCTGTGTGTCCATCGCATCAGGGAAATTGCCACACTTTCGCGCCACCTTACTCCTTCAATAGAACTTTCACACCCCTCTTCTGGAAGAACCTCAAGATGATTCTAAAGGATTTAACCAAGTGTCTCTCAAGTGTTACCCTGCTGTTTAACCATCTCACAAAAACTCATGTGTTGCATAGGTATACCTGCGCATCCAGGACTTGCGCGCCCACACAGTACCTACGCGCCTGCCAGGACATGCGTGCCCCTGCCTTTTTGGGTGCATTTCTTGACCATTTAACCCCTATTATGCCATTCCACCTCTCCTATTCAAGATTCGGTCATCGAGACACTCTTCAATGCCATTTCTGGCATGATTTCTTGATTTGACTTCCTTTTCTGAAAGGGATTCTGTGGAATATCTCTCAAAACCTAGTGATTTACACATCTTTATGTCACTAATGATTGAGATTTCATTAATTCAACCTCATCCTTTATGATGAGGGAACTCATTAACCTGGGCCTCCTTTTCAGGAGTAATCCCCATTCTCAAATATGGGCCTCCTTTTCAAGAGTAAGCCCCAGTCTCAAATATGGGCGTCCTCTTCAGGAGTAATCCCTAGTCATAACTCCATTAACCTGGGCCTCCTTTTCAGGAGTAATCCCCAGTCTCAAATATGGGCCTTCTATTCAGGAATAAGCCCCAGTCATAATTCTTAACCTGGGCATCCTTTTTCGGAGTAAGCCCCATTCATAACTCCATAACCTAGTCCTCCTTTTCAAGAGTAAGAACCAGTCTCAAATATGGGAATCCTCTTTAGGAGTAATCCCCAAGTCCCTTAATTTTTCATGTCTCTTAACCTGGGCCTCCTTTTCAGGAGTAATCCCTATTCTTAATTTCTATTAACCAGTCCAAATTTACCTTTGATATGGGATTCCTTCTTAGGAGTAAAAACCCAATCACAAGCCCACTCCAAATTTGGGACTCCTTTTCAGGAGTAAGCCCCAAGTTATAGTATTCAAATATCTGTGAAGAAAATATACCTTTATGGACCATGTTCCTTGATTCTTCCCTGACGTAAATCCTAATATTCATTTATATAGGAAGTCATACATACATAAGTCCCACCTTATTTCTTATGATTGCATATTTCATGGCACATGTCTGATTTTTACCAATACTTCTTGTTTCTCACACCGAGCATGACTCACGTGAGCTTAGAGTGTAAAAGTAATTATTACATCCTTCTTTGAGCCATCAATCATAAAAATCAAACTCCCTTACTCGAACTACGTGGGTTCTGATTCCTATTATAAAACAAAAGATACATAGGTAGCCCATCTGCAGGTTCGATCCCAACTCTGAAATAATCCATGTCTTTTTGAATGACAATAAACATTAAGTGCCCCCACTAAGTGGCTTTAAAACCAGCATGGTCATCATAATGACCAAGAAAATTCTATATAAATGTGTCGAAGGATAACATTGATCAAGAATCTCTAAATAAATACGGATGATTCTCTATTGATGAAGAACGTCGAATACATATAAAAGATTCTCTAAATTTCCTACATATATAATCATTGATTGTCAGATTGGAAGGAAAACTCATTTTATACATGGTAATGTAATAAGGATTCATGAACATAACTTAAATCCATAAAGAGAGTCCTAGAGTAGACAAAAATTTCCCTAAAAAAGGTGTGATGAGTCCGACCTCCCATCCTCTCAACCAATGCAAATTTTTAGCCTCATCAGTCCAAAAACAAATGAGCGCCTACCTTTGGAAAGTAGGTCAAATGGATGTGGAATCGATGTTCCCAGTTCTACAAACTAACCCATTAGAAACTGAATGGAAGGTTTGAACCTCCCATGAAGGAGGTCATCCCCATATTTCGAAGGAAATAGTCGCATACCTGACACAAATCAACGAGTTTCTTTGAAATCTCATGTTGCACACAATGTTGAGTCATACTGAAAAATAATAATATAATATTATTTTAAATGGTAGTTAACTCATAGCCATTTTATTGGCGGGAATGAAAAAAACTAACTACAATATGATTAAGTTTTTTATAAATGTTTTACATTATTCCAATAAATTTTAGAGGCTTAAAATAAGAAAGAATCCAATTTTAAGCATAAAGAGTCTAATATTCATAAAATGTTCGATTTACCACCTTTTGAGGAAGAACCCTTTTCAAATCTACTTTTTTCACTTTTATATGATCTATTTGGAAAACTAAAAATCTTATTTAGAAGCGGGACATCAAAATTTACATTGGGTTAAATTTTTTAATTTTTTTTGATAAAGATAATTTTTAATGAATACTGAAAAATACTATATTTTAATTCAAAACTGCATTTTAATATTATTTATTTATATAGTAAGATTATATTTTTAAATGGTTTTAACATGTAATAAGTTATTATTTTTACCATTTAATCCAATACTGGTCATTTTAAGTGATTTTAATTTGAAATTGAATATAAACAAGTGTCAATCTTTTGATAGTTATTATTTCTTAAAAACATGTTTTTTTTAAAATGTGAATTTATTTTAAATTAATTTCTACCAATTCTTTGTTTTGAATATAGAAAAATGGATTCCATATTTCTAACTAGGAGTTACATATATTGTAAATAGGTAACTTATATTTTTAGACATTATGAATATTAATTTCAGTAATTATTTTATTTAACCAGGTTAAAGGGAAAATATGGTATTAAGGGTTAATAATAATATTATAATAATATTAACTTACCCTAACATGTTTCCAATTAATATTTATTGATAAATGTCCAACCATTTGCATTGTTGGGTCTATTTTAGGACCCCATGGAGCAACTTCATTTTAATAATGACCTATTATATTAATTAAATTAATGTAAAGACAAAAATTACAAACACATATACCTTTTAGAAAGACAATTTGTTAATGGGGTTATATAAGTTATATATTTTACTGTAAATATTTAGTTGAAAGTAAATATTATTTACTATATCGTTGTATTTTATTTATAATTTATAGACATCAAATAAATAAAATTATTTTGGATATATTGATGATGTGGTGTTTAACTTATTAACGAAGAATTTAAATAAATGGAATTATAAATTTTTTTAAAAACTGTCAACAACCAATCCAATTCTTATTAAATGATTTTATTTCAAACTATATTCATCTTATCATAGAATTAAATATGTTTTGGACTTTTTGAAACTGAAATATAGTTTATATGAAAATAATATTTTCTAACATTCCTAAAGTGCCCCTCCTCCCCCTTATAAAAATACATCACCTATAACCCATTTATAACAACTCTCAAGACCCTTAGTTCTTCCAAAATCTTCTAAATTATGCTCCCAAAATACCTCTCTTCATTCTAGAAGTTTTACCTTAGGCAAGAGGCACTTAAATAATGCCTTTTGGTTCAATTCAAAGGGAGTCACCCGATTTAAAGGCAACGTCTTCCATCATGTTTTCTTCTTTTACTTTTCTTCTTCACTCCGTTTTCTATTATTATACAATTTTTACATAAAAAAGACTATCATAAATATAATATGTTTTTATGAGAATTATTCAAACTACACTTCCACACACCTCCAACTAATGGATACGAACATACTGTTTCGGTGGACGAAGAACTACACCTCACGAAACGATGAATGTTCCAATATCTACAACATCCTTTCAAGGTGGCCATTATTATGGAACTATATTTATATATGATATATATTTTATTTATATTGTCTCTATATATATTAATTTTTCATTTTTAACATACCTTTATGGATTCCATAATGGGTAAACACAATAATATTTTTGAGGAAGTGCAGACAATCGTCCCCACAAAGGGACATGACTCGTTGAATCCATACATAGAATGTATAAAGGTTTGAGTTACTGAAATTTTATATATGACATTATACTGGAATTATTATATACTTATGAATCATTATGTTTTCATTCCATTAAATATGTAATTGAAATGAAAGTAGCGTTCATGAGTACGCACGACTTACCGTCTCCATTAAAGGCACATTTCATTTCTAACCCCAAAATGAGATGTACTATTATGAATACATATATATATTGGTTATATATGATATATATGATATCTAAATAATTAATATTATTATGGAGATAATATACTTTTGACCACAAGAACAACTCTTAATTATAAGAAGTTCATTTTTGACCCAAGTACCAAATATCGACAAAAAAACCTTTATTAACATAAATGATTAAATAATGTTTATATCATGGAAATAAGTGATATAAAAAGAATAATAATATTAAACATGTTTCTTACAAAATTATAAAATAACTTTATTTTATAATTTTGGAGATTAATGAATGAACGAGTCAAGTCAGACAGAAGGTAACAAAACATCTTCACCAAATTTCCATTCATTGGGTGGAATATCTACTTCTTCATTATGTCATTCTATAAATATGAGTGAATGTACAATAATTTATTTACACACAATATCGAATTATATTGGGTTTATTTATATTTATCACACATATTTATTTCGTTGATTTATCCTTAATTTAATTATACAATGTTTTTATGGGGTTCTCTTCTCACTTTTTATTCCTGTGAAATTCATTATTTATTTTACACTATTTAATTTAGTGTGGTTAATGTACTACCCATTATTTTATTTATTTGGTTGTATAGTTTAATATAAGGTTATTTACATCTTCCTTTTACGATCCATCATAGATGGGGTGTATATTTTGTAAGTGACCAAATCGATAAGGGATCCTTTCACAATCCTCTTTTTGTCAAAGGCTTGTTTTATGTTATATATTTTAAAATTTCCATTTATTATATTGGGATGTGTTCTTATATATTCTTATTTATGTACCTTTTATTTCCCTGTTATGATAGGCTCTTTTCTCTCTCATCATCTCATTTTCTTAATTATAGAGCGACGCCGTTAGGCTGTCAAAATTCTTGTTGGAGAACTTCATTTCCAAATCTAGATTCTTTAGGTTAAACATCTACATCGTGATTATGTCGTGATACAAAAATTAGAGAATGAATTATGATTTTTGTACACTTAATATCCACTTACAATGGGTTTATTTTTATTTTTCACACATAATTTATGTCATTTATTTATCCTTAATCTAAGGATACGATCTTTGTACAGGACTTTGTCTCAATTTACATTCAATTGAGACTCATTTGTTGTTATACTCCAATTCACATTTAAATGGTGTATATAAAACCCTTTGACATGTTATATTCTGAATCACATAATACTAATGATATTATAATCTTTTTTAATTATATTCTATAATTATTCTTATTCGCGTACTTTCTCAGTTGGTAAGAAACTATTTAACTAAAAAATCATTTTAAAAGAATTAATGGTTTATTCTTCAAAAGATTTCTCATTAATGTACCTGTTTTCAAATGGTTTTAGGGATTTATTTATATTTAAATTAATGTCTTAAAATATTAATTCTTTTAAATTCTTTAATGTGGTATGGAACTCTTTGATTCAACAATCTATGTATTAAATTGTTTAAATGGATTTGAAATTGTTTTGATAATGAATTGATTATGTCAATATCTTGAAATGATATATTGTGACTGAACTATGGAAATTTTATCCTTCCATTATGATTATTTTATGAGTTATGAATATATTATGGTTATTGGGCATTGATTTTAAATAAGGGTGGTTCCATGATAAACCTAGGGTGGGTGGGCCTGATATAGATCTCTAATGCAATAGGTAACATGATGGAGGTAAAATTTAATGTTTATCCTAAGATATTTAGGGAATATAATTTGATTGGTATTTAAAATGCAACTTTCTATGTTACTATGAAATCTATAATTTACGTATGTTATGAATACCACAAGTTACCTTAATGATTTATGATTTCTATCTGTCATTCATAAATATTTTGATTTCATGAGGTATATGATGATTGAAATGTATGGATTTATTTATTTGTATTTATTGATGGGATAATGTTTTATTTCCTTATTTTATAACGCTTACTGAGCTTTTCATGCTCATCCCATTATTTGAAATTTTTTTCACATGACTTAAAGATGAATAGGGTCAAGTATGGGATCGTGGAAATGTCATTCTGTCTAAAACATGGAACTAAACATGTTTATTTTTTAAAGTGTTCATTTATTTTATGAAAAAAATGAAACTGAGAAGAAGTGACTAATTATTAATATTTGAAATGTAATGTAATAGTTCTGGAAAACATTTCTGAAACCCTAAACTTGAAAATATCCCAAATGTGAATTATCAACTTAATTCAAGATTATATAATGATTAATGTCAGGTCCTTATAGTTTTTATCAAAGGTTGGTTTAAACAACTTTAAGAGTTCTGGTATTGGTAAATTAATATCCATAAATTAATATATGTTAATGTTATAGAATTTGAATATTGCAATGTTCCTTCGTCTATGATATGTTTGTTCATAATGTTTTTTCCATAGAAGGAACATGGTAGCCATGTTGGGAATGAATACAAAGGGGAATAACCTTCCAAATCAGCATCCTGAGATGGTGAGAATCAGAATTGAACAGTTTGTTGCAATGATGGGTCAGTTGATACAAGTGATAAATGGTGGTTGTGTTTATAAATGTTATTTTGGAATATTATAAAGGTAAATAAAGTCATGAAAGTCATTTTAGGGTTTTCATGAAAACATTAAATAAATATAAATAGTATGGGGTATTCAGAAAGTTTGAGTTTTGGTTAAAAAAATTTCATTCCTTGGTCACAGTGTTTCAAAAAATGGCATAATTGATGATCCTGCTAAACCAAATGTTGTTGATGAATGTCCAAGACCAACCAATAACATAGAGATTCATATTTTTCATGGTTTAATAAGTTATTAGTAGATGATTATCTAAAATTTATCATGGTTATCTATCCTAATGATTATGTTAACTAAAAAATGTGTTAAGTTCATAGGGACAAAAGAATGTGATGATTGTTTTCAAAAATTGAAAAGAAGATTGGTTAATGCTGTAGTTTTGACACTGTCATCCATAAATGATGAGTTTGTTATCAATATTGATTCTTCATTGAAAGGACTTGGTTTTTATCGAATTCATATTGATCATGTAATCGATTATGCTTCACATCAGTAGAAACCTCTAGAGTTAAATTACCCTACCCATGATTTGGAATTAACTGATGTTTTTTTTAAAATTTGGAGGCATCGTCTGTATGGATTAAAATGTGAAATACTTACCAACCACACAAGTTTTGAGTATATAATCACCTAGAAAGAATTGAACATGAGATAGAGGAGATGGTTATAATTAATGAAAGATTATAATTACACAATTCATTACCATACTAGAAAGGTAAATAAAGTGGGTGATGCTTTGAGTCGAAAAAGTAATGCTACATTAACCTTGTTTTTTTGGAACAATATCCTTTGATTATTGATTTGATTTAATTTGGAATAGATGATGTTGGTGAAGGAAATTCCTCTGTTTTGTTTAATGTTTCAGTGAACTCATCTCTATCAGAATCAATTAAGCCAGCACAGAAGGAATACATCGAGTTGAAGAAGAAGGTAGAGTAGGTTTAGAAGGGAATGTTGCATGATTTAAACATTGAAAATGATTGTATTTTCAGATTTGGGAAGAGATTATGTGTTCTTTGTGATTCACAATTGAAGAATGGGTTGTTATGGGATGCTCATAGTTCACCGTTTTATAGATCATCGTAGTTGTACTATGATTTAAAAAGATCTTCAAGAGTGTTACTGGTGGGATGGAATAAAAAGAGATATTGTTGACTTTACTATCATGTATTTTACTTTTCAACAGGTTAAAGAATTGTGGTAGTTACTGAAAGGGATGCTTCATCCATTACCAGTGTGAGAGTGGAAATGGGAAAATATATCCATGGACTTTATTGTGATATTACCGAATATATATTGTGGTAATAATGTATTATGGGTTATTGTTGATTGATTTACTAAATATGCTCATTTACATAACTGTTGAGATACTCTATATCAAGATCAACTTTCTCGATTTTATTTTAAAGAGGTAGTCTTGTTGCATTGAGTTCCCCTCTCCATTTTATCTGATCATGACCCCCAGTTTACTTCTAAATTTCGGAATGGCCTTCAGAAGTCATTGGGTACTGAATTAAATTTTAGTATATATTTTCCCCCGAAATCAGATGGGTAGTCAGAATGAACGAGTCCGATCTTGGAGGATATAATACGTGTCGTTTCACTAGATTAACATGGAATTTGGGACCAAAATATTTCTTTGGATGAGTTTTCTTATAATAACAGTTTTCATTCCAATATACAGATGGATCTCTTTGAGGCGTTGTAGGGAAAGAGATGTCGAATTCCAGCTTTTTGGGATCAAGTAAGTGAAAGGAATTTTATGGGACCGGAATTGGTAGAAGAGATGGAAAAAAGTTTAGTTGATTCAGAAGCACATGATAACATCTCAGAGTTGGAAGAAATTTTATGCAGATAACCGTTGTAAGGATCATTAAATAAAGGTAGGTGATCATGTATTACATAAAGATTCTCCATGGAAAAGTGTGATGCATTTTGGTAATAAGGGAAAGCTGAGTCTGAGGTACTTTGAAACCAATGAAATCCTGGAGAAAGTTGGATCAGTTACTTACATAGGGTCTTTAACTCTATGTTTATCCTAGGTATATAATGTTTATCATGTTTAAATTTTGAGAATGTATATGCCATATCAATCTTATGATTTGAGTATAGAGGTTGTTCAGTTGGGATAAAATATATCTTATGAGGAACAACCATTCCAGATTTTTGACCGAAGGGAACAAGTGATATAGAATATGGTAATACATCGGGTAAATGTTTTATTGAAAAACCATATGGTTTAAGAGGGAACGTGGGATTCCAAAAATGCTACAAGGGTTAAATACCCCCCACATATTTGATAAGTGAATAAAATTGCTAGGACACAATTTCCGAAAGAGGGGAATGATTTAACATCCCAGGTAAATAAATAAAATGAAAATTTCATATTTATTAATATTTTTGAATTATATATTAATTTTATATAAGGAGTATTCTATGTTCTATGTACTACCTAACACACAACAACAAGTTTCTTTGAAATCTCATTTTGCACAAAAGGAGTCATACTCAAATATAATAATATAATATTATTATAATTGGAAGTTAACTCATTGTCGTTGTATTAGCGGTAAGGAACAAAAATTACTAAAATATAATTATAAAATTTACTAAACGTAGTTTAAATTTATCGAAATAAATTTTAGAGGATTATAATAAGAAAGAATCCAATTTTATGTGTACACACATATATTCTTTAACATGTTGATTTGCTATTTTTTTGGTGACGCATTTTTAAATCTATTTTTTTGTCACTTTTATATGTTCTATTAGAAGAAATAATTTTTTTATTTAGATTCGAGACACTTATATTTACTTTGGATAATAATTTTTTATTTTTGTGATACATTTCATTTTTTAGTGAATAGTGATAATACTATATTTTAATTCAAAACTACAATTTAATCTAATTTATTTAGGTGGTTATATTATCATTTTAAATGGTTTTAAATTTTATTTTGATGATATTTTTACCATTTAATCCAATTTTGGTCATTATAAGTAATTTCACTTTGAAATTGGTCATAGAAAAGTGTCAATCTTTTGATCGTTATTATTTCATAAAAAAACGCTTTTTGTTTTGACAATGATAATTAATTTTTAATTCATTTTTTCCACTTATGAGTTATGAATTTGAAAAAATGGATTCCATATTTGCAATCAGGAGGAATAAATTGTGTAAATAGGTATCTATTATTTTTTGACAATATGAATATTTACTATAGTAAATGTTTTATTTACCATGGTTGAAGGGTAAATCTGGAAAATAAGGGTAAAAAATATTATTATAATAATAATAAATTACAATATCATGTATCCTATTACTCTTGGTTGATATATGTATGACCATGGGAATCCATGGGTCTATTTTCAGACCCCATGGATCCACTTGGGAGTGAGAACGACACTATATATGAATTAATTTAAAGTAAAGACAAAAATGACATAAACATATATCCTTTAGTAAATAAATTTTTACATGGGGTTATATAAGTTATCACTTCAAGTATAAAAATTCATTTTAAATATCAAAATAATTCCAATATCATGATATTTTATTTATAAAATATAGACATCATATAAATTAAATTATTTATAACACAGGGATAATGCAGTGTTTACCTTATTAGTGAATGATTTAAATAAATGAGATTATAAAATTCATAAAATTATACCAAACCAGTCCAATTATTAATAAATGATTTTATTTGGAACATGAGTCATCTTATATATGAATTGAATAATTTTTTTTTGACATTTTGAAACCGAAATATTGTTTATAATAATATAATTTTTCAATAATATCTAAATATTCCCTCCCCCTTATAAAAAGCCATCACCTATAACCCATTACTCACATTTATCAATCCCCTTGACTTGATGAAAATATGCTCCAATAATCTCCAAACATCTCTTTTTTCCACTTATAATTCTTAGCTTAGAAATAAAATACTTTAAAAAATCCTTTTGGATTAAGCCCAAGAACATTACCCAATTTAAAGGTCATGTCTTCAATCAAATTATCTTCTTTTATTTTACATATTCACACCTTATGCTCTTCTTATTCATTGTTTTCATAACATCACCAGTATCATAAATAGACTTGATTGTTTTTATGAGAAGTATTCTAACTACACTTTCACACACCTCCATCTAATGGATACTAACATATTGTTTTTGTGGACGATGAACTACTGCCTCACAAAACGATGATTGGAGAAATATCTCCAACTGCCTCTCATGGTGCCCATTATGATGGAACTGTATTTATATATTAAAATTATTAAATTTAATATTTTATCTGTAAGTATATATTTTTTATTTATATCACACCTTTAGGGTTTCCATAATGGGTAAACTCAATAATTTAGTTTGAGGAAGTGCGAACTACTGCCTCTTGAAAGTGGTATGACTCGTTAATGCCAAACATGGAACGTATAGACAATGGAGTTAATTAAATTATATATCTGATATTATAATAAAATTAAATATATGATATTATAATGGAATTATAATATACCATTGTATCATTATGTCTTCATTCCATTGAATATAAAATAAAAAAGAATGTAGAATTCATGCGTATGTACGGCTTACCGTCTCCATAAACGGGGAATTTCATTTCTTACCTCCAAATTTCATGTAATTTTATAAATAAATATATATAAAGGTTATATATGATATATATGACATCTAAATCATGAATATTATTTAGGAGATAATGTTATTTTTAGTGCATGAACAACTTGTAACTACAAAATGTTAATTTTTGACTCAAGTTCCAAATATCGAAAAAATGACCATTATTAACATAAATGATTAAATAATGTTTATAACCTGAAAATAATTAATATAAATATAAAAATAATATTTAAATAGTATCTTAAGAATGTTTAAAAGAACATTAGATTAATATTTAGGAGATTAATGAATGAACGAGTCATGTCATACATGAGGTAAAGGAACTTCTTCACCCAATTTCCATTCATTGGGTTGAACTTCTACTTCTTGATTATGTCATGATATAAATACTTATGAATGAAATATAATTTTTTTAGACATAATATCCACTTATATTGGTTTTATTTATATTTTAAACAAATAATTAAGTCATTTATTTTTACTTAGTTGATTGATACGATCTTTGTATGGGGTTTTCACCTCAGTTTTTATTCCCATGAGATTCAAGTTATATTTTACATTATTTTATTTTTGTGTGGTAAACATACTACCCATTATTTTATTGGATATTTACTATATGTTAATTTATAGGTATATACATTTTCATTGTATGATCCTTCATTGAGGGGGTTTATGTTTCATATGTTACCAAATCAGAAAGGGAAACTTTCACCGTCATCTTTTTATCAAAGACTTCTTTTATATTATGCCTTTTTAAATTCCCATTTTCTTTTGTTTCGATTTGTTCTTATATATTATTATTTCTATACATATTATTTCCATGTGATGAGATACACTTTTCTCTCCCATCAAATCATTTTCGGAATTTTAAGGCGACATTGTTAGTCTGTCGAATTTCTGTAACAGAACTTCATTACCCAATTTAATTTCTTTGGGTTAAACTTCTACATATTGATTATGCCATGATGTGAATATATGTGAATAACATCTTATTGTTTTACAAATAATATTCACTTATATTTGGTGTACTATTTTATGTCAAACATAATTTATGCCATTGATTTATCCTTAATCCAAGGATACGATTTTTGTAAGGGACTTTGTCACAATTTACATTCCATTGAGACATACATTTTTATACACCAATTCACTTTTATGTGCTTATAATCATAATTTTGACATATTAAATCATGAGTCTTCTTATTCCAATGATATTATAATATTTGTTTAATTTTATTCTGTAATTATGTTTATTCAATTATTTCTTCAAGTGGTAAGGGTCTCTTTAACTAAAATATCATTGAAAAACTTTTAATGATTTATTCTTCTAAATATATCTCATTAATATACAAGTTTACAAATGGTTTTAAGGATTAATTTATATGGAAATTTATTTTTCAAAATATTAATTCCTTTAAAAGCTTCATTGTGGTATGGGAGACTTTGATTCAGAAAAAATATTTATTAAATGTTTTAAATGGTTTTGAAAATGTTTTGACAAATTACTAATTATATAAATATCTTGAAATGATATATTAAGATTGAAATATAGAAATTTTATATTTCCATTATGATTGTTTTATGTGTAATGAATATATTATTGTTATTGGGAATTGTTTTCACATATGGGTGGTTTGGTGATAAACCATGGGCGAGTGAGCTTGAGATAGCCCTCTAATGCATTGGGTAACCTGACAGAGGTAAACGTTAATGTTTCTCCTTATAGATTTGGGGAATATTCTGTGTTGGGTATTCCATACGTAACTACCTATGTAGCTGTGAAAGCTACAATGTATGTTTGTTATGAATACAAGAAGTTACCATTGTTATTTACGATTTCTGTGTGTTATTCATAAATCTTATGATTTACGAAGGTATGTTATGAGGGAAATGTATGGTTTCATTTATTTGTATTTATTTATAGTCTAATGTTTTATTTTCTTATTTTATAACCCTTACTGATATTTTTATGCTTATCCCATGTTTTGAAATGTTTTTAATAGGATTTATAGATAAAATGTGTCAAGGATGGGATCATGGAAATCTCATGCTGTCTAAAACATGTAACTATATTTTTTTTAAGTGTTTTTTATGAAAAAATTGATTTTTAGTAGAAGTTTCTATTTTTTAATATTTGAGATGTAATTTTATTGTTACAACCAATTTCTAAAAAACTCTAATACTGAAAATATCATCATTGGTTATTATTAACATAATTCAAGATTATTTAATGTTTAAGGTCAGGTCATTATACATAAGTTATGAACAATAACCTTTACCATATGGAGAATCCTCATACGTAATGCAGGGGAATAATGTTAAAACTCTTCATGAGACAACAAACTCCATGATTAAAAGGGACTATAAATCCATTAGTACTTATTCAGTGGATAAGTTCCATAGAAGTGACATTTCTGGAATTAGGAAGTAAGGAAATAGAGAATGTTTTCATGGTCATTTATAATCTATACAGATATGTGGTTTAGTGTATGTCATTTATTCATAACATTAATGAGGATTTGGAATTATCAAACATGTAATGGAAGGATTTTAATGAAATTTTCTTGGAAAAATATTTCTCTCATGAACAGAGAAAAGATATGGAGAAAGAATTATTGAATCTAAGATAAGTGGATGAAGTGTGTGTTGCTAAATATGAATCCAACTTTACAAGGTTATGATGGTATTATGAGGAATACATACATAAACCAAGGTGTACGATTGATCTTTTCAATGAAGGATTAAATACATTCCTCTGAATGAGTAGGTCTCTCAAACATTCTCATCATACAAAGATATAGTATCATGTGCTTTCAAAAAATCAAAGAATTATTAGTCCTATGACTTTAAGGGAATGTAAGAGAATAAGATAACAATTGAGAAAGATAAGGATAATTGGATATGGGGAATAAAAGATTTACACAAATGTTATAATTATGGGAATAAACACCCAGGTAATTTCTTAAAGGGTGTGGGAGTTTTTTAAAAATGTAGAGAGAATATTCATAATTCTCGTGAATTTATGGAAAATTCTGAAGCTGTAAATATGAAATGTTTCAACTGTTAGGAGCTGGGGCACTACATAATTGAATTTCTGATGATTCAAAGAAATATAGATAATAAGAAGCAAAAGGATAAATTAAAATATTATGTTGTTGCTAAAGTAAAACTGTAATAATTAATGTATTTTTATTTTTGTATTCAAGATTCATGTAATTCTATTATGTTTATATGAATCATGATTTATATTAGGATTGTACTGTAGTAAATTTTCATCAGCTATTTGTAAGCATACTTGTTTTCATTAAGGTTTTAAGTTGATAAATGTATTTATATAATTCGTATATCAGATTAATATCTACCTTATATTTGGATAATCTAATTTTTTTGTTGTAAATTTTGTGACCTTCCTTATATGTTTTTGTTAATTTACTATGGAAATAAATTTTTGGATGAGTTTAATGAAAAAAATATTTTTTAATGGATTTAGTTTATCTTTTGAAATTAATTTTTTCTCCTAAGATGTCCTAATCATTTTGGTTTTAGTAATTATTTAATGGATGAAATAATTACTTAAGGACCATATGATTTGTTAAAATATCTTTCGGTATAAAAAAATTAAATTTCATATTCATCTCTATGTGTATGAAATAAATAGAAAACATATTTAAGAAAAACAAATGGATGATATTATTATTATAACATTGAATGAATTCAAGAATGTTATTTAGTGATTTATCTAAATAGTTAAAGAAATACTCAACTCTAGGAAATTTTTTATTAACAATAATATATTTCACTTACTTTTCTTAGTATTAAATCAATGATATTTTTAAAAGTCCCAAAATTTATGAATTTAGAATGGTTAACATTATAATAATCATATACTATAGCACTATTGATCTGAACATGATAGTTATATTTATCTTCCATATCCATGTTTTCTCTTTCTAATAATGATTTCTTATTCAAAAGACATATTTTCTGGTGGCCTTCGCATTTCCCTTTCCCACTTCTTAATAGAATTCTATATTAATAAAATTTCCGATTTTGGTTTCCCACAAAGGAATTTTTAAGTATCAACATTTGATTTGTAGTGTAAAATATCAAATTCATAGGAACCTATTTGTTGAAAGAGGATAGAATGCAACTCCCCTAGATATTGTTGTATGTATCGTTTTAAATTTAATCTTTTCTATAGATTACATTACATGTATCATCCAACATAATCGTATTATGAAATATTATTATAACCTTGATCTTAATTTAGAGTGATAGAATTGTATTAACAAAATTATGAAATTTATATATTGAAATGTTTTAATATTGAAACAATATATTTCATATACATAATATAATAATAATTCATATTTTAAACATTCAAGTGATATTTTTATAAAGCCACCTTGGAAACCTATTAATGGTTCACTTGTATAAAAAATGTTTTTGAAACTTTTATATATTCTATTTGAAAAAAAAATCATTTTCGAAAGAGGAATTTAAAATAGGCTTATGTTTAATTTTTAGTATATTATGATATGTTTCATTTTTTATTAAATAATGAAAAATAATGCATTTTAAATGAAAATTTCTCTATCATCTTAATAATTTGTAGCATAAAATTATATTTATGAGTATATTTAATGTATAATTAGATCAATTTTATAATATTAAATCCAATTTAGGTAATTTTAATCAATTTTACATTAAACATGGATATAAAAATATTTAAATCTTCGGAACTTTTCCAATTTGGTAACGTGTAACGCCCCAACCCCAGTTACCTAGAGTCAGTGAATTATTACATAACATTGTCATGATCACAAGAAAGATCAAATCTCGGAAGACCGATTGGTTTAGTAGCCTTGGAAACAGTATATATATTCATAAAGTTTTACATTACATCATGAAGTGAAAAACTACTACAACAACATATTGTCTCCCTAGTCCACACTATTATCACCTCATAATATCCCTGCAGGTCATTTGTAATTTACGTCTTCACATCCTGGGAAAAATAAAACATAGAAAATGGGTGAGCTCAAATGCCCAGTAAAGATAACAATATAGAGAAAACTTTCACAAATAATAATAAACATTTAAGGCAGTGTATAACGAAAACAAAAGCCTTTTAAACATGAACTTCAACATAGTATGGCAAAAATAAAATGAAATAATGCGATTTACTTATTCACATGGATGTTATACTAATATAATAATCACATGTAATATCAATAACCACTTTCATAATGATGGAATGCATAATGCCAGACTATCATAACTACACCAAGGCCTCATGCCAAGACTACAAATAATATTTTTCCAAGGCCTTGTGCCAAGACACTAGTTTGTCTCATGAGACCTACCGATGCATCGAGGAGCTATAGCGGGCTCCACCCGTCACATATTAAGTCCAATTCATTCTCATATGAAAAGGTTTAAACATAACATAAACATTTGAATTAAAAAAAGCATATGAAATGTCAATACTTTAACTATAAACCATGAATGGTATAAAAAGAGCACATCCACAGTCAAACATATCACAAACCTTCAATACAATATAGAAGTTTTTTATCACAATAAATCAACTTCAAATAAGCGTAATATCCATCAAAGGATGTTCACATAGATGAAATCAAAACACTTTTTAGAGAAATATCTCATAATATTTTGAAATCATTTCAGAGTCATATATTTCTAAAATAAAACATTCTATTTGGAAATATTCTTACAAGCTTGTAAGGGAAGCTTCAAAAATTTTATAACGGCGGAAAATAGCAGCACCTGCAGTATATTTTAAAAAAACATTCTTACCTTAATTCTGTCAAAAAGGTTAAAAAGCACCTTGTTTGGAAAACGACGGAAAGATTCCATTATAAAATGATTATAAGAAGTTAAAAAAGGGTATAAATGAATTTAACCCATATTGTTTTAAATAGTAAAAATGTTTTGAAATTCATTTTTATGAAACATGGATGTGGACGATAATGAGATCCCAGTAGATTATTATATATAAACAACCTCGGATAATGAAGAGATTGTGAAATAAAAACTGACCTTGTAGTTCTTCTTGGTTGGAGGTAGGTTAACATCCTCTATAATGGTGTAATAATTGTTATTAAATTATACAATAATCATATACATTAATATGATATCATTTATGATCTTTTAACATTGATTTGTTAATAATATCTTAGTATTATCATTGTTTTGGGTGTTAACTTACTCCTTTTATTTTATAGGTTTTGTTACGTAAGACATTTTTGTAATGGATAGGTTGTATCATATTCATATCCAGAATGATATCAATTCCATAAACATTATTTTTAAATCTTAAAATGATAATTATACTTGAATGGATACGATGGAGAACAAATAGCATCGCATTCGTGGAGACGGTAGTCCGTACGTACGCACGAGCGACAATACCATTCTTTTGATATTAAAATAATATATAATTGGATGTTATATAATATATAGATAATTATTATCATGTTATATTTATTATTTACATGAATTATAAATCATTATTATACCCATCCAAATAATAATTAATTGAATAACAATTACACCACGACGTGGAGACGGTAAGTCGTACGTACGCACATATGGTGACATGTTATTCAAAGGATGGATAGAATACTGAATATGGATGTAATATATTTATAATAACATCAAAATATATAAAAGATACGGGAGTTATTATTTTAGAATTGTAATAACAAAGGAAGAAGAAGTGGATGAAGAAAGGAACTTGGAAAAGGGTGGTGAAATCATTACCTCTTTTCAAGTTATTCCTTTTGTTTTTGATTAAAAGGGCTCCTCAAGATGGATTTATGACTAAAGGAAGGCATCTAGGATTAAGTGAGGGAAGTTGAGAGAGTATTTTGGCAGAGGATGGGCGAACCAAAAGGCTTTGAAGGTGTGAATTAAGGAGAAGGGTGAGTGCCCTTTTATATGAGGGATGAGGGGAACCTTTGGAAAAGCTAGAAATATTATTTTATAATAAATTCATATTCGGTTTATAATGGCTCCAAAGTGGATTATTTAAATGTTAAGGTGGGGATAGGAATAAAACCACTCACCCAATAGAATTTAGATAGGTTTGGGTCATTATACTAACCTTATCTTTAAGTATTAACTCTTAGTTAATTAGTTTCACTTTTACAATGTCCCTTTGTATTTTTATATTATATGGATAATAAACAAACTATATTCATCCAAGCGATCCCTAGTGGTCCATTATAGAAATAACTATCATGATATAAGTCTCTTGGAAGAACCTTAGATTTTTATGAATTTAATATCAATTAATAATATAATATTTGTTTTAAAAACTCTTTTTTGTCAATTTTGATACTATTAAATAATTGATTTTTGTAAAAATCATAACAGAATGATTACTTCGAAAAAAGTTAATTAAATCATTTCTAACATGTAATATTAACCTATAAAATTAGTTTAATTAATAAAAAGTCTCATATTATATTTATTTGGGTATCTACATTATCAATCAATTTAATTTTTCACTATTATGGTAATTATTGCATCACCATTGTGTCATAAATAAATTAAATTATTTAATGTCTAAAAATTATAAATAAAATTCCATTATGTATTAAATCTTGTTATATTTCTAATGAATATTTATAGTCGAAAATCCAACATATATAACCCTATGTAATTTTTTTTTCTAAAACATATATGCTTGTGTCGTTTTTGTATTCATTTTAACTTAATTAAAATAAAGTGTCCCTATCACTTACAAGTGGCACCATGAAGTCCCAAAATCGACACAAAGATTCCCATGGTCGGACATGTGTCAACCAATAAGGTTAGGACAAGTTTTAGGGTAATTTGTTATTATTATAATATTATTTTTTATCCCTTATTTACCGGATTTACCCTTTAACCATAGTAAGTAAAATATTTACCGAAGTAATTATTCAAAATGTCTGAAAATAAAAGTAACCTATTTACACAATTTGAACATCCTGATTCCAAATATGGAATCAATTTCTCCAAATTCAAAACAAAGAAGTGGTAGAAAATAATTTAAAATAAATTCCCGCTATCAAAACAAAAAACGTGTTTTTAAGATATAATAACTATCAAAAGATTGATATTTGTTTATGTTCGGTTTAATTGTCAAATTATGTCCCATGACCAAAATTTTATTAAATTGTAAAAATATAGTTTAAATATACTTTAAAACCCCTCAAATTTATAATTTATCACTTTTAATTATTTTTAATAGAAAAGTTGTTTTTAATTAAAATTTAGTAATTTTCACTATTCATCAAAATATTAATGTTATCCGAAAGTACCAAAATTTCACCATAGGCTAAATTCGATACTCCGAATCCAAAAATGAAGTCCATTTTGAGAGATAAAATTTATAAAATTTCAAAAAGTAGGTATTACTATTCATAACGGCTAGTTTGATCTTTTGTGGTGTGTGTTAGAACTCAATGATGCATACAACACACGCTATTGCCTTATTAAAAGAGAAGTGTACCGTAGAAGCTTAGGGTGTTACATTCTCCCCTCCTTCAAATAATTTCATCCTCGAAATTTCTAGAATACTACCACATGAAAAGACTCGGGTGGTTCTTCATCATAAGTTCCTCGGGTTCCCACGTTGCCTCTTCCATCTTATGGTTTCTCCACAAAACATTTACCAGACGCGTCGTTCGGTTTATCAGTACCTGTTCACTCATATCAATAATCTTGATGGGTTCTTCACAATAAGATAGATCGGGTTCCAGTTCTAATTCCTCATAGGTGAGTACATGCGTTGGGTCAGGCTTGTATTTCCTCAACAGAGATACGTGGAACACATCTTGAACTTTGGAGAGACTTGGCGGCATTGCCAATCGGTAAGCCACAACCCCAATTCGTTCTAGAATTTGGAAAGGTCTGATGTACCTGGGACTCAATTTACCTTTATTACCAAAACTTATGACTCCCTTCCATGGATATACCTTTAGGAAATCATGATCACTGAATTGAAATTAAAATCCATCCTTCGATTATCGGCATAGCTCTTCTCCATACTTTGAGCTGCTTTGATGTGATTTTGGATTACCTTCACCTTTCCCATTGTTTCCTCCACCAGTTATGGACCTACAAGTTTTCTTTCACCAATGTCATACCAATAGGTTGGTGTGCAACATCTCTTTCCGTATAACGCTGCATATGGTGCTATATGAATACTCGAATGGAAGCTATTGTTATAGGAAAATTCTACCAGAGATAAATATTGATCCCACATACCCTGAAAGTCATGTGAGCCGGATCTCAACATGTCTTCTAAGGTTCGAATAGTTTGTTCTGATTGTCCATCTGTTTGAGGGTTGTAGGCAGTTCTCAAATGATGTTCAGTATCCAAGGATTTCTGAAGACTTTTCCAGAATCTTGATGTAAAACGGGGATCACGATCAGAAACAATCAATAGGGGTACTCCATGAAGTCTCAAAACTTCATCAATATATATTCATCCTAGATGATCCAGTGGTAGATCTTCTATTATAGTAAGAAAATGTTCTGACTTGGTAAGACGATCAACAATTACCCGAATTGCATCATTCCTTCTAGGAGTCTTTGGTAGTCCCATGACAATGTCCATCGTGATATTATCCCATTTCCACTCAGGTATGGGAAGTGGTTGCAATACTCCACCAGGCTGTTGCCTTCTAGCTTTCACTTGTTGACAAACCATGCATCTTGACACAAAATCAGTAATCTCCCTCTTCATGTTGTCCCAAAAAAACTTTTCCTTCAAATTTCTATACATTTTGGTGCTCCCAGGGTGTATAGAGAATTTGCAACTATGAGCATCATCCAGCAATTCCCTTTCTAGAGCAGTTATATCGGGAACACAGTGTATCTTCCCAAATTTCAAAATTCCATCTTCATACACAAAGTATCACAATCTCCCATCATTCACAGATTTAATCTTCTTTTGAAATTCTTCATCATCAGTCTTAGAACTCTTAATACTTTCCAGTAAAGATGGTTTGGAAACCATTTGAAAAAGAATTGATATTTCACCTTCCCTAATTATTCCCATGTCAATCTTCACTAGATCCATGAAAATTGGATCCCTTTCAATTCTCATATTGTTCAAAACTCCATGGTATTTTCTACTCAAAGCATCTTCCAACTTGTTTTCCTTCACAGGGTGGTAGTGCATCGTGCAATCATAATCCTTGAGAAATTCAAGCCATCTCCTTTTTCTCGTGTTGTGTTCTCTTTGGGAGAAAATATACTTCAAACTCTTGTGATCAATATAAATCTTACATTTTTTATCATAGAGTTAGTGCCTCTATATCTTCAAAGCAAAGACCACATCTTCTAACTCGAGATCATGTGTAGGATAGTTTTGCTCATTAATTTTCAACTATCGTGATGCATAGGTAATAACCCTATCATTCTGCCTAAGGACACAACCAAGTCTTTTCTTCGATGAATTACTATAAATAACGAACCCATCATTCTCCGATGGTAGAGTCCATATAGGAGCATTGACTAATCTTCTCTTCAGTTCTTCAAAACATTCTTCACACTCTTTTGTCCAAACAATTTTAACCCCTTTGCATGTGATCTTCGTTAATGGGTTAGCCAATCGGGAAAAATTCTGGACAAAACTTCGATAATAACCTGCCAAACCAATAAAACTATATACCTCAGTTATACTCATAGGTGCTGGCCATTCTTGGATTGCCTTGGTCTTAGAAGGATCAACAGAGATTCCATCTTTAGAGACAATATGGCCTAGAAAAGAAATCTCATGAAGCCATAATTCACACTTTCTAAACATCCCATATAATTCATGTCTTCTCAGAGTCTTCAAGATAATGCGCAAGTGACTTTCATGATTTTCATAGCTTTTATAGTATACCAAGATATCATCAATAAATACCACAACAAATTCATCGAGATATTCCTTGAAAACTCTAATCATCAGATCCATGAATACTTAGGGTTCATTAGTCAATCCAAAAGGCATTACAGTAAACTTGTAATGCCCGTAACTGGTTCGAAATGCTGTCTTCAGAATGTCTTCCTTGTTTACACACAACTTATGGTATCCATATTGAAGGTAAATCTTTTAAAATTATTGAGCTCCATGCAGTTGGTCAAATAAATCATCAATGCGAGGTAGGGGATACTTGTTCTTTATTGTTATAGCATTGATCTCCCTATAGTTGATACATAACCTCATAGATCCATATTTCTTTTTAACAAAAAGAACAGAGGCTCCCAATGGAGAAACACTAGGGAGAAAAAATCCATTATCACTCAATTCCTCTAGTTGTTTCTTTAGTTCAACTAATTCTATAGTGTCCATTATATAAGGGGTCTTTGATATAGGCCTTGATCCAGGAATTAAATCAATGGAAAACTCAACATCTCATTCTAGAGGATGTCTAGGTAAATCGTACAAAAATACATCTACATATTCTTTCACAATAGTTACATCCTCTATTTGAACATTCCTCTCCTCACCCAAAGTCATTTCATTCTCTTCCTCCCCAATAATTTAATTTAGTTGAGCTACTGGGGGTGGATCTAGATAAGAATTACGTGGTGACGATTCTGCTCTAAAGATAAGGTGTTCCTTATCATCATCATTAAAAATCATAACCTCCTTCTTATTACAATAAATATTTGGTTCATAGTCTGAATTGCAATCCATATCGAGGATTATATCAATCTCAATCATAGGTATGCCGATGAGATCAGCAGATAACGACCATTTATGTTCTCTAATAGAGACTGATTCACAAAACTTTGTTGCAATGATACTTCCCTTAAGAGTTTTAACTGATAACTCCCTTGTTAAGTCAAATTGGAAATATCTAATTTTCTTATAAAACTGGGAAGATATGAAACAATGTGATGATATAGAATCAAATAATGCATTTTTTAAACATGAGGAAACCATTAACTTACCTGACACCACGTCATTTGGAGCTTCTACCACAGCAGTAGCGATAGGAAAATCTTGGCCTTGATCCCTTGACCTTTTCTGAGGTATGTTCCCCTGATGATTAGGAAATTCATTTTCATAATGTCCCATATCCCTAATATTATAGCACTGAACATTGGTAGCTTCCTTCTTCCCTTTGCAATCACGAGCTTGGTGTCCTTTTCACCACATTTGTAACAGATGCCCATTCCCTTCAAGCATGTACCAGGGTGTTTCTTCCCACATTTACCAAAGGACAGATATTCAACCATTCCCTTCTTCCCCTTATTTTCATTCCCAGATTGATCAGAAGATATCTTCTTCTCTTGCTTTTCTTTAATGTCATAAGACTTAGAGAATTACCTTTCTGTCTTGATAGCACATGAGACAATGTCTTCGTATGACGAGAGGGATTGTGAGACTAATGCTCGATGGAGAAATGGTTTTAACCCATCAAAGAAATGATCAATCTTACTTATTGGGTTACCTATATAATCTCCAACATACCTTGATATCCTTGTAAAGTTATCCTTATACATTGCGACATTCTCATCCTCCTTTTGTCTCAGACTCAGAAATTGCCTTTCCATATCTGCTCGATGGACACAAGGAAGATATTTTTATAAAAACAGATCTTTGAACTCCCTCCATTACATATTTGATACTTCATTATCTTCCTTAGTGTTTTGAATCAATGACCACCATTGATCAGCATCTCCAGTGAGGCAGTAAACTTCCATGATAACTTTTTCCATTCCACTACTCCCCAAATCCTGAAATATTTTCTCTAGGGAATTTATCCATTGCTCAGCTACTAAGGGATTTGTACTCCCATTGAACGTTGGTGGTTATTCACTCATGAAGCGATCTATAATTGATCCTCCACGCTACGGATCAGGGTGCTCCATACGTGTAAGGTTATTATTCATAACCTGAGTGAGTTGTCCCATTATGGTGATTAGATGATCGACACCAGTTCCATCACCAGCTCCACTATAATTATCCTGATCAGGAGAGAAATCCCTATATGGAGTGAGTTCATTGATACAGTTTCCATTTCTTCCTACTAGGAACCATTTCTATACAGTTTCATAAATGAGATCAGTTTATGAATCAAAATACATAATCCCATACTTATAAAACACTTAACATAAATTGACCTATTTATGGATATAATCCATAATCATAAAAAATGTTTTCTTGGAGGAATTATATACTCATAAACCCGTAATAATGATTTATAAATAAAATTAGAGTTATCCTAAGAATATCCCCTAGGAGTGTTTTAACCAAGAGTGCAGCAAGGCCCATTGTCGTGCACCAGTTCCCGTTCGAGTCTTACTCAAAGAGGTGTTTTTGGGTTTCTCACCTAGGTACATCTGTGCCAGAGATTCCTCTACCTACTCGTATCCAGACATGGATGTGTTGCTCAGAAAACTCACAAAATCTATAAAATACCAAAAATTCTATGATGTTCTTTTATACTAATCCTCAAAGTCCATCTTAGGTCTATGTGCTCTGATTAGAGAGTATCTAAATCTAGCTTCCATGGTTTGTACTAAACTTCCTATGATACCAATTGTAATGCCCCAACCCCAGTTACCTAGAGTCAGTTCCTTATTACATAACATTGCCATGATCACATGAAAGGTAAAATCTCAAAGGACCGATTGGTTTAGTAGCCTTTGAAACAGTAGATATATTCATAATGTTTTACATTACATAATAAAGTGAAAAACTACTAAAACAACATATTGTCTCCATAGGACACACTATTATCCCCTCATAATATCCCTGCAGGTCATTCATAATTTACTTCTTCACATCCTGGGAAAAAAAACATAGAAAAGGGGTGAGCTCAAATTCCCAGTAAGGATAACAATATAGCGGAAATTTTCATAAATAAGAATAAACATTTAAGGCAATGTATAACTAAAACAAAAGACTTTTCAACATGAACTTAATCATAGTATAAAAAAATAAAATGAAATAATTCCATTTACTTATTCACATGGATATTCTACTAATCGAATAATCACATGCAAAATCAATAACCACATTTATAATGATGGAATGCATAATGACAGACTATCATAACCACATAGCCAAGGACTCGTGCCAATACTACAAATAAGATTTTGCCTAGGCCTTGTGCCAAGACACTAGTTTGTCTCATGAGAACTACCGATGAATTGAGGAGCTATAGCGGGATCCACCAGTCACATATTACGTCCAATGCATTTCCATAGAAAAGGTTTAAACATAACATAAACATTTTTATTAAAACTAGAATACGAAATGTCAATACTTTCAACATAAACCATGAATGGTATAAAAATAGAACATCCATAGACAAACATATCACAAAACATTCAATACAATATAGAAGATTGGTATCATAACAAATCAACTTCAAATAAGCGGAAAATCCATCAAAAGATGTTGACATAGATGAAATCAAAACTCTTTTTAGAGAAATATCACTTTCTATTTTGAAATAATTTAAGAGTAATTTATTTATAAAATAAAACATTTTCTTTGAAAATATTATTATAATATTTTAAGGGAAGCTTTGATGATTTTATAACGGTGGAAAATAGCCACACCTGCCGTATAAGTTAAAAAACATTCTTACCTTAATTCTGTCAAAAAGGTTAAAAAACACCTTGTTTGGAAAACAACGTAAAGATTCCTTTATAAAACTCTTATAAAAATTACATCAAGGGTATAAATGACTTTAAACCATATTATTTTAAATAGTAAAATTTTTTTGAAATACTTTTTTAGGAAACATGGATGTGGATAATAAAGAGATACCAGTAGATTATTACGTATAAACAACCTCAGATAATGAAGAGATTGCAAAATAAACCCTTACCTTGTACTTTTACTTGGTTGGGGGTAGGTTAACCTCCTGTATAATGGTGAAATAATTGTTATTAAAATATAAAAGAATAATATATATTAATATGATATCATATATGATCTTTTAACATTGATTTGTTAATAATATCTTAGTATTATCGTTGTTTCGGGTGTTAACTTACTCATTTTATTTTATATGTTTTGTTACGTAAGCCATGTTTTTAATGGATAGGTTGTATATTATTCCTATCTAGAATGATATAATGTCCTTAAACATTATTTTTAAATCATCAAATGATAATTATACTTGAATTGATATGATGGAGAATTAATCTCATCGCGTTCGTGGAGACGGTAGTCCGTACGTACGCACGAGTGACAATATGATTCTTTTGATATTAAAATAATATATAATTGGATGGTATATCATATATATAGAATTATTATCCTGTTATATTTATTATTTACATGAATTATAAATCATTATTATACCCATAAATATAACAATTAATTGAATAACAATTACACCACGACGTGGAGACAGTAAGCCGTACGTACGCACGTATGGTGACATGTTATTCAAAGGATGGATAGAATAATGAATATGGTTGAACCATATTTATAATAACATAAATGTATATATAATATTCTTGTGTTATTATTTTATAATGGTAATAAAAAAGGAAGAATAAGTGGAATAATAAAGGAACTTGGAAAAGGGTGGTGAAATCATTACCTCTTCTTCGGGTTCTTTCTTTTGATTTGATCAAAAGGGCTCCTTAAGTTGGATTTATAACTAAAGGAAGGCCTCTAGGATTAAGTGAAGGATGTTTAGAGAGTATTTCGATAGAGGATGGCTGAACCAAAAGGCTTTTAAGGTGTGAATTAAATAGAAAGGTGAGTGCCCTTTTATAAGAGGGGTGAGGGAACCTTTGGAAAAGCTAGAAATATTATTTTATAATAAATTAATATTCAGTTTCTAAGGGCTCTAAGGTGGATTATTTAAATATTAAGGTTGGGATAGGTCGGAAACCACTCATCCAATAGAATTTATACAGGTTTGGGTCATTATTATAACCTTATCTTTATGTATTAAGATTAGTTAATTAGTTTCACTTTACAAAGTCTCTTTGTATTTTTATATTATATGGTTAATAAACATACTATATATATCCAAGCGACCCACAAGTATTCCATTAATGAAACACCTATCATGATATAAGTCTCTTGGCCGAACCTTATATTTTTATCAATTTAATATCAATTAATAATATAATATTTCTTTTAAAAACTCTTTTATGCCAATTTTGACACTATTCAATTATTGATTTTTTCAAAAATCATAAAAGAATTATTATTTCGAAAAAAGTTAATTTAATCATTCCTAACATGTCATATTAACCTAGAAAAGTAGTGTAATTCATTAAAAGTCTTAAATTATATTTATTTGGGTATCTAAAATATCAATCATTTTAATTTTTCACTGTTATGGTAATTACTACATCACCATTGTGTCATAAATAAATTAACTTATTTAATGTATATAAATTATAAATAAAATACCATTATATAGGAAATCCTGTTATATTTCTAATGAATATTTATAGTCGAAAATCCAACATATATAATCCTATGTAAAAAATTTTTTTCTAAAAGATATATGCTTGTGTCATTTTTGTATTCATTTTAACTTAATTAAAATAAAGTGTCCATGTCACTTAAAAGTGGCACCATGGGGTCCCAAAATCGACCCAAAGATGACCATGGTCGGACATGTATCAACCAATAAGGTTAGGACACGTTTTAGGGTAATTTTTTATTATTAAAATATTAATTTTTAACCCATATTTACAGGATTTACCCTTTAACCATGGTAAATAAAATATTTACAGAAGTAATTATTCAAAATGTTTAAAAATAAAAGTTACCTAATTACACAATTTGAAAATACTGATTCCAAATATAGAATCCATTTTTCCAAATTCAAAACACAGAAGTGGCAGAAATTAATTTAAAATTATTTCCCACTGTCAAAACAAAAAGCGCGTTTTTAAGATATAATAACTATCAAAAGATTGATACTTGTTTATGTTCGGTTTAATTGTGAAATTATGTTCAATGACAAAAATTTTATTAAATGGTAAAAATGTATTAAAAATATACTTTAAAACCACTCAAATTTATAATTTATCACTATTAATTATTTTGATTTAAAAAAGTTGTTTTAAATTAAAATTTATTAATTTTTACTATTCATCAAAATATTAATGTTATCCGAAAAGTACCAAAATTTCACCTTAGGCTAAATTCGATACTCCAAATCCAAAAATGATGTCCATTTTGAGAGATAAAATTTATAAAATTTCAAAAAGTAGGTATTACTATTCATAACGGCTAGTTTTATCGGTTGTGGTGTGTGTTAGAACTCGATGTTGCGTACAACAAACGCTATTGCATTATTCAAAGAGAAGCGTACCATAGAAGATTAGGGTGTCACATAACGCATTTCTTCACCTCATCTATGGGATTAAATTAAAATTATTTTTCACCAATTATGGGTTTTAAATTATAAAAAATGGAATCTATATTTAAATTCTTAAGGTCTATATTTTGAAAATGTAGCCTTTTTATATTGGGATATATGAATAGTAACATTAGTTATTTTTATTACCATGTTGAAAGCAATATTATGTAATTAACGATAAAAATAATATTTTAAATATAATAAAATTATTGTAACACTAGTCCTAATTTTATTGGATGATTGATTTTGTACTAAATTCATCATTGGGAGAATTTTATGTCCTATTTTCGCCATGTAAATTAATTTAATAATTTTGTGGTTTTTTATTTTATTTAAATTAAATTATGTCATACTCATATTTTTAATAAGTATTTAATTTTATATATATTGTTATCCAACACATATCATAAACTATAAATATTAATTTTGAATATAAAATATTTATCTTTATAATGTTAAATAATTTTTAATTTTTAAGAAATAAATAATTACTTTAAAGTATTACAAAATGATGATTCATTAACTTGTTAATTAATGTAAATATCAAATAAATGATATTAAGAAACCAAAGTAAATATATTTTGAAATAAATTTTAATGACCCAAACTCCAGTAGCCTAGAGCTGATTCCTTAAAATAATAAATTAGAAATATGGACAAGAGATAATATCCCAATGGATTGAACGGTATAGAAGATTTGGAAAACCATATATAACCAAAATAGTTACATATCAATAGTTATGGGAAAAAACATATAAAATCCATTAGAAACACCCATAAAATCATATATTGTCTCGAAAATTCATTCATAATATCCACCATGGTAAAAGGTAAAATATAATAATCTTGTGATATTAGGTCCATAGTAATGGTAAAAATTAGAACAAATGATATAAAAATAAAAAAAATAAAGAAAGATAAATGAGTAAAAATTCATGATATTAAAACAGAAGCTTGAGAATAATATGGTATGAATAAAAGGAAATAAAATAATTCTATATAAATAATAAAATTATAATGAATACTCTCCATGGATATTCTAGTAGTCGAATAATCACATGGAATATAAATTGTGATATCATACTAATAGATGGCATAATGCTAGATTACATGAACATACTGTTAAGGATTCTCCAAATAAATAATAAATAAATGGAAAAAACCCATTCTCCTTTCTCTCATGAGATCTGCCGATGTATAGAGAGCCTATAGCGGGCTACACAAATCACTTATTATGTCCAATGAATTCCTTATATGTTGAATATTTGATTTAAAAAGATATATTTAAATAAAAGTGTATTATACCATGTTGAAATATTGGAATCCATATGATAGAAAAATTCTTTAATATAATCATTGATAAATTATTGAGATAAATCCTCATTCCCTATGTAATTAAAGTTTATTTTGGAATCTCATTTTTTTTGTTATAAAATTTTATTTTATACATGAATTTCCTATAATAAAAAATGGAATGAAAATGAAATTTTTTATGTATAAATGATGTGCAACTGAAGTGGAAACATGTAAAAATAGTTTTTAACAGACATTATAAAATGGAATCCTTAGTGCAATTTAAGGGAAAAAATAAGATACTTTAAAAAGGAAAATTTTATAATTGTTTTTTGAATCCACAAATGAAAAAATATAGTTTTTCATGAAAGAAACAGTTATTTTAGAAAAGATTATTGTGTCTTAAAATAGATTATTCAGGGAACATTAAAATGGGTAAGAAATCGTTATATTTCCTTTTATTCAGTATTTATTAACATGAAAAATTGAAAAGGGAACATTATAAAACATGAATTTCCCATAAAATAAAGATAAAATAACATGGATAAAAGAGTTTGAAAATTATAAAACAATAGAACATTTTTATAAAAATAATTAAGAATTACAATGTGAAAAAGTGAGAAAAGCCTAAACTGAATGAAAAATGTTGGTTCGAGAAGAAATCCTTAAAACCATGAGAATTGTCCAAACATAAGCCCCATAAAATTTAATATCATAAAATAAAATATTTAATACCATGAAGTTGATAGAGTAAATATATTATGCAGCATATGGTAGTATAAATAATCCACACATAAGAAATAGTAGTGAATAAGGCACGTCTCAGAGAAATAAAGGCGATATGAAAAAACCTTACCTTATATATGGAAGTGTTTTGAAATTATGTTTATTATATTTGATAATTATATTAGATTCATTATTAGTATAATTTATAACCATTTTAACATTTTTTTGATTTATTAAAATTTTATTGTTATTATTTATGACCTTTTTAAAGCGTTAAAATATTTATTTCTACTGTTATGGAGTGTTCTTTTTTTAGTTTTTTTATTTATACACTTGTATACATGTAGAAAATATTTTTTATAATGTGATTAGTCTTATAGAATTTAAATTCTATGATTTTAATTAACATACATAATATTAAATTTTTATACATGTATATTTTATAATTTTTTGTTAGGATGAATCATTATATAAGACATTGGTGATAATTATTTAGATTATTTTCATGGTTTTTGATCATTGAAATCTAGTTTGGTATCATTAATTAATATTATGTATATATACTGGTTACAAATCATTAAATATGATGTAAGAAAAAAATTATAATATTATTTAACCATAAAAATGGTTTTATGAACTCCCTTTAAGTGGGAATTTAAAAATGAAAACATGTCATCCACGAAGGTGGTAAGTCGACACCTCATAGATGATGTTTTCATTTTGAGAATAAAAGAAAAAGGATAAAATAATTTGTCATATATTTTCCATTTACATAATAAAATTAAATTATATATATGATATTCGATTTTTAATTCATGTTTCCATATAGGAATTGAGATGATTAAACTAAAAGAAATAAAAAATAATAATTAAGGTGAAAGAGGATTTTACCGCTTGAATTATAATACTGGAGAAACTCCATAGAGAATTTTTTCTGCATTTTATTGATACAAGAACCTCTTAGACATGGAGAAGATGCATGAAAATATTATTGGGTTGAAATGGGACAAGTTTCAAGGATTTAAAGGTGTGAGCATAAGGGGTGATATTTATAGTGGAAAAAAGTGGTGTTTTTTAGAAATTATATGAACTGGTTTTTTTTATTTTATAAGTACTGTGAATATATTTAAAACTATCACTAAATATATTAAATTAATGAGATATTGTTTTATATTATGGGCATACATTTTCCACACAGCATCAGTGACTCAATAATTCATGTATTTATTATATATATTAAATTATCATATTTAACTATCCAACAAAAACACTAATAATTTATGAAAAATACAAAAAATTAACACTATAATTTCTTAAATATGCAGAATTAAAAAGTTAAATCCATTTTATGAAAATAATTTATTAAATATAAGAAAGTAAGTTTTTAATTAAGTGTCATTTATTTAAAAAATAAAGAAATTCAAATTTTAACTGATTATATGACACTTCTAAAAATTAATTAAGACCACATAAATTTATATTATAATCTTAATAAAACAAAATAATAATTTATGGCTCAATTTTATAAACATAAATTTTCTCTTTAATAATTATATTAATTATAAAATTTTAAATAACATTTGGCGATTCATAAAAATAAAAATACTTCAACTAAAATTTATTACACATTTATTTAATAGTTTTAAAATATAAATATATTATATATAAATTTATAAAGTACCTACATTTTATTTATAATTTCAGAGGCTTGATCAAATTAAAATCTAAAATAGTCTTTTAATATAACAAAATTAAGGGGTTTATAATAATTAGCATTCTTCACTTTTCAAAGGAAAATAAATTTTTTCCAAAAAAATAAAAAAAAATTCACTCTAAGATAATATTGACATTATGATATTAAAAATGAAGTTTACTTTTCTCAATTTAATTTATATAAGTTTCCAAAATTAATTGAAATATAATTTCCCTATGAAGAGCTAGTAACATGTCCATTAGAATAATACTCTCATTTATGTGTAAAATTTTACTTATTCTTATATTATAATTATAAAAATCATTTGAATGAATCTTAAAATGAACGTTAAAAATGTGGTTAAAACTATTCATTCCCACCAACTTAATGTCTAGGATATAACGATGACATTTTAAATAGTATATCATGGTTCTTAACTCAGTGTTTCATATAACATAGTCTATCAATGATTTCAAATATAAATAAGACATACATAAAAATATTTGGGTGTTACATTATTCCCTCTATCAATAAATTTCATCCTCAAATTTTAATCAGGTGACCGGTAATCACATAATTGTCATTTTAGAATACACTTTTCGAAATAAAAAATCTAAAAAAGGCTTAACAAAAATTCCTCTTAAAAAAGGGAAAAGACAATATGATTGTTACCACAGAACTAGGTTTCCCTATAATAGAACATTAGAGGGAAGGGAAAACATGATACAGGAAGGACATATAACCATCATGTTAAGATGGATAGTGTTAGAGAAGATGCTCATCGGAAAGATAACCATCACAAGATTGTAAATATGGGATTGGTTAAATGACCATTGACTTCTCAAAAAGAAGGTAAAAAAAATAAATTTTTTGTTCCAAAATATGTTTCCTAGATGTGAGGGATTATTTTACTAACCATATAAGCACATAATAAAATAAATTTAACTGATTCCTTTCCATGTAATAAACCTAATATCATACTCATTTTTTTCTTCAATCAATTTCAACAACAAGCCTTCCACTTTAAAATAATGTTCATTATGAATTTTTTCTACTTGAAGAACTTTTAATAAATAATATAGTCTTTATTAATTCATAAAAAATTTAAAAGTTTACTAAAACCACAATGGTTAGCACACATTATCAACCATTAATATGTGTTTATGTTTAAATTTATCCATTATAAAAGTAGTTAATCTTAAGAATGGTCTAAAACATGTATGCCCAAATTCAACGACATAAAATTTAGAAGGTTACTAAATTTCACAAACGAAGTAATCCTACGATTACCAAAATAAAGTATCTCTTAATACAACATACCAAATATATGAATAACTTGATCAACTTAAAACCTTAAAAAATATGCATGATTCTAAATATTTAAATAATAAATACTCTTGTACAAACCTAATAGATATCATAATTCTTATAACTATAATATCATAACATAATTATTGAATCCAAAAACAAAAATATATTAAGTAATCAACTTTGAATGTAGAGTCAACATAATATTGAACACAATCGCTTAAATGTTTCTAAGTAATATTTCCTTTATTCTTGGGAAATTCAACTGTGTAGTTCCCCATATCCTTATTGACAAACAATTGATTATTGGAAAATTATTTCCTTCTCCACCAATTATGATCATGGTGGAATTTTTTCCAGAATTTATAAAAACACATTTTCCACTTAATCATATACAAATGTGTTTCTTTCAAGAATTATCACATGTAAGAAAATATTTTTTTACCCTCAACCATTTATTTATATTTTTCACATTTGAATTCTTATTCACTTTCTTCCATTTTTAGAAATAGAAATGGATAATTATTTCATTATCTTGTTAAAACATGATATTATTTCATTATATGATTAGAATATTTGGGGCACTACTTCCCTTCTAAGGAATGGATTATGCTCCTAATAGAAGATATCATTTTTACTCTTTAGATCGCGTATATGGTGAGGTTCAATTTATTTTTTCTAAGAGACATTTCTAAACAATATCAAACCCCAGAGTATATCATACCAATATAAAAAATAAATCATAATCCCATGATTAGTGAATTACATAACATAAATTTAAAAACATATGTGTATATAATCTCATAATCATAAAAATGGTTTCTTTGGGGAATATTTTCTTTTAAATCATTCACAGTGGTTTATAAAACCTTTGAATTATCCTAATCATATCCCTCAGGAGTGTCAAAAAATGAGTGCAGTAAGGCCCATTTCCATATACTAAGTTATTGTGAGTCAGGCCTAAAACTCATTGTTAGCATTGTCACCCCTATGTACATCTCTATTAGAACCAAATCCAGTTTTAGTATCTAGATATGGATGTATTTCAAAGAATACCAACATAATCTATACCATACAAAAATTATAGGAGGTTTTTTAAAACATATCCTCAAAAGCTATCATAGAGTTATCTTCAAAAATATATGTTTTTAAATCAAGTTTCAATGATTTCTTCCAAAAATATCTGATACCAATTGTAAAGACACCAACCCCAGTAACTAAGATCCAGTTCTTTACAATATTACATTTTCACTATGAACATGATATCCCATCTGAATGGAACAAACAGTTTAGTGTATTTTGAAAAATACATTCAATCATAATAGGTACATTATAAATACTAAATAAAAAAATATATACACTCCTTTTGAAACACTCATAAACTCCAATATTATCTCTACATGTCATTCCTAATATATATCATGGAATCCTTGGGAAAATAAATCATACGATGTGGTAGAGATCAGATGCTCGATCAGGGTAAAGAATAATGTGGAATCTATAAGCCTATAAAATAATACAAGGAGAATAACTAAAAATTCATGCCATTAAAAAAAAATCATCAGTATTATTTGGTAGGAATAAAATCTGATCAAATAATTCGATGTAAATAATCATAAAACAATGAAATGTAAAAATGGATATTTAACAAGTCAAATAATTACATTAAATATAAAACAAAATTTATCAGGAGAGAATTCATAATGTCAGACACCATTAAATTTTAATCAAGACATAGACTAAGAAACCATACCTAATTGTGTAAAAACCAGGTCTAGTTTGTCTCATGAGACCAACTAATTCATTGATGGGATAGAGAAGGGTCCTCCCATCACTTACTAAGTCCATTACATTCCTCATATTTCAAATAATAGATTTAAAAATTTATATTTTAATACATGTTTCTCATACCACATTGAAATATTTTAATCTTAATAATAGAAAAATAATATAATAAAATAAAATCACTAATAAATTATTGAGAGAAATACCGTGACTATTTGGGAATATGAGTTCTTTTGGAAAATAAATTTTATTTGTAATAAAATCATAATGAATGTATGAATATCCAAGAAAATGATATGGAAGGAAAATTATTTTAATAAAGAGAAAACATGTTAAAAGATTTCAAAGGGACATTATAGATGAGCCACTACATTGTAGTTTAAATGAAAATATATAACATTCATTAAAATAGTAACATTTATAAATGTTTTTATAAAACTAGAAATTATACAATATTTTATTCATTGAAAAAAATAATTATTTTATAAAAAATAATATTTTATTAAATTGGATTATGAATGGTACGTGGGAATGGGTATGAACGTACGAGGTTCCCATAAATGGGGCTTGCTTAACAAGAAGAATTGAAAATGGATCCTTAAAAACATGAATATACAATCAAAAAAAGATGAAAATATTTAGATACATGATTTTGGAACATAGAAATTTAATTTTGAATAAAAATATAGAAATAATGAAGGATTACATTCTGTTAAAGAGATAGAAAGAATAACTGAAAAGAAAAAAGGAGGTTCATGAAGAAATCCATACCACATTGAAAATAGTCAAACCATATGTCCGATTAAATTTATGATCATCCAGTGAAACAATGAAAACCACGAATATAAATATATTCATGATTTTGTAAATATTACGGGAAGGATACATACACCACACTCAATAAATAGTTGTGAACAAGGAAAATTTCACATAAATAAAGGTGAGATACGAAAACCGTCACCTTATTTTTGAAAGTGTTCTGCACCTGTGCTTAATATCAAAGAAAATTAATTTATGTTAATTAATAATTTAATTAAGAACATATTTAAGATGTATTTTATTTATTATAATTTTATTATATTCATTTATGACATTTTTTTGAGTTATAATATTTAATTTCATTTTTTTGGATTATTCTTTTCCTTGGTTTTCATGGTTGGTCCACTTGTATACATGTACGAAAGACTATGTAAAATGGGAAAAGTTATCCAAAATTAAAATTATATGTTTTAATGAATTTAAAAATATAAAATAATTATATAAGTTAATTTTTTATTTCGGGATGAGTGTGAATCCTTATATAAGACATTATTTATAATCATAGTGATTAATTTGGTGGGTTTTTTAAAATTACAAACAAGTTTTGTTTCATTAATTAATTAAACAAATATATAGTGGTTCGAAAACCATAATATGATTATATATATATATTATAATTTTATTAACCATTAAATTGGTTTTTTGGTCATCCATAAAGATGTAATTGAATAATGAAAACAAGCCATCCATTAATGCGGTAAATTGACACCTCACATATAATGTTTTATTTTTAGAATAAAAGGAAAAGTAGAACAGTCATGATGGTTGATATTAAATGGAAATAATAAAATTAGAGTATATATATAAGATATTGGTGTTATCATTCATGTTTGTACACAGGATGTGAGGATGGTAAAACAGAAAAAGTAAAAACAACTAGGAAAGAGAAAGACGATTTTACCTCTTTAATTATTCTCCTTGAGAACATCCTTAGGGAATTGTTTTTGGTATTTTGGTGATAAAATAACCTTATAGACATGTTAATAGTCTTTGGAAATGAATTAGACCAATGTTTTATAGGTTTCAACCCTTTTTAATGGTGAGGTTAAGGGGTTATACGCGGTGGTATTTATAGTTGAAAAGAGGTGTGTTTTTTAATATTTTAATAAATTTTTTTTCATTTTAGCTTATGAAAATGATGATATTGAGTATTATAACTAAATATATTAAAATAATGACATATATTTCGAGAATATATTATTACATCATCCATACATCATCTAGGACTCAATAATTCACGTTTTAGTTATACACCGTAAATATCTGTATTTCACGGGTCCCTAAAATTTAAATATTTTTGAAAAAACCCAAAAAATAAACCATAAAATGTATCATTGGGGATAAATAAAAACTTAACTACATTTTATGCAAATAATATTCTAAATATGAAAAATAAAAATTTAATTAAAACAATCATTTATTCAGAAAAGAATGATTTTAAGATTAAAACCCATTTTTTGACACATTCAATAATTAATTAAGGTATCATAATATTATCTTATAATAATAAGAATGTAACATATTAATTTATATATAAATTTTTTTTCAAAATAATTTTTCTTTTAAATCATTATATTAATTATAATATTGTAAATAAATAATAACATTTCACATAAATTCTAATATTAATTTATCTTTTTTAATTCATCTATTTTCTAATTCCATAACATAAATATATTATTTTTTAATTTATGAGGTACCAATATTTTATTTATACTTTCATTGGTGATATATAATTAATATCATAAATAGAATTTTAATATTAAGAGATTAATGGTTTTATAAAAATCGGTAAATTTCACTATTCGTTTGAAGTTAAATATTTTTCAGAAAATACAATAAATTCATCCTAAGATAATTTTGAAATTAAGGTAATAAAAATTTAATTTAATTTTTTCAATTATATTTATAAAATTTTCAATATAATTATTTTAAAATAAGTTCATTATTAAAAGTTGGCATGACTTCATTTAGATAAATAAAGTCTTTTATGTGGAAAATTTTATTTTTTTCTTTTCTTATGCCTAAAAACAATTTTGGATGAATTCAAAAATATATATTTAATTATATGTTTAATAATATTTAGTCCCAACAATTTAAATTTTTGGTATTAAAAGTCACAATTTAAATAGAATATCATGGTATTAAACGCGGTGTTGTGTGCAATATAGGATATCGAAGGATTTAAATATAAAAGTGACATATGTTAAAATATTGAGGGGATAAATAACAAATGTAATTAAAAAATTTATAGATTACCTTTACATGTTAGTGATTTTTTGGAATAATTGGTTCGATTTATCTTGTTTATATGATATTTTTTGAAAAACATGTAATGAATAGTGTCAAAATTCACATCAATGATTTGTTAAAATAAATAATATTTTATTAAATGATATAAAATTTATAATAATATAACATTTATCTAGTTTATTTTTATAATATTGAAATAATAATGCATGTATCATTTATGTTCTCTTTAAAATTTCATAGTAACTATATTTGCATTCAAAGGGTAAAAACACATGTTGTCACAGTAAGAGTTAAAGAGGTTAATTAGTTGTTAAATCCAAAAGATAAGAGTTATAATGTGACATAAATATCACTAAAAATAATTTTATGAGATTATTTCAACCAATAATCATCTTTAATTTTTAAATAACTAACTTTGGATCATTTTTCAATGGAATACAAACTCAATATTTTGACGGTTTCTTAAAGTGTCCCTCACATCAATTATGTAAGGGAACCTCCTACCCAACATCTTGCACAACCAAAATCCTTTTATATCAACCCAAAACTACCCATTTGTCCTTCCAATATCCATATACAATTTTTATAAATTTTATTTTCCAAAAAGACTAATCCTAGATACCATAATAAGAGATCTAAAGTAAGTCCTCCAAAGAAGAGGCAATCGGTTTTACCAACACATTCAAGTTAATTTATTCATCTAAATCTTATTCTTGTTTTTTTTCAATTATAAATTAATCAATACCATAAAATATATACTATGAGACGTTATTATTATTATGTAATTAACATATTCCACCTTCCTTCCATTCTATGAAATAAGATAGCACAATGTCTATGTACGTAAGACTTACCATCTCCATGCCATGGTTTAATATTTTTTTATCAAAAATTTTATTAGAAGGGTATTAATGATGGAAATAATGGATATATATAATGAAGATTAAATTATATTTATTATTGAAAAAATAATATACCATAAAAATTATTACAATTTCATCATTAGGAAAATGATACTCTCACCTGTGAGTATATATGGCCTACCACCTCCACGACGTGATGGGATTCATTTTCCATAGTAACAATTCAAGATTTATTATAAGAATGTATATATTGAAGAAATATTATATCAATGAACACAAAATAATTTTTATTATTAAGGAAATATATTCTATGCTTAATAATCATGCCTTACACTAAAAAACATGCATAGGAAAATGAAGCACTTAACACCCGCAATAAGGGTAATAACAAAATATTATTCAGAAAACGGTTATATATTTATGTAATCTTACAATATATGATATCACAAATATTAATATGGTTCTATTATAAATAAATAACATGATTTAATCTATTATAAAATAATTCAAATACGTATAAAATAAATTGGACATAATTAAGTTTTATTTAAAAATATCCTTATTACAAGGGTTTTTTTATGCTTATTTATAAACTATAGAATATTTGTATTCCAGGTCCATGTTTTATAAAAAAAATCTAAAATATTTTTTAATATTATATTAAATATATTAAAACTCTATTTAACTATGTTCAACCTTTTATAAATTTTTTTGAAGGGAATCATTGTGTCATTTTCCAAACGAGGTTCATTTTGACTTTTTTGACAAATATATGGAAGGAATGTTTTTTTAGTTTATAAAAGATGAGTATATTATTATACCTTTAGGAATAATTTATGTCTTAAATCCTCAATTAAATTATTTTGAGGTTATTTTTAATGTAATTTTTTTCTTTTAATTTATTGTGACTTTTTATGTAAATGAATTCAAATCTAAAAGGTGGTACTTCTTATAAAAATAAATTATTTTACAAGAGAATTATCATCTATGTCATGATCATTTTTTTATAATGTATCATATTGAGATTTATGTAGTAGAAGATCACATAAATGATTTAATTTAATGTTTTTTGAGCATTTTGATATTGGATGTGCTGTTTGGATACCATTAATGGATTGTGGTAAAGTTTTCAGTTTTCATATGTTTTTTAATATGAAGGTTTATATTTTTTGTGTCTCACCCTTTTCATATGAAGAATTAATTGGACATAGTAATGGGATGGGTGGGTCCATTTATCCCCCCTTGACACATTAATAGGTTTAATGAGATATACTTGTTTGGGTATTGGCTGAGGCCATACCAGTTTATGTATGGTGTCTTGGAAGAATCCTTGATGGCATGTTTATGATGTCTAGATTTATTAATTCCCTAATTATGAGACTATTTAGTTATATTATATGTGATTATTTTATTATAATATTATCCATGTTTATGATTCATTATTTTTATTGGATTATTTTATTACCTTTTATTCCGTCTATATTATGATCATGATTACGTTTAAATGAAATGTATTTTAGTTATTTACATTTCCATAATCTATTATAATTATTTATGATATCATTCATTATATGTATACCCTTACCGATCAACAAATACCACCCTTTTATTATGTTTTATTCTTCCCCATGATTCCAGGAGGATTATTATGACATATATACAGGGTTAATATAAAAGAATAATGGAATTATCAATGTATTTTCAATGCTATGTATTTAACATCAAATTGTAATATAAGATTCATTTATGTAATCTGGTTTCCAAAACTACAAAATGGATTTGTCAATTTTTATTTAACTGTTGTATATATTTAAATGTAATAATGTGTGGAAACATATTTTTGATACTAGGGTTGATGTCTTTACAACATAAATGGTTGAAAAAATCTTAATATAAATTCATAAAATTTACCCCAAAATCAATTTATAGAGAACAATGTTTTTAAACATAAAAATGACCATGAAAAAAAAGTTGATTCATATTGAATTATCAAATTCTGTTAAATAAAATAGATATTATTATAATTTAAAACCAAATCTCAAATATAATGGGTATTTTAAAATTATATGATTTAAATAAATGGAATATAATTTTACTATCGTCGAAATTTTTCACAATTCACTAAAAAATAAATCCTTTAAAAAAAATACCAAAAAAAATCACCTAAATGAATTTTAAAAATAATTATTTAGAAAATGATATTAATTATTTCAAAAATAACTTATAAAAATGTTTTTAATTAATAATAAATTTAGCAAACAAAATGAAATAAATACTATTTTCCATGAAATTGTTTTGAAGCAAAAAATGAATTTTCTGAAACTGAGTACATATTTATGATCCATTAATCAATAAAATTTCATTATTGTGATACATTATATATATTTTAATAATTTATTTATTATAATTAATACGAAAAATTTAATTCTTAGGTTATAATGGTAACTTTTAAGTAATAATATTTTCATATTATATTGTAATTTTTTTAATTCTCATGTTTCATGTTTAGAAATATATCAATCATAAAATTAATTTAAAATATATTCTAATAGAGTTAAATTCCTGAATCAAATTCATATTTTTATTTTTTGTGACATTGGATTAAGAGAGAATTAGAAAATATTCAAACAAAAAATATATTCAATCAAAATATCATAAAGGACAAAAAATCAGAAATACACTCCACCCTATCGAATCCCAATTGAAAAATAAAAAAATAGGTGAAAAAGGATGATACGTACCCTATAAAGTATTAAATTGTTTATCAAAACAACACATCTAATAGTTGGAAGGCTGGACCAAGGAGTTAACCTGCACTTAGTAGGAAACATCATGAATGAGTGGGAATAAGCCAATTGGGTCTGATATATTATTGAGGTGTTCAGAGATATAATGTATTGAATAAAACATTATAATGTATTGTGAAAATTATAGATCAATTGCTAATAAAACCATGATCATATACATGATATTTTTAGATTTTGGTTATTAGACTCAAATACATTAGATGTTCAACAATGTGAGGTTATGATAAGTGTTTGGGATTTAAAAAATATTATAGGGGTTATAATAATAAATAAAATGTAACCAACATTGTTTATAATAATGATTTATTTGAGTTTTGTAGAAAAATTCCTATAGCTTTTGTAGGTGATGATGTTGGTACATATGTAAGAGTTAAAATTTGATCAATTTATACACCCAGAATCCCCAAAAATAATATTTTTGGGTTATTATTTGAAATTATAAAGGGGTTAATGGTAGGGAAGATAAATCAATGATTGTGATTTTATCCAATAATTATGATTGGGTTATAGTATTTTATCTTTGAGAAAATACAATACCGAAGGTGTGTACTTATTATGAACTAGCAGATGACCCTGCAATAGTGGTAAGAATGACTCACAGTATCCTTACAAAGTTAATGAGTACTACTGATAATGAATTTTCATATAGTTTGGATGTTAGGAATATTATTCTCTGGTACAATTATTGGATAATAGATGTCAGATAAATCACGTTATCTCATTTTTGTTGGATATCTACCTACTATCTGGGGAAATCATTCTAAGGGAAATGCTACAAATGATTTTCTGGATTATTCCAATTTCTTTATTTTTTTGGGATAACACACATTTAGAAAGGTATGAGTTCCCAAGCCTCTTCAGCCCATGGACATAAACATAATGTGATCATTATTCAACATTTTTAGGGTGCATCCCTTAAGAATAGATAGAAACATATTGATCACCAGATTAGAGGCAAATGATAGGATAACCAATATCCCATTCAACATCGCAACTAGTAAGATCAAGGAAAATGGTACTACTGGAATCAAGGATAGGTCATTCCCAATTTCTTTAAAAGTGATATATTGGATACATAAATCAATGACCCGATCATCTAAAGGACTTAAACTCATTACTGGTTATTACATAAATTACTCTACCACTAGTGGTTCACACCATAGATATTCACTAGTGTTCACCGTGAGCATCACATGATGATTATCAGGAAGCTCTTGTGGATTTTTGATACTGATAGAAATTAAGATAGAACCATATTTTCAATGAATAATTACTCAACTTGATTACAAAAGTACTATATAATGAGTTTTTATGTTCTTTATCTTTAGGATACTTTGATATAACTAATTCTATATTTGGAAATAATGGATATTTTTTGGGGTGGAATGTAAAGGAAAATACACATATAAGGGGGCCTGCTATTTGAAAAGGAGTGCCTCTAATGATAATGTGGCCACATTGTTTATTCAAGTTCACTAACACAATTCATTGTTGAGGTCTCTAGGGAGGGAACATCTTTTGATAAGGGGTTGCTGATGAAGTTAGTATAGTTATAGGGATATGCTTCCATGAATTCAAATTCCACTTTTAAAAGGGATATGAGGAAGTAATTGAATGGAATCAAGGTGATATCAAAAGACACAAGATTTACTAAATATGTAATGAATGTGGATGATTTTATTCAATAATTCACTGAAAGAATGTTTTGGTGATAACTTTAGACTTTTGGGATATTTTAGGACGAAATCGATCTTACCCGGGCCATTCCTATTATCCCCCATGCCATAAAATTCAATCCAAAATAATGATATAGAAGACATTGTATAATCTGAAGGATAAGAAAACATTTTCACTACTAGGATGATAGAGATACCTGATAGCAAGACCAAGTAATTATTACAAAATTATAGTCAACATAGAGACACAGACCAGAGAGAGACTGGCGGTAAGGATCCATAGGGTAAAGACAATGACTCGGTCACGAAACCCATTGAGGAAAAGTAAGCTATATCTATCAAAGTGTCTATATAAATATCACTATACAATATAAATCATGGATAATGAAATTACTATGGAAACATTATATATATAAAAACAATAATATAATTTTTCCAACATGTTCATGAGTGATTGAGTGAGGATATTCTAAAGTAGAATTTGATCATATGTCGAGGAGGGGTGGTGAGTATATCTCAACAATACAAAAAGTAAGAGCCATATCACTATAAATATTTTTATTCCTTTTGTTTTTTAATGTGCTTCCTTCTGATTCGTTGGGGAATCATCTTGTAATTGATGTCTTTTATCTCTCGTGGGTGTTAACAATAATTCTATTATAGGGATAAGATGGAAATGTCAGAGCTTATTCATAATTAGGAAAACCTTTTGGGAACTCTATATAAACCCTCTAGACATTATAATTATTTAATTAGTACAACAGGTTAAGGAGGAACTTTTGATGGCTCTTGGGATACCTACTAATGTAAAGGGATCCCTATAAGTGAAGACTAAATATAAATATCATGTAGTTAACCTATTAGAGTGAGTGTTAGTAGATACTGTATAGGCATAAGGGATCCCCATATTTCTAAAAGAGGGTGAATTTGAACTGTCAATTATCTTTCTGTCATGTATGTTTTCATACGATGAATCGATACTTTTTAGTGTATATATAACATTATTTTATACTTAAATTTATTTAGGTAGTACCAAACCCCATATAAAATTAATAATTGAATATTTCAATCAGATATGTGATTTATATAATGAATAAAGTGGGAGATGGTTATATTAGGAACAAAAAATAATCCATTTTTAATGATGGTGAGCCTATTAGCTGGTAGGCGGAAAAAATGATTCCAGTACAATCAAAACTCTAAAGGATCTTACCATGGAATCATTGAATGGATCTCCACTAGTGGTGGTGGAACATAATGAGTACAGTCTTACATTTTTAGTGTATCTTTTATAGGTGTAGACTATCCATTAGTATCTATATCAACTGATAAATAAATTCGTAGATTATGAACCCTCCTTATAATAAGAAACATAGGATTGGATACCGTTGACGATAAATGGGTGATTTAGAATAGGGAATGGAAGAACATATGAGTCCTCATCAACCACACACCACTATGTCAAATGTGTAGTAAAATTAAAATCAATTTTTTCAATATGGTAAAAATGTTACTCGATAGGGTCTTACAAAATGACTACCTTCCATGTCTTAGGACATTATAGTTTATTTGGGGGAATAATAGACATATAATTTTGACTCTTATTCGACCAAAACTATAAAAAATATGTGCACTTAATATGAGAGACGCAATAAGAGATATCTCCGCTAAAGTTGGAGGATCACAGCTTGTAATTCATTACTCTACTATGGGAGGATGTACTCACCTAACTACGGACACAACTAGAAGCATTAATAGATTTTCTTGAACAAGTGACATTGATAGTATAGTAGTATAGGTCTCATCATGGTGAGATGCAAGTGTAGGAGGCATAGATATTACCATATACAACGGAAAAAATAGAATAGTTTACTAGATAACAATAATATATTGAATCACCCATACACATTAAGTATATGATTTGGTATGAAACTATTTTAGGGATACTATGATCTATATTGTACTGAAGGAGATTATATATCCTATGGATAAATACCGATATTTTTTCTAGGTAATGAAATTATTTCCTGTTTAGAATCCAAACATAAAATTTCACTACATATCAATCAATTTAATGACACAATCATCTAAAATTAGAAACCCTAATTGAGTGTTTATATATTTGAGAAAGAGAATATAATATAAAATAATTCATATTAAAAGATAGTGAATAACCGAGGCGGATGGTTTATGGTTGAAAGTTTACATTAATTAATGTAATGAAACTTGTAATTATAGGGGAAACTATGATGGTTATGATTCCCAAAACATTCTTTCATTTTACTAATGTGTAGAGAAAAATGTGGGTGAAACACTAAGGGTTGGATTTCTACTTGAGAAAAGGGAAGTGAGTTAAAGGTAAATTTTTTCTCAAACATTATTAATCAATGGATGACTTAGTAGACATGCTGTTAATTTATATTGGGAAACAATATGAATGTAAAGAAGAAGAATCATACCTTTTCATATGGGGGAAAATTTCGAGCCATACCACATGGGAATTTTCTTAAATGTTGGTTAAATCATATTGTGACCAAGGATGTTTCATTCAAGATGTGTTCCATGCACTAGAGGTGAAATAATACGGGGGAACCTTTACCATAACTATATATTGAGGGGAGGTAATTTGGTAAATGGAAGACTGATGGGAATTTAAATTATGAGGCCAAATGTGTTGGTCAAGAATAGAATTTGATACTCAATAAGGGTTATATTACCCATGGTTTACATTATTTTTCATTGGATACATATATGAGGCATACCAAAATAGAATAAGGTCTTGTGTGCTTGTGTGAGTTTGGTCCATATAGTAATTACAACTGTAATGGATACATGAGAATGGAGTTAAATCATTCTATAAAGAGGGAATTGAGACAATCCTAGGGGTTTTATGGTTCAAGGTAATATAGCTCTATGCATGTCGTATGAGTATGAGGTAGTAATATATGGAAAATGGGGGTGGATTGTAGTTAAATTCATGTATAATAGAAGATTAGTGGATTCTATTTTAATGCCATTCAGTTTAAACCCTAGGTGGTAACTTGCTTATGACATTTTTTTCATAGATCATATGGGTGGGATAGTATATATAGAAATATAGGGTTATATAGGAAACTTATATGCCGAATTCACATAGTTCATGTTTATTATTATTAGATCATGGTTCATAGCTTAAGGTATTGATAATTGAAATATGTTGTGTAGTTCATAGTTTATGTTCATGGAACTGTGATCATTGGTTGTTTCTAGTTTAATTAAATGTATTTCAGGCCATTGGGGAGATATAATCTATATTGTAAAAATTTCAATATAAAATCAATATAAATTTAGAGCCTAATACCAATATAGACAATCATAAAGATGAAATCATGTAGTTTATGGTCACGAATCATTGAACATGAGGCAATAGTTTAAAATCACATAGCATTAACTATCATCTTGGAGAATAGAACTATCTTGGTATTAGGTGGGAAAAGGTAATGTAGTGAAAGAGATCAAAATGATTATCTTGATAAGGGATATTAATAGATATGTTGTTGGGACTAGATGAAGGGATATAGACATCAATGTATACCCCATGTAATTTAAATTATTAAACATTTAGTAATTAAGTATTAGAGACATTGTATATATCAGGATTATGTATAGGAGGATGGGAGAGAATGTTATGGGATCCCAAGTTTTAAAAAATACTAAAACCTGATATGAATTAGAATCATTATTATCATTAGGGGAGGAGTAGGGTATAGTGATAGACGATCTAGCTAGTCCCACGATAAGGTATGTAGGATTCACTTTGTATCCCATGAAATAAGAATCATGCAACACACTGTTATATGTTGGAAACATATAATAAGGTATAGCTTATTTGGAAATGAAAGAAAGGGGGAATCATACATGTTTTAAGAAGTTAAAGGGATATAAATATAAGTTATATAATTGACCTGAACAATACAATAGAATGGGAATAAATCATTTGAATGATTCATAAATAAGGAATATATTTTTCACTGCGTATCTTTTTAAAAAAATCATTCTTTAAGTACTTTCTAATGGAAAGGTGCAGTATGTGACTAACACTAATTGGGGGCATTATAGGAGACAAAGAAAACCACAAAGGGTGGTTCCACTTTGGTGAGGACAAAGCCACCATGAAATTTAAAATCATGTGATAGAGATAATATCATGTAGTTTATATTCATGAGATGACGATGGAAACCATATAATTCAAAATTCCTTCACATAGATATTGAGAATAGATTTTAAAATCCTATAAATATAAAGAATTGTTTTTATATTGAATATTATACAGCTATGACTATAATTCATTATCTTAGTTTCTTATGATGAGGATGATGACCATGGCGTTTAACGCTATATGGAAAGGACATGTAGTTATTGATTTTAATTTAATGTAGAAATGATGATATTCTATAAATGTTAATATCCTGAATCTAGTACTATAACTATATAGTTAATCATTGTACATCAAGTATGATGGATTTTATTTCATAATGTTCAAGGAACATATTAATAAAACTTATATTGGGGGGTGTATTGTTCCCCCCACCAATATTGATAAAATTATATTCTGTATTAGCGTAAAACGTGTTAATGGAGAAGGTTAAGTCTCATTCAGGACCCATATTCAGTGGATTTATTCGTCCTATTAAAGGGGTTCTCAATGGAAAACTCAAATCCACATGATTAATGATATAAAGAAAAACATATATATTTAATTATAAATCCTCTTGATTTTGATAGACCACTATATTGTTGAACACTTTGGGCCTGTATTCATCATTGTATTTCAACTCTACTATATATACATGAGAATACTCAATCCATGCCCTGTGGACCTAGAATATAGTAAAGAGCCATGGTTAATGAAATTTGATGTGAAAAAGTACACATGTTCCATACGATGGGGTGAAAATGGTCACATGAATAGATGTATGAGTCATGATATGATTTACCAAAACATAGAGAAGAAATTTTCATGAACTCTCTTCTAGTTATTGTCCTTTATATTTTGAAAAATGTTAGAGAAGAATTTTGATGATTCATTTATCTATCCCTTCACTAGTGATTGATAACTAGAAATATAGATTAATTTTTTGTTGAACATGGAATTGACCTTTTTAATCCTAGAGGTCTGGAAATTAGTGAAGTAGTCTATGATAATATGTGAGCAATATCATGGTAATTAATGATTTGAGATTTCATGAACTTGATCATAGAACTAATCATAACCACCATCAAGGGAATACATTTTTCTTTTTTTTAAGAGAAATGGGTAGAAGTAATAATAAATATGAGTTATCTTGAAATTCACAATGGTCATGAACAAATGATGTAAATTACTAATAAAGAAAAAAATAATAGATTAATTTATTCTATGGACTAGCTATGGAGGATGATTCACGAAGTTAGTGTGAATATGTAATTAGGGAAACATCTTGGTGTATTCCATGGAATACCTAACTATGGTTCAAAAAATGTAACACAACCTTTAGATATGGGGTGAGATATTCAATACTATCTGATGATGTCTATATGTCTCAACATGAACATACAATAGAACCAATGGAATTTAAATAACCAATATGAACTAGAGAAGTATTATATTAAGGATGGTTTTGTAGAGGAATTACTCCAAGTTGAGTTATCATAGAGGCTGAAATTAACCATACTTATATAGGAATTCTACCACCGATCCATGATTTCAGGAAGCATATCATATTGGTTTTATGAAATGAGGTGGTCATATAAATTTGGGGTACTTCTAATTTTGGAGAATCATAATGTCTCATATATGAGGAGAAAATGTTGAATCGATTCACCTCTCATTCTTTGACATCTTTGTTCTGGAATCATAGATAAATACACCAAATAAAATATAATGTCATCCTAAAATTCATTATTAAGGGACAATGATAGGTTTTATGATCATTTTGAGACAATAGGATTGAGACCCATTCATTTAAAAGGGAAATATTAACATCAATTATAATGTGTGATTGAGAAATTGGATGTTACCCTGCTTCTAGATAGCATATCCACCATTATTTTTCGTAATGAATATATTTGATTTAAAATATGCATGTAATAAAGTGACCAAAAAATCAATGTAAAAATTCATGTTTGGTGATAAGGGTTTGAAATTAAGCCACATTATTAGTGCACCACTCGAAAAGGTGGATGTAATATGCCATGAGGGCCTTTGAAGGGGTGATAAAGATAAATACTTGGATGGGATTATTGTTATAAGGGTTGTTTTTCCTCTATCTAGTTTCATTTTAAAATGGAATATTCAAATTTAATATATCAGTATGTAATCAAGTCATCACCGGATAGAATGGAATCATTGATAAAATCAACATCTTGGGAAAACGTTTCAAGGATTATGTGCATCGAATGGAAATCTATTAGTGCTTGACCTATGATTACCTAATATAAGATAATATTTATGTTTATTTAACATAGAACCACTTAAAATAATTCTAATCATCTAATAATATTGGTATTATTGATGATATACATTAATAGTCCAATGTGTGATATCAAGTGGGTTACACGATTCTATAGAAAGTGAGGCAGACATTGGAAAACCTAGACTAAGGGAATGAAATTATTCCTGAATTGATAATATCAATAATTATTGTCTATAATCTTTCAACAAATATATTATAAACAATTATCTTTGCCATCATTATTAAATTTTTGTAAGAAGGGAATTGAGATAATACCCTAGGGAAACCATATAAATGATCAATGGGTTCCATTGTATATGAGGTATCATATTTGGTGGATAGATAAAATATTTATTTTTAACAATGATTGTGTTCTAGAATTATTCATTACCCTGGTTGTTACTGCCTTTCTCAATCAGTTTTGATAAAGACTTACTGTGTCCTACAAGGTTGGAAAAAATATCATATGTAAATCACACACCCTTGGAATCTACTCAACTATAAAAAATTCATTCTTGTTGAATCTTAATGATGTAATTATCCGTTATTATGTCAATATCTATGATCCTTTATCAAAAATTGATGCATTTGAATTTACCACTGCGATTTGTAATACATATATTAAGGGGTTCATCAGATGATTTTGGGTATAGATCCAGATGAAATACTTATTACGAACATTGGGATAATCTTGGAGTAGGGAGGATTTAACCCCTACATTATCTAAAAAAATATCTTACATTTTTCTTGGAAGGGTATAAATGATTTGATGTATATCTATATGGTGGGTATATCTATAATTCATTATGAAAAAAGGAATCACCCAATATTAGAACATTTCGTTTGGTACTACAATGGAATTTTCATTCTATAGGGAATTCCAGATTTGATTTTATATAGAGTAACCATTAATTAAATATATTCCCAAGAATGTAGAATTTTCATTTATTAGAAACATGGTAAAAGGGCTTGAAAATTAATTCTTTTAGAAGAATCTATAGATATCAAAAAAATGATATAAACTCTTATCATCTCAATCTTCATCCTTACTAATGAAATATTGTTAGACCACATGCTGTATTAGGCCTACTTGATGAATTTGTATTTGATTAGCTAATCAAAATGATCAGTGACTATGTATCTATGGGATGGTTTCATTTACTTGGGGGAGTTCTTATATAAACATTATACAATATTGAGACCCAAATAATGGAATGATAGATACAGTTAAAATAGAGAAATCCCATTATAATTCCATGAAAATACATCATAGCGATATTTCCAGAACACGATGTTCAAATTTTTTTCATTTAGAGGCATTGTAAAAATTTTCATTGTCATCCATATGAAATATACTATAATAATGACCACCTATAATACCTCATCAATGGTTTTGGAAACTAATAATTCATATAGAGTAGTTAATTCATCTATATGTTCTTTATTAGAAGCATGATTAGGGGGGATTTTTTTTTCTTGATCACTAGCGGTTGTGAGGTATAATCACATTCATGTGTTGGGGTAGAGTTATTGGTTTCGAATGTGACTATATAAAATCATGTTATATAGAAACCCTCATTATGGATAGTGTGGTTTTCAAATCATGAAGTTTCCCCATTTATGGTAGAACTAATATATTGAAATGAATTTTATTTATAAAAAAAAGTTAGTCAACACTTTTATATGGAATACATAGCTAAGGTATCAATGGATGAACATATAGAGTACTCTTAAACTTGTATGTATCCCTAGATTTGGGTTGACCCTTCTCCCATTTTCCAAGCCAGTAATTTGTTATCATGCTATTGTTTCCAGTATAAATAAATGATGTATGAGATCACGGATTTTATCTTATAGAAGGTGTTATTTTATTAAAAAACTAATATTTAGGTTCTTTTAGGGATCCACGGAGGTGGTTTGAAGTCATTGGGGCCAATAACATTCTTGTATCCTTTAACTTGGAACAAAATCAACTCATTATATAATATGGGACCACAATGAAATATGTTTCATTTGATTCGAAGGGGGTATCATTGAAATAATGTTCCCTTGTATTTATTTTTTATAGAGCATTTCATGATCCTATTAAATGATGAAGGGATAGATGTATGAAGGTGTCTCGTGGCTTCCATAATGGTGTATTGATTGAAATTTATTCTAACACAACCATGAATTATGAAATAGATAAAAAATCATTGAAAAATATCATAAGATGTATCTAATTAAGTAAACTTCTCCCACACATTACATATCCCAAAATTATCATATTGGATGAGACTAGATCACCCACAATATATGACATCTGTTGGAGTATATGTAATGGGATTATATTAATCTCAGATCAATTATCCAGTATAAATATGTGAGAATCAACACCATCAAGATTTACTAATATGTAGATGATACAAATATTTCATTGAATTATTAGGCCTTCATATTCCCCTGAATATGACATGATGGTTTGACACTCTCCATCCTTACACTCTTCTTGAATATAGGCTTCTATAATAGTAACTTTAGTCTCAAAATCCATAAGTCTCTTTATCATCTCCTTAAATGACTTTAATAGATATAGTTCATCATAACCATAGATACATTATAGGATATCATTGAGGTTCATGATATTGTAACATTTTGTTGTTATGGGAATATTTATACTCTTGTCAGCTCCTTCCATGAATAGTATTGAATAGGTCCCAACTGACTAGGGTAGAAATTAATTTTTGGAACCCATAAAATTAAATTAGTGGTTATATTACCATGACTGACCCATGCAGTAAACTAACAAAATAATATCAAGAGGATCACTTTATTATTCCTCTACAAATTGTTTATCATACTCGTCTTAGAGTAATTCTTATTTCTTGTCTCAGCTTCTTAGTTGATATTTTTTGGGTCAGTATATCATCCTAGGATTTCATTCTATATATTCCCTTTATATATGATAACATTCTTCATAAACACTAAAATACCAAATTATTATACATTAATAAAAAAAATTCACCACAATTAAACATTTATTATGTTTCAATATATTATCTTATATATTGAAATTCATTAATTATAATGTTTCCATAAAAGAGTATTTAAAACACATAATGAATAAAAAAAACTTTGGTTAATAAAGGTGTTTTATCTATAAATATTATATTTTAATTAATAGATAAATATATAGTTATTAATAAATATACTTGGTTAATATTAATATTCTTCAATTTAAAATAAAAAAATTAGTCTTTTTATGAATTTTGTTTTTCTTCTAAAATAGTGTAAAGTTTGATAGAATAATGAAAAATACATTTTTCAAGAAATTTTATCACAAATTACAATATTTTTTTAATATAATAATAAAATATATATTAAAAAAAACCCTTTTCAATAAAATAAAATATATTTATATTTAATATATCTAGGTCCCAAACCCATGATTTATTTTTTGGAGCATAAATAGTATTTTGTAATGCATTTTTTGATATATTATATGTTAAAATTTAAAATTAAATTTTCACTTATTTAGAAGATGAATTAGGTTCAATAGATGATAAATTTATATTTCTAATATCAAAATTTGGATTCATTTTTCCTTTTTTAATTTTATCAATGATGTAATTACCATGGTTAATATTTACTTTATCCCAATTATAGTTGAAATTACTAATCTAAAGTGTCAAATTTTCATACAATTACAAGACCGTTAAACCATAAAGAACCCCTTTTTGGGTCAAAATTCTTACCAATATATATCACCAACCGTAATAGAAAAAATCACTTAACTCTCATGAACATAAATGTTATCCCACACTTCACACTCTTTTCCATGTAATGTGAACTTTTCATCAATTATAAAATGAGACCACTTCCACCCCTTTCGTTCTATAACTCCCATTCAAATTTATATTGAAAGTATACCATAAATAACTATGAAATAATTAATTTACAATACATTAATAACTTGGTCAAAATAATATAGAATAAGTTGTCCATTTTAAACCATAAATTCAAGAAAATTTTTAATGTCACGATGAAGGTATCACATATTTGTTAACCTTGATTTCTTAGTATTTATTTCTTATACCACATGTAATATATTATATATATATATGGGTATGATATAATTTGTATTAATGAAATTATATAATGTTATTTTACTAATTAAATATTCTTTTAAAGCCTCCATCAAAACCTTTTGAAAAATAAAAACATAATTATGAATATGTGAAGACTTCAGACTCCATGCATGACGTCTCCAATTTTTCATAACTATGTTACACTAATATAATAAATTTAATTAATGAAAAAATATATTATATATATCGTGTTGATTTTTTTATTTATCATTCATTTTTACTTACTTCCACCTTTCTGTCCTATAGAATGTATAATTGTAAACAGTGTGTATGTGCTGATTACCGCCTTCACGTAATGACATGTTTTGTTTTCATATTAAAACAGTCTAGGTTCAATTCAAAAATTATTTGTTTTTATAAAAATGATATTAATTTTTTTTTATTTATGTTTCAAATTTATTTTACAAAATATCTTAACAATGGTCTAAATTCAATGAGATTTATGAAAAAATTAATCAAACCATCTCATGTGACCAACATAAGTGGAAAGGATTTAATAAATGAAAAATAAATGACATTAAATAGACCAAAAGAAATAAATTTTATATTAATAGTTTATTATTAATGGTTTTAATGAAATTAATATTATTATTAGTGATTTTATGTACAAGTAATGAAATAATTCATACATAAAGCTTATGGATCTTACAAACTCCCCTTATAACATACTAGCTATGATTTCTCTTTCATTCCAACAATATCTGCTAAATTATTATCATGCAATTCTTATATTTTTTTACTTATTTACCATACATATGTACCTAGTAGAATATCCATTTCAATTTTGGGGTTATACATGTCTTATGTTCCTTCAAAACTCCCACTTTTTTAAACCGGATTTATAGGTGTTTTGAATTAATATTCCATGTCAAACATCACCAAATTATGATTTTTTCCACCATGAATATATTTTTGAATAAATATTTTTCTTATATATAACCCTATCTGTTAAATTCAAATTTTATAGGAAAATTAGTATCTCTTTTATAAAAAATATCCCTCACTTATTTCTAAAAGAATCATCAAATTTGAGTTATTCCCCTATATAATTCTCCGAACCATACAATAGTATTTTATACCAAGGGAATCCACGATTATGGAATATATTAAACTAAGATATTTATATTAAAATAAATTAAATTCTTTCTTCTCATGGTAATCCTTATGTTATATATTTTAGTAATTCTTTGGGATGAGATCTTGGAACTGAATTCTTTTCATGGGTTATTACAATGTTTAAGAATTATGTTTGTTTTATTTTTCATCATGTGAATGAAATATTTATTATATTTTTTTTAGAATGAGTGGTAATAGAATTATACTTACCTTTGATACATTGGATAATGATTCTATATCACGAGATATCATTGTTCATGGGTAGCGGGCCTAGCCAACTATAATATGTGGGCATTAGGCTGGCCAAATATGTCATTTTAATGAAGATGAGACCCTTGTATTACTCTTATAATTTAATGTTTATTTTTTAGAAAATTAATATGATATAATTTTTTTATGATATGATAATTTTTACATCATTATAATATGTTATCATTTCCATATGACATTATAATATGGTTATGATAATTATCCATACAATACCATGTTATTCCTCCCATATTATTGTAATTTAACATGTGTATTTCCTCAACGAGCTTTCTAGATATCCATTTTTGTTATGTTATTCCTCATGATATCCTATAAATATCTAAGAGGTCCTAAAAGATATATGGGAACTGTAACGAGATTAAAAAATACAATGATTTCATGTTTTATGATATTATATTTATGTGTATAATCCACAATATATTATAGACCCTAGATATTTATCATGTATTTTTTTGTAAACAATGATAAATTTTATGAAATAATATATGTGTAAGTTATGTATAACTATACACGGTATCATATGAAGTTATAGTTATAGTTTTGATGTTAGAAAAAGTGAATAGCAGGGAAAACCCAAGTGATAAGCCTATGTATATTGGCATATACATAAAATTTTAGAAATTTAACGACTACTTGGTTTTAATAGAAATTCAAACCATGTTTAGATACTAGAATGTGGAAGTGATATTAGTAAAAATTCATCTAGGGGAAATAACCACCAAAATAGTTCGTTGGGTATGACTTGGTTATCCCTCTAGTGCACAATTAATGTGCCCTTATTATGCATTGGAAGAGAAATCATGGGGGATAAGATTCAATTAATTCACTATCTCTTTATAAAGAATTTTAATGTATTTTAAAAAATTATAATACATTTAATAAGTATTTTGTGTTATAGAACCTAATTAAAAAATTCCCATGGATAACTGATATTGAAACATAGAGATTAAAATGTTAGGCATTTCTCATAATTGAAGAGTTCCTCATTCTTTGATATTGTTTACTGTGTAAGCAATTATTAATATAAATATTATCATAACTATCTTTCTATCTTGTTAAAAAAATGGATGGATGTATAAGGAATCATTTTTAAAATTTATTCAACGGTAAATGTTGATACTTACCTGATGAAATATCAAACATGATATGGAACGTTACATCATATCGTCATAAATGTACTGACATTTTAGAATACATTAATGGATAATTTCATGAGTCACATGAAATTATCACCAAGAGAGAAAATTATAGTTGAAATTATTATGTTACCATGTATGCATTTGGATCTACTAATACCATAATTACTGAACAATAGATTTACTCTTACGTAGAGACATTTTCTATCCTTCATTTCTCTAAAAAAGAGATGGTTATAGTAGGTTTTTATCACCCTAGAGGAGAAACTAGTCAGTTTTGATCATTTCCAAAGATTATAGTCGGTATAATAGATAATGAATCCACATATTTAATGAATTTAAAAGGATATATATAAAAAATTATATACCAGACAATATCAATTTTAAAATGATGAAACATTTTCATGTATCTAAGGAGAATGAAGAAGAATCTATATCTCATTTGAGAAAAATTTCATAAGACATTAATAGTTGGATTTAGGATATTCCATGATGCTTGAAATAAATAATAATCATTTCAATAATTGGTTGAATCTTAGACATGAACAATATTTGGTGGTTTGAGACTTTGAAAGTTATGAATATATTGTCTAATGATCCCACAAAATGGAAAGGAAATGAGTGATTGATAGGGGTATGTAGTTAAAAAAATGGATAATAATCAGGGGGAATAATTTGATAAAATCCAAGCTGGAAAGAAGTTTAAACATCATACATGATGATTTTGTGTGAATAATAATCCTGGAATTACTCTCAAGGGGACTAGGATGTGAATCATTTTGAGAACTGTGGGGAATTTAACTAACACATGTTGAAGTGAGAGGAAAAAATACAACAAACCTGATTGAAGAAATAAATGTGGACATCAATACTCACCCAATTGTATGGTGTTACAAATACTATGAACATAGAAATTATGAAAATCATTCCACAAATAAATGTGTTGTTGATGATAACCAATGACAACAACCTCCAAGGCCTAGAGAGAAAGGGTGGGAATATTCTATAACCACTATAGATATTGAGAAAGATAATGAAGTGTGATAGGTACGGTAGTTATTCATTAAATAATTTTGGATTTACTTTTTCTTTCTATATTTATACATTATTTCATACCTTCTTGTTTAGTATAACTATTCAAATGTAGTATTGAACATGGATGTAAAATTATCTATGAAAACCACTAATAGAGAGATCATTACATCTCAAGAACATTACTCTTAACAATTTATATATGTCGTATGAATATATTAGCAGAAATTTTCTTAAATCCTTATGAATAATTTTATGTTATAATGGGAATGGATTGGTTTTCAATTTATAAAGCTAAGATCAATTGTTGGTAATATGATATTAAATTCGATATCCAAAATTATCTTCTGATTTAATACATGTGAAAGGATGAGGATTAATATTCTTTAGAATCTTTTCCACATTAATATATATTCTCTCCTTTTGAGAAATATTGTCCATACCAAATGATTTAATCAAATTATATGAGTTCTCTTGATGATATGAGAACATTTTGGCACTATGTTGATGTATTTCTAGAATAGTTTCCGAACAGTCCTATTCGTTGAGTGGTTGATTTCCCAATTGTAATTATACATGGATATCGTTCGATATCCAAGAATCCATATAAGATGCCTCCCATTGAACTAAAATAATTAACTATGAAATTATAGGAACATCTAGACATGAATTTCTAACTACAATGTGCTTCCCTGTGAGGTGCACCAGTTCTCTTTGGTAAGAAGATGTGTGGGTCAATGTTTCTTGGTATTTATTATCATGAACTCAAAGAGATCAGGGTAATGAATAAGTATATTTTTCATTGGATTGATGTCTTATTTGATTATTTTTTTGGAAATAAAAACTTTTCTAGTGAGAATCTTTGTTTAATATATTAATTGAAAATGTCAAATAAAGGGGAAATTCTTAAAACTACATTCATACAAGGTATGGAAACTATGTGTTCCATGTCATGATGTTTGGAATCATGAATTCTCCATAAATATTCATGGAAATGATGAATATAGTATTTAGATATTACCTTATATAAGGTTTTGTTGTATTTATAGAATATATTCTTGTAGACTCTAAAATAAATGGGGAACATGAGCACAATTCGAGTACAGTTCCTAAGATATTATTAAAGGGGATAATATTTTAATAGTTCACTAAATATGAATTTTGGATATAGCATGTGACATTTTTGGCTATTTTAAAACAATATTTCATTTTTTGATCCTATAAACAATAAAGAGAGTGATAATTGTCCTAGAAAATCATCTATAATAGAGATCCACAATTTCCTCAGATAAGATGTGTATTATCAATGATTTGTGAGAAACAGATGATGATTGAAAAACCCAATAACAAAGATTACTATTCCTGGTTGGTTGAATTTATGGACAAGTTAATGTGGATTTATATTTAAAGAATAGAAGAAGAGGGTACCAAAAACACATTTACTCACCACACATTGAATCGAGGTAGAATTTATGATCAATAGTGATATATTAAATATGTTTTTGGGTTGTGTACTCTTATAGAATAATAATGTTATAGAACCATGATATTTAATGTTGAATGAAAAGAACTATCCAACTCAATAAATATAGTTATATAAAATAATATTTTCATTGAATATTTAGAGATATTATCCTTATGGAGAGAATTGTGATATATATGGGTACACAAAGATCCAAAAAAATTTATTCACATAGAAGGAGATCAATATGATTTATTTAATATGGTTAGAGCTAATAAAATATTAGGATTTATCAATCCAATTCCATCAAAGGGAGGAGACAAAGTGGAATATTCTCTACATAGAAAATAAATTACAACATTGTATATGATTGGATTTGATAAGGACTTAATGTTCATTGATATGAAAAGAATGAACATTGTGATCATAAAGAAAGGAACATAAACCTGACTTTACCAAATAATTTACCATCATTCTCCACGTGATATGATTAATAATAGTAAAAAAATATGATTTGAAGATACAGACGAAGTTGGATGGCTTGAGTATTTGAACAAACACTGAGTTTTTGTTTGGTGATGATGTAGTTTTGTTATTTTGGAATCAAATATGGGTACGCTCAAAACTGAATTTTAAAAAGAACCCGTCAAATCATTCTCATATCATGAAATTAACTATCCAACAAGGAAACATGACAATGTATAGAGATCTCTATGAACACTATTGGTGGAAAAATATAAAGAATTTTATATTGGAATATACATCAATGTTCCAAGTGTGTAAGAATGTTATGTATGAGTGGAAAAGGACTAAATAGATGAAGTAACCATTACCCATAACTATATGAAAATGGGATAAACATTCAATATATTTTTCCATGAGACTTCTAATGAAATAAAAAGAAACAAACTTATATGGGATATGGTGGATACTCCTACAATGATTTCCCACTTCATTTCTATTTAAGAGGACTTCTCAGTTGAACATAATACAATGATATATATTAGTGATTTGGTGAGGTTTCATGAAACACCACTATTGATTATATATTATCAAGATCCATGGTTTGAACTACTGTTTTTAAATATTTTTCATCATGATGTAAACAATATTATAACATTAGTATGTCTAATCATCCCCAAAATTATTGAATCTCTAACATAATTATCAACACATGTGATGATATATTTAGATATTACCCTATATACATCAAAGATGATAAAAAATATGTTACTATCATTGATTCCTCATAAAAAAATGTTTTCACTCAAGAAATTAAATGGACCCATATGAATACCTATATGGGTAGTGATATAGAGCACATGCATATATTATGAAATTGGTGGAAGAATGAATAGATGACTAGATATAGATGAATAAATTATATAAAAGGTCAAGAAAATTCAACAAAATGACAATTTAAAATAGTGTTGATTGAAGAATTATGATTATAACCATTGATGACACCTGGATATCATGGTTATTAATTTATTTTTTTTCATAATATATTCACTGAAAAAACACATGATGTTTTGAATGAAAGTAGAACTTTGTATAGATACATTTTACCCTATGAGATCGTTGATTGAGTCATAGATTCAGAATATCATCTAGTGCTACATCTGAAATAGAACAAAGTACATTATTTTTTCCTAGTATCACTCTTTAAAAATTACATAAAAATAAATATATTATAATGAATCCATATGTGGTAAAACTGAAGGAAATTTTATCATATCTGGAGGTTCTAGTGAAGATATTCAACCACAGAGAAAAACTTCCACACAACACGAAAAATCACCATATTAATGTACTTTGGAGACACCATAAGTTAGGAGAGGAAACATTGGAATCTAAAGAGACCATGAAGTAGAAGTAAAATTATATGTTTTCATATTATTTTTGGAAATTAAATTTTCTAAAATAAATTTTATGAGTGGAGAATATTATATCCTTGGATTCTAGTATATATATTCCCTTGGAAATTAATAACTTTACTCACAAACACTAAATCAAAATTTTTGATACATTAATAAATTAAGTCAATCAATTTTAAAATATTATTATGTATCAATATATTCTCTAATATATTTTTATTATTCAATAAGAATGTCTTAATATAATTTTATAAAAAACACTTATGAATAAAAAATATTTGGTTAATAAAGTTGTTTTATTTGTAAATAGTGTATTGTCAAATAAAAGATAAATATATATTTTTGGGAAATAAAAATGAATAAAAATAACCTATTTAAATTTTGAATACCAAAATCCACTTACTATGAATTTTTTTGTTCATTATAAACTGTTAAATTTTTTGTGAAAAGTTAAAAATACCCATTTTGGATTATGTTGTAACTAATTACAATATTAATACAAAATAAAATTGTGTTAAATATTTGTTAAAATTTTTTCATCTATATATATATATATGTTTAATTTATAATTTTCACAAATTCATGATTAACATTATTGAACAAAAGTAAAATTATTTTTGAATGATTTTTTTGATATATTTTATGTTTTAATTTATAATTAAATTTTCTATTATATTGAAATTGATTAATTTTAACAGTAGCTTATATTTTTTGTTCTTTATATATATATATTTAGTTAGAAGGGTCCTATTTTATTTTTAGTAACAATTTATTTCTTGAAGATAATTTATTTAAGATGAATTAGTATTTAAATGACTAATATAAAGTGGTTCAATTTTTACTAAGTTTACTTGAACTTTAAACCTTATATATGCTCATAGATACATTGGAAAGTATCACCAATAAAAATTAAATTAATGTTAATTATATATTTTATAATTCATATTTATTTTATGACAATATCTATGAGTTTAATTATTATTTTAAATGAAAAATATTATCCCCCTTCTCAAAAAGATCCATTTATTATTTTGAAAAGCCTCACCATGTGGTTCATTATAATCATTACATCTATAAACCTTATGTTGGATTGTTTAACCGTGGGACTCCATGGTAAAGAAATTTTTTTTGAGACTAATGTTAAAATAAATTTTATAAATTTTTCTTTTGGAAATAGTGATGACATAGTATTCATATATTCTTTGGGACAATATTATGAAACATTGTTCTTTCTCATGGTTTTTTACAATTTTTATAATTTTTAAATGGTTTATTTTTCCTCATGTAGCATAGTTATGTATGATATTAATTATGTGATGGATAGTAATTGAATTATTTATACCTCTAATGAATTTGGAAATGTTTCCATCTCATGGGATATCATGGTGCACGTTCAGTGAGCCTCTCTAACTATAGTGCATGGGCTGTTATATGATGGAAATGGATAATTTTAATGAGGCATGAAGCATTAAATTAAGTTTATCAGGTCATGTGTATATTTCTTCCACAATCCTATGATTCTATGATATTATGATATTATCACGTTTACCATATTAAATTATGTTATCTTATCATTATATCATGATTCAATTTTTATGATCATTATCGGTATCGTACAATGTTATCCTTATAATTCTAATCACTTATATCATGCCTTTTACATTATATAAATTTTATCTTTCACATTTAATTATTTATTTTACAAATAATATCATATGTAGATTTGAGAGGACACAAGGGAGTTAATGTCACTCTAAGGAGATATAATAGAAAATTATTTCATGTTTTATGATTTTGTATTTATGTGTATAATCCTTTTATGACATTAGACCCTACATCATCAACATGTGTTTTTTGTAAAATATGTTAAAAATTATTAAAAATTATGTGTTTAATTCTTTGTATACCATAGATATCCCCCTGGGTTTCATAATTTCTTGCGGAATATTTTGCCTATGCTTGGGGCCATGGTATGGAGATTTTTTTGGATATAATAGGCATGCTTCATATGGATTTTTTACTAGAAAATCTACCAGTATGATGTAATTAATATAGGAAAAATTTTGTTTCTTAGGGAGGATCCTTCTAACAACTATAAGAAAATACCAATTAATTTTAATTCATGGGGTATGGTATTAATTAGAGCATAGATCATATTTGGCACCGAAAGAGGATCATTTTCATCCTCACAACACTCCCTCAGAATCTTCCATGATCAAGAGGGTCATAATTAAAATGATGTCCCTATAGAGGATATACTTATCAGATAATGTGTTGGAAAATTAATGCATGACTGATTTATCCCATGGGATTGAGAGACCTACTTTTGGAATAACCAATCATTGGACATCTAAAAATCTCAACTAAAATAAAAATTCAAATCGTTTATATATTTTTCATCATTGGGGAGGGGAAAAATCATGTACCATTAAACTAATGACAAAAAAAATCAACTATTCTGTTAATAACTATATTCTAAATATATTCCTTGAATATTAAAAAATCATGGATGGTGTTCTAATGAAATTAGTTGTAGGTTTAGTAGCTATGGTAGTTCTTGAACATTCCTTTATGTGGCATATTGATGTATTGAATGTTGGGGAAATCAAGTTCCATTAATAATATGTGGAATCCCGTAACATTCTCATCTTAGATTATGTAAGACATGTTCATTTTATCATCAAAATGGTCTTACATCCTATCACTTATGGGATCCATAATAATAATTCCCACTATTAGCTTGTGTGTATTGGGGATTGTTCTATAGGGCCGGCTAGAACTATATTTTTTGACGGGTCGGAGTCTATATCATAGATGTTCCATCATCAATCTTAGACATTAAAATAGGAAAAGAAGATGAAAGAATATATTTTTTAATTTTTTGACTATATATAATCATAATGTATCCAAATCATCTTAGGTAAATCTTGTAATCGACTAGGGTAATTCAGTGAAACTAGTGCAGGGACCATCTCATCTCATGAAATCTCCGTAAATATTCCATGTAGATTCTACTGTGGGTTTTAAATAATAATGGATTTGGTCTAGTCCATATAGGCAACACTAAAATATGTGACACATGTTTTATTTTACATATTTTCAATGGTATAGCTCATTCAAATTATTCATGTTCATGGTTGATATAAACAACAAATGGAATTCTAAAAAAAGATCCTCCCCGATAGAGAAGGATCATAGTGCCATATTTTTCTAAAATATAAATGTTATTGCTTACAATATCATATTTAATAAATTAATATTTTTAACCTCATGCTACATTAGGGTCATCTATATGAGGCCACTCATAGAGTCAATGATATTAATGTTATTCCATATGTCTCAAGTTCCATAAAAGGATGCATGGCTTGAGTGGTCAAATGTTTCAAGTGGGGGATGTGCTCCACTCACTATGGGTGCATATTCATATCATTTTTTATTGAATATAATTTTATATATATGGATTTTATTTAAATAAAAAGGGAACATATCATCTTATAATTATTAAATTTATAATATATATTTCTCATATCTAGTCATCTCACCCATGATGTAGAGAAACAATCATCTAGAGAAAAGAAGTCAAATGTATCCACTATAGAGGGGTATACAAGGGTTGTTGGGCTCTTCCATTGTTTAACATGTTACTCTAACATAGCCTTGGTTGAGTAGCTAAAGAGAATTGGTAAATGAAACTTAAAAGGAGGTGTGATTGATTAATATTAGATACCACTACAATAAACATGTTATCCTTGGGGTAACATGGATATGATATATTGATTGCCCAAATGTTCATGACGTAAAATGGAAATCATGTTATCTAGAGTGGTTTTACTAGTGGATTCATAAGTTTTATTTTCTTAGACACACCATTTCTAGTTTTGAAGGTTTTGTGGGTCCTTTGAAGTTGTAAGATAGGTAGAATCTGAAGACACATAGTCTCTTTATGAATAGATTTGTGGACACCTCCGATAAATTTAACCAACCACTATTGGTCCTTTGAGTGAAAAAAATTCCCTAATCCATCATCAGTATCACAATTAATTCTATTAGGTGAATTAGATATGATGGAATTCGTTATGGTAGCATTCAATACAAAAGGTTCATTGACATCATAAGTGGGAAAGAATTTGGAACCTTTAATCATCATCTAGAATATGAAAATTTTCATGTGGTATATAATGCCCAAACTCAAAAATATATATTCGTATATTTCCTATTGTTAATATTTATAATATTAAGATATTTTTATACTTATATACTAGAATTTATTATTTAATAAACCTTAGTTATTTATTAATCCACTAAGAACACATTAAAGTTGAGCGTTAGTTATTATAACATAAGTTTATAATGATTCTTGAGGCTTTAAAGACTCTCGAACTCTCAAATTCGAAAGAATTTGAATCTCATAAATATATTTTTATATTGGAATTTTACCTAATATTTTGAAATAAAATCAATGGAATAGATGTGTTTGGTATCTTGTGTCCCTAACAAGTAGGGAATTGGGTTAGTAAGTAGGGAATCCCATAGGTTCTCTTCATTCTACTCATCCAGTTCAGAGGGACTATCTTCCACTCAATCACTCTAAACGTCTATTTGATGTTGGTAAAAATATAGATTGTGAAGTGATGATTATTACTTTTATTATAAAACCCAATGTAGGAGAACTATCATCTGATACGACTTACCCAAAACTAATTATATATCATGCTAAGCTAAATTATGATTCAATAAAACTCCATTGTAGGAATTTAACCACAGATCTTCACCTCGAGAGAACGTTTTAGGTACTTTTGGATATATAATATAAAATTACTCTTCCAAAAAGCTGGAAGATATACATATTTCCACCATAACTCATGTTTATAATTAAATTTTATCTTTTATGATGGTTATATGCACAATAATAAATATATTCCCTGAAATACATTCATAAAATACACAATTAAAAAGTTCTTGTGTAAGGTCATATAGATAATTTTCAAATAATATTAGAGAATGTAAATCCCCACCTAATGAGTAATAAGACCTATGGATTATCATATTTTTGGAATAATTATCTCCTTTTAATCATTTATTGTATGATATTTTTAATGATCACCATTATTCTCCTTTGATGACCCACTTTTTTCCTTCCAGTTATGGCATCAAATTTTGACAAATATGAACTTCTATATGCCATGGGAAGATATTCAAAAATAGTTTTTTGTGCTATTTTAGGGAGGACTTATGTGGTGGCTAATACTCAGTTCACCCTAGATGGGACATCCCACGTGGTGTATTACTAATATTAGAGAGGACCTCCATTATAGATTCTAGGGGTGGGGTCAGTGGGTAGTAAAATTCACCCAACACACCTTGTGGGTGTCTAGGCGCTCAATAATTGTGTTAAAAGATGTCTTTAATACCAAATGGTTGGGATGAAGGTGTGTAAAACTAATTTAATGGGAGAATTGGTAGTTTAGGGTGTGGTCATACATAGAGTCCAGATATCAGCCTTTACCCTAATGTATTTTTATGTAGCTATAACTAATTTGGGGTAAAGATGAGAAAGAATAATTGATTAAATTTTTTTTAGGTTTCTATGCATTGATCATGGAATCCTAATGTTGGAGCAATACTTGGTGATTCCTTCGTTTTAGTAGAGTCCAACAAACCTTGCATGTCCTGAACCTCATCCATATTAGGGGATGTAGAATAAATACATATTAGGGTAAAAATCCCTATGTAGTAGGTAATAGTCATAGTAGATTATTTAACCCTACATGATCTCTATTTCAAGGGAGTTGTTGTGGATCCATGGCCTCATGAACCGCTAAAAATTAAAATAGTCTAAATGATGCCATTTAGTGCTGGGGGATAAGGGAGTAGAAGATCATTTGAAAAAATAAATTCATATTTCAAATTGATGAGAGATACTAGAAATCAATGGAGGTAAAAAAGTCTCCTATTATGTATATGTGTTTGGAAACACTATATATTGGAATCTATGTGGCCAAAAATGTCTGGAGAATTTGTACTATCTCCATGCCTATTAATAGTGGCATGGGAAACTCATTTATAAAAACCAACAGTCTTTATTTTACTATAATCTAATGTTTATCAGGAATAGTTGTTTAACAATAGTGGTTCCCAACATTTCTCATCCACTCACTATTGATGTATATTGGATTCCATTTAGGTTACCAACTTATTTTGGTGGCAATAAACATTACTCAAAAACTCAAAGTTGTAGGAGATGAAATTCATGTCAGGTTCCTTACATGTATTAGTGATACCTAACATCACCTATATACTATTCTTACATGTAGAAAGGGATTCATTTTTGGTTCACAATTGGTGTTTTTTACACAATATTACTCAACCACACAATGTAAAAGGTGAAGGAAAACACATTTAGTTCTAAAATTTATTTATGATGATTGCCTTAATGTTTCCATCTTGATACATTAAATGTTAACAATATGAGTATCACACTCACTCTTTCCAAATGTGGGAGGCCTATTACCATTATTTTGATGATGAAATAATCCATTGTCCTAATGATAGGATGATATGTAAAATAAAATCATTATTAATCTTGGTTCCTAATCCAAGAAACCATCATATATTTTAGACATTTTAAATAATCCCTTCTAGATTCTATCCACATAGATTTATAATTATTATATCAAGTTTTTGAATTTCTAATTGAAAATAGTATAGTAATATAGGTTGAATTTATTGGAAGTTTTATACACTCCACTACCGCATCATGTGTGGTTATAAATAGTATTGGGTTCATCGTATTATTTTCGTAGAAGGAGTTATAAGTAATATTATTCTCATAGTACATGTAATATTAGAGAATATTTATCTCATCATATGAGAAATAATTTGTCATATTATTTTCATATATAAGGATATATTGGTCCATATATTTTTATCCTACTAGGATGGTTTTAAGGATAATTATTGTCTATATTCCAATGGGTATACTCATAGATTACTATATTATGAATAAATTGTATGGACTAAAGACTCATCGGTTGAAACATTGAGAGGACTGGTGTTCTACATGATGGGTATGAATTTGAGTCTCCAAGAAAAGGGAATATGTGATAGAAACAATGTTGGGATTTAAATTGGTGGATGAAACCAATGTATCCAATTTGAACAGGAATTAAAACTAACATAGTTTAATTTTTACAATTAATGTTCATGTTACCAGGCTAGTCTATGTAGTTTAATTTCATTTAGTAAGGATGACTATGTTTTTAATTGGAATACAATATATTATTTTTTGGGAAATATGTTTTGAGATACTTAGATATATCTCATATGTAACAAGGTTATTTTTGAGCCTTAGGAATAAGCATCCTAAATTCTATTTGATACAATATAATTGAGGGGTTTAGTTATAACTCTGGTAATTCATATGGAGTTTTCCAGAGTGGTCATATAATATATAATTTAATTTCACCTTTCAAAAAATATAAAAAAGATCTCTACAAATTTATATTTTAATATGTGTTCTTAAGAAAATTATATACAATTTTTGGGTTACATGAGACCTTCAATTAAATAAGTAATTAAAAAATTGTGGAAACCGTGTGATTTGTAGAATATTTGTCTTATAAAACAATCTCAAACATCTTATAATTCATTTAAATAAATTCATTAAGTAATTTTCAGAAAACGTTTTAATAGGAAGATACAATTTACCTTCAATTGATAAACCTTATAAAAGGAGTGGAAATCGTGGTTATATATGAAGAGGAATATTAACTTCTCATTAAGATAAAATATAAATTAATATGTAATGATGATGGTTATTTATAGACTATTTGGTTCACATAAGTAGATCCTCTCATAAGGGTTTGATGAACACATAATAATTTCATTCTCAAGAAATGTTGGTTTCCATGGTTCCTCAATTAATAAAATCACACATTTCTTCTATTTTACCCAATTATAGACATATGAAACAAATTTCATTCTTTCTATTTTTCCTCCTCGATCATTATTGGACATGTTTTATGACTTTAAAAAACATCGTTAGATATAAATATAATTTTATGGCCATGTTTTTTATTTTTTTATAAGACCATTATAACATGTTAGGAAGTGATTTACCATATCACTAAAAAAATTCTAGACACACTATAATGTTTGGTATCAGAATGGTGAAAAAATTACAAGTAGAAAATAAAATTGAATAAACTAGGAGGATTATTTTGTAGAATTTTATTTTTGATCGATTTCTATTTGATTTTATAGTTGATTTTATATGCAGACTATTATAAAAAATGAATATTTTTGTGTAGTTGTATTAGGTTGATCTGAATGATAAATATGACCATGTTAGAAATATTAATGAATATTATTGAATCCTAATGTACCAATCATATAGAAAAATTATATATCAAGTTTTTTTAAATTATTTATTTTATAGGATAACTATATATGTAGTTAGTAATAATAATACAGATTATCAGCTTACTTTTATAAAAAATTAATTCCTAAAGAAAAAAGTATTCCAATAATGATTTAATATAATAAATGTTTATTGATAAATTTATATTTTCATCATCAAATATTGATGATAATAATTTATAATTAGTTTAATGGGAAATAGAATATATATTTTAATGTGTTAAAAGACAATGGTATATCAAAATTGATTTATTATAATGATAAAATCAATTCTTTTTTTAACTATTTAAAGTGATAAGTATCTTTCATATGGCTTTAAGACATTAAAAAAATTTGTTGGAACAAATTTAAATAAACATGTAATATAATAAAGTTTAAATATATAATTATAATAATATATTAAATCATAATTTATATGAATTGTCATGGATGATATATTTTTGGAAGAATCCTGATTTTGTTGTTTCCCTATGAGTTGTAGATTGTGATTATAATGTGTCAGATTTAACCGATTTATTTAGAATAAAAGTTCACAAAGTACATGGAATATTTTCATTCTAATTTAATACTTTCCAAAATTAATGTTCACAGTGAATACATTTAATATCATGACATTATTGATATCTAAAATCAAAAATTCTGGAAATGATATTTTCTTATTTTTATAAACATTAATCAATGAGATAAAAGTGTCGTGGAATATTTTTTGATAATAATTTTTAGGTAATTATATTTGACTATTTTATGATCTATGAATAAATGTTATAGATTCTAAATGATTTCCATTATTATGGAATGTCTTTTTGTTTTTTTTTACAGAAGATAAAGTATGCTATCCTATTTGAATGAAAAATACATGTTCCAAGAGTTTATATGTTTTACGGAACTTTGATATTCATATGGTATCAAAAATTAATACTTGTTTGTTATTTAAAAAATAAAATTAGAGATACATTGATAATGGTGAAGACATAAATTTATAACTAGTATGGTATACCTAAAGAACCTAATTGTTTGAAATTTTTACTAAAAATGGGTAATATAAATTCAAAAAAGAGATTTAATTTTCTCCCAAAATCAATCCAAAATTGTAGAAATAAAATTTGATTCTTTTTTCTATATTTTTCATTAAATATGTTATTACATTTCATTATTGTAAATCATATGATGAAAAATGTGTGTGAAATGATACCTTTAAAATATTTGGATGTATAGAACAAATAACATATTAAGTATCCTCACATAAAGATATAATAGATTACGGAATAATAAAAAGGCTTTAACATATATTAATTGGTCAATATTAGTTGAATGGTCCTTGTGTTTTTATGAAAAAATTAAATAAGAAACAATTAGTTAATGTATTTAAAAATCAAAAAGGTTTGATACAGTTATTCAAGTAACATATTAATATGTGTGAGTACACAATATGTAAAACCCATGGAGGTCATGTATTTTCTTCTTCATACGATTATAATGTCAATTAAATAATTACTGTAAAATAATCCGAGGGATGATTGATTAATTTATGTCATATTTATAAAAACCCATTCACCAAAATTTTGAGTATCAATGTTGTTATGAAATTAAAAAAAGGACGTACTAGTCATTATTTTATCCCCAGAAAAAAATGTTAACCATAGTTTTTCACAATATTGATACATATATATTTAAATTTCCCATTAAAATTATTTTTCATGATCCCATTTCATGCCGCAAGATATATCCTTCAAAAACAATGATGACTATAATGAAATATTATATATGGAATAAGATTCATCCTAAAGGCACTAAAATGAATGTTTAGTTTTGATAATAATTTATGGATTTATATTAAACTATCTTATATAATGTCACAATGATATTTAATATGATCATGAAAATTTAATATGAGAAATACAATCAAAATGAACCTATATTTAAATCATTACCCAAATATAGGAGGATATTTAGAAAATATTCATTATGTTCATTCGGTAGGGAAGAGTTAGAAATGGATGTTCATACATGAAGTATATAAATAGATTTAGGGACTTTAGATCAAAATAGTTCTGGTATCTATATAAAAATTATTTAAATAAATCCATTATATATATATCTATGCGTGTGTGCGTATTTACTAATTGTGATATTTTCTACTATTATATGGATATTCTAAAATATAGAATGGTTGTATAAAAACGCGATAAGTTTTTGATAGACATACCTATATTATAGTATATTACAACAAAGAAATGGTTATTATTGTATGGAATATGTAATAATTAAAGTGCATTATGGGGACACCTTCCATGTATAATAATATTATTCTCATTCAAGGAAAAAATGTAAAATCCTATGATTTTAAAACAATATCTTTATATTTGATAGTGTATATGTAATAAAATAGTAATATTATAATATAATGTAAAATTATGAGACATTATGATGTATTTTTTAAATCAAATTGATACTCTTTGATATCATGCATTACAAGAAATGTCAGGTTTAAAAGATACATGACACTCTATTAAAATATTATTATTTAAACATAACCATTATAACCTATCATTTATTTTGGAGATTATGGATATGAATAAATAATCAATGAAAAATATAACATTTACACTTGTAAAAAATGAATTCCTTGGTAACTTATTGAATAGAAATATAATAAGAATCATGAAAAAAATTAATAGCTTTCAGAAAAACAATATTTTTCCAAAAGGTTGTTTAGTGGAATATTAGACAAATAAAATAAAATCAATTATTAAAAATAAAATAAAATTTATTTGTAGAAAATAAAAATCATATTTTATATGTTCATGTAAAATATTTCTTTGGTATAATTTTTTATAATTTTTAGAAATGATTTATTTTTTCATGAATAATAAAACAACTATTTTTTAATGAAAAAATCATTCTTTAATATATTATTTAAAAAGATAAATAATATTTTAAATTGGTATTATAAAAAATTAATTAAACTTTTTTACAATATAAATAAATAGGTAACTTTAATCAAATTCATATTGAATTTGGAAATAAAAATATTATATTTATTTGTTGGTTGTTCTTTGGAAAACACATTTTTTTGAAGATTTTTCCAATCTAATTTTAATTTGAAATATGAAAATTTTATAAATAAAATTTAGAAATATGGACTGAATATTATTAATTACAATAATTTATATTATATATAATTATCAAAATAATTTTTTACAATAATGAATAAGGGAAAAGAAAAATTAATTAATGTTGTTAATGTAAAAACGAGTATATAGGGAGTTAAATTAGAATATATGAAATTAAAATGTCCCAAAACTTGTAAAAAACAATTATAAATACATATTTGGACCATATACCCCCTAAGAATCAATAATTTCACATCTTAAAGCCATTTGGAATGTGAAAAATGCAAGTACACATTATTATTTTTTAAAAACCCATGTGTGTCCTCTCTCCCACTTATGGATGGTCACCCCGTATCCTATGATATTTCCACTTCAAAAAACCATTTTTCCTCTGATAACAACCCAAATAACATTTATATTCCTCTAAAAACATTTTATTCTCGTGTTTTCTTAGAAATACAACCTAGGATTCATTTTGATGTAATGCAAAAGAGGTAGTCCAAAGGCGTGATGACTTTATTAAAAGATCAATTTTATTTTATTTATTCTTACACATCTTTAAAATTTTATTAAATAATTATATAATAATAAAATAAGTATATAAAATATAATTATATTATATTATATTTATATAATAACATATATCCATATACAATTCCATCAAATGGAAAACAAAACTGTAAATCCACTGTTCGGAAAACTACCGCCTTATGGAACGACGTAATTGGCTTTCCATCACCACCATTAAAGAATAAATATTAATAAAATTTTAGTATTTTTATAGGTTTTCTATGAAATTATTATATCATATATACCTTCTTATTTTCAATTCTGCGGGGGATATGACAATGTCGCTCATATGTATGATATAATTCTACCTCACGAAGCGATGTGATTCATTTTTGAGTTATGATTTATATATATAGTATTAAGGTAAAAAATAATATTTATTTGTGATATTTATGGCCTAAATATACTTATTGATATATAATATCACATATAAATTCATACCTCCCAATGTTTTGTGAAAAAATAACATCTCTTGTGTATAGGTGTGGACTATCACCTCCACGTAGTAATGTGAAATGTTTGTTATTTTATATTTGCATTTATTGTAATATGGAATTATTTTTTTAATATAAATCAAGTTTATTAAATAAAAATAAATTTGGAATGTTGAATTAATATTTATTTACCATTTTAATATTCATATCAAAAAAATGGAAACATCATTTATGTTTATGCATGACCTACTATATTTATGAATGGTGTAATACATTTTATATATCTAACATTTCTAGATAACTCTTAATAAATATATAATTAATATATATGATATTTATATCCGGTATAAAATAATTTATATTTTGTAACCATGATGAATTTCAATGGGACAAAATTACAAAACCAAAACATACATGAAGAATGAATCAATTAACTCCAGAAATAATTATTTTACAAAATAAATGCTAAAAACGAGTGATAAAAGACTATAAGTAACTAATATATAGTATGATATAATATTATGGTTAGTTAATATATTTATAATAAATCTATATTTATTATAATGGTGTTTCAAACGTAAATGAAGGAAACCGAAACTTATGTAAGGGTTTCTTGCCTCACGTTTACATTCATAAGACATATGTCATGTTCACCACCGATTCCTTTGGTGTAGTGTAATTACTGCACTATTTTGATATTTTATATATTCAATGTAATTGTATTAATTTTATTTGAGGTTTTATTTTATTTTATTCCTTTCATGGGTCATATTATTCAAATGTTAACAATGGCATTAGATATTTATGTTTCAATATATTTTGATTCGAAATTATTCAAATATGAATTTACATTGAGGTAAATAATTTCATAATTTACTAATAAACCATATTAAAATTATTATCCAATTTAAATTCATTATTATTTCAATTAACAGTACCATATTCATCTATTTGGTATATTAAATGATTGGGAAAAAGGTTTTAATAAAACCAAAATACATTTATCTCTTTAGATGAAAATATTTTTTATTTCAAGAACATGTGTTCTAAAAATGTTTTGAATTTTTTTAAATAAAATAAATGAATTATTACATAAATTCTTTCCTATGTTTAATTTTATATTAATTGTTTTAAAGGAATCATTATTTCATTTTTTAAATAAGACACATTTGGATTTTACTGGGAATGTGAATGGAATATTTTTTTAACATGAATGAAATGAAACAAAATTTTCACCATTATGAAAAATCAATGTTTTAAATTATATTTTATAAGTTAAAAAGTCATTCTAAAAGAAAAATATTTTGAAGATATTTTTTTAATGTTTTAGTTTTAATTAAATTTTAAAATTAAAATCGTTATTTTCCACAAGAATGTTTTAATGACATTTTTATGGTATTTTTATTCATCAATGATGTGAACAAAGTTTTTATACTTATGTTACCATCATTACTATTTATATAGATTCCTTTATATATTTTATTTTGGGTGGGTATAATTTTATTTTCATTCACTATATTACTCAATATGGTTTATAGTTATGTTTATTGATTGGGGTATGTATTAAATTTAATATGTTATTTTTCCAATATGATTTTTTATGTTAATTATGTTTCACAACTTTAATATGAGGTATGAATTAGAGTTATTTAGTAAAATTTGGGGACCAGAATTAAATAGTCTCTATATACATCAATAGGTCCCATGAGGCAAAATATTTTCCTAAATTAATTGGGGGTTTATGAATTGTTATATATTAGATTATAAAGGGTATTGAATGTTTGTTTCAAATGTCCAACATTATGAAATCACTCATTATGTGATCATTGAATGATTTCCACGTGATTATTAAATTAGTTATAATATCATTATATATATTTCATGATCATGTTATTATATATATGAATTTTTATATCATAATTTATTCTTTCCATATTATGCTCAAGTGATTGTTTTAATAGAATTTTTATTATTATTTACCTTGACATATTTATTCTCTATATTTATTGATGGCATGATCCAATATATCATACCCTTACTGAGTATATAATCTCAACCCATTCTTACATTTTCTTATCCCTAGGATTCTAGGATTTATTTTAGAATTTATATGTACGGATATGATATGGAAAAATATGTTGTTCTCAAAGAAAACACTTTGTGTGCTTTATATTTTCAATTATAATGTGAATTTCAAGAATGTGTTTTGTTTCAAAATACAAGTAAAATATTTATTCCTTCTGGATGTGATACTATGTATCATATTCCAGTTCAATAAAATAACCTACAATTCTGGGCTACTAGGGTCAGGGTATTTATAGTTCGTATCAATGGTTCTTTATTAGAATACATGGGGAAATGGTTAAGTAAACCTATAATAGTGAACCTAAAACTACTGTATACTTGGAGGGTATGTATATAATAATTTTTTAATGTTTTTGAATGTACAAGATTATGTGATTTTTCTTATTTGTAATTCCATGTCTTGATACTACTAGTGGACATGGTTTTAGAATAGATGTGACTAGGGGTAAAAAACATGAAAAAAGGTACTTCGGGAAAGACTTGATTGTTACCTGGTACTTATCAAATAGACTTACAATGAACTGGATTTGACACTTCTATAAGATATTATTATGTTAATCCACATATTCTATATAAATTATAATGAGGGATTGCAACATTTTATGGCCATGAGTAACCATTTTTGAAAACAAGGTGTAATATATTAAAAACAACTTATCATTATTTTGAAATAATATAAATTATTATTCTTGGCTATGTGATTTTAAACTATTATTAGTTTTTCTAGATCTATTCTCTATTATTTTTTTCAATTGCTGTATCTAGTAGAAATGTGTAAAAATTAGATGTGATATACATTTTGTTGATAAGAAAATAATTGGGATGATGACTTCGGTGAATGATATTGTTATTATTGTTAATAATTTATCACCATATATGAATAATAACATACAAATTTAGAATCCCCTAGAATTTCAAAAAAACAAGAGGCTTTTGTTTGATGAGAGATCCAGTGGTGGAGACCATGGATGAAACAATATTCAGTTTCTAATATGATGAGAACATGGGAAGAAACACTAAAGTTAATGTATCGGAATAATTGGTATATGTTTTGGGTGTAGAAAATAAGAACATAAATAATGTAATTGACATGGAAGAATAAAAAAATCAATTAGCCAAATGTATCAAAATAATGGTCTCCCTAAGGTATTACCAATAGTTGAATATTTTAAATTTTGAATGTATGGCCCCTAAGAAAATTAGTATCATAGTGGTAAAGAATATGATTTCAATCAACAAGGTTTTATTTAGAATGGTTATACTGCTGATGATTAACAAACTACAAATTACATATGTGTTGAAGGTTGTATTAAAGAATAAGATGAAAAAGTGTGGCAACTGAGTTAAAAATTAAGTAGAATGATTAATGTTATTCTATGGTTCAATTTAATAATTTTATTAATGAATTATTTTATCAATGACATTATCGTTATAAGAAACATAAAATTTAGAATTATTGTACTGCAATGTTTTTTCTATAAGGATTTCAAGACACATGTTGAATGGTACAATGAAATGTGATTCATTGGTAAGTTAATAAATTTTTTGAAACATATTATTGTGGGAATATAACTCTTAATATGTGATCTATGTTAAGATAAAAATTATAAATTTATTTTTATTGTATAGTATTTTTGATGTTGAAATTTATTGGCTATAAGATAGTTTATGTTATCTTTGTTTTAGTTTAATGCATGTTTATATGTATGGAATATATTCAATAATTTGAAATTTTATTCGTTAAAGAATTCATGTTATCATTACAGTTTTTCCATGATCAAGGTATTCATATATTATTTATGTGACATAAAGAGACACCGTATAATTTTTATGGAATATAATGTTTATTTAGTGACCTTCAATAAAATTAATTGGAATTTTAATTTGGACAAGAATATATATGTGATTAATCTTAAGGTTTACTAATTATGGACTGTATCAAGATGGAATTTGGTTCTTATCGGTCAAATAATGCTTGTCATTTTTTTCATTCAATATATCTTAAGATATGTGCATGGAATTTTCAAACTTTTATGTCTCTTATGATTTATTAAAAGTTAATTTTAGTGATCCAGGCATAAAAAATAATCATTTATATTTATTTCATGGTGTAATAAATGAATTTGAAATTGTTAAAAGTAAAACCAAAGTATGAAATATTAAGTATGTTTTTTATTGTTTTTATCAGGATATTAAAATAAATCCCTACCTATTTGAAAAGGATATTGAAAAAAAATTTATCTTATTGCATATATATTTGATGAATCAAATGGTATTTTAACTCATCGTAGATTTATTGTGTTGTTATTGTTAACTTTTCAATATCATTCACATTGATTTTATCAACGATCCCAATACATCTTAAAATTTATTTAAACATTTCTTCCATATCCACATCTTCAATTCCCAAAAATGTTATACTATTTTCAAACACAATTATTTCTTTTCATATGACTGTCATATCTTCATTTCACTCTTTTCAATGTTATTTTTTATCAATTTATTTTAATATTTGGGTTCATAATAATGGCTAGTCCAATGATGACTAAAATAGAACTATGGGGTAGAATTTTCTTTTACAGGGTAGAATATAAAACCCAAATATTTTAAAAGAAGAACATTATATTTGATAGTGTATATAACATGAAACCCCATTATTAGAAGATAATGTAACACTAAGAGACTTTATGATATATTTAATTTTAATTCAATTAAATCTCTTTGATATATTGTTCTGCACACAATTACAGGTTTAAATGAAACACTATACTCTATGAACATATTATATTTTAAATATGGCCATTAAAACCAATCCGTTAAACTTGAGGGAATGAATAGAACTAACCATATAATGATAATTATATATATTTTACAAATTTATAAAATATACAAATTGTTATCTATTGATTATAAATAAAATATGAATCATTTGATAGAAAAATAAATGTTTCCTAAATATTCTATTTTTCTAAAATGTGGCTTAGTCTTGCTTTGGGTTCATAATTTTAAAATAGTTTTTCACAATTTTATAAAATTTATTTCAAAATATATAATTAATTTTTTAATTATAAATTTCAAAATTATATTTAGGTGATTTTTTCAAATATAATGAATAGAATAATTTTTGGATGAACTCTGAAAATATTGATTTTTAATGAAAAATAACTTTCCATTTAAATTATTTAAATAGTTAAATTATATTTTAAGTTGATTTTAAAAAAAATATATAAAATTATATCATAATTTAACTAATTTTATTTATTTTAATCAATTTCATATTGAATTCACAAATGAAAATGTTTTATAATTTTGAAATTTTTTCATTAGGAATGTATTTTTTGATGTGTTTGTAGATTTAATTTTAAATTTAATTATTTCACTTCTATGAATTTAATATAAAAAATATCATTCAATATTTTTATGAATAAAAATTTATATTATTTAATAATTTAAAAATAATTTTTTTCCACATTGAATAGTAAAAATTGTAAAAATTAATTATCACGGTTAAGGTGAAAAAGAAATAACCATGGTGTTTAACTAAGAAGAGAAGTGTTAAAAATTACCTAAAAAATGTCCAAATACAATTTTATGTTTATATTTTGACCTTATTTCTACTATGAGTCTATAATTACTGATTTTTAGAATTTTTTAATAAGAAAAATGATCATGCACTTTATTATATTAAATTTTTCAATGTATGTCCTCTCCCCTGGTTTTAAAAGGCCACCCATCCCATCTCATATTCCCACTTACAAAACCATTTTTTGTTAATAAAAATTTAAAAATACGTTATATAATCATATAAAAACATACTAGAGCTCTTGTTTTGATCATAAATTCTACATTATTAGGTCGTTCATGCAAACCATGTGTGGTTATCTGAAGAAGAGGTGACATTATTAAATGAGCATGTTTGCATTATTTATTCTTCCACATCAATAAAATATTATTAAATATTAGTTATAATATAAAAAAATATAAAATATACTTATATTTTATTATGTTATTATTATTATCTATATCCATATCCACTTCCATCTAATGGAAAACGAAATCATCCGTATTATGTATGGCGAACAACAAGCATTCATAAAATGGTAGTTCATTTTCCAACACCACATTTTGTGGCTGGATATAATGATATATTTAACATTTTTATATGATATTTATAACATTATTATACTTATATAAAGATTATATCACATATACCTTCTTAATTTAAATTATATAGGGGATAAGATAACATCACTCGTTTTTAAGTAGTACTGCTGCCTTAGGAAGCGATCTGAATCATTTCTCTCTTAATCATTACATGGATGGTAATATGGTTAACACTAATGAAAATATGTAAAATTAATGATATAATATCACTTATATAAATATAATTTTTCTTATAACTTATTACTTTTCAATATTTTGGAAAACAATAACTTCAATCATTTTTTGGACATCGATCTCCATATACAGATGTGATTTTTTTATTTTATTTCTATATTGATGCTAATAATGATTTATTTTATTAATATAAATCATATGTATTAAAAAATTATTATTATATAGAATTTAATTATTATTTATTTTCCTTTTGTTTCATTTTTTAAAAAATGGACACAATGCTCATGCATACGTACCACCTATTATCTCTATTAACAGTGTAATTTATTTTATATATCAAACTTTTATATATCAGTATAAATAAATATATAATTAATATTATATATATATATTTAAATTCTTGTGATCATGGAAGACTATCAAATTAAATTGTCCTTAATTTCTAGACCAAAACAGACATAAAAAATGTAGCAATCTTCACCAGAAACATTGATTTTGACAAAGAATTTCTAATATAACTGTGATGGATGACAATAAGTAAATAATATATGAAACTATATCTATGGATAAATTATATAAATCTATTTATAAAAAACCTATATTTATTATACAAGATGTTCAAACACGTACGATAGAAAGAATACTATATGTAGGGGTTTCTCATCACACTTTTTCTTCTATGAGATATATGTCATATTCACAACTTATTCCATCAGTGTGGTGTATATAATTTCTTTTTTGATATTTTTTATCATTATTATATGAATATTATTGGAAATTTATTTTTCATTTTATGTTATTACCTTTTTTAGCTTCTGATTCAATAGGAACCAATGTGGTAAGAGATTTATGTTTCAATCCCATTTTAATCAGGATTGTCTATAGTTGAATTTAAATTAAACAAAATTATGTTGTTATAGTGAAATAAATACATTTTATTTTTTATCCTTTGTTTATTAATTATTATTTCATTTATTACCATTATATTACTCTATTTGGTACTTAAAATGACTGATAATTTCTTTTTGATAAATTTTGACTTCATATCTCATTTGGATAAAAAATCCATTTTTCTTCAATAATATGTTTTGTATATTTTTTTCAATGGTTTTATTAACATTTTAAAAATGATTTCTAATTTAAATTTATATATATTTATTACTTTTAAATTTTTTTGAACGAAATATTCATTTATTTTCCTAATTAAGCCCTATTTTGTTTTACTGAAATTTTGAAAAGAATCTTTATTTAAATATGTATGGTAATAATAAAATTTTCTGCCATCATGACCACTAAATTTTTTAAATATTTGTTTATAACTTTAAATGGTTACTTTAAAAATAATGTTAATTTAAAAATATTTTTTTAACTTTTAGTAAAAAATATTTTCAACGTTGAATGGTTATTTTTCTCAAAAATATTTTTAATGAAATATTTTGGTATTTATATTCATCAATGAAATCAAACCTTATTTTATACATGTGGTGGAATGATTATTATTTATCTGTATGGTTTACGATACGTTTGAGTTCTGATGTACTGTTTTATTACCATTCAACATATTAATTTTGATGGTTTATGACTATGTTTAATGATTACGATAAGTATTAACATTTCATATGATTTTTTCCAATATGAATGGTTATGTTGAATATGATTCTCCCATTTCATATTAGGAATGAAATATAATTATTATGTTATAGGTGTGTCCTGGAATTACATAGTACCTCAATTCCTAAAGACATATCATGGAGAAAATTTGTGTTCCAAATTAAATGCATCGTTACTCATATTTTAAAACTCAATTTTTAAAGGTCGTGAAAATATTTTTACAATGTAAGGAATTATGCATTACCTTTTTATTAGGGCAGTGATTAATAGAAATTTTAATATTATATTTCCTATTATATATAGGGATAAGATTCAATCTCATGTGATTATATATATGGATTTAATTGATCATCATTTATGCCTCCAAATTATGCTCAAGTTGTTATTTAAATGTAATGTGATTCAGTTATTTACCGCTTCATATTGATAATGCTAATTTATTTATGATTAATATTGTGTCATTCTAACTATTACGGATCTTCTAAGTTTAGCAATTTATTTTTATTTTTTATTTACCTTGGATACTAGGAAGTGTTTTCTGATTGATATGTAGGCATATTGTAAGGGAAATTATGGAGTACTAAAAAACACATTGTATATATATTTTTAAATTATATAGTGAATTTAATGTTTGTATCAATTTTTCCAAGACTACTAAAATATTCTATCAATGGGGTTCAGTTACCTATATCTTATTACAATTTAATAAAGTAACCACCTACTCTAGGATACTTGGATTAGGTTCTTTAGAATTATTATTAGAGAAATTTGAGAGAAAATGGAGAATAATTCAAGTTCTCAGTTATGGATAACTAGTATTTTTTTAATTAATAATATTTTTATTTATATCATTATATAAATATATGAATTTTCCAATATATATTTGATATAACTTCCCTATTGGAATGAATATAAGAGCAATGAGGTTGATTTAGTTGGTATAAATTTTGTTTACAAAAATGAATAACTTGAATGTTGATTGGAAAAGTCAAAATGATACCAGGATTGTGGTTATACCATTTCACAATGAATTTCCACATTCTATATACAATGTGATGATTATGTATTGTAAACTTATAGGTTTTAATGTGTTTATTTTTTTATAAGTATCCATTTATGTATTTGAAAATGAGTTTTTCTGTATGAATTATTATGTGACTATTATTATAGATAATTAATAACTATAAGAATCTTTACCAATTAGAAAAATTAGAATCAAATAAATTATATATTAATCATTTTCATACTCTCAAAGACATGTCTCGTCAATATCATTACAATTCATGGGTAATTCCATATCCTTTCATTTTAATTAGTTATAAAGATAATTTCCCAATAACAATTTAAAAATATTAATTTTATTTTCCATATATAACTTACTTATAGTCCTTTGATATGTTTTAATATTTTATGTTATGATGATTATCTAATAATATGTTATGATTATTTATTACTTATTTATCATCATAATATAGTTATAATTTTAGTTTTATAATGTTAGTTTATGATTCCATCATTTGCTTTACAATGACGTGACAGTAGGTTTTGTAGTGTTATAACCATCTATTTTCTTGGTTGTTACATTTTATAGGGAGTTTACATATTACTCCTCGATTAGTGATTTTCATGAATTTGGATTTAAATCTGGAATATAAAAATGGGAGTAATATGGTAAATATCATTTGATGTTTAGAAAGGATAACATAGTGTTTTATGTCCCCAAGTTAGTGATGAAGTAGGATCAATGATCTGTTAACCCATTTCAATATTAAGGTTGTAAGACCACGCCATGAAGAGAAAAATATATCAGAACATGATTTCCTATACAGTGGTTTGAACCACGATGAGATAAAAAATGTGTCATTCCAATATTAAGGGAGGAATATTTGGCCTCACCTAGGTGAGAAACACTATCAAAAACCATCTCAGATACCCTAGTACCCTGATAACTACGCCAAATCTGACATTGCTCAAAGGATATTCTTCATCCCCATGGGGTGTAAAATAATAGCTAACATCATACATGAACATAGTGTTAAAGTTGTGTTCATTAAAAAATGGAAGACAAAAGATTAGAAGTTAGTATTCTCTACACACCAAAGGGAAAAAGTACCAAAAACAAAAAAGTTATCAAAAATATTACATCATCAAGTACTCAAAAAAAAATATAAGAAAACAAATAGCCGAAAAGAAAAACCCTACCAATAGTAAAATTGATCCACCAGTCACAAAAATCACTCCATGCTATAAAGGATTAAGAATATCCAACAAATCCAAGTGGAAAATTCCCTAGGAATCGATATTGAATAAGAAAATATACAAACCCCATGAGGAAGAGTAGGGTGTTGGCTATAAATACCAGAAAGGTATCATAATGTGTTTCATAATAAATACCATAATAATTAACCATTTAAAAAATTAGATATTATAAAATAAGGCATGGTACTATATTTTCATTTTTTAATCCAAAACCAAATTTCATGGAAAATTATGGAAAATAGGTCAAAAAACATCCAAAGAGGTTTAATTGAAAATTTTAATTAATTAAATTTACACAAATCAGTTTTTCTGAATAAAATTTTTCCATAAAACAATAACATGTATATCAATTCTAAAAACTACACCCCACACATTTCCAAATTACTTCCTGTCAAAATTAAGGTAAAATTACATATACTCGCACATAATGTAAAATTATATCCCCTCCCACTTAAAGGGAAGATTAGTATAATTCATTCACAATTAAGGGAAAATTACTCTCTATTATTCAATAAATCAATAGAATTGGAAATAAATCATTAAAAAATTTAAAATATAGTTTTCCAACTTTAGTCATTAACATTACATTTTTCTATTTAAAAAAACATCGATTCTCCACATTTGATGAAATTTAAAAACAAATTATAACTACATAATTTTTATTAATATCATCATCAAGTCATTTTCATCAAATCAATTTATAAAACATGCCATCTTTTTTCACATATCCACCTCAAAATTTAAATTTCCATAAAATTTTGGTTTATATGAAAATCCATACCCATTTAAATTATAGGATCAATTCATCAAAATACCTTGTTTTTAAATAAATTATAAAATCATTTATATATTATCATGAAATTCAATGTTTCCATTATTGGGAAATTTATTATGGAACCGCATACCATTAAAATAATGATCAAGGGAAGAACACCCACAATAAGAAATAGCAATGAATAACAAAGTCGATGATGATATTGAAACACAAACAAGAATCATGATCCAATTAAATGACGTTTATATACATAAAATATGTGATGATTCATCAAAATATTTGTGGGGATGAAGAATATATCATAATAATCTGTTAGCAATAAGATGTACTTATAGGATTGAGAATTGACCTTCCATTTAAACTTTCAATCATCAGAGGAGGAGGTTCAAGGGGCCAAACTGTTTTCTTGGGAGCCTACTCAACATTGGAAATCCTATTAGGGTCGATTAAGGAATCTTAAATTTTTGAAGAAGAATTTGTTTTTGAATAATGTGATTCTACATGAATCGTTTACATGGAAGGGATATATGGTTGGACAAGCTATGAACTCTAACTATGCACCCCTACTATCAGTTTCATGATTTCTGCTATGTGGGAGAATTGTTTAGTTAACCATGTTTTAAGAATGAAAATTCTCTTATTTTGTGGTCTCATGGTTAAGAGGTTTTGGTTGCACGGTTTGGACAAATCATGTTCCCCCTCTAGATAACCATCACGGGTGCATGGTTTTCTAGGCCAAACCAAAAAATGTTCCCTAACTATGAAACAACCATGAACAACCCCTTTGGATTCCAAAATTCTAGATATTTAAAAAAAATAATATAATAAAATCATAAAAAATTCAGGATAAAAAATGATTAAGGACTACCAGAAAAAATGGCTTGGAATATTAAGAGCTCCCCACCATAAAAACTCAATATCTCCAGAAATCCTATTAATAAGTATCCATACCAAATAGTTGATTCAAATATTCCTTAATTAGGGCCTCATTATCCCATGTTTCATGAGATTTAGAACTATTCTACCATATCACATAGACCAAAGGTATATTCCTCCCATTATGTAACATTGTTTCAGAATCAACGATCCAAATTAGATGCTGAGTCACGAATAAATCAGGATCAACATCATGATCCTCCTTGATGAAGACAAGAGATGGGTCAGAAAGATAATTATGATGATGAAAACCATGGATATAATTTTTTATTGATATAAACTGTGGTGGGTGTTATAAATTTTATTCCACTTTCCCCACCTACTCATAGTCCAGAAATGTCCCCACAAAAAGTGGTGCAAGATTACCTTACCATCCATGTCATCGATGACCCAACCGAGGTAAAACATTCAAGAACACCTAGTCCCCAAAATAGAACTAACAAGATTTGTGATGACGAACAAAGTAATATTTATATCATATTCGAACTATCAGTATCTCTAAAAAAGAAACTAAATCTTCATTATCATCTCTTGGACAAATCTCAAAACAACCAAGGATGTCGCACCAATCTCAAACCAACACAACAGAGTTTTACATAGCCTATAATAAAATGCCCCAAAAGGTTATATTAGGATTTTCGATTGGTTTCTATTGTTATAATTGAAATCTTATAGTCCTACATGGTCACCCAAATCTCCCCCAAAATCGAGGACATGTTCATGAAGAATGTCGACCAGAACCTTTATTTTTCTCTCTGTCTGGCTATCCTTTTGTTGATGGTAACCCAAGATCTCATCACCTCTTGAACGCCTAGCTTAAAATAAGAGATTATACATGTATATATATCAGATACTATATCATATGAAACTCCATGAAAATGAACAATCTCTTCCACATAGTGATTTCCCAACTCTTATAATTTAGTTGTATCAAGAATGAGCTCAATGTTATCCAATTGCGTCACCCATTTGATCCCAGCCCATATCACATTCTTCAATGAAGGTGTATATGGAAACCCAACCATAGAATCCAAAGAGATGACATCTCACTTCCTAGTTGACATTACATGTGGAAGAACTAATCCCGAAGGTCAATAGTGCTCAGACTTGACCTATTGGCATATACATCAACGATAAAAAGAAATAAGGAATGTAACGTCTCAAAATTGGCCACCAGAATCATTGTTTCATGTCGTAGAATAGCTTTGTCCAACACAAGTGCACTAGAAATTGAGAATTATAGAAATACCCCCTCAAATACTTCCTCACTGGAAAAGGGACCGTGAACTAGTTCTGGAATCATTGGATACCCTCCATGGATAATGACCATTCGAAAATGTTCTCCCCAATATAAAGACAGTTCCTAATGCTACCAAAACTGTTGGAAAATTGAATTTTTTTTATTGCCTATTAGCGACATTGAAGGATCCCGTCCGAAATAGACCATTGGGATGGACTATTTGTGATGGGAATCGGGTTCCCGTTTCAAATGAGTTGGCATGGGATGGCACCAAACCGCAGAAAGCGTGTTTCCAAAGGGTTTTTGTACCCGTCACAAATACCCGGTGGTGTTTTTTAGTATTTGTGATGGGTTTATCTCCCATTGTAAATAGTATATTGGCTGGTGGGTATTTACAACATGACCCATCGCCGGTACACATTTAACTATCATCCCTAATTAATAGCAGGGTAGGGATTTGCAATTGGAGTCTCGTCGCAAAAACTCCCATCCCAAAAACTCTAACCTATATATACACCAATTTGATTTTTACCACTCCACTCCTTTCTCTACACCTCTCCATCTATACTCATATTTTCCCTCAATAATTTTGTCAATGTTTAGGATTATACATTGGATAAATATTCAAGTCTTACATCCTATAAAAGATTGATTTTTAAGATATTTATCTTTATGTTTTATTTTTTAGTTAGTTTAGTTTATTTTATATAAGTTATAATAATTATTAATTAGGTTCAGTAAAATTACATTAGAATTATATTGTTTAATGTTTCATTATTTTTTGTTACTCATAATTACGTGTTATTAGTATTAATTAGTATTTATTTAATAGTTATTATTTTATTTATTATTATTTAGTAGTCATTAATTTCCACTATAAAAGTTTTTATTAATTTTTAATAATTAGACATAATTACTAATACTTAGTGATTATAAATAGTAACTATAGATAATTATTAATAACTAGTAATTATTACTGATAATTACAAATAATAAGTAAAAATTTGTGGAAAATATTAGGAATTAGTAAAAATTTAAACAATTATTGGGAATAAATAATAATTAACGGTAATTAGAAATAAATTGTAATAATTATTAATAATTATTAATAATTAGTAATAATTAGTAATACTTAGTAATAAATAGTAATAATTAATAATAATTATCAATAGTTAGTAATAGTTGGCAATAATTAGTAATAAATAGTAAGAATTACATATAATTAGTAATAAATATTAACAAATAGTTATAAATTGTAATTATTAGTAATAATTAGTAATATATATTAATAATTAGTAATAATCAGTAATAATTTGTAATAATTACACTACTTATTAATAATTGGAAACAATTTGGAATAATTAAGAATAATATGTAATAACTAGAAATAAATATTAATAATTAGTAATAATTAGTATTAATAACTAATAATTAAATATAAATAGTAATAAATAGTAATAATTAGTAATAAATAGTAATAAATAACAATAATTTGTAATAAATTTTAATAAATTTTAATAATTAGTAATAATTAGTTAAAATATGAAAAATTTGTAATAATTATTAATAATTAGTAATAATTAGTAATAATTTCTAATTATTAATAATACTTATTATGAATTTGTAATAAATAATAATAAATTTTTATAAATAGTAATATACAATAATAATTAGTAATAATTAGTAATAAATTGTAATAATTATTAATAATTAGTAATATTTAGTGATAATTAGTTATAAGTAGAATAAATACTAATAATCAGTAATAATAAGTGATAATAATTAATAATTAGTAATAATTTGTAATAATTTGCAATAATTTTTAATAATCATTAATAAATAGTAGCAAATATTTATAACTACTAAAAAAATTAAAAAATACAAAAAATTAATAATAATTAATATATAGTAATAAATAGTAATAAATAATAATAAATAGTAATAATTAGTAGTAATAATTAATTAGTAGTAATAATTTGTAGTAATTTTAAAAAATTAGTAATAAATATAAAAAATTAGTAATAAATATGAATAATTTGTAATAATTGGAAATAAATATGAATAACTGGTAACAATTCTTAATAAATTAAAATTGTTACTAATAGTTTGTAATAAATAGTAATAAATATGATTAATTTATAATAATTAGAAATAATTAGTAAATAAATTGCAATAACATGTAACAAATAGTAATAAATACAAATAATTAGAAATAATTATTAATAAATATGAATAATTCCTAATAATTAGTAACAATGAGTAATAATTAGTAAACAATACAAATATATAGTTATAATTAGTAATAAATATGAATAATTAGTAATAATCTGTAATCAATATGAATAATTAGTAATAATTAGTAATAAATATTAATAAATATTGATAAATTGTTTTAAATTGTAGTAACTAGAAAAAATATTAATAAGTAGTAATAGTTTGTAATAAATAGTTACAATTAGAATGTTATAGTAATACATGGAAATAATTTGTATTTTTTATTAATAATTAGTAACAATAATAAGAAATACGAATAATTAGAAATAATTAATAATAAATAGTAACAATTTGTAATAATTAGTGACAATTTGTAACAATTAGTAACAATATGAATGAAATCGTAAGGATTAGTAACAATTACAAATAATTAGTAACAATATGTATGAATTGGTAGTTTTAGTAGCAATTTGACATAATTTACAACATAGTAATATTTACTAATAAGTTGGCACAATTTCCAGAAAATTTACGACATCCCTTTTTTCTGAAGACTAATCTCTTTGTAACTTTCTTCCACTGAAATCACTATAACAAGTTTTCTCTCATGCATGTATTTTAATGATCGTATGCATTGGAAAATATAGAAGTGTAGAAAGCCCTCAAATCTCTCCATTCTTGGTCATATGAAAATATATTTGCGTACGTTGGTGAAAATTTTTCATGTTGATTTCAATCAGAGAAATTTACAAGGACATTAGCTATCGAGAAAAAATGATTTTTTTTCCTAACAACTCTATTCCTTGAAACATTCTTCAACAAAAATTACTATAAAATATCTTCTCGGACGAACAAATATTCATTTTACTCTGCATAATAATTGTGTGATGTGATTCGAGGCCTCTCTACACTCCATTCTCGTGCATAAAAAATGGATATGCATTTGTCGAAGTTTATTTTTCATAATGACTTTAGTAGAAGAAAGTTGTAAGAAGATGAGATATTTGTCAAATGATGGTCTTCCAAACTGCTAGAAAATTTTCCCCCTATAATTATTACAAATTACCTACAATTACTAATAATTTTTTAATAATTATAAATTAATATAAATTATTATTGATTAGTATAATTGTTTAAAATTGTACAGTAAATAACTATGAAATAATTGGAATTATTATAAATTTCTTGAAAAGTGGATTTAATTTTCTTGCCTTTTTTATTGCTTTTTCCTCATATAATAAATGAAAAAAAATTATTTTCTATTCTTTGGAGAAATATAGAACAAGGATGTCGAAATTAGTGATTATTAAATTTCTAAAAATGGATAAATCAACTCAAAATTTCAAATGGTTATATTTTAAATCCTATATATATTAAGGGTGTTGAAGATTTATTATCATTTTCATCATCTAAACCCAAATTTGTTTCAGAAGGGACAATTATGTGTCCTTGTAATAAATGTTCTCATAAGATATTTGATACATTTTAAAACATTGGGGGTTAGCTATTACATTTTAGTTTTCAACCATATTATGTTTTTTGGTATTAAATTGGTGATCATAGTTCTATAAAATATTCTAATAATTTTGTTCAGAATCCATCACAATTTTAAAATTTTTACATGATGTGCAGGTCCATATTTTCCTCAAACTGAATCTCAGTATGATATTTATTTTACTATTGAGTTGGAACCATCCCAATTTAATGAGTTTTTGAGGTCTGATGAGGGTGAATTATATCCTGGTTGCATGATTAGAAAATTTTAAGTAGTTATAAAATTTAGGGAAATTAAATTAGATAAGGTAATTTTAGATAGATGTTTTATTACAAATTGTCTTCGTTTAATACACTACTACATGAAAGAAATGTGTTTCCTACAAATTACTATAAGAGCAAGAGGTTGGTTCGTAATCTGAGTCTACGTTTTCAAATGATTCATTCATGTTTAGAGTACTGCATCTTATGTTATGGTAAAAATTAGTTATTAGATTGTTGTCCCACATGGAGAAAATATAGTTATAAAGACGCTCAACTTGGGAAATCTGGATTTCTTCATGTAAAACAATTGAGATACATCCTTCATAAAACCATACTATAGTGTTTATTTATGTCTCAGAACTCAAATACATTTATCTCATGACAGAAAAACAATATTTCAACTGGTAAAAGTTCTAATCATCTCCATGATTGTGATTTTTGGAAATTCATTGACCAAATGTATCCTTATTTTTCTTTAGAAACCTGATGTGTGTGATTGGGACTTTCTACTAATGGTTTCTATCCACTTCGTTCTTACGGTAGTTGGTTTTCATGTTGTCCTATCTTAATAACCCTTTATAATTTACCTACATTGATATGAATGAAGGATAAATATAGCTTTTTTACCTTATTAATTTTAGTACATCCTAAAAATAATATTTATGTTTATTTGAAACCAATTATTGATGAGTTAAATTCATTATAGAGTAATGGTGAATGTACATATAGTGCTACTACGAATCAAAATTTTTTATTGAAAGCTTCATTGATATGGACAATAAATAGCTTACTAGAATATGGAATGTTATCTGGTTAGAGTACACATGGTCCCAAATCATTTCCTTAATATATTAGAGACAACAACGATTTTACGCCAATTAAGGGGAAAAACGTTTTTTTCATTTATCATCCCTGATTCCTTCCAACCGATCATCCTTTTATGTGGAAAAAATATCATTCAAGAAAAAGTTAAATTGAAGGAGATGGACATCAAACAATGCTAAAAAATATAGAGTTAAAATAAATTTCCTCTTAATTAACTCACATCACATTTGGACAACCAATAAACAAATGGAAAATTAATGACATTGGGGAAGAACACAATTTGATAAAATATATAATTTTTTGGGATATTCTATATTGGTATGATTTTTTGGACTATCACTTGTTTTGTTTCATTAATATTTAGAGGAACTATTTTGATAATTTATTTTATACAATTTTGGATACACTCGGTAAGACCAAAGATAATGTAAAGACCTGATTAGATATTTCACAAATTTACTACCGACCAAAACATGAACTATTTGAAAATTTCAGATCTAAAAAGTTGATGAATCCAAATGAATCTTGTACACTAGCCAAAGAAAATAAATTATTTTTTAGTGGATTGTAGATTTGAGACATTGAGATGGCATGGATTTCAATTTGGGAAAAAGATTCAGAAATAGCCATATTACCGGATTAAAAAGTATTGGATATCAGTTTATAATGGAAAGAATTATACTGATTAGATTAAAATGATTGTTGAATTGTATTATTTGGGTTTTGAAAACACAATCCATATTTTTTCAAAGATATTGTTTCACTCGCAGCAGAATATGATGCACTATGAAGAATGCAAGAATATGTTGTTTTAATTTTATGAAAACTTGATAAAATATTCCCAATGGATTTGATTAACTCAATAAAACATCAAATATTACATTTTATGCCCTAAGAAAAATACGGAGGTTTAATAATGTTCCTATAGATGTAGCAATTTGATAAATGCATGCAAGAATTAAAGAAAAAAATACTTATTAAAGAATCAGTTGAAGGGTTAATTACAAATTTATATTTATTGGAGGAAATTTTCTTTTTATTCTCTCATTACTTTCAATAGGAATATCCATATAAACACAATCTCATGGACCATAATGAAGGGAAATTTTTTGATTAAATGCGCAATCAATTATTAGTTTTTCATCATCCGGAACATGGCTTCGTTGGAGTTCATGAATGAAGGCTTTCAGATGATTAACATCAAGTTCTCAGACACATGTTCTCCTCAAATATGATGAAATGAAACTATTTTTAATGTAACATCTATTTTCATTTATTCTATAATCTACATTATAGTAAATTAATCTTATATTATTTTGGGTTTATTTGATAATATTATTAAGAATCAACTACCATAAAATAAAGTTGTTGCACTTGAAGAATATAGGGGAAATAATTTTTCCTTAAGGTTTGAAAAAAATATCATAGATTATACATGTTTTGACATAAAAAATAAATTTATTACTTGTTATTTTGATAACTAATGTTCAAATTCTCAGGTATCTCAACATGTGGATAAAATTCATAATCAATTTTGTGTATTGAGAAACCCACCATTGAAAATGGTTAAATCATATAATGAATACTTTTTGAATGGTATTTGATTTCATACAAATTCATATGATGAATCAAAAAAATTAATTGTATTGTTTTCTTGACGGGATATCATCATTGAGAAACTGAAGTAGATTTTTATGGAATGCTGGAAGAAATTATAGAACTAGGTTATCTAGGATAGAATTACTTATAGATGATTAAATATCACTATATATATACTGAGATTGGATTGCATGTCATATAAGCAATAGAATTTTTGATATTAAATTTAGATGATTTTTGGTAGAAAATGAACCATTTTTATTAGCTCATTATGAATATCCAACTTATTTTTAAATTTAATGTGCTACTTCCAGAGAGTTGACTGATGGTGTAGCATAATAAAAATTAAATCTTTGGAATATCAATTTACTTAATGTGAATGTGGTTCCACAGAAGTGTAAGGAATTTAAATATTCAAGAGAATACTCCAAATCCATATTTTTCATGACGAGACATGAATTTTGATGTTGAAACCCTAGTGTTAATGGTCTTTGGTGATGATGATGTTATTGATGTCACAAATGAAATTAAAATAACAAGAGATGGTGAAACTAAAACTCATAAGTAAATTAATTCTTCTAAGGAGTAATATGAGGAAATTGACATCATCATATACGAAAATGAGGGTATAGATGAAGATTTACATGGTCAAATTCTACTTATAATCGTATATAATATATGTCTATATATTATTTTTCTTAAATGTTTTTTAACAAAAATAATTTCTTTTTTCATATGGATGAGGATATAGTTCGTCAGTTGCATAAAGTTGATCTACCTCTATATGAGCATGATGTTGGATCATATGACCCTTAGACTGCTGGTTGTTCAGGGAGGACATTGAGCGGGAAAGGTAATTCCTAATTTATGATTCCTAAACCTATCCTAGAGAGATGTCTACATCTTGGAATCAATCCACACAGGAATAGGTATGTCAAAATTTGTATTTTAACTAGTTTTCATTTATTTATTTATATTATAATTTGTTTATTATGTTTTATTTTTTCCAAATATTTTCTCATATAGCTTTTGGATATGGGAGCACTATATGACACAAATATTTTTATGAAGCATGTGTCACAGGGGATCATTTTCCTGTTAATGTTTACCACCTTAAGTTCGATCATTGGGTTCTACGTAAATAAATAAAATTTATTTCGATTTTTATTTAATTATTAAATAGATATTATAATTTAATTAATGGTTTTATGGTATCCTATCGATGATAGCGTGCATGAAGCTATCTTGAAGGCATGGGATGGGTTCATGAGTGAATTTTTCTTTAGTTTTTTTACAATTTGACATGTAAATAAATGAAGAAAGATTGAGTGAAAGATATTGATTTTTCTTGTCATGTCCACCATCCTCATTACACTTCATCTCAATTTTGGGATAGATTATGATCACACTATAAGGGTTATAATTTTTAGAAGATATCATTTAAAGGTTGATAAAATCATGGGAGACAGAAGGTGACACATCGAGCTGGTAGTCATACATTTTGTAGGCATATGAAATATATGGTATGTACATTTTTTTTAAAATAATTTATATAATATTTAATTTAAAATATTTATTTTATATTCATATAGGTAGTCTAACAACCTGATATAATGGATTTTGTAGTTTATAAGATGATATACAATGATCTGGGAACTGTAGAGATTTGAGGTGGTTTCCACTGTTAGATTGTTTCCAATGTAATTTAGTTTTGAGTTATAAAATTAATTGAAAATAATATTTTAACAATTTTATTTTGAAATTGAAATTGAAGAGGTCATATAAGGCCACAATGTCTCATATATAGATTGAGAGTCATACTGTGACCTAGGGTCAGACTAGTGGCCACCGAATTGATATGGAAACATGGATGTAGGCAACCAAATATGGCTTTGATAAAGTACGAGTTAATTGTATCAGGTCCCAATTGATGGTTGGGAGTTATTACAGGACATCTGCGATGTCGATGTCCAGCTTGAGAGGAGCCCATAGACAGTCATCATGATCTACTGCACAATATCAGAAGTAACAGTTATCTTAGAATGAGATTATAGATTGTATGCGTAGGGAGTAGGAGGATATCTGTTGACTGCTGGAGGAGGAAGAGTATATGGGTCGATGATAGTAACAACAACATCAAAAAATGATGGATTATGTTCTATGTCTGAATAATGGTTTAGGAATGGAGTTCCCTCCACCATTTAATCCAGCTCCACCAGCTCTTCCAAAATACCCCCAATTGATGTCATCTCCTCTAGAAGTCACCCAGTGATATCAGCTCCCCCAGAAGACCACCAAGTTATATATTGACAATTTATAACAAAACATTTGAACTTAAATTTTTTGTAATATTATATATTTACATTTATAGATAGTAATTTTTCTTTATATTGTGGTTAATATTGTGTTTATCTATTATTTATTATTTTTATATTTTATTACATTATTATTTATATATTTTATTATATTTTTTTACTTATTTTATAATGTATTAATTATTTTATTAATGTTATTAATTAATATTTTATTATAATTATTATTATTTTGTTATTATTGATCGTTTTTTAGGAATATTAGGCTTTTTATTATTTTATAAAATTCAATTATTTTACTATTCTTATAATTATTATTATATTAATAATAATAATAATATTATTATTATTATTATCATTTTTATTATTTATATTATTAGTATTTTTAATTTTAATATTATTTCTTCTTATTGTTATTTGTAATATTATTTTTTACTTATTATAATTCAATTATTATTTTATTATTATCATTATTTTTATTTTCTTATAATAATTAATATTATTATTTAATATTACGTTATTAATTTTATTTTATAATAGGAAATATTAATTTATTAAATTTTATTAATAAATTATTATTTTTATAAAGAATGTACGATGATCCCGTAGTGAATTCCTATTTGCAATGGTACCATCAAACATTAGTATTTTTAAATACCATGGGATAGCTATTTGTGATGGGTGAATTTTTATCCACAAATATGCTTTTTTTGCTACGGAACGTCCCAAACACCATAACTGCAATGTGATTTTTGGAAACTGGTCATTTGGGATAGGCTCCCTTCACCAATAACAAAATATTCAATAGTGAGAATTTATCATCAAGGTTCTGGTTGTTCAAAATAATATTGTGATGAGAAGAAGTCAATTAAAGACTAGCCAAGAAAACCTCATATTCCACTTCCCAGAACCCAAAATGAAACTCTACAAATAGATCCATCATTATTCACTATTATGATGATTATTTCACAGCTTTGGTTGGATGTTTCATGCTCAAATCATTCGCAATGAAATTTCCCATCCCCGTTGTATTAGAGATTTTGAAGGCAGAAGACTATAGGTACACTACACAACAATTTTATTGACATTTCAAATATTTTTTAGAGGGGATATAACCCATGATATTTTGGTCAAAATACATGTCCAACCATTCTCATAAAAGTCAATACCACAAACTATTTAGTGAATGAATCATGTCTACAGGTTCAAGGTAATGATTTGGTTAGTTAATCTAATGTGGCCAAAGTTGTCAAAAACCCTAGGATATTGTATAATCACCCAACATAATAATAGAGACAAAACCATATCCTTAAGCATAATTTAAGATAAAATAACCCTATTTAGCCTCTGGATGAGTAACAGTAGAACAGAATTTAAAAGACATTTCAACTCGACAAAAGAACCACCATATTTTTCATTACAAACAAACTTCCCCCCTATCCGAGTGAGAGTAGTCATCAAAGAATAAAACATTGAGAAATCATTTATGGAATGTCTATAATACCTCAATGATCCAAGAATCTCCAAATCATGAAAACATTTCATGGTTGGTCTTATTTTATAAAATCATTTACCTTCTTATGGTTGCATTTGAATCATTTTTTGATACAATACATTGCATGAAAATCTACTCCCAAGTCGAGAAGTCACATTTCAATTTAATAGAATTGAGTCAATGATTTATTAATATTTACAAAACATCTCTTAAATGACACACATGATCCTCCTCAGACTAATAGTAAATGAATATTTTAACATAAAATTACATCATGAACATATAAAGATACTCATAGAACATTCTAATCACTAAATCCATACAAACTATAAGGGAATTTTCTAGAAATAGATGACATAAAAAGATACTCAAAATTACCATACCTAAAATTTATCATAATTTTTTGAATTCAAAATTCTATTGTTATAAACTAGTAATAACCAGAACAAAGATCAATATATAAGAACCACTTATCCCATTTAGACTAGTGAAATAGATTATTAATCCTTGGAAATATAAATTTTTTCTTCATTGTAACTCAATTGAGTTTCTAATTATGAACATATTGGTGGTTTTATCCATCAACTTTAATAGAAAATAGAATAGGATACACCCAATGTGACACACTTAGGTGTATAAAGACATTTCTTAATGAAATATTCCAACATTGTTTGTAACTCTGTAATTTCAGTTGGTTCAATGCAGTATGAAGGAATATACACATGTTGATTACCTGGAGATAAATCAATTCAAAATATTCATCCATTATTAATACAAATCCCTCGAAATCAGAAGTAAATATATTAGGATACTTAATGAAAACTTGAGGTTGGTTATCACTCAAATATTTCAGCACCATATTAAAATAAAACCAAAATATTTTATTTAACAACACTAGATTAGAAGGTTCATCTCTACTGGAACATGAGTCCCATTCTACCTAAAAGATATGATGCACTACATTGGACACAGAGAAAGATACCCACTAAATATAATAGTCAATTTATGCCTTATTTACAATGAACAAATCCATCCAAAAAATGACCACATGAGGTTTCATGTCGATATCCAAATAATACTAGGTATGATCAATCTCTAATAATTTGAAGGCAAAAGAAGTTAAAAACACAGTTCTCTCTATTTGGTCAGTGGGGAATAATAATATCCATTACCTATGAAATAATATCCATTTAAATATATAGAATTTTTAAAATATGATTTTATATAATAAAATAATATTCATTATTATAAAATAAATAAGTCACTAATTATTAATATATAGTGATAGTACCTATCAAAATCGATAGACCTATATTGTCTTCTTATTGAGGCTCTTCCACTATGTGAAGAAGCTCCATTCCACATACATGAGGATGGAACCCCTTTGTTAGTGATGTATATAATTATAATGAAGTAAATTTAAGTTTTTATGATCCTATGACATAGTGAGGAGTAAAAAATAAATAGAATAATTTATTTATATGTCCTGATGAAACATAAAAATTGATGATAATTATATCCTTCATAGAAAAACGTCTCAAATTCCCATCATTGCAACATAAGAGTCAAGTAAAATGGCCTTTTTGAGGGATTATAAGAGGTCTATAGGATTTTATCTATCAAGAACGTCCATGAGATTCATTAAACATCACTTTAATTTGAATGAACCCATTGAACTACAACTGTGAGAAAAAATAACTCCCATGGACCCTAACTTACCATCCAGATCAAGTTCAACCATTAGTGCCCTATATAGTATGTCAACATAAGAAAAATGATTTAATAAGAAAATCATTGAAAGATTTTCTTATCAAATACCCTTCTTAATCCATAAATTATTCATATTCTCATTCAAAAACACTCGGTTAAAAAATGTAAAATATTGATAATGTTGTTTCTATACCTTGTCGTCATCTTTTCAGCATATTTCAATATAAAAAACTCTATATCCTTACCTAGAACAATAAAATATTTTAAAAAAAGATCATTGAAAAGAACATTAAATTTATTACACTCTAAACGCCCATTATTCTATTACATTACCCTATAATCCCACCATATTTTTGTAGGTCCCTCTACCTTGAAGGTGGAACAGTTCACCTTATTCGAAAAAGATGTTTTCAATTAATAAAATATAATCATTATCATTATTAACCAATGACCTTCCTCTTTAAGTTCATTGGATCCTTGGATCACTGATGGATTCAAGCAGAGATACTCCTATGAATAATTCTGGGATTCATCCCTTTGAGGTGCAAAATTAGAGATGGAATAAGAATGATGGTAGCTTCCAATCCCATATCCTAGAATATTCATACAATAATATCATCAAGATTATGGTCTATAGGAGGATTCTCTCATTGTGGTTCACCATTAACATCAACCTAGGGTTTATTAACATGTCTTCTTAGAGAAATTACGCTACACAACATCAAAAGATATCACCTATATTGTCAGAAAAAACTCATATCAATAACATAAACAAAATTAGTGAGAAAATTAATCACATCATATAAGATATCAAGATTTGGGGTTCAACGTATACATATTAAATTATGTTAAATTGATATAACTATATCAAATTATTCTCTAATATTCCTTTCTCAACCCACCCGTGGTGGGTTGAGAATTGTTATGATTATATATGGATAGTTAATCACTCATAACTACCTTATAAGTCCCCAAATGATTTTTAAAAGGGCATATGTGACATCAGGAAAAGATGCATAACCTATAATTTTTATAGAAACTTATTATAAACTAACTCAGATACCCTGGTTCCATGATAACCAATATAGATATGATATTACCCAATGGGAATACCTAATCCCCATAGGATGGAAACAATCACTTGTAATCATACAATAATATAGAGGGTATGAATTTTCCAAAAAAAAATGGAAGAATAAAGATTAAAAGTTAGTATTCTCAACACATCAAGGGGACAATGTCAGTGAAACAAAATATATATGACAGAAACCCAAATTGCATATAATCAAGCCCCCAAAAACTAAAAAGAGAAAAACCCAAATGTCCCAAACTAATCCTAATATTAAAATTACCCACCCATCAAAATCAATACTCTATCACCCAAAGGATCATTAACATCCACCACATTCATGTGGAACTCTCCATTTTTATACACATATTATATTAAAATCAATAAATTCCAAATTTAAAAGGTTGGGTGTGAGCTTTAAATCCTTGTAGGTTATCACCATGATATAAATAGTCAATATGATAAAAATGTACCACTTATTCTAACATATAATGTAAAAAAAGCATGATATTAAAATTCCATTTTTCTAATAAAAAATGATTTAATTAAAAAGGAAGACAGATAAAATAAAAAAACTTGAAAATATGATTATGTGAAATTTTTTTATAATTTTTGTATATAATAAGTTTTAATGAATAACATAGTTCGATAATAAAAATAAATATATCACATCAATCAAACACACCACCACTTATGGGCTAACCACTTCCTCTACACCTTAATGGGAAACTTATATGCACTCCCACTTAAGGGAAAATTATATCCACCCCCACTTCAAGGATAAATACTATCATTAACCCATATTAAAGGAAAATTATACATGAGCTTCAATAATTCAATAAAAATTGCAATCTATCATTTTAAAACATGTTAAAATACATTTTCACAATTTTAGTCTTCAACGTTCCATTTTTTATTTCAAAACCAAATCATTAGTTTTTCATCATTTTATGCCATTTAAAAACATATTTAGATTTATTCATCATTATAAATATTGTTATAAAATCATTTTAATTAATATTATTTCCAAAAAAATTCATAATTTTTTAAAAATCCACCAAAACATTTTGATTCCATTAAGACTAGGTTTTTTATAAATTTCAATACACATTTTATATAATGGATAAATTCATAAAAATAAAATGTTTTTTATCAATTAAAATATAATTTCAATTTTATAATGTAATTTTAGGAATAAACCATAGTGATTATATTTATGGAACCAACATCCTATAAAATTAATATTGGAGAAAAACGCCCCCAATGTGACATGCCAATGATGAATGAAGGCATATAAGATCTAAGAACACAACCTATAATCAAAATAAAATTAAAGTTTTATTAGTTCCTTAAAAGTCAGGATGATTCATTTTAAACAGAATCTCAATTTTTTTAAACTAATTGGAATTATAAAAATCAATTTTCACAATTTTCTGTCTAGGGCCATATAGGAAGGAAAAAATGTTCCCTAACTATGCACCCCTACTCTGGGATTCATAGTTTCTCCTAGTTGGGAACATTGTTTTGTTAACCTTGTACCAAAACTTTTGATTAAATATGTTTTATCCATTGGGTTTGGAGGGTATGGCCACATTGTTTGGAAAAATTATGAACCACCTCCAGATCACCAGAAAATGGTGAATGGTTTACTCGGCCAAATCGCACGATTTTCCCTAACTATGCTCCAACAATTCACAACACCTTCAGATTCCAAGGTTCTTCAAATTTTATCCCAAACAAATAGATACAATACCAAACCAATAATGATGAAAAATAGGGTCAAAGTGTACCTAAAAACAGTCAATGAGTTGTTAAACATACAACATCGACATAGATAGGGTTGTATCATGATGTTTGCATGTGAGGTGATACGACCTTTGCCTCTTAGGACTGATTCATGACCCCCATTTTCAATCCACGACATGTGTGGGGAAAGAAAGTGTTGAACTTAAACATTCAAATTTGTGTATTTATTAACCAATAGACTTTTTTATAATATAAGAAGACTGTTAATTTGTTATTCATTAATATTTATATTTGAGGGGAAAATATGTTCAAATGGGAACCGTTATTTTCTGGAACATCCCTATAATTAATAATTTAATATCTCTTAGATTGGGTGGTATTGTATAAATTATTATATACTATTAATGTATTAATTTATATTATTCCTCTATATTATCCACATTCCATTCATATCCATGTGATTTTGGTGTGATTTGGGCAACAGTTTTGGTTTAAATTCCATCAAATTATAGTGGTATTAGTAAATTATGATGGGTGATATTATTATATTTTATAGAGGTGTTCCCATAAAGGTTATCATAAGTCATTTGGCGTGATTTTGTTGTGGTAATTGTTTTTAGTTAGTTTTCAAGAGCTATAAAACATTTAATTAAATTTAATAATTAATTATAAACTATTATAATGAATTTTTTAAATTTTAGGCTCTGATATACATGATCAGGTGTTGTTACAATAATTAAAGTGGAATGAATGAGCCTGCCTATAGATGATATGAGCTTGTCATGGATGGTAACCCCATATTGGAGGTTTGATTCCAAAACGATAAAACTAGATATGTTTTATATACATGATATTGTATATCTGTATAATATTTGGGGGATGGGATATATAGATATGGGCAAACTCACCCTAGAGAATGATATATGTTATTATAGGGCCTTCTATGCTCAGAATATGTACTCTTTATCACTTAGGTAAATTTTCATTTCATAAAGATTGGGTATTTAAGTGATACAAACACATAATTTGTAAATTAAGGGGCATAGGATTACTCCTGAGGATGGATTAGGATATTAGATAGCCTAGGATTGGTTCTTAAATCCAATAAGAAAGCATGAATGGCATGGGACTGTGTGATGATAGATGAGATGATAACTGGTCTTATAAGAGATTAAGAGTATCCCCTATTGATCACATGACTATATTATAATATATTAAGTGTAAACAAATTCTTATAGGACATGGAATATGTCCTACAAAGGTTTTCCCTCTGTGTATTGGGTTCAAATATCTTCTAAAGAAGATGTGATATTAGACTTATGTAATGTAGAGAGGATTTTAGAAATTATTAGAATCAGGTTGTTCAAGGGACTTATGTTGGTTAGGATAGAATGGTACATAGAAATCACTACTGAGTTGTAATATAATAATTGGATTAGGATTGGATTTTCCATTTTAGGAAAGGGTGGAAAAGATCATACGGGATGTGAGGTCACTATGGGGTTATGTGTATGTTTATTTTTCAATAACTAGAGATTGACATGGTCCAATTATGGTTATCTAGAATGGATGAATGGATATAGAGGTGTGTTTGGAGGTGTGGATGTATGTTATAAGAGACAAGTTACCTATTATGAGGTTTTGAGGTTTTATCATAGGATGAATGGAATTTTTTATTGTTCTTATGATCTTATATGTACACATCATGGGTGATGATGATTGAGATTCATTCCCTGTCATGGATTGATATGGTATTTTAAGGATTACTATTAATGACATGGACTCCTTGTTCTATATGTTCTCTGGGACTATAATGAGTGAGGGGGTATGCTTTGAGACCTAATATGAACATTACTTTAGTTAGAAGGAAACTTTTTTTGATAGTTTCTCTCATTAAGTTAGGAGATACTAACACCCCTACCTCGGATGATAAGTGGAATGAGGGTGATGTGATATGGGACCTGAGTGTTGACCATACCATGAGTGAGAATGTGTTTGCATGACCACATTGATTGAAAAAATTAGGATAGTATTTCGATAATTGACACTACCCTAAACCTTTTTGTATTCGTTTAGAATTTGTGGAGACCCTACCCTTCTACACTTATTATGGGTTGAGGTTTTATGAAATGACCTCCCATGGTTTTCATGTATAGGCTAGGTTATAGTTGTCATGATATATGGTGAAAAATAAATTTCATCACGGTTCATAAGAAGGTGTATTCAGTTCTCATAATGGCCTTATTAACAAACATCAACCTGTAGTGCGTGTCTAATTCATCAACTGTTGTGATTTCGTGGTTTGAACACAATTTACAAACCATCATGTTTATTATTATATATTTGTTCCTCATGCATAATTTTTTAATGATGTGTTCTTTATGGTATCATGTCGGGACTCTATAGAGTTATATTCTCACACCCTAGATGCACAACCTTTATAGAGTTAAAAACTATTCTTTCTTATTGGTATGAACATAATATGTGTAGAAGGTCAAGAAGATGTTTGTCAATATTATTAGAGACTACAATTTAGTGAGACATAGGATGCATATAGATCCTTGTGTGATATTTTGTTTTGGGGATGTGATCAGTCCAATTGAAGTACAATATTATTTTACTTTAGAATTCTATATGAGATATTCTTTATAGAACTGTCGTTTTATTGATTCTATATACTCTAATTTTGTATTGTAGATTAATTTTTATTTTTCTTGTTTCACCTTGATTCCATGGTATAGTCTCCCCATTGCATTGACTAAGTCCGATCTTATTGTCGGGGAGGCTTTGGTATATGGGGAAGAATTTCTAAGTCCTTATGTTATCATAAATCTCAAAATTGGTGAGTTGTACTATGTTTATGAATTAAAATGTGGAATTAGATATTATTTTTTTATCTAGATTTTAATGGTATTTTATGAAGAAAAAAGTTATTGTTGAAAATTATTGTGTACCTCAAACTAGTTCATATTGAACACAATTAGGGTGAAAAACCCGTATTACGAGGGGGTTTGAAGATAATGTTTTTGGTTCATCTATTCTGGTTTTGATTTTTATTTAATATGATATTTTAACTAGATATTTTCATGTATAGTTTTAGTTTTTTATCATTTGATAAAATTATATGTACATAAATCATGATTATTATATAATATTTACATGAAATATGACTTCTTAAGTGTGATTTATTTCTCTAATGGGTGGGCGTCCAATTTTTTTATGTATCAATAAAAACATATAATGAATTTTTCTATATAACATGTTGGTGTAATTTTATGTAGCTAAACAACAATAATCCAAATAAGGGGAGATCATATACATCATATTGAGATGTGTTGTAAATAAATAAGAATACAATCCTATCATTAATGTGGTATCATGGGACACATTGTGGGTCGGTTTGGGAATTAAATTAATTATGAATTATTCAAGGATGGGACAAAGGATTCCTTGAGGATGTGGTCACAACAGTGAGGGTTGAGGAAATACATGATAAATTCCGTTTTTGTTATTATGGTTTTATGAGAGGGTAGAAAAAGTTAGATGCACCTACACTTTCATTTTGGATGCAAATTTGGGTATTGTGGAGGAAGGAAGGGTAAATTATCATGGTTTTGAAATGACTCATGAGTGTGGATGATTATATTTCTAGCCTTAAGATGAGTGATATTACTCAATCCTATTCTAATGGATAGAATCAATGATTTTATTAGGGTAAAGGAAATTTACCTACAAGAGGAGCATGGTTATTTGGTTATGTGTGGAAGGTAAGATTTTGTGGGATGCAACTTTAGTGATCCTGAATATAGTTATTTAATTATATTGATTGTGGAAGTGAACCTATCTGGTTCATATGGGATCAATTATGATTCCGAGTAAGAATTTATATAATAGTTCTTTTGGGTCACTTTTCATACGGAGGGGAGTGAGATTATACTTGGACTTTATAGAAACAATTTGTTGTGTGGGAGAATTTGTGTGATGGATATGTTTGGTTCCTATTTATTTATGAATCTTTTAATAAATACTTCTGGGATGAGGAATAAATATTTCATATAAATTCTTGTTTTCATTGAAGTATAGTTTAACAATAGTGAGGATATAGTTAGGGGTTGACATGATGTGGGTGCATGGGCTAGAAAGAGCGACACACATGTGGTGTTGGGACTCGATGGGATCGACGCTCGAGGAGTGGTTTAAGGTAATCTATATATTGGGCAACACACCATTGGTCATTGGAGGATTTCAACATCATAGTTAGTGGTTAATTGAATATCAATGATGTTAGTTCAAAGAGGTCAGGGATGTTCAGTAATTGATGTTTCATGTTAGAGCTTGTTTAGGAGAAAGGCAGTCAAATCCATTATGTACATGTTATAATTGATGGAGTGTAGGATATTTAGATTATTTTCTGGATTCTTAAGGGAGAATAAATAAGGATAGTCTCCTAGTGGAGATAATAAAATTGTCCATGGAAGGATATGTATTATACAGGTTTGGTTATGAATTGGTTGAGACCAATTTCATTATGATTGAGATGGAACTAGAATACCGATGTAGAGGAATATTCAATGATATTTGGTACCATGTAAAATAACAGATTCATGATTTGGATGTTGTGATTTCTAAATTATTTTTTTATCTTGTAGATTATGATGGATTGGGATTGATCTATGGGTTTATAAGATTATTGGTGTGCCTGTCCATGAGGTGGGAGCATGATGGATGGATTGGTTAGTGGAGTTTCTAAGCATGAAATTACACCAATATTGACAGTTAATATTCAGTGCAGTTGTTATATATTGTCATAATTCATTAGATGGTTAAGGAATTGTAATTGGATAAGGTGGTGTTGTGGCATGTCGGTTGGTGAAATAAAGTGTTTTCAGGATAGATCAGAAAATGGACGATCAACTAATATATTTATATAAATTGGTGTTTTTTGGGAATCCACATTCAGTGTATTGTTGGACCACATGAAGATTATGTCGATGGGTGAATCATATAGTGTGAATCACCATAGTTTAGAATCATCCACTTTTGAGTAATGAATTATGGTTAATTGAACTTTAATCACAATGATGATTTGTGTAATGTTGTGTTGTTGTATTAGGATAACGGTTTTTGATTGACTTTTATCATTGTGTTAGTGTGGTTCAAGTGTGGGTGGATCTACTTTTGGTAAATATTTATCCTTTATTATTGGATTTTCATAGTGGAAGACAGTTCCAAATTCATTGATATAATATTGTAGGTTGTAAGTGAATTGAGGATAAAGGTAGGTCATGATTTATAGCAAAAGAAATATCATGACTTTTTTAGGATAAGAAGCATTATAGTGAGTTTTTTGTAACAACCTTTGTAATTCAATCTCAACACTTTTGGGAAGGATATTTAATTTTGATCCCGGATTATTGGTTTTTTCATAAATTGGGATTCGATTCAGAAATAAAAATATTTCAAATTCATGGAATGAATTTTTTGGATATTGAAAGATATTTGATTAGTATTTTAGGATCTTGATTGAGCATTGGTGTAGGATCATGATTCCCCAAATTATTTTACATTTTTCAGGTGCATACCCATATTATGTCATGAGCCAATGATTTTACCTAATGGATTGCATCAAGGAAGGCATCATGTTTGGGTGGGGAGCTTGAGGTAATAACACAATGTTGATGGGAGGATTCTTAGTCCACACTATGGTTATATCCACCATGATTCAACCTAAAGGGTAAAATTATGATGATGGTAGGCTGATAACCAAGACCTCTTCTTAGGGTGGTCGATCAATGAACCCATTATTGTGCAACAACTTGGTTGTCCAAGTTATCCATCACTTATCAACTAACCTGAATACTCATTTATTTAAAATAATGGTTGAATAGTAATTTACCAGTATACCCCTTATTATTTTAATGGAAAATTGGTAAAGGGGGAGGTTTTATTCTTATGCATCTCTCCCTTATAAATACTCTAATGAACCCCTTGGTGAGGTATTATTTTGGATTTATTATAGTTTATGTTTGAGGTTAGATCATCTTTTAATCCCATGTTTTGTCCTCCCTTTATATCCCTCTAATTTCTGTGAGATTTTGAGTATGTTCATTTCATGTTTCATCAAACTACTGTGGAATCAGTTGAGAAAGATGGTTTGTCTTTTTTGGATTGTATGGGAAAGGTTCTAATATGTTGATTACAAGTCATTTTTTTAGTTTTGATGTGATGGAGACCCTTTATAAATGGTGTAAACTATGGACTATGTTTCTAATAGATAAAACTGTCTTTGGGGGTATCATAATGGTCTAGGATGTTTTTGATGGACCAAAATCCAATCAAAATATCCCCTCACGGGTATTAATGACTAGTGGTTAAGAATGAGAGTATTGTAAGAGAATAATGATGGGAAAAATAGTTTTATGTCTCCCGAGTGATTTGAAACCCCCTCTTATGTTTGAAAGATAGTGTGACAAGTATATTGGGAATTAGAGTTTAATATATATATGGTTTTTCTCTAGGTAATTTTTTATATATTTTTAGTTGGAGTTTCAATATAGGACCCATGAATAGGTAAAGGGGAATATTTTATGTAATGGAATATTTCTTCTAAGGGGAGTAGATAGTTTTAGCAGAAGATGATACCTCAGAAGAAAAAATATCTTGTTATGTGACAATTGGTTGAGGATGAGACATATCATTTTAGGGTAGGAAATGTAAATGATTTATAGATGTGATATTGTCATTGGTTGACCTGTATACATCAATGTCAATGAGAATATATTTGGATGGTCTAAGAGTTTTATCTTGTGTGGATAAATATACACTGATATATTCTTGGAGACCAGTGACTATGTCCCATGATACTAAAATACTATTATAATCTAGTGAGATTGTGTGGTAGCATGTGTTCCGTATTCTATTTTCGTTATGAATAGAGATATATGCATCGTGGGAGATAATTATAGTGAAGGAGTCTTCCACTGTGAGTGAGAAGAAGAAAAATTAAATTTTACTGGTGATAAAATATTATATTTGTATATGAATTATGGTCCTACATTGAGTGAGCACAAATTTATTGGAAACCCATATGGTTTATTCCTGTAGTGAGAAGAAAATGCTTAAGAGAATTGACTCATCAAGACCATGAAGTTACTATAAGGACCACCATGAGTGAAAAGGGTTTCATGGTGTGATGTGATGTAATACATGGATGTGGACCTCACATTGAGTGATACATTGTTTGTAGGACCACCATTACCGAGAAGGAGACTCAGAAGAAATGTTATGGAACCCTTCCATTGTTATATAGGTAATATTATGGACTTAGTGGAATCCATACCCAACATCATTAGGAATATGTTATGGATTAGTTGGATTCCATAGTCTATATAATTTTGTAGAAGATGATATATATATTAAAATAGGTTAGGTATTGGTTGGATTCCATTGTTGATCTAAAGCAAGTATGGTTGGGTGTCTTGGTGTCCTAGTTTGAACATGGGGTCAAATATATGATTGTGGAACTAGTTAGTATTCTAGGTTTCCTAGTTAGGAAACACCATCTTATTGAGATAATTGTATTGTTACATGTTTCCTTATTCATACAAAATCATATTACATTTTATATTATTGGTCCTTGGTGAAACCCTGATGAGTTATGTACTATAGAAGAGCATATAATTATTTCACACTTAAACATAATTTATTAAATAAAATCATAACTTGATTAAAAATAGAATATAAAGAGGCCTAGTGTCTTTGAGGCTTAGGAATATTACATAACATCATAAGACATGAATCACACGTTTTTTTAAACTTCTGTTACATGACCGCACACATTTCATCGTACATAGCATTGCATTGGATAACCTAAGTACACGCATGAGAAAAGGGTTAAATACAAATCCCATTAAGAGAATAAACAAGTAATAACTTGAAGAGTACAGTAAATGTTATAAAATAGTAATATCAATGGAGAATTAGATAAATATGAACCTAAATGCATGATATTACATGATTTTCATAACATGGTAATGTGGCATCAACATTTACCATGATATTAGTATGAGCCACAGATCATTGAACTTGGAGCATGAGTAAACTGTCATTACACTAGAAATAGCATGAGTAAACCATCATTCCACTGGACGTATCATGATACTAATAATTATCATATGCATTGGAGCGCTATCAGGGCACCAAATTCTTAATCAGTCCATTTAACGCATAAGGGTTCCAAATGGATCATATAAAGTGAAATAATTGAACTTCATCATTTATTCCATGATAAATGAATGTGAAATAAATACATGATAATATATAATCAATCAGTAAATTTTAATAATGGTGAATACCCTTGATAGATAAATGTTCATGGTATTCATTACACAATGACATTGGCTTGGAAAATCATGGAGCAATTTCTACAGCATAACAATGTGTCATAATAATTCAAAAAAAAAAGGTTGATTAGAGGGAAAAGTGTGTCTAATCATATTTAAATGAAATTTTCATTGAGGTTTCATATATTAAAATGTCCCAACGTAAGTAATGGAATTTATATTTATATCACAAAATAATTTCTGGAATGTAAATGAGAATAGGGAAATTAATTACTGAATTTGGGCATGGTAACAGTTGTACTAGGGAGGAATTAATGAGAGAGAAAAGAGTATATCGTCATTCAAACATAAGGAGGGATGTATTGGGGAGGTGTGATATTGTGACCAGGTTTTTTAATTGAAAATAAATGGGGATAACAATATAATGAAACATGGTTAAAATGAGAACGGATGAAATCCATTACATGGAAGTCTGACCCCAAAGGCTTGGGAGTGGCTTGAGAGATGCTTCTTGGGAGCATGGGGAACCTTTGGAGGATTATAGAGAGAGGAGGGAAGGTGTTGGTTGAGATCGAAAGGATTTTAGTGAAGAGGATGTGGGATCATTGGTGGGTTTATATCGGAAAAAATTGAATTATTTATTATTTTGGTTTTAGCCCCCACACATTAATCTAATCAAAACCACAAACCAAAACATGGTTTTTCCCATGGTTTTTCCAAAGGGAAGTGAAAAAAATTATTTTATAAGTCCAATTAAAAAACATCTTAACATATTAGTCTTTCTTATGTAGAAAAGACTCACACACTCAAGGAAGTCAACTTAAAAAGTAAAAAAGTTTTTAATTCCTTGGAGGGTCCCCTAAAACGTTGTAAAATAATAAAAAACTAAAATAAAATTATTTTAATGGTACAACATATATTTTACGAAAAAACTCATTTATAGTTTTTTATTACATCACTATTAGGTCATTATGATGTCATAAAACACATTATATAATAAAACGATATTTAATTTTACCCAAAAATTTGACTGTCTCAGAAAATTATTTAAAATTCACCATTGGATAATTTTGACATCTGGATTTCAAAATTATTATTCATTTTATCTATATAATTATCCAAATATTTGAATTTTTATTTTAAAATAAAAATCGACAATTATAAAAAATGAATCGGTTTTGACAAAAACGGATTTCTAACCATAATAAAAGTTACAATTTCTTTCCTAAAAATTAGACGATCATTTATAATTAAAAAGTAAATTATTAATAATATTTTATTAAAATATTATTTAAATTATAAAAACATAAATTCATCAAAATAGATTTCATAAATTAATACCTAATAAAAATACTATTTGGATATAAAACCAATTTATGAACTAAGTATAATAAAATGACTGTATATTCATTATTATGGAAAAAATAATTTAAATAATTATAGAGACAAAGTCATGTTACACAACCCCTTATTACACCAGCATATGATAGATGGGTTAGGTGTGCGATGGAGACAGACTCTTGCTATGGCTTGGATAACATCTCTTAAGTGGTAATATCTATCAACTTCGACTTATCCCATAGGCGATCATGTTCGAGCATAACATGTTGAAACATAGCTTGGGCTTGGTCATGATTGAATCACCATGATGAAACCTCCTTTATGAGCTCCAAAAAATGGGATTTTTATGGTGCAATTCTTCTAGATGAGGCCATCACTTCCTTTGTCAGAGTAAATTTTATTTGTTAAAGCCCTCAATTTATACAAATGATGTGATCACTGTTCAATGAATATATTAGCAATGATAACAATTCATAATGGTATTTTGAAATAAAAAAACACAAAACCAAGTATGTCGATATATTATATAACCATTTTACATAGTAATACATTTAATTAGATCAAGATGAATTTTCATTAATAAAAGTTTTGTCGTTACACATAATCAATCTTTTATGAGATCCCAAGTGTGCTTGAAAAACTTATGCTTCATTTCATGTTAGAGGATATAACTTCTTATGGATTACGGTGAAATATCTGGATGGTATTTGGGATTGTGATACAGTAAGGAATTAGGAATACATTATAGGTTTTTTCATTTTTTACCCATTAGTTTATTTTATCTATTTGATCATCCCAAAATAACATCATTGTTATATGATGACATACTTCCACAAGATATATTTCTTATAACATTATTTCTTATTTATTCTTCATTACCTAAATATTTTTTGTCGATGTTTAGTTAGTTATACTGTTTTTTAACTATGATTCAATGGAATAGTCTCACCATTGAGTTGGTTAGCCTCATGAAACTAGTTACAAACCTAATGTAATAAAATAGCCATTATTGAATCTAAATGGTGTATCTTGTCCAAAAAATGGTTAGTTATCATAGTATATAGAGTAAGAAATAGAATACATATAGGTTATTTATTAGGAATTTATTTGTAGATGTGAAAATATTGTACAATGATCATATTTTTACCTCTCATACCAACCATCTGATGATTCACCCCCAAAACTGTAATTTTATATGATAAATGATATCAAAAAATTAACTCCACATTTTGATCTTACTATAAAGAAATATTGTACATGGATTCAAATTATATTACATGATGTGTTATTTATGACTTATAAGTTGTGATCTTCATTATCCTTTCATATACACCTTTATACTCTACAATTCATCTAAAAATAAGATATAAATGGATTTTAAGACATGTGAATATATTATGGGTAAATAAAATGAAATAAAATTATATATTGGATCTATCATGTGTATTTTATAATTTATTTAATATTATTGACATAAAAATTGAAAATAATTTCCCAATTTTTATAGTAGTAGAAATAATTAAGGGTGATTGTTATTTTAAAATAGTATGATGTGATGTCTGGGAATTAATGTTAAATAACTAATCATTATCATAATGTGTTTTATATTAAACATAAATTTCATTTTTTTTTTGAAAATTTTATTGGAATTTCAATGTAAATTAAATAAATGGAATTTGGGATGATGTTATTGGATGAAATGATATAAAATTCAATAGATATAAAATATTAGTAGTGTGTAATGATAATGGTTTAGGTAGATTTTAATTAGGAAATAAAAAAGGGAATTTTAATCTTATGTAATTTAGTTTTTAATAAATAGAGCGAGTTGAATAATAACATTAATGATTGATATAATTTTTACAGTGGTTATATGTTTTCATTTTTGGATAACCATTAACAATCAATCATTGAAAAAAAAACAAATTAGGATTATTATTATTTTTAATAATTATTTCATTAGATTATTGAAATTTACTACTAGGAAAATGTGACACATGAATGGGAATCACTAAAAAATGAAATACATATTTCTATTTTTTTCTCAACTACTCGTAATCCATAGTAAAATAAATATAAAAAAGAAGATCTAAATATATAAAAATTAATAGAAGCTAATTGGAACATACCTAGACTGAAATGAATCATTGTAAAAAAATTGAATATTAAATTTAAATAGTTTGAAATATAGAAATCCAAACTAAGAAAAAATAATCAATACTAAACCAAAGAAATAAAAAAATCAACCAAACAAAATTGAGCTACAATGAATAAAATTATATTTAATAAAACTAAATTCAAATTAAATAATATAAAATAAATTTAATTATTCAAATATATTTAATTTAAAATAAATAACTTAATTAAGACCATCAATATTATATTGAGTTAAACCAACAAATTTGTATGAAGAGACACAAACCATAATAAACCGAATTCTACAAAATTGTACCAAAGCAAGTTAAATTTGAAAATAATAATAATCTATTAAAAAATCTATATAGAACCAAAAAAATTTAATTTATGTTATTTAATCTAACATAAAAAAACAATACTCACTGAAAACAGTAAATGTTAATAACATGAAAACAATCCAAAAAAAACATAATAGATGTTTCCTTAATAGAATGAATTAAACCATTACCCAGTGAAACCAATATGAATTGAACAATACTCTGTAGAATGAAATTTACGTAACTAAAAATAACTATTATATAAATGAATATTACATAAAAACACAATTTAGTTATTTGTAACTACTATGTTAAATTTTATTAATTTATTTTGTACATTATTAAAAATAATTAATAGGATTGTTATAATAATTAAATTTAATGAAATATGGTTTAATTTTTTTTGGTTTAAAATATTATAGAATTTTAATTTTCAACGTTGTTATATTTTGGTTATTTACTATTTGTTGGGTTATATTTAAATAGGTATGAAGAATTTAGTCTTTAAGGTTTCCACTACTCCTGATAGTGATTTAGATGGGGATCATGATTCTGATTCTTACGATGATTCTTTTGATGGTAATTTTTCATATGTTGTTGAATTAATTATTGAAATTAAATATTTAAGGATTCTTTGGGTGATGATAATTTTGATACAACGGTGGGTGGAGGTGGTTTTAGTGAGTGTTCTAATTTTACAAACCCATATTAGGAATTTATTTTGATTTTTACTATATTTATATTCTATTATAATAAAAAATGACTTTATTATTAATTTTAAGGATGTTTTGTTATATATTTGGTTCTATCTAATATAATTATATATATATATATCACGATTTTTTAAAATATCATAAGAACATAGTCACATGAGTTTCCCATGGAGGTATGCCTAATGATATGGGTAGTTCATATAGTTTTATTTCAACAACCATAGGTTTTATATTCCAATGTGTATACCTATATTTATTTGATAATATGGGTCATGGATCAACTATCAACTATTAAAAGGTGAATCCCTTGTGATGGCTCCTGGTCATAGCTCATTTTTATAGTAGTGTCTTTTAATTTGACACCAAAATTAGTCTATATAATATAGATATTTATTTAATAGCTTCAATAATAATAATTTTTTTATGTTAAAATGATGAATTAAGTGTACATTATTTAATTTCATTCACATAAAAAATGAAATTTTCTAGAAAAATTTAATATGATGTGTTTTTTTACTTTTAGAGATCAAATTTTATAAATTCATGGTTTTAAGGGAGTAGTATTTATTGGATTCAGTGTGATTAAAAATCAATTTATTTAACAAAAAACATTTTAAATTTTATATTTAAATTCATTTATAATAACCGCACTAATTTAAAAATAATACTGAGAAATTTTCATTTCTATTATTTTCATGAATTTTTTGGTAAATTAGGAAAACAAAATGAATATGTGATTTTAATGATTTAATTGTATCTCTAAAAATGTGGGTAAAGAATAACACTTTATTAATTAGTTTTTTATTTTTAGATAATGATACATCTAATAATTTCCTTGATTGAATTAAATATATAATATGTTATTAAGCAAGTGGAATATTGATAGAGATACTATAAGGAAATCATAAGATTCATCCTAGAAAATGGTGAAGAAATTAGAATTTCAAGGATACTGATAATATTGTTTTGTTTCATGAACTTATAACATAGATGGATTTAGAATTATAGAGTATCCAAATGAAATAATCAAGATTGAATAAAATATATATATCAAGATGTGAAAGATTTATCATTTTATAACACCCATATATCGAGGATCATATCAAATTATTTCCAATTTCAATCCATATGTTTCTTTTTAAATTTGAATATATCTAAGAATAACCTGTAGTTTTTCTATATATAATTTCTATATAAATGGGAAATAATGATGATGTGTTTTGGTATATAGTTTATAGTGTTTAGGAAAACATATCACCTACTATGATATATTGCTAAAAAAAATATATGATTCATAAAACATTAGAAATAAATGGAAACAAGCATTTCATCTTTTATTTTAGGGAAATATTAGAGGATTCATTCCCATTTTTATATTCTAATTCCACATATCATATTCTCAAACTGGAAAATCATTATAATAACCACATGTTAATGTATATTATTAAAGAAAATTATAATGTAAAACATGATTAATGAACTATAATACACTTAGTCACTAAATACGATATCCCTATACCATTAAATGGGGAAAAAATAATAAACATAGCCCTAAATTAATTAATTATTTAGAAAATAAAAATCCATGCATACAATCATTAATATCAACAATTAAACTATAATTTTTTTAATGGATCAAGGTCATTAAACCATTGATATTGGTACGATATATAAGGAAATCTTGATACATTTATTTAAGGAGGATTCTTTCATTAAAATTTCTAACAATGTCAAGAATGGAATTTAATAATATATCCTTGTGGAAACCCATTAAGATGAGATATTAAAATTTTAATATTAATATATTTGGTTTCCTGATGAAATATAATAGTTTATATTTGGATAATATTTAATATTTCTAAGGAGATTCACAAGAGATTTTCCATTTTGATTTATTGATTTTAATAAATCCCTAGATTGGGTTCGAACATTTATATTTTCATCCGTGAGAATAGGATTTCACTATTTTCAATGAATTAATATTAATTCCATTATATTAGTATTTATGATTCTATGATAATTTAATATCTTACTATATCCCTTGAGTAGTGTATGATGCGATAAATTTGAGGGAGTTAGAATAAAACATTGGCATTATAAAAATATTGGGTTTTTATTATGTTTTGAATATAATTTAGTATATAATATGTTTTTATAATGAGTTCAACAGGTGAGTTTATGAAGGGGTATGAATTAAAATTTTTACTATTCATCATACTTGTCACTACAAATATTTATATCCCCTTATAACACCTTCAATGATTTCAGTCGTTTCCACACCCTTTATCAGATGAACCTTGACACGATACTTGGTATAGTTTTAGTTATTTATTTCATTTTTATAGAGACCTAAAAACATTTCAATATTTTACATCAATTTCATAATATAAGAACAATATCACAAAAAATAATATTACCATCCAAGGAAATGTAGTATTAGTGTAATTAATTAATAGTTACATAAGAAATTAATCTTACTATTGTCGTTTACATTTCCCCATAATTGACCCACACTAGAATGCATATAGAATTATAATATATTATACTCATCTTTAAAACATGGGTAATAGAAATAGAATAAAAGGGTGAGATCAAATGATCAATAAGAGAATAATTAGAGTAAATAATTATGGAAATAAGACAAATATATGTTAGGAGGAATTACATGATACCCAAAATATAATGATTATAGGAATATGAAAATAGAAAAAAATGATATCATAATATGAAGAAATCATAAATATATTGAGAGAAAAATTATCATGAATCCCATGTATAAGTTAGATATCACTACCGAGACCATCATATCATAGTATACAGAGACCCATAGTGGATTATGTTCACTCCTCATTAGTGTAAAAAATGTGGGCATATTCCCATGGATGATTATTTTAACACCCCATTAACATTCAAATTTTCTCATGAGTTGTTAATATTAACCCAATTTATTAGAGGTAAATTTAATTTTAGGTTCACCTGCTATATAACATGGTGTTCTTAACATAACATCCTATTTACTATACATAGTACCTCAAGAGGTGAAAGAACAACAAAAATCAATGGAGTAATATATAATCTTCATACAACCCATAATGTATTGAAATTAATTTCATGTAATTGTATATGTGTTCCAATTGGGAAAAGAAACCATACGTAATGAATAATCGTGATAAAATCCATGAGGAAGAGGTGGGTTTCATAATCTTATCTTAAAGAATAAAAATGGATATATCTTAATAATTACCAATTGATGAATTAATTAAATCAATATATATTTTCTTATTTTAAGAATGAAACATAAGCCTTTATTATTGAGTTCTAAGGTAAAATATATCATGAAAATGATCATGGAGAAGTATGAATAAAAATAAACAGCATGGGTGATTCATTTCAAAATGATAAAAGGATCCTTGAAGGAAGGAAATATATAATTAATTTACATTAAAAAATATTCGAACGATGTGAGTTCTCCATAATATAATTATTATTTTTATAATATTTTAATATCTAGATATATTTTATAGACGTGAAACATGATCATTAAATAAGAAATGTGAAATTTACATTAAGATTAATTTACATAAAAATGTGAATTTATATGGGAACATAAAAATTGAATCATATCCAAGAGAAAGGTAAAATAAAATTTATATATATGTATGATACACTATATATAATATAGATTAAATATATTATAGTAATAAAGAAGAAATTTTGGGAAAATAAAGAGAACATGTAACTCAAAATTAATGATGGTGGTTAACAGTATCCCTTTTTAGTTTTTAAACGCATTTATTGAGAAACCCATTATTAAAAATGATAATGAATAACTATTTTAAAAAATAGAAGGAAATATTTAGTTATCACATGTGGTTAAAAATATATGGGTTTTAAAAGTTGAAACTATAACATTCGAGGGAATGATAATCATGGACACAGATGTAACATTTTCATTAATGAGAGTTTGAATTATTCTTAACAATGTCATTGTTTTACATGATTTAAATTCATCAAGGAGGATTATTTGAATAAAAATATTCATTTTAACTATAAATAAAGATACTTTAATATATATAATATTAGAGTGGAGGAAACCAATCATAGTAGTGGTAACTTCAAGATGAAACATTGTGACTCAAATAATAGGGGTAGGAGTTCAACCAATCCCTTAAAATATCACATTAGTTTGAGTTGAAAATACATTGATGTTAGAATATCAAATGGGGTTTTCAATTAACGATGTTTAATGAAATATATAATTTAAATGAAACACAATCCTAATACATACATTATAAGAATACATTGGTCATAAATACCAATCATGTCCAAATATAATGAAATTGAGGTTAACAAATTTGTTGGATCATGATTCATTAAGAAAATGTTCCTAATGTACCTAAAAATACAAAAAAAATTATTTGAAATATTACTAATATGCTCATTCATCAATATTTTATATTATATGTTATATCTGTTAATATATTTTATTAATTATCTATATAATTTTCGCCCATGTTCGTTACTTGAGGTTCTTCCATAAATTTATTCTCAAATCTCTTTGTATGTTGACCATAGTAAAAGCTTTATTGAAAAATAATCATAATATATAGAATGGGATATATTTTTTCCAATATTATACCATTATTAATTTTTATATATAGTTCTATAGGTTTTCAACATGGACTCAAATTAAGAATGGTTCATTGATATGTTCATATAATGATTTTCAATTTACTCTAACATGTTATTATTAATATTAATTAGAGACTATAAAACCATATAATTATAAAATCAAAATAATTTCATTAAAATAATTGTTAAGAATTAGATATATTTTTAAATAAACCAAGTTTAGATGTTATGGAAAAGCAATTCATCATTCCCTAGAGGTGCTATTCCACACGTACACATGCGAGGATCTCATATTCAATGGAAATGAGGGTATAAAATTTAAATAATTATAATATTATTATATTAATAATGATTTAATAAATAATTTTTTCAATTAAAAATTATTTGTACCTAATATGTAATGATTTTATGACAAATAGATCATATTATTAATATATCCAGTAGTTCGTACAAACGCATGATGACATCTTCATTTTTCAATTGGTTACTGAGGGATGTAAGAAAGTGTAATTAAATTTGTATAAAAATATTTATAATATTTAATATATTCATTTCATCATATTTTAGTTGATATAAAATGATTATTGGGTATAAGTAAATATAAACTATAGGAGCATGGTTTAAAGAATTACTTCTCTTATGGGATGTTCACCATTGGGTAACACTTTGAGGATACATAGCATGGTCTTTTTCCATGAAAAATGGATTGTAGGATATGTTTTGAGGGTTTATGAGATATTAGAAAATATTTTCAGTAGATATAATTCTTTCTAATGGGTTTATAAATGTGGTGGTATGGATCCCCTATTACAAGCGAGGAAAATGGAATGTTTGTAAATATTTATTACATCACAATAATTTCATGACACTATTCCATTATCAATTGATCTAAAATTTCTTCATTATTTATTGAATTTGATATAGTATTGATAAAAAATCATATATGTAGATCTACAAATGTTTTTTACAAATTAAGGAGTCATTAACCATTATGTTTTTACACTATACCATGCTGGTTTTTACCTTGATTATAAGTTTTTACGATGTAATTTATTTTACTAAAAATATAAGATAACCCATCGTACCGATTATCGGTTTGATGAATATAAATTTATCCGTAGTAAAATAAAACACAATTTATATTTATAATTTACATTAAAATTATAATATATAATATATAAATAATGAAATTTATAGAAAAATTAAATTTTAATGTAAATTAGTTATTGGGGGTACATCTACACAAAAACACACAAAGACATATCAACCCCAATGTTAAGGTCATATCCCCCCTTGGTTTACCCACCCATTAATGGCTTATAGAACAAGACAATTTTTACCTTTAAAGGCCTGTAAAAAGATCCATATGGCTTGTAAGCTCCCTTTACGCACTGTTGCACTGCAAAGTTTCTCATATCCCAATGATCTTCTTCAATATGCAACATTACTAATACCATTGAATTGGAATCTCCATCAATGAAAAATATGGAAGCCTTCTTCCATCGGCTCACAAGTTGTCGTGGTGGTGCTTCTAATATCCAATAGATCGTTACCCTAGCCATTGAGAGGAGCTTCTTTAAACCCATTAAGTCAATTGGCATTTCAGTATTAGTTTGTGCACTAATATACTACCATTCCACCATAAACAAATCCCGCATCGGTCTCATCTACACATCGACCCACCACTATCATCCATGCATCCCATCAAGGATACCTTGCCATGTCAATAAGAAAAATCCTAACACTAGTGTTTCTAGATGTCCCCCCTATACAAACCACCATTTCCCTAAATTGGTCTACTACCTGAGGTCCTCACCATCATCCCTATGTATAGTGCATCTCACATTTCGACCCAAAACTGGATGATTCCAAAGACGTCATGGTGAATAACATTACTAAATTAAATATTATTTTCGTGAATTGAAATTAAATTGACATATAACTTAATATGAAAAAGGTAATATAAAACAGGAAGACAAATTTATATATTTAGTTTCATGAAAGTGATCAGAACTATTTAAAATGTAATTTTTAAAGTAAAATATTACATATGTTCTAAAATTTCTAAAAACTAGTTTTAAAAAAATCTACAAGTATTTTTAATGAATAACATAATTTTATAAATATATTTTTTAAAAAGAAATTAAAATATTAATATGTTCTCATTATAAAAAACTACTGAGATTAGAAAAATTGTAATTTTTCCCTATTCACCTTTAAATTAATTACTTTATAATAATATCAAAAATTAACCATAATATAATATTTAAATTTTAAATACCATAATGATGTAATATTTTGAAAAATAAAAATATTTTTTTTTGAAATTTAACTTTTTTTTATTGAAATATAAACAATGAAAATGAGTTTTTAGTAGGAGATATCCTTTTTAGACATTAACTATATATATTTTTATTTCTTATAAATTAGAAACAAAATAAGTGTAGATTATTATTCATAGAAACAATATATATAAAATACTTATTTTCATAAAAATAATGTTTATGAAAATACAATTTTAATGTAAAATATTTTTGTATCCTAATATGATCGTATTAGTTATTTTGATTATTAATATTATTAAATAATAGTTTTATAAATGAATATTGTTACATTTCTACAAGTATGTAATAATATGGATACCACTATTTTTTTTTAAAAAATTAACGTATACATATTAACACTTATATAATGTTGGACATTTTTTTGGTTTGGAGTTTTCTTTAAAGAATGATATTGAATACAATGGGAAATAAAATTAAATATTATTTAAAATATTTGAGAAATTGATGTTTACTGGATTATTCAGTTCTTAAATGTATGGTTGGGATTAAACTCCAATAATCCTTATTTTTATTGAGAGGTAAACTATAAAACTAATCACATGATGAGAAGAGATTATCTATACTTGTGATATCAATGTTTTAGAAATCATAAATAAGAAAATGGTATGTATTATAGTTACTAATAGTAATCCTTGATACTGAGTGATAATTTATTTTAGATAAATACTTAGAGAAAATATAAAATATAATTGGTCTATGAAATCCTCAATTGATTGGTTCTGATTTCATACCCATACACTCATTTCATTTTTATAATATATTTTCAATTAACATTTCTTAAAAATAAACCATCAATTGTGGTCATTGTTTTTTATTAATTAAATTTAAATTAAAAATATAAAAATTGTAATAATAATAAAAATGATTTACTAAGTTTTATAAATATCCTAGTTCGGTGATGATTCATTGGTTTCACTATACCACAAATCATTAGAGTTACTGTAATACTATTTGGAAAGAATCTCGGTTCCATTTATAGAGAGGTATAGATTATATAGTCATAATATGCTATTTATTTATATTTTCCATTTATTTTTGTTTCTATTTCCTTTAATTAAATTATATAATTCCATTGTTAACAATTCAAATTTAGTTTTTCATTTTGAATTGGGAAAAATATGATAATGGTGTGAATATGTTTTTGACACATGGACTGTGTAATGTTTACAAATAATTAGATTAGTAGAATAATATTTATTTTGGTAAAGAATTATATCCTCCAATTGAAGAGAATGTAATTCAACATAAGTAAAATTATTTTATAATACAATAAGAATAATGTAATGGGGAATGTTGAGAATTTTACACCAATTTATCTCCCATCCGTATATTTACTAGTGGAGGATTGCGAAGTACACATTCTATTCATAGTAAATATATGACATCAATAATTATAAGATGAGTATTTTTCACATTTTCTATACATTAAATAACCAAATGGTCATTCTACCACTATTAATGAATATGCAATAAGTATTCATTTTTTAAAAGATTAAATATGAAATAAAAAAAGAATTGTTTTATTTTAATGAAATAATATAATAAAAACTACATGTCATACCTAATACATAACATAAATAGGTATTTATTTGAAAATATAAATTAGAAAATAACTAATACATGGAGATAGTTATAATTTTGATTAACATTCAGTAATTTTTATGCAAATAAATTTCACCCTAACTATGATTATTACAATATTATAGTATTATAGAAATTTTAATTCCACTAGATGTGAAAATAATTTGAAACCACAAATAAATAGTTGTAAATTTTTGATGAATTATATACATGTGGTGAGGAATAGTAGGGGATCTTAGAGAAAATTAAATGTCCGGTGAATATAAACTGTAAATAGGAAGAGTCTGAGATTCTTTATTTCTTTTACTTTACAATATTTAACTACCAAAGTGTTCCAGAACAATAAGGGAGTTAGGTATAATATATTTCATAGTAATTGATAACCTCATGGAGTTTAATTATGATAAGATAAAAAAGTTAGTGTGTATAGATAGACAATAGAAGTAAGAAAATGTTTTTTCTGTATAATAAGAAACCTACATCCCACTTATGATTTTGGATTATATTTAGACTTTTAATCTATACGTAAAAGGGAGAAAATACCACACTTATGTGGAGGAAACCCCGTGAAATTAATTTTCTATATTTCACATTATTTTTATATTTAGTTATATGTTAATAAATTATATTATATTATAATAAATTTAGTTACTATATTGGATTTATAAATACAATGAATATATTTTGAATTTATCTACAATCTATTTTAATATTTTAGATTTTATCACGTCATTATTTTAAATTTTTTTTCCATTATAGACTATATTTACATATAATATACTGATTGTTGTGAATTAATGAAAATTAAAAAAAATGGATGTGGGTGAAGATGAAACATCCTTTTAAGATATATTTTTATTTTTGATCTTTTTTTTGTTATATTGGGGTTAGAGTATATTGAGTATATCATAACAACGTTTCAATTTTGAAATTTCTGAAACAATATTAGAAATTTATGTGAGACGAATTTTCAATATTCCGGAGATTACAAATTTGGTCTACTCATGAATATCAATATTCATAAAAATTTATTTGTAATAAAATGTGACATATATGTTTATGATCATTAAACAACATCAATTCCCAATCTTAAGAGGTTTTGGAACAATTGATTCATTTAATTATAGTTATTTAATTGTTCAAGGAAGTTAGATCACATGTTATGGTAAGGAACATTAATTTTTAATTTTAAATTAAAATGGAGTTTTGATGATGGTAAGACGATAAAATGTATATTTTCCTTTGAGTAATTATAATATATATTCGAGCCAAATTTTAATTTTATTACATCTAATAAGCCATAGAAACCATTAATGTATTGTCAAGAGTCACATTACATACTAAAAACTAACCCACCTTTTTATTCATTAATCAAATATTATAGATAGTTTAATTTATGTGTTTATAGAAATCAAATTATATGTGATATTCAATGAATTGCATTTTTATAGGATATATAATAGGGATTTTTATTATCAATGGGAAGTGAATTACACAACAATTACTATTTTAGATGTAACCTCAATGTTTATAAAAGATAATATATTGAGTTGTTGAAGAATAAACTAATGAATACAGAATTTTGAAGGTATCTTTTTATTATAAAAAATAATGTACATGGGATTCAATACAAGAAAAATGTAGTGAGCTATTGATTTTTAAGAAAAAATTTGTTTGAAATTACAAAGCTAATTAATTGTTAAAAATGTATTTTTCATAATTAATTTAGCCTTATCATTTAAGACATTGTTTATAATTATGAATAACCAATATTACATTCTATGGAAAAACATGAGATTTTTTTGATAAATTTTTTTAATATAACATTTGATTAGAGGAGTGGGATGTGAGGAATTATTATACAAACAATCCAAAATTTCAATAATAGTACAATATTACTTATAACATCTTTTCACATTGATAAAAAAATTTGACGGTAAGTGTAAAATATACATTAATGGAAGGGGTTTTTGAAATTAATTAATATGGAAAAAATGAAGAATAAGTTAATGGATCATTTTTTAGCATGATGAATTTAATGATTATATGAAAAATTTAATTACAATTTTTATTTTTTATAGTGGAAGTTGGTTTCACTATAGAATTTTCCTAAGAGTAATGATATATATTCTAGAGGAATGATGAAAAAAATAATTAGAATTTTTTTCTTTAATAAATTAAAAATATGTTCTCTAATTTCAAAATAGAATTAAAAACATATGTCATAACATATCACCTGGGGCCCATTCCATAAAAACCATAGGCTTGCCTTCCGTAGGCTAGGAGTTGGTGACTATCATTGGAAAGCTATATCAAAAAAAATTAAGGCATTACATTTAAACATGTACACACACATAAATGGCATAATTCACAAATAAAACCAAAAAGGAAAAAAAGTACAAACACGAAAATTCACCACCACAAAGAGTAAAATTTGTAAACAAAAAGTAAATGGGCTAGAATACAAGCATAAGAACCCCCATTTTAAACAGTACTATAGAATTTTACCCCCGATGTCTCTTAATATATGTTAGTGGATATAAATCATAAAGTTGTAGAATTATTACCCATCTTTTCCTAACACACTATGCACCACCGAGCCTCAGACCACCAAGGTATTCGTCATAGCGTCGGTAGTATACATAGGACACAACACGTGCGGGATAATCCCATGCAAGGGTGAGTATAAAAACTCAGCAAGGACCTCGTGACCCTAGAAGGTCACTAAGAAATTCACAAGGAATAATTCAACAATAAAAAACCCACTAGGAAAGATCTCATATGCATAGTAGAAACTGAAAGATATCTCAAAATAGGTATAACATAAGTAAAAAATGTAAATATTATTTTTCCTAAAGCTAGATCATATTATTCTGTTGTGAGGCTATACTATTGATACATGAAGGGTCTCTTTGCTATTGTTTCATGAATGGTCTCTATTCTACTAATCCACAATGGTTTTCTCTACAAATGATTTAATATAGGTCACACTACATCTGATACACAAAGGGTTTCTATAATGTTGATTCATGAAGGGTCTCACTCATGATGATCCATGAAGGTTCACTCTATTTCTAATCCACGAAGGGTCACTCTATTACTGATCCACGCAGGGTCACTCTGTAGCTGATCCAAAAACTGACTCTTTTCATTCATTTCATCACATCTAGCCACTGAATTCACGTACCTATAATTATTGATTAAGGGACAATCTTCTCCTTAAACAAATGGTAAGATCTCATCCCCTAGAAAGTCTCACATAATGTAACCCCAAGTGACGTCTCATCATAAGGGTTCCAATGCAACAAATGGGGCATTGAACATATGCCCATTCTATAAGATAAGAAAATAATTATGAAAAGGGAATTGTTGGATTCGAGTCAGATCTAACAAATCCATACGCCATCTTCCTCCCCAACTCAAGTAGAGTATCGTAGAAGGACCGTCATGTCTCAAGGGTCCTCAATTCGTAGATGGCATGTCAATCAGATGACAGGTCTATTTGTTAAAAAAATTTCAATAAAATTTGGGTTGGTGTGGTCTGGGTGCAGGCCATCCCGGCCTAGGGTCCACCAACCCTACCTAGGACTACCGACCCGACCCAGACCCGCCCTAGCCCAAGACCGGTTCATTGGGTCATGGGCCCATTTGGCCACAGGTCCACCCCACTGGTCGGCCCGGTCCCCAATAGGTGGACCCATTCTGCCATAGGTTCATTAGAGAATTCCTAGTGTTTAATTTTCCACTCTCCAATATGTTAGTATTGTAAAAAATACACATTGAATCATTTCTATAACGTTGTAGAATTAAATCGTTAATCTATTTCATTTATGAAACATTGTAGCAGTTAATCTTGCACAACTATCCACTACTGATCCTCATTTAATGTGCCTTATCATCATCTCCATGCCACACTCTAGAACTACCATGTTTCTCTCAACAGTGTCAATGAAGAAAATATTTATTTCTATGTTATTTTACTATTTTTAAAAATGATTGAAAATTAAAATTTCCATCCAACCCTTACTAGAAAAAGATAAGTCCATTCGTAGAAAATATCATCATTTTGAGTTTAATGGCGCCCTTGTATTTTTGATTTGGGAACCAATTAAAAAGTTAGAAAACAATTCTCTCATGTTCACTTATGTGAAATTAATGAATGTCTGTAATTCGGTTGTGGGATCCCCGTAACACAGAATCACATTTCATCAAAGCATGGGGTGTCAAAATAATTTTATATAATTTAAATAAAATTTTACATGGAAATTATGAGACATTAAAATATAAATTAATTTTAATTTCATGTATTTCATTGTTAATTATGGATCATTTTTAAAATTTTCATGATAATGATTCTATTGTATTGTTGATTTTTTTTCATTGGAATTAATTGAATGAGATGTTTTTAACGTTGATGATGATGAATCCATAAAAATTTGTGGTGAAATTAATGATTTATTACGATATAGAAGAGGAGGAATATCTTGAGAGATAATAGAAAGATATAAAGGATATATTAATTAATGATTAAAAGAAATTATAATATCAGATAAAGAAAAATTTATATGTAATTTCAAATAAACCAACCATAGATATTCTTGGATAGATCTTTTCACCCATATCATATCCAAAAGATTATAAAAAACACATATTGCGCTACAGATATATACCTTCACTTGAAACACTATAATATTGGTCGGCATGTCTGGTAAATTATGTAAGAGAAAATATTATTGTTTATTACAATAAAAATTTACATGAGCCTATGATGATGATATACCATAAAAAACAATCATATCTCTAACAATAAGTGATGCATAATTTTTTATAATATCTATAATGGACATGTAATAATATCACATGCAATTATTTTTAGTTGGTAGTATAATAGGATATTTTTAGTGATAGAATATAAATCAGCATTTCATCCCGTTTGAAATATATAAATCAATGATGGCTATACGAGCACAATATATGGCTACTAAATAACTTTTAATATGACACCTCAATATTTTTATGAACATCATGTCTGGAAATAAAAAATAATAATATTCAAAAACATAGTTTTCTCAATGAACTAAGTTTCAACATATTTCCAGGTACAATATCCTTATTTCTTAATATAGCGAATTAAATTTTGCACACCATTCCTTAATATTTTAATATATAACCATTAATTATCAATTAAAACCTCTATTAATATGCATGATACATCTATAATATTGTAGATAAATTAATGATGATAAAATGGTTATTGTGATGCTCATAATAACATGTTGAAATATATGAATGTGAGGATGCTTTTGGTGTAAAAATTTCAAACAAAATCATGAATGGAATATATTGATATTTCAATATATAAATGAATCATGGGGAGAGAAGAAAATGGGAATCTTAATATAATGGGTTGATTTTTTAGGTATGAGATTATTTATATGATGGAACCAGAATGTAATTAAGAATATTTGAGATAGATCTATTATTCCTATCATATTTGGGTTAGAAATCCATAGAAGGTGTTCTGGAAACTTAGATCTCATTGATAATATTATTTAACAGATTTTTGTATGTCTTAAGAATACATGTGTTTGTTATTTTGTCCCTTTATTATATCATATTATATTCATGTATTGGTTGTATTGTAAATTAAAATTATAATGAACCGATTAATTCTTATTTGATATCAAAAATTATTTTATTTTATTATTTATTTTTATAATGTGAGTAGGTAGTGAGTTGAATGATTTTTTTGAATCATTTAAATTCATTATTCTATATAATATTCACATAATTCCTTTTTCACCGTCTTTAGATTAACCATTGAGTTATCTTTTTTACTTATCGATCATATGATTTATTTGGATGTGGTATTATTGACCTATTTGGTGATTTATATCTATGTCTACAAAGGTATTAATTTCTTAAATGTATTCTTGGGAGAAGATGAAATTTTTAATTGACTAATTGAGGGATAAAATCAACCAATACACAAAAAATAAAATGTATCTTTCAAATTTGGGATCATAGTTAGTTGTTTATCACAATTGTGGTAGTGGTGGAAGGAAAGTTTAATGATATTGATCATTACTAGTTATTTATAATTAATCATGTGTAGATAAATCTAAAAAAGTAATGGAACACAAATTTTAGATATTCATTAAGTATTTATGTCAATCATCCTAACACCACACTCATTTGATACCCATATTACATTCCACATTTACATATCAGCAACATGACTGACACCTCAATTCTTTGTTTGTTATTTTTCATTAAATATTTTAAAATGAAACATAACCAATTACTATAAATAAATATGATTCCATGAGTTTAGTATCTATCCTCATCGAGAGATGTCCCATTGTTTGTACTATTCTACATATCTAAAAAATTATAAAAATACAATTTTGATGTTGAATCCCATCTACTTGGTTCTCCATGCCACATTTACTTAAAATAATTCATAAATAAATAATTATTTAATAATCCATAGTTTTTTAATGTAAAAAAATTAATGATTATTTCTATTATATTAAAAAATTTCATGAATTTTTTATGAGTATTAATTGAAACATTATGATTTAATGATCATAAAAAATTAGTGAATTGTAGCCTTTTAATGAAAAATGAAATCATACATTACTGAATAATTAAATAAAAGGTCCATTCTCAACACACAAAATATTTTTAAAAAAGAAACATTATACTAAATAATTGATTTCAAATTCAATCCTTGGTCCATATATATATCCTTGGGAAAAACATAAACTACATTAATGTAGCTTTAGGAAAACAATCAAGTGGTAATACAATGAATAACACAATTCAACACAGAATATTTTTACACCTATTACATGGGTTATAGAGGTTCTATCCCCAATAGTGGTTCAACACTTTTTAATACTAAAATATATTATTATGGTATTACTATATCAATATTAATTCTTAATATAACTAATATAAAATTATTGTGGTCCTTATATAATTTAAATTTCAAAGAATATTTTAACCCACATTTCAGAAATTTTTATGTGAAATTTAAGGTTTCTAAAATGCGAGGAATTGAAAATATGATTTTGAAACACATGAATAAAAAATATATGCAATATGGATGAAAAACATTATTTCTCATCATATATATTAATATAAAACTAATTAAAACATTAAATTTTATCAATTAATCAAAATAAAAATAAATTAATCAATTAGAATAGAATAATCCATTATGAAAAATCATTTAATTATAATAATGAATCTAAATATAGTTTTACTAGAATAATAATTTTTTATTAATGGATGTTAATTCATTATGATAACATACAAGATGTTATTGGAATTAATCGATAATATTTCAAGATAAAATAAAACATAGTGAGGGGGAAAAAGTAAATAAATCTCAATATTATTCAATAAATGAAAATGGAATGATGAATTATATTATGAAACCTTTTTTCCATGTTTAAATCATAGTAACATATATATATCATAAAAAAGAAGAGGCATGAAATCATTGGATGACTATTGAATTTAATCCAAAAAAGGTATCCATGTTCTACTACAAAGGATATGGAATCAAGGGAGTTTTTCTTCAATATATATATATACAAGATATATTTATGTGATCTATGTCTTGGTACATGTTACATTACCATATCGAGGGGTTCCAATCAAATATGATATTGTAAATGTTTCCAATATGCAAGGAAAATATAATGGTGATTCATGTGTTTAATTATGTTTAGTGTGATAGATGAAATAAAATATATTTTTAATATGGGTTTGAGCACCCTTGGGTTATGTCCTTATACATCATAATGATTATATAAGAAAAAATTAACTATATGAATTGTGTGTTCCAATTTTTATTGAACCTACTATAAAAGGAAAGGGGAACAATGACAGGAATTTCTGATAATTGTCCACAAACCTTTCATGTAAAATGGATAAATTAAGAAATTGATGAGGTATAATCATAATTTTAATTAGAAAATGTTCCTAAAAGGGCCATACATATTCTATATCATAAAATTATAGAGTTCAATGGAAAATGTACCTCATCAATAATGAGGATGACTAACTCCAAAAAATCACAAAAATAAAAACTATATATAAACATAAGAATCACTACTTGTCGTTAGATCATAGGAATAAATCAATGTATATTTATTGATTGTAGATCATAGATTAGGGAGATTTAGAACCAATGTGAATGAAAAAAGTTGTAACCCTAGTATGAATAAAATGTAATAAGATTTAAATAATTATGAATAAAATTTCCTTTCAGGATAAAATGGGAGATGAGATTCAAAAATAAATATTGTTGAATCAAAAAAATGAGGTGTATCCATTATTTTGTGTTTGTTGGGGATAATAATCAAGTCACACATTGTTACTGATATGACCCCACAAGTAGGAAAATATTTAAATTGATGTCTTAAAATAAAATTGAATGTGGTTGTGAATAAGATAAGAATTCTTGTTTTCACTACATATTCTATGAATAATGGAATCACTACACGCATAATTCTTTAGAGGGGGTAAACTATCATTGAATACCTGAGTATATATTTTAATATGGGAGGAATCAATATTTGGAAAATTTATACACACATGGTACAATATAGGAATGAACTCAGGAATAATTCAAATTGGAAAATAATAATGTAAGGGTTAGATAATAAGTGAATATTTATGTGAAAATAATCACCCAAATTATTGGAATTCAAACATGAGATGGGATGGAGGGGGAACTAACATCAATGTGGGGGGATTTAATAATAGAATTTCAAAAAATAAAAAAATATACACAAGGTTCATGGTTTGATATAATATATCACCATGTGATTATATCGAACATATTTGTAATGTACTAGATTTTTTTAGTGTATTATTTTTAAATATTATATGGAATTATTTCGAGATCGGGCACAATGAAGACACATCATTCCGAGGTCCAGTGAGCCCGAAATGGTGGTTTGAATTTTTTTTTAAGTTATGTGAGTCAGCACTTGTGCGCGGTTGTGGAATTTTCCAAACTGATTCCTAGATTAAAAATATGAGGTCATCATTGCATCCAAAATGATGACTTTACTTATGAATGAGCCTAACCTCGACTGGCGCAGATCGAGGGAAAAAGTTAATTTTCAGACGTTTTTAGTAAGATGAAAATAAAATAAATTGATAAATGTTTTTATGGAAACATCCACTACATCGCAGCGACTGGACATTGGTTTCCTTTTTAATGATGCATCATAATGACTCAATAATGGAAAGACAAAGTCATTAATACAGCATTGTATCTTAAATTCCGATCATCTTTCCCTTTTTAATGGGTTATGCGATTGGCGGTCGTTGACGAACTTTTGGGAGAAATATCTGGAGGATCCATGAAGCATTGGAGTGAACACTAAACGAGGAACAACAACAGATCAGAGTTGAGAATCATTACGTCAACGATGATGAAGGATATCGACGAAATTAGAAGCACAACACCTTCATCAGCGATCGCTCCCAGTTGTGGATGGGTTTTTTTATTTGAATTCTTTTACCGGTTTTTGATTTTAAATGTTTAACGTGGGTCAACCACAAACAAGTTGATCCGTGATTTTGTCCGTTCTTGTGGGAGGGATTTATTGGGATGATTCTTAGAATTGATCCATGTTTTTTTGTTATTGTTGATTCGTTCTCCTTTTAAGCCTCCTATCAAGAGAATATCAAAACCGTGACGAACTACGACGGGGGTTCATTCCTCACATTGTTTATTGGATCTCTCCCCTTTCAATCCTCTAGCATTCTTCATGTTCATCATGGGGCGATGAAAAATGAATCGTTGTGATTCCGTTTCATGATGAAATGAACCCAAATCGAAGGTTCGACACCGCAATGAACTTGCAGAGGTGCGGTGACGATGGAAGATGACGAATCGGACCGGATATGAAAAGGGAGTTCTTCAAGCGTTCTCACGTGGGAAGATCAAATAATGTTTTCGAAGCTGATTGGAGGACCGAAAACATCCAGAGTAGCATCATGGTGTCGGGAAGACCAAAACCTGGAAGTTTCGTGGCGATCAAATGGCCCGATCGACGAACGGATCATCATCAGAGGTGCGACGGCGGAAGCCCGTTTTTCTGAAAATTTTCAGAATACACGGTGTGTACTTCCGAAGAACACGCCGTGTAGTGCTGGAGGCGGTTAGGGTTTCCGGGGTTAGAGAGGAATCACACAGCATGTGACCCTGGTCACATGGCGTGTTGGACATTCCCCAAAGCTCAGCATGTATTTTGGGAAGTACACAGACACGGGATAATCTACACGGCTTCAGAACACGTCATGTACAGCATGACAGGAGCGGCTACGTGGGACTCGGGGTGTATCCCGAGGATACAAGGACACTGGTTAGAGAACACAGGTTGATAACCGTGTACGTGAACATGAAGATCATACACGGGGCCAACCCCAGTCACTCGGAGATGGCATGTACATCATACGACACACCGTGTACTCAGTTTTTCTACACGACCATCCTATGAAACAAGCCATTGTTCAAAGGCAGTACCCAGGGTAAGACAACACGATGTGTAAATTTTGACATGCTGTGTACTTTTCTGAAAATGGAATGATCCTATTGTTCACCATATCTTGGAAATATTTCGTTTCAGTTAGTGCCCCTTCTTCTCATTCCCTGAAGTTCAGGCATCATTTCCTCACATAGGAGTATGATCCCTTCAGCATGTCCTTCTGTGATAGAGTTAGGCATCCATCTTAGAGGCCCGGATCGAGATCCTCTATCCATCCTTAACCCTAGGTAGAGTCATGCATCTACGTGAACAACTCTACCGGGCGTTGATCCTCTACCTATATGGTGTATCACCTAACTGGTGAATCCGGATGAGTCACGGTTTCCGTCATGGACCTAGTAGTGATCCTCATCTATGTATCGTGATCTTTCCCACTCAAGAGTATGTCTCCCGTAATGAGTGCTTCTATTTATCGGAAATCTTCCCACTCAAAAGTGTGTCTCCTGTAATCAGTGTGACTACCTCTCGTGACAGTTCTTGACGAACGGTACTTCTCGGACGGACATCATCTGAGTTTTAGGACTCGTGGAGTGTGTTCTCCCGAGACAAGTGCTTCACGGAAATCTTCGAACTGAATCCCTAATGGGGGTATGTGGTTGTGTGACTTGTCTCTAGACCAACGGTCTAGGTTTGGTGTATATGTAATTTGATCTATATGTTCTGTAGACATACATTGTGCGTATCTGACTGTAATTTTATTTTGAGTAATGATTTGTGGTTTGTGGTACTCTACTGAGTATTGTTATACTTATCCCTGTACGGGCTTTGCCTGCACGTCTGGTGTCTTTTGCAGACGAGCATCCTTTCAACAGAGTTTAGGGAGGACTAGGAAAACACCGAGCGATCTGAGTTCCCTACAGGTCGAGGCATTCCTATGGCTACGAGCAGTATTCCCAGTACCTTTTGTGTTTACTGGTTGGACTTTGCAGTTTTCAGACTCTTCTTTTCGGTGGGCTTGCATTCTGGCCCACATTACTTTTTTTAGTACTCTACCTTACATCGTACTCTTTTGGTTGGGTTTAGTATTATGCATGCATTTTTGTTCCTTAGTGGTTTTTACATTTCAGTATTGTGTGATTGGAGATGTGTGCATGTGTATGAGTACATAGGCAATGCCTCCCAGGTTAGTAATATGCCTAATCAGTTCTAGTCACCAACCCCAGGCCTATTGGAGGCAGGCTTGGGGAGTCACGGTGTGGTCCCCACTGGGACAGGTCATGAAATATTTGTATCAGAGGAGGTCAGTTCTACATTAGGACCAAGAGTATGTGAGTTTGGTTTGGGGAATCCATATTGAGTGTTTTGGGTTCGGCATTCAAGCCAAAGACTCTAGTGTTGGTGTAGCGGCCAACGTATCCATACACCAGCACTCTGATAACCTGTTTTTTCAACTCAGTACACAAAAACACGGGTTGTAGGGGAATAAAAGGTACATGCATCATATAAGAATGGTTTTTGGTTTCCATGTTTTTTGTGTCATCTATCCAGATATACTCTTTCACAATGGTACATCTTGTTTCCTTACATGACGCCTCTATGATGAATACCTGCTAGGTTTCAGCAGCACGATCACGTGGATGACCCCCTCAGCGAAGAGGCTTCGATACAGGGACTAATTCTCCAAGTGTTGCCACCAGCTGGTACACCAGTTATGCCACCACCAGTGGAGCAACCAATTATTCCTGTAGTACTAACCGGCGACGAGCACAGGCTCAGCGCACTCCATGAGTTCTAGAGGAAGGGACCCCTCTGGTTCTAGGGCGTGCTCGAACCTCAGGTGGCTATGGAATGGCTTGAGGCAGTGAATAGAGCTTTCCTTCTAGTAAGGACACCAACAGAGCAGATGGTGATCCTATGAGCGAGCCTTCTTCATGGTTCGGCGGGAAGATGGTGGAGTCTGACCACACATACTCATGACAAAGAGACACTCTCATGGATGGAGTTTGAGAGACACGTCAGGGAGGAGTTCTCTCTGGTTACACTAAGAGATGTATGCATCTAGGAGCATCTTCAGCTTTAGCAGGGCTTTATGACAGTAGCTGACTATTCATTGAGGTTCACCAGCCTTGCCAAGTACTCGATGGATATGGTCAGGGATCTGTACTTCAGATCTCAGACATTCGAGTGAGGTCTATGATGATACATAAGATATAGTGTTGTTCCTATATGCATATCGACTAATGTTGGGGTGCTTGAGAGGTCCTTGGTGATCAAGAGCTTCTTGGTGGAGAAGAGATAGCCGCTAGTAGTCAGCAGCTGGAAGACAGGTGCAGAGACCCCGGAAGTAGGGAGCTGACATCATGCATAGGGAACTAGATGTGGGAAACGTCATAGGAGGACCCAGGACTGGGGATCGATAGTCCATGGCTCTCGGGATAGATCCAGTCAGCCTAGGGAGAAGCAATGCTACACATGAGATGTTAGGAGACAACTCGCTAGAGATTTCCCGACCCGTCGAGCTACTGTCAGGGAAGTGGTTGACGGACCACCGAGGCAGAGGCAGATAACGGAATAGTTAGATCCGCAAGGCGGCGGACGTTGCAGAGGAGTAGGGAGCACTGCAGGTGTTGTCAGACGCTACGACATACTTCCACCACCACCCCCAGGAGGTCTCCACCAGGGTCATGGAGCTGAGGGATAGGGGCGGGGACAGCTGCAAGTGGTCGAGGCATATGACCCATGGACTCTAGGTATGATTCGAGGTTAGATCTATGTCTTCTATACCTTATATGTCGTGCTTATAGTAAAAAGATCCAGTAATTCCTCCATATCCACATGTATTTCATGAATCCTCGAGATTCTGGTAGAACCATTGACTCGATCCTTACTTTTGGAGTCACCTATGGGAGGAGACTTGACAATCACGCACCATTTCAGACAGTGTGATCTTTCCCTTGGAGGCGAGAGTTTCAATTGGAACCTCTTGGTGGTAGTGTCAAGGACTTATAACGTCATTCTCAGTATAGATTGGTTATCTTCAGTCCATGCCCAGATTGACTGTTTTAGGCATAGAGTGCGGTGTGTCCGCCATGATGGGACGAAGTTATCCTTTGTTAGAGAGAAGGAAACCGAGGAAGCATAGAATGGACTTTTGCACTAGAGGGTGCAGCCAATCTCTCATGAGTTGGATCCCATTGACCACAGAGTAGTGGATGTTGTGAGCCCCAGTTCCTATTAGTTTTGGCGGAGTACAAGGACATCTTTCCCGACGATGTTCCAGGATTACCTCCCCGTCAGGAGATCGACTTCTGCATCGACTTACACCTTAGGATGACCCCGATTTCCTCCTCATCATAACGGATCTCTCCTGCAGAACTTCGCATGTTGAGGGTGGAATTTCAGAGCAATGGTTTGATGAGACCCAACGTCTCACCCTGGGTGGCCCCAGTCGTGTTTTCCAAGAAGGTAGACATGAGTCTGATGTTGTAAATGGATTACCATCGCCTGAACCAGGTGACAGTGAAGAACAACTATCCACTGTCGAGAATCGGTGACCTCATTGATCAGCTAAGAGGGGCACAGTGGTTCTCTATGGTTGACCTTTGATCAGGCTATCACCAGCTACAAGTGCGGGATGAGGATATACCGATGACGACTTTCAGATGCCGCTACTGTCACAATGAGTACTTGGCGATGTATTTTGGAATGATGAACGCCCCCTCAGTGTTCATGGTACTGATGAAACAGAACGTCCAACTATACATAGACCAGTTTGTTGTGGTCTTTATCGATGACATCCTTGTGTACTCAGCGTCAGAGGAGGATCATGCGAGAAACATGAGGATGGTTCTGGACGTACTCTGGGAGAACCAGCTTTATGGGAAGCTCTCAAAGTGCCAGTTCTAGTTTCAGGAAGTCGACTTTCTGGGACATTTCATCTCAGTAGATGGATTTTCTTTGGACCCAGCTAAGGTGGAGGCTTTGTTAGCATGGGAGCCACCTTGGAGCATGACAGAGGTGCGGAGCTTCCTTGGGTTGGAAGAATATTACCGGAGATTCATCCCTGATTTCTCCCAGATATCAGCACTAATGATGTAATTGACCAGAAAGGGATAACACTTAATATGGATGGAGAAGTACCAGAATGATTTTGAGTAGCTTAGATAGAGTCTGACAAGCGCCCCAGTCTTGAGATTACCGGAGGAGGGTGTCGAGTACGTAGTTTTATGTGACGCATCAGGGACTGGGCTCGGCTGTGTCCTGATGAAGCAGCATGCAGTGATTGCTTATGGTTCGCAGCAGCATAGGCCACATGAGCATAACTATGCGATCCATGATCTTGACTTGGCAGTGGTGGCCTTCGCTTTTATGATGTGGTGACACTACCTGATGGGCGAGTGGTTTATCATCTACTCTGACCACAACAACCTCAAGTTCATATTTTCACAGAATGATCTGAATCTGCGGTAGAAAAATGGATAGAGTTACACCAGGACAATGATTTCAAGATCATCTATACTCATGTAAAGGGGAACAAGGTGGCGGATGCTCTTAGCATAATGTAGATCTCACAACAATTGAGTGAGGTTACACAGCAGTTAGCCGCATTGTGGTTATCCTTGGTGGATGGAGAGGATACAGCTTACCTATATTCAATGGATGTAACCCCTCAACTCTTACAGCGATTTAGGGAGGCACAAGTTGGGGATGTGGACTATGTGGATTTTCATGCTCAGTTATCCATAGGACATGCTCTTGATGGATATTAACAAGGAGGGGAGCATGTACTTCTTTTTCATGGGATGCAATGTTGTACCAGTGGAGTTACAGGAGGAGGTCCTGAGAGAGTTTCATACATCCCGTTTGGCAGTACATCCTGGGATGTCAAAGATGTACTAGGATCTCTGAAGATAGTTCTGGTGAAAAGGCATGAAGAAGGCAGTAGCAGAGTTCGTTTCTCAATGCCTCAAATGCCTGCAGGTGAAGGCAAAGCACCATGTTCTAGTGGGATTAGCTCACCCCAAGAAGTTCCAGAGTGTAATTGGGATGGAATATCGATGGAATTCATGATAAGCTTACCATAGATGTCCAAGGGGGATGGTTCCATCTTGGTGATCTTTGAACGACTCATCAAATCGGCCCACTTCCTAGCTATTAAGGAGCAGATTTCCATAGAGAGCATGTGACGCCTCTACGTGCAGGATATAGTTCGACTTCATAGAGTCCCCTCAACTATATTCTCATATCGAGACACCCTCTTCACATCCCAGTTGTGGAAGGGATTACAAGAGGCTTTTGGGACTCAGTTACGCTTGAGCACATCATTTTATCCCCAGACTGATGGTTAGATGGAGAGGACCATTCAAGTTCTAGAGGATATGTTGCGAGCTTGTATCATGGACATTGGTTGTAGGTGGGAGGAAAACCTTCCACTGGTGGAGTTTGCGTACAACAATAGATACAACTCCACCATTGGTATAGAACCATTCGAGGCCTTGTACAGGAGACACTCACGGTCACCACTTTGCTGGACCGACCCTGAAGAGTCAGTACTCATAGGTCTAGAGTTGGTGCGGGATACCATAGAGAAGATGAAGATCATCCGGGAGCGGATGAAGACTACACAGAGCCGGAAGAAATCATATGATGACCAACGATGGAGGCCTCTTAAGTTTAAAGATAAAGACCACATCTTTCTTCGAGTCTCACCTCGACGAGGGTTATAGAGATTTGGCTGAGGCGGAAAACTATCTTCGAAGATCATCTTACTCTTCTAGATACTGTGCAGAGTTGGCGAGGTGGCATACCACTTCGCTCTACCGCCACAGTTTCATCGTGTAAATTATTTCATCCACGTGTTGCAGTTGAGGAGGTACATCCTTGACCCGTCACACGTCATCGACTGGGGTGAGCTAGACATCGAGGATGGAGTGTCCTTTTCTGATTACCCAGTGGAGATCGAGGATCGGTAGGATAGGATCCTTCGTGGGCGATCGATTCCCTTGGTGCACATCCAGTGGAAGCACGCAGATCTTCAGGAGAGCACGTGGGAGCGGGAGGCCTAGATCTGTGCCCAGTACCCACATCTTTTTGAGTAGCCGTTTTTTTTTTGACTTTTCTGGGACGTAAAGCCCAATGGTGGAGAGAATGCAATGTCTCTGATTTTTTTTTCTTGTATTATTTTAAAATGTTATATAGAATTATTTAGAGGCTGGGCGTGAAGATGGCACATCATTATGAGGGCCAGTGAGCCCATAATGGTGGTTTAAACTTTTTTGAAACTATGTTAGTCAGCACTTGTGTGCGATTTTGGCAGTTTCCCAATGGATGTCTGGATTAAACATTTGAGGGCATCGTTGCATCCGGAATGATGAATTTACATAAAAATGAGAAAAACCTCGACCAGCACGGGTCAAGGGAAAAATTAAATTTTCAGAAAATTTTAGTAAAATGAAAATAAAATAAATTGTTTATTGTTTATTTTTTATATGGAAACATCCTCTGCAGCGTAGTGTTGGGACATCTATTTCATTTTTAATGATGGGTCAAAATAACACAAGAATGGCAAGACTGATTCATTAATACCACATAATATCTTAAATGCTAATCATGTTTCCATTTTTAATGAGTTAAGCGATTGGTGGTCATTGATGAACATTTGGGAGAAATTGCTGGAGGATCTGCGAAGCGCTGGAGAGAACCCTCAATGACGAATGACGATGGATCGGAGTTGATAATCATTGTAATAATGACGTTGAAGGATATTGACGACGGAAGAAGTGTGACTACTTCATCAGCGATCGATCCCTATTGAGGTAGGGGTTTGTTATTTTAATTCTTTTCCCCGTTTTTTATTTTAAACGTCGAACGTGGATCAACCATGAACAAGTTGATCCGCCGAATCGTCCATTCATGCGGGAGGGTTTTATTGGGATTATATGGGGAATTAATCAATGTTGATTTTTTATTGTTGGTTCTTGCTCCGATTAAGCCTGCTAATGGGAGAAGATCGACATCGTTTGGAACAATGGTGGGGGTTGGTTCTTCACATTGTTTATTGGATCTCTCCCCCTTTATTTCCTTGCGCGTTCTTCGTGTTCATTGTGCGGAGACGAACAATGGATCTTTTTGAATCTGTTTTGTGACGTAATGATCCCAAATCAAAGGTTAGGAAGCACAACGACCTTTCTGAGGTGCAGTGGCAATGGCGGATGACGAATCAGACCAGATCGTAAAAGGGATTTATTAGAGCGTTCTTCACAAGGGAAGATCAAACCATGTTTCCAGAGTCGATTGGAGGTCCGAAAACATCGGGAGTAGCTTCATGGTGTCAGGGTGACCAATACCAAGAAGTTTCGCAGTGATCAGATGGCCGGATTTTCAAACAGATTATCACCAAAGGCACGATGGCGGATGTCTGTGTTTTTTGAAATTTACAGAATACACGGTGTGTACTTCCAAAGAACCTGCCGAGTTGTACAGGAGGCGGATAGGTTTTCGGGGGTTAGAGAGGAATCACATGGCATGTGACCCTGGTCACTCAGCGGGTTGGTCTTTCCTCTATGATCAGTGTGTATTTTGGGGATCATAACATGAGTGGAGAGGCTACGTGGGACTTGGCGTGTACCCTGGTGATACACGGACACATGTTAGAGTAAACGGGTTGATAACCATGTATGGGCACATGGCCAGTGTACACGGGGCCAACCCTAGACACTCGGTCATGGAGTGTACATCATACTACATGCCATGTACTCAGTTTTTCTACACGACCAGCCTATAACATGGGCCGTTGTACACGGGCAGTACCAGGGGTCAGACAACAATGCGTGTAACTTTCTACATGCCATGTGATTTTTGGAAAACGGAATGGTCCTCTTGTTCACCATATCCTGGACATCTTAGGTTTGGGTTAGTGACCCTTCTTCTCATTCCCTAATGGTCATGCATCATTTCCTCATAGAGGAGTATGATCCCTTCAGCATGACATTCTGTGATAGAGTCAAACATCCATATGAGAGGCCCGGATCAATATATTTATCCATCCTTAACCCTAGGTAGAGTCAGGCATCGACATGACCAACTCTACCGAGTGTTGATCCTCTACCTATCTGGTCTATCAGCTAACTGGTGAATCTAGATGAGTCATGGTATCTTCCATGGAACTGGCAGTGATCCTCATCTGTGTATAATGATCTTTCCCAATCAGGATTGTGTCTCCCATAATGATTGCTTCTATCTATCGGAAATCTTCCCACTAAGAAGTGTCTCTCTCATAATGAGTGTGACTACCTCTCGTGAGACTTCCTGACAAATGGTACTGCTCAGGAAGACGTCCTTAGAGATGTAAGACTCATGGATTGTGTTCCCCCAGGACGAGTGCATTCTGGAAATCTTCAAACTGAATCCTTAATTGGGGTAAGCAGTTGTGTGAAATTTATCTAGACCACGGTTTTAGGTTTGGATTATATTTGGTTTGTTCTATATGTTCTATAGAAATACACTGTTCATAGTTGATTGTACCTTTAGTTTGTGTACTTTTTTGTGGTTTTTGGAGTCAACTACTGAGTATTGTTATACTCACCCCTGCACGGGCTTTGCATGCACGTCTAGTGTCTTGTGCAGAAAACCAGCCTTTTGATAGAGTCCAGGGTGGACCAGGATATGACCGGGAATTCTATGTTCCCTACAGGCCTAGGCGTTCCTATGTCTATGACCAGCAGTCCAAGTACCTTTTGTTTTTACAGGTTGGAGATTGCAGTTTTCAGACTCTTGTTTTTTGGTGGGCTTGTATTCTGGCCCAGCTTACTTTTTTTTAATACCCTACCTTTCTTCGTACTCTGTTGGTTGGGTTTTGTTGTATGAATCAATTTTTTTCCTTTGTGGTTTTTACATTTCATCATTCTGGGCTTGGAGATGTGTGTGTGTGCACAAGTACATAGGCAATGCCTCCCATGTTAGTAATATGCCTACTCGGTACTAGTCACCAGCCCCTGGCCTATTAGAGGTGGGATTGGGGAGTCTTGGCACGGGCCCCACTAGGACGGGTCGTGATAATATTATTTATTAATTAACATCCTTAGGTAAATTAGGATAATATGTTGTAATGTATAAGGTCTCATAGAAAGGACTAATGATTTATATTATTTAACATCATTTATAACAAACCAATATAAAATATTGTTTAGCATTATGTTGATGTGGTCCCTATACCCATACATGATGATGAAAAAATATGACCTTAGATAAATAAGACGAGGAAAACATTATTTTTTAATTTATGGGTAACAAAACTTTTATGGGCCTCCATGTTATTTAATTCTCATAGTTAGCCTTCATAATGGATTTTTAACATTCGAAACCAAACATATGGACCTTCAACTATAGTTATCTAGTTATAAATAATGATTCTATGAAATTTTAATTATACATTAATTATTACCACTTCATTTTTTCCATACATTGAGGAACATAGAGTCACAAAAGAAAAGGGAAAATTTTATAGTATGATTTTCCCATAAATAATATAAAATAATTTCTAGTAGAATCATCTTATCATTTTATTCCACATTCAATGGAACAATTGAAATTTTATTACTGAATACATTTATTCATTCAGTGGAAATATAATAATAAAAAATTGCGATTATATTACATATTGTATTTTTATTAAAGCTTATTCAACACATTTCAAATAAAATACCTTAAAATAATTGGTGATAATATATGGATATATAGATATATTGATAAATTTTATTTCACATAAATGATCATAAAATTCATTCTAACCTCTTTAATTGTTGATACATTATGGTAATTGTATAATAAATTTGTGTATGAGATAATTAAAATCAAACATTGAATATTGAATTATGGCTATGGAATGAAGACATCCATTTCCCACATGGGATGTGGTTGGAATTGCTATTTGATATGTACTAAATCTACTGGTTGATGTATTAATTTTTCATTTTCATTTTGTGTATGGAACTCATTACAAAAACTATGAATTATTATACTATAGATACTAAAAAGAACCTATGTATTTAAATTTAATGGGAGATATTTTTTCATAATTTATTTAAAATAATACGTATAGTTTTAATAATTAATAATATTATTTATCTTGGATTAATTTATTAATTTGAGAAGAAAACCATCGAAGAAAAACATTTAGATTAATTTTAGTCTAGTTTGGTTATCTCAGGTAAAAAAAATTTCTCTCACATATGATTTTTTATCTCTTGGGAGAATCATGTGGTTCAAAAATTTTATTTAGAAATTCCACCATTAGGGAAACATAGATATCATTTTCATATATTTAAATTGAAAATGATCCCAAATGAGGTATATTTTGGTCAATTATATACACTTATTATAGTAAATAACTATGTAAGGGGACAAAAATCATTTGAAGAACTCTATAAATGATAATTTTATCTTGGAATAGGTCACAATGGCATATAGGATGGTTGGTAATGGAATTTACATGTTTATTATTCTTTTAAAGGGAACTTAAAAAATAAAACAAAATAGGTATGAATGTAATTTTTTTCCATGTATAGATAAATAATGGAATCAATTCCACATTATTTATGAAGTAATATCAATTTATTTGTTTGATTAAAATCCTAGAGTTTCCATTTAAAATAAATTGGGTGATCAAAATTTTGATGGATAAACCAATACCAGTAATGAATGCTCAGTAATCTAATTTATTTTTATTATATCCATTTGATTGGATAAATTGGTATGAAATTGTTTCCTATATAAGAGAGTCTAATATGACAAAATATTCAATCCTGTTGAGGTTTGGTTGTCCATTATTAAATACATTTGAATAAGGGATTCATTATTGATGTACATTTTTCATTCCTAAGATTCAAAATTGAGAAATTATTTTTAGTTCTCTAGAATATTTGATCTAGAGGATGATCATAAGGTGTTGAATGAGTTGGAATAAAGTCTACTAATATACATACCATAATAAAATTATATGGATAAACTAAAAACCAAACAACTAAATATTGATATCACAATAATCTAACCATCTAGTCAAAAAGAGTAGATTTTTTATATAATTAGAAATATTTATGTGGCAGATTAATTTGATGTCATGTTTTTGCAAATAATTGTTAAACATTAGATCCTTGGAGATGATTGTTGTTTTGTTCTTTTATAGAATGGAATATTTTATCCCAACTACAAATATTATTAAACTATTATATAAAAAGAATATTCTCCACTATTTTATAATTTATCCAAACTAAGACATATTAAAGATAAATATCCAATAATATAATGCCTGAAATATGTGTTATTCCATCTATTAGAGGTATCAAGACTAGATGACGAGAGACATATTTCATAATTCTATAATGATCTATTAGGATTTCATCAACCCATGGACATTTGACACAATTTTTATTAGTTTTCTGAAGAGAATATATATATTAATGAGTGTAATGATTAATAACATAATATAGGTTAACCATAATAAGAATACACTTATAGATATTATATCAATTGACAGATTCATTTCAATGATTTCATTTTTTTTCTCATCTACTACCTCATAGAATATGTTCTCAAACACAAACATGTGGAATTCCCCTAAGGAAGCTCTAACTATTTACTTCTGTGGGATAAAAATCAGGTTTTTTTGTTATAAAATGATGACCACTCACCCATGCTTGAAAAATTGGTCATTAAATTTCCATGACTTGAAAAAAATTACATCGATTAAAAGCTCCACGACCTTCCCCAATAAGATATTGAAGATTTTTTGAATCTCTAATTGGTTGATTTTTAGAATTATTGGGATCAAATAGAATCTAATGATATAGGTACACTCCCTAAATCTCCTTAAATGATATAGTTTCTACCTCCATTGTATTAGTATATATTTTATTATGCCAAAAAATCATTTTAAAATTGATAGGGTTTGAATTTATTCCATCAAATAAATTAAAAAATCTATGATTATAACATAAAAATCATATTTTGAATTGTGAGGGATGAGGAGTATGATGTTTATTAAGGCATGTATTTTTCTATTAACATTCATGAATGTTTAACTATTGGCCATCCATTTGTGATACTATACTTATTTAATGATGTGGTCTGTAATAATATTATTAACATTCTATTCCATGAGATGTCACAAAAATAAAAAAAACATATTACAACATTTTACATGAATATTCATTATACCTCATATTAAATCACAAAAACCAAAACCTATATGTTTAGTTTCATTTGTGTTTAGTTAGATAACAAAAAATTATAAACATTCTTAAATATTTCCCAAAAATATTCTCTGAATGTTATATCCTTTATTAAATATCAATAAAAATATAATTATTAATAACCTATGAAATTGAAACATAAGAAAGGGTAATCACTGTTTCTCCAGAAAAAATGAATTGGAGATATATCTGTAAAACAGCATAAGTGATCAAAATATTAGCATCTAGGTATGAGAAAAACATAAATTTACATTGACATAAGATATGATATGATATTCAATAAAATATAAATCATAAATCAGAAATCATAACAAACGAAATTCGATATAACATAGATAAAAAGGTTTTAAAAAGTTAAATCAATGTAGAATTATTATATTCCATATAATCATTGAATATGAATGTGGAATAACATATAATATTCTAAAAATAAGTTCTCACTTACTTATTCATATATACGAATTTATTATATCATGTCTCACTCTTATGATTATCATCATATAGTGCATATTATCCAATAGAGGATAGGGTTCCCTCACCTATTCCTTAATATTCCTTTCATGAAATTTAATGGTTTACCAAATTCTATATTGGGATGTTTAATCATTGGACCACATTTAACATAATGAAAACCATACATATCTATTCCACATGAACATAAAAACATTAATAATTCCTTCACAAAAAAATAAAACAATGAGAAGTAATTGAGTTTCATGAAGATTTCAAAAAAAAAATCACAAGTCTTATAGATAATGAATTTTGATTGTATAATTAGATAATATCAACAATGATGCAAAAGAAACACGAAACAATATTGACATAGATGGATCTATATTTTAAAAAACACTTAAAGGGGTTTGGGAATAGTTATAAATATAATCAAAATTTTTAATAAAATTTATATTAACAGAAATTAACTTATAAATAAATGGTTTTTATAAAAATGGGAACATATTTAAAGATTAAAATGATTAATTTTGATAACATGGAAACATAAATCTTTAATGATAACTGAATAAAAGGACATAATAATGAGAACAATCTATAAGAATAAAAATATATCCATTTTAAATTTTTGAAAAGAAATTGAAATTCAAAATGGAATTATTTTATGAAATAATATAAATATGGATAATTAATACATTAAATGTATATGAAAAACATATACATATAAGAGAAATATGTCCAAATTAATAGAATATATATGGTCGACTCCACTTATAAGTAACCTTTTAGTTGAATTGTAAACCAAAGGATAGTGAATAGGTAAAAAAAAATTTAAACCCAAGATAGAACATGAAGAGAATAAAATATATGGTTTTTATAGAGATGGAATATAAATTTTTCCCTTTTGGGAATTTAGATATAATTAATCTTGATTCAAAGTGAAATTTTAAGAGAACCACTCATTGCTTTGATAGCATTTCAATAACAGGAAAATGAAAGAGAGAACCTATAATGGATTTTTAAAACACATTATTTTCATGAATATTTTTATAAAATAAATACATTAGTATTAATATTCACCAAAAAAATAAATGAGGTGATTAATATGAATCATATATCAATGAATGGGAATTTACATACGAACTCTTACCTATACTCCTGACATCCTTGAAAGTAAATTAAAATATTGTATAATAATAAAATCATATTAATATATTATTTCAGAAACATATTCATATATAATAATTTTTTATTGTATTTTATAATAATTATAAATTATATAAAAATAATATTTCTTTTATATCCATCTTTAGATGATTGTAATTTTGATTATTTCATACATGATTCAGTTTAACACTACCAATACTCATTATTCAATGAGATGTTAATCATTCCCTGTTTATTCCAGGTAGTGGTATCATTATTTTGGGATATTTGGTTAATTTCAATCATAAATTATTTAAGGTATGGTTATATTTATAATAATATAATTCATTATGAGTATATTGGGGTATTTTTATAATAACAAAAAATTATATTATAATTCCAATCAATTTTTTTACCCTTATATAACCATATCCATATCATAAATTAAAATTCATTATCATATATAAGAAGTATAAATTCCTTTAAATACATTCATGAGGAATATTATACTGTAAATATTAAATCATCATGTCTGTGGTTCAATTAGAAAAAACAAGAATAAGTTATATTACCTACTGGTTATAGGAATTATTTATATAATGATAATATAATTTTAATATATTTATATTGTACTTACTATAAAATCATTATAATGGGAAATGATATTTATTACGATTTTATTTGATTTGTAAGATGAGAAATATTTTGAATAAATTGAATAATAATTCGATGACTTCAATCTTCTCAAGACGAATTCATTTATAATGAATAATTGAGGCTTCCATATTGAGACTAGAATCCTGAAATACTGTAATAAGTATTAAGGATATCCAATTTGGGTTTGGATTCAAAATATTACTTAAAGATATATTTTTTTTGGAGTCAGAATAAGAGAGATATTTTTATATGGTGAAGTGAGTGACATATCATGGTAAACAATAGAAAAGTGAACGACAATATAGGAATCACATGTAAGTTAGACTAGTTTGACTATTATTTTTTGTATAAATTTATTATTAACCATCACACCTAAAAAAGTTATCCATAATGTGTTTATATCATTCTAGTTTTCATAAATAAGTGTCATTTCATTTTTTCCATTTTTACCTCTTTTTACAATATTTATTTAATTACAATGATATTTTTTTCGAAAAATATAATATAGAAATACCTATTTCAAAGTAATAATTCAAAATTTTATATACATTAAAAATATTTAAATTTATAAATATAAAAAATTTAAAGATTAAACATTAAAATAAAATATATAAAAACTAATTTTTATAGAATTGTGAATTTTGAACATTATGTGTCATTAATATTATTTCATATCAATTACAGATTATATGGGTTTTTATTCATTTTTTATATATAGCGACATTATTGTTAATTAGAATAATTCATTAAAGTTAAATGATTTAATTTATTGAGATAAAAATAAGAAAATCAATGAAAATTAATTCATTGGATTATAACCCAAAAAATGAATGATTTTAATAAAATAACATTATTTATAAACAAAACAAAAAATTTTATCAAACCCATAATATTGTTTATTTTTTGATTTTTAAAATAATATGATGTAATTCAATATTTAATATATTAATAATATGAAATTTATATATATATATATATATATTTATAATAATATATTTTAAATATTTATTATTATTTTATTTCATACCACAATTATTTATTATATATAAATTTTATATTAATTTTAATTTATTTCCAGAAATTGCAAAAAATTAGTGTACATATTGGAAAAAACAATATCCAATGACCATATATATCTAATAACATTATATACTATGGTCGTAAGTCCAACTTCAATATATATATTAGGGTTATATGACAATCATAAATATATATACGTATATATCCAAGAAAACAACTATAAAATGATTAATATTATTTAATAGTTTTATTTAATATTTTATTATATTTATAACATGTTTTATTATTAATATTTTTATTATTGGATGTAAGATCATCATGGTAATTTCTGATTATGAGAATTTCAACCTTGTAGTACTTTTATTTAATAGTGGTTTCATTTCTTTTATAATTTCACTAATTTTGTTTCATTTGGTTATCTGTTAAAAAATTTATATTTATATTATAGAATTATTTCATTAAAAGATAATTCATTTTTTATTTCAATCTGTGCTTCATATATCAAAATATATCTACAAATTGAGAATAATTTTAAGTGAATAACATTCTAAAATCCTTGGTATTTACATTCCACACCTCTTAAAATAATTTCACCCTCAAAATTTCAATGATTTGATGATAAAATTGAAATTATGATTTCATATACCCTTTTTAGTTCCATGAATTTTTTCATAAATATTATGATTCATCCAATGAAATTTTTCCAGGACAGTGGTCATATTTCCTATTACATTATATCCTTGGTCAAAGATTTCTACCTATTTTTCTATATATGATATTTCATGTTCTAGTCATAAATAATATTATTCCATTATATGTACATTTTTGGTTATATAATTACTCTAAATTAATACATAGATAAATTTATTAAGATGGTAAAAGTCATGTGAATGTTAAATTAAATAAGATCTCATCACCACATGATCTAGGATTTTTAAGGGTGCCATATATCTATGGCTCAACTTTTCTTTCATCCTATTTATCACAACCCTATTCCATAGTGATATTACATGGAATTAATTTTATCAAATTAAAACTATATGTCTTATAGAATATTATTTTCATAGCTCTCCAATCGACTTTGTATAATTTGGATGTGTTTAAATTTGGTTTGATTCTTATTTAACATTTATTGAAGAAGATTTGTTCCTTAAACCATATGTTGTAAAACATTTATATTTTACAAGAGGTAAATTATTTATATTATCATATATGGAATAAAAATATATATACAATAAAATAATGCAATAACCTGATACTTTACACTTTTTTAAATAATTTCAATCTCATTGATATCTTTTGATGCACACAATATTGGTTTTAAAGGAAACACGATACTCTTTAAAAATATTATTATTGAAACATGAACATTATAACATAACTATTATGTTGGACGGAATGAATATGAGTAAATAAATTATCATAACTATATAGTTTAAAATTTTAAAAATTAAACTAAATTTCCACATTTATATTTTTAATAAAATAAATACCATTTGAAAGAAAAAGAAATATTCTTTTGAAAAATATATTTTTATAAAAATAAAGATTATTCATTCCTTGAAAAAATAATTAAAATTAATTATTACTAATATTATAAAATTTATTTTATAAATATAAATTCATTTTTGAACTCATCATATAAAAATTATCTTTGGATAATTTGTTTTTCTAAATAATTCAATTTTTTGATGGGTATGTAAAATATTAATTTTAATTAAAAATTATCTTCCTATTTATAGTATTTAAAATAGAAAAATTATTTTAATGTGGTGTTAAAAATAAATTTGTGATAATAATATATTATTTAATCAAAATTAGGTCTTTTTAAAGAATTTTTATTTAGTTTTTGAAATAAAATAATTTTCAACTTTTGAATGTTTCTCATTTGGGATGTGGTTTTTAACATAGTCCCCAGTTAAATTTTAAATTAAATGACTCCACATATATGAGATTAATTTGAAATAATGGATATCTTATTTTTAAAAAATAATTTATAATATATAATAATGTCATTTTTAATATTTTCTCATAATTACTATTTATTATAGTTAACATAATTTACCAAAATTAAGGTAAAAACCAGTTTACCAGGGGTTAAAATAAACATATAATGGTTAAAAATCCTCCAAGACACATATAAATCCTATTTTATGTTCATATTGAAAAATTATATCTTCAAAATTTAAAAATAAGTCTATTTTGGGGCCATGTTCATGAGAAAAACATTGGTGTAACACTTTCATTTAAAACAATTCCACATTTATCCATTACCCATCTTATAAAAGGCCACCCATAATTTTCTCAGTTACACACTTACAATACCAATTTATTTATAAAAAAAATAAAATATTTACTTCCCACTCTCCCTAACCCCATTATATAATATTTTTGTCATAATTCCAACCAAGGAATACTTTTTATGCAAACTAATATATGTTTTCTGAATAAGAGGTAATATCCTTAATTGGGAATTTTATTTTATTAATTCCTCTAATTCATTAAAATATTATTTTTCCATGATGATATAATAACATTATAATAATAAATTTAATTAGAGGTTTTTATGTTTTGTGAATTACCTATTACCATATCATCCTCCCCCAAATGTGAACTAAAACTATTTATTAAATGTTTGGTGAACTGCTACCTCACGAACCAATATAATTCGTTTTCCATCACATATTCTAATGGATAAATATAATTATGAATATAATGATAATATATGATATTTATGACATAATTATACGAATTTAATTATAATATCACATATAAATTATTAATTTTTATTCCATTGATAATACAATAACCTGACCCATGTGTATAACAGACTACCACCCTACATTGTGATGTGATTCATTTTTCACTTATTCATTACATGAAAGGTAATATAGTTTAATTTTATTTTTCTATATTATATTAATGAATTTAAAATAATTAAAATAAATATATGATATAACTTATTACCTTATTATCCATTGAAATGAAAATAAGGTTATTCGTGCGTACGAAGAACTACTACCTCTCTAAGCGAAGTGGTATGTTTTTATTACTGCATCACATGGATGGTATGTGAAAGGGTATTTTAAGAAATAATATTATATTTAGGATATAATTATAACCTATCAAATATAAAATAACATTTACCATATTTCCATAATGATATTCAAAAAATGGAAATGTTCTTCATGTGTACGTACATCTCATCGTCTCCATGATTATAACGAAGATCATTATTTCTTAACCATATTGCATGGTTGGTTTAAAAATTACAATATACATATAAAATATATAATTATTTCAATATAAACATTTTTATATGATAAATTTATAATATATTTGACCTTAGCCAACTTACCAAAGTGAATTTGGACATATGATCCGGTTAACATTAAAACGCCCCACACAAAATCAATTTGTTATATAAATGTTGATGACATGGTATAGAATTAAATAAAAGGAATAATAATAATTAAAAATGTAATTATAAATTTACATAATTAATATAAATGTATTATTTTGTATGATAAAGAACACACTTCCTGATTATGGTTTGAGATACTGTTTTCATCTCAAAACATCCTTCTTCGAGAAACATGTTCTATTATGAACCTAGTTTATTATATATGGTTTATATAATTACCAATTATATTTTATATCATAAATCTTTTAAACATCATAGTATTTTATGATCCAATTAATTTCCATCATTCATGGGGGCTAGTATTCAAAAATTACTAACGTGGTAATATATTTATGTCTCAATTTTTCTTCTTAGAGAAAAATGTTATGTTATAAACCTATCATATTTATTAAAGTGTAAACATATATGCTTTAAAATTAATATAATAATATAATTATATTGATTATATTTAATGTTTCATTTTGTGTTACTCTTTAATAGGTAATATTTTTTAAAATCTACCAATGTGTAAGTGTTTTATGCTACAATCTCATGGTTTATCACGATTATTTATTATTATTATATAAAAAAAAATATACCATATATCTCTGGAAATTTAATGATTTTTATTATCATATTTTTATTCAATGAGAGTATTTATTTTTCCATTATTTTTTCTCTCTTTATGTAATTAATTTTCTAAAACAATGTTTTTAAATAATCTGGAATTTATTTTTTCGCTTTGGTCAAGAACACATTCTCTTCCTTGTACATAGTTTTTAAAAAAATGTATCAAAAAATAATTTCATATTATTATACGATTATTTAAATTCACCACTAAACCTTTTTAATTGTAAATTATTTTTTGAAAATAATATTCATGTTGTTTTAAAAATCATGCTCTATTTGGGTTTTAACAAAAACATGAATGAAATATTTTTTTCAAGTGTCTACAAAATGAAAAGTATTTTAAACCATCAGGACCATTATTTTTACTGAATATTCCGATATAATATTTTAAATGGAAAGTATTTGTAAAAATATTTGTGCATTTTTGTTTTTTTAAGGATTCTGAATACCTTCATTATTATGTAATGATTATAATATACATATATATATCGTATATATACTTACCTTATTCTCTGTTTTATGGGACATTGAATTCTTTTTTATCATTTTTGAAATTCAATAATTAAAAAACATCCTTTTATTATAATATGAAGAATGATGTGGCATATAATTTTATTTTATTGGGTAATTATTATAGTTATTCCATATGAAAGATTAATTTTAATTAAAACACATAAATCCTAAAAATTTGTTGATTGGTGAACTGAGATTGATCTCCCATGCCTGGGTAGTGTTTTTAGCCACTTAAGGAATAATTTATGGGATTATTGAGTAATGATAATAGATTATGGGATTTTGTGTACCATGATATATTGTCCAAGAAGTTTTCATTTATTCATCTTTATATCATATTATGTGTTGCTTATATATTTCATATGATTCAATGATCTTATGAAAGAATTTCATTTTTGTTATACTTCCACATGATTACTCAATGCTCTTATCTTTTAGGTTATCATGTTATACCTTAAACACAATTTTTATGATTCCTTATCATGTTTATTAACTTACATGGTTTTCATGATCACTATTTTTATCTATTTACTCCCTAGGTTATGCTATATAGTGTTGTGGGATCAAACAGATTTAGGAGATCACTATGTGGAAGTAAAAATTAGGATTCCATGTTTTTGTATCTATTGGTCTATTAAGATACTAGTCTCCCAAATATTCTAGGCCTCATTACATTTTTGTTGTTATTAATAGATGTTTATATTAGAAATACTATAATTATATGTATAAAAGGATTGAATCTCTATATTTGTTATCAGGTCAAAGGATTAAATGACATTTGGAATGTAGGATGAGCATCCTTAGTAGTCACCATATGGACAAGTCTAATAAAAACAATATGGATAAGACTAATTTTTTGAAAATATCTTGGACTGTTGGGGATGTATAGAGAATGTTATGTCTGGAAAATTATATCCCAGTCCAGAAACAATAAGGGGACATGGTTTTGAAACATATGTACATAGGGCTAATAACTATAAAAAGTAACATCAGGCTTGAATGAATAATTACCTAGTAAACAACAATATACCTTTTTATGCACCTAGTTTTACACTACTGGGAGATATTCCAGTGAAATTAATTAACTATTTGAAAACCACCATGATGAGTTTTAATAGACGAGGATTGTGGATGAACTAGGATAAACATCAGGTGTGTTATATTGAAAGTATGGTTCTGCGATTTATACATAATACAAGTGATTTTTCATGATTTGTTTCCCTGTATGAGTATTTTTCCTCACACTATGATTTATGGTTTTAGTTATTCACCTAATACTAAAGGAATTATGTTAATGTTGAATGTTGTATGATGTGTATTGACAAAAAACCAAATGGAATGTTGAGTAGATTAAAGGATATTTTGATTATTCCTATTTGGTTATAATAATATATGATTAAAAATTTTCACATTAACTAACTCTGACACTTACTAATGAAGGAAAGTATAGAGGTTCCAAAGAGTTTAGGTGGTAGAGACCATAAAATAAAGAACAATATGATTCATAAATGTCAATAAAATAGGAAGAAACACTAAATTAAGTGTCTCAAAGGATGAAAACATTTTTTTAACGTGGATAAGAAGGGCACAAAGTATTTAATTTTACAGAAATATTGAAATTATTAGCTAATGTAAAAAAATGTGAATAATGATTTCCCTATTGCATCATTAATGGATTATTGTTGTAGATATAGAACAAATTGGAAAAATGAAAATTATTTTCCTAGTGGGATATCGTAAGAATATGATCAACAAGGTAGTTGCAGTAATGGTTTTTTTTGTTAGTGATGAAGATAATTCAAATGAATTGTGAAATTAATGAGGTCTTAACGAATAAAATGATAAATCCAAGTTAATGGTTTAAGAATGTGTATGAATGATTTAAATTTTTATATAAATGAATTCAAAAAAAATTTCATTCCTTGAATATATATATATATATATAACAGATGTTATATTTAGAATATTCACAATGGATTTTAAAGAATGTTTTGAATTGTGATGATGACCCATAAAGTCGATTTAACAGTATAGCGATATTATGTGGAAATGTATAATCTGTATAGAAAACCATAGTGGATAAAAAATTATTTTCTGATTAATGTTTTTTCAAGTATTCTCATCCTATGTTTTGTAATTTTATAACAATTATTTTCATATATCTATAGAGAAAGAAAAACCCTTATGATAATTTATAATACATCACCACAAGGAAGGTTATAGGGCTTGAACTCAGAATCAAAGGGTTATGGGAGTGAAAAACTTACCACTGGCTTATGTGATGTACTAGTTAGTATGTAATTATTTTTACCTTGATAGATCTATGGTCATCTATTATATTTATTTTAATAAAAATATTTTATGATCAATTAATTTTATTTCAGAGTAACTAATGATATTTAGGGAGATAATTATTCTGGTTTAATTATATATATCCCTTTTGTTTTACTTAATTGATTATTTGGGAAGAATACTATTACGATTTTATAGATGTAAGTTACAAGATTACAAGATAACAATTTATGATGAAACTTTATTTAATGTTGAGGTTATTGAGTTTTTTTGGGAAATTGGGTCATTTATTTATGGAATGATCTATATTAAACTTTTGGTTTCATTTTTGATTATTAGAGTTTAATAGATTCATATCCATTTTGGGTATTATCTTAAAATTTTCTAACCATTGTGTTTTTAATAAGAATATTTTAAATAGCTTCATACAAATATATAGATCTTATGATATGTTTAATTTTTAATTTTATTTCTTTAGGCATAAAAAAATTCATATTGTATATACATTCATTAGTGAAATAGGTGAAGTGGAAAGGTAATTAAGGACATTTAATGTATGGAATTGTGTTTATGAAAATGAAAATGTATTAACTATGTAAATTTTTGGATCCTCTAAAATCTATCAATATGGGAGAAATGATGTTGAATTTTTATTTATCATATTACCATTTTATCTGATGAATGGATGGTATTTTATTTCATCTCATATTCATAGATTTTTATAGTAATCTTTTGTTCGATCATTCACTTTATTTGGATCAATTTTCTCTATCAATATCCCTAATTATTAACAGTTTTCTTCCATTTGTGAATTTACCCTTCCCAATGATGGTATCTAACATATTTCAATTGTTAGGTGTTATTACAAATAGATATTATATTTCCCTTTCCATTATTTTTTGAGTATGTTATATTAATATTTTTTTGAGGTGTATTTCTAATATTGATATTTTCAAATTTCAATCCCTTGATTTTCAAGATCAATATTATATTTTGAGGACTCACATTATTTATTAATGGTATAATGTATCTCCATGATATTTTAATATACGAACATTATGTTCAATTTATTATCGGAAATGTAATACCCAAATTTAATAATAAGGTAACACCTTGAGAATTTATAATATTTTTATTTTTAAATAAATTAAATATCATTGATATCTTTTGAAGTACGAAACACCATGCCTAAAGATAATATGATACTCAATTAAAATATTGATTTTAGAAAATGAAAATTATAACATATCCATTATGTTGGTGGGTATGAATAACAATAAAAAAATTTGGAAATTATTTTTTTTATAAAAATTAAAAAAACTCAATGGTTTTTATTGATCATAATTATTATAAAATCCAATTGAATAAAAAATAAAAGTTATCTATAAAAATTATTTTTTTTTAAAAGGATGTTTAGTAAATATTTGAGAAAATAAATTTAAATTATTTTTTTATTAATTTTATTAAATTTATATTTTGAATTGTATTTTATATTTTAAATAGGAATATAAAAATTAGATTAAGGTAATGTTTTAGGTTATTTATGAAGCATTTCATATCTAGATGAAAAATAATAAATATAAATTTTAGTAAAAACTAAAAGTTATCTTAACAAATGTATATGCCCCATATTGTTTTGATGTGTTTTTAAAAGTGAATGTAAGTAAATTATATTTAAATTAATATGACATATGAAATTGGAATCAATTTCATAATAAATTTTCTTATATAAACCTTTTCATCTTTTGAATGTTTTTCTTTTAGTAAATAATTTTTTTGACATGTATGGGGCTTTAATTTTAAAACTAATTATTGCAATTCTATGATTTTAATTTAAATAATAGTCTAAATATTATGAAAAATCATTAGTTGTATTATTTAATAATCTCAATATAAATTTTGACCGTATTGAATAGTGAAAATTGTTAAAAATTTTGTGACATGGTTAAGGTAAAAAAAGGTTACCAGGGGTTAAACTAAATTGACAATATTTAAAAATTTAAAATTTTTAATTAATATTTTATGTCCATATTTAGAAAATATATCGTATATGGTTCAAAAATGGTACATTTTGGGGCCTTTTATAATATGAAAAAATACAGTTGAAATGCTTTCTTCCCAAAAATATCAAGTGTTTCCTTTCCCCAACATATAAATGGATGACTACTATAATCTCCTTAAAAACCCGAAAAAATCATTAGAAAAAATAGAAAACCAAATAACTTTTCAAATCCACTCAACTCACAACATAATCCTTTTATGTTAGAAATCCAACTTATAAAGTAATTATATTCAAACAAAAAGAAGTTTTCTGGAGAAGAGGTATTATTCATAACCGAGTGTTTGATTTTTTTATTCCTTCACATAATTAAAATATAATTTAACCATGATTATATGATAAACCTTTTATTGAACATATATTAATATTTTTTTATGTTGTTGGAATTAACTACTCTCATATCCTCTTCCCTGAAATGATAAATGAAATCCTTCACATTCTTTAATTTTGAATACCATCTCACTAACTGATGCAATTCATTTTAAAAAATCACTTTTAAAGGAAAATTTTAATTTTTTATATAGTCATTATACATGATAATTATTAAATAATTATACATTTGTGATAATATTATCCCAAATATCTTCTTACATTCCATTCCATAGAGAATCCGATTACATTACTCATGTGTATGGTAGACTACCGTCTCGCAAAGTGATGTGCTTCTTTTTTCACTTATGATTTACCTAAAATTTAATAAGATTTTATTTTATTTTTATTTATGATATTCATGAAATATTAATTAATATATAAAATAAATTTATAATATACATTCTAACCTTATCATTCTCGGAATAAATGATAATGGTGATCATGTGTATGAAATATTTCCCCTAGGCGTGGAAATGTATATAATTTTTAATATCACATCAATTTGTTGGTATGTGTAAGGGTATTTAAAGAAACAATATGATATTTATTATATAAAAATCCTAACATATACATAAAAAATACTCACCTACTTTATATCATTATCATTGATAAATGGAAACGTAACTCATGCGTACATACAATCTACCATCTCCAGAATAGTAATATAGTTCATTTATCCCAAACCAGATTTTATGGTAGGTATAACATAAAATATTTTTATAACAATGATACTTATATCAATATTAACATTATCTATATTATTAAATAACAATGTTTTGATTCTTATTCAACATCCTAATTTGATTTTGGACATATAGGTCATTTATTGCTCAAACGTCCGGTGTAAACTCAATTAGTTAAGTAATTAAATATGAAATGGAAAAATATAATATATAATGAATAGGATTTTTTAAAATTATATTAAAAATTATATAATTAAAATAATTATATTATTCAATAAGATAACAAATGCGTCAATGATTTAGGCTCGAGGAAAGGGTTTCAACTCAAAGCATCCATCATTGAGACACATGTTCTGTTATGAACCTAAACAAATTTATATGGTTTATGTTCTACCTATATACATATTATTTCATAAATGAGTTATAATTCATGTGTTTTAATGATACAAATAATTTCATTCATTCATGGGGGTTAGGATTCAAAAATTAACAAAGTAGTAAAGTATTTTTATTACAATTTTCATTTATTGATATATATGTCATATTATCTTCCTATCAACTTTTATGAAGTTTACATACTTCCATATTGGAATGTTATATCTTGAATATTATTAATTATGTTACATTTTGTGTTTTATTTGATTAAACTATTTATTTATTCTTCCAATTCAAAATCCAAAATAGTGCTAAAGCGTTGATATTACAATCTCATAGCTAATCAAGATTATTTATGATTAGGATTTTGGTGATGAAATATTACGATCTAATTCAAAATAAATCTGTGATTTTTATTATCATATAGTTATTCCTTGAGAATAAATTTTTTCCATTCATATTCCAATCTTTATATACTCAATATTCTGAAAGAATATTTTCAATTAAAACTAAATTTATTTCTCTCTTCAATTATAAAATGATTCTCTAACATATCCATGTTTAAAAAAATATTTTGAAAAATATTTTAATGATCTTATATAACTGTGTAAATTAAATTTTTTAGATTTTTTATGTTTTGAATTTTTTTAAATTTAATATGCATGTCATTTTAAATACTATGATCTTATGACTTTTCTCAAAAATGTGAAAGAATCGTGTTATTAAACATGTACCAAATGAATTATACAATTTTCCACCATGTCCATAAATATCCTTGAATATAAATTTATATGTATATTACGAAATTTCTTATAAAAAGTATTTCACTAGTGTTTTGTGATTTGTTTTTTTAGGAATATTTTTCAAAGTTGAATGGTTATTTTAATCAGGAATTATTTTAAGAACATATATTAAAAATTGAAAACAATCCTTAATATTACATAATTATGATAAATTATATATATTTATATATATTAATATATATATATATTTCTCTCACATATATAACAATTTTAATCTCCATTGCTTTTATGGTGTAATAAATCCCTTATAAACATTTCTTAAATTCTTTTATTATTAAAATATCAATTATTTTGATATGAAGGCTGATTGTGAATCTAAATTTTATTCCATGGTAAATTCTTATAGTTATGAATTATTATTATTTTATATATGTGTCACAAATATATCATGAACTTATTATAAATGGTGTTCCATTATAGAACTCTAAATCATTGGGTATTTTTTAGTCACATGAGGCATCATGTAAGGGGATGGTGGTTAAACCTAAGACGTAATGAGAGTATTTCCAAAATATGCTACTGTCAAGGAAGGTATACTTGATTCATGTTTATGTATTTTTTTTGTTTCATACATAATTTTTATGATTCTATGATCTTATTAAATCACTTTGTTTATGTTATGAATAAATGTATTTACTCGTGAGACTTATCATTAATTATATCATGTTATACCATTTACTTAAAACGTATGTTTCCTTATCATGATTATTTATGTACGGGAACTTCTACATTACCACATCCATTATATATGTCATGGGAAGATAATCAAGTGATAAATATTATGTTATTTATATTAAATGAACTAATTTTTCTATGTGTTTAAATAAAACACAAATTGAATTTTTATTTTTAGAATCCTTAGGAAGACCTATAATGAAATCCATAGTTATGTTCTCCAATTTACACATAGGTATGAGTAATGGTTTCATTGTAGCATTAGAAATATATATTTATATATTAATGTTATAGAACACTAATAATAAGGTTATATACATTAAATACTCATCTATTGTTTATCACAAAAAATTCATATTTATATTATTATACAACTTTGGGTTTCTATGATCCAGAGAGAACGATGTTATATTTTTATCATCCAATAACTCAATCATAAATTATAGTATTTAGAGGACTCACATTCACTTCCCAAATATTATAATTAAATAGTTATTAAGGTTGAACTGTTAAATAATTATTACTTACTTCTATATTTATATATCCTTATTATATACCTCTTTTTTCCTCACATGGATGGATAGTTGAGTAGTCACAAGGTTTAGTTAAGCTTTCACCTTACATTATGATTCCATGGAACTTTCTTAGAAAGTCTCTCGATGCTGAGTCTCTTTAAATCCCTATTATGTATAAGGTAGAATGATAATTCTACCTCAGATTATTGGCCACCATCTTCAGCATCCATGGGTGGGGATGTTTTATGTTGTCACAATCATTTAAGAAATCTAACAATCTTTTTTAGTGTATATTAAAGTTCATATACCTAAATTTATAGTTTAATTATTTATTAATAGAATATCAAACAAAATTTCCACAACACATATAACTCACTCATATATTTAATAAAATATTTAACTCTACAAGACTCAAATCATGAATTGTGTGATTTTTCGCAAGAAAAGTTATTTTAATTAGGTTGAAACAACCACAATTTATTTTTTCTTAAGGACACAAAAAAATTATTTCCTTAATTAATCATTATATAAAAAAACAATTTTTTCACTTTACGTGTTGTGGGTATAGGTTTAGTAACCAACCGTATCATGAGATCTGTGATTGTTTCACTACATTCATCATTATAGAGGAACTTTTCTCAATTCCATGTAAACATGAAAATTGATATTACAGTTCTAATTAAATTTTCACAAAGCTTAAAAATATATTATAAATATAATAAAAATATTTATATTAATTATAGTGGTTGGTCGAGGGATTCATTTATCACCTTTATCATTGAAGGATCTATAAATATAAACTCACTAGTGATTACATGACATAAGAATGATACCTTTGTAGAAAAAATTTAATTGTTTGTAATTTTGAATATAGTTCCTCCTTTATCATGGTATATAGTACCATCATCATATAATTTAAACAATCAACTACTATCTTGTAATATATGAAAATAACATATATATATATATATATAATCTAAAAAAAATAAGGTAATATCAAAAGAAACTATTCATGACACCGCTAAAGATAACTAGAGATGTGTTATGTTTTAATAGTATCACTATTGATTTATATTATCTATATCTTGTATGGAAGGTTTTCTTGGGAATATCTTCCCTTTTCAACCTTAACGTAACACCTCGAGATTTTATGAAAAATATTCTTTTTAATTTCATTACTTTCTTGTGTTGTACGCTACACCAAAATGAGCTTATACAAAACGCATCCTTGACTTTCCTTGCATTACACACAGTCGCGACCTTCCTCGATAGCGTGTGTAGTACACAATACCGAGTTTCACTAAACAACGATTTGCTATTAACATATAATTAAATGTAGCTGTAATGAATAGTAATAACCACTTTTTGAAATCTTGTAAATTTTATTTTTCATAATGGACTTCATTTTTGGATTCGGGATATCGAATTTATCTTAGGGTGAAATTTCATTACTTTTCGGATAACTTTAATTTTCTGATGAATAGTGAAAATTACTAAATTTTAATTAAAAAAACATTTTTAATCGAAATAATTAACAGTGATAAATTATTAATTTAGGTGGTTTTAAAGTATTTTTAGAATATATTTTTACAATTTAATACAATTTTGTTCATTGGATGTAATTTCACATTTAAACCAGACATAAACAAGTGTCAATCTTTTGTTAGTTATTATCTCTTAAGAAAACGCTATTTATTTTGATGACGAGAATTAATTTTTAAATTAGTTAATGCAACTGACATTTTTTGAATTTGGTAAAATAGACTTTATTTTTGAGTTCATAATATCAAATATATCTTAGGCCTAATTTTTGGTATTTTTCTGGAAACTTTCATTTTTTGATGAATAATGAAACCACTAAGTGGTAGTTAAAAGAAATTTTTTTTTCATAAAACTTAATTTTACTTCTTCTGTGAGTGGAATTTCAAAAATCCGAGAGACACGGTTGATGTCAGTACATAAAATGTGATTCAATGAGAACAAAATAATATTTGGAGAATAGTAACTTTTTACTTTTTTACCACGGTTAAAAGTAAATAGGGTAACTACGGTTAAAAATGATATTATTATTACCCAAACACATGTCATAATTCTATTGGATAAGTTTAATTCGACCAAAAAAACCTTAGAAATAAAATATGACCATTTAGGCCCACTTGGATTAGATTAGGACATTTATTATTAATTTATTTAAATAAGGGTTAAAATAGTTAAAATCAAAGTTTAATAAGTATATCATTTTTAATATAGGGATATACATAAGATAAGTTCAACTATAAATATTCATTAGAAATCTAAAAATATTTCATACATAATGATATTTTATTTTTAATTTTTAGACTTTAAATAATTTAATTTATTTATGACACAAAGATGATGCAGTAATTATCTTATTAATAAAATATTGACATAATTGATGTTATAAATACCCAAATAAATATAATTTGAGACTTTTTATGATTTCCACTAATTTTCTAGGTTAACATGACATGTTAGTATTTATTTAATTAACTTTTTACGAACTAATCATTCTGTTATGAGTTTCACAAAAATCAATTACTAAATAGTGTCAAAATTGAAATAAAATAGTTTTTAAAACAAATATTATATTATTAATTGTTATTTTATTCCTAAAAATCTAATGTTCGGCCAAATGTAATAGATAAGGTTATATATATTAATACTAAATATCTTGGGATTCGTTTTCCTGCTTATAGTAAGTTTATTAACCTTATAGTATAAGAACACAAGAAGACACAGTAAAAGTAAAATTATTTAACTTAATGTTACATTTAAATGATAGGGTTAAAATAGGAAAATAAACTTGTATAAATTATATTAGATAAGATTATTTCGACCCATCACCACCTTAGATTCAAAATAAATCAATTTGGAGCTATTTAAAACCGAATTTGGATTTATAATAAAATAATATTTTTAGTTATTCCAAAGGTGCCCCTCTCCTCCCTTATAAAAGGGCACCTCATCCCCCTTTTCGTCACACTACGTTGAGCCTTCATGATTGGCCAACCCCTAAAATATTCTATTCTCCACTTCCTTAGAAACAGCCTATAGGTTCTGGTCTTCCTCAAAGACCAATTTTATTCCCCTAAAAGGAGATCTCAAAGAGGCACTTCAAAGAAGAGGTAATGTCTCTTACCGATTTTTTCAACATTATTTCTTCTTCCACTTCTTCTTCATAGGTTGTTTCATTATGAAGTAATAACATCAGTATCTCTAATATACTTATATGTTATTATAAGTACGAAACAACCCTATTTCACTATCAATCCATCCATGGAAAACGAAATCACCACGCGTGTGTACGTACGGAATACCATCTCCACGCCGTGGTGTAATCTATTTTCCACCACCACCTTAAATGGATGGGTATAATGGTGAAAATAAACAACTCTATTTTATTATTTTAAAGTGGTATTAATTATGAAATATTATTCATACACTCCAATACAATTCCACGATCATGGTAATGATATCATCGGTCGTGCGTACGTACGGACTACCATCTCCACAACGTGATGAGATTCATTCTCCACATTAACCATTCATGAATGATTATAAATTATATATAATAAGTAATCATGAAATATATGACATAATAATGATATTGGATTTATGTGTATATATATGTATGTCATCTACTTAATTCCATTCAACTCAATAAGGAAATGAAAACAGCGTTCATGCGTACGTACAACCTACCGTCTCCATGAACAGTGTATTTCTTTTCATTTACTGATCTATTATGTATATCATGAATATATATTATATAAATCATGCTTTATATTCTAAAATTAATTAATCATGATCTAAGTAATCATATAAATAATTACAAGTCAAAACAGGGATGACAAATTAAAGGATTTTACCCAAAACGCTCTTTAACATGGAATTTACAAAATAACGGGTAAAATAAAGTCATAAGTGAACAATATATGATATCATAAAAATTATTATGATTCTGGATTAAGTCAATGACATTATTTAAATAATTATATAGGAGGTTCGGACACTTACGAAGAAAATCAGATCTAAGGTAAAGGAAAATATCACAATCTCGTTTTTATCCGAGATTGATTATACTTTGGTATTCACTGGGGTGTATTTTATCATCCACATCCATGTTTCCAAAATATGTAACATTATTTCCATCCACCTACAATTTTTTAAATCCAATTTTACCTTTCAGTGAGTTTTTAGTAAAAGAGATGAAAGGAATCTTTTGTCATTTTTCGTACGAGGTACTTTTTGACATTTCCGACAAAAGTACGAAGAATGTTTTTTTAACTTATACAACATGAATTGATTTTTAAAACATTATTTCCAAGAATATTCCTTTAAAAATTTTCATGTTTATTTTTAATTAACTTCTTTTATTTTATAATTATATGACATGTTAAGAAAGGAAATGTCTTTATGAAGTAGAAAGAATATTTTCCTAAAGAACGGAGTTCAAGTGTTTTATCAAAATTATTTTCCATCTAAGATAATAACGTGTTCTGTTTCTATCCCTATTATTAAATGGATTTGATTATGTTGTGATGGAAATATTTTTATGAATTCCTTTATCTTATATGAATTTTTTTATTATGTCACGATGTTTATTATTCCCATTTTTATTACATGGGTTAGGTTATGATGTATGGTTTATGATTTTGTGGAACACATAAGAATGGTATCATTATGATATGGGTGGGACCTATATCTCTCTCCAATGAATTGGTTAAATATTTTATATCTCATGAGATAGACATGGATGGAACGGCAGGTTAAATTGGTTCAGTGAAACAGGACTGAAACGAGGAGTGAACTCGATTCAGAAATGGACTTTGTCCACTAAGATAGTCTTGGCAATGAGTCTTGACTAATAAGAAATGATTCTCTATGATTATGTGTGTATGGCACAAAGTTTCATGTTTCATGTTATGAGTATTGGGATTACATTTAACTACTAGGATTTATCCCATGTTACGAAATTATGATTTATTTTGTAGGTTAAGATTTCCAAAAGTTATGTTCTTATGTATATGATGTGACTGATATTTCTTTTGTTTACCATTAATGAGAATTTGAGCTCACCCTTTTATGTTTTTTTTCCCAGGATACAAAGAAAGGTTTCAGATAAAAAAATGGAAGATCTTTTTGGGAGATGTTGAAGATCTTTCACCTCGATTAGAATATTATATTCCGAGTTTCCAAAGACACTAAACTATTACAGTCCTTGTGTGTGTGATTTTATTATGTACTATGTATTCTGAAAAATTAATGTAATTTCCATGTACGTTATGCTTAGGGTCTCTACAGTTGGTATCAGAGGAAAGGTTTAGTCAACCTTTGGAAACTAGGATGCGAGAACATTAGTGAGATCCCTATAGATATTTTTAAGGTATATCTAAGGAAGTCCCTAAGGTTAAGTATATGTATAGGTTATAGTACTAGAATTACAGTAACCTATGATGTTATATATTTAAGGTAATCCCCCTTTATTATGTTGTTTTCCCTAGCATGATTTTTGCCTCTCACACTATTATTTTTGGGTTTTAGATGATTGATGGAACCTGATGGAACCGTGTTGATCAATGAAATGGAAAATGAAATGATTGTCCTCTTGAACAAACAAATGTTATGGGAGAGGGAGTGAAAAATCATATTGATATACTTACACAAGCTATGAATCATTCTGGACTTCCAAATGAGCAGAGAAGGGAACAATATTCTATTGAGTCCTTCATGAGGCAACGTCCACCTTCTTTCCGTGGGCCTTCTGATCCACTTGTTGCTTAATAATGGATCAGTACCACTGAAAAGATATTTTCATTTCTTCAATGTTCGGAACATTTAAAGTCATCTTAGAATTATATCGTTTGGAAGGTGAAGCTGATCAATGGTGTAATCTTATCAAGAATACGAGGCCAAGAGATGAAATTGATTCCATGGAATGGGATGTGTTCAAGAACTTATTTTTTAATAAGTACTTCTCTCGCAATCTTCAAACAAAGATGGAGAAAGTGTTTGTTAAACTAAAGCAAAGGGATGATGAATCTGTTGGTGTATACAAAGAATATTTTATAAGGATTGTAAGGTATGTATCTGGCTTTATCATCCAACCAGAAAGTAAAGTTGATCGATTCTTCAGTGGCTTAAAACCAAATCTTTTAATGGAATTAGCTATAAGAGACTTCTGTAGCTATGATGAAATTGTGAGTTGTGCTATTATGGTAGAAATGGATGTTGGTGTTACATATTCATTTCATGGTTTTGACAAGAAACCAAAGATGGTGTTCAAGGGGAAATCTCAGAATAATGGTGAAAAAGAAGATGAATGTTTCCATATGCTCAAAGTGTGTAATGAAGCATGGTGGAGATTGTCTTAAAGGGACTAGAAAATGTTTTAAGTATGGAAAAGAAGGTCATCGAGCAGCTGAGTGTCTAAGTAATTTAAAAATGGTTTCTAATGGTGTGAATAAAGAAAAGACTGTAGAGAACGCACCAACAAAACTTCAATGCTTCATGTGCAATGAAATGGGGCATTATGCTAATCAATGCCCTAATCCAAGGGTTAATGATGATCGACATGAGAAACCACTTAAGGCAAAGGACAAAGGGAAGTCACATGTGATCACTATTGGTGATTTTGAATATGAAAACGATGTGGTGGAATGATTAAGTGTTTATGTAATGGGATTCCAAAATAATGTTGTATATAGTATCGTGGAATATTGGAATATTTATGTATGGGTCTATTGTGGTTTTTAATAATTTTATGGTACCGGTAACCATGGAATGTGATTGAGATATTTTTGGTAAGAAGATGATATGCACATAATTAAGGGATAAGAAGATAATGAGATGTTTGATTGTATTCATGAGCTCATGATTGATATAAGGACTAAGTGATATCATGGATTGAGTATAAATAATTTTGAGGATTTTGGTTTGTGGAAAGTGTTAAATTTTAACTGCATTCATGTTTTCACTAAGGTTCAAGGGGTATACATGATTAAGGTTTTCACATGTTTGTAATTTGACCAACAAAGATATATCTTATGATATATGGGGGATAAATTATGGCATTCACGTGATTGTTATGTGACATTTCAAGTAATCATTTTTAAACTATGAGCTTGGACCGAAGTATTTTGGATAAGACTAATGATTGGGATGGATTATGTTGGACATAAGTTAGTATTATTTAAGTATAGAAGTTTTTTAGATATTATTTATGGGATGTTATAGTAATTTACTTTTAGAAAAAGGACAACCTGCAGGATGGTCGACAGCCCATCGCGTCGGACAAGGCTGTGGGAATCAAAACAACAACTGAAGTGAGACTGGCCTTTATCGCATACCACTGGCCTATAGGAAGTCCCTGTTTAGTAGAAACTAGTTTTATTATGATATAAAAAGTATTAGTCCATTTTAGGAACCATATATGATTAATCTCACTACAGATTGACTTATGTATATTTAATAACTTTTGCTAACATTTTGTTTGAGACAGATGGAATGAACCATCATTCTATCACATGATCTGATAACACATCACGAATAACAAAGTCAGCTTCATTTCTTTATGAGATGAAGTGGAAATTGTTCATTGAACGAACAACCGTGAGATTGTACCAAAATAAAGTAAGTATTTATTTTAATTCAAATTCTTCAACTTTAGGGAAATGATCTTGAAAGCAAAAAATTGTTTCCTAGTGCTCTTATATCTGATGAATCAGATGGTACCGTAGATCGTCACAAATTTATGGCTTTGTGATTGCTGTATTTTCAACAGCCATGTTCTCTACCACTCTCCATCAAAACATGATTGTTAGTTTTCTCTTCCATATCCATATTTTCACCTCTGTGGAAACCCAGTGATTAGTTTATTTGGGAAACCGTTACATTTCATACTTTTGTTTTTAAAGATTGGTTTTGGTATTCCATTTTACGATGTGGGTTTCTATTAAAGAAACTTTTGAGTAGTAAACCATTTATATCCCCGACGAATTTTGAGGGCGAAATTCATTTTAAGGGGGGTAGAATGTAAAACCTAGAGATTTTATGAAAAATATTATTTTTCATTTCATTAATGTCTTGTTTTGTACACGACACCAAAAAGAGCTTGAACAACACTCATCCTTGACTTGACTTGCATTACATTCAATCGCGACCTTCCTCGATAGCGTGTGTAGTACGAAATACCGAGTTTCACTAAACAACGATATGCTATTAAAATATTATTAAAACTAGCCGTTAGGAATACTAATAACCACTTTATGAAATTTTTTAAATTTTATTTTTCAAAATGGACTTCATTTTTGGATTCGGAATATCGAAGTTATCTTAGGGTGAAATTTTGGTACTTTTCGGATAACTTTCATTTTCTGATTAATAGTGAAAATTACTAAATTTTAATTAAAAACAACCTTTTTAATTGAAATAATTAATAGTTATAAATTAATAATTTGACAGATTTTAAAGTATATTTAGAATATATTTTAACAATTTAATACAATTTTGGTCATTGGATGTAATTTCACATTTAAACCAGACATAAACAAGTGTCAATATTTTGATTGTTATTATCTCTAAAGAACACGCTATTTGTTTTCATGACATGAATTAATTTTTTAATTAATTAATGAAACTGATATGTTTTGAATTTGATAAAATAGACATCATTTTTGAGTTCATAATATCAAATATATATTAGGCCTAATTTTTTGGTATTTTTCTGGAAACTTTCATTTTTTGATGAATAGTGAAACCACTAAGTGGTAGTTAAAAGAAAAATGAATTTTCCATAAAACTTAATTTTACCGCTTCTGTGAGTGGAATTTCAAAAATCTTAGACACACATTTGATTTCAGTAAGTAAAATGTGATTCAATGAGATGAAAATAATTTTTGGTGAATAGTAACTTTTTACTTCTTTTTACCACAGTTAAAAGTAAATAGGGTAATTACGGGTAAAAATGATATTATTATTACCCTAACACATGTCCTAATTCTATTGGATAAGTTTAATTCGACCAAAAACAACCTTAGGAATAAAATATGACAATTTAGGCCCACTTGGATTAGATTAGGACATTTATTATTAATTTATTTAAAGAAGGGTTAATATAGTTAAAATCAATGTTTAATAAGTATATCATTTTTAATATAGGGTCATATATAAGATAAATTCGACTATAAATATTCATTAGAAAGATAAAGATATTTCCTACATAATAATATTTTATTTGTAATTTTTAGACTTTAAATAAGTTAATTTATTTATGACATAAAGATGATGTAGTAATTATCTTATTAATAAAATACTGACATAATTGATGTTATAAATACCCAAATAAATATACTTTGAGACTTTTGATGAATTAAACTAATTTTATAGGTTAATATGACATGTTAGTATTGATTGGATTTACTGTTTTCGAACTAATCATTCTGTTATGATTTTCACAAAAATCTATTACAAAATAGTGTTAAAATTGACATAAAATAGTTTTTCAAAAAAAATATTTCATTATTAATTTTTATTTTATTCGTAAAAATCTAAGGATCGGCCAAATGACTTAGATATGGTTATATATATTAATAATAAACAACTTTGGGTTCGTTTGTCTTCTTATATTACGTTTATTAACCTTATAGTATAAGAACACAAGAAGACACAGTAAAAGTAAAATTATTTAACTTAATGTTAAAAATAAATGACAAGGTTAAAATAGGAACCTAAACTTGTCTAAATTCTGTTGGATAAGTGAATTTAGACCCATCACCACCTTATCTTTGAAATAAATCAATTTGGATCTATATAAAACCGAATTTGGCTTTATAATAAAATAATATTTTTAGTTATTCCAAAGGTGCCCCTCTCCTCCTTTATAAAAGGGCACCTCCTCCCTCTCTTCCTCAAGCCACATTGAGCATTCATGCTCGGCCAGCCCCTGCCAAAGTCACTTCTACACTTCCCTAGAAACATCCTAGAGGTTTTGGTCTCCCTCAAAGACCAATTTTAGTTCCCTAAAAGGAGATCTTAGAGAGGCGCTTCAAAGAAGAGTTAATGTCCGTTACCGAATCATTCAACTTTATTTCTTCTTCTACTTCTTCTTCTTAGGTTGTTTCATTATGAAGTAATAATATCAGTATCACTCATATACTGATATGTTATTATAAGTATTAAACAACCCTATTTCTCCATCTATCCATCCTACGGAAAATGAAATCACCACGCGTGCGTAGGTACAGAATATCGTCTCTACACCGTGGTGTAATCTATTTTCCACCACCACCTTACATGGATGGGTATAATGGTGCAAATAAAAACCTATATATTATTATTGTAAAGTTGTATCAATTCTGAAATTGTATTCAAACACTCCAATACAATTACACGATCTTGAGAACGATATCATCGCTCATGCGTACGTACGGACTACCATCTCCACAATTTGATGAGATTCATTATCCACGTTCACCATTCATGAATGATTATAACGTATATATAATAAGTAATCATGAAATATATGACATAATAATGATACTGGATATTTGTGTATATATATGTATGTAATCTACTTAATTCCATTCAACTCAATAAGGAAAAGAAAACAGCGTTCATGCGTACGTACGGCCTACCGTCTCCATGAACGGTGTATTTATTTACATTAACTGATCTATTTTGTATATTCTGAATATGTATTATATATATATCATGTTTTATATTCTAGAACTAAGTAATCATGATCTATGTAATCATATGAATAATTACAATTCAAAACACAGACGACAAATGAAACAATTTTACAAAAAACAATCTTTAACATGGAATTTATAAAAGAACGGGTAAAGTAAAGTCATAAGTGAACCATATATGATATCATAACAATCAGTTTTATTCTATAATAATTCAATGACATTATTTAAATCATTATACAGGAGGGTCGGACACTTATGAAGCAAATCGGACCTAAGGTAAGGGAAAATATCACAATCTCATTTTTATCCGAGATTGTTTATACATTGGTATTTACTGGGGTGTATTTTATCATCCACATCCATGTTTCCTCAATATGTAATATTATTTACATCCACCTACAATTGTTTAAATCCAATTTTACTCTTCAGTGAGTATTTAGTAAACGATATGAAACGAATCTTTTGTCATTTTTTGTATGAGGTGCTTTTTGATTTTTCCGACAAAAGTACGAAGAATGTTTTATTAACTTATACGGCATGAATTGATTTTTAAAACATTATTTTGAAGAATATCCCTTTAAAAAATTTCATGTTTATTTTTAATCAACTTATTTTAGTTTATAATTGTATGACATGTTAAGAAAGGAAAAGTATTTTTGAAGTAGAAAGGATATTTTTCTCAAGAATGGAGTTCAAGTGTCTTATCAAAATTATTTTCCATCAATGATAAAAAAGGGTTCTGTTTCTATCCCTATTATTAAATGGATTTGATTATGTTGGGATGGAAATATTTTAATGAATTCCTTTATCTTATATGAATTCTCTTATGATGTCACGATGTTTAAGATTACCATTTTCATTACATGGGTTATGTTATGATGTATGGTTTATTATTTTGTGGTACAATAAAAATGGTATCATTATGAGATGGGTGGGACCTATATCTCCTTCCAATTCATTGTGTAAAGATTTTATATCTCATGAGATAGACATGGCTGGAATGGCTGGTTAAAACGGTTCAGTGAAACAGGACTGAAACGAGGAGTGAACTCAGTTCAGAAATGGACTTTGTCCACTAAGATTATCCTGGAAATGAGTCTTGACTAATAAGAAATGATTCTCTATGATTATGTGTGTATGCCACAATGTTTCATGTTTTATGTTATGATTATTGGGATTACATTTCACTACAATGATTTATCCCATGTTATGAAATTATGATTTCTTTTGTAGGTTAAGATTTCCAAAAGATATGTTCTTGTGTATATGATTTGATTGTTATTTGTTTTTTTCCCTTACTGAGCATTTGAGCTCACCCATTTTTGTTTTTTTCCCAGGATATGAAGAAAGGTTTTAGATAAAAAAATGGAAGATCTTTATGGGAGATGTTGAAGATCTTTCACCTCAATTATAAGATTATATTCTGAGTTTCCAAAGACACTAAACTATTATGGTCCTTGTGTGTGTGTTTTTATTATGTACTAAGTATTTCTCAAAAGTAATGTAATGTCCATGTACGTTAATCTTAGGGTCTCTACACTTAATATATGATATGTTGATCAAAGGTAAATAATTAAGAAGTATTGATACCTATGATGTTAATAAAACAAGTCATCAATATGGGTTTGAGGATAATTATTATCAATCATGATCATATTAGGTTAATAATAATCAATATAGTGACACATTAATCTATCATTGTTCATAAAAAATATAACACATTCACACACTGGTGAATAACTTGGACATATGAAATCATTACCAAGTTTCCATTGTTGTTTTTTCTCTTACTCCATAAATTAAATCAGGACAATTTTATATATAGCTATAGAAACTAGAATAGAAAATGTTATATTTTATTTTGAATTCTAATCCTCATGGACTTGGAGATGTCTAGAAAATTGTTCTAGAGATACATCGATATATTAAATTAATATATAAAATTATTAAATTTTGAATTTATTACCTACCAATTAAGCTAAATGTGCATCACTATTGCGTATAAAAACGTTTACAAGAGATATAAATTACAGATAGTGTTCATATCCATCGTTACATTGATATATGATTTCAGTTTGATTTAGAATAAAAATTATTATTTCCATTTCATGAAAAATAACATGGAATCTATGTATAGAGTTCCAATACATTCCCAAAATAACATCAATCTTGATAAAAAAGATAATACTGACAATTACCATAATAATATTCAAAAAATATAAATTAATGAGGATTTATAGTATTGGGATGAAGTAAATGTACCACTATATGGTATCACCGACCATTAAATATTTAATCATTTGTGTTTTGAATTGATGATATTATAAAACATTATAGAAATGAATGAGTGGTGGAAAATGAATTAAAAAAAATACATTTCTAGTTCTTAATTGGATGAAATGTTTATAATTCGTGTTATCATTTTTGTGACCTGCATAATTTGTTTTTATTATATAAGTTCACATATATTATTTGTATTTAAAGGCTCCAAGAATCAATTTTTATTTTTATCCCTTGGATTGCTGCATTGGTCGGTTCATTGTTCAATCTGCTTATAATAGAAGAATTTTAGTATTGATGGTGTTGTAGGAGAGGGTTATAAATGATTTTTCAGGGGACAATCTCTTATTATCCCTTAAAAATTCATGTTTTTTTTAGATTTATCTTCCACACTTGAAGCATTCACATGTTTTTTTCCCAAAATTCCTCCAATGTTTCCTTCCACATATTCTTCATGTGTGAAGATTAATTATCTTTCCTCCATGGGTGATATCATTTTATTTTACACTATATCACACAAACAAATTAATAAAATAAAATTATACTTGACATTTTATATGATATGAAAAATTGATCATAAAAGATCCGAAAAATTATATCATTTAAATTTAACCACTGTGAACTAGCTATTGAATTAGTTGTTTTGAATATGGCTAAATGAATTATGAAATATATATAAATTTACTCTCAATAAAAATTTTTTCATCAATGATTAGGTAATAAAAATTTAAATTGTTTTGAAAATTATTATTATTATTATAATTTGTGCTTCATTAAAATAATATTTTAATTAAAGGGGTGGTTAGAACTATAAAATGGCAGCTCACACACAAAACAAAACACACTGTAAATAAACCATCCCAGAGAATCGACCTCATAAATGATTCCACAAACATTTAATGATGTGTTTGATAAGAAGATATTAAATATTTAAATTCTACATTTTAAAAATAACATAGAGTGAATATTTAATGATTTCCCTAAATTTTTGATTTTTCGAATAATATTAAAAATAATAATTATTCTTTTAAAATATAATTTCTGTTTTAAGAATTTACAAAGACACATTTGGTTTCAAAATAGAATCAAAGTAAATTTAATTCTCTTAAATTAATAATAATCCAATTATCTTAGTTGGAAACAGTAGAATTGTTGACTTTGGTATAATACTATTTTAATACTTATAATCCTTTTTTATAAATAACTATTTTCCTTGAAATTTATATATATTTTTAAAATTATTTTCAAATATTTCTAGAGATTGAATATAAAAATTTTTTTTCTATCCATAAAATTTCTATATTCAAATTGGGTATATTTTTCTCTTTTTGTTTTAGATAATATGAATTGTATCCATTGAAATATTTTTCACCTTTGCAAGTGAAAAAAGGAAACCAAGGTTTGAATCATTGGGATATGGTTTTAAAATTTATATAACACTAGCCTTTATCCTATTAGATATGTGAATTTTTTACATGTACATAATATTCTTCAATATCTGTCCACATTGTGTCATATTCTTTCATGTATGATATTTATAACAATATAACTAAAATATGAAGTAAAAAATGTCACGACATTGACTTTAATATCTCTAATATTTTATCATAATGGTAAAATGAAGTAATGTTTTGTTATAAATGTTTATTTGAAAAATTAATTAATTTTATTTATCATATTAATTTTTTTAATAATTTAATCTTAACCCAAAACTCTTATTCCTTGCTGATATATTATTTATTTAACTAAATAAAATATAAAATAAACTGTTTTAAAAATATTAAAAGAAATATAATTTGGATGAATTATTATATTTGCTATATTTTGTAGCTAAATATGAAATATTATGGTTATCTTTATTTATTGTATTGTATTTTCATCATTGTTTTGTTTTTATTAAATTAAAATTAAATAAATACTGTCATAAATATCATTATTGATTTACTATGAAAATAATATTTTAACAATTTATTTAAAAATCACAACTTTAATAAAAAATGATATGGTTGATATGATGTGGTTTAAAATGTTATCCTTTGACTTTTTTGATCCAATTGTAACCTAATATGTAAAGTTATAAATCTTTTATTGTTAAAAACGGTTGACCATGGTTAGGATGAAAATAATTTAACTATGTGGTAAACACAAAATATAACATTCAAAATACAGAATAAAAATGTAAAAAATTTATTGGTTGATGATAATTGTATAATATAAAAAACTATAATTAAATAAATTTCCATTTGGAAGAAGTTTTATAGAGAATGAATTTATTAAATTGTAGTCCTTTAAAAAGGTCAAATATTTTCCATACACTAACTTATAAAGGGAACCCCACCATTCTTTAGTATACACTATATTAAGCCTTCTAGTTTGACTAAAACTTGAAAAATTCTCTTCTACACTTACCTCGACATGATGTAATGACGGTAAAATTATTAAAATAAATTTCCAAGGTTCCTTAATGAACAATATATAGGAGGGTTACCCAAGAAGGGGAGGATAGACTACTTTTTAAGAATGTAAACTTCGAGGTAACTATTTATCATCCCAAATTACCTTACTATATGTATATATAAATTATTTCATTATCCTATATAATTTTATGAAGTTCATTTAGAAAAGATTTTATGGGGTTTATCATGAATAAAATTTTCCCATGATTTTTAATGTTTAATTTTATGTCATTAATTTCTAGGGGATTGTGATTAAAATGTTACAAAATCAGTAAGGGTTTTATGTTATAATATAAATTTTTGTCAAGATTATTTATTATTAATTTAAAAATTATGAAATTTTATTATCAAATTCATAAAAAATTCATGACTTGTATTATCATATGATTAATGATGGAGTTTACATGATTTCTTATGATCCTTCTCTCCTTATGAATTTAAGAGACCTAAATAATGTCTTTAAAGAAAACTCACTTTATTTATCTACTAATTAGAAAATAATCTTTTTCGTATCCATGTTTTCTAAAAACAATTTCTTGAATTGTTTAATGTTAATCAATTTTTCCTTAATTTTCTTTTTACCAATTATGTATTTTGTATGAAATGGTTGAAATTTAATTTTCTTATCGTTATCAAAATAATGTACTTTTTTATTTTTTTTAAGAATATAAAGGAATTTATACTATTAAATTCAAGGGAATGAAAACCATTCCACACCATCATGAACAATAAATGATTTAAATAATCTTTTATATTAATCTATGTTTATTTTCAAAGAAAAGTTTTTCTTTAAAATTTGGGAAATCATTAGATTTTAAAGAAATAATATCAAAGTGAACTGAGTATTTTTCTTAAAAAACATTCAAGTTAATATTTTAAAGAATCTTTTCTGTATAGATAACAACATTTTATATTTCTTATGATTATATAGGGATATGAACAAATTATACAATATTAATTCCTTTTCATTATTGGTTATTATTATTATGACCATATTTTTATGATACTATATTATTTTTCCTAGTTTTTGATATGATGAATGTTTAACAATCTTTTGGAACAGATATATATTTTTTTAATTATGGGACTGGTGATCATTAAATTATATATCCCTCCATTAAATTTACTAGGGAAGGATATAACGTGAAATAAAGCTAATTGTAATGGGGTTTGATCCATATTCAATTATAGACTCTTCCTAATAAGATATACAATAGAGAAAACATTGAATACATAGTGGGGGGGTGCAGCAAATGCACTATGATAGTCTGGGGAGTAATCCTTTGTAATGGAACGGGGAGTGAAACAAATACACTATGATTTTTATCGGAGAAAACCTTAATAATATAATGGGGAGTGAATAAAATCAATTATGATAGTCATGGATGTTATTCTTAGATTGTAAAGAGATTATTTTCTACATTTACGTGTATGGGAAAAATATAGATATAATGATAACAGTATGTTCTGATGGATAATATTATTCCATTCCATTTTGAATCATATCTTATTATCTTCCACGATTTATATCGTGACTCAATATTATATTCACTAATGTGCAGGGATTGGTTTTAAAATATTATGGTCATGTTCTCATACACTAATGATTTTCATAGGTAGTCAATGACATCTCAATTATTTAGCGATACTGAGCATATGATGTGACCATTTTTTATGTTTATTTTACCAATGTTATGAAGAAAGGTTTTATGTGTGATATGTATAAGAGGGGTTCTATCTATGAATAACACTTTGGAAATGGAATATATCTTTTACGAAAGAATTAGATTTGTATCAATGTTTTTAAATAATCTAAATCTTTATGGTTCATAAATTGATTGTAATATTATGAAATAAAAATATATCTATTTATATGTGATATTTAGGTATGAAAAGTATGTGTCATAATTTGCGGTATCATAGAAATGTTTTGTGAACCGTTGTAGAATTAATTGTGAATATATTAGAAAATAACATTAGGATAATAAAATATAGAGTATAATGTAAAATGTTTTGGTAATGAAATGAGTGTAGTTTTCTAAGAAAACAACCATGTTGGATTCTATAAGGGGATTTGGTTTTTTTATAGAATCTAGGTGTAATATCCTTAGATAATGGTGGTTTAGTAGATATTGACCATCAATCTGGTGTATAGTGAGTGTTCCTTTACTGATAACATTGATTGAAACTCCCATGTTGTATAATTTTTCTACCTCACATTTTCTTTTTGAATCATTCTGAAGGATTTGAATAACTAATGGAAATAGATGGCCTAGGTTAAACCAAATGGGTCATACATTGAAAAGAAATTTTTTGTACTTAGGCAATCTATCAATTATTTTTCATGATTATATATTTTCCAATGAATTTTATTATTTCTCGCAATTTGAATTTTAGTTTTATTCAATGGATGGATGCATGAAGCAATTTTATAATGTTGAATGTGGTATAAAATGTAATTATTGTCCCTGTGATTAACAAAGTAAAATGAGAGATCAAATCAAAAACCTTCTATTTATGCCTAAATTTATATCTCCTTATTTTAATAAATACTGTAACATAGGATTTTTATAGACACACATAATAGGAGAAAAATAGAGTTTCATGATGACTATAGATGAAAGTCGATTTTTTTCCTATATGTATAGAAATTTGGAATAATTACTCTTGTGAATGTATAAAATAAACTAAAAAATCATATGGGTGTGGGAGAAGACATAAATATAGTAATTTTCCTAGATATATGAAAATTTTGTAGAATTCAATGGATGATATTGATTCCTTCCTTAAAGTATCATCAACATTTGAATATATTATATTGGGGAAAAATGGGTATTTCAAAAATCAATGTCAAAATTAGAAATCTAAAAAAGAGTACCATCATGATTTTATGAGTAATGTTTTCACTATTAATGATTAAGAGATTATTAATGACATTTATAAGTAGTAATGTATTATGGAATAAGATAACGAAGGCTTGTTAATGGGTTAACATGGAATTATTATGATTGTAGTGTTTATTTATTGAAATTAGTGAATTATTTTATAAAAGTAATATTAATCAATGGTAATATGGTAAAAAAATAATAAAACTTTATTTATTTTTTTAGTATATTTTCATTGAGGATTATCAAAAAATTGTCGAACGTTACTAATGAACTAGAATAGGGATTTAATTATAAGGTAATTTTTTATAAAAAACACATGATTGAGGTAACTATAATCCTTAATATGTGTCCAATGATAACATATAATTGTTTTGTGGAGATGAATATAGTTTTCATAATGTAATTGGGATAGTATTGGTGAACTTGGAACATATTAATAATTTGATGAAAAAGTTGTTTGTGTTATCTTGGATAGAGTTAATATTTTTGGATTTATTAAACACATTAAATAATATGAAATTTTATTTATGGAATGGTGGAAGATATAATTTTAAGAGGAATGTATTCATTTTATTATGTTATTATGGTAATTCAAGATGATCCCATGTTTTAAGAGAATATATGTTCCATATATTCACGTATTTCGTATGTGAAATTTAGAGGGACTTTATGTTCTTTGGGGAAATAATGTGTAGATTATATATGAGATTTAGTGACCTTTTTCATAAAATTTGGATTTGGAATTTATTCATATGTATTTTGGAAGTGCTTCATGTTAACTAATGGAAATTTTTACATTGAATATTGTGTATTATTGTTTTAGATTAGTTTATGTTTTATAATATTGAATAAAATATGGTAATAAAATTATTTTTGGTAAATATTTAGTGATAGGAGTAATAAACTATCACTATTATATGTATATGATGATTCGTTAAAAGTTATCTTTAATTTTTATAGAATAAAAAATTATCTTGAATATTTATATTATGGAGTAATAAATTATGTGGAAATTTAATGAACTACAACAAATGGAAGAAATTTGATTGTGATATAGAAAAATTCAAGTACTAATATTTTTTCTTGATATATATATTGATATTAAATGAATCCATAATCCTTAGATAAAGGATCTTGAAAAAAAATTATACATCTAACATCATTTTTGATGAATCAGAGGAAATTTCACTTATCGAATATTTATGAATATTTGGTCAATAAATCTATCCCGACCCTATTATCTATCACTCTATGTTAGTACTATATAATTACATTTCACATATATTATTATTTAATTAAATCCCACTAATTATATCATATTTTATATCCAATTTTAATGATATTACATTCTTCTTTCTTATTTCATTTTACAACATTCTTAGTGGTAATTTTATTATCCATTTTTTATGTGGATCTTCCAAAAATGAATGTTCAAATTTCAAACCCCTGAAGTTTATTTATCATTTCATAATTAAGATGATAAACTTTATTTAGGGGCGGTAATTCAATACCCATTCATTTTAAAATAATACACTAATGTTTTATGGCATATACAACATCCAACAACAATCATAAATGAACCACGAAATATAATTATTTATAAATGACTACTATTAACTAGTAATTTAATTGGTGGGTAAAAATATGATTAAATATATTATTAGTTATATATAATGGTCTAAATCAAAAATTTTATTTTATCAGTTCTTATAAAATAACCATTATATTTTGTGGTAAACTCATATTAATGGTCAAAGAAACGCTTCCTTCAAAAATTATTTTTATTTATTATTGAGATAAAATATAATATTTAATTTTAAGAAAATTTACATATTTATTTCATGAAGTGAATTGATTTTTTTGATTTTTTTAAATTATAATTTAGTGAATTTATATAAATTTTCTCAAAAATAATATTTTTTATGAATAGTATAAAAATACAGACATTCATCCATATATATTTTCTATTTGAATAATTTAAAAAATTATCATTTAAATGGTTTAAAAGTTAGATATATTTTATTATATTATTTGTATTTCAATTATATTTTTTGGAAAAAATATAACATTTGAATTTGGTTAAATAATATTTTTATATATCCAAGGAATTTTTGTAAATTTTTTTTACTACATTATAAGTTTTTATCTTAAATTAATTTCTACCACATATAAAAAATTAATCTAGAAAAATTTATCCTATATTTATTATAAAGAGCATAAAATCTTGTATATAAAGTCCTTTTATTTGTGGGAAATATGAAAGGTAACTATAGTAAAAAAATTTCACTGCGGTACAGGTAAATCAAGTAATGTTAGGTTAAAACATGGGCATAAGGATTTAAAATTTCAATAAAACATTTATGTATCATATTTTATGAGTTTATTTAGTCCATTTACATCCATTTACTGAATATATTGACACATGGTTCTATGTTCGTTTGATAAGGACATTGATATGAATTTAAGTTAAAAATAATACTAAAAATGTCACAGTCTTGACTTTAATATCTATAAATTTTTATTATAATTTAAAAAATAATGTATGTTTACTTAAAAATTTTTATTTGGAACATACTTTAATATTAATTATCCTAGTATCTTTTTTAATTTTTAGTTACTATAAATTACCTCCAATTATTTTGTAATACTGACACCATATTTATTCAATTTTAAAAAAAATAAATTAATTTAATATAAAAATATTAAAAGTTATAAAAATAGTAGCAATTATAATGTTGAAATATTTATTTTATATAAATATAAAATAATAGAGATTTTCAAAATGATTATATTTAAATTCCACCTTTTGCATATTTCATTAAAGTAAACTTAAATTAATAGTATCATGAATGGAATTATTCATAATTTATGAAAATAATATTTTAATATATTATTTAAAAATAATAATAAATATTGAATGTGGATAATGAGAATATTATATGGCTAGAAATTTGTCTGTTTGGCCATTTATGATCATATTTTTACCATATTAGTAAAATTATAACACTTTAAGTGTAATATATTTTTTATTATGGTATAGTTTAAAATCGATTGACTAATGGGTTAAACCAAATGAAAAGGAATAAAATACAATATCAAATTATTGAAATTTTATTTGTTTATGAAATTTAAAAAATATCTTACCTTATGTTTGTATATCATTCCATTTGGATGCATTTTTCATTAAGAATGACTTTGTTATATTTAATCCATTTATGAAATTCCAAGAGTCTCCATATCCCACATATAAAAGGGTACACCACCATTATGAAGTTAAATATTATAACTGTTTATATTCATTGTGATTTTGAAAAAGGATCGTAATAATGGATATAAATGTGTCCTATCAAATAAAATCAGTATATATCACATTCAATGTTAGTAGAACATGAGGTACATGTTTATCATCTAAAATTTTATTCTTTTGGAAATATGTAATGTTACAAAACAATATAATTTTATGAGGGTTATATACAGTGCATTTTACTTATTGTATCTTGAATATCATTTTTTATATTTATTTGATTAATTTTCGGTTATTATTTCATTGGTCTCACGATTCAGTAGTTACTGAAGTGGTAGAAATTTTTATGTTACAATCCTTTTTTATCAACATTTTTTATGATTATATTTACAAAGATTTAATTTCATTATCTAATTCTATAAAAAATGATTAATTTTCTTATACCCAATTTATTTAGGAGATTACATTTATTATGTTCATTTTCATTTATTAAATAACTCCTCATACCAAATGAATACTTCTTAGGGAAACTAAAATTATTTATTTTTTCAATCAATATTTCATTCACTTCCAAAAATCCATGTTTTATAAATATATTTCAACAAATTTTTAATATTCTTCTAGGATTTTTTAAATTCATTTTTACCTGAGATTTTTGTTCTACAAAAACATATTAATGGAACCATCTTATCAATTTATGAAGGGAGTACATTTTTTCACAAAATTATAAAATATTATTTATTATAACTTATACAGCAATAAAATAAATTCATGATATCATGAACAGTAAATTATGTGAATATTAATTTATATGTTTCTGAGGTTATGTTAAATAAAATATTTTTCATTATTTTTTTGGAAATGTTTAGAATTTAAACAAATGACTTCAAAGTTAAAAGAGTGTTTTCCTCTAGAAACATTTCATGTGATATTATAAATAAAATATTCTCTATGATAATAACATTTCCTATTAATTTTTCATTACTAGGTATATGATCTAATGATACCATAAATATTCATTCTCAAGATGGGTTTTCATTTTGAATTAAATATATTGATGAGACTCGTTTATTTTTCATGGGTTATGATACATAGAATGTTTCATGATCTTCTGGAATATGTACGTATAGTTCTCAATATATTAGCGGTGGGAACATATTTATCTATCCCTCTAAAAAATTACATATTGTTCTATATATAATTTGAAAAACATGACTTGAATGAGGATCGAAACGAATTCAATAAGGGACTCTACCCACTATGTTAGTCATGGGTGTAAACCTTGACTACGAAATGTGCAGTAAACCCAATCCACTATGATATTCATTGAAGTGGAACATTATTATATAATGAGGGGTGAACCCAATCCACTATTATTGTCTTGGTTGTAAACCATTACTATAGAATGGGGAGTGAAACCAGGCAACATTGATAGTCTTGGAAGTTATCCATAACTAATGAAGAAATGCTTTTCTATGATTATATGTTTGAAAAAAATCTATGTCTTATTCCAATTATTTTATATCATGGATATGATAATTTTATTTCATTAAGATTTATTTCTTTTGAACATCCAAGATTTTTTCCAAGGCTTAGGGTTATGATCTTTGATTTGTGAAACATGTTTTTAAATTTTCAAGATCATGTTCTCATAGCCTTGTGAAATTCATAAGTAATAATTGATATCTCAATTATTTACCCGTAATGATCATCACATCTCACCCTTTCGTTTGTGTATATTCACTAGGTTATGAAGAAATGTTGTAATTATCATAAGTATAAGATAGGTAGTGGGAGATGATGTAGATATATCATATCATAGTTTTTAATATATCAGAGATTACAAGGTTGATAAACCATTACATTTATATCATCAATTGTAAATTTTTATTATAAATATTTTTCTATTTAGATATGATATTTATGTTTAAATAATATGGGTATAAATTTCTATGAAACTCCATTATTTATCTTCTTTTCTAAAAATTATGAAAATAATGTGGGTATATAATTTTCAAGTCCACCTTGATTTGACACTCAAAAATTTATTCTTGAATACCAATGTACCATATAAACAATTTTCTGTATATTCTATGTATTAATCCACTGATGATATTGTCAACTATCCTTCCAAGATAAATGAAAAAAAACATACCTTCAAAGTATTAATAAGATTATTTCATATATAAGAATGGATTTAATCACCCTTTTCAAATATATTTATCAAATATTATTTGGTTAGTAGAGACACTAATTTATCTAGGATGAAGCAGAATGAAAGAATAAATAATGTATTATTTCATCATTGGAATGTTTGTGAGTTCCATAGGGTTCGTGTTATTGGTCATAACATGATATATATGGGAGATAATGGGCCTAACATTTTTCACTCCTTCTCATATACAATTTTTTCTATTATGTTAATAATTTCATTTTACATTGTACTCATTTTAACACATTTTCTCATATTTCTAGAAATTAACTAATACCATTACTATTAGTGAATAATAACTATAGTAATAAAGCATATGAAAACACTAATTATAAAATGTATTTAATTATTTTACCCTAATTTCAACATATATTTTTTTGGACTTAACTTATGAAACTATTAGTACATTATATAACACATTTGATTTATCAAAGGTGATTTTATGTCTTATCCACATATTCTTCAGAAGTTAATTCTAATGAATATCAAAACCCAACTAAGATACAATTTGAGATTACCCAACAATAACATAAATACATATTACATGATTTTTTATGAAAATTTATTATATATCATAACAAATCACACAACACGTACCTATACGTTTAGAATCATTGAAGAATATATACTTAACAAACATAGTATATTGACATTATTCAACATCTACCATAAATATTTTTTACACATGATATACTTCTTGGATTTTTAAAATAATATTAATCATTATAACTCATGTAATGGGAATAAAAGAAATAGTGAAAATAGAATCTGTGTAATGTGTGAACATATGAAATATCAATAAATTGTCATAAGTAAGCATAAAATGTCCTTGTGGGTTTGATAATATAATCAGCGTAGAAAACTATAACATAAAAAATCATCCGTAGTGAAATATGGATCATAAATCAGAATCATTTTATACGGATTTTAACATAATATGTTAAATGATGCATAAAAATTTGGAATGATGTGATAATAATGATATTTAATTGAATTAATAATATATATATATGGAACATTAGATAAATGTTGAAAATAAATACTGCATATATATAAAAATATAAAATAATATATTATTTCATGGTTGATTACCATGAACATAATAACCTAATGGAAGGTTCCCCATTATGGACTAGATTCAATCACAATTCCCATGAACATAGTTTAAAGAGTACCATAACAAGTTATGTTCACACCATATTCTCATAAAATTGTTGGATCGAGTCCCATGATTGATTGGATACCCTCCCTATTCATATAACCCTGGTAGAAACTTGTAACATCCTAAGTAAGTAATGAATAATAGATATATTTATCTATGTCTATTAATGAATTAGATAGTGTTTTAGAGTCTTAAAATGAGAATAAATCCAATCTTAAGAATGGAATATTCCAATATTTTTAAAATATTGTTTTACTGCCTTTTGATGGAAAACCATCTTTTAAATCTATATTTTGACAATTTTATAAGATCTATTTTTCAAAATAAACTTATTATTTGTGATTGGGACATCAAAATTTACTTTGTGTGAATTTTTGGTATTTTTATGACAAAGTTCATTTTTTAATGAATAGTGAAAATGTTGTATTTTAATTCCAAACCTCTTTTTAATCTAATTTATTTATATGATTAATTTATATTTTGAATTGGTTTTAAAGTTCAATTAGAATATAATTTTACCATTTAATCCAATATTGGTCATTGAAATTAATATAACTTTGAAATTGGACTTAAACTAGTGTCAATCTTTTGATACTTATTGTTTTATAAAAACACGCTATTTTCTATGACAGCGGGAATTAATTATTAAATTAATTAATTCAACTTATATGTTTTGAATTTTTTAAAATTGACATAATTTTTTAATTCATAATACCAAATATATAATAGGGTGATGTTTTGGTTTTTTATGGAAAACTTCAATTTTTGATGAATAGTGAAACCACTAAGTGGTACTTATAAAAACTGAATTTTCGTTTAAATGAAATTTTACCACCTCTATGGTTTGAATTAAAAAAATCCAACATACATGGTTTTCATTGAGAAGTAAAATTTTATTGAATGGGATTAAAATAATATTTTTGTGAATAGTAACTTTTATGTTTTTAATCGCGATTAGAGGTAATTAGTGTAATTTAATGTAAGAATAATGTTTTAATAATATGATATGAGATTGAAACATGTCCTAACCTTATTGAATGTGTCATGGCCGACCCATACAATCCATGGGTCAACTTGGGGACCCCATGGAGCCACTTTGGTAGGAAAATGGTGTTAATATCTTTTTATTTAATGTTAAAATAAAAATGACACAAACATGAGTTGTTTTAATAAAACAATTTTTACATGGGGTTATACAAGTCAGATATTTGTATAAAAATAGTCATTGGAAAGCTAGTACTATTTCATACATCATATTATTTTTCTATAATTTATAGACAGTAAATAAATTAAATTATTTATGACACCATTATGATGCCGCGATTACCTCATTATTTAACGATTTAAATAAAATAAAAAGATATTGTAAAATATATGACTTACATATGTCCAAAACCTATTTTATGGGTGTATTTAGGACCCTTATCACCTTATCCTCTAATTATATCAGTGTCATTCCTTTTAAATCCGAAACTCATTTTAAAATAAAGTAACATTTCTTTACTTTCCAAGAGGGCCCCTCCTCTTCTGTTATAAAAGGCCACCACCTTTACCTCCTTACCCACACTTCCAAAGCCTTTGGCTCGGCCAACCACTGCCCATTTTGTATCTCCACATCCATATCTAACTATTAGAAGCCTCACTTTGGGAAGAAGTCTTCCTAAGGAAGCCTTTGAGCTCAAATCAAAAAGAGTTATCCGATTTAAAGGTAGTGTCTTCTATTGTGTTCTTATGTTTTATTTTGCATCTCCAACCCCCTAAAATCTTTTTTTTAATTTATTTTGTAACAACACCAGTATCATCTGTATACTAGGATGTTTTTATAAGAAGGATTCAAGCTAAAATTACACACACCTACATCTAATGGTTAAAGAACATACTGTTTCCATGGATGGAGAATTTCTACCTCACGAAACGATGATTGTTCAATATTCTTTTAACACCTTCAAAGGTGGCCATTAAGATGACACTATATTTATATATGGTATATAATATGTTTATGTATTACTTAACATTCTGTATTTTTCATTTATGGCATACCTTTATGGTTTCCATTATGGGTAAACGCGATATCTTTATTTTAGGAAGTGAGGACTACCGCCCCCTCAATGTGATTTGATTCATTAATGCCATATGTGGGACATATAATCGATGTAATTAATGGTATTATATATGATATTATATTGGAATTATAATATAACGTTATATCATTATGATTCCATTCCATAAAATTTGAAATATAAATGAAAGTAGCGTTCATGCGTACGTACGGCTTACCGTCTCCATGAACGGTGCATTTCATTTCTTAACTGTAAACGTTATGTAATATTATAAATGAAAGTATATACTAGATATATATGATATATATGATATCTACATAATTAGTATAACTCTGGGTATAATGTATACTTGAACAACTTGTAATTATAAAGAGTTTATTTTTGACTCAAGTACCAATGATCGTTAAAACGTCCTTTATAAACTAAAATAATTACATAGTGTTCATAAAATGGTAATAAGTGATATAAAAGGAATAATTAACTTGAAAAAGGTTCTTAAGCAAGTAGAAATTAACTCACGTTTATTATTCAGGAGGTTAAATAACGATCGAGTCAAGTCGGACCTAAGGTAAGGGAATTCGTCTCAATCTCCATTAATTGAGAAATACTTTTTTTATACAAAACCTTCTTTTATACGATGTTTAAAGCCATTTGACTTTTACAATTATCCAAAAGGATTCTTTTTTTATACTAATCATTTTACTAAATGACAAAAGGGAATGTTTTTTTCGTACTTAAATGACTTCTCCACCGCCGTGACCATTATTTGAGTTTTGGCTTCCTCTATAAGCCATACCTTTTTTTAATTGAAAAATAAATACATGTTTTTCTTTTGGATTATTTTGGTATTGAAAATAGTTTTCATAATGTTTTTAGTATATCAATGTGTTGTATTGATATCTTGTGATTGAATTGGGGAAAGGTTATGTTTCTTTTATGCATGTTTTATGTGATACGATTATGTTATGGTTCTTGGGAATTGTTATGAAGACAGGAGGTTCTGTGATAAACTAAGGCCGGGTGAGACAGATATAGCTCTCCAATGCATTGGGTAACGTGAAAGAGTTAAACATTAATGTTTCTATGAATAGATTTAGGGAATATACTGTGATGGTAATTCCAAACGTAACCAAGAGGGTTCCTCCCTACGTAAGAATGTTATGAATTCCTCAAGTTACCTATATGTATTATGATTTATATGATTTATTCATGATTTGATGAGGTATGTTAAAGTGCCTATTCTTTATGGGTAAAGTATGATTTAATTCTTATGTATATATGAACTCATGTTTCCTTCCCATATTTTCATAACCCTTACTTAGATTTTTATGCTCATCACAAGTCATTGAAATGATTTTTACAGGTCAAGAGAAAGGTACATGATGTGATGATAGTGTCAAGGAAGTGTCAAGAAAGAATCCATGTTTTATTTTAAATATGTTTCCATTGATGGGAAAAATGAATACTATCTTTTATGTAACCACTTTGTTTAAATGTTGAATGTACTGCAAGTTCTTTGATCTAATTCTCTAAAACTCTAAACCTGAAAAGATACTCAATGTGTAATCTTATAATAACTCAAGATTAAGTATGGTTTATGGCTGGGGCCTTATAGTTGGTATCAGAGGTCAGTTTAGAAAACTTTAGGAGTTAGAATTCTGTTAAATTATTATCCAAAAATATTTTTTTATGGTCAAATTGAAATGATATAGCATTTGAAGATTAACATGTTGCTTAATCTAAGACATGTTTCTTCAGAATGGTTTTCTGCAGAGGAAACAAGGAAGCAGTGCTAGGAAGGCATAAAGAAGGAAATAACCTTCCGAATTAGCATCCTGAGATGGTCGGAATTGGAACTGAACAATTTGTTGTAGTAATGGAATAGTTGACTCAAGCGATAAACAGTGGCGGTATCCATGCACGAGATCAGCCAGATCAACCCAAGAGGAACATGTCAGTGGTGGAACATTTCATGAGGCAAAATCCCCCATCAATCAGAGGATCATCTGACCTTGTGCTAGTTGAAGGGTGGATTAAAGCACTGGAGAAGATTTTCGATGTCATGGGGTGTTCAGACAATCAAAAGGTTAGTCTTGCTATTTACCGTTTGGAGGGTGAAGAAGATCAGTGGTGGTCGATGGGTAAAAATATAATGGACGCTGATGAGATTGATGCTCCTGACTGGGATGAATACAAAGTTATGTTTCTTGAGAAGTATTTTCCTAAGGCTGTTCGACTTAAGTTGTAAAAACAATTCCTGGAATTGAGGCAAGAGGAAGACTCAATGACTGCCTATGAGGAAAGGTTCACTCGATTGGAAAGGTATGCTCCAAATTTTATCCGATACCTTGATAGTAAAATCAATCATTTTTACTCATGATTAAAGCCAAAAAATCAAAGGTAATTTGCTTCTCATGAGTTTAAAAGTTATGAAGAGCTTGTTCGATGTGATGAGAAGGTGGAAATGGAGTTTTCCAATGATCAATTGTTCCATAACAACCAACAGAATAAGAGACCGAGGTGGCAGGAGAAAGGAAATAATTCTTCAAAAAAGCCTAATGGTATGAAAACTAAGTTTCCAGTTTGTGATAAATGTGGTAAGAGGCATGCTGGGGAATGTCTTCTGAATTCTGGAAAGTGTTGTCGATGTGGTAAGATGGGACATAAGGCTCGTGATTGAAATGAAAAAATCAAGGTGAAGGTAAGACCAAATTTGATTTAAAGTTAGTGAAATGTTTTAAGTGCAATGAGATGGGTCACTATGCAAACGAGTGTCCGACAAAGAGATTGAATGATGGGAATCAGGTAGACTACAAGCAGAAAGGGGTGGTGAAATACTTTGCAACTACTTCAGTAGATGTCGGGCCATCAAATGAAGTTGTATCAGGTACTTTTTTTGTTTTTTCATATTATGCCAGTGTGTTGATTGATTCTGGGTCTACACATTCTTTCATCTCTAAAACCTTTTCTAGTAAAATTGGAATACCATCTCAATAAATGACTCCTGAACTTGTGGTAAAAACACCTGGGGGAAATGTTGAGGAAAAAATAATTTTTAAGAATCTTCATATCCTTATCTATGGAAAGAACCTACTTGCAAACCTCGTTATTTTACCTCTAGTAGAGTTTGATGTTATCTTGGGTATGGATTGGATCTCTATTTACCATGCTAAGATTGACTGTAGAGATAAAGAAGTTTTTTTCAGAAATACTTTCAGTTTGTGTACAAGAATGAACCCTTACTGTTGATAACTCATCAAGAGGCCGAGAAACTTGTAAATGATGGAAATGAGTGTTACCTTGCACATATTGTTGAAAAAAAAAGAACTGTTTAGAATAATGATGTTCCGGTGGTTAATGAGTATCCTGATGTTTTTCCTGATGACTGGCCTGGAATAATACCTGATCGGGATGTTGAGTTTATTGTTGACTTAGTTCCTGATGCTAAGCCAATTTCAAAACCCCATTATCGAATGGCTCAAACTGAACTTTTAGAGTTGAAGGAGCAATTGCACGATTTATTAGAGAAAGGTTTCATTCGACCTAGCACATCACCATGGGGTGCTCCAGTTTTATTTGTTAAAGAGAAAGATGGTTCTATGAGTCTTTATATTGATTATAGAACCTTGAATAGCATCACTGTTATGAACAAATATCCTTTGCCTCAGATCGATGATTTGTTTGATTAGCTCCAGGGAGCTCAGTATTTTTCAAAGATTGACCTGAGATCGGGGTACCATCTGTTGAAGGTAGAGGATGCAGATATTCCGAAGACCACGTTCCGTACATGATATGGCCATTATGAATTTGTAGTAATGCATTTTGGGCTAACCAATGCACCTTCTGTATTTATGGACGTAATGAATATAATTTTACATGAGTTCTTGGATAAGTTTGTGGTTTTTTTCATTAATGATATTCTGGTGTTTTCTAAAAGTAAATAAGAGCATGAATGAAATTTAAGGGTTATTTTGAAAACCTTAAAAGAAAAGAAATTGTAATGGAAATTCAGCAAGTTTGAGTTTTGGTTGCAAACAATTTCTTTCCTTGGTCACATTGTTTCTAAAGATGGGATAATTGTTGATCCTGAAAAAACAATGGTTGTTGAATAATAGCCAAGACCCACAAATGATAATGAGATTTGTAGCTTCCTTGGTTTGGCAGGCTATTACCAAAGGTTTTTTAGAAATTTTAACCGGTTATCAAGTCCAATGACTAAGCTAACTTGGAAGGGTGTCAAGTTTATCTGGACAAAAGAATGTGATGATTGTTTTCAGGAACTGAAAATAAGATTGGTGAATGGTTCAGTGTTGGCACTACCTTCTAGGAATGGTGAGTTTTTTATCTACAATGATTCTTCATTGAAAGGACATGGTTGCGTCCTAATGCAGAATGATTAGTTAATTGCTTATTCTTCACGACAGTTGAAAACTCATGAGGTAAATTACCCTACACATGATTTGGAATTAGCTGCTATTGTTTTCACTTTAAAAATTTGGATGCATAATTTGTATGGAGTAAAGTGTGAAATATATACCGATCACAAAAGTTTAAAGTATATATTCACTCAGAATGAAATGAACATGAGATAGAGGAGATGGATAGAATTAATCAAGGATTGTGATTGTACAATTCATTACCATCTGTGAAAAGAAAATAAAGTGGCTGATGCTTTGAGTCAAAAAAAGTAATGCTTCCATAACAATGTTGCACATGAAACATTATCCTTTGGTTAAGGATTTGATGAACTTTGGCATAGAAGATTATGGTGCAAAATGTCCTTCTGTTTTGTTTCAGGTATCAGTGAGATCATCTCTATCAGACAAAATCAAGCAAACACAGAAGCAAGACAGTGATTTGTAGAAAAAGGCAGAGCTGGTTTAGAAGGGTAAGTTGCCTGAATTCAACATTGATAATGATTGTGTTTTGAGATTTGGGAAGAGATTGTGGGTGCCTTTTGATTCACATTTTGAGAGAGAGTTGTTATGTGTAGCTCATAGTTCTCTGTTTTCAGTTCATCCTGGCAGTACTAAGATGTATAGAGATCTTTGGGAGTATTACTGGTGGGACGGAATGAAAAGAGATATTGCTGGTTTTACTGGGAAGTGTTTGACTTGTCAATAGGTTAAAGCAGTGTGGTAGTTACCAAACGGGATGCTTCAGCCTTTACCAGTGCCAGAGTGGAAATGGGAGAATATATCCATGGAAATTGTTGTGGGATTAACGAAGACATATCGAGGTAATAATGAAATATAGGTTATTATTGATTGCTTAACCAAATGTTCTCATTTACTTTCTATACGAGATACTTTTTCTCTAGATCAACTTTACCATTTGTATCTGAAAGAGATATTTAGGTTACATGGAGTTCCTCTCTCCATTATATCTGACCGTGATCCCAGGTTCACTTCTAACTTTTGGAAAGGCCTTCAGAAGTCGTTGGGTACTGAATTAAATTTTAGTGCAGCATTTCATCCTCAATCAGATGGACAGTCAGAATGCATGATCCAGACTTTGGAGGATATGCAACGTGCTTGTTCTATGGATTATTAGGGAAGTTGGGACCAACATCTTTCTTTGGTTGAATTTTCTTATAATAACAGTTTTCATTCCAGTATACTGATGGCACCATTTGAGGCGTTATATGGGAAGCAGGGTCGAACTCCATCTTTATGGGATGAAGTGGGTGAAAAGAAGATGATGGGACCAGAATTGGTAGAAGAGTTGGCAGAAAAAGTTCAGCTGATATAGAAACACATGTGAACAGCTCAGAGCAGGCAGAAGAGTTATGCAGACAACAAGAGAAAGGATCTCTCTTTTGAGTAAGGTGATCATGTTTTTCTCAAAGTCTCACCGTGGAAAAGTGTGATGTGATTTTTTAAGAAAGGAAATCTCAATCCAAAGTTCATTGGACCATATGAAATTCTAGAGAGAGTTGGTTCACTTTCATACTGAGTGGCTATACCTCTGTGTTTATCTCAGGTAGACAATGTTTTTAATATTTCAATGCTGATAAAGTATATGCCAAATCCCTCTCATGTATTGAGTCCAGAGGTAGTTCAGCTAGAAGAGAACCTATCTTATGAGGAACAACCAGTCTAGATTCTTGACCATAGGGAGAATTGGTTACGAAATAAGGTGATTCATCAGGTAAAGGTTTTGTGGAAAAACCACATGATTGAAGAGGCAACATGGGAATCTGAAAATGCAATGAGGGATAAATACCCCCACTTATTCGATAAGTAAATGAATTGTGGGGAAAAAATTTTCCAAAGAGGGGAAGGATGTAACATCCTAAGTAAGTAATGAATAATAGATATTTTTATCTATGTCTATTAATAAATTAGATAGTGTTTTAGAGGCTTAAAATGAGAATAAATCCAATTTTAAGCATTGAATACACTAATATTTTTAAAAGATTATTTTACTGCCTTTTGATGGAAAACCAACTTTTAAATATTTATTTGACAATTTTATAAGCTCTATTTGTCAAAATAATCTTATTCTTTATGATTGGGACATCACAATTTACTTTGTGGGAATTTTTGGTATTTTTCCGATAAAGTTCATTTTTTAATGAATAGTGAAAAATGTTGTATTTTAATTCAAACCCACTTTTTAATCTAATTTATTTATATGATTAGATTATATTTTTAATTGGTTTTAAAGTTCAATTAGAATATATTTTTACCATTTAATCCAATAGTGGTCGTTGAAATTAATTTCCCTTTGAAATTTGACTAAAACTAGTGTCAATCTTTTGATACATATTGTTTCATAAAAACACGCTATTTGCTCTGACAGTGGGAATTAATTATTAAATTAATTAATGCAACTTATATGTTTTGAATTTTTTAAAATAAAAATCATTTTTGAATTCGGAATATCAAATATAGCTTAGGGTGAAGTTTTGGTTTTTTTTCTGGAAAACGTCAATTTTTTATGAATAGTGAAACCACTAAGTGGTACTTATAAAAACTGATTTTTCGTTGAAATGAAATTTTACCACCTCTGTGGTTTGAATTTCAATAATCCGACATATATGGTTGTCATTAAGAAGTAAATTTTGTTTCAATGGGATTAAAATAATTTTTTGGTGAATAGTAACTTTTAAGTTTGTAATCGCTATTAGAGCTAATTAGTGTAATTTAAGGTAAGAATAATGTTTTAAAAATATGAGATGAGCTTGAAACATTTCCAAACCTTATTGGATGTGTCATGGATGACCAAGAAAATCCATGGGTCAACTTGGGGACCCCATGGTGCCACTTTTGTAGGAAAATGACATTAATATCTTTTTATTTAATGTTAAAATAAAAATGACAAAAACATGAGTTGTTTTACTAAAACAATTTTTACATGGGGTTATACAAGTCCAATTTTTGAATATAAATAGTAATTGGAAATATAAACAGAGTTCATACATCATATTATTTTTTTATAATTTCTAAACATTAAATAAAATAAATTATTTATTACACCATGATGATGAATTGATTGCATTATTATTTAACGATTTAAATAAAATGAAAAGATAATGTAACATCTATGACCTACAAATGCCCAAAACCTATTTGATGGGTTTATTTCGAACCCTTTACACCTCACCCTATAATTATATCAATGTGGGACCTTTTAAATCTGAAACGCATTTTAAAATAAAGTAACATTTCTTTACATTCCAAGAGTGCCCCTCCTCTCCTCTTATAAAAGGCCCCCACCTCTACCTCCTTACCTACACATACAAAGCCTTTGGCTCAGCCAACCCCTTCCCATTTTGTCTCTACACATCCCTCTATTACTCCTATAATCCTAACATTGGGTAGAAGACTTCCCAAGAAAGCCTTTGAGCTCAAATCAAAAAGAGTTACCCGATTTAAAGGTAGTGTCTTCTATTGTGTTCTTATGTTTTATTTTGCTTCTCCAACCCCCTAAACTCTTTTTATTCATTTGTTTTGTAACAAAACTAGTATATTCCATATAATATTTTGTTTTTATAAGAAGGATTCTAGATACACTTACACACACCTACATCTAATGGTAAAAGAACATACTGTTTCCGTGGATGGAGAATTTCTGCCTCACGAAACGATGATTGTTCAATATTATTTTTACACCTTCAACGGTGGCCATTAAGATGACACAATATTTATATATGATATATTATATGCTTATGTTTTACTTAAGATTCATTATTTTTCATTTATGGAATACCTTTATGGTTTCTATTATAGGTAAACGTGATATCTTCATTTTAGGAAGTGCAGACTACCGCCCCCTCAAAGTGATTTTATTCGTTAAATCCATATGTGGGTCGTATAAAGGATGTAATTAATGATATTATATATGATATTATATTGGAATTATAATATACCTCTATATAATTATTATTCCATTCCATAAAATACGAAATATAAATAAAAGTATTGTTCATGCGTACGTACGTCTTACCGTCTCCATGAACGGTGCATTTCATTTCTTACCTCTAAACGTTATGTAATATTATAAATGCATGTATATACTGGATATATATGATATATATGATATCTACATCATTAGTATAACTCTATATATAATGGATACCTGAACAACATGTAATTATAAAGTGTTTATTTTTTACTCAAGTACCAATGATCATTAAAACGATCGTTATTAACATAAATAATTACATAGTATTCATGACATGGTAATAAGTGATATAAAAGGATTAAGGAAATTGAAAAAGGTTCTTAATCAAGTAGATATTATCTCAAGTTTATTATTCAGGAGGTTAAATAACGATCGAGTCAAGTCAGACCTGAGGTAAGGGACTTCGTCTCAATCTCCATTCATTGAGGCATATTTTGTTATATACACAACCTTCTTTTATACGGTGTATAAACCCCTTTGACTTTTACATTTATCGAAAAGAAATATTTTTTTTATACGATTTTTTTACTAAACGACAAACGGGAATGTTTTTGTCGTACATATGCGGTGACAATGACTTCTCCACCACCGTGACCATTATTTGAGTGTTGGCTTCCTCTACAAGCCATACATTTTTTTAAATGAAAAATAAATACATGTTTTACTTTTCTTTTATTTTGGTATTGAAAATGGTTTTCATAATGTTTTTATTATATCAATGTGTTTTATTGATATCTTTTGATTGAATTGTGGAAAGGTTATTTTCCTATATGCATGTTTTATGTGATACAATTATGTTATGAAGACGGGTGGCTCCGTGATAAACTAAGGGAGGGTGAGCCCGATATAGCTCTCCAATGCATTGGGTAATGAGAAAGAGTTAAACGTTAAGGTTTCTCTGAATATATTTAGGGAATATACTGTGATGAGTATTCCAAACGTAACCAAGAGGGTTACTCCCTATATAAGAATGTTATGAATGCCTCAAGTTACCTTTATGTCGTAGGATTTAAATGATTTATTCATGATTTGATGAGGTATGTTAAAGTGCCTATGTTTTATGGGTAAAGTATGATTTCATTCTTATGTATATATGAACTCATGTTTCCTTTCCATATTTTTATAACCCTTACTGAGATTTTTATGCTCATCCCAAGCCTTTGAAATGATTTTCACAGGTCAAGGGAAAGGTACATGATGTGATGATAGTGTCAAGGAATTGTCAAGAAAGAATCCATGTTTTATTTTAAATATGTTTCCATTGATGGGAAAAATGAATATTATCTTTTATGTAACCACATTGTTTAAATGTGGAATGTAATTCAAGTTTTATTATCTAATTATCTAAAACTCTAATCCTGAAACGATCCTCAATGTGTAATCTTGTAATGACTCAAGATTAAGTTAGGTTTAAGGCTCGGGCCTTATAACAATGGCCCATAAAGAATTTTTTTCACTACCCAATACATTAGATTTCAAATCATGATATATAAAGATTTAATTAATTTATTTTAGGGATATATAATTCTACTCCCAATCATCACCTAAGGAAAAATGGGCCCCTTGGTTTCACATAAACATGGAATCATTAATTGTCACATTTTTTATGTTTTAAAATAGGTGATAAAAATGGGTTTGAGGAACATTTTGAAACCAAATAATCATAATGAATATAAAGAAATATGTTTCATGGTATCATCAGAGAATATACACAGTGAAGTATAATAAATATTATAGGATGTTGGAATAGATGGAAAAAAATTTGGAAGAGCAATATAATACTATTAAGAAATAAGAGTAAATATCCAGTACATTTTTGAAAACATTTATTTTGAATAGAAATAAATAATAAATAGATTATTTTATAAAAATAATAAGAAATTAATTAAAAATTACATTGAAGAAACAAGAGAAAATGGAAAATTAATATTTTTAAAGAAAACATAAAAAATGGAAAGTACAATGTGATGATGAAAGAAAACATCAATATTTAAATCATTATAACTTTTATAAAGAATTTAAAAATAAGTAGAAAATAGATTTAAAAACAAATATAATATGTGATAAATATATCTATAAAAATATATGAAAAACATGAATATAGAGAATAAAAATTATAGAATGTAATGGAACGTTAATATCAGTTCCACTTATAAGCATACATTTGGTTTTATTGCGTACAATAGGAAGACCAAATGGTAATATGTCTTCTGAAACGAAAATATTACCCATGTAGATGAAAATATAGAGTTTTTGAGATAAAAAGAAATTAAAATTTCTCTATATTAGAAGTTATACATATACATTCTCGATTAAATTTGACATTGTAGAAGAAACACTTAAGGATTTCATATAAATGGAATCATAATTTCTTGAAATGCAAAATATTGGTTGGATTTTTAAATATAATTAATTTCATAGAAATTCTAATAAAATAAATCCTTGTTGTAGTATATTTACCACTCAAAATAAAACTAGTGGAGAATATGGGGCATATCACAATGAAAGGAAATAGACATGGGGAACCCTTACCTATAATCATATCATCCATAAAATCACATTAAAATCATGAATACTAATCAAAAAAATATTAATAAATTAATTATAACTCTTATTCATAAATATAACCTTTTATACCCTTCAATTATTATCATTTATTATACATATATTAGTCATCTATTATTAATTTTCATATATGGATTTTACCAATTTTGACTATTTCATACAAGTTTTGATTAAGAGATATTGAACCATGTTAATTGATAACAACTTCTTCATTCATAAATTAGAAAATTTATTTTAATCTTTATTGAATTTTTTATGATCCCATGTTCCTCTTATTAAAGTTATGGGAACAGATCATGATAATAGAATTAACATCCGAATTGGTTCAGGTAATTTAAAAATAGTTACAATATACATTATAGTGATAAAAAATATTCTATTTCACATTTTCAAAAATATATAAATATTATAAAATATTATTTAATATCATATATTACATGTAATATATTTTTGATAACCCTAAATGAAAAAATGGTGGTGTTAATAAAATATCATTCATGTAGGTGGTTCAATTGACCTAAACATGGACATGTTATAATAATGAATGAGAAAGAGAATAAAGTTTTACAATGATAATATCATTTTAAAAGAAAAATAATGGCATTAATATCACATAATTATACTGGACACTAATATTTAGAATGAATATTATTGATTAGTTACAAAATAAATATAGAGTGGTGCTATATGTAATGATGAATAGGATCCTTAAAATTAGTTCCTTATGAATTCATAATTTAGGCTTCCATTATCAAAATAGAACCACTAATTCGTGAAATAAGTCTTTATGATATTTTTTCTTTAAATAGATACCTGAAGGGTAGTTTTTTATTATAAGAATTATATATAATCTCCTTCAATAGGTTATAATGAGGGGAATATATTTAGGAACATGATTTTGTGGAAGGGAAGTAATGGAATCACATGCGTGTTAGGTGAGTTAGCTATATAAAATTTGGAAAGAATTATAGGATATACTCCCACAAGTAAATAATATATTATATAATGTGTATTTATTATTTTATTTATAAAAAAATTCATTCCTATTAATTTACCCATTTTAACAATTTTCTACATTGTTTAAATATTTACTAGGTTAATGTTTCTACTAAAAATATAACATGATACCCCTTAACTAACATAGGAAAGATGAATCAAAAGTTGGAATTTATTTAATATGAAAATATTAATTTAAATAAAAACCAATAATGTTAAAAATAATTTTTATAGAAAAAGTGACGTATTAAACAGTATGGTTAACTTATATTATTCAATATAAATTATTAATTAAATTAGTTTTATTAAATTTTTAAACCAGAATTTTTTTTAAATCATCCATTAAATTTCATTAGTTAAATTATTAATTTTAATTTACTCTACAGTAAAAAAAATTCATTGTAAATTATCCCAAATAATAAATGATTTTAATCACATACTATTAATTATCGTGTAACCATTAAATGAACACATTTAATGAGAATTAGAATCATTGTATTAATTTTATAAATCTGTCAAATAATTTTATAAATATTAAAAATATTTATCGAATGAAAACACAAAATTTTATAATAAATTATATTTATTTATAATTTGATTTTTATTACATTTTAGAAATATTTATTTTATTTTTTCTAAATTATTTTTTTATTTCATTATAATAATTACATAACCTGAACTTACCAATCTAATTTAATTATATCAAAAATCATTGAATCCAATGATTATGAAAACAATAAACATATATATAATGTTAAAATTACATTCTAATAAATTCCCTAACATAATTCTCTTGAATGGATAATCTCATTCTAAAATTTTATTGTAAATATGTATTTGATATTTCTAATGAGTTTCTCATGATCTTTAGAGTGGAATACGAATATAATAATTCCATCATTGTTGTATTTTTATGTACTGTGGTATCATTCCATTTGTTATTGTTAAAGAATATGATTCGATTTGTAATTTTTTAATATGATTAAATTAGTAAAAGTATAATTTATCCAAATGAAATAAATAATTTTTCATTTATTTTGGTGTTTTATATATCAAAACATATCTAACAGATGGGATTATGTTAATGGTAAATATGTACTAAAATCATAGTGTGTTATATTCTACCCCTAAGAAATAAATTTCCCACCACCCCAAAATTTCATTGCACTAGTGAAATAAATTGATGTTTCTTTGGTCTGGATAAATTTTCAAGATTCCATGTTCTATCCTCAAAAATATAATGTCTCCATAGTTCATTAACCAAGATTGTTATATGATTTTGTAGTGCTTTATCCCTAAATTCCATGATTTCAATTGTTTATTAAATATAAGATAGATCTTATTATATCGATACAACCTTTGAATTTAGTATATATGATGGATTAAGTATATGTTCCCTCAAACGTGATAAATTGAACAAATATTCTATTTTAGTGATTTTTAGTAAAATTATAATGTTATAATCAACTATTACCATAAGATCATGTATTTCTATGGGACCAATGTATCTTGGTCTAAAAATTCCCTTTTCCTCGTATTTCATAATCCTCTTTTATAATGATATTAAATAGAACAATTTATATCCAACATCAAAATGAAAATGTAACCAATTATTATTAGTGAAAATATCTATCAACATAGTGTTATTTTTAAATGTTGCTGAATGGTTTCAATCATCTGTAACATTTCCTTATCAATAAGTAGTCCAAAATCATATAATGTTGGAGGTGATTCCCTAGAACCAACTTCTACATACTTTATGATGATATGAAATCGTTGTTTTCAATATTAATTAAAACCATATCATAACATGAATTTCTTTATGTGTAAAAAGTATGTGATAATGTCATAATAGATGTTTTTACACTAAAAGGTCATAGGAGCTCCTTACTATGATGAGAACGCAGTAGTTCCCTGACACTATGCTTAAATATATGTTCTATAACTAGAAGATATCATTTGATGGACACAAATTATACAAGCCATTAGGGGTAGAGTCTGATATGACATTGAGAAAACATCCCATGCTGTACACCCATCATAATATCCAGTGTATGATATTATAAGAACAGGACCCACAAGTTGGAAATCGATATTTATATTTGTCATTAGATATTATTATATAAAAATATATTTATTGATCCTTATACTTTTATGTTATTATTAATATGAATTATGAATCATGTAAATTGATGTATTGATGAAAATTTTAATGACATATGTTCACGGTGAGGTAGGCTGCATTGGCTACATCACGAGAAATATTAAATTAATGAATAATGAAAGAAATGATTTTCCATTCTATTATTTTAATGGGAGTTGTTATGTTCACCACATTCTTGGAAATTATATATGTTTAATAAATCTATTTCCATTATGTTATATAGAAATGTTTTATTTATGAAATTTCAAGGAAAGAGACATCAAGGACATTGGTGGATCTCATAAGCCTACAACCTGACTATTTAGAGAAATTGTAATAAAGGTATTAAATTAAACAGTAATTATTTTTTGAAGCATTTTTTCATTAAAGAATTAACATCATTATCCATGGGTCCCTTAGTGTGTTTCATGGATCTATCCTTGGACTTTACATTACCTTGTCTAATTGCACTAAGAAAACGGTCTAGAGGGTTACAAACTAAGTGTTCCAAGAATCTTAGTTAATTGTTATATTATTATTTATTATTTAATAAGTTAAAAAATATTATTCCCTTGTTTAATTTAATAATTATTATTTTATTCTTGATCACATATATTATGTCTCTAAATATTGGATAAAATACTATGTAAGAGGAATATTAAAAAAATATTTATTATTTATTTATTGGATATAATATTTATTTTTATATTAGAGAATAATGTAGTGATATATTTTATTTTAATAATTAATCATAATAAAATGGTAGTTAAATATTTTGGATGAATGAAAAATTGAGTTTTAATGTCTAGTGAGATATAATATATATTGAATTTTATTTTATTAAATAATATTTTATGTAATTCAAAAGGTAAGAGCATGTTGATAAAATATTATTATTATTATTATTATTATTATTCTAACATGGGGTTTCACAAGATATTAAATAAATATTAAAGGTAAATTGTAGATTATATATTTTTTAACCCTATAGGTATATAAACTCAGTTATATTATTTTTCTAGAGATCCAATTAATTTGGTTGTGAACAATTAATCCATATGATTATATTATTTCCTAGAGCGCTCCCTTATTCAACAAATATCTTTTGAATGGAGAGATATATTCCACCACATACCACTCATGAGTCTAGAGAGATCAGGGGGAATTCTTTGTAAGTGATTCTAATGGATATCAAAGTTGAACGACACAAGAGAGAGGATCATTCATGCTAGCACCGTGTGATTCCTAAGATGACGTTTAGAGATTGGTGGAAAATATGTGGATCACTGCAAGGTGAAATATATTATTGATTCCTAAAACATAGATGTCGTACAAAAAGAGCTATTATTAGATCCATCAAAAATTAAATAATTCACACAATTTAATTCTTTAGTTGATTAAATTAATTAGAAATATTATGGGATGATCCCATGATTCTATCCAGCATTCTACCTCTTATATTTTTTCTTTCATTCAATAAAATTGACTAAAATATTTATACTCATGTAAAATCATGGATTAATAATAAATCGTGAAAATAAGAAATTTTATAAATAAACCCTCGCATGCTTCGGCAGTACCTAGAACCATTAACTAGTATCATAGTCGTCACATAATTATATATAATTATTTAATGAACATTTTATTATTTATGAATTTTTAATTTAGTTTTAAATTCATTTGTAATAATTATTTAAACCAAATTTCAAGATAATCTTATTCTTATTTTTTTCCTCATTTATCTACTCCAATTTATAAATTATATGAACAAAATAATATTAAATATATCATCTATAGGTGCCAAAGATTCTATATAGATAACATATGACTATACAATGTGTAACTTTAATGAGATGACATTGACTAGTGTTCAATGAATTGGGAATAAATATCGACTTAATTCCATAAATATGCCTTAAATACTAAAGGTACTTTTAATTTTACAACACATGCTGATTGATTCATCAATGTACATAGTTAGCCGGAAAAATTTCATGTAGTCCACATACCCATCCTATAGTCATACAGTCATAGACTGATTCTGTATTAGTATACACAGACTATCTGATTACTGACTATGTAACTCATAGACCATAGACCATGTATCCATTGTACAATCCATGTAATTGATTTTTCTGAGGCATAAACAACATGCTGACTCCCTAGGCTTGTTCCCCATTTAGATGATTTATAAAATACATTTCATATTGATCACTAATATATGTCATGTACTAATACGAATTTTCCCATAATTAAAATTAATTCATTATATTGTGTAAGCCTTATTGACATGTTCTTTAATGTGGTCATTAAGTCGATTGGAGATAGTATGTGATATATATATATATATATTCACATTATAATAACATTATTAAATACATTTTATATAATAATATTATTTATAATCCATTATATTGGAATCCATTATATTTATTTTATATGGTACATTATGGATTAACTATAATTAAACACATTTCATAAACTGTTATAATTCAAATTAATGTCTTCCTATTCCACTATCTAATCATTTTCTATCTTTATTATTTGTTATAGCCAATTTTAAACAACTATTTAATAAGTTTACATACTTATAAATAAAAAATATTACCATAATATTGATCTTTCATCTATGATAAATTATTCATTCCCACATGTTTTACCCTCCAATAATTCATTACCCAGACTAAGTAAGGGTCATTTTCTCTCTCTCCCTTTTCAATTCCTATTACTATTTGCATTTTTTTATTCATATATATTTCCATGAATATACTTCAATTATGTTGTGATATAATTTTAAAAAATTTATTTTCGATATTATATACATGAGGTATCTCATTTCACTCACATTAAACTCCATTAATATCCTATTTCAATATTAATATTATCCTAAGAGGCTTGAAAATCTATATATTTTCATGATAAAAAAGCCCAATGTTTATAATGTTTTTGTAATATAATATATAAATTATTTATAATAGTGGATATTTTTATAAATATGTGTGGAAAATCATTATATTTTGGAGACTCTATCATGAACCATGTTCATTAGTCTTTATTATAGAAGAAATTCACTATTTTTATCAACGAATATTAACATAAAAGTATCTCCTTATGGAATTTTCATATCGAAAAAGTATGTAAAATATATTTTGAAATGATATCGCATAATTAGAGTGGATTAAAATATAATTTATATGTTATTCTAACATTAAGAATATGTGTATTATATAATCTAAACACACTAATCATCTTAATCTTTGTAATAACCAAATGACTATAATTCCATATTCTTTACAAGATAAGTATATTTATCATAATATTATAAATAGGAAATTATTATTAATTTAATTCAATGAAATTATCCAAAATAACATTATCATTTGGATAAAAATAAAAAATACATTTCCATGTATGCATATCATCATATAACTTATTGTGTGCATATCTAAATCAATATTATTAAAATAAAAAGGAATTCTCCTAATTGGACAATTAATATTATTTTCTATCACAATATCTTAAATTGATTATATATTAATTTATATTAAATAATTTGAGTACTATATACATAATTACTATTATTGTCTGGTAATCTATTATATATTCATTTCTTGCATGTCATTAAATTGAATTGGTAATTTTTTACAATTTGTATACACATTAATTCCATATCTATAATTATATATCACTGAACAATTTTTATGTAGGTGGTTTATCTGAGAAACTTATATTTTCAATCCATCCTTTCATTTTATAAATTAATTGGAATTATTATGTTAAAATTGGGGTAATGAATTATATATCTTTTGAATGATTCGTTTGGTCACATGAGACAAAATAGTATTGGTATTTGGTGTATACATTACTATTATATATACTGCCTTGTAAAAGAGCCTATAGATATGGGTTAGAAGCTAGAAATTATGAATTCATTCATTAACTGGTCATTAATTATTTCATAAGTGATTATTGTTTATCATGACATCAATATATTATGTTTCCTCTTTGTATTTTTTATTGTGGAAACAATTTAATATCTAATATCAAACTATTATTTACATAACTCTTACTCAATGTTAAATTTCATTTTATATTTTTTGTTAATAATAATATGATGTCACACATTTTTATGTGTCTTAATTTCTATTTATTGAATATGAGTATTATATATGAAATTATAAGGATAATTTTTATCAAGGGATTATGGTTAATTTATTTCATTATTTTCTGTATCATTTATGTAAATCTTATTTATATATAGAGTCTAATAAGGATTATTAAACTCCTAATAATTGGAATGTGATCCCACATAATTTGATTACATAGTAGAAAATTTTCCATCTATTATGGTTGATCGTGATTGAGGGGTTTAGTTTCCTTATCAGATAACATTTAGTAAAAAAATTAGGAACTAGATTTAGAATAAAATATGTCTAAATAATTGTGTTTTCAGTGAAACATTATTAAATCAAAGAAAAACATATAATATTGGTTAAAAATTAACATGTTTTTTATGAATACATATAGAGTTAATATCAAGGATTTTATGAATTTACATTATTAACATATAGTAGTGTTTATTAGAAAAACATAAGGGATGTCATTTGTTAAAAAATAGAATATTCTATAAGATATTTAATATTTTATCTTAAAAAAATAAATTTATTATTATGATAACCAAGTTAATTAAGAAGTAGTTAGTGTAATAATTATGTTTAGGTATTTTTTCAATTATTATTTTATTTAGGGATTTAGTAATGAAAATAAAAGTATAGAAACCCACATATTCATTGAAATATTTGAGGTGAATTAAGTAAAAAATTATGGGGGATAACCTTTAAATAATTTTAAAGATTATTTACATTTTTCATGGTTAATATAATGATTATTTTTAGGGAACATTGGTGTAAACCATAAAAGTTAACATTTTGGATAATTGAACATTTAATAAAATTTAGAAAAAAATATTCTATGTAAAAATTTATAAGACATAATTTATTTTAGGAGGATAATATAACACCCCATACATTACATATATATATATATCTATAAATAAATTATTTTTAAATTTTTTATAAATAATGAAATTTATTGAATAATATCGATATTAAATAAATGTATATCATGTAATAATTTTTTCATAGTATAAAAAATATAAAATAAATAAATACTATACACGAACCATATTTAAATTGGAATAAAATGAAATATAAAAAAATTAAATTTCATGACTATTTAATATAGATATCATACTTCTTCATAAAATAAACATGTCTTTTTATATGGAATAGAAATTTATTCAAATTCATAAAATAATAGGATAATATTTTTTTTATAATTACTAGTATTAAAGTTGATAAATAATATATCCTAACTCATAGTCTCTAGAAAACATTGTTCTTATAAATATCAAAAAATAACATAAAGAAATGTAGTAAATTTATATATCTTGTATAAAAACATTATTTGGGAATTATAATATAAATATTTTTGAATACCACTCATTGAGCATATAAATACTCTTTCCTTATTCACATTTATCATCACATGAAGTTAAAATTATATCTATATATACTTCTAAATAAGTTTTTAATATATAACATTGTTAATTATTGAATAGTTTTGGTATTCCACAAATGAGAGTATTATGTATGGCAGACGTTCCAAATCTTATTTCCATTTATTCAAACAAAAATATATTATTTAAATCCATTATAAAATCATTTTCACTATTATTTGATTATTTTATTTTTTTTGTTAGTGAAAAAATTAACATTTTATCTATTATATATTATACAATTATTCCCATTATACCCTTTTTACAAAACGTTACTATGACATAGAAAGGCTTTCTATTTGTCCATCTTCATTTCCAATTGTGAATCATTTGGTTGTAATACATTTTAAAATTTCACTTAATATGATAATATAATTCATTAAATAATATATTATAATTTATCTAATGTATTTTACAAGAGATATTATTCAATTAGTCTCATTATCCTCATTTTCATAATCTTTTATAATGTTAAACTAAAATTATTATTCTCTTAAGTTAAGTTTTTCAATTAATTTCATTGTTGATAAAGTCAAGTAAACTTATATTTTAGATTATAAGAAAAATTAATTATAATATTTTATAATCCCATTAATCTATAACAAATTATAAATTATCCAATACTGGTCCTTTTAACCTTTAATAAGCTACATGATACTAAATTAATGGTTTTTTTCTTTCACTAATAATTTAATATTTACATTCTGATAATAGTATCATTTTTTATTTACCATTTATTGGTCTAATTTTTTTTCATATCACATTATGTTAATTATTTTTAATATATTATGTTTTTAACAACTCATTTCAAAAAAAATTATAGTCCATTCATAAGCCAGTGAAATACTAAAATTCTTATAAGAGGAATAAAATATTATAACATCCCATAATAAAACAAATCCCTATGAATTCCATATATTTGTGGTATTTGAAGAGTTTCTAGGGACAATAATTGTTTTTAAATTTATTGGGATATAATGTTTACCTAATTACAGGGCTCCCCATGATATGAAATATCTAATTCATATATAATATAAATGATGAACACATACCATTCATGGTTATGTGTTGAGGCATTTTCTCTTTAGTCAGTGGTTGAGGAATATCACAATGAATAACCAAAGGAATCTTACCAATGATGTGTATCTATGGTCTTAAAAAGTCACACAAATATTGGGTAGTATTATCATTATATCCCATTGTAATATTGTACAACATGATTTATATGAGAGTGGGAGAATGGAGATATTTTATGAGATAATCTACAAGAGGTTTAATCAGATATAAATGGTTTTATCAATGTTGTTTTAAAACTACTACAGGAATTAGGATCACTACAAGAGAGTCAATATTAATTCTTTATACATTATGTAATGTAATATTAAATTCCCCATTTCATTAATATTTTTTAAAATATTCTGTTAACCACCACATATGATTTATCTAATGAAATGTCTATAATGATGACATCATATTATGGGATATAACTAAATATTAACAATTATCATTTGAATATTAATAAATACTCTCATTATATATTGATATTATACTACAATCATCCCACATTATGATATAAACAAATTATTTAATAGCATTTTCAATGATGGTGAGGAAATATAATATATGAGCTCCTATGATATGCCTAATTAAATATAAAAGTTATTACATAGTTATACATATTTCCTACAGAAATATATATATATATATATCATACAATAGGATATAGACCATCATACATTATATGTATTCATGGATTTAGGGTATATCTCCATCAATATCCCACTTTAATTGAATCTTTAGAGACATTGTCTTACATCACTGTATATTTTATCACATATAATATCATTTAAAATAACACCCAAAACTACTTTTTTTGAAATTTCTGAAAATACATTGAAATATATCATCAAATTAACTTTGTATTACATCATATGCTATAATTTATGAATATACATTCAAATTTCTTTTTTTTATAAACACTAAAACACTTTTTTAACAACTCTACATAAGTAAAAAAAAATTATGATTTCATTTTAATTTTTGGAATTTAAAATATATATTAATTCACATATTCATATATATAATAATAGACTATACATTAGAAAATAATTAATATTAATCAATGTATAAAGTGATATTTAGTGGTCTCCATCAAACCCATGTATCCATATATATAATCTCAATAATTTTTCATATATAAAACTGCAATTTGAAATTATCACATTGTCTAATTAATCATGAAATAATCTGACATAGAGTATGTTGATCTAGTATAAATTATTATATGTTTTTGAATAATTTATTTTAGATTATATATTTAGATTAATATATTACATATTTATCATCTATATGTATGAGAACATCACATTCCCCATATCCAATAGATAATCACCGCACACATCTTCTCCAATGATGATTGTACCCTTGTTCATTATAAAAAATCAAGGTACGAGAATTAAAAATCATCTTGTGATGGTAATAATACTATATGGAGTAATATTAAACCAAATACATGATATATAACTTGTCTAGAACCCATTTATTTGTTAATTCTCAAAGCTTTTGTAATAATGTTGTCAATATGGGAGTGTTCTAATTCTAAGTATCTTACATATATTCGGTACAAGAAAAAATTAAAAATTAAAAACTAATATAAAAAATATATATTGTATGGAACTACAAGTGTTAAACATGGTGCTCTATCAAGAGTAAAAAAACTCATTTTGTGCCTCATGAGCATATTTCATATCTCCATTCAAAATCCATCCAAAGGTATCATTAAAATTTCATCATTATATATAATCATCCATAATAAACATCAATTAAGGAAATCTCAAATTTCTAATTTGATAGGATAAAAACCAATTCAATTCAGAATTTCATATAGTCAATATAAAATAATGATAGTGTGGAGGGTGCCATTTATAGGAAATGATATATTTAATATCTATAAATTTGGATTCAACCCAGAACTGCACTCCAAAATTTGGTGAAAAAAACATATTCTTTAAAAACTGGATTGATAATATTTGAAATAAACCAAACAGAAACATCCATAATAATAATACAAATAAAAAAACTGACTCACTTTTATACCCAAGATCTTTTTTATCATCTTTTAAAAAAATTGGGAAAACATTTGAATAACAAAACCCATATAATTCACTAAAAATTGTATCTTTTTCCACTAATCTAATGATTATTTATGTTATATTAGGGATTCAATATCCCTTTTAATATTCTAAAAACATTAAACCATTATACAGATATCATATTTAATACTATTAATCATAACCTAGGGAAATGAAAACATAAGAAAAATGATGTCTATTTCTTATTAATGGTAAATACAAGATATGAAAATCAAAACTAATAAGTTTTTATATGAAAAAAATGAAAGAATGAGAATACTATCATGGTATAAGATCACATAATGATGATATTATACATCATAAACCATGGATCATAACTAATGAATCATGACACAATTAATTCTCATAAATAAGTAAATATCATATGGACATAGAGTCATCAATATATGTAACGATCCTAAAACATGAAATAATAAGCATATGTCAATGGACATTCCCATGAAAACATAATAGTGTGGAAAAAGTCCCATGTTGGATTGGGTTTTCTCCTAAGTACGTTATATATTATCTCATGAGATATAAAAAATTATCGAATTAATTATTTGGATCTATAATTTTGGACTCACTTGTCACATCATAATAATAATATACATTTGTGTTCGATACAAAAATGTTAAAAACTACACATAGGAAAACATTTAATGATATCATACTAATTGAACTCATGAGACAACTAATTCATTGAGAGGATAAATAATTATGATCCACACCCATCACAACATGTCCAAATCATTCCTCACATATTAAATAATTGATCTTATTCATCAATAATGTTCTTTAGCCTCATATATACATATTAAGTAAATTACAAGGATTTATATTTATTTCATGAGATAATAAAAATATTTTTAAAGTTTAAAACATTATGTGTAATTGAATTTTTTTTAAGTAATAAATATATCCAAATAAAGAATATGGAAACATAAGGTATATCTAATGACCAATGATCACATTAATGTGAATATTTCAAGGGAAATATAATGTCTAAAACAATTGAATTTTGAATGTGAATGAATATATACTCCTTGGTAAAAATAATAACAAAAAAAAATATAATATGTACTAGTATAAATATAATAGATCTATAGTATAATATATATAAAATAATGGTTCTTATCATTTCTGGATAAAAATACCACAAAAAGTTCTTTAAAAATATTCCTCAACAAAATATCCATTTCAATTTGAAAATTTTTTCTATAAAACTAAATGTTCAAAAATATATTTTCAAAATAAATTTAATTGTATGTAAAATTATAAAATTATAAAATACTCTTTTAAGTATTGATTGGTCATGAGAGCTATAAGTCATATTATTGTTGTACATGATAGAAATAACATTCCTTTCAATTTTTTACTAAAATTCAAATGAGCCTTGTTTTGAATAATACATGAAAAATATATTAATTATATTTTATTAATATTCAAATATTGTAAAAATTACATTAATAAGTGATTTTTAAATGTTTAAGATCATTTTTGTTGAAATTTAACAAAACATGAGTTTTTAATAAAAATGTATTTTCGACTTAAGAGAGAAATCTTGTGGGACTTTATTAAAACAATTTTTAATTCATTTTAAGTAAAAATGGGTGATGAAATGGTACAAATGGTTAAAAGATTAATTAATAACTAGAAGATAAAAATAATATAGGGTTTTATTATAAAATAATAAGGCAATATCTATCAATGGAATTTCATGTATACCCAATATCGATTAAAATGAGATTTGGAAATAAACCCTCAAAAATATTATAACCTTAATATGAGAATTGATAAATGAATAAATTTTTCATATGAAATATAAATACAAAAAATCTTATCGGAAATAAAACATAATTTAATAAATAATTATTTCTTACAAAGTCATATAATATCAATGAATATGAAGAGGAAATATAACACAATGAATAGAAATGGAGATTTGGAATTATTTTCCACTTGTTAAACTTTATGTTAAATCCTCTAGAAATAAATAATTCATATTTAAACATAAAATACAATTATTCATTAATTAATCATTATAATTCATTTAAATCGGTAGTATAGACACCATGTGAAAGATATCAAGTGCCTACCATTTTAATATGCCTCAATGAAGGGAAATTGAGAGGAAGTCCCTTACCAGGACTCTGAAAAGGAACATTTGTTTCTTATCTTCCTAAATTATGAACTTATGTGGATTATTTAATTTCATAAAACCCATTTCCAAAATTATTATTCATTTTCTTTCAATTTTTATCATTTATTATTAAATTACATAATCAATTATGTTCATGTAGTGTGTTTCAACAATATATGACTTATGTCTCAAAATTGAAAATAGTAGGTATACTATTGGTCTAAGTGTCATTTGTTTCACCATATTATGAATAATAATAAAAAAAAATTATAACAATTAAACATAAAAAATTATGACCAATCATGATATATAGTTTTTGGAAATGATGCACGTTAGGATTAAGGGGATTTTTGTCCATACATAAGCATGAGTAACATTTTAATTTATCAACAATTAGTATGTAAAAGAGGTAAGAAAAATGTTATCCTAATAGAGTTATCATAATATAATAAAAAAATAATATACATAAATATACAAATATATATCATCATTTTGGTGTGTTTATGAATATATACTAACATCACATTATTAAGGTGGTTGTCCAAGCATACACGAACGATGTTATAATCTTCTGTATGTAAATTTTTATGAATAAAAATGATATATTTTTTTTAAATGATAAATATCTAATAATTATCATAATTATTTAATTTTTATCACATATATTCATTAAATATATAATTATTAGCTTATATGTAATGAGTTATTTAAAAACTAAATACTTTTCTTTTTTGGGAGGCAGTCCTACATACACACAAGAGATGTAATTGTATCCCATGTGTAATGGAAAGTGAAAAAAAAATTATATGATATAATGACTCTAATTGAATAATAATGTTAAAAATAACATATAACAAATATATATCAATCATTATACACAACAATGATAGATATTGATGTAAAACATGTCATGTTAGTTCGGGAGGCCATAGTCCACCATACACACAAGCAATGTTATCAATTACCATTTGAGGGAAAAAAAGATTTATATAGGTCATGAACATAACATAATTACATTTGATTATATAGGATACAATTATTTTATAATATAATAACATATTAATAATATTTTTATAGTCATGTAAGAATAAATAAAACAAAAACACATAATTATGAATTTTACCTCTTCTTGGACCACCTCTTTATGATTAAACCTCATGTATTCTTAGAATGGGTTTATAAAGAAAAAATTTCGTGGAGGACAATTTTATTAATTTAGGAATTTTTTTCATGATTGGAAGAACATAAAGGGTTTGCTGGTGTGTTTATGAGAGGATAAGGGGTGACCTTTTATAAGTTTGTGGAGTGGTAACTTGATGTTTTTGAAAAGAAAAAGGATTAGCCAAATTTTGAACACTCTAAAAGGGTAAGAATGAATTATTATTTATTCATAGATATGATAAGGTATTATTATTACCTAAGAAAATATTTTTGACAAGTTCTGAAGTCATATTATTCCATATCATTTTAGTTCAACTCTGGATAAACCCATTTATTCCATTACTGTGGTAATTATTTTTTTCTATTTTATTTAATAATTATTGGAAAAATTAACATGAAATTATTATAAAATGTTAGTTATTATTATTCAAACAATAAAATAAATTTTTCTAGATTCACTTCACAGATTTGGTTGAATTAATTTTAAAATTATACCGGTAGATGTGATTAAAAGGTGGGATTCTAAAGAGAGTATTATATTATGTAAATAATGATTTAATATTTAAATTTGATATTAAATTTACTATAATGAAATATATGGTATTTTTTATAATATAATTGAACTAATGTAACATTTAAACTACCATGGAATTTTATTTAACCCAATTAATTATTGAAATGAAATGCCAGTTTTCAATATTAATCCTTATTTTTCACTATTTATAAATAAATAAAATCTTTCAGAAAAGTAAATAAAATCAAACTAAAATATTTTTTTATTCTTCTTTCATAAATTACTTTCGTTTTATGAAATATATTTTTTAAATGTGGTAAAAAATAATTTTAAATTTACATTGTAAAGCATGACTAAACCAACATTTGGAAAAAATATAGTTTTTTAGAAAACAATTATTTTTCTTCGATGTACCGCTATTTTCTTTCTTTTCAATAAGTAATAAATATTCTAATCGATTAATTTTTACAATTCACACCTTCCATTTAAATATCTATGTTATAATGCTATACTAAATTATGTTTCATTTAGACTTGGGGCTTCTTGTTCCACAAGCTATCGAAGAGAATAAATTTAATAAAATATATTGTTGGGTTACATATGATAATTATTTCATGTTTCATTAGATTTTAAATAAAATTTAATTATTTTGTAATTTTAAGTGCCTAAATTCTCCCAAACTTATCTAAATAACATACTCACAATTGGATCTTGTTCTCAAAAATCAAGGGTTTTCTATTTGAAAATTAACTTTTTAAAATCATACATCATAAAAAGGATTAATAAAACATCCTCTTAATAATATAGAATGGGAAGTACAATGTAAATTTTTAATAAAACTTACTATGATCTTATGTAATATAAAAATTGGTAGAATATGAGGATATAGAAATGGGAAAAATATAAATAATTATATAGAATGATAGATTTCATTAATCACAAGAGGGTGAATGATCAATGGAAAGTTAATAACCCCAAATATATAAATCTACGATGTTTTAAAAGACTATTTTATAAATCATATATGAAATTGATTGGATGAATTTTATATTTAATGATTATTTTCCAAATTTTTTAGAATTTTATTACTGTATAAGAATTTAATGAAATATAATTTATTGATTCAGTTCTATTTTATGAGAACAATTACATTCTTTAGTTGTTCTTTGATCAATTTCAAATTCATTACTTACTCTAAGAAATGAATATCGAAAAATTGGTTTTTAATCCTTGAAGTACTAAAATTAACTATTAACAGATCACATGATCAATACAAATGTGATATGTATTTATGTCTAACTGTAACTATTTTCCAAATCCAATATGGTTACCATAAGTTATTAAATATAATAAATTAATTCCTAAACCTCAATAGTTACCCCATTCTTTCATCATTAATATTTATTATACAAAGGTTTAACTAAAAATAATGATATATTAACCATGATATCCCATATAATAGTAGTATTATAAAATCCATTATCATCCTTTGATAGTGGGTTCATAACCCATGTTATTCTCTAGATGCAACAAGTTGTCATTCATGATGCAAGTTATCATTCTTCTAAAACTATATTAGTATTAATCTATTAACACTCCCAATTTTTAATGATACACATTAACTTAAATATTAATGAAAACATAATCCTTAATGGTTACCAATACCATTAGTCATAATTCAAAAAAATACAAGGGAATTTTTCCTTAAATTAATTTTTCAAATACTAAACATATAGGTTCTATTCACAAAAATATTTTCAAAATAATCTATAATCTTTGTAAATATGGATCACATAAAAACTAAATAGGATTTTATAATTAATTTAACTAATAATCTAACATAAAATAATAACACATTATAATATCCATAAAACTTAATTTAATGAATATATAGATGATTCTACAATTTAATATAATCCTCATGCGTTTTATGATTGTAATAACCAAATATATGATTGATAAAAAAAATTTAAAATTTATTTCATGATTCTTAATATATTAATACTTTTATGATTATATTTCAACATTGGTATTTCCTTTGTCTAGGTTTTAACCACTATAATGTTTAATTTAAATGGACAATTTCCAGGTTCTTCACATTTAATACAATAAACTATAAATGTATCACTATGATGGTATTTATTTTTTTCTATCGTATTCTTCATTTTTTCTTAACCATTATTTTAGTTATGTCCTTAATTTCCCTAACTAATTAATTTTACAATTTTATTGACATAGATTCACCTATTTATCTTTTAAAATTTCTCAAAATATGGAATTATGGGTTATTTCCCCCATGGTCTCCAAAAATCTATCTCTTAACAAACTCAATCCTTCTTTTCTTTGGTGAGTCTGAGATTTGGATAAGGTATAAGTTATTAATCATATTTCAAGATATCTGATTATGAAAAATTGAAATATCATTAACTCTTATCATCATCTAATCTGGTTTCTGATTGATACCACATTTTCTTTCGCATTCAATTTTAACATTATGGCTTAGAGTTCCACCTATTGACTAAAACTAAAAAATTAATGTGTGAAAAAATAGTCTTAGTTGGAAATCTATCTAATCATTTGTAATTTGTTTAAATAATGAAACCATTTTCATTATAAAACATCTTATGATTAAAATGGTATATACATTATTATCCTTTTTTCAAATACTTCATATTGGTTTGGAAGAAAAAGTGATATATCTTAATCATATTCAGTATGAGATTCAAACCATGTGTGAGTGAGAGACATATTTTGTACACTTGGGGATGATCGGGTCAAGTCCAATGTTCCCTTTTTGGAGATATTAATTCAAGGTACATTTTTTATAAAACCACATCTATATTTTGTGTACATATGTAGATTTATTTCTATGAAAACACATAGTCAAATCAGTAAAAATGTTTAGGATGTTCTTATTTACTTATCCTCAATTTTAATCATAGTGTTGGGATCTTTATTATTTTTTTTCTTAAATATAACTACCAATATTTCTAAAAACATTAATCTCCTAACAATTATAGAAATCATAAACCTAGTAACATAGATTTAATTTCCATCTTTATTACATTGTAAAAATATAAAAGAAATCACATCCTAATGTACTAAATATTTTATTAGTCTTGGTAAACTAAAAACATACAACATTCAAATATTACCTTGGAAAATTATAATTACAACAATTTTCATTACAGAAAAAAATTATTCCCTCTAAAATTTCATTTAATATCAATAATAGTACACTTAATTGATTTATTAGAATGTAAAAAATCAAGGGTGACCACAAATGACCAGTAATGGTTAATTATAATAGAATTTTTCTTGAATAAATAAGAATTATCAACAAGGAAATGTAAAAAATTGAACATAAATTCCATTTAAATAACCTGAATATCATCATAAGATAATAAACAATCAATAGGGTAAGAAAAATAACTAAAAAACATGCCATTGAAATATCATGACAATCATGAATGAATTTGAATAATCAATATATAAAGGTATATTACTAATCAAAAATTCGGTTACTTGGGTATAAGGGGATGGATGAGCGTGAGACAAAACCCTCACCGAGCGGTGACTGGGTAGACCTATCCCACCCAAGAGGATTGTACCTCCTCTCATATGATGCTCATCATAGCTTCTCTCTCTGTATTCTGAAGGACACGAATATGGTTCGGGCTCTTGAAGAACATCTTATTCTCTTCTCCTCTTCTAGTATTCATATTTGTTCCTTCGTATTTCCAGAAAATCGCATCTCACGACTTATTATTCAAAAGGGCTCTATGGATCATGTCTCTGCTTTGGATGGTGCAATCACACAAAGGTTAGAACTCTGCAATAATTCCTTTATCTCCTGCATTTCCCTTACCAAGGGAATGACCCCTTGGAAAATTTCTGACCTTGTGGTAGGTCTTTCAATGATTTGGGGCATTAGTGACATTAAATGTATCTCGATGGGGAAGGGTTTGGTCCATGCATTGTTTCCTTCCTCTGAATTAAAAGGTCATGGATGGGGATTTGGGTCGGTAAACCTTACACTAGGAACACTTAATATATATGAATTGAAACCTATCATTAGTATTTATGACTTTGAGGACACTTTTGCGGATGTTTGGATCAAGATATACAGTTTAATTTGGGTTTTATGTCATTCTGAAATTATATTTTACATTGCCTCTGCAATAGGAATCCCGATCTGTATGGATCACGCCACTAAAGATGCTTCCTTTGGCAATTTTTCCATAATTTTAGATGAGGTTTATTTAATATCTACCTTGATTGACAAATTTGTTCTCTCCACCCCTAATGATGAAATCAGTCATAGAATTGTGTATGAAAAATTACCTATGTTTTGTAAAATCTGTTGCATTATAGGACTATCAAAATCCAATTGTCGATCAGGTAATAAATGTACCAAATTCATGTTGAGAGGACATGATGACTCTCAATGAAAAGGTAAGGAGGATCTCAAGACCTATCAAGAGAGTTCTGCTCTTCCGAATCAACACCCAGGTGCACCTCCAATTCCTACTGGTCAAATCTCTACCTCTGAGAATATCCAGACTGGGCAGCCTGTTGCCCCTCCTCTGGATGGAGCGAAGAAAGCCAGTTGGGATGATATAGTAGCAAGAAATAGAAAATATGAAGGAGGTATCTCATTTAAAGATAATTTTTTCAAAGTTATAGATGAAGAAGAACATAATTCGGAATCAGAAGACAGTCATATAGAGTAGGAACTCTTGGATCAAGAAATGGTAGATGATAGAGTACGAAAAGAGATGCATTATCTAAAATGGAGAAAGGGTAAGATGATTCTAGATGCAGCAACCTCAGAGAAGGTTATGCTCAATCAGAGAAGGGTAAAAATAAGTTCCACTATTGATATTGAAGTTGGTATGACATCTTGCCATTCCAATTCATAAATAACAGCTAAAGACCTTGTTTGTCCAGAAAATGGACAAGCCTCTATTTTTTTATGATATAAAAAATATTACTAGAGATACTTCATTACCATAGGCATCAGTTGTACACAATGATTTTGCACCCGAAACCTTGCACTGTTATGAAATCTCCTCTCCCATTCAAGATTGATACCGTACCTCCCACCCCCCTTGTGGGGCTACTGGATAGCAATGTTATGCATCTTGATAAGGCCACCAGCCATGAAGCGGAAACTAGGAATGACTCCATCATCAAGGAGAAGGTGGTTCAGTCCATTGCCTTGCTGAAGCTAGATAAGCCCGATGAAAATGTACTAATGGAAAAGCATATCATTGTATCCCCATATGAGAAGGTACATTGTAATGTTAACATTTCTAACACTTTTGATGAGCTCACTGCAAATTGAGAAAAAGTTGGATCAAATAATGATGATCCCTCTGCGTCTACTCCCATTGCTGCGGAGGGTGATGAAGGTGGTGCGTGGATGAAAGCACGAACGTGGAAGAGAGGTGGGCATCCTCGTGGCAAGGGAGGGTGATTGCCTTATCACAACATGAGTACCTTCTCGAGACCTGGGTGAACTCTTTTTCTGTTTTCTTGATGTTCCATTACGATTCGGTTTGTAGCCCCGACATTTGACTTTTCATTTTTATTTTCAATAAAGAGTCCAGCGCCTCAACCATATAAAAAAAATAAACCAACATTCCATGTAATTAAATTCACAATCAATAATAGATATGGAATAATTAAAATGTAAAGGTAAATAATTGAACACATTCTATTTAATCCATAAACTGATAATGAAATGAATCCATATATAATAACATTGGAAAAAACACATAGAGAATAAGATAATTCCTAATCAATATAGAAATTAGAATAAGTGAAAAACATTTCATTTCCACTTTAAAATTATAATTTAATTAATACAGTGATAATATTATTGAAAAAATATCATGCATAATAATAATTTATTTCACATGGAATGAATTCATTAATTATTAGATGTCATTTTATAAGGCACAAGGTACCTGAACTGGAAAGACCATTCACAAGATAGTTTAAAACTATTTTAAGAAACAAATTTTATAGTAGATTTGTGATTCACCTCATCAGACTACTGATAAGTAGATGGGATATATAATATTATTCTATAACCATCACTACATGTAAAAATCATTCATCATATATATGAAATAGTGGATTAAAATAATGAATAATGTTCCTTATAATCAAATATCAATATTGAGAAAATACTATGGATTCATCCATAATTCCTTATATTAACAAAAAAATTTCAATGTAAAGTAAAATATATATAGATAATAAATAGTATAATAAAAAACACATATCCATGATAAATAAAGTGGTTCTTTAAAATAAATTTAAGGTTCAATAGTGATTAGAAATTAAATTTTTAAGGGAATATTAATAACTACATAAATGAACCATGAATCTGAATTTTATTAATTTCATTTACCAAATTTACTATAAATGATCCAATTAAATATTAATTATGGTATAAATACCATATATCATCAATGGATTATATATAAATAAAGGGTTTTGTCATTTAATAATATAAATACCATAAAAAGATCTTTAAAAATATTTGTATGTGTCTTTTTAACTTTGGAAATATATTTTCTTAAAACAAAAAGTACACAAAATATATTGAAAATAATTTTCCATCCAAATAACCTTTTAAAAGTATAAAGAAATCATTAAAATATTAATTGGTTATGACCACTATTAATTACAGTCATTTTTACACATTAAAACAAATGCAGCTTTCACTTTTTATGTCAATCACAAATTGTCCATGTTATTAAAATGTCAAGAATATGAAGTTATTTTTTTAAAGTAACAATGTGTAGAAATTTCACTAATAAATCATATATAAATATCTAAAACTATTTGATGACATTTTTATGAAACATGGATTTTGATAAAAAACTGATTTTTGTCTGAAGTGAGAAATAAAGTCTAATTTTATTAAAACATTTTCTCATTCATTATATATTCCAAAAAGTTTGAAAATGGTTCAATTACATAAAATTCCTTGAGTAACTAGAGGATAATTAAATTGAATGGGGTTATTATTTTGAAAATTATCAAAACATTTACTTCAATGTAAATTCAAGCATAAAAAATCATGATAAAAATGAGATTGTGAAATAAATCCTCAGAAAGATCATAATGTTACCGTATGGTTTAATTAATGAATCGATTATGTTTATTTACTCTAAACTCACGTAAAACAATTTTAAATTAAACACATGATAATCAAAATTCATTACACACGTAATCATAGAATATCAAAGACAATGAAGATGTAATATAACCCATTAAAAGGGAACTTAACTATGAAATTCTTTACCACTTGGTAACTTTATATTAAAATTTACATGGGTGAAATAACTATATTTAAAACATAAAACACCAAAAATTATGAATTATTCATGATGGTACAATTAAAATTTGGTAGTATATATACTATATAAAATATATTTGTTTCATAACATTTCAATATACCCCAAAGAAGGGAAATTGAGAAAAATTACAATACGTTTAGTTCAATTCGACACAAACGATCATTATCTTAATGAATAATAGACATATGTTAATTATTTAATTTATTAAAAAATAATATTTGTTATTCTATTTTATCACTTATTAGCATTTAAAATAAAATTAATTTATCAATTAAATTTACATTGGGTGTATCGTATATATATTATTATTGTTTCAAATACATCTTCTGTGGTTTGGCTATCATTATAACAATTAGTTGTTTAAATATATACATAATAATAATAATGATATAATTAATATATTTATATATAAATTTAACTTTTATTACTGATCATTAATTATGTTTTGATATATAAAATATGTTACGATCATGTAGATAATAGACCATGTGTACACATGAATAACATTTCATTTTTCAATGCTCATTATTAAAAAATATATTTTAATAAAAACAGAAATATATAAGGTGTTACTCAATATATTATTATAATATTAAAAAAATTTATCCTCATTTATAATAAAATATTTTTTCATCATTTCTGAACCTCGTGTATAAAAAATATATTTTTATAAAAACATGAATTTGAAAGGTGACTACATTCCATTATTTTATTTTTCATAATTTATAATATTGGGAATATATTAATCATTGTATAATTCAAAGTGGTAACATTTAGAAGATTTATTTTTCATTAAATTGTATCAATTTTATTTGATTTTATAAATATGATTATTTATAATTTTTTATTTTATATATATTAAAAATAAGTATATAATACCTTAATATTCATTTATATTATATAATATGCATTTTCCATCCATATAAGAGGATATAAGTAAAGCATAGATAATATACTCATAGGCAGATGAAATCAACTATTATCGAGTCGCATCAACAGAGATGTAGAGATAGTTTATATATTATAAAAAATTAAAATAGTTACTCCTATATCATAAAAAATTTATTATATTATTTAATCATATATCTAATATTCTTTAATGGAATTGAATGGGAAATTTATAGTAATATTAGAATTTAGAAGATAAAAAAAATTAATAAATGAGAATCAGAGTTACCACTTCACTGAAGATTTAATATTTTGTGAAAGCCTTATAGGATTTGGGTTTAACAAACCTATAAATATTTTGATGATATAATTTGAATTAAAATTGGGAAAATTTGTATGTATTATTCTTTAATAAATTAATTATAAGTTATTTTCCATAGGAAATGAGAGGATATGTATAATTTATGATAAGGGTATTTGTCACAAACTGACCTGGGTCGACCTTGAATCGGTCACCCGAGTCGTCCCACGACAGGGCCCAAGAGGTGTTTCTGATCCTCCTGGACTGGCGACAAGAACTATGTTCACCAATAGTGTGACGAAGGGAACTATTTCCCTGAATATAAATAAATAGAGTTAGTCAAAAAAATTATTAAATCATCCCAAAAATGAATAAACTGAATAGAACAACTTATTAGGAACTGAAATACAAAACAATCAGGACCTGAGGACAACTAAACTCCACGTGGCTCCATGGGTCACTCTCCGAGCCCAAGACTCAACATTACCCATGATGATTGAGATCAAACTGAAACATGCACCAGAGAATAAATTCAATAATGAAGTGTATGTGTGAGTATTAAAACTTAGTAGGTGTGCCCAAGAAATCTATTCCCAAATGAATTTTCTTTTAAGCAAAAGAATCATTAATTTCATATTTGAACTAAAATATATAAAAGTTAGGATTTCAACCTGTTACTCAAAAGCAATGTACGAGTCATTTGCCTTATTAATTTCTCAAAACCAAAATCAATCATTTAGTGAGACATTATCATTTCAAAGGGAAAGTGATGTTTACATTTTCAATTCCCACAAAGAGAACAAAACACATTTCGTTGAAAAATAATGTTTTCATAAACCACATTAAAACTACACATCACTTTCCTGTAAGAAAACATTTCACATGAAAACGCTGCAGCAGATTCAATACAAGGGAAATAGAATGAATTTATACATATGATTAACCACTCAAAATTCAATCTATAAGAACGAGTAGACCTAAGTGAAGCCAGGAGATCGAGAATAACTCAGAAGACACCAATATGTGAGACCTCATCCTCATTGATATGTAACACACAATGAAATCAAAATGCTCAAAAAGCTCGGTTATCCTTTCTCAGGCAGGCCGAGGGAAAATCCCATAGTAATGAACCCAAACATATTCTCCAAAAATGGGACATTGGTCAGTACCATAACTTACCTATTCAAAAATCATTCTCAGAATATTCTTTCAATATGACAGGTTCCTATGCCTCATGTATTTAGAAAGGGGTGGGCCTACAGATTCCAATCGAGCATCCAATCACAGTATATATATTAATAAAGAATAATAGGCAACACCCTGAGTCACCCCAAGGAATATGTCCCTCTCCTTTCTTCCGTTGATAATAGGGGTGTCCTAAACAACGGACCCCTATAATAGACAACACAGCAAAAGAGAAGGGACCACATCCAAGAAGTGTTTTATTGAGATAGCTAACTATACTAAAGTTGCAATGGGGACTCACATGGTATTTTTCCTCAAGAAAATCTATTTTTAAAGAATCGCACACACTCCATTTTGGAAACTATGAACGCACTTGGAAACCCATTTTTGAAAACCAATTCAAAACATTCAATAAAAAACACATTTATAAGGACCAAAGGGGCATTTCTTGAACACTAATAAGTTCATTTTATAAAATAGATTTTCGAAATTCAAATACATCGACGGTATTACTTTATTTCAATATAATTAATTATTTTAAAAGACATAAAATTTTAAATAACATTTAATAAAGGTTTGAAGTGAATGAAAAAAATTATTCATTAATTTAAAGTAAAAATTCATATGGAAACATACCTCAAAAAGGGAGGGGACGAAAAAGAAAAACATGGCATCCGACACTGTTGACGAAGACCACATGCAATTGAGAACACATAGACTCCTATATATATACCCTATAGCCCAATACACATATTCCCCATGCCATGATGGAATATGTGGAAGGGTTATTTATAAATATAGGTATACATACCTCTGTATGTGTGTGTGACCCTTCGAGGAGACATTAAATAATCAAATTAACCCAAAAGAAAATCAAAGATTATCAAAAACACTAAATAAAAATTGAAACAATAAAAATGGGTGGAAGAAATCAACCAAAGCCATGGAACAAGGCACTTTCTAAATCCTTACATAAACAGAAATCATTTTGAAAACATGACTTTCACCACTCAAAACCATCAACATTTGATATTAAAGAAAAATACAAATCAATATCACATATTAGATATTTCTCTTTCCTTCAAAACCACCTTCCAAAATCGCCAGCACCTTATGTTCCCACAAAACAAGGTTTGCTCCCACCAAAAAACCATCAAAAACATTCACACTAAAATTCCACACCAAGACAGTCAGAAATCATAACCAATTTTAGATACAATATCCAAACCCAATACATGAACACTTCAAACCCTTTAAAAAAATATTTTCCATCACTCAATCAATATAATAAGCCATTTACACATTTATAAAAACCCATTCAAGAAGAAAAACACGATTTTACACCTAAAATAATTACACTTTCTCTGGAAATTACTCCAAAATCCGGTTTAAATAATTAAACAGATCTAAAATTCATATGTTCAAATACACAACAATGTGAACATGGAAAAACTACTACCTTCTTCGATAAATACTCTTTTCGTACCGAATTGTACTTCAAGTTCCATTGAAAATATAATTTGAAAATTGAATATAATGAATAAAACACATTTCAAGAAACATTACAATACAATATCACAAGACACAGTAATTTATTTTAGAAAAACTCATTTACAACCCATAAACATGTAAAAACACTATCAATTCACATTTTACACTACCCAAATAACATTAGAACTCATTTAAATTAACTGATCAATTAAGGGGGAAAAATAAATCAACCTCATACAACAAAAGATGAACTGTAATGAACCAAGATGTTTCGTCTTCAGCGGAGAACTCCGAAATCCAAAGGAGGAAGAACCGCAAGACCGCCTCACACCCTATAAATTGAAGAAAATTATCAAAACATGATCAACCCATGACCATAGGATCAGAAAAGACTAGAGGGGCCATGGGAAGAGGGAAAAACTCTAGAAAACATAAGAATATGGGAGCTAAGACTTTACCTAGTAGAGGAAAAACAAACACCCTTAAAAACCGAATGGAAACCGTGGAGAAGGTAGGCACGTTAGTACGGCGGAGCTCGCACGAACAAGAGTTATGGGGGTGAGGCTGTGTCACATGAGAAGAGGAAGGAGGGGTGCCGATGGGGGAGGAACGACCGACTGAGTGTGGTCCAGAGAGCTCCTGCATGGGGGGAGGGATCGAGTGTGGAAAGGGGGAGGGGGTCGGTGTTGTGAGGAAGGGGAAAGGATGGTGGTTCTCTATGAGGTAGGGGAAAAGAGTTAGTTAAGGGTTTCATTTTTTAAATTATTTCTATTATAATTTTAAATAAATTCATTTAATAAAAAATGATAATTTTAAAATGAATAAAGTGTAATTGAAACTCAATAATAAATAAAATAATCATGAATGTTGGGTCAGGATGTGACAATTCTCCCCACCATGTCACTTTCGGCCCTCAGAAAGTCCAACGAGATTCAGTTGATCAAAACCCAGGCAAGGGTGATTTGTAACCAAGGAAAAACTTGAATACTCAAATATCATATAACCAACACTCACTATCATTTAGAGCTTGTAACTACAGATTCTGAAAAAGTAAACTATGAGGCCACCCTCAAAATAAGCCACACATCAAAGGAAGAAATCACATAAGACCATAGATCTTGAATAAAGAATGATGAGATTACAAAAAAGATACTCACACATTTAAAAATAAAATACAACAAGGAAAACATAAACCCTAACACAAAAAAACAATCGAAGAAACCAGTTGTACAGTGATATGGATCTCTACAATCATCCATTTCAGGACACACTATTCATGTCAACCAACTATAATCGGGGCCACGTGGAGCGGAAATAAGAAAGTGCTCTGTCAAGAACACCAGGAATTTGGATTCATCACAAGTTCATCCCATGGTGGTCTCCCCACCATATTAGTATTCCAAACAAACAATAGTTTCACAAAATGGAATAAATCTCAAATCCTAATAAACGATGGAGAATCACCAAGAAACGAAACATGGAGCAACAACCACCACCATTCTACATGACCAACATTAAATAAATGAAAAAGATATCCTCATTAAAAAATGTTCCAAAAGGACAAACAACATCATTATCCACACACAAAAAGGATACAACACCCCAAATTACATTAATTACAGCTCAAAAGCAATCCCAATCAAAGAAGCTTTTGATTGAGCTTGCACTACTGCTATGTTAATTCAACAGAGTTGGATGGTTCTCTTGGGGAGTGGATCTAGCCCCACATCACATCCTAGAGACACCCCTAAAAACCCATTGCCAATGGGCTAAATGGTCACATGTATTACGCATATTAGGTGCTTCGCGACATGAAATTTTCTTATTCCCCAACTTACCACATTAAATCACAAATAGTACTTCCTCTCGGATGAATTTGGTGAGGTGGAAAACAACGAACTTTTTTTGTCTCTTATCAACTGGCTAGACGGTGCTAAATAAACTTTAAAATTAATATCCCACCTCACGACTTCTTCATATTCATTAGGGAATGAAGGCACAAGTGGGAGGAATTCTGATCGGAAACCCCTCTCAAAGAATCGGGATTTAAAAAATCATCCCTGACAAGGCTATGGAGATACAACACTTGCTCAGGGAAGCTCTTGGCATACAACAAAACCATTGATTTTCCTTGCTCAAGAACATACAACCTAGATTCCATCAGTATATAAACGTCATTGGGGAAATACTTTTGGATGAACAAGGCTTTAAAGCTTTTCCAAGTGTTATTTTTCGGTGGTTCAGCCAGATGAACAGATTTCTACCATTCTTGACATAAGTCTTCCAACTTGTGGCTGGGAAGATCCAAATTGAGAGGCTCAAGAGATTCAATCCGAAAAAATATCTCCTTGATGATTCATAGCCATTCCTCAGCTATCCCTGGTTCGGGATGCCTAAGAAAATGAGGTGGGATTGACTCTCAGAACCTCTTGAGGAACTCTTGATATTGAGAACCACTAGGTTGCAAATCTGGAATGGACAAACCAAATGTCAAAAACATGGCATGATCAACTGAAAGGCACACTGTGAAAGAACTACCCGTAAGTGCTTCACAAAATACCTTAGAACTCAGTGGGGGATGAAATCTAAAAACAGGGAGCACGAAACCAAATCAAAATATATTATTAAGCAAAATTTTACTTTTCTTTTTTAAATCAACAATACAATCTCAAAACATGATTTCAAACACACCTCCAACACACCCAATCCAAAGTCTAAAAAATAAAACACCACACACACAACATAGGAAACATCAGACACTCACGCCTTTTAAAACAACAAAATCTCTCAGTTTTGAAGAACATTTTAAGAAAACATAACAAGCCTGACGAACCAATCACCAGCTTTTGAAATTACCTTTAGGATCACATATATACATTCTAGTGCTAGCTCACGATCTCACCCATACATACCAAAAACCATCACCTCACCACATACATATATTCATATACATATATGTGGGAACTTGTAGGAATACTAGGATTCAGATAAAATAATCATTATCACATTCAGAACCACATTGAAAATACCTCTTCAAATTTTAATACCACGCATCATCATCCAAGATAATAAATTTCAAATCCCATATTCATCTTAAAATTTCACATTTCACAAAACCTTTCAAAAAACACCCTAGACTTTTCAAAAATAACTTCCATTTTCATACAACCCATTTCAATCTCAAAATATTCAATGTTTGGGTTTTGGAAATCAAATTTCTGACCATCCAATCAACATTTGGTCAAACCAAACATCATTTTAAAATCTAAACAATAAACATCAAAACAATCCCATCCATCATTAAGTAAAATTGAAGGAAATAATTCAACAGGTCAAAAATATCAAAATCCCAAAAGGATTCCAAACAATATACAATGGGATACTAGTGTTGATGGGTGACTTGGACATACTGTTGATGAGCATTTTCCAATCAAACCACCATCAAGAAGAGTATTTCAAGACCACATCCTGGGAACATCGTGGTTTTATAGGCCTTGAAAGATCATTAATACATCTGGCCCTACTATCGTTTCATTTATCCAAATACCAAGCAACGCACAAGAACCAAATCAACCATGAAAATCTGACTTCCCATGGTAAATCAAGGTTTGGCCCACAATGTGGTGGCCAGAAAATCCCCATTACCTACACCCCATGCCTTAATAGTCCTACTCCATCTAACATGACATCCCAAATAACAAAGGGCACTCTGAAAGCATGGTCCTATAAAGAACATATTCCTCTTATAAACTTTTTTCATGAACCTACATGGGTCGACCTTGAATTGGTCACCCATGTCGGCCTGCAACAAGGCCCGAGAGGTATTACCGATCCTCTCGGGCAGGCGACAAGAACCTAGGGATTCAATAGAGTGTCAATGGGAACAAATTTGCCTAATATAAATAAATAGAAGCAGCAGAAAAATAATAATAAAACACACCAAAATTAAATAAACTGAATAGAACAACTAATAATGAATTGAAAACCAAAACTAACCGAACCTGATGACCACTTAACACCATGTGACCCCACAAGTCACTATCCGATTCCAAGACTCAACATCGCCCATGAAGATCGAGAACAAACTAAAAATTCACCTAAGACTAAAAACAAAAACAAAGTATATGTGTGAGTATTAAAACTCAGCAGGTGTTCCCAAATAATCTATTATGAAATGCATTTACATTAAAAAAAAGAATCATCAATTTCAGGTCTAAAATACAATATATAAAAGTATGGGCTTATACTTGTTACTCAAAAGCAATGTACAAATCATTTCGCTTATTCATTTCTCAAAACCCAAATCAATCATTTAGTGAGATATTAGAATTTTCAAAGGGAAAGTGATATTTACATTTTCAATTCTCACAAACAGAATAAAAAAATTCTTTACAAAAATGTTTTCATAAGCCACATTATATCTACACATCACTTTCCAGAAATAAAACATTACATAATAAAAAGCTACAGCAGTTTCACTACAAGGGAAATGGAAATAATATATACATACAGGCAACACACTCAAAACACATGCACTAAGAACAAGTAGACATAGGTGAACCCACAAGATCAAGAGTACTTCAGAAGACACCAATACATGATAAATCATCCTCATTGACATGTCACACATGATGAAATCAAAATTCATGGCTATCCTCTTAGGGAACACGAGGGAAAATTCCATAGCAATGAACCCCAACATATTCGCATACTATGAACCACTGATCAGTACCATAACCAACCAGTGAGGAAATCATTCTCAGAATATTCTATCAATATTTTAGGTTCTAATGTATCGTGTATTTAGAAAGGGGAGGGCCTACCTATGCAAACTAAGCATCCAATCACAGTATATATAATAATAAAGAACAACAGGCAACACCCCGAGTTACCCCAAAGAATATGTCCCTCGCCTTTTTAACATTGATCATAGGGTAATCCTACACAATGGACCCCCATAATATACAACTCAACTAATGATAGGGGACCACATCCAAGGAGAGTTTTATAGAAATAATCAACATTAAAAAAGTGCCTACCATGCCGCACATTATTTTTTTACTCATGCCAAACCATTTCTTAAATAATCACATGCACACCATTTTACAAACAAGGAATGAACTTTGATACTAATTTAATAAATCCAATTCACCACTTTTAATCTAAAACACATTTATAAGGGACAAAGGGGCATTTAAATAACATCAATAAGCACATTTAATAAAACAGTTTCATGAAATTCAAATACACATGGGTTATTACTTTATTCCACAATAATCAATTATTATAAAATCCATAATTTTCTAAATAACATTAAACAAAGGTACGAAATTTAAGAATCAAATTATTATTTAATTTATAGGAAACATGAATAGGCAAACCTACCTCAAAAAGGGAGTATACCAAGATGAACAACTCGGAACCCAATGCCTTTCATGATGACAGCCCCACAATTGCACACACATACATTCCTATATATATAAACACATTAATCAAATACACATATTACCCATGCCATGAGGAAATTTGTGAAAAAATGATTTATATATATAGGTATACATACCTATGTATGTGTGTGTGACCCTTTGAGGAGACACCGAACAATCTAATTAACCCAAAATAGAATCATAAATTACCAAAAACTCTAAATAAAAATTGAAACAATAAAAATGCGTTGAATAAATCAACCAAATCCAAGGTCCAAGCCCCTTTTATGACGATACATAAACCACGCTCATTTTGAAAACTTGAAATTATCCACTCAAAACCATCTAATATTGTTATTATAGAAAAATACAAATCATGTTCACATATTAAATATTTCACTTTCCTTCAAAAACAATTTCCATAATCATATGTACCTTAAGTGCCCTTAAAACAAGGTTTAAAGCTATAAAATAACACTTACAAACATTCACATGAAACACCACCCCAAGACACTCACAAAAAAACATAACCAATTTTTGATACAAAATTCGAACCCAATATACGAACATGTCAAACCCTTCAAAAATGCATTTTACATCAGTCAATGAATATAATAATCCATTTACACATTTTATAAAATCCCTTTCAAGAAGCAAAACAAGATTTAACAACTAATGTGAACACACGTTCCTAACCAATTCCCCAGAAATCATGTTTTAATAATTAAACAATTTAAAAATTCATATGTAAAAATACATGAAAATGTGAACATGCCAAAACTACTCCCTTATTCAATAAAAACTCTTTTTGAACCAAAATGCACCTCATGTGCCCTTGAAAATACAATTTTCACATTCTAAATAAGGCATAAAACACTTTTCAAGAAACATTACAATAGAATATCACAACACATATTCATTTATCATAAAAACCTCATATCTAACCGAGAATCATTTTAAAACACTACTAATTCATATTTATAACTACCTAAATAACATTTAGAACTCATTAAAATTGACTAAATAATTAAGGGGGTAAAAGAAATCAACCTCAAATGATGGTAGATGAACTGGAATGAACCATGATGCTTCGCCTTCAATGGCGGATGCCGAAATCAGCAAGAAGATGATCTGCAAGACCCGACACTAACCCTATAAATGGGAGAAAATTATAAAAACTCGATCAACCCATGACCTGGGGTTCATACAAGACAAAAGGGGCCACAAGAATAGGGAAAATGATTGAATCACGAGAAGTGGGGAGTTGTGACCTTATTAAAGACGGCAGAACTGAAAACACTAAATACCCGAGTGGAAACCGCGGAGATGGGAGGCTCGCTGGTAAAGTTGTGAACGGGTGACTGAGAGTAATGGGGGGGGGGAGGTTTATTCACACATCCATAAGAATGTTGGGGCACTTATGAGGGATGAATGGTCGACAGAGGGGGTGCCGGAGAGCTCCTGCACACAGGGAGGCCATCAAGGGTTTAAATGGGGGAGGGTGATCGACATCGTGAGGTAGAGAGAAAGGAGGGGGGGGGCTTTTCCGTGGAGGTAAAGAGAAAGGGGAATGTTTGGGTTTTCATTTTATTTTAATTAATTGAATTTTAATTTTTATTCAATTTATTTAATTATAAAAAAGAAAACTAAAAAGGAATAAAATTTAATGGAAACTCAAAAATAAAAAAAATAATCATGAATATCAGGTTGGGATGTGACAGTATTATTTGGTAAAAAAAATTTATTAATTATTCCATTAGAACCATTACTGTTAAATTGTAATGATCCAAAAAATATATTTTTATCATTAAATAATTTAGGGATATTTTATTCTCAAACCAATCCAAAACAAAATTGTGTCATGAAAACACTTATTTAAATATAAATACACAAAAGTAGTTTTTCTGAAATAAAATATAATTTTTATTCTAATCTAAAAAACATAAGTTCCTAAACTAAAAATAATTTTATATGAATAAATTATTTTGAAAAATAAAATCATACCAATTTGATAAAATTCATTCATATTTTTTTTATAAATTCATACATCATGATTTTATCATAAATGCAGTGTTATTTTTAAAACACTTGTTTTTAAAAAAAAATCATCTTCTATATGTAAATCCATATAAATCACCATAAAATAATTTAGGAATGATGAATCCAAAATTATTTTTATTTTATCAATTTCTAACTCTAATGTTTAGGAAGTTAAATTTAAAATAAAAACATATATTTTAATGAAACCCTAGTTTTACTAAAGATAATGAATTTTGAAAAATTATGTCTTCTTAATGATATTTCATATAAATTGTGAATTTAATAATTTTCAATAGTTAATTTCAAAATTTAATGATTTAGTCTTAATAATACTTTATTATGATTCAATTTAATTTATTGTAATAAAAATACATAATATAAAGAAAAACATATTTCATCGAAGTATACACCTTCTTGCACTAAATAATTTTAATAACAACATAAATTTAATTATTATTTTTATGGAAATGTAATCTATTACAATAATTTTTATTATGAAACATAATATATTTTTTAATATTAATAACAAATATATATGGATTGAAAATATATTAATTTTGACAATATTCGTATTCTGATGATGCGTTAATGTTTTTCATGCATTGCAAAATTAATCATGTTTCATTTTAGTTTGGTGTAGTGTATTATAATAGGTTTATAACATTGTATTTATCTAAAAGAAGACTTATCCTAATCTATCAGGGTCTTTAATTTTTCACATTAGATAATTTTTCCCATTAATTTTAATAAATATAACTAATGAAATTAGATAATGGTTTATTAATATTCTCTTAAAAAAGTATTAAAATATTTTATAATGGTTCATAAAGGAAAATTATGTCCTAGGAGTGTGAAAACATGTATTCAGTCATAGACCATTTTTTTAGTTATTTAAAATATCATGTTAAAACTCAACATTCATTTTTCAATGTTATTACTCGTACGCGAATCATAATAGAGACCATGTTAAAATAAAATTTCTAGACTGTGATTCTTTTTTTAGGAAACCATATACTCTATATTTTATCAATATTTAATGATGTAATTTAATATTTAGATTAATACATTGGGTTTAGACTATATTATTCTATTCATAATCCCCAAAAAACTAGAAATATCTTCACCATTAATACAATATTATAAGCCCAAAAAGGAAACCAAATATACCATAATTAAACATAACATTTATCCAAATTTTTTCAAACACATAAATAAATACCATAATGATATATATTCCCCAAATAGTAATATTATTTTTCCAAAATAACTAAAATTTCTTTTATAATAAAACTAACCTTTATCCCCCAATGTTATATTTATTTTCAAAATTATACCATCAAAATAAAAGGACTCATTTTCCCAACAAATCATAATCTCCAAAAAAATATAATATAATATAAAACTAAAAGGTTATCTATAATTCATTCATGTACTCTTCTGAAAACCCAACAATAAAATGAAAAATATTATTATTCATATTTGAATCCAAACACAAGAAAAATCAAAAATATTAATTTTTTATTTTATTAATATGATCAATCTTAATCTTATTTACCAATGATTATATCCACAACTCTAAAATTATAATTTGATAATTGAATCATACCGTTTAATGAAATATAAAACCTATTATGATACCAATTGAGACACCCATCATACCTATACTCGTAAATCTCATACTAAAACCACATTCTTAACAAACTGGATTGATACCAACTAACTTGACTAAATCCTAACTACAAATCCCAGATATTTTAGAATATATTTCTATTTAAATAAAATGTTTATAAATTGATTGTCTCCAATAATACATTGAAATAAATCTATACATGAAATATTATAATATATTATTTATGAATTTAATATTAACATAATCTCTAGAAAAAATATTATAATCAATTAATATTAATAAAAAATACAATTTGGAAAAAATAAATTTTTTAAAGATCATTTTTCAATAAATGCTATTTTTCTATGTATATAAAATATATATTTAACAGATAAATTTATAAATATTATAATATTATTCAAACAAAATGATCTTCATTTTTCAATTCACTATGTTATGGTTATATTAGGGTGAATTTTATATATTTTTCTAAAAAAATGTTTTTAAGAGAATAGTGAAAAAATATCTATTTTTTGATACTTCAACTTTTATGACATTTACATTAAAACCAAGATATTCTATGAAATATATTTTTTCAAATAAATTTAATAATAAAGATATTATGATTTAAACAAGACACTTTTTTTAGCATGAGTTACACGAAACAATATGATTATCTTGAGTTACACACAACACTGCATTTGAATTTCATTTCATGCAACACTGAAGTTATCTTTAACTATACACAACACTATGTTTAAAGGAAACTTGACATATTATTAAAATATTATTACAACTATTTTCAACTAATGTTATAATTGAATTTATGAATAAGAATATATAAATTATGAAATGGTTTGTAAAATTAATTCTTTTGTGACAAATTAATTTTAAATGGAAATAAAACCCTTTGGATAATAAAAGGAAATATTTCCCTTGAAAACTTTTTTTAGGATAAGATGTGTGTTTTATATAAATAAAATAACATAAATAAATGTTATTAATTATTTTAATGTAATATATATATATATTAAATATTAAATAAAATGGTTATCATTATTCTTATGTGTTTTATAGACAAAAAATAATAATAAATATGATTTTCTGCTAAAAAACTGTATTTTCTAAAAATATGGGTTTCAAACATTTTTATACTTATAATAAAATTCAATTTTTAACCATATATAAATTTTTTTGGAAAAATGAATTTAAAATCTTATATTATTATTTTAATATTTTATCATGTTAATTTTATGCATATTTCTGGACTATTTTAATTTTTATTAATAGTGAAAACACAAAATTTTAATTGAAAATTTAATTTTTTTCAATTATTTAATATTTTTATAAAATACTTTTAACTGGTTTTAAAGTAAAATTAGATATATTTTATATCAAGTAATCTAATTATAGTCATTTAAATCAAATTTAGCATGAATATTTATGTAAAAAAATTTCAAACTTTTTTCCTTTCAGTCTTTAAAAACCCCTCTTTCTGCTCACGTATGTGGTACAATTTTGAATTATATTTTTACACTTAAAAGAATATATTTTAAAAAAATGCATCTCAAAATTGGAATCCAAATAATTTCTTATCTATAATATGGTAATAATAATTTTTTACCAAAATAAATAGTAAATGTAATAAAAATTAATTGTTACGGTTTAGGTAAAAATGGGCTTACTAGGGTGTTAAAATTTAAATATATGTGTAAAAAAAGACCTAAAAGTTTCCTAAAATGTATTTTATGACAATAAATATACCATTCCACCTATTATGTGGGATAATTTATTAATTTTGGAAACATTACATATGAAAAAGGTAGGAGAATCTATTTCCATTCAAAAATGCCAAAGGTGTAATCTTCCCCACTTATAATAGGCCACCATCTTCTTTATTTTTTACACCTTCAAACCAATTTGGTTCATACAATACGTGACCAAATAACTTACCAAATTCCATCCCTTTATCCAATAAGAATATTTTTTGTCAAATGCTTAAGCAATGAAATCTTTTAGCACAAACCTATAGAGGATACTAGAAGAAGAGGTCATGTTCCTCAACCACCATTATTTTATTTTTTTACACCTCATTCAATTATTATTATAAAATTATTATATAATAAACCACTAATTTAACTATAATATATGTTTTAATTTTAATATAATGATTTAAAACCATATACACTTCTGTCAAATGGGTTATAGAAAAAATCATTCTTGTGTATGGAGGACAACCGCCTTGCAAACCGATGACATTCATTTTTTTATTCCCACCTCATATGGTTACAAATAAGAAGATATTTATATTTTCTGTATGATAATTTGTATACTATTGATATTATTATTATTATATAATTATTATATCATATATAATTTCATACTCTCTATTTTCTTAGTATACGATAACATCATTCATGTGTACGGTGGACTACCATCTTGCAAGGCGATGTAATTAACACAGGATATACATTGAATTTATTAAGGATGGTTTTTTATAAAATATTTTATATATTTGACATAAAAATTATTTTGGAATGATAATATAGTTTTTAATTTTATTTCTTTCAATCCAACATAAATATTTAAACAATATCCATTTGTATGTATGTCTTAATATCTCCACGAATTGTGTATTTAATTTCTTGTAAATAATTTTTTTGGATTACTCTAAATAAATATTTATAAAATTTATATTAAATAAATATTATTTTTGAAATTTTTTATATTATGAATAATGATTATAGTAATAGTACCAAAAACATTACAAATCCAAATCATATATCATAAACAAATCAGTTGTTACATCAAACCTTACTTTTACATGTAATTGATAATAAATAGGCAATAAAAGGAGATATGAAAATAATATATTGTATGAAATATAGAAATATTTTTTATTTAATATATATGTAATATATATTTATTTATTATATAAGAGTATTGAACATGTATGAAGAAAGTCGAGACTTAAGTAATTGGATTTCTGCAACAATTTTATTTTCTCTGAGACAAAGGCTATATTACCCAGATTTTTCCTTTATATGATGTATATAATAAAAATGATTTAATATTATGATTAATATTCATAAACTTATTGGTATTTTTATATCCATTTAAGGATCTATTTTTCATTGGGTTTTTTTGTAATGCCCCGACCCCAGTTACCCAGAGTCGGTACATTATTTTAATACATTGGCATGATTACAAGGAATCAAGTCTCGAAGAACTGATCAGTTTAGCAGTCTTGGAAAATAGATTACATACATGAAAGTTACATTACACTTTATAACATAAACATTCGTATTAAAACTAAAATAAGAAATGTCAATACTTTACCCATAAACCACGAATGGTAAAAAAAATAACACATCCACAGTCAAACATATCACAAAACCTTCAACAGAATATGGAGGATTTTTATCATAATAAATCAACTTCAAAACAAGTTTAAAATCCATTAAAGGATTTTTGACGTTGATGAAAATGATTTGTAAAAAACTTTGAGAGAAATACATCTTTTTCATGAAAACATTTAAAAGTCACACAATTTGGGAAAGAAGTCATTTAAAGGCATTTTTGAATCAAAGTATTCCATACCACTTTCAAAATTTTGAAAGGAATAAACATTTTAAAAAGATTCATGTCCATATAAATAAATCCTTAAAAACCATTTTGAAGACATGGACATCAATGAGAATAATTTATGAGAATGAATATTTAAAACATTTGAAATGATGTTTTAGTAAAAAGTCCTTAAAATAATCCCTTTGAAAACTCTTTCATAAAACATGGAAATGGATAATAAAAATTTCTTAGTAGATACTTGCATATAAACAACCTCGGATAATAAAGGGACTGTGAAATTAACCCTTACCAATTTGGTAACTAACGAAACACACACCCCATAAAAGAGGTATCATACAATGAATATGTAAATCCACATAAATTAAAGTGTATTACATATATAATACAATTATGTGCAGTACATACACAACACAAAAAGTAATAGTGGCAATATTGCATGAATCTCAAAGGAATAAGGAGTGAGATAAAAACCCCTTTCCTTGCACTCTCCTTTAGTCAAGGGTACATTTAGCCTCCAGTATGAATACTATAGTATGTTATTAAATTATACCAGAACCATATTAATATTTATGATATCATACATTATTAATTTATGACTTTATACTACCCATTTAATAATAATTTCTATGTTATATTAATATTTAGAGTAATAATTGTTTTCTTTATCATACGTGTTTTAACATGATACTCTTGATTGTATCAAATAGATAATGATTTAAATACATCCAAAATATAAAACATGGTCTATTTATCATATATATTTAGAATATAAAAATTTATAATAGAAATATAAATGAAATGGAAATCACCGTTTTTGGAAACGGTAGTCCGTACGTACGCATAAACGTTGTTTCCATTTTCATATAGTATTGAAAGAAGTAAGTGAATAAGATATTTGTTAGTACATAAATGATTATATATATAAATATATATATCTCCATTATAATTATTATGTATTATATTTCATACTTATTTGTAATATATATTTTTATAACCGTTGAGGAATGGTGAACATGGAAATGAATCTCATTGCGTCGTGGAGACGGTAATCCGTACGTACGTACGATCTAAAATATCATTCTTTTGATATTAAAATAACATATAATTGGATGATATAACATATATAATGAATCCTTATAATGTTATACTTATTATTTACATCAAATACACATCATTATTATACCCATCCAAATAATAATGTATTGAATAACAATTACACCACGACGTGGAGACGGTAAACCGTACGTACGCACGTATAGTGACATGTCATTCAATCAATGGATAGAATACTGAATATGGTTGTACCATATTTATAATAACATCACAGTATATAGGATATACTGGAGTTATTATTTTATAAATTTAATAACAAAGAAAGAAGAAGTTGAAGAAGAATTGAACATGAAAGTGGGCGGTGAAAACAATACCACTTCTTCGGGTTCTTCCTTTTGATTTGATCAAAAGGGATCCTTAGGTTGGCTTTCCGATCAAAATAAGGCCTCAAGGTTGAATTGAGATAATTTTAGAGAGTATCTTGGTAGAGGTTGGCTATATAAAATGGCTTTTAAGGTGTGAAAATTTGGTTAAAAGTTAGGTCCTTTTATAAGGTGGAGGAGGGTCTCTTTTGGAAAAACTTAAAGTATTAATTTATAATAAATTCATATTCGGTTTCTAATGGCTCAAAACTGAATTATTCAAACTATAAGGTGGGTATGGGTAGAAATATTTTCAACCAATATATTTTAGACAGGTTTGGGTCATTATATTAACCTTATCATTTAGTTTTAACTCTTAGTTAATTAGATTGTAATTTACCATGTAACTTTGTATTTATATATTATATAGTTAATAAACATACTATATAAATCAATGCGTCCCCAAATTGGTCCATTAATGATGCAAGAATTATTATATATGTCCTTTGACCGAAAATTATTTCTTTTAGGAATATAATATAAATTAATAATATAATATTTGTTTTAAAAACTCATTTATGTCAATTTTGATACTACTCATTAATGGATTTTTTTAAAGTCTTAACAACTTTATTAATTCGAAAAAAATTCATTTAAGAAATCATAACATGGTATTTTAACAAATATAATTCGTTAATTTCATCAAAACTTTAAAATTATATTTATTTTAACATTTATAATACCAATTATTTGATTCTTTCATTAATAAGGAAAATACTGCATCATTATTGTGTCATGTATATTTTTACCTTTTCAATGTCTAAAAATTATAAATAAAATATAATTATATTTAAAATTAATATTTATAATTGAAAATATAACATATATAAACCTATGTAAAAAAATTTCTGCTAAAAGATATAAGCTTAAGTCATTTTTGTATTTACTTTAACTTATTTAATATATAGTGTCCCTATCACCTACAAGTGCCTCCATGGGGTCCCAAAATCGTTCCAAAGATGCCCATGGTCAGAAATGTATCCACAAATAAGGTTAGGACACGTTTTAGAGTAATTTATTAATATTATAATATTCTTTTGTTACCCTTATTTACCGGATTTACCCTTTAACCATGGTAAATAAAATATTTACCGAAGTAATTATTCAAAATGTCAAAAAATAAAAGTTACCTATTTAAAAAATTTGGTCATCCTAATTCCAAATATGGAATCCATTTTTCCAAATTAAAAAACCAAAATTGGAAGAAATTAATTTAAAATTAATTCCTATTGTTAAAAAATGCATGTTTTTAAGAGATAATAACTATCAAAAGATTGACTATTGTTTATGTCCGGTATAAATATGAAATTATGTCCGATGACCAAAATTGTATTAAATGGTAAAAATATATTATAAATATACATTAAAACCACTCAAATTCATAATTTATCACTATTAATTATTTTGATTAAAAAAGTTGTTTTTAATTAAAATATAGTAATTTTTACTATTCATCAAAATATAAACGTTATCCGAAAAGTTCCAAAATTTTACCCAGGGCTAATTTCGATATTCCAAATCAAAAAACTAAGTCCATTTTGAGAGGTAAAATTTATAAAATTTTAAAAAGTGGTTATTACTATTCATAAAGACTAGTTTTATTGGTTGTGGTGTGTGGTTATTACCTTCACCTTTTCCATCGTTTCCTCCACCAGTTCTGGGACTACAAGTTTTATTTCACCAACGTCATCTCAACAGGTTAGTGTGAGACATCTCTTTCCATATAACGCTTCATATGGTGCCATCTGAATACATGAATGGAAGCTATTGTTATAGGAAAATTCTACCAGAGGTAAATATTGATCCCACATATCCTGAAATTCAGTTTAGAAAGATATCAACATGACTTATATGGTTTGAATAGTTCGTTCTAATTTTCCATCAGTTTGGGGGTGGTAGGAAGTGCTCAAATGATGTCATTATCCAGGGTTTTCTGAAGTCTTTTCCAGAATCTTGAAGTAAAATGGAGATCACGATCAGAAACAATTGATAGGGGTAATCTATGAAGTCTCACAACTTCATTAATATATAGTATTGCTAGACGTTCCAGTGGTATATCTTCTCTTATTGTAATAAAATGTGCTGACTTGGTAAAACGATCAACAATAACCCATATTGCATCATTTCATCTAGGAGTCATTGGTAGCCCCATGACAAAGTCCATCGTAATATTGTCCCATTTCCACTCAGGTATGAGAAAAGGTTAAGGTTGTTGCCTTCCATATTTCACTTATTTACAAACTATACATCTTGACACAAAATCAGCAATCTCCCTCTTTATGTTGTCCCACAAAAAATGTTTCTTTAAATCTCTATACATTTTGGTGCTCCCAGTGCGTATAGAGAAATTGGAACTATGAGCATCATCCAACAATTCCATTTTTAGATCAGGTATATTGCGAACACAATGCCTATTCCCATCCTTCAAAATTCCATCTTCATACACAAAGACTCTCAATCTCTGATCATTCAAATCTTTAATCTTCTTTTGAAATTCCTCATCCTCGGTCTGAGAACTGTTAATCCTTTCTAGTAAAGAAGCTTTGGAAACCCTTTGAAAAATCATTGATGTTTCACCTTCCATTGTTATTCCCATGTCCATCTTCACTAGATCCATGAAAATTGGATCCCTTTCAATTCTCATATTGTTCAAATCTCCATGATCTTTTCTTCTCAAAGCATCTTCCACCATGTTTTACTTCCTCGGGTGGTAGTGTAACGTACAATCACAATCCTTGATTAATTCAAGCCATCTACTTTGCCTCATGTTGAGATCATTTTGTGAGAAAATATACTTTAAACTATTGTGATCAGTATAAATATCACATTTTCACCATAGAGGTAGTCTCTCCATATCTTCAACGAAATGATCATAGCTGCTAACTCGAGATAATGAGTGGGATAGTTTTGCTCATGAATTTTCAACTATCGTGATGCATAGGCAATAACCCCATCATTCTGCATAAGGACACAACCAAGTACTTTCTTCGATGCATCACTATAAATAACGAACCCATTATTCACCGATGGTTGAGTCAATATAGGAGCATTGAATAATCTTCTCTTCAGTTCTTCAAAACATTCTTCAAAATCTTTTTTCCAAACAAATTTAACCCCTTTACATGTGATCTTTGTTAATGGGTTAGCCAATCGGGAAAAATTCTGGACGAAACGTCGATAATAACCTGTTAAACCAATAAAACTGTGTACCTCAGTTATAGTTGTCGGTGCATGCCATTCTTGGATTTCCACGGTCTTATAACGACCAATAGAGATTCCATCTTTAGAGAAAATATGACCGAGTAAAGAAATCTCTTGAATCCAGAATTCACACTTTCTAAACATCCCATACAATTCATGTCTTCTAAGAGTCTTTAGGATAATGCGCAAGTGACTTTCATGATCTTCATTGATTTTGGATTATACCAATATATCATCAATAAATGACACAAAAAATTCATCGAGATATTTTTTGAAAACTCTATTCATTAGATCCATGAATACAGAGGGTGCATTAGTCAATCCAAAAGGCATTACCATAAACTCGTAATGCCCATACGTGGTTCGAAATTATGTCTTCGGAATGTCTTCCTTCTTCACACACAATTTATGGTATCCAGATCGAAGGTCCATCTTTGAAAAGTATTGAGCTCCATGTAGATGGTCAAATAAATCATCAATGCGATGTAGGGGATTCTTGTTCTTTATTGTTATGGCATTGATCTCCCTATAGTTGATACATAACCTCATAGATCCATCTTTGTTTTTAACAAAAAGAACTGGGGATCCCCATGGAGAAATAGTAGGGTGAATAATTCCCTTATTACTCAATTCTTCTAGTTGTTTCTTTAGTTCAACTATTTCTACAGTGGCCAATCTATAAGGGGTCTTCGATATAGGCCTTGATCCATGAATTGAATCAATGGAAAACTCAACTTCTCGTTATGGAGGATGTCCAAGTAAATCGTCCGGAAACACATCTACAAATTCATTCACAACCGGTAAATCCCCTATTTGAACATTCATTTCCTCACCCACAATCCTTTCATTTTCGTCCTCCCCAATAATTAAATTTAGCTGAGATGCTAGGGGTGGATCTAGATAATAATTTGGTGGTGACGATTCTTCTCTAAAGATAAGGTGTTCCTTATCATCATCATAAAAAATCGTAACCTCATTTTTCTTACAATAAATTTCCGCATCATGGTCCTAAATCCAATCCATACCGAGGATTATATCAAACTAAATCATAGGTATGACGATGAGATCAGCGGATAAAGAACATTTATGTGCTCTAATGGGGACTGATTCACAAAACCTTGTTGCTATGATACTTACCTTAAGAGTTTTTACTAACAACTCCCTTGTAAAATAAAATTGTAAATATCTAAATTTCTCAAAAAACTGGGATGATATGAAATAATGTAATGATCTAGAATCAAATAATGAATTTTCTAAACTTGAAGAAACCATTAAATTACCTACCACCACGTATTTAGGAGCTTCTATCTCAGCAGTAGTGATATAATAAGCTTGGACTTGAACCCTTGGCCTTTTCTGAGGTATGTTCCGCTGACGCTTAGGTCTATTTTCTCAAATCAGAGTTTATCTAAATCTAGATTCCAAGGTTTATACTAAACATCCTTTGATACAAACAGTAATTCCCCGACCCTATTTTCCCAAAATCGGTGAATTATTTTAATACATTATCATGATTACAAGGAATCTAGTCCCGAAGGACCGTTCAATTTAGATGTCTTGGAAAATAGATTACATACATGAATGTTACATTACACTTTATAACATACAAAATAATATAAATAATCCTTTATGAACGCCATTATTCCCTTGGATTAACCCTGTATATCAATCACAATACACTTCTTGGAATCTTGGGAAAATAAAACATAGAAAGGGGTGAGCTCAAACGCTCAGTAATGGTAAGAAATACAACAGAAACTTTCAAAAATAAGCATGAACATTTAAAGCAATGTATAAAACTAAAACAAAATCTTTTATACACGAGCATCAGAATAATATAGCAGAATTAAAATGAAATAATTCTATTTACCTATTCACATTGATATTCTGTAATCAAATAATTTCATTAAATATCAATAACCACATTCATAACAATGGAATGCATAATGCCAGACTATCATAACCACATAGCCAAGGCCTCGTGCTAAGACTACAAATATGATTTTGTCAAGGCCTTGTGCCAAGACACGAGTTTGTCTCGTAAGACCTACCGATTCATCAAGGAGCTATAGCAGGCTCCACCCGTCACATACTAAGTCCAATGCATTCTTAATATGAAATGGTCTAAACATAACATAAATATTTGTATTAAAAATAGTATACAAAATATCAATACTTTACCCATAAACCATGAATGGTAAAAAAAATAGATCAATTTTCAAACATATCACAAAACCTTCAACACAATATGGAATATTTTTATCATGATAAATCAACATCAAACCATGTTTAAAATCCATTAAAGGATTTTTGAATTTGATGGAAATTATTTGTAAAACACTTTGAGAGAAATACCCCTTTTTCATTAAAACATTTAAAAGTCACACAATTTATAAAATAATTCATTTAAAGACATTTTTGAATAAAAGTTTCCCATACCACTTTCAAACATTTGAAATGAATTAACATTTTAAAAACATTCATGTCCATATAAATAAATCCATAAAAACCATTTTGAAGACATGGACATTGATGAGAATGATTTAGAAGAATAAATATTTAAAATATTTGAACTGATGTTTTAGTAAAAAGTCCCTTAAAATAATCCCTTTGAAAACTCATTCATAAAACATGGACATTGATTAAAAATATGTCCCAGTAGATACATGTGTAAAAACAACCTCGGATAATAAAGGGATTGTGAAATTAACACTTACCAATTTGGTAAGTTACGAAACACACACCCCATGAAAGAGGTATAATAAAATGAATATTTAAATTCACATAAATTAAATTTTATTATAGAAAGAATACTATTATGGTCAGTACATACACCACACAAAAGTTAATAGTGGCAATATGGCCTGAATCTGACGGGAATACAGAGTGAGATGAAAACCCCTTACCATGCACTCTCCTTTAGTCATGGGTACGTTTATCCACCTGTATGAATACAATGGTATGTTATTAAATTATACCAGAACCATATTAATATTTATGATATCATACATTATTCATTTATGACTTTATACTACCCATTTAACAAAAATTTCCATGTTATATTAATATTTCGGGTAATAATTGCTTTCTTTATCGTACGTGTTTTAACTTGTTACTCTTGATTGTATCACTTAGATCATGATTTAAATACTTCCATAATATAAAAAATGATTCATTTATCATATATATTTAGAATATAAAAATTTATAATAGACGTTTAAATGAAATGGAAAACACCGTTTATGGAGACGGTAGTCCGTACGTACGCATAAACGTTGTTTCTGTTTTCACATAGTATTGAACGGAAGTAAGTGAATAAGATATTTGTAAGTACATAAACTTTTATATATATATATATATATATATCTAGTAGAATTATTATTTCATATATTACGTACTTATTAGTAATATATATTATTATAATCATTGATTAATGGTGAACTTGGAAATGAATCTCATCGCGTCGTGGAGACGGTAATCTGTACGTACATACAAGTGAAAATATCATTATTTTGATATTAAAATAATATATAATTGGATGGTATATCATATATACATAATCCTTATAAATTTATATTTATTATTTACATCAAATAAACATCGTTATTATACCCATACAAATAATAATGTATTGAATAACAATTACACCACGGCGTGGAGACGGTAATCTGTACGTACGCACATATGGTGACATGTCATTATAAGTATGGATATAATACTGAATATGGTTTTACCATATTTATAATAACATCACAGTATATAGGATATAATGGAGTTGTTATTTTAGAATAGAAATGACAATGAAAGAAGAAGTTGAAGGAGAAATGAACTTGAAATAGGGTGGTAAAAAACATTACCTCTTCATCGGGTTCTTCCTTTTGATTTGATCAATAGGTCTCATTAAGATGTCTTTCTGATCAAAATAAGGCCTCTATGTTGAATTGAGGGAAGTTAAGAGAGTATTTGGGTAGGGTTTGTCCAAACCAAAATTCTTTGAAGGTGTGAAAAATTTGTTAAAATTTGGGTCCTTTTATAAGGTGGAGGAGGGGCTCTTTAGAAAAATGTAAATAATTAATTTATAATAAATTCATATTCGGTTTATAATGGATCCAAAGTGGATAATTAAAATTATAAGGTGAGATTGGGTCGATAGTTTTTCAACCAATATATTTTAGAGAGGTTTGGGTCATTATATTAACCTTATATTTCATTTTTAAGTCGTATTTAATTAGATTTTAATTTACCATGTCACTATGTAGTTTTATATTATATTGTTAATAAAACTACTATATAAATCCATGAGACCCCAATTTGGTCCACTAATGACACACCAATAATTATATAATTCATTTGTCTGAACCATATATTTTTCGGAATAGAATATAAATTAATAATATAATATTTGTTTTAAAAACTCATATATGTCAATTTTGATACTACTCAATAATTTATTTATTTTAAAGTCTAAACAACATTATTAATTAGAACCTAATTCAATTATAAAATCCTAACATGGAAAATTAACCAATAAAATTTGTGTATATTGGGAACAAAAAGTCTCTTCCCAACCTTCGAAATTCCATCTTCATACACAAACTCTCTCATAACCCATCATTCACAGCTTTAATCTTCTTTTGAAATTCTTCATCCTCGGTCCAAGAACTCTTAATAATTTTTAGTAAAGATGGTTTGGCAACCATTTGAAAAAGCATCGATGATTCTCCTTCCATGGTTATTCCCATGTCTATCTTCACTAGATCCATGAAAATTGGACCCCTTTCAATTCTCATATTGTTCAATACTCCATGATCTTTTCTACTCAAAGCATCAGCCACTTTGTTTTCCTTCGCTAGGTGGTATGTATCGTACAATCATATTCGTTGATTAATTCATGCCATCTCTATTTCCTCATGTTGAGTTATTTTTGTGAGAAAATATACTTCAAACACTTATGATTAGTATAAATCTCACATTTCTCACCATAGAGGTCGTGTCTCCATATCTTCAAAGAAAAGATCACAACTTCTAACTCGAGATCATGAGTTGGATAGTTTTTCTCATGAATTTTCAACTGTCGTGATTCATAGGCAATAAACCTATCATTCTGCCTAAGGAAACAACCACGTCCATTCATCAATGAATCACTATAAATAATGAACCCATAATTCCCCGATGGTAGAGTCAATATAGGATCATTGACTAATCTTCTCTTCAGTTCTTCAAAACATTCTCCACACTCTTTTGTCCAAACTATTTTAACCCCTTTACATGTGAGCTTTGTTAATGGGTTAGCCAACCGGGCAAAATTCTGGACGAAATGTCGATAATAACCTGCTAAACAAATAAAACTACGTACCTCAGTTATACTCGTCGGTTCAGGAAATTCTTGAATTTCCTTGGTCTTAAGAGTATCAACAGAGATTCCATCTCTAGAAAAAATATGGCCGAGAAAAGAAATCGCTTGAATCCAGAATTCACATGTGCTAAACATCCCACATAATTCATGTCTTCTCGGAGTCTTTAGGATAATGCGCAAGTGATTTTCATGATCTTCATAGCTTTTGGAGTATACCAAGATATCGTCAATAAATACCACCACAAATTCATTGAGATATTTCTTGAAAACTCAATTCATCAGATCCATGAATACAAAGGGTTCATTAGACAATCCAAACAGCATTACCGTAAACTCGTAATGCATGTACCTGGTTTGAAATGCTGTCTTTGGAATGTCTTCCTTCTTCACACACAACTGATGGTATCCAGATCAATGGTCAATATTTTAAAAGTATTAAGCTCCATGCAGTTTTTCAAATAAGTCATCAATGCGAGGTAGGGGATACTTGTTCTTTATTGTTAGAGAATTGATCTCACTGTAGTCGATACATAACCTCATAGATCCATCTTTCTTTTTAACAAAAATAACATTGGATCCCCATGGAGAAACACTAGGGCGAATAAAATCCCTTATTACTCAATTCCTTTAGTTGTTTCATTAGTTCAACTAATTCTACAGTGGCTAATCATAAGGGGGATTCGATATAAGACTTGATCCAGGAATTAAATCAATGGGAAACTCAACTTCTCGTTCTGGAGGATGTCCAAGTAAATCTTCTGGAAACACATATACATATTCATTCACAATAGATACATCCTCTATTTGAACATTCATTTCCTCACCCACAGTCATTTCATTCTCTTCCTCCCCAATAATTGAATTTAGTTGCGCTACTGGGGGTGGATCTAGATAAAAATTTGGTGGTGACTATTATTCTCTAAAGACAATGTGTTCCTTATCATCATCATCAAAAATCATAACCTCCTTTTTCTTACAATAAATATTCGCATCATGGTCTGAAATCCAATCCATACCGAGGATTATATAAAAATCAATCATAGGTATGATGTTGAGATCAGCGGATAAAGAAATTTTATGTGCTCTAATAGGGAATGATTCACAAAACTTTGTTGCAATGATACTTCCCTTATGTGTTTTAACTAACAACTCCCTTGATAAATCAAATTGGAAATATCTTATTTTCATTGAAAACTGGGAATATATGAAACAATGTGATGATCTAGAATCAAATAATTCATTTTATAAACATGAGGAAACCATAAATTACCATCCACTGTGTCTTTCAGAGGTTCAACCTCAGCAGTAGTGATAAAATAAATTGGCCTTGATCCCTTGGCCATTTCTGAGGTATGTTCCCCTGACGCTTAGGACATTCATTTTCATAATTTCCCATCTACCTACAATTGTAGCATTGGACATCGGTAGCTTCCTTCTTCCCCTTGCAATCACAAGCTTGGTGGCCTTTTTCACCACACATGAAGCAGACTCACATTCCTTTTAAGCAAGTACTAGATTGTTTCCACCCACATTTACTGTAGGCTGGATATTCCACATTTCCCTTCTTCTCTTTACTTCCAATCCCATATTGATCAGCAGATCTCTTCTTCTCTTTCTTTTCTTTAAATTCATAAGACTTAGAGGATTCCTTTTTTGTCTTCATAGCACATGAGACAATGTATTCGTACAATGAGAAGGATTGGGAGACTAATTCTTGACGGAGAAATGGTTTTAACCCATCAACGAAATGATCAAACTTACTTATTGGGTTATTTATATAATCTCTTGCATACCTTGATAGCCTTGTAAAAATAGTCTCATACTTTTTGACATTCTCATCCACCTTTTGTCTCACACTCAGAAATTGCCTTTCCATATCTACTTGATGGTCACGAGGAAAGTATTTTTCAAAAAATTGATATTTGAACTCCCTCCATTCCATATTTGAAACTTCATCATCTTCCTTTGTGTTTTGAGTCAATGACCACCATTGATCAGCATCTCCAGTGAGGTGGTAAACTGCCATGATAACTTTTTCCCTTTCACTACTCCCCCAAGACTGAAATATTTTCTCTAGGTAATTTATCCATTACATAGCTACTAAGGGATTAGGATTCCCATTGAATGTTGGTGGTTGTTTCCTCATGAAGCGATGTAACATTGATCATCCACACTGTGAATCTGGGTTCTCCATACAGGTATGGTTATTATTCATAAGCTGAGTGAGTTGTCCCAGTATGGTGATTAGCTAATCAAAACCAGTTTCATTACCAGCTCCACTATAATTATCTTGAGCAGGAGGGAAATCCCTACATAGAGTGTGTGCATTAATAAGGTTTCTATTTCTTCTACTAGGATCCATTTATAAACAATGGTATAAACTAGAACATTTTATGAATCAAAATACATAATTACATACATAAAAAAACTTAACATAAATTGAACTATTTATGGATATAATCCATAATAATAAAAATGTTTTATTTGAAAAACTATATTCTCATAAACCCTTTATACTGATTTGTAAATAAATTGAGAGTTATCCTAAGAAAAAGCCTCGTGAGTATCGTAACCAAGAGTGCAGCAAGGCCCGTTGTCATGCACCAGTTCCCGTTCAAGACTAGCTCAAAGTGGTGTTTTTGGGTTTTACCCCTAGGTAAATCTGTGCCAGAGCTTCCTCTACCTGATCATATCCAGACATGGATGTATTTCCCAGAAAACTCCGAAAATCTCTACAATACCAAAATTCTAAGAAGTTCTTCTATACTAATCCTCAATGTCCATCTTAGGTCTATTTTCTCTAATCAGAGCTTATCTAAATCTAGCTTCCAAGGTTTGTACTAAACTGCCTCTGATACCAACTATAATGCCCCGACCCCAGTTTCCCAGAGTCGGTGCATTATTTTAATACATTGGAAAGATTATAAGGAATCATGTCTCAAAGGACCGATCAGTTTAGATGTCTTGGAAAATAGATTACATACAGGAATGTTACATTACACTTTATAACATACAAAACAATATAAATAATCTTTTAGGAATGCCATTATTCCCTTGGATTAACGCTGAATATAAATCACAATACACGTATTGGAATCCTGGGAAAATAAAACATAGAAAGGGGTGAGCTCAAACGCTCAGTAAGGGTAAGCAATACAGCGAAAACTTTCAAAAATAAGACTAAACGTTTAAAAAAATATATAAAACTAAAACAAAAGCCTTTTAAACATTAACATCAGCATAATATGGAAGAAATAAAATGAAATAATTCCATTTAATTATTCACATGGATATTCTACTAATCGAATAATCGCATGCAATATCAATAACCACTTTCATAATGTTGGAATGCATAATGCCAGACTATCATTACCACTTTTCCAAGGCCTCGTGCAAAGACTACAAATAAGATTTTGTCAATGCCTCACGCCATATCTGTAGCTTGTCTTATTTGACCCTCTAATGCATCGAGGAGCTATAGCGGGCACTACCTGTCACTTACTAAGTCCAATTCATTCCCCATATAAAAATGTCTAATCATAACATAAACATTCTTATTAAAACATTGATACTAAATGTCAGCACTTTACCAATAAACCATGAATGGTAAAAAAATAACACATCCATGGTCAAACATATCACAAAACCATCAACACAATATGGATGATTTGTATCAAAAAAAATACTTCAAAACAAATTTAAAATCCATTAAAGGAATATTGGTGTTGATGAAAATGATTTGTAAAACTCTTTGAGAGAAGTACCCCTTTTTCATGAAAACATTTAAAATCCACACAATTTGGAAAAGAAGTCATTTAAAGAAATTTTTGAATCATAGTTTCCCATAACACTTTCAAACTTTTGAAAGGAATTAACATTTAAAAAAAATTCATGTCCATAGAAATATATCCTTAAAAACCGTTTTGATGACATGGACATTAATGAGAATTATTTATAAGAATAAATATTTAGAACAGTTGAAATGATTTTTTAGTAAAAAGTACCTTAAAACAATCCCTTTGATAACTCTGTCATAAAACATAGACATGGATAATAAATATGGCCCAGTAGACACTTGTGTAAAAACATCCTCAGATAATAAAGGGATTGTGAAATTAACCCTTACCAATTTGGTAACATACGAAACAAACACCCCATGAAATAGGTATCATACAATGAATATGTAAATTCAAATAAATTAAAGTGTATTAAATAAATAATACAATTATGGGTAGTACATACACCACACAAAAGGTAATAGTGCAATATGACATGAATCTCTTGGGAATATGGAGTGAGATGAAAAACCCATACCTTGCACTTTCCTTTAGTCAAGGGTACGTTTAGCCTCCGGTATGAATACAATAGTACGGTATCAAATTATATCAAGACCATATTAATATTTTTGATATCCTAAATTTTTTCATTTATGACTTTATACTACCCATTTAATAATAATTTCCATGTTATATTAATATTTCGGTTAATAAACTTTTTCTTTATCGTATGTGTTTTAACATGTTACTCTTGATTGTATCAGATAGATCATGACTTAAATAATTCCAGAATATAAAACAGTATTTATTTATCATATATACTTAGAATATAATAATTCATAATAGATGCATAAATGAAATGTAAAACACTGTTTATGGAGATGGTAGTCCGTACGTATGCATAAACGTTGTTTTCGTTTTCATAATGTATTGAATGGAAGTATGTTAATAAGATATTTGTAAGTACATAAATACTTATATATATAAATATATATATCTCTATTAGAATTATTATGTCATATATTACATACTTATTAGTAATATATATTTTTATAATCGTTGATGAATGGTGAACTTGGAAATGAATCTCATCGCATCGTGGAGACGGTAATCCGTACGTACGCACGAGCGAAAATATCATTCTATTGATATTAAAATAATATATAATTGGATGTTATATCATATATAAATAATCCTTATAATCTTATATTTATTATTTACATCAAATAAACATCATTATTATACCCATTAAAATAATAATGTATTGAATAATAATTACACCATGACGTGGAGACGGTAATCCGTACGTACACACGTATGGTGACATGTCATTCAAAGGATGGATAAAATACATAATATGGTTGTACCATATTTATAATAACATCACATTATATAGGATATACTGTAGTTATTATTTTTGAATAGAAATAAGAACGAAAGATGAAGTTGATGGAGAAATGAACTTGAAAGAGGGTGGTGAAAACATTATATCTTCTTTGAGTTATTCCTTTTGATTTGATCAAAATAGCTCCTTAGGATGGCTTTAGGATCAAACTAAGGCCACTAGATTGAAGTTAGGGATGTTTATAGAGTATTTGGGTAGATTTTGGAAGAACAAAAAGGCTTTAAAGATGTGAAGAATTGGTTAAAAGTTGGGTCCTTTTATAAGGGGGAGGAGGGGGTCTTTAGAAACAACATTTAGTATTAATTTATAATAAATTCATATTCTGTTTCAAATGTCTAAAAAGTGGATTATTAAAAGTATAAGGTGGTTATGAGACGAAATATTATCCATCCAATATATTTTAGATAACTTTGGGTAATTATAGTATCCTTATCTTTTAGTTTTAACTCTTAGTTAATTAGATTGACATTTACCGTGTCACTTTGTATTTTTATATTATATAGTTAATAAACATACTATATACATCCAATAGACCCCATATTGGTCCATAAATGGTACACCAATAATTATATATGTCCTTTGGCCGATCCATAAACTTTTAGGAATAAAATATAAATTAATAATATAATAGTTTTTTAAAAAACTCATTTATGTCAATTTTGATACTACTCAATAATTGATTTTTGATAAAGTCTTAAAAACTTTACTAATTAGAACCAAATGCATTTTATAAATACTAACATGGTATATTAACCAATAAAATTCGTGTGTTACATAAAAAATTTCAAATTATATTTATTTTAACATTTATAATTCCAATTATTTTATTCATTCATTAATAAGGATAATACTGCATCATTATTGTGTCATATATATTTTTACTTTATCAATTTATAAAAATTATAAATAAAACACCATTATGTAGGAAATATTTTTATATTTCTAATGAATATATATAATTGAAAATATATCATATATAAACTTATGTAAAAATTGTTTTGCTAAAAGATATAACCTTTTGTAATTTTTGTATTTACATTACCATAATTAATATAAAGTGTCCCTATCACCTAAAAGTGGCACCATGGGGTCCCAAAATCGACCCAAAGATGACCATGGTCGGAAATGTATCCACCAATAATGTTAGGACACGTTTTAGGGTAAATTAGTATTATAATAATAATATTTTTTTTACCCTTATTTTCCCGATTTAGCCTTTAAACATTGTAAATAAAATATTTACCGAAGTAATTATTCAAAATGTCTAAAAATAAAAGATACCTATTTACACAATTAGGATATCCTGATTCCAAATATAGAATCCTTTTTTCCAAATGAAAAACACAGAAGTGGCGTAAATTAATTTTAAATTAATTCCTGTTGTTAAAACAAAAAACGTGTTTTTAAAAGATAATAACTATCAAAAGATTGAGTGTTGTTTATGTCCGGTTTAAATGTGAAATTATGTCCAATGACCAAAATTGTATTAAATGGAAAAAATATATTATAAATATACTTTTAAACCACTCAAATTCATAATTTATCACTATTAATTATTTTGATTAAAAAAGTTGTTTTTAATTAAAATATAGTAATTCTCACTATTTATCAAAATATAAAAGTTATCCGAATAGTTCTAAAAATTTACCCTAGGCTAATTTCGATATTCCAAATCAAAAAATGAAGTCCATTTTGAGAGAAAAAATTTATAAAATTTCAAATAGTTAGTATTACTATTCATAACGACTAGTTTGATTGGTTGTGGTGTGTGTTAGAACATGAAGTTACGTTCAACAGACGGTTAAATATTTATCAAAGGGAAGTGAATCGTGGATGCTTGGGGTGTTACATTGTTGTTCAAAAGTAAATATGTCTCTATGGAATTTTTATCATATTTTTCATTCTTAGCGATCTATGTTACGGTATGCATCTATAATGTCTCAAAAGGTGTATATACAACCACTATGACCATTAATGTCCTCAAATTATTAATCCTAATAATATTTGAAGATCAGTTTTACATTGTTATTTTATGAGGAATATGACTTGATGTTTCCAAAATGGTAATGATTTTATGATACAATCTAATTGTTTTTCAGGATGACATAGGATTATTCTTTCAATGATAAAATATTATTATCAATTTCTAATTAAACTCATTAATTTTATTTTATCTTATATATTCATGATATTTTTAAGTATTATTTCAATTTTCCCACTGTATTTGTTTTTAAAAGAATTGAGTTGATTCTGTTAAGAAAATTCATCTTTATTTCTCTCTTTAGTCAAAAATCATTTTTCTTCTAAAAATGATTTCTAATAATGTCTTCGATTCTTTTTATTATTAACATATTATTTTTTTTAAAAAAATTACTCATATATTTTTTTTTAAAATATTATTGTCATATTTCAAACAATGCTCATTAGTATTTTGATGAAAATGTGAAAAGAATAATTTTTTTTAACATGAATGACATTAATAGTATTTCCTACTAAATGAACACAACATGGTTTATATATTTATTTAAAATATTTCAATATTTTTTATAAAAAAAATTAGTTAATATTTGGTAATTTTTTAAATATGAACTAAATTATTTGAAAATGGAAGGGATATTAAATGTTTCTAATGTTCTGAAAAGAATTTTTCAAAGTGGAAAGGATATTTTACTCAGGAAATGTTTTAAATGATTATTTTAAAAAACATCATGTAAATTTAATCACATTTATTTCCAATGTAATGTATTTTCATAATTTTTTATGTTTTAAAAATTGATTTTAAAATAAAATCTATATTCCTCTATAAATGTCCCATGTATTCTTAAAAAATTATCTTCCATACTAGAAAACATAATTTGAGGTTATTTTTTCTTTATTGTGGATATGATACAATATTCTATTAATATTTTTTCTTGAATAATTTATTGTTTTGATAAAAAAAATTATGAAACCCATTTCTCTTCCACGAGTAATATAATGATAAAATGATTATGAAAGAAACTTTTTTTCCACGGGTTATGATTTGATGAAATTATAAAATGACTTTAAAACCTGTTTATTTTCCACAAGTTATTTTTGATGAGATTTTAATGAAACCCATTATATTTCATTGTTTCTGATATGACGAATATTTAATTAACTTGTGGCACACTAATATATGCTATTTATTATGTCACAGTGGAGAAATTGTAACTAAGGATAGGGTTTATGTTATAACAAGGGGATGTGGACAAATAATAACTAGGGACAATAGATTTGTTATAAACAAAAATGGTTGGGACTAATATCTACCTCTAATTCACTGGGTAAAGATTAATATCCCATGATATAGATATCACCTGAATGGAAAGTGTACTCGATTAAGTAAGGTACTTTTCCCACTATGATTCTCTTGGGAATGAACCTTTAATAATATGATGGTTTGGGGAGTGAAATCATTCTTATATGAGGAAAAGGGTTCTAATGGGGACAATGGTGGGCCCCGTGTAGGATATCTCTACACTGAAATGGATGGTGAAAGGGTAGTTATCCATATCATGAAGAAGGTATTTGTGTGGTTATACAAATAATAATATGTTATTAATTTACGGTGGGTAGCATTGAAATATGTATTTATATTTTTATGTATAGAAAAAATCTATATCTTATACAATATTAGGCTCTTGTGACTCATGTTCATTGATTCCTAAATGATTTATTCAGTATGAACTGCCAATATTTATGTCATGAATGATGTTTATGATCAATGAATAGTTGGGTATTAATTTCATTTGATATTATCATTATCAAATACTCTTATACTTACATTATTATTTCATATGTTCATAGATTGATATTTCTTGTGTATATCTTATTTACCATTATAGGAAACTCTATTTTTTTATTTCCCTATGTTACGAAGAAATGTTTTATGTAGGGTATATATATGGAGAGTCCTAAATTGGAAGTTATTTGTTCGAAACATTGGAGATCATCAACCGTTTCAGAATATTGTGTTTCATGTTTCCAAAAGCACTAAAAAATTATGGTCATTAGGCATGTGTTTGGGTAATTTAATTAATATTCTTTTAAATAAATGTAATATCCATGTATGAGAAGCCTGGTGCACACATGTTGGTATAATATAATGGTTTAGTTAAACCTTGGAATCATCAATGAGAAATATTTAGTGAGACCTCTTGGGATATTTCCAAGGATATGTTTTAGGATACCTCTAATGATAAGTCTTTGGATTAGATAATGTATTGGAAAATATCATTGAATTTTGGTAATGTAAACTGTGAGTGATATTTAACCAATTAAAACCCATACTTTATGATAAAAGTTTATGTGGCGTTAGAATAGATGTGCCTAAGAGTTACACCAACCTGAACTCTGTATTGAGCATGTCTCGATCACGAATGGGTGAAAAACTGGGCCTTCTTGTACACCTACTCTAACACTCTTAGGTAATATTATTAAAATTTTAAGAAACACATTATAAACAACCGTGATGTATTTAAATAGAATATTATTATCAATGACACAAGATAAACCTATGTTGTAATAGATTTAAAAGAAGGCATCTTTATTTAGACATATTAAATTATATTTTAAGACTATGTGACTTACATTATTATTAGAGTTTCTCACACTATTCTTCCTGCTCTTACTCAATGGTGGGAACAATAATTATCTATACTAAAATTTAATGTGACGGATTATTGAAAATGATAGGAAAATGGGATGATTACTAGAGTAAATAATTTTTTAATTATGCCTAATCAATTTTGACTTAATATAATTAGTGGTTTGTACCTTAAACCACTCTCTGATTTACCATACAAGATATGTAATGTGTTTACTAATTGTTCAAAAGATGGTAACCATAGTGGAATGAGGATTGCATTTCTCATATTTCTAGAATGTTAAAGAAGCACACAATTGAATGTATCAGAGGGGAGAGATGATATTTTGACATTAGGAAAGAAGTACATCGACCATATAACTACAATGGGAAATGTAAATATAAATTAATGCAACATATAAGAATAATGGTCTACCCATGATATCTATTAATTCCGAATTCACTAAATGTGAATATTATGGGCATTACGAAAATTGATTCCCTAAGGGAAAATCCCGTTAAGAAAATCAACTAGGATGTATGAATAATGGTTATATTGTTGATGATGAAGAGACTGTAGATGACATGTGAAATGAAATAGGAACTAAGTAATAATTGAGAAAATTTATATAAAATTCTTTTTTAATCATGTTGTATAAATGATGAATTTTCGTGTAGGAATTAATAGATTACATTATATGAATAAATAATATTCACGTATTGTATAGTGTATGTTTTTCCTTTGGAATTTGATAGAATATATTAAATGATAATGATGGACTAGAAGACTGATTCAATGGAAAGGTATTATTTTTAATATGGAAAGGTAACCATTAAAATGTTCTTGGTGTTGATAAAATGTTTTTTAGTTTAGATAAATAGATGATTCATATGGATAAAGTATATAATATGTTATGGATAACCCCAAAACTCATAAATAATTTGTTTAGAAAGTGGTTTATTTTATCATTGATAGAGTTTACCAAACTATTGGTTATATATAATATATTCATTATTCAGTGGTTTTATTCATGGAATTATAAATGATGTATGTTTTTATTGAGGTTTTATTGTAATTAATGATTTAACAGAGTAAAATATGATGGTATTCAAAGATTTTTAATGTAACAATTAATAATAATTTAATTTTTTTTGGAGGATTAATGTATAGTTCATTTAGTATATTTAGTGGCCTTATTTCAAAAAACATGGAGAATAATCATTCTGAAGGGTAATAAGGTCTACCAATTTTGAAATGGTTTATGTTAAACTTTGAATGTAGTTTTAGATATTAATTTATTATATCACCATATAGTGATTTATTCATATTGGATAACCTATAATAATAGTATTCTTAGTGATAAAAAAATATTTAATGAATTACTTGACATTCAATCTATTGATATTATAATCTGTTAGGCTATAAGGAATAAAAAATTCAGTATCATTTCTTAGAGTATGAGATAATTATAAATTGATCAACGAATAACCAATGGGTCATATTGTTCATATTAAATGTAATGAAATACAGTAAGTGTATCTTATCATGGAACTTCATTATAATAAGGAAAATTATTTTTGGAATAATATTGTCTCTTTTTATCACCATTTTCTATAAAATCAATAAGATTTTTCATGCCTCTTTGTTCTATGGTTATATAGTTTCCATCCTTATCTAAATCAGCATATTTATTATTATTAATGGTCTATTTTTATATATATGATTATTTAAACTTTTCATTCATGTCCAAATATTCACTTCTCACAAATGTAATCCAATGTGTAATCCTTGTTATGAGTTACTTTTGGTGTCCTTTAAATTTTCAAAAAAATCCTTTTTAAGGGAAATTTTAATATTCATTTGTATAATGTGTGTAACTTTTATTTAATTTTCTAATTTTAATCCATTGATGTATGAGAAAAAATTCTTGTGATAAATACATTTTAATGGGTTTAGAATGTAAATGTAGGATATTTTGTGACTTATATTTTTCACATTTATTTAATATTTTTGATATTTTTAGTTAGACGCAACACTTTGTTTAGATTGATTTACACACACCACAATATTTAACATGATGTTCATGTAACACTTAGTTTGGATTTATTTACAAAAAACACCGAGAATATCCTTTTTTACAAGAAATAGTATGTTTAGGTTTAGTAACACACAACACTATATTTATCTAAACATTCACAGAAATCTTATTTTAGAAAGTGTTACATGAATTACCGAGATTAGATTATATAACATGCAATATATAGTTTATTCTTGAAAAATTACATCACAGAATCTTTACAACATTTTGTGGTTGATTGTGTTTGTTGACAAAGTAGGTTTCCAATGTCATTTGGGGAGTTATAGGGAGGTTTTTGAGAAGGAATGTTGACATAGATCCAATACAAAGGAATAGATTCTCTGTAATAATCACAATAATTTCCATATACAAGATGACTCTATTTCATATAATTTAAAATATTTTTGTGGTATTAAATTTAGTTAAAATAAAAATTGTGTGTTTTTAAATTTTTTGATTTTTGAATAAATGAAAAATGTTTCTACAAGGATGAAATTTTCTTTCAAATTTTTATTCATGTGAAGAAACATACCAAAAATGGATATTTTTTTGTGATCTTGAAGGTGTTCTATAATGTTGTGGGTATGTGAAGATTCCAGACCGTCACATCAAATTTTGAAAAATTAAATTAATGATTGAAAATATTGTAATTTCATAAAAACTAAATTTTTGTGTTTTAGGAAGAGGTATTCACACCCATGAAATATAATTTGATTTTCATGAGAAAATGTCATCAAATAAATGATTTTATATACTCAAGAAAGGTTCTGTTTAATCAATAAGGTCTTCACAAATTAAATGTCATGTGAATGCTTAGTGTTTCATGAAAGAAATAAAAAAATTTCCACAGAATGGAAGAAACACATGTAAATTTAATACAAGGTAGGTCGTGTCTAAAAATGGGTGTCTACCAAAATCAATTTAGGAGCTCATCCCGTAGAGACTATTAGTGATCTGAATCACAAAAAAGTTCCGTGAAACTATTTCTTGCATTAAAGATCAATAATGCGTTAGTTGGGTGTAAAAATGAAATCATTTCTATAAGACCATGAATTGTTTGAAAAAATGGAAGTGTTGCATGGATTATTGAATTTTGGGAAAAAATGGAAAACATGCATGCAAGTTGGAGTACCATGACAGAACATACTTTTTTTAGAAGAAGGTAGAATTGCATTCATGTGGTGAAAAGGTTGAATAAAAGACAATGTTTTGTGGAACTATAAGTATTTTACTAGTAACTATTTGGTAAAGGGTTACTAATTAATTTTATCAATGTGGAACTAAAGGATACACTAAATTAGGTGTAAAAATTATTGAATCAAGTAATCAAAATAATAATCATTAGAAGGAGAATTAAATAATATTTATTCGTGACAATAGTGAGATTTAAAATTATTATTTGTGGTAATCCATGAGGAATATTGACTGAAATATGAACATTATAAGGGATTTCATCCAACGAAGGAGTGACATAGCCAAAACCAAAAAGAATTTTGATTACTTATTTTTCTGCAACAACACACTATTAAAATAATTATCCTTTTACTAAAATGTAGTGGTGAATCAAGTGAAAGTAAATGTTTCCTTTTCCTAACATTATTGATTTAGTTTTTTTTCATTATAATTAGATAATTTTATAAATTTTAAAATCAAGATAGACATTAAATAAAAAATGATATAGTTGTTATAATAAATAGAACAATATCTAGTGGGGAAGTGTAAATTTTAGAAAGAATATCCACACCCTAATTCACCACCTCTTGGTATCAAGGTTCCTTTTCATCCTAAAAATTACTACCAGAACATTAAATTATTTACCCTATTTTGTTATTATAACATACTTATTTAATTTTTAATATTAATGTTTTAGTTTTATCATATCTCATAATTCTATAGAAAAGGAAAGAATATCAAAGAATAAGAAGTGGTCTAGTGTAATTCCTTAGTATAGAAGTGTCACTTGAAATAGTGTGATTCAGTTGAAGAAACAAAAAAATTAATATATTGTGAGACAATTTTCTCATTCAATAATATTGTAGGAATAAATTAAGAACCTAAAATTACATATTATGTTTGAATTAATAATGATTACAAAATTCCAATAATTCTAGAAGTAGATGTTTTGAACATTAAAAGGGAATTTTAATAAAAATTAAAATATGAATACAAGTCTCAAAATACTCATATCCAATTATAGGAAATTGAGTTCAAAAATCTAAAAGTTATAAAAAATTGTCTTTTTATGGGGATACTAATTTGAGGGTTAAGAACTATGCCTAAGATGGATAACTAAAAATATGTCCAAAAATATATAAAAAATAAAATATGATGTCCATATAAAGAATATGATATTAAAATATATTTTGAATTTGGAGTATAGAAATGATGATCTTACTAATAATCTATCAAAACTAGTTTATAAGAACCAAAGGCTACAATAGAGCTTTAATATTTTAGTGATTCAATTTCACAAATTATTATAAAATAAAATAGAAAGATGACATGATGGATAATATCTCCAAAAAAATAGAATACGGGCTGGATATCAAGAGGAAAAAAATATTCAACATGAATAAAGGAAAATAAATATTCAACTATTAGTAGATTATTAATAATCACTAATGATACAATTGGAGAAATCTAATGCTAAAGGGAATCCAAAATTGAATGTCTCGTTGCATGTATTATTTCATTATCCTTTATAAAGTAACAATTAAATGATAAAAAAAATTATATTTGAGAAGAACAAAATGAAATTATAATCACATCCCAAATTCTTTACTATTTGGAAAAATATCATTTTGTATATCATGAACCCACTCCCAAGAATGAGAAGGAGATAATCATAAATAGTAACAACATGGGGAAAAATTTACTTACTCTAAAAAAGTCAAAAAAGGTATTTATAGGAATTAATTAAAACATGTGATGTTTTTATGAGATGCATGGCCATATTTCATGTTTTTTTATAACGGTTTGGAATATAGTTCATGTTGTCAAGAAAAATTTATTTTGTAATTTTATAGTAAGAATATTTTTATTAATAAATATCAATGGGAAGTATCTCAAATGAATGTATCAATGAAATGATACTATTGGGGATGACATTTCTACACCATGAGTATATATCCAAAATCACGAGGGAAATTTTTTTTAAGAAGAACTCTAGATGAATAAAAATATCTATCAATAAATTATTATGTTTTTTATGTTTTTATTTGAATATGTTTTATATATTCTAATTGTGGAAAATTGGAAGAATATTGTAGTTGGATGTAATCAAGGTAGGAAAGGTAAATCGAAAGGTGATCCCTAAAACCCATGGTGAATAACAAAATTACATACTAGAAGATAATATTCTATGTTGAAAATTGGAATGACAACGTCAGAAGAAACACAATGAAATACATCATTTGTAAGTAAAAATATTTTCTAATTAGAGAAATACTCACTCCTATCACAACACGGTGATCTGATTTGGATAAAGAATAAAATAAAACTCAAAAAATAATGAATCAAAAAATTTAGGCATTATAAAAAATATAGTGATATGATGGAAGGAGAAAATAGATTTCTAATGGTAGAAGGAACAAGATAATATTATATTTTAAAATAATTATTCTCTATGAAATAATCAAGAAAAATCAAATATAAATATAGTGGATAAATAAAAAATATATACTAGTGTGATTAAAATACAAATTGTGAATAGGTAAATGCCTATAAAACCTACATATTAACAGAACATTATGCATGTGTGTAATGAAATTATAGTCATATGTCCATAACAGATAATGATTATAGTGTTCTTAGAATAATTACATAACGATTAAAATACATTGTAAGAAAATTTTACAAGGTTATTCCATCAATATTGACAATAATCCTCCCCTTATAAATTTTAGAAGAACCCCTCTCCCCGGGTGTAAAATGGATATAAAATATTTTGGATATTATTATTTAAAAAGGGGGATATATGATCCATGGGCTGTGTGTGTGATGAAATTAAATGAGTTAAAAAACTGAATGGAGATACATGTAACAAGAAGAATACAAAACCTTGAAATTCACATAATATATCTGATTTTTCATGGGATGTTGAAAAAAAATTATGAATTGTTCCATAATGATAGTGATGAGAAGGTATGTGACACAGGATGAGTAGATCTGGAAAATGATGATTCTAATAAAGATATTAATGATGGGTTGGTGTAAGTAAAATTTATATATCTTAGGAGGTTGAAGAGTCTATATGAAACTGACAAACAAAACCACAATGTTGGTGTTGAAATTCTAGATTAAATATGATGAATAAAGACTTCATAATAATAAATCATCCTTCATTACCAAGTGCCTAAATGTTTTCAGTAAGTATCTAGAGATGAAAACAAGTTTCAGTTTATGAATATAGGGATTGACCAATTTAGAAGAATCATTCCTGGAATATTGTTTCAATGTCGATATATAATAATGTCATTATAACCAAATGGGTCTTCTAGAATGAATGAAATGACGATATATCGGTAAGTTAGAACAAATAATTAATATTGTTTAAAGGGTACTTCATGATTGGGGAAATAGGCATTGAAGAGACACTTGATCCTTTTTTAAGTCTCGAGACTATTTTTCTATTCATGGAAATATCAATGTAAAAAAAAATTCAATATTTTCCATATGGATTCCACGCCATTATTTTTAATGTGTTTTTGGATGAAGAAGTTGATATCGAGTATAAATATGGTTATTTAATTCATGTAGATGAGAATATACTTTTTTAACTGAAGATGTCTCTATATGGGTTGGAGAAACTAGTGAAATATTAGTATTCAAGAAATGATTAGTTTTTGAAAAATAGTTTTCTTCAATGTGGTAGAGTTAATTAAAATTAATAAGTTAATAGATATATTAGTCAAAGGATGATGGTTTTTGTGTGTGTTAGCTATATAATATTTGGAGGATTTGACAAAGTGTAGTAAAACCTATTTTTATAAATAATGAAAATAGTATTTGAATTGATAATTATTGATAAAAACTTTTAGGGTTTACAGGTGACACACATATGTAATAAAAACATATTTCTCAATCCAAATCATCAATAGAGGTTTTGAGTTGATTAGGAATGGATAATTCCTTAGAGATGATGACTCTAGTGGCTTCCAGAATGAATGATTCATGAGATGACAAAAATAAAAATATTTTAATGTCACATAATATTGGTAGATCATTGGAATTTTATAGTTCTTAATAGTTGAATAACCATATTGTTCCTACATGATAGGAATCATATTATAAAAAAAATTCGAAGTAATTACACTTATTCACGTTATATATAGTACATATATATTAAGGTAATGAAGGATATTAGTTTTCTGTAAAACAAAATACATTAGTAATAATTATTGAGAAATAATGATGTAGATATTTTCATTTAAATATATGATCAAAAATACACATGAGGTGGTACATTATATCGTAGTGGATTTTGTATTTCATAGCTAAAAAAGAAACCATATTAAATTTCTTTTATCATCATAGAGCTGAATATATAGTAGCTAATAATCTGTGTACATAGATATTATGAAAAAATCATCAGCATGATGATATAAAATGTGATGTGAAGTCTCCGATCCAAATCCATTATGATAATATATGTTCCATAAACATTATGAAAAATCCATTTTATCACCCATGAAAAATAAACACTGAAATAAATTATCATTTTAGAAAGGAGAAGGTGGACCCTGGGCTTGAGAATTTATTATATTTTCCCATAGAACTATATATTGTGGAAATTTTAAGAATGGTTTTACCCAATGAAGTTTTTGAATGGACTCGATTGGCTCTTGGAGTAAAGTTAACTCCCCACACTTAACAAGTGTATACGTTTGACCCCACATTGTGTGTTATAGTATGTTTTTTCTTTATGTGATGGTATGTTTTATTTAAAATATTGTTGTCATAATGGAATGGCCATTGGGTTCACTAAAATAGCGGGAGATAAAATATTGATAAAGATTGCGAAGGATAAAATTTGGGAGAGTTCTAAATCTGATGATGGTAAAGATAATCTATCAATGGTTATATATCCCAACAGATGAGTTTCATAATAAAATTAGTTGACTACTTTGGAATAATGTTATACCTGCAAATCATTTTTCCCATTATCAGATATCCAGTTTGTAAGTGTTGATGGGACTCATAGATACAATCATATATTTCAAAATTCAAAAATCACCCAAACAAAAGGAAACCGCACAACATCCACGCGCCGGCCTTGAAACCCAGGATCTCCTGCCACAACATCATCAGCCTTGAGATACACCCCCGAGGTGGCTGAAAACCGAAGTTTCACCGGAACGCCGGTGAGGTTCACCAACTCCCGTTGTCGTCACATTGGCCGTCGTCATATTCACCGGAAACCACCACTGCCATCCCTTCACCCGCGCACCAACACCCCTTCACCGACTTCAATGAGGAAGAAACACTCGTCACCGATTTCAACGAGGCAGAAACCCTCATCACCGATTTCAAAGAGGTAGAAACCCTCGACACTGATTTCAACAAGGAAGAAACCCTCGGCATATCGCAAAAAACATCACCGGATTTCCATGAAAATCTGGGGAAAGAAACCACAAACTCATAGATTACATCCCGCAAAGCAACCAACAAGAACCAAACATCGGAACCATCAACAATTAAAAGAAAAACATCCATGGAGCTGAAGATCCCGCAACCACCAGACAAACCAACTGCAATAGAGACAACGAAAACCCCATCGAACTCACTTGAGAGGGGATAGAGCCCAAACCGCCGACGCAAGAGCGCGACCCTTGAACGCGAGTAAAAACACCACCGGTTATCAGAAAACTGCCGAGATCTGAACCAGGAGTGCTCCATAGAGTGTACCATCAATAGGACCGGTCTTACACCCGCGGACCAGAACCAGAAACCACAGAAACTCGAGAGCATCTTCACCGCCCGAGAGACAACCATGCCGTGCCGCGCAGCATAGGTCCACCACCAACCCACCGAGCATGAGGAGTCATCGTGCCTTCCGCAGCGGAGGAGATGGCCACAGCGAGAGGTAGGAATAATGTTATACATTGATGAAATTCCCATGAAACTTTGGTTTCTCATTACTAACATGGCTCGTGTGATCTTAGAGTGTGTATTGAGTAACCATTTGATCACTATGTGAAATCGTAAGAAGATAAATTAGGTAGAATATAGAAAAATATTTAACAGTGAATTAATTAGTGAATAGTTTTCAAAAAAAAGTATATATTCTTTGGAAAAACACTGAATGAGGAAATTTCAAGGATTTGCAGTAGATTGAGTTTATTGAGAAAGGAGGTTTCCAAGGTTATTTTTGGAGTTAGATAAATATTATTGACATGGTGTTTTGAAACAACCCCGATAAAAAAATAAGGAAACTATAAATGACATTCAAGAAACTGTGTATACAAGTTGATGTCGTTTCCTAGGGTATTCTAATTTATTGGGTCCATAATTTGAAGAATGGAAAAAACTATATATTTAGCAAAGAATGGATTTTTTGTAAATATAAAAAGTTGTGTGAAAGGTTGATGGTGTTTTGAAAATAAGTGTAGAAGTGAATATTCAAAACCTTCATGTAATGGACTAGACCATTCATTCCATTAATTTCAAAAAATCTAAATTTTGATGCGTCTAGGGGATGTCTGGGGTGTTCTTGAGGGTAACAGTGTCATTATGGCGGTAGTTTATTTCTTTTGGTTAGTAGATATAGCTGTTATACATTCTAGTAGTAGTGAATTTTATTGACGGTTCATTCAAGGTGTGATTAATTCTGGAGGTATGATTTTTTTGAAGTGATTCATTATATAAGTGATTCTTTCTATTGGCAGTGCATTTATAGTGACAGGTCATTCTTGTGGTGTGTCATTTTGGTTATAGGTAATTTGGTGGTAGGTCATTTCTAAAGGTGATTCTCTCAAATGGTAATCCATTTTTGGTGATGATTCATTCTGGTGGTGAATCATTATTTTGAAACGACATCTTGACAATGGTTCATTTTGATGGTTGGTCATTTTTTATGGTGAGTCATTTCTGGATGTGGGTCATGAACTATGTTTCCAGATTTTCCAAACAATTAAAGAAATGTTTTTTAATGTCTTATATGATAAAAAATGGGACTAATGACCTAATTAAAGGCTTTTAAAGGCATTTAAAATATGAAAAATAATATATTTAATTTATTAAAATATTATAGGCATGTTAAATTCTCATGATGTGTAGATTGATGGGATTCACATTTAATGGTACATTTATACCATATCCAATCCCATATTTTCAGGTTCATTCATTTTAAAGAGTGGTACCTTCATTCATTAAATTTTTATTACATTCTATTGTTATACAAGATTTAAAATCATTGCTTCCATGGAGTTTAGAAATCATGTTGAGGTATTTTTATTGAATTCTCCAGAAGATATTTAATCTTGCACACACCCCCTATTTTTTTGTGTAGTATACTTCTAAAAAGATTCTTCTTCTTGGTATTAATTCCTTCATTTATTCTTTATGTGTATCATGCAGGTAGTGGTGACTATTCTTATATATGCAGAATTGGATGTATCATAATAAAAAACGATTATATAATGGGACTTCCAAATTAAAAAATGGACATAGTAAAGTTATTCACATTATTTTAGAATCTTTTGTATTATTATTGATATTGTTTTTGTACATGCATAATGAATTACTAAACATTGTGTCCATTATCATAGTTGGATTTTTTTTTATTTTGTTATGTGAATTTTTATTTCATCTTATGTGATTATTGATAACACTGAAACCATAATTAGAATATCACATAAAAGGGGGAAACAAATTAAATGCCACATGATCTTAGGTCTTGGTTCATGTCACCCATAAATAGAAAAAGAATAATGTAATAATAATCAAATTGAAAAATATTAAAAAAATTAGTTTTGTAGTGTATGATGTGATTTGTTGATTGGTTGGAGAATTTGATCATGGGGACGATGTGATGTATAATGGTCGTGTTATGATTTTTGAGGGAGAGTAGATGATATGTGGTTTTGTAGTGGGGATACGATGGTTTTTATGGTGGTGTGGGGCAGTGGGGAAGCGATAGAGGTTGTGAGGTGTTTTTGGTTTTTGGGATGATGTATTATGCTACTTATTGTGTGGAATAGAGTGTTAGTTTCCTGGTTATAATTGGATGGTTAAATTAATAATAATACTGGTTATATTTAATAAATTAATTAATTAGGGTTGTGTAGAATAAATAGTTAATGTTAATATATTAATTTGTGGAGGGAAATACTAAGAAATGTCCATGTAGTAATGGAAGGGGTTGGTAATGGAGAATCTGGAAATTCTATTAATGGTAATTAAAAAATTAAAATATGAATGGTGGCTTGAGAAATTCTTATGGGTTTTTTATTTTTTTCAGGGAAGTGGGAGTAAATGTTTTATTGAGTTGATTTGTGACTAGGTTATGAACCCTTCAGATGGGGCTAGGGTGACATACCTCTATTTTTATATACCATTTATATTCATTAGATTTAAATACACACCCCTTATAATAAAAAAAACTATTTGAGGACACCCTTATAGCCGCACTTGGAGAGTTTTTACAACATATTGGTGGAAGTATTGATATATTCCTATCTTCTCTTACAACACCATCTTCTAGGAATTGGTGATATTCATGTGTGTTGATATCCATATGCCAATATTGTTATTGTCTATATGTGATGTGATTAGTATGTGATGTCCCAGATGTGTTTAGGAAATATGCGGTGAGATGGCTTGTGTTTGGGGTCATGTTTTGTATGAGTATTACATGAGGTTGATTTTATTCATGTTCATTATACCATACTTTCCTGGATCTGTTTTGTGATGTGTTGGCCCTAGTGTTTACAGGAAGGGTGCCATGTGTTGTGATGTTATTCAGAAAATGTGAGATCGCCACGACGTACAATTTTAGGAGATAGAGTGTAAAACCAATGTGAAGGTTGTGTGGGGTACCATATAATTGATATGATTCATAATATATTATTATTAATGGATACATTATTTGGGGAGAGATATCGGGTGAGGATGGGGTTTTTCTTAGTATACCTATATAGGTGTTGTTTGTCTCTACTATTCTTTTCAAATGTGAATTAGTATGATTTTATTACAAGTTCAGGAGGGACATTGGGTTTCCTACAGAGTTTAACTATATTCTCTTGCAACATATATAAAACTATTTTATGGTTTCTCTGAAGACATTTTCAACTGATCTAGATATTACTAGACGGGTTGGATTTGTTGTCTTTTCACTATTGTTGACATTTCATTTTGAATTTACTTAGGGTACACTTTTTGTATATGTTTTATTTTATTCATGCATTGAGGGATGGGTATTGGTTTACATTTATATATTTTACTATTTTTATGCTTTTATATCCATTCTTCTGACCCTGTTCATTTATAAACGGTAATACATCCCATATAGTTATAATTTTATACCCTCGTTGTTAGTTTCTATCCTAGGGACTATCAGAGGTGGGTATCTGGGGTCATTATCTCTCTCCACCATTGTAGTGTCATTGGAGGGAGGGGCCATGAATGTGTCATCTCAATGTTAATGGTTGATAGTTGTGCAGTTCAGAGTTAGGAATAGTGTTGATTTCATGGGATTCTGTGATAATGACATCATTTTACCGTGGTGCATGAAATATGCTAGGGTGACTAGCAAGGACACTTGATGTTATCCCCCTGATCATCTAGTGCAAGGATACTATACTTATTGAACGAGAAAATTATATGGATATTTTTGAAGGGTAAGGACTAAAAGAGATACGTGCAAGATGACAACTTGTTTTTTTGTTGGAATTATTCTTTTTTGGGATGGTTATAATGAATAAGTTGAATTAACATAAATCATGATACAAAAAAAAATCAAATTTCATACTACAAGAATTACGAAATCATTGTTTCTTATTCATTTATGTCTCCTTGTCATCATCCACATGTGTCGCATCCCATGGATATTTAGTATAATGAAATAGTTGATCACTAAAGGGTTAATATTGTAGATGAAAATGACCAGTTGTAGAGTTCATTGAGATATTTTTAGCGGTAGGATTTGGAACATTATGACTGGAGAATTTCTATTGTGGAGATAGGGGGATATATAGAGGAGATATATGTCACTTTTAGTTTAATCCAAACCTCAAAAAATTATTGGGCCCCATGGAAGTTATCCATATTTGTGGTGTTGTACATAAGTGGGGGATGTTATAACTAGTTGAGTGGATGGAGGCATAAGCGTCATGGATCTACTTCCATAATGAGTTCCAAGAATATTTCCTTTCATTTACCATGAATTCTGTATAGAGGCATGATTTACTCTCCCTTAAAAAATAATGTATGTTTATGTAAGATATTGGGTTCATGTCCAAGTGACTTCTATGCTTCATTGTAGATATTTTCTAATATGTGGTGTCCTTAAGAAGGCCTCTTAAAGAGGAACCTTGTCCTTCGATCTAGTATGAAATTACTCATTTTACATTTCCAACGTATCTAGAGGTTCAAAAGAAGTCATATTTGTTTGAGAGGATTCACTTTTGAGGAGGATTACCATTATAGGGGAATCAAATGGGCTCCATGAGGTTTAGAGATGTTAGTTTAGGAGTTAGGGGCTAGATAATTATAGGTTTCGACTAATAGGGAGTCAAACTCATCAGTTTACCTTCTGAACATCTCTGGCATGTGGTTTCAATACTACCCTGAGGGATTTCAGATTAATTGGCTTCAACTATGGGTTTCATGGCCATCATCCGGATTAATACTCCAGGGCTTCTTGATCATTATTTTGTAGAGGTGGACCGGTTCAGTTCTAGACATAATAACAATTACTAGTGAGTACATTATAGTAAAAGGGGAAGTAGACTTATTCTCTACTATGATCCGATGTGGATGGAGGAGGTGAAACTCATGATGTATCTCTACCTTAGGGACCTCTACCTAATAATGGTCATGGTGGTGTCCAATAGAATAGATTCAAAGGAGCATCACATCATCAGTTTTTGGCAGTTTTGGTCATAGCACTAGAGGGTCCATAGACCATTCAAGGTACCCACATTTTATCATGTACGCTTTATTATGTCTATCTTAATTCAGGATATCCCCACTCAATTATTTCACCCTCTCTATTCTCTACACAAGGAATATATATAAATATTCTTTTTGTACCATACTGTTCACTACACTAGTTAGAGGCCATAATAGATTATTTGATGTGTTTTAGGGATGTTCACTAATAATGTGAAAACATTAGTCTTGTTCGGACCTTATCATACTTAAAATCAACTATATGATGTCATCCACTAAATCAACTAGTTTAATCTTGTGATTTTTATTATAAACTTCAATTGGGGAGAATTTTGTTCTTAGATGGTAAGTGGACAACATGTGGTTTTCATTGGAGAGAAGGGTTTCAAGGTGGGGAGTTAGTGTTTGGAACCCATTTTTTGCTTGATGAAATTGTTTTCTATGGAATAATAGGAAACAAGGATATAGGAGGCTCCATGGATTGTGAAAGAGTTCTTGTACATTTTTTATGAGGAAGATGCGACACTACCCCCTCGATGCAATATTGAGTTCATGATATAAATTCATCCAAGTGCTTCTATAACTTTTGAGGATCCATATTAGATGTATCTTTATAGGTGTAGGACTTGATGATTTATATAGATGATATGATGAAGATGTGTTTAGTCTGACCAAGTGTATCACCATGGGGTGCTTCAGTGTTCTTCCACAAGAAGGAATATGCTAGTATATGGTTTTTCATATTGTATTAGAGGTTGAACCAGGTGAAAATAAGGAGTTTATCTACAATTTCATGGATTGATGAACGTTTTCACCAATTGAGTTGATATAGCTCATTCTCTAAGATTGATCTATGGTTTTGGTATCACCAGTTAAGGGTGAAATATAGAGATATCATGAAGATAGACATCAGAAGAATGTATAGAGACATTGTGTTTTTTGGGAATCTTTTTAGTGTTAGGAATGCACCATTCATGGTTAGGGGGTTTAAGAAATCTATGCTCCATGAGTTCCTAGAATGGTTTTTATACTATTGGTAGAATATATATTGTTCTAATCAAGGATATATGAGGATAATTCTGTGAATATGAAAAGTATTTTGTACGTTCTCTCTCACAACTAGATCTATGGAATGTCATCTAAGTTCATTTTGTGGACATCATATGTGCATTATCTCTGATATGGGGTGTCTAAGAATGATGTGGATGTGGATACAAAAATTGGCAAGGAAGCTATTTTGTAGTTTCTCCGTCATAACCATATCTATGGAATGTCTACCAATTTTATGTTTTCGACTTGAAAGTTACATTTTATCGGACATGTGGTGTCTCTGTATGATGTGGAAGTGCACACAACACTATATAAGGAAGAAATATCTTGAGAAACACCCATCAGAATCGAGTACATTTGTATTTTCCATGGTCTCACAAGATATTATTGGAGGTTTTTGACAAATTTCGTTTGATTTGAATCTCCTTTAAAAAAACTGAATAAAAAAGACAATGATTTTTCATGGATAGATTATTTCCAAACATTGATTTATCACCTAAATGGGTTGTTTTTCAGTGATCCTTTGCTTTAGTTTCCTATAGAGGGTGTTATGTTCAAGATGTTTTAGGATTTATCTCGTTCGTTCTTAGGATTCATCTTGATAAGGTATAATGAAGTGACATCTTGTGGGTCTAGGAATTTATTCCCCCACGATCATAATAATAGAAACCACGATCTAGATCTAGAAGAATTTGAATTTTCATTAATTTTTTGGAGACATTACCTCATTATGGATTTCTTTTCACTCTTCAAATATCACCATAGTTTTTTGTGAATATTTTTTCAGCATGAAATGAATCTGTGATTAAAGTGGTGGATAGAGTTTACATCATAATACGATTTTGAGATATCATACACCAAGGAATAGTGGAATATTGTGGCCGATGATCGGAGTAAAAAATAACATAATTATGATGTTCATGAGAATGTAGATTCTTAGAGAGTTGTGTGGGAGTTTTTATCCATAAAATTAGATGAAAGGAATATTGATTGTAGGTGGTGATTCATTAAGATGATGGTTTGATATTCTCTGATGCGGTAGGTGGTTGAGTTTTATTGGGGATACTCGGAGGTATAGGTGATGCAAGATCATGTCGGCCATGGTGATGCTCCAAATGGATGGTAGGAGGATGGTTGGAACTAGATAATGATACACTAGTGGTTTTTTCTTGTAGATATGTATAAGGGATAACATTACGAGATCTATAGATCACCTTTAGTAGCACTCCTAAGAGAATGAATTATCTACCAATAAATGAAGGTATAGTTTTGGTGTAATTAGAAGAAATAGATAGTGGCATATTTTATTCTTGGTGTATATTTTTCAATAAGGTAAAGGTTAAGAACTATGTTCCTGGAAGTTTATTGATGCCCTTGGGTTTTCTAGAGTTGAAATTGGAGGCTATCAAAATGAATTTATTTATAGGGTTATCCCAGGGTCAATGTGGTTAGGATTCTATTTGGGTAATTATGAATTTGTTGAAAAACATTTCTCACTTTTTGGTGATCTAGGAGTTAGGAACCATGTATGGTTTTTAAAAAATAAATGTGGATGATTTGTTCTGGCTTCACAAAGACCCACAGTTGATTATATTGGATTGGGACACATGTTTTACCCTCACGAATCTGGAGGGGATTGCAACATTATTTTGGCACCCAGTAACACGTCATGACTACATTCCACCCTCGTATAGATTAGAAGACTGAGCATAATATATAGAGGATCGATGATATATTGACGTCATGAATCTGGGACTTTAAAAGATTTTGGGGATGATGCATACCCTTGGTAGAGTTTTAATATAAAAATAGAACCTAGTCATCCATTATCCTGGCGCTATTTAATGTTTTTTATAAGAAGTCATGATGTTCTCCTTTTAGTTTTGAAAATAATTGGGAGTCATCAATCATTGGACCCGATATGGTGTATAACATGATATAAGATGTTTTTTGGTTCAAAAGATTATAAATGAGGAACATTAACGGAAAATCTCTAATGATGATCTTAGGAGGATGTCCATGATTTTTTTGGATAGGAACCATGTTTTCTCAATTGAATTCCCTTGACATGGGATGTAGATTTTTGAAAAAGTGAGTAAGGTCTCCCCCTAGTTATGTAGGCTATAGGGGTGTCAGGGTGTGTTTTTGAGTTTGATTTTTGGATTTAATGTTCTCCTCGACTGGATAGGACCCATTAAATCTTCCATTTATCTCAACTCCAGGGTTATATCAATGATTAATCCCATGTCCTTGAATGGGTAGAGTTTGATATCATGTATGATATGCCATTTGTGCAGAAACTAGTAGAGATACAACACCGTCAAGTGAATGTGCAGTGTGGATGGAAGTGTGGGACAGAGCTCCATTCCATGTAACATGATTTGTTTTCAGTTTTCCATTTATATATTATTCATTGTGATGTTATTTTTGGACATTGGTTTTTTATGACATATGTTTTCCTATTTATGTGTTGTCTTATGTGTGATGTTTCATAATGTAATAAAATTTTAAAAAGGAAAGGCATGATTCTTAATCGACACACACTATACTATGACGTGATTAAACTAGTGAAAGAGGGTATGTGTCAAAAAAATCAGATAGTATATTGATATGGATGAAATAATTCCCTAATTACTATGTTCGGTTTTATATGTTGTTTCTCTTCAATTATGCGATTTTGGTTTGAAGGGTTGGTTTTTGGGAGTATTTTATATGTATTGAGATTCATAATTTGTATCTCGAGGGATGGTTGTTCAGCCTATTTTTCTCATTCCATCAGAGTTGGTTTTTAATATTAGAGAGTGAAAATAGTATTAGAGGTATCTAATGTCATGGAATAGACCTTCTAGACCATTACATATAAAAAAATATTATGTTTGGGGTTTCTTGGGGAAGTTTGTGGTGTTTTCGAATCTAATGGTGGAATTATGGACGTATTTCATTTATAGTGGTGATTCATTCTAGTGGTGAGTCATTCTAGTGTATGGGAATTTTTGGTGGTATTTTATTATGGAAGTGATTCATTCTTTAAGTATGTCTGTTTTTTCAATGAGTCATTATGGCTGTGAGTCATTTGTTTGGCATTAAAATCTATTGAAATGAGAGTTAATTAATCCTTCTTATCTTGGAGTCCTAGAAACGTTTTTCTGTAGTTGGATCAAGTTCCACCATATATCTTTCTTCTTGTAAACACACCTCTTGTTTGGGTAGAGTTTTTTTAGGAAAATATTCTTCTTCTAGGTAAGAATTAATTGGTTTCTGCTTCCTGTATATCATAAAGAGATTGGTCCTAGTGTTTATCTATGCAGAATCTATTTCATTCAAAATAAAAAATATAATTGAGTTGTTTAAAAATATTTTAAAATGGACAGGGGAAATTGAAACACATTATCTTAAATAAATAATAATTTTATTGATACTGTGTTTCTATAGGAATAATACCTTGAAATAAATTATGTTCATTGGGGCTCATTTCATGTGATTTTTTAATTTGAAAAATGGAATGCATTTGGTGTGACTACCAAAGACCCTTAATCCATAATTGGATAATCAAGTAAACCTAGGTAATGAATTAGATACCCCAATGATCTTATGGAATGTGAGATAACATCCTTATATAATGATGTTTAATTGTATAAGAACCACAATGACATATCTAAAAAGGTTATGTGATGTAGTTTGTGATGTGATGTTTGGAATAGTTGTGTTTTATGATCGTGGGGTGGACATGATGTGCAGTGGCAATGTTATGATTTGTGTGGGGGAGTGATTGAGATGTGTTTTTCAGTGGGGTTGCGATGGTTATTATGGTATGGTGGTGCAATGGGGTGTCGATAGAGGTTGTGATGTTGTTTTTTGAATTTGGGATGTTTTATAGTGATGCATTTTGTGTGAGTACCGAGTTAGTTTCTTGGTTACTAAAGAACAAGGAAATGAATAATAATTTTAGTGATTTTTAATGAATTAATTAACGATTGTTTTTGTAGAAAAAATAGTTAACGATTACATAAAAATGTGGGGATAGAAATACAATGAAATGTGCATGTTTTATTGGAATTGGTGGGTAATGGAGAATATATAAAATGGATTAATGATAATTAATTATTTAAATTTGAAGAATGAGTTTTTTGGAATATATGGGGTTGTAATTTTAGTTTTTGATGTGGGAGTGGTGGTACATGTGAGTTGTTTTGTTCCTTATTAGTGAACCCTTTGTTTAGGGCTTATGTGTTTTAACTCTATAGGTATATACCCTATATATTATTTTTATATTAATATGCACCCCACCCTCATTGAGCACTATATATAGACACCTGCATAGTCGCGTGATGGGTGTTTCTTCCAACATCTCATTAGGAGGATGAATGGATGAACACCTAGACATCCTCTCCTTATATTCTAGGATTTGATGAAAATAATGGGATATGATTGAAAGATGTCAAATATGTCATTTTCTATGTCTTATGTGATGGGTATGTGATAGACTAGGTTTTTGTGATAGATTTGGTGAGATTAATTAAGGTGGGGTCGTGTGTTTATGGAAGATGTCATGTGGTTTATGTCCTTCACATTCACAATACCCAATGTTTCCAGTTATGTGATGTGATGTAATGTGTTTGGATGTTATTATGAAGATGCGGTAGCACCTTGTCGTATGAAGTAGGGGTTAGAGAGAGGTAAACTTGAGGGAAAGTGGTGCGGGGTACCCTGTAATTGATATGCTTCATATTATATTATTATAAATGGATGATCTATTCAGTGAGAACGAATTTGTGAGGTCTGGTTTTCCAAATGACTATACCTTGTTGCACACCCTACATATATGAAATTGTTTTTCTGGTTAACATAGTGAATTTGGGGACCATGATGAACATTAATAGTTGGGTTAGATATTCTATTGAGGCAATGGAATATACATTTATTTATTGTATTTAGTTGAGATATTATTGTTTTATTATTTTTAATTTATTCATACATTATGGGATTGTTTTTGTTTTCCTTTTATATAGTATTCTAGAGTTGTTTAGTGTTTTTAACATATCTCATGATTTTGTTAATTTATAGAGGTTAGTTACTACCATATTTTGATTTTTTTCCCTTAGTGCATGTCTTCATCCCAGGGCCTACAATAGGAAAAACATAAGAGGAGGTCATTATCTCTCTCCAGTCATTGAGTTATCATTGGGGGAGTATGCCCTGACAAATCACATCAAAATACATCAACGGAAAGTGTTGTACACATTTTTTTAATCATCTCTAAATTTAGAGTTGTACACAATCATAAGGGTCTATTATAATGTTTTGCAGAAGTGAAGATTTTTTACCATAAAGGCAAAATAATAAAAACAAATTGTTTCCAGGAAATTTTGAAACAACATGAAACATTGAGTTGCAAAACCCAGGATGAATTTAGTGCTCTAGGGAAATACTGATTGAGTTTCATGCGAAAAACTCCATAAAAGTGTGGAGGATTATTTCTAAATAAATGTTTTGTGCAAGTTTAGTGTCCCAATATAATGAAATATTGGTGAATGTTGTAATTTCCTAAAAAAATAAAAAAAATTGTGCACATAGTGAATAGTGAACAAGGAAATTGGGTGTAAAGTTGTGTGTTTATATAAATAGGTATCCAATATTTATATTTTATGATCTCAATTATTTGATAATATCAGGTCTCAGAATCTTTAAAATGTTTGGTAAAACAATTTATTGTGTGAAATCACCACACATGTAACAGTTGTATGTAGCAAATGGACATGTGTCTATAATACTAATGGAATCTCATGAAAAAATGAACATTTTCATACATTATAGAATTCCATGAAAATTAAGGATTATTACACAAATATTATAATTCCATGAGAATAAAAAATATTTTCAGGAAAGATGGTATAATTTTACACAAGTCCTGAAAATGTTGTGTCAAATACAATGTTGTGTGAACCTATAAGGATTTTCCCAGTAATTCAATGGGAAATGGGTATCCTACAAGTTGATAAAAGTGGATCTTTATTACACACTAATTAATGTGTAAGGAATATTTATTTATTTGATAAAAAGAATAATCATCTTAATGAGTAGTGAGCACACATTATTTGAGAGAGCACCAATCTTTAAAATTGTTATTTGTTATAAACCAAGTGGTACAATGAGTCTTCTTTGAACATTGGAAGGGTAGAGAAACCGAGCTACAGTGACTTAAAAAAACCCATCAACTAGTGAGCTTAGTGACATTGGGGAACCAACACAATGTTTTTTTCATTCTTCTTATTCTAGTCTGTAATTCTTTACCATGTAAAAAATTAGTGTGTCCTTATTCCTTTTCACTTGGTTTACCATTTATACAACATCATCATATAATGTTAAAAAGGATAAGATCAAAATTATCATAAAATATTAAATTAGTATATCCTTATAAAAAAGTGGACAATATATAACTGGAATAAAGAATTTTTAAATGAATATCCATACTATTATTTACCCCCATCTGAGAGTACGTAATCCACTTTTTCTCCTAACAATTAAAATGAAATGTGATATAATAATAATATTTAATTATGATATTTTCACAAAGATGTTGGAATTTAAGACCTAAATAAATTTAAAAAAATATATTAAAAATGTTATTTAAACATGTATATTAATTTAATTCTTATCTATCAAATTAAATAAACTGAAAAACAATCCTCTTAAGAAAATAAAATGAAATCATTCTCCGATAAAAAATTTCTATACTCACAAGTGTGATCTATTTCAATAAATTAACAAAATTTATTTAATTTAAAAGATTTTATGAAATTATTGTATAATATATTCAATTTTTTTAATATTTATATTATATATTTTCTATAAAATAAACATGATAACATCCAATTTGAAACATAAAAAATATATTTTTTCAAAAATGTATATTTTTCACCTATTTGCTAACTAATAATGAAATTATTTTTCTAATATTTTTGAAAATTAATATCATAAAAAAATTGATTTTTGAAATAATAATTTCAAAACTATTATAAGGTGAATTTTTAGTGTTTTTCTAAAATGTTTTTTTGAATATTGAATATATATAATTTTTATTGAAACTACATTTCATTTCATATAATTTATAATATTAAATTATATTTTTATTTGGAATTAATGTAATATTTGTCCAATTTAATTTTAATTCATTATGTTTAGTTAATTAGAATATGTTTCATATTTAATTTTTATATAAAAACATTTCAAACATTTCACCATTTTCTCGTTAAAATCCTATTTTCTCGTCGCGTCTGCCAGATTAATTTTAAATGAAGAATATACTTTATAGCGAATGAAATTTTTAAAATGTAACGCCCCGACCCCAGTTACCCAGAGTCGGTGCATTATTACATAACATTGGCATGATCACAAGAAAGATCAAATCTCGAAAGACCGATTGGTTTAGTAGCCTTGGAAACACTCGATATATTCATAAGTTTTACATTACATCATAAAATGAAAAACTACTACAACAAAATAATGTTTCCACAATCCACACTATTAACCCCTCATAAAATCCCTGCAGGTCATTCATAAATTACTTCTTCACATCCTGGGAAAAATAAAACATAGAAAAGGGGTGAGCTCAAATGCCCAGTAAGGATAACAATATAGCGGAAACTTTCATAAATAAGAATAAACATTTAAGGCAATGTATAAATAAAATAAAATCCTTTTAATCTTGAACTTTTAACATATTATGGCATAAATAAAATGATATAATGCCATTTACTTATTCACATGGTTATTCTACTAATCGAATAATCACATGCAAAATCAATAACCACTTTCATAATGTTGGAATGCATAATGTCAGACTATCATAACCACATAGCCAAGGCCTCGTGCCAAGACTGCAAATAAGATTTTGTCAAGGCCTTGTTCCAAGACACTAGTTTGTCTCATGAGACCTACCGATACATCGCGGAGCTATAGCGGGCTCCACCCGTCACTTATTAAGTTCAATGCATTCCCATATGAAAAGGTTTAAACATAACATAAACATTCATATTAAACCTAACATATGAAATGTCAATACTTTCACCATAAACTATGAATGGTATAAAAATAGCACATCCACAGTCAAACATATCACAAAACCTTCAATACAATATAGAAGTATTGTATCATAATAAATCAACTTCAAATAATCTTAAAATCCATTAAAAGAAGTTGACATAGATGAAATCAAAATTCTTTTTAAAAAAATATCTCCTTTTATTTTGAAATAATTTAAGATCCATATAAAATAAAACATTTTCTTTGAAAATATTCTTATAAGCTTGTATGGAAAGCTTTGACGATTTTATAACGGCGTAAAATAACCGCACCCGCCGTATAAGTTAAAAAAAACATTCTTACCTTAATTCTGTCGAAAAGGTTAAAAATGACCTTGTTTTGAAAACGACCGAAAGATTCCTTTATAAACCACTTATAAAAGTCAAAAAGGGTATAAATGGCTTTAACTCATATTCTAGTAAATAGTAAAAATGTTTTGAAATTCATTTTTAAGAAACATGGATGTGGATGATAAAGAGATCCCAGTAGATTATTACGTATAAACAACCTTGGATAATGAAGAGGTTGTAAAGTAAACCCTTACCTTTTACTTTTCCTTGGTTGGGGTAGGTTAACCTCCTGTATAATGGTGAAATATTTGATATTAAATTATACAAGAATAATATGATATCATATATGATCTTTTAACATTGATTTGTAATAATATCTTAGAATTATCGTCGTTTTGGGAGTTAACTTACTCATTTTCTTTTATATGTTTTGTTACATAAGCCATGGTTGTTGTATCTTATTCATATCCAGAATGATATCTAGTCCTTAAACATCATTTTTAAATCATCAAATGATAATTATACTTGAATGGATACGATGGAGAATGAATCTCATCGCGTTCGTGGAGACGGTAGTCCGTACGTACGCACGAGCGACAATATCATTCATTCGATATTAGAATAATATATAAATGGATGGTATATCATATATAAAGAATCATTAACATGTTATATTTATTATTTACATGAGTTACACATCATTATTATACCCATCCAAATAATATTATATTGAATAACAATTACACCACGACGTGGAGACGGTAGTCCGTACGTACGCACGTATGGTGACATGTTATTCAAAGGGTGGATAGAATACTGAATATGGTTGTACCATATTTATAATAACATCACAGTATATGTAAGATACTGGAGTTATTATTTTAGAATGGTAAGAACAAATAAAGAGGAAGTGGAAGAAGAAAGGAACATGGAAAAGGGTGGTGAAATCATTACCTCTTCTTCGGGTTCTTCCTTTTGATTTGATCAAAAAGGATCCTTAGGTTGGCTTTCTGATCAAACTAAGGCCTCTAGGTTGTAGTGAGGGATGTTGGGAGAGTATTTGGGCAGATTTTGGTCGAACAAAAAGTCTTTTATGGTGTTAAGAAATGAGAAGGAGGATTGCCCTTTTATAAGAGGGGTGAGGGGCACCTTTGGAAAAACTAGAAATATTAATTTATAATAAATTTATATTCGGTTTTTAATGGCTCCAAAGCTTATTATTCAAAGTTTAAGGTGGGTATAGGTCGAAAACCACTCAACCAATATAATTTAGACAGGTTTGGGTACTTATATTAACCTTATCTTTAAGAATTAACTCTAAGTTAATTAGTTTCACTTTTACAATGTCTCTTTGTATTTTTATATAATATGGTTAATAAACTTACTATATACATCCAAGCGACCCCCAAGTGGTACATTAATGATGTACCTATCATGATATAAGTCTCTTGGCCGATCCTTAGATTTTTAGGAATTTAAGATCAATTATGAATATAATATTTGTTTTAAGAACTCTTTTATGTCAATTTTGAAACTATTCAAAAGTTGATTTTTGTGAAACTCATAACAGATTGATTACTTCGAAAAAAGTCAATTACATCAATCCTAATATATCATATTATCCTATAAAATTAGTTTAATTCATTAAAAGTTTCATATTATATTTATTTGGGTATTTATATTATCAATTATTTTAATTTTTCACTATTATAGTAATTACTGCATCATCATTGTGTCATAAATAAAATAAATTATTTAATGTCTAAAAATTATAAATAAAATATCATTATGTATTAAATCTTTTTATCTTTCTAATGAATATTTATAATCTAAAATCAAACTTATATAACCCTATGTAACAATTGTTTTTCTAAAAGATATATGCTTGTGTCATTTTTGTATTCATTTTGACTTAATTAAAATAAAGTGTCATTATCACTTACAAGTGGATCAATGGGGTCCCAAAATTGACCCAAAGATGACCATGGTCGACCATGTATCAACCAATAGGGTTAAGACACGATTTAGGGTAATTTAGTATTATTATAATATTATTTTTTAACCCTTATTTACCGGATTTATCCTTAACCATGGTAAATAAAATATTTACCGCAGCAATTATTCAAAATGTCTAAAAATAAAAGTTACCTATTTACACAATTTGAACATCCTGATTCCAAATATGGAATCCATTTTCCTAAATTCTAAACACAGAAGTGGCAGAAATTAATTTCAAATTAATTCCCGCTGTCAAAACAAAAAGCGTGTTTTAAGAGATAATAACTATCAAAAGATTGACACTTGTTTATGTTCGGTTTAATTGTAAAATTATGTCCCATGACCAACATTATATTAAATGGTAAAACTATATTCTAAATATACTTTAAAACCACTCAAATTCATAATTTATCACTATTAATTATTTTTATTAAAAAAGTTGTTTTTAATTAAAATTTAGTAATTTTCACTATTCATCAAAATATGAAAGTTATCCGAAAAGTACCAAAATTTCACCTTAGGATAAATTTGATATTCCGAATCCAAAAATGAAGTCCATTTTAAAATATAAAATATATATAACTTCAAAAAGTAGGTATTACTACTCATAACAGCTATTTTGATTGGTTACGGTGTGTTAGAACTCGAAGTTGCGTACAACACACGCTACTGTTTTATTCAAAGGAAAGCGTACCGTTGAAGCTTGGGATGTTTCATTTTAAATTTTTGATGTCCCCATTTAGTCAAAAAGTTTAAAATATTGTATTTAAAAAGTTTTCACTATTAGAAGTTGATAAAAGTGATATACTGAAAATGAATATGTTCTTGCAATATGACTAAGAAACTCATAATAGGGATTCTAAAATTATAAGGATTATATAAAGTTCAAAATGTAGTTAATACTATTCATTACCTCTTTTAATGGTGTGATTGAACTCGGTGTTGCGTGTAGTGCATGTTATTGAATTATTTTTAAGAAATAACACACTCTGAAATCCTGGGGTGTTACATTCTCCCCTCCTTCAATAAATTGCGTCCTCGCAATTTGAAATTGTTCTTCGAAAATAAAAGGTTGAAAGTAGAAAATATATTTGTGGGAAAACCCACATCGGAAATTGGGTTACTAAAATTTAGTCTTAATATGAGGAAAAGATAAATGAAAGGGTCACCACCAAATTATGATCTCGATTAGGAGAACATTGGTGGCAATTAGAGACATATAATTGGAGGGAAAACGTAAATATTTATAGGTAGTGATTGAGGTCATCAATCACAAAAAAGTATAAAATTGAGGTCCTTAAACTCATCAATCTATTATGATTTGAAGTACCAACGGTTCAACAAAATATAGGGTATTGGGACAACACATTTTTGACATTTCAAAATATCTTAGTTGAAATCCCACATCGAAAAATGAATTAATGAGGCCTCTATTTAAAATAAAGAGTGTAAAGTATGAAGATTACCGAAAATAACACATACTAGGGTTCCATGTAGGAAAATATGGATATGGAAGAGAAATCTAACCATCAATTATCTGATGGAGAGTGGTAGAGAACATGGCTATGAAAAGGCCAACAATCCCAAAGCCATAAATTAGTGATGATTTAAGGAACCATCTAGGAAAACATTTTTGTTCTAAGTTGCTTTTCTTAATATTGAGGAATTTATTTATGAGATTGGCTAAGATCATAAAGAGATATACTTACTTTATAATTAGAGTTTTATCCATTAATAAATTTCTACCACAAACTCATCTTTCACTCTAAAAGATAATAGAATGTAAAAAAAATTCTATTTACACTATTCGTATAGGGTTCCAAAATAAACGAATTTATAATTCATCTACAATATCTTTTAATAAAAACTACATTATTTAATCCAGGACATCTCTTGGGCCAGTGTTAGGTGATACACCCTTGTCTCCCTTCGGTTGCGGGTTCAAGTCTCGCGGCCTTGCCGGACGCAACAGGTTGCTGCCCGACCTCCGGGTTGTCCTTTTATGGCAATCCAAAATAATCCAAATAAGAACTATCCAAAATAATTCTATCCAAACTCACAGTCCAACATTTATAAGGAAGGTAAACATAATATAGATCCATTTTACCCCGTAATAGAATATAAATACCTTCATCATGTATTACCATATTCCTTATTGATTACATTCATGATCCCTTATTCCATATAGAATGCTGGATATACTTCATTAATCCAAAAATGTTTTAAACCCCAACAATGATGGAATATACAAATCATTAATCAGTTCCAGGGTAGTCAAGAATATCCAATATAATTTATCCAAAATAATCACATATTATTCCAAAATCACTACCTCAGTATCAGAACTATATTCTCTCAACCATATATTTTCCAAAAATTTATCCTGCTATTGAGTCAATTTTCTTTGTTCCACACAATCTCATGTCCTTAATGAAATAGTACTGTAGTACAATCCTTATATACTCCATAATTATTATAACAAGTACATTGTTGATACAACACTCAATTGACATAATCAGCATAAGATCTCTAATCATTCCTCTTCATCTGTGGTAGTATCATAACTTGATTATTATCCAATAGCATCATTTGCGTCATAGACTGATGACTGGGACATAGGTTCGCGTAGTGTCCAAACTCCTTGCAAATGAAGCATTGTACATTTGAAACCATTTTCTTACCCTTCCAGTCACATACTTTGTGCCCTTTTCCTCCACACTTATAACAAACTCCTATTCCTTTCAGGAAAGTTCCAAGGTGTTTCTTTCCACAGTTACCACATATGGGAAAATTCTTCTTTTCCCTCTTCCCTTTATCCATATTTCTCTCTTCCATCCTTTTCTTCTCTTGCTTCCCTTCAAAGCCATAGGACTCAGTAAACTCTTTACTTATCTTATCAACACATGATATTATTTCTTCATATGATGATAATACATGGGAGACTATTTGTCTTCTAAATTCTAGCTTAAGACCATGAAAGATATGATCATTCCTTTTCTTTGGATCATGTGCATTTCTGGAGTTCTCATTCCTTCTACTGGGCGCCATTTCTAAACAATGGCATACACTAGATCAGTTTATGAATCAAAATACATAATCCCATACTTATAAAACACTTAACATAAATTGAACTATTTATGGATATAATCCATAATCATAAGAATGTTTTCTTTGAGGAAGTATATACTCATAATCCCTTCAAAATGATTTGTAAAGAAAATGAGAGTTATCCTAAGCATATCCCCCGGGAGTGTCGTAACCAAGAGTGCAGCAAGGCCCGTTGTCGTGCACCAGTTCCCGTTCGAGTTTAGCTCAAAGCGGTGTTTTCGGGTTTTACCCCTAGGTACATTTGTGCCAGAGCTGCCTCTACCTGCACGTATCCAGACAGGGATCTATTGTTCGGAAAACTCACAAAATCTCTACAATACCAAAATTCTATGAGGTTCTTCTATACTAATCCTAAAAGTTAATCTTAGGTCTACGTGCTCTAATCAGAGTTTATCTAAATCTAGCTTCCAAGGTTTGTACTAAACCTCCTCTGATACCAACTGTAACGCCCCGACCCCAGTTACCCAGAGTCGGTGCATTATTACATAACATTGGCATGATCACAAGAAAGATCAATTCTCGAAAGACCGATTGGTTTAGTAGCCTTGGAAACACTAGATATATTCATAAGTTTTACATTACATCATAAAATGAAAAACTACTACAACAACATAATGTTTCCACAATCCACACTATTAACCCCTCATAAAATCCATGCAGGTCATTCATAACTTACTCCTTCACATCCTGGGAAAAATAAAACATAGAAAAGGGATGAGATCAAATGCCCAGTAAGGATAACAATATAGCGGAAACATTCATAAATAAGAATAAACATTTAAGGCAATGTATAACTAAAATAAAAGCCTTTTAAACTTGAACTTTTAACATAGTATGGCATAAATAAAATGATATAATGCCATTTACTTATTCACATGGTTATTCTACTAATCTAATAATCACATGCAAAATCAATAACCACTTTCATAATGTTGGAATGCATAATGCCAGACTATCATAACCACATAGCCAAGGCCTCGTGCCAAGACTACAAATAAGATTTTGTCAAGGCCTTGTGCCAAGACACTAGTTTGTCTCATGAGACCTACTGATGCATCGAGGAGCTATAGCGGGCTCCACCTGTCACTTATTAAGTCCAATGCATTCCCATATGAAAAGGTTTAAACATAACATAAACATTCATATTAAAACTAACATATGAAATGTCAATACTTTCACCATAAACTATGAATGGTATAAAAATAGCACATCCACAGTCAAACATATCACAAAACCTTCAATACAATATAGAAGTTTTGTATCATAATAAATCAACTTCAAATAATCTTAAAATCCATCAAAGGATGTTGACATAGATGAAATCAAAATTCTTTTTAAAAAAATATCACCTTTTATTTTGAAAAAATTTAAGATCCATATAAAATAAAACATTTTCTTTGAAAATATTCTTATAAGCTTGTAAGGAAAGCTTTTAAGATTTTATAACGGCGTAAAATAGCTGCACCCGCCGTATAAGTTAAAAAAAACATTCTTACCTTAATTCTGTCGAAAAGGTTAAAAAGGACCTTGTTTTGAAAATGACCGAAAGATTCCTTTATAATCCACTTATAAAAGTCAAAAAGGGTATAAATGACATTAACTCATATTCTAGTAAATAGTAAAAATGTTTTGAAATGCATTTTTAAGAAACATGGATGTGGATGATAAAGAGATCCCAGTAGATTATTACGTATAAACAACCTTGGATAATGAAGAGGTTGTAAAGTAAAACCTTACCTTGTAATTTTCCTTGGTTGGGGTAGGTTAACCTCCTGTATAATGGTGAAATAGTTGTTATTAAATTATACAAGAATAATATGATATCATATATGATCTTTTAACATTGATTTGTTAATAATATCTTAGAATTATCGTCGTTTTGGGAGTTAACTTACTCATTTTCTTTTATATGTTTTGTAACATAAGCCATGGTTGTTGTATCTTATTCATATACAGAATGATATCTAGTCCTTAAACATCATTTTTAAATCATCAAATGATAATTATACTTGAATGGATACAATGGAGAATGAATCTCATCGCGTTCGTGGAGACGGTAGTCCGTACGTACGCACGAGCGACAATATCATTCTTTTGATATTAGAATAATATATAAATGGATGGTATATCATATATACAGAATCATTAACATGTTATATTTATTATTTACAAGAGTTACACATCATTATTATACCCATCCAAATAATATTATATTGAATAACAATTACACCACGATGTGGAGACGGTAGTCCGTACGTACGCACGTATGGTGACATGTTATTCAAAGGGTGGATAGAATACTGAATATGGTTGTACCATATTTATAATAACATCACAGTATATGTAAGATACTGGAGTTATTATTTTAGAATGGTAAGAACAAAGAAAGAGGAAGTGGAAGAAGAAAGGAACTTGGAAAAGGGTGGTGAAATCATTACCTCTTCTCCGGGTTCTTCATTTTGATTTGATCAAAAAGGATCCTTAGGTTGGCTTTCGGATCAATCTAAGGCCTCTAGGTTGTAGTGAGGGATGTTGGGAGAGTATTTGGGCAGAGTTTGGCCGAACCAAAAGGCTTTTAAGGTGTGAATAAATGAGAAGGAGGAGTGCCCTTTTATAAGAGGGGTGAGGGGCACCTTTGGAAAAGCTAGAAATATTAATTTATAATAAATTCATATTCGGTTTCTAATGGCTCCAAAGCTTATTATTCAAAGGTTAAGGTGGGGATAGGTCGAAAACCATTCAACCAATAGAATTTAGACAGGTTTGGGTACTTATATTAACCTTATCTTTAAGAATTAACTCTATGTTAATTAGTTTCACTTTTACAATGTCTCTTTGTATTTTTATATAATATGGTTAATAAACTTACTATATACATCCAAGCGACCCCCAAGTGGTACATTAATTATGGACCTATCATGATATAAGTCTCTTGGCCGAACCTTAGATTTTTAGGAATTTAATATTAATTAAGAATATAATATTTGTTTTAAGAACTCTTTTATGTCAATTTTGACACTATTCAAAAGTTGATTTTTGTGAAACTCATAACAGATTGATTACTTCGAAAAAAGTCAATTAAATCAATACTAATATATCATATTATCCTATAAAATTAGTTTAATTCATTAAAAGTTTCATATTATATTTATTTGGGTATTTATATTATCAATTATTTTAATTTTTCACTATTATAGTAATTACTGCATCATCATTGTGTCATAAATAAAATAAATTATTTAATGTCTAAAAATTATAAATAAAATATCATTATGTAGGAAATCTTTTTAGCTTTCTAATGAATATTTATAATCTAAAATCCAACTTATATAACCCTATGTAACAATTGTTTTTCTAAAAGATATATGCTTGTGTCATTTTTGTATTCATTTTGACTTAATTAAAATAAAGTGTCATTATCACTTACAAGTGGATCAATGGGGTCCCAAAATTGACCCAAATATGACCATGGTCGACCATGTATCAACCAATAGGGTTAAGACACGTTTTAAGGTAATTTAGTATTATTATAATATTATTTTTTAACCCTTATTTACCGGATTTACCCTTAACCATGGTAAATAAAATATTTACCGCAGCAATTATTCAAAATGTCTAAAAATAAAAGTTACCTATTTACAAAATTTGAAAATCATGATTCCAAATATGGAATACATTTTCCTAAATTCTAAACACAGAAGTGGCAGAAATTAATTTAAAATTAATTCCCGCTGTCAAATCAAAAAGCGTGTTTTTAAGAGATAATAACTATCAAAAGATTGACACTTGTTTATGTTCGGTTTAATTGTAAAATTATGTCCAATGACCAACATTATATTAAATGGTAAAACTATATTATAAATATACATTAAAACCACTCAAATTTATAATTTATCACTATTAATTATTTTGATTAAAAAAGTTGTTTTTAATTAAAATTTAGTAATTTTCACTATTCATCAAAATATGAAAGTTATCCGAAAAGAACCAAAATTTCACCTTAGGCTAAATTTGATATTCCAAATCCAAAAATGAAGTCCATTTTAAAATATAAAATATATATAACTTCAAAAAGTAGGTATTACTATTCATAACAGCTAGTTTTATTGGTTACGGTGTGTTAGAACTCGAAGTTGCGTACAACACACGCTACTATTTTATTCAAAGGAAAGCGTACCGTGGAAGCTTGGGATGTTTCATTTTAAATTTTTGATGTCCCCATTTAGTCAAAAAGTTTAAAATATTGTATTTAAAAAGGTTTCACTATTAGAAGTTGATAAAAGTGAAATACTGAAAATGAATCTGTTCTTGCAATATGACTAAGAAACTCATAATAGGGATTCTAAAATTATAAGGATTATATAAAGTTCAAAATGTAGTTAATACTATTCATGACCTCTTTTAATGGTGTGATTGAACTCGGTGTTGCGTGTAGTGCAAGTTATTGAATTATTTTTAAGAAATAACACACTCTGAAATCCTGGGGTGTTACATAAAAAATATACAATTATAAGTTTTATATTTTATAATTTATAATATGTATAACATAATTTTTATCCTAAATGAAGAGTGAATGCACTATAAATTAATTACTACATTTTAGAAATAAATGGCTTCCCTATGGGGTTAAACAATAAAAGATGAGGATAAAAATAAAATATATTGTAAAAATCCATGTTTTTGTGAAGCTTTTTTCTAATAAATTAATTTTCTTTGATTTTACTCATTTCACGCTATGCTATGTGAAATTTTTATTTTATACTACAACAAGATTAGATTTTATTACATGTAAAACCAAATTTACTTACATTACATGCAACAGTGCGTTTCTACGAAACATCATTTTATTGTTATAACTATTTATTAACGATATTTATTACAAAGATATTAAATATATTTATATTAATAAATATTAAAAAAATTTAAATGTTATTATATAAAAACATATTTATAATAAGATATTCATTTTTTAAAAAAAGTCTTAATATAATTGAAAATAAAACTTTCTTAAAAGAAAATATTTTTATGTAATTATATGAAATATGAAAATATTAATATTAAATAAATTAATAAATTTAATTTTATAAAATTAAAATCATTTTTTAATACATGATTTCAAAATTAGTATAGGGTGAATATTTGGTACTTTTCTGAGATACATCATTTTTTAAAGAGTAGTAAATAATACTGAATTTAAATTCAAAAATAATTTGTTGTATAATTTATATATATAGATATATTATATTTTATGTTATTTTAAATCTCAAAATTGATATATTATAAAATAATAAATGAAAATCTGGTCATTAGAATCAATATTAAATTGAATTTAGTTATAAAATTTAATGAACTTTTCAACAAACCCGTTTTCTCGCCAAAACTGAGTGATTAGCATTAAACATAATTTTTCAGTTTATCTGTACTAACATTATAAAAATTTAAATTCATTTTTTTAAATATTATTTTATTTATATACAAATAAGTTATAAATTCTTTTTTACCAAATAGATTAGTGGATGTGAAATAAATAATTATAGTGATTAAGGTAAAATTTAACATAATAAGGGACAAAACATTAACCATAAGAGACCAAATGGCATATAGACTTATAAAACAACAATATTATATCCCAATTTAGACAATAAACCGTTAATTATTATTTTTCATGGTGTATAAAGTAAAAACGTGAGTACACCAAACTTGATTTAAAAAAATCTCAATGTGTCCCCTCCCATCCTTATAAATGGCGACCACGTCTCCCCATTATTCACACCTCTAAAACCAATTATGTTATTCCATTATATTCTATGTTCAACTCACAATTTTATTAACTTCATCCTTGAATCCTCCCTATATACATAAAACTAACTAATGAAGCCTTATCTAAAATGAGTTACCATGAGAAGAGGTAACAAGCTTCCTCAAGATCCTTTATTTTATTTTATTTATCCACTACATCCATTATTCATATTAAATGCTTATAAAGATCCCTATTATACTAAATATAATTATTTGTTTTTATGATATGGTTTATACAACTCTTACACACACCTCCATCTAATGTGTAGTCAACATACTATTCTTGTGTACGGCGAACTACCCTCTCACCCAACGATGTTGTTATTTTTCCCTTTAACATCTATAATGGTATTGAATTGTGTTATAAACTTTATTATTATACTATATATATATATTATATATTATGTATATATTCTTTTTAAATTATTATATCATTCATACCTTCATACATTCTATTTTATGTAACCCAATAATTTTATTTCGGGACGTCTGGACTATCACCTCCTCAAAGAGATATGATTTATTCAAAAAAAGATGGAATTTAGTATGGATGTGTTTAGTGAAATTATATGATATATATTAAATTATAATGCCACTATTAAAGATATTATATAAATACATTTATTTCATAAATATTCTATATTTATATATGATTAAAAAATGGAAACAACATTCATGCATATGTTTGTCATACCGTCTCCATGAATGATGTATTCCATTTTATATTTCCATATTATATAGATTAAAATATATACATATTAGATAAATATAATTTTTATTTAAAACAGGTTTTACATTATTAATTTCATTATATACCTATGTGTACCAAAATTATAACAATTTAAGACACATGCGACAAGAAAATCCGATATTACTGAATGAAAAACCATAACATGGATGTTTTAATATGTCGGTAATATAAAGACATAATAAAACCATATATTATATTTTATATAATAATATGGTTATTTAAATTTGTTATAATATGAATATATTTATTATATATGAGGTTTTTATGAGTACCAAGGGAGTCAATACATATGTTAAGGGGAATTCTAGTATCACTTTAATTTCTATGAGATTAACACCTTATTCAACATTAATTTATTTTCTGTGGTGTATATAGTACCCATGAATATATTATATGATTTTATATTTAAATTTATATATATTTATATATCCATTTTATGATCTATAATTCATGGAGTTTATGTTTCAAAAGTTACCAAATTGATAATGTATTTTTGCATCTATTTTCCTCCCTTGAGACACTTTCCGTGAACTTCAAAAACAATGCTCCAAAAAAGTTTAAAAAAATATTATAAGATTGTTTTCAACAAAATTTTTATAAATAATGTTATATGTATTTAAGGCTTCCATTATATATATTTAATTTATTTTCAGAAAAAATATTTTTCAAAATTGTTTTCATGATTCATTTTGAAAGAAATGTTTTTGAAAATGTTTTCCAGAATCATTTATGTTTTTTAAAGGAAAATGTTTGTTCAAAATATTTTAGGCTGCCATTTCTTTGTCAAATAAAATTTTTTTCAAGTAAATATGTTGTTAAAATGATTTATTTTTTATTATCAATTTTAAATAAGAAATGATAATTTAATAAAGAAATATTTTTTTAAAAATCTTTCAAAATATTTTTTCAAATATGATGTCATCCGTTAGATTTACATTTTACATTCTAGGAAATGTTCAAAAGGTTCAATAATTTTTTTATATGAATGGATTATATTTTTATTGCGTGATTTATATGAAACTTTTTTATCATTCACTTGTTATATTCTTATGAAACGTGCTTCTACTAATTGGTTATGCTTTAATGAAATGATTATAAAACCATTGTTTTTCTGTAGTTTAATATATGATTACATTGTTATTACACTTATTACATATCCTAGGATATGAAATGATGTTAATGAAACCCATATATTTTTATGGGTGATGATACAATGAAATTTTTATTTTCATATGGAACATGTTAGAATGATTTTAATATGATATTGTTGGGACTTATATCTATATCCAATGCATTGGGTAATGAGTTATATCTCATTACATAATTATGGGAATCTATTCGTTGTTATTGATTAACTATGGGAAGATAGGAAAACAATACACCTTATAATAAAAGGATTGCGACACAGGATGTGTGTGTTTCCCTAAATTTAGGAGTAGTCCCCATAAATTTTGGAAGATAGGGATACCTGATCCACTATGGGATGATATGGTAAACCAATCCATTACAAGGAAATAACTATTGCTAGAGATGGTGGTGCGTCATGGAGCAGTCCCTATCATGTGACCTGAGAAGTTCCTACAATTCTTCTTGACTTATAGAGAATGATATTAAATGATTATGTGTATACTACAATTTCATGCCTTATTCTTATGTCATTCATTCATGGATTAGGATCTAGTACCTTAATTATTCATGTATTATGAGATTCCAATAATTAATTCATGATTAATTTTTTTTTGTAGGTTTTGACCTTATAATGTCATTATCAAATTCTCATACACATGTGATCATGTTTAGACATAAATTACACCATTTTTTACCCATACTGACTATTAGAGATCACCTCATTTTTTTCCATTCCACAGGTTATGAATATATGTATTATGTATCATATATCTAATAAGGGTATCAAGTTATAAAAAACCTAGTTGGAGATAATGTAACTGATTTATATACTAATGTTCTGGTTTCAATGATTCCAAATGTACTAGAGAGTAATATGGTCATTTATTCTCTGTTTGGGTAATGTATTATATATTCTACAAATTTAATGTAATGTTAATGTATGAAAATTTCGGGTCACTATATATACACATGTATAAAAATTATTGGATGTCTATATTTCAACCATTACACCTCTAATAATAAAAACAATTTCTTATTCTAACCCTTTTGAAACATGAACAAATTGGTAGGACGAATTTCTTTTAAAAAATACGAATTGTTCCCTCTCTCGTTCTTATAAAATACCATCACCTCTCCTCTCATCTTCACATATTCAAACCACTTTTGTTTAAAAAAAACTACTCCAATATCTTCCCAAATCCACTCTAATCATCATAGAATACTTATTATACAATCATTATATAATATTATTAGTAACTAACATATACATAAATGTTATTATGTTACAAAACTCACTTATAACCATCTTCTCTCCCATTAAATGGGTCACAGAATAACCCATAATGTGTACGATAGAATACCACCTCGTAAACCTATATCGTTCATTTTTCCATTTTTATCTATCATAGAAGGAAATAATGATGGAATATATTTTATATGATATATTTAGGTTATTTGTGATGTTATTATTATTGTTTAATTATTATATCCCATTCACCTTCATACTCATTATTTTTTGAGAATGAGATAACGTCGTTCGTGTGTATGATGGACTACAACCTCACCAAGCGATGTGATTCATTCATGATTTACATGGAATGTGTTATGAATGATTTGGATGCAAATAGGTTATATATGTGATATGTAAATGATTAAATAATGATAATACAATATTTAATTTTCATTCTTTCAATCCAATTAGAAAATTGAAATATCATTCATGCATATATTTGACCAACCGTCTACACGAATTGTGTGTTTCATTTTCAATCACTAAATTTTATAGGTTAATATAAATAAATTTTTACTAAATATATATGATAGTTATATAATTGATTACATTTTATATATTATGCAACCATTATCAATGTATGAAGACAGAGAATATAACTAATAAAAAAAATACAAAAAACAAAGCTGTTACTAACTAAAACGTAACTTTAACATGGTATTTTTTATAGTATGGAAGTAAAAATTCATAAGAAAATAATATATGGTATAAAATATATAAATAATTCTATTTAATATAGGTATAATAATATTATATTTATTATTAAATATTTTGAACATATTCTATGGATTTCAAGCCATAAGGTATATGATTTCCATTTAACTTTTATTGTCTATGAGACAAAATCTATATTAACCACATGTTTTTTCTATGTGGTGTATAAAATTTCCATGAAATTATATTATGATTATAATTATTAATATTATTTGTATTTAAATATCTTATTTAGGATATCTGTTTCATGGGGTTTACATTTCAAAAATTAAAAAATTGGTCAGATATTTTTGTCTTAATTTTCATTTCTGAGACGTATGTTTTGAGATACACCTATATTCGTTCACGAGGTGTTTTTAATAACAAATTGAAAATAAATATCATGAATTGATTTATGATCATATTTTTTATTACATTTTAAATTATTTAATTGTGTGGATTTTGACTCAATGATAACAAATAGGTCTTGATTTTATGTTACAATCTTATTGGTTACTGGGATTATTTTTTATTTTTCATCTGATGATAAAATAATTTAAAAACATCTTCAAGAAACTCATAAATTTTATTCCCCTTTGTTTATTCAGGATATTTTCATTTAATTATACCATTTTTTATACTTTTTTTCTATAAATAATTTAGTAGATAATTTTTTGAAAAACAATATTATTTCTCTTTTCGAACAGAATTCTACAATATTTCTAAATAATGTTTTCTAATAATGTATTCAATTTTATTTATTATTATTTATTATTTAGAAATAATTTTATCCTTGTTTTAATTTTTACAAAAAATATTTTATTATGAATATTTCTATTGATTTTAAAAAAATTTGTTAGTTTTTCTTTTACCAGATACGTGTAAATAATATATTTTTTTAAAAATTTACTGCTTGAAAAATATTTCCTACTATCAAGAAATCTCAAAAATTTCAAAATTCCATTACAATTTATCATATTTCATTTCAAATAAAAAAAAATTCATTAATATTTGATGAAAATTGATATATTAAATAAATAATATTATACTGAAAGTGATTTTAAATGTTTCATTATTAAAAAATTGTTTCTGAAATGTAAATGATATTGTCCAAAAAAGTATTTTAATTTTTTTAATTACCACTTCATAATTTTAAAAGGGTATTTTTGAATAAAATCTATTTCTTAATGTTTGTTGTTTTGAAAATTTATTTTCAATACGAAATTATTTTCCTCTTCAAAAGTCCCAAGTAGTCATTAAAATTTATCTTCCATATATGATGTCATACATTTAGGGAACTTATGACTTTATTGAGATATAATCCAAGGATACCATTCTGATTCTTTCATTGAATAGTTTGTTTTTATGATGAAACCGTATTTATGATACCGGTTACCTATCCAAAAGTTATACCATGAAAAATTGATTATGAAACCCATTTATTTCTCAATAGTTTATGCTTTAATGAAATTAATAATTAAATTATAAAACTTTTTATTTAATATTGGTAATATTTTGATGAAATATTTTTGAAAACCACTTCATTTAAAGAGATGTGATATAATTAATTTTTTATGATCTTGTGGAAGACATATTCATTATTTTCATTATGTGATGGTGTTTACATAATTATCAACAGTGGTGGATACATTATAACCAAGTATGGTGGATACATTATAACAATGGATTATGGTTATGGTAAAACCAAATATAGATGGGACATATATATCCATCTAATTCATTTTGTAAATATTTATATCTCATGAGATGTACATAAATTGAATGGGGTGTGAAATTTTTTCAATAAGGAACTTTTCCAACTTATATTGTCTTTGGAGTGATCCTTAACTTACATTATTGTTTTAGGAGGTACCTATCCTAGTATAGAGAGAGATGCCACTTGGTATGGTGGTATGTCCCACCCAAGAGGTGTATCTACTAAAATGGAGGGTGCACAGGTCGTTATCTCTAGCTTGAAGAAAGTACATAAATGTTTTTCCTGATCCTAACATGTTATAAAGGACTTAGTGGGTAGCCTTGATTTGGGATTTTATATTGTTATGTTTATTCCACAAATATGTTTTTGATAATGTAATTATCTTCGGGATCATGTTTTTTTATTCCATTGTGATTCATGTCTTATGAATTTTTAATCATTATTCCATGACACATTTATATGATTTGTGGTAGGCTGGGTAAGAACATTATAAGTTTTTTTCATCATCACTAACACTTATTTTATCTTATAATTTCATATGATCATAGATTGACATATTTTATATTTACCTTTATTGGGAATCTAAGTTCACCTTTTCTACTGTTTTTCTTCCCTGATTTTGATGAAAATTTTTATGTGGTGTATGTTTATGAAGATTACTAAATGTGAATATATTTTTGGAAAACTTTAACACCCCAAGATTCTATAGTACTCTTCTCTTTGAATAATGCAATTGCGTGTGTTGTAAGCAACATCGAGTTCTAACACACACCACAACCGATCAAACCAACCATTATGAATAGTAATACCTAATTTTTGAAATTTTATAAATTTTATCTATCAAACTTCACTTCATTTTTGGATTCGGAGTATCAAATTTAGCCTAAGGTGAAATTTTGGTACATTTTGGATAACTTTAATATTTTGATGAATAGTGAAAATTACTAAATTTTAATTAAAAACAAATTTTTTTAATCAATATAATTAATAGTGACAAAATATGAATTTGAGTGGTTTTAAAATATATTTAGAATATATTTTTACCATTTAATACAATTTTGGTGATTGGACATAATTTCACAATTAAACCGAACATAAACAAGTATCAATCTTTTGATAGTTATTATATCTTAAAAACACGCTTTTTTGTTTTGACAGCGGAAATTAATTTTAAATTAATTTCTGCAACTTTTGTGTTTTGAATTTGGAAAAATGGATTCCATATTTGTAATCAGTACTTTCAAATTGTGTAAATAGGTAACTTTTATTTTTAGACATTTTGAATAATTATTTCGGTAAATATTTTATTTACCATGGTTAAAAGGTAAATCCGGTAAATAAGGGTTAAAAAAATAATATTATAATAATAAAAAATGACCGTAAAACGTGTCCTAACTTTATAGGATGATACATTTCTGACTGTGGTCATCTTTGGGTCGATTTTGGGACCCCTTGGTGCCACTTGTGAGTGATAGAGACACTTTATTTTAATTATGTTAAAATGAATACAAAAAAGACACAAGCATATATCTTTTAGAAAAACAATTTTTACATAGGGTTATATATGTTCGAATTTCGACTATAAATATTCATTAGTAAGATAAAAGTATTTACTATATAATAGTTTTTTATATATAATTTTTAGGCATTAAATAAGTTAATTTATTTATGACATAATGGTGATGCTGAAATTACCATAATAGTAAAAAATTATAATGATTGATATTGTAGATACCCAAATAAATATAATTTGATACTTTTTATGAATTACACTAATTTTTTATGTTAATATGACATGGTAGTAATTATTTAATTAAATTTTTTTGATGTAATCATTCTGTTATGATTTTTACAAAAATCTATTATTGAATAGTGTCAAAATTGATATAAAATAGTTTTTAAAACAAATATTATATTATTAATTGATATTAAATTCTTAATATCTATGGTTCCACCAATAGACTTATATAATGGTAGGTGTATCATTAATGGACCACTTGGGGGTCGTGTGGATGTATATAGTATGTTTATTAACCATATAATATAAAAATACAAAGAGACATTGCAAAAGTGAAACTAATTAACTAAGAGTTATTACATAATGATAAGGTTAGTATAATGACCCAAACCTATCTAACTTCTACTGGTTTTGTGTTTTTCGACCTATCCCCACCTTAAAATTTAAATAATCCACTTTGGAGCCATTATAAACCTAATATTAATTTATTATAAAATAATATTTCAATATTTTCCAGAGGTGCCCCTCACCCCTCTTATAAAAGGGAACTCCCCCCTTCTCTTTAATTCACACCATCCAAGACTTTTGGTTCAGCCAAACATTGCCCAAATACTCTTTAAACATCCCTCACTTCATCCTAGAGGCCTTCCTTTAGTCAGAAATCCAACCTAATACCCCTTTTTGATCAAATCAAAAGGAAGAACCTGAAAAAGAGGTAATGATTTCACCACCCTTTTCCAAGTTCATTTCTTCTTCCACTTCTTCTACCTTTGTTATTACCATTCTTAAATAATAACTCCAATATCTTATATATACTGTGATGTTATTATAAATATGGTTCAACCATATTCAATATTCTATCCATCCTTTGAATAACAAGTCACCATATGTGCGTACGTACGGCTTACCGTCTCCACATCGTGGAATAATTGTTATTCAATAAATTATTATTTGGATGGGTATAATAATTATTTATAATTCATGTTAATAATAAATATAACATTATAATAATTCTGTATATATGATATACCATCCAATTATATATTATTTTAATATCAAAAGAATGATATTGTCTCTCGTGCGTACGTACAGACTACCGTCTCCACGAACGCGATGAGATTCATTATCCATCATATCCATTCAAGTATAATTATCATTTGATGATTTAAAACTAATTTTTAAGGAATTGATATCATTCTGGATATGAATAAGATACAACCTATCCATTATAAACATGGCTTTTGTAACAATAATTATAAAATAAAACAAGTAAGTTAACACACAAAACAACGAAAATACAAAGATATTATAAAAAAATCAATGTTAAAAGATCATATATGATATCATATTAATGTATATGATTGTTGTATAATTTAATAACAATTATTTCACCATTATACATGAGGTTAACCTACCCCAACCAAGGAAAAGTACAAGGTAATGGTTTATTTCGCAATCTCTTCATTATCTGAGGTTGTTTATATGTAATAATCTATTGGGATCTCTTTATCATCCACATCAATATTTCTTAAAAATGTATTTCAAAACATTTTTACTTTTTAAAATAATATGGGTTAAAGTCATTTATACCCTTGTTTGACTTTTTATAAGAGTTTTATAAAGGAATCGTTCCATCGTTTTCCAAACAAAGTTCTTTTTAATCTTTTTGATAGAATTAAGGTAAGAATGTTTTTTTAACTTATATGGTGGGTGAGGCTATTTTCTACCATTATAAAATCATCAAAGCTTCCATTACAATCTTATAAGAATATTTTAAAATAAAATGTATTATTTTATAAATAAATGACTCTTAAATGATTTCAAAATAGAAAGAGATATTTCTCTAAAAAGAGTTTTGATTTCATCTATGTCAACATCCGTTGATGGATTTTATGCTTATTTGAAGTTGATTTATTATGATACAAAACATCTATATTGTATTGAAGGTTTTGTGATATGTTTGACTGTGGATGTTCTATGTTTATACCATTCATGGTTTATAGTGAAATTATTGACATTTCGTATGCTAGTTTTAATACGAATGATTATGTTATGTTTAAACCTTTTCATATGGGAATGCATTGGACTTAATATGTGACTGGTGGAGCCCTCTATAGCTTCTCGATGCATCGGTAGGTCTCATGAGACAAGCTACTGTCTTGGCACAAGTCCTTGACCAAATCTTATTTGTAGTCTTGGCACGAGGCCCTGGCTATGCGGTTATGATAGATCGGCATTATGAATTCCGTCATTATGAAAGTGGTTATTGATATTGCATGTGATTATTAAATTAGTAGAATATCCATGTGAATAAATTAAATAGAATTATTTCATTTTATTTTTTCCATACTATGTTGAAGTTCAAGTTTAAAAGGCTTTTGTTTTAGTTATACACTACCTTAAATGTTTATTCTTAGTTATGAAATTTTTCGCCATATTGTTATCCTTATTGGGCATTTGAGCTCACCGCTTTTCTATATATTTTTTTTCCAGGATGTGAAGAAGTAAATTATGAATGACCTGCAGAGATATTATAAGGGGATAATAGTGTGGAATATGGAGACAATATATTGTTCTAGTAGTTTTTCACTTTATAATGTAATGTAAAAGTTTGTGAATACATCTAGTGTTTCCAAGGCTACTAAACCAATCGGTCATTCGAGATTTGATCTTTCTTGTGATCATTCCAATGTTATGTAATAATGCACCGAATCTAGGTAATTGGGGTAAGGGCATTACAGTTGGTATCAGAAGAAGTTTAGTACAAACCTTGGAAGCTAGATTTAGATAAACTCTGATTAGAGCACGTAGACCTAAAATGTACTTTAAGGATTAGTATAGAATAACTTCCTAGAATTTTGGTATTATAGAGATTTTGTTAGTTTTATGAGCAATACATCCCTGTCTGGATACGAGCAGGTAGAGGCGGCTCTGGCATAGATGTACTTGGGGGTAAAACCTGAAAACACTGCTTTGAGATAGACTCTTATAGGAACTGGTGCATGACAACGGGTCTTGCAGCACTCTTGGTTATGACACCCCTGGTATATATACTTAGGATAACTCTTATTTTCTTTACAAATCATTATGAAGGGTTTATGAGTTTATACTTATTCAAAGAAAACATTTTTATGATTATGGATTATATCTATAAATAGTTCAATTTATGCTAAGTGTTTTATAAGTATGGAATTATGTATTTCGATTCATAAACTAATCGAGTTTATTCCATTGTATAGAAATGGAACCTAGTGGAAAAAATGAGAACTGTATCAATGCACGCACTCCATTTAGGGATTTACCTCCTGCTTAAGATAATTAAAGTGGAGCTGGTGATGTAACTGGTGTCAATAAACCAATCACCATACTAGGAAAACTCACTCAGGTTATTAATAATAACCTTACCCGTATGGAGCACCCTGATCCGCAGCGAGGAGGATCAATGTTAGATTGCTTCATGAGGAAACAACCACCAATGTTCAATGAGAGTAAAAATCCCTTAGTAGCTGAGAAATGGATAAGTTCCCTAGAGAAAATATTTCAGGCTTTGGGATGTAGTGAAAGGGAAAAAGTTATCATGGCAGTTTACCGCCTCACTAGAGATGCTGATCAATGGTGTTCATTGATTCAAAACATGAAAGAAGATGACGAAGTATTAAATATTGAATGGAGGGAGTTCAAAGATCCGTTTTAAGAAAAATACTTTCCTCGTGACCATCGATCAGATATGGAAAGTCAATTTCTGAGTCTGAGACAAAAAGAGGATGAGAATGTCGCAAAGTATGAGGATAAATTTACAAGGTTAGAAAGGTATGCTAGAGATTATATACGTAACCTAAGAAGTAATATTGATCATTTCTTTGATGGGTTAAAACCATTTCTTCATCGAAAATTAGTCTCACAATCCTTCTCGCCATATGAAGACATTTCCTCATGTGCTATCAAGACAGAGAAATAATTCTCAATGTCTTATGACTTTAAAGCAAAGAAATAGAAGAAGAGATATTCTTATCAATCTGGGAATGGAAATAAGGGGAGGAAGGGAATGGTTGAATATCTATCCTGTGGTAAATGTGGGATGAAACACCCCGGTACTTTCTTGAAGAGAATGGGTGTCTGTTACAAGTGTGGTGAAAAAGGCCACCAATCTCGCGATTGAAAAGGGAAGAAGAAAACAACCAATGTTCAGTGCTACAATTGCAGGGAGATGCGGCATTATAAAAATGAATGTTCTAAGCGTTAGGGGAACTTACCTCAGAAAATGCCAAGGGATCAAGGCCAAGATTATGCTATCACTACTGCTGAGGTAGATGTTTCTAAAGATGTGGTGTCAGGTAATTTAATGGTTTCCTCAAGTTTAGAAAATGCATTATTTGATTCTGGATCATCGCATTGTTTCATATCTTCCCAGTTTGCTAAGAAAATTAGATATTTCCAATTTGATTTAACAAGGGAGTTGTCAGTTAAAACTCCTAAGGGAAGTATCATTGCAACAATGTTTTGTAAATCAGTCCCCATTAGAGCACATAAATGTTCTTTATCCGCGGATCTCATCATCATACCTATGATTGAGATTGATATAATCCTCGGTATGGATTGGCTTTCAGACTATGATGCGAAGATTTATTATAAGAAGAAGGGGGTTACGATTTTTGATGATGATGATAAGAAGCAACTTATATTTAGAGCATAATCGTCACCACCTAATTCTTATCTAGATCCACCCCTAGTAGCTCAAATAAATTTAATTATTGTGGAGGAATAGGAAGAAATTACAGTGGGTGAGGAAAGGAATGTTCAAATATGGGATGTACCTGTTGTGAAAGAATATGTAGATGTGTTTCTGGAAGATTTACTTGGACATCCTCCAGAATGAGAAGTTGAGTTTTCCAATGATTTAATTCCTGGATCAAAGCCTATATCGAAGACCCATTATAGAATGGCCACTTTGGAATTAGTAGAACAAAAGAAATAACTAGAGGAATTGATTAATGTGAGATTTATTCTCCATAGTGTTTCTCCATGGGGAGCCCCTATTCTCTTTGTTAAAAGGAAAGAAGGATCTATGAGGTTATGTATCGACTACATGGAGATCAATTCTACAACAATAAAGAACAAGTAACCCCTACCTCGCATTAATGATTTATTTGAACAACATCATGTAGCTCAATACTTTTCAAAGATTGACCTTCGATCTGGATACCAATAGGTGTGTGTAAAGAAAGAATACATTTCGAAGACATCATTTCGAACCAGGTACGGGCATTATGAGTTTACAATAATGCCTTTTGGATTGACTAATGCACCCTCTGTATTCATGGATCTGATGAATAGAGTTTTCATGGAATATCTCGATGAATTTGTGGTGTTATTTATTAATGATATCTTGGTATACTCCAAAAGCTACGAAGATCATGAAAATCACATGCGCATTATCCTGAAGACTCTGAGAAGACATGAATTATATGGGATGTATAGCAAGTGTGAATTCTGGCATCATGAGATTTCATTTCTTGTCCTTATTGTCTCTAAATATGGAATCTTTGTTGATACTTCTAAGACCATGGAAATCCAAGAATTTCCAGCACCTAACAGTATAATTGAGGTACGGAGTTTTGTTGGTTTGGAAGGTTATTATCGACGTTTTGTCCAGAATTTGGCCCGATTGGCGAACCCATTAACGAAGCTCACACGTAAAGGGGTTAACTTTGTTTGGAAAAAATAGTGTGAAGAATGTTTCAAAGATCTGAAGAGAAGATTAGTCAATTCTATTATATTGACTCTACCATCGGGGAATGATGGGTTGGTTATTTATAGTGATGCATTGAAGAAAGGACTTGGTTGTGTCCTTATGCAGAATGATAGGGTTATTGCCTATGCATCACGACTATTGAAAATTCATGAGAAAAACAATCCTACTTATGATCTCGAGTTAGAAGCTGTGATCTTTTCTTTGAAGATATGGAGGCACTACCTTTATGGTGAAAAATGTGAGATTTATAATGATCACAAGAGTTTGATGTATATATTCTCAAAAAAAGAACTCAACATGAGGCAAAGGAGATGGCTTGAATTACTCAAGGATTATGATTGAACGATACACTACCCCTTGGGGAAGGGAAACAAGGTGGAAGATGCTTCGTGCAGAAAAGACCATGTTGTTTTGAACAATATGATAATTGAAAGAGATCCAATTTTCATGGATCTAGTGAAGATGGACATGGGAATAACCAGGGAAGGTGAAACATCAATGCTTTTTTAAATGTTATCCAAACCATATTTACTAGAAATGATTAATAGTTCTCAGACCGATGATGAAAAATTGCAGAAGAAGATTAATGTTGTGAATGATGGGAGATTGAGAGATTTTGTGTATGAAGATTGAATTTTTAAATTCAGGAAGTGACTTTATGTTCCCGATATACCAGATCTAAAAATGGAATTGCTGGATGATGCTCTAGTTCCAATTTCTCTATACACCATGAGAGAACCAAAATGTATAGATATTTGAAGGAACACTTTTGGTGGGACAACATGAAGAGGGAGATTACTGATTTTGTGTCAAGATGTATGGTTTGTCAATAAGTTAAAACTGGAAGGCAACATCCTGGAGGAGTCATGCAACCTCTTCCCATACCGGAGTGGAAATGGGACAATATTACGATGGAATTTGTCATGGGGCTACCAAAGACTCCTAGAAAGAATGATGAAATATGGGTCATTGTTTATCGTCTTACCATGTCATCACATTTTCTTGCTATAAGAGAAGATCTATCACTTGAACGTCTAGCATGTCTATATATTGATGAAGTTGTGAGACTTCATGGAGTACCCCTATTGATTTTTTATAATCGTGATCCCTGTTTTACTTCAAGATTCCGGAAAATTCTTCAGAAAGCCTTGGATACTGAACTTCATTTGAGCACTGCCTACCACCCTGAAATAGATGGACAATTAGAACGAACTATTCAAACCTTAGAAGACATGTTGAGATCCTGCTCACTTGACTTTCAGGGTATGTGGGATCAATATTTACCTCTGGTAGAATTTTCTTATCACAATACCTTCTTTTCGAGTAAAACAACCTGTTGGGATGATGTTGGTGAAAGAAAACTTGTAGGCCCAGAACTGGTGGACGAAATAATGTAAAAGGTGATGGTAATCCAAAATCACATCAAAGCAGTCCAATGTAGGCAGAAGAGCTATGCTGATAATCTAAGGAAGGATTTGGAATTATAAGTCAGTGATCATGTTTTCCTGAAGGTATCTCCATGGAAGGGAGTCATACATTTTGGTAAGAAAGGTAAATTAAGTCCCACGTACATCAGACCTTTCGAAATTCTAGAATGAATTGGGGATGTAGCTTACCGATTGGCAAGGCCGCCAATTCTCTCTAATTTCACGATGTGTTCCATGTATCGCTGTTGAGGAAATACATGAATGACCCAATGCATGTAATCACCAATGAAGAATTATAACTAGAACCTGATCTGTCTTATTGCAAAGATCCCGTCAGGATTCTTGAAACGAGAGAACAAGTACAAAGAAACCGGATGACTCGTCTGGTAAAAGTCTTGTGGAGAAACCATAAGATTGAAGAGGCAATGTGGGAACCCGACGAACTTATGATGAAGAACCACCTGAGTCTTTTCATGTGGTATTATTTTAGAAATATCAAGGATGAAATTATTTGATGGAGGGGAGAATGTAACACCCCAAGCTTCTACGACATGCTTCTCTTTGGATAATGCAATAGCATGTGTTGTACGCAACATCGAGTTCTAACACACACCACAACCGATCAAATTAGCCGTTATGAATAGTAATACATACTTTTTGAAATTTTATAAATTTTATCTCTTAAAATGGACTTCATTTGTGGATTCGTAGTATCAAATTTAGCCTATGGTGAAATTTTGGTACTTTTTGGATAACTTTAATATTTTGATGAATAGTGAAAATTACTAAATTTTTTATTAGATACAACTTTTTTTAATCCAAATAATTAATAGTGATAAATTATGAATTTGAGTGGTTTTAAAGTATATATAGAATATATTTTTACAATTTAATAAAATTTTGTTCATTGGAAATAATTTCACAATTAAACCGAACATAAACAAGTATCAATCTTTTGATAGTTATTATATCTTAAAAACACGCTTTTTGTTTTGACAGCGTGAATTAATTTGAAATTAATTTCTGCCACATTAGGGTTTTGAATTTGGAAAAATGGATTAAATATTTGGAATCAGTAAGTTAAAATTGTGAAAATAGGTAACTTTTATTTTTTGACATTTTGAATAATTACTTCGGTAAATATTTTATTTACCATGGTCAAAGGGTAAATCCAGTAAATAAGGGTTAAAAAAAGAAAATTAATATAATATAAAATTACCCAAAATAGGTTTTAACCCTATTGGTTGATACATTTCCGACCATGGACATCTTTGGGTCGATTTTGGAACCCCATGGTGCCACTTGTAAGTGAAAGGGACACTTTATTTTAATTAAGTTAAAATGAATACAAAAATGACACAAGAATATATCTTTTAGAAAAAATTTTTTACATAGGGTTATATAAGTTGGATTTTAGACTATAAATATTAATTATAAATCTAACAAAATTTTATACATAATGGTATTTTATTTATAATTTTTAACCATTAAATAATTTAATTTATTTATGACACAAAGGTGATGCAGTAATTACCATAATAGTGGAAAATTAAAATGATTGATATTGTAGATACCAAAATTAATATAATGTGAGTATTTTTATGAATTAATCTAATTTTCTAGGATAATATGACATGTTAGGAATGATTTAATTAACTTTTTTCGAATTAATCATTCTGTTATGATTTTTACAAAAATGAATTATTGAATTGTGTCAAAATTGACATAAAAGAGTTTTTAAAACAAATATTAAATTATTAATTGATATTAAATTACTAAAAATCTAAGGTTCAGCCAAAAGACTTATATCATGATATTTTTATCATTAATTTACAACTTGGGGTCTCTTGGATGTATATAGTATGGTTATAAACCTTATAATATAAAAATACAAAGAGACATTGTAAAAGTGAAACTAATTAACTAAGAGTTAATACTTAAATATAAGGTTAGTATAATGACCCAAACCTGTCTAAATTCTATTTTTTTTAGTGTTTCTCGACCTATCCCAACCTATAATCCACTTTGGAGCCATTAGAAACCGAATATGAATTTATTATAAAATAATATTTCTAGCTTTTCCAAAGGTTCCCCTCGCCCCTCTTATAAAAGGGCACTCCCTCTTCTCTTTAATTCACACCTTCAAAGCCTTTTGGTTCGGCCAAAATCTGCCCAAATACTCTATCAACTTCCCTCACTTTATCCTAGAGGCCTTCCTTTAGTTAGAAAGCCATCCTAGGATCCCTTTTGATCAAATCAAAAAGAAGAACCCGAAAAAGAGGTAATGATTTCACCACACTTTTCCAAATTCCTTTCTTTTTCCACTTCTTCTTACTTTTTTATTACCATTCTAAAATAATAACTCCAGTATCTTATATATACTGGGATTTTATTATAAATATGGTACAACCATATTCAGTATTCTATCCATCCATTGAATAATATTTCACCATACGTGCGTATGTACGGCCTACCGTCTCTACGTCGTGGTGTAATTGTTATTCAACAAATTATTATTTTGATGGGTATAATAATGATTTATAATTCATGTAAATAATAAATATAACATGATAATAATTATTTATATATGATATTCTATAAAAGTATATATTATTTTAATATCAAAAGAATGATATTGTCTCTCCTGCGTACGTACGGACTACCGTCTCCACGAATGCAATGAGATTCATTCTCTATCGTATCCATTCAAGTATAATTATAATTTTATGATTTAAAAAAAATGTTTAAGGACTTGATATCATTCTATATATTAATAAAGGACATTTTAAGGGTTTATTTCCCAATATCTTCATTTTCAGAGGTTTTTTATACGTAATAATCTGCTGGGATCTCTTTATCATCCACATCCATGTTTCTTAAAAATGTATTTAAAAACATTTTTACTATTTAAATTAATATGGTTTAAAGTCATTTATAACCTTGTTTGACTTTTTATAAGAGTTTTATAAAGGAATATTTCCGTCGTTTTCCAAACAAGGTGCTTTTAATCCTTTTCAACAGAATTAAGGTAAGAATGTTTTTTTAACTTATATGGCAGGTGCGGAAATTTTCCGTCGTTATAAAATCGTCGAAGCTTCCCTTACACGCTTATAAGAATATCATAAAATAAAATTTTTTATTTTATAAATATATTACTCTTAAATGATTTCAAAATTGAAATAGATATTCCTCTAAAAAGAGTTTTGATTTCATCTATGTCAACATCCTTTGATGGATTTTACGCTTATTTGAAGTTGATTTATTATGATACAAAACATCTATATTGTATTGAAGGTTTTGTGATATGGTTGACTGTGGATGTGATATTTTTATACCATTCATGGTTTATAGTGAAAGTTTTGACATTTCGTATCATAGTTTTAATATGAATGATTATGTTATGTTTAAACCTTTTCATATGGGAATGCATTGGACTTAATATCTGATGGGTGGAGCCCGCTATAGCTACTCGATGCATCTATAGGTCTTATGAGACAAACTAGTGTCTTGGCACAAGGCCTTGAAAAAATCTTATTTGTAGTCTTAGCACAAGGCCTTGGCTATGTGGTTATGATAGTCTGGAATTATGCATTCCATCATTATGAAAGTGGTTATTGATATTACATGTGATTATTCGATTAGCATAATATCTATGTGAATAAGTAAATGGCATTATTTCATTTTATTTTTTCCATACTATGTTTAAAGTTCAAGTTTTAAAGGATTTTGTTTTAGTTATACACTGCCTTAAATATTTATTCTTATTTATGAAAGTTTCCGCTATATTGTTATCCTTACTGGGCATTTGAGCTCACCCCTTTTCTATGTTTTATTTTTCACAGGATGTGAAGAAGTAAATTATAAATGACCTACGGGGATATTATGAGTGGATAATAGTGTGGACTATGGAGACAATATGTTGTTGTAGTAGTTTTTCACTTTATGATTTAATGTAAAACTTTATGAATATATCTAGTGTTTCCAAGTCTATTAAACCAATCGGTCTTTCGAGACTTGATCTTTCTTGTGATCATGTCAATGTTATGTAATAATGCACCGAATCTAGGCAACTGGGGTTGGGGCGTTACAAAAACATTTAAGGTGAGTTGACATATTAGAATATTATGTTCCATGTTTCCATAGGATCTAAACTATTATGAACCTAAAATGTTTTATTTTTTAAGGTAATGAATATTCAACTAAGAATATTTAATTTTCATGAACGACAATCTGAGGTTGCTATATTATCACAATACAATAATGAAATTTATGTTTTAGAAATCATTTTTCTATGAAAAATAAAATAAAACTAATATAAATAAAATAAAAATAATATTTTGAACTTTTAATACTGACATTCAACATGTTGGAAACCTATGTAATTGTTTTATCTAAAAACTATTTTTATTCTTTAATCTTAAACGATTAACTTCCAAAAGATAGAGATTTTATTTAAAAATATGGATTTCATATTTTAGATCAAAATTTTCATACTTAATAATAATGATAGATTTATTGTTTTTGATAAAATTATCATTACTATTATTATGATTGGTGACCTTGTTAATAGTTAAGGATTTATTTTCAAAGGATGATTTTATTAATATTGTGTAACTTATATCAAATAATATAACATGATCTATTTTATGTAATGGAATATGTATGGGTTTTACAAATATATAATAATATATTCTCAATAATTTAATTTAAATTTAATGTTATATAATATTATGAACACTTAATGGTGGAAATTGTATTTTTTTTAAAATGTTTTGTATTTATTAAATTAGTAAATTTAATACATCATTTTATATTATTTTAAATTTTAATTAAAATAATGGAAATATTACATGTTTTAATCCTTCTGAAAATATATATGGGTTAAGTTCTATTTTAAGTAAAATTTATATTTCTTTTGAAAAAACTAGTTTGCAAGGGAATATCTAAAATGGTAGAATGTAAATATAAAATGGTAAAAATAATTAAAAAACATTTGGAATATGTGATAAAATGTGTTGTTAAATATTTATCAACATTTTATCACCAATAAATTAATTATTCAACCATTTTGGAAACACTAACCATTGAATAGTTCAATATTATCATTGAATAACTAATGCTTTTTTAACAAAAACATTATTTTATTCACCAATCAAAGGAGATCACTTCCAACACATTTATCAACCCATTAAAAAACCACATTGTAACACTATACAATTATGAATGAATAAAAATTTATTCTAAATCATATAAAAAATTATTCCTTGATATTAAACAACCCAAAAAATACATTTCTTTAAATTTAATATGCTCCATAGCCTATGGAACACATATCCTTGTTTGTAAAAGAATAGTAATATAGTGTACCATTATAACATTGAAATTAAATGAATTTCCATAAATGATACTAACTAAATTAGGAAAATTATATGGTTTACACATGTTCATTGATTATCCATTAAGTATATATAAAAATAAATATAATTTGAAAAAATAAAATTACTTCTGAAAAATTTATATTAAAAAAACAATTTTAAGGAATGCTTTATATTTATGATTTTAAATTTATTTTCCCAAACTATATATAATTTTTTAAAAAAAATTTGGAAATTTTTAAAATATTTCTTTAAAATATTCTTAAGGTGAATTTTTGGAATTTTTCTTGAAGAGTTTCACTTTTCAATAAATGGTAAAAAATAATGATTTTTTTAAAAAATTACATTTTTAAAAATAATTTTAAATAATAAATTAAATTTTAAATTATGATTGAATTAAATTTAGTTTATTTATTTTAATATCTAATAATTTATTTAGTTGTAATCAATTTTATATTTAATTCTTTTATTAAAACCTTCTATTTTTATGTGAATTTTGTCTTTGCATTCCAACTTTTTCATCAGGTTTAAGGGTATAATTTTAAATTGGATTATTCAATTTTTTTAATTTAATTAGAAAAAATGGATTCCATACAATAAATAACAATAATTTCTATTTTCATATAGGATCAAAAAATTTTGTTACCATAATGAATAGTAAAATCAATAAAAATTATTTTCTTGTGGATTAGGGAAAACTCTGTATTCCTTGGGTTAAACTTATAAGATAAGTGTCTAAGAATGACCAAAAACTCATCAAAACCCCCTTTTATATCCATATTTTGATTATTTCTAATATAATCATCTATAATTACCCATTTTGAGTCTTTCTTAATGAATCAAACATGGGTGTAATAGAATCGTTTAAAAAAATCCATGTGTGTGCTCTCCCCCACATATTAATGGAAACCCACTCTCATCCCCTATTCATAGTTAAAAATACTATTTGTATAAGACAATAAATTGAAAAATAACTTCTTTACTCCACTAAAAACTTCATAGATCCATTTTTTCTATAGAAAATAACACATTGTTGGTTATTTGGTGCAATCCTAATGAAGTTGTCCAAAGAAGAGGTAATGTTCTTAAATTAGATTTTTTATTTTCTTTCTTATTCAAACACTTTAAACAATTATTAAAAAAAATTAGATAATAAAATATATATACATCTTCTATATAACTGTAATTTATTATTTTATTTCTATGAAATATATCCATATCCTCTTCTATCATTTGGGAAACGAAACCGTCGATCGTGTGTATGGCAGACTACCACCTCATGAACTGATGTAATTTTTTCCATCACTACCATTAAATGAGTAATATAATGATGTATTTAATATATTTATATTATATTTATGAAATTATTATACTTATTAAACATAAACAGATAATATAAATTATTATTTTCTATTTAGTTTTAAAGACAATATTATCTCTTGTGTGTACAACAGATTATTTCCTCATGAAGTAATTTGATTTGCTTCAAATATTTATTTATATAGAATTATATAAGGATAAATTTAATTAATATATGGAAAATATATGAAATGATATATATTCATTAAAATAAATATATATCCCACATAATTTCCCTTTCACTAATTAATTGAATGATATTATTATTTGTAAGTACGTATGACCTACCGTCTCTACGAAGCAATGAGATTAATTTTTCATGTGGAACCATAATAGATTATTATAAAAATTTATCTAATGAGTAAATATTATATTTATAACATCAATGTAATTATTTATTTTATGGATCTCTATCTTATAGACAATAACAAGAACTTTTATGATAAACAAACATGCGAGAACAAGTTAATTATCACCCAAAATATTGAAAATAATGAAATATTATTAACAAATTGGTGGTAAAATCTTATAAAAAGATAAAATATGATATTATATATAATTATATAGTTCCTATATAAATTAATAACATTTTTAAAACCATTATACATTATTTTAATGAATGTTTTGTAAAAGGTTTGTGTAAAGTTAGGGACTTCAATTCAATTACAATTCATTGAGGAATATTATAATGTTATAAACCCAATAATTATTCAATGATATATATAACTTATATTTATTATGTAATATCATTAGTGAAACATAAATAATGGTATTTTTTGTTTTATTTGTAATTATATCATTTAATGGGTTTTATATCGAAAATTACCAAGGAGTAAATAATTTCATCAATAAATTTCAATTCATTATTTTATATTACTTCTTCAAAGTAATTAATTTTTTAATATTATGTATGGAAAAGAATTGGAAATTATTGTGTTTCATTTCAAATTTTTTTATTTGGATTTACATTCGATAAACATAATTTATTCCTTGATTAATTGTAAATTCAATTTTATGACCTTTTTAAGGGTTTATTTCAAAATTTTATTTTAATCAGGATTGTTTTTACATAAATTTACATTAATGGAAATTATTTGATTATTTGAAAAAAACAAATTTATTTTCATCTCCCATTTTTATTAATTTTATATTTATAAAATATTACCATATTCATCTCTTTGTTTTTAAAAATGATTTATATTTTTTTATGAAAACATGAAATCATTTCACTCTTTGGTCAAAAATATTTTTATTCAAAAACAATTTCTTCTAATTTTCTATTAAAAAAATATATCAAATATATCAAAATATTTGTTTAAAATATTTTTTACACATTTTTTAATATTGTCAAATTTTGGAAAATAATATTTAGTTCATTTCTAGAAAAAAGTACTATTTTATCTTTACCAATAAGGTAAACATAATATATGCTTTATCATGTAGTAAATATATAGAATTTAACACCATATTGGCCAGTAAATTTTTTTATGAATATTTCAAAAATTTTAAATGTAATTTAACAAAAATTGTTTTAAAATTATTTCTTGAATTGTTAGTTTAAAAAAAATTTGTCCATGTGAAGAGGGTATATTCTTAAAGAATGTTTGTAATGAAAAATTGATGTTATATATATTCATTAAAGACATAAAGCCATTACATGACATATTATCCCCTAAGGATATATTTCTTTTAAACCATCCTTTTAATTTGTATGTATGGTTTATCATCAGTTTGACTTGGTAAAGTATGAAGATTTTAACACTTGATTAATTTTGGTAATCATTAGAATTTCTCTGAAATATTCACTTTATTTCAATCATTAGAAATTATATTTCCCCTAAATATCTATATTATTTTTAATTTATATAGTTATTACATTAACTATATATCATTTATGCATATTTTATTTTACTCTAAAAGTAATATGATTGAATAGGGAAATTTTTGGTAATATGTATTCCTAACTCGATATAGAATTATTTTGATATAGAATATTATTCAGGAATTAAATCAACTATTTCATTTATTAGAAATTATTTGGACATTCAGATATGTGTGGGACCTATTATAGGTATCCCCCCTATGCATGAAAAGTTTCTTTAGTTGAGTGAGTTCATAATCCTTAGGTAAATGGGATTCTTGTATATACTTACCCGACAATTTTAAATGTATTATTAATGGTCTTAACAGTTAAGGTTACATTATTCCTAGGATAATGACATCCGATAATGAATCATTTCCTTCTTGAAGAATTTATTTATTACAATCTATGATATTTTCAAAATGATAATTTCTTTGGATTCATTTTCACTTTTAGTTTATTGATAATTTGTCTTGTGTTTTCTATTATTTACCTTGAAATATTGATTGTCCCATATCAATTTATAATAGTCATGTTATAGATTAAATTATATTTCTTCCAGTTCTTTACATTTCTAAATAGATTATTAAATATTTTATCCTTATAATAAATTTACTATTAAATTAGAATGTTTGTTAAATGATATAACTTTCTATATTTATTATTCCATTGCTAATCATGATAGTAATATTATTTAAATGGAATGTGACATCAGTTATATATGATGAAATGTTTATTATGCTTATTAATTAATGATATCTTCCACAAAATGTAACCCTTATTTTAAATTTGAGATCATCATTAAATTATTTCCTTTCCTAGGAATCAATGAAGTATAATATGAATTATATGTAGGAATATTCTTGTGGAAATAATGATATTCATTAAAAAAATTATGTTGTAATTTTAATAAAAATTTATAATATAGGAATCATCATGTATATGTTTAACAAGTGTAATTAACTATTTTTTTTAGTATGAAAATAATTGTATTTTATAAGAATGTAAATATTTAGACACAATCTTTCGGCTACTACGGTAGGGGTTGTTACATTTTTTATCAAAGGAACTTTAATAGAAAACATGGGAACCAGATTTAGGAAGACATAGATTATGTAACATAACCCTGGGACTCAAATTGAAGTAAAATATAGAAAAACATTGTAGTTTCTAGGTAAGGTAGATACATTGTGGTTTTTATAATAAATACATCCCCGTATAGATAAAATTAAATTAGACATGGTTATAGAACAAATTTACCTCGGCGTAATGAATCTAAAAAAGGATCAATGGGATTGACTCGATCTTTACAAGGTACATGAGTAGTAGCCTTATTGTGCACATGGTTTGGCAGTACTGGTGTATATTCTATGAATAGTTTGGTTTTATTTAAAAACCATTATTATTTATTTTAACAGATAATGGCTATGAATAACCAAACAGAAACCAATGTTGTCATATATTGAAATGAAATTACATGGTTTAGATATCCTAAAAATTATTATATTGTTTTCCAACAATTACAATTGTTTCTCACAAAACTTTTTTTCATTTTTTTAATAGATGGAACCTAAAGGAACCATGTTAATATTGAATATGAAGAAAAATGTGAAAAATATGAGAAACCAAATGTGATGACAGACGGAGTGAATGATAATGTTATTATTCATAGTCAGTTGTCTTAATTTTTTATTATCATTCTATACCATAACCAAATCTCATAATCATCAATAAAGAGATTGATGGACATTAATAAGTTCTTTATTGATGGATAATGTGAAGGGAATAAGTCTATTTTTTCTTATTTTAGATGTGGAAAGAGAACCCTAGGAAACTTCCATAACATAATGTAAAAATGTATTATGTTTTAAAATTAAGGGCATAAAGAAATGAATTTCAATGAAAAAATTAATAGTTTTATTGAAGGAAATAAATTTCATACCAGGGATGCATTTATAGTTTATTGACATAAATGTGGAAAACTAGGGAATTGTCTGAATAAATTCCACCTCTTAATGGTTAAAAACTAGACCACATAAGTAATATTCTTGAAATTAAATTGTTGATATATTTATTAGTATACTAGAATTATATTGTAAATGGATTTTATCAAAATATATTTTTGTTATAGGAATCATAAATAATATAAAGATTTTGTCAAAAAATTAATATTTGACTTAATTAACTAAAGAGTTATGGATACCATCATGGTTTTTTGAGTATAATATTAATCATAAAATAAAAATATTAAACATACCTTTTATGATTTATGTAATTGGAGTCTACCAATGATTTAAGATACATTTTATATCATTTATGGAGAGACAAACCCATGGATTATTATATATTTTAGTGAAAATATTATTTAAATAATAATTCCCTTACATTTCGTGGGAAAAATATTTAGAGTATGGGTAACTTTTATTGTTTATTTTATCAGGATGTAGAGGAAATTGAGAATTATTATACATTGGGAATAATATAGGAATTATATTAATATTTTTTTTATAATTATGAAAATATTCATTTTTCATGATAACCTACCACATCCAAAACATTTATGGATCTTTTACCCACAAACGAAGGGATTCAAGGGTATTGTGGCTACCACTAGCCTAAATGATGTTATGTTTTATGTGACATTGTTTTTACTTAAATGGTCTTATGGATAAATACTATATTTGAACTAGTGGTATTACAATTTATATTCAAAAAATAATTTATAATATTTTATAGCTAATTTTTACATTATTGATTTAAAAAATAGTTAAACATATATAGATGTTTTAACACCACAACCTTAGAATCCTCGAGCCAGTGCATTATTTATTACATTGGTATGATAACAAGAAAGTCGAATCTCTAAGGATAGTTTAGTTACGTAGCCTTGAAATAACTAGATACAAATAAAAGATTTTAAATTACATCATGAAATTCAAGAAAACATAAAAACTGATTTAAATTTTTTTTTTCTCTTTACAAAACATAATATGTGATTCATAATGTACATAATCACATTTTGGGAAAAATTAAACATAATAATGGTGTGATCTAAGATTCTCATTTAGGGTAAATAATTCAGTATATGTAATCATATAAGAGCATAATCATTTAAGGCAATATGTATAATAAAAACAGAATCCTTTAAAACATAAAATTGAACAGAATTTGGAATGAATAAATAAAACATTACAGTTTAAACATTAACATGGTTATTATACTATTTTAATAATCACATGTAATAACTATCCATATTAAGATGGAATACATTAGGCAATATATAAAAAATGCACCATCAGGGCTTTGGCCAAGACACCATATGTAATTGGTTATGAAATTAGTCAAAACAAAAAATTAATGGTCTCATTAGACATACTGAGGAATTTATGTACTAAAGGAGTCCCTTACAGACACTTACAATGTTCAATTCAGTCCTCTTATGAAAGGGATAAAACATAACAAACATAAACATTCATATTAAAAATTGTATATGAAATAAATAAAATTTAACCATAAGTTATAAAATATATAAAAATAACACGTCCACAGTAAATCATATCATAAAATATTCAATAAAATATGTTTTATTATATCATTATATATTAAAATTAATTATATATAAAATCCAACAATGGATTTTGGCATAGATGATAGTGATCAGAAAAAACCATTAAAACACTTTTTGAAATATCCCTTTTTTACCTCGTAATCATTTGAAAGCCTATGTAATCTTAAATTAAAATATTTACTTTGAAAATAACATAGTATTATTGTAAGGGAAGATTCAAAATGTTAATGTATCATAATGGTGTAAAATATTTATTTCTTCTATATAAGTTAAAAAACATTCATTTATTAATTTTTTGACAAGGTTATTTAGTTCCTCATTTAGATAATAATATAAATATTCCTTCAAAAAAAATTTATAAAAAGTAATACATGGGTATAAATGACATTCAACAATATTCAAGGAAGATAACTACTATTTTGAAATAAATTTTTATGATACATGGATGTGGATGATAAATATGTCCATGTATAAACTTATCTATAAACAATCCTGAATATTAATGAGATTGAAAAAATAACCCTTTCCTTGTAGTTTTTTAGTAAAGGGTGTTTTAACCTCATAGTATTATGGTTAAAGATTGTTAATATCTTATACAAGTACCATATACATAGTTATGATATCATATACGATCCTCTAATCTCTTTTTGTTAATAATATTTGATTATTACCATTATTTTGTGTGTTTGATTTGTTGTGTTCCTATGCATGTTCTCTTAAATAAGTAATATTTCTTATATATATGATATATTTTTATTGAAATAAAAAAATTATATCATGTTCCATAATATTATATTTACTTATCATATGAATTTTATAATCATTATTGAATTGATAGTGTGGATAATGAATCTCATCATGTCATGGAGACGCTAGGTCATACATACACACGATTGTGTATATCATTCTATTAATGGTTAAATTATATGGAACTATATTGTATATTAATTATAAATAATCATAATCATTTCATTAACATTATTTATTTCTATTATAGTAATCATTATACCCATCCAAATAATGTAATGTTGAATAAAAAAATACACCACAGCGTGGAGACGGTAATCCATACGAAGGAAGACATAGTGATATTATTATTCATAGGATAGATAAAATGATGAATATGGTAGTCCCATGATTATAATAACATCTAATTATATGCATGATAATCTATTTATTAATTCTGTATGAATAACACATAGGAAGATGATGTATAAGAAGGAAATCATTATGAAAGAAAAGATAAAATGATATCCTCTTATTCTGGTTTCTTCTATTGATTTGTACAAAAGTACTCCTTATATTGGTTTTATTATCAAATTGTGGACTCTAGGATTCCATGAGGGATGTAGGGATCAGATGTGGGATGATTATGCTGAACTAAATGTCATTGGATAATTTAATTAAATACAGTGAGAAGTTCTTGTTTATTGGAGAGGTGAGGTACATTTTAGGAAAAGCATGAAATATTAATTTTTTAAAAATTTATTTTCGGTTTATAATATATCCAAATAGAATTATATACAGTATAATTTTATTATTGGTATAATTTTTCTCAAAAAATAGGTTTTATACTTTTTTAGGTCACAAATTTTACCTTTCTTTTTAGCATTAACACTTATTTAAATAAGCTAACTCTTACTTTGTCTTCTTGTATTTTAATTCTATATGGTATATATAGTTACTATAAAATCCCCAGGAAACCTCAAGCTGATAATTATTAAAATATTTAACACTATCAAAGTCATGTTTCTGAATATTATATTTTCATGACCATTATATCATTTAATAACATATTGTTTTTTAATAAACTCATTATTTCCAATTTTGACACTATTTAGAAATTTACTTTTGTTCAAGTCATGAAATTTTTATACCTTAGAAAAAAATAATTAACTCATCCCTAACATGTAAATTGAATCTAGGTTTTTTAGAAGGAAATAAAAATCTCAAATTAAATTTATTTTAATATTTATAATATCATTTATTTCAATTATACATTAATAAGGTAATCATTTTATCATTATTGTTTCATTAATAAATTTATTTATTTAATGTATAAAAATTATAAATAATATACCATTATTAAGGAAATATTTTTTTCAATGTAATGAATTATTTATTGTTAATGATATCTATTATAAATCCCCACGTTGATGTTTTTTAGGAAAAAGATTCATGTTTATGTTATATTTCTCTTTAAATAAATTAATATTACAAGTCATTATCACACCCAAATGGCTCCAAAATTCAAAAAAATTGGTCTAAGAATTTTATTGGTCTATTTTAACTCATCAAATAGTGTTACGACACGTGTTAGTGTTTATATATTATTATAATATAATTTTTACCATTAATCACCGAATTTACCCTTTAATAATGGAAAAAAACTAATTCGTGAAGTTACTATTGATAATGCCCTAAAAAGGAAACTATTTAAATAATAACAAAATTTGATTCCAAATATTGAATACATTTTTAAAAATTTAAAACGCAAATATTTACGTAATTAATTTTATATTAACCCTTATTTTTAAAACGAGAAAATATGTATTTAAATGTAAAAACCATTAAAATATTTATATGTGTTCATTTAAAATATCTATTGAAAATTGCATCCAATAGATTAAATTATATGAAACGATAAAAAATGATCTAATTTTACTATAAAACCAACTAAAAGGATAATATATAAATATAAATAAATTAAATGAAAATGTAATTTCGAATTAAAATGTACAATTTTTAACTATTAAAAAATATATGAATGTTTTCATAAATACACTAATAATTATCTGAACTGAATTATTATTTACATAATCAAAATAAGAATTTAATGTTTTTTAAAATTGAATATATAAAATTTACAAAAATCTTATTTAAAAATGGTTCACCATTAAAAAGAAAAAAATTGTATATTTTGAAAAATACTTCTATTATCTGAAAAATATGAATTTGTAGTTATATTATGACTAAGAAACACATAAGATGAATTTTAAAATTATATAGTATATTTAAAATTCAAAATCTTGTTCATACTATTCATAACCTCTACTTAAACGGCTAGTTTGACATATTGTGGTGTTCTCGAGCTCGGTGTTGTGTGTAACAATAGCTGTTAGATTATTTAAAAAAATGTACCATGGAAGATTGGGGTGTTAAATTCTCCACAACTTTAATAAACATCATCCGAGAAATTTAAACATGGTATTGAAAACTAGGTGTTTGACATTTCAAAATATATTTGTCGAAATCCCACATCGAAATTTGTATTAATGAGACCTCTATTTTAATATAAAGAAGGGGAAGTATGAAGTTTAGTAGAAATAACACATACTTGTGTTCCATGTAGAAAAACATAGACATGAATGAAAATGTAACCATAATGTTCTTATGGATAGTGATAGATAACATTTTTAGGAGAGTGTTCATAGCCAGAAATCTATAAATCAGCGAGGATCCAAGGGACCATTTGATTCATCACAAAATTAGGTACTAGGAAAACATTTTTGGTTTTATGATACGTTCTATTTTTTTTGTAGAAGTAATTTATGTCATCGACTATTAACACTAGTAGTTATACATAATTTACTTGTAGATTTTTTCTATTAACAAATTCACACCACAAACCCATCTTTCACCTCAAAAGACAATAAAACTCAAAATTGTTCTATTTATATTAATCGTATAAGGCTACAAATATAATCTTATTACATTTAAAAAAAGAAACCTATGTTATACTATCCAAGGAATTCTTATTGGGATATGGTAGGTGATAAATAATTGTGTCACTTTGGTAGTGGGTTCGATTCCTGTAACCTTCTCTAACGTGACGAGTTATTCCCCGACCTAGTGGTATCCCTTTTTCAAAAACTATACTATTATAAAATTCCAAAAAATATCATTAAGAAATGTTTTAATCAAAAAAAAATACTATCCAATATAAAACATAATCCATTCTAACGTTATTAATTTTGTACAATACTTCCGACCAAATTAACAGTATAAAAATATCTCTAAATTTTCAAAATAAATCGTACAATCAGATTCATAGAACAACTTAATCTATCTAGTTTTAAACAATATAATTATAACCTCAGAATCCTTAATGAAATAATTCATGCATCAAATTACTAAAATAATAACTTACCTATGAAACCGACAAAATATATTACATTAATTATTGTATCAAAAAAAATAAATACATTAATTATTTCACTTAGACTATAGTAACATCATAAGATTCACCATGATCCAATTTATTATTCATATCCATATTTCATGGAAACATTAGGCAATAATTTATATAATTTCTCATATCATTATAATTATATCATTACAAAATTTTAGATTCATTATTTCCCTTATAATCATGAGCTTAGTAACCATTTTCTCCACACCTATAGAAATCACCCATTCTATTCCGGAAAGTACCTGGGTGTTTGTTTCAACAATTATCACATAAGGGAAAATCTTTCATTCCCTTTTTACCTTTTATCAATCCCATTCTATATTTTTATCTAATTTTATTTCATTACATTAATGTCATAAGACATAAAGAATTCAATTTATGTAATGATAGCACATGAGACTATATCTATGTAGGATGGGAAATCTTGTGAGACTAGTGATTTTTGGAGTAATAGTTTCAACCTATCAAATAATTGATCAATCATTCATCTTGTGTTATTTTTGAATTAAGAAACATGACTCACAAACCTTGTGAAGTTAGCTTCATTCTTTGAAACATTATCACCATTTTTCTGCCTTAGACTCATAAATTGCATCCCTATATCAACTCCTTGTTAACGAAGAAAGTATTTTTCAAGGAAAAGTACATTAAAACCCATTTATTCCATATATTATACATCATAATCCTATTTTTTTAATTAATGACCACAATTTATTCAAATCTTTTGAGTGATATTAAAATGCAATGAGAACTTTTTCCCTTTCATTGGTCACCAATGTAAGAATTATTTTCTCTACGGAACTCAAAAATTTCTTAGATAAAAATGGATTTTTTGACCCATTGAATGTTGGAGGTTGTTTTCCTATGAATCAGTCTAACATTGATCCCCCACATTTTGGATCAAGTTGCTCCATACTGATCTGTAACTTATTTATAACCTGGGTCAGTTGTCCCAGTACTGTTATAAGATGTTCAACACTAGTTTCTTCATGAGATCAACTATAATTATATTCCATGTGAGATAAATCCCTACATTGATTACATGAATTGATAATGTTTTTATTCCTTCCTCTGGTTGCAAATTCTAAACAATCGTATACACTAGATTAGGTTATGAATCATAAAGGAAATTTCTAAAATAAAAAATATTTATCAAAAATTTAAAGCATTATATATATCTACTTCATAATCATAAACACAAATTCATTGATGATGTAGTTAATTATAAATAGTTCATAATCGTTGGTAGAGAAAATATGAATTAACATTATCATATCCCCCAATAGGGTCAATCCAGGTGTGAATTAAGGCTCGTTTTTCATGTACCAGGTTACCCTATGTCAAGCCCAAAATAGAAAGTCATAGTTTTCACCCCTAGGTAGATATGTTCCTGAACCATATCCACTTGTAGTATCCATAACGAGATATATTTTTTATGAATTACTTTATAATATATACATTACAAAAATTCTAGGATGGTCTTCTATAAATATCCTAAATTTCTGTATTATGGTAATTCTCCTTAATCAATGATTTTCTAAATATGGTTTCCAATGTTTGTACCAAAATTCCACTAATACTAACTAAAACGCCCCGACCCCAGAATCCATAGAGCTAGTTAATTTTTTATTATATAGTCCTGATTGAAAGAAAGTAGAATTTTGATGGATAAATTAGTTAATATGCCTTTAAAAAACTAAATGCAAACATAAATTTATACAATACATCTTTAAATGAGATTGAGCATAAAAACTCCATTGAAAACACTCGTATTCCCTTTCCTCATCCCTATTGATCATTCATAATGTTCATATTTGTATCCTATGGAAAATGAAACTTAATAATGGGGTGGGATCAGATTCTCAGTAAGGGTAAATAATTCACTAGACGTTATCATAAAAAATCATTAATTTTTAATGCTAGATGTATAATAAAAACGAAACCCTTTTAAAAATAAACGTAAAACTAATATGGAATGAATAAATAAAAATTTAACATATAAATATGCACATGGATATTCTACTAGTAAAATAATGATATGTAAAAACTAACCTTATAAATAATTAATACATAATGCAGAACATCTTAAACACACCGTCAAGGCATCAGCAAAGACAGCAAACATAATAGGGTAAGACATTATCCAAAACCCAATCATAATTTTCTTGTGAGAACTACTGATGAATAAGGGGGATTTAATGGGACCTAATTGATGAATAAAAAATATAATGTCTTCCTCTAATGAAAGGGGAAAATATTCCTCTAATGAAAGGGGAAAAACATAACCAATATAAAAAATCACATTAAAACTAGTATAAGAAATGTCAATACAAAAACCATAAGCTATGAACGGTATCCAAATAGAACATCTAAATTCAACCATATCATGAAAATTTAAATACAAAATGGAAGATTATATCATAATATATTAACCTTAATTAAGCATAATATCCAAAAAAGGATGTTGAAATAGATGAATTTGATAAAAAATCATTAAAACTCTTATAGAATGATCTCTTTTTACATTGAAATCATTTGAAAGCCTTTGTATTTTGGACTGAAAATAATTCCATTGAAAATAACAAAGTCATATTGTAAAGGAAGCTTCAAAATTTTAAGGCATCATAATGAAAAAAGATATCCTCATACACCGTATAAGATTAAAAAATATACATTCCTTAATTTGTTTAAAAGGACATATATTAACCCATTTGGAAATTGACATAAACATGACATACAAAACATTTTATAAAAATAAAAACATGGGTATAAATTAAATTAAAAAATATTCTAAGAATAGAAATATTATTTTTAAATACATTTATAAGAAACATAGATGTGGGTGATAAATATGTCCCAGTAGATACTTTTGTGTAAACAATATCAAATAATAATGAGAATACGAAATTATCCCTTACGTTGTACATTCCATTATTCTAGGGCGTTTTAACCTAAATTTTAATTTTAAATGTTTTTTAATAAATTATACCAGGAACATATACGAATTTACGATAATTTATACGATCCACATTTTTTATTTTTTTAATAATATTTTATTATTACAATTATTTTTGGTGTTAACTGTTTTTCTTTCCTATGAATGTTTTGTTAAGTAAGTCCTGTTTATTATTAATAGAATATATTTTATTCAAATAAATAAAGATATTATGTTCATAAGTATTATATATACTTATCATATGATGTTTATAATCACTCTTGAATAGTTAATGTGGACAATGAAGAACAATGCATCATGGAAATAGTAGGTCGTACATACGCACGAGCGACAATATCATTCCTTTAATGGTTAAATGATATGGAAATGGATGGAATATTTATTATAAAAAATATTAACCATGTCATATTAACTATTTTTTACGTTATAAACATTATTATACCCATTCAAATAACATAATGTTGAGTAATAAATTACACCACGACGTGGAGATGATATGTTGTAAGTACACACACATGGTGATAATATTATTTATAGGATGGATAAAATGTTGAATATGGTTATATCATGATTATAATAACATCTAAATATATGGATGATATAATATTTATTACTTTTTTTGGGAAAAACATAGAAAGGGTAAGTAGAAGAAGAAAATAACATTGAAAGAATAGATAAAATGATTACCTCTTCTAGGGGTGTTTCCGTTTGATTTGCTCATGTGATCACATTATGTTGGATTTATTCCAAAAGGGTGGCCACATGGATGATTTGGGAGATGTTGGGACCATAATTCGGTAGGTATTGGCTGTGACCAAGGGATTTGGGGGTTTTAATTAAATAGATGGAAATATTTCCCTTTATAAGAGAGGTGAGAGTCACTTTAGAAAAAGCATGAAATATTAATTTATTAAAAATAATTTTTTGATTTTAAATAGAAAAATAGTGATATATATCTATGATAAGCTGTAAATGGCCCAAAATCATCTCAACAAATAGTTTTTAGACTATTTTAGGTCTCAAATTTATCTTATCTTCTTCTATTAAACATTTGATAAAAAGTTCACTATTTCCATGTATTCTTGCATTCATAGACGATATGGTTAATAAATTTACTATAAAATGACAAGAGAATTTAAAGAGGATAATTAATGGAATTTTTAACAATATCTATGTATTATCGTCAAATATTAGATTTATATGACTATTATATCATTTGATAAAATAGTGTTTGTTTTCAAAAAGCATTTATGCCAATTTGGACAATATTTAATAATTGATTTTTTTTAAAGTCATAAAAACATGATTAATTCAAAAAAAGGAATTAAATCATACCTAAAATGTAAATTTTATACAAAAAAATCATGGATGGTATCAAAAATCTCAAATTACATTTATTCTAGTCTTTATAATATAATTTATTAATATAATTAATTAATAATGTAATGACGACTTAATTATTATGTCAGAAATAATTTTTTTTATTTATTGCCTAAATAAATAAATAAGTTAACATGGTTTATTAATTATTTATAGATTTATAAATACTATTTTTAGTTAATGAGATCAGTTATATAACCCCATTTTAAAATTGTTTTATTAAAAAGATATGTGTTTATGTTATATTTCCCTTTAAATTAAATTAATTATTATAACATTTCATTATCACACTCATGTGGCACCTAGAAGCCAAAAATTACCCTTATATATATTTTTGGTTTCCCATGACTCGTCCAGTCGTATTTGGACATTTGTTATTTACATTTTTGTTATAAAAATATTATTTTTACCATTATCATCGAATTGATCCTTTAACCGGGGTAAATAAAAATAATTAAAGATGTCACTATAAATAATGAAAAAAATATAAGATACTTATTTAAATAATTTTACTCTTTTTATTCAAATTATTGAATATAGTTTTACAAAATAAAAACAAAAATGTTGCAGTAATTAATATAAAATTAATCCTTATTATGAAAACGTGAAAAAGTGTTTAAAAGTAAAACAATTAAAAGATTGATAGTTGTTTTTATCAAATATCAATGTGAAATTTCTTCACATGAATTAAATTATATTAAATGATAATTAATAATATAATTTAAATTTTAAACTAAAAAAATGGTTAATCTAACAGTATAAATAAATTTCATGAAAAATTATTATTGAATTAAAATATCATATTTTTCAATATTCTTTAAAATATGAATGATATCAGAAAAACACTAAAAATTTAGCCAAACTTATTTCTTATTTCCCACTTTTAAATAAGAATTTAATTTTTTCAACAAGAATTTATAAAAGTGTCAAATACTGGATTTAAAAATAGTTTACCATTTGAAGGTGGATAAACTAATTTTTTTTAAAACAAATAGTTTTATTTGAACATTTTAATTTGTCCTAATATTATTGATAAGAAACACAGAAGATAAATATTAAAATTATATGATATATATAAAATTCAAAATTTTGTTATAAATATTCATAACCACTTTTTAAATATAAAATTTTTATAAGTTGTGGTGTGTTCGAACATGGTGTTGCGTGTTGCGCAAGATATTGAATTATTTAATTAAAAAGTGTTCTGTGGAAGCTTGGGGTGTTACAAAAAAAGTATTAACTCATTTATGTATCTCAAAATACATTGAAAGTAAATTTTAGTGGTCAATACATAAAAATTAATTTTTTTATTCTATTCGTGGTGTAAGAAATTAAATGGAAATTAATCGATAAAAAAATATGATTGATTTTTTATGAAATCGAAAGATATCATGAAAGTATACTTCCTTATATTCTTGAATGGGAAAATAATTCCTCAACTATAAGAAATGGATCATGAAAAAAATTATTATATTAACTTAATATATAATGAATAAAATTGTATTTTTATATCAGTATAGATTTATATTATTAAGGTCTTTATCTATCTATTGACCAATTACTTTCATGTGATAAATGATCTATATCACTCTCTATAATTATTTACAATTTTCATCCACATATGTATCTTTACGTCCGACAATGTTACAAAACATAGAATCACAGTAATTTATTATTCTATATAACCATTGTACATTCTTTTCACTCGAATTAATATGATGTTTTATGGAACATTTTTTGGATATTTGTTTTCTACAATTGAATTTTCAAATATCAAACCCTTGATTTCTGAGCGCATGATAAAATATCCAGGAAGCAATTTATTTTAAATAGGAATAATGTTAAATCTAAAAATTATAAAATAATAAAATTGTATTCTATATCATATGAAACATGAAACACATTTCTTAAAAAACCCTTAATATATATTTGTTTAACTTAATCATTCCAATTACATGAAGAACATGAAACCATGATTTTAAATAAATTAAAATATAGTATACCATTATGAAATATCTATAAATTGTATGGTATGAATTTAAATAAATAAATTTTAAAAAATTTATTGTTTAAAATTTTCATTGAATAAATATTTATTATAAAAAAAATTATCATTTAAAAAAAGAAATGTTTTCTTGAAAAGAATTATCTTCTAAAACATTCTTTAATCATGATTTTTAGTTATAAATTAATATAATTGTTTAACGAATTTTAGAAAATTTATTTTAATAAATTAAATATAAATTTAAAATCATTATAATATAACAGTATTATGTTGAATTGATTGTATTTTATGGAAAAAATTCATTTTATGATAAATAGCAAAAAATACTAATTTTTTTTAAACTACATTTTTGTTTAAATAATTAACAAGGTTAAATAATAATTTAGATATATAATAAAGTTAAATTAGTTCAATTATATTTCATTTTAAATAACATAGGTCATTGAGATAATGTTTAAATTTTTTTTAAACCCTATATACATAATATAGGTTTTTCTATAGAAAACCCCTTATTCGTCATGTTGTGACTACAATAATAAATTGAATTATTGAAATTATTTTTATTTATTTTGAATTAATGTATTATAATTTTTTGATATTAAAATTTAAATTATCTAATTTGGTTGAAATAATTTTTGACATTGTTAAATAATGAGAACAGTAAAAATAAATTACCACAATTATTGTAAAAACAGGTTTACTGGGGGTTAAAATACAAATATAGGGGTGTAAATTTTTTTAATACATTTCAAACACCCACTATATAGAAATGTTTCAACCTTTGAAAAAATATTTTTCCTTAATGAACCATTATGTATTCTTGGGTCATGATAAACATGTGGGTGTAATTTTATTTTATTTTTAAATTACATGTCTTTCCTTTATCCCACTAATATAATGCCACCACCTATACTCCCCTCCTCAAATATCCAAATAAATATATTGAAGTAAATTAATAAACAAATATATTAATTTCTCCCCAATTAACATCCTAGAAACATTTTTTTGTCAATTATCTATCACAGGATGACTTTTAGGGACTGCCAATAATAGTTGTCTGAAGAAGTTGTATGTAATGGCCCAGACCTCTCCGGTCCATTACTTTGTGAAATTTTGGTGTTGGAGGTGTTCCAGGGGGTCAAGGGGACTTATCCCCAACACTTTTCCAATTTTTCAGTTCTGTGAACAGTGTTTCCAGTTTTATGAACAGAAACAAATCGGTCTCACCGATCGGTCTGACAGATCGGTCTCACAGATCGGTCTCAAAGATCGGTTTCACCGATCGGTGTGACAGATCGATTTCACAGATTGGTCTGATAGATCGGTTTCACAGATCGGTCTGATAGATTCGTTTCACAGATCAGTCTGACAGATCGATTTAACAGATCGGTCTGACAAATCGGTTTCATAGATCTGTTTGACAGATCAGTTTCACGGATCGGTGTGAGAGATCGGTTTCACAGATCAGTTTCACAGATATGTCTGACAGATCGGTTTCACAGATCGGTCTGACAGATCGGTTTCACAGATCGGTGTGACAGATCGGTTTCACTGATCAGTGTGACAGATCGGTTTCACAGATCGGTCTGACAGATTGGTTTCATAGATCGGTTTAACAGATCGGTTTCACAGATCGGTGTCACAGATCAGTTTCACAGATCGCTGTGACAGATCGGTTTCACAGATCGGTCTGACAGATCAGTTTCACAGATCGGTGTGACAGATCGGTTTCACAGATCAGTCTCACAGATCGGTTTCACAGATCGGTGTGACAGATCCGTTTCACAGATCCGTCTGACAGATCAGTTTCACAGATCGGTTTCACAGATCGGTTTCACAGATCTATTTCATGTACAGTAACAGTGGGTGAACAGTGTTTCCATACTCCTACATTTTTTCCCGTTTTTACATTTCCTTTGACGTAAAATACATTTAAAGCCTTATTTTATGGGCTCTTAAGGCCGTTTCAAATGCCATAAATCCTATATTAATTATTCATAAGGCTTGGAATGTTTTACTTGGTCAAACCGCGTGGGTTAATGTGATCCTTTTTTAATGGAGAATTAACCGGATCTTAAACCGTCGCCCCATTTTATCATCAAAAAGGGACGAGATATCATTCTTCCTTGTTTTTTCCCTTTTTTCTCGATTAAGAGGCAGTAGAACATGTCAATCCTTTCCGTAGGAGTTTCACAATCAATATTTACTCCTAGGATTGGTTCTGCTCTGTTTTGGATGCAACTGAGCCGTGTCGATCAATCTTCGATATAAGGTATGTTGTATCGTCATTCTTTTGGGGTTCATCTTCTCCTATCCTCCTTTCTATAATTATACCATGTAATTTCCAAGATTCTAATGGTTTTTCTTGGGGTTGGTTGGTACTGTCATACCGCAGAACCCTCCGGTGGATGCAGTCGTCGCGAGGGGAGGATCGTGACCTGTTGTGTGGATAAAGAACGTGAGGAACTTTTTGAGGTAGGGGATTCAGGGCTTCTCTAATTGTATAAGTGCAATCGTAGAATTAGCATGATTTATCGCTTTGGATCACAATGAAATTGACCTAATTAAATACATGAACCGGATTAAAAGAATTGGTTGATCGAATGTTGTTTCTTTATACCGTGATAACGGTTTGCCTCATGTTTTCCTAGATATAGTGATATCTATGTTTTCTTTGATTTGTTGTTCGTTCATGATAGGAATTAATAATGAACGTAAAGATGGAAATAATTTTCTAATGATAAAGAGGCATGTTAATGAATCTTTTAATTCAAGATGGATTAAAGAACTATTAGTTCAATAATTTCAAAAGGGTTCTGAGTTACCCGCTTTCTTGTAAGGCTGAATGCCTTGTGGTTTGGAGCTCTGAGTGCTCATTTTGTATGAAGGCTGAATGCCTTGTTAAAGGGCCGAGAGCCCATTTTGTGATCTTTGATTTCCTGCTGTTTGTGATTTGATGTTAGCCTGGATGGCTGTTGTGATATGTGGAGGTATGGGGACTTGTTGTTGTGGCAGCGGATGACACCTAGTGTGGCGATATGCATCGGATTATGCATGTGAGTGTCGGGGAGGGCACTAGGGGTGATGGAATGGAGTGGATGTGGTTGTTGGATGCTTGTGGTTTTCTTGGAATGTAAATCTGATTTTCTTTTCCCCACTGCTCAAGGCAGCTGGTCTTGCCACCCTTCTTCCGAAGGAGGCGAAGAGTGCAGGGTATGCCACGTGCTTTCTATGTTTAGCCTCTCGAGGGAAAATGGGTCTATGCTATTTCTATAGGCGGAAAAGACTCGACAGGTAGTATATTCACTCACCGTGTTGAGCCTACTTTGTGTTTAGAAGCATAGGATGCTTTTCTTGAATTCCTGGGAATATGGAAAAATAATTCTTTAATTAATGTTTGATTAAATGGTGAAAATCCACGGGGGTGGAGATACTGGAATTTAAAAGTGATGTGAATCCGAAAAAGGAGCAGTTTTTTAATGTGATGCCAATTCAGTTTAATGTGGAAGTGTTCATTGTTAATTAATGTTTAAATAATTAAATTAACGTACATTGGAACTGATAAAATGAGAATGGAGTAATCTAATAAAGCTCTTCAAATGTTTGTGTGCTTATAGGATACATAGTCTTTGAAGTATCAGCCTGGAGTCTGAGAGACGTTAGCTGCAGTTGTATCTAAGACTGGGTAATGCCCATAGTGTGGATGTGAGTTACATATATATTCTGTACTTTTTGTGTTTCTATACGCTGCTCCACCCTGTTAGTGAGGGAACTGACACCCCAGGGATTCTGAGCCCTGGGGGGTGTTTTCCCCAACATTCTGATGGGAGGTTGAATGGATGACTACCCCCTTTGGCCCCGCTCTCTTCTCTTAGTAGATACTTGTGACATGAGGCACAGTGGTTAGTTACCCCATATATGTGTGTAGAGGGCTATAATGGCTTGTGGTTATTCACACACATATATTCTGGATATAGTATCCTATGGACTACTATAGTTGTAATGTGTATAGGCTATGATGGCTTGAGGATCCTTACTCGGAGTATGGGATGTAGTGGCTTCAGGTATTATACCCGATGTATGATACACATTATGCGGGCTGTGGTGGCTCCCGGAAACTACCTGGTTTCTTTTGGTTGTGAGGATGGTGTGGTGCTTCGCCCAGGTGTCTGTGGGCAAGCCTGTATAGTGCACGAGGTGCAGATTGTGGAGCTTAGCCCATGTGTCTGCAGGCAAGCCTTGGAGAGAGATGCACAGGACGTATGTCGTTAGGGAAAAGTGGCAAACTAGTGGGGAAGTAGTAGCGGGGTACCCTTGATATTCATTACTATATGCAATATTCGTGTATGCGTTACTTGGCGAGAGTAGCCATGGTGAGGTTGGGAACATAGTATACCTGTTTAGGTGGAGAGTTAGTTTCACTTGTTGTTCACTGGGCTTTAGCATGCTTTCTTTACTTTTGCACGAGAGGCTTGGGGAGGATCCTACTGAGTATACTGTTATACTCACCCTATGTATCTATAAACTATTTTTCAGGTCACTTGGAGCAGGTTGGAGATCATGTGGGTTACTACTAGCTTGTGGTTGGAGGAGGAGCTGTTCGGGCTCGTGGTCGCTGCCGTTTTAGTTTTCCCTTTCAGTTGTAGTACTTTTTCATGACATTTCATATATGTACTTGGTTTCCTTTTATATCTCAGTTATAAGTTGGAGTTGATTGAAGTATATTCTATCTCTCCCTTCTGCATGTGTTCTCTTAGAGGTTAATTCCTCCCATTTGTATGTTATTATACCCTCGGTGCTAGTCTCCAACCCGGGGCCTACTGGAGGCGGGACTCGGGGGTCATTATCTCCCTTTTCACATTGCCGGCCCAGGAGGGGTACACTTTGTGGGGAGGGGGTCATGACAGAGTGGTATCAGAGGTCCGGTTGAGGGATAGGATGGATTTTGGAGTTAGGCACAGGTGAGGATGCATGGGATGGTAGGGAAACGGTGTCATTAATGTTTATCAAGTGGGGTAAAAACTGGAGACCAGCAGAGACATAGGCGTTCAGGGCCCCATATGATCTGTTGCACGGACCATTAAGTTTACGATGTCTACTAAACAAAGTGATACTGGTTTCAGGGTAGAGACCTAGGAAAGGATCATGTATCATTATTCTTTGCGCCTGTGTTTGAATGGGTAGACCTTGGGATAGGTAACCTAAAATTAATAAAACAAAACAATTAATTAATTAATGTTGAGTCTTCCATATTCCAGGCTTAGGATCTCTAATGGTTGTTATTTTACCGGTATGGCTCCAGGTCGACGTCCTCGTCAGGTTTGCACAGAAGGTGCCCAGCAGGCTATTCCAGCAGATCACCGCCGGGTAGAGGTTGACGACGATGACACTTGGAGGAAGACACTGCGAGAGTTTCAGTTCCAGAGTCTACAGAAGTACGAGGGCTCCGTTTTAGATGCAGTCATAGAAGACAGGTTGGAGGAGGTCGAGATAGGCTTCAGTTGGATTCGTGCTCGGAAGGATCAGTGGGTGTCCTTGGTTGTGACGATGTTGTGTGGAGTAGTGAGGCAGTGGTGGTTCTTGTTCCTCGATGATCGTGAGGAGTCCAAAATCTCATGGGAGTAGTTTCGAGACAGGTTTAGAGTCGAGTTTCTTTCATCGACTGCGAAGTCGTCCAGTCACCAGGAGCTTCTCACCCTTCGACAGGGGAGCTCCAGTGTTCGAGAGTTTGGAATCCGTTTCAGGAACCTTCTACGATATGCTTCAGACCTGTTACCAGATGATGAGGCCAGGGAGAGGCATTTCGAGGAGGCTTTGCGTCCAGAGATCCAGCGCCGGGTCACCCCATTTATGCTGAAGACATATCTAGAGGTGCTGGAGAGGGAAGAGGTTGTTGAGAGGACTTTGGCTAGGACTGGATCGTCACGAGAGGGGAATTTTCATGATTCCTCACGAAGCAGAGCTGTGGTCCGGGGTTCCCGGTTTTCCGGACAAAAGAGTTTTCGTTCACCTGGGGGTAGGTCGTAGCCCTTTCCATCTCGTTTCTTCGGAGAGTCAGCAATTCTCAGACCAGAACTAGTGCAGAATACAACAGAGACGGTTCAGGTGATTCGTGAGAGGATGAAGAAGGCGCATGATCATCATAAATCATATGCTGATCAAATAAGGAGACCCATAGAGTTTAATGTTGGGGATCATGTGTTTCTGAAGGTGACTCCTCATCGTGGGCAGCGAAGGTTTGGTCGTGGAAGTAAGATTTCTCCCCGGTTTGTTGGGCCTTTTGAGGTTTTAGCTCATGTGGGAGCTGTGGCGTATCGAGTAGCACTTCCCCCTGGGATGAGTCGGATACATGAGGTTTTCCATGTATCACAGCTCCGTCGTTATCTTAATGATTAATCTCATGTTATCGATTGGGGAGAGATCGATATTGATGATGATGCAACCTTCGAGGAGAGACCTGTGGAGATCCAAGACCGCAAGGAGAAGATGTTGCGTGGACGTTGTATTCCTTTAGTTCGTGTCTTGTGGTGACATGGTGGCATGGAGGAGAGTACCTGGGAGCGTGAGTCACAGATACGTGCTCAGTACCCATAGTTGTATAATGTATAACTCTTTTCATGTAATTATGTTTTCTTTTATGGTTATACCTTTCATGTTTTATTTATGTACCTTTTATGTGATGTTATGTTTTAATTGTTTAGATATTGATTATTTGTTTCCATACTCTCGGATGTTGTAGTTTTGTTCCAGCTTTTGAACAACTCACGGTGGTTTTTCCCCTGAGAGGTATCTTATGGGGTGGTTGTTCGGACCCCTCTTTTCTTCTGGGTTGGTTTTTAATTCTGGAGGACCAGAATGTTTTGAGAGGTATCTAATGTAATGGCCCAGACCTCTCCATTCCATTACTTGGTGAAATTTTGGTGTTGGAGGTGTTCCGGGAGGTCAAGGGGACTTATCCCCAACACTTTGCCAATTTTTCAGTTCTGTGAACTGTGTTTCCAGTTTTATTAATAGTAACAGATCGGTCTCACCGATCGGTCTGACAGATTGGTCTCACAGATCGGTCTCACAGATCGGTTTCACCGATCGTTGTGACAGATCGGTTTCACAGATCGGTCTGACAGATCGGTTTCACAGATCGGTCTGACAGATCGATTTCACAGATCGGTTTCACAGATCGGTCTGACAGATCAGTTTCACAGATCGGTCTGACAGATCGGTTTCACAGATCGGTCTGACAGATCGGTTTCACAGATCGGTGTGACAGATTGGTTTCACAGATCGGTCTGACAGATCGGTTTCACAGATCGGTTTGACAGATCGGTTTCACAGATCGGTGTGACAGATCAGTTTCACAGATCGGTCTGACAGATTGGTTTCACAGATCGGTTTCATAGATCGGTTTCATAGATCGGTTTCACAGATCAGTGTCAAAGATCAGTTTCACAGATCGCTGTGACAGATCGGTTTCACAGATCGGTCTGACAGATCAGTTTCACAGATCGGTGTGACAGATCGGTTTCACAGATCGGTCTGACAGATCGGTTTCACAGATCGGTGTGACAGATCGGTTTCACAGATCGGTCTGACAGATCTGTTTCACAGATCGGTTTCACAGATCTGTTTCATGTACAGTAACAGTGGGTGAATAGTGTTTCCAGACTCCTACAGTTTTGCCCGTTTTTACGTTTCCTTTGACGTAAAATACATTTAGACGACTTATTTTAAGGGCTCTTAAGGCCGTTTAAAATGCCATAAATCCTATATTAATTATTCCTAAGGCTTGGAATGTTTTACTTGGCCAAACCGCATTGGTTAATGTGATCCGTTTTTAATGGAGAATTAACCCGATCTTAAACCGTCGCCCCATTTAATCTTCAAAAAGGGACGAGATATCATTATTCCTTGTTCTTTCCCTTTGTTCTCGATTAAGAGGCACTAGAACCTTTCAATCCTTTCCGTAGGAGGGGAACAATCAATCATTACACCTAGGATTGTTTCTGCTCTGTTTTGGATGCAACTGAGCCATGCCGATCAATCTTCGATATAAGGTATGTTGTATCATCATTCTTTTGGGGTTCATCTTCTCCTATCCTCCTTTCCATAATTATACCATGTAATTTCCAAGATTCTAATAGGTTTTCTTGGGGTTGGTTGGTACTGTCATACCGCAGCACCCTCCGGTGGATGCAGTTGTCGCGAGGGGAGGATTGTGACCTGTTGTGTGGATAAAGAACGTGAGGAACTGTTTGAGGTAGGGGATTCATGGATTCTCTAATTGTATATGTGCAATCGAAGAATTAGCATGATTTATCCCTTTGGATCACAATGAAATTGACCTAATTAAATACTTAAACCGGATTAAAAGAATTGGTTGATCGCATGTTGTTTCTTTATACCGTGATAATGGTTTGCCTCATGTTTTCCTATATATAGTGATAACTATGTTTTCTTTGATTTGTTGTTCGTTCATGATAGAAATTGTTAATGAACGTAAAGCTGGAAATAATTGGCTAAAGATAAAGAGGCATGTTAATGAATCTGTTAATTCAAGATGGATTAAAAAACTATTAGTTCGATAATTTCAAAAGGGTTCTGAGTTACCCGCTTGCTTGTAAGGCTGAATGCCTTGTGGTTTGGAGCTCTGAGTGCTCATTTTGTATGAAGGCTGAATTCCTTGTTAAAGGGCCGAGATCCCATTTTGTGATCTTTGATTTCCTGCTTCTTGTGATATGATGTGAGCCTGGATGGCTGTTGTTATATGTGGAGGTATGGGGACTTGAGGTTGTGGCAGCAGATGATGCCGAGTGTGGCGAGATTCATCGGTTTATGCATGTGAGTGTCGGGGAGGACACCAGGGGTGATGGAATTGGATGGATGTGGTTGCTGGATGCTTGTGGTTTTCTTGGATTGTTAATCTGCTTTTCTTTTCCCCACTGCTCAAGGCAGCTGGTCTTGCTACCCTTCTTCCGAAGGAGGCGAAGACACGCGGGGTATTCCACGTGCTTTCCGTGTTTAGCCTCTCGAGGGAAAATGGGTCTATGCCCTTTCTATTAGCAGCAAAGACCCGACGGGTAGTATATCTACTCACCATGTTGATCCTCCTTTGTGTTTAGAAGCAGAGGATGATTTTATAGAATGCCTGGGAATATGGGAAAGAAATTCTGTAATGAATGTTTGATTAAATGGTGAAAATCCACAGGGATGGAGATACTGGAATTTAAAGGTGATGTGAATCCTAAAAAGGAGCAGTTTTTGAATGTGATGCCAATTCAGTTTAATGTGGAATTGTTCATTCTTAATTATTGTTTAAAGAATTAAATTAATGTAAAGTGGAACTGATAAAATGAGAATGGAGTAATCTAATAAAGCTCTTCAAATGTTTGTGTGCTTATAGGATACCTAGTATTTGAAGTAGCAGCCTGGAGTCTGAGAGACGTTAGCTGCAGTTGTATCTAAGACTAGGTAATGCCCATAGTGTGGATGTGAGTTACATATATATTTTGTACTTTTTGTGTTTCTATATGCTACTCCACCATGTCGGTGAGGGAAATTGACACCCTGGGGATTCTGAGCCCTGGGGGGGTGTTTTCCCCAGCATTCTGATGGGAGGTTGAATGGCTGACTACCCCCTTTGGCCCCGCTCTCTTCTCTTGGTAGATACTTGTGCCATGAGGCACAGTGGTTAGTTACCCCATATATGTGTGAAGAGGGCTATAATGGCTTGTGGTTATTCACACACATATATTCTGGATATAGTATCCTATGGACTACTATAGGTGTAATGTGTATAGGCTATGATGGCTTGAGGATCCTTACTCGGAGTATGGGCTGTAATGGCTTGAGGTATTATACCTGATGTATGATACACGTTATGCGGGCTGTGGTGGCTCCCAGAAACTACCTCGTTTCTTTTGGTTGTGAGGATGGTGTGGTGCTTCGCCCAGGTGTCTGCGGGAAAACCTGTGTGGTGCACGAGGTGCCGACTGTGGAGCTTAGCCCAGGTGTCTGCGGTCAAGCCTTAGAGGGAGATGCACAGGACGTATGTCGTTGGGGAAAAGCGGAAAACCAGTGGGGAAGTAGTAGCGGGGTACCCTTGATATTCTTTAATATATGTTATATTATTGTATGCGTTACTTGGCGAGAGTAGCCATGGTGAGATTGGGAACATAGTATACCTGTTTAGGTGACGAGTTAGTTTCACTTGTTGTTCAATGGGCTTTAGCATGCTTTCTTTAATTTTGCACGAGAGGCTTGGGGAGGATCCTACTGATTATACTGTTATACTCACCCTATGTATCTATAAACTGTTTTTCAGGTCACTTGGAGCAGGTTGGAGATCAAGCGGGTTACTACTAGCTTGTGGTTGGAGGAGGAGCTGTTCAGGCTCGTGGTCGCTCACGTTTTAGTTTTCCCTTTCAGTTGTAGTACTTTTGCATGACATTTCATATATGTACTTGGTTTCCTTTTATATCTCAGTTCTATGTTGGAGTTGATTGGAGTCTATTCTATCACTCTCTTCTGCATGTGTTCTCTTAGATGGTAATGCCGCCCATTTGTATGTTATTATACCATCGATGCTTGTCGCCAACCCGGGGCCTATTTGAGGAAGGACTCGGGGGTCATTATCTCCCTTTTCACATTGCTGGCCCAGGAGGGGTACACTTTTTGGGGAGTGGGTCGTGACATTGTAACATTATTAAATGAGTGTTTTTATTTTTATTCTGAATAAACCTCCTTAAAATTTTATTAAACCATGAATGTTAAATAAAATAATTATATTAAATGTACTTATATGTTATTATGTTAATTTCTGGGCAAGTATGGATTACATTACTGTCAAACGGGAAGTGAAAATGTTGATCTTCTATATAGAGAAGCACAACATCGTGAACTAATGTAGTTAGTTTTCTATCACACACATTAAATGAAGGATATAATGATGGATTTGTAAATTTTATATTTTATTATTAATATTATTATAATTCTGGAAATTTAATTTTACATATAAATTATTAAATATTATTCTTATAAAAGATGACAATGTTTCTCAAGTGTATAAAAGACTACCACCGCGCGAAGCGATGTGATTCATTTTTCACATACCATTTTCATGTAAAGTAATATGGATAAATTTATGTTATATATTTTACATATATATAATTATATATATTATTATAAATTAATATGTGTCCCACTGTTTTACATTTTCACTCATTAATGAAATGACATCGTCACATGTGTCTACAAATGACCTAACATCCCCATAAAGCACAACTATTCATTTTCCAGTTATAAACGTAAAGAACGCTTCGTAAAATGTTTTGAATGAGTAAATATGATATTTAGAAATTTATATATTTTCTTATAGTATGAAACTATATCCTATACATAAGAACATGGAATTTCGTGACAAAATACACATGTGAAAATAATACAGTTAACTCCTAAAACAAAGAAAATAATGAAATATTATTAAAATTTGGCTGATGAAAGGTTATATGAGGATAAAATATGATATTATAAACATGGAAAAAATTATTATATTAACCAATAAAATTACTAAAACTATTATTAATAAGGTTAAATCATGTTCAACCTAATAGAAGGATTTGGGAAGGGACTTTATCTCAATTTACCATAATAAATGTATATTGAATATTATGCACCTAATTTACTTTATATGGGGAATATAATACCATTTTTAATTAAATAACATGTATAATTCATAATTCATTGTACATTTGGTATTAATTTTAATTTTTTCATTTATGGGTATTTTACATGAAAACTACTAAGTGGTAAAAAAATATAATTACTAAATTTCTTTTCATTAGGTTATATTACATTTTCATTATCTTTGAATTTCGTACATTATCCATGAAAATAAATTTCCCAATATTCTTCACATTTATACTCGATTTATCTATATTTATATTTTATATACATTATCTATTGATTTATAAATAATTTCATCAATGTTGTGATCTTTTTAATGGTTTATTTCACAATTTCATTTAAATCAGGATTTTTGTACTTTAGATTCCATTGAAATAAATTAATTTATCAATTTCAAATAAAACTATTTAATTTTTATATCCTCTCATTCATTGTGAGTTTTTCATGTATTATTATCATTTCCCCCTATTTGGTACCTAATATGATTGAAAAAATGTTTTTAATAAAATAAGACATCATTTTAATCTTCGAATGAAAATCCATTTTCTTCCAAAACCGTGTTTGACAAAAATGGTTTCAAGAATGTTTTTTATGTTATACTAAAGAATTCTTAAATATATTTGTATCTATTTTTTATTTTATTTTATTCAATATTATTTCAATTGAATATTCATTTCATTTCCCAAATAAGGCATGTCTGGCTTTTACCACAAATGAAAAAAAATTACATTTTAAAATTTAGAACATGAATCAAATTTCACTATATCATGAGCACACAGTGTTTTATTTATTCAATTATAAAATTAAAATGATATTTTCAAATAAAATTATTTTCAAATATATTTTTGAACATTTTGTACTAAAAAAATTAAATGTGAAAAGTTTATATTCTTAAAGATTGTATTTAATGTAATTATTATGGGATTTCAATTCTTTCATAAAATTAAATCATTATTTTACTTATGATATAAAGGTGATATTATATATTAATACCACTATTATTATTTATCCAAATGTTTTATGATCAATTTTACTATGGAATTTATTTTCATTATCATTCACGATTAGTTTTTGTAATAATTAACTTTACCATTTAATATTAACATTCTATTCATCATTGAATATTAAATTTCATCTAAATATAAATATTATTAGACATAGATATACTTATTACATACACGATATATCATTTCTGCATATGGAATTTTACCTTTAATGTTGTATAATTGACTGGGTAAATAATTATTTACTTATACTCCATACATAATATAGAAATTTGTTGATAAGAAATATTATTCAAGAATGAAATCAATTATTTGATATATGATGAATTTTTTGATCATTTAGATCAATATGGTACATGGTTATAGATATCCACTATATGCATCAGTAGTATAATTAGATGAATCAGTTGGTTAAATCTAGTTAAATAGGGTTATGGTTTATAATTACCCAACTGTATTTTACTTTATTGTGATAGGTATTGATAGTAAAGGTATTAGGATGCCTTAGATCGAGATGTTAGATAATTAAGAATTTTTTTATTAAGAATATGGTTATTACTATGAATGATATTTTTTCAATGATATTTTTTCAAGATTCATTTTTATTCACAGTATATTGAGTAAATTTCATGTGTATTCAATTATTTACCTTTCTATATTGATTATGAATTACCTATTTGTAATTTTAAAGGTATTGATTGTTTGGAATTTGTGTTCATTTATTTATCTTTCCATATTGATTATTAATTATATAATAATGATAAAAATGTTATTTATTAAAAGGAAAATGTCTTCATTTATTTTCCTCTCTATATTTATTATTAATTTACTACTCATAATATTAAAATTATTTAAATGGATTCTGTGTTTAGATATTTAACTTTCTTTGATGATTTTGTATATTGATACATGACATAACCCGTTCTATTTATCCCTTATTTCAAATTTTTTCACACGCTTATTTTGTTTCCATTCCCAATAATCATATATCTGTACTATGAAAGATATCCACGAATACACTAGTCAGAATAATGATATAACAGAAAAATAATCATTGTAATTTTTAGTTGAAATGAAATTTGGGAATCATGTTTTTATCTAGTTTACCGATACCAGTAAGATATTTTGTCCTTAGAGATGTGGTTCCATGTATATTTTTCTAACATAATAAAGTAGACACAATATCCAGACTACTAGGTTTAGGGTCATTATAGTTAACCTGAATAAAATACCCTTTTATATCCTCAAAACTCTCCACATGTCCTAAAATCATTGGTGTTTCCAAAAGACCAATCAACGGATTCTTAAGGTGTTTCCCCAAGGAGAACATCCAAAGGGTTGGGTAATATTCTCAACCATGATCTCTAAATTTTTTTCTTATACTACCCTATAATATTTATTTTATCCCTGAAATTATATAAAAAATGAAATTATTTATATACATAAATTTTAATATAGTAATAGAATATAACTTTTCTATATTTATCTCAAAAAAATAGAATAATAAACACATCATATTGGGTACGTGCGAACCAACACCTCTATGAATGAAATTCTTAATTATTCATCACTAACCTAAAACATTTGTTTTCAAATACAATATAAAATATTAAAATAATATAAATATAATTGTTAACATTCTATTATTTTAAATAGCTCATTATCTTCCAACCAAAAAAAACGATGAATGAGTTGCTCATACAAGTGTGTAGACTACCACTATGTCGAAAGTTTTTTATATAATTTTTTACTATATTTAAATATTTTTTAATAAAATATCTTATAATATTAACCAAAAAATTAAAAATATATAAATAATATCATTATACTTCTATAACAATGAAATTATAACTAAATCACCACATAATCATATGTATCCATTAATTATTTCATTTTATTTTTTAGGTCTGTTAACCACCTACATGGATAATGATAAAAATCTCAATCATGGATTAATATGTAAGAATACATATTGGAATTATTTTATATCAATTATAAAAAAAATTATTTGATGGGTCATGATGTTTTATAATAATATTTTAAATGTTATTAATATGAAATCTATCACTCATTAAAAATTACAAAAATAGGCTCATCATTGACATTATATTTACCAATCATAAAATAAAATACATATAAAATGAAATTTAAATATTATTAATCATAGATAAATATACTCAAATTCATATAATGTTTCATAAATGATAAAATTTGGTAACATAAACAATTATCAACCCCACTATTACAAATCTAGTACTAAATAATCAATTGATGCTAGAGGTATCTGATTATAAACAAAATACTCAAATAACATAGATATTGGTTATACATGATTATAAATTTTTTGATAAAAAAATATATGAATATATAATATAGTAATTATTATTTATTAAATGGGTATCAAATATTATATTAGAAGCTTGAAAATATTCGGAAATGTGATCTAAAAGGTAAAACTATTTTCAGGTTGATTTTTCTTTATTGACACATGATACATATTCATAAATTAATTAATTTTATAGTGTATATTTTGACATCAGATTTTTTTTATCATAATTTTTCGTGATATATAATGGATTTAAAAATCTATCTCATGCATTACCTTTCATGGGTTTGCATTTTAAAAGATGAAGATGATGTGGGAGACTTTGGAAATGTAATTCTAGTTTATTGATTTATGATATTACAACTTGAACATTATTTATATATATTTGGTACGTTCTGCTCTTTTATTTTATAAGAGGTATTTTATCTTTTCTTGTTTGGATTTATATTTCTACCACATAAAACCCTTTCTAAATATACCTCACTTCATGAATTATGATTTCCTTTATGGATATTGACAACTCAATTTTTTTTATTGATTCAAAATATTATTCCCTAATAATCATTCTTATATGTTTGAGAAATTATTATATTTTTAACTATTTTTGATATTTCCCCTATTCATGTTGGGGATATTTTATTAACACCATGATTGTTTCTCAATGAATAACTTTTTAGTAAAATTGTACTGCATTTATGAAAAAAGCAACTCCTATAAAAACATTTCCTTCATTTTCAGGTTAATTATTCCCAAAAATTTATTTCCTGTAATATTTTGAAATTAAAATATATGTTTACTTATATGATACTATCATTTTCCATTAACACTTATCGAAGGGAAAAATTACTAATTAATTTTATTTGGTGTGTTTTCAACCAACATATTGCAATATAGAAAAAAATAAACCTTTAAAAATAAATCATTTTATATTCCACTCCAAATTCTCTTTATAAATGCTTTATATATATTTTATTCTCAATAATGGGAGATTATTTATAAATTTTTTTTAAATTAGTTTTTCTATTGAAATTTTTTAAATATTTACTACTTTTTTAGGATCTACTATTGTAGGTTATTTTAAAAGGTAAATTATTCTAAAAAATTTCACATTAACATTTAAAAAGTACATTTTTAAACTGTCAAAAACATAATTTTTTATAAAAAATATAAACTTATTTTTAAAAAACTATTTAATTATTTTTCATCTCTTTCTTTATTTACCCCTAAATGCTTTATGTCAAGTAAAAATAAAACTAAAAAATGAAATATTTTATCAATAAGGTAAATAATTTACATATTTTAATTATTTCAGAAGATAAAGATACCCATGACACATCTGATTCATGGTAAGTGATTCTTGACTCACTTTTCCATCCATGTGTCATTCACCATTTTAGTCAATTTTATATATAGTGTGGTGTATATTATAACCATTTGTGATTTAATATCATTATTCATTTATATTTAAAGATATTCTAAGGTTCAATTTTAATTACCTCATGAAAGGGTTTTTATTTGAAAATTTTCATGTAGTAAGATTTTTCTTTGAGGTGTCACTATCTTTTGTGATTGTAAATAATCTCCTAAAAAAGTAACATTCATTTAATAATTATTATTTTAAAATTATATTTCATTTAATACCCATATTCTTGTATGATGGATTTGTTTATTTCTTAAACCACATGCCATTTTTAGATATGGTGTTCGCATTGTATGATATATGATTTATTAGGAAAATGACGTCAAATTTGGACCTATACTCAATACATAGATTAGATTAAGTAAATTATTAATTATTAAAATTTATTTTCAATGTATAAAGAATAATCAGGACATAATTTATATGAGTTGTGGACATGATAATGAAATCCCCTTGATGCATTAGTATTCTCATTTGGAAAATAATTTGGCGGAAAACCATGTAGGTTTGTCTCCAAACTATATTAAATTGTAAGAAAGATAGATATTGACTCAAATCTCTTCATTTTCTATAAACATACATAAATAATTTTGAGGATATATTATCATAGTTACTCTATTGAGGATATATCTTGATAGTGACTATCATGACCCACCTCCCCGGGCCATTTACAATGTCATCTAACCCCATGGGTATCCAGTAATACCTTTCTTGCCTTCAAAGAACATCATATGATATTACTCACTAGGGTCGCTTATCAGACTAATGACTGTCCCCACAGGACAACACATGTTCTTTCAGTGTGTTTTGTCCTCACTCACACACACCCTAGGAAACTTCCTAGAAGGTCACCCATTGTGATTACTACTCCAGGCCAAGCATGCTTAACTTTGGAGTTCTAATCATGTACGCTCTTTAAAATAAAGGTGCACCTTGTTGACATGGGTAGTAACTTTTAACCTTTTTATGTCTCACATTTCTAGCGGTGTTACATTATCCACCCCTTTAAAGCACAACCCCCTCATTGTGGACCCCAAGCCTAAAACCCAAGAAGTGAATAAGCACTTCGGGCTGGGTATTGGCTCTTATACCATTTTTCATAACCCTCCTCCCCGGGCCATGAACCCTGTCATCTGACCCCGGAACCATGAGGTCAGGACGGGTTGACCTGAACCGGGTTGGCCCCGACTAAGTCGGGTCAGGTTAGTTAGACCTGGACGGACCAAACCTGGCCCCACTATCAGCACTTTACTTTGTTTTTCCTATATCATTGGCATCAGCGGTCCATTTGAAGAACCTTCACTGGCACTAGAAAACATGTAGCATGACGGTTCCATTGATTATACCCCACTAGAGATTGGGGTATAGTTGAGATATGGTCAGGTTGGATCGTACACAAATCCAACCAGGCCTAAGAGACTAAAAGACTAATAACTCACAGACTGGACATCCAATTGATGCATCGTCTATTTAGTTGAGACCCCAATGACATGGCAGAAATTTGGGATAATTCTTCATGGGTCATCATGGTAGTTGATGTATTGACACTTGGCTGGAGGAGTGGACCCTCCCAGAATCAAACATGCTTTGTTTGGAACCCTGTGGCAGGCTGCTCTCTGACTACTGTTCCTGGATCCTTTGTGGGTTCGAAAGTTCTAACCTCTGTTCCTGGATCCTATGTGGGTTCAACATCTCTGACTACTATTCCTATATCCTATGTGGGTTCGACAATTCTGACCGCTATTCCTGGATCATGTGTGGGTTCAATAGCTCTGACTGCTGTTCATGGATCACATGTCAGTTCGATAGTTCTGACCTCTATTCCAAGATCCTGTGTGGGTTCAACATCTCTAACTACTTCTCCTAGATCCTACGTGGATTTGACAGTTGTAACCACTATTCCTGGATCCTATGTGGGTTTGACATCTCTTACTATTGTTCCTAGATCCTGTGTGGGTTCGACATTTCGGACCGCTATTTCTAGATCCTGTGAGGGTTTGATATATCTGACTACCATTCCTGTATCCTATGTGGGTTCGACAATTCTGATCATTGTTCCTGGATCCTGTGTGAGTTCGATAGTAATGACTTCTATTCCTGAATCCTATATGGGTTCGACAATTATAACTGTTGTTTCGAGATCCTATGTGGGTTCGATAGCTCTGACTACTATTCATGGTTCCTATGTTGGTTCGATAGTTCTGACCACTGTTCTAAGATCCTTTGTGGGTTTTACAGCTCTGAATACACATGTTGGAACCTATTTGGGTTTGACAGTTCTGATTTCTGTTCCTGGATCCTGTGTGGGTTCAATAGAATAGATGATTTAGTGGCTACATCTAATCATCTCAATCTCTCAACTAAAGTTGTATACATGTGTGAGTCGATTCAGTGACTTTTTTGTATTCATCATGATTGAGATGGATTATTTGTTAACTTAGGTATATTTATGGTAATATACCAATGTGGGGCTATCTGTTGATTTTATACTTTGTGGTTTATCCTTGTTTAATTTTGTGAGACCTTGAGTGTCTTGGGGTCTCTACTGAATATCGTTATACTCACCCCTACATGGGTTATGCCCACACCTTGTTGAGTTGGATGTAGATGACAGACAACGCTGAACGAGGCTGAGAGTATGAGGACTAGATGGAACCCAGATGTGGACCTTACAAAGATTCAGTACGTGGAAGAGACAGACACACGTGGAGTTCTAAGGAGGATATCTTTACCTATCCATCAGGTAGGAATCCCAGAGGATGACCCAACAACTGTTTTTCCTTTCATCATTTGTACTTGTATTTCATGTTCCTTGTACATAACAGTTGGGATTGTATTTTCGGCCCTTTTTACTTTTCAACACTATTTTATTATATAGATTACCTACTGTTTTGTATCCAGATGTGTGCTCTGTTGTTTTTTTAATGTTTACAGAGGGAATGCCTTCATAGTTTTAGGAAATTTATCCTTTACTACTAGTCGCTAGCCCCTGGCCTATAGAAGGTGGTCATGTGGTAGTTACTGCACAAGCCCCGGTGGACGGTTCGTGATAGTGACGACATACAAAATAATTAATTATGTCATTATTATTATTCACTATAATCATTTTATTATTTAGAATATATGTAGTCATGTTTTAAGCTCATGTGATTATTTTAATGGAATTATTCAATCATGTTTTATTAATTCCATATTGATTATTCATTATTAATTCACGATAGTATACAATTCATATTACACTTATTGAGCATTTTAGTTCACCTTTATTTTTTTAATTTCACCTTAGTATGAAGAAGAATTAACGAAATAATGTTTAAGGATGTTGAGCCTTTTACATTTTTATTAATTATTTTTTTTATTCCCAATTGGAAATGGATTCCATGCCTGTAATATTTGTTTTTCAAAATGACTAAAATGATTGTTCCTTTTGTATTTGATTCCTAGTAATCATACGAATTAAAAAAGTAAGGCACTAACATCGGGGTTTTAGGGTCGTGGTGTTACAAAAATGTTTAAATATTATTAAATATTTGGGTAATTGAATGTTGTGTATCAACCATTTACTATCTTTTGATAAGTTTTAGTTATACCTATATGGAAATGTTATGGAATAATTTATTCTATCTAGTGGTTCTTTACAGTGCGAGAATAATTTTTTACATGTTACACACATATGTTTGAATTATTCGTTGGTGTTATAATGTATTCCCCCAATGAATTGGTTATAGTTTTATATATGATTAGATAATAAATCTTTGACCTATGTGGATTTTATCACCACAATATTGGTTATCTATGTTGGATTATTCTAAAAATAGAATTGGTAATCCTATATGGATTACACTAGCATCATAAAGGCAGATCCTTCTTATATTAAAATCACAAAATAATGGGTGGTATTTTATGGAGATTCTCACAATATGATTAATCTATGTTGTGATTTTTTATTAAAAATTTAAATGTTATACTGTGTTTTAATGAAATTTACATGTTATACTATGTTTAGAATGATTCCATTCTCTACGTAATGAAGAAGATTATAACTAATGAGTAGTATAAAATGAAGTCTACTAGTGATCTATTACATTGTAAATTTCCTAAGTATTATTGGATTAGTATTTTTAATAATGATTTTAAAAGATTTTAAAACTTTAATATTTGGGATTGTGTGTTTATCATTAAATATAATTTTTTAATTATCCAAATAATGAAAAATAGAGATAGTTTTATATCAGTTTTTTAAAATATCTACTATATAATGTATTTTTTAGCACCAGATCAGGGAGTACTACATTGGGGCCCGGCCTAGTAGTTTTTCAAAACATATTTAGGTATTTTTAGGGATTATTAATATATAAATTTAGGGATAAAATTGGGATAATTATAAATATATTTTATCATTCCAATGTTTTAGTAAAATATTGATTATGTGGTTATTCTAGAAATTGTATCTCTATATAGATAAAAAAATTTGGGTATCTATGGAAGAAATTTGACTAGAGGTATTCATCAGTTAAATGGTTTCTGGAGAAAAAAATAAATCCCTTCATGGTTCATAATTAATAGTTATGTGATTTACCAACTTGTTAAAAACTCTTGGTGGATATGCTTCAATTTATCATATTCTCCTCAGGAACCATTTTAAAAGATTTAAGAACATATATAGGTGTTTTTAGAGAACAAATTGGAATATGAACATGGAAAACAAATGTTTAATTAATGGATTTTTTTGTTTACCCCATTATATAATTATTCAAATAGAAGCATCGTATGTTGAAATTAATGTGTCATTGGGGAAGACATATAATTTTTTAATTTTCATACTAACATGATAATATTTTGTGATTTAATTAAGAATTATCCAATCTATTTTGGATTCATTAATTTTTTTAAAATAACATCATGAAAATTAATATGTTAAACTTATATCACTAACAAATACTATAAATCACTATTGAAATATATTGACCATACATTTTCTTAAGGAGGCCTTATTTCATTTTAAAGATAAATAATATAATAGTGTTACAAAACATGGATCCCTAGGTTTAGTGCCTTGGGAAAAAGATCACATATATTGATTTTAAATAAAACAACATAATTTTTTTTGAATATATATTTTTTCCTTTCATATCTTGTGTTGTCATTAGTACATGTAATCATGTGAGGATATACATCAATGAAAGGGGTGTGTTAAAAGATCAATAACATGATAAATTAGGGAAATGAATTAATATAACCTTGGTAAGAATAATAATAATCACTACATCATAATAATTAAACCATCAAAAACATATGGTGGGAAACATTAGATAAAAGAACTGGATATGCAAATGCAGTCAAATTAATCCAATTATCATAGTGGTCAAATTAAACACATTGCTGTGAAGAAATCTATCGGCATGATCTTGCAAAACATGTTTGAATAATCATAATGTCATCATTATGAACAAATATAGATTCATGATCATAAATAATACATATTATTTAGTGAGATAAATCTCAAAACCAATTCATTGGACTGATATATAATTATGAACCCAACTATCGTATCATAACATTTAAATAATAATGGATGTGATATTGAAAATATATCAATCAAAGTAATGTTGTATCCCATGTAATGGAATGATAGATATAAGGATTTCGTAAATCATGATTTTATGAATATATTGGTTATTCTTAAAGAAAAATGGAAAGAACATAATGGGTATAAGATTAATCATATTTCACCAAAATAGAAAAAAAATGAAGAGGAGTTAACTTGTGTTTAGTAATGAATGACTTTTGGTTTTGATATAAAACCAGCATCTGAGAGGTGGGTTCCTCGGCAGGTTTTCTTCTAGGGTTTTATCTATGGGGTCCTTATCCTTCCCACCTCTAGTGGTACTTGAAGGATCAGTGTCAGCTTATCCTAGATTCTGTTTCGGAGGTGGTGCAGATCGGGTCTCTAGTGCGCCTCGAAAGTGGATCTGGTATGGCTTCATGGTGTTGGTGGTGCACCTTCAGTGTCTTCTGCGGTTCTTTGACCTCAACGCTCTGGTGTGGATTGGGTTGTCTCTGGAATTCTCGACAGTGTGGATCTGGGGCGGCTCGAATGTTTTAGAATGACTTAAAGACCTCAATTCTCTCCCAGTGTGGTTCAGGTGGTCTCGAGTTTTCTCTGCTATTCGACAATATCGATCTCTGATGACTTTTGTGTGGACTCCAAGGGTGGTCTTCCAGCGGCATCTGTGTTGGTCGAAGGGAAGATGTTCTCTTTCCCTTTCTTATATATGACTCTCTTGTAGGTTTGATGTTTGATATTCTCTATTGGTGATGAAATTGGCGGTATTTTGGGTGCGTTTAGCATCATCACTTCATTGGTATCACTCTATGATATTGTCTTTCTGCCTTATGTGGTCTAACTGATTCAGAGACTAGTGAGGTTGCATTCTCGGTTTAGTTCAGAGTAGATATATGCTCAATGTGGAATTTCTTGTTCAGATCAGCCTATATTTTTTATTAGCGATTCTCTTTTGGTGTGGTATTAGGACATTCTGTCCTAGGTGACAATGAATCCGCTTCACATTTATTCAAACATCTTATGAAAGGTGGAAACGGTGGCTATGATAATGAGTCTCAGATTCTTCTTATCATTAGTTGAGGTGAAAATGTCTATGATAGTCTCATAGTGAATTGATATGTGATGGATTTTGGTGTTTTTGGTTGATATTGTAATGTCTGTTTGGTTCGATACGGGAGGTGGGAAACAGCTAGACACGATCAATTAGAACAGGCCCAGAGAAGGATTCATAGTTATAAATTCACCATTGTAGTGCTTTTTGGATATGGTTTTTAGATAGGGTATGGAATCAGCCATTGGATCATGCTTGTGTTTTGACACATCACAGTTTCTTGCAGATTAGCCTTGAAACGTCCGAGTTCATCTATATGATTTTATACTAGGGAGGGGCTGTTCTGGTTTTCAGTTTGGAATTCACCTTTTTTGATAATCACGTGTGATTTTTCTATGTCCATGAATACCTTTGGGTTCTCCCTTCTTCCCTTGAAAGATAGATTTATCAATAATAAAAACATTTAAAGGCCATCAGGTCGTTGGTCGGATGGATGTATTTTGGAAAGAACATTTCTTCTCAAAAATATGTGTATTTGTTATAAAACCAATATGGAAATATGAATATCCTAAATAATAAAATGATAAATCAACTAAATTAAAATTTATTAATATTAATGGAACTTTCACATAATAATTGGATATGAAATGGTAATTACCCAAAAGAGAGTTTGGATTGAGAATCCTCTAACTGTATGTCCAAATGCATTTTTCACTGTAACATGATATCTCGTATAATCAAAATAGATTAATTAATTACATAATTAATAAAATATTATATATTAATTTCTTTTGTTATAATTTTATTATGTTCTTTTATGTTTATTTTGATGATTTATATTGTTCAATTTGTTTCCTTGGAGTATTTTTTATATGGTTTCAGAGTTGGTTTTATTTTTATAATTATGGAATCTATTATAAAATGGTAATAATTATCATGAAGTTAATGTATACTCTATAAATGAAAATCATAATTTTTAAATCGTCTCATTTTTTAGTTGATTTTATAGTTTTAGGATTATCCACTTGATAAAACATTTATGTAATATTATAGATTTATTGGTGGTTTTTTTTTGACCATCTAGATATAGTTTTGTTTTATCTTGAATTATGTCATTATGTTAGTTGTAGAAAATTATAAAATTTATAATAATAATATTTAAATATGGAATAACAATAATAATGGTTTTATTAAAATAATTGATTACATTAATAGTAAATGAAAACTCATCATCGAAGAAGCAGTGAATCGAGTCATTACGAACGATGTTTTAGTTTTTAGGAAAAAAAGAGTTAAACCGATATTTAACAATAGATACTCACATAAAAATATAATTATAATATAAATATGATACAGTAGTTTTTATTCAACTTATTATTGGTTACGTGAGAATAATATAAGAAAATAAATTATGTTAAAAGAGAAGAATTGAGGGGTTTAACTCTAGAATGTTTCCTTCATGAGAACCTCCTTAATGAACCTGGGTATGGTTTTTTGTTAAGACCAATAGATATTGAAAGTGGGGAAGAGGGTTGGGAAGGTAATTTTTTTGAATTTAAACAAGCTACAAGGCTTATAATGTGTAAGGAGAAGGGGTGGTATTTATAAGGAATAGGTGTGTTTTTATGATTATTTTTTTTTAATTTTTATTATTATAATTGGTCAAGACTATCAATAGTGATTATTACTATGAAAAAATATAGTATATGTTTAGGGGAGTTCAAACCAATGGATTCATACACTATCCTTTCATTATTCATGACTCTAAAATTCATTCATTTATCTAATACCATAAATTATGATATTTCACTATTTACTGAAAATTCTACTATTTTAGAAATGACCCCAAGAAGTAACCATAAAATATTTTCAAAAAAAATATTTGCAAAAAATGACTCTATATTATAAAGATAATTTTCTAAATATGGGAAAAATAATATCTAAATTTAATAATAATTTCCTCTAAAATTTCTTCTTGTAATATTATAATTGATTATATGATCCTTTGAAAATTTTATTAAGGTCTCATAGTTTTTTATTATACATATAATTAAATATAATATTAAGGTATTAATTTTTTTTAAATATTTTTTATCTAAATCGTTATTTTTATTAGAAAATTGTAAATAATTGTTAATGGTTAACAAAAATACCAACAGATAATTTATATTAATTGAAACACTTAATTACATATAACATTATATAATTATATCAAATTTTTATTAATACAATACACAAATTTTATTTATACAATTATCAGTGAGGTTTAAATTATAATTACCAAATATCTATTTCAAATGCTTATATTACTGGTCCAACTATTAGGTTAGTATTCCTACAATATAACTGTATTGATTTCTATAAATACCAATAATTTCATTATTCATAAATCAGAATAATGTTTTTATTGTGTTTCCTTTTTTAACTATATTACAAAATTTATAAGAAAGTAAATTACATAGATAAAATTTTTAGTTGTTATATTATTCCCACTTATGAAATTCCTTCCGCGAAATTTCGTTATACATACTTTTGTGAAAATAGGTGATGGAATTTCTCATTAATTACTTCCTCCAGCTCCCATGTTTTATATTCCTAATTATGGTTCCTCCCCAACATTAGGATACAGTGAGACATATTGTTGTGTTGGGCTATGTCTCTGTAGTCCATGTTCTTCACCAGTTTCTCCTCATACAAGAGGTTTTCCCCAGTTCTACCACCTCTGTATTTAGTACATGTGAGGGGTTGGGTATGTACTTCCTCAGGATAGATACATGAAAGAAATCATTAAACCGAGTCACATTTGGTGGAAGTTAAATATTATAGGAAACTTCTCATATGCGATGAAGGTTCTCCAAGGGACCAATTTACCTAGGTAAAAGAATTTTTTTCATTTAAAACAACATGACTATCTTCCACAGTGATATTAGAAAGAAAACATTATCTCCAAAATAAAATTCCCAAACTGTTTTCAACATAACTCTATTGCTAACTATGAATTTATTTAATGTGTTCTTTGATGGCTTGAGCCTTTTTTGTCATATCCTTTACACGGTCATGTCCAAGTAGCATTCCCTCTCTAACTTCATACTACTACGTTGGATTACTACATAAATTTCCATATAGATCTTTATATGGAGACATCGTAATACTATAGTTGAAAATTTATTAATATGAGAACTCAACTGATGTGAGATGATGATCATATCCTCCTTTTAATTCAAGTGATTAGGCTCTTAGCATGTCCTCGAGTGTATGAATAATCAGTTTAGATTGGTCATCATTTGGGGGTGCAAGGCCATGCTGGAAATAAATTATGCACTCAAATCATGTTGTTTACTTATAAATAATATAGATGAGAACCTTGGATCAAGATTTGATATGATCGATTATAGAACCCCATTACGCCATCCCAATTCCTTTAAATATATTTTGGAATGTTGTTAATGATATAAATCATCTTGAATATCAATTATGTGAGATGTATTGCAATGTAAATTCCCTAATACATAAATTTCATTATTTCCTTTGGATGTATTTTGGAGACCCTAGGAAAAGTACATGGATACATTCTCCGATTTCCACATGGGTATATGAAATGCTGAAATCATCCCTTTTTAATTTTCTAATTTCTCTTTATTTTTCTAATATGTCAATAACCTTGATATATACTCAGCATTCTCTATCGTCATGTTTTCTCGCCAAATGATTTCTCAAATATCATGATATATTTTTGTTTCTCCAATAAGGATGGATAAATATGAGATATGCATATTAACTAATCGATCCTTCTTTATATCAGGTGATGATAGATGAAAAAGTCTATTTCCAAACAAGATTAAAGCATCCTCATTGATGTGAAACACATATATCATCCCTTAATTTATAGTTTTAACCATCTTTTATAGCTTCTTATCATCCCTTTGTACATCTAGGATCTTCTCTTTCATAGATTTTTGTTCAATCATTTGGGAAAGGAAGGATGTACTACCTATCATTCTGATTTCCAAATCCATCCATTTCATATTCATAAATATTGGATCTTTCTCAATATACATCATGGAATGAGTAGTAGGTTTTCTTGTTTTAATAGAATCAACTACCTTGATTGCCTATCTGAAATGGTAACCAATAGATCAGTCATAGTCCATGATTTTATATAACCATCTTATAGGATGCATGTTTATCTCCTTCAATATGAATATATTCTTTTGACTCTCATGATCAATATACATATTAGACATCTGACTATAGAGGTTGTGCTGTAATATTTTCATTGAAAATATCACATCCACAATATCCAGATCATGCAATGGGTAACTCTTATCATTGATAATCAATTTATGTGTCACATATTTTATCACATGATAAGTCTTTAAGATTAAACAATCCACGCTATTCATTGACGTGTCACTATATATCAAAAAAAGTTTCTAGTTGTTGGTAGTTTGAGTATATGTGTAGTTAATATCCTCTTCATGAGCTCCTTAAAGTTTTTTCACATTCTTCCATCTAGTAGTACATTACCTTATTACATGTTAACATAGATAGTAGGCTAGTTAATTATGATAAATTTATAAAAAAAATGGTGATAGTAACCTATTAAGACCTATAAACTACATATTTTTATAAAACTACTGGGTATATGACATTCCTCAATTATCATTCTCCTTAAAGGATCGACATAAATTACCTCATTAGAAGTCTTATTCCCCAAGAATGTGACCTTCCACATCAAAAAGTCCCATGTTCTGAACATGGTATACAATTTTTATTTCCATTATATCACCATATAAATCTTAAATGTTCATCATATCACATCTCTATCAAAGAGTATATGAAAATATCATCTATAAAAAATACAAAAAATATTTTCAAGGTATTCTCTATAGACTCTGTTCATGAAGTCCATGTAGATTTCGGGGGAAGTGGTATGTCTAAAAGCCATAAATATGAATTTTTTGTTCCCATAAAATATATAGAAAATTTCATTATTAATATATTCCTTATCCAATATTAATTAATGATATCTAGAATTAATATACACCATTGATATTTATTGTGATCCTCATAGTTGATCTAATGAGTCCTCAATCATTGTTAATGTATACTTGTTCTTTATTTTTATCTTATTTGGGTCTAGAAAATTATTACATATCAGCATTGATCAATAATTTTTCTTTAAAAAGAGCACCAGAACACCCCAATAAAATGCATAAGGGAATATAAACCCCTTTTCCAAAATATATTACAACATCTTCTTTAAATCTGATAGTTTCTTAGGGGCCATCCTATAGAGGAATTTATGGATATGAGTGGATTCGGGTATAAGTTATATTAATAACATTACATCATGATGTTGGGGAATTCCACATAACTCTTCAATAAATATATCACTATTTTCCCTCAAAATGAGAATATACTACATTTTTATACCTTACACTAACTCAACCATTTAAGTATGGCATTTTTCATTACAGTTAATAAAGACCCACACCACTGAGGAATTTTCCATAGGACATTCGTGGAATTCCTTAAATCTATAAAGGATCAACGGTTGATTTAGAATAAGAAATGATATTTTATTTCTTCATAATCTAATGTTTAATGTTTATAATTAATGTCATTGGATTCCCAGAATTGAGTCAAATTCTACCAACTGATTTCTTAAAATATTCACAATAAGATTATTCCCACACACACCAATATGAGATGAGTAAAACACTTGGGTTTTAATGAATGAACCACAATTTATTTTTTGAACGTGTCTCTACTTCATGGTATCAAGGATTCAATTTGTAGTTATTGAAAACATGAATGTTATAGGGGAATAAGATGAACAAAAATAAAATAATATAACCTTCCATTATTGCGTGTAGAGGAAATTAACCTTTTATGAATTCATTTTCTTGGTCATCATTAGCTATAGTGATTACTTAATCTTTCCCTTGATCCATTGGATTTTGTGGTTGATGAAACCAGTTACCCTCAAGAACTCTAGTTTTAGTGCACTATCTTGAATAGTTCCCTTTCTACCTCTAGTTTAAGAATTATTATATGCTTTGTTCTCTCATTTTCTCTATCACATTGGATAGACTCTTAATTTATCTTCAAAATTCATGATCTTAGTGGCCTTATATTCCAATCATTAAGAATTTTCCCACGACTCTTATGAAATTCACATGATATATCTTTGTAAATTTTTGAAATGTGGATAATTGGATCCTTTTTCGTCATTTTCCATTTCACCCACAAACACAAAACTATATTCTTAACTTATTATCTCCATAATCATGGAAAAATTCTACAAACTCCGTCTTTACTTTGAGTGCACATTAGATAAATTCTCCTTAACTCCCATAGTCTCATATTTATAGAGTGTTTGGATTGTTTATTTTTAAACCACTAATGAATCTATCAATTTTTTTATCATTTTTTATAAGAAAACCTGAGGAATATCATGAATCCATTGTGATGTATTCTTTTTTATGTCCTGACAAGATCACCTTTATTTTTATTCCATTCTATGAATTATCTCTCTAACATTTTTAATGTTTTTTAGGAAAATACATGACAATAAATTTTTTCTTTATGTCTTCCCAATCCATATATTCCATTTAATCATTGTTCATATAGTTATTTATCAATTTCCATCATTGATCAACTTCTACATCGCTGAAATAGACAGTAATAGTCAGCTTTTAAATCTTATAATAGTGGTGTACCGAAAATATATTATCCCTTGAGTTGACATATTTTTTTGTGACTAGTGGATCAGAATATCCAGAAAACATCTATGATCATTTATGTTAAAAAGAAATCAATTTCTAGATGATCTTTCATTGGGAAGGTAAATTCACCACTTGGTTCAGGTTGTTATCCATAGTCCGAGACAACTGATAATATATTTACAAGATTTTTATAACATTATCTTCCATGGAATTAGGGATATTTTTTAGGGATATATTTAAGTTTAAAAAAATATGTTTTTGGAATGGTTTTTATTGGATCCCACCATTTTCTAAAATATAATATGATTGAAAAAAACATAATACAATAATTCATCAATAGATAATATATTCTTTTGTATAATTAACTATAGAGGAATATATTATGGAATCTCTATGTTATTATTTTTTATAAAACCATCTTTGTTGGATATTTACTTATAATTGTTATGGTCCTAATGGTTTTCCCTAACTTTTTTATCACACTGATTACATAATTAACCAATCAATGATTTGATACCACCTATTGAGCCTAATTTTTCTTACATTCATATTACATAATTTTAATGATAAAATACATAATAGTGTTACAATACTAGTATCCAAAGGTTTAATGTCTTGGAAAAAGTAGGCTTATATATTATATTTACAAAATAACACATAATCATTTGTCTAAATCCTTATTCATTTCCTTCTTATGTTTTTGTTTTTTGTACTATATGAAATCACCAGAGGATACACATCAAAGAAAGGGGTGAGCTAAAATGCCAATAAGGGGATAAATAGAGGACATCAATAAATATAAAAATGGTGATAATAATAACAATCAGCATACCATAAGGAAAAAAGAATCATAATCATATTTAGAGTAAAATTAAATAAATTCATGGAATGTGTCAATGCAAAAAAAAATGAAACATCATGTCTCAGAGGGAATGTACCACATGTATTTGTGAACAAAGATGGCATCCTATTAATGAAAAAATGATATGAATAATCATAAAATCATCTTTGAGAACTAATGATTTATTATGTTCAATAATAATACACAATGTCTCAAGATATACATAACATTACCCAATGAGTTGGAGTGATATATAAATTGGCGGTCACCCCTTGCATTATAACATTTCCACCATCATGTATGGAACATAGAACGTATATCAATCCAATACATCATGTTATGAATGTAAAATAATGGGTTTCATGAGGATTTAATTAATAATAATTTCATGTATAAATTTAATTTTACCAAATGAAATCGGTAAAAACATATTTGTTATAAGAATCAACAATTTTTTAGCATAAATTAAATAACTTCAGGGGAGTCATGATGTGTTTTTAAAAAATGATTTCTTTTGTAAAATCATCATATTTTTAATAAAATAATTTTTCAAACATGTATATCCCAGATGAAAATTATTGAACAATGGAATTATCATTTTTTAATATTAAAATAATATCCACATTGAAAATTTTCAATAAATTTGAAAACCCCAAAAAAATGGAGCTCGGTTCGAGAATAATATTACCTTTTGTCCAAATTCATTATGCAATTCAACATAATATCATGGATAATAAAAATATATTTTTTAATTAATTAAATAAAAATTTAAGAAATATGTACTTGAGTTATTATATCTTTATTATGATAATATATGGAAATTGTTATTATGTTATATAATTTAATATCAATTTTTGGGAATGTTTTTTTCAATGTTTCTCGGTAAATTTTCTAGTGTATAATTAACAAAATTTCTATATAAATGGTAATTATTATCCATAATAAAAAAATTATGATGTAATTTATGATAAATTATTTTAAATGGTCTCATATATAATTCTTTTTATAGTATGAGGATGACTAATTTGATTACACATTAATGTTATAAGATTGGTTTATATTGGATTTTTCTCTGACCATCATGATTTAGTTTTGTTTTTTTTAATATTATGTAAATAAATAGATTATAGAACATTAAATTAGTTATAATAAATAAATAATATCTTTTTAAACCACACTAATGGTTTTATTACTATATTTGATGATGTTAATGGAAAATGATAACTCGTAATCCAAGAATGCGGTGAATTGATTCAATCATGATTGATGTTTTCATTTTTAGTAAAAGATGAGAAGGGGAGATTTTATTTTTGATATTAAATTCTAATAATTAAATTAAAAAAATGATAATATAGTTTTAATTCCCCTTTTCATATGGTGTGTGAGTGGAAGATAAGAGAATAAAAAAAAGTAAAAGAGAAGATTTGAGGATTTTACCTTTTGAATGTTGTCCCCTAGAGAACCACATTAAAGAAAATGGGTTTTGTATTTTGTTGAGAAAAAACTATCTTGTACATAGGGAAGAGTATTGGTATGATAATTTGGAATAATTTATATAGGATAAATGTAATAGAATGTTTGAGTATAAGAGGTGTTGAAGGGTTGTATTTATAGGGGAGAGGGGTGTTTTTTATTTTATTAATTTATCTATTATTTTGGATCTAGGTTGTAAATAGTGAAATTACCATGAGTACATTAAAAATAATTTATGTTATTTCAATAAAAATTAGGATTAAATCATCTATACAACATCCATGACTCAAAAATTCATGTATTTCACTTGTATCATAAATAATAGTATTTAACTATTCCCCAAAATTTCAAATATTTTAAAAAAATACAAAAAATTAACCTTCACTATTTTTTAATTTGTATATTGAAAAAATAGATATAAATTTTTGAATGAAATTTTATAAATATTGTAAATTTTATTTTTAAGTAAAATCATAATTTATTTGAAAAATACCAATTTATTAATTATAATTTACTTTAGTTCCCCTGGAAAAATAAATAAATTTCTCACAAAATAATAATATAATTTTAATACAAAATAATAATAATTTATGAATATATTCTTTGAAAATAACTTTTTTAAATCATAACATTAATTAAAAAGTTGTAAATAAAAAATTGTGTTTAAAAAAAAATAAAAACACCTAATTTATATTTTTTAAAACATTAATTTATGTATACCATGATTTAGTTATAACATATTTTAGGTAATAAAATAACTGAATTTAATTTTAAATTTCATAGCTTAGATCATTATTCTTATGGCCAAATTTCTATTCATTAATGGTAATCATACTATTTCAATGGGCATGTTTCTATTTCAACAGTATATGTCATTAAATATCTATAAATAAAACTTATTTCATTAAAAATTTATGACAAAAATGTTTTTATTTTGTTCATAGTGTTTTTTAATATATATTCTAATTTATATGAAGGGAAATCCCAACGATAAAATTTTTGGTCACTATAGGAATCATATTTAGTATAAATTTTTGAGATAAAGGAGAAATCTCCACACATTCCCATTATATGGGAAATGCTGACTCTCTTAGTATTTGAGATTATTAGGATGATATCTATAAGGGTATGGATCCACATATCATGACAAATTGTGTGTTTCTAATGTGTGAGGTACTGGGAGGTGGCCTAGAACATGTATATAGGTATTTGGATAATAAAGCTGAAAGATGGGAATCGTCACAATGTCTAAAGGTTTCACATAATTAATGTTTAGTTCATAGCTTTGGTGAGTGATGGATTCATGTGTTTAAATCCATTAATAGATTATGTAAGACTGGTTACCTATGTTCTTGATGACATGAAATAAATTGGGGATGAATGTTTTGAGGTGATAAATTTTTTATATAAATTAAAATTTGATACATACACGATGTGAAAGGGTTTCATTCTAAGGAAATATTATATATAGTAGGACATTATGGGTTTTGGTTCTATGTAATTTCTCATACAATATCAACTTTGTCTCAATTTACATGAAATCAATTACACTCTCTCGAGGAGTCTTGGAATCCCTTTGGCATGAATCAATTCTCTTATTCCTATGTCTGAAAAATTGTAAAATGATGTGTATTTCAAATTTTTCTCTCATGGTTCATTGATTTTAATCCATCCTATTCTTATTTCAATGAGATATTGGTTTCTCTCTATCATTCAAACAAATAATCTTGGCAGTTTGTTGGTGCAGTTGTTGAATGACATCCTTAGAGGGATGCAACTCTTGTGCGATGGGTGATCAAGATCAATGTTGAAGGTCCATTGTCATGTGAATAACAGAAATCAATTTTTTTATGGATATTATTTTATTATTATATTTACTTAAGTGGAATATTTAGTATATCACGGTTTATTCCTTTGTATGGAAATGTAAATAACCTGATGAATATGTATCCGGATTAATAATAAAATGGTTTCTGATCAGAGATCAATGTTTTTTACAGCAATAATTGGATGACTCTTGATTTTAATTATAATGTGATATCTACGTTCATTTGTTTTAATTTCATGCGATGTTATGGATTATCATGTTGATCATGATATATAAATTTAAAAAAGGAAATCATATAGTTATTAAATAGTTTTCTAATGAATTAAAGAAGAGGAATGTTAAATCAATCTAGTGTTTCTTGTAATTTGATGGTAATGAAAATTGATGTAATGATAATGGTTAATTAATTTTGGTCTTACTTGATAATAGAATGGATAAAGAATATAAATCAAGATAATGGTTATAGATAACATTTAGATGAAAAATAATTTTAATGAGAATGACACTTTTCTATGTTTATTAAAAATGGTTTTAAGGATAAGATAGAGATTACCTTTTTCTATCTTATTATTTCAGGATGCCTTATGTTCCAAATAATTTCAACCTTTTAAAAAATAATAATTTATTTAATGATGGAATATAATCCTGTTTTTTGATTAAGATCATTTTTAGGGCCTGAGTAGACCATCTCCATGAGATGGCCAACTACCTTGAGTATTGATATGTCAGATCTCATTTATGTTTGAATGTTGAAAACCATTTTTTCGGTCCATGATTTCCCAATTCAAAATTCTTGTTCATCTCCTACTTCTTTTTTATGTTCTCTAGATGTGAGATTCCCTTCATGATGTGGTTTGATCCATTGATGGATGATGTGATGTGGGAGAGGAGGCCCATATAATGTGGAATCAATTGACTCCATTGACAATGCGATGCATCCTGATATGCATCTAGGGTGTCATGTATAACACCTGAGATGATGGAAAGAGTTGAATCTTATTTTACACATTAATGTGTAAAATATGGATGCATCGTTGATATGAATTATTTTATTGAATGATCTATAGATTTGTTAATTTATCTACAATCCAATCCACACTGCTTAATGCAGCTGGGTGTTCTTTAGTGTATGTGTCATCTGGGTGGAGATTATGATTTTTTTCCAAGAGTAGGTGGATTATGGAATTATTCTAATAAATAATAAATAATTGACAACCCATGGGGTTGGTGTTGCTGGAATGAAAATTCTGAAAAGATGTTAATTTTGAGAAATCATAGACCAATTTTGGATTATTCCTAGAGGTCATGGACTTCATTCTGATGGTTAATGAATGTATATTAAAATAATATTGTTTTTTATTTAATTTCTAATGCATTTTTTAATGAAAGAAAATGATAAAATGAATATAATAATTAATTTAGATTATAAAATACATTTGTGCCTATAGGATATCTAGTCCCTAGCAATGATAGATAGGTTTCTTAGAAAACATAACTTCATATGAGATTTGGAAAAGGTTATACCCAGAGTGTGGATATAAGCTATATTATATCTTGTATACTCAATGTTTTTATATGCTACCCCACTTATGTCTGTTAGGGAGACTAAGACCCAGTGAAATTTGGGAGGCACATTACCCCAACATCTAGGTGGGAGGATATATGGCTAACTACCCTCTCTATAACCATTATTGTCTCTTGGTAGTCACTTGTGTTTGTAAGCACGGTTGTTATTGTCCCCATATATGTGTGTAGCAGGATATAATAAATTTAGGTTACTTATAACACTTGTGTCTCTAGATATAGTATCAAACATATTAATATAGGTATGGTCTCTATAGAGAGTGATTGATTGAGGTACCTACTCATTGAAGAGGTTGTTGTAAGAACCCAGATCTTTTTTTGAGGTATGTTTTTCCTTTTTCTGTAAATTATTGAAGTACACGATGTGTACTTTCTGAGAACAATCCATGTACTCTTCTCCCGCTCGAAGCTGTGTGTTGGCTGTGTCTGGGCCACATACATGGTGTGTAGGGGTGACGTGGAGGCTGATTTTGGCGGAGTTTTGAAAAACCCACTACACACTGTGTACTTTAAAAGTACATGACATGTACTTTTATATTTATTTAATGAATTGGACCGAGGTCACGCCTAATTCTCATTACCGTCTTCTTCTATGCCTAATATCGTCTAGCGCATCCGAGGAGGACGATTCTGCTTCGAGCCACTAATCTGTCACCAGTTGTCCGAATCAAACTCTGTTAATTGTAGAAGAATCGTAGAGGTGTGCACTTGGTTCTTCTTTGGTCTCGTTTTCTGATTTTTCCTCTCATGTTAGTTATCTGAGGTTTAATGTTTTATATTTTTTTCATATATACTCCATTATAGGCTGATTCACAAGCTGATTTTCAAGTATATCGATCATCAAGGATCGAGGTAGGTGGTTTGTTGCCCTACGTTGATGTTCTTTGAGTTTTGGTTGCAAAAGTGCCTGATACCCATGTATCGGGTATCTCGGGATAAGGATTTTGATCCTATTGTTTATTTTACCTAGATTTCTGGTTGGCCTATGATTAATTGTTTTTAATATATTTTTGGTTGCATGTTTGAGGATCACCCCATGGGTGGTTTCTCCGTGTTTGGTTGTTTATCATTGTGCGGCACCGTTTGCCTGTGAGGCAAACCCTATTGCAATGGCCAGTTTACTTTTTATAATAGTTTGGATGTGTTTCCTACTGTTTATATGTTCTTGATTTATTTTAGCTATTACCCAAGTAGTTGTTGAACTTACTTGGGGCTACTGACAGTCGATTGTGCATGACTAGATTGCTCAGGGTTGTGTGAACCTGGTTCGGTAGACTAAAGAGGGAATTTCCGATTAAGGGATTCCCTAGAGATTTTGTTATAAATAAATTATTTTCCTATGTAGGACCTACAGGAATTTGACTTTGTGCTTCCCAAGAGTGTCTTTAGTTTACGCACGTATCAATACCACATGAGGAAATAGACGTAAGTGATTCTTCAGAGAGTCTGTAGCTATCGGTGCAAGACCATAGGTGAATTGACATTGAGAGCTTCCCAGAGTGTTTCTGCCTTGTATGATCTTTTTACTAGAGGGTTCATCTAGTAGGAGCCACCCAGAGAGTCAATATTACTATTTTTCGGTTGGTTGTGACGAGTCCACCAAGCCAAAGAACAAGCTTGGCTGTGTAATACTTATTGTCTAGGTAGTCTGATGAGATACCTATAGTGTTACATTCTTACTGTGGAATAGAATTCTTTGCTAGTTTTCCTTGGTCGTTTAGTCAAATGAATGTGAATATTAATTGGTAGGATTGTTTACTAGTGTACTCCTAGTTCATTACTGTATTTATTTTCCTTTCCTTTGCTATATTAATCTCCGACAGTAGGGCAAAAATCTTGAGGTGGTTGCATACTGGTATTATTCTCACACCCAGTTTGGGTCCTACCTCTCAGCCCAAACAGATTATATGGTTGCATGTGTAGATAGAGATTGTGGCCCCTCTACCGCAGGTACATGATTGCTAGTTAGAGCTGGAGAGCATGGGACCGGGCTTTATCACACGACGATTTTGGAGTTGCTGTTTAGTACATGGTTTCAGTTGTATTTCAGCACGTTTTTGAGTTTTCTACATTCCATAGATACATGTACCACTCTGCATCATTATTATATCAGTCATTCCATTGACTTTTAGTTTAGTTGTTTTCTGTTGTTTACTGCTTCCGCTATTGATTATGTTTATTCTTCTACTGCATACTTTACCAAATGAGGGCATAGTTTCCCCAATTACTAACCAAGGACCTCAATGCTAGTCAGCAGCCTCTGACATTTAGGGAAACACGCTGGAGGTCATGTAGCGAACCGGGTACGGGGCACCAGTTATGTGGCTCCGTATTCGAGTCGTTAAAAAGTGGTATCAGAGGGGTTTTATTTTCACTATTTCCTTAGTATTTTGCAACAATAGACAGTTATAGGAAGAAATGGGTAGTTAGTAGTTAACTGTGCCCGGGATTAATTAACCAGTGTACAGGGAAAATCTATATTACCTCGTAATTTCTATTTTTAGTTTTAACAAATGTTACTATTTATTATATTTCATAGTTGGGTGATGCACATGTTTTGTGTTGTTACAATTTATATGATTTTGGTTCTATTTTGTTGCAACCCGATGAGATGAGGGTGTGCCATCTTAGGCATCATATAGGCACTAGGTAGGGAATCACATGTCATGCATTTTACCTTGCCATCCAGGGTGCATTATAATTTCATGCTGTTGTGATTGATGTCATGATAAATTATGCATGTTGTTGTGATAGTTGCTGTGATAGACATTCTTGTTATGCTGTTTTACATGTAATATGCATGGTTATGATTCCATGCTTTGATTCCCAGGGAGTATGGTCCCCCACAGATCAGAATTTGGGACATAGATGTTTGTTGTTCAGTTTTTCTGGTGTTCGGTGTAGTTTCTGAGCTACTGACTGGAAAAACCCAGAATACACGGGTGTACTTTATTCATACATGTTGTGAGGTTTTTAAACCTTGTTACTAACTGTGTGAAAAGAGAGACAGGGTGTCGGAGAGTCTTTAGGGACACGCCATGTATGATAAGTACACACCATGTAGTATTCAACCGTGTACCTAGTCGTGTCACTAACAACGCGGGTTGGGGAAACAGGTGTAGTATTAGCGGTGTTTCATACGGACATGACGTGTAGTTTTCTTCTGGGTACCCGGCCATGTCACGAACAACAATGGTCGGTGTTATCTATTCTTATACACACCATGTTTGTTTGGAACACACAGTGTAAGGCTCAGCCGTGTAGCCGGCCGTGTAACCGCTACATGGGTCACCAAAGCCTGTCTGGTACATGATGTGTCCTTAGTGAACATGCCATGTAGTTTATTATTAGGAAGACGATGTAGGTTAGCCAAATAAAGAGACTCGGGAAGTGGAGTTGAGTTTAAGTACATGCCGTGTTTTGGGACAACACGTCGTGTAGTCTGGGACGTTACACGACTAGTGGGGGCCGAGTGACATGCCCATATGGAAGGCTTGGAAAACACGATGTGTAGTTTAAATACACGTTGTGTAGTCCTATTTTAAAAACATAAGTGTTTTTCTCTCATGTTCTTGTTTTGTACTCTTGTGTTTTCTACCCTTGTTAATACTAAATATGAGGTGTGCTTTTGACCTTTCAGGGCTATATCATCAAGACGTCCACCTGTTGTACGCCAGGAACCTGGAAGTGACCGTACACCTGATACCGCAGACCAGGGACTACCAGTAGTTCCACTGATTGTTCCGAACATGGACCCTGTAGTGATTCCAGACACTGGTGTCAACGATCAATTCAGAGAGGGTTTTATGAGGTTCATGCAGACCTTCCAGGGAGCTCAGCATCATGCCACGTCTATGGAAAAGATGACGTGAGTCTTCTAGCAGCAGCATCCTGCCACATTCACCAGGGATGGAGGACCGTAGGCTGCAGAGTCATGGATAGACACCATTCTCTCTATCTTCAAGATTCTGGAGACACCCCCAGACAGAAGGGTGAATCTCACGACTTACATGCTGTGAGATTCTGCCTATAGATGGTGGGATGTAGTCTCGCTGGCAGGGCGCCAATGGACCATGGATTAGTACGAGTTCCAGCATACATTCTATTACTACTTCTATCTGGAGATGCTGAGGCCCGACAATGCCAGAGAGTTCATGAACCTACAGCAGGGAACTCTTTTGGTTATGCAGTATTCCTCCTGATTCATGGAGTTACAGAGTTTCACTCCCGTTCTAGGAAATGACAATCTTTTTTGGCAAGGAAATTTGAGGAAGGCCTCAAACCAGAGATCAGATCGCAGGTGAACGTCTTCCAGTTGACTTCTATTACCCAAATAGTCAACCAGGCATTGATCACCGAACATAATCTAAGGGAGACTAGTGTAGTTGACCAGGGCGGTTCAATATCCAAGGCTGATTCATTTCCTACTAACAGCAGGAAGCGCCACCGAGAGTCTACTCGATGTGACTCGAGGGAGTGAGGTATTTTTTCTGGAAGACGAGACATTCTTCTAGAAACCAGGTGGTATGCTTTCCGTGTAGAAAAAGTGGGAATAAGAATCCTCAGTGCCCAGGAGTTCTAGTGGAGTGCCGAACTTGCGGGAAGATGGGTCATCTGCATCGTTTTTGTAGGGTTCTTCTTCCAGTATCTAGTGTAGGAGGATTAGTTTCTACTACTCATACAAGAGCAGGATTACTAGTTCCACAGCAGACTGGGGGATGGATTTCTTCAGGTCATTTAGTCTAGGGTAGAGTGCATGGATGTGTTGGTCAGGCTCAGGGAGGATCAACTTAGGGATATCAGGCTGCTACACAGGGCTGCGGTACTGTCCAGACGTTTTCAGTATAACAGATTCATCGGGAGCAGGATCCTAGACCTTCCACAGTTAGAGGTACAATCCTAGTAGACTCAGTTTTATCTTCTGCACTTTTCGATACCGGATCTTCTCATTGCTTTATTTATATGGACATTGTGGATATCCTTAGACTTACTGTCTTCACTTATGAGGATACATTGGCACTAGACACTCCTTTGGGACATAGAACTACTACTGTGCATCAGTGTATTGAGTACCCCCTTGAGGTTTGTGGGTGTCACTTCTTATGGGATCATTATTTCCTTGAGATGATGGGTTAAAATGCCATTCTCAGAATAGATTGGCTAGTTTATTTTCAGGCCTTTGTCGATTGTTATCGTCGTAGGGTTAGTTTCACGTCACCAGAGGGAGGGACGTTTCTTTAAAAGGGAGAATGGGATGTCTAGGCAAGCAGAGCTAGACCAGAACATCATGGGTTGGGTAGTTCTATAGCCCAGATTGCTAGTTTATATATGGATGATCAGGGAACTTTTCATAAGGATTCCCTCTGGTAGTAGACTGTTTTCCAGATATCTTTCCAGTAGAATTTTTAGGGTTTCCTTTAGAGCGTGAGGTATAATTCTATATTGAGCTTGTGCCAGTATCAGCACCGATATCCATACCTCCTTATAGGATGGTTACGCCTGAGTTACAAGAGCTAAAGAAGCAGTTGGAGGAGTTGTAGGCGAAGGGTTTTGTCCGACCCAGTACTTCCCCTTGGGGTTTACCTGTGTTGTCTGTGAAGAAGGCGGATGGTACCTTACAGCTTTGTGTGGAATATCGGAAGCTAATCTAGTTGATGGTCAAGAAACGATATCCTTTTCCATGGATTGATGATCTTTTTGATCAGCCTCGAGGAGACAGGGTATTCTCTATGATAGACTTGAGATCCGACTATCATCAGTTGCGGGTCAGACCATCTGATATACCACTCACAGATTTCTGAAGCAGGTATAGTCTGTATGAGTATCCGGTTATGCGGTTCAGACTCACGAATGCACTGACAGTTTTCATGGTGCTGATGAACAGATTTTTCCATCCTTACATGGACTATTTCATCGTTGTATTTGTGGACGATATCTTGGTGTACTCTCACACTCGACATGTCCATTCCAACCATCTTGAGAATGTATTGAGTACACTGAGAGAGAATTAGTTATATGCTAACCTCTCAATGTTTCACTCCTGGATGGACGAGATTCACTTCCTAGGCCATGTCATCTCAGAGATGGGAGTATCAGTAGACCCAGAGAAGGTGAGAGAAATTGTTAACTTGGAGTAGCTGAAGAATTTTGTCGAGGTATGGAGTTTCGTCGGACTGGAAGGTTATTATAGGAGGTTTAAACAATACTTCTCATGCTTAGCAGCACCGTAGACCGTCTTGACTAAGAAAGGTGGAAGTACGTTTGGTAAGAAGCTTACAATTCAGACTTCCAGGAGCTGAAGGGGGAGATTCACTTCAGCACCTATTCTAGTTCTGCCAGATCCGGGAAAGAGTTAAGCAGTTTTTTGTGATGCATCCGGTATCGGTCATGGAGAAGTGATTATGCAGGAGGATCATGTTGTTGCATACATATCTCAACAGTTGAGGCCCCATGAAAAGAACTATCATATGCATGACCTAGAGTTTGCTGCAGTTGTTCATACTTTGCGTTGTTGGAGGCACTATCTCATGGGAGAGAATTTTGTGGTATATAATGACCATAAGAGCCTCAGGTATATCGTCATGCAGCGTGACTTGAATCTGAGTTAGCGGTGATGGGTCGAGTACCTACCAACTTTCGACTTCGAGCTTGCTTATACGCATGGGAATGGCAATGCTGTGGATGACGCACTGAGCAGGAGCACTCAGTTGCTGGTAGTTCAAGAGGCTCGTAGAAAGTGGAATCTTATGGCTCTATTCTAAGAGATGTATTTGATGGTGAACGAAGGATAGGGACAAATAGTTCGTCCTTCTTTAGCTGTTACCACTAATCTTTTAGATCATGTTCGAATGAGGCAGCTATCAGACCCAGAAGGCCTAGTCCTATGGGATGGTGTGTCAAATGGAGACCCTACTCTGGGGTAGACAGTGGGAAATGATGAGGTGCTACGTTTTCATGGCTGTGTATGGGTTTCAGTAGACATACGTGAGGAGTTGATGTGAGAGTCTCATGATTTAGCTTGTGCAGTTCAACCTAGTGTCACCAAGATGTATCGAGACTTACACCATCTGTATCGGTGGACAGGTATGAATAAGGATGTGGATAGTTTTGTTATAGGGTGTTCCACCTGTCAGTAGGTGATGGCAGAGCATCAGCGACCAGCAGTGCTTTTACAAATGTTACCCATTCCTGAGTGGAAATGGAATGATGTCGTGATGGACTTTATGACAGGGTTACCGAGATCACCTTGAGGAAGTGATGTGGTTTGGGTTGTAGTGGACATGATCGCGAAGGTTGCACAATTCTTGCCGATCATAGAGACCTTCAGTGTTGAAGAGATGGGACGGTTGTACATCTGAGAGATTGTATATTTGCATGGAGTTCCATACTCCATTGTTTCAGACAAAGATGCACATTTTACTTCACACTTCTAGCAGGGTCTACAGAGGGCTTTGGGTATACAGGTACTTTTGAGTACAACATACCATCCTTAGAATAATGGTCAGTCCAAGTGTATGATCCAGGTTCTTGAGGTTATTCCTATCACCTTCATGCTGGCTGGAGGCAAGAGAGGAAGCTTTTCTAGGACCTCATCTTGTTCAGGAGACCTCAGAGCAGATATAAATGATTCGGAAGAGAATGGCAACTGCACAGTCTCGATAGAAGTCTTATGCTGATCAACGGAGCTGACCATTGGAGTTCAAGGTTTCATATCTGGTTTTCCTGCACGTTACCCCGAGGTTGGGTCATAATAGGATTAGGAGGCAGGGGAAACTCACACCAAGATACGTCGGGCCATTTGAGATTCGGGAGAGAGTTGGTCTAGTTGCTTACAGGTTGCAGTTACCTCAGAGGTACTAAGCTATGCACGAAGTCTTTCATGTTTCTCAACTTCAATGGTATTCCTCAGACCCATATCATTTTTTTCAACCCGATAAGGTTGAGTTGGAGCAAGATTCATCTTTCGAGGAGCATCCTATCCAGATTTTCAATCTTAGTGCAAAGGTACTCCGTGGCCAGTCTGTTCCTCTATTATGGGTGCTATGGCCGCACGGTTGTATGCATGACGAGACTTGGGAAAGGGAGGCTGATGTGCTATCGTAGTGGCTAGAGTTGTTTGAGGGTTCTTATTTTATGCCTCGTTAGGGAAATTTGGGGAAAAATTTCCTTAAGGTGGGATGTTTGTACAAACTCGGTTCTTCGTTTGAGTTATGTTTTTCCTTTATCAGGAGTTTTTGGGAGAAATAATGTTTCTGAAAATTTAGAAGTACACACCTTGTTCTTTACGAGTACACATCATGTACTCTTCTCCCAATCTAATCCATGTGCTGGCCATGTCTGGGCCGTACACACAGTGTGTAGGGGTGACGTGGAGGCCAATTTTTGCGGATTACAGAAATCCCACTATATTTCGTGTACATTAAAAGTTCAAGTTTTGTACTTTTCTTTTTATTTCATTAATTATACCGAGGTCGTGCCTAATTCTCATTAACGTCTTCTTCTCCACCTAATTCAGTCTAGAGTGTCCGAGGAGGCCGATTCTTCTCTATGCCACCAATCCATCACCGGTTTTCCGAATCAAACTCCATTGATTGCAGAAGAATCACAGCGGTCAGCTCTTGGTTCTTCTTTGGTCTCGTTTTCTGATCCTTCCTCTTATGTGAGATATCTGAGGTTGAACGTTTTAGATGTTTTTGCAGATCTAATACATTCTAGGCCAATTCACAGGACGAGGTTCAAGTATATCTATCATCAAGGATCAAGGTCTGTGGTTTGTTACCCTACGTTGATGTTCTATGAGTTTTGATTGCAAAAGTGATGGATACCCATGTATCTGATATCCCGGGTATCAGATTTTGATTCTATTGTTTATTTGCCCTAGATTTCTTATTAGCATATGATTAATTTTTGTTAATATATGCATGGTTGCATGTTTGAGGGTCACCCCATGGGTGGTTTCTCCCTTTTTTTCTATTTATCGCCATTCGACATAGTTTTCCTATGAGGCAAACCCTATTGCAATGGCATGTTTACTTATTATAACATTTTTCATGTGTTCCCTACTATTTATATGCTTTTGATTCACTATAGCTATTATCCAAATAGTTTTTGAACATACATAGGGCTACTGACAGACGATTATGCACGAATAGACTACTCAGGGCTCTGTGAACCTAGTGCGATAGACTAAAGAGGGAATTGACGATTAAGGTCTTCCTTACAGAGTCTATTATAAATTAGATTCATACACAGGACCTACATGAATTGGAATTTGTGCTTCCCAGAGGTGTCCTTAGTTTACACACGTATCGAGACCACATGAGGAATTAGATGTAAGTGCTTCCTCAGAGAGTCTGTAGCTATCATTGCAAGACCATAGGGGAATTAACGGTGAGAGATTCCCACAGTGTATGTGCCTTGTATGACCTTTTGACTAGAGTGGTCTGCCAGTAGGATCCACCCAGAGAGTCAATATTTCTATTTTTTGGTTGGTTGTGATGTGTCCACCAAGACAAAGAACAAGCTTGGGTTTCTACTTCTTTTTGTCTAGGTAGTCTAATGAGATACCTATAATGTTACTTTCATACCTTGGAATAGAATGCTTTGCTAGTTTTCCTTGGTCATTTAGTTAAATGAATGTGAATGTTAATTGGAAGGATTGTTTACTGGTGTTCTTCTAGTTCATTACTTTATTTATTTTTATTTAATTTTGTTATATTATTCACTGATAGTAGGGCACAAGTCTTGTGGTGGTTGCCTACTGGGATTATTCTCACGCCCTGTTTGGGTCCTGCCTTTCGACCCAAACAGATTATATGGTTGCAGGTGCAGATAGGTATTGTGGCCCCTCTACCTCAGGTACATGATTCCGGTTGGAGCCGGAGAGCATGGGACTAAGCTTTGACTCACTATGATGCTGGAGTTGATGTTTACTTAGTACTTGGTTTCAGTTATTTAAGAATGTTGTTTTCTTTACTACATTCCATAGATACATGTACCACTATACATCATTATTATATTAGTCATTGTTTCTACTTTTAGTTCAGTTTTTTATGTTGTTTACTAATTCTGCTATTGAATATGTTTATTCTTATGTGGCATACTTTACCGAATGAGGGCATAGTTTCCCCACTAACTCACCAAGGCCCTCGCTGCTAGTCGGTAGCCTCTGGCATTTGGGGAAACATTCTTGAGGTCATGTGGTGAACTGGGTACGGGGCACTGGTTATGTGACTTCAGATTAGGGTCGTTACAGTTGTGAGGACTCGAGGTATAATACTAGATGTATGATAAAATTAATCAAGATATGGTAGATGTAAAAATATATAGGGTCACTATATATAAATATGTGTAGGGAAGGATTTTATAATGTGATGCATGAGGTGAATGTTTTTATTCCTTTCCCAAATTTCTTCTTGATGGATTATTCTCTGAGATAGCTGATTTAGGAGGTGTATTGTTTGGATAGATCGATAAAATAGTTGGTAAGTGAGAGTGTGGTACCATTTATGTTTCATTATTATGTTATATGATCTTTTGAATGCAATAATTAGTTTGAGATATCCATGGTGAGTCAATAAACATATTATGCCTATTTAGGTGATGAGTTAGTTTCATTATGGTTCAGCAATATTTAACATGATTTCTTTTTCATTATCACAAGAGATATTAGGGATGATCCTACTATGTATAATATTATCCTCATCATAAAAAATTTTAAAAAAATTGGCCATCAATAGAATGGTGGAGATCTATAGGAATATTACTAGCTAGTGGTGTTTTAGGAACTGTTTGAGAATCATTATTGCTACCATCATTACATTACTATACATTTACTTTTCAATGCATTTTTTATAATACTTTTTGAAAATTATTTTTTTCACTTGGGAATTTATTTATATATACATCTTATAAAGTTCTTATTGGTTAATGTTTCTTATCTCTCCCTATCATGAGTTTTCATAGAGCGTAATGACTCCTATTGTATGATTATTGTACCCTCAGTGCTTTCCACAAACTCTGGTCCTACTGAAGGTTGGGTTCTAGAAGTAAATATCTCCCATATCACATTTCTAGCTCAGGAGGCATATACTTTTTGGAAATAGGTCATGAAAGAGAGGTGTCATAGGATTGCAGTTGGAGTACATGATTCAGTTTAGATTTAGTAAGATGATTGAATGGAAGGTTTGTTTAAGAAATGAATTAATCTATGTTTACCAATAAATTTTAACATGAGAGACTTATTGTGATGTAGGTATTTAGTAAAAAATGTTATTTAAAGTGAAAAACATTAATTTTAGAAGGCCTACTAAATCATGTAATATTGGTTGTAGTGCAGAGATCCGAAAAAATGATCATGCATCCTTCTTCTTTTTTCCTATGTTTGAAATCTGTATACCATGGGATAAGTCAGAACCATAAAAATATAAAAATTAATTAAGTAATTAGTGTTAAATACTACATAGAGTTTTATAAACTCTATCATTTTGATTATTTTGTAGGAATGGCTACATACCAATGTACTCAATAGGTTTTCTTCAATTATGTTTAGAAGAATGTGCTAGAAGAGACACACTGAGTGAGGGTTAATGATAATGTAACCTGGAGGAGGATACTCTAGGTGTTTCAAAATAAGATTTTTCAAATGTATGATGACTGTGATTTAGATGTAATCATATAATACTCATTGGAGGAGGTTATGAAAACTATCATTTAGTTCCATTCCAAGAAGGAGTACTAGGTTTAATTGGATATGATGATTTTGTGTGGGGAACTGAGGTAGTGGATTATTGTGATATTCAGTGATTTTTGGGAGTTGGTATTCTCATCTAAGAAGTTATAATACCAGTTTGAGGTAATTTAAATTCTTCGACCATGATGTTGGATTCATTAGGATTCATCGTGAAGTAGATTTGTGATGCATGTTTACGATTTTCCTAGATAGAAGATCTATTTATCATCTGAAGTTCTATCCAAACCCTCATCATCTTGTTTCTATGGGGGTAGAGGATCTCATAAATATACGAAAGGATATAACATTTTCTTATATTTTAGATAAAAATTTTACCATCCATGATAGTTCACAAAATTTATGAGAAGTCATTATGTTCAAGGTGTTCCACTCCAGGTACCCCTATTGAGGATGTTTCAGCCCTAGAAACTGTAGTTTGGTTTTTGATTTTCGCATCAGGATAGTACATATTGGGTTTTTAGAGTGAATAACTAAGATATTACATATATTATGAGAGAGTAGTGGATCCATGGAGGTAATAGTCATTAGTGTTAGAGAGGAAATGGATTAGTTCTTTATTAGCTTCATGCTTTATAGTTGTCAGTGTTAGGTGATGCAGATGGCATTTAAGGTAATCTTTTCTTGTATTCTACATGGGTGAAATAATATTTTTTTAGGATTTGTTCACTCATTTATATAACATACCCTTTTCATTATTTTTGAGAGTTTATTTTGGGAGGCATTCAATTCCCAAGGAATTAACTAAAACATTTGAAGGTTGATAAAAATTGTATAAAGTGTGTAGAGACTACAAGATAGTGTTGTTGTTTATGTGGTCAAGGGTAGATTTTATATACTAATATATACATCCATACACACTACCCTCAACATTGATTATTTGAATTTAGTGTATGAGATCATGAATTTCATTATGAGGATAGTATTATTTTATGATACTCAGGGAGATCAAGTGTTGTTTTTGGTTAGAGAGACCCTTATAATGGACAAAGGAATATTAATTACATTCTAATTTGATGGCTGAGATGATGATTACATCATCATAAATTTGGTAGTCATTATTTTCTAGTTTTGTATAAGAGTTACATGATCTGTTTTTAGATGTTATTTTAGGAATACACCATCGATGGGAGGTTGAGTTTTTTATCGAGTTATAATTATCCATGTAGTCTATCTCAATGTATTTGTATAAGATGGCGAATATTGATTTGAGAGTGATGTGAGTGTACCTTGATGGTCTACTGTAGAGTGGGTTTTTTGGAAGAGTGTGTCACCTTGGTGTGTATCTATTCTGTGTGTGCAAAAGGATAATGGTGTTTTTATGCATTGTATCAATTATTGTTTCAAGAATCAGTAGACGGAAAAGAACCTCTATACTCCTCACAATATAGAAAATTATTCGATCTATTTATTATATTTTGTTGGTTCTTGAATATGGATATGGGGGAAAATATCATATGTTTAAGGTGAAGGATTATGATATTGAGAATAATACTTTTCAATTTCATTATGGGTATTATGAGTTCAGTACAATGTCATTTGATGTAATGAAATATCCATCTGTGTTAATAGGTTGGAGGAATGTAGTGTTCAAAGAGTACCTAGATTTGTTCATTGTGGTTTTCATCAATTAAATTCCTTTGTACTCCCTATTAGATAAAGAGCATGAAGAGAATATATATTCCATTTTGTGACTTCATCGACATGAGATGTTGATTAGGAAGTTCTCAAAGTGAAGATTCTTGGATTGGTACATATATTTCGTAGGGAGTTGTTTTTCCAACATAAAGTAGATATGGATTATTTGAAGATAAATGCCTTTGTTTCCTATGAATCCCCAGAAATATTGGAAGTGGTGCGGTGTTTCCTTGTCCATAAAAGCACTTACAGGAGGTTTATATATAATTTCTCTCAGAGTGAGACTCCTCTCACATCCTTGACCAAGAAGGATCAGGATTTTTTGTGGACTAACTAATGTCAAGAAGATTTTGTTCATTTTAAGGAGAAATTGGTGACTAATCTGATCCTTTATTTTATAATTAAAGGAGTTCAATTTTTTGTTTTATGTAATAATTCACATATTATATTAATCTTAGTTCTAAGGCATCAGATACTATTTATTTCTTATGGGTTTTTGTAGTCATTCCTCCATGACTGTAACTATTACATGCATTATGATTAGTTGGAAAATTATGTTTTTCAATGATTTTTTTGACAAATACCCTATTTGAAAGTGCTTTTTTGGTTTTTACCGACCATAATATCCCAAGGTATATATCCATTAAAATATTCATGAAATTTATTCATCATTGGGGAATGAAACTCTTATAGGATTATGACATCGATATTTTTTATTGTCTAGGGAAGGGAAGTTTTTTAGCTAATGATCTATGGAGGAAATAATGATGTGATGATATTCATTAATATGAATATTCAACGTGACTGATGAACAAACACTTAGGGATACATCTAGAGATGGGAGAGATTTAAGGTAGAGATTAAATTCTTTAAGAGAAGGTGTATTAATCTATTGTGTAGTTAGAGGATAATTTATAACATTGGGATTCATTGGTTGTTGTTTGGAGGGACCAAGTTATTTTTAGTGAGTCCATTTATTGTTGTTTAGTGGGTGGAAACTATCGTCTGTTGTTCATGGGAGGTAATTTCTCCCTTTATAAATACCCGAGACTATAATATATAATATCCATTTATAAATATTGGTGACAAATACCAAAATAAGAAAGATGTACCAATATTTGAGAGGATAGTTTTTGTGCCATGGGATAAACCGTGCAGTTGTGGAGTTTGTGTCTAGATTTTTGGTCTATAAGAAGATGAAGGATGATCACTATGTTCATAGTGGGTTGAATTGGCAATTATATTTTCCCCAATTTATGTAGGAGGACATGTCGATAGAACTCATTAATAGTTTACATCCATCCAATGGAGTCCATGTTCTATATTAGAAAAAATGTATCATTGGATGAAACCATCTGACTCTATTGAGATCCAGGTGTTGAAATCAATAGAATTTTAATTGAGGAAATATAAAAAAAGTAGTGTGAATCCACTGAGACCTAAGTATGATCATCTTTAAAAATGATTATTTTTTACATACATGGTGTGGAGTGGTATCTAGCATGATTGTGGATATTAGTTATTCCATAGCACTACATTGAATCCATAAAAGTGAGTTTAGAAAGAGCATAATATCCAAGTTCTTGAATACATATTTCCTGCTTGTTTCATAGATTATGGACGTTTGGGGATGAGGTACCTACCCCCTAATTGATCATTCCTATAATAATAGCTTCCACTCTACTATTTGTAGGTTCTGTTTTAATCACAATATAGTCAACCATGTTTTATTAAATTGTAGAGGACCAAAGTTAGATATTTAGTAATTCATGGGGTGAAACTTGTACAAAAAATTGATCGAGATGATTTTTTTAATTTATTATATGATAAAGGAAGTACATGATTGTTAGAAATATTATTCCAATCATAGGAGTTTAACATCATAGTTTGATGGAAGTGATCATGAGTTTTTAATGGTGGCTATTTATCATGGGTATGGAATGCTTGATCATAGTAGTATGATTTCTCCCTTGATTATTAGAACATTGATAGTTTTTTCTTATGTCACTGTTAGGGAATATCAAATTGAACTTCCCCAAAAATGTGAAAAAAAAAATAATTTTTTTCATGTGTTGAGTATTTTTACTTATATTTATGGTGAATATAATTTATTTTATGGGGTAAAAAGTAGTAAAGGTGATGATTAAATCTTAGTTGAGGGGAATAAATAAAAAAATTAACTCCTAGAGAAGGTGTTACGTGAATGTAAAATTACCATTTTTTTGTTTCTCCTAGAGGGTTATGTGGAGTTCAGGAGAGAACTGTGGAATATTATTTGTAAATGGGATCTCACTAGCCTATATATTTTATGTTTACCTCATATTTATTATTTTTCTTATTCTAAGGATATTTACCTATTTTGTTTATGAGATTGTTACATCTTGTTCCTGGTTGGTAAGAATGCTATAAATTTATAGGATTATATAATATGAGACCATTTAGGAATAAGATATGTCTATTTCTAGGATTCTAGATGATCCCATGATGAGGTGTTGAGTTCCTACGATTTCTATATCTTAGATAGGTATCAAAGAGCGAGACTATTTAGTTAACACATTTAATTTTTTCCCAAGGGTTTTTTTTCGATACCAGAGGATGAAAATGTTTTGATAGGTATCTAATGTAAGGAACTAGATCCATCTATTCCATACCTCTATCATTTTTGGAATTCCAAGGTACTCATTGTATTCCTTAATAATTTCATGAGCTTTTGGGCTTTTAAAATATTGAATTTGCGAGAATTCGTGATGTGTACAGTTTTCCCACCAAGAATATATGTTTCAAAGCTTTAGTGAGTGCCTGATTCACGTATTAAAAACCATTCATGGATTTTTTTGATTTTGGATCATGTTTTTCCTAATTGTATGAATAATATTTTTCTTGAACTTTTTTAGATTAATTTTTTTAGCGAATCATTAAACCTGATACTTACATAACATCCAAAGGGTTTAATTCCATGGAAATATACTATGTAGAATATAAATCCAAATGTATTTTGAAATATGTTTACTCAAATATATTTTATATTTCTCATATTTTATATTTCTCATATTTTATATTTCCTGAAAAAATCACTTCAGCCTGTTACATGAAATACTATGATAGTTTTTGGTCTCACACAATTTTGTGTTCATTTTATGTAACAGACAACTCTGAGTATAAATAGAAAAAAACATACTATTTAAATATTTTTTAGTTAGATATCTATCTACTAGACATTGAAATTTTGGTAATGAATAGTATTCACTGAATTAAAAAAAATTAAACATATTTTCATAAATACATTTTTGTGAAGAATTCATTATATTTTAAAATAAAACCCTTTTGATAATAAAAGGAATTCATTTTTAAGAAACTATTTCTTATGCCAACAAGTGTGTTTTATGTCAATAAATTAGCTAAATCCCTTATTATTTATTTATTTTCAGCAAATTTATATTTTATATATTCAATAAACTATTTAACCATCTTCATATATATTTTCTATATAAGAGATAATAATAAATACAATTCTATACTTAAAACATTATTTTTCAAAAAAGTTGTTTTTCAAAAAAATTATTGAGAACTAATATTACAATAGTTTGTACAATTTTAGAAAATTAAATTAAAAAAGGAAAAATATTTTTAAAATAGGAATAAAAAAAATAATATTATGTAAATTATTTTTATTTCTACGAAAGGATTAATTTTTTAATGAATAGTAAATAACTAAATATTTTTTGAAAACTACAAGTTTATTTAATTTATTTTTAATTTAATTATATTTTAATATTTTTTGAAGTTAAATTATTTAAATATTAAATCATTTAATTCAATTCGGAACATTTAAATATTTTTTTTGTTGAATTTATATATAAAAACATTGTATATTTTGAACATTGTGTCCTGAAAAACATGCTTCTCTGTCACGTCTGTAGGACTAATGTGAAATTAATTTTTCCCACTTCTATGAATGGAATTTGATAAAATGGATTCAATATTTAGAATAAGAATAATTTTTAATTTCTAATATGTTGGAATTAATTTTTTAGTAAAATCAATAGTGAACAATGTACAAATTTATTACCCTGGTTTAGGAAAAATTAGGATTATCGAGGGGTTAAACAAAGAAGATAAGGGTAAACATGACATATAAAATCATCAAAAAAATATTTTTTGGAAATATTTATACCATAAATGTTCTATGTTTTGATAAGGGAATAATTTTTAACCATCATTTATAAGAAAATGTGGGCTTATTTCTTTTAAAAAATATATACTAAGTTGTCTCCCCCACTTATAAAAGGCCATCCCTCTCATTCCTTCTAGGAACCATCACACATCATTGTATAATCCAATTCCTACCTAAATATCTTCAAAAAATACTGCCCCTCATCCTAGATATCTTATTATTGGCTTATGTCCATCCATTTAAGGATTTTAGATAATCATAAAAAGGATACACGAAGAATATGTAATGTTCATTAACAATTGTTTTTTATATCTTCCACCAACCACTTAAATTATTTTTATATATTATCTATATTATAACCTCAATATCTTCCATATATTTATATTTTTTTATTTTATGTTAAATAACTAAAACCATCCCCACTTTTATCAAATATCTTTTTAAATGATATTTAATGTGTATGACCAACTACCGCCTCGTGAAAGATGTCATTCGTTTTTCCATTACCACCACAAAAGGTTGGTCATAATGATGGATTTATTGATTATATATGATATATATATATATCCATATGATATTAATTATTTTTATTATTTTTATTTAATTTTATATCATACACAAACTCATGATTTTAATTTTGTTGGATTCTAATAATGTTACTCATGTGTACGATGGACTACCGCCTCATCAAGTGAGATGATTATTTGACTCATTACATACAATTTTATAACGATGATTATAAAAACTTGTTTTGATATATATGAGATAAAAAATATTCTGTAATGGAAATATATGTGGTATAATTTTCTTTCATTTTACCAAACAGAAAAATGATAAAAAAACAATCATTATGTGTACGTATAACATACAATATCCATGAATAGGTTATTTCATTTCCTCTGAATAAATTTTAAGGATTAATAAAAATTCATATATATGTAATATATATATTATATTTAAATACTGTTTATTATTATTTATATTATGAAACCATTATCAAAGTAATAGTATCAAAAAAATAACAAATTGAATTATATATAAAAATTAAAGTGTAATTTTTCAAAACATAACATTAACATGGAATTGTTTATAAATTGGTAATATAATGTTCATTAAAAATCATATGTGGTTTGATATATATGAATATATTTGTTTCATATATTTATAATAAACATATATTTATTATAAATGAGTTTTAAACTTGTATGATGATATTCAAGACATATAGTAATGGATTTCCATATGACATTTTTACTTTCGTGAGACAAATGAAATTTTCACGAAATGTTTCTTTTGTGTGGAGTAAATATATCCAATGAATTTATCTAATTATGAATATAAATAAAATTATTGTAAATTAGATATCTTTTTTATGGTCTCTATTTCTTGGAGTTTACAATCACGGGTTAGAAAATCAGTATTGGATTTACATCTCACCTTTATTTTTCATGAGGAAAAAAATGCCACACTCTCCACATGTTTCTTTTATGTGGTTTATATACATACCATTAATTAATATTATATATTTTATTCATAATATTATCAGAATTTAAATTTCTATTGGATTATCCATATTTCATTGTCCTTATTGTTTCAAAGATACCGAAGCTGTAAATGATTTTTATTTGAATTCTCTTCATTTTATATGCACGTTATGTTATGCAACTAATTTTATTCCTAGATATTATATATAGAAACATTAACATGTATTATCCAAAAAAGTTCAACCCCATTAGGTTTAATGTTTTATTTTATGATATCCTCAATTTTTTTGATGGTTCAATGTTATCATAGTGGAAAATATTTTATTTTATAATATCATCATTTATATGGATTGTATATGATTATGTAGATAATGTTAAAACCTGAAGATAAATCTCAACATAATTTCTTGAATTTTATTATCCTCTGGTTAATAATTTAATTTTTAATAAATAATAAAAAAATTCAATATTTGGTACTTAATATAATTGAAAACATTTATTACTAAATGGTGACTTTATTTCACTCTTAATTTTATTTCAAAATCATGCAATCTAAAAATAATTTCAAAAGTTTTTTATTTTTTAAAAAAAAATAGAATATATTTTTTTCTTCATGATTTATTTTAAAAATAAAATTATTGGGATTCCAATGTTGTTTTCCAAAACATTTTCCCTTTGACTTTTACTGAAAATGTAAAAACATTATTTTTTTTAACATGTGCAGAATGAATAGTATTTCATGATGTTATGACTAATGAATCATTTATAGCTTCATTTAATTGTTTTCAATTTTAATTTACTCGAAAATAAATTCCATGATATTTTATTAATTATTTTACTCTAAATAAATAATTTCTAAATGAAATGGTTTTGAATGTTTTTTTATATTTAAAATAATTTTGTAAAGAAAAATAGAATTTTTATTTAATATGTGTCTAAAATATATTTCAAAACCATTAATTGTAATATATCAAGGTAATTTTCAAATGAAAATGTTTTTCTAAATTTTTGATGCTTCAAAAAAAATTCATTGAGGAAAGGATATTTTTCTCGTGAAATGTTTTAAATGGTTGATCAGAATCATTTTACACATTTGATTTTATCTATTTATTTTACCTATTCATTACTAGGGAAATTATCCAACGATTCCATTATTATTCTTTTTATAAATGGGTTATATTTATGTTGAAATTATTTTTATGAAAACTGTTTCTCTTCCACGGGTTATACAATGAAAAAATTATTATCAAACTCTCTTATTTTCACTGTTTATGAAATAATGAAATGATTATGAAACCTATATATTTTTCAAGTTGTATTATATGATTACATTTTTTATGTTACCTACTTAATTTCATGGGTTATGATATTAAGAATTTTTTGATAATTTTTCACACATAAATATGGTTTTCATAATGAGATGGGTGGGAAATTTATCTCCAGTAGTGCATGCTCTTTGTTTTTATATTTCATGATATTCATGGATATAACGGGGAGTAAAATCTACTAAATAAGATGAAGCTATAATGTTTAGTGAACTTGATTCCATAATACATGACTGCAACATGGTGTGAACCCAGATTAGTACAGGACATTATCCACTATGATTTGTTTAGGAGTAAACACTGTGTAATTTGGAAATCAAATGCTATGCTTATGTGTTTTCCAAAAGTATCATTTCTTATGCCAATATTATGATCTAATGGACCATTTTCATTGATTCTCTTATGATAAATTTGTTACGAACTACCAATCAATGTTATAGGAATCATAATATTGATATTTGATATTCATATTATGAATTTCGAATCTTATTTTCATGTTTTCATACCATTAATTTCATATTATACATATTTAACTCACTTTTTTACCCTTACTGAGCATCTGATATCACCTTTTATTTTAATTATCCAATGGTTATGAAGAACTTTTTTATGTATGTAATGTATATAATGATTAATAAATGGGAATATATATGTGGGAGACATTTATGATCCTTCAAAAGTGTAGAAAATTATGTCTCATTTTACTAAAGGCACTAAAGTATTATAGTCCTTATCTATATTTTTTTGTAATGTTTTTAATATTAATCTAAAAATATGTATTATATATTTATGATAAGATTGTGTCACTATAGTTGGTATCTATGGAATGGTTCAGTCAACCTTTTAAAACTGTGATGAAAAATATTTCGTGAGATCACTACTGATATTTATAATGATATATCTTGGGATGTATCTATGTACAAGTCTGAGGATGAGTTATATTATAGAAAAATGGATTGAAATTTTGGTAAAGGATAGATTGAGTGGATTCTAAAAAATTATATCCCTATTTGGATATTAAAAGTGGATATGGCTGTAGAATATATGAACCTATGGATAAAAATTATGAAAACATAATATTTAGCTAGACTCGATCAAAAACTAGTTAAAAAACTAGGCCTTACTACACGCCTTGTTTGAAACTCATAAGAATATACTTAGGAAATTCAACAACTGTCTATGAACCATCATGAAGTATTTACAAAGGTGATGACCTTGAATATCCTAGGATTAACTAAGGTGATTTAGATTAACTAGAATTATTTTATTAATTAAGTTATCATATATAGGATTTATTTATGATTATATTGTTCTCGATTATGATTAGTGTTGATCACACTGTAGATTATATTTTTAGTCAATGGTGGGATTCTAATGTAAATGGGTAAATGTAGAATGTCATGGATGAAATGTAGACAAGAATCAAAATGGTATGATGAATGGAATAAAGATCATTGTGATTATTAATTATCAGTTTTCCTGGAACATTGTTAATAACTTATACCTTAAACAACTCTTAGACTCATCGATGATGAGAATGAAATAGTTTTTCTGAGACTTTCAGTATTGGATAACATAAAGGAAATATGATTCATTTTTATTTTTTTCAATAATGTTTGAAGAGACACCCATTGTGATGTCTAATGTGAAAAGAAATATGTTTTCACTATGTAAATGAAGGACACAAAGAAAGTAACAAAAAAATAATGATTTTGTTAATAGTATGAATGAAAATACTGGCCTCCCTTTGTTATTATCAATTCATAATTTCGTTAAATCTGGAAAGTATGAGAATTATTTTAATATAGTGAATAATGGAAATATTGTGAATAGAATCATGAAGGTTTTATGAGTTATGGTCTTATTGAAAATGGTGAAGAGTCTACAAATGACACATGAAATTAAAGAAGTGTTAAAGAATAAGATGAAAAATCCTAGTTATTTGTTTGAGGAAGTAGTGGGATGATTGAATTTCTAATATATTTGAATTCATGGGTTATGATATGTGAGTCCTTAAATATATAAGTATTATTTAGTATATTTTTTTAAATAATGATTTGAAATAATCTATTAAATGGTATTGAAAAACTAGAATTGTGATTTAATTTAAAGTTTGTTGAGGAATCATAAACCTTAATACGTTTATGGAAAATTGTCTTTATGTAATCAATGATGATTTTTACAACAATTTTTGATATATTTTTTATGTTCAATAATACATAGTTATTTTTCCAATGAATGAGGAATAATGATTGTTTATATTGAGGTTTTATGGTAATAATAGTTATTAATAATTTTTAAGAGAATAAATGGACAAGGTATTCCCATTTTTTTCATCTAATGATTAAAATATGGTTAATGATATTAAAAGGATTGATGTTATGTTGATTTTGATAAATTTAGTTCCATTCTATATAAATAATTAATTTTGGAAAGGTTATAAGTTTGACTATTTATTGAATGGTTTATGTGTAAATTTGGATGAGGTTTTATAGATTAAAATATTAATTCACTATATGAATATTTATACATATTTGATAACTTGTGTTAACCATTTTTTAGATTGGAAGAATGAATTTTCATTATATTATTCATATTTAAATCCATTAGATATTTAATAATAAAATATACATTTTAATTTATTTAATTAAGAGATAAAGTGAATATTATAATGGAAAACTCAATGGCTGAATTTTTTCCTATGAAATTAAAATATATAGAGTCCATTTTCATATGTTCTCATACTAGATAGAATAAATGAATACCGCAATATTAGTGAAACTACCTTAAAATAATATTCATTCTAATTATCATGATTTTAAGGATATAAAGGAACATGTTCAATTCTCTTAAGTTCATGTTCCTTGATCATCAAATTTATTTTCACCATGTTTTTTATCACGCTTCATCAGATGTTGGGTATTATTTTTCTCTTATATTATCATGAGTACACTTCCCACCTATTTTATCCTATTTGGTAACCTAGTATGAATTATTATAGATTACTATTTCAGATCCCTTAATATTTTTAATGATATATTATATTAATGATTTTTACAATTTGAGTATATATTAATTATTTTTCAAATGGTAACCCATCGACGACCGAGATAAATTTTGAGGGGAAAGTTCAATTTAAGGGGTGTAGAATACAACACCTCAAGATTTTGTAAAATATATATTTTTTAATTTATATTTATTATTTTCAATATTTTTAACTTGATCGATATCTGATTATATCTATCATTAAAAAATTACTATGTTTATATTGTGTTACACACAATTCATAGTTTATCATATATTCACGCAATATTGAGTTTAAACCAAAAATTTAAAACTATTTAAATATTATTATTTAATATGATAGCCACCGACTAGCCTAAGGAATGAAGTGTATAAATAAGATTTACAAAATTATAAAAATATTGTGAAAACTTGATTATATGATAAGTTATTTAGTGATCAGTTATTTAAAAATGAAAATAAACCCCTTATTAAATCAAATAGAAATATTTTTCTGACAGATTAATTTTTATGTGGACAAGATTGTTCTTATCAATATATTATCCTAATGAATTCTGATTAATACTTTTAATGAAATTTATTTATTATATTTTCATTTAAAATTTTTATAATTCATATTATAATTATTCTATAAAAGAGATTAGAATAAATACAATTTTATTCTTAAAAATTTTTGGATTCTAAAACAAATCACCTTTTTATGAAGCAATAATATTTAAAAAAATTGTTAAAAGTGTTAAAAAAGATTATGATAAAATAATAAATATTTTTTAATTCATAACGTTATAGTTATCTTAGTGTTAATTGTTATTATTTTTTGGAAAACATTATTTGTTTTATGAATAATAAAAGTAATTTATTTTAATTGAAAACCACATTTTTTATGAAATTATTTATAATGGTAAGTTATATTTTTAATTTAGTTAGAATTTAAGTTAGTTCAATTATATATCCATTAATAAATGTTAGGTTATTTTATTCAATTCCATTTTTGAATTTGATATGAAAACATTATAATCATTCAAACATTTTCCTTTAAAACATGATTTCTCATCACATCTCCAAGATTAATTTTAACATTATTTTTTCAACATATTTGATGGGAATTATGAAATATTAACTAAAAAATTGAAATAATAATTATTTTTAATTTATAAGAATTAAAATAATTTTTTATATAAATGAATAGTTATTTAAGTAATAATAAATTTCCACAATTAAGGTAAAAATCTCATTTTCAAGGGGTTAAACTAAAACTAAGTTGGTAAAATTGACATAAACACCAAAAAAAATCTTTCCATATTAATAATCTAATACTTATAAGTTGTTATAATTGACTAATTGGGATTCTATTTAAATATTAAAAACCATGTAGAATATATTAATTTTTCATAATACCATGTGTTTCCTCTCCCCCACATATAAAAGGAAACCCTCTCTCATACTGTATTCAGACCATAAATACTACCAGATTTAATAAATCCCATTCCAAATATCATCAAATAATCCATTTTAAAATCCTATAATCCTTATGTTTGGAATAAATCCAACCAAGGAAGGATTTTAGATAAAACCTAATGAGGATACATGAAGAAATGATAATGATTATCAATCTCTGTATTTTTATATCATTATCAATATGATTTAATTATTTTTATATCAAAAGTATATACTAAACTAAATATATTACTTATTAATAGATGTGGTTATATTATTTGGATGACATAAAACAATATACGCTTTCCTAAAATTGGTTAAAAATAATATTTTTTTGTAAGGAAGATTACCACCTCGCGAAATGATGTCATTTGTTTTCCCATTAACACCTCTCTAGGAATGTAATAATGATGGATTTATTGTTTATATATTATATATGTGAGATTTATTATGTTATTATAAAAATTTAATTGTTATATCAGTTATAAAATCATTCTTCCCTTTTTGTGGGACTAAGATAGTGTCGCTCATGTGTACTGCAAACTATCGTCTCACGAAGTGACGTTATTCATTAACACTTTACATGGAATGGGATAAACGAATTTTTAATAAAAATTTCAGAAATATTATAAATCAATATTAATCTATTTTGGTAATATTTTTCATTTACTAACATTTATTTCAACCCAACAATTTTATTAAATAAACTATATTCATGAGTATGTACGACCTACCATCCCCATTAATAATTTATTTCATTTCTTATGACTAAATTTTTTAGATTACAATAAATAAATATGAAATGATTTTATATGATATATATATATATATCATTTTTATGATTTATAATATCATTATTCGATGATTAAATTAATATGAGAAAAAGTATAAAAAAACAAAACATATACGAAAATGAAAGCGTTCATTCCCCAAAACGTATCTCTAACATTAAATTATTAAAAACCCTATAATAGAGCGGTATTATAAAAATAATATATGGTTTGATATATTTAAATATGGTTCCTTAATATATATATATATATATATATATAATATACTTATATTTATTTTTCATGAGGTTTTAATGTGTGTGATGAAAGTCAAGACTTAAGGTAAGGGATTCTTGTCTTACCTTTCCATCCCATAAGACACATGTCATATTCACCCCATGTTTATTTTGGTTTGTGTATAGAATACCCAAGAATAGATATCATTATTATTATAAATAAAATTATTTTTACTGACATATCCATTTTGGATCTCAATTTCATGGGTTTTACCATTTAAAAGTTACCAAATCAATAAGGGATTTCCTTCCCACCATTATTTTTATGAGGCATAAATACTATATTATACACATATATCTTTAGTGGTGTATATAACTCCCATGAATTTATTTTATGATAATTATATTTAAAAATGGAAAAAATTTACATATACCTTATTTGATCTCTTTTCCATGGGGTTCACAGTTTCAAATTTACCAATGTGGCAAAACATATTTTTCTCAATTTTCTTACTTTTAGATTCATGTTACTTTATATATATATAAATTCATTGTCAAGGTGTGTATCCAACCCCATTCACATGTAATATCATGGTTTTATTCATCCTTGTGTTATTTTAATATTCATCTTATCCTTTTCCATCATGGGTCTTATGAATCTATGTTACTAAAGGTGTAAATATATTAAGTTACAATCTCATCATTTTTCGGAATTGTTTATTTTTGAGTATTCATTACTGAAATCATAAGTTACATATATCAATAAATTGATGACATTTTCCCTCTTATTATTCATGATATTATCAAGAAATTTTACCATTTTTCAACTCTTTTTTTCTTAATATATTTGAGAAACATTTTTTTTTGAAATTTAGTAATTTTCCTCTCTTTGGTCAGAAATCTGTTTTCTAAAAATATAATGTATTAAAAAAACGTTTTCCAAAATATTTTATTACCTTTCTTTTCATATCGAAAATAAATTTCTACCCTTTTTTAATTTTTAAAAATGTTTTTTGTAATGAATCTTCATGAATTTTTCCAAAACAATTCATATTGGATTTTTACCAAAAAAATGAAAATAATTATTATTTTTATCTTTCAAGAAATGAATATTATTTATTTTTATCCTGAATGGTCAATGATTTTAAACATCCTTTAAAATTTTAAAATTTTATTTTTAAAAAAAAATTATGTAAAAAATATTTTTAAAATTCGTATTTTTCAAATAAATGAATTTTAAAATATTTAATTTTGGATTAGGTTTTAATTTTTAAAATATTTTTTCAAACCATAAATTATATATACCCCAATAAATGTTTTAAATGTTTCTTAAAACCATATAAACTAGTTATTAAGGTAATTTTCAAAAGAAAGGTTCCCCAAATTTTCAATTTTTTAAAAATAATTTTTCAATGAGGAAATGATATATCCATTTATAAATGTTTTAATTGATCGATCCAAATTTTTTTATCTAATATTTCATTTATTGAGGTTACAAATTACTTAAATTGTTTATGACCCAAGGATAAAATTCATAATTTTTTTATTAATAGTTTATTTTTATGACAAAATGTTTTTAATGGGTCATATTTATATTCCACATGTTATACATTGATAAAATGATTATAAAATAGGCTTATATTGACATGTTATGATATAATAAAATTATTATGGAACTTATCTATTTCCCACATGTTATGATATGGTGAAATATTTATAATGCCCATTTAATTTCATGGGTTACGATATGATTAATTTTTATGATCTTTTGTCAGCCAATAATATGGTTATCATTATGTGCCATTTGGGGCCAATATCTCCCTCTAATTAATTGAGTAATGATTTACATATCTCTAGATTAAAATTAATATAATTTGATGTCCACATATTTATGTAATATATGGGTTTAACAGGGAGTGAAACTGGTTTAGTATGATTTGGCTAGAATGTCGAGTGAACCTGGTTAAATAAGACAGTGCTAGAATTGGGTGTGAACCTGGTTCAGTAAGTTTATATTTCCACTATGATACAATTGGGAGTGATTACAATTCCCCATCCTTAAATTATAGATAATATTGAGTTTATTAATGGAATTAATTAATATCACATTGATAATCTTTTCAGGAATAGAGTTTTATATAATTATTCTATCAATAATACTTAAAATTCCATAATTAAGCAAGAGAATACTACCAAGACAATATCTTTTTTTACACCAAAGGAAACCATTTAAAAAAGTGAGACTAATTGGATTAACTTGGACAAAAATTTCATTTATTTGAATAAGAGGATATGAGATATTAAATAGGTATGATACATTCCATTAGAAAACTAAAATTATATTATATGAATTAGTTTGGAGTAATAATGAATTAATTTATAATTGAGGTTAGGTGAAATTATAAATAGAAATAAATTAAAAAGTTTCATTATCAAATTTCTATTTTAATATCCCCTCCTTGAAAATCCATTAAGCACCTTGGATTTGTTGTTTTATTGAGACCTAAAGATCTTGGACATGGGGGAGAGAGAGAAGGATAGTGTTTTGAAGATATTTGAAGACATAAAAGGATTTGGGTGTTGTAATAGGGTCTTGAAGTGGTAGTATTTAGACTTGAGGATATGTGGGTTCAAGTGATTAATTTACTGATTAATTTCTATTAAAAGAAAACAATATAGTGGTGGCATTAAATACCATGAATTTGTATTATAATTAAAGTTATATAATCGGGTTTTGGTCGATCCATACCTCATCCAACAATTAAATGTTGAAGTTGTAATGTATGTTAATATTTAAACTTTTAACAATAACCATAGTCAAAATTTCACTTTTACTATGTTAAATATTTTTTTTACAAGGTAACATTGTTATACCTAACAATTATATTGAACATTAAATCTAATTTTTACCAACTGTTTCCAAATAAGTAATCATTTTTATTAAATTACATTCAATGAATTTGTTAAATTTTATTGATAATTAATTCTATATACCAAACTATAAAAGAGATTTTAATAGTGACACTTTCAAAAGTATGAAATGTTTTTATATCAAATATTACATTGAAATTTATTCAAATGAAAAAATTCGAAATAAATAAAAAAATATATTCTAAACATACTTTTAAATCTATTGAAATGAAAACTTAAAAATATAAATAATTTATACTAAGAAACATATTTGAATTAATGTGAAGTAATTTTCACTATTCACAAAAATATGTATGTTATTTGAAAAATACAAAAACATTATCCAAAAAAATTTGATGCCTGATTCCAAAGAAGAAGTTTATTTTTTAAAATATAATATATAAAGGTTTTAATAAATATATTAAATTTTGGATCTCAATCAAAAGGTGGTAAACAACCTTTTAAAAAATATTAGAGCTTTTATGCCTAGAATTGGATTTATTTTTATTTTAGGTCCATAAAATTTATTAGATGAGTGTAAAAAAATTTAATAAAAAAATTAATCATAATATAATTTTTTATATTTATTCTCACCAATACATAGGATAGTAGTCAACTATAATTTATAATAATAATATTATTATTAATGTATTATTTTTAATTATAACTCAGTTTTGTGTGCAACATAAGATTTTAGAGAAACCCTTTGTTGTGTTTCGACTACACTATTGGTAATATCATACCTATTATATTAAATTAATATATAATTCATAAATGTTAATAGATATAAAGTTTTATAATTTAATAATTACCTAAGAAGAAATATCCATACTCCCTTTTTGTAAATTGTGTCCCTGTATTTTTTTCCCTTATCATGTATGTGGTGGTATTTCCCAACATTATAATTTTTAGATTTGCATATTTCCTCTTCAACCATATAGTTTTTTGACAAAAAATTACCTGATAAATCATTTTATTTCACAACACTTTACCTATGCGGTCATGAATTGGGATCAGTTGTTCCTCATAAGAAATACCATCTTCCAATGAAACTACCATTGTACTCCAAACATGAGATGAATCTGATATATACCTTATTTACACTGAAACATAAAAAACACTACGTATCTAGGATAATATTGGAGGTAAATCCACTCGGTCGAAAACTGATCCAACCTTATTTAGGACTTCATAGGGCCCAATGAACCATCGACTCAACTTCTCTTTCTTAAAAATATTTATCACACTTTTCTAAGGAGAATCATTTTGAAAGGCATGATAACTTACCTCAAGAAAAAGATCTATTATTCGGTTATCCTCATAATTTTATACCTTCTGGATCTCTCCTCATATATTTATAAATCAAATAATCTTTTTCTACCATCACTTCTACCAATTCTGGTCTCATGAACTTCCTTTCACATTGTTCATGGAAAAAAGGTGGAGTTCGACACCTCTTTCAATATAATGCCTCAAATGGTGCCATCTTTAGGCTTGAATGAAAAATTTTATATAAGAGAAGAAAACAAAATAAAAATTTTGTTATGAACATCCCTTTAAATCCATTGAACATGATCATTGTATAGCTTTCAACATTTGAATTGTTTTTTTTTGACTGCCCATCTGATTGAGTATGAAAAATTTACTAAAATTTAACTTTTTACTAAACCACTTATGAAGGCATTTCCAAAAGTTAAATGTGATCCTAAGATCATGATTATATGTAATGGAGATAAGAACTCCTAGTGACCAAAAAATCTCTTTAATATACATCCATGAAATTTGATGTAGATATAAATTATGTAGAATATCAATAAAATGAGAAGATTTAATATATCGATCAACAGTAACCCAAATCACATTTTTTACCTCAAGAAGTATTTGGTAATACCACCATGAAATCCATGTATATATTCTACCATTTTAGACTGTTCACTAAAAAGGGATTACACATCACCTTTGGAAATTTTCAATATTCATTCACCTATTGACAAATAAAACACTTGATAGTAATGTTAGCAATATATCTTTTAATTTTATCACCCAATAATACTCTTGAATGTTCATATACATCTTAGAAACTCTGGGAGGAACTGAAAATAATGAACTATGAATTTCTCATAACAAGTCATTCTTCAACTGAGAATCAAAATTCTCATATAACCACTTCCCACATCTCAAAAAACAATATTTATCAATGTTAAATTTAGGTAAATTACCCTTCTTAAAAAATTCTACCTTTTGATCATGATGATTTCCACACACCTAGAACTAAAATGAGTAATTTCCTACAACAACATCATCCATTCCAAATTTTATCAAATCATTATGAAAAGGGTCACATTCCAAACATAGCATGGTCAATGTTTCATTAATTTTCTAACTCAAAGCATCAACCAACTTAGTTTCTTTTCTTAGATGGTAATGAATAATGAAACAATAATCATTGATTTGTTCCAACATTCTTCTCTGTCTCATGTTCAATTCATTCTATGTGAATATATACTTTATACTTTTTTGGTCAGTATATATTTAACATTTTATTCCATATAGATGAGGCCTCCAAATATTTAAACCAAAAAACAAATGTAGCAAATTCTAAATTATGAGTTTGTTAATTTAACTCATTAGTCCTCAACTAACGGGAATCATATGCAATTACTTGATGATTATACATTAGGAAACAACCGAGTACTTTCAATGAAGTGTCACTATATATATCAACTTTAACACTTTTGTAAGGTAGTTCCAAAACTGGAGAATTCCTAAATCTTCATTTCATTTCCTGGAAATAATCAAAACATTGTTTTTCCTAGATTATCATACCAACCTTTCGAGTTAACTTAATCATTGGGCAAGATAACTGCGAAAAAATGTCTACAATCCTCCAGTAATAGAATAATAAACCCTGAAAACTACAAATATCATTTTTATTTGTGATCCTTTAGCAAGATAAATAATTTTTCAATCATTAGATACAATGTGACCAAAGAATAAAATTTCATGTATCCAAAAAATACACTTTCTAAATTTCCTATATATTTTATTTTCATTTATGGTTTAAAAAATAACCCTTGGATGAATTTATTGATACTCTTTACCATTATAATATATCAAAATGTAATCAATAAACACAAATATAAACTTATCCAGGAAATCACAGAATATTCTATTCATATGTTTAGTGAGTACAATATGTGCATTAGTTAACCCACACTACATTACAAAAAATTCAAAATGGACATATTTAGTATAGAATATAGTCTTCAGAAAGTCAGATTCCATTAATTTCAACTTATGGTACACCAACCTCAATTCATACTTCTACAAATATTATGCCCCCCAGAAGTGATCATTCAAATCACCGATATTAGGAAATGTATAATTGTACTTAATATTGATGTTATTCAATGCCCAATAATCAATATAAAGTCTCATTGAACCATATTTCATTAAAAAATATAGGAGTACCCCATGGTGATGTTTTAAGCTGAATGAAACCTTTATTTAGTAAATTTTGTCATTTCTTCTTCAACTGTAAAAGTTAAATATGCATCATTCGGTAAGGGGGTTTTGAAATTGTCTTAAAATCAGGAACTATTCCCATAGTAAATTCAACTTCTTGATTAGGCTTAATAGTAGGAATCTAATCAGCAAAAAATCAATATATTAATTTACTACTTGCAAATCATTAATGTAAATATAACATTTTATTCAACTATTAGTGAAATATGACATCCATTCCCACATTTTAATAGTTTCTCAACATCCTAATATTTTATCAATTGTATGGGTTCATTCTTGTACACAAACTAAAAGAATTTCATATATGTAACTTCTTTATCCCAACAGGAAGCCATATTACGGTACCTAGAAGCCAATCCATACCCAAAATAACATCAAAATATACATGGGGATATGATACAATGTTTGTAGGTAAATTCATCCTACAGAAAGAGACATGAATATTCATACAATTTATTTTAGCCTCATCATTTCGCCTATGTGTTTTTACCAAAAGCTGTAGATTAATTTCTTAAGGGGGAAATTCCAATTTACCTAAAAATTTCTCAGAAATGAAAGAATGTTTGGACCCTAAATAAAACAGCATTTTGGCATATACGTATTAAATGAAAATATAACTGAAACCACTTCATTTTATTGACCAACATCTACTAAATTAATTGCATACGATTTCACCACACCTTTCTACTTGTAGTCTGGCTGCTTCCCTTCATTCAAGTTCATTATCAGACACTAATTTGCATATTGGCCCATCTCATTTCACTTATAGAATTTTACAAACTATAAATCATATTTTTCATACCATTATAATTATATTTTTAATGAAATTTTGAGCCTCATGTACCATTTTACCACATTGTATGAAATTACTACAATTCAAAAGGCATTCTCCAATGTGATTTTTAACCAAATAATCATAAAATGTAAACTTAATATTCATACCATCCATCGTTTTTCAGGAATAATTACCTTTCACATGATATATCAAGCACTTGTTCTATTGTTTATCAAAGAACCCATGACCATAAAAAAACTCCATTTTCACCTTCTATGCACATCGAACAAGTTTTTATAACATATGAACTCATGAGATGTCAACAACCATTTATACTTTGGGTATAATCCTATGTAAAAATTATTAATTATAATATAAAGACCTTGGAATAAATTTTGAGCATTCCTATCTGGTCATGTGAATTTTCCTTTACCAGAAGCCAACGAATCATCTTATTTGCTCAATTCAATTAATTGTTTTTCTATATTAAGTTAAACCACCTAAGGAAAATATTTCTCAAGAAACATTTTTTTGAATTCTTTCGAATCAATAGAATCAATCTGCTCACAATCTCTGATATTATTATCCATATACCACCATTGATCATCTTAACCTTCAAAATGGTATGAAAAAACACTAAACATTTTATTGTATGAACACACCATGACATAGAAAATCTTTTCTAGTTCTTTATTCCATCATTCAGATAGCATGGTGTCAGATGATCCACTAAATAATGGAAGATGTGGCCTTATGAAATGCTCGACTTCAAAAATGTTCTTATGTGATTGATATATATGATCTCATGAATGGACACATCCAAAATTTTAAGCATGAGTCAAATATCCCAACACTACAAAAAATTATTCAATTATGATGGGGACAATATCAGGTTGTTGATCTGGAAGACTATTTTCCTCTAAATGTCCTCCCAATATAGCTGTCTGGTTTCCTTAGAAGAAAACTATTTTATATAGACATATCATAGATAAATAAATAAGGCAATCATCAAATTCTATATAATTAAAATTTTATAACAAAGTAAATATAATTTTTGGATATTCTATTAAAAATATCCAAACCCCTAATGATATGTAAACTTACATTAGATGCCATCTATAAGGACCCAATAATGAACATACATAATCTTGATCTTAGTTATGAAATTAATTACTTTGACACTGAGGATCACATCATGTTTATATTTTTATAGAATTAGTCCATCATCAATGCATAACATCCCATAATCATACAACAGGATTCTACCAAAACAGTATACACTTTTTCCACCAAAGGAAGCCTTTTTAAAAATAAAAATTATTTATTTAATTTATAAACCATTTTCTTGAAATCATCTTTTATCATACCCATCCTTATACATTGTGCAAAACATTTCAACAATAGGGGATTATTACAAATATCCCAGAAAAGGATATAAAATATGGAAGGAAACCATTAGTCCATGAATATTCAAAACTCAAGAAAAGATTTTCTGAATATCATACTTTTCACCCATAAAAACAAAATATGTTTAACACAATTTATGAAAAAAAATATTCTAGAAAATAAAACATATAAATAATAAATCATAAATCTAACATGTGGCATCAATATCATAATTACATTGTATCATTCACAGTTATAAAGGTAGTAACCTTTATGGTGTCATTTTGAATACTCATCACTGTATTTCAAAAATACCTTTGGAGAAACCAAATAATTTAACTTTGTATAATTATGTAATGCATTATAGATATATCTTGGTCTCAACCTCCATCGTTTTATCATGTAACCACCCAAATGTATAAGCAATTCCTAATATCCAAAACATAAACACAATACATTAATATTGTATAAAGGAAAAATATAATTTCCAAATATCAATCACTAAATATCATTTTAATATATTGATATAATAAAAACCTTTTCAAAACCATTTTCTACACCAAAATACAGGAAAATGGAATGTGGTATTTATTTTCCTTCTGAAAACATTATGTCTTGTAGGGGAAGACAAATATAAAATAATGGTTATGAAATAAAAGAATTTGTTATCTTTGTATCCATTAAAAAAATTCCTTCTATCATTTCGTAAAATTATTCAAATAAAAATATTCATTTTCAAAACCTTTAAATCAAATTAAAAGTCAATGGGTTTAATTATGAACCATATAAAATAAGGTGGTGTGTATTATCAAAATATGCCTCATTGAAATTAGATTGAGACGTAGTCCATTACCTAGAGTCTGACTTGTCTTGTACATTAATTATCAAAGGAAATAATAACCATTGGTTAATTTCTGATTTATTGAAAAACTTTTGAAATTTTATTATATCTTTAATATAAATTGTTACCATGTTATAAATATGTCATAATTAATTATGTTCATATCAGATGTTTGGTTGATATTCAGTACTTGAGTCAAAAATGAAATTAGTATGGTGTCAATAGTCCATGTGGTGATATAAAAATTATATCTAGAATATAGAACATGATATTAATATATTATATATTAATTATATAATTATTTTTAATCATCTATTTATACAATGTAAAAACACCATTTAAGGAGATGGTAGGCTGTACATATGCCTAAACACTGTTATCGTTTTTACTGTCGTATTTAATGATTGAAATTAAATGAAATGTATAGAAATATGTATCCATATATAATATAATTTTAGTAGCATAAATAACTCATTTATATGATAAATATTTACTAAAAAATTCATAATACATTCTATGTGATGTGTGAATTAATCACATCATCTAGAGAAGGTAGTACAACACATATCCCCAAACAAAGTTATTGTTTAATAACATTATGGAAGGAATGAAGGTATGTTTAAAATAACATATCCCTAATATGAAATAGTTTGTAATATACATATTAAAATATTATTTTACCGAAATAATGGTTTTATGACCATCCATGGAGGCGGTAAAGGAAAAATTAAAAAATCATTATTTACAGAGATGATTAACTGACATAACTTGGACAACAATTCATTTATTTGAATAATATGAGGTGATAAATGAAATGGATATGATATATTCAGTTAGAAACAAAAACAAATCAATATATAAATTATAATATATTAATATTGAATTTATAGATAAAGGAGCTGAGGATAATGTATAAAAAAGAAAAAATTAAGAGAGTTACATTATGAAAATTACATCTTGAATATTCATTATTTGAAAGTCCCTTGAGGACCATGGATTTGGTCCATTGGTTATGCCAGTATCAATTGAATGTGTGGAAAGTTATGAAGAAAGGTTTAAGAATATATTTTAGTAGAAAAAATTATTTCTGGTTCGAAATAGTTTGGTAAAGTGTTTGTATTTATACTTGAGGAGGGGTGGGTTCAAGGGATTATTTTATTGATTATTTAATAATAAAAGAAAGCCAGGTAGAGGTGGAATTAAATTACATGAATTTTTCATGTAATTTTTTTTATTGGATGGGTAGGGTTGTGAAATATCTCAAAAAACTAATAAGTGTTGTTCTTTTAAGGTTTTCTAAGATCTAATTTTATCACTTTAACCATATTCAAAATTTTACTTTTACTATGGTAAATAATTTTATCAACATTGTGAATTTTTTTTACGTAAAAATGAAATTGAACATAAAATCTGATTTATAACTTATAATTAGAAATATAGAATCAATTTTATCTAATTATATTAACATATTTTTGGAAAATTTTCATTAAATTAAATCTGCAAACAAAACAAAAAAGGGTGTTTTGTAAAGTGAAATACTCAAATGTTTGAAACAATTTTATATCTAATTTCATTATAAAAATGATTATAATGACCATAATTTGATTAAATTATTAAAATATATAAATATTATTTAAAATTAATTAAGTTTATATAATATAAATATAAATAATTAAATGATAAATAGTTTTGAATAAAAATTTTGTATATTTCACTATTCTCAAAAATATGAATGTAATAAAAAATATAAAATATTTATCCAAAATAATTTTTGATGACCCAATTACAATGAATAAGTTTTATTTATATATATATATAATAAATGTGTAAAAAACTATACTTAAAATATGTTCTTCATCAATAGGTGATAAAACTACGTTTAAAATAATATTAGAGCTTTTATACTTTAAATTGGATTTATTCTTATTTTAGATCCGTAAAATTTATTAGAATAGTTTAAAAAAAGTTAGAAACTTAGGTAAAAATTATATAGTATGTTCTATTATTTCTTTCTAATACAATGGCTATGAATTAAATACTATTTACAATAATAATAATAATAATGTATTATTTTTCAGTGTAACCCAATTTTTTGTGAAATATAAGATTTTGGAGAAAACCATTGTTGACTATCTAGCATACTATTGAAAAAAGGGTAAAAATTAAGAAAAATTAATATCTAATTCATAAATCTTGATATATACTAAAATTTATGATTTTATAATTACATGGGATGTTACAGTGATCCTTGACTAGTTTGGAAATAATTTTTTATATTTATATATTTTATATAAATTCAATATCTTCAAAAAATGTTATTAACACTTCGAGTAATCACTGTGATTATATTATGAATCATGTATTATAAAATTCCAATCATTGTTTCATGATTCATTATTATTAACTTTTTCATGAAGGGAATGTTTTCAAATGTTTTTCTCATATTCTTATAAGAATTTGTCCTTATTATGCTAACATGTGTCACATGTCTATAATTAGTGGGAAATTATAGTTAATGCTTTAATATTATTATTTTCTTGAGGTAATGAAAAAAATATGGTTTGTAGGTACTTTAATACCCCAAAATGGGATGATTTTTGTGAAAAAAAATTATGATTTTCCACCTAATTAGACGATTAAGTTCCATGTTACCAAAGTCAATAATATATTTTGATGTTTAAGAATGTGTTTAATTATTTTTTTGAATATTCAGATGAAAATATGTAATATAAATACATAAATACATTGGGTCACTATACTATGTGCCTTTAAAAGTTTCATCAGCTTGAGATTTCTCAAAACTTATGAATTTTATCTCAATTTCTAAGAGATTTGCAATGCTCACTCTATACATCATGGAATCCCTTTTATGAGGATCGACTCACAGCATCCTATGTTATATCCATAGTTATTTGAGCTACATTCATCCTTTTATTCTCTCATTGTTCTTAAATATATATCCTCCATTTTATTTTTTCCCTAAAATGTTTATTTCTCCCCATTTTCCTAATAGATTTTTATTTGTTGTTTTTTAGTCCATTTATGGTTTAGCATCCTCATAGTGATAAATCAATTAAGGGATGGGTTGTTAGGATCAATCACATGGTATGTTTTTATGTTAATAATATTTATGCCTTCATTGTATGAGATTCGTTTCATCTCATATTTATTTTTAAGTAATAAAAATTTTATCATGATTTATCCCTTTAGATGAAACTGGAATAATCCTAACAATGATTTAACTAATTTAATAATGAAAAGGTTTTTAATTTTAGGTTGATGTATAATACCATGATAATATTTTACCTCTAAATTTTCTATATAGTTTTATATCTATTTTATTATTGTTATCATGAATTGTTATGCAATGAATTATCATGATGATCATGATGGAAATTATTACATAACGTAAATTCAGTAGTTTTAGTTATTTGGATAGTGAATTAAACAAGAGATTTGTAAAATTAATCATGTTTTTCTAGTAATTTAATATCAATTCCAATTGAAGAAATTCACATTATTAGTTAATTTTTCTCTTCAGTGATTATAAAATGGATAATGAATGAGAAGAAAGATAATGTTTGTAGATTCTGGTGAAATGAATATGCATTTTAATGATAGTGGTACTTATCCATGTCTATAGAAAATATTTTTAATGCTATGATCATGTTTAAATTTTCATAGATTTTTAAATCTTCATGCCTAGTTGAATCCCTAAATATTTAATCAGTAAATTCAAGATGGAATAAAAACCCATTTTCTAAAGATAATTCATAGTTCATGAGTTTCTCATCTGGTTTTGAAGGCCGAGTTACCTGAGTTAGGATCTATGAGAGAAAGTTTATGTTTTATGGATTTATTCATTATTTTAGGGCCAAAATTTCCATTTTGGGTGTGTATTTTAATGTTATGTAACTTTAGTGACATTCTATGGATGTGCGATCTACATCATGACATGATATGACCTTGGGATTTCTAATCCTGGGATAGATGATGTGTTGTGTGAGTTGAGGACCAAATGATGTGGTAGAATTTAACACCTGTGATGGTGAGATACATCCGGATATTCTTGTGGGTGTCAAGAATGGGGCCAAATATGATGGAATGTATTAAATCTCGTCTTAGCCATTAATGTGATAATGATGGAATATTTCTTCATATGAATATTTATAATGCGAGATGACTAGGTTTCATGTTGAATATGCATTCCATTCCCCAATACATGACAGAGTTTGGTGTGATAGATTTCATTTTTCTACATGAATGTAGATTCTAATGGTTTTACATGATTAACTAAAATAAGGAATGTGGATAATAATGAACAGATATTACATAACTCATGTGGATCTTGTTGTTGGAATGCAGATTAGGAAAAGATGTTGAACATGTTAAATTATGGACTCAGTTGTGATTACTCATAGAGGGCATGGACATTACAATGGTGGTTAATGAATGTATCTTGAAATATAGTGAATGTATAATTTATCATATAATAAAATAATTTAAAAAAGAAATTGTAAAAATTAAATAAGTAATTAATGTTTCTCTAAATATTCACATGTTTTTAATAGGATATATAGTCTCTATATATGAATGATAGTTGACTGAGATATGATGTGAGAAGCTAAGTTTGGGAATTGATTATGACCATAGTGTGGTTGTGTTCTATATCTTATCATGTATATTTTATAATTTCATATGGTACATCACTCATGTTGGTTAATGTTACAGGTTCCCAACAAACTCCTAGATGACCATTTTCCAAAACATCATGATGGGATGAAGGATTGATGACTACCACCTCTAACCCCACACTCTTATCATGGAATTTAATTTTTTTGTTATGAAAGGATGTTTGTTTCAAAATAAATATGTGTAGAGGGTTATAATTTCTTGTGGTTATTTCAGACACATAAATCCTTGAATATGATATCGAAAGTATTATTATAGGTTTTATGTGTGTGGATTTTGATTACTTTAGGTATATACTCTATGTAAGTTCTATGGTGGATTGAGGTATAATACCAGAGATATAATACACGTCATACATGCTATAGTGGATTCAAAAACTACGTAGTTACTGCATAAAGATATGTGGATGGGATGATGTGACTATGTGGTTCATGAGGTTCATGTTGTGATTTATTTCACATGTCTCTTTAGGATGGAATATTTTGAAGGGAGATCGCTTAAGATATGTGACATTGGGGAATAGTATAAAACTAGTGTGTAAGTAGAAGCGGAAACCATCATGTTTCATTTTTATGACATATGATCTCTTTTTTGTGATACTTGGTGAGATATATCCTTGGTGAGGATTGGATATTTGTATTTATGTTCAGTGTATGACATAGTTTCCCAGTTATTCACTATTAATTACAATGATTTCTTTGTTTCTTGTAAGAGAGGCTCCCTGGAGGATCATATAGTGTATACTATTATAATCATCTAACATATATATATAATATTTTTTTGTTAGGAATACCTATTTTGATATAATTATGGATTTTCCTAGCCCATTTGTTTTCATGAGTTGTTTGGACTTCATGGTCCATACCATATATACCTTTTGGAACATAGAGTTTTCCATTCAATTTTTATATTATTGAATGATAATGCTTTTTTCACATGAGGGTTTCATAATATATATCTCTACAAATTATCCGATTGATGTATCCGTATAATATATCTCATCTATATGTTTTCACATGGTATAATGGATCCCATTGTATAATTAGTATACTATCTGTTCTTGTTACCAAACGAGGGCTTGTTTGAGGCAGAATTCGGGCAGTCACTATCTCCATTCTCACAGTGTCATCCCAAGAGGGGTATTCATTGGGGTGGAGAGAGGTCATTACAATATCTGAGAAAAAAATATATCTTGATTTTATTATGAATCTATCATATAATTTCATTATTATTTGATAATAAATATTGTGAGGATGTAGTTTGTATAAGGGGGGATAATTTTCACCTAATCATTTTTCAGTATTGATTCCTTTAAATAAATATTGTATAGAATGATTGTTTCACATTAAAAAAACCAACTAAAACAATCCATGACATATTTTATGACTATTTATAAATAATAAAACCTCTAATAAATATAATAATATTCATAAATTAGAAACAAAAAAAATTGGATTAAGAAAACATAATGATTTAAGTGTGACATTTTTTAGTAAGATTCATTTTTCCTTGTATATTAAATTATCTTTTAAAGGTTATATTTATAAACAATTGATTTTTTTAATATGATATTAATAATTTGATACATAATGTTATAATTATATTAGATTGAATTGTTGACACTTTTATAAAATAATTTATTTTTATATGAATATTGAAAAAATATTGATTTTGCTAATGTCACCGCTTTGAGCATATTTTCATTATCAAAAAAGGTCTTAAATGTTTTTGAAACTTTTTTATATGAAAAATATATATTTATAATTTAAAATAAATTATTTAAAAATATTATTTTGAGTTTATTAAAATAATGTTTAGCATTTTGAAAACATAATTAATAGTTTATCATGAAAACTATTTTTATTCACTTATATTAAAAAGGTGATTTTGTTCACTTATAGAAATTAAATATTACAAAATGGATTTAACATCATAGAAAAAATTTATCATATAATTTATTAATGTATGTATTACATTTAGGAATTATATTACGGTGTGTAAAAATAATGGTAAGAAGGATGACAATAGTGAATGGGTTATTTACATAGAATTGTATCATTAATATTGTGAAATTTTTATCTAATAAATTAAACTTGTATATTTCATATAATGAATTTAAAATTATTTTCACACATATATATAAATATATTATCAATTATTTTCTTTTAAATTTATGTTAGGTATGATTATGAAAACATAATGGTGAAAATACAACTTTTTTATTAATTATTTTAATTTTTTAAGTAATATTATATTATTTATAAATTAAATAAAATTATAAATTTCATAAATTTAGTGATATAAAAAATTAATTTTAAATTTTTTTTTTACTTTTTATTATTAATAAATTATAAATTATTAGGGAAAAAACAAGATACCAATGTAAAATCCAAATTGTAAAATGTAATTATGTAGTAGGGAATGTCAAGAAAAATTCTTAAATCTGTTTTCTATCATCATAGTAGAGGTTTTTTAGACAATAACACAGTCAAAAAATCATTATTCCCTCTTATTAACACATTTACCGATAAATAGTGTGGCAATATGACTTAATAATTAATAGATATTTACAAAAATGATATTTTCATCACTTATAACAGGAGATCACTTCCACTACATTTAATCACCAATTATAATGACTTTAATCAACCAAAAACATCACTAATATCTCTTAAAATCTCTCCTTATATACTATATTCATTTTTCCTAGAAAATATCATTATGGGATCTTTTAGACATTACCCAAGGGAGAACATCCAAATAGAAAGGTTATATTATAAACAATTATTTCATAATTTTTTCCTTATTTCACCCAATAAAATATATTCTAACATTGAAATTATTATAAATTACATATTTTTAATATTGTTTAAATTTATTAGAATAAATTAATATAATTTTTATCTTGCCTGAAATATATTCAGAAAAATAAGACTTTATCATTAATACATTTGGTTTACAACATTCATGAATGAAATTATTGGATTTTCATATCCAACATAAATGGATGGTTATAAAATAATATTTAATGGATTAATATTATATCTTCAATATTTTTAATATGTTCAAATTTTAAATCATTTCCAATATTCCAACAAATAAATGTAAAATTAACTTGTCATACATTCATATATGCAGACTACCACCTCTATAAAAGTAACATTTTCCTTTCTTCGCTGTAGTATTTTATTCTTTCTCTAACTCCATTATAATATGTTCTACCATCGTATTAAAATATTTGAAATATAATTATAATAATAAAATAACTATATTATAACTAAATATCCATATAATCATACATATCCATTAATTATAGCATGTTTTTTCCGTTCTGTTTAACCACCTACATGAATAATGGTGTACATTTCTATAATTGATCAACAATGAAGCCTAAAATAAAGTATTATTAGAAATTAATGATAATATTTTTTATGGTTACGTAAATGAGGTATTAATATTTTTTTAATATAATATCCTTCACACATTAAAATTTAAAGAAACAATATCTTCACTAACATCATTATCAAAAATAAAAAATAAAAAAAGTTATGAAATTAAATTAGAAAAATAATAATTCATCATAAAACAACTATTATATAATAAATAATGATATTTTAGTTTTTTAGTTTTGATATATAAACATTAATCGATGCCACTGTTAGGAAACTGACAATAAAAAAATAATCAAAGTTAGAAAAATTTGATGATGGAAATAATATAATAAAACTTATAAATTTGTAATAAATGATCATAAATGCTGTTTATAAAATATTTTAGGTATGAATAGATTTTCAAATAGTATATTAATATATATTTAAATTATAATGTTTCATCTGGTTCATCAAAATATGATTAATTACATGTTTTTTTTTCATCCCAATTTTTCTTCATTGAGTTATGATGGATATTCACCATGGGGTTCCTTATAAACTATATGAACTATCCACATATTTCATTTATAATAATTTTTCACGAAATATAAAGAATTTAAAATTCTATATCATGTTATACCTTTCTTAGTTTTTATATTCGTATTCTAATGAAAATAAATGGGTTTTTGGAAACCTAATTCTTGTTCATTGAGTTTTGACTAAAATTCTTGATCTTATTACATTAAAGTATGGAAAATTATCATGTTTAATTTTTTTATGCAACGTTTTATCTTTTTTATAGGGTTTAAATTTATATCACATAATCCCCTTCTAAATGCCTCTTGATTCATGAATTACAATACAAATTCCTCATTTGGATATCTTAGATTTTAATTTTTTGAGTTTAAAGTTAATTGTTTGTGAGTTATTCTTATATGTTTTATATATTTTTATATTTTTTATATTATAATATACTTATTCATTTCCCTCTATGTATATTTTTTAATACTGAATGATTCATTCTTGATGAATTTCATTCTAAAGAGATAATTCTTTTTATGAAAAAATCATATAACCTTTAGAAATATTTTTCATCCATTTTCTTGTAATTTATTCCCCAAAATAGTATTCCTTTGTTATTTTTATTCAAAATATTTTTTAATCATGTAACCATACCAATTTTTATTACTACTTCTAATAATAAATTTAAATACATATTTTTATGATGTTATTTTTAAAGGAAAATAATTTAAAATATTAAAAAACATTTACTTCCTTTAAAAAATTAAATGTTTTATCTTCAACACCACATTATATATTGATATCCTTTTTTCATTTTTAACAATATATCTTGGGATATTTTTATTAAAAATAAATATTTTCAAAAATGTTTTCACTTCATATTTTTTGAATATTTTATCTTTTTCAAGGATCCTCTATTGAAGGTTTCTTTTAAAATTAAATGATCACCAAAACTTCAAATTCATCATCTCATAATTGATGTTCCCATGTGAGTATAACGTCATCATTTACATAAAACATATAATAATTTGATAAAATTTTATTTTCAAAATTTCTTTCATGTTTATATTTATCATTATAAGTTTTATTCATAGGAAAATTTGTTTCCTTGAATAACCATTAAAATTATCATATAAAACAATCATTTTTGGTAATTCAATTTTTTTAATAAAGTATTTATATTCTTGAAGAAAATTTTCACGAAAACATATGTAAAATTTACTAAATAAATTTGTATTTCCTTAAGTTCATCATGATTTGATGAATGATAATATTCAAATAGAACACATATTTATGAATAATTGATGGATTTTATCATATATGGAACCCCAATGATTTGTTTATGTTTTTATATATCATGATATATTAAATACATATATACATGATTTTTTTGAAATTTATAGGTTTATACTTATTGGATTACACTAACAACATAAAGGTAAATCGATCTAGGATTATAAGCAAAACATATAAGGCTGACCATTCTTTAAATTTATCCATAACAAAAATGTAAAATCATAGTTATTTAAAGAATAATAACATCTAAATACAGTAATATTTATAAATTTAATATAAATTTTAGATTAAATGGGACACTATGTATAGTATCATACCCAACACATAACCATTGGTTTCTCTGAAATCATATGTTGCACAGAACATTGAGTTATATTGAAAAATAGTACAACAATAAAAGTATTATATTAAATGTATTTAATGCCTGATTTTTATATTGGTAGGAATTAATAGAAGGAACAATATTATGATTTTACATATCTAAAAATGGTTTAAATTTATCCAATGAATTGTAGAGGCCTAAAATGAGAATGAATCCAAATTTAAGTAAAAAATAATTTAATATTATTAAAAGGTCATTTTAGCACCTTTTGATGGAAACACCTTGTAAAAATAGTTTTTTACTTATATATTTTATATTAGATAAAATAAAATTCTTATTTGGATGTGGGACATCAAAATTAACATTGTATTAATTTTTTGTAATATTTAGATAAAATCCATAATTTTATGAATAGTTAAAAATATTGTATTGTAATTCAAAACCACTTTTTCATCTAATTTATATATATGTAGTTATAATGGAATTTTTATTTTCTTAAAATCTTAATTAGATAAATTTTTTATAATTTTATTCAATTAGGTTCATTGGAAGTAATTTCTTATTTAAATTGGACATAAAAACATGTCATCGTTTGAGTTTTTTTACCTCATAAATTCTCATTTTCTAGTTTTGAAAATAGGAATTAATTTTAAGTTAATTACTACAATTTTTGTCATTTTAAATTTATAAAAATTAATTCCAAATTTTTAATCAGATGGTACAAATTTTTAAAATACAATACTTTTATTTTTGGACATTATGAATAGAAACATCGTTAATTATTTTTATTTACCATGGTTATACAAAAAATCAGGTAAATAAGGGTAATTAAAAAATTTATAATAAAATAAAACTACCCTAAACTCTATCTTACATTACTTTTATGGGGTTTTTATGACCATTATAATCATTTGGACAAACCATTGTCATTTTGGATGCATTTAGTGGTGAAAATGAAATTTTATAATATTTAATTTAATGAAAAGGGAAATATAACACAAAAAATTATCTTTTAATAAAACAATTTTAATACGGGGTTATATACCTAATATCTTTGGCTATAAATATTAATTGTAAATATAATATAAATTTAACATCATCTTATTTTTATATAATTGTTAGACATTAAATAAATAAATTTATTTGGGATGAAATGATTATACATTTATTACCTTATTGAAGAATGGTTTAGATAAATGATATTATAAATATTAAAATAAATGTAATTTGAAGCTTTTTATCCCATATAAGAATGTTTGGGATGAAATTGACGTGTTGGGGATATGTTAATGACTTTTTTCTAAGGATATTTTTGTTATGACTTTAAAAAATCAATGTCTAAATAGTGTCAAAATTGACATAAATGAGTTTTTTTAACAAAAATACTATTTCATTAAATGATATAATAGTCCTAAAAATATAATATTCGTCCAAATGACTTATATAATGTTAAAAATTTCATTAATGATCCATTTTTTCTTCTATTTTATTTTTATATAATCTATGGTATCCATGTACAATGAAGATACAAGATGACACAGTAAGAGTTAATGTTTTTAACTATGGGATAAAGCTAAAAGATAAGGTAAATTTTTAGGACCTAACATTATTTAAAACCTATTAGTGGAAGGGATTTGGATCCATTATCATATTATCATTCATATTTATCACTTTTTAACTATTATAATTAGAAAAAAAATTTTAATAAAATAATATTCCAAGACTTTCCAAAAGTACCCCTCCTCTCAATTTAAAAGTAAACAATCTCTACCAACATACTCACACCTCTCAACCATGTTGGCTAGTACTAAATATGATAAAATAATCACCCATAATCCCTCTATTGAACATATATGTGACACATTTGGAAGAAATCCATCCTTAGGAGACCACTTATGAAAATCAAAATGAGATACTTGAAAAAATTGGTTTTTGTTTTATCACCACTTTTAATATTCATTTCTTCATCTTCTTCCGCTTATTTTGAATATTCCATACTAAAGTAATAAATACAATATCTTCTACAAGATGGTATGTTTTTATAACTATGGTACAGCCTTATAACACCATTTATCCAACATACGAATTACAATGTCACTATGTGTGCGTGCATATGGCTTACCGTCTCCACGCCATGGTGTAATTATTTATTCATAAGATTTAATTTATATGGGTATAATGATGTGTATAATGGATTTAAACAATAAATATAATATGATAATTATCCTTTTTAATTAACATACCATCATATTTTATACTGTTTCACCATTTAGTGAATGATATCGCGTCTTGTTCATATGTATGACCTATTTTCTCCACGATGCAATCTGATTAATTCTACGTGATATTCGTAAAATAATGATTATAAACATAAATGAAATAAAAAATTATGATATATATTATATTTATATTGAATATGTTCTTCTATATTTTTTATTTACAACATACCTTTTTTGCTCTCCATAATATGGAAATACAATAATTTCAATTGAGGAAGTGCGGACTACCACCTCCTCAAAATGACACGACTCATTCATGCCACACATGTAACCTATAAAGGGTGGAGTTAATGAAATTATGTAACATATATAACATAGATTTTTTAATGTAATTATAATTTACATTGGTATCATTTAGTTTTCATTCATTTAATATGTCAAAGAAATGAATGTAGCGGTCATGTGTACGTTTGGACTACTGTCTCCATGAACAATGCATTTCATTTCATAACTCCAAATGTTATGGACTATTTTAAAAACATATATATTAGATATATAAGATATTTAAATAATAAATAATTTTCTATATATGATGGGATTTAGACAACATAGACAATTTACATCAAACAAGTTCATTTTCGACTCAAGTGCCGAATGTCGACAAAATAACCAATATGAACTAAAATAATAATGTAATTTTTATAACGTGTAAATAAGTGATATAAATGGAATAATGAACCTGAAAATGGTTCCAAGAATGAATAAGTTAACATTTTATTTTTATTCCAGAATGTAACGAATGAATAAGACAATCCATGTTCAATGTAAGGGACATCATCTCAAACTCCATTCAATGACGCCTATTTTGATGTTATACACCACATTCTTTAATACATAGTATAGTAAACAACAATGAATTTTTATTTCATTCAAATTTAATATTTTTTCTATGAATCATCTTAATAAATGAAAAAAAATGTTCTAATCATATCAGGAAAATGTGAATCCTCCCCCATTGTAACTTTTATTTGAAATTTTTGTTCCTTTGTTAACGTTAATGTTTTTAAAGGAAATGAAATCCCTTGTTTTTTTGGTGTTTTGGTATTGACAATGAATTTTGAAAAACATTCAATATTTCAATATCTTAAAATGATCTCTTGTGATTTCAAATGAATCATTTTTAGTGAAATGATAATATTTTAAATATTTTATGAGTTATTATTATATAATGGTACATGGACATTTAATGGTTGGTGAAATGATAAACCAATGGTGGGTGGTTATGTGATAAACTAAATATGGTTGGTTCTCTGATAAAACTTGTATGGGTCAATTGTATGGTTTTTTCATTCAAGTTTGTTTATGTCCCAAATTAAATATATAGGTCATGTGTTTATTTTTATAGGATTTATGGTAATATTTTGGTTACATAACATGTAAGAAATGAACTTATATTCAGTGATTTATATTTAAAACTTCTTAAAGTTGTAAATAATAACTTTATTATAATGTATTGATGGTTTTCAGGTTTTCCCATGACTAACAGTTTTCATTATTTGGGTTTCCCATACTGGGATTTTTATGCTCATCCTTTTTTTTGAGATGTTTTTCACAGTACTAAAAGAAGAATAGTGTCAAGGATGGGATTAAGGAAAAGTTACAGAATTAAAACATGAAATGATACCTGGTTTTTTAAAGAGTTTTTTTAATGAAAGAAATTGATAGTGAGGATAATTGTATACTTTAAATATATAAGTTTTTAGGTATTATTTATCACAAAATTATATAAATCTCTTAACATGAAAAGATCATTGATGTGATTTAAAGTTGAATTAATGACTTCTCTCAATATTATGTTATATTTATGTATGGGGCCATATAAAAAAGGGTGAGTCTTATTGTATTCTACTCACAACATGTTCTTTTAGGCCTTCTTGGGTATTCTCAAATTGTTTTGATTTTATGTTCTAGAATTTTGGGACCTCTTTCTTTTTTTGTGCATTTTTTTCATACCATTCCATATTTTCATATAGTTTAGATTATTCCCCATGGGCAATGTTATTTTAAAAAAAATTAATTTTAGCAATCATTATTGTTAATATTGGATTACATATACTTTTATTATGAATTGTAAATTTTTATTATCATTACATTTTATTTTTAATAAGATACTTCTACCCTAATTATGTTTTCGGATATGCCTATTTTCTAAACCTTGATGAGTTGTTTACAATTTTACCCTTATTAATAATATGATATCACACAATTATTATGCTTAAATTATCATGGTTATGAATATTATTATGACTTTAGAGGAGTCTATATGGTCAATTTGAGTGGTTATAATATGATGTATTAATTAGAAGTACTGTTAAATAAGTCTCTTTTGTAACTGATCCTTAAAAATAAAAAACCAATTGTTCAAGGGATTTTTATTAATTATATTTAAATTAATGAAAATTTAATTATAAAAATAATGAAATTTTCATATAAAATTTTGTCAGATATATTTTTAAGAGGAAGTTTTTTTAGTACAAGACCTAGGAGTGTAGAATGGGATGTCTCAATTAGTATTTGAGTTGGATTTAGTTTTTTGGGAATTTGTTTAGTGTTCTATGTGGTTTAATATGAAACAAAAATATTGAAAACCCCAAGAATGAGTATAAATAATATATAACATCAAAATCATTCATTAATGTATATACTATGTTGTTTTTCATATAATTACATTTTTATCTGGTTACTGGAAAGTGGAAACTGTTTTGGCATCGACGCACATGGGGGTAATCCCCCTGAAAAATAAATGTAGTTTATTAAATAAATATTCAGTGAAAACCTGAGAAATATAACTAATACTATAGAACATTCTTTCCACTCTTAGGAGATACGCATTGGTTGATTATATTCTCTTTACAACACATTATGAAGGATTTGAGCACCTCATTATGGTAGTTTTGAAAACCAAGTTGGAATATGACCTTGGAAATATTTTTAACCAGAAGGAGATATATTTTGATCCAATTATTAAATAGTGTAAATAAAATTATATATATTGAAGTTATGTATTAATTTGATTGGCCAACGTATTATTGATTATTCATATTTATAGGATTATTTACTTTTAATTAATTTTATATTATCATCACCATTTTTATTTTCATATTTGTTCGGAATTAGTATTATGGAAATGATATTGTGAATGATATATCCCTAGATAATTTTATAAATAACAACATAATTGAAACACTATTTGATTTAGTGAAATTTATTTCTTTCGAATTAATTTATCTTTTTGATATTTTTCATTTCACATGAGACTAGAAATAGTTCATTATATATATATATATATATATTAAAACACTAGGTAAAATACTTATTTAACACTAATCCAACTGGAAATTTACTACACACATTACCCACATGGATTTCACTAGAGGAAATACTTACTTGGATTCTCGTACCCCTAACACAAACATGACATAAATTATAATCAAGAACAATTTTACAATGGAACATCATTTTATTGTTAAAACTATTTATTCGAGGTAATTATAACGTAAAATGTAAAATTAATTATATTAATATTAATAAAATATTTTAAAATATGTTTTATCATTTTTTCATATAAATAAAATATATTGATAATAAAACATTCATTTTTAGAAAGTCATTATATGCATAAAAATATCTTTCTTTCAAATGAACTACACTTCATTTTAAAATAATAAAAATATTTTTAGACAAATACTAAAATTGAAACTGATAAAATAAAATGAATTTTTGAACTTATAATGCCAAAATTATCATAGGGTAAATTTTTTGGATTTTTATGAGTAATATAGTTTTTTGATGAATAGTGGAAAATACTATTTTTTTATTGTTAAAAACTGATTTTTTTTAAAATAATTATTAATGTAAAATTATATTTTAATTTTTTTTAAGGTCACATTGTAAAAATTATACATATATTAATACAATTTATTCAGTTAGAATAAATTTTACTTTGAAATTGAATATGAAAAAATAATAAATATTTTAATATTTTACTTTACAAACCCGCTTTCTCACCACATATACCGGATTAGCATTAATATTAATTTTTCCAATTATGTGAATTTGATTTTGAAAAAAAAGACATACACTATTCTAACTATTTGGAAATTTTTATACTAATAATATCATGTCAATATTTGACAAAAAATATTTGTAAAAGTGATTAAAATTAATCACATTAATTAAGGTTAAATTAAATTTAAATAGGGAATAGACACTAATATTTGCAGACCCACTGACCTAGAGACTTGTCCAAACCATATATGTTGTCCATATTACGTCCATACACATTCCATTAACGACTTTAGTTTGTTTTTTATGACTTTTTTAGGTAATAACATGTGTATACCTATTGTGATTTAAAAAATTCCAAATGAGTAAGTTTCCTTCCCCATAAAAGGCCACAACTACTCCATATTTATCACACATCTCAAGCCTCTTGGCTCTACCAAACATTGATAAAATAATCTCACATATTCCCTATATTCCTCCTTGAGTCCTCCCTTTGAGGGTAATGTTTTATAATGAATCCACTTGATAGAAACCAAAACGAGTTACCCGATTAAGAGGTAACACCTTATCTCAAGATAACTAATTTGATATCTATTATACTACCCCTAAAATATTTTCTATTAAATGATCATATAAAAACATCAATATCCCCAATACACTATGTTGTTTTCCAATAAATATTTTTACTAACTCATTCAAAAAACTCTATATAATTGGTGATAAACATATTGTTTTTGTGTACAGAGAACAACGGCCTCACAAAACGATGATTGTTCATTTTACCTTTACCAGCATTCATTGTGGAAATTATGATGGAAAATCTCTATATATATGTCATAAATTATATGTATTATGACTTTAGTCTTTGTTATTATTTTTACAACCCAAATTATTTTAATTTCAATTTTTTGTTAATACAATAATTTCTTTTTAGGGAAGTGTGGACTACTACCACCTCAAATCTACATGATTCATTCATACACTACATGGACACATAAAGTATGATTTTTGTGAAAATATATGATATATATATATGATATAATGAATCTAATATAATATATATATATATATATGACTTTTACTTTCTTTCCTTTCAACACAACAATTTAACAAAAGTACCTTCATGCATACATACGACCTTCCATCTCCATCAATAGTGTATTATTTTTCACAATTATATATTATATAAATTATTATGAGAAAATTATAATTTATATAAATTATATTTATATAATCTTCTTCATTTTAGAAATTATGATATATGCGTAAGTACGAAAGATATGAAAAATTAAGACACAAGAAAAGAATAAAGTGAATATTACTGGAAGTAAATCCTTAACATAGGTTAGTTAACAAGAATAAAATATAAGGTTGTAATCAAACCATATATGGTATTATATATAATAATCCGGTAATATAAAAGGTTTTTATAAAATATATATTTTTTATGAATATTTTTTTAATGACTAAGATGACTGTCAAAACACTATGTAATGGGAATTTATCTCCCTTTTTATTCCCATGAGATACAAGCTATATTTTCCACAGTTTTTAATTTTGTGGGGTCTGTACTACCCATGATTGTATTCTAGGTATATTATAAATAAATTTTTGGGTATAAAGATATAATTTTTATTATATTTTATTCACAGGGTTTATGTTTAAAAACATACCAGATCAGAAAAAAAAAAATCTCAATTTTCCTTCATTGAGAGTCATGTTTTGTTGTGCCTGTGAAATCTTTTTTTGAGTTTTATATGCTAATATTATAGATTTTCTATAATTAATATAATTATATTACATATATTTTAATATTAATAAAGATAATTTCATTACACGGATAGTATCATCCCAGTTTACCAATTTGTATGATTTTATTGAGATAATCTGATCACTTTTTGAGATTGTTTACATTTATTCTTCTACTGATGAATTCATATATTCCATATCAATAAATTAAGGAATTTTATTCTATTTTGGCTAATTATTAAATATTAATGTATTGGTACCATTTTATACTCTTTGGTACATAATATTGTTAATAAATTGTCTTTAATGAAGCCTAAATTTACCCTCTCTTCAGTTGGAAATCTTCATTACATCGAAACCATGTATTTTAAATTGGATTCCAATTATATGTTACTAATACCATAGGATCATTGAAATTCATTTTTAAAGTTTTTTTATTTTAACAATGATATCATATGAACCCACTTATATTTTTCTGAATGAGGTAATTTTATATTCTTTTTACCGTGCGTAAGGAATTTTATTATTACGTCATATGATATGTATGGATTTATTCACTATCAATATTTTATATATTTCGTTTAATCATTAATGTTTATTTTTTATGAAATTTTTTTAAAATGTATTTCTAATGAAAATGGATTTCAATATTTGGTAAAATTATTTTTTATGTTATCAAGGAAATGTTTTTAAAAACTTTTTAAAGATTCTTTTATATGTTTTCAGGAAAAGGTTTTTCCAAAACATTTTCAATATTCTTTTTTAAGTATTAAAGAAAAACGGATTCAAATACATTTTCATGAATCTTTCATATGTTTTCATGAATATGAGTTCCAAACCATATTAAACATTTCTTTTTATGTTTTCAATGTGTTTTCAATGAAAAAAATATTCAAAATTTTTCGAATCTTAATTTTTATGTTGTTAAAGAAAATTGTTTTTAAATGATTTCATGCCTTATTTTTATGTTTTAAAGTTATTTTCAATGAAAATTAATTTTCAAATGATTTTATATTTTAAAAAATATTTAATGAAGAAATTATATTTTCCTGAAGAAATGTTTTGAGTTATATTTAAAAATTGTTTTCTATCGAAGATGAAATCTATTGATGTTATTGATTCCCTTCTCGTAAATGATATAATGGTTCCCTTTATATCCTATTTATGAATGGGTTATGATTGATGTAATGGGTTTACGAAATCTTTTTCTCTTTATTTGGTAATATAATTATGAAATTTGTTTCCCATTCATGGGTTATGCTTTTGATGAAATGAGTAGGAAAAATGAACCTTTTCCATAGGTTAAAATATTTTTACATGTTTATGATACACATTTTAGAGCATATATGATGATATTATTGTATATGATTATATAGAAAATGTATGTATGATTTAACTATGAGATGAATGGGACCTGTAACGACCCAAAATTTCATTAATGGAAAATCCCTCTTGATCCAGTTAAATGTTTCTTTATGAAAAATGTTTTTATAAGATATCAACTTTTTTAGTTTTACTTTAAGATTTGTGACCGTTACTTTTATAGCCGTTGAACAGTGATCATCTGGGTAGTATAAATATAAGTCTTTAACGAACCAATTTTCTACTCAGACAAAGGAAGCGATGGCCTCATCCAGCAGAATTGCCCCTTACGAAGCCCATTTTTCGGAGCTCGGAAAAGAGGTGGCATCTTTGGGCTTTGCCCTTGACCAAGCCCAAGCTTAGCTTCATCAAGTCAAGCTCGAACGTGATCGTCTACGGGAAAAATGGATGTTGATAGAGATTACCGCTCGAGCGATGTTATCCGAGCAACCCCAAGAGTCTGTCAACATCGCACACCTTACCCTTAGGTCTTATGCGGCTATTTTAAGGGGTTATGTAACAAATAAGTAGCACCATTTTCATGTACATTATTTTTTTATATAATAACGAATATAATTTCTAGACATTTTTGATACATTGTAATTAGTTTTTAAAGTACAAACGGTGTTTTTAGTTATTATTTAATTAAGAATTATATTTTATTAAATTAAAGGATTTTTGAATTAAATAATATTTTAATAAAATATTATTATTAATATTAAATTAATTTTTATTAAATATTAATGATCTTATAATTTTATGAATGCAATTAAAATTTTTATTAAGGTTTGAAAGCCATTTCTGTCAAAACTGTGAATTTTTTTATAAATGTCGTTTTTTTTAAAAAGTGAAAATTCACATATTTAGAAAATTATTTATATAAAATAAATATTATTTTTGGAATCAGGATGTCGAAATTATCCAATGGTGAATTTTTCATAATTTTCCGAGACAGTCAAATTTTTGGGTAAAAATTAAATACCATTTAAATATATAATGTGTTTTATGACATCATAATGACCCAATGGTAATGTAATAAAATACCATAATCCTTATGTTCGGCCAATATATGTTTTATCATTAAAATAATGAGGTTTTGGGTTTGTTTGACTCACTTTTCAAAGAATTAATGGAGCCCTCAAGACTTATTCAACACTTTGCCTTTTTAAATTAATTTCCATGGGAGTGTGACTCACCTCCACATAAGCAACCCTAATTTTTTAATAAGTTCGGACCTTGGACTTGTAAAATATTGTTTTCCTCTTTCCTTTTCCCGAAACCATGGTCAAATACCATGGGATGGTTTGTGGTTTGGATTATTTTAATATAAGGGGTCCCAAACCTAAATAATAAAGAATTATCTCACCTTTCCTATATAAACCCACCCAAGCTCCCACTTCCTCCTCACTCAAAGCCCTTGATGTTCGTCCAACCTCTGCCCTACTCTCTCTAGAATCCTCCCAAGGTGCCCCAAGCTCCCAAGAAGCCTCTCACAAGCCTCTCTCTAGCCTTTGGAAGCACACTTCCAAGTATGGGGTTTTCTTCCTTTCTCATTTTTTTGTCAATTTTCTTTAAGTTGTATTGCCCTTTTTATTTCAATTATGAATGTTAGGGTATGGTTTCGCACCTCACCCATACTGCCCTCTTATTGTTTGAATGATGGGAGAACCCTTTCTCTCTCATTAAATTCCTCCCATGTACACCCGTTACTATGCCGAAATTCCGAAAGGAACTTCTCTCTCTTCTTTTACATTCAAGCAATACTTTTGTATCATGAATCTAAATTCCATTTCTATTGTTGGGACATGTATATATATGATCTCCTTACTGTCCATTACATGTAAATATGATGAGGAACCCCTTTCTCTCTTATCAACATTTTTTATGAATTCTTATGTCACGCCGTTACGCTGCCGAAATCGCACCGATTTTCTAAGCCAATGTCTTTGTGTAGTGAATACCATGCCCATTTATCCATCAAGGGTATTCACCTTTATACACATATACATATTGATTGTAAAGTTTCATGTATGAATTCCACATTCCTTTATCGTGGAAGAAATTATTATGTTTTAAGAATCCATGTTTTATGATCCATGTGGCACACTTATGCATGAAATGAAATGTTTTAGAAGGGTGCGCCCTTTATAGCGCTCCAATGCATTGGGTAAAGTATAGTATCATGATACGTCATGTGAAATGAGTGTTGACTCATGCTAATTCAAGTGAAATGAGGGTTTACTCGTGCTTCAAGTGCAATGAGGGTTTACTCATGCTCCATGTGCAATGAGCCTTGGCTCATGCTAATTCAATGTTAAGTGTTGTTGCCACATTTCCATGTTATGATTATCATGCTTTATCATGCCTTTATGTTCATGTCTCTCTTATGATCTATTGATATGCCTATTGCCTAACATGTATTTTACTCCTCATGTTATTCATTGTGTACTCCCTTACTGGGCTTTATAGCTCACCCTTTTCTTATACATGTCCTCAGGTTATCCCATGCAATGATAAGTACGAAGGAATGTAGTGGTAATGTAAAGGAAGTTTTCAATAAAGATGTTGTATTTCAAGTTTAAAGTTTTATGTAATGATCCTAAGCCCCAAAGACACTAAACCTCTCAATATTCTTTGTTGGATCAAGTGAAGTTTTATGTAATAAAGCATGTTTAAGTTGTAATAAAAAGCAGGGTTGTCATAGTTGGTATCAGAGGATAGGTTTAGTTATTTTTGGGATTAGTAAACCCTAGTAGAGCCTTAGATACAAGACTAAGCATAATAAAAACATCCCTAAGTTTTGGTAAATACTAAGTAAGTGGTTTATCAAACAAATACATCCCTGTCTGGATACGAGCAGGTAGAGGCGGCTCTGGCACAGATGTATCCTAGGGGTAAAACCCGAAAACACCGCTTTGAGCTAGACTCGAACGGGAACTGGTGCACGACAACGGGCCTTGCTGCACTCTTGGTTACGACACTCCCGGGGGATATGTTTTGATAAATTCACAATCATAGTATGAACCCTTATTAAGGGAAAAATGCCCCTAAGAATATATGTTAGAAGGAAGATCATGAAAAGCCTGGATTGAATCCTATAGACTCATGAGTTAAAGAGATTAAAGTTTATTTATAAGTCATAAACTTTTGTATTTGGATTACCCTTTATGTGTTACCCCTAACTTTCCTTTTATTCCAGCCAATGGCCGGTAATAGGAGAACTCGGGTTAACAACCGTTGTGAAGATCAGTGTGATGATTGTACTTATGAGATGCCCAATCCAATGGGAGCGGGAATCGCGAACTTTGTCACGCTTCTCTCTCAGCTAACTCAAGTTTTGAATAGAAACACTGGTCAAGAGGAACGTTTAACCCCCCCTAAGAAAGAACAAGTCGATATTGAAAGCTTCATGAGACAAAGGCCTCCTACTTTTAGTGGATCATCTGATCCCACGATTGCTGAACAATGGATCAACTCCATTGAAAAGATATTCTCCATCCTCCAATGCTCTGAAAAAGAGAAGGTTATCCTGGCGGCTTATCATATGGAGGGTGAAGCTGATCAATGGTGGACATTGATCAAAAATACGAAGCCTGAGGAGGAGATCGAGGCTTTGGAATGGAAGGTATTCCGGAAGATGTTTTTCAATAAATATTCTCCATGCACCCTCCGTCTTAAGATGGAAAGGGACTTCCTTTCCCTCAAGAAGAAAGATGAGGAATCTGTGGGAGCGTACGAGGCAAACTTCACAAGGCTTGCACGATACACTTCCGGCTTTGTCGTTACCCCCGAATGCAAGGTTGACCGCTTTATTGGTGGGCTGAAGCCTAGCTTGCGGAAAGCATTAGCGATCCGTGACTTCGACAGCTATGAGGAAATTGTCCGATGTGCCCTCAAGGTTGAAATGGAGATCGGAGAATCATAGGGGTATCATGGGGACAAGAAGCGGAAGGTGGACTTCAATGTCAGTGGTCCGATGGATAAATCCAACGGCGCTAAGAAATTCCAGCACCCCACTTGGAAAAAGTGTGGAAAGAAGCACCCTGGAAATTGCCTTAGGGGAACAAGAAAATGCTTCAAGTGTGGAAGAGAAGGGCACCTAGCTGTTAAATGTCAGCAAGAAGGACCCGCGGCTACAACGGAGGGGAGGAACGCTCCGTTCGAACCTCAACGCGTTGTTCAATGCTTTAAATGCAAAGAACTGGGTCATTTTGCGAATCAGTGCCCTAATCCAAGGGTTATCGGAGGCAATCAACAACCTCCAAGACAGCAAGGAAGATCTTTTTCCATCACTTCTTCCAAAGTGAACCATGAAAACAAAGTGGTGACAGGTACGCTAGTTATTCATTCAAGAATAGCGAACTTACTTTTTGATTCAGGTTCTACGCATTCTTTTATATCTCAAAAGATTAGTAGAACAATCCCTGCACCACCAAAAATCATGGAAGTAAAGATGTCGGTGAGTACGAAAAATGGGGAAATCATTGCATCCCATGAGTATAAGTCCTCCCCTGTTATAATATGTGGATAGAATTTCCCAGCGAACCTCATCATACTCCCTTTGGTGGAATTTGATGCAATTCTTGGCATGGATTGGCTTTCCTTATATAGAGCCAACATAAATTGTCGGGAGAGGGAAATCACACTCCATATGGAGAATCGACCCCCGATTCTTTACAAGTGTCAGGAGGAAGATGAATCTCCTTTAGCTCCATCATCTCAACCATGGATATTACTGCCTTATGAGCACGCATATCTGGCTCAGATGATTGAGTCCAAGGAAGAAACCACCCTTGAAGAAATGCCTATTGTGAGGGAATTTGCTGAAGTATTTCCCGAGGAACTTCCTAGTCTTCCTCCAAGAAGAGATGTTGAGTTCTCAATTGAACTTATACCTGGGGCGCTACCAATATCCAAGACTCCATATAGAATGGCTGTGGTTGAGCTTGAAGAACTGAAGAAACAACTACAGGAGAATCTGGATAAAGGGTTTATACGCCCAAGTGCATCACCATGGGGTGCACCAGTCCTCTTCGTCAAGAAGAAGGATGGGTCAATGCGGCTTTGCATCGATTATCGTGAACATAACAAAATCACGATAAAGAACAAGTATCCTCTCCCATGAATCGATGACTTGTTTGATCAGCTGTGTGGAGCACAATACTTCTCCAAGGTCGACTTGCGGTCGGGATATTATCATGTAAGGGTGAAGAAGGAAGATGTCCCCAAGACTGCTTTTCGTACAAGGTACGGGCACTATGAATTCATAGTAATGTCTTTTGGACTTACCAATGCTCCAGCAATATTCATTGACTTGATGAATAGAGTCTTTAGAGATTACCTAGATAAATTTGTGGTAGTCTTTATAGATGATATTCTAATATACTCCAAAACCAAGGAGGATCATGAGGAGCATTTAAAAACTGTACTAGAGACTTTGCGCAAGGATAAGCTCTATGCAAAGTACAGCAAGTGTGATTTTTGGTTGAAGGAAGTATCATTCTTGGGTCATATCATCACAATAAATGGGATATCTGTGGACCCCTCCAAAACAGATGCAATTGAGGGATGGCCGAGGCCAACATCGGTAACTGATATCTGTAGCTTCTTGGGGTTAGCTGGATATTATCGACGATTTGTGAGAAACATCTCACGATTTTCCAACCCTCTTACCAAGCTAACTCGAAAGGGGGTAAAGTTTTCTTGGAGTGATGAATGTGATGAAAGCTTCAAGGAGTTGAAAAAGAGGATTATCACTGCACCTGTGCTCACTTTACCCACAAGTGGGGAGCTTTTTGTGGTATTCAGTGATGCTTCGAAGAAGGGCTTAGGATGTGTGCTGATGCAGAATGATAAAGTGATATCCTATGCCTCAAGGCAGTTGAAAATCCATGAGCGAAACTATCCAATGCATGATCTGGAGTTGGCGGCGGTGATCTTTGCCTTCAAAATCTGGCGGCATTATCTCTATGGAGAGAAATGTGAGATATATACTGACCAAAAAAGTCTTAAATATATATTCACACAGAAAGAGCTTAATATGCGCCAGAGAAGATGGATAGAGCTCATCAAGGATTATGACTGTTCAATACATTACCACCCTGGGAAGGCGAACAAGGTGGCGGATGCCCTAAGTAGAAAGGATCAAGCAATTCTATCAATGATGAGAATTGAATGGGATCCAATCTTATTAGACTTGATGAAGATGGACGTGGGAATCATAAAGAAGGGAACATCATCAATCCTTTCACAAATGATTGCTCAACCATCTCTTTTGGAAAGGTTAAAGGATGCTCAAAAGGATGATGTAAGAATCCAAGAAAAAGTGGAAGCTATCAAAAAGGGAAAATCCTCTGAGTTTAATGTTAATGAAGAAGGAATTGTGCGGTTTGGGAAAAGACTATGTGTTCCATCATGTTCGGAGCTGAATAAGGAACTTTTGGATGATGCACATAGTTCAAATTTCTCTATTCACCCAGGGAGCACAAAGATGTATCGAGATCTCTGAGAAAATTTTTGGTGGGATAATATGAAGAAGGAGATCGCTGAATATACATCAAAGTGCCTGGTGTGTCAGCAAGTGAAGGCAGAGAGGCAGAAGTCTAAGGGGATGATGCAACCATTGCCCATACCAGAATGGAAATGGGAGAACATCACCATGGACTTTGTCACTGGACTTCCAAGGACATCCAAAGGCAACAATGCAATCTGGGTTATTATGGATCGTCTTACAAAGACTGCACACTTCATTGCTATTCGAGAGGATTTCTCTTTGGATCAACTGGCACGGATATATATCAGAGAAGTGGTACGGTTGCATGGAGTACCACTATCTATTGTGTCTGACCGAGATCCAAGATTTACCTCTAAGTTTTGGAAGATTCTTCAACATGCTCTGAATACTGAACTGAACTTCAGTACGTCCTATCATCCTCAAACTGATGGCCAATCCGAGCGGACTATCCAAACACTTGAGGATATGTTGAGAGCGTGCTCAATGGACTTTAAAGGAGGATGGGATCAACAACTTCCTCTAGTTGAGTTCTCATATAATAATAGTTTCCACTCGAGCATCCAAATGGCACCATATGAAGCCCTGTATGGGAAAAGGTGTAGAACACTGGCATGTTGGGATGAGGTCGGTGAACGTAAGCTGCTTGGACCCGAAATGGTCGAAGAAATGGTGGAGAAGGTGAAAACCATTCAGCAGCATATCAAGGTATCCCAGAGTCGGCAGAAGAGTTATGCAGATAATCGTCGACGAGACCTTGAGTGTAAAGTCGGAGACATGGTGTTTTTACGCATATCTCCGTGGAAGAAGGTCATGAGGATTGGAAAGAAAGGGAAGTTAAGTCCAAGGTACATCGACCCCTTCGAGATTCTTGATCGTGTTGGGGCTGTGTCCTATCGACTAGCACTTCCACCTACTATGGCCAAGGTGCATGATGTCTTCCATGTATCCCTCTTAAGGAAGTACATACCAGACCCTTCACATGTACTCTCTTCCGAGGTGGTACAATTAGAAGACGATCTTTCTTATGAGGAGGAACCAGTGAAGATCTTAGATCGTAGAGAAAAAGTTCTACGAAATAAGACAATGCCCCTCGTCAAGGTGTTGTGGAGAAACCACAAGTTTGAAGAAGAAACTTGGGAGTCAGAGGATATGATGAAGCTAAGTTACCAACATTTGTTTTAGTGTGGGAAAAGGAAAATTTCGAGGGCGAAATTTCTTAAGGGGGGATTGTTGTAATGACCCAAAATTTCATTAATGGAAAATCCCTCTTGATCCAGTTAAATGATTCTTTATGAAAAATGTTTTTATAAGATATCAACTTTTTTAGTTTTACTTTATGATTTGTGACCGTTACTTTTATAGCCGTTTAACAGTGATCATCTGGGTAGTTTAAATATAAGGCTTTAACGAACCAATTTTCTACTCAGTCAAAGGAAGCGATGGCCTCATCCAGTAGAATTGCCCCTTACGAAGCCCATTTGTCGGAGCTCGGAAAAGAGGTGGCGTCTTTGGGCTTTGCCCTTGACCAAGCCCAAGCTGAGCTTCATCAAGTCAATCTCGAACGTGATCGTCTACGGGAAAAATGGAAGTTGATAGAGATTACCACTCGAGCGATGTTATCCGAGCAACCCCAAGAGTCTGTCACCATCGCACACCTTACCCTTAGGTCTTATGCGGCTATTTTAAGGGGTTATATAACAAATAAGTAGCACCATGTTCATGTACATTATTTTTGTATATAATGATGAATATAATTTCTAGTCATTTTTGATACATTGTAATTAGTTTTTAAAGTACAAACGGTGTTTTTAGTTATTATTTAATTAAGAATTATATTTTATTAAATTAAAGGATTTTTGAATTAAATAATATTTTAATAAAATATTATTATTAATATTAAATTAATTTTTATTAAATATAAATAATCTTATAATTTTATGAATGCAATTAAAATTTTTATTAAGGTTTGAAAGCCATTTCTGTCAAAACCGTGAATTTTTTTATAAATGTCGGTTTTTATTTTAAAAGTGAAAATTCACATATTTAGAAAATTATTTAGATAAAATAAATATTATTTTTGGAATCAGGACGTCGAAATTATCCAACGGTGAATTTTTCATAATTTTCTAAGACAGTCAAATTTTTGGGTAAAAATTAAATACCATTTAAATATATAATGTGTTTTATGACATCATAATGACCCAATGGTAATGTAATAAAATACCATAATCCTTATGTTCGGCCAATATATGTTTTATCATTAAAATAATGAGGTTTTGGGTTTGTTTTACTCACTTTGCAAAGAATTAATGGAGCCCTCAAGACTTATTCAACACTTTGCCTTTTTAAATTAATTTCCATGGGAGTGTGACTAACCTCCACATAAGAAACCCTAATTTTTTAATAAGTTCGGACCTTGGACTTGTAAAATATTGTTTTCGTCTTTCCTTTTCCCGAAACCATGGGCAAATACCATGGGATGGTTTGTGGTTTGGATTATTTTAATATAAGGGGTCCCAAACCTAAATAATAAAGAATTCTCTCACCTTTCCTATATAAACCCACCCAAGCTCCCACTTCCTCCTCACTCAAAGCCCTTGAAGTTCGTCCAACCTCTGCCCTACTCTCTCTAGAATCCTCCCAAGGTGCCCCAAGCTCCCAAGAAGCCTCTCGGAATCCTCTCTCTAGCCTTTGGAAGCACACTTCCAAGTAAGGGGTTTTCTTCCATTCTCATTTTTTTGTCAATTTTCATTAAGTTGTATTGCCCTTTTTATTTCAATTATGAATGTTGGGGTATGGTTTCTCACCTCCCCCATACTTCCCTCTTATTGTTTGAATGATGGGAGAACCCTTTCTCTCTCATTAAATGCCTCCCATGTACACCCGTTACTATGCCGAAATTCCGAAAGGAACTTCTCTCTCTTCTTTTACATTCAAGCAATACTTTTGTATCATGAATCTAAATTCCATTTCTATTGTTGGGACATGTATATATATGATCTCCTTACTGTCCATTACATGTAAATATTATGAGGAACACCTTTCTCTCTCATCAACATTTTTTATGAATTCTTATGTCACGCCGTTACGCTGCCGAAATCGCACCGATTTTATAAGCCAATGTCTTTGTGTAGTGAATACCATGCCCATTTATCCATCAAGGGTATTCACCATTATGCACATATATATATTGATTGTAAAGTTTCATGTATGAATTCCACATTCCTTTATCGTGGAATAAATGATTATGTTTTAAGAATCCATGTTTTATGATCCATGTGGCACACTTATGCATGAAATGAAATGTTTAAGAAGGGTGCGCCCTTTATAGCGCTCCAATGCATTGGGTAAAGTATAGTATCATGATACGTCATGTGCAATGAGTGTTTACTCATGCTAATTCAAGTTCAACGAGGGTTTACTCGTGCTTCCCGGGCAATGAGGGTTTACTCATGCTCTATGTGCAATGAGTCTTGGCTCATGCTAATTCAATGTTAAGTGTTGTTTCCACATTTCCATGTTATGATTATCATGCTTTATCATGCCTTTATGTTCATGTCTCTCTTATGCTCTATTGATATGCCTATTGCCTAGCATGTATTCTACTCATCATGTTATTCATTGTGTACTCCCTTACTGGGCTTTATAGCTCACCCTTTTCTTATGCATGTCCTCAGGTTATCCCATGCAATGATAAGCACGAAAGAATGTAGTGGTCATGTAAAGGAAGTTTTCAATAAATATGTTGTATTTCAAGTTTAAAGTTTTATGTAATGATCCTAAGCCCCAAAGACACTAAACCTCTCGATCTTCATTGTTGGATCAAGTGAAGTTTTATGTAATAAAGCATGTTTAAGTTGTAATAAAAAGCAGGGTTGTCATAGGACCTATGTCACTATCAAATAAATTTTGTAATCATAAATGTTTTATGAGCTCAAAGGGTACACAGGTGTAAATACCATGCCTAAAACAAGATGGTATATGTGGTTAAATCCCATGCACAAAATGAGAGGGTAAACTAGAAAAACTCCCTAGCCCAAAACGAGATGGTAAGGAGGGAATCCCATGTTAGGAAGAAAATTTTAAACGATATGAAATCTCATGCTTAAAAAATAGGATGAACAAGAGAAAATCCTAAGCCTTAAATAAGAGGGAAAACGAGAGTAAATCCCATGCCTGAACCAAGATGTTAAGTGGGATGATAGCCTAAGACCGAAACTAGAGAGTACATGGGAGGACATCACAAGCCCTAAACATGAGGGTACACAGGAGGGCATCCCAATCCCAATGTAGGTACATCGATGATTAACCCAAGCCTAAAATGTTATAATGTCCTTAGTAGGATTCCTTTACATAGATTTTTTATATGTGTTTTCCAAAATTCCATGTTTTATTCCTTTGTAATGATTTTATGGCTTATGTTCATTAATTTTATATTATTCATGACTTATAAAATTATAATCTATGTTATGATATCTGAATAACTTGGAATGAACATAAAATGGTATTATCATGTTCCAAACCCTTTTTTCATGATATGTTTACACGTTTTCATTATTTACCATTATTGAGCATTTGTGATCAACCATTTCTTTTGTTTCCTTATCTTGGTTATGAATAACAGTTTTAGGTAGAAGTACTAATTTATTAGATATTTAATGGAGATGTTGAAGATGTTTCACTTGGGAAGATGATTTTGTTTCCATGATTCCATGGATACTAAATTAGTATTGTCGTTGTGCATGTATTTTTTCAATTTACTAAATATTCATAAAACATTATGTAATATACATGTATATTAATCCTGGGTCTCTATAATAATCAAATTTTGTACAAATAATTTAGATAATCATAATACATTCCCCTTTTTTGGAAAAATATGAGTCTAAATTTATCTATGATTGTGAGATTGTTATCCAAATTAAAATTAAATCATTAGTTTATTATATATATATCATATAATATTTCAAAATTATTTGAAAATTAAAATTTCAGGGATGAAATTTATTTTATGGGGGAGAATGAAACACCTTGATATTTCCAAAATGATTCATTTTAAATAAACAATGTATCAATATGTTTTTTCACACAGAACGACAAACTAAAATAAGATACTATATATAAGAATTTATTATTTTAAAATTGTAATTATTATAAAACTACAACTAATTTTTTTTAATCATTGAGAAACACATTCAAATTAGGATTAAGAACACTTAGAGCATTAATGTGCATTTTCAATAAAAGTAATTTTTAAATATTTTATTTTATATAAAAATATAACTTTATACATTTTAGAATTTTACTTTTTTTAAATTTACATCATTTTTTAATTCATAATATAAAATATTTCCATGATTTATTTTTTGAGGATTTTCTAAAATAATTTACTTTTAGGTGAAAAGATAAAATATATTAATTTTTCATATGTTGTCACTTCTATGACATTTTCTTAAAACAGGGATAAATTAATTGATATTGTAACAATTTTTATATGAAAATATTTACTTCTAAAGTAAAAAAATCATTTCAAAAGGCAACATTTATTTAGAAAATCCATGATTAATGTTTTGTAATCATAAGTATTATGTTACATATAAAAGTGTTTTTAATCTCTTATATTAAAAATTTGATATTCTTTGATTTTTGAAATTATGTATAATTTTCTTTTCATGTTTTATATGAATTATTTTATATAATATAATAAGATCAATTTAATTTTTGGTATTAAATATCTGATTTTGATGATTTAATTTAATGATCAGGATAAAGTTTAAAGGGTATCTTTTATAGAATTATTTAATTAATTCTGTGTTATTTTTTGGTAAGAAATTAAATTGACATGTTTTATATAATGACTTTCAGATGATGTTTACATATATATAAAATTATATTATTAGTCATTAAATTTGTAGTTATTATTATATAAGACTGAAAACACTTAATTTTGAAAAAACATTTTACAACAAAAGTGTTTTTCAAATTCCTAAATGTTTTAACATAAAAGTTATGATTACCTTGTTTAGAAATTAAATTACATTATATGGATCATAATTTTTGGTACATAACATAAACATTTGGTAATAGGAGTTACATGAAACACCAAATGCATCTATAATATGTTTCTTTTGAAATAAATTTATTTTCCTTGAATCTTTCATTGCCTGAAACCCTGATAATTTAAAAAATTAGATCATTATATAGTTTATGTTGGATGAATATCCAAAACTAAATACTACACGATACACTATTAAAATACTGTTATTTGAACCAGGAAATCATAACATAGCCATTAAAATTGGCAATTGTGAATTTGATAAAAAAAATTTAAATATATTTAGGTATTAACTAATAATAATTTAATGATTAATTCCTAAGAAAGACAAAATTAAATTTTAATGAAGTCATGTTATACATTCTCTTAAAAATTAAATTTTATTAATTTTGATGAGAAAATAATTTAATTAATTTTTTTCCTATATTATGATAATGTATTTCATAAAATGAACATAATTTTTTAGATCATCATAGAAAAATTTTCTTTATCTGATTTTTTGAAATTACACAAAATTAATAATTCACTAGTGAATAGGGAAATATATTGTTTTTATTGAAAATTTTATTTTTATTCAATCATTTTAAAAATAATATTTAGTTGATAAATAAATTAAATTTAATATTTTTTCCATCTTACTATTATTAATCCAATAATTTTCATTGAATCTATTTTATGAAAAAAAATAAATATGATCATTTTTTTAATTAAATGGAATATTCCTAAAAAATGTTTTTTTCGTTATATTTTTTCATTTTAATAAAAAATAAATTTATTAAAATATGTGTATTGAATTTTAAAAAATAGACATTATAACTGGATTCAGGATATTCAATATTTTTAAATTATCCCTTTTTGTTCTATATGAATGTTAACTTTAGTAAATTATATTTCCATGATAAATGGTAAATTATGTAATTATAGTTAGAAATAAAACTATAAGAACTATAAAATGAACATAGAAATTTAATTAATATTATATTTTAATTAAATATCATCTATTCTCTTGTAATATTCCTTTATGTAGAAATTTTATCCCATTTCATTGATAGTATGACCATTATATTATAATATTTTGAGAAAAGACAAACATGCCACACTGTAAGTTTTAATAAATATACTATTAGTAATATAAGGTAATATCAACAGTTTTTTTTAATATAAATATTATTTTTAAATTAATAATATTAATCTTTATGATGATAATTTATTTTAAATTTCTAGTGAATAAATTAGTACTATTTTTTTTTAAACTACCCCGACTAAGTAATTAATTAATATTGGGAAGGTCACATAAATTATATTCAAAATATTAACATTAACATAACATAAATTAATAATGTGTCAAAATATTCATATAGATTACCATGACATTTTGGGGATTTAAAAAATATTAAATTCAACTCAACATTTTATATTTATATTATTATTAGGAGCACAATGAATATTTAAAATATTTGACATTATTATTATTTTATAATAAATAATATATTATTAAATGATTTAAAATTTATAAAAATAATATATTCATAAGATTTATTAGGATATGGATTTTAATATTCTCCATGGTCCATTTATGAGATGTTTATCCAATTATATTAATTATATTTACCCTGAAAGAGTAAAATACCTTCTTGACAGAATATGTTCAAAAATATTCAAATAGGGGTTAAATGAAATATTTAAGGATTAAAAAATCATCAAAACATGTAAAAAATTTATTGGGTGATATTATTTTGACCAATATTTATCCTTTATATTAAATAAATCAACTTATACCCTTTCCTTATTAAATATTTATTTTAACTAGTTTAATATTTGACAAAATTACAAATGTTCCCTTCAACTCAATTATAAAATGGCACCTCCTCCCTTACTTCTATTAAAAAATTTGAACCATCTAGATTTACAAAAACCTACCCATTACTATTATATAAATAATTACCAAATTTATTTTGAATTTTTAACTTCCAAAATGGAAACCATATGTACCATAAGAAGATATCTAATTGCAGTCCTATAAATTATAGTTATTCGTCGTTATCAGCTCTTTGAGGTTTATTTCTTCTTCTACATACTATTCATGGGTTGAAAACACCCTAAAGGTATAACTATTTTATAATATATATATATTAATTTTATTATTATGATTCATAAATAATTTTCCATGTTTTCTCCATCCTATAATAAGTTTTATCATTTCTCGTGCATACTTATGATTTACAATCTCCACGTAGCAGTGTCCATTGATTTTCATCACCGCTTTAATGGATGGTTGTAAATATGGAAAAAATGAGTATATATGATATTTATTAAATAAATATTATCAAAAATATTATGTATTATTCATATTTATTTCATTCCATTTATTGAAATGTCAAAATAGAAGTCATGCATACTTACGGCTTACTGTCTCTATAAACGGTGAAATTCATTTTTCAATATCAATATATATGGATGACTATAAATAAAAATTTATTTAAAATATATTATATTTACACCATAAATAATATTATTTTTATGATGATAACATGATTAAATTTTATGGAATAAAACTACATAATCAAAACATACAAAAAAATGAAGAAGTTACCACCCAAAACTGTGATTTAAACAATGAATTGATAATAAACGGGTGATAAAATGTTATAAGTAAATAATAAATGTTATTATATATCTTTTTATGGATTTATAATATATATATATATAATAAATATTTATTTATTATAACTTATTTTAAAACATATACAATGTAAATTAAACATGAGGTATGTTTTTCTCATTTCACTTTTACTTGTGTAAGATATATTCAATATTAATAACATATTTACTTTATGTGGTGTATATAATTACCAATATATATATATATAATCACAAATATATTTTCATAATGGTATTTATTTTCTAAATTTTATTTACTTATTTCCTATGTCGTATGATTCAAAAGATATTCTAGTGGGAAGTATTTCTTCACAATATCATCAATATTCAAGATTGTTTATTTTTATGTTTCAATGAAGGATATTTTACACCAATAACCATGATTTATAAAAATGTATTAGAAAACATGTTTAATACTTTCAAATAATTTTATAAAGTTATTTTTACCCCTATTTAAATTTATTAATATTGTTTTAAATGGAATCTTCATATCATTTACTGAACAAGGTATATTTTTAATTTTCATAAAAATGCTTGAATAATATTATTTTAAAATTATAGAACATGAATGGAATTTCGCATAATCAGGAAACCATACTTATTTTAATTTTACTTGACATGTTTATAAGGTTATTATAAAAAATGTATTCTTTATTTTTTGTGATTTTTTTTATTATATTTTTTTTTCAAAGTAGAAAAGTATATCGAATTAAAAATAATACAATAATATATTTTGTTATGTTATTATCAATGTAAACATCCATTATTGTGTCTTATGATGGGGATTTAGTCTAAAGATTCAATAAATTATATTTATTTTTTTTTGTGGTCAATTTTACTATGGAATGTTTGGAAATTCAGAATTAGTATTTATTCTAATACATATTATTGTGGATTTTGTTAAGGAATGTTGAGTCAGTTGTATTATTTATTCATATAAGGAACCAAATTCAATTATTATGTTAAGGTACGTCACATAAAGTTCCCTTATATGCATCAGTATGTCTCATCAGAAAAACTATCTTTTTTTATTGGATTCCTTCCCCATTTATTGATATATCATAACATAATACATTGATGGTATTTTCAGATTTCATGTCCAAGCTCTTGATATTATTATTCCGAACTAAAACATTATGCATTTAATAATTATGAATTAAAGTAGTTATTTTCAAGTTATAATTTTATTTACTATCTATTGATGATTTTGTAGATTATGTGATTATTTATATGGAATTACCTGATAGTCATTTACTCTTTACAAATTATTCATGCTAGTTTTATTCTTTTGAATGCATACTGCTACTAAGAATCTATGACCACCAATTTCTTATATTTCATTTCCCCAATATTTCTTGATGTGTTTTTTTATTAATATTTTTCGATATTATAAGATGAATAATGGTGTTCTAGAATAAATTTGTATGTTTTATTTTATTTTTTCTAATGTATTGTGTAATTCTAATAAATATATAGCTTTACAATACTACAAAAACATTCTTTCATTTGGTATGTGATTCCTACATTTCTTTATTAAAAATTCAAAAAAAAATCATGATTATTTTGAAAGAAAAATATGTTCTTACTCTTGTGACATTATTATTTTCTATTACATCTTTTCAAAGGAAGCTGTTTCTAACACTTTTTGAAATATTGGGTTTTCAAAATATGTATTACAATAAATAAATAAAAATTCCAGAATTTTAAAATAAAATTCATTATGTACCACTCCACACACTCTTTTTAAATATTTTATAAATTCTCAAAAATCTATTATTAATCATTCTTATTATGATTAAATGTTTTCAAAAAAAATTATGTTTACCATTTGCAATAATTTTTTTATTATTCAAGGATCTAATATTAAGTGTTCTATTTAAATGTATATTATTTAAAAAAAATCACTTCACGTTTTTGAAAATGAATTTTCAATGTGAGTATGGATGAATTCTTTACACTAAAGATGAAATATTTTCAAAGAACTTTTTTATTATTTCACTTTGAGTTTTTTATTTATCTATAAGGGCCTTATTTCATTATAAATTACTATTTTAGAATCACTATAAAAATTTATTATAAAATACAATTTTATTAATAGAATTTTTGGTACCCACCAAATAAATTTCTGAGTTCAATTTTGGTAATACCATCAAGAAATATTTAGAAAACTATTTTTAATTTTGTTGGATCTTTGTGATGCGATGAATAATTATTTTCAAGTAAATCACTTATGTTGGAATAATTTATTGGTAAGGTATTATATTACAATTCCCACTGAAATTCATGGGTTAAGGATATATATCTCATGAGATAATGAACTTTGTACATATATATAATTCTTCATAAAATTAAAGGAGATACTTCAATGGTTTTGGTGGTATCATAATAGGTGAGCCTTTAATGATTTTGAACACAATATAAATGGGGATAATATTGTATTATGATCAAAAAATATAATCGTTTAGAATTCTTGAATTATAATCAAAACATAAATGGAGGAAATTCTGGGGTATAATCCCAATATGATGACTCTATGTGCCTATGTTTTGTGACATATTTCCCTATTTTAATATGTTTACTTAAATGACATATGTTTGCATAATTATTATTATGGTAAATGGTTTAGGATAATATATCATACTACTTTTACATCGTAGCTCATTTTTTTCTTTGAGATTACTTATCCTTATATCATGAAAAATGAAAACTATTATTATTCCATGTTCCTTTTAGTAATATGTTTATATTATTATAAAGCTTTCATATATTCATAAGATAATAACCATGATGATATGATGATCGGTTTTTTATTTTACTTTGCTATTGAGCTCTCAAATTTATTATGTACTAATTACCGAGGTAATTAGAATTACTATAACCTCTATAGAATATTTAAGGGTTCCTACTGTTGTACGATTACGTTGTAATGTTCAAAATTATCGTAAAATATGTGACATATGAATCTTATTATCAAAGATAATAAACAACAAATTCTTATGATAAGGTGTTTATTATGAGATGAAATGTTTAAATTATAGAAAATATGTTAAATAAATAAAGGCCTTTTTCACTTTATAATTAAGATAGTTTTTAATGAAATAGTTTTTAACTCCAAATATTAGAGGGTGGGTATGTGGAATCTCACTCTCAATTCATAATTACAATATCAATAAAAATTATCGTTTCAACAATATACAAAATATAGTTTAGGGTTATATTTTAAGATAATTGAGAAAAATATCATACTAAAAACTGTGAATTTCAAATAAAATTGGCATTTCTTCCACAAAACCAAGGATTCATTTATTTTAAATTTGTCTTTAATATCTCCAACCAAATGAGGCACACATGAAACCCTTCCTAACATAGGATACGTGATAATGTTATTCATAACCTATAGAAATGATAAAAAATAAGAATTTTAAACTCAAATACTCAGAAAGGGTAAACATTTTTTATAACAATTTAAGAGCATAAGTGATCATAACATAAACATATGGGTATAAAAATATAATCAAGGTACAAGAACACATCATTAAGTAATCCTACTTGATCAAAAATGCTTCAAAAGTTGTGAATCATAATATATGGAATTTTTCATAATGATATTAATATCATATGGTCATATATTTATAAGAATTTTGAAACAATATGTAACAAGGAAAACATAAGATCATGTCAAGTCTCCCTAAAACTATATAATTATATCATGAACAAAGTCTCATAATGGATTCAGTTTACTCCTTCATCCCTTAAATATCATCTCATGGATAAAATATTATTCAATTAATTTAATGGATATGTTATTCTTTTCCGACATATCATATTATATTATATATATATACATATATCTTTATGTGTGTGTGTGTGTTCCATGTAATATAATAAGAACAATTTTATCACATCATAGTAAATAGTGTAAAATAGTAAGTTATACATTCATGAAAAATAATTTCAGTAATAGAAGATAAAATATGAAATTTGTGGAAAATGGTGTAAATAAATAGAGACATCTAAAGGAACCCTAACACACACGATAACCCATGAAGTTAGAATATATCAATAAAGAGATTATATGTAGCGAATCAAGCCCAATAAAACTAAATTTGGTTTTTTGTCCTATAACATTTTAATGATTACAAGGAATAAATTTAGGAGGGACCGTTTATTTTAATAGTTATAATAAACCATATACACACACGAGAAATAAATTTAAACTGGATACACAAAATAAAACACAATTTATTTAGAAAATAAATTTATTCCCTCATAAGAAAATTTTGGCATATCATTCTTAGTACAATTCATTGATTCTTGGGGAAATGAACAAAATAATGGTGAGATAAAATTCTTAGTAAGGGTTACATATAACATCAGTTATCAAAAATCGGTATTCATATCCAAATGTCATGGAAAATAACTAAAACATGTTCCATTTAATAAATAACCGGATAATAATATGTATGGAATAATATTTGATATGATAATTAACTATAAATAAGCACATTAGATTGAATCTTATCATGGGATATTCAAAATTATCGAGTAATCACCTAAAATATCAATAACTGATTTCCTAATGATGGATTTCATAAAAATGGATATGTAAAATATACCAACGAGGCTTCATTCCAAGAATATAATACTATCAAGACTTCAAACTGTATACAAATAATGTTAATTGATCATTCCATGATTCTAATACTATCAAGGCTTCATAACAAGAATCTAATACTATCAAGGATACATACCAGGAATATAATAAATGGGTAATGTGTTATCCAAAACCATATCGATCTTGTTTCATGAAACCAACTTATTAATCAAGGGGATATAGTGGGCCTCGTCTATAACATAAAAACCAATGTAGTCCTAATATAAATGGTGTTAACCATAGTTAATATAAAAATAAATATTTAAAACTATAATAAAAATTGTTAATAATTTCCCAAATCTATATACTAGACCAGAACCCACTAAGAATAATATGAAAAACAGTATCCAAATAAAACATCCATTGTATAAGTGATCATAATACATATCTATAATGAATAAATATTGTATCAATACAACATATATCCATTAGAGAATAAATAATTGGTTGTTTAAATTGATAAAATAAAAATACCATAAAAATATCATTAAAAACATTCATGGGGAAAATAACCTTTCTATTTTGATATCATTTAGAAGAAAATTGTTTGAAAATAAAATTAAGAAATATAAAATATTTTTATAGGTTTAAAATTTAATTTTTAAATTATTTTTAAATTGTTAATAATATTTTTGAAATCATTTTTATAAAATATTTTTATAAAATATGATTTCATATTGGAAAACTGATCTCTGACGGTGTTGATAAATAAAAGGAAGATCTCTTAAAATTTTATGATCAAAAGAGTGGAAAAATGTTAATACTATCTAAAAAATATAATTAATTACTATTTGAAAAAAAAAATTAACGGTTTTATTAAATAGTGATCAAATAATTTTATGTTAATGAAAATTCAATAATAAACAATCTCGATTAAAATTATATTTTATAATAAACCATTAAAATGATCATAGCGTTGAAGTGAAAATTTATAAATGAATAAATTAATATTATAATCTATAAATTCACAGAAAATGTGTAAATACATCTTCATATATTCAAATTCATCATACGTAGAATCATATAATATAAAAGACAACATGAATTTAATGTAACCAATGAAAGAGAACTGAGTTATGAAATTTCCTTACTAGATCGTAAATTTGAGTTCAAATCTAATTAGAAGAAATAATTAAAACTAGAAATATAAATACAATTAATAATTAATTATTGAATATATTAAATCTCAAAGGAGAATAATGTTGTCTATATAAATGAAACTTGGAGCATAATGTTATAATATGCATCAATGAAATGAAATTGAGACAGAATCCCTTATATTACCATTCTTTATAGTTGTCTCCTCTTCAAAATATTTTATGGTCGATAAAAATTTGATGATAATTTTTAAAAGAGAAATATTAATATTTATGATTTAATATATGTTATTTTTATAAAATATTATTACCCATTTGTTGATAATCATATTTTATTTTTATTTTTTTGTGTTAATTCCCACATTTTTCAAGTTTGTTTTTACATGTAATTATTCTATTCCTCTTACTATGATCATGATTTATTCATCACCAAAATATAATCAATGAATTATATATCATATATATATATATATATTATATTTTTTTATAAGATATAAGAACCCATATATTCACTTAATGTATGGGTCTAGTTTTTGGTTTTTTAGGAAATTAGATGAAAAATATTTTTATGTACACTATGTGTACTTATGTGTACATTACATGTACCTAGATTGCTTCATAAAACTCTATTTTGACCATGTAATGACCAAGTACATGTCTGTGTGGTGACCTGGAAGACCCGCTTAACTCAGGGCCTAGTTGGGGCCAATACATGGCATGTTGTTTTGATGAACACACCGTGTAATTTTATGTTTATTTTTTATATCATAGTGGGGTCGCATCTCATGTACAAGAAAACCTTATTTTTATAATATTCATTAAAGGAGTGCTTCAGAACTATGAAAAATGTTCATTCTCCCAATTCTATATCCAAGCTCTGATTGAGGCAGTGTTGGTTGTGTTGGAATCTCACCAGTTATTTCTAAAACCCTCTTGAACCCTTATTATCAATTCATCCCCTCTCATGAGTAATTATAGATTGAAATTTTATCACCTTTTGTAGATCTATACTAATCAAGGCTGTTTCAAGGGCTGATTTTCATGTATATCGATCATACGACATCGAGGTAGGTGGTTTCTGCATTTCATTCTTTATCATTGGATTATATATGAAAAATTGTTTCATTCCCATGTTTTTGGTATTTCTTGATTAGGTATTTAAACCTATTCTTACCTTATACTATTTTATTGATTGAATAAGGTTATATACCTTTTGTAAGGGACACCCCATGGGTGTGTTTCCCCATTGATTGTTTATTATGGTCTTTTAGTCTTTTTTTTCTATAAGGCATACCATATTTTTCATACATTATTTGATCAGGATGGATTTTTATTGATTATATGAAATTCTTGTTATATGAATTGTGAATGTTTAGCCATGTAGTTGTTCTACATTACATGGGATGATTCAATATTATATTCAAACTGTTTTTCCAATGGATCGTGAGAGCCATGGACCAGGAAGACTGAGTGGATTCCAGATTATTTCCCTTGATATGATATGTGTGATACTATATGTTTTACAATAGACCATTAGAGACTTGAACCAGGATGACATTCGGTAATTAAAAATTATTTAAATAGGACTGTGAGAGCCTTGGTGTGGAGGATATACCAGAATGGAATAGACCGTGAGAGTGTTCCCAGAGGATTGTTATTTTTGAATTGATGATATGTGATACAAAAGCGGTTAGACTGTTAGAGCTTTCAAAGAGAGAAATTATTTATTTAATTTATTCTATGTGTGACCAAGGGGGTTAGACTATGAGATCTATCCCAAAGGGTCATTTGTGAATAGTTGAATGATTGTAATGCATCTACCAAACCAATGAAAATTCTTGTATTCAGTCTTACATGATTGTTTAGATGGCCTTTTAAGACATCTGTTTTGTTACATACATAGGGGATACAAAGCTTAAGATTTATCCCTGGGTTACATGATTCAACATATGAATATAATTGTTAAATTAATGCAACTGAAGAATATAGGATTTTTATCTTTTGAGTACTTCTTAGTTTATTGCGTCAATCATTCATATTTCATGATATATATATTCATTTACAATTAGTCACGCATCTTATGGTGGTTTCCCTCTAGGATCCATCACACACTCTTTTTGGGAATCCTTTTGGACCCAAATAGATTATTTTATTATAGTTTGAGATATGGTCAAGAACCCTTCATCATTAGGTACGTTATTGCAGTTGGAGTTGGAGAGCATGGGACCATGTTCAGGCCTGAGTTGCTGTTGGAGTTTACATGCCTTTTAATTTTATTGGATTGAATTGTATTTCCAGCTCTAGAACCTTTTTTGGATTCTTTCCTAGACACATGCTATAAGCATCATTTATATATATCTAAATTCTAAATGTTTTATTAGTATAATTCTTCTGTCGTTTAATTATGTTGTATGGAATTAAAAATTTCATTGTTGTTTTATTCATAATTATTCTTTGTATACTCTTCCAATGAGGTAATACTTTCCCCATTACAATACTATGTGCCCCACTACTAGTCTACAGCCTCTGGTGTCTGGGGAAATGCTTTTGAGGACTTGTGACCAACTAGGTACGGGGCACCATTGGGTGGCTCCTGGATCTATGATGATACAAAGTGGTATCAGAGGATTTTTTCATGTTTTTCATACTATTAACTGATATTACAATTTGATATGAAGGAAATTGAGTTAGGTAATTAATTGTGCCTGGGGTTAGCTACCCTATGTACTAGGAAAACCCAAATTACCTCAAATCAAATTGTAGTTCATGGATTTTGAACTATTACAGTTGATTCGATATAATCATTTAGTGACACATATATTTTGTGTTGTTAGCAATGATATCATTTAATTTATATACCATTAAAACCTGATGATATGAGATTTTTCCACCTCAAGCATCATATTGAAACATTCTAGTGTTCACATGTCACCCATTCTTGACATTTCATATAGTGTTCATTACTTGTTATATGATATTTTGATAGATGTTGTGCAAGATATGAATGCTATTATGATATTTTTCATTATACAAAAACCTTTTATTTTTATTGGGTATTTGTATTTGTAACGTTTTATTTTGATGGAAACCAAGCTTTGGTCTGTGAGGTGTTATGGGCCCTCTTAGATCAGAATTTGATGGATAATCTTTGATCTTTATTTTAATTTTGTTACGATATGATTTGAATATGGATGGAAAACATTGATTGGTGGGGTGTATGGGCTCTCATAGATCGAAACATGTAATGACATGACCATATCTCAAGATATTGGGGGTTCTGGAGAAGATTAAGATGTTTAATTTCAGGAAACCTAGAAAAAATAGAGTTTGGTGTTATGAAGACACACAATTTGTTCTTCTGTTTTGGAATAAATGAATTTTCATAATTACATGTTGCAGTCCGTATGTCCATGATGTGTATTTGTTGAACATGTGACTGAGTATGTGACTCAAGACATAGGGTTGGTAAACATTTTGTAGAACATGTCGAGTACTTGGAGCACACAATGTGTGGTAATAAATTATGTATCTGGCCATGTGAAAAACAATAGAGATGGATGGAAATTTTTTTGTATACACCGTGTCTAAAGTGTGCACACAGTGTAGTGTTACACCAGTAGAAATGTGTAGTTATGGCCTTGTAAAAGTACCTAGGAATGATGGAATATTTACATACACATTGTCTCTCATGAATAATTTACCGTGTGTATGGGGTGTTACACGATCACGTTGGAAGAGGTACACTCACATGTAATGCCTAATGGGAACACATCGTGTAGTGGTTCAACACACTGTGTAACTCTCTTTTGAAAATTTTAATGGTTTCCTTCATTTTTTTCATTCTAGAACTCCTGTGATTCAATTTAAATAATATTCTATTAAGGTGTGAACTTGACCTTGTAGATTTATGCCACCATGAAGTCCTATGGTCGTATGCCAGGTGTAGGGTGGTGATCAGACACTGGAAATTGTAGATCTTTAACAACTAGAATATCCTACCATCTTTTATATCTTGGCACCAACTGTTATCCCTGTGATAGGTACGGATTCATAGTTAATTGAAGGCTTTATAAGGATGATGTAGACCTTTTAGGGAGCACCACATCCTGCCCCTACTGTAGAATAATTTACATGGGTGTTCCAGAAACAAGATTCTCCCACTCTTTGAAGAGATATAGGACCACAGGCTACAAAATCATGGATGGAGTCCATACATTCTATCTTTCCGAACCTGGAGACTACTCCTAGGAGGTTGGGGAATCTCGTGACTTACATGTTGTGTGATTCCTCCAAGAGATGATGGAATGTGGTTTTATAGGTGGGATGTCAATAGGATATGAATTGGGAAGAGTTTCAAAGGACCTTAAAGGATTACATTTACCCCGAGACGTTGAGGGTCGACCATGCCCGTGACTTCATGCATTCAGAACATGGTACTCTTTCAGTAATGAAATACTCTTCTCATTTTAAAGACCATCAATTCTTCACACCATTTTTGCGGGGTGATGAGTTATCACTGGCTAGGTGATTTGAGGTTGGTCTCCAGTAAAACATCCAGTCATAAGTAAATGTTTTGAGGTTGACTTCAGTGACTATTTTGGTAAACAAAGAGATGATTACCAAGAAAAATATGATAGAGTATAGAGGGGTGAGCCAGGGTAGTTCAGCATCCAAAGCTGGTACTCGTTCAACTGATAATAGGAATCACCATAGGGAGCCTTCATGTGGTGATTCTAGTAGTAGGGATGTGTCTTTGGGTATCTCGAGGAGGTGTTACTAGTGTTGGTAGAGTGGTATCATGATACCGAAGTGGTAGAGAGGCTCATTTGAGTGTCAATATTGTGGAAATATGGGTTATCTTAAACGTTTTTGTCAGATGTACTCACCAGCAGCAAGTGAGATGGGATCTGTTATGACTACACATACAGGAATGGGGCCACCAGTTTCTAATCAGTTAGGTAACTAGAGTTACTCAGGACACACTACTGGAAAAACTATCTATACCCACGGTTCAAAACCGTGGGTATAGCCCCCAAAACCGTGGGTATAACCTATACCCACGGTTTTGGGAACCGTGGGGCTGAGTGGCGTCGCAATAGGGGTCTTAGGCTATCCCCACGGTTTGGATGAACCGTGGGTATATATACGGTCACCGTGTATACACACCGCTGCACAGGTGGCGTATGACTTCCCCCACGGTTTGAAAACCGTGGGAATTTACCTCTAAAAAATGGGCACGCAGGAATCGAACCCAGCTCGCTGCATAGCGGCACAGGGCGTCTGACCAACCGACCTACAAGCTTATCTGGTGTATAAGTATATATTTATTTAAATATATTAATATTATCAATTTTTCGTAAAATAAAACGCGGCCAAGAAATCGACGCCAGCATGATTCGAACCAAGGACCCAAGAGCAGCCGGACTACACGGCTTACCAACCAAGCTATCCAGTTATTTGATATACATATATATATTTTTATAAATATATTAATATCACCGGTAATCGAAAAACAGTAAAAAGCCGGATTCGAACCCGCGGGTACTACGAATTTATTTCTTGAACTAACCAACGGAGCTGGGAAAGTATTTCTTAAAATTTCATATATCTCTTTACTTATATTTTTAGTTATATTAATCCAAATTGTGTTCCCACCAATTTTTTTTCGGTGTCCCGCGTAATTTTTTTTCCTGCACCAGCTATACCCACGGTTTTAAAAAACCGTGGGTATAGGTCTTCAAAAAAAATACCCCAATACCCACGGTTTTTCAAAACCGTCGGTATAGATATTCTGAAAAAACTCTATACCCACGGTTTGGCCAAAACCGTGGGTATAGGTCTTTAAAAATAAGCTATACCCACGGTTCTGGGAAAACCGTGGGTATAGGTGACCTATACCCACGGTTTTCAGAAACCGTGGGTATAAGTCCACATTTTATCCGTATACCGACGGTTTTCGAAAACCGTGTGTATAGGGGTACCCTATACCCACGGTTTTTTGCAAAACCGTGGGTATAGGACCGTTTTCCAGTAGTGACATTCAGGTCATGGAAGTGGTGGGGGTCCCAGTTTCCACGTGATTGATTTTTAGAGATCAGAGAGTGGATCAGCTTAGGGTATCCATGCAAGGTCACTGATATGCGTTACAGTTCATTCTATTGAGGTAGAATAGGACCAACATGAGAAAGATCACATACCATCTTTGGAAAAAAGGTACGATTCTAGTTTCCTCAGTTTTAGCTCCATTATTTTGGATATAGGGGATTGCCATAGTTTTATATATGTTTCCATTGTAGAGAGACTTGGGCTATTTATCATTACTTCCGATGATGTTATAATGATAGAAACTCTGTTGGAGATTAGGAAAACTAGTGTATATTAGTTCAATGAGTACCCTCTTAAGGATGGTGGGTGTCCCTTATTATGAGAAATCTATGTCTTAGTGATGAAATGTTTCAATATCATTATTGAAATGGATTATCTTTCCTCCATTCAGTCCATTGATTACTACTATCGCTGCATGGTGATTTTCATGTCACCAGGGGTGGATATTTTCTACATAAGAGATAATGGGATGTCTTAGGGTGCAGTGTTACACTCCAGCATCATGGATTTGGCGGAATCATAACCCAGATTAAAATTTTAAATCTGGATTACTAGGGGATATCACTGATGGAATTTCCTTTAGATGTTTATATAATTAGACATGTCTTCCTATACAACTTTTTAGGATTACCTCTACAGCGAGATGGAGATTTCATTATTGAGCTTATGCCAAAAGAGGATCCATTTTCCATTCCCCTATATAGGATGGCTACACCAAATTTAAAGGAGCTCAAGAATCAGTTAGATGACATGATGGTGAAGGGTTTCATATGAACCAACACTTCTCCTGTGGTTTTGGGTGTCCTTTTTGTGAAATAGGTTCCCGATACCCTTAGACATTGTGTGAATTAGCAGATTATGAACTATTTCATAGTCAATAATAGATATATGTTACTATGAATTCATATTATATTGGATCATCTACAAGGTTCCAGGGTGTTCTCAAATATTTACATGAGATCTGGTTATTATCAGTTGCATGTTAGAACATTAGATATACCTCTTATAGCCATTCAGAGTATGTATAGTCTATATGAGTATTTTGTTATCTCATTCGGTCTCAGGAATGTGCTATTCATTTTTATAGAACAGATGAACCAAATGTTCCATCCTTACATGGATTATTTTGTGGCAGTCTTATTGTAAAATATAGTGGGGTATTCTAACACATGACACAACCATGTCATCCATATTGAGATAGTATTGAGTACTCTGAGAGAGAATCAGTTATATGATTATCTCTCAAAGTGCGACTTTTGGAAGGAGTAAATTTATTTCCTAGGTAATGTAATCTCAGAGACAATAGTACCAATAGACTCAGAGAAGGTGATAGTTGTAGTTTCCTGGGTGCATCCGAAGATCATATTTGCGGTACGATGTTTTCTAGGGATGTATGGTTAGAACAAACACAATTTTTAGGACTTCTCAAGATTAGCAGCACCACTAACAAGACTAATTAGTAATGGAGTGAAGTACTTGTGGACTGATTCCAATGATTCATCCTTTCAGGCACTAAAACAGATATTGAATTCAGCACCAATACTGATTTTTCCATAATCAGGTAAGAGTAACATGATTTACTATGATGCATCAGGTTTCAGGATGTGGGAATCGATTATTCAAGGGGAAGGAGTCATTGCATATGGGTGTCGGTAGTGGAGGCCACAAGAGAGGAACTACCCAATGCACGATCCTGAGTGAGAAGTAGTTGTGCATGACTTGAGTTTTTTGATAAGTTATTTATAGGGAGGTCATTTGGTGGTGTACACGGACCAGAATAGCCTCAATTATATCTTTACTCACCATGATCTAAATTTGAAAATGAGAAGGTGGGATGTGTACCTCCAATATATTGACATTTTTCTTGCCTACATGCCTAGGTAAGGAAACGTAGTGGCTATTATGTCGAGAATGATGAATCATGTATAGTTTATTCAATTGGAAATTAGCTAATGGATACTTATGGATCTCTTCTATGAGTTTCATTTGGATGTGGAAGACAAATAGGGGAAGACATTTATTTCATTTATAGTGGTTACCTCTAATCTACTGGATCGATTGTGAATGTGACAGCTATCAGATTATGAAGGCCTATTCCTACCGGAGAGTGTGTTAGGCGAGGACCCTAGTCCTGGGTGGATGGTATGTGAAGAAGAGGTTTTGTGGTTTCATGGTTATGTATGGGTGTCAACGGACATACATGAAAACCTATTGCGTGATTTTCATGCCACTATATGGGAAGTTTATCCTGGTGTCACCAAGATGTATCAAAATCTACATCATTAGTATTTTTGTTTAGGAATGAAGAGGGATGTAGCTAGTTTTTTTATGATATATTCCACCTCTCAACAAGTGATGTTGGAGCATCATTGACCGAGAGATCTAATACAAAAGTAATCCATTCTTGAGTGTAAGTGGATGGACGTACCAATGGATTTTGTGACGGGTTTATCAAGGTCGTCTAGAGGATATTATGTTGTATGGGCTGTTTTTGATAGACTTATGACAGTTCCACATTTCCTTTAGATTAAGGAAACCTTTAGTGTTGAAGATATGGGGATGTTGTACATTCAAGAGGTAGTAGGTTTTCACAGGGTTCCACACTATGTCATTTATATATAGTGATGCCCGATTTACTTCTCATGTCTAGAAGGTACTATTGAGGGCATTGGGTACATAGGTACATCTGAGTATAGCTTACCATCTCCAAAAAGAAGGCTACACTTATTGCACAATTTATCTTTTGGGAGACATTCCTTGATCATGAATCCTAGTTTTTGAGGGCCCTTGGGAGAGACACATACCCCTGGTGGAGTTTTCCTACAATAATAGTATTTAGGATAGGATTCAAATGAAACATTGTGAGGGGTTGTATGGTAGTCCATGTTGATCACCCCTATATTGGATGGAGGAAGGAGAAGATGCTATTATGGGACATCATCTTGTCTAGGAGACCACATAGAAGGTGGAGTTGATTTGGAAGAGGATGGATAATGCATAATCTGAGAATAAATCTTATGCGGTTTGAAGGAGATGACCTCTGGAATTCGAGGTCAGATATCATGTATCCCTGTGTTTTACACCGAAGTTGGGACATTGGAGGATTAGGATACATGGGAAGCTTCCAATGAGATATGTTGGTCTATTTGATGTTTTGGAGAGAGTTGGACTAATTTCATAATCGTTTCAGTTACCTCAGAGGTACCAGGATATGCATCAAGCAATTCATGTTTCCCAGTTATGACATTAAATTTCATACCTATCTCATGTTTTTCAACTCGAGGAGGTTTATTTGGAGGTGGATTCATCCTTCAAGGATCATGCTATTTGGATTATGGATCGCATCCTATAGGTTCTCTATGGATAGTCTGTTCTTCTGGTATGGGTGTTATGGAATCATGGGCAAGTGTAAGATGAGACTTAGTAGAGGGAGGTCATTGTGCGATCACAGTGGCCGTGCTTATTTATAGATTCTTCCTAACCACCCTTGGAATGAAAATTCAGAGAATCATTGGGGGGAATATTGTAAGAACCCATATCATATTTTAATATATGGATCTATTTTTCGAGTTGTTTTACTGAGAAAGGAGGAAAACCGATTTTTCTACGAACATTCCTTGTAGTTTTGAGTACACATCATGTACCTTGCTTACCATGTACAATACAATTTCGACAGTGTAACTGCAAAGTATAAGGCCATGCAGTGACCTTGTTGACCTTATTAAGTTGATGCTCGATTAAGGATGATACACGACATGTAGTTTTTATAAACACACCATATACTTTTATTTTTATATGATATACTATAGTAGTGTCACATCTCATGTCTAGGAACACCTTTTGCTTTCCGTGATTCATACAAAAGTTCTCCGTAATGATGAACGAAGTTTGATCTACCGATTCTCCATCCAAGCTTCGATTGGAGAACTGTCAGTTGTATTGGAATCCCAAAGATGAGTTCTCAAACCCTAATTATCCCATATTCCTAATTCATCTCACTTATGATATATTCATGGCTAGTAATTTTCTACCTTTTTTAGATCTACGTTGATCTAGATTGATTCAATGGCCGACGATCAAATATATCGATCATACGACATCGCGGTATGTGGATTATGACTTTAGTTAATTGTTTTTTTGTATTATATATGATAAATGTGATGCATTCCATAATTTAAGGTATTGCATGATTTTTAATTATACCCTATTATTACATGATATGGTTTGATTGATTGAATAAAGGATGTGGCTTATGTGTAAGATTAGATACATTGTCTAAAGGTCACCCCAAGGGTGAATTTCCCATTGATTGTTTGTTTATAGATGGTTCGTACAGGTTGTATATGAGGCATACCATGTTTTCCATGCATAGTTTGATCAGGATAGATTTTTATTGATTATATGAGAGGCATGTGATATGCATTGTGAATGGTCAGCCAGGTGGTAGTCTCATATTTCATGGGATGCATTGATGTAATATCCGCACTGTTTTTCCAATGGACCGTGAGAGTCTTTGACCAGGAGGACTTATGAGGATTCCAGATTATTTTCCTTGATATAATATGTGAACTACTACATGTTTTCCAATAGACCATGAGAGCCTCGGAACAAGAAGGGTAACGAGACTTCCAGATTAATTACACTGGACCACGAGGGATTTTATGTAGATGATCAACCAAAGGAGAATATACTATGAGTGATTTCCTAGAGGGTCCGTATTTATTGAATTGATGTTTTAAGAGACCAAAGGGTATAGACAGTGATATGATTCCAAGAGTGTCAATTGTGAAAACTTGAATTATTATGACATGTCTGTCATACCGAAGTTCAAACTTGGATTGGGTCTTACATGACTTTTTAGATGGCCTTATAGGATATATATTTTTGTTACATAAATAGAGAATATAGATCTTAAGCATGATACCATGGGTTACATGATTCAATAAAAGAATATAATTGTTAAATGAATGTAATTTAAAAATGTATGATAGTTTACTTTTGAGTACTTCAACGTTTATTGCTTCCCTCTTGAAATTTACCTTCTATATATAGTCCTTGATAGTTTGGCACAAATATTTTCCTTCTTTTATACTAGGATACATCTCACTCCATGTTTGGGACATTCTTTTGAACCCAAAAAGATGATGTGATTATAGGTATATATAAGGTCAGGCACCCTTATTTTCTAGGTAGTTGATTATTGTAGGAGCTGTATAGCATGGGACCAAGCTTTGTCTTGCAATGCTATTGGATTTTATTTTATTTTCTTCTATATTAGATTGTATTGTATTTATAGATTTGGAAACTATTTTGGCTGATTTCCTAGACACATGTGTCATGAATCATATATATATATATATATATTCTCCAATTTTTTTATTACTATAAGTCATCTATTGTTTACTTGTGTTTTATAGTATTGCTACTTCTACTATTATTTTATTCTTATATTTGTTGTGTATATTATACCAATGAGGGCATAGTTTTCCATTATCAAACCATGTACCTCAATACTAGTTAGTAGCCTCTGGAATTTGGGAAAATTTTCTCGAGGTCATATGATCAAACGGGAATGGGGAACCATTGGGTGGCACCCAGATCTATGACATTAAAAATTAATCCATAATATTTGGTTATGGGAAATGAAAAACATCATTAATGAAGATAGTAGTTCATATGTACGTATGAAAACTTTTTCTATTATATTATCACATTTAAATAATTAAATGTAATTATATATGTATATATTATAAAATATTTTAATTAATTCCATCCTTAATAAATTCCATGTTACGTGTAAAGGAATCACATTGTATTGAGAAGAAGGTAGTCCACACATCCAGAATCGATGTTATCATATTCCCACAAGATGAAAATGATGATTTTATGTATTATATAAACTTACAGAATCATAAATAAATTTTAAATATCACATATATATATATATATAAAATAAAAAATTCATCATTACTACCAATCTTGAAAGGTGGTAGTGGAAGAACAAATGACATAGGTTCGTGAGGTGGTATTCGGTCATAGACATGAATGATGATTACATATCCAATATAATAGATGTGTGTGAATTTGTTGGTATAACAATTAACATAACAAAAGTTTTGTATATTTAAGATACTGAGGTTGTTATATAAGAATTATACAATAATAACTAATGGTGTTGAGAAATAAATAAATCAAAATTTATCGTTGAAGAACGTTACCTCCTCTTCAGGTAACATCTTTTGGTTTATACAAAAATACATAATTGGATATATTTATGTCTAGAAAAATATATTATAGAATGATTGGAGGGATTCTGGGCGATTATTTTGGTAGGTATTGGACTATTAATGTTTGTTTGAGAGATTTAATGAAGGGGAGAGGGGGAGGAAGTTTATTAGTGGGGGAGAGGACACACCAGACACGTTTTTAAAGAATTGTGTTCTCACCACATTTTTACCTATCTGGAGACTTACCTAACACAAAACAATTTCTAAATGAATTTTATATATATATAAATATATACATATATATAAGTCTATACATTAGGTTTTGGAAAATATTTGGTTGATTTTTACACCTTATACTCTAAGTTTAACAACAATGTGAACATGTTTTCACCCTAATCAGTACAATTCATTTTAACTACATTTATAAATAACTGTTTTAAAATTATTAGTTCAACAAATTATAAATTATATATGATGATTATTATAATTCTTTATATAATTTTTAAAAAACTAAATCAATGGATTTTCAGATATAAATTTAAACTTAATCCCATATATGGGATAGGAAATATTGTTTTTAAATTGAAAATATTAAAAAGTAAGAAATGTTTTTATAAAGAAATTTAATATAAAATTTATAAAGACTAGATAAATCACATTAATATATGTAAAATTTATTTAATTACACTAATTACTATTAAATATTTAATTTAACATAAAAATTATTTCGAATAAATGTCAGTTTTCAATTAAAATACAATATTTTTCACTATACATCAAAAAATGAAACTTCTTAGAAAAATTAACGAAATTTAACATAAGATAATTTTGAAATTAAATTTTCAAAAATGATGTTTATTTTTTCAAATACAATTTAACGAAGTGTAAAAATTTTATTTCAATACGAGTGTACAATTAAAATGCATCAAAGATTCTTTTAGAAAGATATATATTTTATACAAACAAAATGGATTTGTTCATATATTTTGTGTATAAAATATATTTATTTAATTTAAAAAAATTTTATTTAATATATTAGATATAAAATTAGATAACATCATCCACTAATCATTATTAGATTAATTTAACATGATAATAATCCTATTGCACAAAAAATAGTTTTTTTCTGAAAAAATTTATTATATAATTACTCTACATATTAATTTCTAATAATTTGGTATCCAAATAATTTTATAAACATATGTTAAATATATTTTTCCAAATTTATTAGATATTTTTAATAAGTTTCATTATAGTGTCTAGTTGATAATTATCAAATTAAATTATAATACTAACAGTAATTTGTAGTTTGTAGAAATGATTCCTTCTTAGCACAGAAGCCATCAGAGAAACATTGTATTATAAGTTATATAATAAAATATAGAGTTTTGTGTACCAAAATATTATCTCAATATTTTTTTTAGAATAATATTAACTTCATGTTTCTTATAAATCAAATTATAAACAATGTTCAATATATTATAAAAGGAATATATTATAAAATATTTGGGTGTTACATTTTCCCAACCTTAAATAAGTTGCATCCTGAAAATTTTAAAAGGATAATTAATTCAAGGGTTTGATATCTAAAAACACTACTCTTGAAAAATTCACATCAAAAAATCGGTTAGTAACACATCTTCATAAAAAGTGGTTAATGAAAATGTGATAGTCAAGAAAAAACTTGGGTTATCAATATTAGAACTTTAGGGAAAACAAGGACATCAAAAATAAAATTACCAACAATGTTTTGATTGAGATAAATAGAGAAAATTGATCTCATGAATGTATTTTTTCCAGATAAGGTTAATTACCACAATTCTATAAACCACAAGTGTGTAAAAATAAAATGGTTATCATAAAAAATGATGATAATAGGAAAACTTTTTTGTTCCAAGTCCTTTTTATCCAATTATTGATGAATTGTTTCACTCTATAAAAATATATGGAAATATACATAGATAATACATTTATATATCATAAGACCATTCTTATCCTTTGGATGTGCCTTTGAAGTAATTCTACTACATCTATTTTCATAGGATTATCATATAATGAAGTACAAACTTAGTCTATAAAACCTCATCCAATGTTCATCTTAAATAATTTCATTAATGATCAACCATGTGACCCTTCCATGTATTATGATCCAATGAATTATAATTAATCCCATAGTATTTTTTTAGTATCTAATTTTATTTATTCATATCAATTATATATTTATCCCAACATAATAATCTCAAAATTAAGGACTTATTTAGTGTTATTATTCCCTACATCATTTTTTCTTAAATAAGTTAACCTTATCTATGAATTATTTTTCATTATTATTTGTAGAATTCAACTTGTGATCTGAAATATGGAGTGAAATAATACTTGTGTAAAATACTAATATTTTTAATAATTATCATAAACATCACATCATTGACAAAATAGTCTAATAACATTATTCTTGAATATGAATAATATTACATTAATAATTCCACTTAATCAAATATGATAACTTTTGTTTTAAATTTATCTATTAGCATCTTCTAAGGTATATTCCCCTAGCATTTAGGTCATTCACTCACATAGTTTCTTATATATTTATAGATAAATAATTGAACAATGTAAAATTATTTTCCCTTTTTCTCTAGACAAGAAGAAAATAATATTTCCATTAATTCATTCACTAAGGGGTTCCCTATACAAGAATCAAATTATAGAAAAAATATCATTACCTTATTCACTATATCCACCATTTTTTTTATATCCAATTATTTATTTCTATTCATTGAATCCCTATTGGGTATGAAATTTGTTATTTTTCTAAATATCATAAGATACCATATACTAGCATGATTAGAGTGTTTATAAGACTAGCGCCCTTAATATACTTTTCAAAACCCATTAGATAAATTTTGAGTCTTGTACCTCATGTTGTTTATGAAATCCATTACATTCCTACCTAACATCATAATGGTAGATTCATACTCAACCACAATTTCATCATCTTTTTCACCAATAAATGTAAATATCTTTTCATCAATATTTTTTCTCAGGAGGTAAATATTTTTCAATGAATGTACAATTTAAACCATTATATTCTATTTGAAATACTTCTTATTCAACCATAGTTTTTTGGATCAATGATCACCATTGATCAACATCAGCATTAATATCATACAGTGTTAGAATAGACTATTCCTTTCTGACACATCCCAATCACACAAATATCATCTCCAATGACTTAATGCATTGATCAGTATCCATGGGATTAGAAGACTTATAATATTATGGTGGACTTTTTCACATAAATAGATCTTTCATCAGAGAATGTCTTTGGTGAAAATGTTTCTTTATCTTGGAAAGGGGATTTTTTATAACTTTATTCATAATCCCTAACATATCGATAACCTTCTTAGCTACAATACCAACAATATAAGCTTCCCAAAAAGTTCAATCTCTACATTTTCCATGTGTATTGATACACTTTTTACATCAATGATTCATTTCTAAATAGTAGCATGCACTAGATTAGATCATAAGATTATGAAAAATATTCTCTAATCCTAAAACTGGTTAAATTCGTATCATAAATAGAAAACTAATCTATAGATAATATCATAGTCATAAAAATGGTTTCTTTTTTATGTTCATCTATACATATTCTCAATTTCTATCATAAGGTTACAATTGATAATATGTATTTTCCTAAATCTAGTCCCAAAGGATACTACTAAACTTTATTTAATACCAACTATAGAAACCCGACCCCATTAAAATTAGATAAGATTCTTAATAACTTTAAATTGGAATGATTAAAATAAATGGTTTATTTTAAAATGATCATATAATTTTTTATAGTTATTCAAGAATAAGTAATCTTGATTAAAATAAAAACGTTGAATAATCTAATAAAATGGCCATAACATCGAAGTGTGAATTAATAAATGAATCAATTATGTCTATAAATTGTAAATCCTCAAACAACTATTGTAAATACATCAATATATAATCAATGTCATAAAAAATAAAATCTTGTTAGATTAATAACAAAGAGGATGTAATATAACAAAATGAAAATGAATTGAGTTATGAAATTTCTTCACTACTTAGTAACATTAATTTCATGTCCCCTTAGATGAAATAACTCAATGTGAAAATAAAAAACTCTTGAATAATAGTAATATTCATGATATAAAATTTCAAAAGTGTAGTATATAAATTATATAAAAAAACATGATGCATTACATTACAGTACACCTCAATGAAATAATATTGATATTATACCCCTTAAGTTATGCTTCTTTTTACTTTTTTTCCCTTTAACATCCATTATAGTGGTTTCAAACCAGTTAATTATGTATAATAGAATCATATTAATATATATGATATCATATATGATCCTTTTATAACGTATTCTTACTAGTTTGTTAACAATTTGTCATTATTCTTATTATTTTGTGTCTTAATTACCTTGTATTTCAAGTATGTTTTAACTAGTTATTTTTTTCTCCTAATAATATCATTATTTCATCATATAAAATTTATAAACAATGATATAAACATCATATATATTAATTTTATATTTATTTAGTGTAATTCATACAATATGTTGGTAGGAAATAAAATACAACATTCATGGGGATGATATGTCTTACGTACGCAAGAACACAAATCCTATTTTTCTTGTTGTATTGAAAGAAAAATATGTTAGTGATATATATGTATATTATAATTATATTATAATATTAAATTAATATTTATCATATATTTTAATTTAAATCAGCCTAAATACATTTATTTAATGTTTGGATGAATCACATATCTTTCAAAATGCGGTAGTCCACACGTCGACAAATGATATTATCCTATTCCCAAAAAATGGAAAGAATGACGGTATGTGTTATATAAAAAAATATTGAAGAATAAATTATGAATAATCCACATATATATCATATATATAAATAAATCCATCATTTTTATCATCCTTAAAATGGTGTAGTTGAATAATTAACAACATTGGTTCGTGAGGTGGTAGTCCACCATACATAAGAGTGATGATTGGGTATCCCATTTGAAGAATGTGCGTGAATGATTAGGTCATTCAATTAAAATAAAAAAAATAATAGTAAATTTAATTTAGTGATGTTTTTGTATAATAAATATATAATACTAATAAAATTGGTGGAGAAACAAATAATTTAAATGTTCTCATTGAAGAACACTACCTCTTTTTTAGGTAACTCCTTCTGGATTATACAAAAAGACTCCATTGTTTTCATTTTGGTACAAAATAAATATTATGATATTAAGGGAGGTATTTTGGGATTTTTATTTCAGATCGAACAAACTATGGTATCTTGAGAGGTGTACAGAAATGTGGGAGGGGAAGACTTTTATAAGTGGGGAGAGGGCACAGTTGAAATTTTTTAAAGGAATTGTTTGATTCCCACGTTATTACCAAACAAGAGGCATAAATAAAAAATAAAAATTGGGTACATGAAGGATTAGGGTTGAAATATATTAATATAATGTTCGTTAGACTTTTTAGTGTCATATTTACAACTTATAATCTATGTTTAACCACTATTTAAACATGGTTTTATTATAATCCTAAGAGTTAATTTTAAATTTTTTCCCTAATCAATGTTTTAAAAAATTAATCTCACCTTTTTAGAAATTATAAATTATACTGATTTCAAATATGGAATCAATTTTTTCCTTTTAAAATCGTATAATAGGAAAAAATTAATTTAAAATTAATCATGTATACATGATTGGAACAATGGTTTTTTAAGAGAAATGTTTCAAATGTTTGAAATATTTTATATCTAAATTCAATATAAGATTTATCCCAATGTCATAAATTGGTATAATATATGTAAAATCAATATAATTAATCTTTAATCCCAATTACAAATAAAATTTTACACTATATATTATTTTGATGAAAAGTTAGTTTTGAATTAATATTCATAATTTTTACTATTAATCAAAAAATGAAACTTCTCAGAAAATTACACAAAAATTCAAATGAAGATAATTTTTATTTATCAATTTAAAAAACAATGTTTCTTTTGAAAACAAAAATTAATTTAACTTTTAATTTTTTTAAAAAAGTTCTCCCTTAAAAGGTAGTAACACTACGTTTGAAAAAATATTGATTTATAAGGATAAAAATGGATTTTATCTTCTCTTTTTCATATCAAATATTTTTGATCAATGTAAAAACATTTATTTGAATAAATAATAGAGAAATTTAATCTATATCATCATATAATAATAAATACCTCATTTGTTTAAGATAAAATTACTTTTTTGTATAAATTTATAATTTTCCATAAAAACAATTCCATTATAATTGTTTTCTAAATTAATTCTTATAAATTGGTCACTAAAATAATCTATAATCATATGTTAAAAATATTTTAAAAGTTTATTTAATCCTTTTAATTCATTTAATTATGATGTCAATATGATAACTATCATATTAAATAACAATATTAATATTATATTATAGGTTTGTAAAATTCGTACTTAGGTGTAACACAAGCTATCACAGACACTAATTATTGTGTGTAGTACAAGGAAAATTAGTTTTTCAAGCACCAAAAGATAATATCAATGCGGTTTTTAGTGTAATATTATCTTGGAGATTCAGATAAATAAAACTATCAAATAAGTTAAATTTATTCCAAGATGAAAATATTTTAATCATTCAGGGTGTTACATTATTTTATATAAATATAAATACTTATAAAAGAGAAGAAATAAAATATAAAAAATCTGACTTTACAATTAACATAATCTAATAAAAATATAATCACTAAAGGAATTCTATACCTCCATTGATGAAAATAGAGTTAAATATCCCCTTACGAGTTTGTTAATAAATCAGAATAACATAGAAAGAGATCACAAAAAGAGAGTTATAAATCACATGAGTATATAATGATTTATTAAAAAATATCCCAATAGAATGTAATTAAATCATTTAAAATAAAAAAATATATATATTTTTAAATATTTCTAAATAAATGTAAATTGAGAGAATGAACACAAACTTTAGGTAAAATTTAATTTCATCTAGTTAATTCATCAATTATCATACAATTATGTTTAATAAAAAATTAATATATAGTTGAATTGTATTACTTTTTCCATTATTTTGATAAGTTATAGTTATTGAAACATATTTACAGTTATTTATATCTAAATGAGAATGTATTGATGATATATTTTATTTTAAATTATTTAATTTCATTTGATAATTTTATTTTGGTCCTTTGATATTTACAATATTAAAAAATTATTTATTGAAGATTACAATAAATTAATATAAATTTATAATATATAATATTCACTCACGATCAATGTATGAAGTATAATTAAAACAATGAGAATATCAATATAGGAGTATGGAATCAGTTGTAATTATCCATGTCAAAAGAGAGGGTGGGAGGATATATAGTATATATAAATTTAAATAGTTATAATAAGATCCTAATAACATTAATATGTAATATTCTTATATATGAAATAATTTATACTGGAATAAAAATATAAATTAATCAGGATATATGAAATAATATTAGAGAATTAAAATTAATGAAAAATGAGGTTACCTCTTAGTATATGATTTTACCCTATGCTAAGACATGAAAGATTTGGTTTGATTAACTCCAAATGGTCCCTAAGAGAATAAAGTGGATTGTGAGAGATTAAAAAGGAATATATTTGTCATTGATTGTATCATATCATACCTAGATTCCTTTAAATAGTTCCTAAATCATGGTTGACCACATGGTCTCAATTGTATCTCCCCACATGCAAGAGACTACCAATAAGAAGTGCGGTCCTATGTGAGTTTTTAGGGAGACTATGCCCTCATCACTAGATTATAACACACACACAAAATAACATAATAGTATAAGAAAATATAAAATATTTATAAGATAAATGAAAATGAAAAATATATATAAATAATTCTAGAAGGAGCCTCATCTACAAAGATGATGATACATGTTGTATGTCTAAAAATTATCCAAAATATGTAGGCATGGAATGTGTACCTTACATGAATCAAATTTAAAAAATATACCAAAAAGTCTCCAACTAGAATTGTGACCCTCTACTCAGACCCATGCTTACATGCTTCTAAATAGTAATAAAGAACCTATAGTACGAAACGTTCCCTTGTCCATACCTACAATAATATAATTTGTTCAGGTAACCAAGGCAGCTTGAAAATGTGTGAGACTAAATCATTGTAGGTAACCACCCATGGTCTATAGCATCTAATTATTCAATATATATCAATAGTGAGATTGATGAATCATAAAAATTAAGGAAGTATTGAACGTATAAATTCTATAATTCCCATGTTCTCAATAATAACCATATTGTTTTAGTCAATTTCATTCAAAATGAAAGTCCCTTATTTAATATTCATTCATGTGTCATTTATAATCATATTAAATTAATGATTTAATTTCATTTAATTAATAATTATTGAGAACCAATGCATACCCTAATGTCCCACAGGATAGGATGATGAAAGGATTCCAAAAGAGGACATCCCAAAAGTATAAACAATGACTAAATTCAACCATGTGATTTCGCTTGGAATGAGCATCATATAAACTATACTAGTTTATTCATTAATAAATTATGAGAATATTCCCATACATTGAATTCATAATTTTGAATCATGGTTTCACTCAAGTAATAATATAAACCAACACCATATATGCCCATCCATGATGATGCTCAAGAACACTTGTATCACTCTAGGTGTGGTATAATGTAACAGCTACACAAGTCTATCTTTTTTGGTCCACTAAGGGATCCCAATTATCATCCATAAAAATATGATCAAATTTCCTAGGAGTATATCCTTTTGAATCCCTTTATATTCCACGTTTCACATGAAATATAATGTTCACACCTCAATTATATCATTTCTAATCTACTATGCAGTTCATGTATCACTCAGGAAAATGAAAGGTACAATCTAATTTGGATCATAAAAAACATTTTCATAATAATCCATGTGTCACCCTATTAATAAAAACAATTAACCAATTCACCTCAATTTAATCGTTTTAATTATTCCAAAGTTCATCACCCTAACCAATTCAATTTCATCTCTCCTAGAAGGTGACTCATGTCACGGGCTACACTTAAATGGATTACATTTAATTTACTCTAGGGTAATTTCATTTAAAAAATAATTTCACGCTTAGAAATACATTTCAAGGATACGGAAAATTGGTCATGGTAATTCCGTCCCTATCAATTATTTGGTTCAATTATAATTGATATCATAAATTATTCTATATATCAATTCACAATTAAAATATTAATTAACAATTCAATATTAACAAACCTTAACAAGTTGAAATGGGAAGTCCTCAACGGAGTACAATTTCATATTCCATAATAAAATACACCATTTAAATTCTTAACATTCACAATGGGCAGTTTCAAATCAAGGGGATAATCTTATAATCATTTATCAATGAACCTATTTAATTAAATAAGATATAGCTATCAATTTTCTTCAAGGATTAAATTTCATATTGAGGAAACACCTAAGAATCTGGTTTGTAGGAAAATAGCGTTTATCGACATTTAAACATTTAAATAAATTCATTTTACCACCTAATTTACCTATATAGTTGATTTTTCATCCACTGTAATCTCTTTATTTGACTCCAAGTAGGAGAAAATCAAAGAAATAATAAAGAATCTATTAATAATGTAAATTATCCTTCACCTAAATTTTATTGGAAACACTAAAAAACAATCTAAAACTAATAGGGAATCTACTGATCGATCATGTGGATCCAACGTGATGAGAGACACAATAATTGGAGATCGGACATAGGATTTACCTTGATTCCAATAATAGTCACCAAGGAGAAGCTCTAATATGATACTTTTCTATGATAGAAGATGAATAAATATATATTTTGGTTTAAATAAATTTTAACAGGAAAATACTAAATTTAACCAAAATTTTTTGGTTTCATGGTTTGGCCACATAGTTTGGGCTATCCAAGCACCAACCGAGACTGCTTGTCTATCAGGAAGGGATCCTTGCACTATTTTTCATCATGATTTTACAAACCATGTGAAATACTTTCCAAAAAACACTTTCAAAATTGTAAATATTCTTGCATGGTTGTGCAGAATTAAATAATCACTATCAAGCCTCACATAGATTTATCTAATTGTTAATCCTTCCCCACATGTTTTGAACCAATTATGTGCATGGATTGTTACACACAAAAACATGCGTTCTGATCTCCAAAACCGCCATAGAAAGCCTCAACACCTACATGACCCCCAAATTAATTTATAAAATGTAATATTTAAAAAATTAAAGTATAAATTGATAAAAATTAAATAATTAATAACTCAATGAATAACTGAGTTCCTAAAAACATCACCATAAAATCAATTCATTCAAAAATATTCCTTCCAAAGGTGGTACGGAATAACCTGCGAAGAAGTCTAGCCACTATTATTTAACATTGACAACCGACACCCATATCTATTCCTATATGTGGCCATGATACCATGGAATGTTTTCTAAAGGAACATACATGCCTCAAATAACCTTCATGTTATGAAAAAAAATACATATCAGATTCTCTTAGAATGTATATATCTATCTATAACTCATCATTTATGGATTGAAAGGTATGATACAGGTCTGAATAGTAATGTCACAACAATGATACATAGATGAAATCATGCATGGATTGATACTTCTGAGTAAATTGAAACCAATACGCTACCAAACTGAATCTATCAACAATATTGAATGACCTAATGTACAATGGTTAATGTTTACCCCCTCCTGATTCCCCTATGTCCCTCCATTAGTGAAACATGCTAGAAACCCCTATCCCAAACCTTAAACATTAAAGTTCATCTAAAAAAATTTATTTATTATTTCAAATGAGATTTCACAGTGTCCAACTACATATGAATCAACTAAAACTTCACGGTGGTCTCTCGAACAATATGAGGTCGCAACCTAGCTGCCTCCCTACCTCTAAACCACACATGGTTGATTTTCATGGCTACCAAAAAATACTCATATATTTTTATCTAAATACTATGCTGAAAAATATTTTTTTAGGTGAATTCAATCAGGGTTATATACCTCCCCCAGGAGACCCTAAAATCTTGTTTGCATGCCCGCTACATTTCCTCGAGCTTATGAATAATACGCTCTAACTAGTAATCAGTTTGACAGTGATAACCTATTCTTAAAATAACTTATGTACCCAGTCCCCTTTGAAAAATCTATTATAATCAAGATATAAACCACGAATCAATATTTGAAATGATAGTGTCTGGGACACTATGAAGTCATACTATCTCATGGATATAGAAACCTAACAATCTCATCAACTAAAAATGCTTCCAAGATAGGTAGTAAATATGTCACCTATATGATCCTATCAGTATGAACCCATCTAGATTCATTTACTCAAGGTGGGATCGATAAAACAATCATGACATACCTCATGAGATCATTACATTTCCACTTGGGAATTTCAAGCTATAGTAAAATTTCGTCTAGTTGATGGTGTCTCATCTTCTCCTTCTGATAGGTGGAACATCTCCAAGAAAAACCAACTACTTCTCTTTTCATACTCAGGCACCAATATTTTAAATGAAAAATCTTGATACATATTGGTGATTCTAGGATGCACTACCCAAGATAAATTGTGGATTTATTTAATCATATTCCCATTCATTCCTGCCAAAACACATATGGAACCATGAACATATAGAACATCATCCTCACTAACAGTCTACCTAGGATGAGGGTCCTTACCTGCCACACTCTAACCTAGGACTACATTCTCATAATATGATAGGTGAATCAATCTCACTCTATCCATTAGGTTAGTGGGAATAAATAATGATGAATTAAAAATCATTCCCTCACTATCATGCACCACCAAGTGAATCTCAGGGAACTAATCCATGAGCATCCACTATCTATTGGAATTTTGTGCTACTTATATTTAAGTCATCCTTCTTAGTGAACTTGCCAATGCATTTCCATTAACATAGATGTTGGAAATATAGAAATTGAAATAATATACATATTAAACCCACCATCACTTCTCTATATTTAGATCTCAAACTGTAAATATGTACGTAACGATCATGTGGTATGGGAACACCATACAAATTTCTCCAAGTAAGTTATGCATCTAAAAACATAATGTGTGAAAAACTACAGAATAATCGTAATCATGCCTCAGGTAATTCTTCTTATGTGGCATCAAATATTAAGACGCATATTATAATAATCAATTACCCAACATAATAACTCCTCCTGAGCGATATCTAATGCATCGCAGTACACTAGGTAAGTCCAGTAGGGATCTAAAAAAAGTAGCATCACCGCTGAAGTTGGTCTCCCTTTAGCAAATAAAAGCCTATTTAAAAATAATTTGACTATATAAACATCACACCCTTCTCAGTATACCCCTTAAGTGGTGATACTAAGCATGACAAGTCTAGTATAAAATTCTTGTAGTAACCTGTCACGCCTCGCCTTCACCAAAAAGAGGGAAGGGTCAGCAGGTTGCGAAGCCCATCATTCTTTAAGTTGAAGGAGAGATAATGACCCCTAAAACCCAGCTTCTACAGGTCCCAGAGTGGTGACTAGCTCCAAGGGTATGGAAATTTCCCACAAGTGGAAGGCATTACCCTTTTTGTTTTATAGGATCGGGAGATAAGATGATGAAACCCAACAACACCAAAGGTAAAAGAAAAGTAAATCCAAAATTAAACCATTCCCACATGAATATTCCAAAAGTAAAAACCACAAAGTACAAAAGGTGACTACAAAGGTTAGTACCAAAGAAAGGAAAACAAAAACTGCAACTACCCCAGAGGTCCAAGCTATTATGGTCCTGCGCGATCCCCGAAGACCTCCTTGAAACCTGAAAGCAGTTTTATATACGTAGGGTGATCATACAAGTACACTCAGAAGGGAAAAACAAAGACTCTCGTGCACAAGTGGGGGAACGTACTAAAGTCCCATGAGAAAAGGTGTTAACCAAACACCTATCAAGCTAAACTATCCACCCAAGCCTCACCAAGGCACACTCCTCAAATAAAGAAAGTCATGTAATATATATAATAAGAGCACATCGATGTTTGGGTACCCCGCACCACTTCCCCAGTAGTTATTTAGAAATCCTACGCATCGAGCCAATCCCGCCATTCTCACTGCAGTCCCACTGCCACACCCACCCGCACACACCTGGGCTACAACCACACACAGTCTCACTGCCGAATCCCACCCGGAAACACCTGGTCCACAACTGTCACATGTAACCACACCTGAAAACACATAGTCCAGAACAACCACCACAACGCCCGAAGACACCTAGGCTAGAAAATCCACTTCCACGCCCGAAGACACCTGGGCCTCATCCCGAAGACAATTCGGAAACCACCTACCGCACACACCTGGAGAACCACCAAACAACCCCGCCCGAAGGTTTTTTTGCTAATAATGGACCTCAGGTCATCACAGCCTGCCCGAAGATACTTGGGCTATCCGGGAAAGGGAGTAGAAGAGGACCTAATAACCAGCCTCTAATAATTGTGTCTGGAAAAACAACCTTCCCCGTGAAATGGGGGTGTTCGGCACTAAGTGCTCATCTTGGGTGGGGCGCGAATAAGAAACACAAAACTACAAATATATATATAGGTTACAATAACTCACCAAAAGTTAGGTTTTTTCAAACAGCCTACAGATCCCAACAGCGCTCAAGTCCGTGTCACAACTCTCACCAACAAAACCCATTTGTCCCATTATTGTTTTCATGTTCAGTAATAATGTTCAAATAAGTTTATGCACTACTGGGAAACTAACACCATAAGCATAACCAAGGAAAAGAAACCATCCAAACGTCAATTTATGTATCCACACCCGGTTCTCTTGTAAATTCACAACAACAAAAGAAAAATTGAGATCCACCCGAAGTACTAGAACCAAGGAATACCCCGTGACACTACCCCATGTCCCCTCCCCCAAAAAGGTTTTTCATCAACAGAGGATCCCACCCCAATTCATGATATAAACAAGGTAACCACACAGTCTCAAAACTCACAAACACTGAATCCATAACAACAGCGGATCCCATCCCCAATTTCACAACCACTGAGAGTATAAAAACAGGGGATCCCTTCCCCTCCCACATCTCCAGCAATCAGCCCAAAAAAGGAAACAACCAAACCAATACCACCGACACAAAGCAGGGCCACGCCTATATTTTCATATTTATAAGATTAAACACACTCCATGATTTCAAATTCCGTGTGTTTTAATCAGGAGTTTTCACAGAAGGGTTGATCCTAGGGCTTTCAATTTATTCAGCCAGGTATGCGTGATTAACCAATTTACTTTTCACAGAAGATGTTTATAATTACAAAACAATCAATTTAAAACATCACAAGGGGTTCATTAGTGCACACACAATGACCACAAACAGCCTCGATTTTCAGAATGTGTAAGCCAGTATAACTCAGAAAGATGATTATAATATAACAACATCAATGATCACAACCCCCCCCCCCTTAATTCTTTATAGGATTCGTTCATTATCTTTAAATAGGTCTAGTTTATCCAATTCTATAGAATCAATAGCATTCCCACCCCACATGATACACAAAAGAGAGAGGCGAAGGATAAATTCCCTACTTGTTGATCGACGATCGACGCTTAGGCCGGGGGTGGAACTTCATAGATAGCGATGTGGTTCGCCTGAATGAAAATCGCCTCATCTATCAACGCTTAAGCCGGGCGCGGAACATTATGCATAATGATGCGGCTCGCCCGATGCACAAAAGTCAGATCCTCTAGATTAAAGTACTCCTCGCCAAGGGTGATCAAGAAAAGAAGAAACCCAGGGCGAACCCTTTAGTCATACGAACAGCGGACTGTTGAGATAAGAATGCGAAACTGCATGAGCGGGGGTCGTGGGTTGACCATGTGGTTGGGCAGTTACACACGATGATATTAAGGTGTTATTTAATATCCCCCATCGGGGAGGTTTCTCGTGATTTTCAGGAATTAATTACGGGCTTTAAGTGGTTTTTAAAGGATTAAAAGAATTAATTTACGTCAAAACATACGTTGAGGAAGTGGCAAAGTTAGGTACTCGGTGAGGGGACACGGTTCCACCGTCACGGTGTCGCCCTCATTGTGTCACCCTCAAGGTGTCACCCTCACGGTGTCACCCTCACGGTGTCACCCTCACAGTTGCACCCTCACGGTGTCACCCTCACAGTGCCACCGTCACGGTTCCACCGTCACGGTGGCACCCTCATGGTCGCACCCTCACGGGGCCACCGTCACGGTTCCACCGTGACCGGTGTCACCCTCATGGTGCCACCGTCACGGTTCCACTATTTTGATGGAGCCTCACTTTTGGTAAAGTAATGGTCCAGAAGAGTCCGGGCCATTACATAACCATTTAACACCAAGAAACTAGGTTCATCAATTAAATAAATGGGATTAACTTAGGGTAAAATAGATCTCACCTTCTCTTGGACCACTAATAATCTTGTCTTAGATATAATGGGATTGAGGAATTGAATCAGATCCATGAAAAAGTGGCATATCTAAAAATATCATATAAATGATTCTCTCTCATTGTATTCAATATGACATTTTGATGCTTGACATGTTCATGTGGATTACGAGAATTCACAGACATATCATCCATCAAAACCACCAAAAGAAATTCTAGATAAGGATGGAACACATAGATCCTATGTTCCATAAAGACTGATGGCGCCTTCATAAGACTGAATGAAATAACTTTGAATGTGTAATCTATCTGACGATCATGATATTTTCCACTTTTTTCATAACACACAGGGTTTTCCAATACCTTTGATTTGTTCTTTTGGAATACCATAAGAGAAGGCCACAAAATGGGAGAGGTATCCAAACCACCTTATAAGGTGAGCGTTCATGCTCCTCCCCCTTTGATGTGCGATTTCCATAATCCATCCCCCACCCATAGAGGGGCCCAGTATTCTAACTAGCACAACAAATGGACATTGGCTCAGTTACTGTTGGTGGCAGCCCAAACATACCCACGATCAAGATATTTTCAACTTAGGAACTAATACTCCTGGTTTTTCATTCCCTAGACGCTTTCCCTATGGCATCCCCTAGGAAAAGTTCTCATGATTGGAGAGGTGTCTGAAACACCTTATAATGTCTTGATTTGTGATGCACCTCATTTGAAGTCAGATTTCTATAATCCCTTTAAATGGTGGTTTGGATTCCTATCCATCATAAATCATTTTTCTAGGGGATTCCAGAGATCCAGAGTCCAGGTAATGAAAAAATGTATGGGCTTGGACCATAGAATACAATATCATGAATGTGGGATGTACTTGGAGTGTAATAAATGGTATTGGAGTTAGTGCCCAATCTCTGTGCCACCTTGATCACTGGGCACATCTAGGGGTGGATTATGGAAATCCCACATCAATGGAGGAGGATGAGGAAGAACTCCATTATAACATGGGGTGGAAGCCTGACCCATCCTAAGGACTTTTTTGGGGAAAGCCTAAGGGATAGAGCCCTAGGAATGAAAATATGTGTGGGTAGGCCCAAAGAAGACAATATAGTGATTTTCGATTGCAGTAAAAAACTAAAAATGGTATCATGAACAGTGTCCATTTAATGTTCCAGTGAGTATTCTAGGCACCTCTAGGGTTGGATTAGGGAAATCACACATTATAGAGGAGGATAATGAAGTACCCCTACAAAAGGTGTTGTGGATACCTCTATCATCATGATGAATTGTCTTGGGGAATGTCTATGGGGGTAGATCCTAGGGAATGAAAAATCATGCAGTCTAGCCCAAAAGTGGAAAATTTCATAATCAGAGGATGGATTGGCAAATTAAAATAAAAAAACTCATATAGATAAAAAAATGCTCGATATGATGTATGAGGTATGCCTGATGGTCTAACATGTAGCTAATGACTAATGAATTCAAAAAATCCATTAGAAGACCCAATATCCTCATTTATGGAAGAATAGATTATCTATCCATAGAGGAAAATATGAATTCTTAATAGTTATCTAGTTTAATTTCTTTTATTCTAGGAAAAACAAGAGGGTTTTGTCCACCTTCCTGGAAAAATAACAAGCTAAACCCTCAATGAAGTACCAGGATTGATAAAACCCTTTGCCTGTTAATTCTCTAGATATCTATTAAGCTCTTGTGTCATAGTATTATATATCTTGTATTATGGAATGAATAATGTAAAATCTCATGAAACTTTCTTGATATAGAACTATAGCTCTCTCACTAGAGGTAATCCTTAAAATATTTCAGGGAAAACGTACTTGAAATGATCAAGCACTAATGGGAAATCATCCTTACATTTACCATGATCATCCAAATACAAATATGTAATCTATAATTTCATCCCACCTAGCCCACAATGCTCAGGTCTAGCTCAGCTTGGCAGGACAACCCATTCACCCTTCTGAATAAACATGCCACCCTATGGGGATGTGAATTTTACCATTCGACGATAGAAATTAATGAAATAATTTAAGTAATAAACTATTCCATCCCAAGAATGTTGTAACGACCGTTCTTCTCAATGACAATGAGGTCCCATATGAAGTGACACCAATCAATCTAAATTGGGAACTCCCTAAACATTGGTAAACTCTCTAGTCCAATACCCAACAATGTGCCAAGAAACATACCACCAGCAGAAGTCTAAATTGTAAGAACACGGTTCTCTACAATGGGATAATATATAAATCTATGAGAATCCCCTATATCAAAAAGTGTATAAACTAAACAAGGTGATACTAGATTAGAAACTCTCACAGTATAAGGTCTTAGATCTTGTTCCTCAAAGGTCTATTACATTACATAAATCCAGCCTGAACCAAGTCCTGATGATACTTCCTTGCTAACCGGAGTAGATACACCATGTTGTCTCTATAAAAGAAGGGGATTACTACCACAACCAGAACCACCACCATGATCTTGTCATTGAGATTTACTCCATCACTATTCATAGTGAGAAGCTTTTGACCCTGCTCCTAAAAATAGAGTACGTGTAGAGCCACTCTCACTAACTTCTAGAGGAAACATTCAATAGAATATCAATAGATATCTCATCATTGTACATGATCTGCACTCTACTAGATCCCATGGAAAATGTGGCCTCATCTTTCCTAACCAACCACACTAGAATCGGTTCACATGAATACATAAGTATGTAGTTTGATTGATAATAAAAATTCTTGGATGAATTAGATTACCATTACTTCTACTAGTTGATGAAGTATCTTGTATACGTACAAAAATACATTTCTCACAAATCTAGCATCTACCATTTTACACACTATTATAATAACTAGAATCAATATTCCTAAAATATTAACCTGTTGAAATAAATATACCTACAATCAGATGACATACAAGAGACCATCCAAGATTCACATGGATTTATAAAAAATATTCACCTTTAATTATATGTGTGAATCATTATAGCGGATCAAAAGGGTCTGAGTATTCCATAATAGATAACTCACCCTGCATCAATTGAATGAGTCGTTGATCTATCAGCCCTCAACAACTATGGATATAAGTTATCATATAAGTCAATATGTTAATCTATACAGTCTACCTCTCAAGGACATTATGTCTATGTATTGACATACCACTATCCCTTGTTGGAATCATGCAACATATATGTATCAAGTTATACCCTTCTCTCAAGAGGCTTCTCTAGATTCTCAATGATATATAACATGGTATCTATCTATGACTCTATAACATGTGGTCTGAAATCTATTGAAAAAGTAGGCCAATGCTACTGCTGGAACTCATGCATCAACTCTTCCATTGTTTGGGAGGGTCTTGGTGCTCCCGGAATAGATTTCATAAGTTACAATTCAATATTAACATCCATTAACAAGGGGTATAGAGCACAACTCAATGGGGGCCAATTCAATATTCCCTAATATATATCCAATTTAATGACAAAAAACACCCATAGGTGGATTTATATCAAGGAGGTGATACTATAATAATTCATTAATGACCTCTTTAAATAAATATACTATGCTTATAAATTTTATTCGAGGATTAAAATAAATTTCTGGAGACACATCAAAATTGGGAACACTATAGAATAGTGTGTATAAACACATCATATTTTATCAAAAGTCATGAGATCACTTAACATAGGTCCATACATGATATCTTATCTAGTATCATCTCCTCATTCAGCTCAGATCAAAATAAAATATATTAACAGATGAAGAACCTATTAATTGTGTAAATTTTCTTACACCTAAATTTTTTGTTTATTCTTATCGTTCCAGTTGCTTAAAACGAACCGAGTACTCTGTAATGTGGACCCAATAGGATGAGAAACGCTTGAATTGAAGATTGGATGAAGTAGTAACCTTTATTTCTAGGATAGGAACCATATAGGATATCTCAAATGATGATTTTCTGTGTGGAAGGAGGAAGAAATATATTTTTAGGTTTGAAGTAATTTTAAGGGAAAAACATTCGTTTTACTAAAAATATCTTGGTCTCATTGTTTGTTCGCATGGTTTGGACAAGCCATGAAACAACCATTCATTCTTAACTTTATAATGGACCACCCTATACATTTTTTCTACATGGTTTTATTAAAAATTTCTAAACCATGTAAAAACCCATTGTCAAAATTTCGAGCATTCTTTCATAGTCGTCCACCTTAAGTCACATGGTTTTATCTAACCATATAAACAATATGTCCATATTATCCAACCTCAAATAGTTTTATCTATATATTTGGATTTACATGAATAGTTTTATCTATATGTGTTCTAGGATTATTGCACACCAGAAAATGGTTTTTGGGCTCTGATCTAGCCCCAGACAACACGAACACATCCATAACCCCAACGACCATTCATGATAGGTCATATTTAAACATTTAAACTAAATATTGATGTATGTTAAAGGATCCATACCATAAATAAGAACTTTTTTATTACATTTATAATTTAATAGGAAGTGATATTTTTATAAATTGTGAGGTGTATTTATACTGGGAATGATTATTTTTTTTTGTAAATCTGATATTTATTACGTAAATTCTCCATTTTTGCATGTTTCAGGAGAAAAAAAATATCATCATCTTAATTTATCAGGATTTGAAAATTTATAACATAAATTTCTATTAAAATGTAACAATGTTATATTCCATGAAATGATTTTTTAGAGTTTTCCCAATGGCATTGTTTTTTATATAAATTATACATTTTTATTTAAATCTATCCTACATGTTATTTCTAGACCAGTTTATGAAAAAAATTATAAAATGACTCTCACACCCTCTGAACCTATGAAACAATATCTTTTTCATTAATAAACTACATTGTTAACTGGTATGTTACAATCTCCCAACCATCAGACTCTCAATCGCAGAGAAGTCATGTGGAAGAGGGGTTCTTCAAAAAGAGGTGAGGTCGACAGTCTATCACTAATCATTCATACTCCCTTGTATCGTGTGAATATGATATATGTCACTATAAAAATCTAAACTATAGTATGGAAATACCCTGAAAAAATTTTATCTATGAATCTAGGATACCCATGAGTAACATTACAATAGGATCATAATCCTCTAACTAAAACTCCTCCAAATGAAAAATGTGATATGGATTGGCAGGGGGTCTTCCTAGATAATACTTGTAGACAATATTAGGGATAACTATCACCATGGTTTGAAATTTTAACTAATAAGAAACCTAACCAATCTATTCAATTACCTCAAATGGTTCAAAATATGTCAAATCCAACATACCCATTTTTTAAAGATTAAATTGAACCAAATGGGGAGAATCTTCTATGAAAACATAGTGACCAATAGAGAACACCAGATGATGACATTGATAATACACAAATGATTTCTTAAAACTATGTTATAAAACCAAGAATATTCATATATCATGAATCTTAGATGATGTATCCTGAATGAGACATATTCCCTCCATAGAGGCTCTATCCAAATATTCCCAAAAAAACATGTAACCTTCACCAGAAACCATAAAAATCTTCAATGGGATACATTCTAATCGACTAATAGTAACAAATATTATTAAAAAACACAACCAATAACATATGTAGATACCATGATCTAACACCTTCCAAAAAGCATAAAAAAATAATTTCCATAATTATATAAATCTCATGATCCATATAACCACACTCTATGTAAGATAGGATATAATTAACCTAACATGAGCTCCCATGGCCTTCTAGAGGATCTTCCAAAATTGTGAGGTAAAACCGGGATTCTAATTCGAGATAATGGGACAAGGAACCACATGTAACCTAATGATCTACATCACAAACAACTAAACTATAGCATCATCCTTACAGGTGTCAAGTATTATAATGAAATTGTATGATCTCATCAATCAATCAATCACCACATATATATAATTATTCTCTCAACGATTCTATGGTAATCGAAAAACAATGTATCATTGAAAACTCATCCCATTTACAAACAAGAACCTTAATTTGAAGGAGGAAATTTGATAGATTTTGGAGTCATGACTTTATTTAATGGAAGGTGTAACAATGGGACACATAATCTGCGATGTATTTCTTAATACCCAATAACAAAAAAAATTCATCTATATTAATAATACGTCAATGTTGTTATAGTTTAAATTACTGATGAATAACTATAAAAACAAGGAATGTCAAAAATATTCAGGGATTGGGGGATGGAAAAAATCATTCCTAAATAGAATAATATCATCAGAAGGGGGATTCCAATTAGAAATTATCACCCCATCATGAAAATTCTCTCTGATTCTTATGAAATCATCATCCTACTATAGACCCTATAAAATAGACTAAATGAGAGATGATGATAACTGAACACTAGATAGAACCATACCTGAATAATCCCCCAAATCAACCAAATGAATCATAAAATATTATATAATCAAGTTCCATTATTCCATTGAATTTTAAATATCCTACAGTGGAACTTTTTGAATCTGAGAATTTGTAAGAATATTACCCCCTTTGAGTATTAGGTGATGTGGAAGTCAAACGTCTGGATGCCTTCCACACACTGCCTCTGTAACATAATGAATTCATTCATGGAAAATATTTAGACAATACTGTTAGGCTCATAATAGACTAGTATCCTCTATATAAAAACTGATTATCACCAAAATTTAACCACATGTGTTACTATGGATATCACTAAATCATGTGTGGGGTTATTTATCTCATGAAAATGATGATAAAGAGAAAAATAGACTAAAAATGATCATCGTACATAATACTGCATCCCATTCAATTGGTTTAATATTAAATGAATACCACATACCGATTAATAGGTTTTGGAATGATAAGAATCAAAGGTTATGATAGAATATTATTCAACACATAAACATACGTCTATAATTTTGGGTCCTTCGTGAGCTTCACCACTTTCTTGGTAAGATATATCAAAGGAGATTCCATCTTTAAGAAATAATTTATGAACCACTAATATTATTTTTTATGAACCTAGGAATATCTGAATCTAGATGAAATTATATGGCTCATCCCATGTAAAATCATCATTCACTATTAAGGGATAAAATTCTAAGACATGCTCAGAAATCACATGTCCCAATACCATCAGTTCTTGGATCAAGAGGAGAATATTTGATCTAAATCCATAAAGTTTGTGACTCATTGTGATTAAATAAAATGATATTTATATGGTTCTCATGCTCATTCTTAGATCACAAATAAACCATGATATCATCTACAAATTTAATAATGATGTTATTGAGATATTGATGGTATATATGGTTCATCAAAGATATAAAAATAGCAATAATGTTAGTTATATTGAAATGTATCCCATTATATTCATAATGTATACAACGTACACTAAAGATGGTCTTCAAAATATCATAATCGTAAACTGGGAGTTTAATATTTCCCCACTAAAGATCAACGTTACAAAACTACATTACACCCTTTATTTGATTGAACAATTTATCTAGAAGATGATTGGGGTACTTATTCTTAAAAGTCACCGTGTAAAAATTTGAATATCTCATGAAAAAACGAAGTGATTTACTGGCCATATTATCTAATATAGTAGGGGTTCAAATGATGAATCACTAGTTGAAACAAATCATTTCTTTATCAGATCATTCAACTAGATCTTGAGACCTTTTAGATCAGTTAGTTCCATTCGATAAAGAGGTATTGATATCATATATGAGAAAAACAGTAGTTATATGTTAAACTCCATCTCCCTCTCTCAAGGAAGGGAAGAGAATCCAAATAGTAATAAATTATTAATGTCCTAAAAAATAATGATATCCAAAAGAGAAAATGTCATCAGGAACATCTATAATTGAGGAAACAAAATTCATGAGCTCTTGTTGGGAAGGACATGCATGACTAAATCCCAGATCTCACTCCCTTCGAACACTTAGGAGCACCAATCAACAACAATGACTAAAACAAACTAATGATAAAAATATATGTTATAATGGTTCTAAATATTCGAAATAAAATTAAATTGATCCAGAATGTGATCTATGATATCCCACCCCCACACTTTATTAGTTATTTATAGAGATCAAGATGGAAATCAAAACCCCTTCTCTTTCCTTTTTTCCAAGAGGTATCATAACCTGCAAAACAAATAAATGAGATGCATGGAAATTTTAATGGTATAAATAAAAAAGGAAAGATATAAACAACTAGGAGGAACCAATATCAAACAATGAAGATACTATGTAGATACAACAGAAATGGTATCTCCCACTATAACTACGCCTGCGTCAACCTCCATTAAAATCATACAAAACGTGATGGTTCTTCTCACCTAAATCCAACAGTTGGAACCATATAACAACTTTTTAAGACAACTATGTCATAGATTAATATTTAACCATGTATACCTGTATATATTGAGTAATATACAATTCCTGAATGAACTGCTACATACATCCTTCGTTGGAAAAATCACTTCATATCTTTATAGGTGGGTGACAAGTACCCAAGGAGGTCCATTACTTTCTGCCCTAATAAAAACATGGGGGAAATACTACTAGAATCTTTTAGGGGGTAGAGTAGTCCTAATACTAAAAAAACCTACACCACCTCTGTAATTATCATGCCGCATCCTTTTATTCCCTTGTGTGTTACTAAAACATCATCTCAGAGTAAGATAAGAGCGATATGTTCTATACATTCCTTATATATTCTTCCCTTCCATAATTTCTATACCTATCATGTCAACATAGGTGGTATGATTCATCATATAAATTTTCATTTTATTATCTATTTGGAACCCCTGTAGGTATTTGTTAACTCTCAACTAATCATTCATCAAATTCTCTGGAAACAAAAGAACCATATCCACACAAATATTTGTTCAATCCATCACAAAATGTTATCTCTATTTTAGGGAGAGTAACTCAAGATACATTTACAAAACTCTGGAATATATAAAAAAATATTATAATAATAGAGTCTTGAAACCCTTCCAATCCAAACCCATGTGTCTATCCACCAATACCACGGTATCCCGTAATCGATTACGGGTACCCTAGAACGTGAATACCACACACATCCCCTTGATATCCTAAAGTGTTTCTAGTATGTCTAAGACATTATTTCACTTTTATATCTAGTCCTTCTATTTATTGGGATCATTCATATCACTAATGGATTAGAGGATCACACATACAAACACTCTATCTCGATGTTTTTCTCATGTATCTTATGACTAAAATATAATAGCTATATTCTAAACATGTGGTATGTTGTATTCCACAACACAAACTACACCAATTATAGTCTCAATAAATTATGATCTTGAGAAGTATTATATCAAGTTGTATCTCTAGATTTACCCTCTTGTGGGACCCATGGATAAACATCCCAATGGTATTTATTTATGCCCAAGTATAAATAACATGGTCTTACACTAGATAATCTCAATTCAAACAAACAAAATTGTCCAAAAAATGATTGGTATCAAATCTAAACATATGAAATATACATCCTAACATCCCGTGGTAGAATGAGGTTTCTTATAAAATTATTTTTCTATGTATTCACCACAACATACCTCTAAAGTTGTAAAAACAATATCTCCCATATACCAACTTCCCATGATTTATCATAACCACGATATCATAATAAATTTTAATGAACTGAACTATGAAACACATGAATAGTGGATACAATGACATTCTATTTACCTGAAGATAATTATAAATCCCAATATACTTGTGACTAGAACCCAGGTTGTGAACCAAATTCAGTGGGAATGATTTCTCCCAACCTAAAATATGATAAATGGAATATATATACTACGAATTGAAAAATAAGAATAAATAAATAGGATTATATATTCCATAATCAATGAAATATAATGGTAGTGATATAACGCAAAAGTAGATAAATAAAAATCAAAGGGTACATGGCGAACAAAAAAATAATGGAAAACTAAAACATGAAACCATTAAAACATGTCATATGTGAAAATGTCCCACTATCTGACCACTAGCTACCCATACTAATCTCACATGAACCTCATCCCTCACTATGGTTCCTTGAATTTTCCAATATCAAAACACAATATAGGGAATACACACCTCTGTAGGGGTGTGTAGGGTTTGAGCTACACATTCATAGTTTAAACTCAACAATGTGATCCTCATCAAGTCTTTATATAATAATCCCAATATAATAGATTTATATAAAAAATGGTACAATAAGAAGTAAAATATTTTATGTCACAGCATGATAAAACATTTCCCCTTTTAATATGGGTCTAAAATAATCCCATTTAATTATTTTTAAAGAGTAATGTCCATAAACATAACCATAGAATGTATTATAAATAAGAATAGTAAAATTCCAACAATAAAAGGAATGAAAAGAAAAATCGTAAAATAGTCCATGGATCACTCATAACAAGGACAGATAGGCCACTGATATATAAATCATTACTTGTGGAAAATTAAATTACAAAGAACCCATGAATCTAGGTCCTGGGAATAGAGGAACACACCAAAAAGTGAACCCTCCTATAATGTAAATCATGTCCAAATGCAAAATTCGTATCAATCTTAGTATATGAGAAAACCACAAAATATGAATTGTATTATAGTATAAAATGACATGTACCAGAAATATATCTTCCACCTATGTACCAAATTCTATAATTTAATGAATTATAAATCATTTCAAAGGAATTACACGTTTTACAAAACAATTTTAACCACCAATTGACTGTCAAAGCCTGATCTAAAAACAATTTCAAAATCTATTTCACTTCAATTGAGACATTTAATAAATTATGAACATTAAATGTTCACCCAACATAAGGTATCAAACAAGAATAATAATAAGATTAACTAGGACTGAAAACATAGAACAATGACACCACTATTACTAAGATAAATAGAGATTAATAATTGTGGTAGTTACCCGAAGTGAGACAAAAAACCATGCAGGAGTTTGTCTGAAGAATTGATGAAATTGAAAGAGATGATATCACCTAAAATAACTCGGACGAAACCCATATTTTGAGAGATATGGTTTTCCGATATGCGAGGACATAGAGTTAAGCAGGTATTGATTAAAAAAATACTAGGAATCAAGTGATTATGACAAAAATTAAATATTTTTTTCAAAAATAATTCAAGTTTCATGTTTTATTAAAAACTTATACCCTTGGTATAATTTTTCCCATGATATACATTTACACCATAAAATATATATACAGAGTAAAAGTTTTTTATTCCTTGAACCATTTCTATATCTTGTTCATAGTAACATATTTATTCTTTAAATCATACAGTTACAACATAAATTAATTCTACAGGCTATTTTCATCCTAGGTTCTATAAGAACATACCAAATAAATCCCACACTATTTGAACCCAGTTAAAAATATATTAGTCATTAAAATGAGTGTAAATATTTATCCAGGCTATTTCAAAACTATTACAAAAACATAATGATGTATTAGATATTCTTATTCATAGATAATAAATCTAAATAGTTTTCACAAAAAGAAAAACAAATTCATTTTTATCAAATTAAAATTATATAAATTATGAAATTATCATTAAAATGAAAAAATATATTATAAATCATTTTTTAAATAAAATAAACTTTTAAACTATAAGAGTTCATAATAATATTTCATATCATTAATAAATTAAATGAGTGTTAATATATTATTTTTCTCTATAAAATAATTATTTATATTAATACTTAAAATGTTTTTCAATATATTTCCTAGGATAAAAATATATAATGTGTAGAAAAGTAAAATTCTTCAAAATATAGACATTTTTACCAGAAAATTATTTTAATTTCATCATAATGAATTTGATTATTTATCTTCTAATCGTAAAATTTCATCCATTTAATAAATTATAACACATCAAATTAATCCTTATAATAATAACAATAATGATTTAAAATAATTAATTAAAACTATAATATTATTTATTGTTGGTTTAAATTTTATTGTAATATTGTTGGTGATATTTTATATTTAATTCCTATAATGCATCAATTTTTAACTTTATCTTTAGAATATATCATATTTAGTTTTTAATTTTTGTTGCGTGTGGTAATATATATTAAAAATAGTATATATTTCAATAAATATACACACTAAAATCCATAGATTTAATATAAATTATTTTATCAATGATAAAAAAATCTGACATAATGACCTATCTGTTTATAAACTATACGATAGAGTAACATAAACTCATTATGATTAGTGAAATTTATGGGTTTTTTTAGACTCAATACATCTCTATTTTATCCTACGATATCTTTAGGCGACCTTCTAATAAAACCCTTAATCTAAATTATATAATCTAGATAAATCAACAAAAAAATAAATTTGTAATTTTATTGAGTCTTTATTATCATATTAATTAATTCCAAATTATTAAACATATTATAAAAACTACAAAACAAAATAACATCTAATGTAATGATGTTAACAACATTTTTTGTCTACATAGAACTCATTCTATATTTATCATTAAGATCATTATTAGAAAAAATTCCATCAATAGGTTTCAAAGAAATCTTTCAATATCTAATATAATTATTCATAATATTTTCCTTACAAGCATATCTTAAACTCCATTAAAATGTAATAATGAATTCATCTTGAATGTTGTATTTTGTATTCCATTAATTTAAATATTTAACAAATAAATTATAATATCCATATATTATATGGTAGTCAATGTGTTTCATGAAATAAAATGAAAAGAACATTTTATTCATTAAAATATGTTATTTATTGGTGGTTCCATCTCAATTCATCACCTTTAAACCAATATTTTGGATAAAATGTTTATCCAGTATGAAACTATATATATCTGTACATTGTTTCTAATAATGTTATATAATCAAATGAATGATATACCATGGTCATTATATAAATAATATAATATTTTATATATTAACTGTTTGTTATGAAAAAAGTTATCTTATCATATAAGATAAATAAGATGAAACATCACACATGTGTTCTTGATGTATTACATTTCATTTATCATTATGATTTAAAAAAAATTCTTCATCATTTGGAAATAAAATACAATATTAAAAAATTTCGTTGATTTCTAAGATCTATATATTTAAAAATATACTTAAATATATATTTGCTACCATTTACCATTAAAAATCAATGAATTTATTTTTATTACATTAATACCATGAATTAAATTTCAAGGGAGTTCCCAAAACTCCTTCATTTAACCTATACAACCCCATCACATATTTCTTATTTAATTCCATTCATGATTAATCATGTATTCAATGAACCTGTCTAACTATTGGGGAAAACATACTTTATTTTTTCCCTTAAACATTTAATCATTTAGATTATTTGAAACGTAGTAGAGCATGAAAATAACTTTTCATTATCATCAATCAGCAAAAAAATGTGGAAACCATGTAAACATTTATAGAACTCATTCACATTGTAATAATGTTTCCCAATAAGGTTTTAGAATATATTATATAGTCAAATAGTAACTTCATGTAAAACTCTAATCACTCTAATATATATTTATATTCAATATAATTAATTATATGAGTGGAGAATAAATTACATATACTAATCTCTAATCTAATGCCTTTAAATCCTTAATGAGTAATTCTATACTTCACATAAGAATATTTTTTATCCACATTTTTAACTACTTCAACATTACGTTACTCGATAATGGGATACTCTAAAAATAGTTTTCCCTTCATTTCATAAGAACAGGTCTTACATTTTATTTTCATCTAAGAACATTCATATATTAAGCTACTGATTTTTTAGTATTTATCTCAATGATATGTTCTTTGAAGATGGTGTTATGTATAAAAATAATAATGGTGTTTATTAGTAGAATGATTTACATTCATTTAAAAAAGAATTTAATTAATTGTTCTACTACTAAAATTAGGACCCATTTTTATATATTTCACCAAATAAATTAGTGTGGAAAGCTGTATATTTCATTAATTAAGGAATATAATTTTCTATTACTATCACCACATATAAAGTTGGGTATACCAATATAGGAATCATGTAATTACCCAACACGAACCTCAAGGATTGATTCAGAGTTCCACCTGACCCCATGTTTTCCTCTATATATGCAAGAGGCTTCCGACTAGTATAGAGGGTATGAATTTTATTAGTTGAGTGACTATACCCTCAGTAACATAACATTTCACCAATAATAATAATAAATATAATAAATCTTAATCATTAAGTGTATGATTATTTATCATATTGTAATATAAAATGTCACCATTGTTATATAAATGTATAAATAGGCTACTTTGGTGGATATCCAAACCATAGTATAAAGAATGCATGATAAAAATTATGGAATCCTCTTATTTATGTCCTCATATCACTCACACCCCCATGATTCTTGGCTCAACCATCTTCTATGGGATCCTTTCCCCTTATTGGATCACTATAAATAATTTCATCACATTAATCGTGATTCCCAGGAAAAGTGTGAGTAAAACCCCCCATTTGGAAAACACCAATGTGTCCTTAAAATGATTCCAATTACATAAGTGTGTATGTAATGATAATAAATAAATTTACCCAAATTAAAATAAACCATATAGTGTATTTATGCTCTAATAAGGACACTTAAGTCTCAATCAGTACCTACCCTAGATCCATGCAAGAAAACATATTTTTTTTCATGGTAAATTCCCAAACATAGGAGACATTATATAGATCTATAATAAGCATATAGAACCTATACCAGTTGGTTAGACCAAAATTGGCCAAAAATATCTATTTTTATTTATTAATTTTTTTCATATAAATATCATGCTTCCAGGACCGGCCACACTAGTCCATCATGACCATCCATATATTTTGGTCCTCACATAATTTCATGTGTAGTGTATAAAAACAATCTTTATTTATGTCCACTAAGTAATTATGGGTCAACCGATAGATTTGGAACCATGATAATAATAACAAAAAACATTAATAACAACACATGGTAAAATAGAATATAATATAGAGGAACACATAGAATGTAAAAAGTAAGAAAAAATAGCTAAAAAAAGAACACATGCAATCTTATCCAATATTTATTTTATGAATTAACAAACAAAATCATCTCATTAAAATGATTATATACATGGCCTTTATATGGTAAGGATAATGCTTCCTCAATGTTGATGATGTCTGTGGAAAGTTTCATCATGAGTTTCATCACTAAATCCATGTTCTTAAAATAATAGGATCGTGATTTCTTTTCAATAACTTCTAGAACCAATTTCATTTGAATTAATATAGTTTATTGAGATATAAACAAGTAATAACAACAAAAATTTAGAAAACACTCATACACAAATATAATCACTATCATTGGTAGAATTTAATCTCTATTATAGGAAGAATAAATTATCACCCTTGGGTAATTAAATGATAATAATTCACCAAAATAATGACAAAGGGACAATAATCACAACCAAAAATCCTCAACAAGTTTGGTGATACTAAAACACCATATTTTACTTTATTGAAAACATAATTAAACTCCATTAAATCCATAAAACAGTATTCCATGATCGATTTATAAGGAGTATTGGAATCTCATACAATCAAAAAGGCATGGCGAATAACATCACTCTATCACCCAAATCTGAATTCCCCATAAAATATGAATGTTTCAATGGCTTAGATCAATCAATGAGAAGAAAATATTAACCTACATTAGTGTTAAATCAATTCTAATCAATTAAAAAACTCAACATTAGAATGGGGTTTCCATAATTTATCAAAAAGAATTAAAGAAAGAATATATTGTTAAGGACGAGTATTGAATCTATTAATAGGGGTTAGTAATAAATTAATTAACACATTTTTGAAATTAAAATTAATTCTCAAACTTTTCCATTTTAGTTTTTTCATGATTTGAGAATCGATGGAATTGAATTTACCAATTTTAACATTTTATGAGGCCAAAATTGATTCGACCATAGATTAGATATGGTCATAGTATTTCTTTAAAACACTAGGAATAAATGGAATGGCCTAGTATGTATTGGATAAAAATACTCTATTTTCCCTCACCATGACATCCACTATACTATTGTGAGGCTACATAATTGATTTTCAACCAGATTAGTGATGACATTCTCTACGCCCATAGTCATACCCTTGGAAAGCAGGTTCCTTTCATTTTTCCCCAATGAGAACCACAACTATCAGTATGTATTTTTTGTTGGATATTTTATATAAGAAAATAAAACACTCATATAGGACATTAAAATATACCAATGCTCACTAATTTTTTTGAATGAATGGTTTAAATCAAAAACAAGATAGAGAAGATTTGGAAATAGGATTCATATAGTTAAATGACGTAAGATGACATTAAAATTTCATGTTTTAAGGAATTATCAACCTCCTAATGTATCGATAGGGTAATAACTCAAAAAATAAGTCCCCTGATATTAAATAAAAAATTACCATGCCCAGGTATCCTTCTTGATCTATACATGCTACTAAAGGATCTGAAAAAGGGTTACGTTCTTCGCTTATAATGATTTCCTTTTATAGTCCACAATCTTCACTAGACATTCCATATATGATTCAAAACTATATATCTCAATACATTACTAATATATGACATGCTCCAGAACATTCATGTACCTTTGAGGTTGTGACACATGGAACCCATCATGTGTTCCATGCTAACAAGAAGTATGATCTAGGTGGGATTACACTATCCCAACATGTTAGATGATCCAGAAGGGTCCTACAAAATATTGTGTAAGTTTCAACTACTTCTAAAATATATGATTCCGAATATGAGGTGACACCCATATATAAAACTGATCTCCAATAGATAACTATAATTTCACATCATTTGTTCATTATAGGATAATTCCACACTCTGAGAAGTCACCAAACACTTCCTGATCAATGTTAACCTTTATATGGAATCTTAGACCATATGATTCTGATAACCTATCACCTTAACCACCTTGAACAAACACAACAACATGCAACATGGTCATCTATAGGGAGCTTAAAATGGTTCCATTTAAATCAATACATGTTAAGTGTTATTGTATGTTAAATAAATTAGGTCTAGGTGATAGTAAAAATCTCTATTAATGTCTAAATTTCATTCTTAGAGAATATCCTATGATATTTGAATCAACTACTCTAACTATTTGTTTGTATGATGATTTTATGTTGTTCTAAATATCATCAATGTCCCTAAGGCCGTATGGAATCCCTAAAAAACCCAGAACATTAATCATTTTTATCTTTTGAATTAAATTATATATGAAACTCCAAGATATCATATGATCTCCTGGATATGTATATTTTATTTATTATATACTATGTGAGTCTCGTTAATTTATAAAACATGAGTAACATTCATTTTACATTCAATAATAACCAATATAAAATCATGGATCTTCATAGATCTGGGTATGCTAATAACAATGTTTATCATGATATCCTATCAGTTTTTCAAAGGAATAAGAAGTGTATGGATTAATACACTTGGATGATGGTGCAATCCATTTATCCTATATATGGTAAGGCATTGGAAATAACTAGAAATTTGCATCATTAACCCTGTAAACTAGAACAATCTCTTAAATTCATGGTATAACATTGTAACTCGAGAATGAAAGACCCACATAGTTTTTTTAGGTTTCTCATATTTTTTTCACTGATAAAAAAAGAACTTGAAATATTTGATGTACAAGTAACTTGTCAACATCATATAATGACCACCCCATGAATCCAGTTACAACACTGTACTTGTTCTTGCATCAAAACACAATTAGTGTCTACTTTATAACTATCTGTTACCTAGTCCACTAAATAAGATGTGATATTTAGTGCAAAAAAACTCATTGATCCCTTGTCCATGAAGCATTCATCCACTAATTGTTTAATAATCTCATGAGTCACCATTTCAACTCTATAGTATTTTTTACCAATCTCTATAGCCACCTATATTATATGGATATGAGAAATTACAAAAACATTAGGATTACCTTGTAATGGTATGTGACTTCACATCCCGATACATTCATTTTTGGTCAGTTTGAGATGTTCAGAGGATGTTTAGATGAATTTTTGAGGCTGTAACTATAGGAGAAATATAGGAGACAATTTCTAAATTGAAATAGATTAACATGATGATATGATAATTCACATATTGTGTCCATCCTTTGTGTAAAATTTGAAATAGTTTCACATTGTTGAAGTTAATTTCACGACATGTAATAAATAAAGGAAAAGGTGACATAAGTTTTGGAGGAAAACAAAGATATTGGGTTTTCATGTCGTGAATGTGGTTCATGGAATATAAACCATACGACACCATGGAATTCATAATCTGAATGTGGTACATGATGCGAAAGTGTCAGGTTTGGAGTTATATTACAACCATTTGAAATTATTTCATTTCATTATTCTGTACCTATCTCTCTCTCATTCCATGATAACCTAAGGATCCCTGAGGAGACCTTTTATCCCACTTCTCATTTTCTTCAATCATGGGTTTCTGATGCATTTCCAATGGGGATAATTGGTGAGTTATCAACTTTTTCCAACGGTTCCCCTTATCTTATTCATTGATCCATAGTGGTGGTGTGGTTTTGGTCTAGTGTTTGTGTATGGTATGCATTTCTCACAACCCTTTGGTTTAGTGTTGGTTGATCTAGTGTTTTCAATGTGAGATTGTGTTTTTAATTTTTTTTCCTTCCTCCAACATTGAATAACATTATCAGAAATCTTATTATAGGTAGTGGATCCTTGTTATCACATGATTTTGTGTTATGTGTGAGATATGCATGATTTTCTTACCAATGGGGTAATATTAAGGCTTAGAATAAATATATAATTATTTCAAATGTCTAGAATTAATGGGTATGGGGATTAATTGCAGGATTTTCTGGTTTCATATATATTGTTGATTTCATTATTCATGCTTTATTCTAATATTGAAGATAATGAATATTTCTATTCTTTAATGTGGTATAGTTGATAGGATTTGACAAGCCTTACTTTATTTTTGTGAAATAACACCCTAAATAAATGGTTGAAAACAATTTATTTGGATAACAACTAGTTACCCATGTATTCAGGTTTGTGTGATAGTATGATGCTAAATAAAGAATATATGTGATAATTCCATTGAATAATTATGGAATTCAGTGTTGGTGATTTTGTGTATAGTGTTTTAGGTTATGTATCCATATGTTGTTTGGTCTATTGGGTGGTGAAGTTAGTGAATTACTATAACATGTATTACCTAGGGACTGGATGTGGTGAGAATATGTTATGGGATAGTGTATTTATTGTGGTGAGTGTTGATATCAATTCATGAGGAATATGATGAGTAATTTATGATGTGAGATAGCTTGGGTGATCTGGTGTGTCTATGACGGTGGGTATCTGGTGTTTTTGTAGTGTATGTAGGAGTTGGTCTAGGTATATCATAGTGTGGTTGTGTTAGTTTTTGGGATAGCCATTGGATGAAAATTGATGATAAACGTAACAAAATTGGCTTATAAACTGACAAGATGAATAGTAAATAGATAATTTATAAATTTCATAAATTTATTTGAGGGATAATGATTAGTGTTAGTGAAAATAAATTGGTTATATACTAAAAGTGTAAAACCTTGTAAGTGGAATGTGGAATTTATTGTAGTATGTGTGGTGGTTGTGTGATGTGTTTCATATAGTGGTGTTAGTGGTTGTAATGGTTGATGTATTATACACTGGTGGTGATGTGGTTGACCCTACATTGGTTTATGTTAACCCATATGTTGGGTATTCTAATCTATCAGTATACAATGACTATTAATGATATTTTTTAGGCTCCCCATACAAGGTGGATAACTATATAATGCTCAATTTCTCTGAGTTCCAAGTGTCTTCTACAACAATTAAGATCATTATGATATGAATTTCTTGGTACCACACTCCCCAAATATCCCATTAGAAGTAGGGATGTAGGATGGTGTTGAATTTATTATATTTTTGGTGATATAGCTCGTTGTTGGAGGTTACCAAACAGAAATATGATATCCTAGGTGTCTTTGGGAGGGATGTGAGGTGTTGGCCCAGGAGTTAATGATTGATATGTGATGTGGTGTGATGTGATATTTTGTGGGTGTTATTAATTATAAGAATAGAGAATAAGTTTTATTTCCTTCTTATTCATGATAACATACAGCTATGGTTATGGTTGGTATGTGATGTGATGTCATTGACCTGGATTCTATGGACGAGAGGTATTACGATACGATGGGCCAGTTGTCTTCAGGAAGGATGTGATTTGATGTTATGGACAAGGTGTATTCAGGTGGTTTGTGATGTGACATGATGTCCTAGGTGTCAACATGTATGTTATGATGTGATGTGGTGTGTATATAGGGGATGGGAGAACATGACATTTGATGTTGGGGAATGAGAGTAAAACATTAATGGGTAAGCATCATCAAGGAAAAAATACATTGTCATTATATCATTTTTATAATATTATATAAGATGCATCATTTAGTGAGTGATCAATGGTGAGGTTCGGTTTAATTAGATGATCGGTATATATCCTTGTGCATTCTGATGCTTGTTCACTTGAGCATCAGAATTCTCTTTTCACATGAGCACATGAGGCATTGGTTATATATCTAATAAGTATATGTATTATTCTCACAGTGATATATGAACAATTTTTAAATTTTCATGGAAGACATTGGGGAACAAACTGGAAATTAACTGATTGGGTTGGAGTTGTTGTTGGGTGGCTACTCTTGACATGTCATATACTATATTTAGTGACTTTTTTATTTATTATTTTTAACTTTTCTATTCACTATGGAATGTTTTTTGGTGAACCTTTATATTATTTTAAAAAAAATTTGTTGATGGTATAACCAATATCCACATATTGTTTATTTTTATATAGGATAGTTCCTTCCATATAGTGTGATTTTTATACCCTCAGTTTGAGTTTGTAACAAAATTCCTAATGGAGTTGGGATTCATGACTCCCTATTTCTCTCCACTCATTGATGTATCTTTGATGGGGAGTCATGAATGAGTAGTATCAAATGTTGATGTTGATAGATTTCATGTATTTTTTAATAATTATCTATTAAGTTTCCATTTATTAGGATGAAAATAGTTCTAGTTGAACTTGGTTCATTATAAAGGTCATGGAGGCTAGTTAGGACAAATGATTTGAGGTCCCCCTCCCTAAGATCCAGTGCACAGTCACGATGTTTCTTGAATGACCAAGTGAGGTGGCCCTATTTTTATATTAGACATGTAACATCCCAAGTATGTAATGAATAATAGATATTTTTATCTATGCCTATTAATGAATTATATCGTGTTTTAGAGGCTTAAAATGAAGATAAATCCAATCTTAAGCATGAAATACACAAATATTTTTAAAAGATTATTTTACTGCCTTTTAATGGAAAACCATTTTTAAATATATCTTTTGACAATTTTATAAGCTATGTTTGTCAAAATAAACTTATTATTTATGATTGGGACATAAAAATTTACTTTGTGTGAATTTTTGGTATTTTTCTGATAAAGTTCATTTTTTTAATTAATAGTGAAAAAATGTTGTATTCTAATTCAAAAACTCGTTTTAATCTAATTTATTTATATGATTAGATTATCTTTTGAATAGGTTTTAAAGTTAAATTAGAATATATTTTTACCATTTAATCTAATGGTGGTCATTGGAATCAATTTCACTTTGAAATTAGACTTAAACCAGTGTCAATCTTTTGATACTTATTGTTTCATAAAAACACGCTATTTGTCATGAAAGCGGGAATTAATTATTAAATTAATTAATGTGACTTATATGATTTGAATTTTGTAAAATAGAAATCATTTTTGAATTCAGAATATCAAATATAGCTTAGGGTGATGTTTTGGTATTTTTCTGAAAAACATCAATTTTTGATGAATAGTGAAACCACTAAGTGGTAGTTAAAGAAACTGATTTTTTGTTTAAATGAAACTTTTTCACTTCTGTGATTTGATTTTCAAAAATCCGACATACATGGTTGTCATTAAGAATTAAAATTTGGTTCAATGAGATTAAAATAATTTTTTGGTGAATAGTAACTTTTAAGTTCTTATTCGCGATTAGAGGTAATTAGTGTAGTTTAAGGTAAAAATAATGTTTCAATAAAATGAGATGAGCTTGAAACATGTCCTACCCTCATTGTATGTGTCATGGCCGACCAAGAAAATCCATGGGTCAACTTGGGGACCCCATGGAGCCACTTTGGTTGGGAAATGACAAAAATAACATTTTATTAAATGTTAAAGTAAAAATGACACAAACATGAGATGTTTTTCTAAAACAATTTTTACATGGGGTTATACAAGTCATATTTTTGACTATAAATATTCATTAAAAAGCTAAAACGATTTCCTACTTCATGATATTTGTTTTATAATTTTTAGACATTAAATATATTAAATTATTTATGACATCATGATGATGCAGCGATTACCTCATTAATAAAGGATTTAAATAAAATGAAATGATAATGTAAAATCTATGACCTAAACTTGTCCAAAACCTATTTCATGGGTGGATCTCGAACCCTTATCACCTTACCCTTGAATTATATACATGTGGGATCTTTTGAATTGGAAACTCATTTTAAAATAAAGTAATTTTTCTTTACTTTACAAGAGTGCCCCTCCTCTCCTCTTATAAAAGGCCCCCACCTCTACCACCATACCCACACTTAAAAAGCCTTTGGCTCAGCCAGAACCTGCCCATTTTGTCTCTCCACTTCCCTCTATTACTCCTTGAAGCCTCACTTTGGTCAGAATTCTTCCCAAGTATGACTTTGAGTTCAAATATAAGAGAGTTACCCGATTTTATGGTAATGTCTTCACTTGAGTCCTTTTGTTTTATTTTGCTTATACGACCCCCTAAACTCTTTTTATTAATTTAATTTGTAACAACTCCAGTATCATCAATATACTAGGAGGTTGTTATAATAAGTATTAGAACTACACTTACACACACCTACATCTAATGGTTAGAGAACATACTGCTTCCGTGGATGGAGACTTTCAGCATCCCGAAACGATGATTGTTCAACATCATTTCAACACCTTAAAAGGTGGACATTAAGATGACACTATATTTATATATGATATATAATATGATTATTTTTTCCTTAAGCTTATGTATTTTTCATTTTGGGAATACCTTTATGGTTTCCATTATGGGTAAATGTGATATCATCATTTAAGGAAGTGCGGACTACCGCACACTCAAAGTGATGTGATTCGTTAATGCCATTTGTGGGACGTATAAAGGATGGATTTAAAGTTATTATATATGATGTTATACTGGAATTATAATATACCTCTATATAAATATTATTTCTTTCCATTAAAGAATGAGATAGAAATGAAAGTAGCGATCATGCGTACGTACGACTTACCGTCTCCATGAACGGTGCATTTCATTTCTTATCCCCAAATGTAATGTACTTTAATAAGTACATATATATAATGGATATATATGATTTATGTTACATATAAATGATTAATATAATTCTGGAATTAAAATATACATACCTCTCATTTAGTTTTAATTCCATTAATTGACATTGAAATGAAAGTCGCGTTCATGCGTACGTATGGATTACCGTCTCCATGAACGGTGCATTTCATTTCTTAACTCTAAATGATTATGTGATATTATAAATACATGTATATGATAGATATATATGATATATAGGATATCCAAATCAGGAATGTCATTCTGTATATAATGAACCCTTGACCACACGAACAACATGTAATTGTATGAAGTCCACTTTCGACTTAAAAACCAAATATCGAAAAAACAAACATTATTAACTTAAATGGTTACATAATGATTATAACATGGAAATAAGTGATATAAAAGGAATAATGAACTTGAAAAAGGTTCTTAAGCAAATAGAAATTAACTCAAGTTTATTATTCAGGACGTTAAAGGACGATCGAGTCAAGTCGGACCCGAGGTAAGGGACTTCATCTCAATCTCCTTTCATTGAGGCATATTTCGTTTTATACACAACTATATTATATACGGTGTATAAAACCCTTTGACTTTTACTTTCATACAAAAGGAATCTTTTTCTATGAAGCGTTTTACTAAATGAAAAAAAGGAATGTGTCTTTTAACGTACGCGGTAACAACGACCTTTTCCACCGCAGCGAGTATTATTTGGTCTTTGGCTTCCTCAACAAGCCGTAATGTTTTTAAAATAAAATAATTATTATATACTCTTTTATGTATTTTGGTATTGAAAATGGTTTTGATAACGGATTATATTATTTCAATATATTTGAATGATATATTTTGATTGAAATGTGGAAATTTTATCATTCCATTATATTGGTTTTATGTTTTAGGATTTTATATTGGTCCTTGGACATTTGACGGGTGGTTACGTGATAATCCATATGACGGTTGGTGCTGTGAATACCAGGACGGGTGGTTACGTTATAACCTCCAATGCATTGGGTATGGAAGTCGGCCATATGGCTATTCCATTAAGTATGTATGGATGTTGGCCGTATGGCTATTCCATTATGTGATATGTGTGGAAGTTGACCGTATGGTTATTCCACTTATGTATGTTTATGTCCCAAGTTACCTTTATATGTTATGTGATCTTTTTATGGGTTTTATGGTAATATTTTCGTTACAAATGGGTAAGTAATGATATTTTATTCAGAAAATAGTTTTTACTAATTCATAAAGGTGAAAAGTATTACTTTGATAAAGTATACATGGTTTACTTGTTGTTTTGATAAACTAACAGTTTTTATTCTTTGTGTATCCCTTACTGAGCTCTTTATGCTCACCCCAAGTTTTTTTGAAATGTTTTTCACAGGCCCTAATGTGGAATAGGGTCAAGGATGGCATCAAGGGAAAGTCATGATATATAAAACATGGAAGTAGACATGTTTCTTTTTTAAGAGTTTTTTATTCTATGGAAACTCAGTAGAAGTGTCTACTTTGTAATCTTTTGAGATGTAACAGTTATGTCCTAATTCTCTAAAACTCTAAACCTGAAAAAATCCTCAATGTGAATTATTCATTTCATTCAATAATAAGTAATGTTTAAGGCCGGGGACTTATAGTTGGTATCAAAGGTCCTTTTAGATAACTTGAGGAGTTAGAAAATTGTTAAATTATAAGTTAATTTATGGTATGACTGAAATGATATAGCATCTAATTATTACCATGTTTCTTCGCCTAAGATATTTCTGTCTTCAGAATGGTTTTCCGCAGAGGAAACAAAGCAGCTATATTGAGACGACATTAGGAGGAAGACAACCTTCCAAATCAGCAACCTGAGATGGTCAGAATTGGAACTGAACAGTTTTTTGCACTGATGGCACTGTTGACACATGCTATAAATGGAGGTGGTATCCATGCACGAGATCAGCCAGATCAACCGCAGAGGAACATGTCAGTGGCAGAACATTTCATGAGGCAACATCCCCCATCATTCAGAGGATAATCTGACCCCGTGCAAGATGAAGGGTGGATTAAAGCACTGGAGAAGATTTTTGATGTCATGGGGTGTTCAGAACATCAAAAGGTTAGTCTTGTTGTTTACCGTTTTGAAGGTGAAGCTGATCAGTGGTGGTCGATGGTGAAAAATATCAGGGATAATGATGAGAATGAGGATCTTCACTAGGACGAATTCAAAGGTATGTTTCTTGAGAAATATTTTCCTAAGGTGGTTCGTCTTAGGATGGAAAAATAGTTCCTAAAGTTGTGGTAGGAGGATGATTCAGTGGCTTCTTATGAAGAAAAGTTCACTCGATTGGCATGGTATGCTCCAATCTTCATATGATATCTTGATAGTAAAATAAACCATTTTTACTCAGGGTTAAATCCAAAGTATCGAAGGGATTTAGCTTCTCATTAGTTCAAAAGTTATGAAAAACTTGTTCGATGTGCGGAAAAGGTGGAAATGAATTTTTCCGATGATCAGGTGTTCTATGACAAACAACAGAATAAGAGGTCCAGTTGACAGGCAAAGGGGAAGAATTCATCAAAGAAGCAAGGAGGTAAGAAAACCAAATATCCATCCTGTGAGAAGTGTGGTAAAATGCATCCTGGAGAATGTTTATCCAAGTCTGGTAAGTGCTTTCGGTGTTGTAAGTCTGGTCATATTGCTCGTAACTGTAAGGAAGATGATCAAGAAGGCAATGAAAAGCCAGCAGTAAGATGTTTTAAGTGTAATTAAATGGGTCATTATGCAAATGAGTGTCTAATGAATAACTCTACAGGGGGAAATCAGCTAGAATACAAGCAGAAAGGGGTGGTAAAATCCTTTGCAACAACTTCAGCAGATGTTGGGCCATCAAATGAAGTGGTATCAGGTACACTGTTTGTTTGTTTATATTATGCCAATGTGTTGTTTGATTTAGGGTCTATACACTATTTCATTTCTGAGAAGTTTTCTAGTAAATTGGAAATTCCATCTCAAGATAGGAATCCTGAACTTATGGTAAAAATACCCAGAGGGAATGTTGAGACAAAAAGGAATTATAAGAACCTTCCTATCCTTGTGTGTGGAAAGAATCTACCAGCAAACCTTATTGTTTTGTCTCTAGTAGAGTTTGATGTTATTTTGGGCATGGATTGGCTTTCTTTGTATCATTATAAGATTGAATGTAGAGCTAATATGGTTTCTTTTCAGAAATATTTTCAGTTTGTGTACAAGAATGAACCCTTGATTTTGATAACATATCATGAAGTTGAGAAACTAGTAAAATATGGAAATGAATGTTACCTTGAACATATTGTTGAAAATAAAGGAACTGTTCATATTAATGATGTGCCAGTGGTAAATGAGTATCTTGATGTTTTTCCTGATGAGTTTCCTGGTATTATTCATGATTGGGAAGTTAAATTTACTGTTCACTTAGTTCCTGATTCTAATCCAATTTCAATACCCCCTTATCGAATGGCTCATGTTGAACTTCTAGAGTTAAAGAAACAATTGCAGGAGTTATTAGATAAATGTTTCATTGGACCGAGCACATCACCATGGCGTGCTCCTGTCTTGTTTGTTAAAAACGAAGATGGCTCAATGAGACTTTGCATTGATTATAGAGCCTTGAATAATATTACTGTTAAGAACATGTATCCTTTGCCTCATATCGATGATTTGTTTGATCAGCTCCAGGGAGCTCATTATTTTTCGAAGATTGACTTGAGGTCGGGGTACCATCAGTTGAGAGTAAAAGAACCAGATGTTCCGAAGACTGTGTTCCATACTAGATATGGCCATTATGAATTTGTAGTTATGCCTTTTGGGTTAACCAATGCACCTGCTATATTTATGGACCTTATGAATAGAATTTTCCATGAGTTCTTGGATATGTTTGTGGTTTCTTTCATTGATGATATTTTGGTGTTTTCTAAAAGTAAAGTGGAGCTTTAACGTCATTTAAGGGTTATCTTGAAAACCGTAAAAGAAAAGAAACTATATGGAAAATTCAGCAAGTGTGAGTTTTGGTTACACCAAATTTCATTCCTGGGTCACATTGTTTCAAAAGATGGCATAACTGTTGATCCTTCCAAAACAAAAGTTGTTGAAAAATGGTCAATACCCACAAATTTAATCGAGATCCATAGTTTTCTTAGTTTGTCATGTTACTACTGAAGGTTTGTTGAAACTTTTTCACAGTTATCTAGTCCAATGACTAAGCTAACCGGTTAGGGTGTTAAGTTCATCTGGACAAAATAATGTGATGATTATTTTCAATAGTTGAAAAAAAGATTAGTGAATGCTCCAATTTTGGCACTTACTTCCAAGAATGGTGAGTTTGTTATATACAATGATGCTTCATTGAAGGGAATTGGATGTGTCCTTAGGAAGAATGATCAGGTAATTTCTTATGCTTCACGTTAGTTGAAAACTCATGAGGTAAATTACCCTACACATGATTTGGAATTAGCTGTTGTTGTTTTTTCTTTGAAACTTTGGAGGCATCATTTGTATGGAGTAATGTGTGAAATATATACTGATCACAAAAGTATAAAGTATATATTCACTCAGAAATAATTGAACATGAGACATAGAGGATGGCTGGAATTAATCAAGGATTATGATTGTACAATTCATTACCATCCGGGAAAAGAAAATAAAGTGGATGATGCTTTGAGTCGAAAAAGTAATGCTTCATTAACCATGCTATGTTCGGAACGAGAACCTTTTGTTTTTGATTTGATGAACTTTGGAATAGAATTTTTTGGTGCAGGAAGTTCTTCTGTTTTATTTCAGGTATCAGTGCGATCATCCCTATCAGACAGAATTATGCAAGCACAGAGGGAAGACAGTGAGTTGAAGAAAAAGGTAGAGCTGGTTCAGAAGGGTAAGTTTCTTGAATTCAACATTGATAATGATTGTGTTTTGAGGTTTGGGAAGAGATTATGTGTGCCTTGTGATTCACATTTGAAGAATGAGTTGTTATGTGAGGCTCATAGTTCCCCGTTTTTAGTTCATCCTGGCAGTACTAAGATGTACAGAGATCTGCGAAAGTATTACTGGTGGGATGGAATGAAAAGGGATATTGCTGATTTTACTGTGAATTGTTTGACTTGTCAGTAGGTTAAAGCAGAGCGGCAGTTACCGAAAGGGATGCTTCAGCATTTACCAGTTCCAGAGTGGAAATGGGAAAACATATCCATGGACATTTTTACAGGATTACCGAGGACATCTCGAGTTAATAATGCAATCTGGGTTATTGTTGATCGCTTGACTAAATCTGCTCATTTCCTTTCTATACGAGAAGCTTTTTCACTAGATCAACTATCCCGTTTGTATCTTAAAGAGATAGTCAGGTTACATGGAGTTCCTCTCTCCATTGTGTCCGATCGTGATCCCACGTTTACTTCTAACATTTGGAAAATCCTTTAGAAGTCGTTGGGTACTGAATTAAATTTTAGTACAGCTTTTCATCCTTAATCATATGGACAGTCAGAACAAAAAATTCAGACCTCGGAGGATATGCTACGAGCTTGTTCGGTAGATTATCATGGAAGTTGGGACCAACATCTTTCTTTGGTTGAGTTTTCTTATAATAACAGTTTTCATTCTAGTATATAGATGGAACTATTTGAGGCATTATATGGGATGCGGTGTCGAACTCCAGTATTTTGGGATGAAGTGGGTGAAAGGATGCTAATGGGACCAGAATTGGTAGAAGAGATGGCAGAAAAAGTTCAGTTGATTCAGAAACACATGAAAACAGCTCAGAGTAGACAGAAGAGTTATGTGGATAACTGGAGGAAGGATCTATCTTTCGAGGTAGGTGATCATGTTTTTCTCAAAGTCTCACCATGGAAAATTGTGATGTGATTTGGTAAGAAAGGAAAGTTGAGTCCAAGGTTCATTGGACCATATGAAATTCTGGAGAGAGTTGGATCAGTTGCATACAGAGTGGCATTACCTCCGAGTTTATCTCAGGTACACAATGTTTTTCATGTTTCGATGTTGAGAAAGTATATGCCACACTACAAAATAAACAGTGTTTAGCGGCGGTTTTGTGGCGGCGGTTCACAAAACTACCGCTAAACGTTTTCTGAAATACGTTTCGCGGCGGTTTTTAATAAACCGACGCTAAACCTTTGTTTCTTTTAAAAAACCCCGACCCTTCCCTACCCCGACCCCCGTTTCCCCTGACCCCGCGTGCTGCAACCCTCGCCCGCAGCCCCCCGCGACCCCTCGGCGATCCCGCGACCTCCTCCGGCGACCCCTCAACCTCCTCCGGCGACCCCGCGACCTCCTCCGGCGATGCTTGTGACCGGCAACCCGCGACCCCCTTCTCCCGACGACCTTTCTCACTTCGACCTCGGCCCCAAAGTGAGTTTTCTCTATTATCACATCCATCTTGATGATTTGTTTCTAATTGAATCTGAGATTCATTATATGGGTCTCTTGGTTAATGGATTTATTTCAGTTTTTGATCCGATTGGTATTTATTTCATTCATTTTTTAAAAAATTATGTGTTTTAGGTTTTAGGCTTTAAAGATATCTTTTATTTTATAATCCATACTTGCTATATCATTTTTTTGGATTATATAATTTGATTAATAGATTGATTTATGATTATTATAATGGTTTGTTTTTTGAATTATTTTATTAAATGATTTATTAATTTGGAACTGATTTTGAAAATGGATTTTGAATCATGTTTTATTTGAAATTATGTAGTTTGATTATTGATGTGTGATATTCCTTCCAAATAGTTTGAATTTTTAATTTAAATCCTACATGTATGGGTCATTTGTGAAATTGAAATCCTTTATGTGTGGGAAAATTAATAAATGAAATCCTTCCAATATGGGCTACGATAGATAGGATCATGTGGTACTTAGTAAGGGATATAATAAGAAAATAATTCTAGGATGAATTGTGGATACCTATCAATGATTTACACTAAAAATATAACTAAATATTGTTTCCATAGTGGATTCACTTATCAGGGTGATTACATCATTTAAGGGAACATATTTTAGGGATATGTATGTAAATAGTCATTTGACCATAGATTTAAAAGGATCTTAGATAACTTATACCTAATATACCATAGGAGTATTTTCTATTGTTTTCCTTTTCAAAGAGGTTATTTATAAATACATTATGAAATGGTTTAATCACATTTATTTTAAATGGAATATGATGTATCAATTTGATTATTCTTTTTAATATATTCTAAAAGGGTGAATTACCATTTTTTTAATATATATATATATATTTTTATTATTTTATTTTCCCTTAATAAGAAGAATTGTTTTATTTTTCTAATGTCTCCTTATGAAAAACATGGTGTAATATTTATAATATTCATTTTCTCACACTATACACTGACCATTGGGTGTTTTCAAGTCTTTTTTATATAATGTATGTAACGGAAAGGTTCCTCATAGAATTCATGGGTATCCATGTTAATAGGGTGTGTGATATTTATGGTTACATGGTGTAATTTTTTTCATCATATCACATGGATAAGGGTTGGGATCTTAAAACCTCCCCACCTTATAACATATCATCACATATCCAAACTTCCCAACCATCACAGCACCCCTAAGGCCAATTTTAGTTCCACAGACCCACCTATAAACTTCCATCTTCTAATATACTCTTTGAACTCAACCATGTTATAACAACACTCGGACTATGGAAAAGGTCCTACCTGAAATCATTTTCCCCAAACATGAACCACAATTAAAACCCAATTATCTTTGAGGACGCATCCACCTCAACTATTTATTATCAACATCAAATGAAAATTAAAGGTTTAGGTAATGTTACTATACCACCGCACAAGAGGATATCGATAAGGCACTACACTAACCTATGGAGAGCCAATCAGAACACCTTTGTTCCAATCCTCTCCACAACTCATGGCCCAATATTCTTAGAACCACCTCACCTAGTTACCAAAATTATAATGGTGACACAAACGCATTGTCGCTGAAGGGATACATAGATTCCAACCACATTCTCTGACCTACATCAATCCAGAACTCAAGGCCCAACAGCCTCACTCCATTTCAAACATCCAAAGCACAACCCAAGCATAACCTTCATCTCAAGGTATTCAACCATCCAAAACCTGATCCAACACCCATCACCAAAACTAATACACTAATATGGTTCCTACCTGAGACCATCCAACTTGAAACTCTAGACACACCATTAATCGATTACTTTCCTTCCATGGTTCTCAACACCATATTACTTACTTCTTCACCACAATTTTCTAGTTTTGAGAACTTCACTCATCATAAAAGAGGTTAATAGAACCAAAACTCAACCTTCAAAACTTCCCTAAGATGTTTTCCAACTCACAGCATCCATGAAAACTCCACCCAATTCTAGCATTCATTATTTCTGCCAAAACTACCCAGATTTTTCACACTTTCACCATCCATATCTCAACCAAGGACTACTTGGTTCTTCTTCAAAACTCATTCACATTACTAGGATAAACTTATCATTTCAACATTAACTTGAGGTGCCTCGCAGCCCACCACATCCATTCCCTTTCAATCCAACTATGTCTTTCCATTCCTGCTAACTCACTCCGTTGGTTCCCAACTTCCCCTATTGGCATGTCGCCCCTCTACCCAAACACGAAGCCTTCTCACTTAAGGTATACCTCCATCACCTACACACACCATATCCAAGTTCCACCTGGCCTTCCCTAAGAACCCCCAAACATGTCCCTTATAGGTTTCTATTTGGAACCTTGATTCCTCCACATCCACTCTACAGTTTTCTCCACATTTCCATGACTAACATAATTCTCTCCACCTTAGGAGGCTCATTATCTCTAATTTATTCATGAAATTCAAACACCATGTCTCATGCTTCCATCACAAGATGAACCCCAAATATTAAATGTGGCCATTTAGATATCCCTAGAACAATAAAACAAACATTACCCATTGTGAAAATGGTTTCAGTGAATGTAGTTAACTGGATTTAAAATTCATTATGATCAGTTTCGATCACACATAAATGGGGTGTTGTTTGAGGAAACATGAATTTGTGATCGATGGTGTTATGATAAGTGTGTATCCTGATATTCTTATTGCTCCTCAATGAGGTTTTGACGCTGTCTCCTATGGACCAGACTTGTTCAGTTGGTCTGAAATGGTAAATGTGGTCAGTGAATCATCTTTATTATATTATACATACTTTATGGTCAATGGTTCACCTTTATTATATTATGTTTCTGTAATCTTACACTATCGTATATTTTGTGTAGGCACATATTGATATACATGGATAAAAGCTGGATCACATTACCGAGGAACACACCTCAATATGTTAAGGGTTTGAATGGGTTTTTAGATTTTGAAATTTCTAATCGATCCGTTGAAGGGGGAATAAGATGTCCATGTCCTAAATGTAAATTTAGAACATGGTTGAAGAGAGATTAAGTTTATGAACATTTAATACTGAAGCAATTCCCTGAGCAATATTTGTGTTGGATTTGGCATGGAGAATAAAACAATACAGAATGATTGAGGACTGATGTTAATCCACAGAATGAGGTCCCAAGTTCTTCGACAATGGAAAATTAAATGCAAAACCTCATAAATGATGCATTCGGAACTGCAGGACACCACTATTAGCAACAAAACATATCAGAACAACTAGAAGAGGGTGCTACAAATTGCAACTTGACAAGTGATGTTTCTGAGACTGTAACACAAGAAGATCAAGATTCTAACAAATCATTGGATCCTCTTGATTCTGTGGAGCCAAATGTAAGGGAAAACTTCAGTGAGGAAAATGCATTTCATGATTTAGTTGACGATGGAAATCAAGAGTTGTATAGTGGGTGTTTGAAATATTCAAAGCATTCATTTCTACTGAAGTTGTACCATATCAAATGTCTCTGTGGAATTACAAATAAGGCAATGTCCATGTTATTGGAATTGATTCGTGATGCATTTCCTGAAGCAAAAATCCAAGAATCGTTTTATGATATGAAAAAAGTTGTTAACAAGCTTGGTCTGAATTATACAAAAATACATGCGTGTCCCAATGATTGTATGCTTTACTGGGGAAAGGATTCAAGTAGACAGAATTGTAAGAAATATTCTTCTTCTAGATGGCAGTCAAAGGGTGATGTTGGAAGTATGACTGAAAATAATTTCACGGAGAAGAAGAAAAGGAACACACCTACAAAAATTTTGCGTTACTTTCCTTTGAAGCCTCGATTGCAAAGATTATTCATGTCATCAAAAACCGTCGAACACATGAAGTGGCATGCTGTAGAGAATAACAATTATGGGTTAATGAGACATCCACGAGATTCCCAATCGTGGAAGACATTTGATTCATTACATCCAGATTTCTCAGCTGATCCTAGGAATGTTAGATTAGGATTGGCTGCCGATGGATTCAACCCATTTGGGACTTTGAGTACGAGTTATAGCATTTGGCCAGTTGTTTTGATCCCTTATAATCTACCTCCGTGGATGTGTATACAACAAACATCTTTTATCATTTCGATGATTATTCCTGGAAAACAAATGCCTGGAAATGATATTGATGTATACCTGCAGCCTTTGATTGAAGAATTGAAGGAGTTATGAAGCAACGGTGTTGAGAAAGTTGATGTTTCTTCTAAAACAATGTTTAAAATACATGCTGCTTTAATGTGGACCATTAGTAACTTCCCTGGGCTTGGGAATTTATCTGGTTGGAACACTTATACAGGTTTGTCTTGTCCCATTTGTAACTTTGATTTCGAGCCCAAACGGCTACCTCACAGTAGAAAATGGTGCTTCTTGTGCAATCAAAGATTTCTTGATGCATCTCATAGATTTCGGCTGAACAAATCAAAATTTAATGGTTGCATTGATCGTAGACCACCTCCAAAGTTGTTAACTGGTTCTGAAATATTGACACAGCTTGAAAATGTTAAACAGAATTTGGGAAGGTTCATCATTTGAATGATAGCGGAAAACGAGTGCGAAGTGCATCATCAAGTGAAATCAGAACGCAACAATGGAAGAAAAAAAGTATATTCTTCAAACATCCGTATTGGGAATTTAATTATTTGAGCCACAATCTTGATGTGATTCATATTGAGAAGAATGTATGTGATAATTTGATTTTAACATTACTTAATGAGCATGGAAAGTCGAAGGATCATCTCAATGCTCGCAAAGACTTACAAGTAATGAACATAAAACGTGATCTCTGGCCAGATGAGAATGAAAAGTATGCTCCGTCCATTTTTTCATTGAAAAATAGGGATAAAGATACGTTCCTTCAAATTTTAAAGAATGTGAAGGTATCTGATGGGTATTCAAGAAACATCTCGAGGTGTGTTGACTTGAAGAATCGTAAGTTATATGGATTGAAAAGTCAGGATTCACATGTTTTGTTACAACAGTTACTACCATTGGCATTGAGTACATTATTACCGGAAAAAGTTACTGCTGTTGTACTCCATTTATGCACATTTTTCATACAGTTATGTGAGAAAGCTCTACATCTATTTCATCTTAACAACCTACAAGAGAGGTTTGTATTGACCCTTTGTGCAATGGAGATGATCTTCCCTCCATCGTTTTTTACTGTCATGATGCATTTAACTGTGCATTTGGTTGACAAAGCTAAATTAGGAAGCCTCGTTCATTATCGATGGATGTATCCAATTGAGAGGTATTTTATTTATATGTTTCCAGTTAAGTAAACATTTTTTGGAATTTAAATAAATGCATAATATTATTATTATTTTTCACAGATATCTTGGGCATTTAAAAGCATACGTGAGAAATAAAGCTCAACCAGAAGGCTCTATTGCTGAAGGCTATTTGGCCGAGGAGTGTCTCACCTTTTGTTCAGATATTTGGATGATATTGAGACAAGATTTACTCGAGTTGGACGTGTTGACGACACATCAACTCAATCTCAAATGCATCACAAATCAAAAATATTTCCTGCTATTGGCCGATCAGTTGGGTGGACCTCATAAGCGACACTAACAGAATTGGAATTATTACAGGCACATAGATATGTGCTGCTGAATAGTGAAATTGCAGATCCATTTATTGAAGAGTTGAGGATACAAACAAAGAGACGAATGAGAAGCCGAACACGAAATGAAAAAGATATAATGAAAGCTGTGAATAAAGAGATGGTAGAATGGTTTGCACGACGTGTAAGTTTATAAATATTGCAATAAATAAGAATATTACTTTGACACGTACAATTTGAAAATCTATTAAATTATTTTTTTTTTTCAGATCATGAATACTGATACTCGAGATGACTTTTCAGAAGATTTGATGTTTCTTGCTAGAGGTCCTATAAAACAAGTTAAAAAGATCAATGCTTATAATGTGAATGGTTTTAGATTTCGTACAGTCGATCGATAAGTGGGTTTGAAAACACAAAATAGTGGTATTTTTACATTTGCTGAAGTGGAATACTATGGAAAGCTGCATGATATTATTGAATTAAACTACCACGTGCATTTTTCTGTTGTTTTATTCAAATGCAAATGGGTCGATTTTATCAGAGGTGTTAAAAAAGATTCCTTTCAATTTACTTCTGTAAAATTCTCTCACTTGATGGATGTTGGTGATCGTGAACTGCATGATCCATATATCTTAGCATCGCAGGAAAAAATGGTATATTATGTGAATGATGTTGTGGATGAAGGGTGGAGTGTAGTTACTCACGTAATACAAAGATATTTGTATGATATGGGTGATGAAGTGGAAGATTTGACCTCTGCAATTAAATTTCATCCACAACAGGAAGCAGAATTATTTTTCCATCATGATATTGAAAATATTGGTCTAGAAAGGATGAATGAAGTGGATGAAGCAATGGAGTAGGAAACCGACAGGATTGAAGGGGAAAATGATTGTATGTACAATTATTTATTCATTCGGCAACTACTTGTTTAATTTCTTTAGTAATTCATTATCATTGTTATATATATTTTGTTTGTTAATACTGGGAATCTATTATCATTTTTAATTTTTTTCTGCATAATTTTTTTGAAATATATATTCTGAACTTAATTTTATTTGATTAAATGACAGGAATGCCAAGGAATAAGCGGTACACTATTCCTTCTTCTTCTGCGATAGATGACGATCCGTCTGTCCCCACAGCATCATCTCCCCATGCACCATCTCTGACACCATCAGTGGATGCCTCATTAGAGGATGAGTCATCGCCTCCCCCTACAGGAGCTTCAGCAGTGGGGCAGCGACACGCCCCCTCCTGTTCATCACGGACATTCTGGAGGGTCGCAGTCGTAGGTACAAATTTTAAATAAATAAATTTATTTCATTTTGTTTATAGTAATTGTTTGCTCATTGCAGATGAAGACAATGAAACCGTGTAAAAATACATAAAAAGTTCTGATGTTTGGAACATGCATGGAAAGAAGATAGTGGTGCCATTTGATTCTTATGGGGTCCCGACGGATGACGCCGCAGGTTTACTTGGTCAGATTATAGGTCAGCTGGAAGCGGAGCCTGTTTCCCTGCCTATTTCGTATGATGATTGGAGGCATATGCCTCGAAACTGGAAAATTAAAGTTTATGATTCTCAGATAAAGGTAATTTTATTACTTTATGGTTTAATTGAATGTCATTTTACTAATATATTCAAAATGAATTTCTGTATACAGATGTTCTTCCACTTTACCATTGCTTATGTGATAGCACGGAAGTGGACATTGAAAAATATTGGAAAAAAATGGAAAGATTTCAAATGGAGGTTGTGGTGTGATGTCAACGATTCTTCGATGATCGTGCATCAGATGTATGAGAAGATACCCAGTGGTGTACCGAAAGAACAGTGGAAGGTTTTTGTCGATAGACATCGTGATGAGAAGCGGATGGTATTGAAATATATATTATTATATTATCCTCATTTTACATTTATACATGTACGTGAAGAGGAGATAGACATTTAATACAGTACTGTTAAATTGAATTTTATTTATTTCAGGATCCCTCAAGAAAGAATGCTTCAAACCGGGCGAAGCAGGTAATCCCGCACACTGCGGGTTCAAAAAGCTTTTCAAGAAGCCGAATTTCATTGTTAATCTTTTAATTAGTTTAAATATTTATAAGATAATATTATATATTTAACATATTTGATTGATTATTTATCTTTGTTTAATGCAGTCACAGAGTTTAGGGCATGAAGCATCCCGAACAGTACTGTGGCTGGATGTTCATAAAAAAACAGACGGAAGTTTTGTTAATGAACCTGCCAGAGAAGTTGGGGTATGAAGTCAATTATTTATTATAATATCTTAATATCAGTTTTTACTTTGTTAATATATATTGATATTTGATTTATAGGTAAAAATTAATGAAATATGGGATGCTAATCCTGGGAAATCCTACTCAGTCTCCCAGGATGACCCGGTTGGTCAAGTCCTTGGGAAGGAGCATCCTGGTAGAGTGCGCGGGATGGGTTTGGGACCCGTACCATCTGAGGTCTTTCGCATGCCATCAGGGATTTCGGCCTCATCTACTCCTGGTTATAGTAATTTCATACCTGAAGATTCTCAGAGAGAGATTTTTTCTCTACAAAACACAGTTCACCAGCAGGGGGATCAGATATCTGCTTTACAGAAAGAGTTTCTTGAAATACGTCAGCATATGAGCAGATATGCCCCCGGTGGTAGTGCATCGGGTAGTGGTGAGCAGGTAAATCACAAAAAAAATCAAAATCATTTAGTTTGCAAACTTTTATTGGTTTTAATTTTTATTATAAATATCCAACAATATTTAATTTTCAATATAATGTTCTTACAGGTGGCAGCAGGTGGTGGAGATGAAGGTGGAGAGGGTGACGATGCAGCATCAGATGATGAGTAGTATTATTGTTGATGTGTTGAACATGTATGATAACAGTTGGTTTGTATATGTAACATTTATGGCACATAGTTGCCACCAAACATTTCCATGTCCTCACATTTTCTTGATTTCTCATGTTTCCTTCTATGCATTTTATTATTGTGTTCTGGATTCCTCATGTGTTGAAAAAAAGATTCTTAAGGCAATATGCATGTGATGACACCACATCCAATGAGAATACCATATATGTAACCCATATTCATACCCCTATTGGATCCATATCCAATATGTATCACACTAAAAGACCAATCCCATGACCATAAATGGCTAAGGCATGAAAGGTTAATGATAAAAGGCTCTGTCATGGCCTTAAAATTTTCACACCACTCCAATGGGTCCAGGAATACCAATTTTTTTTTATTTTAGGCATGGTGGATGTCGTTGGATTCGGTGGATGTTGGTTGGAAATTGGTGGTAATACCTTCCTTCTTCTTGGTTAGTTTTCTCTAATTATTCTCTTGGGGATTCAATACAATGATTCCTTTTTGGTCTGGGGTCTGAGTTGGTTTACATTTTGATGATCTTTTGGCACAGTGTAGGTTTATTTGTTGGTTTTTCATGCATTTGTGGTTTATGGTCATTTCTTCTTCACCCTATGGTGTGCTGCGAGTCGAAAAATATTCTTTAAGGTAGGGAATCAGTTATTTCTCTTTATTTTGTATCATGCATGGGGGGTTAATTTTGTTCATCTATGGGTTCTAGTTGTGCTGGCTTAATCAAAGATAAATAATTGGCTAATTGAAACTAAAGGGGTAAAATAGGAATGATTCACATGTTTTTACAGCTTTGATATTATTATGATATGATGGATTGTATGGTATTGATACCTTGGTTAAAATTATGGTCATTGGGGGATTTTCTTTCACTGGATGATATGTGTTGTGACTGTTGTGTATATTGTTATTGTTGTGATATCACCCTCAAAGGGAAATTAACCAAACAATTATATTTTTCTAATGAAATAGATACTCTATGATTATGGATTGTGTTACAACACTCCTAACATAAAGTATCATGTGATAAAATACCCGTTGATAAATCAATAAAATGATCCTTGATGTGTTGTGATGCATGTACATGATTATGGGATGATGATGTGTGGATGTGATATTATGTGGGGCTGATGGGTGAGATGTGGCTGTGGTTTTAGAAAATTTAGGGCAGTGGTGGAGCAGATCCAACATATTTTTTTTCTAGTTCAACATTTAGCGGCGGTTAAAACCGCCGCTAATTCCATACCTGTGAGCATTTAGAGGCGGTTAAAACCGCCGCTAAATGATGAACTGGGCAGCATTTAGCAGCGGTTTTAACTGCCGCTAAATATATTATGTTGATATTAAGCGGAGGTTTTCACCGCAGCAGAATAGGCGCATCAAACGCCTGAATTTAGCGGCGGTTAAAACCGCCGCGAATAAAAAATGACAGATACCCATATAACCGCCGCTAAATGAAGAGAACCCGCCGCTAAATGATGGATCTACGACACATTTCTAAAACCACCGCGGAATCGAAAAAACTGCCGCTAATTGATTGCCGACGCCAAACATAGTGGCGGTTTTTGTAAACCGCCCCCACACAATATAGCGGCGGTTTAAACCGCTGCTAAACAGGAAAAAAACCGCTGCTGGGACCGGCTTTTGTTGTAGTTCCAGATCTATCTCATGTTTTGAGTCCAGAGGTAGTTCAGCTGGAAGAGAACCTATCTTATGAGGAACAACCGGTCCGGATTCTTGACCACATGGAGCAGGTGTTAAGGAATAAGGTGATTCATCAGGTAATGGTTTTGTGGAAAAACCATATGATTGAAGAGGCAACATGGGAATCTGAAAATGCAATGAGGGATAAATACCCCCACTTATTCGATAAGTAATTAAATTGTGAGGATGCAATTTTCTAAATGGGGGAGGATGTAACATACCAAGTAAGTAATGAATAATATATATTTTTATCTATGCCTATTAATGAATTAGATAGTGTTTTAGAGGCTTAAAATGAAAATAAATGCAATCTTAAGCATGAAATACACTAATATTTTTAAAAGACTGTTTTACAGCCTTTTTATAGCAAACAATTCTTAAATCTAACTTTTGAAAATTTTATAAGCTGTGTTTGTCAAAATAAACTTATTCTTTTTGATTGGGACATCAAAATTTACTTTGTGTGAATTTTTTGTATTTTTCGGATAAAGTTCATTTTTAAATGAATAGTGAAAAATTGTTATATTTTAATTCAAAACCACTTATTAATCTAAATTATTTATATGATTATATTATCTTTTTAATTGGTTTTAATGTTAAATTAGAATATATTTTTACCATTTAATCCAATGGTGGTCATTGAAATCAATTTCACTTTGAAATTAGACTTAAACTAGTGTCAATATTTTGATACTTATTGTTTCAAAAAACACGCTATTTGTCATGACAACGGGAATTAATTATTAAATTAGTTATTGTGACTTATTTTATTTTAATTGTGTAAAATATACATTATTTTTGAATTCAGACTATCAAATATTGCTTAGGGTGATGTTTTGTTATTTTTCTGAAAAACTTCAATTTTTTGATGAATAGTGAAACCACTAAGTGGTAGTTAAAGAAACTAATTTTTCGTTTAATTGAATCATTGTCACTTCTGTGATTTGATTTTCAAAAATCTGACATAAATGGTTTTAATTAAGAAGAAAAATTTGGTTCAATGAGATTAAAATAATTTTTTGGTGAATAGTAACTTTTAAGTTCTTAATCGCGATTAGAGGTAATTAGTGTAGTTTAAGGTAAAAATAATGTTTTAATAAAATGAGATGAGCTTGACACATGTTCTACCATCATTGGATGTGTCATGGACGACCAAGAAAATCCATGGGTAAACTTGGGGACCACATGGAGCCACTTTGGTTTGGAAATGACATAAATAACTTTTTATTAAATGTTAAAGTAAAAATTACACAAACATGAAATGTTTTACTAAAAAAATTTTTACATGGGGTTATACAAGTAAGATTTTTTACTATAAATATTAATTAGAAATATAAAAATATTTCCTACATCATGATATTTTTTTATAATTTTTAGGCATTAAATATATTAAATTATTTATGACATCATGATGATGCAGCGATTACCTCATTAATAAAGGATTTAAATAAAATGAAATGATAATGTAAAATCTATGACCTACACATGTCCAAAACCTATTGTTTGGGTGTATGTCGAACCCATATCAACTTACCCTCGAATTATATCAATGTGGGACCTTTTTAATTAGAAACTCATTTTAAAATACAGTAACGTTTCTTTGCTTTCCAAGAGTACCCCTTCTCTCCTCTTATAAAAGGCCCCCACCTCTACCACCTTACCCACACTTCAAAAGCCTTTGGCTCGGCCAACCTCTGCCCATTTTATCTCTCCACTTCCCTCTCTTACTCCTTGAAGACTCACTTTGGGCAGAAGTCTTCCCAAGGAAGTTTTTGAGTTCAAATCTATGAGAGTTACCCGATTTTAAGGTAATGTCTTCACTTGAGTCCTTTTGTTTTATTTTTCTTCTCCAACCCCCTAAACTCTTTTTATTCATTTCTTTTGTAAAAACTCCAGTATCATAAATATACTAGGATGTTGTTATAATAAGTATTTCGAGCTACACTTACACACACCTACATCTAATGGTTAAAGAACATATTGTTTCCGTGGATGGCGAATTTCGGCCTCCCAAAACGATGATTGTTAAACATTCTTTTAACACCTTCATAGGTGGCCATTAAGATGAAACTATATTTATATATGATATATAACATGTTTATGTTTTCCTTAAGCTTCTTTATTTTTCATTTTGGTCATACGTTTATGGTTTCCATTATGGGTAAATGTGATATCTTCATTTAAGGAAGTGCGGACTACCGCCCCCTCAAAGTGATGTGATTCGTTAATGCCATATGTGGGACGTATAAACGATGGATTTAAAGTTATTATATATGATGTTATAATGGAATTATAATATACCTCTATATAAATATTATTTCTATCAATTAAAGTATGATATAGAAATGAAATTAGCGTTCATGTGTACGTACAACTTACCGTCTCCATGAACGGTGCATTTCATTTCTTATCCCCAAATGTAATGTACTATTATAAGTACATATATATAATGGATATATATGATGAATTTTATATCTAAATTATTAATTTAATTCTGGAATTAAAATATACATACCTCTCATTTAGTTTTAATTCCATTAATATGACATAGAAATGAAAGTAGCGTTCAGGCGTACGTACGGCTTACCGACTCAATGAACTACACATTTCATTTCTTACCTCTAAATGATTATGTGATATTATAAATACATGTATATGATAGATATATATGATATATATGATATCAAAATCAGGAATGTCATTCTAGATATAATTAACCTTTGACCACAAGAACAACATGTAATTGTAAGAAGTCCACTTTTGACTTAAGAACCAAATATCGACAAAACAAACATTATTAACTTAAATGGTTACATAATGTTTATAACATGGAAATAAGTGATATAAAACGAATAATGAACATGAAAAAGGTTCTTAAAAAAATAGAAATTAACCCATGTTTATTATTCAGGACGTTAAAGAACGATCGAGTCAAGTCGGACCCGAGGTAAGGGACTTCGTCTCAATCTCCTTTCATTGAGGCATATTTCGTTTTATACACAACTATCATTTATACAGAGTATAAACCCCTTTGAAATTTTCTTTTATACAAAAGGAATCTTTTTCTACGAAGCGTTTTACTAAATGACAAAAAGGAATGTTTCTTTTAACGTACGCAGTCACAACGACCTTTTCCGCCACCGCGAGTATTATTTGGTCTTTGGCTTCCTCAACAAGCCGTAATATTTTTTAAATAAAATAAATACCATATACTCTATTATGTATTTTGGTATTGAAAATAGTTTTGATAAAGGATTCTATTATGTCAATATATTTAAATGATATATTGTGATTGAAATGTGGAAATGTTATCATTCTTTCATATTGGTTTTATGTTTTATGATTTTATATTGGTACTTGGACATTTGACGGGTGGTTACGTGACAAACCATATGACGGGTGGTGCCGTGAATACCAGGACGGGTGGTTACGTTATAACCTCCAATGCATTGGTTATGGAAGTCGTCCATATGGATATTAAATTAAGTATGTATGGAAGTTGGCCGTATGGCTATTCCATTAAGTGATATGTGTGGAAGTCGACCGTATGGTTATTCCACTTAAGTATGTTTATGTCCCAAGTTACCTTTATATGTTATGTGATCTTTTTATGGGTTTTATGGTAATATTTTTGTTACAAAAGGGTAAGTAATGATATTTTATTCAGTGAAGAGTTTTTACTACTTCATAAAGGTGAAAAGTATTACTTTGATAAAGTATACATGGTTGACTTGTTGTTTTGATAAACTAACAGTTTTTATTCTTTGTGTATCCCTTACTGAGCTCTTTATGCTCACCCCAGGTTTTTTTGAAATGTTTTTCATAGGACCTAATGTGGAATAGGGTCAAGGATGGGATCAAGTGAAATTCATGCTATATAAAACATGGAACTAGACATGTTTCTATTTTAAGAGTTTTTTATTCTATGGAAACTCAGTAGAAGTGTCTACTTTGTAATCTTTTGAGATGCAACAGTTATGAACTAATTCTCTAACCCTCTAAACCTGAAAAGATCCTCAATGTGAATTATTCATTTAATTCAATATTAACTAATGTTTAAGGTCGGGGCCTTATAAGACACCTAAAAAGGCACACAAATTATGATTATTTGGGTTCATATCTGAAATGGGTTGATGTTAGAAAATAAAATGATTGAATAAATATGCTTTGATGGAATTATATGCTATTGATATTTGGTATTTAAAATGAATTTTCAAGAATGTATCATATTATTCTTTCATTGGTTTTTAGTAATATGGGGAGTATAAGGCCGATCTAGTTGAAAATTGGTGGTTTGAACTAACACATGAGGATAATGAATAGTTGTTGGCTTTGCGTTCCTTCTAATGGCATAGTTTGGGAATGTATAGGGGTCATCAATGATCTAGATAGGATATATTGGATGAATAATTTGAAGATATATTTTTTGGTTTTATGTAATAATGATAAGAATTTTTGGTTCCATTGGATGTTATTAAAATATGGGGATTATTTATATAGTGGTGGAAATTGTTCCGTAGTGACCATTATGAGGTAGATGTGTTGTGGCCGACATTTAAAGGGGGTTATAAGTGGATTTCCTTTCATCAAATATGAAGGAGTCCAAGAGGCAAGAGGTTATCTCTCTTTATTTGGGGAAAATAACTGTCAAGGGTCTTGGGATCTGGTTTAAGGACCATTTGAAAATTTTCACACATGGTTTTCTGGATGAAGAGTGTAGAGTGTAGCGTCTGAATGTAGCATTGCGCCTTTTAATTAGGTATCTGATCACTCCATTTAGGATCATGACATATCTATAAGTGAATAAAAAGTATTAGAATATAAATTGGATGAATTAATATGGATTTGAGACTTGATAGATTTGACAGTGGGTGTTTTGAGGAGAAAAGCTTCAGGAAGCATTATAAATTTGTTTAGTTAGTTTGGGTCCCATTCACTGGGTGACTAACCATTGTTGTTTCTTCCCTATCAGTCGGGGATAAGTTATTTTCAAGACCCTTTTAGATAATTTTGTTTTTTTATGTTTATGTGGTACATGTGAACCATCATTCCTAGTTTTTAAACACTTAATGGGCTCTGTTTCAGATAGGCAGTTTGGCCCATTTTCAATATTAGCAGCTGGATTCCAGTATGTTTCAGTGAAATGGATCAAAAGATATTGTTCTACATATAATGGAAGGGGGATTTGGTATAGGGAAGCCTCATGAAGGTCCACTCTAGTAGGGACCTAGACTAGAGTTTGGTTTTGGAGATCAATAAAGGTGAGTAAAAATATTTGGTTGAGGTCAGATACATGCGTCAGAGGCTGCGTTTCCATCAGATCTCGGAATTTTTTGAGGAATGATCGGTTTATCATATACCCTTTTTGTGATTTTTTTGAGAGAATAATAGTCCATTTTTAACCAAAATTATTATATTATTTAGTATTTAATGTAGAGATACTTGTCATTCCCATATTTCTATCCATGATGGTTGGAGTACATTCCTTTTTTTGTTGTGTCTTAGAGATTTACATCGGTGATTGGGAAGCACAATTAAGTGGGGGCTTACTCATGTTTTAGATATATATAGGTAATATTTTCCTAAATATGTATTTTTTTGTTCCATTGAAGAACTCATCAATTTCTTCTAGATAATAAATTCATTTTCTAATGTAAAGGGCCAGTGGGAATCATTAGTTGGTGAGAGAGGATAGTTTTCATGTTGATCTTATTTTTTTAATGTCTGTAGAGATATCATTAAAATCATATGTTCAGGGTGTTCTTAGGGTTTCGGTGGAGTTCATATATGTTTTCACAAATGGGTTTATCATGCTACCCCCCTCGACATGATGTTGAGTTGGGATAGAGTTTAATCTGGGAGAATCACCAATTTCAATGGCTACCTATTGAATGGTACCTACAGAGTTGTTAGAGTTGAGTATGTTGGTGTATGATCTAATGTAAATGAGTTTAAACTGACCTTGTTTTCTACAACGGGGTGATTCTGTTTTTTTCTTAATGTAGTGGGAAAGTAGATCGACCATGAAGGACCAGTATTTTTAGTGGACTGATTTGTGTCGGAAAACACTTGGTTACCTGATGAAGAAGTTTTAAGTGCTCTAGTGATTCCTTTTCTTAATGATGGAGTATTTTTTGAGGATTTTAGTGAATTATACCTTATTTTATTGGAAATGATGTTGATTATGTATTGAGAATTGATCTCATATGGGTCTGTAATGATATTTCCTCATGAAAATAAATAAGCCTCACATGCTCTATAGTTATAAGTAGTTCTATTTCTGATCAATTTATGTCACCACTTCCACATTAGGGAATGCTTTTTGGTTTTCAAGGATAAAAAACCATGATTTATATGGTTTATAAATTAAATATGAATTTTTATAGTATATATATATGGATTTTTTTAGGGTTACCATTTTTAGATCTTTTACACCCTAGGGAAGGATAATATAGATGTCAATTCATTAATTTTCATACACCGAGAGGATGTGGATCAGGAGAATGAAGATATTTGGAAAGGGCTGAAAGAGGTACCAGTGATTTATATTGATATTGTAGAGATAATTTTCCATGTTTTCCATTAAATTTTGATCATGAAGTCTTCCTTGATGATGTAGTTATATGATTCATACAAGGAAGATTCAGACATAGATGTGATTCAAAATCATTTTATTCATGGTGAATCTCTCGAGGGATGGTCATAGGATAATGTAAACCATGTATTTTTCATATACTATTATTTTTACCACATGATATGCTTGAGGGATCTCTCCATGGGTTTTAAAACAAACATAAAGTGATAAATCTCAGTTTATAAAATTTGAATCATGGAATGAGGATATAGCTTTTTGGGATGATTTGAAAATAGTTTTTGTAGAGTTTGTGGCAAGGATTTTGTATTTTAAATAGACTAATGTGAATAAATGTATTCCGGGTGGGTTGTACCAGTCCTTAGATGTTCCTGAGAAGAAATTAGAGGACATATCAATGGAATGTTTCTTGGGGGCTACCCTGGGATCATGGAGTTTGAGATTAATTTTGTGTGGTAGTGGATTAGACAATGAAATCACCAAACATTATATAGATCATTGAGTTTTGTACCATAAATGATTTGGTAAGGTGGTGTATGGATTTTCTGGTTTGGCTTCATGGTGTACCAAGCCCCATCATATCTAATTGTGAGCCTCATATTAATAATCATAGTTTTAGGGGATTTCAAGGTGATATTGGCTCCAAGATTCACCTAGTCGCTACATTAAAAAATATAAAGATAAAAATAAGGATTAGATCATCAAGAATGTATAGGTTATGATATTGGATTTCATCTTGGATAATGGTGGATATTGTGTAGGAAACCATAACTTGGTCATGTTAATATACAACAACAGTTATCATTATTCTAATGGTTTGTCTATGTTCAAGGTGTTTTGTAAGTGATCTTATTACCAAGAAGATCTAGTTAGTTCAAGATAGGAATAGGTAATAACATAACCATCGTAAGGCCTATGTATATTTTAGATAGAATAAATTCATGTTCAATAATAGATACCATGTTTTATTATGAGTATCCTCTTGATGAGGGAAGTTGGGGTTCTATAGTGGTGGTTGCATTTCTCTGAGGTTTGTTGGGGCATTTGAGATTTTCGTCCAGGTTGGCGAAGTGGAATGTTGGTTATTATTTCAAACGTGGTTATAGATGTTCCACAATATCTTCAATGTGTCCCATCATCATCATTGTCTTCCCAATCACACTTGTATTTTTTTATAGGGATATTTTGATATTGTGGATGACATGAAATTTATGGAGTGGTGAGTAGATATCTAGGATTATCGAGAGAAGGTGACTTGTGGGTGGAAAATTCCTTTGTTTCGTGTGTTATAGAGGCATAGTGGATTGGGGGAATGTTCAAGTGATTAAGAGATTCAAATATGTTCCCAGTACTCTGAACATTTTTCGGTTTTTCTTTACTCTATTTATCCCCTAATTAAATTATTAGATATTTATATGTTATGATATGTGATGTTTCCCTTGATGTGTTATGAGTAATAAAATGCACAACATATGAAAAAGGGAGGACCTAAATACTAATTGATACACATTATAATACTATTGGATTAAACCAATATAGTAAAGTCAATGTTGTCTATAGTAGATAATATCATCACATAGTGTATATAACCCCTAATTTATATATATAGTGTTTTGTTGTGTGTCAGGTTTAAAAGTGGTTGGTTTTGTATGTGTAGAGGATAGTGTAAACTGAGGATGTGCGGTAGTTTGTTGTCAGTTCTAGAGGATTTGGTGTTGTTCCTAGTGGTAAGGGTGATGAGGTTTCATAGTGATGTGCTTTTTTATGATGTTTTATTTGTGTATCAATTTTTTTTTGGTGGTAGTGTTTGAGGTGTAAAAATATCCATGAATCTTATTAAATGGGTGGTTATTTGGACCTTTTCATTCTATGGTATGGTAGTGATTATTGAGTATTAGAATCATTTTATTGGTATCTAATGTAATTATCTATGCCTTCATGTCTCATTACATTGAATTTTGTTTAGTTTGATGCATTCAGATAAGTTTTAGTGGGATTAGTGGAGTTGGAGATACATGATTATTGTAGGTGGTGGTTCATGATGTAAAATAAATTCATGTCATGGTATTGTAATTCACGTTTTATTATTAATATTTTTGTTCAAACTGATATATATTCATAACCACTATATCGAATTCATGACATGTAATAAATAAATGCTATAGTGATGAAAATTTCAATAGAAATCTGATGTAGAATTCATGAATTATATGTGGTTCATGGACTCTAATCTAAGAGACTTCAAGGAATTCATGTCATTAATGGGTTACATTGGGTGAAATTGCTAGGTTGCAGGTTATTTTATAACCCTTTCATCCTATTTGTTTTCATTGGGATGTTCCTCCCTCTCTCCCATTCCGGGAGAACCCAAGGAACCCTAAGGAGAGATTCTTGAAATCAACTCACATGCTTTGATCATTGGGTTATAATTTATTCCCATTGTTGATACATTCTTTTTTATCCTCTATTTTTGATGGGTTTCTATCCATTAGAATTTGGAGATCCAATATAGTGGTACTATTTGGATTTGGGGTGTGGATGGGATATATATTTTCACAACTCTTTGGTGCACTGTAGGTTGATCTATAGTTTCGTGTGTGTGGTTGTGGTTTACGGTCCGTTTCATCTTCATCACGTCGTTAAAAAAATATTAGAAATCATATTTGTTATAGGGAATCATCAATCTCACATGATTATGGGATATTATTGAAATATAAATACTTTTTATTACCCTTATGTAAATAAAAATGGTTTTAATAATGATTTAGTTAATTTGAATGTATGATATTTAATTCTATTGGGAGTTATTTCATTTTTTATAATTTGATATAATTTTTTTATGTTATATGGAATGTATATTTCAAATTATGAAAATAATGGTTTCTAGGAGAATAGCCTTTACTGTAGTTATTATCTTGTGATGAACCCTGATTTTTTTATGATCCCACCTTGAATTAATGGTTAAATAATATATAATTGTCTTTTAAATAGTTTTTTCAAAATTTTGTTTTTTGTGATAATACCAATTATAAATAAAAAATACTCTTTATAGTGCATATGAATAATTGATGATTCTTGACTATGTGATGTATTTTAAAGTATTTGGAGTGATGGATTTATTATGTTATATGGTTGTAACATTTAATGATGGTTTTGATGATTGTTTGATGTTGTGAAATGGAATGGGTGATGTGTTGTAGTGACAACGGTGGGTCTGTGGTGTTGTATAAGTGGTTGTGTGAGGTGGGATAATTTTTTTGTGGTTTTGCTGTGTTTGTTTCTTGGTTATCCATGTGATGAACTCTAATGATAAAAAAACATAAGATAGTAAATAAATAATATGGAGATGAAAAAAATATGTGACACATGGATTAATTAAATTAATTGAATAAAGGGCAGTGTTATGTGATATAAAAATTCTAATGAATAAAACTGAAAGAAAAACATATCAGTTGAATGTGTACTTTTATTTTCATTGTGAGGTGTTTGATTAGTGTGTTTCATATAGTTATATAAATTTTTTTATGTTTAATGTGTTATATGGGGTTTTGGGAATGTATTTCCTCAATAATATTCTATAAATATTATTGTTTTGATTATCAAAAATATCCTTGTTTATTTTACTATTGATATTACATTATCCGTGTTTTAGGAAATTAATATTCTTTGAAATATTTATTCTGGAATTAATTTTTTTGTTTTAATCAACATGGAATATTATTCAAAGCATTTGGAAAGAGTTTTACAGTTTTTTGGAAACACTATTTGTACACTGTGTTGATAAGCATAGCGTAAAGAAGTAACTATATGTTTAAAATAGCAAGTATGTATTTCATACACTGTGTTGATGGATAGTGTAGAACATTATCCCTTTGCTAAAATGTTTATCTTTGGATCGATAACCCTACATTCACTGATTGAAACTATGGATTATCTACCCAACATTTGAATAAAAGTATGGAATGTCAATCCAATGTTGATGTTTGGAATCATTGTTCATGCTCTACGTTCTGAAAATGAGTGTATGGTTAATCAACCATATGCTACGCAAAGGAACCTTATGCTGTGAAAATGAACACTACAATATCGAGATGAACCATATGTTAGTATATTCAATTTTTTATATTTTTTCCCCAAACAAGCCTGAGATTTCATCCGACTAGAAACCCAACCCGATACATAGTAAGGCCCAAAGGGTTTTCCCGATCATCACGATTTAGAAACATGTGTCAGGAACCAAAACATACTAGAGGGAATTATTTAATCCCAAAATAAACAACCAAGTCCATATAAATAAATATAACTAACTAAATCACATATATTAAATTGAAAAATATTTTCAATTACAACAACTGAAAAAAAAATAGAACTAAAAAACAAATCAAAACATAACCACACCAATCAGGTCTACATGTAACCTCTTGGAAACCTCCAACCATGATAAAAAACAACTCCACAATCCATCTTAAACTAGGAACCTGATCTGAAAGAGAAACTAAAAAATAGATATGGTATACCAACACCGATAGGTACATGTTGAGTTTGAGAAAAACATTCCCAATATGCAACCACCAAATAATACATGTTTTTTCTATTCCCAATGAAATTCATTAATCGTAGATTGAAATATAGCAATAAAAATATATTTTTCCACACTTATTATTTTAAATAAAACAATCACATTCTATTGAACTCATGATTTAAATAAGAAACAAGGGGAGAAGGGACAAGCGAAAAAAATATAATTTTATAATTGTTCATAAATGTAAAAAAGGAAGAGTGCTTTATCAATTAAAATATCTACCGTCAAATCCATTAAAAACAAAATAAATAAAACATTTCTAGATAAATACCAAAAAAATGAACAATTAATGTGATTATACACAATGAGTGTAATGGCAGTAATTGTTCTCTTACCAGAGGATCATGGGAAATCCTAGGGATAGATAGGAGAACCAAAACATACCCTCGCATGAGACCTTATCCCTAATAGCATTCCACACACACGATGAAATCAGAACTCCCAAATTCTTAGCCGCCCTTACTCCAGACAGACCAAGGGGTCTATTCCCATAAAAATATTCCCAAATATATCCACTTACAATGGGGCACTAGACAATACACCAACTACCAGTGCATAAAATGTTCTCAGAATTCATATTTTTTATTCTAGGTTCCCATCCTATGTTCACAAAAAGTGTTCTACAAAATAAAATAAATAATAAATATAAATGATACACATATATGTCACATAAACTATAACCAAAAGGAATTCCTCAAGGGAAGTACCTTTCCATTACACAATAATAACACATTGGAGGTCACAAACGGAGGACACATTTGTCTCCTAGCCAACTAATCAGGAAAGTGACTGAACCCAAGATGGGTTTTCAAAATAGCCATTCCAAATTTCTAAAAGGGCATTTATATTCTATGCATTAATGAATCTACAAAAAACACATAGAAACTATTTGAAAAACATCTAACATTATATCATTATGATAGAATTTCCAAAGGGCCTTTTAGACAACCTAAACCAATAGACACCTCAAATTCAAAAAGGGCATTTCCTTTTTCAACCAATCAACAATTTATTTGTCAAAGACAATTGGACCAACACTTAAATGTAACACCCAATGAATTTGTAAATAAATTTAATATTTAATGAATGAAAAATTGAGTCTCAACAAAACACCGCTTTGTTAAAACCATTCTAGTAAACATAATTTTTTTTCCTATGTGATTTGAATTTTGAAAGACTGACATACACGGTTGTGTTCGTGGGGATATTTAGAGTCTGGTAGAATTAACACAGTTATTTGGTGAATAGTAACATACCCATGTGAATAGAAATTAATATTTAAGTAGTCAAAATATAGAAACATCACCCATGATTGTATACATACAATTTTGTCATCTTATAACTGTATATATGATCATAGTATAAGTATTATTATATTTCTATGTCAAATTTATATTAATTACAATTTAATGATTAATATAATAATATAAAATGGATATTAATTTTCTAAAATGTAATCATAAATTTTTATTTTGATGTCTCACGGTTATAAGATATTTATATGGGACCTTGATTAATTTTTCAAGGTGTTATAAAATGAATAACTGTATTACTGTTTTTTTTTATAAAATTGTTATTTTATTTAAAATTTAACTTAAAATACATAGAAAATTATTTTCAGGAAATTTTATCATTTTAAAAGTATAATGTCAAAAAAAGGTTGGGTGCATTTTTGGTATTTATCTAAAATACGTGTAATTTGGATGAATATTAAAATACTATCATTTATGGAAAATGATAAATACATGATTTATTAGGTCATACCTGAGGTAAGGATGATGTAAGACTACTATTTTCAAACTCACATACACGTATTACAATTCTTGGTTAGAACAGTCAATATTATTTATTGTCTTTTGCAAAATAATAAAATAATTTGTAAAATATTGGGAAAACCCTCCTCTCCTCGACTATAAAACCCACCTCACTACCTCTTCTCTTCACTCCAATAAATTCTGTTTCCATGTTTAAATTATTTTCAAATATCCTCCCTAGAACCATTACCTTCTATATCGGTCCTTGGTCATATAAAAGTACAAAAACCTATCCCCTAAAGATTCTCTCAAAGAGGATTACTTCAAGAGGTTAATTCCCCTTTTTATTTCATTTATTTGTAGTTCCATCATTTTATTATTATTTCCTCAACTTAATATATCAAAAAAAATTATAACTATAGTAACTTAAATTTAGTGAAATTTTGTTATGATAATGTAATAACTCTTCCACATATATCATTTACTGTTATTTTATAATAGAAATGAAAACACCATCCGATATGTGTCAATTTATCACATTCTAGGATGACGAGTTTTCAATTTCTATTAACATCTTTGATTGTTGTCATAATATATTTTTATGGTTCAGTCATGCTGTAATATATGTATTATAACTTATTTGAGGTTCTGGAATCAATTTTTACACATGATAATGATTTATAAATCTTGTTTAGTTCGTCGTGAAATTAAAACCACCAATAAACACAATTGTCATTAATGTTTTATATGATGATTCATCTTCACTCCAAATAACCAAATGAATTTTATAACAATGTAATCCTCTAGTCATTCACTAATAACATACAACTTATATTCTAGACAACCTTTCTCATTCTTTATGTTTTTTCACACATGAATATAAGTAAATCGGTCATGAAAACCAAGGGAGGAAGCACTCCCAATCAATTAAATTGAATCTATTAACACATAGAAGACCATGAATGAACCTAATAATTTTATAATAAATCAATTAAATTTATAAGAGGTTATGGAATAATTAAATTATTAACAGAAATTTTATTATTCTTGTTTTAATGATCATGTGAGGAACACCTTAAGAATTAAGGTAAGGGGTATCCTCATCTCACTTCCAATAGTTTCAAGATAATCCTTATTCACGGATACAACTTATGTATGGTGTATGTATACTTCTCATTCATGTATCACTTCATTAAAATCATTATTTTCATTTTATTAAATTTATAATTTTAAAATAATTAATTATTTGGCATATATATCGATTGATTACAAATTCATAAGGGTTTTTCACCTGAACCACCATTTTCATATAGGTTACTTTTATTATCAAATTACCACACTTTAAATATTATTCACTAATATTTACTATACCTAAATTATGTTTTTGTTTTTTTATATTTTTACCGACCATAATCATACCATCATTTATGGGGAATTATATGTCTTAAAATGATTATTAAAAAATTCATCCTTAAATTAAGGCATTAATCCTGGGAATTTCTCAAATTTTTACCTTTTATTAGGTTTACTCTATAATCTGTTTTTGTAAACCATTTTCTTAAAAAATAATTACTCATTTTTTCAGGTAAATACTATCTTAATTTATTTTGGGTTTTATAGAAACCCTACCCAAAGAACTCTTCTATCCAAATTAATAGAATATCTATCTCAAGAATTACTTGATGATTTTATAAGAGTGTCTTAATCTATTTCAAAACTCCTACTGTTTATTATGTACAATTGGGATTAATCATTATGATATAATCTAACATATTTAATTTAATGGTTAATTATTAGTTTGAATATGGATGTTCAATCTAAAAACCAGTCAAATATTTACTCCAAATGGTTAGTGTTTATCCATAATGTTCAGGGAAAGTTTTTTCAGTTTCATATTTTAGTTTCAATATGAATATATTTGTTGTTTATGATTATCTCCATTCACATGAGGAATAAATTAGACATATTATGTGATGGTTTGGGCCTGAAATATCCCATCAATGCATATGTCGGCCTCATGAGACAAATACATATATACTCAGCTGATGCATTTCCCATGTTTAAATATGGTTTTGGAAAATGTCATAATCATTTTTAGATATCTTGGTCCAAGTATTGATGGTTTGTTTTAGAAAGTCTATAATATACATTTCCCACAATATGAAACTAGTAAATAAATTTCCATGAGGTTATTCAACTAGTAGAATACCCATGATTATGATGTATTTTGGCATTAATTATTCATCCCTTTTTCCTTCCATAATGTGTTCATGTTCATTTTTAATGGAATGTGTTATTGGTTAATCACCATGCTTAATTTATATGATATCTTCTATTGTGTTTCATACCCTTACTGAACACTTTAACTCACCCCTTTATATTTTTCATTTTCCGAAGACATGAAGAGGTATACTATCACGACCAGTCCCCCAGGGCCCGTGCCGTGGCTACCCCAAGCCCGCCTTCCATAGGTTAGGGGCTGAAGACTAGCACCAAAGGCATATTCCCTAAAACTGGGAAGGCATTGCCTTTATAACCTATGATCACACACAACAAAGCACACAACAAGATATGAACTCAAGTAATCTGAATAGTAAACAGAGTGAGTGCAGTATGTAAAAGGGGCCAGATTACAAGCCCATCTAGAAAGGACAAGAAACTGAAAGTACAAGTAAACTGGAACAGATCCTATGAAAACTCACCAAGGATACTACCTAAACTATAAGTACAACTCTAAATTTGTGGTTTCGGTGGTTCACCTCGTCTATGGTCCACCATCGAACTACCTCTTGTCCTGATACTCTCATCCTCAGTCAGTGTTGTCTATCATCTGCACCAAAAACAGAGAAGTGCGGGCATCGCTCATGCAGGGGTGAGTATAACGATACTTAGAAGGGACCCCAAGACCCTCAAGGCCTCACAAAATATAAAAAGGATAAACCAAAAATCATGAAATAAACTGATAACCCTAGTTTTTTATATGTGCATAGATATACCTATGTTATCAAGTATACCTATTTCAATCATGAGAAAACACAGTGTCCAACTAAAAAGCCTAAAGCTCAACTATTCCACAAAAGAAGGAACACCATGAAGGTAAGTACAAATTAGGTACGCCACATAGAAGAATACCACAAAGGTACATACTCATCACACACCAGGTATTTCTTAGGTACAGTAGTAGAGATGATTAGATGTAACTACTGAATCATCTTACTCTGTTAGGAGTCAGACCCACAAACAATCCCTAATCATCATCAGACCCACGGAGGATCGTAGTACATCGTCAGACCCTCACAGGATCCTAGTACCTCGTCACTACGTTGTTATACCCTCATAGGATCTCTAGGTACTGACCCACACAGGATCTCTCGGTGATAACCCACACAGGATCGCTCAGTGCTGACACACACATGATCGCTATGTGCTAACTCACACAGGATCACTCTGTGATGTCCCACTCATTATATCTAGGTGATTACCCACATAGGATTTATCGGTGGTGCCCCACATAGGATTGCTCGCTGTTGACCCACACAAGATCTCTCTTCTTTCTTCACGTCACAGCCAGCTACTGGGATCCCACACTAAGCTTTCTCGTCCTTGTGAGGGTCTTCTCCTCAAGCCACTAGTCGATGATACAACTTCCACGTAGTCCCATGAAAATGTATCCCAATGTACCACCACGTCATAGGGGTCTCAATTCAACATATGGTGCATCAATCGGACGCGCAGTTTGTAAGCTATTAGCCTTTTAGTTCCAAGGGCCTGGTTAGATTTGTGCTATATCCAACCCGGCCATATCCCAACTTTACCCAAATTTATAGTGGGGTATACAGAAGGGACTATCTCGCTCCAAGTGTTACAGTGTCATTGAGGTTTGTCAATTCGACACCATATGAGGGAGATATGTCGAATAAAAGATCTCGCAATATTATTATTATTATTATTGGGAGTTTCATGAACCCGAGCCGTGAACCAAAATTTAGTATCCAACATTAACCTTGAATCGAAATTATTAATGATAGGATCACATCGCCACGGGTGGCATGTCAATTGGACGTCGCACACTGGAGTTATGGCGGGTCATAGATTTAATAATAATATTAAATCAATTTTTCCTGAGCGCTTTAGGTAACTGATCCGAAAACCTAAAAAATAAATCCAATATACGACTCATTATTTTCGCGATGAAGCTAGGGTCTCACTACCGCTGACGGTTCATGAAACCGAGGTCACAAGGATAAGTAATAGATGAAATATGGTTTTAGAAACCATAAATATTAATATTATTATTAAATTATTATTATTTCATTTCATTGAATTTTTATCTCTCAAATCTCTTTTTAGAATCACACACCATAGGGGTATCCCATTTTGGTGCGCGCGGGTCCAAATAGTGCCTCTATCTCTTTTTTATATTCATTTTTCATTTTATCTTATTTCATATATATTTATTCCTCTCTCCAATACAATTTTTCTTTTTTCACGATTCTGTACCCCTATATAAGAATTGAGAATCTTGTGTGCCTCCGCCTCGCACCTAGCCTAACTCTGCCGTGCAACCTACTCACGCGGCCACTTAACCTGCCTCATCGTCGACCGAAGCCACCTCACCCTGCTTGCTGTGCATGCCTCGCCTGCACCAACCACACTGGACCACCCTGTTATGCCCCGTCTCTCCTTCTGTGGGCTGTCGAATATTCATTCTAACCCTGAAAAATAAAAATATCGCATATTCTCGATCCTCGAGTCAAGTGCTCTGTGTTCATATGTTGTGCTCAATAGAATATTTCATTTCCAGTGCCAATAAATATTTGGCCACCCCCTTTGGCGAGCCAATGCGGCTTCTTCCAAGCCTAAAAAATTAAAGGATTTCATATTTTTGATCCTTTTGTTGATGGATTCACGTCCATTTATTGTGATATAAAAACTCCATCCTTCCAGCGCCAATAAATACTAGGTGTTGAAGAACCCACAAAAAACACATGATGAATAAAAATAATGAGGTTTATGGTTTATGGGCAGGATGATGGCCATGTTCATTTGTCCATTGTCATCATGAATTTAGGAAGTGAATAATCAATACAAGAAATTCTAAAATATATTGAAACCCCTACCTTGATTGTCCATTAGAGGTGGTGCAGGGAAGAAGACCAAGTCGATGAGATGGTGATGTCGGCATTCGTTGCTCCTACAAAATGTTTCCTATCTGGGCTCAAGCGTCACCCTCTTTCTCCGATTTCTGACGATGCTCGTCATTGTAGTGGATGTTCTTCGTTGAATAATCTCCTTCCATGTTCTCAAGAACTCTATTTTTTCAACAATCCTCCAACCAAATTGTGAAGTTCGAAATAAGTTTATTAAATAAACTAATTGAGTTGGTACATCAATGGGAGGAAAACCATGAGTTATCTCCCACTAAAGGAGGAGTTCAAGGGTCGGGTGTTCCCTACCTTTGAATTTAAATTGGGGGTTCTTATTTTGGGTGATCCCCACCACTATACATCAAATAGGAGGTTTTAAAAATATATTAAAATTTATTCGTTATTTTTTTACTCTTTTTACTCTCCCACAAAATTCATGAAAACTAACTTTCTACCTCGACCTACCACAGTCAAGGTAAATGAATCATTAAGCGAATATCGGGGCTACGACTTCAACAGTGCCATCAGATTTCAATTCTGAGCACCGGTTCAAAAGTTATATAATGTTGCTCGTGCGTTTACTGAATATGGCTGAAAAAATGTTTGAACAATTATTAATAGTCACCCTTGACCCACACTGGTTGAGGTTAGGATCTTCCCAAGAGAAACATGTCCCAACAAACCCAATGATACTTTCGGATTTCTAATATGAGTTACCCTTTAAATGTTATGGATTTTACAATAAAATAATTGTCACTTAATTATTTTATTTACAACCAAAACTACCAATCATTGCTGGACTGTGCCACCCAAATTTAGTACCTTCTTAAATAAAGCATTCTCTAACGAGTTCAGTGGTGGTCTTGGATTTTCAATCCAAGCTACTGTTTGGGTGTTATAAGCATTTGAAAAATAATAACTTTTTAAAATATTTTATTTACTGTTTTTCCATTTTTGGGTTTTCTCATAGGATTCTCACACCGATTAACTTAATTCATTCCTAGGAAAAATAGACCATCTTGAACGCAACAATGTCCTTCGATTTCTGATCTGAGTTACCATTGATGATTTATTCGACTTTTTCATGAAAACTTCTTACACTCGCTATTTAAAGCTCAACCAAACGTCGACGGATCATTCCAGGCACTCCGGGCCTCGGAATCATGCACCGTCAGATTACGCAGTCTCAAAAAATTCTCATATAATTAAAAAAATAAAAAGAATTTCCAGTTCATTACATATACTATGAAAGACATAAAGAAATTTAATAGGAGTTATAAATGTTGTCAACGACGTTTCTAAATTGTTTTATGTTTCAAGTTGTTATTTTGAACTTATTTATGTATCATGATTTCCAATGCAACTAATATATTCATTATTTAAGGATATGACTTTCTTATAATCATGCCAATGTGTTTTAATAAAGCAGCATATTATGGAAAACTGGGGTCGGGTCCTTAAAATTCATATTATAGGAAGTTTACTAGAAGATTTGGAAACTAGATTTAGAAAACAATGATTAGGGAAAAACACTAAGATATTCATTGAGGATAAACATAAAATAACATCCTAGAATCATGGTAAGGAATAGATTATGTGGATTATTCTAGAAAATAAATCCTTGTCTGGAGACTACAAGTGGGCATGGTTTTATCAATGATGTACCTCGGAGTAAAAACCCTAACATGGAGATTTAACGTTGACCTGGGGTATCTTGTTACATGACCATGAGACTTACTATGCATCTAGTTTGACACTCCTTGGGGATATTCTTCTTATAATTGAAATTTTCTTTTCAATACATTATGAAGGATTTAAATGTAAATTTTTCCTTAATGGGGCCATGTTTGTGATTATGGGATTAGACTTGAATAAGATTTAAATTTATGCTTTGTATTTGGCTTAGATGAGATTATACGTTATGGTTCATAACCTAATGTAGTGTATGAAATTATTTTGAAATGTAACCTAGTGAAAGGAGTCAGGAACCACATAAATGAAAATATACCATGTATGTATTTCCCAAATGTGTTGGATAATGATGTCGAATATAGGGCATTAACTGGTGTACAGAAAATTATAACTATACTATGACAACTTACTTAGGTTAGGAATAATAAACATACCCATATAGAGAATCTGGATCCACTATGTGGATGAGCTATACTAGATCACTTTATGATACAAAATTCTCGATCCATTATTGGGACTACAAATCCGTTCATAGTGGATAATGTGATAATTTCCATAGAGTGGATATTTCTCACCTTGTGAAGTAACAAAAGAGAGAAGGATTTCATGGTTGTTTATCATCTGTCTGGAGATGTTGATCCATGGTGGACACTAATAAAAATCAAAATGTAGGAGGAAGAGATAGATAACAAGGAATTGAGTTAATTTAATGAAATTTCCTTAGAGAAATGATTTTCTCATGATTGGAGAGAGGATATGGAAAGATAGTTTCTGAATTTGAGGGGAATAAAAGATGATAATTTTCATAAGTACAAAGATTACATCACAAGGTTATCAGGGCATGTTGTGGTCTATATACTTTATCTACTGTGCATGATCGATTTATTCATTAATGCTCTAAATCCATTCCTCCAATGGGAGCTGGTCTACCAAACATCCTCATCATATGGAGATATACCCTCATGTGCTATTAAGAAGGAAAACAAGTTATCTATTTTATGAATTTAATGGAAATAAAGAGAAGAAGAGGGATATTGAACACTATAGAAAATAAAATAATGAAATTTGAATGGTGGTAATATTTGACTTTCCACCCTATAAAAATTGTGGAAGGAAACAACACGGTTCCTACCTTAAAGGAAAAGGGGTGTTATATATGTGTGGATATGAATTCAATCATGTTTGTGCTAGAAATTAGTGAAATAGGATATTAATGTTCACTGGTATTATTATAGGGATATGGGAGACTATGTTAATAATATTCCAAATCGTCAAGGAAATTGTAACTCATAAAATTCTATGGGATTAAGTACAAGCTTGTAGGATCACCTATGATGATATTGAAGTTTCTAATTACTTGGAGGCCTGTACATTTAATATTTTTACAATGTTAGCCAATGCTTTATTTGATTTTGGATCATCAAATTCGTTCATATCTTCCAATATTTCCAAGAAAATTTGATATTTCAAATTTGATTTAATAAGTTATTACTCATTATATATTCCTATGAGAAGTATCATTGCATCAATGTTGTGTGAGGTAATCATTATTATGGCATATAAAAACGATTTATCATCTCATTTTATTATCAAACCCATGATTGAAATTGATATAATACATGGTTTGGAATGGATTTTGAACCATGATGCGAAAATTTATTGAAAGGAGAAAGAGTTTACAATTTTTTAGGATGATTTGGAATCCCTTATCTTTAGGGCATAAACATCTTCATCTAGATCAACACATAGTCAATCTACTAAAGTAAATTATTTGGGTGGAAGGGAAAGAAATAAATATGGGTGAGGTATTTAATTATCATAATATAGGACATACCTATTTTGAAATAATATTATGATGTGTTTCAATAGGATTTACCTGGACATCCTCCAGTTTGGTAAATTTCGTTTTCCATTTTATTAATTCTTGATTCAAGGCCCATATCAAAGTCCCCTTGTAGAAAGGCCACTATGGAATTAGTGGAGTTGAAAAAACAACTAGAGGAATTGAGTGATAAATGATTTATTCACCCCAGTGTTTGTCCATGGGGAGCCCCTTTTCTTTTAATCAAGAAGAAAGACGGATCTATGAGGTTGCGCATTGACTAAAAAGATATCAATGTTGAAACAATAAAAAAGTGTATCCCTTACCTCTCATTGACGATTTATTTTATCAACTTCATGGAGCCCTATATTTTTCAAAGATTGACCTTCGATTTGGATATCATCAATTTCTAGTAAGGACAGAAGAAATTCCAAAGACAGTGTTTCAAACTGGGTATATGCTTTACGAGTTTATAGTAATGCCTTTTGGGATGACTAATGAACCTGTAGTTTTCATGGATCTAATGAATATATTTTTTAATGAATATCATGTTGAATTTATGGTGGTATTTATTGATGATATATTTGTATACTACAAAATCTATGAAGATCATGAAAATAAATTGTGTTGTATTATGAAAACACTTAGAACAAATGAATTGTATGGTATGTTTACCATGTTTGAATTTTGGAATCAATCTGTTTCCTTTATTGGACACCTAGTCTCCAATGATGGAATATCATTTGATCCTATGAAGATATTGAACGTGAAATAATGGATAATCTAACTAAAATTACTAAGGTACATATTGTTATTTTTTATTTGGTTATTATTGGTGTTTTGGTCAGAACATCATTTATTTAGCTAACCCAATGACCAAGCATACACGTAAAGGGTTTATGTTCATATGGAAAAAATATTGTGAGGAATGTTTCAATGAATAGAATAGGATATTAGTGAATGCTCTTATCCTAACCCTTCCCTCTGGTAATGATGGGTTTGTGATCTATAGTGATGCATCCAAGAATGGATTTTGTTGTGTCCTTATACAGAATGAAATGAATAAAAATATCCAACTCAGGATCTTGAGTTAGAAGTTGTAATATTTGATCTGAAGATATGGAGACATTATATTTTTGGAGAAAAATGTGAGATATATACGGATCAAAAGAGTTTTAAATGAATCATTTCACAGAATTGACTCAAGATTATGCAAATGAGATGGCTCAAACTACTCATAGATTTGTATTGTTCTATACACTACCACACAAGAATGGCAGACAATGTAGTAGAATCATTGAGTAGGATGGATCATGGATTTTTCGTCAAAATGAGGATTGATAAAAATCTTTTGAACATGGATCTATTGAGTATGGATATGGGAATTATCAAAGAAGGTGACACATCACTAATTTTTCAAATGGTTGCCCAACCATATTTATTGTAAATAATTAAAGCTTCACAATCTGAGGATGAAAATCATTAAATGAATATTAATTATTTGAAATTTGTGTTGTTGACTAACTTCGTATGTGTAGATGGAAATATGAAATTTTGGAAGTGGCTATGTGTTCTCTCTATTCCCAAAAACAACAAGGAGTTATTAAATGGATACTTAGCTTGAATTTATTTATAAATCTATGAAGCACAAAAATTAATAGACATTTGAAGGAACATTTCTTCTGGGACAAAATGAAGAGGGAAATTTCGGATTATGTATCAAGATGTCTACTCTATCAACCAGTGAATGCCGAACAAAAACATCTTTGATGAGTCTTGAAACCTCAACCTATTAATACATGGAAATGGGATGACATCTCCCTAGATTGTTTCACTTGATTACCCTAAACATCGTGAAACAATGATATATAATGGGTAATTGTGGATCCACATACAAAATTCTCACATTTCCTCTCTATAAGGGAATATATGCCAGTGGAACACTTAGAATGAATATATATAAATGAATTTTATAGACTTCATGGAGAACCTATCTTAATTGTGTCTGATTCTGATCTACTATTTACAACGAAATTCTAGGAAATTATTCATAAATATTTGGATACTGATATTCGTTTGAGTATTACTTATCATCCTCAAATGGATGTGAAATCAGAAAGGATGATCCAAACCATAGAGGACATGTTAACATCATGTCTATTTGACATTCAAGGCATGTGGGATAAATATTTACCTTTAATGGAGTTTTCCAAAATTAATAGTTTCCATTCAAGTATTTAAATGGAACCATATAAAGCATTATTCAGAAAGAGATATCATACACCATCTTGTTGGGATGAAGATGGAGAAAGTATGATTATAGGATTTGAGCCTATGGAGGATGAAACAGTGAAGGTAAATAATATTCAGGGCCACATCAATGAAACACAAAGCAGACAAAAGAGCAATGTCGACAATCAAAGGAATGGTTTTGAATTAAAAGTGGAAGATAATGTTTTCTTGAATATATCTCTATAGAAGGGCGTTATTAGATTTTGGATGAATGTGAAACTGAGCTGTATGTACACAGGCTACTTTGAAATTCTAGAGAGAATTGGATCTGCTGCATATCATTTGGATATGACACCTTGCCTGGCTAAATTACACAATCTGTTTCATGTCACATTGTTGAAAAATTACATGCCAGTCCCAACACTTGTCCACAATTTTGATGGTATAGAATTGAAACCTAGATTATCTTATTTTAAAGATTCTATCTGGATTCATACCACTGGAGAAGAGGTGTTGAGGAATCAGAAAAATTAACTGGTTAAGATATATTGTGAAAATCATAAAACGTATGAAGATGCATGGGTGACTAAGGAAAAAATGATGATGAACTATGAAAAACCTTTTGTGAGATAACATTATGGTAATTTCGATGATGGAATTCTTGTAAAAATGGTATAATGTAACTCCCCAGGATGTTGAAAAAAAATTAATATTTAATAAATGAAACACTGAGTTTCTAAAAAATATAACATTATTACAGCCTAAAAAGTAAACAAAAAAATTCACCTCCCTGATTTCAATTTCGAAAGACATACATAGATGGTTGCATTCAAGGTGAAATTTAGAGTCTGATAGAATTAACATAGTTTTGGATTAATTGATACATACCCTAATGAATAGTAATGAATAGTAAATTAGTCAAGATATAGAAACTTCAACCATGAATGTATAAATACAATTTAGACGTCTTATAATTGAAAAAATAATCATTTTATAAGTATTGGTATTTTTGTATGTCATAAATATTTTAATTAAAATTTTATAATTAATTTAATTACATAATATGGAAATTTATTTTCATAGAATGTAATCATAAATTTTCATTATATTTTTTTTATTTTTAGAAGATAATTAAATGGGACCTCGTTTAATTTTTAATGGTGTTATAAAATGAGTAATAGTTTTAATGTTGTTTTTTCATATAAATTATTATTTATTTAAAAATTAAAATAAAACATTTATAAAATTATTTTTAAAAAATTGATTTCATTTTATAATTATACATGTATAAAATATTTGGGGTTACATTTTGGGATTTTTCTAAAATAATAGAATTTTGGGTGAATTGTAAAATACGCTAATTTACGATAAATGTTAAATACATGATTTATTGGGTAATATATGATGTAAGGATGATGTAGGACAACTTGGATTGAACTCATATAAAAATATTTCTAATCTAGGTCACAATAATCAATAATATTTTTTTTAAATGATAAAATTATGTGTTAAATAATGGGAAAACCCTCCTCTCCTCCACTATAATCCCCCCAACTCTACTTCTCTTCACACCTATCAAGATATGTTCATTGTCTAAATTCATCTCAATTATCCTCCCATTATCCTCCATCATTTCATGAATCCCATTTTCCCATAAAAATTCCAAAACATCTCCCCTAATGAGGCTCTCATGGAGGATTACTTAAAGAGGTAAATCCATTTTTTCATTTCATTAATTTTATGTTATGCTCTTTTCCTTTTATTTCCTCACCTCCTTTAATAAAAATTTTGTTATAAATCTATTATGTTACATGTACTTAATATTTTTTTTAAAAATGAATTATTCTTCATCATCTCTAATTTCCCCTTCTTTATACTCGAAATTAATGCACCATCCGAGATGTGTTACTTTATCACATTCAGGGATGGAAGGTTTTCAATTTATATTACCATGTTCAATTCTACCCATGAAACCAATTTTAGTATTGAAACATACTATAATATATGTATAATAACATTTCTTAAATCATTTTGGACACATTATAATGACTTATAAATCTATATGACTTCATTTTGAATAAAAACAGCCAATTATCCCAAACAAATGTCATTAATATTTTACATGATGATTTCTATTTAGTCAAAAAAACCTATTGAATATTATAACCATATAATACTATGGGATTTTTCTAATAATATAATACTTATATTCTATAAAACAGCTATAATTCTACATGTTTATCTATACATGAATATAAGTAAACATATCATGGAAACCAAAAAAGGAAACACTCACAAACAATGAAATTGAATATCTTAACCCACCAAAAGGACATGACTTAACATAATATGGTTATACCAAATAAATTAAATATACAGGAGGTTATGTAATAATTAATCTTTTAACCTAAATTTTATTATTCTATTCATTAAGATCATGTGAGGCACACCTTTGGACTTACAGTAAGGGGAAACCTGATGTCACTTCCATTTTTTTGAGATATTCCGTATTCAATAAAATTACTTGTGTATGGTGTATGTATACTTCCCATTAGAGTATAATATCATGAATCTATTTATTCTCATTTCATTCCATTTATAATTTTAATATTACTAATTTTCGGGAAAACTAATGGATTGATTACAAGGTGGTGAGTGTTTTCCACACGAACATCCATTTTCATTCGGGTTACTTGTATTATGTACTTATGTAAATTAAATTATTAATAATTAATATTTAAACCTCATAAAATCTATATTAATTTTTATTATATGTGAAACAACCATAATCCTACCTTAATTAATTTGTAATTATTTGATTTAAGTCGGTTATTAAAAAATTCTTCTCGAAATACTAGACCGGCTCAAAATAATTTCTCAAATTTTTACCAATTTTCAAGGGAACTCTATAATGATTTTTTAGAAAAAAAAATTATTTATAAAATACTTATTTTATTGTGAAAAATACTTTCTTACTTATTTGAATATTTAATACAAAAACTTTTCCAAAAGTCATCTTTTTTTCAAAGTAAGAGTATTTATCTCAAGAATTACATGATGATTTTTTAAGAGTATCTTCATCAGTTTCAACACTTGTATTGATTATTATGTGTTATTCAGATTAATATTTATTATATCATCTACAATATTTAATTGAATGTTTTATGATTAGTTTAACTATGGTTGTTAAATGTTAAAACCATTCATCAATTTACTCTAAATGTTAAGTTATTATGATTAATGTTCGAGAAAGGTTATTTACATTTAATATGTTTGTTTCAATATGAATATATATTTTGTTTATTCTAGTTCCCATTAATATGAAGAATTCATTAGAATTTTTATGTGATTTTTGGGCCCTCTCTATCCCCTCGATGCATTGGTAGGACTCATGACACAAATAGATTTGAAATTTGACAAGGCCTAGCCCATATTTAGATATGGTTTTGGCCAAGGCCTTAATAATTTTTTGATGTCATGGACGTGGCCTTGAAAGTATGTTTCAGAATGTCTGGAATATAATTTCCCTAATTATAGAACTATTAATTTAATGGTTATGATGTTATTCTACTAGTATAATACCCATTATTATTCAATATTATGGAATTATTTATTCAGCTCATATTCCTGCCATAGTGTGTTCTTGTACATTTTTAGAAAGGCATGTGTTTTTTTGGTTATTTAACATGCCTATTTTTAATGATATATTTCGTTTTAATTTTTAACCTTAATAAGAATAAGATTTTACCCCTTTCAATGTTTAATTTTCTTAAGACATGAATATGTATATTAAGAGTGACATGAAGAAATTACCTAGAATTTATGGATGTTGTAAAAGGAGTTTCTAAATTGTTTTCAATTTAAAGTTGTAATGTTGAACTTATATATGTATCTAGATTTTAATACCTTCTGAACTATTCATTCCTTTTGGATATGACATTCATGTACTCTTTTCAATCTAATATAAAAAGGCACCGACTCTAGGAAACGGGGTTCGGGTACTTACATTAAAGAAAACATTCAGTGCCATTTTCAAAACACAGATAACACAAATTCCCCCATTTTGGAAATCATAGAACCATTTTAATGAAAATAAGAGAATGGTGAGAAACATTGTTCTTGAGGGTTACTAGATCTAACATTACATATTTATTTGATTTCACATCCATGTGTTCTCCTAGGGAATCGAAACATGTTCCCACATCTAATGGAATACTAAAATGTCAATTAAAACCCTCAAAACATGTTTTCAGTAAGCCACTATTTTCAATCAACCAATATCCATCCCTTTAACTAATTCAAAAAATGAAACAAAACTTAAAAAACCAAGATATTCCTTTTCGAAACTGGTTTTAAACCACACTAAAGTAAATATTCATGTTTCACAAATAAAATCCACAATTATATGAAATTAATTAAAAATATTTAAAATGGTGAAACCACAATCAACCATACAATTTCAGCCAATAATATCAATTGGAATTTATCAAACACTTGCTGCACAACTATATATTATAATAAACAAAGATTCATCTTAAAACCTATATTTATCAAAATATAATAACATTACAATATGAATCCAAACTATAAGAGGTACTATATAGGTGCATTGAATTTTTTTGAATTTATAAAAGTCATCAAGCATCAAATGAAATGAATTGGAAAACAAACATGGAAACACCTACCACAACCATGTCTCGATGCAGCAGAACTCTCAGATATAGAATATTAAGGCCTTGAGGATGATCCATATGGCCTAGATCAATTTTATAATGATCCAAGCACAATCCCTAGACATTATGAATTTTTCCAAAAGGAATTCCCCAAAGAAAGACCCTATAAACTAAGGGTAAAGATAAATAGGATAGAAAATTGCTACAAATCCAAGAAATCTGACCTTGTAACTTTCAAGGGACATCAATGAAGGGATAAGAGCAAGGGAGAGGGGTTTTTGAAGACCCCCTGATGTGCGTCGGTTAAACAAGGGTGGATGATCCGGTGTTTGGGATAAGAATGAGAGAGTTAGAATTTAAGGATTATGTGTTTTAATTGTATATCCAAACCACATGGTTTGGCCACACAATTAACCAAACCGTGAGGTAACCCTGTAGATGCCTCTACCTGTGATGGGACTAACTAAGTAGATTTACTGAGATTGGCCACATGATAATGATATGTCCATGTGGTAGCTTCTATCCCTCCAAGAAGCAGTCACATATATTCCTACTACTACATCATGGTTTATACTAACTATGTGGTGCCCGTGTGCCTCCAGAAAAAAAATACACAAAAAAATTCAATAACCCAAAATTTTTACCAGGACTCAAACCCAAACCTCGACTAAATGACCCAATATTAATAAAAGAATAAAAATGATGTATCTAGGGTTGGGTTGTGACAATTCTCCCCGCCAATAACACTTTATTCCACCATAAAGACACAAATCCAAAGTAGATTAAAACCCCAGTTCATGCCTGATCGGAACTGGGGAATGCCACAAACCATTGGGTTACCATTCATTCCAATTGTCCAACCTAACCAATCATAAAGAGAAAATATCCCCTGATTATGGTTCTCCCAACTAACATAACAACACTACACAAAAACATCATATCCTAACATGCTACCATGGGGAAAGGCCATCATAGGAACTCCCTACCCGAACATACCCAACACATGATTCCCTCTCCCCGAAACTAAAAAAAACACCAAAAATAATTGAATAACCCCACATTAAATGACCTGGTATCCTGAGGTCTAGATATAATCTCAATATCTCCCGCACAAATGGAATAAAATTGTTAGTGAATACAGAAACAAGGTAATTCCAAACCCAAACTCATCCAACTTCCTTAACACTAGAGGAACAAGGCCACAAATTATAGAATATATAGTGTAAGCCTAATAAGAGAAACACTAACACACTGGGATGCCTGGATGGTAAATTTTACTATAGGAATAAACAACCCTCCTTATGAAGGTGAACAATAACATTTCATGAATAATCCATTATTCACACCGATTGAATTTCCAAACACTATAGAAATATCTAACCGATCAATGAAAAAGATATACAATCCAAAATTTAATTCAGAACACAAGAGTTTTAATTATATAATTAGATTTGAGAAAACTGAAACCAACCCACAGAAAAGCCAAGAACCCCTCAAGAAGAGGAGAAACTCTAAAATACACACTCAATCAAACAACACTGCTTAGATCATAATAGACCAAGTACATCACACCATTAAAATAAAACTTTTATCCTACCCCTTTTGATAAATGAGAATAAGGATTTATAATGACCCAAGCATAATATTATTGAACATTACCATACTATTGTGGAGTACTTAATACATGAAATGAATATACTCCCAAAACCATTTTATTTTAGTGTCTTTGGAAACTCTAAACATAATATCCTAATCAGGGTGTCATATTTTCATCATCTTCTATAATGATCTAACAATTTTTTACTACCTAAAACCTTTCATTATATCATATAAAATGAAAACATAAAAAGGGTGACCACAAATTCTCAATATGTGTATACATGAAGAAAAAAAAATACACCATAAACCTGTGAACGTAAAAACATGAACATAAATTTTAAAGATCAAATAACGAGTCATGAAAAAAATCATGGAATAATGTAACGCATGGAAAATAAAAAAACATTAACAATGATAGAAAATAATTGGTATATACCATGTAAATGTGGAAAACTAATAATCACATTATATGATTTCCATAGTGGCCAAGGAATTCCTTCCATTAACATCATAGTGGACAACATCTATTACTGAACTGGGATTACATTCCATTCCAGCCATGTATTACTGAACTAGATTTACTTTTCGTTCCAACACGGTATTAAGGAACTAGATTTTCTTTATATTCCAGTCATGTATTACTGAACTAGATTTACATGTCATTATAGCCCTGTATTACTAAACCAGATATAGTTACCATTCCTGACATGTTTATCTCATGAGATATAAACCTTTACTCAATGCAATATTGGGAGACTTAGGTCCCACCCATGTCAAAATGAAATTATTCTTACAAGTTCCACAAATACATAAATCATTCACATATCATAACCCAATAAATAAAATGTGTTTTCTTAAACATCATTGCATCATAACATAACCCATATAAAATTCCATTCCATCATTAATACAGTAATATAATATTAATAATAGGGATAAAAACATAACATTATTTAAATAGTATCATCTTAGATGGATAATAATTTTGATAAACCACTTGATCTTAGTTCTTGATGATAATTTCCTTTATTCTTCATAAATTTTTTCTTTTCTCAAAATTCTGTGTAATTTTAAAATAAAGTAATTTAGTTGAAAGTAAAAATACGATAAGGTAGTAGAAACTACATGGAAATAAAGTGTCATGAAACTATAAAAATCCATTAATTTCGTATAGGTTAAAAAAACATTCTCCTCGTACTTTTGTCGGAGAAGCTAAAATGTCACATGTATGATAATCGAAAAACTCATACCAAACCACGTAGTAATATTCAAAAATTAGAAAAAATGACCTTAATAATATATAAAAAAATAGAAAAAAAATTATGAAATCATTTTTTGAAGACATGGATATGAGTGATAAATATACCCCAAGTAAATACTTACGTAAAAATAATCTCGGATCAAAATGAGTTTAAAAAATTATCCCCTACCTTAGGTTTGATTTCTTCAATATGTGTCCAGAACTCCTATATAGTGGGTTTAAACATATTATTTAGTTGTAAAAAAACCATAATAATTTTTATGATATCGTATATGTTTCACTTACGACTTTATATTACCCATTCATTTTCCAATTCCATGTTAACATAACATTTTGGGAAATAATTGATTTATTTATCGTACGTGTTTTGAATTTTTATTATTTATATTATTACATATATCATGATTTAATAACTTATAGATTTTAAAACAATGATTTATATATTTATTATATTTATTATATTAATATATATACATTAGATAGATAATGGAAATTGAATACCCCATTCATGGAGACGGTAGTCTGTACGTACGCCTGAACACTATTTTTGTATCCTTATTAAAATGAATGGAAGTATGTAAATGATATATATATATATACATTAATAAATTATAATTATTATGTTTTATATTTAATGATTATTTATTATATATACTTTATAACCATTCTCGAATGGTTAATGTGGAGAATGAATCTCATCATGTCATAGAGATGATAAGCCGTACGTATGCATGAGCGACGATATCATTCCAATAATTGGTGTATAGTATTCTAGTGGATGGTGTATAATTATCATAATTAGTATCATGTTATAATAATAATATATAGTTATTATTTACACCATTATAACCATCCATTTATTTTTACAGTGAAAAATATATTACACCACGGTGTGGTGACAGTATGTTGTACGTACGCACGCATGATGATTTCTTTTTTCGTAAGATAGATAGAAAGTGAAATAGTGTTGTTTCATATTTACAATAACATATAATAATATGAGTAATACTTATTTTATTACTTTATAATGAAACAACTAACAAAGAATAAGTATAAGAAGAATGAAATTTGAAAGAATAGGTAGAAGATATTCTCTCTTCCATGATGTGCCTTGTTTAAATTTCCTCCTAGGGAAATATAGTTCATCTTTTTAGAAGACCATAACCTCTATAATTTAACTAGATCAGTTTAGAAGATAAATTATCCTGTTTTTTCCATTTTTTAATGCCCATAATGGAGTGAATAGGAGATAGAGGAGGTTCCCTTTTATAAGAGAAGAGGGGGTACTTTTGGAAAACCTCAAAATATTATTTTACTCTAAATTTATTTTCCACCTGAATGGGTCAAAATCATATTTAATAAAAAGGAAAGATAATTTTGGTATTAATACCCATCATCAAATAAATTTTAGACATGTTTTTAAATTTTTTATCCTTATCATTATGGTTAACCCTTATTTTACCATTTTTAATTATACTGTGATATCATGTTATTTACAAATTCTGGGTTAAATTAATTACCATATCATGTAAATTTACCAAAAAATTTAATGATAATATTTTAGGACTTATATTAAACATTATGTCAAAAATTAAATTTTAAAAATTTAATATCATTTAATAAACTATACTATATTTTATGTTATGAATTATGTTAATTTTGGAAACTATTCACACATGGCTTTCTAAAACAATCATAACAACCTGATTTATTCAAAAAAAGGAATTAACACATCCCTTATATATTAATATTATCCATAAAATTTGTGGTTTTAAAAAAATGTTCAAATTAAATTTATATTTATATTTATAAATTCATTTATTTGAATATTTCAGTAATGAGGAAATTATTACAGCATAATTGTGTTATAAATAAATATATTTATCTAACATCCAAAAATTAGAAATAAAATACCATATTTTAGGAAATATGTTTATCATTATAAGGAATATTTATATCTATAATGGTCAGTTATATAATCCTATATTAGAATCAATTTAGTAAAAGATATATTTTTAGGTTATAATTAGCTTAACTTTAAATTATTTATTATAAAATGTCATTTTCACATCCACGTGAATCCATGTAGCTTCAAAATAGATTCAGGGATTCCCATGGTTGAAAATATCTCACCCAATATGATTAGAGCTTTTTTTATGGTAGTTTTATACTATTATAATATCATTTTTACCCTTATATTCTAGATTTACCATTTAACCATGGTAAAAAAAATTACTGTAGTTTCAATTCATAATGATCCAAAATAAAATGTACATATTCACAAAAATTAGACCATATGATTCCAAATTTAAAAATAATTTTCAAATTCAAAAAACAGAATCCATAGTAATTAATTTAAAATTAAATCTCATTGTCAAAAACAAAAATAGGGTTTTTAAGAAGTAATAACATTCAAAAGATTAACATGTGTTTTTGTGCAATTTTAATTAGAAATTACTTCTGATGACCAAAATTCTATGAAATTATAAAATAATATAACAATTACACTTTAAACCAATTCAAATGGTAATATAACTATATAAATAAATTTGATGAAAATGCATTTTGAATTAAAATGCAGTATCTTCACTATTCATTAAAATGTGAATTTTATTAGAAAATACCAGAAATTAAACAGAGGTAAATTATTGTTCCCTTATTCCAAATAAGAATTATATTTTGTTAAATTTTACTTATTAATGTGTTAAAAAATAAATTTAAAATGGGTTCGCCATCCAAAGGTGGTAAAACTATATTTTTTTAAAATACTTGTTTTATCTGAAAAAATAATTTTGCTCTCAATTAATGTTCTAGAAAATGGGTATGATGAATACTAATGTCATATAAAATTGTCCATTTGTTAATACTATTCATAATGACTATTTTATATCCCTTAAAAAACTATTTTAATAATATATCATTATTTACTAAAACTCGCTATCACGTACAATGAAAGATATCGAGGATGGTCTCTCTTAAGTTTAATGAAATCCACGTCAGTGTTGCATATAAAAAAATCTAAACATATTTCATTGAAAAAAATCAGTACTCAGCATTGCATGAAATTACATCTATCAAAAGAACATTAAATTATGTTCAACAAAAGCCAATATTACTGTTGCGTATAATATAAGATAATACATTATTGTGTATAGTGAAAGTTAATCATGGTGTAGCAAACAACACAATACTTCAATGAAATTAAAAAATATATATTTCATAAAATCTAGTTGATTTACACTCTACCCCCATAACATTAATTTCACCCTTGAAATTCATCGGGGTTATAAAGGGTTTACTATATAAAAGTTCCTTTCTTGGAAACCCACATTGTAAAAATGAATACTAAAATAACATTTTAAAATGGAATATTGGAAACATTTCGGTTACCCAAAGTAACTCATCACTGGGTTTCCACATAGTATGGCACAGGTGTGAAGTGAAATCATGGATATTGAAGTGAAATCTAACCATCAACTTCTCATTTATATTGATAGAGAATAATTTTTGGATAAAGTTAACTACCTGAAATCCATATCTCTATAATGATTTGGGGGACATTAGGATTAATTGGATAAGGAAGTACTATGATAACATTCATGCTTTCATGATCATTTTCTTAATGTAAAAGAATTTTGGATTACAATTAATACGTACTTGATTTTGGTATAGTCTCATCATTGTTCATGCCCTGAAAAATTTCCATTTCATCTCTTATGTAAGGAAATGAATTCAACATTGTCATTCTTGATGTGCTATCAAATAATGTGATAGAATGATAGGTCATTCCATCTATATCTATCAGAAAACATGTTAACAAATGTTAACAAATGTTGATATGTACATCAATGGTGAGATTAATCGTAAATTGTTCCAAAAATTGATATATAAATAATCTATCATGCCACTTAAATATAATAAAACATACTTATAAAAAAACAGACTTCTTGTAGGCCAGTGGCTGGGAATAAAGGTCTATTGCACTTCAGTTGTGGGTTCGATTCCCGAAGCCCTATCCAACAAGATGGGTGGTCGCCCATCCTACATGATGTTATTTTTCTAAAATGATAATATTATAAAATTCCATAAATAATATATAAATTTTTTTATCATTATACAATACTATATGGTGTCCAACTTTATATATTCCATCAGTTAGGATTATCAAAAATACTTATGTCTAATATCACAGTACAAAAAAAGGTCATATAACAAGCATGTGAATACCGTCACTTATCCCCCATATATCATAAGATATATCTTATTGGTCACATTACAAATATTTTAATGACTTCATTATTCATTTTATTGATCCATGGTAATAACATAAATAATCATGATTCTTTATTGATAACATACATGTTTCCTTATTCCAAAACATATTGGAGATATACATTAAGACTGAAAAATATTTATACTTAATCCATGATAGCATAACACTCTTTTCAATAACTCTATAAGTAGATTTTAATAATCTTGAATAATTCAATTTACATATTCGAAACCAACATATATTTATCAAAACATCAATATCTTAACATAAAGAATATATTTAGGTTTATCTTTCCCTTAATCAGGTGTTCTCTAAGAATATCACCTTACCCTTAAATCAGTTTCCCTCTCCATAGAACTATTCATCATATCCATTAAAATCCTTATACCAAAAACACTTATATATTTCATGATTCATCTTATATAATGATTAAATTCTATAACATATTCAACTCAATCATCCAACTTCAATCTTAAACCTTTACTCAGGATCTATCATCATTATATTTCCTAAAATAGGAATCATGTATTTTCATTTCTAAACCTCATGTTTCTCAATTTTAGTGTCAAAAAAAATGGGAAGAAGGTCACATACATTTCACATATCATTTAATATCTCTATATACTCAGTTGTATGACCAATAATTTTACCATCATCATGATTCTATTCATGATATTCCATTTATGAAATTGATCTTCTTAATCCCTATAATTTCCACATCTGAAATATTCACTCGTTTCCATTGTTCATCATAGTTCTGACTATATACTAAAATAAGATATAAATGTGTGGGAAATACATTTGTGAGATTATAATCACATAAGAATGTTAAATTACTTATAATATTTCAATCTATTGTATTTTTTGGTGTAACCCTAGGTTAGTCATTATTGTGAAAAAATCATGGTTTTTAACCTATATATTACTTATCCCTAGGAAATAACTAGACATATCCTTAGAAATATCTCTAGGGGACTCACTAATGTTTTCACATCCTAGTTTCCAAAGGTTGAATAAACCTAAATCTGATACCAACTCTAACGTTCCATGATAGATGTACATGGACATTACATTTATTTGGAAGAATACATAATACATGACCCAAAAAGGCACCCATAGGCCGTATTAGTTTACTTTCTAGGGAAACTCGGATCATAATATCCAAATAATGGTGAAATATTTTCAACATCTCCCATATAGATATTCCCCTTTTGTTTCCCTTCCTAAACCCATTTTTTATATCCTGGAAGAAGGAAAAATAAAAAGAGTGACCTGAAATGATCAGTATGGGTTATCATGAAGAACATAAAACAACCCATATCCATTTGAACATAAAAACATGAAAATAATGTTTATACATCAAAATAATAAGTCATGAAATAAATCATTGAAGTACGTAAGTCATGGATAATAAATAATCATTAACCATGACAGAAACACATTGGCATAAAACATGTAATTTTAGAAAACTAATAAGAACATAATATGATTTCCATAGTATCTAAGGCATTTCATCCTAGACCGTCATAGTGGAAAAGGTCCATTACCAAATCTTCATTACCTTCCATTTCAGACATGTATTACTAAACAGGATTTACATGTTGTTCTAGCTCTGTAATACTGAACATGATTTACTTGTCATTCCAATTATGTATTGCTGAATCGGATTTACATGCCATTCCAGGCATGTAGTACTGAGCATAATTTTCTTTCCATTCTGGCCACGTTTATATCATGAGATAAAAATCTTTACCTAATTCATTGGAGTGAGATATAGATTTGAACCATCACATAATGAAATCATTTTTACATGTTACACAAAAACAAAAATCATTCAATATAGCATAACCCATGAAATAAAATGGGTTTTCTTAAATATCATTCCATCATAATATAATCCATACAGTATACCATTCCATAATTAACACAATAAAACCATAATTATAATAAGTATAAAAAATAACCCTATTTAAAGAGTATCAACTTAGATGGAAAATAATTTTCATAAACCACTTGATCTTAGTTACTAAGGAAAAATATCCATTATTCTTCAAAAACATTTTCTTTTCTCATAATACAACACAATTTTAAAAGAAATAAATTTTGTTGAAAAAAATGTTGAGATAGTGTAGAAGAAGATTCATGGAAATAAATCATCATGAAATCATAAAAATAAATTCATGGTTTATAAGATAAAAAACATTCTCCTCATACTTTTTTCAGATAAGTCAAAATGTAACTTGTATGGAAAAAAATTAAATATTCCTTCCAACCCATGCATTAAAAGTCCAAATATGAAAAAATGAAATTAATAATACATAGAAAAACAGATAAAATTTTATGAAAACATTTTTAGAAGACATGGACATGGATGATAAATATACACCAGTAAATACTTACATATAAACAATCTTGGATAAAAATGAGATTGAAAAATTATCACTTACCTTATGTCTAATTTCTTCTATACGGGTCTGAAAATATTTTATATTAGTTATAATAAAATTTTTAACTTGTAACATGACTATAATAATATTCATGATATCATATTTTATTCACACTCATTTTATATTAACTATTCATTTGACAATTCCATGTTAATGAAACGTTTTTGGTATTAATCATTTTATTTATCATACATGTTTTGAATTGTTATTTTTTATATTATTATTTATAACATGATTTTATTAATTACAGAATGTAATCCATTATTTATATATTATATATATTCATTACATAAATATATATATACAATAGGAAAATAAATTCAATCGAATACACTGTTAATGGAGACTCTAGGTTCCACGTACCCATGAACGCTGTTTTTGTTTCTGTATTCAATCGAATGAAATTAAATAATTGAAAATATATATATATATATATATCCAGTATAAATATTATGATAATTTATTATATATACATTATAACCATTCATGATTGCTTAATGTGGATAAATAATCACCTCGCATCGTGGAAACGGTAAGCTATATGTACGCACGAGCAATGATATCATTCCCATAATTGTTGAATGGTATTAGGGTGGATAGTGAATAATATCTCAGAATTTGTATCATTTTATAATAATCATATATAGTTATTATTTCCACTATTATACCCAAACATGTAAGGTGGTGGTGAAAACAGATTATCGCACGGTGTGGAGACGGTAAGCAATACATACGTAGGAACATTAATTTCATTTTTCATAGGATGGATAGAAGGTGAAATACTGTGGTTTTATATTTATAATAACATCTCAGAATAGGATTGATTCTGATTTTATTACTTTATAATGATGAAACTAATGAAGATGATGTAGAATATGAAATAAATTTGAATGAATCGGTAGAAAATTTTACCTCATCCTTAACATGCCTCCTTTAATTTTATTCTTAGGGAACTAGAGTTGGACTTTTGAGAAGGCCAAACCCAATAAAAATTAAATAGGGATGTTGAGGAGAGAAATGATAATATTTTGGCTGAGGAGTAAGGCTCAAAATATAGAGAATATTAGAGGGAGGAGGAGCCCTTTTATAAGAGAGAATGGGGTACTTTAAGAAAATATCTAAATATTAATTTATTATAAATTAAATTTAAATTTAAAATCGTCGAAAACATATTTAATTAGAAGCTAAGTTGATTTTTCTTTGAATAAACTTAATTAAATAAATTTTATACATGTTTTGAATAAAATTATCCATATCTTTTTTCTTTAACAGATATTTTACACTTTATATTCTTACTTTTATATCATGTTATTTGTACATTATGAGTTACTGTAATTTCCAAATCATGTCAAGCGACCTAAAGAAAGTTATTTATGAGGTATTTGGATTCATTTTTACAATATGGATGAATATTAGATTTTTAGTTATTAAATTTAATTTAATAAACTATTTTATGCTCAAGTTATGAATTTTGTCAATTTTAGACACTATTTATACCTGAGTTTTTTATGAAAATTCCTTACAACATGATAATTTCAAAAAAATTTATTCATTTCTAATATGTAAATATCAACCAAAAAATTCATGTATGGAATCAAAATGTTAAAATTAAATTTAATTAAATATTTATAAATTCATTTAATTGAATCCTTCATTTAGGAGGTGATCAATACATTATAATTGTGTCATAAATAAATATATTTATCTAACTTCGAAAACATATAAAAAAATATAATGATGTAGGAAATATTCGTACATTTTCAGTTAATATTTATAGACATAGAGATCAGTTATATTCCCCAATATTAAAATTGATTTGCTAAAATATTTATGTTTAGGTTATAATTATCTTCACATTAAATTTATTCTTATAATTGTCATTTTCACATACCAGTGAATCAATGGGGTCCCAAAATCAACCCAAGGTTTCCCATTGATAGAATTATCTCCGCCAATGTAATTAGGACTTATGTTATGGTAGTTTAATATTATTATAATATTATTGTTTAATCTTATTTACTAGATTTACCCTTTAACAAGGGTAAATAAAATAATTACTAAAGATACTATTCATACAGTCAAAAAATAAAAGGTAATATTTCACACAATATGGTTATTTTGATTACAAATATGGAATAAATTTTTTTAAATTCAAAAGATATATGTTTCATAAATTAAATTAAATTTAATTCCTTTTTCCAGAACAAAAAGCCGGTTTTTAACAATTAATAACTATCAAAATATTGGCATGTGTTCATGTCCAATTTCAATGATAAATTACTTCAAAGGACAAAAATTTATTAAATGATAAAAAATTCAATTAATCCTTAAACTAAATTAAAAAGATAATATAAATATATAAAAATAATTAGATTAAATGAAATTTTTGAATAAAATGCAGTATTTTTCACTATTAATTAAAATTTGAATTTTATTAGAAAAATAAAAAATTCATAAAATGTAAATTTCTATGTTATAATTCTAGAAAAGAATTCTATTTTGTCACATTTATCTTAGAAATGTGTGAAAAAAAATTATTTAAAATTGGTGCACCATGAAAAGGCGGTAAAACTACATTTTTTCAAATAACATCTTTAATCTAAAAAATTAATTTTTTTTATCATATCATGTTCTAGAAAATTGGTATGTTAAATTATAATGTTATATAAAATTTAAAATGTGGTTATTAATATTCTTGAAATCTAGTTTATAACACATTAAATAATAATATTTTAATAATATTTAATTATTTAATGAAACATGGTACCGTGTACAACCCAACCGATCAAGGAATGTCTCTCATGCGTGTAACGTAATCCTAGTCACTGTTGCGTGTAGTGAAATATTAATTATTTGGTTCGTATAACATAATAAAAACTTATTTAATTGAAAAATATATATACTCAGTGTTCTGTGAAATGAATTCTTTTAAAATATCATGAAATTATCTTCAATAGAAGGAAGGAAAACTTTTGTGTATACTGCAAGCTAATATGGTTTGGTATATAGTGAAAGATAATCTTTGTGTATGGTGCCCCAAAAGACATCAAAAAAATTAAAAAGTATCTTTCTCACAAAATATTGGAGTGTTATGTGATTCTTCATAAATTTACGTCTCAAATGGAAACTATGAACCGGGTCAAGGTTCCATAAACCCTTTGAAACTCATTAATGTGTGTGAGCTTGTCCCCGGGACCTGAGGCATGGGATTTGATAGCTGAGTCATCTCCGGCCTCATAATCATCCACTTATATCCCTCAATCAGAACTATTTATTTGACAAACTCTTCTTACAAAACTTCCCCCAATGACCCGAACAACCACAACAATGGAAATAATTTGGAGGTATGTGACAAGATGGAATGTAATACTCAAAAAGGACACACCGATGACACACTAGAAAGTGTTCTAATGAACTAGATTCTCGAACCAATGAATATAGATTCATAGAAATAGGTTCCTCCAATATTAACACCACACCAGATGGGGAACCTTTATGAAAGATGACCACCAAAAACTGAACCCCAAGAACAAACTCTGCTAGAAATTACCGACCCACCATCCACTCATTACAACTTCAACTAGACCATATAACATTTCCTTTAATCTATGAGTGAGAACCAAAAAATTAAAAGCTGAATATATTATTTACAGTGGTCCACATGAACCTTTAGTGAACATTGGTCATTCTAAATATCCCACAATACTTCCACCTTCTTTAAATTCACCTCATGAGGCATAAAACCTTGGATGAGGGTATAATTAGACATTTCCCATGTCACCCCAAATTCCATTGATGATAGGACATGTAACCTCCACTAGTCCAATGTTGGACCCTCAGAAAAACCTGAGACGGCATGATATCTACCAACCTTGTGAGTTCCCAACATCTTTTAGTCATGCTCTACATCCTTTAAACCACTTAACTACATCTAACAAACCACTATCACCTTGAAGAACAGTAAAAACTCGAATAGATCCAAAAACTAGGAAGGACTCTTTAGCTATCACATTGTCCATTTTGGGTGGCATTTCTTGAGCCACACAATGAACACAAAACCGAAATTTACATCAATAGAAAATGCAATAAAAAAAACTTGATCCTAGACAAGAAGCTTGGAATCCAAAAAATCATCGAAAAATAATCGATTTTAAAATCAACATTTTCATTTAAATTTAAAAACTACCTTATCAAAAGGTTAGTTTCAAAATTTACAACCTTTATTGCTTCCAATTTTAAAACTCACTTTATTAATTTATATCCATTTTAGAGGAATTATTTTCATTTCAAGGTCAAGATTCATTTTTAATAGTACACTCAAACCCAAAGGAACCAAATGGGGTACAACTAACAAATAACTAATGGAATAAGGAACTAGTATTTATACTTAACACAATGTCATGGTAGAGAACCATTCCCCAAGTAAGTATCAACCACTAAGAGTGATATAAATTGTCTAATAGCACTCCACATGGATCACAACTCCATGTGAGGTCACAAGGTGACATTGTCTCGCCACCATTATCAATCCTAAATTAAAAAAACCAGAATACTCAAAACTCAGACTACCACTGGAAACTAGATGTTCAAAACAAGAAAAGGTTCGTGACATGCTTATAGAACCTACCTCATGAGTATTAATAGTCCTAATCTCTTTATACTTGTCACCCAAAATAACAAGGGACTACTCTGATTCCATTTTTATCACGAACTAGCCCAGAATAGCATCTGACCCGACCCTTGACCTCATCCACAGAAAGGACCGATGGGCGTTCTAGATCCCCACATGTAGGAAACTAGTGTGGAGTATCAAAAATTGTAATAGAGAATTATTTTATCCCAATATAAATAAAAAATACCTTATAAATAAATAGAACAAACTGAATCCCATGAATTAAATTAGATAATAGTTTCTGTTCGAACAGCCAAACAAAACAGAACTAAAAAGCGAATCAAAACTGAACAACACAAATCAGATGACCATGTGCAGTCATGGTCACCTCAAACCACCATACCAACTAGCTCTAAGAGCTAGCTAAAAATATTATCTTGATCCAAAATAGAACTTCCAAAATAGATCGGGTCTACCGAAATCGAATGGTACAAGTAGGGTGTGATCCAAACAAGCTCATTAGGCAAAAAATAAAGAATCCATGTGTATTCCTTTCATAATGAAATCCATCAACACTTTTTTTGAAATATAGTTATAAAAATATATTTTTTTCCAAAAATTTCCTTTTAAAACAAACTATTACAATCTAGTTCCCTCATGATTTGAAACAAGCCACGTGGTGAGAAGGGAACAAAATAAAAAAGTGACCATTTTTTAAAGAAGTTAATAAATGAAGAGTGATTTATCATTTAAATCATCTACCATGAAATTCATTTCAAAAATACACATGTTTTTTTATTTTTTTAGATATATAAAAAAACCAATTACAACGAATGTGATTCTACACGATGAGTGTAATTGAATTCATAGTACTAATAATAGAGGAACACAAGAAAACCTTGGAACTCCAAGTAGAACAAAAAAATACTACCACATGAGACCCCATCCCTAGTATAATTCAACACATTATGAAATGAAAATACTGGAATGCTTGACCACCCTAGCATAGTATAGTCTGAGGGGAATAATCCTAGATCAATAAACCCAAATATATCTACCTACTATGGGGCACTGAAGAGTATGCCAACTACCAGTGCACTAAACGTTTTCAAAATTACTTTTCTCTATGATACGTTTCTATTCTATGTTAAAAATGTGTTATTTCACACAATATAATATACAATCCAAATAACTGTAACACATATACATGACATAAACTGGTACCTCATCAACCACCTCAACGGTAGTCCCTTTCTTGAACACAATAATCACACATGGTAGGTCTTATATCGAGGATTCTCTCATCTCATGGAAAAATAAAATGGAAAGGTACATAACCTAAAAAGGTTAATCCAAATATCCCATAAAAAATCAAAATGGGCCTTTATATTTTCATCATTCATGCTTCTACCAAAACAATTGTAAACTATTTATAAAACAACATCAAAAAAAATTTCATGTTAGCATTTACAAATGTTCCTTTAAATCAATCATCGCCCAAATACACCTCAAATACCAAATACGCCTTTTATTTTATAACCAGTCGCCCAAGAATGTTTGAATTCCAATTAGGGAAAACCTTCAAAACATATTTTGGACCATTTTCAAAACACTAGAAATTCCATTTCTCCTATTTTGGAAAACATATATATATTTTAATGAAAATAAGAGAAAGGGGAGAAGTGGTGTCCTTGGGGGAGACTACCTCTTGAATTCCGTATTCATTCGACTGAACATCCATTGGTTCTCCTTGTGCACCCATGTATATTCCAACATCCAATGGAATACTCTAATGTCAATGTAAACACTCAAAACCCTTTTTCCGAAAAACCCACATTTTTAATTGAACCCAAATCCATCATTCTCACATATTTATAAAATGTATCCCCAGGTAAAAACCATGAGATAACTTTAAAAAACATGTTTCAAACCACACTAAATGAAATAACCATTTTTCAATTATAAAATCAAATATTTGATCGAAATAAATTCTATAAAATATTTATAATGGGGAAAACATTACTGAACCATCAAATTTCAACCTGAAATCTCAATTGGAATTTTACCAAGAACCTTTAGCCCAAATAAACATGTTTGTAAAAAAATAATCATCTTGAAACCTATTTTTATCAAAATATAATAACTTCATAATATCACAAAACAACTATATAGAGGTACCATAGAGTTTCATATGATGTTTTTAATTTTATTAAAGACATAAAGCATCAAATGAAATTCATTGGAATGAAATAAAATTGCAACACATACCTCAACCTTGTGAGGAAGAAAAAAAAATCTCAAATATGAAATATTGGGGCCTTAAGGACTATATTAATTATCTATATCAAAAAGGAAAGAGGGAAAATCAAAAACCCTATCCATTCGAGTTCAAAAACAACGAATTCCACAAAGAAACTGCCAAAAATCCATGAGGGGAAGAGAAAGAGGGGATAAAATGAAAAACGAAATTCAAGAAGTATAACCATGTAACCTTCATGGGACATCAAGGGAGGGAGATAAGAAAGAGAGATGGGTTTGGGAAGTACCCACAGTGCTTCTTGGTCAAGAGAGGGAAGAGGCGCCAATGTATTGTTTAAAAAAGAATTATTTTAGGTAATATGTTTTTCAATGACCTGACACGATTAGACGATTTGGTGGCATGATTTTCAAAACCATGGGGTTACTGTGTGGATGCATCAGCTCGTACTATGAAAAGTCACATATCTGGTTTTGGATCGACAACATGGTCATTCTATGTCCATGAAATAGATTATATGCTACCTTAGACCGACCACACATTTAGGTGTTACTACCATATGGTTTCTATGAACTGTGCGGTGTTGATGCACCTCCTTGAACCCCCATCCCTCGAAAAACATGAAAACCCAAAATTTTATTTTTGGAATAAAACCTCATCCTTGAAAAAATGAACCAATACTAATAAACGGATAAAAAAGTATATTAGTTCTTGGTGTGACAATTTTAATCCACGAATTTATCGGATATTTCTGCAACATTATTGATGGAATTGATGATTTATTGAAATTTTTGGCATGGATGATTCAAAGTCTTATTGTGGTCGATTTAAAGAACAATTTTTTTTTGAAGAAAATCACTCCTATTAATATTCAATGTCATGAATCTATTAAATGATTAGAATTTGAATATCTGTGATCTTTCAAATGACATTCTTCAATATTGAAAATTATTTTTAGTTTTAATATATTCCTCATGTGTAGAATTTCAAATATACATTTTTTACAAAACTACATATTTCTTTAATATATTTATATATATATAACTACTAAAAATATTTATCTTCAATGTAATTTTAATAAATGCTACACTTTGTAGGACTTAATTTTTCAACATCACTCTACCATAAAGGGGTCAACTATCTTCAGTTAGTTTTGTATTTGATGTTCTTGTGATAAGATGGTCTTTCTAGTGAAATTAACCAAGATTACAAAGAGATATTTGGTTGAGTGGACTATGGGATCATTATTCTCTGAACAACTACAAAATTTCTATGTCCGTTTTTTTGTTTAACTACTGCTCATATTACATATAGAAGAAAACACTACATAACTGCATAAATTGAAAAGATAGTCAAATGTTAGAATTGATGAAGATTATCTAAAAGAAAAAATTCACACCCTACATGTATATATGTATTATTCCGTCCTATGAATTGGAATTAATGGTGAGAGTTTATGAGAAAGATCTAGAATGATAAATAGAATAATGTCCATACAAAGAAAATAGAAACGACTGATCCAAAAGATGGTATAACAATGTTCTTTCTACATATTTTAATGGTTACAAATATGGATGTTGGAAATCCTAATTGATGATCTATTTGAAGAATCATGGAATAAAATTTCATTCAATCATCATTACTACTTATGAAATTCAAGAAAAATAAGAGACTTGGGATGATGTAACAGAAGCTGAATATGACATTAAATCAAAAGTAATGAATTCTAACATCTTTCGTTTTCGAAATAATGAATTTAATCATGAATTACAATTTCATACTACCATTGTAATGTTTTAGACAATAGCTTTTGTATCTTAAGGAATTAATAACATCAGATAGATAAGCTATGTTACTGAAAAACAAAATTTGACACCTTCATAATTTTGAATGGTTAAATAATAACACAAATTAATGAATGTATAAAATATTGTTTCAAAATATTACTTCTCTTGGAGAACACATTATTTAATAATATCATGCACTAAATATACATAGTTTAATGTTCTATTAATTTAATAAGGTATATAATACTATTTGACAATCATCACCTGTCAAAAATTTAACTATTAAATAAATTTTTTTATTATTGATGATGTTTGTAACAAAAAATAAAATATGATGATGAATTTCACAATATTGTGAAAAGGGGAAATATTTACCTTAAAGAGGCATATCAAAATAATGAAATAAAATCAAATCAAAAACATAGATGAAAAAAATAGTTTCTTTAAAATACAAATAGGAACTGGAACAAGTAGCCAGAAAGTCCAGAAAAGCCTACATGAATAAAAGAAGCTTCAAAATTCCTCAAAGAAGAATTATAGAGAAAAAAGGAGAACTAAGATGTTATGAATTAAAATTGGTGGGTCACATCAGACTAGATATCCTCTAAATTAAAGATGAAAGGAGGATTGAAAATTAATATATGAATAATCTTGATTATGAACATAAATGAAAAAAAGACCCATGAAAGCTATATGAATGTTATCTAAAGAATCCAATATCTCATCAAAGTATGATTCAGAAAAATGGGAAAAAAATATGAAATTAAAATATGTGATTTATTGTTGAGGAAGAAGAGGGAAAATGTTTTAAGGTATATGGATAGTGGATTTTCCAAAAACATGAGTTTATATTACATATATTTCCATGAACTTACTCAAATGGATGAAGTTCTAGTCACTTTTTCTGACATTTAAAAAAGACTTATTTTGGATTTCAAAATATTGGAGATCAAAATAAATTTTCATTAATAATGGAAAATATATGCAAGTGATAAAGAAAAATATGATAATTATTTATCATAATTTTGATGATGAATTTACGTTTATTTCTATAATAAATCCTTTTTTTATTGATAAACTACTTATATTTTGTGCACCCTGAACAGACAATGTTTATACCTTTTATTTAAAATCTTTGTGTAAAAAAATGTTGGATAGATTAACTACTAATACAAATGAGACATGGATATGGCATAAAATACATATACATTTCAATATATATTCTATACATAAATTATATAATAAATAGTCAGTTTCTAATTTTCCTAGTATTAAATTTTAAAATGAATTATATTTTGATGAATTCCAAACTGGAAAACAACACAAATCATCTTCCAAATATCTTACCAAAATATCAGCATCTACACCATTAGAAATTATCTATTCGTATTTTTTTGGACCATCTAGGGTATCAATTTTTGTTAGTAAATTATATATTTATGTCTTAGTTGATGTTTTTTCACAATCTAATTGTGTTCATTTTATAAAACTCCAAAACTACGTATTCACTTTTTTTAAATTCTTTTGAAAAAATTTTAAAAATGAAAAGGGTTTAAAATTACATTCATTGGGAAGTGACCATGGTGGAGAATGTGAGAATTAATAATTTAATTCCTTTTTCTATGAAATTTATATTTGGAATACCTTCTCTTCCACAAGATCACTTCCAAAAAAATGGAATTATCAAATTAAGAAATAGAATTATTTAAGAAATAGATTGTACTATGTTAAATGGACATAGTCTTCCTACACATTTATTGGAATAATATGAATGACAAAATATATATATCATGAATATAGTATTAGTATGAAAAATTATTGAAAACAAACCATAAGAACTCTAGAATAACATAAATTCTCATGTAAAATATTTTAATGTTTTTAGATGGAAGGTATATATATTGATTACATAGGATATCCTTGGTAAATTCGATCCAAAAGATGATGAAGGAATGTGTTTACGATTTTATACTACTTTGACAGACTATAAGTTGTTTAATACATAGTCATGGTTTTTTAAAAATTAGTTCATGTGATTTTTTATAAAACTAACTATTTCATTAATGAAAAAGATGAAAAATTTGATATTAAGAACTTGTAGGACAACATGAAAATCAATACACACAAAAATTATTTTGAAAATTATATAAATTAAATTTAGTCATGTTAAGATGAACATAAAATAGATTAACCTAAAATTGTCATACCAATACACTTTATACCCCTAAAGGACCATCACATAAAAACTTTAATAAAAAATATATATATTGGAGTTAGAATTAAAATAAATGTGGGAAACCTAGTTGAATTTTATGAATTTATATCTTAGTTATAACCTTATTATAATAATGATTATTTAGAAGATGACAGTTTTTGTTTTCCACGAATGAAGAAATAAACCTATTTAGAATTAATGATGTTCTGAAATTATAATACAATCAAAAATATTATCTAATAAAAGAAACTAAGTGGATCTTTAGAAATATATAGTATTATCAAGGTATCATCACCAGAAACAAACATAGATTAGTAGAAAAAGGATATAATATAAATGAATAAATAGATTATGATGAAACCATTTCACCTGCAGATATATTATAATTCATTCAAATGATTTTAGCATTTGAATACCATAAGAATATTAAATTATATCATATGGATTTTAAATAGGACTTTTTAAAGAGATATTTATTGTACGAAGTTTATGTTCAATAACACCCATGTTTTGAAAACACTCACAATCCAAATTCATTTTAACTTATAAAATCACTTTATGGACTGAAACAATCTCTTAGATCATAGAATGAAATATTACATTCTTTTTTATTGGAAAATGGATTTTTTATGGGATTAATAGATCCTTATCATTATAAGAAAACATTTGTTTATAATATTTTTTTAGTACAACATTATTTTAATTTGGAAAAATAATAATATTTCAAATGGTTTTTCTTCATTAATGCAAAAATAATTTGAATTGATTGTGATGGGAGAAAAAAAATTCATTTTTTTATTTTAGCATTATCCAAAAAATTTCAGAAATGTTTCATGTAAAAGTACATATATTATTGATTTATTATTAAATTTTAACATTATAATAGGAGACCAATACAACTCAATATGTATTAATATAAAAAATTATTTGGATGATTCTAGAATACTAGTTGATAAAATATATATAGAGTTATGATTTTTTATATCTTAATTCTAGAAGGGGGTACATATTTTTATTTATTTATTTGAACTATATTTCAATCATATCCAAAACAATAAGATCTTATTGAAGTTAAAATAATTTTAAGATATTTCGAAGGAATTATTTCTCAATATCTTATTTACCCAAAAATAAAAGATTTTAATTTAGCTTCATACTTAGATGCTGACTATAGAGGATATATATATTATAAAAAAAATCACCTCTTGAACCAATTACTTTTCAGAAATAACTTTAGTATCATGGTTGAGTATGTAACAACATTTAGTTTCACTGTCAAAGAGGAAGAATATATATCTGGTGGAAGTTAATGTGAAAACGTGTAGTAGATGAAAAAACATGATTTTGGAATAAATATTAATAATATACCTATTTTATGTGTCAATACAAGTTTTATTAATATTTTCAAGAATCCTATATGTTGATCTAGCACTAAGTATATTGATAGAATGCATCATTTTCATAGAGTTCGTGTTCTGAAAAGTGATATATCATTATATTTTTTAAATACCAATCATTAATTGGTTGATATTTTTAATAAACCAATAACCACAGCATGTTTTTATTTTATTAATATATAATTTGGAAAAAATAATATTAAATTAATGATTATCAGTTTATTTCAATTATTTTTTTTATTTATCAAATTTATTAGTTTCAATTTTTTATATATTTTTATTTTATTTAATGTTAATATTTATTTTTATATTTCTACATTTGTCTTCTAAAAATACAAATAATGATTACATTTTCAATTGGCATGAATGAAAACCATCTCACTAAATAGTCAGGCCTCTCCCTCTCTCCTACCTACACATACTTCTTCAAGACCATCTAGATTACAGGACATATCTTATTTTAGTTTCGTGAAACAATAACCTTCCAACCTTCAATATTTAATCCTTCGAAAAAGGATCATTCAAGCATACCTTACGATTCATATTTGATCAATACTATGATCTAGATTAAGTATCTAAATGTTATTCAAGTAAAGGTAATTGATATTGATTGGCTAATTCAATCCAATATTCTATTAAAAAATTCATATAGATTTCAATGATTTGACATTTTTTTTGAGATGGTAATTCGATTGTTGTATATAATATTGATTTAAAATAATTTTTTCAAAATTCCTAATTAGTTTCCATGAGGGTGAAGATATTTTATTCTCCAAAATTTACAACATGTAATTTTTTATTTCATAATTTCAAATTGGTTGGCTATTGGTTTGTCCCCATGGGGGGTATAATTTTTATTTATGTAATATTAGAGATGAGATGCTTAAGTCATATGATATAATGTTTTCTATTTATGGAACTCAAAATTTCATGAATATGGTGACTAAATATCTTAATGTTGATCAAATGATCTTGATATCATTTATTCAATTTACAATTGTTCCAGGGAAAGCTGAGTTAGAAAATGATTTTTATCGAGATAGGTATGTTTTGTTTTTATTACTGAAGCATACTATGTTGAATTTAAATCACTCTAAGAAAAAAATATATTTGAATTACTGTTTTTATAAAGAAGAAAAATAGGTTTCATTCCTTATGGATGGATTCTTTCTCTTTTTATACTCAGATTTAGAAAAATTTGGGACATCTCATTAAAAAAGAGATGTCATCAAAATAATGTATTGATTCCTAGAACAGTTTGGTTGTTGGGAAACTTATTGAGTGAGTCCAATGGTATTATATTACCTATTCTAGTATAAAAACAACAAAGAATGATGGTATTTCTTAGGGGGAGTATATTATTAGACCATATTTAATCTCTGTGAGACCCAGACCTAAAGTGGAAGAAGTTGAATCAAGAGTTGATGAGGGTTTTCTTCGCTAGTGAATAATAATATCATTAAATATTTCAAAAATGAAAGAAATACTTGACCATCATGCTCAATTGGATGAAAATGTTAAGCAAGTGTATCAATGGGAAAAACAATATAGGAAATCTATACCAATATCTAGTGGAGTTTTCCCTACGAATTTATTTCTTCTTATTTATTATTCTATAAATGAAAATCAATTTTTATTAAGTTCAAGGGAATAATTTTCAAAAGAATTGTCAATGTTGGCTATCGTTTAAGTATGAAATCAATCTATAGAAAGTTATAATGATTCTATTAAATCTTCGAATAGAGTTAGAAAATCTTTAATTCAAAATTTCTATTAGTTCAATAAACAAAACATTCCACTGTGAAAACAATTGGAAGCATAAAAGAATAAAGATTAATATTTAAGAAGTTATACTATTCATAGAGGTGAGTTTGAAGAACTGAGAATAATATTAGTGATATTCAAAAAAAATTATTCCTATTGTATACATTGATGACATTATTAGATCTTTATATGGAGAAAAGATAAATTTAAAGGATAAATATATGATGAAATCATATTTTGATGAGATAATGAAGTTGTTGGAATGAGAGTTTTTGTGTTTTAGGGAAAATAAAGCATCATATTCATCTTAAAATAGATTTCACAATTTTATTACAATATTTGTATCTATAAATTTATAGTTAGCTAATTTCAATGGAAAATTGCACACTCTTCAGTGTGATAGTACTTCTTTGACTGTTCTCTTATAGAATAAAAGTCATTTGATAAGTCAACTGACTTCTACTGATTCCTACGTAGGGAGAGTTATTTATCATGTGAGGTATTATATTCCAACACTCATTAAGTCTATAGAATCATTTAATGACTTTGTTGATATTAATTTTGTTGAGAGTATAAGGATTGATCCCGATTCTTTGAAGATAATCCAGCAATGGATAACAATTTTCAACAATCAATTTCATATTTTTTTGATAATGATATATGATATTTATGGTTCTTTTCAATCCCATAATCATCCTACTACATCCAATCTCAGTTGATATTCAGACCATGCCAATCAATCTGACCCATGTCTATCATTTTAATAAATTTCATTAGTTGATTGTAAAATTTATTAATAATTTTATAAAACATTTTATTTTAAATTTAATTTAATTTATGTTTATATATATATATATATATCTGTTAGTGTTATATCATTTTATAAATCTATTTTTCATTATTTATATCCAATTTTTCATTACCAAAATACATTTCATTTTTTCAATCCAACATACTATAACATGATTTTATTTTACAATGAAAAATTTAATGTGTTTTAATCCTTTTTAATATGATTTCCATTTTATATCAAAAAATTCGGTAGTGAATTGGGTGAAATGAACATTCTAAATTTTTCAAGTATATCTTCATTTTATTCAAAATAATACTATGAAATCAAAATAATACTATAAAAAAATAATTTTCAAAACAACATGGTTTTCATTTGAAAATTTTATTTTATTTTATTTTATTTTTATTTATGGGTTTTTTTATCATTAAAAAGTGGGAGATTATTGGGAATGTATTTCCCCAATAATACTCAATAAATATTATTGATTCTGATTCTCAAAGATAATCTTGTTTGGTTTACTACTGATATTACATTATGTGATTTTTTAAAATTAATATTGGTTGCAATATTTATTTTGGAATTGTATTGACATTTTTAATCGACAAGAAATATTAGTCAAAGAATTGAGATTGGGTTCTTTCCTAGAAACACTGTCCATACCATAAATTGAGATGGATAACTTAAAGAATAAACCCTACATTCAAAATCCCGCATGTTGATTTCCTACCCAATGTTGACATAATTTGTGGAATGCCATCCTTATGTTGAATATTTTACATATGGATCGACAACAATACATTAAATAAAATAAATTATGGATTATCAACACTATGTTTGAAAAAACGAATTGAATATCAATCATATATTGAGGTCTAGAATCACTCTTCATATAATATGTTCCAAGAATGAAATTATGGTTAATAAACCCTATGCTACACAAAGGAATCCTATGCTATGAAATGGAACACTATACTACAGAGTTGAACCCTATGTTGGTCTGATCTGTTTTGGAGATATTGAATCCATGATTATACCTGATTTTTTTGCAGCAATATTGTCGGAAATAATGATTGACTGAATGATTTTTATGACTTATCCAATCTCTTTTCCTGATTGATTCAAATAACCATATTCATCATAGAAAAATTATTTTATTATCAAGTAATGATATGAATCTCTTGAATGTTTTAAAATTTGAATATCTATGATCTATCATGAAACACTATTGGATCTGAAAAAACTGAAGAAAGTTGTCTACTCTATATATTCCTCATGAATATATTTTTAAATACAATTTTTTACAAAACTTCATAATTTTTAAATATCTTTTTTTATACAGAACTACTAAAAATATCTATTGAATCTATTATTTATAAAAGATGTTACACCTTTAAGTTGTACATTTTTCAACCTCATTATGCTGTAACTATTGTGGTTAATTCATTTTCATAGTTATGGAAGATAATATTACACTAGGGTCTCTTCAGAGTAATTATTTCAGGGAGAAATTAATTCCTATATAAGAAGACCAATCAATTCTCAATTGCTGATGCAACTATGAAGTACAACCTGAACCACCAAGAAAACATTTTTTTTGATTTATTAATAATTTTGAGTACTCAGACACAATAATGGTGAAGTGTTAGATTTGTGTACTAAACATTGTATAATCGGTTCCCAATAATAGAATCATAATTATCTAATTATCCTTTTTTAGTTGATTCAAATATCATTACGTAGTTGTGGATTAAAATGGCTTGTGATAAAAGGTCCATTATAGTGAATTTCATCATGTTCGTAGGGAGTACGTTGGTGGAGTAAACTCTGGGATATTCGTGGCATGATCCACTATAGATTTTTTGTGTTTATTATTTCTCTTTATCCAATAATAATATTAAATACAGTATAAAATTATGAATATCTTCATAACTCATAATGAGAGTCAAAATAAATAATCAGTGAAGATTGTTGAAGTCACACAACTCACACCATCTTGTGTGTATTTTTATTATTCCTACTTAACATGGTGGTGTATATGTGGTGTTATACAGTGAAGAAAATTTTAACCCATACGTTGGGTATTATTTTTTGTCTATATGAAATGTATTTTAATGTTATTTTTTACATTCCCATCCATGTTGTAAAAATTTACTGATTCTTAGAGGCGATGAGGTATGGATCCTTTCCATAACATACAATATATTGGTGATATGGATGGATGACTACCCCCTCTTCCCCACTATTACATAACAATTGGTGATATAGTTTGATGTTGGAGATTACCATGTAGTGGTGCTACGGGTTTGGTGTTGGATATTACACAAAATTGATTAGATTGACTAGGTATCTTCCATAGGGATGTTATGTGTTGGCCTAGATGTATATGTGTGATAAAAAATGTGGTGTGGTGTGATTTGTGGTGGGATTCATGGGTGGTGGTAGGAGGGAATGTGGTTCATTTCATTCACATCATTAATACCTTTCATCTTTAATTTTGTTTAGGGTGTGATGTGATATGATAACCAATGTGTCTACAGGTAGGATGTAATGTGATGAATGGCCTATGTGTCTATAGATGGGATAAGATATGATGTGACCATTCAGGTTTCTATAGAAAGATTTGATGTGATGGTCCAGGTTTCTGTGGGATGTTTTTGATTTGATGTGATGTGGTATGTGTAGAAGGGATGGGATCATAGGATTTTTTGTGTTGGGATGAGAGAGAATAAAATCAATGGGGAAGTTGAAGTGGGAAACCATTCATTATTATGATCTTGAATCTATGTTATTATACTTGATTCATGATTTAGTGAGAGAGTCATTGTGATACTGGATTTGGATAGATGATATGTATAGGAGCCTGTTAGTTTTGTTGATTATTCACTGGAACATTAGAATTATCTTTTAACATGTTCACTTGAGGCTTTGGCTATGTCCCTATTGAGAATAATAGTTACGCTCACCTTATGTATAAAAACATTTTCGAGGTTCCTATGAGGTCTTTAAAGACTGATATTGACATTACTCACTTCAATTGGACATAAAATTGTGTTTCTAATGTAGAATTTTCTTTATAATATTCAAATACATTTATATGTATCAATTTCACTTTATTCATGCTTTCTAGTATTCTTTTTGGTCTACCTATATATTATTTTATAGTGTTTATTGGTGATTACATATCTTATATTCATATTCTATTTAATTTTTAGATAGTAATGCCTCCTATATTATGATATTGTTATACAATATGTGCTTGTCACCAACTGAAGGACTATTGAAGGTAGGTAACATGGGTCACTATATCTCTCCCCTCATTTTTTATGTATGGAGGGATCAGTCCTGACATACCTGGTGCATAGGCTATATCAAATGTAATCTTCTATAAGTACTCTTCCTAGTTACTATTCTCAAATTGAGGTCCTATTTTTTGATGATATAATAGTGGCTCTTATGATCTCTATAGATGGAAAACCATTCACTGAATAAACAATGTCAAAAAATACAATGCGATCGCCATAGTTTGCAACATCAGGTCATTTGTATAATAGTTCCACTAATGGGGTTGTAGTTGGTGTGTCCTATAAGCTAATACTTAATCCATATATATTAGAATCTATCTTAGGTGAACTAATGAATAATCACAGTAAATGGTGTAAAAGATCATTGGATTTGGAAAAATAAATATTGTAACTATATTAAACCTCCTTTTCATCTCAAGAAAGACCTCTTCACACTAGTTCATCTATTGAAACATTACTATATATTTTTATTGTGCAGTCATGGGTACTGATAAATTGGAGATTTCCTAGATAAAATTTTTATATTATGCTTTTAAAAATATAATCATACTAATTTCATTAGCATTCCAAGGATGATTACAGAAAACACTACATACACTTTCTCTAGTTATATATATATATGAATAATGATATTAGAAATGGAATTCTCTAATAACTTCACTTCCTAAATCAAAATTTTATTCTTCTATTTCATGGAATAATTCTTATATTCTAAAAACGTACTTAGGACTACCCAGATTTATATAGAATATTACTCTAAGGTTGTATAGTATTTGGGAATGAAATAAATGATCACCAAAAAAGAATGAGTCAATATGTGGTTGAATGATATTGTTCATGAGAGAAATGGTGTTTTTTAATGCAGTCCTCAGTCCAAATGACATCACCAAGAACTCATATTTCACATAACATTTCGAAATTGTTTTCTTTGGGATGTGCTCTTTTATAACCCATGACTATTGACACTGTGATCAAATATCAATCCCATAGAATAACCATGCTCCCCGTAGCAAAATAATATTTCATATATCCTTAGAAAGAGATTCATATTATTGATTTTCATCTATTTCAGCTTTTGATACTCAATATATATTTGGATACTACCTTCTTGCTTCTTAGAGAATAGAATAGGTTCACCCCAATGTGATTTACTCATACTAAAAATTCCTTTCTATTCCATTTACTCAAGTTATATCTATATATCATTCAACATGACCACTCCATTTGATAAGAAAGTATCGAAATGTGTTGTGCTCCTGAAATGATTTTAATCTTATGCTCAACTCTTCTATATAGAGGAAGTCATGTGATTTAATATAGAAAAAGATTCAAATAGTTGTCCACATTCAGAGAAAAAGAAAAAGGGGCCACCATTTATCCAAATAAATGATTCAACTCTAGAATCTATAATGTGATAATCCCTAATTGGATTAGGTCTGGACCCACTCTACCCTCTCCCAACTCCCTTTAACTGTTCATGATGAACTTATCACCCTTTTGTGATGTAAATGATACTCATCTCTAATAGCAATAAATGTGGTTTTATTAGTTAGTGAAATAAACAGTTTCATGAATCAAATAAAATCTCATCATCTCTAAAATTAAGAATTTCCATTGAAATCTATAACCTACAATGACTATAGTACAACTCTAGGCATCATTTAAAAAGATCCACTTTCAGTCTCTGAGGTGTATTGAGGGAATGTAACACAGAATAACAATTGAACAATAGGTAAATAATAGTAACAAAATCTATTAATATGAATGAATGGGTAATTCCAGTATCTAGTAATATATTACTCAATGTATAACTGATCCAGATTGAAATTTGAATAGTGAACTATCCATTAACATCATCTGTTATATTCTAACCCACTGTATAAAATGGCCCTTCCTTATATCCTTGTCCCTAACTCTAATATTCATGACCCACCGAGGTCATAGTCATTTAATCATACTACTAAAGATCATGGCAAGTACCATGGATCAATTCCTATTTCTGACATGAACCCATGTGAGTCTTATTAAACAAAACCTTAAAATAGTGACGCCATAGATTTCCCATCATTCCACACCATTGAAACATTATCTTATGTTTTTGATAATGATGTACAATAATAACATCACTTTCCATTATAGAAGGACTGAGGACATGATTCCCCCATCGAAGGTGTAGAGGAGACTCTTATTATCCTTGGATATCTTCTACCACTCTAACATGACTCCTTTTCCTTCCTCTACCTACTAGCTGAAGTATCACTAGGAAGTGTACTAGAGGTTCAAATAAGAGAAGAAATAATATCATTCGGTAGACACATCGTGGTTTTTATGGACATTAGAAAAGTCAAATTATGTGTCTCCAGATTAATGTTCCTAATTTGGTGTCTTAACTCTGTTTGAATTGAATTCGTGAATTTCATTGAATTCTGTGGATAATCGTCATTCAAGTGTGGTTTGAAGCATATGAAATCTGTTAATTGTTTGGAATAATTATAAAACATCTCCATTACTTGAATGGGACTCATGAACACATACGATCAAAAAAATTCATCATATATGGGAAGAACTCCTTGATAAAATGGTCAATGACATTCAAAAACATGTTAACAAAACATATCCCATCCTAAATCCTAACATCCCCCTTGTGTTAATAATTTCCCTAAAATAGTTTGTACGATTAAACATTTCATTCTCTATAGTATGTATAATGTAGAAGACCCACAAATTTTTTTTGTCTATTCAACTACATCCTTAGGGCCTTTACTTCCCTAGAATGATAGAGGATATTGGAGATAAATTTATCACACATAGTCGACCATAGTAGAAATAACTATTATACTATGGATGGTAACTAATTGGTAGACTCCTAAATGATGTTTTACTTATTCATGAACCATGGGCGTTGGTGTGGGAAAATTCAATTGCAGGAACAATGGTATAACTAAAATTTTCTCCCTTATAGAAGAATTATGGATTTCTCCACTATGTTGTAAAATTATGTATGTCCAACATATAATTATGTAAAATAAAAAAATGATATATTTAAAAAATTTAATAAAGATATTATGGGTCACACAAAAGGTCTCCTATAATTCTACTGACAAGGTGATGTATGTCCCTCCTATTATTAATCATGGTTCTCCAGCCATTCATGTTAATCATCGTAATATTTCTTCAAAACATAAAAGAATGATTATGATAAAAAAATTAATACCTAAATTGATATGTCACACAATAAGAATACAATATTATCCTGAATTAATATCATAATCAAGGATGTAAAATATTGAATTAATATATAGAGAACAATATTATCCTGAATTGATATTAATGTCAAGGATTTAAATTGATAAATTAATATATATGACATATACTCTAATGTTCATAGTTCTGATGCTTGAACATATCCAAATTTCATAAAAATAGGTGAAATAACATCAAATGTAACTCAAATGTCTAGTTTACAAGATATGGATATGCACATGATAACTCCCACAAGAGATTCAAACACATATTATATCATTTCATCCATGTCCAAGGTTGATTAATATAAATGAATAAATTTATTCTTTTATATCATTTTGAAACTCCCCAACCCAAACCACATGTCTAAGCCAGAGTTCCACTCGAATTCATGTATTCCTACCCATATAAAATACGTTTTTCACTATAAGTTTATGTTTGATCATCATAAATTTGGAGAATATACCCTCTGGAATCTTATCCATAGACAATAAATAATATTAAATATTAATACTGTGTAATAAAGTTGAAGATAAGGCATCATAATATAACTTTATGTGGAACACATGTTATATAGAAGAAAAAATGGGCTCCCTATGAGGAGTTAAAAACCATATTATAAATCTTATAACAAACAAGTTCCACTGAATACTCTATAGTATGATCCAGTACCACTCTCAGCTCTATTGTACTAATCTCAATTATTTTCCATGGGCACCTTTAATGTACCTAGATTCTTATAAGCGAAGTCTCTATCAAAATTGTGTTTATTATATATTGTGTGAGAAATAAAAACAATTAGGATAGTACCAACAAACAATTAACATGATTTCACATACAGAAGATTATAATTCATGATAATAAAAAAAATTCCCACAAGAGAAAATTTTTTGATAAAATTTTTAATTAATAATCCTCCACAAACACTAACAATACATACTTCTTCTACATGTTAAAAATATATTTGTCTGTTTATGGAAAAGTCCCAAATATATGAGAGAAATATAATATTGAAAATATTAATATAGATTATATTCCCATAAGTCATATCACAGTATGAAAATATTCCTTGTTTTTATCTCTCATGTCAGGTAATATAGACCATAATGTCCCATTATTGTCACATGTGTCAAATCGTAAAAAATATCCATGCCCCTGGTCAGGCCACATTAGACATTCATTCCCCAAAATCTATTATAGTATTTTCATCAATTGATATTAAAATTATATACATTATCCCCCTCTAGGTGCATTATTCAATAATAGGTCTAACCGCACCCTTAGTACAATATATAGAAACCCAACAAATACCAATCACAACACATAGTAATATAGAATATCATATAGATTAACACATAAAAATTCATTAGTGAAAAATAATAACCAAAATAATCATACATGTGATCACACTATAAATGGTTGAATCTCATCAACACACCATATGATTTCTTGATAATTTTCATATACAAATCCCCCACATGGTAAGGAACTTCCTACTTCAGGTTTTCAATGTCAGTGTCATAGTTAGTAATGATTGTCATCTCCCAACCCATGTTTTCCCACAAACCATATCATTCTTTCATTCCATGAAATGGTATAATTTTCATTATATAAAATGATACAGTTTCTTGAGAAATACACAATAATGAACAATAAAAGGGGTATAAAAAACATATCCAATGATATTAAAAGTCTATGGAAGAATATCGTCTTGGTTGAAGGAAGAACAATCATTACCCTTGGATAGTTACAAAAGATGAAGACAGTGGGATAATACCACTATGAAATCATAGAATTTAACCAATACCAATGACGGTTTTTGATACATTAATACTCTGATGACCATGATAGATTATACGTAGAATAACCATATAATCCAAAATAACATCATTCCCTGACCCAAAAAAAATTAAGAGTGGAAATTTAAAATAACATGTAAGATCACACAATATCTTCATTGAATCCCACAAATCTAGATGAAATAGTGAAAAGGGATGCTAATCGGCATTATATTGGTCATGTAAAACAAATGATTTCCCTAAAAGAGGACGAAACTAAAGCTAATCAGTCAATAAACTCAACATTTGATGTGATATTTTAATTTTCATCAAAATGAATTTTTAAAATAAAATTTTTTCAAGGGGTGTTTATTTGATTAATAGGGGTTAATAATTAATTAATAATGTTATTAATGACCCTATAGTTAATACACATTAATTTACATGAAATTTAAGTCAATATTCATGAATAAATGGAATTGAATTTATCCATTTCAATAATTTTTCATGATGAAATGGGTTACACCATAACCTATAAATGGTTGTGGTAGTTCTTGAACTCACCAAGCCAAAACGACATGGAATATTCCATCTTGGAAAAAAATATTGTTGCACCCTCAATACAGTTTCCACTATTCCATGGTGAGGGTTCCCAATACATTTTTTACATAGATAATTCAAGACATTATCTATGACCAAAAACATGGATGATTATTTAATTACTCAATTTTCAAGAAAGAAACCACACAACCAAAAACTGTAGCCATTATATTGGCTACTTTGGCTAAAAACCATAAACCCCATTTTAGGCATTTAAAATTTATCCACTCTCAAAATCATTTACCCAATCAGGGATTAACACAAACAAAATAAGGGAAAATGGAAAACAAGGCTTCGAATAAAATTAATTTGGTTCTATAGCATTACAAATCATAACATATTTGAAACATGTATGATTGAGTGGAAAAATTTCACTGAATCCATCATATGGATGAACACTACCATATTCTTTTATTATCCTACAATGTTGGGTTTAGATGAAAAATATATATTAGGTAAAATAAAATAAATGGAAAACCTAACTCCTAGGGTCACCTCATTACATTCATTACTTATACAAAATAATCCAAAAAAACAATATTTAGTATAAGACTACATGGTGGTTTTATTCAGGTATTCAAAAATAAATTCTTGAAAATGAGTGAGACATTTTTATTTTAAGGGAATTTAAATGTCACCCTATTATCTCATATATTATTTTTTATAAATGAATTCCTTTAATAATTTGGTGTTGAATACTTATTCATTAAAAAAATGATTTTAAAACCATGTTGATTTTTTCACTTTACAACATCCATTAAAATGGTTACTGACCCAAATTAAAATATAACTACATTATACAAATAAAAACACATCATGTGAATGAGGTTTATGAAAACCTATCATGTAAAGGATTAAAATAATATGAAATCAATAATCCCTATAATTGTAACAATACAGCAATCGATATCCATCCCTTCCCATTCTAGAAAAAATATAATGTTTTAGTCTATTGAGAAGTCTAACCTGAAGTCCCTTCAACCAAGGATACCTTTTTCACTAAAGACCTCTATTTCATGACAATTCTAACATATAATTTGTATAAACTATAACTTAATTCATTATATAATCTCATAACTTTTTAAAAACGAAATACAAGGTAAATAGAAAGTAGATCATTTATCATTCATAGAATATAACTCCTTAAATTGTAGTATGATAATTAAGTGGAGTAGTTTATCAGATCATTACTAAATCCAACATCAATGAATAATATAAAATTTATATTAACGAGAAAACTAGTGAATATCCTAAATAAATGAACAATTAATATATTTATATTATAGATATAATATTAATGAAAAACTCATTAATCAGACAATTATAAAAAATCTAAAATTTAGCAATTAATTATTGAAATTGCAATACAAAATTAACCTAAAAACATTGTATTTAATTATCATCGGAACTTCTTCATATTATAATTTATATAAAATTTTACATAAAAATAATATCTAAAAAATATAAAACAATTCATGAACTATTTATATATTATATGAACATCTATAATATAATATTTTTAACATTACATATTCCTTGATCATATAAATGATCAAAAAAAAATTTGATTACGTTTAAATAATTTATCAAATAATGAATTTATATTTTACATTCTAATTTAAATATTATGAAAAATTCATAATATTAAATATAAACCCTTTTATAATTTTCCAAATTTTTGGTTGATAATCACTTTATAAATAACACTTATAACTTTGATATAAACATTTTGTTATCAAATTATAATTCATTTCATATAATTTAAATGGGTATTTAACATACATATTCAATAATATGTAATATTTATTTATTAATTGTGTCATTTATAGTTAAAAATTGTTTATTATAATATTTAATGAATTACTTTATAAATAATTTTTTAAATAAATAAATATCTCAAAATTCTATTTTAATTAATTTTAAAACATTATAAAATTATATAATTTTATTTATAATAGAAATATAGAAAAAATATAATTTCCCACCATACTTTATATTATGAAACATACTATATCATAATTTGTGATCTATATATATATATATATATATTCCAATATCATTATTAATGAGTATTTTATACATGGGTGTGATAGAAAATACATGAATTATCTATAATATTATATGATATAAAATATATCACATATGGGCATGAAATTTTTTTGTGCCACGTATTTCGAATCAAAGACACCTACGACTCCCTATTTCATTTGGTATGATATGCTGATGCTGGTAAAATTATACTATATTACTAGATATGATATCGCATATCATTTTTGTGTCAATAACTTGTATTATGATTTAAAATATAACCATGAATTAAAAAAACCATAGTTTGTATCATAGCTAAAAATATTCCAATCAGAAGGCCTCCCATAGTTCATTTATGATATCATTTTTACAATATCCAATATGATTGAAAAACTAGACATGATTTCTTTATTTTAAAACCCAAATTTGATGAATCATATATCATGGTGAGGCTCTAATACCCAAAATGTATTTATGAGGATAAAAATACAATTCTTCATGGTAATGGGAGAACATAGAAAAAATAATTCCCAATATCACCTTATTAAGAAAAACTAAAGCCATGCATAAAAAATGATTAATGTGTGACTTTCACAAATGTTGGCCACTTATCTTGTTCTTTTATAAATTCTTAATGTTTATCTCTTGGAATATCCAAAGGCGTCTTTCCTTTGGGTTGTATCCATGAGTTGATCAAATCCCTCAACCCTTTAGTAAGTTTATCCATTTTACCCTAGTATGATAGTACGTATCGATAACTATGGATGAATGATAATAAAAATTTAATAAGGATTGAGTTAAATGTATTGAGTCTTATTAAATCTCATAAAAACATATCAATGTAATTTTTATCCATTTATAAGCATCAGGGATGCACCTTGAGCCTCTATAGCATTCACTCACATGATAGAAATCCTAGTAGTAAATGCCTTTATCGTTCAATATTTTTTCAATCAAATTTTCTGTTGATACTCCCATATATATCATCTAATTAAATATATATAACAATTATATCCAACTATGAATGATAATTCAATGTTACCATTTTACATTTTAATGTTATGTAAATTATACCATGCCATGTGAATTATTGAATACGGTCAAACAACATTATGATATTTCTATATCATATAATACCATTAGATAAGGGAGTTGAGAAATATATTATATCTCTCACATATATTTTCAAAAAAACAATCCATCTGATATACCTTTAAAATATAAATCCCATACTATACTGAATATATATACCATTAAACATGACACAGACAATTTATAAATCATATATATTCCTGTATTTTGGTCATATATCCATCAATATTTTGGATAATCTGTTTATAATTGGAGGAATATTACTATGGAAGAATTATTGTAATGTAGAGGGTGGGGTCACATTCAGTTCCAGTGTTTATAAAACATAGTATTGACATATGTTTAGTTTCCTCCATCAAACCATACCAACATTCATGTTTATCATTTATGAAAGCCAATATCCCTATATTATATCACATATTTTTGATTTCATACACCTAATTTTAGTAGGGGATTCATAATGTTATTGGACTTTTAACATTCTAAATATATTCATTCTGTTAACAAAATCCATTTTTCATCCTCATCTTTTGATGTTCCATAAAATAATAATTCTATATTTTTTACTTGATAAGGGTACTTATTTTACCATTTATTATAATGGATTATTCTTAACAATTTTTGAGTGAATTTACCTTGATAAACATATTATTTTATTTTAAAGAAATAATCTATTCACAGAATCATAAATCATTTTATAAAATATGTTATGAATACACAATTATTCATTATTCCAATTAATGTGCATTAACCTTCTTGTTCTTAAAATTCAATTAAAAATTATAATCTTTTAACATGATCATGTATTTATTTAACAACCAACCCTAAACCACCGAGTTAGATATAGAGTTCTACAAGAACCCAAGCATGCTTAATATATAGAAGATGTTTTGGACAAGAAGTGAGTGTCTAAGTCTATAAATTGGAGGACTACCCTATGAGTATCATGACATAAGATAAATAAACATATAACATAATATATTAAATCAATAACTAGTGCAAACATTTGGGAAAAAATAAACCTCAAATTAGATGGTGTACATGTATTCAATAAATAATGGATCTTCTAATGTGGAATGAAAAATATAGAAATAAATGTATAATATCGATAAGAAAATAATGATTGGGGTCCCCTCGAGTATATCATGGGATTCAAACAACTCTATACTCATCGTCACAGCCATTTTCAATGGGCCCATTTCTCTTACTAGAGACACTACACATGATGTTTTCATGTGCATCAAGATAATTATGTATGGTGTGAGTAATAAAACCATGTAGGAAACCACTGCAATATTATCAGTATGAGTCCACATGTATAAGAGTTCATTAAATGATAATATGTAATGCATACAGAAGTAAAAAATAATTTCAAACATTAATTCGCTAACCTAAATGCCAAAAACGTTGGTTTGACCTTATTTATCTCCTTATCAAAATGTATTTGAATGGTCACATATATAACATAATGAAGGATCCAATCTGGAAGCTTCTAAATATCCATAAATAACCAAAAACACTATATAAGACTATAATAGACCATTAACCTTATCATAATCTCTTAGGTCAGGTCTAATAGACCATTATTGACCATTATTACCACATAGGTCTAGTCACATAGAACATCATGAACCACATTCATCTCGTAGATCCAATAATATATAACCAAAATTCACCTAGGTAATGTCATAGTAGTCCATCATACAATTTCATTTCTCTTATTATTTTCATCATATCATATTCGTTGTCATAACATGCTCCGTCTTTAGGGATTCCAATCCACAATAGGTAAAACCTTCAAATTGATACCATGAATAATATAAAAATGATATAACATATACAAAAATATCAAGAACAAAAAGTGGTATCATATTAAGGAATAGATAACATTAAATGAGTGTGGACTAAATAAAAAACATGTACACAAGTGAACAAATAAACATCGTCTAAGAAGATCATCATACATCTTCATATTATCTTAATTATCATATAAATGGCATCTAAATTTAATGGAACATCCTACATAAATATTTTCAGTACCACCATTGAGTTTTTAAAAGAAATCATCACAAGATTCATGTCCATGTATTTTTACGATCAAATCACTCTCCATGAAATCTTAGAACAAATTAAAATTTTATATTTCTAAAAAAAAATTAAAACAAGGCCTTATAATATATTCTCTCTCTTGTATAATCCTAAATAACCATTACAATTACATATTCTTCTTACTAAGAATTACAATTCATTTTCCAGAGAACAAGTATTGGTCTCATCTGATAATAATCTTCTCTATCGAGAATAGTCCATATTAGGAATGAATAATTCTTATTACTATTTTCCATGATTCTGGTTTATTATCATTTGTATAATTATTTACATTTTTTTCCAAAATTCTATAAGATTATTATGATAAAAAAAATTTATTTATGATAATTATTTATTATATATAGACCTACTTTTACCTATTTAAAACACATCACGTAGAATAGAGGATTAGGATGTGGTTCTTCCACACCCAAAAATTTGTTGAAGCACTCGATTTAGGAAAATAATGTTTCACCAACCTAAAAAATGGGATTTTTGCTGCCAAATTCGAGACAACCACCAAATACCAAATGTATTAATGGTTCATTTATTTTATAAAAATTCATAGGCATTATAGTTTTCAGTAATTGGGAACCCATAAAATTAAATTTCCATTTTATTCCTTATTTATAAAGACCCTATGAGTGTATTGGTTCAAATCATAATAATTGGTGTCAAAAATATAAAATGAGTGATTTGGTTTCATTCCCATGATATTAATAGTTAAATACATGCCACACAGATGATATTGTGAAGAATAACCAAAAAGTGTGGATTTATAACTATTTTCCACAAATGGGTTCTGTATTTTATGAAAATACCTCAGAGTTTTGGTTCACATTAATTAAGAACCCTCAAAATTAAATTGCAATTTATTTCAATATCCAAATAGATCTAGAATCTAATGTGATAAAAATTTAAAATTATATTTCTAAACCTTAAAATATTATAAGGAATTAATTACAATGATTATTATATTGTAAAACAGTCAAAAACATGATTCACTACAGGTCTAAGAAGGGATCTAGAAAAATAGGATTTAGAAGTAATTTCCACCAAAAAATGGAATTTTTTAATGGTGACATGGTGAACCCTTACACATCTCATATGTTTCATATAAGGGTAAAAATTCTTATCCATACACAAACACTAAATTAAAGAACACCATTCCCATCTCATCTTTATTCTTACATTTCCTTTAAAAACCCTTTATTAAAATTACTCAGTGACTAGGCTACAATTACAAAACACAAGGGATAAGTGTCTTACCCTTACATTTCTCCCACTAAACCATTATGAAGATTAACGTCAAGATTTGGTTACATTTTTAAAATAGTAATTACCCTTAAACTGTCCATTAATGAAATATAATCCTCATCCTAACTTTATAGAGAACATGTCGACCATTAAATAACCCATGTAAAATAAAATTTACAATTACATAACTCCAGAAAACACAACTTTACAATTATGAAAAGACCTAAATAACCCCTTTTTAAGAATAAGGATCTTTTTTTAGGTATGATTTCCATTTTGGTCATTTTTTAGAAAAAGAGGAATTTCTGGAAATTTTTTAAATACACAACATGTACTTTATGAGTACACACCCTATACTCAGTTGCTGCATGAAGTAGTGTTCTAGCCATGTTATGGAAACACACATGGCCATGTGGGTGTGACCTCAAGGCCTCCTAATGCGGTGTACGGAAATGGAAAGTGAAAACCAAGTACTTCCAGATTACACACCATGAATTTTTTTCATTAAATGTACTGGGGTTGCGTCGAACTGACAAAATTCCCTACTTCTCGACCTAGTTCATCTGAGAGAGAATTTTATGGCCAAAAATATACTATGATCCCCTGAGCTACAGTCCGATCTCCGATTCAACCGTCGTCAATTGTGTTAGTATTTCCTTGGAATTCTCGTCCTTCATATAGTGGTTCATTTCATGATTCCTTTTATTTCTCAAGTTATCCTCTGTTGAACGTTTTAAACATTTTTTTAGATCTACGCTATTCTTGGGTTATTCAAGGCTTGAGGTTCACGTATATTGATCCTACAAAACCGAGGTAGGTGGTTTGTTCCCTTCCGTTGAATTTCTTTGAGTAATATGTGTAATTTTTTCCAATACCCTTGAACGGGGTATTGCGAATTTATGTTTTAACCCTATTAATTTCCAAACTTGTTTGTATGCTGAGTAGAGTTTAATTGAATGTGAATTGGGTTTATTGTTATGCTTTGGATGTGATTGCCCATGCATGTTCTATTTTTGACCATTTTGTCCTATTTATCCTATTAGGATTCCTTGAAATTTTCCCATGCCTAGTACTATAGGATAGAGTTACTATTTGATCTGGAAGGTTTGATATGTTGTTTACTCTTTCTCCATGTTGTTCTTGAGCTTTACTTTTCCTTTATTTCATTGATATGCTTGTTTGACTTACACAGGGCCTTGAGAAGACAGTATAGTTGACTATAGGGGGAATTGACCATGTGAGCTTCCTCAAAGAGTCTTTAAATACTTTTTACTATATAGGTAATTTACAATGGGAGATTCCTTGGAGTGTCTTTATCATTTTGACTATATGGGGAATTGACTGAGAGATCTTCCTTAGAGAGTATTTGTTATCCTTTTAATTAGAACTAGAGGGGTAGAATGTGTGTGCTTACTAGAGGGATGCTTGTGTTTCTAGGTAGAACCACAGGGGATAAGTTGTGAGTACTTCCCAGAGCGATTCCTTCTTGTGTTTCCTGCTCGATTAGTTCATTACATGTTATATGAAAATGAATTCTTTGAAACAATAGGATTGGATACTACTGAGTAAATCCTTTTTACTACCTTATTTTTTTATTACCTTTCATACATTCATTGACTATTAAGAACATATTTTATGGTGGTTACCTACCAGGATTTAGTTTCACAACCTGTTTGGGAAATTATATTGGTCCCAAAAAATTTATATTGTTGTAGGTATAGATATGTGAATGAACCCTTATAATTTAGGTACATGAGTACTGTGGAGATGGGGAGCATGGGACCAAGCTGAGGCTTGTGATGTTGAGGAGCTATCATTTGTTTTTTTACCTTGGTTTAGTATAGTTTTTATTCCACCATTGTGATCTATTTGGATATTTTACTAGACATATGTATCATGCATCATTCATATATATATATATTTGTGTTTGTACTACAATTTATTATTTCTAGTCTTCTGTAGTTTCCTTTTATATGGATTTTTACTCCTTCCGCTATTGTATTTCTATTTTACTTCCATTGTGTTACTCTGCTAAGGAGGGCCTAGTTTACATACTATCACACCCAATGCCCTCGCTACTAGTCGGCAGCCTCTGGAATTTGTGGAAATTCACATTATTCCATGTGACTGACCAGGTATAGAGCGCCTCTAGGTGGCTTCTAGAACTGGGACATTACAAATTGGAATCAGAGGAATTATTTTCTTCTAGTCTTACTATTTAGAGCCTATAGTCAGGGATAGGATAAAAATAGGTACATGGTAATAAGTTTTTCCTATTAGTACCTATCCCATGTACAGGTAAAAGCCAATCTACCTCTTTTAAAACGGTTTTCTGGTTTTCAATTTTTTTACATTTGATTTGATTTCACCTTGTGTGACTCACTTGGTTTGTGTTGTTAACATTGATTTTATTGAGGTTTTATTTCTGTCAGACCCCCAATGAGATGAGGGTATTCCATCTCATGCATCATATAAGAACTTTCTAGAACTCACATGTCATGAATTTTTACCATGCAATTTATGTTGCACTAGCGATTGCATTTTGTTGGGATATATGCCTTGATAAAATACATGCTTTTTATAGGGTACTTCGTTTCGTAAGGCTTTCTTTTAATAAATTCCAAACATTGGTTCCTAAGGAGTTATGGGCCCTCATGGACTGGAATTTGGGGGATCATTGCCTTTTATTTCTTATATATGACATTTAAAAGTTGCCAATATTTGATTCGTTGGGAGTATTGGCCCTCAACAAATCGAAATTTGGATCTTAAATGATTATTTTAGTGTTTTTTGGGATCCAAAGTAGTTTCTAAGTCTTACATTCTAGAAAAAACTAAAATACATTCCCTGTAGTTTTGAAAACATGCCATGTGTTCCTCTGTTCAAGAAGAAACTTGTTTTCTTAAGTACACATCAAGTACCACATGTACATGTTTTGTAGACTCTAACTGTGTCTCAGACTGTGTGGGTGGGGACATGGGGTTTAGAAATCTTTGGTAGGACACTCTGTGTACCAGATGTACATGTCATGTTGTAGACCATGTAAACCGACCATGTCACTAACAACATAGGTCTATTGAGTCTCATATAATACATTTTGTGTCCATCTGGAACACGTTGTGTAGTGTAATCCATGTATCCAGCCATGTCACAAACAACACAGTTCAGTGAAGCTCGTCTAGTACACGTTGTGTCTAGAGAGAACACATCGTGAAGTTTTCTTCTAGGAGGAACATGTGGGTTAGTCGTGTAGAAGTACTCGAGCAGGGGAAGTGAATCCAAGTACATGTCGTGTGTTAGGACAACACGCTTTTTGTACGGGGTGTTAAATGACCTGGGTTTGAAGAAGTAAACTCCCATGTGATAGGCATAAGGGAACACACTGTGTAAGAATTATAAATTCTCAATATGCTTGTTTTGAAAAACATAAATTCATTCCTTATCTTGTTCCCTTAATACCCTTCTAGGGTTCAGTCCCAATTAATTTTGATCTAAGGTGTCTGTTTGACCTTATAGAGTCATGCCACCGAGACGTCATCTAATTGTATGCTAGTTACAGGGAGGTGATCTGACACCAGATATGGTTGATCAGGGACTGTCGGAAAATCATATAGTTGTTCCAGTCTTGGAACCAGCAGTTATACCTGACAGAGGTGCCAATGCATAGTTCGAGGAGGGCTTTCTGAGGATGATGCAGACCTTCCAAGGAGTGCCACCTCCTACCCTGTCGATGGTAGAATTGATGTGGGTGTTTCAGCAGTAGCATCCTCCCAATTTCTTAGGGTATGGAGGACCCCAAGCAGAAGAGTCATGGCTAGATGCCACATTGATGATCTTGGAGAATTTGGAGACACCTCCAGATAGAAGGGTCATTCTCACTGCCAATGTGTTTTAAGACTCCACCAATAGGTGGTGGGATGTGATCTCATAGGTGGGATTACAGAAAAATATGGCTTGTGATGAGTTTTAATGCATCTTCTTATGACTATTTCTATCCAGATCCCTTTAGGGCCGATCTATCCTGAGAGTTCATCAGTCTGGAGTAGGGTACTCTTTCTGTTATGGAGTACTCTTCTCGCTTCACCGTGTTGTAGTGCCTTACACCCTTTCAAGGGGGAGATGAGTTATTCCTCGCATGGGAGATGGAGTATGGTCTAATGAATGATATCTGATCTCAGGTGAACATCTTCATGTTGACTTATATGTCTTCTATAATCATCCTGGCGCAGATCAAAGAGCGCAAATATGAGGGATTCTAGAGCTATGAACCAGGGCAGTTCGTCATCCAGAGTTTGTGCTTCACCAGATGATATCAGGAATCATTGTAGGGAGACAGTGTGAGGAGATCAAAGTAGGATGGATGTATCTTTTGGTAGCCAGGTGGTGTGCTACCAGTGACAAAAAAGTGGGCATACGCGGCCACATTGCCCGAGGGACCCAGTTGAGTTCCGATCTTGCAGAAAGATGGGTTATCTTAAGCATTTTTTGTTAGATCTTCTAACCTGCATCTGGTGACTGGGGTTCTTCAATGACTTCTCATTCAGGAGTAGCACAAACAGTTACTGATCAGTTTGGTAACTGGAGTTCTTCCGGCCGTTCCAGCTGAGGTGGAGGTCTTGGCCATGGTAGCAAGTCGCTAGGATTTCAGCGACTGCAGGGTAGATCAACTCATAGTGGTCAGGAAGAGTAACATGGTCATGGTGTATGTCAGAATTTTGAAATGGAGGAGACCTAGTAGGAGGAAGATATCATACCTTCTATAGTACAAGGTATGATCTTAGTTGCCTTAGTTTTAGATTATGCACTTTTCGATGGAGGGGCATTCCATTTTTTTATGTCTGTTTCTATAGTGGAGAGCCTTAGGCTCTGCATTTTTTCTTTTGTTGATGTCTTGACGCTAGAAACTCCGTTGGGGAATAGAACGGATAATCTATGTCAGTTTAAGGAGTTGCCTCTAGAGGTTAGTGGGTGTCACTTCTTATGGGACCACTTTGTCAAAGAGATGAAAGGCTATGAGGTCATTCTCTGGATAGACTGGTTAGTTCTTTTCCTGGATGTTGTCGATTCCTATCATCGTATGGTGAGCTTCACATCACCATGGGTGGCTCTTTTCTTAACAAGGGAGAATGGGATGTCCAGGAGAGCAGAGATGGACCCGAGCATCATGGGTTCAGATGATTTATAGCCCTAATTGCTAGTCCTTATATGAATGACCAGGGGACTTCACAGTTATACTTTCTTCTAGTGGTGGATCATTTGAGAAATGTGTTTCTAGAGGACTTTTCAGTTTTTCCTTTAGAGCGTGAGATAGACATTTCCATTGAGCTTTTGCAAAGAGACACGCTGATTTTCATTTCTCCTTATAGGATTTATACACCAGAGTTGTAGGAGCTCAAGAAACAATTAGAGGATTTGTAGGAAAAGGGTTTCATCTGACCCAGTACTTCCCCTTGGGGTTCGCCTGTTCTGTTTGCAAAGAAGTAAGACGGTACCCTTAGGCTTTGTGAGAATTATCAGAAGCTGAACCAGTTGACAGTCAAGAACTGATATCCCTTGCCGTGTACTGATGATCTCTTTGATCAGATTTGAGGAGACCGAGTTTTCTCGAAGATTGACTAGAGATCCAGTTACCATTTTTTGTGCATTAGACCATCAGATATACCTCTTATGGACTATCGAAGTAGTTATGATATATATATGAATGTGGTTATCTCGTTCAGTCGCACGAACATTCCTCTAGTCTTCATGGAGCTGATAAACCCAGTGTTCCATCTGTACATGGATTTATTCATGGTATTCTTCATGGGTGATAACTTGGTGTACTCTTTAACTTGACATGATCATGCTACCCATCTTTAGATTGTACTGAGTACACTGAGAGAGCATCAGTTATATTCTACGCTCTCAAAATGACACATTTTGATGGACCATATTCACTTCTTAGGTCATGTTATCTCAAAGAGAGGAGTATTAGTAGACCCAGAGAAATTGAGAGTAATAGTTTCTTAGGAGAAACCGAAGAAGTTTTTTGAGGTGAATAGTTTTATAGGGCTGTCTGGATACTATAGATTTTTGATACAGGACTTTTAATACTTAACAATACTACTAACATGTATGACTATGAAGGGTGGAATGTTCATGTTGTTATATTATTATGAGTCAGCCTTTCAAGAGTTGAAAGGGAGGTTGACTTCTACATCGATACAAGTATTTCTAGAGTAGGGAAAGGGATATATTGTGTACTGTGATGCTTCAGATATCATTTTGGGAGTTGTTGTTAATAGTTGGAAGGGGTCATTATGTACGGGTCTCGGCAGTAGAGGACACATGGGAGGAACTACCTCACAAAAGATCTCGAGTTGGGTGATTTTGTTCACACTTTCCGTTGTTGGAGACATTACCTTTTAGGAGAGCATTTTGTCGTTTTCCCAACCATGAAAGTCTCAGGTACATCTTCACTCAAAAAGATATGAATTTGAGACAGTGAAGGTTGATTGAGTACCTTCAGTCCTTTGACTTCGAGTGCGCCTATACACCTGAGAAAGGAAATGCTGTGACTGATTTGTTCAGTAGGAGGACTCAGATACATGCAGTTCAGGATGCTAGTAGTGAGTGGTAGCTTATGGATCTGTTCTTTGAGAAGCATTTTGAGGAGCATGATATACATGTACATATGTTTCATTCTTATATAGTTGTTACCTCTACTCTTCTAGATCGAGTTTTAATGAGGAAGATATCATATTTTGAAGGCCTAGTCCTATGGGAACGTATGTTAGGAGAGGACCATATTCCTAGATGAACCCTAGGAGAGAATGAGATCTTGTGTTTCTAGGGGCATGTATGGGTTCCAGCATACATACATGAGTAGTTGATACGGGACTTTCATTCATCAGTTTGGGTAGTTCATCCTGGTGTCACCAAGATGTATCTATATTTACATAGTTAGTATTGGTGGCCTGGTATGAAATCAGATGTTGTTGGTTTCATCATGAAGTGTTCCACCTGTCAGTAGGTAAAGGTGGAGCATCAATGATCAGGTGTGGTTTTGGAATAGTTACCCATTCCCGAGTGGAAGTGGAATGATGTCACGATGGATTTCGTGATAGGGTTTCTGAGGCCACCTCGTGGGAATGATGTAGTATGGGATGTCATTGACAAACGCGGAAAGGTTTCTCACTTCTTACTGATAAATGAGACCTTCATTATTGATGAGCTAGGATGGTTGTACATCTAGAAGATTGTGTTCTTACATGGAGTTCCACCCACCATTGTTTCATACAAAGATTCACATTTCACTACTCAGGTCTGGCAGGGGCTTCTGAAGGATTTAGGTACATAGGTACTTTTGAGTACAGCTTACCACCCTCACACAGATGGCCAGTCCGAGTGTACGATTCAGGTGATTGAGGGTATGCTTTGAGTATACATCTATGATTTTGGGGGTACTTTGGAGAAGCACATACCTCATTAGGAGGTTTCCTAAAAAAATGGTTTTCAAGAAACTATTCATAAGTCACCATATGAGTCTTTTTGCGGTTGGCCATCCTGATCACCCTTATGTTGGATGGAGGTAGGAGAGGCAGCTATGTTGGGACCTCGCCTTGTCCAGGAGACCACAAAACAGATAGAGTGGATTTAGAAGAGGATGACTATCACACAGTCTCGACAGAAATATTATGATGATCAGCGGAGTAGACCATTAGAGTTTGAGGTCGAGGATCAGGAGTTCATGAGTGTGACACTGAGGTTGGGGCACATATGGATTAGGATATAGGGTAAGATTTTGCCGAGGTAAGTTGGTTTTTTTGAGATGTTAGAGATCATTGGCCCAGTTTCATATCGGTTGTAGTTACCTCAAAGGTACCAAGATATGCATGACATCTTCCATGTTTCTCATATTCAACAATACTTCTCAGAACCGTCTCATATATTCCATCCCAATGAGGTTGAGTTATATGTGGATGTAACTTTTGAGGAGCATCCTACCGAGATTTTCAATTGAAATATGAAGGATATCCTTGGATGATATGTTCCTCTGTTATGAGTGTTATGGATACAGTGGCGATTACAGGATGAGACTTGAGAGAGGGAGGCAGATGTACAATCGCAGTGGTCAGAGCTGTTCGGGGTTTCTTCTTCTATGCCACCATGCTAGCGAAATTTGGGGACGAATAACTTTAAAGGTGGAAGTTTGTAAGTACTGAGATGTTCTTTTCAGGTATGTATTTTCATTTCTAGTAATTTTTTAGAAAAAGAGGAATTTCTGGAGATTTTTGAAGAACACGCCATGTACATGGTTGCCGCATGAAGCAATGTGTTGGTCGTGTAATGTCCACACACATGACTGTATGGGGGTGACCTAGAAAACACCTAATGTGGGATATGGAAATGGAAAGTACATTCCATGTACATCCAAAGTACACATAGTGTATTTTATTTTCATATTCATTAAAAGTACCATGGTCACGTCTGATGGAAAGAATGCCCTACATCTCGACATAGTTTGTCCGAGTGGGAACCGTACAGCCATGAATCATCTCTGAGCCCCTAAACCTCTGTTAGATATCCAATTAGACCTCTTTCGATTGCATTGGGATAGGCTCGGTAAGATCCTCCTTCTAGAGTTTCTTTTCAGGAATCCACCTCTTTATTATGTTATCCTCGGTTGAACATTTTCATCAATTTTGTTGATCTATGATGTTATTGGGAGATTTAAGGCTTGAGGTTCATGTATATCGATCATACAACAATGAGGTAGATTGTTTGTGCTTTTCCGTTGAATGTCTCTGAGTAATATGTGCAATTTTTTCCAATACACTTGAACTAGGTATTGTGATTTTACCGTTTTAACCCTGTTAATTTCCTACCTTGCTTTTATGATGAGTGGAGGTTAATGGAATGTGAATAGGGTTGATTGTTATGCTTTGGTGGTGATTTCCCATGCATGTTCTATTTACAACTGTTTGGTATTTTTTAGCCTATTAGGATTCCTTGATGTTTTATCATGCCTTGTACTATACGATGGAGTGAATATTTGATCTGACATGTTTGATATGTTGTATACTAATTATCCAAGTAGTTCATGAGGTTTAATTTGGCTGTATTGAATTTCTATGCCCATTTGACTTAAATAGGGCCATGATAACATGGTTTTGTAGACTATAAGGGGATTGGACAGTGTGAGATTCTTCAGAGAGTCATTAACCACATTTGAAAATAAGGTGAATTGACCATGTGAGCATCCTCAAAGAGTCTTTATCACATTAAATATAGTGGGAATTTAATTATAGGGCTTCCTCAGAGTGTCTTTTTTTATCCTTGTAATTTGAACCATAGGGGTAGAGTGTGTGTGCTTACTAGAGGGTTGCATGTGTAGTTCAGTAAGACCAGAGTTTATAGGCTATGACTACTTCTAAGAGGGTTACCTGTTTGGGTTTCTTAAATGATTAAATATTTACTTGTTTTATAAAACACAATGCTTTGAAACATTAGGATTGGTTACTACTATGTACTTCTTTATTTACTACCTTCTTTTTTTACTACCTCCCATACATTCACTAACTGTTAGGCACAAATATTGTGTTGGTTGCCTACTTGAATTTAGTCTCACAACCTATTTGTTTCATGCTTTTGGGACCAAATAAATTATATTTCTGGAGGTATAGATAAGGGAAATCAAACTTCTACTTCAGGTACATGAGTGATGTGGTGCTGGAGATCATGAGACCAAGGTGAGGCTTGTGATGCTGAGGAGATGTCATATGTTTTATTTTGTACATTGGATTAGTAGTTTTTGTATTATGGAATTGTGATTTGTTTTGCTGTTTTCCTATATATATGTATCATGAATCATTCATATATATATATATATGTGTGTGTGTGTGTGTGTGTGTGTGCTCCAGTTTATTATTTCTTGTCTTCCCCTCTCACCTTTTGTATGGATTGTTACTGCTTTCACTGTTGTGTATCTTTTTTACTTCTGCAGTGTTACTCTTCCAAGGAGGGAATAGTTTCCCCACTATCACACCAATGGCCCTCACTACTAGTCAGAAGTTTCTGGAATTCATGGAAATGTGCTTGAGGTCATGTGACCAACCTGGTATGAAGCACCTCTGGGTGGAATCTGGAACCGGGACGTTACACCATTAGCCTTATAAAAGGTGTTTTTTATGTGTATGGGTAATAATTTACTTTAAAAATTTTAAATTTTGATAAAAAATTCTTATAAATTATTTAGAATATATGTTTTCAAAAATATATATGAAATTTAAATATTATTGTATATTTATGATATATGGTGTGAGTGCCATATATATAATTATTTTTATCGATGATTATTCCCTAAGATAGCTATATCATTTTTTGACTAGGAAAATTTTTATAATAATTGTAACCATTATTCCTATACATATAATTAGTAATTATTCAGGAATGTTTATGTAACTGATTCCATTGGAAAAGTTGTGTTTTTTAACCTTTTTTCATATGATTAATAAATTATAATTATTAAATGGATGGTAGGGAATAGATTTATATAACCTATTTCCATATTAGTATGTATAATGAGATAATATAAGATGGTAATCACGTTTTTTTCTACGTATTTATGAATAATTTCTTCACTTTGAGCCATGGTGGTATGGTTATGATGATCGAAATAAATTATTTAATCCTTGTGAGAAAAACTATTATAGTCCATGTGAATATTTATTATCAATACATCCATTAATTATGTTTTTACAAGAGCCTTATTTTTTTATCATTTGTTTATATTTTTATTAATTTACTCTCCCGGGTAGTATTATGGTATGTTAGCTTCTATTTTCACAATCCCTCATAGAGCATCTGAGCTCACGCTATATTTATTTCCCAATTGTTTAGGTAATGAGGAGAAGCACAATACTAGACATTTTATGGACAAACATGATGATTGAATAAAAACTAAATTAAATAACTATTTTATATATCATCAACTTTATATAAGATATTATAATATAATGTTCATGTACGTATCATGTTTCCTAGGGACTACTATAATTTTAATCATGGTTATACTAACCATGGTAATATTATTACTAGATAAAAATTAACCTTATGAATCTCAGTATGACAAAAATCGAATATGACAATGGTTTATTTGCTGAAAAAATATATTTTCATGAAATTATTCATGACTATTTTTTAAAATGCATCAAAAAATTATTTTTTGATAGTTTTCAAAATAGTCACTATAAATTTAGCTATAAGTTTTTAATATTTGTATATAATTTTTTATTTATTTACCTATTAACTAATCCATTTACTTACATATTTCTTTTTTTATTATTATTCATATAAATAAATTGTATACTCGTCAAGGATAAGATTGGAACTTCTTACCTCTAGGTTATTCTGTAATGACATTACCACTCTTACAAGCTCTTTATGATGTTACTAAACATAAAATACTATATACATATTTATTTATTTAGAGAAAAAAATATATGAAATTAAATATTCATATATAAATATTAATTTTTTATTTATCATTTAATATTTATTATTATCATCCTCATTATTAGTATTATTATTATTATTTAAATTTATAATGTTTAATATTTATTAATGAAGCAAACATATTCTTAGATAGTGGAAAAAATAATTAATTAATAATTAATAATTCATTAAATAAGATGTATGTAATCAAAAATACATAATTTATACGAAAATAATAAATAAATGTTGATAAAATAATAAAGTAATAATAAATATAAAATAAATTATAGGTAAATAAATACAATATTAATTTAAATAAAAATTTATAAATAATTAATAAATAGTTAATAAATAAATAATTAATCAACAATAAATTAATTAATACATAATTAACCAAATAATTAATATTAAATAAAAAATATTAAAAAGTTAATAATTTAATTATTTAGTAATCAAAAAGTAATAACTAACAAAAAAATAGAAATCATTATTTAACTGATTAATAATAAATGAAAAATGGTATATAATAAATATAAATAAATATATAATAAATAATTTACAAATAGTAAACAAATAAATAAATCATAAAAAATATTAAATATTAACTCTTAACTAATAAATATTTAATAATAATAAAAACTTATTAAGTCAAAATGATTTTGGGTCAATCCCCTTTTATAAAAATAAAAGAGAAACCTTCATTTGATCAGTTTGGAGGAAACTGTTTCATATCAAATAACCAAACACAAATTTCCAAAAGGCCATGAAAACATAAATATGCGTATGGTCCTCAATGCTAATGACATAGATAAAAAACATGGACATTATTCCAATTTTTGGTGGCCCAAAATCCCATTGGATCTATCTTTAATAACATTGACCAATGTTGGATATCCTGACAAACAAGGATCACAACCATCCTGAAAATAGATCAAGCAAAGATCCACCAAGGGACACACATACTGCCACTGACAATGGAGCCAGATCCTGCAGAGACATGTATGGCATCCACTACCCCAACAGTGATAATATCAACCTCCGTGAGAGCACACCACATTGGTGACAACCAAGCCGATTAGTCAGGAATTTCTAACCCTACAATGATATTCATAAATATATATAAATATATAAAAAAAATTAAATTTCATTATAATTAAAATAAAAAAGATTTAAAAATTTATATAAATTAAAAATAGATATTAATATATATATATATATATTAAATAATAAACCACCAAAAGATAGAGGAAACTTAAAATTTCAACACAATCATATTTATATAAATTTAAACACACTGAAGAAAATAATATTCCACAAAATACACATAAGGATATTTCCTTAAATGAAGATAAAATTCCATTGAATTTTCAAAAATTGAGTTATTCCAGATAAAAAAATATGTTTTAGAAGCCTTTTCTATAATTTATCTATTGTAAAAAATGGATACAATGTTCCCCTAGTCCAAATTACGTAGATGTTGTTCTGGGCATCAAATTGGAAAGTCACAGAGCCTAAACAAACAACTGGATCAAATGTTATAGTTGTTCGAAGTTTGAATTTGATTTTAAATAAACCTTAGAACCTTAGTAAGTTTTTAATTATTAATTACCACTGAAAATTATTTAAATTTATTTTAGTTCATTTCATAATATTCAATTTGATTGGTCTTAAAGAAAAAATAGTCATCTAGAAGAAGAGTTGTGTTAATTTTTTATTGGAGTCAAATTTTTTAACTTCTCTTAAATAATATCTATTTATTATAACTATTTTGCGAGCCCAACAAAGAAAACCCCTTACAACATCAATAAATAATTTTTAAAAAGATTAAAATTAGATACTATTGTAGTTATCTATAATCAATGTTGAAAATTAAAAATTAAACACTTATGGATGGTTTTTAAAATTGATACAAAAATGTTTTTTCCTCTTAATATCTCTCTAATTGGGTTCTTGGGATGGACTGACTAAAAAATAAACATTTATTTTTCATATAACATAAATTAAGTTATAAATATAGATGAAATTTTTTTATTGGTTAAAAATGATATCGATCAAGGGTATCCCCTTGGAAAATAGAAATATGGTTTGTAGGTGGGGAATCCAAGCTTGTATATGTAATTTTTATAACCTATATAATATAGTGTTAGAAATAAAATGAGGTATCTCCCATTTTTTGTCTTGATAGAAATGGGAACTTCCATTTTTCAGAGATAATAATTATATTTTCATATATATTGTTATATAAATGATATCATGTTGACTCAATAAACCAAAAAATACGGTACCTCCCATAATTCATCATGATGAACTTGTCTTATAGGGGGTAGACTAAAAAATCATCCCATGTAAGTTTATCTTACATATATATAATGTTTTAATAGATACATTTAATATTTATCCCCCCTTCATCAACCATTTTATCTAATATGAAAAAATTATCCAAGTGATTATGGTCTTCTTGACATGAATACCAAATAAAAGAGTTGAAAATCTTATCAGTATTATAGATGATCAAACTTTGAGTTATACAAGAGATAAAATATTCATTAGTATTGAAGATAAAAACCTACTGTACTAAGGAATATTTCCATAAAAAGGGAAGAATAAACACATATAATTAGTGATAATCCCTTGTATTCTATGTAAAATTAAATCAAAATAATGAATATTGATTCTCATAGTGGAAATGGGGATCCAATATATTTCAATTAAAATTTCGTTTTGAAATTCTATAACTCTCTCTAATAAGACAAAAGTTCCTACCTATTCAATCTTTAAAATGAAAAGAATTTTTGGGACACATTTAATATGAATCCCACACTTTCCATTATAATAATTAAAAAAAACTCAAGAAATAATTAATGTATTTGTTGTTTCCATTGATAATGAATAGCATTAAATCCATAATAACTAAATGGGATTTGGTTTTAAATCTATACCAACCATTATATTGATGAAAAATACAATAAGATATTCTATAGTTAATATTTATAATTAAATCAAACATTTCTCGAATTAGGATCTTTTTTTAATGGCCCCTAACATATTTGTGGAAACCAAATATTGTTTCCCACAAAAGATATTGTAATCCATGGAGAAAAAATTCTATGAGTTAAGAGATCACACACCCATTCAAAAAATCCAAAGTACTGAGCACCATTGTATTGAAACTCTATTTCATCCCATCATATACCTTTTTAATAGAGACATTAATCATGATATTGGAGCTAAAAACCAAACGTTTGTGATTTTCTATCATTTACTAAGAATAATTGATATATCATTTGATGTTTAAAACCCTAATAAATCAATGTTGTTCTTCACAAATCTTATATCCCAAATGATGAGAGAGTCTCTTTATAGAATGGTAGTGAAAAATTTAATAGATAATTTTGTTATAAAATGGGTCAAAACTGATCAAAAACATTTACATCACTCACCTCTGGAATGAAGAGATAGATAGAAGCCATGGAAACTCTAGAAAGGAGGCCACCATTTTAGAAATCAATGATATCATTAATAACATTCAATTTCACCATATCCCATTAATAATGGTATAATGATCATGGGAATACATCATGTCTTAGAGAACAATCGAGATTAATGATACTTAAATCCTCTAATGCTTCATCCTCATTTAGTGTTGATTACATTATCAAATTATTTAGGATATCTATAATCCAAGGTATATAATGAAAAATTATGTCATCAGGTATAGTAATATTTCAATCCTAATCAGAATCGTAACATAAACCTACATGAAGATCGAATATATTAGAAAACACCGATAAGATGATGACATTAAAATCACTTTAATGATATCTATATTCCATATATAAATCAAACATTCTAATAAAAATACTCTATATTATAATAGTGGGAAAATAAGTCATATTTATAACACCCACTCTCATTCATTTTCCCTTTATCTTTCTTTGTACATATTTTCATATTTTATCAAGACCTCTATAAGGCCCCAGCCTTAAACTTTAATTAATCTAAATATAAGTCTATAATTTTACATTAATACACATTGAGAATCATTTCAGTTTTAGAGAATTATATAACATGGTCATAAATTATACAGAACATCTTCAATATTACAATTACACACATGTACTCACTATCCTTATTTCATAAACAAAAACTATTTAAAAAAATATATGACATAATTTCATGTTTTATCAGCATAAATTTTCCATGATCTCATATTTGACTCAATTCTTCAATATGTGCTTTGAAAAATCATTTCAAAACATGGGATGAGCATAAAAATCACAGTAATGGATATATAAAGAAAGAAGACAATTAGTATTGGGATAACATGAGAACCATGAATACTTTATCATAAAGTAATAATTTTCCGCTTTAAGAAGTAGTAAATATACTTTTCAAGATATATGCGTATTTCTTATCCATTTTGTAACCAAAATATTACCATATATCCCATCGAAAACAACACATAGAATATAATAATAACTTGGGACAAAAAATAATATAATTAGAATAACCATGCTGTCGACTTCCACACATATCAATAACTTGAACCACCATATGGCCGACATCCATACACAATGCATTTGAGGATAAAATTTTACCACCCATCATTGGTTATCATTGAACAACCCTTAATTATGTTTTTCACATAACCACCCATCATTGCATTATCACATAACCACTCATCAAATGTTCAAGTACCATTATATAATCATTACAAATAAAATATTTCAAATATCAATATTTTACTAATAACATTTCATTTGTAATCAGAAGATATTATTTCTAGAAATTGAAATAATCAATCCATTTCAAAAACCATTTTCAATAACAAAACCCACAAAAATGAATATTGGATTTGCTTTCCTTTTAAAAAAATTATTTCATGTAGAGGAATCCAAATAATGATTATGGTGGTGAAGAGGTCATAGTTTCCACATATGTTAATAAACATAATTTAGTCATTTACTAAAACACTTAATAGATTGAATATTCCCCTATAATGAAACTAAAAGTCAAAGGGGTTTATTATACATTTTGTAAAAAAATAAGATGTATACTATGAAAAAAATTCCTCAATGAAAAGAGATTAATACAAAGTCCCTTACCAAGATCGTATCGCTATATTAAGGATAATCCAATGAAAAAATATTGTGTTAAAAATACCAAAAAACCTCAATATAATTGGAAATTAATTGTAAAACAATCAGAGTTCATTAACACATATTTTTGGTAAAAACACCAATGACATGGATATTCAACTCAATGAATGGAGATTGATTTATGATTTGCCTTACAAAAATTCGAAAGTATAACAGTGTCACATAAAAAGTATGAAAATGAATAAATGAAGGAAACAAGGGTCCCTTATCACTTGGATATAATATGGATAGTAATAAGTGTATGGAAGAAGATATACCAAAATTTGAAAATTTATATTAAAAGACATAACAAAAAAAGATATTTTTGACTAAAAGAGGATGGTGAAAGGTTCCCTTACCAAGAGACTAATTTGTCACGTATGTTTCTTGTTCTTCTAGAATAAAATAAATAAGTTAGTTTAAACTTTTAAAAAATAATTTTCTATTTTAATGGTGATTTTATATTACATATTACATGTTATAAGAATTAAATTGTTATTTTGGTTTATATTGGTTGTTTGGTCGATATTGGATACTTGAGTCGATAATGATCTTGTCATAATTATAAAATTCCCATGTTGTAGAAAGTACATTATCTAAAAAATATTATTATTTATTTAAATATCACATATACTGAGTATATATATATTTATAATATTCAATGACATTTGTAGATAAGAAATGAAATGCATTATTTTTGTAGATGGTAAGTCGTACGTATGGGTTTACGCTACTTTCATTTATGTTTCATATTAAATAAATGAATATAAATTATACATAGTTTTATTAAAATTCAAAAATAAAATCATATTATATATATATGTGTTTCATTATTTCATTAACTCTGTCCTTTATATGTTCCATGTGGGTCATGAACAAGTCATATAACTTTAAGAGGTGGTAGTCCGCACTTCCTCAAATTAAATTATAATATTTACACATCATGAAAATCTCAATGGTATGTTAGTAAATAAAAATTGTTGTATCATAGAGAAAATATAAATATAATATATATCATATATAAATATAGTTCTATCATAATGTCCCACAATTGATTTACAAGGGGACAATCGAACAATCATCGTTTCGTAAGGCAGTTGTACGCCGTACACAAAAATAGTATGTTCATATCCATTAGATGGAGGTGTGTGTAAGTTTAGTTTGAATCCTTTTCATGAAGATATCATTATATTTTTAGGATACTTGTGTTGTTATATAATCAAACATTAAGAATATAATAGGGACTGGATACGTAAAATAATGGAAAGGAACATTAGAGAAGACACTACCTCTTAAACTGTGCAACACCCTTTGATTTGAGCCAAAATGATTTAATGAATTTCAATTATGCCTTCAGTCAGGTTTATAGGAGGAGAAGAGGGATTTTTGGAGCTTATTTGGGTAGATTTTTGACAATACATGTATATATAGTGGTGAGATTAAATGGATATAGGTTGGGCTCTTTTATAAGAGGGAGGAGGGGCACTTCAAAACGGTATTGAAATATCATTTTATTATAAAATGATTTTCAGTTTCAAATGGTCCCAAATTTATTTTTTTCAAAGGTAATATTTTTTTCAGGTTGAAAAACACTCAACCAATTGGTTTTAGACAAGTTAATGTCACATGTTTGACTTTGTCTTTTAGCATTAGCCTAGAGTTAACTATTTTTACTCTTACCATGTATTTTTGTATGTTCATACTATATGGTTAATATGGTTAATATAAAAAGTCAACAGAACCTCAAGTGATTCAGTAATGACTTGTTAAGAAGTACCTAAGTCATTTTTCTGAATCAAGTATTTTTATAACTATTATATCATTTATTATAATAGTATTTTCATTAAAAACTCTTTAATGTCAATTTTTATAATATTCATATAATGACTTTTTAATGATTAACAACATGCTTATTTCAAAAGAACATCATTAATTAAATGATATCAATTCATAATAATAACTAAAATTCATGGATGAATAAAAGTTTCAAAATAAAATTATATTAATATGTATAATCTCTTTTATTTAAATCATTCATTAATATGGTAATCACTACCTCATCATTATGTCTTAAATAAATTTACATATTTGATTTCTAAAAACTATAAATAATATTACATGATATAAGAAATCTGATTTTATTTATAATTCATATTTATAGTCTAATGGATCAATTATATAACCCCATATAAAAATTGTTTCACTAAAAGGTACATGATTATGTTACATTTTTCATTACATTAAATTAATTTTTGTTAAATGTCATTTTCACAACCATGTGGCTCCATGGGTTCCCAAAATCAACACAAGGATTACAATGGTCGGAAATATCTCATAAAATTGGATTTAGACACATGTTAGTGTTGTTTAAGTTTATTATAATATTAGTTTTTTACACTTATTTACCATATTTACTCTTTAACCATGATAAATAAAATAATAACGGAAGTACTATTCATAATTACTAAAAATAAAAGCTACCTATTTAAAAAAATTGGACTTCCATATTAAAAATATTCAATCAATTTTTCCCAATTCAAAACACATAATTTTCATAATTAATTTTAAATTAATTGCATTTGTCAAAACAAAAAAAGTGGTTTTTAAAGAAATAATAACTATCAGAACTTGGACATGTGTTTATTTCCAATTTAATGTGAAATTACATCCAACGATCAAAATTAGATTAAATGATAAAAATAACATCACATTAAAATTTAAAACAAAAAAATTGCATCTTTTCTATATAAATAAATTAGATGAGAAGGTAGGTTTGACATAAAAAGCGGAATTTTAACTATTCATTAAAAAGCCGACTTTATAAAAAAACTACCAAAAATTTATCCATAGTAAATTCTAATGTCTTGATTATATATAGTGAGTTTATATTGTAAAATATTACATATAAAACTAAAAAAATCTATATTTAAAAAGGGGTTTCCTTCTAAAGGTGGTAAACAACCTTTTAAAAATATTAGGGTTTTTAGGATTAAAATCAGATTCAATCTTATTTCTAGCCTCTAAAATATATTGGATAACTATAAAAACATTTAACAAACATGTGTAATCATAATGTAGTTATTTATCAACATTACAATAAATAAAATAGAAATGCATTAACTACCTATTAAATTGTAATATTATTATATTGTTTTTTGGTATAACTCCTAGCAGTGTGCAACTTAGTATTTTAGAAAAACCTATTATTGGGTGTAAAGTACCCTATAAAAATAATTGTGTTATTTAACGTAAAATTATGAAATTATTTATATGTATAAATTGAAATAAAAAATTATTATTCTATAAATACCTAGTTTATTACATCCTCATTAGATAAAATGAATATCTAGAAAATAATAATTAAAATATCCACATCGCAATGATCATTATAGAAACTATCATGTTGACTAAATTAGTCTTAAATCCTTACAATTTTCATTTATTGATTATGTTTAATTCTCTTATATATGATAATATCTTCTATAAGTATCCATATTTTTTAATGACTTACCAAAGGATCACCCTAGATAGGACCCAACCATGATGAGTAAACCATCTATTTGAATGGACCTTCCTCCATAATACTATTTGAGTAAAAATATATTTTTACTCATCCAGCATTGAATGAATATGAAAATAAAAGGATAATATTATTGAGACTTGAATATAGAAAATATGGTATGACACATAGGTTTCACAAAATACCCATCCAACCAGCTCAAAATTCTATTATATCCTCTATTATTATTTCAACATTTAAATTTTCTTATTTTAAATCCTATATACATTAAATTAGATATTGAAACAAATGATTAGAAGTCAAAAATACCCATTCTTGAATAAAGTCCATTCCGCTTTTTTCACCTAGTCCAAGGTTGTATTGAAATATATCCCTTTTAAATAAGAAGAAAAACCTTTATTTAAAGACACGTTGGATTGAATGAGTAGATCCCTATCTACATCTCGACACATGGGATAAATTGAAGATGTAAAATAAGAGATGTTATCCATACTATCTTTTTTATATACAATCTAGGTTCATCCCTCAATATGTTTTACTTATGATGACTCTTTTAATAAAAATCAATTATTATAACGATTTAGATTGTGATGAATTCAACTTTACATAGAGATATTTATAGAAACATATTTAGTGTCCTTCAATTATAGTTTGGGTTTTAAAATTAAAAGAAGGAGAATATTGTTTCTACTAATGGACCTGAGAAGAACTTTAGGCTTGTATAGGGACCCAATTACCAAATCAGTCTATATGATAAGGAATATCTTGATGAAGATTGAGTAGGGGTCTATTGTCCAATTAAAATATTAATAGAAATAGGGGAATCCTTAACCTTTAAATTATGTTTATATCAATTAACCATTGTTGTGGGAGAGTGGGTAAGGGCTTTGTTCATTTACATTTGAGTAATGTGGGATGAGTCTTGGGGAAGGACCTTAGAAAAAAAGGTGATAATGCTTAATATTTCTTGATAAGTAATGAAATCATTGATTATATGGGGAGATGGAGACTTTTAATGAAGATAATTTCCATTGTCTAAGGGGTTCTAAGGAGGAATGGAAGAAATAATATCAAGGAAGACATTATATTGATCATCATTATAACAAATATGACATATAAAAAGTTACACTTGAAGATAAGAGTCATTTAAATTTTACTCCAAAAGCATCATCTAATTCTAAAAAATCTGCAATGTCATTTAAAAGATAAATATTGTTGAGAATTGTAATCCCTTGGGGAGGATCCCTAAAGAAAAATAAAATAGGTTTCCAACATTCATTAATATATAAACAACCCCTATTTGAAACTAGGCTTCTTTATATTCCAGATATAAAAATACAGTAGCATACTATCTACATTAGTCAAGAATAGTGACAAGATAAGGTGCATGTGGGAAGTATTTCAAGGGATCTTTTTTATAACCCAAAGATGAAGGGATAAACCCATGATTCCTAATAAAATAATCATTAGGAACTTGAATAATATAAAGATATAATAAAAAATGATATTTTTTATAATAAATCTTTAACATGGGGATATCTCACTCCCAATATAATGAAGGCTTGTGTGAAGGAGTGGAGAACCCGGGTTAAAATCAACACAATTAAAAGAAACCGTGGGGGTTTACATTTAAAGTGGAGCTTCGTAAACATGTTAAGAGCTAGATAAATCATCTATTATTATTTTTATCAAATAACCATAGGTTCTAAAGGCCTTGATATATCTGAGTAGAGAGAAAAAATATGAATACCTAACATGAAATGGTTTTAGATCATCCATAGATCGAGGAATTATTAGGGTTGTCCAATATAGAAGGGAAACCATAGGTTTAAGGAAAACCCTAAACACAACCAACAAAGTTTCACTCTCCTGGGTATCCAAATATTGAGCTGCAAAGTGAGCCACGGGATAGGGACTGACAAAAATAGTTGAGTTGATTGAAATAGAAATAGGTACAGAAACTAGTTTCATCGATCTCACGCATCTCAGGGGAATTGCACATAACATTATCAAGAGTGAATAGGGTAATAGGTAAATATATAATATTTATTGGATTTTATGATTGATATTTCTTTAATCTTATGGATTATATACCATCTTCATGTGTCATGTACACTAATTGATCACCCTTGTCTTGTTTTTTATTAATATCATGTTTTTGGTAACAAATGAGTTATGATAATATTTAAAATTTCAATACATGGGGTAAAATCATCATCATTTGTACAATGGAGGTGGAATTTGAATTCATAATAATCCCAATTTCAAAATCATAGTCAGTCTTGTGGCCGACCACCCATATGGGTGTACGGATTATAAAAAATTATAATGTTTTTTTTCTATTTCTCTACAATAATTTTTGAGATTATTAAACTCACCTTCGTTGTCATGATATTTAGAGACAACCACTTTTATAAAACAAAACTAAACATGATTTTTATGGATTGATGAATAATTTAAAATATTCAATGTTACCCCCATAAAATAGAATTCTTACTACCTTCAAGATTGATTAGTTGCTATAAAAATTTCCATATATTATATAACTATAGAAGAGGATGTTTTTTAATTCAAATACAGCAAGAAATATGTTATGGGGTAGTTTTTTAAATGATGTAATAGATTCCATTATGCAATCATGTACTCATATCTGAAAAATATTAATATATTGAAAAATTATGGTTGAAGGATCCTCTATCAAAATAGTACAGATTATGGGGTGGTTAGGAATGAGGGTTTTATCTACTATGTTCTATATATTTTTAGTATGTCCAATGCATTAGATATAATTTGGGTTAATCTCTTAATAATCTAAAAAAACCACAATCACACTGATAATGTCTATCTTATTATCATAAAAGTTGGTGATCATTTTCTGTGAATAGATAAAAATCATTATGACTTTCCTTTGGATCGTTTAAAAGGTTTAGGATATTACATCTCATGTGAGGTGACTACACTATGAAAGGAGATAAATTTTATTTTTCATGACATATTTTATGGTAAGATAAATGGGTGAAATTCAATTCAGCAAACTCTCTCTATCCTTGGATAGGTATATAGCGGAAGCTTCCACAATGAAATGTTGAACTGATGTGATGTAATTTTTTTTCATACACAATAAATGTTTATAATATCTTCAAAATTTGGGATCACAATCTATGTTTATTGAAGACTAATTTACAATTTTACTATGTTTATTTAGTTCCTTGATATAGTCCCCATACCATTCATATTCCATTCATTGGAATCTATTTTGGTTGGATGTTTCCCAAGTGTTTTCTCGAAAGATTAATGTGTACTCTTTATCAACTATATTAGGTAGGTAAAACATATTGGTGAGGAAAATCCAGTACATTACAATTGTATTTTCCCTTACCAAATCCCCTATATATTATCTAATTTTCCTCACACTAAATTGTGATTAATGGTTAAGATGTATTTTCTATAGTATGAAATTTGTATAATAGTTTTTAAAAGAGTAGGAAGTTAGTGATAGAATTTATAACTCAACCTATATCTGAATGGTATATATTTTAATTTGTGTCCTATAATTAAAATTAAATTTCTCATTTAATAGTACAATAGATAATTTCTTATTTGGATAACAACTAGCCAATGGTGAGCTAGATTATATTAGCCCTAGATTTTGTAACAACTCTACACAACAGGTCCACATTCATTGACTAGGTGCTACAAAGGCATTATATTGAAGTTCATTTATTAATATAGTATGAGGGACACTTGTGTTTTACTCATAAGTAGTTTTTTATTTTTTAATTCTTACATGGGAACTAACTCTTTTATTTATAATAAATTTGGAAGGGAATAAGATGTTCATTTCCCTCATAAATTTATTTTTGAATGATTTCAAAGATCATGTGTATATCAGCTTATGGTGTGACTAGTCCCGCTAACATTTTTAGTACCTTCCCAATGGTTGGTTGGTGAATCACTATGAGGATTAACTATTTAATGATTTGTTTAATTGGATTTCATAGGAAAAATATGATATCTAATTACAGTGTCATAATATAGAGGAAAACCAAAATTGTTGATGATGTACCATCTTCGGGAGGACCTTCACAGTGGTTTCTAATTATACTTCAATATGGTTTACCTATGTAAAAATAGATATAAACTACATCTAGGAGGGTACATCAAGAGCGGTACAGTTTTTTTCTAAATACATGGTATCCACAGAGTCAGGATTCTATAATATGGCATGGGATTAGTGCCTTTTAGTTCTTTCATATTAAGAGGACCTTCATGGTGGACTGTTTCTTCATCATTGGGAGGACCTTCAGGGTGGTTAAATCACATCAAAGGAAAAAATACATCTATATTGGCCACCAAATGACCCCAATATTTTAGATTGGGCCACTTTCCTAATTTTTTAGTAAACTCTTATCGGGTCACCATTGGGGAATAATAACATCTTTATGGGAACATCATCATGTATGAAGGTATTTAGTTACCCTGATATAGTGGGATAATATTTTCCCTAATGATACCCTCCACGTAATTTTCAATATTACTAATTCCATTTAGGATATCCTATGGATATTTAATATATAACATTAATTATGTAGTGGTGAAAATGACTTCATATCATATGAACAATCCTAGGTGACTTTATAGGTGAAAATGGTGATTTGGAAACACTCTTTCTCCATGTATAAGTGAAAAACACATTTAATCACATAATATAGACTCTTTAAGGGGATTCATATAAGTATGTCTGTAGAATTTTCTTCTAGTTCAATTGAAATAGAGTAAGTCTTTGTGGATTCAGAGGAACATTATTCTATTACACTATTGAGAATGTCAATATTACACATTCATACCTTTTTAACTATACTTACACAGTAGAATATTTAAAATATGTTGGAGAAAATATTTCATTGAGGTGATTATTATAGTATTTATATTAGTTATGTATTTGAAAATAGTGTGATTTATGTGTATGGAATATTCCAGTTCTTGTTTTGGGATGTCTATTTTTAATTTATTGATGAAATATTTTTCATATATTTATTTGAGGGTAAAATATCCCATAACTCCATGTGATAAGACATTTCCCATTATAATATATGGGATTTTCAAAAAACATGATCAATAAATATAGTGTCACTAGTAGTGATACATGATCACTCTGTTACTTCTTTGCTGGGGAATTATATCACATTTGGTTCAATATCATTGTTTCAAAATGTTTCGAATAATATGATACATTTTTTCAAAATCATGAAAATAATAAACTGAGTCTTATTACAATGGATCCTACAATCAATTTTACGAATCTATTTTAGATTAGAGAAGTGTTTTTAAAATAAGTTATTATGTAATTACTAATGAAATTAGTTTAATATAAATATGTATTATTGTGGGTTAGTGAAAATAATTGGATGTATGAATTTATAGTTCCAAATAATCTTATGTTTAAAATTCATTATTTTGGATTATTTTTTTTGAATTGTAACATCTCTATGAGGTCTTTAAGATGTTATTAGAAGCCCAAAATGTTGATCATATGCTTGGGTGACTTTTATGATAGGTTCTAGGTGACTTTGTTATTGGTATCTACTATAAGTGGAAGATCATCCATCAAACCAATGTGAGTTTTGGTGGGATGTATTTTTCATGTGATAAATTTTTTAAATAATAAAATATGGAGATTCCATAAAGGGTACCAGACATTGAATATCCAATATATTTGTTATTTTTTTCTATTGTTGGATGTATCATTTCATTTCCTTATCATTTCACGAAGGGGATGGTTTTGGGAGAATGTGAACATATTTGATGCCATCAAAGGGTTCCACATTTATGTGGTATTTTAAGAGTTGATTGTGGGGGCACATATAATTTAATGTATATGATTTTGTCGTGTTTCATGTATATGGATAATGTTGTTATATATTAGGTTTATTCTATAAGGTTTAATACTCACATTTAAATTTCAAAATATATGAAAGATTTGATGGATAATTATATATAGAAATGGTAATATGTAATGATTTTATATACCTGGTAAACTATAATTTTAAAATATATAAAATCTAGAAAATAATATGTAATGGTTAAGAACATGGTTATGTATCTAATTTATAAGGTTAACATAGATAAGTAAGGGTATCATCATGATACATAAGTGTTGAACTGTGAAACATAAAGGATACTTTGAAACATAAAAGTCATAAAAATGGATATATATATCTATTAAATAAGGCTGAATCTGATACATATCGGTAAATCTATGATTCTTATTGGAAACCCTATGATACATAGTTTAATTTTGAAATATTAGGGTTGGATAAATGTATATTTATATAACATGTTTTGGGTACTCTATTTGTAGTGTTTTCCCTATCATATATTAGTGTTGAATTTTGATTCTAAATGGGAAGTCTAATAAGAAAGGGTTAATCTGGGAATTAAGAAAATTATTTTTGAGGGACTACACTCTTAAGGGGATGTGATATATATTGTAAGAAATTCTTATGGGGGTGAGTCACACTCCATACTAAGTAGGATACTCAGTGGGGTTTCCCTATAAGGTATTATCATCATGATACTCCCGGTGGTTGGTTGTGATGTAAATAGGAGGGTCATGCGATAATGTGACCCTTGTTAGTGTGGTCGAGTTCAAGTTTATAGTTAGAAAATTAGTTCCATATCATGATTCAAGGAGACACACCATGAGGGGTTTTATTATATACATAATTTTGTGATCTCTGGGATACATTTCAACGATTTCCAACCATGCATTCTCATTAAGGTAGGGTAAATATTGTCTTTTGGGATATTAATATTTAACACTCTGAATGATTTATTTATTTATATGGCATATAATCATGGGGTGGATGACCTCCACTTCCATTCCACTTATACCCATCAACTAATATGATCTATGTGGATTGATAGTGGTTTTCCTTAATATTTAATCTATAGTTTTAGTCTTATTTGATGACTCATTATCCACTAATTTTAATGATTATTTATTGAGATTAAGGTCAGAGTTTGATATTAAACCCATCAAAGCATAGTGTAATCAATCCCAATAGGATGCACATTTCATTTTTCTTCGATTGAGGGGATCATAAGAAGATGAAATAAGTATGATTTATAAGGTTTCATTGAGTTAATTCACTACCTTAAATTGTTTTTAGTTGTTATGAAAATTTTAATTTGAATAATTAATGTGTTAATATCAAGTGTTATGGATTTTTTAAATTGAGGTTTGGAGGTTGTTATTGGAATTATCATCACATATTCTATTAGATAGTTTCACAATTATTCTATATGTTGAGTTATTTATTATATATTTATAAAAGAATAAGTAAAATAATTAATTTTGATATTTAACTAAAATTATTTAATAATTATTTTAAATAATTTTTTATGATTCTAGGTCCTCATGAGGCTCAATGATGGTCGATGGAGTTGGATTGTGATTGGTCGAGGTTAGTGGTCAGTAATACCATAGAAGGAAGAATAGTTTATTTTATTGGTAGTCCTAATAATACTATTTAAGGATTAAGTATTATGTTATGTACCATGTGATATATGGTATCACCACTAGTGTGTGACAATAATTGAATTCAATAAGAATTATTTCATTATAAAAACCATGATGATAACCAAAGTTTCTTCAGAAATAGTGGAACCATTAGAACTATTCTTGTTTCTACATTAATATATTGTTGTTTTATTGACATTATATGTGTTTTATGTTTTATAAAGACCCATATAAGGTAAAATTTATTTAATAAAGCATTGCGGACCTTGGAAAAGCATCATATATTCACACGTACTATGGGAGTGTTATTGATTGGAAATTCTTAACCTGGGATAAAAACATAAGGGGTGTTGAATTAACTTATACCCTCTTGTATCATTAACTAATATTCTAGTCATGTGGTCCCCCCCACATAGTTAGGAGTTTCTATTTATATATTTACCTTTAATTTTACTTATTTATATTATAGGCTTGGGGGGACTAACCTATTTTTATCATATAGTTGAGATAGTCATTTTTTAATTCCTATTGTTTTTTTCTATATTGAATATCTTATATGTCATGTATGGATATGATGTAATCGTGGAAATGTTGAGGTATTTTATGTGCATTGAGCATTCTGAATTGATCCTCAAGACTGGGAATGAGATACCATAACCAACATGAAATAACCAGGTCATGATATGACCTAAGAGACTATATTAGGTGATTTAGTATTTTATTTACATGTTAAAGGATTTCAATGATATGGAAGACTTGGTTTTAAGTAAATATATATTTAAGGATGATGGTAGTTTCAATGTGTGAGATTTCATTCATGGTAATCTGTATAAGGTTTGGGAAACCTATCAGCCCATATGATTAAAATAAATTGTATTATTTTTTTGGGTACTATTGCTACCAGGAAATTTAATATATATATATTATATTTTTAAATGAATATAAAATAAAATACATAAAAACACATCTACGGATGGTAAACTTTTAATGTCTTTGGAGACTAGGTACACAGTCTTGTAATTTGGAGAAAGATATTCAGTATCTCTCGTAAAGATATTCCCAATTAGTAATCTTTAGAAAAATATCATATATAAAAATTTTCTTCACAAATTAGGGAAATGGAACATAAGAAAGGGTGATCTCATATTCCAAGTAATGGTTATTAAGGGAGATATGTACGTTAATAATGAACATAAGTGTATGGTAACATTAGCATAATATTTGAAAAACATGCCTGAAATACCAATGATCATAATCATGAGTTGTGGAATAAATACAAAATGTTTATAAGACAATAATAATTATTTAATCAAATAAAATGATATATGGGTGGCTAACTCTTTAATAATATAATGACTTGTTGCATACACATTAGAATAGAAATCCATATGTCATGGATACCGGGAAATACATTCATAACATGTTAATCATGGGATAACCAGAAATATACTAGCTTTTGAATTGGGATGAATTCCCATTTAAAATATTTTTAGATTGAGATAACCTTTTATATACCCTCATTCGGGCTTAGTTTTACCTCCCTTGTATTCTCTTGCGATCCTCGGATGACCACCCATATAACCGTTTTTGAGTTTTGTATAACCTTGAGTATACACTTTGTGATCTTAGAACATTACTTATTACCCAATTAACTGTAAGGATATATAGTTCCCATCCATACCATAATTAATATCATACATATTTTACCGCATGTTCATAGAACATTCATAATATGACAATCCATTAATAGAAATAGGTTTTTTAAACATTTAATCATAGCGTAACATGTGGTAAAGTAATAAGATAATAATAATTTCATCATTTATTCATAGAAAAAACTATGGAAAATTTAGTGTGTTTCTTAAGAATTATTTAATTCTATATCCTATGAAAATATGTTTGATTTATAATCATTTCATAATTATAATCATAAACAAAAAATTCCAAATGATTGATGAGATTTTATCACAAAACCCCTACAATATTTGTAAATTTTGAACCATAATCCCCATGAAAGGGGTATCATATAATTTATATATATATAAAATATTTCTCAAGAGAATAATAATAATATATATTAAATTTTAGTATATACAAAACAAATTATAAATACATTTTGAATATGACATGTGTAACATAGAAAATAAAAGTTAGACAGAAATCCCCTAAAACATTTTTAATCATTTTCTTGTAATAATAAATAAATTATAACATAAAATGAAACATTTAATATCATTAAATAAAATGGGATTCATATATAAAATTTCACATGGTTAGTATAGACATCACAAAAATTAAATGAGTTGTGAATTTTCATATGCCTCATAGAAATAATTGAGATACTAGAAATTTCTTACCAAAGTCTTGACATCCTTCATACATATTTGAACCTCCTATATAATAAATATACATTATTATACATATATTATAGTAACATACACACACACACATATATATATATATATAAATAATACCATATTTTATTTACATATCATTATTTATTACCCATTTATTAATAGTTTCTTATCAAAATCTAATTCTAGGTAATGACCACCTTGTTTATCATATATGTTTTGATTTGTTAATTGTGATATTAATTGTTTGATCATGGATATAACATATCCATATATTAAATCATGAAATAATTTCAATATATATACATATATTACATGTATAACTCTAATCAGAAAAAATTTTGAGAAAGGAAGTACGTTACAATCATTGGGATGATAGGCTGTTTGTATGCATGAGTAACATTTACATTTTTCAAAAATAATTATGGAAAATAGTTATGTAATATTATATATCACAATAATTATAATAATATATGAAATAAAATATTATTTATTTAAATAAACTTATACTTATCATCCATGTGATTGGTTATGAAAAGAGAGACTCACATCACTTCATAAAGGTAGTAGTACACACGTACAAGAACTGTGTTATAATCTTCTAGTGAGTGAAAAGGTATGAAATTTAATGATATAATATCCCATAAATTTTTTAAATATGTATCTCATATCATAATTATATCATGGGTATAACATAAATTTACCCTTATTGTCTACCATGAAATGAGTTACAGAAACATGAATCGCAACGCTTCGTGAGGTGGTATTCTACCCTGTGCAAGAGCGATGTTAATGTTTCCCCTATGGAATAGAAATTTAAAATGATATATATGATATAATTAATACATAGGTTTAAATATTTTATATATATCACGTATATTATTTTTATACATCATCATACCCAACCGTGGGAGGTGGTAAATGAGAAATAAATAATATCTGTTCGCAAGGGGGTTGTCTTACGTACACATGAACTATGCTTTCCTAACCCATTTGATGGATCTCGAGATGGTTTCAGGTCATTAAAAGAACCTAAAAACATATAATTTATATATAATAATTTTTTACTATATTATTATTTTTATATAAATATTTAAGGATGTCGATGAATAAATTATATAATAATTCTCATTGAAGAACGTTATATATTCTTTGGGAAGACTCATTAGGATTTCACCAAAAACCATCATAGCTTGGATTTTGGAAAAAAATTTGTCTTTAATGATGCTATGATGGAATTTTGGATGTTATTGGTGTAGGTATTTTCAGAACAAAAAGTGTTTTATGGTGTAATGAACATAGGAGTTGGGTGGTCGTTTATAAGTGAGGAGAGTCGAAGAGATGAAATTTCATAAAAGAAAGAGGTGTAACAACTTTTTTCTTATGAAAAGGGTTCTAAAGTATATAATTATAAATACACAGTAATTTTGGATTCTAAATATTTTCATAAAATAAATTTTATTTATTTTTAGGATATTTTAATCCTTATATGTTTAGTTGAAACCCCTATAAAACTATTTTTACCTTATGAATGGAAATTAAAATTTTATTTTCTCACATATATTTAAAAAAATATATGTAGAAATTATTACCAAATTTAAATTATTATAATTCCAAATATGGAATAAATTTATCTGAATTCAATTCACATAAGTGTAATGTTTTTATTTAATATTAATTATTTAGGCATGATTAGAAAGCATGCTTTTGAAGATAAATTGTTCAAATAATTAAAATGTTTTTTATCACATATATATATATATATATAATTATAATCAATGAAATAAATATAAATAATTTATTTAGAACTGAAATAATTTTTCATTAAACCCGATTAATATATAAATTTAAATTTAAGAATAATTTAAATTAAAATTAATTGTTTAAATAAATTTCACTATATTTCACGAGTCATCCCAAAAATTAAAATTTTCAAAAAATTATCAAAAAATCAAAATAATATATTATTGGTTTGATGATTTAAAAATTTCATTTTATCTCTTAAAATAAATTTTCTTAAATTTTAAATTTTATTTTGAAAGTATGTTTACAAAATTCTTACAAAATACCTCTTTAGAAAAATATAGTTTTTATTCGTAAAATTTTATTGACTATTATCGCTTATTAAAAAAACATAAGATGAATAATAATAATTTTATTTAATATAATGTATTTATATATATATATTTCATTTAAATAATTCGTAAATAATTATTTTTTTAATTTATTATTGTAATACATGTTTGTTTATAATAAAATATTTATATATAAAATAATTCCTTTTGTTTTCAAATTGTTATATTTTAAATTTTAATTAATTCATCACCGATGTATTTGTTATATATAAATGTGTAATCCATGTATTTTCACAATATATTTAATCATATTCATACCCTTATTTCCAATGGCTATATGATAACTATAAAATTAAATAATAATATTTTAATAATATGTCCTGTTTTGTTTAAACTCGTCATTAAATGTAATAAAAGAGAAAATAATTATCCAATTTAATGATAGAAAAAATTAATTATACTTTCAAGACTAGATTAACATGTTGTGGTGCGTAATGAAAGTAACCAATACAATAAACTTGGGAGATATTTTGTTGAAGCGCCAACAGATATGTTATGGTCCCAATATGATCAATAATTTAAAATGGGTTAGTATACCTAGGGTGTAGTTTACCCTTATTGTTGAATCCAACAGACTTATTCCATAATGAAATTAATAGAAACTTATAATCACCAACATCAATGTCATGATCATGTAGGTGAATATCAGTATAATATTTAGTCAAACTCTTAGTTTCCTAGATTAGTTACTGAAATTATTTAACCCTTTCTTCCATTTCGTCATCCATCTGAGGACCGAACATCATTCTTTCTCTAAATTCATTCCAACACATCATTTCTCTTACTTTACTACCTTTGAGGTATTTATAAGGATACATATTAATAGTTGAATTAATTATATTGTTGAAATAAAAATCAAGTTTTGTATGGTATTATTCCTAATGACATTTTAAATCCAAATAATAAGATCTAAAAAAGTCTTATAAGGTTTGATTTTTTCTCTTAGACATTCCATCTTTCTAAGGACGATAGTTTGTGATGAAACTCAACTTCTTATAACTATCATGCTTAATAATTTTATAGAATTTCAATGTAAAAATTGGATCCTGATCAAACATATTGGAATATGGTTCTCTATTAAACCATATAACTTACTTAATTTATATCATGGTAAGCTGAACTAAGGATAATTATTTTGTGACAGTTATGATGTTTGATGAGTTGGTAATGTGATATAATAAAACCCATATATGATTATTTCCTCTATATGTTTTTTGGATTCCAATGAAACATTACATGGTGATACTCTTCCATTTCCATTCTACTATGGGTAATGTATGTAAAACCCCCTTATACTTATATATCTCAACTATAACTTACTAACATAAAGTGTACCAGGAAAAAAACTCCAAAATATCTTATTTCATAATATCCTACAAGAATTGATCTTTTAAATATTGATATTTTTTATATTTCTAAGATGTATTGATAATGAATAATTATGAGATTATTATAACAAATCCTTATTCAAATATTGTAAGGATGAAAATCAATCATTTTTCCTGATCTATATCATTTCATCATGAACATGGTAAAAATGAGGAACATTTCTAACCATCTTTTACAGCATTAAATTTTCATTCTACACCACATTACTCTTAACATGGATTGATGGTTGAATATTAAATTGATAAATTTATTATTTCTCCCCTACCTTATTGATTTTCATAACCATCCATTGAATATCCAGAAATATTGGATATTTTATGACCCTTATCTTGGGTAAGGTAGCATTATCCTTTTAACACAACGCATTATCCTCCTTTTTTACTTTTCTAGGGTTTCATTGTTTTGAGAATTAATTATTTATACTCAACTCAAAATAGGTTTTTTCTCACATTTATCTCCTTCTATGTTAACTTTTTATTTAATATTTTGTGATCAGTATATATGTCACAACTTTTTTAATAAATATAATGCCTCCATATATTTAATTCATATATTATTGTGACTAACTTTAAATCATGAATTGGGTAATTTTTATCCGGAATCGTCACTTTTAATGGGGAATAATCTATAACTATTTAATTATACATTAGAGCACATATAAATCCATTTTTGGATGCATCACTAATGATTACAAACCCTTATCTACCAAAAATTCATGTGATCTCCATTCTCATAGAGACTCCTGGAATATATAATAATATTATTTATAAAGACTACAATAATCTAATTAAGATCATCTCTAAAGACATTATTCATTAATTCAATTAATATAGACGATGATTTAATGAGGGCAAATGGAATCACAATATATTCATAGTGTACCTACTTTTTGTAGAATGATGTCTTGGTTACAGCATCCATATTGACCGTTAATTAATGATATAAAAATTAATGGTCAATCATCAAAAATTATTGGGCTCTGCATAGTTGATCAAACAAGTAATAAATAAGGGTAAGAGGATGATTTTTCTTAATGGTGATATTTATTACCTCTCGATAATAAATTTCGAGTCTCATTTATTCGTTTTTCATATTAATATACAAAATAGTTTCACCCAAAGGTGACACATGAGGATGAATGAATCCCTTATTATGGTTATCATGAAGTTTCATCTATAATTCCATTAACTAAATCATGTATATTATATGTGGTGTATTTTATCATTGTGCATCACCTTATAGGGGATATATTGTTTACAAAACTACATGTTTTGGTGGAAGGATTGGAAACACTTCAAAAAATATGTAAAAAATTTCAACACAATGAGCATATCATCTATTCTATGTTTTTTATATGAATCATAGATAAATTCATCTCTGGAATAATAACTAAAACCCATACAAAAGATATTATTTCCATAAATATTGCATCTCATAGATCATAATTGGTTGGATGGGAATATCAAATGGGACTTACCTTCCTCATGAATTAATGTTGAATTTATGTAGAAAATATAAAATTCATGACAAATATTACATCTAAATAAACCAAAGTAAAAATTAAATGGTTTTACAGAAGTACATTATCAGTAAAATAAAGAAGATAAAAACCATATAAATGTGTTGTGTTAATCATATCATTAAAAGTTTTAACTATTAATTATATATATAATAATATTTTTTGTATCTTTATACCATTAATAAATTATCTTGGTATAAAACAATGGGTTCATTCAGAGTCAAATAAGACATTAGTAGTGTTGGAGTTGATCGTAAGTGTACCATTTAATACATCACTTTCACAGCCCCTGTCCAAAATTTTGATCGCATGAGATTCCACTTTTTCTCTTATCATAAGAGGTTACTAGAGATTATCACCACTATTAACCATCATATTTGAGCACTTGTAAGATTAATTCCTAAACTCATTTAAATTGAAACACATAATTGTTAGTGGCACATTCTATGGAGATTTCCAATTATTTTTACAAGTAGAAAACTTTTTACCATCACTTCCAAACTCATTCACTCAATGAACTTCTTGTTCACAAATAAAACATTTTGTATTCCCCTTAATACAATTTTCTCTATGATTCTTCCTAAACATTGAGAATAAAGGAAATGTAATCCTTTTCTCACTATGGTTCTTATACTTTCCTTCAACATAAATTTTTCCCCTCTTATAAAAATAATGATATTTATACTTAACTCTAACCACCATTTCAATGTTGATAGCACACCGAATAATCTCTTCATAGCTACTGAAGTCTCCTATGGGATACAACATTCAGATAATTGGTTTTATTCCAGTGAAGAAAAAATAATCCTTATATTCATGATGGATGATATTTTTTGAAATTAAATCTTGTATAAAATATAAAATTTTATTTATAGGTACCAACTAATTTATCATCCATTTTAATCTCGAGGAAGACCATCTCCATCTTTGTAAAAAGAGTGTGGGGAATATACTTACTAAAAATTTATTTCTTTAACTCATATCAAGCCATGTATTTAGTTTCAACATATTGCCTTGTTTTCTTGATAAGATCCCAACATTAACCCACTAAAACAAACAATCAACAGATTAAAAAATGGGTTCTTCATCCTCTAAACTATGTAGAATGGAAAATATATTTTCAACTGTTGTGATCCATTTCTCAGCAACAAGTGCATAAGTTGAACCACTAAAAGAAATTGGATGTTTTCTCATGAGGGAGTAGATAGAATACTGTACAATAATTTGTTAATTTATAATTTTATAATGAATCATATATTGATAAAAATTTAGAATAATAATGATATTTTTAATTCTATCACCAAAGATATTTGGATTCTCGAGATGAAAATCATTTTATTTTCTATTTCAATTAACATGATTCCTTCATGTAAAATCCATTAACTAATGTGAAACCATGCGATTTTTTTATATTTTTTTAAAAAATGTGTAATCCATCTTATATTTAAAACTACTGATTTTTCTTTTGTTACACCCAACATTGAGTTTGTCTCTTATTACACGGAAAACCAATTTTAGCTTGTGTTGCATGCAACACTCTATTTTAATGACTCTTGTCCTCTTATTATTATAAAAAAGTAATCACATAGGCAATAGAATATAGGGTATAAACAAGATCATCTGAATTATGAAAAAAAATTTCGAAAATGTATATATAATGAAATATTTTGTCAATAATTAATTATAAATGAAAATAAAAACTTTTTTAAAATAAAAGGAAAACGTTTTCAAAAAAAATATGTTTATACGTACAAGTTTGTTTCAGATAAATAAATTAAAAAAAGTACTGGTTAATTATATTAATTAATTTTAAATATTATATATTAAATATAATTTTTAATAGTAATATTATGTGTTATCTGAAAAATAGATAAGAATAAATCCAATTTCATGGTAAAAAATCATTTCTTCTAAAAATAAGTTTTTTCACCATTCGAATAGTTTTATTAAAAAAAATTTCTGAAACATTTATAAAATTAACTTGATGAAATAAACATAATGTTATAAATATTCATGTAAAAATTATCTTAGGGGGAATTTATTTTATTTTATTAAAAATTCTATTTGTTTGATGAATAATAAAAAATGTTGAATTTTAATTCAAAACTTCCATTTTATTTTGATTATATATATTGTTAAAATTTATAAATAATTTATTTTAAATTAAAATTATTTATATTTTCTATCAATAATCCAATTCTGGTCATTTTTAATCAAATTTATCTTTAATTTTTATAATAAATTATTTCAAACATTTGAACTTTTCCACTATTAAAAGCCGTTTTCTGATCATGTATACATGATAAATTTTAAAGTAGAATTTTCCATAATATGAATTGAATTTTGAAAAATGTATTCCATAATTTGAAATAAAATTATTTATATTTTTGTAAATTTTTTTATTTATTTCCTAAAAAAATAATATTCAACGTAGTAAAAATTAATTACTCCAGTTATGGTAAAAATAGGTTTACCAGGGGTTAAACTGAAAAGGTAAGTGTAAATATGACCTACAGACTTGTCTAAAAACTATTATATATTTATATTTATACCATTAAACATATATTTATTGATAATGTACTTATTTTTACCCGTTATAATTATGAAAAACGTGGGATCACTTGTTTCTTTTGAACAATATCAAATGTGTCCTCTCCCCAAATTATAAAAGGTCACCTACTGTCCACTATTATTCACAACATAAAACCATTTTTTTTACCATCCAATACCTACTCAAAGAAATTCCCAAATTTCCTACCATATTCTTTGAATACGTTTTTTGAATAAAGAAATCCTATTAATACTTTATCAGAAACCTAAAGAGGATACCCGAAGAAGAGGTAATTTTCATCAACAAGTGTTACTTTATCCTTTCCTCCTCCACATATATTTTTTTATATAATATATATATATATAATTATATTAAATAGAAATATATTTTTTTTATTTTAATTACCTAAAATCATCACTAGTTCTACTAAAGGGGTTTTGGATTCATCGTTTCATTGTACGGCGGACTACCGTCTTGCGAACCAATGTCGTTTGTTTTTCCCTTACCACTTATCAAAAATTGTAATAATAATATAGTTATTAATAATATTTTATATATATAATAATTATTATGTTATTTTTATTATGTAATCATTATATCACATATACATTTAGCTTTCCATTTTTTAGAATATGATAAAGTCGCTCTTGTGTATAGTGGACTACAGCCTCACAGAACGATGTATTTCATTGATTCATTACATGGATGATATTAAAGATAGGTTTAATAAATATAATTAATTTTTTTGAAATATAATTTATTTTTTAATTATAATACATAATTTTCATGTCTTTCTATCAACTACACTAGCAAACAGAAAACATTCTTCATGCGTACAGACAACATACTATCTCCAGGAATAGTGTATTTCATTTCCTATCACTAATATTTTATGGGATAATATATATAATTATATAATTAATATATATTTTATTTATATCATGTTTATAATTATGGATATTATTGAACCATGATAAATTTAATAGGGTAAAAAATTATAACAAATAAAAAGATATATGAAAAATACATATGATATTACCTGAATCCATTTAATTAAGGACTTATTAATAAGAGGGTAATAAAATTTCATAATGAAATAATAAATGGTTATATATATATATATGAATATGGTTCTTTAATATATGTATAATAAATTTATATTTGTTATAGAATATGTTTTAATTAGTATAACATTTTAAGGACTTAAGATATTGGATTTTCATCTCACTTATAACTTTTTTGAGACATATTCCATATTCAACACCTATTTATCTTATATGGGGTATATAATACCCATGAATTTACATTATTATTATTGTACTTATAAATTTTAGGTTTTATGTATCAATTTTGTAAAATATATATCATGTGGATTGTAACACCCCGATCTTCCATGGTACGCTTCTCTTTGAATAATACAGTAGCAAGTGTTGTACACAACTTCAAGTTCTAACAGACACCTGGACCAATCAAAGTAGCCATTATGAATTGTAATACCTAATTTTTAACATTTTAGAAATTTTATCTGTCAAAATGGACTTCATTTTTGGATTCGGAGTATCTAATTTATCCTAAGGTGAAATTTTGGTACTTTTCGGATAACTGTAATATTTTGATGAATAGTGAAAATTACTAAATTTGAATTAAAAACAACTTTCATAATTAAGATAATTAATAGTGAAAAAATATGAATTTTAGTGGTTTAAAATTATATTTAGAATGTATTTTTACCACTTTATCCAATCGTGTTCATTAGAATTAATTTCACTTTGAAATTGGACATAAACAATTGTCAATCTTTTGATATATATTGTTTCTTAAAAACACGCTATTTGTTGTGACAACGGGAATTAATTATAAAATTAATTAATTAAACTTTTATGTTTGGAACGTTTTAAAATAGACATCATTTTGGAATTCAGAATCTCAATTATAGCTTAGGGTGAAATTTTGTCATTGTTATGAAAAACTTCAATTTTTGATGAATAGTGAAACTACTAAGTGGTAGTTAAAAAACTGAATTTCTTATAAAACATAATTTCAATGATTCTGTTATTGTAATTTGAAAAATCCGAGAGACACAGTTAATATCAAGGAGTAAAATTTGGTTCAATGAGATGAAATTTTTTTTGAAGAATAGTAACTTTTTACTTTTATTTACCACGGTTAAAATTAAATAGGTTAATTAAGGGTAAAAATGATTTTAAAATTACCCTAAATCATGTCCTAATTCTATTGGACAACTGTATCTCGACCGAAAACAACCTTAGGAATAAAATATTATCATTTAGGTCCACTTGGATTAGATTATGACATTTATTATTATTTAATTCAAAGAAGAGTTAAAAGAGTTAAAATCAGAGATTATTTATTAAAACATTATTAAAATAGGGTTATAAATAAGATAAATTCAATTGTAAATATTCATTAGTAAGCTATAATTATTTCCTACATAATTATATTTTATTTATTATTTTTAGACATTAAATAATTTAATTTATTTATGACACAATGATGATGCAGTAATTACCATAATAGTAAAACAATTAAAATAATTGATTATTTTAAATACCCAAATAAATATAATTTGAGACTTTTTATAAATTAAACTAATTTTATAGGTTAATATGACATTTTAGTATTGACTTAAGTAACTTTGTTAGAAGTAATCATTCTGTTATGATTTTCACAATAATCAATTATTGAATAGTGTCAAAATTGACATAAAAGAGTTTTTAAAAGAAATATTAAATTATTAATTGATATTAAATTCATAAAAATCTAAGGTTCTTCCAAGGGACTTATATCATGATAGTTGTATAATTAATGGACCAATTGGGGGTATCTAGGATGTATATAGTTAGTTTATTAACCATATAATATAAAAATAAAAAGAGACATTGTCAAAATGAAACTATTTAACTAAGAGTTAATACGTAATGATAAGGTTAATATAGTAAACAAAACCTGTCTAAATTCTATAGGATGATTGGTTTTCTACCCTTCCCCACCATAACCATTATATAATACACATTAGAGCCATTAGAAATCCTAATATGAATTTATTATAAAATAATATTTCTAGCATTTCCAAAGGCGCCCCTCACCCCTCTTATAAAAGGGCACTCCTCCTTCTCATTACTTCAAACCTTCAATGCCTGTTGGATGGGACAAACACTATCCCAATACTCTATCAACTTCACTCACTTCAACCTAGAGGCCTTCCTTTAGTCATAAAGCCAACTTAAAGAGCCCTTTTGATCAAATCAAAGGAAAGAACTCAAAGAAGAGGTAACGATTTCACCACCCTTTTTCAAGTTCCTTTCTTCTTCCACCTCTTCTTTCATTGTTATTACCATTCTAAAATAATGAATCCAATATATCCTATATACTGTAATATTATTATAAATGTGGTAAAACCATATTCAGTATTCTATCCATTCTTTGAATGACATGTCACCATACGTGCGTACGTACGGCTTACCGTCTCCACGTCATGGTGTAATTCTTATTCAATATATTATTATTTCGATGGGTATAATAATGATTTGTAATTCATTTAAATAATAAATATAAAATGATAATTGTTATTTATATATGATATACCATCAAATTATATATTATTTTAATATCAAAATAATGAAATTTTCGCTCGTGCGTACGTACGGATAACCGTCTCCACGACGCGATGAGATTCATTTCCAAGTACACCATTCATAGACGTTTATAAAAATATATATTACTAATATGTATATAATATATGACATAATACTTCTACCATAGATATATATATATATATATATAAGGATTTATGTACTTACATATATCTTATTCATTTACTTCCATTCAATACTATATGAAAACAGAAACAACGTTTATGCGTAGGTACGGACTACCGTCTCCATAAACGGTGTTTTCCATTTCATATATATGTCTATTATACATATTTATATTCTAAATATATATAATATATTTATCATGTTTTATATTCTGGAATTATTTAATCATGATCTAAGTGATACAACCATGAGTGACAAGTTAAAACACGTACGATAAAGAAATTGATTATTACCAAAATGTTAACATAACATTGAAATTATTATCAATTGGGTAATATAAAGTCATAAATGAATTAGGTATGATATCATAAATATTAATATGGTTCTGGTATAATTTAATAACATACTACGATCTTCATACAGGAGGTTAAACGTACCCTCGACTAAAAGAAAGTGCAAGGTAAGGGGTTTTCATCTCACTCCTTATTCCCGTGATATTCATGCCATATTGCCATTATTACCTTTTGTGTTGTGTTTGTGCTTCCCATAATTGTATTCTTTGTGTAATACAATTTAATTTATGTGTATTTACATATTCATTGTATGATACCTCCTTCAGGGGTTGTATGTTTCGTGTGTTACCAAATTGGTAAGGGTTAATTCCTCAATCTCATCATTATCCGAGATTGTTTATGTGTAAGTATTTACTGGGACAATTTTATCATCCATGTCAACTTTTCCTAAAAATGATTTCAAAATAATTATTTTAAGGATTTTGAAAGGTACTCTTTATCAAGATCAGAATTTCAAATGTTTTGAAGATTTATCTTTCTAAATCTTTTTAATTAATGTCCATGTTTTCAAAATGATTTTAAGGATTTATTTATATGGACGTTAATGTTTTGAAATTATAATTCTATTCAAAAGATTCAAAGTGGTATGGGACACTTTGATTCAAAAATATCTTTTAAAATTACTTCCTTTATAAATGTGTGACTTCTAAATGATTTTAAAAAAAGTATATTTCTCTCAAAAAGTTTTACTCATCATTTTCATCTATGTCAACATCCTTTTGAGGTATTTTAAGCTCATTTGAAGTTGATTTATTATACAAAACTAACATTAAAGGTTTTGTTATATATTTGACTGTGGATGTGTTATTTTTATACCATTCATTGTTTATGGAGAAAGTATTGACATTTCGTATTCTAGTTTTAATAAAAATGTTCATGTTATGTTTAAACCTATTCATATGAGGAATGCATTGGACTTAATACGTGACGGGTGGAGCCCACTATAGCTCCTCGATGCATCGGTAGGTCTCATGAGGAAAACTAGTGTCTTGGCACAAGGCCTTGACAAAATATTGTTTGTAGTCTTGGCACGAGTCCTTGGCTGTGTGATTATGATAGTCTGGCATTATGCATTCCATCCTTATGAAAGTGGTTAGTGATATTGCATGTGATTATTCGATTAGTAGAATATCCATGTGAATAAGTAAATGGAATTATTTCATTTTATTTATGCCATATTATTCTTATTTTCAAGTTTAAAAGGCTTTTGTTTTAGTTTTATACATTTCCTTGAATGTTTATGCTTATTTTTGAAAGTTTCCGCTGTATTGCTTACCCTTACTGAGAATTTGAGCTCACCCCTTTCTGTGATATATTTTTCCCAGGATTACAAGAAGTGTAATGTGATTGATATGCAGAGTTAAGCCAATGGAATAATGGCATTCATAAATATTATTTATGTTTTTTTAGGTCTTAAAGTGAAAATGTAACTTTCATGTATGTGATCTATTTTTCCAAGACTACTAAACTGGTCGGTCCTTCTGGACTTGATTCCTTGTAATCATCCCAATGTATTAAAATAATGCAACGACTCTGGGTAACTGGGGTCAGGGCATTAGAGTTGGTATCAGAGGATTTTTAGCAGTAACCTTGGAAACTATATTTAGATAAACACTGATTAGAGCACATATCCCTAAGATAGACTTTGAGGATTAGTATAGAAGAACTTCCTAGAATTTTGGTATTGTAGATATTTTGTGAGATTTCGGATCAATACATCCCTATCTGGATACAAGCAGGTAGAGGCGGCTCTGGCACAGATGTACCTAGGAGTGAAACCCGAAAACACCTCTTTGAGCTAGACTCAAACGTGAACTGGTGCACGACAACGGTCCTTGCTGCACTCGTGGTTACGACACTCCCGGGGGATATGCCTTGGATAATTCTCATTTTATTTAAAAACCATTATGAAGGGCTCATGAGTATATACTTACTCAAAGAAAACATTTTTATGATTATGGATTATATCCATATACTATTCAATTTTTTATAGGAATTATTCATTGCAATTCATAAACTGACCTATTTTATGCAATTTTATAGAAATGGCCCCCAGTAGAAGGAATGTGAACTCCAGTAATATGTATGATCCAAAGAGTAAGAAGGATCATATCATTCATGGTATTAAGATATCATTTAGAAGGGAAATAGTCTCCCACCTATTATCATCATATGAAGATATAGTATCATGTGTGGATAAGATAACTAAAGAGTTTACTGAGTCATATGGCTTGGAAGGGAAGCAATAGAAGAAAAGGATGGAAAGGAGAAAGATGGATAAAGGGAAAAGGGAAAAGAAGAATTTCCCCATATGTGACAAATGTCGGAAGAAACACCCTGGAACTTTCATGAAAGGAATGGGAGTTTGTTATATGTGGGTAGGAAAAGGACACAAAGTACATGACTTCAAGGGTAAGAAAATAGTTTCAAATTTACAATTCTTCATTTGCAAGGAGTTTGGACACTACGTGAACCAATTTCTCAGTCATCAGACTGTGTCGCAAATGATGTTATTGGATAATAATCAAGTTATGATACTACCACAGATGAAGAGAATGACTAGTGTTCCTATGTTGTTATTTTAGAATTATTTCATTTCAGTGTTGTATCAATGATGTTCTGGAAATAAATAAGGATTGTACTGTTGTACTATTTAATTAAGTATTTGAGATTTTATGGTACTAAAAAAAGTGAATCTACAGTGAGTTAAATTTTTTTTGGAAATTACATGGTTGAAGGAAAGATAAACATTAATATGGTCCTAATATTGAGGTAGTGATTTTGGAATAAGAGATGGTTGATTTTGGTAATTAAGGATGTTGTGGTGTTGTAAAAGAATATATGAGGAAGGCGTTCACATGTTATTACCTGGAAAAAAGGATCCTCATTATGTTTAACATCCTTGTAAATTTTGGACTGGGAGTTTGGATAAGAGTATTTTGGATAATTCTAATGGTTGGAATGGATTATGCTTGAAATGTTATTTTTTTGGATTTTTATCAAAGGAAAACACGCAAACCGGGTGACGACCCGTCGTGTCAGACAAAGCTGTGGGAATCGAACCCACAACCATTGTGCAATTTGGATTTATCGCCTACCATTGTGCTACATTAAGTTCCTGGATGGTATAAGGTAGTTTCTTTACATAAAGGGTCTGATATGTGAATTATAAATTCATTATATTTGGATCCATATACGATTAGGATAAATAGAGTATTTTTCAGTTATATTATTGTTTGGGGTGAAAGATGAGTTTGTGGTAGAAATTTATTAATGGATAAAACTCTAATTATAAAGTAAGTAGATCTCCTTATGATCTTGGACAATCTCATAAATAAATTCCTCAACATTAACAAAAGGAACATAGAAAAAAAATTTGTCCTAGATAGTACCTTAGATCATCACTAATTTATGGCTTTGGGATTGTTGGCCTTTTCATATCCATGTTCTCTACCACACTCTATCAGATAATTGATTGTTAGATTTCTCTTCCATATCCATATTTTCCGACATGGAACTCTAGTATGTGTTATTTTCAGTAATCTTCATACTTCCCACACTTTATTTTTAAATAGAGGACTCATTAATTTATTTTTCGATGTGAGATTTCAAATAATATATTTTGAAACGTAAAAAATGTCTTATCCTAATACCTTATGTTTTGTTGAACCGATGGTATTTTAAATCATCATAGATTGATGTATTTAAGGACCTCAACTTTAAACTTGTTTGTGATTGATGACATCAATCACTACCTATAAATATTTACGTTTTCCGTCCAATTATATGTCTATCATTTCCACCAATGTCCTCCTAATAGAGATCATAATTTTGTGGTGACCCTTTCATTTCTCTTTTTATCTTGTTAAGACTAAATTTTATTAACCAAATTTACGATGTGGGTTTTTCCACAAAGATATTTTCTATTTTCAACCTTTATTTTCAAAGAACCATATCAAATTGCGAGGACTTAATTTATTGAAGGAGGGGAGAATGTAACACCCTGAGCTTCCACGATACGCTTCTCTTTGAATAACACAATTGCGTGTGTTATACGCAACATCGAGTTCTAACACACACCTTTACCAATCAAAGTAGCCATTATGAATAGTAATACCTACTTTTTAAAATTTTAGAAATTTTACCTCAAAAAATGGACTTCATTTTTGGATTCGGAGTATCGAATTTAGCCTAAGGTGAAATTTTGGTACTTTTCAGATAACTTTAATATATGGTGAATAGTGAAAATTACTAAATTTTAATTAAAAACAACTTTTTTATCAAAATAATTAATAGTGATAAATTATGAATTTTAGTGATTTTAAAGTATAATTAGAATATAATTTTACCATTTTATCCAATGGTATTCATTTGAATTAATTTCACTTTGAAATTGGACATAAACAATTGTCAATCTTTTGATAAATATTCTTTCTAAAAAACACGTTATTTTTTGTGACAGTGAGAATTATTTATAAAATTAATTAATGAAACTTATATGTTTGGAATTTTTTAAAATAGACATCATTTTTGAATTTGGAATATCAATTATAGCGTAGGGTGAAATTTTGGCATTGTTCTGAAAAACATCAATTTTTTATGAATAGTGAAACTACTAAGTGGTAGTTAAAAAACTGAATTTTTCATAAAACTTAATTTTACTACTTCTGTGATTGGAATTTCGAAAATCTGAGAGACACGGTTAATATCAAGGAGTAAAATGTGGTTCAATGAGTTGAAAATAATTTTTGGTGAATAGTAAATTTTTACTTTTATTTACCACGGTTAAAAGTAAATAGGGTAATTAAGGGTAAAAATGATATTAATATTACCCTAACACATGTCTTAATTCTAATGGAGAACTGTATCTCGACCAAAAAACAACCTTAGGAATAAAATATTATCATTTAGGTCCACTTAGATTAGATTAGGGCATTTATTATTATTTAATTCAATGAAGAGTTAAAAGAGTTAAAATCAAAGTATATTTACTAAAACATTTTTAATATAGGATTATACATAAGATAAATTGGATTGTAAATATTTATTAGAAATATAAAATGATTTCATATATAATTATAATTTATTTATAATTTTTAGACATTATATAATGGAATTTATTTATGACACAATGATGATGCAGTAATTACCATAATAGTGAAAAAATTAAAATACTTGATATTATAAATTCCCAAATAAATATAATCTGAGACTTTTTATGAATTACACTAATTTTATAAGTTAGTATTACATGTTAGTATTGAATTAAGTAACTTTTTTCGAATAAATAATTCTGTTTTGATTTTCACAAAAATCAATTATTGAATAGTGTCAAAATTGACATAAAAGAGTTTTTAAAACAAATATTATATTATTAATTGATATTAAATTCATAAAAATCTACGGTTCTGCGAAGAGACTTATATAACGATAGGTGTATCATTAATGGTCCAATTTGGGGTCTCTAGGATTTATATAGTAACTTTATTAACCATATCATATAAAAATACAATGAGACATTGTAAAAGTGAAAGTACTTAACTAAGAGTTAATACTTAAAGATAAGGTTAATATAGTTACCAAAACCGGTATAAATTCTATTGGTTGAGTGGTTTTCGACCCAAACCCACCTTAAAATTTAAATAATCCACTTTTTAGACATTATAAATCGAATATGAATTTATTATAAAATAATATTTCTAGCTTTTCCAAAGGTGCCCCTCACCCCTCTTATAAAAGGGCACTACTCCTTCTCATTACATCACAACTTCAAATCCTTTTTGTTTGGCAAAACTCTGTACAAATACTCTCTCAAATTCCCTTAATTAATCCTAGAGGCCTTACTTTAGTCATAAATCCATCTTATGGAGCCCTTTTGATCAAATCAAAAAGAAGAACCCGAAGAAGAGGTAATGATTTCACCACCCTTTTTCACGTTCCTTTCTTCTTCCACCTCTTCTTTAATAGATATTACCATTCTAAAATATTTAATCCAGTATCTCCTATATACTATAATATTTTTATAAATATGGTACAACCATATTCAGAATTCTATCCATCCTTTGAATGACATGTCACCATACGTGCGTACGTACGGCTTACCGTCTCCACGTCGTGCTATAATTGTTATTCAATATATTATTATTTGGATGGGTAGAATAATGATTTGTAATTAAAGTAAATAATAAATATAACATGATAATGATTCTGTATATATGACATACCATCCAATTATATATTATTTTAATATCAAAAGAATGATATTTTCACTCGTGCGTACGTACGGATTACCGTCTCCACGATGTGATGAGATCCATTTCCAAGTTCACCATTCATCAGCGATTAAAAAAAATATTACTAATAAGTATATAATATATGAAATAATAATGCTACTAGATATATATATATAAGGATTTATGTATTACATATATCTTATTCATTTACTTCCATTCAATACTATATGAAAACAGAAATAATGTTTATGCGTACGTACAACTACCGTCTCCATAAACGGTGTTTTCCATTTCAGATATATGTATATTATACATATTTATATTCTAAATATATATGATATATTTATCATTTTTTATATTGTGGAAGTATTTAAATCATGATCTAAATGTTACAACCAAGAGTGACAAGTTAAAACATGTAAGATAAAGAAAGTGATTATTACCCAAAATGTTAACTTAACATGGAAATTATTATTAAATGGGTAATATAAAGTCATAAATGAATCAGGTATGATATCATAAATATTAATATGGTTCTGGTATAATTTAATAAAATACTACGATCTTCGGACATGAGGTTAAACGTGCCCTCGACTAAAGGAAAGTGCAAGGTAATGGGTTTTCATCTCACTCCTTATTCTCGTGAGATTCATGCCATATTGCCACTATTACCTTTTGTGTGGTGTATTAAATACCCATAATTGTATTCTTTGTGTAATACAATTTAATTTATTTTAATTTACAAATTCATTGTATGATACCTCTTTCATGGGTTGTATGTTTCGAAAATTACCAAATTCGTAAGGGTTAATTCCTCAATCTAATCATTATCCGAGATTGTTTATGTGTAAGTATTTACGAGGAAATTTTTATCATCCATGTCCATTTTTCAAAAAAATGATTTCAAAATGAAGATTTTATGGATTTTGAAAGCTAATATTTATCACGATCAGAATTTCAAATTTTTTAAATATTTATCTTTCTAAATATTTTTAATTAATGTCCATGTTTTCAAAATGATTTTAAGGATTTATTTATATGGATGTGAATGTTTTGAAATGATAATTCGTTTAAAAAGTTCTAAAGTGGTATGGGACACTTTGATTCAAAAATATCTTTTAAAATTACTTCCTTTATAAAAGTATGACTTTTAAATGATTTAAAAAAAAGGATATTTCTCTCAAAAAGTTTTACTCATCATTTTCATCTATGTCACCATACATTGATGTATTTTAAACTCATTTGAAGTTGAGTTATTATGAAAAACATACATTGAAGGTTTTGTGATATATTTGACTGTGGATGTGTTATTTTTATACCATTCACGTTTTATGAAGAAAGTATAGACATTTCATATGCAAGTTTTAATACAAATGTATATGTTATGTTTAATCCTATTCATATGTGGAATGCATTGGACTTAATATGTGACGGGTGGAGCCCGTTATAGCTCCTCGATGCATTGGTTGGTCTCATGATACAAACTAGTTTCTTGTCACAAGGCCTTGACAAAATATTATTTGTAGTCTTGGCACGAAGCCTTGGCTATGTGATTATGATAGTCTGGCATTATGCATTCCACCATTATGAAAGTGGTTAGTGATATTGAATGTGATTATTAGATTAGTAGAATATCCATGTGAATAAGTAAATGGAATTATTTCATTTTATTTCTGCCATATTATGCTGAATTTCAAGTTTAAAAGGCTTTTGTTTTAGTTCTATACATTTCCATAAATGTTTATGCTTATTTTTGAAAGTTTCTACTGTATTGAGTACCCTTACTGAGCATTTGAGTTCACCCCTTTCTATGTTTTATTTATCCCAGGATTCCAAGATGTGTAATGTGATTGATATCCAGGGTTAATCCATGGGAATATTGGCGTTCGTAAAGATTATTTATGTTGTTTTTTAGGTCTGAAAGTGAAAATGTAACTTTTAGGTATTTGATATATTTTTTCAAGACTGCTAAACTGATCAGTCCTTCGGGACGTGATTCCTTGTAATCCTGCCAATGTATTAAAAAAATGCACCGACTCTGGACTAACTGGGGTCGGGGCGTTACATGGATTATGGGTCAAATGTTGGTAAAGGATTTTTCTCTAATTATTTTTCAATGAGACATATGTTATTTCATATACTAATATTATTTAAAATATGTATATAAATACCCATTTACATTAAATATTATTTTATTCTTTCTTCTCAAGATATTTTATATTCCATTTTACGTTATTCTTTAATGGGTATTTTTTCTAAATGTTACCGAACTGGTATGAGTTTTATGTTACAATCTCATCATTTATCTGGATTATTTATGATAATGATTAAAATGATTAAATACTATTATATATATCTAGAAAAACTCAAGAAAATTTATATACATTTTTTATTTAATGAGAATAAATGTTCATTCATTCATTTCCTTCTATTAATGTACAATACATTTCAAATATAATGTTTTTCAGAAAAATCATCTTTTTTATAAAGAACCATTTTTATGAAAACTTTGTTTTCAAAAAAAATATTTTTAAAATATTTTCCTTATTTTAAATGACTTTTAAAATAAATTTTTACTGTTGATTTAATTTTCGAAAATTTGTTTTTAGTGTAATATTTTTTTCTTTTTCCAAGAAAATTCCCTCTTGGATTTTACTGAAAATGTTAAAAGAATATTTGTTTTTTTAAATGCACAACATGACCAATATTTCCAAGATTCATAAATGTATAATTATTTCATTCTTACATTAAATTTTCTCAATGTTATTTTCAATGAAACTATATTCATTAATCTTTACCAAATTCTTCTATTTTATATAAATGGTTTCGAAGTGAAAATCATTTTTGAATGTTTTTTATGTCTTAAAAAAATAATTTCAATGATAAAAGGAAATTTTCCACATGAAAATTTTAAAGGAATTTTTTAAAGACACCGTTATATTTTTCCAAGGCCATTTTCAATGAAAATTATTTTCATAATGTTTCGTGTTAAAAAAATTAATTTTCAATGAAATTTTATTTTCTTCAAGAAATGTCTCGTGTAGTCTTTAAAAATTAATATCCATATAAGATGGATTTAAATGATGTTATATATGATTGTCATGAAATATTATCAAATTAAAAAATATTATTCATTCTCTAAATGGATAGTTTTTAAGAAAAAAAAATATTTATGAAAACTGTTTCTCTTTTCTGGGTTATTCAAAGAAACAATTATGATGAAATGCACTAATTTTATTCCATGGTTTATTCATTGATGAAATGATGAAATGATTATGAAATTTAATTATTTTTCAGAGTTCATTTTATGATTATATTTTTATGAAATCCATTTCATTTCGTGGGTTTCTAATATGATGAATGTTTTATGATCTTGTTCCATACATATGTATGGTTATCATTTTGTGATGGTGGTAAGTTTATAAAAAAGTACAGTTGTTATATTATAACCAAGGATGGTTGTTATTTTATAACTAAAGTTAGTTGGGAGAAGTATTTTCCATCATTTCATTAGATAATTATATATATCTCTTAGTATATATATAACTGGAATGTAGAGTAATCCTAGTTCACTAAGATAGGGATGGATTGGGTAATGAAATTTGTTAAGTAATAAATTACATGAATGGGGAGTGAATATAGTTTAGTAAGAAAGGGAATGAATGATGAGTGAACATATCTCATTAATATAGGACTATAATAGGCAGTGAAATCATTTCATTATTAAATGACTATAATAGGGATTTAAATTATAACAGTAATGGACTCTCTCCACTATGATGGTCTGGGGAGTAAACACTGAATACTATGATAGTTTGGGGAGTGAACCCAGTCCACTATGGGGAATGGGATTCCACTGGGAATGGGGGTTTGTCCCACCCAATAGGTGTATCCTCCCATATAATTCCCTTATATGTTTTTTTAATGCCACTTGATTACTATGGAAATTATTTCCCATTATTATTGGAATGAAACAATTTTATGTCTTATGATATTTTTATACTACCATTGGTCATGTTCATTGAATTACATATTATAAATGTCTTCTTCACTAATAATCAGTATTTCATGACTGCAGACAATGATCTTTGATATATAAGGTATATTCAACAATTGTTACCCTCATGTTCTGATACCCTTATGTTCCTAAAATGCTTATATATCTCCCTTATTAATCATTACTGTGGTTTTGATATCACCCATTAATATGTTACCTTACCATAAGTTATAAATTGAGGTTCTATGTTTGGTATAAATATGTATATTACATGATGGGTATATCATTATGGGATACATTTAAGATATTCCTCTATATTAGAATATTTGTTTCCCTGTTTCAAATGGCACTAAATTATTATGGTCTTCATAAATGTATATTTTTAATGTAGTTAATATTCATCATACATGACTTAATATCTATGTTTGAGAATCATGGATCACTATAGTTGTTATCATATATAGGTTTAGTTATCCTTTTTAAAATACGAGGAAAAACATTAGATCTATCCATAGGGGTATTTTTAAGGACATGTCCAGGGATGTCTCTACGGATAATCCTATGGATGAGTCAAAGTATAATAAAATGATAAAATTTTTGGTAATGTGTATAGTGAGTTCTTTCTAAACCATTACTACCCATACTAGATAATAAAAGTATATTTGGAACTAGTATTGATGTACATAGTCATAACAACCCCAATGACCCTTTTTTAGAAATAATTGATCAGAAATTAGTGCCTAATAATGGTCCCTATAACATACCTTTTTTGACACTCATAGTAGATATTATTTAGATATTCTAAGACTCTATGTGAACCATCAAGATAGATTTAAATATCTGGTTACTATCATAAACAAATGATGTCATAGACTAAATAAGGTTTCATTATTTAGAAATATTATAATTGATTTCTCATGATTATGTGGTTCATTTCAATGATTTGTGTTCCTCAAACTATTCATTTGTTTTTTTCAATGGCTGGAACCCAAAGTAACCATGTCAATTATGATTCTTAAAGAAACATTCATAATGAACATTTATATATGATGTTGAATTCAGCGTAGAACACTATGATGATGCCTAATTATTTTTAATAGAAAATGATTAGCAATGTGTACCTTAACAAACACTCAGAATCATCAATGAAAATATGAAAATGGTCCAGTGAGAGTTCAGGTAGTGGAAACCATGGAGGATAAAAGATTTTGTTTCTTATATGTTGAGAATATGTAATAAAGTTCCCATTTTAATGTCTCCGAGGAATAAGTTGTTTTTTTGATTTTATAAAAGAAGGAAACAATTGTTGTAATTGTAAAGGTAAAATAAAATTCATTTAATAAATTGGATAGGAATATTCGTCTCCATAATATATAATAAAACTCAGATTTATTTAATGGGAAATGTATGTGAATTATGATAATTGATTTCCGAATGGTAAATATCATGAAGAAAATCAAATTGGTAATATGTTTAATGGTTATACAGTTGATGATGATGATGAGACCAAAAATAACATATGAAAATGAAGAGATATTAAGAAATCAGTTGATTAGCCATTGTTAATGGTTTGATAATGAAGTGGGTTTAATATTTTATTTATGTTTTAGAATTGAATTATTATGTTATATGAATCATGTAAGGTATAAGTTTCTTTTATTATTATTTTTCCAGTAAGTATTTTTTAGAATATTTTGAATGATTCTGATAGACTGGAAAAGATATTTAATGAAAATGTTTTATTTTGATTATGGTAGGAATCCTCTTAATATGTTTTGGATATTGTGAAAATGGTGACAAATATGGATAAATTTATGATTGATATAGAAAATGTAAATTTGATAGTATTTATGATCTTATACTAGATAAAGTATTTGTTGAAAATTTGTCTTTTTTATCATTGATATAGTTTAAAAAAATATTTTACCCATGGAAATTTTTCAAAAATTTGGGGTTTTATTCAAGTAATTAATTTGCTTGCTTTTTCACATTATGGTACTATGTAAATTTAAGTTATTTCCATGCTTTAATAAAACACATGATGAAGGTATTCCCAATTTTGATATGTGACAATGAATTTGTTCATTGTGATATATGGGGGATGACTGTTAATTAAATTTTGAGAAATTGAGTGACCTTAATTATAAAATATGAATTTTGGAAGGAGTATAAGGTCAACCATATAAGGAATAGTTTATATTGACATTCTGTTGAGGTTTTAGTTATTAATATACTACTTCACCATATTGAGATTTATTGATATTGGATAACCTAGCCTACCCATTTTTTCTAGGTAACTAACGATTGGTAAAATGAATTGCCATTTTATTTTTGATATTATGATCTATTAGTTCTTACGGCATTAAAAATAGACCACCATTTCTCTGATTTAGAGATTATGTGGATATTGATCAAGGATCAACCCAAGCAATTGATTGTTCTACTAAAATGTAATAAAATCAAGTAAGTATATATTATAGTTATAAATATTCAAATATTGGAGAAGGATTTGGGAAAAAAATTCAGTTTACCATCATTTTGATGATATCTAGGACCCATTTAAAGCATTATTTCTTTAGGGTTTTTGGTTATTAAATTTTCATGGATCATCTACTTTCATGTTATTAGTGATCTTAATCACTCCCTGTAATTATTTATGCATTTTCCATGTCCTAGTATTCAATTCCCACAAAAATTTCATGTTTGGAATCACATTAATGAGTTACATTGGGTAAACCTTATATTTCTAACCTTTTATTTTTAAGGTACTTTTTATTATTCATTTGTATGATGTGGGTTTATTTGAATAAATTTTCAAATGACAATCCTCTGATAAGTGAGATGAATTTCATGGAAGAAATTAATTTTAAAGAGGTATAATGTAATTCCCATTGATTTTGTGGGAATTTTTTTAAAAAAATCAATCTATTGTATACTTTAAGAAATTAATTTTATCTATTAATACACTAAAATTAATTTTTTATTGCATTACACAAAACACTTTGTTTAGCTTAGGTTACATGCAACAACGAGTTTAAAAAAACATGTCATGTTATTATTATAATATAGTTATCACCTAACAACAAGAATTGAATGATTAAAAGGGATTATCTAAATTATAGAAATATAGTTTAAACATGAATATATAATTATATATTTGGTGGGACTTTTTTCGTAAATAGTAATAAAAAACTTTTGGAAATAAAATGATATTTTTTCTAAGTAGATATTATTATGTGTAAAATTGTGTTTTATATCTATCAAAAAAAAGTAATTTAATTTGAATTATATTAATGAAATAGGAATATATTATATAATAAATAAAATATTTAACATTCATTTTATGTATTTTCTATAAAATATATAATAATCAATCCAATTTTACCATTTAAGATATATTTTTTCTAGAAAGGCATTTTCGGACCGTTGTCGTAGTTATTTTAAAAATAAATTTTAAAACATTTTGAATGTAAATTTTATAAAATAAATTTCATTTATATATCAAATTTTAAAATTTATGTTATGGTTAATTGTTCTTATTTTTCTAAAATGATTTATTTTTTAAGGAAGGGAGAGAAATACTGAATTTTAATTAAAATATAAATTTTTTAGATAATTTATAATATTAAAATTTATTTTTAATTGTTTGTAATGAATTTATAGAAATATTTTATATCATTTAATCCATTATTGGTCATTAAAGTCAATTTCAGACTTCATTTTCATATAAAAACATTTAAAAAATTTAAATTTCTTTTATTTTAAAACCCACTTTCTCTCCACATATATGAGAGTATTTTATATTAAATTAATCCTCTTCTATGAATTGATTTGGGAAATTTTTAATTAAAATATTGTAATAATAGTAATAATTTAGAATGTTTTATAAGAAAAATATTATTTTGTACATAATTTAATGGTGAATGCAGTAAAAATTAATTATCATGGTAATGGTAAAAATGTGTTTCTAAAGGGTTAAACAAAAAATATAAGGGTAAAAATGTTCTATACACTTTTATAAAAACTATTTTCTATAAATATGTCTACTATAACACCTTCAAGTTCTGATAATGTCATATTTGGATCCATTGTGAAAATTAAAAATTGTGGGAGAACTTATTTAATTTCAAAAATCCCAAGTGTGTCTTCTCCTGCGCTTCTTAAAGACCACACATCTACTCCCATTATTCCACCATAAACCATTTTTTCGAAAATTAAATTCCCAAATAACATTAAACATTACCTTCCATTATCCAATAAGAATTAGTTTTGGAATAAATAGATCATTGCAAGGATTTAGTGAAAACCTATGGAAGATACATGAAGAAGAGGTAACACTCTTCAACGAGCAATTTTTTTATTTATTTCTCCACCCAAATCCATTATTTTTATATCATTATTATATAATAACCATATTATATTAAAAATAATTATATATTTTTCTGTTTAGGTTGTGATATACAATCATCTCCATATCGATCAAATGGATTACGAAATCATCATTTGTGTTTACAGAGGACTACTATATCACAAACCTATGTCATTCGTTTTCCCATTACCTCATACCAATGTTGAAAAAATGAAGGATTTGTACTTTAAATATTTTATGTATGTTATTTATTATTTTTATTTTTATTTTTTAATTGTTATATCACACATAAATTAAAATTTCCATTTGGGCTGAATATGATAATGCCGCTCATGTGTACAACAGACTACCATCTCGTGAAGCGATGTGATCCATTTACACATTACAAGAAAGGTATTAAGGGTGGTTTTAAAAAAATATGTCTTATATATAACATAAATATTATTTTATTTTGATAATAAATTATTTACATTTATTTCTCTCAACCTAACATGGAAATGAAAAATAATGCTATACTGCCTCCAAGAACGTATGACCCACCGCCTCCAAGAACAATGTATTTCACTTCCCATCCCTAATATTTTTGGATGAATATAAATAATAATATATTATATATATATCATGGTTATAAATATTTATATTATTGATCCATGGTCAAACCAAGAGGGCCAAAAATATAACAAATCAAAATAAATATAAACAACATTGTGGTTGTTAACTTAAAATATAACATCTAAATTTAATTTTTAATACATAGGTAATGAATGGTCAAAATAAAATCATATATTTTTTGATATATATATATATATGAATATTTTTCTTTTATATGTTAATAATAAAATTTTATTTATATTATAGGAGTTTTCAATGAGTATGATAGATTCCAAGACTTAAGGTAAGGGATTTTCTTTTCACTTTCTTCTTTTGTAAGGCACATACTATATTCACCACCTATTTATTTTATGGGGTGTATAAAATTACCATGAATGTATTTATCAATTATTCAATGAAAAAATATTTTTCTTTATGTATCCATTTTAGGATCCCTCTTTCATGGTCTCTACAATTATGAAGCTAACAAATTTGAATGAGAATTTTGTCTTATTATTCATTATTTGTGCCATATGTTATATTATGCACATATATTAATTAAAGATATATATATACATTCCATTTTTAATGAAATATAATTTTTTTCTTATCCTCATGACATTTTATGTTTCATTTAACTTTATTCCTTCTTATGTATTACATATTAACGTGACTTAAGTTGTAAGAGCATTATGTTACAATCTTCACGTTTAGTAGGATTGAATATGATTATGCATCCAATGATAAAATAATTCGACATATTTCTCATGAAAATAATGAAATATTTAATCCTCTAGTTATTAAATTAGAATACTTGTTTTATCTTTATTTTTATCTTTATATATACTCCATATTTCAAAAATAATGTTTTTAAGAGAAATTTTTTTTTCCGTCGAAAATTATTTTTCTTCCAAAACCATTATTAAAAAAAATATTTTAAAACATATCTCATTATTATCTTATTATTTTAAAAAATCTATTTTTATCCAGGTTTAAGTTTATAAAAAACAATATTTCCTAAATGTATCCTCATGTCATTGCCAAAAATATTTCTTATTTGAATTTTACTAAAAATGTGAAAAGAATGGTTGTTTTTCTTCATACACAAGATGAATTGTATTTCCTACTATCATGACCACAAAATTTTTTCCAGATTATATTAAATGTTTTTCAAATATATTTTAAAATATAATTCATTCTATAATATATTTGGATTTATAAATTTTAAATAAATTATTTCTATGTGAAAATTATTTTGAAGGTGTTTTATGTTTTAAAAATATTTTTCCCATGATGAATAGATATTTTCTACAATAAATATTTTAAATTACTTTTAAAAAGTTCTTTTACATTTTTTAATTTTTTTTCCATGAAATTTATTCTCAATATATATTATGTATTAAAAATGTTTTTTGCAATGAACTTATATTTTCTTCAATAAATGTCCCACGTATTATTTAAAAATTATTTTTCATCTAATATGGAATTCATTGATGTTACTTATTCTTCACAAGAGATATGATCCAAGGAAACCATTTTTACCTTCTCTATGAATTGTTTATTTTTATGATAAAATGATATTTATAAAACCTATTTCACTTTTACTAGTTATACTATGATAAAAATTTTCTAAAACAAACTTAGTTTTTACAAGATTATACTTTAATTAAATAATGAAATGATTATGAATCCTATTTATTTTCCATAAGTAATGTTATGATGTAATTTTTATGAACTAATTACATTTAATGCATTATAATATGATAAATGTTCTATGATCTCGTAAAAAACATATGAATTATTTTCATTATACAATGGTGGTTACATTATAACCAATGAAATTGGTTACATTATAACCAAATATCAGTGGGACCAATATATCTATTCAATGTATTAAATACATTTTATATCTTGTGATATATATAAGACTAAAATGGGTACATATCATGGTTTAGTAATATAGGAATAGAATCTGCAGTGAACTTTGTCTAGTAATATAGGACTAAAAAGGAGTGTGAACTCTATTCGGTAACACATTACTAGAATGGAGAGTCAATATAGTTCAGTAATATAATACTATAACATGTTTCAAACTTGGTTTATTAGACGAAATTTTAATTGGGAGTGAACTCTATTTGGTATGTGATTTAGTCTACTATGATTCTCATGGGAGTGACATCTGAGTAGTTTCATAGTTTTTTGAGTAAAACCATTCTATTATGAGGAAAAGGATTCCAATAGGGATTGGTGGTGTGTCCCACCCAAGAGGTGTCACCAACAATATAGTTCCCTAATAGGTTTTGTAAATGATCCATGACATGTAAGGAAATATTTTTATATACATACATATATGAAAACATTTAATGTATTACCCTAATGTTAGGCACTCTTGGACCATTTTCATTAATTTCTTTATAATTCATGTAATATGAAATTCAATCCATTATTCCATGAATCGAAATTATTAACCTTAATATGTAGGGTATGATAATCCAATTATATGGTCATGTTTGCAAACCTTTATTTTCAATTAATCTATATATATCTCCATCTTTTCCATTACTAGGCATCTATGATAACAATTTATTAGGTTTATTTTGACTATTTTATGAAGAAATTTTTTATAAAGGGTATACCTATGAAGTGTACTTAATAAGAAGATTTATATTGCACGCATTGATGGTCTTTCACTAAATTAGAATATTTTGTATGAGGTCTAATGGTTCTAAACTATTATACTCCTCATGTTTTTTGATTATGTAATGTAATACAATTTTTTTTAAAAATAAGCAATATACATGTATGATAATATAGATTCATAATAACTAAAACATGAATGAATAGTGTAAGAATGAAAAATAATATTGGGGAACCACATTATTCGGAAAATTCACATATATAATGTCTAAATCATTACACCTACCATTTAATCTATGAAACATTATGTTTATACTTTTTCTTTCATATTAATCAACTTTTTAAATCCTTCTTAATGGTTCATAAATTGTGTCAATTCCCAAAATATATCCCCTGGATGTGTCAAACTAGGTGTACACTAAGTCATGTTATCATGCACTAGGTCACGATCAAGTCCAACTCAATGTTCACTTTTTGTAGCAATTAACTATAGGCACCTATTTGATTAATACACCAAAACTCATAGAATTTATACATTGATGTAAATTATTTGAAATGGGTAACTCCATCTGTTACCAAAATTCAAAGGCATTTTCTTATACATTGACTCATCCTTAGGCTTATCATTAGACATGTCCTTAGAAATATGACTAATGTTTTATTATTTTAGTTTACAGATGTCAACACAAATATTCTATTGATAAACACCATAGAAAAGATTATTTACTTATATAGATATTACATATTTTTAGATAAATATTTAATATATTACACATACATATGCATGAGGACCCATAAAAATTTAGTTTTTTTGATAATAGGTACGTAATCCTCCAATGTTTTGAATGATATTCAGAATATCACAAAAGGAATTACCATTTATTAATATTAAAAAAACCTATATAAAATATTTCTATGTAAACTAGGGAAATTTAAAATAAGAGATGGCGATCTCATATTCTAATTTATAGTTAATAAGGGAGATGAATAAGCGTAACATGAAAATAAGTGTATAAGAACATGAGAAAGACATTTGAAAACCTTAACATGCATAATTAATATTACAATATAAGGTTATGTAATAAATACTAGATATTGATAATATATGAATCTTTAATAAACTATAGATCATGATCCATGATATAATAAAATTAGAACAAGGCTCATACCTTTTCCACACACATAATAATATAATACTTTACTTCATTGCTACCCACAAAGATACTCATAACATGTTATGCATGGGATAAACACCTACGTACCAGCATATTTCAAGGGATGAACACCCATGAAACCAATTATGGTCTTGGTATATCCTCTCTTGTACCCTCTTTTATTCTTGTCATGTTATACCATGTTCCCACTTTCGGGCTTCATATGACGTACCATGTACCCCCTTTAGGGATTTAGATGAACTAATTTGTCCCCTCTTTCAGACTAGGGATAACCATCCATGAACCCATTGATCTTTTATAAAATTAATAATTACTCAATTTAATCAAGGAAGATATAGTTTCCACCCATTAAATATTTAAAATAAGTCATTTATATTCCCCATGATCAAAAAACATTCATTATCTTATAACCAATCAAAATAAATAGGTTTCATAACCATTTCATCATATCATAACATATGAAAAAGAAACGGTTCATAATATTTTCATTATTTTATCATAAATTTAGACATGAAAAAATATTTGAGTAACATAATAATTATATAATGTTATAACCTAAGGAAATAATTGGGATTCATACTAATTTCATCATCGAAATCATAAAAATAAACGGTCAGATAAATGATGAGATTATATCACAAAACCATTATCACATTAGTATCTTATGAACCTTAAACCTCATTAAATGTAGATAATCAAATGTATATATATATATATAATTAATTTTTCATATAATAATCATAAAATAAATTCATGTGATACTAATACACCAAAAATACAATACACGTGGGGAATATGGAATGCGTCTCCTAAAAAAAGTGAAATAGAAATACTATTCGATTTTAGTAATCGTCTGAATAATAATATAATATAATGAATAACATCATAAGAAACATTAAATATTATTATAATAATGTTATTCATGATATAACATATCAAAAGAGACGTAAATATGGAGTCATGACTTCCTTATTAAACATTCTGACATCATGTATAATAAATATAATATTATAACACGTAAAATATAGAACAAAAAATATATATATAATTCCATATTTTATTTCATTAATAATATTTATTTATATTTTATTAACAATTCCTTGTTAAAATCACATTTTGGGTTATAAGAACATTGATTTTTAAAATGTTCTGATTTGTTATTTCTGGTCTTTTAATTTGATCATTGTTCAATCATATATATAATAATAATGAAATAATTGTCATATTTATATATAAATTATACTTTTAATATCAATATTTAATGTCAGTTATGAGAAATGTAGTACGTTATGATCATTGAGATGAGAGATGGTACATGCGACTCAGTAACAGTTATGTTTAACAAGAATTATTATTAAAGGAGGTAAGTAACATTTTTTCAATTCATAATGATAATAAATTCATAAATATTATATTATTTATTTATATAAAATTATTGATATCATCCTTGTGGTTTTGTGATGACAATAGATAGTCACATCATTTTATAAATGTGGTAGTGCACATGTGCACGAATAATGATTACTTATATCAGTTTGTGAAAATACAATAAATAAAATGATATATTATTATTTCATAACAACTAATATTCCACTAATATCAAAAATATTTCATTTATAACATATATATTTATACTTATTATCATCCAAATAAATAGTTAGTGAAGAAATTATGTTTTTCATACAGACGAACGATGATATTATATCCCAAATGGAATAGAATATTTAAAAGTATATATATCACAAATATTTATCCTTATATATAATTTAAATATTTAATTTAGTGTAATGATATAAATTGTTTTAAATGATATTTATTTTATAAAACCTAACTTTATCGTAAATTTTAAATATAATGTAACATTATATATAATTTAAATTGAATGTTAGTTTACAATTATAATTCAATATTTTTTCACTATTGTTGAAAAAAATTACCTTCTCAGAAAATTAAAAAATATAAAAAATGAGATAAACATCATAATGATTTCTCAAAAGTTAATTTTTATATTTTAAGATAAATTATATAAAAATATAAAATATTAGTTTTGAACTACCTGCAATGAATGGTTCCCAAACTACTCTTTATAAAAATACAGTATTTAAACATGAAATTGAATTTCTTCTAATCTATTACCTACAATGCACATAAGATGGATGTTAATAAATTTATTTAATATAAAAATTATATATTTCATTAATAAAATTCTATTAAAATGGTTTTTGTAATTTATTAGGCTAAAACATGATCATTTACATAAAAATAGTTTCTCATAAAAATATTTATTTAATTTTTAAATAAATTTTATTTTAATTTTAAAATAATTCATCAAAAAATAAATCATTATATATAAGTTTTTAAACCATATATTTTAATTATATAGGTAATAATATTCGTATCCATCATTCCAAGGACTATGTGATAACTATCATATTAGATAATAATATTTTACAAGTAATCCGCACTTTATTTTTACTTACAATAGTGTGTAACACAAGATAAACTTAATGTTTCTTGTGATTAAAGGTAAAATTAGTGTTTCGTGTAATTGAAAAAAAACACCACATTTCATCTAATTAAAATACCTAAAAGATTAAATTTATTTGAAAATTAATATATCACAAAATATTAGGGTTTTACTGACGTTAATACCCTAGATGATTTTTTATATGTTGGTATCTAGGTGGTAATTAATCCTATTTTTTATGATATTATATTCTATTATATATATTAAAACAAATCAACTTAATTATTTTATTATATGACTGTATCATGAAAATTATCTAACTCCATGAATAGTTTCCATATGTGGTGATATCGTAGTTGCATGATAATCCCACTCTCCCCACCAATGATTAAGATATATAGTAATATCTACTGTGGCTATAAATAACCATGATGATTAAAAGATGTGGTGATATAGGGAATTATTATTAATCCCCCTAAAATGTATGATATATGGTTATATCTTACATAGTCATTAATACCCTCAACGATCATTATATATGGTGTTATCAATGATATATACTTGTCAATCAGTTGATCATGGTCTGTGGTGTTATTTGAGTTAGTATCGTATCCCATTATTTTTTTGATATATGTTGATATCCTGGTGGTCATCTTATCCCACAATGAAAATTATTTAATGTGGTATCTGAGATTATCACTTATACTCAGAATATTATGATTTTGGAGATGGTTATGGGGCGGAGCAGTATTCTTCTTGGTTGTTCTTGAACTAAGGGAAGCAAGTATTATTACAGCCTGGTGACTAAGATAATAATTATGATCTTGGAAGTTATTTTGTGTTTAGTTATTTATTTTTTCCTTATTATCATATCATGTTTTTATGCACTCTATATCTTATCTATGATAGAGACTCCATTGTTGGACTCCTAATGAGTTGTACAAACACCTGGTTCATATAGGCTTAGAAAATTTATTCCTAGGAAGATCTCTTGTTCACCAACCCTATTGGTTCAAAGGACTAGTATATAAATTTTTTGTTAGATTTCATTTATGAAATAAGTACATGTAACTAATATGGGACCTACCACCACTTCTTTGGTTTAATTATTTATATTTGGTCAATGTTATACAGCATCTATAAATACGAGTTCTTGTACGTGTCTTCCTTACTCATGTAACCTTTTGGACAAATATTTCAATTATAAAATGGGCTTCATTTTCTTCCATTATCATATGTTTTTAGAATTTTTAATCTCATTCTGTTGGAAATTCGTATGGTCTACTCTATATAAATTCAACTATTTTCATTAATTTTTAAATACGTTTATAGTCTTCGGATTGTATAAAAATAGGCCCCTACTACTACTTTTTAGACTCTGATCTGTAAGGAGGGGAAATTAAGGTGTAACTATACTCTTATATAATCACCTCTAAATAAGTCAGGTGTTTATTTTACAATGTGTATTATGATATATAGTGATATTTAGGTGGTCTACTTATCCTTGATGGCTATCATATCGTGTGGAAGCTAAGGTGGTGTTAATCAGCCCAATTATAATGATATATGGTTATGACCATGGAAGGATATCATCCCCCCCCCACTATGTGACTACAATATATGGTGGTAATAATGTGGCATACTTATCCCCCAAATGATTATGAAATCTAGTGAAATATGGTTGGTCCTCTTATCCACCAATGGTTGTAGTATATAATGGTATCTAAGAGGATAATTATCCCTCAATGATGATGATATTGGAGATACGTCTATGGCGAGTTGATTATCCCCTTGGGTGTTTATATTTTTTGAATATATATATATGTGTGTGTGTGTGTGAGAGAGAGAGATATGGTTCCATGGTGGGGGTTTATTCCCCATTGGTTTTAAGGCATCATCTCAAACACTAATTGTACTAGACTAAGTAGGTATATAACTATTTTGGTAACTAGGTGAGTATACATGGTAATCAAAATTATTTTTTATTAAGAGAATTTTTTATTTATTTTACCCATAAAAAATTTTATTTTAAATATAAATCAAAGTTATGTTATGTACAACATTAGTGGAGGACAACTATTTTTAACTCACACCCAACATGGGTCACCCTAGTACATTAGTTTCATTGAAAGATTTATGATTATAGTTGTAAGTAGGGAAAAGCCCTATTTGGGATGGTTAAGTATCTTATTATAGATGGTTTCATGATACAGTACCAGGATTGGACTAAGATTTATGGAATAGTTTCCATTATTTACTTTTTTTATGATTTTAACATAACCATCCACCGAGAGATATTTTCTATGTCTACAGGACTCATTTTATATTCTATAGAAATAATTATATTAAAGCATGTTTTGTGTTATGCTCCCTGGTCATCTATGGTTGTGATGTTTCATGTCATGCTATTCAATATTATATTTATTTTTGTATGTAATTTCTAATATTTTTCGCTCTAATATAAGGTTTTAGTCCCCCCATAGTAGACCATCACTTATAATTACCAACCTTCAGTCTATGGGTAAGTTCACCTTAGTACATGGATCATTGATATGTTTAGTATATATTAAACTAGGTTGGTACATTACAAAGTTGTATTAGTGTATTCTTTTATATGCGTCTTTACTTTTGTTTATGGTATACAGAAGATGGGACTAATTAAAACTTGTGATTGACATTGTGTTTTTGTCCTTCTCACACATTCAAGAATTGAATTGAACTTTCATAGGGAGTTAAAATGAATTTTAATTTATTTTAAATGTTTTAGTTTTATTGATTAGAATTATGAAATATATTATTGATTTTTTATTTTGTGTTTTCCACTTGGATGAGTATGAATGGTGTTTGAGTTCTTAAATTATATATACCATATAGGTTCACCTAAAATTTTCATCATTTTATGTTTTTTTTATATTTTTTATAGAATGAAAATAGTATATATTATTTCAGGTGTCAAAAATATGTATTTACCATTTTCTCAAATAATATAATGGTGAAATTCTACATAAATGAACCAGATGGTTGTGATTTTCCAAGTATGAATCATCATTGTGTGATTTCATTTATATGCATTTTAATGTGATCATGGCCTTTATTAGATGTTTTATATGAAAATAACATATGATTATGAGTATCCTAGAGTGGGACTTTGGATTGAGTATGTGATGGATGAACTATTAGAATACCCTCTGAATGGAGAAACCTCTGAAGTAAATCATGAAGTTTTACTCCGGAAATACATAAAAATATTATGGTTAATCTCATTCACCATAAAATTTTTTTCCAAAGAATAATCCAATCGAAAATTGTCCAAGAAATACCGACATATATTCCCATAGAAATAGACACCCTAATCTGGATGAAAAATTGAAATGGAAAATTTTATGTCAATGTGTTTTATATGTTGAAATGTGATGGATCCATCAAGATTCCATCATGTATTCTCAACTTCATGGCACATTTCAAATATCCATCAAGGATAACAATTCCCTAAAAGATATGGAATGACGGATTTCCCACCCATGACTAGTTTAAGAGAGCTATTAAGTATCAACCATATGCTAACCATATATGTCTAATAGTTGAAGAAAATATACAACGCCTTTGTAGGAGGTACATCCTTGCACTATATTTTTAATTATCATCTGCTCAAATTAAATGTAGGGAAACCACATGGAAGTCATAATCAATTATTTATTGGGTGAGTAAATATAGAATCTCATTCTAGTGGTCACATACATAGATATTATTTTTATTTGGAATGTGAGGAAAGAATTTTTAGTTGATAATCAGGATTCATACCTCCATGATATTATAAAAACATTTAAAATTGACATATTTTCTATATCCCAATTGAAAAGTGGTTTCATGTTGGAAAACATCACTAACCTTTACATAAATTTATTTTTTAGGTTTTTGGAAGGCCCATAAAAACACAAAATCATAAATATTTCTACTTGATTCCACTGATACCCTCATAGATCAAGGTGAATTTTAACTGTGTGGTCTCTAGAATAGAAGGAACCTTGGGATGTGGTTGTGTCTTCCACATAAAACATTGATTTTTCAAATAGTACTTCCATGAAAATATTGTAATTTGAATTATATATTTATTCTATATTTTGTCCATTAGACATACTATCAGGTATGTTTTCTATTTTGAATATAGTCCCCTTTGGGCACAACATGACTCAAATTTTTTTTTTGAATCCATTTAGAAATTTTTTAGGAATGTCCCATAGAAAATGATACCTTAATGAATTGAATGTTTTAATCATACCATACACCTCAACAAGACTATTTAACACTTGAATATGGAATAAAATTATGTTATGGATGCCTTATAAAAAGACAACTCGTTGAAAGAGGCTTGATGTGGTAATTTAGGACCCCTGATTACTATACATCAATGGTGCATAGAGTCATGTGAAGTGAGATACACTCTTGTCTTTGTATAAGTACATGGAATTCCTCATCTTCCTGGTTACATTTTCTTTAAAAATTCATAGGATTGTGTTCCAGTGGAACCTACATAATCTGGGTAATATATGATATATATATATATATGAGAACCCAAAATTTATATTGTTGACCTATGAGTTTCATATAGGTATCTGATATGAGAGTGTCTAAAGTTACCCCGGATTAACATAATTGGATATAACACCATATTATATCAATATTCAGTACATTACCATAATACATACCTAAGGATGGTAATATTTTAGTGTTATTGGATACTTGGAAACAAAAACTTCTATCCCTTTGAATGATCATAAATATCTCCCATAAATATCTACCCTATTAGTACTTCTACCAGAAATCATTCTTCATTACCAAGGTATAGGAATCATAAGAAAGGGTAAGCTAAAATGATAAGTAAGGGTAAATTAGGGATATATGTAAGCATAATTATGAATATATGGGATTGAGAACATGATCAATAAAATATAACATCATACACTACTGTCAAAGATCATATACACGAATCGTGGAAATAGCCATGAAAATAATAAAACATGAATCATAATTAAATAAATAAAATAATCCTTAAAATCCTAACATTAGAATAAAACATGTAAATGTGGAAGACACACAAGCATATGATATAATTACCACAGTATCCAAGGTACTTCATCCAAGACCATCTTGGTAGTATGGGTTCACTCCCCTTACCGCATTGGTAGTTATGGTTCACTCCCATGGACATCTTAGAAGCATGAAATCACTCCTCAATCAATCCTCATAGTCATGGTTCACTCCCATAGACAACATAGTAGTCATGGATAATTCCTAAGACCATCTAGGTTTATCTCAAGAGATATAAATATTTACCCAATACATTTGAGGTTGATATAGGTCCCACCCATCTCATAATAATGTCAAAAATTCAAGTGCCACAAGATCATAAATAATCATTTCATAACCAATGAAATGAATTGGGTACTAAAAACATGTGACCATATCATAGAAAATGAAAAAGGTTAGGGTTCACAATCGTCTCTCCAGATTCTAACACATTATAAGTAGTAGATTTTAGAATCATATAATCCATGAAGGTGAAACATGTTTCATCATCCTAATGACTTCAACACATAATCCATTCAGATAAAGAATGAGGGTGGAAATATTTAATTATTTCCCCATAATGGAATGAGTAGCACTAATTTTTGTAATCATATATGAGAAATAAATTTTAAATAACTTTTAAAAACATTTATTTATGAAAATATTATTTCTTCACTGAAAAACTCTTATTAAAAGATAATATCTTTTGAAAACATTTTAATTTGAAAATAGATTTTAAAATTTATAAAGGAAATTTCTAGAACCATAGAACATTTTAAAAGTAAATTATCCTAGAAAATGGGCTTCATATAACTTTTGAATCCATTTTTTAAATTTTATAAAATCATTTTGGGAAACAATTTTTTAATACAATATATTTCCGACCGGAGAGAGAGGGGGTCATGTTTTACAATAAAACATGTTATTAAGTACCAAAGAGTGTAAAAATGGTACTGATTCATGTATTTATATTAAATAAATATAGAATAATTAATCTCATGAGATTTCATGAGATATGGGTCATAGGATTTCATCTGAGGAATCATAAACATAAACAATCCCGAAAGGCGGTGAGATTGTTTCAATAAACTCTTACCACCTTCTTACATGAGATCATACTCCCAATGTAAAAAATGGATATTAAATTATGCCTAAAAATTCATGAATTAAATTAAATTCATGATATAACATGTAAAATGGATGCATATACATCTCAGAAGAGAGTATTTGTGTAGAACAAAATATGAGTCTCAATGAAGGAAAATTAAGACAAAACTATTTTACGGATTTGGTATCTTTTGAAAATTAAAACCCATGAAATAAAGATAATAAAATGGATATTTTAATACGTATAATGTTAATTATAATATATATATATATATAATACATACATGGTAATTTTAAACACCTTAAAAATGGGTGGTTAACAAAGCATGCATCTCATAAAAATAAAATCTGAGATGAAATCCACTTACATGGTTTCTAGACTCTCATCATACTCATTCAAACCACCTATATAATAAATATAAATTTACAATAAATATTTTACAGAACAAAATTATTATATATTTTACCATATATGGTTTCATTATGACCTTATAGTACCCACTGTTAAACCATCCAATGTCAAGGCATCACTTTGGACAATATTTTCATTATTCTTTGCATGTTTCTTAATTTGTTATATTTCCGGCCATTATAAATATATCATGATTAAATAATGTAAAAAATGATATAAAAATAATATATATATATATATATATATTAAATTTTTGTTATAATAATATATAGAATATATAAGTATGAAATAGAATACACCGTTCATGGAGATGGTAGGACATATGTATGCATGAATGATGCTTCTGTTTTTATTATCATATTGTATGAAATAAAAAAATAAATATATGTGTATGTTTATAGAATTACCAAATTAGATTTATGGTATAATATTATCATGTATATATATATATTCACTAAATTTATTCTTATTACATTCCATGTAGTGTATTAGTGAATTATATAGCTTTCTTAGGGATATTCTACACTTCCTCAAACATATTTATCCTACTAATTAAAAATATGAATTAAATTATATTTTTTGTAAAATAGAAAAAATAATCTTAGTTAAATAATAAATATAATATATGAAATTTATAAATAGTGTTTCCATCATAATATTCACCATGAGAGGTGGTAAAGGAAAAATGAACAATATTGTTTAGTGTGTCGATAGTTCGTTGTAAAAATAAACATTATGTTCGTTACCCATTAGATGGAGGTGTTTATAATCATAGACGGAAAAATTATCATAAAAAATCTTATTACATATATGATACTAGTTTTTTATACAATCACATAATAAATAGAGTGGAGTGAGTTTAGAAGTAAAATAAAAGAAACGAACTTAAGAGAAGGAATTACCTCTTAATCGTGTAACTACTATTAGTGTGTGACAAAAGGATTACTTGGAAGAATTTATTCCCAAGTATTGGTTTTTAATAATATAGGAGGGATGTTGGGTGATTATTTAATTCTATTTTTTGTGACAAAAGTGGCTTGATATGTGTGAATAAGTTTGAGGAGAGAAGGCCTTATTATAGTGGTGGATGAGTGACACTCCTGTAAATATCTGAAAAGATAATTCCACCCATGTTATTCATGTTCCAAGATGATAAAATATTGGAAAATATACTAGAAATGTGTGTATATTTAATAAATATGTCGATCCAATGGATCATGGAAAATTTTATAGTTCCTTTTGAGTATTAAATTTAATGTTTAGTGCTTATTTAAGAATAGTTTTACATTGACCGATGTGATTCATTTTATTTACATTCACTAATAATTTTGATCAAAAACTAAGGTGAAGTTATTAGATGTTATATATTATCATGATTTCACATATGGAATCAGTTTTTTGAAATTCCAATCACAGAAGTGGCAGAAAGTATTTTAAATTTAATCTCGCTGATAGGACGACATTATGGGGTTTTAAAGTAAAAACATTCATAAGTTTACTATGTTTTTTTATCAAATTTCAATTTTCATTTCATATAAATGAAATAAATTTTAATAATTGAAAAAAATAAAAAATAAAAATAAATTAAAAAACAATTTATCCTTAAAAAAATTAACTAAAAAGACAGCTTTGAATTAAAGTTCAGTATTTTTAATTATACATTAAAATATGACACCTTAGGGAAAAATACCATAAAAAAAGCCAAGCCACATTTTTATGTTCTATTTATAAATATAATTTTTATTTTAGAAAATTAAATCCATTAAAATTCCAAATAAAATTTTAAAAATGGGTTGTCCATTAAAAGATTTTAAAACCACCTTTAAGAAAATATATGTTTTTATGCATAATATTAGGATTTTGTTTTCTTATGTCTATCCTGTATTTTAAATGAATACCAATAACATTTTACTGAATATATAACATATATATTACATTAATATCCGACAATAATTTTAATTAATTTAATTTATTATGGTAAAACATCTTTCTGACCACAAAAATATCAATAATTTCTTTTATATTCAATATATTTTTATATTCATTTTTAATTAATTTATAACCTTGGAATTAATATTATATTTTTATAATCTATATAATCTCATAATTAGTTAATAATTTTTATAACCGCTAATATAACTATAAGGTTCTATCTTATTATATTAAATAATAATTTTTTTTATATATTATTGTTTGTTATAACTCGGTCATGTATGTTATTCAAGCCATCAATGAAAGTCATAATTGTGTTTAACTCAAGAAAAATAGACTATTATGTCCATGTAATTCTAAAATGTATGTTTCATGTAGTGAATGATTAACATGGTGTTGCGTGTAACCCAAGAAAAACGTAATTCAATAATATAAAATAAACTATTTTCAGTGTTATGTGATATGTAATAAATATCAAAAAAGATAAATTAATTTGACAAAATAATTCAAAAAATCCTAGGGCATCATAGTCTACCCTATATAAAATGATTTTCTCCCTCAAAATTCATATATGTTATCAAAGGTTTAATACATGAACGTTTCATTCATAGAAAACCATATCCTCTAAATGAATACTAAATCTTCCCTTAAAAGGTAAATTTTAGAACCATAACGGTTACTGAAAGTCACATATAACTAGGTTTACACATAGGAGAACATATTATGGATGTGATAACATAGAAATGTAATGTAATTCTTACTTTTATTTAATTTCGGAGAAATATTGAGAAAGAGTTCAAGGGAAAGCTATTAATTAGAAAGCCATAATTTTGTGATGACCTAAAGGACCATCTAATCCCTGAGAAACAAATGATTTTGGATAATATTTTTGATTTTACTATTATTTTTATTAAATATGTATAATTTTCATGAAAATATATACTTTAATGATTTCAGGACAACATCACCCTTTCTTTTTCATTGATCCATTTCACCTCTCTCTCTAAAAATGAAGGTTACTTTTTCATTCTGAAAGTACTAATAGATCACGAGATCCATGATATGCCATCCCATTTAAAATTGGTTTTCATCAACCAAAATTAGATTGAACATGCAATACAATATTCATAGATCCTTATATAGAGATATAATATTTTAATCATACTGACATCATTGAAATCATAACATAACATTTCCATAAATGTTAACTTTATAACTATTTTGAATGATGTCAATTATAAGCATTAGAAAGAATCTAATGAAACCAGATTAATGTTGATCCCCCGTATATCACAATGTACCACATGGTTGTCACATTAAAAACATGTTAATACCATCAACATATATTACCTTGAATAATTTTAATAAACTTAATTACCATAGATACTTTTGGACAACATGCATGTATCCTTATTCCAATGATTACTTGATATAATCTTTAAATCCAACAATTTTAAACGTCATCATTAATTACATTGACCATTTCTTCCATAATAAGTTCTATTGTAATCAATATAGCCAGAAAAACTTAATAATATTCAATTAATCATTATCCAAATATCATTGTCTCAATTTGAAGAATTTATTAAGGGACACCATCCCTTAATTATAATATAGCTTTTATATGAATTCAGTTTTCTATTTCTTCATCACCATTCCACATTTTGTTTCCAATAATTAATGAAAACATATAATAATATTTTTATTCCTTTGATGATTCATATGTCATAATCATTTAATTCCAAACCATAAATACTTCTTTCATCTGACGTTGTTCTTAAACCATTACTCAGGCTTCACTATCTTATTCTTTAATAATTCATTATTAGAATTTGAAATATAAATCATTGATTATGGTTCCTCAACCAAATCATAATTAATATTCTTATGTTTAATGTAAACAATATTATAATAACATAAAATAACCTTAACATATCATTTAAGGTCTCTTTAACTACAAAATTATAACTAATACATGTAGAGCCTTCCATATTAACTTTATGAGAATTACACTGTAGAAAATGATTTGAATAATAAAAATTTGTTTCATATCTGAAACATTAAATGTGAACCATGTTCCTTTCACTTACACGTACTGACTAAAAAAATAAGGCAATGTATGGTAAACAATTATCATATTGGGATACCATGTAATTATAAAAATATTACTTATAGGGTTTTTAAATTATGGCTCTTACTTATTTAATCAACGAAACCTTAGGTTTATACTAGTTATTAACTTCAAAAATATATTTAAATCCTTCATGATTGTTCTTGAAGTGTTTTTGATTTCCCAAAGCATATCCCTTAGTTGTGTCAAACCTGGTGTGTATCAATGCCAATTATCGTGTAATAAATTACACCATGTGATACCAGGAACATATTGTTTTATTTTTTACCCCTAGGTATATATGTGTGAGATCTACATCCTTTTTTAGTATTCAAATAGTGATGTATTTATAGAAAACAGTAACTGTATCCATTACCAAAATTCCCAGATATTTTTCAAAACATTAACTCATCATTATACATATCTTTAGTGACATCCCTATATATATCCGTATAAATATACCTAGGGATCTCACTGATGTTTTATCATTCTATTTTACAATTTTTCACTAAGAATTTTCTTTGAAACAAACTATAGCAACCTAGGTTTAATAAACATGGACATTACACCATTTTAGATGAATATTCCATACCTTATAAGAATAAATTCTCAAGGACCATAACATTTTAGTGCCCTTGGAAAAATGGAAATAAAACATTTTATCCTCATGAAATATCATCAAAATCTCTGATAAATATCTTCAACTTTAGTAGTTCTACCTAAAAACATTCTTCATAACTTATGGATAATTAACATTAGAAATTGGTGAGCTCAAATTCTTAGTAATGGTAAATAATAGAGATATATAAGCATAATTATGGGCTTGTGGGTATGATAATATGACCATAATAATATAAAATCACAACCTTTGTATCAAATATATGATACCTAATTCATGGAAAAAATACACACAATTCATAAGATATAGATCACAAGGAAATAAATAACATAAGCCATGAAAGAATAAAATTTTAATTGGACAAGTAATTTTGAAAGAAAAATAATTATTTAATATTTATTCTATAGTAGACAATGCATCACTATAAAGACCATCTTGGTACTATGTGTTCACTCCCCATATTATCCTTATAGTCATAGTGTAGGCCTATGGTAATCTTTGTAGCATGAGTTCAATCCTCCAACCATATTGATAGACATGGTTCAATACCTTTTCCATCTTATTATTCATGGTTAATTCCCTAGACCATATATGTATATCTAATGTGATATAAATTTTTACAGAATGCTTTGGATAGAGATACAGGCCCCACCCAACTCATAACTAAATCATACAAACTTGTTACCTAAGATCATTATAAATAATTTCATAATCCTTGAAATGAAATGACTATTATAATCATTTAATCTTACTATAACCTATAAAAAAACATAGCTAACAAAATCATTTCATTATAAACACAACCCATGGAATGAAGAGGGTTTCAAAAGTATTTAACCCATAAAAGAGAAACAGGTTTCATCCATAACATAAAATCAAAACACAATACATTAATAGAAATTATATGAATGGAAACATTCAATTATATCTGAAAATTTTCATGAGTAACATTAATGGATGTTATCTTAGATGGGAAATAATTTTAAAATAACTTCTAAAAACATTTCTTGATAAAAATATTTTTTCTATATTTAAAAAATATTTTCAAAACATTAAAACTTTCTAAAACCATTTTATTTTAAAACATATCTGAAAACATATAAATGAAACATTCATGACAAACAAAAAAGTTTTAAATATAATATTTCTTTTTAAAATTGGAAAGAAATAAATTTTCAAAAAAAAAATACAATATTTTTGAAAACATGGTTTTTGAATACAATGTATATCATACCAAAGAGAGAAACTGTCATATTTAATATAAACAAATTATATTAAGTAACAAAGTGTAAAAAATGGTACTAATTCATAGATATTTATTGAGAAAAAAGTAGAATAAAACTCATGAGTTATGTTGAGAGATGTATCATAATATTCCATCAAACTAAATATTAACATAAACAATCTCGAAAAGAGATGAAACTATTTAAATAATCACTTACCACATGGTTACATGGGATCATAATATACATGTAAGAAAGTAAAATGACATGAATCATTAAATATCATGATTTAAATTTAATTCATGATATAAAATATAAAATAGAATTATATAAACTTTCAAATTGAATTTAAGTGCATAACAAAACATTAGTCTCAATGAAAAAAAGTAAGGAAAAACAATTTTTCCGATTTCGTATCTTAGGACTCATAAAACAAATGAATAAAAAATCATAAAATTTATTTTGAATACCCATAAAATTAAATGTAAAATTCATATAACAAATTAATTTTAATTACATTCACCATACAAAAAAATGTGTGGTGAATAAAGCATGCATCTCATATAAATAAAAAGCGAGATGAAATCCCTATACCATGTGTCATGACATTCATTATACCAATTCAAACCCAAAATATAAAAAATATAAATTTTTTATAAATAATTTATAGAACCGTATTCTTATATCTAATACTATATATGTTTTTATTGTGACCTTATATTATCCGCTTGTTAACCACCATATGTTAAAGTTACACTTGGGATAATATTTTCTTTATTCTTTATATTAGTCTTCATTTGTTATATCGTTGGACCTTATACTTATATCATGATTCCATACTGACAATAATAATTTGTGAATAATTTATATATGTAATCTTTGTATCATAATAATCATTATAATATTTATTTATTAAATAGAATAAATTGTTCATGGAGAGGGTATGTCATATGTACGTGTGTACACTGTTTTCATTTTTATAATCATATTGTAAGAAAGAATATATAAACATATATATATATATACTAATATAATTATTAAAATATAATTATTATAATATATATATCATATATATTCACTAAAACCACTCTTAATACATTCATTTTTTTAATAATAAAATCACATCGCTTTGAGGGGGAGACAGTCCACATATCCTAGAACAAAATTATCATATTAATAAAAAATGGAATGATGAAAGATATGTATTTCAAAAAGGAATAATGAATCTTAATGTCATAATAATTAAAATAAACTAAATATCTATATACATTTACCAATATATTTTCGACCATGGGAGGTGGTAATGTAAAAAATGAACAATCATCATTTAGTGAGGTGCTAGTTCACCATACACAAAAATAGTGTGATCATTGCCCATTAGGTAGATGTGTGTGTATGTTTATATTGAAACCATAGTATAATATAATAACAGTATATTTATAATAATTATGTTCTTATAAAATATTTGAATAACATGAGTTGATTTGTGGAGAAAATAAATAAAAGAAAAGAGTTTGAGAGAAAGTGTTACCTCTTAATCGAGTAACTCCATTATATTTCATCCAAAAGGCTTACATGGAAGAAATTATTCCCACTATTATTATTGTAAGATTAAGGTAGGGTTTTTGGGAGCATATTTTAGTAGCCTTTGGGTTATGGAAGTTACTTGATAGGTGCGATGAAGTGGGAGGACATGAGGACATTTAATAGGGGTGGAGGAGTGGAACTCTTGTAAATATTTGAAGAGAGAATTAGAAACACGTTTTTCATGTTGAAAGTGGATCCAATAATATAAAATATTAGTTAAAAGGGAGTATAGTGTCTTAATATGGCCAATAAATGTCTCTTGGTCAATTCTATTTGACATTTTGAGTCTTATATTTAAAGTCTAGCGTTTAGTTATTCATAATTTTACCTTAAAAGATGTGATTAAATTTAATTAATTTCAGTAATTATTATGGTCATCCACTATGATGAGCATTTTAGAAATAAAAAATTATGATGATTCAAAATAAATAACCAGTTTTACCAAAACATTAATCATATAGGTTGAGGAAATTAATATAAATTAAATCCCATTGATTGGATAACACTATATGTTTTCAATGTAAAAACATTCCAAAGTATCCTTTGTTTTTACATCCAATTTCTATTTTAAATAGATCTAAATGACCTAAATTTTATTAATTTATAAAAAAGTATCTAATTAAACTTTTAATCAAATTTAAAATATAATTTTACATTATTAATAAATTAAATGTAAAAGATGTTTTCAATTAAAATCTATTATTTTTAATGTTTTATTAAAAAATTTATCTATATGGAAAAATACCAGAAAATTATCCTAAACAAATTTTTATATTCCTCTTCTAAATATATGGATTATTTTGAAATATAAAATATATAAAAGATCCAAATATTTGATTTAATATGGGTTCTCCATTAAAATGTGTTAAACTACCTTTATCAAAATATAGGATTTTTGCATAAAATTAGGTTTGTTCATATCTTATGTATATACAATATATTGAATGAATTCAAAGAATAGTTGATTTAATATTCAACAAACAAATTACATTTACATCACTTGATAATTATTATTTATTTAAATTATTATGGTAAAATCGATTTTTGACCATAAAAATATTAATTTTTTTTATATTCAATCAGTTTTTGTATCCATTTATAATTAATTGATAACCAATAAATTCATTTTATATTATTTTAAACCATATATATTAATAAATTATATAATAATATTCATAAACTATTATTTATGTTATAGGTTATATATTATTATATTTAATAAAAATATTATAATATGATATTTTTGTTTGGTAAAACTCGGTCATGCATGTTATGAAATCCATCATGAAAAGTAATTATTGTGTGTAACATAATATAAATTTGGTTTCAATGTAGAGAAAGATATAATTTATGCTGCATGTAGTTCATGGATAACTTGGTTTATTATTTAACTCAATCTGAACATAGTTCTTTATTATAAAATAAACTATTTTCATTGTTTTGTGTTGTTAAAAAATTGCACAAAGGTTAAATTATTTTGAAAAAACAATAAATCACAAAATATAAGGGTCTGAAATTGTGGAAATTTTTCTATAAATTGTTTTCAATTTGGGAGGTTTCCAATGAACTACATGGGAGAGCTCAATTATATTGATATGTCATTTAGTATATTATTTAGTCAATGTTATAATTGACAAGTAGTTTGGAATTCCTTTATTCTTAGGAATGTTCAGTGATGTACGAGTTTAACCTAAGGGATGCGTTTTCATAGAACTATAAGTACCATTAAAGATAGTAATCATGGGTATTTTCATTATATTTGATATTTATTCATTTTAGGTAGAAGTGATTAGGTAATAAAAACATGAAGATGCATTAGGTATTTTATATATTAATGAATGGGTAGTGATTTTGTTGTTACAAATTTCACTTGTAGAAGATATAGGATCAACATGTAAACTAGGCTAGTGATACTATAAATGATGAGATGAACATGTGTGTGATGTTTGGATTGTTTTTGGATAAGGCACATAGAACTAGGACTATTGGAATGTTTGGACATGAATTGAATAAAATTGTTGCACTAGGGTGTATGCTATATTTTCTATTATAACTTCATAATTGGGGATCATAAGAACCATTGTGATATTTGATAGATTGATAATTACATAAAATGATTCACGATAATATTTTCTTCACACCCCCATCATGGGTTGATTTTTGTGACTTATTTTTAACCTTATATCAATAATAATGATGTTTGAATATGTGTGTTTTACCATAGATGGCATGTGAAAAATTTTAATTGTTTTGTTTTGAGAAAAATATTAGATATAGATATTATGTAGTGTAGGTCATGTGACCTTAAGGGTGAGGTCATTTTTATGGATGGAAACTGATGATGCATGGATATGATGACTTCTTAGGCATGGATATTCTATTTTGGTATATATTTTCATAGTTCCATAAGACTTGTTTTGGGTTGGGACCCTAAGAGGTTTTAATATATTATGATGTGTTCATGTACTCCCCAGTTTCCTTGACTATATATAGTTGAGTCATGGGTTTTCTATTAATATTTTCATGTGGACATGTTAGAGAAATTCATGTGTAGATCTTGACATTCATTAGTTTTCTGGTAGTTTATTCCACAAAGGATCATTCTCATGGATTGTTTATGAGTAAATTTAAATGGTGGGAATAATACCATTGATTTTAAAATAATGTGGTTTTCATTTCATGTAATTTTTTGAAAATTTAGAGGGTGATGTGGTGACTGAAATAAAGCATAGTTGGTTTTCTTGTGATGAAATATGGATAAAAAAGGATGATTTATGTATGTTAAATAAAAAATTTCAAGATGTGGGTTTCATTAAATGATTATCTGCAAAGATTTTGTAAATTCAATAACTAGCAGCTCTTAGATACAAGATAATGTCTGGGTGGTATGATTATGGGTATATGCTATGAAACAGACTGGGAGGGTGATCAGTTCAATAAAAAATTGACACTAAATGATAAGTAATATGGTTGGTGATCTAGAAAAGGCATTCCAATTATGAATATTTTCTAGCAAGTGAGATAGTAGGTTTTAATATGTATTACAATGTACTATTCATGTTCTCTTTTTTGTTGGCTATAATTGATTTTATCTCCCCAAAAAAATCATAGAATATCATGATAATTGTCCCTCTACAATAATGAACTAACCCACCACTATGTATAACTATAAAGAAATATGAACCATTAGTATTGAGCATCACATTAAATAATGGAAATTACAATGAAACCTAATGACCATTTATCTTTATTTAATATAAAATAACAGGTAAATTAGTGGGTTACAATGATCCATAAATGAAATAGAAAAAAAGAAAAAGGGTGTGAAATTGGAATAGAAATCAGAATTTCAAATATGAAGTGGTATGAGAAAATTGAATGTGAAGAAAAAAATTTGGGTATCCCAAGTAACTGAATAACCATCCACTAATATAATTCAACAACCTGGATAACTTAACCCACCACCTATTTGACAAATGATAATGGAATTAGGAAAATTTTCAACATATTCAATGAGGCCATTATTTCATCTAAGGAATTTCCCAGAAAAAGGTTCTCAATATCCATTCACAAAATTTTTTCTGTACAAATCAATTATAGAATTATTACAACATAGACATTTATAGTCGATTTGATTACCTAAACATAACATTAACATCTGTTAGAAGATAATTATTGTGGACACTCCAAATAATAAAGAATATTTTTATAGGAATAAATTTTAAATGGAGTGTTTTCTCTAAGGAGTCTTAGATCTAATTCAATATATTGATTATAACCAGAGAGAATGGTAATGAGAAAATATCTAAGGGGGTAGGATTGAGAAATAATAGATAAAATCATCCTCCAACTGAATTGATTTGACTAAATATTTTTTATCATCAATATGAATTAAATACAACAGTGATAGGAAGAAAACTACATATCTAATGGGGAAATCCAAAACATTTAATACATGAATATTCAATGTTATACCAGACCAATAGTTACCCTAGAAGAAAATAACAACTCTACAAATGATCTGTCACAAGTAATCATTGATAACAATAAAAATGTCATGAATACCCCATTAGATATGATATCTTACTGATTCATCATGCCTGTAAATAGGGTAACTTCAATGATTCATCATGATGAACTTATCCTAGATTGAACAGCTAAAAAACCCACCCATGAATATTTTAATTTCATATATGTGATGGTTTTATTGGAATTTTTAATATTTATTCCTCTAACATCAACTGATTTATCCAATACCAAATCACTATCCCAATGACGATGAAATTATTTTTTGGAATCCTAAATATGTGTGTTTTGAAAATTCCTAATATTATTGATGTACATATTTGAAGTCCAAAAAAAATAAAAAATTAGTTTGAATTGAATATAACATAAAATAAACCAATAATACAAGTCATCGAAAATAATTGAATATATGCCTCCAATTAGTGACCATCACTATTATTAACATGAAAATGAAATAAAATATTGAATACTCATTAATTTATTATAAATGGGACTCCCATATATCCTTGTGAGAATTTAATTATATAAACTCTAATATTATCTAATGTAAGGCTAAAATTCCTATGAGTGTATGCTTTTAAAAAATTTAAACTTCATTTATTCTTATTAATATTTTTCTTATTCATTCCACTATAATAATTAAAAATACTCCTAGACTCATTAATTGATATGTATTTTTTATCTATTAGGAAAATAATGTCCACCATATAGAATAAAATATATATGACTTTGGAGCCATACAAACCACTATAGTGATTAACGGGGATACTAGATATGTCTTATTTAAGATTTATACTAAGAACATCATTAGAAAAAATAAATTTACTAAGTGAAATGGAATCTAATTAAAAAATACCCTAAAATATTTGAAGAAACAAACTATTCTTCCCAGAATAGTTATCATAAAATTGGCTAACAAAAAACAATGAAAAAAGAGTTCAAAACCCCATTCGTTGAATCCAAAGTTCATGAAAAAATTATAATTAAAACCATTCCATCATATTATATTTCATTTTAATATCATCTTTATTCATGATATTGGAACCAAACAATTATCTGGCCAAATAATATATCATTTTTTAATCCAATTCGATATCCCTACTGATATCAATCACTTGTTAAAGCCATGATTTTTAATAGAAATCATGGATCCCAAATTACATGGGGGTCTATTATTGTGAATGATAGTAATCAATTTTTATGAAAGGTCACATCAGCTGAATGGTATAAAAAGATCAAAATCATTCATATTGTGCACCCTTCATAATGAAGACCATGATAGTATCTATGGAAAATATAAATATGTAACCCCTTTTAAAGAATTTTTTGATAACATTTACAATATCCAATATCACCATATTTCATCAATAATGTTAGGAGTAGTATGTGAATCTATTAAGACCGAGATCACAGTCATGATTAATATATTTTACTGAATCCTGAATTTCCCCATCATTAGGTATATCATTAATAGTCAAATTATCATGGGCATCAATAATCCTATGGATATAACCAAAAAAACATGTCATCATTGGTAGTACTATTAAATCCATCCATGGAAACCTATATCCAATATTCATGTAGTATGTAGAAATTAGAAGTCATTATTGGGATGATAACAATTTCATCACAATAATGAGATCCATCCTAAAAATATAAATTATACTTTATGATAAAAATTATCACTAAATTGTAGACATGAAAATCATCCATATTTCTATCAGCTTCTAATAAAGATTATTCCCATGATATTTATTTCCAAACATTCATCTACCAACAACATTTCTTCCAATATATTTCATATTTGGGAAAGAGGAATAAAAGTAGTAATAACCCAAGGATATTTTATTCACCAATCATGTTGATTGATTTCATCTTAAAGTCATACAATATTCATGTTATATGAATGTTTAATTATCTTCAATCTATAGATATCTAATTTATGTATCATGTGTCATTTTTGTAAAGAGTAATATATGGATATTCCAAGAATGATTGAACCAAGACTAGTGATCCATTTTATTGAATACATTTCCTTTTATACATCTATTATAGTAAAATTATATTTAAATATAATACATTATTTATTGAATTTTAAAAATAACTGGTGAATTTCCTGGAAGTGAGTGTCACATATGATTGATAGTTGAATAATGAAAAGAGGTGATGGTACATAAGTTATGCATATAACTATCCAAAATACTTGAAATTCTAGTAAATTAAACTATTTTATAACACCTTAATATTGTTTCAATTTAATCTAGAATATGGTAATTTTTTGAGAAATTAGGCATTACATGTAACTCATTTTCTTATATTACTAAAGGAAACATACATTTCCCCCTATCATCCCTAATTATGTTGAAATCAACACCTATGAACCAAGTAGTTGATCCATGATTAAATGATGAGATGGGTTTCCAAAGAGGCTCCCATTCCATAAACTCAATTTTTCAAAAATTATTATCATAAAAAAAAGAGATTTTATAACTAATAAACATGAGAGTGTTATACAGGTATTATCAGTCCATATGTTTAATTTTTTATAATAATTTAAAAAAATCCAATATAAGAATTAATATGATTTTGATGAATGAAATTATTTATGGAGTGTTTTCTAGAAAAAACATTATTGTCCAAAAATATTTATTTTGGTTTTAAAATAGTATGAAGTGGATTTTTATTCTACTAAGTGCATTGAAAATAAATTTTATTTTCATTAGGGAAAAATTCTCCTAGTCTTCCATAAGAGAGACAAAATCATGAAGAATAGTAATAATGGTACATTAGATTGATTAACACCTTAATAAAAATAGGGTAAGCCTTATTCTTTAAATTGATCTTGGATAATGTAACTATTATAGTGGGAGTGGGAGGAAGAGTTTTGTTCATTTTATTCCTTTTTTGGGTGAGGAAGATAGAGTTAGGTCATTTCTAACATATGCTAGAGGGGTAAAATAATTTGGATAGGGTAGAAAATACATCATTCTATTACGAATGGGAAATTTTGAAGAAGATAATAACCCTTTTTATTAGAGGAATATGAGGAAAAGTTGTAGTACTATTTGGGAAATAATGAATGTAATTCACTTGAACATCAATAAAATTTTTAAGGAGAGTCTCTTGCAGACATCAGTAATGGATTAAAATTCTAAGGTCTTGGTGATATTATAAAAATGGATCTAAATTCTTTGAAAAATAAATATTTAACGGAACTGGAATCCATAAGGGGGACCAGAGGTGTATAATAAAATAAGAATCAAACCTTCATCATGATCCAATAGTAACTATATGATACTAGGTCACAAATATTACTGATCAAAACATCAATAAACATCATGTCTAGATGACTCAGGAGCATGGATATAGTTAGAATGACATAAGAGGTCATTCAAGGGGTTTTTATAAAATTCAAAAGTTGATGGGATTAACCCATGATTCCTACACAAATAATCTCATATTACTTGATACTATAAAGAGAGAGTAAACAAAGAGTTGTATAATAACGAAATTCCCAAAAAGTGAGGAAATTTTGAAAACGAATAATGTTTTTTTGAGGGAGATTAGGATCAGTGAAAAACCTAGCACAACTATGAGAAACCATGGTAATATCCATATAAATTGTAGTGTTATAACTATGTAAAAAATTACATGAAGAATATTTTATTTTTATAATCATAAAAACATAATATCACTCCAAAACATCTATGATAATGAATTATTTCACATTAGTTTCAAATTTTTTGTTTAAAAATGTATTGATTAATATGATTAATTTTATCAAATACTAGAGGATATGAATCTAGATTTGCCAATAAAAGATCATACCACATAGTTCAGGATTATCATATAGATTTAATAAAAGTTAATATAATATTTCTGGATTTCATCGTTATTTACATTAGTTGTATAGTAAAATAAATTTCTTCTAGTTGGAGAAAATAATAGGATTCATGAATTTATTTTAACAGAAAATGTGATGTCTTGTAATTTTTGAATTGTTCTGAAATTCAGAGAATTATAAATTCAATATAAGGTTATTTAGATGTTATTATTTTCCCAATATTAGTTAAGAGTGCTTAAATGACTATTAGGGTAGGTTGGGGTTGTCATTCTTTTAAATCACTACTTTAGGAGGATGATCACACAAGAATATTTTGGATGTTGTCTTTATGAATATTTTTCATGTGATCAAACCATTAAAGGATGAAGGAGGGTGATTCCATGAAGGTACACACCAAATGAATATGTTTCATGTGATTAATTGTTTTTACCTTGGGATTTATGATACAAAATCATTCACATTGAACTATGGGAATGGGTTGGATCACATGTGAACTGATGTGCTTCATCCAAAGGGTTCTACATTGATATTTTATTTTTAAGAGTATCTTTGGGGGCCAAACATGATTTAATATAATGGATTCTATAGTGTGTGATATTTATGGGTCATTATATATTGTTTTAGGGTTATTATTTGATTAATAATAGTCACATTGAATTTTATCCTAGTATGTAATAGTTCAAGGATAATTATATATGAAAAAGGAAGTATGTAAGGTGTTATTCAAACCAGGTATACTGAAATATAAAAATTTACTAGATCTAAACTAGAATACATAAGGGTTATAAAAATGTTATATTATATGATATGTAATGGTTATTCAATTATTTAAGGGTTATTATTCTATATGTAAATGTTTACAAGTTATAAATAAAGACTATTTTGATACATAAGGTTAAACAATATGAATTTATTTGATAAACAAGGGTTACACTGATATTTAATGGTAAATATGGGATATATAAGTGTAAACTGATATATACTGGTAAAATAAATTGTAAGTTGTCTCATAATAAATGTTAAATAAATTATATAAGGTTTTCATTGTAATATATATGGGTTACTTTTTTATTCAAAAGGGTAACTCTAATATGTACTGTTTAATCTACACATTGTGGAAACATTTTGATACACTATACACAAAAGATGATGAGGGAAATGTTGTGAGGGTTTATTTTGGGGGGACTGAGATCCCACACCATAGTGGGTGGGATATTCAATGGAGGGTACCTAAAAGGTAGTATCATTACGATACTCAGGGTGGTTGGATGATACATGAATATAGGTACTATATCGCAAAAAGACCCAAGTTAGTGATATCGAGTTTTAATTTATAGTCAGGGTTATTAGGAAATTTTGTTATATGAGGGCCACACCATATGTGTTTTTAGTAAAATTCATTATTATATGATCTCAGTGGGTCATTTTAAATGGTCCATCTTTCATATTTCTTTGAACATGCATTGGGGTGGTCATCGGGGCGTTAATATTAAACTCCATTTGGATTAATTCTTTTATTATACATATGAACATGGGGAGATTGGGATCTGCTTCCATTCTTCCATTTTTGTTCAATTAATATAATATATGGGGTTAGAAGGAATTGTTCATCATTATTTTACAAATAGTTTAATAATTTTACCTCAATTATTACTTCTTTTTGTTTTGATGTGGATTTATTTTGATAAGGGTCATAGTTTGAAACCGAATCCATCACATATTTGTTTATGTTGGCCTAATAGGATGGTTATTTCATTTTTTTTATCTAGAGGGGTCATTGTAGGATTAATAGACTTTATTTAATAGGGTTTCATTTAACTAAGACACTTCCTAATTTTAATTTATTCATTTCTTAAATTTGGATTTTCGATTATTAATGTGTCAAAAAATTGTTTTAGATCTTTCTTCAAATATGGGCTCATGGGTGTTCTATGAATGATCTACACATCTATTATAAAGTTTCAATGTCATTAGGTAATTTTATGAGATATTCAATTCTATATTATAATGGAATAAGTTATATAGTTAATTTTACAAATTTATTGTAAGGATTTTATAATAAATTGAAATTAAATTTGATTAACCTAGGGCCTAATGTGGTTAGATTATGGGAGATTAAGTTGGATTGATATTTTTCAATGTTATTGGTAAAAATTATCATAAATGGAATAAATTTTTATAAGTAAGTTTTTACATAAAAATAAACGTAAGGATTATGAATTATATTATGTATCATGTGACATACAGTCTTGGAATTGGTGTGTGAAAGTCCTTGATTTCAACTTGAATTTTTTTAAAACATGTGTTTAACGAAAGGTGTGTAGGATAAAATAAAACATTTAACACTAATATTGAAACATCAGTAAAAAATTATATATTTCATGACATTGTATGTGTGCTATGTGGTATAGGGACCAAAGTGGGGTATGAATTTAATGAATAAAACATTGTGGACCTTGAAATAGGTACACATCATCACTCAATGTAGTGGAGAGTGATGTATTAGAAATGGTTGACCATGGAGTGATCCATATGTGACCTCTAGTTACCTTATATCCCACTATCTAATTTATTAGTGTATGGGGATGGTGGTTCTCTCCGATTTTTATTAGTGTCTCTACATGGGTAGACCATGGGTACGATTTTTTATTGGATGGGATTTATGGAACTAACCTAGATTGACCTTAAAGGCTTGATGGTCGTCATGTCATTCCTCTGTTTATTTCCTATATTTTATCATTTGTCTGTATAGTATTATAATGAAAAAATTGGGGAAATATAGAGGTATTTTATTCTTACTGAGATACGGAAATTGACCCAAAATATTTGTAATGATATAATGAAGCATATGTAGGTCTTCATGACCCTTATGTGACCAAGGGGGACCAAATTGGGTTACCTAGTGTTTTTTGACTCGTTAAAGTATTTTAATGAGAAACATAACTCGTTCATAGCTGAGTATAAATGTGGTGGTGGGGATAAGTTGTGTGGGTTACAGTCCAACCACAAAAATGTATAACAGTTTAAAGAAACCTTCCAAATCCAATGATTTTGATATATGATGTTATGTAGGGTGGGATCTGATTCCCCTAATGGTTAATGAAATATTATGGTATATTGGATGGTGTTCATACTCTTATTGACAATGGTATATTCTAGTTTATAGGGTTTTCACCAATCCCATTAATGATTATGTTATATGAAGGTATTATAAATGTGCTTTAACACCCCTAATGATTATAATATATGGTGATATCTTTGGTGGGTGATAATACTCATCCCCTAGTCCTAATAATTATGCTATATTTTAATATCCAGGGTGGTCTCTAATCCCTCTAATGTTTATTACATGTGGTGATATCTTGTGCTAGTGTTAATCCCTTATAAGATTATGATATATGATGATATCTGGCATCTAATTTAATCCCATAAATGATTTTGATATACAGTGATATATAAGAAAATATCTTATCACATAGATGATTATGATATATTGTGTTATTTCAGTGGATCTATTATCCTTGATGGTTGTTATATATTTCAATATCATGTAGGTATTGTTATCCCTCAATTTCAATGATATTTTGTTGTATTTGAGCAAGCCTCAGATCCCCATATGATTATTATTTTGATTATTTTTCAATTGTGATACCTTATCCCCCCTTAAAGTGGTGGTATCATATTTATAGATACTTGTTACTTGGTGAAGAAGGTTTGATCAAACATGAGTGACTAAGATTTTGTTTTTAAAAGTATGTGTATTTTATATGTAGTTGTTTATTTATTCATTTGAATCATATAAAATTGACAATTGACATTATGTCCTTGATATATTAGAGACAACACTATGGGAGGACTATCGATTTGATGCTACACTAAGTTCAATAGGACCTTTAATTTTGATTCCACATTATACCACATATTTATATTCACTAGTTGGATCAAGGAAAATTATTTGAAGGCTGGGTTAGATTTATCTTATGACATTATGATATGTGAATGAGTTTGGGCTTAACACTATTTTTTTGTTATAGTTGTTTACCATTTTTTGGAGTTTTATTGATATGAAATAACAATATCTCATATTTTTTTATTTACATACGTTTCATTTGGTACTTTTAAATCAATTATAACATATAGTAATTTTTATTCATTTTTTATCTATTGTTACGATGTTTAATTCATTGTATTAGATATGTTTATCAGTGATTGTATATAATTTCTACTATTTGTTAACATTGAAATAACGGTATGGTATACACATATTTTTACCATAACCCTCGCTAATATTTGTATGGCTCTAGTGTGTAGTGAGTCATTATAATGGTAAAATTATTCCATGATCTAATTCTTTTAGGATATGTTAGGTAGGGAATCTAAAATGTGGTTTACGATATGTTGTGATATTCAGGTGGTCAAACTATTTTTTATGACTATTATATATGTCAACATATGAGGTGGGAACTAATCCCCATAATGATTAATAGTTATAGATATATACATGAGGGATTAGTGTTCCACTATTTGGATCTGATATATACTAATATTTATTGTAGCTACATAACCCCTAATTATTGTGATATATGTTGATATCTGGGTGTGGTGTTTTTCCCGTGATGGTTACAAAATATGGTGGTATCTGGGTGGGCCTCCTATCCCTTAATTTTTTTGATATTAGATATGGTTATAGAGAAGGGTGATGTCACCATAGGAATTGATTTCTGTGTGTGTGTTCATGAGAGAGAGAGGGAGAATGTTTCACATTGATGTTTTATTCCCACTTGGTGTTGCGGTATAATCTCATAGATATTTGGAACTATCCAAAGTAGTTATAGTCACACACGGGTGACTTGGATGGTACTCATCATCCAAATTTTTTATTTAGTTGTTTTTTATTACTTATATCCTTATCAAATGGTACATGAAATATATATCTATGTTATGTTAGTGATACCATTGGTGGTACCCTATTATGTAAAACTGAACCCCTCTTTGATAGGACATGGTATATTTATTCCAAATAATACCACACGATTATAGATAAAGGTAGGATAGTCTCTTAGTATTGGATATTGGGCCCTTATATCATGGATGACAAAGGGACATGGGACCTATTTTTAACTCGAGAATGAAATATTGTTTTAGTTATTTAAATTTGGTATGATTTATATATGATCTTCACATAGGATATCATATTGGTGTTTAACAAACTAGTTTGACAATTTGGAGAGTACATTAAATTATATAATGAAATGGGTTTTACTATTTGGTTTGATGTTGTTATTATTATATATATATCATTCTACTTGATATTGTGAGGTATGATTGTATTTAATATCAACAATTTTTTCAAATATAATATTAAGGTATATTCTCCTCGTGGTGGACCCTCATGAAAAGTCGGTAACATTGTTCTAGGTAGTGGTGTTCCTAAGTATGTGGAACTACTATATAGTTAGTAATATTGATCCATGTATGGACATTACAAAGTGGTATAATAAAATTTACTTATATGTGTTAACATATTGGATATGGTGTACTAAAGATAAGACTTATTAGAACTACATTTGGGTGTTGTGTTTTTTTTGGGCCAGCACTTTCATGAATTGAATTACAGGTTTCTAACGATTTAAATTTAATTAAAATTTATTTTCTATGTTATAGTTTGGATGATTCATTTTTAAATAGGTATTTATAATTTTATTATTATTTTGGGTTTCCTTTGTATATTGGGTACCGTGGACTGAGTTATTGTAATATATCAGGCATGTCTATTCACATGAAATGTGTATTGTATTAAGTGATTATGATATCAGTTTTAGAAAGGAAGTTGTTTTAGGTATTTAATTTTTTGACCAAAACATATATTTAGTTTTCAAAAATAATTTATTTGAGGAATTATAAATAATATAGAGTGTCATTTATGATTTTATAGATAAGAATCATCCTAGCATGATTTTATTTTTATGCATGTGTGTGTGACCTACGTCCTTTAGGTGTAGCTATACATGAAGATATAAAGTAAATATTAATACCCAATAGTTGTTGGTAGGAGTTAGCATGAGAAAACATATATGTATATATATATAAGAACACAATTTGGGTGGGTGTGGAGAAGAGACTTTCTTGGTGGTATCTGATATTTTTGTTTTGATGTTTCTCTATTTATTGTGACCTATATGATATGTAGCTGGTGGATAATTTGGAGAGGCTACTCCTATTTTTATTTGACTCTTCATATAAGCGATTTGATTTTATAATTGAGTAGTAGGTTTAATTAATTTTACATTTAGTGATGATTTGTGATTTACTTGGGTAACTAGGGAGTGGGGTAATCATGGGCATTTAAGTGCATTCAATGATTGTAATCATGGGTAGATTCCTAGTGTTTGATATTTATTTATGGTATGTAATATCATTTATGTGATATAAATAAGAATATTAATTATATATTGTATATGTGATATCATGTGAAGTTCTTATGTTGGGATATAACTCACATCCAAACAATACATTATTGGCGGTTTAATTTGGTTAGTGAGCCATGAATTGATTAGACGAAAATGTGTGTGTGATGTGTGGATATTTATTTGATTGGGAACATGATCTTTGGAATAATCTTCTTTCAAGACTCGGATGGAATAGTAGGGTATCATCAAGGTTTATACCTACTTAATTTTGACTTCTTTTTGCTAATTGGGGATAGTCACAACCCTTGTGAAATGGGATATGATGATAGATTCATATCATGGGATAAAATAGTGGTTTTTTTCAAAACCTACATATTAGGTGGATTGGTGTGACCTATTATTCAGCTAAGGTACGTAATCTTGATGTTTGATTATGTGTGGTATGAATTTGATGACATGGGGGACATGTCAATGTGTGGGTATTGATAAATCTCTAAGATAAAAATATTATTATTTTTTTGTTATGTGACTTTAAGGTGATGATAAAATGATGGATGTAAACATATGATGTGTTCATGTGACACCTCCCTAATGTGTGATTGAGTATTTTGGGACATATTTTTATGGTCCCTTGAGACCCTTTTTTTGGGTGGGACCCTAAGAGGTTTCAGTATATTATGATGGGTTCCAGTAGTACATGGTTTCCTTGAATATATATAGTTAATCATGGGTTTATGATTTGGAATGTGATGTGAACCTATTATAAAAATACATTTGCGTCTATCTAATGTTATTTTTTATCTTGATGTAAATGTTGAGGGGTTCATTGTCATGGATTGGTAATTATGAGATTTATATAGTGGGGAGAATTCAATGGTTTTTCTAATAATGTGGTGTTGATTTCGGGTAATTATATATAAATTTAAAGGATGGTGTTATGATAAACATATCATATATGTGGTTGTGGTTTTGTGATGATTCTTGGATTAAAGAATATGAATTATTTATAGTAAATGTAAAATATCCATATATGGGAGTCATTCAATAGTGATTTGGTATATTAAATACATTTAAAAATTAATATATGATATATACAAGATAATGGTAAATTGGAATGATTTGGGGAGAATTTTAGAAAATAAAGATCAATAATTTTATCAGACATGTGGAACAGTGACACAAAATATAATGATTGATGTTTTGTGTTTTTTGACTGCGATTTCATGTTATGTATACAATATTGAAAATGAGATTATAGGTTTTCATAATGATGTTTTCTAACAATTGGGCGTGGTATCAAGTGAGTGATTTTATATTGTTGAAAAATTGTGTCTACTAATGCCACATTCTCTCTTAGGTTTGAGAATTAATATAATTCATCCTAAATAAAGAATTAACATGATGTTTTTTTGGAATAAACTGTATTGTGACATGTGGTTTGGAGTGTTTTTAGTATTATATGGTGCAGTACAATATCATATTGGGTGGTCATGTAATATTTCACATGATTGTTCAAAGAAATTAAAAACAATTATTTTCTGAAATTACCTTATTAATGAGGGGTCAGGGTTAGAGGAAACTTTATTTTGAGAACCAAGGCCAGTTTTTCCTCTAGTTTCTCCATAGTGTTTTCATGACCTTAGGTAATGGGGGAAAAATAATTAATGTGGTTGATTAGGTCTCATAAATGATTATTTTTATAGAGGATACAAGATGGGACATGTCATTTATGATAAGCACAATGTTGTGTTGGTGAAACTGATTTGGGTCCTCAAGGTTGGAGTAAAATAGGAGAAAATTCTTTTTGGTTATAGTGTAAAAGAAGTTATGAGAATTGGTTCTCTCACAAAAATTCCATGAATGTAAACCACTTTGTAAGGATTTAATAGATATTATAAAAAGACAATTTGTACCCTCAAGTGATAAAGATTTTATTATAATGGTTAGGGAGGGATTTCTCTGAATCCCAGATATAGTAAAAATATCACATTCTAACCAGTTGGTGTAGTCAGTATGCCCTAAAAATCTAAATTAAGAACCTTGTATTTGATATCTTATATTAAATGAGATGCCAATAACAAAAGGATATGTAATATATGAATAATTTATAATTAATTATCTATTCAAAATAGATTCTATATTTTTATATGCCCACGACACCAATTTATCATCTCTTTACCACAAGAGAGACCTTCTCTTATGACTTACGTCACACACAAGATAGGGTTTTATTGAAAAAAAATATATCATTAATGTCTAATGATATAAAAACTAGATTTTAAATTAGCAGTTATGAATAATAATAAATAACTAATAAAATTTTTGTTTTATAAAAATATATAATTAATTAGTGGGTTACAAATTAACTCTAAATTAATACATGATGAATAGAATATTAAGTAAATATTTCTAAAAAATATATTATTACACATTAATTTTTTAGGATAATAGATTAAATTAATTATTATTAGTGATTCATATTATTTTAATATATATATATATATTATATAATAAAATACAATTTAAATTCATCCATTATGTTATATAGGCATAAAATAAGAACAAACCCTATTTTACACATAAAAACATATATTTTCATAAAGGTATTTTAACAACCTTTTAACGAAGAACCCATTTTAAATATTAATTTTAATACTTTAATTTATTTTATATGTCAAAATAAAATTATTCTATGAAATAGAGACATAATATTTTGGTAATGGTAAATTTTTGACATTTTTGTGAAACATTTAATTTTTAATGAATAGTTAAAAATACATAATTTTATTTCAAAACTACTATTCAATATAATTTATTTATTAGGGAAAATTATATTTTTAACATATTTTAATGATTAATTACATAAGATTTTTATAAATTAATATAATTTATGTCATTTTAAGAATTTTAACAATGAAAATGATTATAATAAAAAAACTATTCAGATATTTTTATATAAAAAAAATACATTGTCATCCCACCTAAGAGATTAAATGTAATTTAATTTCTTAAACTTCATTGATGAGAATTTGGGAAAAAGGATTCAATATTTTGAATCATAAGTATTTTTAATTATGAATATAGAAAAAAATTGATAAAAATATTAGTGAAAGTAATTAATGGTAATCACAATTATTTAAAAAATAGCTTAATAAAAGACTAAATAATTATCTTAAGGTCCCAAATGACCTATCCACATTTTTTACACCCATGAAATGGCCATAAATAATCTATGAACATAATATTATTGATTTTTTTTATATGACTATTTATATGTAAAAACATGGATAAAACTAACTTTTTTTCAAAAGATCCATGTGTGTCCTTTACATACCTTTAAAGGAAACCACCTCTCCACATTCCTCACAACTCTTAAAACACATTGGTTTATCGATGATATTCCCATATAGATTCCCAAAATACACCACCATGACTTTAATTCATCTGTTTGGAAATGAATACCTTCATGGAAGCCTATTGGTATAAACCCAAAGAAGTTACCCAATTAAGAGGCCATATCTTCTCTCAATCATTTAAATTTCAATTCCATTATTCACTAAAAAACACTCCTTATTTCATTATTTTTTAAATAACAAGTAAAAAAATATATTATGATGTTTTCTTCTAATGTTTAGAAAAAATTATACACAGATCAATCTAATGGATAACTAACATACCGTTTCTATGTATGGTGAACTACTGCCTCACGAAATGATGATAGTTCATTTTTTCATTACCACTTATCATAATGGACGTTATGATGGAATATAATTTTTATATATGATATATATTATATTTACTATTTATTTATTATTCTTTCGTCCATTTAAAACACTTATTATTAATATTTTCCTTTTCACTGTAACATAATAACATCGTTTGAGGAAGTATGGACTACCGTCATTTTAAAGCGATGTGAATCATTCACATAATATATGAAACGTATAAATGATTGTTTAAATTAAAAATATATTAAATAAAAAAAATTATATATTATATTCATGAAATAATTAACTTTCATGAAATATAGTGTATATATATATTGTTTTCTTTTTTTACCGTTTCAACCACTTAAAAAGATACAACGTTATTTGTGGACTTGTAGACTACAACCTCCCAAACATGATGTCATTACTTCTGGATAATAATAATTATATACAGAATTATGTATGATTAAATAATATGGAATTTATGATAGAATTATATTTCTATAAATATCTGGTGTTACATACCCTTTTTCTATAATGATTATTGAAAAATAAGAATGTTACTCATGTGTACGTAGGACTTAAACTCTCAATGATTGTAACGTCAATTCATTTTTCATAATTATTATCAATGTTTTTTTAATGTTAAATTTATATATATATGCGATCATTATTTTAAAATAATTATTTATTATATGTTATATAATGACCCCTTTAACCATTTTTGACCTACCAAAGTCATTTTGACACATAAAATGAATTTGGACAAAACACTCAATGTAAAAATAATTATTTATGTAGTTGAATAAAACCTAGGAAAAATTTAAATAAAATTATTGATGAAAATGAAAAAATTTCTCATGAAAATTGAATTTTACCATATGTTTATTATACATGTTGTTAATGGATGTTCACCCAAAATGAAACTCAAGGTAAGAGATCCTCATTTCACTTTTCACATTAGTGAGATAAATTTCATGTTCAACAGATAAATACTTAATGGATTCTACCTACATACAATTTTGTTATGTCATGTCATTAATCTGTTTATCTTAATGTAGTCATAAACATTCATTTAATATTATTCATTCATGAGAATTAGGATTCAAAAAAATTCAATGTGGTACAAGATACTTCAGAATGAATAGCGATTATTTACATCAACAATAACATTAATGATCATTCAATGGTATTTAAATTCAATGAAATAATATAACCATTATTAAATAAATCCATTAATTTTCTCCTCTTCCTTTTACTAATCACCTTTTTCTAATTTTAGTAAAATTTAACCACTATTTTTGACTCAACACGTTATAGATATTTTTCAGAAAACCCAAATTAATTCCTCTATTATTCGAAGAACCTATTTTCTTCTAAAGATAATTTTTTATTATAAAAATTTGAAAAATATGATTTAATTATTTGGTAAATAATGTTTTACAATTTTTTGTGTTTTATGAATATTTTCAATAGAATAATTTTTTATCATTAGGAAGAAGAAATATTTCAAAAACAATTACCTTGAGAATGGAATTCCCTTTTTACCTTGTACAAAATATATAGATTTAACCAACAACATTCCATTGATACTTCGATAGGATTTTTTAAAGTTTAATTTGTTAAAATAAATGTGTTTTATATTTTATTTTCAATGAAGAGTGTTTTCAAAAGATAATTAAAAATTGATATTATCCTCAAGAATGTTTCTGAAAACATATTTGCATAATGATTCCATTCATCAATAACAACATCTTTTTATTTTACTCCACTTATATATGTTGTATTGATACCATCTATAATCTTATTATGGATAGTTTATGATTCCTTTATCCAAGTTCAATATTCCCATTCACTTGCATGATTCCTTTTATTCCCCTTGAAATATCAAATCTCATATGATCATTTAACATTGAATTTCCCAAAATCATCCACATCATTTATTATGGACTTGTTAATTTCCTAACTATTTAACATTTTTCAGATGGTTTTTACATAGAATGTTATTTTATTATTTTGGGAGATATTGATAGATCTGTATAATTTATTCATATAGATATCTGATATGAAATATTATTTGTTTGATATGAGAGATTTTTTGGATTTGTATGACATGGGTCAAGGACCCTTTATGGTAAGCCCTATGAGATAGAGAATGGCTAATGGAATTCCCTCGATACATCAGTAGTCTCATGAGACTACATAGTTATCTATCCTCTTTATATAGGTAATTACTTGATAGTTAATGCATATTATGAAAGTTATTGAAGGTAATGGTTTCATATTCTTTGAAAACATGGATCACAATAATTAAGTATTTCCTTATTTAGTTTCTATTATAATTCATCCATGATATTTTTTAGAGAAATATCTATGGATATATATCATTTTCAGTTCATTTATTTATTTATATGGTTTTTAGTTTCTTACTCTTCCATATTTATTTAAATATATATATATATTTTTAAATCATATGTATTTACTTATTTACATTTCCATATTGACTATTATCATTTATTCCTTACTACTTCCACTATATGTTTCCCTTACGGTGTAATTGAGTTCATAATTATTATGTTTCTTTCCCTAGTAATCCAAGAATCATACCATATAATACATTAATGGAATAAATGGAATTATTCTATTTATCATTGATGTTATTTAGAACAAGAAGGGAAAAATTATTTTTTAATTAGTGTATTCATTTATAATACAGGACTCATTTATGTCTGTTGTTTTCTAAGACTACTAAACACTCAGTCCTTCAGAATTTGAATCCTCGTAATCATGAAAATATAATTGATACCAGACTCTATATCTATGATATCAATGGTTGGTTCATTACAGATGGTATCAGTGGGAGATTATTAAAATCATTGGGAACTGGAATTAGGAAGACATAGGTTATATAACATAACTGTAATGTTGAATTTGAGTATAATTATAGGATATCATCCTTGAGCTTTTTTAAAGTAAATATTATGTGGTTCTTTATAGAAATAAATATGTGTCTTTATAATACAAGTGGATATGGTTCTGAAATGATGTACCTTGGACTAATAACTCTATCACAGTGTTGTGAACCTAACATCGGGTAACCTGGTACCCGAAAAAAAACCCTTACTCCAAACCTAGTTTGACACTCATGGGGGATATGTTTGGTAAAATTAATATTTTCATTACAATCCATTATGAATTATTTTGAAAATGAACAACCTTGGTTAAACCTATGGTTTTTTTTTTCAGAAGATAAATCTTCATGATTTAGAAATTCCATAAATGAAATTTTTGATAAACACTAGACTAACGAAGGAATTGTGGGGAAATAAAGTGATGAAGTATATATATATTAGGGATTCATTGAAAACATTTATTAAATGTATATTTTGTTATTAATCTTATTTCAATGATATACAACATTTTTATTTTGGAAATTATATTCATTAGGTTTTAGAAAAGGACTATATATAAGATGGATGACAACCATTCAAATTTGGCCAGTCCATAGGTCTTGAACACATGACCGAAGCACGATATGTTTTTCACGACATCCACTACCATATTCAATATCTATGTCAATTTTTTGTAGTTTTTATTTAAAAACAATGATGAATAAATATAAATTACAAACATGTAGTTTCACTTTTTATGATTATAGATTAATCTATAAAACATATTTTTGTTTTAGATAGGTAAATACATATACTAAACCATGTCACCATTTTATGGGAGATAAGATCCTTTAGAAATGTATTTTTGTGGTTCATATATAAATGTTAATGTTTGAGTGAATTAAAATTTTATCAAAGAAAAACAAAGAGACTTGATTGGTCATATGAAATATAAACCGATCAATTATATATATTTTATTATATTTATAAGCATTAAAATAATTCATCAACATTACGAAAACTATATTCAAACAAAAACTTTTTCTCTATACCTTAATTTATATTGAACTGATTGTCTCTTAAATTATCATAGATTTATGAATTTTAGAACGACATCTTTATTTTGACCATTCATTTGTTTATGATTGATGCCCTCATTCCCTCCATATAAATATATCGGGTTTTCCTCTAAGTATTTATCCCTACGTGACACTAATGTTATTATACTTAGAGACCTAGTTACATGGTAGTCCGTGTGAAATTTGTACGTTACATGCTCCGTTTTATAGTGAATGTATTATGAACCCTTATCATGATTCAGGATTTAAAACATTGTAATTATAAAACAATATATGGACACGATTGAGTATATATTTATAGTACTCAATTTAAATAAGTTGGGGGAGAATGTGTCACATTGAAAATATTAAATAAGAACCTTGTATTTGATAGCATATATAACACATGACACTAAGCACATAAGGTATGAAAATATCTAAGTACTTTATAATAAATTTAAAATTAAAATTATATTCTATATATTTTAATTCAAGAAAAACCGATTTAGATTTTATTACACACAATAGTGACATTATTCAATGGCTTTCCTTACACGCATGACCATGTTTTTTTAAACAATAATAAAATTATAAAATATAATGAGATATAAAATTTCCGTTAAATTAGTAATTACGAATAGTAATAAATAACATATAAAATGTATGGTTTATTAAAATATAAAATGAATTAAATAGATAAAAATTTAATAGAACTGAATACAATAATAAATTGAATAAAAAGTGCATATTTTTACTGGAATCTATTTTTATGCTACAAAAGATGTTTTATGATAATATATTAAATTAATTATAATTTTTTATTGATATCAATATAATACATAAATATATATTATATTATATAATTTTTTTATATTCACACATTTTTTTATATGCATAAGATAAGAACAACCCCAATTTTACATATAAAACCATAAATTTTAAGAAATAAAATTTTTCCAACTTTTAATGGAGAACCCATTTTAAATATAAATTTTTATAATTTAATTGACTTAATAATTAAAATATATACCTAAAATTTGAAATAAAAACATAATAATAAGGAGGATTTTAATTTAGAAATTAATTCTGAAACATTAATTATTTATTGAATACTTAAAAATACTGATTTTTAGTTCAAAACTCATTTTTATCTATTTTTTGAGTAGAAATTATAATTTTAATTGGTTTTAAATTCTAAATAGATAATATTTTTATAAATCAATACAATTTTTTCATTTGAATCTATTTTACTTTGAAATTAATTATAGACACATAGAAAACTTTTGGAAGTTTTTACATTAAAAACCAGAATTGTTTTCATGTTTTCCTCCATTAATTTAAATTAATTTATGACACATATTTGATTGGAATTTCCAAAAATGGATTCCATATTTTTTATTTCAAAAATTTATAACTTATAATAATTCCATATTTGTTTGACCAAAAATATTAGTTAATGTATTTAGAATTATTTACAATTATTATGGAAAAAGTATGCTTAATAAAGGGTTAAACATTTTATTTAGGGGACCAAATGACATAGAAACGTGTACAAAACACATTGTGTGGACATAATTCCTCCATTAAAATTTCATTATTTAGCTTTTTTGGATTTTTATGACTTTTTATATTTAATAAAATTTGTACACCTAACATGAATAAAAAATACCAAGTCAATATTTACCTTCCCTATAAAAATCAACAACCTCTCCCCATTCCTCACATATATCAAAACACATAGTTTTAGAAAATATATGCCCATACCGTTTCCAAATATCCCTAAAATCTATCTCATTGACTTTATTTGGGAAGAAATCCTTCCAAGGAATCCATTTGTTACAAACCGAATGTTGTTACCAGATTAAGAGGTATCATATACTCTAAGGCTTTTAAATTTTATTTCTATTCTCCACTCCTGCAACACTCATTATTCCAAGATATTATAAGAATACCGGTATAATACACATACTATAATTTTTTATGGTAAGTGTTAAACCTACAGTAATCCACACTTCCGCATAATTGGTAACAAACATATTGTTTCTATTTGTGACAAACTACAACATCACGAAACGATGATTGTTTATTATTCCTTTACCACCTCTCATAGAGGCAATTATTATAAAAATATATATTTATATATGATATATATGATATCAATGGTTTCCCTTATTTATTTTATAATATTATTACACACACCATTAATACATTCCATTTTACATTAATATGATCACATTGTTTGGGGAAGTATGGACTACCACCCCTTCGAAGCGATGTGATTCATTCTCATTTTAAATATAACATAAAAAAAGATGGTTTCAATTAAACACATGTTACATAAACACCATCTATATTATATTAATTTAATAATTATATTTATGAAATATACAATATATATATATATATTATTTTAATTATTTCCCTTTCACAAACTTAAAATATGATATATATATATTAATGGATGTGTGGAATACCGCCTCCTCAACATGATTATAATCTTTTTTAATCAAATGAACTATATATATAATTATATATGACTAAATAATATTTTATTTATGATATAATTATAAATGTGGAAAGATGTGATGTTGTTTTACCTTCTTTCCATAATTATCATTGTAAAATAAGAAAGTATCTCATGCATATGTATTAACTACCATCACTATGATTTTAACATTGATTAATATTTCCAAACTATTTATAATTATAGTTTTTATAATAAAATTTTTTGTATAAAATTTATTATTATGTCATTATTATTATTATTTAGAAGTTATATAATGACCCCATTGACTATAATTGACCTCCCAAATCATTTTTGAAAAATTAATTGAATTTGGTGATGACACATGAAGTAATGTTTAAGTATTTGAATACAACATAGTATAAAATGAAATAAAATTATTGATAAAAATGAAAATTGTTCAAAATAAAGTATAAAATTAACATAAGTTTATTATAAATTATTTTAAAGGGAGTTTACCTAAAAAGAAATACAAGGTAAGGGATTCACATCTCACTATTTACATCCAGGAGACAAATGTCATCTTCACCACATACATATTTTTTCTAGAGTATATACTTCCCATTTTGTTATAATATATTATTAATATGTTTATATTTATGGAATATAAATATTTAATTTTATTTTATTCCTTATGAGCATTATTATTTATAACTTTTTAATGTGGTATTAGACAATTTAAAATATTTATAATTATTTTCCCCAATAATAAAATTAATAATCCTTCAATATTATTTGTATTTTAAGAAATCATACAATTACCATTAAATAAAACCTTTCATTTTCTTCTCCTCTGGTTATTCATGAACATTGGTAGATATTTTTACCATATTCCACTCTTTATAAGTCCAAATATTATAGATCATTTATTCTAGAAAAACTGACATTATTACTCTCTTAGTCAAAAAAATGCTTTCTTCTAAAAAAATGTTTTTTTAATGTTTAAAAAATATTAAATGATTTGGAAAAAACATATTTACACTTTTTTATATTACAAATTTTTTCAATGGAATATTTCTACCACTTTCTAAATAAATAATTTTCTAATATTTTTATCATGTCAAATGAATGTCGTTTTTACTTACTACTAAATGTATAAATTTACCCACAGTCAATCCTTCAAAGCATCCATTGTATGGTTAAATTATTATTTTTTCATAATTTTTTTTAATATTTATTAACACATATTAGGTTTTTAAAATTCATTTTCAAAATAAAATTATATTTTCCCCAAGAATTTTTTTTAAAAGTTATTTTTCTAATGTACCATTAATTAATATAAACATCCTTTTATCTTACTCCACTTGTGTTATATTATTTTAATAAAATCCTTAATCTTCTTATAGATGGTTTATCATTGATTTTTACAAGATTAGTGTTCACATAAACTTCCTTGATTCATTTTAGTCCACTAAAATTATTGAATTTCCTATGAAAATTAAACATTGAACTTCCCCTAATTATCAAGATCATTTATCGTGGAATTTTTCATTGACTAAACCATATACCATTTTTTATATGTTGTTTAATTTAAATCTTATTTGAATATTTTGGAAAATATTGATATATCTGTAGAGTTTATATAAAATAGATATTTATAATAAATGTATTATTTGTTCCATATAATGAATGCCTTGGACAAGTAAGATTGAAGTTGGGGAACATTTATGGAAAGTCCTACAGGTTGGGTACCAGTTAATGAAATCCCTCCAATTCATAGTTAGTCTCATGAGAAAAAAAAATTTACTTTCAACCTTAGATATATTTTTATCAACTAGATAAACCTTATTCTAAAAGTCCATGATGGTATTATTTTCATTTATCTTAGAAACATGGTGTCCAATAATTAATAATTTACTTCATTTAGTTTTAGTTATTATTCATTTATGTTATGTTTCATCTATATATCTATGGATACATTCCATTTTCTTTTCATTGATTAAATGGATTGGTTTTTAGTTTTCTGGCTTTCCATATTTATTTTTCATTATCTAGTTATTTTAATATCATGTATGTTCAGTTATTTACATTTACATATTTACTATTCTTATGGATTCATTATTGCTTCTTCTATATTTTTTCCTTACTGAACATTTGACCATACCCTTATTATATTTTCCCCCTGAATATAAGAATCATACTATGAATTATATTCTAGGCTTCACTAGATCTATTATAATTATCCTCGATGTTATTTAGATATAGAAGTAAAATTTTATGTTGCAATTAGTGTCTTCATTTTTAATACAAGACAAATTTATGTATCTACATTACTAAGACTACTAAACACTCATTTCATTGGGATCTGATTCCCTGAAAAACATGCCAATGTCATTCATATTCGACACTAACTTGGGGATATCTTGGTTAGGGTCCTTGTTGTTGTGAAGTGTAATATTTTTCAGGTGATTATGTTATTAAATGACATAAGTGGTTTTCAATGTGAAAGGGACCAAACCTTCAACTCTCTACATGAGATGAAATCTTCCGATTCTTGGATATATCATGCTTCATGATAAAAATTTCCAATATTTTATGAGGATAAAATCATGTGAAATTTTATTCTTTGGCTAAACGTTTCATATATTAATTTTGTTTCATGAAAGTATATTTTTGAACTATGTAATAATTAATTAATTTGATTCTTTGGAATTTGATGGGTAAGGGTCACCTTGTGATGCATAAGGGTAAACCTATTTTATGAAATAATGTAGTTGTATTTTAACTATTTAAAAAATATTTTATAGAGAAATGTATATTGAAATGAAAAAAAATATGGGTATTAAAGACCATGAAAAAAATAAATTGATAAAGCAGTAGAGTCCCATTGTAATAGAAAAAGTTACAAAAAATCCTAAACTTTTATTATATGTAAGTGTTACAATTATATGTAATGGTAAATATGTGACATTTATGGATTACCTTATGATATTTAAGGGTTAATAAGATTTGTAATTATTATAAAAATGGTAAATTTACTAATATATTATCCTTAATTTAACTTCTAAGGGTGTATTTTTGACACATTAGGAAAACCCAATGATACATAATAGTTAATCTATTACATAAGGGATAGAAAAATGCAAAATTATATAATAATAAATAATTACTCATATTTTTAAGGGTCAATATATGAAATTTGAGGATTATTATATGATATGTAATGGTATCTATGACATGTGTAGCTAAATATATCATTTTATAAAAATTAATTTTTATAGATTGGATGTTGTGAGGACGAGGGGTACTCTTTAAAGTTTGATTTAGGGGAATTCTAACACTATATAATGTGGGATATGTTGTGGACGGTCACAGTGATGTAATAGAATAACTCTAATATATGTGGCTAGTTTTTCTAGTAAGAACACTTTTTATCTAATAATGAAACACTAGTCAATGAGGTTGGGTTTTTGTTACCATTTAGGGATGTTTTCCACAATATTGTTTAAGGACCCATGCCCAGTGGGGTGTTTCGTAGAGGTGTTTCACCATGATTCTTATGGGTCACTCTACACTGGGGAAACTATCTTGTTTTTTATCCAGGGGAAGGATATACTTTTTAGCATTTAAAATTATACCACTGTATTGATTTCTTCCATTATAGGATGTATAAAGAGGTGTATTTTATCCTTTACTTTACTTCCTCTTCTCCCCATCAAATACATTTATAATTTTTATTGAAGTTGGTTTCACTCGTCCTTTAAGGTATTCATTTCATGTTCATCCTTTAATTTTCATCCTCTTAGTTTGATGCAAAAAAATTTCAATATTGGATGGGGTTTGATTTTTAATCCACTATGGAATTGGGAAATCTGGATAAGTATGAGGGGGTTTTCATTTTAATTTCCAAGAGGGGATATATAGGGTATGATCTATCATGGATTCATTTCATTTTACTAAGGAAAGATATATCTATAAATTATTTTGTTTTTTATTGATATTGAATTTTTTTTAATTAATGAAATGGTGGTGGGTGTTTACAAATTTATCATTTTTGGGCTTAGGGGTGTGTCTGAACTGGTATGCAACCCCTCCTTTTTGAGGTTTTAATGTTCTTAATCCATAATTTTAGAAATTTCGTTCTTATTACACAATCTTTTTACTATAGAATTAGTTTTTCTAATTAACTATAATGATTTTATAATTAGTTTAAATTATTTTTAATGAATATATATCTTATTATAGTCAATTTGTTGTTTAATGGGTTTGATAAAAATTTGTTCATGTTAGCAGTAAATATCCACATAAATGGAAGAACTCCTAACGAGGTATGTGTTCCATAGAAATCTCATTATTGTTTATAATATCATGTATAATGAGATATGTGGTCTCACCACATGTGTGTAGTCGACAATGAATTAAAAACGATTTGTTTCATTGAAAGAGTAAGGAGTTGAACTGAAGTGCATTAGACCACATTGTGCTCCTAATCACTAAAATTGATTCCCTAGTCATTGATGGTCCTACAAATTACAAATAAGTTATACTGTGTGATATAGTTATCCTAGATATGTGTGATTATAGTGAATGAAAAATAGTAGAACTTCATTCACTCTAAATAGGGGAGTGTCATGGATTGGAAACAGATTTCTTAAGAGTATAAAATTTAATACATTGATTTATCTTATTTCCCCTTTATTATTTTGTTCATGTAACTAGTTTGTGGTTCACCCATACCAGTATGTATGTATCTATGTGGGTATACCTTGTAAATTATATATGTATACACTCGGTTTTAGGTGACCAATCTAGCCAGACATTTAGAGGTGAGATGGTAATTATTCAATTTCATTATTGTTTTCGAATATAGTATTTTTTTTCAACCAACTAATCCAAGTTAAAATCATGGATATATTTAGGTAGACACCATGTCTCATAAGGATCATGTCATGGGTGTGGGGTGTTACACGATCGGGATGGCATAGGATCACACCCATGTTAAGGATAAATGGAACATACTGTGTAGTGATTTTACAAATCACTTATCCCTATTTGCATCAACATGAATTCTTTCTTAACATGTTATGTAATTGAACATTTATGTTGTTTTCATTAATAAAATTGAACTAAGTTGTGTGCTTTCCCTTGTAATGTCATTCCACCAAGACAACCTCCAGTTGTACTCATGGTATACGGTGATGATAATACTCAAGAAATGGTAGCTTAAAGAATTCCAGCGGATCCTACTGTCATGCTCGTCTTGAAAATAAATATTATAAAAGTTGATGATGTTGATGCACACTGTAACACCCGAGACATTTATGTTATATAAATCATCAAAGGAATATTTTTCTACACTTGCATGGCTTTCTTTACATGAAATGGCGACCTTCCTCGATAGCTTGTGTCGTACACAATACCGAGTTTCACTAAACAACGATATGCTATTAAAATATTATTAAAACTAGCCATTATGAATAGTAATAACCACTTTTTGAAATGTTATAAATATTATTTTTCAAAATGGACTTCATTTTTGGATTCGGAATATCGAAATTAGCCTAGGGTGAAATTTTGTTATTTTTCTGAAAACTTTCAATTTTTGATGAATAGTGAAACCACTAAGTGTTAGTTAAAAAAACTAAATTTTTCATAAAACATAATTTTACCGCTTCTGTGAGTGGAATTTCGAAAATCCGAGAGACACGATTGATGTTAGTAAGTAAAATTTGGTTCAATGAGATGAAAATATTTTTTTGGTGAATAGTAACTTTTTACTTTTTTTTACCACGGTTAAATGTAAATAGGGTAATTAAGGGTAAAAATGATATTATTATTACCCTAACACATGTCTTAATTCTATTGGAAAAGTGTAATTCGACCAAAAACGAAATTAGGAATAAAATATGACCATTTAGGCCCACATGGATTAGATTAGGACATTTATTATTAATTTATTTAAAGAAGGGTTAAAATAGTTAAAATCAATGTTTAATAACTAAATCATGTTTAATATGGGGTTATACATAAGATAAATTCGACTATAAATATTCATTAGAAAGCTAAAACGATTTCCTAAATAATGTTATTTTATTTGTAATTTTTAGACATTAAATAATTTAATTTATTTATGACACAAAGATGATGCGGTAATTATCTTATTAATGAAATATTGACATAATTGATGTTATAAATACCCAAATAAATATAATTTTAGACTTTTTATAAATTACACTAATTTTATAGATTAATATGACATGTTAGTATTGATGTAATTAACTTTTTCGAACTAATCATTCTGTTATGATTTTCACAAAAGTTAATTACTAAATAGGGTCAAAATTGACATAAAATAGTTTTTCAAAAAAATATTATATTAGTAATTGTTATTTTATTCCTAAAAATCTAAGGATCAGAAAAATGACTTATATAAGGTTATATATATTAATAATAGAAAACTTGTGGTTCTTTTGGCTTCTTATAGTAAGTTTATTAACCTTATTGTATAAGAACACAAGAAGACACGGTAAAAGTAAAATTATTTAACTTAATGTTAAATCTAAATGATAAGGTAAAAATAGGAACCTAAACTTGTCTAAATTCTATTGGATGAGAGGATTTCGACCCATCCCCACCTTATCTTCTAAATATATCAATATGGAGCTATTTAAAACCGAACATGACTTTATAATAAAATAATATTTTTAGTTTTCCCAAAGGTACCCCTCTCCTCCCTTAAAAAAGGGCACCTCCTCCCCCTCTTCCTCACACCACATTGAGCCTTCAATATCGTCCATCCCCTACCAAATTCTCCTCTAAACTTCCCTAGAGACATCCTAGAGGTCCTGGTCTTCTTCAAAGACCAATTTTAGTGCCCTAAAAGAATGTCTCAAAGAAGCACTTCAAAGAAGAGGTAATATCTGTTACCGATTCTTTCATCATTATTTCTTCTTCCACTCCTTATTCTTTAGTTGTTTCATTATGAAGTAATAACATAAGTATCACTCATATACTGATATATAATTATAAGTATGAAATAACCCTATTTCGCCATCTATCCATCCTACGGAAAAAGAAATCACTCCGCGTGTGTACGTACGGAATACTTTCTCCACGCCATGGTGTAATCTATTCTCCACCACCACCTTACTTGGATGGGTATAATGGTATAAATAATGACTATATATGACTATTATAAATTAATACTGATTCTAAAATAGTATACATACACTCCAATACAATTCCACGATCATAGGTATGATATCATCACTCGTGCGTAAGTACAGAATACCGTCTCCACGATGTGATGCGACTTGTTCTACATGATCTTCATTTCATAATGATTATATAAATGAATTTAATGAATGAATATGATATATATTACACTAATAAAATTCTGTAAATGAGGTATATATAACCTAAAGAAAAGAATAAGAATTTATTCGACAAGACATGCATAAGAACAAAAAAATTATAAACACTTGAATAACAAGTAGCAATGAAATATTACTACTAAGAAGCTAAGAATATGACCATATATGATATCATAAAAATACTTATGATCCTGGAATAAGTCAATAACATTATTTAAATCATTATACAGGAGGTTCGGACACTAACGAAGCAAAACAGACCTAAGGTAAGGGAAATATCACAATCTCATTTTTATCCGAGATTTTTTATACTTTGGCATTTACTGGGGTGTATTTTATCATCCACATCCATGTTCCCTCAATATGTAATATTATTTCCATTCAAATAAAATTGTTTAAATCCAATTTTACCCTTAAGTGAGTTTTTAGTAAAAGATATGAAAGGAATCTTTTGTCATTTTTCGTACGAGGTACTTTTTGAGTTTTCCGGCAAAAGTATGAGAAGAATGTTTTTTTAACCTATACGGCATGAATGGATTTTTAAAAAATTATTTCCAAGAAGCTTCCTTTACAATTTTTCATGTTTATTTTAATCAACTTATTTTATTTTAGAATTGTACTACATGTTAAGAAAGGAAAAGTGTTTTTGAAGCAGAAAGGATATTTTCCTCAAGAATGGAGTTCAAATGTTTTATCAAAATTATTTTCCATCTAAGATTATAAAGGGTTCTGTTTGTATCCCTATTATTACATTTATTTGATTATGTTGTGATGTAATTATATTTATATGAATCCCTTTATCTTATATGAATTGTTTTATGATGTCACGATGTTTAAGATTCCCATTTTTATTACATGGGTTATGCAATGATATATGATTTACGATTTTGTGGCACAGATAAGAATGGTATCATTATGAGATTGGTGGGACCTATATCTCCCTCCAATTAATTGGGTAAAGATTTTATATCTCATGAGATAGACATGGCTGGAATGGTAGGTTATACCGGTTCATTGATATAGGACTGAAACGAGGGTGACTCGTTTCAGAAAGGGACTGTGTCCACTAAGATAGTCTTGGAAATGAGTCATGACTAACAAGAAATGATTCTCTATTATTATGTGTGTATGACACAAAGTTTCATGTTTTATGTATTGATTATTGTGATTACATTTCACTACCATGATTTATCCCATGTTATGAAATTATGATCTCTTTTGCAGGTTAAGATTTCCAAAAGTTATGTGCTTATGTATATGATGTGATTGATATTTCTTTTGTTTACCCTTACTGAGCATTTGAGATCACCCTTTTGTATGTTTTCTTTCCCCATGTCAGGAAGAAGGTTATTAAGTAAGATATTCCTAAAGGGACTATAGATATGATGAAATAAATGGGAGATAGTGTAGACGCTTTAGGAACCAGTTGTTTCTATTTCCCAGTTTCTAAAGACACTATACCTATACGGTCCTTTCGTGGTTTTTTTATATGTTGTAATAAGTATGATTCAATTTTGAAGTATTAACAATGTATGTAAATTATGGGTCTTTATAGTTGGTATCAGAGGAAAGTTATAGTAAACCTTTGGAAACTAGGATATGAAATCCTTAGTAAGAACCCTAAGGATAAGTCTAAGCATAGAACACAATCTTAGGGTTTTAGAAATGGCCATGAATAACCTAGTATAAGACCTTAAGTGTGAAATTTTATTCTTGATTATGTGGTTTTCCTATTATAATTTGTGTTGCTCACACTATTCTTCTTTGTCTTAGTCAATGGCTGGAACCCGAAGGAACCGTGTTAATACGGAATGCAACGGGAAATGAAATGATTGTCCCCCTAAGCAACCAAACGTTATGGGAGATGGAATGCAAAATCTTGTAGCCATGATCACACAACATTCTCAAGCTATGAATCATTCAGGACTTCCAAACGAGCAAAGGAAGGAGAAACATTCTGTTGAATCCTTCATGAGACAATGTCCACCTTCATTCAGCGGGTCTACTGATCCATTAGTTGCTGAATAATGGATTAGTACTACTGAAAAGATATTTTCAGTTCTTCAATGTTCTGAGCATGAAAAAGTCATCTTAACAGTGTATCGTTTGGAAGGTGATGCTGATCAATGGTGGAATATTATTAAGAATATGAGGCAAAGGGATGAAATTGAGTCCATTGAATGGGACGAGTTCAAGAACATATTTTTCAATAAGTACTTCCCTCGTATTATCCGATCAAAGATGGAGAAAGAGTTTCTTGAACTAAAGAAAAAGGATGATAAATCTATTGGTACCTATGAAGAAAATTTTTCAAGACTTGCAAGGTACGCTTCTAGTATTATTATCCAACCTGAGAGTAAGATCGATCGATTCTTTAGTGGCTTAAAACCAAGTCTTCGAAGGGCCTTATCCATAAGGGACTTCAATATCTATGAGGAAATCGTTCGATGTGCTCTCAAAGTTGAGATGGAGATTGGAGTAACCCATCAGTCATATGGGTTTGATAAGAAGAGGAAAATGAAATTCAAAGGAAAATCTAAAGAGAACACTGAAAAGAAGATGAGCTTTCCTTTATGCTCAATGTGTGGAAAGAAACATGGAGGGAGTTTTCTTAAAGGGACAAGTAAATGTTTCAAATGTGGAAAGGAAGGACATCGGGCATTTGAATGTCGTGATGATGGGAATAAGATGTCTAATGATTCCAACAAAGGAAGGGATACACAGAATGAACCTACTACACTTCAATGTTTCATGTGCAATGAGATGGGACATTATGCCTATAAATTCCCTAATCCAAGGGTTGATGATGATGGTCGACGTCAAAAGACTTTTAAGGATAAAGACAATGGAAAGTCACATGCAATTTCTATCAGCGATGTGGAGTAAGATAACGATGTGGTGAAAGGTACACTTACCATCCACTCTAATGTAGCAAATGTTTTATTTGATTCTGGATCCACCCACTCTTTTATTTCTGAAGAATTTTCTAATGGTATCAACGTATTACCTCAACAATTAGATGTTGAGTTAGCTGTGACAACACCTAATGGCACAACAGTCGCATCAAAAGTTTATAATTCTTCTCTGATCGAATTTTGTGGGAAAGTGATTCCTGAAAATCTTGTGATCCTTCCTATAGTGGAATTTGATGTATTTGTTGGCATGGATTGGCTTTCTTTATATGGAGCTAATATCAATTTCCAAAGAAGGGAAGTCACATTTCATATTCCAGATCAATCTATGATCGTCTATCAATGCAAGGATGAACATAACCTTCCAGTGGAAATTTCTTCCATTTTATGGGTATTGATTCCACTAAATGAAGGTTATTTATCTCAAATGGTTGGTAAAAAACTCACGATTAAGAATATTCCCATTGTGCGGGAGTTTGTTGATGTATTTCCGGAGGAATTACCGGGTCTTCCACCGAATCGTGAAGTTGAATTTTTAATAGAACTTGTACCGTGTGCTTTGCCTATTTCAAAGACACCTTATAGAATGGACCCAATTGAGTTACAGGAATTGAAGAAGCAAATCCAAGAGAATCTTGATAAGGGGTTCATACGCCCTAGTGTGTCACCTTGGGGAGCAGCTGTTCTGTTTGTTAAGAAGAAAGATGGATCAATGAGACTCTGCATTGATTATCGAGAACTTAACAAGATCACTATCAAGAACAAATATCCTCTCCCACGCAGTGATGACCTGTTTGACCAACTAAGCGGAGCTCAATACTTTTCCAAGATTGATCTTCGTTCAGGGTATCATCAATTAAGGGTCAAATGGGAGGATATACCAAAGACGGCTTTCCGTACAAGGTATGGACACTATGAATTTATAGTGATGCCATTTGGTCTTACTAATGCCCCTTCTATCTTCATGGATCTGATGAATAGAGTCTTTAGAGACTATCTTTATCAATTTTTGGTAGTATTTATAGACGATATTCTTGTCTCTTCAAAGAGAAATGAAGAACATGAAGATCACGTGAGAATTATATTGAAGACCCTGAGAAATGAGAAGCTTTATGCCAAATTTACCAAGTGTGAATTTTGGCTTCAAAAAGTTTTATTTTTGGGTCACATAATCTCAAAAGAGGGGATATTTGTGGATCCAGCAAAAACAGAGGTTATCGAAAGATGGTCGAGACCAACAACAGTAACTGAGATCAATAGTTTTCTTGGTTTGGCTAGATATTATCGACGTTTTGTGAAAGATTTTTCACGATTATCTAATCCACTCACCAAGTTGACTCGGAAAGGAGTTATGTTTGTCTGGACGGAAGAATGTGAAGAGAATTTCAAGGAGTTGAAAAGAAGGTTATCCAGTGCACTTGTGCTCACACTGCCTTGTAGTGGAGAAAGTTTTGTGATCTATAGTGATGCATCCAAGAAGGGATTGGCGTGTGTTCTTATGCAAAATGATATGGTGATATATTATGCCTCATAATAGTTGAAAATCCATGAGCAAAATTACCCAACACATGATTTGGAGTTAGCTACGGTAATCTTTGAATTAATGATTTGTAGGAATGACCTTTATGGTGGAATGTGTGATATTTATACAGATCATAAAATTTTAAAGGATATTTTCACACAAAAGGAGCTGAATATGCGCCAAAGAAGATGGTTGGAGCTGATTAAGGATTATGACTACTCAATCCATTACCACCCTGGGAATGCAAACAAGGTGGCAGATTCATTAAGTCGGCAAGACCATGAAAGTTTATCCATGATGAGGATCACAAATGATCGAATATTTATGGATTTACAATGGCTGGATCTTGGAATTATAATGGAAGGGGAAAAATATTATCTTTCTCAAATGAATGTTCAACCATCTATACATGTGAAGATTAAAGAGGCACAGAAATAAGATGTCGAGTTACAAAAGAATGTGAGAAATGTTCCTGAATTCAACCTTGATTGTGATGGGATAATAATGTTTAGGAATAGGGTTTGTGTTCCTCCCATCCCAGAATTAAAGAAGGAGCTGTTGGATGAGGCTCATAGTTCTTCATTCTCTATTCATCCTGGAAGCACGAATATGTATAGGGACCTGAAAGAGTACTTCTGGTGGGATGGCATGAAAAGAGATGTTGCTAAATATGTCTCTCGATGCTTGGTTTGTCAACATGTTAAAGCTGAGTGAAAGAAGTCTAAGGGGATGTTACAACCATTACCCATACCTGAATGGAAATAGGAAAACATCACTATGGACTTTGTCACAGGACTTCCTAAAACATCCAAAGGAAATAATGCTATCTGGGTCATAGTTGATCGTCTTACAAAGTCTGCACACTTCATTGCTATTAGAGAGGATTTCTCTCTGGATCAGCTTGCTAGGATATATGTAAAGGAAGTGGTAAGATTGCATGGAGTACCACTTTCTATTATATCTGATCGGGATCCGAGATTTACCTCGTAGTTCTGGCGATGTCTTCAGCATACTCTGGATACAGAGTTGAGTTTCAGCACTGCTTATCATCCTCAGACAGACGGTCAGTCTGAGAGAACAGTTAAAACCCTAAAAGATATGTTGAGAGCTTTCTCTATGGATTTCAAAGGTGGTTGGGATCAACACCTACCTTTGGTGGAATTTTCTTATAATAATAGATTTCACTCCAGTATTCAGATGGCTCCTTATGAATCTCTCTATGGAAAGAAATGTCGGACTCCAACTTGCTGGGATGAAGTTGGGAAAGAAAGATATTAGGACCTTATCTCGTAGATGAAATGGCAGAAAAGGTCAGATCTATTCAACAACACATAAGAGCAGCTCAGAGTCGACAGAAAATTTATGCCGACAACCGAAGAAAATAACTAGAGTTTGAAGTGGGTGATAAAGTGTTCATACAAATATCTCCCTGGAAGAGGGTTATGAGATTTGGAAAGAAAGTGATGTTGAGCCCTAGATATATCGGTCCTTTCGAAATATTGGATCGTGTTGGGAAGGTAGCTTACCGATTGGCGCTTCCACCAAATCTCTTTCAAGTCCACGATGTGTTCCACGTATCTCTCCTGAGAAAGTACATACCTGATCCCTAACATGTACTCATCTCAGAATTTGTACCGCTGGAGAAAGATCTTTCTTATGAAGAACAACCGATAGAGATTCTGGATCGTAGAGAAAAGTTCCTACGAAGGGAGACCACTTGATTGGTGAATATTTTATGGAGGAACCACCAATTAGATGAAGCTACATAAGAGCTTGAGGATATGATGAGGGAGAGATATCCTCATCTGTTTCTTACAAAGTGATGAATTTCGAGGGTGAAATTCATTTTAAGGGGGGTAGAATGTAACACCCGAGACTTTTATGTTATATAAATCATCAAAGGAATCATTTTATACACTTTCTTGGCTTTCTTTAAACGAAATCGCGACCTTCCTCGATAGCTTGCGTCGTACGCAATACCGAGTTTCAATAAACAACGATATGCTATTAAAATATTATTAAAACTAGACGTTATGAATAGTAATAACCACTTTTTAAAATTTTATTAATTTTATTTTTCAAAATGGACTTCATTTTTGGATTCGGAATAACGAAATTAGCCTAGGGTGAAATTCTGGTATTTTTTTGAAAACTTTCAATTTTTGATTAATAGTGAAACCACTAAGTGGTAGTTAAAAAAACTGATTTTTTCATAAAACTTAATTTTATCACTTCTGTGAGTGGAATTTCGAAAATCCGAGAGACACAATTGATGTTAGTAAGTAAAATGTGGTTCAATGAGATGAAAATAACTTTTTGGTGAATAGTAACTTTTAACTTTTTTTTACCACGGTTAAAAGTAAATAGGGTAATTAACGGTAAAAATGATATTATTATTACCCTAAAACATGCCCTAATTCTATTGGACAAATGTAATTCGACCAAAAACAAACCTAGGAATAAAATATGACCATTTAGGCCCACTTGGATTAGATTAGGACATTTATTATTAATTTATTTAAAGAAGGGTAAAAATAGTTAAAATCAATATTTAATAACTAAATCATTTTTAATATGGGAATATACATAAGATAAATTCGACTATAAATATTCATTAAGAAGCTAAAAATATTTCCTACATAATGATATTTTATTTGTAATTTTTAGACATTAAATAAGTTAATTTATTTATGACACAATGATGATGCAGTAATTATCTTATTGATGAAATATTGACATAATTGATGTTAAAAAACCCAAATAAAAATAATTTGAGACTTTTTATGAATTCCAGTAATTTTTTAGATTAATATGACATGTTAGTATTTATTTAATTAACTTTTTTCTAACTAATCATTCTGTTATGATTTTCACAAAAATTAATTACAAAATAGTGTCAAAATTGACATAAAATAGTTTTTAAAACACATGTTATATTAGTAATTGTTATTTTATTCCTCAAAATCTAAGGTTATGCCAAATGACTTGGATAAGGTTATATATATTAATAATAAAAAACTTGGGGTTCGTTTGGCTGCTTATAGTAAGATTATTAACCTTATAGTATAAGAACACAAGAAGACACGGAAAAAGTAAAATTATTTAACTTAATGTTAAATCTAAATGATAAGGTTAAAATAGGAACCTAAACTTGTCTAAATTATATTGTATGAGAGTATTTCGACCCATACCCACCTTAGCTTCAAAATATATCAATTAGGATCTATTTAAAACCGAACTTGACTTTATAATAAAATAATATTTTTAGTTTTCCCAAAGGTGCCCCTCTCCTCCCTTATAAAAGGGCACCTCCTCCCCCTCTTCCTCACACCACATTGAGCCTTCACGCTCGTCCAACCCCTGCCACTTTACCCTCTCCACTTCCCTAGAGACATCCTAGAGGTCTTGGTCTTCTTCAAAGACCAATTTTAGTGCCCTAAAAGAAGGTCTCAAAGAAGCACTTCAAAGAAGAGGTAATGTCAGTTACCGATTCTTTCATCTTTATTTCTTCTTCCACTTATTCTTCTTTAGTTGTTTCATTATGAAGTAATAACATCAGTATCACTAATATACTGATATGTTATTATAAGTATGAAACAACCCTATTTCACCATCTATCCATCCTACGGAAAAAGAAATCATTGCGCGTGCGTACGTACGGAATACCGTCTCCACGCCGTGGTGTAATCTATTTTCCACCACCACCTTACTTGGATGGGTAAAATGGTGTAAATAATGACTATATATGACTATTATAAAGTAATACTGATTCTTAAATAGTATACATACACTCCAATACAATTCCACGATCATAGGTACGATATCATCACTCGTGCGTACGTATGGAATACCGTCTCCACGATGTGATTCGACTCATTCTACATGATATTCATTTCATAACGATTATATAAATGAATTTAATTAATGAATATGATATATATTACACTAATACCATTCTGGAAATGAGGTATCTATAACCTAAAGTGATGAATAATAATATATTCGACAAGACACACATAAGAACAAAAAAAAATTATAAACACCCGAATAACAAGTAGAAATGAAATCTTACTACTAAATAGCTAATAATATGACCATATATGATATCATAAAAATACGCATGATCCTTGAATAAGTCAATAACATTATTTAAATCATTATACAGGTGGTTCGGACACTTACGAAGCAAAACAGACTTAAGGTAAGGGAAATATCACAAACTCATTTTTATCCGAGATTGTTTATATTTTGGCATTTACTGGGGTGTATTTTATCATCCAAATCCATGTTTCCTCAATATGTTATATTATTTTCATTAAACTAAAATTTTTTAAATCCAATTTTACCCTTCGGTAAGTTTTTAGTAAAATATATGAAAGGAATCTTTTGTCGTTTTTCGTACGAGGTACTTTTTGACTTTTTCGACAAAAGTACGAGAAGAATGTTTTTTTTAAATTTTATGGAATGAATGGATTTTTAAAACATTATTTCCAAGAATCTTCCTTTAAAAGTTTTATTGTTTATTTTTAATCAACTTCTTTTAGTTTAGAATTGTACGACATGATAGGAAAGGAAAAGTGTTTTTGAAGCAGAAAGTATATTTTCCTCAAGAATGGAGTTCAAATGTTTTATCAAAATTATTTTCCATATAAGATAATAAAGGGTTCGGTTTCTATCCCTATTATTACAATGAATTGATTATGTTGTGATTTAATTATATTTTTATGAATCCCTTTTTCTTATATGAATTGTTTTATGATTTCACGATGTTTAAGATTCCCATTTTTATTGCATGGGTTATGCAATGATGTATGATTTATGATTTTGTGGAACACATAAGAATGGTATCATTATGAGATGGGTGGGACCTATATCTCCCTCCAATTAATTGGGTAAAGATTTTATATCTCATGAGATAGACATGGCTGGAACGGTAGGTTATACCGGTTCAGTGAAATAGGACTGAAACGAGGGTGACTCGGTTCAGAAAGGGACTTTGTCCACTAAGATAGTCTTGGCAATGAGTTTTGAATAACAAGAAATTATTCTCTATGATTATGTGTGTGTGACACAAAGTTTCATGTTTTATGTTATGATTATTGTGATTACATTTCACTTCCATGATTTATCCCATGTTAGGAAATTATGATCTCTTTTGCAGGTTAAGATTTCCAAAAGTTATGTGCTTATGTATACGATGTTATTGATATTTCTTTTGTTTACCCTTACTGATCATTTGAGCTCACCCTTTTGTATGTTTTCTTTCCCCAGGTCAGGAAGAAGGTTATTAAGTAAGATATGCCAAAAGGGACTATAAATATGATGAAATAAATGGGATACAGTGTAGACGCTTTATGAACCATTTGTTTATGTTTCCCAGTTTCTAAAGACACTATACCTATATGGTCCTTTCGTGGTTTTGTTATATGTTGTAATGTGTATGCTTAAATTTTGAAGTATTAACAATGTATGTAAAGTATGGGTCGTTATAAACACTTCCATGAAATATTTTTGAAGATTATGTAGACATTTCAAGGAGCCCCACATCCTGCCCCATCTATGGTAGAGTCGATGCCGGTGTTCCTGAAATAAAATCCTCCCGCCTTTATTGGTAATGGAGGACCACATGCTGCATAGTCATGGTTGGAGGCCATTCTTTGAATCGTTGAGCTTTTATACATGATTTCTGAGAGGAGGGTGAAGGTCGCGACATACATGCTACATGATTTATCCAAATGATGGTGAGATGTTATCTCACAGATCAGACATCGTCAGGATATGTAATGGGAATATTTATAGAGGAACTTTTATGATAACTTCTACCCCAAGATGTTGAGGGAAGACTATGCCTGGTAGTTCATGAAAATGGATAAGGGATCTCTTTCAGTGATGTATTACTCTTCAATTAATATAGATCTTCAGTGATTTTCACCAATTTTGGGAGTTGATGAGTTATCATTGGAAAGGCAGTTTGATGATGGTCTTATGTAAACAATCTTATTGTAGGTGAATGACTATAGGCTAACATTAGTAACTGATATAGTCCATAGATCGCTAATTACCAAGTGAAATCTGATTGAGTTTGGATTTGCGAGCTAGGGATGTTCAACATCATGGGTTGGTACACTTTCGATGGATAGAAGGTAGCACCATAAGGAATGTTCAGGGGATGTTTCATTAGGCATCCAAGTGGTATGCTACTAGAGCGGGAAGAGTGGGAATATGAGACCTTATTTCTGAGAGTTCCCTATTCTAGTGACAATCTTGTGACAGGATGGGCCACATTCAACGGTTTTGCAGGAACTTCCCACCAGTTGTGAGTGACGGAGGATCTGTTATGATTTCACATTCAGGAGAAGGACTATCAATTTATCATCAGTTAGGGGACTTGGGTTTTTCTGGCAGAGTAGGTAGTCGTGGGAATGGGATCCAAATGTCATGTTCTCATTGACAGTAGGGTGGGCTAACTTAGGGTATCCAAGAAATGTTGTGGGGCCTCAATACAGGATAGAATTTTTTGATAGAACAGACTAAGAAAGAGTAGGATCTTGAACCCTCTATGATTATAGGTATGATTATAGTTTCCCTAGATTTAGCTTATTATCATTTTGATACATGGGATTCACATAGTTTTATATCTATTTATGTTGTGAAGACTCTTGGTCTCTTCATATTTTTCTTTGGATAATGTTATGACGCAAGACACCTTGTTGGGGATTAAGACGACTAGTGTACATCAGTTCAAGGAGTTCCCACTTGAGGTTGGTGGGTGTCACTTCACATAGTACCTATATGTCTTAGACATGAAAGGATTCAATATCATTCTTGGAATGGGATGTTTGGTCTCCTTTCATGCCATTTTTTATTTCTATCCCCACATGGTGACTTTCATGTCAACGGATGGCAGGTATTTTCTACACAAGGGTAGTGGGGATATCCTAGTTATTAGAGCTAAACCCGAGCATCATGCGTTGGGAGTAATTATTGTCCAAATTTTATGTTTATATCTAGATGACTAGATATCATCACAGATGGACTTTCCTCTAGTGGTGAATCATTTCAGATATGTCATTCCAGAAAAAGATTTAGGTTTACCTCTAGATAGAGAAGTAGATTTCTCCATTGAACATGTTCCAGGAGAGGCACGTGTGTCTATTCCTCATTATAGGATGTCTACAGCAGAAATACAGGAGATTAGGAATCATTTAGAATAGTTTCAGGTAACGGGATTCATCTGAAAAAGTACTTATCCATGGGGTTCGCCTATCCTTTTGGTGAAGAAGTTGGATGGCACCCTAAGACATTGGGTGGTTTATCAGAATCTGAACCAATTGACGGTCAAGAACGGATATCCCAAACCAAGGATTGATGATATTTATTATCATATTTAAGGAGCCAGGGTGTTCATGAAAATTTACTTGATATCTGGTTATCATCAATTGCTCATTAGACCATAAAATATAACTATTACAACATTTAAATGTAGGTATGACCTATATGAGTATTTAGTAATTTTTTTCAGACTCACAAACACACGAGATGTTTTCATGATACTAATAAACTAAGTGTTCCATATTTACTTGGATTCCTTTGTTGTATTCTCCGTGGATGATATCCTGGTGTAGTCTCATAATCGAAATGACCATTCCATCTATCTTGAGATCCTATTGAGTATGCTGAAAGAGAATCATTTACATGACAAGATCTCAAAATACCACTTTTGGATAGACCATATTCACTTCATGGGTCATTTTATCTCAAAGGCAAGAGAATCATTGGACCTAGAGAAAATCGAAAGAGTAGTTTACTTGGAGCGTCCACATAATCTTTGAGGAATCGAGTTTTAAAGGGCTATATGGTTACAATAGGGACATTATTTAAGACTTTTCAAGCTGAGCAGTACCACTAATATACCTAACTAAGCATGGTGAAAAGTACTTATCGTCGGATTCTTACAATTCAGCCATTCTAGAGCTTAAAGGGAGATTTACATTAGTACTAATACTAATTTTTCCACAGCCATTAATGATCTAATATGTTAATAGTGACACATTAGATATTTTTCTGGGAGATCTTCTTATATAGGGGGAGGATTCATTTCATACAGGTCTCAGAAATTAAGGCCACATTATAGGATTTACTAGAAGCACGATATCACGTTGGATACAGTTGTGCATGCTTTGAGCTGTTGGAGACAATATCTTTTAGGAGAACATTTTTTGGTATACACTGAAAAAAATCATCAAGTTCATATTTACTCAGCATGACCTGAATTTCAGATAGTGAAGTAGGGTTGAGAACCTTCATTATTTTACTATGAGATTTCCTAAGCACTGGGGAAAGGAAATGTAGTGGCTAATGCATTGAGCAGGATGACTCAGATACGTCCATTTCATGAGGCCTGCAATGAGAGATAACTTATGGATCTATTATATAATATGAATTTGGAGGGGCATGACAATCAGGAGAAGACATTTCTTTCTTCTGTATCTGTTATCTTCACACTACTGGATTGAGTGAAAATGAAGTAGTTAACATATTCTGAAGGCCTAGTCCTATGAGAGATTTTATCAAGGGAGGAACCTAATCCTGAATGGATCATATGCGAGGAAGAGGTTGTGAATTTGCCAGGATGTGTATGGGTGTCTGCAGACATATGCCTGGAGTGTTTAAGAGATTTTCATTCCTCAGTATGGGTAGTTCTTCCTAGTGTCACGAAGTCGTATCGAGATCTATATAATCATTAATGGTGGATAGGAATGAAGAGGGATGTAGCTGGTTTTGTTATGATATGTTCCACCATTCAGTAAGTCAAGGTAGAGCATCAGCGACTGGCATGTCTATTTCAGCTGTTACCCAATCTTATATGGAAGTGAAATGATCTCACAATGGATTTCGTGATGGGTTTACCAAGGTCACCTCACGGAAATTATGGTGTATGGGTTGCTGTTGATAGACTCATGAAGGATTCAAATTTCTCGCTGGTCAAAGAAAACATTAGTTTTGATGAGCTTGAAAGGTTTTATATCAAATAGATTGTATATTTTCATGGGGTTCTGCACTCCATCGTTTCAGACAAGGACGCAATGTTTACATCTCGTTTCGGGTAGGGGCTATATAGGGTTTGGGTACACAGATACTTCTAAGTAAAACCTACCATCCCCAGATAGATGGCTAGTCTGAGTGCATGATTTCGGTTTTATAGGACATGATTTGACCATGCATCCTATATTATGGAGACTCTGGAGAGAGTCACATTTCCCTGGTGAAGTTTTCCTACAATAATATTTTTTAGGAAACAATTCTAAGGGAACCATATGACAGTTTTTGTGGTTGGACGTGTAGATCACCCCTCTGTTTGTTGGAGGTAGGATAGAAAGCTTTGCTTGGACATCATCTTGTTCAGGAGACCACTAAGCTGGTGGAGTTGATTTGGAAGAGAATAAATACTACATAGCCTTGGAATAAATCTTATACTGATCATCATAGACTACCTATGGAGTACATGGTTGTATAACAGGTTTTCTTCTATGTCACACCAAAGTTGGGACATAATAGTACTAGGAGATAGGAGAGGCTTTCACTAAGATATGTTAGGCCATTTTAGGTTTTAGAGAGATTCATTCTAGTAGCATATCATTCCTAGTTACCTCAAAGGTACTGGGCTATGCATGACGTCTTTCATGTTTCTCAGATATAGTTTTTCTTTTCAGACTCGTCTCAGGTTTTTTAACCTTGATGAAGTTGGGTTGAAGGCGGATGCATATTTCGAGGACAACCATTTTTAAATTTTGTATTGCAGAATGAAGGTTTTATGTTTCTGGTTTGTCCCTCATGTACAATTTCAATGGAATCACAGGTGATTATAGGACGATACATGGGAGAGAGAGTCCAACATACAATCCGAATGGCCAGATTTCTTTGATGCTACTTCTTCATCTCCCTTGGAAGGGAAATTATTGGACGAATTCGTTTATGGGGGGATGTTTTTAAGAACCCATATCATTATTTCAGGTATGCATAATCATTTTAGGATGTTGATTAGAGAAATAAAAGAAATGGGGTTTTTCTTGGTACATGACGTGAACTCTTGAGTACACGCCATGTACCTGGTTGCCACATACAACCATGGAATAGTCGTGTAACGGCCGAGTACAAGGATGTGTGATCATCTGGCTAACCCACTTAATTTGGAAACTAGGTGAGGCTAATACATGGTGTGTACATTATATGAACACAACATGAATTTTTTTTGATAAATTAGAGTAGGGTCACGTCTTATCTTCGGAAACACATTCTTCTGGCAGTGGTTCATAATAGGAGATCAATGAAATGGACAAAGTACTCTGAACCCCTACCAATTCTCTATCCGAGATTTGATTGAGACATCATTGGGTGTGTTGGAATCCCACTGGTGGGTTCTAAAAACCCTAAGAGCCTTTCTTTTTTATTCTTCCTCTCTTGTGGTTTATTCAAGGTTGGGAATTTTTCATCATTTAATTGATCTACAAATATTTAGGCCAATTAAAGCGTCTTCATTCATGGAAATTGATCATATGACATAGAGGTTAGTGGTTTGTGTCTTTTGTTGTTCATATTTGGATTATATATGTTAAAATTTCTATATACCCATGTTTTTGGTATTGCGTGTTTTGAAGTTTGAGCCTATTTATTTCATGTTATGGTTTAGTTGTCTGATTAAGGGTTGTTGCTTATGTGTAAGGAAAATTACTTTTTTATTAGACACCCCATGGGGGTGTTTCCCTTGATTGACTGATTATAGTCATTTGGTCTAGGATTCCTATGAGGTATATGTTGTTGTACATGCCATAAATTGTGTGGGATGGAGTTTTTTTATTATATGAGATGCATGTTATAAGGATTGTGGAAGTTTTTCCTAGGGTAATTTGACTGTGAGAGCTTCCTGAGGTAGGATCAAGTATTTATACTTGACTATTATGTTGACCCAAGGGTATTGACTATTAGAGGTTCCAGGTGGTCACCAACCCAAGGGTTTTGACCATGACAGTTGCTCAGGTGTTACATATAATTTTTTAATGCTATATTGACCAAGGTCTATTGATTATGGGAGATGCCCAGTTAGTCACTTGTTAATGTTTAGTTCTATGTTTGGCCAATTGGGTTAGACCGTGAGATCTTCCTAGAGGGTCGTTATTAAATGAATTTTTTTGTAAGAACAAGGGGATTAGACTGTGAGAAATTTTTTACGGGTTGTTATTGAATAATTTAATGACTGTTAAATGTCTATCAAGAAAACAAACGTGCTTAGAATCGATCTTACTTGATTTGGTTAGATGGTTTTATGCGACATCGATATTTTACTATTATATAGTGGGATATAGAGCATAAGATAGAACTTGAGATTACATGATTTAAAAGAGGAATAATAAATGTAAATTAATGAAATTGAAAACTACAGGACTGTTTTCTTTTGTTTCATTCCTAGTTGATTGATTCCTTATGCTTATTGTATGCTATACATAAAAATTCATTGAATGTTAGGAACAAATATTTTGGTGGCTGCCTATTGGGATTCGTGGAACACCCTATTTGGGTAATGTTTTGGACACATGAAGATCACATGGTTAAAGATATAGATAAGTTCAATCACCCTTCTTTATCGGGTACTTGTTTGATGTTGGTGCTAGAGAGAATGGGACCAAGACGATACTTCTGATGATGCTGCAGTTTACTTGTTTACTTTTATAATTTGGTTTCTGTATTTCATTCCAGTATTATGACTTGTTTGGATATTTTCTTAGACACATATTAAATGAATCATATAAATATATATATATATATATTCTTAGATTTGATTTACTTTCATCCTTTTACATATTAGTTATATTGTTTGGTATTACCCCTTTCGTTGTTGTTTCCTATTTGATTTCTGATGTGTATACTCTACAAATGATGGAATAGTTTCCCCATTATTAGAACATGGCCTTGGCTGCGAGTCGGTAGCCTCTGGAATTTAAGGAAATTCTCTTGAATCCATCTGACTAACCAGGTTTAGGTAACTTTTGGGTGGCACCCAGATTCAAGATGTTACATTAGTAGTAGACACCGACTCTGAGCCTTCTTGGTTCGGGTCACTATAATTGGTATCAAATGAAATTTAGTATCAACCTTAGTAAATAGATTTAGGAAAACATTTGTAACATAACATAACCATATGGTACAATTTTAGGATAAGTATAAAAGAACTACCTTGAATTTTGATGAAGTAGAAATTTTTTGGGTATTTCTTGTAATACAACACTTTTTGGATACTACAAGTGGGTGCGGTTCTAGAATAGAAGTAACTAGAGGTGATAACTCTGACATGGTGTTTCGAGGTTTGCCCTAGGTAATATGGTATTGGAAAACAAGCCTTTATCCGTACCTGATTTGACACTCTTTGGGGATATGCTTAGGATAATTAACCATTGCTGGGGGATTTGAATAGAAAATGAAAATGAATATACTGGGTTAAAACTAAGGTGTTTTTGATTAGAAATAATTTTTCATACATTATAAATCCTAAAAATAATATTATTCATTAACCATATTCCATGGAAGGATATATGTGAAAATAAGTGTTTGAAGTATTTTTGAAACAGGCTTGTAATGAAAACCTTGGATAAAATTTAATTTAGTAATAAACTTTATTTCAAGGATGTCCATCATATTTTTTTGGAAATTATATTCATAATTTTTAGAGAAGGACAACATGTAAGCCAAGTGATAGAGAATCAACTTAATAAAAGCCATGCATCTTGATCCCATCACCAAAGGATAATACGGGTTTCATGCCAACCACTTACCTATGCAATGTCCTGGTTAAAATTTCAATGTTTTTAGTTCAACAAGTTGGTGAATAAATGTTAATGATGAACTAGTAATATCACATTTGGGGATTATAGATTATTCAATTAATAAAATTTAATTTCTAAGACATTTAGAGAAAAATAGTTAGACTTTCCAGTCTTCAGTTTTTCTTACGATCCTTTAAATGTTTATTTTGGTTCTTCAGGCATAAAAAATTCATTGTAGGTAGTTAATTTCTGGGTGTAAAGGAATGAATTACAATTTTATCCAGCAATAAGAAAATTTTAGTATTTTTCATATGAAATTGAAACAAATCATGTAGGAATATTTCCATATTTTCTTTGTTAATAAATGAATTACCCAACAATAAAAAATGTCTTAGAAATAAAATGTTGACCTGATATATTTTATTTGAAACAATGGCCATCGAAATCATCACATATTTTTGACTTTGAGGCCCTAAAATTTCTATTGATAATTCTTATTTTTGTGACTAATGACCTTGATCACTCCCTATTAATATTTACGCTTTTCCGAAACATATGTATATCTACTTTCCACTAATATTTGGATACTTACAAACCACATTACATGTTATTCCATGTGACCATTTTTAATTCTCATTCACTCTTCTCTATAGTCAATTTTACAAACCCCTATAATGATGTGGTATTTAACTATAAGAATTAAAAAAAAATATTACCAATATTGAGTTTAAATTGGAATGATTCAATTTAATTAAGGTGAGAATAATGTCACACCCTGAAATTCTAATGTACAACTTTTGATTCGATAGCGTGTATGACATGCATCACCATGTGTGTAAGGGAATATAATATCCCTAGTGTCTACTATATTTTTAATATTTTCAATAAATTCAATACATGTTATATCTTATAAATGATGCATCACCGATTTAGATTGTATTTTACACAATAGGAAAATTTATCGATTGCTTGTATTACACAAAAGAGTGGCCTTTGTCAATAGATTTCATTACATGCAATACCTAGTTTCACAGACTAAAAATGTATTATTAAAAAATTATTATTTAATAAATTATGATATATCCTATCCATTATGTCAGTAGTTATTAATCACATTAAATAAATTATGAAAACTAATAGTTTATATAAATATAAAATTACTTCATTGGTTGAAAATTGATCTAAAATGAAAATAAGAACCAATTGACTTAAAAAAATATTATTATTGATATTCTTACAAATGAGTATTGTCTTAATAAGACTAATTAATTACAGTTTTTGAAGATTCAAATAAAATATTTATTTTTTATAATTTATAAAATATTTTTTAGATTCCTCCATTATGTTTTATTTCTATAAGATGATAACAAACCAAATTTTGTACATAAAAAAACTATTTTCATAAAGGCATATTTTACTACATTTAAATTGAGAATCCATTTTAAATATGAATTCTGAAAACATATTTTATTTATTATTTATTATGTCAAAATATACTTAATATATGAAATAGAAACCTAAAAATTATTTTTTGGGGAATATTTTATATTTTTTAAAAAATTAATTTTTTAATGAATGGTAAAAAATTCTGATTTTTAGTTTAAAACATCTTTTTCATTTAATTTATTTATAAGGATAGATTATAATGGTGGTCACTTTTAATGTTTAAATAAACAAAATATTTATAATTAATCCAAATTTGGTCTGTGTAAACATTTCAACATTAAAATTAGGTATTAAAACGTAGCATACTTTTTCAAGTTTTTACATTCAATCCCAGTATTTTTGTTCCATATATGGGATATATTTTAAATTAATTTCAGAAACTTATGTTATTGGACTTTGGAAAAATGGGTTAAATATTTTAATTCACAATAATTATTAATTTACAATAATTTTAAATTATTTTTTTCAATAAATAGTTGTAGAAGTAATGAAAAAAATTATAATTATTAATGTACAATTAAACTTAATAAAGTACTAATCATTTAACTTAAGGGACCAAATGACCGGTCCATTTTTATAAAACCAAATATATTGAAATTGTTTTTAAATTAACCTTCAATTATTATGTTTTTTGTATGACTTTTTTAGCTACAAATGTGGGTACACCTAATTTCTTCTCAAAAACACCCAGTGACTCTTTTTCCTCCACTAGAAAAGTCCACCACCTCTCTTGATTCGTCACACCTCTCAAACCAAATTGAATTGTACAATATATATCCATATAAATATAAAAAATACCATACCTGACATTAAAGCCTCCATTTTAGAAGAAATCGTTCAAAGAAATTCCTCTTGTATTATCCTAAAGTAGTTAACTAATTTTTAAGGTAATGCTTTCCAACAATCACTTTTATTTCAATTACAACTCCACCTAAAATATTATTCAACAAAGTACATAAAAATACAAAATTATCATAAATAAACTACGATTTATTTATTTTATTTTTTTAACTTTCACTTATAAACTGACCCAATAATTGGGTAACAAACAATTTTTTTTAACGGTGAACTACCACCTCAGGAAATGATGATTGTTCATTATTTATTTACCTTCTCTCATGGTCACCATCGTGGACGAAATATATATTTATATATGTTATATATGATATTAATTATTTCCGTAATGCTCTTTATTTCTTCTTACAAAACATATATTTAAACATTCCATTTTCTGTAAAACTGATATTATAGATTGTGGATGTGTTGAATATGGACCCTAAAAATGATTTCATTCATTCACACTCTACATAGAACAGATAAATAATGGGTTTAATGAAAGATATATGGAATTGAAAAACTATTTATTTATAACCTTTTCTTTTTAAGATACTTTTTATTATTCATTTGTATAATGTGGGTTTCTTTGAATAAATTTTCAAATGACAATACTCTCATGAGTGAGATGAATTTTATGGAAGAAATTCCTTTTAAGGGGGTAGAATGTAACGCCCATTGATTATGTGAAATATTTTTTTTAAAAACATTAATCTCTTAAATACTTTAAAAATAAACATTATCTATTAATACACTAAAATTGAGTTTGTATTGCGTTACACAAAACACTATGTTTATCTTGGGTTACATGAAACATCGATTTTGAAAAAACAAGTCATATTATTAATATATTATACTTATCACCTACCAAAAATAATTGAATGTATGAAATGGATTATCTAAATTATAGAAATATGGTTTACACATGAATATACAATTATATATTTGGCGAAAAATATTTTTCTAAATACAAATAAAATCTTTTGAAAATAATATGAAATATTTTTTTGGAGAGTTATTATTATGTTTATAAGTGTGTTATATATCAATAAATTAAAAATTAATTTATTTTAAACAATATTAGTTAAATATGAATATATAATATATTAAACGAAATGTTTAATATTCATTTTATGTATTTTCAATACAATATATAATAATAAATCCAATTTTACCATTAAAGATATATTTTTTCTAAAAAGACATTTTGTCACCGTTGTCGCACTTATTTTAAAAATAATTTTTAAAACATTTAGAAAGTAAAATTTTTAATATTAATTTAATTTTTATATAATATTTTAATATTTATTTTATGGTTAATTGTTCTAATTTTTTTAAAATGTTTTATTTCTTAAGGAATGGCGAGAAATACTAAATTTGAATTAAAATCTACATTTTTTAGATAATTAATAATATCAAATTTTATTTTTAGTTGTGTGTAATGTATTAATATAAATATTTTATATCATTTAATCCATTACTGGTCAATATAATCAATTTCATACTTCAATTTCATATAAAAACATTTAACATGAATGCCTTTTATTTTAAAACCCACTATCACTTCACATCTATGAGATTATTTTAAATTAAATTAAGCCACATCAATGAATTGATTTTGGAAAATATTAATTAACAATTATAATAATAGTAATAATTTATAATTTTTAATAAGATAAAAATGATTTTTTACAAAATTTAATGGTGAATGCGGTAAAAGTTAATTATCATAGTTATGATAAATATGTGTTTCCAAAGGGTTAAAAAAAATATAAGGGTAAAAAAGTTATAAACACATTTATAAAAACCATTTTCTAGAAATATTTCTACTATTCAACCTTCGAGGCCTAATAATGGCATATTTGGATCCATTATGACAAATAAAAATTGTGGGAGGACTTATTTCATTTCAAAAATACCAAGTGTGTCCTCTCCTGCGCTTCTTAAAGACCACCCCTCTCCTCCCATCATTCAAACATAAAACATTTATTAAAAAATTACATACAAAAATAACATTAAACATCACCTCCCATTATCCCATAAGACTTATTTTTTGAATAAATTGACCATTGCATGGATTTTGTGAAAACCTATTTGGGATACATGAAGAAGAGGTAACGATATTCAATGAACAATTTTTTTATTTCTTCCTCCACCCTCATCAATTACTTTTATATAATTATTATATAATGACCTTATTATATTCAAAATAATTATATAATTTTCAGTTGAGGTTGTGATATACAATCATATCCACTTCTATCAAATGGGTTATGAAATCATCATTTGTTTTTACATAGGACTACTACATCACGAACATATGTCATTGTTTTCTCATTACCTCATAAAAATGATGAAAAAAATAATGGATTTGTTATTTAAATATATTATGTATTTTATTTCTTCTTTTAATATTATTTTTGAATTGGTATATCACAAATAAATTCAACTTTCCATTTTGGGATTATATGATAATGTCGCTCGTGTGTACAACAGACTACCATCCCGCAAAGTGATGGGATTCATTTACACATTACAAGAAAGGTATTAAGGATTGTTTTAAAAAATATTTCATATATAAAATATAAATATTATTCTATTTTGATAATAAATTATTTACATTTATTTCACTCAACCCAACAAGAAAATAAAAAATAGTGATCTACCACATCCATGAATGTATGACCTACCGCCTCCAAGAACAGTGTAGTTCACTTGCCATCACTAATATTTTTGGAATACTATAATTAAATATATAATTAATATTTATTATATTTATTTCATGGTTATAAATATTGATATTATTGATCCATGGTCAATTCAAGAGGACCAAAAATATAACAAATCAAAATACATATAAAAAACAATGTGGTTGTTAACTGAAAACATAACATCTAAATTGAATTGTTAATACATAGCTAATGAATGTTCAAAATAAAATCATATATTGTTTTATATATATATATATGAATATTTTTCTTTTATATATTTATAATAAAATTTTATATATTTTATAGGAGTTTCCAATGAGTATGACAGATGTCAAGACATAAGGAAAGGGATTTTCATTTCACTTTCTAATTATGTAAGGAACATAGTGTATTCACCACCTATTTATTTTATGTGGTGCATAAAATTACCATGAATTTATATTTTAATTCATCAACAAAAATATATATTGGATTATGCATCCATTTTAGGATCCCTCTTTCATGGTGTCTACAATTATGAAGATAACAAATTTGAAATGGAATTTTGTCCTAATATTCATTATTTGTGTCATATGTTATTTTATGCACATATATTAATTTTTGAGACGTACATACATGATCATTTTCATGAAATATCCTTTTTTATTATCCTCATGACATTTTATGTTTAATTTTATTTAATTCATCCTTGTTTCATACATATTAATGTGACTTAAGTTGTAAAATCATTGTGTTACAATCTCCACATTTGGTAGGATTGATTATGAATATTATTCCAATGATTAAATAATTAGATATATTTCTCATGAAACTCATGAAATTTTTAATCCTCTAGTTATTTAATTAGAATACATGTTTTCTCTTTATTTTCTTAATTATATATACTCCATATTTTAAAAATAATGTTTTTAAGAGAAAATGTCTTTTTGGTTGAAATTTATTTGTCTCCCATAACCATGATTAATTAAAATAATTTAAAAAATATTTAATTGTTATCTTATTATTTTAAAAAAGTTATTTTTATCCATGTTTATGTATTTTTTAAAAATATTTTCTAAATGTATCCTCATGTCATTGTTCAAAAAAAATTCTTATTTCGATTATACTAAAAATTTGAAAAGAATAGTAGTTTTTTTACACACACAACATGAATTTTATTTCCTACTATCATAAACAACTAATTATTTTCAGATTACATTAAATGTTTTCAAATTTATTTTAAAATACAATCCATTCAATAATATTTTTGAATTTTTTAATTCTAAATAAATTATTTCAATTTAAAAATGATTTTGAAGGTGTTTTATGATTTAAAAATATTTTTCCCAAGGGGAATGGATATTTTATACAAGAAATATTTTAAATTAAATTAAATAAATTACTTTACATTTTTTTGATTTTTTTCCTACGAAAATAATTCTCAATATCTATTATGTTTTAAAAATGGATTTGCAATGAACATATATTTTCTTCAATAAATCACCCAAGAATTATTTAAAAATTATTTTTCATCTAATATAGCATTCATTGTGGTTACTTATTCTTCACTAAAGATATTATCCAAGGAAACCATTTTTATTTTCAATATGATTTGTTTATATTTATGATGAAATGATGTTTATAAAACATATTTCACTTCTACTGGTTATTCCATGATAAAAATGTTATGAACCCCCATAGTTTTTCGAATATTATACATTAATTAAATAATGAAATGATTATGAATCCTATTTATTTTCCATAAGTTATGTTAGGATGTAATTTTTCTGAACACATTTCATTTCATGCATTCTGATATGATAAATGTTAAATGATCTTGTAAAAAACATATGAATGGTTTTCATTATACTATGGTGGTTTCATTATTACCAATGAAATTTGTTATATTATAACCAAAGAACAGTGGGACCAATATATCTATTCAATGTATTAAATAAAATTTATATCTCAAGATATATACAAGACTAAAATTTGTACTGATCATGGTTTAGTAATATAGAAATAGAATGTGCAGTGAACTCTGTACAGAAATTTAGGACCGGAAAGGGGTGTGATCTCTGTTCAGTATGACATATTAAGAATTGGGAGTCAATAAAGTTCATTAACATAAGACTGTAACTTGTTTAAAACATGGATCAGTAGATGAAATTCGAATGGGGAGTGAACTCTATTTGTTATGTGATTTTGTCCACTATGATTTTCAAGTGTGTTAAACCTGAGTACTATTATTGTTTTTGGAGTGAAAACCATCCATTATGAGGAAAAGGATTCCAATAGGGATTAGTGGTGTGTCCCACCAAGAAGGTTTCCCTAACAATAATTTTCCATAATAGGTTTTGTAAATGATCCATGATATGTAAGGAAATATTTTTATATACTTACATATATGAAAAAAATTTATGTATTACCCTAATGTTATGCACTCATGGATCATTTTTATTAATTTCTTTATAATTCGTGTTTTATGAACATCAAATCATTCTTCCATGAATAGAAATTATTATCCTTGATATGTAGGGTATGGTAGTCAAATGTTATGGTCTAGTTTGCAATCCTTTTTTTAATGGTTGGGGACGAAGCCTAATTGTTATTATTTAAATAAAATACCATTTTAGATTTGGTAGAGGGAGACCCATTTCATAGTCCAATGGCCCAAGGCCAAGCAGCCTGAATACATGGATTAAAATCATTTTTTCCTAAAGGGACCCTCAGTGAATAGTACTGCTACAGTACCTACTACATTAACACCACCACTTCAGTTCCTTCTACAGTGCCTCTACCACTATAGTGTTGCCGCCGCTACAGTACCCATAAATTAGTCCCTGCCTGGATTTGATTCTGGGTCTTTTGGATGCCAAGCAGAAGCCTATACCACTAGGGTACAGGCTCATTAGCATGGTCATGTTTGTAAACCTTTATGTTCAATTAATCAATATATTTCTCCCTTGTTTTTCATTACTAGGAATCTATGATAACCATTTCTTATGTTTATTTTGACTACTTTATGAAGATAGGTTTTATATAGGGTATACCTGTGAAGAGTGCTTAATGAGAATATTATTCTTGCATGCATTTAAGTTCTTTCACTAGATAAGAATAGTGTGTTTGAGGATTCCAATGGTTCTAAACTATTATACTCCCCATGTTTTTGTTTATGAAATGTAATAAAAATTTAAACAAATGGTGTAATATCCAAGTATGATAATATTGAGCCATAATAACTAAAATATAATAGAATAGTATAAGAAAGAAAAATCAAATTGGGGAACCACATTATCCTAAAAATTAACATATAGAATGTCTAAATCATTACACCTTCTTTTTAATCTATGACACATTATGTTTAAACATGTTCTTTCATATAAATCATCAATTTAAATCCTTCTTCATGGTTGATAAATTGTTTCAATTTCGAAAATGTATCCCCCAGATGTGTCAAACTAGGTGTACAATAAGGCATGTTGTCGTGCACTAGGTCGCGATCATGTCCAACTGAATGTTCCCTTTTTATAGCTATTAACCATAGGTAACTATTTTATTAATACACTAAAACATATAGAATCTAGACATAGATGTAAATTATTTGAAACGAGTAAATCCATCTGTTACCAAAATTCGAATATATCTTCTTATACATTGACTCATCCTTATGCTTATATTTAGACATGGATTTAGGAATACCACTAATGTTTTATTATCATGGTTTATAGATTTTAACAAAAATATTTTGTTGATAAATAGTATAGAAACAAAGATTTACATATATAGATATTACATATTTTTAGATTAATAGTGAATATATTACATATACCTATGCATGAGGACCCATAAAAATTTAGTGACTTTTGATAATCGGTACGTAATCCTCCAATGTTTTGAATGATATTAATAATATCACAAAAGGTATTCCCGTTTATTTATATTAAAAAAATAACCTTTATAAAATAGTTCTTGATAAACTAGGGAAATTTTAAATAAGATATCTCAATCTCATATTCTAATTTATGGTTAATAAGGGAGATGAATAAGCGTAACATGAATATAATGGTATGATAACCTGAGAAAAACATTTGAAAACCTTAAAATGAATAATCAATATTACAATATAGAGTTATTTAATAAATAATAGATATTGATAATATATGAATCAAAAAGTAACTTTAGTTCATGAGAAATTATTTACTAAAATTAGAACAAGACTCATACATTTTCCACACACATAATAATATAAAACTTTACTTCATGGCTACCCACAAAGACACTCATAACATGTTATGCATGGGATAAACACCCATGTACCTGCTTATGTCAAGGGATGTCCTCCCACGAAACCTATTATAGTCTTGGGATATCCTCTCTTGTACCCTATTTTATTCTTGTCATGATGTACCTTGTTACCTCATTCAGGCTTCATATGATGTACCATGTATCCTCTTTAGGGCTTCAGATGATCTCATGTGTCCCCTCTTTAGGACTAGGGATTACCATCTATGAACCCATTGAGATCTTATAAAATTAATCATTACTCAATTTAATGGAGGAAGATATAGTTTCGACTGATTAAATATTTAAAATAAGACATATATATTCCCCAAGACCATAAAACATTCATTATATAATAACCCATCAAAATAAATTGGTTTCATAACCATTTCATCATAGCATAACCTATGAAAAAGAAACTAGTTCATTCTCATTTCATTATTTCATCATAAAATAAGGCATGAAAAAATATTTGGTTTGACTAATAATTATATCATGTTATGAGCTAAGGAAATAGTTGGGATTCATAATAATTTCATCATCAAAATCATAAAAATAAATGGTTCATATAAACGATGAGATTGTATCACAAAACCATTATCCCATTAGTATCTTGGGAATCATAAACCCCTTGAAATGGGGATAAAAAATTGGATATATGTATAAAATTATTTTTTCGGATTATAATTATAATATAAATTCATGTGATATTAATACACCAAATAAAACAATACACGTGGTGAATATGCCATGTGTCTCCTAGAAAAAAAGTGAAATGTAAATCCCATTATATTTTAGTAATCATCTGAAAAATAATCTAAAATAATGAATAACATCATATGAAACATTAAATATTATAATAATAATGTTATTCATGATATGACATATCAAAAGAGATGTATATTCCCTACATAAATGAAAGAAGATGTGAGTTTTCATTTGTCTCCCATAAATGAATGATACACTAGAAATCCCAAATATTAAGTCATGATTTCCTTATAAACCATTCAAAAACCATGTATAATAAACATAATATTATAATAAAAATAATATAGAACAATATATATATAATTCCATATTTTAAGTCATTAATACGACTTATTTCTAGTTTATCAACATACCCTTGTTAAAATAACATTTTCAGTTATACGAACATTGTTTTTTAAAATATTGTGATTTTTATTCCTGGTCCTTTTAATTTAATCATTGTTCAATCAAATATATATATATAATAATTATAAAATAATTATAAAATTTATTAATAAATTATACTTTCAATTACAATCAATAATTTCTATTTTGAGAAATGTAGTACGTTGTTATCATTGAGATGAGAGGATGTACATACGCCTTAGTAACAGTTACGTTTAACAAAAATTATTCTTCAAGGAAGTAAGTAACATTTTATCAATTCATAATGATAATAAATTCGTAAATATTATATTATTTCATTATATTTAATTATTCATATCATCCTTGTGGTGTTATGATGAAAATAGAGAGTCACATTGTTTTATAAATGAGGTAGTCCACACGTGCACGAATAATGTTTACTTATTTCACTGAGTGAAAATGAAATAAATAATATGATATATTATTATTTTACAATAATTAATACTTCATTAATATCATAATAATGTCATTTATATCACATATATTTATCCTTTTTATTATCCAAATAAATAGTTAGTGAAAAAATTACATATGTTGTACAGATGAAGGATGTTTTCATGTCCCCTATGTAATGGAATATTTAAAAGTATAGATATCAAAAATATTTATCCACATATCCAATTTAAATATTATATTTATTTCAATGATATAAATTGAATTAAATGATATTTAATTTATAAAACTTATCTTTAACATTAATTTTAAATATAATGTAAAATTATATATAATTAAAATAGAAAGTTATTTTTCAATTATAATTCAATACTTTTTCACTGTTCATAAAAAAATTAACCTTTTCAGAAAATTCAAAAATATGAAAACTGAGATTTTCTTCATAATGATTTTTCAATAGTTAATTTTTATTTTTTTAAGATAAATTATATAAACATCTAAAAAATTATATTTGAACTAAGTGCAAGAAAGGTTCCAAAACAACTCTTTAGAAAAATACTTTATTTAAGCATGAAATTGAATTTCTTCTAATCTATTATCTACAATGCACATAAGATAGAAATTAATAAATTTATTTAATATGAAAATTATATATTTTATTAATAAAATTAATCAAAAATGGGTTGTTTATTTTATTTTTCTAAAACATGATCGTTTACATAAAAAAAATTATAATAAATTTTTTTTTAATTATAAAATAATTTTAATTTTAATTTTAAAATAATTCATCAAAAAATAATTCTGTATAAGTGTGTAAACCATATATTTTAATTATTTAGGTAATAATATTTTAATCCATCATTCAATGGACTATGTGATAACTATCATATTAAATAATAATATTTTACTAGCCGTCCACACTTTATTTTTACTCACAATCGTGTGTAACAAAAGCTAAACTCAATGTTTCTTGTGATTAAAGATAAAATTAGTGTTTAGTGAAATTGATAAATCCCCATATTTAATGTAATGAAAATACCATAAATATTCAATTTATTTGAAAAATAAAATATCATAAAATCATAGGGTGTTACTAACGCTAATACCCTATATGATTTTTTATATGTTGGTATCTAGGTGGTTATTAATCCTATTTTTTATGATATTATATTCAATTATATATCATTAATAGAAATAAACCTAATAATTATGTTATATGATGGTATCATGAACATTATCCAACTCTATGTATGGTTTTGATATGTGGTGATATCCTAGTTGCATGATAATACCACTCTCCCCACTAATGATTAAGATATATAGTAATATCTAATGTGGCTATAAATAACCATGATGATTAAAATATGTGGTGATATAGGGAATTATTTTTAATCCCCCTAATGAGTATGATATACGGTTATATCTTACATAATCACTAATACCATAAATGATCTTGATATATGGTCATATAAATGTTGGATACTTATCTATCAGTTGATCATTGTTTGTCGTGATATTTCAGTTAGTATCGCATCCCTTAATATTTTTATTATATGTTGATATCCTGGTGGTCTTCGTTTCCCACAATGAAAATTATTTAATTTGGTATCTGAGATGGTCACTTATACTCAGATGATTATGATTTTGGAGATGGTTATGGGTTGGAGAGGTATTCTTCATTATTGTTCTTGTACTAAGGGAAGCAAGCATGTATGTATTAGGGTTTAATTGAAAAACTTTTTTAAAAGTATATATTGGGATTAAACTTATTTCAATTATATACATAAGTTTCATTTTAGAAATTATATTAATTAGGTTTTAGAAAAAGACAACCTATAAGTTGGAAGACAACCAATAAAATTTATCCAGGACATAGGTCTTGAACACATGACCGAAGTACAATAAGTGTTTCATGCCATCAAGTATCCTGTAAAATATCTGGGATAAGTTTTTTATAGTTTTTAGATAACAAGTTTGTTAAATAAATATTAATTACAAACCAGTACTATCACTTTTTATGAATATTGATTAATCTAAAAAAATTATTGGTTTTTTACTTAGGTAAATATAGATACTAAAATAGGTCATCCTTTTATGGTCCATAAGATCCTTTAGAAATGTATTTTTGTAGTTCATGTATCAATTTTAATTTTTGAGTGAATTAAAATTTGATCGAAGAAAAACAAAGAGACGGTATTCTTCATATAAAATATAAACCTATCAATTATGTATATTTTATTATAATCATAAGAATTAAAATAATTCAGCAAAATTAAGAAAATTATATTCAAAAAAAATGTTTTCTTGATACCTTAATCTATATTGAACCGATTGTCTCTTAAATCATCATAGATTTATGAATTTTAGGACCACATCCTTCTATAGAACATTCAGTTGTTTATAAATGACGCCCTCATTAACTTCCTGTAAATACGTTGGATTTTCCTCAATGTATTTATTCCTACGTGACACTAATGTTCTCCTACTTAGAGACCTAGTTACATGGTAGTCCATGTGAAATTTTTAGGTTACATGCTTCCTCTGATAGTAGATGTATTACGAACCCTAATCAATATTCAGGATTTAGAACATTGTAATTATAAAACAATCTATCAACATGATCAAGTTTATATTTATAGAACTCAATTTAAATATGTTGGGGGAGAATGTGACACCTTAATAATCTAAAATAAGAACCTTGTGTTTGATATCATATATAACGCATGACACCAAGAGCATAAGAAACTGTAATATCTAAGTACTTTATAATAAATTTACTATTAAAAATATATTCTATATATTTCAATTCATGAAAACCCAAGTTATCATTCATTAAACATGAGAGTGAGATTCTTTAATGTCTTTCCTTACACGCGTGACCATGTTTTATTCAAGAATAATATAATTTTAAAATATAATGAGATTTAAACTTTCCATTAAATTAGTAGTTAAGAATAGTAATAAATAACTTATAAAAAAGTATGGTTTATTAAAATATAAAATGAATTTATTGGTAAAAAATTTAATAGAAATGAATTAATAATAAGTTGAATAAAAAGAGAATATTTTTACTAGAAGCTATTTTTATGCTAAAAAAGTTATTTTATGATAATATATTAAATTAATTAAAATTTGTGAGTGATATTAATAATATATATTCTTATTATTAAATAATTTGTTTTTATTCGTACAATTTTGTATATGCATAAGATAATAACAAAACCAATTTTACATTGAAACCCCTATATTTTATGAAAGGCAATTTTACAACCTTTTTATGGAGAACCCATTTTAAATACAAAATTTTAGAATTTAATTGATTTAATAAGTAAAAACGTAATCCCAAAATTTGAAATAAAAACATAATAATTAGGTGACATTTAATTTTGAAAATATTTCCAAATCATTCATTTTTATTGAAATATTAAAAACACTGATTGTTAGTTCAAACTCATTTTTTCTCTAATTTATTTATAAGTTAAAATTATGATTTTAATTGGTTATAAATTTTAAATAGATAATAATTTTGTAAATCAATTAAACAAATTTCATTTGAATTGATTTTACATTGAAATTTATTCTAAAAACATCGAAAACCTTTGGGCGTTCTTACTTTAAATACCAGAGTTGTTGTCATGTCTGCCTGCTTTAATTTAAATTAATTTATGACACATATTTGATTGTAAGTTCCAAAAAATTGATTCCATATTTTTATTCAAAAAAATATATAATTATTAATTATTCCATATTTTTTTGGGAAAAAATATTAGGGTATGTATTTACAATTAATTACAATTATTATGGAAGAAATAGACATACTAAAGGGTTAAACATTTAAATTAGGGAGCCAAATGGCATAGATACTTGTACAAAACCCATTGTGTGGACATAATTCGTCCATTAAAATTACATTCTTTTGTTTTTTGTGTTTTTATGACTTTTTTGTTTAATAAAATTTATTCAACTAACATGAATCAAAAAATTCCAAGTCAATCCTTTCATTCCATATAAAAGGCCACAACCTCTCCCCATTTCTGAAATCTTTAAAAAAAATTTGTTTTGGAAAATATATCCCCATATAGTTTCCTAAATTCCCAAAAATCAACATCAATTCCTTTATTTGGGCATAAATCCTTCTAAGTAATCTTTTTGGTACAAACCGAATGATGTTACATGAATAAGAGGTAACCTATTCTCTGAAGCTTTTAAATTTTATTTCTATTCTCCACTCCCACAACACTCATTATTCCAAGAGTTTATAAGAATACTTGTATAATAAACATAAAATAATTTTTTATGGTATGTTTTCAACCTAAAATAATCAACACATCCTCATAATTGGTAACGAACATACTGTTTCTATGTGTGACAAACAGCAACCTCACAAAAAGATAATTGTTCATTTTTCCTTTAAAACCTCTCATGGAGGAAATTATTATTAAAAATATATTTACATATGATATATTAGATATTAATTGTTTCTATTATTTACTTTATCATTTTATTACACATAAAATTAATACATTCCATTATACATTAATACGATGACATCGTTTAAGGAAGTATGGACTACCGCCCCATCAAAGTGATGTGATTCATTCACATTATAAATGGAACATAAAAAGGATGGTTTTAATTAAACATATGTGACATAAACAACTCTTATATTATATTAATTTTATAATTATCTTTATGATATTTACAATATATATATATCATTTTCATTATTACACATTCAAATACTTAAAATATGATAAAGATTTTCATGTATGTGTTGAATACCGCCTCTTCAACATGATGCCAATCCTTTTTTAATCAGAAGAGTTATATAAATAATTATATATGACTAACTAATTATTTATTTATGATATAATTATAATTATCGAAACATATGATGATTTTTATATTATTTCCGTAATAATCCTCATAAAAAATTAATGCTTCTCATGCGTATGTATTTCCTACCATCTCCATGATTATAACATTGTTTAATTTTTCCAGACATTATATAACTATTGTTCTTAAACGTAAAATTTTTTTATGAAAATAATTATTATGTCATTATTATTATTATTTAGATGTTATATAATGACCCCATTTAAAATAATTGACCTACCAAATCCTTTTTGAAAAATAAAATGAATTTTTTGATGACACCTAAAGTAAACATTTTTTTTAATTAGTTGAATACAAAATAGTATAAAGTGAAATAAAATTATTGATAAAAAATGAAAATGGATCTAAATATTATATAAAATTAACATAATTTTATTATACTAGATTTAAAAGGATGTTAAACTCAAATAAATACAAGGTAAGGGATTCACATCTCATTTTTTACATCCATGAGACAAATTTCATATTCACCACATACATATTTTTTCATGTGTATATACTTCCCATTTTTTTATAATATATTATTAATATTTTTATCTTCATAGAATATAAATATATCATTAAATATTATCCCTTATGAGCATTATAATTACAAACTTTATAATGTGGTATGAGAAACTTTAGAATATTTAAAAATTATTTTCCCTAACAATAACATTAATGATCATTCAATGGTATTTGTATTTCAGGAAATTATACAATCGCTATTAAATATAACCTCTCATTTTCCTCTTCTATGGTAATTCTTGAACTTTTTTTGGTATTTCTACCATTTTATACTCTTTATAACTCCAAATTATTTAGAAACTTTCTTCCTGAATAAAAAACATTATTCTTCTCTTATTCGAAGAAGATGCTTTCTTCTAAAAACCATATTTTTTAAAATGTTTTCTAAAATGTTTTTAAAATGATTTGGTAAAACAATTACCCTTTTTTATATTATAAATTTTTTCAATGGAATATTTCTACCACTTTCTAAATAAATAATATTTCTAATATTTTTATCATGCCTGCTGAATGTCCTTTTTACCATGTACTGAATATATGAATTTTCCCACCATCTATCTATCAAATCATCCACTGTGTGGTAATATTATTAGTGTTATAAAATAAAATGTTTTAAATATTTATTTCCACATAATAAGATTTTAAAAATCAATTTCAAAATAAAAGGATATTTTCCCCATAAATTTTAATAAAATATTTTTTTTAATGTTCAATTAATAAATGAAAAAATCCTTTTATCTTACTCCACTTGTGTTATATTGTATAGATATAATAATTATTCTTCTTATAGACAGTTTAACATTGATAGTTACAAGTTTAGTGTTCACATAAACATCCTTGATTATTTTTAGTCCCCTAAAATTATTGAATTTCCAATGAAAATTAAACATTGAACTTACCTTAATTATTAATATCATTATCATAGAATTTTTCATTGACTAAACCATATACCATTTTTATATGTAATTTAATTTGAATGTTATTTGATTATTTGTGAAATATTGATATATCTGAATAGTTTATACAATATGGATATTCGATAATAAAGGTATTATTTATCAATATTAGGAATGCCTTGTAAAAGTAATATATAGGTTGAGGAACATTTATGGTAAGAACTATAGGTAGTGGTCCAGTTAATGAAATCCCCCCAATTCATAGTTAGTCTCATGAGAAAAAATAGGTGACTTGCCACCTTAAATTGATTTTTATCAGCCAGCTAAACCTTATTCTGAATGTCCTTGTCGGTATTATTTTCAAGTACCTTAGAAACATGGCATCCAATAAATAAGAATTTAACTCATTTATTTTCAATTATTATTCATCAATGTTATGTTTTGTCTATATATCTATGGATACATTTTCTTTTCTTTTCATTAAATAAATATAATTTTTATTAGTTTCAATCCATTCAATATTTATTTTACCTTTTATAGTTATTTTAATTGCATGTATGTTAAGTTATTTGCGTTTATATATTTACTATTCTCATTTATTCCTTATTTCTTCTTCTATATTTTTTCCTTTCTGAGTATGTGACCATGCCCTTATTATATTTTCCCCCTGAATCCAAGAATCATACTATGATATATATTGCAGGCTTCATTTGATGTATTATAATTATCATTGTAGTTATTTGGATAGAGAAGAAAAAAAATATGTTGTAATGAGTGTATTCAATTTTAATACAAGAAAAATTTATGTATATCATTTACTAAGAAAACTAAACACTCATTTCATTGGGATTTGATTCCTTGTAAACATGCCAATGTGATTCATAGTAAACATGATCTTGGGGATATCATGGGTAGGGTCCTTGCTGTTTTGATGTGTAATATTTTTCTAGTGATTATGTTTTTAAATTTCAAAAGTGGTTTTCAATATGAAAGAGACCAAATCATGAACTCTCTACATGAGATTTAATTTTCTGATACATTGATGTATCATGCTTCAAGATAAAAATTTCCCATTCTTTAGAGGGATAAAATCATGTGAAATTTTATTCCTTGGATAAAGATGTGATATATGAATTGTGTTTAATGAGAGTATATTTTTGAACTATGTAATATTTAATGAATTTGATTCTATTTAATTTTATGTGTAAGGGTCACCATGTGATGCATAAGTGTAACCCTATTTTTTTGAAATAATTTAATTGAATTTTAACTATTTAAATAATATTTTATAGTGAAATGTACATGGAAAAGGAAATACAGAAATGTTTTTATGACCTTGCAAACAATAAATTGATAAAGTAGTAGAGTCCCACTTTAATAGATAAAGATACAAAAAAATTCGTAAATTTTTTTATATGTAAGTGTTACAATTATATGTAAGTTTAACTCTGTGACGTGTAAGAGTTACCTTATGATACGTATGGGTAAATAAGATTTGAATTTATTATTAAAAACGGAAATTATATAATATATTATCCTTAATAAAACTTTGAAGGGTGTATTTTTGACTCATTAGGCATACCCAATGATACATAATAGTTAATATATTACATAAGGGATAGAAAAATGGAAAATTATATAATAAAAATTAATTACTCATATTCTTAAGGGAAAATATACGATATTTAAGTATTATTATATGATATGTAATGGTAGCAATGACAAGTGAAGGTAAATATAGCATTTTATATAAATAAATTTTGATATATTGGATGTTGTGAGGACGATGTACATTCTTTAATGTTCGATTTAGGGGAATTCTAACACAATATAAGGTGGGATACGTTTTGGAGGGTCGCATGGATGTAATAGAGTTACTCTAATATATGTGGGTAGTTCTTTCTATTAAGAACAATATTTAACTCATAATGAAACACTAGTCGTTGAGGTTGGGTTTTTGTTACCATTTAGGGATGTTTTTCCAAAACATAGTATAAGGGCCTAGGCTCGGTGGGGTGTTTTGTAGAGGTGTTTCTCCATGATCCTTATGGTTCACTCAACATTGGAGAGACTATATTGTTTTTCTAACCAGGGGTAGGATATTATTTTGAGCATTTATAATTATACCATTGTAATGATTTCTTCCTTTATAGGATGTATAAAGAGGTGTATTTTATCCATCACTTTACTTTCTCTTATCCCCTTAAACCACATTTATCATTTTTATGAAATGTGTTTTCAATCATCATTTCAGGTATTCATTTCGTGTTCATACCTTAATATTCATTTTCTTAGTTTGATGAAATTTTTTTCAATATTGGTTACGATTTGATTGTTAATCCACTATGGAATTGTAAAATCTGTATAAGTATGATGGGGGTTTCATTTTAATTTACAAGAGCGGATATATAGGAGACAATATCTCATGGATTCATTTCATTTACCTATGGTAAAAAATATCTATAAATTATTATCTTTATTGATATTGGAAATTATTTAATTAATGACATGGTGGTTTTTGTTTTAAAATTTATCAATTTTGGGCTCGGGGTTGTGTCTGAACTGGTATGCAACCCCCCATTTTGGTGTTTTAATGTTTTTATTCAATAAATTTAGATATTTAGTTCTTATTACATAATAAATTAACTATAGAATTATTTTTTCTAATTAACTGTAATGATTATATAATTATTTTAAATTAATTTTAATGAATCTATTAATTCCTATAGTAAAATTATGGTTTTATGTGTTAAAAAAAATTGGTTGATGTTAGTAGTCAATATCCTCTTAAATAGAATAACTCCTAATGTGGTACGGGTTACATAAACATCCCATTAAGGTTTATAATATCATGTATAATGATATATGTGGTTTCACCACTTCTGTGTAGTCGACCGTGAATTATAAATGAATTGTTTCATTGAAAGAGTAATGAGTAGAACTGAAGTGCATTAGACCACATGGGGATTTTAATCACTAAAATGGATTCCCTAATTATTGATGGAATTACAAAGGACCAATAAGTTATATTGTGTGATATAGGTATCCAAGATATGTGTTAATATAGTTAATGAAACATAGTAGCACATGGTTCACTCTATATAGGGGAGTGTGATGGATTGGAAATAGATTTCTTAATAGTAGAAAAACAATACCTTGAGTTATCTTGTTTCCCCTTTCCTAGTGTATTAATGTACCTAGTTTGTTTTTATCTCATATTAGTATGTATGTATCTATGTGGGTATACCTTGTGAATTATTTATGTATATACTGTGTTTTAGGGGACCAACCTAGCCATACATTGGTGGTGTGATGGTAATTATTCCCTTCCATTATTATTTTCGAAAATAGTATTTATTTTTCTACCAACTCATCTAAGATAAAATCATGGAAATATTTAGGTACACTCCATGTATCATAAGGAACATTTCATGGGTGTGGGGTGTTACACGACCAGGTTGGAAAAGGATCACACCCATGATAATGATAAAGGGAACATACTGTGTAGTGATTTTACACATAGTCTGACCCACTTTTCATCAACTTGAATGCTTTACTTACATGTTATGTAATGGTGCATTTAATTTTTTTGTTCATGATAAACATGAACAAAGCTGTGAGCTTGCCCAAGAAAAGTCATGCCACCAAGACATCCTCCAGTTGTACTCCTGGTATAGGGTGATGATCAGACTCAAGAAATGGTAGCTTAAAGAATACCAGCAGATCCTACTATCATGACCGAATTGAAAATAACTATTATACTAGATTCATATGTTGATTCACACTTCCATGAAAGATTTTTGATGATGATGTAGACATTTCAGGGAGCCCCATATCCTGCCCCAATTATGGTAGAGTCGAAGTGGGTGTTCCAGCAGTAGAATCCTCCCACCTTCATTGGGAATGGAGGACCACATGTTGTAGAGTCATGGTTGGAGGCCATGCCTTCAATCGTTGAGCTTCTATACATGCCTTCTGAGAGGAGGGTGAAGCTCGCGACATAAATCATACGAGATTCGGCCAAAAGATGGTGGGTTGTTATATCACAGATTGGACATCATCAGGATATGGAATGAGAAGATTTGTAGAGGAAATTTTATGATTACTTCTACCACGATATGTTGAGGGTAGACCAAGCCTGAGAGTTCATGAATTTGGATTGGGTTTCTCTTTCAGTTATTTATTACTCATCAATTATTACCGATCTTTAGCACTTTTCACCTATTTTGGGAGGTGATGAGTTATCACTGGAAAGGTAGTATGATGATGGTCTTAGGTAAAACATTTGATTGTAGTTGAATTTCTTCAGGATAACATCAGTAAATGATATAGTCTATCAAGCACTAATTACTGGGTGCAATCTGATTGAGTTTTGATTTGTGAGCAAGGGATGTTCAACGTCATGGGTCGGTACTCTTTCAACAGATAGAAGGAAGCACTAGAGGGAGATTTCATGTGGTGTTTCATTAGGTTTCCAAGTGGTCTGCTACCCATGTGGTAAGAGTGGGAATACGAGACCTCATTTCCCAGAGTTCCCCATTTGAGTGACAATCTTGTGGCAGGATGGGCCGCATTCAACGTTTTGGAAGGAATATCCCACCATTTATGAGTGAGGGGGGATTTGTTATGAATCCACATTCAGGTGCAGGACCACCAATTTATCATTAGTCACGGAATTTGGGTTTGTCTGGAAGAGGAGATAATCATGGGCATGGGATCCAGATTACAAGTTCTCAATGAAAGTAGGGTGGACCAAATCAGGGTATCCAGGTAGGGTTTTAGGGCTACGGTACATGTCAGGCATTTTTAATAGAACAGACTAAGAAGGAGTAGGAACTCATACCCTCTACAGTTATAGGTACGATTCTAATTTACCTATATATATCTTCTAATCTTTTTGATACATGGGATTCCCATTTTTTTCATCTATTTTATTGTGAAGAGACTTGGGCTCTTCATATTTTAATTTTAAAAATGTATTGGTGTTAGACACTTTGTAGGGGATTAAGAGGACTTGTGTACATCAATTCAAGTGGTTACCACTTTAGGTTGGTGTGTGTCACTTCTCATGGGACCTATATGTCTTAGAGATGATATAATCCGATATCATTCTTGGAATGGACTGATTGGTGTCCTTTCAGGCCATTTTTGATTGCTATAACCACATGGTGAGTATCATGTCACCGGAGGGCAGGTATTTTCTACACAAGGGTAGTGGGGATATCCAATTGATTATACCTAGACCCGAGCATCATGGGATTGGAGGAATTATAGTCTGAAAACTATGTTTATATCTGTATGACTAGATAACTTCACAGATGGACTTCACTATAGTGGTGAATCATTTCAGATATGTCTTTGTAGAAAACATTTCAGGTTTACCTCAAGATATAGAGGTATATTTCTCTATTGAACATGTTCTAGTAGATCCACCAGTGTCTATTCCCCCTTATAGGATGGCTACACCAGAAATATGGAGCTTATGATGCAGTTAGAGGAGTTTCAGGTAAAGGGTTTCATCCTAAAAAGTAATTATCCATGTAGTTCACCTATCCTTTTAGAGAAGAAGTTGGACGATACCCTAAGACATTGGGTGGTTTATCAGAAGCTGTACCAATTGACGGTCAAGAACCGATATCCCATACGAATGATTTATGACCTCTATGATCAGCTTTGAGGAACCATGGTGTTCTCAAAAATTTACATGAGATATGTTTATCATCATTTTCACATTAGACCACCAAATATACATCTTACAACATTTTGATTCAGGTATTTCCTATATGAGTAATTGGTAATGTCGTTCAAACTCACAAACTCATAGGAAGTTTTTATGGTACTAATGAACTGAGTGTTACATCCATACTTGGATTCCTTTTTCTAGTCTATGTGGATGATATCATGGGGTAGTCTCATACTTTAAACGGACATTACATCCATATTTAGATCCTATTGAGTACACTAAAAGTGCATCATTTACATGACATGATATTAAAATACCACTTTTGGATAGACCATATTCACTTCATGGGTCATATAATCTCAGAGATAGGAGAATCATTAGACCTAGAGAAAGTCACAGGAGTAGTTTACTGGGAGAATAGAAAATATTTATTTAAGGAATGGAGTTTTACAGGGATAGATGGTTACTACAGGCACATTATTTAAGACTTTTCAAGCTTAGCAGTGCCACTAATATGCCAAACTAAGAAGGGTGAAAATCGTTTATCGACAGATTCATACGCTTCATCCATTTAAGAGCTGAAAGGAAGATTGACTTTAGTTCTAAATATACTTTTCCACGAGGCATGAAAGATCTACTCTGTTAACTGTGATGCCTCAGGTATTGGGGTGGGAGATCATGTTTTGCATGCAGAGGAGTCATTTCATACCGGTCTCAGAAATTGAGGCCACATGAGAGGAATTAATAGACACATGATATCTAGTTGGATATAGTTGGGCTTCCTATGAGTAGTTGGATACAATATCTTTTGGGAAAACGTTTAATGGAATACACTGAAAACAAATCCTCAAGTATATCAATACTCAGCATGACCGGAATTTCAGATAGTGAAGGTGGGTTGAGCACCTTCAGTATGTATGAACTATGAGATTTCCTAAAAATTGTGGAAAGGAAACATAGTGGCTAATGCATTGAGCATGATAACTCGGATATAGGTGTTTCATGAGGCCAGAAATGAGGGATAGCTTATGGATATACTATCTAAGATTCATTTGGAGGGGCATGAAAATAAGGGTAAGGCATTTCTTTCTTCTGTAGCTATTACCTAAACTCTACAAGATTGAGTGAAAATGAGGTAGCTATCAGATAATGAAGGCCTAGTCCTATGAGAGAATGTATCGAGGGAGGAAATTACTCTTGATTGGATCATATGTGAGGAAGAGGTTTAGATTTTTCATGAATGCGTATGGGTGTTGGCAAACATACATGTGGAGTGATTATGAGATTTTCATTCTTCATTATGGGTAGTTCTTCCTGGTCTCACCCAGGCATATCAAGATCTACATCATCAGTATTGGATGATAGTCATGAAGTGGGATGTAGCTGGTTTTGTTATTATATGTTCCACTATTCAGCAAGTCGAGGAAGAGCATCAATGATTGTCATGTCTATTACAGCAGCTACCCAATCCTTTGTGGATGTGAAATGACGTCACAATGGATTTTGTGATGGGCTTACCAAGGTCACCGCAGAGAAATTATTATGTATGTGTTGTTGTTGACAGACACATGAAGGCTTCACATTTCCCACTGGTCAAAGAAAATTACAGTGTTGATGGCTTGAAAGGTTTTACATCAAATAGATTCTACTTTTTCATGGGGTTTTACACTCTATCATTTCAGACAGGGACGCGGGATTTACGTCTCATGGAAGGTAGGGACTATATTGGGTTTGGGTACATAGGTACTTCTGAGTAAAAACTACCATCCGCGGACCGATGGCCAGTCTGAGTACATGATTTCAGTTTTAGAGGACATATTTCAAGAATCCATCCTAGATTTTGTGGGCTCTGGAGAGAGTCACATATCCCCTGTGAAGTTTTCATACAATAATATTTTTAAAAAAACAATTCATAGGGAACCATATGATTGTTTGTACAGTTGGCCATGTAGATCACCCCTATGTTGGCTGGAGGTCGGAGAGAATGATTTTCTTGGACCTCATCTTGTTTAGGAGACCACTAAGCTGGTGGAGTTGATTTGGAAGAGGATGGCTACTGCACATCCATGGCAGAAATATTATACTGATCGATAGAGACTACCTATGGAGTACGTGGTTAGAGATCAGGTTTTCTTATGTGTCACACCAAGGAATGGAAATAAGAGTATTGGGAGATAGGGGAAGCTTTCATTGAGATATTCTAGGACATATGAGGATTTGGAGAGATTCAGTCTAGTTTCTAATCAATTTTATTTGCCTTAGAGGTACTGGGATATGCATGACGTCTTTCATGTTTCTCAGATACAATGTTACTTTTCAAACTTGTCTCATGTTTTTCAACCTTGATGATGTTTTGTTGAAGGAGGATGCATACTTCTAGGATCACCCTATTTTAATTTTATATCGCAGAATGAAGATTCAATGGGGCAGGTATGTTCCTCATGTACAGTTTCAACGGAAGCACTGGTGATTATAGAACGATACATGGGAGAGAGAGTCCAACGTAATATCACAATGGCCAGAGTTGTTTGATGTTACTTCATCATCACCCTTTGAAGGGAAATTCTAGGATGAATTGCTTTAAGGGGGGATGTTTTTAAGAACCCAGATCATCATTTCAGATATGGATCTTCATTTTAGGTTATTGTTTAGGGAATGAAAGAAATAGTGTTATTCTAGTTACATGATGTGAACTCCTAAGTACAGTCCACGTACCTGGTTTCCACATACAACCTTAGAATGTTCATGTAACAGCTGAGTACAAGGATGTGTGATCCTATGGATAATTTTATTAATTTAAAAACAAGTTATGGTTAATACATGGTGTGTACATTATATGAACAGAACATGAACTTTTTTTTATAAATAAGAGCAGGGTCACATCTCATCATCAGAAACACTTTCATCTGGAAGTGGTTCATAATAGGAGAGATAAAATGGCCAAAGAACTCTGAACCCCTCCAAATTCTCTATTCGAGCTCTGATTGAAACATCAATGGGTGAGTTGGAATCCCACTGCTGAGTTCTCAAAACCCTAAGAGACTTTCTTTTTTATTCTTCCTCTCTTGTGATTTATTCTAGGTTGGTAATTTCTCATCTTTTAATTTATCTACACATATTTAGGCCTATTCAAGGGTCTTCATTGATGGAAATTGATCATATTACATAGAGGTAGGTGTTTTGAGTCTTTTGTTATTTATATTGGGATTATATATGTTAAAATTAACATACACCCATGTTTGTGGTATTGCGTGTTTTGATGTTTGACCCTATTTATTATCTATTATTATCTTATTGTTTTATTAAGGGTTGTTGCTTAATTTTATGAAAATTTACCTTGTTATGGGACACCCCATGGGGTTGTTTCTCTTGATTAAATGTTTATATCCATTTGGCCTAGGTTTCCTATGATGCGTACATTGTTTTAAATGCCTTAAATTTCATGGGATTGTGTTTTTTTATTACATGAGAAGCATGTGATATGAATTGTGGAAGTTTTTCTAGTGGGAATTTGACTATGAGAGCTTACTAAGGTAGGTTAAAGTATTTATACGTTACTATTATGTTGACCCAAGGGTATTGACTATCAGAGGTGCAAGGCGGTCACCAACCCAGAGGTTTTGACTACGAAAGTTACTTCGGTGGTTACTTATAATTTATTAATGATATTATAAATAAGTGGTATTGACTGTCGTAGATTCCTAGGTAATCATTTTTGAATGATTAATACTATGTTTCACCAATGGGGTTAGACCATGAGAGCTTCATAAAGGTACCTTATTAAATGAATTGTTGTTTTGTTAGACCAAGGGGATTAGACTATGAGAACTTTCCTTATGGGTTGTTATTGAATAATTGAATGATTGGGAAATATATATCAAGCCAACAAAAACGCTTGGAATCAATCTTACATGATTTGTTTAGATGGGTTTATGAGACATTAGTTTTGTTACTATTACATAGGGGGATATAATGCTTAGGCAAGATATGGAGATTACATGATTCAAAGGATGAATAATAAATGTAAATGAATATAATTGAAAACTACATGATAGTATACTTTTGAGTAATTCCATGTTTATTGCTTCATTATACATATTGATTACTATATATATAAATTCATTGAATGTTAGGAACAAATATTTTATTGGTAGCCAACTTAGATTCTTACCAAACCCTATTTGGGTGATATTTTGGACACATGAAGATTACATGGTTGCAGGTATAGATTAGCGCAAGAACCCTTCTTCATCAGGTGCTTGATTGATGTTGGAGCTAGAGAGAATGGGACCAAGATGATACTTCCTATGATGCTGTAGTTTACTTGTTTCCTTTATTAATTTGGATTCTTTATTTCATTACAGCATTATGACTTGTTTGGCTGTTTTCAGAGATACATATAAAATGTGTCATATATATAGGATTATATTTGATTTATTTTCAGCCTTTTAAATCTTAATTATATCGTTTGGTATTGCCGATTTCATTGTTGTTTACTATTTTATTTCTGTTGTGTATACTCTGCTAATGAGGGAATAGTTTCCCAATTATCAGACCTTGGCCTTGGATATGAGTTGGTAGCCTCTCAAATTTGAGAAAATTCACTTGATTCAATGTGACCAACTAGGTTCAGGGCACTTTAGTATGGAACCCAGATCTGGGATGTTACATTAGTAGCAGACACCGACTCTGAGCCTTCTTGGGTCGGGTCACTACAATTGGTATCAAATGAAATTTAGTGTCAACATTGGTAAAAAGATTTATGAAAACATTAGTTTGATATTATAACCCTAAGGTACAAGTTCAGTATAATTATAAATGAACTTCCTACAATTTTGATAAGGTAGAAATGTTTTCAGTATTTCTTGCAATACAACCCTGTCTGGATACTACAAGTGGGTGTTGTTCTAGAATAGATGTACTTAGAATTAATAACATTGACATGGTGTTTCGAGCCTAGTCTAGGTACGTTGGTATTGAAAAACGGGCTTTTCTGGGCACCTGATTTCACACCCTATGGGGATATTCTTAGGATAATTAACCATTTATTTACAAACCATTATGGGGGATTTGAATTGATAATGAAAATAAATATCCTGATTTAAAACTAAGGTGTTATTGATTTAAAATATATTTTCATAGTTTATAAATCCTATAAATAATAATGTTGGTTAGCCATATAGCATAGAAGTATCAATCTGAAAGTAAGTGTATGAAGTATTTTGGTAATAGGCTTGTAATGAAAACCTTTGATAAAATTTAATTTAGTAATTAACCTTATTTCTAGGATTTCAATCATATTTATTTTGGAAATTATATTAATTTGATTTTAGAGAAGGTAAAATTGTATGCCAGGTGATAGCCAATCAAATTAATAAAGGCCATGGGTCTTGATCCCATGACCAAAGGATGATACAGGCATCATTCCAACATCTAACCTATGCAATGTCCTAGTTAAAATTTCTAGGCTTTTAGTTCAAAAATTTCATGAATAAATGTTAATGATGAACTAGTAATATCACTTTTGAGGATAATAGATTAATCAATTAATAGTATTGGTTTTGGAATATATTTAGAGAAAAATAGTTAGACTTGTCACTATTCAATTTTCATTAAGATCCTTTAAATGATTATTTTGGTTCTTCAGGCATAAAAAATAAATTATAGGTAGTTAATTTCTGGAAGTGAAGGAATGAATTAAAATTTTATCAAAGCACAAGAATAATTTAGTATTTTTCATATGAAATTGAAACTTATCATGTAAGAATATTTCCCTATATTCTTTATTAATAAAAGAATTACAAAACGTTAGGAAACTATCTTAGAAATAAAATGTTGACCAAATAAATTTTATTTAAACGGATGGCCTTCTAAATAAAAACATATTTTTGAATTTGAGTCCCTCAAATTTCTACTGATAATTCACTTTTTTTGAATAATGACCTTAATCACTGCGTATAAATATTTAATATTTTCCTAAATGTATGTATATCTACTTTCCATAAATGTTCTGATACATACAGACCTCATTACATGTTAATCCATGTGACTTATTTTTATTCTCATTCTCTCTTCCCTATAGTCTATTTTACAAACCCTTTTAACTATGTTGAATTTAAATATAAGAAATAAAAAACAATATATTACCAATATTGAGTTTAAATTGGAATGATTCAATTTCATTAAGGTGATAAGAATGTAACACACTAAAATTCTAAAGTACAACTTTTTATTTGATAGCGTTTATGTCAAGCATCACCAATTTGGTAAGGGAATATAATATCCCTAGTGTCTAGTATATGTTGAATATTTTCAATAAATTCAATAAATGGTGTATCTTATCAATGATGAAACACTGATTTAGATTTTATTGTAAACAATAGGAAAATTTATCGATAGATTGTATTACACAAACGAGTTGCCTTCCTTGATAGATTTCATTACATACAAGACATAGTTCCACAAAATAATAGTGCATTATAAAAAAAATATTATTTAAAATATTATGATAGATCCTTTCCATTATGTCAGTAGTTTTTAATAATATTAAATAAATTAAAAAAAACTTATGGTCTATATAAATATATAGTTAAGTCATTGGATACCAATTAATATTAATTGAAAATAAGAACCTATTGAATTAAAAAAGAAAAATTATTATTTATATACATCCAAATGATTTTTGTCTTAATAAGAAAAATTAATTAATTTTTTTAGTAATTTAAATAAAATATTTATTTTATATAATAAATAAAATATTATTCATATTCATCCATTAGGTATTATATGCATAATATGATAACAAACCAAATTTCATACATAAAAAATATTTTAATAAAAGCAATTTTACAGCATTTAAATAGAGAATCCATTTTAAATATGAATTCTTAAACTGTAATTGATTTATTATTTATTATGTCAAAATATATTTAATACATGAAATAGAAACATAAAACATTTATTTTGGTGAATATTTTATATTTTTAAAAACATTCATTTTTTAATTAATGGTGAAAAATTATGGTTTGTAGTTTGAAAATTTCGTTTTATATAATTTATTTATAAGGTTAAATTATAATTTTTATTGATTTTAAAGTTTAATTAAATCAAATATTTTTCATTAAATGCAATTTTGTTCGGTGTAATAAATTTCAAATTAAAATTAGGTATAAAAACGTAGCATACTTTTGAATGTTTTTACTTTCAAATCGCGCATTTTTATTCTGTCTGCAGGATGGATTTTAAATTAATTTCTGAACATTATGTGATTGGACTTTGGAAAAATGGGATAAATATTTTAATTAAGAATTATTTATAATTTATAATAATTTTAACTAAGTGTTTACCATAAATAGTTGTTGATGTAATTAAAATAAATTACAATTATTAATGTAAAAATAAACATATTAATGTACTAAACATTTAACTTAAGGGCCCAAATGACAGGTCCATTTTTACAAAACCAAATTTATGGAAAATATTTTTAAATTAACATTCCATTATTATGTTTTTTTGGATGATTTTTTTAGCTACAAATGTGTTAACACCTAATTTATTCTCAAAAACACCAACTTCCTCTTTTTCCACCCTTATAAAAGGCTACCACCACTCCCCATTCCTCACACCTCTCAAACCAAATAGGATTGTAAAATATATATCCAAATAGATTTCAAAAATACCATAACATGACATTGATTCCTCCATTTTAGCAGAAATCATTCAAAGAAATACCTCTAGTATTAACCTAAAGTAGTTAACTGATTTTTATGGTAATGCTTTCAAACAATAACTTTTATTTCAAATTCTTATCCACCTAAAATATAATTTATCCAAGTATATATAAATAACAAATAATCATAAATATACTAGGACTTTTTTAAGGTTTTAACCTCCACTTACAAATAGACCCAACAATGGGGTAATAAACATTCTATTTTTGTAAACAGTGAACTACCTCCTAACAAAATGATGATTTTTCATTATTTATTTACCTCATCTCATGGTCACCATCATGGTAGAAATATATATTTATATATGTTACATATGATATTTAATATTTATTCAATGTTCTTTAATTATTTTTACTACACATATATTTAAACATTCCATTTTCTATAAAAATGCTAATATAGTTTGTGGATGTGTGGACTATAGACCCTCAAAATGATTTGATTCATTCACATTATACATGGAAAATATAATGGATGGTTTTAATTAAAAATATATGGAATTGAAATAATATTTTTTTTATTCTTGAAATAATTAATTTTTTTATAAATATGATATATATTATTTTCTTTATTACCCATTCCCACACATAAAAAGTAATAACATCATTCATGGACTAATTGACTACCACCTCCCCGATATAATGTGATTCCATTTTCATAATAATAGTTCCTTATATAATAATATATGGTTAAAAAAATTTATTTATGATATAATAGTCATTATGTTATGATATAATTCTACATACCCTCTTTCCATAAAAATCAATGAAAAATAAGGACGTTACTCATTCATACGTACATCCTACCAACTCTATGATTATAAAACTGATCCATTTTTCCTAAGGAAATTTAATGATTGATATTAAAAGTATAATTTATGTATAAATGTGGTATCTATTCCATTATTATTATATTTGGGATCTTATATAATGACCCATTTGACTATAGTTGACCATACAATGTTTTTTTGCACATATAAACCAAATTTGATCAAACCAACCAATGTATATATAATTTTTTATATAGTTATACACAAAATTTTAATAATTGAAATAATTGTAATGATAAACAATAAAAATATATTGAATATGGTGTAAAATTAACAGAAGTTTAATATAACATATGTTGAAGGATGTTCACCCAAAAGGAAACTCAAGGTAATAGATTATCATCACACTTTTTACATCTATGAGATAAAGGTCTTATTCACAACTTACATATTTTTTGTGGTGTATCTACTACCCCTTTTTATATTATATCATTACAGCCTTTACATTCTAATTATTTTATACATTCAATTAATTTTCTTCCTTCTTGATTATTTTGATTTAAAATGTTTCAAAGTTGAATGAGACACTTTTTAATGTGAAAAATATTATTCTCCTTAATAGTAACATTAATTATTTTTAGTGGTAATTCTAGTTGAGAAAATAATATGACCTTTGTTTAATAAAAACATTTGATTTCTCTACAATGGTAATTTATTACCATTTCCACGTATTATAACAATTTTTACACTCTTTAGTACTCAAATATTTTTTTCAAAATAGTTTTGAAGAAAACATAATTTTGTTTCTCACTTTAGTAAGGGAATCAATTTTGTTCTAAAAAACATTTTTATTAAAATGCATTCAATTTTTTTTAAAATTATTGGGTATTAATTTTTCCCACTTTTCATTTACCATTATTTAATATGGAATCTTTCGGTCTCTTTCCCTAAAATTAATTTTTAAATCCTTTATCTATGCGAATAGAATTTTATTACTCCTCGTATAGATAGTATATATTTACAAGCCATCATTTTTTTGAGGCATACATTGCATGTCTAAAAGGATACTTTTAAAATTTATTTTTTTTCAAAAGTTATCTTCAATGAAAATATTTTTTTAAAGGTTTTACAGAGAAAGGATATTTTCCCCAAGAATGATTTTAAAAGAAATTTTAGTATTGAAATTCATCAATAACAAAATTCTATTATATTTACTACACATCGGATTTTATGTATTGACACCAGCCTACTTATTCCACTAAAAGGTTTATTATTTATTTGGAAAAATATAGTATTCACATTCACTTCCTTGAATCATTTTTATTCCACATGAAATTTAAAATCTCTTATGATCATTGAACATTTAATTTCCCCCAAATTAACCATTTCATTTATCATGGATAATAGTATTTCCAAAACCATATAAAATTTTATATATGGTGTCTACATTGACCATTATTAAATTATTTATGGAAATATTGATAATTCCATATTATTTATTCAAAATATATATTTGATAAGGTATATTATTGATTTAATCTATTTGTTATGAGGAATGATTTGGATAGGCAATGACGGGAGGAGCCTGGAATTTATATAGCTCATCGATCAATAGATATCTCTTCATGAGACAGATAAGTTTTGAAAATTGAATGCATATTTATCTTTATTTTTAAACCATATTATGAAAGGTATTTATGGTATAGGTTTTTATGTGCCTTCAACATGATGCAAATTAAGTTATAATTGACATTATTTAGTTCAATTTATCATTCATCCATGATATTTTGTGTCAACATTTCTATTGATACATTTCATTTTTAGTTAACCGATTTAGTGGAAAGTGTTTCAGTTACTTACCTTTCCATATTTACTTTTCATTATGTAGTTATATTAACAGAATTTATTTCTAGTTATTATATTTCCATATTTTGTATAGAAATCCTTCATATTCTATTCGTTATATGGCATGTGAGTTTATTTATTCACCATATCATAATTATTATTCTCGTTGATTCATTTTCTCTTCGGCTATATTTTCCCATTACTAAGCTTTTCAGCTCACCCATATTTTTTTTCCCTTCCCAAGGAATCCATGAATCATACTATGAAAGATATGTAGAACATTAATAGATGTATTAGAGTTATCCAAAAAGTAATTTAATTGGAAAGAAGATAAAATAAGTTCTTATCAATGTATTCATTTTTTATACGAGACTCATGTATGAATATGGTTTACCAATACAACTATACCGATTGGTCCATCGGGATTTGATTCCTTGTAATCATTCCAATTTATTTAGTATCAGACACCATCTCTGGGTCTTCTAGGGATGGGATGCTAAATGCTCTACCAGGTATCACTCTTTATCAACGTAGAAAATCATCATACCATCATTCCAAAATCATTAAAAGGCACCCTAGTGGATGTAAACTTTGGAAAGACGGTAGGGAATGAGTACATACTATGTAAAAACATAATAATGTTCCAATTATATATTTAATATATTCCACTTGAGGCTCTCTCTCCTCCCAGACTGATTTCACACTATCGATAGAAGTATGTGATCAATGATCCTCATTTTACGATCCTAAAATAAAATGGTTAAGAAAAAAAGGCTCCACTGGTATCACTTGGTGTTGGACAATGTATATGATCAGAGATAAACCGGATCATGAATCAAGGTGGAAACTACAACTAGGGATATGAATACACACATCATACCATGAACTGAACCTAAATCCTCAGTGTGATCCTAATTCTTAGAAATAATTATTCCCTATTGACACTATTTTTCACAACCATGGTTTACTCTGAAACATTATAACCAAAAAACTCTAACTCAATAGTTATAGGAACTCATCCACTACACCTTGAAACTAATCACATTGAATAGCCCTTACTCTCCTGTTCAACTTCTCAATCATGATTCTAGAATGTTCCAGGGGAGGGGGAATTTTATCTCATTTTTACATGTCATAGGTCACATAAAACATCAACAACATAGGAACCATATAATTCCATACTTCTCCCAAAAAATAATTCATCAATGGAGGAAAGAGAGTCTGTTGTACCTAATTCTAATAGTGCAACAAAAAACTAGAAGGAATATGGATCATACCTCAAAAAACTCTTAGAAACTCTAGGTAAATATCCTCTAGATCTTGTTCATATCCATTACTCTGACAACCTGATCTATGATCACAGAGTAGCCCACCCTATAATGGTGGTGGAAGAATCTAACCAAAGAACTAACAACCAACAACCACTCCCCTAGCTCCCCCACTACATTATCCACCCAGAGAAACTATGTTCTCCATCCACTACCTCGAACTAAGTGGTTTATTATACACCTATATTAATAAAGAAAAATTGATAATAAAATAAATTTCAAAATTCAATACCCATCCCGAGCATTACAATAATCATGCCATAGTTATCTGATGTTTCATCGAGGTCACCGTAAATGAAGGTGCCTCATACAATGAGACATGCATCACATTACTATTGTTACTTGGTCCTACTGAACCTACATCCTAGAGGATCCAAACCTCATAAGACCATGATATGAAAACACACCTTATGTATCATCATCCATCATTAAAAGATTCATACATGACTCATTCAGACATGTTTTTTCAACATGAACTACTAGAGGTTGTTCTGTGGACTTTTCAACAAGAGAAAGCACCAACTATTGACCATTTTGAAGAAAAACATCCTCATGACTAGTCCACTTAAATAAGGCACCATCACTCATCAGGTCATACTGTCATCTCAAATATGGAGACGTCACTAGATTTCATGACGAAAACATCCTATAATAGACAACATATACCATAGTCGATGAGAATATAAATATGGGATATGACTCACGAATGATAGACATAGGACTCAATCTAATATGATGCATGTACTAATTTTCTCTATAACTAAAGACTTGATATTCCATGTCGATAATAAGGTAACCAGAGGCCAGGTGAGTCAAAACATTTGGGTCTACAGAAACACTAGGTTCTCAATACATAAATCTGGGCTTTGAAAACAACAACACTATTTCCCAAAGATCCCAAAAAACCCCATAATGGGAAATAATTCAACTCACCATCTAAAAAAATAACCACCTTTGATACCAATATGCCATCACTTGATACACGGGGGCCCTCCTGGTCAGTAGAAAATAGATCGGTGACTACACTAATCCTTCCCCCATAGTCCAAGGGCTGGAGAAAAGTACATAGATTGCATAAATAATATTAGAGGGCTTTTCATAACATACCTATAATCATGCACCCAATAATCTATGTGAAAAAATGCATGAGAATTGTAATAAATGAAAATAACCACTAGAGTTAAAATCGTGCATGTAATAAACTCTATAGAATAAAAAATAGTGCATCAATGTAAGTGAAAATGAAAATTAAAAAATAAATGTCCACCATGAAAAGACTTCCCAACATAATAAAAACTAGAGATGAAAAGATGAGATTATTTGTACCGTAATATATTAGCCTTACCACGGTACATAGTTTGTGAACAGGAATATCCCTAATATTTAGCAAATACACCATCATTATTTCTTTCATCTCTACAAGACATGACACGTATGATAAATTCCCATGTAGGGGTGAGTATATACATACCTATTAGAACACTCCAAAACTGAATGGTGATAAATAGAAGACGTAATGGATGTGGTCATATTATCCCAAAGAAAGAGGGAAACTTAATAATGTAGATTTATATCTATTATCATATAAGAAACCTATACATTAGAGAAATGGGATATCCAATTCATATCCTATACCTGGATGAGGAGTCTTCCAAAGGTTCCAAAGTTCCATCATTGATTCTTATAATCTCATTATTCTCTCCAAATAAATAACCATCTTGAGGACCCACACATATCCAATATGTCTCATAGTAAATGTCATAACAACCTCTGAGTAGAGGGCCTAAAACCAAGCGTGTTAGGTGTTGTTACACATAGTAGATTGAGGACCCATGCCCAATTGTGTAAGGGGTACCACTAAGTAGGTAGAGGAACCACTCCTAATTCTATAAAAGGCTACTAATCAGTAGGTAGAGGACCCACAATCTAGTCTATAATAGGGGTACCACTTTGTTGGTAGAAGTTTCATTACCTAGTATGTAAGGGGGATACCACTCAGTAGGTAAAGGACCCACAATCTAGTCCATAATAGAGGTACCACTTTGTTTGTAGAAGGTGCTTTACCTAGTCTGTAAGGGGGTTACACTCAATAGGTAGATACACTAGTCCTTATTTTGGAAGGTTCTATCAATCAGTTATTAGAGGACCTACACCATAGTTTATAAGGGGATACAACTCAGTAATTAGAAGACAACACCCAGGTCTGTAAAATGGTTACAACTAAATTGGTTGGGGACCCACATAGTAGTCTATAAGGAGGTACCACTCAATAGATGGTGGATCCAATCCCTAGTCTGTAAGGGGGTTCCACTAAGAAGGATTATGATTGATTCCCATTTATGAATTTTGGTACCACTCAATAGGTAAAGGATCCATGAACAAGTCTTTAATGGGTACCACTCAGTAGGCAGAGGACCCACAGCCTTGTCCATACATGATTACAACTCAGTAGGTTGGGTACCCATGACCTAGTCTATATGGGGGTACCACTCAGTATGTAGAGGGGTACGGGGGTTCATACCGTAGTACAATAGGGTTTTTTCTGACCTAGAACACTCTTTGATGATCCTTCCTAATCACTTTTGTTTTCAATCATTACCTAATGATTCATCATGCTGAGAACATCTAACAACATAACTGAAACTCTTCTATTAAGTTTACCATCACATTCTTCATATAAAGAAACTCATGATAGGATTCCCTTAAGAAAAAACAAGATTTAAAATAAATGTGATAAGAGAGGTATTTTTTGGATAAATAAAAACACTATGTGCAAGGTGCTCACATGACAAACGACCACATATTGAATCCTAGCTATGTATTTTCTACTACATGGTGTACTAGTCATGTATTAATACATGGAATATAATAGTAATAAACAATGTGTCCTGGCCTCGTAGGGTCAAGAAATGTTCTCCTCAACCTGATTGTTTCCATTAAGTTGTGCATTTGTACTCCTCAAATACATGGTATGTCTTCCTACATAGCATTCCATGCCTGTATAGATAGCACTTATCATGGATTCTTAGGAAGGGTCGCACTATGTATTTATTAGCCTTGAACCATATAATCCTTATCTTTCCCAAAACCCTATCCACCACAGCTCGGTGTGGCAATAGGTCTTGTCTGTGTCCATCAATTTCTTCTCATTTACTCCAATAATACACATAATTTCTTCCAACATGGTGTCTGAACCCTTTGTAGCTAACAGACAACATGGTTTCTTGAGGAAGTGGAAGCTATATGTATCATAAACACACAACATGTTATCCTTATCTTCCCAAAAAACCCTAGTCTTCATAGCTAGGTGGGGAAACATGTAACACCACATCATCTTTCTAAAAAATATAATCATATTCTTTCTTTTTCATTACATTTTTTTCTTTTAGAGATTTTATATCCACCAGGAAATGTGAGGAATACTATTAATGGTGAAGTCAATGATTTTAAAAAAATATAGATTGAACCAATAGTTTATACTAATTTTTACAAAAATACATGATGTGTAATTGGAATACATGACATGAATTAACTTCTTGATAGATCCCATGGGTTTTATTGTAAATTGTGGTTATTTTTCATATTTTGTATGTGTTACAATACCCATAATGTGAATATATCGTATTTAACCCAAGGGGATTTGTTTTCATGAGTAACATAAAATGAATGATTTTATCAAAATTTAAAGTTATTACACACCTTGTAATACCCAATTTTTTAGCACATAGGGTTCTGTACTAGTTTTGAGGCTTCATTTTCTTTTCACATCCACATCCATTCATCCAGATCTCTTACCCTATGAGTTTTGGGGGGGAATTACTTCCATCTGAATTGATTCTTTCAGTGTTTAATCTTCATCCAGATTGAGTTTCTCTACTTCAAGAAATCATTTTCTTTTGGTTCCTCTTGGTTTTTTACATCATTGTTTTCGTTGTGGATTTGTGATCAGATTTTGTTTCATGTAAAACCCTTTCATTCTATTAGGGTGTCTTGTCTTCCAACGATAGAACATGTGGTATTCAATACTCATTATCAATGGTGGTGTAACATCTCGACCTGGGTTCCACACATCCCTGCCCCGAGCTGGTCTACCACATAATATCAAATGATCTTCCCCATACATGATAGGCTAACAAAAAGCAGAGAGGGTCTCATATCGTTCATGGGGAGACTATAAACTCATTTATTAGCACAATACACCAGCAGAAATAGATAACAAATATTCAAATAATAATTCAAAATAACCAGAATAATCTAGTATGACAAGATAACCACAACTAGAAACAAAATAACAAAACTAAACATTAGATATTCTATGCTAATGCAAGTTCCATGTGTAAAAATTTAACTCAAAATTAAAGACACCAAAAATTCCTATGCGTGTCCCGAACGACATCAGGTTACCTCATCCATGCTCCATCCCGAATTATCCAACTAACATAGGGCCCTATACCTTATATTGTCCTACAACCATGATGTCTAGTTGGGTATTGATTAGGTAGGCTGAGTAGGGTGTCAATACAACTCAGTAGGACACCACAACAATGTCTAAAATAATATCCAGTCAATAAAAATTGTATGAAATTGTATAAAGAATAAATTAAATTAAATAGGTAAACAATTTACATTTATTTACTTACTCAATATTTAACTACCTAACACCTGATTTCCCAAGGACACACGATCTCACAATACTTGCTTCATCATGTTCTAAAGTCCAAACTATCCATAAAGAATTTCATATATCTAAATTCCCATGTTACCATTCATTAACCCAATTCATATATGAATCAAATCATGTCCCACACACATGTATCTCATGTGAATCCCATTATTACCATTCAAAATTTATTATCACAATACAGAATTTTGATGCACCAGACCATGTCCCTCAGACAATTTCCACATTAATAAATTCCTTAACTAATTAAACACATTTAAAAAATTACAAATAATAATAATTACATTAACTAATTATACAATTCAATTATTACATCAAGTCCACTAATTAATTAAAAAATTAATTAATCATTTTAAAATATCAAAATCTAATGATTAATTCAAAAAATAGTTATTCTAGTTCGCAATTCCCATATCAATAATTAATTAAAAAAATTAATTATTTAGGTTCAAAATTTCATTATCCCATAATTTATTCAAAAAAAAATTTGTGATTCTCACAATCATAATATCTCATTTTTAATTCAACAATACATTATTCATCTCCATTATCTCAAGATTTCATAATAATTTAAATAATTAATTATTTATAATAAAAATATCAATATCTCATAAATAATTAATAAATTAATTATTCAAAATAAAAAACTCAATATTCCTAATTAATTCAAAAATTAATTATTAAATTCAACAATCTAAATTACATCATAATTAATTCTACAATTAATTATACACAAAATACAATCCCAATATACTTAATTTTACATTTTCATCAATTAATTAATTCACCAAATTAATTATCTTAGTCAATTACTTGACTTCTAAACTATTAGCAATTATAAAATTATGTAAACATAATAGAAAACAAGGCCTCATAATTTGAATTAAAAACCACCTACCTCGAATTGTTAATGAGTGATTTCCAAACAGATAATTATTACAAAATCTCAACATCAAAAAATTAATTCAAAAATGATTATTTAATTCCAAATTCGCATATCCATATTTAATTAAACAACTAATTATTCATATTTACAATTTAAATAACCCATTATTAATTTAACAATTAATTACTCATACTCACTGTCTCAATATCTCATAATTAATTCAAAATAACTTATTTATCTTCATTATCTCAAAAACATATAATTAATTAAATAATTAATTATTCACATTCACAATATCTATATCTCATAATTAAATAATAAATTAATTATTCACATTCACAAACACAATATCTCATGATTAATTCAATAATTAATTAATCAATTCGGCAATCCAATTTCCCTCATAATTAATTCATTAATTAATTGTTTATACATTACAATCCCAATATCAATAATTTGATATTTTCCTAAAATAATCGAGTCACATATGTTAACAAATTCAATAAAAAAATGTATTTCTTTAAATATATAAAATATTATACAATTACATATAGATAATTGAAAACAACACCCTAGGAATTGAATTATAGGCCACTTACCTCAAATCATTGCGGAGTGATTTCCCATTAGAGATCCTAAAATTTTAATAGATTAATGATGAAGTGTGATATCTAGATCCAAAACCTAAATCCAAGATCAATCAAATCATGATCCCTTAAATCATGATCTAGATCAAAAATCCTAGATCTATACCCACTAATAATTTTCTATGTCTGACCAAAATAGATATTATATAATCCCTCAAGGATGGGAGATGAATGGGAAGGGTATAAGAAACCACATGGGTTGAGAATCTCATATCAAGAAGGGTGTCAATCTTTAATATGGGATTCAAATAAAAAATAAAGGTTGTCATAAATTCATGGAATCAGTTCTAGAGAGTCCAAAATCATGAAAATGATTTATTGGTTGAGTTAGGGAGAATTTTTTTAGGGATTCTCAGGAAATTTTAATTCAAAATATAGGTTGATTAATTTCTTATATTCATGATTTGATGCTCAGGGCACATTTTTTCACCTAACTATGCACCTTAAATGTGTGCTAATTCTAGGATTTTTCACGAATTTTTGTTTTAGAGAACATAGTTTGATTAAATGTGCACCATCATTGTAAACCCTCACTATGTAGGGTTGGATGATTAGTTGGGTCATGTTCATGTTTAGAGAAAACTATTTTCCAACTGTGCACTTCCCTCTATTCTATTATTCATAGTCTATCACCCCAAAGACACCCCATGGTAAAAAACTAATGAAAATTTCTCAGCTAAATGAAAAAGTAATTTGAAAATGTGAATGATACATCTCTATAAAATTCTAGGGTTCTGCAATCTCCCAACCTTATAACATCCCATCGTCAAGAAACACACTCATTCATCTCTTATATTTATACACAAAAGATCAAGTAACAAATCCCTCATACTTTCCTCCCTTTCCCATGTTTTATCTCGAACATAGACAGGTATCTACGACACACATTTTATCAACACGATCATTTCCCAAAACACATTCTCATTATGATCCAAAACATTTATTTTATTTTACTCATAGAATGATTCTATCTCATGATCAACATCATCATCATTGATCACATGAGATTTTTTGGGGTGATAATAAAAATGGTGGGACATGTGGAACGAATCGTACATATAGTTATATCTCTATGGACGAGTCAATCATTACACTATTATCTGAATTCTTTCCACAACCTCAAACGGTTCAATATACCTTATCACCAAATTTCCCTACATCGATACCCAACTATGACCTAAACTAGATGACACCAAAAGGAATGCACGATCACCATATTTAAACTCTATGGGTCATCATCTTCTATTCACATACGACATTTTTTAACTCTTATCCATATTTGTACTCTTCTTAATTAGATGTACCTTCTCTGAAATACCCTTCATGAAACATGGTTCCAATGACACTTACTCGCCAACCTCCATCCATCATAGATATGATATGAATAACCCGCCATAAGTAGCCTCATATAGTTCCATATATATAGTTTCCTATAAAACTTTTTCACAGAAAAGCTCCATCTAATCTAGTTGCCTCTCCCAAGATACACAAAATACAAGAACCCACGTTCGTATCATTTCTTCAAGAACCTAAATATTATGATTTTACTACCTATATGTCTATGGGTGGGTAGCTATACTCAATATAATCTATGTACCAAGATCCTTCAGTAAGCCTTACCCAATGCTAAAATTAATACATTATTCATGGTCTGAAACAATAGTCCATGGATCCTCATGAAGACAGAATATCATATATAAATATAGTTCTCCCAAATTCTCCACTGAGAATGTCTCTCATATATGCAAGAAATGTGCTACCTTTGTCAAATAATAAAGGGTCACCTAGAAATCATAATTCATATGTGGAGTCCTCGGGATACCTAACTCATATTTCATTGTAACATCATATCATTTCCATTCTGGAATGGGAAATAGATGTAGTAAAACACTTGTCCATTAATACTTAGACTATACATTGGGACATGTGTACCATCGTTTCACAGACCCTGATATCTCCTTTTTCATGGTCGACCACTAAAACTATCATCATATGTAACAATAAAATTTTTCAGAACCATGATTTACCACCCACTTCAAAGAATGAAACTCATTTAGTGTCTACTCTTTCATACTCATAGTTTAAACAATTAGATTAATGACATTGATGATCTCATCATCATCTATTCTGTAATCGTAATGTGAGTTTATGCCTTCAAGGATTTCCCTTAAGGAAAAACATTCTGAATCCACGTAATATCTATCTATAATAACTCTAAAAAGTGTAGAATCTACTATCACTAATATGAGATTCATTTTATCATGGGTCTTCTGAACCACAACATGTATTTCAACCAGTAAATTCATCCTCTTTCACTCAACACTAGACTCTGGAACCACCAGTGTTTTATTATTCTTGCTCAAAGCATCAAAAAAACAATTTCCAAAATCATTCATATATTCTATATAAGAATAAAATGACTAAATATAATAAAAATATATCTACATTGGAATATTCAAATATCAAAATAAAAAGATATACTTCAACCCCTCATGATCCATATACATAGAAAACATTTTACCCAATATACAATTTCTCCAACACTTCAAAGAATTAATTACTACTTCCTACTTTAGGTCATTAATTGGATAATTACATTCATTTTTTATCAAATTATGAGTCTCAAATGCCTAAAATTGATCTACCTGAATAAACACTTCTCCAAGACCTATTCAAGAAGCTTCAAAAAATAAAATGTACTATTCACCTAAGATGGGTAGTATCAGGATTTTTCTCAATTTCTATCAATTCCTCATCTCATAGATGGTATTATCAAATGATTTAGACCATTAAAAATTTATCCACTTCTTGGTCAAGCCTGAAAATCATTCTTCTAATCAATAAAAGTACTGTACAAACCATAGATAATATATACCCAACTCGTGAAATGTCTGGATACAAAATATGTTCTTCGGCTTCTCACAGTATAAAACTACCCATACCTTCTTTAGGTCCACTGACACACCTTCCTCTGAGATTATGTGATCGATGAAGTATACCCAATCAATCAAGAATTGAAACTAAGAATGCATTGTGTATTTCTGATTCTCTCTCAGTGTAATAAAGATGATGTTAAGATGTTGGTAACTATTTTCATATGTATTGGATTACACCAAGATTTCATCTACAAACCCTACCAAAACTGATCTAGGAATGGATGCATGATTCTATTCATTGAGTTTACAAACACCTCTAGGGAATTACATAACACAAAATGCACTATGATGAACTCATAAAGGACATACCTAATCTGAAATGAAGTCCTTATTATATAATAAGGTCAAACTCTAAATTAACGATAACATGATCTCAAGACAATCATTGAGAAAACACAAGATCCAATCGATCTATTAAAATAGATCATCGATATGCATAATAGGTTGCCGGTTCTTCACTATCATTCTACTTATCCTATAGTAATTGACACAATGGTAGAGAGTTCCATTATCCTTCTTAGAAATCAACACTAGAGAAATCCAGTTTTTAATACCCAGATAGATATATCCCCTATCATTAAAAACCTCATGCTAATTATTAATCACATGAAACTCTTTTGGTGTTATTGTGTATAGTTGATAAAATTTTGACTTTGCCCCTAGAATGAGAATAGTAGTAAATTCCACATCTATCTCTAGGGGAATCCATTATAATTCTTCGTGAAACACTTCCTAAAACGTGTCCAATATGTGTGGAAGTACTTCTTGTTTCACACCCCATCATCCAACATTAGACTACATACCTGAGATGTGAGCTCTCCTTGTTGCTGATGAGTTGTCCCTACATAGCCTAGAGGGATATCTCATTCTCCATGCTGAATATAATTGTCACCCTTATAAGAGTTAAAATTCACTATCCCCTCATAAAAATCTATGGGGTCTCGGAATAGTACTAAACAATCAAAGCACATAATTAGATCCAATAATTACATGTAATGAATTTATAGATCCAAGAGAAGATGGTAATCTACATCCATGAGAGAACATCCCTTTCAAAAGAATATTTAGCGTCATTTTACTCCCAATGGTGTGTCTATCCTCAATGCCACACTCAAAAACTCCACTTCTAGGCTAAATTCATCCACATATTTTGTAAAAATAAAGGAATGTGAGTCACTAGTATAAAATAAAAAACTAGCGAGCATATAATCTACATAAATATTACCTCCCACTGACTGTGGTCCTACCAGTCTATCCAAATGTGTAGTTTTTACAACATGTAATTGCCTTTCCCCTCATCCTTCTGATCATATCTAAGTCCTCTATGCTACACCACTCGACTGATATATGAACTCTTTCCTAGAATAGCTATTTTCCCTTCCCCTTATACCTCGACTCAGATAAATCCTTGTTGCAGACTAATAATGTTGTAGAAGTCCTCCTTCCTACACTATGAATCTATTTATAAGCTCCATCTTTACATGTCTCTCGACGGTTCCTATAAAACATCAGTAGATTTAACGTATGGTTGTGGCCTCTGATCTATTCTGGTGGATGGGGAACTATCTTCAGATGTTTCTTGGCCTTCCACACTAATAAAACATCACTCGAGTATGATCTTGTAAAATTGATCCTTTTATCATGCTACTCCACCTCCCACTATCATAGATAGCATTGTTGAAGTGATGCTTTTTACTCTTCAAACACATACCTCCTGACCGTCTTACTAGAACCACCTATCCCACACTGGAAGCCTCCATCAGGTTTCCTTAATTTATGAGACCCTTATCTAATACCATGGAAAACTTCTTTAATAGAATGTAGTTATCATAGGACATAGTCTCACATTTATGTCCTTCCCGGAAATTCCACATCAATGTTGTTTCATCCAATTACTATTTTAGGGAAAATCAATACAAATATTCAAATATTCGTTCATAGTATATTATAGATATAGTCCCATGATTCATCCTCATGAACTCAATATTTAACTCTTTCCTTAGTGTCTTTGGATAAAAGTTCATCAAGAAGTCCTTCCATGACATACCATCATCTTTCCCAGTACAAGTCTAAAAGTTCCACTAGTGATTTATATATCATCGTATCACATAAGCAGAAAACATGCCCCTATTTTATATAAGAATCTCCAAATTGTAAATTATCTTCAAAATATAATCAATCCAGAACAGAGCTCACTTAGGTCAAACCTCTTGAGTAAAATCTGATGGGTACAATAACAGGAACTCACGTGTCAAATTAAAAATTCTACACACAAACCAATCTAGGTATCTTCCTATAAATTTCATGAAGTGAGTGATGTTCTCATGGAACATCACTCCTTCTTCCTCACTCAGCACTTTCAGTGCCTCATGATCCACTATTGGTGGAGAGTCTCCTGCCATATCCTCATGTAATCCTATCAACAAGCATCTTCTTGGGGTAAAATCTCTTTATTGTCAAACAAACTTATTAGGAAACATAAAAAAATTTTATTAGGATAACATTAGAGGGAAACATAATAATTCATAAGAATCTCTTCCCCCAACCCCTGCTACACGGTAAAAATGAGGAGTTATCACTAACCTTAACAATCCTACACCAAGCTCTTGGTTGGAAAAGGGTAAACATATTCTCATTATAAACTAATTTATTCACATATTTAGTAACTTTTCAACTTAAAATAATAACATTAGGAACTTTATCATTTAAATTAATCTTAAAAGGAAATTAAATTTATGATTGAAAATTTACCCATATTTTTCTTCTCTAATTATGTCTATAAAATGATGCATGTCACAATACATCATGAGTGCATTTAATGATCTATGAAAACTTAACATTGATTTAATTCTTGAACGTGACCCAAATATCATAACTAAAAAACAATATTCACATCACACATCAATTGTGCACCCAATGTGAAATAATATCCAACTGTAATAGTAAACAATAATAACAGCAATCCCACTCTGGGTACTTGGGTTCCCTCCCATACATGGGTTAGCTAATCCAGTACATGAGCTCATAATCAATTCCTATATCTTCCAAGTATCTTAACAACCTTTCCCAAATAGAAATACAAATAATGAAAAGTGAAACAAGTCTTCAATACCAATTTGAAATGTCCCGACCCAGGTGCCACACATAAGTGCCCCGATCCAGTCAGTTGTATGACCTCAAGCACACCTCCCCAATAATCATGGGCTACTAATTATAAGTGAGTGTCTAATATCGACTTTTGAGATAATGTAATATATTTTATTAGAGTAATACACCAGTGGAAATAAATATTCAATAATCAATTAATGATATAATCATACCTAAATTATCCAGTATCACAAGATGATATAATCTAGAATCACTATATCCAAACTATAGAGTATATATTCCATGCAAATGTGCGTTCTATGTGTTGAATAGAAACTCAAAAGTAAAGAACCTAATGATTAGAAAGTGGATCCCAAACCAAATCGACATCCCCCATCCATACATTATCCTAACTCAACCATTTAACATAGGGCCATTTCCCATATCATATCCCATAACTATGAAATCTATTCAGGTACCAATCAGGAAATATATGCAGGGTGTGGGTATAACTGTATAGGCCACCAAAAATGGAATCTAAAAACATATCTATTCAATAAAATAGTAAATGAAGTTGTATAAATATTTAATAAAAGTAATTAAGTAATCAATTTACACGTATTCAAATACTCTTTATTTAACCACATAACTCCCAGGTTCTTAAGGACACCCAAACTCTTGAAATCTACTTCAGCCCATGTTAGAGTCTGAAAATTCCCCATGGAATATCATATATCTAAATGGTTCTGTTATAATTTCTAAACAAAATTCACATATTAATTCCAAAATTACCATTTATCATCTCAATACACACTATGTTCTTTTGAAATAGCAAACCATGTCCCACACACAATTATCATAAGTGAATTCCATTGCTACCATTCAACATTTCTTATCACACTATAAGATATTGATGTTTTAGACCATATATTTAACACCATTACAACATTAAATAATTCGTCAATTAATTCATCACATTATACAATTTCACATACTCACAATACCATTGATTAATTCAATAATTAATTAATACCATCAGGTAAATTAATTAATTCAATAATTAATTAATCATTTCATTACATCATCTTCTAATAATTAATTCAACAATTCATTGTTCTAATTCACAATTCCCATATCAATAATTTATTCATAAATTAATTATTTAGATTTATAATCTAAATATCACAAATATAATTTAACTACTAATTATTCATACTCACAATATCAATATATCATAATAAATTCAAAATTTAATTATTCATTTTAACTAAATCAATATCTCATAATTAATTTAACATTTAATTATTTATACTCATGGTCTCAAGATCTCATAATAAATTCATCAATTAATTATTCATCTTCACATAATAAATGTCTCATTATTATTTCAACAAATAATTATTCAATTAAATAATCATAATTCCCTCTTAAATAATTTATTATTTAATTACACAAAATCTATAATCCCAATATCCCCAATTTCAAATTTTACTCAATTAATAAATTCAACAAATTAATTAATTCAATTTTGAACAAGATTTCTAAACATATATTATCAATTCTATAATCACATAAACATTATTGAAAACAATACCATGGGATTTAAATTACATACTACCTACGTCAAATTACTAATGACAGATTGACCAATGGTAATCCACAAATTTGAATGGAATAACAATATATAGTAAGATCTGAATCCAAAACCTAATTCCAAATTGAACAAATAAAGATCCCATAAATTTAGATCTAGATCTACAATCATATAACATGATCTAAGAAAAAATTGTTTATATATAAAGAAAATAGTAAGTAAAAAACACTTCAATAATTGTAGAATAACGATAAGGATAAATTAAATGACATAGGATGAGATCAAATTATCGGGAGGGTGGCATATCTTGAATTCAGGCTTCAAATCGCCATGATCGGAGTTCATAAAGGCATAGAATCTTTCTGGGAGGATACAAAATCATGAAAATTCATTTGGGCTGACTTATGGCTAAGTAGGGTATAAAATGGAGAATTGGGTAATTTTAAAACTAAATTTTGTGGGATTACACTCTCATACAGATAGTTTGCTACTCAAGGTGCACAGTTTCCCTGAACTATTCACTTTAGTTGTGTGACTCTTTAAAAGGGTGTGTGTTTCTCATTTTAGTGTCAATGGTTTGACAAAATGTGTACCAAACATGAAAATACTCACTGTTTATGGTTGCACAAATTTTTGGGCTAGGGAATATGGTTAGGGAAAATTGTGTGCCAACTAGACACCACACTCTTTCTTCCATTTTTCTCAATTTTTAACCTAAACACATAGCAAAGAATAACCCAAACAAAAATCACTAAACATAAGGAAAAATATTGCCAATAAATTATACTCATGCATCTCTAGAAAGGTATGGTGTTTTATAGGTGGTTAAGGTTTCAACATCCTAGAAGTAGTTGGATTAGCTCAATTGCTATAATTTCATGGACAACATATTTTTATTAATAATTATTGTATATTTCAAATATAATTTAATTTGTCTGATTTGAAAAGTGAATGGGTTATCAATTTAAAATAGAATATTCTTGATCTGAAATTGAAAATGGATATTCAAAGACTGAATCATATTCTCTTGTATATTAAATTATTTTTAAAAAAATTTATAATGTTATTTATAATAGAAATTGAAAAAAATTGTATATTAAGAAACATGGGTTCATCGATAAAGACACATAGGTATCCTTATTGTGGGTGACACCACTAAGAGTAATCCATTTTTAAGTTGATGATATATGGAAGTCCTTGATGTTAGTTGGATCAAAACTTATTCCATTTAGGAACATGAGTGTCTTTTATGTATTTTCCCATAGTCTAAAGTCTATATGTTATGTTCATTGTCTTTTTTAGTTTTTTAATTCATTAATGTTTATTTCAAGGAGGTTCACTCAAATGTTTATTTATGTTCAGTATCTTCAGCTATTTTGTTTTTGGATTTGGAAGCAAATTATAAAATTTTAGAAAACTCAAGTATTTTTTGAAAAATGATTACAAATTTTTTTAGTTATAAAATTCCATGTAAAAATATTTTGTTTTAAATATTATACCTGTGAATTCTTATTATTCGACCTTTTATTGATTCTTTTTTGGTAAACAAATATTCTTGATTTCTCAAACCTAGATTTTATATGTGGTCTTCTATAGACATTAATTTGTAGGATATAGTTAAATGGATGATCATTGTGTCATTTTTAGAAATCACTTTACGTTTTTGTTTATGTTTGGAGGTGATAATTGGTCACATGGAGACTACTATTATCTAGTTATGTAAGAATTTCTATTACTTACTATTTGTATTAGTTGTATCTTTCCTTTCTTAACCAACTAACACTAGTTTTATGTTTTCATGTCCTTATATAAAATACCTTTTTCCTTTATTTTAGACCATACCACAATTGGATTACCTGTGAAACTAGTGTGGTTGACCCGGGACAGTCTGTTACAATTTGGTATCAAATGTTTTACACATCCTGAAGTTTTTCATCACTGCCTATGTGGTTTCTTGTCATGGGTAGATAGGAGTAAGATCATCCAAATTCTACCAGTAGGATCATGAAATGGGCATGATCAACTCACACTATTTTTTGAGTCTAAGTTTCCAATGGTGGTTGGAAAATATGAACTTTGTTCAAGACCTAGTATTTAGGTTCAATTTGGGAAAATATTATAGGAATTTTATTTTAATTAACCAATATAAAATTTTTTGGTCTTGGTGTGTGTAATTTCATTTGATTAAAGTAAGTGGGGAGGTTATTTAGATGGACATATTTCATTCAATATGTGAATCCCTTTTATGGTGGAATTCATAACTACATTAAATTCATATTTTTTTAAAGAATTTTTTGGTATTCTTATTTTTTGGATTAACGGTTTTGGAGTTTTTGTGGAATTATTGGTTATTATAAGGTTTTTAATAGATAATTACACCTAATAGAAATCTTCCAAATACAATAGGGGAAGCTATGAGGCATGTTATATAGAAATATCCTAATGTGGACCTTCATTTTGTAGAATCCGTGATTTGTACAAATTATATTTTTGGGTAAGTTGGTTCAGTGAACCCAAAACGAGTAGTGGATCATGTATCAGAATTTATGAAGAAGAATCCAACTTTCTTCCATGGTGAAAAATATCCACAAGTTTAAGGGAAGTGGATAGAAAGGATTGAGAGGAAATTCTCTTTATTAATGACTCCTGAAGATTCACATGTGGGGGTTTCCATGTATATGCTCAAGGGACCAAGAATTTGATGGTTTAATTTTATAGTGAAAGATAAATTACATTATGGTTATACCTAGGTTTCTTTATATAAGATATTTAATTAGTAGTTTCATACTGAGACATTACATGTCGAAAAGAACCTGTATTTTCTACTCTCAGATGAAGGGGGTATATCATTCATGATTACTCCATTATTTAATCTATATGAGTGCATCCTACACCAGAGCTACTCACTAATGATTATATGAAGTCTCATAGGTTAGAGATGGGGATAAAGGTTAAATTCATTCAATGGTAGTTTGTTTTTTCCTTATAACTTTTTTTTCGAGAAAGTAGATAAATAAGCATTTCCTGAAGGAGACATAGTTAGAAGGATGTCTTTGTATAGAGATTTAATTGGTGTAGTCGTTTTCCAAGATGCTTCTTATTGTCATTAAAGGAAGCATAAGGGTGGTCAGTTTTCTACAGGATGAGTTTTTGGTGATTGTTCATGAAAACAATAGTTTTTTATATGATTGTGGTTAGTGTTTATGTATAAGGACTCATTTCACGATTGATCCATGTGATTTTCATCTTCACTAGTCATTTTTCTATTTGGAATGTTTTTGTGATAAGATGTCCCAAGGCAGTAATGTGGTATCCATATTCATTAATGGATCATAGGTTCAGGATGATGCTTCCAATGGTGGTGGGTCTCATTCTGAGGCCAATGGGGATGTCTACATGGCTATCTAAATGGATTTATATGATGGACTGTGATTTATAGGAATATAAATCATGGACTTATATAGTAATAGGTATGGTGTCCCATTCATCTTCTATAGTGCTTACTTTGTTTGATACAGGTCATACTCATTATTTAAAATTTTCAATGTTGGTTGATGTTTTGGATTGGTGCTAATAGCATATTTTGTTCTTTAGGGATCTCTACACACCTTTGGTAAAGTGGTCCAAACAATGTTTCATGTGACCCATGTATCGCGTGGTTATTATAAAATTTGAGGATGTTTAGGACTTCAGAGTACTTGATAATGATATCATTTACTTTATTATATGTATAGATTAGATGATAAATGTGAAGGGCATGATAGACTATTATCATCATCAATTATATCTAATCTACAGATGGGGTCACTCTTTTTTTCTATGATGATTTGGACTCTAGATTGGGATAGGAATGGTCTGATGTCCCTTATGTGAGTATAATCTCATGTCACTTGTTACAACTGTATCATGAAGCAATTGAGCCTTACATTGGTGGTTAGCTTCTTATTTTGTGTGTGTGTACCCTAGGTTTTTCTAGATTATTTTTCTTGTTTACGACCACATAGTTAGGTCTAGTTTTCAATGGACCTACTCAATGAAATGATTCCCATTTTTATATTATCCTATTAAATTGATCCAGTAGAGTTTCTAGAACATAAGGTCCATCATGAGGAACTAGAGGTGAAAGGATTTATTTTATTACTATAGTGTCATCATTGGATACTCTTGTAATCTATTCAATGAAGGAATGATGGATCCTTATACTTTTTTTGACCATTATATGTTGAATAGAGTGACCATTAAGAATAATTAACCTTCACCAAGAATTGATGATATGTTAGATTAACTAGGAGTTGCTCAGTAGTTTTCTCTGATTGTGTTATAGTTAGGTTACCACCATTTGAGAGTTCGAGAAGAGGATATACCTAAGACACTTTTTAGGATTCTATATGGTAATTTCACGTTTTTAGTTATTCCATTCAATCTATCTTAGAATCATGTGGAATTTATGGCTTTGATGAACTGAATATTTTATCAGTTCGTGGAATCATTTTATGTTATGTTTTTAGATGATATCTTGTTATAATCGAAGATAGAGGAGGGGCACAAAGTTCATTTGGATATCATAATTATAAATTTGAGAGAAATGTGTTTTTATGGTTATCCATTCATGTGCGAGTTTTGGATTTAAGAACTAATATTTCTATGGAATTAGATATCTGGGAGTGGAATCACGGTTGATACTATGTAGGTATAGTTAGTATTGTCTTGGTCACATACAGTAAACATTTTTTATGTCCAAATATTATTAGGGTTTTTGGGTTACTATAAATGGATCATTTGGGTATTATCCACGGCTAAATATAGGTTCCAAACGTAAAAACTTATTGAGGTAAAGATTTAATGGAACGATAGGTGTTAGATATCTTTTGAGGAGTTGAAAATGATGTTAACATCATCTCATTTTTTGATTCATTCGAATCCAGGTTTGAGATATGAATATTTCTATAATTTTTCTGGTACAGGTTTTGGTTGTGTCTTGATATAGTGGAAACATGTTATGGCTAATGGCTCATGCTAGTTACACCTTCATGCAATTAAATACCCTAAATATGATATTGTGCAAGAAATTATTATTCATGCACTCCAAATGTGGTGTCACTATCTCTTTGGAGAATGGTTTACAGTATATTCCAATCATAAGAGATGTAAATTTGTCTTCACTCAAAGGGTGTGAACATATGATAATGATGATGGATGGATTATATTTTGACATTTGATTCTAAAATCATATATACCTCCAAAAATAGAAATTTGATAATGCACACATTGATCATAAAATTAAAAAAATAGGTAGTGAAGGAATCCGTTAGTGATATATAATGAGTTTGTTCTTCAAGATGATCTTGGTAGTGAAAGTGTTTGGCATCGACGTGTTCTTGGATATCATAAAGGTTGACTCACATTTCGATGACTATGTTATGCTTGATTAGATGAAAAACACTAATATCCAACATATTGGAGAAATGTAAAATGGTGGGGAGACCACGTGTGAGTTGTCTCGGTCGACCAATAGAGCTTTGTTCATCTTTCATAATTTGGTTTTTCTGTTTTTGTTATGGTAGGAGTTTCTAGATAGTGGATAGTAGTCATGTTGGATTATCCACCCTAAGTATAAAATGATGTATAATTATTTGAGACATTAGTACTGGTGGATATGGATGAATAGTTTAGTTAATGATTATTGTATTTTAGGGTATCACTTGTCAAAGATTTAAGGTGGAACACCAAAAACATATCGATTTTTTGTTGACTATACCCATTCTATTATGGATATGGGATGATATTTCCATTCAATTCATCCTTTTATTACCATGAAATCCTAATGGGAAGGATGTGATTTAAGTGATTGTTCATAGACTCACTAAATTAGTTCATTTCTTACCAATAAGAAATAATGAAACTAGAATAGCATGGGGACATATATGTCTGATATATTGTGAATCAACATGGGGTTAACTTTGTAGTTGTTTCTGTAATGGACATGGAGTTCACATCCATATTCTCAAAATGTTTTAAGAATAAAATGGGTTCCCAGTTGAAATTGAGCATGACTTATCATCCACAGATATTTGGACAGATATATAGGATATATTCTGATTGTGCCTGATTTATTTTATTAGATCTTGGTATAATAATTTGCCTTCGGATGAGTTCTCATATAATAGTAATTGTTTAGATTCGATAAGGATGGAACCCTTTGAGGAATTTAATGGATGTACATATATATCTCCCATGTTATGGGGAGATTTTGGAAAGTGGTACTTGGTTTGGAAAAGTGATTTTAATGGAATGATAAAGGTGGTGTAGTTGATCTAGAGGCGTTTGATCATAGCACAACATCATCAGGAACATTATACTGACTGTCGTCGTCATCTGTATGATTTTGATGTTGGTTATTGGGTCATTCTCAGAGTCTAACCACTCATGGGACATAAAACGTTTTGTAAGTAGGGTAATATGGACATGAGGTTTACGGGTCCTTCTGTAATCTTTGACTGGTTATAGCGGGTGGTTGAGAGCCCACAAGGTGTTTTTAATTCCTACTGCGATATAAAAATTTAATATTTTATAAAAATCAGACAAACTAAATATAAAGGTAGTACATGGTGTGCCTGAGTGTCAAACCAATAGAGATTGTATGTTTGTTCTAAATAAATTAATCAAAATTAAACTAAAATAGTTTTATTTTTTTGGAGAAAAGGGAAATAATGGAAAAGATTGTGGTTTGAAAATCAAGAGAGTGGAATTTCAGGTTGAGAGATTTCATGTTCATGTGCTAGGGATTCAATTGATAAAATATTTATTCATGTTTCATGTTAGAATTTGGTCATCAGGAATCATTATTCTAGGTACCCGGCAATAATCATATGACTTCACCCTTTTACTGAGCATTTACTAAGCATAATCATAAAACATGGAAACCAAAAACCATATTTAAAAAATGTTATCCTATGTTTCATATTGGAAATATAAAAAATAGACGATAAAAATTGAGTTCGTTATAATAAATAACTTCATAATGAAGAATTGTTCCTGAAATTTTAGAAAGACAATGAATTGGAATTGATATAATGAGTTACAACAATCCAAAACACGAATAATAAATAAAAAATTCCCAATGCAGAATTCCCTCTAAAATAAAATCACCAAAATAATGAAAATACTCACACATGCTAGGAGTGACAAGAATAAGAATAATGGTTACCTAAAAATGAATGGAGGTAAAGAACAATGGTGATTCAGGGCCTCAGATTGTAACTCTATCTGTGTGCATCCTCTTTGAAACATTTCCCGGCATCCTATAGTCCTAGTCTCCCCAAACTATAATGAATGTGTGGATAAGGGTCTCTATTTAGAGGAGATATCCTAAAATAATATTTTGCAGCACATGTATTTCCCATATCACTAACCCTTATACGACGTGTAAACTAGTTTCACGTCATGTAATCCTTAAATTGTTAGCCATCTTCAAACATTCTGTAATCTTCTCTAAAAAATGTCTTCAAAATTCACATCCGGTGATTTAGTGACGTGAGGTGTAATTTTCTTCCACAGTTTCTAATCACTTCATGAAATTTCCTACATGTAAAATTAAGTGTCATTCACTCATGACGTGTAATATAATTACTTGAGCAAAGTGAAGAATCACAAAGTGTCTTTTAGCAACATTTCTCATCCCTTTTTTTCATTTTTCTTAAATATTTCATTCCTTCCATAAAACATGAAAACCAATCAAATCATTCAAAATTGGGAATGATTCATAAATAAAATAATATAACTAATTTATTAAAACACATTAAAATATTTGAATGAAAAATAGTTATTATTGGTCTTATTGTTTCTTTTACCATCTTTCTGGAATATTATATATGAAAGGTTTGATGTTTTCATGTTTATGAGGTATATAGCATATCTATCGCATGTGATTTGATTGGAGGATGTTGATAAAGATCCTGATACTACTTTGGTCATGCTACCCGATATGATTATGAATCACCAGTATAAGGGAATGTGTGGTAAAATGATCCCCATGGTTATGGTACTATGGATGTGGAGACATAATCACCATGATAAATTGGAGTAGGATTTATTGATGATAAATAAATGGTATTCATGTTTTGTATAATCAACATCTAGAGATCATTTTTGCGACACAGATTTTTATGGTGGGAAGATTGTAACACATTTTTACATTTTTGTTAGATGAGCTCTAATCTTTTATTTTAGTTCCCTTTTTTCACTAGGCAAGTTCTTTAAAACATGATTTCAAATGAATTCTAGTAATGATGATCTGTGTAATTTTAGAAATTTATAGCATGAAATTGCAGTTTCTACTGCTTTTTGGGTAGTTACACGACATATAATGGGTTTACACGACATGTGTTGTCTTCTAGATAGATCTTATGAGGTTTATTTCATAGTGTGATAATGTTATGTATCTTTTAAGGGTTACACATTGGGTAATGTAAAGAATCTAGTGGTCAATATGAGGTGATAAATTATTTCACATAACATAAAATGACATTAATTCATGACATGTAATGTTATTACACACCATCTAAACCCTGATGTTACATATTTTAGGGTGTCATACAGGTTGTTTTAAGCTTCATTTCCTTTTTTAAGCCTTATCCTTTCAGAAAGATCTCTTAGAACAAGAATTTTGTGTTCACTTCCTTCTATTCATGTCGATTCATTTAGATATTGGTCTCCATTTGGTTTGGGTTCTCTTCCCATAGTAAGCGTCTACCTGAGTTCCTATTTTGTTTTGGTTACGGTGTTGTTTTGGTTGTTGTTTTGTAATCAAAATGTGTTTCCTATCAATCATTTTTAGCCCTTGTTGTGCCTTTCCATTTGGAGGTAGAAAATATGGTTTCCAACCATTGTTGTCAATGTAATGACTTGAAAAATCCATGTAAATATTTTTTTAATTATATGCATATTTTAAGAGTCCATAAAAATTGACAGTGCATATATCTGAGGCCTGAAGTGCCAGGAATGAATTTCAAAACGTTTTCTAAGTAGGTTCAGTAAAAGTGTTAGCATGTTTTTATAACTTTTGAGCCGCTGCCCGGAATTGAAATCCAAGGACATTGTTGAACTCATATTGCCAATATTCACTTAAAAAGTCCTTCACCTCGACCGCAGACAGTTGAGGGTGGAAGATAGTTTTTCAGTTTTTCGTGGAAGAAGAAAAATAAAACATTAAAAAAATTTCAGACCTCTCTTTCGAAATTATAGAGGTGGGGACCACCCGAACTTGAAAACCCACAAATTATAATCCTGTTGTTGGGGACTACCCGAACCCCTCTTAATGGGGGAAATCCTCTCAACTCTCCAATAAATAAATTAATCCAACTACAATTAATTAAATGTGTCATCATTAATTAATTATTAGACTAATTTTTAATAAAATGGAACATCACTTTTGTGGGGATGGAAAATTTTGTTTGAAAAGGAGCTTGCGAGAATTGTGGATAAACATTTTCTCTAATGAATAACTTTTCCACCAAATGAAAAACACCCTCTCAAATGAAGAACAAATTTTGGAATAAAAAATGAGGACAATGCACGAGCCCAACTTCAGAAGCGATTTCCAGAAGCTATAATCATTGAAAACCACATCTCCTTCACTGACTTCATCTCATGACACTTCCAATGAGCAATTAAGGTAGGGATTTTTGTTTTTTTACCCCCTTTTTCAACTTTCCTGATTTTCATCTTGGTTTAAGAAACATTATACTGCTTGCTACCATCATAAAGTGGAGTGTGAGGGCCAAATGAACATGGCCCGACCCCTCTACAAACATTATGGAATTTGATGGTCTTGAATCAAAGGAGAGATCCTTGGGCGAGTATAGGAATCTATGGAATGAAGAACACCCCATCGAGGCACGCCCGGTGACTCAAGGAACGTCATCGGTGGGACTCCAGAGCGGTGTCTGACACTCCAGCAGACCGCGACAAAGGTGGAGGTGTGCCAGCCCAACTGGACAAGGGACGTGGCCCATCAACTGCACAAAGGGAGCGGTGGCTCACGTCTACACCACTGGGTGTACTTGAGTCGTGACATAAGGCAGTGGCAGCAAAGAGAGGGTGGTCAGCTCACTGCTAGCCAGGCGGACCCAGTGGGCCGGGTCGGGTCGGCCCAAGCCGGGCGGGGTTTCGATGGAATGGACCCGGACCAGGTTTGACCCCTTTTCACTCTTTCGGGTATAAAATGAGCTACGTGCGTTCGTTTTATGAACTGTCTACCGCACAAGAATCCGTGGATCGAGACAATACTTTTTGTATACCTCACTTGAGTTTGGGATAATGTTGGGGTATGGCCTGGTATGATTTAACACAAATCCAACCATGACCTCATAACTAAAAGGTCAATAACATAGAGACCAGGCCTCTGATTGACGCCCGATCTGTTGTGTTGAGACCCCTTTTTGTGGTAGTCCATTGAGATACTTTTTCATGGGACTTCATAGGATTTTGAGTATTGACCTGTGGCTTGAGGAGAGGACCCTACCAGAATCTAGAAATCATAGTGTAGGAACCCTGTAGCTGCTGTATCATGAGAAAGGTATCCTATGTTGGTCTATATATTGGGATCCTATGTGGGTCTATGTTCTAGAATCCCTCTTGGATCTGCTCTGGGAATCCACATTGGAAAACTCTAGGATCCTACATGGTTCTGCTATACTAGGATCTTATATGGGTCATATTTTCTAGGATCTTACATGGGTCTGAGGATTTTGGATCATATGCGAGTCTGCCTTTCAACAATGTAAGATGATTCAGTAGTTACATCTAATCATCTTTCCTAATGTATCTAAGTTATACATGGTGTGAACTGAATTTTTACCTTTGTGGTGATACCTTTGTGGCATTCTTCTGTGTGGTGAACCATTTTTGTACATACCTTCATGGTGACACCTTTATGGTTTTCTTCATGGTGGTATTACCTTTGTTGTCTTACCCTTGTGGTGTTAACTTCATGGAATTTCATTACTTTGAGGAACAATTGTACATTGGATAATAGTTTGGCCTTGTGTTTCCTCCTAAACAAGATGGATTTACTTGATAACTTAAGTATATATATGAGTATATACAAAAGTAGGGTTGTCAGTTGTTTTCATTCCTTTTGGTTTATCCATTGTGGATTTTGTGAGGCCTTCAAGGGTCTCGGGGTCCCTACGGATTATTCTTATACTGAAACCTGCATGGTCTATGCCCGTACCTTGTTGTGTTTGGTGCAGACGGCGGACAATGCTGACTGAGGGCGAGAGTCCCAGGACTGAAGTTACCTCGAAGGTGTACATTAGACAAGACATACCGCAGAGATCAATGTTCGAGAGCAGTACCTACCATTCAGGTAGGATCCTTGGTGGGTGTTCACAAGAGCTATTTCAGTTTACTTGTACTTTTCAGTTTTCTTGTACTTTCCACATGGGCTTGTATTCTGGATCCTTTTTCTTACTGTACATACTCTTTTTTACTATATAGTTTATTTGTGTTCGTATCTTTTTGTGTGCTTCATTGTGTGTTTTTACTAGTTATAAAGGAAATTCCTTTCCGGTTTTAGGGAACATGCCTTTCAGTACTAGTCACCAGCCCCAGGCCTATGGAAGGAGGGCTTGTGGTAGTCACGACACGGGCCCCAAAAGACGTGTCATGACAAATTGGTTTCATAGAATTTAGTTCTACCATAGAACATTAGACTGTAAAATTTATAAATGTCAATAGTGTTATATGTAGTGAGTGTGGTTATCAATTTAGAGAATCCAGTGTTGGTGCGGTTGCTGACACATCCATACACTAGGACCCTGACATTTGATTTCTGACTTGGTGTATGAAAACACTGATTGCGTTTGTGTGTGTGTGTTGAAAGATTTTCTTTCTAATCTTTTTGATTCATCTCACGAGGTATAACTTATTGAACGTGGAACACCTCTTACTTTTATGGATTCCCCCACGCAGATGGCTAGCTAGGGTTCTGGGTTTAGTACGCGATGATAGCCCATCTAGCGACGAGGCCTCTATGTTGGTCCATTTATCTGTAGGGGTACTAGTAGAGGAACAAGTGGTACCATTACCCATTGGTCCACCGATTCTACCAGCCGTAGTAGTAGAGGGTGCACGCCGCTTCAGCACGTTTCACGACTTCCAGTGCCAGTGGCCACCCAAGTTCAGGGGTGTGACGAACCCACAGTCGGCTGAGGATTTGTTGGATGTCATGGTGAGAGAATTCTGACTAGTAAGGACACCAACTGATCTCAGGATGAACCATTCCACCAGTATTCTATAGGGAGTAGCAGGCAGATGGTGGATCTTGATTCTCCATGTTTATGATGATGTGACACATCTCTGGGAAGACTTCTAGAGCCTATTTCGTGCATAGTTTGTCCCAGTGACCCTTCACGCAGTGTGCATGCATGAGCTTCTTCATCTGCTGTAGGGTAGCATGACTGTGGCTCAATAATCAGCACGGTTCACCGACCTCCTACGCTACTCCACTGATATGGCATGGGACCCATTATTTAGGGAACGTACCTTCGAGCAGGGACACAAGCGGGAGATCAAGGCTTTGATTATTTCTCTTAGAATCCTGACGCATGCGTAGGTGTTTGAGAGAGCCCTCTTATTGGGGAGTTTTCTTGCTGAGAAATCACCAGCAGCGAGACCCACCACCAAGCGTCACATAGAATATTTTTCCATAGTTGGTAGTAGACAGATGTCGCAGAGGTCCAAGAGGACCAGACCTATAGGAAGATGACTGTAGGATTAAGGGTTAGTTGTGTGGGGCAATGGATATTGAGCCAGTCATGCGAGGAGCAGGTAGTTTTACGCATGCGGCATGCTAGGTCCCATGGGTCGAGAATACCCGAACCACAATACTTATGATGTGTAGATGGTCAAACGACTGCCCAGTCATAGACAGAGTGTTGAAAAAGGATTTTCACATGGATCTGGCAGACATGGAATAGAAGCTGGTCATGTAACTTGTGGTGGGTGACGATTCGATATATTACCTCCACCCCCACCATGTGGTCCACCCCGACCATAGGGAGTAGTAGGACAGTGGTGGGCTCAGCTCCAGGCATAAGGGGCCTCTGATCATGGTTCTCCAGATATGATATGAGGTACGATCTGTGTCTACCCCACCTTCACTACAGTACTTATAGATATAGGTGTCAGTCATTCTTTTTTTCCATTTCCCTCGGTCGGAGCTCGGAGATTCCGATGGAGCCGTTGGCTCGATCCTTAAGGATAGAGACTCTTACATTAGAGGATTCGATGACTACACAATGGTGTCGGTAGTGTGAGCTTACTCTAGGAGGTGAGAGATTCGGCTGGGATCTCCTCGTAGTGACGTCAAGGCCTTACGATGTCATCTTGGGTTTGGACTAGTTATCTATAGTCCATGCTTAGATTGATTGTATAATGTGAAATGTGTGGTGTATCTATATTATTGGATCTTGGTTAACCTTTACCGGTGAGAAGGGAGACTTTTGATTAATGGAAGGACTTACCCGGAGGAGAGTGTGGTCGATCACTCATCAGTTGGCTAGCCTTCCCCTCTGAGCGGTAGATGTCGAGAGTCCGAGATATCCTGTATGGGTGGACCAGTACACAGATGTCTTCCCTGATGAAGCTCCGGGTCTACCTCCACGTGAAGAGGTTGACTTTTACATTGACTTTTACCTCGGTACATCACCGATATATACTCTAGTGTATCATATGGCTACCATGGAGCTTCGTGAGCTACGGGTACAGCTGGATGACTTACAAGGGAAGGGGCTCAGTCTACCCAGTGTTTCACCTTGGGTAGACCATATCTTGTTCGAAAAAAAGGTGGATGGATCTTGAGACATTATTTTGACTATAGGCACCTGAACCAGGTGACAATGAAGAACAAGTACCCACTCTTGAGGATTGACGACCTCTTTGATTAGCTGAAGGGAGCACAGTGGCTCTCGAAGATAGACCTCAAATATGGCAATCACCAGCTCAATGTTTTAGACGAGGATGTGCAGAAGACGACATTAAAATGCTGGTATTCCCAATATGAGTTCTTGTTCATGCCATTCGGTATGACCAATGCTCTGGAAGAATTCATTGGACTCATGAACAGGATCTTCTAGCCATACCTTTATTTCTTGGTAGTAGACTTTATCGACGATATACTGATATAATCGGATACTGAGGAGGAGCATGTTTATCATTTGTAGATAGTTCTTGACACACTCTTTTATCAACAAATTTATGGTAAGCTCTCGAAGTGCCAATTCTGGATCCGAATGTTTTGGTTTCTGGAACACGTTATCTCGGAGGCTAGAGTTGTAGTGGATCCAGCAAAGATAGAGGTTGTAATTTCTTGGGATCAACCCAGGAGTGTGATGGAGGTACGGAGTTTCCTGGGTTTAGCTGGGTACTATCTGAGGTTGGTGCAAGACTTCTCTAGAGATTTAGTACCTTTATATTAATTGAAGAAGATGGGGAAACCCTTCGTGTAGTTAGAGAGATGCCCCCAGAGTTTTCAAGAGATAAGGAAGAGGCTGACTATTGCTCCCATCTTGAGGTATCTGGAGGAGGGATTTGTGTATGTAATCTATAGCGACACAACAGGGGCCAGGCCAAGATGTGTCCTGACGCAGAAGTGAGAAGTTATCTCATATGGTTCTCGATAGTTGAGACAACATGGGCAGTACTATGCTACCCATGACCCAGAGTTAGTAGCCATGGTCTTTGCCTTGATGATGTGGGGACATTATTTGACTGGAGAACGTTTTATAGTCTACTCAGACCAGAAGAGCCTGAAGTATATCTTCTCTATGAAGGACTTAAACCTGAGGTAGTGATGTTGGATCGAGTTCCTCTTGGACTATGACTTCGAGATAATCTATACTCCTTAGAAGGTTAACACTGTAGTAGATGCACTCAGTAGGATATCTGGTATACAGCTGCTAGGTGAGGTGACGGAACAGCTAGCCACATTACGGATATCCTTTATAGAACTAGATGGAGCACCATTTCATCAGTCTCTTACAGTTACTCCACCACTTTATCGGCGAGTCAGGGAGTCATATCATGGGGAAACTGACTATTATCCTCGACGTGTTCAGATATCCTCAGGGCAGACCACTGATAGATTTTTTGAAGGTGGGGGCACATCATCCTCTTCAGAGGATGTAACATTGTACCAATGTCTCTTCAGGAAGAATTGTTGTAGGAGTTCCACAAATCCCCTCTAGTGGTACATCCTTAAGTGGCGAAGATGTACTAGAATCTCTGAAGATAGCATTGGTCGGTGGGAATAAAGAAATCCGTGGTAGATTTTGTTTCTCGATGCCACACTTTTCAGCAAGTGAAGGCAAGTCATTGTGTACCAGTAGGCTTAGTGCATACATTATAGGTCCCAAAGTGTAACTGGGATGGTATATACATGGACTTCATGATAGGACATCCACATACATCTAGGGGACATAATTCTATTTGGCTTATCGTCGACAGACTCCTCAAGTCGGCCCACTTCCAATCGATCAGAGTGCAGGACTCAATAAAGATCTTTTGACGCCTATATTTGCACACGATTGTGCAGCTACATGTTGTACCCTAGAATATTTTATCTGATCATGATGTAAGTTTCACTTCCTATCTATAGAAGGGGTTGTAGGAGGATTTTGGGAGGTAGCTTTGTTTGAGCACCACCTTGCATCCTCAGATGGATGGACAGAGTGAGTGGACTATTCCGAACCTCAGGAACATGCTGTGTACTTGCATCCTCAACTTCGATCCCAACTGAGAGGATCACTTTCCCTTGGAAGAGTTTGCATACAACAACAGATATCACTCCACCTTTAGGATGGCACCTCTCGAGGCTCTGTACGTATGACCATTCATATCACCTTTGTGCTAGATTGACCCAGGGGAGTCAGCACTCATGGTACCAGAGATAGTACAGGCTACCACAGAGAATGTGAAGACCATCCGAATATTGATGTAGACTACATAGAGTAGGAATAATTATTATTATGATAGGAGATAAAGACTTCTATAGTTCGAGGATGGTGACCATGTCTTTCTACGGGTCTCACCTCAACAACGTTTGTAGAGATTTGGTCGGGGAGACAAGTTATCATTGAGTTTAATCAGACCTTTTCAAGTCCTCAACAGAGTTTAAAAGGTGGATTAATGATTACCTCTTACACCACACCTGCAACCAGTGCACGACGTCTTCCATGTATCCGAGATGAATAGATATGTGTACAACCCTTCACACATTATTGACTGGGGTGAGTTGGACATCGACAATAGGGAGACACTTACGGAGGCTCTACTGGAGATTGAGGATCAATAGGAGAGTGTCTTTCATGGGAAATCAATACCTTTGGTTCTTGTATGTTGGCAGCACGGGAACCTCAAGGAGAACCCATGGAAGCAAGAGGATCAGATTTGTGCTCAGTACCCCCACTTGATTTTCTAGTTTTTGTAATGTGGATTTTGGGGATGCAAAGCCCTATTGTGGGTAGAATGTAATGACCAGAAAATTCGATGTAATTTCATTAAATATATAGGCATTTTATGAGTCAATGAAAATTGACGATGCATGATTCTGAGGCCTGGAGTGCCCGGAATGAATTTCTGAACTTTTTTTATCTACATTCAGAAAACGTGCGAGCAAGTTTTTATAACTTTTGAACCTGTGCTCAGAATTAAAATCTGATGACATTGTTGACCTCGCTATGCTGATATTTTATTAAAGAGACCTTCACCTCAACCATAGTAGGTCTAGGGTGGAAGATACTTTTTCACTTTTTCATGGAAGAAGAAAAATAAAATAATTAACATTTTATTTTTCTTTTAAAACATATCATTAGAAATTATGGAGGTGGGGTCCACCCGAGCAAGAAAACCCCCAAATTAAATTCTTGGTGGTGGGACCACATAAACCCCTCTTAATGGGGGAAAACCACTCAAATCTCAAATTAATATATTGAGTCAACTATAATTAATTCAATGTGTCAACATTAATTAATTGTTAGGATTATTTTTAATATGATGGCTCTTCATTTTTGTTGGGTTGGAGGATTTCGTTGGCAAAGGAGCTCGTGAGAATTGTGGAGAAACGTTCTCTAAAACAAAGAACCTTTCATCTCAATAAAGAATTCCCTATCCAACGAAAAACATACATCGTAATCAAGAACAATGATGACACATGACCCCGACTTCGGAAGTGTGTTGCGGAAGCGACAATCGTTGGCACCCTCATCGCCTTCACTAAATTCATCTCACGACAACTTGAAATAAGAAATTGAGGTTGGGATTGTTGTTTGTTTACCCCCATTTTCCCTATTCATGACATTCATCTTGATTTAAGAAACATTATATAGCTTTCTACGATTCTAACATGACCGGTGTGGGCCAAATGAACACGACCTGACCCCTTTGCATCCTTTGTGGGATTTGATGGTCTTGAATCAATGGTGATATCCTGAGGTGAGTATGGGAGTCTACCGAATGAAGAACAGGCCACCGGGGCATGCGTGATGACCTAAGGAATGTCACCGGTGGGATTTGGGAGTGGAGACCGGTGCTTCAGCCGACAGCGCTACCGGAGAAAGGTCGCGGTACGTTAGTCGTGGCAGGGCAAAGGGCGGCGGCCGGCGACAGCCAGCCGCACGAAGGGAGTGGTGGAACGTGTCCACACAGCCGGGTGAGTGATAGGTGCAGCACAAGGCTGTGGCGTAAAATCGAGGGCAGCCGGCTCACTGGAGGCCCCTGGTGATGGCGTGACTCACAGCTGCGCTGCGCGGAGGAGGGAAGGTCGTCTGGCTGGCCGCAAGCCGAGCGGACTGCCCAGCAGGCCGGGCCAGACCTGACGGACTGCACTGACGGGCCAGGACAGACCTGGCAGGCTGGTCTAGACCCAGGTGGGTCCGGGGAAACCCGAACCGGGTTGGGTCGGCCCTGGCGGGTTCTGGTCGGGTCGGACCGGAGCTGGACCAGGTTGGACACCTTTTAACTATTTCGGTTATAGCTTGAGCTATAAGTGTCCTTTCGACGAAATGTATGTGGTTCCATACACCTTGGATCATGACAGTCGTTTTGGTATACCCCACATTCATTTTGGATAAAGGTGGGGTACAGCTGGGTTGGATCGAATATGAATCCAATAGGGCCCTCGGGACTAAAAGGCCAATAACATACAGACTGGGTGTCTGATTGATGCATCGTTTGTTGCGTTCCCCTTTGATTTGAAGGTCTTTTGGGATAATTATTCATGGGACTTCGTGGAAGTCGGAGAATCGACTTATGGATTGAAGAGTGGACCCTCCCAGAATCAAGAGAGCTTAGTGCGGGAACCTTGTAGCTGGGTGTATCATGAGAAAGGGATCCTATGTGGGTTTATATTTTGGGATCCTATGTGGGTCTTTGTTCCAGTACCCCTCTTGCATCCACTCTATGAATCCACGTGAGACGACTCTAGGATCTTACATGGGTACCCTATACTATGATATTATATGGGTCTGATCATACGTGGGTCTAATGATTTAGGATCCTACGTGGGTCTGACTCTCAACAGTGTAAGATGATATAGTAGTTACATCTAATCATCATTACTAATGTACCTATGTTAGACATGGTGTGAGCTGAATCTTTACCTTTTTTTTGATACCTTTGTGATATTCTTCTGTGTGGCATAACTTTTTGGTACATACCTTAATTGTGATACATTTGTGGTATTCTTCTGTGTGGCGTTACCTCTGTGGTACTTACCCCTGCGGTGTTACAACAGTGGTATTTCTTTCCTTGGTGGATCAGTTGTACATTTTCTAAGAGTTGGGCCTTGTGTTTCCTCCTGAACGTGATGGGTATACTTGATAGATTAGGTATAGGAATGGGAATATGGCTATGTAGTGATGTCAGTTGTTTTAATTCTTTTTGGTTTATCCTTTGTGGATTTTGTGAGTCCTTCAAGGGTCTCGGCTTCCCTACTACGTATCGTTATACTCACCCCTCTACGGGTTATGCCCGCACCTTGTTGTGTTTGTTGCAAATTTCAGACAACGCTGAAGGGGGATGAGAGTACCGGGACTGGATATATCTTGAAGGGAGACATTAGACAAGGAATTCCCGGATATGACCGTTTGAGAGCATTACCAACCCTTTAGGTAGGATCCTTGGCAGCTGTTCACAAGAGCTGTCTCAGTTTACTTGTACATTTCATTTTTCTTGTACTTTTCTATTGGGATTGTATTCTGTCATTTTTTTCTTACTGTACACACTCATTTTACTATATTATTTATTTGTATACATATCTTGGTATGTGTTTGGATGTGTGTGTTCATAGGATATAAAGGCAATTCCTTCCTGGTTTTAGGGAATGTGCCTTTCGGGGCGAGTCGTCAGCCCCTGGCCTATGGAAGGCCGGTTTGGGGTAGTCAGGACACAGGCCTCGGTGGATCTATACATTTTTTCAAAATTCAAAAATTTTATTTTGTTCATACTGATTCCTAGAAATATGAAATGTAATTTTATTTGTTGAAATTGAAAAGAGCATGGGTTCATATTTAAAAAGTGTGGTTTTCATTGAAAATTTAAATGACTTTAGTGGAAATAAATGAAGGATATTGGAACCATGAAAGAGATTGGATTAGATTTGAAATCATTTTATAAAAATGAGAGTACGGTTTTAATGATATTAATTGACTAAAATTGCATATTATGAACCTTGGGTACGTCAAGAGAGGGACATGGGTACCCATAGTGTTTGTGACACTACTATTCGGTAACATCATATATACCGATGTTCTATGAAATTCCTTGTTGTTAGTTGGAACCAACTTTATTACAAGTTAGTATTGTTAGTGTCTGGTGATAATTATCCTATAGGCTATAGCTAGACTAGTTGGTGCATTGTTGTTTCTAGTTTTGTAATGCATGATAGTTATCATTATAGATTTTCTCTCACATGTTTAATTTTTTACAAGTGCCTTCATGTTATTAGAACATGAATAGATTCTTTGGAAGTGTCCTACTAGGATCTATTTATAACACCATACTTCTTCATGTGGGAGGTTGTAGACCTTGTTTCTTAGGATAGATGTAAAGGGAAGATAATTATGTAACATTAAAGATTCTCTTTATATTTTTATTTTGGATTAGATGTGAAGGTTGGCCATATAGAGACTGATTTTTTCTTGTTTCATTGTTCATTATAATTTTCCCTTTTTTGGATTACTTGTATCTCCATTTTTTATATTTTCTATTGTGTTTTATGTCTTGTTATCCTTATATATGGGATGTATTTAGTTATCATTCTTTTACCCCCACCCCATAATGGGATAACTTAGGTGACTAGTCTGGTTGACCCAGGTTGGCCTGTTACACTAAATTATTGTTTTCATCAGAAGACACTACATGTAGATTAATTTTTTTTAAAAAACTCTAATTTATCCATCTTTTCATCAAATCCAACTATCCCATAGGAAAATATACCATTTTTTCAACTAAAAATGGTGTCAATCTAGCTTTATATTTTTCACATTACTGACTAAAAAAGTGAAATGTGATAATCATTAGTGGTTCATCATGCATCCTACACGCCACCCATATAGTTTCCATCCTTTCCTTGGATCCTAGATCCATGAATCCTTTTCAGTTTCCCACAATCCATCACAATTATTCACTAAAAATATTATTCTTTCATTATTAACACATCTACCCTGAATTTTGGGTTCTAATCACGCATAATCCCTCCCGGTAATGTAGAACTATGTACTCATAGGACAATTGTTAATAACAACATGAATAGTTATGGGAAAGTAATGAGAAAATGGTTCATCCATTATTGGATAATATCACATTTCTAATTATCACATATTACGAATAAATTTGATGACAAACATTACAAACCCAATAATAATTTGGATAGATAAATTAATTTGATATTAAGTCCCATGAAAATTTATTAAATTAATCATTGATCAAATAATAATAGACAATAATATAATCAGTATTTCAATAAAACATAAAAACAACAATTAATGATCTATATATATATATGGTGGATATATTTTTTGTTAAAAATTCTTTCTCTATTGATGTGGATGATACACTTTGTCTACTGCCTGCTGATTCACCTAAATTTGTTCATTGGTAATAATACAATCTTGATCTGTCATTGAATGTTGTCAGAGTACCTCTAAAAAAACTCCTAGGTTTATGGACATAAACCTGGTGAGAGTTTATAATGACCTATTTATATAATATTATTTTTAGTTCATTTAAATTAAAATAAATATTTTACTCATTTTTTTAATTGAAACTCACTTATCAATGGTTTCATCATCCAATTGTCTGACACCGTACAACCTTAGGTCATTCCTAGGTTAAACATCATGATTCAGGTTTAACTATGGTATATGTTTCCATTATGAGACACTATTTAGGATATATTCTATTTTATTTTAAATCCTTCATGTGCGTTATAAAAAATACATTTAATATTTTTATAAAATTATTTCTAGGATAAATACACATCAAAATCCCACGACGTCTCTACTCTTAGATCCAAACACATTTATATATATATTAATATTTTACACGGAGATAAAGCCTCTATAACCTTTCTGTGAAATACCCAAATTATTTATTACATATATTATAGTGAATCGATTATTTCATATATATACTAACATTTTTATTTATATTTTATCAAAAAAAACCTGGTTTCTGTTCTTTGTTTTTTGTAAAATCTTAATCAAATGGAAAGTATAAAAATAATAAAAAATGATTCACTATGTGTAGTATCTATTCTTATTTTGTAATCACTCATGGGTTTAATTGTGTTTTATACCATTGGAATTATTGTAATACTATTTTTATACAAGGATCCTTCCACAATGTTGTTCCTTGAAAAACCGTTGTACCATTTTCAAGGAGTTCTTTTTTCTTATTCTTATTATATTATGTATTTCTATTTTACATTATATTTTTTTCCATAAATAAATTTAAATATTTCCTTAATGAATTATTAATTTTTTATTTATTATGTTTGGAGTAACTACTCATAGGTCTTTAAATATGTGTATGATTGAGGGATTAAGTAATTGAAGGAATAAAATCATATGAGGGGAATATTATGTAGTTTTTCCAAGAAAAATATCCTTCTACTAAATATAATATAATATAAAATATATAAGATTTTTTTATTCTTGAGAAACAAAAGAAATAGAATTTATAGAACCAATTAGATGCTATGAATGTACAGATAAATTCCCCCAAGTATTTTAATATAAACTATCAGTGGAAGAAAGAGAATATTTTTATCCCCTATTATTTTTTTAAGTATTGTGAAATAATTAGGATTTAATATAAATTTTTACCCCATCTATAGATCTAATATAGGAATGAGATTTATTAAACATTCCCTCAAATATAAATAAAGGTTATTAAAAAATCATGGGAATAAATTATTGACATGTTTTATACACAAAAATATTTAATTATTGTAATATTTTTTTAATAAAAATTGAATACATTTTAATTTATTATTGTTTGACGAAGAAGAAAAATTTAATGTTTCATTTAATTATTGTGGAAATTTTGGAAGACCAGCTTCTTTTCATACCTATAACATAACTTCAAGAAGAATTTATATGAGAAGTGGAGTTGGAAGTTTAATCACTATGGGTAGAAATTTTTAATATGGATTAACTTTTGATTAAATTTTTAGTAAATTAATTTCAACCTAACACGAACTGAACTAATACTATGAACTCAAAAAAAAATATTATCCTTATTTAGAGGAAAATAAGATGAAACTATAATGATATAAGTGATCATTTTGAAAAAGTTTATGCACCTTATATGTAATAATAAGATGGGTCACTTGAGATCATTAAAGATCCAACAAAAGGATTATATAAAGGAGAATGTGATAAGATTCGTAATTTTCTAATATCCCAAACCATAAATGAATAAACTATGAAAGAAAAAAAGGAATTTGGAAAATTATGTTACATAGTTAATCAATACCTCAATGATAATGAGTATATAACTACTCTAAAAGGTAGTGTGTGTGGATTCACCCTAGATGAAAGAAAATGTGGTGATTTTTATAAAGATAACAACATATATAATTTGATTTTGATTGATCTTTGGACTATATAATTGTCAAAATAAATTAAAAATTTGGTACTTGAGGACAGAAAACCCCATGATTATAATTTTCTATATTTAATTGTTTTTTTTTCATTAGATTTTTTTAATAAATTTATTTTTTTTCTTTACAAGGAGTCCAAGAATGTAAGTGGATTCGTAATTTCCCTAATGATTTTCTGAAAATATCTTCCTTTTATAATAAAATATCAGGTAGTTTCTCTACATCATTTTAATTAGGTGTTGTACACATTAGATTATAATTAAATGTAATATCTTGACCCTTATAAATAGAAGGGAATTCAAGAAATAAGTTTTGGAGGGTAGGAAAACATGTACTTTAATAGTTAGAATTTATTTTCATTTTCATGGTTTTATTCGGTTTTAGTTTTTTTCATAATAATTGGACACCATTTCCATTTTTATAATATTTTAATACTAGGGGTAATTTATATTATTGTTTATTTAAATATTATTTTGATTGTGGATATGAACTATTCTTAAAAATCGATTTGATACTATTTTTAGTACTAATCATATATGAATCCTATGATTTTGATCATTGATCTATGTCAATGCACCATCCTGAGAGGTTTTTGAACCATGGATTTATTTTCATATAAGTATATTATTATCAGTTGAACATATATATAGTGTTATAGTCTATAATAGTCTTTTTTTATTTCCCATGTCTCAATGAGTTAGTATGTTTTTGAAATGATAAAGGAATATTTTTCATTAGTACCTTTTTGAATCTATTCAGTCCCTATTGGTATTTTATCTCGTATTGTAATAAATGAAAACTATGAATATATTTTTATGATCCATATTGAAAACTACAACTCTAAAAACTATACAATGTTAAAAAAATTATTATAGGTTGTGTCATGTATGGGTGAATGGAACTCTATTTTTGTGTCTCTATAGAAGATTATCCTTCTGGGAGGATAAATCTTGATGAATTTGGGATCGTAGTGGGTAGTGTAGTCCAAACTAATTACTATATTATGTGTTCCCATTAAGATCCAAAAATATAATAAGAATGATTTGTAAAAAATAAACAAAATTTAAAGGGAAGGAGTCATGAATTTGAGCCCTTTTATTATGAAATTTCAATTTGAGGAATACAATAAAATATAGAATTTACTGATTTGTTGGTATATGATTAAATATAAAAGGTTAAATTAGAGTTCTAAATTACATTTAACATTAATTTATACTAAATATTCTATCTATCTCATTCAATACTTTTTCGAAAAATAAACATCCAAATATAAGTTGAATTAATAAACATTAAAATTATTCCTAATTTATTTATTTCTTTTCATATATTAGAGGAGGACGGGGAGGTGTGAATTTTTTATGAAAGTTACCTTAATTTTGTGAATGAAAAAAACATCATTTAAAATAAAAATTATTTGTAATGATTTATTTTCTATAATGTACATGTAAAATATTAATAGTTGGAATAAGTTATTAGAATAAATCTGTATAACAAAAAATAAAAATATTTAAATAGATCATTTATGATGAATAATGTATATACTAATGAGATGAACCATTCAATACAACTAATTATTTGAGATGGTAAAATTTTCCTTCAATGTGTATTTTTTAGTAGTGCCAATGTAAACTGTGTAAGAGTAATGAAAAAAATATTAATAAATATTCCCTTGTAATTCAATGGTATTATCCCCATTATTTTCAAAGTAAATAGCAAAATATCATATTTAAATTCCATCATATATTTTTGAGTTATTTGTTGAAACATCCTAATATTTGAATTTTATTTATTTTTTTGTATTTAAGAAAATAAAATCATGGAAAACCATTGATCTAGAGGTTTTTATATGTAGATTATTATAAATACAAACAAGTACATGGGGGAAATAAATATGTATTATTTTATTAAAAAATATGAATATCATAAGATACAATAAATGAAATTCATTGGCTATGAGACACCAAAGTATTATGAAATATTTATATCATATATATAAATAATACAATGTCACAATATATAATCTGACCATGGATGTAATTGGAATGATGTTGTAATCCCTAACACAACCTAGCATATCACCAAACACATATTACGGGTAGTGACAAATATCCCCTATTACCACACACATATATCAGTTGGAATGTAACATTAATTATAAATGCGTATGATATTGTTTCCATTACTATTTCATTTTATCATAGGATATTATGATTTTATAATATTGAATATTAACAAATATCTGAAAACCATCATGATCAGTTTGGTTGTATATTCCATTCTGGACATGAAAACCTCTAATGTCCAATTATATGTATGTAGAAATGTGGCATGATGAATACAGAGTTAGAATTTAAATTTTCAAACATTCCTTATGTTTGTGAGATATCAATATAGGTTATCTCATATTCATATACGTATTATACATATCATAGAGTATGATAATCCATTCCTCTGAAGAACAACATGCCACAATATAAAAGTAAAAAATATATTAATGTATGGAATGCTGAATGAATTGAGCTAGAAAATATCCTTATATGATATCAATACAACAAATAATAGGTAATTATATTCCAAAACAATACAATAATAATCTAATATATAACCAATAAATATCCATTCATACCAAAAGTAAAATCCTAGATAAATCTATATTATTTGAAAATAATTAATGACGATGAACCAAGGATATTAATATGATCATAAAAATCACTTTGTATAAATGTATGTGATGAAGGTACTTTTACAAAATGTAGAACTAAATTGGGTATGGTATGTAATGAGTTATCCATGTCACAAAAAATTGATGTAAAAAAACAAGAATATTAATATTTTTTATTAATTGTTGAGATATGAAATTTCATTGATTTTTTTGTAGGATGTTTCCAATTAAATTTCAAAATATATCTACACTTATTATAAATTTATGGTGTTGAAACCCTACAAGGGGTTCAAAAATCTCAAATCTCAGACAAGTGACAAGGATTTTAGATTTTTTTCATTTCCATTTCATAATCATCTGTGATTTTATCAAATTATGATATCAAAAACTATTCAAGGGGTAGGTATTTTAAATTTAAATTTTTAGGAGTTGGAACTAGTAAATATATTCATGAGTTTAAATGATATTTTATTTAAATAAATGTTGTTATAATGCAAATATGAAATTATTTTATTGTGATTTATAAATCATCAAAAATCATTCTTCCAAATATTATCCAAACCACTTATTCACCCACTACAGTTCAATATATGATTTTCTTTATCAACACACCATTCATATGATGTAGTAGGATGTTGTAGTAGGGAGATGTTTTTTGATTTTGAGTTATGTTTAATGAGGTTCTCATTTATTTAATGTTTGGTTGGGAAAAGGATCAATGATTAATTCACTAGATTACGGGAGAAACTCTATCACTAAACATAATAAGAGGTAATTTACACCTGAGATCTTAGTGGGTTAGTTTTAATAAATGATAGAGTGTGAGTTAGTAAAGGGGATGATACTAATCCTTTAAGATAGTATATAATTACCAACTACATGTTGAAATAATTAAAGGAGAACATGTTTTGGATATCACAAAAGGGTTGTTGTAATACTTCCTAGCACTAAATTTATTTCAAATTAGCACATTATTTTATATTTTAATTTTATCAACCCAACACCCTCACCCCATGTTATTTACTTTGATACTATTATTTTAAATGAGATATATAAAATACCGTCACTAATAAAGATTCATTATGTTTATTATCCCTTTTTATTGTTAGATGACCCATGGGTTGCACTATATTTCACATCAATAATGTTATAAAAACTATTTTGATATAAGTACCCTTTGAAATGGTTATTCATTTCACAATTAATTAAAATATATTTCAAATAATCATTTAATAAACCTCAATTCTTGAGGTGAATAAGTGAAATAATATTTCATTTTTATTTAATATATTTCATTAAAAATTTATGAATTTTCCTTGAAATATAATTGATTTGACTTCAAAAAACATTATTATAAATTTTATACTAATATTTATAAAAGGATAAATTTTGAGTTGCCTCATTTAATTAATTTTTTTTCACTACATAGATAATATTTTTTAAAATGTAAAATAACACTTAATATATAAAAACGTCAATCCTTCATCAAGAAATAAAACCTGAGGAAAAACAAAAAATAAATCAATAGATCCTTTTGAGAATAATTTTCAAGTGGTATTCCCATGAAAAAAAATTCACCATGCTAGTTTTTCATTCATATCACATTAGTGGCCTAGGTTCATTCCTTAGAATAGTTCCAAATTTTTCAATAATATAATGTGTTATCACATGATTACTACAAAACATTTTTCCTAAATTTCACTAATATGGATTTCATGTTCACCCTTGATCATTTACATATCAAGGAATTATTTTTATAGATATAATTTAATTTTAATAGTGAAAACAGAGGTTTTAAAAGGTGACATCTAAAATAGGGTATTTAAATATTCAATTAAAAATATTAGGATCTATTATAAAAAACATTATATTATTTAAAAATCATGGAATCTAATTTAAATTAATTTTTAAAATTTATACAATAATAAAAATTATTGTAAATTTTTCAATTTTAATATAATACTAATATATGGAACCTCTAGTAAGGGCTTGTTTTATTCCACACCTATTTTTAAATAAAGTTTACCCCTATTGGAATATAGGTTAATTATCCAAGATATAGTGTGTCAAGCTATATTCATGGAAACCAAAGGGGACTAAATCCACTTAAACATAATTAAATGGAAAAAGTAAGTAAAATCTAAAGATATTTTTTTCCATGTTAAACAAATTATGATAGATAGGGTCAGAAAATCATAGGCCATGTTTGAATGATAGGATGATCACAATACCGTAAATAATATGGGATAGAATTAAAATTATTAACATTTACCATGTTTAGAATAGGTTTTTAATGATTTTACTCTAAAGGAATGTAACATTATATGTGTTTTTAATTATGTACTATATATACCTGATATCGGTATTGGTGAATCTTATCCTAGGTAAATACATCATCACTATTGAGGGTGTCTATTCAAATAAAATGATGTATTGGTTAGAAAATTCTATATTGGATCTTATTAAGAATCAATTATTTCATTGTGAGAATTTTGTAACATTAAAATTGTGATCATCAAGACAGATTAGAAACCCCTGTGTTATTCCTCTATCCATAAATTTGGCTATCTCTGAAAAATTAACAAGAATTACAATTAAATTATCTAGGTTTGTTAACCCACTTCAAAAGAAATGGTGAACAGATAAAAAAGTTTTCAAAATAAAAAATAAAAAATATCATTTTGAAAAATTGATAATTGATGCATAAAATTATCAAGAATCATACTGAAAATATCGATATTTTCTAATAAGGGACATGGCTATAGGACTCATTGTGTCATGGAGTTCAATGGAAAATTAACCATAATAATATTGACGAGTTGTCACATGATGGAATAATAGAAATTACATTAATAAAATATAGTATAAAATGGTATATATCCTATGATAATAAGAATAAATCCATGAACTGTCATAGATAAGGGATATTTGAGGAAGTGACGTGTAAACTATGACAAACCTACTTTTTGTTAAATTAAATTTACATCATTCTATTGATAAACAACATAATAGTGTTACAAAACCATGATTTATAGGTTTAGTAGATTGTGTAAATTAAGACCATCCATAACATTTTCACAATAAAACATAAACATTAATTTAATTCCTTCTTCTCTTGATTCTTAGTGGCCTTATTTTTTCCTTGGTATAAGTATTCACCTGAGGATATAAATAAAAGAAAAGGGTGAACAAAAATCCTTATAAGATAATGTAAAGAACATGAATCAGTGTGACATTGGGTGATCAGGATCATCATCATACTAGCATAATAACAGGATCATCATCATAATTATGAGAAGAATCATTATAAAAAAGTCATGTAAAGAGGAAATTCATAAAAATGTAACATTTTGTCTCAGTGATGAACTACCACACATATTTTTGAAGAAAGATAATATCATGTTAAAACATAACATATATTCATAATCATAACATTGTAAAAATTGTAATAAATTATAGCATCATGATCATTTATATTTCACATTATCTCAATAGGTATAACTCATTACCTAATTCATTAGATAACTATATAATTTTGGGTGCCCCTATGATATCACAACTTTTACTTAATCATTCATTCCACATAGAATGTATATAAATCTTGAAAATAAAATAACCCATGAAAAGAAATGTGTTTCATTTTATATAGAATAAATTCATAAATATACATTTCAATTCCCAAGGAGAAAGGTAGAATCATATTTTTCATAATATTCATCAATCTTGAGTGAAGAAGAAACAACACAGGAGGAGTCAAAATGTGTTTTTGGAATGAAGAGTTCTTTTGGAAGATTATTTGGATTTTAAATAAAATGAGATTGTATGATTTTATATCCCAAAAATTAAAAGGTAAGTAAAATTAAATTCTATTTTAGTTATATTAAAAGTAATTCCATACTGAAATTTGGAATGAAGGAGGAATTCCCCAATGAAAGGAAATTGGGTTCGAAAATCCCATTACATTATTCCTGAATGCTTTCTCACATTAACATAGTATATTATAAAATTATATGAATTAATTATTAAATCTATAACATATTATTAATGTTTTTGATTAATTATCACTTTATTAAGTTATTTTATGGCTATTATTATGAGTTATAAGGTTCAATTTCATCATTTTGGAGTGTTTTTTTCATGAATGGTTCAGTTTTATACATGTATGGAAGATCATGTAAAATGAGAATAACTCTCTAGAATTTAAATTTTATGTTATCTTTGAACATCATGAAGTTAATTTCGTCTTAAATTTTTTTTCTAGGTATGATGATTATTTATTAGATATCATGTTAATGATAATGGTTTATCTTAATTTTGGATGTTTTCAATCACAACAAAATTGTTTTGTCTTTTTTAATATCATGCATATATGTTATTTAAAAAGAATTAAATTGTAATAATGTAAATTTTAAAATATTTCTCAATAAATATTATGGTTCTAATACCATCTTTGAAGGCATTAAAATAAAAATTAAATCTTTTCTTCTTTTAAGGCATTAAATCAACATCCCACAGATGACATTTTAATTTTTAGAATAAAAGGGAGAGGATAATAGGATTGATGAAGCATTGTTCCATTAAAATCATAAAATTATAGTATGTATATTTTATTTGAGTTATTATTCCACATGAATGAGGGTTGGGGATAAGATAATATTAAAATAATCATAATTAAAAATAATTTAAACTAAATAGTAAGAGAAGTGTTCTTCTTAAATTCATATCTTTTTTATCCTCCTAATGAAAGTTGGTTTTGGAATTTTTTAAGTAAAATGATACTTGAAGTGTGGAAGTATATTGGGAATACTATTGGGAATATTTTTTACAATATTAAAGGATTTTATGTTGTGAGTATAATTGTTGGTGATGTGTGGTAATTATAGGGGAGGAGATGGTTGTGTTTTTATTATTATATTGATAGGTTTATTATTTTGGCCCAACACAGTGAAGAGTATGAAACTTATCACTAAATATATGAAATTCATCAATTAAATTTCTATATTTTATTCTTACATCAATCATACACCATCTATGACTTAATAATTTATGAATTTGTTAAATACTGTAAATTACCATATTTCACTATTCACAAAAATTCAAATATTTTATAAAAATCCCAAAAATTAACCAAAACCATTTTATAACATTTTGAATTAAAAATTAATTCCATTTTATAAAAATTTTTATATATATATATGAGACTTTTAATTTTAATTCAAATTATCATTTACTTGGAAAATACTGATTTTAAAATTATAACGGGTTTTATAACATATTGAATAATTAGTTAAGGTATCATAAAATTATCTTATATTCATAAGACAAAAAATATTATATTATGATTCCATTTTGTGAAAATGAATTTTCATTTAAATAATTATATTATTTTGAAGTTTTAAAATAAATATTTGTGTTCTGTAAAAATAACAATACCTAATTAATAAAATTTAAATCATATATTTACATATTATATGATATAAATATATCATATTATGATTTGTAAGATACCAAAGTTAATTTTTAAATTAAATGATGGGTTTCATATTTTTTGGATGGATTACTATTCTTAATGGTCATATTACTTTTACAAATTCCATGTTACTATTCTATTAGTATAGCTTTCTTAACATATCGGAATACCTTTTATTTCATTCATTTGTAATTTATGAAGATTAAATTCTTCTCTCAATGTAATTTTATGTGGTTTATACTATGTTACATAATTATATGGATGTAATTTCCATTGAAAACATTTTTGGTAATTAAATTCCTCCCCCTTATGAAATTTTACCCTTGGAAATTTGTTTTAAATTATAATTTGAAGACAGGTGAGGGTACATATTCATTATTACTTCCTCTAGTTCCCATTTTTCCTCTTCCTACTTATCGTTTCACCACAATACTTAGACCAAATATGTAGACTTATTGTCTATAGCATTATATCTATATTCAAATATCATCATATTTTTCTTCTCATATGATAGATCATTTTACGATCGTACCACCTATTAATTCAATACATATTCTGTATCTAGTATGTACTTTATCAATTGGGATACATGGAAAACATCATGTACTTTAGACATTTCAGTGAATTTTCTAGATGATAATCCATAACACTGAAATGATCAAGAATCATGAAGGGGTTGATGTACCTAGGAATTATCTTTCTCTTCATTCCAAATTTCATGATCCTATTTTAGGGATATATTTATAGAAATACCATGTATCAAACCTCAAAATCATTGTCCCATTGATAATTGTCTGTATAGATCTTCAATCGACTTCAGGAAGCTTTGACATGCTACTGAACTATTTTCAACTATTCCCCAATTTCTTGAACCATTTTAGGTCCTAAAAGATTATGTTCAATGAATTCATTCTAGAATGTTTGGGTTTTACATCCTTTCCCATAAAGGGCTTTATATTTATGCATTTGGATGATAGAGTGGAAACTATTGTTTTTAGAGAATTTGGCCAGTTGTAGATGGTGATCCCAGACAATTTTGAAGACTAAATAACATTATCTAAACATTTAATCCAATTTCTATATAGTTATTTCATATTGGTCATCTCATTGAGGATGAATCACTATACTAATATTGAGGCCAGTTCATAGAGCATATTCAATAATTTTCTAGAACATGGGTGTGGATATCAAATATTTATCAGATATAATTGATAGTGGTACTCTGTAAAGCCTTATAACATCTCTGATATATCATTACATAATTTTATATTTTGATAAATACTCTCTAATTTAGATAAAATTATATATCATGGTATGATGATCCACAAAAACATATATAGAATTGTTTAATATATAGGTCTTCAAAAACATAGTGATAAAGATCATAGGGATGTTTTCCCATTTCCATGACGATATTGGTAATGGTTACATCAGCCATTTAGTATTTTCTCTTAATCCATCCCATGAGGACATACCAGACATTTTTATGTATATTCAGTGATCTATTTTATCATATTTTCTAACATATAGTTCTCATGATGATCTAGATACATCTTTATTCTCCTAAGGTGAATATTTAAGGTTCATCTATGTGCATCATTCAGAAGATCCATATTTCTATATTTATTATATTACACACATAGTCATGATATATACCATACAACTCATTCATCAATAATTTTCAACTTTGAGGATTTCTCATTTCTAATAGCTTCCACGTTTTTCTTAATTTTCATATCATTCTGTTGGGAATCATTTACTTTCTCCATGAGGGATGGTTGGGAAATCATTTGATTAAGGATTCATGTTGTCCCTTTCTTAATTTTTCTCATGTATGTACTTTTAAAATATAAGAAGATTGGATCCTTTCAAATTCTCATCATTAATAATATTGTAGGATCGTTTCTATATAGAGAACCCACAACGTTATTTTCCTTGCCAAGATGTTAGTGGATTGATTAGTCATAATCCTTGATGATCTTTAACCATAATTACTAGTGCATATTATGATCCTTCTATGTTAATGTATATTTGAGGCCCTTATGATCATTATATTTTTCAAACATCTCCCCATAGAGATAATTCTGCCAGATTTTTAATTTAATGATAACAACTGCCTACCCCATATCATGTACGATATATCTTTTCTCATGAAATTTCAGCTGACTCAAGGTGTAGGATTTCTCATTGTGATTTTTTATTTTTATATAAACTAATACCTTCTTGGAATAATTTTTTTAGACCAATAATATCTTACCAATTGTCCACAGTGTGAGTATTTATGTAGTGATAAGCCTCTTTTTCAAATCGTTGAAGTAGTATTCACATTCACTAGTGCATAAAAACTTTTCTCCCTATGAAATAATATTATTTAGTGGTTTTGAAAATCATTATAAGTTATTCATAAATCATAAGTAATAACCATCTAACCAAAGTAATATGCATATCATTTTTTCAAAAGATTTCTTGGGCCACTATTCGACGGCCTTCGTCATGGAAGGGACTACAGATATTCTTTTTTTGGTGATAACATCCCCAAAGAATGATAATTACCCCATCAAAAACTCACATTTACTATACATTCCATATTTTTATGCCATCCCATGTCCTTTTGTACATTACTCAAATTCTCCACATGTTCCTCCTTTCTCATTGAGTATATTAGTATATCATCAACAAATAAAACATCAAATATTTCAAGGTAATATCTAAATACACTATTTATTAAGTCCATGAATGTCATTATAGAATTATTGATTCTGAAAGGATTCACTATGAACTCTTGGATGCCCAACCACCTTCCAATGGTAGTCCTATTAATATATTCCTTCCACAACTTTAATTGATGGTATCCCCACTAAAGTTCCACCTTAGAGAAGTAATTGTCTTCATGTAGTTGATCGAACATGTAATATATATTTATATTTATATGACTATGGATAATTTTAATTTCTTGTTGTTTTGTTGAGATCATGATAATAAGTGCAGATGCTCATTTATCCATCCTTATTATTGAATTATATGCCTGGTGAACCCCATGGTGAAGAACTCAGGTATATAAAACCATTGTCCAAATTCATATATAATTGTTAATTATGTTCCTCCAACTCTATTTTGGCCATTATATATGGTTCATTTGATATAAGAAGAGATCAAGGAATAACTTTTTTGTTAAATCAACCTCTTAGACCATATAAATACCATACAATACTTTAGGGAACATATTAGTGACGTCCCTTGCGATGGGACTTTCCTCAATCAAGATTCTCTACCACGTTTCAATCAATTTAGAAAGTTATTCTTTCCCATTTAGAAATAATATCTATAATTGATATAATGATTCTAATGTAGAATTATCCCCACCCTTACACATATAAAAAATAATTAATAACTTCATATATTAAGGGTGGTATCCCTTTCCCAACATTTGATTTTGGTTCCATGTAATAATAGCCAATCATTTCCCAAAATAGAGTCAAACTCTTCCAATGGATGTAAAAAACTATTTATAAGAGATTAATTCCAAAACAATTAACCATGAAAGAGTCATATACTTTGGATCCAATAATTTTCCCATTTTTGTTCACAAATCTATCCCAACCTCCGTATTTTGAGGTGGTGTTTTAATTGTTCTACTAAACATGGAAGATATAAATGAACACATAGAACCAGAATCAAAAACAATTTTTTCTATTATTGAATGAATAACCATCGTACTTGTCACCACATCATGGTTGGGATCCACCTTAGAGGTAGTGATGGCATAAGATTTCTCTTTCTCCTTTTTATTTTGTGGATGCTAACACTGATTACCTTCATGGATTTTGGGGTTTGTGCACTTTCTTTCATAGGGACTTTCTGCCCTATAGGTGAAGCATTGAATTACATGTGGTTTTATCTTTTCATCTACCTCATTGTCCTACATCCTTATATTTCTTCACAATTCATGAGGTTGGTGGTCTTATCTCCCACACATGAAGAATTTATTCATCCCTTTGAAGAAATTCCAACGATGATTCTTCCCACATATTTGACATGCGAGTGGTTAAATCTTCTTTCCACCTTTTCATTAGATCCTCTAGCATAAAATTACATCTTTCATTTCTTATCACCATATCCCGGGTCCAAATATCCAAACTCCATCTCCACTTTAAGATCACATCGAACATCTAGTTCATACCACCAATGTTTTAATATATAGTTCGTTTAGATGGTGTGGTTTTGAACCACTATAAAACTTATATATATTTTATTATCATTTTTTATATAAAATCATCAGTATACCTTTCAAGACATATTAAATTTTCATCATATGTCATGATAGATTCACCTTTCTTTTTCTTCAGATCTAAAAATTGCCTCACTATATTTGAATGAATAGTTCTAGGGAAATACTTGTTAATACTTATTTTTAAAATGTCTTCCCACATCGTCTCATAAATTTCATACTTTTTATTAGTTTTCATAATGCACACCCACAATTGGTCAACCGCTCTATTTAAACGATAATGAGACAGACTCACCTTCTTTGTCTTCGAATTGTGAAGAATATAAAATATCTTCTCCATTAAGTTCACCCACTATTCAATGACTACTGCATTGGAATACCCACTAAATTTTGGTGTTCATTGCCACAGAGAAGACTCAATATATAATTGATCCATCTTAGGGGAATAAGTATGATACACATTATTCAGGTTATTGTTCATAGCCAGAGACATCTGAGTAAGCATCACTACAAAAGTTTTAACTCTATCTCCCATGGAATTGGGGATACCATTTGATAAATCACTCCACTTTCCATATAATTTGTTTCTATCATTTTTTCTCATGGTTCAAATAATTTTATTAAATATAATAAATTTGAACAAAACATATTTCTATATGTTATAAATAAATAATTTATTCCTTTGTTAAATTAACTCTAAAATAATATCTTGTCAAATCACTAGGATTAGAAATTTTCTAAAACAGAAAATACTGGTTAATTAAACATACATACCCTTATACTAAGGGGTTTAACTAATATTATGTAATACAAATTCACAAATTAAATACACTATGATCTGATACCAACATTACTAATCATACTTTTTCAATGGATACTATTACATCATTTTCACATTAATAATATAATATTGTTACAAAACTAGTATCCAAATGAATAGAGTATTGGGAAAATTAGAATCATACACATCAATTATATAAAACATATTAATTTAATTCCTTCTTCTCTAGATTTGTAGAAGTACTATTTTTCTACTTAGTATAATTAGTCACCTGAGGATATACATCGAAAAAAGGGGAGAGATAAAAATCATTGTAAGTGAATAGATAACAACATTAAACAAATTTACATGAGGTGAACATAATAATAATAATAATAATAATAATAATAATCAAAAAATAATCATAAGATCATAATCATAATCATGAGAGTCATTATTAGAAAATGGAATTTCATTTTGTAATGTATAAAAATGAAACATTATATCATAGTGGTTAACTACCACACATAGTTGTCAACAATGAAAGCATCATGTTCCCACATAACGTACAAGAATAACCATAAAATAATAATAATTTTGAATGAATATATAATTTTTTTCAGGAATATTTCACATTATATAATGAGATAAATAATAATACACAATTTAATGGAGTTCTATAAAATTTTGGGTTCACCTGTCACAATATAAAATTTTCAAAATCATACATACCACATAGAATGTCTATAAATATTATATAAAAAATAACCAATTAAATGTTAATTTAATTATTTAATATATAAATAATTCCTTTATAAACCTTTTTTTTCTAGATTACAAAACTATTAACCTATTTTGTAAAAGTTTCATCACTCTTGAGGGGAGAAGAAATGCCTGAAGAGGAGTCTAAAGGTGTTTAGGAAAAAATTGTTCTTTTGGAAAAATATTTTCAATTATCAAAAAATATTATTGGAAACATGTATATCAAAAACTAAATAAGTAGTTAAAATTAAATTATATTTTATGAATATTAAATGAATATACATACTGAAATTTGGAACAAAAGATGAATAACCCAAACAATGGAAATTGGGTTTGGGGATCCCCTTACCTTATGTCTGAATTCTTTATTCACTTTAATATTCTGGATAATCAAATTAGATTACATAATTATTAAATACATAACCTATTATACATGTATTTTATTTATTATAATTTTATTAAGTTGTTTTAGTGATATTATGTTGAGTTATAGTGTTGAATTTTATAGTTCAGAAGTGTTCACTTCCTTGGCGTTCACGATTAGTTCAATTTTCTACCTGTATGGAAGATCGTATAAAATGAGAATAATTATCTAAATTTAAAATTATATTTTATTAGTGAATAGACATAATATTAATTGGGATTATATAAAATTTTTCCACATATGAGGATGATTCATAATATAACATGTTAATGAAAATTGTTTAAATTAATTTTGGCAGTGGTCGATTGCAACAAACTTGTTATGTTTTATTATTAAATATTATGTATATATGTCTGATCCAGAACATAAAAATTGTTATGAGATATTTTTTTCAACCATTATTATTTTTTTAAGACCATCCTTGAATATTGTAGTGTAAATGGAAAAAAATTCCCTCAAATGTGATAAATCAACACCCCACATACGGTGCTTTCATTTTTAGAATAAAATGGAGAATAGAAGTGGTCTGATGATGGATTATTAAATTACCATAATAAAATTGTGTATTATAGTAAATAATAGAGTTTTAATTACCCTTTTTAGAGGGTATTTTGGTATATAATAATAATTTAAATGAAATTGGAATGAATTTAAATGAAAATGAAAGAGGATATTACTTCTTAAATTCATCTCCTTGAGAACCTCCTTAGTTAAATTGGATAGGGTAATTTTTTGTGAAAAATGAATCCTAGAGGTGGGGAAGGGTATTGAGAAGTTTATTGGGTAGGAATTGGATTATATTAAAGTACTCTATGGTGAGAGGATAAGAGGTGGTGAGGGGTGGTATTTATAGGGGCGGGGAGTGGTCTTTTGGTTTAATTTATTCAATATTTTGTTATTTTGAACCAAGACAATGAATAGATAGAAACATGTATTTACATGTATTTACAAAATTAAATATATGTCCTTATTTTGGGATTGAATCATCCATACATCATCTAGGATTTAATAATCCATCTATTTTCTAAGTACCATAAATAATTATATTTCACTATTCACCCGAAATTCTATTATTTTAGAAAAAATACTAAAAAATCCAACCCAAAATATTTTCTATGGGAATATTTAAAAAATGAACTAAATTATATGAAAATAATTTTCTAAACATGAGAAATTTAATTTTTAATTAAAATCTTCATATTATGGAAAATACTAATTTTTAAATTATAAAAGATTCTATAACATTTTAAAAAAATAGTTATGTCCTCATAAAATTATCTTATGATAATAAGAAAAAAATTTGAATTTATAAATTAATTTTGTGAAAATTAATTTTATATTAACACGTTATATTAATTATAATAATTTAAATACATATTTATTTTTTAAAAAATATAATCACATAATTATTAATTTCTAAATCATTTATTCAATTATACTATGATATAATAATATCATATTACCATTTATAAGATATCTAAATTTTATTTATAATTTCATAGATGTGTTTATGATTCTATAGGATGGATTGCTATTCCTAATGGTCCCATTACGATTCCAATGGTCGTGTTACTAGTCAATTGGTATATTTACATTAACTTCTTTAAAAACCATTTATTTCATTCATTATTCATTTATAATGTTTGTATTACATTCTCAATGTCATTTTATGAGGTTTATGCTTAGGGAAATAATTATAAGAAGGAAACATACATTGATAAAATTTTGGTTCTTTAAATAAAAAATTAGAATAAAGTAGAAATGATGGAACCCAAGTGTGAAAGTATTGTTATTGGCCTGATATAAATGATAATAGAATTCAATGTCATTGGAAAATTGGAGGTGTTTTTGAAAATAAATGTGGTTCCTCCATTCTCAATAGTAATGGGAATCACTAATCCAAAATCAATTCACATCTAATTTTGGATATATCCCTATCAATATTTCTACGGTGATATTATTTCTAGAAAAGGAAATCATGATTGTGATTTGGCCAATGATTGGAGGTGTATGGTTCATTAAAAAGAAAATGAATATGACAATTAAGTTACATGAATTTCAAATAATGGTGTATTATATCATACATTAGATTAAAATTTCTTTAAATAAGGGAAAGAATAAATTTTTCATATATAAAAAAACATATAGATGAATAAGGGAATGAACTCGATGTGAAAAAAAATAAAAATTTCGATGAAATGTATAGATAAAAAAGTAATCTATTATAATAAGGAATATATTAGGATAATTGTAATTATAATGTACACCATGAATGAGGGAGACCTGAAGATAATATGTGAGGTTCCAAAAAGACCCTTTTATATATCAAGATATTACACCATGATCATGGTTCTATATTTTTGATTTTAATGATATAAGGATTATCATTATTCATATAGTTTAATATTATGTGGTAGAGTTGGAAATAACTGAAAAATCCAAATTATGTTCATGTAGAATGGAACAATATTATATATAGTTTATATCCATGTTTTACCAACCATAGAATAATATAATTTATGGTCATTTGGTGGGATGCTAAGATCCTTATGTATAGAATTGCATGTAGAACATCTTTTGGAATATTATATATGTTATTAGATAAAAAAAACTCTATAAGAGTATTACATATATATAATTAAATGTAATTGGTATTGATATCATCTTATTAAAATTATTTATCCCAAAATATCATCATTGGATTCAATGATAACACAATCTCACATGGGGTACATGTGTTTAGAGGAACCATATAATTTAATGAATGTTTTACAGTGTCTTGACGGGCATCATTGTTTTTAAATTCTCCTGGTAACTTTACTCAAAGGTCTTCGACATGTCTTAACAAAAATATGACCCTTAAAACATTTTAATCTATTAAAAAAATTAACTATCATAATGAGAAAAATTGAACCTTCAAAAGTATCAAGGCTTTAGTACCTCATATTTGGAAATATGTATTTTACTACGTTGTGTTGAATTTAATAATATAATAGGGCTATAAATCAATGAAAAAAATATCTATTAAATTCTTCTTATCCTTTTTACCATATTATCAAAATTATTTTAAATGGTATTGTTGAATTCCATTATCCATCCATTGGTAGTCATATACTAGTAAAAATAATAATTAGATTGTATCTTATATTTTTTATAAATCTTATTAAACTCCTATGTCATATTAATTATTTGTATTTGAGTATACTATCAAGATATATAAATATATTAATGATATTTGTTTCAAATAATTGATCCCAACATTTATTTCAACCTCATTGAAAGGTGATGATTCAATCGGTTGTGAGAATTAGTTAATGGAATTAATAATGATCTTAAAATATTGAGTGGTCATTAAAGAGTATTTAATTACAAAATTTATTCCATGAATGTTGAATTTATGGGTTTACATAGTGAATTATAAAAACTATAGGGGTTGATGAATGAATTTGGTATGTACATGAATTTTATGACACTTAATTGTGAACTCTATATAGACATGAACCCTATATGTTCCAAATAACCAAAGTCTCCAAATTTAGTGGGTGGTCATGGACATGATTTAATGACCACCACATATACATGAATAAATATCATTAAATTACTTGGATATTTTTGTGCTATTTATTTATATGAGATGAAACTCATCAAAGTCACACTTTTAGAAAATCTTTTTCAAGTTTAGGTCATCATATAGGATGATATTTAATTCTCCCATTTATGTTTGTTCCTTTGTTGATCAATCTGAAGGTTGAATAACATTTTAGAGGAATTCTACCATTAGGGCTACCTAAATTTACATTTCTCATATTTACACATATTATAATCCCAACATAAGTATTTTTACATCAATATCATTTAATAATTAGTGATTCATTTTAAAAAAGGGGGTAACACTCATTGTCTCACCGCATATAAGATAATTTCTTCAGGGTCAAGATAGGTATAGGAAATATCAATGTTTTTTTGTTTTTATGTGTATATAATGTGTATTTATATGAACCCTAACAAATATAACTAAATTGGGAAGGAATACATTAGTTATTGTGTATAGTTGAGACAAGTATTCATTTCATCCTTCTTGGTGGTCCAATCCCTATTTATTTTTTAATATTGAAATTTGAATTTTACATAAAAATTAACAATGAGATCAATACATATATAGATAAATAAAAAACCATGATAATAGTCTAGATATATAAATGAATATTAGTATATCTCTTTAAGAGGATGAATGAGTATGGAATGATCTTTAGTTAAAGAAATATGAGGATGGTTATTAGTTAAATACAAGGATGTTTGGGGTTCTCATCATTTTCCACCTTAGAATTTTGTATAAAATACTAAATTAAATTTCCCATTGATTTGATTATCCAATGGATCAGGATATCTATTCATCATGAATATTTTTTCTATGGGATGTTCATCAGGTGTGGTATGAAATATGAATAAGTTTACTAATGTATATATTCTAATACATTTTTAGTGATATATTGAATTTAAAATATCTAAATAATAAAATACCTTATATTTATTTATCTAGTAATCATGGGAAGATTCATTATAAACAAAAAAATTTATATGTAGGATCTCTACTATATATCATGATGTTATAAATACTCCTAAACATTTTATTCATCAAGATTAAGGTAATGTTTTTTCTTTTCCATGGAATATCATACCTTAGCCCCAAAAAACATCCAACTAATACAATATAAACTATTCAATTTTCATTAATAATTCACTAAAACCATGATATCCTTGAGGGTCCTTGTAGGGATTATATATCGAGTATGAGTGGATTTCCTTCTATTTGTACTATCGATACTATATGATATGGGAGAAGATGAATGATTCTATCACATTAAGATTTGATATTGTTATCCTAGTGAAGATTTTCCTTATTTTTGTTGGTCTTGTAAAGGTAATATATATATTAATTAGATACATGATAAATATCTTAATTTCAGTTATGAATCACTAGAATTCTCAAATTTTTCATATATTCTATGGGGTCCATTTTAAATATTTATTTTTTCTCAGTTTCCACCACATTTTATTTATTCTCAATGGAAAATATAAGGAATTCCCAATATAATTTTCTAAAAAATGCTACAAATGGATCATCATCAATTTATGCAATCATAACATGGATAACACTCACTAATAATTATAAAATTATCCAATACATTTCCTTTATTTGACTATAAATTAATCTACACATAACTAAATGAACATTCATCATTATGGATTGAATATTAAATATATTTCCCATTAGTAAGTTTTCATTAGAATTCTTCAAAACAAATAGTTTCATCTGATAGAGCTACACTCCTTGGGAATTCATAAATGCTAAAAATTTCTAACCCTAGGGTTTCACGCATAACTTATTCTATCTATAATATCAATTAAAAATGGATATATATTTAAATGAATCAATCAAATAAATTAATAATTACCTTATTATAATTTAAAATTCACCATTTAGATAGTGGATATTGAGCACCTTTATGTCAATAAAGACTCTGGTCGTATATTCACATCATTCTAAGGATTATTTTACTAGGAAACATAAGATACATGACCTCTTAAATGAAATAAAACATTATTATAGTATCCACCTAGGCATTGTGAGATGGGTTTATACATAATTTTTTTATTTGAAACCATGGTTATTAATTGGAAACCTATATTATGAAAAACCCAATTATAGACTAATCCAAATATAAGTGTGTGAATATATCTAAATATATCATGATTTTATTTCTAGAATGTAAAAATTTACTGAGGCTCATTTTCAATAATGGTCACATTAATTTCCATGATATGTGGGTCTTCTTCATTACACAGTTTAAATTCTCTTATTACATTAGTGGTTATAGATAGCCCATATTAAAATTTGGGAGGAGAATTGTTGAAATGATCCCTAATAAATATCATGTATAAAATGAGGTTTGATCTAACTCAATATTTCAATATGTTTTGATGTGGTTGTTATACGCTTAACAGTGAAGGGGTAATCAGGGGTGGAAAATGGATCTCATATTCTATCAAGACCATGTTAGAGGAATTTAATGATCCTAATTCTTTGTAATTCAACATTTGATTCTATTTAATCACATAAATGTTACTTATCATAGCTAATTGTGAGTTAATCATGCTAATATTCATTTACATATAAGATAATAAATGATCATCATGTATAGGGTGAACCCATTTACTTCTGCATAATGATATTATGTTGGTATTTTGTATTCATATAAAAATTGTATCATAATTATTTTTTGGGATTTAAACCTTTTCAAGATAACAATTGGTAATTCATTATTTTGGTGTGATTTATCCAATATGATAGTTTCACATAAGTAATATATCATTCACATCATTTAAAAGGTTTACTAGGGATTCCTCCGAGCCATATAAAGCTTCCATCAGTATTATCTCCTTGGTTTTGGGTTTTCCTTCTACTATTTTATAATAACTAGCATAAATATGTTGGTCCTAACATTTCTTTAAGAGATAAGAATAATCATAGATAACTAATTCTCATTCTTTGATTGAGTACATAATAAATTAATGATAATATGAGGATATGGTCAAAAATAAGTATGTTCATTAACCTCCTAAGGGAGAATTAAATTTAATTTACTTACCAAATATCATGGAATCTGTGTTAGATTTATGTTCAAGAGACAAAAGAATTAATTTGGTAATATACAATAATATATTTCTGTAATTTTCATGGACATAAATTGTAATATAAAATGACTCTAGGAATAATTATTTCATCCTAAGTTGGTAGAGTCTTTATTCTAGAATGATGTTGATCCTAAAAACATTCTCTGACATGGATCGATAGATATCCATCTCATTGATCATATCAAATATATAAAGGTGAAGGAAGTGACCATATATGATCATTCATTGATCTGTAACTAATAAATATATTCTTATAATACATTCCAAATATTTTATATTTTAGTTTGATATGGACAATAAAAAAAACATCAATATCAAAATCCTGGGATCTAATATCACTTTGATGATATATTTTATATAATCATGGAAAGAATATGAGAATTTGTGGTTATGAGCTATACTAGATTGGTGAAAAAGAGATTCAGCGCATAATATTTTTATGCCCTGGGTCTATATATATATCTACAAATATCTTCATTGGATTTGAAATTGATGGCCTTGAAAGTAGTAAATATGAATCCACCAAGACATATAGAATTACTGTACCTGTTACATATAGATTCAAATGAACATGTATCATGGATTTTCGAAATTTTTAGGATTTTTGGAATATATTTGTAGTGCCTAATATCTTCGACCAATTATAATTTTGAGTACGTTTCATATTTGAATCTTGAGTAAGGTTCATTTCTAAAATTTGGGTTTTGATTGTGAATCATAAATTTGTGACATATTAAGAAAAAAACTTGTCTATCATTTGGTATGGATGGTTTTTTATGTTTTATATTGGAATTTTTTGAGGTCATTGTTCAGAAAAAACCTTATAGTACATGTGTTTGAGTATTTATCATCATGAATCGGGTAGTATAAAACATGATGTAGGCTAGCTAAAGGAATATCCCATATATCCAATGATATTTTTTCAATGAAATATATTTTCATGATAATAATTTTGAAAAATTAAATTTTAATGTTGATTTTCATTGTAAAGTGCCAATTTCCTTTAGAAGGACTTTCTTCCTTGAAGGAATTCACATCATGATCTAGGATCACCATGAGAATTTAAAGTGAAGAATCTTTTAATCTTGAAACACATCTAGTAATAATGAAAAGTTGGCATGGGTGGATCCTTTTAAATAATAGTATTTTTTGTTTTCCTTTTCAGGGGGACTTTATGATGCTAGGGGATATGGGGGTCGAAAAAAATCTATTTCATCTGAGTTTTCTCCTCCCTTTCCCTAACCTGATACGCCTTGATAGGGTATTATGTTCCATGGTTTCTTCTATGAATTTATTTTATAACATTATACATTTTCTTTGTTTGTTTTCAATATATAACATTTATTTTTTATTGTTTTTTATCTATGGTTTCAGTGATGGTATCATATAAACATGGTGAAATCATTAGAGAATAATGGGGACATTGTGCAACTATCTAAAGGATTAATCAAGAATATGAACACATGGGGTTCTATCCAATTTCTGTGATGTGAGGATGCGAGATGTGTTCTTGTTCATTATTATCCATTGGAGAAATTTAGAATAATTAATTTTAATATAGATCTCATGTGGTGGTAAAATATTTTATTATACATACAAGGTATTGGATAAAGTGGTGGGTATAATTAATTGGGTATGCCCACTCCTGCTGTACAAATGGGACAAGTGGAATCAGGTTTGGCTAAACTCGCAACTGTAGTTTTTTGGGCCATTTTTGATGCCTCTATCCAAATTGTGGGAACATGAATAGTTACTGAGGAAGGTCCAATATCCCCCAAGGCATATTTTTATAGGTATTTTGTGCTTATAGTACTTCAGACCATGGTATTTGTGGGTCCCCAGGATGATCTATATCCATTGATCAGGTCATGCCTGAGGACTGTGTTTCCAGCTATTAAACTATGTAACCACTTTTGGACCTTGGAGGATGAAGGGAAGGACCATGATGCTAATCAGGCAGTTCCTCACAATGAGGACCAAGGTATTCCATGGGATATACTAGTGCATTTATTTGAATACCTTATCAATGATGATCTACAAACAATGGTAACATCTTTTTCCCTGGAACTTTTTAAGGATAGAAATGTTAATAGGCTTAAGATTCCCTTTAACAATATTTGTTTTCAAGGGGTTTCTCACTTTTTCATTAAATTTTTTTGGTTTATAATTTAAATAATGATGTTTGTATGGGGGTATAGGGATTGGTGGTTCTCTCGGATGCTAGAATATGATGTAATTGGTCCAACTATTCATGGTTAAGTTATTCCTAGCACTTAGGTGAGTCAGCATCAACTCATGACTATGTTGTCAAATAGTGACAATTCTCATTATGTTGATGTGTGGCCATGTTTATCCCTTAGGGTATAAGATGTAGTGTGGGTTATTTAATTTTGGGTTCTTAGGGATATGTGGAAGGCATGATAGTCTTAGTTAAAATTTTTGACAAGTGAAATGATTATATCTCATTAGTGGTTAGGATCTCCCTCTTATGGTTAGCAAAGAGTCTTGGAATATGAAAATATTAGAACTAGTAAACTGATATTGAATGGGTTGTTATAAATAGTTGTTACTCTAGGTGATAGTCTAAGATATCTCTATTATAAAAATAGATACAATATCATACTATGGTTCGAGGGAAATATTTAAAAAATTGGATTTGGAATGAAAATGGGTAAAAGAGTGTGATTTCATTGGATAGTAAATGGTCGAGAAGACTAGGGGTGTTTCAGGGTTTTGATAATGATCTACCATGCATTTGTGATAATTTTTGAATGAAACAATGGGTTAGTGTGTAATTGAGAGGTAAAATATTGTGTTTTTGTTGGTAGGTAAATACCGAGATAAAAGAAGAGGACCAAAGTGGTTTCCCAAATGTACAAGATGTGATGTTTTCAAGATATTGTGACAGGTATAGGGTGACTAGCGATCTATTGATGATAGGGAGATCTAGTGAGATATATGATGGGAGATGACCCATGTTTTTTATTCTTTACTATTCATATTCTTAGGATAGGTGATGGACTAAAATTTAGGGGATGGATTATGAGGAATGGCCTCAATATGAGTAGGATAGTGTTTAAAAGATGTCTATGAGAGAGAAAACATCATAGTGTACTTGAGTTCCTATTAACAATAAGTGATATTGGAAGTCCTCCGACCTACTTGAATCTCCATGCGATATGATATTTTTTTTCATACTATGAGTGATAAATTAGTGTTTGTATTTTTACGAGTAATATAGGGTCATTGATGCCATGTTTTTGATCAAATGATAGATATTCAAAAGTGATATTGAGTCTTGGATGATACGTGATGTGGGGTTATTTGATGTGACATCCTTGAGTGATATGGTTTTTGTTCTGGCATATGTGGTTAGATATCAAGGATATAACCTGCCATGCATGAGAAGGTATTTGTAGATTAGCGGACATGGGTGCTTCCATGCGAGAGGTGATGGTCGAGGTGCTTGGAATGGGACCTTACTTGGAGGGAGTAACGATTAGGACCTAGGAGAATCTTTCCCAATGTAGTAAATTATAGTTAAATAAATGAAGAAATAGACCACTTGATTTTTACATCCAACCAATGATGGTATGGTTTATCATCATTGTGTCCTTGTTATTAAATGGTAGTTTAACATACATGGGTACATCATTTGTTGTCGTGGTGTATTGGTTATCACATGATGTCCCAATGAAAATGATTATTTATGAATTAAATTTCATTATGGATACACACACATATGAAGGTATATACTATTGTTTCTTGGTGATGTCCTATATAGTTCCATGATAACACCCTGTAAGGGAACTCTAGTGCATGTGCAGACTGCATGTCTACTTTCAGTTTCATCACAAAACATGTAGTGAATTGCAATGGAGCTACTCAAGGCTATTTTGAGACCATGATGCATTATAAACTTAGTATGAAAGTTGGTTCACTACATTTATATTTTATATTTAATTAATTTTATATATTCTCAGTCTAGTGGGATATCATTTTATGTATGTTCACATTCTTAGGAGGCTTTATGCCTTTGCATGGTATATTTTTTAATGGAATTGTGTATATTTGTTTTCATATACTTTTGTTATATGTTATCGATGTTTTGGTTATTTTAAATTATATTTTATTAATCTAATTCATGGTCATAGTATTCCCATTATATGAGTTAATGAATCACAATAAATTTTAATCCTATGGAATATAAGGAGTTCTGCTTGAGGTCATGTGGAAGACCTTTTCCAACATGTGTTCCATGATCGGGCCTCGTAATTTTGTATAAGATATTTTGTTTTATCTTATTATATTAGAAGATGGTATATTGGTGGACTAATAGAGCATCATATCTTTTGATGTACCTAAGATGGGTGAGTAATGAACACTATTTCAGTGGGATGTCCTGGTGGCCGAGGTGATTGTATTATTGTTCTTGGTTTTCATAGCTATGATTGAGATGTTTATTGAATATGATTTTTTTGAAGGTTGTTCTTTCTGATTTTTTACCTTGGATTTTTTTCAAAATTCCAATATTCATTAAAAATGTTTTGTTCCTAGGACTCACATGACATGCATATGATTTAGTGTGACAAGATTATCTAATGGCGGATTATTTATTTAAAGTTTCTACAATAACATATATGATGTTTTCCCATATGACATGTAGGTGGAACTCTACTCATCTAATCTCTGACTGATTCTCTAAAATCAATTCATGTGGATCCTATTGTAGTACATACTCTGTTGGTCGATTTATTTTTCCATTAAATAAGGGATATATGGGGACCCTTAGGGGGTTAGTATAGATATTGGATGCCTTGTAAATATATCCGTAGTTGGTTAAATTTAGAAATTTTATTCCTAATGAATTATCCAATTATGGGAATGATTTTACTTGAGGGAACAAGGGTGGTAACAAAATATGTAAAAAAAATCTATATGGGGTTTTCATATAAATACACATGGTGACATTCCACTTAACAAAACTAGATAGGTAAGTAAAGACATGTGAACTTTCATTGGAATTTGAATTAAATTAACTAAATGTGATTATAATATAATATATTGGCATTGGATGTCTGGATCAGTTAGATTAATGGTCAGTTTTGAATTTGGTGAGGGCATGGACAAATGCTTTTGGTTTGTTAAGGACGTATTTTTGGTAGGTGATCATTTAGTTATCCGTGAAATGAGTGATATGTATTTGGAAGTATAATGAGATTAACAATAATTAAGACCATGATCAATTGTTTAGGTGTTTGAGGGTATTTTATAAACTATGTGACTCGTGGGAGAAAGATTCATGTAGTGTTATTTGGTTTTACCTAACCACGAAGTCAGTTGTTTTATAAGAGATAAAGTTATAATATTGGATAGAACCTATGTGAAGGATCTTAGTGGATCACTATTCCCTTTGTGTGGGATATTGAGTTAATTCATTCATTTTTAGGGAGATTAAAAGTTTGAATTGGATGGTTGATGTTGGGTATGATTGGTTTCAAGTATAGTTTTAGTTATGTGGAATGGTACATGTTTGAGTGTGTTGATAATTTTCTTGGTCCTTGATGAATATGAGGGGTGTAGTGATAGTGAGGAGCCCATGCGAATAATGGACTAGTGGATTTTTATTTTGTTGTAGTATTATAAGTGTGTAATGGTAATGGAAACCATTATCATTAGTTAAGAATGAGATATGTAAGAGAACATGTATTTTATAGAGATCCCCATTCGATGTTGGAGTATGTTGTTATTGGTAGGTCTAGGATTGGAATGACTTATAATTTTTACTGGTTCTTACTTATGAGAGTGACGGCCACATCCAATCATTAAATGTTGTAATAGATGGAGTTTTAGCTATAGATTTTTGGTTCATGGTTTAATTAGTGAAGATAATGATACTACATTGGTGTGAAACATCATATTAATCATAAGAGAATGAATTTTATGTTCTAATAGAAGTTGGTGCGGTTAGATTGGTCAATCGATGTTTGAGATGGAATTAAAATATTAGGTGGATCCAATGTGAACATGTTCTTAGATGATTTTTTTATTTTAAATATTGATAGACGGTTGGTTGAAGTTGCCGCATTGCAATCTGGCTTGTGGTGGTTTTGGTGTGCTCCGAAGTCGTGCCAAGTCATACGTTCACTGATGTTAGAGATGATTTCATGATGTAAAAAGTATGTGGTTGGTGACACGACCATGTAAATAATACCATAATTTAATTTCAAACATTATTTTGTGTTCTAAGATGATAATATGATAACTATGGATATAAAGGAGTCCTGATCATGCCGTGCACAAGCCTATTGGAAAGTGCGGTTGACTGTTTTCATGAAAATCCAATGATATTTTTATAAATGGAGTTTTTTTACATAAAAATATACGATGAGGTGTAAAATTGACTAGAATAATTTATCAAAAACTGATATTCATATCTTTAGACAATTATAAAAGTGTTTTGTTAAAAACATCCTTTGAAAGGGAACACTATGGCATGTAATTTTACTTCATGAGTAGATACATAAGTTGATGATCCCAATAATCCTCAAATTAATCAAAAAAAATGACACGGTGTTTTTTATGAGATAAAAGTGTGAAGACCCTCATCATGGTGTCAGAACTATTGGATACTGGGTTTCTCAGTTTCTAGTGAATAGTGCATCTTAGTAGTAGGAATTTTACTATGCAAGTGTGTTTGGTATTTTGAGATAGAACTCGATGAGTTTATTGAGTTAGAAACCATATAATATAAAGAAGATATATTTCGGACTACCAAAACTTATTAGGGATGAGAATAATTATGGTTGGTAGTTTTTAATGCCTCATAATTTTTTAGTTCCTTATATATTAGATGATGTTATAGCATTTTATTTTGATTGATGGCCATTTCTTGAATTTGGGATCAGATCTAGAATATTAGTGATGGGGAATATTAATAATATTTTTTGGACACAGAATGAGTATCATTTATAGTATTGGGTGCTTCTGTATTTGTTAGATATTGTTTCGACTAGATAGTAGTTGAAATTACTCCTATTCTAGTATCCTACACCATAGCAATGCCAAGTTTCACCACAAAGAAGGTTAGATGATGATTCATCTACTCTATCTAGTGGGTATATTCGATGAAAGGAAAAAAATTAGGATTCATTTTGTAAATGTCCAGAGGACCAATGAATTTCTATCTTCCTTGAATACATTCACATAGTGACACTAGTTCGCACCATGATAATGTCATGGGAAGCATTTTTTTACAATTTGAAACTTCTTGTCACAACAAAAATGATTCATGGATGTCACATTTTCGATGGATAATTTATTCCATTTCATATTTGGGGTACTTAATTGTTTTAGGGTAAATGGGGATTGATATAAGGGTATTTTTTCTAATTATCTCCCTCCATTTCTCTCCGTTGATCTCCTTTTTTAGTGGATGATTTCTTATGGATTGATTAGAAAAAATAGTCTATGATCTTCTGTTCATTTTGGGTATTTGTATTTACTATTGTAGCCCTTTCATTTTGGATTGATTTTAGATAGGGGTTCACAAACGTTTTAATTGGTACATGGTAAAATTTTCAAAGGATGATGGGTCTTTCATATGTATTATCTTATGATCAAATGGGAATATTAACACATGAGGTTCATTTTAGTTTATGTTTTGTGAAGAGGATATATCGGTTTTTCCCTTATGCATCTTTTAATTAATTTATAATTTTTATCTATAAATTGTTTTAAATAATTATTAATGGTTTATAGCTTGATAAAGGAGAAAGGCTCCAAATATGTTCTGGGAAAAGGCATGGATGGTAATGATCAAGGTGGTGTAGAGAAGTGATATAGTGTTAACTCAGTGATGGTGGTAGGGGACCCCATCATACAATTGTTATGTTGATTTATGAATCTTATTTTAAGATATCATAATAGAACGGTTTTATGTATAGGGCGTAGGGGTTATGGGTGGTCTAGGTATTTGAGATATGATGGTGTTGGGATGCCTATATGTGAGTAATGTGAACCATATCACTCTGTTGTATCATGATCACCCATTGAAAATATAGCCAGTGGAAAAGGGTACTAATTAGGTTAACATGCGACATTTTGTAGGTCACAGTGCATGAGAGGTGTTATAAGATATCCAAGGTTAGTTTCCTAAGGCTAGTGGGTATGCAAGAGAGAATTGGGGATGAGTATCTATGGGTGAGATTGTTGTAAATCGTGAACTTTATGAAGATATACCTTCATTAGTCATAGGATAGTCTTTTACGTTGAGTGAAAAATGATTCCTCACAAACTGAATGGGGTCTGAAAGATATAGGGTTCCTCCAGGTGATGGGAAGAGAGATTAAATTCATGAAATGAGATACATGATCCTTTTTTGGGTTGCGGGGATTATTCAAGACATGGAATTAGGATTACACAAAGGAATATAGGGAAATTTATTGGGATGGTCCTTATAATGCATGAAAATGAGTGTTTATAATTTTTATAAGGATGGATCATGCCTTAATTAATGGTTTGGGATGATCCTGTGGGTTTTGTGTCACTAAGGGGTGACATATGTTATTTGGTTCCAACATAGATAGACTAAGAGAAGTCAGGAGGTCCCTATTAAAAGACCTAAATAGAATGATGATACATTTTTGAGATAAGGGGATACATATTGGGTGGCAAGAACCATTGGGAGATATGGTTATCTATTGAGATATGTGATATACTAAAGACCCTATTTTTTATCTTGTGTAGATTTTCTCTTATGTTTAGAGATATACTCTAGTGTAGTGGTGGATTCTGAGGATTGGAATCACTATAAGTGTGATACTACTAACAATATCACCATGATATACATGACATACTAGTGTGAATGAATTGTAGGAAGACCATGAGTCAGATGTTGCAGCATCTGATCGATAGTAATAACCAGAAGTTGGAATGGATATTCAAGCCATAAAATTACTAATAATGTAATAGTTGGACCACCATGAGTGAGAGGAGTATAATCATGTGATGTGACCATAGTAGAGGATGGATTTCGATGAGTGATATGTTTTTTAAGATTAGATATTCTGTGTGGTAAGAGGATGATACCACCATGAGTCAAATGGGGTCAGTTTGGGAAAGTGATATTTTATTTTATTGATAGAACCTACCCTAATTGAGAAGGTAGAAGATGAGTATTGGGTGTGTGACCATCCTAGCAAGAGGGGGTGGTTGAGGTTCTCGGTACGGATCTTACTCTGGGGAAGTAGTGGTGGGGACTTAGGATATTCTCTTCCATGAGTCTTCAGGTACTAGAAAATACATGTGGAACAAAATGATTGAATTTTGGCATGGAATAAAGTAGGTATGGTCATGAATAAAGGTGGTTCCACTATCACATGATGTCTTGATGGGTGTTTGTACCACATAAGGATTCATGGTGATATCGTTTTCACATGATGACCCATTGATCATATTATTTTATGTGTTTAAATTAATATTAAATAAACACATATGAAGACATATTTTAGGGGTGTTTGGGGATACCCAACAGTGTCATGCGAACACACACTACATATGCACTATGATGTGCATAATGAATATAATTTTTCATCTAGGTTAACTACAAGATGTGTAGTGGACTAGAATAGAAAAGATCATTGGTATTTGAGTTCATTTTATGTTGAGGTGACGTGATTTATGTGTGGTTTTTTTTAATTTAATTCATTTCATTATTTTTAATTTGAGATTGGTCCAATGGGTGATCATCCAAGTAGATGTTTAACAGATGTGTGTGGCCATGATTATGAGTATTTATTCTTCTTCAGGGTACACCATTAAATAGAATTTAAAATAAATATTTTTTCTAGTCTTATTATATATAATGGATTTTTTTGAAATTTTATTCTTTTTTAATGACACTGATTTATATTCATTGTCTCACCATTATATTTATTATTCCCTTACTGCTAATCAGTATTCACTACCAAAAAATGAGGCATGGTTGGGGACACATGGTATGATGTCTTATGTATTAATTTTGGGTTAGTATTTCTCACTCGTTAATCAATCAACAAATGGTATTGTATTGGGGGGACATTTAATGTTCAATTACTTGGTTATCACTCCTTCTAGTATCATCTGATTGTCTTTCATGTTATTTTGGTTGCATGTATGATATTATTTAGGTGGTCTCCCTAATTATAAGTTGTACCTAAAGTATACCATCCATTACTTGTGATGAATTTGAGTGAGTTTCTAGGAGACCAAGATCTAAGGATATTTCCTCAATGTTAAAGACATTTATCCACTTGTAAAATGATTTTAGTAGATGAATGATATGGTTCTTCCTTAGAAGTGTGTTATGTTTTTTAATATAGTTATTTTCCTCCCATTGATGGGTGTATAATGTTTGTAAGGGAATCAGTAGGCTTGGGGGTTGATAGGGGTTTCATTTCTTTATCCCTCACATGTCAATGATGTCTTGATACCTTTTAGGTGGACCAAAATTTAAACGATGGTATTGATTTGTAAATCAATGTAGCTATGAATGGGGATAATAGTTTTATTTTTTCCCAAACGAATACATGTACAATAGTAAAAAAATCATTCCATCAAGTAATCATGTTTTAATTCATTTTTTTTTCAGCAATTATCATTCACTCCCTCATTATTCACTTATTCTTAAAGAAAAGGTTTGTCTATAACAACAATCACATGTGACTTATGTTTATCTATATCTTCTCAAATATTTTATAACATGTTCAAAATTGAAAACCTGAAGAAGAAAAATCATTTATTTTATAACACATATATTTTTAGAATAGTTAATAATTAGGTAAATTATTTAACCCTAACTACATAAGATTTCTAGTAACTAGAATCTCTAGAAGACACTTCTTTATGAAATAGATAATGTGAACTAGAACTAGTTATAATTTAATAGGATATACATTGTTATTTATGTATTAAAAAGTGTGGCACCTCCGACCCCTAAAAACATTTTTTGTGCATGGTATGTGGTCAAGGATTATTTAAAAGGTATGGATCATTTGAACTATAGGAATCCAATTGATCAATTTGTGTGGGTTGGTGCCATTTTGGATTTTAAGGTGAATTTTATTAACTCTGTCTTTCTAGATCAACATTCTATTATCTAGAAAATAGGATTTTATTTCATCCTGAAACGACTTATGTTATCTAATAGATGTTGTGATATTTCTATAAATTCCCATAATCCACCAAGGAACATCTATGGAATTATTATTATATCTAATTAAATTTTTTAATTACACATATATATTTATTTTCCATTTTATTTGAAGCTCTATGTTGTAATCATGGTCCCTCTATCAGACAATTATATTTCTCAGTCATTAATTTTCCCACTATTTATAAATTGAAAATTCATTGATTCCTTTATTCTGTGGTGTTGAGAATAACTAGAATAGCGATTAAAATAAGAGATAATTCATGGTTTATATAAACATAATCTCCATTTTATTAAACCAAAATAATGAAGATCCCCCATATTTGGAATAATGTACTATTGGTTAAAAACATATTATTACTCAAAAATACCCTGTATTAGGCCTCATTGAGATGAAAAATATGCGATTCTTTTCTTGAGGTTGATAATATCATTATATTTTAGAAATTTGAGGTCTTCAAAATTTAGGAATGGATGATTTAAATCTACCCACACTAGATATCTCTTCCTTGCAGACAATACCAGAGTTTGTCAAACCATGATAGATTATTTAATATACCATCCTAAATATTGGACAATCATACACAAACTCTAATTCTATAAACCTAAGGAATGTTTTATATTTACCATAGGCTAGAACAAGTTCCAATGATATCCCTGTTGATAATGGACATGATTTTACATTTATAAATAATAAACTATAAATAAATTAATCCATTCCAAAAATCTAATATAACATATATATATATATATATATTGAACATACCATGTCTAATGAAAACATATTTATAAATAAGAGTTACCAATAAAGACACAACACACAAATCGAATAATATGACCTTGGAAAGTAAAATATATTATTTTTTAGTGTAATTTAAATTATAATATTCAATTATTCAAATGATAAAGTTTATGTTTCCTTAAACAATCCCCCGATTTAAAAAATAAATGAATATAAGATTGTTATATATCTTTATTTAAAACATTGAATATCATTGCATGCCACTTCCCCCACAGATCAACACATTATCCCATGATCCAAATTTTTAATAAAATATTACAACATCATACCTATAAGAAAAATCAATAATTCAAAATACATATATATAAAAATAGAGTACATATGGGGGTGAGAGAAAATCATAGTGGGATACCTCCTTGATTCTATGAATTTCATTTCTTTTGAAAGACTATATATTATATTTATAAAATAAAAAAATAAAAAAATATTATAGCAAGTGAGTGAATAAAAAACCAAAATAAATGATATAACCTATCATAAATAATAGTGTTATCATTTATTTCGAATCCAATTCGAAGATTTTATCCCTTTTACTTTGTAAATGAATCAATTTAAAAAAAATGAATCCAAATAAATATAAAGTGAATAACATCATAAAAATAAGAAACCGCCCTCTTAAGATTCACTGTATAACTACTATGGGCCTTAAAGAGGTAATATTGTAAATGAAACATGGTACTTTCCCAAATAAATTTTATGTTATCCTACCAATACACAACTAACTTACCTTCACATAGAGTCATCAAGATTGTAACCCACATCAAGATAGATATTATAATCTACAGACACTAGTATTATGTACTCACACAAGTATAGAACTCATTTATTCAATTCTCACATAGATACCCTTGGTTTATCATGAGGTTATATATATTAAAAATATCATGTTATTTACAAAAAAAATTAATAAATTATTATATTATAGTTACACACCCACCAAAAATCATCACATTTTTACATATCCATAATTTAATATTCTATAATAATAATTTTGATGATAATATAACCATAAAAAGGATCATGGGAATTTGGGTGTAATAAAAACATAAACACAATTATGTCATATTCAAACACACATTTATAATTAAATTAAGAATATAAAATGAGGAAATTACCAAATATAAATCAATAAAAATCACATCATTAATATCAATTCAAATTATTCCATGATATAATCTGTTGAAATTTTACTAAAGAGGTATTGTGCAAAGAAACTCATAAAAATATAATTTTATAACTAATTTTAGAAAAAACCCATTTTATGTCATTTATACTTTACAAATAAAAGATTCATTTTTCCAAAAATAATAATATATAATATATAAAGTTATAGTCAATGGAAATCAACTTTTGAACACCCAAGCACATTAGGTTTTAACAATTGAGGGTAAAATATATAGAACATCACACCATAATGGATTTATACAACTCCATGAGTATTGTAAAAACTATACCATCCATTAATAAAAAATAAATATAAATAAAGAAGTTTTAAAATTATAAAATAGAAAATTACATAGTTTTAATCTTCCTAGAATCTCGAAACTAAAAACTGATATAGCAACAATGATACTTTGAGCTGAGTCTATATAATGTAAAGTGTCCTCTTATATCATAAATCCATAATATCCCTATGGTTTTCTAATGTCTCACCTTCACATGGTGAAACCATAAACATCCAAGAACCTTGTGTGAGATTAAAGCATAAGATAAATAGGATAATAATAAGTGGAATAGAAATAAAAATCAATGAATATATGTTTTTTTCTCTGTATTGATGGATAATCCATGAATATTGCAAAAGAAATTGAAGAAATAGGATCTCCCTATGATAACCCATATCTTTTATATAATTTGTTTCATGAATTATTACATAAATATACACATTATAAAATACCAAAATATAAAGTAGACTAGTGTCTTTGAGTCAATAGAAGAATTTCAAAATAATATGAATTTGGGATAAAAAACATTATTAAAACATTAAAAACATTACCTTAAATTCCACTAATCATATAATACTGCATGGGATAACATGGGTTCTAACATAAGAAATGTGTGATTTATAAATCTCATCATTGGAACCATCAAAGAATAACATTATCAAGGTAATACTTGTAAGTCAAGAGGAATATCATGGTGATATAAAAGTGTGAGATTAATAAACAAGGAAAATGAAATAATGATATAAGATGATAACATATATGCAACAAAGGAATGTGGTGACAACATAAACATGACATCATAAGCATAGGTCAAGGCTAGCAGCCATTAAAATATAACAGAGTGTTCCTAGGATAATATATCTTTCACCATTCCTTGAATATCATGAGATATATACATTTCCCAATTTATTGGGGGACTATATAGTTATAGAACCACCCATCCCATTCATATTATGTTAATAAATATGCATTCCACATAGATCAGAAAATATAAGAACACCTTTAAACTATTTTAATCGAAAAATTTAGGTGTCTGGGTTGTATAAAAATAATTACACAATAAATTAATTGTATCTAAATTTAGGTAAATAAATTTTACTAGAAATAGGGAAAGTTATTCAGAACACATAATTTTGGCATAGAAGATCTAGGGATAATTTTAACTGTGTAACAAGTTTACATAATGGTTTATAGAATGGTTCAGGGAGAGTGAAAGGTTTTATCTAATTACACGGGAAACATAAAAACATGAAATTTATGAATAAAAACATATTCCAACATGAAAAATATTAAATTAAAATCCATAATAAAAATATACTCATTAATAAATTGGAGGGGGGGGGAATCACTTACTTTGTGACTGTGATTCTAAAAGCATGGGAGGAGATTCTAAAATATTTTAAACACCTTAAGATAGATTGGAATAGTGAGAGAGTAACATCCCACTAAATGGATTTTTAATCTAGTGGGGATTATATGTTGGTAGGGTAATTATTGATTAAGAGACAGGAATTCATTATTAAATTAAAAACATTGGTTTTGGACTCTATGTGATAGAATAATAAAGAATACAGACAATATCCTACTTTCTGAAAATGGTTTCCTCCAAAACATGATTTTTTCACTATCTTATTTGGATAATAACTTAACCCCATAAAAAGATTAATAGTAATTATTTGGATGTGATTCATATTCCTAAATAATGGTTTTTAAAACTTTAAAGTATTAATATACGTATTAGATGATTTAAAACATGTTATTAAAATATGTAAGATTACATTAAAAAGACATTATTATAATGTGGAAATATAGTTTTGGCCATGAATTACCTTTTAACTGTTTACTATATAAATTCTGGCTATGATTTTTTCATAATAATTATAATATATTATTACCTTATTAATATTTTCACGAAAAACATGACTATCTCAAAAGTTAATGAAAAAATTTTCGTTATCCAATGTTTCTATCATGATTTTGAAAAAATATTTAATTTAAAATAAATCTCAAAATATTATAATTTAAACATTAAAAACCCCATACATAAACTAAAATACAAGTTTTTTCGACAATAACAGATTTCAGACCATCATAAATATTAATTTAAAATTCATCAAATTATATTATAATTTATATTTTAAAAATATTATTTGATATTAATATTTCATGAAACGAAATTTCTTGTGAAAAAATAATGAAATTTTGAAAAAAAAATTAATTTTAATTTTATATTTTAAAAAATATGTATATTTTTTATTTCCCTGTAACAAAATTTTATTTTTAACAAACACATTATATAATCATATATATATACATATGAACTAATGATGAAAAAGGTATTCAAATAACTCATTATTTTATTAAAAAAAATCAAATTAATACTATTGGGGTATATACACATAACTCTTTATTACACCTATGTACACCCTAAGGGTAAAGTTTGAAATAGTGGGAATTTATTAAGATAGTTCAACAAAGATATTTTGGATCCTAATCTAGTAATTCTTGAACTACTATTATAAACAATTGTTATTATATATCAGTTGTTGAATCTCTTCTTGAAAATTATCGGGTAAAATCCTAGTAATTGCATATTTTTCAGATCCTCCAATAAATGGGATTCATATGGTACAAAACTACTATTCGAGATAATTACTTCTTCCTTCTATGTTAATTATACTTTTTCGTACCATGTAATATATATTATTCTTAATTATCATTTTTTTTGTTTCTATATTATCAGTTATTATGATGCATAATCATATTTTATGTTTGATCAAAAAAGTGTATCTAAATTTCATAATGTTCTTGAATTAAAAAAATGAAATATATATCATGTTATTTATAATACTACACTACATAATAATATATTTATTTATAAAATTGGGAATTTCATTTATAAAACATTGGGAAATTATTTTATTCCCACCTTCTAAATTTTTGGTCAAAAATTTTATCTTCATTAACTAAAATAGATAAGGGTTTCTCTTAATTTCATGTTTTGGGTCCCATTTCACCTAATCAGACTTGTGATTCCACCATAGTACATTTACAAAGTGAGAAATTTTTTGTAGAACCATTTTATCTATATGATATATGATTTTTATCTGCTACACCTCATATGAACAATCAATATCTAAAGGTACCACCACATGATTTAGTAGATGTGTGGGGTTAGTTTTTTAATTCCATAAAATGTATAAATAGAACACAACATGTACTTGGCATAGGTTATGTGGGAGTTCTCATCGATAGGGAACAGCTCTGACATGATCAAAAACCTCAAAGGGGTTGATGTTTCTTAAACTATGATTTCTCTTTTTTTAGAAAACTCGTGAGTTTCTTCAATGGTGATATATTATGTAATACATCATCTCTAACCTCCAACACTACTTCTTATTGGTGATTTTAAATATATATCTTCTTTATACTTTTCATATATTTCATATGATGTTTAATGGTTTACACCTTCTTTTCTTCCCTTCATTAATATTTGGCCTAATCAGTTTTCCCTTCCCAATTTTATCAGATCATATTGGTGTCTGACACCTCTTCTTATATATCACCTCTTAAGGTTCCATTTGAACAGTAGAATTGGAATTTTTCTATATTAGAACTCTGAGAGGGTAATGTTTTTAACCCAAACCCTTGGAAATACATTGAAAATGATCTCAAAATATCCTATATAGTTTGAATGTTTCTCCCGGACAAAGCATCCATTTACGGGTGATACATATTACTGAAACTCAACTACATGACCAGTGGTTGTTGAAGGATCCTCTAGAACATTAAAGTATACCTAGAATCAAGAGTAGATACAATAGATACAGGTACTTCATGTAGTATTATCACTTCTCATATATATATTAGAATGTCGTAAAATTGTGAAGTAAAAATTGATAAAAATGAAAATTAATGAACTTATAAAGAGATATACTAGAATATAAAAGGTATTATTTCATTTAGATGTTTGGGGATGTCCTGTGAAAAAAAATGGTTAATGTTTTCTCATTCTATACTAGTATGGAAATTGGTTGGATCAAACCATTAAATATATTTCATTAGTCCTTGAATTATTTTAATTCTAATCATTAGGGTTCAAATAATTCAATCTCCATATTAATGTTATATCAACTATTATTTTACTTAAAATCAATACATATTGGTGACTACTTGATAAATAAAGATGTTTGGGCTATGCACATCATCCAAAATTTCACACATTAGTTCTATTCTATATGGTACATATATCCACGTTTCAAACCTTATAACACTATCTTTAGTAATGTTGAACTTTTAAATATTCACAACCTTATCCAATATATCATTATTTTCTTTTTGGGAATTCCTTTTTCTAATCATGATTGGTTGATTAAGAAGTAATTTGAGAAAGGTAAAATGATTTTCCATTTATTATTCACATGCCCATCATTTTCATTCTCAACAATATTGGATCCCATTTAATCCTCATATAGAAAGGGTTGTGGTGTTCTTTAAACATAATGAATATACAATTTTTTTCTCCTTTTGTGGATGGTAATGGATTAAACAATCATAAATCATTATTATCTGTAGCTATATTTTTCAAAATTTAATGATCTCATTCTGTTTGAAAATATACATGATTATTCTATTATTTATATATATTTCACAATTCTCAACGTAGAGATAATGTCACAAAATAATTAATTTGAAGGTCACTATAACCAATTAAAATTCATTCACTAGGTTGTTCTCACCATGGATCCATAATTTTTAATTACAAATATGCTATCACCTTTTCATCTCCCTTGAGTGGAAACGCAATCAATTTTTGGATGCACCACTATAGATCACAAATCCTTCCCCAGTGGTGGTTAATATGAAAATTGTTACAGTGATTACCCTCTTATATAATTCTTTAAATATCTTCTCATAATCACCTATTCAAAAAATGGTCACACCTTTATGAGTTCCATATTTATCTCTTGGTGATCATGTTAATTTAGTCATAAATCTACAATAGTACCTAGATAATCCAAATAAACTATCCATATACATCATGGATGTTGTATTATTTCAACATTTAATTGACTTTGTCTTCATATGTTCCATAGATATCCCTTATCTTGTGATAGCATGACCCAACAATGTAACATTTTCCATTCAAAAATTGAATATTATATACAATTCAAACATATTTTACTATCCCAAGTTCTTAAATACTACATTTAAATTATCCTCATTTTATTCCTTACTTATATAGATGATATGAATACCATCTTTAATGTAAAAAAAATTTATATAGGTAAAACAAGAAGACTCTATAAATAAATTCCATGAAGCTAAGATGAGAATTAATGAGACATAATGGAATCACTATGAACTCATAGTTCTTTTACCATGTATTAAAATAATTCATAGGGATATCATCCCTCTTCATCATTACATGATATGAACGAGACTGAAGATCCAATATAAATAAGTACTAGGATACACATAGCTAATCGAATGAGTCAACAATCAATGAAATAGGTTACATGTTATTTCTCATTATCTTGTTGATATCATGATAATAAATTTATAGGTTCATTTACCCACCCATCCTTTTGATGAAAAGGACTGATACACCACATAGTAAAGAACTTAGTAATATAAACCCTTTATCCATGATTTCCTTTTGTAGATTCTAAGGATATTCAACTTAAAATGTGTTTATTCTGTATACATTCTGGGATATTTTCAAGACTATAGGTATAAATTAGACTAATAACTCAACCTCCTATCTAGATAGAAGACCCAACAATTATTCTACAAAAGAATCAATGTATTCTCTTACAATGGACTTGTCATCAATAATGGTATTTTAGGTAGTATTAAACATTTTATCTGTAGGGACCCGAAGCTTGACGTACATGGGAAATAAATTACTTTTTTCAGAATAATTAATACATAACAAAAAAACAATACTCAAGGATTGTAATAGTTTAGTGTATTTAGAAACTTGGAATATAAACTTCTAATCATGTTAAAAGATCTTCAACAGCTCCCATAATGATCTTACGCTTTTTGTTTCCTTACCTAAAACATTTCATTATTTCCTGGGGAAAAGAAAACATAAAATGGGTGATCTCAAATTCTCAGTAAGGGAAAACATAGAGAACATAGAACAATCAATAAACATTTGAAAGCAAAAACTTGAAAATGAAATCTAAACATCAAAATCTTGAGCAAAGACAAAAATCGTGGAAGTACGTAAGGCATATAACATAATGGAACATCAAACATGATACAAATATAATGGGAATAAAACATGTAATTGTGGAAACAATTCAGCACATGTTATGATTTCTATAGTAGCCAAGGCATTTCTGCCAAGACCATCTTAGTGGACAATGTCCCTTTCTGAATCGAGTTCACTCCTCGTTTCAGTCCTGTAACACTGAACTGGATTAACTTAACGTTCCAGCCATGTCTATCTCATGAGATATTAATCTTTACACAATGCGTTGGAGGGATATATAGGTCCCACCCATCTCATAATGATATCACTCTTATGTGTGCCACAAAATCATAAATCATACATTATTGTATAACTCATGTAATAAAAATAGGATTCTTAAACACCGGGACATCGTAAAACAATTGATATAAGATAAAGGAATTCATAAAAATATTTCCTTCAAAACATAATAAAATAAATTTAATAATATGGATAGAAACAGAACCCTATATTATCTTAGATGGAAAATAATTTTGATAAAACACTTGAACTCCATTCTTGAGGAAAATATCCTTTCTACTTCAAAAACATTTTTCCTTTCTTAACATGTCAAAAAAATTTAAACTAAAAGGAGTTGATTAAAAATAAACATGAAAGTGTGTAAAGGAAGCTTCATGGAAATAATGTTCAAAAATCCATTATGTCCGTATATGTTAAAAAATAACATTCTTCTCATACTTTGGCCGGAAAAGTCAAAAAGTACCACGTATGAAAAATGACAAAAGATTTGTTTCATATATTTTACTAAAAACTCACCGAAGGGTAAAATTGGATTTAAAAAACTGTAAGAGGATGAAAATAATATTAAATATTGAAGAAACATGGATGTGGATGATAAATATGCCCCAGTAAATACCGAAAAATAAACAATCTCGGATAAAAATTGAGATTGTGAGATTTTCACTTACCTTACGTTCGGTATTCTTCGTATGTATCCGAACCTCCTGTATAATCATTTAAATAATGTAATTGACTTATTAAAGAATCATATTCATTTTTATGATATCATATATGGTTCACTTATCACTTTATAGTACCCATTCTTTTGTAAATTCATGTTAAAGTAGCGTTTTGGGTAAAATCGTTTCATTTGTCGTTGGTGTTTTAACTTGTAATTATTCATATGATTACATAGATCATGATTACTTATATCCAGAATGTAAAAAAATGATTTATATATAATATATATTCATAATATACATATACATAATAGATCTATAAATGAAATGAAATACACCATTCATGGAGACGGTAGGCCGTACGTACGCATGAACGTTGTTTTCGTTTCCTTATTGAATTGAAAAGAATTTAGTAGATGAAATACATACATATATATATACATAAATCCAGTATCATTATTGTGTCATATATTTCATGATTACTTATTATATATACTTTATAATCATTCATGAATGGTTAATCATTTAGAATGAATCTCATCGCGTCGTGGAGACGGTAGTCCGTATGTACGCACGAGCGATGATATCATTCCCAGGATCGTGGAATTGTATTGAAGTGTATGTATAATATTTCAGATTCAATATCACTTTACAGTAATCATATATAGTCATTATTTACACCATTATACCCATCCACGTAAGGTGGTGGTGGAAAATAGATTACACCACGGTGTGGAGACGGTATTCCGTACGTCCGCACATGCGGTGATTTCATTTTTCATAGGATGGATAGATGGTTAAATAGGGTTGTTTCATAATTATAATAACATATAAGTATATGAGTGATACTGATGTTATTAATTCATAATTAAACAACTAAATATGAAGAAGTATAAGAAGAAATAAAGTTGAAAGAATCGGTAACAGACATTACCTCTTCTTTGATGCGCCTCTTTGAGACCTCCTCTTCGGGCACTAAAATCGGCCTTTGAAGAGGCCCAAGACCTCTAGTATGTTTCTAGGGAAGTGGGTAAGTGAAATTTGTAGGATTTGGCTGATCTTGAAGGCTCAAATTATTGTGAGCAGGAAAGGGAGGAGGTTCCCTTTTATAAGGGAGGAGAAGGGCACATTTGGATATGTAAGAAATATTAGTTTATATTAAATCCCATCCCCACTTAAAAACTTCCAAAATGACTCATATGCAAATATTAGATGATATAGGGTTTTAATATCATCTACCAATAAAATTTATACATGTTAGGAATTTATTTTAAACATTATCAACTTGATTTATCCTTATTTATCAATTTAATTTTATTTATGGTAATAATATTCTAAATTTTAAATTATTATAAATAATTACATATGTGTTGTGAATTTTCCATTATTTGTTACATTATGAAATTTTAGACCATACTAATATTAATTTATATTTTTTAAATATTTTTGTGTTTTTTAAACAATTTTATAATATGTTATTTTTATAAAACAACAATAGTGTCAATTTTGACACTATTTATTTATTTGAATTTAAATCAATTATAAACAAAATATATGTTCGAACTTAATTCTTTAATAGATTCATAAAATGTCATATGTATCTTTAAAATTAGTGGATCACAATAACTTGTTCATATAATATTTATTTTAATATTTTATAGATCATTTATTTGATATTTCAATCAGTAAAACAATTTCAACATCACTATTTGGTCACAATTAATGATAATTATTTAATACATAAAAATTATAAATAAATTCATATGATGTAGATAATTGTATTAACTTTCTTTATATAATTAACTTTTTATGTTTCATTTAGTTTATTACTAAATTAAAATTATTATACTGATAAGATTTAAGAAAGTGACATGTTGTCACTTTCTTTGGTTTTAATAATAATTAAATTATTCTCAAGGATTAAAGTCCATTAAATGAATCTAATCCAACCCTGAGGTGTTATGGGTCAACTATTATTCATCCAATAGTATTTTGGCAGGTTTTAGGGTAATTTCATAATCTTATATTTACCCTTAATTACCTGATTTACCTTTAACTACAGTAAATAAAATTTACCATAGTTACTATTCACAATGCCCAAAAATAAAAAGTAGCCTATTAACATAATTTGGTCCCACTGATTCCAAATATGGAATCCATTTTTCAAAATTCAAAACACATAAGTTTCAGTAATAAATTTAAAATTAATCCCATTGTTAAGAAAACTGGTTTTAGAAGTTAAAACATTACCAAAGATTGAAATGTTTTTACCTATGAATTTAATGTGAAATTAATGATAATTCCATACATTATATTAAATGGTAAAAATATATTCTATTTATACTTTAAAACCATTCACTATTATAATTTAACTATATAAAATATTACGATGAATAATGTTGTTTTTAATTAAAATATAGCGTGTTTTTACTATTCATTAAAATATGAAAGTTATCAGAAAAAATATCAAAACATTATCCAATGTAAATTTTTATATCCTGATTCAAAATCATAATTTTATTTTGTAAAATTGAACTTATAAACATGTCAAAAACTAGATTTAAAGTGAGTGCGCCATCAAAAGGTCGAAAAACTGCATTTTTTAAAAAATACTTATTTTACCCGAAAAAAATTATTTTGTCCTCATACCAAGTTCTAGAAAATGTGTAAGATGAATAATAATTTTATAAAATAAAAAATTTAGTCAATACTATTCATAACGTCTTGTTCTTGATAATATTATAACTGTATATCGTTGTTTAGTGAATCCCGGTATTGCGTACAACACATGCTATCGAGGAAGGTCGTGATTGCGTGTAATGCAAGCCAAGTCAGGGTTGTGTGTAGTGCAAGACTTATTTGTTGTTTTGTACAACATAATCCAACCATATTTCATTTATACATTGAATATATATATATATACATATATATATTCACTCAATGTTGTGAACTTGAAATTGTGTGTAACACGATCCAAGAATAGTGTTACGTATACTACAAGCTAATGCAGTGTTGCGTATAGTACAAGATAACCTTTGTGTAGTGTATAATAGAAGATCAGAGAAATTTTAAAAAAAATTAATAAAATCTCGTGGTGTTACATTCTACCCCTTTTAAAATGAATTTCATCCTCGAAATTTTTCGGGGTTATAAATCATTAACTATTCATTGAAACCCACATCGTAAAAAGGAATACTAAAACATAATTTTATAAACTAAAGTATAAAATGTAACGATTACCCTAAGTAACTCATCATTGGGTTTCCATATAGGATAACATAGGTGAAATCATAGATGTGGAAGAAAAATCTAACCATCAAGTTCTGATGGAGAGTGGTAGAGAACATGGCTATGAAAATGCCATCAATCACAAAGCCATAAATTTGTGATGATCTAAGGTAGCATTTGATTCATCAGATATAAGGTCACTAGGACAAAATTTTTGGTTTTCAAGATCATTTCCCTTAAGTTAAAAATTTTGAATTAGAAGAAATACTTTCTTGATTTTGGTACAATCTCACTGTTGTTCATGCTTTGAACAATTTCCACTTCATCTCTTAAATAAATGAAGTTGAATTTGTTATTCATGAAGTGTTAACAGATCATGTGATAGAATGATGGGTCATTCCATCTGTTTCAAAAAAAAGGTTAGCAATAGTTATATGTCCATCTTATGGTGAGATTAATCGTATATGGTTCGAAAAATGGACTTATACATTATTTATCATACCGCTTAATAAAATAAAACTAGTTTCCACTAACCAGGCACTTCCTATAGGCCAGTGGTAGGCGATAATGTCCTATCACATTTCAGTTGTGGGTCCTATTCCCACACCCTTGTCTGACACAATGGGTTTTCACCCATCCTGCAGTTTGTCCTTTTTCTAAAAATACACTATAATAACATTCTAGAAATAATATCAAAAAAAATTCTAGCCTTAAACAATACTAACTTATGTCCAACATAATTCATTCCAATCTTTAGGCTTATCCAAAATACTTCTGTCCAAGCTCATAGTATAAAGAAAACAATTACTACATATTTCATCTATCGAGCATGTGAATACCATCATTTATCCCCCATATATTATACGATATATCTTGTTGGTCAAATTACAAACATGTAGATAACTTAATCATTTATTCTCTGAAAAAAATGAATACCCATTGAACCTTAGTGAAAACATGAGTGTTGTCAAAAGTTTACTCTTTCCATATACCAAAACCCCAAAATTCTATATACTCAAACCATGATATAACTATTTCCTTATATCATTCATGAGCTCATGAATACTATCAAAAATTTTATTATCTCCTTATCCCTTCATTATGCACATATCATATTCTTTCCAAAACTATCTTAATCACTTTCCATGGTTACTGGTACCATAAAATTATTGAAAACCACAATAGACCAATAAATAAATATTCCAATATTCCACGATACTATATACTACATTATTTTGGAATCCCATTACATAAACACTTAATCATTCTACAACATCATTGTCATATTCAACATCTCTAATAGTGATCGCATGTGACTTCCCTTTGTCCTTTGCCTTATGTGGTTTCTCATGTCGATCATCATTAACCCTTGGAATAGGGCATTGATTATCATAATGACCCATTTCATTGAACCTGCAGCATTGAAGTGTTGGTGGTGCGTTCTCTGTAGTCTTTTCTTTATCATTAGTAACCCTTTTTCCATTAATTCAACACGTAGTGGATAGATGACCATCTTTTCCACACTTAAAACATTTTCTAGACCCTTTAAGACAATCTACACCATACTTATTTCCACACTCTGAGCATAAGGAGACATTCATCTTATTTTCACCATTATTCTGAGATTTCTCCTTAAAATCCATCTTTCGTTTCTTGTCAAAATCATTAGATAGATATGTAACACCAACTTACATTTCTACCTTGATAGCACAATGCACAATTTCTTCATAGCTACTGAAGTCTCTTATAGCTAATTCCCTTTGAAGATTTGGTTTTAAGCCACTGAAGAATCGATCAACTTTACTTTCAGGTTGGATGATAAAGCCATATGCATACCTTGGAAGCCTTGTAAAATTCGCTTCGTATATACCAATAGATTCCTCATCATTTTGTTTTAGTTCAAGAAACTCCTTCTCCATCTTTGTTCGAATAATATGAGGGAAGTACATATTGAAAAATAAGTTCTTGAACGCATCCCATTACATGGACACAATTTCATCTCTTGGCATCTTATTCAAGATAATATTCCACCATCGATCAGCGTCACCTTCCAAATGATATACTACTAAGATGACTTTATCATTTTCAGAAAATTAAAGAACTGAAAATATCTTTTCAGTGGTACTGATCCATTGTTGAGCAACAAGTGGAACTGAAGACCCAGTGAAAGAAGGTGGACGCTGCCTCATGAAGGACTCAATAGAATATTGTTCCCTTCTCTACTCATTTGGAAGTCTAGAATGATTCATAGTTTGTGTAAGTATAGAAATAAGATTTTGAACTCCATCTCACATAAAATTGGTTTGTTCAGGAGGAAAATCATTGCATTTTCCATTATATTTATCAAAACGGTTCCTTCGGGTTCTAGCCATCGTCTAAAACCCAAAAAGAATGGTGTGAGAGACAAAAATCCTACTAGGGAAAAAAAAATAATAAAGGGGGAGTACATTCAATATCTAACATCTTAGATTTAATTCTAATATCGTTACCATAATTCTAGGATTATAAACTATACTTATACTTAACCATAGGGACATCCCTAGACATACCTTACAAATATCTCTAGAGATCTCACTAAAGTTATCGCATCCTAGTTTCCAAAGGTTGACTAAACCTTTCCTCTGATACCAACTGTAGGGACCCGGAGCGTGAAGTACATGGACAATACATTACTTTTGGAGGAATACTTAATACATAACAAAAAAACAAAACTCAAGGATCGTAATAGTTAAGTGTCTTTGGAAACATGGAATATAAACTTCTAATCATGTAAAAATATCATCATCAAACCCATAACGATATTCCCCTTTTTGTTTCCTTAACTAGAACCTTTCATTATTTCCTGGGGAAAATAAATCATAAAAAGGGTGATCTCAAATTCTCAATAAGTTAAAATATAGAGAACATAAAACAATCCATAAACATTTGAAAACAAAAACTTGAACATGAAATCTAAACATCAAAATCTTGAGCAAGGACATAAATCGTGGAAGTATGTAAGGCATATATCATAATGGAACATCAACCATGATAAAATATAATCGGAATAAAACATGTAATTTTGGAAACCATTCAGCACATGTTATGATTTCCATAGTAGCCAAGGCATTGCTGCCAAGACCATCTTAGTGGACAAAGTCCCTTTCTGAATCGAGTTCACTCCTTGTTTCAGTCCTGTAACACTGAACCAGATTAACTTACCATTCCATCCATCTCTATCTCATGAGATATTAATCATTAACCAATTAATTTGAAGTAGATATAGGTCACACCCATCTCTTTATGATACCATTCTTATGTTAGTCACAAAATCATAAATCATACATTATTGCATAACCCATGTAATAAAAATGGGATTCTTAAACATCGTGACATTATAAAACAATTAATATAAAATAAAGGAATACATAAAAATATTTCCATCACAACATAATCAAATCAATGTAATAATAGGGATAGAAATAGAACCCTATATTATCTTAAAGGACAAATGATTTTGATAAAACACTTGAACTCCATTCTTGAGAAAAATATCCTTTCTACTTTAAAATTTTTTTTCCTTTCTTAACATGTCATACAAATTTATACTAAAAGGAGTTGATTAAAAATAAACATGAAAAATTGTAAAGGAAGCTTCTGGGAAATAATGTTTTAAAATCCATTCAGGCCTTATAAGTTAAAAAAGAACATTCTTCTCGTACTTTGGCCGGAAAAGTCAAAAAGTACCTCGTACGAAAAACGATAAAAGATTCATTTCATATCCTTTACTAAAATTCACCTAAGGGTAAAATTAGACTTAAAAAATTGTAGTAGGATAGAAATAATATTACATATTGAAGAAACATGGATGTGGATGATAAATATTCCCTAGTAAATATCTAATAATAAACAATCTCGGATAAAAATTGAGATTGTGAGATTTTCCCTTACCTTACGTCTGATATGCTTCGTATGTATCCGAACCTCCGGTATAATGATTTAAATAATGTAATTGACTTAATAAAGAATCATATTCATTGTTATTATATCATATATGTTTCACTTATGACTTTATATTACCCAGACTTTTTTAAATTCATGTTAATGTAGCATTTTGGGTAAAATCTTTTCATTTGTCATTCATGTTTCAACTTATAATTATTCATGTGATTACTTAGATCATGATTAATTACATCCTAAATTTAAAAAATGATTTATATATAATATATATTCAGAATATACATATATAAATAATAGATCTATTAATGGAATTAAATACACTGTTCATGGAGACGGTAGGTCGTACGTACGCATGAACGCTGTTTTCGTTTCCTTATTGAATTGAATGGAATTAAGTAGATGACATACATATATATATACATAAATCCAGTATCATTATTATTTCATATATTTTATTTTTACTTATTATATATACTTTATAATCGTTCATGAATGGTTAATCATTCAGAATGAATCTCATCGTGTCGTGGAGACGGTAGTCCGTACGTACGCACGCGCGGTGATTTAGTTTTCCATAGGATGGATAGACAGAGAAATATGGTTGTTTCATTATTATAATAACATATAAGTATATGAGTGATAATGATGTTATTTCTTCATAATTAAACAACTAAATAAGAATAAGTATAAGAAAAAATATTATTGAACGAATCGGTAACGGACATTACCTCTTCTTTGAAGCGCCTCTTTGAGACCTCCTCTTAGGGCACTAAAATTGGTCTTTGAAGAAGACCAGGACCTCTAGGATGTTTCTAGGGAAGTGGGGAAATGAAATGGGCAGGGTTTGGCTGAGCGTGAAGGCTCAAATTGGTGTGAGGAGGAGAGGGAGGGGGTTCCCTTTTATAAGGGAAGAGAGGGGCACCTTTGAAAATATAAGAAATATTAGTTTATATTAAATCCCAACCCCACATAAAAACATCCAAAATGACTCATATCCATATATTATATTATATAGGGTTTTAATATCATCAAAAAATAAAATTTAGACATGTTAGTAATTTATTTTAAACATTATCAACTTGATTTATCCTTATTGATCAATTTAATTTTACTTGTGGTAATAATATTCTAAATTTTAAATTATTATAAATAACTACATATGTGTTGTGAATTACCCATAATGTTTCCCTTTATGACATTCTAGACCATATACAGTTTAATTTATAATTTTTAAATATTTTTGTGATTTTTAAAAAAATTTATAATATGTTATATTTATAAAATAACAATACTATTTATTTTGACACTATTTATTTATTTGAATTTAAATAAATTATACACATAAGATATGTTCTAAATAAAAGCTTTAATATATTAATAAAATGACATATGTGTCTATAAAATTATTGGAGCACATTAAATAGTTTATATAATATTTATTTTAATATTTTTAATATTATTTATTTGATATTTCAATCAGTAAAATAATTTCAACATCACTATCATGTAATAATTAATGATAATTATATAATCCCTAAAAATTCTAAATAAATTTATATAATGTAGATAATTTTATTAGATTTCAGGAGACTATTAATGTTTTATGTTTCATTAAGATTATCACTAAATTAAAATTATTATACTTATAAGATTTAAGAAAGTGACATGTTGTCATTTTCTTTGGTTTTAATAATAATTAAATTATTTTCAAAAAAAAAGCCCATTAAATAAATTTAATCCAACCTTTAGGTGTTATAAGTCTACTTTTAGTCATACAATAGGATTCTGGTAGGTGTTAATGTAATTTTATAATCTTATATTTACCTTTAATCACCTGATTTAACTTTAACTATGGTAAATAAAATTTACCGTCGTTACAATTTATAATGCCCAAAAATAAAAAATATCTTATTAACATAATTTTTACCCACTAATTCCAAATATGGAATCCATTTTTCAAAATTTGAAACACATAAGTTGTAGTAATTAATTAAAAATTAATCCCGTTGTTAGGTAAATGGGTTTTAGAAGTTAAAACATTGCCAATGATTGAAATGTTTTTACCTATGAATTTAATGTGAAATTAATGCTAATTACATACATTATGTTAGATGGTAAAAATATATTCTATATATACTGTAAAACCATTAAATATTATAATTTCACTATATTAATTATTACGATGAAAAAAGTCGTTTTTAATTAAAATATAGCGTGTTTTTACTATTCATTAAAATATGAAAGTTATCAGAAAAATATAAAAACATTATCCAATGTAAATTTTTATATCATGATTCAAAATAATAATTTTATTTTGTAAAATTGAACTTATAAACATGTCAAAAACTATATTTAATGTTTGTGCACCATCAAAAGGCGGCAAAACTGCATTTTTTTAAAAATACTTATTTTACCCAAAATATTTATTTTGTTCTCATACCATGTTCTAGAAAATGTGTGAGATGAATAATAATGTTATAAAATTAAAAATATAGTTAATACTATTCATAATGGCTAGTTCGTGATAATATTATAACCATATATCATTTTTTAGAGAAACCTGGTATTGCATACAACAAATGCTATCGAGGAAGGTCACGATTGTGTGTAATGCAAGCCAAGTCAGGATTGCATGTAGTTCAAGACTTCTTTGTTCTTTTGTATAACAGAATCCAACCATATTTCATTTATACATTGAATATATATATATATATATATGTATATACATATATATATTCACTCAATGATGCGAACTTGAAATTGTGTGTAACACGATCCAAGAATAGTGATACGTATACTTCAAGATAATGTGTTGTTGCGTATATTACAAGCTAATCTTAGTGTAGTATATAATAGAAGATCAAACAAATTAAAAAATATATTTTTTTCATAAATTCTCAGGGTGTTACATTATCTATATATTATTTATCATAATTTAACAATATCTATGTTGGTTATGATTATTCAAATGTAAATTTACCCTCGTAATTACACTTATATTTAATTAGAGGGAGATTCATAAAAGATATGATGATTTACTTATCATAGAAATTTATATTGTTTATACACATGTAAGTACAATACATACATTAAATAGAATAAAATTTCTCTAAATGGAGTATCACTTGGTATATATGGAAATTAAGAAAAAAATTTGAAAGTAGAGATGTATTATTCTCTGGATGCAATAATTGACCCATTTTTATGATCAATGATAACTTGAATTCAGTTTTTATTAGGTTGTGATTGAATAGTTCTACTAAGACATTGTGATATGAAAGAATTTGTATAAGCATAGTCACATTAGACATTTAAATATCATGAAGAAATGATAATTCCACCATTCAAAATTTTGGTATGTTAATAATCATTTACATCACCCAAAATGGACATAAGGATAAGAATTTAAAATCTATTAAATAGATAAAAGTCAATCAATAAATATTTAAAGGATAATTCAAAAGTGGGATGTATTATGTATCCTATGAATATATAGGATTCATTATATATTATCTTTTGTCTATTTACTATGGAAATATTTCATTGGAATTCTTATTCACTTTATCAGGGTTCATTGAGAGTTTATAAAAGTTTCAAATTATATCCCCTCAATAGTCCCAAAACAGGTGTGTTGAAAGGATAGTTTTTCAAGCACCGGGTGATGAAAATATTGATAACAAATGTACCCTTTTCACGGTTAATACACCTTGGTACATCTATTCTTGAGCCACAACATCATTTTCGCTCTAGAGTGGAATATTTTCTTTGGTAAACCACTCAGTATATACATTAACAAACTTTAGGAATGTCTCCTTATTTTTAGTATTATACCTAAGGATATCAATAATTATTGATAATCAAAATATCCAAAAACATCAGAGCCTTTCTCTGATACCATCTTTGAAAACCCATATATTTCATACACATTATTTGACGAATTATTTGATAATGGTAAAAATATTACAATCCAAAATGATCAAGATATTAAATGTCTTTGTGTAATTAGATACATATCAAATTAGCATTAAATATGGATACCAAAACATTAATAAAACATCAATAATATTCCAAAATATTCCATTGATATTCATAAATAGAACAGGGTAACCATGGGATATACATATGAAATGGGTGACCTATATATTCTAGAAAGGGAATAATAAATGAATATTATGTTAAATGAAATACATGTAAGTCAAGAAGCATAAAAAGGTTACATAAAGGGATAATAATCATAAATAATAACATAAAATCATGATATAATATGATAACATTAAGGAAACATAAGAATATGGACACAACATAAAACATGAAATTAGACGCATAATCAAAGCTAACCACCAAGACATTATAAAACATTTTCCTTCAAAAAAATCAAAAAATTATACATGGTATTTAAAGTGATAAAAACATTACAAAATTCATTAGAGGGATATATATTTCTGATCACACCCATCTTATTTAGATTATGTTCATGTATTTTAGTACCACATAGTTCATACAATATAAGAAAACATTTACAATCCTATATTCTAATTAATAAGGATACTATTTTATATAAATCAAAGGAAAAAAGAAATTAAGGATATTTATATCTAGTTGAATACCCTTCCGTGGAATATCTGATAGTTATTCCAAAAAAAAGTGTGGCATAGAAAATCATGTGATACTTTTACCAGCAAAATATGTGTATATAATGGTTTATTGAAGGTTTTAATGAGAGTGAAAGGAGGAACCTCATTACTTGTTGAATATAAGTAATGTAAAATAATGCTTTGAAATATATTTCAACATGATAAATTTGAAATAAAATGTCATAACACAAATAAAGCAAGTAAATAAAGAGTTGGAAGAAGAAAATCCCTTACATTAAGAGGGTGGTTATAAAATATTTGCATAATGCTTATTATGATCTTGGAAACAGCTTGGGAGGGTATAAGAGGGGGATAAATATAAAAAATATGTGATAAATGGGTTTTTAAAAAATATGAATGGTATTTTAGGAAAGTATTTACTGAAAAAGATATGCTGATTCTTTATAAATTTCTCAAATTAGGTTTTGGACAATAAGTGGAAAAATAATAAAAACCTCACACAAGGTTTTTTCCAATCATTTTTTACTCAAAGAATTATTTTTAAATAATTTATTATATATGGAACCTTAATCCTTAATACAATATCATTGATTTTGTGAAAGTTAATCATACCAATAAGGAATTTTATTACAGACATTAAAATGCAATATATGTTTTGGTGAATTTTTTATAGTTTTGTGAAATTAATCAAATGTCCTTGAAAACACTATATATTAAAAGTGAAATATTATATGTGTTCATGGATTCCCTTTATAGTTTTATTAAAATACTTTTAGGTATTTTGAATTCATAATATGTACTTTATATTAATATCATATTTAATTTTTATCAAAAAATTTATTATCCAAAAAAATTATAAAAAATACACCATTGGAAAATTTCATTATAATTATTTCTAAAATAATATTTCTTTTACCAAAATGATTTTATTAATATTATAATTTAATCATTTATATAATAATCCATATTTAATAGAAATTAAAAGTTTTTATAACACTAACCAGTTTCTGACCTTTAAAAAACATTCATTGGACTTTATTAAATTATATTATAATTTCTATTTTAATAAATAATATTTAATAATAATATTTCATAAAAATAACCTTTATTTAAATATTTTTTAAATTACTCAAAAATAGTGTTTCAATTGAAAATTTATATTTCCCATGAACAATATTTTTTTTCATTAAATCCAAAATTGAAATTCTTTCATACTGAATATATATATAATAATTTTAAATAGAAAATTGATAAATATGATATTTTTTTAAGTGAAATAATATATAAATTCATAATATTATGATATAAATACATAGCCATGTATTATATCAATGTATGGTTTATGTGTAATATCCCAAGTAAATAAATAATAAGACATATTTCATATTTATTAATATTTTTAAATTAAATATAAATTTTACATTAATGGGGTTTATATGTTCGATAGTGTACTCGATACTCAACAATGGGTTTCTTTGAAATCTTACATTGCACACTAATAATATAATAATATTATTTTAATTGTCAGTTAAATCATAGCCATTGTATTGGAGGGAATGAAAAAAATAACTACAATATGATTATACATGGTTTCTAAATTTATTTACATTTATCCAATAAAATTTTGGAGGCTTAAAATATGAATGAATCAAATTATAAGCATAATTTACATTAAAAGGTCAATTTACCAACTTTTGATGGAGAACCCTCATTAAATCGTGTTTTGGTCACTTTAATACATTCTATTTGACCAAATAAAATTATTTTTTAGATTTGGGACATTGAAATTTACTTTGAGTAATTTTTTGGTATTTTTCTGATAATGTTAAATTTTTAATGAATAGTGAAAAATATTGTATTTTAATTCAAAAGTGCCTTTTAATCTAATTTATTTATATTGTTAGAATATCTATTTTATTTATTTTAAAGTGTAATTAAAATATATTTTTACCAATTAATACAATATTTTTTATTTGAATTAATTTCACATAGAAATTGGATTTAACAAGTGTTAATCTTTTGATAGTTATTATTTCTTAAAAACAAGCTATTTGTTTTAACAACGAGGATTAATATAAAATTAATTAATTCCAATTTTAATTTTTAAATTTGGAAAAATAAAAATAATTTTTGAATTCAGAATATCAAATATTTCTTAGGAAGAATTTTTGGTATTTTTCTAAAAAACTTCAATTTTTTATGAATATTGAAACCACATAGTAGTAGTTAAAAAACAGAATTTTTCATTTAAATGTAAATTTACCACTTATGTGAATTGAATTTCAAAAATACACAATACATGGTTTTTATTAGTAAGAAAAATTTGATTCAATAAAATGAAAATAATTTTTACTGAATAGTAACTTTTGACTTTTATTTACCGCGATTAAAGGTAAATAAGGTAATTCAAAGTAAAAATAATTTTATAATAATTCAAAATTAACTTAAAACTTTTCTAAACCTTATTTTTTTAGTCATTTAATACCATGGGAATCTTTGGGTATATTTTGGGACCCCATTGAGCCACTTGGAAGTGATAATTACTCTTTAGATGAATTAACATAATGTAAATGCCGAAATGACAAAAACAAAAATTGTTTAGTAAATTATTTTTTACAAGGGGTTATATAAATTATTGTTTCGGCTATAAATATTCCATTAAAAGATAAAAATATTTCCTACATCATGGTATGTTTTTTATAAATTTTAGACATCATATAATTTAAATTATTTATGACACAATAATGATGCAATATTTATCTCATTTATAAAAGATTTAAATAAATAAGATTATAAATATTAAAACAATATCCAAAGCATGTCCAATTATTATTGGATGATTTTATTTATACCATGAGTCATATTATATTCTAATTTAATTAGTTTTTAACCTTTAGAAACATAATATAATTATTTAATATAATAATATTATCACACAATCCTAAAGAGCCCCTCCTCCCCCTTAAAAAAGCTCTCACTTATAACAAATTCCAAACACCTCTCAAGCCATTATCCTCATCCACCATCTTTCCAATTAAGCTCCATACATCCCTATATTACACCTAGAAGCCTTACCTTAGGCCTAAGACACTTCAAAAACCATTTTGATTCAAACTAAAGGGAATTACCCAAATTAAAGGTAACAGTTTCTCTAAACTTATTTTATTTTATTTTACTTCTCTAACCCATAAACACTTTTTATTCCCTTATTTTATAACAACAACAGTATACTAAATATACTAGGATGTTTACATGAGAACAATTATAACTACACTTACACACACCTCTATCTAATGGGTGAAGAACATACTGTTTCTGTGGATGGAAAACTAACGCCTTACAAAACGATGATTGTTAAATTACTTCCTACCACATGTCATGGTGGCCATTATGATGGAACAATATTTATATATGATATATATTATTTTTATGATTTCTTTATGCCTCTGTATTTTTTTATAGCACACCTTTGTGGTTTCCATTATGGGTAAACACGATAATTTTATTTGAGGAAGTGCGGACTACCGCCCCCTCAAAGTGATATGACTCATTAATGCCATATGTGGGACCTATAAAGGATGGAGTTAATGATATAATATTTGATATTATACTGGAATTATAATATACCTATATATCATTATGTTTTAATTCCATTAAAATAATAAATAGATATGAAAGTAGCGTTCTTGTGTACGTAAGGCTTACCGTCTCCATGAACGGTGCATTTCATTTCTTACCTCCAAATGATATGTACTGTTATAAATATCTATATATAAATACTAGATTTATATGATATCTAAATAATTAATGTAATTCTTGATATAATGGAATATTGAACTCATGGACAACTTGTAAATATAAGGTGTTCATTTTTTACTCAAGTACCAAATATTGACCAAATGAACGTTATTAACTTAAATGATTAATTAATGTTTAAAACATCGTAATAAGTGATATAAAAGGAATAATAAATTTGAAAAAGGTTCTTAAACAAGTATAAATTAACTTTAGTTTATTATTCTCGAGATTAAAGAACGATCGAGTCAAGTCGGATATGAGGTAAGCGACTTAGTCTCAATCTCCTTTCAATGAGGTATATTTAGTTTTATACATGAATTTATTTTATACAGTGTATAAAACCCATTGACATTTCATTTCATTCAAATGGAATATTTTTATACAAATTGTTTTACTAAACGTCAAAAAGGAATGTTTTTTTACGTAAGCGGCGACAACGACCTTTCCTCTGCCACGAGTATTATTGGATCTTTTGGCTTCCTTAAGAAGCCTTAATGTTTTTAAAAAGGAAAATAAATACCATATACACTTTTTTAGTATTTTGGTATTGAAAATGGTTATAATAATAGATTTTTTATGTCAATATATTTAAATTAAATAGTGTTATTGTAATGTGAGAATTTTATTTTCCTTTAAGTTTATGTTATGTGTTATGCTCATGTTATGGTTCTTGGGAATTATTTACGTATACTGGTGGTTCTGTGATAAATCTATGGCGGGTAAGCCTGAGATAGCTCTTCAATGCTTTGGGTAACATGACAGAGGTAAACGTAAATGTTTCTCCTAAGATATGTAAACAATATATTGTGATGGGCATTCCAAAGTAACTCCCTATGTAGCTGTGATAGCTAAAATATAAGTATGTTATGAATGCCACAAGATACCATTATGATTTATGATTTCTATTTTTTATTCATAAAATCTTATTATTTCATGAGATAAGTAAAAGAGTTCAGGTTTTGTATTTATTTATGAAAAAATGTTTTCTTTATTTGTTTTATAACCCTTACTGAAATTTTTATACTAATCCCATGTTCTGAAATGTTTTTACAAGACCGAAGGATAAATATGGTCAAGGATGGGATCTAGGAAAAGTCATGTTGTCTAAAACATGGAACTAGACATGACCTTTTTTTTCAAGAGTTTTTATTTTATGAAAAAATGGAAACTACGTAGAAGTGTCTACTTTTTTATCTTCTAAGATGTAATAGTTATGTCCAAATTCTCTAAAACTCTAAACCTGAAAAGATCCTCAATGTGAATTATTCATTTAATTCAATATTTTGTAATGGTTAAGGCCATTTTTTTATAGATGGTAACAGAGGTCAGTTTAGATAACTTTAGAAGTTAGGGTATTGTTAAATTAATATCCATAAAGTAATTTATGTTAATATTGAAATCATATAGCATTTAATGATTACCATGTTGCTACGCCTAAGATATTTCTATGTTCATAATGGTTTTCCGCAGAGGAAATGTGGCCGCTATGTTGGGATGACATCAGGTGGAAGACAGCCTTCCAAATCAGCAACCTGAGATGGTCGGAATTGGAATTGAACAGTTTGCTGTAGTGATGGAACAGTTCACTCAGGTTATAAATGATGGTGATGTCCATGCACGAGATCACCCAGATCAATCACAGAGGAACATGTCAGTAGTGGAGCATTTCATAAGGCAGCATCCTCAATATTTCAGTGGATCATCTGACCCTGTTCTAGAATAAGGGTAGATTAAAGAACATGAAAATATTTTCGATGTCATGGGTTGTTCCGAACATCGAAAGGTTAGTCTCGATATTTACCATTTGGAAGTTGAAGCTGATCAGTGGAGGTCGATGGTGACAAATATTAGGGATAATGAGTTGATTTATGCTCTCAATTGGGATGAATTCAAAGGTATATTTCTTGGGAAATATTTTCCAAAGGTGGTTTGTCTTAGAATGGAAAAACAATTCCTGGAATTGAGGTAGGAGGATTACTCAGTAGCTGCTTATAAAGAAAAATTCACTCGACTGGAAAGGTATGCTACAAATTTCATATGAGATCTTGATAGTAATATCAACCGTTTTTACTCAGGATTAAAGAAAATGTGTCTAGGGGAGTTATCTTCTGATGATGTCAAAATTTATGAAAATATTGTTCTTTGTGCGGAGAAGATGGAAATGTAGTTTTCTGATGATCAAGTGTTCTTTAAAAAACAACAGAATAAGAGGTCGAGGTGGTAGGATAAAGGGAAGAAATCTTCAAAAAAGTGTAATGGTAAGAATCTTAAGTTTACAGTTTGTAAAATTGTGGTAAAAAGAATGCTGGGGAATGTCTTTTGAATTCTAGTAAGTGCTACTGATGTGGTAAAATGGGACATAAGGCTCGTAATTTAACTGAAAAAGGTCAGGGATATTATAAGACAAAATCTTCTTTACAATTAGTAAAATGTCATAAGTGAAATGAAATGGGTCATAATGGAAATTAGTGTCCAACAAAGAACTCAACAGAAGGAAAGAATCCAGACTACAAGCATAAAGGTGTGGTGAAATCCTTTTCAACTACATTAGAAGATTTTGGTCCATCAAATGAAGTTGAATCAGGTACACTATTTGTTTGTTCAGATTATGCCAATGTGTTGTTTGATTTAGGGTCTACACACTCTTTCATTTATGAGAAGTTTTCTAGTAAATTGGTAATACAATCTCAAGATATGAATACAGAACATCTGGTAAAAACACTTATAGGAAATTTTGACAAAAAAAAAGAAAACATGATAACATTCCTGCCCTTGTGTGCCGAAAAAATCTACCTGAAAACCTAATTGTTTTGCCTCTAGTAGTGTTCGAAGTTATTTTGGGTATGTCTTGGATTTCTGTTTATCATGCTATGATTGACATTATAGCTAAAAAAGTTTCTTTTCAGAATGATTTTCAGCTTGTAAACAAAAATGAACCCTTACATTTGATAACATATTAGGAAGCTAAGAAACTGGTAAAAGATGGAAATGAATGTTACCTTGAACAAATTGTTGAAAACAAAGAAACTATTTAGATTAAAGATGTGGCAGTGGTAAATGAGTACCTTGATGTTTTCTCTAATGAGTTGTCTAGTATTATACCAGACCGGGAAGTTGAATTTACTAACAACTTAGTTCCTGATGCTAAGCCATTTTAAAAACCCCCTTATCGAATGACTCAAATTAAACTTTTAGAAGTAAAGAAGCAATTGCAAGAGTTATTAGATAAGGGTGTCATTCGACCTAGCACATCACTATGGTGTAATCCTCTCTTGTTTGTTAAAAAGGATGATGGATCAATGAGACATTGCATTTATTATAGACCACTGAAGAACATCACTTTAAAAAATAAGTATCCTTTCCCTAATATCTATGATTTGTTTGATCAGATCCAGGGAGATCATTATTTTTGAAGATTGATTAGAGTCCAGGGTACCATCTTTTGAATGTAAAGGAAGCAGACATTCTGAAGACTGCATTTCGTACTAGATATGGCCATTATGAATTTTTATTTATGCCTTTTGGTTTAACCAATGCACTTATTGTATTCTTGGATCTTATGAATAGAATTTTACATGAGATCTTGGATAATATTGTGGTTGTGTTCATTGATGATATTTTGGTTCATTCCAAAAGTAAAGAGGATCATGATATTCATTTAAGGGTTGTCTTGAAAATCTTAAAATGAATGAAAATTTAATGGAAATTCAGAAAGTGTGAGTTTTTGTTACAACAAATTTTATTTCGTTGTCACATTGTTTCCAAAAATTGAATAATTATTGAACCTACTAAAACAACAGTTGTTGGAGAATGGCCAAGACCCACAAATATAACCTATATACATAGTTTTCTTGGTTTCGTAGGTTATTACCGGAGGTTTGATGAATCTTTTTCATGGTTATCTAGTCCAATGACTAAGTTAACTCGAAAAGTTGTTAAGTTCAACTGGAAAAAATAATGTGATGATTATTTTAAAGAATTGAAAAGAATATTGGTGAATGCTCAAATTTTGGCACTTCTATCTAGAAATTGTGAGTTTTTTATCTATAGTGATACTTCATTGAAATGACATTGATGTGTCATTATGAATAATGACTAGGTAATTTCTTATTCTTCAAGTTAGTTGAAACCTCACGAGTTAAATTACCTACACATGAGTTGGAATTAGCTACTTTTGTTTTTCCTTTAAAAATTTGGGGGAATCATTTGTATGGAGAAAAAGTTGAAATATATACTGACCACAAATGTTTAGAGTATATATTCACTCAAAAAGAATTGAACATGAGATATAGGAGATGGCTGGAATTAATCAAGGATTATGATTGCATGATCCATTACCATCCGGGAAAGGAAAATAAAGTGGTTTTTGTTTTGAATCAAAAAAGTAATGCTTCGTTAACCATGTTACATTTGGAACAGGATCCTCTGGTTTTTGATTTGATAAACATTGGAATAGAATTTCTTGGTGCTGAAAATCCATCTTTTTTGTTTCAGGTGTCAGTGAGTCGTCTATATCAGACAAGAATTAATCAAGTACAGAAGGAAGAGAGTGAGTTACATAAAAAGTTAGAGTTGGTTCAGAAGTGTAAGTTGACTTAATTTAACCTTTATAATGATTGTGTATTTATATTTGGAAAGAGATTACGTATTCCTTGTGATTCATAGATGAAGATTGAATTATTATGTGAAGCTCATAGTTCCCCGTTTTCAGTTAATCCTGGTAGTACTAAGATGTACAAAGATCTTCGAGAGTATTACTAGTGGGATGGAATGAAAAGAGATATTGCATATTTTATTGTGATGTGACTGACTTTTCAGAAGGTTAAAGAAGTGCGGTAGTTATTGAAAGGGATGCTTCATCCTTTACCAGTGCTAGAGTGGAAATAAGAAAATATATTAATGGACTTCTTTGTGGGATTACAAAAGACATCTTGAGGTGATAATACAATATGGGTTATTGTTGTTCGATTGACTAAATCATCTCATTTCTATCCTATTCAAGAAACATTTTCTCTAGATAAACTTTCTCGGTTGAATTTTAAAGAGATATTCATGTTGCATAGAGTTCCCCTCTCCATTGTATCTGATCATGATTCCAGGTTTACTACTAACTTTTGATAAGGCCTTCAGAAGTCATTGGGTACTGAATTAAATTTTAGTAAAACTTTTAATCCTCAATCAAATGGGTAATCAAAACTATAAATTTAGTCATTGGAGGATATGTTATTCTCTTTCTCGATGGATTATTTGGGAAGTGGGGACCAACGTCCTTCTTTGGTTGAATTTTCCTATAATAACAGTTTTCATTCCAGTACACATATGGCTCCATTTCAGGAATTATATGGAAAGCATTCTCGAACTCCATATTTTTGGGATGAAGTATGTGAAATGATGTTAATGGGACTAGAATTGGTAGAAGAGATGGCAGATAAAGTTTAGTTGATTAAAATGCACATGAGAACAGCTCAGAGCATACAGAAATGTTATTCAGATAACTGGTGGAAAGATCTTTTTTTTGAGGAAGGTGATCATGTCTTTCTCAAAGTTTCTCCATGGAAATGTGTGATGCGTTTTGGTAAGAAGGGAATGTTAACTTCGAGGTTCATTAGACCTTATGAAATTCTGGATAAAGTTGGATTAGTTGCGTACAGAGTGACTTTACCTCCATGTTTATCCCAGGTACACAATTATTTCATGTTTTTATGTTGAGAATGTACATGCCAAATCGATCTCATGTTTTGATCCCATAGGTAGTTCAGTTGGAAGAGAAAAACTCTTATGTGGAACAACCAATCTATATTTTTGACCATAGAGAGAAAGTGTTTCGGAATAAGGTAATTCACTAGGTAAAGGTTTTGTGGAAAAACCATATGGTTGAAGAGGCAATGTGGGAATCTGAAAATTCTATGAGGGATAAATACCCCCACTTATTTTGATAAGTGAATAAAAATTGAGAGGACGCAATTCCCAAATTTGGGGAAGGATGTAACATCCCAGGTAAATAAATAATAAGAAATATTTCATATTTATTAATATTTTTGAATTAAATATTAATTTTACTTTAAATGGGTTACTATGTTCGATAGCGTACCTGATATGCAACAATGGGTTTCTTTGAAATCTTACGTTTCACACTAATAATATAATATTATTATTTTAAATGGTAGTTAACTCCAAGCCATTTTATTGGTGGGAATGAACAAAAATAACTACAATATTATTATACATGTTTGTTAAATGTATTTAAATTTATCCAATAAAAAGTTAGAGGCTTAAAATATGAATAAAACTAATTTTATGAATATTTTACATTAAAAGGTCCATTTACAACCTTTTAACGGTGAACCCTCTTTAAATATAGTTTTGGTAACTTTAATACATTCTCTTTGACCAAATAAAATTCTTCTTTAGATTTGGGACATCAAAATTTTCTTTGGTTAATTTTTTGGTATTTTTCTGATAAAGTTCATTTTTAATGAATATTAAAAAATACTATATTTTAATTAAAAAGTTCCTTTTAATCTAATTTATTTATATTTTTGGATTATATTTTTAATTTTTTTTTGAATTTTTAATTAGAATATAAATTTACAATTTAATCCAATTTTTTTATTGGATTTAATTTCACTTTGAAATTGGACATAAACAAGTGTCAATCTTTTAATAGTTATTTTTTCTTAAAAACATGCTATTTGTTTTAACAAAGGGAATTAATTTTAAAATAATTAATTCTGATGTTGTGTTTTGATTTTGCAAAAATATAATTCATTTTTGAATTTGAAATATCAAATATTTCTTAGGCTGATTTTGTTGAATTTTTCTGAAAAAACTTTAATTTTTTAGGAATAGTGAAACCACTTAGTAGTAGTTAAAAAACTAAATTTTTCATTTAAATGAAATTTTACCACTTCTGTGAATTGAATTTTAAAAATACAACATAAATGGTTGTTATTATTAAGAAAAATTTGGTTCGATAACATGAAAGTAATTTTTAGTGAATAGTAACTTTTGACTTTTATTTACCACGATTAAAGGTAAATAAGTTAATTCAAGGTAAAAAGAATATTATAATAATTCAAAATTAACATAACACTTGTCCAAACCATATTCTTTGAGTCATTTACAACCAATAGAATCATTGGGTTGATTTTGGGACCCCATTGATCCACTTGGGAGTGATAATGACACATTAGGTAATTAAAATAAAGTAATGTCAAAAATGACAAAAAAAAATATTTTTTTGTAAATTAAATTTTACAAGGGATTATATAAATTATCGTTTCAACTAAAAATATTAATTGTAAATATAAAAATATTTCCTACAGCATGGAATTTTTTTTATAATTTTTAGACATCAAATAAATTAAATTTTTTATGACACAGTAATGATTCAGTATTTACCTCATTAATAAAATATATAAATAAGTAATATTATAAATATTATAACAATGTCCAGAACTTGTCCAATTATTATTGGATGATTTTATTTCGACAATTAGTAGTCTTATCTTCGACTTTAATTAGTTTTGGACCTTTATAAATTGAATATCATTATACAATAAAAAAATATTCTCACACTTTCATAAACAGCCCCTCCCCCCTAATAAAATCCCTCACATATTACCAATTCCACGTACCTTTCAAGACATTAGGCTCATCCAAATTCTACAAAATTAATCTCCATGAATCCCTCTATTCCACTTATAAGACTTATCTTATGTAAAGGGCACTTCAACAAACCATTTTGGTTCAAACAAAAGTGAATTATCCAAATTAAAGGTAACAATTTCTCTTAACTTCATTTCTTTTATTTTACTTCACCAACCCCTAAACTCTTTTTATTCCATTATTTTATAACAAAACCAGTATTATAAATACACTAGGTTGTTTTTATGAGATGTATTCAAACTAGACATACCCACACCTCCATCTAATGGGTGAAGAACAGACTGTTTCATTGGATGGAAAACTAATGCCTCAAGAAACGATGATTATTCAATTACCTCCTACCACCTCTTATGGTGGCCATTTTGATGGAAATGTATTTATATATGATATATATTATGTTTATTTTTCCTTTATTCTTCTGTATTTTTCATTTATTGCATTCCTTTATGGTTTCCATTATGGCTAAACACGATAATTTCATTTGAGGAAGTGTGGCATACCGCCCCTCAAAGTGGTATGACTCATTAATGACATATGTGGGACGTATAAAGGATGGATTTAATGATATTATATATGATATTATAATGTAATTATAATATACATCTGTAACATTATGTTTTAATTCCCTTAAAATAAGAAATAGAAATGAATATAGCATTCATGCGTACATATGGCTTACCGTCTCCATGAACGATGCATTTCAGTTCTTACCAATAAATGATATGTACTATAGTAAATATATATATACACTGGATATATATGATATATATATGATATATAAATAATGAATTTCATTTTAGATATAATAGACTATTGACCACATGGACAACTTGTAAATATTAGGTGTCCATTTTTTACTCAAGTACCAAATATCGTCAAAATGAACGTTATTATCTTAAATGATTACATAATGTTTATAACATGGTAATAAGTGATATAAAAGAATAATAAACTTGAAAAATGTTCTTAAGAAAATATAAATTAACTTTATTGTATTAGTCATGAGATTAAAGAACGATCGAGTCATGTCAGACACGAGGTAAGGGACTTCATCTCAGTCTCCTTTCATTGAGACATATTTAGTTTTTTACACGACATTATTTTATACGTTTTATAAACCCCTTTGACTTTTCATTTCATTCAAGGGTAATATTTTTATACGAAGCATTTTACTAAAGGACAAAAAAGAATTTTTTTTACATAAGCAGTATCTATGACATTTCTGTCGCCGTTCGTATTATTTGATCTTTTGGCTTCCTTAACAAGCCGTAATATTTTTAAAAAGGAATATAAATACCATATACTATTTTTACGTATTTTGGTATTGAAAATGTTTTTGATAATGTATTTTTTATATCAATATATTTAAATTATATATTTTTATTCCAATGTGGGAGTTTTATCTTCCCTTTATTCTTATGTTATGTGTTATGATCATGTTAATGTTATTCTGTATTATTTATGTATACGGGTAGTTTCATGATAAACATAGGGTGGGTGAGCCCAAGAGAGCTCTACAATGAATTGGTTAACATGACAGAGCTAAACGTGAATGTTTCTCCTAATAGATTTTTGGAATATACTGTGATGGGTATTCCAAAGTAACTCCCTATGTAGCTGTGATAGCTGCAATATAAGTATGATATGGCTGCCACAAATTACCTTTCTGATTTATGATTTCTATGTGTTATTCATAAAATCATATGATTTCATAAGGTAAGTAAAAAAGTTCATATTTTTTATGTATCTAAGAACAAATGTTTTCTTTCTTTGTATTATAACCCGTACTAAGCATTTTATACTGGTCCCAACTTTTGAAATGATTTCACGGGATATAAAGAATAATAGGGTCAAGGATGGGATTAAGGAAAAGTCATAATGTCTAAAACATGGAACTTGACATGACTCGTTATTTAAAGAGTTTTTATTTTATGAAAAAAATGAAAACTGTGTAGAAGTGTCTACATTGTAATATTTTGAGATATAATAGTTATGTCCTAATTCCCTAAAACTCTCAACCTAAAAAGATCCTCAATGTGAATTATTCATTTAATTCAATATTATGTAATGTTTAAGGCTATATACTTATATTATGCTTAATTTTTCCAATAGATATAAATTCATGGTGTTTTTTAGTAAAATGGTTTGGGGTGTGATCTCAGTAATATTGAACTTATCTAATAAAATGGTTTTATAATGATTAAATTGTTAAATCTTGGCATTGGAATAGTTATGTTGAAAGCCAAGTGATTCAATCTCCCTCAGATGCTCTAACAAATGGTCTCCATAGGTAAGAACCCTACTTGTCAAGGAAATCACATTTTTCTTTTACGTAAAGAATACTTTATAGTAAACCTTAATAAATTATAGTATTAATAGTATCGATATAAAAACTATATTTTCAATGGTTATAATTCTTTATGGTGTTTTATGCCTGATAGAAAAATTACAGCTACATTTTCTTATTTTCATAAAGTATCATATTAAATATAGTGTCTGTTTCTTCTATAACAACATTATAAAATAAGACATTAATTCATTCAAAAGGGAATTTCATTTATAAATGATTGGTTTATTATATTCGTCATTCCTTTATAAATATATCCCAAAAAAATCATTTTTTACACAATAATTGATGAGGGTACTTATATTTAATCATCTTTTCTATTTACAATGTCATATAATAAAACAATGGTTTCTTACACTTTACATTGACCATGTCAGTATAATTGTTACTTATAACATTTTCTCTTCAGTATCAGATATTTTTATGATACTCCTCATATGTAATATTATTTTATTATGGTACCACCTTAGGATTGAATTCATGTGTGAGGTCTAGTATCTACTTCTTTAAGAGGGATACACAAAAAACATGATGTATTTGAAATATTTTATATGGGAGATCTACTCAATAGGTCACAGATCTGATGGGATCAAGGATCACTAAGGGAATGATGTTTTTTGGAAAATATTTTCCCTTATTCCCATGCTTTGTTACTTTTTTCATAGTGATATACAAAGAAAAACATTATCTCTAACCCCAAACTACAAGTCTAATAGATGACTATCTACATAGATTTTCTGAAAAAATTCATATATTTTATAAGATTAAAATCTGTTTGAACATTATATGTCATCAATTGGACATGGTCAAGTGGCATCCAATTCATATCTCCAACTTCATTGATGCGCATTGGAGTATAACCCCTCTTCATATAAAAAGTCTTATTAGGTGTAATTTGAATGTTGGAAGATAAAATGTTGTAAAATAGAAACTCTTCATGGGGAAGATATTGAACCCAGCATCCATAGAAATACATTTATCTTGACATATCAACAATTATATCCATGGTTCTCCCTAACTAAACATCTGGTTAAGGGATATATGAATTATAGAAACACATCTCTATCTCCAATGCTTACTGAAAGCCTCTCTAAAACCTTAAGGTGAACCTTGAATATTGATTAGATACAATAAATAGTGGTATTATATGAAATATTTACTCTAATATAGTGTATATCTTTGTGATTTGGTCAACATAGAAATCTTCCTTGATAAGAATGAAATTAACTTACTTTTTTATGGTTTATTAAATACTAAAAAAATGGAATTATTACCTTTAGATGTTCTAGGTATTCCATTGAAAAAACTATTATTATGTTTTACAATTTCAATAATAATATGATAAATGGTTACATAATACCCATAGAATTATATTATTAACCCTTTATGAATTTGAGTACCAAACATTAGAATATAGATTCTATAATCTTTATTTTCTTGTTATCCCCAAATAAGTTTTCCTTCAAATCTATATACATCATAGTGATTCAAATATTACTAGAGAATGATAATCTATGTTTTACCACCATGATTATTGTTACACATTAATTCATGATTTATTACATAATATTAAACATAATATAGTCTATAAGATCAATACGTCTAGTTTCCCTTGTAATTAGTAACATTACATATCAATTTAAAAAATTTAAACACATCATCTTTATTGAAATGTTTCTTCACATGATCATACATTAAACTCTGTGGGATAACCTAGGTACATAAATAAGAAAGGGGTGACCTATAAATCCCAATATGTGAATAAACAAGGAATAACATGAATAAATTAATTTTTTTTTCCAATAGGCATATCAATGTGTCATAAAATATGTGACAACCATAAAAATGAACAATTATGCATGATATAGAATGATAATAATATAGGAAACAAGGCAAATTAGGAATCAACTTAAAACATTACATCATAGACAAAGGTCAAGGATAAAATCAAATACATAACGGTAGAAAAGGTACCACAAAGGAATCTAGTTCACAACATGTCCAAACAGGATTTCTCGAGGGACTAAACATTCCCCAATTCATTGGAGCACTAGATAATTTCGGGCGCATACATCACTTTTTATTATTTTTCATGTTTATATATACCATGTCGATCTTACAACAAGAAATCATTTTTCATAATATTTTATTCCATGATCAAGAAGTGTTAAATAAATAAATATAAGACCCCAATAATATTAGTATAATTACACAACCCTTGATAATAATTTGGTATGGTTATCCACTACACATTTTTTAGCATGAAATCTCATTGTGAAATTTTTTAAGCAAAATGGGGCCACATAAATGTACATGGGAAGGATTAATGAGATATAAAGGGGTCAATAATAATTTATAAATGATAAGGTAAGTATGTGGTATGGGTAAAACAAACCCTAAAATTATTAATTTAAAATTAAAGGGCATAAAATCAATAATATTTTTGAATGAAGGGGAGAATGAAAATAACATTTACTTGAGTTTGGGACTCCAAATCCTTTGGAAAAGTTTATTAAGAGTGTGGGTGAACCTTGGGGGGAATCTAGAGATAATAGGGAAGTGTAAAAAAATAAATAGGAAATTTGGATAAATATAAATGGGAAAATATGTGGGTTTATATAGGAAATGTGTTTGGATTTCTTTATTATTTCTCAGACAATGGTTTGGGACTCTAAATAATAAAATTTCCAAAACCAAAAACCATCCTAATGGTTTTCCCAGTGGTTATTCCCATGGTTTCATCCAAATGTAAGTGATCTTAATTATCTAATATTGTTAAGGGACACACATAAAAAATTAATTCTCATTCTAATGTTGAAGCGAATCATACTCATAATGAAATGATTTTAAACACATAAAATATATTAATGGTTTTGGGGTCATCGTAATGGTTTTATAAAATTATGGAAATAAATATAATGTAAAATTATTTTAAAAGGTAAATTTTTTTTGGTTTTTATACCCTTGAATGGATTTATTAAATGAATATTGGGTCGTTATGATGCCATAATAAACACCCTATATTTATACCATTTTTATTTTTCACCCAAAAATTTTACAATCTCAGAAAATTAAGAAAAATTAACCATTAGATAATTATGATGTTATGATTACAAAAATAATATTAATTTTATCTAAATAATTTTATAAATATTTTAATTTTTAATTCTAAAATATAAATCAACATTTTTTTTGAATTATTGAGTTATGTGACTATAAAAATCTTGAAACCCTTTTAATAATTACATTAGTTTTCATAAAAATTATATGATCATTTATATTTAATAAAAAAATTGAAATTAAACTATTTTTTTAAATATTTTTCATTTCAAATATCCATTATTTCATCAAAACAATCATATTAATAGATATTGAATGCTAATTAAAAATCAAATTTGCCTTTTGTAGTCTATAATTCCAAATCATTTATAATTTAATGGTAAAAAAGAAAATATCAACATTATTCTATCAAAAATATTATACAAATTTTCATATTTTTATAAATTTTGAAACATATACCTTAAATACGCCGGCAAAATCGATAAGGGTTAGGTGTGTGGCGGTCATATTATCGTGGGTTGGTTCAATGTATATGGTTTCGGTCCTGATCATTATGAAGATGAACTTCATTCTTAAATTATTTTTATCAATATTTTGTTATTTGATCTTAGTTTGGGATTTTTCAAGGGAAAATCATAGTGATTATTTCTCCCTTGGATGGTCGAATAATTGGTCTTCATAGGTAACAATTTCCCCCCCTTTTAAAATTTCACCCTCAAAATTTTCATTTAAAACACTAAAACATACGAGGGAAACTTTGAATCACAACCTCCTTTGATTCCCATGTCAATTATTTAACTATTTTTTCATCCAAAACATTTTTAACATGTCCATTTTTTTATTTTGAAGAACATTGTCTCTATGAACTAAAATATTGATTGTCTGGTGCTTATAGGAAATATCATTCTCTAATGATACCACATATGTATTTAGTACATGGGGGTCTAGTATTTACTCCCTAAAGAGTGTTACATGTAATAGACCATATACTTAAGATACATTAGGTGATAGTGATGGTCGATAGGCCACCACTCTAATGCGATCAACGATCTCAAATGAATTGATGTATCCTGGAATAAGCATTCCTTTCATCCCAAATCTCTTGAAATTATTCAATGTATATATATATAGGAATACCATGCCCCTAAAATCATACTACATGTCTCATAAATGATTTTCAAAATAGCTCTTTTGTCATGTCTGAGTAGTCTTGGTGTGTTGTTTATTGATCTTGACCATTTCCACCACATCCTCAACCTTTTCAAGACATAGTAGTTTTTGTTCCCAAAATTCATCCCATCATGAATACGTTCTGAACTTCCTCCATTAATTTAATTTATAGTGGAATTTGGATGCTTGAATAGAAATATTTATTGTATGAAAATTCAAATAGTGGAAGATGCTGACCACAAATTCATTTGATATCAATTGAGAATTCTCTCAAAATTTCCTCAAGCTTCGGGACTGTCTACTCAAATTGGCCAAAAGTATGAGATTGATAAACCTTTCCCACTTTCAGCTATATATTTATATTATATTGAATAATCTTCCATAACATTGATGTAAATATGGAATGCCAATAAGATAAAATTGATAGCAGTTTTCTTTGTAGCATCTCTGCTTCTCATATGTATATCCTTGAATGTTCATCGAGTGAGAATTCATATTGAATTTAAATGAAGTGTGTAGTATTTATAAAGTCATCCACAATATACTTTATGTAATTATTTACTCTTGATATATTTAGAAAAATTGTGAAAAAGTCTTTGGTTATGTTTTTCCATTTCCATATAGTTATGGGTAATGGTTACATCTTCACATTGATTTTTTTCCTTTGTGCCTTCTATTTTTGACATCCAATACATATTAATGTATATTTATGAATCTAATTTTTCATATTTCCCCACAAATAATGATCTTGGATATCTTTCTACATCTTTCTGATTCCTTGATTAGTGGATAAATTCGAAATATTTGAATCATCCAATAGCACCTTATTAAAGTCCTGATTTTAGGGTACACATAGTCATGAGCCAAATCCCATAACTCCTAATTCATTAACATTGAACTCCAAATATTTTATTTTTATTATAGCCTCCACATTATTCTGAATTTCCCATCAACTCTTTGGAAATCCTTTATCCTCTCAAAAATGGATGGTTGGGAAATTATTTTTGAAATTATTGATGATGTTTCTTCCTTAATTATTCCAAAATCTATCCTCTTTAAATATAGAAAGATCATATCCATCAAAATTATCATCAAAGATTTGGATCCATTATACTTATTTCATCTTCCATAATATTCGATTTCCTAGGATGGTACATAATTGAAAAATCATACTCCTTAATTAACTCTAAACATATTCATTGGATCATATTCAGCTCTTTCTGTGTGAATATATACATGATGATTTCGGGATGCGTATATATTTTACACTTCTCCCCGTGGATATAATGCCTCTATATTTTCAAAACAAATATCTCTGAATCTGACTATAGTTCAAGCATTGGGTAGTTTTGATCATGAATTCTCAACTTCCTCGAATCATTTTCTATATCATTGTCATTGTTCCATAACACACAACCCAATCACTTCTTCAAAGAATCACTGAATACAACTAAAATTTCTCCACATGTTAAAACTGTCAGTATAGGTGTACATGTAAGCCTCTTCTTCAACTCCATAAAGCTCTCTTCACATACAAAATTCCAGGAAAACACGAATCACTTTCATTTTATCTTGGTTAGTGCTTTTTAAAATCATTATAGATTATGAACAAATTGATGATAGTAACCAGATAATTGTTGGAAACAGTACATATCTAACACCTATATTGGCATTAACCATCCTTTAATTGTTTTTTTATTTTAAGGGTATAGATATATCAAATTTTATTTTATAATATCCCCAAGAATGAGATATCATTTAACTAGAACTCAAATATGTCTTACATTCCACAAAACATCTACTTTGTATGGTTTTTAGAACAGTTATAAGATTATCCTCAATCTCCTCTTAGATATGAGAGTATATTAAAATATCATCTATAAATAAAATCTATAAAATTTCAAGTTAATATCTAAAGACTCAAATCATTAAATATATTAATATTTTTGGGGAATTAGTTAGTATGAAAGTAATTACTCTAAACTCATAGAGTCTATTCCCTGTACAAAAATCAGCCTTGGGAATATCCTCATTCATCACCCTAACTTGGTAATATTTCAATCGTAGATCTACCATGGAGATTTATTATATATCTCATATCTAATCAAACACATCTCCAATATCATGAATAGGAAACTTTTTCTTTATCATGACCTTTTTTAGATAATTATAATCAATGAAAAGGCACATTGATACATTCGTCTTATTGATATAGAGGACTGGTGCACCCTAGGGTGAACCAAAAGCATGTATGAACCAATTATCCATATTCTCCGGTAGTTGAACCTTTAGCTTCCCATCTTCCAAAATAGAAATTATTTATGGTAACATGGATAATGCAACCACCCTTGGTATATGTTCTATTGAAATTTCAATCTCTTAGCTAGGAGGAAGGCTGATAAATTTCTGTAGAAACACGTCAATGTATACTCTCATAGTGGGAATGTTTTCAAGGATTATATTTGTCTTAGAATCAATCATTATAGATAGATATTATAACCCATAGTAAAATAATATCCATTATTCAGATGTTGATATTAAATACGATTAATCTTTATCCTTCTATTTATAGATAATCGTAGGATGATTCTCAATACAGATAAGAATTTCCTTCTTGTGGAAATTTATGTTTCATAAATATAGGGAAATCCAATACATACCACGAATTATATATAACTATACTAAAATGTGAATCACAATGTTAAATGGAATGTTCATCCCAAAAAAATTAAAGGTGATGAGTTATATACTCGGGATGAAATAATTTTCCTATTTTCTATTTTTTCTCCAGAAATACATCTATTCTTTGTGGGGGTGTTTTCATAGTTATACTATTCCTTCATGATATAAATGAATATGTTAAACTAGAATAAAAAATTACATTTTCTATTTTTTTTATGAATAACTAGAATATTTTTCGCCACATCATTATTAGGATCCAACTCAATAGTTTCGAAGGAAAAATATTACCCTCGCAACATTGGAAGTTGTTATTTTTTTTTGAAAACCCTTTCCTTAGTGCATTGGTTTCTTAAAGTTATCTAGTTCTTTATATTTCTTGTAATGAAAAACTCACTAAGAGATTATCAGATAATTCATTTTTTCCAGTGAATGATTGGGTGTCTCTTATTAGAAATCACTATCTGGGTTCTGTTACTTTGGCACCTAATTAATTCCATTTCCCCCCTTTGTAATTTTACAGGGTGATTCTTTCCACTCCTTTGACAAGTGAAATTATGAAATTTCTTACAACACATATATTTCTACATCATATATCTATAATTAAACCACAATTTCTTCTTTCTATCCTCATGATAACATTTAGATTCACATATCTCCATATTTAATTTCAAGAAACATCAGAAAATTTCATCATAGCTATCAAAGTCATGGATATATACTGTTATTCATAGGCTGTGTTTTATCACACCAAATTATTGATTAAACTTGAATTAGGGGTATAAATAAAAGATAAAGGAATATCATGAATGTCTTCTGATGAATTCCTCATATGCCCTAATATATTCATCATCTTCTTTCCTAAGGGAAATGAAATATCTTTCTATTATTTGTCAGAGAGTGCGAGTAAAATATTTATAGAAACACATTTTTCATAATTACTTCCCCTCCATTGCTTTGATCTCTTCCTATGGCTTCATATTGATGATTAATACATGTATTAGTTTCTACCTCCATTAAATAAATATATATTAAGTTATTCTATATTTTAGAATGTGGAATGATAGAGGGGACCTTCACAATGTAGTTGATCCATTTTTCCATGAATATGGGAGTAGATGATCCTTTAAAGGTTGGAGGCCTTTGTTGAATAAAGGTATCAATTGCATCTTGTTCATTATTGTGGGGATTTTAGCACAACACTTGATCTATAATTCTACTCATAACCCAATTCATCTAAGATAGTATCATTATAATTTTCATGATTCCCACTCCCATCGGGTTCAGAATTTCATTGCGGTAGTCATCACATTGACTATATCACTGTTTGTTTACAATATTCTTCCTATTTTTGGTTATTGAATAGAATAAATATAAAATGAGGGATGATTATTTTTAAACTATAATATACATATAAGGGAATCCAATAATATTTATGAGATAACTTATAAATGATTGTTATTTTCTTAACTAATTAATTGTTAGGATTCAGTCTATGTTATCTACAATCTATTTCCAAACATATATTCTTATGGGTATTTTTGTATTCCTTTAATAATGAATTATAATGTGATTATGAGTTTACAAATGAATATCTCCCAGGAGTGTCAAACTAGGTATGTAGAAAGGCCCATTGTTGTTCACCAGTTCCCAGTTGATTCTAGAGAAATTTGGTGTTTTTGGGATTTACCCCTAAATAAATATGTGCTAGAGCAACATCCACTTTTATTATCTAGGTATGGATTTATATTCTAAATAAACCACTTACTCTACACATTAATAATATTTTGGGATTTTTTTTATACTTGGTTTTATCCATAATTATTTTTCGAGAATTTTATAATCATAATCCCAAAAATTACCAATATTTTCCATTGATACCAACTATGATAACACTGATCGTAATTACACATTAATTAATCATTTATTATGTAAGATTCTAAATAATGAATCCGAGAAGATCAATAATTGTAGCGTATTTGGGAAATATATACATTAAATAACAGTCTAAAATAATAAATCAACACTCTTTATTGAAAACATCCTAGCATCCTCATACTTAAAATGTTATGGGATCACCAGGGGACATACATAAGAAAGGGGTGAGATATAAATCCATGTAATGGAATAAAATAGAATAACATAAATAACGAAATATATGTTAGACACTAGTAATATAAATAAGAAATATAATATGTAAAAATCAAGAACATTAAGAATAAGGCATGATATATCATGATAATCATAAATGAAACAAGGGAAATGTTACACAACGTAAAAAACTACATCATAAACTTATGTCAAGGGAAACTACCAAGTATCATGATGGGAAGAGTACAATAAAGGAATCAGGTGTACACCATGTACCAAAAAGACATCTCATGATACCAAACATTAACCATTTCCTTAAATAGCTATATTATTCTGGGTGTACATGTCACTTTTCTTTCATTCTCATTATTAAGTTTGACAACAATATCATAAAAAATGAAATAATTTTTCACCACATTTTTTCTATGATCTAGGAGTGCGGAAAAAATGTAAGTCCCCAATGAAATAATTATAAGTTCATAAATATGAACACCCTTTATAGGAATTGGGTATGGGTATTCACTACAAATTTTTTGTCATTGAATCCCATAGTGAAATTTCTAAATAATTACAGGGGAAAATAAATGATCATGGGAGGGATTAATTACAGTTAAATGCGTATATGATCATTTTAAAATAATAATTATATTATGGGGTATGTATAAAAACACACCACAATATTAGGAATTTAAAATAAATGGGCATAAATTGAATAATATTCTTTAATAAAGGGGGTAAATAAAATAACCCTTACTTGAGTGTGTCACCCCAATTGCATAGGTGTTTCATCTTGATATCATGAGGAACCTTGGGAGGAATGATTATTAATAAGGGAAGATTATGGATGTTATAAAAAAAATTTAGTAAATAAAAATTTGTGTTTGTAAGCATTTATTTAATAAATGAGTGGGTATCTCATTAATATTTCTCATACATAGGTTTGGGAATCCATATAATAAATTAACAATGAAAAAAAACCTTATTAGGATTTTTTACATGGGTTTCGGCTAAATAGGAGTGGTATTCATTATTCTACAAGGATAAGTGCCTAAATTACAAAAAAAATACTCTTTCTAGTGTGTATGTTAATCATACAAATAAATAAATCGCTTTAAAACTACAAAGTATATTAATGGTTTTGGAGGGTTAAAAATGGTTTAAAAAAAATAAATACACAATAAACATAAAATAACATTATATTAATTTGAAAACATGTTTTTGGTCTGTTGTACCATGTATAGTGTGTATTATATCACTATTGGGTTATTATGATGTCATAATACCAAAATTATATATACATATATACACCAAATTTAATTTTTACCCGAAAATTCGAATGTATTAGAAAATTAAGAAATGATAACATTTAGATAATTTAGATATTATGAATCAAAAAATATAATTAATAGTACCTAAATAATTTTCTACATATATGAATTAAAAAGTTTAAAATAATAATTGAAATTTATTGGGAAACGCTGGGTATTTTTGACAGGAAATATTTTTCAATCCTAATAAATATTCCATTTGAATTCCAAAAAATTATTTGATCATTTATATTTAATAAGAAATATTTAAAAATTATATTTTATTAAAATATTATTTAAATAAAAAAATACATTAGTTCATCAAAATAAAAATCTTAATTGAAATTGAATAGTAATAAAAAGTACAATTTTTTTCATTATATAAAAGTCAAAATCATTTATATAGTAATGATAAGAAAAAAATATAAACATTATTATACATTAAATAACATATAAATATTAATATTATTAATCTATTGATACATTTCCTTTTAATAAAATTGATGACTCTTTAAGGGTAACGTGCATGAATATGAAATTTTTGTGGGGTTGTTCAGCTTACATGGTTTGGGTCATGATCACAAGGGTATTTAACTTCTCCCATAAATGGTTTTCCTCATGATCAAGTTGTTGGATCTCATCATGGTATTGGTAAATAAAAAATCCCATTGATGTTTTCTCCCATCAAAAATTTAATAAAATGGTTTCAGAGGGTATGATCATACTGGTGAGTTCATCACTTCTTTACCCAGCTTCAATTGGATTTTTCAAAACCCTATAATTATATTAATCATGTGATCATTGTTAAATTAATTTATTATCAATGTTAATGATTATTAATATTATTTTAATTCCAATTGGATATAATAAAACCATGTATGTGCATGTTTTTTCTATTATCATGATACATAATATGAAATATAATTAAATCATAAGGGGAATTTTATTTCTAACAGTTGAGGTTGTTACACTATGTAAATCATCTATAAGGTCCCACATAAATTATTTTTTTGATGGCACATATTTTTAAGAACCAATAATTATATCTCCATATTAATAAAATTTTATCATCATATAATTTAATACAATTTTCTATAGTTTCTTATCATTATTTTTTGATCCCTTGATCATCTCAAGACTAGATGGTTTTTGGAGTTATTTCATCAAGGTTGGATGAAGTTCATTTTTGGATTCCGATGTTTATCCCTAACATGTCAAATAATATTGGATCCCTTTTAATCCTCATCATGTACTGTGTTTTGTGATACATTTTACATAGATAATCTTCCACATTGGTCACATTTTAATGATTCTAATGGATTGAACAATCATAATTCTTGATCATTTGTAACCACCTTTTTCGGAATACAATAAAATTTCAATTGAATATAAAGAGTTGTTTTTATAATAAATATATCTTCCACACTTCTCCCCAAAGATAAAATATTTTTGTCAAATCATCATGGAAAAGTTCACTTCACCAATTTTCATATCATATATTGAGTAGATATACACATGACTCAATAATTATAGGGAGGTTGAGGACATCACCTATTCATCTTTTAGGACAAAACAATTCAATACATTTTTGGGAGTACCACTGTAGATAATAAATCCTTCGCCACTGTGGGTAATTTGATTATAAGATAAATTATTAACACTTCTTTTAACTCATTAAATATCCACTTGCATTCATTTGTATATAAAATATCACACCCTTCAGAGTTATCTTGATTAGTGGTATTTAAATTTATGATAGTTTCCTCACAAATAGGAAATAGTATCGAGATAATCCATGGAAACTATTTATCTCCATTACATATGTTGTTCAGGACCATCCTCCTTCTTCCTATGTCTTTGAAGGATCTACATATATACTTTTTGGGTGATAACATGACCCACAAATGCTAATTACTTAATTAAAAACTTCCATACTCTATAATTTACATTCAACTTTTCCTTTCACAAGGTCTTTATTACTGTATGTAAATAGTCTTCATATTACTCGATTATTTTATAGTAAATAAGAAAAACATCTATATGTGTTACTAAAGAATTATCGTGGTAATCCCTCAAGACAATATCCATAAAATCTGTGGGTATATATGGATAATGATTTATTTTGAATTAAAATAATATGAATTCATAGTTACCATAACAAGTATAAAATGTAGTATCAGGGATATTCTTCTTCCTATATATTAATTGAAGATATCCTAACTAAATATCCACCTTATAGATGTACATTTATCTACAAATCTGATTAAAAATACCATCAATCAATATTTGAGTATACTTGTTCAATATCATGTTCTTATCAAGTTCATGATAATCAATGAAATGCTGTATTTACCAATCCATATTCATAATTAAATGGATGGGTGAACCACAAATAGAAGGACATGAGAGTATAAACCCTTTATTTAAATTCCTTTGATGTTTCATCCTATGATCTTCATCATCATGGGTGTCTATTCTATATGGAATGTGGGAAATTAGAAAATATCTGAGTGTATGATTGATTGATAAATAAATATTTTATCTAGGTGGAGGAATAAGAAATTCATCATCATATTATATAATAGTTTTTCTATCTTGAAGGATGATATTTTACTTATCCATAATCATTTTATCAAGATACTATTTCTTCTAAGGTAAAAATATTAAATCTTAAGATGATGATTCCAAAGTAGATTTATCCTACACCTTACAATTAAATATAATTAGAGTAGGATTCTGAATACATAGGGTGTATTCGTTATCCCAAACATTTATGTAGGATCTATACATGTTTATCCAATGCATTCCCATAATAGTATAAAATTCCATTAATGGTCTAATCCCATGGTGTACAATGAAATTATGCCTGAAAATATTGAATGGGGAGAAGTAATATACTTGTGATGAAACAATTTCCCCCATTTATGTTTCATGAAATTTTTTTCACTGTTTGGAGGTGGTTTTTTAATATCTCTAATCAACTTCAATTATATTAATTATTGTGTAGACCCATAGTCACATAAGTGATTTCATTTTCATGAATGGATAATAAGCATGGATTTCACTAACAGATTATAGCTCTAATCATTTTCATCACCCAAAATGGATATTGTGTTTAGATATCATTAACTATTATATATATAAAATGAAAACTATAAAATTGTTTGGATAACCCATAAGTCTCATGTAACACTTAACCTTGGTATTTTTAGTATTTATTCAATTTTATCCACAATGTACTTACAAATATAGTATTTCATAAGCATTATTTTTTCCATTCCAAATTATCCATAAAGTGTATTTTAATTTAACAACTAATATCTCATGATAGTGTCACACTAGGTGTCTAAAATAGCCTATTTGTAATTAACTAAGTGGTGATTGTGTTAATAACCAACGAACTCATTTTTGGCATATTATCCATAGGTACATCTATACCAAATCCACTTTCATGTAAAGTATCCAGGTAGAGATTTTGTTGGTTACAAACAACTCATTGAATAATTTTCAAAAATGTAGGGATATTTTACTAAGTTTAGTCTTTTTCCAAATCCTCTATGCTGTATTTTCTAATATTTATCCCCAAAAATAACTAGACTCGTCACTAATATGAACTATTATTCCATGAAATGTTATATAAAAATACATATAATTCAATTAGAATAGATAGATAGGTCTAGTGTATTTTGATAATTAGATATATAAAAAATTAAATTGAACTAGGGATATAGTATTATTAATAAAACTTTCTAAACAAGCCCTTAACTTCCATTGATTTAATAATACAGTAGTGAGAACCTAGGGACATACATAATAAAGGGGTAATATATAAATACTAGTAAAGGAATAATAAAAGAATAAAATTATGATGGTAATTCATGTAATTAAATATTCATATCAATGTGACATAAAAGATTAAGAATCCTAATCATGAACATTGGAACATGATATAAGATGGTAACATCATGGTAACATATGAATTTGGAAACAATATAAAACATGATATTGTAAGCATAAGTCGTGGATAACGGTCAATACATCCTAACATAGTTTATTTATTCTAACAGATCATTCTGAATAAATTGTATCTCATGAGATTAAAACATTACCCAATGCATTACTTGGATATAGTATTCTGGTCCCACGATTAACATTCAGATTATGTACATACATTTGTGTTCCAGATTGATCATACATAATAAGAACACCTATCCTAATTATCTATCCCTTGATTTATTAAAGTGGGTTACATGAATGGATGTCCACATTCAGTTAATTATAGATACATATTGGTGAATATCCCTGAATATAACTTTTAACATTCATTCAAAACACAAATTTTTTTATGAAAAATCATGGGATAGTTTCAACAGCATAACAGGCATACATAATGTTTTAGTAAAGTGATTAATTTGATAGAAATGTGGTATATCATTACATAAAAATCATAAAGACCATAAAGGGATGCGTAAAAGTTTATTCCAAAAAGAAAAATTAGAAATTCAATGGATGAAAGCAATGAAACTTCTTAAATAAAGAGGTTAAAGAGAATCTCTTACCATGAGATAGTGCACCTAAAACCAAGAGAGGTACTTATTAATATCAATGAAAAACCTTGATATCGATTTTAAGAGTGAGAGGGAGAGTAACATCAGGCTCAATGATTTATTAGTAATGGGGTATGGTAATTTTTTTCTATTTATGTAAAAAGAGAGGGGAATACGTTTTTAATTGATAAACTAAAATTTTGGACTATATGTGATAAAATAATAAAAACCAAAAACCATTCTAGGGATTTTTTCATCATTTCTCAAAATTTTAGTTGTTTTAATTATATTATTAGGTTATGAACTGAAATAATTAAAATAATACAACTAATGATGTTGAAGTGAGTCTAGTTTATAAAGAATTGCTTTCAAAACCCTATAATGTAATATAGGTTTTGTAGGATTCATAATAGGTCTTTAAAATTCATCAAATATATTTATAAAATATTAATTTTAAGTATATATCAATTTTTAGTCGTAAATTCACTTTACAACATTTATTACATCTCTTTTAGGATATTATTATTTCAAGAAAAATATCGTATATCAATACCATATTTAGATTTTAACTTTAAAATTAAACTCACTCATAAAATTATGAAAAATGAAATGTGGAATAATTTTTACATTATTATTTCACAAGTAAATATGGATTAATATAATAATTTTATAAATATGCTAATTTATAGATTTAAATAAAAATAATCTTATATTCTATGAATTACTAGTTATTACGATACTAACCAATTTTAGAACATTATAAAAATAAAATTTGACTACATTAAATTATATTTAAATTTATATTTAACAAAATATTATTTAATAATAATATTTCATGAAAATAAATTTGTGTTGTAAAAAATAATAAATTTATCAAAAACATTGATTTAATTGAAATTTAATATTTCTGAAAAAATATAATGACCATTATTACATATAAAAATCCAATATATTTTAAACTCATTATATAATATAAATTTATAAATATATATATATTTACAAATGTATTAATATAATAATTATTTTATTTAAAAAATACAAAAATTATACTATTGTGGTCAAGACAGAAAACTCATTCTTGCACTAGTATACATGATAAGGGTAAGATGTGCAATGGTGTTATATTCATGGGCTTGTTTGGAAAACCTGGTAAGATTCATGATCTAGATTATCTTGAAATTCTGCCCTAAATTCATTCACTCATGTTCCAATTACTTAATCTTATCTTGGACTTGGTCATCGGAAAGGATTAGTTATGCCATCTCCCATAGAATCCCTAATAAATGGATATTATCGGGTATGATCAAACTAGTATAGGTCATCGTTTATTACATCATCATCAATTAGCCATTATTATAACCCTTAATACATTATACTATTAATGTAAACTATATAATGACTATATTATCATTTGTAAATATTCTTAATGGTATTTTATGCCCAACAGAAAAAATAAAGACATCTTTTGTAATGGTCCTAAAGTAAAAAATGAAATATAGTCAATATATTTTCTATATCTACATTACTTAATTATACATTTATTATTTAAAAATGTAATTTTATTTTTAAAATTATTCGTTAATAAACTATCCCATTTGAGCTATGTCCTCTTTTATAAATGACAGGAGAAAATCATAGTTTCTATCTTTTATTGAAATATCTCTAATGAAAATAAATTTATTTATATATTTCATATTATAGAATATAAATTATTATTTATATACATCTAATAAAATAAGTAAAAAAATATTACTAATACAATCATAATAATCCAATATTATTCCATGTAAAATAAAAATCTATATAGTATACATATACATACATATAAATATAATAAAATAATATTTCATAATATAAGATAGAAATTATTTATATAAAACAAAAATAAAATACCTAAATATAATAATAATTGTATATAAAAATTATATATAATTAATAATATAATATTTTAAAATACAATATTATATTTTTATACTATCTTGTAATGTTATTACATAAAAATGTTTTGGGTCACTATTCCAGATTGTGTGATTGCACTGCATGGTCTCTAGGCCATTCAAAATAACATACAACTCTCACAATATTGACATTAATAACACTATCATTTGATATCTATGATCCTGTTACATAAGATTATACTAGTAATCGCTTATTGATAATATGAAATTAGGAGAAAATTATAATTTTATTCCAATAAAATTAATGATAATCAAATATCTTCAAAAATGTAAAATTAGTATCTACTACATAGGTGGTTTTCATACAAATCACATCATACTTTCCCTTTGATCCGTATGTTTGGGAGTATTAGTTTGGATCTATTGGTTATTATATAATTTTATGGTTTAGGGTTGTAAAATCATGGTAATCAAAAGGGAATTTTATTTTCCTGATGGATATTTTACTTCACATTTAGTTACAAAGTCTATCTCAGCTCTCACAAGTAAATAATTCTCATTAATGGTGTAGTTCAGCCAAGATAGGTGAAACCTGAACTCAAATATAATTATCATTGAAAAGTTCACCGCAATGAAATTTTTTACAGATTCACCAAACATCTACATATTCGTATGTTAAATTTGATATTTTCTCACAAACATAGTGGATAAAATGGGTTCAAAAATATAAGGATTCCAAGATGTTTCTATTACTTAATTTTCTCATATATTTGAATTATTATTGTTTATATTTTACTTTTATTTTGGAAACATAAATATTTAATAGTTTAACTGATAAATAAAAACAATATGATAAGGTAAACATATTCAAATTATATAGTTCAAATTGTCTTAAAAAATAATATTTAATTTGGAATAAAAAAAGTTATTAATAGAATTAAATGTTATTGTTATGTGGTGTAATTATTATTCTCTTCCATAAAAAATAAAACTTATTAGAATTGAAATAATTATTTTTATTAAATCATGAAATAAAAATTGTTTTATATATGCTATAATTAAAATTCGATAAATAATAAATTCTATCAAATATTCTCACACAAACATTATACCTATAAAAATCATGATACGTTAGAAAACTAGGATATGAAACGAAATTAATATGATGTATGGACAAATTTATTTTAATTTTTTCATATAGATTTATATGGTTTATTTTTTTATTATATCAACATTGAGTATATATTCATTATCATAATGCAATCAATTAAATGAATCCATTTTATATATGTATTTGTTCATCATTATAAATGGTATATTTTTATTGTCAAATATATAGTTATTAAAATAAAAGTATTAATGATATTTTATTCCATAATATTCAATTTTCTTAATGGTAAGAATTTATTTTTGAGTCTATAATCATGATTTTATAATTATGTAGTTATCATATTCGTATATGTTTAATTAACTTTAAAATTATTCCATATGTAAATATAGAAATAATTTTTTTTATATTGATATATATGGTATATTAATAAATGTATCACATATTAATATTATTTATAAGAATAGATATCAATATAAAACTTATTTATTAGATACTATTTTCTGAATTAATAGTTCATTAATAACTACTTTTTAGATATTTATAGTTTTATTCAATTTGATTCTTATTAATTAATTATAATATAATTATTTTCATATAATTTTAAATATTATGATATTAATAATATAAAAATATTTAATTATTGCAAATTATTTTACAAATTTTTATATTTATTTTACTATATTTTGGTATTTCACATGCATCAAATAATAAAATAAAAATATTTATTTAAATTGATTCAAAAAATATATAATATTATATTATATGATAAATTTTGGAATCATTTACTTTTTAATGGATTATTTACATATTTATAAAAATAATACAAAATTCTATGTGAAGTTTTTTATATTTTAAAACATTTATTTTCAAGATTTATAAATATATTTCTCACTAAAATTATATTTTATATTGTATTTATTATTATTTTTTAAACTAATTTACTATATTTTAGACTTATTATCATAAAATTAATATATAATTTGGACAAGTCATGCAATAGAAAAATAATATACCCATTGGAATAGTAATTTTATTGTTTTGTGTAAAATTCGTCGAACAAAAATTAATATCAAAAGTATTTATTTAAAAGATAACTTCCACAGATTTAGAATGTTATTTTGATAAAGTGGATTAAATATTTTTTATTATTATACTGAAATTATGTAGGTGGTAAATTTTGGTAAATGTTTCTAAATTTTATTAAAAAATACTAAATTTCATTAAAATGGTTAAATGTGTCGTCAAACGTTAAATATGATATTATATATTTCAAATATTTACAAAACTAAATTAATATTTTTCTCCTATAATTATATTGGTAGTAAAAATTTTATTTTATTGTTAAGTGTGATAATGGGGATGTATATTTGTAATAGAGCACATGAGATAAAGTAACAAAAAAATATAAACTTAAATACATGGGATTCCACTCACCACCAATATAAACACCCACGACTTCTTATTTTTTATACTCAAAACTAGTTCTATTTATCATCTTGTATACGTTTCGATACGTCACTACCAAATATTAATCTTAAATAGTTAATACAATTGGGTGTATAAAGAGTGTAATCTATGTGTATTAGTCTATATAAGGTATGGGTCAGTAATCCACATTCCTTTTAATCCAAAATAAATTCATGTGAATAAATATATATTGAAAATATAATTTATATAAAAAAACAATATTTTATTATATATTTGTTTTTAAATAAATTTAATTTCAAAGATTTCATTCTTTAACTTCTAGAATGCGTTTATAAAAAACAATGTACAATTGAAATATTATTATTTAATGTGATATTTATCGACAAGACAATATATTAAAATGTGTGAATAAAAATATACAAACTTATAAAAATCTTAAGGATTATAAATTTATAAAATGAATTATTTAGTTATCAAATGGTTAGGAATGAGAAAAATAATCATTTGATAATTTTCGTGGTGTAGTGTGTTTTATCATCATATTTATATTAATCATAATTATTTGGTTATTTTAATCAAAATTTACATAATATATTCAATAAAATGTTTTCCAAATAATTTAAATATTTTTCAATGAACGAGATAAGAATAATTCAAATTTTATGCTTAAAAGATTATATTTCTTGAAATAAATTTCACCAAATTTGAAAATTTATTTGAAAAAGATTTAATTCCACATATAGAAGTTAAATCATAAACATTATTTTTCATATTTACATTAAGAATGTTAATATTTAGTAAATATATATCTATTATTTTTTTTCATTATGAATGGTAATCCTGTTAAATTTTTATCACATGAGAAAGGGTAAAACTTTTAAAATAGGGTAAAAGGTTTTGTATAATTAATTAAAATTTCTCTTGCACTTTCCATTATTATATTGAAAAAGTGTATTAGGCTATTTTCATCCGTGTTTTATATATATTTCCACTTGTGTCAACTTTTATTTCGTTATGTCCTTTATAAAATTTTAATTGGCGGATAAATACAAATTTACACTCTCTTGAATATAAAAACTCAAAATTTTTATTATATGGATGAAATGATGAAAACTAAAGTAAAAAATCATTATTAGAAAGATTAATTTTTTTAATCAAGGAATTTTATTTATAATTTTATTGACTAAATAATTACTCTATGTGTGTATTCAATACCGACGTAGTTTATATTCAATTAATAAAAAAATAAATATTTAAATTTTAAAATAATAAAAGTTAAAATATTACTAATAATTATTGAGTCAAATTATATTTTATTGATAAATATGTCATATTTGGTATTTTTGAAGTATTCTATCAGAATTTCATCTTCTCCTCAGTGTCATTAATTTTATATTAAAAAACTATGTCAAAAATGACATTAATGATATTATATGTAAAAAAATAATTTATTAAATTATTTTAAAATCAATTTTTTTTAAAATATTCAAGCAGCATTATAAATGGTCAAAAATATTAATCCTTTTCCATTTGTGTGAATTTTTTTACCTTATAATTGAAATTATAACCCCTATTTTTATAAGATTCATTACTATATTAAAGGTTAATATATGATTACTATTGGGTTAAACCAAAAGATAAGGTATAAAACATCACATAAACACAAAAAAAGGTCGGATTGGAATTCAACCATATCCATCATAATAATATAATATTCTCCTTTTTGATGAAATTTTTATCATAATAACTTTATTATATTTTAATATTTTAATAAATTTAATGCCTCTCCCTCCACTCACATGTAAAAGGTAACCCCTCATTCCTCTTTATTAAACGACTAGGACATATCTATCTCAACCAATCCTTTTTATTTAACTTATATATAACAATATAAATAAATTTGTGGTTCTTTTCGTCCTAAAATACTATTCCAAGGGACCTGAATAAAGGATCAAAATTAGGTCAGCGTAAAAAGATGTAATTGTCTTACCTGATGACTTTAAATTTATTTCATCTAAACATCCTCTATATAGGATATTCATAATGAAAACCCAAATTAAGTGTCTTAAATATACTAAAATTTTATTATTATTTATTAATGAAAAATCTACACCTTATATTCCATCAAATAGGAAGTAAAATTTGTGTATGTGTGTACATATGGGATATGGAATCCACATATCCATACTATTAATTTTCCATAATTATATTTAATTTATGGTTATTATGATGGGTTGTGTATCAAAGATTAATTTTATCATTGGAATTTCACTTCATATAATTATTTCATATAGTATAAACCAGATAATATCATATTGAGAAGACAATAAAGACTTTATAAATAATTAACTAATGAAATAAAAAGTATTTATATAATTTAATAAACCAATACCAATTGAATGGTAACATGAACATTGGAATATTAATGTGACCACTATTGTGACGCTCTGAAAATCTAAAGTAATAACCTCATCTTCGATAGCGTGTATGGAAAGTGACACCATGAAGTAAAGACAATATAATATTCTGATACGTATAATATATTTATTATTTAAAATATTTTCTATATATTTCAATGCATGAAACACCGAGTTATATTGAATTACACCCAAGAGTGACCTTCTTCGATGGCTTGCGTTACACAGAAGAATTAATTGTTTTGAACAATAATATATTAATAAAATATTATGAAATTTAATATAATTGATAAATTAGTTTTTATAAATATTAATATCTATCATATGAAAATTATGGTTTATAAAAATATATAATTAATTAATTGGTTATAAATTAATTATATATTTATACAAGATGCAATTGAATATAATGTGAAAAATTTTATAGAAAACAATTTGTATGTTCAATAGTTTTTTTACTCTAATCGATTTAATTAATTAGCATTATTGACTTATATTAATATAATAGATATATTATGTCTTCAATAAAATATTTTTTATATGGATCTATAAGATTTATATGAATAAGATTATAATAAACCCCATTTTAAGCGCAAAATCTTATATTTTTATCAATGCAAATTTATCACCATTAAATGGTGAACCCTTTTTAAATATGAATTTTAAAACATTAATGAATTTAATATGTAAAAATAAACAACATATTTAAAATATAATCATTATTAAAACGATATGTAGATTTTTTGATTTTGTTTTTGAAAAATTCAAAATTTTAATTAATATTTAAAAATAATGAATTCAATTCAAAACATCTTTTTCATCTAGTTTATTTAAAAAGTTATATTATAATTTGAATTGGTTTTAAATATTAACTCAATAATATTATTATCAATAAAAAAATTAGTTCCTACAAATCAATTTTACATTCAAATCAATTATTAAAATATAACAATATTTCTGACGTTTTTACTTAAAAAACTCACATTGTTATCCCCTAAGAAAGATTAAATTAAAATTAATTTCTACAAAATAAATGATTGGAATTTAGAAAAATTTATTCCATATTTTGAATCAAAATAATTTATAATTTATAATAATACCAACTAAATTTTTCAAAAAATATTAGTAACTGTAATTATAATTAATTGCAATTAAAAAGGGAAAATTAAGCATAATAATGGACTAAACCCTTAACGTAGGGGCCCAAATTATGTATCCACTTTTCCAACACCCATTTTATATCCATAATTAATCCTTCAATCTTACATCATTTATTTAGGTTGTTTTGTTATAAATTTTATACCGTAAGAATATTTTCACACCTAACTTTTTTCCCAAACATTCCATGTGTGTCATTTTCACTCACTATAAAAGGCTACCACTCTCATCATTACTCACAGCTATAAAACCACTTAGAATTATTCAAAATATACCCATATAGATTACCATCATCCCTAAAATCTACCTTTAAGCCTCTCTTTTGGCATAAATCCTTTAATAGAATCCTTTTATTACAAACCAAAATAGTTACCCAATTAGGAGCTGATGTCTCCCATCAAGCTTTTTTATTTTATTTTCCTTATACAAACCCTCTTAGGTTCTTAATATATTATTTTATTGAAAATAATATCATTAATAATCTGGTATGTTTTTTTATAATGGTTATAAAAAAATATACACACTCCTCGATCTAGTTTGTAATGAACATATTGTTTTTGTTTATAGGGAACTATTGCCTCATGAAATGATAATTGTTTATTTTTCATTTACCCCCTCTCATGGTGTCCATTATGATGGAAACACTATTTATATATGATATATTTTATTTTTTTAATTATTTAATCGTTTTATTACATATACCATTAATACTTTCCATTTTACATTAATATGATGACATCGATTGAGGAAGTGTGAACTACGGCCCCCTCAAAGCGATCAGATTATTTTTCACTACAAATTGAATGTATAAAATATGATTTAAATTAAACATATGTGGCTTAAAAATGATATATAAAATTAATGACATAGTTAACATTTTTTATTTATACAATATATATATACATATCATTTTCATTACTAACCTTTCAGACACTTAAAAATTGATAATGTTATTCGTAGATGTGTGGTCAACAGCCTCCTCGACAAGATGTGATTCCATATTCATCACTATAGTTATATATATAATTATATTAATAATTATATGTTATTTATGATATAATGATCACTATTTAATGATATGGTGTTACTTACCTTCTTTCTATAAAGACCATTGAGAAATTAGAACGTTAGTCATGCATATGTACAGTCTACTGTCTCCATGATTATAAAATTGATTCATTTCTCAAAACTATATGTAATTATTGTTTTTAAAAGTAAAATTGAATTATAAATTTTATAATTATTTTATAATTATTATTCTAAATATTATATACAATTACCCCTTTGACCATAGTTGACCAACCAATGTAATTTTAAAATATAAATTGAATTTAGTCAAAACAACTGATGTAAACATAATTTTTTAAGTAGTAAAATACAACATAGTAAAATATGAGATGAAATTAATGATCAAAATTAAAACATTTATCAAAAAGTATAAAATCAATGTATGTTTATAATATAGGTTGTTAAAAGGTGTTCACCAGAATGGTAACTCAATGTAAGGGATTATCTTCTCACTTTTTTACATTTGTGAGAGAAATGTCACGTCTGCAACTTACATATTATGTGTGGTGTATCTACTTCCACCTTTGTTATATTGTTTCATTTATCCTTTTATCTTCTTGGTATATTAAAATTAAAATTAATATTATTCCTTCATGAGTTTTATTATATAAAATAATCTAATGTGGCATCAGGCACATTTGAAGTTTTGAAGAATACTTTCCTCAATAGTAACAATAATGATCTTTGAATATTTATTCCATTAGAATAAATTATTTAATAATTGTTCAAAAAAACATTCCATTTTCTTCTCATTATGTAATTTATGCACTTGTTCGTGTATTAGTAATATTTTTCCACCCTTTGGAATACATCAGTTTCTAGAAAATATTTCTCTAAAAAAATGAATATATTCCTCTCATAGTGAGAGAACTTATTAAATTTTAAAAACCATGTTTTAATATAAATTTTTTCAAATAATTTTTTAATGATATTTTTTCTCTTTTGTATTTTACCAATGTTTTCATGGGAATCTTTGTTTAACATTCTAAAATAGGAACCATTCTATCATTTTTACCATGTAATGGGATCTTACTTTTTACTTTTTATGATTTATACATATTTATATATGGCCATTCATTTTAAACGTAAATAGATTTTGTATAAATAAAATATTTTTTAGAAAATACTTATGAAATTTATTTTCAATAAAGACGTTTTTCATAAAAAAATTTCAAAATAAAAAGATATTTTACCCTAATAATGTTTTTTAAAATATGTTTTTTTAATAATTCTATTTATCAATTATAATGTACCTTTATTTTACTCCACTTAGGGTAGGTGGTATTTATTCCATCCATAATCTTCCACTAGATGGTTTATGATTGTTGTAATTAATCGTGTTATTTACATTCACAAATTTGATTCCTTTTATTCACCTTGAAATATTAATTTTTTAATGACCATTGAACATTAAATTTCCCCTAATTATTCATATCATTTATCATTGATATGTTCATTTACTAAACCATATACCATTTTTCATATGGTGTTTACATTGAAATTTATTTGTTAATTTCATGAATTTTTGATATATCTGTGTAGATTTTTTAATATAGATATTTTATAAGGTGTATTATTTATTTGATATGCGGAATGCTTTAGAAAGTTAAGTCACGTATTGGGGACCGTATATGGTAATCCCTATGGTTTGCTGATTGGTTAATGAAATCCCCTCGATGTATTGGAAGTATCGTGATTAAAAATTGTTGGACATCCGTCTTAGATATGTTTTTGCCTAATATGTAATATGTCATGTAAATGGTGTTTATGGTACTTGATCCATTTTCCTCTGAAACATGGCATCCTAAAATTAAGAATTTCCCTCATGTCGTTTTAGTTATTATGCATCCATGATAGTTTTCATTGACATATCTACCGGTACATTTCATTTTCATTTCATTTATTAAATATATTTCTTTTTAGTTTTATACCATGAAACATATATTTTTTCTTATCCAAACATCAACAGATTGAAAAATAGGATTCCTCTGAGTGGCATCATCTATCCTCCTCCGTGGAGCTAGGGTTTCGTGTGCTATCATGTTCCCTCCACACCTCCGCTCCTCCGGTAGATCACAGCCAGGCTTCAGATTCTTGTCTCGGTGCACACGTGCTTCGTTGTGAAGGTTTTACCGATTTTACAGATCTGACAAAGTGTTGGGCCCTGGTGGATCTCGGTGGCCGATGGCATTGGAGTCTATGATGCCTTAAGATCTAGCAGGTAAAGGCTTTGAGACGGGCATCCGATGGAATTTCGACGTCGGATCTTGATCTGTTGTCAGCCGTGAAGATGTTGTGGTGGGTGACAGTCTATAGCTTAGTGTCGAACCCAGATTTACGTGGAGGGGAGGGGGTTTTCTGAACTCTGGTGGTCCTATGCCTCTTCCAACAGGTCTGCCTTGATATTTTTGCTTTTTGTGATCTTTGTTGATATGTGGTTCGAGTGTTTTATGGTAGTTCATTGATTTTGGTTTCTTTAATCGGCTATTTAATCTTTGATTGAATCTGTGGATCTGGTTTGGTGTGGCGGTTGTCTTTCTCTACTCCTTGTGATTTCTCCCCCTGTGGTTTGCATGCTCCGGACTCCAGTGAGAGTGTGACTCTGGTTCTGTTCTGAGTGGATCCATGCCCAGAGCGTCGTTTCCGGTTTAAAGCAGCCCAGATCCCTTCACCGGTGATGTACCCTTGGTGTGGTGTTGGGATATCTAGTCCTAGGTGACGATGTCCTGACATCACATTCTTCGGATCATATTTGGGTTGCTCCATTGACTACAGTAGTGGTTGAGAGTAAGAAGTGTGCGGTGGGGTGGAGACTGACTCGTGGAGTGCTTTGTGATGCTACTGAATATTGGTTTGTGACGCTCATAGTTTGAGGATTTCACTTGTTCGTGGTTCGATCCCAAAGGTGTGAATTTTTTGAAACAAAGCTTGACCACTTGGAACTATCCCTAGAGGAGGATTCAGAGCTGATGGTTCATCTTTGTCATGCTTTACGGATTTGGTTGTTGAGATGGTATGGCGTCCGGAATCGGATCGGGCCTGTGCTTTCACACAGGACACTTACCTATCGGATACAATGCAATGGTGAAGTGTTTTATCATGATATATGCTTCGGAGGGGTGTTCCTTGTTGTTAGTCTTGTTTTTCATTTTTTTTCATTTGGATGTGATTTGTCTTAAGTCCATGGAGTCTGTTTGGGTTTTCCCACTTCTTTCCTTAAAAGGGGGCTTTATCAAAATAATAAAAAATTTAGGCCTTTAGGACATTGGATATATTTTTTCTTATCTATTTTTTAAAATATCATGTTGGTTTACATACATACCTTTCCATATTGACTATTCATATTGATTCAAACTTGATTCCCTTATATTTTCTCCATTTTAAGAATTTTATCTCACACTTATTATGAATATTTCTCCTAGAATCCATGAATCGTACTATGAAATATATGAAAGTATTCAATATATAGATTAAATTTATCCTCAATGTTATTTTGAAATAGAAAAAAATTATATTGTAATTACTGTATTAATTTTAAATATTAGACTAATTTTTGTATCTAGTTTATCAAGACTACAAAACTCTCAGTCCATCAAGATTTGATTCCTTGTAATATTACAGAATTAAATTGATAGAAGTCACTAGCTCATGTCTATCTAGGGCTAAGTCATTAATGTTTGTATCAGAAAATTTTTAGTATGAACATTACTAACTAGATTTAAGAAAACATAGGTTATAGAATATAACCCTACATTAGAATTTGAGGATAATTATTGAATACAATCCTATACTTTTTGTAATGTAGGTATTTTGTGGGTCCTCATAGAAATAATTAAATTTCTAGACACTACAATTGGACATCATTCTGGCCCAATTGTAATGAGGATTAACATTTCTAACAAGTTATTCTGAGCCCAACATGGGGTAATCTGGTTCATGAAAATGGGTTGTACTGCACACCTGGTTTGAAACTCCTGGGGGTTATGCTTAATATAATTCAAATTTAATTTAAAAAAACATTATGAAGGATTTACATGAAAAATAATGTAGATTAGAACTAACATGTTTTATATTGAAGATTAGGAGTCTAGGATTAGAAATCTAATAAATGATATTTTGGATAAACCATTTACTAAGGAAGGACCTATGTGGAAATAAATCGATGAAGTAATTATTTATTAGGCTTTTATTGAAATCTATATTTGAAATGATATTTAGTAATTAACAATATTGTAAAGATTTGAATTAGAATTATTTTTTAAATTATCTTAATTTTGTTTTTGAATAGAAAAACCTATAAGCCTGGTGGGAACCAATCAAATATGGTATGGTTGGGGGTCTTGAACCCATGACTGAAGGACAATAAGGGTTTCACGACAACCACTAATAAATGATATGTCTTGGTTACTTTTTCATTTTTTTAGTTAAAAAATTTGATGAATAAAAGTTAATGATGAACTATTAATATCAAATTTTAGGATTATATATTAATCAATTAACCAAATTGGTTTTTGAATATAGTTAAATAAAAATAGTTAAATTTTTCACTGTTTTATAGGCCTCATGATCCGTTAAATTTTTTTTAGTTCTTGTGGCATAAAAAAGTCATTATTAGTTATTAATTTCTAGGAGTAATGGAATGAAATTGAATTAGATTAAATAAAAAAAATTAGGTTTGATCATATGAAATATAAACCTATCACTTATGTATATTTACATATATTTTAGGTTAGTAAAATAATTACCCAGCATTAGGAAAATGACATAGAAAAAAATGATGTCCTAATACCTTAGTTTTTGTTGAACTAACGGTCTCTAGATTCATCACTTAATTATGAATTTGAGGCCATCTTATTTCAATTGATTATTAAATTTTTTGTTATTTATGACCTCAGTCACGCCCAATAAATATTTATATATTTTCTCAATGTATGTATATCTCCTTTCCACTGATGTTTTTTTACATAGACACGTAGTAACCTAGTAGTCAATCTGAATATTTTACAGTCCATCTTCTCTTTTATATAGGATTAATTAGAAACCCTTATAATTATGTATGATTTAAATCATAGAAATTATCAAGAAATATATCCCCATAATTTATTTTAAATTGTGAGTATGCAATTTAAATAATGTGGGGAGAATGTGATGCCCCAAAAATCTAAAGCAAGAACCTTGTATTTGATAGCCTGTATGACCCGCAACACCTAGAGTGTAAGATAAAATGATATCTAGATACATTATAATATATTTACTATTTATAATAGAATATATATATATATTTCAATGATCAGAAAAATCAAGTTATATTGTGTTATATTCAAGGGAGACCTTCTTTTATGTCATTCATTACACACAAGACCGAGTTTTATTGAAAAATAATATATCATTAAAATATAGTGAAATATAAACAAGTTGTTGAATAAGTAGTTATGAATAGTAATACCTAAATTATGAAATGTTTTGTTATAAAAATATAAAATAAACTAATTTTTTAGAAATTAATTATAAATTCATATAATAAGAAATTGAATATAAAGTGAATATTTTAATGGAAATATACTTTTATGCTAAAAAAGTGGTTTTACACTAATTGATTAAATTAATTAAAATTATTTTTTGATATTAATGTAATATATATATTATATATTATATAATTTATTTTTTCTACTCATCCATTATGGCTGATATCCATAAGATAAAAACAATGCCTACTTTATACATAATAATATATATATTTATAATTGCAATTTTACAATCTCTTAATAGTGAACCAATTTTAAATATGAATTTAGATAATTTAATTTATTTAATATGTCAAAATAAACATCATATTTTAAATTTAATCATATTAATTTGAGTAGGATGATGTTTTCAAATTTTTCTGAACCATTTCATTTTCTTAATGAATAGTTAAAAATCATATATTTTAGTTCAAGCCTTCTTTTTCAAAGTATTTATTTACAAGGATAAATTATATTTTAACTTTATTTTATAGATTAATTAGATAATATTTTTATCAATTAACACATCTTATGTCATTTAAAGAAATCATTTTGAGATTTATTATAAAAAATTTTCAATCTTTCAGAGGTTTTGACATTAAAAAATCGTGTCATTGTACAGTCTACGAGATTAAATTTAAAGTAATTTTTGACACTTAAAATATTATAATTTGGAAAAATGGTTTCAAAATTTATAATCAGAATAATTTATAATTTCTAACAACAAAAACTATTTTTCTTTCCAAAAACAAAAGTTACAGTAATAAAAATTAATTACAGTTATTATTGAAAAATTAAGGCTAATGAAGGATAAATCCTCTAATATAAGGGCCAAAATGGAATATCCACCTGGAAAATATACATTTTATATCCATAATAAAGAAATTATACTTAAATATTTAGTAATTTTTTTTCTTATGTCTTTTAATGAAAGAAAATATGTACACCTTACTAGTTTCCAGAAATTCCACATGAGTCCTTTCCCTTCCCAATAAAAGTTCACCACGTCTCCCCATTCATCACACCACTAAAACAACATAAGATCGGAAAAAATATTCCCTTATATCTTACAGAAATCCCAAACATCAACCTTTAATCCTCTCTTTCGATTTAAATCCTCACATGGAACCCTTTTGGTACAAACCAAAAGTAGTTACCCGATTAGGTGGTAATATCTACATGCAAGCTTCTTAATTTTATTTTCTTTATCCAACCCCTCATATCATATTATTATATTATCTTATAATAAAAAAAGTGTCCTTAATATACTATAATAGTTTTTATTCTATGGTTTTCAGGTAAACATACACACACATCCATCCAATGGGAAACAAATATAATTTTTCTATGTACAACAAACTAAATCCTCACGAAACGATGATCGTTCATTTTCTTTTTATGACCAATCATTGTTGACGACCTTATGGAAATTTTACTTATATATGGCATATATGATATATATTATTTATTTATAATTTTTTAGTACTTTTATTACACATAACATTAGTAATTCCAATTTTATGTTAATATGATGACATCGATTGAGGAAGTGTGGACAACCGCCTCCTCAAAATGATGTGATTCGTTCACACTATAAATGGAACTTATAAAGGATGGATTAAATTAAAATTATATGAAATATAAAACCCTATAATTAATATTTAATAAATAAATACCTTTTGTAAATATACTATATATATAAATTTTCATTATTACCCTTTCACACACTTAAAAAAGTAATAACTTTATTGGTAGACATGTGGATTAACGCATCCTCAACATGATGTGATTTTATTATCGTAAAATGAATTATATATATAAATATATATATGAATAAAAAATATTTTATCTATTATATAATCATAACTTGTAACACCCCATGCTTCTACGGCACGCTTCTCTCTGAATAATGTGATAGCGTGTGTTGTACGCAACACTGAGTTCTAACACACCATAACCAATCAAACTAGCCGTTATGAATAGTAATACCTACTTTTTAAAATTATATATATTTTATATTTCAAAATTGACTTCATTTTTGGATTCGGAAAATCGAATTTAGCCTAAGGTGAAATTTTGGTACTTTTCGGATAACATTAATATTTTGATGAAAAGTGAAAATTACTAAATTTTAATTAAAAACAACTATTTTAATCAAAATAATTAATAGTGATAAATTATTAATTTGAGTGTTTTAAAATTATATTTAGAATATACGTTTACCATTTAATACATTGTTGGTCATTGTACATAATTTTACAATTAAACCGAACATAAACAAGTGTCAACCTTTTGATAGTTATTATCTCTTAAAAACACGCTTTTTGTTTTAACAATAGGAATTAATTTTAAATTAATTTCTTCCACTTATATGTTTTGAATTTGAAAAAATGGATTCCATATTTGTCATCAGGATTTTCAAATTGTGTAAATAGGTATCTTTTATTTTTAGACATTTTGAATAATTACTTCGGTAAATATTTTATTTACCATGGTTAAGAGTAAATCCGGTAAATAAGGGTTAAAAATTAATATTATAATAATACTAAATTACCCTAAAACGTGTCCTAGCCATATTGGTTGATACATGTTCCACCATAGGCATCTTTGGGTCGATTTTGGGACCCCATGGAGCCACTTGTAGGAGATAGGGACACTTAATTTCAATAACGTTAAAATAAGTACAAAAATGAAATAAGCATATATCTTTTAGAAAAACAATTTTTACATAGGGTTATATATGTTTCATTTTAGACTATAAATATTCATTATAAAGATAAAAAAATTTCTTACATAATGATATTTTATTTATAATTTTTATACTTTAAATAATTTAGTTTATTTATGACACAATTATGATGCAGAAATTACCATAATAGTGACAAATTATAATAATTGATATTAAAAATACCCAAGTAAATATAATTTGAGACTTTTAATGAATTACACTAACTTTCAAGGATAATATGACATTTTAGGATTGACATAATTGACTTTGTTCTAAGTAATAATTCTGTTATGAGTTTCACAAAAATCAACTATTGAATAGAGTCAAAATTGACATAAAAGAGTTTTTTAATACAAATATTCTATTATTAATTGATATTAAATTCCTAAAAATCTAAGTTTCTCCCAAGAGACTTAGATCATGATAGTTATAGCATTTATGGACCACATGGGGGTCGCTTAGATGTATATAGTATGTTTATTAACAATATAATATAAAAATACAAATAGACATTGTAAAAGTGAAACTAATTAACTTAGAGGTAATACTTAAAGATAAGGTTAATATAAGTACCCAAACCTGTCTAAATTATATTTTTTGAGTGTTTTGAGACTCATCCCCACCTTAAAATTTATATAATTCACTTTTAGGGCATTAGAAACCGAATATGAATTTGTTATAAATTAATATTTCTAGCTTTTCCAAAGGTGCACCTCACCCCTCTTATAAAAGGGAACTCCTCATTCTCATTTCTTCAAACCTTCAAAGCCATTTGGTTCGGCCAAACTCTTCCCAAATACTCTCCCAACGTCCCTCAATACAACCTAGAGGCCTTAGTTTGATCAGAAAGCCATCCTATGGATCACTTTTAATCAAATCAAAAGGAAGAACCCGAACAAGAGGTAATGTTTTCACCACCACTTTTCATGTTCTTTTCTTCTTCCACTTCTTCATTCATTGTTATTACCATTCTAAAATAATAACTCCAGTATCTTATATATACTGTGATATTATTATAAATATGGTACAACCATATTTAGTATTCTATCCACCCTTTTAATAACATGTCACCATACTTGCGTACGTACGGCTTACCGTCTCCACGTCGTGGTGTAATTGTTATTCAATATATTATTATTTGGATGGGTATAATAATGGTGTGTAACTCATGTAAATAATAAATACAAAATGTTAATGATTCTGTATATATGATATTCCATCCATTTATATATTATTTTAATATCAAATGAATGATATTGTCGCTCGTACATATGTACGGACTACCGTCTCCACGAACGCGATGAGATTCATTCTCCATCGTATCCATTCAAGTATAATTATCATTTGATGATTAAAAAATTATGTTTAAGTACTTGATATCATTCGGGATATGAATAATTTACAACCTATCTATTACAAACATGGCTTATGTAACAAAACATATAAAAGAAAACGAGTAAGTTAACACCCAAAACAACGATAATACTAAGATATTATTAACAAATCAATGTTAAAAGATCATATATGATATCATATTAATGTATATGATTCTTGTATAATTTATTGACCATTATTTCACCATTATACAAGAGGTTAACCTACCCCATCCATGGAAAAGTACAAGGTAAGGGTTATTTCACAATCTCTTCATTATCCGAGGTTGTTTATACGTAATAATCTACTGGGATCTCTTTATCATCCACATCCATGTTTCTTAAAAATGTATTTCAAAACATTTTTACTATTTAAAATAATATGGGCTAAAGTCATTTATACCCTTTTTTGACTTTTTATAAGAGTTTTATAAAGGAATCTTTCCTTCATTTTCCAAAAAAGATGCTTTTAACTTTTTCGACAGAATTAAGGTAAGAATGTTTTTTTAACTTATACGGCGGGTGCGGTTATTTTCCATCATTTTAAAATTGTCAAAGCTTCCTTTAGAAGCTTATAAGAATATTTCCAAAGAAAATGTTTTATTTTATAAATATATGACTCTTAAAATGATTTCAAAAATAGAAATAGATATTTATCTAAAAAGAGATTTGATTTCATCTATGTCAACATCCTTTGATGGATTTTACGCTTATTTGAAGTTGATTTATTATGATACAAAACATCTATATTTTATTGAAGGTTTCATGTTATGTTTGACTGTGGATGTTCTATTTTTATACCATTCATTGTTTATGGTGAATGTATTGACATTTCATATGCTAGTTTTAATACGAATATTTATGTTATGTTTAAACCTTTTCATATGGGAATGCATTAAACTTAATATGTGACGGGTGGAGCCCGCTATATCTCCTCGATGCATCGGTAGGTCTCATGAGACAAACTAGTGTCTTAGCACAAGGCCTTGACAAAATCTTATTTGTAGTATTGGCATGTGGCCTTGGCTATGTGGTTATGATAGACTGGCATTATGCATTCCATCATTATGAAAGTGGTTATTGATATTGCATGTGATTATTCGATTAGTAGAATATCCATGTGAATAAGTAAATGGAATTATTTGATTTTAGTTTTTCTATACTATGTTGAACTTCAAGTTTAAAAGGCTTTTGTTTTAGTTATATGTTGCCTTAAATTTTTATTCTTATTTATGAAAGGTTTTTCTATATTGTTATCCTTACTGGGCATTTGAGCTCACCCCTTTTCTATGTTTTATTTTTCCCTGGTATGAAGAAGTAAATTATGAATGACCTGCAGGGATAGTATATGGGGATATGATTGTGGAATATGAAGAAAATATGTTGTTTTAGTTTTCATTTTTATGATGTAATGTAAGACTTATGAATATATCTAGTGTTTCCAAGGATACTAATCCAATCGGTCTTTCGCGATTTGATCCTTCTTTTGATCATGCCATTGTTATGTAATAATGCACCGACTCTAGGTAAATGGGGTCGGGACGTTACAGTTGGTATCAGAGGAAGTTTAGTACAAACCTTGGAAACTAGATTTAGATAAACTCTGATTGGAGCACACAGATTTAAGATCGACATTGAGGATTAGTATACAAGAACATCCTAGAATTTTGGTATTGTAGAGATTTTGGGAGTTTTCCGAGCAATACATCCCTGTCTGGATACGAGCATGTAGAGGCGGCTCTGGCACAGATGTACCTAGGGGTAAAACCCGAAAACACCGCTTTGATCTAGAATCGAACATGAACTAGTGCACGACAACGGGCCTTGCTGCACTCTTGGTTATGACACTCACGGGGGATATGCTTAGGATCACTCTCATTTTCTTTAAAAATAATTATAAAGGGTTTATGAGTATATACTTCCTCAAAGTAAATTTTTTTATGATTATGGATTATATCCATAAATAGTTCAATTTATGTTAAGTGTTTTATAAGTATGGGATTATGTATTTTGATTCATAAACAGATCTAGATTATGATATTGTTTAGAAATGGAACCTAGTGGAATAAATGGAAACCGTATCAATGCACGCACTCTATGTAGGGATTACCCTCCTTCTCAAGATAATTATAGTGGAGCTGGTGATGCAACTGGTGCTGATCAGCTAATCACCATACTGGGACAACTCACTCAGGTTATGAATAATAACCTTACCCATATAGAGCACCCTGATCCACAGCATAGAGGATCAATGTTAGATCAATTCATAAGGCAACAACCACAAACGTTCAATGGGAGTACAAATCCCTTAGTAGCTAACCAATGGATATTTTCCCTAGAGAAAATATTTCAAGCTTCGGGGAGTAGTGAAAGGGAAAAAGTTATCATGGCAGTTTACCGCCTCACTGGAGATTCTGATCAATGGTAGTATTTGATTCAAAATAAGAAGGAAGATGATGAAGTATCAAATATTGAATGGAGGGACTTCAAAGATCTGTTTTTATAAAAATACTTTCCTCGCGACCACCGAGAAGATATGGAAAGGCAGTTTTTGAGTCTGAGAAAAAAGGAGAATGAGATTGTTGCAATGTGTGAGGATAACTTTTCAAGGTTAGAATGGTATGTTGGAGATTATATACGTAACCCAAGAAGTAAGATTGATCATTTCTTTGATGGGTTAAAACCATTTCTACGTCGATCATTAGTCTCACAATCCTTTTCATCGTACGAAGACATTGTCTCATGTGCTATCAAGACCAAAAAGGAATTCTCTTTGTCTTATAAATTTAAAGAAAAGCAAGAGAAGAAGAGACATGCTGATCAATCTGGGAATGTAAATAAGGGGAAGAAGGGAAAGGTTGGATATCCATCCTGTGGTAAATTTGTTAAGATACGCCCTGATACTTTCTTGAAGGGAACAAGAGTCTGTTACAAGTGTGGTGAAAAAGGCCACCAAACTCGTGATTGCACGGGGAAGAAAGAAACTACCAATGTTCAGTGCTACAATTGCAAGGAGATGGGGCATTATGAAAATTAATTTCCTAAGCGTCAGGAGAACTTACCTCAGAAAAGGCCAAGGGATCAAGGCCAAGCTTATGCTATCACTACTACTGAGGTAGAAGCTCTGAAAGACATGGTGGCAGGTAATTTAATGGTTTCCTCAAGTTTAGAAAATGCATTATTTGATTCTAGATCATCGCATTGTTTCATATCTTCCCAGTTTTCTTAGAAAATTAGATACTTCTAATTTGATTTAATAAGAGAGTTTTCAGTTAAAACTCCTAAGGGAAGTAACATTGCAACAATGTTTTTTGAATCAGTCCCCATTAGAGCACATAAATGATCTTTATCTTCTGATCTAGTCATCATACCTATGATTGAGTTTGATATAATCCTCGGTATGGACTGCCTTTCGGACTATGATCCAATGATTTATTGTAAGAATAAAGAGGTTACAATTCTTGATGATGATGATAAGGAACACCTTCTCTTTAGAGCAGAATCGTCACCACCTAATTCTTATTTAGATCCACCCCCAGTAGCTCAACTAAATTAAATTATTGGAGAGGAAGAGAATGAAATAACTGTGGGTGAGGAAAGGAATGTTCAAATAGAGGATGTACCTGTTGTGAAAGAATTTGTAGATGTATTTCCGGAAGATTTACCTGGACATCCTCTAGAACGAGAAGTTGAGTTTTCCATTGATTTAATTCCTGGATCAAGGCCTATATCAATGACCCCTTATAGAATGGCCACTGTAGAATTAGTTGAACTAAATAAAAAACAATGGGAATTGAGTAATAAGGGATTTATTCACCCTAGTGTTTCTTCATGGAGAGCCCCTATTCTTTTTGTTAAAAAGAAAGAGGGATCTATGAGGTTATGTATAGACTATAGGGAGATCAATGCTATAAAAATAAAGAACAATTATCCCCTACAATGCATTGATGATTTATTTAACCAACTACATAGAGCTCATTACTTTTCAAAGATTGACATTCGATCTGGATACCATTAGTTGTGTGTGAAGAAGGAATACATTCTGAATACAGCATTTCGAACCAGGTACGGGCATTATGATTTTACTGTAATGCCTTTTGGATTGACTAATGCACCCTCTGTATTCATGGATCTGATGAATAGAGTTTTCAAGGAGTATCTAGATGAATTTGTGGTGGTATTTATTTATGATATCTTGGTATACTCCAAAAGCTACGAAAATCATGAAAATCACTTGCGCATTATCTTGAAGACTCTGAGAAGGAATGAATTATATGGGAAGTTTAGCAAGTGTGAATTCTGGAATAAAGAGATTTCTTTTCTTGGCCATATTGTCTCTAAAGATGGAATCTCTATTGATCCTTTTAAGACCAAGGCAATCCATGAATAGACAGCACCTACGAGTATAACTGAGGTACATAGTTTTATTGGTTTGGCAGGTTTTTATCGACGTTTCGTCCATAATTGTGCCCGATTGGCTAACCCATTAACGAAGCTCACACGTAAAAGGGTTAAATTTGTTTGGACAAAAGAGTGTGAAGAATGTTTCGAATAACTGAAGAGAATATTAGTTAATGTTATTATATTGACTCTACCATCGGGGAATGATGGGTTCATTATTTATAGTGATGCATTGAAGAAAGGAATTGGTTGTGTCCTTATGCAGAATAATAGAGTTATTGCCTACGAATCATGACAGTTGAAAATTCATGAACAAAACTATTCTACTCATTTTCTTGAGTTAGCAGCTGTGATCTTTGCTTTGAAGATATGGAGGCACTACCTCTATGGTGAAAATGTGATATCTATACTGATCAAAAGAGTTTTAAGTATATTTTCTCACAAAAAGAACTCTACTTGAGGCAAAGGAGATGGTTTGAATTACTCAAGGATTATGATTACACGATACACTACCACCCGGGGAAGGAAAACAAGGTGGCAGATGCTTTGAGCAGAAAAGATCATGGAGTTTTGAACAATATGAGAATTTAAAGGGATCCAATTTTCATGGATCTAGTGAAGATTGACATGGGAATAACCAGGGAAGGAGAAATAACCATGATTTTTCAAATGGTTGCCAAACCATCTTTACTAGAAAGGATTAGGAGTTCTCAAAACGATGATGAATAATTTCAAAAGAAGATTAATGCTGTGAATGATGGGAGACTGATAGACTTTGTGTATGAAGATGGAATTTTGAAATTCGGGAAGATACTTTTTGTTCCCGATATACCTGATCTAAAAAGGGAATTGTTGGATGATGCTCATAGTTCCAATTTCTTTATAAACCCTGGGAGCACCAAAATTTATAGATATTTGAAGGAACATTTTTGGTGGGACAATATGAAGAGGGAGACTGCTTATTTTGTGTCAAGATGTATGGTTTGTCAACAAGTGAAAGCTGGAAGGCAACACCCTGGAGGAGTCATGCAACCTCTTCCCATACCGGAGTGGAAATGGGACAATATTACGATGGACTTTTTCATGGGGCTACCAAATACTCCTAGAAGGAATGATGCAATATGGGTTATTGTTGATCGTCTTACCAAGTCATCACATTTTCTTGCTATAAGAGAAGATCTAACACTAGAACATCTAGCAAGACTATATATTAATGAAGTTGTGAGACTTCATTGAGTACCCCTATCGATTGTTTCTTATCGTTATCACCGTTTTACTCAAGATTCTGGAAGAGTCTTCAAAAATCCCTGGATAACGAACTTCATTTGAGCACTGAACCACCCTCAGACAGACGGACTATTAGAACGGACTATTCAAACCTTATAAGAAATGTTGAGATCTTGCTCACTTGACTTTCAGGGTATGTGGGATCCGTATTTACCTATGGTAGAATTTTCTTATAACAATAGCTTCCATTCGAGTATTCAGATGGCACCATATGAAGCGTTATACGGAAAGAGATGTCGCACACCAACCTTTTGGGATGACGTTGGTGAAAGAAAACATGTAGGTCTAGAACTAGTGGAGGAAATGATGGAAAAGGTGAAGGTAATCCAAAATCACATCAAAGAAGCTCAAAGTAGGCAGAAGAGCTATGCCGATAATCGAAGGAAGGATTTGGAATTTCAAGTTGGTGATCATGTTTTCCTGAAGGTATCTCCATGGAAGGGAGTTATACGTTTTGTTAAGAATGGTAAATTGATTCCCAGGTACATCGGACCTTTCTAAATTCTAGAACGAATTGGGGTTGTATCTTACCGATTGGCAATGCCACCAAGTCTCTCCAAAGTTCCCAATGTGTTCCACGTATCTCTGTTGAGGAAATACATGCCTGACACAATGCATGTACTCACCTATGAAGAATTATAACTGGAACCCGATCTGTCTTATTGTGAAGAGCCTGTCAGGATTCCTGATACGAGAGAACAAGTACTGAGAAACTGGACAACACGTCTGGTAAAAGTTTTTTGGAGAAACCAAAAGATGGAAGAGGCAACGTGGGTACCTGAGGAACTTATGATGAAGAACCATCCAAGTCTTTTCATGTGATAAGTATTCTAGTAGTTTTGAGGAAGAAATTATTTTAAGGAGGGGAGAATGTAACACCCCAAACTTCTACGGTACGCTTCTCTTTAAATTATGTGATTGCGTGTGTTGTACGCAACACCGAGTTCTAACACACCATAACCAATCAAACTAGCCGTTATGAATAGTAATACCTACTTTTTAAAATTATATATATTTTATATTTCAAAATGGACTTCATTTTTGGATTCGAAATATCGAATTTAGCCTAAGGTGAAATTTTGGTACTTTTCGGATAACTTTAATATTTTGATGAATAGTGAAAATTACTAAATTTTAATTAAAAACATCATTTTTAATCAAAGTAATTAGTAGTGATAAATTATTAATTTGAGTGGTTTAAAACTATATTTAGAATATATTTTTACCATTTAATACAATTTTTGTCATTGGACATTATTTTATAATTAAACCGGACATAAACAAGTGTCAATCTTTTGATAGTTATTATCTCTTAAAAACACGCTTTTTGTTTTAACAACGGGAATTAATTTTAAATTAATTTTTTCCATTTATGTCCTTTTAATTTGGGAAAATGGATTACATATTTGGAATCAGGATGTCCAAATTTTGTAAATATGTTACTTTTATTTTTAGACATTTTGAGTAATTACTTCAGTAAATATTTTATTTACCATGGTTAAGGGTAAATCAGGTAAATAAGGGTTAAAAAATAATATTATAATAATACTAAATTACCCTAAAACGTGTCCTAGCCTTATTGGATGATACATTTTCGACCATAGGCATCTTTGGGTCGATTGTAGGACCCCATGGAGCCACTTGTAGGTGATAGGGACACTTAATTTTAATTAAGTTAAAATAAGTACAAAAATGACATAAGGATATATCTTTTAGACAACCAATTTTTACATAGGGTTATATATGTTCTATTTTCGACTATAAATTTTAATTAGAAAGCTAAATAGATTTCCTAAATAATTATATTTTATTTATAATTTTTAGACTTTAAATAATTTAATTTATTTATGACACAATTATGATGCAGTAATTACCATAATAGTGACAAATTAAAATAATTCATATTATAAAGACTCAAATAAATATAATATGAAACTTTTATTGAATTAAACTAATTTAATAGGATAATATGACATATTAGGATTTATTTAATTGACTTTTTTGAAGTAATAATTCTGTTATGAGTTTCACAAAAATCAACTATTGAATAGTGTCAAATTTGACATAAAAGAGTTTTTTAAAAAAAATATTATATTATTAATTGATATTAAATTCATAAAAATCTATGGTTCGGCCAAGAGACATATATCATGATATTTATAGCATTAATGGAACACTTGGGGGTCTCTTAGATTTATATAGTATGTTTAATTACCATATAATATAAAAATACAAAGAGACATTGTAAAAGTGAAACTAATTAACTTAGAGTTAATACTTAAATATAAGGTTAATATATGTACCCAAACCTGTCTAAATTCTATTGGTTTAGTGGTTTTCGACCCATCCCCACCTTAAATTTTAAATAATCCACTTTGGAGCCGTTATAAACTGAATATGAATTTATTATAAATTAATATTTCTACCTTTTCCAAAGGTGCCCCTCACCCCTCTTATAAAAGGGCACTCGTCCTTGTAATTTATTAACACCCTCAAAGCCATTTGGTTCGGCCAAACTCTGCCCAAATACTCTCCCAACTTCCCTCAATACAACCTATAGGTCTTATTTTGATCATAAAGCCAACCTATGGATCTCTTTTGATCAAATCAAAAGGAAGAACCCGAAGAAGAGGTAATGTTTTCACCACCCCTTTTCGAGTTCTTTTCTTCTTCCACTTATTCATTCATTGTTATTACCATTATAAAATAATAACTCCAGTATATTATATATAATGTGATGTTATTATAAATATGGTACAACCATATTCAGTATTCTATCCACCCTTTGAATGACATGTCACTATACGTGCGTACGTACGGCTTACCGTCTCCACGTCGTGGTGTAATTGTTATTCAATATATTATTATTTGGATGGGTTTAATAATGATGTGTGACATATGTAAATAATAAATATAACATGTTATTGATTCTTTATATATGATATACCATCCATCTATATATTATTTTAATATCAAAAGAATGATATTATCGTTCGTGCGTACGTACGGACTACCGTCTCCACGAATGCGATGAGATTCATTCTTCGTCGTATCCATTCAAGTATAATTTTCATTTGATTATTTAAAAATGATTTTTAAGGAATTTATATCATTATTGATATGAATAATTTACAACCTATTTATTACAAACATGTCTTACGTAAAAAAACATATAAAAGAAAATGAGTAAGTTAACACCCAAAACAATGATAATACAAAGATATTATTAACAAAGCAATGTTAAAAGATCATATATGATATCATATTAATGTATATGATTTTTTAATAATTTAATAACATTTATTTTACCATTATACAGGAGGTTAACGTACCCCAACCAAGTAAAATTACAAGGTAAGGGTTATTTCACAATCTCTTCATTATCCGAGGTTGTTTATAGGTAATAATCTACTGAGATCTCTTTATCATCCACATTCATGTTTCTTAAAAATGTATTTAAAACAATATTTACTATTTTAAAGAATATGGGTTAATTTCATTTATAACCATGTTTCAATTTTTATAAGAGTTTTATAAAGGAATCTTTCCGTCATTTTCCAGACAAGGTGCTTTTATCTTTTTCAACAGAATTAAGTTAAGAATGTTTTTTATAACTTATACGGAGGGTGCGGTTGTTTTCCACCGTTATTAAATCGTTGAAGCTTCCCTTACAATCTTATAAGAATATTTTCGAAGAAAAGGTTTTATTTTATAAATATATGACTCTTAAATGATTTCATAAATAGAAAGAGATATTTCTCTAAAAAGAGTTTTGATTTCGTCTATGTCAACATCATTTGATGGATTTTACGCTTATTTGAAGTTGATTTATTATGATACAAAACTTCTATATTGTATTGAAGGTTTTTTGATATGTTTGACTATGGATGTTCTATTTTTATACCATTCATAGTTTATGGTGAAAGTATTGACATTTCGTATGCTAGTTTTAATATGAATGTTTATGTTATGTTTAAACCTTTTCATATGGGAATGCATTGGACTTAATATGTAACGGGTGGAGCCCGCTATAGCTCCTCGATGCATCGGTAGGTATCATGAAACAAACTAGTGTCTTGGAAGAAGGCCTTGAAAAAATCTTATTTGTAGTCTTGGCACGAGGCCTTGGCTATGTGGTTATGATAGTCTGGCATTATGCATTCCATCATTATGAAAGTGGTTATTGATATTTCTTGTGAGTATTCGATTAGTAGAATATCCATGTGAATAAGTAAATGGCATTATTTCATTTTATTTTTTCCACACTATGTAGAAGTTCATGTTTAAAAGGATTTTTTTAGTTATACATTGCCTTAAATTTTTATTCTTATTTATGAATGTTTTCGCTATATTGTTATCTTTACTGGGCATTTGAGATCACCCATTTTCTATGTTTTATTTTTCCCAGGGTATGAAGAATTAAATTATGAATGACTTACAGGGATAGTATGTGGGGATATGAGTGTGGAATTTGAAGAAAAGATGTTGTTGTAGTTTTCATTTTTATGATGTAATGTAAGACTTATAAATATATCGAGTGTTTCCAAGGCTACTAAACCAATCGGTCTTTCGAGATTTGATCCTTCTTGTGATCATGCCAATGTTATGTAATAATGCATCGACTCTGGGTAACTGGGGTCGGGGCGTTACATTACTCCTTAAATATATTTTGTTACTTATCTTTTTTACATGATAATCATTGAAAAATAAGAACGTTACTCATGCCAACATATGACCCACCGTCTCCCTGATTGTCAAATTGATTCATTTTTAATAAATGAAAGTAATTATTGTTTTTAAAAGTAATATTTATGTATAAATATTAAAAATATATCATTATTATTATTCTGATGATTTTATATAATGACTCCTTTGACCATAGTTGACATACCTAAGTCGTTTTGACACGTAAACTGGATTTTGTCAAAACACACGATGTGAACGAAATTGTTTAAGCAATTGTATGATACATATTAAAAAGTGAAATAAAAGAAAATATAAACTAGAAAATGTTTCTCAATTTAGTATAAAATTAACATATGTTTATTAAATAAGAAGTTAGCATATATTATTTTAAAAGGAAACTCACGGTAAGGGGTTCTCATCACACTTTTTACATATGTGAGATAAAGGACAAGTTAACCACCTGAATATTTTATATGGGGTAACTACTGCAAATTTTCGTATATTATATCATTAATATTTTTATCTTCATGGTATCTTAATATTTCATTTAATATTATTCCATCATGATATTTAATATTTAAAATGTTCTAAAGTGCTATGGGGTATATTGGAATGATTGAATATTGTTTTCCTCAAAAATATCTTTAATGATAATTAAGTGGTATTTCCATTTGAGTAAGTTATATAACCATTGTTTAATAAAACCTTTAAATTTATTCTCATATGGTTATTAGTGTCCTTTTTCCAATATTAGTATCATTTTCCCACTCTTTGGTATGAAAAATGCTTTCGATAAAGGTTTTATGAAAACCATATATTTTATTCCTATCTTTGTTGGAGAACCTATTTTCATCTAAAAAATCTTATTTTATTTAAATGTTTTCAATAAATTTGTTAAAATAACATAGTAAATAAAATTTTTCCATTTTTTTTAAAAAAATTAATGGAATATTCCTATTACTTTTTAAACAAAAGATATTTCTAACCTTTTTACCATGAAAAAAATTTTCTTTTTAACTGGTACGATGTTTATAGATTTTTCCACTATTATTACATCAACCTTACATTTCATGTTCAAAAGTATAATTTTTTATTGAAAATATTTCTGAAATTTATTTTCAAAAATGTTTTTTTAGAAGTTTTTTCGATATAAAAGAATATTATCCCCAATAATATTTTTAAATGATATTTTTATAAGGTTTCCATTCATCAATGATAAAATCCCATGATTTTACTCTACCTAGTTTTTGGTGTATTGGTACCTTCCTTAGTTTTCCTATATATTTTATATAGTGTTTCCGATAAATGTTATTTGATTATTTTTGGAAATAATGAATGATTTATATACTTTATTCAATATGGATATTTGATAATGTGTATAATATTTTCGATGTGAGGAATGCGTTGGACATGTAAGACACGGGTTTTTGACCATTTATGGAAATACATTCAGTTTGGGGACTGGTTAATGGAATCCCCTCGATTTACTGGTAGTCTCATGAGACAAAATAGTTTTTTTGGCTTCCATAGATGAGTTTTTATCTAACAGTTAATCAAGCTTATGAAAGGAATTGATGGTAATTATTCTTTGTTCCCCAAAAACATGGTGTAGAATAATTAATAATTTCACTTTTTTTCTTTAAATTATTATTCATGAAATAGATTTTGCGTCAACATATCTATGAGTATATTTAATTTTTATATCATTTTTTAAATAAAATATTTATTTAGTTTTATACATTTCCATATTAATTTTTCAATATCTAGTTATTTGTATTAGGACCCCACCATAAAACATTAATTAATCTTGAATTAAATGAATAATTCACATTAAGGATCTTTTTAGGTTTAGATTTTTTGAGATTTAGGCCATAACTATGACATCTCAAAAGTTACAAAGTAGACACTTCTACTCAGATTGCATTTTTTACAATAAAATAAACACTCTTGATAAAAAAGTCATGTCCAGTTCCATGATTTTGACAGTATTAATTTCCATGATCCCATCATTGACCCTATTCCACTTTATGTCATGTGGAAAACATTTACAGAACTTGGGATGATCATAAAAAGCTTAGTAAGAGATACACCAAGAGGGGAAACTATTAGTTTTTGAAAAACAATAAGTAAATCATGAATACTTTATCATAAGTAATACTTTTCGCCTTTATGATGTAGTAACTAGTATTCACTAAATAAAATATCATTACTTACCCTTTTTTAACAAAAATATCACCACAAAACCCATATAAAAAACACATAACATATAAAGGTAACATGGGACATAAACATACTTAAATGGAATAACAATATTGTTGAATTCCACACAAGTTGCTAAATAGAATATCCATATGGCCTATTTCCATAACCAATGCATTGGAGGTTATAACGTAACCACCCGTCCTGGTTTTCACAGCCCCATCCGTCATTTGTCCAAGTACCATTATAAAATCATATGATATAATAAAAATATAAAGGAATGAAAACATTTCCACATTTCAATCACAATATATCACTTAAATATATTGACATAAAAAATCCATTATCAAAACCATTTTCAATATCAAAATTCATAAAATTGTATATGGTATTTATTTTCTTTTAAAAATCATTACGGCTTGTTGAGGAAGCCAAAGTACAAATAATACTCGCAGTAGTGGAATGGTCATTTTCATCCTGTTCGTTAAAAAGAAATATTATTTTTTTCCGTTTAGTAAAAACCTTTGTAGAAAAAGACTCACTTTGAATGTGATGAAAAGTAAAAGTTTTTTATACTGCGTATAAAATAAAGTCCTGTATTAAAACAATATATCCCTCAATGAAAGGTGATTGAGATGAAGTCCCCAACAATGATGGTATCCTTAGATTAAGGATAATAAATTACATAATTATGTGTATCAAATAAAAATAAACCTAATATAAGTGGATAATAAGTGTAAAACAATCAGTGGTCATCCATTTATATTCATAGTACGACATAATCAAGAAATTGAGGTTTAACAGAAATAATTGATATTGGGTTAAGAAGTTTTCTTATAGAAATTTGACAGCCTAACGAAATCACTTTAAAATTCAGGAAATGAGTTGATGAGAGATAGAAATCGTATCTCATCACTTGAAAATAAAATTTACATCAATAAAGATATATAAGAACATATCGGAACATTATGAAGATGTAAATTAAAATACCTTACAAAAGAAGTCTTTTTAAAAGAGGATGGTGAAAGGTTCCCTTACCGACTTGGGTAACATTCGAAACGTACACCCCATGAAAGAAGGACTATACAACGTTGTTGTAAATACCCATAAACAAATGTATATTACACAAAGAGTAGAATAATGGGGAGTACATACACCACTAAGAGGAGATAGTTACATATATAGAATGAATTTCATGATAATACTTAGTGAGATAAAATCCCTTACCTCATTGTAATAAATCATGTCATATGACCAAAAGATAATTAGAACCAAATGAATCACATAATACAATGAATATAAATAGAATCATGATAATATATATAGAATGGACGTACACAATACACCACATGCAATAAATAATTTCCGAGCAATTGAAATCTCACAAAATTAAAAGTGAGATAAGAAATCCCCTTACAAAAATTCGGCAGCCTAACGACACCACTTAAAACTTCCAAAAATGGATTGATGAGATCAAATAGTGTAACAACCCAATATTTTATGATAAGTATTTTTTTAATTTATTTTATGTCATGTTTTTTTATACAACAATATTATCTTGTACTATACGCAACACTGCATTAGCATGTAGTATACGCAACAATATTCTTGGCTTTCATTACACGCAATCGCGACCTACCTCGATAGCATGTGTAGTACGCAATACAGGGTTTCACTAAACAACGGTATATTGTTATAATATTATTATGGACTAGCCTTTATGAATAATATTAACTACATATTGAATTATATAACATTTTTATTCATCTTACACATTTTCTATAATATGGTATGAGAACAAAATAAATTTTTCGTGTAAAATATGTATTTTTCAGAAATTGCAGTTTTCCCGCCTTTTGATGGTACACCCACCATAAATCTTGTTTTCGACATGTCTATAAGTTAAATTTGAAAAAATAAAATTTCTCCTTGGAATCAGGATATAAAAATTTACTTTGGATAAATTTTTCATATTATTCTGATAACCTTCATATTTTAATGAATAGTTAAAACACGCTATATTTTAATTATAAACAAATTTTTTCATCCCAATAATTTATATGTTTAGATTATTTTTTTAGTTGGGTTTAAAGTTTAATTAGAATACATTTTTACTGTTTAATCCAATGTTGGTCATTATAATTAATTTCACATTGAAATTTTATATAAACAAGTATCAATCTTTTGATAGTTATTGTTTCTTAAAAACACAATATTTATTTTGATAATGGGAATTAATTTTTAAATTAATTAATTCTAATTCTATGTTTTGAATTTGGAAAAATATACTTCAATTTTGAATTCGGAATATCAAATAATGGGGCTGATGTTTTGGTATTTTTCTGAAAAACCTCATTTTTCGATGAATAGTGAAACCACTTAGTGGTAGTTAAAAAACGGACTTTTTCATTTAAATGAAATTTTACCACTTCTGTGAATTGAATTTCGAAAATCCTAAAGACATGGTTAATATCAAGGACTAAAATGTGGTTAAATGAGATTAAAATAATTTTAGGTGAATAGTAACTTTATACTTTTTTACCACGATTAAATGTAAATAGGGTAATTAAGGGTAAAAATGATATTATTATTACCCTAACACATGTCCTAATTCTATTGGATAAGTTTAATTCGACCAAAAAAACCTTAGGAATAAAATATGACCATTTAGACACACTTGGATTAGATTAGGACATTTATTATTAATTTATTTAAAGAAGGGTTAAAATAGTAAAAATCAAAGATTAATAACTAAATAATTTTTAATATAGGGTTATACATAAGATAAATTAGACTATAAATATTAATTAAAATATAAAAATATTTCCTACATAATGGTAATTTATTTATAATTTTTAGACATTATATAATTTAATTTATTTATGACACAATGATGATGCAGTAATTATTTTATTTATGAAATGTTGACGTAATTGATGTTATAATTACCCAAATAAATGTAATTTGAGACTTTTTATGAATTCCAATAATTTTATAGGTTAATATTAAATGTTATTATTGAATTAATTAACTTTTTTTGAACTAATAATTCTGTTATGATTTTTACAAAAATCAATTACCAATTTGTGGCGAAATTGACATAAAATTATTTTTAAAACTAATATTATATTATTAATTGTTATTTTATTCCTAAAAATCTGAGGTTCTTCCAAATGACTTAAATAAGGTTATATATATTAATAAAAAAACATGGGGTTCTTTTGTCTTGTTATAGTAAGTTTATTAACATTTTAGTGTATGAAACCAAGAAGACAGGGTAAAAGAAAAATTATTTAACTTAAAGTTAAATCTAAATGATAAGGTTAAAATAGAAACCTAAACTTGTCTAAATTCTATTTGATGAGATTATTTAGACCCATCCCCACCTTATATTCTAAATAACTCAATTTGGAGCTATTAAAAACCAAATATGACTTTATAATAAAATAATATTTTTAGTTATTCTAATGGTTCCCCTCTCCTCCCTTATAAAAGGTCACCTCCTCCCTCTCTTCCTCACACCATTTTGAGCATTGAATCTAGGCCAAACCCTTCCCATTTCTCTTATCCACTTCCCTAGAAACTTTCTGGAGGTTCTGGTATTCTCAAAAGACCAACTCTACTTCCTTAAGAGAAGGCTTAAAGGAGGTGCGTCGAAGAAGAGGTAATCTCTTCTTTCGATTCTCTCAAGTTTCTTTCTTCTTCAAACATCTTCTTATTTAGTTGTTTAATTATAAGGTAATAAAATCAGTATCCCTCATACACTGATATGTTATTATGAATAAGAAACTACCCTATTTCACCTTCTATCCAACCTACAGAAAATGAAATCACCATGCATGCGTATGTACGGAATACCGTCTCCACACCGTGGTGTAATCAGTTTTTCCACCACCACCTTACATGGATGGGTATAATGGTGTAAATAAATAAATATATATGGTTAATTTTAAATTAATATTTATTCCTTAATATTATACATACATTTTAATACAATTCCACTATCATGGGAATGATATCATCGCTCATGCATACCTACGGATTACCGTCTCCACGAACGCGATGAGATTCATTTTCCATGATTAACCTTTCAAGAATTATTATAAAGTATATATAATGAATAATAATGAAATAAATGACATAATGAAGCTAATGTATTTATTTATACATATATATATGAGTGTTATCTACTTACTTCCATTCAAGTCAAAAAAGAAAGGAAAACAACGTTCATGCGTACGTACGACCTACTGTCTCCAGTAAAAGTGTATTTTTATTTCCATTTATCGGTCTATTATATATGTGTATATTGTGAATATATATTATATATAAATATTGTTTTACATTCTGTGAGTAAGTAAATAATGATATAAGTAATAATAATATCACGAACAAAAATTCCAAACACGTACGATAAAAGAAACAATTTTACCCAAAACACAACTTTAACAAGGAATTGACAAATGAACGGGTAATATAAATACCTAAGTGAACCATATAAGATATCATAATAATGAATATGATTCTGTAAAAAGTAAATGACATTATTTAAATCATTATATAGGTGGTTCGGATACGTACGAAGCATATCAGACCTAAGGTAAAGGATAATTATGAAAATCTCATTTTTATCTGAAATTGCTTATTCGTAAATATTTACTAGGGTTATTGATATCATCCATGTCCATGTTTTATAAAAGTGTTTTCATGTATGTTTAATGTCCTTTTTAACCATTTTTTACTTTTAATACATGGTATGTAAGAAATCTATCTTTTTTTGACAATACCCGGTACTTTTTGACTTTTCCGACAAAAGTACGAAGAGAGTGTTACTTTTAACTTATACGGAGTGAAAGGATTTTTATGGTTTTATAATGCCTTATTTTCATGAAACATCCTCCAAAAGATTTAATGAATATTTCCGAAAAAATATTTTTCTTTTAAAATTGCATGACGTTTTGTGAAAAGAAATTGATATTGAAGAATAAAGGATATTTTCCTCAAGAATTCATTTCAAGTGTTTTAACAAAACCATTTTTCCATCTAAGATGACATTAATTCATATGTTTATGTTTCAAGTATAATGCCTCTATGATTTTCATGGTTTCACTTTTCTTATAATGAAATGTCAATTTTTTTTATAAGGATTATGAGATGATGTGATGATGTTTATGAAACCGATTTTATTCTTTGGGTTTTGATGAATGTTTTAAGTTTATTTTGTGGCACAAGTAAGAATGATTTAATTATGAGATGGGTGGGACCTATATCTCCCTCAAATGAATTGGGTAAAGATTTATATCTCATTATATAGACATGGCTGGAATGGTAAATTAATCTGGTTCAGTGTTACAGGACTGAAATGAGGAGTGAACTGAATTCAGAAAGGGACTTTGTCCAATAAGATGGTCTTGGCAGCAATGCCTTGGCTACTATGGAAAGCATAATTTGTGCTGAATGGTTTCCAAAATTAAATTTTTTATTCCCATTATATTTTATCATGGTTGATGTTCCATTATGATATATTCCTTATATACTTCTACAATTTATGTATTTGCTCAAGATTTTGATGTTTAAATTTCATGTTCACGTTTTTTCTTCCAAATGTTTATGGATTGTTTTATGTTATCTATGTTTTCCCTTATAGAGCATTTGAGCTCACCCTTTTATGTTTTATTTTCCCCAATAAATAATTAATGGTTTTAGGTAAGGAAACAATAGGGGAAGATCGTTATGGGAGTTGTTGAAGATATTTCAACATGATTAGAAAATTATATTCCGAGTTTCCAAGGACACTAAAATATTACTGTCCATATGTGTCTACTTTTGTTATGTATTAAGTATTCTGCAAAAGTAATGTAATGTCCATTTACATCAAGCTTTGGGTTTCTACAGTCGGTATCAGAGGAAAGGTTTAGTTAACCTTTGGAATCGAGGATGCACAAATGATAGTGAGATCCCTAGAGATATTTCAAAGGTATGTCTAGGGATGTCCCTAAGGATAAGTATACGTATAGTATATATTCCTAGAACTATGGTAACGATCATATAATTTAACCTAAGATGTTAGATATTGAGGGTACTCCCCCTTTACTATGTTGTTTTCCCTTGCATGCTTTTTTCCTCTCACAGAATTCTTTTTGAGTTTTAGCCAATGGAGGGAACCAGAAGGAATTCGGTTAACATTGAATCCAATGGAAAAATTGGTGACTATGAGCAACTAAATTTCATAATTCTTAGAGAGAAAGATATTGTGATTATGCTGAATCAATCATCGCGATATATGATTAAGAAGGTGAAATTTAGTGGTATGTTGAATTCATCAAATAAGAGGAAGATAGACTTTTATGCATGTTCGCATGTTGAGGAGCATAAAGAAAAGAAGATTGAGATTTCTAAAGAAGGGAAGAAGAACCTTGAGGAATACCTCAAATGGAGGTACATATGTTATCTGTTTGGAGAAAAGGGTCATAGAGTGACAGACTGTTATGGAGTTAAATGTGTTATTTGTGGAGAACATGGGCATTACCCAACTCAGTGCCCTGACCTAAAAAGTTACTTCTAAATAAAGGAAGGACTTATTCTAGAAAAATCATTGAAGAGGATGGATTGAAGTGTTTATATATTGGTATTCAATAATAATGTTTTTGAGGTACTTTTATGGTGTATTAGAATATTTTTGTATTAGTCTGTTGTGGTTTTCAATATTTTTATGGTACCAGTAATAATTAAAAGTGATTCAAATATTTTGGAAAGAAGATGATATGAGCCTAATGAAGGGATAAGAAGATAATGAGATATTTTATTCTATTCATGAGCTCATGACTGATATAAGGACTATGTGATATTATGGTTTGATTACATAGGGTTTTGGGATTATGGTATGTGGATAGTGTTAACTTTTAACGACTTTCATGTTTTCACTAAGGTTCAATGGGTATTCATTTTTTTTCAAGAGAATGCATGATTGAGGCCTTCGAATGATTATAATGTGACCAAAAAGACATATCTTATGATATATGGGGATCAACGATGGTATTAACATGCTTTTTATATGAACTCTTTGGTAATCATTTTCACTATAATATAATATTGGACATCCGAATTTTGGAAAAGCCTAATGATTGGAATGGATTATGCTGAACATAAATAAGTATTTTTTTAAGGCTAGAACTTTTTTGATATTATTGATGGAATGTTATAATAATCTATTTTTTGAAAAAAAAAGGATAACCTGTAGGACGGACGACAACCTGTCGCATCGGACAAGGCTGTGGGAATCGAACCCACAACCGAAGTGCGACTGGCCTTTATCTCCTACCACTTGCCTACAGGAAGTCCCTGGATAGTGGAAATTAGTTTTATTTTATTAAAAAGTATGATAAAAAAGTACAAGTCCATTTTTGGAACCATATATGATTAATCTGACAATAAGATGGACTTATAACTTTTGCTAACGTTTTGTTTTAAACCGATGGAATGACCCATCATTCTATCACATGATCTGATAACACTTCACAAATAACAAATTAAACTTCATTTCTTTAAGAGATGAAGTGGAAATTGTTCAATTCACGAACAACAATGAGATTGTACCAAAATCATGTAATTACTTCTTTTAATTCATCAACTTTAGGGAAATGATCTTGAAAAACAAAAATGCTGTCCTAGTGCCCTTATATCCGATGAATTAGATGGTACCTTAGATCATCACAGATCTATGGATTTTTGATTATTGGATTTTTCAAATCCATGTTCTCTACCACTCTCCATCATAACATGATGTCTAGATTTCTCTTCCATATCCATATTTTCACCTATGTTGTCCTATGTGGAAACCCAATGCTGAGATACTTTGGGTAACCATTATGTTTCATACATTAGTTTTTAAAGACAAGATTTGGTATTCCTTTTTATAATGTGGGGTTCTATTAAGGAATATTTCAAGTAGAAAACCATGTATAACCCCGACAAATTTCGAGGGAGAAATTCATTTTAAGGGGGGTAGAATGTAACAACCCGATATTTTATGATAAGTATTCTTTTTTAATTTATTTGATGTCATGTATTTTATGCTACAAAAAGATTATCATGTACTATACGCAACACCACATTAGCTTGCATTATACGTAACACTATTCTTGGATTGCATTACACGCAATCATGACCTACCTTGATAGCGTGTGTAGTATGCAATACCGGGTTTCAGTAAACAATGATATATTGTAATAATATTATTATGGACTAGCTGTTATGAATAGTATTAACTACATTTTGAATTTTATAACATTATTATTCATCTTAAACATTTTCTAGAATATGGTATGAGAACAAAATAAATTTTTCGTGTAAAATATGTATTTTTTAAAAAGTGTAGTTTTCCCCTCTTTTGATGGCACACCCACCTTAAATATTTTTTTTGACATGTCTATAAGTTCAATTTGACAAAATAAAATTCTTCTTTGGAATCAGGATATAAAAAATTACTTTGGATAAAATTTTCATATTATTCTGATAACCTTCATATTTTAATGAATAGTAAAACACGCTATATTTTAATTAAAAACCACTTTTTTTCATAGAAATAATATATATGGTTAGATTATCTTTTAAATTGTGTTTAAAGTGTAATTATAATATATTTTTACCCTTTAATTCAGTGTTGGTCATTGGAATTAATTTCACTTAAAAATTGTATATACACAAGTATCAATATTTTGATAGTTATTGTTCTGTAATAACATGCTATTTGTTTTGATAACAAGAATTAATTATAAAATTAATTAATTCCACTTAAATGCTTTGAATTTGGAAAAATAGACATCAGTTTTGAATTCAAAATATCAAATAATGCGGTTGAATGTTTTGTATTTTTCTGAAAAACTTCATTTTTCGACGAATAGTGAAACCACTTAGTGGTAGTTAAAAAACTGACTTTTTCATTTAAATAAAATTTTACCACTTCTGTGAATTGAATTTCGAAAATCTGAAAGTCTCTGTTAATATCAAGGACTAAAATGTGGTTCAATGAGATGAAAATAATATTTTGTGAATAGTAAATTTTTACTTTTTTTAACACGGTTAAAAGTAAATAGGGTAATTAAGGGTAAAAATGATATTATTATTACCCTAAAACATGTCCTAATTCTATTGGATAAGTTTAATTTGACCAAAAACAACATTAGGATTAAAATATGAACAGTTATACCCACATGGATTAGATTTGGACATTTATTATTAATTTATTTAAAGAAGGGTTAAAATAGTTAAAATCAAATTTTAATAACTAAATCATTTTTAAGATAGGATTATACATAAGATAAATTAGACTATAAATATTAATTATAAAGCTAAAAGATTTCCTACAAAATTGTATTTTATTTATAATTTTTAGACATTAAATAAATTAATTTATTTATGACACAATGATAATGCAGTAATTATCTTATTAATGAAATATTTACATAATTGATGTTATAAATACCAAAATAAATGTAATTTGAGACTTTTTATTAATTCCACTAATTTTCTAGGTCAATAGGACATGTTATTATTGATTTAATTAAAGTTTTTCAAACTAATAATTCTATTATGATTTTCACAAAAATCAATAACCAAATAGTGTCAAAATTGACATAAAATAGTTGTTAAAACAAATATTATATTATTAATTGTTATTTTATTCCTAAAAATTTAAGGATCGGAAAAATTACTTAGATAAAGTTATATATATTAATAATAAACAACTTGGGGTTCTTTTGTCTTGTTATCTTATGTTTATTAACATTATAGTGTAAGAAAACAAGAAGACACGGTAAAAGAGAAATTCTTTAACATAATGTTAAATCAAAATGATAAGGTTAAAATAGAAACCTAACCTTGTCTAAATTATATTGAATGAGAGAATTTCGACCCATCCCCACCTTAGTATCTAAATAACTCAATTTTGAGCTATTAATAAACTAATATGACTTAATAATAAAACAATATTTTTAGTTATTCCCAAGGTGACCCTCTCCTCCCTTATAAAAGGGTACCTCCTCCCTCTCTTCCTCACACCATTTTGAGCCTTGAAGCCCGGCCAAACCCTGAAGATTTCTCTTCTCCACTTCCCTAGAAATATTCTAGAGGTTATGGCCTTCTCAAACGACCAACTCTACTTCCTTAAGAGAAGGCTTAAAGGAGGTGCGTCGAAGAAGAGGTAATCTCTTCTTTCGATTCTCTCAAGTTTCTTTCATCTTGAAACTTCTTCTTATTTAGTTGTTTCATTATAAAGTAATAACATAAGAATAACTCATATACTGATATGTTATTATGAATATTAAACAACCCTATTTCACATTCTATCCATCCTACGGAAAACGGAAGCCCCAGGCGTGCGTGCGTACGGAATACCGTCTCCATGACGTGGTCTAATCAGTTTTTCCACCACCACCTTACATGGATGTGGATAATGGTGTAAATAAATAACTATATATTGTTATTGTAAAGTGATATTGATTATGTAATATTATATATACACTTCAATAAAATTCCATGATCATGGGAATGATATCATCGCTCTTGCGTATGTACGGACTACCGTCTCCACGAATGCAATGAGATTCATTTACCATGACTTACCATTCCAGAATGATTATAAACTATATATAATAAATAATAATGAAATAAATGAAATATTGAAGCTACTGGATTTATTTATACATATATATATATATATATTTCATCTACTTACTTCCATTCAATCCAAAAAAGAAAGGAAAACAACATTCATGCGTACGTACGGCCTACCGTCTCCATGAACAGTGTATTTATTTACATTTATCGGTCTATTATATATGTATATATTTTGAATATATGTTATATATAAATCATGTTTTACATTGTGGAAGTAATTAAATCATGATATAAGTAATAATAATATCAATAACCACAAGTACAAACACGTACGATAAAAAAAATTATCCAAAACACTGCTTTAACATGGAGTTTACAAATGAACATGTAATATAAATACCTAAGTGGACCATATATGATATAATAAAAATAAATATTATTCTATAATAAGTCAATTACATTATTTAATCATTATAAAGGAGGTTCAGATACGTACGAAGCATATCAATCCTAATGTAAGGCATAATTTTTCAAATCTCATTTTTATCTGAGATTGCTAATTCGTAAGTATTTACTGGGGTTATTGATATCATCGATGTCCATGTTTTATAAAAGTGTTTTCATGTATTTTTAAATTCCTTTTTAACCATTTCTGAATTTTAATACCTGGTATGTATTCAATCTTTATATTTTTAACAATACGCGGTACTTTTTGAATTTTCTGACAAAAGTACGACGAGAATGTTATTTTTAACTTATATGCCATGAAAGGATTTTTACAGTTTTATAAAAACTTATTTTCATGAAGGTTCCTCCATATTATTTCATGAATATTTCCAACAAAATATCTATCTTTTAAAATTTTATGACGTTTTTTGAAAAGAAATTGATTTTGAAGAAGAAAAGATATTTTCCTCAAGAATTCATTTCAAGTGTTTTATCAAAACCATTTTTCCATCTAAGATGACATTAATTATATGTGTATGTATCAAGTATAATGTCTCTATGATTTACATGGTTTCACGTATCTTATTATGAAATGTCCATTTTTTTATATGGATTATGAGATGATGAGATGATGTTTATGAAGCCCATTTTATTCATTGGGTTATGATGACTGTTTTATGTTTATTTTGTCGAACAAGTAAGAGTGATTTGATTATGAGATGGGTGGGACCAATATCTCCCTCTAATGCATTGCGTAAAGATTTATATCTCATGATATAGACATGGCTGGAATGGTAAGTTAATCTAGTTCAGTGTTACAGGACTGAAACGAGGAGTGAACTTGATTCAGAAAGGGGCTTTGTCCACTAAGATGGTCTTGGCAGCAATGCCTTGGCTACTATGGAAATCATAACATGTCCTGAATGGTTTCCACAATTACATGTTTTATTCCAATTATATTTTATCATCGTTGATGTTCCATTATGAATATACCTTACGTACTTTCACGATTTATGTCTTTTCTCAAGATTTTGATGTTTAAATTTCATGTTCATGTTTTTTCTTCCAAATGTTTATGGATTGTTTTATGTTATCTATGTTTTCCCTTACTGAGCATTTGAGCTCACCCTTTTTATGTCTTATTTTCCCTAGGAAATAATGAAAGGTTTTAGGTAAGTAAGAAAAAATGGGAAGATCATTATGCGAGTTTTTGATGATATTTCAACATGATTAGAAGTTTATATTCTGAGTTTCCAAAGACACTAAACTATTACGGTCCTTGTGTGTATGCTTTTGTTATATATTATGTATTCCGCAAATTAATGTAATGTCCCTGTACATCAAAATTCGGGTCTCTACAAATAGGGTCTCTCATAATATGAAAATAAAAAGTACAGTAAGAGAAATATAAAATAACATCCCCCAACATAAGAAATAGGAGCTTAAAATAAAGGACATAAAAGAGAGTACTTAAAAAGAAAGAGAGAGGTAGGATCATTTGCATGAAATCTAACATGTCTTGTTTGATTTATTATATTCCTAAATAATAAACTTTGGTAAATTTATATATGCTTAAGGAAATACTTTAAATTTTATTATTCAATTTATATATTATTTTATAATGTTATAATAATTAGTTAATTATGTGAGTTCATATCAGACGTTTTTGTCGATGTTCGGTACCTAAGTCAAAAATAAACCTGTTTGAAAAGAATTTTCCTTGTATTTATAAGTAAATCATCTCTAGAAAATTATTAATTATTTAAATATCATATATGTCTAGTATATATTCATTCAATTCTATTCCAGAACATTTGGAGATAAGAAAATGAAATTCACTGTTCATAGAGACGGTAGGCCATACGTACGCATGAATGCTACTTTGATTTCTTTGTTATATTAATGGACAAAAACATAAATGGGAGATATATATATATTTTAATTCCAATATAATATCTATGTTATATAGGTCACAAAATTTCATTAATTTCATTCGTTATACCTTCCATGTATTGCATGAACGAGTCACATCACTTGAGGGGGCAGTAGTCCACACTTCCTTATATGAAATTATCAGACTTTCACAACATGAAAAAACATAAAGGTATGGATTAAATATAAAATAAAGAAGCATATAGAGGACATAAATATAATATATATCATATATAAATATAGTCACATCTTAATGGATACCATAAGAGGTGTTAAAAAAATATTGAACAATAATTGTTTCATGAGGTAGTAATTCCCCAACCATAGAAACAGTATGTTCTTTAACCATTACATAGAGGTGTCTGTATGTGTAAATAAAATAATTCTCATAAAAACATCCTAGTATATTTATGATACTATAGATTATATGTAATCAAATAATAATAATGTTAGGGGGAGTGAATAAGGAAAATAAAAGAAAGAAACTCGAGAGAAGACATTACCTCTAAATCGGGTAACTCTATTTGATTTGAGCCAAAGGCTTCCTTGGGAACACTTATGCCCAATGTGACGCTTCTAAGAGTAATAGAGGTATGTGGAGAGATAATATTAGCATATTTTGGATGATCCAAGGGCTTGAGAAGAGTGGGTAATGGGGTAGAGGTGGGGGCCATTTATAAGAGGGAGGGGGCCCTCTTGGAAGGTCATGAAATGTTACTTTATTATGAAATTTGTTCAGATTTTAAAGGTCATACAATGATATACTTCGAGGATAAGGTGATAAGGGTTATAAATCCACCCATACAATAGGTTTTCTACAATTTTAAGTCTTATATTTTACCTTATCTTGTAATTTTATTTAAAGCGTTCATTAATGAGTTAATCACTACATCATCATGGTGTCATAAATAAATTTCTTTATTTAATGTCTAAAAATTATAAAAAAACGATGATGTAGGAAATAGTTTTAGTTCAAATTACTATTTATAGTCTAAGGGATCATTTATGTAAACAAAATTAAAATTTTTTTACTTAGGTGATACATACTTTTGTTATATTTTCCTTTCTTTAAAAATAAAATGATAAAAGGTCACTATCACACTAAAGTAATTTCATGGGGTCCCTAAGATGGCACAATGAATACCATGGTCGTCCAAGACTGCACTAAAAGAATTAGGACACATGTTGGGGTTATTTTTAATTTTTATGATATTATTTTATTACCCTTAACTACCTGATTACTAAATAATCACGATAATTAAAGATAATTGTCATCATTACTATTCATATTGTCCAAAAACAAAAGATTCTTAATTACATAATTTTGACCTTATGATACTAAATATGGAATCCATTTTACCAAATTCTAAACATCGAAATTGCTTCAATTAATTTAAAAATAATTTTCATTGTCAAAACCAAAGATAGGTTTTTAAGAAGTAAAATTTATCGAAATATTGACTTGTTTTTACATCAAATTGAAAATTGAAATTACATACAATGACCAAAATTTTATTAAGTGATAAAAAAATAATTCATTTACATTTTAAAAAAAATTAAATGGAAAATATACCTATATAATTAAATTATATGGAAAAGCAATTTTGAATTAAAATGTAGTATTTTTCACTATTCATTAAAAATTAACATTTGTCCGAAAAATACCAAAAAATTATCAAAATTAAATTTTATATTCCAAATTAAAAAATGATATCCATTTTCCCAAATTAATAAAATATAAGTTTTATTATTTAATTTTATAATTAATTCTCGATGTCAAAACAAATAGTTTGTTTTAATGAAACAATATCTATCAAAAGATTGACACTTTTTTATGTCCAATTTCAAAGTAAAATTAATTCCAATGACAAACATCAGATTAAATGGTAAAAATATATTTTAAATATAATTTAAAACCAATTAAATAGATAATCTAACCATATAAATAAATTATATTAAAATGAGGTTTTGAATTAAAATACTGCATTTTTTCCTATCTATAAAAAAATGAACTTTATCAGAAAAATAAAAAAAATTACACGAAGTAAATTTTTATTTCACTATTTAAAAGAAATATTTTATTTTTTCAAATATAACATAAAAAATTTTCAAAAAGTGGATTCAAAGTTGGTTCACCATTAAAAGGCTATTAATCGACCTTTCAAAGAATATTAGAATATTTATGCTTAAAATCGAATTATTTTCTTATTTTGATCCTCTAACTTTTATTGGATAAATGTAAAAATATTTAACAAACATATATAATCATTTGGTAGTTAGTTCTTGTTCATTCGCTCCATTACAACAGTTAGGTGTTAACTACCATTTAAAATAAAATTATTATATTATTAGTGTGCAATGAAAATTTTCAAAAAAACGCGTTGTTGTGTATTGGGTATGCCATCGATCATAGAATTCCTTTTAATGTATTATTAACATTTTATTCAAAAAAAAATTCTTAATATGAATATTACATATTCTTTATTTACCTGGGATGTTACACCATTCCCCCCTTTTGTAAATTGCATCATCGCAATTTTAAAATTGGTCTCGGAAACATCATTGAATGCCCCACATCGGAAAATGAGTCAATTAAACTGTCACATTAAAAGAATTATAGAGAATTACAAATGTCTCCCATGAAAACCCATACTAGGATTCCATGCAGGAACACATGGATATGGAATAGAAAAGAAAGGGTCAAGTTCTGATGGAGAGTGATAGAAAACATGTTAAAGAGAAATTTAACCACAAGAAAATCACAAAATTGTGATGGGTTAACGGTATTTGATTCCCCAGTAGGAAAAGTTAAGATACAAAAGATTTTTTTTAAGTTACTTTTCATTGAGGAATTTATTTATGAGATTAACTAAACCATAAGGAAATATACTTACTTGTCGTGTAGACTTTCATCTCTTACTATATTTCTTACAAAAACTCATATTTTCTTCAAAAGATGAGTATTAAGGATGACTTGTTCACATTAAGAGCACTATAATCAACTTCTAGAGAATCAAATAATTCAAAAAAGAGAAATATATATTTCTCATGTCTTTAGAAAAAATCTAAAATGGATAGTACAAGATCAAATAATCCCCAAAAAAGAAAATCTTTAAAAAAAATAAAAACTACTCTTAATCTCCAAAATTTGTAAAGCAAAACCGAAAGTTCATCAAAGACCATTCAACAAATAGATTTCCATAAAATTCTTCAAAGTACTCCAAACTAATATTTAACCCCAAATCTCTAAATTATTTAATCACATAGTCTTCTAAGGTAAATCTTAACTTTAATCTCCAAATAACATCAGTTACTCTTAAAGTTTCATATTCAAAAGTAATTAACCTAATCACATATCCTCCATGATAGGTCAATAATTTCCATAGATATCCCAAAATCAACTTATTCCTAATTCATAACATCATATAACTAAAAATAATAAGTAATACTAACCAGGGACTTCATATAGTCTAGTGGTAGGCGATGAATACCAGTCACACTTTGGTTGTGGGTTTGATTCCCTTATCTTTGTCTGACACACTGGGTTGTCACACGGTCTGCGTGTTGTCATTTTTCCAAAACTATATAACTCTTAAAACATTCCCCAAAAAGAGATAAAATATTACAAAATAACAATAACATAATTTAACCTCAATTTTATCTCATGCCTTTAATTTTCCATCATAACATATAGTAACCTATAATTACCTCAAAAGTAAGGATCATATAAACCGTAATGGTTACCTTTATAATTATTTCCTGAACTTCTACATCAAGGTGGTTGTCTTATACATGATGCATTAGAGAAATCACAAAGGTTCAAGTGGTTAATCATGAATCCTAATAGTTGGTTGATAATAACAACAAGAGTTCTCATTAAATCTCACATATAATTTATTTGTTCTTTTAGAAAACCATCAAATTTTTCATCACATCCATTGTTACTTTGGTGCCTACTAGATCCATCCATTTAATAAAACCAAAACGTTCAGTGTGAGTATATCATTAGAATAATCATATAATATCTTATGATGAGGTTAAATACAAAGATATAATTATTCATGTTATCTTAAACTCATTCACTTTATCTAAAAACAATGACTCTTTCAGAAATCCAAACCACTATGGTAATGTCACTTATGCTTAAAGAATACCCTAACCACTAAAGTTATCTAAACTGACCTTTGACAAAAACTATAAGGAACTGGCATTAAAACATTACTTAATCATGAATTAAATGAATAATTCACATTGAGGATCTATTTAGGTTTAGAGTTTTAAAAAATTAGGCCATAACTATTACATCTAAAAAGTTACAAAGTAGACACTTCTACTCAGATTCCATTTTTTATCGTAAAATAAATACTCTTGTTAAAAAGGTCATGGCCAGTTCCATGTTTTAGATAGCATGAATTTCCTTAATCCCATCCTTGACCCTATTATACTTCATGTCCTGTGAAAAACATTTCAAAAACATGGGATTAGCATAAAAAGATCAGTAAGAGATACATTAAGAAGGGAAAGTTTTTTTTTCAAAACAATAAGTATATCATGAAAACTTTATCATAATTAATAATTTTCCCCTTTTTGAAGTAGTAAGTACTCTACACTAAATAAAAGATCATTTATTACCCTTTTGTAAACAAAATATCGCCATAAAACCCATATAAAGAACACATAACATATAAAGTTAACTTGGGACATAAACATACATAAATGGAATAACCATACGGTCGACTTCCACACAAGTCACTAAATGGAATACCCATACGGACGACATAAATACCCAATGAATTGGAGGTTTTAACATAACCTCCCTTATTGGTTTTCATTAAACCACCCTTCATTTTTCCAAGTACCATTATAAAATCATAAGACATAAAAAAAGATAAAGGAATGAAAACATTTCCACATTTCAATCACAATATATTACTTAAATATATTGACATAACAAAAACATTATTAAAACAATTTTGAATACCAAAATACATAAAAGAGTATATGGTATTTATTTTCTTTTAAAATTCATTATAGATTCTTGAGGAAGCCAATGATCAAATAATACTCGTGGCGGTGGAAAGGAAGTTGTCACCGTGTATGTTAAAAATAAGCATTCCTTTTTGTCAACTAGTAAAACGCTTCGTAGAAACTTATTCCCTTTGAATGAAATTAAAATTCAAAGGTTTTTCTAAAGCATATAAATGAAATTATTGTATTAATAAAAATATACCTCAATGAATGGAGATTGAGATGAAGTCCCTTACAAAGACGGTATCCTTAGATTAAGGATAAATAAAGTACATAATTATGTGTGTCAAATATAAATATACCCAATATAAGTGGATATTAAGTATAAAAAAATCATAGTTCATCCACACATATTCATAGTGTGACATAATCATGATGTAGAGGTTTAACCCAAAGAATTGAAATTGGGTTAAGAAGTTCCCTTACAGAAATTTGACAGCATAATGGAGTCACATTAAAATTCAAAAAATGAGTTGACGAGAGATAGAAAGGGTATCTCATCACTTGGACATAAAATTTACAGAAATAAGGATATATAAGAACATATCCCAACATAATGAAATTTAAATTAAAATACCTAACAAAATAAGTCTTTCAAAAAGAGGAGGGGGAAAGGTTCCCTTCCTGACTTGGGTAATTTTCAAAACATACACCCCATGAAAGAAGGACTATAAAACATTGATGTAAAAACCCATAAATGAAATTATATTAAACAAAGAGTAGAATAATGGGCATTAAATACACCAATAAATGGAGATAGTGACATATATAGCACGAATATAACGGGAATAAATATTGAGATAAAAACCCTTACCTCATTGTAAAAAAATCGAGTTGTATGACCAAAATATAATAAGAACCAAATGAATCACATAATAACATGAATATAAATAAAATAATGATAATATATATCAAATGTAAGTACATTATACAGAACATGAAATAAAAAATTGGCGAACAATGGAAATATCATGGAATTAAAAAGTGAGATAAGATATCCCCTTACGAAAATCTAGCAGTCTAACGACGCCACTTAAAACTTCAAAAAATGGATTGATGAGATAAAATAGGGTCTCTCATAATATGAACATAAAACTTACAGTAAGTGTAATATAAAATAACACCCCCTAACATAAGAAATAGGAGATTAAAATAAATGACATAAAAGAGAGTACTTAAAAGGAAAGAGAGAGGTAGGATCTCGTACCTCACGTCTGACTTGTCTTGGTCGTTTATTTATATTCCTGACTAATAACCATTGGTCATTTTATAATTGCATAAGGACCTACTTTAATGTTTATTATTAAATTCATATAACATATTATAATATTATAATAATTATTTAGTTATGTGAGTTCATATCAGACGTTTCTGTCGATGTTCGGTACATGAGTAAAAAATAAACCTGTTTGAAAAGAATTGTTTGTGTAGTTATAAGTAAATCATCTCCATAATAAAATTAATGATTTAAATATCATATATATCCATTATATATTCATTTTAAACTATTCTATAGCATTTTTAGATAAAAAATGAAAATCACCGGTCATGGGGACGGTAGGTCGTACGTACGCATGAACGCTACATTCATTTCTTTATCATATTAATGGAATTAAAAATAATTGGGAGATATATATATTATAATTATAGTGTAATATATATGTTATATAGGTCAAATATGTTAATTAATTTCATTCTTTATAAATTCCATTTATTTCATTAACGAGTCACATCACTTGAGGGGGCGGTAGTCCACACTTCCTCATATGAAATTATCGCATTTTCAAAACATGAAAATCATTAAGGTATGTTTTAAATATAAAATATTGAAGCATAGAGAGGACATAAATATAATATATATCATTAATAAATATAGTGAAATCATAATGGCCACTATAAGAGGTGTTAAATTAAGATTCAATAATCATCGTTTCGTGAGGCAGTAATTCGCCACCTACAGAAACATTATGTTCTTTAACAATTAGATGGAGGTGTGTGTAAGTTTAAATAAAATATTTATCATAAATAAATCATGTTATATTTCAGATACTGGTCTTTTTAGGAAGTCAAATAATAATAACGTAATAGGGGTGAATAAAAAAATTAAATAAAATAAACTCGAGAGAAGACATTAACTCTAAATCGGGTAACTCTTTTTGATTTGAGCCAAAGGCTTCCTTGGGAAGACTTATGAAGAATTTGACGCTTCATGGAGTAAGATAAGGATGTGTAGAGATAATATGATAATATTTTTGATGATCCAAGGGCTTGAGAGGTGTGGGTAAGGGGGTAGAGCTGGGGGCCTTTTATAAGAGGGAGGAGGGGTACTCTTGGAAGGTCGTGAAATGTTACTTTATTATGAAATGATTTTCGGATTTTAAATGTCCCACAATGACATATTTCTAGGATAAGGTGATAAGGGTTAGAAATAAACCAATAAAATAGGTTTTATAAAAGTTTAAGACTTATATTTTACCTTATCATTTCATTATATTTAAATCGTTCATTAATGAGGTAATCACTGCATCATCATGGTGTCATAAATAAATTTTTTTATTTAATTTATAAAAATTATAAAAATAATACCATGATGTAGGAAATATTTTTAGAATTACAATTACTATTTATAGTCTAAGAGATCATTTATGTAAACAAAATTAAATTTTTTTACTTAGTTGTTACATACTCTGGTTATATTTTCCTTTCTTTAAAAATAATATGATAAAAGGTCACTATCACACTAATGTGATTCCATGGGGTCACTATGTTGGAAAATGGAGTAACATGGTCTACCATGACAGTAAAAATATCATTAGAACACATTTTGGGGTTATTGTTTATTTTTATGATACTATTTTATTACCCTTAACTACCCAATTACTAATTAATCGCGATAATTAAAGATAATTGTCGTCATTAAAATTCATAATGTCCAAAAACAAAAGAGTCTTAATTAAATAATTTGAACCTTATGATTCCAAATATGGAATCTATTTTACCAAATTCCAAACACAGAAATTGCTGCACCTAATTTAAAAATAATTCTCTTTGTCCAAACCAAATACGGGTTTTTAGGAAGTAAAATTTATCAAAATATTGACTTGTTTTTACATCAAATTGAAAAGTGAAATTACTTCCAATGACCAATATTGTATTAATTTATATAAAAATAATTCAATTACGTGTTAAAAACAATTAAAAGTACAATCTAACTATATAATTAGATTAGATGAAAAATAAGTTTCGAAGTAAAATGAAGTATTTTTCCCATTTATTAAAAATGAACATTTGTCAGAAAAATACCAAAAATTTATCCAAAGTAAATTTGATATTCCAAATTTAAAAATGATTTCCATTTTACCAAATTCAAAACCTATAATTTGAATTAATTCATTTTATAATTAATTCTCGTTGTCAAAAAAAATATCGTGTTTTTATAAAACAATATCTATCAAAAGAATGACACTTGTTTATGTCCAATTTCAAAGTGAAATTAATTCCAATGACCACCATTGGATTAAATGGTAAAACTATATTTAAAAATTACATTAAACCAAATTAAACATATAATCTAACCATATAAATAAATTATATTAAAAGCCGGTTTTGAATTAAAATACATCATTTTTCACTATTCATAAAAAAATGAACTTTATCGGAAGAATAACAAAAATTTAAACAAAGTAAATATTGATGTCCCGATTTTAAGGAAGGATTTTATTTTGCCAAATATAACATATAAAATTGTTAAAAAGTTGATTTAAAAAGGGTTTTCCATCACAAGGCGGTTAATCGACCTTTTAAAGAATATAAGATTATTTATGCTTAAAATTGAATTCTTTTCTTATTTTAAGCCTCTAAATTTTATTGTATAAATGTTAAAATATTTACCAAACATATATAATAATTTTGTAGTTATTTATTGTTTATTCCCGCCATTATAACGGCTAGGCATTAACTACCATTTAAAATAATATTATTATATTATTAGTCTGCAACGTGAGATTTCAAACCAAATCATTGTTGCGTATTGGGTACGCCATCGAACATAGCATTGCCTTTGAAGTAATATTAACATTTTATTCAAAAATATTTATAAATATGAAAAATTCATATCTTTTAGTTACTTGGGTTGTTAAAAATTGAATAGAATGTGTGTTTAGTTATTTACTGTTACATATTTACTTTTCTCATTGATTCATTATTTCTTACAATATATTTTCCCCTTGGTGAAAATTGGAGCTCACCCTTATTATTTTTCTTTCCAAAGAATCCAGTAATAATACTATAAAATATATCTAGGGATTCCCCAATAAGATTACATTCATCCTAAAAGATATTGATAAAGAGAAGAAAAACAATTATGTTGCAATTAGTGTATTAATATATAATCCAAGAATCATTTCTGTATCTAGATTATCGATAATAATAAACTATCAGTCCTTAGATATGGGATTCCATTTAATAAATCCAATGTAATTGACAGTAGACACCATCTTGGGGCTATATGGGGTCAGGTTTCTATAGTTTGTATCATATAATGGTTTGTGTAACCCTTTCTGACTAGATTTAGGAATACATATGTTTGAGAATATAACCCTAATTTATAATTTGTGGATAATAATAAAATAACATCCTCAAATTTTCGTAACATAGATATTATGGTCATATTCTTATAAATAAAATGGTGTATGGATACTACAAGTGGATCTCATTCTTGGATAGATGTACCTAGAAGTAATAACTCTGATAATGTGTTCTGAGCCTAACTTAATGAAACATGGTACATGAAAATGGGTCTTACCGCACATCTTTTGTAACCCTCCTAGTTGATATGCTTAAGATAATTCACATTTTATTTTCAAAACATTATGATGGATTTTTTTAATGTAATAAATAACCCAGATTAATCCTAAGTTATTTTTTATTTAAGATGTTGTGGAATATTTTAAAAATCATATAAATGATATTAATAAAAAAAACCTAGACTAAGGAAGGACCTATATGAAAGTAAATAGATTAAGTATAGATGTTTTGGGGGTTTATTAAAAACTATAGTTAAAAGGATATAAATTAATTAACTTTAACTCATGTATTTACAATAGATTTATTTTGGAAATTAAATTAATATGTATTTAGAAAAGGAAAACATATATGTTGGGTAAAAAGAAATAAAATCTAGTAAGGTCATGGATCTTGTACCCATCCCTGAATTACAATAATGGCTTCACACTAACCACTAACATAGGTAATGTCCTAGTTAATTTTCAATTATTTTGTGTTAAAATGTTTGATGAATAAATGTTAATGATGGAACGGTAATAACTAATTTTAGGATTAGAGACTAATCTATGAACTATGTTGGTTTTTCAGGATACTTAAAGGCAAACATATAGACTTGTAACTCTTTTATAGGCCTTATGATCCCTTAAAATATTTTTTAGTTATTCTAGCAGAAAAAAGTCATTATTAATAATTAATTTCTAAGAGTAAATTAATGAAATTGAATTTTATTGAAGCACATCCAAAATATTGGATTGATCATATAAAATATAAACCTATAAATTATTTATATGTACTTATATTCTTGGTTATCAAAATAATTACACAACTTTGGGAAAAGGACATAGAAATAACATGTTGTCCTAACACCTTAATTTTTGTTGAACTAATAGTCTCTTAAATCATCAAATTTTTTCACTATAAGGCCTTATAATTTATATTTATAATTAAATTGTTTGTGATTGAATAACTCATTCACTCTCTATAAATATTTATGTCTTTTCTCTAAGTATGTATCTCTAATCTTAACCGGTGTTCTCCTACTTAGATATATAGTTCCATGGTAGCCATTGAGACCTCTATACATTCAATTATCACTTTTATAGAGGATGACATATGAACCCCTATAATAATGTGATATTTAAAACATAGGTATCGTATAAATATATATCCCCATGATAGATTTTAAATTTAATGGTCAAAATATAAATATGGGGGGGGGGGGGAGAATGTGATTCCCTAGAAATCTGAAGTAAGAACCATGAATTCAATAGTGTGTATGACATGCGGAACTAAGGGCGTAAGGTAAAATAATATTCAGATGCTTTATAATATATTTACTTATTAAAATATATTATATATAATTAATTAAATTCACCTTCGAGTTGACATGTGATACACGGAAGGGAGACCTTCTTGGATGGCTTGTGTTACACGCAAGACCGAGTTTTATTGAGCAACAATATATTATTGAAAAATAATGGCATATTACCATGCCACTAGATTTTCTGTTATTAATAGTTTTAAATTAATTTATATATAAATATATATTAAATTAATTGTATAAAAAATAATTATAAATTAACAAAAGAATCAATTAAATATAAATAGAATATTTGTATAGAGAATTATTTTTATGCTAAAAAGTAGTATTATGTAATTAGATTAAATTAATTACAATTTGAGATTTATTTTATTGTAATATATATATATGATATTTTCTGTAAAAAAATTTTATATTAATCCATTAATTATTATATGCATAAAATAATAACAATTCATATTTTACATATAAAAACCTATATTTCTGTAAAGCTAATTTTACTACCCATTAATAGAGAACCCATTTAAATCTGAATTTTCTACCTTAATTGATTTAATATTTAATAATAAATTTCATATTTGAAATTTTACAAATACTATTTTGTTTAGTGTGAATTTTTGTAATATTTTTGAAACATTTTAGTTTTTAATGAATAATTATAAATACAGAATTTCAGTTCAAAACTACTTTTTCATCTAATTTATTTATAGGGATAAGTTGTTTTTTATATGGTGTTAAAGTTTATTTATATAATATTTTTACAAATTAATAATAGTTATTTCAATTGTATGAATTTCTCTTTGAAATTTATTATAATATCATCACAAACTTTAAGGCATTTTTATATTAAAAACCCGCATTATCGTCACATCTTGGAGATTACATTTCAATTAATTTCTTCCACATCTTTGATTTGATTTTGGAAAATTGGATTCCATATTTTTAATCATAATAATTTAATATTTATAATAATAAAAACTTTTTTTGTTACAAGAAATATTAGTGAATGTAATTATAATTAATTATAATTATTAAGGAAAATTTAAATTTAATAAATGACTAATCCTTTAACCTAGGCACCCAAATGACCTAGCCACTTTTTCCTCACCCATTATATGTACATAATTCCTACATTAAACTTATTTTATTGTGTTTTTTTTGTTTTTTATTACTTTCTTATGAAACATCATGTATACCCCTAACTTGATTCCAAAAATTCCAAGAGAGTCCTTTACATTTCCTATAAAAAGTAACTACATCGCCTAATTCATCACAGCTCTCATATCACTGAGGTTCAGAAAAAATCCACCCATATATCTTCCGACATTTTGTCCCATAAACCTTTACTCCTCCTTTGGAGATGAAATCTTTCCAGGGATTTCTTTTGGTAAAAAATAAATGTAGTTACCCGATTAAGAGGTAAAATCCCTCCTCGAGCTTTTTAGTTTTATTTCTATTCTACAACCCTTCAACTATTCGTATTATTTAAGTGTATAAAAAATATTGTATAATCAATATACAAGGATTTTTTATGATATGGGTCCCACCTACCCTTACACACACTTCCATCTAATTTGTAAGGAACTTATTGTTTCCAAGTGCGGTGAACTACTATGTCACGGAACGATGATTATTCCTTTCTTCCATTACCAACTCTCGTGGTGGCCATTATGATGGAAACTATATTTATATATGTTATATGTTATATTTTTTATTTCATTATAATTATTTATTTTTAATACTATTAATACCATTAATTATTTCCATATTATGTTAATATGATTACATCGTTTGAGAAAGTGTGGAATATCACCCCCCCCCCAAAGCGATATGATCCGTTCACACTATACATGGAACATATAAAGGATTGTGTCAATTAAGAATATGTAAAACCAAAAAATATATATATTATATTCATTAAATATTTAATTTTAGTAAAATATAATATATATATATATATATATATATCATTTTCATTATTACCCTTTCACAGACATAAAAAGTGATAATGTTATTCATGGATACATGAACTACTACCTCCTCTACATGACTTGATTCCTTTTTCATCACAATAACTAATTATATAATTATATATGATAAAATAATATTTTTTTTGATGTAATTATCTTTATTTAAATTCATTTTGTTACCTACCTTCTTTTGATAAGGATCATTGAAAAATAAGAATTTTACTTAGGCGTACGTACGACCTACCATCTCTTTGATTATAACATTGATTCATTTTTCATAATTTTATGTAATGATTATTTTTAAAAAGTAAAATTTATTAATAAATATGATAATTATGTCAAAATTATTATTCTTTATATGTTATATAACTACTAATTTTACTATAGTTAACCTACCAAATTCAGTTTGATACATAAACTAAATTTGGTCAAAAACACCCGATGTAAACATAATTGTTTATGTTGTTGCATAAGACATAGTATATAGTGAAATAAAAGTAATTATAAACAAAGAAAAGTTCATCTAGAAAGTATAAAATTATCATATGTTTATTCTATAAGATGATAAAATATGTTCACCTGAAAGAAAACTCGACATATGGAATTCTCATCTCACTTTTTACATTTGTGAGATAAATGTCATGTTCACCACATATATCTTTTGTGTGTTGTATATACTGAAAAATTTTGTTATATTATATCATTAATCCTTTCTTATTCAAGGTATCTTAAGAATTCATTTTAAATTATTATATCATAAGTTTTATGAATTAAAATCATTCAAAGTGGTATGGGACACCTTGAAATTTTTAATGATTATAATTCTCCTCAATAATTTTAATGATCTTTCAATGGTATTTCCATTTTAGTAAATTATATAACCATTTTTCAATAAAACAATTACTTTTATTCACATTAAGTTATTAATGAAAATTTTCATTTATTATTACAGTTTTACACTCTTTAGCACTAGCCTTGTTATAGAAAATATTTTTTTGACAACCAGCCTTTTTTCCTCTCTTTGTCAAGGAATATGCTTTCATTAAAAAAATGTTTGTTTAAATATTTTAAAATTTAGTTTTAAATGAAATTTTAAAAATTTTGTCTTTTACCAATTTTTTCAATGAAACAATCTTATCTCTTTTCAAAAAATCCTTATTTTTATCCTTTTTTACTATGTAAAATAAATTTTATTTTTACCTTCTAAACCATGTATAGATTTACCCACCATCATTCCTCTGAAGCTTCCATTGCTTGTTTACAATGTTACTTATTTGGAGAAAATATATTGAAAATTTATTTTCAACAAAGAGGTTTTACAAAAGGGTTTTCAATTCAAACAGATATTTTCCTCATGCATTTTCTTAAAATATATTTTTCTATTGTTTCCATTCATTAATGACAACATCCCTTTATTTTACAACGCCTATAGTTTGTTTTTTGATACCATCCTTAATCATACTTTGGATGATTTAAGATTGATTTTTGGAAGGATAGTATTAACATTCACTTCCCTAATTCCTTTTAGTCACCTTGAAATATTCAATTTCATATGATCATTGAATATCAAAATTTCACAAATTATACATATAATTTATCATGGAAAAATTCTTTGCCTAAACTATATACAATATCTCATATTGTGTTTTCATTGAATATTTTTTGATTATTTAGGGAAATATTTATAGAATTTTATAGTTTATTCAATAATGATATTTGATATGGTATATTACTTATTTAATATAATGAATTATTGGTAGCAGTTAGACATGGGTTAGAGACCATTTATGGTAAAACCTATGGGTTACAGACAAGATAAAAAAGTCAATTGCTGAATTGGTATTCTCATGAGACAAAATATATGGCTATTCATTATATATGGGTTTTTACCTATTACTTATGATTTTTAGTGAAACACATAGACGTTACTATGTTCATGTTCCTTCGAAACATAGAGTCCAATAATTAAGCATTTCTCTCTATTAGTTTATGTTATTATTCATCCATGATATTTTTTTTCTAATATATCTATGAATACATTTCATTTTCAGTTAATTTAATAAATGTAATGTAATTTATTTTATTACATTTCCATATTTATTTATCCTTGTCTAGTTATTTGAATATCATGTGTGTTTAGTTATTTACATTTCCATATCGACTATTATAAATGATCTATTATTACTTTCACTATGTTTTCCCCTTACTGAGTGTTTTTTCTCACCATTATTATTTTTGTTTCCCCATGAATCCAAGATGTGTTTTGTGAAATATATTCAAGGATTCACTAGATAGATTTGATTTATCCTAGAAGTTATTTATAAATAAATGATAAAAATATGTATTGATTATTGAATTAATTAGTAATATGATACTAATTTATGTAATTGGTTTACCAATACAACTATGCTCTAAGTCCTTCATGATTTGATTCCTTGCAATCAATCCATTGTAATTGATAGCAGACATTGACTCCAGGATATCTTCGGTTTGGGGACTACAATGAAGTATAATAATTTTTATGATAAAATATTTACCTTATATATGAGAGTAGAAATAAAAGCTATGTATATTATAAATGATAATATTCTATAATTATATCATATTATATGTTAATAGATGTATTTGTAATTATTAATTAAGTGTGTATATTTTTATAAAACATAAATGAGTAGTTTACATTTTAAAAATATTATTATTATTTCAAAGAAAATTTATTTTCCTAATATATATTAATAAATTAATATTTGGCTGTATTATGATTATAAGATAATTTTATGAGAACTTAATTAATTTCTCTAAGTAATATAAAATCAGTTATTATTTTAAATTCTGTATTTTCTATGTAAATGATGATTTTAATTTTTTTTTTAAATATCAAATATTTAAAATATTATTTTTATATAATGGAGTTCTTTATTTAGTTATACATGTTGAAAAAAATTAGGTATTTTTCTTATTTTTTACAAATAATTGAACATTTAATGAATAGTGAGATACGTGAATTAATCGTATTTAAAAAATTCATGAATAATTAAGTCCTAGATGGTGTATTGATGATGTAAAAACAAAATATTGAACTACCCATCAATATATTAAAATATTTAGTGGTAAAGTTCAAACTATTCATATTCTTATCCCAAAAATCAAACTAGTGAACAAAATAATCAAAAAACACATCTCTCATCCCTTATAAATACTACCCCTCACCACCTCTTCTCCTCACACCATCTGATTCTTGTAAATTTTCCACATTATACCCAATAATAATCCCAATACTCCCCCATGTCCTTGATCATTTCCTCTTTAAAATTTTTTAAAACCAACTACCCTATTGAGGTTGTCAAGAGAGAAATCTACGAGCTAAAATATTCATTCTTTTTTCTTATAATTTACAGTCAATTTATTTTAATTCCTTATTCTCATACCACCACCTCTAATAAAAATGGCATGATAAAAATATTATTATATATATACACATTAATTTTATTATATTAATATAATAAAACATCATCAAACCTTTTCTCCTCTTCCATTTATTCTAAAAATGAATACATTATTGGTGGGGTGTTGATTTATCACCTTTGAGGATTAAAAGTTTTAATTTTCCATTACCACCTTAAAAAATGTTATTAAAAACATAATAATGGTTGAAAAAGATTGAAAAGTTATATCTTATAACCTTTTCTGTTATGTAACTAACAAATTTAAATAATATTAAATAAGAAAATAAAATGTGTTATGTGTGATCAAAAATAGAAAAAATTAATCAAAACAGTCATTATTAACTTGTTATCTAATAAATCATCCTCGTATCTAGAAGAAAACTAAATATATTAAAAAATATGCTCATGTTGGTTCACTAATAACATATAGTTTCAATTATGGAATGTTATTCACATTTTACATGATCTTCCATATATGTATACAAGTGAATTGATCATGAAAACCCAGAGAATGAACAGTCCCTAACAATAAAAATAAACACTAAAACTCATCAATTTCACTATTAAAAAACATAATTAAATAATATTTAATCAAATACATTTATAACAGTATTTTATTTATTAATTAATGAATCTAATTTGATTATCCAATATATTATTGTGAATAAAAAATTCTGATATAAGGTATGGGGATTCTAGAAAATTCCTCTTTCATACAAAATTTCAGAATGTATTTTCTTTGAATATTACAAAAAATATAATTCCATTGTACTTCAATTATTTTTCATGTTATATACATACTTAAAATCATATTTCAGGACAAATTCAAATATTTTTCCAAAATAAATATTCTTTCCAAAATATATTTTGACTCTTCTGCGGTTGTTTAATATTAGCTTAAGAGTGACGAATAAGATTAAAAATATGTTCTTCCCTTTCTCATTTTGGAACCCCCAAGATTATTCATTAATGTATTATATATGAAATGAAACTTATTCCATTCAATTAGATATTTTTTGTCAATGATTTATATATGTTCTATGTGGTATGTCAGATTATATAAATGTCATGATGTGACGCATGAGCCAAGAACTATATAGCGCTCTAATGCATTGAGTAATGTTATTTATCTCATGAGATAATATGAAAAATGTGTGAAAATGATTCTATATTTTTTCACAATGATGATGATGTTAATATATTGAACATATGTAATGTATGAACATGATTATATCTATTTTCCAAACTATGTGTGGAAGTTCACCACTAATATATGATGTTTCATTTTTATGTGTTAAAAAATCCACAACTTTTTGTATTGATTACTCTCATGATTAAGATTATGACCCTACAAAATTTTTATGATAATGATGATTATTATTATTATTATGCTCACCCCATGTCACATTGATTCATTTTCTTATATATTCTGTTATTGAGATTTTATCTCACCCCTTCTTTATAGTATATCCTCTTGTTACTACTTATAGGGAAAAAACAAGGGCCACTATTGAACTAGAGAATAAGGAATTAAATTAATGTTTTATTTTTCTGATTTTTTGTATGTTCCTAATTTTATGAAAACACTAATCCTTACAATCCAGGTTTTGTAACACTATTGTATTGTTTACCTTTAAAATGATGCAATAGTATTGTAAGAAAAAGTAGGTCTGTTTTAGTTGGAATCAAAACATGTTTGAGTTAATTTGTGAATTATTATTAATGAAAAATAGTTAAAAACCCTTTATATAAGGCCATTTATATGTAATTACGCAAGACATTTTTTTTATAAAAATGATAAACATAATGATCCCAAAAGATATGAATTTAATGTTAATTTTATAAATCCATATATTATTTATTAATGATTTATTGGATTATGTTTTTTCAGTCAATTTCTATTATAGAATATGCTACAAACCAGGAGAAATCATTCCTATGATATGTGTGAGAGGTAGGGTAGTTAATTCCCAATTAACATCCCCAATGGCTTCTGTGAAGGAGTTCCAAATTTCATGGTGATTCATACTCAGATGTGTCTTTCTATGAACAATAACCAGAATAATATGGAATGTATTCCTTCCCCTAATAGGGATTAACTAGCTATATATTATTTTATGTAACACCCCAAGCTTCTACGGTACGCTTCTCTTTGAATAATGTGATAGCGTGTGTTGTACGCAACACCGAGTTCTAACACACCATAACTAATCAAACTAGCCGTTATGAATAGTAACACCTGCTTTTTGAAATTATATATATTTTATATTTGAAAATGGACTTCATTTTTGGATTCGGAATAACGAATTTAGCCTAAGGTGAAATTTTGGTACATTTCGGATAACTTTCATATTTTGATGAATAGTGAAAATTACTAAGTTTTAATTAAAAACAACTTTTTTAATCAAAATAATTAATAGTGATAAATTATGACTTTGAGTGGTTTTAAAGTATATTTAGAATATATTTTTACCATTTAATATAATTTTGGTCATTGGACATAATTTTACAATTAAACCGAACATAAACGAGTGTCAATCTTTTGATAGTTATTATCTCTTAAAAACACGCTTTTTGTTTTGACAGCGGGAATTAATTTTAAATTAATTTCTTCCACTTCTGTGTTTTGAATTTTGGAAAATGGATTCCATATTTGGAATCAGGATGTTCAAATTTTGTAAATAGGTAACTTTTATTTTTAGACATTTTAAATAATTACTGCGGTAAATATTTTATTTACCATGGTTAAGGGTAAATCCGGTAAATAAGGGTTAAAAAATAATATTATAATAATAATAAATTACCCTAAAACGTGTCTTAACCCTATTGGTTGATACATGGTCGACCATGGGAATCTTTGGGTCTATTTTGGGACCCCATGGATCCACTTGTAAGTGATAATGACACTTTATTTTAATTTAGTTAAAATAAATACAAAAATGACACAAGCATATATCTTTTAGAACAACAATTGTTACATAGTGTTATATATGTTAGATTTTAGATTATAAATATTCATTAGAAAGATAAAACGATTTCCTACATAATTATATTTTATTTATAATTTTTAGACATTAAATAATTTATTTTATATATGACACAATGATGATGCAGTAATTACTATAATAGTGAAAAATTAAAATAATTGATATTATAAATACCCAAATAAATATAATATGAAACTTTTAATGAATTAAACTAATTTTATAGGATAATATGATATATTAGGATTGATTTAATTGACCCTTTTAGAAGTAATCAATCTGTTATGAGTTTCACAAAAATCAACTATTGAATAGTGTCAAAATTGACATAAAAGAGTTCTTGAAAAAAATATTATATTATTAATTGATATTAAATTCCTAAAAATATAAGGTTCGTCCAAGAGACTTATATCATGATAGGTTCATCATTAATGTACCACTTGGGGGTCGCTTGGATGTATATAGTAAGTTTATTAACCATATTATATAAAAATACAAAGAGACATTGTAAAAGTGAAACTAATTAACTTAGAGTTAATACTTAAAGATAAGGTTAATATAAGTACCCAAACCTGTCTAAATTCTATTGGTTGAGTGGTTTTCGACCTATACCCACATTAACATTTGAATAATAAGATTTTGAGCCATTAGAAACCGAATATGAATTTATTATAAATTAATATTTCTAGCTTTTCCAAAAGTGCCCCTCACCCCTCTTATAAAAGGGAACTCCTCCTTCTCATTTCTTCACACCTTAAAAGCCTTTTGGTTCGGCCAAACTCTGCCAAAAATACTCTACCAACATCCCTAACTACAACCTAGAGGACTTAGTTTGATCAGAAAGCCAACCTAAGGAGCCCTTTTGATCAAATCAAAAGGAAGAACCCGAAGAAGAGGTAATGATTTCACCACCCTTCTCCAAGTTCATTTCTTCTTCCACTTCTTCTTCCTTTGGTCTTACCATTCTAAAATAATAACTCCAGTATCTCACATATACTGTGATGTTATTATAAATATGTTACAACCATATTCAGTATTCTATCCACCCTTTGAATAACATGTCACCATACGTGCGTACGTACGGACTACCGTCTCCACGTCGTGGTGTAATTGTTATTCATTATAATATTATTTGGATGGGTATAATAATGATGTGTAACTCATGTAAATAATAAATATAACATGTTAATGATTCTGTATATATGATATACCATCCATTTATATATTATTTTAATATCAAAAGAATGATATTGTCGCTCGTGCGTACGTACGGACTACCGTCTCCACGAACACGATGAGATTCATTCTCCATTGTATCCATTCAAGTATAATTATCATTTGATGATTTAAAAATGATGTTTAAGGACTAGATATCATTCTGGATATGAATAAGATACAACAACCATGGCTTATGTAACAAAACATATAAAAGAAAATGAGTAAGTTAACTCCCGAAACGACGATAATTCTAAGATATTATTAACAAATCAATGTTAAAAGATCATATATGATATCATATTATTATATATGATTCTTGTATAATTTAATAACAACTATTTCGCCATTATACAGGAGGTTAACCTACCCCAACCAAGGAAAAGTACAAGTTAAGGGTTTACTTTACAACCTCTTCATTATCCATGGTTGTTTATACGTAATAATCTACTGGGATCTCTTTATCATCCACATCCATGTTTCTTAAAAATGAATTTCAAAACATTTTTACTATTTACTAGAATATGAGTTAAAGTCATTTATACCCTTTTTGACTTTTATAAGTGGTTTATAAAGGAATCTTTCAGTCATTTTCAAAACAAGGTCCTTTTTAACCTTTTCGACAGAATTAAGGTAAGAATGTTTTTTTTTAACTTATACGGCGGGTGCGGATATTTTCCGCCGTTATAAAATCTTCAAAGATTCCCTTACAAGCTTATAAGAATATTTTCAAAGAAAATGTTTTATTTTATATTGATCTTAAATTATTTCAAAATAAAAGGAGATATTTCTTTAAAAAGAATTTTGATTTCATCTATGTCAACATCCTTTGATTGATTTTAAGATTATTTGAAGTTGATTTATTATGATACAAAACTTCTATATTGTATTGAAGGTTTTGTGATATGTTTGACTGTGGATGTGCTATTTTTATACCATTCATAGTTTATGGTGAAAGTATTGACATTTCGTATGCTAGTTTTAATACGAATGTTTATGTTATGTTTAAACCTTTTCTAATGGGAATGCATTGGACTTAGTAAGTGACGGGTGGAGCCCGCTATAGCTCCTCGATGCATCGGTAGGTCTCATGAGACAAACTAGTGTCTTGGCACAAGGCCTTGACAAAATCTTGTTTGTAGTCTTGGCACGAGGCCTTGGCTATGTGGTTATGATAGTCTGGCATTATGCATTCCATCATTATGAAAGTGGTTATTGATTTTGCATGTGATTATTCGATTAGTAGAATAACCATGTGAATAAGTAAATGGCATTATATCATTTTATTTATGCCATACTATGTTAAAAGTTCAAGTTTAAAAGGCTTTTGTTTTAGTTATACATTGCCTTAAATGTTTTTTCTTATTTATGAAAGTTTCCGCTATATTATTATCCTTACTGGGCATTTGAGCTCACCCCTTTTCTATGTTTTATTTTTCCCAGGAAGTGAAGATGTAAGTTATGAATGACCTGCAAGGATATTATGAGGGGATTATAGTGTGGACTGTGGAAACACTATGTTGTTGTAGTAGTTTTTCATTTTATGATGTAATGTAAAACTTATGAATATATCTAGTGTTTCCTAGGCTACTAAACCAATCGGTCTTTCGAGATTTGATCTTTCTTGTGATCATGCCAATGTTATGTAATAATGCACCGACTCTAGGCAACTAGGGTCGGGGCGTTACAGTTGGTATCAGAGGAAGTTTAGTACAAACCTTGGAAGCTAGATTTAGATAAACTCTGATTAGAGCACGTAGACCTAAGATGAACTTTGAGGATTAGTATAGAAGAACATCCTAGAATTTTGGTATTGTAGAGATTTTGTGAGTTTTCCAAGAAATACATCCCTGTCTGGATACGAGCAGGTAGAGGCGGCTCTGGCACAGATGTACCTAGGGGTAAAACCCGAAAACACCGCTTTGAGCTAGACTCGAACGGGAACTGGTGCACGACAACGGGCCTTGCTGCACTCTTGGTTACGACACTCCCGGGGGATATGCTTAGGATAACTCTCATTTTCTTTACAAATCATTTTGAAGGGATTATGAGTATATACTTCCTCAAAGAAAACATTATTATGATTATGGATTATATCCATAAATAGTTCAATTTATGTTAAGTGTTTTATAAGTATGGGATTATGTATTTTGATTCATAAATTGATCTAGTTTATGCCATTGTTTAGAAATGGTGCCTAGTGGAAGAAATGGAAACTGTATCAATGCACGCACTCCATGTAGGGATTGCCCTCCTGCTCAAGATAATTATAGTGGGGCTGGTGATGCAACTGGTGCTGATCAGCTAATCACCATACTGGGACAACTTACTCAGGTTATGAATAATAACCTTACCCGTATGGAGCACCCTGATCCGCAACGTGGAGGATCAATGTTAGATCGATTCATGAGGCAACAACCACCAACGTTCAATGGGAATACAAATCCCTTAGTAACTGAGCAATGGATATTTTCCCTAGAGAAAATATTTCAGGCTTTGGGGAGCAGTGAAAGGGAAAAAGTTATCATGGCAGTTTACCGCCTCACTGGAGATGCTGATCAATGGTGGTCATTGATTCAAAATATGAAGGAAGGTGATGAAGTATCAAATATGGAATGGAGGGAGTTCAAAGATCTGTTTTTAGAAAAATACTTCCCTCGCGACCATCGAGCAGATATGGAAAGGCAATTTCTGAGTCTGAGACAGAAGGAGGATGAGAATGTTACAAAGTATGAGGCTAACTTTACAAGGTTAGCGAGGTATGCTGGAGATTATATTCGCAACCCAAGAAGTAAGATTGATCGTTTCTTTGATGGGTTAAAACCATTTCTCCGTCGAGCGTTAGTCTCACAATATTTTTCATCGTACGAAGACATTGTCTCATGTGCTATCAAGTCCGAAAAGGAATTCTCTAAGTCTTATGACATTAAAGAAAAGCAAGAGAAGAAGAGACCTGCTGATCAATCTGGGAATGGAAATAAGGGGAAGAAGGGAAAGGTTGAATATCCATCTTGTGGTAAATGCGGGAAGAAACATTCTGGTACTTGCTTGAAGGGAATGGGAGTCTGTTACAAGTGTGGTGAAAAGGCCACCAAGCTCATGATTGCAAGGGGAAGAAGGAAGCTACCAAAGTTCAGTGCTATAATTGCAGGGAGATGGGGCATTATGCAAATGCATGTCCTAAGCGTCAGGAGAACTTACCTCAGAAAAGGCCAAGGGATCAAGGCCAGGCTTATGATATCACTACTGCTGAGGTAGAAGCTCCGAAAGACGTGGTGGCAGGTAATTTAATGGTTTCCTCATGTTTAGCAAATGCATTATTTGATTCTGGATCATCGAATTGTTTCATATCATCCCAGTTTGCTAAGAAAATTAGATATTTCAAATTTGATTTAATAAGGGAGTTGTTAGTTAAAACTCCTAAGGGAAGTATCTTTGCAACAAAGTTTTGTGAATCAGTCCCCATTAGAGCACATAAATTTTCTTTATCTGCTGATTTCATTGTCATACCTATGATTGAGTTTGATATAATCCTCGGTATGGACTGGCTTTCGGACTATGATGCGAAGATTTATTGTAAGAAGAAAGAGGTTACGATTCTTGATGATAATGATAAGGAGCACCTTATTTTTAGAGCAGAATCGTCACCACCTAATTCTTATTTAGATCCACCCCCAGTAGCTCAACTTAATTCAATTATTGGGGAGGAAGAGAATAAAATAACTGTCGGTGAGGAAAGGAATGTTCAAATAGAGGATGTACCTGTTGTGAAAGAATTTGTAGATGTATTTCCGGAAGATTTACCTGGACATCCTCCAGAACGAGAAGTTGAGTTTTCTATTGATTTGATTCCTGGATCAAGGCCTATATCGAAGACCCCTTATAGAATGGCCACTATAGAGTTAGTCGAACTAAAGAAACAACTAGAGGAATTGAGTAATAAGGGATTTATTCGCCCTAGTGTTTCTCCATGGGGAGCCCCTGTTCTTTTTGTTAAAAAGAAAGATGGATCTATGAGGTTATGTATTGACTACAGGGAGATCAATGCTATAACGATAAAGAACAAGTATCCCCTACCTCGTATTGATGATTTATCTGACCAACTGCATAGAGCTCAATACTTTTCAAAGATTGACCTTCGATCTGGATACCATCAGTTGTGTGTGAAGAAGGAAGACATTCCGAAGACAGCATTTCGAACCAGGTACGGGCATTACGAGTTTACTGTAATGCCGTTTGGATTGACTAATGCACCCTCTGTATTCATGGATCTAATGAATAGAGTTTTCAAGGAGTATCTCGATGAATTTGTGGTGGTATTTATTGATGATATCTTGGTACACTCCAAAACCTACGAAGATCATGAAAATCACTTGCGCATTATCTTGAAGACTCTGAGGAGGCATGAATTATATGGGAAGTTTAGCAAATGTGAATTCTGGCTTCAGGAGATTTCTTTTCTCGGCCATATTGTCTCTAAAGATGGAATCTCTGTTGATCCTTCTAAGACCAAGGCAATCCAAGAATGGCCAGCACCTACGAGTATAACTGAGGTACGTAGTTTTATTGGTTTGGCAGGTTATTATCGACGTTTCGCCCAGAATTTTTCCCGATTGGCTAACCCATTAACGAAGCTCACACGTAAAGGGGTTAAATTTTTTTGGACAAAAGAGTGTGAAGAATGTTTCGAAGAACTGAAGAGAAGATTAGTCAATGCTCCTATATTGACTCTACCATCGGGGAATGATGGGTTCGTTATTTATATTGATGCATCGAAGAAAGGACTTGGCTGTGTCCTTATGCAGAATGATAGAGTTATTGCCTATGCATCACGACAGTTGAAAATTCATGAACAAAACTATCCTACTCATGATCTCGAGTTAGCAGCAGTGATCTTTGCTTTGATGATATGGAGGCACTACCTCTATGGTGAAAAATGTGAGATTTATACTGATCACAAGAGTTTGAAATATATTTTCTCACAAAAAGAACTCAACATGAGGCAAAAGAGATGGCTTGAATTACTCAAGGATTATGATTGTATGATACACTACCACCCAGGGAAGGCAAACAAGGTGGCAGATGCTTTGAGTAGAAAAGACCATGGAGTTTTGAACAATATGAGAAATGAAAGGGATCCAATTTTCATGGATCTGGTGAAGATGGACATGGGAATAACCAGGGAAGGTGAAACATCAATGCTTTTTCAAATGGTTGCCAAACCATCTTTACTAGAAAGGATTAAGAGTTCTCAGACCGATGATGAATAATTCCAAAAGAAGATTAAAGCTGTGAATGATGGGAGATTGAGAGACTTTGTGTATGAAGATGGAATTTTAAAATTTGGGAAAAGACTTTGTGTTCCCAATATACCTGATCTAAAAAGGGAATTGCTGGATGATGCTCATAGTTCCAATTTCTCTATACACCCTGGGAGCACCAAAATGTATAGAGATTTGAAGGAACATTTTTTGTGGAAAAACATGAAGAGGGAGATTGCTGATTTTGTGTCAAGATGTATGGTTTGTCAACAAGTGAAAGCTGGAAGGCAACAGCCTGGAGGAGTCATGCTACCTCTTCCCATACCGGAGTGGAAATGGGACAATGTTACGATGGACTTTGTCATGGGGCTACCAAAGACTCCTAGAAGGAATGATGCAATATGGGTTATTGTTGATCGTCTTACCAAGACAACACATTTTCTTGCTATAAGAGAAGATCTACCCCTGGAACGTCTAGAAAAACTATATATTAATGAAGTTGTGAGTCTTCATGGAGTACCCCTATCGATTGTTTCTGATCGTGATCCCCGTTTTACTTCAAGATTCTGGAAAAGTCTTCAGAAATACCTGGATACTGAACTTCATTTGAGCACTGCTTACCACCCTCAGACAGACGGACAATCAGAACGGACTATTCAAACCTTAGAAGACATGTTGAGATCTTGCTCACTTGACTTTCAGGGTATGTGGGATCAATATTTACCACTGGTAGAATTTTCCTATAACAATAGCTTCCATTCGAGTATTCAGATGGCACCATATGAAGCGTTATACGGAAAGAGATGTCGTACACCAACCTGTTGGGATGACGTTGGTGAAAGAAAACTTGTAGGCCTAGAACTGGTGGAGGAAACGGTGGAAAAGGTGAAAGTAATCCAAAATCACATCAAAGCAGCTCAATGTAGGCAGAAGAGCTATGCCGATAATCGAAGGAAGGATTTGGAATTTCAAGTCGGTGATCATGTTTCTCTGAAGGTATCTCCGTGGAAGGGAGTCATACGTTTTGGTAAGAAAGGTAAATTGAGTCCCAGGTACATCGGACCTTTCGAAATTCTAGAACGAATTGGGGTTGTAGCTTACCGATTGGCAATGCCGCCAAGTCTCTCCAAAGTTCACGATGTGTTCCACGTATCTCTATTGAGGAAATACATGCCCGATCCGACGCATGTACTCACCTATGAGGAATTAGAACTGGAACCCGATCTGTCTTATTGCGAAGAGCCCGTCAAGATTCTTGATACGAGAGAACAAGTGCTGAGAAACCGGACGACGTGTCTGGTAAAAGTTTTGTGGAGAAACCATAAGATGGAAGAGGCAACGTGGGAACCCGAAGAGCTTATGATGAAGAACCACCCGAGTCTTTTTATGCAGTAATACCCTAGAAATTGCGACGATGCAATTATTTGAAGGAGGGGAGAATGTAACACCCCAAGCTTCTACGGTACGCTTCTCTTTGAATAATGTGATAGCGTGTGTTGTACGCAACACCGAGTTCTAACACACCATAACTAATCAAACTTGCCGTTATGAATAGTAACACCTACTTTTTGAAATTATATATATTTTATATTTGAAAATGGACTTCATTTTTGGATTCGGAATATCGAATTTAGCCTAAGGTGAAATTTTGGTACATTTCGGATAACTTTCATATTTTGATGAATAGTGAAAATTACTAAGTTTTAATTAAAAACAACTTTTTTAATCAAAATAATTAATAGTGATAAATTATGAATTTGAGTGGTTTTAAAGTATATTTAGAATATATTTTTACCATTTAATATAATATAGTTCATTGGACATAATTTTACAATTAAACCGAACATAAACGAGTGTCAATCTTTTGATAGTTATTATCTCTTAAAAACACGCTTTTTGTTTTGACAGCGGGAATTAATTTTAAATTAATCTCTGCCACTTCTGTGTTTTGAATTTAGGAAAATGGATTCCATATTTGGAATCAGGATGTTCAAATTGTGTAAATAGGTAACTTTTATTTTTATACATTTTGAATAATTACTGCGGTAAATATTTTATTTACTATGGTTAAGGGTAAATCCGGTAAATAAGGGTTAAAAAATAATATTATAATAATACTAAATTACCCTAAAACGTGTCTTAACCCTATTGGATGATACATGGTCGACCATGTGAATCTTTGGGTCTTTTTTGGGACCCCATGGATCCACTTGTAAGTGATAATGACACTTTATTTTAATTTAGTTAAAATAAATACAAAAATGACACAAGCATATATCTTTTAGAACAACAATTAGTACATAGTGTTATATATGTTGGATTTTAGATTATAAATATTAATTAGAAAGATAAAAAGATTTCCTACATAATGATATTTTATTTATAATTTTTAGACGTTAAATAATTTATTTTATATACGACACAATGATGATGTAGTAATTACTATAATAGTGAAAAATTAAAATAATTGATATTATAAATACCCAAATAAATATAATATGAAACTTTTAATGAATTAAACTAATTTTCTAGGATAATATGATAAATTAGTATTGATTTAATTGACTTTGTTTGAAGTAATCAATATGTTATGAGTTTCACAAAAATCAACTATTGAATAGTGTCAAAATTGACATAAAAGAGTTCTTAAAACAAATATTATATTATTAATTGATATTAAATTCCTAAAAAACTACGGTTCGTCCAAGAGAATTATATAATTATATTTTCATCATTAATGTACCACTTGGGGGTCTCTTGGATGTATATAGTAAGTTTATTAACCATATTATATAAAAATACAAAGAGACATTGTAAAAGTGAAACTAATTAACTTAGAGTTAATACTTATTGATAAGGTTAATATAAGTACCCAAACCTGTCTAAATTCTATTGTTTGAGTGGTGTTCGACCAATCCCCACCTTAAACTTTTAATAATAAGCTTTGGAGCCATTAGAAACCGAATATGAATTTATTATAAATTAATATTTCTAGCTTTTCCAAAAGTGCCCCTCACCCCTCTTATAAAAGGGCACTCCTCCTTCTCATTTCTTCACACCTTCAAAGCCTTTTGGTTCGGCCAAAATCTGCCCAAATACTCTCCCAACATCCCTCACTACAACCTAGAGGCCTTAGTTTGATCAGAAATCCAACCTAAGGAGCCCTTTTGATCAAAACAAAAGGAAGAACCCGAAGAAGAGGTAATGATTTCACCACCCTTCTCCAAGTTCATTTCTTCTTCCACTTCTTCTTCCTTTGTTTTTACCATTCTAAAATAATAACTCCAGTATCTCACATATACTGTGATGTTATTATAAATATGGTACAACCATATTCAGTATTCTATCAACCCTTTGAATAACATGTCACCATACGTGCGTACGTATGGACTACCGTCTCCACGTCATGGTGTAATTGTTATTCAATATAATATTATTTGGATGGGTATAATAATGATGTGTAACTCATATAAATAATAAATATAACATGTTAATGATTCTGTATATATTATATACCATCCATTTATATATTATTTTAATATCAAAAAAATGATATTGTCGCTCGTGCGTACGTACGGACTACCGTCTCCACGAACGCGATGAGATTCATTCTCCATCGTATCCATTCAAGTATAATTATCATTTGATGATTTAAAAATGATGTTTAAGGACTAGATATCATTCTGGATATGAATAAGATACAACAACCATGGCTTATGTAACAAAACATATAAAAGAAAATGAGTAAGTTAACTCCCGAAACGACGATAATTCTAAGATATTATTAACAAATCAATGTTAAAAGATCATAAATGATATCATATTATTATATATGATTCTTGTATAATTTAATAACAACTATTTCACCATTATACAGGAGGATAACCTACCCCAACCAAGGAAAAGTACAAGGTAGGGGTTTACTTTACAACCTCTTCATTATCCAAGGTTGTTTATACGTAATAATCTACTGGGATCTCTTTATCATCCACATCCATGTTTCTTAAAAATGCATTTCAAAATATTTTTACTATTTACTAGAATATGAGTTAAAGTCATTTATACCCTTTTTGACTTTTATAAGTGGTTTATAAAGGAATCTTTCGGTCATTTTTAAAACAAGGTCCTTTTTAACCTTTTCGACAGAATTAAGGTAAGAATGTTTTTTTTAACTTATATGGCGGGTGCGGCTATTTTCCGCCGTTATAAAATCTTCAAAGCTTCCCTTACAAGCTTATAAGAATATTTTCAAAGAAAATGTTTTATTTTATATGGATCTTAAATTATTTCAAAATAAAAGGAGATATTTCTTTAAAAAGAATTTTGATTTCATCTATGTCAACATCCTTTGATGGATTTTAAGATTATTTGAAGTTGATTTATTATGATACAAAACTTCTATATTGTATTAAAGGTTTTGTGATATGTTTGACTGTGGATGTGCTATTTTTATACCATTCATAGTTTATGGTGAAATTATTGACATTTCGTATGCTAGTTTTAATACGAATGTTTATGTTATGTTTAAACCTTTTCATATGGGAATGGATTGGACTTAGTAAGTGACTGGTGGAGCCCGCTATAGCTCCTCGATGCATCGGTAGGTCTCATGAGACAAACTAGTGTCTTGGCAAAAGGCCTTGAAAAAATCTTATTTGTAGTCTTGGCACGAGGCCTTGGCTATGTGGTTATGATAGTCTGGCATTATGCATTCCATCATTATGAAAGTGGTTATTGATTTTTCATGTGATTATTCGATTAGTAGAATAACCATGTGAATAAGTAAATGGCATTATATCATTTTATTTATGCCATAATATGTTAAAATTTCAAGTTTAAAAGGCTTTTGATTTAGTTATACATTGCCTTAAATGTTTATTCTTATTTATGAAAGTTTCTGCTATATTATTATCCTTACTGGGCATTTGAGCTCACCCCTTTTCTATGTTTTATTTTTCCCAGGAAGTGAAGATGTAAGTTATGAATGACCTGCAGGGATATTATGAGGGGATTATAGTGTGGACTGTGGAAACATTATGTTGTTGTAGTAGTTTTTCATTTTATGATGTAATGTGAAACTTATGAATATATCTAGTGTTTCCTAGGCTACTAAACCAATCGGTCTTTCGAGATTTGATCTTTCTTGTGATCATGCCAATGTTATGTAATAATGCACCGACTCTATGCAACTAGGGTCGGGGCGTTACATTTTATGTATGAATGAACACTGATATTTATTGGATCTTTTCATTCACTAGTCATGGAAATGTGGGTCAAATTAATGGATATGATCCTTACTATTCTACACCATTCAGATATATTGAATGTGACTATGTATGTTTATAATTTATATAGAGATTCTGACCAATGGTGGGTGTTCGTTAATAACACCAAGATGAAGGATGAAATTTAAGAGACATATTGGAAAGTATTTATGAAAATATTTCGTATGATGTACTTTCCTCTAATGGTTCATACAAATAAGGAGTGATAATTCCTAGAGGCTAAGATTAAATAAGGTGAATATATGACAATTTGTGGAGAAAATTTGTCAATGATTTCATGATATGCCTCATATTTTGTTATCAAAAATTACATACAAATTGTGATATTCTTTAATCCTTTTATCCCACACCATTGAATGGATCTAGAAATTTGAGACATTGGGAGTTACGATGAATTTGTTCAAATGTGCTACGAAAGTGTACATGGAGTTTAGAGAGTAGTCCCATGGCTCTGGTGATAATAAAAATGGTTGGAATTTCATGATGGAGGATCTAGTGAGAAAGATGAAAATATGTTTCAACCACTCACATGTCAAAAATATTAGAAGAAATATCAAGGCCACCAAGACCATGAATTTCGAAGAGATATGAGGAATTATGAAAATGTTGTGGTGGAAGGAGAGAACCACCTATGGTTCAATTATTTAACTGTAGAAATCAAGGTAATTGTGAAAGCTAGTGAACTAAACCTAAAATCCTTGTGGGTAATTTGTGTTAGAAACCACCAATGTGAAATGGGGAAGAGAAATATTATGCCATCACAATTGATGATATGGTTACCAAAAATGATGTCATTATTGGTATGTGGGTTATTTATTCAAGAATAGAAAACTTACTATTTTATTATGGTTCTGTGCATCCCTTAATATTTTTCAAGTTCAGTATATATATTCAAACACCACCTCAAAATATGAAGGTTGAGTTTTCTATGACAATAGAAAATGGGGTAATTATTGAATCCAAAGTATATAACTCCTTCCATGTAAATTTCTGTGAACTGAACCTCCTATAAATACTTTCCTTATATGTTTGGGTGGATTTTTGTTCATCTTTGGGAATGGATTATCTCTCTTTACATAGATACAACATCAACTGTCCGGAAAGGGATGTCACCCTTTACATACCAAAATATACTTCAATTTTTACTACTTTTAGGATGAGGATTAACATCGTATAAAATAATTGTCTAAATGGTGTATATTATTTCCGTATAATCAAGAACATATATCTCAAATGTGTGATCAAATGAGGAGAATCATGTTCGAGGACATTCCCATCATGAGGGTCTAAACAAATTTGTTCCTTGAAATTTTTTAGTATCCTTCTTCAAATAGAGATAATATGTTCTGAAATGAACTTATTCCTAGATCTCTATATATTTAAAATACCCCATATAGAGTGGCCATCATTGAGATTGAGAGACCAAAGAATCTATTACAAGATAATCTGGACAATGTTTTTAAATGCCTGAGTGCATCACTATGTGGCGTTCCATTCCTATTATTCAAGAAGAAAGATGGATCAATGCATCTCTACATTCATTATCATGAGATAAAAAATCACAATAATGAACAATTATCCTATACCTTGAATATATTAATTTTTTGACAAAATGAATGGGGCTAAGTATTTCTATATGGAAGACCTTCAGTCAGTATATCACTAATTTAAGGTGAGAAATGAATATATTACCAAGGCTACCTTTTGAATTATGTATGGGCACTATTAATTCATAGTGATTCTAGTTGGACTCACTAATTCTCTATCGATATTCATGGACATAATTAATATATACTTTTCATATTACCTTGACAAATTTTTGGTGATTTTTATTGATTATATTTTGATATACTCTAAGGGAAAGAGGAACATGAGGAAAATCAGAATTATGTATTAAAGACCATGAAAAGGGAGAAACTTTATGAAATGTATATTAAATTTGAGTTATGGGTGGTGTAAGAATCATTATTGGTGCATGTTATCACTAATGAAGGAATATATCTGGACCCTTCCAAAATAAAGGTCGTTGTAGAGTGGACCCATCCAATTCCTATAACATATATTTATAGTTTTATTTTTTTGGCTTAGTCTTAATTTTTATTTTTGAAGAACTTCTAATGATTGTAAATCCCACTAACCATGATGACTCATAACGGTGAAAAGATTTTCTGGACTAGTGAATGTGAAGATGTCATTAAAGAGTGAAAAAATATATTTATCACTACACCAATACTAACACTACTGATAAGTGTGGAACACTTTTTTGTATACAGTGATGCCTAAAAGAAGGGTTAGGCTATGTACTAATGAAAAATGATAAATTGGTAGCCTATGGATCATGGAAGTTTAAAATACATGAGAAAAACTATCTCACACATGATTTGGAGTAGACATCTTTGATCAATGCTTTGAAAATATTATGGCATTAACACTATGGGAATAAGTGTTAAAAATATACTAATAATAAGATCCTAAAATAAATATTCACACATAAGGTTCTTAACATGTACCAGGGAATATGGTTAGATATCATCAAGGATTATGACTGCTAAATCCTCTACCATAATGGTATCGAAAATAAAGTGGTGGATGATCAATGTGTAATGGATCATGAACCATTATCAATGATGACAACTTATAATGATACAATATTATTATACTAGAAATGTATAGACATGTTAATTATATTTTAAGGTAATATCATCAATCTATTCTCAAATTATTTCTTAACTATCTGTCATGTATAAAATAAATGATTCTCAAAGGAAAGATGTAGAAATTTAGAAAAATATAGAATCCATCAGAAATGGTAAATCCTCAGAGTAAAAAATTGGTGAGAAATGAGTTGTAAGATTTGGGTCATGACTATGTGTACCACAAAATCTAGTGATAAATATGGATATTCTAAATGATTCACATAGCTCAACCTTCCCTATTCACATTAGGAGAACAAAGACGTGTTGAGATCTCTAAGAAAACTAAACATGGTACAATATAAAAAATGATATCTCTAAATTTACATCAATGTGCCTCATATGTCATCATCTGAAGGATCAAAGGAAAAAGTCTAAGGGGATGATTCAACCATTCAACATACCAACATTGAAATGGGAAAACAACACCTTGTACATTGTCATGGAACATCGGATGACATCCATAATAAATAATTCTATATGGGTTAATATAAATCATCTTAAAAATGAAGGTAACATTATAAAATTTTGATCGGACATCTCACTGTATCAAATTTCAATGATATACATCATATAACCCATAAGGATACATGTATTAAAACTATTGATTGTGTTCTATTGAGATCATAGATTCAATTACACATTCTGGAGAAGTCTCAAACATGTTCTAACCACTAAGCTAATCTTTAGTACAACTTGTGATCCTCAAACCGATGTCAAATATAAGTGGACTATTTAGATTCTGGAATACATTTTGATAGCATGTTTAATAGACTTCAAAAAATAATGGGATCAACATCTTCCTGTGGTCAATTTACCTTACATGAACATTTTCAACTCAAGTATCTAAATGGATCCATATGAATCAATTTTAGGTAAAATATGCATAACACTAGAATTCTATGATGAAGTCAGTGAACATAAGCGGGAAGGGCCTAAAATATTCAATAAAATTGTGGAAAATGTGAAAACCATTTAGCATCACATCAAGGCTCCCCTATGTTTATAGAATAACTATTCAGGCAATAGTCAATGGGATATATTGTTTCAGGTTGGGGACATGGTATTCCTCCACCTATCTCTAATAAATAGAATCATGTGATTAGAGAAGAAGGGACAACTATGTCCCAGTTACATCGGAACCTTAAATATTATTAACAGTGTTAGAGTTTTTTCCTATTGACTAGAAATTCCACATACCTCATCTCAAGTACATAATGTATTCCATGTATCCCTAAATAGGAAGTACATATGAGATTAATCAGATGTAAAAAAATTAGATGTGGTCTAGTTGGAAAATTATCTCTCTTATGAGGAGAAACAGGTGAAGATCCTGGACTATAGAGATAATGTTCAATGCAACAAGACTACTCACCTTGTCAAAGTTTAATGGCATAACCATAAGTACAAAGGGAATACATAGTAACTAGAGGAAACTTTTATGGAGAATTACCTTCACATATTTCAACAGAAAATGTATAATAAAATTTATATGAAGAAATTTCATATGGGGAATAATATAACGACCCAATAATTTATTAATGTAAAAAACATTCTTATAATTATGTAATATAGTATAAAAAAATATAAAATCACCTTCGGAAGAAAATACAAACATTACCATAATTTAAGGAACTGATACCAATGGAATAGTAACTTGACCTTTAGAATAGTAATGTGGCCTCTAGGAATAGTTACATGTCCAATAGAATAGTAAACTCATATATGAATGTATGAATAAAATATACATATCTTATAAATGATAATATGGTATTATTTTATCATAGTATATGTCAATAATTGTTTTAAAATTTATTAATGATGTGGTGATATTTTTATAAAACAAAAATATTAATTTTTAATTTTATAAAAAATTAAAGGATTGAAAAGAAAATTCAATTTCATAAAATTTATTAATTACATACTATATATTTTCTTACGATAATAAGACAATTTTATGATACAATAATTAATTTTTCAATGTACTAAAAAATTAGTTCTTATTTTAAAATCTGTATTTCCCATGTAAATGATGGTATTAATGAAAAATAAAATTTATTATTTTTATAAAATTATTTTTAAAAAATGGAGTTCATTTTTTAATTATACACATTAAAAAAATCTTCGAGTAATGTTTTAGAATTTTTATTAATCGTTTAATTTTTGTTGAATTGTGAAACATTGTAATTTACTCTATTTAAACAATACGTGATTTATTAAGTCATGAATTACTTGTGGATTATGAAAGAACAAAATATATAAATATACATAATTATTTTAATATTTTTATTGATAGGGTTCAAAATATTCATTTTTCGCCCATAATACTAAAATAATGAATAAAATAATCTGAAAACACCCCTCTCCTCCACTATAAATATCACCCATCCCCACATATTCTCCTCAAAACGTCCAATCCATGAAGATTTTCAAATTTTTCCCAATCCCCTTCCCATTCCCCTCCCATCCAATAACCTTTGGTCATAACAAAATACCAAAACCAATTTCCCAAAGGATATTCTCAAGGGAAGGAATTTATGAGGTAAAATCCTCTTTATTTTTATTTTAAATTCATTACAATATTTTTATTTTCATTTTATATTCTCACCTCCACTCATAAAAAGGTAAGTGTAACTTAATTATATAATATTTACTATAATTTTATTATTTTTATTCAGTAATCAATCATCAGACCTCTCACCAAATCTCTTATATTTTAAAAATGAAAACGTTGTTCATGGGTTCTTGATTTATCAACTTCGAGGAAGAAAAATTATCATTTTCCTTTACCAACATCAAGGATTGTCATGAAACCATAATAATTTTCAAACTATATTTTAAAATTTATGTTATAACATTTTTTAAGTTTTGGAAATAACTTATATATATATATAATATTGAGTAACAAAATAAAACGAGTTTTTTGTGATTGAAAATCAAAAAAAAACATCTAATTTACTATCTTTTACATGTTATATAATGAATAATTTAAATGAAAAAAATAAAGTAATATATATGAGGAATTAAAATCATGTTGTGTCGCTAATTTTATAAAATCATTATCAGCTTACATGATCTTTCATACATGTATACAATTGAAATGATCATGAAAAACAAGTATAAGAACACACTCGAACGATGAAACTGAATACTATAACCCTAATAATGTCCATAAAAACATAATAAAAATATAATTATTAAAATACATTTATAAGGGGTTATATATTTGTTAATTAATTAAACTAATTTTGGTATAAATTATATTAATTTGAATAAATCATTGAGACATAAGGTTCAGGTATTATCAAGCCCAATTTCTTTTCATTGGGTTATTCCACATTAGTGAAAAAATTTATTATTTATGTTCTTTTTATATTACACAGATATAATTTAATTTCCCTTCCTTTTTTATGGCTATAATATATATGTTACTAATAAAACCTTATGAAAAAATCACATCTTTTCTAAAAATAACACTTCCTTAAAAAACACATTTTAACTCCTCGATGTATTTCTTCATCACAATAGAATGATTATTATTATAAAAAATATCTATTTACCTTTCGCAGTTAGTAACCCCTATGTTTTTTCATAAATATATTTTTTATTAAATTAATCTCATTCCATTCCATGTGTTACTTGATATCCAACATTAATTTCCCATATTCTCCATGTATTAGTTTTCAATATTATATGGACTATATTATAAGCCACGTGTTGGGACGACATGAAATTTCGAGGCCCATTGAGCATGAAATAATTGTTTAAAAAATATTAAAAAAATAAATGGCACGTGTATGTAATTTTAATATAAATGTTGAATAACCTCTAAATAGGTTCCCAGATCATAAATCCGAGTGAACCATTATTTTCAGAGTATCAACCTTACACTACGTTTGGAGTTATGGGTAAACTACGAAAAGTATTCAAGGGTGATTAAATTTAATAAAATAAATTTAGAATTTAATATATTTTTATATTTCATAAATGCAGTGATGTACTTACACTTTTTCATATAAATAATTCTTTAGACAGGGATTGTTGTTTAGGCTCATAACCCTATAATTCCCTTAAGGCTCTAGACAAAAAACCCTGATGATTTCACTCGGAAAATAATAATAGAACTGTGAATATTTCCATTTTTATGGATCTCACTAGTAGAAATAGATCTTCAATTGTTAATTATCCAATTCCTAGGTATGATGCATTATTTTATATTTCCTTCCCCATTCATAAATTCAATGATGAATGCATATCAACTAACAAACAGGTTGATCCGCAATTTGATCGCTCCTTGTGTGATGAGTTATACATTGTTGGATTTATAATGTCTGGTTATAGGGATTATTGTTATCATTTTTTATTGTTCTTTTGGGAATGAAATAATGTTGTTACAAACAATTTTTGTAGTTCTTTTCTCATATTTTTTCGTTGTGTATTTTCTCTCCCTCGATTGTTCTATGTTTTCTTGTTACTTTTATAAGTTTCGAATGAATAATAAATGAACCTTTGTTCCATGGAAAAACAATCCGAAATTAAAGATACAACTTTGGGATGACCTAAAATAGGTGTGATGGTGATAGAAAATGGAAAATAAAAATGGTTTTGGAGATTCATTCATTAGGAGAAACGCGTTAGGATGGATTTAAATGAATTTCTGAGCTGATTAAAGGGGAAAACACATTGAATCTGTGTTAGGGTGTTTAGAGGATCCTAGATATAGTGTTTCAAAGTGAATGAACCATGTAAATGGAATCCAGAAGATCATTCGAGGTTTGTCGAGGAAGAATTGGATGTTCTATAAATTACAAAAACAATGGTTTCTATGTCTATATACTTGGAGTTTGTTCATCACCAGACCACATTGTGTGCACTCTTGGAGTACATCAGCACGAGTGGAGTACATAGGTTTCCTAAAAGGCATGTTCTCCACCACATATCATGGTATTGGTCAGATACACAATCTTCCCCATGTACTAGTACATGGGTTGATGCCATGTACCGGCACGTGGCCAAATTACATGGCTGGATACCAGATGAGAGAACACGACATGTGACTCCTTATACCTGTTGTGTAAATCCATTCCTACATGAAATGTTTTAAATATATGGATCTTTGTACATGGGTAGTACTCAGGGACAAGGGACATGATGTGCGGCCCTACTAGACGTTGTGGACCCGTTTCAACATGGCTGGAACCAATTTTACAATGTCTCTTAGAGAGGTTTTGTTAAGGGTTTTTTATCATTTTATTTTCCTTAAATTTTAGAGTGAATCGTTAGCTAATCATGGAAGTAATATCCCTTTAGAATGAAATCTGGGATAAATTTTTTGGAATCCCCCAAGAGTCCCATATAATATCTCCTATTCATTCTTCATGCAATATGTAGATTCTTTGATATTGATGTGACCAAGCTTACCAGACACCAATCCTCTACCTAGCATGCTTTTCGAGATTGTGTTTTTCTCTCACCCATTGGTCCTGGCAGTTATCCCCAACTATGTATCATATATCTATCATCAAATCTATTAGTGTATCTCTCTCTCATGATGGTTCACGAAGGATAGTACTTCTCATATGGATGTCATCTGTTCAATGGGACTCAAGTGTGTGGTCTCTTAGACAAGTGCTTCGTGGAATCTTTGAGCCAAATCCCTATTGTTGGAATGTTGTATCTGTGACATGCTACAATAATGTGTGTCTTCGATTGAGTATATCTAGATATTTTTATATGTTCTATAGAAATATAATTGTGTATAGATAATTTTACATTACATGTTCATATTTCATTGTGGTTTTGTGTTGTCCTAGAGAGTATTGTTATACTAACCGCTACACAATCGTTTCCCACACATGACATGTCTTTTGAATTTGAAAGACCATTTCATTTAGTCCTATGGGGACTAGTACTAGATGGAGCTTTGTTACATTATGTAGGTCGGGGTGTTCCTACTACTACAAACAGCGGTCTCAGTACCTTTTGTTTTGAGGTTGGACTTTTGGTTTACAGACTATTTTTTGAGGGTTAGTATTATGACCTAGTTTTCTATAATTTCTACACATTCAGGTCAAACTATTTTGATTCATATATATTGGTATGCATGCAATGGTTTCCTAAATTTTTTTACAATTCATCATTTTGTGATATTAGAGATGTTTACATGTGTACAAGTTCATTGGCAATGTCTCCCATGTTAGTGATATGACTACTCATTTCTAGTAACCATCCCCTGGTCTATTGGGGGTGGGCGTGTGGAGTCGCAGCATGGGTCCCACTATAATGGGTCTCGAAAGAATGGTATTGGATGGATCAGTTCTAATTTAGAACCGTGATTCTATGAGATTTGTTTCGGGAAATATTTTTATGTGTTTTTATTTCATCATTTAGACCAGGGACTCTAATGTTGGTGTGGGTGGCCAACGTATCCATCCACCAAGATTCGGATAACCTTCTTATTGACTCAGAACATGATATCTATAGTTGTAGGGAAAATAATTTTACATGAATAAAATACGAATTTGTTGTGGTCTCCATGTCTATCTTGATTCATCACTCTAGATATACGTACTGATCATGGTACATATTAATTTCTTATAGGATGACTCCATTACACATACTAGAGAGGATTCAGTAACATGACCACATTTATGACCCCCTCACTGATGTGGCTTCATTATAGGGAAATGTTCGCCAAATGTTACCTCCATGTGGGGAACCAACTACATTTCCACCTTTGTAGAGGAACATGGTACCTGTTGTACCAGCAGATGAGGAGTGCTGGATGAGCATGATTCTTGAGTTTTTTAGATAGAGACCACTTAGGTTTTGAGGAGAGCCCCACACTCAAATTGATGAGGACTGTTCTGAGGTAGTGACTAGTTTTTTCTGTCTAGTTTGGAGATTAGAAAATTAGATGGTGGTCCTTGAACCGAGCCTTCTATAGGGCTTAGTAGGGTGATGGTGGAGTATTTCCTCCTAGAATCACGATGAGGCAACAATTTTTTATTAAATGTTTGATCCTCTCTTCAATTAATAGTTCATAACTAGTTATGCTAAGATTTGTGCATATAAAAGAGCCTCTTATTCTCTAGAAGTGTAGCATGATAGTGACTGACAGTTCATCGGGGATCCCTAACCATTGCAAGTATGAAATGGATATGGTTAGGAATGAGTACATCAGGGATCAAACTTCAAGTGAGGTATTCATAGTGACATATAAGCCAACATTATCCCTCTATGAATTCTGTCGTATGCTAGGGTTATTGGAAGAGATTTATTGGTTGAAAGCTTCTTGGATGAGCAGATATATCCGGTGAATTTCATTACTGTACATTCATGTGTGGAGACCTCATCAGCTTGGAGCCAACATCAATCTCAGGGATCCAAATGTTGGATATGTTTTTGGAGGAGCTCCTACGTTAGAGGGTGTTTAGTTTAGGGATCAAATATTGGGTCCAGTTATCCTAAAGAGAAGTTATTCTATTAATGTGATGATAATGGAAATCATGCTAGTGTTTTCCCAAACTATCGAGCTACTGATAGGGAAAGAGTGGATGGACCACAGAGGTAGATACAATGATAGATGTGAGAATATCCATACGGAGTCGGACATGCAAGAAGAGTAAGAAGATTATTAATATGTGGTCGATGTTTCAACATGTTACAACCACCACTTTTTGTTTGTAATGTCTTGGATTTTACATACTTTATTTTAAAAATATGTGGGAATTATTTTGAGACCAGTCTTCGAGACAGAGTGCAGTTCTGAGGCCCAGTGAGCCCGAAAAAAAACATTATGATTTTAATTAAATAATTAAATTTTGTGTGCATGCAGTTTTCATGAAAAAGTGGAATAACTCCTGAATGGGTTCCCAGATCGACAATCTGAGGGCACCGTTGCATCTAGAGTAATGGGTTTACCATCGAAGATACCTAACATCAGCCGACGCAGGTCAGTGGTGAAATCCAGATTTTGGACATAAGAGTAATAAAATATTTATATAAAAATATTTTATTCTGCAGTGAAATCTTTTCAATCTACTACAATAGATATCTTTTATCATTTTTTTTAAATAAAGGCTTGCGCAGGGGTGTAGGGTTACAAACCCCATAACCTTGAAACCCATTGCGGCTCTAGAGGCTCTAGAGAAAACCTCCCAACGCGGCGACGACGTTCTTGATGATTTTCGCCGGTGATGACGATGTAGTGACTGGATATTTGCCAATGAACGACTTGGATCCAAGTAGGATGTTAGTTTGGTGATCTCTTTTCCCCGTTCTTGATTCTTATGATGAACGCGGACTAATCCACAAACATATTAGCCCGTGGATCGATCATTTTGTGGGATGGGTTATTTTCGGGAATTGTGGGGATTTGATTCTTGAAATTAATTTGGTTTTTGTTCAACCTTCTAATGGTGATGAACCAAGATCAACACAAACATCGATCGAGATTTGTCCCTCTTGATTGTTGTGTTTTTTTCTCTTTCAGTTCCTACGCGTTCTTCGTGTGTGTTCTACGCATTCTTGGAGGAAATGGACCGTTGCGCATTTTTTTGTTGGCTCAACAATCTGAAATCAAAGATCCAACATCGAGACAACTTAGCGGAGGTGCGACGGCAACGAAGGCGGAAAAATTGGTGTGGTCCAAATAATCCAGTTCTTTTAGCATTTTTGTGGGGGCGGATCGGGACGTGCTATCAAGGCCGATGGGAAGCCCGAAACTGACGGAATCGGTTTCTTAGGGGCAGGAAAACCCCAAATCCTGAGTTTCATGATGATCTGACGGTTGGATCAAGAACATGTGATTTGGCCGAGGCGTGCAGAGGAAGACAATGATATTAGAGAAATCCCAACTACATGGCGTGTAGTATTGGCTACACGGCATTTGTTTGTCAGTGGATTACCTGGCGTGTACTCCGAGAGTACACGGGTACGGGTTGGGTATGCGGACAAGGACATGACGTTTATACCCATCCCCAGCCAGACCAGTCCCGTTACTGTGGATACCACATGTACTTGTACACGGGAATGCGACACTAACATGGAAACCATGCACGGGCATCCGGCCAGAGTACACGGGTTTTTTCCCAGTTAGCAGGACAGGGCGTGTGCTTTGACTTACACGCCGTGTATATGGTTTCCTTTACGCCTTTGACATCAGACATGGACCGTTTACCCGGGCAGTACCCAGATTAAAGGAACACAGCGTGAAACCCTACTACACACCGTGTAGTCTAGTTTTACACAGCTTGAACGGATGACATGGTCCGTTTACACGGGCAGTACTCGGGGTCATGGAACACGGTGTGTAACCAAACTACACTCCGTGTAACCCATTTCACATGGCTTGATCTAGCTGCCTTATGTGACTTGGAATAGTTTCCTTAGTGTTCGTCCCCCTTAGTCTTTCTCCAGAAGGTTTTCAGTATCATTTCCTACATACAAGAGTATGATCCCTTCAGCGGGAACTCTTGAATAGAATTGCAGGAATCCCCTCTGTGAGACTTGGAGCCAGATACTCTATTCATTCCTGGAACCCTAAGTAGGGTTCTTGGTATCGACGTGACCAACTATACCCAGGCACCGATCCTCTACTTAGGGGATTAACTCAGACTGAGTTGTCAGAATCACCCCATGACTAGGTTGTGATCCTCATCTGAGCACCATGATCTCAAAGTATATGTGGAGTGTGTTCCACCGAAATGATTACTTCGCATCTCCCTATTAAGACATAGGAGTGTGTTCTTGCGGTTTCATTCTTAGTGGAATCTTAAAGCTGGAACATAGTGGTTGTTTGAAAGGGGCGTTTTTGTATGAGTATATCTGGATATTCATATTATATGTTCTGTAGATATATGTTGTGTTGATCTGACTGTATCTTTCCTTTTTGGTATTTCCCCTTGTTGTTTTTACTTTGTGGTTTTGGGGTGTCCTACTGGGTATTTTTATACTCACCCCTAGACGGGCTTTTCCCGCACATGTCGTATCTTGTGCAAACAAGCGGTCCTTTTACAAGATTCTTGGCAGACCAGGACCAGATGGTACTCAGTGAGGTCAGACAGGCCGAGGTGTGTTCCTACGGATACAGACTGCAGTCCCAGCACCATTCTTTACAGGTTGGACTTTGCTACAGAATCTCTTTTATTGGGCTTGTACATTTGTCCTAGGGTTTTACATTACTGTACTTTACCTTCCTGTCGTACTCTGTTGGTTGGGTTCCAGTGTATGCATGCATCTATTTCTTTTTTGTAGTTTTTACTTTCCAGTTTTGTGAGCTTGTAGATGTTTGTGAATGTGTACAGGTTTATAGGAAATTCCTCCTAGGTTAGTAGTATGCCTACTCAGTGCTAGTCACCAGCCCCTGGCCTATTGGAGGCGGGCTTGGGGTGTTAGTGCTCGGGCCCCACTGGAACGGGACGGGACAGAGTGGTATTAGAGGTGGTCGGTTCTACCTTAGGACCGAGAGTCTATGAGTTGGTATGGAGTAATAATGTTAATTGTTTCGAGTTTGGCTTTTAGGCCAGGGACCCCAGTGTTGGTGCGGGCAGCCGACGTATCCATAAACCAGCGCTCTGATAACTTTTTTTTCGACTCGGAACATGAGAACACTAGTTGCAGGGGAAAATAATGGTATATGCATCATATAAGAATGGGTTGTGATTTCCATGTCCTTCTTGTGTCATATCTCCATATATACTCACTGACTATGATACATCATGTTTTATTATAGGATTCCTTCACGACGGCACCCGTTAGGATCCAGCAGCTTGATTACTAGGATAACCTCCTCAGTGATGAAGCCTTGATACAAGAACCGGATCCCCCAGTTTTACCATCAGGTGGTGTGCTGGTTATTCCGTCACCTATGGAGTAGTGTTTAGTGCATGTTGTACCAGTGGAAGAGGAGCGCAGGCTGAGTGCAATCCATGAGTTTCAGAGATAATGACCCCTCAGGTTTCGAGGCGCGTCTGACCCTCAGGCAGTAGAGGACTGGCTTGAGGCAGTGGCCAGAGTCTTCCGTTTGGTCAGGACACCAACAGACCAGATGGTGATCCTAGCAGCGAGCCTCCTGTAGGGCTCAGCAGGGTGATGATAGAGTTTGGTTATTCAGACTCATGATGAGGCGAATTTAGCATTGAAAGAGTTGGGAGTCTCTTTAGAGGTTAGTTTTCACTAGTTTCCCTGAGAGCAGTACGTATACAGGACCTTCTTCAGCTCCAACAGGGAACCATGATGGTGGATGACTATTCATCAAGTATTACCGACCTCTCGTAGTACTCGATGGATATGGTCAGAGATCATTAATTCAGATCTCGGACTTTTGAGTGGGGATTCTGCAGAGATATCTGAGCTAGAATTATCCCTATGAGCATTCCTACATATGCTACAGTGATCGAGTGGGATTTGGTGGTCGAGAGCTTCTTGGCAGAGCAGAGATAGCCAGCAGTTGTCAGTAGCGAGCGAGCTAGAGCAGAGTCCTCGACAGTAGGGAGCCGACGTCAGGGACCAGGGCGTTGGAAGACATTTTCTAAGGAGATCCCAAGATAGGGGATCTACCATACAAGGTTCGTAGGGACCATCTAGCTAGCCTCAAGAGAGGCGATGCTACTCATGTGATGGCATGGGATATCTCGCTCGAGATTGTCCGACCCGCCGTACTACTGACACGGGAGTTGTGGATGGACCACCGAGGCAGAGGCAACGTGTGGAGAAGATAGATCTATAGGGCGACGGATGCGGTAGAGGAGATGGAAGACCAGCTAGAGGTGGTCGGCATTTTGATCTTTTACTACAACCACCCACAGGAGGTCCACCCCAGGCTCAGGGAGCTGGTGGACAGAGGTAGGGACAACTACAGGCGGTAGAGGCGTATGACCCAGGTACTCCCAGAATGATTAGAGGTACAATCTGTGTCTTTTATACTTTTTTTGTTGTACTAATAGACACAGGTTCTAGTCATTCCTTTCTGGCTGCTTATTGTGTTCGTGACCTTGACTTTCCTCTTGAGCTGTTGACTAGACCCTTACGCTTAGAAACACCAACTAGAGAGGATTCTGGGATCACATACCTTTGCAGACAGTGTGACCTAACCCTTGGAGGCGAGAGTTTCAGTTGGAACCTCTTGGTGGTAGCATCGAGGCCATATGATGTCATTCTAGGAATGTATTGGCTATCCACAGTTCATGCCCAGATCGACTATTTTAGGCAAAGGTTGTGGTGTGTCCACAATGATGGAACAAGGTTCTCTTTTGTCGATGAAAGAGAGACCCAGGTAGTGCAGGATGGACTCGTACATATGAAGGTGCAACTGATATCCTATCAGTTGGCTAGCCTATCCCTTGGTGCAACAGATGTTACCAGTTTCTAATTTCCATCAGTAGTGGTTGAGTACGAGGATGTATTTCTGGAGGATGTCCCCAGACTACCTCCCCATCGGCAAATAGATTTCTTCATTGAGTTGCAACCCGGGATGACACCGATATCTATATTAGCATATCAGATGGATCCTGCAGAGCTTTTTGAGTTGAGGGTGTAGCTGGAAGACTTGGAGAAGAATGACTTTCTAAGACCTAGCATTTCACCCTGGGTGGCCCTAGTGTTGTTTTCCATGAAGGTAGATGAGAGCTTGATACTATGTGTGGATTACCGGGGCTTGAATCAGGTGACCGTGAAGAACCGATATCCACTACTAAGGATCGATGACCTCTTCGACTAGTTTAGAGGGGCACGATGGTTCTCGAAGGTTGATCTTCGATCATGCTATCATCAGTTGTGAGTACGGGATAAGGATATACCGACGATAGCTTTCAGATTTCTCTACAGTCACTATGAGTACTTGGTGATGCCCTTCGGTATGACAAACGCCCCGGCAATGTTTATGGGACTCATGAACAGAATATTCCAGCCCTATCTGGGTCGGTTTGTAGTGGTCTTTATCGATGACATCCTTGTGTACTCTTCCTCCGAGGAGGAGCACTTGAGACACCTGAGGAAGGTTCTGGAGACACTCCGAAGCACCAGTTGTATGGGAAACTCTCGAAGTGTCAGTTCTGGATACAGGAGGTCCACTTTCTAGGACATGTTATCTCAGTAAGTGGTGTGTCCGTGGACCTAGACAAGGTGGAGGCAGTGTTAGCATGGAATCCACCCCAGAGTGTAATGGAGGTGCGGAGTTTCCTTTGGTTGGTAGGCTACTCTCGGAGATTCATTTGTGATTTCTCCAGGATTTCATCACCCATGACAGCTTTGACTCGAAAGGGGAAGCCTTTTGTGTGGACCAAGATATTCCAGTAGGCTTTCCAGCAGTTGAGACAAAGTCTGACGAGCGCCCCGATCTTGAAATTACCAGAAGAGGGTGTCGAGTACGTAGTGTTCTGCGACGTATCAGGAATCGGGATTGGTTGTGTCCTCATGAAGAGGCAAGCAGTGATTTCCTATGGGTCACATCAGTTGAGGCCACAGGAGTAGAACTACGTGACCCATGATCCTGAGTTGGCAGCGGTAGTATTTCCGTTGAAGATGTGGTGGCACTACCTGATGGGAGAGCGGTTTACCGTCTACTCTAATCACAAAAGTCTCAGATATATATTTTCTAAGAAGGATTTTAATTTGAGACAAATAAGGTGGCTTATGTTCCTCCAGGATTATGACTTTGAGATCATTTACACATCTGGGAAGGGGAACTTTGTGGAAGATACTCCTAGAAGGAAATCCATTTCGTAGTTGGTGGATGAGGCGACGAGGTAGCTAGCCACCTTACAGTTATCCTTTTTGGATAGAGATGAGGGAGCTTACCTTCAGTCGATGGTTGTTACCCCTCCACTCTTGCAGTGAGTGAGGGAACCATAGCTCTAGGATGCTATCTGTGAGACTCTACATGCTAAGATATTAGTGGGTGATGCTACCAATGGATATTAAATAGGTGGGGAGAACGTTTTTCTATTAAGAGGGAGCCCAGTAGTACTATTGATGTTGAGGGAGGAGGTTCTGAGGGAGTCCCATATGTCTCATTTGGCGGTGCATCCAGGTGTGGAATAGATATACAAGGACCTCCAACATCGGTTCTGGTGGCCAGGAATGAAGAAGAGTGTGGAAGAGTTTGTGTCTCGGTGCCTTACTTGATAGCATGTAAAGGATGTGCACCATGTGCCCGCAGGTTTGACAAAGCCCCTTGAGGTTCCAGAGTGGAATTGGGATAGGATATCCATGGCCTTCGTTATGGGTTTACCACGTACGTCTATTGGACATGATGCCATCTGGGTGATCGTTGTTCGACTCACCAAGTCGGCCCACTTCCTAGCCGTACAGAAGCAGAGCTCAGTAGAGAGATTGGGACACCTCTATGTGCGGCAGATAGTTCGACTTCATGGAGTTCAATCAACGATCGTCTCAAATCATGATGCTCGATTCACATCCTGGTTGTGGAAGGGATTGTAGGAAGATTTTGGGACTCAGTTACGCTTGAGCATAGCGTTTCATCCCCAGACTGATGGTCAGACAGAGCGAACCATCCAGGTTCTATAGGATATTCTTCGATCCTGCATACTTGACTTCGGTTGTAGCTGGGATGATCACCTAACAATGGTGGAGTTTTCTTACAACAACAGTTATCATTTCACAATTTTTATGGCACCATTCAAGGCTTTGTACGGGAAAACATGAGGGACACCACATTCTTGGACTGACCCAGGAAATGCATCACTCATGGGCTCAGAGATTGTGAGAGCTACTACAGAGTAGGTGTTGGTCATCTATGAGCAGATGAAGACTTCAAATAGTCGGAAAAAGTCTTATGTCGACAGGATGTAGAGGCCGATGGAGTTCGAGGAGGGAGACCATGTGTTCTTTCGGGTCACACCTCGACGGGGATTGCAAAGATTTTCCAGAGGCGTCAAGCTATCTCCGAGGTTTATCGGATTTTTCCAGATTCTGATTAGAGTTGGCGAGGTGGTGTATCTCTTTTCTCTACCTACTCAGATGGACCAGGTTCACAATTTATTCTATGTGAAATAGATATGGAGGTACGTGCATGATCCATCGCACATCATCGACTAGGGAGAGCTGGACATCGATGATGAAGTGACCTTTGCTGAGTACCCAGTAGAGATCAGGGATTGGCAATAGAATATCCTTCATGGGCAAGTTATTCCCTTGGTGCATGTCTGATGGCAGTACGGGAATCTCCAGGAGAGCACGTGGGAGAAGGAGGCTCAGATTCGTGTATAGTACCCACATATTTTTGAGTAGCCTTTGTTTTGGCTTTTCGGGTACGTAAAATCTCTAAGCTGGGTGTGATGTAATGTCTCATATTTTCTATACATCATTTTCAAAATATGTGGGAATTTTTTCAAGAACAGTCTTCAAGACGACATGCAGTTCTGAGGTCCTGTGAGCCCAGAACAAATGTTTGAATTTAATTAAATAATTAAATTACGCACACGTGCAGTTTTCCAAAAAAAGTTTAATAACTCTTGAACAGGTTCTAGGATTGTAAATATGAGGGTTCCGTTGCATCTAGAGAATTGGGTTTACCCTAGAAAAGACCTAACATCGGCCGACGCAGGTCGGTGGTGAAATCTAGTTTTTGGATGTAAGAGTAAGATAATATTTAAATAAAAATATTTTATTCTGCAGAAAAATATTTTCAATCTGCTGCAATAGATATCTTTTATCTTTTTTTAAATAGATTCTTATGAAGGGGTCCATGGTTACAAACCTAATAACCCTGAAACCCTTAGCGGCTCTAGAGGCTCTGGAGAAAACTCCCAACACGGCGACGACTTTCTTGACGATTTCTGCTGGTGACGATGATGCGGCGACTGGATATTCACCAACGAACGTCGTGAATCCAGGTAGGATGTTTTTTGGTGATATCTTTTCCTGTTCTTGATTCCTATGATGAACGCGGACTAATCCTTGAAACAATTGGCCCGTGGATCAGTTGTTTTGCGGGATGGGCTATTTTCCAGGAATCATGGGGATTTGATTCTTGAAATTAATTTGGTTTTTGTCCAACCTTCTAACCATGACGAACCAAGATCGACATGAACATCGATCGAGGTTTTTCCCTCTCAATTGTTGTGTTTTTTTCTTTCCCGGTTCCTAAGCGTTCTTCGTGTGAGTTCTACGCATTCATGGTGGAAATCAATCGTGGTGCATTTGTTTGTTGATGAAACGATCTGAAATGAAATATCCAACATCGAGATGACCAAGCAGAGGTGTGATGGCGATGGAAGCAGACAAATCGATGTGGTCCAAAAATTCCTTTTCATCGAGTGTTTTCATGAGGGTGGATCCGGATGCGCTATCACGGCCGATCGGAAGCCCGAAACCTATGGAATGGGTTTCGTAGGGGTCGGACGACCCTAAATCCATAGTTTCATGTTGATCTGATGGTTGGATCAAGAACTGGAGATTTGGCCGAGGCGCGCGGAGGAAGATAGTGATTCTGGAAAAATCCGGACTACACGACTTGTAGTATAGGCTACACGGCGTGTGTTCGTCACCAGATTACCTGGCATGTACTCCAGGATTACACGGGCATGGTTTGGGTACACGGCTAAGGACACACCATGTATACCCTTCCCCGGCCAGACCTGACCAGTTACACGGGATACCCCGTGTACTGGTACACAGGAAGGCGACACAGACACAGACACCGTGTCCGGGCATCCGTCTATAGTACACTGGTGTTTTCTCAGTTAGCAAGACATAGCGTGTTCTCTAACATACAAACTGTGTATATTCTTTCCTTTACGCCTTCGACGTCTGACACGGGCCGTTTACAAGGGCCGTTTACACGGGCAGTACCCAGAGTCAAGGAACATGCCGTGTAAGCCTACTACACGCCGTGTAGTCTTGTTTTACATAGCTTGAACGGATGACACATGTCGTTTACTCGGGAAGTACTTGAGGTGTAAGAACACGTCGTGTAACCATACTACACGTTGGGTAACCCGTATCACATGGAATGAGCCAGTTTCCTTCTGTGACATGACCTAGTTTTCTTAGGGTTTGTCCCTTTAGTCTTTCTCTAGAAGGTTTTCGGTATCATTTCCTACATACATGAGTATGATCCCTTCAATGTGACCTCCTGATAAGAGTTCTTGGAATCCCCTATGTGAGACTGGGATCCAGATCCTCTATTCATTCCTAGAACCCTATGTATTGTTCTTGTTATCGACGTGTCCAACTTTACCCGGGCTCCGATCCTCTACATAGCGGATTAGCTCGGACTGAGTTGTCGGAATCACCCCATGAATTTGTTGTGATCCTCATCTGATCACCATGATTATAAAGTACTTGTGGAGTGTCTTCTCCCAGATCGAGTACTTTGTATCTCCCTCTTTAGACCTAGGAGTGTGTTCTCCCGGTTTCATACTTAGTGGAATCTTCGAGATGGATCTTAGTGGTTGTTTGAAAGGGGAGTTTGTGAATTAGTATATCTATATATTCTTTTTATATGTTCTCTAGACATATACTATGTAGATCTGATTGTATATTTCCTTTGTGGTATTTTTCCTTGTTGTGTATCCTATGAGGTTTCGGGGTTTCCTACAGGGTATTGTTATACTCACCCCTGCACAGGCTTTGCCCGCACATGTCTTGTCTTGTGCAGACGAGCGGGCCTTTGATACGATTTTAGGCGGGCAAGGACTGGATGGTACTCAGTGAGGTTGGAGAGGCTAAGCTGTGTTCCTATAGCTATATAATGCAGTCCCAACACCTTTCTTTATAGGTTGGACTTTGTTACGGACTCTCTTTTGGTGGGCTTGTAATTTTGGCCCAGGGTTTTACATTACTGTACTTTACCTTCATGTCGTACTCTCTTGGTCGGGTTCTAGTTTATGCATTCATCTATTTCTTTTTTTAGTTTTTACATTTCAGTTTTGCGGGCTTGAAGATGTGTGTGCATGTGAACAAGTTTTTAGGCAATTCCTCCCATGTTAGTAGTATTCCTACTCAGTGCTAGTCACCAGCCCCTGGCCTATTGGAGGCGGGCTTGGGGAGTTGCAGCTCGGGCCCCACTGGGAAGGTCGTGACATAGGTGGTCCGCATCATGCTCAAATAGATGGTTGATAATGGTGGGGATAGCTATCTATGTTCAATGAAAATGAAATAGGGGTTCCAATAGTGATTGGAGGTGAGAGTTCATGTTGGATCATCCTGGTAAAAAATTGAGGAATTATGAATTAATTCTTGGTATGGATTGGTTATCTTTATTTCAAGCACAAATTGACTATTTTTTGTTAATGGTGTTGTGTGTCTGCAATGATGGAATGTGGTTTTCCATTGATGGAGAAAAGGAACCCCAGAAAGAACATGATGGACTCATCAATTAGAGGGTGGAAAATATTAATCATCAGTTGGATAGACTACCCCACGGTGCATCAAATGTTATGAGTCTCCAGTTCCTAGGAATTGTGGAGGAGTACAAGGTTGTATTTTATGAATAAGTTCTAGGATTATCTCTCCTCTAAGAGATATAATTATACATTTATTGACACCTAGGGATGACACCAATATCTACACCAGCATATGTGATGGCTCCCGGAGAGCTTCATGATATAAGGGTGAAATTTTAGGACCTACACAGGAATGGATTCGTGAGACCCATTGTTTCACCATGGGGGGGCAGTTTTGTTTACCAAAAAGGAATACTAGAGCATGAGGTTGTTTGTGGACTACGAGTGCTTGAACTAGTTTACCGTGAAGAGCATGTATCCACTACCAAGGATTGATGTCTTCTTCAATAAATTGAAAGGGGAAATATGGTTATCTATGGTTGACCATCAATCATTCCATCACCAGTTGTGTGTAAGGTACGATAATATATTGAATATGTATTTCAAATGTCGTTATGGAAATTATGAGTACTTGTTGATACCCTTGGGCATGATGAGCACCCCAGTAGTGTTCTTGGGGATCCTGAATAGGACCTTTTATCCTTATTTATATAGGTTCTTGGTAGTCTTCAATGACATAATCCTTTTGTACTCATCGTATAAGGAGGAGCTGTAAATACTCTTAAATATGGTTTTGGACGTACTCCAAGAGATCTAGATTTATGGGAAACTATTGAAGTTCCAGTTCTAGAATCAAGTTATCCACTTTTTGGGATACATTATCTCCATGGATAGAGTGGTGGTGGACCCATCCAAGGATATGACAATGTTAGATGGGAGCCACCAAGGAGCATGATGGAGGTGTAGAGATTCCTTTGGAGGTAGGCTATTACTAGAGAATAATACCTGATTTATCCATGATATAAAAAAATATAATTACTTTTACTCAAAATGGTAATCCTTTTGTGTGTGTAGTGATGTTCCAGCAGGAGTTTTAGTGGTGGAGTTACAGTTTGATGAGCACTCCAATCTTGAGATTACCAGTGGTGGGTGTCGAGTACGTAGTGTTCTGCGATGCATTAGGAAAAAGGATTGGTTGTGTTTAAATGTTGAGGAAAGAAGTTATTACCTATGTTTCACTTCAGTTGAGATCAAAAGAGTACAACTATGTGACCCCTGATCTTGAGTTAGCAGTAGTATTTTTCTAGCTGAAGATGTAGAAACAATACCTTTTGGGAAACAAATTTACCATCGACGTGGGTCACAAGAGTCTCAACTATGTCTTCTATTAGAAGAATCTAAACATGAGATAGAGTTTATGGATAGAGATTCTATATGACTATGAATTTTATATTATCTATATTCTTTGGAATTTTAATGCAGTGGATGATGCACTATGCAGTAAATCTATTTCGTAGCTACTTAATGAGGCATTAGAGAAGTAGGCCATGTTACGGTTATCCATTGAGGATGGATATGGAGTGGCTTACCTCCAATAGATAGTTGTTACCCCTACACTCTTATAATGAGCCCAGGAGGCACAACATGGGGACATCGATTGTGAGACCCTAAGTGCTCTCATGTCCATTGGACATGATCCTAATGGATATTCACAAGGTGGGTAGTACATCGTTCTTTTCAGAGGAAGAACATTAATACAAGTGGAATTTTGGGAGGAGTTTCAAACATAGTCTCATACATCCCATTTTATGTTACATCTATAGGTGAGAAAATCATACCAAGACCTTCAACATCATATTTGGAGGCTAGGGATGAAGAATATAGTTATAGAGTTTTCGTCATGATGTCGTACATATCATTGTGTGAATGTTGATCACTCAGTTCTAGTGGGTTTTTCTCAACCCCATGAGGTGTTAGAATAGATGTGATATGGGATGTAAATGTACTTCAACAATGGATTACCATGTACATACATGTGAATCTATTCCATCTATTTGATCATTAACTGACTCACCAAGTCGGGCCACTTCCAAGCAATCCTAGAGTGGAGTTATGTAATAGCTTTGGATACCTCAACATGTAAGAGATAGTTAAACTCCATGGAGATCCATCTATTACTGTTTTATATTGTGATGACCAATTTATATAATGGTTATTGAATGGATTATTGGAGGAAATTGGAACCCAGTTATTCCTGAACATAGTGTTTCTCCCATAGATTGACGACTGGATGGAGCAGACCATTAGGGTCCTGGAGGAAATGTTGTGATATTTCTTGTTAGACATCATCCATAGTTGGGATGATTACCTACCATTGGTGGAGTTCATATGAAAAAAACATATACCATTCCACCATTGTTATGGAACCATTTGAGGCTTTTTACGGGACGCCCTGTAGGTCACCACTTTGCAGGGCTCATCTAAGAGAGTTAGCACTCATGGACCTGGAGTTGGTATCTGTTACTAAAGGTATGGGGAAGAAAATACATGAGTGGAAGAAAACAACACATATCTATCATAAGCCTTACGCTGAGATGTGGCAGAGTCCCTTGTAGTTTGTGGAAGGAGACAATGTGATCTTTCAGGTTTCACCTCGACGGGATTATGGAGAATAGAATTGGGAAGCAAGTACTCTCTAAGGATTATCAGTACTTTTTATATAGATAGTAGAGTTGGTGAGGTGGTTTACCTATTACTTATACCCCCATAGTTAGATAATGTACCTGAAATCTTCTACATGTTGTAGATTATTAGGTTTGGGCAGGACCCATCCCAGATCATCGATTGGGGTGAACTAGACTTCGAGTACGGATCAAATTTTTCTGAGTACCCAGTGTAGATTGAGGATCAGCATGAGATAATCCTTCAAAAGTGAGAGATTTTATAGATGTGTATCTGGTGGTAGAATGAGAATCTCGAGAAGAGTACATGGAAGGATGAGGCTTAGATTTGTGCACAGTGACCACATCTTTTTTATTATACTTTATTTTTGATTTTTTTTAATGTAAAGATGGAAGGTATTGATAATTTCCTTTCATGAATGTTCCATGCATTGTTTATAAATTTTATATGGATTATATTTGAGAGTAGTTATTGATAAAACATGATATTAAAACGCCCGATGATCTGGGAACTAATGTTTTCAAAATAATAAAAATATTAAATATCATGTGCTCATAGTTTTCCTAGAAAATTGGAGTAACTTCTAAATAGTTGTTTGGATGAAAAATATGATGGTACCATTGTGTTCGGAGTAGCGGCTTTAATCTAGGAGTGACCTAACATTTGACAATGTGGGTCGACTATAAAATGTAGTCATGAGAGTTTTTAATGAATAAAACAATTGATTTTTTTTATTTCGTCGCTGTTGTGATATAGTAATGCTTGTTATTTAAAATAATAATTTAGGTAGGGTTCCAGGGTTAGGCTCATAACCCAACAATTCCTTAGTGGCTCTCAAGAAAAATCCTTGCTGATTTCCCATGATAGGTGATGACAGATCTCTAGATTGAAGATCGACATGTTCTATTCTTGATGAATCTCTCTTAGAGAAATCTATCTTAATAAATGAATGATTGGATTACCAGGTATGATGTATTATTTCAGATTTATTTCCCTATTCTTGACACCAAAGACTTACACGTACCAACCAACAAACAATTTGATCAGTGGATAAATCATTCCTTAAGGGATGGGTTATACTCTATGGGATTTAAAAGGTTTAATGAAAGAGATTATTTTTTTGATTTTTTATCATTTTAATGGGAATAGATCCAAACTGAAATGAACTATATTCAAGATTTATTCCTCAAATTTGTTCCTTTTTCATTTTATATCCCCTGACTTTTCTATGCATTCTTTGTTCTTTAACAGTTTTTGAATGAAAATTCATTGAGCATTTGTTTCCTGGTGAAAAGATCAGAAAAAGAAGATCCAACATCAGGATGACCAAACTGATGTGTGATTACGATGATAGCAGATTCATTTATATGGTTCAAGAGAAATCGTTTTTTAAAAGAAACACATCGGGATGGATTTAACCAGATTTCTGAGAAGTTTAAAGGATAGAAACACATTTATTTGGGTTTAGGGTGGAGAGATGAGCCAATATACAGTGTTTCGAGTAGAACGGACCATGGAAATAGAAACTAGAAAATTCAAGGAGGTGTGTGGAAGAAGAACTAGACATTCTAGAAATTCCATAACACACGGCATATAAGTCCATTTACACAGCATGTGTTTATCTTTGTACCACTCAGCATGTAATATTAGAGTACATGGGCATGGTTGGAGTTCAAAAGTTTCATACATATCATGTAATCCACCACACAGCATGTCATGGACAATATAAATAGACTAACCCATGTACTGGTACATAGGTAGGTAGACACTGACTGACATCCAATACTGGCTCATGGCCAGAGTACATGGGCAGACCATGGATGATAGAACATCACTTTTAAAACCTTATACACGTTTTGTACTTCCTTTTCTACATGAAATGTTATAAAGACATGCGTCATTGTACAAGGGAAGTACCCCGGGTCAACAGAAATGACGTTTGACCCTACTACACATTATGTACCAATTTCTAATTGGCTTTACCCACCTGTCCACCATATCTTTGATATGTTCCATTATAGTTTTGTTTTCGTTATCCTTTACCCGATGGTTAGTGCGTATCATTTCTTACTCATAAGTGTATGATACCTTTATTAGGACTTCCTAGATAGAGTTACTAGATTTTCTCGAGAGGTATGTAGTAGATCCTATATTCATTATTTGTTACATATGTATAGTCATTGGTATTAATGTTACCAACATTACATAGAGTTGATCCTATATATTGTATGTTGATCCAGATTGAGTTTTTGGTTTCATCCCTTAGTCTTTGATGTGATCATCATCTATGTATTGTATCTCTCTCTTCATATATATCATTGTATCTATCTCTCTCAGGAAGGTTCCAAATGACAATAAATATCAGATGAACAACATCTGTCTTATTGGACCGAGGATATTTGTTCACCCGGATGAGTGTTTCATGGAATCATGGAGGTGAATCCCTAGTGTTTGTATTCAATAGTTGTCACATACCTCTAGACTGTCTATCTTGGGTTGAGTATGTCTAGATATTGTTATATGTGCAATTGACATATACTTTTGAATAGATAAATGTAATTTTTTTTTATTTCATTGGGGATTCGGGGTATTCTAATGAGTATTATTATAGTCACCCATGTACATGATTTTCCTACACATGTCATTACTTGTGGTGATGAGAAAAATATTGACGGATTCCTAGGTTGACTAGGACCAAACAGAGCTTTGATAGATCAATAAAGTCAAGGTGTTTCAACGGCTACAGATAAAATTCTCATTACCTTTGGTTTACATGTTGGATTTGTGGTTCACATACACTTTTTGTTGGGCTTTTATTCTAGGCCAATTTACATTACTTTCATTACATTAATATCTTACTCTTGTTGTTGGGATATATTTGTGTTCATCAATTATTTACTTAGGCGTTTTTAAATATCAACACTTTCCGAGTGTGGAGATGTGTGTGTGTACAGGTTCATAGGTAATGTCTCATATGTCTATGATATTACTGTTCAAAACAAGTCACTAGCCCTAGTCTAATTAGAGGTGGGATTGGGGATTCCTGGCATGGTCTCCACTAGGACGAGTCATGGCACCAATGTGAATATGCTCGAAGTGACTTCCATGATTTCAAAAATGTTGTGATGGGAAAAGTGTGTCCAGAATTATATAATGATCTAATCCATTCAGTAATGTGTTGTATCTCATGAGATAATGCTATATATGCATGAACATGATTCTATATTTTTTCAAAATTATTATTATTTTATGATTATGCATATATTATATGTGTGAACATGATACTATATTTGTTCAAAACTATGTGTGGTAGTTCACTAATAGTAAAAACTGATTCATTTTTATGTATTTCCATATTTAATTCTTTTTTATTATTCTACTGCTCGTGATTATGATGATGATAATATTCTTATGTTATGATGATAAAGATTATGGGCACCCAATGTTATATTGATTCATTTTATAGTCTATTATCTTACTGAGAATTTAGCTAACCCACATCTTTGATGTATATCCTTAGGTATCTACTTATACTAAGGAGAAATGAGGTTCACCAAGAATCTAGACAATAAAGAATTAATTTAATTATTTATTATATAAAAGAGTTGTATGGTACTAATTTTCCCAAGTCAAGAAACCATTGGGTCTTGGTTTTGTTACACTATTATATTTATTATCATTAAAATTATTTAATAGTAATTTATGAAAATTTGGGGTCATTATAGGTTTGATTTTTAGATATTACATTTATTATATAATTATGCTTCTATAATTATAATATCATATCTACCTTCACACCATCTCATCTATTGAAAAATTTTAATGCCTCTTATGTGTATGTTTGGATTTCCACATCCATGGAGAGATTTGAATTTTTTTATTTCCAACATGACATGGATGATAATAATGATATATTTAATTAATTTATATCATCTATATATATGATTAAATAGTTATTATAAAATATGACTAATATTTATTGACTATTTATTTCTATCTCTTTGAAAATCAAAAAATAGTTCAAGCGTACGTATGGCCTACCATCCCCATGAATTGTGCATTTCATTCTTCTATATCAAATTTTTTTGGAGGATGCAAAATATATTTATATATATATAAGTAATATATAATATATTTATATTATTATTAAAATTAACAAGATGATACAACCATGGTCCAGGTATATGAAGTGGGACTAAAGAACCAAAAAATTCATGACAAATGAACAATTATCATGTGGAATATTTATTTTAATCCCCAATTGTTAATTATTGGGTGATAGGATGTCATATGTAAATCAAATAATGTATAATATATATGATTAAGGCTATAGAATATATTTATAATAAATATATATTTATTATACATGAGTTTTAAACACATACATGGACATTTGAAACATATTGTAAGGGTTTATCATGTGAAATTTTCTTCTATGGGACATATATTATGTTATGAACCTATATTATATTATGAAAAGTATAAAAAGTCCTTTGACAAGTTATATTATGAATATCATTATGAAATAGTAATGGATATATATTTCAATCTCATTTTAATCAGTACTTTTTATTCTTCAATTTGTATTGAAGAAAATTATAGGCTAATTTATGTATATATGCATTTAATTTTCATATCATATAGTTATTTCTTAATAATAAATTTTTTCTTTAAATTTAATCATGTTATGTACTCATGTGATTAAAAGAACATTTATGAGGAAGAATCAATATGTTTTACTAAACATTTGGGAATTTCTTTATTCCATGAACATATTTTCATTAAAAAAAATTTAATAATGATTTTCATTATTCACCAATAATTGTTTTAAATAGCTTTTACTCAATTTTCACTTTTTATAAGAATATTTCCATGGATTTTTCATGTTTCATTCTGATTGAGGTTCTTTTTAATTTTTATTAAAAAATATGGAAGTAATGTTTCTCTTATAATAAAAAATAGTATTTTATATATGAAATATTCCCCTGGTTAAAATCCAATGATATAGTACCTCCTCGTATAATTTATGATTAGGATTCTATGATATTTTAAAAACCAATTTATTTTCCATAAGATATGCTATGATGAAATTATTAAATGTTTGTAAAACATTTATTTCATCCACTAGTTGTGGTATGATGACACAATGATTGTTTAATGGTCTTATAGAATACATGAGGTTTCTTTTCCTAATGTTTTGTGTGGGATTCCAAATACATATCCCTCTAAATTGTTGGGTAATGTTTTATATTTTTGGGAAAATTTATTAGAAAATTTTTGATATCTTTAATCCATAATTGGTTGTATGTTGATACACTCTATCAACTAGGGGATGCTAGTTGATGTTATTGATCCACTATGGGAAACAAATATTGATTCTTTATCCACTATAATTTTATAGTCCCAACCTTAATATCTAAAATTGTTTCTATTACTATGATAGTTATACATAATAAGGCTAATTTTTTCATTATTATTATCTAATATTATGGTTGATTATTTATTTATTATGATTCCTCCCATTTAAGATTCCGAAATTTTGAAATGATAATTTTTTATATTATGAACCATTTTGTTCTTCTTTGAAATGTTAGACATGGAAATTTTATGTTGTGATCATAATCAAATTCTACTATTATGATTTAATATAATCATTAATCAATCCATCCCAAATATAGCCCCAATGTGAATTTAATCTCACAACATCTTATTTTTCCTTTTAAATGGTTACAATAAATGCTTATAAGTAGAGTATGTTAAGAAGGGTAAAAATTGAGAAAGACATTATTAGAGATGATAAAGAATATTCATAAATAAGACTTTTATATATTACGTTGTTAAATATTCAGTACCACTTCAGTTAAAACCTAGATTGTAATTTTTTATATTGAATATTAATATAAAAACATGTAATATTTATGAAGGAAAGTATTGGGTCACTATAATTGGAATTAGACCATGGTTTTGTTAATATATAGATATTAGGGTTATGAAAAAAAAATGTCATCCCATCACTACTAGAAAAATGACCTATAGCCACAGATTTATAGCCACAATTTAATCGATCCATGGCCATAAGTTAAGATATAGACACACTTTTTTTAAAATGTGGCTTTAGAGTAGAAAAACCCACGGACCAACCTCCTCTCGTTTCATATGTGGGTTTTGAAACCCTCCCACCATCACGACTCATCTACATCCCCTCCCTCCATCACGACTCACATCTTTCCCTCCCTCCATTGAAATTCCTCCCCCTCCCTCCCTCACTGGAGAATCCTCCTCCCCATCCCTCGCTCTCCCATGAATCCTCCTCCCTGAATCCTCCTCCCCCTCCTCCCCTTATGAGGTATCTAGCTCTCCTCCCTGCTGATGAGACCCCTCCTCCCCTCGTGAGGCAGTAGACACACCTCCCTGCCAATGCACCTCCGACGTAGCCTCTCCACCTCCCTGCCGACACTCCCCTCCCCACCAATGCGACCCCTCCTCCCCTCGCGAGGAAGATGACTTACCTCCCTGCCTGATGTGGCTCTGACACAGCCTCCTTGCCTCCCTGCAAATGCGGCCTCCCCGATTCCCTACTAACGCAGCCTCCCCGCCTCCCTACCGACGCAGCCTCCCCGCCACCACTGGTAATTTTCAACGATGCTAAGGATTTGATAACCCCCATGGTGGATGTTCTAGTAAAAATTCCCCTTCCTTGTGAGATGAGGTTGATTTGGAGTCACTACTGATTTCATCTAGATCAACATAGGATATTATGACCCTATAGGTAGAGGCAGTGGTAAAACTTTTATCTACCATAGGGGATATGGTTTCTCCAAAATGGATTCCATATATGATCCCAATAAAATATTCTCAGTTTGGTGCATTTTCACCCATGCTTGAGATGAGTGTATCACTTTCCTAGAATGTGAGCTACTTTCAAGAAGGATATTTCATGAAACCTCAGATTATCGATTTCTTATCAAAGTTGTGTTTAAGAATTGTCCATAGTCCTAGACCCACAATGAAATGTATCAAAGTTCCCCAATACCTTATAATACAAAGGTCTCCATTTGTTGGACGTAATGGGTTACTGGCCTGCATCTTACATTCACCGCACTGCTCTATCTGGGTGCTCCCATCCACTGCCATGCCGCCCTACAGAGTGGCTCGCCACTGCCTCTTATGTGACTTTGTGGGGTTCACTATACACACCAATGCCCCTCACACTAATTGGATGGGGATTCGACTACCCACCTCACTAGTGTAAGAAGTCCTCCTAGGATATCCAGTTGGGATATGCCATATTTTTTACAAAGTCCCAAAAAAATATTCAAAGAAAACAAATGCAATACTCACATAAAGGAAAAAATAGAACAAATTATTCTTCTAGCCATTTTATAATGCTTACCCTTTTTATTCAAAACAATGGTGTAAACAATGTGTATCCTTTGTAGATGTCTTCAAACATGAAATCATCACATTTAATGTTTCTTCATCTAAATAAACCATGCAAGAATAATAACTCTAAGGACTGATTCAATGATTGAAAATCCATAATTAAATAATTCTAACATTTAATTTTAATTAAACAATTATATTCACTTAATAACTCTCAAGACTAATTCAATGGTAGAAACTCTATTTTTAATAATTGTAATGTTGACTTTTCATCAAACAAGTATATTGAAAAAAACTACAATGAAAATATTATTTCAAGAAATTTGTGTTATTCAATATCACCCATTGGATTTGTTGTCAATACCCATTTTAAATTCAAAATCAATGCCTTATTCTCCCCTTTACTTGACAATAAAAATAAATATATAAGTATAAGAATGAATTCAACTCATCTGATTCTCTAAGAACTGAGAATTTCTTCTTCCCTTCCTTAAATCTCCTCATTTCATAAGAGATGTTACTTAAGTGAAATCAAAATTGATTTTATTGAGAGAAGGAAAGAATCACTTTTCATAAATTAATGAGTCATTAATTAAGTAGATCCATGTTTATGTGTAAACAACGTCAATGGACAACCACATGTGATAACTTATTATTCACATGATGTATTACTTGATGTCGCCCACCAGATAGCAGGAGTAGTGTTATCCCATAAGGTCAATAGACACACACATGTGATAAATTATTCTTCACAAACCCAAGATTCATCATAGATTATTTATATAACAACCAATATGTTGTGTTTTCTATATTTTTTACATTGGAAAATTTTCATTCATATTTTGTAGGATGTTAAGTAACAATTTATTCTAGTCTTGCAGCTCATGGGAATTTAATGAAGAAAACATAGGCAAAACTGAGGTCAGTTTGGTTGATGCTTCAACTATAAGAATTTAATGTGGAAATAACGGATAAGAAGGGATATGAAACCCTTGTTTCAAACCACATGAATAGACTTTCATACATTTCTGATGTATGTACTCCTACTAAAACATCCCTTAATGATGAACTCCCTAGTGAGTGGCTCTATGAAAGCATTGATAAGGTTCTATGGTATGAAAAAATATTTAAGTGATTGGAACATCAAAAGTATAGTGTTATCTAAGCATGTGTTCCTTCAGCTAAAATCTATGTCAAAGTTCTATGTTTAGTAGGATCCATACTTTTATGAAATCCATATTTACCAAGTGACTATGAGTTGTATGTCAAAAGAAGAGGTAACTAGTGTCCTTAAATTTTGTTACACACATACACACAGAGGCAATTTTAGACTTCAGTACATAGCTAGGAATTTTTTGGATGTTGGATTATTCTAGGTAATCGTTTTTAAGGATGTCCAATATTTTTATAAATCATATACGGATTTCCAATTAATTGGACATATTTCAAAAAATATGAAATTCCCCAACAACATTTGATTTTTTTGAAAAATATTGGATGTATGGGATATATAATTCAAGGATCCATTTCCTATTTCTTTTTGAAATACTTATATTCTCTTAGGAGCATATTATGTTTCTAAGTGGATTGAATCTCAATCTACTATAATTGATCTTATTTAGTATTGGGATGTGCATATCAATCTAAATATTCATTGTCCATTGATGGTTATGGAGTCATGTATCATTTATCATGTTTAGTTGACACACTGATCACATATATAAAAGAAGTTATATCTCACTTCTTTTCCCATTATTTCCTTTCTGGTGTTTTTTATGATGAAAGTTCATGGACAATTGACTTCTGTAATAGACCAATGATATCTTCTTACTAATAGGTTCATATTTCACAGTCCACAATTTTATAAACCTTTACACTAGATACATGTTTAATGAACTATATTTAATTTTGTTAATTCATGTTCTTCATTATCAGACATGGATTCATTGACAACCTAATTTTCAATACCATTCATAATATCCTTTTGTGAATTCAGCTTACTGAGGTCAAATCCCCGACATCTTATTAAGAGATTTTTACTAATAATCATTCAATATATCATAGTTATAGATTTTCATGTTACTCCTTTGAGTTTTCATTAGGATAACAATGAATTTACTAAATCTATTAATGTTTTTTTAGGTGTAATTGATCTGATTTACACAGTTTGTTTTCTTACATGATTTTCTTTAACATTATTTGCTTAATCCATCATGTATACAGTGTTTCTTGAGGATTTATTTTTTATTATTTTAAATAAATTAATTGATGTGTACTAGAGGAAGAATGTAAACATAACAACACTCATATTCCTAATATGACAAATAGATAATCATTTGTTTGTTTTAAAATATAAGAATTTATGTCACAGTTATGTTATCTTTGTTATTGGATCAACTTTATGCTGTTAATATAAAAGTTTTATATTACTATAACAACTTATGTAATTTAAGATATAGAATAATAATTTTATGATTAACTTCTCAAAAAAAAATTGTTAATAAAAATCTTCTATTACACTTGCATATTTATTACTCCCAGATAATCCAATGTGGGTATATGTTAAGCTTTAAATAGAAAGTATCATACAGAGTATTGAAATGACATTCAAATATTACTGTTTTATGTTCTTACTAGATAAATCCTCTTCAAACTAGGGAAATATGGGACTTACATAAGGGAGATTAATTACTAAATGTAAAATATATAAAAAGTGTATAATCATCTAGAATGTTAGCAGGAAACTGAAAAAGAAAAACTACTTACTATAATGACTATAACAACTGCTTCTACTTGAGTTATTTTATTTCTTCAAGGTTATGGTGGGACATTAAAAACATATATATAGAGGGATTTATGTTTTTTATCCACATTGTAAGAAAAATATCCCTGTAAATTATCCTTTTAGAGTTCTTTCATATCTTTATTTTCATTTATTGGGTCCACTTTTGTCTTTTCTTAATCTGTTATATTAGAACGTTATTATTCAATTGAATATTATTTTACATTTATTTGGTTCACATACAGGGATCTCTCATACAACTCATTGATGGGGAACTTACCTCACAGTTTCAGGTCTCGTTTAAGACTTGTTACACTATAAGCAACTGAGACTTTAGTTAAGATAATTATCATTTTTTAATTAATTTATGGCTTTATTCATGTATTTACAGATCAATCAATTCACTAGTCTAATTTATTCCCTTTCTGGCGTTCCACATGATGATTTGTAAGTTGATGGTATATTTAAACAACACTTACTTGAATTGACATCTTTCTAGTTTACATAGATTTGGTTACCATTTAATTAATAAGATTTCACTGCTTTAGTTTTTATGAATTCTGAGCATCCTTAGTACAATGTCTTTAATATTTTATTGTTTTTACTGATCAGGAATGTTTCAAAAAAAAACCTATTTATTGGAGCTTATTTGTGTATTGTTGTGACATTGTTAGCACTTGGTGGACCACCCTTGTTATCTGTATATAGATTGTTACTATTTTATTTATTTTACTTTATATTCACTAACCCAATATATTATGGGATATATTAAAGTAATTATTTTTAGTTAACAACTTAATTTTATGCTCATTGCCCACACATGTATACATATTTTTAGTATTTTATTTATTTTACATGTCTTGTGTTTTTTTATTTTCAAGAGAATGATTTTTCGTCTACCTTTGTATTTTAATGTTTTCATTTTTTAAAGTTTTCTAGTTGCATGTTTATAGGTTTCATGGTTTGAAGGCTTGTAAGCTAGAAGCTTTTGAAGCTATAAGTTGATATTTTGTGCATTACACATTTAAATGTTACTAATTTTATGGTTTTTTGGTTGTTAGGTATGTCTGTTTTAGTTGCTAGGTTTACAGGATGAAGGTATTCTTTTTTGTAAGGAAGGCATGATAGAGATTCAAAGGTTTCCATGTTTATAGATTTCAATGTTTTTTGGATATAAGATTACATGTTTACAGACTATTTGACAGATTCACTAGTGGAATCTCCACCTATACCAACACCTCCATACCAACAGTTTGAAAAACCCGTTGGATAAAGTAACCTATAGCAACAGTTCAATGAAACTGTTGGTGAAGGGGAAAATGGTGATTTTTCTAATGGTTTACAAAACCCGTTGGATATTAGGAGTAATTTTACCAATGGTTTCACAAAATCATTGGTAATAGATGGTTTTCAAATATTTCCCTACAGTTTTTAAGAACTGTTGGGAAAAAACCCCAAAAAACCCCTACCCATGAACACAATCTCTCCTCCATCGAACCCATCATCAAATAGGTGTCTCTGCAAAACCATGAAAAAATCTATCCTCCGTCTAATTGAATCTCTCCCCCGTCAAACCCTGCTTCCCTAGAACGAACCTGTGAGCCCACTTCCTCCGTAGAATAGATTCTCTCCTCCTCGAACAAATATCTCTACTCTGTGATATCTACTCATCCAACGAGATCTCTCCTCCAACCCTACTTCTCGACCACAAACCCTACTTAGAGAGCTCACTTACTCCATCGCAAGATCAATTTCTCTGGAATGGATCTCCCCAGGATGCTAACCCTAATTCCTGAGCGTACTTCCTCCAGAACCCATCTCTACGATTTTTCACTAAATGAGATTTCTCCGAATTGTGAACCCCTCTTCCCAGCCGGTGATTAATTCAAGTAATTTTTGTTCTTCCACTTAAAATTGGTAGGTTGTAATTGAATTATCTCTTCTTCCTCCATTTATTTTCGATTTTTTCATTCTATTTTTCTATAATATTTTTTGTTTTACCCACTCTGTATTAGGATCCCATCACAAGCCATATATCATTTTAAGTTGCATTTTTGTTTTGATATATATTTATAGAATAATTTTGATTGATATTGAAGACTTCAATATGATAGTGAATTATTTTATCATTGGTTTATATTAAATTTAAGGTTTATTGACATTATTTTGTTAGTCAGACATAAATACAAGGGGAGGGTTAGGACTAGAGGCAGGGGATTTTCCATGGGAGGGTTAGGATTAGAGGTAGGGGAAAGGGCTAGGCCTAGGGGGTTTAGGATGGGCCGGGGGTAGTTTGGGCCCAGGGGACTGGTAGGGGTTCAGGATAAGGGGTCGGTGTTTGGTTTGTGGGGGATAGGGCCAGGGTTATGTTTATGGGTTTAGGGTTAGGTTAGGTTTAGGTCGGGGTGGGGGGTAGGTTTACGTTGGGGTTTAGGTCTGGGGGTAGGTTTAGGCTAGGACTGGGGGGTTAGTGGTAAAGGGGCCGGATAGGGCCAAGCGATGAGGATTAAGGTAATGGTCATGGGGGTCATTTTAGTGTAGGGGACAAGGTAGGTTTACTATGTTAAATGATCATTGTAGTAAGTAGGATACCAAAAAGAGGCTACCCCATCAGTAACACAAAATTCTAAATGATGGTCATAATAAATAGTAGGATAGGACAGTTCATATTTGTATGGGTATAATGACCCTCAAAACCAAATGATCTTGGGATGAGCAGTACCCTCAAGATTGACATGACATTCATGTACCTCATGAAATGGATTCACAGGAAATAATTTTGGATTTTCCCATGAAGACTAATTAATTTTTGGACATGATGATGGAAAAACATGAGGAAGGTCTTAAAGAGAAAAAATATTTTACCAATAACCTATCCCAATATATTTTAAATTTAGCTTCCCTTGTGAGTAATTTGTGGTTACATTATGATGTATTGATTGAAAAAGCGAATAAAACGAAGGAGGTTTATGAATTGAAAATTCTGGGTGAAAATAAGATTGATGAGGATGAAAATTGTTGCACAATTAGTTATATTTCTCGAAATAATGATCCTTTAAATCATAATGAAGAAAATGAACCCTCCCTTCAATAGTCATCTGAAGAAAAATAAATTGAATCTATCAAGAGCTAACATAAACAATAAGAATGGAACATTAAAAAATTAATTAACAAAATGGTGGTTGAGAATGTAGAAAACTAAAACAATGAAGATATTTTTGTATTTAAATAGGTTCAAAAATATGAATAAGTTGATAGGGAGTTGGAAACCAGTAGACTAACTGAATTCATCAAGGATGATTATTGTCCAACAATTGTAGAAGAAATAGTTTCTAAAATATAATAAACATTCAAAACACTAAAAAAGGAGAAGGGGGATGAAGCAATGGATGATAAATCACTAGAAATAGCTGATTCCAACCTGAAAATAGATTTTAAAAGTTTTTAAAAAGTGGATAAAACAGATGCTGCAATTCACGAAGTCATTACCGATTTTAAACGTAAGGAGAAGGAATAAAAAGTAGGGGAGGAGGAGAAATGTATGGGGAATGATGAAATTTTTAAAGAAGGACCTCTAACACTAAAAGGTAATTTTATTGTATTACAATTCATAGTTCTATCACAACATTTAAAGTCTATGAGAAACAGGAATAGGTGGTGTAAAAATCCTTCAAAAAAATATGGTCAGACTTTGAATTCATTATTCCTACATTAAATAAATCCAAGAAACTAGAATTCACCAATAATCAGTATCATAGAGATGGAAAAAATAAGAAAGAGACCATGAAACCCGATCTAGTAGAATTTAAAATCAACGTTAATACTGTGCCAGTTAAATTTTCTTCATTCTCCAATTATGTGACACAAAGGTAAATGTTCTAGCTTAATTACCATAACGAAAGAACATCCAGTAGGAAAACTGAGTTTTTAATTGATTTCAAGGAAATAGTTTTTTTAAATTAGAGAAATAGGTTGACATTTTTAAAATTCACATTCTTATATCTATTTGATGTTTCCTAAAATGATTATTTATGTGATTTCTTATTCATGATGTTGATTCATGGATACTTGCATCAAGTAAAGTGATTATTGATATTCATGAAATGACCCAATTGACCAATTTAATTTTTCCTATTCCTGATATCGTTCTTAGCCTATTTTGAATCATTATTTCTCATTCACTATTTGTTGAAATAACTAAGTGTATGAAAAACTATTATATTTCTATTTTATGTCTCATTAATGCATGTGGATTTTATGCCATAATAAAATGAATGACACCATATATTGATTTTAATTGTTCTCATTTGATCGTGAGGCCCACACTACATTTGAACATTTATTAAACTAGTAGAAACCCTTCTATCCCATGATAGGTTTCCACAGTTCAATATTTTGTTTCATTACAACCCTTGTTCTTCGAGGTTAATTACATGAAATCACATCATATTTAAAGAGTAAGAAGGGTGTTTCAGGGTTCCATTCAGTGTGGGTTCCATAAATGAGTGTGGTAATGTGTGTGGGTACCCTAGAATTAGTTCATGTATGTATATTGAATACCATTATATGCATACAGTTTGATATATACATCTTTATATCTTACCAAAAATAGTGTTTGAACTTCTGCATCGACTATATTTATATAGTGACATCCTATTATTACATGTCATATAAAAAGACTATAGAAGTTCCTAGGCTATATTGAGAACCAGTATAAACCATGATAATAATCTTAAATATATGTAATATGGTCCTGATACATTAGGGTGATAGGCAAAAGATGATGTTTTACTATCATGAGTTAGTGGCTCATAAGCCTTGAGAGTCCTTCTCAAGCCATATATCATTTAAGGATGTGGTTTTTTTGAGGTTTTCATGTGATTTATCTTTATAGAATAATTTTGATGTATATTGAAGACATCAATATGATCAGGAGTTAATTTATCCTTGGTTTATTTTTAAATTTAATGTTTGTTGACATTATTTTTTTGGTCATACATAAATACAACTATAGAACATTTTGCATACCCCGGGTGTCAACCTAGACCTTGAGTGTTGGTAGGATAATTTGAAGTTCAATTTTAAATTAATGAATTCATGAAAATAAATATCATTCTATTACATGAAATATAAATTCATACTTGATTTTTTTAGACACCATTGGTGGTGTCATACTATGTTTTACTCCAATATATTTACGATTCCCATTAGAATCAAAGAAGAGCTATAAAATAAAGGATTCAAGGAGAAATATATGAGTCACTTTTATCTAGATATTTTGAAAAATGGAATGACTTGGGACATCATAAAATTTACATAGAAGATGATGTCTTTAATGGATCATGTAGGTTACCTCACATAACTGAAATATTTCCCCCCTTCATAGGAAGGAGATAATATAGTTAGGGAGACATTTTTTCATCATGGGATTCAGTATGATATCACTCACAGGTTAATTACCTTTTTGTGAGATTTTTTTATTTGATGAATAATGATCTCATCATTAAAGATAACCCATTGGAGGCCCTGAGTCAAGGGAAATATGTATCAGTATGATGATATAGGAGTTCCACATTACATGTCAATAAGTTGATATTCGGATTTCCACCAAGGATTAAATGGTCATATCAACTTGTGATGTAGAACACGGTATTTGGAAATCATTTTGAATAATTTTATTATGAATTACAGGGTTGAACATAATCTCTTTCAGTGTCCTTTTCCCATAGTGGAGTACCAATAGTTTGACATCATGGTTGCTATATAGATGTTCTATTGGAGAACTTAGCAGGTGATCATTGGAAGTGGATCATGGTAAGAACCTGGGAGATTCTCTCTTACCCCTATGTAAATATGTTGATGGAGTTCTATTAGTCACTCAGGTTGGGGCAGGGGAAATGGAACCCCAACATAAGAGTAGTGGTTTCACTATTATGGAGAACTATAATGGAGTCAATATAGTGAACAAGGAAGAGGGTAATGTAATATCCATATTGTGGAGTGTACTCATACAAATTAATATGTTAAACTGTGTACTTTCATATGTACAATTCTTGTGTCATCTTTAATTTCTGTAATTTGATTTATATGGTTTGTTTTATTCATTTTCTTTTTAAAAATTATCCAATTCCATTGGATAGGCTATGTAAATCTTAGAGGTGGTTATTAAAATTGATCCATCATTAGGGGTGTGGTTAGAGGTTATTATACAATGTAAGGAGTTCACTTGTTAAATTTTTTTCTACCATTTTCTATGAGAAATTTTTGTGCAGAGTAATTGACTTCTGAATTCCGAATTGAATTATAAATTAAATTCTATATGTAGTTAATTAACTTATGAATTATGTGTTATACTTGTAGGTAATTTCTGAATTCTTCATGTGTGTGAGAAATGTGAGGGATATTTTAGAGAATTATGTATGTTTTCATTTCACTAAGTATCTAATTAATTGTACTTATGGTTTATTAAGTAGTGTCAAAAAATGGGAATAATTTTGAATTATACATTCTTCAAATGATATACTAATGTTAAATTTGATCTAATTGTATAAGGATTTTTCATAGAATATAGCATGAGAAGATCTCCCATGATCGATCTTTATATTGGCATGGGGATGAACTCTATAACTGAAACATATTTCATTTTCTAATGATGAGTTGATATATTCTTGGCCACTATCAAGAGCTATTGAATTTTCATGATAAAATTAACATTAATTAGACTATGGATACGATCCTGGTCTTGGTTTGTGTTTGGACCATGGTGATATTTCCTTTAGGATGTTCTCTATCATGTAGTTGACAAAATGTCATGATGGAATAAAATGATATAATGAAATATGAAATGGTAATTAGGCATATAAGGTATGTGAATCTAAATTGTCACAATTGATATGTGAATTAAAATATTATTATGAAACTAATAAATGAAAATTGAACCTAATTGAAATGTAAAGGGGTCACATTTAATTTGTAGCTTTGAATTCTATACATTTTATTTTCTTTAATGTAATTTCAATTTCAGGTTTTAATTTTGTACATTGTATTGCATAGAGGGTAGGTTGTTTAGTTGTTGGAGGTTGCATTGCAAGCTGTTGGAGACTGTTGGAGGATGTTGGAGGCTGCATTGCAGGCTGTTGGAGGTTGTTAGAGGCTGCATTGCAGGCTGTTGGAGGCTATTGGAGGTTGTTGGAGGCTACATTGCATGTTGTTGGAGGCTGTTGGAGGTTGCATTGCAGGCTGTTGGAGGCTATTGGAGGCTGTTGGAGGCTGTTTGAGGCTACATTCCAGGATTTTGGAGGCTGTTGGAGGCTTCATTGCAGAGGGAAGGATCCATTACAGGTAATTGTAGAGGGTCTAGCTTGTTAAGTCATGGGGGATGTAGTTTTTGATCTAAACTGTGATCAGTACAGTTCAAGGAGCAGGAATGACTCCTATTTTTATAAGGTTGAGGTAATGTATTGATTTCTTGATGTCGACAATGTGTATCTTATAATTCTGAAGACTGCTACTAAAATGGGAAAAGGTATGATTTTTTACTCCATATTCTCCATGTATTTGGAATAAGATACCAGTATACATGTTTGTTGTTTTTTTATTGGGGGTTCTTTATTTTACAAGGCAGTACTGGTGCAGGAATTTGGCAGTACTGGTTCTAGAATCAGTGAGGGCAGTTGTGATCGGTATACTGGTTCTAGAATGCAGCTGTGATAAGTAAAGGGTAGGCTAGGTTGGGATCAGTAAAGAGGGGCTTTGATATACCAACAGTTTGACAAACTGTTGGTAAAGACATGTAAAAGTGACTCTACTGCAATGGTTTTACTAAACCATTGCTTAAAACATATTCCAACTATTTTATTGGAACCGTTGGAATAGGGGTATGCGTAGACAGACATATGCCAACAGTTAATATAAAACCGTTGGTAAAAGGCTACTGCAACACCACACATGGAAAAAGTTTCTCAAACCATTGGGATAACTTATCACAACAATTTGACAGCCAATCCCAACAGTTTCAAACCTTTGGGATAGGTAAAATTTTCTGTAGTGATTGGTTTACAGGTTTACAGATTGTTTTATTGGTTTATAGGCTTATAGATTATTTTACAGGCTTACTAATTTTTTATGTTTTTAAGTATGTGTGTTTTAGTTTCTAGGTTTGGACTGTTTTATAGGTTGTATGTTTACAGGTTTTCCATGAGGGTGTTATTGTTTTTAGGATGAAGGTATTATTGTATTTCAATTTTTTTCATGTTTTACAGATTGTTTTACAGGTATTTTTGTTTTTTAGGTATGCATGATTATTTTATACGTTTCCATGTTTATAGTTTGTTTTTAGGTTATAAGATTACAAGTTTGTGGGTTTTACAGATTGTTTTCAAATTTTTCAAAGGCTTCCATGTTTGTTTTTATGGTATTCATGAATGGTTTATAATTTTTTTTATTAATTTTAGGTTTCATGTTCTGTTTGCATGTTACATCAGGTTACTGGTTTTCAAATTGATTGTTGTGGGAGGTGTGCAGGAGCAGGGGGTGGGGTGGGGGTGCTCGTGCGGGTGGGAAGGGGGGATGTGTAGGGGGTGGGGGGTGTGCAGTGAGGACGGGGCAGGGTGCGGGGTGCAAGGTGAAGGGGGTGGGGTAGGGGAGTTGTGAAAGAGAAGGTGGGGGGGGTGTTGGGGCAGGGTGGGGGAGCTGTGGGTGGGGGAGGGGGAGTTGGTAGTTTCCTCCCAACAGATAGCACGATGAACCGTGTTGGATTTTTTTTGCAGTGGAAAGGCCTATAGCCACGGTTTTAAAACATGTCTAAAGCCCTATAACCACAGTTTGAACCGTGGCTATAGGGCTTTAGCCGTGGTTCTATGAACCGTGGAATTTATTGGCATGGCTATAGGGCTATAGATACGGTTGGAGCCATGGCTTTAGGGATATAGCCACAGTTCGAACCGTGGCTATAGAATCCAAACTATATCCACACCAATACTAGCCACAGTTCATGAAACCGTGGCTATAGCCTATAGCCATGGTTTTTAGGCCTATAGCCACAGTTTAGAACCGTGCCTATAGCCTAAATTTCTAGTAGTGAATGGGGATGTGTCTATGTATATGATAACATTATATGATTTGGTAATGAATGTTGATAACATTGATTAAACCTATCGTTTGGTAGATTGAGAAGAAGGTGACATGATTTAGGTATGAAATTAATGTTTTTTTAAGCTTATATGATTGAAAATTATAATTAGTGTTTTTTTATTGCCACAAAAACCATTTTGGTTTTATAATGGGATTGAAGTAAGAATTAGTAATTTGAAGTTGTAATATTTCTACTTAAATATTGAAGTACCATATTTGAGCTTATTTATATGAATTTATGTAAATCAACAAAATAATTTATTAATGTAAATTAATAAGCTCAATGATTAGATATTTATTAATATTTAAAAACTCTTAATGGTATTATGGATTTAACTCAAGTTTATAGTTCATATCTAAATAAATTTTTTAGGAGAGTGATTCCTTCAAATCATTTTATTCTCACATTATTTAATATTTATGTGATTCTTGGAATGGATTTAATTTTTTATATATTGATATCATATGAATTTCTTGAGGAAATTAAGGCCGCGTCAAAATTACAAATAAAAATAACACCATTTATCAGTGTGAGGATAAATATATAATTATAATGAAAATTACTTCAATCTTTTGGGTTTTAATTCCTATAAATGAAGGGTATCATTATCATATCATTTATAAGAAACTCAATATTGAGGATATTCTTGTTGGATAAGAGTTTTTTAATTTATTTCCAAATTATTTTCCTAGACTTCCTCAAAATTGTGTAGTTGAGTATTTACTATGAATCATCCTCGGCGATACACTTAAAAAATGGCCCCAATTGACTTAAAGGAAATGAAGAAGAAAATAAAGGTGAATATTTATGAGGGGTCCATTTTTCTATGGGTTTCACATTACGATTAACATATTTTTTTTATTAAGAATATATATAGGTCACTACATCTTTACATTGATTTTCAAGAACTCAAAAAGATGACCACTAATAACAAGTATCCACTAACACAATTTATGACTTGATTGGTCAACATCATGGATCCCAACACTTTTCCAACATTTAACTCCATTATATATATCATCAATTAAAGATCAAGAAGGATGTTATATGTTGTGAGCCTGACCCTGGTATCCTGGATCTAGTTTATAAATTTATTACACTTGCATATTATACAAGGGATCATATCTTGAAACAATGAATAGTTTAGTAATGTTATAAAATTATATGCATTCGTGATTCCCATATTACATTTGAAAAAAAATAAAACATTGTTTTATTTATAATAACATAATTTCCTATAGAATATCATTACATATCAATAATAGTATACATCATGGTTTCCTAGAAAAGGAAAAAAGTATGGGCGAGCTCAAATTTCCAATAAGTGTTATGTATAGTGGAAGTTTTCATGAATTAATAATAATAATAAACATTTAATGGTAAATAAATGAACACACATTCCATTTAAATAACTTCAATCTCCTGATAAGATAATGAAAAATCAATATAGAAAGGTAAATAACTGGAATAACATGACATTTACATGACATTATTATCATTAAAAAATAAGTAAAATCAATATGTAAAGGTAATAAACAAAAAACATATCATATTTGAATAAATTGAATATAAATAATTGATAAGGAATTATCAGTATATAAAGGTGAATAAATTAACACACATGCCATCAAAATAACATAAAAATCATTAATAGATTTCTCATAATCAACATGTAATGGTAAATATTTGAAAATATGTGCATTTAATCGATAATTGAGAATGAAATTCACCCATAGATAATATCACAGTGAAAATATCATGAATAATAAGTTAATGAATAATCAATGTGGAAAGATGAATAACTAATACCATATTTCATTTAGTTACAAAACTAATATTGAGAAATATCACAATATAATATCTTTAAAAAATATCATTTATAAAAATAATTAATTTCATTAGGAATGTATTATTTGTTAATGGAAATCATGTTCTAATGAGCATCATACCTCTACTAATACAAAATTTCCTATCATAGTTTAAAAAAATTGGTAGAAAATAGTTTAATGTTATCTTAATAATTGGCCTCACGGGACTACTAATTAATCAAAAGGGTATAGAATTATGGCCCCCATCCATCACTGCATGTCCAAAATAATTTAAAATATCAAATAATTGATTTATTTCATGAACACTATTCCTTATCATACATTATTGATATTGTGCAAAGAATATAGAACAATCAATTTTTCCCTAGATAAAAAAATTCAAGGTAAAACATTATTTGTATATATGATATAGGGTTTAAGAAATAACATTTCTATGATAAATAATATGAATATTTATGGGAAAATTAATTTCCCCATGACTATATGAAGGTGAATTTTTCAAGGGAAACTTCATTAATACAAAAATGTATCAATAATGTGAATGTTAATAATTTCTATGCTGGAAATGATCATAAAACATCCCAATAAATAATATGAATTATATCAATACAACCTAAAAAATGGATCATATGAATAATAAATTATTGATGTTTTAGAAGAATATAAATTATAAAAATAATTAATTAAAAACATTCACAAGTAAAACAAACTTTTTTACCAAGATAATATTTTTTTTACAAAAAGTTCACAAAATATTTTAAAATTTTAATTCATTGTAAATACACTTTTAAATATATAGTGGATGTTTTATAAAATTTATTGGTATTAATGATAAGAATTTATATAATGCTGATCACATTAAAATATTTTCATTTCACATTTTTAGTAAAAGAAAAATGAGCATTTTTTAGAAATTAAATGGATATTACTTTCAAAATAATTTATAAAATTTAAATATCCTTAGAAAATTAATTAATAAATTTCTTATAATAGTATATGAACATCTTTTAAATCATTTTTATGAAATATGGTTCTTGAATAAAACATATTTTTGACCAAAGAGGGAAATGATGTTATAGTTTATTATACACATTATATTAATTTATGTGCCAAATAGTTGAAAAAATTTAACAATTAGTTGAAAATATAATGAATAACTATAGTATAATAAAATAACATGGTTTTATTATAGGATGATCAAATATTTACCTTTAATGATAATTAAAAATAAATAATCTTAATTAAAATGAGATTATGGAATAAGCCCTTACAAAGACAATAACATTGAAGTGATAATTAAAAAATGAATTGATTACATTTTTAATATTTAGACCTTCATAAAAAAAATATTAAATACCACATTATATCTCCTTAAATATATAATCATAGAATGGTAGAGACAATAAATAAGGGACATGACCCCCGGAATATAAATTGAGTTATGAAATTTTTTAACACTTGGTAACATTTAACACAAAACAACTTTTCATGAAAAAATTAAACATGAAATATAAAATAAAATTAATTATTAAATAATAATTAAATTATATTTTAAATATATATTATATGCATCATATAAATAAATTAGGTTCACAATATTATAATTTTCCACAATGAAGAGAGATTGAGATGTCCCATGCATTGGTTTTGAATCATCTTATAATGTCTTCATCTTATTGAATAATTGAATTATTTTAAATATATAATTTTTGAAAAACATTTTCATCTTTATTATTCCTTTTATTTCACTTTTTACCATTTTATATCCAATTACATAATCAATTATGTTTATGTTAGGTGTTTTGATGATATTTGACTATTATGTCAAAGATGGATTCTGTAGGTTGACTAATGGTCTAATATTTCATTATTTCAGTATCTAAAAAAATTTTGTGATTGATATACGAGGAATAACTTGATGTTAAATCAATGTGTTCAAAAATATTAGGATTCAAATTTTTGCTTCAGTAATTTTAAATATCCTGAGAGAAATGGTCAGTCCATAAAAATAATTGAAACCCTTGATGATATATTATGATATTTCTCTCTTGTCATCAATGGTGGTTGAGATAAACACCTTCCCTGAGTTTATATTTCTTAGAAAAATAACTTTTACGTGAGATTTCATATGACTCCATATAAATCCTTCTATAGAACGATGTGAAAAACTCCAACATGTTGGAAAAAAGTTGGATAAAGAATGATATTGGGACCTAATATCGATGAGGAAATGGTTGAGAAAGTAAATTCATTAATCCAAACATAAATTTATATCTTAGTTGATAAAAATATATACAGACAGTCATTTCTGAAATATGGAATTTAAAATTATCGAGAAGTTATTCCTATGCATTTATCCATGGAAAAAGGTTAGGATATTTTGAACTAATTAGTAGTAAATACCTATGTATATTATCCCCGATTTGATTCTTGATAGAATAGTGAAGACTTATTTCCACTTAGCGCATCCACTAAATATCTATCAACTTCATGTGTGTTACATGTATCTCTCCAAAGGAAGAATTTAATTAATAAATTATATGTACTAAAATCAACGGTCATACCCCAAGGGAATGAAATTTCTTATTAAGAATAACCAAAGGAAATATTTTTTCAATGAAATTGAAACATATGGAATAAGCCTACATATTTGTTCAATGATATTTTGAGGAATCATAAATTCAAATAATCTACATCGGATCTTGAGGAGATGATGAAACAATAATATCCTTATTTTTATATTAGAGGGATGGAGTTTAAATGGTTAAATTCATATGAATGGGTTTACAATGTAACAACCTAATATTTTATGACATAATTATTTTAATATAAATTTAATTTATTTGATAGGTTTCTATACACACCACATTGAGATTAAAATATCCTTGATATATTATTTAAATATTTTTATTTAATGTGACATTTATCAAAATGTTTTTGAATGGGAATGTATGAATTGAAATATATAAATTTTGAAAACATTTTTATTTACAAAATTATTAAATGAATTCAATAGAAATAAAATAGATATAAATGAAAATAACAATAATTTAAAATTGAAAGTGATGTATTTCATAAAATTGATTTTATGCACACAATGTGTTTTTATAATAATATTATAAATTAATAACTATTTTTTAATTATTTTAATAAATTTTATATATTATATATTCAATAAAAAAAATTAACTTTCTTCTTAAGTTTTCTCTAGTCATGGGATAAAAATACGTTTTATCTTTTTAAAAGTTTTTTTCTAAAAAATAACATTCATTGTGTTATCCATATTTATTTTAAAATGAATTTCTCTACTTGTAAAGACCCATAAAATTCAAGGAAATTTTTTTCTTAATTTTCTTTGGGATTTTACAAGAACGCAGTTTCAGACGACACCTGATTCTGAGGCCCGGTGTGCCCGTAATCATTTTCCGAAGTTTGGCTCGGGTACGTTCAGTGAACGAACGAGCGGGTTTTTCTAACTTTTGAACTGCTGCTCGGAATCGAATTCCGAGAGCACCGATGAAACCGCAGCGCTGTTAAATTCTTAGGAACGCATATTCCGGAGTTTCGTTTACACGAGGGGAGTTGATAAGGTGGGGTGGGACCCACACGAGCCCAACCTGTCACTTTCCTAAATCCTCAAAAACCCCATTTAATTTTTCCAACATATCTCCTCATTAATTGTTAACAAGTTTTGTTTAATTAAATGAGTGGACTTAAATTTGAATGTTCAAAATATAAAGTGTTTGGAAAAGGAAATAAAAGAAGGTTAATTCCTTATTTTATTTTGGTTGCGTCTTTGTGTTGAAGGGGGAAACTTTCTTCTTTTTTTTGGAAGAAATTCATCTTTTGGGCGAAGAACTTTTCTACCATGATGAAGAACGTCGTCACGTCTTTCTTCTAAAGAACGATGACACACCATCCCTCATTCTTCATCCCACGTCAAAGGAAGGGAGACGCCATTCCACCTCAGGCAATCTCCGTCTTCGTCTACGAATCCTCTTTCGGTGTCATCGACCCACGACGGGACGTCTTTTTCTCCATGACGGAAACTTCATTCAAGCCACGCTTGAGGTAGGGGATTTATTTTTTTTGTTCGATATTACTCCCTTAATTTTTTTTATTCTTCGTGAATATGTCCAACTGCTATCGTTTAACGAGAGGGGACTAGACCGCACAAAGACGGCCGACCCACCTCCTTTTTCCATGTTGGATTCTTTTGTGGTTTGAAATGGGAGTGGCGCGGTGCCGTCGCACAGCGCGGGTTCATGCGGAAAGAAATGTGCGGCATCATCGCGCCGCGCCGTGAAATCATACAAGGACGCGACGCCATCGCATCGCGTCGGTGAAACCCGAAAATACCGCGGCCGGGCCGCGGCGGAGCAGGGTGACTGGTGGCCGGTTCCGGGCCGCCGGTGTCGATGAAGGAGAATGGACTGGCCGTCGCCGGTCCTTGTTGGCAGAACCGGCCGGCCGGTGCGGGCCGGCCGGACAAATGGATAACCGGGGGATTCAATTCCCCCAACCGGCCAAGCAAGCGGGCCCATTAATGGGGTCGTAGTTACAGGGAAACCGGGGGGGCAGTGCCCCCCCCCCCCCCCGCGGGCCGCCAGCCGGCACCGTGCGCCGGGTCACCGGCCGGGCCGGGCCGACCCAGAACCAGGTCGGGTTGACTCAGTTTGGGCCGACCAGGGGGGGTCTTGGGCCGGGTTGGTCCGGGCCCGAAACCCCCGTTTTCGGACCGTCTTCTGTCTTTTGCCCATAACATTGGTTATAGACCTCCGATTGACAGACCGTCAGTTGCATAGAGATCCTTGGAACGAGGCGGTCGTTTCGGTATATCGCACTCAAGGTTTCAGAATACTTTGGGTTCACCCGGGTTGGTTCGGATACGAAACCAACCGGACCCTCGGAGCGGAAGCGCTTATATCTTGAGCTCTGGACGTCTGATTGACGTGACGTCGACTTTGATGGATTCCTCTAAGTGAGATGGATGTTTTGTCTCACTCCGCTCGAGGTTTAGATGTCGTCAGTGTGTGGTCGGGTTGGTTAGATCACGAAACCAACCGGGCCCCTGGAACGAAAAAGCCAATAACTCACAGACCGGGCGTCCGATTGACGCACTGTCTGTCTAGTTGAATTCCTCTTGATGAGACAGAACTTTTGGCATACTTCGCCTGAGTTTTGGTTGCTGTTGGATAGCAGCCGGGTTTTATCATGCCCGAAATCCAACCGGGCCCCTCGAATTGAAAAGATGATATCTTTCAGACTGGACATCCGTTTGACGAACCTTCAGCGGCGTTGGTGATCACGTTGAGAAACGGTCCCTATGAGTATACCCTATGAGAGTTAGGGGTACAGTTGAGATACGACCGGGTTGGTTCGTTCACGAAACAATCAGGGCCCCTAAGAGGAAAAGGCTAATAACTCACAGACCGAGCGTCTGATTGATGCGCTGTTTGTTGCGTTGGGATCCCTATGACGAGACGGTCCTTTGAGATACTTCTTCGTGGGACTTTGAGATACTCGGAGTATCGACCTGAAGCTCATGAAGTGGACCCTCCCAGAGACAAGCGAGCGGAGTACAGAGACCATGTAGACGACTGAGACCTGATGACTGCTTGACCGACTCGACTTGGAGTGAGTCGACTAGCCCAGTGGACAGAGCGCCCGATATTTGGCAGCAGACCCACGGTGGATGGAGCGCCTGGTAGTTGGAAGCAGACCCACGGTACTCGACCGGAGGAGTACCTCTGTAGGCTATTAGGTGGAGCGCCCGGTATTTGGCGGTAGACCCACAGCGGACGGAATGCCCATTATTTGGCAGCAGACCCGCGGTACTCGATATGAAGAGTTACTCAAAGACTTGGATTAGTGAGCAGTACCTCAGAGTCATGATAGGACCACTATACACTCCAGAGACGGGGCTCTTCAGCAGTTATGGTTTTGATAATGAAAATCATTGTTTGAGCTGAGTCTATGACCTTGTGTTTGCCTCATGATTGAGATGGGTCACTTTATAACTTAGTTATATGTATGGGCATATACCTGGGTAGTGGTTATCCATTGATTTCATAATCTTGGTGTTTCCTCGTGATTGATATGGGTTACTTGATAACTTAGGTATATGTATGAGCTTATACCTAAGTAGAGGTTATCTGTTGAGATTATCTTTGGGGTTATCCTTGTTGTTTTTAGTGAGACCTTGAGGGTCTCGGGGTCCCTACTGAGTATCGTTATACTCACCCCTGCACGGGCTATGCTCGCACCTTGTTGTGTTGGTTACAGACGATGGGCAGTGCTGACGGAGGCCGAGTGTTCGAGGACTGGATGATACCCGGAGGTGGACTACACGAGAAGTCAGTATCTGGAGGTGGAGATCACTGTGAGACGACACGTGGAGGGGGTTGATGGGTGAGAGCGTTGTGGAGGATATCTGTACCTACCCTTCAGGTAGGATCCTTGATGGACGATCGAGGAGCTGCGCCATCTGTACCAACCCTTCAGGTAGGATCCGAGGAGGATGTCCCATGAGTCGCTTCCGTTCTTCCCACTTTTGTCTTTTTCTATTGTACTTTTGTTTAGTTGTAGTTGTACTTTTAGTTGGGTTTGTATTCTGGCACATTTACTTTTCAGCACTTCTCTTTGTACTTTTTGTTTTACTTCCGCTTGTACTCTGTGGTGTTTTTTTACTTTTATAAAGGAAATTTCTTCCCAGTTATCGGGATTTACGCCTTTGGTGCTAGTCACCAGCTTCTGGCCTATGGAAGGCGGGCTTGGGGTAGTCACGGCACAGGCCCCGAGGACGGGTCGTAACAAATTGGTATCAAAGGAGGTTCTACCTCAGAACATATAACTCTAATATTTTCTTTCTGTGAAGAAATAGTGTTAAGAGTACCGAGTGTGGTTTTCAGTTCAGGGAGTCCAGTGTTGGTGCGGGCGGCCGACGTATCCATACACAAGGACCCTGACAACAGATTTCAGACATTATGCACGAAAACACTGATTGCGTGCGTGTTTCCAGAAGTTTTTGAATATCAGCTCAAACCAGGTCAGCTCACCAGGTATATGTCTTTTGACCATGTCATGTTTGTTTTTTTTTCAGGATGCCTCCCCACGGACGACCAACTAGAGCCTCGAGAGTTGTTTGTACTGACAGCCCGTCGAGCAACGTGGCCTCAGTACAGGGCCCTATCCTAGTTGAGGCACCAGCAGGCACACCAGCAGTACTACTACCAGTTGGGCCACCGATGCCACCAGCCCCAGTAGTAGAGGGTGCACGTCGCTTGAGTGCACTTCACGAATTCCAGCGCCAGAGGCCACCAAGGTTCCATGGAGAGACAGACCCGCAGGCAGTTGAGGATTGGCTGGAGGTTGTGGTGAGAGTCTTCAGGATAGTGGGGATGCCGGCAAGCTTCGTGGTGATCCTTGTGGCCGGCCTTCTTTAGGCAGCAGTAGGAAGATGGTGGAGCCTAATTCTCTAGATGCATGATGAGGCGACACTTCTTTGGGCAGACTTCGAGAGCTTGTTCCGGGCAGAGTTTGTACCAGCCACCCTTCGAGCAGTGCGTATACAGGAGCTACTTCAGCTGCGGCAGGGAAGCATGATAGTGGCATAGTATTCAGTGAGGTTCACAGACCTCTCGCGCTACTCCAATGATATGGTATGTGACCCGTTATTCAGGGCCTGAACCTTCGAGCAGGGGATCAAGTGGGAGATTAGAGCTTCTGTTGTTTCTCACAGCATTTCGACCCAAACAAGGGTGTTGGAGAGAGCCCTCTTAGTGGAGAGTCTCCTTGCTGATCAGTCTCCAGTAGCACGACCCACCACTAGCCGGCTTGCAGCATAGTCTTCTGCAGTAGACAGTAGACAGATGACGCAGAGGTCCAAGAGGACCAGACATACCGGTGCCGACTGCACGACTCAGGTTCAGTTGTTTGGGGGAACAAGGGTTGAGTCAGAACCAGTCGTGCCGAGAGTGGACAGTGTTACACCTACGGAGGGATTGATCACATGGAACGTGACTGTCCTACCCACCATGAAGTTGACCAGCAGTTAAATGAAGAACCTCCCAGGTAGAGGCAGAGGTTCGATCAGGGCATACCGCAAGGAGTAGGTGGCCATAGAAGAGGAGATGGATGTGCAGCTGCAGGTGGATGACGCTTTGGGGTGTTGCCACCACCACCACCCGGAGGCCCACCTCAACCGCAGGGGACAGGAGGACATGGGAGAGCTCAGCTTCCGGCAGCTGAGGCCTATGGTCATGGATCTCCGGAAGCAGATTAACAGGAGCGGGACTAGCTCCAGACCTGGAGGCTTTTGATCATGTTTCTTCTAGTTTTGTTGTTGTTACTTTTGTGTCTTTTTACTATGAGCTGCAATAATGAAAAGACACATATCTTTGTAAAGATTTCTTTCCTGCACTTTTGTTTGGTTGATACTAAATGGTCCCGGTTAAAACTGTTGACTTGACCCTCACTTTCGAGATTTATACTGGAGGAGACCTAGTGACCTCACACTGATGCCGGCAGTGTGACTCGACCCTTGGAGGCGAGAGTTGTAGTTGGATCTCTTGGTAGTTACGTCGAGGCCTTACGATGTCATCCATGGCATGAAAGCATCATTCATGTCAGGATTGACTATATTAGCCAATAAATGTGGTTCATCCAGGGGATGAGACCGGATTTCTCTTAACGAAAAAGAAGAAATAATAGCCGCTCTTGTGAGACTAGAGAAGGTCCAGGTCATCCAAGAGCGGATGAGGACAGCACAGGGCCGACAGAAGCCTTATGATGACAGGATTTGGAGGCCTCTAGAGTTCGAGGATGACGATCACGTCCTTATATGGATTTCAACTCGACGAGGTTTACGGAGATGTGGCTAAGGAGGCAAGTAATCTTGGAGGTTCAGTGGACCTTCTTAGGTCCTCATCTTGGTAGGTGAAGTGGTTTACCACTTGACGCATCCACCTCAGTTGCACCAGGTGCACGACGACTTCCACATATCTCAACTGAGGAGATACGTTCTTGACCCTAAGCATATCATCGACCATGGGGATCTGGACTTTGTTGATGGGGTGACTTTCATGGAGGTTCCAGTGGGAATCGAGGATTGACAGGGGTGGATCCTATGAGGATGGACGATTCCTCAGGTGCGCTTTCACTGGCAGTATGGGAACCTCCAGGTGAGCACATGAGAGCAGGAGGCTCAGATGCGTGCTCAGTACCGCTTTTGTATACCTAGTCTGTGTTGTAGCTTTATAGGGACTTAAATCCCTGAGGTAAGAGTAATGTAAAGACCAGTAAAAATAAAGGGAAATTTTTTCTTAATTTTCTTTGAGATTTTACAAGAACGCAGTTTTTGATGGAACCTGATTCCAAGGCCCGGTGTGCCCAGAATCATTTTCCGATGTTTGGCTCGGGTACGTTCAGTGAACGAACGGGCGGGTTTTACTAACTTTTGAACCATTGCTCGGAATCGAATTTCGAGAGAACCGATGAAACTGCAGTGCCAGTAATTGCTTAGGAACGCCTATTCCGGAGTTGCGTTTACACGAGGGGAGTTGATGAAAATTGTGGAAGTTAAAAATAAAAATTTAACAACAATTTTAATTTTCCACTTGGTAGTTTTATCCTAAGTAAGGGAGTTGGGGGTGGGACCCACATGTGTTAACCATCCTTGAGAGGATAAGGTGGGGTGGGACCCAAACGATCCCAACCCCTCACTTTCCTAACTCCTCAAAACCCCCCATTTAATTTTTCCAACATATCTCCTCATTAATTTTTAACAAGTTTTGTTTAATTAAATGAGTAGAATTAATTTTGAATGTTCAAAATTTAAAGTGTTTGGAAAAGTAAATAAAAAAAGGTTAAGGCCTTATTTTATTTTGGTTGAATATTTGTGTTGAAGGGGGGAACATTCTTTGTTTCATTTGGAAGAACATCATCTTTCGTGCGAAAAACTTTTCTACCACGATGAAGAACGCCATCACGTATTTCTTCTGAAGAACGACGACGTGCCATCCCTCGTTCTTCTTCCCATGTCAAAGGAAGGGAGACACCGTTCCACCTCGTACAATCTCCGTCTTCGTCTACGAATCCTCTTTCCATGACACCGACCCACGACGCGACGCCTTTTTCTCCGCGACGGAAACCTCATTCAAGCCACGCTCGAGGTAGGGGATTTATTTTATTTTCTTCGAGATTACTCCCTTAATTTTTTTTATTCTTCGTGAATATGTCCAACTATTATCGTTTAATGAGAGGGGGCCGGACTGCACAATGACGGCTGACCCACCTCCTTTTTCCATGTTGGATTCTTTTGTGGTGTGGAATTGGAGTGGCACGGTGCCGTCGCACCGCGTGGGTTCGTGCGGCAAGAAATGTGTGGCGCCGTCGCGTCACGCGAGTTCATGTGGAAAGAAATTCATGAAGCCGTAGCGCCGTGCCGTGAAATAATACAAGGACGCGACGCCGTCATGCCGCGTCGGTGAAACCCGAGAATACCACGGCCGGAGCCGGGCCGCGGCGGAGGGGTGCCGTGCCGTCGCACCGCGCTGGACGAACTAGTCTGCGGCTGGTTCCGGGCGACGGCGGAGTAGGGTGACCTGCGGCCAGTTCCGGGCTACCGGTGTCAGTGAAAGAGGAAGGACCGGCCGGCCGGTGCAGGCCGGCCGGAAAAAGGGAAAACCGGGGGATTCAATTCCCTCGGCCGGCCAAGCAAGCGGCCCCATTAATGGGGCCGCGGTTACAGGGAAACCGTGGGGGCAGCGCTCCCCCCCCCCCCCCATGAGCCGGAACGGCTCAGCCGTTAGGCCGAGCCGTCCGGCTCCACACGCCAGCACACCGGGTCGCCGACCGAGGGGGGGGGGTCTCGGGATGGGTCGGTTCGGGCCCGAAACCCCCGTTTTCGGACCATCCTCGGTCTTTTCCCTATAACATGGGTTACAGACCTCCGATCGACGCACCGTTATTTGCATAGCTATCCTTCGAATGAGATGGTCATTTCTTTGTATCGCACTCAAGGTTTCGTAATACTTTGGGTTCGGCCGGGTTGGTTCGGATACGAAACCAATCGGGCCCTCGGAGTGGAAATGCTTATATCTTGAGATCCGGACATCTGATTGACGTGCCGTCGACTTTTATGGATTCCTCTAAGTGGGACGGATCTTTTGGCTTACTCCGATCCAGGTTTAGATGTCGTCGGTGTGCGATCGGGTGGGTTCGCTCACGAAACCAATCGGGCCCCTCGAACGAAAAAGCCAATAACTCACAGACCGGTTGTCCAATTGACGCGTTGTATGTCTCGTTGAATTCCTCTTGATGAGACAGAACTTTTGGCATTCTTCGCCTGAGTTTTGGTTGCTGTTGGATAGTGTCCATGTTGTATCGTACCTGAAATCCAACTGGGCCCCTGGAACGGAAAATATGATATCTTTCAGACCGGACGTCTGTTTGACGAACCGTCAGCAGCGTTGGTGATCATGTTGAGAAACGGTCCCTATGAGTATACCCTATGATAGTTGGGGATACAGTTGAGATACGGCTGGGTTGGTTCATTCACGAAACCAATCAGGCCCCTGGGACGAAAAGGCTAAAACTCACAGACCGGGCGTCCGATTGACGCACTATCTTTTGCATTGAAACCCCTATGACGAGGCTGTCATTTGAGATACTTATTTTTGGGACTTTGAGATAATTGGAGTATAGACCTGTAGCACGTGGAGCGGACCCTCCCAGAGACGGGTGAGCGGAGTACGAAGACCGTGTAGATGACTGAGACCTAACGACTGCTTGACCGATTCGAATTGGAGTGAGTCGACTAGCCCAGTGGACGGAGAGCCTGGTATTTGGCGGCCGACCCACGGTGGATGGATCACCTGGTAGTTGGAAGCAGACCCGCGATACTCGACCAGAGAAGTAACTCTGTAGGCTATTAGGGGGAGAGCCTGGTATTTGGCGGCAGACCCACAGCAGACGGAGCACCCAGTATTTGGCCGCAGACCCACGATACTCGATAGGAGGAGTACCTCAAAGACTTGGATTAGTGATCAGTACCTCAGAGTCGTGACAGGACCACTGTACACTCCAGAGACGGGGCTCTTCAGCAGTTACAGTTTCGATAATGAAAATCCTTGTTTGAGCTGAGTCTATGACATTGTGTTGGCCTCATGATTGAGATGGGTCACTTGATAAATTAGGAATATGTATTGGCATATATCTGGGTAGTGGTTATCCGTTGATTTCATAATCTTTGTGTTTCCACATGATTGGGGCGGGTTACTTGATATCTTAGGTATATGTTTGGGCTTATACCTAAGTAGAGGTTCTCTGTTGAGATCTTCTTTGTGCTTTTCCTGGTTGGTTTTAGTGAGACCTTGAGCGTCTCGGGGTCCCTACTGAGTATCGTTATACTCACCCCTACACGGGCTATGCCCGCACCTCATTGTGTTGGTTGCTGACGACGGCCCGTGCTGACGGAGGCCGAGTGTTCGAGGACTGGACGGTACCCAGAGGTGGACTACAGGACGAGTCAGTATCCGGAGGTGGACTTGACGGTGAGTTGACACTCGGAGGAGGTTGAAGGCCGAGAGCATTGTGGAGGCTATATGTACCTACCCTTCAGGTAGGATCTGTGATGGACAATCCAGGAGTTGTGCCATCTATACCTACCCTTTAGGTAGGATCCGAGGAGGACGTACAAGGAGCCGCTTCTGTTCTTCTAGCTGTTGTCTTTTTCTGTTGTACTTTTGTTCAGTTCTAATTGTACTTTTAGTTGGGTTTTAATTCGGGCCCATTTACTTTTCATAACATCTCTTTGTACTTATTGTTTTACTTCTTCTTGTACTCTATGGTGTTTTTTTTACTTTTATAAAGGCAATGCCTTCCCAGTTATTGGGATTTACAACTTTGATGATAGTCGCCAGCCCCTGGCCTATGAAAGGCGGGCTTGGGGCAGTCACGGCATGGGCCCCGAGGACGGGTCATGACACTACATACAGAAATAAAACCACTAAATAAAACTTCTATATATGGAATACCATGAAAATAATTTGATAAATTTTTCAATTTTATTTTAGTTGAATATGAATAGTAATGTTTGTACATTTTTATCTCCTTGGTAATTGTGAAATGGGTAATAGAGGGTTAACAACTATATATTTCTATTATAAGGTTAAAAGGAGGTAATATTCAGTTACAAATTATCTTTTTAATGATAAATTGATATTTTATCAAAGTAGTTTATTTATAATTTATTGTGATGGAATAATTACCTTATGTTATTACCCAATACTGGTATGTTTTTTATTCAATTAATATTATTATAGAAAAAATTAGAACGTATTAAAAATTATAAACTTTGGATGAATTATTATGTTCTGAAAAATTTATTAATAATTATGACATATTTTGAATCTGTGAATTGATTGTATTTTAATTCCTTCTTTTTATCAGGGCCATTAAATTTAAATTAAATTAATAGATTTAAATTTACATTAAGGGTGATTTATTTAAAATAATATTTTATTAATTTATATGAAAAACCTAAAATTATTAAATTTTGAAATGTAGGATGATAAATGGCTAAATATATCATCCCATGGAAATTTATGATCCAATGGTTACCTTATTAATTAAGTTATACCCATTTATGAGTAAAAACATAATTATTATAGTTAAGGTTAAAATTGGTTAATGAAGGGTTTAAACCCAATAATTAGATTTAAAACAAAACATAAACATGTTGAAATTTTATTTCTATGGTATTTAACAAAAATAATACTTTATACTCAACTATGTTTTTATTTATAATAATTTATCTAGTTAATTAATTTGTAATATTTTAATATTTAATTAATTTTTCTGAGTAAACAAACCCTCACCTATAAAATACCACTCATCCATTCTTTTATTTAAACCAAATTGAGACCTCAAGCTTGAAAAAACACAACCCAAGTTTTTCAAAATTTCAACATCCACCAATTAGATGTCATGGTCTCATTAAAAGATCATTCCAAATGTACTTTATAAAGTTTCTAAAGGAGGCCTCTTAAAGAAGTGGTACTCATCTAACCTAACCTATTTCAATTTATATATTTTTATAATTGTTCTAAATCTAGGGAATTTTATACACAAAATTTTAATGCATATTTTTAAATATATATCAATGTTATTAAATATATTTTTGACCAAAAACACCCATGTATTCCAAGGTTTTATAAAATTGTGGAAAAATAAGAATGTGTAATTAAAATGGGTATATTTTATTTAAATAACTTGTTTTTCATGTTGATGTTTATTCATAACTCATTTTTTTAATCTATATAATTATTAAATTTTTAAATTGTGACATTTTTACATTACTCAAAATATATATAAAACCATGTTATCCCATCAACCATGAACCTCAAAACATATCCAATCCTAAGTGGGCTACTCAGCCAAGCCAGCAGGGAGAGCCATATTGACCAGTAATTGTACTGGTGTATCAAGCCTATAAATTTTTGGCCTGCATGTGATCAGTCTGTAGAAGAGCATAGTGGGTTTGAGTGCCCGCACAGTCCATGTGTTTGTGGCATGCATGATTGTGTGCATGTGTTTCCTAGGATCCCACCCAAGTTATGGATTCTGAAGGGTTCATTTCCCACTTTACCTTATAATATATCTCTCCCCACACTTCCATTTCAATTCAGAAAAACATTTCAAGTGTTACTATTAATTGTTTAACGAAAATGAATACACTTCTCACCACCTCGATGTTCAATCTCATTTGGATAGAACCTTTATCATCCATAATGATTCTTTGTTGCCTACCCTACCACTATACTCACTGAGAGATACTAAAAACAACTAGGGACCACCAATGATTTATCTTTCCAAGATCGAGAAAAAAATACTTTCTCTATGTCATGACCTTTCACCACTAGTGATCATCCCTTAAGCCTCGACCGAGCTTCATAAAGCCATTGTGAGATTCATTAGTCCACTTTGAAGTATGGATGAAGATAAATCTCTCATTATACTATTTTTTCACTCAACCACCACTATCGCATGTCCCAAATACCATGTATATCCCATACCTTCCCGTGAAAGGGATGATAAAGAATAATTCCCACACTTTTGCTATACATTCTGAATAATATTTAAACATGAGATTTTATTAGGTGTTTCTATTCTTCTATAATGGGCCATTCATGTCTTTTAATGTTTCATGATTTGGATGATCTATATTGAATATTTTTTGGAGGATGATGTTGCTCCAAAATGTGGCTATAAAAATAAGAGGCTTATTTACTTGAGGGGAAGTTTTATAACTTAGTTGGTGCCTTATGTTGGATGCCTACTTCATGACCTATTTCGATTATCTTTTTTATTTCATTTGTTTTTATTTTAATTTTTTTATTATTCATGTAATTTTTTAAGCTTTATTTTATAAATAATAATCCATGAGTTTTTTGTTTTATTCAAAGTGTGACCTATCATTTTCTCTTCTACTTCCTCCTCTTCATCTCTATTTTAATTTTTTATTTATCACTTCTTCTCCTTTTTCCTATATTCTTCATCTTACAGTATTAATAATTTTTCACTTTATTTTTACTTTTTAACTCTTCTATTTATATATATATATATATATTTCTTTATTCTCCTATTTTTATTTTATTTTCTCTTCATTTCCTCGCTTCTTTTTATCCATAGTGTCTTCTTACCAAAAAAATATGCGATAAACTATGTCTTGTCTCGAGGGAGGTAATTGGTGTTTTCATCTCATCTTACCCATAAATTATTATATTTTATTTTTGTTTGTGTTGACAAAGAGTGATGTTCATGAGTGTCGAGATTTTACAAAAGGTACAAAACTCAAATTCATTTCTATACTTTTATTAAATCCTCCACAACCCTTTCACAAAAAATTATCTCTTCATATGATATTGTTGAGCCATTTAGTGGATAAAACAACATATAATAGAGTTGGATCCTTGAAGATGTCACACTATCTGTTGATGTGTGCCATCAAGCTTAAATATAGAAGGCGGTGGAAATGAAATTTCTCAATGAATTAAATATTTCATTCAACTAAATTAAATAATAATAGTTTAAAAGTGATATATCATTATTGAAATATAACACTAAATTTTAAAACAACAAATAATAATTATGGAACCCATAAAACAAACCATAGATTACATGTTCTTTACTTTTTAATCGCAACATGTCATTGCATGTTAGTATACATTTTAGAATTTCATTTTCTTTATTAAATTCTATATCATTCATAGATATAAAAAATAAAAAAATTAAGTAGTTTAACAGAATTATATTAATTGGAAAACAACTAATAAAGCTCCTAATGTGAGATAACCATTTTTATACATTGTTCTTATTAAGAAAATAAATTTTATTTTCACATGCTCTGTGATATGTGTGCAATCAAATCTGATGTTATTTCAAGGGATAAAATAAGTGTTTTTTCCTTCAATTTCACATTTTGAAGATATTTTATATTTATTTTATAAAAATAAAAAAATAAAAACAATAATCAATGATGTATTCAAATTTGGATTATTATTCATTTTTTATTAATCAAAAGCGATGCAAAGAAAAAAAGGTGATGTATCTCAAGAAGGTTATAATAGGGTATTTGTGAAATAATATAGAGAAATAATATAACCTATGATAAGAATATATATAATTTAATTTGAATACGATCAAGCATATTTGGATCAACCAGACCCTATGTGAGAACTCGAGGATGCCAAAAAAGATGTACAAGTGATGTATCCCAATTTAACTGAAGAAATCAAATATGTTGGGGAAACACTTAATTAAAAATAATAGCTAGGCCATTTCAAATATCAAATCGATGAGTACCATGAATAAATATAGAGTGAATATACATACTTACATGAACATTGAAATATAGTGAATTATTCAGATCTGTTTTGGAATAACTGGGTAGAAGATGAAATTCAATACGATCTTTCATTCTACAAGATTGATGAATTAGAAACTGACTACATATTACTATCCATGGAATAGGAGAAAGCCAAAAAAATTGATGGAATTTTAATAAATTATTGAGTATCCCAAATATCTACTTCCTTATACGAAGACTTATTTTAAAGAGGCACTAATCAATGAAGAATTGATTACACAAAACCCAACACTGGGAGTTGATCTTTTCATTAACTCTTTATTTTCTTATTTTATGAAATTCTATTTGATTATCACTTAACATATTTTGAATTTTTTGATTCATTCAATCACTTATTTAACATAGATTAATATGGATAAATTAAACATGCACCTTCTTATGGAAATATGGATCTCATGATCTTTTATTGTACTTGAATTTTAGATATCCCATGTGGAAGTAAAAGTTATTGAGCCTAAGGAAATCAATATAAAGTATTCTAACACTGAATGTATGAATTCTTATGGACATTCTTCAGGTTTAAATTTTGTATAATTAAAAATAAATTTTGAACATACTATTGAAATTATAATTCAGGCATCCCATGTTGAGCCAGAATTTGAAAAGAATGACGATGTTTTACAAGTATCAACCAAGAAGTAGGATGATTCGTACATCGTTTTATCATCTTTATTAAGTATATTCTTAACTATGATGGGTTGGATTTTGTATACACTATCCATGGATCATCTTTCACTATATAGAATATGTGGAAGCTAGGAAAAGTCACATGTGGTGGTTCATGTATAAAAATCCCCATTCACCATCAGACTATAGATAATGGATGGTACTTACCGCTAGAGGATGTAAAAATTCAAGGCCCCATTGGAGAGATTATACGAAGACTTATTCATTAATAGTTTTGTACATTGGATTTAAATTTAATTAATTGGATTATTCCAACAAGAAACTCTGCTCTATTTAATATTATTTAGAATAAATGGCATTATCACTTGGATTAATTAATTAAGTCCTATATTTATTTTAATGATGGTAAAAGGAAGCCCTAAAAAGTGGAATAAAAGGCTAAAATTCCAGAGAAAGGGAGTTCACTTTTATTTATTAATCTTTTAAATACACTACATATTTTTGAAAAAAAATTGACCATTAAATTTTAATTTCATTCCCATGAAAGAAATATTATTTACCTAACTTATCAAAGATACATAAGTTTCTTAGGACTATGATTCAAAGATTTTTATTTAAATAAACATGAAATTGATTGAGTGAAATTGATAATTGGATGATTAATGTTATTCATGGACTTTAAAATGAGGACTCGTGATTTGGGGAAATTATTTAACTTGTCTCAATGATATATCCTTCACAATTTTCAGGCATTGAGTTTATAAAAATCATGTGAATTCATTTTTATTTATAATAAATTCAAAGAGTGTCTATACAAATATAAAATGACCCATTCTTTAGAGGATTTAAAGACCAATTACATCCTATTTTAATCATGATCATATATAATGTGAGATATTGGGACATGCCACCGGCTAAAACATTCATTTGAACTTGAAAAAGCTATGATTATAAAAGAAAAAACTTAAAATTATTGAAGAATCCTTTGCAACACCCTTTTCAATAAATACCATCTTTAAATGAATCTTCTCAAAACCCATACAAACCATGAATGACCTCATTATAAATTATCAATGTTTAAATACATTTTTATCCATTCTTTCCCTCTTCTAATAAATTCCATGATATTTTAATACCTAAATGTGGTGGTTATGGGAGTCTTGAAAAAATGGATGATATTAATTTTATTAAAAAAATTTGGGGGTGATCAGTATGTGGACTGAGAATGGTTTTTGAATCATTAATTATACATTATTGTTTTCCCTTCTGAAAAAAAATGAAAAAAGTAAAGGGTTGTGACTTAAATAATTTTATGACACCATTATTGTATTGATGATTTTTATCATATGTGGTCAAGCAGTGGAAGTGAGTTTTATTTTCTGAATAAATTTTTGGAAAAATTTTGAATAGTTACATTGAAATAAAATGTATAAAAGTATTGAGAAATTCAAGAAAGAGAAAAAATATTTCATTATGACTTATTTGGAAAAATACCTTAATTTGAATTTTTGTAAAGTGGGTGTTTTTGTTTTTTAAGGGGGGTTTTAATTACACATTCACATTTAAAATCATACTTTATACTCTAAGAGAAAAACCTACTCCATGAGCTTTATATTTTAATATATCAATTCCTTCAAACATTAGGCATTAGAGTAATTTTAACCTTGAATGAAATCCCTTCTTGTTTTATGTAATTTTTGTCTTTACATTTTGAGAAATTAGTACCATTTTCGGATTATGGATAAGGAGAATGTTCTAATGATATTCATATAACTATAATAGAATTTTATTATGAGAGGTGAGTGAAAAAATTCAAATATGAGGTAAATCATGAATTTGTAATTTTAAATAATAATTATGTAAGGAACTTGAATGACGGAAATGAGAAGTTCCATAATTTTTCAAACGGGGAAATGAAAAATAATTTAAATGAATCTTCCTTAGAAACATATGAAATTGAATTGATATTATATGTGACATTTGGATTTGTTTTTTACCCTTAAAAAAATTTGTTGTATATTTTTAAAATATAAATAATATTAAAATTGGTTCTCTATGATATTAAATGTAGATATTTAATGAATAAGGACATGTATTATTCAATTGTGGGTGTATTTGACACACGAAACATTCGTGCATATTTTTAATCAAATTTCAATAGTTTAAAAATGATTTTTGATTTGAACACCCATGAATTCCAATGTTTTTTCAAATTGTGGGAAAATATGAATTTGAAATTATAATGGAATTATTTTAATAAATGAATCGATTTTTGAAGAGGAATTATATTTATGAATATTTGATTGAAATTATATACATTATTCCATTTCCATGTTTGAAATTCTTAGTTTACTAAAAATCAGCAAACTCATGTAATACAATCAACAAGGAAAATTAATATATAGACAAGAATAAAGGGAATAACTAGACAAGGTAACTAGGATATTAATATCGAGATGTGGCTAGAAGGTGGAATTAGGCTCATGCATTAGAGGAGCATGGTTGATCAAGCTTTGAGGGATTATAGTTGGCCTAGAGGTCCACCTTGGCTACAAGTTCTCCCATTGAATGAGTGTTTACATTTTTTTCAATGATCCCACCTTGTTGAAGGATTCTAAAGGGATCATGACATTCTTTGGATTATAATCTATTTCTTCGATAACTTTCACTTCAATGTGATACATGATTTCATGTGTAAAAATTCATTTCTTAACATAAATGATGCCTCTTAACTCCACCTCACACATGTTACCCCTTGGATAAAACCTTTTCCATCCTCCACTATGCTATACTATGTACCACAACTCTACACTCGTCGACATCCAATATAAAATACATGAGACCATCTTGTATCCCACTTTTGAAGCTCTATCTAAATCCTTTTTTCCATTCCAAGTAATTCCATCACAAATAATCATCCTCGGATCCTTGATCATGAGTCACGAAGGCATTTTGAGCATCATCCATTCACATAGAATCCCTATTGAATATGAATATCCCTTTCCACCACTACCACACTCATCCAACACTTCAACATTCCCTTACTTACATAAAAATACCATATTTCCCTGCGAAAGGAATGAAGGACAAGGCTTCTCGACATATTTTTTTTATCCATGATGCAAGCTATTAAACCACACAATTTTATTAGATGTTTCCATTCTTCCATCGATGGTCACTCAGTGGTTTTAATGTTTAATTATATGGAAGATCACTCTTAAATATTTAGGGGAGGATGAGGATGCTCCATAATGTTCCTTTAAAAGGAGGATGATGATATAGTTTATGGGGAGTTCAAAAAGTGAGATGTAACCCTACGATGGAGTCTTGATGCAATATAATTTTCTATTTTCTTTGGTATTTCATTTATTTTTATTTTTATTATATACTTTTTCAAGTGGTTTTTTAATATTTTATTTTTTAAATAATAATCAATGAATTTTCCATTGTATTTATTTTGTGAACAATATTCTCATATTCTAATTATTCTTCTTTTTCTTCACCATTCTTCTTTTTTTTCATCTATTCTTCTCCTTCATTCACACTTCTTCTTCTTTTAATTTTATAGATTCCTATTTTTTAATTTTAATTCTCTACTCGGATATTTTATTTTATTTTTTCTTTCACTCTATATCTATTTCTTCTTTTATTTTTATTTTATTTTCTCTTCTTTTCCTCTATTCGTTCACTCCAAGATGAAATATTTCACAAAACTTGAAGGGTTAACTTGGGGCTCGGCCAAGGGGAGGTAATTTCTGTTCATTATTTCATTATTCATGTAAATTATTGTAGTTTATTTATGTTTGTGTTGAGAAAGTGTAATGTGAACTCGTGTTTAGATTTTACACAATGTCACAAAACTCAAACTTATTTATATACATTTATTTCACTCCCTTCCTCTAATCATATTATCATAATGTGATGAATTTGATCCATTTTGTGGTTGAAAATACATATAATGGATTCATGTCCTAGAATATGTCACACTCTAGATTGAGGTGTCTCATCAATCATTAATATAGGAGGTGTGGGGATTGATATTGATAAATTTATTCATTATTTCACACCAATAAATAAAATAATTTGGTTTAAAAGTTAGATTTTGTGATTAAACTATTATATTAAATTAAAACACTAACAAAAACTATACTAAAACTCGTAAACACGACTTTAAAGGCCACACCGTTTCTTTTAAAATCATATTCTATCATTTCATGATAGTTTAAATTTTAGTACATATTTTATCTTTACAAATTCAATTTCATTCAAAGATATAAGAAAAACAACAAAAAATAATTATTTTATTTTAATTAGATTTAGTAGGTGAATAACTAACAAAGCTCCTCAAGTGGTACAATGATGTTCATTCTCAAAAAAATTTCTTTTTCGATGCCTTATGATAGGATAGAATTCAATATTAATCATTAAATACTAAATTAAGTATCCTAAATATTCATAAATTTTATTATGATTATATAACCACAAATAACCACCCTCTATTCCGTGAAATGGGAAGGTAAATTATTATTCATGCATACTTGTGGACTATAACCTCCATCTACCGATAAAATTCATTTTCCATTATCAAATTTCATGGTAGGTTATCATGATGGGTGTAATATTAATATTTTATTTTTATAATATAATTAGGCTTTTTAATGTATAATATCATATATACCTTCTTATCATCCCATCATTTGTAAAAATAACAATGTCGCTCGTGGGTACGTGTAGACCACCCCCACTACAATGTTATATGATTTTTTGATTACTTATTACATTGTGGGGAATTAATATAAATTTAATAAATATATATAACATTTAAAATTTTATAATTATTCTAAATATTTAGTTATAAATTTACATTCTGTTTCCCAATATTTTGAAAATTTAATGTAGTGTTCATCAATACATACGACACACCGTCTCCATGAAAGGTGTAATTAATTTTTCTTGTCACCACCTTTTATGGATGTACATAAATATAAACATATATATTGAATATATACTATATTTACATAATTAATATAATTAATAATATGATAGAACACTATTCAATGTTCAATTACCAAGACTATTGAACCGAATCATGCATGAAAAATGAAACTCGTATAACATAGAATATTGATTTTAATATCAAATTTATAATAAAAAAGTGATAAGATTCAATAAGTAAAACATATATTGAATGAAAAATATCATTAAATTTCTATAATATATTTATAATAAATAAATTTTCATATATAGAATGTTAGAATGCATACGATTAATGGTGAAGCTTGAGGTAAGTGTTAATCATCTCAAATTGACTTCTTTGAGACATTTGTTACGTTATAAATCTATCATCCATTATGAGGTTTATATATAAAACATTATTTAAGTTATATCAATAATATAATTATTTCAATCATATATAAAGATTTTTCTGATATTATTATTTCATCAGGATTATGAATCAAAACATACCAAAGTGGTAATGTATTTATGTTTCAATTTAATTTTAACAATATTTTTTTATGATTCAATTTCCAATAAAGGAAGTTATATGATCCTTTCATGATAAATACCATTTATTTTATTATCCTATTTATTTAGAATACAATTGTTTTGTTTTATTTTCCTTACATTAAATAATTAAGAGACAAAAGTAATAGTTTTAATGAAAACACACTCTATTTTAATAATCAATTGAGAATATGTTTTATTTCATGTCAACATTTTCATTAAAATATTTCATTAGTCATATTTATTATTAAAAAATTCTTGTTAGAATTAATTTTCAACCATGTTTTAATTTTTTTTAAAAATTCAAGGAATTTTCTTCTCACTTTCTTGATAAGGTATTATTTAATTTTGACCAAAAAAGTGAATTGAATATTATTTTAAACATACACCGCATGAAAAAAATTTCTCAATTCTATGACCAAAACATTATTTGAAGCTTCATTTTCAATTTATCATGGTTTCTTTCAACAAATATTTTTTTTAGTATTTTGGAATTTTATTGATATTAAATTAGTTGTTTAAAAATGAATAAGGTGTTTTATTCAAGAAATATTAAATGATATTTTAATGAAATTCACATATATGATACCATAAATCGATGTTAATTATGATTTACCATCTGTATGATCCAATTACATCAATATTATTTTTCTGAATGGTTAATGATTTGGTTATTAGATGTTTATAAAAATAAATTATTTTCTTAGTGACATCCTATAATAAAATTATGAAACTTTTATGAAACATTTATTCCTTACATGGGTTATGAAATAATGATATGAATAACAATGTATGATTATATTGAACACATGTGTATATAATTCAAAATTTGATGTATCTGTATTAAATTTTATATCCCTATAATACATTCTGTAAAGTTTCATATCTTCTCTATAAATTATGGGATGCAAGTAGATATTTTTTATTCATTATGGTATGAAATTTAATATACTTTATCTACTATGTGATTAAATTTGATATGATTGATCAGCTATGGGAAATGGTTGTTGATTCCAAATACACTATGTTCTAAGAGTCTCTTTAGTTAACCCGCATATATGAAATGGGTTCAATGTCTATTATGCTGGAATACTCTTATAGAATGTTATCATGTTTATGATCTAATCATATGGTTCATTATTGATTTATAGTTATTCGTCACTCTTATTATTAATTTCCATTGAAATGATTATGTTTTATTCCATGACTCAGGTTTACGATCTATCAAATATTGGGTATGATCTTTGTACGTTATAGTCGCAATTTCATGGTATCTTATAAATTCATATGATAATTGATTGATATATCCAATTTTTACCCTTAAATAGCATATGAGGTGACCCCTTCTAGTATTAAAGGACACTGAATATGTATGTATCTAGTATCCAAAGACACTAAATATTTTTGGTTCTAATGATGATCATAATGTAGTGTATTGAATACTCATTTGAAAAAAAATATATTTTTATTTAAAAATCATGGTTTTCTACAGTTATTAACATAGCATTGTTTAGTTAATCATTGGAGAATATGGGTATATAACTTTCTTGAAACCCCAAGGAATAAGTCTATGTATTTGATAGCTTTCTGAATTATTGAAAAAAACCATTGGTAAAATAGGTTAAACATAAGGTTACATATATTGAAAATACTTTTTCATGATTTATACATCCTTTTAATGAATTTTCATGATTATATAAGTGACCATTATAATATAAGTTGTTTTATTAACACATGATCTATTTTGATATTTATATGTGATTGAAGTTAAAATGATGAAGATGGGGGGGGGGGGGTAAATATGCATTCTCAAATATTGAATTTCCCTATTTGTTATTAGTTACCAGAATTCATGTATATAAAGAAATTATCAATTAATTTTAATTTATATCCTCTGTGATTAGATGTTGAGTTATTGGTGAAGACTACTAATGATATGATGGTTTCATCTCAACTACATAGTTCTTATTAGATTTAATTTTTGGTATGTGATTCCAAATAATATTGTTATTCTCCACTTAATTGATTTTTTTGTGATTCTAGGTATGGATTGGATTTATTTACATAGATAAAATATCTATTATTGATTAAGAGAAGTGACTTTTTATTTTCTAAATAAACCTACGATCATTTACCGGTGTGCAAATGAATAAAACTCCCAATAGAAATAACTTCTGTCACATGGGTTTTAATTCCAATCAATGAAGGGTATATATCTTTGATGGTTGGGGATAAACCTGACAAAAAGTTCATTAATTTTATAAATATTATTTTGATTTTCATCTAGAAGAGATTACTAGCGTTCCATTGATTCATCATGTTGAGTTTTCAATAGAACTCATACAAAATGTTACACATATTTCAAATAATATTTAGAGGATAAACCGAATTGATATATTGGAATTGAAGAATAAACTATTTGATATTATTGATAAAGGATTCATTTGGTCAAGATCCTCACATTACAGTGCACATATTATTTTTCTAAGAATAAATAAAGATAAAAGTTCCTTTGCATTGATTATCATAAACTCAACAAGATCACCATAAATAAAATGTATCATCTACCCTTATTGATGAATTATTTGATAAACTTCATGGATCCCAATATTATTTCATGAATTATCTTCAATAAAGATATCATAAATTGAGGTCCATATAGAAGGTTATACCCAAAAAATCATTTTGTATAAGGTATAGACACTATGAATTTATCTTGATTCCATATGGTCTTTCTAATTATACTTCAATATTCATTAATCTAATAAATAAAGTCTTTAGAGATTACTTTGATTTGTTTATGGTAGTATTTATAGATGATAATTGTATATATTCAACATAAAAGAGAGATCATGAAGATCATTTGAGTATTGGGTTCAGGACCCTAAGGAAGGACAACCTGTATGAAAAATTCAACAAGTGTGAAATTTGGAATTATAATGTTTCATTATTGGGTCATATAATCTCGTGTTTCGATATATCGGTGTATTTTTAGAATATGGAAGTCAATAATGAAATGGACCACACCAACAATAGTAACTGAAATCAATAGATTCCTTTTTATTTTCAGATAATACTAATGTTTAGTGGAAGATTTCTCATGAATATCTAATCTATTAACCATGTTTACTCACAAAGAGCATAACATCTTATAGATAGTTTAATTTCATGATAATTTCATCGAACTAAAGATAATTAAAGTCATTTCACCTACAATTACAATATCCAATATTCGATAAGTTTTTCGATCTATAGTGATACATTAAATAAGTGAATATGATTTTTCTTTATGCTGAATGATATGGTGATAGCTTACGCCTCACCCCAATTGAAAATACATGAGAAAATTACCTGACTCGTGATTTGGATCTAGAATCAGTAATTTCTCAATTGAATATTTAAGGGAGATATATTAACAATAAATGGGGTCGAATATATATAAATATAATATTTTTAATGTATATATATACAGATTAAAAGAGTTGAATATAATCTATATAATATAGTGTAATTTGATTAATGAATATGAATACTCATTACATTATCACTCTAGGATGATGAACAAGTGGGCAATACACCGAGTCAAAAAGAACATTCTAGTTAGGAAACTATGGGGACTAAAATAGACCCAATACATATCAATTAATAGAATATAGAACTTCAAATCCAACTAAAAGGGGGAAGATCCTATTACTCTATGATGAATTCGCAACTACATATCCATGTGAGGATTAAAGAGGCACTGAAGGAAGTTACAGAACTATTTATTAAATTAAAAATGATCTTCAATTCAACCATGATTGTGATGAAATGATAAGTCTTAGAAATATTGTATGTATCATGTAAATTCCATTCCTGAAAGAGTTGTTGGATGAAGATCATTATTCATTAATATCTATAAATCCAATAAGTAAAAATATATAGAGAGATCTGAAAGAATATTTTTGGTGAGACAACTTACAAAGGATTATTTTAAAGTATGTATCTTGACTCATGATATGATATCATGTTAAGTATATGTGATAAAATTATAAGGATATTTTTGAACCATTACCCTTACCAAAATGGAAATGGGAATGCATCAAGATTGATTCCATTGTCGAACACCCCAAAATGTCTAATGGTTTTAATTCTATTTTGGATGTACTCGATTTCCTTATGATGTTAAAACACTTCATTACAATTATATAATATTACTCTTTTGATTATAATTTTAAGTTGTACATTGGAGAATTTTTTTTATTTCATGATGTACCATATTCATTTGTGACTTATGAGGATTTAAGATTTACCTAGATGATCTGGGAAATTATTTGACATAGTCTGTATTGAGAGTTTTGTTTTTTTACTACTTATCATCCCCATATAAGTGTACAATATAACATATTCACTAAATCCATCGAGGATATTTTGATATCATGCTATATGGATTTCAAATGTGGTTGGTATAAACACCTTCCTCTAGTTTATTTTCCTTACAACAATATCTTTCACTTGAATATTCTAATGTCTCCTTTTGAATCCCACTGTGTTTTTTTAATAAAACGTGGTGCCTTAATCAAAGACCAAAGAACATTTTATTGAATAATAAGGTTGAAAAGATTACAAGAGATGGAATGAACGGATTTTTTTACAATCATTATCAAATAGCTGAATTAAATCTGAAGGGAGGGTGTCCATCCAGGTCATAGTCCGATGAACACCCTTGTGGGCAAGGGAATCAGCAACAGCATTAGCCTCTCTGAAAGTATGCATTGAAATCTAGTCCATATCAAGCATAGAGTCCAGGAACTACATACAAAGATTGATCAAAGTCCAGGCAAGGTGTGTCACACCATTCATGATTTCCTGGACAATGGTGGTTGAATCACTTTCAATCCATAGTTTCCTCCAGCCTTTTTTATTGGAAAACATGACATCATGAATTACTGACATCATTTCTACCTCCAATGACGAAGTTATGACACAATTTCTAAAGAAACACCCATGACACTTGCCAGCAGAATCTCTGCAAATGGATCTGCAGCTGGCAGGTCAAGGATTTCCCTTTGAGGCACCATCAACGTTTCCATTGATCCATCCCGGAATTGGCATTTTCCAAAAAACATCAAAGGTGGGAAGATGTTGACGGTATATGCCATCAACCAGAATCCTATGAAAAATCTCCCAGTCACCAACTGAGTTGTTGCAGTGAGATTTTTAAATCGTGGTATCATTTCGAATCGCAGTGAGAATCCGTTCATTCCTTCCATTAGGATTGAATGAGAATTTATTGTGTAGAATATCATTTAGTCATACCAGATCACATGTAGGAGCACATAAAAATTAGCTAGAAAAATGATCATAATTTACTGAGAGGCTTGGCGCTGTACACAACATTTATGAAGAGTGAAAATTGAGTCGAGGGTATTCCATCTATAATCAAAAATTTCGAAAATATATTTCCAAAGAGTAGAGGTTATTGCACAAGATAAAAATAGATGGTTAGTGTCCTCCCTATGTTGATTACATAGGTGACATTTAGAGAATAGGTGGATACCAAAAGATTGAAAGAATACCTCAGTGGGAAATATGATATGAGTAATGCACCAAATTAGAGTGAGTCTAGTAGGCTTAATCCCTATCTTGTCGAAAAAATTTAACCATTCAATGAAAGATTCAGATCCATGGAAGTTGTGCATATAGGAATTTTTTGAGTCAAGAATTCCATTTGGAGAGGGTTCCTAGACAATAAAATCATCACATTTAATAAAAGGATAGTTATCAATGATCTGAGCAACATAGTCAGAGAGATTAGCCCTATAGGAATGGAGAACATCTTTAATAGTGTGACTAGTTTCCCCTATAGTAGAATTATGGAAGATCCTCTAGAATAGTGGAACACCAGTCCAATTTTCAAGCCAAAAATATATATTAGATTCAGTGATCACTATCCATCTAGTGTTTTCCATGATTTTATGATAAGTGTACCTAATGGAAGGCTAGATCGAGGAAGATATATAATTAAAGTTCCCATTCCTAATTTTGGAGAGGAATCTGTGTTTAAGGATGTTAATGGCATTAGAGTCAGTATTGGCAAGTCTCCATGTAAGTCTATCTTAAAAAGAATCATTAAACAACTTTATATTTATAATACCAATACCCCCTTTTTCCAAAGGATTACAACAGGTTACCCAGGAAATAAGGACAAGATTTTGTTCAAAGATACTTCCTGTCCAGATGAAGTTCTTAATATAGGTGTTAATTATTTTGAAAATACAAGAAGTCCATGTATAAATCATAAGGGTGTAGACCATTTTGAAGACAATGGTCAATTTGACCAAAATGATTCTGCCATCAATGGATAGGGACTTGCCTTTCGAATTATAGAGTTTATTAATATTTTCATCCGCTCTGTTAGAAAATTAAATAGTTTTAGGTCTTCCCCAAAAATAGGTACCCCAAAATAAGTGAAGGGGAAGAAACCTTCTTTAATACAAAGATCCTTGGTAATTGTGTTTTACCTATGTGTAGAGAAGTATTTAACAAAAAATGTGTGATTTATGCCATGAAATGGCCTGGGCCGATACTTTCTCATAGTGATTAAGGGAATGTTTAAGAACTTGAATAATCTTTTGGCCACCTTGAAGAAACAAGATGATTTCATCAGCATATAAGAGATGAGTAGGGACTCTAAGATTTCTGGCCGCATGAATAGGTTTGAGTTTGTTCTAATTTACCAAATGAGTGAGGATCCTTCTGAGGTAATCTTCGGCAATTATAAATAAAATTTCCGAGAGCGGGTCACCTTGCCTGACCCCTTTTTTCCATTTAAAGAAGTCCATGGGGGTGCCATAACCAAGATGGATATAGATTCATAGTTGAATGTTGTTTTTATTATCTTGATAAAAGTATCATTAAAGCCAAAAACTTTTATAACCTTAAAAATAAAGCTCCAATCAATAGTATCATAGGCCTTTCTAATGTCATGTTTGATAGAAATATTTCCCCATTTGGTAACTTTATTTAAACTATTGTTGCATTTAGAGGAAAGGCAAAAATAGTCTTGTATAGACCTTAACTTAATGAAGCCAAATTTATTCCAAGAAACTATTCTGTTGCATATAGGGGAAATACTATTAGCAAGAATTTTGGAAATGATTTTGGAAAGGGTTTTTATTAGCGCAATAGGCCGAAATTGGTGGATCATGGACGCATTGTCCACTTTGGGGATTAAAGTAAGAAATTGAGCATTAAGACTATGTGGGAGAAAATCATTACGAAAGAAAGACTTCACAATTTTATAGACATCAAGATGAATAACATCCCAATGTTGCTAAAGTAATTTGATATTAAATCCATCCAGAGAAAGAGCACTATCCGGTTTTAAACTAAAAACAGCGTCTCTAATTTCTTGGTCCTAGGGGATACAAAGGAGAGATGAATTATCATTTTCATCCACCATCATGGGGATGATATCAGGTCTAAGATCAATATTTATGTCTTTACCATTAAACATATTATGAAAATAAGAAACAACATGGTTGGAGATAGCTTCCTATGAATAAATAATCACATCATTATGTAAAAGTTTAGTAAGAGGTCTACTAGCCTATCTGACTCTTTGAAGCGAATTATAGAAGTTAGTGTTTCTATTACCATCGGTTAACCATTTGGTTTTGAATATTTTTTTGTGTATATTATCTTTGAAAGTGAGTAGGGAATTGATTTTTAAAGATATTCTTATTTAATTTTGTGGATCGATGTTAAAATCCAATTTGGTATTATGATTCTGATGTTGATCCAACTCTTTTTTAAGAGAGGAGATATCAAGGTCAAATTGCTTACTTTTAGTTCTACACCAACCATTTAAGGCCTGTTTTAAATTTTTATGTTTAAACAGGAACGCTAAAGAATCCTGATGTTGACTCATAGTATCCCAATCATTTTTTATGAAAGAAACACATTTAGGATCAGTAGACCAAGCATTTTTAAATTTGAAAGGGAGAATAGGCTTACGTTTTCTAGTGTGAATATTAGCAAAAATTGGGTGGTGATCCGAATTCAACCTCTGTAGAGTGATACTTGAGACATTATCCCATTTACCCAGAGCATCCATATTAACAAAATCTCTATCAATTTTACTAGAAAAATCATTATTATAATCCCTCATGTAACAAGTATTCTTATCACCAGTCAGGTTGATTTCTACAAGGTTATGATCATCAATAGTAGCTCTAATCTCCCTTGAAGTTATTGACAGATGAGTGGGACTAATTTTTTCATTGAAAGTGAGGATAGAATTTAAGTCACCCATAAAAATCCAAGGGAAATGAATATTGTTGTTCAACATAGATAGATCATGCCAAAGGGTTCTTGTTTCTTGATATTTTTTTCTCATAAATCATTGTATAGAAGGAGTGTTTCCCTTCCCAATAGAAGTGACATGTAATTTTTTAATCTGAACATAAAAAAATATTCATGTTTTGTAGGGAAGTGTGATAAATTGTGTATAGAGTATCTACCATGGAACCATCTTTGCAGGATCAAAGAAAAAAATAGTTAAGAGAGCAGAAGTTCTTGAAGTTAGAAGTGAAGATTATTTTAGGTTCTGAGATTGAGAAAATCTTGGTTTTATGAGTGGTTAAGATCTTCTTAAGAACAAATAAAGTGTCATCATTAGAGATACCCTAACAATACCAAAAGATAATATTCATTTATACTTGTGTTTTGGGTTAGATCCATTTTTTGGTTTTTCCCAAACCTTTATTTCTCATTGATCTTCTAAATTTTGGAGAGGGTATTGGTTTGGTTTTCTTATCAATAATGTTAATCTCCCAAATAGGAGAAGTGGTATCATTCCTAGAAATTGTTGAAGTCTGCCCAGGGGTAGTGTGGGTAGTGTTTATGTTGAGACCAGGTGTCATTTCATAATTCTATTCTAAAACAGAATCCAAATTAGCCTCCATACCTATCTTTTGTATAGTAATAGGATAATTCAGAATTGGAGGAGATTCTATGTCTACCCTATCCATTAGAAAGGATTTTGGTGTGTAATATTCATGTCAGAGGTAAAATAGGGATCATAATTGTGATGTTTCAAAACAGTTTCTATTTTCGTAAACAGAAGAAACAGATTGAGTAACAGTTTCCATAGAAACAGCACTGCATGTAACATCAGATTTCACACTGTGGGAATTAAAATTTAAAGTAAGAGGGAGAATTTAGGTACCTATTTCAATATCAAGAAGGATACTATTTTGTGGTTCATCTGAAACAGAAATATCAAGAGTAATAGAATGGTGAGAGGGACTGATCTGGGAAGGACTTACCAGACCCATGTCAGAGTTGGGAGGGGGAATTTCATTCAATGTATTCTTGGACCCCAATTCCAATTCCTTTGGAGGGAAAGGATTCTTATTAACATAATTAATTATATGGTCAGTCCCAAAATCAACCCTCTGCATATCCAAATAATTTTTATAAGTACCAGCATAGTCCATTGTGATAATACATACCTCACATTGTGCATCCAAGGCAGATTTTTTTTGGGTCCATTCTAATTGGATCTACAAAGTCACATGACTAAGGGTCCTGCAATGTGATATTAGAAAAATCTAGAGTAGAGGAAATGGTAGCAGTACTATTTAGTTTCCCAGATTGCACTCATTTTTTTGAATAGTTTTGATGCTCCTTGGCTTTATCAATCCGGGGGTGACCCAGCTCTTCATGTAAAGAACCTTCATCATTTGCATGGTTATGAAAATCAGAATTTCCCATAGAATGAGGGTGTTCAAGGATTTATAAAACATTTAATTCAATAACATCTTTAATATTTCGATCTGTGGTTTTATTTTATTGTTCATATACAAGCTCATCCCATGGTTTCTTGTTCCCATGGTCAGTTTGTACTTGTGTAAGGGGTTTGGAAACCCATTTTTCCACCATTTCCATTCTGGTTTCAGGTTTATCAAGGACAATATCCTTCCCCCTCTTATGAATTTTGACTTATGTCCATTCATAACAGGCTGCATGTGGTGGATGTTTATGAACAATCCTACAATTTAGTATTGAGTGTCCCACAATTTTAAAAAACTCACATTACGGGGGTATCTTTTCATATTCAACTTTCACTAGAGTTATATAATCCCTAGTATTGAAGGAAATGGATTCAGGTAGAATTTTTTTCCAAATTACCTTCAATTAACACTCTAGAGAACAATCCTAGTTCACCATTAAGAGTTCTCTGGTCATCTTTCAGGGGAGTACCAATACATAATGAAAGATCATTTAGGATTTGAGGGAACTAGAAGAAATAGTTCAAATTGTGCAAACATACCCATACTTGAGCAGTGTTGTTTTTTTGGTAATTGGGATTGAATGAAAAATACCATTCTAATAGTCAAAGAAAAATAGTTTTAAGATGAATATTACCTAGTTTCCACACGTTATCAAGGTCAGTTTGTGAGGTAAACAGTATATGAAAATACCCTTTCCCCTACGGCACCAATTTCGAATTGGTAAAACCCCATACCACAGCAATACAGGGTTTCAAATCATCATATTACCAGGGCTTATCACCCTTGAGATATTATATACGACTCAAAATGGAGTACTTAAAGAGATCCGATCTTTTTTGTAACACATATGGGTCAGCATCCACAGTGAAACTTCCATCATCGGCTTGTCGAATCCTTAATGGATTCTATTCTTGAGATTTGGCGGGATTAGCACCCATCAAGGCTTCAAGAAAGGAGATTCCTCTCATTCTGAGAATTCATGTCATCGATGGGTCCATTTTCATTGGGGCTTCTACCACTGTGTGCCTCTATATTTCCACCTCCATTTGCATCAGTATTTCCACCTCCCTCTCATGCATCACCCGGATAGGATCTAGGAAGCTCATGGTTGGATGATTGAGACAAAGGTAAATTAATCTTTCCCAAGTTTTAGGCAGTAAGAGATCGCGTAGTAGGGTTTCACACAAAGAGAGATCCCTTCCATCCTCTTTGTCATCTCCTCGTCCTCATTATTCATCATTGAATCCCACTATGTAAACATGTGTATAACTCCAATATTTTTGGATTATTTTTGGTATATGATCATTTTTCTACCTAATATATATGAGTAAATGTTTGAGATAGTTAGATTTATTTAGTGGTATATCAAGGATCCTACGATTCAATAGAAAATCTATGCTAACAAGAGATAATAAAATTAAGAATTAAATGTTTCTGAGAATTTATTCTCACTAATTTCTATATGGAAAATTGCAATGAAATTTAATATATATATATATTATTAAGACCTGGTAAAATGGACCATTCAATATTCATGATTGAGTAGGTACTGTGGCTTGTCACTTGGTTATTCCATCGAACCACTCTACCATTCATGATTTGTTTCATGTATCTACCCTTTGAAATTATATTCCTAATCCATCACATTTAAATAACTCAAATCTCATTCGTTGGGATAATGATCATTCCTTTGGGGAAAACCTATAAAATATTGGATCATATTGAAAAAGAACTACAGATCAAGAATTGACACATGGTTAAAGTTATCTAGAGTATTCTAAAATTCAAAGAAGCTATTTGGGAACAAAAGGATGTGATAAAACAAAGATATCCTCATTTTTTGTGTAAGAATGAAATATTTTTTAGGATTCAATTCATTTTATTGGGGAATAGTCTCACAAACTTTCCTAGATACCCTAGTACCCTAATACTTAGGATGGTTCTAACATAGACAGAAGGGAATTCTCGATCCCCAAGTGTTGGTGACTATAACATAGAGTCATACATGAAAAATAAGGGAATGTTTTCCCATAAAACACTACATGATAATGTAATCATGTCTTTATTTTCAACATTATCCATGGATAATTTACTAGAAATGAAAAAAATAAAAAAATAAAATAGTATATGTAACTCCCCGACCCCAGCTACCCAGAGTCGGTGCATTACTTCGTAACATTGGAATGATCACAAAAGATCAAGTCTCGAAAGACCGATTAGTTTAGTAGCCTTGGAAACACTAGATACATTCATAAGTCTTTCATTATATCATAAAAATGAAAACTACAATAACATGGTCCCCTAGTACACACTCATATCCTCACTGACTATTCTTGAAAGTCAGTCATAATACACCTCTTCACATCCTGGGAAAAATAAAACATTGAAAGGGGTGAGCTCAAATGCTCCGTAAGGATAACAATATAGCGGAAACATTCATAAGAAAACATAAGCATTTAATGAAATGTATAACTAAAACAAAAGCCTTATTGAACATGAAATTCAGCATAATATGGAAAAAGTAAAATAAAATAATGCCATTACTTACTCACATGGATATTCTACTAGACGAATAATCACATGAAATATCAATAACCACATTCATAATGAGGGAATGTATAATGCCGGACATTCTGAAACATTTTGTCAAGGCCTCGGCCAAGACATCTAAAATGATTAAGTCCTCGGCCAATACCATAAATCAAATTGGGAAAGGGCCTCGGCCAATTCCACGTCTAGTTGTCTCATGAGACCTACCGATGCATCGAGGAGCTATAGCGGGCTCCACCCGTCATATATTAAGTCCAATACATTCCTCATATGAATAGGTTTAAACATAACATAAATATTTGTATTAAAACTAGCATACGAAATGTCAAAAATTTCTCCATAAACTATGGATGGTATAAAAATAACACATCCACAGTCAAATATTTCACAAAATGTTCAATGGAAGTTTTGTATCATAAATCAATTTCAATTAAACTTAAAACCCATCAAAGGATGTTGACATAGATGAAATCAAAGCTATTTGAGAGAAATATATCTCCTTTTTGAAATCATTTAAAAGTCCCATAATTATAAAATAATAAGTTTAATTTTAAAATATTCTTATAAGCTTGTTAGGGAAGCTTCGACGAAGTTATAATGGCGGAAAATAGCTGCACCCGCCGTATAAGTTAAAAAAACATTCTTACCTTAAATTTGTCAAAAAGGTCAAAAAGTACATTGTTTGGAAAACGACGGTAGTATTCCTTTCAAAAACGTATAAGGGTATAAATGACTTTAACACATTTTCCATTTAATATTAAATTTTTTTTGAAATACATTTTTAAGAAACATGGATGTGGATGATAACAAGGTCCCAGTAGATAATTATGTATAAACAACCTTGGATAATGAAGAGGTTGTGAAGTAAACCCTTACCTTGTACTTTTCCTTGGTTGGGGTAGGTTAACCTCATGTATAATGGTGAAATAATTGTTATTAAATTATACAAGAATCATATACATTCATATGATATCATATATGATCTTTTAACATTGCTTTGTTAACAATATCTTAGATTTATCGTTGTTTCCGGTGTTAACTTACTCATTTTCTTTTATATGTTTTGTTAAGTAAGTCGTGTTTTTCATGGATAGGTTGTATCTTATTCATATCCAGAATGATATCATGTCCTTAAACATTATTTTTAAATCATCTAATGATAATTATACTTGAATGGATACGACGGAGAATGAATCTCATCACGTTCGTGGAGACGGTAGTCCGTACGTACGCACGAGCGACAATATCATTATTTTGATATTAAAATAATATATAATTGGATAGTATATCATATATACCGAATCATTATCATGTTATATTTATTATTTACATGAATTACATATCATTATTATACCCATCTAAATAATAATATATTGAATAACAATTACACCACGACGTGGAGACGGTAAGCCGTGCGTATGGATGTATGGTGACATATCATTCAAATGATGGGTAGAATACTGAATATGGTTGTTCCATATTTATAATAACATCACAGTACATATAAGATACTGGATTTATAATTTTAGAATTTAAATAATAAACAAATAGGGAGTGGAAGAAGAAAGAAACTGGAAAGAGGGTGATGAAAACGTTACTTCTTCTTCGGGTTCTTCCTTTTGATTTGATCAAAAGGACTCTTAGGATGGCTTTCTGACTAATGTAAAGCTTCTAGGATGAAGGGAGAGAATTTGTGAGAGTATTTGGGTAGAGGTTGGCCGAACCAAAAGGCTTGAAGGTGTGAATAAGGTTGTAGAGTTGGGGGCCTTTTATAAGAGGAGAGGAGGGGCTCTTTTGGAAAGATTGAAATGTTACATTATTATACATTGCTTTTCGGATTCTAAAGGTCCCACACTTATCTAATTCATGAATAAGGTGATAAGGGTTCGATATCTACCCATCCAATAGTCTTTGGACAAGTTTAAGCCTTGGATTGTACATTATCTTTTCATTTTATTAAAATCGTTAAATAATGAGGTCATCGCTGCATCATAATGGTGTCATAAATAAATTAATTTATTTAATGTCTAAAAATTATAAAAAAAATACTATGATGTAGTAAATCTTTTTATCTTTCTAATGAATATTTATAGTCAAAATCTGGACTTGTGTAACCCCACTTAAAAACTTTTTTAGTAAAAAAACTCATGTTTGTGTCAATTTAATTTTATCATTAAATAAATATATATTAATGTTATTTTCCAACCAAAGTGGCTCCATGGGGTCCCCATGTTGACCCATGGGTTGTCTTGGTCTTCCATGACTCATCCAATAGGAGTAGAACAAGTTTCAAGATCATCTAATATTATTAAAACATTATTTTTACCTTAAACTACACTAATTACCTCTAATCGTGATTACAAACTTAAAAGTTACTATTCACCAAAAAATTATTTTAATCTCATTGAACCACATTTTAATTCTTAATTACAACCATGTATGTCGGATTTTTGAAAATCAAATCACAGAAGTGGTAATATTTCATTTTAACGAAAAAGCAGTTTTTAACAACCACTTAGTGGTTTCACTATTCATCAAAAATTGAAGTTTTTCAGAATAAGGCCAAAATTTCACCCTAAGATATAATTGATATTCCGAATTCAAAAATAATTTCTATTTTACAAAATTACAAACATATAAGTTTCATTAATTAATTTTATAATTAATTCCCGCTGTTACAACAAATAGCGTGTTTTTAAGAAACAATTTATATCAAAAGATTGGCAATTGTTTATGTCCAATTTCAATGTTAAATTAATTCTAATGACCACCATTGGATAAAATGGTAAAAATATATTCTAATTATACTTTAAAATAACTAAATATTATAATTTATCACTATAAATTATTTTGATTAAAAAGTTGTTTTTAAGTATTTTTCACTATTCATAAAAAATTAGATGTTCTCAGAAAAATACCAAAAATTCAACATAGGCTAATTTTGATATTCTGAATCCAAAAATGAAGTCCATTTTGATAAATAAAAATTATAAAATTTCAAAAAGTATGTATTACTATTCACAACGGCTAGTTTAATTAGTTGTGGTGTGTGTTAGAGCTCGAGGTTGCGTACAACACACGCTATTGCATTATTCGAAGGGAAACATACCGTGGAAGCTTGGGGTGTTACATTCTCCCCTCCTTCAAATAATTGCATCCTCGAAATTTCTAGGGTATTACTGCATAAAAAGACTCAGGTGGTTCTTCATCATAAGTTCTTCAGGTTCCCATGTTGCCTCTTTCATTTTATGATTTCTCCACAACACCTTCACCAGACGAGTCGTCCGGTTTCTCAGCACCTGCTCCCTCACATCAAGAATTCTGATGGGCTCTTCGCAATAAGATAGATCGGGTTACAGTTCCAATTCCTCATAGGTAAGTACATGTGTTGGTTCGGGCATGTATTTTCTCAATAGCGATATGTGGAAAACATCGTGAACTTTGGAGAGATTTGGCGGCATCGCCAAACGATAAGCTACAACCCCAATACGTTCTAGAATTTCGAAAGGTCCGATATACCTGGGACTCAACTTACCCTTCTTACCAAAATGTATAACTCCCTTCCATGGAGATACCTTTAGGAAAACATGATCTCCCACCTGAAATTCCAAAACCTTTCTTCTGCTATCGGCATAGCTCATCTGCCTACTTTGAGCTGCTTTGATGTGGTTTTGGATTACCTTCACCTTTTCTATTGTTTCTTCCACCAGTTCTGGTCCCACAAGTTTTCTTTCACCAACGTCATCCCAACAGGTTTGTGTACGACATCTATTTCCGTATAACGCTTCATAAGGTGCCATCTGAATGCTTGAATGGAAGCAATTGTTATAGGAACATTCTACCAGTGGTAAATATTGATCCCACATACCCTGAAAGTCAAGAGAGCATGATCTAAACATGTCTTCTAAGGTTTGAATAGTCCGTTCTGATTGTCCATCTGTTTGAGGGTGATAGGCCGTGCTCAAATGAAGTTCATTATCCAAGGCGTTTTGAAGACTTTTCCAGAATCTTGAAGTAAAACGGGGATCACGATCAGAAACAATCGATAGGGGTACTCCATCAAGTATTACAACTTCATTAATATATAGTCTTGCTAGACGTTCAAGTGGTAGATCCTCCCGTATAGCCAGAAAATGTGCTGACTTAGTAAGTCGATCAACAATGACCCATATTGCATCATTCCTTCTAGGAGTCTTTGGTAGTCCCATGACAAAGTCCATCGTAATATTATCCCATTTCCACTCAGGTAAGGGAAGAGGTTGTAATACTCCACTAGGATGTTGCCTTCCAGCTTTCACTTATTGACAAACCATACACCTCGACACAAAATCAGAAATCTCCCTCTTCATATTGTCCCACAAAAAATGATCCTTCAAATCTCTATACATTTTGGTGCTCCCAGGGTGTATAGAGAAGTTGGAACTATTAGCATCATCCAGCAATTCCCTTTTTAGATCAGGTATATCGGGAACACAAAGTCTCTTCCCGAATATCAAAATTCCATCCTTATACACAAAGTCCCTCAATCTTCCATCATTCACATATTTCATATTCTTATGAAATTCTTCATCATTGGTCTGAGAACTCTTTATCCTTTCTAGTAATGATGGTTTGGAAACCATTTGAAAAAGCATTGATGTTTCACCTTCCCTAGTTATTCCCATGTCCATCTTCACTAGATCCAAGAAAATTGGATCCCTTTCAATTCTCATCACATTCATAACTCCATGGTCTTTTCTGCTCAAAGCATCTGCCACCTTTTTTGCCTTCCCCGGGTGGTAATGTATCGTGCAATCATAATCCTTGATTAGTTCAAGCCATCACCTTTGCCTCATGTTGAGTTCTTTTTGTGTGAAAATATACTTCAAACTCTTGTGATCAGTATAAATCTCACATTTTTCACCATAGAGGTAATGTCTCCATATCATTAAATCAAAGATCACAGCTGTTAACTCAAGATCATGAGTAGGATAGTTTTGCTCATGAATTTTTAGCTGTCGTGATGCATAGGCAATGACCTTATCATTCTGCATAAGGACACAACCAAGTCCTTTCTTCGATGCATCACTATAAATAACAAACCCATCATTCCCCGATGGTAGAGTCAATACAGGGGAATTGACTAATCTTCTCTTTAGTTCTTCAAAACATTCTTCACACTCTTTTGTCCAGACAAATTTAATCCCTTTACGTGTGAGCTTTGTCAATGGGTTAGCCAATCTGGAAAAATTCTGGACGAAACGTCGATAATAACCTGCTAAACCAATAAAACTGCATACCTCAGTTATACTTGGCGGTGCTGGCCATTCATGGATTGCCTTGGTTTTATAAGGATCAACAGAAATTCCATCCTTAGAGACAATATGTCCATGAAAATAAATCTCATGAAGCCAGAATTCACAATTGCTAAATTTCCCATATAATTCATGTCTTCTAAGAGTCTTCAGGATAATGCGTAAGTGATTTTCATGATCTTCGTGGCTTTTGGAGTATACCAAGATATCATCAATAAATACCACTACAAAGTCATCAAGATATTCCTTGAAAACACTATTCATTATATCCATGAAAACAGAGGGTGCATTAGTCAATCCAAACGGCATTACTGTAAACTCGTAATGCCTGTACCTTGTTCGAAATGCTGTCTTTGGAACATATTCCTTCTTCACACACAACTGATGGTATCCAGACCGAAGGTCAATCTTTGAAAAGTATTGAGCTCCATGCAGTTAGTCAAACAAATCATCAATACGAGGTAGGGGATAATTGTTCTTTATTGTTATAGCATTGATCTCCCTATAGTCAATGAACAACCTCATAGATCCATCTTTCTTCTTAACAAAAAGAACAGGGGATCGCCAAGGAGAAACACTAGGGAGAATAAATCCCTTATTACTAAATTCCTCTAGTTGTTTCTTTAGTTCCACTAATTCCACACTGGCCATTCTATAAGGGGTCTTCAATATGGGCCTTGATCCAGGAATTAAATCAATGGAAAACTCAACTTCTCGTTCTGGAGGATGTCCAGGTAAATCTTCCGGAAACACATCAACATATTCTCTCACAATAGGTACATCCTCTATTTGAATATTCCTTTCCTCACCCTCAGTAGTTTCCTTCTCTTCCTCCCCAAAATTTGAATTTAGTTGAGCTACTGGGGGTGGATCTAGATAAAAATTATGTGATGACGATTCAGCTCTAAAGATAAGGTGTTCCTTATCATCATCATCAAGAATCGTAACCTCTTTCCTCTTACAATAAATTTTTTCATCATGGTCCGAAAGCCAATCCATACTGAGGATTATATCAAATTCAATCATGGGTATGATGATGAGATCAGCAGGTAAAGAACATTTAGGTGCTCTAATGGGAACTAATCGACAAAACTTTGTTGCAACAATACTTCCCTTAGGGGTTTTGACCGACAACTCCCTTGTTAAATCAAATTGGAAATATCTAATTTTCTTAGCAAACTGGGAAGATATGAAACAATGCGATGATCCAGAATCAAATAATGCAATTGCTAAACTTGAGGAAACCATTAAATTAACTGCCACCACGTCTTTTGGAGCTTCCACCTCAGCAGTAGTGATAGCATAAGCCTGGCCTTGATCCCTTGGTATCTTCTGAGGTAAGTTCCCCTGACACTTAGGACATTCATTTGCATAATGTCCCTTCTCTCTACAATTATAACATTCCACGTTGACAGCCGCTTTCTTTCCCTTGCATTCGTGAGCTTGGTGGCCTTTTTCACCACACTTGTAACATACTCTTTTTCCTTTTAGACAGGCACCAGGGTGCTTCCTACCACAATTATCACAGGGTGGAAATTCGTTTCTACCCTTCTTCCCTGTTTCCTTATTTCCTTTCCAAGAGTTTTCAGCAGATCTCTTCTTATCTTGCTTTGATTTAAAGTCATAAGACTTAGAGAATTCCTTTTCCGTCTTGATAGTGCACGAGACAATACCTTCGTATGAAGAGAAGTTTTGTGATACTAAAGCTCGACAGAGAAATGGTTTTAACCCATCAAAGAAACGATCAGTCTTACTTCTTGGGTTACGTATGTAATCTGCATCATACCTCGCTAACCTTGTAAAGTTAGCCTCAAACATTACGACATTCTCATCCTCCTTCTGCCTCAGACTCAGAAATTGCCTTTCCATATCCGCTCGATGGTCTCGAGGAATGTATTTTTCTAAGAACAGATCTTTGAACTCCTACCATTCCATGTTTGTTAATTCATCATCTTCATTTGTGTTTTGAATTATTGACCACCATTGATCGGCATCTCCAGTGAGGCGGTAAACTACCATGACAACTTTCTCCCTTTCACTACTCCCCAAGGCATGGAATATTTTCTCTAAGGAATTTATCCATTGCTCAGCTACTATAGGATTTGTACTCCCATTGAAGGTTGGTGGTTGTTGCCTCATGAAGCGGTCTAGCATTGATCCTCCATATTGCGGATCAGGGTGCTCCATACGAGTAAGGTTATTATTCATAACCTACGTAAGTTTTCCCAGTACGGTGAGAAGCTGATCAGCACCAGTTGTATCACTAGCTCCAACATAATTATCTTTAGAAGGAGGGAAATCCCTACACGGAGTACGTGCATTGATACGGTTTCCATTCCTTCCACTAGGCGCCATTTCTAAACAATGGCATAAAATAGATTAGTTTATGAAATAAAATACATAATTCCATATTTTTAAAACACTTTACATAAATTGAACTATTTATGGATATAATCCATAATCATAAAAAGAAATGTTTCCTTTGGGGAAGTATATACTCATAACCCTTCATAGTGGTTTGTAAAGAAAATGAGAATTATCCTAAGCATATCCCCCGGGAGTGTCGTAACCAAGTGTGCAGCAAGGCCCGTTGTCGTGCACCATTTCCCGTTCGAGTCTATCTCAAAGTGGTGTTTTCGGGTTTTACCCCTAGGTACATTTGTGCTAGAGCCGCCTCCACCTGCTCGTATCCAGACAAGGATGTATTGCTCGAAAAACTCACAAAATCTCTATAATACCAAAATTCTAGGAAGTTTTTCTATACTAATCCTCAAAGTCTTTCTTCGGGCTATGTGCTCTAATCAGAGTTTATCTAAATCTAGCTTCCAAGGTTAGTACTAAACTGCCTCTGATATCAACTGTAACGCCCCGACCCCAGCTACCCAGAGTCGGTGCATTACTTCGTAACATTGGCATGATCACAAAAGATCATGTCTCGAAAGACCGATTAGTTTAGTATCCTTGGAAACACTAGATACATTCATAAGTCTTTCATTACATCATAAAAATGAAAACTACAATAACATGGTCCCCCTAGTCCACACTCATATCCTCACTGACTATTCTTGCAATTCAGTCATAATACACCTCTTCACATCCTGGGAAAAATAAAACATTGAAAGGGGTGAGCTCAAATACTCCGTAAGGATAACAATATAGAGGAAACTTTCATAAGAAAACATAAGTATTTAAGGCAATGTATAACTAAAACAAAAGCCTTATTGAACTTGAACTTCAGCATAATATGGAAAAAGTAAAATAAAATAATTCCATTACTTACTCACATGGATATTCTACTAGACGAATAATCACATGAAATATCAATAACCACTTTCATAATAAGGGAATGTATAATGCCAGACATTCTGAAACATTTTGTCAAGGCCTCGGCCAAGACATCTAAAATGATTAAGGCCTCGGCCAAAACCATAAATCAAATTGGGAAAGGGCCTCAGCCAATTCCACGTCTAGTTGTCTCATGAGACCTACCGATGCATCGAGGAGCTATAGCGGGCTCCACCCGTCACATATTAAGTCCAATACATTCCTCATATGAATAGATTTAAACATAACATAAATATTCGTATTAAAACTAGCATACGAAATGTCAACAATTTCTCCATAAACAATGGATGGTATAAAAATAACACATCCACAATCAAATATTTCACAAAATGTTCAATGGAAGTTTTGTATCATAAATCAATTTCAATTAAACTTAAAACCCATCAATGGATGTTGACATAGATGAAATCAAAGCTATTTGAGAGAAATATCTCTCCTTTTTGAAATCATTTAAAAGTCCCATAATTATAAAATAATACATTTACTTTGAAAATAGTCTTATAAGCTTGTTAGGGAAGCTTCGACGAATTTATAATGGCGGAAAATAGCCGCACCCGCCGTATAAGTTAAAAAAACATTCTTACCTTAAATTTGTCAAAAAGGTCAAAAAGTAAATTGTTTGGAAAACGACGGTAAGATTCCTTTCAAAAACATATAAGGGTATAAATGACTTTAACACATTTTCCATTTTATATTAAAAATGTTTTGAAAGACATTTTTAAGAAACATGGATGTGGATGATAACGAGGTCCGAGTAGATAATTATGTATAAACAACCTTGGATAATGAAGAGGTTGTAAAGTAAACCCTTACCTTGTACTTTTCCTTGGTTGGGTTAGGTTAACCTCCTGTATAATGGTGAAATAATTGTTATTAAATTATAAAATAATCATATACATTCATATGATATCATATATGATCTTTTAACATTGCTTTGTTAACAATATCTTAGATTTATCGTTGTTTCGGGTGTTAACTTACTCGTTTTCTTTTATATGTTTTGTTACGTAAGTCGTGTTTTTCATGGATAGGTTGTATCTTATTCATATCCAGAATGATATCATGTCCTTAAGCATTATTTTTAAATCATCAAATGATAATTATTCTTGAATGGATACGATGGAGAATGAATCTCATCGCGTTCGTGGAGACGGTAGTCCGTACATACACACGAGCGACAATATCATTATTTTGATATTAAAATAATATATAATTGGATAGTATATCATATATACAGAATAATTATCATGTTATATTTATTATGTACATGAATTACATATCATTATTATACTCATCTAAATAATAATATATTGAATAACAATTACACCACGATGTGGAGACGGTAAGCCGTACATACGCACGTATGGTGACATGTCATTCAAATGATGGGTAGAATACTGAATATGGTTGTTCCATATTTATAATAACATCACAGTATATAGAAGATACTGGAGTTATAATTTTAGAATTGAAATAATAATCAAAGAGGGAGTGGAAGAAGAAAGAAACTTGAAAGAGGGTGATGAAAACGTTACCTCTTCTTCGGGTTATTCCTTTTGATTTGATCAAAAGGACTCCTTAGGATGGCTTTATGACTAAATTATATCTTCTAGGATTAAGGGAGAGGAGTTGGGAGAGTATTTGGGCAGAGGTTGGCCAAACCAAAAGGCTTGAAAGTGTGAATTAGGTGGTAGAGGTGGGGGCCTTTTATAAGAGGAGACAAGGGGCTCTTTTGGAAAGATTGAAATGTTACATTATTATACAATTCTTTTCGGATTCTAAAGGTCCCACACTTATATAATTAGTGGCTAAGGTGATAAGGATTCTAAATATACCCATCCAATAGTCTTTGGACAAGTGTAATCCTTGGATTTTACATTATCTTTTCATTTTATTAAAATCGTTAAATAATGAAGTCATCGCTGCATCATAATGGTGTCATAAATAATTTAATTTCTTTAATGTCTAGAAATTATGAAAAAAACTACTATGATGTAGGAAATCTTATTATATTTCTAATGAATATTTATAGTCAAAATTTGGACCTGTGTAACCCCACTTAAAAACTTTTTTAGTAAAACAACTCATGTTTGTGTCAATTTAATTTTAACATTTAATAAATATATATTAATGTCATTTTCCAACCAAAGTGGCTCCATGGGGTCCCCAAGTTGACCCATGGGTTGTCTTGGTCGGCCATGACTCATCCAACAGGAGTAGGAAAGGTTTCAAGCTCATCTCATATTATTAAAACATTATTTTTACCTTAAACTACACTAATTACCTCTAATCGTGATTAAGAACTTAAAAGTTACTATTCACCGAAAAATTATTTTAATCTCATTGAACCACATTTTACTTCTTAATGAAAACCATGTATTTCAGATTTTTGAAAATCAAATCACAGAAGTGGTAATATTTCATTTTAACGAAAAATCAGTTTTTAACAACCACTTAGTGGTTTCACTATTCATCAAAAATTGATGTTTTTTAGAATAAGGCCAAAATTTCACCCTAAGATATAATTGATATTCCGAATTCAAAAATAATGCCTATTTTACAATATTCCAAACATATAAGTTGCATTAATTAATTTTATAATTAATTCCCGCTGTTACAACAAATAGCGTGTTTTTAAGAAACAATTTATATCAAAAGATTGGCAATTGTTTATGTCCAATTTCAATGTTAAATTAATTCTAATGACTAACATTGGATAAAATGGTAAAAATATATTCTAATTATACATTATAACCACTAAATATTATAATTTATCACTATAAATTATTTTTATTAAAAAGTTGTTTTTAAGTATTTTTCACTATTCATAAAAAATTAGAAGTTCTCAGAAAAATACCAAAAATTCAACATAGGATAATTTCGATATTCCGAATCCAAAAATGAAGTCCATTTTGATAAATAAAATTTATAAAATTTCAAAAAGTAGGTATTACTATTCACAACGGCTAGTTTAATTAGTTGTGGTGTGTGTTAGAGCTCGAGGTTGCGTACAACACACGCTATTGCATTATTCGAAGGTAAACGTACCGTGGAAGCTTGGGGTGTTACATTTTCCCCTCCTTCAAATAATTGCGTCCTCAAAATTTCTAGGGTATTACTGCATAAAAAGACTCGGGTGGTTCTTCATCATAAGTTCCTCAGGTTCCCACGTTGCCTCTTCCATTTTATGATTTCTCCACAAAACCTTCACCAGACGAGTCGTCCGGTTTCTTAGCACCTGCTCCCTCACATCAAGAATTCTGATGGGATCTTCTCAATAAGATAGATCGGGTTCCAATTCCAATTCCTCGTAGGTAAGTACATGTGTTGGGTCGGGCATGTATTTTCCCAATAGCGATATGTGGAAAACATCGTGAACTTTGGAGAGATTTGGCGGCATCGCCAAACAATAAGCTACAGCCCCAATACGATCTAGAATTTCGAAAGGTCCGATGTACCTGGGACTCAAAATACCCTTCTTACGAAAACGTATAACTCCCTTCCATGGAGATACCTTTAGGAAAACATGATCTCCCACTTGAAATTCCAAAACCTTTCTTCTGCTATCGGCATAGCTCTTCTGCCTACTGGGAGCTGCTTGGATGTGGTTTTGGATTACCTTCACCTTTTCCATTGTTTCTTCCACCAGTTCTGGTCCCACAAGTTTTCTTTCACCAACGTCATCCCAATAGGTTGGTGTACGACATCTCTTTCCATATAACGCTTCATAAGGTGCCATCTGAATGCTTTAATGGAATCTATTGTTATAGGAAAATTCTACCAGTGGTAAATATTGATCCCACATACCATGAAAGTCAAGAGAGAATGATCTCAACATGTCTTCTAAGGTTTGAATAGTCCGTTCTGATTGTCCATCTATTTGAGTGTGATAGGCAGTGCTCAAACGAAGTTCAGTATCCGAGGCCTTTTGAAGACTTTTCCAGAATCTTGAATTAAAACGGGGATCACGATCAGAAACAATCGATAGGGGTACTCCATGAATTATTACAACTTAATTAATATATAGTCTTTCTAGACGTTCAAGTGGTAGATCCTCCCGTATAGCCAGAAAATGTGCTGACTTAGTAAGTCGATCAACAATGACCCATACTGCATCATTTCTTCTAGGAGTCTTTGGTAGTCCCATGACAAAGTCCATCGTAATATTATCCCATTTCCACTCAGGTAAGGGAAGAGGAGGCAATACTCCACCAGGATGTTGCCTTCCAGCTTTCACTTGTTGACAAACCATACACCTCGACACAAAATCAGCAATCTCCCTCTTCATATTGTCCCACCAAAAATGTTCCTTCAAATCTCTATACATTTTGGTGCTCCCAGGGTGTATAGAGAAGTTGGAACTATGAGCATCATCCAGAAATTCCCTTTTTAGATCAGGTATATCGGGAACACAAAGTCTCTTCCCGAATATCAAAATTCCATCCTTATACACAAAGTCCCTCAATCTTCCATCATTCACATCTTTAATATTCTTCTGAAATTCTTCATCATTGGTCTGAGAACTCTTAATCCTTTTTAATAATGATGGTTTGGCAACCATTTGAAAAAGCATTGATGTTTCACCTTCCCTAGTTATTCCCATGTCCATCTTCACTAGATCCAAGAAAATTGGATCCCTTTCAATTCTCATCACATTCAAAACTCCATGGTCTTTTCTGCTCAAAGCATCTGCCACCTTGTTTTCCTTCCCCGAGTGGTAATGTATCGTGCAATCATAATCCTTGAGTAGTTCAAGCCATCGCCTTTGCCTCATGTTGAGTTCTTTTTGTGTGAAAATATACTTCAAACTCTTGTGATCAGTATAAATCTCACATTTTTCACCATAGAGGTAATGTCTCCATATCTTTAAAGCAAAGATCATAGCTGCTAACTCAAGATCATGAGTAGGATAGTTTTTCTCGTGAATTTTTAGCTGTCGTGATGCATAAGAAATGACCTTATCATTCTTTATAAGGACACAACCAAGTCCTTTCTTCGATGCATCACTATAAATAACAAACCCATCATTCCACGATGGTAGAGTCAATACAGGGGAATTGAATAATCTTCTCTTTAGTTCTTCAAAACATTCTTCACACTCTTTTGTCCATACAAATTTAATTCCTTTACGTGTGAGCTTTGTCAATGGGTTAACCAATCTGGCAAAATTCTGGACGAAACGTCGATAATAACCCGCTAAACCAATAAAATTGCATACCTCAGTTATACTTGTCGGTGCTGGCCATTCTTGGATTGCCATGGTTTTAAAAGGATCAACAGAAATTCCATCCTTAGAGACAATATGTCCAAGAAAAGAAATCTCATGAAGCCAGAATTCACACTTGCTAAATTTCCCATATAATTCATGTCTTCTAAGAGTCTTTAGGAGAATGCGTAAGTGATTTTTATGATCTTCGTGGCTTTTGGAGTATACCAAGATATCATCAATAAATACCACTACAAAGTCATCAAGATATTCCTTGAAAACTCTATTCATTAGATCCATGAAAACATAGGGTGCATTAGTCAATCCAAAAGGCATTACTATAAACTCGTAATGCCCGTACCTTGTTCGAAATTCTGTCTTTGGAACGTCTTCCTTCTTCACACATAACTGATGGTATCCAGACCGAAGGTCAATCTTTGAAAAGTATTTAGCTCCATGCATTTGGTCAAACAAATCATCAATACGAGGTAGGGGATACTTGTTCTTTATTGTTATAGCATTGATCTCCCTATAGTCAATGCACAACCTCATAGATCCATCTTTCTTATTAACAAAAAGAACAGGGGCTCCCCAAGGAGAAACACTAGGGAGAATAAATCCATTATTACTCAATTCCTCTAGTTGTTTCTTTAGTTAAACTAATTCCACAGTGGCCATTCTATAAGGGGTCTTCGATATGGGCCTTGATCCAGGAATTAAATCAATGGAAAACTCAACTTCTCGTTCTGGAGGATGTCCAGGTAAATCTTCCGGAAACACATCAACATATTCTCTCACAATAGGTACATCCTCTATTTGAATATTCCTTTCCTCACCCTCAGTAGTTTCCTTCTCTTCCTCCCCAAAAATTGAATTTAGTTGAGCTACTGGGGGTGGATCTAGATAAGAATTATGTGGTGATGATTCCTCTCTAAAGATAAGGTGTTCTTTATCATCATCATCAAGAATCGTAACCTCTTTCCTCTTACAATAAATTTTTGCATCATGGTCCGAAAGCCAATCCATACCGAGGATTGTATCAAATTAAATCATGGGTATGATGATGAGATCAGCAGGTAAAGAACATTTAGGTGCTCTAATGGGAACTAATCGACAAAACTTTATTGCAACAATACTTCCCTTAGGGGTTTTGACCGACAACTCCCTTGTTAAATCAAATTGGAAATATCTAATTTTCTTAGCAAACTGGGAAGATATGAAACAATGCGATGATCTAGAGTCAAATAATGCATTTGCTAAACCTGAGGAAACCATTAAATTACCTGCCACCACGTCTTTCGGAGCTTCCACCTCAGCAGTAGTGATAGCATAAGCCTGGCCTTGATCCCTTGGCCTTTTCTGAGGTAAGTTCCCCTGACGCTTAGGAAATTCATTCGCATAATTTCTCTTCTCTCTAAAATTATAACATTCCACGTTGACAGCCGCTTTTTTTCCCTTTCATTCATGAGCTTGGTGGCCTTTTTCACCACACTTGTAACATACTCCTTTTCCTTTTAGACAGGCACCAGGGTGCTTCCTACCACAATTATCATAGGGTGGAAATTCATTTCTACCCTTCTTCCCTGTTTCCTTATTTCCTTTCCCAAAGTTTTCAGCGGATCTCTTCTTATATTTCTTTGATTTAAAGTCATAAGACTTAGAGAATTCCTTTTCCATCTTGATAGCGCACGAGACAATACCTTCGTATGAAGAGAAGGTTTGTGATACTAAAGCTCGACAGAGAAATGGTTTTAACCCATCAAATAAACGACCAGTCTTACTTCTTGGGTTACGTATGTAATCTTCAGCATACCTCGCTAACCTTGTAATGTTAGCCTCATACTTTGCGACATTCTCATCCTCCTTCTGCCTCAGACTCAGAAATTCCCTTTCCATATCCGCTCGATGCTCTCGAGGAAAGTATTTTTCTAAGAACATCTCTTTGAACTCCGGCCATTCCATGTTTGTTAATTCATCATCTTCCTTTGTGTTTTGAATTAGTGACCACCATTGATCGACATCTCTAGTGAGGCGGTAAACTGCCATGATAACTTTCTCCCTTTCACTACTCTCCAAGGCATGGAATATTTTCTCTAAGGAATTTATCCATTGCTCAGCTACTATAGGATTTGTACTCCCATTTAAGGTTGGTGGTTGTTGCCTCATGAAATGGTCTAGCATTGATCCTCCACGTTGCGGATCAGGGTGCTCCATACGAGTAAGGTTATTATTCATAACCTGCGTGAGTTGTCCCAGTACGGTGAGAAGCTGATCAGCACCAGTTGTATCACTAGCTCCAACATAATTATCTTGAGCAGGAGGGCAATCCCTACACGGAGTGCGTGCATTGATACGGTTTCCATTCCTTCCACTAGGCTCTATTTCTAAACAATGGCATAAACTAGATTAGTTTATGAAATAAAATACATAATTCCATATTTGTAAAACACTTTACATAAATTGAACTATTTAAGGATATAATCCGTAATCATAAAAAGAAATGTTTCCTTTGAGGATGTATATACTCATAACCCTTCATAGTGGTTTTTAAACAAAATGAGAATTATCCTAATCATATCCCCCGGGTGTGTCGTAACCAAGTGTGCAGCAAGGCCCGTTGTCGTGCAACAGTTCCCGTTCGAGTCTAGCTCAAAGTCGTGTTTTCGGGTTTTAACCCTGGGTACATCTGTTCCAGATCCGCCTCCACCTGCTCGTATCCAGACAGGGATGTATTGCTCGGAAAACTCACAAAATCTCTATAATACCAAAATTCTAGGAAGTTTTTCTATACTAATCCTCAAAGTCTATCTTCAGGCTATGTGCTTTAATCAGAGTTTATCTAAATCTAGCTTCCAAGGTTAGTACTAAACTGCCTCTGATACCAACAGTAACGCCCCGACCCCAGCTACCCAGAGTCGGTGCATTACTTTGTAACATTGGCATGATCACAAAAGATCAAGTCTCAAAAGACCGATTAGTTTAGTATCCTTGGAAACACTAGATACATTCATAAGTCTTTCATTACATCATAAAAATGAAAACTACAATAACATGGTCCCCCTAGTCCACACTCATATCCTCACTGACTATTCTTGCAAGTCAGTCATAATACACCTCTTCACATCCTGGTAAAAATAAAACATTGAAAGGGGTGAGCTCAAATGCTCTGTAAGGATAACAATATAGCGGAAACTTTCATAAGAAAACATATGCATTTAAGGCAATGTATAACTAAAACAAAAGCCTTATTTAACTTGAACTTCAGCATAATATGGAAAAAGTAAAATAAAATAATGCCATTACATACTCACATGGATATTCTACTAGACGAATAATCACATGAAATATCAATAACCACTTTCATAATGAGGGAATGTATAATGCTAGACATTCTGAAACATTTTGTCAAGGCCTCGGCCAAGACATCTAAAATGATTAAGGCCTCGGCCAAAACCATAAATCAAATTGGGAAAGGTCCTCAGCCAATTCCACGTCTAGTTGTCTCATGAGACCTACTGATGCATCGAGGAGCTATAGCGGGCTCCACCCGTCACATATTAAGTCCAATACATTCCTCATATGAATAGGTTTAAACATAACATAAATATTCGTATTAAAACTAGCATACGATATGTCAACAATTTCTCCATAAACTATGGATGGTATAAAAATAACACATCCACAGTCAAATATTTCACAAAATTTTCAATGGATGTTTTGTATCATAAATCAATTTCAATTAAACTTAAAACCCATCAAAGGATGTTGACATAGATGAAATCAAAGCTATTTGAGAGAAATATCTATCCTTTTTGAAATCATTTAAAAGTCCCATAATTATAAAATAATACATTTACTTTGAAAATATTCTTATAATCTTGTTAGGGAAGCTTCGACAAAGTTATAATGGCGGAAAATAGCCACACCCTCCGTATAAGTTAAAAAAACATTCTTACCTTAAATTTGTCAAAAAGGTCAAAAAGTACATTGTTTAGAAAACGACGGTAAGATTCCTTTAAAAAACGTATAAGGGTATAAATGACTTTAACAAATTTTCCATTTAATATTAAAAATGTTTTGAAAGACATTTTTAAAAAACATGGATGTGGATGATAACGAGATCCCAGTAGATAATTATGTATAAACAACCTTGGATAATGATGAGGTTGTGAAGTAAACCCTTACCTTGTACTTTTCCTTGGTTGGGGTAGGTTAACCTCCTGTATAATGGTGAAATAATTGTTATTAAATTATACATGAATCATATACATTCATATGATATCATATATGATCTTTTAACATTTCTTTGTTAACAATATCTTAGATTTATCGTTGTTTCGGGTGTTAACTTACTCGTTTTCTTTTATATGTTTTGTTATGTAAGTTGTATTTTTAATGGATAGGTTGTATCTTATTCATATCTAGAATGATATCATGTCCTTAAACATTATTTTTAAATCATCAAATGATAATCATACTTGAATGGATACGACGGAGAATGAATCTCATCGCATTCGTGGAGACGGTAGTCCGTACGTACGCACGAGCGACAATATCATTATTTTGATATTAAAATAATATTTAATTGGATAGTATATCATATATACAGAATCATTATCATGTTATATTTATTATTTACATGAATTACATATCATTATTATACCCATCTAAATAATAATATATTGAATAACAATTACACCACAACGTGGAGACGGTAAGCCGTACGTACGCACGTATGCTGACATGTCATTCAAATGATGGGTAGAATACTTAATATGGTTGTTCCATATTTATAATAACATCACATTATATAGAATATACTGGAGTTATAATATTAGAATTGAAAAAATAAACAAAGAGGGATTGGAAGAAGAAAGAATCTTGAAAGAGGGTGATGAAAACGTTACCTCTTCTTCGGGTTCTTACTTTTGATTTGATCAAATGGACTCTTTAGGATGGCTTTATGACTAAAGTAAAGCTTCTAGGATTAAGGGAGAGAAGTTGGGAGTGTATTTGGGCAGAGGTTGGACGAACCAAAATGCTTGAAAGTGTGAATAAGGTGGTAGAGGTGGGGGCCTTTTATAAGAGGAGAGGAGGGGCTCTTTTGGTAAGATTGAAATGTTACATTATTATAAAATGCTTTTCGGATTCTAAAGGTCCCAAACATATATAATTCGTGGATAAGGTGATAAGGGTTCTAAATCTACCCATCCAATAGTCTTTGGACAAGCGTAATCCTTGTATTTTACATTATCTTTTCATTTTATTAAAATCATTAAATAATGAGGTCATCACTGCATCATAATGCTGTCATAAATAATTTAATTTATTTAATGTCTAAAATTTATAAAAAAAATACTATGATGTAGGAAATCATTTTAGATTTCTAATGAATATTTATAGTCAAAATTTTGACTTGTGTAACCCCACTTAAAAACTTTTTTAGTAAAACAACTCATGTTTGTGTCAATTTAATTTTATCATTAAATAAATATATATTAATGTCATTTTCCAACCAAAGTGGCTCCATGGGGTCCCCAAGTTGACCCATGCGTTGTCTTGGTCGACCATGACTCATCCAATAGGAGTAGGACAAGTTTCAAGCTCATCTCATATTATTAAAACATTATTTTTACCTTAAACTACACTAATTACCTCTAATCGTGATTAAGAACTTAAAAGTTATTATTCACCAAAAAATTATTTTAATCTCATTGAACCACATTTTACTTCTTAATGAAAACCATGTATGTCGGATTTTTGAAAATAAAATCACAGAAGTGGTAATATTTCATTTTAACGAAAAATCAGTTTTTAACAACCACTTAGTGGTTTCACTATTCATCAAAAATTGAAGTTTTTCAAAATAAGGCCAAAATTTCACCCTAAGATATAATTGATATTCAGAATTAAAAAATAATGTCTATTTTACAAAATTCCAAACATATAAGTTGCATTAATTACTTTTATAATTAATTCCCGCTGTTACAAAAAATAGCGTGTTTTTAAGAAACAATTTATATCAAAAGATTGGCAATTGTTTATGTCCAATTTCAATGTTAAATTAATTCTAATGACCACCATTGGATAAAATGGTAAAAATATATTATAATTACACATTAAAACCACTAAATAGTATAATTTATCACTATAAATTATTTTGATTAAAAATTTGTTTTTATGTATTTTTCACTATTCATAAAAAATTAGAAGTTCACAGAAAAATAGCAAAAATTCAACATAGGCTAATTTCGATATTCCGAATCCAAAAATGAAGTCCATTTTGATAAATAAAATTTATAAAATTTCAAAAAGTAGGTTTTACTATTCACAACGGCTAGTTTAATTATTTGTGGTGTGTGTTAGAGCTCGAGGTTGCGTACAACACACGCTATTGCATTATTCGAAGGGAAACGTATCATGGAAGCTTGGGGTGTTACAGTATCTCAGCATTGTAATCAATATCATCAAAGTTAAGAGCTCAAAAAACCCATGAAAAAAGTGGATATCAAGTCCACAATTCACTGAAATCACATTGGGTCCCATTAATCAAGAATATCCACCAACTACAAGTAGAACCTTCCATATTCTAGAACCTAGAAAAATTATAATCTACAAATACCAAAACAAAAATATAGGGTGTGAGCTAAAAAGACCAGTATAGTCTCACCAACTATTATACAAACAATGCCATAAAAATAAGAAAATTATGATCTCAATTTTAATAAATTAAGGCATGGAAAACAATTTTTTAATTTTTAACAAAGCATGATTTGAAATAAAATTAATGAAGATAACTCAATCAAGATTAAATTAATAAATTTTGATAAACAGTTTATATAGAATAGTTAGAATGAATAAAATAATTCAATAATAAAATATCACATCTTAAAATAAATATATGTTTGTAATAATCAAAACCACATTTGTGGATCTTGATTCATGAAATCATGCTACACCACATTAGGGGAGACAATTTTAGAAAACGAAGCTACACCACATTAGGGGAGCCCATATCAGGGAATAAATTTGTACCATATTTGGGGAGCCCATATTAAGAAGTCAAACTACACCCTGTTAGGGGATCCCATATTTGGTAGTTAATCTACATACCATTAATGGATCCTATTATGGGTAGTCAAGCTACAAATAAATCATCGAAAAATAAATAATTTCAAATCAATTCATCTTAAAATTTCCCAATTCCAATTTTCAACAAATCATTTCCATTTATAAACCAAATCATGGTTTTCATTAATGTAATTCACATTCAAAAAAATTTTCAATTTAAGAAATTATCTTAAAAGGATCTATAGATAATCTATTTCATCAAATTATTATTACCATTATGGTGTCAATTTTCTTATATTTTCTCAAAAAATTCAATTACATTGAAATTATGGGTTTTTATAAATTTCATTAAAATCCAAAAATAAAATGACAATGATCTCAAATATATATTTTTAATATTATTTAAAACTCATTTTAATTTAATCCTAAAATTCATTATTTTAATTAATGTGTATATATTTTTGGAACAACATATATTTAGTGAGATATTTCAATCAATACAATAACCAAAGTAGGGTCCACTAACAAAAAACAAAGTTACTTAATAATAAGAACCACAACCGAGAGTCAAGATTCATTATAATCAAGATTAAATCCATAAATAATGTGATGATATATAATTATATATGGAGGAAACATATTATATCATTTGAAACCAAATTATACAATATCTACTTACTTGAAAGAGATAAAATGATATCAATCATGCTTTGATCCACCAAGAGAAGTGTTTTCTTGAGTCAAAAATGATTCTTGAGACAATTTAAGAGCATGTCAATAAATTTAGTGTTGAGGGGGGGGGGGGGTCAATTAGAGTTTTAATTAGGGGTCCCAATTATTTTTAAAATAAAAATATGGGAATTAGAATCCAACATGCATGGTTTTTTTGGTTTGGTTCATATGGTAAGATTAGTTATGCACCATACCCACAGGACCCTACTATTTTTGGTGTGTAATTTATACAAGGTGAGTGAACAATTTTTGTAACCATGTTCCAACAATGAAAGGAACATTTCCTAAAGGACACATGGTTTGGAGGGTCTGGCAACATGGTTTGGAAAAATCATGAGCCTCCCTCTAGTGTATCGTCATAAGAAATGCAGTTTATTGTGCCAAACTTCATAGTATTCCCTAACAAAATTCCAACCATGAAATTTCCCTTATGCCTCCAACATCCTCAAAATTTTACCCAAGACAACCCAAAATAAGACCCAACAAATGTATAATGAAACTAACATTCAATATGTACATGTATAAATGTAACGGGATGTTACATCCTCCGAACCCATATATTATTTTAACCCCATTATCCTTTTCAAGTAGATTCCATATCAATGAAATGAGACCACTTCTATCTCATCCAAGTAACACACTCCCATATCTCATAAAAATAATAACCATGCTTCCATAGCTCATGGTACAAAAATATCATCATCCCCAAAAGTACCATTCTCTCATAATGAACAATCCTAAATGGATGATCAGTCGTAGAAAAAATAGACTCAATATCAAAATTTTCCCCACTAAAATCAGGTGAATGCACCGAAATATTCTTTCACAGTTGTGAAACATGAAAAATATTTTTGATTCATGTCAATTAGGGTGTATGAGAAAAACACTCTAAATCGTTCCTCACCTATTAAATCATATAAAATGAACCCCCAAACCATAGCCCAGTATTTCTTTATTTCCCACGACATTAGTGACCCAGTGGATGTGAAACCGTAATGAACACCTAGTCTCAAACTCAGACCTCCAATGGTCAAGGATTAAGTTTAGCGTAGGAAATATATAATCTTAGTGCCATAAATATTCTTTCACGAATTGATTAAATCTTCATTCTCAGATCTTGGAAGAAAAATAGTCCAACATAGTGAGTTTTAATAATATCCATCTTATAGAATAAATATTTACATGGTCAGCCCTACATGGCCATAAAGTCACTCATATGAAATTCATTATGGTAAATATTATTTTAAGAAAACTATTCTAGTCCTAATAGGATGTCTGAAAACCCCACCAATGTTGATAACGTAACCACATAACATATCCCCAATGATTTTTATACCTCTTTTGTCGAACCATTCATAGACAGATGATAGGTCACCATCAAATTTACATAAGATCCCAGTGCCTCCTACAGGATTCTTCATATGAAAGATGTAAAATTTAATTCATATCGTATACTATAGTATAAGGAACTCTTCTAAATTTTCTAACCATCAACACATATATATTTTATAAGTCCTAGTTTTTTTTGTATCTAGAAATGATATAAAAGGAAGTGATTTGGAAAACCTATCTATTATAACCCATATCACATTATATACCCATGGATAATACAAAAAACCCAACAAATAAGTCCACAGAGATCTTGTCCCACTTTCAAATTGCTTGCTGATGTTACGAAAGAAAATATAAATGACTTTGGTTCTCAACGTAGACCAACTAGATGGTATAACAATGAGAATAAATTTAGTGAAGTCTCCCCTTCATACCTGAACACCATAATCATCACTAAATATCAAAAACTTCTCTATGTTACTCATAGGAGCCTTCCACAAGGAATTATCAAAATCTCTCAATAAAGATATTCTTATAAGAAAATGCATCACAAATATATTCTTGAAGTATAGGATACACTCCAGAGATAACTTCCATTCATAAAATGTTTCACTACTATAATGTGAGTCCACAATTCTATGAAATTCATCACATAGCTTCTTCTCTAGAAGAATCATCTCAAGAAGATTGTAGGTCAACTGAACATTTTCCAAGACGACCTCGGCCTCCTCCTCCCATACTCCCAAATGAAAATGATCAATTAAAAACATAAAATTACCCTCTTTTAAGGATTAATTCAAAGTATGGGTAATAATATTACTACTCAAAGCAATAAAAATTACATTAGACTTACCCTCTATGTATGAATTTACCAAATCAAATATACTATAGATACACCACCCAACACTTTTATAAGAGGGCCAAATATTTTTTAGGGACGATATAGCTATTTTTTTGATTAATTTTAAAAAATTGGTAAAAAATATTTCTTCCAAATATTTTGATCATCCATCACATCATTGAGTTTGAGATCATGGCTCAAGGAATTTTTCTCATGTATCCTATGTTTTCGGAAGGCATCATCTTCCATGTGATCACCCTTCATAATATGACATCCCAGACTGAAATATGATGCTAAATAGATGAAAACATAGCCATTACCAAATTCTAGAATAATAAATACTATAATATTATTCTAAATATTTTTCAACACATCAAAAGAACAATGTAATTTTCCATTCCAAAAGAACAACTCTCCCTTTCAAGTGAGGGAGGTTTCTGGGGAATCCTGCTTTGAGAAATATTTAAAAAAAATGTGGTAATTACCCATAGAGTCCAAGAATATCTGTATCTCAAAAACAATATGTAGTTTTTACCATTTGATAATAGTCATCACATTCTCATTATCGAATGATACATCATGTTTTAAGACCATGATTCCCAATAACCTCACTTCTAGTGTCTTTAAATTTCACATGGAATGCATCATGTAATTTTTTTGATCTCTCAATATTTATAGAAATACTCTCATGGAACCTAAATGGTCATCACTAGTTTTGGAGTAACCAAAAATATCATCGACAAATTCCACCACAAAAAAAATCAATTTACTCATTCAATACTTTCTTCACCAAAGACCTAAAGACTATAGGAACATTGGTAATGTCGAAGGGCATAAAAAGATATTCCAAGTGACCATTCATGCTCTTGAAGGGGATCTTTGTAATTTCATATTTCTTAATACCCAACTAATGATAACCAAGTCAATGATAAATCTTTGATAACCATATCACACCTTTCAGTTGGTCAAACATTTCATCAATTTTAGGTAATGGATATTTTCTCTTTATAGTAACTCAACACATTTTTTCTTAATCAAAACAAAGCTTAAGTGTTTTGTAATCTATATTCACAAAGATAATATGGGAATACTAAGGTGATACACTCTGGAATATAAATCATTCCTTTAATAGATCATCCAACCAAGTCATTGTCTATTTTATATCTACTGGTTCCATATAGTAAGAAGGATTAGATACAGAGTGGGTACCAGGTAGTAAAAAAAATAGAACACTACCTCTATTTTCTGTGGGACACTAGATAAGTCAGAATAGAACATGTCGAGAAACCAGATAATGAATAGATGAAGATCATAACTCTATTATTTTTAAACCATGTCAAAATAAATCATTGATATTACCCTTCCAAAATCCAGAAAAAATGGTATTTCTCCAATCAACCTCATGTCATATTCTCCATAAAAGACACAGATAGCCCTATTGGGTGCAGTAAAGTAGACGCATCAAAGGTAATAGTCAATTTTGTATTCATTATTAATAATCCAATCCATCTGTAGGAATACATCAAATAGATTCATTTTAACAACTAGAAATATTTAGGTACATTCAGACTCTAGTAAGGATAAAACACAATCAATACAACAAAGAAGTTTCTCTCCCTTTGTTATGAGGTGTGTAGTCCTATCCATCACATAAGTTAAAATTTCTGTAGCAAGATATATAAATTTTATATAATGAGTTATCATAAATGAGTGATATTTATCATTATAATATAAAGCAACCACAAATGATGAATCTATAGTGATGGTACCTCTCACAATCACTGGACTACATCCACTTACTCTGGAGACTCTTACACAATGTAATTAAGCTTCATTCATGATTCATGTTTCTATGACCCCTTATATTGTAATGAAATTGATAGTTACATAGTAATTTTAGGTGTTTTGTAGGTTATTCCACTTACTGGAGAAGTAAAAAATGGAATAACATCAATAAGTGGCATGAGCGGTCATAAAAATTATAGTTCTTGGGATCCATGGTTGTAAAAACCCCAACCCCAGTAGACTAGTGTCGGTGTATTATATTAATTGATTTTTATTGATACAAGACATGAATCCCAATGTACCGATCAGTTTAGAAATTTTTCAAGCCATATTAAATACATGACCATTACTTGACAACATGAAAGAAAATAAAATATAGCAATTCCATTGTGAAGATCAATTAACACTTAGATTATCTATGAAATCCATTCACAATATTGTTCTTCATATCCAAGGGGAAAATAAAAAAATAAAGGGCTGATATATGATTCTTAGTAAAGGTATGTAATACAACAGAAGCTAATGTAAAAAACTAGGCATATTGAATGAATAAATCATATATGATTAGAACACAATCTTGAACATGATATGGAATGGATAAAATATGAATAAATAATTCCATATAAATAAACACAAGATATTGAACCTCAACCATGGATATTCTTCTTGTAAAATATTCACATGGATAATTAATAAATTATATCATTATGAGGGAATGAATATGTCAGACATCTAAAACAAACCATCATGGCATCAATAAGGACATATAAAATAATTAAGGCATTATCCAAAACCATATCTAAAAATAAGAAAGGCCTCTACCAAATCCATATCTGTTTTATCTCATGAGACCTACCCTTGAATCGAGGGGATATATATGGCCCCACCCATCACTTGATATGTTCAATTAATTTATCTTATGAATGGGGTTATATATAAATAGAATATATATATGAAATGTAAATAAAGTTTCCAAATTTGAAACAAAATCACTAACCATTCTGAGTAACACAGTGAATGGTATCAATATAGCACATCCTTAGTCAAACAAATCATAAACCATTGAAAAAAATATGGTATATTATAATCATATGAGTTAAATTTTAATAAGGAAAAAATTAAACATAAGAGTTGAAATATTTTAAGATAGTATAATAAACAATCAAGTATTTCATTGGAGAAGTACACCTCTTTCTTTTTAGAGAATAGTTCTTTTGGAAAAATCATATATTATTCTAATATTTTTTTGGTTAAAAAATTGAAAATAATAGATTTTAATGAAAAAATTATATTTTTTATAAATATAATGGTTTCACAAAATAGATTAAGGATGGTAAATGATATATGGGGAAAATATTGAGACGTTCCTTTTAATCAAGATTGCGTATGAGGAAGATTTGATCAGGGAACCTTGAAAACATGTATTTACACATAAATAAATAATTATGTGATGTGGATACATGAGTTTGGAATATATACATATAATATATTTGAATTATATATAAATAATGAATAATTTAATTTGGGTAGACAGAAAGAATGTGCAACTCGAATGGAAAATGGAGGTTCGGGAATAAACACCCACCTTATGTCTGAATGTGTTCTTCCCTTGAATTTATATCCTAGATAATCAATTGAAATAAATAAATTAATGAATTGATTACATTTTATATATTAATCTGATTAATTATAGTTGTAATAATATCTTGTTTGTGATTTTTGGGCTGTTATAGGGTTTAACTTTATCATATTGGAGGGTTTATTTTCTTGATTTTAAGGATTTGTTCTCTTGTTTATATGTAATGATGTTAATATAAAATGTGAATAAGTCTACCTAATTACAATTATAAATTATTAATTAACTTAATGAATATTTTATTGTGTTATATATTATTATTATTATTTTAGATATTATGATGATTCATTATATATAACTGTAATGATAATCGTTTAGATCATTTTGGTTGTTTTTTGATTATTATAAAAATTTTGGTATTATTAATAAATATAGTGCATATATATTGGTTTTATAATGACAAATAACTTATAATATGTATAATAATAAAACATTTACCATATTTATGGTGTTATGAAAAGTCTCAAAGGTGTTAATGTAATGATAAAATTCATCGTCCATGATGTTGAGAAATTGACGCAACATGAGTGATGTTTTCATTTATTGAATAAAAGAGAGAGAGAGAGAGAGAGAGAGAGAGAATTATGATGAAGTTTAGTACATTAACATGATATAATTATAGTATATAAATGATACTATAGTTATAGTTTCTCTTTGGATAGTGTAGGTGAGGTATATATAAAAAATAAATGAAATTGAAAAGAAAATATAAAAAAGAAAGGGGATTATTACCTATTGAATTATCCTCCTCGTGAACCTCTTTAAGGGGATTGGTATTTGGGTTTTAAAGATAAAAAGTTGTAATTGACATGAGGAATGGGATTTATAAGAGTATCTAGACTAAATTATAAAATTAACAAGGATTGGATGGTGGGAGGAGATGATGTTGTGAGGGGTGGTATATATATTTTAGGAGAGGGGTTTTTTTGAATATTTTATTTATTAGTATATTATTTTCTCTCATGCATATAAATAGTTTAATAATTAACATCAAATATATTAAAAAATTATTGTATGTTAGATTTTATTTTTTTACATCAATCATGACTCAAGGAATTGTTTATGTAACATATATTGTATTTAAACCGTAAATTACCATATTTTACTATTCACTAAAAATTCAAGTACTTCTAAAAAATCACAAAATTTCAAGACAACCATTTCACTATGTTTAGAATTAAAAAATTATCTCCATTTTATTAAATTAATTTTAAAAATATTAAAAATTAAAAATTTATTTAAAATTATCATTTACTAGAAAAATACCGATTTTGAAATTATAAATGATTTTATAACACTTTTTTATAACTAACTAAGATATCATAAAATTATCATAAATTCAGTAGAAAACGAAATAATAATTTTTTATTATAGTTTATGAAATTAAATTTTATTTTAAATCTATTTATTAATTAATTAATTGTAATTAAATATTTATGACTTATAAAAATACCAAAACATAATTAAGAATTTTTTAAATATTCATTTCATTATACTATGATATAATTATATCATACATTAATTTATAAGATTTGTAAATTTTATTTATACATTCATTTGTTAGGTTAATATTCATTTTGAACGTTTATTATTCATATGGGCCATATGACTATTTTTAAGGGAAATTTACCTTTTCATCATTATAGGTTCCTTAACATCTAGAAGTACTTATTAATTAATCATTCATAATTTATAAATAAATATTGATACCTAAGTGATATGATGTAACTTATAATTAATTAAATAATTATAGGAAGGGAAATTTTAGTGATTAATTTCGGGGACATAACATTCTCCCCTCCTGCAAAAATTCCATCCTCAAATTATTTAGAAATTCACCAAATGAAAATAGTTGGGTAGCTCTTAATCATAACTTCCTCTCATTCCCATGCCTTATTTTAAATTATATGAATACATTAATCTTCTTTAAACCATTATGAAGCATGTATGCTTCCATCATTAAAATCACATGATGTTGAATATATTCCTTGAATCCAAACTTCTAATAATTCCAGCATAACTTAAACCATTATAAAACTATACAACTTCATAGTTTTCAATACTATCTGATAAAAAACTATTTATTAATATCTCAATGTCAATCACGTATTTAGGGTTATATTTCCCAATTCATGTTTTCTCAATAAGATCAACTTACAACAGAATCACATCTCTTGATTACTGGTGTTATTCCTCACATGATTCAAATTCTATATAGAATATGTACAACATTACAATCCTAATATATTTCATGATTATTACAACAAAATAATTATTTATAGCATACTCAAATAACATAATTCTGGAATTCAAACACATTCATATTAATCATTACTCTTCTTCTATGGTAGGATCATAATCATGACCATGATCCACTATCTTATTTTGGTTCATATTTATTTAATGCTTGGGAAATTGATTTTCATAGTGTCTAATATTATTGAAGTTAAACAATTTTTCATTGGGTAACATTTTAGCACCATTTCAATCACAATAATAGTTTCATTTCTCCCCACACTTGTATAAAACTCCCATTACATTCAAGAAAGTTCCCAGGTGCTCTTTTCACACAATTATCACTTGTGAAAAAATACTTCTTTCTCTTATTTCATTTATACAAATTTTTTATAGTTGTACTCTTATTCTCATTCTTCCCTCTGAATAAGAAATACTACAACAATTCATTCTTTTTCTTATTAGAAAAAGTCACTGTGTAATCATGTGTTCAGGAAATTGGGGTGACTTCTTCCCTTTAAAATATTGGTATCAGACCACAAAATATAGGATCTTTCTTACTCATTTAATCATATGAAATTATTAATATTAAATTACTTCTTTTTGGCACCATTTATAAATGATGATGTACACTAGATTAGATCATAACATTATGAAGCATAATGTATAACCCCATAACTAGTAGAATACATTACCTAAATTGAAAAATTAATGCATATCGAATCTCATAATTCTAAAGGTGGTTTCTTTGGAAAAATATTTACTTTTCAATCATTAAATATTGTTTTCAAATAAAATGTGAATTATCCGAATAATATCCCCTAGGAGTGTCAAACGTGGTGAGTAGTATGGCTCATTTTCGTGTACTAGGTTACCTTAAGTCAATCCTAAGACAAATTTCTAGACTTTTTACCCATGTTTACATCATTTCTAGAGCTATGTAAACTTATACTATGCATACAAGGATATATTTCTTGGAATACCCCAATAACCTCCACCTTACCCAAATTCAAGTATTTTATTCTATGTTTATCCTCAATTTCTATCTTATGATTAGGAAACCAAATATATTTTTTCTAAATCTAGTTTCTAAGGTTTCTACTATTCTTCCAATGATACAAACTATAAAGAACACGACCCTAGTAGCACAGAGTAGGTTCTAGAATTAAATTTCATTGGTATTATAAACAAGATTTATCATTCCAAAGGACTGATCAATTTAGTAGTTTTTTAAGACATATTACATAAATGAGCATTACATTATAACATGGATGGAAATAAAATATATAAATTCCATTTTTAGACCCCATAAACTCTTATATTAACCATGAAATTCATTCATAATATTCATCTTTATATCCTGGGGGAAAATAAGACATATGAAAGGGGTAAGCATAGATACTCATTGAGGGTTAGTAATACAATGAAATAAAATATAAATAATAATTCATGGTGAATGAAAAAATCACATATGATTAGAACATAATCATGGACATGATATGGGAAGGATAAAATCTGAATAAATAACTTCCAATAAATAATCACACGAGATAGAATCATAACCATGGATATTATAATTGCCTAACATTCTCATGCATAATAAATTACTAATATCATTATGCATTAATTCATATTACCTACATATGAAACATACAATCAAGGACTTGATAATGATATATGAACATGATTAATGCCTCAGTGAAAACTATATCCAAAAATTGGAAAGTTTGTGACCAAGTATATAAATTTTTTGTCTCATAAGACCTACCGACGAATCTGGGGGATATAGAAGTCCCATAATATCACTTTATAATTCCAATTTATTCTCAATAATAATGGTTTTAAACATAAACAACATATATATATATATATATATATGAAATGATAATAAATTTCCACAATTTTTAAAGATAATCACTAACCATTCTGAGTAACATAGTGAATGGTATCAATATAGCACATCCACAATCAAACTGATCATACCACATTTAATAAAATATGTTATCTAATAATGATAGGAGATATATCTCAATAATTCATTACATTAAATAGAGGGGTTCAAATATATGAAAACACTTCAATTAATTATTGATTTTTTCTTGATAGAAATGCCCCTTTAACTTTTCAAAGAATAGTTATTTTAGAAATATCATTTATAATTCTAATAATTGTTTTTATAAATGTAATAAATGAAAAAATATAGTTTCTCATAGCTAAATTAGATATTTTATAAACATAATGGTGTGTTAAAACATTTTATTTACGAAAGTTGATAAATAGTTAAGAAATAATTACGTTCTTTTTAACCGGGCTTCCTTATCAGGATGAATTTAGAAGGGAACGTTGTAAAACATGTATTTACCCATAAACAAAAGATGTAATGATATAGAAACATGAGTTTGAAATGTATTAATAGAATTTATAATAATAATATAAAAATAATTAAGAGTTATATTGGGGTAAATAGAGAGAAAGTGTAACCCGAATGGAAAATAGTGGTTCGGGAAGAAACTCGGACCTTATGTTTGAATGTGTTTGGCACCTGACCTTAACATCCTAGAAAATCAAATACAATTCATCAATTACCTAACAAAGATCTTATTATATATTAATTTCATTGATTATTATTTTATTATGTTCATTTATTCCCTTTTTATCATTTATAGAGATTAACATCATTGTTTGGAAGTGTTTCTTTTCTTGGTTTTCATGATCGGTTCGACTGTTTATATGTAATGAAGTTTGTATAAAATGTTTATAACATTATAGAATTATAATTATAAGTTATTAATGAATATAAATAATGTTTAATGGTCTTATATATTATTATTTTCCCACATTTTAGGATGATTCATTATATATAACTCGAATGATAATCATTTAGGTCAATTTGGTGGTTTTTTGACCGTCATGAAATTATTTTGTCTTATTAACTAATATTATGTATATATACTGGTTTTAGAATTATAAATAACATATAATATATAAATAAAAAAAATTAACTACATTTACCTTTTTATGACTATCCTTGACAAAATTATATTATGTAAATTATAATTGAGTTATCATGTATCTTTAGACAGTGGAGGTGAGGGAAGGATAAGGAAACAAGAAAAAGAAAAAAACAATATAAAACAATGAGGATTTTTACATCCTAAACTCCCATACAAAAAACCTCTTTAATGGGATTGGTATTGGAATTTTTATGATACCAATATCTCATGGACATGATAGATGGAATTTGGAAGATTATCTCAAACAAATTAATCATAGATCGAGGCATGGATGGTGTGAGGGGAGAAGGTGGGGGTGGTATTTTTGGTGTAGGAGAGTGGTGTTTTTGAATATTTTATTCATTTGTATAGAATTTTGGATCAAGACTATGAATAGTTTAAAAAATATAACAAAATATATCAAAATAATTATGATAATTCTTATATTATGCTTCTTACATAATTCATGACTAAATAAATAGTGCATTTAACTTATAATGTTTTTATACTGCAAATTATTGTATTAAACAATTCACTAAAAATTTATGTATTTCAGAAAAATACAAAAATATCAGCCTAAAATTTTTTCAACATGTAGAATAAAAAAATGAACTCCAATTTATAAAAATAGTATTTTAAATATGAGCAATTTAATTTTTAATTAAAATCATCATTTACAAGACAAATACAGATTTTAAAATTAAAACTTATTTTATAACACATTGAAAATTTACAAAGGTCTCATAAAATTATCTTAAAATAATTATAAAAAAATTATTATTTTTTGAAAAAAAATTGATGATAAAAATTCATTTAATGTTATTTATTAATTATATAATTATAATTAAACTTTTATTACTTATAAAGATACTGACACTTAATTAGTAATTTTTAAAATATTAATTTACTTATACAATGATTTAATTATAGCATAATTTCATTTATAAAATGTTTAAATTTTATTTATATTTTTATGAGTGAGGTCACTATTCCTTTCGCTATTTTATTATTCATAAGTTTAATATTAATATTCCTAATGGAACATTAATATTTCATCACCATAGGTCCCTTAACATCTAGAAATTCAACTTGATTCATTAATTGTCCATTTATAATTTTTGAGTTGTGATCTCTCCGTAATTTTATGTTACTTTTAAAATGTGAAATAGTTATAAGAAGAGGAATTCCATTGATATAATTTAATGTTGTTACAACAGTTCTAGAATATTTTATATTTCGGACCCTGCTACACTGGATGCAACCATAGGGCCTCGGTTAGATAGTATAGGACGATTGGAAGATGATTTGTCTATAGATCCAACATTCAATCATCAAGCATTCTATTTCACTTAATGTAACTCCCTAAACATCCACTAGGGTAAAAGGGAACTCCCATCAACATTATCTTACTAGAAAGATCAATCTTAGTAGTAAATGTTCTATCTAGTACCTCATTATAATAATTGATCGTCAATATAAATACTTGATATTAGATATTAGCATGAATACCCATCTCAATACTATTGATCATTTAGTCTTTCATTTCTTACAACCACATGAGAAATCTATTCAATTTGAACAAAATGGTTCTTGTACTGCATCAAGATCTTTTCACTATGTTGGATAATGAAAAATTTTATAGTATTAATCAATAATATCATATCTAGATAGAATTTATGAGGTAAAAAAACTCTAAAGTCTTTTAACTCGAATACGTCATGCATGTTTACTATCACTATCAAATCCCACCCTCTCCTGCAAAGATCCTCTAGCTAGAAGGTAGGACACTTTAGTTTAATTAGATCTGGTGTTTCTAGGAACTCAATATTGTCTCAATATTTTTCATCCAATCCTCAGCCACTTGGTTATCACTAAATCTTGGAAAATTAGATATCTTCTGGTAAGGAAACTCTAAATAATGATTTCCAGATTCATATCTTCTTGGTACCATAACTAGGGATTAAACAGGAATGGGTATTGGTGGATGTCATAGATCTTAGAAATTACAGACTATTATCTCAACAATATTTTCCTCCACTATAACACTTTCTCACAATGGATAACTAGAATAATCTACCAATGAACTGATAAAATGTCTTCTTGGAAGCATGGAACTACATAAAATTATCACAAAACATTAAAATAATCCACAAGATTAAAAAAATCAAGGATGCATAGAACAATGATACAGAAATATAAATTCCATAATAAATAATTAAATATTGTGATTTCCGAAAAATCAAATCAATGTTAGGAAAATTACAAGAATGATATCAAAAAAATCAATAAGTCCTCATTTCCCAAACACCCATGGTGTCTTACGACTTCTGATTTTGAGAGTAATCCCCAAACTCAATCATTTATACCTTCGGAGTCCAAACAATACCACCTCTTATCTATTTACACATTCCAACTACAAACCAACATCACGAAAAGATAAAAAAACCTCACACCACTAATAGTAAATTTTCATAAACCGTCCTTGATACCCATATACCCAAATACTCGATCTGTCTCTAACATGGATCAAAGGGAATTCATGATACCCATATGTTGGTGAATAACTCCTGTAATCATACAAGATATAAAATGGAGTAATTTGTTCACAAAATATTATATTATAATGGTTACAACTTGATAATATCAAAAAACTTCATGCATAATATACCATAAATGAGTAAAAAAAGTACATCAGTAAAGTACTCAATATATTTCATGATAAAATCAGAAAAAATCTATGAAAAAAGTGTATATAATCTACAATACTATTTTCTATCACATCAGGTCCCAATGATCATGAAAATCAACCACCTCCAAGTTGAAAATCTACATTTCTCAAACATAGAAAAAGATAATCTACACATTCATAATGGTATATGTATTGTGTGGGATAAATATTCTATTAGGGTATCATGAAGTGATTAATAAAAAAATAAAATAACTATAAACTCATTATGCTATCAATTTTAATAAAAAAATTCATGTAAAATCATTTCACTTTTTTAAAAACAATATTTCAAAACAAATATAAGAATATATAACCCAAATATGCTTAAATTAATAGTTTAAATAAAAAATTCATCATGAATAAAATGTTTCAATAATTAAAAATCATGTATCAAAATGAATATATGTGCATACTCACACCAAAATCCACTTAGGAGAACCTGATTTGGGAAATCAAACTACACTAGTATTAGGGGATGGCATTATTTTAAATCAGAATACTCCCCATTATGGGATCCCATCTTGAGAAATCAATCTACACCCCATTAGGGGATCAGATATCATGTATTAAAAATGCACCATACTAGGGGATCCCATATCAATAATTCAAATAATCAAAAAATGGGATAACAATTATGGGTAATCAAAGTGCATATCAATCGTGGGAAAAAAATAGTTCAAATAAATTAAAAATATAATTTCCCAATTTCAGTTTTAGACATGCCTTTTTTATTTCAAACCAAATCAAAGTTTTCTTCAAAATCATTACCTTTGTAATCATTTTTAAAATTAATTTATTTGATTATATAATGAACATTAAATCAATCTCATAAAATCATTTTCAAATCAAGCCATAATTTGTTTCAAATTATCAAACAAATACAATTTCATTAAATTTTAGAGGGTGTTCATAAATTCCATGAAAATATCGAAATAAAAACCAAATCATAAAAAATCTAGGTTTTAAAAATAATTTAAATATTAATTACAATTTAATCTATTAAATCAAGGATTAAAGTTAATGGAAAATCATTATGGAATAAACTACCATAAATCATGTAATCGAATCAACATAAGACCCATGTAGAGGTTCACCAACAAATAATGAATCCGTATACAACCAAGTAACGCAACCAAGATTCATGATAAAAAAACAATGATATGATCCATCAATAAGATAATGATCTATAAATATCTATTGATGAAAATAGAGGAGATTAGAGGAAACCAAGAGATATGGGATCTATTAAATATGAAGGATTTCAAAAAAAAATCCAACATATTTGATCCACAAAGAGAATGTTTTTGAGTTGGCATAACTAATTCTTGACCACAATTAAGACCAAGGAAATAAATTTAGGTTTGAGAGGGGTTGATTTGGGGTGAAATTGGGGGACCCAATATTTTTAAATTTAAAATAGACTGATTATAATCTCATATGTATTGTTTTATATAAGGTGATATAGTTATAAAAATAATGTTCCCTAGCAATTTGACCCTACAATTTGTGATGGACAGTTTCTCTTATGTGTGAGAAGGGTTTGGGTAAATGTTCCCTAATAGTTCAAAATCTATTTTCCATAGGATGCATAGTTTATAGGGTCTAGTCGCACAGTTTGAAAAAACCATGAACCTACCACCATTGAACCATAATTGGGTAGATTCGTTTTTTAACTACACAGTTATCCCTATACACATTTTAATCATTCACTGCATATTGGGACTCTATAATTCTAAAACATTTTCCCAAAAAAAACAAACACATAAACCTAATATTGTAGAACATAAAACTGGTCAATAAGTACCTTTAAGATGTTAAAATGACGTCACATAAAATTTAGCTCCATGATATTTTATGTTATAATTTTTTATTAAAAAATAAATTTAATTTCTTCTATAGACTTCTATAGCCACATTAGAAAATTTAAACAAACCATGATATATTATTGAACTATTATTATTTAATGTCATAGTTATCAACATTAATTTGGATCAAAAAGAATGAATATGACTAAATAATTATGATATATTTATGGTTTAAAAATTAATAAAAAATATCCATTGGTTATCAGATGGTTAGTGATTGAAATAAAAAACATTTAAAATTAAAAGTCACATTTTTCTAAGAAAATAGATTTATATGCCAAATGTGTTTTTATCTTAATATATTAAATTATTCTCTATTGTTGAGTCATTTTAATGAAATTTATATATTATATATTTAATCAAATGAGTTAACATTAATATAAATTTTTTCCTGTTATAGGTTAAGAATAATATCACGGACCAACCCATATAGGGGTTCAAGACTCAACTTCCCCAAGAACACATCCATATGCAAGGTTTAGATACTAGCGTTGAAGGAACAACAACTCCGGGAGGCCTTTTCCTAAGAACCCGTACACACCCACACAACCAGCTCGATGAAAAATTGTTGAGGGAAAATAATGTAAAAGATGAGACCTTCTGAAAATAAACCAAAGAAAGCATGGAGAATTAAAATGGGATGAGTAAAATAATTTATGATGAAAGGGGAAAGGGGGATAAATACACGCCCAACTATAGAAATGATCCAACCTGGAAGAAAACTAAATGTGAAACTACTAATTAAGTCCTGCTCCTAAAACCCATCTCTGACCACTGCATGGTGTCCATGCTTTCGTATCCCTAAGCTCCTCTGGAGTCGCGATTAGACATGTCGATCATCTGCATAAAGAACAATACATGCAGGTAAAGACCATTTATGGGTGTGTATAAATATACTCAATAACAAATCCTAAAAATACGGTGGGAAGTAAGAGATATATGAGGAACCGATTTATAGTAGATAGAACATGGTATAATGAAAGATTGTAGCTCTAACCAACTAGAGAGTGAAGTAAGATCGTATGAACATAAGGAATGAGTATTGGTGGGAATGTGAAATTTTCATTGAGACTTTTCTACTTATCATGGGATATTAGACATATCGAACCACAATTTGATAGACATGGAAAAAACGTGGCATACCACGCGCCTCTTCACCTCTCCAAGAAGGATAGTAACCAGAAACATTAGAGTAGGTACTAGAATAGGTTATATATATATATATATAAATGCTCAAACCTAAGAAACCCAAATGATAGAGTAAGGGTATCTCTAATCCATAGCTCAGTCCAGAAAAAGATTCACCAATTGTCCCAGAAGAAACCACCAATGATACCTCGTATTCCTTATACCTACCCAGAACCATAAGTTAAAGGGGATCAAACACCACACCTTGAAACTATCCTCTTTGGGTGGGTCTGTCTTGCCTACATGGTTTTAGGTCATGTCAAATTTATGTGTATCGGTGGAGGAAATTCTCCTATTACTTATGAATCTATGGATTTTCCAAAGTATACCTCGTCACTGATTATACAGGGAACACCACTGACCAACCCCACTAAAGGGTGATACGATGAAGGGTAAGCCTTGAATAGTCATATATGAATGCCACTACCCAGCCCCTCATAGAGGGTAATCCAAAAAGAGAAGATGGTGAATTCCACTACTCAGCCCCACCAGATAGTAATCCTTGAAGAGAAGACATTGAACGCCACTACCCAGCCCCACTAGAGGGAAATCATGGAATAGAAGATTGAGAAAACCAATACAGAACTTTAATAGAGGGTAATATTAAAAGAGAAGATACAGAATTCAACATCCCATCCTCACTTGAGGATAAGGAGGTACCGGTCTAGGGATTCGGAAAAAAGAAATGACATCACTACCATAATCGAATACCACTAGATGATTGTTTAGTTCTTAATACCACACTTTGAAACCTGAAATCTTTAATAGAGTTAACCATCATGTTCTATGAGGAAAGACATGCAAGATTGGCCATTTATATTCCCAAAATGGACAACTTGTGAAAAGGGAAATTTTCACAGTAACATTCCCAAACGGGCCTTTGTGGGGCCCACAATCTGACCCCATAAATCATATTCATAAATATATTTTAAACGTTCCATCTCAAATTGAGGATCACGTCATCGTAGATGGTGCATAGAATGAATGCTCAGTTCAAATGATATGGGTTTTTGAAACATCAGAAGGGGGTTACAGGGTCATAGGACCGACTCACAGTCCGTCCCACTAACAGTCGACCGACCAACCATGCCCTAAGCCAGAACATCTCATGTGTTAGTCGGTCATCACTCGACCAGGGTCTAACATGGTACGCTAGGTTTGCCCCACAAGTTCGGACCCGTCCTACTTGTGTGGCCTAGCCCAGTTAGTCTTGGTCATCTCGTTTCGACCTGGCCAGCGAGCTAGTCATCGTTGGCATCCACACAGCCTACAGACTAAGAAAAATTTATAGTGGTGATCGCCTCCTAGTATCATGTGTCACCATCCTACTCGGCAGACAGGCCAGACCACGGTGTCGCCGCCACTCCGCAGACCGCCTCCAGAAGCTGTCATTGGCCAACGCACCAGCAGCGCCCCGGTAGTCCATTCCACAGACCATAGATCCATAATCTGCACCAGATCATGATTCCTTAATCAAATCTAGGACCTTTGCGACAATGGATTTACTATACTACCCTCTAATCATTGATCTGTAAGTGGTTTATTGTGCCCAAAAATTAATGTGGATATCTGCGAAGAATAGAAGAAGAATGGTTGTTTAAACACAGATTAATAGTCGTGTTCATGTGGCCATCAATGATTTGATGATAAAAAAACAAACATAAACCCATAGTGTTAGGTCCACAAGGCTGAATACCCTGAGAGGGGGGGTGAATCAGGGTATGACTAATTTAAAATTAACGCCCGTTCTGATCTTGTTTTGCTGTTAAGAGAAACACTCTTCTCTCCCTTCATGTTGCACAAAGTAAATAGATAGTAAAGTATGCACAGGACACATTAATTTTACTTGGTTCACCGAAAAGGGCTACATCCAAGGAACATACGCCGACAAGTTGTCGTCCGTACCAAATTCCAATAATCTTCACTAGCTATGGATTACAAGGTTTGGGCTAGATGACTCCTAAGCCCAGGCTCACTGCCTTTACAAGTTTAGGGTCATCTCACTGCTTTCCCAAGGGTCACTCCCGATTTCTCTCTCTCTAGCTCACTGCAGGTGGAGAGGATCACCTTCTTTCTCTTCCATTGCTCACTGCTCTTGGAAGGAATCCACTCAGAGTTTATCAACATGTAGGTCTCTTCATTTTCATGAAAGAATGCATCTTCTCTTGTATGTAGATGCTCTTTTGAAGTTCAACATTATTCTATAGATGAATCTCTCTTTGCACCGAAGGTATCGGGAAAACCTCCAGCTTCCATGCAGCCCTAAAATCACTGCTGGAAATAAACCTTACTTGGCACGCAAGTCTAACTCAGCGCGCAAGTATTGGCACACAAGTCACAACGGGCGCACAATTCATCTTCAGAAACTTGCGTGACAAAAGATTCCCCAACTCCAAACTTGTGCGACTCTCTTACTCTTACACCCAAACCAATATTGGCGTGAAACTACCAACCGGCATGAAACTTCTCACATTGGTGCGCAACTTCAACCATTGGCGCGCAACTTCACTTGTGCGACCCACACACCACTTGCGCGACCACCACACCTGCGCGACGGGAGCTCTGATTTCTCAAACTGTTGAACTCCGGTAAATAATGAAGAGGGGTGGTCCAGTATTTATAGGAAAATTGAACACCCTTCACGACGGTGTGCAAGTCACCTGCGCGACTCAGTCTCGTCACGCAAGTCTTCTGTCCTCTTAGACACTTGGGCGACCAACTCCCAAACTTGCGAGAAACTATTTCCTTAGCCATATTTTGATCTTATGATCTTGAAAAACATATGGCGTGAAAGTTTCCTATACTCCATGTCCTCAGTGCGCAAGTCCTTTTTCCAAAAACACTTTTCTTCATTTGTCGATTTTTAGGCCCAGAAAATTGGCAAACACTATAAAATGTCGCCACCTTGTATCTGTTATTTTGTACCACCTCCAGATCATCCATTCATTTTGTCGAAGTTATTGAATCAAACATGGATCATTGACCTCATCTCTTAAACTCAACATTCCATCATGAAATCCTCTTTGTCAACAAATTTGTATGTCATTGTTTTTCTTTGTCAACAATCACTACTTAGATGTCCACTTTTTCAACAAACACAATCACCTCAAAAATACTTCAATGATGCCTTGAGGGATTTTTTCCCAGCACATATATTGAATTTTCAAAGTAGAAACTAAATCAGAACATAAAAATGGGATAAATCCTACCTCGATTCAGTCATTCATTGTAGACAACACATCCAATGTTCTCCTCCTTCAATCCACCATGTTTCTGGCAGAGATTGCTCCTCGATCCACCAATAAACAATAAATAACGACTAGAGAGTGAGAGATATAGAGATTTTTTGGTTTTTATTAGGGATTAGGGATAACCCTAATCCAAAATTTTAACTTCCATATTTGTAGGATCCCCACATAGTGCAGGTTTCGAAACTGTCACACCCCCTCAATTTATGTCACACACACGGAAAAAACCTCATTACCAAATCAATGGAGATCTCAAATTTCTAATCAGATCCCCCATTTGAATGTTATTTAACATGACATCAGGGGTAACAAAATTAAATTTCATTATATTAATAATGATTTTTTTCCTAGATACCTTTTTTCACATAAGTCATGTGGCGAGTAATGTTATGCATTGCTAAGGGTAATCGTCGCATTATAGACTCAACAGTTGCCTCAGATTTCAGATCCTAGATACTGTTTGATATATCTCTCATTTTCATTGTGTGTATAGTATACAATATAATTAATATTTTTATAACAATAATTCTGGGCACAACAAGGCTGTGAATTTCACGAAATTTGAGTTCCAAATTCTGTATATACTAATATATAAATATTCCAAAGTTATACAAGGTCAGAAAAGTGTCTCTACATCGTCTCAAACTTCAATATTTTCATACCTGAAAAGAAAAAACTAGGAAAATAACTCAGGATACTAAGCATGCATCTCATTTTCCCATTACTAATAAATCTCCTACATATTTCTTAGATTCCATAGTATGTAAACCAAGGGAATGTAAAATCCATGTAAGGAACTCTCCTTCCGATCCTCAATCACCACTATGTGCTCCAAAATGGTGGGTCTGTCTTCAATTTCTAGCTTGCCCCAATCGATGACGTACGTAGGATCATGCATGTATCGCCTCTGCTGTGACATGTGGAAGGCATTGTGTACCTGCTCCAACTATGGGGTAGGAAAGGTGGAAGGAATCCTCTTCAACCCTCTGTACAATCTTGAATGGCCCCTTGAACCTTGGGGATAGATTTCCACACGAACTGAAGCTCCTCATTCCACATTGTGGGGAGTATCTCAAGAAAACATGGCCTCCCCTCTCAAACTACATGTCCCTAAGATGGAGATATGGGTATAATTTCAATCTTCTTTGTCCTAACTACATCCATTCACAGATGAACTTCACCTTCTCAGTCAAGGATTGCATCAACTCTGGTCCAATGAGGGAGGATTCTCCAACCACTATCCAACACAAGGGTGGTCTGCAGGGTCTCCTGTACTAGGCCTCATATTGTGCCAAACTGACAATATAGTGGTAGTTTTTTTGGACTAAAACTCTAATAAAGTCAGGTGATATTTCAAGCTAGGGTCGAAATATAACATGAAATCCATCAATATATCCTCTAGAACTGCGATAGTGAGGTCATTCTACCCATCATTTTGTGGTTGAAAGGTTGTACTCATCCACAATCGTGTCCTAAATTCCTCCTACAAGAATATCCACAACCGTGTTGTAAAAAAACATCATGATTGGAGAAAATCGTCGAGGGTATCCCATAAAGGTGGATGATCTCCATTATGTATAACATTCTCAAGAATTCCACCGAACTCTACTCCATGAATGTAAGGAAGTGTGTTGGCTTGGTAAGCCGATGCACAACTACCTAGATGGAGTCATGACCCTTCCCTATGCGTGGAATACCTTTGAAAAAATCCATGGATATTTCATCCCACATCCACTCCGGCATTTCTAGAGGCTAAAACAAACCCACTGGAATCTGATGCTCATCCTTCACCAACCAGATGCTAAGGAATCATGAGATGAACTCATCAACGCTTCATCACATGTCATACCATGAAAACTGTGGATGAATATCCGTGTCCATCTTCCCCACACTGGGATAAACATCTAAGAGAGAAGTATGGAACTCTTGAATTACTTCCTCTATCATCATGAATATAATCACCGTTCTCCCCTAGAAAAATATCTCATGATTCCCTCAATCATAATTCCAATTAGGTGCATCACTATTTGATATCTGGTTGTACAAAACCTTGTAGTTGATATCTCCTATCTAGGACTCTGTCGCATATTCTAGTGGAAAAGGAGTCATCACCATTAACTAAAAAAATAATTTACCCTCCTGTTCCACCATGTTTAGCTATATCAAAGCTAACTAATCTGAATATTCATGCCTTAGGCATGCCAAGGACTTACTTCTGAGAGAATTTTCTACAACATTTCTCTTCTTTGTGGTATAGATGATATTGATTATATAGTATTATAGGATCTCCAACCTAAATCACTACCTCAGTTCAAATTTCTTTGGGTAGAGATATACCTGAGGCTTTGGTGGTCTGAGTAAACATCAAAGTGATCTTTGAAGAGGTAGTGTCTCTAAATATCCATGGTTAAGACTAACACTATGAGATATGTGTCATGATGTGCATAGTTCTTTTCATGGGGTCTCACATACCTTAACTTTTACATGATTACTTCCAATCGTTGCATCCAAACCCAACCTAGACCATCTCTGGAGGCATCTCAATACACTAAGAACACAATTCCCTCCTCTGGAAGTCCCAACACTACAGTGCATTTCATCCTCTACGTCAACTCCTGAAAGGCCTTCTTCCACTGCTTAGGCCATGTAATTTTTTTCCCTTATTCGTTATGGTGGTTAAATAATCTGCAATCCTGGAGAAGTGTACAAAAAATCTCCAGTAATAACCAGTAAAACCCAAAACTTACGCACCTCTGATGCATTCATCGATGTATCCCAAGAAATAACTTCCTAGATCTTCACAGTATCCATGTCTAAACCCTCTTTAGAGATTAAATTCCCAAAAAATTGAACAAACTATATCCATAACTGGAACATTAAAAACATCCAAAAAATCTATTTATTGGGAAAAAAATCTCAGACCATCCCCAAATGGTCTGTGTGCTCCACCTCTAACTCCAAGTAAATGATTATAGAATCTATGCAGACAATAAAATCTGGTCTATGTATGGCTAGAAAGACCTAGTTCATTAGATCCATGAAAAGAGCTGGGGTGTTTTTCACACAGGACGATATCACAAGGAACTCGTAATTTCCGTAGCAATAATGGAAGGATATCTTCCTAATATCATCCTCGTGAACCCATCGATGGTGGTAGATGGATCTAAAATCAATCTTGGAGATCCATCACACACCTAAAAACTTGTATAAGAGATCATTGATTCTCATCAAGGGGTACGTTTTCAATATCATGGCTTGAATCAGGCGATGATAATCCCAACAAATCCACAATCTCACATCTAACTTCCTCATGAATAGAGAAGGATCGGCCCAGGGGGGCACACTGAGTCTTATGAAACCCTATTCTTTAAGGTCCTCTAAATATAAATGTAGCTCTCGGATCTCATTGGGTGCCATCTGATATACCACAGAAGATATCAGGGCAGTCCCTGGTAACAAATCAATACAGAACTCCAACTACCAGCTCATAGGTAGTCCCAAGACATCTTCAAGGATGTTGTCCATGTAATCCTCTATAAATGAAGGAACTAAGATTCTTGAGATTTCCACAATACAATGGGTCACACTCTGTAACTTATGTGTACCATTATGTGTTCACTTACTCACATCACTTGTCTTCCCTACTACGAGGCTTCATTCACCAAAGAAAGTAAACCATGTCCCATCCATGTATAGGCATTTGTAAATCCAGTGGAAACTGTCAATATATTCTTAATAAATGAAAATCCAATCTATACCACCTTATTATTCGAAAAGGTTCCATCGTGGTGACTAGTAGGTACCACATGAACATTTCATATCCAAACAAAATCATTCACTGCAGGAAGATGAAAGACACTAAAGAAGCACTTCCTGTAGGAACCTCATGATAAAGCCTCTATGATAGCACCTCTATTAGATTCTCTAAATCTTGTACAAGGATTGACGAGAAAAGTTATTGATTTTCACCTATGTCTATTAATAATGAAGTAAGAGTGGAATAAACAAAGAGCGTACCTCAGATAATCTCATGTGGTGGAGGATCACGAACATCCATAACCTAATGCAATATGTGTCCATGACTGCTAGCTGCTTGATCCTGATGTGGGACACTTGGTGGTGAGGTTAGGGAACTTGAAACATCATCCCCAACCTCCAAGTCCTTCTTCTCCTTCTCCTCTCTGAGCTTCACCACCCTGGAGACCACCTTGGTCATTGTACTACCTTTGTCGTGGTGGTTGGCCTACTTCCTGCCTGGGATGCTCAGATCCTCGAGTAAGGCAGTCTCAAACCAAGTGACCTCATTTATCCCACACATAAAACAATCCCTCTCTAGAATAACCCAGTGCTATTCACTACCCCAATATCATCAGAACACATGGCGAGCCTGATTTAACAATGGTCTCATGTGTCGCAGATCTTCCAACTAATGTCCACCAACCACTATAGTCGTCCCCACTCTAATGTGACCACCTCTAGTCCTAGTTGAATGGAATTACTTATAAATTGGTCTCTCATTCATGATATAATATTCTATCACCCCATCATTTGTAGGGATTCTTATGGGCATTCTTCTCACATGGAACTCTGGGCAAAGACCAGCTCAAACTACAACGCTTAGAAGTAACGGTCACAGATCATATCTAGGAGTAGCATTCATTGTCAGTAAATCTATCCACCTACAAAACCACTATCATAGAGCCTTGGTATATCTCCAAAATCTCTTGATTCCTAACGGATCAAAAGCACTAGCAGAATTACTCCTCCTAAAACTCATGCTTGAACTTGTCTAATGAGAGTGTCCTCTCGTCGTGCATTTGGGTGAACAAACTTGAATAGTGTCATGCCGGCCAGAGAAAAAAAAATTTTCCAAAGCGACCATATGGTTTGTTGGTGTTTTCACTAGACTAAAGATGCAGACCACTGAATCCTACCTATCATCCTTTTCTCGGGGATATGTCTCACCTCGAGACCTCACTGGCCTCATGTGCTAGAACTCATGATGTATTCCCAAACAACGCTCATCCTCAACCTATGTTGACAATAATAATTAATAATCCTAATGTGGAGGTGTTGTTGTTTGTCCACCTAGATGAATTATATCATGTGATGCCTGCTAAACTGAGGCCTCATCGCTTCTAAGGTCATTTTCACGATTCAGAGCGGTTATCCTGACCGACTATCTTCACAGAAGAATCATATATATTATAATGGATTTTTTGGTTAGTTGAGAACATATATGTATAAATAAAAAAAAAATTTTGAGTTTAATCAATAATAAAATGCCATGAATCAATCATATATGATACCTGTACCAATGTGAGTTGAAATAATGTCTCAGTACGCTGATTCGACAAGCGGGTGATCAGGGTCATAGTGAATGGCTACGTTCGGTGTCGCACTATCACTGGACTCCCTGTCTTGAGAGCCATAGGAGAGACACAAAAACAATATTATCCTACAACCCAACCAATTCCTTTTTAGGGATCATTCAAACAATGTATCAAGGAACGAACAACATTTGATACAACATTTTCATGAACCGACCTGGACCGAAGGTTTCACCACAACTACCCAATCCCGCCTTCATAGGCTAGGGGTGGAGACTAGAGGTGAAGGCACAACAACTCAGGGAAGCCATTACCTAATTACCTATACACACACACACGTAGCCAGCTCAATGCCAATGTTTATAGTTAAAAGAATTTAAAAGATGTGACCTGCTAAAAATAAACCCAAGAATGCATGCACAATTAAAATGGTATGAGTACAGTAAAGTAAGATGAAAGGGAAAAGGGTGGAAAATACACACCCAAATGAAGACTATTTCCAACCATATTGAAAACTAAATTTAAAACCACTGAATAAGTACATATCCTAAAACCCAGTTGTGGCCACCGCAAAAGGTCCAAACCCCCATATCCCTGATATCCTCTGAGTCATAATCATACCAAATCATTATCTGCATAAAGAAAAATACTTGGGGGAAATAAAATAAAGGAATGAGTATAAATATACTCTGTATGACAGGCCAAAAATAGGGGGAGCAGAAAGAGATACAAGAGGAAAAGATATACAGAAGAGAGAACATGGTACAGTGAAAGAGTGATGCTCAACCCAACAAGAGAGTAAAGTAAGAAAATCTGAACCCTAGGATATAGGAATAGTGAGAATGTGAACATCTCATCGATTATTTTCTACCTATAGTAGGAGAGTAGAGTCATCTTACCACGATAATCTATACACAGAAAGAATGTTTCATACCATGTCTGTCCTTTCCTCTCTTAAAAGGGGAGTTAGCATAACTCAAGGAGTGGTTAATGAAATATGTTATATATATATATATATGCTCAATCCAAAGAAAAACAATTATAGGGAAAGGGTATCTCCATATGAACGCGTAGCCCGGAAAATGTGTCCCCAACATTCTCATAAGAAACCACCATTGATACCCAATATTACTCATAGCTTCCATGAACCACAATTCGTGGGGGATCAAACACCAAACCATGATACTATCCATTCTGGGTGGGTCTTTTTTTCATCATGGATTTAGATTGCATCATAAGGATGCGTCTCAATGGGGAAAGTTCCCCTCTTACCCATCTATCCCGGGTTATGCCAAAACTAACCTCGTCATACATTCGTCAGTGAACACTACATCCCAGCACCAATGAATGGTGATACTTGAGAAGGTAATCCCTGAAGAGTCATTGGGGAATTCCATTACCCATCCATTCTAGATGGTAATCCTGTAAGAGAATATAGAGAACACCACTACTCATCTTTACTGGAGGGTAGGCTCAGAAGAGAAGAAAATGAACACCACTGGCCAGCCCTGCTAGAGGCTAATCCTAGATAAGAAGACTATGAATGCCATAACCCAGCCTCATTGGTGGGAAATTTGGTACTACTATAGTGATTCTGAAAACATCCATGTCATCACTACAGTCATAAAACACCTCTAGAAGATCGTTGAGTTCGTAACACCATGCTTTGTAACATGGAATTGGAAAAAAAGATCACCATAATGATCTATGAAAATACACACACAGGGAAGACTAATTATTCTCCCAAAACGAACAACCTGTAAAAGGGAACTTTTCACCACAAAATTTCTGAACAACCCTTAGTGGGGCCCTCATTTGACCCTAAACATGAAATTGTCAAATTTTTCTCAAAAGTTCCATCCCAAAGAGAGGATCATGCTACGATATATGAAAGATAAAATGAATACCCGGTTCAAAAGATATGGTTGTTTGAAACTTCATAAGGGGAGGGTGGCTAAGTGTTTGATGGATAGACTCATTGTCGGTCCACCTGCCAATGCGGTCAGTCTGGCTCATGGTTGACTTCCTCGTGGTTGACCGACTAACCACCCATGCCCCATGGAAGCTAGCACGATGGCCGACCATGGATGGTCAATCATGAATGGTCGACCCAAGATCTTACTCAGGTATAATCCCATTTTCAATCTTCATCTCATGGGTTTGTAAAACCCCAAGCTTTCATGGTATGTTTCCCTTTGAATAATGCAATAGCTTGCGTTGAACGCAACTTCAAGATTCTAACACATCGCGACCAATCAAACAAGCCGTTATGAATAGTAATACCCTCCTTTTGTAATTTTTTCAATTATATATTTCAAAATGGACTTTCTTTTGGGTTCGGAATATCGACATTATCATAGGGTGAATTTTTGGACTTTTTCTGAAAAAATTCAATTTTTGATAAATAGTGAAAAACACTGAGTTATTGTTTTAAACTGACTTTTTATTTAAATAATTATATTTTTTTTAAATTTATTTTAGGTAAAAATAGATACATAATACCTAAATAATTTCAATGTAATTCAATGTAGTGAGTTTATAATAATTTTAGATATATAATTATTTTATTGAACTTTTTACTGTCTTTTACCCACCTCCTAGGAGAATTTGCAAATTTACATAAAACATAATTTTACCACTTTGGTGAGTTGAATTTTGAAAATATGTGAGACATTGTCGATATCCGTAAGTAAAATGTTGTTCAATAAGATGAAAATAATTTTTTTTGAATAGTAACTTTTGAATTTTATTTACCACGATTAAAAGTAAATAGGGTAATTAAGGTAAAAATGATATTATTTTTACTTTAACACATGTCCAAATTCTATTGGATAAGTGTAATTTGACCAAAAACAACCATAGTAATAACATATGATCCTTTAGGTCCACTTGGATTAGATTAGGACATTTATTATTTTTTAATTTAAAGAAGTTTTCAAAGTGTTAAATTCAACGTTTAATAACTAATACACTTTTAATATAAGTATACACATAAGATAAATTCAAAATTAAATATTAATTATAAAGATAAAAATATTTTGTGCATAATGGTATTTTATAGATAATATTTAGACATTGTATAATTTAATTTATTTATGACACAATGATGATGGAGTAGTTACCTTATTAATGAAATATTAAAATAATTGATATTATAAATATCCAAATAAATGTAATTTTATACTTTTAATGAATTACACTAATTTTCTAGGTTAATATGTCATTTTAGTGTTGATTAAATGATTTTTTGTGATGTAATAATGCTGTTATGAATTTAACAAAAATAAAATAGAAAATAGTGTCAAAATTGACATAAAAGAGTTTTTTAAAACAAATATTATATTATTAATTGATATTATATTACTAAAAATCTACGGTTCTTCCAAAAGTCTTAAATAATATTGTATATTTCATTAATGAACCACTTGAGGTTCTCTTGGAATTTTATGGTATTTGTATTAACCATATAATATAAAAATACAAAGAGACATGGTAAATGTCAAACTAATTAACTAAGAGTTAAATCTAGAAGATAAGGTTAATATAGTTACCCAAACCTATATAAAACCTATTGGTTGAGTTGGTTCCGAAAAATAACAACCTTATCCTTGATAAAAATCATTTTTGAGCCATTAGAAACCGAAAATGATTTTATAAAAAAATAATATATCAATCTCTTCCTAAGATTCCCCTCACCCCTTTTATAAAAGGTCACTTACCCTTCTCTTAATTTCGCACCATAAAAGCCATTTGGATCGGCCAAACCCTTCCAAAATATCCTCTAAACTATCCTACCTTCATCCTAGATTCCTTACTTTATTCAGAAAGCCAACCTAAGCAGCCCTTTTGATCAAATCATTAGGAAGAATCCGAAAAAGAAGTAAATATTTCATCAACTCTTTCAAGTTCTCTTCGTCTTCCACATACTCTTTCTTAGTTGTATCTATTGTAAATAATAATTCTAGTATATTATATATTATGTGATATTATTATAAAATTGGTACAACCATATTCATTATTTTATCTATTATAGGAATGACTTGTCACCATATGTGCGTACGTAAGACTTACCATCTCAACGTTGTGGTGTAGTTTGTTATTCAAAGACATCATCCTTTCGATGGGTATTAAAATGAGTATAAGTGATGAAAATAATAAATATAACATGATAAAGATTCCATATATATGATATTACAATCAATTATATATGATTTAAAGATCAAAATAATCATATTTTTGCCCGTGCGTATGTACGGCTTACCGTCTCCACGAACGCGATGTGATTCATTCCACATAGTATCCATTAAAGACTAATATTCATTTGATGATAATAAATAAATTTTAAAGAGATGATATAATTCAATATATGAATAATATACATCCCATTCATAACAAATATTACTAACATAACGAAAAATATAAGGGAAAAATAATCAGTTAACACCAGAAACAACAATAATACTAAAATATTATTAATAAAGAAATTTTATAAGATCATATATGATATAATCTTTATGTATATGGTTCTTGTATAATTTAATAACAATGAATTAACTATTATATAGTATTTTAACATACCCTCAACCAAGGAAAAGTAAATGGTAAGGATTAATTTCACAATCTCTTTATTATATGAGGTTGTTTTTACATAAGTATCTATTGGGAAATATTTATTATCCATGTCAATGTTTCATAAAAGAGTTTTCAGAGGGATTATTGTTAATGTAATTTTTACTAAAACATCATTTTAAATATTTTAACTATTTATTCTTTGAAATCATTCTCAATAATGTCCATGCTTTCAAAATGGTTTTTAAGGATTTATTTATATTTACATGAATGTTTTTAAAATATTAATTCCATTCAAAAATTTCAAAGTGGTATGGGACACATTAATTCAAAAATTTCGTTAAATTTCTTCCTTTATAAATTTTGTAACATTAAAATGTTTTTAGGAAGAATGTATATTTCTCTCAAAGAGTTTTACGAATCATTTTCATCTATGACGACATCCTTTGATGGATTTTCATCTTTTTTGAAGTTCATTTATTATGATACTAATCTTCCATACTATATTAAAGGTTTTGTTATATGTCTGACTATGGATTTGTTTTATACCATTCATGGTTTATGGATAAAGTATTGAAATTTTTTATGCTAGTTTTAATATGAATGTTTATGTTATGTATAAACCTTTTTATATGAGGAATGCATTGGACATAGTAAGTGACAGGTGGAGACTTCTATAGCTCCTCAATGCATCCATAGGTCTCATGAGACAAACTAGTGTCTTGGAATATAGCCTCGAAAAAATCATATTTTTATTCTTGGAATAGGCCCTTGACTATGTGGTTATGAAGTCCGGCATTATGCATTCCATCATTATCAAAGTGGCTGTTGATATTGCATGTGATTAATCGAATAGTAGAATATCCATGTGAATAAGTTAATTGCATTATTAGATTTTATCTTTGCCATATTATGATGAAGTTCATGTTTAAAAGTATTTTTTAGTCTTATACATTGCCTTAAATATTTATGCTTATTTATGAAACTTTCGGCTATATTGTTATCCTTACTAAGCATCTGAGCCCACCCCTTTCTATGAATCATTTTTTCCAGGATGTGAAGAAGTATTTATTGAATAACCTGCAGGGATAGTCTCTGGGGATATGAGTGTGGTCTATGGAAAACATTTTGTAAGAGTTTTTCATTTTATAATTTAATGTAAAACTTATGAATGTATCTATTATTACCAAGGCTACTAAACTAATCTGTATTTTGGGACATGATTTCCTTGTATCATTCCAATGTTATGTAATAATGCACCGACTCGGGGTAACTGGGGTTTGTGAATTACAGTTGGTATTAGAGATTTTTTAGTATAAACAATGGGATATAGATTTAGATAAACTCTGATTAGATTACATTTCTCTAAGATTGACGTTGAGGATTGGTATAGATGAATTTCCAAGAATTTTTGTATTGTAGAGATTTTGGGAGTTTTCCAAACAATGCATCCCTATCTGGATACGAGTAGGTAAAGGAGGCTATATCACAAATTTACTTAGGGGTTAAACCTAAAAACAGCACTTTGAGCTAGACTCGAATGGATACTGGTGAATGACAATAAGCCTTGCTGCACTCTTGGTTACGACACTCTCGAGGGATATGCTTAGGAAAATTATCATTTTCTTTACAAATCATTATGAAGGGTTTATGAGTATATACGTACTCAAAGAAATCATTTTAATGATTATGTATTATATCCATATACTATTCAGTTTATGTTATGTGTTTTACTGGTTTGGAATTATGTATTTTGAATCAAAAACTAATATAGTTTTTGCAATTTTTTAGAAATGACACCTATTGGATGGAATGGAAACCATAAAAATGTGTGTATTCTATGTAGGGATTTCCCACCTACTCAAGATAATTATAGTGAAGCTGGTGAATCAACTCGTGCTGATCAGTTTATCACCATACTGGGACAACTCACTCAGGTTATGAATAATAACCTTACCCATATGGAGCACCCGGATCCCCATCATGGAGGATCAATGTTAGATCGCTTAATGAGAAAAAAAAACACCAACATTAAATGGCAGAACAATTCCACTAGTAGCTGAGCAATGGATAAATTCTGTAGAGAAAATATTCAACACTTTTGAGAGTATTGAAAGGGAAAAAGTTTTCATGGCAGTTTACCGCCTCGCTGGAGATGTTGATCAATTGTGCTCTTTGATTCAAAACTCAAAGGAAGACAACGAAGTATAAAATATTGAATGGGGGAGTTTAAAGAGCTTTTTATAGAAAAATACTTTCCTCATGGCCATTGAGCATATAAGGAAAGGTGATTTCTCAGTCTGAGGCAAAAGGAGGATGAGAATGTTGGAATGTATGAAGCTAACTTTACAAGGTTATCAAGTCATGAAGTAGATTATATTCAAAACCCATGAAGTAATATTGATCCTTTATTTGATGGTTTGAAACGGTTTCTTTGTCGAGGATTTGCCTCACAATCCTTCTCATCATATGAATACATTTTCTCATGTGCTATCAAGACAGAAAAATAATTCTCCAAGTCTTATGACTTTAAAGTAAAGAAAGATAAGAAGAGATCTGTTGAACACTCTGGAAATGAAAATAATGGGAAGAAGGGAAAAGGTGAATATCTATCCTGTAGTAAATGTGGGAAGAAACAACCCTTTAATTTTCTGAATGGAAGGGGAGTCTATTACAAATGTCATGAAAAGGGCCACCAAGCTTGTGATTACAAGGGGAAGAAAGAGACAGCCAATATTGAATGCTACAATTGTAGAGAATAGGGGCATTATGAAAAAAAAATGTCCTAATCACCAAGGAAACTTAACTCAGAAAAGGCCCAAGGATCAAGGCCAAGCTTATGAGATCACTACTGCTAAGATTGAAGCACTGAAAGACAGGGTGGCAGGTAATTTATTGGTTTCCTCGTGTTTAGAAAATGATTTATTTGATTTTGGATCATCGTATTGTTTCATATCTTCCCATTTTACTATGAAAATTAGATATTTTCAATTTGATTTAACAAGGGAGTTGTTAGTAAAAACTCCAAAGGTAAGTATCATTACAATAATGTTTTGGGAATCAGTCCCAATTAGGGAATATAAATGTTCTTTATCAGCTGATCTCATCGTCATACCCATGATTTAATTTTATATAATCCTTGGTATGGATTGGCTTTCGGACCATGATGGAAAAGTTTATTGTAAGAATAATGAGGTTACTATTATTGATGATGATGATAAAGAACACCTTATATTTACAACAGAATCATCACCACCAGATTCATATCTAGATCCACCCCCATTAGGTAAACTAAATTCAATTATTAGGGAGGAAGAGAATAAAATAACTATGGGTGAGGAAAATAATGTTCAAATAGAGTATGTACATATTGTGCAAGATTATGTTGATGTATTTCCAGAGGATTTACATAGACATCCTCTAGAACGAGAAATTGAGTTTTCTATTGATTTAAATACTGTTTCAAGGCCCATATCGAAGACCCCTTATATAATGGCCATTTTGGAATTAGTGGAAATAAAGAAACAACTGGAGGAATTGAGTAATAACGGATTTATTTTCCCTAATGTTTCTCCACAGGGATCCCTTACCCTTTTTGTTAAGAACAAAGATTGATCTATGAGGTCGTGCATTTACTACAGGTAAATCAATACTATAACAATAAATAACAAGTATCCCCTTCCTCGCATTGATGATTTATTTGACCAACTTCATAGTGATCAATATTTTTCAAAGATTGACCTTCGATCTGGATACCATCAATTGTGCATGAAGAAGGAAGACATTATAAAGACAAAATTTTGAACCAGGTACGGGCATCACTAGTTTACAGTAATGACTTTCTCGATAACTAATTCACCCTATGTTTTCATGGATCTAATGAATAGGGTGTTCATTGAATATCTTGTTGACTTTTTAGTGGTATTTATTAATGAAAACTTGGTATACTCCAAAATCTACAAAGATCATGAAAATCACTTGCGCATTATCCTAAAGACTCTTAAAAGAAATGAATTACATGGGAATTTTAGCAAGTGTGAATTCTGGCTTCAAGAGATTTTTTTTCTTGGCCATACTGTCTCTAAGGATGGAATATCTATTGATCCATCAAAGACCAAGTCAATCCATGAATGTCTAGCACCGAGGAGTATAAATGAGGTATGTAGTTTTATTGGTTTAGTAGGTTATTATCGATGTTTCATCCATATTTTTTCTCGATTGGCAAACCCATTTACAATGCTCACACGTAAAGGGGATAAATTTTTTTGGAAAAAAGATTATACATAATGTTTTGAAGAATTGAAGAGAATATTTTTCAATGTAATTATATTGACTCTACCATTAGGTAATGATGGATTTGTTATTTATAGTGATTCTTCAAAGAAAGGACATGGTTGTGTCATTAGGGTTATTGCCTATGCATCACGACAGTTAAAAATTAATGAACAAAACTATCCTAATCATGTTAATGAGTTAGAAGCTGTAATATTTTCTTTGAATATTTGGAGACACTATCTATATGGTAAAAAATGTGAGAATTATTCTGATCAAAAGAGTTTGATGTATATTTTCTCACAAAAATAACTCAACATGAGGAAAAGGCTATGGCTTGTACTACATAATGATTTTGATTGCACTATACACTACCACCCGAGGAAGGCAAATAAGGTGGAAGTTTCTTTGAGTATAAAGGATCTTGGAGTTTTGAAGAAGATGAGAGTTGAAACGGATCCTATATCATGGATCTAGTAAAGATGTATATGGGAATAACCATGGAAGGGGAAACATCAATGATTTTTCAAATTGTTGCAAAACCATCTTCACTAGAAAGGTTAAAAAGTTCACTTGATGATTATGAGGAATTTCAAAAAAAGATTAAAGCTGTGAATAATAGGAGATTGGGTGACTTTGTATATGAAGATGGAATTTTGAAATTTGGGAAGAGACTTTGTGCTTCGATATACCTGATCTAAAATTAAAATTGTAGGATGATTCTCATAGCTCCAATTTCTCTGTGCACCCTGGGAGGACCAAAATGTACAGATATTTGAAAGAACATTATTGGTGGGACAACTTGAAGAGGGAGATTGTTGATTTTGTGTCAAGATGAATGGTTTGTCAACAAGTGAAAGCTGGAAGGCAACATCCTGGAGGATTCATTCAACCTCATCCCATACTAGAGTAGAAATGGGATAATATTACAATGGATTTTGTCATTGGAATACCCAAGACTCCTAGAAGGAATGATGTAATTTGGGCCATTCTTGATCTTCATACCAAGTCAGCACATTTTAATTCTATAAGAGAAGATTTATCACTTGAATTTTTAGCATGACTATATATTAATGAAGTTTTAAGCCTTCATTGACTACCCCTATCGATTGTTTCTGATCATGATCCTTGTTTTACATCATGATTCTGGAAAAGTCTTCAGAAATCCCTAGATACTAAACTTCGTTTGAGAAATGCCTACCACCCTCAAACTGATGGACAATCAGAACGGACTATTCAAACCGTAAAAGACATGTAGAGTTCTTTCTCACTTGACTTTCATGGTATGTGGGATCAATATTTACCTCTAGTAGAATTTTCCTATAATAATAGCTTCCATTCAAGTTTTCAGATGGCACCATATGAAGCGTTATATGGAAAGAGATGTCATACACCAACATTTTGGGATGATGTTGGTGAATGAAAACTCATAGGCCCAGAACATGTTGAAGAAACGATGGAAAAGGTGAAAGTAATCCAACCCCACATCGAAGCATCTCAAAGTAGGTAGAAGAGATATTCTAATAACCAAAGGAAGGATTTCGATTTTCAGGTAAGATATCATGTTTTCAGGAAGGTATATCCATGGAAGGGAATTATACGATTCAGTAATAATGGTATATTGAGTCCTAGGTATATATGAACTTTCAAAATTCTAGAACGAATTGGGGTTGTAGATTACCATTTGGAAATGCCGCCATGTCTCTCCAAAGTTCCTGATGTGTTCCACGTATCATTATTGAGAAAACACATCCTGACCCAATGCATGTACTTACCTATGATAAATTAGAACTGGAACACGATCTTTCTTATTGCGAAGAGCATGTCAAGGTTCTTGATATTATAGAAAATGTGTTGAGATACCGGATGAGTCGTCTGGTAAAAGTTCTATGGAGAAACCATAAGATGGAAGAGGCAATGTGGGAACCTGTGGAACTTATGATGAAGAACCAATGGAATATTTTTATGTAGTAATATTCAAGAAATTTCTAGAATTAAATTATTTGAAGGAGGGGAGAATGTAACACCCCAAGCTTCCATTATACGTTTCCCTTTGAATAATGCAAGAGCTTGCGTTGTATGAAACATAGAGATTCTAACACATCACGACCAATCAAACTAGCCATTATGAATAGTAATACCCACTTTTTAAAATTTTCTCAATTTTATCATTAAAAATGGACTTTATTTTTGGGTTCGGAATATAAAAATTATCTTAGGGGGAATTTTTGGTATTTTTCTGAAGACATTCAATTTTTGATGAAAAGTGAAAAACTCTATGTTATTGTTTAAAAATGACTTTCTATTTAAATATTTATTTATTTTATTTAAATTTATTTTATTTAAATTTATTTTATGTCAAAATAGATACATAATACGTATATATGTTCAATTTAATTCATTGGAGTATGTTTATAATAATTTTAGATATATAAAATTTTTATTGAACTTTTTACCGTCTTTTACCCACCTCCTAGGAGCATTTGCAAATATACATAAAAAATAATTTTACCACTTTTCGGAGTTTAATTTCGAAAATCCAAGATAAACAGTTGATATCATTAAGTAAAATTTGGTTCAATGAGATGAAAATAATTTTTTGTGAATAATAACTTTTGACTTTTATTTACGAAGGTTAAAAGTAAATAGGGTAATTAAAGGTAAAAATGAAATTATTATTTCTCTAACACATGTCCTAATTCTATTAGATAGCTATAATTCAACTGAAAACAACCTTATGAATAAAATATGATACTTTTGGTCCACTTGGATTAGATTAGGACATTTATTATTATTTAATTCAAAGAGGAGTTAAAAGTTTTAAATTCAATGTTCAATAACTAAACCATTTCAATATAGGGTTACACATAAGAAAAATTAGTATATAAATATTAATTAGAAAGATAAAAAAATCTAGTACATTATTTTATTTTATTTATAATTTTTACACATTAAATAATTTAAATTATTTTTGACACAATGATGATGCAGTAATTAGATTATTAATGAAATATTAAAATAATTGATATTATAAATATCCAAATTAATGTCATTTGGGACTTTAAATGAAGTAAACTAATTTTATAGGATAATATGACATGTTTGGGTTGATTAAATAAATTTTATTTGAAGTAATAATGATGTTATGAATTGAACCAAAAAAATAGCAAATAGTTTCAAAATTGACAGAAAAGAGTTTTTAAAACGTATATTATATTATTAATTGATATTCTATTCCTAAAAATCTATGGTTCCGAAAAAGATTTTAAATAATATTATATATGTCATTAATGAAACACGTGAGGTTCTCTCAGAAGTTTATAGTGTTTTCATTAACCATGTATTATAAAAATAAAAAGAGACATGGTAAATGTCAAACTAATTAACTAAGAGTTAAATCTAAAAGATAAGGTTAATATAGTGATCCAAACATGTCTAAAACCTATTTTTTGAGTGGTTTTAGGCCCATCCCCACCATATCCTAGAAATAAATCATTTTTTAGTGATTAGAACCCGAAAATTATTTTATTATAAAATAATATTTCAATCTTATCTTAAGGTACCCCTCACCCCTCTTATAAAAGGGCACTTCCCCTTCTATTAATTTCACACTTTCAATGCCATTTGGATCTGCCAAAACATGATAAAATATACTATCAACTGTAATCCGTTATTTCTAGAGGCATTCCTTTAGTAATAAAGCCAAACTACTAAGCCCTTTTGATCAAATCAAAATGAAGAACCCGAAGAAGAGGTAAATATTTCATCACCTATTTCAAGTTCTTTTCTTCTTCCACTTCCTCCTTCTTTGTGGTTTCCATTCAAAAATAATTAATCCAGTATCTTATAAATATTATAATGTTATTATAAAAATGGTACAACCATATTAATTAATTTTTCTATCCTAGTAATGACATGGCACCATACTGCGTACGTACGGCTTACCGTCTCCACGTCATGGTGTTGTTTGTTATTAAAACACTTCATCATTTGGATGGGTATAATAATGAGTAGAAATGATGAAAATAATATGTATCACATGATAATGATTCTGTATATATGATATTCCATCCAATTAGATACGATTTTATTATCAGAAGAATGATATTATCGCTCGTGCATACGTACGACTAACCGTCTCCACGAACGTGATGAGATTCATTCCCCATCGTAACTATTCAAGACTAATTTTCATTTTATGAATAAAAATAATGGTTAAAGACTTGATATAATTATGTATATTAATAAGAAACATCACATCCATAACAAATAGGACTCAAATAACAATGAATATAATGGAAAATGAATCAGTTATCACATAAAACAATGATAATACTAAAATATTATTAACAAAGAAATATTAGAATATTATATATGATATCATATATATGGATATGTTTCTTGTATAATTTAATAACAATTAGTTTACTATTATACATGAGGTTAACATACCCTCGGCCAAGGAAAAGTACAAGGTAAGGGTTAATTTCACAATTTATTCATTATCTGATGTTGTTTTTACGTTAGTATCTACTGGGAAATATTTATTTTCCATGTACATGCTTCATAAAAGCGTTTTTAATGGGTTTCTTTTAAAGGGAATTTTTACTAAAACATCATTTTAAATGTTTTAAATATTTATTCTTCTAATTCATCTTCATTAATTTCCATGTTTTCAAAATGGGTTTTAGGGATGTAATTATATGGACATGGTTGTTTTTAAAATGATAATTCATTTTTAATATTTTCAAAGTGGTATGTGACACTTTGATTAAACAATGTGTTTAAATTTCTCCCTTTCTAAATTGTGTGACTTTTAAATGTTTTCATTAAAATGTATATTTCTCTCAAAGAGTTTTACAAATCATTTCCATCTATGTCAACATCCTTTGATGGATTTTAAATTTGTTTGAAGTTGATTTATTATGATACAAATATTCCAGACTATATTCATGGTTTTGTAATGTGTTTGACTATGGATGTGTTATTTTTATACCATTCACGGTTTATGGATAAAGTATTGAAATTTCATATGCTAGTTTTAATATGAATTTTTATGTTACGTTTAATCCTTTTAATATGAGGAATGCATTTGAGATAGTAAGTGATTGGTGGAGCCTGATATTGCTACTCGATGCATCGGTAGATCTCATGAGACAAACTAGTGTCTTGGCACAAGGCCTTGACAAAATCATATTTATATTCATGGAACAAGGCCTTCACTATGTGGTTATGAAGTCTGGAGTTATAAATTCCATCATTATGAAAGTGACTATTGATATTGCATGTGATTATTAGACTAGTAGAATATCCATGTTAATAAGTAAATTTCTTTATTTGATTTTATCTTTTCCATGTTATGCTGAATTCAAAGTTTAAAAGACTTTTGTTTTAGACATATAAATTTCCTTAACTACTTATGCTTTATTATGAAAGTTTCCTCTATATTGTTATCCTTACTGAGCATCTAAGATCACCCCTTTCTGTGTTTTATTTTTTCCAGGATGGGAAGTAATATTTTATGACTGACCTGGAGAGATAGTCTGAGGGGGTGTGATTGTGGTCTATGGAAACAATGTTGTTATAGTTTTTCATTTTATAATGTAATGTAAAACTTATGACTTTATCTAATATTTCCAAAGACACTAAATTGATCGGTATTTTGGGACATGATTTCCTTGTATCATGCCAATGTTATGCAATAATGAACTGACTCTGGGTAACTAGGTTTGGGGTATTACTGGGTTGGACCCAAACCACTTGTTTGGCCTAGTCTAGATCTTCTAGGTATGCCTATGGAGGCCTGACCCACTCTCCAATGTGGCATGGGCCATAGCTAATAATTTCTCTTCCCACAAGCAGGTCGCCACTGATGTCAACATGGTCGATCTTCCGCCCCAGATTCATAGCGCTGGTCACCACCGGGGGTGGTGTCACACATCCTCACCCGCCTGAACGGTCAGGCCACGTAGCCCACCACGTCACAAAAACACCAGACCACTGTGCCTCCATAGCTCCATGGACCACCGGCAGCACCTCAATGGTTCATTATGTCAACCTCTAGGCTCAAACTAGTCACCAAATGTTGATTCTTCCAATATATTAGGGACCCTTGTGATAATGGATTCATTACACCACCCTATGATCGTTGATCTATCAATGGTTGGTTTCACCAAAAAGATAAAATGAATATCTAAGAAGAAATAACAATGAATAATGGTTTAAGCATAGATAAATGGATGTGTTCATGTGGTGATTGATGATTTGACGATAAAATAGTGAACCGAAACCCAGAAATTAAATATTCGAAGTAGAAAATGAATCATAAATCAAAACAATATAAATCTAACCTTGATCCAGCCATTATTTGTGGGTGACACATCCACAGTTCTCCTGATTCAATCCACCAAGGGTCCGGTGGAGATTTCCCCTCAATCCAGAGAAAAAAATGAAGAGTAGCTATAGATAAAGAGATATCATAGTTTTAAAGAGATGTGAGATTAAGGCTAAACCCAATCCCAAATCCCAAATTACTTTTTTATAGGAACTCCATACAGTGCTAAATCTGACACCATCGTGCCCCCTTATTCTATGTCATTCTTAGTCAAAACACCCCATTATGAACTCAACGACGGTCTTGGATTTTCATTCCAATCCCCCATATGAATGTTACATAACATGACATTAGGGAAAAAATAAGTATGTTTAATTATTTTAATTATGATTTTTCCCCTGATATATTTTTAAAAAAAATTCCCCCACCAATGAAATTTTTTCCCTACCTAGGGTAAACACAATGTTTTAGATTTAACTATGGCCTCTGATTTCTTATCCAAAATCTTAATTTAGAGATATAATTTTTTTTGTGTCCATAGTATAAAAAATGCTTCATATTTCATAATATTTATTCCAGGCACATTGGGAATCATAATTACATGTCGTCTCAGCACCTGACTCTAGAAATATATATAAAAATATTTCAAAGTAATATAAGGAGAAAATTAGGTCGTTACAAATAAATCAATTTTTTTGCATAAAATGTATATATCTAAAAAATGTTTTCATCATGTTTTGTGAACTAATTTTAAAATTATTTTTTCCACCTATAGATATAGAATAATAAAAAAGGTTTCTATATTTTGAACAAGGAGGATCAAATTTGGTTAATAGATCACTTTTATTTTTAGTTATTATGAATAAGAACAATGGAAATTTTTTTCACCTTGATAAGGATAAATCGAGTAAAATTTTATTAAAACATTGGGATCAATATTTTATATTTCAATAAAACATTACTTTATCATATTAGATTATTTTATTTAAGAAATTCCTATCTAATTATCATATTTTTTTACTCTCGGTGCCATTTTTCTTTCATTGTGACCTTGGTATTATTTTTAAAAAAATGTTAAATAAAAAATGTCACTCTCTTTTCACTAAAAAATATGAATTTTTATTATGAGGATTTAGCGTTGATATGTTCATTTATGTATATTAATTTCACCTATGATTTATTATTATTTTTTTCATGGTAATTTATTTTTAATTTTTACTGATTGATTAATTCCATAAAATGTTTATGCAAATCTGTCACATTATTTATTAAATTAATAAAAAAGTTAAACAAATGATTTTAAAAATAATGAATGTAATAAAATTTTGATGAAATATTGATTACCATTATTTTTTAGAAAAATGTAACTTATTATTATTGTTTTAATGTATTATGTTTGAATTAAATAATTGTATTGGTGTCTTTAATGTTCAATCAAATGAATTGTTTTAAAATGAAACAAATGAAATTATATGTAAAATAGTATTTTATTAAATTATTTTAAAATAAAAAAGAATATTAAATGGGGATAGAAATAATTATAAATAGTCTAAAATATATATTTTTTCCTTTTAGAGTCACATTTTACCTTATATATAATATCATAAGAATTTATGGTTGAAAAATTTGTTATCGTGGTTAAAGAGAAAATTGGTTAACTATGGAATTAAACCAAACGATAATGATTAAAGTTACACAAAAACCAATCTAAAATTTTTATATATTATGATATTATAACCACATACTACTATATCATTTAATACATATGAATTTTTAAGATATTTTATAGAAAATTAATTTATTATATTTTAATCATTTAAGGAGATCTGAATGTGCCCATCCCCTCGATTATAAAAGGGTACTCTACTTTTCTCTTCATTACACCACTTTGAGGAATATAGATCTAAAAACCCTTCAAAATAACCTTATAAACATAAATATCCAAAAATTAACAGTTTTTTATTCTTAAAATATCATTGCTAATGTCCATAAAATGGTTCTATAGGAGCTCTCCAGAAGAAGAGGTAAGCATCCTTCCCAACCAATTTTAATTTATTTCTTCTTCTGCCTAACATAAATATATGGTATTCATCATTAAATAATATATTATGTTTAATAAATATACTTTAATGTTATTATAATTATGTAACCACTAACATACATCCTATATTACAACAAATGGGTAGTGAAATTATAGCATGTGTGTGCGTGTGTACTACTGTCTGCACATCGTGAGTAATTCATTTTCTATCACCATATTTCATGGATGGTATTTATGATGAGTTTATTTTTTATATATGAAATTTATGAAATATTTTATATTCTTAAATTTGAATATCATATTTTCATTCTTACCTTCTCATCCATTAAATAATGATAATGTTGCTTGTCTATATGTGTGAACTACCACATCTACGAAGTGTTGTGATTTTTTTATTCATTTCTTCTTTACATGGATGGTAATAATGTTATTTTTTATTTATATATATAATATTTATGATATAATAGTTCTTCTTTAAGGTTATGAATTATTTTCTTTTCTTTTTGCCAACCATTTAAAAATGAAATCACCATTCATTCGTATGTAAGTCTTACGGTCTCCATAAATGTGGTATTTAATTTTTAAATATATAAATATTATAGATGAATATAAGTGTGTATATATAGTGTATATATACTATATTTATATTATAATTTCAATTATGAGGATTATGTAACCCTAATAAATGTACAATAATCAGGAATGCATAACCAAAACATACATGTGAAAAGAATCAGTTCTGATTGTGAACAATGGTATTAATATTAAAATGTTAACAAGTTGGGGATTATATGATATAAGTAAATTATACATGTTAGGATATATAATATTATGTTTCTAAAATAAATTTATAATAAATCTATATTTATTAAATATGATGTTCAAGTTCATACAAGTCAAAATGAAACTTGAGTTAAGGGTTTATTGTCTCCAATTTTCTTCTATGGGTAATATGTTATGTTATACACCTATCTTCTATCATGTGGTATATATAAATCCCATTGTAAATGTAATATAATTAAAATAATTTTTTATAATGATAATTTATGATTTATTAGTTGTTATTCTTTCATGGGACTTATGATTCAAAAGTAACAAAATCTTTATGGTTTTTTTTTGTTTCAAAATCATTAAATTTATATTTTTATGCTTGATTTTTAATTGAAGGAAATTGTAAGATCATTTTATAATAAAATAATTTAATTTTTTTATTATTTTTATTTCATTTTAATACATTATTTAATTTACTTTCTTCACTTTGAGTACTCAAGAGACATAATGATCATTTTTATATAAATTTGAATTTGTAATACTATTCCATCAGGGATATTTTTCTTTCATGTTGATATTTTCTTTAAAAATGATTCAAAACATATTTTTATTGTTATAAAATGACTTTTAAATGTCATTTTTACCATTTTTTAACTTTTATAAATATGTTTCTAATGAATTGTCATGTATTTTCTAAAACATGTCCCTTTTGACTTTTAACCAATTATGTAAAATGAATATTCCTTTTAATATACCTGACAAAAAGGAGTTTCTAGCCATCATGAAAGAGTAGATATATGAATATTCCTTAAAAAATTTTAGAGGTTAATTACAAGGGAAATTTTTTTTTATTAATATTTGGAAAATTTTAGTTTTTTAAAAAATATACTTCAAAATAAAAATTTTATTTTCCCCAAGAAATATTTTGGTTTTCTTTTAAAGAAATTTTCATGAATGATAAAATCATTTGATTTTAATTAAGGTTTACTTGGGATAAAATTAGTTTATAACACCCTTATTATTTCTCTATAAGGAAAATGATTATAATTATGAGATAATAACAAACCGTGTTTATTTTTCACGGGTTATGCTATGATGAAATCATGAAATTTTTGTAAAACTCACCATACATATATAGGTTATGTTATAATAAAATAATGGATGTTTTGTGATCATATAGAAAACAAATGTATGTTTACATAATATGATAGGTGTGGAAAGAATTATATAGCCCAATAATGTGATGGATAATGTTTTATATATTTTGAGATAATTTTGAGATAAAATATGATATTCTTGATCCATTATAGGTTACCTATTGATAAATTTGATCATCTATAGGATGCAAGTCTAAATTCATTATCCACTAGGGGAAATAGGTTTGGATTCCAATTCCATGCTTATTTAATGGTCTTGGTAGGTGGCCATGACATATTTAATGGTTTCTATTTATTTTATGGTTACGTAAAATTTTTAATTGTTATAACGATTATGATTTTAAATTATCTATCATGATTGATTTATGACAATTTCGCACTGTTATGATTCATGTATTTTGAAAAGATAAAGATTTCTCTCTGGGATCAGGCTTATTAACTATGATATATTCATTATTAAATATTTAATTTATGGTAACGATGTCACTCTTATCTTGTAATTTTATATGATCGTTGATGTCTATATCCCATGTTTACCATTACTGAGCTTCTGCGGTCACCCATTATTATGTTTCTTAACTCCATGCAATGAAGAAAAGTTTTTAGAATGGTGGATAAATAAGGGTAAAAAAAGATAAGGACATTATGGGAGATTATAATGGATTTTCCTAATTAATATATTTATGTATGTAGTCTCTAATGACACAAAAACACTATGGTTCTAGAATGGATCATACTGTTATATATTTAATATTTATCTTAAAAGATATAATATTTTTTTTGAATATAATGGGTCACAATACATTATATGATTATATGATTTTAACTATATGTTAACAATATTATTTTAATGTTTTATCAGTTATAGGTTTTCCCATACCTATCATTATACCATTTTGATTGGTCATTGTGATATTAATGTAGGGGTTCTTATTTTTCTCTCTTAATTTCCACTTATAATTATTAAATTTTAATTAATTCTTAATTATCCATTGAATATGATATTATGCCTCATTATCCTATATATAAGCATCAATTATATAAATTTTATATTATATATTTTTGTTTCACCATCATAATACCCTTTTTCTTGAATCATTATTATGTTCAAGCAGGGGTTCATATTACCCCATTATGAATCATTGGTTAAAAAAAATTAAAAATACCTTTCATATGATGATATAATAATATTTAGAATTTATTATCATCTATTTAAACTTTTATCCTTAACAAATTGTCTAATACCCCTAGTTTTACCCATTCATCATATGTGATAATTATGAATTAAGGGGCATTTCTCTCTCTTTTCAAGTATTATTTTTTTCATTTATAGTATCCTTTTATATTTCCATGTTATTATTCCAATAATTTTTTTATAATATTTTATAAATTTTCCTTTATGATATCCTATGACATTTTTACCACATTTAAAAAACATTAATCCGCATTCATATGTTCTCTAAATAACAAAATTTATATAAGGTGACATGATATTCTATATTTTCTACTCATAAAAAATTTCTAGGTATTCCATGTATTTTTTGTATTTTGAATACACTATTTCTAGTTACTATAATTATTTTAAAAATATTTTTAATTAATTTATATTATAGATCCTCAATTGTATCTCATCCTAATTAAACTTCATTATGGATTTAGATCATCTTTCCCATTAAAATATACTGACCTAGATGGTTCTACTCAATAAAGTTTTATATCTCCAAAGTATATCAAATATGTTTTTTTACATATACTTTTTTTAGAGGTTATTTATCTCTAATTTATTTGTTCTTATAAATAAAAAAATACATGAATTCTATTATCTATACACATTGATCATCTTAATCTTTATATATACCTATAAACTAGAATTCCATATTATTTTCATGATAAAAGTGTTTATTTTATCATTTCAAATAATTAATTATTCCAAATATGATTCAACAAAATTAACATGTTTATCCTTATCATTCCGTTTTCTTGGAAGTATATATATAATTGATTTTACATCATTTCATTATATATGGATTTTAAACCCTATATATCGTTATTTAAATTAATGGGTATTATTCTAGTTATCCATACAATTTGATTGACTGATATAATCATTTTATTTCACTATATATCTATTTTTCATATAGTTTTATTTACCATATACATAATTATTATTATTAAAGTTTACTCTTTTAGGTATCTATATCATTCACCTGAATTGGAAAATTTTAGCAAAATATATACAATTTATTCCTATAATAATTATTGATAATTTTTTCAGGGTTTATGCAATAGGTTCCATTGGAAAAATATATTTTTTTTATCTTTTATTTACTATGATACATGAATTGGACTTATTTAGTGAAATATGGGGCACTAAATTATATTTCCACTCTATACATTAGTTTCTATGATGAGACAAACTAGATTGTATATTTAGTGTATACCTACAAATTTTATATGATGTCTTATAATATTCACTTGAAAATATAGTTATAATTTCCATCTTTATGAACATCATTATTATGAGATCATTTATTATTATGCATGAGATAATTTATTGTCATAACATCCATTGATTATGTTCTTCTAATGTATATTTTATTATGGAATCAGTTTTTATATTTTCACTATATATTTTATTCTATTATTATTTCATGTTTGATTTTGTTCTATGTTGTACCTTATTGCACGTCTAATATCACCATTTTCTTTTCTTTATTCAATGCACCTGAAATAAAGAGGATTTATATATTTTTCATTATGAGGATAGTATTAATTATGGAGTAATTATGATATTAAATAATTCTTTTAATTATCATGTCTTTTATTTTATAATACATTAATATAAATGTAATGTATGCGTCTAGTATCTAAGGGACTATTGACCATTTGATCATGGCTATGAGATTTCATGTTATATGTTTACTATATTATAAATTGCCCATTTTATCTTGATGACTATGAATAATCTTATTAATGTTGGTATAAAACTAATTTTAGTAGAAACATTAGGAACAAGATTTTTAAGAACATTGATTGATACCATAGAATTTATAATGAAACATTACGAAGTTCTAGAAAAACATCTCGAATATTTTCAATAATTAATATTTTTCCTATGTTAATACATAATACATTAATATCATTGATTATTTAAATTTTACCTTATCAATGTATAGTATATTTCTTTGTTATTAAATTTAGGTATTTCATTTAATAGACAACAGAAAATGCTTAAAGAAAATTATTCATTTTATTGCTTAATTGAATTGGGGGAATTTTTTTGATAACCAAATTAATGAATTTTTAGTTATTATCATACAAATGTATAATCATTTTTGGAATTAAAATTTTATTCTATGCCATTTTAAATAAAAAAGTCATGATTAAAAAACCACTGTTTTAGAGTACTAATTCACATGAAATTGGTATGAAAATATATGGTTAAACATTACACGTAATTTATCATAATTTAAATAATATCATAATCATGATTAGTTAAACGATTATGATTTTTCTTAATTAACATAGTTAGAAATAGTTAATTATAATATTATGTGGATTTTTATTTTCAATTTATTTTAAAATAAATAATTTTGAGAATAAATTGTGAGGGTGTATTATGTTTATGTTGGGGAATATTACACCTTATATTTCATATATATATATTCACATATATTTTATTATTTTTTATCTTTATTTTATTCTTATATTTACGAAATAAATAGAATAATATAATTAATTAATAAAGAAATATGATATATAAACATATATTTATTATATATTAAAATTAAAATAATAATTATATACAAATACTATATTTAATTTGGAATAATAAAAAATACATAAAAAACATGAGAGCTAAAAATGTAAATATAATTATTTTTTTAAAGTTAGAGAAAATTATTATATAGAGATTATAAATTTCATTATATTCCTCAAATAATGAAAGAAAACATTGATTTATAATTAATATAAGTAAAGTAGAAAAATAATGTTTTGTAATAGATAGTATCCAAAAAAGAGTGTGCCTATTTGAAACATGACACATAAGAAGAATTGAACGTGACAAGAAATATATATATTGTGAATAACATTATTTTAGAATTATAACATAATAGTATATGGCTTCTGTGTTATTTTTATTACCATTTTGTAATAGTTATGTGAAATTATTTTGTATATATATTTATTTTTTAAACAATATGACCCATGGATAGGAAAGCTAAATCCATGGACCGAGGGAATTTTCTTAAAACATTAAACACATAAATCTCTGAAGTCAAAGAATACAAGACAAAAAGAGCCCAAATAATGCACAAGGTACTTGACATTAGTCAAATTCAAGACCTAAAAATAAGCAAACATACCAAACATGGGTCATCTGGACATCAACTTTCCACCATCCAACCAACTAGTCTATAATGATCATGATATCTAAGAAAAATCCTTCAAACATCATAATTTGATTCAAACTCTTCCACGAGGAGCTCCCCCCTATAGGATGTCAACCTCAAATCTATGTTGGGATTAACTGTTTCCTTTTTCAATGGATCATGAGAAGCAAATTTCAAACAAAAATCCTCTTGTTTAGAATCATCATCATCTTTCACAACATCCTGGATGAAATAGAATATGAAATTATATCATTAGTGAAGAGAGTAAACTTGTTAATTGGAAGAATTTAACTTCCTTAGCTTATAGTATTAATATTAAACTCCCTTTGAATCAGAAAAGATTTTAAAAATACAAAATTAGCACCCAAAGATCCTGATACATCATAGATAATAGAAGAATCATGAAAAAAACAAATCCATAGCATCCCCTGATTAGCAGAAATGTCACATATCTATGAGAACAAGAATCCCCAGAAGTTATAATTTTAGGGGTCACATCAATCTTAGAAATATCCAAAATAGGAACCTATATAATAGTTTCAACATGTACTGTTGACATAAAATTTATCACATTATAACCAAAACCCAACAACTAACATTTTAAAGGATGATCACTATAAATAAACAGGGAAAAAAGTCAAACAAGTCTAAAAGCAAGAAAACAACATTTATCCATTTGAAAATAGGAATAACATCCTCTAGTATTTGATCAGACCAAGAAAGGTTCCCCCCATATTCTCATTTATTACCCAGACTATCCTCCATAGAATTACCCTCCCTAAAAACATTGCTAATATTGAAGTCAATTGATGATATAAACTATAAACAATTAATCCATCTATTAAAAATCATCTAACGGATATGAGAAGAAGAGGTTCTAATTGCATGAACGACTAAGGTGGAGTCACACTCCAACCAAATCCTATTCAAACCCCTTTTTTTAACAATATCAACAGAATAAATGACACTAAGAATCTGAACCTCAAGAAATGAGGAAAAACTACATGAGATGAAGGAGAAACCCAAAACATCACCAATGGTGTTCCTAAAAACTAGACCATAACCTAAAGGATCCGAATTTCTACTGGAAGAGTCATCAGTATTAATTTTAATCCCGCCCAAAAAATGAGGATTCCAAAAAACATCCATAGTACCCAACGGGGAGTAAAATTTACCTTTAACCATGTTACACAAAAGAAGGAAAATATCATGCACTGAGTTGTGACAATAAGGTTTATAAGAAAGTTTTACATGTTTTAGGACTGAAAAAATACCACTAAGATAGGCTTGAGGATCAAAACTAAATCCATCATGAAGACCCTTGGTTCCTGACATCCTCAGGGAATGAACAAGACTCGTAGCAGTAACTTGAAAAAGAATCAACAACATAGGGGATAAAGAAAGTCATAACATAACTTCAAGAATGGCTCGAATAGAACAAAAATTATTCATTTTAACCTCAAAAATATAATAAAGTGACTTCCACATGGATTAAATAGTAGAAAAACTAAAAAAAAGATGATCCAAGTCCTCCCTTTGCTGATGGTAGAGAATACTAACAGAATAAAGAGAAATAACACTAACATGTAAATATTAATCAATAGAATCTTTTCCATGAGCCAGACTCCACAAAAACATGACCTAAGAGGGTGGAATTATTCTCTTATTAAACATACCAATCCAAAATAACCCTAACACAGAAGTATGTTCATGAGAGTAGAAGTATTTATAAGTGAGCAAACAAGAAGGATGCACTTCTCAGTTCCATAAATCACCAACAGAGGAAGAACAATAATTTTTAACAATCTGTTTGACATGATCCAGAATAGTAGAAATATCATTTATTTTATCATTAATTGAAACATAAAGGTATAGGTTTGAAATATCATGAATAAGAATATCAATAAGAGAAACACCATTCCAATTATCTTACTAAAACATGAGAGAATAATCCTTAGAGACATACCATTTTTCATCAACATTAATAAGAGAAAAAATAGATTTAAAATATGACCAAACAGAAGAATCCAAATAATAAATGTTGCCACTTTGGAGTTTAGTAAGGAATACAGACCTCAGAAAAGCAATTGATTCTGAGTTTTCTTTCAATATATTCCAAAAAATAAGCCTAAAGGTCTTGATTAAAAAGACTAAGATTTTTTATACCAAGGTCCCCTTTCTCAAAATATTTTCAAGAGGTGTTACAAGTCATAGTTACCAATATTCCTTTCAAAATACTTCCAGTCTAAATAATGTTTTTTGTGGCCACGTTAATTGATTTTATAATATATGTAGGCCACTTGTAAACCATGATGGAATAAATAAATTTATAAATAGTAATAGCTTTAAATAGACAAGCGTGACCAGCCATTGAAAGGGACACGCCTTTCTCAGAAGCAAGCAGGTTATTGATCTTACAAATAATCCCAAAAAAATTAAAACCCTTCAGTCAACCCCAAAATATGTGAACACCAAGATAAGTAAAAGGGAGAAATCCTTCCTTAATCCACAAATCATGTTTGACTTCTGATTTCCTAGTTTAGGAAATATTTCTACCAAAGTAGACAAATGACTTATTCCAACTAACATGTTTCCCAGAAACTTTCTCATTATGCAGATGAGATTTCCTAATATTCTTGATATTTTTTTACCCCTTGACTAAAGAGGATAATATCATTAGTATGAAAAAGATGGGTAAGAGAAAAGAGACCACTACCATCACCAATATAGTTTATCTTTCCATTCTTGTCCATGATAGAAAATAATATACTAAGATAATATCCTAAAATAACAAAAATAAGAGCGAAAGAGGATCACCTTGCCTAAATCCTCTAGAACAGTAAAAATATCCCTATGGGTATCCATTCATAAGAACAGATATACGAGTAGAAGCTAAAATATTCTTAATCCAATTAATTAATGTGTCCTCAAAACAAATCATTGAAAGAATTTTAAATATAAAACCATAATACATTGTGTCACAATCCTTTTTTAATATCTAGATGAGGGCAATGTTCCCACAACAAATAGGTTATTTTAAAGAGATTGATACACTCAGAAGGCATGACAAGAAAATCTAGAATGGACCTTCCTTTGATGAAACCAAATTGATTAGAAGAAACAATTTTATTGGAAATGGGCGTAAGTCTACTTTCAAGGATCTTACTGATAACATTTTATAAAGTTTTGATAAGAGCAAAAACCCAGAATAAATGTGTATCATTAGCATTTTTCATATTTTGAATAATAGAAAATAATTGAGAATTTATACCTTGAGGAAGACAGACCCCTTTAATAAAATTTAGAACAAGGTTGCAAACATCATCTCTAATAATTTTCCTACATGAATAATATGAGTTTAATAAGTTAAATTGTATATTTTTAATCATAATAAAGTTAGTGGGTAAATGTGAATTTTTTTATAAAAATAGAAAAATGTGGTAGAAATATTAACATATGTGAACATACATTAAATTTCACATCAAATATATGTAATGTTGACCTAACTCTACCAATTTATTTATCATGCCATAATAATGGCCCTAAATAATGTTTCTTATCATTATATGAGGTTCAAGGTAACTATGGGTGTGTTTGAGCACTTGAGATAATGGAAAATAAAATTTTCAAAACATAAATTCTTAGGATTCCACTTATCACACTAATAAATACCCACTTACTTCTATTGTTCAAGCTAATATAAATTTCAAAAATATAACATTCAATGTCTATCTTGGATTTCAAAACATTAACATTCTCACAAATTAATACAATGTTCTGTGTTTTGAATGGTTGGTTCTAATCTATTGATCTTAAGTAAGGTCGTGGTTCAAATCATCTTTCTTTCATTTCTGAAAGTACTTATATTATTAAAATATATGTTAATATCACACTTTAGATGATAACATGATTTTAAATATACTCTAAAATCATCATTTTAAAATTTTATCTATGATACATTATATAATATATATCATTATTTCATTTTGATAACACATTACTATGTGGTAGTAAGGGTTTCAATTTGTCTCCCTTCATTTCCAATTGAGGTTATTTTATTGAAATATCATTGGAAATTCAATTTGAAATAATATTATTCTTAAATATAATATATATTATTCCCTTTTATTTAGTTTACAAGTGATATTATTCATTCACTCTCATTTTTTTTCTTTTTCCAAAGTTGTTTTTATATCAAATTAATGGCTCTTATTCCCCTTTCTATTAAATTTATATAGTTATTATTTAGTGATAAAATCATTTAAATTCAAAAATCATATGATTATATATGTATATTTATTTTTTATTATCATCCACATGATAAATTATCTAAACCCTATAATTTTACCCTTTTTAAGCCATCTCCATATCGATGTAAGGATCAATTATCAATTTTCCTTTCAATTTACAATTTACATTTACATTGTAGTATTATTTTTTATTTATGAATTATTATTCCATTATAATGTTTATATAATTTTATTTATTGTTCGTATCATATCATATTCATGTAATACCACATTTAACTAAAATTATAATACAGTCGTTTGATTTTTAATTGTCAATATTCTCTTAATGGGCATGTGATTATATATTGTCTCATGATAGATACTCCCTACTTTTTACTTGTATTAATGGTATTTTAGGGGTATCTAAGGATAAATTAGTGATTTTTCATGGAATTGGGATACTATAGATAATTCATTCCCTATATCACCATGTTAGTTAATACTTAAATATAGTATAAAAAATAATGTGTATATTTCACTGGTGTTAGCCGCTACTTATAGTCATCAGCCAATGCAAGATGAATATCACTAGGAATGGATAAAGTAAACTTATATATATATATATTACATCCAAGGGGAGACCAAAAAACCTTATTCTTGGGTAGTACTATCCATATCTCCAATGGTATTTTTGCTACATCTTTATAACTAAGGGAGAAGGGGAAGAGATATTTGATTTAGAGTGAGAGAAGATAAAAGATTTTTATAAATCCTTAAACAAATATATCAATGCATTTACCTCCTTTTATATTTCCTTGGGAATGTCCTTGTTCTTCTGCATTATTTTCTCATACATTATGAAATTTATACTTAAATTCCCTGACCATTTATCCATTTTTCATAAAAATACACAAATTATCCCATATAAGAATATAATATTATGAAACATCTTCAATAATAATGGCCAGTTTTGGAATATAATTGATATTTAACCTTTATCATTAAAATTACAATTAAGAATTATTATTCTATGTTCACCATAAAATAGGATTTTACCAATTTTTTATATCATCTTATCACATAATGTTATTATCTATGGTAATAGAATAAATCTTACCTCACCCCTTTTGATATACCTTAACTAATGAATGATATATTCCTTATGTTAATATATTTCATACCCTATGATATATTTTTTATATAAAATATATCAAAGACCAATTATAAATTATATATATTCATGTATTTATTTCATATATCAATCAGTCTCCCACTTTTACTAAAGCCATACAGACTTTGTGTCACTTGACCATATATTATATCATACATAATAACTTTGAAAATCATATCTAATACTCTCAAGAGAATTTTTTAATAATTTTGGAATTTCATCATAACATTCATCATGTGTAACATTAAATTTAATATTCCTTTAATATCCATTCACAACTCTTTTTCGAGTGGCTCTTATAATTTATTAAAAATAAATCTCGATTCGATATATTATAAAGTGTGACCCCATGGACCTTTTCAGATAGAGAACAAATATTAATTCCCAAATTCATAGATGTAATTAAATATTACCCTCTATAAAATTATTTTTAATACTCAAGTTTAAAAAGGATAGAAGTGATCTCCATCAAAAACATGTATCACTATTCTAGCATCAACTAATTGTGTGTAACGAAATCCAGAATTTTGAATTATAGAACAAGTACCCATGGTATATTGAAGATGTATTTTATCAAACTGCATATAGTATACTTTTCCGTTCATCACATTTAATAAATATTTTTTGAGACTCATGAAAATATTTCATATCTCAATATGACATACAACACACTCTAACCATAACATTTTATTACAAATCATAAGACTCCATGGTGAACATCAGTTGGAGGTAATTCAAAGTCTAAAATTGAGAGGATAATTACAATTTCACTTATTTAGTATATGTACCAAATATGAATGAATGATAAAGTTATGAACAAAATATATATAATATGTTATATTTTTTATTCTAAAACCATTTTAATAATTATAAAAAATACATACATAAAAAATCATCAAACCATATCCCATATGATGTACCACAAGAGAGGCCTTATGTTTGCTGAAATTTTATGTTTTTATTAAATTTATTACATATCAATATGATTCCTAAGATATTCTTATATTACTAATTAATAAAAGTCTATCACTAAACGTTTTCATTGAGTAATATCTATGTACAAATATGGTTTAAATAATGGTGAGACATAGGTATTGTATTCGTAATATTAAACTCTTTGAACATTAAATTATATGTCATTAAATTCCAAACAAATAATTTTATGATGTTAATAACTTTTTTTCACTGTATAACGCTTTTTATTTTCATCATCATCATAATTAGAACATATTCCATCGAACTTTTTTCTTGGAACAATTATGTAACAAATGTAACTATTTAAATTATTTCTTTATCTATACATCAAAAACTCTTTTAGGATATAATATTACATTAATATTGAATTTTGACTGGAATAATACCTCATTGTTTGACTTTGAACTTATCTAATTCCAAACATACTCTAACAGATTACAATAAACATTATTCTTTTTTGAATATCAAGTTAGTATACACAAACTTTTTTATGTTAGGAAATAATTCTAAATTCCTTCTATATAAATATTTAAGAAATAAAATAATGTATCTATATATTATATGGAATTTTTTTTATTTTTAGAAACAATCTAAAAAGGATATTTTAATATTCAAAATATTTCAGTAAAGGATAGTGAAATATTATATTATCATATTATAAAAATATATTTATTAAACTCTTTATCATTTATTAAATGTATTTTATCCCTAATTTCCTCCCAAATATGTTATATACCCCAAATGAATCATTAACCATTTGTTTAAAATCCATCATCACTTATTATTCATAACATACAATTTTTACCAAACAAATTCACTATTCATATTATAGAAATAAGAATAAAATACCCATCATTTAATTTTATCAATGTGAGATCAATATATTCCTTTTCACTCAATGTGATTTTGAAACCATTTTCTTCATTATTTTTAAGTTCTCATTGGATACTGATTATATTTATTTCAAATGATGTTTTCAATATGTGTTTTTTTGAGGTTAGGTAATAGATTAATATTCCTCCTATGTAATGTATGAATATACCCATAATGTCTGTGTGAAAAGTAAAAATGAGTTGGATTCAATTTGAAATATAAATGTAAAATAATATAATGGAGAGGAAAAGTTTAAGGAGAAGCTGATTGGTCACAAAAAACTGAAAATATGGTTGAATTAATGGAATTATAGACCTATTAGTATCTATTTTAAAATAGTTTTTAATGGAATTTTGAAGTTTTGTTCTTATAAAAAATCATCCAAGGAGTTTCTAGTATATTGGATTCTAAATTTATATAATAACACAATTGATGATGGATATTGAAGAGACTGAAGTGAGCCTAAATGTAAAAAGATAATAACATATCATGATAATACTCAGATTTTGGTATATATGTTTCAAGACTTTTGGATAATTTTTATGTAGTTTGATGTTTTTTTATAAATTCTATAAGCTTTTTGTGTTGCATGAAGAGTTTTTAAGCCTTGACCAGAGTGGGAATATACATAATTTAATTTTTAGGGATCAAAATTTTGGAGTTCATTTTAAAAATGGATAAGTATTTTTTTTCATAATACATTTAAATATTTATTTATAGTTATGGAAGATATATCATATGAAATCTATTTGTGGATATGTTTTTAAAGTCTCAAATATGTATTTTATTTATGTTTAAATATTACTAATCCAATGAATATTAGTCATTTCTAGGTTAAAGGGGATTTTTGTATGAGTTATATAATCGTGTGTATGATTCAACATATGTTATGTACAATTAAATTGGAATCTTATTATAATTCAATCTATCATTGTAAAGTTCAATAAAGGGTCTTTATATGAGTGATTAGGATATTGAATGTTCATTTTAACTCATTATAATTCTCATCACAAAATTTTATGGGGATGAATGTAACACTATAAAATGGCCATTCTAGTATTCATGTAATAGCCATTTGGACCTATTTAATGTTCATATGATGGTTTTTGTGGGTAAAATAAAAATTTTAAAATTTCATTTACCATATTCATAATCATCGTTCCTTTTTTAAAATATGAGTCTTCTATATAGTGAAATTTTATTTCCCAGAAATAGAATATTCTTATTATTAATACATGGGATGATACATAAGTTGATATTCTATCTATGAAAAGGATTATCAAACTAAAAAAATTAATATATATATAAATAAAATATTCATAAATATTAATATAAATAACTTTATGACGCTGAGGTTGAACCTCATTGATCGATATTCTCAAAATAAAGTCTGATCTAAGCCTAGTCGAGTGGGAACAATATTTTTGACAAGATTGAGAGGCTATAAGAGGTACATGTATTTAATTAAATTTTCAGTATGTATAAAATAAATTCCATATTAATAAAAACAATAAATTAACATTTTAAGTTATTGGTTTTGATTACAGGGGATTTAAATTTTATTAATTTTTTGATAAATTCTGAGAATGAATGGATTGATATTTGGTAAAAACTCTAACACCAGTATTTGAATTACATTATTACATTGGTATAATAAACATGGTAGTCACATCTTTAAGGAACAAATAGTTTAGTAGTTTTGGAAGCTATATTACTTACATTAAAATTACATTACAACCTAAAAATGAGAAGCAATATAGAAACTCCATTAGAAACATCCATAACTCCTAGATTATCCCTACAAGTCATTTTTAATATACATCTTCGCATATTGGGTAAAAACATGACATAAAAAAGGGGTAAGATTATATGATCAATAAGGGTATGTAATATAATGGGTGTGAATGTAAATAATAATTCATGGTGAATGAATAAAAACACATTCCATTAGAATATAATCTTGATCACAATATGGAAAAACTATAAGCTAAATTAATAAAGCCATATAAATATTCACATAATAAAGAAGCTTAACCATGAATATTCTATTAGCTGAATAACCACATGTATTATCACATAATAATATTATAATTAAGTAATTCAAAATTCCTGACATCATAAACACACTGTTGAGGTATCGGCCAAGAAATATAAAAATAAATGGAAAAACCTTATCTAAATTCATTTTTTTTGTCTCATGAGTCATACCAATGAATGAAGGGGATACAGTGGGCCTCAAAAACCACTAACAAAGTCAAAAGAATTCCTCATAGGGTTAAACATAAAAAAACATATAAATTTGAAAAGTAAATAACATTCCAAATTTTTTCAATGTAATCACTAACCATTCTGAGTAAAATGGGGAATGGAATAAAAATAGAACATCCATAATAATACTTGTCAAAAAATATTTAATAAAATATGGAATACGATATTAATAATAGATATATGTCAATTAATAATAATATTCAAATGATGTGTTAAAATATATGAAAATACAATAATAAAATTATCAAGGAATTCTTGATATAACTACCCTTCTTACATTGGAATGAATTTTTTTTTGGGAAATTAATTTCCATTTTTCATAATTGTTTGTATAAAAACAACAAAAATATATTTATTTCATGATAGAAATAGAGATTTTAGAAAATATAGTTGTGTCTTAAAAGAGATTATGTATGGTACTTCAAAATGGTTAGGAAACCTACAAGTGCTATTTAATCTGTCTTGCATATAGGGAAAGATTGAGAAGGGAACCTTGCAAACATGTACATCCCAAAAAAATAAAGATGAAAGGATATAGGTACATTTTAATGGAATATATACATACAATTTAAAATAATTACATAAAAATAATTAATAATTAAATTTCTTTGAATAGGGAGAAAGTATAACTTGAATGAAAATGGAGGTTCTGGAAGAAACCCTTACCTTATGACAGAAAGTGATTTTCACTTATACTTCATGAACTGAATAATGAATTTAGATTCATTAATTAATTAATTCATAACCTCTTAAACATGATTTTTATTTATTATAATTTTGTTAATATCATTTATGACCTTTTTTAAGAACAATGAGATTCAATGTTAGGAAATAATAGCTAAGTCTTGAATAAGAAGACAATAAATTTAAATAAATTAAAAGAGAACGAAAAGGATTTACCACTGGAATTATTCTCTTTGTGAACTTCTTTAATGACCTTTGAAATTGTATTTTGGTGGGTCCAAATATACCATAACATGTGGGATAGGTTTAAAATATTAAATTGGAGGAATATAATCATGCTTCAATGCTTTCAAAGTGTATGGAGAATAGGTTGTGGGGGTGGTATTTATCATTGGATGAGAGGAGTTTTTTTTAATATTTTTTTAATTTTTTTAATATTTTTCGTCAAGACTGTGAATAGTGTAAGAATTATCACTAAATATATCAATGTAATGAACTATAATTCTAGATTAAGGTCTTATATCCATCGTACATCATATATGACTCAATAATTGATGTATTTATTAAATTCATTAAAAATCATATTTCATTTGTCACTGAAAATTCATGTATTTTAGAAAAAAAATTATTGATTCCATTTTATGATTTTTATAATTAAAAATATAATCCATATTATGAATATATTTTTTCTGAATATGTGAAATTTAATTTTTTTTAAAAAAATCATAATTTACCTGAAAAATACGGATTTTAATAATAATTGTTTTTATGACACATTGACAAATTAATTAAGGTCTCAGAAAATTTTCTTATATTAATAAGAAAACAAAATATTAATTTACGAGTATATTTTATGAAAATTTAATTTCAATTAAATCATTATATTAATTATAAAATCGTAATAAAATATTTATGATTTACAAAAATACAAACAATTCATTTATCTATTTTAAAACAATTATGCACTTATTCCATGACATAAATATACAATATTTTCATTTATAATATAGCAAAATTTTCTTTGTACTCTAATGGGTTGGCCATATTACTATTCATAATGGCCACATTACTGTTATAATAGTAATATTTAATTTTATATTATTGTTTTATATACAGTGTTTGGTGATGTATAAACTGTCAAAATGCTAAATTTTAAAAGATAAATACCATAATATCCTTACAGTAGAGACGTAAGATTCCTCAAAACCTACTCTCTAGTCTCCAGAATTCAGATAGTCACCTCAGAGTAAGATAAATTAGGTTCCAATTAAATTCCGTTATATGTGAGGACATGTGTATGTTCTGGCCTGTACTTCTTTAATAAAGATATGTGGAACACATTCTGTAAATATTAATGTATAGGTGTAATTTCCCAATGAAAATACATAACACCAATTCTATCTAATGATTTAAGAGGTCCAATGTACCTGGGTCTTCGTTTCCCTTTCCATCCAAATCTTATAACACCCTTCATTGGAATACTTTCAAAAAAACATGATCTCCCACTTGATGCTCCAAATCCTTTATGCAGTTATCAACATTTCTTTTTTTATCTACATTGAATAGCTTGTATTTCGGTTTGAATTGTCTTTAACTTTGATTTGATTCATCTACATGTTGTAGTCCTACTATATATTTTCCCCACCTTGATGCCAAAAAGTTGGTGTATGAAATCTCGTTTCAAAATATGCTTCATTAGGTGCCATTTGATTGCTTGAATGGAATTTATTATTGTATGAAAACCCCACCAAAGGTATGTATTCATCCCGAATACATTGAATTTCAAGTGATCATGATATAAAACTGTCTTCTAATGTTTTATTAATTATTGTTTATTACCCATTAGTTTTATGTTGATAAATAGTACTCAATTGAAGCACAATACCCAAATATTTCTGAACTGTTTTCTCGAATAACAATATAAGTTGTGGATCACATTTAGAAAAAATATAAATACTTTCTCTATTATGTCATATAACTTAATTAATATATATATATATGTGGAAGGAGGTACGGTGGGAAATCATCCCTTATAGTGAGGAAATTTTCCTATTTATAATGTTGATCCATAATTAACCATATTGAATCACTATTTCATTGAGTTTTTGGTAATACAGTGACAAAAACCATAGATATGTCATACCATGTCAATGTAGGAATTGGAAAATGTTTTATGAATCCTCTAGGATATTTTCGTTAATCCTTCACATCTTTATAGACTAAACATTTGGATACATATAAAAAATTTCCCAATTCATATTATCCCACAAGAAATATTCAATCAAATCACTACACATCTTTGTTATACTAGAGTGTATACAGAAGTTAGAGATATGAGAACCAGAAAATAATTCTGTTTTTTCTTAGGTATATAAGTTACACAATGTTTGTCCTCAAATTTCATATTTTCATCCTCATACACGAAGTATGTCAACTACCCTCCCATTCACATCCTTAATTTTATTTTGAAATTTCTCGTCATTGGTCTGAGGATTTTTAATCTGTTCTAATAAAGATTGTTGGGAAACCAACGGAAAAAAGTAATGATATTTCAACATCCTTGATAATTACCATATCCATATTTTCTACATCCATTGAAACATGGTCCTTATCAATCTTCATATTGTTCCAAAATCCATGATCATTTTAACTCAATGCATCTGCTACAATATTCTCCTGCTCTAGGTGGTTGTATATTGAAAAATTATAATCCTTGAGTAGATTTAGTCTCCGAATCTACCTCATATTGAGTTCTTTCAGAATAAAGATATATTTCAAACTCTCTTGATCTGTATATATCTCAAATCTTTCACCGTAGTGATAGTGTCTCCATATATTCGGAGGAATGGTTATAACAGCAAACACAAGATCATGAGTTTCATAGTTATGTACATGAGTTTTTATTTGTGTTGATTTATTGGAAATACCTCTATCATTATGAAAAAGGACATAGCAAAGTACTTTATTTTATGTATCACTATAAATCACAAATCCACCATTTCATGAGAGTAGAGTCAAGATCATATAATTCACTACTCTCCCAATTAATTATTCAAAAAATTCTTCACATTATTTCATTATTATGAACACAAAAACTTTATGAGTAATCTTGGTCAACAGTGTAGCTAATTGTGGAAATAAAGAAAGAAACGCTTATAGTAACCTGCTAATACAGTGAAACTATTTAGCTCAATTACGTTTTTTAGTGTAGACCATTCCTGGAATTATTTTTTCTTCTTATGATCAACCGACATTCCATCCATAAAGACAATATTAGCATGAAAAGAAACTTTTTGAATACATAATTTACATCTTCAAAACTTCCCATATAACTCTTTTCTTCTAATAGTCTCCAAAATAATCATCATGTGTGTCCCATTATCCTCATGTACATTGAAATATCTCAATATGTAATCAATAAATACCCCAAAAATCATCAAGATATTCCTTGAACACTCTGTTCATTAGATCTGTAAAAAAATGGGGTTCATTAGTCAATCCAAAGGGCATTAATATAAACTCATAATGTCAACACCTAGTTTTTAATATTGTATTTAGAATATCCTCATTCTTCATATGGAATTAATTATATTCAAGTCAAAGGATAGTCATCGAAAACTATTGAGGTCTATGAATTTGATCAAATAAATCATCAATGTGACGTAGAGATATATTTACATTATTATAATGTCATTTATTTCACTATAATCAATGCACATCTATATGGATCCATATTTTATCTTCATAAAGAGAACATGGGATTCCCAAGGTGAAACACTATGGTGAATAAATTACTTATCAATCAATTCATTTAGTTGTTTCTTCAGCTCTACTAATTCCACAGAGTTCATCCAATAATGATTCTTTGATGTAGGTATCGTAAAAGGAGTTAAATCAATAGAGGAATCAACTTCCCACATTGGAAGATGTCCAAGAAAATCCTATGGAAATACATGAATGTATTCTTCCACAATAGGTACACTATGAATTTTTAAATTAATTTCATAATCCATATATGACCTTTTCTCTTCCTCCATAATAATTTTAATTAAAAGATCTATTAAAGGTGGATATGTATAAGAACCAAATGACAATGTTTCTATTCTAATGATATGGGATTCTACATCTTCTCTAAAATTTGTATCATCCTTCTTGGTAAAATATATTTTTACCTGATATTTTGAAATCCATCCTATTCCAAGGATTATATATAAAAATCAACCATATGTAAGATGATATGGTCTGAAACTACAGCACGTTTTTGTGTTATAAAGTGGATTTAAAAAAATATATTTATTTTACTGATACTTACCTTATTATTTTTTATTGATAGATAATTTATTAAATCATATTATAAATTTCTAATTTACATGGAAAACTGGGTAGATATAGAAAAATGTGATGATCCATAATTAAATAAATCATTGGAATAGTGTCGGAAAACCATTAAAGTACCTAAAACCAAATTATTAGGATGTTAAACATTGGTAGTTGTGTTTTCATAATATTGTCCTTGTTCTCTTTGCCTTTTCTGGGGAATGTTTTCTTGATGCTTAGGACAATCATTTCCATAGTGTCCCTTCTCCCTAGAATTATTGTATTGAATATTAGTAGATTCTCTCATCCACTTTTAATAATGATCTTGGTGTCATTTTTCCCACACTTTTAAGAGAATCCTTTAACTTTTAAGTGGGAACATGGGTCTTTTATTACACCATCATCACACATTAGAAAATTCCACCTTTTTATACCCTTTAATCACTCTTTCCAATTCCACCCTATTATTCTCTTTTTTACCTTGAAGTGATAATAAATATAGAATTCTTTCTCCGTCTTTATAGCACATTGGACTATATCATCATATGATTATAAATTTAGGGAGACTAGTGCCCTTTGAAGGAATTGTTTTCAATCATAAATTAATCGATCTATCTTTCTTCGTGGATTATTTATATAGTATATAGCATGCTATTCTGACCTTGTGAGGTTGGAATTATACTTTGCAACATTTTCATCCTCTCTTTTGTTTCCGACTCAAGAATTTTCTCTCCATATCCACTCAATATTTTCAAGGGAAAAATTTTCTAGGAAAATTTCTATAAAATATGTCCATTCCATATTTATTATTTTTTCCTCAAACTTTTTATTTGGAATCATTAACCACAACTGATTAGAATCTTATGAGAGATAATAAACTGCCATGATAACCTTCTCCATTTCATTACTACCCAAAGAGATAAATTTATTCTCTAAGGAACTTATACACTACTCTACTAAAAATGGGTTTTTAGTCTCATTGAATGATGAAGGTTGTTGTCACATAACGTTGTTTAACATTTCTACTCCTCGTTGTAGATCAAGATGCTCCATATGTGTAAGGTTATTTTTGGAATCCTAAGTTAATTGTATCTATATAGTAATAAGTTTCTCAACACAAGGTAATACTCCAATACCAACATAGTAATAATTCATATGAAGGATATCTCTAAATGGAATACTCAGATCGATACAGTTTCTATTCATTCCACTAGGAGGAATTTCATTACAATTTCATACACTAAATTAGGTTGGGAATCATAATAGATAATTTCTAAATATAAATACACAAACCATAACTTTGAAATTCATTCATAGCTAATATCTCTGACATAAAAATAGTTTCATTGGGGGAATATTTAATTCTAAATCCTTCATAATGATCTATAATAAAAATAAATTAACTTACTCATATCCACTTGGAGTATTAAAGCTAGTGCGTAGTAAGGCCCAGTGTTGTGTAACAGGTTACGCTGAGTTGGTCCCAACGCACCATGTCAATGTTATTACCCCTAGGAACTTATATTCAAAAACCACTTCCAAATGTAGTATCTAGCTAGGGATGTATTGGTAATAAAATCCCTAAAATTTGTAGCTTACCATAATTATAGGATGTTCTTTTATTCTCATCCTCATGTCTGTCATAGGGTTATGTTTCTTAATATATTTTTTCTAAATCTTGTTTCCATGGTTTTCACTAAACATTCTATTATACCAATAGTAGTGACCCAAATCATAGTTTCCCAATGTTAGTGCCTTACATTATTATGTTGGTGTAATAAAAAATGAATTCACATCCCGAATAATCGAATTTATTATTATTATTTTAAGATATATTACATACATGATCATTACATTAAAAACTGAAAGGAAATACAACATTGAAACTCTTATATAAACTTCCATAACTCCTAGATTATCCCTGAAATTTATTCATAATATACATCTTTTCATTCTAAAGAAAAATAAAATAAAATAATGGGGTGGTATTAGATGATCATTAGGGGTATGTAATGAAATTAAATATAATATGAACAATATGGTATGGTGAATGAATAAAAACACATTCCATTAAAATATATCCTTTAGTATAATATATAAAAATAAAATCTAAATATATATTTTGATATAAATAATCACATGAGAATGATGTCGGGCAATGGATATTATACTAGTCGAATAATCACATGGATTATAAATTACCAATATCATAGTGATAGAATTCCTAACTCCAGGAATCATAAGCATATTATCAAGGCCATATCTTGGATATCTGAAAAAAATGGTTAAGGCCTCAATGAAATCCTTTTCAGTCTTCCCTCATGAGACATAATGATTCCTCAAGGGGTTATAGAGGGACATAAACATCATATACTATGCCCAACTAATTCTATGTTTAATGGTGTTAAAAATAAAAATATATGAATATTAAATGAAAATAACACTCCCCAATGTGTAAACACAATCACTAACCATTCTGAGTAGTATGGTGAATGCTATCAAGATAGCACATCCACAGTCAAACTAATCATAAACCATTTTTAAAAATATGGTATATGATAATCATTGGAAATATATATCCATAGATAATTATATTATAATATTATTTAAAATAGATTAACATTAAATAATAAAATCAGTGTGGAATTCTTGGGAGAAATACTCATTTTTTCCTTACCAAAGAAGTGTTCTTTTTGATAACTCAGTTGAATTTTCCATAATTATTCATATAAAACCAAAAATGAAAAAAATTAGTTTCTTAATTAAAAAAGACTTCATTTTTGATAAAAATAACTATTTCTTATAACATATTATGGATTTTACTTTAAAATGGATAATTGATCATGGAGATCCCTTTTATTGAGCTTCCATATCAAAAAGAATTGGGAAGGGAACATTGTAAACCATGTATATCCCCATAAAAAATAACTTCCATGGATACGTGAGTTCGGAACATAAAAAATAAATTATAATAATCATATGAGAATAATTAATAATTACATTGGGGTAAATATGGAAAAATCTATCCCAAATGAAAAGGAAGGTTCGAGAAGAAACCGTTAACTTCTATCTGGTGGTGTTCTGCAGTTGGACTTAATTCCATGTATAATGAAATTAGATTCATTTATAAATTAATAAGAAACCTATTAAAAATGTATTTGATTTTTTATAGTTTAACTAAGATCATTTTTTTTATACTTTTTGATGAGTTTTGAAATTCAATTTCATTGTTCGGGGGTGTTCTTTTCATTGGTTTTCACGATTAGTTTACTTTTACACATATATGGGAGATCCTGAAAAATGTAAATAATTCTCCTGAATTGAAATTATTTGTTATTAATGAAAATAAAGGACATTTAATTGTCTTATATATTATTTTGGTTCCCAAATATGAGTATGATTCATTGTATATAACATTAATGATAATCATTTAGATCATTTTGGCGGTTTTTTATCATTATGAAAAAGTTTTGTGTTACTAATTAATGTCATGTATATATACTATTTTCATATTTATAAATTTATTATAATATTTGAAATAAAAATAGTTTACCATAATTTTGTTTTTATATTCATCCTTGAAGGTGGTAATGTATAATTTAATCGCATCATCCATGATGCTGGTAGATTGGCACATCAGAGATGATGTTTTCATTTTTAAAATAATAGAGGAGGTCAAGAGGTTTGATGATGGATCTTCCATTAACATAGTAAACCTACTATGTATAAAAGATACTACATTTATCATGTATCTTTGGATAGTGTAGGTAAGTATACAATAAGATGAAAATAAAATAAAAGAAATAGTAAGAGAATGAAACATGATTTACCACTTGAATTATTCTCCTTGAGAACATCCTTAAGTAACATTAAAATGGCATTATTCTACTACCAAATAGACCAGAAAAAAAATATTGGTTTTAGATAGTAAATGGGTATAAGAAAACAAATATTACTTGATTTGGATGTTTGAGAAGTGGAGGTGGTGAGGGTGGTATTTCTAGTGGGGGGATAAGGGTATTTTTGAATATTATATATATATATATATATTTTATTTTCACTCAAGACTATGAATAGTTTTAGAATTATCACAAAATATATTAAAATAATGACTGGTAGTTTCAGGTTATCATAATAAATAATCCACAAAATCAATTTTGACTCAATAATTCATATATTTATTAAATACTGTACATTATCATATTTCACTATTCATCAAAAATTCAAGTATATTAGAAAATTCACAAAAATTCACCAATACTATTTTCAACATGTATAATTAAAAAATGAAATACATACTAGGATAGTAATTTTATCAATTTGAAAACTTTATTTTTATATAAATTCTTCATTAACTTAAAAAATATGGATTTTAATATTTTAGTTATTTATATGAAATATTAAATTTTTATTAATGTATCGTAAATTTTTTTTTATAATCGTAGGAAAATAAAATATTAATTTATGATCCCATTTTATGAAAATATATTTTCTATTAAATTATTATATTTATTATAAAATTGTAGTTAAATATTTTGAACTTACCAAAATAAAAAACAATTCATTTATCATTTATAAAAAATTTATATCCTTATTATGTGATATAAATATACTATATTTTCATATAAAAGATACATGAATATTACTTGTACATTAAGGGGTTTGTTTACTATTCTATTGGTCTTATTACTACAACTTATGGTAATATTACTATTTCAATGGTTTTATTTAACAGTTTATTATAGGTATAAACATATTGGTTCATGAATCGTAAACTATTTAAACTGATAAATTATAAAAGAGATGTACCATAAGATAATGGGGTGTTATAGATTTAGAGTTCTATAATTTTAAGGTGGAATCTATCGGTTTTACTATATTTTTATTTACTCCCCAAAATATTATGAAAGTATCCAATCCATAAATAAAAGTTTTTCTATTTTTATTACAATAATTATAATGATTATTTATTGTATTTTAATAGAAGAAGATAAGAAGATAAAATACTTGAGCTAGATGGAAGTAACTGAAAGAGTTCCATTAAATTTCTATAAAATAAAATGAGAAAGGAAGTATAATAATTTTATAGGAGACAACTATTTGAGAAAAATGGTATATGTGAGATATTATGGACACTATCATAGATTAAGTTAAAGGAAAGGTAAAATATGATATTGGAATATAATTATTCAAAAAAAGTTTCCTATATTTTAAATATAGAATAAAATGTTGTTGTCATATCTATGAAGGAGTGAAGGGATAAGGATTAAGAGGTAATACTTGAGAGATATGATGAGTGTGATAAATTAAATATCTCCCCATGAATAATTATCTAGAGGATATTATATTATTTTAAAGTAAAGATTATTTGGTTATCAAATGTTATAAAATAAGTTAAACCTAAAAGATCTAGTTTTATAAATTTTTAAGAAGTAGATATTTAGGATATACTAATACAGATCTGATATTATATTATTTGTTCCATGATTGAGGTTTTTTTGGAAACATCATAATCATGGGAGATTGAATATTGAGTGAGGAATACAAATTTGTAGATTTAGTGAAATATTTATGAACCTGATCTGGAAGTAGAAACTAGGATTCGTGGTGGACTTCCTAGAGAACCAAAATAAATTTTAGGAAATGTTATTTAAAAAATTACATTTATTTAACAATTAATAATTAGATATTATCTTCAATTTCTCATAAACATAAACACATTTATATACATAATCGGAAGATATAGAGCCATTGTAACTCTAGGTTTCAAAGGATTGAACGGTGTGAAGTTATGATTTTATTAGAAATATGATTGCTTGAATTCTAGTAGGAAGCTAGTAATTGTGAACAGAGTGGGAATATGTGATGGTGTGGAATAAACCGAACCCTTTGTATTTTGATTCTAATTATAGTGGAGATAATGTGATTAGGTTTAATAAGAAATCATAGAAATGAGTAAGTTTTTAAGGTCGAACCATAAAAAGATTCTATTCACGAATCTTTTTTATTACAGAATTTTAGCCAGTATAAGAAACACCAAGTTAATAGGACCTAGAATTTAAATATTCTATGGGGTTGAATTGAAAAGGAATGTTTGTAAAAAGATACCAGCAGTTCATCCCGCCATTTATTAACCAAACATGGACACGTCAGTTGGTAAAAAATAAAATATAGTTTACTTGAGAAATGATCCAATATTCCTCGAGCATAAAATAAATAGGTTTTCACACGAAGTAAAAAATTTAAAATTTTCAATCCATGCCTTGAAGAACATATAGAATAAATAATAAAATAATTAATGGAATAATTTATTCACATTGAATAAATTTCTCTTCCAAAATATATATAGATTTTTATTTTTCTAAATAAATCAAATATGTGTTCTAACTATTCTGATTTAGATGTTTCAGAATCTCTTGAAAAATTAGAAACTAAAATTAAATATTTTATTAAGTTAATTCTATTGAACTTTTATTATAAATATTGTGTCTTATCAAAGGAGTAAAGGATAAAAATTCTCTTTTATAGGAAGCGGTTGAGACTATGGATAAAAAATGGAATGTAATTTATAATAATGTAAGAATGTCAATAAAAATATATGAAATAAAAGGAATATAATAAATTGTTACACAACTAAAAGAACACCTTGGATGAATAAAACCAAAAATAGGTCATTATTGAGTAATTTTATTGAGGTAATTTTTGTAAATAAGTAATTTTTTCGATGGTAGGATGTAATAAAATTGTTATTAGATTCAATGATACCCAATATATAATCAATCCACTAAAAATGATGGTGTTATTAAATTATTTGAATAATATTAGTAAAAATACTATGTATCTATCTTAATATATTAATATAACTAGAACGAGTTCATTAGATCTATTTATGATGAAAATATCTTCCTTCAAATGATTTTCTATGAGTTATTAGACAGTATAAATAATATATATTTGGGAATAATAAAACATTCTCAATTATTGTAGAGTAATGTTGTTTCCACACATGTTATTATTGAGATTTATAGCTATAAAAAGACTATCATTAGTGGAAATTAGTTCCTTAATTCATCATGTGATCAATGAACAACAAACTCTTTGAGTATGGTTAAATTGGTTTAAAAATTATATGGTTGTATTAAAAATATATTTCTAGATAATGTGGAATTTAAATAAAAACATCTATAATAATGGCTGAGGAAAAATGATAACATTCCTACCAATATATCAAATGTTGATAGAAGATTTCTTATAAAATATATTTTCAAATAAGAAAACTAGAACACATTTAAGAATTTCCAAAAACAATAAGGTATCAAATCTATATAGGTTGCATCTACATGTAAAAAATAAGAGAGATGTTCACCATTGTTGGTGTTTATGGAGGTGTGTGGTGAAAGGGAATGGAATTAATTTCCATAATTTTACAACTAATGGGGATTATAGAAGGACTTATTCAAGGGGTAACACAACTTATGAGATGTGGGAACCTACTGAAAAATATTAAATAACATAGGCAATTTTGAATATCTACATTAATAATATATTTAGTTACTTGGGAAACTTTTTTGATTAATATTATTTGAATAATGACATTGAAGTTATGTGTTACTATGAACCAACTAAACATTACTATTATAAAAATATGAATAAAATAATGTAGAAAAAGGGAAAAACTGATGTTAACCATGAAGAGTAAGAAGAAAAGAAGGTTAAACCACATGGAATAAGCTAAAGAATAATAATGAAAAAATTACAATATCTCTAATGATAAAGTGGATAATCTACCAATTGATAAAAACATTAGGGTAGCTGGAATGAATATATGTGGTTGGTGTAGTAAATTTATTTATAGTTAATAATATCATATGATTATCACAAAAGTAAAACATAGTAAAAAATATGAAAGTCATGGATAAACCACCATTTTAATTAATTTCGTTATCTGTAAATCTGTATGATTTAATTCCAAAAATGGGGACATAAGAAATAGAGAAGAATTAATTTCCTTGCAAATGAACAAAAGTGTATCAATAATAATGGAGTTATCAGGATGAGTTTCCCTTTTGTTGGATATGAAAAAAATAGAAAATCCTTATTGAGATATAACTCTCAACCATGTCAGTTTAACAAAAAAGTGAAATCCTCTTTATTCCCGTTCATTTGTGTGTGTAATTTCATATAGGGAATTGTTGAGGAATAAATTAATTAGTATGTGGTGACTCTTGTATATGATGCTTAATAAATAAGGTAACTGGAATGAAATGTTCTAATGTACATAATTAGGAGATGAGAATATTATCCCTTGAGTAAGATTTTACATAGATAAGTGACTATCAAAGAAGAATTATACTATATAGATCTCGAATTCTAAATAGTTCCAATGATAAATTGAAATTGTGATATCCATGTAACAAATTATTCTTGATTAATTAATAATAAAATTTAGAATGTGGGAGAGTGATGGTTTAAGTAAAATATAAGAGAATGGGGAAGTAAAAATTCTTCCATATATGATGTTTTATATGTTTTTTAAGAGTCATTAAAAATAAAATTTCTCTTTAGGAACTATTTTTATTTCCCTAAAGAAGTGAATTTAGAGTTGGTACCACAAAGAGAAATATATATGGACAACATTGATGATTTGGTAAACTGAATAAATTTTTCTATATAGGATTTTCTCATATAGGCTTATTGTTAACATATATAAGTCATGTTTCATAGAAAATCATGTGTTTTTATCCATCTTTAGAAATGGGATCATGTTGTGATTTTGGATGAATATGTGAGATGATGACAATTAGTAGTTTTTTTAATACATTATAAGAGATTAAACACCATTTTTTGAAGAAAATTTTAATTTCAAAAATGGGAGGGGAAAAGTGAACTAAAATAAATAGGGTGAAATTAAATTATTTTATTTTGAAGATCAATGTATTGAAAAAAAACATATAGGTGATTAAAACACCCATTGGATAATGATTATATTTTTTTCAATGAGAATATAAATATGTATTTTAGAGGTTAGGTGATGGAGTGAGATTACACTAAAGAAGTGTGAGATGATTCACATAAAATTTTTCGGTAAATAGAAATGGAGTTGGAATACATTCTACATGAAAACAGAATCCCATGTGAGAAAAAGGTTACGAACAAGGAAAACCTTATCATCCCTATATAATTAAAATTCTATTTGGGTGAAAATTTTCTATAATATGTTATTACCAGTGTTTAATTATAACTGATTAGAATATTGAATCATTGATTTTATGGATAAACCATCCAACGACTTTATACCTTTTCGTCAACTAATTTAGAGAAGAACTCACTTAGAAAATGGATTTATAATAGGCTAAAGTGAATATTTAAATAAATTGGAAGAGGTGTATCTTGATAATACTCAAAAAATATTTGATAAACTATAATATTTTCATAATGGTTCTGAAGTGGTGTGTAATATTTTTATAAATTATATATCTATTTATGGTAGATTTAATGGGTTTTAAATTCCCTAGTTGAATAGAAATATAATGGATTTATTTTGAGAAAACTATATTTTTATTTTATGTCTAAAATGTATAATTATTGTTTTTTGAGGAAGATAATAGAGTTATTATGACTTTGGATGATATTATATAAGAAATATATTTGCACATATGTATTTAAATAAGAGAGTATGAATTTCATTTTTTCCAGTGTTTTAATTTTCTATAGCATATAAATCATTTCAATAGAAAAGGGAAATTGTGTATGAGTCTTGGAGGAGTGTTTTAAAGTTAATGTAAGTTGAGTATGATTCATTTTAGCTTTTTGAATGATTTTTCCCACTTGTGAAGTGGTTTTTGAGAGAAATTCATATGAGTTATTGTGATTTGTAAGGGTCATTTTCACACTACGTATATGACATAACTGAATTCTATGAGTGTTAATATGAATCTCGATAATTCTCAATATAGTATATTCATAAGTTTCATACCTCTATAAAAATATGAGAATTTTGAAGATTAAAATTTCGGCTTCCATAATTAAAATATTCTGAAGACTGGTACGTGGGAGTATTCATATGCTAGTATTCAAGATATAAGAAATGGGATCAAAGAGAAACAAAATTAAAGTATGTGGAAATAGATTATTAAATTGAAATATTAAAAAATTTGAATAAAATAATTAAATGATCATCATGTTGAACATCATAGATGAAAAATCACTAAATGAAATGTGATCCAAGAAAATTTGAGAGAAATAATATCTTTTAGCTGATTAAGAAATATATCAAAGAATGATGAATTTTAGAGAAAATTATTAATCCTAAATTGAGAAAATATTTATTAATTAAAATTAAAAATTTCAATTTGAAGAAGTTGGTGAATATTAAATGTTGATATAAAAATAAAAAAGTTATTTCTGATATATATTTATAATTGAAGGATTTTTTGTGTAGATTTTTTATTTTTATGCTATAATCTATTAGTTTTTGTAGAATTGTAGGGACATTCATTATTGAAATTAGAGGATCCAACCCATGACTAGAAATATTTTATATTTTTAATTGGACATGTTTTTGTGATTTATGGGGAAGATAATATATATATATATATATATATTTGTAAGTAACTAAAAGAGTTATGTTTAGCTGTGTGAAAATAAAATGAGATATAAAATGATAACTTATCTTCATCCATTTTATAAGAGTTATTCATTTAAAAAAAAATTGTATATTCAAGATCACAAGAGACACTCTTGTACTAGGAGTGAAGGAAAAAATCAAAAGGGATCATGGTATAAAACTATTAAAAATTGATATCTATATTTTAAACATATTAAAAATGTTATTGACTTATATATAAAATAAAAAAAATGAGGGATGAAAATTGAAAAATCCATAAATTTTCTATGAATAAGTTGGTGAATAGATTTTTAAGAAGAAGAATGATATTATTAAAATAATATCATATTGATATAAAGATCATTTCAGTATCAATGTATATGGACGAATATGATCCTATAATAGCTAGTGATGAGGAATATTAGGTTTAAGATATTTATAAGATATTGACACTATTAATTATATTGTAATATATGTTTCAAGACTTTTAGATATTTATTATTTGTTCGATACATATACCCCATATGATATAAAAGAATGAATAAGGATGATAGATTAGTAGAATGCATGAAATATATATGATGTTGAGTGTTAAGAAGTTACACATTTTCTTTCTATCATTCCCAGATAACTTATGGAATTTGAAGACACTAATGTTGGAAAAAAGGACGATTATTTTGCTGAATATGGGTATGATAATAATTCATAGTGTGTAGATGTAATTCTAGAGGGAATTTGGATCTTTGATGCTTTGTGGGAAGCTAGAAGTTGTAAAGGAACTAGAAAGTTATATTGGTGTAGGATGCACCAAACCCAATAAAGATCAATTTCGATTATAGGGTATGATTTGTAGTTATAAGGAATAATAAATCCTAAAAGTTTTAGTATCTCATGACATTACCTTATAAATTATTTCATTATTGTGCCTTCATTTATTTCATTATTTAAGTGACTCTTAGAGTCATAATTATTAGAGTATTAGGGTTTTAAATGTTCAATGAGGTTGAATAGAAAAAAAAATTATTTAAAAAATGAGGCCACTAATTAGCCCCACCATTACTGGTCCCATAAACCTGGGAACTTTAAATTTGAACACAAATAGAATTATATTTTATTTCATACCTTGGTTTTGAACACTTATATATTTAAATTATTAATAAATTATATAGTTATTTATATAAACCATTTAAAATTGATGAATTTTTTTATATAAAACTGGTACTTTATATGTACATTACATGGGGTTTCATAAACTACATTAGGTATCCAAAATAATTCCAACACATATGAAAAATTTCCTTCCCTTCTTGACAAGTCTTGTTTTTAGTGAAATAGATGAACTATTTGACAAATACAATCAAATTTTTAGCTTAAATATTTCCTCTTTTTTGTTAACACAATAAATAATCTTAAAATTCACAATTAATTATCATCTATACTCAACACATTTTATGAAATTATAGAATATTTTACTAAAATATATTAAATTATTGTGGAATTTCCAATTATTATTCCAAAAATAATTTTATACCCAAATCATGACTAAATGAAATTCTCTAGTGATTGTATGTAAAAAAGAATATCCAATTATATATAGTACATGATTGGACACTCAAGTTCCTCTAGTCATCTTGTATCCAATTCCTATAAAACATCATCTATGTTCATACCGGATTAACGTAGTAATATATTTGATCCACTATTTTAATTATATCAACATTAGGTTACTCAAACTTGGTATCACAAAAACTTATAATTTCCCCCCTTACATTCTTATGAACATTTATTATGTTCTATAAGATACTAATAAATTCCTTTCATTAAGACCCTCTTTCCATTTGATAGCACTCAATGTATTTTTTAGTGACTATAAATCAATTTCAATAATTTTATCTTTTATCGGATGATTATCATGTTCAATATTCAATTAATAAGGAATTTTATTAATTATTGTTCCTATAAATTGTTGAAACCTTTTTAAAAATTTAAACATATACATTAGTTTCTTATGATCCTTATTTAATATTGCAATGAGTCCACATTAGTTTTCATAAAACCTCTTATAAATTTAGGAAGGAAATATTTCCAATCATATCATAAATTCCTTTCTGATGTTGAGAGTACTTGTCTTTACACAATCAATTATATATATAAACTCATAATTATTCCCCTGTTTTTATATCTCATAGTGTTTCCAAGAAAAACATAGCCCCAAAAGATCAATTGATGAGCCACATAACTCTTTGGGTCACCTCATGATATGATTTATGTGAACACAATAACCCATATACATCAAACAATAACATAAAAATACCAAGTTACAAGATATAAGTCCTGAAAAATATTTAGTTTGGAAGGATTTTGACCGTTATCTTTTAAAGAGGATTTAAAACTCCCCATAACATCTCAGGTATGATCTTTTATGTATACATAATTCTAATTATATAGTATTTAATCCATATTCCATCATCTAAATCAATATATTCCTACCAAATTGATGTGTTATTCATTTCACTATCCATAGCTTATTTAACTAATATAAATAAAAAATCACTTGTATTTATACATATCAAAATACATCTCATTCAAAAGGTATATAAAACTATTTCAGTGAGTTTTTTGAAACAAATCCATTCTACCCAAGATTACTTTACTCAAGAGAGGCCTCAATTTCATCACAATTTTAACTTCTAATATGTACGAATTATAACTTATTATTTTAAACTTTTAACATTATTCAATCCATATTCATGAAAGAATAAATCTAAATCAACTAGCTTACCTAACATATAACTTCATAAATTATTGAATAAAAATTCAATAAAGTGGTTTAACAAATGAAAACATAATAATACATAAATTCATAATAATAAAACTATACACAATAATAAATAATGGGAAAATGAAAAATAAGTGAACAATTACTATATTTAAACATAAAATAAATTATTTATAAAAAATTCATTAATTAAAAAATTATAAACACTTTATAATTTAGCCTTTCTTTATGAGAATTCCATTATATAATAAATATCAATGGTGTATATTTATTTTGAATATGAATTCCTTCATATTCCACTTTATATGGAATTTTACATAAACATAAGACTTATAAAATATAAACATTATATATACTAATTATTCATATATTATGTGAACATTTTACTTATAACTCTTTTAATATTATTTAAACCTGGTGTATATCAATTATCCTAAATCCATTTTTATAGTCTAAATACATTCTCTAATAACGTGTTTAATTTGAAAAATTAAACATAAATATTATGAATAATTCATAATATCATATTTAAAACCATTTATATTTTCTGTGAATTGGTAATTAATAAACACATTATAAATTATACTAACAATTTCCATAATAACATTATATATCAAAGTTATAATTTATCTCCCTTATTTTATAAATATATTAAATATCAATATTTAATATTTTTTAATATTTTTTAATAAATGTTTTATAAACATTTAATAATTACACTTATAATTGCCATATAATCATTTTACCTAAAAATTATATATAGGAATCCATCTATTTTTAAGGGGTTGAGATTCGGGGTAAAATTTTGATGGGTGTGAAGTCATTTAGTAGCATATGGTTTTAGAAGAGGGTGATCAGAGGGAGTGTTCGGATATGTTTGTTTAGTAGACCTTAAAAAATCTTCTAGAGACTCTTTTTTTATATCCTCACAAGTATTAATAATAATTTATAATGTATCTATGATAGTGATCCTTATGCATAAAATCATATGGAAGGGGAGTGTTCTAGTGAAAATTCTCCCTGACATTCAAGTGAAGATCCTTATAGTAGGGCTTCTGGACAGGATTACAGTGATGAAAGACATTGAACAAAAGAATGTGGTTCTTAAAGCATCTCTATAGGTTTTGTATCATGGTATTTAATATATTTTATTTCTAATAATATGAAAATTAAATCATAAGAACATAAATTATATCCATTGAAAAAAACATGTATGTGTTTGTTAAAAGTGAATTGTAGACTTAAAGAAAATCATTGAAATGGGGAATTGATGTTTGGGTGGACATGTTAGTTTTCTAAACTAAATAAAATGATCTTAAATTCACTATTTTGGGAGGTTTATAGAGATTTTTAAATTTGGGTAGTCATAGTTATTATATTTATATTAATTAAATTGGTTTATAATATGGGTTAGTTTCTACTATTTATATGGCCAACCATTAATGTGGAAACGAAAATATTTATATTCTAATGTTAAATAATTTATAAATAAAATATTAAAAGGTGTTCCTCTTACCCATTGAGATAAATTTTATATTATTTCAATTAGTTCTAATTACATAAAAAATAGGATGACCACGAGATAAATTTAACATAATGGGTATGAAAAAGGTCAAAAAATAAAAAAATGGAAAAAATATGATTTAAAAACCACACATTCAAATTTACATACCTGGTTTATCACTTTTAAACTAATGGATAACATTGTATTCTAAGTGGTTAAAGGTAACATGGTTGTACATATGAAAAATTATATATATATATATAAACATTAAATTAATTATTTAATGCATTATAAATCAAATAAGTATAAAAAATTCTTCTATATAATTTATTATCCATTTAAAAATTAAATAATTTAATCCATAATCGGAATTTATTAAAAATAAAATTTTCTTCTATTTTATGAATTATGAGATCTACTTTATCTTAGTCATAGGTCCACATTTTTCTGATTAAAATTTTAATTATGGTTTTATAGAGAAATAATATTGATAATATAAGAATTATCTATTAAATTTTATAATATAGACTATTTCACATAGAAGATATGATACTTTTTTGAGGAATTAATTTCAGCACCATTTCCAACTATAAAACACCATATCACATGATATTATATATTGGACAATATCAATTTACACTATGTCACTAACTATGATATATCATATCATATATATTGAGAACATATCACATGTCATGATGTTAAATATCAAAATTCATACTAGAGAGAAAGAAATATTATTGTGGCTTATGATATTCAATATCATATATTTAACCATAGAGAATTTTTATTTCATTTTTATGACATATAATATGAAAAAAAATGATATAAAATTTCCAGATTTTTAAAACATAATTTCATGAATAATAAATCATGGTGAATATCTAATACCACTAATGGATTTCAATATATCAGGATAAAAATTTTCAAGGTATTAAAATACAAAAAATGGTATTCTCATGATCGTGATGTTATAAAATATCAATTTGAGGTATAAAAAGTGAATAATGTACACCCATAATCATTTTTCGTCACTTCTATTATACATCAATCGGAACATTATAAATGTCACTTGAAAACCCAAAAGTAATATTCCATCAATGGTGTATCCATGGGAAAACCAAATCTCTAAATTCATGAGTACAACAATCCATATCAGCAATATTATTGTAGTACCTAACTGAAAATTAAATTTTAACTCCTAGAGAACTTTTTAGGAAAATGTGAGAAACCAACACTATTACACTTAAAGGGTGTTAACCACAAAAGAACCCCAAAAAATTGTTAAATACAAGACAAATAATATTAGATCCATATACCTTATAAATAAACAAATTATGTGTTCATCCCTGTGTTCCTAATTTATTCTTCAGAATGTCTTCAAAATGATCTTATGTCTTGTCCTATTCTTGGGGTTATTCCTCCTTGTTGGTCTTCATTTTATTAAAACCTCATGTAAAAATTTCATCATTTTTGTTTATCCACACCATTTTCCCTTCATTGATGATAGTTCTAACTGATATCTCATATATTCTATTTATACAATCCTTCAAAGTATTGATATCAAAGGATTTATCTAGCATTCCCTTCTTATAGTGAAGAAAAATATACTAACATTACCCATGTGCTGCTTTACACTTCACATCCCCTCTGTTTGAGGATCTGTATGACATTGGTTTTATGTATTTCTCAATGACATAGCCTTTAGAAGCCATAGTTCCCTTACTAATAGTATTCTCTCTTAAGTTATCAAAACACTACTTATCTCCTTCCGTAATTTTTAATTACCCCAGTCTAATATGAGTCCCATTTTTCTCTTCTTTACTATAATATCTTGTGAAAATATTTTTTAGAATATTGGAGCAGTCTTTATAAGGTCTCACCCCCCCTTGTGAGCTTGGAAATTACCATATACCAAATTTCTTTGCTTTTGATCCCTCAATCTTGACCTGAACATCATTTCCCCCTTGAGCCTAATGCATCATCCGTCTTTGGTTGGTATTTTTTTCTTTTATACTTAATTAGATATCCTCGAAATACTTTTTCTACACCAGCTAACCTTCCCATTTTTGAATGTTTATTTTCCATCCTTCAGGATCTGCATTTTGATTCCCATTTCCATCCAAATTAGAGAATCAGTTATGGACATACAAAATTTTGATGGTTCATAGGGGTTAAGATTTCCCAAAATAGGATGTAGATCTTCATTTTAACCATCATGCACCTCACCAATAACTCGTGAATCATCATGTATGTCATCTTCACCAGAAGAAATTAATCCTTTATGGACCTCCACCAACTCCTACATAGGTTTCTCCTGAATCATTCTACCTCTAGATCTTTCGTTTTTGTCACTTGTGTCCTCATGACTAGGGAAATTCTACTACCATAAATCATAGCCCATGTGTATGGTCCTAGAGCACCTCTCCATTACCCACTATGTTCAAAGGATCCTACTCATCATACATGGTACTGTCCAAATCAAACCTCAATAATTTAAATATATTTTCCACCAAAGGTTACCCATCACGTAATATGATGTAATCAGGTTATTCCTAAATTTTATCCAAAGGAACTCCCAACTTACTCATTAGACTTTAATTAGGATCTGGAACAAAGCCTTAACCATTACATTCTAAATTAACATCCAACTGTGGAGTGTTTATCTTCCTCTCATGCCTACATAAAGTCCTTTCATGACCCAATTTATTACAAATCGATCAATAATCCGTCCATTACTTGAAACCCACAGATATTTTTAAGTAGAATTCCTCTCCCACCATAATCCATACAAGATCTACTGGTCTTCTTGACACATCAACCAAGACAATGATTTGGGGAAAAATAGGGTCACAAACTAAATTGGTCATAACATTAGAGAACATAAATATTCCAACATTATTATCTACAATATGAAAAGTTGATGGATTTTGAAAGGGTAGGGTGAGATTAGGAAGAATTACCCAGATCACCATGGTAGGGGTATTTTGGTTCCATTGGAAGAAATAAGACCACCTTGATAGGTAGAACTAAAGGTTATTGTTTGCCGGGGGAGAAGTAGACCATGCTCTAATCATGTTTCTCTCGTAAACAAACTGAACCATGATATGCATGCTATCATGAATCCCCACTGTTTCATGATCTTGAAAACCCCAACATTTGAGTATATTTATATTGAAGGAGTCCACAGAATGGTGGTGCTATCTAAACTTTTCAATCACATCTGGTTCAAAAGGGAAAAGGCCTCATTGAATAAACATGTGTCTTAGTTAGGTGTAAACCCCCATCACAATAGTGTTTCTATCCTTTTTTATTACTCATGGATTCTTCTAGATCCATTATATCATTTACTCATATGTTATGAAATATACTATTAAATTTCTCTATATTTCTTGATTTTTTCATACAAATACATTGTTGACCCTACCGTGATTTTTATATTATCAAAAATATATAATAATGATAGCCATTTGTGGATGATAAATGAGTGTTAACATTTAAGATTTAAATTCTATTTAATTCATTATAATCCATTTTGAACATATACTAAAATGAACCCCCATTTTAATAACATTATATCGTATAATATAATTAAAAAAGGGAGTAGGAAAACATCTCATCTTTCCACTATAATATTCCTAAACCACGTTATATTATATTACTTTGGTTTATATATATCTAAACATATTGCATATAATTACCATAAATATGATAAATATAAATAACACATCTTATGTATTAAAATATTTACAACATATAATTATCAATATTATGGAGTTATTATTTATAATAAGGGTAATTTTTATAAAAAGGTATGATAGTAATGTAGATGTTGTATAATATATTTGTTTCTTAGTGGATTAAACATTCTTTTGGTATAAGTTTAACTTTTCCATCAATATAATACAAACCTATCAGTTTATCCTAAAGGAACTCTTATTTCCTTAATGTGTGTTAAATTTGTCAGGCATACATCTAATTTTATATTTCATTGATCAGTATTTTTATTTCTGTCTTATAATTAAAAATACATTCAATTGGTTATATAAGAAAACTGATCAATGTAATCTTTTTATTTATAAAAAATCTATAATACCATATTTTTCATATAATATTTGTATTTATTTTCACATTATAAATCCCAAGGAATTAATAATAATGTTTTCAATAATTCATATAGATATAATTATCATTATTTTAACTATAAAAAATCTATATACTTGATCATGTATCATTTTATTCTTTACAATGTCCATACATACTAATTCATTAATAAAATTAAACGGTATTCAATATGTTTTCTATAGAATTCTGTTGAATTTTATAATGTATTAACTTGTTTATATATCTATTTATATTAATTTTTTTGAGTACCCTATACATAATTATTTTTGTTGAAGGGTATTCTCCTAGATACACATACCATTCATTTTATTGGGGATGTTTTAACAATCTAAATACAAATTATTTCTATATATACAATTTTTAATTATCCATCCATGTTTATATAGGAAATTAATTTGGTAAAATTATATTTTTTATCCATTATATCATATGTTTAATAAATTAAAATTATAAATTGATGGTTGTGTCCTAGAATTATGAAGCCCCATTGTGTATTTGTAAGTCTTGAGATAAAAACTATCTTGTGTATTTGGTGTAAACCTACCAATTTAAGTATGATATCCTAGCATGAGGATTTAACGATATGGTTATGATGTTCAAGAATGTGTATTATATCAATATGATATCTTTTATTGATATCCATATGACTTTTAATTATCATGAAATCCATTGGTTACGTTTTTTAGGTATCATTTACTATGGAATCAATTGTTCATATATTCTTACGATATTGTTTATGTAATAACATTTCCTTTCTAGTTTATATTTTTGAAATACATTACTGAGTGGAAAGGATCACTATTTTATTTTGATTCCCCTTTCCCCAGGTAATAAGGGGGAAAATATATTAAAAAATCTAAGGGTACTATTGATAAAGGAATAGTGATGAGTTTAAATAATTGTTTTAAGTTTCATTTATTTTATATCAAAATAATATTATTTAAAGATCATGTTGGTAACTAGTTCCTTAAGGAATACTAAAATTTTCATCATGGTTATGTGATCTCATGTAATCTTATTACCATGTAATATATAGCCTAATGACTCTAGGGAATTGACTATGAGGTAATTTCACTTGACCTTTTTAAAAGTGCAACAGGCATGGGGTAAAGGTATCAATAAGAGTGGTTCTAATAAATGGGATTTTGTTACCTTGGTATTTTATATAATATTCGTGTTCCTTGGATAATGATGGATCATAGTTTTCTAGATTATTATTTACTTTGTGATCTTTGGCACAAGTATGTGGTGATGTGGTTTAGCAATCTGATTCCTAGGGGACACTTGTCATTATAATTAATGAAATGGATTACATCTAAAACATTGATTTTAAAATAAAATTATTAGTGATAGAATATCCATTTGATCAAAATATAAAATGGAGATATGATATTTTAATGCTTATATTTTTTTCCCTACTACTATTATGTGCTTTTAGAGATAAGGAAAAAGGCTACTGATAGCAGGTGATTCTAAGATAGTCACCTTGATAAGCACCTATGCACCACTCAACAAAGAGTGATAGATGGTTTTAAATTTTTTTTCTTTTACCATGTATTAATTAATGAAAAATTCTCTAGAGATTCTGTGGTGGTTGTGGGAACCTCTCGCTTTCTAACTATCATTAAAATAGAAGGTATTTATTATGAAAATTTCCCTAGACTTCTGAGTTTGTGTATTCATTATGATGATGAGGTAGAATTACATCAGGAATCATTTACTCATATCAAAAAATTATTGGGTATGGGATAATTTTAGTTAAATTTTCATCTATCATGGATAGTTTTAATTAATACTCCATTATTATCAATGGTCATTATAGAATTATATGATCTAATTATTTGATGACATGTGTATTTGTTATCATTTTGGGACCTCCCAAAAGAATCAAGAAATTTATTTATCTCCCTAACCACATCTCTTTTTACCTCTAAATAGGGTGATATTTTAATGAACGTTGAATTTTTTCATAAACCTTCCCATTAGGTATTTTCCAATGGTAATAAAACTACATTTCAATTTACATGCCCACTCAAAAGACTAAGAAAACATTTAGTTATAAGTACCCCCATTGATGATGATATAAAGTGGGAAATGTTGTGAAACTTACATCCCCTATCCCTAGATAGATTCATACACCTCCATTTGGTCTATTACACAGACTCTATCAACACACACAAAATACAGGTGTTAAAAATAACTTCTAGATTTTGGATCCCAGAACATTGATATTATTTTTTATATGAACAGATCCTCCCATATATAAAAAATTTGGGATCTCCATCAATATATAATAATATTTTTGATGGATTTCTCACAACATGGACTTTCTAGTAAGTATTTTCAAAAATAGGTAAATCACCGTAATAAATTAAAACTCTTCCCACATTTTAGAGGTAGATATTTACATGAGGTACCTATAATTATATTTTTATTATTCATCCAATGGTGGGTATACTGATGTCTGATATATATCTCTATTAGACAATAGAATTAAGTATTGTACTATCTGTAGCATTAAAAATTCCTCTAGATAATTGGTCTCACATTCATTAACTAGGTTGTATGAGACATTTATAAGAGATATCTTATCATGTTTTAGTGTGAGGTACACTTGTGGTATTCTATAAAGTAGTTTTTCTATTTTAAAACACTAGCCTGAATCATGGATCATTGAGACCGATAAATAAGTTTAAAACGAATATATATCATCATTTATATATATATATATATATGTTTGTTTTTTATGGATTTATAGATAATGTGTATTTCAATCACTTGTATTACTAGTCTAATTAACCAAGGGATTTGTTTTAGGATGGATAGTGTAGTTGTTTTGACATAATATACATGGAGTAAAATTATCTAAGATGTTGAGTGAGTAAGGGAAACTCTTATTTAAATATTCTGACATATAGGCCCCTTTTCATGGGGGAAACTCTGCCTTCTATGGATCGTCATCAGTGAAAGGAAGAACTACATGATAGTGAGTTAGTGATTCATATAGGGCAGACCTATATAATTGTTTGTTTATTTTGAATTGGGAGGACGTATATGATTATTTCATAATTGGGAGTAACATTACCGTAGTTAATCTTACACTACAATGGGGTGGATCTCTATGAAAACTAGTATATACTTAATGAGGAGGAACTCAATTGTATTTTATTTCTAATTTTCCATAGATAGGGCTACCATGGGGACTAGATTCTCTAACATGGGGTAGACCTAATTAGTTTTTTGTTCATTTATCTCATGTAGTACCTCTACAGAGGATTTTTAATTCGTCACATGGAGGACTTTAACTTTGGATTAATCCACTTAATAAGTGAAATATATTTTGTGGGGACAATAAAGGATTCCTAGAGTATGGATTGAGCCACCATTCTTATGTGATAGTTAAATTTTCAGGGGATAACATTGTGGTATATAGAAAACTTTATTAGGGATTCATTAGAAGTAATGGGATTAAACTCTCATAATATAGTGGGTATAACATTACCAAACCATGAAATATTTCATGATACCTAATATTAAAATGTTAATGTATGAGATTCTTGTGATAGCAGGAGATTGAATTTAGTTTTATAATAGTGATGATAGCAATAATTCCTAAAATCTCTCCTAGGTTTCTTCTATTCGAAAAATAGTGTGTGTAGGATGTCATTATCCTCCATAAATTAGATAAACAGAATGTAAATCTAAAAATAGATACTTTTAATGTGATTTTTTATAGTTATGGTTCCTCTTCTTCCATGTCCTATATTTGATTAAATGTTAGACTTAGTGTCCTCAACGCCTCTTGGATCTATGTCACCATTGAGAGTGTAATGATTATTCCTTAATGAATTTTTGAATGTACTCATTCACTAGATCATTTATCATCTATAGATTAATGTGTACTATTTATGAGATTATGATTGATTTTCTAGTAGTTTTTTAGTTGAAATGATAGTTGGGTGAAGTATATAATTTCCAAATTTTGGTTCTGTTATGTCACCATGGAGTCAATTTCTCCCAGGTTTCCCCTATACTAATTTTTTGATACTAGGTCCAATTACTCCTTTATCCAATTATATTGAAATGTGATTTTATAAGAGTCACAGGAAAATAATTAACCAATTTATTATCACAAGGTGTGATATGTGATCACTTAGTCACTTCTTTAAGGGTGGATGATTTAAAATCATGTTAACTGTTTCTAAGAATGTACCAACTGATGAGAATAAAACCATGTAAAATGAGAGGATTGGAGATCAAATTATTCTATAAAGGTTCCAAATATCAATTTTGAGACTCATTTATAGTTTTATGAAATGTTCATTAAATATTTCTTGATGTAATTCTAATGGAAATTGTTAATTATATCACTTTCCACCATAGTGTGTTGAATGAAATCAATAAAGTGCTTAAAATACCTCCAACAATTTTGGGTGAGATAACATAAAATTTAATTATTTTTGGTGCATCTAGAATATTATTATCATCACCAAAAAATTAAAAATTAAATTTTATATAAAGATAGATGGAAAAAAAATTGTAGTTTACAGTTATGTGATGAACTATTTGTAATTTATATTCATCAGGTGCATTATTTATATTTTAGAAATGTATATAGGATGGTTAATTCATCCTTTTGGGAGTTACTAATGAAAGTAGTGTGTAATAATCATCCACATGGATCCATGTCCACTACCCTTTCACTAATAAAATCATTTATTATCACATAACAAACAAATAATTGTATACTCATCACACACATAGATCTTAATCCACTAGCTCATCTCTAATGGATTTATCTCTTAGATCATCAAAAATATAAATTTTTATACCAATCATGTACACACATCTCAGTCTACCATTTTGTCATCAATGAACACATTTACAGGATCATCACCAATGGATATGTTAGAACTCACTATACACACATATCGCAGTCTACTTACTAATTACTATTATATTCATTTATTGTATTGTCACTGACATACATCTGTATTTTCACTTCATACACATATCCATGACAATTATATCATCACCAATATAAATGAGATAAAATAATGTATTGGTGTAGGTTTTGATTCAACCAAATATATGATTCAAATATTTCCTAGTAAAATATAATCAAAATACATCAAATTTATAGTATAGTTGTACAGTTTAAACTCAAAACCTATGTATAATAGTAGGACCTAGAGTTTAAAACCCTATGAAAGGGGGATCCCATAATTTAATTCATTTTATATGAGTATACCATTCAGTTTAGTGTCTTTGAAAAGGGGTCATTGACTATATAACCTTATTTTAGTTGATAATGAATAGATCCCATGAATGTTTGGGTGATTCTATAAGGATAATTTTCATAAAATTCACGTTTTTATAGATAGGGTCATATAATATCTAGTTTATGGTCATTTTATAAGGACCTATATATTATTGATTTTAGGGACTTATGGAGAGAAACATAATACCAATAAATTTAAGATCATGTTGTGAGAAACTGTATAACATTTAGTTAAGAATACGTGGTGAGGATTTATATTCCAGGACATTCTAGGTTATATATAATGTATTTTCATAAAATGTTTTTTTTTTGATCACATAGAAAGGACCTTGGGGATGAAGGTCTACTATTGTTCCATTTTTAGACGATCATTATAAAAATTAATCCAAAGTTCTAGAAGCATATAAATATATTAATATACATATATATGGGTTTATAATAAGGTTTTGGGTTACAGTGATGAGGTTTGAAATGATTGAAAGGGTTCATGAAGTTGGAAACCTTTATAAAACAACCTCTACTTGATCCATACCCTCCTAAAGCTACACCAATGATGTTTGGATATCTTAGTCGATACCTATGTGAGGTATCACTATAGTGGATGAATTTATCAAAGATTTCAGAATATATTAATCACATAAAATTGAAAAAAAATGGAATCACAATAGGAGGAACTATTATAATATGTTTTTCAATGACCATTCTATGAATTGGTTCTTTAATGTGAAATTCATGTAAGAAAGAATTATCATTTATATATAAAGTGGAATGTAAAAAACATAATAATTCAATTACCTTCATATATATATTTTTTTATATTATATCCTTTGGAATTCATTTGGAAATTAGTATGGGACTCTATATGCTTTTCTATTCCATTGAAAAGTTATTCTTCACAAAGAAGTTTATGAAGCCATTTTTTAGTCAATATCTCTTAAAAATCCATTTTTTGTCGTAGATATATGTTTTATTTATAATAAAATCTATGGAATTCAAGGAGTCCAGATTATAACACATGTGAAGGGCCTACGTGATTGTGTATTTTGAGCCTTCATAATATTTTCTCCATGAATTAAAAAATAACAAAAAAATTTCTCAATATTCATTTAGACATATTAGACACTTTTTGAGAACCTATAAATAGGGATGGTCTAACACAATGGGAATAGTAAATAAACACTTATAAATAAAATTGTAAATAATCCCATATGTTCTAAAAAATATCAAATAGGCCTCAAATGTGAATATTTGATATATAAATCATGCATAAATATACAATAAAATATAAAGAACACAAATAAATATCATTAAATAGCCCCACTACATAATACTCCAATCCTTACCAAAATCATTATCATGATCTTAATCATGAACTAAAATCGATACTCATCCCTTACCATTATTTGTATCATGAAATGTGAAACCTATTCATACAACATATGTTTACATACAATACATGACTGTAAACTCAATATAATGTAACTAGAAGTCCCCAACCATCTTACGGGTTTTAATATTATAATATATACAAAAATTCATATAATGAATTAAAAACATGTGAAAAATAAACATTTCATGCCCATCAAATTATGGTGTGCTACCAAGACACCATTTCACCTTATTTAACTATTTTGTATAATTTTTATGAACACCCAGTATCACTATCAGAGTACATCATAGACATACACATAGATTAACACATTACATATCCAAACAAATGGCCAACCAAAAACATAGTATTTCTCCCATTATATCTGAACTTATGTCTCATCCAAACACATGCCTCATTTAACATTAAATTTGAACCAATGTTCTACCCAATAAACTAAACAAACATATGACCCTGGAAAATACATGTTTAATATCTCGGCCTTTTTTAGAGTAATCTCTAGTGAGATTTTATGTTCTTTTTTACTTAACTTCCATTTATGATAGTTATGTCTTGGAGAATATTTGGGTGAATTTTACAAGTATTTTAGAGAAAAGGCAGTTGTGCATAGTTGGCGCACAGTTTTTACGAACTCTGTGGCTGCCAAGGAGAAACTGTGTGATCTCTAATCATTGTTGTAGTGGCTTCGGCATGGTTAAATCCCAGTTTGAGAGTCCTTGAGAGGTGGCGATGTGAAGTTCCCCCTTGAAGAATTAGCTAACACATGGTTATCAGATGTTTTATCTAACCGTATGACTAAATCATACGAGGGTCGACGGTGAGATCCAAAAATTGTGGTTCTCACTCATTTTCATTCATTAATTAAATTTTTCACCACATATAAGTCCCTAACTCCAGATTTCAATTTCTGAAGTGCAAAGGAATGTTCTCCCACAGACCTAGAGGGATTCTAAGGCCTTATAAACATCGTTCTTCGAGATCATAAGCCCTAATTATAGATCCTCTCTTCTCCCCGTAAGTGGATTTCATGCTGATGCTTCTCTTGTTCTATATTAAATATTTCCTTGATCTTATCATAGATGATAACCTGTATTTACATGGATATAAACCTCAGTAGTGGGATCCCAAACTAATATTGTGTATCAAAATCTGTATTTATTAGATTCCTGATAACATTGATTAGGATTTTGGATTATGGATTTTGATCTATAACTTTTATCAACATCATCATGCTGCTCAGATTTTGGGGATTTTTTTCGGAAAACATCTATCAAAGAATCAAGGTGGGTGGCCCAAATCTAATTACCATAGTAATGGATTTGTTATGTATATGAAATATTAAAGAATTTATAGCATCCTTCATTAATTTTTTTCATTGATTTTGGTTAATTATATTGACCAATTGAGTTATTTGATGTTCTGTTGAAATAGGTGATTAGTTGGGGAATTAGTCATGAGACTAAGGGGATTACCTATTAGATGGGAAATTTTGGGGAATTGGTGATAAGAGATAAGGGTTGTAATCAATGTAATTAATTTGGTAATTAATTATGACATATAGAACTGGCTATGTTGAGATAATTAATTCTGAAATAATTATGTTCTATCAGATTATGGTCAATATAATTAATTGTGGGATTAATTATGAAGAGTTAATATATACAATGAGATAAATAATTATGGAAAATTAATTGTGGAATATGAATTTTCATTTAGATTATTTAATTGATAAATTAATTATAGCTTTTATGTACTTAGTTGATTATTGATTTGACGAATGGAATTGATGTGTTATCTAATTGTTGAATTAATAATTGGATTTGGATGAATAATTAATTTGTACATTAATAGTGTTATAAATAATGGGAACATGGTCATTCTAAATTGAGAATTACTAATGGAAACATGGTCATCATACATATTATTGAGAGAATGGGAACATGGTCATTTTAATTTGAGGTATACATGGTAACATGGTCATTATACTTATGATTATAGAGAATGGGAACATGTTTATTCTATTTAAGAGTATTAATGGTAACATTTACATCCGACATAAGTTTTTGATATTTGTAATCATGAGAATGTGGCTTATAAATATGAAATTAAATAATGGAAATAATAGAACATTGAGTTATTTCCTTACATGATAATATTCAAACTCTTTAATGAGTCGAATCAGGTACGAATATATCATTGCACTTTTAATACTTTGAACATTGGAATGAATTAGGAATTAGGATATGCTACGAACTAGGGAATTATTCAAGCTCTAGTACGAGATGAAATTATTGTTGAGGTATGAGTATCCTTGGGAAACCTAGAGTAAACATAGTGAGATAAGAATAAATTAAAATTTGATAAACTATTTATTATTACATTATAATTATGTCATTATATAAATTCATGAACAATAATCTGAATGTAATTGTTTTAGACACCGTTGGTGGTGGCCTAATGAGTTTCAATCATTCCCAATTTATGATGTCTGGTCATTACATGAATATATTATATTTCATGAGGACTGGATAAGGGCTGGATAATGGAAAATGCCATTGGATAGGTAGATCATTGGGGATGGAGCTTATAGGAGGGATCCAAACATGGGCCGGAACCTGTTTGTGGAGTCATAGTGTCATCAATTTCAGTTGAATTATAGATGCATGAAACTTATATAAACAGATCAGGTTTTCCCTTTAATTGAGTATTGTGTTTCTTATTTTGTTATCTTGTGACATTAATATTGTTCTCGATATATATACTTCTTCTATTGTTCATTTATTTCCCTTGGTGTCTTACTCTGATAAATAAGGGTATAATCTACCCATGAATGACTAACTGGACCCTTGTTTCTAGTCAGAATCCTCTAGCATATAGGGAGGCGCGCTTGAGGTCATATAACTGACTATCTGGGGGAACTGATGTGTGGTACCCAAGCCAGGATGTTACAAAGTGGTATCAGTGGTCTATTTTTGTTTATTCTTCTATTGTGTTACTATTTTGGGAAGCATTTACGAGACATAAGAAGTTTTGGGGAATGGTATTGATCTTGTTAATGGGATTTTTGAACCCATGTTTGTTTGAAACCCAAGTACTCAGGGTGGGATTGTTGTTATTGATGTTTGGTGTTACAGTTGAATGTTATATAACATAGGGAGATTCACTTGTGGTGTGATGTAATTATTTTTTCTACAAATTTTTGAGTTTGGATTTGTGGTATAGAATGGAATAGGGGTTAAGCCTTAAAGAATCATTCAATCAGGGTTTTTGGGACATGCATCATATTAGGAATGCATGGGGAAACAAGCTATGAGTATGTTTTTGAACTTGAACTATTTCCCTCTTTGATAGATTAAAATGAAAAAACGGTGCCTAACATGAATTGAGAATGACTATAAAATTATACAAAATGGGAATAACTGGGTGTCTAAATGTGAAAATTGATTATGATAGTGTGTTTACAATTTTTAACCAAAACCTAGTAGTAGGATGGTTATGGGTAGTGATAGCACCATGGTTTTTAGTGTGTGGAAAGGTGGGGGAAAATCCTTATTGTGATTATATTCCTATTACGTAAATTTTATAAGGTTGTGTTATTAGACCTATGACATGTGTTGGCCTTTTAGAGAGTATCCCTCCATGATGCTTTTTGAGGGGATGATTGAGGGGTGTGCATAGGAATGTTTTTCCAGTTTGGGAATTTGAGGCACTGATAGTGACAACTGAAGATGAAAGGGAGAATTTGAAATAGAACTTCTCCAACTTCATGCAATTCAGGGAATGAGACCCAGGATGTGTTTTGAAAAGTATTTCTGATTTGACATGGGTGTTTTAGATGTAGTACCCACCATTTTTTACTAGAGAGGGTGGACCAGAGGGAGTTGAATTATAGGATGAGTCCATAGAGACAATACATGACCATTTGGATTCTCTAAATGAGAGGAGGGTCAAGTTGGCCACTTATATGCTATATGGATTAGTGAAGTTTTGGTGGGACAATTAGGCACGAACTAGACAGACTAACAGTATGTTATGGAAGGACTTATTAAGAGGTTCTAAGAATAACTTCATCCAGAGATATTGAGATAAGAGAAATATATTATGTTCATGCATCTGATACCAAGGAGCATGTTTGAGAATAATTATATTGGACGTTGAACAGATCTTCAATGCTTTAGCTGATCTTAAGCAAGAGTTTAGGAAGCTATGGAGAAACATTTTCTGGAAGGAATTAGGTGTGAGATTAAGTCCCATGAGAATTTTTTTAGGTTAACAAAGTTTATGAATGTGATTGATCAAGCTCTCAACGTTGAAGGGAACATTAGGGAGGCTTCTAGGGATATATAGGATGTTGCTACATGATGATCAGAAGGTTGTACATCCAACATAAGGAAGCCTAGTTATGAAATCTGTAACCAAGGAAGTGGGAGGAAGAGTACACAAACAGAAGGGTTTCATTTAAATCACTTATGAGTGACCATTATATTAATCTTGGAGAGTGGGATATAGTTGCAAGACGATCATGGACAATTACTCTGCAACTGTGAGAGACCATAGCCCAAGTTTCTTGTATTTATTTGGATTATGGGGGGTGTTAAAAAATATTTCCTTCCACCAGTATTAGAACTATTTCAGGATTCCTTTCTTGAAGACTTATCTATTCTATCACCCGAAAGAAATGTGGAACTAACTATTGACCTCATGCTAGGGGCAGAGCCAACATCTATTCCACCATACAAATAGAACCAACTGAGCATCAAGATCACAAGACTAAGTTGGAGGAATTAAATAATACGGGATTTATCTCTCCAAGTATGTTGCCTTAGGGTTCACCTATTTTGATTCTAATGAGGTCATATGGGAGTTAACACTTATGTTTAGATTACTATAATTTGATCCAAATTACCATGAATAAATTATATTCACTTATACAAATTGATGATCCTTTTGAACAAGTGAAAGGGTATTGTCTGTTATCAAAGATTGATTAGAGATCGGGTTATCATTAGATTAGAGTACAAACATCTAGTATAACGATGGAAATTTTCAAAAGATGGTATGGCCATTATGAGTTTTTTTAATGTTATTTGGGATAAAAAAATTCACCAACAGTGTTTAGGGATTTCATGAACATGATCTTTAATTTTTATGTAGTTCAATTTATGGTGTAATTTGTGGACGACATCTCGGTTTACACCAAGAATCATGAAAATCATTCCCAACGTCTGGACATCATCATGATTACACTGAGAGAGCATTAGTTATATTCCAATCTGTCTATATTTTGGTTTTGGATTGATCAGGTAACGTTCTTATGGAACATTGTCTCAGAGGATGGTGTGTCAGTGGACCCATAAAAGGTCTAGGTAGTGGTTTATTATGAGCATCCGAAGAATGTTTTTGATATCCGAATCTTCCTGATATTAGTGGTATATTATAGGAGGTTCATCATAGTATTTTCCGGTTTCGCAGCACTAAATTCAAGATTGATGAAAAAGGGAGTTAAGTTTGAATGCTCAGTGGCATGTGAGTGATATTTTCCATAGTTGAATAATCTCTTGACATCGGAACCCTTATTGATCCTACCCGATCCAGATGAGGGGTATAAATTTTTTTATGCTTCTAGAATCCTACTTGGAGTAGTACTGATGTCGGGAGATCATGTGGTGGCATATGGGTCTCCACAAAAGAAACCTCATGAACAGAATTAACCTATGCATGACCGCATGTTGTAATCCATGGTTAATGCTTATGTTCATGAAAAAATATCTTTTTATATAAATTTTTACATTTAATATTGGTCATAGGAGCTTGATGTGTATATTTTTTAACTATTATTTGAATATTTGGCAGTGGAGATGGGTTAAGTATATTCAATCAATCTATTTTTAACTAGAAGATATTATCGAGAAGTGAAATAGTGAGGTTTATGCCTTGAGGAAGAAAACACAGACTCATATGGTTCATGTGTCATGTGTATAATGGAAAAAGATGACTATGTTGGATGTAATTCATGTAGTGGTTTAGAGAAGTCAGGTGTAGATGAATATGGTTCTAGCTGTAGTGGATTCTATGCTTTTGAGATGGATCTGGGATAGATCATATGAGGATACATAGTGATTAGTATTGATGGAAATAATTAAAGGTGGGTAGCCATCTTTGTAATGGTTGATATATGAAGATGAGATCATCTATGTGAAGAATCAAGTTATGGTACCTATTAGCATGTGAGAGGGGTTCATGCAATAATTTTATGCCTCGAATTGGGTGGTGCATATAGGTGTAACCCAAATATATCATGACCTACGATGATATTTTTGCTTGATAGGCATGAAATAGAATAAAAGAGGGTTTATGAAAAGATTCTTCACCTATCAGTAGGTCAAGGTGGAACCTCAATGACTAGGAGGGTTTCTACAATAGTTTCCTATTTTGAAATAAAAGTTGGATGAGGTGACCATGAACATTATGGTGGGTATTCCAAATATAATTAAGAAGAATTATTCTATTTGGGTCATTTTGGATATACAAAAAAACGTATAGAATTTCTTTCTTATAAGAAAAACCTTTATAGTAGGACAGTTTGGATAACTGTACGTTTGGGAGATAGTCCATCTACATGAAGTTCAATGGACTATAGTTTCATATTTTGATTTGTTCTTTACTCTGAACATATTGAAGGGATTGATGAAATCACTTGACAAATATGTATTATTGTGTATGGATTTACACCCACAGACTAATGGAAGTCAGAACATACAATACAAGTGCTTGAGGATACGCTACGGGCATGTGTTCTTGACTTCATTGGATCATGGGATACACACTCAATTTTAGTGGAGTTCATCTAAAACAATAGTTATCCGGAAACTATATAGATGAAACCATATGAGACTCCTTATGGTTGTCCATATAGATCATTGTTATGTTGGATAGAGGCTGGTGAGTTATAGTTGTTTGGATAGTGTCTCTTGTAGGAGACATCTGAGAAGGTACAGTGGATTTGGAGACCTATGGCTACGACTCAGAGTACATAGTAGTGTTATGGTGATAGACATAGATGACCCCTAGAGTTTATAGAGGGAGATCATGTGTTTTTTAGGGTGTCTCTAATGTTGGGTCATCACAGGATACAGAGGTGGGGCAAGATAGCTTCCAGTTTTGTTGGACCCTTTGAGATAGTAGATAGAATCTGGCTGGTTGCATACTAATTGGCTCTTGCAAAGAGATACAATTCAATGCATGATTTTTTTCTTGTATCCCAACTAAGATGGGATCATCCCGACCCTTCTCATGTGATCAATGAGAATGATGATAACCTTGAGATAGATGTTTCCATTGAAGATCATATGATACGTGTGTTGGATCACAGTGAAAAACCGTTGTGGTGATAGTTCAACTCTTACAGAAACATAGATGTGTAAAAGTGGAAACATGGGAAAGAAAATAGATATGGGGGCTCAATGCCCCAATATTTTTGTCATGGAACATTAGAAAGTCTTTAGTGTGATCTCGAGGATGAGATATTATAAGGTGGAGATATTGTAATATCCCAACCACTTTTGGGTTAATCTTGAGAACGATTTCAAGAACATTTTGTTTTTAATTAACATGGATGGGAGTTACATCATAAGGTATGATTGGGTGAAGTATAATATAATTTTAGAGATTAAGAGGTTGCGAATGGTTGGTGCACAGTTTGTATAAACTATTCATCTAACTAAGAGAAACCATGTGATCTCTAGGCTTTGAGGAAACAGCTTGGGCATGTTTAATGCACAATATGAGAGGTCGTGTAAGATGGTCGTGTGTAGTTCCCCTTGAAGAAGTTTCTAACACACATTTAGCACACGGTTTGTCAAAATGTCTGACTAAACCAAGAGAGGGATGATAGTGAGATCCTATAATTGTGGATCTCACTCATTTTCAACATTTAATGACATTTTTCACCTCCTATGCAGCCCTAACTTGAGATTTTACATTCCTAAGGGTAACATAAGGTTCTCCCATTAACCCAGAGGGATTGAAAGACTATAAGAGCATTTTTATTCGATATTTAAATCCTGAATTGAATATCCTCTCTTCTCCTGGTAAGTGGATTTCATTACTATGCTTCTATAATTCCTTCTTTTATCTTTCCACGATCTTTTCATAGAAGATGTACTCTATGTCATTGGATATAAACCTAAGTAGTGAGATCTATATATAGGATCTTGTATCTAGATATTGATTTATGCTATATTTATGTCTTTAATATTGATTATGGTTTAATGATTTAGATCTTAAAATTTTATCAAAGTCTTCATGCTGCTCGGATTTTGGGGATTTCCACTAGGCAAACATCTGTCAATGAATTGAGGTGGGTAGTATAAATCTACTTCCCAAAATCATGGATTTTATATGTATATTAAATATTATTGAATTTATAGAATCCTTTTTCAATATTTTTCCTAGAAATGATTATTTTGAATAACCAATTTAGTTATTTGATGTTTCACTGAAATAAGTGATTAATTAGTGAATTAATCCTAAGACTAATGGGATACCCTATTAGATATTTATTTTTGGGAAATTGGTTATAAGAGATAGGGGTTATAATCTAGGTAATTAATTGGTAAATTAATTTTGACATATTAAACAGGCCTTTTTTAGATAATTAACTGTTAATTAATTATATTCATTGAGATTATGATCAAGGTAATGTATTTTGGGAGTAATTATGACAATTTTAGACTTAGAATGAGATAATTAATTCTTGAAAATTAATCGTGAATATGAATTATGATATTTATTAATTAATTGATAAATTAATTAATGATTTTATGCACTTAGTTAATTATTGAGTTCACTAGTGGAATTGTTGGGTTAACTAATTGTTGAATTAGTAATGGTATTAGGGTGGATAATTAATTGGAAAAATAATTATGGGATAAATATTGGGAACATGTTTATTTGAATTTTGGAATTAAAAATAGTAACATGGTCATCATACATATATGTAATAGAATGGTAACATAGTGACTCTATTGTGAAGTATACATGGTAACATGGTCATTATGATTATGCTTAAAGAGAATGGGAACATGGAAATTCTATTGATGAGTATGCATGGTAACATGGTAATCTTACCTATGTTTCTGATATTGGAATCCTTTAAAATATGGCCAATAAATGTGGAATTAATGATAGGAAATAATGGCACTCTATGTTATGGCCTCAAATGAGAATATTCGAATTCTTGCTTGAGTCAAATCAGGTAATGGGATATCATTACACCTTGAATGTTTCAATCATCGTCTAGAAGTAGATATTGAGATAAGGTATTCCCTTGGGAACTCATTGAGCTCTTTTACAAGATGAATTAATTATTTAGGTACGGGTATCCTTGGTAACCCTAGAGTAAATGTAGTTAGATAATAATATAAAAAATGTGATAAAATGTGTATTATTGCAATATACTTATTTCCTTATAGAACTAAATGAACTATGTTTTGATTTTACCTATTTTAGAAACCATTTTGGTGTCCTACAGAGTTGTAATAACTCGGTATGTGGGATTCCGGGTCAGTACCTGATTAGATTATATTGTTGCTGGACTAGATAAGGGAAAAGGCCCTAGGATCGGTGGCTGATTTGGGATGGATCTTGGTGGAGGGAACAATACATTGTTCAAAACCCATATGGGGAGTCAAGAAGTCTTTATTTTTAGTTTCTTTATAGAAACATAAAACTTATATTGATATTATAGCATCCCGCCTTTTTATAACATAAAGTTTCATTACATTACACAAAACTGAGGATCTTTAAGGGTTAGTGAATTGGAAACCAGGAACATAATACATGAAAACAAAATAAAACATTCTTCTTAAACACTTCAAAGTATTCTACTTAAGTTCATCCTAGGTTCATTACTGCATCTCATAACCTGGGGACATACATCAAAATAAATGGTGAGAAGAAGGCCCAGTAAGGGAAACAAGCGAAACATTTTACATATGAACTTGAGATACATCAATAAAGTCATGAAAATAGCATTAAGGCATGAGAATGAAATCATGATCCATATCATAAAAAAAATAAAATTTTTCATAACATGAAGATGTGGCTAAAACATTTAATATTGACAATAATTTCATTTCACCAAGGTCCATCCCCAAGGTGTTATTAAAAATTACCAAGGCTATTCACCAAGGTATCAGTCTAAAAGGTCATCTCTTGAGATTAAGTCTTTACCCAATGAATTGGAGTGCTATCTAGGAGCACCCTTGACATGTATTTATTATCATGTGAGCCACATATATCATCATAAATAATTTCATAAACAACCCATATAGGATAAAAGAAATGGGTTTCATTTCATAATCATAATGTTCTAAAAACTTCTTTAAAGACATGATCTTTATGTCACTTTAAGCCCACGGAAGGGGAACGCGGGTTTCATGTATGTAAATCCCAGAATTTAAAATAGAACATTTTGGTATATATTTGAATACACCTTTAGAAGAAAGAGCTTTGATTATTCACTTAATAAAATAAATGAACTTTAGAAAAAGAGAGAGATATTTTGAGATGGAAATTCTGCAGCATAAAGCTATGTTACAGGGTTTTAGAAAATGTTGAAAAGAGATGGGACATGGGTCACCCGCTCATAAATGATATATACAAATAGTATAGGGACTGAATATAAAGAATATGAATCATGGTAATGAAATATAAAGGACATACCATTTGAAATGAAAATCATGGAAGTAAGACAAAAATAAGATTTCTCTTATAAAACTTGGGCAGCCCAACGGTGTCACATAAACTTCAACCCAAAATAAATTGATGAGATCAAATAGGTTCTCTCATCATATGAACAAAAAAGATCAGTATGATAGATATAGAGATCATACCCCAACATAATAAAAAGGAACTTTAAAGACTTTACATGGAATAAGAACTTTGAAAAAGGAGAACGGTGAAGGAACCACTTAAAAATTCGGCAGCCTAACTGCGCCACTTAAAACATCAAAATACTAAATTTGAAGAGATAAAATGGGGTCTCTCATCATATGAACATAAAATATCAGTATTATAGATATATATATAATAACACAACATAATAAAAAGGAACTTAAAAGACTTGACATGAATGTAGAACTTGAAAACGAGAAGGGTGAAAAAACCACTTAAAAATTCGGCAGCCTAACAGCGCCACTTAAAACTTCAAAATACTGAATTTGAAGAGATCAAATGGGGTATCTCATCATATGAACATAAAATATCAGTATGATAGATATATAGATCATACCCCAACATAATAAAAAGGAACTTTCAAGTCTTGACATGAAAGTAGAACTTGAAAACAAGAAGGGTGAAAGAACCACTTAAAAATTCGGCAGCCTAAGGACGCCACTTAAACCATCAAAATACTTAATTGAAGAGATAAAATGGGGTATCTCATCATATTATCATAAAATATAAGTATGATAAATTTATAGATCATACCCCAACATAATTAAAAGGAACTTGAAATACTTTACATGAAAATAGATCTTGAAAAATGAGAAGGGAGAAAGAATCTGTTACAAAAATTTTGGCAGCCTAACGACGCCAATTAAAACTTCATAAAACGAAATAATGAGAGTAAGAGGTGATCTATAATTATATGAACATGAAAAGGGATGTAATATTAGTATAAAAGAACATCCTTTAACATAAGAACATGGAGCATAAAATAAATTACATAAAACAGATTTCTTGAAAAGAAAGAGAGCGGTCGGATCCCTTACCTTAAAATGTAACTCTTAAAACTCAAAGGTTTGAACCTTGAGGGCTTGGGGGCACCTTGGGAGGACTCCATGAGAGGTAATGAGACCATAACTTCGTTTAGGATGGTTTTGGAGTCGAATGGATGACAGGAGGGCTTGGTATTTATAGGGAAAGTGAGGGGACAAGGCATTAATGGCCAAGGGACACCTTAAAAGTGGTATTCTCAAAACCATGTGCTCTCCCATTATATTTCCCATGAAGTTAGGCCACATGGGGCCCCCAATACAATAATTCATAAACTTTGGTCGGCCAACCCTTAAAATATCTCATGATTTCATCATGACACTGTTATGATGTCAATAAACATACCGAAACCCTAAAACTGTATTTTTACTATTCATTGAAAATTCAACTTTCTTAGAAAAATCCCCAAATTTCACATTTACCAAATATCAATGCTCTGATTTCAAAAATGAAATCCATTTTATAAAAATAATTTACTAAATATTTTTAATTTTATTTTTAAATAAATACACTATTCACCGAAAATTAATTTTTTCAGAAAAAACCCAAGAAATTACCTTTACATAATATCGATTCTCTGAGTTCAAAAATGAAATCCATTTTATAAAAATAATTTTATAAATAATTTTAATTTAATTTTTAATTAAAAAACACTATTCACCCGAAAAAAACTAAGACTTGAATAATAATTTATGAAACTGTTATTTAACCATTTTATTGAATCACATTACTTAATCAAGGTGCCTAAATTATTTTAATACTTTCTTTAACTGAGGTTACAAATCTATTTGGTCACATTACTAATCCTAAGCATAAAATCACAATTCATAATTTACTATTCATCAAAAATCAAGTTGATCTTATTAGACATTAAATTCTGTACTGAACATAATTGTAGAAGACCATTTTTTGAAAATCATTACACATTTTTAATTATTTAAGGTTTACATAAACATTTATTAAAATATCCTTTCTCTAAAATTCACCAAAAATATGCATACTATATTTATCCGGACATTTGAAAAGTCATAATCATTATCATAAGAAGAAATCCCAATTTTTATTTAAAACAAAGGATTACACAAGGCAGTTGCGGTCTCCTTAAATAGCCCCTTATCACACCAGCATAGGACCTAAGTGTAATGTGTTCTAAGGTGAGAGAATCTGAGGGAGGCTTGGCCAACATCGCATGAGTAGTAATTTCTATCAGGTTGAACGTATTGCGAAGGCGATTCCGTTCTAGCTTCACACGATGAATTTTGGCTTGGGTTTGGTCCAGATCAAAGCCCAGGGGTGCTACCTCCTTCCCAAGTTCTATTAGATGGGCTTCTATCGGTCCAAGACTACTGTGCGAGGCCATCATATCTTCTTTCTATAATAATTAACAAAGATTACTTGTACTTAGAGACAAAAATCAAAACGTTTAGTTTCCAACGGTCATATTTCCCAATGGTCAAATAATAGTCAAAACCCAACGGTCTCATTTTAATTATAATCATGTTATCAAATGAAAAATTTTTGTTGAGTATAAAAAGAAAATAAAATAACACATGAAATTAGGAAACAAGATTTATTCAAAATTTCGGGTCGTTGCAATCTTCCCCCCTTAAGAAATTGTGTCCTCACAATTTTTATAAAATTGGGTTTTGAAATTTCATTGAAAGTTCCACATCGGAAAAGGAGTCAGCAAAACTATTACTTTAAAAGAAAGAAAGGGAAGTACAAATGTCACCTGAGTTAACCCACACTAGGATTCCATGTAGGAAAACATGGACATGGAGGAGAAATCAAAGGGTCATGTTTTGAGGGAGAGTGATAGAAAACATGATTAGGAGAAATTTAACGATAAGAAAATCTCAATCTTATGATATGTGTAAATGGACTTTGATGACCTAGTAGGAAACGTAAACCAACCACATTTTTGTTTTACATTCCTTTTCATAATTTTGAGGAATTCATTTACTACATAGAATAGAAACATAAGAAAATATACCTAAATTCAAGTAGAGTTTCATCCTTTAATAAGTATCTACCAAAACTAATCTTTTCTCCAAATGATGAGATTTCAAAAACACTTGGTCTCATCAAAAGAACAAGAATCATCTTCTATAGAATCACATAATCTACAAAAGATTAACTATCTATTTCTTCTATCTTTAAACATTATCCCAAAAACAGAAAGGGTATAGTAAAACAACTCTTCAAAAAGAAATAATCCCATAGGAATGAAAACTATTTTTAAATCATAAAAGTTCCATGGTACTACCCAAAGTTCATCATATACCATTCCATAAATAACTATTCTTAAAATTCCTCAAAATAAACCAAACTAAGATTAAAACCCAAATATAAGAATAATTTGATAACATAGTCTTCCAAAATAAACTTCATTGATCATCTAAAAAATACATCAACCACTCCTAACTTCTTATAACAAAAGTAGCTAACCTAAATATATTTTAGCCAAGATAGGTTAATCATTTCCATAAGTAACCTAAATTACTATAAGTCCACCTTAAATTCATCAAATCTATAAGTCAACCTTACTCTTCAATGAAAATACCGTAGTAATCTATTTACCTCGATCCTATAGGGTCCTCAAAATACTGAACGTCTTCCAAAATAATAATCATCATTTAATCCCCTAATCATCTCTGTCATATTAATATGAAAATCGTTGCATTTCCTAACACATTGGTTGTTGGGTCATGTTCTTCCATTTCCCACCATTAACTAAGAAGAGAAAGTATAATTAGAGGCTTAAATACTTAACAAATAATCATGAAAAGGAGCTTAAAGAATATAAGGATAACTTTTAGTAGAAAAGTGTACCCTAACTTGTGATCCCCTAGGTTTCAAACTAGTTTATCCATGATTATATATTCTTATGTGAATCTTTATTTTGTTTTATCCTTGTTCCTTTAATAACGGTTCATACTAATCTTATGAATTTACCAAAGCATATCCCCCGGGAGTGTCGTAACCAAGAGTGCAGCAAGGACCGTTGTCATGTACCAGTTCCCGTTTGAGTCTAGATCAAAGCGGTGTTTTCAGGTTTTATCCCTATGTACATCTGTGCCAGAGCCGCCTATACCTGCTCGTATCCAGACAGGGATGTATTTTCTTTGAAACCCCTTACTCAATACTCACCAAAATACCAGGAAGATTTAATATATTTAAACTTTTATATAGGATTATTCATAGAGTTTTCCTATCCAAATTTCCACAAATAACTAAACCATCCTTTGATACCAACTATAACATCCTGCCTTTTTATAACATAAACTTTTATTACATTACACAAAACTGAGGATCTTTAAGGTTTAGTGTCTTGGAAACCAAGAACATAATACATGAAAACAACATAAAACATTCTTCTTAAACACTTTAAAGGATTCTCCTTAAGTTCATCCTAGGTTTATTACTGCTTCTCATAACCTGGGGATATACATCAAAAGAAAGGGTGAGCAGAAGGCCTAGTAAGGGAAACAAGCGAAACATTTTACATATTAACTTGAGATACATCAATAAAGTCATGAAAAGAACATTAAGGCATGGGAATGAAATCATGAGGCATATCATAATAAAAATATCATTTTTCATAACATGAAGATGTGGCTAAAACATTTAATATTGACAATCATTTTGTATAACCAAGGTCCATCCCCAAGGTGTCATTAAAAATTACCAAGATTATTCACCAAGGTATCAGTCTAAAAGGTCATCTCTAGAGATTAAGTCTTTACCCAATGCATTAGAGCGCTATCTGGGCGCACCCTTGACATATATTTATTATCATGTGGGCCAAATATATCATCATCAATCATTTCATAAACAACCCATATAGCATAAAAGAAATGGGTTTCATTTCATAATCATACTGTTTTAAAAACTGCTTTAAAGACATGATCTTTATGTCACTTTAAACACGGGGAAAGGGAAATCGGGTTTCATGTATGTACATCCCATAATTTAAAATACAAAATTTTGGTATATATGTGAATAACCATTTAGAAGAAAGGGATTTGAGTATTCACTTAATAAAATAAATGAACTTTAGAAAAAGAGAGAGATATTTTGAGATGGAAATTCTACAGCAAAAAGTCTATGTTACAGGGTTTTAGAAAACATTGAAAAGAGAGGGGACATGGGTCACCCACCCATAAATGATCTATAAAAATAGTATAGGGACTGAACATAAAGGATATGAATCATGTTAATGAAATTTGAAGGACATACCATTTGAAATTAAAAATAGGGAAGTAAGACAAAAATAAGATTTCTCTTATAAAAATTCGGAAGCCTAACGGCATCACATAAACTTCAACAAAAATGAATTGATTAGATCAAATGGGGTCTCTCATCATATGAACACAAAAGATTAGAATGATAGATATAGATATCATACCTTAACATAATAAAAAGTAACTTTAAAGACTTTACATGGAATTTGATCTTTGAAAAAAGAGAAAGGTGAAGGACCACTTACAAATTCGGCAGCCTAACGACGCCACTTAAAACTTACAAATACTGAATTTGAAGAGATCAAATAGGGTATCTAATCATATGAACATAAAATATCATTATGATAGATATAGAGATCATACCCTAACATAATAAAAATAAACATGAAAGACTTGACATGAAAGTAGAACTTGAAAACGAGATTGGTGAAAGAACCACTTAAACATTCAGCAGACTAACGGTGCCACTTAAAACGTCAAAATACTGAACTTGAAAAGATCAAACAGGGTCTATCATCATATTAACAGAAAATATTAGTATGATAGATATAGATATCATACCCCAACATAATAAAAAGTAAATTGCAAGACTTGACATGAAAGTAGAACTTGAAAACGAGAAGGGTTAAAGAACCACTTAAAAATTCGGTAGCCTAACAGCGCCACTTAAAACATCAAAATACTGAATTGAAGAGATCAAATGGGGTCTCTTATCATATAATAATAAAATATCAGTATGATAAATTTAGAGATAATACCCAAACATAAAAAAAAGAACTTGAAATACATTATATGAAAATAGATCTTGAAAAATGAGAAGGGAGAAAGAATCTGTTACAAAAAATTAGGCAGCCTAACGGCGCCACTTAAAACATCATAAAATGACATAACGAGAGTAAGAGGGGATCTATAATTATATGAACATGAAAAGGGAATTAAGAGGAGTATAAAAGAACATCCTTTAACATAAGAACATGGAGCATAAAAGAAATGACATAAAACAGATTTCTTGAAAAGAAAGAGAGATGCCGGATCCCTTACCTTAAAATGTAACTCTTAAAACTCAAAGGATTGGACCTTGAGGGCTTGGGGGCACCTTGGGAGGACTCTTTGGGAGGTATGTAGACCATAAATTAGTTGAGGATGGTTTTGGAGTAGAATGGATGAGAGGAGGGCTTGGTATTTATAGGTAAAGTGAGGGGACAAGGCATTAATGGCCAAGGGACCCCTCAAAAGTGGTTTTCTCAAAACCATGTGCTTTACCATGATATTTCCCATGAAGTTAGGACACATGGGGCCCCCAATACAATAACTCATCACCTTTGGTTGGCCAACCCTTAAAATATCTCATGATATCATCATGACACTGTAATGATGTCATTAAACATACCGAAACCCTAAAACTGTATTTTTACTATTCACTGAAAATTCAACTTTCTCAGAAAAATCCCAAAATTTCACATTAACCAAATATCAATGCTATGATTTCAAAAATGAACTCCATTTTATAAAAATAATTTTCTAAAAATTTTTAATTTTATTTTTAAATAAATACACTATTCACCGAAAATTCATTTTTTTTAGAAAAAACCCCAGAAATTACCTTAACATTATATCGATGCTCTGAGTTCAAAAATGAAATCCATTTTATAAAAATAATTTTCTAAATAATTTTAATTTAATTTTTAATTAAAAAACACTATTCACTCGAAAAAAACTAATAATGGAATAATAATTTATGAAACCGTTATTTAACCATTTTATTAAATCACATTACTTAATCAAGGTGCCTAGATTATTTTAATACTTTCTTTAAGTGAGGTTACAAATCTATTTGGTAACAATACTAATCCTAAGCATAAAATCACTATTCATAATTTACTATTCATCAAAAATCATGTTGATCTTATTAGACTCTAAATTTCGTACTGAACATAATTGTAGAAGTCCATTTTTTGAAAATCATTACACATTTTTAATTATATAAGAAATACATAAACATTTTTTAAAATCTCCTTTCTCTAAAATTCACCAAAAATATGCATACTATATTTATCTGGACATTTGAAAAGTCATAAACATTATAATAAGAAGAAATCCCAATTTTTATTTAAAACAAAGGATTACACAAGGCAGTTACGGTCTCCTTAAATAGCCCCTTATCACGCCAGCATAAATCTTTGTGATTTATACCTGGGGCGTATGATTAAATGTTTGTTGTGATACCTTTAAAACTGCTAACACGGTGGGTGCGGACTAACGAACAAGTCCGAACCCACCGCCCTTTTTGTTCTTCATGTGCGAAATGGCGGACGATGACAAAAAAAGCCACACGGGCGATGTGAGGTCCTCGTAGTGAAGGACGGGCCCCGAGAGGGCCATTGGCGAAGACGACGCATTTTTCAGAAAACCAGAACACATCCAGTGGTCCGCGAGGCAGCCCGCCGGCGCGCCACGCCTGCACGGCGGTGCCGGTGGTAGGTGGCGGCGGTGCCTGGCGTGCCACCGGGAGGAGCCGCCGCAGCTGAAGCCGCGACGTCAGGACGCGGTCCCGCGACCGCGCGAGACCGAAGGGGGACGGGACGCGGCAGTCAGCCACGTCTGCTGGCAAGGGCGGCCCCACATGGGGCCGCGACTCCTTCACGCGGGGGCAGTGCCCTCACCCATAAAGGTTCGGCCATTCAGCCGAACCCCTGGCCAACGCGCTCAGTGCGCCGCGCGCTGGGCCGGTTGTCTGGCTGGTCCGCCAGATCGGGTCACGCCGGTCGGGCCAGGCCGCGCCCAGGCCGGGCCGGGCCGCACCGGCCGGGCCGGGCCGCACCGGCCGGGCCGGGCCGGGCCGTGCCCAAGCCGTCCGGACCTAGACCAGGGATGGGTCAACCCGGTTTTGGCCGACCCTGGGGGCATCGGGCTGGGTCGGCCCGGGCCCGACCCCCTTAATACCAAACCTTCTTCGGTCTTTTTCCCATATCTTGGGATACAGACCTCCGATTAACACATCGTCAGCCCCGATACGATCCTTGGATCGAGATGGTCATTTCGGTATATCTCACTCAAGGTTTCATAGTACTTTTGGTTCGGCCGTGTTGGTACGTACACTAAACCAACCGGGCCCTCGGAGCGGAAACGCTTATAACTTGAGCTCCGGACGTCCGATTGACGTGTTATAGACTTTGATGGATTTATCTAAGTGATAAAGATCTTTTGGATTACATTGTCTGAGGTTTGGACATAGGTGGAGTACAGTCGGGTTGGTTTTGACTTAAAAACCAACCGGTCCCCTGGGATGAAAAAGCCAATAACTCTCAGACCGGGTGTCTGATTGACGCACCGTCTGCGACGTTGAGTTCCTGTTGACGATACGGAGCTTTTGGATACATCAAATCTGGATTATGTGTCAGTTGATGTATCATCCTCTCGGCTTGTGCAGCGGACCCTCCCGAATGACCTTGCTATGTGTGGGAACCCTAGACCTGGCTGCGACTGCGACGACGACGACAATTGTGCAGAGATCCTCAGTGGATTTGACGGTGGCGACTACCGCACTCAGCGATCCTACGTGGATTAGTGCTACAGATCCCGTGTGGGTCCGATCATGTGTGGGTCAGCACTCAGTGGTCCTGTTTGGGCCAGCGCCTACAGATCCTATGTGGGTCCAATCCTGTGTGGGTCTTTGCGGGGGTTAGTTACCAATCGATCCTGTGTGGGTCAGATCCTTTGTGGGTATTTGTGGGGGTTAGTTACCTATCAATCCTGTGTGGGTCAGATCCTTTGTGGATCATTGCGGGGGTTAGTACCTATCGATCCTTTGTGGGTCCGATGGCATAGATGAATCAATGGATATATCTGATCATCTCTATCGTCATACGAAGAAGTATACATGTGTGAGCTAAATCCTCTTTTTCTTTCCTCTGTGGATTGTGTTGTGCTATCCTGTTTAGATTACGTTTTGATTTCATGGGTGGACTGGGTCGTACTTGGGCTTGGATGTTGGAGCTGAACCAGGAATTGATGACTTAGGTATATGGATGGTCATATACCTAAGTAGATTCGGATGTTACTTTGTGATTGTATCTTTCCTTTGTGGATTATCCGTTGTGGATTCTGGGAGACCTTCGAGGGTCTCGGGGTCCCTACTAAGTAGCTTATACTCACCACTGCATGGGCTATGCCCGCACTACGTTGTGTTGGTTGCAGACGACGAACAGCGCTGATTGTGGTTGAGGCTTGCGGAGGAGGACGGTACATAGATGTTGACCACTGGTCGAGACGTACTCGGAGCGGATGGCTGGACCTGAGGAGTTGTGGAGGCTATCTGTACTCACCCTTCATGTGGGACTTCTATTGGGCGGCTCGACGTTGCGATTTTACTTTGAGTTGTTGTTTTCCCTTTGTATTTGTACTTTACTTTCAGTTTGGGTTTGTATTCTGGTCCACTTACTTTTCCTTACTTATTGTTGTAATCAGTTTTTACATAGTTTTTACTTCTACTGCTTTCTTTCTCTGTGGTGTTTGTTTACTTTACAAAGGAAATGCCTTCTCTTTTTACAGGGATTTACGCCTTGGTTCTAGTCGTCAGCCCCTGGCCTATGGAAGGCGGGCTTGGGGTAGTCACGGAACGGGCCCCGAGGATGGGTCATGACAATATCAGTTAGTCATATTACCCTTTATCATTCGGGGGTGTTACACAAACGCATATTCAAGTACTATGATTCTACCCCCAATACATTAAAATTTTAATTCTAAATAATGGTGATTTCGACCGTAGAAATAATTTTTATGTATACTATTTTGATTTCTAGTAGTTTAGTGAAATGCTCGACACAGTTTAAACAACACCTCATTAAATTACATGAAAAATACCAGCTATAGAATCTCTATATTATTTCACAAAAAATCCTTTAGACATAGTAGTTAATACATCATCTCATCATTTAACACTTGTGTTCTATTATAAAACCTAATCATGATGACTTAACATCCTAAGACATTTTAAAATTGTCCAACCACCCACACTAAATTCTTAACCTGTCTCTCGATGAAATTTCATAGTGCAATACTAAAACAAAATACTCCAGTCATCATGCTCACACCCGAGAGAACTAGTATTATAGTTATTTAACCCACTATCAGACCACACCAACTTGATCTAGAGCATGATACTAATATCTATAATTGGTCTAATACTGCATCTAAGTCTCAAATCTTGTATTTCCTATAAGGAAACATATTTTTCTATATTTTTTTGCAAAATGGAACCCCAATAAAATCTTCAACATCCACTGATAGATATCAACACACCAATGATACTTTTAACATGAAATTTGTACCTTCATGATTTATATGACGATCCACAGAAGAGAAGTACCTCTATAATTGACCGAATAAACTAAATCATGTATCTCCATATACTATGCTCCATAAATCACCTAATATAATTACAAAGTGTGGTTATAATACTCTTACCTAATATAAAACATGAAACACCAATTGTTACCCATTCCCATCACAACTATAACATCATTATCATTATTGCCTCAATTTATAAAAAATATGGGTAACAATTTCCATAGTAATTAGTTTTCCTACAACCATATATTTTTTCTTATATCATTCCTTGTCCATTTACCCAAATGAGTCCCAATATCACATGTGTATCACTATATCTGATCAATGCTCAGCGATGATGTTAATTCATAAAAATGCATGAACTCGGTCAACCTTTACAGTATTCCCTAATCAATTTTAGACATCACCTCATACCACTAAGTTATATATCCCATATCACCAATCCATTTTTTAATAAGATCACTATAATCTCATCAAACCAACTCATCAATCTATATTTCAGTTTATTCCATGGATAACCGGGGAAAATTCACCCTCACACACTAAGGCTTTCCAGCAAACACTAAAACCTAAATCAATATCCTCTAGAATAGTGATCCTTTAAGAAACCTATAATATGTTCTCACATGTTATAGACCCCAATCGTACTCAAACCAAATCGATTCTTGATCACATATGACTTTATCTCACATCTAGATTCACTCTCCAATGAGTTTGGTTATTTTTAATATAGGCTCATTTTCTTAAAAAACCAACAAAGTTCCTCACTCAATTGAAACTCATACAACTACATAAGGCACCATAATCATGCTAATGATAACCTCATAGTCCCCCACCACATGGGTGTCACTCCAAAATCATGACAATCTCCTCAAACTCCCACTATACCATCAAAATCATATCATATATTAAATGGGTCCTATATACACATAATACTTCCCCATTAAAAATAGCCTTGATACCAAAAATAAGGTATTTTGTATTTTGTATATCAAACCACTTAGAGGTATCCTTGTAACAACCGGATTTGGTTAATTATAATTCCCCCATGAAGATATATAGAAAAACTTCATATATTTTATTGTTGCTGAAACTTTAAGAGACTAAACACCACACTCTAGGAAACATGTTCCCATATATAGATCACCTCTCAAGCATAAAATTTTTGAACTAACATACTATGGTTGCCTCTAAAAATCCCTCCAATAAAGGGATAATATAGCCTCCACCAAAAAATTCCACATAATATGATCCACAAAACCTGTCATATGAAAACCACTCATGATTAAAAATATTATGTCGTTTGAGTTGAATTCTAAAGAAATATGTGATGAATCGTTATATAATTTATCATTTAAAATTATAATAAGTGAACTCACATCAGTAAAATTATTCATATCGATAGAAACATATGTCGCGTGAGTCATACATGCCCCTAATGTTGCATTTAAATGGTCATATTTCTAATAGGCTAAGAGAAAAAATTTAATAATATCACATAAACTTGTATTATTTGAGAATAAAAACAACAAGAATAGTGAGAAAATATCAATCCCTTACCTCGAGTAATCAAGACTTCCCATTGGAAAAGTTTTCATGATGCACCAATCTAAGTTCCATCACACCCTTCAACACATCAATATTCTCTATCTAAAATACCCCAAATGGTAGGAAAATAAAAATTACACTCTGATATCAATTGGTAATGCACTGGACCGAATGTCACTCCATTGTTCCTTAGGTTGAGGAGTTATATGACCTCATGTATGCCACCCCATTCACCAAATGTTTCCGGCTAGTGGTGAGAGACTAATAAATTCATTAGGAAGACTATGACCTTCAAAAAGAGTAATAAAGTAGTATAAAATAACTAAAAAATAATTCAAACAATAATTATAGTACACAAAAATAAATAAAATTATCTAAACAATTTATCATGTAGATGTATAAAACCATACATCACATAGATCACCCACTTAGTCGATCACATATAAAAATTTAAACAAAATTAAATATAAATTTTCTAAAAATTCAACATTGAGACTTTCCTAATCCGGGTCCATAAATACCTATTAAGTGCCCCAGTCTGATCCACTGCATGTTCTATGATTTATCTAAAATTATTCATGAGATCTATACATGAACCAATGTGTTCATATTGGGTATGCGTATATAACTTAGTATGGTCTGACCAATTAGCCTTAATATCTTCCAAAATATAAATCAATGTGCACAAGGAACACAAATTTATTAATAAATATTTTTCCCATGTTTTGTATCTTAACCATGTGTCACTTGAAGAGGTGCAAATACTCATTGGGTTATCGTGAACTAACTTGGACAACAAGACACCGGGATGTACATGCTTCATCACCATACTAAAATCCATTCACCACCTCATGTCATACATACCATCCCACATCCAAACACTCAGGGTAAGGAAAAATATGAATCCAAATCAATACCCACCATATGGTAGGTTCCAATACCATTCTCGATAGAAACCTCTCTCTATGGTACAGTTATATGTCGAGCACTTGACCTCTACCTTATCACTAAATGTAGAGTCAATCTATTAGATCAGGGGATATATCTATACTCATAATTTTCACTCAATATTGTCTCTACATATGATCCCATCTCAAATATAAATGTCAAACCTTATAACTACCATCTCACTCAAGGAAAGGTCCACAAAAACACCTTCTCACTCATGGTGAAGCCATACCGGTCTTAAACTACACCTTCTCACCCATGGTTCTTCCATAAATGATGCATAATTATGCATCCATATCAATTATGGTAGTCCATACAACTCCATCTAACACATTATGGGTATAGGCCTTAGGATCCACATCCCCACACTAGAATCCAATAGCTATCATATACACATCAATAAAAAGATGCACGTAACAAAGAAAAGGTCATGTTACCCATCACACAAATCATTATCCAATCATGAGGGCCTTATTTACTTAGGTACTAGACCCTAATTCCAAATCATTAGAACCAAATAGTGTTGGGCATACATCTATGACCCCAAAACCCATCTACCCATCCAAACCTAATACCAAATAGGTGGGACCCAATTCCCATCCAAACCCCCCTTTGTATCCCAATTCTAGGCCCTAAATCTATACCCATGGCCCATATATGGGCCTTATCTCCCATCCCGCAAGGGTGATATTTCAATCCATACCAAGATGGGAACCCCTTTCTATCAAACACACATTAATTTTAATTTTATTCTTCTTACTTTCCACACACACCTATACTCTCATCCATCATTTAATTTCAGTTACTAGTCACTCGTAAGATGTAAGGTCATCTCAATATCATCACTCATACCCAAGCCCCCACATACCTTCCAACTTAATCTAAAAACCCATAATAGGATATTTAATATCACCAAAAATACCCTGATAACAACCCAATACCTAATTTCAACCAAACCAAAACCTTCTATTTGTCAATGGAAATATAAGTCCCTAACAAACAAACCCAAACCCCAAGAAATATTAAAAATTGTACTCTCATACTTAGACAATATATTCAATTGTTCTAATGGGTCCACCTACCTCACCTATGGAGTTAAACCTACTCAAAGCTCAAGTAAGACTTGTTCATGATCTTCTATACTCATAAGAACCTATCCCATGACAATATAACAAAATAATTAAATATAAAAATATTAAACCTAATTAAAATGGTAATAATAACCTAAAAACCCATCATGCATCATCACCACGATGAAAACACCTCTGTAAATGTGTTATCTAACTTTCATAACCTAATCTATCCAAGACACATGAAATCACCATCATTCAAAACAAAATTCCACCATGATCCTCTGTAATTAGAATTGAAACCTTCTATAAAATTTCATAAATCAATAACTAATTAATTGAAAAAAATTGAAAACAATAGTGGGATGAACATGCCTATAGTCACTAAAAAACACCATGAAACGTCCCCCATTCAATGTGGATTGGGTTATAGGGGGAGATGTGGAGGAGCTATATGAAATTTTTCTTACTACATTCCAATGAATAGTGAAAAATAATAAGGGTTAAAAATATTAATTTCTATCCCACCTTGATTTAAATATGTTGGTTATGGTAGCATTGGGACATGTCCAAATGGACCACAGAATAATCCCTCACCCAAGGTAGCCTTATGGTGCAAACCTCAAGGATATATAGAAAAGGTATTCCCTCATTCCCTAGAGATGGCTTGGAGAAGTGTTTCACAACACAAACTACATTATGGTTGGCATCATGATACCCCCCCCCCCCCCCTCGTGGGCCCTCCATGGTGAATCCCTTATGATGACACATAAATATCACCCACATGGTTGCACTATGGTGATTCCGTCCTAGATACAACACATATTTCCCCCAAATGTTAGGGTCGATCCCACCAGTCCCCCTCCCTCCCCACGGTGTTTCCACTTATAGATGAGTTTTTGTTTTCCTCAACCATGTCCATCATTTCATAGTTATGTTCAATATGTAGTGGTGGTTAAATGAAGGTGAAATTATAATTCCAAGGTAAATCAATCCCTTCTCCATTACTTACTTGAGGACATGGACACCCATCATAAACTCTTTTCCCATCCAAAAAATTTTTACTAAGATACACTATCACTCATATTCCATATATATTTCCCAATTCATGAAAATAAGATTACTTCATATCATAATTTAAACTCCCCCAAAATTGTAATGACCATAAAATTAGTGGGTCGTATCTTGAAGTGTATAATTATATTGTTATATTATTGGTAAAAGTGTAAAAATATTATTGTGGTATAAACTATGAAGGTATCTTTTTTCTAGTAATGATTATAAGGTTTATTTGGATATCACATTCTATTTTAGTTCATTTTTAATATATGATAATGTATATGGATGTCAAAACAACATTCATTAATGATAATTCGATCATGTATGTGTATATAATATAGACAAAAGTTTTTTAATATATAAATTGAATCACTATGTCATTCTGGTTTAAATAATAAATTTATGGATTGAATAAATAATATCAAGGATTGAAAATATGGCAAGATGATGTAATCTAAGATTTTGTTTTAATTAATATAAATGATGAGTCTTTTATATACAAGTGGTCTAGTGGTGATATTTATTTTATGTTGAATATGGATTACATACAACACATTTAAATGATATCCCAACTTTATAATCTGTGAAGATATTTTTTGGAAAATTATTTTCAGTGAAAGACATTAATGAAAGATCATATATACTAGGTATGAACATATATAAAGATAAATCAAAGAGTATTCATAGTTTGAGTCTAAACACATAAATTGTTTAATTGATAAATTGTTTTAATATATAGATCTCCAATAATGGGTCGTTAAAATTTTATTTGTGATTATTATTACATATTATCAATGACCCTTTAATGATGTAGAAAGTTAGCACATAAATTAGATTCCATATAATTCTATGATGGTATGAATTCTATATATCAATGTGTGTACTCAATTTGATAGATATAATAACTATAAATCCAAATCTAGTGACTGTAATTAGATTATAATAAAGTATATATTTCATTATTTCAGAAGAACTAAAGATTGTTTCTTCATCATTATAAAATAATAAGGGCTCACAATAACAGGTAACACTAATTCTAGAAGTAAAAATAAAAATAATAATTAAATATATCACTACGGTTACATGTTTTTATATAATGGTGTAACTATTATTTGTAAGAGTTTTAACCAACACACCTTGGTAGAATCAAAAATATATGAAGAGTACATCATTGAATCATATATTATCAACAACATTTTTTGTATCATGACATTTTCCACTAAACATTAGGAGGTTCTTTTATATTGAGATCAGGAAATATTTATAGTAAAAATAAGAAAGCAATATCTTATAAAAAGGAACCATAATGAAATAAATGCAATAAAAAATCCTTTCAATTCCTATTTATTTTTAAAAAAAAATGAGAATGGAAATGTAAATATATATTGCATAGAAATAAAGTAGAATATAGTGGATGCACTAAAAAATATAATATTGAAAAATCATGTGTTTCATGTTAATTTTATAGGTATTGGAAACAAGGAAGACAGTATGTAACAATTTTTTTCAATGTAAAAACATCATTGTTTTAAAATACGGTGATATATATTTTTCATTATTTCTTGTATATTATGTTTTTTTACATAATAAATTGAATAATAAAAAATTCTCGAAGTATGATTTTGATTTTTTCAGAACTGGTAATCATCATCGAGTATTTTAGGTTGTGAATATATTTTAATATTTTTGTGAGTAGGGTCTCATTTTTGATACATAGTATACTCATGAGATTACAATTAGTGACTTATTATCAAAACTAACCATGAAAATTATATCACAAGGAATTACAGACATATGGGCATTTATATACTTATGGGCATAGATTTTTTATTAATACTCAGTAGAAAAAAATAGATTTTAATTATGTATTTAAAAATTTATGTTTTGATATTATTCTAATGAAACTATTGGTGTTGGGATGATCCAGGATGGTTATGTATATAGTTAATCATGTGTTTGGTATTTTTTAATCCAGGTAGAATTTTTAATCTTGAATTAAATGTATAACATTTGGGAGATCTTTTTATTTTTGTTGTGGAATAAATAGTAATCCTTAGTTAACTAATATTTTACATAATCGTCTACTTGGATAAATGACATGTGATATATTAATTCTATTTAATTAGAATTTATTAGAAAATAAGGAATATATAATTTATATAATATTCTATTAACATATTCCATTTCTAGTGGGTTTAATCAATTCCTTAGACAAAAGGATTATATAAGTATGTATATGATAAATAGAGTTATGGTGGACATGTTTCTATAGAGATATAAGTTTGTTTGATCAATATCATTCTAGACCCCATTAAAGATTGAGTAGAAAGGAAATTTTTATATAGGTTTCACATTTCTTATAATTAAGAATTATGGAACTTATTATTCTTATCAATCATTAAAATACTTGTAGGTTGGTACAATTAGGCTAGGAAATGAAGATTAAATTTAGTTACAAAAGAATTTTATTGAAATTAATAGTTTTTATATGATATCCTTATCCAAAAAAAATTTTATTGATCCATAATTAATTTGATGTTTTTAAATAAAATCTATGAGGATTTAGTATTAGTGGAATTTTGTTTAATATTAACTGAATTATAACAAGGAAATTGAAGTGGGGCCTTACTGCTCACATTATGAGCTATAATAAATACTATAAAGCAATGACTTAATTTTTCATATTAAACCTTTGATAAGGGATATAATTTATTAATCCATATATATTTATTCTATTTATATTTATAACATTTTTTAGGATTTTAATGCATCATGTGAGGATACATTTATTGTAATGTGATAAATGATGTGACAATGATCCCTTGTGCAGTTGATATGATTATAAAAAAGGGTTTTAAGGAATAAAATCATAAATGGTCATCCAAAACTTATGAATGATTAGTTTTTCTCAATTTAGTGATTAAATATTATATAAATATATGTTTCTAAATTTGTTTTTATAAGATTCGAGAAAGAATTGATAATTTTAAATTGATTTTTCCCTTATTCACAACATAAACCATGAGATATTCTAGAACCTAATTTATGTTTAAGGATACCTCACACAATATTTTAGTGATTTAGATGGAGGGTGTATATCTACCATATGAGGAAAGATTTGGTAGATCATTACTTAATGATCATAGTCATTCTCACTATTGTCCAAGAGAAACTATGATAGTAATCTACATATTTTACCATTCTCTATTTATATGTCAAAATTATTTAACAACAACATATAATTTTTATTTAGGTTTATAATACTCCATCTAGGAATTATAATTAACATTAAAACCCTAAAATATGATTGAGATATTTATAGTGGATTAATTTCAGAATTAAAAATTGGTTACTTTGTTCTTACCATAAACATAAATTCTATTTAGAATTCTTATTTAGATAAGAACGTAATTTATTTCATGATAAAGAAAAAGGGTTACTCTATATATATATATATATATCAGAAATGTTTTAGTGAATTGGAAATATGTTTAGTCGTTTATATATTCTATATAAAGAAAAAGTTAAGTATAAAATTCAAAATAAGAAGTTATAATGGAACTGTTGAAAAACCTTTCACTTTTAAATATTTCACCTTATAAATATAAATGAAAATTAATTTGATGTCTTGGATTTTCCATGTTTTATTTTTAAATATTATAGGGATTTTTTTATTGAGCAGGAACTAATACAACATAAGATTTTGAGGCACAAAGTTAGTGAAAAATGTTTCAAAAAAATTAAACTTTTTAACTGCACATGTGTGTGTTTTTCCAGGAAATGTGGAATAACTCTTAAACAGTTTCCTAGATCAGATCATTGAGGGAACCGTTGAGCTCAAAATGGAGGTTTTACCCTAGGTACAATTTAACATTAGTCGACACGAGTTATCTTTAGAAAATAGTCAAGGAGGATGTAACCAAAAATTAAATAATTTAATAAAGAAATTGTTTTAACATAGTGACATTCATTTTATTAAGTATTTTCGATTATGCAATGAGATCGATCAAATGACACATGTCAGATTAGACTAACCATGAAAATGATTAAAATGATGCTTCCTTTTTCATCAGTGATCGATACAAATTGAGGTAGGACTTTTATTCATTTGTTTTACCATTCTTGAATTATACAACAAACATTGACTAATCAATAAAATGATTACCTACGTATTGGCCGTTATTCCAGAATGTGAAATTATATTTTTTATTATTGGTATAATTATATTTATTCCTCATAATTTATCATTATAATAGAAATTTATTGAGTTTAACATGAAAAATTATTGAGTTTAGTTCCTCGGGATTGTGCTTTATGATTTTCTCCCCCTGTTCATTGAATTCTTCAATGTTGGATCCTTGTGGTCACAGATCGACCTTGTAAAGATTCTCGAAATGTAATTAGACACCCAGAATGGAAGAAAAATGACAATATAGACCATATATATTTAGATAAGGACATAAGGTTCTTATATCTCTGACTGTTTCATGTTTCCGACAACATAGGTGGCACAGTACTCCAAAGAAGGGACTACCTGCGTGGCACCAGCGACCGTCGACTAGCGATGATGCTTGAATGAACGTAAAATGGTGCGACATGACATAGCCAGTAGAGGAATTTTCCACTACGTGGGACATGGTTGGTGATCATGTGGACTAGGACAAGTGAAAAAGTTTGGAGAGGTGGACCAGACTGAGGAGGTCAGGCCCAAAGGGTCAGGTTAGATTTGGTTCATACACAATGTTACCCAGGCGGAGCCAGGACAAGGTCGACTACAGTAGTTGACCATCAGTTAGGGAAACTCCAACTTCTATGGCTGCATGGAAGCTGGGGGTGATCAGCCATAACAATCGTAGGACCGACAGTGTCGTCAACCCAAAGGACTTGTGACCCCATTTAAAACATCAAACTATTATATCTTCTAAATATATCATCTAATCGATGAGATATCTATGTGATTGAGACTCAAAAATTGACATACTCCCTTTGAGACAAGTGGTGAGTTTATTTTTGGAACATTAAAAGTTGATAGTGTTCCCTTGGTCCATTCCTCGAGGGTTTATTAAGCAATTATGTCCACATAACTATGTTATTATCCTCTATAGAGGCTAAGTCCTAGATAAAGTATATTATACCTCCATTGGACTGGAGTGTGATCCTCTATCAGCCTAAGTGGAGTTTTTTGGAATCTACATGACCACCGAGGGCCGGGCATTGGTCCTCCATCTAGCAGGCCACATCAGGAGGGTCAGTGGTATTTCCCAGTGTGTTTTGGTTTGATCATATACATTACTGGTTAATCCAGATTGTTTAAAAATTATTCCCCATTGTTTCTAGCTGAGACCCCCACTCGGTGTATTATATTCATCCTAGACAAATGGGTTCTCTTTAGGTGGGGCCCAAATTAGCCAGACCTCTTCACGAGTGACTTCAATAATATCATGGATCAAGGAGTGATATATCTCATAATGAAAGTTCTTAGTGAATAATCGTAGTGCTGGTAATTGGTTATGGATAACCTATAGAAGTGTTTTCTTGTATTTGGTATATCTAGATATTCATGATATATTTATTGTACACATATACCTATATAGTGTGATATTTTTTGTGTTATTCCGTGTGGATTTCCTCTATAGTATTTCTTTGTGGTACATATTTGTTTATGCCTTTTTAGTTTCTAGGTTTCCAAATGATTATTATTATACTCACCCTTTCATGGGACTTTACCGCATGTTTAATGTCTTGTGCAGACGATCAACCTTTCAACAGAGTCCATGGTAGACCAAGACTCGGTAGTGCTTTATGAGACCGGATAGACAGAGGTGTGTTCCTGCAGCTTTTTAGATTGCAGGCCCAGTACCTCTTTTCTTACAAGTTTTACTCTAGGTTATAGTATCTTTTTTGTGGGCTTGTATTTAGACATGTTTCCATACCATTAATTTCACAGTTATACTCTAGTTATGGGATATAGTAGTTTGCACGCATTTTTTACTTACTGTTTTTAAATTTTAGTATTTTTGGCTGGGAGATGTGGGCTTGTGTATAGATCCTTTAGAATAATGCCTCCCATTAGTTGGATATATATACACTTGATTCTAATCAGTATCCCCAGGCCTATTAGAGTTGGACTTCGGGTTTTCATGGAATGATCCCCTCTTAGATGGTTCATGACAGAGTGGTATCAATGATGTGTTAGTTCTACTTTAGGATGAGTAGTGTCTAATATTGGTTTGGAAAATCTGTTTTTATGTGTTTTGAGTTAGGATTAGATGCTAGGGAATCAAGTGTTTGTGTATCGTCCAATGTATCCATACATCAGGACTCTAAGCACCTTATTTTTGAAATGGTACATGGAATGGCCAGTTGTAGGGAAAAACAATGGTACATGCATCATATAAAAATGGTTGTGTTTTCTATGTTCTTATTGAGTTAGAAGTTGAAATATACTCTATTGATTGTGGTACATCTTGTTTTATTATAGGATGGATCCATGTAGATATCCATCCAGGATTCCACTAAATGATCTCAGGGATGATTCTCTTAGGGATAAGCCATCGGTACAGGGACCTGTATTAGAAGTGTCACCACAGGGTATTTTACTAGAAATACTGCCTCCAGTAGTCTAGTAACTACTACTCAAACTACCACATAAGGATACATGTAGGATGAGTATGGTGGACAAGTTTTAGAGGTTGCGACCACCCATGTTTTGGTGTGATCCATTTTCCCATATTGCTAAGTATTTACTAGAGGCAGTCCATCGTGTTTTCTTCCTTGTGAGGATTTATGCCGATCAAATGAAAATTCATTCCATGCGTCTTCTTCATGGGTCTGCAGGGTGATGGTTGAGTTTAGTTACTTAGTCACACGATGAGATAGCTCTCTCCTATACATAATTAGATCATCCCTTTAGAGAAAATTTCTTTTCTATCAAGATACGATTGGTGTGCATACATGAGTTTTTGTTTCTATAGTATTGTAATATGACCCTGGCAGAGTATTTAGCAAAGTTTTCTGATCTTTCCTGCTAGTCCATAGATATGGTGTGGGACCATTTCATCAGGGCTCGAACCTTCAATAAGGTCTTATACTTGGAAATATGTGAATCATTGGTATCCATTACCATTCATGCCTACGGAGGGTTAATTGAGTGAGCACTGCTAGTGAAGATATATCTTGCAGAGAAAACACCGGTAGTGGGTGCTAACAGTGGGCGTCGGGTAACAGAGACATCGATGTCATGTATCCAATGATAGATGTAGGGATCCACGTGGGCCAAGAACTCCATGATTTGATCACAGGACATTGGATTAGTGGTTTAGGGTTCCCAGGGTGGCTTAAATCATATAGGGTTAGATGGTGTTACACATGCACTGGTCGAGTACATTTAGCCTAAGATTTCTTGACTTGTCGTACAACTGATCAAAAGAGAGTTGAGGGACCACTAAGGTAGAGGTAGAGACATGATCAGGGTGGTCTGTAGGGTGGATGACACAGAATAGGAGTAGGAGGGGTATTAGGAGGAGTTTAGGGTTTTGACCTATTACCACCACCACACCCTGGTGGTCCACGCCAGTCTCAGGGAGCTGATGGATATAGACGACAAAAGTTTTAGGAAATAGAGGCTTAAAACCCCAAGGATCTATGGATGATTCAAGGTAATATCTATGTATTTTTCACCTTAGTTGTAGTTTTTTTAGTCATAGGTTCTAGTAATTCCTTTCATTCCATGAATCTTGTTTAAGGCTCCGAGATTCTAGTTGAACCATTTAATGGACCCTTATGCTTAGAGAATTCAACCAGAGGAGATTCGATGATCAAATACTAGCTCCGATAGTGTGACATAAATCTCAGCGGTGAGAGTTTTGGTTTGGATCTCATGGTATCAGTGTCGAGGCCTTACAAGGTCATTCTTGGCATGAATTGGTTATCCGTAGTTTAAGCTCAGATTGACAATTTTAGGCATAGAGTGAGGTGTGTTTAAAGTGATGGAATTTTATTCTCTATTATTGGTGAAAAAAATAGGCATCATAGGATGGACCCACACATAAGAGGTTGCATCCAATCACTAATCAGTTAGCTAGAAAGAACCTCGATGTAGTGGATGATATGATTCATCAGTTTCCTACATTGATGGTGGTGTATGTGGACATCTTTCTTGATGATGTTCAAGGTTTACCTCCCCATAAGTAGATTGACATATACATTAATATATAACTTTATAAGAAATGGATATCTACACCTACATATTGGACTACTCATATAGAGTTCCATTAGTGGAAGATACAGTTTGAGGACTTTTAGATGAAGGGCTTCTTGATATTCAATATTTCACCCTGGGAATCCCCAATTTTATCATCCAAGAAGGAAGATCAGATCTTGAGGTTATGTGTGTATCTACATCATTTAAAATAGGTTTCCATGAAGAATAAATATGCACTATCGAGGATCGATGAACAATTTGATCAGTTGAAAGTGGTGCAGTGGTTTTCAATGATTGACCACATATCTAGCTATCACCTGCTATGAGTATAGGATGATGATATACCAAAGATGGCCTTTAGATGTTGTAGAATCCACTAAAAGTAATTAATTATGTCATTCAACATGATAAACTCCCTAGTATTATTCAAGGGACTCATGAACCATTTCATTGAGCCTTACTTAGACCGGTTCATGGTGATCTTCATTGATGATATCTTTATTTACTCAACATTCGAGGATAAGCATTATAGACCAATATAGATGGTTCTGGAAACAAATTGAGGGCACCCACATTATCAGAAGATTCTAAAGTGTGTATTTTAGATTTGAGAGGACCATTTTCTTGGACTTATAATTTAATAGGATGAAGTTGTAGTGGATCTAGTAAATATTTAGGTGTTTCTTTCTTTGGATCCACCCAAGTGTGTTATAGAGGTGTGGAGTTTCCTTGGTTAGGAAGTGTACAATCAGAGGTTTGTACCCAAATTCTTTTTTTTGTAATCATCCTTAATAAATTTGACATGAAAGGGGAAACCATTCATGTGGATGGAAATGTTCTAGGATTGTTTTCAGTAGTTGTTGTAAAGATAGATGAGTGCTCCCATATTGAGAGTTCCTGAGGAGGGTGCTGAGTACATAGTGTTATGTGATGCATCAAGAACTAGGATTGGTTGTATCCTAATGCAGATAAAAGCGGTTTTTGCATATGGTTCACACCATTTGAGACCATATGATCAAATCTATGTGACCCATGATTTTGAGTTAGCAGTTGTAGTATTAACATTGAAGATGTGGAAACACTACTTAATGGGTAAGCTGTTTATCATTGACTCTTATCATAAGAGTTTAAAGTATATATTCTCTTTTAAGGATATGAAAATGAGACATATTCAAGCAAGATAACAAGTTCAGAGTTGCTGAAATAGTCATCAGAGTAGTTATCCTCATTGTAGTTATCCTTTATGGATGGAGATGGAGGAAATTAATACTAGTCGATGGTTGTCACCCCTCCGTTATTATAGCATGTTATAGAGGAACATCTTGAGGATTCCAACTATGAGATCTTACATGATCATATTTCCATAGGTCATTTTCCAAATGGATAGTCCAAAGGAGGGGAGAACATCTTTTTTTTCAGAGGATACACAATAGTACCAGTGACATTACGGGAGGATATTCTCAGAGAGATTGATGCATCCCCTTTGTTAGTAAATCCAAGTGTCGAAAATATGTACCAAGGCCACCAATGATAGTTTTTTTTCTTGGAATGAGGAACTGATTTGTGGGGTTTTTCTCTCGATTCCTCCCTTATCAGCAAGTGAATGTTGATCACTAGGATCCTGGAAGAAAGTGGGATGGGATATTTGATGAATTCCGGATAGGTTTACCATAAACATCTATAGGATATGGTTGCACTGTGGTTATTTTTTACCAACTCACCATGTTGTCCCACTTCCTATCTATCTGAGAGTAGAGTTTAGTAAAGATCTTGGGATTCCTCTACATGTAAGAGATACACTACAAAATAAATTGCTTTTTCCAGCATGGGTATATCTATTGGTAAAACTTCCTTTTCTGTTGGTAAGTCATTTTACCAAAAAAAATTCATATCACTAAATTGTTGGTAAAAACTCTTTCACTAAATTCTATTGAGACAGATAAAATAGTTTTATTAGAATTATAATAATACCAATAGATAATATATATCTTGGTCGAAATGTCATCCAACAGTTTAATATGACAAATTTATATGTTGGTAATATTACCAACATTTATATTTCCATTTATTAAAAACAATATCAACAATTAATATTTATTTATTAATTATATTTTGAACAAAATATTATATGTGGGTATTTCAGCATTTATTATAAAATTATATATTATATTTATTGATATAATTATATATAATATATTTATTATTCATTCATTATAAACATAAATTATATGAACATTTTCAAACATGAAATGAAGGTGTAAGAAACCTGTTAGAAATATGATTATAAGTATACAACTCCATGAAACTCCAAACTCTCATACATCATTTGTCATTCCAGGGTTCACAATCTGTGTCTCCACCATGAATTGCTCCCCATGCCTATTCCATTCCCCGACACCCCCACCCGTGGCATGATTCTCCAATTCATCATCTTCTCCTCATGCATATTCCAGGCCACAACAGCACCTGTGAAAATTTGATGTTGCTACATAATATTTTCCTCACCAGACATGAAAAAAATTATACAAGGTTTAATTCCATTCTCAATATAAACTACTGATAAATCATTCATCCACATACAAGATGAGTTAATCACCATAAATAACTACCAATAAAAGATCTTGAAAAAAATTAAAAATAAGAAATATGCATTATTAATTAATTTTTTCCCAAATTGATGTAGGAAATGAGAATAAAAATATGACAGTAACACAAATACTAATTGAAACTAGAAAAAATAAGTGAAAAAAAACAGAAAAAATGATGAATAAAAAATCTTACAGATGAAGGTACAAAATATAGAAATGTGAAACCCTTCACCCACTTATATCACCATTAATTGTTCTTCTCATGTTATCAAATTTAGTTCTTCGCAACTTGGAGACCTATAAATTTTCCATGAATATCCTATAGGAACTTCCATGGGGAAAGTATAATGAAATAATAATAAAAAGCAAGCTAAAGAATATAGGACATGTATATGGATGAATGCAATTACACTATGAATGAAATACTCTAAACAAAATGGAGTTTTAATGAAAAAAATGATTTAAAATGACCAGACCTGGATTTTTAATCAATTAAACTCATCCTTCATTGCATAGAAAATATTCCTCTTTGTTAATCCCACAAATTCAAAATAAACAAAAATCTATTATGTCTATCACTATGATAAAAGGATATAATCTTTCTCTACAACCACTGTGAAGGAATTTAGTTCCAAAGAGTGCTACATTATTCATTTAGAAATTGGTAAACAAAAAGAATCAATCTAAACACTTTATTCTCAAGTCTTATTATCAATAATTTGAAATTTCAATCGCGAATAATGGATCCTTCATAATTACACTGATTTTTTTAACTCAATCTATCGTATATGAATTTAGAAAATGAGATGAAAATAATATGATATCATAGTGAGAAGATGCATTAATTCTAGACAACAAAAATATTCATTATTCAAAACAAAAAACCCTAGATATATTTAATTGTAAGAAAATAAAATAATTATCGCTTAGTCCATATTTTTGAAGAGTTTCCTGGCCATATGAAAATAAAAAATATATAAAGATATTATATTGTGATGGATGATGAAATTTAACACATCAACTGTAGATTAAGAACAAATTAACAACCATTTAAATAACATCACAAGAGCATCATTTTTATAGATTGAAGTATCTACAAGAGAGGGAGATAAACAAAGAAAACAGTTATCCAATAGTTTCCAATTATAGGAAGTCTTCATAATTGGTAATCAACCTATTTAATAATGTAGTAATAATTGACTATAATTTAATATGATTCACACCATGAGTACACCTAGAATTAATATATTTTTTCTTTTAGCTTCCATTTTTGTCACATTTTCTTCACCCTCTGAAGAAATTATCCACTTGCACATTAACTCTACACATCTATATTCACTTCATTTATTTAAACTATAATTTGGTTCCTAATACCAATGATTATTCACCTCTCAAAAAAACAACCTAATTCAAAAATATAGAACTTGGGAATAAAAAAATTGAGGGTCATTGTAAAATATAAACATCTTCATACCTCCAAACTTCAGGTTATAGTACAACCATTCAATCATGAAAACACAATGAATTATATCTCAAATCATTAACTCAATTAGTGTAGTAAACATTCATTGAACCAAAGGATCTTCACACGAGCCTCTAAAAATGGATTGAATGGTTGTACTGTATCTTGATGTTAAAATAAAAGATATATGAAATTATTTCAAATAGATAACATTCTTCATTTGACAATCAGTGAAAAAGCCAAGACGAAAACCCAAAAATCATTTATGGATTCTTATTATACGTAAAATTCAAATAATTTTCCAGTGATATATTACCTTAAAATAGATAGTGAACACACCCCTTAGACCATGCCCTGAAAATTATCAATTCTATGTTTCAAGGAATTTCCATAGAAGCATGGAGATTGACATCACCTTCGCTGACAACAATCGTATATCGATGATATGCCTCCCTCCACAGTAACTTTGCAACCAAATAAAAAAATCATTGTTTGTGATGGGATGAAAGAAGAAACCCATGATCATTTTATAGGAAACCAACGTTATACTCCTTATTCCATCAATACTAAGATGTACGATGTAGCATAAAAAAGAAATCAGTTGCAGATTCTTTAGTAAAGAAGAACTTATATTCATTTTTCAAAAACTGAAGTAACTGCCAACCTTCCTGGCCTTTGTAAGGCCCATAGGAGGAAACTTGGGAAGGGATGCGGTCATATTACAGACCTTTTGTGAGGCAATAAAAACCCAAACTATGTTCAAATAGCATTATTTCTTCAGAAACTAAGAGATTACAAATGAGGAAAGAACTGATGTATAGGCTTAGAAAGATCCACCGTTACTTGCTACTATAGATATCCACATGTAAGTAGTTTTATTAATGTTTAACAAAAACACCAGAACAATTATGACAACCAAGAATTGGACACAGCCACCAAAGACAAACAAATAGTGAAGAAACTGTTCAAATTGGAAAACCAAAACTAAAACATCATTATTCCCTCTTCTATGTCAAGGAAGAACTATGATATAGTGTGATACGAGAGAAAAATTATATCTCCATGATATAAATGGATCCATTAGAACAACATGTAGAGTTCCCCCATCTCTGAGAAGGATTGAAACCCATAATCTTTGGGCTCATCCACATTTCCATCTTCTTCTCCAGTTCACTCTCTCCCCGTGACTGCGTGCGTTTCTGTTTCTCTATCTACATGATCTCAAGTAAAAGATGTATGCAGTGATGGTTCATGGTTAATGCGATATAAAGGGATGAGGAGGGTCAAAAAGGTTATGCACAAAGGGAAATTATTTATGAACTACAGTGGTAATTTTGGACTTTCATCTTCATATTTATTTCTTTGAAGAAGCCTTCATCGTAGCCTAGGTAATGAAAATGAAAGCAGGCGGTGGCAGAGAAAGTCGATGTTGGTCTTCTGCCATCCACTCGCTTGTTTGATGGTTTTTGGGTATCTTATTGGGGAGGATATTGGGTGGTAATTACAAGAGGATTAAGATTTATCATTTCCATTAAATTCAAATATATATAATAAATAACTACATATAATATAAAAATATTTTTTTTGAAAATATACATATTTATATATTTCATATGCATCCTTTTTTTGGAATAAAATTTGAGTTCGTATTGTTTTTGGATCATTTATCAATAATTGTATATTCTATATATTTATTTCATTAAACATTATTAAATTAGAAATATTATAATTCATTGTATAAACATGTGTTTTTTATCGAAAAAATTCCAGTTATAAGTAACTAAATAATAAATATATATTAAAAAATTTAATAAAAGAATTATTCTTATTAGATAATTTATAACAACATATATTTGTAATGGTAAATTTTTTGTTAGTAATAAAAATAAATACAGTATATTTATTTATTTTTAAATCAATTTTTTGTAACGATATCTTAAAACAACAGATTTTACTACTAGTAAAAGATTTTTTGGTATTGAATGATTGATACCATCATATATAATTGATGGTAAAAAAAATTTGTCGGTACCAAAAAATATTATCAAAAGTCCTTGATATTTGTTGGGAATACTCATTTTTACCAACAGACATGTTATATGTCATTGAATTTCTGTTAGTATAATTCAATTGTTTTGAAGTAATAGTTCGACTCCAATGATTTATATCGATCATAGTTTCATATCGTGATGGTCCCTTTACATCCTAGTTCGTTAAGGTATTTTATGAGGCGTTCGGGGCCCAATTGTGCTTGAGGATAACATTTCACCCACATACAGATGACCAAACTAAGTAGACCATTCAAATTTTGGAGGACATGTTGCATTCTTTCATCTTATATGTTTTATCATAGTTGGGATGTTCACCTGCCACCGGTGGTGTTTTTATAAACAAATTCTTATCATTACACTATTCGTATGGCACTATTAGAGTGATTGTATGGGTGACCTTGTAGGTCACCCCTTTGCAGGACTAACCCAAGAGAGTCTGCACTCAAGGGCATAAAATTGGAAAAAATGCTACAGAGAAGGTTCAGATCATCCAATAGTGGATGAAGACTACACAGAGCTACCAGAAGTCTTATACTGAGAAGAAACATAGGCCATTGGTGGTAAAGGAAGGAGATCATGTGTTACATTACATTACACCATGATGAGGATTATAGAGATTTTCCCAAGGTAGAATGTTATCCCCAAGGTTCATTGTCCATTTCTATATTCATATTGGAGTTGGAGAGGTGGACTACCACAAGATCTACTTCCGTAGCTAGATCTTGTACATAAAATCTTCAATGTGTCACATCAGAGGAGGTTTGTGCATGACCCATCACTTTTTATCAATGGGGGAGAGCTGGACATCGAGGATAGAGATACTTTTGCTGATTACCCTATGAAGATCACATATGGGTAGGAAAATATCACTTTTAGTTAGTTAACACCTTTAGTGCATGTCTGGTGGTAGTATGGGAATCTCTAGGATAGAACATGGGAGTTGGAGGATCATATTTAAGCTCACTACCTTCATCTGTTTGATTATCACTTGTTTTTTATTTTGGGGATGTAAAGCCCCATGTTGGGGAGAATGTAACATCTCTAAATTTATATATATTATTTTTAGATATTATATGGAATTATTTCAAGACTAGGTCCTAAGAAGGCATATGATCATGAGGCTGAGGGTTCCCAAAACATATTTATAAAAAATATTAAACTTTTTAATAGAACATGTGTACAGTATTCATGGAAAATTGGAATAACTCTTTAATTAGTTCCTATATGAGAAATATGAGGTCATAGTTGTGCTCATAATGGTGGATTTACCATATGATTTACTTAACATTAATTTTCATGGATCATCTATAGAAAATTTCAGGGAGGATGTAACTAAAAATAAAATAATTTGATAAAAAAAATTTTTTACACAGTGAATTTCGTTTAATTAAGTCTTTGCTAGGAATTCTGAGTTAGAATGAAAACCATGAAATTCCAATGAAGACATGGAGATAGTACCTCTATAAAAACTATTGGTAGATGAGGATGGATATATCAAACAACACTCTTTAGATTTGATGAACCTTTCAAACGACGACAACGATACATTGTTCTTTGTATGTGATCAAATTGAATCAAGGTAGGTCCTGTTGTTTTGTGATGTTTTCCGTAATTTTGAATTTTACAATTTATGAAAAGCAAAAATAAAATAGATTGACCTATGGATTGTTCATTACTGTTGGATGGGATATCATCTGTGAGATTATCAAGTGAATGATCTTTATTACTACTATTTTATCATTCCAAAGGAAATAGATTGCTTCCAACATGAAATAAGGATATGATTTGTTCCTCCATTTTTCTATTTGAGATTTTATCACTCTTTTCTTAATGTTCTTCACCATTGGATTCTTTTGTTCATGACTTGACCTTGATGGGTTCCTCCAAATGCGACCGGAACCTATAATTGGAGGTAAATCGACTAAATAGGCTGAATATGTCTAGATCGGGACACAAGGATCTCAGAACATAGATCGTCCAATGTTTTAAACATAAGAGGAGCTGCATTAGTCCACATAAGGGACCATCATCATGGACCTAGTGATGGTGTGTTCGTTAGCGTGGAGGGTGGCGGTGGCCGATGCATTGACTGGGCTAAGTTGGTCAGGCCGAGTAGGTCGGGCCCAATGGGGTGGGTTGGACAAGGGGAGACTAGAGTGACTGGGTCGGATCCAAGCCAAATTCAACTACAGTTGTCTATCATGAGCCGTGAAATCTCCAGATATTGTCTCCATGCCATAGTTGGGGGGGTTAACTGCCACGGTCGACTACGGCGGTTGGTCTACAATCCCAATGACCCCCTTCAAAACGTCAAACTGACATAACTTCTAAATAGAGAATCAAATCAATGATTCTTATGCGTTGTTGATACCTTGATGTTGATACTATCCTATAAAGGCATGTGGTGAGTTTTTAGTTTGTACCAGTACTGGTTGAGAACATTCCCTTCGTCCTTTCATTGAGGGTTCAGTATGATATTGTGTCGACAAAAATGGATTGTAATCCCCTCTATAGGTTGAGTCCTATATAGACTATGGATTCCCTATATTGGAATGGAGTGAGATCTTATATCGCCACTTTCTTAGTTTTTTGTAATCGACATAGCCACCAAGATCTGGGAGTTGGTCCTCCATCTAGAAGGTTGCATTAGCAGTGACAAAGGTATTCCACAGTTTGTCTGGGCAGGATCCTCTACATTATGGGATGATCTATATTGGGTATGTTGTATTCCCCTGTGTGACTGGGCAAGATCTCTTCTGTGTGTATCATAGTCTTACTAGACCAATGTGTTCCCTTTGGGCGAGTCCCAAATGAGTTGGAACTCTTCGAGAGTGTCTCTGATGATATCAGGTCTCGAGGAGTGTGTTCTCCTAGAACAAGTGTCCTTCAAGAAGAATCTAGTGGTTGTTAATTGGTTATGTCTTACCATTAGACTTTATATCTTGGATTGAGTATATCTTGATGTTCTAGTTATATTTATTGTATACATATATGAATGTAGGGATGACTGTTCTTTCCATTATGGTATTCCTTGTGGTTTTACTTTGTGGTAATACTTTGTGGTATTCCATTTTGGTATTCCGTTTTGCTTTTGGGATGTCCTACTATGTATTTCCATACTCTCCCTAGCACAATATTTTCCCACACGTGTCATGTCTTGTGTCAATGATCAACCTTTCGACAGAGTCCTGTATAGACTAGGACCATGCAGTGCTTTGTGAGACGGGATAGAATGAGGTGTGTTCCTATAGCATTTCAGACTGTAGTACCAGTATATATTTTCTTACAGGTTGGACTATGTGTTACAGACTCTATTTTGTGGGCTTGTATTTGGCCCTATTTATTTTCCAATACTTTCACTATTATACTCTCGTTATGGGATGTAATGGTTTTCATAAATTGTTTACTTAGTTTTTTTACATTTATGCATTTGCAGTTGGTAGATGTGTGTGTGTCTGTGTGTTCATATAATTAATTTAGTATAATTCCTCCCATGTGAATCATGTTAATTAATAAAAAAGACCAACTTACATATTCATGAAAAGGGTTAAAGGGATAATGGATTATAAGAACTAAACCTTAGGCAGGTACATTTTCCAAAGAGTAAATAAGAAGCTAGTTGTTCTAAGTACTTCATAACCATTACTAATGAATTTATCTAGAATGGTTATGTGTACGTAATAAAGAAAATGTTATAAAACATTAAAATGTTTATAGTGTTTAAAAATGTTGTTCAAAATCTACTTCAAAAAAATATAAAGATTCATCAATAAAATAGGATTCGAAAATTATTTAGTCAAGTGTTTATTGATTATCTAAGAGATTTTTGAATTATTTTGTGACTCACTCTTCTAAGTACACCATAGTGTAATGGTGCATCTAAAAGGGGTAATCATACAATTTTTGATAACATTTTATTGAGGGTAATGTAATATAAATTTCTTATTATTTGATGATTATAATCATAAAATATTTCATTCCCTACATTATTTTATTACATATAAAAGAGTTTTAAATATACTATAAAAGATATCCCAACATGTATTTTTTGGAAACATTGGTGGAATGAAGATTAGGTGAAGTGTATTGTTTTTATAATTTTTCCTCTAAATTTGATAAGTGCATATTTTGGGGTATCCCAATGACACTATGGAATAATATTTCAATCATCATAAAATTAACAAAGAATATTTGTCTCATACTATCATATTTAATGATAGTGGATATATTTTTTAATATTTATGGACATACATATTTAACTTAATAAATTAATAACCTAAAATGAGGAATGGTAAAGTATATGAAATATGAGATGCTTCCAAAAGTTTCCTTCAAAACAAAAATAGATTCTATATCAAAATAACCATGTAGGTAAGGTGGTATTCATTAAAACCATGAGAGATATGGATTTTTTTTCAATAATGATGATGAGTTTTAGTCCATATTGGATTAATCATTCTCTTATATTGAAGAAAAAAAGAATTAAAAATAAAATAAATGGTTATAGAAGATGATATTAAATGTAATTTATATAGGGAAATCACGTTTTGATCAAAATTAATCCAATTATAATGGGAAATCCCATAAGTTATAATTAGTTTTTTAACATGAAATTTAATTTGATTTTAGAGTTTGTAACTATAAATATATATTGGAGGTGAAATGTTATTGGAAAATTTAGGGTGATTACTATAAATAAATATTTTTGACAAGTTGTTGTGATAAAATATAATTTTGTTTGTCATTACATAGTGTATCATTATAATTATGATATCTTGATTGTATATTTCAAAAATATATTTCCTTCATGGAAATATATTCAATGATTTGTGTATGATATTACCCAAACAGTTTTAGGATCTGTGTGATTGTGTAAACAACTAGAAGTTACAAAAATCCATTTAAGGATTGATGAAAAAACCTGAAGTTAGATTATAGTTTTTATTATGAAAAAATATAATATATATTAAACAAAAATAAGGATTAATCTTGTGTATATAAATGGGATTTTTTTGGTCCTTTTCTTATAACTATTGTTAATTTACATGATATTTCACTCATAAAAAATTATATAATTCAATTATGTTTACAAATTCTTGGTTGGAAAAATTCTTCTTAATGAAGAACATAGGTTAGGTGCCTATATTATATATAATGATATGTAGTGAATAATTTAATAAGTTTTTTGGACTGAGTAAATATATATTGGTAAAGTTCTAAATAGGTTTTTCATGGGTAAATCCAAGAATGATTTTTAAAAAATGTTACATGTTTTGAGTATGATAAACCCTCAAAAAATTAATGATTATAGAATGTAAACATATTAATAAGAAGTCTTCTCTTTGGTGATAATATTTATCACATGTGTAAAAATTTAAACTCATCCTGTTGTCTATTATACATTGAACATAACCTGTCAATATCAATAAAAGTTTGGTGACACTCACTAGATTATAGTAATGTATATCCTTAAGTATTTAACAAAAATTAGGGATGCATTATTAGATTTTGGAGATGTATAAGATCTCATCATAAAGGTTTCTATTGACTCTATATTTAAAAATTATGATATTTATTTAATATATAATTATGGATTTGTAATCCCCCTCAATAATAGTATTATTATCTATATGTGATCTAAGATACCAATAGTGAAAAGATATATATAATTAGTAGAGTAAATCACTATATATGATGTTATAAAAGAATATTTTGTCAATAATTTCATTACTATAGTTGTTGTAGTTCCTAACATATTAATATTTAGAGAGTTTATTTTATAAAAATTTACTAAACACATCCTTTTAAAATACTATATAATTTTAGAATTCATTAATACTTACAATGAAAATATTTTTTGAGTGGTGTTAGGGGATAATTTATTTGATTCATTGAAAATACCACAAATGTCACTAAAACATGACGGCATGTAAAATACTTTGGTATTTGATATTTTGAGTATTGTATCAAATTTATTTGGATTATCTTAATACCAATGATATTTTTTATGAAGTAAAACATGGGATTATAATTTTTTTCATATTTTTATTATTAATGGAATTTATATTTTATTATTAATTATGTTGTCTATATTTAATTAATTGGAGTGGAATGATAATTAAAAAATTATAATGAAAATGTATTTGTAATACCTAAGTGATTTTTATCATGTAAAGCCTATGGATATAACAAAATGTAAAGATTAGTGTGTGTGTAGGGTTGCAAATGAAGATATATAGTTCACTCATGAGAAACAAGTATTACTTGTATTTTGAACATTCACATTTAATTATATCACATTGAATGTATTATGTATCATATTTGATATATTTACTGGTTCACACATAGTATAAATCCAAATTATATGAGTTTAATAAGGTTTAAATCTGGTGAACCTTGAAAATTTTATAAAATTGTAATGTCAATTTTAAAACTAAGTTAGTCAAGGGTGGTTGGGTTTGTTGTTGATCATTTGGGGTTTTTTCTTAACTATTTTGGTATTTCATTATCACATATAATCAGTATGAAATATGGTCCCTTTATTAAATTTTAATACATAAAATCTATGATCAAGTTTAGTTGACTGACATGTAATGTTCACATCTACTTGGATGAATGACTTGTGATGTATTAATTGGGATTGACATATTTATTTCAGAATTATCAATAATATATAAATCAGAAAATATTAGATATATATGTGTCATACCTCATGGTTATACTTAATGTGATGAAAATAGAGATTATATGAATATAAATATAATACATAGAAATAAATATAATAGAAATAGTTATATATAGATACTTGTATTTGGGAATGATCTCCCTATTTATTTTTATATCTTGTGTTGTATTGAATATTTTTTAGGGTAAACACTTTGATTATTATTTTTAATTTCAAATTTATAATCATTCTCAACTCTACAATGGATCATCAAGGTCACCAATAGGTCTTGGAAAGCGGGAGGATTTTTGTGTATAGTTTTTATCCAAAATTGGAGAGATTATTATAGTTTATTCAAAAGGGGTTCAATATTATTTTATAGTTTTTTGTGAAATTTAAATCTACAATCCTTTATTTAAATTGGTATATTGAACGTTTTACACTCATAATATCCTTATATAACCTATGTAAATTTGGGTTATAACACATCATGTGATATGGGATATTGTAGAACCAATATTTTAGCTTGACATTTCCATATATAACTTCATGTGTGTCGTAATTGATTGACCTATTTAACATATAATACATATCTAAAAGAATAGTGATTTATTTTGTAAATATGAAAACATAAAACATAAAATGAAATAAATATTAGTATAATATCTCATTTCAATAAACATATATATAAAATAATTATTAAAAATATTAAAGGATATTAAGTTGAATTAAATAAAAAATATAGACACTTGAAACATAATATAATAATCCTTTTGGTCCCCTATGAAAATAATACTTCCATGAAAAAATGTTTAAAGTATGAAAATTTTAGAAATATGATAGATATTTTAAGGGTTATCGATACTCGTAATTAATAGATTTATATGAGGGTGTATGGATTTATATAGATTATGTGTGCATATTTTTTTAGTATATATGATCATTTAGTGTATATATTTTCATGGGGTAAATTTTTTTAATGGAATAAGGTATTTTATTATGTGGTTTGTTAGAGAGTATTAAATTAAAAATGTGGTGACCATGACATGTTATAATTATAATTTATTTTCTGATATGGACAGAATAACTTGGTGAAATCACATTCGTAAATTTATGTTGAAAATGAATATTATGACATCAAGTAGTTGAAACATTATATATGAGACACATTTGTTTGAACTAAAGAAGTAGGTAACATCAATAGTGTTTTCCAATGAATATGATTATTATAAAATTCGATAAGTGAAATATTAATTGAATCATATGTGGGAGAAGTTCAATGTAGTATAAAGAAGAAAGAGAACCAACTATGTTGAATTGACACTTATAGCTACTATCATTTCTTATATCACCCTTTTAGGTTATGTAGATGTATTAAGGGGGTATGTATCTTGATAATTATAATTTTATAACCCATTTTATTTCCTCATGATAATAATGTTATAAATTTTGATGCATCAGTTCTTTTATTCATTTTTATATAGAACAAAAATGTATAGATATATTATTATGTGATTGGGGGTCTCAAAATTATTAAGTACTATAATAAATTGGGTAATGTTTACATCTCATTAAAATAATATTCATGGGGAATCGCTATTAAGTATACTATGATATTATTCCTTATAATAGAGTATGGACATTTTTTTATAATGTCATATGTTTATAAATATGCTATTTTTCTATATTATGTTTATTATATATGCTTCCAATATTCAAGATCCTTCAGTTATAATTATTATATCCTTATTTCCAATATAATTGTTCTTCTTCCATACCAACATGTTATTACAGGCTCACTACTTTATCATAATTTCCATCATTGAACATGTTTTGTTAATTTATATATCATATATTTTCCCCACACTAGGCTATTAACTCTCTTTTTCTTTGAATATGTATAACCTCAGGGTTTCATATGTGGTGATAAGTCTAAGTGGGATTCAAAGGTGAATAATTTTAAAAAAGTGTATATTTATTTAGTGATAAGATAAATTATATAGATAATCCTAAAACATAATAAGCATTAGGTTTTGTGAGGGTAATTTAATATTGAATTATTATGCATAATTGTGTAACATGATGTAAAATAATCTAGATATATATTTCTTATTTGGGATTACATGGTTCCCTCCAACCTTTATCATGATTTTTTTAAATAAAAGGTTTAAAATGAAGGCTTCATGGGTTTTTGTAAAGACCATAGCATATGATTTGACATCAATATGTGATATCCATTTTTCTTTACTTTTACATTAAAATATAATTATCCTCTACATAAACATCATGTTATGGTATATTTAATTAATTAAGATCATTGAAGTGTTGAATGAAAAATTTAAATAATACATTACACATAATCTGAGTATGGTTTAAATGAAATATTTATTTGTTTATTTTACAAACTCTCAAACAAAAAAGGTTTATTAATTAATAAAGGGGATTATAAAAGACATTTAATGATTCATTTGTAAAACACAATATTTTCTAAAATTATTCATAAATAAATGTTCATATTATTTATTCTTCAATTGACGAGATACTTGTACATTTATTAAAGACACATAATGTCCTTATTAATATTTTTAGAGATTATTCAATGAGTTTATTTCCTTTACTGGTTAAAAGAAATGGGTTATTAATATATGGTTATCATTAACTAAATAATACAAAGTTGTTATAAATAATTTTTTTCTTATTTTTTATTCATTTCTATTATTTTTAACATTATTAAAATGATAATGGAATAATGGGTTATAAGATTTTATAGTATTTATACATACATTAGGCCTTTCAAAATCATCAATTTATTCCAAATATAAAAATTTTCAACAACCATTTCACTTCATTTAATGTTAGTGAATTTATATTTATTTTTCATAATTGATAATGGTAATGTTCTAGGCTTAATAATGATGAATATATATGATAAGGTAGATTCATTTCTCTGGGATTTTAATAACTCTTTATCTTATGGTGATGTAGTTTATATATAGGTCATTTTCCTCTACAAAGAAGTATTAAACTCTACTAATTGAAATAGGGTAATATATTAAAAATAAACACATGTAATAACATTATTATTTATTTGGCTCACCGAATGTGGGTTACGCCCAAGGATTATATAATAGATTGTTGAATATATAAATTATTAAAATATTTCACCAACTAAAAGTATAATATGGTGATAAGACTCTCTTTATACTATAAAAACATGATGACTTACTACCACCCCATAATCAAGTATTCTAAGTGAAATATATAAACAGAAGCACATATAATGGTTTAGTCTAGAGTTCCACCCTAATCCCACCTTCTATAGTCCAATGGATGGTAACTAACACAAATAATACATTAAATACATGGAAGGTGTCATCATATTCCAACCAAAAATAGACAAAAGCATTGGTAATACAATATATCCAATAACTACCAGCAATGTATATATATATAACTGAACTATATAACCAATACATGTTCCACATATCAATAAACAAAAACAATTCCCCATAGTCAACACCATAGAGAAATAAATACATCAGACATTGTCTATGTGTATGAAGACATCATTATAAAGAATTAAACCTTCTTTCATAAGGACTAATAGGTACAGTGCTCTAGTAGTAACTATCACCCCTTAGTTTCATTGAGTATTATAATGATCCTACACCATAAACTCCACATATACCTAGGACCCCTCCAAACTATGTTTCACTTATATAGACATGATGCACATGGGTCAGAGACCATGTTTATAAATGAGTTAAAAATACCTAAAAATACACCATAGAGATAAATATTAAAAAAAATATGATTTGACAAATAACCTTGGTATAATGATATTTTACACTTGACTTAAACCATATAGTGGGAGTGATAATAAAAAATGAGAGAGAAGAATACACAACAACTTATCACAAGAATATATCACCAGTATCCCATCCAAACATAAATGTGAAAAATATATAACTAACTCATCACCACCGAGATAAAATACCAAAAGAATAAACCACACACTTAAGGAAGGTAAAACATTTTTTTGATGCAGTGAAGAATGAAAATGCATGTTGAGGATATGAACTCATTTACTAATGAGAATTCTAGATAATCTCCAAATAATAATGTGTGATTATAAACTATATAATCCAAGTGATATAATATGATTAACTCTTTCACAACATGGTAATTTAATAAATACAAAAAAACTAGCACCTCACTTTCCCTAAAATAATGTATCATACCATAAAGAACCATCCAGGAAAATTACCTCGATAATTTATCATCCAAGGTCTGGTCATTGATTAGTTCTCATATATCACTAAAAATGAAAAAATATTAAATGGATTACTTTTACTACCCTAGATTCTACTATAGTAAGTACACACTTCATCTGAAAACAATTACATAATTTGAACACTATCAAAATAGAATGTGATTTAATTGATGATTATATTTTAATTTTATATTTATAAATTTTATAATTTATATTACATTAAAATGAAATCATTTTAGAATGATACATTTCAAAATAATCCAAGTATGAATATTTATAATTTTTCTAGAAATGATGAATTTTTAGGCGAATAATCTAAATTTTCATTTAAACAAATACCAAAACATTTATGAAATAATATTGATATAATAATGAAACAAAAAAATTATAAAACCTTTGTATTAACCGAATTTTTATTTATGTTCTAAAAAATCATTCTAAAATATTATTTTTAATTTGGAAAAAAGACATTGATATTTAGGATCCTATGTTTTGTTTTAATAAAAAAATATTTTAGTATTTCAACATTATTAAATTAAATTTTTATTTACTTTAAATCCCTATAAATATAATTCTTTTATAAATATACTAATAAATATCATGGTAATAAATACTACATTTTTTTTGTAAATTCTTTTTTATACTTAAAAGTCATTTTTCCTAAAAACTATTTATGTTGTGATAATAACACTTTTATTTAATATAATTTTTATCACCAAGGTAATATGGATCTTTTGAAATGGTTTTCATATATGAAATTAAAAAAAAATATGATAATTTCCATTTAAGTTTTTGTCAAAAAATAAGTTACAAAGGTAAAAAATGAGTTATCATGTTAAAATTAAATTATGGTAAAAAGTCGAATCAATGGTAAAAGGATAAAATATCTTAAATATAGTACCTTATATGTGTTTATGAGATATATTTTCACAATTTTTTGAACCTATTAATTTTTTCCACTATTATATCCACTATCATTTGAATGGCATCTACCATTAATATGAAGCAAGGTATACTTACAAGAATGACACCCATATCACTCCAAAAAATATCCCTTCACCACCCCACATATCTATAATTATAAATCTTCATAGATCAACCAAAATAATGTAAAAACCCAATAAATATATCATTCCCACATTATATATGAGTTGGTATCCCCAAAAAACCTACCAAGTAAGGCTCAAGGTGTTTTCCCAGGGAGTTAGGTAAAAACTATTAGTCACTCCTTTTTCATTTATATAATTTATATTATATTAGTCTCTCCATAAGATATATTATATATATAATAACTTAATTACATTAATATAATATTCACACTGAATTTTATTAAGTTTATGAAATACAAATTTTCTTTCTTCTTCTTAACCATTAGAAAATTAAAATATCGACCATGCTATGTGCGGACTACCATTCTACAAATGACGCATTTAATTTTTATCTACCATATTAAATATATGTTTAGAAAAATTTAGTTGATTAATATATATATACTAAAGAGTAATATATTTCAATAATATGATTATGTAATGATAGCATAATAAATAACTATTAATATAAATTAATCTGTTGATATATATAAATTACCTGAAACATGATCATCATTAATTAATTTATAGTGAATCATTAATATAATTTCAATCAAAAGGTCAAAGGTCATAATAAATCATCAAAAAAATGATTAAAAACACTTTATTAATTATTTATGATTAACTTTGTATAAAAAATGGTGTTCTACATAATCATTAGGAAACATAAATAGAATAATTAAAATTACTAACACCACATGATAAAAATAAACATTATATGACTAAAATGTGTGTATTGGATAATTATAATGGAATAATATAAATTTTAATAGATATTAATAATGTTATAAAAGATTTTTTTTATATATTTCTGTTTATTGTTAATGATTTTAAAGACATTTTCTGAAATTTTGATGTAAAAGGTAAGGGTTCCTAATCTCAAAATTTCAATCTTTGAGGAATTTTTTATTAAGAACAAAAAAAATTCATATGTTGTATATACTACCATTCTTAAATATTATATCATTAATATATTTATATTAATGTAATTTAATGTTTTTTTCCATGTTTTATCTTTCAATATCCTTTTATATGAACGTTTCTAAATTCATAAGGGTTTTAGAAACTCAATATCCATTCATTAGGTTAAGATTGTTCATCTTGGAAATTATTCATATATGTTGGTTATAATATACCTTATATTTTAAATGTATTTTACATAATATCATTATTTAAATTTAACTATCATGATATAATGTTTTATGTTATTTATATCAATCCATCTTCGTTAACAAAATTATTTCTTCATGAAAATGCAACGTTGTTAAGAATATTTTCCATTCTATTTAATGGTTGTCTCTCATCCATCTTCATATTATTTATTTACTCAAAATTATTAAATAATAATTTTAGAACCCAAAAAAGTACAATATCATTTTATAATTTTATTTTCTTGGGCCACATTTCAAAACAATTATTTACCATCCTTTTTAAAATGTGGTTTTCTGTAAATGTATTTAAAAATATTAAAAAGGATTACCATTTCATGATTGTATTTTTTATATTCAACTAAAGTTTGACTTAATTAGGAATTTTATATTTTTAAAATTATATAAATTCAAATAATTTTACAGAAAATTCTTTAAAATTATCCTTGAAACCTCTGGAAAAATGTTTTGGAAGTAACATTTAGCTTCATTTTAAAATGATGTTACAAAATACTTAAGAAAATTTTTTTGCATAATTTCACTTAAGTTTTACTCTCTCTATATAAAAAAATTACTAAAAAATTATTTGTAATGAATTTATGATCTCATTTTTTCACTGATTAATTTATGGTTTGTGACATATTTTTTCATATAAGGCTTATTCTCAGTTCATACATTTCTTAGAAGGTATATTCTCTATCACTCTTCATATTTCCTTTGACATTATTTTTCTCCTTCATGACCATGTTATTTAATATCTTGTATATATTCAATATCATGTCAATATCTTCGTTACCATATACCCATTTCTATTTCAAGTGTTAATTTAAATAATATAACAAAGAAATTGTTTCTATTGGAAAGGGAATATTGATATTATTTATATATTAATTTATAATGATATTTCTTAATTATATTTATTGTGTTAATTAAATATATGAGGAATGAATATGAAATTTTTTGTGATGCATGGATCCCTAAAATATATATCCCATTTATGTATTATGAAGGTTACTTGAGAAAAAACTATTTGGAATAACTTACATATTATTTTGGAATATGGTTTATTCTTGCCTATTAATTCTAGATTTTTTAGATGAGGCCCTGAGGGTGAGAATTTGTTGTATAGGATTATGTAAAACATAATTTAAGAATTGGTTATTATTTTCCTTATGATTATTAAATTATCATTATCCATGAATATATTTTATTCTCATGTTATTTATTATATGGTAAATTATATGGTTATTAAATCTATAATATTGTCTATTCCTTATGTATTCAAGATAGATTCTGTTGTACACATCCCCTTACTACAAATTTGAGAATACCCTTTATTTATCATCAATACTTGAGGTAAAAAAGGAAAATTTCACGGAATTTAACTATTTACTAAATGGAATAAGAAATTTTTAAGATTTTTATCAATTGTGTTTTAAGATTCTAATGTTATATAAAAATCATGTATGTATATAGTCTCCAAAGATAATAAAATCGTTTGATCCTTTGTGTGTGATCTCTTATATATCTTACTAATGATATAAGTTAACCACTAGATCAAGGAAACTAAAGTTAGGGTTGTAACATTTGGTATCAAATTATGTTTATTAGGAACCATGCGAATTTGATTTTTTAAGATTATATTTTACATGAGAACTATGATAAACCCTTACAATACTAAGTAAATTTAACCTACATAAGAATTTTTATAGATAAATATTCATAATTTAATTAGTTAATTAATTTTTGTCCATTATTTAGAGATAATTCCTAATGGATGTAATGGAAATTATATCAACACTTTTAATCAATTTATGAATTTCCCTCCCAATAAAATAAACATAGTTGTTGTTGGAGATAAGAATTTTGGAGCTATATTGGTGTATTTTAATTAGGATATAACAAATAAAATTTTCTTTATGGAATATGATATTTCTTTAAAACATAATTTAAGGATGTTAGACCATTTTAGGCCACAAAAACCACCATCCATTAATGTAACTACTATTCCATTGAGGTTCAATAATATATCAAGTCCCACAAACATATATTTCATTCTTCAGAGAGTAATTAATGAAAGAAGGTTATTCTAGTGTTATTTTTTTAAATAGTATTTTATGTAAACATAATTATGTAAATCAAAATACACGTTAGAGGATATATAGAGCATGTAATGGAACACTAATAAGCTAATATCCCATGGAAAATATTTTCCTGAGAGTAATATTATGATATAAAAAGGAAATAACATAAATTAATGTTCAAGGAAGAGGAATGTGATACTAATTATGAAGCCAAATTCACAAAATTAAAAATGATTTTTTACTATTTATATAATCTTTTAATAATTATTTACATATTTTTATAAGATTCAACTAAGACTTTAACCGGAACAAGTTACAAAAATGTGTTCCTCATAAAATTATCTCATATTAAGTTATATCAAGATAGATAAATAATACTCCATGTCTTATATTATCGAAGAAATTCAATCAAAGAGTAGGATTTATGGGAACTAATAAAACACAAATGAGGTGATGAAGAAGAAGGGAAGGGTTCAAAATCCATCATGTGAGGTTTTTAGAAGGAAACACCGCTATACAAGATATAATATAATTGGAGTCTATTATATGTGTGGGGATAAAGGTAATAAGACTCATGAATTCAATGGAATGAAAGAATCATCCCATATCTGGTGCTTAAACAGAAGTATATGGGAGATAATCAAATAAATTCCCCAAGTCTTTGGGTAATTTACCATAGAAGAGGCAATGGGGGAAGGCCAACTTACCTGATTACTACAACTAAATTTAAATCCCCTTAAGATATAATAACACATACTTTGATCACAAACTCAAAGCTAGAAAATGATTTATTAGATTCAAGATCCATGAAATATTTTATATCTTTCATGTTTTCTAATAACATTTTATCATCCACTAATTCTCCAGGAAAGTAGTATTCAATAAGGATATGTAGTTTAACTGTTTTTTCAATAGAGATATATTGGGTAGTCTCTATTGATATTCTTCTATATGACCTATTTGAAAACACAATTTTTATAAAACTGATTGACTTTATTATAATCCATAGCATCGATTGGCTATAAATTTATAATTAAAGAATTTATTTTCAGGATAATAAGATTACTGTTTGAAAAGAAGTCCTGAAATCCATTATTTTAGAAGAGATAATTCATTATCAATGGCTTGTTGGGATCCACCTCTAGTATCATAACATAATGAAATAATATGTGAATAGAAATAGAAACCATAATGTATCAATGGGAATGAAATCTTATAAATATAGGATATATCTTTTTTTCAAGAATACATTGATTCGTTTCCAAAAATAATTTCTCAATCACCCACATGAGAATGAAGTTGTGTTTTCCTTTAACATCACCCTTGATACAAAACTCATATCTATGAAACATAATAGAATATATTCAGATGAATTTTTAGTGTGGGAGAATCAACTATTGGATATTTGTGATAATTCATTCATAAAGAATAGTGTTTAACCTTGGGGAGACCATGTCCTATTTGTGAAGAAAAAGGACACATCTATTAGTCTATTCGTAGATTATAAGTAAATCAAAAAAATCATTTAAAAAAGTATGAATTGTCATATAATGATTACTTAGTTAATCAAATTTAAGGAGATCAATATTTTTTAAATATCGAGCATCATATGAGGTATAATTAATTGTAGGTGAAGATGAATGATATACCAAATATGGAATTTCATATTATGTATAAAAATTATGAGTTAACTATAATGAACTTTAGTTTCATTAAAAAACACTATGTGTTTATGGATCAGATAAATTGAATATTCATGGATTATCTTGATATTTTTTAAACTGGTATTATTTGATGACATATTTATATACACTAAATCCTATGAGATGTATCAGAATCATTTTCATATCATTATTGACACTATTAAATAAAAGGAATTATATGGTAAATTGTTTTAGTGTGAATTTTGGATATAAGAAGTTTCATTTCATGTCTATAATCTCTTCAATGATGGAAAATTTATTTATCCTTTAAAGACAAAGGTAGTAAAGGAATAGCATGTAATAATGAATATAATTGATATATGTAGTTTTATTAGCTTATCAATTTACTATTGATGAATTTTACAAAATGTTTCTTGATTAGACAAACCATTAACCAATTTGACATGTAAAGGGGTTAAATTGACATGGTCAATGTTATGTGAATATATTTTTGAGGATTTAAGGAAAGGATTGTTAATGTGATACTATGTTATACTACCATCAAGAAAGGATGGATTTGTAATATATATCGATGCATCAATGAAATTATGGGTTTGTGTTCTTATTCAAAATGACAAAGTGGTTAGTTATGAATTATGGAAACTGAAGTCCAATCAAACAAATCATAAAACTCTTTATCTTGAGTTGGTAGGTGTAATTTTTTCCATGATGATATTGAGGCAATGTATCTATGGTGAGATATGAGAGATATATTTAAATGATAGAAGCATGTGATGTTCATATTATGTCAACAATTCCTCAACATATGGAAAATAATATAGTCGGAACTACTCAAGGGTTATGGTTGGTTGATACACTCCCAACCTAGGAAGGAAACAGATGTAGATAATGAAATGTGTAAAAAGTTACATAGAGTTCTTACCATGATTTAGATAAATAGGGATCCTATATTCATGGGTTTTTACAGTTTGATATAGTAACTATTATGTGGGTAGAAATATCATTCCTTTGATAACAAATTTCGCAGCCATCTATTCTAGAAAAGATAAATAAGTCCCAGTAAGATGATAATGGTTCATAAAAGATTATTAAAACCATGAATGATGGGTGATTTTTATAATTAATATATGAATATAGTTTTTTAACATTTTGAGAGACCCTATGTTTTCTGGTCACACATAAGATGATAAGATAATTGATAAAAGAAGCACATAGAAAATATTTCTCTATAAATCTTTCTAGTAAAAAGATGCATTGGTATTGAAGAGAAATTTTTTTTTATGGTATTTAATAAGAAAATTTGTATTATTCATCTGTATTAATGTAATTATAGAAGTTAAATGATTAAATGTTACATCATAAAGGATTCATGAAACTTATCCTTGTTCCAATATGGAAGTGGGACAATTTTACTATGACACCCAAACAAAAACTTTAGTACGTGAGTATAAAATTTTCCTCAAACTATAATATAATGAATATATTAATATTTCATAACAAAATTATTTTAATTTAATTAGACGAATATCGATTTTGAACATACTTGGTCAAAATAATCCAAGAATGAATTTTTTAAATTTTCCCAGAGAAATAATCTTTTATGAGTAATCGAAAAATTGGTATTTACCTATTCCTATGATTATGTATAGTAATGTGTTATAATATGTATCATCAATAATTTATTGAATATTAATTTTATATAAATATTGGTAAGATCATTTTTTGGTCAGAAATGATATTTTTCAGAAAACTATCTTCTCATAAAACATTTTTATGGCATAACATCTATTAATTTTAATTAATTGAATTAATATTTACTGATGAATCATTTAAATGAAATTTATATAATATATATCTAAATATTTTATCTAAAAAACATATAACAAGGATTACTGGTCATATAGTTTTTATATGATCATCATATGCTTGATAAAATACATTTCTTAAAAACCAATTTTTTGACACATTTTGAGGGATTTTTTTAAAATTAAATTCTACTACTTCTGAAAAATTAATTCAATTAAATTAATTCAATATTTTTTATCATAATAATTAATTTTAGTTAATATGTTCAACTTAATTTTTATTATAATTAAATGTAATAATAGAAAATATAATTTTTGGGGTTTTGGATAAAATTGGTTTATGTGGGGATTAATCTATAAAGATAAAGTTAAAAATGACATAAACAATTTTTGAAATCCCATTATTTGGTTTTATTTTAAATATAATATTCCATTAAAATATTATCCATTTTGGAGCCATGCTTCCAAAAAATAGGATTGAAATTATTGAAAAACATTGAAAATTTACCAGTGCACCACTCACCTCAATTACAAAAGGTCACCTCCTCCCCACACTTCTTTACACCTATGAAAGCATGTATCATGATCAATCCCTGCCAATATATCTACAGTATATCATTATAAAATTCAAAGATGTTTGATTCCATCCAAAAGACCAACCTAGTGTCCTTAATATAAGATCCAAATGATGTCATTCTAAGATAAGGTAATTGTCTTCCCTAAGATCTGTCTTTTAACATATTATTTTTCCACCATCAAGTATTATTTATCACATAAAATATTGAAAATATATTATATACCATAAAGTTATATTTTATTATTTTTTTGGAAAAATATTAATCTATCTCTTTCTCTATCTAAAGGAAAACAAAACAATTGCTCACATATACGGTGGGCTATCGCCTCGTGAACTGAGGTAATTTTGTTCCATCACCGACTCACATGGATTGTCATAGGGATGGAAGAAATGAATATATGTTATGATTATGAAAAAAATATTTATATTTTAAATTTAATATATCATATATTTATATACACTTTCACCCGTTAATGAAATGATAATGTCACTCATGTGTATGTATAATCTACCTTCTCCATGAGGCGATGTGATTCATTTTCCGTGATCAAATAATAATATTGACTATAATCATGTATCTAATGAAAAAATATGATATTTATAACATTAAAATTATTCTATAGATGATGAATATATATCCAATTTATAATAATAAGTGCTTCCAAGAGAAAAAATGAATAAGAAAAGGAAGCAATTAACACCCAAAACAATGGTAATAATGAAATATTATTAATAAATGAGAAATAAGATGTCATAATAGGATAAAATATGATATTATAAATATGAATATTGTTATTTTATAAATTAATAACACGTGTAAACCCATTTTACATTAGGTTAAGTCGTTTTGAACTTAATGGAATCATGAGGTAAGAGATTTCATCAATATTTACACTCCATTATGACAAATTTGTTATTGTAAACCTATTAAACTTTATATAATATAAACATTGTCCCATAAATATATGTAAAATGAATGAGTATTTATTAAAGTTTATAAATTTCTCAATTCTATTCTATTATGTAAAGGGGTAGTAATTTAAGAGTTACTAAAGATTCAAGAATTTGTTTTACAATCTCAATTTTTGGGATTGCTTTTATTTTCTTCTGATGGAAACATAAAAAATAATATTTATAAAATCCATATGTTTTATAATCCTAAATATATTTTATGTGTTTCAATATTATCATCCAAATTATCATCTCTTTGTTACTTAAATCAAGAAAATAAATTTTTTTTAAAAAAAATTATTTCATTTTAAATTGGATATACATTTCTCCTATGTCCATATTTTTGAAAATTATTTTATAAAAGTAAATTTTATAACTCAAATGATTTATTAAGAAAACTTTATATTGTAATTAAAAGTTTATAATTTTTTAATGAAATAAATATAAAAAATTTAAAAGTATTATTTTCAAATTTCATTAAAAAAAGTCAAAGTGAATGTTTTTACAAATAGGAAATTAAAATACATTTAAATTTTTAAAAATATAACATTAAATGTAGATTATTCAAAAAAATCAATGGATTTATAGAGAAAAATCTTTATATAATTCTTATATTTATATTACTCTTAAAAATTTTTTATTTATTTAAAGTAAATGATTTTAATACCAAAACTATGTTTCAGATTAACTAATGGTCATCTCTTATATCTTATTAATTTTATGGTGATTAAGTTTCTCATCAAATATTTACAATCGTGTGACCGTTTGAAATTAAATTTATCATAAATATTAATATTATTTGTATCATGTATATGATTATTTCCTAAACCATATACCATTTTTACATGTGGTGTTTTATATTGATATTTATATGATTGGAAGGGAAAAATATTGAAAAATCCATGTTATTTACTCAATAAAAATATTTATTGGAGGGGTATATTTTTTATGAATCGACTTGATGATTAAATATATGAGTAATTTATTATAAAAGTAGTTAAGGGTACGTATCAGTTATAAATTTCCCATCTATGCATCAACATGACTCATGAGACAAATCAGTTAGCAAAATTAAATGGCCTTTTGGTGTATACCCACTGGTATATTAATCTATCATGAAGAAAAGTATAGATATCATGATTGTTGATATAATGATTCCAAATTTTAATAATTTCCTTCATTGGTAATTTAGTTTTTATTATCCATGAATTGTTTTCATTGATAATATCCATATTTTCATTTGGGCACACGTTACTGATTAAATGTCCTATGTTTTTAGTTATTTACCTTTTCATATCGATTGTGACTTATACACTCATGATATATTCCTTTTTATATAATCCTTAATAGTAATTTGATATCATACTTGTTTATATTACTTTTCTAAGGATATTAAGATGAATTCTTTGAATGATTTTACGGGATGGAGAACATTCGATTTTGTTATGTAGTATATTTTATTCCCTATGAAAAATGGGAATCATGTTTTAATTTTTCCAACTAAGAATACAAAACATATCATTAATTTAGTATTATAACCATTGTATCTATCCCAATGTAATAAAGTAACCACTACATTGGGTTACTAGAGTCGATGTTTTTATAATTAGTATCAAATCAATTTTATTAAAAACATTGCGAACTAGATCTAAGAAAACATATATTCAATAATATAACCCAATTATGAAATCTTAGGATATTTCTAATTATTGAATTACATTGAAAATATTTGGTAATTAATATATTATGTGGTTTTTATAGCAATAAATCCATGTCTGTATACTATAAGTGAACATGATTTTTTATAGATTCATCTAGGGGTAATAAACATGAAAATAGGTGGTTTGAGTACATGTTAACCATTATTATAATTCATGGTGAGTTTACCCATTCTAAAAACCATTTTAACACTCTGGGGGATATTATTTTGTTAATAAAAATTTTATTTACAAACCAATATGAAGTATTTGAGAATATTTCAATGATTAAAATATATTTTCAAAGAAACCACGTTTAGTATTCCAATAACAACAATGCATAAACATCTAATTTTTGTTAGGTGTTGCCACATATTTTGAATTATAAATTATGATTTAAAATTAATTTTTTCATAAACTAATATAGAATGTTATATTATTTAGAAATAACACACTGATAAGATAGTAATATCGACACTCGTTCTCAATGTATAAATTTCATTATTGAGAAATCCAATACAATTTGTGTTGAAACTGAGAAGATCGGGGCTATATTTGAGTTGATGACCCATGTTTTGAAAAATAAACTTTCTTGAATGGATTAAACTAATTTTCCATGACATGATGAACCTACATTGGATCTCTTAATGTGATTGAATTCCCCATAATTTAGTGGAACTGCTAATCCAATGGTGGATGAGCAATGGATTAAGTCCCATGAGAATATATTTTTGTAATTGGGATGTGATGAACAGGAAAAGGATATAATGAAAATATATTGTCTCAAGAGTTATGTTGATCAATGTTGATCATTGATCATTAATACTATGGGGGATATAAAATATAATACATGCGCTGTAGAGCTTTTAAAGAAACATTATTTAACAAATAGTTCTATCATTGTCAATAAAATGAAATGAATAGAAACTTCTACATATTAAATAAAATGGAATAAGAATTTGTTGTGGATTATGAGGTTACCATTAAATTAAAATCCACATATGATAAATATTATATACATAATACTAAATATAATATTTTCCATTTCATTGAAGGGATTAATCCAATCTATGAAGTGTACTTATTTCTCAAACTTTTTCACCATATAATTAAATAGTTTAATGATCCATAAAAATAGAGATTGAGTTTTATAGATACAATATACTCTACTAAAATCATGATATGAATAGTTCAGCTGGTCACCATGAAAAATGGAACACATCAAATAAGAAGAATAAAATAATGAAATTTTTTTCATTAAATAATTGTGAAAACAAACGTCCTCAAAAATAATTGAATGGAATGGGAGTTTTTAATAATTATAATGAAAATGTTTTTTTGGAACATGTATTATTGTGAAAGAAAGAGAACACTATAATCTAGTACTTAAAGTACAAATAAATGAGGGATTATTCAAACCAATTTCAAAAGAATCAAGATAACATACCATAGAATAGGGTAAGGAAAGAATTCTAAGATTATATTATAACTAAATATGTGGTTAAAGATTCCAAATATGTGGTTATAGATACTTTAATCATATACTCGAATTTATCTAATTATTTATATGATTATCTATCCTCCAAATATATTATATCTTTTATATTTTCTGATAAAATTAGTTATTTCTCAGTAAATTTAAGAATAAAGTTATGAGTCAAAACTACAAGTGTAGATCTCACTATAAGGATTTGTTGGGTATTTACCATTATTACACATAAATTTTACCTATTTTTATTTTTTATTTTTATACTTAAGGTTGACTTTTATATAATCCATGGTATGGAATAGATTTCATACTATTATATGTAATTTTATTACAAAGAGAATGAACATACAATTCATGATCAAGATATAAAATTCCTTATCTTTATATGGGACAATTCATCATATGACTTAGGACAAGATCTTACCCTAGCAGTACTTATAAATGATATTTTTGGGGTAGAATATAAAACACAATCTATATATGTAAAATGTAAACTAAAAAATAAATATTTACTTATCATGCAGGGATGCACTGATGTGTTTCCTAATAAATTACTTATACATCCAATAGAGTTTAAATTCATGTTTTCCTTTGATTTAATCCCCAACATAATACCTATATAAAAATCACTCTATAATGGCCATTGTAGAATTAATGTAGTTGATGAAAAAACTATAGAATTTTTTTATAAGGAATTTATTCCCTCTAGTGTTATACCTTGGGGAGACCCTATTTTTTTATTTGGAATAAATATTTACTGATGAGGTTATGCATTTATTATAGGGAAATGTGTTTTGTTATAATAAAGAAAAAGTATCCTCTACCTTTCATTTATTACTTATTCAATCAACTTTCTAGTACTATTTTTTCTTTGAAATATTTACTTTCGCTTTGGGTATCATCACTTGTGGGTAAAGAAAGAAGATATTACAAATATAGAGATTTGAATTAGGATTTTACATTATGAGTTAATAGTAATTACATTTGGATTGAATAATTCACTATTTGTTTTAAAGGATCTAATGAACAAAGTATTTAGGGAATATTATGATATATTTATTTGGTATTCATTGATGATATCACGATATAATTTTAAATATATGTGGTCTATGTGAATCAATTTTTTAATATTCTTGAGATGCTTAAAGAAAAAATTATATAAAAAATTCAGCAATAGTGAATTCTATCGTTAGGATATTTCTCCCCTTGTTTATATTATCTCCATGTATATAATCTCAATTGATCCTCTAAAAATAAAACCAGTCAAGGAATGGACTAAACGAATGAACAAAATTTAGGTATAAATTTTCATTGGATTGTAAGGTTACTAGCACTGATTCATTCAAAAAAATTACAATTGAAAAACTTGTTAACCAATATTACACATAAAGGGGTTAAGTTCACATGAAAAAATGAATATGAGATTTTTTTCAAATAATGAATAGGAGTTTAGTCAATGCTATGATTTTGAAAATTCCATTAAGAAATGATTAGTTTGTGATATATATTTATTCATAAAAGATTTTACTTGGTGTTTTCCTTATGTATAATGATATATTTATTAATTATACATCAAGGTAGTTAAATAATAATTAATAGAACAATTCAACTCATATTCTTGAATTAGAAGTTATAACCATTTCATTGAATATGTAGAAAAATTATCCATATAATGAAATATGTGATATAAAAAAAATCTGAGCCTAAAATACATATGTTCAAATAAATCTATTAATACGTATAAAATTGATAGATTTAATTACTCTAATATTATTATTTCTCAAAACACTACCACCCAAGGAAGGAAAATAAGGTAGCTGATGCATTGGGAAGAAAATATCATGGAGTTCTGACCAAAATGAGAATTTAAAAGGATAATATATTCATGTATATAGTTAATATAGATATGAGAATTATTATTAAAGGATATACATCACTTTATTTTCAAATTACATCAAACCATCTTTACTTGAAAGGATAACAAATTCCTAACCTGATGATGATAACATTCAAAAAAATTAATACTGTAAATGATGGGAGTTTGAAAAAATTAATTTTTAAATAGGGAATTCAAAAACTTTTTTAAGATTATGTATGTTTCCTTTATAAATTAGATAAAAATTTAATCACTCTATGATACTCATAGATAAAATTTATCAATATTTCGTGGTATCACTGTGATTTATAGTGATTTATGAAAAAATTTGGGTGGGATAACATGATATTGGAAATTATTAATCATGTATCAATATGATTAATTTTTTAATAGGTGAAGGATGAGAGATGGCATCCTTGGGGATTCAGGAAACCTCTGTCTATTTCTATTTGGAAAAGGGTTTAAATTACTATGGACTTTTTCATTAGATTAGAAAATACTCCAAAATATAATAATGTGACATGGGTTATTATTGATCACCTAACCAAATATACAAATTTAATTTCAAAAAAAGAAAATTTATATATAGATAAATTTTAATGTATATATATATATTAATGATGTTTTATGAATTATTGGTGAATGAATTTTAATTTTTTTCATATCATGATCCTTGATTTACATAGAAATTCTAGAAAAGTCTTCAAAAGGATCTTGATACTGAATATCATTTGAGCACTTTTTACGACCTTCAAACTAATAGATAGTACAAAAGGACTATTCAAATATTAGAATGCATATTGAGCATGTTATCACATGAATTTAATAGAATGTGGGATTATAATTTACATTTTTTAGAGATTTACTATAAAATTAGTTTCCATTCAAGTATTCAAATTGAGTCATATGAACCATTATATATAAATATATTCCATACTATAACCCTTTGAGATGAAGTTGGTGAAAGGAAACTTATAGGACCAAAACGAGTTTAAGATTAAATGACAAAGGAAAATATAGTTCAAGATCATATTAAATGATATCAATGCAAGAAAAAAAGTTATTCTGATAACTGGAGGAATGATTTTGAATTTCATGATGAAGATCATATTTTCTAGAAGGTGTCTCTGTGGAAGGGTGTAATACGGTTTGATAAGAAAGGTTAATTGAGCCCCAGGTACATTGGTCCATTTACGAATCAAAAAAAATTTATTTTTGATTTATAATTGGGGAATTTTAGTGATCCTCTCTAATATAGAAGATGTGTTCCAAATATCATTGTAATGGAAGTATATTCTAGACCCAACAAATTTTATCACCCCCGATTAAATAGATGTGAATCCTAGTCTATCATACTGTGAAGAGATGATCCATATTTTTAACTTTAGGGGGAAATTATTAAGGAATCAGATAACTCGATTGGAAAAGTTAATTTAGATAAATCTTAAAATAGAGGGATCAATGTGAAAACCATAGGATTTTTTGAATAACAACAATCATCATTTTTAATGCAATATAAATGAAAAATTTGAAGATAGTGTTTTTATAAGAATGAAAAATGTTATACAATGACCTCAATTATACTAAGTGAGAAATCTATTTTAATAAAACAATACTAAAATTAAAATCTTAATATTTCACAGCACAAAAATTCAAACTTAATAGGATGAATATCTATTTTTAGATTTCTTGTTAAAAATAAACCTATAAAATTTTTTTGATATTCTCCATTTGAAATTTGCTTTTATGAATAATAGAAAATATAATAGTTAACTATTAAAAACTTTATTTATTATAATTTTTTATAATATGTGTAATTAAAAAAATATCAATCTGATAGAAATAAAGATACGATCGTTTAGAGGTAAAGGGAGATATTTTTTAGAAAATTGTTTTTTCAAAAAACAATTTTATAAGTCATAATGTATATCTATTCAAATATAATAAATAATAATTAATTATTAATGATTTAAATGAAATTTATATTATATATATATATAACTAATTTTTTTTAAATCTATATAATTATGATTACTAGTTATATAGTTAATGTAAGATCATCTTATTATTGAAAAATGCATTTCACAAAAAAAAATGTCTTTTGACGTGTTTTATAGGATAATTTTTAAATTATTATTAATAAATTATGTTAATTTAATTTGATAAAAGGTTTTCTATGTTTTTAATTATCATAATTATTATTTTTTTAATATTTTCAACTAATGTTTTGAAAATAAAAAGAAACATTAAATGTTAATTACTATAGTTCAGATTAAAATAAGTTTACCGAGGGTTAATATAATAATATAAAAGTAAAAATGAAATATAAATTAAATAAAACCCATTTTTTGTTGTATTTAAACCTTATCCACATCCCTTTATAATATGAGCTATTTTGGATCCATATTTCCATGAAATTATTTGAACATTATTGAAAAACATTGAAAATTTGTAGGTCTGCCACTCATCTCAATTATAAAAGGGAAAAACCTTCCCTTACTTATTCACACATATAAACCCATATATATTGACTAAACCCTACCAATATATATCCCTATAATCCTTATCTATATCCTAGAGGTTATATTCCTCCCTACATACCAACCTAGGTTCTTAAATAATAAATCCAAAAGAGGAACTTCTAAGTGAAGGTAAATGACGTTACGAAGATATTTGTTTTTTAATTTTTAATTTACAGCATTAAATTATTCATTAACACTTCCAATTTAAATGAAATATCCCATATAATTATATGTTATTATGTTAATGTAAAAATATTTATCTATCTCCCCCATCAAAAGGAAAATAAAACCATCCCTTATGTGTATTGTGGACTATCGCATCAGGAACCTATGTAATTGTTTCCCTCATACAACTCACATGGATAGTATTACATTTTTTTACCAATGAATATAAATTATAATTATTAAAAAATGAATGATAATTATAATTTAATATACTATCTAACTCCTTACCCTTTCACCAATTAATGAAATGATAATTTACTTCGTGCCTATGTATGGCCTACCATCTCCACGAAGCGATGTTATTCATTTTCAATATTCAAATTTTAAAAATGATTATAAAGATATATATAATGAAAAAATATGATATTTAAAACATTAATATCATTTTTTATGATTAACTATATCCTATTCATATGAATAGTTACTTCCATGAAAAACATGCATAAGAAAATGAATTAGTTAATACCTGAAATAATAGTAATAATAAAATATTATTAATGTGTGATAATATGTTATAAGAGTATCATTTGGTATATTATAAGTGATAATATATTTTTAATAAATTATTGACAATCTTAAAAGCACTCCACCGGATTTTAAAACACATTTAACTAAATGTTATTGTGATGTTAGTAATTTCATCTCTATTTATACTCTATTGAATCATATTTGTTATTAAGAACCTATTAAATTTTATCTCTTACATATAATACCCCTTATATGTACTCAAACTAAATAAATAATTATTCATAGTGATTAATTATTCATTCCATCCTATTATTTCAAGGGGTTTTAATTTAAATGTTATTAAAGTGGTAAGAATTTTTTTTAAGATCTCAATTGTTTGGATTTCTATAAGATTCATTAGAAGGAAACTTATAACCTATCCATTGTTGGAGTTGGTGGTCTAGAACCAACTACTTTGTACTTTATTCATTAAATAGAAGCCTTATCACATCTTGATTGTTCTTCTGCGTGACATGTCATGTGATAATGTCATAAGGACAACTGTTGTATTAAAGGGTCGTAGCGGATCCCTGCTATGATGAGAAACCGGAAGTTCCATAACACTGTCCTTGAATGTATGTTCTATTGCCGGATAATATTATTTGAGGGACACAAATAATAAATGTCATTAGGGGTGAGGACTCATAAAACTTTGAGTCACCTTCTCATGGTGTGAGCCCTTGGTAATATCCAGGAGGATATTATGAGAACGAGACCCGCCAGTAGGAAATCCACATTTCATAGTATCATTGGATTTTCCTATCTGCAGACGTGTGTATTGGTCCTTATACTTTAAGATTATTATTAATGGGTGTTACAACTCGCGCACTTAGATGTATTGATGAAAACTGTGGTGACACACTGTTCGCAGCGAGGTAGGATACGTTGGGTGCGTCACGAGTAATACTACATTAATAGATAATGCTAGAAAGGATTTTTCCCTTATGTTCTATAACAGAAGTAGATATATCTCAGGCCCTTTGATGGAATTGATATAGCCTAAATAAATCCATGGCCATGGTAGGGTATGGGCGAGTTCAATTCCGGGAAGTCAAAGAAAGAATAATCGAGCACATCGGTTGATGGCACCAGCATGCAACCCGCTTGATTGGAGATATCGAGACAAAGGGATTATATTACACAGTAATCGTTCGTAGGAGATGACACGTCATTGCGGCGTTAACTTCTTTCCCTATGGGTGCTTTGGAGTGTTGGTAGATGCTATCCTTGGACTTTATTTAGGCTCCACCTAATTCCACTGAGAAAGAGGCCTAGAGGGTCACACACTAAGTGTGTCCATGTATCCCAGTTAAATATTAATTTAACAAGTTAAATAAATATTATTCCCAACTGTGGTTTAATAATTATTTAAGGACGTCTGATCGCATTTATTTTGACACTAGTTATTCAAGAGAATATATTGTCGGAGAAATAATATATATATTTATTAGCGAGTAATGTAGTTACATTTATTTATGAAATAAATAGTCATTACTCAAGGTCTAATAATTATAGTGGAGGAAATAAACAATATGGAAAAATAAAAGTACATGCCATGTATATTTATATACACGTCGTGTAGTTTGTTTTTTGGGATTTTTGAGAAAAATATAATTTATTTAATTAAATGATATTAAATGTGATTCATTGGATGCATGTCAAGTAATAATGATAGTCAACAGTCATTATTAAGACATGGGGTATTGCTAAGAATTAAATGAAATGATTAAATGATTATGAGCAATTAATTCATTTTATTATTCTAATTATTATAAATCCCAACTACATTATTCTCAAAAAAAGGTTAGCCTTTTTGGTTGTTCAAAAAGGATTGGAAATACTCTCAAGCCAAGAGAGAATTCCCTTTCCACCAAGAATGCTTTCAAGTTACGAAACCATGATTCCCCATCGGATCAAGGCGATCGAAGACAGACATCGCAAGCGAAGGATCTTCCACGCTAGAACCCGGAATTACCTTCGGTAAAGTCCATAGATACGTGGCACACGTGTGTATTACCGCTAGAGGAATCCTACACTTGGATTCTCCAATGCAACGACGGATCACAGGATCGTGACAGGATACACCAACGATGAAAGAATTCCATCGAGGTAATTCTTATGAATTAATTAAATTAATTATAATCAATATATGATGATCCTCCTCATGGGTTCCGGGACTCTTCTTTTCTTTTTCGTTCTTCGTTCTATTCCGAAGATTCGGCGTTTTAAATCGTGAGGGATCTCGGATTGAACGTTGTTTAACGTTAAAATTAATGTTGGGCAAACCCACCAACGCGCTTCTGCTGGGCCCAGAACCTACAAGTGGTATCAGAGCGGGTCATATCGTTGATTATAATTATTTATGTTTTCGTTGGTAATTTACGCATTTAATGATTTAGTTATTTCAATTCAAGTTTAATCGTTCTGTAAATATGAATATTGAGATCCGTTCCTCCTCCCTCATTTCTCGTTCACCTCACAGAAACGAATTTTTCTTTTAATTTTGATTAAAGTAAAATAGAGGAACTCATCCGGAGGAGCCAAACGTTTCTGGCTGTATAACACCAGAATACACGGCGTGTATTCGAAAGTACATGTCGTGTAGTCTAGGTTCAATGCATTGACTGATCCACCAAAGGAGGTCGTGTATTGAGGTCATTTATGACACAATGTGTTGACCAGAAACAGGTGTCACACGGTTTCCGGATTACACGATGTGTGGTCCAACTGAACACGGCGTGTAGTCCCTTCGGGTTCGGGTTGGGTCGTGTACCCCATACACGGATTGCCCAGCTGCAAACCATTTAACGCGGAAACTACACGGCATGTTTCCAAAAGAACACGTCGTGTACTCCGAAAAATTTCCTAAGTATATTTACACGCCATGTCCACGGGCATGTACTTCGGATGGACGGTGAAGAAAAGTACACGCCGTGTAGTCGGAACTACATGCCGTGTACTCACCCAAATTTTGCAGATTTATTATAAAAAATTATTATATTATACAAACCCTTGAGACGTGTACCATGGTGCAGGCATAAAGCTGAGGCACAACACGTGATAGGTGTTTTATATATATGTGTTTAATTTAACACTTGCGTAATAAATGCGAATTCACCGGGTTTCCTCCAAGGTACAAGTTACGTACAAGTATAATTTTAAATGAATTTATTTGTTTAAAATTATGATGGATGAGAATCTCAAGGAATTTCAGAAAAGTATTTGAGATAAAAGGATTGATTAATTAAAGATAATTAATTGATTCGAGTGTGATTTATCTTAAATAAGAATGATTAAAGAATTGAATGCAAAGTTTTATTTATGCATAAATATCGTTGCATATATGGATGATCATGAGCTAGACCGAGACCTTTGCATGTGAATGGTTTCTTTTAATTTATTTATTTAAATTAAATCTGTTTGCCTGTGATCCATCTCCTCCTTAATAGGTAGGGCCTGCGTGCCCAAGGATTCTTTTATGTAAAAACCCCTTTTTACCCCTCGCCTTGATGTGAGATAAATGCATATGTAATGGATGGAGATCCTAAGCTAGTGGAGGCAGCTCAAGTCAGGAGCCGAGGTGAAACCAATCCAAGGAGATACAAAGGTGGACAGGTGAAAGCTGTAAGCCCGAACCCGCAAGGTTCAAGGTGTTTCTCCCCCAGGTCCTAGGTTTGTTTATCAACCGCTAGATAAACTAACCAATAGAACAAGCTCATGATCATACCATTTTTTTTATTTCTCTCAGTTTCATGGTTTATTTTTTGTGGGTGTGTTGTCACGATCACACAATTAATGAATATAACAAGCATGCAAGATAGAACTAAAAGAAGACCAGTTTATACGTAAATATTATCTTAGACATGGTTAATCACTTAAGTATATCCCAAATAATATTAACAAGCATGTAATCAAAGATAATAAAATGGAAATTTACATATAAGGATAAAATCCCTCAAAATAAATATTAAGTCGGCATAGCCTTCCATAATCTTGGTTAGAATCAAACCATAGTTCAAAGTGCTTGACCAACCCCAGTTGGGGTGCTTTTAATTATTGGGGAATTCTAATTAAAGGTTTTGGGTCAACATTACTTGGTTCACATCAAGGGTTGACAGCCACAGTAGGACATGGTGTGACCAAGAGTTAAAGGTTGGGGAAATCCAAAAAGGGTTTCAGGATTGGGGAGTCCACTCAGCGGATCAAGGAGCTGCGAGTTAATGTAGTTGGCATTTGGAATGCCTACCTAAAACCCTTCAAGTTTCTTGACCAACCCTAGTTGGGGTAATGCTAAAAGAAATATGGATCCTTGCCACTATAATATTAACGCAACATAATATTCCGAAGTCAATGGTGAGGGATATTGGATTTCGATAAAATAGTGGGAGACTAATAAGTATTAATTTATTTATTTGTCTCATTTTTTGTAATAAATTACTAAACCTTTTCTCATCTTAATTTGTAGAAATGGCAATAAAATGACTTCAAACATATCATTGCGCACCATACTCTAGAAGGAAAACCTTCTCACTGACACCAATTTCTAAGAGTGGCAGAGGCTTTTACGTGTCGTCCTTCGCCATGAAAGGAAATTGTATGTGCTGGAAGAGCCTATTCCAGTTGCACCTGGGAAAGAGGCTAGTGATAAGGAATTATCTCTCTACATGAAACACATGGATGATGCCACAGATGTCCAGTGTTTTATGCTATCAGCCATTACTAATGAGCTTTTGAAGCAACATGAAAAAATTGATGTGTATGGCATGATGTCTCACCTTAAAGATCTCTACCAAGAGAAGGCGAGACAGGAGAGGTATGAGATCTCCAATGCTTTGTTTACCATGAATCTTTGAGAGTTTGCGCCAGCTGGGACACATGTAGTCAAGATTATTGGCTACATTGAACGCTTGGACATCTTAGGGATTAAATTCCCGGATGAGTTGTGTACAGATCTCATCCTATCATCACTGCCCAAGACCTTCTCTAGCTTCATTGTCAACTATAACATGAGCGGAAATGAGAAGAGTCTATCAGAGCTTCTGACCTTGATTTTCCAGGTAGATAAGGACATGGGGCGTGACAAACATGCAGTCCTTATGGTGAACAAGAAAAGGAAGGACAAGGCAAAGGGGACAAAGACTTATAAACGGTCTGAAGCCCCCGAGCACCGTCCCTCTAAGAAGGGGAAGATATAGAGGCAGGTCAAGGAACGGGAGGCAGTGTGTTTTGCATGTGGCAAGCAGGGCCACTGGAAGAGGAACTGCACCCAGAAGCGTGGGGATGCTAAAGGTGCGTTCGTTATCGAGTGCAATCTTTCTATTTCTACACATTGGGTATTAGATTCAGCTTGTGGGGCTCACATCTATATTCAAATGCAGGATCCAAGTAGATTTAGAAAGACCGCCAGAGGAGAGGTGGATATTTGAGCTGCCAATGGTGCAAGGCTGGCTGCATTGGCTATTGGTGAATATCACCTCTCATTGCCAACTGGCATGATTTTGGTTTTACAAAATTGTTATTTTGTGCCTAGTGTTACCAAGAACATAATTTCTGTATCTTGTTTGGATACGGGTGGATTTATTATCATGTTAGGAAATAAGGGTTGTCTCTTTTATAAGAACAATGTATGTTATGGTATGGCACATTTGAATAATGGTTTGTATGTATGAAATTAAGAAAACCCAGTGTTGGCAATCGATAACGAAACAAACTCACATGACTCATTCATCACCTAGTTATGGCATCACCGCCTTGGTCATGTGAACGAGAAGCGCTTGATAAAGCTCTGCAAAAATGAATATTTAGACACTACTGAGCTAAAACCACTTGATAGATGCCACGCTTGTTTACAAGGAAAAATGACCAAGCCGCCTTTTGGTGGACAAGGTGAAAGGGACACAGAGCTTCTAGGATTGGTACAGACGGATGTGTGTGGACCATTTCCAGTAGAAGCTAGAGGTGGATATTCTTACTTCATTACTTTTACTGATGATTTGAGTAGATATGGATATGTCTAATTAATAAGGTATAAGTTAGAGTCCATAGAGAAATTTAAGGAATTCAAGAATGAAGTAGAGAATCATCTTGGTAAGAAGATAAAGAAGCTTCGATCAGATCGATGTGGAGAATATCTTAACCAAGAGTTCATCGATCTTCTACGGGAGTCTGGGATTTTATCTCAGCTCACTCCTCCCTATACACCACAGTGGAATGGTGTTAGGGAAAGGATTAACTACACCTTGTTGGACATGGTGAGGTCAATGATGAGTCATGCGGATCTTCCGTTATCCTTTTGGGGATATGCATTACAAACTGCAACATACACATTAAATCAAGTACCAACTAAGGCGGAAAATGGAATTCCATCCGTGTTATGGAATGGATGAAAACCCACTTTGTCGCACACACGTGTATGGGGATGTGAGGTGTTTTTTAGGACTTCTTAGGCAACAAACTAGCACCCCAGGGCACGAAGTGTATCTTTATAGGATATATCAAGAAAACGAAAGGATATTACCTATACAACCCTCAATACAAGAAAGTGATTGTCGCCAGACAAGCCATATTTCTTGAGAGGGAGCACATCCTCATGAAGGATAGTGGGAGAAAGATTGACTTTGACGAAGTTGATGCTCAAGATACACAGGAATTTGTATAAGAACAAGTTCCACAGTTCCCCGTGGAAGAGGTTCTAGAAACACAAGTACTGCGTAGGAGCTCAAGAGAGGTAAGGGAACCAGAGAGATATGGTTTCCTAGTCACCAAGGACAGTGAATCATTATTGTTGGAAAATGATGATCCTCCCTCCTACAAGGAAGTAGTAGAAAGCTCATAAATTGCATGATCGCTAGAAGCTATGAATTCTGAGATGGATTCCATGTATCAGAACCAAGTATGGGTTCCGGTCAATGAGCTAGTTGATGTAAATCCTGTTGGATACAAATGGGTATTCAAAAAAAAGCTGGACATGGAAGGTCAAGTTAGCACCTATAAAGCAAGGCTAGTGGCTAAGGATTCAGACAGCGTCAAGGAATTGACTATGATGAAACCTTCTCTCTAGTTTCCATTTTTAAATCCATAAGAATCATACTTACCATCACTATGAGATTTGGCAGATGGTTGTCAAAATAGCATTACTTAACGGGAACCTTCAAGAAGATGTCTATATGACACAACCAGAAGGGTTTGTGACACCAAGTGAAGCCAAACGGGTTTGCAAGTTGCAGAAATCCATTTATGGATTGAAGCAAGCATCCAGGTCATGGAACATTCGATTTGATGAAGCCATAAAAGAATTTGGTTTCATTAAGAACGAATGTGATCCATGAGTTTATAAGAGGTTTAATGGGAATGCGGTCGTCATGCTTGAGGTATATGTTGATGACATATTGCTTATTGGAAATGAAGTACCAGCCTTACAGTTAGTTAAGGACTGGTTGAACAAGTGTTTCTCCATGAAAGACATAGGGGAAGCAGCCTACATTCTAGGGATCAAGATCATTCATGACAGATCCAAGAGGCTGCGTGGACTAAGTCAGGGTACATACATTGACCAGATACTAAAGAGATTTAGTATGGAAAAATCCAAGAGGGGATTGGTTCCAGTGTCACATCGATTACATCTTTCTAAGAAAATGTGTCCCCAGACACAACAGGAGAAAGATAGGATGAGTAAGATCCCATATGCTTCGGCTATAGGATCCATCATGTATGCCATGTTATGTACGAGGCTTGATGTTGCCTATGCACTGAGCATGGTAGGAAGATATCAAGAAGATCCAGGAGAACAGCATTGTACTGATGTTAACACTATCCTTAAGTATCTGAGAAGAACTAAGGATATGTTCCTGGTGTATGGAAGAGACGAGGAGCTTGTCATCAGAGGGTATGATGATGCTGGTTTTCAAACAGATCAAAATGATCTGAAGTCACAATCTGGATATGTTTTCTGTCTCAATAGAGGAGCTGTGAGCTGGAAGAGTTCAAAGCATCCAGTTGTCGCTGATTCTACAGCGGAGTCCGAGTATATAGCGGCTTCTGATGCATCCCAAGAAGCCGTCTGGATTCGGAACTTTGCCGAGGAGCTTGATGTGGTGCCTAGCAGTAAAGATCCCATTACATTGTATTGTGATAATACTACAATGGTGGCTCTTGCAAAAGAACCAAGGTCACATCAACGGACAAAGCACATACTCTGGAAGTATCACCTCTTGGGGGATTTCTATCAAAGGGGTGAAGTTGCAGGGAGAGGAGTGTCCACAGAAGAGAACATGGTGGACCCCATGACTAAAGGCCTATCTCAGTAGAATCATGAATATCATGTGAGAGCTAGTGGGTTAAAGGTTGTTAGTAGTTGGCTCTTGTCCAAGTGGGAGTCTGTTGGAGTTGGTGGTCTAGAACCAACTACTTTGTACTTTATTCATTAAATAAAAGCCTTATCACATCTTGACTTTTCTTCTTCATGACATGTCATGTGATAATGTCCTAAGGACAGCTGTTGCATTAAAGGGTCGTAGCGGATTCCTTCTATGATGAGAACCCGGAAGTGCCATAACACTGTTCTTGAATGTATGTTCTATGGACAGATGATATTATTTTAGGGACAAAAATAATACAGGTCATTAGGGGTGAGGACTCATAAAACATTGAGACACCTTCTCATGGTGTGCTCCCTTGGTAATATCCAGGAGGATATTATGAGAACGAGACCCTCCAGTAGGAAATCCACATTTCATAGTGTCATTGGATGTGGGTATCTACGGACGTGTGTATTGGTCCTTACACTTTAAGATTATTATTAATGGGTGTTACAACTCGCACACTTAGATGTATTGACGAAAATTGTGATGACACACTATTCACAGCGAGGTAGGATATGTTGGGTGCGTCACGAGTAATACTGCATTAGTAGATAATGCGAGAAAGTATTTGTCCCTTCTGTTCTATAATGGAAGTAGATATCTCAGGCCCTTTGATGGAATTGATATAGCCTAAATAAATCCGTGTCCATGGTAGGGTATGGGCGAGTTCAATTCCGGGAAGTCAAAGAAAGAATAATTGAGCACATGGATTGATGGAACCAACATGCAACCCGCTTTATTGGAGATATCAAGACAAATGGATTATATTACACGGTAAGCATTCGTAGGAGGTGACACATCATTGCGGCGTTAACTTATTTCTCTATGGGTGCCTTGGCGTGTTGTTATATTCTAACCTTGGACTTTAGATAGGCTCTGCATAATGCCACTGAGAAAGAGGCCTAGAGGGTCACACACTAAGTGTGTCCATGTATCTCAGTTAAATAATAATTTTACAAGTTAAATAAATATTATTCCCGACTGTGGTTTAATAATTATTTAAGGATGTATGATCGCATTTATTTCGACACTAGTTATTCGAAAGATTATATTGTGGGCGAAATAATATATATATTTATTAGCGAGTAATGTAGTTACATTTATTTATGAATTAAATAGTCATTACTCAAGGTCTAATAAATATGGTGGAGGAAATAAACAAAATGGAAAAATAAAAGTACACGCCGTGTATATTTATATACACACCGTGTAGTTTGTTTTTTCAGGATTTGTGAGAAAAATATTATTTATTTATTAAATTATATTAAATGTGATTCATTGAATGCATGTCAAGTAATAAAGATAGTCAACAGTCATTATTAAGATATGGGGTATTGCTAAGAATTAAATGAAATGATTAAATGATTAGGAGAAATTAATTCATTTTATTATTCTAAGTATTATAAATCCCAATTACATTATTCTCAAGAAAAGGTTAGCCATTTTCATTTTGCACAACAGATTGAAAATACACTCAAGCTAAGAGAGAATTCCCTTTCCACCAAGAATGCTTTCATGTTACGAAAGCAAGATTCCCCACTGGATCAAGGCGATCGAAGAAAAACATCGCAAGCGAAGGATCTTCTGCGCTAGCACCCAAAATTCCATTCGGCGACGTCCAGAGATATGTGGCACATGTGTGGATTACCTCTAGAGGAATCCTACACTTGTATTCTCTGACGCAACGATGGATCACAGGATCGTGACCAGAGACACCAATGGAGAAATAATTTCATCGAGGTAATTCTTATGAATTAATTAAATTAATTATAATCAATATATGATGATCCTCCTCATGGGTTCCGGGAATCTTCTTTCCTTTTTCTTTCTTCGTTCTATTCCGAAGATTTGGCGTTTTAAATTGTGATGGATCTCGGATTGAACATTCTTTAACGTTAAAATTAAAGTTTGGAAAACCCACCAACGCGCTTCCGCTGTGCCCGGAACCTACATCCATCCTATACTCCATATATTTTACTATCCAGTAGATATTTATGAAGTTTCCATATTTTCATAAAAAATTTCATATCTTGGTTAAATTAATCACAAAAATAAATTATTAATGGAAAACTATTTTTTCTCTTTTAATAGGATATATTTTTCTTCCTTGTCTATATTTTTCAAAAAAAAATTATTTTAGTAATTTTTATAACTCAAATGATTTATTAAAGACAATTCAAGTAATACATGAATTTTTAAAGGGTTTTAAATAAATATTTCTAATTTTAATTAAAGTTACATTTTGACATTCTTTATAAAAATGTACATATGAATTGTTTTTATTTATATTTTTTTTATTTGAATTCCCTACATTTTAACCATTTTATGATATTTAACTTCTTATAAATGTTTTCAATTTTTTAGAATGAAAAATATTTACTTATAAGTAATTTTAATATTTCACTTCCATTTTCATTATTTTTCTAAAAGAGATGACTTTATTAAAAAACTTATATTTTTCATTAACTAATGGTCATGTATTATCTCATATTAATTTTGTGGTCGTTAATTTAATCTTGAAAAAATTAATTACTTCCGAAAATTGGAAATTAGATTTATCTTAAATATATATATTATTTGTATCATAGATATTGTTGGATTTTAAACCATATACCATTTTTACATATGGTGTTTTATTGTGAATATTATTTGATTGACTGGGGAAAATCATAGTAACTCCATATTATTTACTCAATATAGATATTTATTGAAAATTAAATTTGTTTATGAAATTAATTAATCGTTTAATATATTAGTAATTTATTGGAAATACACTCATAGGTGTGACCAGTAATATAAATCCCCTCGATGCATTGACATGTCTCAAAATACAAACAGGTTTCCCAAATTAAATATGTTCTTGGGGTATAAATACCTATAGATTAACTTTTCTTGGTAAAAATTATTGACAGTTTATTTATATTTAGGATTAATATCAGGATGTCCAATATTAATAATTTTCATTATTAGGAATTATATTATTATTATCCATGATATTTTTTCATTCATATTATCCATGGATGCATTTCATGCTCATGTTATGGAGTAAATAGAATGTGTTTTCTGTTATTTATGATTCTATATTGATTATTTCTTATATAATCTTGATTTATTTTATTATACATAAACCATACTAAGAATTTTTCATCACCCTTATTTTTTCCCTTTCACCTAGCTATAATGATGAAATCATTAAATGAGTTTCAAGGATATAGAGAATTTACTATTTTATGTTTATTATTTATTCACAATGGGAAATGGTTACCATGTATGTATTAATATCTCAAAGTCTATTAAACTAATTAGTATTTAGAAATTAGAACCATTTTATTAATGTTTGTATAATAATGTCACCATCATCTATTAGTTGATGGAGTTGGGGTAATTATAATTACAATGGACTTGGTCATTGGACATCTAAAAAATCCAAAGAAGATTGGTGACATATTGTTAATTAGGGATCACATTACCATGTCTACATATTTTTAAGAAATAAGAGAGGATATTCCCCGTTAGTATCTTGAAATAATCTTTATTAATGAAGTGGTGATACTTCACAGTGCAAATCTACCAATTGAATTGGATCATGACCCTCAGTTCACATCAATGTTTTTAGGGTTCTTTTGGAGACTCTGAAAATTGAGATACATATTTGCTCTATCTGTCATCATCAGACTGATGAGAAGTCTAAAAGGGATATTAAAACCTTAGAAGAAAAATTAAAGTCCTTCTCATTTTACATTCAAGGTATTTTTTGGAAAGAAAAATCTTATGATAATAGATTATATTTAATATTTCCTATGGGATAATATGAATAATTGTATGGGATGATATTTCAAAATCAAACTTGTTGTATGTGGTTGGAAAAAGGAAGAAAGTCGGTCCAAAACTTATTGAAGCGAAAAATATTAATTTGTGATTCATTTGGAATCATATTAAGGAATCTCAATCCAAAAAACGACCAATTCCAAAAATTGGAATAAGGATATAGAATTTCATGTAGGCGATCATATCTTCCAAAATATATCATCATATAAAATAGTTGTATGGTTTGGTGAGAAGGGGATTCTAATTTTGAGCAATGTCGAGACTTTGGAAATTTTAGATAGAATTAGAGGTATGGACTACCATCTAGTTATGTCACCCATCCTATCTAAGGTCTGTGATGGATTTCATTATTAATTATTGTGGAATTAAATTCTTGATCCAATCAATCTAATCCCCAATGAGTAAATAGAGTTGAAACCAAACTTTTCCAATAATGAAGCCTATTTCTAGATTTTGGGTATTAGAGATTATGTGTTAAATAATTTAACAAATTAGATGGTGAAAGTAATTTCTAGGAATCATAAGATAAAGTAAGAACATGGTATATTGAAGAAGTAATGATAAATAATTATCCAATTTTTTTTTGAGTTGATATATATAGAATTTTCAGGATGAAATTTGTTTTAAGGTGGAAAGAATGTAAAACTTGTGACTCTATAATGAAAGATAAAAATTGCATCCCAAAACATCTACACAATGTGCACTCTATCATAATAGAAATAGATTTTATTTAATATTATATTTACAGGTTATGTATCAAAATTTCAGAAATTTGATTTTATAACAAGTAATTAATTTTGGATTAATTAGGACAAAATTCTCTTAGAGTGAATTTCTATGATTTTTCAAAATAGGATGAAATTTTATATAGAGATTACAAAAGAAATTTTTTAAAAATAACATAAATTTTATGAAATCATTATAATATAATAATTTATAATAACTTTATAAATCCTTTTCCTTATAAAGGTATTTATTTAAAAAATTAAAATAAATAATTTCAAATATTTTTTTTAATTTGGAAATAAATAATTGATTTTTTAAAAATATATTATATTTTATTTTACATTTAATTATGTATTAAAAATGATCTATTTATATATTTTTTTACTTGTGGATAATCATAACTCTCCTATTTTACATAGACCCATAAATATCATGGCAATCAACAATACACCATATTTTCATGACTACAAAACAAACCTTTAACAGGGCTAAAATTGGCATTTATTAGCTCTGAAAAAGCACTGACTACTAGGGAATGATTAAAAGCTATTGTATTTTATTAGTCCTAGAAAAGTGAAAATGAACAACCCCTTTATCATTCCTTTTAAAATAACCAATAAAGGATTCCATTTATCAGTGCTTTTATTTAGAATTGATAAAGGGTAATAATGTAGTGTTCCATAACAGTACGCTGCAACACCAAAGATAAACAAATTAGGTACATATACTAATTTTAAATGAAATAAAATTTTTAATTGAAATACAATAAAAACATTATATTATATGAATTCAAAAATTGGTTTATTTAATTACATAAGTATGTATAAATGATCATATAAAATCAAAAACAATAATGTTCTCCTTTATTTAGACCCTAACCCTGACTCGTGCTATTTTCAAACAAACCGATCCTACATGAGAAAATGAGAAAGCATATATAATAGAACTATTAAAATATTTTTAATTGGATAAAGAAAAAAATTAATCATGAAGTGTTAATTTTAGAAAAAATATTGAGTCATACTAGGAATAATGTGTATCAGATTGAGTAGTGGTTGATTCAATCAGATCTAGCCATTATTTTTTCATCTTCAAGAATTATATCTAAGAAAATAAAGTAAATAAGTATAAAATAAAAATGATAAGGGAATTAATTAAGTAATAGTATAAAAATTAATGTCCATTATAAATTAAAAGATTCAGTTTGAGTCATACTAGTCGCACTATGTGTCATCATAGTCTTTGAACAATTTATACCTCTCCCAAATGAGTTGTAGATTATTTTCATAATGTATTCAAATAATTAGAATGTGTTTTCTCAATTTTTAGTTTTTCACTTCTTATTTGAAAAAATATCATTTTCAACTAGAAGGATGAACTCTGAGTCATACCAATCACATCATGTGTCAGTGTGACATGAGATTTATTCTTACACATCACAAATAACCTATTAAATGTTTTACCAAATTATCTATACAATACATGTGTTTTTTTCTCAGTTTAACGGAGCGGCACTTTTTAATCTAAAATGAAAATTTTAAATTGATAACGAACACTTTGAGTCATACTGGTCACACTATGTATCAGATTTAGGTGAGGCTGAATCCTACTCATAAAAAATGAATTAATCATCATTTTCCTAAAGTATCAAAATAATAAGAATGTGTTTTCTCTGTTTTGAGAAGTCTAGTTTTCCTTTTTTCTAAAATTAATGTCAATTTGAAATAAAAATACACAAATTGAGTCATATCATTCACATCATGCATCGGGTTGAGGTGACTCTTATTCCTATACATAAAAAATGACATATGGATAATTACCATAATATATAATAATAATAATAATTTGTTTTATTTATTTTGATTACATCAATTTTTTTACTAAAATGTTGATTTAATATGGAAACATGCACTTTGAGTCATATTGTCCACATCTTTTATTCATTTGACATGAGACTAATTCATTCATGTCAAAAATGACTTATGACTCATTTTCCAAAATTATCTATACAATCATAGTCTGTTTGGTTGGTTTTCAATAAGTGAACCATTTTGAACAAAAATGTCAAGTTTATACTGATAATGGACACATAAATTCATACCAGGCACATCCTTTATCCGATTTAGGTGATGATGATTCCTTCATGTTAAAAATGGATTATGTATCATTTTCATAAATTATAAAAATAATCTAAATTAGTTTTCTTGGTTTTGAGTATGTTAATTTTCCTTTTACTAAACGTAACTTCAATTTTAAATAAAAATATTAACTTGGAGTTATACTAGTAACAACATGCATTATGTTTGAGTTGGGACTATTCCTACATGTCCCAAATGACTGAAATATCAAATTTATTCAAATTTATTTTCTTGGTTTTTAGTACGCTAGTTGTGTTTTTTACAATAATTTCCTTTTAATTTGGTAACACACAATTTGAGTCAATCTGGTCACATCATATATCATATTTATGTAAGGTTGATTCATAAAAATGAAAAATAACATATATAACATTTTTCAAAATTATAAATAAAATCTACGATTGTTTACTCTGCTTTTATTGAGTGACACTTTTGAAGTAAAATATCGTTTTTAAACTGATAACGTATAATTTAAGTCATACCAGAGACATCATGTATTAGATTGAAGTGAGGCTAATTCTTTCACATCAAAATTGAAATATTTATTGTTTTATTAAATGTATAAAAAAAATCCAAAAGTGTTTAATTAGTTTTGAGTAGGTTAGTTACCCATTTACTAAAATTAATGTAATTTTTAAATAAAAAGATTGACTTGGAGTCATATTGGTACACCATGAATCGGGATAAAGTGTTTCTCATTCTTACACATCTGAAATTACTTTTGTATAATTTTCCTAATGTATAAAAATAATTTAAATATTTTTTATATGTTTTGAGTCTGTTATTTGTGTTTTTTAATAACATACAATTCTAAACTGGAAAATTGTACTTTTGTAACGTCCTGGTTCCAGAAGCCACCCAGAGGCACCCCGTACCCAGTTGTTCAAATGGTCTCAATCACATTTCCCCAAATGCCAGAGGCTGCCGAATAGCAACGAGGGCCTTGGATTTAATAGTGGGGAAACTATGCCCTCATTAGCAGAGTACACAACAGAAGAAAAAAATAGCTAACAGCAGAAAACATAACCATCCATACAAGAGTAAACGATACACAGCGGAAGACGAACATTAAACAACAGGAGCACACTCACATGTATATAAAATAATTCATAATACATATTTCTTGGAAAGTAGCCAAATAAGTCACAATGCTAAATACAATACTAAACCAAAGTGAAAAAGAAAAACAGGTAAACTCCTCAGCATCCCAAGCCATAGCTTTGTCCCACGCTCTCCAGCTCTACAACAAGTCAAGTACATGAAGTACAAGAGAGCCTTCCCTTATCTATACCTGTAAAAATATAATCTGTTTGGGCCCAAAGGACTAGCCCAAACTGGGTGTGAGATAAGGTCCCAGTAGGCAACCACCCAAAGATCTGTTCCTAAAAGTCAGTGAATACATGGCAGTAAAAATATAGGAAGTTGTAAATTGGAAAGAACACAACAGATACCATCCATAGTCTAGCAAACAAGTACACAAGTAACCACCAAACAATAAGAAGAACAACAGGTAACCCCCAAGGTAGTCCTCAAAGCCTAACCCTTATGGTTCAACCTAGAAGTACAAGAAACCCTCTTGGAAGCACACGCAGTCTCGCCCCTCCGGTTAAGCTAAAGAATAGACTCTTTGGGGAAGCACTCACCGTTAATTCCCCCTAGAGTCTCATATCGTACTAAAGGCTCTCTGGGGAAGCACTAAATGTCTAATTCCCTATGTGGCCTACGTCGAGGAACTACAGACTCTCTGTGGAAGTAATCAATGTCAATTCCCCATGTGGTCTTCCATACTAAATTAAAGACACTCTAGAGAAGCCCTGTAAGAACCCAAATCTTCGTTTCAGGTATGTTTTTCCTTTTCTAGAGTTTTTATGAAAAATGAAATTTCTGGAAATTTTCAAAGTACACGCAATGTACTTTCTAACTACATGTTGTGTACTCTGCTCCATCTCAAAACCGTGTGTTGTCCCTGCTCGGGCCACACACACAGTGTGTAGGGGTGACGTGGAGGTCGTTTTTAGCGGAGTACGGAAAAACCCACAACACACCATGTACTTTAAAAATACATGCCATGTACTTTCATTTTATTTCATTAAATGGACCAGGGTCATGCCTAACCTCCGAATTCAACTTCTTCTCCAAATTCCGTTCACCCGAGAGCGACCGTACGACCATATCTTCGACGAGCTCCCACCTCTTCGTCCATTCTCCAATTCGCGTGCAGTCGATTGCGTTGGAATCGCAGCGGTGATCTCTACCTTCTTCTTGAGTCTTGTTTCTTCATTCCTCCTGGTTTTCATGTTATCATAGGTTGATCATTTTGTGCTTTTTCTCAGATCTAAGTCATTCTAAGGGGAATCTTTTGTCGTCGTTCATGTATATCGATCTCCTAGGATCGATGTGGGTGGTTTGTTCCTTTCTGTAGAAAGTTGATGGATATTTTGTGCAAATTGTACCAATTCATTTGAACAGGGAATTGGGGGTTTTCTGTTTTTTCCTTGATTTTTGCCTGATTTGATTGATTTCTTTAGTAGATGATGATGCTTGTGAGTAGAGTAATTTATTTTGTGCTCAGTTTGCTTTTCCATGATTTTTTTTCTTATTAGGTGTTTCACCAGTTTCCATGCCTAGTTGTAGGATTGTGGACTGTTGCTTTATTTTTCTGCTCATCCTTAGTTGATATCCAAGTAGTTATTGAGGTTTACATGGACGATGCATGCGCGCTAAGCATGTTTAGTTTCACTCAGGACTCTGAGAACCTAGAGTAGTAGACTAAAGGGAGAATTGATGGAAGGGATTCTCCAGAGTGTCTTTTAATTACGATGCTAGACAATAGGGGGAATTGATGTTGAGTTCTTCCACAGAGAGTCTGTAGTTCCTCGATGTAGTCCACAGGGGGAATAGACGTTGAGTGCTTCCCCAGAGAGCCTTTAGCACAATACGAGACTATAGGGGGAATTGATGGTTAGTTCTTCCCTAGAGAGTCTATTTTTTCATAGAAGAACCAGAGGGAGGAGACTGTGTGTGCCTCCTAGAAAGTTTCTAATACTTATATGTTGAACCATAGGGGTTAGGCTGTGAGAGATACTGAGAGGGTTACCTGTTTTCTTCTTATTGCTGGTTGTTTACTTGTGTACTTTATTTGCTTGAACTGTGGATTGTAGCTGCGTGTGCCTTCCTATTTACTGCTTCTTGTTTTACTACTATCTTGTATTAATTGACTGTTAGGCATAGATCATTGGGTGATTGCCTATTGGGATTGTATCTCAAACCCTATTTGGGCCATGCTTTTGGGCCCAAGAAGACTATGTTGCTACAGGTATAGATAAGGGTAATCACCCTTCTACTTCGGGTTCTTGATTCACTAGAGCCGGAGAGCATGGGACCGAGACGAGGCTTGCGATGCTGAGGAGTTTACCTTGTTTTCATTTTCACTTTGTTTTCAGTTGTACTTCAGCATGTTGTCTTGTTTACTGCTTTCCATAGACATATGTACCATGTTGCATCATTATTGTTTTATATATTTCTTCCATTTTTCTGTTTAGTTGTGGTATGTTGTTTATTGTTTCCACTACCGTGTTTGGTTATTCTTCCATTGCATACTTTACTGAATGGGGGCATAGTTTCCCCACCGACTCACTAAGGCCCTCGCTGCTAGTCGGCAGACTCTGGCATTTGGGGAAACGCACTTGAGGTCATGTGGCGAACTGGGTACGGGGAACCAGTAGAGGGGCTCCAGATTCAGGTCGTTACAAAGTGGTATCAGAGGAGTTCTTTTCTCTTGCTTTACTGTTTGGAGACTTTAGCCAGGGATAGCATGGACCTGGTACTTGGTATAAAGTTTTTCTCGGGAGTAGCTAACCCATGTACAGGGAAAGGCCACACTACCTCGTTAATTGTAGTTCTGTTTTTTGAGATTTTTTTGGTTGATTTGATTTCACCTAGAGTGATTCACATGACTTAAGCTATTATTGTTTTGATATTTCGATTCTATTTCTATCGCCACCTGATGAGATTAGGGTATTCCATCTCATGCATCATATAGGTACTTGTATAAATCACATGCCATGCATTCTTTCCATGCCATCTAGGGTGCATTAGCGATTGCAGGTTGTTGTGATAGACTTCGTGTAGATTATGCATGCTGTTGTGATAGATGCTTGATAGAAAACGTCGTGTCCAGAGGGAACACGCCGGGTAGTCCTATCCAGGTACCCGGTCGTGTCACTAACAACACGGGCCGACTTTACCTTCATTTCCACATGCCGTGTGTTCTCTGAAAATGCTGGGTAGTGTTGTCCAGGTACCCAGCCGTGTCATGAACAACATGGGGCGGTTTCACCTTTGCATATACACATCATGTCTTTTCGGAGATTTTCGTGTAAGGATCATCCATGTAGATGGTCATGTGCATAACAACAAGGGCCACCAAAGCCTTGTCCACTACACGTTGTGTCCGTTGGGAACACATTGTGTAGTCTCTGTTTAAGAAAAAAAACCGTGTGGGCTAACCGTGTAAAGGACTCGGGCAGGGGAACAGTTTTCAAGCACACTCGGTGTAGTTTGAGGTGTACATGACTTGCAGGGTAGGAGTACACGCCCATGTCAGTGGCTTTAGAATACACGCCATGTAGTTTTTATACATGCAGTGTAGTCTAGTTTTGTAAACCTTTGTGTTCTTCTTCCCTATTCTCATTTTTCACTCTTGTGTTCTCTGTCTTTGTTAATTCTGATCTAAGGTGTGCTTTTAATATTTCATAGCTATGCCATTTAGATGTTCTCTAGTCGTACGTCTGTCATCGGGTAGTGATTGGACGCTAGACAGGGCTGATCAGGGACTACATGCTGATCCTCCAGTCGGGAAAACCTTGGCACCGGCTGTTATTCTAGATGCAGGCGCTGATGCACAGTTCAGGGAATGTTTTATGAGGATGATGCATGCCTTCTAGGGGGTGTCGCCTCCTTCCAAAACTATGGAAGACTTGACATCGGTTTTCTAGCAGGAGCATCCTCCCACGTTCATGGGGGAAGGAGGACCTCAGGCTGTAGAGTCATGGCTGGGAGCCATACTGACTATCATCGAGCATCTGGAGACACCTCCAGAAAGGCGGGTCAAGATCACCACCTATATGCTCCGAGATTACGCCAAGAGGTGGTGGGACGTCATCTCACAGGCGGGTCAACATCAGGCTATGCCTTGGGAGGAGTTCCAGTGCGTGTTCTATGACAACTTCTACCCGGAGACTCTGAGGGCCGATCGAGACCAGGAGTTCATGAGCTTGGAGCAGGGTACTTTTTTTTTCATGGAGTATTCCTCCTGATTCACTGAGCTACAGCATTTCACACCCCTCCAGGATGAGAGTGGGGTGTTCTTAGCAAGGAAGTTCAAGGATGGTCTCAGGCGGGAGATCCTCTCACAGGTGAACATCTTCCAGCTGACTTTCATCACTTCCATTGTCAACTAGGCACTGATTGTGGAGCGCAATCTGAGAGACTCTGGATCTGCAAGCCAGGCTAGTACAACTTCCATAGTTATTTTGCCTCCATATGACAACAAGAAGCGCCATAGAGAGCCAACGCGTGGTGATCCAAGGAAGAAAGATGCATCATCAGCCAGCCATGTGACATGATACAAGTGTGTCCGGTCAGGGCACACGAGGCCGCAGTGCCAGAGGGACCCCGTGGAGTGCCGATCATGTGGCAAGATGGGTCACCTTCATCATTTATATCAGGTTTTCTCACTAGAAGCTGGTGACTGGGGTTCTTCCATGACTCGTCGTTCAGAGGCAGCCCCACCAGTTTCTCACCAGTCGGTGAACTGGATTTCTTCTTACTGTTCAGGCTGAGGTTGAGGTCGAGGCCATGGGGGTCAGCCACCAGTCCCTCAGCACCAGTAGGGATGTTCAGCTCAGAGTGGTCAGCTTGGGGTGCAGGGCCATGGTACAGGCCATTCTTTGTCGTGGAGAAAACTTATCAGGAGTAGGATCCCAACCATTCTACTGTTCGAGGTACGATTTTAGTAGCCTTAGTTTTATCTTCATCTCTTTTCGATACTGGTGATACACATAGCTTTATCTTTTTTCTGCTATGGAGAGCCTTGGACTCTGCATCTTTTCTTCAGCAGACTCATTAACACTAGACACACCCTTGAGGACGAGGAAATCTGGTGTACTCCAGTGTAGAGAGTGCCCTCTCGAGAATTCAGGGTATTACTTCTTATGGGATCTTTATGTCCTAGAGATAACAGGCTATGATGTCATCCTCATCATGGACTGGTTGACTCCCTTCCAGGTAGTCGTCGACTGTTATCGCCACAGGGTGGGTTTCATTTCACCAGAGGGTGAATCTTTTCTTCATAGAGGTGAATGAGATGTTCAGGTGAGTCGAGAAGGACTTGAGAATCATGGGCTAGGAAGGGTGACAGCCCAGATTGATATCCTTTATCTGGATGATCAGGGGACTTCGCAGCTAGACTTTCCTCCAGTGGTGGATCATTTTAGGGACTTCTTTCTAGAGGACTTTTTCGGGTTTTCCTCTGGAGCGTTCGGTAGAATTCTCTATTGAGCTCGTGCCAGGAGTAGCATTGGTGTCCATTCCTCCTTATAGGATGGCTACACCTGAGTTGCATGAGCTCAAGAAGCAGTTGAAGGAGTTGCAGGCAAAGGGTTTCGTCCAAACCAGTACTTCTCCTTGGGGTTCACCTGTCCTGTTTGCGAAAAAGGTAGACAGTACCCTTCGGCATTGTGTGGATTATCAGAAGCTGAACCAGTTGACTGTCAAGAACTGATATCCCTTGCTAAGGATCGAAGAACTCTTTGATTAGATTCAAGGAGCCTGGGTGTTCTTGAAGATCGATTTGAGGTCCAGTTACCATCAGTTGCGCATTAGACCATCAAATATACCTCTGACAGCCTTTAAGAGCAGGTATGGTCTATATGAGTATACAATCATGTTGTTCGGTCTCTATAATGTCCCTGTTGTTTTCATGGCATTGATGAACCGAGTGTTCCATCCTTACTTGGACTCCTTTTTTGTGGTCTTCGGGGACTATATCTTGGTGTACTCTCACACTCGACACGACCATGCCACACATCTTGGGATCATTCTGAGTACACTGAGAGATCATCAGCTTTATGCTAAACTCTCGAAGTGCCACTTATGGATGGATCAAATACACTTCTTGGGTCACGTCATATCAGAGGAAGGAGTATCTATGGACCCAGAGAAAGTGAGAGTTTTAGTTTCCAGGGAGCATCCGAAGAACGTTTTTGAGGTACAGAGTTTTCTAGGGCTGGATGGATACTACATATGCTTCATTCAGGACATCTCATGCCTTGAAACACCTTTGACGGGTCTGACCAAGAAGGTGGGGAAGTTTATATGGTTAGATTCTTGTGAGTAATCCTTTTATTAGCTGAAGGGAAGATTGTCGTCACCACCGATACTAGTCTTGCCAGATCCAGGCAAGAGCTACACAGTCTATTGTGATGCTTCAGGTATTGGACTAGGAGTTGTGCTTATGCAGGGAGATGAAGTTGTTGCGTACGAGTCTCGATAGTTGAGGTCACATGAGAGGAACTACCCTACGCATGACCTGGAGTTGGCAGCTGTTGTTCACGCCTTACACTGTTGGAGACACTATCTTTTGGGAGAGCACATTGTGGTCTTCACCGACCATAAGATTCTCAAGTATATCTTCACTCAGTGTGATATGAATCTGAGGCAGTGCAGGTGGGTCAAGTATCTTCAGTCTTTTGATTTCGATCTTTCCTATACGCCAGGAAAGGGAAACTCAGTGGCAGATGCGTTGAGCAGGAGAAATCAGGTTCAGGCAGTTCTGGAGGCCACCAGTGAGTGGTAGCTTTTGGCTCTATTCTCTGAGATGCATTTGGAGGTGCACGGCCGACAGGGATAGACTTTATTATCTTCTGTAGCTGTTACCTCTACACTACTTGATCAGGTACAGATGAGGCAGCTATCATACTCAGAAGGCTTAGTCCTACGGGAGAGTGTATCAGGATAGGACCCTCTTCCTGGATGTACAGTGGGAGAGGATGAGATCTTGCACTTCCAGAGACGCGTATGGGTTCCAGCAGACATACGCGAGGAGATGATGTGGTATTTTCATTCCTCAGTTTGGGAGGTTCATCTTGACGTCACAAAGATGTATCAGGATCTTCATCGCTAGTACTGGTGGCCAGGTATGATGAAGGATGTTGCTAGTTTCGTCTTGCGGTGTTCTACTTGTCAGTAGGTGAAGGCAGTGCACCAGCGACTAGCAGGCCACCCATTCCGGAATGGAAGTGGAACGATGTTGCGATGTACTTCGTAACTGGGTTGCTGAGGTCACCTTGAGGGAACGATGTTGTTCGGGTTATCATCGAGAGGCTTGCGAAGGTTGCTCACTTATTGCCGATCAAGTATAACTTCAGTGTCGATGACCTGGGAAAACTTTACATCATGGAGATCGTTCTTCTGCATGGACTTCCACGCTCCATTATTTCAGACAGGGTTGTGCGCTTCACCTCTCGGTTCTGACAGGGACTTCAGAAGGCCTTGGGTACACAGGTACTTTTGAGTACAACATACCATCCCCAGACTAATGGTCAGTCCGAGCGCACGATCCAGGTACTTGAGGATATGTTTTGAGCTTTCATCCTAGACTTTTTTGGTTCTTGGGTGAAGCATTTCCCTTTGGTGGAGTTCCCCTACAACAAAAGGTTCCAGGAGGCCGTTCAGATGGCACCTTATGAGGATTTGTACGGTAGGCCATGCCGATCACCCTTATGATGGGTGGAGGTAGGAGAGGCATCTTTGCTAGGACCTCATCTTGTTCAGGAGACTTCAGAGCAGATAGATCTGATTCAGAAGTGGATGGCTACAACACAGTCTCGGTAGAAGTCTTATGTTGATCAGCGGAGATGACCTCTGGAATTTGAGGTCGGAGATCAGGTTTTTCTGTGTGTCGCACCGAGGATGGGACACAAGAGGATTTAGAGACAGGTCAAGCATTCACCGTGGTACATCGGGCCTTTCGAGGTCTCGGAGAGAGTGGGGCTGGTTGCCTATCAGTTGTAGCTACCTCAGAGGTATCGGTCCATACACAACGTCTTCTACGTCTCTCATCTCCGACACTATTTTTCAGACCTGTCTCATGTCTTTCAACCTGAGGAGGTTGAGGTTGAAGTGGATGCGTCGCTCTAGGAGCTTAATATCTAGATCGTCGATCACAGTATGAAGGTTCTCTATGGGTGGTCTGTTCTTCTGGTACAGGTGCTATGGCAGCACGGGCGAGTACAGGACGAGACTTGGGAAAGGGAGGCCGATGTAGGATCACAGTGGCGGGAGCTATTCAGTGTTTCTTCTTCTACGCCATGATAGGGAAATTCGGGGACGAATTTCTTTAAGGGGGGAAGTTTGTAAGAACCCAGATCTTCGTTTCAGGTATGATTTTCCTTTTCTAGAGTTTTTATGAAAAATGAAATTTCTGGAAATTTTTAAAGTACACGTCGTGCATTTTCTGAGTACACGCCGTGTACTCTGCTCCGGCTCAAAGCGGTGTGATGGTCGTGCCTGGGCCACACACATGGTGTGTAGCGGTGACGTGGAGGCTGTTTTTAGAGGAGTATGGAAAAACCCAATACACTCCGTGTACTTTAGAAATACACACCGTGTACTTTTCTGTTTTTCATTAAACGGGCCAAGGTCATGCCAAACCACTGAATTCATCTTTTTCTCTAGATTCTGTCCGCCCGAGAGCGACAGTATGGCTGGATATTTGATGACCTCCCGCCTCTTCATCCGTTCTTCGATTCGAGTGCAGTCGATTGCATTGGAATCACAGCGGTGAGCTCTCCCTTCTTCTTCAGTCTTGTTTCTTGATTCCTCATGGTTTTCATGTTATCGTAGGTTGATAATTTTGTGTGTTTTCTGAGATCTATGTCGTTCTATGGGGAATTCGTCATCGCAGTTCACGTATATCAATCTCCTAGGATCGAGGTAGTTGGTTTGTGCCTTTATATAGAAAGTTGATGGATATTTTTTGCAAATTCCACCAATTCCTATAAACGGGGAATTGGGGGTTTTCTGTTTTTCCCTTCTTTTTTCCTGCTTTTCTTGATTTATTTAGTAGGGGATGATTCCTATGAGTAGTGTAATTTATTTTGTGCTCAGGTTTCTCTGCCATGCTTGTTTTTCTTATTAGGCATTTCGCCAGTTTCCATGCCCAGTTGTAGGATTGTGGACTGTTGCCTCGTTGTACTGTTGAGCCTCAGTTGATAGACAAGTAGTTCTTGAGGTTTACATAAATGATGCACATGTGCTGAGCATTTTTAGTTTCACTCAGGACTATGAGAACCTAGAGTAGTAGACCAAAGGGAGAATTGACAGAAGGGCTTCTCCAGAGTGTCATTTAATTACGATGTGAGACTATAGGGGGAATTGATGTTGAGTGCTTCCTCATAGAGTCTGTAGTTCCTCGACATGGGCCACAGGGGGAATAGACATTGAGTGATTCCTCAGAGAGCCTTTCGCACAATATAAGACAATAGGGGGAATTGGCAGTGAGTGCTTCCCCAGAGAGTTTGTTTTTTTTCATAACTAAACCAGAGTGGTGAGACTGTGTGTGCCTCATATAAAGTTTCTAGTACTTTTATGTCGAACCAAAGGGGTTAGGCTATGAGAGCTACCCAGAGGGTTACCTTTTTTCTTCTTGTTGCTGGCTATTTACTTGTGTACTTTATTTTCTAGAACTGTGGATTTTAGTTGCGCGTTCTTTCCTGTTTAGTACTTCTTGTTTGTTACTGCCATGTATTCATTGACTGTTAGGCACAGATCATTAGATGATTGCCTACTGGGATTGTATCTCACACCCTGTTTGGTTCATTCTTTGGGCACAAGAAGACTATGTTGCTGCAGGTATAGATAGGGGCAAGCGCCCTTCTACTTCGGGTTCTTGATTCACTAGAGCTGGAGAGCATGGGACCGAGCCGAGGCTTGCGATGATGAGAAGTTTACCTTGTCTTCCTTTTCACTTTGTATTCAGTTGTACTTCATCATGTTGGCCTATTTACTGCTTTCCATAGATATATGTACCATGTTGCATCATTATTGTTTTATATATTGCTTCCGCTGTTCAGTTCAGTTCTGGTATGCTGTTTATTGTTTCCACTAATGTGTTTGGTTATTCTTCCACTGTATACTTACCGAATGAAGGCATAGTTTCCCCACCGACTCACCAAGGCCCTCACAACTAGTTTCCAGCCTCTGTTGTTTCGGGAAATGTGCTTGAGGTCATGTGGAAAACCAGGTACGGGGCACCAGTGGAGGGGATCCGGATTCGGGTCATTACAAGCCCTTATGTCCATTCTCCCTGTGGTCCACTACACTAGGTTCTCTTAGCCCTGTGTAAAACAAACATTCGTAGTGCGTGTATCATCCCAAGTAAACCTCAAGAACAACTTGGATATAATTCTAAGGCACAACAGCATAGCAGTACAATAGTTCCACTATCCTACAACTAGTCATGGAAACTGGAAAAACGCTAAATAAGCAATAAAATCTTGGAAAACATCCAGAGTATAGTAAAATCTACCCTATTCACAAGAAATTAACTTTACTCAAGAAATCAAGCATAGTAGACAACAACAGGGGAAAACAAGAAACACACAATACCTCGTTCAAGGGTATTGGTGGAAATTGCACAAAATATTCACAGACCTCTTACAGAAAGGCACAAACCACCTACCTCGATGCTAGGAGAACGATATAATTGAACCACAATGATTGATTCTCCTTAGAATGTTGAAGATCCGAGAAAACGTCAAAAATGCTCAACAAACGATATCTTCAGAAAGAGGAGGAATTGGAAAACATGGATCTAGGACAAGGAAGAACTCACCGCTACGGTTCCAATGCAATCAACGGCGGTCAATTCGGAGAACACACGGACACACGGGATTTCGGAGAAGATCCACGACCGTATGACTTCTCTCGGATGAACGAAACCAAGCCGAAAGGTGTTCTTCCCGTCAAGAGAGACCCCGGTGCATTGAATGAAAAACAATGAAAATAAACGGCATGTACTTCTCGAGTACACGGCGTGTACTCCATTTTTTAGTACTCCACTTTAAACAGCCTCCACATCACCCCTACACGTTGTGTGTGTGGCCCGAACATGTCCAGCACACGGCCTGGTGTGGCAAGGGAATTCACGGAGTGTACTTCAAAATTTTCCAGAGACTCCTCTTTCCACAAAAACTCCAGAAAAAGGAAAGACTTACCTGAAATGAAGATCCAGGTTCTTACAACTTTGAGTCATACCAATCACATCCTCTATCATTTTTATGTGATACTTATTCTTAAAAGTAATAAATTAATTATGAATCATTATCATAAATTTTAAACATATTAAAATCATGTTTTATTGGTTTTCATAGAGTGACATTTTGTGAATTAAAATTTCAAATTTTAACTAATAATATACACATTGATTCATACTGAGGACATCATGTATCATATTGAAGTGGAACTAATTATTATACATAAAAAAACATATAGACAGTTCCCATAATGTATTAAAAAAATATGAATGTTTTTTGATGATTTTCAGTATGATATTTTCCCTTATTTACTGAATTTAATTTCAATTTTAAATAAAAATGTGCACTAAGAGTCATATCGGTCACATCATGAATCAAGTTGAATGTGTATTATCAATTTTTAGGTTGTTAATTTTTTACTAAAATGTTATTTTGAACTGGAGACTCACACTTTGAGTCATAATGGTCACATCTTGTAGTGGTTTGATGTGAGGCTCATTCTTACATAAAAAAAATGAGTTATAAATTTTTTTCCTATGTTATGTATACAATCCTATAAAATTTTTATAGTATTCATTTAGTGGACCTTTTTTAAATAAAATGTTATTTTTATGTTTATAATGAAAACTTTGAGTCATATCAGGAAGATCATGTATTAGATTGAGGTGTGGATAATTCCTAAACATCATAAATGTTGTTTTGATCGTTTTCATTATGTATAAATACAATTTGAATGTGTTTTCTTCTTTATATGTACGTCGCTTTCATTTTTTACTAATATTAAAGTCAAATATTAATAAAAAGGCAAACTTGGAGTAATACCTGTCACACCAAGAATTAGATTAAAGTGTGGTAGATTCCTACATGTACCAAATTACTTATGGATCATTTTACTAAAGTAGAAAAACCATATAAATGTGATTTCTTAGTTCTCACTATATCACATGTCTTTTTCACTAAAATTAATTTTGATTTAAAATAAAAAAGACACACTTGGAGTATTACTGGTGGCACAATGCATCATATTGAGGCGTGGTTAATTCTAACACATCACAAATGACTTATGAAACGGTTTCCTAAAGAATAAAAACAATATGAATGTGTTTCCTTGGTTTTTAGTATGAAAATTATTCTATTTTACTAAAATTAATGTCAAATTTAATTTAAATACACTCTTGGAGTCATACCTATGACACCATGCATTATATTGAGGTGTATCTAATTCTTAAATTTCACAAATGACATATGGATTAGTTTTATAAAGAATTTAAATAATATTAACTACTATTTTTGTTTTGAGTATGTGATGTGTTTTTAAACTAAAATATTAATTATAAAATAAAAAATACAATCTGAGTCATACTAAAAATGCAGTGTATCAGATTGAGGTGTGGAGGATAGAGTATGTGTTATGTGTTTTTCTTTTAAATATCTACTAAAATATAGAAATAAGAAACTATGTTCAATTATGATGGAAGAGAGACCTAATGCGCCCAGAAACACTTCACATTTCATGAAGTGTGGGGTTACCTCTTTCATTAGAAAAAAAACTTGCTCTCCCTTTTTTGTATTTTTTCAGATTATGGAAATAAAAATTTTACTCAACAAAAGATCTGTGTAAAAAATGAAATAACAATTAGTTAAAAATGATGAGGTAACTAACTTAAAATAGTAGAAAAAATGATGATAAATTTAATTAAATAATTATTATGAAATCACCCATTCATGATGCATGTTTATATTATTGACTCATTTACTTATTGCCATTATCTCAGTTTTAGTCTCAATACACAATATCTCATGAGCAAGATCAACTTCAAAAAAACTACACCAGAATGAAAAGGTGAATCTCTATAACTTATTTAGTTAATTTTTTCACCATTTTTTCTACATTTTGTTTGTTAATTTACTTATGATTTTTATATATTATTTATTTAATTATTTCTAATATATTTATGGATGTCATATTTTTCCTTCAACCATATGTAAAAATCCAGAAAAGAAATAAATCTTCCATTTAGATGGATAAGGAAACCCCATGAAGCCTAAAACACGTCCTCTTCAAAAGCATGTTCTCTCATATGCCATTTGGATTTAGTGGTTTATTAAACACAAATTTATTCAAATATTTGGGATGTATTATATACATTTTGAGGATTGAATTGGTGTTTTATGACTCTCATGTAAATATCAGCTCCACTACTTAATACATGTATACATTCTATTCAATAGGTATATGTATACTTTTTAAATTTATTGTGGTTGTAATGTTGCATTATTTGTTTTGTATGCAGTTATCTTCTTTACAGAAACAATGTATGATAGTTTTAATTCCAATGTTATCTCTTTCTCCACCTGAATATTAAAGGATTTTTGACATGGTGTAAGTAACTATCCTTCCATTTATTCAATAAAAAACCTAAAATAATTCCCCAATGGCTCTTGTCTTAAGTGAAATATGTCTTTCAGACATTTCAACAATATTTACCAAAAACAACCGTGGTATTATTTCCATTATACTCCATTTCAAAAAAAAACTTTTTTTAGCCCATTTCTTTATCTCCTCCTCTACCTCCACCCTCACCTCTGTAATTTCCAAAAAACATTATTGTTTTCAAACTAGTACTTTTAAACTATGTGTTCTATTCCATTATAATTATCCGTGAGAAAAGGATTGAAAATACTATATAAGAATTATGATATCAAATCCTTACACGATGGAAATATTTCTATGGTTAAATATTGTTTTATATCCAAAAAAATAACAGTTTATCTCCAAACAAATCATCAAAAATTATGACACCATGTATGCTTCCCACTCATCTTTAATCAAATTTACTTCATAAATTAAGTACTAAGGTTGTTGAAAATCTTGGTAGTTCTGGGAAAATATAGAAAAAATTGATTAATAATTATTTTTAATGATATTTCAATTACCTTAGAAAATTACATCTTTGTGGATGTTGGTCATTTCATGATTTATTATCTCTCTCATAAATTTTGAAACATAATATCAATAATGATTGACATTATATTACTTTGAAAACTATATAGACATTTGTAAAAATAAGGAAAAAATTGAAATATGTTTTTATATTTAAATTGTTCTATATATATCATAATTTGTTTCCATTTGAGGTAATCTATAGGCTTTTTATAATCAGTCATCAAACTCATGCCATGAAGTAGCCTGTATTTAATGATTGATTTATCATAACAAAATTCTTATTAATAGATAGACTAAAACACTTAATTTTAATTTTATCTAAAAAAATATTGGTTTTAGTGTATTTAAAATTCACAATACATAGCATGTGTGGTCGATTTGATGGATATCTAGGCATTGGATCCGAAATAAATAAATATTTGGGGAATCCATATTGACTATTATTAACGTATAGTGCTTCCTAAAAAAAATAAGTAATGAAAAAAATGAAAATAAATTTTATAGGATGAGATTGTATATTTTTACCCCATACATTATAAGCTTGAAAATGATTTTATCATATATTAATGTTTTCTCAAATGCATCTCATAGATCATATTTCTTCGTATTAATTTATTTCTTCTCCAATGAAGTTTCTTTTGTAGAAATATTATAGGGATTAATGAATCCCAATCATTCCTCTCACGGTTTCCCTTTATTTAATAGTTATTTAACTGTAATGTAATCACCTATAAAAAATGAGAATAGTTATTAACTTTAATAAACATATTATATCATTTTTTGGAAAGAAATATAATAAAACTACATATTACATATATATTCACAACTGAGACTGTTAGCCATTCAAACAAGAGAATCGAATTTATACTCTCAATACCAATTATGTATGTCATGATAATTCCATATACTTATTGTTCATATGTAATATAAGACATATTTTTATCTCTAACAGCGGTCTTTAGAGGAATTTTTAATGATAAAAAATGTTTCCCTAGATTTGGAAGGGAGAAGGTACTATTTGGAGGTCCCTTTTATTACATGGACAATTAACTTGATTTTCTTGATGAAGCCTTCCTTTTCTCCATCGATTTATCATACTATAACACAGTACATCACTTTAGAAAATTATTCCTCAACTATTATACGTGTTCCATAATGAAAAAAGTTTTTAAATAAATAAATCTTATATCTTTATAAGATTATATGGTCATGCTTTGAAATTTTCAATAGCATCAATGACCATTGAAATATCTATATCATCAATTTTAATAAGAAACATTGAAGTTGGATCCTTAACTACCTCAAACCATACTCTCATGTGATATTTTGGGAGTTCTTTATGGATTATCTTTTCTCCATGGATATCATACATTCTACCCCTTGTAACAAGGAGGTGGGTGGGTGTTGATATATAGAAATAATATACATCTTTAACCAATATAATTTTATTAATGTAAAGATATATAATGTTTTTTTGATTCACATTTAAGAGAAATAGTAATGAAGAAATTGATTACCTTGGTTAAGGTGTGTGGTTGAAAGGAATGACTAGACTCAAATATATCATGGTCATTCGGTTCCCTATGTGTGGATTTTTGTTCCACCATTGTTTTACGTTAATCCTTCATCATATATTGTTCTTCCAAAACAAACAGGACTATAATATATGACAAAGAAACTAGTTTTTCTACAATTATTTCGTCATCTTATATTAATCCTCTTGTGGTGTTTTCTTATCAAAATATGTTTCAAGACACACTCTGAAACCTAATCCCTTAACATTTCCATATTATTCTAGCTACAAACCAACTAATTTTTTATACAATTAGTTCATCATCTTATATTAATCCTCTTGTGGTGTTTTTTTCTCCAAATATGTTTCAGGAGACACTCCAAAAACTAATCCTCTAATATTTCCATATTGTTATGGCTACATAAAAAATATTTATTGTTGTTTTTCTTCTTTTATGGTCACTGCGAATTCTTATGTCTAAACCACATTAAAAATATTAGAATATAAATAGTTATTTTATGTAATACTTCTATAAAGAATTAAAAATTACTATTATGTAATACTTACTAATTTGTTCCCATACATCTTTTGTTTTTTCATCAACAAGTTTACCCCCTAATTTTTGAAATCCTATTTTCACAATTCATAATGTGTGATAAAATTAGATTCATATTTTGATTCACCAATATAAATAGGAAAACACATATGTGGTTTACTATCATAAAAAACTGTCATAATTAATCAAAAATATATATGAATTTATTCTCTAGTGAAGTGTACCCCATCCTTGCATTGTGATATGGGTAAATGGGTTTTTATGCACAGTATTTAATTTCAGCACTCATGTTTTTTCTTTAATTAAATTTTTTTAAGAAAATTGGATAAAATAAGAAAAAGTCCAAGAATATATTATCAACATAAATTCACATAAATCTATTTCTCATCATGAAAAATTATACAATTATTCCTAATTTCCTTCTTTGTAATGCATTCATAACTAACTGGTTGGTGGGGCATCACTTTCCCCTTAGTATCCCTAAGATTTAACTTAGTATGAAGACTCTGGATGCCTCTATGGTATTTTATAGGAGCCATTATGAAAACCTTGTCCAAAAAATCATCAAAAATAAATAAAATATTTATGAAATAATGGAAATTAAATCAATATTTTGTTATATAATTTTTTGGTATAATAGGAAAATAATCGTATAACATTAACATTATATCTACCCAAAGGATTTCATACATTATAGTCTTGACTTAATGCCACGAATCAATATCAATCGGTACATTAATCCATGTTGTGACCCAAATATAACTAATGAACATTGACTTTTTTTCAAATAGGTAAACCTCGTTGATTCCATCCAACCTCAAATTTTATACCCTTACTTTTTTCTGACTATTTTATTCAACACTGTGATGTTGTGTTGTTCTAGTTTTCTCATCAACATGTTTTTGATCCCCTATTAACTTTTTAGTTTTAGAAAAAATATTTTTTTTCATCTTCATTATTGGTAACGTCATCATGTGAAAAATACAGTGTTTGTCTATATGAGTAATCAAATATTTAATTTAGATTATGTTAATGTATTATCGAAATGGAAAAATTATTAAAAAATCATGGTATACTAAAAAACATTAACCTTATCATTGAAATATATTTATTTTTTTACTGCTTGAAAGGATTTTTATCCTCAATTGAAAATAAAAATCCTCATTTTGTGGTCCCCTCTAATATAAAACATGTTTTCTACATTGGGACGAGCATTAACAGATTATGATCTCTCAATGAAAGGGTCATCCTTGATTGAATTCTTCTCTAACAATTCATTTGTTTTATTAGATCATAGTATAACCTCTCTTCATCATCATTTACACTGGTATTCATATTGAATGATACATAAATCTCAATAACATCCCATGAGATGTGCACATTCAGTTTTTCCTAGTGTTCACCCAATATTTGTAGCCCTGATATATTTTGTGAAAAATAAAATTTTCATCAAACTCTTCTGAAATAATTTATCTTTAATAACAACAACATAAACATGGAAAAAGAATTTGTGATGGGTAGTATGCATGATATACTCTGTTATGTGTTATTCTATGAATTCATCAAAATGTTAAAGTCATATACAAATGTCAACCTCAAAAACTTCTTCTCTAAATTTTTTATTATTTCATTTTATTTCTTGAGACTCATCCCTTGTCTCTTGTGGACATGCACCGATGTTAATTTGTTTACTCAAAGTATTTTTCATCCCTTATCAGGTACCAGTGGTCATTTTAGAAGTCAATTTCTAAGAGTAGTTCAAACAATATAGAAGTGATGGGTGATCAGTATAAAGAAAAAAAATGATATTATAACTATTTTGGAGATGAAGATGATTAGGATAATTTTTTCGCCTTAAATTTTTTTTAATTACCACATATTAAATTTTCATTATAATATATTTTAATTAAATGACCAATTAAGTATTGTAGGTAAAAAATAATTTAAAACATTTACTAGTGATAATAATAACTATTTATGTGTTATATTAATAGAATAAAAGATGAAGGTTTTATAATTTGTATGAACTATTAAAAAAAATTGAAAATTATCTAAATAATATTATTAAAATAAAAATATTAGAAATATGAGGTTAATAATTTATGAATGATTTTTATGTATTCCATTAAGAAAATAATTTAAATTGTTTGTGTTTATATCCATATAATCCTAAATATAATAATTTGGTTTCAAGGATTGAATATAATTTTATTAAAAGAGAGAACTACATGCTTAAAAAATCTAAGTTTCTCTTTAAACTAAGTGGAGTACTGTTATTATCTGAATTTCATAATCCTAAAAGAATTTTATCTCCGAAATATAAATTTTCCACTGATGATATTTTGAATAGAATGAAACCAAACCATTCTTATGTTAAGTAATGGGGATGCTAAGAATTTTTATGGATTTATGTTCCTCAAAGAACTAACATGAGAAATAAAACAATTAAATAAGTATATTTCCAATATAAAATAATAATAAACCATAAAAAATAATGCACATAGAAGCTAATTTAAATTTTAAATCTACAGTTATAAACTTTTTTAAGAATAAATTTTATAAATATAATTAAAATAAAAATTTTCCTCATTCCAATAGATCTAGCGTTTCATCTAGTAAAGATATAATGGTAGAGAGTAAATATAATTCACTAGTTGGCCCAAACAGAGTAAAGTACCAAAAAAAATCTGAAACATTCATATCATGAATTAAAATATTACAAATCCTTTATTTTTATTATCAATAAAGATATATTTGTAGCGGAAACAACAATTATCTACATATATATGTGTGTATATGTGTGTGTGTATGATTGTCAAGGAATATGACATAAATCTTAATGGGTAAAAAACCATATATATTCTACATGTCTAAATAATGTATTGAAATATAATATCTAACACAATAACCTACTTCATTTTATATTTAATAAGGAGAAAAAAATTTGTCATATTGTAACTCTAATGCACAAATGAAGAAGAGGAGGAGATTAGATGATTATAAGTTGAATAATTAAATGGATCCTTCATAGGTAAATGTCTAGAGAGATGTATCCTTCATATCATATAGTAGATATATGTTAATCATTATGGAATCCATCTGAATGTTGTGATTGAGGGAAGAAGATCATTTACATAGTCCACACAGGACTCGAGTCAACACTAGATATATTTCATCGATAAGTGCATAACCATTTCTCGTAAAAATGGGAAAAACGTCCTCAAATGCTATGTGACTGGTTGGTTCCAAGATAATACCATCAAGGTTATTCCCTTTTCTAGGATTTCATCGATAATAATATAGATTTAATGTGTGAGGGATAATAAAAATGTGTCACATTGGATGCTATTATACATTGGTAGGTGAACCTCATTATCAAATATTTGTGATCTCTTATGTTGTTTTGGCATTGAATATTTGTATACACACTATAGTATATATAGGGAGAGAGGGTGATAAAATGACTTGATCACTGAATAAGTTTTGAGGTAATTAATGACTAAAATTAAATCATATAAAACTCACTCCATGTTGAGTCACCCCCACCCAATCATTCTTGTAACGTCAAAATTATATCCTAACATTTGGTATCAGATCAAATTCCACCTCCAATAGATTCAATAATATATTTTTTCAATTTAAAATATTTTAATTTCTCTTTTTAAAGGATATTATCGTGATTTGAAGAAGCAAGTGATTTTCATATCAATAAAAACATGAAATAAATTTCATCTATGACATAGAAAAATAGGAATAAAATGGATACATAGATTTTATGAATGGAATCAACCAATAATGAAAGTTTTGTGTTAACATAATGAAATTACAATAAATGTTTATAATTTATATAATAAAAAAACTATACACAATATGTTACGATCACATCCTTATAAAATCATTTAATGAAGAATATGAAGATTCTCAAAATGATTGAATGGATACCCTAAAAAAATTTTCAAATGAAGTTTTCACTAATGCTGTTGGAATTTGTAAAATTATTTATGAGGATATCAAAAACTATGATGATCAACATAAATGAATAGAGAATGTTTTAAAATAATGGTTATAAATATTTTTTAATCTCTCCAAGAAGTAGGGAAAAAATAAAATGAATTTGGAATTCAAATAATAATGCACCAAGTTGAAAAACTTTTGTCTCACTATTCATTAAATGGAATATAGAATGAAAAGTATTGAGGAGATGAAAAATTAGAATAAGTAATTTTTATCAATGAAGATCAACTAGACATTAGACATAAAATGATTAAAGAGATTGAAAAACTAATAAAAAATAGGGAAATGGGTGAATTTAAAATTATAGAGATAAGAATATCTAGTGAAGTGAAAATAAAAATATAAGGGTATGAGAAAATCATTCCAAATATTAAATTATTTGAGATTTTACAAAATTTGAAAATTTTGAATCAATATAATCAGTGCCTTCTCAAAGTGTAAAAAAATAATGATCATTCCCAATAACATTTCATGGAGAATTCTTATAGTGAAAGAACTTTGTCTGTGGGAATAAAAATATTTATATCATCTAATCCTCCAAATATATATACATCAAAATAAAAATATACAATCTATTTTTTAATATAATTTTTGTTTTGAAATGGTTTTCATGTGCACAATATGTTCGAAATGTAAATTATTGAATATATGGTTGATGAAAATGTATAAAGGACCCTCCACTATATACAAGGTGGATGGTAGAAAGTTTATAACTACTTTTTCCACAAATAAATCCCTACCAATTGATAAAATAACTTAATAACTACAATATTATAGTTCTATAAAATATATATATCTTGTGTTTAAAAATAATTTACCACACATTATGAGTCATTTCATTTTCTATAATAAATTTTGACATAGTTCATTGGATATTTTGTAAAATTTATGAATTATAAAGGTACAATAGAATGATATTTTTATGTGGAAAATGTCTAATATTAAGCAACATACATAGACATTGCACAACCAAATGTTAAAATCAATTAGATTTAAATTCATTACAGATATATGTGGTATTTACAATGGCAGGAGTCGTTCTGAAGAGGCTCTTAGGTAAAAATCATTAGGGTATAAAAGCAGTGATGGAAAATGAATAGAAAGAGACAATGAATAAAAAATGCAAAAGGTAATCACCAAAAAAGTACAATGAGAGTCTAGAAGGATAAAAAATAATATACCTTATATTGAAGCTTTGATTCATGTAAGAGAAATATAGATATCGTGCATGAAATCCTAGATTCGTTCAACCCTTGGATTTTTTAAGATGTGATTTGTTCGTGGCTTAGATTTGACCCTTGGATTTATTTGAGACTTGATTCAATCTTGGATTAATCTTGTAGGAGCACCGACAGGAGATTGCCCCCATATATTACTTGAGAAATCATGATTGATTTAGTTGTGACTAGGGTTAATAAAGATATCAGGGTCAATTTTTTCACCACTTCTAAAAAATTGTTGATAAAGATCCTCATTATCATACCTAAACTAATAAGAATCGATAAAAGTCATATTTATCATTCCTTTTTTAGCATTAATAATGATCATGATTTATCAGCAAAGAAAAAACACAGATGAAAGCAATCTTTATTGGTGCTAAAACATTAGTGCTGATAAAGGATTTATAATTATAACTATAATTAAAAAATTGGTAAATATACTTATATAATAGTATAATTGTATATTATAATTTTATAATTATTTAAATATATAATTATTTATTTATAATTATATAAATTCTTTTTAAAAAAATATTAATTATTAATTGATAATTTTAAATATATTTATATATTTATATATATTTACATAACTAAATATAATTAATTAATACATAGAAATAAAAATATAGTAAATATATTCATGATTTAAAAATATTTATTATAATTTTCTAATTATAAATATATTTATATACCTTGATAATTATAAATATATTTATATAATTATATATGAATTTAATAAAAATATATCAATATCAATATCAATATACTAAAAATATTATTCATTTCGATATATTTATTATAGTTTCATTATTATTTAAATGTATTTAATATAATTTTATAATTATTTAAATATATAATTGTATGAATACTTTATAAAAAATATTTATATATTTATATATTTATATCATTATATATATTTGCATAATTATATATTTATTTATTCATTAAATATATATTTATATAAATATACATATTGTAAATATATTCATTATTTAAATAAATTTTTTATAATTTTTCAATTGTTTAAATATATCTAATTATTTATTTATAATTATATAAATTCTTTTTAAACAACAATATTTATTGACAGATATATAAATCTATGAATATAGTAAATATAAATTTATAAATATATTTATTTATAAATATTTTCAAATATAATTTTACCATTATTAATGGATATATATTCATAAATTCATGAATATAAAAATGAGTGAAATTGAATAACTAAAAAATGAGTACACTCTAAAAACATTGAAAAAATATATGTGTTTTACTAATTAAAAATAAATCATTAAAAAATATAGATATGTATTGAAATACATATTAATAAGAATGTAAAATATTAAAACATTATAAATATATATATATAATAGAAAATGATTAAATTCTAAAAAAAATTAACAAATTTAAAATATAAAATTTAAAATTGAATTAATAAAAAGTCATTATAACATCAAAAATAGATCGATAAAATTTGTATATTAAAGACATAATATATTTCATGAATCATTTTATAATAAAATTCTGAAATAAATACTAAAATTTGAATAAATTAGTACTCATCCGTGCGTTTTCACATTGATATAAACTAATTCTATAAAAAATGACCACTTTTATATTTAAAAAACATGATATAGTGCCCAAATATAATACATGTTCCAATTATATTAGAACACATCCATTTTTCAAATTTAAATCCTCATCCACTGATCAAACAGAGTAAAAAATATAGTTTTAAAAAAACGGATCACAAGTCATATATAGTACAACTACATGATAGTAATAAGTGAGACAAAAGAAAATGGTCCACTACTCTGGCATTACCTCGCTACTTCACTTTCCCGTGATGCTATATTTCTCCAAAACCTAGTTATATAAAACTATATAACATTGTATGTAGGAAAGAAACCCTGATTTAATATTGACTATATTTTATAGTTTGAAAATTTAAATTAGTGATACAATATATTGCAATACATTTGGACTATAAAAATATAGAATTTTACGACAGTAGAAAGCATAAAGGACAATGGCATTCCACTTTTTTACTGAATCTTCATGTTGAATATCTTCCAACATAGTAAATAATTTCTGAATATAAAAATTAAAAAAAGTAGAAATATAATGATTAAAATCTAGGATAATTAGTAATGAAATATTAAAATTAAAAATTTTGTTGGTTATGTTAGATTTATTCAATTGTTCTATATTTGTCTGAACATTCAAAAATATCTATAAATTAAATTCAATTTTTAAATTATTAATCTGTATATATATCATCATTAATCTGGAAAATGATATTAATATAGAAACATATATTAATTTATACCCTGATATTAATTTTTACAAATATATTAATATCTATACACATATATTTATATTGAATGTCCAGAACGTGTAGAGATATTAATATGTACCCAGATACTATGTACACTTTTTTTGGAATACAATTCAATATATACAGATAGACATACAACAATACTTATACAGAAATGTTGTTATGTACATGTGATGGACATTCAATGAATTCCCCTCACATTAATGTTTAAAATTTTGAATAAAGGGTGGTTAGAATTGAAAGGTGAGTATTGGACAATATATATCACAGTATGATTAATAGTTAATCAAAATGATTACATTACTATTATTTTTACAAGTAAATGGTGACATAACATAAATTAAAATATTAAAATAGTGATAGTTAATATTGGACCTGATTAATATAGGTAAGTGGTCACAAGACTTACTAAACATTACTATTACTAGTAGAAATCATACACAGATAAAACTAACATGGTAATTAATGATAAATGGATTGATCACTATTATTGTGACCTAAAAAATCTAATATTTCAATATTGAACATTATAATTACAGGAAAATTGTCAAAAGAGTTACTGAACATAATTATTACATGTAAATGGTCCCCTAAAACTTATATTACTATTTGATGAAGAGTTAATGAAAATTATTATTCAAAATTTTTAAATGAAAAATTAATAATAAATAATATTTTTAAAAAATTAGACAAAAAATATAGAAATCATAATGAAAGGTACACCTAATTCACACTCAATACGCTATAGAACTATCTCTTGAAAATGAAAAATTAGGGCCTACAGACAAAAAGTAAAAAAATTAGAGAAATTGTAAACTATAGTTCAAGTGGAAATGTTATATTATAAATTCTTATATATCCTATATAAGATAATGATCACATTAATATTAATGAAATAGATTCTGAAAATAGAGTATAAAAATAAGGGTGACCTCCCACTAATTACTTGTTCAGTGTGAACATAAGAGTAATAAAGACTTCAAACCCACTAGTTAAATGAGAAATTCAATTTGTTCAGGGTGGTAATCCTAAAACTCTATAAAATATAATGCATAAAATAATAAAAAGGATTTATTTCATGATTTATCTAGCTGATATTGCTGAAATCTGTTAAATTTTACAATAATGAAACTGAAGACTCCCAGTTTCATCCTTATCCTTTTAAAAGAAACTTATAGTAAACCACTGTAAAAATGTCACCATTATGTTAAAATGGTTATAATAGAAAGATAATTTTTAACCAACTCTATTTTATATTTATTAGAAAAAAAAGTAAAACATTACCTAGATTAAATCCAAGGAATTCATGAACTAAATGTATGAAATTAGGGTTTAATGATTGATAGTGTTTCAATGGACTATTTACATCCCTTATATGGTATCAAATCAACTGGAATTTCAAGAAAATTAAGCAATTAGATAAATTTAATTGGATAGTATGAAATGGGTGATAAATATCTTCCAATGTATTTTTAATGACTGAAATTATTGAAAATTTTAATATAAAAATATAACAAAATGCTTGTTGTCATTAGGGTCCAATTTTTATATCCCTTATATGGTATCAAATTTCAAGGCATTCTGTACAATCTTCATTTTTAGATTTGAAATCATCATATCGTCACGATACATCAATTATAATCCAAGCTTTCATTAATGGTATGGTTCAGAATTCAGGAATTCATTAACAGAGCCTGGAGATATTAAGTTTTACCAATCTACACTGATATAATGTACTAGTTTAGAGAATTTATATTTAAAATTCAAAAACGAATATCCTTTTGATGGGAATATTTAATGAGTAAAACATAACTGAAAATAAATGAAAGAACTAATTTATACTATTACCTTTCATTTCCAATAGAAAATTTTAGTCTTTCAAATCTTTTTTTTAACTTTTCCTTAGTTTGAGTGTCCAGATATGTTGCATGGATTGTTCTACCCATACTATCTGGAGATAATTGACAAATATATTTCACCACATACTCACTAAAAAGATCATTCAACAGGTTTTTTATAGATAATGTAGTAAGAATATTTAGTAGGAACGGTATTTATAATTGAAAGAACTAAACAAAAAATAACAATATTAAAAATATCTATTTTGAATGAAGAAGAAAACCAAGGTTTTAGATATTTAAAAATACAACATGTTAAAATGTGTAGATTTTTGTATCTATATTATTATAATGTGAACAACATCTATGGAATATTAAAGTTATATACTTGATTTGTTGAAAAATCTATAGATGATGTTATTAATCCTATGGCAATGTGTAAACATAGTCAAAAATATTCATCACCTTAATGATCCTAACAAGGAAGGATAAAAAAGTATCTAATAATTTGATATTTTCTTACTGAGAGACAAAATTGATGTAGTTGAAAACAATTGTACCTGATTTTGTTCAATTCCACTACTTAATCATGAACAACAATTATTTTGATGATCCTTTATAATAAGTATAATAAGAGTAATTTTTTTCAATTTATCCAAATATAGGAAATTAGGAATATGTAATATCTATTACTTTATTTTATACAAAGCTGTCATTCAAATTTCTGATGTGATTTTAATTTTAGATAACAAAAAGTACCTTTTATGTGTTTTTTTCTGCAGAATAGTGATGATTTTGAATGTTTAAAGTTGATACGTCAATTGAAAACAAAACTTTCTTTTTATTTTAAAATATTTAAATCTATTGAAAAATCATAATCATCATCCTACTAATTTAAAAACGAAAAATAAGTGTTAGTTTAAATAAACTTAATATATATTTTCATTATATAATCAGAAGTATAGTTATACCTATATCAAAAAATATCTCAACTCTCATATTCTTTAACTAACAAATTGCAAGACTTGTTTTTCAAATATAACTATTGAAAAGGAGTCACCACTATCAGACACAAGCAGCTGAACTCTATCCCCATTGTATTTTAAAATCAGAATACTTACTGATTTATATAAAAAATATACATGAATAGTATAAAATGAAAAAAACATAATAAATTAAGATAAATAATATATTAGAACCTAGTTTTAGTGGAAATATGAGATATTTTGTAATTGCAGCACCAAATGTTTCTATCAATACTATGCATTTTCTTCACGTAATAGTTTTATGCTTCATAAGACTTGTTGTGGGAGATTTGAATTTTTTTTATCATGGATAAAATTAATCACCTTGTAATTAATGGAAGATTGAGAATATAATAATATTTATAATGGAGTAATATATGTTTGAGAAACCCATAAGATTGCATAATGAATTTTCTAATTTAATTATGTATTACATACCACATGACACTTTTTATGTTCAAAAATAGTTTTTATAATATTCCAAAAAGCATTGATGTAAAAGAATTGATAGGATTTTTTACTGTTAGACTACGAATCTGTGATGGCTTTATTTTCCCAGACTTATTTATTGCAAAATGAATGTTTATATAGAAAACAAGTTCTTTACATTATAGTTATCTTTCAAAGTGAATGAATATAAAAAATTCACATGTAGTTTTAGTAAATTGGGCACTTATTTCTGAGATTGTCTACCGGTGGAATATCTAGGTTCTCAAGAATTGTTTTCTCACTAATTCTATTTGTGAAAATAATAGGGGATTTAAGTAATATGAAAATAAAATTAGAGATATTAGTGTTCAAATTATGTTACAAAATAAATGGTAAATAGAAAGGTAATAAAGGCACGAACTTATTTGAAATTATACTATTCAATTTCATCACCCTGACAAGCTGTAATATTAAAACAGTAGATGAGCCATTATTATCCTCCATGTATCATGACATATGATTTTCACAGTAACCTTATAAACATTTTTTCAGTTATAACCCTCTATAGGAAATTAAAATTCACAGTAATGGTTAATGTCATTTTCTAGTGATATGAAGTAAAAAATACATAGTGACTGATATTTTATCCTCTTAGACAATCTCGATCGTGAATCTTGAATTACCCATATATTGAAGGGGGTTTGAGTAACATAAATGTCCAATTAATTATAAAATATAAATTTATCAACACAATTTCATATAATGAAAGTTAAAATTATTTTAAAGACATTGTCTTTAATTATTTATTAAATTATGGTATATATTATTGCAATAGTGTAATGTAGGAAAGTTAAAATTATTTTAAAGACACTGTCTTTAATAAAAATGGTAATCAGCATTGAAATTTAAACATTATACTTTAATATCTACCAAATAAAATTTATAAAATATTGATTTATAGACAATATTTTATGTGGAATCACAAACAATGTTATTTTTATCATTAAGTTCTATTTTATTTCCTTTTGGTTATGTGATCCTAGATACATCAACATATAGTTGACCATGACAGAATAAAGGCTTTCCAAGATACAACCCAACAAAATATAGTGACTATCCTTCTCTTCTGTTAATAATAATAGCATATGAAACAATCAAGGGATATTTCATTCTTTGTAATTTTAATGGAAATCAACTATCCGAGTGTGCCAAACTTAATCATGGAATGAATGCAAGATCCCCATAATTATAGCCACTTAAAATTTGTGCTCCGATGAAATAACCACCAAGGTGTATAACAATCAAGCGAGTTATATTACATAATCAAACATATTTATCTACATTTCGATGAAACGTAATGGTTACCTCAATATTTAGTTTGATTTTGTGGGATGCCAACCCAGAAACGTGAATTCCATTTAAAATATATAATTTTTTTATCTTCTCTTTCCTGTATGTATCAAAAAATGCTTTATAAACTGAATATGAGCTGAAGTAGTATTTTATTTTAGAACATGTGAGAGAAAAAATTTATTCATATAAATCTTGAACAATATCAAGAGTTGGAGCTATGATTACATGGTCTTTCAGAAAACTAGCATCAGCATAGATAATGTGGAAATCAGGGTATGTGTAATCAACAATTGCAGAAATAGAATTTATAGTGAAAGTAAGAAGATATGGTAAAGGTATTTTAATGAATGATTCACCATCATTAGTCTCTCCAATGTGACCTTCCCCATTATCCAAAGTCCATTTAGAAAACTCATGTACTTAATCTGAATCTATTGAATAAGTGGAATGAAATCTCATGTTCTTTGACAATGATAAAAAAAGATAATGTTTCAACAAGTATGGTGATGATACACATGAAAAAACTATATCATTTATATTACCACCATCTACTACAAGTACTGTTTTCCTTAAATCCCCACCGAAGACAGTTATTAGACCACCTAATCATAAATTCTATGATTTTCCACCTTTTACTAACATTATATCCTTTAAAGTGTGATCAGGTGCCACAAAATAGTACGTATGAATCATAGGTGTCTCATCCAATATAACCATCTCTGTTAATTTTAGTAGATCTAAAATATAACTACCTTATTGAATATTACAAACTAAGTTGTCAAAAAAAGATAATGGAATATGAAATTTTGATTGTGTTTTACTCCCATCAGGAAAGAGATATTATGTTATTCCACTGAAAGCAACTGAAACGATGATACTACATTCTAACTACAATAAATATTACAATACCAACAAAATAAATGGTCTTACATGTGTCTCCATTTCCATGCATGAAAAAGAAACCATCATCCCCTTAAAATAATGAATACATAATGATAGTAATCACCTCTTTCTATTTAGCAGTATGCTTAGTAAGTATTGTTATGTACTCATTCCAAATACTTTCTCTATTAAAATTTAGTTCATCTGAAACTAACTAATTCCATTACGAATGAATTACAAAATCTGGAACTGGAATTGGGGGAAAAGAATGAAGAGATATTCCATTGCTCCGTAGAATGTTGCCTATTTCCTGACAACCTATTTTTGTATTTGATGATCAGTGAGTGATAAATCAAAGAAATTATGAATTACTATTAGAGTAATATCAAAACAGTTTTCTATATTAAGTATCATTATGAATAATAACTAATCAATAGACATGAATTTAGAAAAATGAACACATATGATAGAGTTTAATAATTTTTCAGTAATGTATTTGGATAATATCATGTGAATAACCAGAGAGTTTTATGATTGTAATGAGAACAGAATTAATTAGTGGTGGTATAATTAAATATTATTGATTTAATAACAGAGATCCTCTAATTTTTTAGTTTAACAGTACTGTTTAATGTGAATATTAATATGAATACATATATAATTTCATATATAGTATTGTAGTGATAATGGTTGTTCAGCACCATTTAATATTATGTTCTCAAAGTACGTCATTTATTTTAACATGTAACCCTTTTTAATGTAACAGATAATTAAAATAAAGAAAAAAATATTTCTCAACGTTGAAATTATTCAATGTATAAAATATATTCATAGTACATAGGCCCAAATATTTGATAGTGATAAAATAATTAAATATACATTATTTTGATTAAGATAAATAGCTTATGTGTGTGGGAAAAAATAAAAATTTACAATCACAATTACTGTTTATGACTTCCTTTCTTGAATTTCCATGGAATCTAACACTTATCATATTCAACATTATCTTTACACAACAGTTGAGAAAATATCAATATTATTCCCAAAATGATTTAGAAAAACCTTTAAAAATATTGATAGAATGCATTCCATTTTTCTAATATAGAGGTAATATATTCTTAAATGGTAAATTATTTATAGTAGTGAAGCATATAAAAGGTTCCTAAAATTCATTTAGCGATATAGTAACAAATTAAAATATACTTTATAGCAGTTTATATACTATTTTTTTAGGAAGAACATATCTTACTATCAGAATTAGTATATATCCATAATCCAGGGGTTAAATAAGCTATGTGATAGTTAGAAAATGTAATAATTTATGTACTTAACAAATGGAATAAGACAATATCATAGGCATAATGTCTTACTCCTGGGAGAAACAATGATATAGATATGATCCCATTCCCCCATGAAAACTATGTGAATGAAGGAAAAATATTATAAGTTCAATATTTTATAGTAAAGGTTTTCTGTTTTAGAAAGGAGAAATAAATTTATGTTGTTGATGTTGTAGTCCCAAATTTTGGTGGATAACCAAAACCGGAATGAGATTTCCCATAATTATATTTATCAATAATAATAATTTCAAAGAAGAGTTTTTATTTCCTATAATTTTCATATATGGATATGAAAACATATGTCATATTACATAAAATTAGTAATTCTAAATAAATAGTTGATGATTTAAAAATGTAAGAAAAAAATTAGATAGATATATTTAAATAAAAAAAGGTATTATATCTATAAAATTATTAAAAAGTTAAAATTATTTAACTTGTATTTTTAGCATCTTCATTGTGCATAAAATGTCTTCAATGGGGATGTTATAGGTTTCATGCAAAATAATTTCCAGTCAATATATTTTGTTGGAGAATAATATGCTGGAAAATAGTCTACGTAGAGACTATCTCATAGCCCAATATGAGACCTATTTTATGGGTTCAATAAATTCACTATCACTAGTAAGTAGTCTTATAGTTGAACATGTATTTCAAAAAGTACCATGAGTATTTTTGTTCATAGTTTTAATATTCTCAAATGACATTGCACCTATGATATTTGTATTAAATATCTACAAGTAATATAGTTCTAAAATAGATTGTGGAACATAATATTATATTCCAACATAGAACCCCTGATTTCTAAGATACCATTTTTTATCTCAACAGTGGAATACTAATCTCATAGTAAATTATGCCTATTTTATACTTCTACCTTCTGGGTAATTGACATTAGCTTCAAAACATAAAGTAAGAATTGTTTCAGAAATTTTTTCCTCATTCAAGATAGTGACAATATTATCGTTGTAATTATAGGTAACATTATATTGCCCTGGTAAATTTAAATGAAATATTTCAACAAGAGGATATCTATAATAAATTTCATGATAATATATTCTCTTAGAATCTTCACAAGAATAGATTTATGAGAAATCATAATACATCATAATCTCATCTAAATTGTTTCCTGACAACTCAATGATGTTGGTCTGAGACAATGTTGTAGTAAAATAATCATGACCATTTCCAATATTCTTAAATAGATATTTGATAGATGTTGATTGATTTAAAACATAAATTGAGATATGATCTTGATACTTCAATATAAAAAAGGATTATATAGTAAAAAAACTGATTATCCAAAGGAACGCCATTTTTAAGGATCACGCTTCAATCATTCCGTCTTTGGTATACAAAATTCCCATTGCCATTAACTGTTGTATTTGAAACAATATTCATTGGTAATTTTCTTTTACATTTTCCATTTTTCATAAAATTTGATCAACGAATAGAATCACTAAAATGTTCAAGGATCATAAATTTTTTAACTGTATCATGTATATTTGAGAATCTACCTTCATTAAAACTTCATCAAAAATAGTTCTATCAATGCATGCTGAATTATTGATTTTTTTTCTCAAAAAATAATTAATAAAATTTGTATATGAGGCAACCCCTATTTTTGATACCCAATAGTACGAACAACTACATGGATAATATTAAGATTACGTTAACAGAATACTAAAATAGCAATTAAATTAGAACATGTTATATTTGAAGAATAGTAGTTTTCAAGCAAGTTAAATGCTCGTGACTTCCTAAAGAAACATCCATCTTGTAAATATTTCATTAACTGATCAACTTTAATATTAAAAACTCTAAACACTATATGTGGGTAGCCTAATTCACAAGGATTGTTATGTGTAACAAATTTTGTAATTTTAGGCCCTGTTGGATTACATGTAAATGTTTTAATAAAATATGGATAGCCTGTCCAATTACATATTGACATAATGTAAAGACCTGGAATTTCCATGTAAATATTTTTCAAAATATATGGGAATTTTACGAGTCCACAAAATTAGACTGTGCGTGATTCCGGGGCCCGGAGTGCCCAGAATGATCCGTCGAAGTTTTTTTAAGCTTATGTTAATGCGCGTAAGAAGATTTCCTGAAAAAGTGGAATTACTCTTAAACGGTTACTTGGATCAGAAATCTGAGGGCACTGTTACACACAGGATGGCAATTTTACCATAGGCGTGACTTACGATTAGTCAGCGCGGTCCTTCTGTGAGAAGACCAAATAAATGGAATAATCATAAATAAAATAATTAAATAAATTATTTAATTTTTCAAATGCTTATAACTCACAAACAGTAACTCAGATTCAAAATCGGAGAGCACCACTAAACGTGTGAGGGTATTCTTTCTATAAGAAGATTCTAACTTTGGCTAGCGCAAGACACCGATAAAATGTTAGTTTTTGGCTGCAAATAAAATAATTAAGTGATAATTATTTTATTATAAAATTCATAAATTCTAAACAGTACCTAGGATTGAAAATACAAGAGTACTTTTGGGTACTTTGGGGCGTGTTTCACCTAGGCAGATCCTAACCTCGACCAGTGCGGGTCGAGGGTGTCAGATAATAATTTTCCAAACATTTTTTCTGGTACATTCAATAAATGCGTGACCAGCATTTTGTAACTTTTGAACCAGTGCTTGGAATTGAAATCTGGGGCATCGTTGAACTCGCAGAGCCAGTTTTATCTTAACAAGACTTTCACCTTGATAGCAGATGGTCGAGGTTGAATGTTAGTTTTTGGGTTTTTCATGAATGAATATTATAAAAATAAAGTTGTGTTTCTTTATTTTTATTTTGTTTCTTAAACCTCCATGTGGGTGTGGGGAGGTGGGGTCCACCGGAGCTAATCCTCTTCATGGAAGTTGGGAAGTGGGGACCACCATACCTTAACCTCCCATGGGAGGTTATGGTGGTGGGGACCACCGGACCCTAACCTCTCATGATAGGTTATCATGGTGGGGACCACCCAAGGCCTAAACCTCCCAACCCCCCTCTTAATGAGAGAGAAACATCTCAACTCCCTCATTAATGTGGAGGAGTCTTTTGAGCTTCCTCCACATTAATTATGCCAACATACTACCATTAATTTTTCAACTTAGTTAATTGTATTTCACCCTTTTAAATTAAGTAACAGCGTCGTTGGAATTTAGAAAGGTTCTTAATAAATGAACCGTCATAAATTCCATGATATTTACCTCCCTCTCCAATATATCTGGGGCATGGGAGGAGGATTTGGGATGGCTTCACCAAGATGCGAAGCACTGCTAAAGTGACACGATGCCCAACACCTGTAGGATTATTCTCCCCAATGAAGAATGCTCTGCCAACGAAGACCGCCGGCCTCCATTGACATTCATCCTCGAAACATTCTTCGACGTAGGACATGTTCATATATAACGAATCAATCTCGGCCTTATCATGCCAATGTCAACCAAAAACAAACAAGGTAGGGGTTTAATGGTTCTTGTTTATCAATTTCTAGGTACTCCCTTCTTCTCTTATGCGGGATTGGGAATGAATAAATTGTGAGATATCGTGGTAGACGTTCATTACTTCGTTCTTGTGAACTGTATGCTACCACTCTAAACATAGTGGGTGTGGGCCAATCCAACATATCATGACCCCTCCGTCGTTCTTCTATGGGGTGTTCTTTGGAATGAAGGAAGACAGCGAAGGCGACGAAGGCAACGATGCCACCACCCACGGCCACCGCGACCCATGCCGCCCCCGCGGTGCTTCGGCCTCTAAGGCCAAACCGACCCCGTGTTGACGACTCGCTCTACCCGCAAGCCAAGCCACCCCATATGTGGCTCTGCTGGCCTTCCGACCTCCCGCGCCCTTCGCGGTGCCCCGGCCTCCTGTGCCCCTCATGGCGCACCAGCCGAACCGGCCTCCCGCTCCCCTTGAAGCTCCCCTACTAGACCAGCCTCCCACTCCCTCACGGTTCCACGGCTGAACCATCCTCCCACGCCCCTTAACGCACCCTGACCGAACCGGCCTCCCGGCCACGGTCGTGCCACCCCCTAGCTGAACTGGACCCTACCACGCCACCTCATCCCTTGGGCCAAGCCGCGCCGAGTCGCACCCCCATGGAACTCCAAGCCGAAATGACCTCGTTCCCCGAGTTGAGCCGCCCTCGCGACGCCCTCCGGGCCAAGCCTCCCACATGGCACCCACCAGGTCGAACTGCCATCACACTGACCTGTGGTCGGTCCACGCCCTCACGGCTCTCTGCGTCCCCTCACAGCCTGCTGGGCTGGGCCCAGCGGGCTGAGCCAAACCCAACGAGCTGGCCCACCCAACGGGCTAGGTCGACCCGAACTAGTTAGGCCCAGGCAGGGTCAGGCCAGGTCAGACTGGACCCAGGCCTACTACGACCCTTTACATTATTTTGGACATATCTTTGGCACTCGATGTCCATTTTAAGAACCGTCAGCGGCACTAGAAATGTTGGAGCATGACGGCCCCTTGGAATATACCCACTAGAGTTTTGGTGTATAGTTGAGATATGGTCCGGTTGGATTGTGCATGAATCCAACCGGGACCCCAGGTCTAAGAGGCTAATAACTCACAGATTAGGCTTCTGATTGACGCGAGTTTTTCTACGTTGAGACCACTATGAACTGGAAGACCTTTGAGATACTTCTTTGTGGGACTTCGTGACAGTTTGAGTATCGACCAGTAGCTCATGGAGAGAATACTCCCGGAGAAGAGTGAGCGTAGTGCGGAGACCTAGTAGCTGGCTGAGACCTGATGACTACTGAACGTCTGACTCAAAGTGACTCTACTAGCCTAGTGGGGAGCGCCTTAGTGTTGTGGTAGACCCAAAGTGTAAGAGATCTCTTGGTGACACGGCAGACCCATGGGACCTGACAAGAGGATTACCCCAGCAGGCTACGAGGGGGAGCACGCTTGGTGATGTGGTAGACCAATTGTGGGGAGCACCTCTGTGTGACGCGGAAGACCCACCTACTCGACATGAGGAGTACCGCAACATTCCATGGTTAGTGGGAAGAATTATTGGTTTCACGTCAGGCCCACTGTACTCGAATGAGATGGAGTTCTCTAGAAGCCCAGGTATCGATAATGTGAATAAAATCCTGGTTGAGCGGAGTCGGTTTTTCTGTGTTTACCTAATGATTGAGATGGATCACTTAATAACTTAGGTATATATTTAGGCATATACCAAAGTTAGGTTATCTATTAATTTCATAATTTTTGGTTTATCCTTGTGGATTTTGTGAGACATTGAGGGTCTCGGTGTCCCTAGTGAGTATCGCTATACTCACCCCTAGAGGGGATTTTTCGGCACCTCATTGTGTTGAATGTAGATGATGGACAATGCTGATTGAGGCTGAGAGTACCAGGACTAGATGGTACCCATAGGTGGACCATACTATGTGTCGGTACATAGAGGAGATAGAAAGACATGGAGTTCTGAGGAGGCGATTTGTACCTACCCTTCTGTTAGGTACCTCGGAGGACGACCCAATAGTTGTTTTCCTTTTTTCCTCAATTGTACTTTAACTTTCCGTTTCTTGTACTTTCTAGTTGGGCTTGTATTCTGGCCCCTTTTTACTTACTTTACACACTTGTTGGTTATTCAATTTACTCATGTTTGTATCTTTCGTGTGTGTTTATAGGTTATAAAGGCAATGACTTCCTAGTTTAAGGGAATTACACCTTTGGTGCTAGTCGCCAATCCCAGACCTACGGAAGGCGTGCTTGGGGTAGTCACGGCATGGGCCCTAGGGGATGTGTTGTGACACATAACATATTCATCATTTGGAATAATATACCTAGAACCACCTGTAAATGTACAATGTAAAATGATACACTTCCTACATGAAGACACATCATGGTCACCTCTATGGAATTCATCTTTCAACACATTGTATAGTTCAACCGTCAAGCATTTTTGATTTAATTGAATGCAATAATGCCTTTGAGATTCTATCCTTGTATAAGCATCGACAATAAATTGTTGAAATAGGCTTCATTAATGTAGTCATGCTGATGAATTATTAGAATGGAACTACAAGTGGTAGTATTATTTCTCACGAATTGTAACATTTTGGGATTTTTACTCCGGATAAAGGGTGTATGATGATGAAATATGTTTTCAATAAATCCTTCTTGGCCACCTGTGGAAATCAGTGGGTATTGTAATGTAAATACAATTGGTGAATCTCATTAATGCATTGTGAATAACCACTTATACCTTGAATTATAATCTCTCTTTCATGATTGAGATCATAAATTTCACCGACAATATGTAAATGAATCTCTGAAGTAGTAGGAATGTTATAGGTTTTCGCATCAGTTGGTCTCCTTTTAAAAAGTCACCACTTTAATTTTGGAATTTCATGACAATCAAGAACATCCATTGCAGATATGAAATGATGAGATAAATTATTTCTTTCATGAATCATATGTTTTATGTTCTAAAAAATATTAAAATCCATAGATTATTTCTTATTTTTATCTTCATAGATGAATGATAAATGAATGTTACCATGAAGTTAATATATATTTTCACTAATTTTGTAACAAATCAGTGTATTTATTACCTAAAGTTATGAACACTTTTGTGAGACTTATTAGTAGATTATTTAATTTAATGTTGTGGAAACCTAGTTGGTTATACCTCAGGAGGACATAACCATCCTATGCGATGGTAGTTTTGTCCATTTAATCTGAATATATTTGGATCTCAATCATGGTTCATTGACCTGTCAAAATTCACACACATTGATGTGAAATAAAATATATAATTTTACATATCCATGTGTTGTTCAAATGCTATTTCTTTAGTGTAAGTATGATTAAAGACCATTGTTCAAAGGTTGTGAGGACACGTTGGAAGTATGTTCAAATAAATTTTACCCAGTGAGCAACATAGAGAAAATCATACATTTTCATTGTTGATAAACTTCTTATTTCCCCCATAACACTATAAAAGGGAACCACAATAAAAACAAACATTAGAAGGATATCCAATATTCTAATATGATGTTGAAGCATCATTACTCAATAAAAGGTGTTATTAAAAAGTATCAAAAATAAAGAAAACACATTATGAAAGTTGTTGTTGTATAAAGATAGTTAATGTTACTAAACTAACCTGTATTCTCAGCTCCTTGAAGTAGTTGTGTTTGTTCTATTGAAATTTTTTAAGAATTTAAAATTATAATACATGATAAAATATTTATACATTAGAAAAATTAAATGTGTGCATAGGCATAGAAGAAAATTTTACAAAAGGATGTCTTAAAACATGTCTTCTTATATGTGTTGTTGAGAATACATGAGTCGTTGTTCTGGACACCTTTGACCATTATGTAGAACCTTAATCTAAATTACTTCTTAATAACTGTAACACCCCAAGATTTCATAGTGTGTTATTTCTTCAAAATAATTCAATAACTTGCACTACACGCAACACCGAGTTCAAGCGCACCATGACTTACTAAACAAGCCGTTCAAAAAATGATATAAATAGTATTAACTAAATTTTAAACTTTATATAATCCTTATAATTTTAGAATCCATATTATGAGTTTCTTAGACATAATGTAAGAACAAATTCATCTTCAGTATTGTAGTTTTACCAACTTTTAATAGTGAACCCTTTTTAAATAAAATATTTTAAACTTTTTGACTAAATGGGGACATCAAAAAATTTAAAATAAAACATCTCAAGCTTCCACAGTACGCTTTCCTTTGAATAAAACAGAAGCGTGTGTTGTACGCAACTTCGAGTTTTAACACACACCACAACCGATCAAACTAGCCGTTATGAATAGTAATACTTAATTTTTTGAAATTATATATATTTTATATTTCAAAATGGACTTCATTTTTGGATTCGGAATATCAAATTTATCCTAAGGTGAAATTTTGGTACTTTTCGGATAACTTTCATATTTTGATGAATAGTAAAAATTACTAAATTTTAATTAAAAACAACTTTTTTAATCAAAATAATTAATAGTGATAAATTATGAATTTTAGTGGTTTTAAAGTATATTTAGAATATATTTTTACCATTTAATATAATTTTGGTCATTGGACATAATTTTACAATTAAACCGAACATAAACAAATGTCAATCTTTTGATAGTTATTATCTCTTAAAAACACGCTTTTTGTTTTGACAGCGGGAATTAATTTTAAATTAATTTCTGCCACTTCTGTGTTTTGAATTTAGAAAAATGGATTCCATATTTGGAATAAGGATGTTCAAATTGTGTAAATAGGTAACTTTTATTTTTAGACATTTTGAATAATTACTGCGGTAAATATTTTATTTACCATGGTTAAGGGTAAATCCGGTAAATAAGGGTTAAACAATAATATTATAATAATACTAAATTACTCTAAAACGTGTCTTAACCCTATTGGTTGATACATGGTCGACTATGGTCATCTTTGTGTCAATTTGGGGACCCCATGGATCCACTTGTAAGTGATAATGACACTTTATTTTAATTAAGTCAAAATGAATACAAAAATGACACAAGCATATATCTTTTAGAAAAACAATTGTTACATAGGGTTATATATGTTGGATTTTAGATTATAAATATTCATTAGAAAGCTAAAAATATTTCCTACATAATGATATTTTATTTATAATTTTTAGACATTAAATAATTTATTTTATTTATGACACAATTATGATGCAGTAATTACTATAATGGTAAAAAATTAAAATAATTGATATTATAAATACCCAAATAAATATAATATGAAACTTTTAATGAATTAAACTAATTTTCTAGGATAATATGATATATTAGGATTGATTTAATTGACTTTTTTCTAAGTAATCAATCTGTTATGAGTTTCAAAAAAATCAACTATTGAATAGTGTCAAAATTGTCATAAAAGAGTTCTTAAAACAAATATTATATTATTAATTGATATTAAATTCCTAAAAATCTAAGGTTCGGCCAAGAGACTTATATCATGATAGGTTCATCATTAATGTACCACTTGGGGGTCTCTTGGATGTATATAGTAAGTTTATTAACCATATTATATAAAAATACAAAGAGACATTGTAAAAGTGAAACTAATTAACTTAGAGTTAATACTTAAAGATAAGGTTAATATAAGTACCCAAACCTGTCTAAATTCTATTGGTTGAGTGGTTTTCGACCTATTCCCACCTTAACCTTTGAATATTAATCTTTGGAGCCATTATAAACCGAATATGAATTTATTATAAATTAATATTTCTAGCTTTTCCAAAGGTGCCCCTCACCCCTCTTATAAAAGGGCACTCCTCCTTCTCATTTCTTCACACCTTCAAAGCCTTTTGGTTTGACCAAACTCTGCCCAAATACTCTCCCAACATCCCTCACTACAACCTAGAGGCCTTAGTTTGATCAGAAAGCCAACCTAAGGAGCCCTTTTGATCAAATCAAAAGGAAGAACTCGAAGAAGAGGTAATGATTTCACCACCCTTCTCCAAGTTCATTTCTTCTTCCACTTCTTCTTCCTTTGTTCTTACCATTATAAAATAATAACTCCAGTATCTCACATATACTGTGATTTTATTATAAATATGGTACAACCATATTCAGTATTCTATCCACCCTTTGAATAACATGTCACCACACGTGCGTACGTACGGACTACCGTCTCCACGTCGTGGTGTAATTGTTATTCAATATAATATTATTTGGATGGGTATAATAATGATTTGTAACTCATGTAAATAATAAATATAACATGTTAATTATTCTGTATATATGATATACCATCCATTTATATATTATTCTAATATCGAAAGAATGATATTGTCGCTCGTGCGTACGTACGGACTACCCTCTCCACGAACGCGATGAGATTCATTCTCCATCGTATCCATTCAAGTATAATTATCATTTGATGATTTAAAAATGATGTTTAAGGACTAGATATCATTCTGGATATGAATAAGATACAACAACCATGGCTTATGTAACAAAACATATAAAAGAAAATGAGTAAGTTAACTCCCAAAACGACGATAATTCTAAGATATTATTAACAAATCAATGTTAAAAGATCATATATGATATCATATTAATGTATATGATTCTTGTATAATTTAATAACAATTATTTCACCATTATACAGGAGGTTAACCTACCCCAACAAAGGAAAAGTACAAGGTAAGGGTTATTTCACAATCTCTTCATTATCCGAGGTTGTTTATACGTAATAATCTACTGGGATCTCTTTATCATCCACATCCATGTTTCTTAAAAATGTATTTCAAAACATTTTTTACTATTTACAAGAATATGGGTTAAAGTAATTTATACCCTTCTTTGAATTTTTATAAGAGGTTTATAAAGGAATCTTTCCGTCGTTTTCAAAACAAGGTCCTTTTTAACCTTTTCGACAGAATTGAGGTAAGAATGTTTTTTTAACTTATACGGCGGGTGCAGTTATTTTACGCCGTTATAAAATCTTCAAAGCTTTACTTACAAGCTTATATGATTATTTTTCAATAAAATGTTTTATTTTATATGGATCTTAAATGATTTCAAAATAAAAGGATATATTTCTTTAAAAATAATTTTGATTTCATCTATGTCAACATCCTTTGATGGATTTTAAGATTATTTGAAGTTTATTTATTATGATACAAAACTTCTATATTGTATTGAAGGTTTTGTGATATGTTTGACTGTGGATGTGCTATTTTTATACCATTCATAGTTTATGGTGAAAGTATTGACATTTCGTATGCTAGTTTTAATACGAATGTTTATGTTATATTTAAACCTTTTCATATGGGAATGCATTGGACTTAATAAGTGACGGGTGGAGCCCGCTATAGCTCCTCGATGCATCGGTAGGTCTCATGAGACAAAATAGTGTCTTGGCACAAGGCCTTGACAAAATCTTATTTGTATTCTTGGCACGAGGCCTTGGCTATGTGGTTATGATAGTCTGGCATTATGCATTCCAACATTATGAAAGTGGTTATTGATTTTTCATGTGATTATTCGATTAGTAGAATATCCATGTGAACAAGTAAATGGCATTTTTTTCATTTTACTTTTTCCATACTATGTTGAAGTTCAAGTTTAAAAGGCTTTTGTTTTAGTAATTCATTGCCTTAAATGTTTATGCTTATTTTTGAATGTTCCTCTATATTGTTATCCTTACTGGGCATTTGAGCTCACCCCTTTTCTATGTTTTATTTTTCCCAGGATGTGAAGATGTAAGTTATGAATGACCTACAGGGATATTATGAGGGGATTACAGTGTGGACTGTGGAAACATTATGTTGTTGTAGTAGTTTTTCATTTTATGATGTAATGTAAAACTTATGAATATATCTAGTGTTTCCAAGGCTACTAAACCAATCGGTCATTCGAGATTTGATCTTTCTTGTGATCATTCCAATGTTATGTAATAATGCACCGACTCTGGGTAACTGGGGTCGGGGCGTTACAGTTGGTATCAGAGGAAGTTTAGTACAAACCTTGGAAGCTAGATTTAGATAAACTCTGATTAGAGCACGTAGACCTAAGATGAACTTTGAGGATTAGTGTAGAAGAACTTCCTAGAATTTTGGTATTGTAGAGATTTTGTGAGTTTTCCGAGAAATACATCCCTGTCTGGATACGAGCAGGTAGAGGCGGTTCTGGAACAGATGTACCTAGGGGTAAAACCCGAAAACACCGCTTTGAACTAGACTCGAACGGGAACTGGTGCACGACAACGGGCCTTGCTGCACTCTTGGTTACGACACTCCCGGGGGATATGCTTAGGATAATTCTCATTTTCTTTACAAACCATTATGAAGGGTTTATTAGTATATACTTCCTCAAAGAAAACATTTTTATGATTATGGATTATATCCATGAATAGTTCAATTTATGTTAAGTGTTTTATAAGTATGGGATTATGTATTTTGACTCATAAACTAATCTAGTTTATGCCATTGTTTAGAAATGGCGCCCAGTAGAAGGAATGATAACTACAGAAATGCACATGATTCAAAGAGAAGGAAGGATCATATCTCTCATGGTCTTAAGCTAGAATTTATAAGAGAAATAGTCTCCCATGTATTATCATCATATGAAGAAATAATATCATGTGTTGATAAGATAAGTAAAGAGTTTACTGAGTCCTATGGCTTTGAAGGGAAGCAAGAGAAGAAAAGGATGGAAGAGAGAAAGATGGATAAAGGGAAGAGGGAAAAGAAGAATTTTCCCATATGTGGTAACTGTGGAAAGAAACACCCTGGAACTTGCCTGAAAGGAATGGGAGTTTGTTATAAGTGTGGAGGAAGAGGGCACAAAGTACGTGACTGCAAGGGTAAGAAAATGGTTTCAAATGTACAATGCTTCATTTGCAAGGAGTTTGGACACTACGCGAACCTATGTCCTAGTCATCAGACTATGCCGCAAATGATGTTATTGGATAATAATCATGTTAGGATACTACCACAGATGAAGAGGAATGATTAGAGTTCTTATGTTGATTATGTCAATTGAGTGTTGTATCAATAATGTACTTGTTACAATAATCATGGAGTATATAAGGATTGTACTGCAGTACTATTTCATTAAGGACTTGAGATGGTGTGGAACAAAGAAAAGTGACTCAGTAGCAGGTTAAATGTTTGGAAAATATATGGTTGAGAGAAAGATAAACCATAATATGGTTCAGATACCGAGGTGGTGATTTTAGAATAATACATGATTGATTTGGATAAATTATATTGGATATTATTGACTACCTTGAAGCTGATTAATGATTTGTATATTCCATCATTTTTGGTGTTTAAAACATTTTTGGATTAATGAAGTATATCTAGCATTCTATATGGAATAAGGGAACATGAATGTAATCAATAAGGAATATGGTAATACATGATGAAGGTATTCATATGCTATTACGGGGTAAAAAGGATCTATATTATGTTTACCTTCCTTATAAATGTTGGACTGTGAGTTTGGATAGAAGTATTTTGGATAGTTCTAGTTTGGATTATTTTGGATTTCCATAAAAGGACAACCCGGAGGTCGGGCGACAACCCGTCGCGTCCGGCAAGGCTGCGAGACTTGAACCCGCAACCGAAGGGCGACAAGGGTGTATCACCTACCACTGGACCATGAGATGTCCTGGATTAAATAATGTAGTTTTTATTAAAAGATCATGTAGATGAATTATAAATTTGTTTATTTTGGAACCCTATACGAATAGTGTAAATAGAATTTTTTTTTACATTCTATTATCTTTTAGAGTGAAAGATGAGTTTGAGGTAGAAATTTATTAATGGATAAAACTCTAATTATAAAGTAAGTATATATCCTTATGATCTTAGCCAATCTCATAAATAAATTCCTCAATATTAAGAAAAGAAACTTTGAACAAAATTTTTTTCCTAGATGGTACCTTAAATCATCACTAATTTATGGCTTTGGGATTGTTGGCCTTTTCATAGCCATGTTCTCTACCACTCTCCATCAGATAATTGATGGTTAGATTTTTCTTCCATATCCATATTTTCCTACATGGAACCCTAGTATGTGTTATTTTCGGTAATCTTCATACTTTCGACTCTTTATTTTAAATAGAGGCCTCGTCAATTCATTTTTCGATGTGGGATTTCAACTAAGATATTTTGAAACGTCAAAAATGTGTTATCCCAATACCCTATATTTTTTTGAACCGATGGTACTTCAAATCATCATAGATTGATGAGTTTAAGGACCTCAATTATACACTTGTTTGTGATTGATGACCTCAATCACTACCTATAAATATTTACGTTTTTCCTCCGATTATATGTCTCTAATTTCCACCAATGTTCTCCTAATCAAGATCATAATTTGGTGGTGACCCTTTCATTTCTCTTTTCCTCATATTAAGACTAGATTTTAGTAACCCAATTTCCGATGTGGGTTTTCCCACAAATATATTATCTATTTTCAACCTTTTATTTTCGAAGAACAATTTCAAATTGCGAGGACGCAATTTATTGAAGGAGGGGAGAATGTAACACCCCAAGATTTCATAGTGTGTTATTTCTTCAAAATAATTCAATAACTTGCACTACACGCAACACCGAGTTCAAGCGCACCATGACTTACCAAACAAGCCGTTCAAAAAAGGTTATGAATAGTATTAACTAAATTTTAAACTTTATATAATCCTTATAATTTTAGAATCCATATTATGAGTTTCTTAGACATAATGTAAGAACAAATTCATCTTCAGTATTGTAGTTTTACCAACTTTTAATAGTGAACCCTTTTTAAATAAAATATTTTAAACTTTTTGACTAAATGGGGACATCAAAAAATTTAAAATAAAACATCCCAAGCTTCCACGGTACGCTTTCCTTTGAATAAAACAGTAGCGTGTGTTGTACGCAACTTCGAGTTTTAACACACACCACAACCGATCAAACTAGCCGTTATGAATAGTAATACTTAATTTTTTGAAATTATATATATTTTATATTTCAAAATGGACTTCATTTTTGGATTCGGAATATCAAATTTAGCCTAAGGTGAAATTTTGGTACTTTTCGGATAACTTTCATATTTTGATGAATAGTAAAAATTACTAAATTTTAATTAAAAACAACTTTTTTAATCAAAATAATTAATAGTGATAAATTATGAATTTGAGTGGTTTTAAAGTATATTTAGAATATATTTTTACCATTTAATATAATTTTGGTCATTGGACATAATTTTACAATTAAACCAAACATAAACAAATGTCAATCTTGTGATAGTTATTATCTCTTAAAAACACGCTTTTTGTTTTGACAGCGGGAATTAATTTTAAATTAATTTCTTCCTCTTCTGTGTTTTGAATTTAGAAAAATGGATTCCATATTTTGAATCAGGATGTTCAAATTGTGTAAATAGGTAACTTTTATTTTTAGACATTTTGAATAATTACTGCGGTAAATATTTTATTTACCATGGTTAAGGGTAAATCCGGTAAATAAGGGTTAAAAAATAATATTATAATAATACTAAATTACCCTAAAACGTGTCTTAACCCTATTGGTTGATACATGGTCGACCATGGGCATCTTTGTGTCAATTTGGGGACCCCATGGATCCACTTGTAAGTGATAATGACACTTTATTTTAATTAAGTCAAAATGAATACAAAAATGACACAAGCATATATCTTTTAGCAAAACAATTGTTACATAGGGTTATATATGTTGGATTTTAGATTATAAATATTCATTAGAAAGATAAAAATATTTCATACATAATGATAATTTATTTATAATTTTTAGACATTAAATAGTTTATTTTATTTATGACACAATGATGATGCAGTAATTACTATAATAGTGAAAAATTAAAATAATTGATATTATAAATACCCAAATAAATATAATATGAAACTTTTAATGAATTAAACTCATTTTCTAGGATAATATGATATATTAGGATTGATTTAATTGACTTTTTTCGAAGTAATCAATCTGTTATGAGTTTCACAAAAATCAACTATTGAATAGTGTCAAAATTGACATAAAAGAGTTCTTAAAACAAATATTATATTATTAATTGATATTAAATTCCTAAAAATCTAAGGTTCGGCCAAGAGACTTATATCATGATAGGTTCATCATTAATGTACCACTTGGGGGTCGCTTGGATGTATATAGTAAGTTTATTAACCATATTATATAAAAATACAAAGAGACATTGTAAAAGTGAAACTAATTAACTTAGAGTTAATACTTAAAGATAAGGTTAATATAAGTACACAAACCTGTCTAAATTCTATTGGTTGAGTGGTTTTCGACCTTTCCCCACCTTAACCTTTGAATAATAAGCTTTGGAGCCATTAGAAACCGAATATGAATTTATTATAAATTAATATTTCTAGCTTTTCCAAAGGTGCCCCTCACCCCTCTTATAAAAGGGCACTCCTCCTTCTCATTTCTTCACACCTTCAAAGCCTTTTGGTTCGACCAAACTCTGCCCAAATACTCTCCCAACATCCCGCACTACAACCTAGAGGCCTTAGTTCGATCATAAAGCCAACCTAAGGAGCCCTTTTCATCAAATCAAAAGGAAGAACCCGAAGAAGAGGTAATGATTTCACCACCCTTCTCCAAGTTCATTTCTTCTTCCACTTCTTCTTCCTTTGTTCTTACCATTATAAAATAATAACTCCAGTATCTCACATATACTGTGATGTTATTATAAATATGGTACAAACATATTCAGTATTCTATCCACCCTTTGAATAACATGTCACCACACGTGCGTACGTACGGACTACCGTCTCCACGTCGTGGTGTAATTGTTATTCAATATAATATTATTTGGATGGGTATAATAATGATTTGTAACTCATGTAAATAATAAATATAACATGTTAATGATTCTGTATATATGATATACCATCCATTTATATATTATTCTAATATCGAAAGAATGATATTGTCGCTCGTGCGTACGTACGGACTACCGTCTCCACGAACGCGATGAGATTCATTCTCCATCGTATCCATTCAAGTATAATTATCATTTGATGATTTAAAAATGATGTTTAAGGACTAGATATCATTCTGGATATGAATAAGATACAACAACCATGGCTTGTGTAACAAAACATATAAAATAAAATGAGTAAGTTAACTCCCAAAACGACGATAATTCTAAGATATTATTAACAAATCAATGTTAAAAGATCATATATGATATCATATTAATGTATATGATTATTGTATAATTTAATAACAATTATTTCACCATTATACAGAAGGTTAACCTACCCCAACAAAGTAAAAGTACAAGGTAAGGGTTATTTCACAATCTCTTCATTATCCGAGGTTGTTTATACGTAATAATCTACTGGGATCTCTTTATCATCCATATCCATGTTTCTTAAAAATGTATTTCAAATTTTTTTTTACTATTTACAAGAATATGGGTTAAAGTCATTTATACCCTTGTTTGACTTTTTATAAGAGGTTTATAAAGGAATCTTTCCGTCGTTTTCAAAACAAGGTCCTTTTTAACCTTTTCGACAGAATTGAGGTAAGAATGTTTTTTTTAACTTATACGGCGGGTGCGGTTATTTTACGCCGTTATAAAGTCTTCAAAGCTTTCCTTACAAGCTTATAATATTATTTTTAAAGAAAATTTTTTATTTTATATGGATCTTAAATGATTTCAAAATAAAAGGAGATATTTCTTTAAAAAGAATTTTGATTTCATCTATGTCAACATCCTTTGATGGATTTTAAGATTATTTGAAGTTGATTTATTATGATACAAAACTTCTATATTGTATTGAAGGTTTTGTGATATATTTGACTGTGGATGTGCTATTTTTATACCATTCATAGTTTATGGTGAAAGTATTGACATTTCGTATGCTAGTTTTAATACGAATGTTTATGTTATATTTAAACCTTTTCATATGGGAATGCATTGGACTTAATATGTGACGGGTGGAGCCCGCTATAGCTCCTAGATGCATCGGTAGGTCTCATTAGACAAACTAGTGTCTTGGCACAAGGCCTTGACAAGATCTTATTTGTAGTCTTGGCACGAGGCCTTGGCTATGTGGTTATGATAGTCTGGCATTATGCATTCCAACATTATGAAAGTGGTTATTGATTTTTCATGTGATTATTCTATTAGTAGAATATCCATGTGAACAAGTAAATGGAATTTTTTTCATTTTACTTTTTCCATACTATGTTGAAGTTCAAGTTTAAAAGGCTTTTGTTTTAGTAATTCATTGCCTTAAATGTTTATGCTTATTTTTGAATGTTCCTCTATATTGTTATCCTTACTGGGCATTTGAGCTCACCCCTTTTCTATGTTTTATTTTTCCCAGGATGTGAAGATGTAAGTTATGACTGACCTGCAGGGATATTATGAGGGGATTATAGTGTGGACTGTGGAAACATTATGTTGTTGTAGTAGTTTTTCATTTTATGATGTAATGTAAAACTTATGAATATATCTAGTGTTTCTAAGGCTATTAAACCAATCGGTCTTTCGAGATTTGATCTTTCTTGTGATCATGCCAATGATATGTAATAATGCACCGACTCTGGGTAACTGGGGTCGGGGAGTTACAATAACTTTATCAGTATGGTGTATATTACTACTCATAGATAGAAAATTTATTAAATATAAGATTAGTGTAAATTACTTCATATAACACACATGGGTATGGAAAATATTATGGTTTCCAGTAAGTGTTCTAGAAAAAAATTATTTGTTGTAATGAGAGAACATATGGATTTATAGTGAGTAAATAGGGTTAAAAATGTGTAAGAGTAAGAGTCCTACTTATTGTGAGGATGAGGAAAGTGATGATTCAGTCAAAATATTTTCTTCATTCATCAAAGCTAGAAAACGTAATGAACAAAGAGATAAATTTTAAATGGAATAGATATATAACCAACTTGTCATCCATAAAAATACATTGACATCATACTTCCAAAAGTTCATGGAATATTCTGCATTGGTTTTTGGTCTTTGTTTTCTGTTGATTGATTTCTCAGATCTTGTTGATGAACCTGCACCTTCATGAGGAACTATAAATTAAAAAGAAGTGTAGTTTAATGAAATAGTGGTACATCGAAGTAAATTATGAAATATAATTTAATCTTGTGGAAAATTGAAATTTAACTCACTGTTTGTATATAAAGGAGAAAATTGTATATGTCCTCCTCTTTCACTAATGTAATCTTTTTGTAGTGGATCAAATGTTTTAGTAGAATACAGTTGAGTATAGTCAATAAGATAATTCCATCTAGATGTAGAAACTTTCATTGTATAAATATAGTGAACAATTTTTTAGGAAGAAGGAATAATGAAAATGGTAGACTAATTTAAATAAACGAAATAGAGAAGTCACTAAATTTTTTTCATTCTATCATTAGTAATCTCTTCTACAACCTTGCATCTTGAGATGTTTTTGGTGATTGTATCTTCGTATTCATTTTCTTTCTATTGAATTATCATGGTTTTGAAGGAAACCATTCTATATTTATGTGTGTGTAAATCGAGTAAACTATATGTTGGAAATACAAATTTTTAACTCATTAAACTTTTAAGTAACGTTTTCTTGTAATTCCATTGACCATTAAATTAATCGTATAAGATAATAAAAGAGAAAGTTAGGTATTATTAAAAAGAAATTATTTTTAACATAGGTTTAATATATGATATTGTGCAAGGGAAGGTTACCAATTCTGCTTGATATACATTCTAAATTAATAATAGATGAGTATATGACTCTACTAAATCAAGATAGTGTAACCATAGTAAAAATATTTATAATTTTATTAGGATGTTTTTGAAACTGAAAGAACATGTATCTATGGAAGAAATATGAAATTCATGTTGATTTACATGTTCACATTTAATCAATAAAAGGCTAGATGTAGTGGTGAAGAAATATAAAGCAGCCATAGGTGAAAACGACCTCCTCTGGTCTGTAATTAGGCCTCCAGTACATATGTTTGAAGAAGTTTTACCTATTTTAGAAATCCAATTTAGATGTTTTGCTATCTTATGAATGAAGGAAATCATGTATGGGATGCAGTGAGTGGCATAACCCGAAAATATAATAAACTATATTTTTTTGTAAAGTCAAAAGAAATCAAGAGATGGATCTGGTGGGAGTTTTCACTGATTTTAGTAAAAAATTATAGGTTTACATCCAATAATGTTGATAAAATTATTGATCAACACATCTCTCTTACAAAATGAAGTCCCACTGATATGGTTTTGTGGTGTGAAAGTTGTTCAAGTGAATAGTTTGCAATGGATTGTTGGAGGATGATGCAGGCCTTGAAATCGATGACATTGACTTAGCTATCAGGAAGATGGAAGGGATGTCCCACTTAACTAGAGGAATAAAATTCCATGTACGATCCAGTGGTGGTTTGCCTGAGGAGAAGAGAAAATCTGAACCCCTAGCTACAAAAGAATTAGGGGTATTTCTGTGAGGAGTAGCAGATAGGGGGACCATACCCGAGGATGGTCAGTCAGAGAAATATGGAGGGAGAAAGAGAGATCAGGAACCCTATGTGAGGATGATGGCTAAAAGGATCACAGGTCAATAAGAATAGAGTGAAAGGATGGATTGGGGGGAATAGTGGTGGTCTTGGGGGTGTGCAATTGGGGTCACAAATTTAGAGGGATTGTTTCTTGTTCTTGAGGGATGTGGAAGCGTAGCTGGGTGAAACGAATGAATATTTCACCCAACATTAGTATGTATAATTGATAACATAAATATTAGTTGTATGTGTTTCTATTTAATATTTCATTGATTACATAAATATTTATGCGACTACACTGTATATAAAAATTCATTAATTATATATCTGTATGTAAAATTAATATAAGACACATTTGATATATGTTAATTTGAAAAATAAAATTAAAATCAATTATGTGAATTACTTGAAAAAATTGATAGGTATTTTTAATTATTATTTATTATAAATTATAAATCATTCTTCACTAAATATATGACTTATTTATTATAAAGAACACATATTTTATATTATTCAAACCATGTTTTTGGAAATATTATATACATTCAATTATATATATGTGAATATATTTCTATATTAAATGTATTAAAGAATAATTATTTTTAAAATCCATCAAAAATTAATAATTCATTAATATGTTTCAAATTATTACATGTTAATTATTTTATATATTTATATTTAATACATATTATTTATTACTATCTATAATAAATATATATATATTCAACTTAATCATATTTATTATTAATTGTTTCTTTAATAAATTGTTTAATAATTTTGAAATTAATTCATTTTTTATTTTTCCTTTAATTATTACAATTTATTGTATTTTTAATTAATAGAATTTATAAATTTTGTATATCAATATTTAAAATTTATTATTTATTAATATGTATAATCTATATATATGTATATTAAATTTATTTATTTTTATCAATATTTATTTAATTAATAAATTTGTTAATACTATTCTTACTTTACTCATTTTTAATTTTAACCTATTTATTTCTTTTATTTTATCCTTTTTATATATCTATATATCAAATATGTTCTATTTTTTATTATTTATAATTTTATCATATGTATGTTAAATTTAATCATTTTTATCAATAATATCTAATTATTAAAAATGTTAATGTTTTTTATTTATGAGTTTATAATTTTTATTTGTATAGTTATTTCACTTTATTTGGGAACTTTATCACTGCTAAAAATAATGCACTATAAATGGGTACCCTTTATAGGCACTAATAAAAGGTGTCGTTTATCAGTGCTACAGAAAATCATTGACAAAGGGTTCACATTATTAGTGCTAAAACCCCTAATAAATGGATACGTTTATCAGTGCTAAAAAAACTGATAAAAGATACATTTAGCATCGTTTTTTTGGTGCAGAAAAATTCTATCATTGTTAATGTCCTGTTTTGTAGTACAGTTTGGTGTGAATTTATTTTTATGCTTAAAAAGGAATTTTTTTCTAAAAAACATTGTTGCATTAAGATTTCTTTTACATGGATTAAATTTTAACACCTATATAAGTTAAATAATATAAAATTTCTTTCATATTTTAAATAAAAAAATTAAAATAGGTAAAAAGATCAATAATATATTTGGTCACAAGAATACGTTTTCAAGGTTTAAAAATGTGTTGCCTCAGCAAAAGTATATTATGGTAAAAAGATAAATAAAAATAAAATGGTATAAAATATCTCCAACCCTATCCTTTATTTTTATATATTATTAGTTTCATGAGAAATAGTTTCCCACTATCCATTATTTTCCATTATTGGACAAAAATACCTTTTGAAGTGGCATCCCTTTAATAAAAGTTAAGGAGTACTTACAAAAATTACACACCTTTCACTTATAAATTGATCACTTCACCAACTCGCTTATCCAAACATATATAGGATCATTTATTGTATAAACCTTTACGAACCTCCTTCCAAACTATAATTCATGTGTTCAAGAGGTGGTGGTATCACCAAAAGACCAATCTAATATAATATAGGGTGTTTTCCCAAGGAGTTATTCAAAATCTCCCAATCACTCCTCCATTTCTATTATTTGTATTCTTCTTCCTCCATTAAATCTATTCCACCCATAACAACATAATTACATTAGTATCATTTTTATACTTAAATTTTATTATGTATTGGAAGAATAATTGTATACCTTTCTCCCTAACATTTGAAAAATCAAAATGTCGTTCAAACTTTGTGCAAATTACCGCCTCTATGAACAACGTATTCCATATTTTCCCACCACCTTGTATGGAAGGTTTAAAAAATATTTGTTATGCATATATATGATACTAATGAGTAATATATTTCAATAATATTATTTCTTAAGTATGAAAAAATAATTAATAATCAATATAAAGTAACATTTTAATTTTTATAAATTACTCGAAATAAGCTTGTCATGGATTCCATTATCACGAGCCATACACATATTTCATTAAAATGAACATGTGTCTATATAAATCATTGAAAATAATTTTTCAATTCCTTTTATAATCTGGTAATGTTGAACTTCTTATCAAATAGTGGGGTTCAACCTCACCATTATGAAGCACCTATGAAATAATCAAAATTACAAATATTCAATAATGAAAATTAACATTAATTGGATGATATATGTAAAATGATTTATTATAATTGAGATTATAAAATTTAATAAATAGGAATAATTTTTATAAATAATTGGTTAAAATGGTTATATTTATTATACTAGAGGTTTAAGATATTTCATGAAATTTTGGAGCAAAATGTAACGGTTTCTCATCTCAAACTTTTCTTCTTTGGGACATGTTTTGTATTTTTCACCTAATTTATTTTCTGTTGTGTATATGCTACCTATTTTACATATTATATCAGGATTCATTATATATACATGGTATTTGAAATTCTATTTCATGTTATCTCTTTAAAAATAATTCTATTTAAAATTCACTGAATCCATAAGAGTTCTATTAACTCAATTTTCATTCATTGGGTTATGATATCTCTTCTTGAACATTATTGTTATATGTTGGGTATAATATAAAATATTATTGAATTAATTTATAATCCATCTCATAATTTAAATTTATTTTCCATAATATCTATATAAAAGTATTGTTACATTAATTATTCCACATTAATGAAATTCTTTCTTCATAAAAATAAAACATTATTAATAAAAACTGTCATCCTATTGGATGGTTTTTTCTTATCCATGTTCATATTATTTCTTTAAAAAAAGTCTTCATTTCTTATTTTGAAACCCAAATATGTATTAACTCATTCTATTTTTTTATTTATCTTTATATATTTTTGAAATAATATTTTACTATCCTTTTTTCTATGTGGATTTTAATAATGTTACTTTAAAATATTAAAAAGGATTTTCCATTCATGATAGTATATTTTATATTCCACTCAACATTTTTTTTCATAATAATAGTTCCATTATGTTATTTCATTATTTTAAATTATTTTACATATAGTTTTTTAAAACTATCATTGAAAACTTTTGAATATTGTTTTGTGGGTAACTTTTAACTTCATTTTGAGACTATGTTACAAAATCTTTATGAATGTTCTTTTCAATGTTTTTCTTCATTTTTCAACTCTATTTATTAAAAGATTTTAAATTAATGAAAATAATTAATTACTGATGAATTGATGGCCTCCTTTAATCCCTTAATAATTTATGGTTTGTACCTTATATTGAACATATGCTTATTATCAGTTCACACATTATTATGATGTTATATTCTCTCTAACTCTCCATATTTTTTTGACATTATTTTTCTCCATCAGGTCTATATTTTCTATTACTGTATACATATTCAATATCATATCCCTATGTTATTAATAATATACCCATTTCGTTGTACAGACTAAGTTTAAGAAGGTTTACTAAGGCATTTATTATATTGGATAGGTAATATTGACATTCCATATACATGATTTCATAGAGATATTTATTTATTAAATTTATTGTCATCATTAATATATGAAAAATGAATTGGACATGTTTAGTGATGGGTGGGGATGAGAATTATATATCCCCTTGATGAATTGGATATCTTTTATGAGTAATTTTTTGACATGTCTTACTTAATATTTCAGAATATGGTGCATTTATACCCATTTGTTATAGATTTATTAGTTGAGGCTATGATTAGAATATGTTAGGTATTATTATTTTAATCATTGAGAAATAACTTATTATTGTCCTTGTGATTATTACATTATTATTATACATGGATACATTTCATGATCAATTTATTAATTATATAAAACACTCCTTTATTATTCACTCTTCCATACCGTAAACTCCTTATTAACATAGTTATTTATATTTCTACTATCCCAAACCTTCTAAAATGATTGATCATATGTGATGTAATATATTATATCAATGTAATAAAGTAACTGTTGGTTCTACGTTACTAGATTCAAGGTTGTTACATTACCAAATCCACTAATTGTGTTCCCACACTCCATACTATGATAGAGTTCACTACCCAAACATTTGGTAGGGGAAAACACAAACGTGATCTCACAATGACAATTAAGTCTATAAACCGATTACTAATTTGGTGAACCCTTTTCCCAATGTTTGAAGAAGAATTAACTCAACCCATGTAAAAGTACCATTTACCTCATATACAATAAAAAACTAAGGGGGTAACCAACCATGATCTCATATAGCTTGAGCCACATGTCCATATGAAATTCAGAAGTCGTGATGGGATATGATAAATTGATATATTAGGTAGATACTCACTCTCAAGATCCAAAAAAAATATCATGGACGTGGTGTTAGAGAAAAAACATCACCTTTCATGTTCTAAATATGAAACTAAAATAATAATCTATATAATCATTAACTAATCCAAAAATATTATGTCTTCAGGTTTTGTACAATAACATAATCTCATGCATCGGTAGACATGTATCCTCCATTATTCGTAATGTAATTAGGGGATCCTAGAGTTCTTGTTCATAATTATCCATTACCATAACTCCTTCCACAACCAACACTGATTATATAGCTTCCAATTAACTCCCAGTGAATATCACACTCTAAATCTCATACAAGGGTCCCAAATCCTATCATTTGTAAATCACAAGGGGTGTATTTAACCATATTTTGACTTTGATCATCTCACCCAAATTTCATTGTCATGTAATCTAATATTGAAATCTCAAACTAGCAATAATATCTCATAACCAGTATCTATTAATGTATACAATTAAATCTTCACATTCTACTTGGGAAAACACTCAAAATGGAATACTCTCTATTTATATTTATAAAATTTTATTAGAGGGTGTGATAAATAATAAGGAACACGTAGTATATATACTATATTTTTTCCAAATAGGGTTTTTGATTCCCGAGTAGATATCATACATGTATTTTCACTTTCTTTTCATGATGTTTCAACAAATATGGTTTCTACATAGGGTAACATAGTGTATTGGAATCATACATTTTTTGGGAATGTACCAAACAACAATGAGTCATGTGATCCATCTATAGGCCATTTATCCTTCTCCCATACATTGTGAGTGAGTATCATGTGGTAGTTGGGTGTAAATTTTACAACAACTGAAATAATTTCACTAAGCCCATAAACATCATTTCTTCTATCCCACATGGAATTTATGGTCATGTGGATAGTAAAACACGTAATCATGTATAATTTGGGCCATATGTCTAGGATAGAAATTATGTGTGTTTATGAATCACACATTATGTGATATTTGACTCCATATTAAAACCTTTGCCCTAATAATGGAATGAAAAATGACATGTGACTAAATTATTTCACACTGTATGATAGGGTTTCATCCCTATATCTATTATCTACAATGTTATCTCTATTTTCACTATGATTTCTAGTTCTTACTTTAGATCTCATCGGTCATCAAAAATTTCCACACCATGTTAACCATTCATGTCACCATTATCCATTTTGAGTTTTCTCCAATCATAATTGGTCTTCTCACCACAAAAATTATCACTACTACGCAACACTCAAGTATTTATTTTACCATTTCCATGTCATCACCCACCATCACTAGAACCCATTTTGGGAATATCTATCTTTACTACACCGTACCACCTCTCCTAATATAAATTATTTTGATTGTTAGTTTCTTTTTCATTCCCAACATAATAAGAGGGGGATGTGAGGGGGAGGCGTAGATGAATCATGGTGAAAAAATAAAAACCTATATCTCTTAGTGATGCATTTCAAACTAGAATATGATGAGGGTAAATAAATTCATCATATTTATATTCTACAATGAAAATAGTGGATAGAAATTGGATCACTCAACACTTGTTTTTTCTTTCCTAAATCTATTATCAATGATAAAAGCATGTGACATCGAAACATAAAGAGGAATTATTAATCATGATAAAAAAATTTAATGGGGGGATTTATATATAAAAATCGATAATTCTAGATTCAATTTCAAAAGATATTATGTCATATAAACACTATAAATAATTCTACTGTGGTGGTGAAACTACTTATTCTTCAATATCCATTCGCATTAAATTCATAATTCCACACCCAATTTACAAATTTGACATCGCCTACCTCGAAAAATATCACCCACCAAATCTATCTAATCACACATATGTTGTGTTTTCAAAATTTATGGGCAACCCCTATTAAAGGACTAAAAAGATATTTATATATTTATAGCTATATCATATCAAGTATTTTGTTTAATGTCTTGTGAAAATCCTAGTATGGAGACTGAATCCTAAAAAAATAATTAAACCACACCTGGCTAAATACCCCTCTCCTGAGTTAAGATGAATTGATAGATTTTTCATCTAAGGGTCTATTCAATAGATATCACAACTCACACGCATGAGATAGAACATTATTTATGAAATAAAATATTAAACATAGCCTTAAAAATATAATTTCTAATTGTCATAAAATTTCATAATAATGATAAACATATTTCTCTATGATCAAACAAAATAATGAAAATTTAACCAATGTAATTTATATGCTAATGTTTTGATTTTAACCATCTTAATAGTTTGGAGCTCTGATGTTTGAGAATGATTTAAGTCCTCCTTGAGGAAAAACCCAGGCCACAATATTCTCCACACCTTTAATATTTTTATCCTTGAAAAATGAATCGGTGTTATAAAATAGGATGCCCATAATTTCACCTATTGTAAAAGGAAAATATTCATTCATTCATAATTATTTTCATGCATTTGGCTCCTAATATACCACATTAAAAGATTAATTAAATCCCAATATTAGGTAATTACAATATTTATCTATAACTTCACATCACATGAATATCATCAATGTTCTTTCACACAAATCATTTTCCATCCATTGGTAATTTCTCTTATAAAGAGGAAGCAACACGACAAACCATCAACATAAAATAGAAGTTATTTAATAATGGAAACTTATATATGAGTATAAATCTCTCCACATTTTAAACAACTAACTTGAAAGACTTCCTAATGAATCAAACCTAATCACCTTGAAACATAATAGAATGCATGTCAATGACAACATTGGTTCTTCCTTATAATAGGTCAATGAAATATTGTTTATTGAGATCTAGAATCACTTATCATCCTATTTTAGTACGTCAACTTTATCTATGTATCTAGAACAATGAACAATGGTAACACCAAACCCATATTTGTACGATTTCCATTAATAACTAAAAGGGTTAAACACATGCACTCCTAGATCCATCCAGGTTCATTTCAGTTGTCCAAGATAATGTGGTTGGGTCATTATCATTACATCATGAAATATTCTTATGAAAATATCAATAATTACACTATATTCTCTAAAAAACATGAAATATAACATCGACTCATCAGTGACTCATTCCACTACAATTTTATGTGGATGGTCATGACCACTCAGATGACCCTTCTTTATCAGTTCTAAGCCAAAAGAAAATACCTACAAAACCTAATCATCTAAAAACAAAACTTATTGAACCACTAAATTATAAAAACTAATAATATATCGCAAAGTATATACCCATTTCATCATTGTAATTTTTATTAAGAACTAACACATAATTAAGTTGGCTGACTACTGATTGAGTCATCAATAATCTATATAGACCGAAGAATAAAATACATAGATATTAAATTTATACAATTAATATTCACTATTTATCCCAAAAAACATTCTTGGGAATATTAAAGATTTAGTTTACACTAATACTAGATACATAGACATCATATTTAAGTATAATATTCATCCTATCAAACATATTTCTTTATATAAGGTACACTTATAGACTCATTATAATTAAAACCTTTCATCAAAATATAGGGAAGTAATATATGATAATGGTTTATCTTAGATGATCATTAAGGGTAATAATTAGTGAAATAAATAAAAATAAATAATAAGGTAATCATAAGGTTGTGAAAACATATTCATGTGCATATTGTCAATATAAAATATTCATACTAATAAAAGTTTAGATCATAAACTCCAAAATGAAATCTTATCTAGAAGACTAGTCAATAAGGGTTTCAAAGAAGAAATCATTATTAATTATTCAAAACATGGGCATGTGGAATCATACGAATTGGAAATAATAATCTTGTGAACATAACCATTCAAAATCATGTCCATGAATAATATTGTGAGAATAACTAGATTAGATTATAATCACACATCAAAATATAAACATATATATTTTCAATAATTTCCACAAATAAGCTTATGAAAATATAAACACTAAACCATAATAATTCATCAAAATGTGAACATAGATATTAGAAATCATTTCAATGCATAATATTTTGAGAAAAGTGAGAAGAAATCATACTCATGCATCAAAATTTGAAAAACTGTATTCAAAATCATGTCCCCACTTTTGATCTTCATCTCATGGGATTTAAATATCACATTACCCAATTAATTGTATGGATATAATGGCCTTCAAATACATATATCATAATCCATTAATTTTATTCTGTAAGGTCCAAAAAATATCATTTCGTCAAATCTTAACACATGGAAGTGAAAATGAATTTAAAAAAATCAACACCATAATAAATAAACATTGAGAGGAAAAATAAGTATGGAATCATTAGATTATGACTCTAATGAATTATATGTAACATCAAAGTTTTTTTAATTTATTAAAGAACCATTAAAAGATAATAAGAACATTTCTTGAGGTAAATACCCTTTCATTTCAAAACTAATTTTTTAAAAAAAAATAAAATTCAACAATATTATAAAAAGAATTTATATTGAAAAAAACCATGGAATCGTGGAAAGATATAATCAAATAAATTATTATTTAACACATTTAGAGAAATATTTCTTAATTTATATGCTAAAACCAAGATTATGTTCACACCATTGTTAAAAATACCCCATTAATCAATTAAAAAGAAAATTAATTTTAGAAAAAATTAAAAAAAATTAAAAAATGGTGAAAATGGATTTATTAAAACATTTAATAGTATTAAATAGATTCTTTGTAACATTTTAAATAGAATATGTACATGGATAAAAATTATTTTAGGTAAAAGAGGAAATAAGTCATTTTTTTATTTAAAAAATTCTATACCATTTTACGTACCAGAGTGAGGGGAAATGTAATATTACTCAAAAATTACATGAATAACTAGAGGATAATAAAATATATCTTGTTAAAAGGTTAAATTTTTTATAATTTGCTTCAACATAAATTTAGCATAGATAATCATGAAAATAAATAAGATTGTAACATATATTGCCAACCTCAAGTGCTTTAATGATTTGTATGCATTGAAATATCCTTTGTAATAAATATTTATTGTTATAAATATATTATAAACCTATATTAATATATAAATTAATATCTATAATTCATTAATAATTTATAATTATACTTTTAAAAACAATTTCTTCATTAAATTGAACATTTGCTTGAAAACTTGTTTGTTTTCCATGTATGTTTCAGATAGATGGTTCAGGTACTTGCACGTTATTCAGGTTTTCTTCATACCTAAAATATTTGTAATGAAATAAGTATCATATTTATTCATCATATACATTTTTAATTTTTATTATTATTAACCAGTTATGAAAACTAGTAACATCGCTTCGTAGACGTGGTAGTCAAAACTTATACACATGTGACGTTATCATTTTCTAATGAATATAATGGTAATAAGGTGGATAAGATATTATAATAAATGAATTGAAATTATGTAACAAATATCATATATATAAATATTATACCCATAATAACAACCATCCATGAAAGGTGTTTTTGAAAAATAATATATAACACAACGTGAGGTGGTGGTTTGTATGTAGGCACGAATGATACCTTTTCCCCATTTGATAGAGGGGGGTGAATAAATGTTGAAGATTAATCATAAAAACATATCATTATATTTATTATAATTAATTAATCGTGTCATTAGGGATAAAATTGGTTTATATAAGGTGTATAAAAAACTGAAAATAAAGTACTTGGATCAGAGATATACATATTCATTCAGAATCTTATATTGAATTTTACCATAAACCTTAAAAGAATAGAATTGTGATAAAAAAAGGGAATTTTTGAAATGGTTATGGTTTTTAGGAAAGTATTTGGGTAGTTATTGGTATAGATAAGATTCTATTTATGTTTGGAGAAGCGAGGAAACGAGTGTCCTTTTATAAATGGTGGATAGGACACACTTGTAATTTTTCAAAAGATTAAAATACAATAATGTATTATTCAATAAAAATGATTCCAAATGAATCGTATTAGAATAATAGATTTTATAGGTTCTAAATATAAAAATCCAATAGGATTTAAAAAAATATATATGTTTTTTAACCCTTATCATTTTAGTCATAACCCTTTAAAGTCCTTTTATCTCTTACTATGGTAACTAGATTTTTTAACAATGTAACAATTCAAATGACGAAACTTTGAGGTAATTTTTTTTAAATGATGAAATTAAATATGGAGTCCATTTTATCAAATTTATTTTCTTTAATTCAGATTTAATAATATGAAAAAAAAACCTACAAAATTGTATTTTTCACTATTCATTGAAAGATTAATCTCTCCAAAAAATCAAAAATATCATCCAAAAATAATTTTTATATGATGATTTGAAAAATTATACACTTTCTATAAAATAAAACTTCTAAAACTGAAATTAATTAATTATAATAACCACACACAAAAATCAATAAAAAATTTTCTAATAAAACATTTTTTTGACGAATAAAATGACTTCAGTGAAAATTATGTCCTTATTTATTATACCTTTTTATTTTAGTAAAAATTCATAAATAATTTTCTCATTTTAGTTATTATTATTTAAAACAAATATTTAATTGTTAGGTTATAATGCTCACCTTTAAATAATAATAGTTCAATAGAATTTCATGGTTTGTTTAAACCTGGTGTTGCATATAAATACAGAACTCAAAGAAATTAAATTTATTCAAATTAAAATGTGTCATAAAATATTAGTTTGATATATTATAATCCCTTATAATAATTTCATCATTCAAATACTTATATTATTATATAAACAACTTACAATAATTTTGCATCATCACATCCCCAATTTCCCACATAACTTCCTCAAATTTATGGTTTCACCATAAAACATTGACTAGGTGAGTGGTCTTTTGTTGCATAAATTTCTATTTTCAATAAAAAATATCTGATGGTTATTCTCATAAGAGAGATAATTTTTTTGTGTAATGACCTATGAGTTCAATAAATATAAAGGATCAGGTATGTACTTCCTCAAGAGAGATTTGTGGAACACATAGTAAAATTTCAAGATATTCATTGGAAGTGCCAAATGATAAGAAAACCTCCCAAAAAGATCAATAATTTTGAATGGATTGATATATCTATGGCTTAACCTTACCATATTTCAAAATATCATAACCTTTTATCAAGGATAAATTCAAAGTAATACATTTTCACTGACATTATATTCTAAATATCAGTAATGATTGTTAGCCTTACTTTTCTATCGACTATGATCTTCCTTAATGTGTCGTTGAATGGATCTGACATTCTATATTATTTATTTATCAAGATAGTGTCCCAATATACATTTTATTTATAGGATTTTTTTATATCCTCTAAAACATTTATAAGTTGATTCTGAAGCCTCAGTTTATTCAGGGAAGGAGAAACAGTACAAAAAAAATCATGCAACAAACAGTATAAGGATGAACTAGAAGAGACTTGAAAATGAGACCTAATTGTGACCTACAGGGAAATCTACCATAGAGATATACCCTCTAGTCCCTCTCAAACATTTTATTATGTTTAAAAACTTTTCATCATAGGATACATGTTCTTTTTGTGATAAAATATTTTATTTCAATGTTCTTGGGGATTTTTTAGGAGATTACATCCAAAGTCAAAAAATAGTTGTAATCATAATAAAACGTTATATATAAATTACATGTAATTTATAAAAACACATCATGTACCTTTTCCCAAACATGGTTCTTTCAATGTGAATACACACCCATATAGCCGACCAAAGACTAAATACCTTGTATTCAATGTTCACAAACCATGTATGCTCTTAAAAACATAGTTGGTGGTGGAAATAGATTCTAGATTCCATGTGTGGAAGAGAAACATTCCATATACCCCACCAACCAAGCACTAACACATTCAAATCAAAGGTCGAAATGGCCGATCACATACCGATAGAGAAAATAAGACCATATCCTATTAAACCAAGTACATGGAGTGTGTTATTAGGTAAAATCCATGTAGTCTATTTATCTATAAATTTATAGGTAGGGCATTGAATTAGAGGTAGTATATCCAAGGACGATATGATTTCACTCTACCAATCAAAATATCCTCAATCAAGCTTTTATTTTTTTCCTTTACTATTTTAATTTTTTGTTTTAGTGCATGTTTTTTTCTCCGTTTTCTATATCGTAATCGTGGAAAGAGTTGAGTTTATTCCCAACCCAGACACTATGAGCATGGCCCAAAGAGGATAGGTTCCTTTTGTTTGTGTTGTAATAATATTATTGGTTTTTTTAATTGAAATTATGAAGTGTTTTATATTATCTTTATTTTACATTATAATTATTTTAATGAGAAAAATATACATTTCTCCGATTGATTCATATAAGTCCCATAATGAAATAATTGGGGAAAGATAATAGAGTTATAATAGGTAAACCCATTAAAATTTAGGGATCCTGTTTCCATTGTTTTTGGGGTAATTTATTAATTTTTATTTGAAAATTCAATTATAGGGACACGAAATTGACATTTAGACATATAATTACTAGTTATCAGACCAAGAAATCATTATAGAATTAAATCACCATGGTAAATATTTTTTATAAATAATTTTAATACCAAATAAGGACTTAAAAATAATATATTTAATATTCATCCCTGAAAATTTTGTTTTCAAATTTTTCGGCCACTTTTTATATTTCAATTTAATCGCCACAAAGAGTTTATGTTTCTCATATTCTCCATTTAATCAATATCCTTTGTCTAAATAATTTTCTGACACATGATGGCCTAAACTGGTAATTGATTTATGTTTTCCTTGTGGGATTGACCCCAACTACTGCAAATTACCTAGTTAGTCGGATTAGATGGGAACAAAAACACTTAATTTTCCACAACTTGTGATGGGGGGTCAAATTTTTCTATTCATGAAGATAAGAAAAAATGGGGTGAAGAATGTACATGTTTATTCCTCATATTGAAACTCATTATCCATTTATGGACAATATTATCCTTGATCCTAGTAAAAAATTGCTGAATAAGTTTAATTAAATCCATGTCTATTTGGATTATACCTATTTCCAATTGAATAAAAATATATAAACAATTGGGGTCGAGGGTCCCAAGAAAAGACTCATAGAAAAAAAATTAAAATTATAGATAAACCAACCTCAACTCAAACTAACACTCTTTATTTCCACATTCCCTAGAAATATCACCAAATTTTGACTCTACCGTTCACAAGCTATGAAAAATTGAACGTTTTTCTCCACTAATCTAACTAAATAGGTAGTTAGTAGCAGTCAGGTTCGATCCCATAGGGAAAATAGATATGAAATTATCAGTACAAGTAGGTGGGTATTAAAAAAATTAGACAAAAATGATTGATTGAAGGGAATAGATGAGATAGTGAAACTATTTGTGAAAATTAAATCAAAAATAGAAAAAAGTGTAAGAGAAATAAGAAAACAAACACATTAGGATTTCAATTTGATTAGAATATCTTGGAAAAGTCATTATTTTGTATTAAAATTATTTAAGATAATTATATGATATGGGGATTAAATTCTATTTCAATTTCATGTTCAGATAACTGGTAATTGTATATTTAAACATCAATTCATTGGTCTGGTAATTCAAGGTTCAAATACACATTAATACTTTTTATAACAGGTCGATGACATGAACTGGTTTCCCAGTTCATGCCCCCCATATGAATTTATTAAAAACAAAATTTATGCAGTACAGACTTGAGGTGTAATGAATTTACACCAGTGGGGAATTAAAGAGGATACAAGTAAATGATAATATAAAACATTTTAGAATTTGAATTATACAACACCCATAATTTTATTACGACCCCAACACAAATAATATATAATCTTAGGACCATGTTAAAGGTGTTTTTGTTGATTATAAACTCAACCCCTACCATATATATGAGAGGTATGAAGCGGAAAATATATTACAATAAAAAAGGAAATGAAAAAATTAAAGGAAAACTGACCTTTGGATTTATGGGATAACTATCGGTAGAGAAAAAGAACCTCCCCCTTAGACGTCCAACCTAAAACTCAGAGGCCAACCTCCCTATTTATATAAAAATTTCCTACATATTGTGCACCCAAAAATACACGTCGTGTACTCTGGTCAATTGGTTTTGACCGTTTTATCTCCACCAGTGGGTGATCCACCATGATTCCCTTTGATTTCAACATGTTAGTGCTCAGTTGGTGGGGTACATAGTGTTGTGCCACCATACATGGAGTGTAGCATCAGTTTCATCCACCAACCATTTCTGGAATAGAATACAAGGCATGTTACCATGGAATACATGGAATTTAGTCTCTGTTAGGCGATATGGGTGTGTACTCAGACTGGCTGAACCATGTTTTGGAAAAGGTACATGGTGTGTGTTTATAATGTACATGTCACGTATGTATAACTTTTTATTCTGATCACTCCCAATTTGTGACTTTGTATTTAATAACCTAAAAATCACTAAGAATGATGAAATAATAAATTTTACCTGTAAAACAATGTGTATCCGGTGAAAACTTATTTTTATACAGCATTAAATGTATGAAAGAGTACGCACAAATCATGCACATTACTTTTTTTCTCCAACGTCTTCCCAAAACATTGGAGCTCTTCACTTCCTATCCTATAGGTCTTCATAAGGAGACATCTGAATGACTGAGTGAAAGAAACTTTTTTATAAAAAAAATTGACCAGAGAAATGTATTGATCCCAACTACCATTGAAATCCATATAACATGCTCTCAATAATTATAAAATTGTTATAATGGTCATATCAAATTTACAATAACTCTTCAGATGTTATAAGTTTATAAACCTCATCTCTGTAATCAATTATAGCTAAATAATTCTCTAGAACATTATCATAAAACCTGGATCATGATTTGAAATAATAGACGGTGGTACTCCATGAAACATTAACACTTCCATAATGTATATCCTTTAAGATTTATCAAGATCTAAATATATTATAATTACAATAAATTGTGACAATTTCATTAGTATATTGACTACAATCCAAATAATAGTTTTCCCTTTAAATGTTTTGGGGAGTCTGATGATGAAATCCATTATACTTTTTCCCATTTCCATTTTTTTATAGGTAATGGTAGTAACATCCCCTTATAATTATGTCTCTCTCCCTAAACTAGCTGACATACCAAGCACTAAGATACAAAATTTTCAATATCGCTCATCATATAATATAATCTGAAATACCATTTCAGATATTTATTCATCAACACACTTCCTAGATAAATAGAAAATAAAGAACAGTGAATTTTATTCAAAATTACCTTAATCAAGTTAATTGTTGATGGGACACATACTTAATTATTGAAACTTATCTTTACATCATAATCATTATTGAGCTCAGGAATATTTATCACCTACTTCTATAGTTCCACATCCACATTTTATGCCTCTTTAATCCTGACATGGGTAAATAGTTGAATATTATCACGAGAAATATACGATTTTACCCCATTACTCATGATTTAATGGTATATATTATTAAAATACAAGAATATTGGATCTCTATAAATCCTAAAAATGGAAAAACTATAATGATTTTTTGAATCAGATCATCAACCACTTTGTTTACCATCCTAGGGTTGTGGTTTATTTAACCATCATAATCACTAATCAACTCCATCATTATCCTTTTTCACATATTAAACTATTTTTGTGGAAATATATACATAAATATTTTATGATCTTCATATATATCACACCTTTCACCATGAAGGTAATGTATTAATATCTTCAATTCAAAAAATATCTATCTCGTCTCTCAATAATGAATCAGGTACTTTCTCTAATGTTTTTTAATTGGCATGTGGAATAAGCTATCACCATGTCATTATACATAATTAATAATCCCAATCCATTCATTGATTCATAACTATAGATCAAGAAACCTTCCCCATTATGGGGTAGTGTGAACATAGGTTTAGCAGCCAATGTTCTTTTAATCTCCTTGAAAGTTTCCTCAAATTCATCAATCCATAGAGACTTGGCACCCTTTTGTGTAAACTTGGTTAGTAGATTATATATCTATTGTAAATTATTCATAAATAATTGATATTATCCATATGATCAAAGGAAAATATGGATCTTGTTCATCATGTTTTTTCTAGGCCATTGGTCAATAAATACAGTATTTGAAGGATCAACTGAGTTGCCCTCATATGAGATTATATGTGCCAGGAAAGGAACCTTCTAAAGCCAAAATTCACACATGGTAAATTTACCAGAAAAATTATTTTTCAATAGGTTCGTCAACACAATATTCAAATGATCTTCATTCCATTACTTTAGTTTTTTAATATATAATAATATCTTCTATAAATACTACCATTAAGTGATCATGGTAAATTCTATAAACAATGTTAATTAGATCTATAAATATAATAAGGGAATTTTTAAGTCTAAATACAATTACTAAAAAATTCCTAATGAATAAACCTCTTATATATGGTGGTCATTAAGATATCCTCCATATTTACCTTCAATTATTGATATCAAAAAATGAAAGTTATCCTTTAAAAAGTATTGATCTTCATGAAGTGGATCAAACAAGTCATTAATATTGGTTACGAGATTATTTTTTCATAGAGTATTATTATAAATTTTTCAATAATAAATGAAAATAAACATTAAAACATATCTATTCTAAAAAAAGAACATGTAAACACTAGAGTGATAAACTATGGTGTATGAATCCCAATTATAGATTATCCAGGATTGGTTCTCCAATTCATGTAACACAATCTAGCAGGTTTTATATGGATCCATTGAAATAGGTGTAACACAAGGAACAAGATATATTGAAAACATAACATCATGATTTAGGGAAATAATACTAAAGTCCTTAGAAAATAAATCATCATAGTCCTAAACAATAGTATTTTTACTTCTGTTGAGTTTTTACCCAACCATTTGAGATTAATATGTCCCATGAATAGGTAATAAGAACTATACAATGTATATAACTTCATTTGGATGTTTACATTCAACATTAAACCAAAATGTAATCAAAAGTTGATTTGAAATATCAAACGTGACTTCTTTTCCATGGATATTGATATAATATCTATATAGAGCGAGCGAATCCATGCCCAAAATATCATCAAATTCCTCTAGATGGAGATTCATGTGTTTTTCAAGAAGTTTAGTCCAAAAAAATTCTATCAAATAGGGGCTATAGACTTGAGATGAAATAATTATACCATTACGAGTTTTCAATTCCAACTAAACATATAATCATTAAAAATATGAATGAATATCCATTGAGAATTTTCCTAATACAAGGTAATTTATATGACTACTAATAATTAAAATACATCAATATTTGAGCATTTAATTCACCACCTATACTTTATTATTCTATATTTATTCTCTTATTAAAACAAAAATGGTCTTATTGATAATAAACCATTAACTATCAATGTAAAAATTCGTGTTATTATAAAAATAATTCTTATAATGTCACAAATAATGACCCCTTTTTATCAACCTCTGACACTTTAGTTTTAACCAATGACATTTATTATCATAATTTATCCAAATAATTTATAATGTATCTTAAATAAAATGATAGTTAACAAAATAGAAACCCTAATAATTTTCTATCTAGTTGTGTAGTCTTTGGACCACTCGTCATGCACTAGTAATGATCCAGATAATACCATATCATCTCTTTTTCGGAGTTGTTACACCAATTAGATTATATGTCCCAACCACATATACATTCCAATATCTTTAAAAGAGTTTATTTTCTAGTAAAATCAAATAATATATATTTTTTCTAATCTTCATGATTTTATCATATACATAGACTTAACTTATTTGTTCTCATTGAATATTTCAAATCCTAACCTTCATAAATAAACGGAATGTGGTCTGATACCAACTATAGTTACCCAAGTATAACGTACATAGTTATTAAATCATTTAAATTAATATTCAATATATATCCAAAATACAAATTACCTATATCTATAAAGGTTTAGTGTACTTAGAGACTAGTTATATAATTCTTGATTTAAGTACAATATTTATTATCTCAGTCATATGTATTTACATGAGTTACCCCTATATACTCATTATAAATAGAACCTTACATCAAAATATGAGGAATCAAAACAATTTGATGGGTGAGATGTGAATCTCATTAAAGGTAATCATAGGATATATCAATCATAATAAATAATAAGATATTCATAAAGAAATGATAACATAATGTAGTGAATGATTTCAATGTAAAATATTCATAACCAAAAAATAATAGGCCATAAAATCCAAAATCAAATAATATCTAGAATAATGATCAATGGATTTCAAATTAGTAATAATAATTAAATATTTTTAACATAGTAATGTGTCATCATAAGGATAAGAAACCATAATCTTGTGAACATAGACATTTTCAATCATGTGCATACATAATCTTGTCGGCGTAGATAAAATCAATCATACACATTCATCAAAATGTGGAAATATATATTTTCAGTAATGTACATTCATATTCTTGTGATAATAGATAAATTAAATCATAGTTATTCATAAAAACGTGAACATAACATTTTGAATTCATGTCCATGGATAATATTGTGAGCATATCAAGAAAAAATCATACTCACATTAAAATGTGACCAAATATATACCCAATAAAGTAAAATATTTTCATCATCATCATATAATGAGATATAAATATCAAAAAAACCCCATTTAATTAGAGGTTTATAATTGAAATATCCATCTTATAATCAAAATACATTCATATTTGTGTAACAAGGTCCTGGAAACATTTATAATTTCATTATAGCCTTACCTGTGGAAATGAAACTGGGTTTCATAAATAATTTTTCACCTTAGTCAATAACCATATAGAGAATAAAAAATGGAAATATTATTTAATTATATCACTAATGTATCATATATAACATTAATGGATTCTTTGATAGATTAAAATGCCTTTAAAATATCATTGGAACATTTCTGGAGAAATGTACACCTTTCATTTTGATGTCACTTGTTTAAAATATAAAAAATACTATATATTAAAAAAAATTATTTAAAAAGTACCATAGAATATTGTAAAGTAATCTTCAAATAAAATATTATTCATAACCCGGGGAAAATCCATCTGTGTGGTATATATTAAAACAAATATTTTACTCACACCATTCGTAAAAACACCTTTTTCATAATATGATAAGTAAATTAAATTTAAAATCATAATAAAATTTTAAATATGGTTAAAAATGAATTTAATAAATCATATTTTAATATAAAAAACATTATTTAAAACATTTTAAATAGAATATGGATATGGAAGAAAATGACTCTTGACCAAAGAGGAAATAAATTGTTTTTATTAAATACTTTTTATTGGTCTTTTTTAGATACAATTAGAGTAAAATGGTAAAATAACAATAAAATATCATGAAAAACCAGTTTATAATAAAATATATGGGTTTTTTCAAAATAATATTCACATAATTTTATTTAATTGGAATGTAGCATTGATAATCCCAACAATAAATAATATTGTAATATAAATCTCATACCTAAAGTCCCATCATTATTAATATTCTTTCAAATACTAGGTAAGTTGAATATAGAATTATTATAAATATATTATAGAACTATATCTATATATAAATTACTATGTTTAATTTCATTATAATTTCCAATTATCCTTATGTTAAAAATCTATTCAATAAATTATCATTTGGGTGAAAACCTGTCTATTTTCCCAACATGTTTCAACACGATGTTTTGGACAGTTTCACCTTGTTCATGGTTTCATAATATTCATAATATTAATCATGATATATGTATATTATTTATTCATAATATACACTTTTATAATTTATTACATAATGAAGTGATGCCAAATTAATCACAAGGCTTCATAGAGGTGGTAATACAAATATACACAAGAGTGATGTTATTATTTTTTAATAGATAAAATGGTACGAAGGTATATAAGATATTATAATTAATGGAGTATAATTATTTAAAAAATATAAAATATAAATATAAATTATATTTGTGATAATAATCATTCATGAAAGGTGGTGATGAAAAACAAAATGAATCACTTCACGAGGCAGTTGTCTACACATATGCACGAATGATAGTTTTATTTCCCTCCTTTTAGAGATGAAGATAAAAAAAATTTGTAACATAATCATAATAAAATATAATTATATTTATGATACTAGATTTATCATTTTATTATGGATATAATGGGTTTATAAAAGTCAGAAGAAGAAATAAAATTGAAAGTGCTTGGTGAAGAGTTACACCACTTCATTGAGAAACCTTATTTAGCTTACTCATTATGCCTTGAATGGATAGTATTATAATCGAAACATGACCTCTAGTGAATGATAAGAGATTTTAAGAAATTATTTTTTTAGTCATTGGACATGATATGTGGCTCCTGAAGTGTGTAAAAGAGTAGATATGGGTTCCCTTTTATAACTAGTAGAGATTACACACTTGGAATTTTTCAAAATATTCAACTATATTGATGTATTATTCAATAAACATGCCTCCAAATGACTTATATTTGAAGGGGATATGATATAGGGTCAAAATATTACCATATCATTGGATTTAGAAATGTTTTCAGGGAACATTAATCCTTATAATTTTATTTTTAACCCTTTTAACTCATATTAATGCTTACCGTGGTAACTGAATTATTTACCAATGTTACTATTCATAATGACCAAAAATGAAATCTATAAAATTAAAAACTTTGGAAATTATAATTTCTAAATATGGATTCCATTTTACCAAATTTAATTTCTTTAAGTGGAGTAAATTAATTAAAAAACAAACCTGTAAAATGTATTGAAGAACAATTTTGCACAAAAATCCCTTTTATGTATAGAAAGTGATTTTACACCAAAAATAAGCATAAATCAAATAAAATAATATTAAATGGATTATTTTAACAAAAATGAACTGATAAAATTTACAACTATACAAATTATGACTTTTTAAATACATAAATGTAATAAACAGTTATCTATAAAATCCATATTTTTTGTATTCACTAAAAAAATGATATCGTTTCTTAAAAAATTGATATACAATTTAGAAAAAAATTAATTTAAAATAATTTTTAAATTATAATTTAAAAAATAATAGTATTTTTTAAAAAAAATCTAATAAGTGGTAGAATGTAATTATAATATTAATTCTCTAAATAAAATATAAAACTATTCCAAAGAAAACATAATTTTGAATCATAAAATAATTTTTTTAAAGCTGATTACATATTTATTATTACTATCCATTTTATAAATCCTTTATAATTTTTTTTATAATTTTTTTCTTCTTATTCATACCACCAAATTAATAGTTAGTTTATAATGGTCACATTCAAATAGTAATAATTCAATAGTAATTCATGGATGGTTTAAGCATGGTGTTGCGTGTAAAGAAATATATCAAATAAATTAAATTTATTTAAAGGGAAATGTATCACAAAAAATTATATTGTAATATTATCGAATTCCAAATCCCCAATAACTCTACTTTAGTAAAAACCATCCATATTTATCTATCAACATTAATTACAAGTGAGATTCACTATCCAACCACTCCTACTATATTTTAATCAGGTCAACAAGCCCATGGGTTATAATTATTATACCAAAAACAAGAATCCAATCATTAAACTATAGTAATTGTTATTATTATGAAAAAACAACAAAATTATTTCTATAAATGTTTCAAGACTTAGTTTAGGAACCACCACTAAACTTCCACAATGTAAATATATCATAACAAGAAACTCATCTATTTAAGATCAAATTATAAAAATTTATAGAATTAATATTAGTAAAATAATATAAATATGTAAAAAAAGTAAATGATTATTTTCAATTAAAGTATTTATTAATTAATTTCAATCCATCATCTTTCTAATAACCATAGAGACAACTGATTTATGGAACATCTCACTTAGTAATAAAGGGAAACATCTGATATGTACAATAGAACAATGATCCTTCTCCAGGAATTAATACTGCCACTCTGATCACTCTTAGAGGGTGGTTATAGCACAATAAACTATCCCATTTCTAATATTACTCTCAAAACATTGCCATGGAGTATATTGTAAAAATAATCATCATGTGCCCAAATATTTCTCACTAAAAATTAATTTGTGAGATCCTAAATTTTTAGAGTGTTATGGATTGTTTAAATTACTATTAAACCCACTTTTTTTACTCTAATTAAATTATTTAATAGTTATTAAAGGTCTTGAGAGAATATGGGTCTTTTTTCAATCTCAGATATAGAGACCCAATCCTTTTACACATTTTTTACATGATTCATAGACATAAATATCCATTAATCAAACACAAGGTTCATAAGGTCCTAGTGTATTTGTAATACTAGGTCCTTACCAACAAAAACATGGAATCCTTATTTTATTTTCAATATTGTGCTTCTGAAATACACTCAATCTCCTAAATCTACATGGGATATCCGAGGGAATAAATAATGGATCGGGTGAGCTAAAAATCCCATTAAGGAAAAAAATATGATAAAGAAACATACCATGTGAGTTAAAGGTAAAACATGATATCATTCAAAGAGAAGGAACAAGAGTAATCAAGGGGAAACATAATTTAAATAACTTGGTTTCAAAAGATCATGTAATACTAGGAAATGACGCATAAAAATATAATATGACATACACTTGATTCAAGGATTAATGCTGAAAAAATATCATAGGTTTTTTAGTCTCCCATAATGAAATAGTTTTACTATAGATAACAAATTTGTTTGTTATAAAACATTGAAATATTTATAAATTTATCTTCGAAACCACACACTGAGATGGTGAAAGATTATAAGGTCCAGAGGTAATAGAATTAATTTTATAAAAATACTAAATAAATTTTATATTACACACATAGTTTATTAATTAAAATGGGATAAAACCTAAAATAATCTTAGATCATAAATATGTGTCCACAATTGAGTCCAAAACAATATTTTCACCCAAGGTGCGACCTAAAATGGGTTGACATAGGGAGTTCATAAATAACGACCATTTTTACATGAATTTAGATAAAATATATAATTAAATTTATTTATTTTAATTAAATTAACCCAAATGGATTTTCAATAAATACGTTGCTATGTAAAATAATATAGGGTTAGATTTAATAACCCTAGGAGTGATGAGAGAAATTATTACTCTCCTCTATTGGAAAATTGATATCTAATGCCGATGGGACTTTAGATCGCGATTCGTCGAAGGTAGTGACTCCTCTCATTCTTTCACAAGATTGTTATTAAATGGAAAAATATACAATAAACACATAGAAATATTTATTTTCTTATTTTTCATCATTTGATAAAAAAATTTAATCTTCATCAATCCATTTATTTGATATGTTACAATAGTGTAAAATGCATGCACCCATTTATTGAAATTAAATTGATTACATTAATAATATCTCATCCCTGATATCCCAACTATATTTTTTTACTAATAACTCATTTTTAATGATTGATAATCCCTTATTATTATGAATTTTCCTATTTATTCATTAGTATCTTCTCTGATTGGCCTATGAGGCCTTTTTGATGTTGTTGGGTGATACCAAGCATGATCGGACCCCTGAATTCATGGTGGAATCATGTACTGAATATGGAACTCTAAATATAGGATGAAATCAAGGGTTCTATGAGTTATACATGAAGGTTTCTTTCATAATAGATCCAAACAAGGACTTGGTGGTGATGGGAGGTGTTAAAATCACTGGCGGTGTGTGGGGGAAAAGACAAATGTTATGAGGATCTAATTTATGGCCACAAGATGGATGAAAACAATGAACGATGAAGAGATCCAAAAACATTTGGAAGATATGAACCTAGATAAAAAGTAAAAGATATCGTATCATATGGATACTAGATCTAAACATCAAAGAAGATCCCGACTACATAACGTGTATTACGTAGAATAGACGGTGTGTAGGGCACTAGCTTGGGCGACTAGGATATTCATGTGAGATAATTATCACACATTTTGTGGGAGTCCCAAACAACATGTTCCATCTTTCTAGTTTCCTATAATGTAATATGGGACTACATAGAAACTTGCATATGTAGGCACACACCATGTGTCGATATACATGGACAAAGACAAGGAGAATGTGTAAGACACTGAGTGGCTCATACACCCAATGTAGACCTTCTACATGACATGTATCTTTTCATGGTCTTTGATCCATATAGATAAAGGGACACAGATAGGTGATGGAGTGGTACCACACTCTATGTGGGTCACCTCACAAACCGTTTACACATTGTTTCCTTTTAGGGACACTTCAACCTCTAGTATCTATTTCCTTTGAGTCGAATTTTTTCCCACGAGTATCTTATACAGTGTTTTCTTCATGCATAATGTTATGGTGGAATATTTGGTGGATTTTAATATAAAATGTGATATATTCCAATTAGAACTCTTTTTTTATGTGATGTTCGATAATGGCAGTTATTAGGAAGGATCACCAGGGATTTAGAGTAGAACTCTCTATCTGGGCTGGGAAAGGGTTCTATACCTATCAATAGAGTGGAAACCTTCTAAAGAGAATAGAAAGGTTCCTCTATATACTTTTAGAGTGCAAACCTCATGCTGGGTAGGGAATGGGTCCTCAGATTATGTTCTAGAGTGGAACCCTTCTACATGATATGGCATGGCGCCTCTCTCTATCTACCTAGTGGAACCGTCTTTTGATATCAGGGTATGGGTCCTCGAATACTAGTCTTCCAACCTCTAACTGGGTTGGTCATGGGTCCTCTACCAACAATAATATTGGATCCATTCAGTTGGGTTGGGCAGGGTTTCTCTACGGATTACTTTAGGGCACCCTCCAGAAAAGTCAAGGCATGGGTCTTCATCCATCAAACTGGCACCCTATTGTTGGCCAGGGAATGAGATATCTATCTAATTTTCAGTTACACCTCCATATTGTGCCATTAAATTATTCCTCGACCTATAGATTGTGTCCCTTGACTTTTCCTCATAGTGGTGAGGTGTGGTTTGATATGGAAGTTTTTTGTTGAGAAGAAACGCTAGATTCTGGGAATTATTGATGATCTTTTGGAACTAATGGCACTCTTTCCTACACTAGGTCATGATATGGATATACCCTTATCCCTCATTTTGGTTTCATTGGTATAAGAATATATATATGTTTTCTTGTTTCTGTATAACTATTTTTGTATTTTTTTACTCTCTTGTTTTGGGTGGAAGAGATGTGACATATAGTCCACCTACATACTGAATTGATCTGGTTGGATGAGGTTTCCTCCTTGTTTTTTGTTAGGTTTTTCCTATTTACTATATATATTCCTATCATTTATCTTACTAATCCCACTTCATCATTCAGGTTTTCCTACTGGATATGTGTATACTAACCCCTATATGGGATTTTCCAACATGTGTCATTTCTTATGAAAATGATGGATGTGTCAATAGTGAATAGAAAATATATTATACATACATGATGCATTGGACCACATACAGTGGTCAGGTCATGGAGATCAAGATCCAAGATCTCTCAGCACTTTAACTTCATACACTTTTCAGGTTCAGAAATCATTCTGTTTTGATATGTATATTCCCCTTTACATTCATTCTGTATTGTAGTATTCTTGTACACCCAAGAGGTTTTTCATGATTGGTTTATATTTTAGTAGTTTCATCTGTTTATTATTATTCCATTCCTCTTATGAATTGTCATTTTAGGGATTGTTGGTGTAGATACATTAGGTAATGGACTCCACATGTTATATGTGTCTTTCAGCACTTGTTTCATGCCCTTGGCCTATGGAGGTGAGCTAGGGGTAGTTGTGCCTTGATCCCCACTAGTTTGGGTTATGAAAGATTGGTATCAAAGGTGGTCCAAAAATTTGGATGATTTTTGTAGTAGTACCTTTAAAAGTGTTTGGTTGGGAGTTAGGTAAATAGTATTTAAGTGTCTCATGTGTGGATCTCAAGCTCGGGAACCCATTATTGGTGTGGTGTTCGATGTATTCGTTCACTAAGAACTTGACTACCTACTTGTTGGCCACAGTAAATATGAACATGGACATGTAGTAGAACCCCCACTTGACCAAGGATATTTTTCAACACCCCCCACTTATTAAGCATCAAATCATACCAAAATGAGAGAATGGGGATGTGCGCAGTCTTCGGGCACTCTATGAGTTTCAGTGCCAGAGGCTGCTGAGGATCCATGATGAGGCAGATCCCCAAGAAAAAGATGATTTTCTAGATTCATTGTTCCATGCCATTAAAATTATTCATACATTTACTGATCAGGTGATTATATAGAAATTTATACTTTTCAATAGATCGGTTGGGAACTGGTCAACTCTTGTTACCTAGATGCACAACAAGTCAACACTCTCCTGGAACAACATCATGTATGTGTTTCGTGAGAAGTAGTACCCCTCTTGCATACACTTAACTCGAATTAAAATGTTTATAGAGCTTCAATTAAGAGGAATGAAAGTGTTTGAGTATGATTTAATAATCACAAACCCCACCCGATACTCCCTTTACATTATTTGGGATGGCTACCTATGAGCATAGAAGATTGAGTTGGGACTCCATAGATAGGTCTATGCTAGTGTGGTACCCTTGAGAATTCCAACCTATTTCGGTCTGTTTTAGTGGGTACTTTTTATAGATAGAATGTTTTCATAGGGAGATCCAAATATCTTGAGCTAGAACCAGGTGTAACAGAGATGAGTTTCTTATAGTAACTAACAAATGTCATCCCAAAATATCATGGTTATAAACATCCTCCTACGATCAATATTGAGCATGTGGTCAGGGGTAGAACAAATTACTATGGAAGACTGGTTAGGGGGGCTCTTATGCTTGTGAAGATAGGGGTCAAAAGTCATGTTTCTTCCCAACCAAACATGATGAGGGGTGCACGAAGACAGTTGATGAACCACCACGTTAGAGACATCACCATGATCATGGATCTCTTATGCGAGGCCAAGGTAGCCCATAGAGAGGTTGAGCTAGAAGAGAATAATTATGAGTTAGAAGTGGTGGATGATGTTATAATATACATCCACCAGCACCACTAGGAATCCCACATCAGGATCATGGAGCTAATAATTTGGGATGCGTAGAGCTACGATAAATGGTGGCTTATGACCTAGCAGCACATGAGATGATTGGAGGTACGATCTTTATTTATTCTACTCTTACCTCAGTATAATTAAACATGGGTGTTATTAATTCATTCATCTATATATATTGTGATATCTGAACCTCCCAGAAGAGGCCTTATCATGGAAGCTTCGTCTTGAGGATCCTATAGGGAACACATCTTCTATATCTTTTATATCTTGTAAGTGTGTTCTATCGTTTGGTGTAGAGAGGTTCATGTGGGAAATTTTGGCCACTATAATGGAACCCTATTATATAATTTTGGGTATGGATTGGTTTTAAATGGCCCTATACAGATAGAGTATCACAACATATGGGTCATATGTATTTTCACTGATGGGAATAGATTTTACATTATGGGTGAGAGAAAACTCATCACGGGGTGAGTGGATTTTTCAAGCAGGAGGATTTATCTCATTACCCATATATTGGTGAGTGTATCCATTAGATTAGTAGGATATTCATGAATCTAGATTCTTTTATAAATGGAGGATTTTATGGATGTCTTTTTTTAGGATGTTTTAGGACTACCATCAAGGTAGGATATGTATTTTTATACAAACTTTCATCCCATGACTACTCTGATATCTTCTACAGTATAGTGGATGTCCCCTACCAAGATTCAGGAGCTTTAGTTGTAGTTGGACGACCTTCAAGATATTTTTTTGGTCATTCCTAGTGTGTCCGCCTAGGCATCAGAAATATTATTTATAAAATAGTACGATGGGAGATTGTGGCTATATTTTGAATATCATTGATTGAACCAAGACACAATAAAGAAAAACTACCCCCATTAAAAGGATTCACAACCTCTTTGACAAGTTGTGATGTGTGAGATGGTTCTAAAAGATTGATATCTTGAATGTATATTTATATTTGAACATGTGCATGGATGATATTCTGAAGCTGGAATTCTGATGTCACTATGAGAAATATGAGTTCCTAGTTATTCCCTTTGATGTGATAAATTCCCCAACTATGTTTATAGATATGATGAACCGGATCTTCCAGACATACTTGGACGAGTTTTTATTTTTCTTCATTGACATCAAACTCATGTACTCTACGATAGTCGATGAGCTTGCATATCACTTGAGGTTGGTTTTGGATATTCTTTAAGTGCAAAATATTTATAATAATCTCTCAAAGTGCCAATTCTGGATTCATGATTTTTATTTTTAGGGTAATTTCCTCCCTAATAATGGTTTGGTTATAGAACTATTGAATAATTATGTAGTGATTATTTGGCATCCACCCATGAGTGTGTCATAGATGTGGAGTTTTTTAGCTTGGAAGGGTACTATAAGGGGTTTGTGTAAGACTACTCCAATATTGAATCCCCTTTGACCACCGTAACATATAAAGGGTATTTTTTTACCAAAAATAAGCTATGATGGATGGCCTTGAGGAGATGAGGATGAGGCTAATGAGTACTCCTATTTTAAGAATAATAGTGGAAGTTATAAAGTACATAGTGTATTGAAATGTCTTAGGAGTAGGGATTGGTTTCATGTTGATGTAGAGGTAGTAAGTTATCACATAATGGTTGATTAAATTAAGACACCATAAGTATAACTACATGACTCAGGACCTAGATATTGAAGTGGTATTTTTCACCTTGAGGGTGTGGAGGAACTATATTCTAGGAGAGCGATACATGATTTACTCAGACCTTCAGAGTCTCAGGTATGTCTCACAAAGAGTTACTTGAACCTAAGATAGTGGCACTGTTTGGAGTTCCTAAAGGACTTTTACATTAGGGTAGTCAATTATCTTGGGAAGGGAATCATGGTTGTAGATCCCCTTAGTAGGACGTCCCCGGATCTTTTGGTGCTTGAGGGTTATGAGTAGTTTAATTCATTGCAACTGACCCTGGTGGGGTAGAAGTGTGTAGACTTCCATTAGATAATTGGGATGACTTCTCTACTTCTCAAGCATGTTAGAGGGTCCCAGTAGTGAGGCTTTGATTTTTAGGTCTTGTGTTACCAGATATCCTCAAGAGATTCACCCAATGGATATTATGAAGGAGGGAATCATGTCATCCTTTTCAAGGGATGGAAGGAGATCCCATTCACGATGTTGTAGTAGGAGATAGTGAAAGCTTGACGCATATCCTTTAGTTGTACATTCCATTGTGGGGAATATGTATAGAGACATCCAGCAACAGTTTTGGTGGGTTGGAATGAAATGATGCATGGCTAATTTTATTTCACGGTGTGTCACCTATAAGCAGTTGAAGTCTGAGAAACAGGTTCTAGAAGATTTGTTGCATCCCCTTGATATCTCATAGTTTAATTGGGATGGTATATCTATATAACTTCTAATAGGGATTCTATAGATAGAGAGGACACATGATGTCATCTGGGTTATATTTGGATAACTCGTGAAGTCATTACACATCCTTTCAATTAGGGAGCATATTTCGATTGAGAGTTTGTGCCAGATGTACGTATGGGAAATTTTTTCCCTAATGAAGTTCCCCCAACTATTGTCTCAGATCGTGAATTTTAGTTTAAATCATAGTTATGGAGAGGATTATAGGAGGAATTCGAGACCCAGATGTGGATGATTACAACCTTTCATTCCCAAATAGGTGGGAAGACTTAGCACATTAACCAGGTGTTGGAGGATATTTTGAGGGCATGCATGTTAGACTTAAGTCAGAGATAGGAGGATCATTATCTCTTTGTAAAGTTTTCATACAATAACAGCTACCACTATACTATCAACATAGAACCTTTTTAGCCCCTGTATGGGATACCATGAAGGTCACCCTTATTTTAGACAGAGATCGGATAGGCAACTCTTATAGGTCCAAAGAAGGGGTAGGAGATGATGGAGAATGTCCATGTCATCTATGAGCAGATGTGGAAACCCCATAGTAGGCTTATATATTATGAAAATCGATGTCGTAATCCCTTGAATTTGGAGTACCACGGCCATATTTTCCTAATATTCTCCCAATTATGAGGATTAGAGAGGTTTTGTTAGGGAGAGAAGATGTTGATTTACACCTATAATTGGGCTTGGAAAAACAAAATATATTTTAGAAATGCTGCATAGGGGTTGACCAGGGTCATCCCACATGATGATCATCATAGTTGGTTCAATCACTAATTTCAAATTCACATAATATAAATCTTTTTGGTTATTTATTTTATTTATGAAAAAAATATTCTTGGGGTTTTTGAAAAATTTGGAATTTAAATAATCCAAAATTGAATTAAAATTTAATTGAAGATTCATATGGAATGGAGACTTGAAAGAAATTTCTTGGTCCCAAGTTTGATATCACAGGTTCATTTGTTATTTTTGTATTATTTAAATTCAATTTGATAAATCATTTGGTGAAAACTCAATAACGAATTATTTACTTGAGTTTGTGATTTTAGCATGCCTTTAGTGCACTAAATCTCACCTCCTCCAATAGTCAAATATAATAACACCTCATCTGAGAATGAAATTCCTAAAAGACCTAGCTCCACCATATGTCATTTGGTCCCTTCATAAAATCGTGACTCCATCGTATGAGCAGTTTTCCATAGAAAAGGAAGGAAAAAATAATGAACCAATGAAATTGAATGAAATTTAATGAAATTAGAATGAATTTCAGGGTGGGATACTTCCTCACCCATAAACTAATCCCAAATCAATAGAAAATATATTTAAAACTTGTGTAATTGACACACAATACAAAATAATATCATGAAACCGCACCCTGGGAAAAGCTGCAGGTTACTCACTTTCCATTTCAAGGTGAAAACTGATAACGATGGTGATATGGAAGAAAGAGATAATGAGATAAGGGTTGTAAGATAATGTGGGATAGAATAATAAAATGAAACACTTTAATTAAAATATGAATTCACAATACATGATAAAATAAAACAAAAATAAAATAAAATTCTTATAAATTGGTTTTCATCCACAACTTCCTACTCTAATCGATATCTTATTTTATACCCCTATCATATTATTTCTATTAATAGGATAGGCTTTTAGGCATCACAAATGAACATTAATGTATTTTGTGACATAATAGGTTCACAAAGGTTGAATTTTTGGTTCTTGAATTCGTCTCTAACATGTTTTTTCATGTAACCCCCTTGTTTTGTCTGAATCACTAAACATGGACTTCTAGAAAGTTGTAAAAAAATTTATTTTATATCCAAATTTTAGCTCCATCCCCCTAAGTAGAAGAAGTTATTTCCAATTTAATATGAGGATTTATTCTGGCTGAATGATTCATTATATTTCATCTACATTCATCATTTAATGGACCCCTTAATGAGTAAATAATTCCTTAAAATTTAATTTAGAATTTTTTTATGTGAACTTTTAAATAATAATAAAATAACCTCAATAGGAGTTGTGTAGCTTGATTTATACCTCATTTCTGGAGGTGGGTTCTACACTATCCAACTTAGACCAAAACACACCAAAACACACCATTAACACAATGAATAAAATATACTAAAATTCAAAAAATTAATTACTTTTCATATTTTAGACCAAAACACACCATAAATTCAAAATTGATGCAAATAATCTCAAAATGATAAATTTGTAGGGTTTTAATTATTTAATTATTTATAAATATGAGGTTAATATTAGATCTATAAATTCCCCCACACTAAAACCATTCTTGTCCTCAAGAAAAAAATCTCAACATGGATTTAGAGGGAAAAAATGTTACTAATAATCAAATTAAAAAGAAATAAAATCAAGATATTATCAATGTGAAATAACAACATTAAATTTCATAGAAAATATAATTTCAATTTCCAATTTTTCAAAGAAACAACCAGTCAATGGTTTTTACATTTCCACTTTGAGAAAATATGGATCTTCTCATTTCATTCATTCAAGCTCCTCAATTCATTATTATCATACATGAAATTTCAGGATTGACCTTATTTTTTTCATTTATCTCATCACTCATGATACAATTAAAGCAGAGTTATTCTCATATCATTATAATAAAAACCTTATCTATAATCTTCTAATGTAATTAATTTCTTCTCTTTGTAATGACAAAATCCAAATAAAATCATGAGGTCTTTCATTAAACATTCAAATGACTATGAGGATTATGGTTTGTATGAATTGATCTTTGAAATTTATGGCTCATAGAAGTGGTTTATCTCTAAATTAAAATTATTCATATAAAAATAAAAGTGTCATAATATTATCCCCTTCAACATATCAACTCCCATTTTCCCAGAACTCAAAGTAACGTTCATAAATTTTGAGAGTATAATGAATTGTGTGCAACTTATTGAAATTTTAAAAAAAATTATCTTTAATTTAACGTAGGTTTATTCTTTTTTTTTCTTGTTAAAAATTAATTCTTAGAATAAAACTCACAACCACCACCTATCCACAAATAATAAAAATCAAAAGTCCAGTGATGGTGATTTTTTATTCTTCTAATTCACAACTCATTCCTTTTTCATTTTTTATTTCAATAAGGGAAAACATTTAAGTATATTTAATGAATAACAAACCCCACATTAATCCCACTATATAATTCCCAAACTTCTTCCATAAAATATATTTCATCCTAGCCACCATGACTCCCCCCACACCCACACTTCTACATTAAAATATCATGCAACTACTAAGAATAGTGTTGGAATGGATTAAAATGTTTTAAACATGGATCATAAATATAAAGGTTATCTAAAGTATCTCTGGGATAAATAAGGATTTATGTAAAGTTATACTTTTAAGGATAAGTTATTTATAAAAAGATTCCTCAATCATTTTAAATGTGTTTTTTATATTCAATGTTTTGAAAATTTCAAATTAATGTTTTGGTCAATGACATGTCCTTATATTCCTCAAGACATGTGCTCAAGAATAAATTGAAATTACTAGGTCTATAAATTATCATAGGAAAGGTACATATCAATTTAGATATCCACTCAATGCATGACTAATATTATCAAATAAGTTAACATTAATTTAAAATTTTCAATTAATTTAACATTTTAGGGAAACATCGTTTACATTAATCGGTAAATTTCCTCAAATCAAGATTCCTCCTTTCAATATCAATGCTTCATTAAAATAATTCAATTCCCCATGTTACTCATTAAAATTCATTATAATTTAAATCTAAAAGAAATAATTAAAAGGTTACTGAGAAACTAATGTCTCCCAGATTATACAAGTAAATCATAATTTAAGTGTGGGAATGAAATTTTTTATTTGAAGATCAAAACATGTAGTTGGACAAAAATTAAAGTATTTTAAAAGATAAATATAAAAAGTGAACTCCAATTTGAAATAAATCTTTTTCCTCTTCCGACAATGTTTGGGGATTCCTTCTTCCATCATGATCCCAAAAAATAAAATTAAATAATTAATCATAAGGATCATGTAATTTAAGTTCAAAAATAAAATAGGGATTGGACCATATGTTGTAATAATCCAAAAAAGAAAATTGAAAAATAAATTTATAGACATAATGTAGTGATAAATATTATTACGATCCCCCATGCGGGTCCAGAATTGTTTACTACCTCCAAAGGGTAGTACCAGTAGTTATCCAAAGTTTGTTGGTGGTTGGGAATTCTTTAATATAAACCATCATAAGTTTCTCTTTCTATCTTGTATTTATTTGTTCTTGTTCTTGAGAATTCTATATATAGAGTACACTAGATCATCCCCCATCACAATGTGGTAAAAAAATCATGGTGAGGGTATGATGAAATATTGAACCTCCTCCTCCTTTTTTCTACTTGTGCAACATTTTCTTCACAATCAAGTGGTTTCTCTAGATGTTATTCATAAAAAGAATAATCCAAGGGAGATTCAACATTAAAATATAAAAGAATTAATATTATAATATTCCCACTCCATGTAAGTATTGCATATATCTTGTTCTTTAGGTAAAGCCACAATGATTTCCTCTTGTGCTCCCTTTAGTAAATATCCAATGTCCTCCGGGAGATCATGATTTTCCTCAATAGGTGTAATTACTTTTTCCTTATCTTCCTCCAATTAATAACATGAGTTATCCGAGTATAGAAAATTAAAACTATAGGGGGTGATATTCAGTTAAGTTTCAATGAAATTGAATGATTTTGATATTAATAATGTATCATCTCCTTGAGTTGGTATGGCATGAATATATTCTTCAATGTAAAGAAACTCTGGGAGTGGAGTAGTAGCAGATAGGGGCTGGTAGACAGGCTCCTCCCTTTCTTGGATCTCATAATAAAAATTATGGAAGACTAAGGGGGACTAATCATGGACATTATCCACTTTTGAAAATTATGGAAAGTAATGGGACAACTCATTAATCTCTCAGTCCCTTGCTCTAAATTTTTTTTGTTCATGTCCTCTCTTAATCCAGCTATGAATCCTTTGAATGCCTCCTCATATATATTTTATTTCCAAAATATCCTCACCAACATAACAGTAATAGAAACACCATCCTCCATGTACAAGATTGAGTTATTAATTGGTTTTTGTACCAATAGGAAATTATTCCATGAATTAAAGAAATAATCAATTGAAAACATCATGGAAAAAAGATTTTTTGACTTTATTTAAAAGAAAAAAAAGAAAAATATTTAAAAAACTGTGAATTTAGAAAAAGATATTAAATAAATATTTATCTACCTATTAATGGAACCATTTATAATGCATTCCTGGCATAAGGCAGGGTAAAAAAACAAAATTTGTCATGCAGTACAGAGGATGGCCAGGTTTTTTCACTAGAGGACTCTCACAGTAAGTTCAATCACTAATTTCTAATTCAAATGAAATAATCCCTTATGATTTTTTATTTTATTTATGAAAATCATTATATTGGGTTTTTTGGAAAATGTTGAATTAAAATAATGCAAAATGGAATTGAAATATAAATTAAGATAAATACAGATTACATATTAGATAGACATGTCTTGGAGCACGGTTTGATTACACAGGTTCATTCATTATTTATTTTTTACATTATTTCAATTTGATAATTTGTTTGATTGAAATTCAGTAATTAATTACATTCCATTGATTTATTGTTTATTTATTTTATCATTAATTCGGCATAGTAAAGCACACCTCCTCAAATAGTAAAATAGGATAACACCTCAACTGAGAATGAAATTCTTAAAAGAACTGGCTCCACTGAATATCATCTAATCCATTTATCAAAACACCAAATCCACCGTATGAAAAGTTTTCCAGAGATATCGGAGGGAAATAATAAATTTAAGAAAAAGAATTTAATTGAAAATAATTCAATGGTGGGAGACATCCACACAAGTTCAATGCTCTTTCATCCAAAGAAAATTGAATTAAAACCAGAGAAATTGATGAACAATAATAATGAACACCATGAAACCTCCCCCAGGTCCAAGACTCAGGTTAGTCACTTTCCTTTGAAATTTTAAAATATATGATGAAATAAATTTTTAAGAGAGTGAAAATGAGATTATGGTTAAAATATGAAGAGGAATATAAGAAGAAAAGAAAATAGTTTAATTAAAATATGACTGAATGTTACATGGGAAAACAAAAAAAACAATTACTAAAGAAAGGTTTTCATCCATATATTCCCTCTCTGATCTCTATATTTCTTTCATCTACCCCTATACTCTTATTTATATGTATTTAAGAGGATTTAGGTCATTATAAATGACCATTAATGTGTCATGGGATATAATGGGTTGACAGAGGATGAAATTTTAGATCTCGAATCTATATTTAATAACATTTCATATGTAACACCCTTTTTTATATAAATCATCAAAATTAGTCTTCTATATAGTTATTTATATATTTTTTTCTTTTGACCTCCAAATTTCAACTCTGTCAACCATATGTGGAAGAACATATGACCAATTTATTCCAAGATTTTCTTCTGGATAATTGATTCCAGAATCTTTCATCAATTTTGATCATTTAATGGACCCCTTAAAGAGTTAATAACTTTTTTAAATTTAATTTGGAAAGTATTATTTTTTATTATTTCAAATACATCTATTATCCTATTAATTAGAGGTGTGTAGCATGATTTATGCCTCATTTCCAAATATGTGATCCACATTATCCAACTGAAAAAAAATTCCTTTATTTCTTCAGGTCATCTCTTAATTTAAAAGAAAATTTTGGATAAAATCGATCAAAAAAATCAATAAATATAATTAATCAAATCATAATAATATTTTAATTTTTATTCCTAAAATACCAATGAGATTAAAATATACTAAAATTATATAATTAAAAAAAATTCATATTTAGTCCAAAACACACCATAAATCAAAAATTGATGCATATAAGCTCAAAGAGATAAATATTTAGGGTTTAAATAATTCAAATACATATAAAAAATTTGGAAAATATTACCTCTATTAGTTATCCCCAAGGTTCATTGGGTAGGTTGAGATTTTGTAGAGGGTTGGTGAGGTTTCTTACCACTATTCCCTACCACAATAACTAGAGAGGGTGAATGACAACTTCCTTGTGTTGTAGTTGAGGAGACATGTTCTTGACCATATTAACATCACTAAATTGGGATAGTTGGTCAATGAGGATGGAGCTACTTTTTTGGATCACCCGATGGTGATCATGGATCGACAGGAGGTGACCCTACATGGGAAAACAATTCCTTATTTTATGTGTTGTGGTGGCATGGGAACATGAATGATAGTTCCTTAGAGCTTTAGATCTATATATGGTCCCATTATCCCAGGATTTTTTCTAGATTTCATTTTTAAGGGAAAAAATCTTGAAGGATGAAATGATGTAGAGACCATTTTTCCCTTGTATGACTTTAAAATATTTCAACATTTATTTTTTGAGAAATATTTTGAGATGGAATGTGATTCAATGTCTTGGAGTGCCCTGAAATAATTTTTGTAAACTATTAAATTAATTTTATATTTCTTACACATGTCATATTAATGAAAACTAGATAACTCTTAAATGGATTCTTATATCAGAAATATGATAACACAGCAGAGTCTGACATACAATGTATACCCTAGGCACAACCTAAAATCAGTTTTCATGTGGTGTTCACAAATAGAAACCATTTTAATGTTAATTTTCTTAAAATAAATAATTAAATTTATTTATTTAAATTAATTTATTCTTACAGTATTTTCTATAAATACGTCATTATGAAAAATACTCCATGGTTACACGTATAAATCATGGGAGGACAGAGATAAATTATTCATCTACTTCATTGGTGAATTGACATTTGATGATGATGGGACTATAGATCGAGACGCAGTGAAAGAAAGGACTCCTATTAATTTTTTGTGAACACGTTCTTCAAGGAAAAATTATCCAATCTATAGGTAGGATGTGGAGTTTTTGTATTTCACCTCAATTGATTAAATTTTTGAACATAATGAATCACTTTATTTGATCTACACCAATTTTTTACATTTCATGCATCCATGTATTGAAATTAAATTGATTATTTTCACTATTTATATCCCTGAATCTCTTTACTGTATTTGGTGGAAAGTAATGCATGGCCAGCAATTGATAAACCCTTGTTCTTGTGGTTTTCTCCTTATATTTTTTGTGTTCTTAACCTAATATCATATGAGGCGTCATTTCAACATTTTTAGGTGGTATCGATCCTAATAACACCCACAGATTCATGATTGAATCATATATAGAAAATAGAACACCAAATGAAAGATGAAATCGAGGGTTTTCTATGTAGCAGGTGAAACGATTGTTGGTCGAGGATCTAAATTGAGACATGGTGGAATATAGAGGTTCAAAAGGCATCATTGGTGCATATGGAAAGTGAAAACCCATATGATTATTTTATTTATAGCCACCGAATGGGATAAAAATATGAACAACGATGAGATCCACCATTTTTATGAAGATATGAGGCTAGATCTAAAGATGGGGATACCGGATTTCGAATTTTGAGACCGGATCTAAAAATCTAGATAAGTCCAAATTACACATAATGTAATATGATAAAAATATGGCATGTAGGTCCTTGGATTCATTTTTAACTTTTTTGGGTGAGATAAGTGTCACGCGTTGTATGGGACTCTCACACATCCTGTGATCTTATACTTTCAGCTATGTATGTACTCCAATATTACTCTAGCACGGGTATGGTTAGGCAAACGCCATGTTCAAAGATACATAGACATAGCTAGAGAGAATAGTTACAAGCCTAAGTTTCTCTGAAATAATGTGTATCCCAACATGGTTAGTAAGTCGTGTACTTATAGGGACATGGAAAATCGATCAAGCGGTATGACACACTATGTGGGTCCCCTCACCTGTTATTTACACCTTAATTCCTTTAAAGTAAACCACAACCACTCCTATCTATTTTTTTAGGAATCTAATTTTTCCCTATGAGTAACATATCCTAAGTGTTTTTCATATATAGCATGGTTGTGGCCTTCTTAGTTTATTTAGAGATACGATATTAGTTGTTCCAAATCTAAAAGTACTTTAAGTGATGCTCAATGACGGAAGTGACAAGATAGGATCACCAGGGTCTTTTCAGTTGAAACCATAAGATGTTATGGTCTGTGGTCATTTTCCTATATATAGACTGGAAAACATATATGGGGTAGGGAATGGTTCCCCTATCTACTTTCAATGTGGAACCCTCCTGCTATGCAGGGCATGTGTCGGCAGTTGGCATTACAGAGTGTAACCCTCCTATCATGCAGGGAATGGGTCCTTTATCTATCCACCAAGTGGAACCATCCAAAAGTAGCTGGATATGGGTCTTCTACTATTAGAGTTGACCCATACACCTGGTATGGTCATGGGTCATATGAAAACTAGTATAGTGGCACCCTCAAATAGGGATGGTAATGGGTCCTTTACTAATTACTATAGTGGCACCCACTAATTGGGCTAGGCATGGGACATTTACCAATTACATGAGTGGAACCCTCCTATGGATTGAGGGAATGAGTCCTCAGACATTAGAGTGGAACCCTCATACTAGGTAGACATGGATCCTCTATTGACTTTTGAGTAATATCCTTCTATATACTATGACATGAATCCTCTACCTAGAGACCATGCTGGTCCACTGTGTGGAATATGGGTGGCATGTCTTTATACATCAATGTTTTCTACTAGAAATATGTATGAGATATGGGGAATCATTGATGGACTAACATTATTGATGGACTAACATAATTGATGTCACTCTTTCATGGGATGGGCCATGAGATGGAGTTAACCTTATCTATTATTTGGGTTTCTTCGGTTGGAGTACATATACATTTTTATCCCTATTATTGGATTTTTTTACTCTCCTAGTATGGGTGGTAGTGATGCGATGTGTAGTCCTCCTACATGATGTGTTGAGCTCTCTATGGTTGGATGAGGTTCCTTCCTTACATTGGGTTAGGTTGTTTCCATTTTTTTACTTTCTATTTATTCATATTCCGTATCTTATTACCCCTCCTTTAGCTTTCATGGAATCCAATTAGGTATGTATATACTCACCCTAGAATGGGATTTTCCCTCACATGTTGTTTCTTAAGCAGATGATGGATTTTCTAGTTGTGACAATATAGAATCTAAGGGATACTTTGTACATTTGACAACATAAGGTGGTTGGATTATAGAGATTAGGATTCAAACTCTCTCATCACTTTAAAATTTCATTCTTGTCATTTTGGTACAGCTTTCTTTTGGGCTTGTATTATTTACCTTTACATTAAAATTGATTTGTAGTACACTTTTACAACCTCTAGGTTTTTTATGGTTGGTTTATAATCTAGTTTTTTTGTCATTTTATTATTATTCATCTTCACTTCTTCATTGATATGGTTAGTTGTGTTCTTATTTGTACATAATTTAAGGACCTCTCAATGTTAGATATTACTTTTGGTGATTTTTTCCTACCCCTAGACTATACAGTCGAGCTTGGGGTAGTTGCAGCTTGATCCCCATTGTTTTGTGTCATGAAATTTACTCTCTAATCTCATACATGATGTCTCATGAGACTAAAACATAACCCAATGAATTGGCGTACTATCTGGGAGCACCCAACATAATATGTTCGTGATTTATGTGTTCCATAAAATGTAAATCAATCGTAATTCATAAAAAAAGAGTCTCCCATAGAAATAAAATGGGTTTCATTATCTTTCATCATGTCATGTTCAAAGGATAATTTTTAAGTCATTTTAAAAATGATCGCAATGAATATATTTCCCTATAAAAGGAAGGATGAATAAACTAGGTATATATGTTAGAAACAAATATACATAATTTATAAGAAATCCATAATATCAATGTTTGTTTTCATTGATGAAAATATTTTAAAAAACTTTCTTGAGGAAAATAACCTTTTCACTTTCAGTAAAATAAAAGGTTGTAATCTTAGATATACCATGTTTTTTATAAGATCACATTGAAAAATTCATCAGTTGTAACGCCCCGACCCCAGCTACCCAGAGTCGGTGCATTACTTCGTAACATTGGCATGATCACAAAAGATCAAGTCTCGGAAGACCGATTAGTTTAGTAGCCTTGGAAACACTAGATACATTCATAAGTCTTTCATTACATCAAAAAGTAAACAAACTACAATAACATGGTCTTCATAGTCCACACTCATATCCCTTCCAGACTACCCATGTAGGTCATTCATAAAATACTTCTTCACATCCTGGAAAAATATTAAAACATTGAAAGGGGTGAGCTCAGATGATCAGTGAGGTTAACAATACAGCGGAAGCTTTCATAAATAAACATTAACATTTAAGGCAATGTATAACTAAAACAAAAGCCTTTTAAACTTGAACTTCAACATAATATGGAAAAAGTAAAATGAGATAATGCCATTCACTTCTTCACATGGATATTCTACTAGTCGACTAATCACATGCAATATCAATAACCACTTTCATAATGAGGGAATGTATAATGCCAGACATTCTGAAACATTTTGTCAAGGCCTCGGCCAAGACGTCTAAAATGATTAAGGCCTCGGCCAAAACCATAAATCAAATTGGGAAAGGGCCTCGGCCAATTCCACGTCTAGTTGTCTCATGAGACCTACCGATGTAATTTTTTAGAAGATACTTACGTTTAAAATTGCTCAAATATTATCCAGTGTTTTTCTGAAAACATTATGCAAGATTCTGAAAACAAAATAACTAATTCTGAGACTTCTCGACTAATTACAGGCCATCATGGGTCCATGCCCAATCCCTTCCTGTCTACCACACTCGAGAGTCGGGATTTCTGAAAACATTTTTAAGCTTGTGTTAAATACGTATACATTTGAACTAGATTTTCATATATTGGAGAGGAATATATCTTTTTTGAAATCATTTAAAAATCACAGAATTATAAAAGAAAACCTTTTTGAATAAACGTAAAAGTCAAAGGGGTTTATACACTATATAAATTAAAGTTGTGTATAAAACCAAATATGCCTCAATGAAAGGAGATTGAGACAAAGTATTTAAAAAGATCATTTTGAAAATAAAATAGATCTATTATGTGTATTCACTATAGGTACACATGAAGAAAGTAAAAATACAAAATAGGACATAATAATATCATGACATAATTTGAAAGTAGGAGATTAACCCAAAGAATAGAAATTGGATTAAGAAGTTCCCTTACCTCGTGTCCGACTTGACTCAACCGTTATTTAACCTCCTGAATAATAAACTAGAGTTAATATATACCTTATTAAGAACCATTTTCAATTTCATTATCCTTTTTATATCACTTATTACAATGAAATTGTATGCTTTGTTCGAAATATACTCATCCAATAGGTTTATGACAAGTGTACGCTTTGTATTTTACATTATCTTTCCATTTTATTTAAATCGTTAAATAATGAGGTCATCACTGCATCATCATGATGTCATAAATATATTAATTTATTTAATGTCTAAAAATTATAAAAAAATAATATGATGTAGGAAATAGTTTTAGCTTTCTAATGAATATTTATAATCAAAATTTGGACTTGTGTAACCCCACTTAAAAACAGTTTTAGTAAAACAACTCATGTTTGTGTCAATTTAATTTTAACATTAAATAAATATATATTAATGTCTTTTTCCAACCAAAGTGGCTCCATGGGGTCCCCAAGTTTACCCATGGGTTGTCTTGGTCGGCCATGACTCATCCAATAGGAGTAGGACAAGTTTCAATCTCATATCATATTATTAAAACATTGTTTTTACCTTAAACTACAGTAATTACCTCTAATCGCGATTAAGAACTTAAAAGTTACTATTCACCAAAAATTATTTTAATCTCATTGAACCGCATTTTACTTCTTAATGAAAACCATGTATGTTGTATTTTTGAAAATAAAATCACAGAGGTGGTAGTATATCATTTAAACGAAAAATCAGTTATTTAACTACCACTTAGTGGTTTCACTATTCATCAAAAATTGAAGTTTTTCAGAACAATGCCAAAATTTTACCCTAAGCTATAATTGATATTCCGATTTCAAAAATTATGTCTATTTTACAAAATTCCAAAAATATAAGTTGCATTAATTTATTTTATAATTAATTCCCGCTGTCACAACGAATAGCGTGTTTTTAAGAAACAATTTATATCAAAAGATTGGCAATTGTTTATGTCCAATTTCAATGTTAAATTAATTCTAATGAACACCATTGGATAAAATGGTAAAAAAATATTCTAATTATACTTTAAACCCACTAAATAGTATAATTTATCACTATAAATTATTTTTATTAAAAAATTTATTTTTAAGTATTTTTTACTATTCATAAAAAATTAGAAGTTCTCAGAAAAATACCAAAAATTCAACATAGGCTAATTTCGATATTCCGAATCCAAAAATGAATTCCATTTTGAAATATAAAATTTCTATAATTTTAAAAAGTGGTTATTAATATTCATAACGGCTACTATGATTAGTCGCGGTGTTTTAGAACTCGAAGTTGCGTACAATGCAAGCTATTGCATTATTGAATGAGAAGCGTATTGTGGAAGCTCGGGGTGTTACATTCTCCCCTTCTTCAATAAATTGCGTCCTCGCAATTTGAAATTTTTTTCTTTGAAAATAAAAGGTTGAAAATTGAAAATACCTTTGTGGAAAACCCACATCGGAAATAAGGTTAATAAATATATAACATTAAAAGAAAGCAAGATAAGTACAAAGGTCACCCGATATAGCCCATTCTAGGATTCTATGAAAATATGGATATGGAGGAGAAAAACAAAATCAAGGTATGATGGAGAGTTATAGAAAATAGGATTAGGAGAAATTTTAACTACAAGAAAATCACAAACTTGTGATTGGTTAAACGATCATTGATTCCCCAGTAGGAAAAGTTGACCGACAACATTTTTGTTTTGACTGAACTTTTATAAAGTTGAGGAATTTATTTAGGAGATTTTCTAATAATGTAAGGGAATATACATACTTGTCATTAAGACTTTCATTCATTAATAAATTTTTACCACAAACCCATCTTTCACGCTAAAAGGTAATACAACTCAGAAATATTATATTTATCCAAATTTTATAAGGTTCAAAATATTAACACATACCATTTAGATTAGTAAAATAATTTTGTAATAACCAGGTACTTCCTGTAGGCTAGTGGTAGGAAATAAAGGCCAGACGCACTTTGATTGTGGGTTCGATTCCTGCAGCTTTGTCCGACGCGACGGGTTATGCCCCACCCTACAGGTTGTCCTTTTCCTAAAACTATAGTATTATAATATTCAAAAATAATCTTCATAATTTTTTTTAACCTTAAACAATACTATCCAAAGATCAACATAATCCACTCCAACCTTAATAGTTATCCAAAATACCTCCGTCCAGACTTTCTCTAAAAGGTCTCTAAATTCCAAAATCAATTGTAACATCAGATTCCCCAAACATAGTAAAGTTTCTCTTATTATCACATACTAAAAATATAATTACCTTCATCATATTAAAACCTTACTGAAATCTACAAGTACTATAGTACAATCCTTATATATATATATATCACATTATTCTAATAACAAGAATATAATCCATGAGTCCAAAGGCACCAATACATTAATTATTTTGCTTCAACTGTAGTAACATCATAAGATTGTCCTTGATCCCTTGGCCTTTTCTGAGGTAAGTTTCCCTGACGCTTAGGGCATTCATTTGCAAAATTCCCCATTTCCCTATAATTGTATCATTCAACATTGATAGCCTCTTTCTTTCCCTTGCAATCACGCGCCTGGTGACCTTTTTCCCCACATTTATAACAAACTCCCATTCCTTTTAGACAAGTACCAGGGTGATTCTTCCCACAATTATCACATAATGGAAAATCCTTCTTTCCCTTTTTCCCTTTATCTGTCTCTTGTTCCACCGTTCTCTTCTTCTCTTGCTTTACTTTGTTGTCATAAGACTTAGAGAGTTCCTTTTCTGTCTTGATAGCACACGAGACAATATCTTCATATGATGAGAAGGATTGTGATACTAGAGATTGACGGAGAAATGGTTTTAACCCATCAAAGAAACAACCAATCTTACTCCTTGGGTTACATATATAATCAGCAGCATACCTCGCTATCCTTCTAAAGTTGGCCTCATACTTTGCGACATTCTCATCCTCCTTCTGCCTCAGACTCAGAAATTTCCTTTCCATATCTGCTCGATGGTCACGAGGAAAGTATTTTTCTAAGAAAATCTCTTTGAACTCCCTCCATTACATATTCGATATTTCATCATCTTCCTTTGTGTTTTGAATCAGCGACCACCTCTGATCGACATCTCCAGTGAGGCGGTAAACTGCCATGACAACCTTCTCCCTTTCGCTACTCCCTAAGGCATGGAATATTTTCTCTAAGGAGTTTATCCATTTCTCATCTACTAACGGATTTGTACCCCCATTAAATGTTGGTGGTTGTTTCCTCATGAAGTGGTCTAACATTGATCATCTACGTTGTGGATCAGGGTGATCCATACGAGTATGGTTATTATTCATAACTTGAGTGAGTTGTCCCAGTATGGTAATAAGTTGATCAGCACCAGTTGTATCTCCAGATCCACAATAATTATCTTGAGCAGGAGGGAAATCCCTACATGGAGTGCGTGCATTGATACGGTTTCCATTCCTTCCACTAGGCGCCATTTCTAAACAATGGCATAAACTAGATTAGTTTATGAATCAAAATACATAATTCCATACTTGTAAAATACTTAAAATAAATTGAACTATTTATGGATATAATCCATAATCCTAAAAAGGTTTTATTTGAGGAAGTATATACTCATAATCGTTCATAGTGGTTTGTAAAGAAAATGAGAATTATCCTAAGCATATCCCCCAGGAGTGTCGTAACCAAGAGTGCAGCAAGGCCCGTTGTCGTGCACCAGTTCCCGTTCGAGTCTATCTCAAAGCGGTGTTTTCGGGTTTTACCCCTAGGTACATCTGTGCCAGAGCCGTCTCTACCTGCTTGTATCCAGACAGGGATGTATTGCTCGGAAAACTCACAAAATCTCTACAATAACAAAATTCTAGGAAGTTCTTCTATACTAATCCTCAAAGTCTATCATTGGGCAATGTGCTCTAATCAGAGTTTATCTAAATCTAGCTTCCAATGTTAGTACTAAACATCCTCTGATACCAACTGTAACGCCCCGACCCCAGCTATCCAGAGTCGGTTCATTACTTCGTAACATTGTCATGATCACAAAAGATCAAGTCTCGAATGACCGATTAGTTTAGTAGCCTTGGAAACACTAGATACATTCATAAGTCTTTCATTACATCAAAAAGTAAACAAACTACAATAACATGGTCTTCATAGTCCACACTCATATCCCTTCCTGACTACCCCTGTAGTTCATTCATAAAATACTTCTTCACATCCTGGAAAAATATTAAAACATTGAAAGGGGTGAGCTCAGATGCTCAGTAAGGTTAACAATATAGCACAAGCTTTCATAAATAAACATTAACATTTAAGGCAATGTATAACTAAAACAAAATCCTTTTAAACTTGAACTTCAATATAATATGGAAAAAGTAAAATGAGATAATGCCATTCACTTCTTCACATGGATATTCTACTAGTCGAGTAATCACATTCAATATCAATAACCACTTTCATAATGAGGGAATGTATAATGCCAGACATTCTGAAACATTTTGTCAAGGCCTCGGCCAAGACGTCTAAAATGATTAAGGCCTCGGCCAAAACCATAAATCAAATTGGGAAAGGGCCTCGGCCAATTCCACGTCTCGTTGTCTCATGAGACCTACCGATGTAATTTTTTAGAAGATACTTACGTTTAAAATTGCTCAAATATTATCCAGTGTTTTTCTGAAAACATTATGCAAGCTTCTGAAAACAAAATAACTAATTCTGAGACTTCTCGACTAATTACAGGCCATGATGGGTCCATTCCCAATCCCTTCCTGTCTACCACACTCAAGAGTCGGGTTTTCTGAAAACATTTTTAAGCTTGCGTTAAATACGTATACATTTTCACTGGATTTTCATATATTGGAGAGAAATATCTCTTTTTTGAAATCATTTAAAAATCACATAATTATAAAAGAAATCCTTTTGAATAAACTTAAAAGTCAAAGGGGTTTATACACTATATAAATGAAAGTTGTGTATAAAACCAAATATGCCTCAATGAAAGGAGATTGAGACAAAGTACTTAAAAAGATCATTTTTAAAATAAAATAGATCTATTATGTGTATTCACTATAGGTACACATGAAGAAAGTAAAAATATAAAATAGGACATAATAATATCATGACATAATTTGAAAGTAGGAGATTAACCCAAAGAATAGAAATTAGATTAAGAAGTTCCCTTACCTCGTGTCCGACTTGACTCAACCGTTCTTTAACCTCCTGAATAATAAGCTAGAGTTAATATATACCATATTAAGAACCATTTTAAATTTCATTATCCTTTTTATATCACTTATTACAATTATATGAACATTCTGTAATTATTTAAGTTAATAACGGTCGTTTTGTCGATCTTAGGTACTTGAGTCAAAAATAAAATTCTTATAATTAAAAGTTGTTCATGTGGTGAAATATACATTATATCAAGAATTATATTCATGATGTAGATATCATATATATCATATATATATACATTATATACATTCATTTATAATATTATGTAACATTTAGAGGTAAGAAATGAAATGCACCGTTCATGGAGACGGTAAGCCGTACGTACGCATGAATGCTACTTTCATTTCTATTTCGTATTTATTGGAATGAAATAATAATGATATAAATTTAAAATATAATTCCAGTATAATATAGTGTATAATACCATTTACTCCATCCTTTATAGATCCCACATATGGCATTAACGATTCAAATCACTTTGAGGGGGCAGTAGTCCGCACATCCTAAAATGAAATTATCGCGTTTACCCATAATGGAAATCATAAAGTATTCCATAAATGAGAAATACAGAAGAATAAGTAAAACATAAACATATTATATATCATATATAAATATAGTGAGATCTTAATGGTCACCTTTGAAGGTGTTATATGAGTGTTGAACAATCATCGTTTCGTGAGGCAGAAATTCGCCATCCACAGAAATCATATGTTCTTTAACCATTAGATGCAGGTGTGTGTAAGTGTAGCTAGAATCCTTCTTATAACAAAATCCTTGTATATTGAGGATACTGTTTTTGTTACAAAAGAAATGAATAAAAAGAGTTTAGGGGGTCGGAGAAGAAAAATAAAACAAAACAACATTAGAGAAGACATTAACTCAAAATCGGGTAACTCTTTTCGATTTGAGCCAAAGGCTTCCTTGGGAAGAGTTCTTCCCGAAGTGAGGATTCTATGAGTAATAGGGGGAAGTTGGGAGAGTATTTGGGTAGAGGTTGGCTGAGCCAAATGGCTTGATGGTGTGAATAAGGTGGGAGAGGTGGGGGCCTTTTATAAGTGGAGAGGAGGAGAACTCTTGGAAAGTAAAAAAAAGTCACTTTATTATAAAATGAGTTTCGGATTTTAGAGGTCCCACACTTATATAATTCTAGGGTAAGATGATAAGGGTTCGAAATCGACTCATCCAATAGGTTTTGACAAGTGTACGCTTTGGATTTTACATTATCTTTCCATTTTATTTAAATCGTTAAATAATGAGGTCATCACTGCATCATCATGATGTCATAAATAATTTAATTTATTTAATGTCTAAAAATTATAAAAAAACTAATATGATGTAGTAAATCTTTTTATCTTTCTAATGAATATTTATAATCAAAATTTGGACTTGTGTAACCCCACTTAAAAACAGTTTTAGTAAAACAACTCATGTTTGTGTCAATTTAATTTTAACATTAAATAAATATATATTAATGTCATTTTCCAACCAAAGTGGATCTATGGGGTCCCCAAGTTGACCCATGGGTTTTCTTGGTCGGCCATGACTCATCCAATCTGAGTAGGACAAGTTTCAAGCTCATATCATATTATTAAAACATTGTTTTTACCTTAAACTACACTAATTACCTCTAATCGCGATTAAGAACTTAAAAGTTACTATTCACCAAAAATTATTTTATTCTCATTGAACCACATTTTACTTCTTAATGAAAACCATGTATGTTGGATTTTTGAAAATCAAATCACAGAGGTGGTAATATTTCATTTAAACGAAAAATCAGTTATTTAACTACCACTTAGTGGTTTCACTATTCATCAAAAATTGAAGTTTTTCAGAACAATGCCAAAATTTTACCCTAAGCTATAATTGAAATTCCGATTTCAAAAATTATGTCTATTTTACAAAATTAAAAAAATATAAGTTGCATTAATTTATTTTATAATTAATTCCCGCTGTCACAACAAATAGCGTGTTTTTAAGAAACAATTTATATCAAAAGATTGGCAATTGTTTATGGCCAATTTCAATGTTAAATTAATTCTAATGACCACCATTGGATAAAATGGTAAAAATATATTCTAATTATACTTTAAAAAACTAAATAGTATAATTTATCACTATAAAGTATTTTGATTAAAAAAGTTATTTTTAAGTATTTTTTACTATTCATAAAAAATTAGAAGTTCTAAGAAAAATACCAAAAATTCAACATAGGCTAATTTCGATATTCAGAATCCAAAAATGAAGTCCATTTTGAAATATAAAAATTTCTATTATTTTAAAAAGTGGTTATTACTATTCATAATGGCTACTATGATTAGTTGCGGTGTTTTAGAACTCGAAGTTGCGTACAATGCAAGCTATTGCATTATTGAATGAGAAGCATATTGTGGAAGCTCGGGGTGTCACATCAGAAAATGTCATTTCCATTTTGAAATAAAAAGTATTTGAAATCTAAAAAATTCTCAAACATTAAATAAAAAAATTTCAAATAAGCTTCAAATTTTTTAAAAAAAATATTTAAAATAATTAGTGGTCATGATGGTAAAAGATTTTTGTTCTTGTCAAATATGTTAAAAATAAATATTTCTTTAATATTTTTTGTATGAAAATTAAAAATGTTCCTTCATCATGAAAAGATAGTAATGTTCATTTTAAAACTTTTTTTAAATATTCAATTAAGGGTAAAAATTTCTTTAAACAATCATAGAAAATCATTTTTTAAAAAATCAGAAAACATGGATCTGGATGAAATAGGATTTTTTGAAGGAAGGTAGAAATGAATTCATTTTTTATTAAAAATATTTTATCCATAATTTTAATTAAAAGTGTGGAAATTGTTAATATTACATGAAAAATTCATGAATAAAAATGGGAGGAGAAAACTAAATGGGTATATTAAGCAATTATCAAATAAGTTCCTTCAATGGAAATTCAAGCATAAGAAATCCCAATTAAAATGAGATTGAAACATAAACCCTTACTACATTAGTAAATCTTGAATCCAAACATCCCATGAATGAAATAGTTTAATTTCAACTTACAATATCATGATTTTGGATTGATTCATGATATATTATGTAAATGTGAAGTATGTATGTAACATCCTAGATAAATAAGGAATGAGACATTTTTCAAAATTATTAATATTTATGAATTAAATATTAATTTTATTTTATAGGGGAATCTATGTTCGATAGCGTACCTAATACGCAACAACAGGTTTCTTTGAAATCTTAAGTTGCACACTAATAATATAATATTATTATTTTAAATGGTAGTAAACTCCTAGCTGTTCTATTTGTGGGAATGAACAAAACTAACTAAAATATTATTATACAGGTTTCTTAAATTTATTTACATTTATCCCATAAAAGTTATAGGATTAAAATATGAATTAATATAAGCATAATTTGCATTAAAAGGTCAATTTACCGTCTTTTAATGGAGAACCATCATTAAATCTAGTTTTGGTCATCTTTATATCTTCTATTTGACCAAATAAAATTTTTATTTAGATTTGGGACATCAACTTTTACTTTGGGTAATTTTTTGGTTTTTTCTGATAAAGTTCATTTTTTAATGAATAGTGAAAAATATTGTATTTTAATTCAAAATTGTCTTTTAATATTATTTATTTATATGGTTAGATTATCTATTTAATTGGTTTTAATGTGTAATTAGAATTTATTTTTACCATTTAATCCAATTTTGTTCAATTGAATTAATTTCATTTTGAAATTGGACATAAACAAGTTTTAATCTTTTGATAGTTATTGTTTCTCAAAAACAAGCTAATTATTTTAACAACAGGAATTAATTTTCAATTAATTAATTCCTCTTCTATGTTTTGAATTTGAAAAAATAGACTTTATTTTTGAATTTTGAATATCAAATAATTATTAGGCTGAATTTTTGGTTTTTTTTAAAAAATTCCAATTTTTTGATGAATAGTGAAACAACTGAGTAGTAGTTTAAGAAACTGATTTTTTCATTAAAATGAAATTTTAACACTTCTGTGAATTGAATTTTAAAAATAAGACATACATTTTTGTTATTAGTAAGTTAAATATGGTTCAATAAGATGAAAATAATTTTTGGTGAATAGTTCCTTTTGACTTTTATTTATCGTGGTTAAAGGTAAATAGGGTAACTCATGGAAAAAAGAATATTATAATAATTAAAAATTACCTTAAAACTACTAAAAACATTATTTTATGAGTAATTTCTGACCTGGGGCATCTTTGGGTCTATTGTGGGACCCCATGGAGCCACTTATTAATGATAATGACACTTTAGATTAATTAATTTAAAGTAAAGGCAAAATTGACATAAACAAAAAACTTTTAGTAAATTAATTTTTATATAGAATTATATAAGAAATATTCTTGTCTACAAATATTAATTGGAAAGCTAAATTATTTCCTACATCATGGTATTTTTTTTAATTTTTATACATCAAATAAAATAAATTATTTATGACACAATAATGATGCAGTATTTACCTCATTAATAATTAATTTAAATAAATAAGATTATAATGATTAAGATTTTTTCCAAAACATGTCCAATTATTATTGGATGATTTTATTTAGAATATGAGTCATTTTTCTTCTACTTTAATGATTTTTGGACCTTTTGAAACCAAATATATGTTTATAATAAAATAATGTTTTCACACTTTCCAAAAGAGCCTCTTCACTCCTTATAAAAGGAGACCACTTATAACCAATTCCTCACACCTATCAAACCTTTTGGATCATCCAAAATATTCCCAATTACACTCCCTACATCCCTATCCTCCTTATTTAAGCCTTACCTTAGGAATAAAGAACTTCAAGAAGTCCTTTGGATAAAATCAAATGGGGTTACCCAAATTAAAGGTAACGGTTTCTCTAAAATTGTTTTCTTTTATTTTACATATAAAACCACTAAACTCTTATTATTACTTTAATTTGTAACAAAACCAGTATCCTCAATATAATATTATGTTTTCATGAAAATTATTTAATCTACACTTACACACACCTCCGTCTAATGGATGGAGAACTTAATGTTTCTGTGGATGGAAAACTAACGCCTCATGAAACAATGATTGTTCAAATATCTTCAACCGCATCTCATTGTGGCCATTATGATGGAACTATATTTATATATGATATAATGTGTGTTTATGTTTTCCTTATTCTTCTATAATTTCAATTTATAGCATGCCTTTATTGTTTCCATTATGGTTAAATGCGATAATCTCATTAGAGGAAGTGCGGACTACCGCCCCCTCAAAGTGATATGACTCGTTAATGCCATATGTGGGACTTATAAAGGATGGAGTTAATGATATTATATATGATATTATCTATTAAATTATACTGGAATTATAATATACCTATGTATCATTATTTTTAAATTCCTTTAAAATAATAAATAGAAATGAAAGTAGCATTCATGTGTACGTATGGCTTACCGTCTCCTTGAACGGTGCATTTTATTTCCTACCTCCAAATGATATGTACTTTTATAAAGATATATATATATATATACTGGATATATATTACATATATGATATCAAAATAATGAATGTAAATATCTATATAATGGACTATTGATCACATGGATAACATGTAATTATAAGGTGTTCATTTTTGGCTCAAGTACCAAATATCGACAAAATGAACGTTATTAACATAAATGATTACATAATGTTTATAACATGGTAATAAGTGATATAAAACTAATAATAAACTTGAAAAAGTTTCTTAAGCCAGTATAAATTAACTGTAGTTTATTATTCAAGAGAATAAAGAACGATCGGGTCAAGTCGGACACGAGGTAAGGGACTTCGTCTCAATCTCCATTCATTGAGGAATATTTAGTTTTATAAAAAACATTATTTTATATAGTTTATAGACCAATTTGACTTTTTATTTCATTCAAAGGGAATATTTTTATATGAATCATTTTACTAGATGAAAAAAAGGAATGTTTTTTTAACGTAAGCGGTCACAACGACCTTTCTGTCCCCTTGAGTATTATTTGATCTTTGGGTTCCTTAAGAAGACATAATGTTTTTTTAAAAGGAATAATAAATACCATATACTCTTTTTACATATTTTGGTATTGAAATTGATTTGAAAATGGATTTATTATTTCAATAACTTGAAATGACATTTTTTATTTAAATGTGGAAATTTTCTCTTTCTTTTATTCTTATGTTATGTGTTTTGATCATGTTATGGTTCTTGGACATTATTTTCATATACTGGTGGTTCAGTGATAAATCTACGGCGGGTCAGCCCGAGGTAGCTCTCCAATGCATTGGGTAACGTGACGGAGGTAAACGTGAATGTTTCGCCTAAGGGATTTAATAAATATGCTATGATGGGTATTCCAAAGTAACTCCCTATGTAGCGGCGATAGCTACAATATATGTATGACATGGATGCCACATGTTAACTTTATGATTTATGATTTCTATGTGTTATTCATAAAATCTTATGATTTCATGAGGTAAGTAAAGGAGTTCATTTTTTCTATGAATTTATGAGCAAATGTTTTTTTCTTTGCTATATAAGCCTTACTGAGCTTTTTATGCTCATACCAAGTTTTGAAATGTATACCCAGGACTCAAAGATGAAGAGGGTCAAGGATAGAATCAAGGAAAAGTTATGTTGTATAAAACAAGGAACTATACATGACTTTTTTTTCAATAGTTGTTATTTTATGAAAAAAAATGTAATATGTGAAGAAGTGTCTACTTTGTCATCTTTTGAGATGTAATAGTTATTTCCTAATTCTATAAAACTCTAAACATGAAAATATCGTCAATGTGAATTATTCATTTAATTCAATATTATTAAATTTTTACGGTCGGGTCCTTATAGTTGGTATGATAGGTTGGTTTAGACACCTTTAGGAGTTAGAATTCTGTTAAATTAATGTTCATAAATTAATTTATGTTATTATTGAAATGATATAGCATTTACAGATTACCATATTGCTTCGACTAAGATATTTCTGTGTTTAGAATGGTTTTATGTAGAGGAAACAGGGCATCTATGTTGGGACAAAATTAGGAGGAAGACAACCTTCCAAATCAACAACCTGAGATGGTCGGAATTGGAACTGAACAGTTTCTTGCAGTGTGGCACAGTTGACTCAGGCAATAAATGGTGGTGGTATCCATGTACGAGATCATCTAGATCAAATACAGAGGAACTTGTTAGTAGTGGAGCATTTCATGAGGCAACTTCTCCCATCATTCAAAGGATCCTCTGACCCTGTGCCAGCTGAAGGGTGGATTAAAGCACTAGAGAAGATTTTCAATTTCTTGGGTTGTTCAGAACATCAAAAGGATGGTCTCAATGTTTTCCATTTTGAAGGTGATGCTGATCAGTGGTGATCGATGGTGAAAAATATCAGGGATAGTGAAGAGATTGATTCTCCCGATTAGGATGAATTCAAAGGTATATTTCTTGAGAAATATTTTCCTAAGGTGGTTCGTCTTAGGATGGAAAATCAATTCCTGGAATTGAGGTAGGAGGATGACTCAGTGGCTGCTTATGAAGAAAAATTCACTCGAATGGAAAGGTATGTTCTAAATTTCATATGAGATCTTGATAGTAATATCAATCATGTTTACTCTGTATTAAAGACAATGTATCTAAGGGATTTATCTTCTCGTGAGTTCAAAAGTTATGAAAAACTTGTTCGTTGTGCGGAGAAGGTGGAAATGGTGTTTTTTGATGATTAGGTATTCTTTGAAAAACAACAGAATAAGAGGTCGAGGTGGTAGGAAAAATGGGAGAACTCTTCAAAAAAGTATGATGGTAAGAAACTTAAGTTTATATTTTGTGAAACTTTTGGTAAAAAGCATGATGGGTAATGTCTTTTTAAGATTGGTAAGTGCTACTGATGTGGTAAAATGGAACATAAGGCTCGTAATTACACTGAAAAAATCTGGTTAATGGTAAGAAAAAATATGATTTATAGTCAGTAAAATGTTTTAAGTGAAATGAAATGGGTCATTATGAAAATGAGTGTCCAACAGAGAACTCAACCGAAGGAAAGAAACCAGCCGACAAGAAGAAAGGGTTGGTGAAATCTTTTTCAACTACTTCAGCAGATGGTTGGCCATCAAATGAAGTTATATCAGGTACACTAGATTCAGGGTCTACACACTCTTTCATTTCTGAGAAGATTTCTAGTAAATTTGGAATTCCATCTTAAGATATGAATACATAACTTATGGAAAAAACATCTGGAGGAAATTTTGAGACAAAAGGAAAACATAAGAACATTCATGTCATTGTGTGTGGAAGGAATCAACATTCAAACCTTATTGTTCTGCCTCTAGTAAAATTTGACGTTATTTTGGGCATGGATTGGCTTTCTATTTATCATGCTAAGATTGACTGCAGATCTAAAGAGGTTTCTTTTCTGAATGATTTACAGTTTGTGTACAAGAATGAACCATTTATTTTGATAACATATCAGGAATCTAAGAAACTTGTAAAAGATGGAAATGAATTTTACCTTGCACATATTGTTGAAAATAAAGGAACAGTTCATATTAATGATGTGCCTGTGGTAAATGAGTATCTTGATGTTTTTCTGGATGAGTTACTTGGTATTATAACAGATCGGGACGTTAAATTTACTCTTGACTTAGTTTCTGATGAAAAGACAATTTCAAAACCCCCTTATCGAATGGATCAAATTGAACTTTTAGAGTTAAATAAGAAATTGCAGGAGTTATTAGATAAAGGTTTTATTCGACCTAGCACATCACCATGTCGTGCTCCTGTCTTGTTTGTTAAAAAGAAAGGTGGTTCAATGAGACTTTGAATTGATATAGAGCATTGAATAACATCACTGTTAAGAATAAGTATCCTTTGCCTCATATGGATGATTTGTTTGATCAGCTCCAGGGAGCCCATTATTTTTGAAAGATTTATTTGAGTTCGGGGTACTATCAGTTGAAAGTAAAGGAAGTAGACTTTCTGAAGACCGTGTTTCGTACTAGATATGGCCATTATGAATTGGTAGTTATTCCTTTTGGTTTAACCAATACACCTTCTATATTCATGGTTCTTATGAATAGAATATTCAATGACTTCGTGGATAAGTTTGTGGTTGTGTTCATTGATGATATTTTGGTTTATTCTAAAAGTAAAGAGGAGCATGAAAGTCTTTAAGGGTCATCTTTCAACCCCTAAAAGAAAAGAAACTTTATGGGAAATTCAGAAAGTGTGAGTTTTGGTTCCAAAAAATTTATTTCCTTGGTCACATTGTTTCAAAAAATGGCATAATTGTTGATCCTGCTAAAACAAAAATTGTTGAATAATGGCCAAGACCGACAAATATAACTGTGATTTGTAGTTTTCTTGGGTTGGCAGGTTATTACCGGAGGTTTGTTGAAAAGTTTTCATGGTAATCAAGTCCAATGACTAAGTTAACTCGAAATTTTGTTAGGACCATCCGGACAAAAGAATGTGATGATTGTTTTCATGAATTGAAAAGGAGATTGTAGAATGCTCTAGTTATGGAACTGTCATCCATAAATGGTGAGTTTCTTTATCTATAGTGATGCTTCATTGAAAGGACTGGTTTGTGTCCTAATACAGAATGATCAGTTAATTGCTTATGATTCATGTCAGTTGAAACCACATGAGTTAAATTACCCTTCACATGACTTGGAATTAGCTGCTATTGTTTATTCTTTAGAAATTTAGAGGCATCATTTGTATGGAGTAAAATGTGAAATATATACTGATCACAAAACTAACTCAGAAATAATTGAACATGAGACAGAGGAGATGGATGGAATTAGTCAAGGATTATAATTGCACGATCCATTACCATACACGAAAAGAAAATAAAGTGGCTGATTCTTTGAGTTGAAAATGTAATGCTTCATTAACCATGTTATGTTTGGAACACGATCCTTTGGTTTTTGATTTGATAAACTTTGGCATAGAAATTGTTGGTGCAGAAAATTCTTCTGTTTTTTTCAGGCGTCCGTGAAACCATCTCTATCAAAAATAATAATGAAAGCTTAGAAAGAATACATTGAGTTGCGGAAAAAGGTTGAGTTGGTTCAGAAGGGAATATTACCTAATTTTAACACTGATAATTATTATTATTTTTTGAGTTTTGGGATGATATTATGTGTTCCTTCTGATTCACAGTTGGGAATGAGTTGTTATGTAAACCTCGTAGTTCTCCGTTTTCAGTTCATCCTGGTAGTACTAAAATGTATAGAGATATTCAAAAGTATTACTAGTGGGTTGGAATGAAAAGGGATATTGCTAATTTTACTGTGAAGTTTTTAACTTGTCAGTAGGTTAAAGCAAAGAGACAGTTACCGAAAGGGATGCTTCCGCCTTTATCAGTGCCAGACTGGAAATGGGAAAATATATCAAAGGACTTTGTTGTGGGATTACTAAAGACATCTCAAGGTAATAATGCAATCTGGGTTATTCTTGATTGATTGACTAAATATTCCCATTTCATTACTATTTCAGATAGATTGTCTCTAGATCAACTTTCTCAATTGTATGTTAAAGAGATAGTCAGGATACATGGAGTTCCCCTCTTCATTGTATCTGATCGTGATCCCAAGATTACTTCTAACTTTTTGAAAGGCCTTCAGAAGTCATTGGGTACTAAATTAAATTTTAGTACAACATTTCATCCTCAATCAGATTGGAAATCCAAACAAAAAAATCAGACATTGGAGGATATGTTATGTGCTTGATCGATGGATTATCGGGGAAGTTGGAACCAACATCTTTCATTGGTTTAATTTTCATATAATATCAGATTTCATTCTAGTATACAGATGGATCCATTTGAGGCATTATATGGAATGATTTGTTGAACTCCAGGTTTTTGGGATGAAGTAGGTGAAAGGAAACTGATGGGACCATAATTGGTATAAGAGATGACAGAGAAAGATCAGTTGATTCAGAAGCACATGAGAACAGCTCAGAGTAGGAAGAAAAGTTGTTTAGATAACTGGAGGAAGGAACTTTCTTTTAAGGTAGGTAATCATGTCTTTCTCAAAGTTTCTCCATGGAAAAGTATGATGCATTTTGTTAACAAGGGAAAGTTGATTCCGAGGTTCATTAGACCTTATGAAATTCTGGTGAAATTTGGATCAGTTGCATACAGAGTGGCTTTACCATCAAGTTTATCTCAAGTACACAATTTTTTTCATGTTTCGAGGTTGAGAAAGTATATGCCTGATCCATATCATGTTTTGAGCCCAGAGGTAGTTCAGTTGGAATAGAATCTCTCTCATGAGGAACAACTAGTTCATATTTCTGACCATAGAGAGATAGTTTTGCAGAATACGGTAATTCACCAGGTAAAGGTTTTGTGGAATAACCATATGGTTGAAGGGGCAACGTGGGAATCTGAAAATACTATGAGGGATAAATACCCCTACTTATTTGATAAGTGAATAAAATTGTGAGGACACAATTCCCAAAAGTGGGTAAGGATATAACATCCCAGATAAATAAGGAATAAGACACTTTTCATAATTTTTAATATTTTTGAATTAAATATTAATTTTATTTTAAAGGGGACTCTATGTTCGATAGCGTACCCGATACGCAACAATGGGTTTCTTTGAAACTTTACGTTGCTCACTAATAATATAATATTATAATTTTAAATGGTAGTTAACTTCTAGCCGTTGTATTTGACTGAATGAACAAAAATAACTACAGTATAATTATACATTATTGTTAAATGTATTTACATTAATCCAATAAAAGTTAGAGGCTTAAAATAGGAAAGAATCTAAGTATAATTTACATTAAAAGGTCGATTACAATATTTTAATGGTGAACCCTCTTTAAATATAGTTTTGGTCATATTTATATTTTCTATTTGACCAAATAAAATTCTTCTTTATATTTGGGACATCAAATTTTAATTTGGGTAATTATTTTGTATTTTTATGATAAAGTTCGTTTTTAATGAATAATGAAAAATATTGTATTTCAATTCAAAAGTGTCTTTTAATATAATTTATTTATACAGTTATATTATCTTTTTAATTGTTTTTAAAGTGTAATTATAATATATTTTTACCATTTAATCCAATTTTGGTCATTGGAAATAATTTCACTTTGAAATTGGATATAAAAAAGTGTCAATGTTTTGATAGTTATTGTTTCATAAAAACATGTTCATTGTTTTAACTACGAGAATTGATTTTAAATTAATTAATTCCACTTATATGTTTTGAATTTGGAAAAATAGACATCATTTTTGAATTCGGAATATCAAATAATTCTTAGGATTAATTGTTTGGTATTTTTCCAAAAAACATCAATTTTTGAGGAATAGTGAAACCACTTAGTAGTAGTTAAAAAACTGACTTTTCATTTAAATGAAATATTACCACTTCTATGAATTGAATTTCAAAAATTTGACATACATGGTTGTTATTAATAAGTAAAATTTTATTCAATAAAATGAAAATAATTTTTGTTGAATGGTAACTTTTGACTTTTATTTAAAGCGGTTAAAGGTAAATGGGGTAATTCAAGGTAAAAAGAATATTATATTAATTAAAAATTACCTTAACACTTGTCCTAACATTCTTGTATGAGTAATTTCCAAACATTGGCATCCTTGGGTCGATTTGGGAACCCCATGGAGCCACTTATGAAGGATAATGACACTTTAGATTAATTAATTTAAAGTGAAGGCAAAATTGACCTAAAACAAAAATCTTTTTGTAAATTAATTTTTATATGGTGTTATATAAGAAATAGATTTTACTATAAATATTCATTGGAAATATAAAAAGATTTACTATATCATGGTATTTTTTATAATTTTTAGACATCAAATAAATTAAATTATATATGACACAATAATGATGCAGTATTTACATCATTAATAAATGATTAAAATAAATAAGATTATAATGATTAAAATATTATCCAAAACATGTCTAATTATGATTGGATGATTTTATTTATAATATGAGTCATATTATCTTTGTCTTTAATGATTTTTGGACCTTTTGAAACTCATTATATATTTATAATAAAATAATGTCTTCGCACTTTCCTAAAAAGCCCATCCTCTCCCTTATAAAAGGAGACCACTTATAACCAATTCCTCACACATCTCAAGTCTTTTGGCTCATCCAAACTCTGACCAATTAATCTACCAACATCCCCCTACTCCTCCTAGAATCCTTACCTTAGGAAGAAGGCACTTCAAGAAGTCCTTTGCATAAAACCAAAGGGAGTTACCCAAATTAAAGGTAACGGTTTCTCTTAAATTGTTTTCTATTATTTTACTTATCCAACCCCTAAAATATTTTTATTCCATTCTTTTGTAACAACACCAGTATCCTTAATACAATAAGATTTTGTTATGAGATGTATTCTAACTACATTTACACACACTTCCATCTAATGTATGAAGAACATAATGTTTCTGGGGATGGAAAACTAGCGCCTCACAAAACGATGATTGTTCAAATATCTTCAACCGCCTCTCATAGTGGGAATTATGATGGATATGTAATTATATATGATATATATTATGTTTATGTTTTCTTTATTCTTATGTAATTTCCATTTATATCATTCCTTTTTGGTTTCCATTATGGGTAAACGTGATAATCTCATTAGAGGAAGTGCGGACTACCGCCCCTCAAAGTGATATGACTCGTTAGTGAAATATGTGGGATGTATAAAGGATGGAGTTAATGATATTATATATGATATTATATATGAAATTATACTGGAATTATAATATACCTATGTATCATTATGTTTTAATTCCATTAAAATAATAAATAGAAATTAAAGTAGCGTTCATGCGTACGTACGGCTTACCATCTCCATGAACGGTGCATTTCATTTATTATCTCCAAATGATATGTACTGTTATAAATATATATATATATATATTCTGGATATATATTATATATATGATATCTAAATAATGAATGTCATTCTTGATATAATGGACTATTTATCACATGGACAACTTGTAATTATAAGGTGTTCATTTTTGACTCAAGTACCAAATATCGACAAAATGAAAGTTATTAACTTAAATGATTACATAATGATTATAACATGGTTATAAGTGATATAAAATTAATAATAAACTATAAAAATGTTCTTAATCAAGTAGAAATTAACTTTAGATTATTATTCAAGAGATTAAAGAACGATCGGGTCAAGTCGGACACGAGGTAAGGGACTTCGTCGCAATCTCCTTTCATTGAGGCATATTGAGTTTTATTCACGACTTTATTTTATACAGTGTATAAACCCCTTTGAATTTTTATTTCATTCAAAGGGAATATTTTTATATAAATCATTTTACTAAACGATAAAAAAGAATTTTTTTTAACGTAAGCGGTGACAATGACCTTTCCTCCGCTGCGAGTATTATTTGATCTTTGGTTTCCTTAACAAGATTTAATGTTTTTTTAAAAGGAAAAATAAATACCATATATCTTTTTATGTATTTTGGTATTGAAAATGATTTTTAGAATGGATTTACTATTTCAATAACTTTAAATGATATTTTGTTATTGCAATGTGGAAATTTTATCATTCTTTTATACTTATGTAATGTGTTATGATCATGTTATGGTTCTTGGGAATTTTTTGCCTATACGGGTGTTTCTGTGATGAACCTAGGGCGGCTGATCCCGAGATTACTCTCCAATGAATTGGGTAACGTGATGGAGGTAAGCGTGAATGTTTCTCATAATAGATTTAGGGAATATATTGTGATGGGTATTCCAAAGTAACTCCCTATGTAGCTGTGATAGCTATAGTGTAACTATGACATGGATGCCCCAAGTTACCTTTATGATTTATGATTTCTCCGTTTTATTCATAAAATATTATGATTTCATAAGGTAAGTAAAAGAGTTCATGTTTCGTACTTATTTATGATCAAATGTTTTCTTTATTTGTTTTATACCCCTTACTAAGAATTTTATGATCATCCCAAGTTTTGAAATGTTTTCATAGGTCTCAAAGATGAATAGGGTCAAGGATGGGATCACAGAAAAGTCATGATGTCTAAAACATGGAAGTAGACATGACTTTATTTTTTTCAAGAATTTTATTTTTTGAAAAAAAAATGCAATATGTGTAGAAGTTTCTACTTTATAATGTTTTGAGATGTAATAGTTATGTCCTAATTCTCTAAAACTCTAAACCTGAAAGGATACTCAATGTGAATTATTCATTTAATTCAATATTATGAAATGTTTATGGCCGAGACCTTATAATAGACACCATTCTCAAGAAATTATGTGTATAAAAAAATAATTCTCTCAAAGAGGGAACTTTGAGATGGAACTCATAAAATTTTTATATCCTTGAGGTTAGGGTTAATCGATGGATTAATTATGTGTAACAAATGTATATCCACAAATATAATACTGCAAATACATAAAAAATCAATCAACATTAATTTCAAAATTAATTTTGGCATAATATAATTAATAAAGTAGTCTTAAAACGTAATGAATGGAAATTTAGTTAAGAAACCCATTACCGTACACTTCCTTTATTTGAGCTCTACATAACCTCTTGTATAGTTGTTTTAAACTTGTTATTTATTTTATTATAATCATATTAGTGTTTTAGGTGTTAATTTACTTATTATCTCCTGCAAGTTTTTTCATGAATTTTATGGATCCTAGACACAACTTATAGTTAAATTATCTCCAAAATTATATTAATGATATAGATATTATAGTTTTTCATTATATATATATATATATTTATTTATAATAATTATTAAATTTTTAATAGGGAAATTAATATCATCGGTTCGTGGAGATGGTTGGTCATGCATATACACGAGTGATATTATCATTTCCCTAACAGAAGAAAGGAAAATAAGTTAGACTATGTAATAATTTTACATAAACAACATGTTGTCATATATATAACATAAATTCATTAAAAGTTTCATTTTTACCTTCCATGTAAATAATTGATGAAAAAAAATCGCATCACTTCGTGGGGTGGAAGTTCTCTGTACACACAAACAATGTTATCAACTTTTCAATGGATGATAAGATGATAAATTATATGATATATTTTGCTTACAAAATTATTAATTTTTCATTAAAATCGTATATAAAAATAAATTTAATCCTTATTATATTCCATTTAAAGTGTAAGTGAAAAACAAATCACATCGCTTAGCAACGTGTTAATTCACCTTACACAGGAACAAATCTGCCGTATACTCTATGGAATGGAAATTAACAAAGTATATATGAAATTATAATTTAATATGTATAATAATATTATAAATTTCATATGTAAAAATTATATTCATAATTATATTTATCTTTTAGATGAGATCATGGAAAAATAATTACATTTGTTCGTGAGGTGGTAGTCGGTCCTACACACAATCAATAGTTTTATTTCCCAAAATCCTGACAATGAATAATTTATAATTGAAAAGGGGTTATAGTATGTGGTTAGGGAAATAAGTGAATGATTTATTTGGTCTTTATTATACCAATGGGTTTTTTAATTATGGAATGGAGAGGATAGGTGGTGTCCTTTTATAAGTGGGGAAGACGACACACTTGGAATTTTTTAAAAGAAATAGTTTCACCCATGTATTTAACATAAAAAAGTCTCCAAAATGGAACATTTTATAAATTAAGAATATATAAGGTCAAAAAATGACCATAAAATATTTATTGGAAAAGTTTGTCTTCATTTTTAACCATTATCTTGTCTATTTACCCCCCCCCCCACCCATAAAACCATTTTTATTTAATCCTGGTAAATAATTATTACTACTTTCACTATTCATTATTTTTAGAAATTAGGTTGAACATATAAGATGATATAAATTATTAATATTATTAAAATGGAATCAATTTTTTTAAATTCAACTCAAATAATTAGGATAATTTAATTTAAAATTAAACTCAAAGACCTGTCAAAAAATGGTTTTTCCAAAAAAAAATATTCAAAAGTCTAAAAAGTGTCGATAAAAATTCATTAAAAAATTGATTCCAATGACAAAATAGTTAATTTGTAATAAAATTTAACAAATTTTAATTTAAAACGATTTTAAAATATTATTTTTCATTAAATAATTTAAATAAAAAGGCATGTCTTAATAAAAATAAGAACTCTTCACTATTAATAAAAAAATAAATATTACCAAACAACTATCAAGAATTATTCCAAATATAATTTTGTAATTTAGACATAAAAAAATTTTCTTTTCAAAAAAAAATTCTAAAATTTTTAGAAAATAATTTTATATTATGTGTGAAAAGCACGACTAATGCACCTTTCGGAAAAATATTAGTTTAATAAAAATATCTATTTATCATCAAAATGTGTCCTATTTTATCTCCTATCAATATATATCCATTGAACATATTTTATAAATGTCCATAACACAATATTAATAATATATTCTGTCATATTCAAAGCCTTCAATTTAAAATATAATTTATAATTGTCAAGTTTAAAGAATAATATTTCAATATAGTATCTTGTTTTATTTAAAAGTGTTGTTGTGTGAATTTTAATATTTTGAAGATATTGAATTTATTTCTAAATATATATATTTTAAAATCATTGGCCACTAAATTCTACATCCTTAAATAATTTCAATTATTTCAATTTAATCTTGATCTCAGTCATCAATGGTTTGATATTTTAATATACATTTGTTGTAAACCCACATCGCTAAAAGGGTTAATAAAAAATTAATCTCAAAATGGGGGAAATGAAAATATGAATTTCATCACATTACTATGATTCAAGATAAGAGAAAATTAGTGTAATGTTAAGATATGGACATAAAATAAAATAATATATAATTATGAATTGTGATAAAAAAATTTGATCATATAATAGTGAATGATCATTAAAAATTTAAGGACCTTAGAACCATAAATCTATGTTGCGTTAAATGACCATTGATTCCTATTATATGAAGGCAATATTGTAATTTTTTAAATAAAAGTTTCTATGATTTTATGAATTCTTTGGTCATATAGACTAAAAACATAAGAAATTTTACTTAATTGATGAGAATAATTTCTTCCTTTATTTAATTTCAAACATAATGTCATCTTTTTTTCATATAGTGAACTTTAAAGATGAATATTTTAGTACCAAAACACAAAAATAAACTTCTCAAAGATCACGTAAGAAATTATTCATCTTATATTTTCTAAAAAATGGGATGGCTCCTCACTCGTCGAGTCTTCCCTCACGGCTCTCGGCTCTACCTTCCCCTTATTATGGTTTCCTCTATGGTGACGATGGGAAATCCTCCCCTCTTCTTCTCTAAGTTAACATCTCCCAACATCGTTTTTCATTTCACCTAGCGTTTTATCCCCATTCTCTTTTTTTCCTTAGGGTTTCATTCCCATTTCCCCTTCTTGGTTTTGTTGTTCGTAAGATTTTTCATCCCCTCTTCCCTTTACCACGAACGCCTAACCATGCTATGACCTCACGTTCCATCACTCCTCTTTAGTTCGTATTTGGGGTATGGACACCCAATGGTTTTGGGGATTGTGTTTTGACAATCATGGGGCTCCCATTTTTGGGGTTTAACCCCAGTTCCTTCCATTTACATCCCTGTTTTTTTTCTCTTTCTTTCTGATGTTCGTTGTGTGGTATCTTCTACTCGCCAGCCAGAGGTACTTCATTTTTTTTTGTTGTTCATTGGTGTTGTTTGACTGGGCTGGTGTTTTTCTCAGGTGATATTTTTGTTTTTCTGGGGTTCAGGATCTCCATATACAAGGGATTTTCCTTTCTCCCTGGTGTTGGAGGGTTTCGGTGGATTTCCAACTCATTGGAGTCGTAGGCATTGTGTGGCTTGTTACTAATTGTGAATGGGGTATGAGGGTCATTTCTTGGAGGTGGATCTTTTATGTGGTTTGGATAAACAGTGTTTAGAAGTACTAGTGGTGGACGATGGTGATATTGATGGTCACAATCTATTACTTTCAATTTTGACAATGTTTGATTGAGAAGACGATGCTGATAGAGGTGGTAATAGATTCGTGATGTTTTGGTGGGTGATTCATTGGTTAGGAAGGTCTCTTATATTTTTCAATGACCATTTTGATGTTGGGATGGCGATAATGATGGTGACGGATAGTTTCAATGGTTTCTTCTTGGACGGGGCAGTTGACGATCATGATGTCACTGGCGATGGTAGAAACGTGACCTCCCATGGTTTGAGGTCATGATGATTTTTAGATCATCTCGTTGATCGAGGTGGCTATGGCGATAGTTTTGAATTCGGTATTTTGAATTTTGAATGTGGAATTTTTGAATTTTTATTGTGGTGTGTGTGATTTAAGTGGTGTGTACATTATGGTGGTTCTCTATATATTGTTCCCACTTACCCAAAAATTAGTCTTTTATATAATGATAAATTTTCAAAAAACAAATTGGTTAGCATAAGTTATCCAATATTATACATTAATATCTAATATAACAACAGTAACTCCCAACATTCAACTTAATCCATTAAATAAGTGTATTTACTTAAAATAGTTCATCTTAAATCTCAAAAAACATAATATAATTATTCCCAAATAATCTATTATGTTAAACCAAAAGGTTACATATACTTCAACCAAATAAAACATCTCCCAAAATATCATTGGTCACCTATAAATCCAATTACTTAAAACCTCAAAAGGGGTTTCTATAACATTGAACATATGATAATCCTTCAACACAAAAACCCATGATGGTTTGAATAACTCTTAAATTAGTCTAAAATTAAGACAAATATTCTTCCATAATTTGGACAATCCTTAGATGTTTCATGATTCTTATAACCAAAAAACCATTGGTAAAAATACTTTTAAAGCATAATTATTCAATACAAATACATAAATACAACAACCATTTTACTTGAATTATTTGGAATTATATAGGTTCTTCTTTAGACTAGGGGATAACCCTTATTTTATTGGATTTACTCAGATAATTCCCAAGTTATCCACATATAATACATCGAATTCCATGATATCTCATTTCACGATGACCTCTATTTTCACATATAAAGCATCTTCCCCTCTATTTCAGATATTCTTATAGGTTCTTCATCCCAAATTATTTACATTTAGGAAGATTAATATTCTATCATCTATGATCATTACCACATGAACTTTCATAAAAGTTTATCCTCCTCTTATATCACTTGTTATGAATCTTTTTTATGTTCACGTTGTTAATCAAATACTTTGACAGATAATAAAAAATAATCACAATATCATTCTCTCACATATTCATCCAATTTTATTTTTCATAATAACCAATTTTTCCAATAAATTCTATTTTAACATGATTCTTCCTAGTTCCATCCATTGACTAAGACCACAAATCAAAGTATGATTAACAATAATCATAGTGGGAAACCAAAAAATATTGAAAAAAAACATTTACAGAGTTTCTAAATTATGAAACTTTATTTTCTATATTGACAGATTAGGTTTTTAATTGGTCATTCATGGTAGTCGTCTATTCAAATAATTCATGATGGTTTGAAAATATATTTTGAATTTCCAAATAACATCCCTCAGTAGAGTCAAAATAGGTACACAGTAAGGCCAATTTTCTTATACATGGTAAGAATCGAGGTAATACAAACACTAGTTTTTCGAAGTTATTACCCCTAGTTATATTTGTTCTAGAACCTCATCATCTTTTAGTATTGATAAATGGTTGAAATTTCTTGGGAAGCACTCATTCTAAGCTTTTGAAAAATTACATGATATTCTTTTATACTTAGTCTTATCCAAGGACTTTTCCTTTGGGTTACCACTACGGTTTTCTCATCCTTGTTCAAATGGAAAACTAAATATTTCCTCTGATACCAAAAATAGAAACCCATGCCTTTTAAAATATTTATTACAATATTGTTAAAAATAAATATCCATTAATAAAATACAAGGATCACAATGTCCTAGTGTGTTTATAAGGAGAGGTTCTTAATACATAAAACATGGAATCCTTATTTTCTTTTCAAGATTGAGATCCAAAAATCCATTTGATCTCTTAAATATTAATGGCATAACCCTAGGGGATATAAAAAATAAAGGGGCGAGCTAAAAATATCTTTAAGTTAATAATCATGATAAGGAAATATAGAATTTTATTCAACGGTATAACATGATACCATAAGTAGAATGTGTATCACTAATCACTTAGATGAATAATGTAATGACCATGGTTTTCTGATATTATAGAATCATAGGAAATGTTCCCATAAAATATAGCATGACATAAACATGATTCTAGGATAACTTTGGAGACAATACCACAGGGTGGAAAAATTACCATAATGGAATTGGTTTACTTGAAAATCCCATACCTGAGGTTTCATGAGACAATGAAATTGCCCAATTAATTGGAGTTCTATCTTGGAGAATCCATTATAATATTTTCATTATCTTTTTGTTCCCTAAAACTAAAATCAATCATAAGGAAAAACGTAATAATTACCCATGGAAATGAAATTGTTTGTATAATCTTGATTCACTTCATATTCAAAAAAAAATTAAAAATAAGGAATTGGAGAAAGGATCATTAGGAATGTATTACATAATCAAGGGAAGGGATATTGAACTTAGCATATATGTGAGAGACATATATACATAATTTATAATAAATACATAACATAAATGGTTTTTTTCATTGATTAAAATAAAATAAAAATAGTCTTGAGTATAATAATATTTTGAATTTGATTAACATTAAACAATGACATCATAGATGAAAAAATATTTTGAAAGAAAACTTTGAACATTTTTTTGAGTGACTATAAATTAACTTTTTTCTTATCAAAACACTTTTGAGGGAAAAGCAATAAACCAATATATCCATCATTACAACCACATAACAACCATAACAGAGAATAACCCAGAACAAACTATAGGATTTTCTCCTCTCCAACAACATCACCATGACAAAGACTTCACGAGAGCATGACCATTCACCTAGTTGTCCCTTGAACAAGCTCATGGGCTCGGATCCAAGGACATTCCCAGACGCTCTCAATATTCCAAATATAGAATACATGAACTGGTAAAGACATCATTCTCTTATCCCCATCCGAAGTAGATCCATGTAGATTGATGGTTGTGTAGCACCAAACTTCACATCCAAACCAAAAAAAGAGACGATCCAAGAGAAGACACAACTTGTACTAGCATTCCTCTGAAACCAACCTACCAATACCACCAAATTAAAAAGATTAATTAACAAATGAATCTATAAAACATTTAGATTCCATGATGGTAGAAGAGTCATGTTCATTATAAATATGTTAACAAAATTATCCCTTTCAGATTTTTGTAAGAAAATTAAAAAATGACTTTTTTGGAAAACTATTGAAAGATTACTTTTAAAAGAATATCTAAAAATAAATTAATTGTAAAATTTATTTTAAAATATCATTTTAACATTTTATTTTGAAATACGGTTTTGGAATAAGAATTATTTTTGAGCGAATAGAGAAATAAAGTTCAGTCTTCTTAAAAAAGCAATAATTTTAAGAAAAAAATGGAGTAAAATATTACTATTATCTGAAAAATTCATGAATAACCATAAGATAATAAAGTTAATTTCTTTTATTATAAAATTATCAAATAATTTCCACAAGTGTAAATTAATGTATAAGAAATCCTGATGAAAAATAGATTGAATCATAAACTCTGACAGCATAGGTAACTTTTGGATAATAAATTCCCATGAATGAAGTCATTTAATTTTGACTTAAATTATCATAATGTGTGAATTATTCATTAAATATTATATAAATGTTTATTATAAGGACTATTAAAAATAAATTAGGTGCAAAAATGAACATGGGTCTCAAATAAGGAAGTCGAAGATGAAACCCTTACTAATTTTATATCATTGTGGTGAGAGTTAATAAATAGGGAGATTATTTTTAAAAAATTAATATCCAAAAAAATAAAATTTTAAATACAAAATAAATAAATAAAATATTTATTTCACACTTAATTTTGGCATAATATAATTAATGAAATAGTTATATAACCTAATGAATGTAAATTGAGTTAAGAAAACCCTTTCCTCATGCTTACATTTAGTTGATAACTATTTAACATCATATATAGTGGTTTTAAACATATTATTATCTTATACCATAATCATATTATTAATTAAAATATCTTATAGGATCCTTTAATAACTTCTTATTAACTGTACATTATAAATGTTTCATTATCAATATTATTTCGGGAGTTAATTGCCTTGTTTTCACTAGCATGTATTTTCATGCAATTTCTAGATATTAAAAATAAGTTATAGATAAATAATAACTAGAATAATATTAATGTTATAAATATAATTTTTTCCAATTTGAACATCTTTATAATCATTACTAAGTATTGAACATGGGCAGTGAACCACATCGCTTTGTGAACATGACAGACCATATGTATACATTAACTGCATTATCATTTATTTAACAGTAGAAAAGGTATGGAAGTGGATTGAATAATAAAATTTTATAATAAATATTATTTCATATATATCACATATAATGACTATCCTTTTTCCTTCCATTTAAATAATTTGTGAAAAATTAATCACATCGCTTTGCGAGGTTGTAGTCCATTGTAAAAATGCACGACGTTATCATTTATTTAAGGGATAACAATATATGAAAGTATATGATATTATTAGTTTAAATAATGATTAATATATTATTAATATAATATATATACATAAAATTAATCATTATCACCTTCTATTTAAATCATATGTGAAAAACGAATCATATCGCTTCCCAAGGCGGTAATTTGACGTACCCACGAATGATGATATCCCATTATCTACGGAATGGAAATTAAGAAGTTATATATAATATTATAATTTAGAAAGTGTTATTATATAATAAATATCACATATAAAAATTAAATATATTATTATATCTATTATTGGTCAGCGATGATGGAAAATGGATTACGTCGGTTCACGAGGCGGTAATCCTCTATACACATGATCAATGGTTTTCTTTCCCATTTGAGGGATGAAAAGACAGTTGTAGTTCATGACCATAACATAATAAAATCTCAATATGTGTACGAAATTTTGTCTAGTATATCATCATCTTTTAAAAATATTTTAAGGATTTTTAAAAAGAAATAAAATAAAATGCTCAGTTTAGGACGTTACCACTTCTTTGAACTACTTCTTTTGGATTATATCAAAATCCTTCCTAGGTTGGATTTGTCCAAAAAAATGATTCTAGAATTATGTTATGGAAATAATGAAGTGACTTTGGTACTTATTATATTTACCAATGGGTTTTTTATGTGTGTAGAATATATTATAAGGTTGGCCCTTTATAAGTTTGGGAGAGGACACACTTGGAATTTTGGAAAAAAAAGATTCCACCCAAGTTTTTATCATGGAAAAATAATCCAAAATGATCCATTTTTAAAACCTTACAAGATTTAAGTTATATATATTACCAAAAATAGTAATTATAAGTGTTTTGGAGAATATTTTACCCTTATCATTTTAGTTTAACCCTCTGTAAACCCGTTTTTACCTTAAGCGCATTAAATGATTTTTACTATTTTTCACTTTTCAATATGGTCAAAAATGAAGTTGAACTGATTATAAAATATAAATTATTATGATTCCAAATATGGAATTAATTTATTTAAATTCATCTCACTTTTGTAGTATAATAAATTATAAAATTAAACCAACCGATGTGTCGAAACAAATTCCCAAAGAAAAACCATAAAAGTTTAAAGAATTTTTATATCAGAATTAAATATTAAAATGATTAAAATAACATAATTTAGCTAAAATTTAATATAATTTAAAAAAATGAAATTACAACTAATTTAATATATAATTTAACTTTTTAAAGAATTTAATTGAAAAGGTAGTTTTCAATAAAAAGCAGCATTGTTTACTATTCATTAAAAAATCCTTTTAGAAATTTCTCAAAAAATTTCCAAAATATAATTTTGATAAGTATATTTCTCAAATAAATTTAATTTTTTAAATTTAAATTTATAAAATTTATAAAAATTAATTTTATATTAGTTGTGAAAATCATGACAAAACTGTCTTACAGAAGAATACTATTTTTAGAAAACATTTATTTCTATTTCAAATGGTTCTTATTTTATTTTTACTAAATAAATAACAATTGATTTTATTTTATAATAGTTTATAACATAAGTTTCATATTTTATTTATTATTATTCATGCCTTCCAATCTAAAGGATTGTTTATGATGGTCATGTTTAAATAATTCAATTTTAATAGAGCATCGTGTTTCATTTAAAACTAGTTTCTCATGCCTCACAAGCTATCAAAGAGGATTAATTTATTTATAATATATATAATAAAATATTGGGTAATTTAATATGAGTTATTATTTTTAGAAAACCAGTAAGAGTCACACCTTTGTGCACGGTTAGTGGTAACTATATGGCTTAGTCGTGTCACCCTGCAAAGAAAGAGTACGGTTTGGACAATTGTGTGAGGGAGAATGCTTGGCTATTTGACATGGGGAAGGTATGTTTTAGATATGAAATTAATGTTTAGATCATGTTATATTAACCATACCTATAACCATGTGAGTGGAAGGAGTCCTGGGATAGTAAGAACACCCATGTTGTTCAAGGTTTGTCAGACTATAAACATATCCATGTGAGGGGGTTCCACCCAAGGTAGTGTGTACACGTAGTTAGTGCATTGTATGGAAAACCATGTAGCCAAACTATGCACCCATTAAAAGTAGCTAAAATTATATTTTCACCCCTCTTTATATTTAAGTTTATCATCCTTATTTTCTCTCTCAAATCACATGGAACCTCTCCCCTTCCATTGAGAGACAACTTCCTCCACCAAGTTATGTTTTGATCCATCATCATCATCTGACATAAGTTTTTCCCATTGTTCGTCATGTTGGTTCTATCTAAATAATCTCTTTAATTCTTTTCCTTACATCCATTTTTTCATTATCTATAGAGAATACTAAATACATGTGATATAATATGACCTATTTCACGTTATTCATCTATTTCTTCATTTTTGTCAATTATAGCCACCATGTTTTTCTTCTAAATATGACTAATACCTTTGATTGAACTTTTTAAAACTACTTTTTATGTTCAATTTCCCCCTTTTACATGGTTTTAGGTCACTATCCTCAACCTGATCCACACCTAGAGGTTGATTTGTTTTCTTATCAATGATTATGCCACCATTTTTAGTGTGATAATATTTCTTACCATGAGTGGAAGTCAGGTATGAATTATATTAATATTTTAAATGTTGAATGCAACATGGACCTTGTTGATTTATAAGTGAAATAGAAAGAAGGTAAATTGTAAATTAGATCGATGATCTCTTGTATTATGAATGTTAATAGAAATGTTTAGAAAGGTACATGGACCCTATTTTAATAAGTTGTGAGAGAATTTATTTATGAAATAAGTGTGATGAATTAAATTGAAAAGGGAATGGACACTAACATGTCACATGTATCCCTTATATAAGATGTTTGATGATAGATACATAGATATGGAAGAAACATCATGGTATGGAACTGATGATTCATTTACATTACATGCCTTGGATTTTTACCATGGATATGGATTCCATGGACTGCCTTGGATTTATACAATGGTCTCCTCCCAAGTCTCTATTTAATACCATTGGAGAATCTCTTCATACTCAAAGAGGATACCTCTACCATGGACTTTGGGATCCTCCAACGTGTACGTCTATATAATACCACGTTTTCTATGGATGAACAATGTGAACTAAAAGAGGATTCTATGGTCAATGGCCTTGAAACCTATACCATGTAGCCTATTAATTGAAACATCGGGTGTATGTTGTGGATGATGATTTACTTTTGTGTAAAGTGACTTTTCATTGATATACTACTTTAGACACATCTTCTATAGGTTGATCAGGATTTTATTTCATTATCATTTTCAACCATAATAATGTTATACCTATACAATAATACAACTTATATACATTAACTATCTTGGTTATAGACACCATTGGTAGTGTCCGGATGAATTTATCTCTCACCTTGTTTGGGTCACGAATTAGAACCAATACAGTTTCCTTTGATGCAAGTAAGAATAAGGTAAAGGGTCCATCTTTGGAAGCTTGGTATTCTATACTATGATGGAGTATGGGAGAAGAAGGAAGAGATTATGCTCATGATACTATTATGGATATATTTTAGTTCTCTTCATCAATTTTGTATATCATGTTTTATAGGCCTTCCACTTTGTTCCCTTATATTCCCATTTTTATAGCATGACATTATCATAATATTTTTATATGATATTGTATATGGTTTTTCAATTTTTTTCTTGTATGTTTATTTTATATCTTGTTTTCCTAGGGTTTGTTATTATTCTAGATTTTATTATTCTATTATTGTGTTATATTTCATTTATTTATTTTTTAGTTGTCTACTATTGTACTCTACTTTGATATAACTGTATATCTTACCCATCATACCATCATAGAACCCCATTTCGAGTCTACTGCCTCTGGCATGTGTGGAGGTGAACTTGAGGCCATGTGGATAACCATGTTCAATTACTTATGATTGAACAGGGCTCGGGATGTCAAAAAATATGGTGAAGAACTCATACCTCACTAAAATAAAAGGTATTGGTTGAGAGACTATAAAAACCCATTGGTAGATAGCTCATACCCTGATTATTAGGGGATTACTAAATTTTATCATAGAGGGCCCACAGCCCTATAATTAGTTCATTACCAACTCTACTAAAAGTTTACCCACACCCCTCTCATTGGGGGAGTTATAAATTTGGCGATAGAGATTAGGTAAACCTATAATCGGGGGAGTGTAAACTCTGTAAATAGAGGAGTCATACCCATATCATCAGGGGAGTAATGACTCTATTGATAAAGAACCTTCACCCCTATCATTAGGTGAGTAAAAAAGGGAAATGGAAGACCCCCACCCCTATCATTGGACTATTACTAACTCAAATGATGGAGAACCACACACTATCTTGTAAGAGACTACCCAACTCCAATCTCTGTATTGGGGATCCATGCCATGTCATATAAAATATAATAAAGTGATTAGCTAAACACTAATAATTTTTATGGAATCTATTCAATATTAATGATAAATTAGAAAATAATTACCCAACCCTATGATAATGCTGAGAACATGTGTCCAGAAGGATCCCTATCCTAATTCCTGAGCTATGTTGATAAAGTTCTCTAGGAGAGGTCCTAATAAAATATTGTGATTGTGCCAACCAATAAGATCACACTAAATTTAGAAATTTTCAATGATTTCATATTCAATAAAAGATACACACTATACCTCTTATAAATATATTACTATAAAAAAAATATCCTTATCATATGGTGACATCAACAAATTTAGGATTCCACATTATAAAATCAATAGCACGTTGACCTTATATATGATACATGAACCCACTTAATTTTTTCCCCATAACTGGTGCCTCAGAGTTCCAAATTGATTAGTAGAGTATGAGAGTCCTAGATAATGGATACATTATCCACCACACAAATCAATTCATTCCACAGTGGAAAAGGTAAACTCAAAACTCCTTTATGTTGTTCATCAAGATTTGAAAACCAAACTAACAAGACTCTTAGATCCAAACCACATTTCTTAGACACAATGGATCTTATAACACTTTAAGATGACATAGACTATTGTGCACCACCTATAATTGAAATTAAGCTAACTCTACCACCCAAATCCTACCTCTAATTGGGTAAGGGTAGGTGACTATCATCAACAATGAAAGACATGGACAGGAAGCCTCGCCCTATAAGAGACTCAAATAGATAAAAGTATCCAAAACATAATATATCCAATGGATACCAGTAATATACATATGTAATTAAATTATATAACAAATTCATGTATGAGACATAAATCATTCTGAATAATTCTACATAAGAAATCCCATATAAAAATAAATACATGATACAGTATCTCTATGCATGGATATCATAGAATGAGTAAAGACACCACCTCACACAGATACTCCTTGGTAGAGAGATCCAACAACAATTTCCACCTCCAAAAATCATCAAGAATCATTAAGTAACAACACCAACAACTCCACATATACCTAGGGAACCTCTAAACTATGCATCATTTTCACATACACAACACTTTTGAGCCAGAGATATCATGCAGTGGTGAGTATAAAAATTCCTAATAAGAGACCTAAAAAATGAAAAAAAAATAGATTGAAACCAAAAAACTAAGTCATAATCATATTCTAAACTTGAAACAAACTACATAGAATGTGGGATAATATAATAAGAGGATAGAATATAAATCTATAACTTGTCTCTTGAATATATCACCACTATCTTTGATAAGGATAAAATAAATAAACCAAAAACCCACACATTTTTGCAATAATGGGTTCACTAGACCCAACTTGGTCAATGACTTTGATTATAGTATCATGTGTGTAGTTAGATATACTTGATTAAAACATACCATTGTAGTATAGTTACTTGTTTATATATTATTTAATTGTAATTTTCTAATATTATTTGTCATATCAAAAGTTTATTGCAGATCCTAGGCTTTAATGAGAACCCTAATATACTATGAAATTAATCGTAAATATAAGTCTTCTAGTCTAGATACATCGAACTGACTGTACATAATTGATTTATGAATATAAAGTGTTGGTGGATAGTAATCATTGATACTTGTTCTCATTATGTTCACCCTTGGCGATCCCTAGTAGTGAGATCATGAGGATAGACCCACCAATACGAACACCACATGTTTTGTGTGTCATTGGTAATTGTAAATGTGGACATTTTTATTATTATACATAAATGAGATCAATAATATTTTGTACCATTTTATTGTTTACTTTGATGCCATAAAAACCATGATAATGAAATTGTAGTGAGGTAGCTTGTGTTGGGTGCATCGTTGGTGGTATGACATTGGTCCAATGGTCAAAATGGATTTTTTTTTCTTCTAGGTGAAGAAAGTAATATTTCATAAGCATGTTTGATCTGGATGGTAGTACCTTCATAAATCCATGTATATGGTAGTCAATGGTAAATTCACCCAGTTAGATCAAAAAATAATAAATAAAATGACAATGGCCAAGGTGTGTCTCTTGCTAATTGATATATCTAAAGATAAAGTTATTATATTATATAGAGTGTGTTCATAGGTTATTTTACATTACTATGTATATCCTTGTCACTTTAGGGGAATTGATGGTATTCTTTACTCCTCTCTTTCTCTATGAATATTATTCACTGTTATCGAGGTAAGGGACTAGAGGGTCACACACAATATCATATTCAAAATTCTTCCATATTTTGGTGAATATAATTTTTATAAATGGTTGGCCCCACCACTAGGTCTAAGTTTTTTCAATGATTATTCAATCATATTAAAAATAAATAAATTCAAATTATTCGTTTTTAAGTAGAACATGTGTTGATTTTATTTATTATGAAATATATAATTTGAAATAATATTAGTTTAAAATATTCATGGTTCATTTAATATTTGAGAGAATGATAATTAGAGTTAATGGCTTAGGTTTTATCTGTTAATATATTTTTTATATATCAAGAAAGTGATAAAAATATAAATGATATTTATTATTTGATATAGTAGTCATAAAATATCATTTATGTAGTGAGAAGTAAATATTTATGAATTGGGATTTTGTTTTAGATATTTATTAATTCACAATATATAGAGAAGATAGAGCTCATCATGATCACTATTCACTTCTCAAATGGTGATAAATTATCTCTCTTCTATATATATCAATTACTAGGGAGAGACTCTCTAGTTTCAGACCCTTGATCATAGATATTTTCCAGATGTTGATGGAATAGTACAGCGGTGATCGTCACAACATCGAAGGCATTATTAGAACATCATGCTAGCACCTAAATTTTGACAATAAAAATTATCATAGTCTTATGAAGTTCATGTGGAAGATATCATGGGATTCAAATTTAGATCATTCAATCAATGATTTATGGTTATTATCAGACATTGAGAAATGATTTAGATTGAACCAAGTATTTCTACTGTATATTTATGTGCTTAATTTATTCACACCTGATTTGCTGTCTTATACCATGTAGAGATTGACTAGAAATGACACAACTATGCTGATCATTACTAGAACATCTTAAAATACCATGTTTTTAGGGCTTCTTCTTGTCACAGGTACCAAAAAATGGTATTATAGAAGCATGTGAAAAGCTTAAGTCAATTGAAAAATTCAATTTTCATTAAACTATGAAGTGGGTGTCTTTATAGTCCCAACGTTGTAAAAATATTTTCAATCCAACCCAGGATGCCTAGTATGTAACTATAATAATTTTTAAACTTATATTTAATCGAATTTTTGTAGGTATTGAAATTTGAATAATTGTTTATGATACTTAAACCTATGACTCGTCGGTGGGGATGTTTTTATAAATCCATAGTATTCTAACCAGACCAGTGACTGCAATAGTATTTTTCAGTAGATAATTATTAGTTCCTCCAATTCAAATAATTAAATTGATTAATTAATGTGACTAATTAATTTATTTTAATAAAGGCCTAATTAATATTCTTATAAATTTAAATGTTCGTTAGAAACATGTATTCAAACAAATAATAGGGGTGGGGACTTTTTCAAAGGAAAAATTTATCCAAAAATGTGTTTTAACAATAGAGGTGGGAATCCTCTACCCCCTTGTTCCCTTCCATCACCTTTAGAGAGTCTACCCTCCATCGTGAACTCATCAGATAGTCACCTTTCACCCGCCCACCACCTCCAGCCCTGAATAATTTACCTCGTCGCCCTCCAAATTTGAAGCTGCACCAAAGCCCTGGCAGCCACCTAGCACGTGGAATCCATCTCTACGGCCCACCTAGACCAACAGGAGGTGACCCTACATGGGAAAAAAATTCCTTGTTTCATGTGATTTGGTTGCATGGGGACATGAATGATAGTTCCTAGGAGTGGTAGATCTAGATATGGGATTAATATCCTATGATTTTTTCTAGATTTTATTTTTAAGGAATAAAATAATGAAGGATAAAATTATGTAGAGACCCTATCATCCCTTGTAATACTTTTAAATATTTCAACATTTTTTTTAGCTTGGTTTTTAGATAGAATTTGATTCAGTGTGTTGATGTGCCTAGAAATAATTTTATTAATATATTAAATTTACTTTATGTTTCATACACATGGGTTATTAATGAAAATGGGATAACTCTTAAATGGATTCTTATATCATAAATTTGATAACATAGCTGAGTCTGGTATAAAATTTATACCATAGGCACAACCTAAAACCAGTTGGTATGTTGTGTTCATAAATAGAAACCATTAGCATGTGATTTTAGATAAAAAAATAATTAAATTAATTTATTTAAATTAATTTATTCGTACTGTATTTTCTATAAATACATCATTATGGAAAATATATTATGGTTTGATGCATAAACCATGGTAAGAGATATATTATTAATCTTCTTAAATGGTTAATCATCTTCTGATGATGAAGGTAATATACATCAAGACACAGTGAATGTAATGGCTCTTATAAATTGTTGGTGAGCACGTTCTTCAAGGAAAAATGTTCCTATCTCTAGGTAGGACATGAAATTTTAATATTTCACCTCAATTTATTAAATTGATTAACATAATAAATCCCTATATTTGATCTGCACAAATCTTGGACATTTCATGCATCCATGTATTGAAATTAAATTGATTATTTTCACTTTTTATCACCACAAATCACCCTACTATATACAGTGGCCAATAATGCATGTCTAGCAATTGATAAACCCTTATTACTATGATTTTCTCTTTATATTTTTTTGTTCTCAAACTATTTTCATATGGGGCCTCATTACAACATTTAATAGTGGTATCGAGCTCGATAAAACCCACATATTCATTTTAGAATCCAATACCGAAAATAGAACACAGAATCAGGGATGAAATTGAGGGTTTTCTAAGTAGCAAGTAAAAGGTTTTTTGATCAAGGATCTAAATTGAAACATAATGGAAACTAGAGGTTCACAAAGTGTTAGTGGTGCGTATGGAAAGTGAAAAACTATATGATGATTTTATTTTCAGCCACCGGTTGGCCAAAAAAGATAATCGATGATGAGATCCACCATTTTAGTGAAGATGTGAGACCAGGTATGAAGGTGGGAATATTGGATTTGTAATTCTGATACCAGATCTAAAAATCTCAATAAATCCAAATTACACACCATGTAATATGATTAAAAACATGGCATGTAGGTCACCAGATGCATAGCTTAAGGTTTTGGGTGAGATAAGTATCACACATTGTGTGGGACTCCCACAAATCATGTGATCTTATACTTGCGGCTTAGTATGTACTCGGATATTACACTAGCACAGGTACTGCTAGGCACATTCCATGTTCCAAGATACACATACATGGCTAGAGAGCACAGTAAGGACCCCAAGTGTCTCTCACATGCTGTGTATCCCTACATGGGTAGCAAGTCATGTACTGATAGGGACAAGGAAAATTGATCGAGCGGTATGACACACTGTGTGGGTCCCCTAAAATTTTATTTACACCTTCTTTCCTTCAATGTAAACTTCAAACTCTCATACCTATTTTTTTAGGAATCTAATTTTGTCCCATGAGTAACCAATCCTAAGTGCTTTACATATAGAACATGGTATAAGCCTTCTTAGTGTATTTTGAGATATGATATGAGTTGTTCTAAGTGTAAAAGTTCTTTAAGAGATGCTCGATGATGTAAGTGATTAGATAAGATCACCATGGTCTTTGTAGTTGAACCCTTAAGAAGTTATGGTCATGGATCATTTTCTTATCTATAGTCTAGAAACTTTATTTGGGGTAGGGAATGAGTCCCCCATCTACTTTAATTGTGGAAACCTCCTACTATGCATGGAATAGGTCCTCGACTCTCATTATAGAGTGTAAACCTTCTATTAGGTAGGGAATTGGTCCTCTATCTATGCACCAAGACGAACTATCCTACAGTATCAGGATATGTTTCCTCTACTACAATAGTGGAACTATACACCTTGGATGGTCATGGATCATATGTCGACTAGTATAGTGAGACCCTCCAAACGGGATGGTAATGGGTCCTTTATCGACTACTAGAGTGGAACCCACTAACGGGGCTAGGCATGGGTCCATAACCAATTACTTGAGTGGAACCCTCCTATGGATTCATGGAATGAGTCCAGAGACATCAGAGTGTAACCCTCATACTGGGTTGGGCATGGATCCTTTATAGACATTTGAGCAATATCATTCTCTATACTATGACATGAATCCTCTACCTAGAGACCATGCCGCTCAACTATATGGAATATGGGAGACATGTGGTTTTACTTCAGTGTTTTCTACTAGTAATATGTATTAGATATTGGGCATCATTTATAGACTAACAGAACAGATGTCACTCTTTCATGGGATGGGCCATGAGATGGAGTTAACCTCCTCTATTATTTGGGTTTCTTTGGTTTGAGTACATGTACATTTTTATCCCTATTATTGGATTTTCTAATTCTCCTACTATGGGTGGTAGTGATGTGATTTTTATTCCACCTACATGATGTGTTGAGCTCCATATGGTTGGATGATGTTTCTTCTTTGATTAGGCTTGAGTTGTTTCCATTTTTTACTTTTTTTTATTCTTATTGTGTATCTTAGTTCCCCTCCTTTAGCTTTCATGGAATCCTATTTGGTATGTATATACTAACCCCAACATGGGATTTTCCCTCACATGTTGTTTCTTATGCAGATGATGGATAGGCCAGTTGTGACTATAGAGGAACTTAGGGATACTTAGTACATTTGAAAACATAAGGTGGTTGGATCATGGAGATAAGGATTTAGACTCTCTTAGCACATTAACATTTCATTCTTGTCATTTCGGGGCATATATATATTGGTCATGTATTATTTACCTTTACTTTTAATTGGCACTGTAGTACTCTTCTATAACCTAGAGGTTTTTTACAGTTGGTTTATAATCTAGTTGTTGTGTCTTTTTATTATTATTCATATTCACTTCTTCATTGATATTGCCAGGTGTGTTTCTATATGTACATTAGTTAAGGGACTCTAAATGTTATATATGCCTTTTGGTGCTTTTCACCATCCACTGGAGTATACAGTCGAGCTTGGGGTAGTTGTAGCTTCATCCCCATTGGTTCGTGTCATGAAATTTACACCCTAATCTCATACATGACATCTCGTGGGACTAAAACATTACCCTATGCGTTGAAGTACTATTTGGTAACACCCATTATAATATGTTCATGATCTATGTGTGACATATAATGGAAATCAATCATAATCCATAACATAAGAGTATCCCATGGAAATAAAATGTGTCTCATAATCTTTCTTCATATCATATTCAAAGGATATTTGATAATGAAGGCATTTTAAAAATGGTCAAAATGCATTTATTTCACCATCAATATAATTTTTAATAAACAAGTAATATATGTGAGAGACATATATACATAATTTATAAGTAATCCATAATATATAAGGTTTTTTTCATTGATGAAAATATTTTAAAAAACATTCAAAGGAAATTAACCTTTTCAGATTCATTAAAATAAAAGGTTATCATCTTAGTTATAAAATATTTTTTAAAAGATCACATTCAAAAATTCATGAGTAAAATAACATTTCCATTTTAAAAAAAATTATATATAATCTAAAAAATTCTCAAAAAATAAATAAAAAAATTTACAATTACCTATATATTTTAAAAATTAATATTTAAATCAATGAGTGGTCATGATGGTAGAAGATTTTTGTTCTTGTCAAAAATTTTAATAATAAAAAAACTTACACATTTTTTTGTAAGAAAATTAAAAAATTTCCTTGTTCATAAAATGTTAGGAATATTATTTTTAATTTTTTTAAAAAAAATCAATTAAGGGAAAAATGACTTTAAACAATTATACTAAAATATTTTTGAAAAAAATTAGAAAAAATGGATTTGGATGAAAAAAGATTTTTTAAAGGAAGAGAGAAATGAAGTCCTATTTTATTAAAAATATTTTCTCAATAATTTTAATAAAAAGTGGTGAAATTGGTAATATTACTTGAAAACTTCATGAATAACAATGGGAGGAGAAAACTAAATGGGTATATTATACAGTGATCAAATAATTTCCTTCAATGGAAATTCAAGCATAATCAATCCCAATTAAAGTGGGATTGAAACCTAAACCATAACTGCTTTAGTAAATCTTGAATAAAAACAACCCATGAATGAAGTTATTGAATTTTTACTTATAATATCATGACTTTGGAATGATTCAAGATATATTATGTAAATGTGAAGTATATACATCATTCTAATGAAATTAGGTGCATAAAATAATAAGTGTCTTAAAGAAGGAAGTTAGTGATGAAAATCATACCATGTTCATATCATTGAGGTTAGAGTTAATCAATGGGGTAAAAATGTGTAATAAATATATTTCCAAAAATATAATGTTGTAAATTCAAAATAAATAAATCAATATTTATTTCACACTTAATTTTGGCATAATATAATCAATAAAGTAGTCATAAAATATAATGAATGGAAATTGACTTAAGAAACACCTTACCTCACACTTCCTTTAGTTGAGAACTTTTTAAACTCATGTATAGTTTTTTAAAACTTTTTATTGATTTATACTAGAATCATATTATTGTTTTAGGTGTTAATTTCCATATTATCTCTTGCATGTTTTGTAAAGGATTTTTTGGATCATAGACACAGCTTTTAGTTACATCATCTTCTAAATTACATTAATGTTATAAAAATAATTTTTTTCACTATATACATGTTTATAATAATTATTTAATTTTTAATAGTGGGAATTAATCACATCGGTTTATGGAGATGGATTGTCATACGTATACACGAGTGACATTATCATTTCTTAAACAGATGAAAGGAAAAGAAGTTGGACTGCGTAATAATTTTCCAAAATCAACATTTTTTCATATATATAACATAAACTCATCAAATTTTTCATTTTTTACCTTCCATGTAAATAATTAATGAAAAAAAAATTGCATCGGTTCGTAAGATGGCAGTCCTCGGTACACACAAACAACATTATCAACATTTCAATGGATGATAAGATATAAAATTAGATGATATATTTCTTCTCCGGAATTGTTAATATGGCATTAAGATCATATATAGAAATAAATTTAGTCCTTATTACCTTCCATTTGAAGTGTAAGTGAAAAACAAATCACATCGCTTCGGAATTTTCTAATCTATCTTACACACGAACGACTCTGTCACATACTCTATGGAATGAAAATTAAAAAAGTATATATGAAATTATAATTTCATAAGTATAATTATATAATAAATTTAAAAAAAATTCTATTCATAATTATATCTATATTTTAGAAGAAATTATGGGCAATGAATTATGTCTGTTCGCGAGGCGGTTTTAGGCCATACACGCAATCAACAGTTTTGTTTCGCAAAATCCTGACAATGAATAATTAATAATAGAAAAAGGATTATAGGATGTGGTTATGGAAATAAGTGATTGATTTTTTTAGGTCTTTCCCATACCAATGGGTTTTTTAATTATGGAATGGAGAGGATAGGTGGTGTCCTTTTATAAGTGGGGAAGAGGACAAACATGAAATTTTTAAAAAGAAAGAGTTTCACCCAAGTATTTATCATGAAAAAATGATCCAAAATGTACCCTTTTATAAATTTAGAATTTATAAGGTCAAAAAAAGACATGAAACTATTTATTTTAAAAGTTTTTTTTCCTTTTTATCCCTTATCTTTTTAGTTTACCCCCCCCCCCCAATAAAACCATTTTAACCATAATCATGATAAATAATTGTTACTATTTTCACAATTTATTATTGTCAGAATTTAAGTTTTACTGATAAGATAATATAAATTATTAATATTATAAAAAAATCATTTTTTTTAAATTCAACTCAATGAAGAGGGGTAATTTAATATAAAATTAAACTTGAAGACCTATCAAAAAAATTGTTTTCCATTGAAAAATATTAAAAAGACTACGAATTTTTTTATCAAAATTCAATTTAAAATTGATTTCAAGAACATAATACTTAACTTTTAATATAATTTAACAAGTTTTTCTTTTAAATTAATTTAAAATATTATTTTTCTTTAAAATAATTTAAATTAAAAGGCAGGTTTCAATAAAAATCAGAATTCTTCACTATTAATAGAAAAATAAATATTACCATAAAACTATCAAGAAGTCACCTAAATATAATTTTGAGATTTATATTTAAAAAATTATTCTTTTCAATTAAATTTTCTGAAATTTTTAAAAATAGTTTTAAATTATGTGTGAAACCCCAACTAATCCACCTTTTGAAAAAATATTAGTTTTCTGAAAATGTCTCTTTATCATTAAAATGGGTATTATTATAATTTTTATTAATAGACATCCATTGAAATTATTTTATAAATGTCCAAAACACAATATTAATAATATATTTAGTTATATTCAAAGATTCCAATTTAAAAGATGGTTTATAATTGTCATGTTTAAAGAATAATATTTTAATAGAGTATCATGTTTGGTTTAAAACTGGTCTTTTGTGCATTGTAATCTATAGAATATACTGAATTTATTTCTAAATATATATATTTTAAAATCCTAGGGCATTAAATTCTGCATCCTTAAATAAATTACATCATTTCAATTAAATCTTGATCTGAGTGATCAATGGTATGATATTTTAATATACATATGTTGCAAACTCACATCGAAAAATGGGTCAATAAATAATTAAGCACAAAAGGAGGGAAACAGAAATATGAAGTTCATCATATAAAATTGTTTCCACATAAAAGAAAGTTTGGGTAAAGTGAAGATATGGACATATAATAAAGAAATATATAATTATGTATAGTGATAAAAACATTTAGTCGTATGGAAGTGAATGATCAATAAAAATGTAAGGACCTCAAAAGCATAAATCTATATTGAGTTAAATGAACATTTATTCCTATGATATTAAGTAAAGAGGGTAATTTTTTAAAATAAGTTTATGGGATTTTATGAATTCCTTTATCATATAGACTAAGAATATAAGAAATTTTACTTACTTGATGAGAATAATTTCTTCCTTTAATGAATTTCCACCATAATATCATCTTTTTATTCATATAGAAACATTTTTAAGATGAATATTTCCATCCCCAAACACTAAAATAAATTTTTATGAGATCACATATAAAGTTATTTATCCTATATTTACTAAAAAATGGGATGGAACCTCACTCACACAGTCATCCCTCTCAGATCTTGGCTCCACCTACACTTTACTATGGTTTCCTCCATGGAGAAGATCTGACTTCCTCCCCTCTTATTTTCTACGGTTTCATCTCGCAACATCATTTTTCCTTTCACCTAAGGTTTTTTCCCCTACACTGATTCTTTTTTCTTTAGGGTTTCATTCCCATTTCCCCTTCTCGTTCATGGAGTTCGTTCAGTTTTTCATCCCCTATTTCCTTTAACTCTGATTCCTAACCATGATCTGAACTCACATTCTATATCTCTTCTCTAGTTTGTATTTGGAGTGAAGGAAACCCATTGATTTTGGGAGTTGTGTTTTGAGTGTCGTGGTGCTCCCCTTTTTGGGTTTCTTCCCCAGTTCTTTTCGTTTTTATCCCTTTTTTCATTCTTTCTAATGTTTGTTTCATGTTTTCTTCTTCTCGTTAGCCAAATGTACGTTAGTTTTGTTTTATGGTGGTGGGTGTTGGTGATTTTTTATGTGGTGGCATTTTTCTGAGGTGGTTTGGTGGTTTTGTGGGGTTTGGGATCTCCTGATACTTGGGATTTTCGCTCCTTCTGTTGTTGGAGGGTTCTAGTGTATTTCAAATTCCTTAGAATCATTGGCATTTTGTGGCTTGGTGCTAATTGCGAATATCGCATCAGGGCCATCTGCTCTAGGAGGCTCTTTTTTGTGGTTCATTTGACCGGTGTCCAAGGGTGCTACTGGGGGACGATGGAAATATTGACAGTGATGATCCACTACTTTGAATGTCGACGAAGTTGGATTGATAAGACGACTCTAATGGCAGTGGTAATGGTTTTGTGACATTTTTTTGGTGATTCGATTATTATGAAGGTCTCCTATATTTTCTTGCATCTAGTGTGATGTTGTGATGGCGATAAAGATGGCGCTGGACAGCGTCGATGGTTTCTTCTCTGATGGTGAGGAAGCCATTCATGATGACACTAACGATGGAAGCGATGTGACCTCTCGTGGTTTGAGGTAGTGACGATTTTTGGATCTTCCTGTGGATCGAAGTGGATATGGCAGTTGTTTTCTATTTTGGATTTTGAATTTTGAATGTGGAATTTTTGAATTTGAAACATGGTGTGTGTGATTTAAACGGTTGTGGACATTCTGGTGGCTCTCTATGTATGGTTCCCACTTACCCAAAAAGTGCTCTTTTTAAAAAAATCTATATTTACTACAAAAAGAATTTTAGCATAAGTTATACAATATAATACATTAATATCTAATATAACAATAGTAACTCCCTCTGTTAAAATTAATCCATCTAATAAGTGTATGTCCTTAAAATTGTTCATCATAAATCTCAAAAAATCATAATATAATTCTTCCCAAATAATTCATTATGTTAAACCAAAACGTTACACATACTTAATCTAAATAAAACGCCTCATAAAATATCACAGGTCGCCTATAAATCCAATTACTTAGAACCACAAAAGGGGTTTCTAAGACATTGAACTTACAATAAAACTTAAACACATAAACCCATGATGGTACGCATAACTCTTTAATTAATCTAAAATTAAGACAATTATTCTTCCAAAAAATGGACAATCCTTAGATGTTTCATGATTATAATAACCCAGAAACTATTGGTAAAAATAATTATACAGCATAATTCTTCAATACTAATACATAAATACAACAACCATTTCACTTAAATGATTTGGAATGATATAGGTCCTTCTTTGGCCTAGGGGATAACCATTATTTTAGTGAATTTATTTAGATAATTTCCAAGTTCCCCACATATAATACATCAAATTCCTTTATTTTTCATTACTCTATGACTTCTATTTTCATATATAAAGCATCATCCCCTCTATTTGAGATATTCTTATAGGTTCTTCATCCCACGTTATTGGGACATTGTAATCTTAATATTCCATCATAAATTTTGATTATTACATTAACTTCCATAAAAGGTTATCCTCCTATTATTTCAGTTGTTATGAATCTTGTTGAAGTCCTTCTTGTTAATCAAATTTTTTGATACATAATTTGGAATAGTCACAATATATTTATCTCACATCATCATCCATTTTTTTTTCTCAAAATAACCAACTTTTCCAACATATTCTATTTAACATGATTCCTCCTGATTCCAACCATTGACTAAATCCACAAATCATACTATGATCAACAATAATCGTAGTGGGAAACCAAATAATATTGAAAATAATATTTACAAAGTGTATAAATAAAGAAACATTATTTTCAATATTGACACCTTCAGTTTTTACTAGGTCATTCATGGTTATCATATATTCAAATAATTTATGATGGTTTGTAAATATTTTTTAAATTTCCAAAAAATATCCCTCAGGAGGGCCAAAATTGGTGCACAGTAAGGCCTATTATCTTGTACCTGGTAAGGATTGAGTTAACACCAACAGACCTTTTTTGAAGTTGTTACACCTAGGTATATTTGTTCAAGAACCGTATCGACATTGAGTATCGATAAATGGTTGAAATTTCTTGGGAACCACTCACTCTATTCTTTTACAGCATTACATGATATCTTTTTATACTTAGTCTTATCCATGGACGTATCCCTAGGGTTATAACTATAGTTTTCTCATCCTTATTCCAATGGTTAAATTAACATTTCCTCTAATAAAAACAATAGAAACTGATGAATTTTAAAAAATTTATTACAATATTATTAAATAGAAATATCCATTAATAAAATACAATGATCATAATGTCCTAGTGTATTTTTAAGACAAGGTTCTTAATACATAAAACATGTAATCCTTATTTTATTTTCAAGATTGTAATAAAAAAATCAAATTTATCTCTTAAATCTTTAGGGGATAACCTAGGGGATAAAAAATATAAAATGGTGATCTAAAAATACCTTTAAGGGAATAATAATGATAAGGAAACATAGCATCTGAGTCAATGGTATAACATGATACCACGCAATAGAATGTGTATGACTAAACACATGGAAGCATAATGTAATGAACAAAGTTTATTAAGATCATAGAATCATAGGAAATGTTCCAGTAACATATAACAAGTCATAAATATGAGTCTAGGATAACTTTTGAGTCAATATCAAAGGGTGAAAAATTCCCATAATGGAATAGGTTTACTCATAAATCCCATACATGAAGTTTCATGAGACAAAGACATTGCCCAATGAATTGGAGTTCTGTCAAGGATAAACCATCATAATATGTTAATGATATATGTGTTCCCTAAAATGGAAATAAATAATAAGGAAAAACATAATAATTACCCAGGAAAATGAAATTGTTTGTATAATATTGATTCACTTCATATTTAAATAAAATTATAAAAATAAGGAATTTGAGAAAGGATCATAAGGCATGTATTACCCTATCAAGGGATGGGATATTAAACTTAGTATATATGTAAGATACATATCTACATAATTTATAATAAATACATAACATCAAAGGATTTTTTCATTGATTAAACTACATTATAAATAGTTTTGAGGATAATAACATTTTCAATTTGAGTAACAACAAAGGATGACATCGTAGATGGAAAATTATTTTGAAAGTTCACTTTGAAATTTTTTTTGACTAACTAAAAATTAACTTATTCATTATAAAAAAAATTTTGAGGGAAAAGTTAGAAACCAATATATCCATCATTACAAGCACATAACAACTATAACAGTGAGTAACCCAGAACAAACTACAGGATTTTACCCTCCCCAACAACATCACTATGACAAATCCTTCACTAAAGCATGACCATTGAGCTAGTTGTCTCATGTAGAAGTGCATGGGCTCAAAACCGATGGCATATCCATACCCTCTCAATATTCCATATCCAAATGACATGTATTGGGGAAGAATTAATGCTCTAATCCTCATCTGAAGCAAATCCATGTAGAGTGCTGGTTTCGTAGCACCAAACTTCACATCAAAACCAAATTGACAGGTGATCCAAGAGAAGACACGGCTCGTTCCATCATTCCTCTCAATCCAAACTACAAATACCAACAAATTAAATAGAGTCATTAAAAATGAATCTTTAAAACATTTAGTTTCCATGATGGTGGAACTGTCTTGTTTATTCCAAATATGTTAATGAGGTTATACCTTTCACATTTTTGTAAGAAAATTCAAAATTTACCTTTTTTGAAAAATTATTAGGATATTAATTTTTAAAAAATATATAAAAAACCAATTAGTTGTAAAATTAAATTCAAAATATCATATTAACACATCTTTAATGTTTTTATTTGAAACATGGTTTTGGAAATTTTTGATCGAAGTGAGAAATAAATTTGGGTTGTCTTTAAAAATTCTATCATTTTAAAAAAAAGAGTAAAATGGTACTATTACCTAAAAAATTCATGAATAAACATAAGATAAGAAAATTTATGTGTTTTATCATACAATAATCAAATAATTCCCTCCAGTGGAAATTCATGTATAAGAAATCCTAAGGAAAATGAGATTGAAACATAAACTCTAACAATATTGGTAACTTTTCGATAATAACTTCCTAGGAATGAAGTGAGTGAATTTTGACTTAAAACATCATAATGTGTGAATTATTCATTATATATTTTATAAAGGTTTATTATATAAACTATTCAAAAGAAATTAGGTGAATTAAAGAACATGTGTCTCAAATAAGGAAGCCGAAGACGAAACCCATACTAATTTTATATCATTGAGGTGAGAGTTAATAAATAGGGTGATTTTGTTTAACAAATTTATATCAAAAAACATAAAAGATTAAATACAACATAAATCATCCAATAGTTATTTCACACTTAATTTTGGAAAAATATAACCAATGAAATAGTTATATAACCCAATAAAGGTAAATGAAGTTAAGAAACCCCTTTCCTCACACTTACATTTAGTTGATAATTGTTTAACTTATTATATATTGGTTCTAAATATGTTATTAACTTATACCATAATCAAATTATTATTTATAATATCTTATATGATCCTTTTATAACATCTTATTACATGTTCGTTATAAATTATTCATTTTCAATATTGTTTTGGGAGTTAATTAACAAGTTTTCACTAGCATGTTTTGTCCTGAAATTTCTAGATATTGGAAAACGGTTATAGTTAAATAATCACTATAATAATATTATTGTTATAAATTTAATTTTTCTATTTTGAACATCTTTATAATCATTATGAAATTTTGAACAAGTATATTGAATCACATCTCTTTGTGGAGATGGCAGACCATACGTATGCATTCACTACATTATCATTTCTTTAACATGTGAAAAGTTAATGAAGTTTATTGAATAATATTTTATTAGAATAAACATAATTTTATATATATCATATATAATGATTAAATTTATCCTTTCTTCCCTTCCATTTAATTAATTATGGAAACATTGATCACATCTCTTTGGGAGGTTGTAGTCCATTGTACAAATGCACGACGTTATCATTTATTCCTGGGATGAAAACGTATAAAATTATATGATATATTTATCTTAAATAATGAATAATATTTTTATAATATAATCTATATACATAAACATAATCACTATTACCTTCCATTTAAATCATAAGTGAAAAAAGAAACACATCGCTTCGCGATGCGGTAATCCGACGTACCAACGAATGATGATATCTTGTTCTCTATAGAATAGAAATTAAGAGGTTATATATGATATTATAATTTTAAAAAGTGTTATTATATCATTAATATCATACATAAAAATTAAATATATTATTATATACATTATTTATCATTGGTTATGGAAAATTAATTACGTCAATTAACGAGGCGGTAGTCCTCTGTACACATGATCAATGGTTTTGTTTCCCATTTGAGGGAGGAGATTATGGTTGTTGTTATTGAACTTAACATAAAAAAATCTCAGTATGTAAAAGATATTTATTTCATAATATCATCATGTTTTAAAAATATTTTAAAGAGTTGGAATAAGAAATAAAATAAAATGCTTTGTTAAAGACGTTACCTCTTCTTCGGACTACTTCTTTTGGATTGCATCAAAATCTTTCTTAGGTTGGATTTATGACCAAAAAAGGATTCTAGAATTAGTTTATGGAAATAATGAATTTATATTGATACTAATTATATTTACTAATGGGTTTTTTATGTGTGTAAAATATATTATAGGGGGGCCTTTTATAAGTTTGGGAGAGGACACACTTGGATTTTTTTTTAAAAGGATTCCACGCATGTTTTTATCATGGAAACATGATCCAAAATGTTCCATTTCATAAACTATAAAATATTTAAGTTATATATATTACCAAAATAAATTAATTGTAAATGTTTTAGAGTATTTTTTACCCTTATAATTTTAGTTTAACCATTGGTAAATGCGTTTTTACCTTAAAAAAATAAATAATTTTTACTATTTTCACATTTCAACATTTTTAAGAATGAAGTTGAAATTATAAGAAAATATAAATCATTATTATTAAAAGAATGGAATTTATTTATTTAAATTCATCTCTCTTTTTTGTTATAATTAATTGTAAAATTAATCCCACAGATGTGTTGAAAAAATTCACAAAGAAAAGCTTTAAAATATTAAAACGTTTTTATATCATAATTAAATGTTATGTTGATTAAAATAACAAAATTTATTTAAATTATAATATTATTGTACTAAATTTACATTAAAAAATATAAAATATAATTTACCTTTTTAAATAATTTAATTGAAATGAAATTTTTCAATAGAAATTAGTATTTTTCACAATTTATCAAAAAAATCCTTTTAGAAAATTCTAAAAATTTCTCCCAAAGATAATTTTGAAAATAATTTTTCTAAATTAAATTTAAATTTTTAAAATAAATTTTCTTAAAGTAATAATAATTAACTTTAAATTATGTGTGAAAATCATGACTAAAATGTCATTCAAACAAAATACTATTTTCTAGAAAACATATATTTCTATTTCAAGTGGTTTTTATTTTAATTATAATAAATAAATAACCCTTGATTTTATTGTATAAAAGTTTAGAAAAAAAGTTTCATATTTTATTTATTATTATTCATACCTTCCAATTTAAATGCGTGTTTATAATGGTCATGTTTAAATAATAATATTTCAATAGAGCATCGTGTTTCATTTAATCCTAGTGTTGTATGCCCTGCAAGCTATCAAAGAGATGTACTTTATTTAAAATATATATTAAAATATTGGGGAATTTAATCGGATTTATGATTTTTTGAGAATCATTAAGAGTCACACATTTAGCGTATGGTTAGTAGTAATTGTGTGTCTCGGTCGTGTGACCCTATAAAGAAGTAGCGCAGTTTGGGAAATTGTGTGAGGGAGACTGCATGGCTATTTGACATGGGGAAGGTATATTTCAGATCTATAATTCAGGTTTGGATCATGTTCTATTAACCATACATAAAACCATGTGAGTTTCTGGATTCCTTGGATAGTATGAACACACATTTTGTTCAATGTTTGTCAGAACATGTAACTATCCATGCAAGGGGGTTCTACCCAAGGGAGTGAGTGCACACTATTAGTGCATTTCATGGCCTACCATGTATCCAAACCTTGCACCCTTTAAAATTATGTAAAATTATATTTTCACCACTCCTTATATTTAACTTTATCATCCCTATTTTCTCCCCCAAATCACACAGAACCTCTCTCCTTCCATTAAGAGATAGCTTCCTTCATTGAGTTATGTTTTGATCTATCTTCATCATTGGACAAATGTTTTTTCCACAATTTATCACCTTTGGTCCATCTTAGTATGGTCTTCAATCCTCTTCCTTACTTACTTGTTTTCTTTATCTATATTGAATAATAAATCCTTATGATATAATATGACCTATTTCATGTTATTCATCTATTTCTCCATTTTCTTCAGTTATACCTTCCTTATTTTGCTTCTAAAAATGAGTAATACCTTTAATTAAGTGTTTTAAAACTATTTCCTGTGTTCTATTTCCCCCTTTTACATGGTTTTAGATAATGGTACTCAACCTAATCCACACCTTGAGGTGGATTTGTTTACTTGACTATGACTATGCAACCCCTATTAATGTGTTAATCTTTCTAACCATGATTGAAAATCATGTATGAATTAAATTAATATTTTTAATTTTGAATTACACTTAGACCTTGTGGGTATATCAGTGAAATAGAAAAAAATGAAAATTTTAAATTATATCGATGATCTCTTGGATTATGAATATTAATGGAAATGGCTGGGAAGGTGGAATGGAAACTAACATAGACCCCATTTTAATAACTTGTGAGAGAATTGATTTATGAAATATGTGTGATGAATTAAATTGATAAGGGAATGGACACTAACTTTTCTACAATATACCTTATATAAGATATTTGATGATAGATACCTAGATATGAAAAAAAACATTGTGGTATGGTACTGATGATTCATATAAATTACATGCCATGGATTATTAAAATGGATATAGATTACTTGGACTTCCATGGATTTTTCCCATGGTATCCTCCTTGGTCTCTATTAAATACCATTGGATAATTTCTTCAAACTCAATGAGTATACCTCTACTATAGACATTGGGTTCCTCAAACGTGTAGGTATATATAATACCAAGTTTTCTATGGGCGGTCTATGTGGACTAAAGGAGTATTCCATGGTCAATGGCCTTGGAACCTAGACCATGTAGGTCTATTAATTGAAACATCTAGTGTATGTTGTGGTTGATGATTTACTTTGGGGTAAGGTTACTTTTCATTGATATACTAATTTAGACACATCTTATATAGGTTGCTCATGATTTTTTTTCATTTTCATTAAAATACTAAATAATATTATACCTATATAATAATATAGATTACATTCACTGACTATATTTGTTATATAAACCATTGGTAGTGTCCTAATTAATTTATCTCACACCCTGTTTGGGTCACTAATTGGCACATAGACAATCTTCTTTGATGCAAGTAAGAATAAGGCATAGGGTCCAGCTTTGGAAGCTTGGTATTATGTGCTATGATGAAGTACTGGAGAAGAAGGCAGAGCTTATGCTCATGATACTCTTGGAGATATTTTTTACTTCTCTTATTAAATATTGTATATCATGTTTTATATGTCTTCCACTTTGTTTCCTTATTTTCCAATTTTTTTAGCATAACATGATCATCATCTTTTTATATGATATTTTATATGGTTTTCCATTTTTTTTGCTTGTCGATTTATTATATGTGATGGTTTCCTACAGTTTATTATTATTCTAGATGTTATTCTAATACTATTGTGCTATCTTGCATCTATTTATTTTTTGGTTGTCTACCTTTGTACTCAACTTTGATACAAGGGTATATTTCCCCCATCATACCATAATAGACCCTCATTTCTAGTCTACTACCTCTAACATGTGGGGAGGTGTACTTGAGGCCATGTGGCTAAGCATTTTCAATTACTTATGATTAAACAGGGTTCAAGATATCAAAAAATATGGTGAAGAACTCATAACTCACTAAACTAAAAGGTATTGGTTGAGGGACTATGAGAACCCATTGGTAGATTGGTCATACCCCTATTATTATAGGATTACCAACTTTTATGATAGAGGGCACACACCCCTATAATTAGTGCATCACCAACTCTACTAAAAGTTGACTCACACCCCTCTCATTGGGTGAGTAAAAAATTTAGTGATAGAGAATAGGTAACCCTATAATCGGGGGATCGTAAACTCTCTAAATATAGGACTCAAGCTCATATCATCAGGGGAGTACTAACTCAATTGATAAAGATCCTTCAACCCAATCATCAGGGGAGTAAAAACAATGGTATTGGAAGACCTCACAACTATCATTGGACTATTAATGACTCTATGGATAGAGAACCACACCCTATCTTGTAAGAGACTACCCAACTCCAATCTCTATAGAGGGGATCCATTCCCTGTCATGTAAAATATAAAAAAGGGATTACCTAAACACTAATAATTTTTTATGGAACCTGTTCAATATTAATGATAAATTAGAAAATAAGTAACCAAATTTGTGACTATACTAAGAACATATGTCTAGAAGGATACCTATCCAAATTATTGAGCTATAATGATAAAGATCTCTAAGAGAGGGTCTAATAGAATATTTTGAATATGCCAACCAAGAAGTTCACACTAACTTGAGAAATTTATAATGATTTCATATTCCATATAAGATACACACCACACCACATATAAATATATTACTATAAAAAATATCTTTATCAAATGGTGAAATCACCAAATTTAGGATGTCACATTATAAAATCAATAGCATGCAGACCTTCTATATGAGACATGAACCCACTTAATTTTTCCCATAACTAGTTCGTCAGAGTTACAAATTTATTAGTATATTATCAGAGTCCTGTAGAATAGATACATTGTCCACCACACTAATCAATGTGTTCCCCAGTTGAAAAAGTAGTCTCAAAACTTCTTGATGTTGTTTATTTAGATTTCAAAACCAAACTCACAAGTCTCTTAGAACCAAACCTCATCTCTTAGACACAATAGATTTGATAACACCCGAAAATGGAATAGACTATTATGCACCACCTATAATGGAAACTAAGCTAACCTTACCAACAAAATCCTGCCTCTAATAGGCTAAGGGTTGGTGACTATCATCAACAATGAAATATATACAAGTGAAGCCTCACCCAATAAGAGCCTCAAATAGATAAAATTATCAAAAACCTAATATATCCAATGGATACGAGTAACATACATATATAATTGAAATTGTATAAAAAATTCATATATAAAATATAAATCATCCTAAATAATTCCACATAAGAAATCCCAAATAGAAATTAATACATGATGCAGTATCTCCATGTATGGATATCATATGATCAGTAAAGATGCCACCTCACACAGATACTACTTTGTAGAGAGATCCAACAACAATTATCACCACCCAAAATCAACAAGCATCCTTAAGTAACAACACCAACAACTCCACATATAACTTGGAAAACTCTAAACTATGCATCGTTTTATCATACACAAAACATGTGATCCAGAGATCTCATATAGTGGTGAGTACAAAAATTCCTAATAGGAGACCTCAGAAAAATGAACAAAATAGTTTGAAAGCACGTAACTAAGTCATAATCATATTATATAAATGAAAGATACTACAAATAAGGTTGAATAATATAATAAAAGGATATAAGATGAATCTATAACCTATATCTTGAATATATCACCACTATCTTAGATAAGGATAAATGAAATAAACCAAAAACCCACTCATTTTTTTAATAGTGGGTTGACTAGTCCCAACATAAATGGTAATTTTGATTACAGTATCATTTGTGTAGTTAGAAATACATGATTAAAACTTACCATTATAGTATAGGTACTTCTATATATATTATTTAATGGTAATTTCCATATATTATTTGTTGTATCAAAAGGGTATAGTATATCCTAGGCTATAATGAGAACCCAGATCTATTATGAAATTAATCGTAAAAATAAGTCTTCTAGTCTAGATACATCACACTGACTAGAAATAATTTTTTTCTGAATACAAACTTTTGGGAGATAAAAAACATTAAAAATTCTTCTCTTGATGTTCACACTTGGAAATCCCTAGTAGTGAGATCATGAGGACAGACCCACCAATAAGAACACCACATGTTTTGGGTGCCATTGGTTGTTTAATATGTGGATAGGTTTGTTATTTTACATACTTGAGATCATTACTATCTTGTACCATTTGATCGCGTACTTTGATGCATCAAAAAACCTTGATAATCAAATTATTGTGAGGTAGCTAATGTTGGGTGCATCGTTGGTGGTATTACATTGGTTGAATGATCAAAATGGATTTTTTGTTTCCAGTTTAAGAAATTAATATATCTTAGGCATGTTTGATAAGAATGGTAGTACCTTAATAAATCCATGGATATGGTAGTCGGGGGTAAATTTTTCATGTTTTATCAAAAAACAATAAAGAAAGAAAAGGACGACGGCATGGGTGTGTCTCCTGCTTTTGGATATATCTAAAGATAAAGAGATTATATTGCATAATGTGTGTTGATATATTTTTTTCATTACTATGTCTATCCTTATCACTTGAGGGGAATTTATGGTTTTCTAGACTCCTCTCTTGATCTAGGAATATTATTCACTATTATCGAGATAAGGTCCTAGAGGGTCAAACACAATATTTTATTCAAAATTTTTCCATATTCTGGTGAATATAATATTTTAAATTGGTGGGCCCCACCACTGGGGTCTAGGTTTTTTCCAAGATTATAAAATCCAATAGGAAATAAATAAATTCATATTATTCATGTTTAAGAACAATTTGTGTTTAATTTATTTATATTGAAATGTATTGTTTGAAATAATATTAGTTTAAAATATTCAAGGTTCATTTAATATTTGAGGGAATGATAATTAGAGTTAATGGATTAGGTTTTATTAGTCAATATATTTGTTATATTTCAATAAGGTGATAAAAATATAAATGATATTTATGATTTGATATATTATTCATAAAATATCATTTATTTAGTGAGAAGTAAATATTATTCTATTGGGAGTTTATTTCAGATATTTATTAATTCACTATATATAGAGAAGAGAGAGCTCATCACGGTCATTATTCAGTTCTCAAATGGTGATAGATTCTCTCTCTTCTATAAATCTCTATTCCTAGAGAGAGACTCTCTGGTTTAAGAAAATCGATCACAGTTCTTTTTCAGAGATTAATGGAACAGAGAAGTGGTGATCGTCTCAACATCGAAGGCATCATCAGAACATCACGCTAGCTACAAAATTTGGAAGATCAAAATTCTCATAGGCTTATGAAGTGCATTTGAATGATCTCAAGCGATTAAACTTTAAAACATTCAAGAAATGATTTATGGTGATGATCAGACATCGAGAACAGCTTCAGATTGAACAAAGTATTTCTGCAGTTTATTTTTGTTCTTAAATTATTCGTACATGATTCCCTGTATTATATCTGGAATGGATTTTCAGAAAAGACACAATTGTGATGATCATTACTAGAAAATATTAAAATGTCAAGTTTCTAGGGCTTCAACTTATCCCAGTTACCGAAAAATAGTATCAGAGAGGCCCGTGAAAAGTTTAAGTCAATAGAAAATTTATATTTTCATTCAACTATGAAGAGGGTGTCTTTATAGTCCCAACACTGTAGTAAGATTTTCAATCCAACCAAAGATGGCTAGTATGTATCTATATGTAGTTTCAAACGTATATTGAATTGAATTTTTGTATGTATTGAAATTTGAAGAATATTTTAGGATACTTAAACCCGCGACTTGTCAGTGGTAATTTTTTTTTTATATCCATATTACTCTAACCATTCCAGTGACTTTGATAGTATTTTTTTATAGAGAAGTAATAGTTCAAATGATTCAAATAATTAAATTGATTAATTAATATGACTAATTAATTTATTATAATAAATGACTAATTAATAGGCATAAAAATTTGAAATTTTGTTGGAAACATGCATTCAAACAAATAATAGGGGTGGGGACTTTTTCAAAAAGAAAATTATACCCAAAAATGTGTTATTTCAATAGAGTTGGGAATCCTCGACCCCCTTGTTCCCTTTCATTTCCCTTATAGGGTCTACCCTCCATCATGAACTCATCTGCTGGTCATCCTTCGCCCGCCCACTACCTCAATCCAAGAACAATTCGTCCTATGTCCCTACCAATTTGAAGCTCCACCAAATCCCTAGAATCCACCTCACATGTGGAACCCTTCTCTACATCCCAACTTGACTAACCACCTCCCTTATATCCGATGATCCTCGCTGGTTTGGCCTCCCCGTTCACCACCTGTCACGGAATTATATTAGACATCACTATCTCGACCACCCTATATCCTCTACCAAACATATTTAGAATGCATGGTGTACCACCAATGACCATAGGATCGTCCATCTAGATCTCCTGGACTCAGTTCCGGGTCGGGTGGGATGCCACCCAAAGACATTGTGACTCCACCGGACTGATCTCTTCCAGTCGTGCCGCCCACCGCTGGACCATCCACACCCAATGCATTCTATAAATCCTCGGTATGCTACCACATATAGAAATCTCTTCTAGCCATCCTCCCTTCATGGGTCTCTATAGCCAGATCTACTATCCTAGCTTCCATTTGGTGAGAAGAATCCCCTCCATCACCTATTTTCTTAGCCCGATTGACCATTATTTCAAACCCAAGCATGAGGTAACTCAATGCCACAACTATTCTTAGATGAGGTTCACCTCGAAATGGGTCGGGGTGGGTCTGACCAACCAGTAACAGAACTTGGTAGGCCCTCCTAGCCAAGAACACCCTTTCACAGGGCCTACAAGGCGCAAAATGGGCCTCTGTTGGTTCATCAGGAACCGCACTGGCCTTTATCTAGCTTTTTGGGGTCCCACAAAGTTTTATAATCCAATATTAATTAAATTAGTTAATTTAATTTTCATTTTAAGTAAAATAAATTAGATATAAATTTTTTAAATAAAATAGCATTATAGATTAAAATAATTTAGTTTTATATGTTAAAATTAAATTAATTAATTAATTTAACATTTTTTTAATTAAATTAATTAATGGGATCAAATGACATAACTAATATATTAAAAAAGAGTGAATTTTAAGTCAATATAAAATGTCCTCGATTATAATTTGATATAAGTTTAATTTTAATTTCTGTATTTAATTTAATAAGAAATTATATTGAATATTAACATATCATGTGCCTTAGACTGATTAATGCAATTTTGGTGTATATTTAATTTGTTTAATTTATTATTCCAATGGTTTGTAATAATTAGTTTAATAAATGGTGATTTATGTGTCATATGCTTCATTTTATGTGTAAGGATGGGTGTTCCTACATTCTCAACGATATTTGATACTCTCAAGACCCCCTCACTAGCTTGAAAGTATTGTGTATAATGATAAAGACGAGAAATGATGTAATTCATGCCAAGTTATGGTGACACACCAGATAGGATCTTGAAAAATTGTATGGGTAGTCAATACGACTCGACCCATAAGTGATGTGGATCATGTTATTACCCCTATAGTCTATATTGGTTCATTATTCACTCAAGGGATCAACCATTAGTTTCTGCTCCGGATCACGACATCATTTTATTTTTTCATGGTTATTATTTTGTAAATGTGTAGTTTACATGTTGTCACATAGAATAATACAAAGGCATTCAAAGATAAAATGAAAATGTTACATGATGTATATATTCAATTTCATGGTCAGTTTTGAGTGCAATAACATAGTACATGATTATTAAATAGAGAATTATTTTCTTTTTTCACATAATAAAATAACAAAAACCTCAATGAAATATTATATCCTAACCATCTTCCATCATTCAAATTTGGAAAAAGAATGAGTATTTGTGGTGTCATGAACCAAAGTTGAGGGTGCCTCTGACTATCATCGAGTTCATATGAGAGTGGTGTCCTGACATAACTAATGTTATATTTAATATTATCCAAATATATATTCCAATCATTTTATAGGAAAATTTTAAGAAAATTACATTATGATTTTAGAAGCTAGGACTTTGCTCAATAGATCATTAAAACATGAGTTAATACAGTTTTCCTGTCAAACGCCTACCTTGAACACTATGAGTAGTGACATAGACAAATCTTATAGACTATTAGAGGATGTTAATTTAACCATTCCACTAGAATACTCATGAAATTTTTTATTTTGATTCTACCATAGAGGGTTCCTATAATTCAATAAAATAGTGTGATATATTATATTATTTAGTTAATTAATCAAAATGGTTAAACTGGTAACCAAGACAAAAAGTAATAATATACAAGAATTTTATTTCTGTATTAAATGAAAATTTATACCACAATTAATAAATTGATAAAAAATTGATGAAGTAAATTTCCATACTATCATGAGTATTCAAAGAGTAGTAAAATTTCTGGCACAGAATACTATAATAATGGAAATTCCATGTGAAGTTGTCCCAAATATATGTCAATCCACCTCAAAAAGAGAGTTTAAAATTTATTACAGGAGAATCATGTATAAATAATATGATGGTTAGGTCATTATTCTATCATCAGCACCCAATGTCAGTTTTGGTCACTACATCAGGAAATCGATGATATAACATGTAGCCTCATCTCTGATAAGTTTATGTAGAGAAAGTGAGGCAAGATATGAGGGTTATAAATAAAACTAGATCACATTTAAATTTAAAGATATATTGTGATATTTCAATGGAACCATTTCTCATATAATTTTCACCCAATTATGTAAGATTATATAAGTAAATAAAAATATAAAAGACAATTTTATCTTAATTATTATGAACATGAAATTGAAATACAGGGTGAAAAAGATGATGGAAAGTAATTCCAAAATCAAATTGGCAACTAACTTCAATTCAATTAGGTTAGATATAAATATAAGGATACTTTCTTTGCATATCATGAAATAATTTTGTGGATGTTTAATCACAATAAACTGAATTAAAAAATCAAGTTATCGCTACCTCTTCATGAATACTCATCAAACAAATTAATGTTTTAATTTTACTATATGGGTATTACATACAATATGTGTGTCACGTATGTTTATCAAAATACAATAACCATGTAAGTATAGAAATATTATAATAAATATGTTGTATTCTACAAGTGGATGAGAAAAGGTGATTTCAAAGTTATCAGTGTGAAGTAAACGACTTCTGTATTTCCGAGTGAATCATTCTTATAAAATTATTATTGATTATTAAAAATAAAATTATATCAAGTGCCCTTTGGGAAAAGTATAATTTATTCTAGGTTTAGGAATGAATGTTTTTATAGGGGTAGAATACTCAAGTAATATTTCAAAAATACATAAATCATAGCCAACACATGATCAATATAAAATGTAAGACTCACTTATCCCATTGTGTCAAGACAAAAAAATTTCAATAAAATCAAATGTAGATGTCTAGGATATACATATCATGGTATTTCGACTCATTTAATCTAATCACGTTTGTAATTATTGATGTATATATTTACTTTTGGACAAAGGGAACTTTAGAAATAAAGATAAAGCATAAGGATTTCAGAATTAGTTTAACAAGTGAGTGTGAAGTATTCCAAGGGAAATATAGTGGTTACATACATCATTTTATTAATTTAAATCATTAAGGAAGGGTATAAAGTGAACTATGATATCTGCATAGTTAGAATATATGAGATACTTCAGGACGAAATTTCAAAGATTATCTTAACCAGTAAATCGTGGATCAATATCATATTTTCTGGAGTAATTCCTAAATTCACGCTACTTTATATACATCATGGAATTTATGTTAATGGAGAGGATGGATAATTTAGTCTTACATGATAACATTGATCAACAATAATTTAATTTGGAGTAATTCCTAAAAACATGTTGTATACATCAGAGCTACGATGTAAGGAGTACCAATGTTGAAACATTCAAAAAATTACAACATATTTTATAAAGTGCTCCCCAAATAAAGGGAGTATCCCATAACCATATGACAAATATAATCAAAAATGGATATCATATGAGTTATAGTATGACAAAAATCCATTATTTAATAAGAATTTTTTTTTATATTAAAATATTTTTTTATACATAAACACACTTTCATCAAGTAAAACATGTCGTGCATCTAATAAATTATCCCAATATTTGATGAGAATATTACATAAATCCTGAAAATATAAATGTGGTAGTCAAGTGATATACTACATTTACATAAGGGTGAACATCTCTATTAAAGATTATTTGATCTATATTTACTTGGGTTTAGTAAATGCTAGATATGAACATGTAGTTGGTGTGGGAATGAGTTCCACTAGTCACATAGAAAAGAATGTTCTTGAGAAATGTGTGTGAATGAATGTTAAACCACAGTGATGTTTTTGAATTGACTATGGACACTGATACATTATTCATTGTGAATAATATTTCCTACACATAAGCTATATATGGAAATAACAAATATTAAAAGGACTAATTTAAATTCAATAATGGATTTCATGTATTAGAGTGAAAAGGGGCTTACCATTTTGAATATTGTGGTGGGTATTAAAATTAGATTATATGTACATGGTATAAGCATAGTACCAATAAGTCATTATTGGTTATAAAAAGTCATTATGCCTAAATACATTATATTTTTACTTATCAAAGCTATGTTTTGTGACCATTTTATTAGGAATTGGATGTAAAGTCCACCAATCCTGGAAGGTGTCTATAAGACGCAACCATAAAGGGATAGTCATGTCACATTATGCTAATATGGCTTTCAGGTTATCAATATCCAGTTTAAGATTAAATCAATAAACAAGATCATAGCTTATTCATTCATAATGAATGTTTTACATGTGTCTTAAAAATATTAGTGGGAGTGATATTGTTTCCATGTGAAATTTGTTTGGTAACATATAGAAAACATATATACATCTACCAGTTAGATAAGACCATAATAAAATATATTCTTTAGTTATTAAATTGAAGTACCACCATAGGTTCTATGGAATTGGATGTATGAGATAGATATAAAGTTTCCTTGGACCTATGAAATCATAGATATAGTTTAATGGTATTAAAAATACAAAGTTGAGGCATTTTGACTTAAAATTATATCCAGTGGCATGGAATAAATCTCTCTAGTTTGACATGTCTGTCACATAGGAGGAGAGAAACGTGATGAGTTGAATTCCATATGATTTATCAATGGGTAAATCACATATTCCCAAATATTCATAATAATTGATATTTATAAGATATACTTTATAGTAATAAAATATTAGTTATATCCTGGACAACTGTAAGTGAATTAGTCAGAACTATCTGATTGTACATCGAAAAGTACAAAAGATATGTACCTGGGATGTCGCGAAAAAAGGATACTAGTTTTTGGTGAAACAAAATATTCTTCCTTGGATCCATGTGATATAATATTGATGTTAGGCTATGGTATTTAGTGATACAAGCTCATGAAATATAGTGGTATCCAAACCAAAAAATACTGAATACATTGCAACTTTTAAGGTAGCTATGAAGCCGTAATATGAAATGATTTGTTTTAGTTGTTGGAATTGCACATATTAAGTGAAGTATTATCATAATGTAAAATAATTATATTATTACTAGACAAGATGTCAACTTATGAAAGTGAAAAAAAAGGTTATAATCAGGGAAACTATCTCCTGATAAGTTTAACACAAGTAGGTGAGGTTGAATATAGAATAATAGCCACAATGAGGAAATGTGGCAGACCTAGTAACTAAACTCGGGGCTCAGAAGAAACAAGATCTTTATCCTGTGATAGATAACATGTATGGTTAGAAAGTTGGATCTAGAATAATATGGAGTGTTATAATACTGTGTTCCCAAAACCCAACATGAACAGTACATTTGATTATCATATCATGTGTACAGTTAGATACACATGTTGTAAAATTATTGTTATATTGTATATATTTCTATGACCAATATTTCCAGGTAGCATCCATAGTTTATTTATCATATCAAAAGGTTATAGAATAACCCATAAAACAATGATAACATCAAGATACTCTGAAATAAATATTAAATGCAAGTCATATGGTCTAGATACATCATACTGATCATACATAGTGGATGTATGACTATCAAGTGTCGGGGGATCATAACCATTGAGACTTATTCTCATGAAGTGCATACTTGGTGATCTCTTGTAGTGAGATCATGATGGAATACCCACTAGTAGGAGCACCACATGTTATGGATTCCATTTTTTTCCTATCTATGGACTTGTGTACTAGTCTCCAGACTTGAGATCATTACCAGTGTGTACCATTTGATCGCATACTTTGATGTATTGAAAAAACCATGATAATGAAATCTTGGCAGGGTACCTTGTTTTTGGTGCATTATTAGAGGTATGACATTGGTTAAATTGTTAATAAAGGATTTTTAATTTATAGGTTAAATAAGTAATATATCTTAGGCCTTGTTGATCAGGATAGTATTACCGTTATAAATACACGGTCGTGGTAGTCAAGGGTAAATCCATCCAGTTAGATCAATATATAATAAATTAGGAATGGAACAATGACATGAGTGTACCTCATGATTTATGAGATATCTAAATACAAAGAGATTATATTACATATTTTCTATCCATAGGTTGGTTTTTGTTTTTATGTATATATTTATAATTTTAGGGGTGTTGATGGGCTACTAGAATTTGCTCTTGGTTTGTGAATATTCTTCACTTCTGTTGAGATAATGGCCTAAAAGGTCACACAATATAGTGTATTCAAAAGTCTTCCCCTTTCAAGTGAATAGGAGTTTTGTACATAGTGGGACCCACCACTATGGTCCGTGTTCTTTTCAAGGTTTTATGATCGCCAAAGGAATAAATAAATTCATATTATTTAAGTTAATAATAATTGTTGTTGAATTTATTTATTACAAAATATATTATTTGAATGAATATTAATTTAAAATATTCAATGTTCATTTAATATTTGTGGGAATAACATGTCATGTTAATGGATCTGGTTTTATCATGTAATATATTTATTATATTACAATAAATTTATAAAAATATAAATAATATTTCTGATTTAATACAACATTCCTAAAATATAGTTTATGTTGTGAAAAAAAATATTTGGGTATCGGGTGTTTATTTTAGATATTTATTAAATCACTATATATAGAGATGACTGATATCATTGTAATAGATATTCACTACCCAACTAGTTAGATCATATCTATATTCTCTCTCTCTCTCTATTCTTTGAGAGATACAATCTATTTCTAGACCCTCGATCACAATACTTCATCAAATATCGTTGGAACAGAGCAGTGGTGATTATCAGAATGTCAAAGGCACCATAACAACTCCACAATAGAAACTGGATTCTAACGATCAACATTCCTAAAGGCTTTAGAAGTGCATGTGGATTATTTAGAGGGATTCAATTTTTGATCCTACAAGAAATGATCACCAGTGATGAGTGGACATGAAGTGCAGATTCCGATCGAACCAGGTATTTCTGTGGTTTATTTTTGTGATTAAATTATTCACGCTATGATCCAAAAGATTATACAAGGAATAAATTCACCAATTATGATATAAAAATTTCAATAATTAGTGGGAAATATTAAAATCCCAAATTTTTAGGGCTACTTCTGTGTGCCTAGTACCAACACCCATTACCACCAAGATAAAAAACCCCGACAATACCTCACACCTAAGAGGTGGTGGAGATATTCTATAAATCCTATAAAATATGATAAATTTAGGATATATCTTATGAGAAAATGTAAGATATATTATATTATATGATATTCCTTAAATAAATTCATTTTTTATACTTTCTAGGTATATCGTTTGATATGATTTGAAGATATTTCATGACTACAGCCAAATCTAGTCAATGTGAACGTAAGACTCCATCCTTTTTTGGAGACAACTCAAGATCATTTACAGGTACACTTTTACCTTTTTTGTATTTATTGTTTTTGTTTTACCCTATAGATTTTTTCAGTGACATTGGTGAATTTTGGAAGGAAGATAGTAATTCATTGTTGTTACATGTTTTTCTCAAACTGTTCACCTAGGAAAAAAACTATATGAACCAAAATATAGGGTATTATTAGGGATAGTGCATTGTTTTTAAACCATGAATCCTCATAGTAGTAATTATGTGACCCATATGATGAGGTAAGTGGTTTGTCATGCAATTAGGGAAAATTGTGTGCCCCTTCCTATAAAAATGTGTGTATAGAATTAATTCCAATAAAAAATTGTTTTATAATTCTTGAACCCACCATCCTTTACGCTTACTCAACCCGTATCAATCCTAACTCATTCCTCGCATTTTTTTGAGGCTCCTAGATGTATTTCAGGGGTTTATAAACAAATTTCTTGGGGAATTCAATTCCTTATTAAAGAATATTCACCTCTCCTGGAAAGAGATTCCAATCCTAGTTTGTTTCCACCCTCTCTTTCATCATACTCTCAACCATTGAAGGGATTGTTTCCTCCACTTATAATGGATTTAGATTTATATTTTCATCAATATAATCTAATTCATCTTGGATCTAGGTCTATTTTTTCATTGTACAGTTTACCATTTCACATGAATATGGGAATTTTCAATTCCGAGCGTCTTTCAATGATCTTGAGAAATGGTATAGATTAAAAATCCCAAAGTCTTGAGTTAATTACATGTATGTGATTCTGAAATTAAATTTTATATGATTGGAAAATTTCATTAGAGGCCAATTGATTTAATTAAATTTCTATATCATAATTGAACGGGTTTAATTTTGTGAAATTTTGATAAGGTGAATTGGATTAATTAATGGGAACTTAACAAATGGACTCATGTGATTCTAAAATTGATTGGATATTTAGATTAGTGAATTAGTCAATTAAATGGGATTGTTTAATTGGTAAAATGTTGATATATGAAATTGATTGATAAATGGGAATTAAGGGATTTTTTAATTAACCTTTTAGGATAAATGAACAGTTTGTTTAAATGTTTACAAAGGGTTTAATGATGAATTTTTCATATTATTCATTATGATTGAGATAAAGAACTATGAATGTTTTGATAAATGAAAAAAGGTACACATTAATGAGAATATTTGGTAAGAATGTTAATAGTTAATAACCTTTATGTATATACTATTTTGATATATGTGATACTTTGATATTTGTGATATATGTGACATTATGGTGTGAGATAAGGAAAGAGGCTCCAAATAACCATACGTGATAGCAAGTGTGGGACAAGGATTGAGGATCCAAATACCCATCTTAAATTAAGGTGTGGGATTTGGATAAATGCTTAATATACCAATATGTGATAGAAATTATGGAACAGGGACTGAGACTCCAAATACCCATGTGTCATGAGGTGGGGGATAGAGACTGCTACTTCAAATACCCACGTGGTGCTAGACGTGATGATCATAAAATGGACATTATATGAAATTAAATAAAATTTTAAATTATAACCATGGTATTTTGATATTTGATATCCCTTGGGGATAGTTTAGACTCTCTCATAGGACAAATCAGGTATTGATGGTTTGGGTGTCCTAGGGAACCTAGGGAGTTTATGTGGTTCAATAAAGAATAACTGGTTATGTAAATTATTTGTTTTAGCACCTGTATTTTATTATTTATAAAACTAAATATGGTATTATGGACTGTATATTATTTTAGACATCGTTGGTGGTGGATTACTAAGTTGTACTCACACATTACTTGGTCTTCCTGATCATTACCAAAATAGACCTAATAATTTTTGGACAAGATAAAGGAAACATCCCTATGTTAAAAGGATGAGTCAAGATAGATCATGGATGAGGGATTCCAAGGTGGTGACGGGACATACATGAGAGAGTTATCCGTGTTTTTATTTTGAGTTTTCAATTTTACACATAACACTTATATGGAATGACACATCTACTATTTTTTATAGATATAATTTTAAATTTTGGTTCTACATGTAATACTGGATTATTCCGGTTCTTGGTAAAAAAAATTATTTATTATTTATTTCCACTATTGAGATGTATTGATGAAGAAGGTATAGTCTCCAAATGATTGATTTTAGACCCTCGGTGCCAGTTGGTTGCCTATGGAATATGGGGAGGCACGCCTGATTTCATCTGACCAATTGGATTGGGTCACTAGTGTGTGGAACCAAGGTTGGGATTTCAAAAGGATGTCTCTCAACCATACTCCCAAATTTTTAAACAATGATGTATTTCCCCCCATAATGAACAAGTTCCATGGTGTTTTTTATAAAGACATCGTAGGGCATCCACCTAAAATATATGTGGAATATACAATTGAGATCATGTTTGGGGATGAGAGAGTTTATATTCCTCTATAAAAAATAGAACAAAAAGAGCTTCAAGAGTTAAAGACTTAACTAGATGAGTTTATGGATAATGGATTTATCTATTCGAGTATGTCACCTTGGAGTTCTCTAGTTTTGTTTTCTAATAAGTTTGATGGGACTTTATGCTTGTGTGTTGATTACCAAAAGTTGAATCTGATGATAGTGAAGAACATGTATCATATTCAACATATTGACTCAATTTTTGAATAGTTGGGTAGAGATTGTGTCTTTAAAAAAATTGAATTGAGATCATATCATCATTAGTTGAGTGTTCATCCTTATGATATACTGAGGACTACTTTTAGAAGTAGCTGTGGATTTTTTGAGTTCATTGTGATGTCATTCAGGCTAATAAACACACTGATTGTGTTCATGTCCTCGATAAATAGAATCTTACACCCATACCTTGATCAATTTGTGGTAGTGTTTTCAGATGACATATTGGTATACTACAAGACTCATGTCGATCATGGCCATAATCTTTAAATCATTCTGAGTACACTGATAGAGAACCAGATATATTCCAAGCTATATAAGTGTCAATTCAAGATAGATTAGGTAAACTTCCTAGGTCACATCATCTCATACAAAGTTAATTTTGTGGACCCATAGAACGTGTATGTTGTGATTTATTAGGAGAATCAGAAGTAATGTTTTTTATATACGTAGATTTCTGGTATCAGTGGGTTACTATTTGAGTTTCATCTAGGACATTTCATGTTTGGAAGAACCACTTTTGGTCTTGACGAAGAAGGGGATGAATTTTGAATGGTTATAATCATATGATAATTCCTTCCAGGAGTTGAAGAAGTGCTTGAAAATGGCATAAATCATTATCCTGCCCGATCTAGGTGATGAGTATATGGTGTTTTGTGATGCTTCTAGGATCAGCCTTGGAGCGGTGTTGTCATAGGAAGATCAAGTTATAGAATATGGGTATCACTATTTGAGTCCATAGGATCATACTTTTAATGACCCAACCCTAATTACCCAGAGTTGGTGCATAATTACATAATATTGGCTTGATCAGAATATATAATTTCTAGAAAGACTGATTAGTTTAGTAGCCTTGGATGTACTAGATACATACATACGTTTTACATTAAAGTATGAAATGGAAAATCTACAACATTGTTTCTCCTTTGAACACACTCGTATTCTTTATCCTATTCCTGTAGGTCAATCATAATATACTTCTTCATATCCTAGGAAAAATAAAACATAAGAAAGGGGTGAGCTCCGATTTTCAGTAAGGATAAAAATATAGAAGAAACTATCATATGAAAACATAAACATTTAAGTAAATGTATAAGAATAAAACACAATAATTTTAAACATAAAATTTTGCATAATATGTCAATGATAAATCAAATAGTTCCATTTACATATTCATATGGATATTCTACTAGTTGAAAAATCACATTTAATATTAATATCTAATTTCATAATGATGTAATGCATAATCTAGACATCATAACCACATAGTCAAGGCCTTGTGACAAGACTATAAATAATATTTTATCAAGGCCTTGTGCCAAGACACTGGTTTATCTCAGGAGACCTACTAATGCATCTAGTGGCTATATCGGGCCCCACCATCACTTACTACGTCCAATGAATTCCTCATATGAAAAGGGTGAAACATAACATAAACATTTGTATTAAAAATTTCCTATGAAATGTTAATACCTTGACCATAACCCATGAATGGTATAAAAATAGCACATCCATAGTCAAACGTATCACAAAAACTTCAACACAATTTGTAATATTGTATCATAATAAATCAACTTCAAACATGAATAAAATCCAAAAAAGGATGTAGACATAAATGAAATCAGTCCAAAAAACTTTATGAGTGAAATATATAATTCTACCTTGAAATCATTTAAAATTAAAGAAATCATTTATTTTTAAAATATTATTATATCATTTTAAGGGAAGCTTCGAAGGTTTTATAATGGCGTAAAATAGCTGCAACGGTTGTATAAGTTAAAAAAACATTCTTTCCTTAATACGTCGAAAAGGTCATAAAGTGCTTTATTTGGAAAGTGAAGGAGGGATTCCTTTCAAACCATTTTTTAAAAATCTAATGGAGGGTGCAAATTAAATTAACACATAGTCTAGTAAATAGTAAAAATGTTTTGAAATATATTTTTAATAAATACATATGTGGATGATAAAAAGGTCTTTTTAGATACTCATGTATAAAAAACTTCTGATAATAAAGTGATTGTAAAATTAACCCTTACCTTGTACTCTTCGTTAGTCGAGGGTACATTAACCTCTTGTATAATGTTTAAACAATTGTTATTTAGTTATACTAGAACCACATACATAAATATTATATCATATATGATCCTCTAATATTTCTTTGTTAATAATAATGCATTAGTATCATTGTTTCGGGTGTTAACTGATTCATTTTACTTTATATGATTTCTTATGTAAGTCATGATTTTTATGGATATGATATATTTGATTCATATAAATAATTGTATTATGTTCTTTAAACACTTTTTTTATTCATCAATTGAAAATTATTCTTGAAGAGTTATGATGGAAACAAATTCTCATTACATCGTGGATATGGAAAGTCGTACGTACGCATATGCGACAACATAATTCTATAGATGGTGAAATAATATGTAATTGGATGGTATATTATATAAAAATAATCACTAACATGTAATATTTATTATTTACATCAAATTTAATCATTATTATACATATCCAAAAAATGATATGTTGAATAACAAACTACACCACGACATGGAGACGGTAAGCTGTACGTACGCACGTATGGTGACTTTTTCATTCATAGGATGGATAGAATAATGAATGTGGTTATAAAATATTTATAACTACATCAAAATGTTTAGAAGGTACTGAATTTATTATTTCATTATGGAAATAACAAAGAAAGATGAAGTGGATGAAGAAAAGAACTCTGAAAGAGGTGATGAAATAATTACTTCTTCTTCGGGTGCTTCCTTTTGATTTGAACAAAAGGGCTCTATAGGATGGCTTTAGGATCAAATTAATGCCTATAGGTTGAATTAATAGTAGTTGGGAGGATATTTGAGCAGTGTTTGGCCAAGCCAAATGGCTTTGGAGGTGTGAAGTTAAGATAAGAGGATGTACCCTTTTATAAGAGAGGTGATGGGCACTTTAGGAAAAGCATGAAATATTAATTTTTGATAAAATAATTTTTGGTTTCTAATATCTCGAAATTGATCTATTTATAGGATAAGGTGGGGATGGGTCTAAATTCTATCAACTGATTGGTGTTATATAGGATTAGTTCAAAATATTAACCTTATCCTTTAGGTTTAACCCTTAGTTAAATTGTTTAACTTTTACCTTGTCTTCTTGTATTATTATAATTAATGGTTAATAAACATACAATAAAATTCCAAGAGAACCTAAAGTTTTTCAATAATGACATATCTATGATTATATAAGTCTTTTTTCTAAACCATAGTTATTTAGGACTATTAAATAATTTAATAAAATCTTATTTGTTTTAAAACCACATTTAAGTCAATTTGGACACTATTTTGTATTTGGTATTTTTGAAAGTCATAAAAACATGATTATATATAAACAAAATCATTTTTTCAACACTAACATGCCATTTTAATATATAAAATTCTTTGAATCCATCAAAATTATCAATTTACATTTATTCTATTATTTATAACATCAATTGTTTTAATGTTTTATTAATAAGGTAATTACTTCATCATCATTATGTCATAAGTAAATTTAATTATTTAATGTCTAATAATCTTAAATAATATACCATGTTGTAGAAAATATGTTATAATTATAAATAATATTTATATTCAAATTTATATTATGTTTAACCCTATATTAAAAAAGGATTAGTTGTTAAAATTAGAATTTATCACTTTTAACTCTTCTTGAAATAAAATATAATAAATGTACTAATATATTCCATGTTGATAAAAAAGGATAATATTTTATTTCTGAGGATAATTTTGGTTGAAATAAACTTATCCAATATAATTAGGAAATGTTTTGGGGTAATTATAACATCATTTTTACCTTTAATTAACCTATTTACTTCTAACTATGGTAAAATGAAATTCAAAAGTTACTATTCACAAAAAATAATTTTCATCCTATTGAACCACATTATAATTACTGATTTAGTACGTGTCTCTCATATTTCTGAAATTAATTTCATAGAAGCGATAAAATTACGTTTAATGTAGACTTGCAAATGTCCTAGATTGTGGGTAAAAGTTGTTATAAAGTTCAATACAAATTTATATATCTAATATTATTATTAAATGAATCCAATGAATTATATTGGATTAATATATGTATTATGTATCTATTTTTACCTTAAAATAAATTTAAAAATATAAAAATTATTTAAATCAAAAGTCAATTTTAAACAATAATGTAGTATTATTCACTATTCTTCAAAAATTGAAAGTTTTCAGAAAAATACCAAAATTAACCCGAAGCTAATTTTGATATTCCGAATCCAAAAATGAAGTCCAATTTGATAAATAATCTTAATAAAATTTTAATAAGTTTGTATTATTATTCATAAGTTCTTTTTAAACAACTAGTTTGATTGGTTGTGGTGTGCTAGAAGTCGAAGTTGCGTACAGTGCAAGCTATTGTTTTATTCAAAGGGAAGTGCACCGTGGAAGCTTAGGGCGTTACATTCCTCCCCCTTCAAATAATTTCATCCTCTAAATTTATAGAATATGACTGTATTAAAAGATTTAGATGGTTCTTCATCATACATTCCTTAAGGTCCCACATTGCATCATCCATTTTATGGTTTCTTCAAAGAACATTTTCCAGACGAGTCGTTCGGTGTCTCAACACTTTTTATCTATTATTAATAATCCGGATAGGATCTTCACAATAAGATAGATCATGTTCCAGTTCTATTTCATCATAAGTTATTTCATGCATTGGGTCAGGCATATATTTTCTCAACATTGATACGTGGAATACATCATGAACATTGGAGAGACTTGGCGGAATTGCCAAATGATAAGATTTAACCCTAATTAGTTCTATAATTTTAAAAGGTTTGATGTACATGGGACTTAATTTTCCCTTCTTACTGAATCGTATAACACACTTCCATGGAAATACCTTCAGGAAATCATAATAACTAACTTGAAATTCTAAATCCTCCCTCTGGTTATCGGCATATCAATTTTTCCTACTTTGAGCTTCTTTGAGGTGGGTTTGGTTAATCTTTACCTTTTCCATTGTTTCCTCAACATGTTCGGGATCTATGAGTTTTCTTTCTAAAACATCATCCCAACATGTTGTGGGGAAACATCTCTTTCCATATAACACTTCATATGGTGTCATCTAAATACTTGATGGGAAGTTATTTTTATAGAAAAATTATAACAGAGATTGATATTGATCCCATATACCTTGAAAGTCAAGTGAACAAGATCTCTACATGTCTTCTAAGGTTTTAATAGTCTGTTCTGATTTTCCATTAGTTTGAGGGTGGTAGGCAATGCTCAAAAAAAGTTCAGTATCCGGGGTTTTCTGAAGACTTTTCCAGAATCTTGATGTAAAATGGGGATTACAATCAAAAATAATCAATATGAGTACACCATGAAGTCTTACAAATTCATTAATATATAATCTTGTTAAACATTCAAGTGATAAATCTTCTCGTATAGCAAGAAAATGTGCTAACTTTTTAAGATGATCAACAATGACCCATATAGCATCATTCATTCTAGGTTTCATTGGTATCCCCTTGACAAAGTCCATTGTGATATCATCCCATTTTCATTCAGGTGTTGGAATAGGTATCATAACTCCTTTAAGATGTTTTCTTCCATCCATCACTTATTGAAAAACCATAAATCATGACGCATAATCAGTAATCTCCCTCTTCATGTTGTCCCACAAAAAATTTTCCTTCAAATATCTATATATATTAGTGATATAAGGGTTTCTAGGGAAATTGGAGCTATGAGAATCATCCAAAAATTCCCTTTTTAGATCAGGTATATGGGGAACACAAAGTCAGTTCCCAAATTTAAAAATTCTATCTTCATATACGAAGTCGATCGATCTCACATCATTCAAAGATTTAATTTTCTTTTGAAACTCTTCATCATAAGTCTGGGACCTTTTTATCCTTTCTATTAAAGAAGGATTGGAATCCATTTGAAAAAGTATCAATGTTTCACCTTCCATGATTATTCCCATATCCATATTTACTAGATCCATGAACATAGGAATGATTTTAACTCTCATCTTGTTCATAACTCCATGATACTTTCTACTCAAAGCATCTTCCACCTTATTTTCTTTCCCCGGGTGGTAGTGTGTAGTGAAATCATAATCCTTGAGTAGTTATAGCCATCGTCTTTTCCTTATGTTGAGTTCAACCTGTCACAAAATATACTTAAATCTCTTTTGATCGATATATATCTCACATTTTTCACCATATAGATAGTGTCTTCATAACATTAAGGAAAAGTTTACAGCACCTAACTCAATATCATGTGTAGGATTGTTTTATTAATGAATTTTTGGCTTTCGTGATTCATAGGTAATAAATCTATCATTCTGCATAAGGACACAACCAATTTCTTTCTTTGAAGCATCACTATAAATAAGAAACCCATAATTCTTCAATAGTAGAGTCAAGAAAGGATCATCAGTTAATCTTCTCTTAAGTTCTTCAAAACATTCTTCACTCTCTTTTGTCCAAAAAAATTTCACCCCATTAAGTTTGATCAGATATAATGGGTTATCCAGTTGGGAAAAATTCTGGAAGAAATTCTAACAATAACTTTCTAATCCAATAAAACTGTGTACCTCAGTTATACTCATTGGTGCTGGCCATTCTTGTATTTTTTTGCTTAGAAGGATCAACAATGATTCCATCCTTAGAGACAATATGTCCAAGAAATGAAATCTCATGAAGCCATAATTCACACTTACTAAACTTCCCATATAAATCATTTCTTCTAAGAGTCTTTAGAACAGTGCGCAAGTGATTTTCCTGATCATTGTAGCTTTTGGATTATACTAATATATCATCAATAAATACCACTACAATTTCATAAAGATATTCCTTCAAAACTCTACTCATTAGATCCATGAAGACAGAGGGTTCATAAGTCATTCCAGAATCCATTACTATAAATTTTTATTGCCCAAACCTGGTACGAAATGATGTGTTCAAAATTTCTTCCTTCTTCATGCACAACTGATGATATCCATATCGGTGGTCAATAAATAAAAAATATCGAGCTCCATGAATTTGATCAAATAAATCATCAATTCCAGGTAAGGGATACTTTTTATTTATTGTTATAGAATTGATCTCCTAGTAGTTATTGCACAACCTCATAGATTCATTTTCTTTTAAAAAAAGAATAGGGGCTCCCCATGGAGAAACACTAGGGAGAATAAATCATTTATTACTCAATTGCCCTATTTGTTTCTTTAGTTCCACTAATTTCACAGTGTCCATTCTATAAGGGGTCTTCTATATGGGCCATGAAATATGAATTAAGTTAATGGAAAACTTAATTTCTCATTATGGAGGATTTACATGTAAATCCTCTAGAAACACATCAACGTATTCTTGAACAATAGGGACATCCTCTATTTGAACATTCCATTCCTCACCCTTAGTTTTTAAACTCTCTTCCTCCCAAATTATTTAATTTAGTAGAGCCAATAGGGGTGGATCTAGATGATATTCATATGGTTATATTTCTAATCTTAAGATAAGGTATTCCTTATCATCATCAAGAAATTTAACCTCCTTCTTGTTACAATAAATTTCAACATGATGGTCTGAAAGACAATCTATACTGAATATTATATCAAATTCAATCATGGTTATGATGATGACATTAGTAGATAAATCACGTTTATATTCCATAATGGTAACTGATTCAGAAAACTTTGTTTCAATGATACTTAACTTAGGAGTTTTTATTGACAACTCACTTGTTAAATAAAATTGTACATGTCTAATTTTCTTAAAACACTTGAAAAGATATGAAAGAATGTGACGATCCAGAATAAAATAATGCAATGGAAAAATTCTAGGAAACGACTAATGTACCTTCCACCAAGCCATTCGGAACTTTAACCTCTGCAGCTATGATTGCATAAGCTTGTCCTTGCTCCCTTGGCCTTTTTGAGGTAGGTTTTCCTAAATCTTATTAAATTCATTTTCATAATGCCCCATATCTTTACAATTGTATCATTCAACATTGACAACCTCTTTCTTCCCCTTCCAATCATGAGCTTGGTGTCCTTTTTCTCCACACTTTTAAAAGACTCTCATTCCCTTCAGGAATATAGCAGGGTGTTTCTTCCAACATTTACTACAGGATAGAAATTCTACTTTTCCCATCTTCCCCTTATTTCCATTTCCAAATTTTTCAGAAGAATTATTCATCTCTTTCTTTGCTTTAAATTTTTAAGACTTAAAGAATTCATTTTATTTCTAGTTAGAACATGAGACTATATCTTTATACGATGAGAAGGATTAAGAGAATATTACACGATGGAGAAATGGTTTTAACCCATTACTGAATTGATCAATATTACTTCTTGGGTTATATATATAATCTGTGGCATGCCTTGATAACCTTGTAAAGTTATCCTCATACTTTGCGGCATTCTCATCCTCTTTTTTCCTCAGACTCATAAATTGCCTTTCCATATCTGCTTGATGCTCATGTGGAAAGTATTTTTATTAAAAAAGCTCCTTAAACTCCTTACATTCCATATTTGGTACTTTTTCATCCTCCTTTGTGTTTTGAATTAATGACCACCATAGATCTACATCTCTTGTGAGCTATAAACTGCCATGATAACTTTTTCTCTTTTGCTACTCCCCAAAGCATGAAATATTTTTCATAAGGAACTTATCCATTGCTCCGCTAAAAATGGATTTTTATCCCCATTGAATGTTGGTGGTTGTTTCCTCATGATGTGATCTATCATTGATCATCCACATAGTGGATCAGGGGGATCTATATAGTTAAGGTTATTATTCATAACTGGAGTGAGTTGTCCTAGTATGGTTATCAGTTGTTCAGCACTAGTTGCATCGCCATCTCCATAATAATTATCATGAGTAGAAGGGAAATCCCTACATGGATTATGTTCATTGATACAGTTTTTGTTCCTTCCTCTAGGCATCATTTCTACACAATGGAATACAGTAGATTGGTTTATGAATCAAAATGTATAATTCAAAACATGTAAAATACTTAACATAAATTAAACAATTTAGGCATATAATACATAATCATAAAAATGTTTTCTTTGAGGAAGTATTTTCTCATAAATATTTCATAAAGTTTTGTAAATAAAATTTAAATTATCCTAAGCATATCCCCCATGTGTGTCAAACTAGGGGAACAGTAAGGTCTGTTGTCGTGTACCAGGATAACTCAGGTCAAACCCGAAACTCCTTGTTGAATTTTTCACTCATAGTTACAGCTTTTCCAAAACCATGTCCACTGGTAGTATCCAGACAGGGTTGTATTTCTTAGAAAATCCACATAATATCAACAATACAAAAAAATAGATGATCTTATATACTAATCCTCAAAGTCTATCTTAGGATAATGTTATATAATCATATTTTTTCTAAATATATTTTCCAAGGTTTGTACTAAGCTTCCACTAATACCAACTGTAACACCATGACCCTATTTACCCATAGTCGGTGCATTATTACATAACATTGGCATGATCACAAGAGATCAGGTCTCGAAAGACTGATTATTTTAGTAGCCTTGTAAGTACTAGATACATATATACGTATTACGTTACCTTATAAAATAGAAATACTACAACATTGTTCCTCATTTGAACACACTCATATCCCTTAGCCTATTATTTCAGGTCAATCATAATATACTTCTTCACATCTTGGAAAAAATACAACATAAGAAAGGGGTGAGCTCAGATGCTCAGTAAGGATAAAAATATAGCAGAAACTATCATAAGAAAAAATAAAAATTTAAGGAAATGTATAAGACTAAAACCCAAGCCTTTTAAACATAAACATAAGCATAATATGGAAAAGATAAATCAAATAATACCATTTACTTATGGACATAAATATTCCACTAGTTGAAAAATCACAAGTAATATCAATATCTAATTTTATAATAATGGAATGCATAATGTCGGACATTATAACATCATAGTCAAGGCCTCGTGCCAATACTACAAGTTATATTTTTCCAAGTCCTTGTTCCAAGACACTATATTGTCTCATGAGACCTACCAATTCATCGAGGGACTATAGCAAGCCATTCCCATCACTTACTACATCCAATGCATTCCTTATATGAAAAGGGTGAAACATAACAGAAACATTCGTATTAAAACTAGCATACAAAATGTTAATACATTAACCATAAACGATGAGTGGTATTAAAATATCACATCCACAGTCAAACATATCACAAAAACATTAATACAATACTGTATATTTTATCATAATAAATAAACTTCAAACAAGCAAAAAATCAAACAAAGAATGATGAGATAGATGAAATCAATCCAAAAAAACTATTTGAGTGAAATATCTCTTTATATTTTGAAATCATTTATAATTAAAGAAATAATTTATTTTTAAAATATTCTTATAAGCTTATAAGGGAATATTTGAAGGTTTTTTAATGGTGAAAAACCGCTGCACCTTCCTTATAAGTAAAAAAACATTATTTCCTTACTTTTTCAAAAACGTCATAAAGTACCTTGTTTGGAAAGCGACGAAAAGATTAATTTCAAACCATTTTATAAAAATTAAATCAAGAATATAAATTAATTTAACCCATATTCAAGTAAGAAATAAAAAAATTTGAAATACATTTTTCTGAAACATAGTTGTGGATGATATAGAGGTCCCCGTAGATACTCACGTATAAATAACCTCAAATAATAAAGAGATAGTAAATTTAACCCTTACCGTGTACCCTTCCTTAGTATATGGTAGGATAACCTAATATATAATTGTTAAATAATTTTTATTAAATTATACATGAACCAAATATGTAAATATGAGATCATATATGATCCTCTAATATAGCTTTGTTAATAATATTTTATTAGTATCATTGTTTCGGGTGTTAACTGATCCATTTTCCTTTATATGTTTTGTAATATAAGTCATGTTTATTATGGATAGGATGTATTTTATTCATATACATAATTATATTGTGTTGTTTAAACATTTTTTGTTAATCATCAAATAAAACTTATTCTTTATTGGTTATGATGGGGAATGAAATCTCATCGTGTCGTGGAGACGGTAAGACATATGTGCGCACGAGCGATAATATCATTCTATTGATGGTGAAATCTTATGTAATTTTATGGTATATTATATAAAAAAAATATTAAAAGGTGATATTTTTTATTTACATCAATTATACTTATTATTATACCCATCCAAAAAAATGAAGTGTTGAATAAAAAACTACACCACGATGTAGAGACGGTAAGACATATGTAAGCATGTATGGTGGCTTTGTCATTCAAAGGATTGATGGAATAATTCATATGGTTGTAACCTAATTATAATTACATAAAATTATATATAAGTTAATGGATTTAATATTTTTGTATGGAAGAAATAAAGAAATAGTAAGTGGAAGTAGAAAAAAACATTGAAAGGGGTGATGAAATAAGTATATCTTCTTCAAGTGCTTCATTTTGATTTGAACAAAAGGGATCTTTATGTTAGCTTTATGATCAATTTAAGGCCTCTAGAATGAATTTAGGGTATTTGGGAGGATATTTGAGTAGGGTATGGCTGAGATAATTCCATTTGAGGTGTGAAGTTAAGAGAAGTGGAAGTACCCTTTTATAAGAGAGGTGAGGGGAACTTTAGGTTATGCTTGAAATATTAATTTATTACAAAATCTATATCTTTTTATAATAGTTTAAAATGGATTTATTTTAATAATATGGTTGGTATGGGTCTAAATAATCTCAACCAATAGGTTTTAGGCAAGTTTAGGTCACCATATTGACGTTATCTTTTAGGTTTAACCCTTAGTTAAATAGGTTAACTTTTACCATGTCTTCTTGTATTATTATAATACATGGTTAAACAAATTACAATAAATTTATAAGAAAACCTAATGTGGTTAATTAATTACATATCTATCATTATATAACTTCTTTTTCTAAACCATATATTTTTAGGACTATTATATAATCTAATAAAATAGTATTTGTATTAAAAACTCATTTATGTCAATTTTGAAACTATTTAGTATATGTTTCTTGTGAAAGTCATATCAACAAGATTACTTAGAAAAAAATTCATTAAATCATCCTTAACATGTCATATTAACCAATAAAATTCTTGTAATTCATCAAAAGATTCAATTTACATTTAGTTTAATATTTATAACATCTATTATTTTAATATTTTATTAATAAGGTAATTACTGCATCATCATTATGTCATAAATAAATTTAATTATTTAATTTATAAAAATTATAAATGAAATACCATGATGTATGAAATATTTTTATCTTTAAAATGAATATTTAGGGTCAAATTGATCTTATGTATAACCCTATATTAAAAATTGTTTAGTTATTAAAATTAGAATTTAACATCTTTAACTCTTCTTTAAATAAAATATAATAAATGCCTTAATCTAATCCAAGTGGATCTAAAAGGATCATATTTTATTCCTAAGGTTTATTTTTCACCAAATAACCTTATCCTATAGAATTTGGACATTTATGTTGTAATTATAATATCATTTTTACCTTTAATTACCTTATTTACTTTTAACTATGGTAAATAAAATTCCAAAGTCACTATTCACAAAAATGTATTTTCATCCTACTGAACAAAATTTTACTTTCTGATATCAACTTTTTCCCTTTTATTTTTTAAATTCAATTCACAGAATAGGTAAAATTGTGTTTTATTATATTTTCAAATGTGCCTAGAAGGTGGGTAAACGACGTTAAAATGTTCAATAAAATTTTATATATCAAATATTATTATAAAATGAATCCAATAAATTACATTAGATTAATATAGGTATTATGTATCTATTTTGACATTAAAATAATTTTTAATTTAAAAATAATTATTTTAACAAAATGTTGATTTTAAACAATTAACGTTGTGTTTTTCAATATTCATCAAAAATTGAAAGTTTTCAAAAACATACCAAACATTCCACCTAAGATAATTTTGATATTACAAAACCAAAAATGAAGTCCAATTTGAAAAATAAAATTTATAAAATTTTAAAAAGTGGATATTACTATTCCTAACTGCTTTTTAAATGGCTAGTTTGATTGGCTTTGGTGTGCTAGAACTCGAAGATGCATATAGCACCAGATATTGTTTTATTCAAAGAGAAGCATACCGTGGAAGCTTGGGGTGTTACAAAACTACCCTATCAAATACCACAATTTAGCTATAGTGGATTATTATTTGAAGTTTCGGGGGCATTATTTGTTGGATGAATATTGTATAGTGCATACCGATCATAAGATCTTAAAGTATATATTTCCTTAATGAGATTTAAATCTTTAAAAATAGAGATGGGTTGATTATATGAATTTGTTTGATTTTGAACTATCATATACACTCATGATGTTAGAAATGTTTTTAATTATTTAATAAGGAAAACTTAGACTCCTTTAGTTCATGAATTTAGAAATGATTAGAAGATGATTAATTTACTGGATGAGATTCATATTGTGGTTCAGGAGACAGAAGAGCATAATACTCTCATATCTGTATAAGTGGATTCTTTACTCTTGAGAAAGATTATGGATAGGTGGTTTGAGAATATGGAATATTTTTCCTTGTGGGAATGCCTTCAAGGTGTGTATACACCATCCGATTGGATCATAGATGAGGATGATATCACCAATGTTAGGAATCTTGATGTTGTTCCTATGAGTATACAAGAGAATTCGGTGTGTGAATTTCATTTTTCTAAGTGATTTGTGCATCATGGTGTGACCAAAATTTATAGTGACCTATGAAAACAATTTTGGTGTCTGGGCATGAAAATGGATATAGTAATATTCATGACATGATGTTACACATGCCAGCTGGTGATGACTAATCATCAATAGTCGGGTGGTTTAGTATAGTCATTTCCAATTCTAAAACGGATGTGGGATGAAGTTACCATGGACATTATAGTGGGTCTTCTGATTATGGATTAGGATAATGATGCCATTTTGGTGGTATTGGACAAATTAACAAAAGTAGTGCATTTCTTGCCTATATAGGAGACTTTCTCAGTGGATGAGTTGGTAGAATTATATATTCATGAAACTGTTCATCTATAATGGGTGATAGAGAGTTTTGTTTCAGAATGTGATGCATGATTTAATTCGTTCTTCTAGTTGGGATTTTGTAAGGTGATTGGTATATAGGTTATATTATGTATGGCTTTCCACCAATGGATAGATGGGAAGTCGGAACATACTATAAACGTGCATGAGGATATACTTTGGGGGATATTGGGATAAGTACCTAGAATTAGTGTATTCATCCTATAAAAATAGATATAAGGAAACTATATATATAGAACCATCTGAGGATCTTTATTTTAGGCCATCCCGATCACTTCTATATTGGATAGAGGCAGGTGAGCCAGAGTAGTTGGTACTGAGTATCATAGATGAGATATCGAAGTAGGTAAAAATTATTTGTAAAATAATGGTTATATTTCATTGTAGTAAGAAGTAGTATGTTTATCAAAGTTGATAACCCCTAGAGTTTATAGAGGGTGATCATGTATTTCTTCAGGTGTCACCAAGATTGGGTCATCATAGGATTCATAAGTAGTGAGATTTGGTGCCTATGATTGTTGTGTTATTTGAGGTTGTGGATACAATCGGGATAATGGCATAATAATCAGTAATTCTATAGAGTTATAATTATATTCATGATGTATTTCATGTCTCAAAACTTTATTGGTATCACACTAACTTTTCTCAAGTGATAGAGGTGGATGATGTTGATCTTAAGACTGATGTTTCCTTTTAGGAGCATTTGATATGTGTGATGGGACTTCGTAAGAAAGTGTTTTGGGGATAGAATATGCTAATAGTTTGCGTATTTTGTAAACATGGTAGTTTTCAGGAGGAAACATGGGAGAGAGAAGAATACATGCATGCTTAGTGGCCAAACCTTTTGCCCTGGAATAGTATAGATTCTTGGGAGTACAGCTCGTGGATGAGTTGTTATAAGGTGGGGATGTTGTAAGACTCCAACCTTTTTTAGAGATGACTCAATCTTGTTTATAGGTACTCTTTTAACTTTTTTATGTATATCATGTTTTGGTTTAACAGTGGTATTTTTTGGGTTAAATTAGATATTTTTGGAAGTAAGAGAGGAAGTGCACGATTGGGGACCCGTTTTCTGAAACTATGTACCTAAACTAGAGAACTGTGTGAACCCAAAATAGTGGATATTCACATGATTGGAATATGGTTTTTTAAACCATGTTTCCTTCAAATAGTAATTATGAGACCCCTATGAAGTGGCGCATGGTTAGGAAAATGGTAAGGGAAAACTATGCACCCTTTCCCAAGAAACTGTGTGTGCAGAATTAATTCGCCTGAAAATTTGTTTTAATATTTCTCGAACCCCACAGCCTTCAACATAATTAGACATGGCTCGACCATAACTCATTTCTCACTTTTTTTTATCCTCTTAGAAAGATTCCAAGTACTTAAAAACTCCATTTATGGAGAATAAAATATAGTATTTAAGAATATTAACCTCTCATATTAAGATATTCTAAACCTGAATGGTCTCCTCACTCTTTTTCATCTTTCTAATATCCTTTAAAGGTATTTTTTTCTTAATTGGTAATGGATTCAGATCTACATTTTCAGGGATCTAATCCATTTGATCCTGGATTTATTTTTTGGATCTATGTCTCATTATTCATTGTGAAATTGAGCATTGTACTTCAATTTTTGTATTTTAGTTGGTGATCATCCATCAATGATATTAAGGTATGTGGTATAAATTTAAAATCCCAGAGTCTTTATTTAATTAGGTTTATGTGATTTTGAAATGGCAATTTACATGAATGTTAAATTGTATCAGAGGTTGAATTTATTTAATTATATTTCTATGTGACAATTGAATTGTCAAAATTTGGGGAAATTTTCATTAGGTGAACCAGATTAATTAATTGGTTAATTAATTAAATTAATTATGTGATTATCAAATTTATTCGATACTGGGATCATGGAATTGGTCCATTAAATGGGATTGTGTAATTGGATAATTTTTTATATATGAAATTTATTAATTAATGGGAATTTGTGGATGTTTGGCTTAACCTTAAGGGTCAATGTATTATTTTATTAAATGTTTAAAAGGGTTTTAATGATGAATTTTTTATATTATTCTATATGATTGAGATAAAGAATTGTTAATGTTGTGATAAATAAAACAGAAACTCATTAATGAGATTGTTTGGTGTGAAATTAAATTATGTATAAAATTATTGTATATGAAATAGTGATCTATGTGATATTTTTGTATTTCTTATATATGTGACATTGAGGTGTGGGACAAATAATGAGGCTCTAAATACCTATATTGGATAGAAAGTGTGTGACAGAGACTGAGGCTCCAAATACCCATGTGATGTTGGGGTGTGGGATAGGGACTAAGGCCCGAAATACCCATATATGATAGAAAGTGTGGGAAAGGGACTGAGGATCTAAATAGTCATGTTACATATGGTGTGGGATAGGGGCTGATGCCCCAATAACCCATAGGGTTCTAGAAACTAGGTTCTATACCCCTAAGATTAGAATTGGACTATGGTTAAAAATGGCCTTGATATGAAATAAATAGAAAATATAAATTATAACCATGGTATTGTGATATGTGATATCCCTTGGAGATAGTTCGGACTACAAAATGGGTTGAAGAAGGTATTGATGGTTTGTGTTTTCTCGGGATCCCAAGATTAATGATGTTAAATAAAGAATAGATGGATATGTAAACTCTTTACTTTATCACTTTTATTTTATTGTTTGTAAAACTACTGATATTATTATTAACTGGATATTGTTTTAGACACCATTGGTGGTGTCCTATATTTAATAGATTAGTCGAGATGGAAGATGTATGAGGGAACCGTATATGGTTTTAGGACCTGCTTGGGAGTGTTGTCAGTGTCTTTATTTTGGGTTTTTGTTTTAAAACTTCCCACTTATTTGGCATGAAACATCTATTGTTTAGTTGTGGATATTTTTTTCTTTTTTGGTTCATCTTTTGATATAGGTTTGTTCTGGTTGTTTTATTATTCTAGTTGTTCTTGATTTTCTATTTTTTATTTCATTGTTATTTCTGTTATTTTTCTACTTTGATAAATAGGGTATTATATTTCCATGACCCTTGCTGCTAGTAGAAAGCCTCTTGAATATAAGGATCTATGCATGAAGTCATGTGACAAACTGGCTTGAGGCACCTGTGTGGCATGTGGGTAAAGAAATCCTAGTGTATGACTTGGACTATATCTTAAAGCATGATTCATATTGAAACATTTACATCACATTATATGATTTATGAAGAATCTAAATGATAAGTGTTATCATTAGAGTAACCTTCCACATAATCTTATTTGTCATTAATATAGACATTACATAAGATTAAATGAATGAATAGTGGCTGAAAGTATATAGGAGTTTTTTTCATTACTATTTAATCATATATTTTTATAATATATGAGTTAATTAAAAAATATTTAAGATTTTTCTAAGGACTATATAAGGCGGAAAAAGAAATCTATATAGTTTTCATTTAGTATTTCTCTTATCTCTTATCAATTATTCCCACCATATCTCTCTCATCTTCCTTATTTTTTACCCAACATACTATCATACCATGGTTGTGAGGAGGTCCCTTCCTGAGTTTTGGATGATTTAGATCAACCTGTGGATACAATATGGATGGAATAGCCTATTGGTTATTCCTAGAGATTTTTATCAAGAAATGATCTGAGATATAATATTTATCTATCTCTCTTGTATGGTATATTTTAATATTTTTTATACATAATTTCATTTTTCTATATCATGGTTAATTTGCAGTGATCTATGTGTTCAACTAATATGGGGTAGAATCAGGGTTTTTTCTTTCACTAATTTTCTACCTTTTTAATAATTACATATAAATACTTTAAATTTTATTATCAATTATAAGAATGATATATCTACTCAATATTATTTATCACACATATACCACATGAAATCTATAAAATAAATCAAGAAAGTGGCAGACGATATTTTAATATTGTTAGAGCCCAAGGTGGGTACCAAATCCTTTTCATCTAGTCAAATTAGAGTCTCAGATATTCCATTAATATCAATTATGAATATAATTATAATAGGGATGTATCATCCTATATCCAAATGTTATATCTCAAAAAAAAGTCCAATTCTATATCCCGATAGAAATTACAAGATTATAATAGCTCTTGCTAATTTACAACACTTTTCCAAGACTTCTTAGGAATATCAAAATTTTGAATTGAAAATCACTATATCTAAATGATATAATCTCTTTCCAAGAAGAGATTATTTAACTACTTGTAGATATTCTTCAACCAGTGTATGAAAATCAAACTCAATAAATTAACTAAGAAACCAGATCTTTCTCAGAATCAAGATTTCTAGACATTCTCATCTCTCAAGATTCTTATTCTATTTAAATGCTAGTATCCCATTAATTTGAGATTATTGATATAATATATAAATAACAATAATGTATATTAGTGTCTCCATAAAACTTTTTATATACTTCCTTCTTTTTTCTATATCTTTTCTACTATCTTCTATGGTAAAGTAGTATTATAGGGTGGGACACGGTTCTTGATTCTTATTCTTCTCCTTCTATCATTTTTCTTCTATATCGATGCACAAGAATAGTTCTCTAGATTATAATTGGATTCTTATTATTTCTTAATACAAAATGAGTAATTTTAATATAATTTTGTATTAGATTCTCAATTTTTCAGTCCCCTCTCTCCTCTACATTTTATATTCTCAAATCACTAGAATATAATTTCTATATTTTGAATATAGAAATTCTATTGGATTTATAATATTCTCGTCATTGAATCATATTTAAATTCTCTTACAATATTAAAAAAAAATATCCCTCATTTAATTTCCTATATCTAACAGTATTCCAAGAATACCATTTATCTCTTTTAATCCCATAAAAATTAATCTCCACTTAATTTTTAAAAAAATAACTTAATTATATTTCTCAAATTATTTACACAAAACTCATAAATGAAAAACATCCACATCTTTATAAATAAAATACAGCACAATAGTTGTATCTTATTACTTCATATTATAGTGAATTAGTCTTTAGGATTCCCAAATAAGCATTAGCTTTCATTTTAATTCATAGAATACTTCAATGCCTGATCCTCTTCAACATATTTTAAAGATCATATTTCTTAATATTAAGCAAGAATCACAATATTATTTAGGGTATTTAAATCAATAAATAATTGTTTAGTAATTGAACAATATATTTTCTAATAAATCTATCATTTTTTTGAAATATTTTTTCACACGTAAGATATATAATACCTTACAAATCAAAAAAAAAGTGTTACACTTGTGTAGATTTTCACTGTGCATCAGTAAATTGTTTTTCTATTTTTTTAGAGGGAGTCCTAAAAAATATAGTTCACATTAGCTGAACATATCATACACATTACATATGGTTCTCCACTAGTTTTTATTTCTTGCTCTGTAAGAAATTCATCTTACGCAAGCCTCGATATTTAATACAGATCATCATAAGTTTTTTTTCATTTCATATTTTTAGTATAGTACTAAAATAAAAACCTACACGTACCAATAATATCATTTTATGTCCATCCTTTTTCATATTCACTTTTTTCCCAGGGTAGAATATCTTAAATAATATATTATATATATTATATATCATAGTTATCATATTTCGTTCCCACATTACAACATAAAGTCTCATAAATATAGTATTAATCACAAAAATACCTCATACACAAAAGTTATTTAAAAATACTAGTATAAAACTCAAATAAGTATATTTCATATCATTTTGAGGGAATGATATATATATATATATATATATATATAGGTTTCATACTTTTTCAAATCATTTTTTTTTGCTAATGAAAAATATAATTCATTTTAAATTACTTATTTAATTTTTATGCTTCAATGTAGAATTTTTAAAATTTTATAAATTTCCTCATAACCTACTAAAATATCCTTATAGGATCTTCGATACACATCTAATGAAATTTCAAAATATCATAATTTTTTTTTAAAAATTTAACTTCATTTCAAAATTCATTCAACATTTATATAATAAAATCTAATTTTTTTGAAAAAACAATAATGCATTTTAATTCCATTATCATTTTATATTCATTAAACCATAATCCAAGTGATAATATTCTATAAATACTGAATCTGTAATTCTCAATAATTTTTATATCCTTTCTCCAAACATTATTCATATATTTACTTATTTAAGTAAATCTATTCTAGTTGCTCAATAACCATCCTCTCCAACACTATTTAAAACTGTTACAGATAGTGCTACGTCTAACCATTAGAACCTATCATTAATTACATTCAAGAATATATCAATCATATTCACATTTATAGGTTATTTTCTTGAACCTAAATAGCCAAATTCTTTATGTCAATGGTAGTCCTTGGTTATTTCCCTAAGAAACAGCTCAACTCATCAACATTAGGATCTTCCTTCATCACCCAAGACACCAATATATATTTACTTTATTGTTTATAAGAAATAAAACAAAGAAAATATTTTGTGTTCATCAATATACAACTATATTTTTTTAAAATAACTTCAACTACCTTACAAAAAAATATATATAATTGTCTTCCATAATTCACAGTTTCTCTACCTCTTATTGATAATATATATAAAGCTATTGGTGTAAAGTAAGTAATTACTTATCTATTCAATATAAATAGTTCACATTTTCTATCCTTATTGTTATTTTATCTCCCATTTGATAAAAAATTAGTCAGAGACACATTATAGAAGAATTGTAACATCTTAGCAACCATTATTGTTATCTTTTCCTTCTAGAGAAACAATTGCACAATATTTATATTTTTATTGAAGAATATGATGAAAAACATAATGTTAAATTTTTATAAATTAAATTAGGTCAAATTAATTTCATTTTTTAAATCATTTTATCAAAATTTCAATACAGTAAATTATATTTGATTTTTCTCAAAATATTGATTTTTCAGCAAATAGTGAAAATTAATCATTTTTTTAAGTGCCATTTATTTTCATTGAAATATAAATATAATATTTTTAATTTGGTCATAAATTAATATAATTCTCATTTATTTAGATATAATATAATTATTTATATATTAATCCATATTATAATTTATCTTATTATAAAAATAGTTTAGTCTAAAAAAAGAGTTTTTTTTATAAAACTATTTTCTGTCGCACTTTATAGTATTATTGTAAAATGAATTTATTCCAAGTATATATTATACATAATTTAATAAAATTGATTCCAAATTTATAATCTTCATAATTAATAATATTTAATAATGTCAAATTACATTTTTTCATAACGAATAGTAAAAATTTGACACTATGGTAAAAGGGTAAATCGGGATAACCTAGGTCAAAACTAAGTGATTAGGAAAATATTTTTCAAAATAATTCTTATTAGATTAAATTATTTATACCCTTATCAGCTTAGTTTTTAGATTTAATTTTTTATGGGAATTTTTTCCTCGAAAATGACCTATATTATATTATTAGTAAAGAATAATATAAAATGTCATTCTCTTGTTTCTAAATTTCTCTAATATACTCATTTAAAGATAAAAATAAGTTTCTAAATTATATCACATGCTATTTTTATAATAATTAAATTTTTTAATGATGTAAATTTATTTATAATCTTTAGTTATTGCATAGTTACCATAAATCCCCATACAATGGAGATGTGATATTTATTAATATAATTGAAAAATAATGTAAAGAGTATTAATAATATTAAAAGTAATATTGTTTGGGAAAAATATTATATCCCATGGATTTTGTATATGAATATTATATATTTCAGATGTTTTAAAGTTTAATATTATAATTACATAACTATCTTTATGACTTTAATGTCAAATTAAATGAATAGTTCCCAGAAAAAAATTAAAATGTTTTATAATAAAGAATATATTATCAAATGATTAAAAATTAATAAAACTATAATATTCATCCAAGTGAGTTTTATATGGTTTAAAACATCTACCATACACATTTATTTTTTAACTTTACTTTTATGGAAACATTATTTACCCTTAACAAATAAAAAACATTGATTTTATTCTAATTGTCAAAAGGGTTAACGGTGGTAAAAACTAAGAGATAAGGGTCAAAATGACTTAAAAACGTTCATAAACTAAATTGGATGGATTTATTTCAACATTATCCTTATCAAATTATAAGACGAGTCATTTTTTAACCATTTTACCAAAAAAGTGACTTAATGATATGTTAAAACATTGAGAAATTTCATGTGTGCCACTCACACCAATTATAAAAAGGCACTACCTCCCATATCTTATTCAAACATACTTAGAAATATATCTTTAAACAAAATAGGAAATAATATCTCCCCAATATCCTTAGTTTCATTCTAGAGGTTTTGTTTTTCCAAAAATACCAACCCTATTGTCTTTAATAAGATATCCAAAGGAGGATTCTCTAAAAGAATGTAGTCATTTTTTCTACTCGTTCAGGTTTATTTCTTCTTGTAAATCTAGTAAATCTATTGTAACTATAGTAAAATAATTATTAAAGAATCATAAATATAATGGTATTTTATTATTATTATGTTACAGTCATTTTTTATCTCTTTTCCATCCTATGAAAAGTAAAAAAAACATCACTCTTTTGTACATATATATACTGTCTCCACAGAGAGGTGTAATTAATATTTTTGTAACCACAGTTCATGGAGGTTTATAAATACAGAACTAATTAATATATATGATATTTATTAAATTATTATTATGATATAAATATAATATATCTTTTATCGTACTATCCTTCCACTTGTTAAAAAAAATATGATGTCGCTCTTGTGTACGTGTGGACTTCCACCTCCATGAAGCGACGTGATTCATTTTTCATGTCCTCATTTAAATATTAATTAAAATATGTATATAATTATTATATGTAATATTTATATAATTATTAAAAATCTGTATATTATGGAACCATGACAAATATAGAAGGACTGAAACTACCAAACTAATACATACATGAAAAATGAAACATATAACCCTCGAAAACGACATTTTAAATATAGAATTTTTAGTACAATTGTATTGGAATTGTATAATTGTATCATATATGATATTACAGGTTTGTATTTAGATATATTATATAATTATAATAACTTTAAATTTATTATCAAAGAGGCTAATTTCAATTCCAAAAATTGTTTGACCTGTGGTAAGGTTTTATTTCACTATCTCATAATTATTTGATATTGTTTATGTCTAAGTATTTACTTAGGGAATAATTTCATATTTCTTTATTAAATATAATATATTTTCTTATCCAATTTTATATTTGAAATTTATAAGTTACCCTCAAATTTTTCTCTATTTGAGTACTCAACAGACATAAAGAATATTTTTAAGGAAATTTTACTTCATTTCTCACGTCGGTAGGAAATATTTTTTCTTCCATATCCATGCTTTCTAAAAATAACTACAATAAGGTTTTTAAAATTATCATATGATATTATAATTTCATTTTTAAACAGGATTTATTTTTTATGAAACATTTTCAAAAAATTCATTTTATCATTTTCCGAATGAGGTACTTTTGGATTTTTACTAAAAATGTGAATGGAATATTTTTTTTTAATATACACAACATGAATAAAATTACCCAAATTTATTACCACTCAAATATTTTAAGATCTATTTAAATGAATAAAAATGTATTTTAAAATAAAATATTTTACTTCATACTTCTTAAAAAATAGATTTTATTATAAGTGACTTCAAAATAATAATGGTATTTTTCACAAGAAATACTTCGATGATATTTTGAAAGTAATTTAATACATATAAATATTAATTAATTAATATTATACTTTACTATATATATAATCATTTAAATCAACCTCCATATTTTTCTCTCAGGCATATAATCATGTTACAATTATTTATTGGGAAAAATATTATCATTTCATATGCAACTTATTCAATTTGAATGTTTATATTGATTATGTATTGAATTTCTACGCACTAATTTCTTATGATAACTTAATAGGAGTTAATAAGTTATGTGAGGGTCCTATTATAGACCCTTGATGAATCAGTAGGTCTCATGAGACAAAATAATTTTGGTATTTGTTGTTTATATTACCTATTTTTGTATCTTGTCTTGGAAAATATCCTTGACAATAAGATTATGGTGTCTAGAATTCTAAATTCTATTATTATGAAACTATTTAAAATAATCCATGTAATTATTTATGTTATAATATTATCCCTAGAATCATCCCATTATAAGGATATAGTTATATAGAATATTTTATTATTGTTTATCATAGAAATATAATTAATATTTTATTTATTTTATAATAGCATCTATTGTATAACTAACCTTACTAATCATCTAAACTCACCCTTTATTATGTTTTGATTTCACTAGGATACTTATATGGGATATATAAAAGTGATCAAGGATTTAGTATAAGTAATAATAAATTTCCAACAAAAAATATTACATTATCTTTTAGGTTTTTAGATGTAATGTGAGAATATTGTATGTATTGAATCTCCCAAGACTAATAAATAATATAGTCTATCAGGATTTTATACCAAAAATATTTTTGAAAATATATTAAAAAAACCAAATATAGACTGCTGGAGTCATGGTGTTATAGTTTTTTTCAGATTAAGTTTAGTAAAAACTTTATAAACTAGATTTTGGATAACAAATATTTGAAAACATAACCTTATGAGAATATCTGAGTATATGCAACATTATATGTTTACATTATAAATTTTATATTAAGGTAAATATTATGTGGTTTTATTATTAAAAAATACATTTATGGATACTATAAGTGGACTAGGTTTTATAAAAAATGCATCTAGGGGTAATAATCCAGAGACGACTTGGTTGGGTATATCCTGGTAATCATTATGGGGCGCAGTGAGTGTTCCCTTAATGTGCACCTAGTTTGACACTCTCGATGGATATTATTAGGTTAATTTAGATTTTCGTTATAACCCATTATTAAATATTTCAAAATATTTTTATTAATTGATAGATTCTAAATGATACTAAGATTATTATTTTAAGATTAGTTTTGAATAAATGTTTATGTAATTTTAAGTGTTTAAGTATTTTTAAAATTATACATTATGATTCATAATGTTGTTATCTAATAGAATATCTGTCATTGTTTTGAAATTGAACCTAGAATATAGAATTAAAATCACATCAATGGATTTAATCTATGTAGGGATTTTCCTCCTAGCCAAGATAATGGGGTAAGAGCCGGAGCTAAATTAATTATAACTATATTGGGAAGCTAACTCGGCTTATGACTAATAAACTTTCCCTTATATATTTTCTAAACTATCCAAAATGTTATGTTAAAATGTTAAATGGTTTCATGAATAAACAACTCCATCATTTGGTGGTACAACTAATCTATTTTTAGATGTGTAATGGATAATTTCCTTAGAGAATATATTGCTTGATTTGGGAAGTAATGAAATAGATAAGGTTATCCTAGTAGTTTTTTATCTTTTATGGGATGAGGATCTATGGTGCTTATTTATTCAAAACACTAAGGATGATGAGAAAAAATAAAATATATATTGGAAGTATTTTAAGGTGTTTTCTTGGAAGAATATTTTCCATATGATCAATCAGTAGTAATAGAGAGAAAATTCCAAGGATTAAGACAAAAAGGATATTAAAATATTTTTATGTATGAGGTTACTTTTACAAGGTTATAAATGTTGTTTTTGGACTATATGTGTTGTCCAAAGAGTAATATTGGCCTTTTTATTTGATGGGATAAGTAAAATCCTTCTGAGGGAACTTTTCTCCCAAACATTCTTATTATATAAGGATATATTATCTTATACTATCAAGAGAGGAAAATAATTCACTAGGTATTATAAATTTAATAGAAATAAATATAGGAATCTGGATATTGATCACTCTAGAAAATAAAATATAGTAAAATGAAATAAGTTAAGGGTGTAATTTCTAACATTAATAAATGGGGAAAGAAACACAATGTAATATGATTTCGAGGAATTAGAGTTGACATTAGTAATAGAGATAAATTCCTTTTGTCTCGTGGTTTTGGGGATAAAAAAGAAGCTTCCAATGTTTAATTATTCAATTATAAGGATATGGGTCACTATAAAAATAAATTTCCCAAGAATCAAGGTAATTTTCCTCAGAAAAGGCCAAGGGAGTAAGAAAAATCTTATCTGGTCACTTCAACTGAGGTGAAAGTTCCAAAAAGATATGGTGGTGGGTACATTAATCATATTCTCAAAGTTAGATAATGATTTATTTGATTCTATATCTTCACACTCTTTTATATCTTCAATGTTTTTATAAGAAAATTTGATATTTCCCTATTACATTAATGTGGGAGTTTTAATTCAAGATTCCTATTAGAAATATCACCACAGCAATGTTGTTTCGATTAGTTCTTATTATGTCCCGTAAACATTCCATATTTGTAGACATTATTATATTACCTATTTTTTTAAGTTGATATAATCCTCAATATATATTGTATTTAAAAAAATAATGTAAAAAATTTTATTTCCAAGCAAAATAAATTATGATTCATGATACAGATATAGAATTTTTTATCTTTAGAGGGGAGACTTCATCATATGGGTTATTTCTAGATCCACCTCCAGTTCCTCTTTAAAATAAGATTCTTAGGGAAGAATATTTAAAATATATATAGGTGAAAAATGTAATCATAAAATTGAGTATGTTCCTATTATACAGGGATACATAGATGTATTTCCAGAGTAATTTCATCAGTATACACTAGAATGTGAAGATAACTCTTCCATTTATTTAATTCTTAATCCAAGACATATATCAAGCACTCTCTATATAATGTCCACTATGGAATGTATGGGGTCACAGAAAAACATATAGGAGTTATGAGAAAATATATTTATATGATTGTGTGTTTCACCTTGGGGATCCCCCATTCCTTTCATTAATAATAAAGATAAATCTATGAGGTTTTTCATTAATTATAAGGAAATCTATTCTATTATTGTATAGAAAAAGTTTCATCTTCCCCACATTGTGGACATGTTTGATCAACTCCCTAGAGATCAATATTTTTTCAAAATTAACCATCATATTGGGTATCTTCAATTAATAGTAAATAAAGAAGATATTCCAAATAAAATATTTCATATGAGGTATGGACATTATAAATTTACAATAATTCCATTATATTGACTAATACACCCTATATTTTTTGGATCTAATAAATAGAGTGTTCGAAGAAAATATTTATTATTTTTTAGGTTTATTTATTTAATATATATTTTATATTATAAAAGATATGAAAATTAAGAGAATCACTTTCATATCATTCTTAAGACTATTAGAAGAAATGATTTATATGGAAAATTTTTAAAGTGCGAGTTTTGGATTCATAACGTTTCCTTGGTTATCCATATTATCTCCAAGGATGGAATTTTAGGTGATCATTTGAAGACAAAGGCAGTAAAATAACGGCCTACACCAATGAACATAACCAAGGTACATAGTTTCATTGGTTTGGTCAGTTACTATCAGTGATTTGATCAGAATTTTACCTGATTGGATATCCCATTATCCATGTTTATAAGTAAAGGGGTTAAGTTCATATAGAAAATGGAATGTGAGGAATTTTTGGATAAATTAAATAGAATACTGTTCAATGCTTTGATTTTGACACTACAATTAAGAAATGATGGATTTTTCATGTATAGGGATGCAACAAATAAATAAATTAGATGCTTCCTATTGAAAAATGATAAATTTATTTCTTATTCTACGTGGAAGAAAAATAAAGATAAGTTAAACCTTCCTACCCATGATCTTGAGTTGGCAGCTCTAATATTTTCTTTAAAGATATGGACATATTATCTCTATGGAAAAATATGTGAGATATACGCATATAAAATGAGTCTGAAATATATATTTTCATAAAACGAGGTCAATATGATGAAAATTAGTTAGTTATAGATACTCAAGGATTATGATTTCTTGATAAAATACAATTGTGACAAGGCTAAAAATGTGGATGATGTGTTCAATGGAAAAGATCATAATGTTCTAACTATGATTATAATTGACTAGGATTCTCCATTTGGGGACCTATTAATGTTGGATATGCGAATTACTATGTAAGGGTAAACATCACTCATTTTTCAAGTGATTGAAAAATCATCTTTTTTTGAAAATATAAAAACTTATCATATTGATAATTATAATTATCAAAACAAAATTAAATCCATAAAAGAGACGATGTTGGTAGACTTTGTTTATGAAGATGGTGTTTCTAAATTTGGAAAGAGTTTTGGTGTTCTATCGATACCATAGTTGAAAAGTTAATTATTTAATGATGCCAATATCCTGAATTTCTCTATATGTCATTATAAAACCAAGATGTATAGGTATCTAAAGGAATAGTTTTAGTGAGATAATATGATGTTGTATATTTTTTATTATGTATCAAGATTCTTGGTTTGTCGATAAGTCAATTCTGAGAGACGACAACATATATGAGTCATGAAAACTATAACTATTACAATATGAAAATTGGATTAAATTTCTATGTATTTTTTCACTATATTAATAAATAATAAAACACTAAATGATTCCAAATGTGTTATTTTTTTCTTTATACCAAATCTACACATTTTCACACAATAAAAGTATATTTACCAACTGAGTGTCTTGAACACTCTATATTAATATATTTTGAGTATTTTATAGTTTACCCCTTTCAATTATATCTAATTATGATCCAAAATTAACATCAAAATTTTAGAAAATTCTTTAAAAGGATCATTGTACTGAGCTATACTTGGGAACCGCCTATCATCCTTATTCTAAAGGGAAATTCAAGAGAATAAGTAAAAATTTATGAGACATGTTATGTCGTGATCTCCTAAAATTAAAGGCATGGAGGATTATTATTTAACATTCATAGATTATTTATATAATAATATTTTAAATTTGAGTATTAAAATGGTGTCATTTAAAGAATTATATAGAAAAAGATGTTGAAATATATGACTTTTTGGGATGTAGTTCTTAAAATTAATCTGGTAGCACTAGAGCTTGTGTAGGAGACAATAATAATGGTAAAGATTAACCAAACTGAGATTAATGATTTTCAAAGAAGTCAAAATATATATTCTTATAACCAAATGAAATAATTGTATTTTCAAGTGGGAAATCACATTTTTTTGGATGTATATCCGTGGAAGGTTTTTATAATGTTTGGTAATAAACAAAAATTGATCCCCATCTACATTAGACGTTTTGAAATTAAAGAAAGAAGTTGATTATGGATTACCATTTAAAAATGACACATGGACACTCTATAGTGAATGATTTATTCCATATATATTTATGGAGGAAGTAAATTCCAGATAAATTTCATATGATCACATTTGAGTAAATATAAATAAAACACGGTTAATCTTACAATGAAAGTCTTATATGTATTTTGGAAACTAGAGAACATGTGATGAGGAATAGTACAACTTGGCTAGTAAATAAACATTTTATAAATCAAAGGATGTGTGAGATGATGTTATATACTAAAGATATTATGATAAATAACCAATAAATATGTTTATGAGGTGATATTAAGAAAATTTTGAGGATTAATGTTTTTGAAGGAGCTAATAATTTAACACCTAAGCATCAATTATAGTAACCTTTTCATTCATAGGAAATATTATCATAATACATGTTGTTTTATTCAAAAATGTGATTAAAAACTAAACTCTAAAATTTAATAAGTTTAAATCTCTTAAATTAATTACATTTTTGAAATCATCATAGTAAAATTATCTTAATGTGACCTTTCGGTATTTTCTAAAAAATTAATTTCTCAGGAAATCGTGAAAAGTATATATTTTGTTTAACTTTCATTGGTTTTCATTGAAACAAAATTATACTATTTTGAATTTTATCCCAAATTAATATAAGTATCCTTTAATTGGATATGATCTAATTAATAATATATGAATAAAAATTATACTTTATCTTAGTATAAAAAACTTTTATACTTAAAAGGCTTTTTTCTTGAAAAATGTTTTTGGTTTTTCTTTTCGAGGTTATTATAAAATATATTTCTACCAATTATTGATATTTAATTCTTTAAAATAAATAATATAGAATTAATTTTCATAATTATTAATATATAATATGGTCAAATAAATTATTGTTCAAAATGAATTCTTAAAAATTATAAAACAAATTCCGCATGGAAAAATGGTAAATCGGGTAAACCAAGGTTAAAAATAAGTGATAAGACCACCATTTTCCATATTAATTTTTATTGGATGATTTTATTTATACCATTATCTCTTTAATATCAAGATTTAGTTTTTTTTTGTCGGACACTTGTCCAACAAAATGACATATATAATATTTTAAGTAAATAAAAACACAAAATGTCACCCTCTTGTTTTTTAATTTCTCTTATTTGTAAACATAGGGATAAAAATAATTTATGAATTGTTATTAAAGTTTTTTGGTAATAATTAATTTATTTATCATGATGGTAACTAAATAAAATTTTTAGTGATTTTATAGTTACCTTAAATAATTACACAATGTCAACGCAGTACTTATTCAATAAATAGAAAAATAAAATAAATGATTTTATAATATTAAAAGTAACAAAATTTGGAAAAATTATTGTGTCCCACAAATTCTATATATTAATATATCTTATTTGTTATGTTTTAATGGTTTATATTATAATTTCAAAAATATAGTGATGCTTTTAATGTCAATGTAAATGAATAGTTCCAAAATGACATTAAAACTATTTTATAATAAACAATATTTTACTAAATTCATTAAATTTCATAAAAATATAATATCCATCTAATTGGAATAAGTATATTTTAACATAAGAAAAAATGGATACTTTATGGTTTACTTTTCCATTTATGGTAACATTTTTTACCGATTAAGAGTTAAAAAGATTCATTTTGTCATAATTGTTAAAAGGGTTAGTGGGGGTTAAAACTTTTAGATAATGGTAAAAATGACTTAAACACATGATTAAAAATATTTTGTTGGTTTCATTTCATCCTTAACTGTATAAAATTTTTCAATTATTATATTTAATCCATGTTTCTAAGAAAGTGACATAAGAATATTTTAAAACAATGAAGGATAAAAAATATTCCACTCACCTCAATTATAAATGCGCACCTACTCCCCTCACTTCATCACACCTATTGAGCCATTTTTTATAACCAAACACTAAAACATTATCTACCTATAATCCTTATAAAAATAAAATAGGAACTTTTCCCCCCAAAATAACAAACCTTCGGTTCTTAATATGAGATCCAATTGAGTTTTATCTAAGAGAAGGTAATGATTTTTAGAACACTTCCAAATTTATTACTTCTTCGACTGTCTCAAAAAAATAACACATAATAAAACAAATAACACCAATATAATCAATATAATAATATTTTATTATTATTATGGTAAACCCATTTCCCATATCCTTTATATTTTATTAAAAATGAAAAACATATCTCGTGTGTATTTACGGCATATCATATCCACATAGCAGTATAATACATTTTAATCACCGATTTAAATGGATAGTTATAAAGATAGAAATAAATTAATTAATATTATAATTATAGAATAATTATTAATATAAACATATCACATATAATTTACTTTATCACTCATTCACACATTAAAAATTATAACATCTCTTGTTCGTATGTGTGGTTTGTCACCTCCAAGAAGCGATGTGATTCATTCTTCATGTCTGCATTTAAAGGATAATATCACATGTGTATATAATGAATATATATGTTATTTATATCATTATAAATATAATATATATTATATAACTATGGTCAATATGCAATGAAAAAAACTACATGACTGAAACATACATTAAAAATTAAACAGAGAACAATCGGAAACGACGTTTTTAATAAATGATTGTTAATAAAAATGTATGGAAATGTTTTAATTACATCATATATGATATTTAAATATTAATATTTTCTAGAATATAATTATAATAAACCTAAAGTTATTATATTGGAGGATAAAATCACTTACAAAACAATTTGGTTTCTAAGTCAGGGTTTATTTCACTGTATCATAATTATTCCGGATTATTACGGTATAAGTCTCAAATTGGTGAATTATATAATATTTCAATCTTAAATCCAATATATTTTCTTATACTCTGATTATTCATGAAAATTACGTTTTTTACATTCATTTTTTTCTCTTTAAGTACTCAATTGACTAAAATAATATTTTTAAGGAAAATAGATTTATTTCTCTCTTTGGTAGAATTTTTTTTATTTTATTTCAATGTTCTATAAAAAAAATACCGATTTTTTAAATATTAATCTGTGATACCTTAAATTTATTTTTACCTTGGATTTAAATTTTATATAATGGCTGAAAATTAATATAATTATAATTTTCTAAATGAGTTACTTTTTACTTTTTATAAGAAATTTGAAAGGAGTTTATTTTAACATACATGACATGAACGGATTTTCCTGCCATTATTACTGGTCAACCATTTGAAGCTTAATTTGAAAGTTTCCAATTTTATTTTAAAATAAAATTATTTTATTAATATTTTCGAAAATTTAATATTTTAAAATAAGTATTTTTAAAATATAAAGGGTATTTTCCTTATGAAATCTTGTAATGATATTTTTAATGTTTTTTCATTTATGTTAGCATTCATTAGTGAATATTATAATTTACAAGATATATACTCTTTTGAAACCATCTTCTATATTAGTGTATATGGATTGTGATAATTTTATATTTATTTATTGGTGAAAATATTAACATTTCATATGTTGTATTTTCAATATGGCTTCTTATATTCATTATGTATAACATTTTTATGTAACCCTTTCATATAATGAATTAATTTGTCTTTTTAATTTATTGGAAGGTCCTATTATAGTTTCCCTGTGCATCATATGGTCTCATGAGAGAAACTAGTTTGGGTATTTGGTGTATTCCTCACCTTTTTATATGTTGTATTAGTACAAGGCCTTCATGGTAAGATTAAAATGTCCAACATTATGAATTCTATAATTATGAAACTAGTTATTTTAATATATGTGGATAATTAGGTTTTTATGTTATCGATGGATTTATTCCCCTTTAATGTTATTATTTGTATGTAATATTTTATTATTCTTTATATTGTCCATTTTATTCATGTTTCACCTGTTATTTGATAGATTCTGTTGTATTCATTACATTACTGAGGATATAAGCTCACACTATATTATATTTTCCATTCTCCAATATACCAATAAGGAATATATGTGTCAAATAAAGGATATAATAGAATAAATAATAAATTTATCATAATAATTATTTTATTTTATTTTATTTTTCAGATAAAATAGGAGAATCAAATATGTATCTAGCTACACATGACTAATAAACTATTCAATCATTCAGGATGTGATCAATTGTTTTTTATGCTAACCAAGTAAATTACCACTATCTTTAGGTTGTTAGGGTTGGGATATTATAATAATGGGATCACATATCTCTTAGTATTGATCCATAAATTAATAAACACTAAGTCTTTATGATCAAACATTAGTGTAGAAATCAAAATTTAATAATATAAACTTTAAATATGTCTATAAAATATATAAAATGTGATATCAACTTTGATTTCCTTTTTAATGGATGTTCAAATATATATAATAATTATTTTATTACCTACACTCATCTTAAACAATCAAATTAAAAATATTCAAGTGAAATAATTTTTCATTCCCTTTTAAACTATTTTCTTAGATTAAGAATCAATAAACCTTAATAACAAAATTTAACATAGTCTAAAACATGATCTGAAATCTGATCATCATAACCTACCTTCATCTTTTTCATTTTTTGTCTAGAAATACAGATTCACAGAAAATAATTTAAATCTAGGGGCTTATTTTTTTGGATATATCTCACTCAAGGAATTCACATGAAATATATCATCATGTATTGTTGTGTATAGATATCCTATCATTTTATAAATTTTACTCCATGATTTATCAACATAAATATCCATTAATAAAACACAAGGCTCATAAATTCCTATTTTGTGTTTAAGACTAGGTTTTTAATACATAAAACATGGAAGCCTTATTTTATTTTCAATATTGAGATCTAAAAATCCATTCAAGCTCCTAAATATTCATGTTATAACCTAAGTAATACATATATAATTGGGTGAGATAAAGATACTCTTATGGGTATAAATGTGATAAGGAAACATAGCATGTGATTCATATGTATAACATGATATCATAAAAGAGAATGCACATGAGTAATCACATGGAAGCGTACTATAAATAACATGGTATCATAGGATCATGGAATCATAAGAAATAAGTTAGTAATATATAACATGAAATAAAAAAGAGTCAAGGAAAACAACCTAGATAATATCACATGGTAGAAAATGGCATATATTGGATTAGTTTTACTCCCAAATCTCATACATGAAATCCCATGAGTCTGAAACATTAACTAATTCATTGGAGTGTGATTTGGGAATATCCATCATAACATGCTAAAGATATATGTGTTCCATATAAAGGAAATCAATTTTAATGTATAACATAAGAATTACCCATGAAAAAAATGGGTTTCATAGTATTTATTCATATCATATTCAATGGAAATTTTTAAATGAGATAATTTTTAAATGATCATAAGGAATTTTTTACCCCATAAAAGTAATGGTTAATAAAATATGTATATATGTGAGATACATATATACATAATTTATAATCAATCCATTACATCATTGTTTTTTTCATTTTTGAAAATAATTTAAAAAATATTGTTGAGTAAAATAAACTTTTCACTTTGGGTGACATCAAGGGATGTCATATAATATGGAAAATGATTTTGAAAGATCACTTGAACATTTAGGGAGGGAAATATCACTTCCATTTTTAAAAAAGTTAATAAAAATATAAAACATTATCAAAAATTAAAAAAACATTTGAAAATAACCTTTGAAACATAAAAAGTAATCATTAAATAATTGATTGTTCATGATAATCAAAGAGTTTCGTTAATGATAAATACATTGAAAAATATTACATTCAAACTTCATTAAGAAAATTCATAAATTACCTTTTTTGGAAAAATATAGGAAAATTCCATTTGAAATTTTTGTAAAAAATAACGAAGGATAAAAATGTATTTTAAAAATAAGGTTAAAATATTTTTGAATATGTAATGTTCCTAACCCGAAAGCCACTATAACAAGTGCCTCAAGCTGGGTCGTCACATGTCCTTAGGTGTGCCGCCCCATATAAAAGAGGCTATCAACTAGTAGATGAAGGTACCGGGAGCAACGGAGGCTCGTGGGTGGATGTGCCCACTTGACGTTTTGTCATTAGCAATGATCAATCCGGGATCAATACGACGATAAATGAAAAACACCATAGATCGAATCACAAAAATAGACAAAGGATGAGAATAGTCCCGGAATCACAAAGAAGTATCATCACAGGTTTATTATAATTAAATTAATTAATTGACAAGAAGTACCTTGTATGGAATTCTTTCTTCATTGATATATCTGATCACATTCCGATGTGATTCGCCACTGCATCGCAGAATCCAAGTATATACTTCCTCTAGTGGTGATCCACATGTGCACCACGTATATTTGGACGTCGCCAAAGGAATCTCCGGGTGTTAGGGTGGAGAAGCCTTTGCTTGCATTGTCCCCCATAGATCACCTTGATCCAATGGAGGAGGATCTCTCTCGGTCTTCAGTGCGTTCATGGAGGAAGGAGTTCTTAATGCCTTGGGGGAATTCTCCAGAATTGTTGTGAATAATTATTAGGTAAAAGTGTTGGGGTTGTGAGGATATTTATAATCAGGTTTGAGGTTATAGAGTTATGACAACAAAGAAACGAGTTACGCATTTTATTTATTTCATTAACTCTTATTAAAATCCCTCATTTCTCGTCATTAATTTTTTGACATGCGTACATGGTAATTATAATAAATATAATTTAATAATACGATATTATTTCCTCAAAATCCTGACCAGAAAAACTAAATGACATGTGATCATTAATACATGATGTGTACTCATTTTTCATTTCCTTTCCAAAATTAAAACTACATGGCATGTAAATTCAATGTACACGGCATTATATCTTGTTTTCATTTTATTCTTACTCCAACATTAAAATGATTTAGGATTACTTTAATAATTTTTAAACCACATACGGTAATAATCTTTATTCTACTTGAGATACTTGGATATACTTAGTGAGTAACCCTCTAGGCCTCTTTCTTGTTGGAATTAGGTGAGCTTTCCTAAAGTCCAAGATTACTGTCTAGCAATGGTTCAAGGCACCCCAGAGAAAGAAGTTTATGCCTCATTGAAGTGTCACCTCATAGGATCACTTACCATGTAATTTAATCATATTGTCTCAATTTCTCAACAAGTAGGTTTCATGGTAGTGTCATAAAACTATATGGTTGATATGTCATTCTTTGATGTCCAGAAATAAACTCTCCATGACACCATGGCCATGGAATTTGGGCGACAGTTCTATTTCAATCAAAGGGCCTGAGATATCTACTTCCATAAACATGGAAGGGTAAAATCCTTCGTCAAATTATTCATTAACAACAAATCATTCGTGACACCCCCAAAGTATCCTACTTCACGCTAACTTTCTTCATGATGGTTTTCATCAGCAAATCTAAGTGTGCGAGTCATGACATGAGTAAATGATAATATTCTAGTCTAAGTTCCATTACACATGCTCGTAGATAGAAAAGTTCAATGACACCAAGACATGCAGAATTATTACTGGCGAATCTGTTCTCATAATCTCCCATCTTGGAGATTACCAAGTGTGAACTCCATGAGAGAGATTCTCATCTTCATATGAGTACTCACACAGGATGGTCTGTATAATATGTTTCCTATCATAATATTTCATCCAATTATAAAACTTTATTTGAGAACATTGTTATTTCATTTCAAAGTTCTCATCATAGAGGGGATCTACCTTGACCTAATTAATGAAACAAATATTCTAGGACATTATTATATTATAGTAATACAGAATAATGAACAATATATAATAACTGTACATTCATGTAATCAAAGTATAAATAGTTTGTTCTCAGGACACTAACTCTAACAAACTTCCACTTGGACTAGATCCAATTGCCTACGACTTTTAGTCCACTTGACTTCACATGATGATCATGTTTCTAATGAGTCAAATACTTAGTCTGAGGTTCGCCCAAGTTGTCTTTTTTGGAAATGATACTCATTGTAACTTCACCGCTCTGAGAAAAATCCCCCAAGATATGATACTTCAAAAGTATGAGATTTTTCTGCTGAGGTGACCATGGATCTTTTTCAAGTTTCGTCGCTGTAGTATTATCACAATAGAGTGTGATAGGATCTTTTCTGCTAGGTAATACATCTCGCTCTTGGATGAAGATGCACATATGTACTGCTTCTTTAGCAGCCTCAGAAGCTGTGATATACTCATACTCTGCTGTAGAATATGCAACCACACCTTTCTTTAAGCTCTTCCATCTCACTCCACCTCCATTCAAACTAAATATGTATCCAATCTGCGACTTCATGACATCCTGATCAGTCTGGAAACTAGAATTTACATGTCCTCTAATGACTAGTTTCTCATCTCCTCCATAAACCAAGAACATATCCTTAGTATGCCTCGGATACTTAAGGATAGTCTTGACTACCATCCAATGGGAGTCTCCCGGATCAACTTGATATCTTCCTACTACACTTAATGCATAAGCAACATCTATCCTTGTACATAGAATATCATACATGACTGGACCAATTGTAGATGAGTAAGGGATCCTTTCCATTTTATTTCGTTCCAAATGTGTCTGAGGACACATTTTCTTGGATAGATGAATTCCATGTCACACTGGCAATAATCCCTTCTTGGATTGTTCTATACTGAATCTCTTTAGTATCTTTTCAATGTATGTACATTGACGCAGGCCCAATATTCTCTTGGATCTATCATAATGGATCTTGATCCCAATAATATATGCTGCCTCTCCCAACACTTTCATAGAGAAGCATTTATCGAACCATACCTTAACTGATTGAAAGACAGGTACATCATTTCCAATTATTAATATGTCGTCAACATTTACTATTAAGAAAATGACTCCACTTACTCTAAAACTTTTTTAGGAATAAGTCTCACATTTTTTCTTAACAAAGACAAATTCTGTTACAGCTTCATCAAAATGAATATCCCATCACCTTGATGCTTTATTTAATCCATAAATGGTTTTCTGCAACATTGATACCTTGTTGGAATCCTTTGGAGTCACAAACCCTTCAGGTTGTGTCATGTAGACATCTTCTTAGAGGTTCCCATTAAGGAATGTTGTTTTGACATCCATTTTCCAAATTTCATAGTCATGATAAGAGGAAATGGCCAATAGTATTCTGATAGATTTCATCATCACAACTGGTGAAAAGGTTTCAACATAGTCAATTCCTTGATACTGTCTAAAATATTTTTCAACCAGTCATGACTTATAGGTGTTAACTTGTCCCTCCATGTCCATTTTCTTCTTGAATACCATTTTATTACCAACCAGCTTTACATCAACTGGAGGATCTTCCAAAATCCAGACTTGGTTTTGGTACGTTGAATCCATTTTAGAATTCATGGCTTCTTTCCACTTGGCAACGTTTGTGCCTTTAACTACTTCCTTGTAGGTAAGAGGATCTTCATTGTCAGCATATAATGAGTCACCATCCTCAGTGATAAGAAAACCATATCATTATGGTTCTCTCACCTCTCTCGTGCTCCAACGTAGTTCTTGTGTCTCTTGAACAGATTGTTCTTCAACGGGGGTATGTGGAATCTATCAATGTTCTAACTCTTCTGTATCTTGATCCTCAACTTCATCTAAGTCTTTCTCGCTCCCACCATCTCTTTTGTAGATGTTCTCCCTCTCAAGGAATATGGCGTGTCTTGCCACTGCAAGCTTTTCATCTGAGGGGTTGTATAGGTAATATCCATTTGTTTCCTTAGGATATCCCATAAGGTACAATTTTTAACGTGGGGTGAATGTTTGTTACCTGAAGAGGCCTTAAAAAATCCTTTGATACCCCCACACATGTAAATTTAGAACATGGATTTACGTCCACTCCATAACTCGTATGGAATACCATTTATCAATTTAATTGGAACTTGGTTTAGTATGTTTTTTTTGTTTGTAATGCATATCCCTTAAAGAATAATGGAATAATCGCATGACTCATCATTGATATCACCATGTCCAATAGGGTGTGGTTCTTCCTTTCACATACACCATTCCACTAAGGCGTGTAAGGAGGAGTGCGTTGAGATAGAATCCCAAACTCCCATAAGAAATCAATGAAGTCCTGATTAATATATTATCCTCCTCTATCTGAGCGTATTTATTAATCTTCTTACCAAGCTGGTTCTCAACTTCATTCTTGTATTCTTTGAACCGATCAAAAGAATCTGACTGATACCTCATTAAGTATATATATATATATATATATATATATATATATATACTAAAAACATCACCAAAAGTTATGAAGCACAATAACCCACCCCTTGCTTCAACTGGAAATGGTCCAAACACAACTGTTTGACCTAATTCTAGAAGCTCTATAGCCCTTTCACCTTTTCCACTAAATGGAGATTTGGTCATTTTTCCTTGTATACATGCATGACATACACCAAGTGGTTTTAGTTTGAAAAAATCTAAATACCCATCTTGATGTAATGTTGTCAAACGTTTCTTATTGATATGACCTAGCCAGTGATGCCAATGTTGGGTGTGGTATGAGTCATGTGAATTAACTTTGTCATCAATTGACATTACATGGTTTGTGTAGTCTAACACATAAAGGCTGTTATATATGCGTGCCCTACCAAAACAAATGTTATCTTTATAAAAGTAGAAACATTCATTTCCAAAAATTAAAGATGAATCCATTAGTATCTAATCTGGATACTGAAATAATGTTTTTGGTTATAGAGGGTATATAATAACATCCTTTTAATACCAAGACCATCCCAGTAGGCAATGTGAGGTGGTAGTCTCTGATAGCTATAGCAGCAAGTCTGGCTCTGTTGGCTATTGGCAGATCCACCTCACCTCGATCAATCTTTTTGAATCTACTTGGTTCCAATATTTGGAAACATATGTGAGCATCGAAAGCAATATCTAATACCCAATTGGTATAAATAGATAGATTTCATTTGATAACAAATGCACCTGAAGCCTCTCTATGCTTCCTTGGTTGGGTGCAGTTTTTCTTCCAGGGGCCCTTCTTGCCACAAGAGAAACAAACAGCCTCTTTTTCCCTTGCCTCCCATTATATCTTCTTTTTCATAGAAGGCCTTGAAGAAGATTTGGGCATAAATCTCTTCGCCTTACCTTTCCTTTTATTCACTATTAGGACATAAGGATTTTCATGCTTCATATCATTGACCACTTGTAAAATAATGATCAGAAGATAAGAGAGAGAATTATCAATGTTGTTCATGTTGAAATTTACAACAAAGATAGAGAAGCTCTAGGGAGTGATGCATGAATGAGATCGGTTCCTAGTTCTTCAGGGAGTTTAGACCCTAGAACCTACAAGCACTCAATGTAGCCAATGAACTTGACTACATGAGGCCCAGCTAAGGCACCCTCGCCAAGCTTTCTCTGAAATAGATCCTTGGATATATCAAACCTTTCCTTTCTTTCTCTCTCCTAGTACAGACCACGGAGGTGCTTGAGAATTCTGTAGGCATCCATGTCTTCATGAGACTTCATGAGATCACTAGACATTGATGACAGCATCAAACATTGAACGTCGAGTGCATCATTCAAATGTTGATCATAGACCCGGAAATCTTCATCCCTCGCCCCTTAGGTAGGTGAATCTGGATGTGAGGACTCCAGTATGTAAAACTTTCATTCATGGAATAGGATAATCCGAAGTATCTTAAACCATTCCTGAAAGTTATTTCCAGTGAGGATATTTTCTTTATCCATAATTGATCACAGATAGAATGTGGTTGATGAGTTTGTCATATTGATTCTATAAATTAAAAGAGCAGATTTATCAGTACCTTTTGATTGAATTTAATGAAAAATAGTAAATGAATTTATTAATTATCCCACTATTTTATCATGTCCCAATGCCCCCACCAATAAACTTGGATTACCTAGTTTCTATGACATTATAGTGTCAAGGATCCATATTCCACTTATTAGAACCCCAATAAGGGTTGGTCAAGCTATTTAAAAGTCTTTTTGTAAGAAGGTCTTTGCCAACCGTGAGCTTACAGTTCCTTGATCTGTTGAGTGGACTCCCCAATCCTGAAATCCTAACTTGTATTTCCTCAACACTTGCCTCCATTTTTCAACAAGTCTATCAAGGTCTATACCTATTGATGTAAAATGTTTAATTTAACCAAAAACTTTCATAAGAGATTACTTTATAAATGTAAGTGTCCCAAAAAGGGTTGGCTAAACACCTAGTTTTATTAAGTATTTCCCTTAATCTAGTAACCGAAGGGTTGGTCTAACTTAATATGGTATTTGAGGGATTTCAATTTTTTATGTGTAGATTCGCATTATCACATTCTTGTTAATATTAATTGATGCTTTCTTAATTTATTAACCATGTTCTGATAAAGTTTACACATAGTCTGGTTTTATTTTATTCCATCATTGCATGCTTGTTTATTCCATTAACTATGTAATATCGACAACACATACATAATAAATAAACAATGCAGTCAGACATAAATAAAATAAGATGGCATGTTCATCAGTTTCTATTGGAAATCTTATCTAGCTGTTTTGATAAGATGACCCTGACCTAGGGAAAAACACTTTGAACTCAATGGTTCATGCTTTACAGCTCCCACCAATCCACCTTTTTATCGTCCTGAGTTGGTTTAGCCTCAGCTTCAGATTTTGAACCATCTCCTATGGCTTAGGAGATCCTCCATTACATAGAGTTTACATTAAAGAAACCATGGGCATGTTGGGCCTACATTTTATTAGAAGAAGACTCGCAGGACAATGAAGTTAAATTAGATAAATTTAAATGAAACCGTACACACCCAAAGTGTCTTTGTTCAAGCTCAAGATCATCTATAGCATGCAACGACATTTACGCATATTTAGTATTCAAATTCTTTTAATCGTTATTTTATTCAAGATAATTCGAGCTTGAATTCAATTAATTATGATAATATAATTAATCAATTATTTAACTTAAATTACTTTTTGAATTTACTTGAGATTCTTCTCATCCATATTCCATGTGCGGGTCTTTGTACATTGGGGGAAACCTCTTAAAATTCCATTTCGGGAAAGTACATGGTGTGCAGGAAATATTAAATGGCATGTATTTGTTTTCACCCTTTATCCAAAGAAAATGCTGGTGGATTTGGTGTATTTTTTTTTACTTTTGAAATTTTGGAGTATACGGCGTGTAGATTAATCTAACATGGAATGTACTTCCTTATTAGGCAGCTAAAGGCCTGGAAATCTCGTGTACGCGGTTACACGACTTTTCCTTGTACACAGTTTCACCTCGGCCAGATCAGACTACATGGCGTGTTGATTAAACATACATGTCGTGTATTTCGGTTTCCACATGGAGTTCATTTCAGGTCAACACAGTGTATTAAAAAACTTAGGTTTTCTCAATTCACAAGGCGTGGTTGGGTGGACCAGTACCGGTTTGTTGAACCTAAGTATGTGGAATGAAAATTTCACTACACATCATGTATTACTATGTTGTATAGACAGAATGCGCAGCTCCTCTGGATGAGTTCCTCATTTATTATTTTAATAAAAAATTAAAATTAAAAGGTTGTTTATATGAAGTGAATTGAGAAATGGAGGAATAACAGATCTCGTTCATTCAGTTATATAGAACGATCTTTCTAGAATTGAATCACATATAAATGCATAAATTATCAATGAAAACTGAATAACTATATTCAATGTTGTGACCGCTCTGATATCACTTGAAAGTCCCAGGAATAGTGTAATATCATGGGTGAATGTGCCCACTTTAATTTTTGTCATTATTAATGATCAATCTGGGATCAATATAACGATAAACGCCAGACTCCACAGATCAAATCACAGAAATAGACAAAGAAGTAGAATATTCCACTATCCACAAAGGACTGTAATCACAGGTCAATTATAATTAATTTAATTAATTTACAAGAAGTACCATTTATAACGTTCTTTCTTCGTTGATATTTCTGATCATGTTCCGATGTGATTTGTCACTGCATCGCAGAAGCCAAGTGTAGACTTCCTCTAGTGGTGATCCACACGTGCACCACGTATCTCGTGTCATCACCAAAGGAATATCTGGGTGCTAGCATGGAGAAGATTTTTCTTGCTTTGTATGCCTTAGATGACCTTGATTTAATAGAGGATGATCTCTCTCAGTCTTAAGAGCGTTCTTGGAAAAAGGAGTTCTTTTTCCCTTGAGATAATTATCCATAATTGTTGTGCACAATTATTAGGAAAAAGTGTTGGGGTTGTGAGGATATTTACAATCAGGTTTTAGGTTATATAGTTATGACAATAAATAAATGTGTTACACATTTTATTTATTTCATTAACTCTTATTAAAAACCCCCATGTCGAATCATTAATTCCTTGACATACGCCCATGCTGATTATAATAAATATCATTTAATAAAATGATATTATTTCCTCAGAATCCTGAATGGAAAAACTACATGGTGTGTAATCATTAATACTTTACATTTACTCGTTTTTCATTTCCCTTCCAAAATGAAAACTACACGGCATATACATTCAATGTACATGACATGTATATCTTTTTTTCACTTTATTCTTCCTCCAACATTAAAACAATTTAGGATTCCTTGAATTATTATTAAACCACATAGGAGAATAATCTTTATTCTACTTCTGATACTTGAATACACATAGTCTGTGACCCACTAGGCCTCTTTCTCAATTGCATTAGGTGGGCTTGCCTAAAGTTCAAGATCACTATCTAGCAACAGCTCAAGGATCCCAAGAGAAATAAGTTGACATCGCATTGACATGTCACCTCATACGAATTCTTACTGTGTAATTTAATCCCATTATCTCAATATCTCATCAAGCAGGTTTCATGGAAGTGTCGTAAACCTATATACTTGATCTGTCATTCTTTGACTTCCAAAAATAAACTCTTTGTGACACCATGGAAATGGAATTTGGGTAACAGTTATATTGCAATCAAAGGGCATGGGTTATCTACTTCCATAAATATGGAAGGTACAAATCCTTCCTCGACTTATCCATTAACAACATGTCATACGTGACGCACCCAACATACCCTATTTCCCCCCAACTGTCTTCGTGATTTTTTTCTTCAGTAAATCTAAGTGTGCGAGTCAGGACATGAGTTAATGATAATCTTCCAGTCTAAGGACCATTACACGTTCTCGTATATAGAAATGTCCTATGACACCAAGACATGAGGAATTACTACTTGAGGGTCTGTTCTCATAATCTCCCATCTTGGATATTTCCAAGTGCGAACTCCATGAGTGAGAGTCTCTTCTTTTTACAAGTAGTCACACATAACGGTCTGTATACTATGTGTCCTATCACCGTATGTCATCCAATCATAGAACTTTATTTAAGATTATTGTTATATCATTCCAAGGTTCTCATCATAGAAGGGATCTTCCATGACCTTATTAATGAAAAAAATATTCCAGAACATTATTATATTATAGTAATGTAGAACAATGAACAATATATAATGTGTACATTCATGTAATCAATGTATAAATAGTTGGTTCTAAGGACACGAACTCTAACAATCTCCAACTTGGACTAGATCCAACTGCCTATGACTTTTATTCCTCTTGACCACACGTGATGATCATGTTTCTGCTGAGTCAAAGCTTTAGTCAAGGGGTCTGCCACATTGTCTTCTGTAGAAATACTTCTCACTACAACCTCACCTCTCTATGAAAAATCCCTCAAGAGACGATACTCCCAATGTATGTGCTTTGTCCGCTGATGTGACCTTAGATCTTTTGAAAGTGACACCGGTGTAGTATTACTAAAAAAGAGTGTGATGGGATCTTTACTGCTAGGAACTACTTATAAATCTTGGACAAAGCTTCACATTGATACTACTTTTTTAGCTTCCTCAGAATCTACGATATACTCGGACTCTGCTGTAGAATCTACGACCACACCTTGCTTTGAGATCTTCCATCTCACTGCACCTACATTCAAACTGAATATGTATCCAGTATGCGACTACATGTAATATTGATCAGTATGGAAACTACAATCTACATGTCCTATGATGACTAGTTCCGCATCTCCTCCATACACTAGAAACATATCCTTAGTACGCTTCAAAAACATAAGGATAGTCTTGACTGCCTTCCAATGGCGGTCTCCTGGATCAGCTTGATATCTGCCTACTGCAGTTAATGCTTAAGAAACATCTAGACTTGTACATAGCATAGCATACATGACTGAATCAATCATGGTAAAGTAAGGGATCCTTACCATTTTCTTTCTTTCTTCATGTGCTTGAGGACACATTTTCTTCAAAAGATGAATGACATGTGACACTGGAAACAATCCCCTCTTAGAATGTTCCATAATGAATATCTTCAGTATCTTTTCTATATATGTACATTGACTCATGCCCAGCATTCTATTGGATCTATCATGATGGATCTTGACCCTAGGAATATATGCTACCTATCCCAAGTCTTTCATAAATAATCATTTATCCAACCATGCCTTAAATGATGTAAGACAGGTACTTCGTTTCCAATTAGTAATATGTCATCAACATATACAATTAGTAAAATGGATGTGTTTCCTCTAAAACTTTTGTAGACATAAGTATCACATTTGTTCTTGACAAATCCAAATTCCATTAAGGATTAATCAAAACGAATGTTCCATGACCTTGATGCTGGATTTAATCCATAAATGGATTTATGCAAATTACATACCTTGTTGGTATCCTTTGGAGTCACAAAACCTTCAGGTTGTGTCATGTAGACATCTTCCTGGAGGATCCCTTTAAAGAATGATGTTTTGACATCCATTTGACAAATTTCATAGTCATAGTAAGATGCAATGGCCAATAGGGTTCTGATGGATTTCAACATCGCAATCAGTGAAAAGTTTTCATTATATTCAATTCCTTGACGATGTCTAAAAAATTTTGCAACCAGTCGTTCCTTATAGGTGTTTACTTGTCCCTCCATGTCCAGTTTCTTCTTGAAAACCCATTTATTATCAACAGGCTTTACATAAACTAGAGGATCAACCAAAATACATACTTTGTTTTGGTACATGGAATCAATTTCTGAATTCATTGCTTCTTGCCACTTGGAAAAATCTGTGCCTTCAATTTCTCCCTTGTAGGTAAGAGGAAATTTATTGTTATCCAATAATTAGTCACCATCCTCGGTGACAAGAAAACCATATCGTTTTGGTTTTCTCACCTCTCTCATTCTCCTACACAGTTCTTGTGTCTCTGGAACAGATTATTCTTCCATGGGGCTTTGGGGAATTTTCTCTTGTACCAACTCATGTGTATCTTGAGCCTCAACTTCATCGAAGTCTATCTTGATCCCACTATCTCTTTTGGATATGTTCTCCCTCTCAAGTAATATGGCATGTCTTTCCACTGTAACCATTTTATCTGAAGGGTTGTATAGGTAATATACCCTTTTTTACTTGGTATATGCAATAAAGGTACACTTTGTGCCTAGAGGTGCAAGTTTGTTACCAAAAAGGCCTTAATAAATCCTTTTCTACACTACACATGTAAATTTGATAACATGGCTTTGCGTCCACTCCATAACTTGTATGGAATATCATTTATTGATTTAGTTGGTACTTAGTTTAGTATGTGTGTTTTTGTTTGTAATGTATATCCCCAAAAGGATAATGGAAGACTCGCATGACTCATCATTTATCTCACCATGTCCAAAAGGGTGTGGTTCCTCCATTCACTTACACCATTCCACTGAGGCATGTATGGAGGAGTGATTTGAGATAGAATCCCAAGCACCCATAAGAAATAAATGAAGTCCTGATTAAGATATTATCTTCCTCTATCTGAGCGGAATTTCTTAATCTTCTTACTATGCTGGTTCTCAACTTCATTCTTGTATTCTTTGAACCGATCAAAATAATCTAACTTATATTGCATTAAGTAAATATATCTATATCTACTAAAATCATTAGTAAAAGTTATGAAGTACAAGAACCAACCCCTTACTTCAACTAGAAATGGTCCACACACATCTATGTGAACTAATTCTAGAAGCTCTTTAGCCCTTTCATCTTTCCAACTGAATGGGGCTTTGGTCATTTTGCCTTGTAGACATTCATGACATACCCCAAGTAGTTTTAGTTCAAAAGAATCTAAATACCCATCTTGATGTAATTTTTTCAAACATCTCTCATTAATATGACCTAGCCGATGATGCCAAGGTTGGGTGTGGTAGCAGTCATGTGAATTAACTTTGTCATCGATTTCCATTACTTGATTTGTGTAGTCTAACACATAAAGGCCATTATATAAGTGTTCCCTACCAAAACAAATGCTATCTTTATAATATAAGAAACATTAATTTCCAAACATGAATATGAGTCCATCAGAATCTAATCTAGATAGTGAAATAATTTTTTCGGTTACAGAGGGTACATAATAACATCCTTCTAATACCAAGACCATCCCAATAGGCAATGTGAGGTGGTAGTCTCTAATAGCTACAGCAGCAAGTTTGGCTCTGTTGGCTACTCACAGATCCACATCACCTCGGTCAATATTTCTGAATCTACTAGGTTACTGTATTTGGATATAGATGTGAGCACCACAAGCAGTATTTAATTCCCAATGGGTAGAAATAGATAGATTTCATTTGAGAAAAAATGCACTTGAAGCTTCCCCTTTCTACCTTGGCTGGGTGTAGTTTTTCATCTAGTGGCCCTTCTTGCCACATGCAAAATAAATAGCCTCCTATTATCTTTCCTCCTCTTTGATCTTCCTTTTCTTGGAATGCCATACAGAAACTTTGGGCTTAAATATCTTCTCCTTCCCTTTCCTTTTATTCACCATAAGGATTGAATTCTTTTCACACTTCATATCATTGTCCACTTGGAGAATGAGGATAAGATGATCAGATACAGACATCTCAATGTTGTTCATGTTGAAATTTACAACAAAGTTATAGAAGATCTTTGGGGGTGATGCAAGCATGAGATCGGTACCCAGCTATTTGGGGAGTTTAAACCCTAGAACCTTCAAGTGCACAATTTAGGCAATGATATTAACTACATGAGGCCCAGCTAGGTCACCCTCTCGAAGAATGCTTTGAAATAGAGCCTTGGAGATCTCAAACCTTTCATGACTTGTTATCTCCTAGTATAGACCATGAATTAGATTGAGCATGTTAGGAATCCATGTCTTCATGAGACTTCATGAGCTCACTATAAATTGATGAAAACATCAGACATTGAATGTCTAGTGCATCATTCAAATGTTGATCATAGACCAGGAATCTTCATCACTCGCCCCTTGGGCAGGCAAATCAGGAAGTGAGGACTCTAGAACGTAAAACTTTCATTCATGGCATAGGATAAACTGAAGGTGCCTAAACCATTAATGAAAGTGCCAAAACCATTCCTGAAAGTTACTTCCGGTGAGTATATTGTATTTATCTAGAATTGATCACAGAAAAATGTGGTTGATGAGTTTTTCATATTGATTCTACAAATTAAATGAGGAGATTTATCAGAACTATTTTTTAAAAATAATAAATGAATTTATTAATTATCCCACTATTTTATCATGTTCCAACATCCCCCACCATTGAAATTGTAATGTCGAGTTGCTTTGACATTCTAGTGGCAAGGATCCATATTCCCCTTCGCATAACCCAAACAACGGTTGGTGAAGCTATTTAATGATATTTAGGAAGACGGGTCTTTCCTAACTGTGAGCTTATAGTTCCTTGATCTATTGAGTGGACACCCCAATCCTAAAATCATGGCATGTATTTCCTCAACAATTGACTCCATTTTACAAAAACTCTATCAGGGGATACTCCTCTTTATGTAAAATGTTTAAGTCAACCCGAAATTTACATAAGAGATTCCATTATAAAAGTAAGTTTCCCCACAGGGGTTGGTCAAACACATAGTTTTATTGAGTCTTTCCCTTAATCAATTAATGGAAGGCTTGTTCTGACATAATATGGTATTTGAGGGATTGCAATTCTTTATGTGTAGTTTCACATTATCACATGATTTGTAATATTAAGCGATGCTTGCATACATGATTAACCATGTTCTGATAATGTTTACGCATAGTCCAGTTTTTATATTATTCTATCTTTGCATGCTTTTTTATTTCATTAACAATGTGATCATGACAACACATAAAAAATAAATAAACCATGAAATCAGACAGAAATAAAATAAGATGGGATGATCATGGGATTCTCTTAGTTAGCTTATCTAGAGGTTTTGATAAGCTGACCGTGACCTAGGGAAAAACACCTTGAACCTGATGGTTCATATTTTACAGCTCCCACCTATCCACCTTTGTATCATCTTGGGTTGGTTTCGCCTCAGATTCGGATTTTGAACCGTCTCCTCTCGATTGAGAGATCCTCTATTACATGGAGTTTACATTAAAGAAACCATGCGCATGCAGGCCCTACATTTTATTGGAATAAGGCTCATAGGCCAATGAATTTAAATTAATTAAATTTAAATGAAACCATAAACACAAAAAGGGTCTTTGGTCTAGATCATGATCATCCATAGCATGCAATGACATTTATGCATATTTAGTATTCACATTATTTTAATCATTATTTTCTTCAAGATATGTCACACTTGAATTCAATTAATTATGATCATATAATTAATCAATTCTTTAACTTAAATTCCTTTTTGAATTTACTTGAGATTCTTCTTAACCATATTTCTTGTATGGGTCTTTTTACTATGGAGGAAACCTGGTGAAATTCCCTTTCTTGAAAGTACATGGCGTGTAGTCTATATTACATGGCATGTATTTGTTTTCACCATTTATCCAAAGTACACGCTGGGGGCTTTGGTGTGTTTTTTATACTTTGGAAATTTTGGAGTACATAGTGTGTATATTAATCTAAAATGGAATGTACTTCCTTGATACGCGGTTACTGGCCAGGCAATCCCATGTACGCGGTTACACGGATTCTCTTTATACACGGTTTCACCTAGGCCAGATCAGAGTACACGGCGTGTTGATTCAACATACACGCCATGTATTCCGGTTTCCACATTTCATTCAGTTCTGGTCAAAATAGTGTATTAAAAAACATAGGTATGCTTAATTCACATGATGTGGTTTGGCAGACCAGGACTGGTTCATTGAACCTAAGTACACGGCGTATATATTTCACTACATGTCGTCTATTTCTGTGTTGTATAGATAGAATGAGCGGCTCCTCTGGATGAGTTTCTCAGTTTTTATTTTAATCAAAAATTAAAATTAAAAGGTCATTTCTGTGAAGTGAATCAAGAAATGATGGAGGAAGAATAGATCTCATTCATTCAGTTTTATATAACCATTTAACTTTAATTGAATCAAATATAAATGAAAAAATTATCAACGAATATTAAATAACTATAATCAATGTTGTGACCGCTCTGATACCACTTTAAGGTCCCGAGCGCAGCAGAATCTCATGGGTATATATGCTCACTTGAATTTTTTTCATTAGAAATGATCAATTTGGGATGAATATAATGATAAAAGCCATACTCCGCAGATTGAATCATAGAAATAGACAAAGAAGACGAATATTCCCTGATCCACAAAGGAGGATCATCACAGGTTGATTATAATTAATTTAATTAATTGACAAAAAGTACCTTTTGTGGTGTTCTTTCTTCATTTATATTTCTGATCACGTTTTGATGTGATTCATCGTTGAGTTGTAGAAGCCAAATGTAGACTTCCTCTAGCAGTGATCCACATGTGCACCACGTAACTCTAGACGTCACCAAATGAATATTCATGTGCTAGCGTATAGAATCCTTTTCTTGCATTGTCCACCTTAGATCGCCTTGATCTGATAGAGGAGGATCTCCCTCGGGCTTGAGAGCGTTCTTGGAGGAAGGAGTTATTTCAACCTGGAGAGAATTCTCTAGAATTGTTGTGAACAACAATTACGGAAAAGTGTTGGGGTTGTGAGGATATTTGTAATCAATTTTTAGGTTATAGATTTATGACAATAAATAAATGCGATTTTTGTTTTATTTATTTCATTAACTCTTATTAAAAACCCCCATGTTGAATCAATAATTCCTTGACATGCGCCCACGCTGATTATAAGTAATATCATTAAATAAAATGATATTATTTTCTCAAATTCCCAACTGGAAAAACTACATGGATTGTAATCATTAATACACCAAACTCACTCATTTTTCATTTCCATTCTGAATTTAAAACTACAAGGTGTGTACATTCAATGTACATGGCATGTATATCTTGTTTTCATTTTATTCTTCCTCCAACATTAAAATGATTTAGGCTTCCATGAATAACTATTAAAACACATACTGTAATAATCTTTATTCTACTTGAGATACTTGGATACACTTAGTGTGTGACCCTCTAGGCCTCTTTCTTATTGGCATTAGGCGGCCTTTCATAAAGTCCAAGATTACTATCTAGTAATGGGTCAAGGCTCAGAAGAGAAAGAAGTTGACGCCACATTGACATGTCACCATATTCAAACATTTACCATGTAATTTAGTCCCTTTGTCTCAATATCTCATCAAGAAGGATTCATGGAAGGGTCATAAACCTAAATGCTTGATCCCTCATTCATTGAATTCCAGAAATAAACTCATTGTGACACCATAGCCATGGAATTTGGGTGACAATTCTATTTCAATCAAAGGGCTCGAGATATCTACTTCCATAAATATGGAAGGGAAAAACCCTTCCTCGACTTATACATTAACAACATGTCATTCGTGATGCACCCAACGTACCATAATTCTCGCCACCTGTCTTTGTGACTGTTTTCATTAGCAAATCTAAGTGCGCGAGTAATGACATGAGTTAATGATAATATACCAGTATAAGGAACATTACACATGCTCATAGATAGTAATGTCTGATGACACCAAGACATGAGGAATTACTACTAGTGGGTCTGTTCTCGTAATCTTCCATCTTGGAGATTACCAAGTGTGAACTCCATGAGAGAGAGTCTCGTCTTCTTAAGAGTACTCACACATGACGGTCTGTATACTATGTGTCCTATAATAGTATGTCATCCAACCATGGAACTTTATTTAAGAATATTTTTATAGAATTACAAGGTTCTCATCATAGTGGAGATCTTCCATGACCTTATTAATGGAACAAATATGCCAGGACATTATAATTTTATAGTATTGCAGAAAAATGAAAAATTTATAAAAATTGTACATTCATGTAATCAAAGTATAAAAATTTAGTTCTCAAGACACCAACTCTAACAAACTCCCACTTAGACTAGATCCAACTTCCTATGACTTTTAGTTCGCTTGACCTCACATGATGATCATGTTTCTGCAAAGTCAAATCTTTAGTCAAGGGGTCCACCATATTATCTTCTGTGTAAATACTGCTCACTACAACTTCACCTCTCTGAGAAAAATCCCTCAAGAGATGATACTTCTGAAGAATGTGGTTTTTCCACTGATGTGAACTTGGCTCTTTTACAAGTGTCTTCGCTATAGTATTATCACAATTGAGTGTGATAGGATCATTACTGTTAGGTATTAAATCTAGCTCTTGGACGTAGATTCGCATATATACTGCTTCTTTAGCTATCGAAGAAGTTGTGATATACTCGGACTCTGCTATAGAATCTGTGACCACACCTTTCTTTGAGCTCTTCTAGCTCACAGCACCTCCATTCAAACTAAATAATATCCAGTCTGCGACTTCATGTCATCTTGATCAGTCTGGAAAGTAGCATCTAAATGTCCTTTGATACCTTGTTCCTCTTCTCCTCTATAAACAAGGAACATATCCTTAATACGCCTCTAATACTTATGTATATTCTTGACTACCATCCAATGGCGGTCTCCTAGATCAGCTTGATATCTTCCTACCGCACATAATGTATAAGTAAAATCTGGCCTTGTACATATCATAACATACATGAATGACCCAATCGTGGATGTGTAAGGGATCTTTGTCATTTTCTTTCTTTCATCATGTGTCTGAGGACACATTTTCTTGGATAGATGAATGCCATGTGACACTGGAAACAATCCCCTCTTGAATGGTTCCATACTGAATCTCTTCAGTATCTTGTCAATATATGTACTTTGACTCAGGTCCAATATTCACTTGGATCTATCACGCTGGATCTTGGTCTCAAGAATATATGCTGCCTCACCCAAGTCTTTCATAGAGAATCATTTATCCAACCATGCCTTAACTAACTGTAAGACAGGTACTTCATTTCCAATTAGTAATATGTCATCAACATATACTATTAGTAAAATGACTGCACTTCCTCAAAACCTTTTGTAGACACAAGGCTCACATTTGTTCTTAACAAAGACAAATTCCATTACAGATTCATTAAAATGAATGTTCCATGACATTGAATCTTGGTTTAATCCATAAATGGTTTTCTATAACTTGAATACAATGTCGGCATCCTTTGAGTCACAAACCCTTCAGGTTGTGTGATGTAGACATCTTCCTGGAGGTTCCCGTTAAGGAATGTTGTTTTCACATCCATTTCCCAAATTTCATACACTACTGGAAATAATAGATTTACCAACGGTTGAGAAATGTTGGGAAAGGCTGGACAACCGTTGGTATAACATATACCAACGGTTCTGCCAACCGTAGGTAAGTAAGCCGTTGGGAAAAACATTTCCCAACAGTTTACAGTAAACCGTTGGGATAGGGTGGAGAAAGGTTACTCTATCCCAACGGTTCATTAAAACCGTTGGGAAAAAGATTTGCCAACGGTTTAAAACTGTTGGCACAAGGGCTTAAAATTATCATGTTTTTTCCAACGGTTTGGTAAACCGTTGGGAAAAACCCCACATCTACTCTTTCCCAACGGTTTTAAACCGTTGGAAAAAGTGTTTTACCAACGGTTTTAAACCATTGGGAAAAGTGTTTTACCAACGGTTTGTTGAACCGTTGGTAAAACTAGTCCACAATTTCTATGCCAACGGTTTTGAACCGTTGGCATAGCCTCTGCTGGGCAAATCACCCAGCAGCTCCCCAATTTGCCCAGCAGCTCCCAACCAGGTCTCCAATTTGACCAGCACCACATCTGGTTTTGTGGGTTCCCTCTCATCTTTCAATCCAATTATTGTACCTGCAATAAACTAACACATACATATATAATTATTGTACCTGCAGTAACCAACTAACACTTACATATAGAGAACAAATTCATACACGTTTAACATATAATGGTAGAACTATACACATCCATAATTAAATTATAAACATACATAATTCATTTAGATTTCAATTTAAAATGTAGATGACAATTATATGTGGAATCTGGAAGTCAATTCATAATTTGATCTGTTTTTTGTATACCATATATTTTTACCTAAAGTAATGTCCGTTTTAAACATAATACATACACCTGGAGTGCTACCGTCCACAACGTGCCTCAGATTGAGGCGGGGTTGACTCATACACGTCACATATGACCCATGGATCGTTGTGCTAATGTATCGACACAATCCGAATGCGTTTGGTCGGTTTTCCGTATGCCAGTTGATGTTTTTCAATTAAAATGACGTACTTTTGAAACAAAATGCAGACACTTTGAGTGGTTCCGGCCACACCACGCCTCAGATTGAGGCGGTGTTGACTCGTACACGTCACATATGACCTATGGATCGTTCTCCTAAAGTTTCAATGGAAACCGAATGCGTTTGGTCGGTTTTCCGTATGTACTTAAATTGTTGTCCATTTTAAGAAAAAGAGACACAGTTAGAGTGGTGTCGGCCACACCGCTCCTCAGATTGAGGCGGTATTGACTCGTACACGTCACATACGACCCGTGGATCCTTTTCCTAAAGTATGGACACAATCCGAATGCATTTTCTCCGTTTTCCGTATGTCACTTGATGCTTTTCACTTAAAATGATGTCCCTTTGAAACAAAAGACAGACACTTTGAGTGGTGTCGGCCACACCGCGTCTCCAATTGAGGCGGGGTTGATTCGTACACGTCACATATGACCCATGGATCGTTCTCCTAAAGTTTCAACGGAAACCGAATCCGTTTCTTCGGTTTTCCTTATGTACTTAAAATGATGTCCGTTTTAAACAAAAGAGAGCCACTTAGACTGATCTCGACCACACCATGACTTGGATTCATCCCGGGTCAGCTCTTACATGTCACATATGACCCATGGATCGTTGGGATAAATTATCAACAAATTTGGAATGCGTTTGGTCGGTTTTCCGTATGCCAGTTGTTCCTTTCACTTATAATCCTGTCCATTTTAAACAAAAGAGACACAGTTAGAACGGTGTCGGCCACACCGCTCCTCGGATTGAGGCGGGATTGACTCGTACACGTCACATACGACCCATGGATCCTTGTGATAAAGTATCGACACAGTCCGAATGCCTTTGGTCGGTTTTTCGTATGTCACTTGATGCTTTTCACTTAAAATGACGTCTTTTTGAAACAAAAGACCGACACTTTGAGTGGTGTCGGCCACACCGTGTCTCCGATTGTGGTGGGGTTGATTCGTACACGTCACATATGACCCATGGATCGTTCTCCTAAAGTTTCAACGGAAACCGAATCCGTTTGGTCGTTTTTCCGTATGTACTTAAAATGGTGTCCATTTTAAACAAAAGAGAGCCACTTAGACTTATCCCGGCCACACCGCGACTCGGATTCATCCCGGGTTGGCTCGTACACGTCACATATGACCCATGGATTGTTGAGATAAATTATCAACAGATTCAGAATGTGTTTGGTCGGTTTTCCGTATGCCAGTTGATGCTTTTCACTTAAAATGACGTCCTTTTGACATGAAACCACCATGAAACATTCTAATTATTATTCGTGACGTGTACGCGCAGACGACACGTCAATCGGACGTGCGGTTTGCGCGGTACGGCTCAATATTCGTGTTTTAAGTGATGCGCGCGCTTCGTAAACGCGCGTGAGGGGGGTCCAAATGGGACGAACGATGTCGGAATGGCCTGAAATCAGACGAAAAATACGGGTGAGTGATTTCTGAAGTGTTCGACTAGACGGCACGTCAATCGGACGTGTCCTGTGCCCGCGGTGACCGAGAACGCAGTTCGGGTGTCATAAACGGCCAGAACGGGCGTCCAATGGTCAAATTCATAGCGGAGTACCTCGTATTGAGCTGAAACCACCGTGGAACATTCTAATTATTATTTGTGACGTGTACGCGCAGACGGCACGTCAATCGGACGTGCGGTTTGCGCGGTACGGCTCAATATTCGTGTTTTAAGTGATGTGCGCGCTTCGTAAACGCGCGTGAGGGGGGTCCAAACGGGCCGAACGATGTCGGAATGGCCTGAAATCAGACGACAAATATGGGGGAGTGATTTCGGAAGTGGTCGAGCAGACGGCACGTCAATCGGACGTGCCGTGTGCCCGCGGTGACTGACAACGCAGTTCTAGTGTCAAAAACGGCCAGAACGAGCGTCCAACGGTCAAATTCATAGCGGACGACCTCGGATTGAGCTGAAACCACCGTGGAACATTCTAATTATTATTCTTGACGTGTACGCGCAGACGGAACGTCAATCGGACGTGCGGTTTGCGCGGTACGGCTCAATATTCGTGTTTTAAGTGATGCGCGCGCTTCGTAAACGCGCGTGAGGGGGGTCCAAACGGGTCGAACGATGTCGAAATGGCCTGAAATCAGACGAAAAATATGGGTGAGTGATTTCTGAAGTGTTCGAGCAGACGGCACGTCAATCGGACGTGCCGTGTGCCCGCGGTGACCGACAACGCAGTTCTGGTGTCATAAACGGCCAGAACGGGCGTCCAACGGTCAAATTCATAGCGGACGGCCTCGGATTGAGCTGAAACCACCATGGAACATTCTAATTATTATTCGTGACGTGTACGCGCAGACGACACGTCAATCGGACGTGCGGTTTGCGCGGTACGGCTCAATATTCGTGTTTTAAGTGATGCGCGCGCTTCGTAAACGCGCGTGAGGGGGGTCCAAACGGGCCGAACGATGTCGGAATGGCCTGAAATCAGACGAAAAATACGGGTGAGTGATTTCTGAAGTGGTCGAGCAGACAGCACGTCAATCGGACATGCCGTGTGCCCGCGGTGACCGACAACGCAGTTCGGGTGTCATAAACGGCCAGAACGGGCGTCCAACGGTCAAATTCATAGCGGACGACCTCGGATTGAGCTGAAACCATCGTGGAACATTCTAATTATTATTCGTGACGTGTACGCGCAGACGGCACGTCAATCGGACGTGCGGTTTGCGCGGTACGGCTCAATATTCGTGTTTTAAGTGATGCGCGCGCTTCGTAAACGCGCGTGAGGGGGGTCCAAACGGGCCGAACGATGTCAGAATGGCCTGAAATCAGACGAAAAATACTGGTGACTGATTTCTGAAGTGGTCGAGCAGACGGCACGTCAATCGGACATGCCGTGTGCCCGCGGTGACCGACAACGCAGTTCTGGTGTCATAAACGGCCAGAACAGGCGTCCAACGGTCAAATTCATAGCGGACAGCCTCGGATTGAGCTAAAACCACCGTGGAACATTCTAATTATTATTCGTGACGTGTACGCGCAGACGGCACCTCAATCGGACGTGCGGTTTGCGCGGTACGGCTCAATATTTGTGTTTTAAGTGATGCGCGCGCTTCGTAAACGCGCGTGAGGGGGGTCCAAACGGGCCGAACGGTGTCGGAATGGCCTGAAATCAGACGACAAATACGGGTGACCGATTTCTGAAGTGGTCGAGCAGACGGCACGTCAATCGGACGTGCCGTGTGCCCGCGGTGACCGACAACGCAGTTCTGGTGTCATAAACGGCCAGAACGGGCGTCCAACGGTCAAATTCATAGCGGACGGCCTCGGATTAAGCTGAAACCACCGTGGAACATTTTAATTATTATTCGTGACGTGTACGCGCAGACGGCACCTCAATCGGACGTGCGGTTTGCGCGGTACGGCTCAATATTCGTGTTTTAAGTGATGCGCGCGCTTCGTAAACGCGCGTGAGGGGGGTCCAAACGGGCCGAACGATGTCGGAATGGCCTGAAATCAGACGAAAAATACGGGTGAGTGATTTCTGAAGTGGTCGAGTAGACGGCACGTCAATCGGACGTGCCGTGTGCCCGCGGTGACCGACAACGCAGTTCTGGTGTCATAAACGGCCAGAACGGGCATCCAACGGTCAAATTCATAGAGGACGGCCTCGGATTGAGCTGAAACCACCGTGGAACATTCTAATTATTATTCGTGACGTGTACGCGCAGACGGAACGTCAATCGGACGTGCGGTTTGCGTGGTACGGCTCAATATTCGTGTTTTAAGTGATGTGCGCGCTTCGTAAACGCGCGTGAGGGGGGTCCAAACGGGCCGAACGATGTCAGAATGGCCTGAAATCAGACGACAAATACGGGTGACTGATTTCTGAAGTGGTCGAGCAGACGGCACATCAATCGGACGTGCCGTGTGCCCGCGGTGACCGACAATGCAGTTCCGGTGTCATAAACGGCCAGAACGGGCGTCCAACGGTCAAATTCATAGAGGACGGCCTCGGATTGAGCTGAAACCACCGTGGAACATTCTAATTATTATTCGTGACGTGTACCCGCAGACAGCACCTCAATCGGACGTGCGGTTTGCGCGGTACGGCTCAATATTCGTGTTTTAAGTGATGCGCGCGCTTCGTAAACGCGCGTGAGGGGGGTCCAAATGGGCCGAACGATGTCGGAATGGCCTGAAATCAGATGACAAATACGGGTGAGTGATTTCTGAAGTGGTCGAGCAGACGGCATGTCAATCGGACGTGTCGTGTGCCCGCGGTGACCGACAACGCAGTTCTGGTGTCATAAACGGCCAGAACGGGCGTCCAACGGTCAAATTCATAGCGGACGGCCTCGGATTGAGCTGAAACCACCGTGGAACATTCTAATTATTATTCGTGACGTGTACGCGCAGACGGCACATCAATCGGACGTGCGGTTTGCGCGGTACGGCTCAATATTCGTGTTTTAAGTGATGCGCGCGCTTCGTAAACGCGCGTGAGGGTGGTCCAAACGGGCCGAACGATGTCGGAATGGCCTGAAATCAGACGACAAATACGGGTGAGTGATTTCTGAAGTGTTCGAGCAGACAGCACGTCAATCGGACGTGTCGTGTGCCCGCGGTGACCGACAACGCAGTTGTGGTGTCATAAACGGCCAGAACGGGCGTCCAACGGTCAAATTCATAGCGGACGACCTCAGATTGAGCTGAAACCACCGTGGAACATTCTAATTATTATTCGTGACGTGTACGCGCAGACGGAACGTCAATCGGACGTGCGATTTGCGCGGTACGGCTCAATATTCGTGTTTTAAGTGATGCGCGCGCTTCATAAACGCGCGTGAGGTGGGTCCAAAGGGGCCGAACGATGTCGGAATGGCCTGAAATCAGACGACAAATACGGGTGACTGATTTCTGAAGTGGTCGAGTAGACGGCACGTCAATCGGAGGTGCCATGTGCCCGCGGTGACCGACAACGCAGTTCTGGTGTCAAAAACGGCCAGAACGGGCGTCCAACGGTCAAATTCATAGCGGACGGCCTCGGATTGAGCTGAAACCACCTTGGAACATTCTTATTATTATTCGTGACGTGTACGCGCAGACGGCACGTCAATCGGACATGCGGTTTGCACGGTACAGCTCAATATTCGTGTTTTAAGTGATGCGCGCGCTTCGTAAACGCGCGTGAGGGGGGTCCAAACGGGCCGAACGATGTCGGAATGGCCTGAAATCAGACGACAAATACGGGTGAGTGATTTCTGAAGTGGTCAAGAAGACGGCACGTCAATCGGACATGCCGTGTGCCCACGGTGACCGACAACGCAGTTCTGGTGTCATAAACGGCCAGAACGGGCGTCCAACGGTCAAATTCATAGAGGACGGCCTCAGATTGAGTTGAAACCACCGTGGAACATTCTAATTATTATTTGTGACGTGTACGCGCAGACGACACCTCAATCGGACGTGCGGTTTGCGCGGTACGGCTCAATATTCGTGTTTTAAGTGATGCACGCGCTTCGTAAACGCGCGTGAGGGGGGTCCAAACGGGCCGAACGATGTCGGAATGGCCTGAAATCAGACGACAAATACGGGTGAGTGATTTCGGAAGTGGTCGAGCAGACGGCACGTCAATCGGACGTGCCGTGTGCCCGCGGTGACCGACAACGCAGTTCTGGTGTCATAAACGGCCAGAACGGGCGTCCAACAGTCAAATTCATAGAGGACGGCCTCGGATTGAGCTGAAACCACCGTGGAACATTCTAATTATTATTCGTGACGTGTATGCGCAGACGGCACGTCAATCAGACGTGCGGTTTGCGCGGTACGGCTCAATATTCGTGTTTTAAGTGATGCGCGCGCTTCGTAATCGCGCGTGAGGGGGGTCCAAACGGGCCGAAAAATGTCGGAATGGCCTGAAATCAGACGAAAAATATGGGTGACTGATTTCTGAAGTGGTCGAGCAGACGGCACATCAATCGGACGTGCCGTGTGCCCGCGGTGACCGACAACGCAGTTCTGGTGTCATAAACGGCCAGAACGGGCGTCCAACGGTCAAATTCCTAGCGGACGGCCTCGGATTGAGATGAAACCACCGTGGAACATTCTAATTATTATTCGTGACGTGTACGCGCAGACGGCACCTCAATCGGACGTGCGGTTTGCGCGGTACGGCTCAATATTCGTGTTTTAAGTGATGCGCGCGCTTCGTAAACGCGTGTGAGGGGGGTCCAAACGGGCCGAACGATGTCGGAATGTCCTGAAATCAGACGACAAATACGGGTGAGTGATTTCTGAAGTGGTCGAGCAGACGGCACGTCAATCGGACGTGCCGTGTGCCCGCGGTGACCGACAACGCAGTTCTGGTGTCATAAACGGCCAGAACGGGCGTCCAATGGTCAAATTCATAGCGGACGGCCTCGGATTGAGCTAAAACCACCGTGGAACATTCTAATTATTATTCGTGACGTGTACGCGCAGACGGCACGTCAATCGGACGTGCGGTTTGCGCGGTACGGCTCAATATTCGTGTTTTAAGTGATGCGCGCGCTTCGTAAACGCGCGTGAGGGGGGTCCAAACGGGCCGAACGATGTCGGAATGACCTGAAATCAGACGACAAATACGGGTGAGTGATTTCTGAAGTGTTCGAGCAGACGGCACATCAATCGGACGTGCCGTGTGCCCGCGGTGACCGACAACGCAGTTGTGGTGTCATAAACGGCCAGAACGGGCGTCCAACGGTCAAATTCATAGCGGACGACCTCCGATTGAGCTGAAACAACCGTGGAACATTCTAATTATTATTCGTGACGTGTACGCGCAGACGGAACATCAATCGGATGTGCGATTTGCGCGGTACGGCTCAATATTCGTGTTTTAAGTGATGCGCGCGCTTCATAAACGCGCGTGAGGGGGGTCCAAACGGGCCGAACGATGTCGGAATGGCCTGAAATCAGACGAAAAATACGGGTGACTGATTTCTGAAGTGGTCGAGTAGACGGCACATCAATCGGACGTGCCATGTTCCCGCGGTGACCGACAACGCAGTTCTGGTGTCATAAACGGCCAGAACGGGCGTCCAACGGTCAAATTCATAGAGGACGGCCTCGGATTGAGCTGAATCCACCGTGGAACATTCTAATTATTATTCGTGACGTGTACGCGCAGACGGAACGTCAATCGGACGTGCGGTTTGCGCGGTACGGCTCAATATTCGTGTTTTAAGTGATGCGCGCGCTTCGTAAACGCGCGTGAGGGGGGTCCAAACGGGCCGAACGATGTCGGAATGGCATGAAATCAGACGAAAAATACGGGTGAGTGATTTCTGAAGTGGTCGAGCAGACGGCACGTCAATCGGACGTGCCGTGTGCCCGCGGTGACCGACAACGCAGTTCTGGTGTCATAAACGGCCAGAACGGGCGTCCAACGGTCAAATTCATAGCGGACGGCCTCGGATTGAGCTGAAACCACCGTGGAACATTCTAATTATTATTCGTGACGTGTACGCGCAGACGACACGTCAATCGGACGTGCGGTTTGCGTGGTACGGCTCAATATTCGTGTTTTAAGTGATGCGCGCGCTTCGTAAACGCGCGTGAGGGGGGTCCAAACGGGCCGAACGATGTCGGAATGGCCTGAAATCAGACGACAAATACGGGTGAGTGATTTCTGAAGTGTTCGACCAGACGGCACGTCAATCGGACGTGCCGTGTGCCCGCGGTGACCGACAACGCAGTTCTGGTGTCATAAACGGCCAAAACGGGCGTCCAACGGTCAAATTCATAGCGGACGACCTCAGATTGAGCTGAAACCACCGTGGAACATTCTAATTATTATTCGTGACGTCTACGCGCAGACGGAACATCAATCGGACGTGCAGTTTGCGCGGTACGTCTCAATATTCGTGTTTTAAGTGATGCGCGTGCTTCGTAAACGCGCGTGAGGGGGGTCCAAACGGGCCGAACGATGCCAGTTGATGTTTTTCACTTAAAATGATGTCCTTTGGAAACAAAAGACATACACTTTGAGTTGTTCTGACCACACCGCGCCTCGGATTGAGGCGGGGATGACTCGTACACGTCACATATGACCCATGGATCGTTGTCCTAAAGCATCAACACATTTCGAATGCGTTTGGTCAGTTTTTCGTATGTCACTTTTTGTTTTCACTTAAAATCTTATGAAAATTCATATAGAATATTTTTATATCATATTTAGTATGGATTAGATTTTAGTTGATCGTGCTATGAGACATTTCATAGCTAATGAAATTAAGGAAGGTGGAGGGGATTGTAACACCCCAAGCTTCTACGGTACGCTTCTCTTTACATAATGTGATAGCGTGTGTTGTACGCAACACCGAGTTCTAACACACCATAACTAATCAAACTAACCGTTATGAATAGTAACACCTACTTTTTGAAATTATATATATTTTATATTTGAAAATGGACTTCATTTTTGGATTCGGAATATCGAATTTAGCCTAAGGTGAAATTTTGGTACATTTCGGATAACTTTCATATTTTGATGAATAGTGAAAATTACTAAGTTTTAATTAAAAACAACTTTTTTAATCAAAATAATTAATAGTGATAAATTATGAATTTGAGTGGTTTTAAAGTATATTTAGAATATATTTTTACCATTTAATATAATGTTGGTCATTGGACATAATTTTACAATTAAATCGAACATAAACGAGTGTCAATCTTTTGATAGTTATTATCTCTTAAAAACACGCTTTTTGTTTTGACAGCGGGAATTAATTTTAAATTAATTTCTGCCACTTCTGTGTTTTGAATTTAGGAAAATGGATTCCATATTTTGAATCAGGATGTTCAAATTGTGTAAATAGGTAACTTTTATTTTTAGACATTTTGAATAATTACTGCGGTAAATATTTTATTTACCATGGTTAAGGGTAAATCCGGTAAATAAGGGTTAAAAAATAATATTATAATAATAATAAATTACCCTAAAACGTGTCTTAACCCTATTGGTTGATACATGGTCGACCATGGGAATCTTTGGGTCTATTTTGGGACCCCATGGATTCACTTGTAAGTGATAATGACACTTTATTTTAATTTAGTTAAAATAAATACAAAAATGACACAAGCATATATCTTTTAGAACAACAATTGTTACATAGTGTTATATATGTTGGATTTTAGATTATAAATATTCATTAGAAATCTAAAACGATTTCCTACATAATGATATTTTATTTATAATTTTTAGACATTAAATAATTTATTTTATATATGACACAATGATGATGCAGTAATTACTATAATAGTGAAAAATTAAAATAATTGATATTATAAATACCCAAATAAATATAATATGAAACTTTTAAAGAATTAAACTAATTTTCTAGGATAATATGATATATTAGGATTGATTTAATTGACTTTGTTCGAAGTAATAAATCTGTTATGAGTTTCACAAAAATCAACTATTGAATAGTGTCAAAATTGACATAAAAGAGTTCTTAAAACAAATATTATATTATTAATTGATATTAAATTCCTAAAAATCTAAGGTTCGTCCAAGAGACTTATATCATGATAGGTTCATCATTAATGTACCACTTGGGGGTCGCTTGGATGTATATAGTAAGTTTATTAACCATATTATATAAAAATACAAAGAGACATTGTAAAAGTGAAACTAATTAACTTAGAGTTAATACTTAAAGATAAGGTTAATATAAGTACCCAAACCTGTCTAAATTCTATTGGTTGAGGTGTTTTCGACCTATACCCACCTTAACCTTTGAATAATAAGCTTTTGAGCCATTAGAAACCGAATATGAATTTATTATAAATTAATATTTCTAGCTTTTCCAAAAGTGCCCCTCACCCCTCTTATAAAAGGGCACTCCTCCTTCTCATTTCTTCACACCTTCAAAGCCTTTTGGTTCGGCCAAAATCTGCCCAAATACTCTCACAACATCCCTCACTACAACCTAGAGGCCTTAGTTTGATCAGAAAGACAACCTAAGGAGCCCTTTTGATCAAATCAAAAGGAAGAACCCGAAGAAGAGGTAATGATTTCACCACCCTTCTCCAAGTTCATTTCTTCTTCCACTTCTTCTTCCTTTGTTCTTACCATTATAAAATAATAACTCCAGTATCTCACATATACTGTGATGTTATTATAAATATGTTACAACCATATTCAGTATTCTATCCACCCTTTGAATAACATGTCACCATACGTGCGTACGTACGGACTACCGTCTCCACGTCGTGGTGTAATTGTTATTCAATATAATATTATTTGGATGGGTATAATAATGATGTGTAACTCATGTAAATAATAAATATAACATGTTAATGATTCTGTATATATGATATACCATCCATTTATATATTATTTTAATATCAAAAGAATGATATTGTCGCTCGTGCGTACGTACGGACTACCGTCTCCACGAACGCGATGAGATTCATTCTCCATCGTATCCATTCAAGTATAATTATCATTTGATGATTTAAAAATGATGTTTAAGGACTAGATATCATTCTGGATATGAATAAGATACAACAACCATGGCTTATGTAACAAAACATATAAAATAAAATGAGTAAGTTAACTCCCGAAACGACGATAATTCTAAGATATTATTAACAAATCAATGTTAAAAGATCATATATGATATCATATTATTATATATGATTCTTTTATAATTTAATAACAACTATTTCACCATTATACAGGAGGTTAACCTAACCCAACCAAGTAAAAGTACAAGGTAAGGGTTTACTTTACAACCTCTTCATTATCCAAGGTTGTTTATACGTAATAATCTACTGGGATCTCTTTATCATCCACATCCATGTTTCTTAAAAATGCATTTCAAAACATTTTTACTATTTACTAGAATATGAGTTAAAGTCATTTATACCCTTTTTGACTTTTATAAGTGGTTTATAAAGGAATCTTTCGGTCGTTTTCAAAACAAGGTCCTTTTTAACCTTTTCGACAGAATTAAGGTAAGAATGTTTTTTTTAACTTATACGGCGGGTGCGGCTATTTTCCGCCGTTATAAAATCTTCAAAGCTTCCCTTACAAGCTTATAAGAATATTTTCAAAGAAAATGTTTTATTTTATATGGATCTTAAATTATTTCAAAATAAAAGGAGATATTTCTTTAAAAAGAATTTTGATTTCATCTATGTCAACATCCTTTGATGGATTTTAAGATTATTTGAAGTTGATTTATTATGATAAAAAACTTCTATATTGTATTGAAGGTTTTGTGATATGTTTGACTGTGGATGTGCTATTTTTATACCATTCATAGTTTATGGTGAAATTATTGACATTTCGTATGCTAGTTTTAATACGAATGTTTATGTTATGTTTAAACCTTTTCATATGGGAATGCATTGGACTTAGTAAGTGACGGGTGGAGCCCGCTATAGCTCCTCGATGCATCGGTAGGTCTCATGAGACAAACTAGTGTCTTGGCACAAGGCCTTGACAAAATCTTATTTGTAGTCTTGGCACGAGGCCTTGGCTATGTGGTTATGATAGTCTGGCATTATGCATTCCAACATTATGAAAGTGGTTATTGATTTTGCATGTGATTATTCGATTAGTTGAATAACCATGTGAATAAGTAAATGGCATTATATCATTTTATTTATGCCATACTATGTAAAAAGTTCAAGTTTTAAAGGCTTTTATTTTAGTTATACATTGCCTTAAATGTTTATTCTTATTTATGAAAGTTTCCGCTATATTGTTATCCTTACTGGGTATTTGAGCTCACCCCTTTTCTATGTTTTATTTTTCCCAGGATGTGAAGAAGTAAGTTATGAATGACCTGTAGGGATTTTATGAGGGGTTAATAGTGTGGATTGTGGAAACATTATGTTGTTGTAGTAGTTTTTCATTTTATGATGTAATGTAAAACTTATGAATATATCTAGTGTTTCCAAGGCTACTAAACCAATCGGTCTTTCGAGATTTGATCTTTCTTGTGACCATGCCAATGTTATGTAATAATGCACCGACTCTGGGTAACTGGGGTCGGGGCGTTACAGTTGGTATCAGAGAAAGTTTAGTACAAATCTTGGAAGCTAGATTTAGATAAACTCTGATTAGAGCACATAGACCTAAGATGAACTTTGAGGATTAGTATAGAAGAACTTCCTAGAATTTTGGTATTGTAGAGATTTTGTGAGTTTTCCAAGCAATACATCCCTGTCTGGATACGAGCAGGTAGAGGCGGCTCTGGCACAGATGTACCTAGGGGTAAAACCCGAAAACACCGCTTTGAGCTAGACTCGAACGGGAACTGGTGCACGACAACGGGTCTTGCTGCACTCTTGGTTACGACACTCCCGGGGGATATGCTTAGGATAACTCTCATTTTCTTTACAAATAATTTTGAAGGGATTATGAGTATATACTTCCTCAAAGAAAACATTATTATGATTATGGATTATATCCATAAATAGTTCAATTTATGTTAAGTGTTTTATAAGTATGGGATTATGTATTTTGATTCATAAATTGATCTAGTTTATGCCATTGTTTAGAAATGGCGCCTAGTGGAAGAAATGGAAACCGTATCAATGCACGCACTCCATGTAGGGATTTCCCTCCTGCTCAAGATAATTATAGTGGGGCTGGTGATGCAACTGGTGCTGATCAGCTAATCACCATACTGGGACAACTTACTCAGGTTATGAATAATAACCTTACCCGTATGGAGCACCCTGATCCGCAACGTGGAGGATCAATGTTAGATCGATTCATGAGGCAACAACCACCAACGTTCAATGGGAATACAAATCCCTTAGTAGCTGAGCAATGGATATTTCCCCTAGAGAAAATATTTCAGGCTTTGGGGAGCAGTGAAAGGGAAAAAGTTATCATGGCAGTTTACCGCCTCACTGGAGATGCTGATCAATGGTGGTCATTGATTCAAAATATGAAGGAAGATGATGAAGTATCAAATATGGAATGGAGGGAGTTCAAAGATCTGTTTTTAGAAAAATACTTCCCTCGCGACCATCGAGCAGATATGGAAAGGCAATTTCTGAGTCTGAGACAGAAGGAGGATGAGAATGTCACAAAGTATGAGGCTAACTTTACAAGGTTAGCGAGGTATGCTGGAGATTATATTCGCAACCCAAGAAGAAAGATTGGTTGTTTCTTTGATGGGTTAAAACCATTTCTCCGTCGAGCGTTATTCTCACAATCCTTTTCATCGTACGAAGACATTGTCTCATGTGCTATCAAGACCGAAAAGGAATTATCTAAGTCTTATGACTTTAAAGCAAAGCAAGAGAAGAAGAGACCTGCTGATCAATCTGGGAATGGAAATAAGGGGAATAAGGGAAAGGTTGAATATCCATCTTGTGGTAAATGCGGGAAGAAACATCCTGGTACTTGCTTGAAGGGAATGTGAGTCTGTTACAAGTGTGGTGAAAAAGGCCACCAAGCTCATGATTGCAAGGGGAAGAAGGAAGCTACCAACGTTCAGTGCTATAATTGCAGGGAGATGGGGCATTATGCAAATACATGTCCTAAGCGTCAGGAGAACTTACCTCAGAAAAGGCCAAGGGATCAAGGCCAGGCTTATGCTATCACTACTGCTGAGGTAGAAGCTCCGAAAGACGTGGTGGCAGGTAATTTAATGGTTTCCTCAAGTTTAGCAAATGCATTATTTGATTCTGGATCATCGCATTGTTTCATATCTTCCCAGTTTGCTAAGAAAATTAGATATTTCCAATTTGATTTAATAAGGGAGTTGTCAGTTAAAACTCCTAAGGGAAGTATCGTTGCAACAAAGTTTTGTGAATCAGTCCCCATTAGAGCACATAAATTTTCTTTATCTGCTGATTTCATCGTCATACCTATGATTGAGTTTGATATAATCCTCGGTATGGACTGGCTTTCGGACTATGATGCGAAGATTTATTGTAAGAAGAAAGAGGTTACGATTCTTGATGATAATGATAAGGAGCACCTTATTTTTAGAGCAGAATCGTCACCACCTAATTCTTATTTAGATCCACCCCCAGTAGCTCAACTTAATTCAATTATTGGGGAGGAAGAGAATGAAATAACTGTCGGTGAGGAAAGGAATGTTCAAATAGAGGATGTACCTGTTGTGAAAGAATTTGTAGATGTATTTCCGGAATATTTACCTGGACATCCTCCAGAACGAGAAGTTGAGTTTTCTATTGATTTGATTCCTGGATCAAGGCCTATATCGAAGACCCCTTATATAATGGCCACTGTAGAGTTAGTCGAACTAAAGAAACAACTAGAGGAATTGAGTAATAAGGGATTTATTCGCCCTAGTGTTTCTCCATGGGGAGCCCCTGTTCTTTTTGTTAAAAAGAAAGATGGATCTATGAGGTTATGTATTGACTACAGGGAGATCAATGCTATAACGATAAAGAACAAGTATCCCCTACCTCGTATTGATGATTTATTTGACCAACTGCATGGAGCTCAATACTTTTCAAAGATTGACCTTCGATCTGGATACCATCAGTTGTGTGTGAAGAAGGAAGACATTCCGAAGACAGCATTTCGAACCAGGTACGGGCATTACGAGTTTACTGTAATGCCGTTTGGATTGACTAATGCACCCTCTGTATTCATGGATCTAATGAATAGATTTTTCAAGGATTATCTCGATGAATTTGTGGTGGTATTTATTGATGATATCTTGGTATACTCCAAAACCTACGAAGATCATGAAAATCACTTGCGCATTATCTTGAAGACTCTGAGGAGGCATGAATTATATGGGAAGTTTAGCAAGTGTGAATTCTGGCTTCAGGAGATTTCTTTTCTTGGCCATATTGTCTCTAAAGATGGAATCTCTGTTGATCCTTCTAAGACCAAGGCAATCCAAGAATGGCCAGCACCTACGAGTATAACTGAGGTACGTAGTTTTATTGGTTTGGCAGGTTATTATCGACGTTTCGTCCAGAATTTTGCCCGATTGGCTAACCCATTAACGAAGCTCACACGTAAAGGGGTTAAATTTGTTTGGACAAAAGAGTGTGAAGAATGTTTCGAAGAACTGAAGAGAAGATTAGTCAATGCTCCTATATTGACTCTACCATCGGGGAATGATGGGTTCGTTATTTATAGTGATGCATCGAAGAAAGGACTTGGTTGTGTCCTTATGCAGAATGATAGAGTTATTGCCTATGCATCACGACAGTTGAAAATTCATGAACAAAACTATCCTACTCATGATCTCGAGTTAGCAGCAGTGATCTTGGCTTTGAAGATATGGAGGCACTACCTCTATGGTGAAAAATGTGAGATTTATACTGATCACAAGAGTTTGAAGTATATTTTCTCACAAAAAGAACTCAACATGAGGCAAAGGAGATGGCTTGAATTACTCAAGGATTATGATTGTACGATACACTACCACCCAGGGAAGGCAAACAAGGTGGCAGATGCTTTGAGTAGAAAAGACCATGGAGTTTTGAACAATATGAGAATTTAAAGGGATCCAATTTTCATGGATCTGGTGAAGATGGACATGGGAATAACCAGGGAAGGTGAAACATCAATGCTTTTTCAAATGGTTGCCAAACCATCTTTACTAGAAAGGATTAAGAGTTCTCAGACCGATGATGAAGAATTCCAAAAGAATATTAAAGCTGTGAATGATGGGAGATTGAGAGACTTTGTGTATGAAGATGGAATTTTAAAATTCGGGAAAAGACTTTGTGTTCCCAATATACCTGATCTAAAAAGGGAATTGCTGGATGATGCTCATAGTTCCAATTTCTCTATACACCCTGGGAGCACCAAAATGTATAGAGATTTGAAGGATCATTTTTGGTGGGACAACAAGAAGAGGGAGATTGCTGATTTTGTGTCAAGATGTATGGTTTGTCAACAAGTGAAAGCTGGAAGGCAACAGCCTGGAGGAGTCATGCAACCTCTTCCCATACCGGAGTGGAAATGGGACAATGTTACGATGGACTTTGTCATGGGGCTACCAAAGACTCCTAGAAGGAATGATGAAATATGGGTTATTGTTGATCGTCTTACCAAGACAGCACATTTTCTTGCTATAAAAGAAGATCTACCCCTGGAACGTCTAGCAAGACTATATATTAATGATGTTGTGAGACTTCATGGAGTACCCCTATCGATTGTTTCTGATCGTGATCCCCATTTTACTTCAAGATTCTGGAAAAGTCTTCAGAAATCCCTGGATACTGAACTTCATTTGAGCACTGCTTACCACCCTCAGACAGACGGACAATCAGAACGGACTATTCAAACCTTAGAATACATGTTGAGATCTTGCTCACTTGACTTTCAGGGTATGTGGGATCAATATTTACCACTGGTAGAATTTTCCTATAACAATAGCTTCCATTCGAGTATTCAGATGGCACCATATGAAGCGTTATACGGAAAGAGATGTCGTACACCAACCTGTTGGGATGACGTTGGTGAAAGAAAACTTGTAGGCCCAGAACTGGTGGAGGAAACGGTGGAAAAGGTGAAAGTAATCCAAAATCACATCAAAGCAGCTCAAAGTAGGCAGAAGAGCTATGCCGATAATCGAAGGAAGGATTTGGAATTTCAAGTCGGTGATCATATTTTTCTGAAGGTATCTCCGTGGAAGGGAGTCATACGTTTTGGTAAGAAAGGTAAATTGAGTCCCAGGTACATCGGACCTTTCGAAATTCTAGAACGAATTGGGGTTGTAGCTTACCGATTGGCAATGCCGCCAAGTCTCTCCAAAGTTCACGATGTGTTCCACGTATCTCTATTGAGGAAATACATGCCTGATCCGACGCATGTACTCACCTATGAGGAATTAGAACTGGAACCCGATCTGTCTTATTGCGAAGAGCCCGTCAAGATTCTTGATACGAGAGAACAAGTGCTGAGAAACCGGACGACGCGTCTGGTAAAAGTTTTGTGGAGAAACCATAAGTTGGAAGAGGCAACGTGGGAACCCGAGGAGCTTATGATGAAGAACCACCCGAGTCTTTTTATGAAGAAATACCCTAGAAATTGCGAGGACGCAATTATTTGAAGGAGGGGAGAATGTAACACCCCAATCTTCTACGGTACGCTTCTCTTTGAATAATGTGATAGCGTGTGTTGTACGCAACACCGAGTTCTAACACACCATAACTAATCAAACTAGCCGTTATGAATAGTAACACCTACTTTTTGAAATTATATATATTTTATATTTGAAAATGGAATTCATTTTTGGATTCGGAATATCGAATTTAGCCTAAGGTGAAATTTTGGTACATTTCGGATAACTTTCATATTTTGATGAATAGTGAAAATTACTAAGTTTTAATTAAAAACAACTTTTTTAATCAAAATAATTAATAGTGATAAATTATGAATTTGAGTGGTTTTAAAGTATATTTAGAATATATTTTTACCATTTAATATAATGTTGGTCATTGGACATAATTTTACAATTAAACCGAACATAAACGAGTGTCAATCTTTTGATAGCTATTATCTCTTAAAAACACGCTTTTTGTTTTGACAGCGGGAATTAATTTTAAATTAATTTCTGCCACTTCTGTGTTTTGAATTTAGGAAAATGGATTCCATATTTGGAATCAGGATGGTCAAATTGTGTAAATAGGTAACTTTTATTTTTAGACATTTTGAATAATTACTGCGGTAAATATTTTATTTACCATGGTTAAGGGTAAATCCGGTAAATAAGGGTTAAAAAATAATATTATAATGATACTAAATTACCCTAAAACGTGTATTAACCCTATTGGTTGATACATGTTCGACCATGGGAATCTTTGGGTCTATTTTGGGACCCCATGGATCCACTTGTAAGTGATAATGACACTTTATTTTAATTTAGTTAAAATAAATACAAAAATGACACAAGCATATATCTTTTAGAACAACAATTGTTACATAGTGTTATATATGTTGGATTTTAGATTATAAATATTCATTAGAAATATAAAAAGATTTCCTACATAATTATATTTTATTTATAATTTTTAGACATTAAATAATTTATTTTATATATGACACAATGATGATGCAGTAATTACTATAATAGTGAAAAATTAAAATAATTGATATTATAAATACCCAAATAAATATAATATGAAACTTTTAATGAATTAAAATAATTTTCTAGGATAATATGATATATTAGGATTGATTTAATTGACTTTGTTCGAAGTAATCAATCTGTTATGAGTTTCACAAAAATCAACTATTGAATAGTGTCAAAATTGACACAAAAGAGTTCTTAAAACAAATATTATATTATTAATTGATATTAAATTCCTAAAAATCTAAGGTTCGTCCAAGAGACTTATATCATGATAGGTTCATCATTAATGTACCACTTGGGGGTCTCTTGGATGTATATAGTATGTTTATTAACCATATTATATAAAAATACAAAGAGACATTGTAAAAGTGAAACTAATTAACTTAGAGTTAATACTTAAAGATAAGGTTAATATAAGTACCCAAACCTGTCTAAGATCTATTGGTTGAGTGGTTTTCGACCTATCCCCACCTTAACCTTTGAATAATAAGCTTTGGAGCCATTAGAAACCGAATATGAATTTATTATAAATTAATAGTTCTAGCTTTTCCAAAAGTGCCACTCACCCCTCTTATAAAAGGGAACTCCTCCTTCTCATTTATTCACACCTTCAAAGCCTTTTGGTTCGGCCAAACTCTGCCCAAATACTCTCCCAACATCCCTCACTACAACCTAGAGCCCTTAGTTTGATCAGAAAGCCAACCTAAGGAGCCCTTTTGATCAAATCAAAAGGAAGAACCCGAAGAAGAGGTAATGATTTCACCACCCTTCTCCAAGTTCATTTCTTCTTCCACTTCTTCTTCCTTTGTTCTTACCATTCTAAAATAATAACTCCAGTATCTCACATATACTGTGATGTTATTATAAATATGGTACAACCATATTCAGTATTCTATCCACCCTTTGAATAACATGTCACCATACGTGCGTACGTACGGACTACCGTCTCCACGTCGTGGTGTAATTGTTATTCAATATAATATTATTTGGATGGGTATAATAATGATGTGTAAATCATGTAAATAATAAATATAACATGTTAATGATTCTGTATATATGATATACCATCCATTTATATATTATTTTAATATCAAAAGAATGATATTGTCGCTCGTGCGTACGTACGGACTACGGTCTCCACGAACGCGATGAGATTCATTCTCCATCGTATCCATTCAAGTATAATTATCATTTGATGATTTAAAAATGATGTTTAAGGACTAGATATCATTCTGGATATGAATAAGATACAACAACCATGGCTTATGTAACAAAACATATAAAAGAAAATGAGTAAGTTAACTCCCGAAACGACGATAATTCTAAGATATTATTAACAAATCAATGTTAAAAGATCATATATGATATCATATTATTATATATGATTCTTATATAATTTAATAACAACTATTTCACCATTATACAGGAGGTTAACCTACCCCAACCAAGGAAAAGTACAAGGTAAGGGTTTACTTTACAACCTCTTCATTATCCAAGGTTGTTTATACGTAATAATCTACTGGGATCTCTTTATCATCCACATCCATGTTTCTTAAAAATGCATTTCAAAACATTTTTACTATTTACTAGAATATGAGTTAAAGTCATTTATACCCTTTTTGACTTTTATAAGTGGTTTATAAAGGAATCTTTCGGTCGTTTTCAAAACAAGGTCCTTTTTAACCTTTTCGACAGAATTAAGGTAAGAATGTTTTTTTTAACTTATACGGCGGGTGCGGCTATTTTCCGCCGTTATAAAATCTTCAAAGCTTCCCTTACAAGCTTATAAGAATATTTTCAAAGAAAATGTTTTATTTTATATGGATCTTAAATTATTTCAAAATAAAAGGAGATATTTCTTTAAAAAGAATTTTGATTTCATCTATGTCAACATCCTTTGATGGATTTTAAGATTATTTGAAGTTGATTTATTATGATACAAAACTTCTATATTTTATTGAAGGTTTTGTGGTATGTTTGACAGTGGATGTGCTATTTTTATACCATTCATAGTTTATGGTGAATGTATTGACATTTCGTATGCTAGTTTTAATACGAATGTTTATGTTATGTTTAAACCTTTTCATATGGGAATGCATTGGACTTAGTAAGTGACGGGTGGAGCCCGCTATAGCTCCTCGATGCATCGGTAGGTCTCATGAGACAAACTAGTGTCTTGGCACAAGGCCTTGACAAAATCTTATTTGTAGTCTTGGCACGAGGCCTTGGCTATGTGGTTATGATAGTCTGGCATTATGCATTCCAACATTATGAAAGTGGTTATTGATTTTGCATGTGATTATTCGATTAGTAGAATAACCATGTGAATAAGTAAATTTCATTATATCATTTTATTTATGCCATACTATGTTAAAAGTTCAAGTTTAAAAGGATTTTATTTTAGTTATACATTGCCTTAAATGTTTATTCTTATTTATGAAAGTTTCCTCTATATTGTTATCCTTACTGGGCATTTGAGCTCACTCCTTTTCTATGTTTTATTTTTCCCAGGATGTGAAGAAGTAAGTTATGAATGACCTGCAGGGATTTTATGAGGGGTTAATAGTGTGGATTGTGGAAACATTATGTTGTTGTAGTAGTTTTTCATTTTATGATGTAATGTAAAACTTATGAATATATCTAGTGTTTCCAAGGCTACTAAACCAATCGGTCTTTCGAGATTTGATCTTTCTTGTGATCATGCCAATGTTATGTAATAATGCACCGACTCTGGGTAACTGGGGTCGGGGCGTTACAGGAATGTCCGGGGGGCTGTCCGGGGGGGGGGGGGGGGGGGGGCTATCCGGTGGGTGTCCGGGGGGCTATCCGGGGACCAAGGAGGAGGGTGGGGGGGCTGTGCGGGGTCTGTCCGGGGGGTTTTTGGGGGTTGTTCAGGGGGTTGTTCGGGGTTGTTCAGGGGGCTGTCCGGGGGTTGTTCAGGGGGTTGTTCAGGGGGTTGTCCGGGGGTGTTCAGGGGGCTGTCCGGGGGGTGTTTGGGGGGTTGTCCGGGGTCCAAGGGGGGGGGGGTGGGGGGGTTGTCCGGGGTCCAAGGGGGGGGGGTGGGGGGGTTGTCCGGGGGGCTGTCCGGGGGGCTATCCGGGGTCCAGGGTGGAGGGTTGGGGGCTGTACGGGGGGCTGTCCAGGGGCCTGTCCGCGGGGGCTGTCCGGTGGGTGTCCGGGGGGCTGTCCGGGGACCAAGGATGAGGGTGGGGGGGCTGTGCGGGGTCTGTCCGGAGGGTGTTTGAGGGTTCTTCAGGGGGTTGTCCGGGGTTGTTTAGGGGGCTGTCCGGTGGTTGTTCAGGGGGTTGTCCGGGGTTGTTCAGGGGGTTGTCCAGGGGGTGTTTGGGGGGTTGTCCGGGGTACAAGGGGGAGGGTGGGGGGGTTGTCCGGGGGGCTGTCCGGGGGGCTATCCGGGGTCCAGGGTGGAGGGTTGGGGGCTGTACGGGGGGCTGTCCAGGGGGCTGTCCAGGGGGCTGTCCAGGGGGCTGTCCGGGGGGTGTTTGGTGGGTGTTCGGGGTCCAAGGGGGAGGGGGGGTTGTCCAGGGTCCAACACTGAGGGGGGTTGTCCAGGGAGTTCTCAAACACACAACCACTAAAAGACAACAACATCCATAAAAACAGACAATATATAAAAATAACTCAACTCCAATACTATACTACGAGTCTAGATAAAACAAACAACTAGAATAGATTAAACATCAAATCTCAAGTCAAAAATGTAACGGATCAATATGTCCCACATTAGCATCACCATCTCCATCATCATCATCATCATCGCCCTCGTCATCGTCCTCCTCATCGTCCTCACCCTCCACAGCGCCTTCCTCCTCGCCTTCGCCCTCCTCCTCGCCCTCCTCATCTCCCTCCTCTTCCGCATCAGACTGCTCGCCATCATCATCTTCAAGCTCGACATCGGCCTGACCACCACTGGAACTGCCACCTGTTGCACCATATATAGAATGTATCGACGACATGTATTCATCAATAGCTGGGATGGCCTCTGCTGGAAGTGTTGGACGTAGAACTTCAATAAATTTCATAAATGCACTGTTTGCCCTTACAGACTGTTCTGCCGTCTCTGTGGACCTTTTCTCAGCCTGTTCTGCCTGTTCCCTAACTTGCTGCAGCTCGGTGGCACTACAACTCGTACCTGAGGCAGGCCAATACCTCGTCGGGGCTATCCTAGGTCGGCAGCGTACTCTGCCAGAATGATCATCTCCCAACACCTGATGTAAGTGATCAGATGGCCCAAAATTGTCTGCTTCTTGGGCATCGAGGGCCTCTAAAGCATCCTGTTACAAATATAAATATATTGTTAAGTTACGAAATAGATATTAAAATATAAAATCAACAGATTAAAACTTACAATCTGCTGCTGAGTCGCTTCGTTGACAGCACGTCCATCCTTTTTTCGTCTACTTGAGCAAAACAGTTTTGCTCGAGGCACACGTCCTTCAATATTTTGTACTTGCCTCTACAATGACATTGAAAACAAAATTTATATAAATACTTCAGCAAATAATTAAATAATTGAGGAAGCAAAAGAAAATGTAAGTCGTAAAGAAAACTTATAAACAATTTTCATACCTGCTGCCTCTCATGATCCGGCATCGTCGTGCGTCCTAGTGTATGGAGGTATTTTTTTGCATCAATGTTTTTTTTATTTTTTCCAGATGATTCCTAAATAAAATTAGATAATTCAAAGGATAATATTAATGCAAAACTTGAAAGTTATTATTTAAATACCTCAAATGTAATTCATACCTTAAACTGGGTACTCGTCCAATGAGTAATCATCTGACGATACTGCTCTATAGGACAATCATCCACGACTGGTACCGCCTCTAACTCAGTGCCAACTCTAGCACGCTAGCCAATATACATCTCATGCTTGTAGGCTCTCCAAAGCTCGCCTAAATCCTTTAGACGTTCCATTCGTGCACCCTCACCATCAGGAAAATTAAATCGAAGCTGAAATGAAAATATTAATTTATATAAATACAAAAAAAATTCATGGCATTAAATACAACAGATTTTTTTACCCATATCTCTGCCCAAGCTCTATCTTTGACCTCATGTGGCAAATGTCTCCACGACAGCGGGCTGACGGGAATGATGTCGGAGTATTTGGCAAGCGTCGCCATAAAACTCCGACATTGCTGCCCTGTTTTCTCAACCATCTGATTGTCTTCATTATATTCCACCATAACCTGTGTGCGACGGTTCCACACCGAACGCATGCATGTACGGCCCCGCCCCCGCCTCCTTTCAGTAGATGTATCTATCATGAAAGAAAAACAAATATTTTATCAAAACATGTTATAATGAAAATAAATATTGCTATAAAAATTTGATACGGTTTTATAAATATACATGTTCTAGTCTGATCAATGAGTGGCGCCGGATCCACAGAACCTGATGGAACACCCTCTGGTGGAACAGGAGTCGAAGACGATGGAATATAAAAGCTCGGAGAGACAGAAGTAGAAGGAAAAGAAGATGGAACAACTGTATGACCTGATGCTGACTGGGGAGTGGGAATCATCATGGGATGTGAAAATGATGGGGCAGAAGATGCAGAAGGTAGCAAAAACATGGGAGGTCTAAATATCCCGTGTGTCCCTAACGACACACCGGGATCAGAATGTGGGAAGGCTGAAATGTCAGTGAGAGGGGAAGGGTCTAGTCGGGCACGCGCAGCTCTATGTCCACCTCTGGTACGAACCCTCCTCATACCACCGGCCTGAGTACTAGGACCAGTACTAGGCTCCTCGTCGAATAACTGTCGACGTAATGGTGGATCCTAAAAAAAAGTTTACAAAAAAAATTAATCACATGACATTATATATTCTGTAAATATATATATATATATTTGAAATAAAGTACTCACTGTAGGCACTAATGGTGGAATGCCCATCTCCTCCATCCGACGATTGTTCTCCACCATTTTTTTTCTTCGTCTCTCTTCAATTGGCTTCATTTCCTGAATTGGAAAACAAATATGTAATTAATTAGAAAAAGAAAATTAATGTGTAAACCAAAAAACTAAATATATGAGGGAATGAGGGGATTCATTGGTAATTTAGCTATCAATTGTTTTAGAAGAGCTTGAATGAATTTAATAAAACATACAAGTTGTAATGTTCACCAAGTTAGAAATATTGTTTGATTTGGTTTGAATACAGTTCAATTCCAAATTAGAAAATGCAATTCAAATAAAACAGCAACCAATAAACATTGAAAATTCACATAACGGTCAAGTCAGCTAAAACATATTTGTGATCAATACTAAATAAATATGAATATTACCAACCTTAACAACCCAACTCGAGGTAAACCAAAAGAATTGAGAACATGGATGAATGATTCTATATATTTCCAACCACAACTTCAGGTTCACAATCAACTCTGACAATTGAGCTATTGGAGTCATCAAAAGAAATAAATGGATTGGTTCCAATGGCAATAGGGACAGTGTAAATTCCATCATCAGCATCATCAAAAATATGTCTTGGAATTACTTCAACTACGACACCAAATTCAGGTTGAAGTTGATCTTTGACATAAAAAACTTGTTTAGCCATTGATGCCAACACATATGGTTCTTCGGTTGTAAGAGTGCGGGTTATATTAATTACTCGAAATCCACAATCATCAATAAATGTGCCATGTCTCGTCATCGAATCAAACCAATGGCATTTCATCATTGTGACTCGTCCATGAGAGTAATAATCCAATATTATTATTTTCTCAACGACTCCATAATAACCCACATTTTCAAGTCGCGGTCTACTATCTGATGCGCTGGCATAACAATCTGTTGTGGAAGTAACCATAATACCATCATGTTGTGTTCTCATGTTTTTGGCTCGTTCAGTGACAATAAATCTGTACCCATTGATAACAATTGATTTACAGTCACGGACCACGGTATTAGGACCAAAAGCCAAAGCTCTTATTTCCTCAGAGACAGAGTCAGCAGACAAACTCAATACCGGCAATATAAATGACAGTTAAACTTAAGTAAATATTGAAATAATTAATTTAAACAGTAATATTTTTACCTTCAATTTTAACCAAGCAGAAAACTCTTTGCTATGCAAAGTCTCTCTCCTTCTCAAAGATAAAGAACGATGCTTCCTATTTATCATTGTTTTATGTTCCCTGTAGATAAAAAAAATATGAATAGTTTAACAGATATATATGTAAGATATACATATTCAATTTTGTTACCTGATATAGTCATCGAACAAATCACAGTTGAACAAAACTGTGTGATGTGCCATCTCCCGCTCTTCATGGTTTAATGTCTTCAATGTATATGATCCATGAATTCCTCCTGTTTGAGGAAGTGATGGAAAACTGGGTTCAATTTTCTCATATTGTTCTTCTTCATTTCTCATTGGTCTGTTCATTCTTGTAGTAAGATCAGACAAATACATTGAACAGAAATCCATACATTCTTGAGCTAAGTAACCGTTCATGATAGAACCTTCGGGATGATTCTTGTTTCGAACATAAGACTTTAATGTGAGCATATTTCTTTCAGTTGGATACATCCAACGAAAAGAAACAGGTCCTCCGAGAAGTATTTCAGTTGGAATATGGACAGTCAGATGCAGCATGCATGTGAAAAATGATGGGGGAAATATTTTCTCCAACTCACACAAAATTAATGGGGCATCTGTCAACATTTTTTGCAAGAAAGACTTGGAAAACTTCTTAGCACAAAGATCTCTAAACAAATGGCACAACCGAATAACACCCACCCTTACATTATTGGACAAAAGATGACGGATTGCTATTGGAAGCAACTCATGCAGTAGAACGTGATAATCATGAGTCTTCAATGATTATAGCTTCAACTCTCTTCTGTTGACCCGTTTAGATATGTTGCTTGAATAGCCATAAGGAACTCTAATAGTCTCTAATACTTCCAAAAATTGTTTTTTTTCAGTAGGTGTCATCACATAAGAAGCACATGGAAGTTGCCATTTATTTTCAATGATACGCACAGGATGCAATTCTGGTCTGATGCCCCAATCCACCAAGTCACGTCGAGATCGTAAATCATCTTTTGTCTTCCCCTTGACATTTAGAAGAACTGAAAGCAACATTTCACATATATTCTTTTCAATATGCATTACGTCTAAGCAATGACGTAGCAAATTGGTTGACCAATAAGGCAAATCAAAAAAGATACTCCTCTTCCTCCAATTGTAACAGGTTTCTGTGGAAACATTCATTCTCTTTCCAGATTTCATTTGACCCTTCCTGAACGAAAAACTGAAATCTTTCAATTCATTAAGCACATCAGTTCCAGACATACGCTGAGGTGGATCATCGGTCTCTATAGTATTATCAAATCTTCGACGATTCATTCTATATGGATGATCCTTTGGCAAAAATCGTCGATGTCCCATAAAACTGAAACTACAACGATGTTTCAGTCTTCTGGATCGTGTATTCGTCATACAAACTGGACATGACAGTTTCCCCTTCGTGCTCCATCCAGACATCATTGCATAAGCCGGAAAATCATTGATTGTCCACATAAGCGCAGCGCGCATCTGAAATATGTCTTTCGAACATGCATCGTATGTGCACACACCCACATCCCAAAGAAGCTTCAACTCTTTTATTAAAGGTTGCATGTATACATAAATATCAATGCCGGGATCAGAAGGACCAGATATGAGTATACTCATGAAAGTGAAAGATTTTTTCATACACAACCATGGGGGAAGATTATAAATGTGCATAAAAACGGGCCATGTGTTGTGCGAAGTAAGCATCTGCCCAAACGGATTAAAACCGTCGCATGAAAGACCCAGCCTCACATTACGCACGTCAGCTGCAAAATCTGGATGTCGAGCATCAAATCTCTTCCATGAAAATCCATCTTCAGGATGAACCAACTAATCATCAGTCTTCTTTCTCTCGATATCATTCCATCTCATTTTTATTGATATGTCATCAGACATAAAAATATTCTGGAGTCTGGGGATCAATGGAAAGTGCCACATTACTTTCTGTGGAACGCGGGATGGTGTTCCATCAGATTTTGACTTCCAGCGGGATGTGCCACATTTTATACATTCATTTCGTTCAGCGGTTTCCTCCCAGAATAAACTGCAATCTTTCGGGCAAGCATGAATTTTGTTTCTTGAAAATCCAAGTTCCTCAACTAACTTCCATGCCATATAGTGGTTTGAGGGAATATCTGCATCATCTGGAAGTAAATCCTTCAAGAGGGTAAGAATGTAATCGATTGCTGTATTAGAAATCCCATACATAGTTTTCCCATGAAATAATCGGATTAAAAATTCCAGCTTTTTCATTTTATCACATTGTCGATATACTGGAGTCATGGCAGCATCATTCAATTTTTTCACCCTATCAATATCATCATTTTCACTAGATGCATCAGCTGTCCTCATATCGAAGTCTTCTTGAGTCGAAATCCTTTCTTTTTCATGATGAAGAATAAACGGAAACCGATCATCTAACAAATTCTCCATTCCAGTCTTTTCATTTCGATCATCACCAATTTGAGATTTCGTTTTCTCCCCATTGTGATACCACAGAAAGTAGTTTGCTTGAAACCCATTTTTGGTTATGTGGTAGCTGACTTCTTCACGGCTCAACCAAGGTCTACCAACACAATTGGAACATGGGCAGTGTATGCGACCACTATCTGAAGCATTGTGAAATGCAAAATCTATAAAGCTCTCCAAATTGTTTTGAAAATCGTCTGAGATCCGATCGGTTTCATACATCCAACTTCTGTCCATTCTGTAAAAAGAATTTATATAAGTCATTTTGTCATAAACAATTAAATAGGCATTAACTATAATAGAAAATACATTTAAGTAAACGATAAAGGAAGAAAATAATCAAGGTATAAACTACACATGTCAAAAAAACATACAAATGTGTTATTGAAAAAATGTAAAACCAACAAGAACTTAATGTGTTATATCACATAACAGCATGACTCATCCCATAACCATATCAGTAGGGTATCATGAACATGAATAACATCAAACTTGTTCCATCCTCCTACCCTACATGACCCCAACCACATGCCACATCTTATTATAGCCTTATCACATCACACCTCAACGAAAAACACTAGGGAAATCATAGTACATCTCACCTGAAGACACATGGACAATCACATCGCATCTTGCCTAAAAACACATGGTCAATCACTTTTTTAGTAAGAGTAGGGAAGACATGGTAGCTATCCAAACATATAACCACCATCCTAGATATTAGAAAAAATACTCATAACTCAAAACCTCTGATCGTTGGTAAGTTTATCCAACTCTGGTTGGGAATGTGTAGAAATAACATAAAAATACATGATATATAGATAGCACAAAATACTCAACCTATGGGTTCACATTAACTACATAATCACACACTTCACTACTACCATAAAACACATAAACCACACCACCACCACAAAAGACACATAGCATTGGAATATAATTCTACATTCAATAAGTCTATCTATGGAATTATCATAAGAATCCATGTATCAATTGGAATATAATTCTACATTCAATAAGTCTATCTATGGAATTATCATAAGAATCCATGTGTCAATTGGAATATAATTCTACATTCAATAAGTCTATCTATGGAATCCCTCCCTTGGATCCATGTATCACCCATGGCTTAATCAATATTCAAAGAAATGAGTCTATCCGTGGAATTCCACTATGAATCCATTTATCACATAAAGCGTATAAGTTAATAGAAACAAGATTATATACCTGGAATCCTAATAGAATCCATGTATCACTATTTACTATTAATCATTTAATGAATTCCATTTCATTTAAACAATTCATTAAACATACCAAGGTCAAAAACAAAGGTATTTAATACAACTCACCTCAAAATGGCGACTCAATCAAATAATAACCTGAAAAGAATGAAGCTTCATTTACTCATGTTGTAATGACAAGATAATGAGATTACCTTGCTTAATCAATCAATTCTATATCATGGTCTCAACATAACTCATAATGGCTAGCAATTCAATGAAAATTCAAGCACTCACATGGGAATTTTTAATAGAACACTCCTAACAAGACTATAAAGATATCACATGCATTAGTTATAATATATCTAACATGGTAACATAAAATATAAGATAAATTCAATCCAATTTCATAGATTCATAGCATAGTCTCTACTTTACTCACATTGGCAAGGCAATACAATTAAAACATGTGTTAAAAAATAATTGGCATTCATGTGTTAAAAGGGGAATGCAAACCATAAAATACCCTTAATTAATTTAATTTATAATTCAATTCAGAAATCGAACAATCAATTAGATTTATATAACCTTTCACAAATGACATACCATGTTCAAGGGGTAAAATCCAAAAAGGAATTTTCAAGAAAACTCACCCTTAGGCTGGTCCGGCGGGCAGTAGCTCCAAAATCACCTAAACTGATGGGAAAAATGAAAATAGGTTTAAATACTATCCAAACATTTGAATACATTTTCAGATAAAGAAGAAGAATAACTTGAAGAAGACCTGGAAGATTCAAGGCCGGCAGTACCTCCAAAATCGCCTAAATCGGCTGCTGCTCCCGTTTTAGGGTTGTGTATCGCGAATGGGGGAGAGAACAGGCGGCTGGGAATTTGGGGAGAACCTTTTCCAACGGTTCTTAAAAACCGTTGGCATATATATATCTATCCCAACGGTTCTCTAGAACCATTGGGAAAAACCTGAAAAAACCTATATCTATACCAACGGTTCTCATGAACCGTTGGCAAAAACCTCCCCAAACCCATCTTTACCAACGGTTCATGAGAACCGTTGGGAAAAAACCTCCCAGCCACACCTATGCCAACGGTTCATTAGAACCGTTGGGAAAAACCTCCTTCACCAACGGTTTGATAGAACCGTTGGTATGTAACTGTTGGGAAAGACCAGCATTCCAGTAGTGATAGTCATGGTATGTGCCAATGTCCAATAAGATTATAATGGATTTCAACATCACAACCGGTGAAAAGGATTCATCATATTCAATTTCTTTACGCTGTGTAAAACCTTTTTCATATAATTGTGCCTTATAGGTGCTGACTTGTCCCTCCAACCCTTCATACTATGCAAAACCAAACCCTAATTCCATGCTCTAAACCTATTCTTGAAAAAAAGTAGCATCTTCTCTGCTTCCTTGGTGCCATGGTGGCCTGAGCAGGGTGTGAGTAAAACTCATCAGGCCACCACTAATGGTGTCTAAATCAATATCCATTCTGTACAAAGGTGTACATAGGTAATGAGTTCAATAAATAAAAAAGTAAAAGGAAAACATTTATGTAATTATCTAATATCTATTTACCTGTTAAGTTCACTATAATCTACCAATCAACAAAACTGACTTAGGTCGCACTGGGAGTCTAAGACAAGGTAAATGGTGACACACCCATTTAACCATTATTTATTAAACTATTTAAAACACAATGCATACCCATTAGATATAATGTTAATTTAATCCATTTTTATCTTTAGTAATATTTCATCACTTATTCTATCTTCATTAACAAATTCATATTCATATCAGGTTCCATGGGTTAGGAATTTACATTATTTACACTATGTCCAAAACCAGTAAACTACTATGCATATGATAATAAACCAAGTCCCTATCTCACTAGGAATACACACATAACAACAAAAATATTAACCTCACATCAGAGCCTCAGTCTAGGTGGAATGAAACAGTGAGGGGAATATAGATTTTTCCTCATTCCCTAACCTATTCATTATAGGTGGAGTTTATATATTTAGTCTAACTCAACCCATGGGTGTAGAACCTCATTCAATACCCCCTCACTACCATGCCTTGTGCACATGATTATCCATATAGGGTTATGTTAGAGAATCATTCCAACCCAATCCATGGGAGGAGCCTCAGTCCTTTCTCCCACACCAACATACCAAACCAATAATTTAGCAATACACACAAACAACCACAATTCAAAACAATCAAAATGGGAATTTTTATCCTTCATAATCCGTTAACACGTTTTCCTTTTACACTACATGGATCATTTATCTCATTCCCTTTATTATGCCTAAACCATTAAAAATATTCACTATCTCCCTTACATTAACCCATAAAAAATATTCAAAGATTTTGTATGTTAACTCACTTATGAATTTTATGTATAGATCACATTGAACTGGAAACATTCAAACTAGTCCCATTTAACCCATTTTCACAACATTTTAAACACCTTCTTATGATATATCAGCAAATAATCCATTTCATCACTTAGTTCATTTCATAATCATGTTAACATGACAAATTATTTTTTATGGGTTCAATCTCACTAAACCCTACATCCCTTCAATTTATCATAGTTATATTAGAAATTTTAGAATATATAATGTCCATAAACACAATTCAAGAGACTTATTAATTCATTTTGAGACTAACCTTTAAAACGTGGTCATTCCCCTTTAAAAAACTAAAACATGCCCAAAGGTTTTCATTTCCATTTCAGCCATCCAAAAAACATTAAACTATTTCCATAAATGGGTACATTTCACTAAATTTAAACATGACTTGAAATTTCATTTGAAATCCATTTTTTAAATCACCTTGAGATCAACACCTTCATTTAAAATGATTTCCTATTTAAAAACAACATTTTACTTTCATAAATCAATAATAAGGACAAAGCTTGAAAACGCACCATCAAAACTATTTCAAAACCACTCGAGTGTTTATGAAATCCAATACATAATTTCTTCAATTGTCCCTTTTTCCATAATCACATTCAAACTATACGTTCACAACTGATTTTCTTCCATAATTCCCTTATCTAAATTTCTACCAATTTTATTCACTGTTTGTAAGGGTCTGGCTTACCCATTAGTGGACCTAGGTTTGTTCTCACATCATAAACTAAACCAACAGGGTCTATAAAAGAAATAACTCATCAATCTAATGTCAAAAACACTTCCCATAACCTAATATATCAAAACAAAACATAGAAGTGAGAAATAACTACTACATAAAAATATAACACATCAAGACTATTGGAAAAAGATTAGAGACCACCGACCACCAGTCTGTTGAAGAAAACCTGATTAATCTCCACCTTTGATCAAATCTCAATTTCCCATAAAATCCCAACCCTAAAATCTTCTGTAAAAGTGATAGTTTGGGTCTTCAGAAGAATAGTAGAGACTCTACAAGCCCTACTCCAGAAACTAGAGCGAAGAGGAGTGTTAGACACAATTGGGTCTCTGATTCTCACCCAAACGCACTCCAAACTCCAAAGAATTAAAGGTGAATCACCCATGGTAAAGGAGGAGGATAGTGGTTTATTCACTAGGTTAGAGGGGGTCTAATGGGAGGAAACTTAAGCGGAGAAATAGATATATCCATAAGGATAAATGAAAATTTCCCACTATTTAAGGGTCGCACAGTTTGGCCGCATGGTTAACAAACTGTGAGCCAACCCTGTGTCTCTCTCTATTCAAGAGGATTTGTGCCACATGATTCCTGGGAGAATCTACATGGTTTTGAAAACTATACAGTAACTATGTGTAAGCTCTCTACCTAAAATGATCACCAAGCTGCACGGCTTCTTGGGCCAGGTGCACGATTTACAATAACTATGCTCCAACAATGCACTATGAACTTTTGGCCACTTTTCTCCTCTTTTTTTCATCCATCACCCAAAGAACAATTCCAAAACACCTCATGAACTCAATAAATACATATTTAACCATAAAATAGTGTTTAAGAAAAAAATATTTACAAGGACACATCTTCACTAAAGATTGGGATCTTACAACCTTCTCACCTTAAAACAGCTCATCCTTGAGCTATACATTTAATCATTTGTTATACCTCAAGAGTAAAAAAGGCTAGAGCATGGACCCACCCTTAAACATTCACCATACGAGTCTCTTCTAGGTAAGAGCATTAGTCCAACCCATCCCATGGGAGAAGCCTGATTCCTTTATCCCACACCAACATACCAAAACCATATTTTACCAATACACATAAACAACTACAATTCAATCCGATCAACATTGGAATTTATACCATTCCATAACTGATTAACACATTTAACTTTTTCACTACATGGACTATTTATCCCGTTACCTTTCTTATGCATGTCCCATTAATCATATTCACTAATTCCCTTACATTAACCCATTTATCATATTAAATCATTCAGTATGTTAGCTCGCATATTCATTTTATGTACGAATCAAATTCCATTAGGAATATTCATTTTGGTCTCATTTAACCCATCTTCACATCATGCCAAATTCCCTCTAATGTTATATCACCTAAAAATATCATTCATCACTTTCTTCATTTCATAATTATGTTGACATGCCAATATAATTCTTGTGGGTTCTATCTCACTAACCCCTGTATCCCTTAAATTTATCTTGATCCCATCGGACCTTTATAAACAATGTCATTCCCATAAACACAATTCAAGATTCTCATTTAATTCATGTTGAAACAACCCTTTAAAACATGGGTATTCCGCTTCTAAAAACTAAAACATGCTGAAAGGATTTCATTTCCATTTAAACCAACCAAAACAAATATTAAAAAAATTCCAAAAAAGGGGAGTGTTCCCTCAATTCAAACATCTGTTGAAATAACATTAGAAACCATTCTTTAAAATCACCTTGAGGTAAACACCTTAATTCCAAACGTTAACTTCTTTAAAAACATCATTTTCTTTAATAAATCAATAATATGGTGAATTCCCTTAAATATAACATCAAAGACATTTGAAAACCACACAATCACATACAAAATTCAACACATAACTGCTTCAATTAACCCTATAATCCTAATAAAATTCCAACTACACATTTATAACACATTTTCTTTAATAATTACCTTATCTCAATGTTTACCAATTTTATTCACTATTTAAAAGGGACTGGATTAACCATTGGGGGCCCTAAGTTTGGTCCCATAATTTCAATGAACCCAATGGGGTCCATAAAATTTATATCACCCCAATATAAGAAAATGAAATTTTTATATTAGATAGTTATTAAATAGTTTCCTTCAATTTAAATTCAAGCATAAGAAAGCCTGATTAAAATGAGATCAAAACATAAACCCTTACCACTATAGTGACATTTGAATAATTACTTCCAATGATTGAAGTAGATAATTTGTACCATAAAATATAATGTTTTAAGAATAAATAAATATATAGTATGTAATGGTTCAGTATATACACCATTCAAAATAAATTTGGTGCATAAAAGAACATGTGTCTCAAAGAAGGAAGTTTTTTATGAAACCCTTACAATGTTTTTATTGTATAGGTGAGAGTTTATAAAGGGGTTATTATTTTTAAAAATTATATGTCCACAAAGATAAATTTTTAAATAAAACAAAAATCAATAAATGGTAATTTTACACATAATTTTTGGGTAATATAATAATCGAATTAGTCATATAATCCAATGAATGAAAATTGAGTTAAGAAACCCATTATCTCTCACTTACCTTTAGATGAGAACTCTTTATACTCATGTATAGTGGTTTGAAAAATGTTATTAAACTATAAAATAATCATATTATTGTTTATAATATCATATATGATCTTTTCGGGAAATCTTATTACTTGTTCATTGTTAGTCGTTCATTATCGCTACTCTTTTGGGTGTTAATGGTCTTGTTTTTTCCTGCACGTTTGGACATAAATTTTTTGGATCTTGAAAATAGGATATAGTTCCATATTCCACAAAATTATACTAATTTTATCAATATAATATTTTTTAGAAAAAAAATTATTTTCATTATTGAATTTTGAAGATGGATAATGAATCACATCATTTAGTGGAGATGGTAGGTCGTATGTACGCATGAGCGGTATTGTCATTTCCTTAATGGGTGAAAGGGTAAGGAAAAATATTTTATAATATGAATTAATAATCAATATCATTTCATATAAATCAAATATATTCATTAAATATATCTCTTTTTTACTTTCTAGGTAAATTGTTTCTGAAAAATGAATCGCATCACTTCACGAGGTGGTAGTCTGTCGTCCACACAAACAACATTGTCATTTATTCCATGAATAGTATGGTAATAAATTATATGATATATTTATTTAAAATAATTATTAATATTTAATTAAAATAATATATAAACATCAAATTAATCCTTATTACCTTTCATGTATAGTTTACGTGTGAAAGAACCACATCACTTCATGAGGGTGTAATTTATCATACAAATGAATGAATTTATTGAATTCTCTTTGGAATGGAAAATAAGAATTTATATATAATATTATAATTAAATAAGTATAATTATATCCTAAATATCATAAATAAAAACTATATGAATCATTATAACTAGATGTGGGAATCAGGGATGGAAAAGGAATTAGATTTGTTCGTCATGAGGTAGTTCTCTCTACACATAATCAACGTTTTCATTACACATTTGAGTGAGGGTGATATCGTTGTAGGTCATTAACATTACATAATAAAATATCAGTATATGGAAGATATTTATATTATTATATCACAATATTTTAATATAATTTCATTGTGGTGAATAAGAAATAAAAAAATGCTCAGTTAAGGATGTTACCTCTTCTTCATACTAATTCTTTTGGTTTTCACCAAAATCCATCTTAGCCAAGATTTTTGACCAAAAAAGGATTATAGGTTGATTTTAAGGAATTAGTTAAGTTATTTTTTATTTTAGTTTCAATAAAAATGGGTTTTTTTAATTTTTAAAAGGGAGGATAAAGGTATCCCTTAATATGTGGGGGAGAGGACACACTTGAAATTTTTTAAAATAAATATTCCAACACATGTTTTTATCGTTAAAAAATCATATAAAAAGGACCATTTTATAACTTTATATGATATTTGGTCTAAATATTAAACAAAATAGTAATTAGATATGTTTTGGGTCATTTTCCACCCTTATATTTTTATTTTAACCCCATTGTAAAATTGTTTTTACCTTAACCAATGTAAATAATATTTACTATTTTAACTATTCATTATTTTAAAAACTTATTTTAAGTTATTATATAATCTAAATTATTATTATTAAAAATTTGGAATCCATTTGTTCAAATTAAATTCACTAAATTTGTTGATTTTAATTTTACATTAAACTAAAATGCATACTAAAAATGGTTTTTCCTAAGAAAAACATTAAACAATTTAGAAATTTATTATAACATAATTAAATATGAAATTTATTAAATTGAGATAATTTTGTTAAATTATTATAAAATTTAAATAATTATATTTTAAAAACAATTTAAATTATAATTTACCTATTCATGTAATTTAAATGAAAAGACAGTTTTCAAAAAAAATCATTATTCTCACCATTCAACAAAAATAAATATTTTTTAAAACAATTCTAAATTTTACCAAAAGATAATTTTATATTTCTATTTAAAAAAAATTAAAATAAATTTTCTTAAAGTGGTAAAAATTATTTTTAAATTTTATGTGAAAGATTTAACTTTTTTTTCTTCAATAAAAATATAATCTATTTGAAAAAATTTCTTTCTATTTAAAAAGGTTATTATTTTATTTATAATAAATAGATAACCATTATATTTAATTTATAAAACCATAAAAATAGTTTTCAAAAATTATTTATTCTAATTCATACCAAAAAAAATAACGGTTAGGTTATAATGGTTATATTTAAAATATAATATTATAAAATAGTATCATGTTTCATTTAAATCTGGTGTTGTGTGCATCATAATATATCAAAGAGATTTAATTTATTTTAAATATATATATTTTAAAGTATTCGGGTTTTTCATATTTTGTATAAACATAATTTTTTTCATATATTGTATCCTACATAATGTTATTATTTTAAAATCATAGGTTGTACATCCTACTCCCCTTAAATAAATTGGGTCCTTGTAATTTAATCTTGATATTGATAATCAAGAGTTTGACATATTAAAACACCTATGCTGGAAACCCACATCTTCAAAATGGTTAATAAAAACTTTCTTCTAAAATTATGGAATGGGAAATATGAATTTCGTCACATAACAATGTTTCTACATTGGAGAACATTGGTGGAAATTACAGATATTGACATGTAATAAAAGTATAAATAATTGTATATGGTGATTGAAATTATTGATCATAATGAAGTTAAGGATCAATAGATATTTAATGACCGAAAAACCGTAAATATCTTATGAGTTAAATGACCAATGATTCCACGTATATGAAGGTAATATGATAATAATTTTATTTTAAGATCGTTTTCCCTGAATTGAGGAATTCCTTTACAATCTATACTGAGAACAAAAAAATATACTTAACAAGTATAATTTCATCCATTAATCAATTTCAACAAAAATATAATATTTTTTTCAAACAATGAGTTTTCATGTCAAATTTTTCATGCCCGTCAAACTAAAATTAACTTCTAACTAATCACATAATAAGTTATTCCTCATGTTTTTACTAAAACCAAATTGGTAATCACAAGTTAGCCATTAAAATAAATTAATATATAATACCACAATAATAACTCAAAATTTTCAATGTAATCCATTCAATAAGTGTATATCCTTTAAAACCATAATTTTAAATCTCTAAAAATATAATATAATTCATCCCAAATAATTCTTTATGTTTAACCAAAAGGTTATATATACTTCAACCCAATAAAAAGTATCCTAAAATATCATAAGTCTCCTCAAAAACCAATTACATAGAAACCAAAAAATGGTGTATAAGACATTGAACTTATAATAAACCTTAAACTCATTTACTCGTGATGGTGTCAACAAATATTAAGTTAATCTAACATGAGTACATATATAATTACAAAATTAATACAATCATTACATGTTTCATGCTTCTTATAACCAAATTACCATTGGTAAAAATAATTCCAAGGCATAATTCATGAATCCCAAAACATAATTACTTCAACACATTTACTTTAATAATTTGGTTTAGCATAGTTCCTTCCATGGTCTAGACGATAATCCTTAGTTTAATGCATTAACACAGATAATTCCAAAGTTCCCCACATATAATACATCAAATTACTTTGAAATTTGATTCTCCATGACCTCTATTTGTATATATAAAACATCATACCCCCATTTTAGATATTCTTATAGGTTCTTCTTCTAACTTTATTAACATGTAGGAAGATGAATCTTCTTTCCTCTATGTTCATTACACCATAAACTTTCATATAATTCCATCCACCACTTATTTGTCTTCATAGTAATCTTACAGAATTTCATGCTGCTAATAATATATCATAATAACTAATTAGGCATAATCAAAATATATTTCCCTACCATAATCATCCAATTTTGTTTCTCACAATCACCAAAGTGTCCATCAAGTTTAGTTTTAACATGATTCCTCCAATTTCCAACTATTCAATAAAACAAAAAAATCCTAGTATGAGAAATAATAGTCATACTAGAAAATCACATTGTCATGAAAAATATTTTATAGATTGTATAAATCATGAAACCTTCTTTTCAATCAATGACACATTAGGTTTATCCTATGTTATTCATGGTCATTATCAATCCAAGTCCTTTATGATGGTTTGAAATGATTTTGTTACTTTCTAAAGCATATCTTCCAGGAGTGTTAGACCTGGTGCATAGTAAGGCCCTTTTTCATATAATAGGTAATTCTCGAGTTAATCCTAACTTGCATTTTTGGGTTTATTACCTGTAACACCCAAATTTTTTATGAAATAATTTCTTTAAATAATTTTAATTATTCAATAGATTTTATTTAATTTAATAGTGAGTTTAAATGAACCATGAGATACCCTTAGTATAAAATTAAAATTTTAACCTAGCCATTACTTTATTGGGAATATATATAACTACTTATGAAATTGTATAGTGTAGTCATTCGCTGCCAATTATTTATGAAAAATATAAATCAATTATATATTTTTATTTTTATATTAATAAATTTATTGAATTACCATTAGTAAATGAAATTAATGTAATATATATTCTATATAATTAATAAAATATTTTTTATATTTATCTAATAGATATTTTTGTCATTGGGTTTAAATAAACCCTAATTGATGTATAAAAACCTATATTTTTTTAAAGGGTAATTTTGAACCTTTTAATGGTGAAACAATTTAAAATTATTATTTTGAAACTTTATTAACGTTTATATGAAAACAATAAATGTTCTTTGAAAGAAAGATATAAAAATTTACTTTGGACGAAATTTTAATATTTTTCTTATAACTTTCAAACATTAATGAACAGTAAAAATACAATGAATTTAATTTAAAAAAGAAATCATCAAAATAATTTATATGGTTAAATTATCATATTTAATTGATTAAAAGTATTAGTAGAATATATTTTTATAATTCAATATAATGTATGTCATTAGCATTAATTTTACATTGAATTTAGATTTAAATTCATTTTAATCTTTTGCAATGTTTCAACTTTTAAAAATCATTCTCTATTTCTGACAATGGGATTAATTTAAAATTAATTACTAAAAATTATGTGTTCTTAATTTTCAAAAATGGATTCCATTTTTGTAATCAGTAGGTCTAATTTATGTCAATAGCTATATTTTGTTTTTGGTCATTATAAATAGTAACTTTTTAATTTTTTATTAATACAGTAAAAGTGTAAATTAGGTAATTAAGGGTAATAATACTATTATAAAATTACCCTAAAACTTATATTAATATCATTGGATGACTTTATTTTGACCAAATAATCCTTGGGTCAAAATGGTGTTCTTTTGAAGCCACTTGGATGAGATTAGGGCATTTAATTTATTTTATTTTAAAATATCTAATTATGACTCACTCAAATTTTAATAACTAAATAATTTTTTTATATAAGGTTATATATAATATAAATTTGATTATAAATACTCATTTTAAATATTAATTGTTTTTATTTATCATGGAAATTTAATTTTACTTTTTAGGAAATAAATAATTAGCTTAAAGACTTCTACGTTGATAATGTAAAAATTAATTCCTTGATGGGAAATTAATAAAACATTTTTTATTAAAATACTAATAACTTTCAAAAGACCCAAAAATCTGACCAAATATTATTGGTCAATTACATATTGACCATAACCATCCAAGGCTCTAGTTAGTGACCATTTGGATAGTGATGTCCCGGGCCCGGATGCCGCTAAACGGGTGCCCCATGCCCAGTGGGACACATAGCCTCAATTACATTTCCCCAAACGCCAGAGGCTGTCGACTAGAAGCAAGGGACAAGGGTGTGATCATGGGGAGAAAATTCCCTCATTAGAAAAGTGTATCATAGCGTAAGGAATATAAAGAATAGTAAATAGCATAATCAATATTAATAAATAGCATAAGTAAAATATTACAATTGAGAAACGAGAATAATTATAACTATATCACCTAGAACAGTGATGATGTAAGTTCATGTCACCATAAAACTATAAAACATGGAAATAAGAAAATTGGCGTAACATTTCCACAATGTAATAGAAAACAAGGATTACTCCAAGAATCCTTAGATCGAACTCAGTCATCTACTATTAAGGTCCATCCTAAATAGAAAGCAATCAAGTTTTTTAGGTCATATGCTTCCCCTTATCGAAACATGAAACCATGTAATCTACTCTGGGTACCAAACAGTGCCCGGAGAGTGTCTGAGATAACTCTCAGTGGTCCATCACCAATGGTGTCGATAATATCCAACCTGTGTAATGGAATATAGCTATGTAAATGCATGCATATATAAAGAAAATAAGGAAGTACAATATAACTAAATACCCAAGTACCTGCTTCAGCCCTTGGATGGTGTCTAAACATGAAACTAGTTCATTAATAAATTAATCACCATTTATTGTTAATAGGTCATGTGAGGCATAGCCAGCACTAACATCACCTCGTGATAGTATAAGTAGTAAAAGTCCAATGACGTAATAAGGAAACCTCACGACGATATCAAGTGAGGTAGTTCCATTTTAATAACCAAGGTAATGTAGATCTCATGGAATGCTAACCCATTATAATCTGGGTCTATCTCAAGATGTAAGTGTGTAATAAAACATGTGTAATCTAAGGAATTCCCCAATATGGAACCTATTGAGTTCAACGTGATTGACCAAGGTACAACTGGGCTAAAAAAGATATTTACCTATGGGATTTCCCATGAAACCTACTAGTCAATGCTGGATACAAGGAGTGTATTTAAGGTATCCTATAATAATGTAAAGGACCCTACAGTAGTATACCGGGAATCCAATGAGTAGACAATAATTGGAGTCTAGGTGGGCATCAACATAATAAAACGGCATCCTTGAATCGGAATGGGGTTCTTAAGACTTAAGGTATTCTCCTATCATAATCCAAGGAGAGAATGAGTTAGTCTATTCCAATTTGATATTGTAATCATGTAAGCATTCATTAGGTTTAATCCTTGTCTTCTATTAGTTTGGATAGTCCATGTAGCGTTGCAACCTTTTTGTCATGTCTTAATTAACAATTTAGGCATATTCAATTATAGATGTTCACTCTGATACCTTCCATAAATATTAAAAGGGGTGATATGGACATGTGACTTTTATTCAATCTCATTTTTTAAGGCCAAGATAATACTTAGTATACATTCCATTTCACATTTCGCATTTAATAATCAATTGAAGAACTTACTTTATACGATTCAAGTGGTGACCATACAAGGTACATTCAATTATGAAATTCTCACTAATAACAACCCATTTATTATAGTAAATATCACTTTTATGAAGGTAAATAAAATTCACACCTGAACCGTGGCTCAAACATGTCGAAACACTAAAAACCCAAATATGGCATAACATTCAACATGGGGTGGATTGATTTGTGTGTGTAACCTCTAACAAATAATCACAATTTTGGGAAATAGAATAACCATATGATTCTAAAAAGTGTAATCATGGTATGTGAATTTAAGAAATGGCTTTTGATGAAATTTATGGGCCCCACATGAACATTCAAATATCATCAAACTTAAGGGATATGTTATAGACCACCCACCTTAGGTTTGAATGACTCTCCTCCAGTAACAGCCCTTTATTTTCCTTGGATTGGAGTAGATCTAGGAAAAGGTGGAAAAAACTCACACGACAATATCTAAGTCGATATAAAAATAGAAGAAGAATGGAAAATGAGGAATCGATTACTTGCTTTTGCGCATCCAATGTAATGAACGGAAGCTCGATCAGATGTTGGACGAAAAAGATATCTTGATCTCTAGCATTAGCCTTATAAAAGCTCGAAAATGAGAGAGAAAGTGATTGATCTCACTGGTTCTAAGATTAATAGGAAAATGGAGGATAAATATTTCATTAAGAGAAAAATAGGAAATTTACCCAAAGTTTTAGCCTCTTTATGGTTTGTCCAGATTGTTTCTCAAACCATGTGAAAACCATGTGAGACGGGTCTGCCCGAAATCACATCATCTACACAGTTTGATCAAATCATGCATTAGCCATGCAAGGGTACCTGGGGAAACGGGTTGTTCGCACTGTTAGGTCACACGACCATGTGCCAACTGTGAGAGAGGTCACTATCTGAAAAAACACAATCTATATGGTTTTCCAAACCGTGCGGAATTACGGCATGTTTTACTATAAAACTGTGAACCAAGCTAGTTTTCCACAAAAGATGGATTTTGAGCACTGAACAAGCCTCGAAAACCCTCAGAACCTTTACAAACTCATTAGGCTTCCATATTGGGTTCAAAGTAAATATTTAAACCAAAAATTAAAGGATTCATAACTGAGTAAAAAAAACTTCATACAGTCTTCCCCCATAAAATAACTCACCCCGAGTTCTCCTTCCAAGGGTAAATAAACACTATCTGAGAAACACTATGGTTGTTGGGCAAGTAATTCGGCTTCCCTCTCCCAAGTCTCTTCTTGTACTTGGTTTTGATTTTATAGAACCCATACGATAGGGATATACTTTCCTTAGAGAAACATTGTGCTCTGGTCAATAATGTGTACTAGATATTCCTCAAAGGTAGCATTGGTATCTAACACCACTTCCTCAGGACCAAATGTATGAGACGGGTCAGCATGATATTTGTGAATCTATGAGACATAAAAGACATCATTCATGGCATGGTACCTCTAAGGTTGTAGAAACTGATAGTCTACAAGCCTGAATATCTCTATAATTTCAAACATCCTGACATAATGAGGATATATCTTTCCCTAGTTCCTTAACCATCTATGCCCAATCCTGGGTGATATTTGAAGAAAAACATAATCCCTAACCTCGAACTCAAGAGGTCATCGACAGCGATCATCATAAAATATTTGTCAAGATTGAGTAGTAGTTATTTGATTTCTAATCATATGAACCTATTCTGAAGTCTCCTGAATGAGAATAGTACCTTGTTGGGATCCATCACCATCCTCTTGCTAGAATAAGGGTGAACGGCATGGCCTACCATATAAGGCCACAAAAGGATCCATCTGAATTTTTTCCTAAAAACTATTATTATAATAAAACTCAATGAAAGGAATATGATTCTCCTAAGAACCACCAAAATCATGGTCACATGCTCAGATCATATCTTCTAGAAGCTATATTTTCTGTTTCGATTGTCCATTAGTCCGAGGGAGAAAAGATGTGCTTAAGAGAACCAAAGTCATGATAGATTTCTATAAGACATCCCAGAAAAGCAAAGTGAAATGAGCATCCCTATCTGAAATTATAATATGTGTATCCCCATGTAGTCATATGATTTCGTGGATATACATTATTCCCAACCCATCTACTATGAAATTCTACAGTATAGGAATAAAGTGGGATAATTTCGTTAGTCGTTCAATGACTGACCAGATAACATTGCTACCCTTGGTGACCTAGGTAAGATGACTATGAAATACATATCAACATCATCACATTTACATTCTAGTACTGGAAGTGGCTGTAACAAGCCTTTTCGACTCTGGTGCTTCACCTTCACCTTCTAACAGGTGGAACACCTAGTGATGATGCCTGAAATCGGACATTTCATTCCAGGACACCAATATGGGCATCGCATATCTCAATACATCTTCTAGATTACTAGATGAAATTCCCACCGAGAAGCATGAGACTCTTTCATCAACTCTTCTCTCATATTTTCAATAACCAAGATACATCCATTTAGACACAGGATGTCGTCTCTATCCATATATCAGTTTGAAGGTGGTTTATCTTCTGATATACTCTCATATAGAACCAGACCATCAAGATTTGAAATACGGATACTCTTCACCTTATCAAGGTGGAAAGAGGTAACTATTAATTATAATAGGTCATAATACTTGTGACTATCATGAAATGTCAGATGAATTTCAGAAAATAGGTCCATTAACATCCATTTATCACTGGAATCATGTATTACTTCTGTTCGAGTTTTTCGACTCAATGCATCAGTAGCCACATTTCCCTTTATAGGCATATAATAAATATTATAATCAAAGTATTGTAGATATTCAACCCATATACATTTATTGAGCTTCAAGTCACGCTAATAAAAGATATATTTGAGGCTCTTGTGATATGTATAGACCACAAAGTGCTAACTCCATATATAATGTCTCCAGCAACATAAGACATGGACAACTGATGCTAGCTTGTGGTCGTTCATTAGGAAAATTCTCTCATGATGCCTCAACTAGTAATAATTGTATGCAATGACGTTTTCCTCTTGCATCAACACTACTCTAAGGCTAATGTATTATTCATCACAAAATATGATATAATCTTTAATTGGTTCTGGAATAAATAGAATCGGTGTTGAGACAAGCCTCCCTTTACATTCCAGAAAGGCTTTCTCACACTCATCTAATCATAGGAACTTAACACCCTTCTTGGTAAGTCTTGTAATAGGTTAATCGAGGTGTGAAAAGTCCTCTATGAAATTATTGTAATATCCAGTGATCTATAAGAAACTCCAGATATCAAAAACGTTTTTGGGCTTCTCCTAGGAAAATACAACACTTACATTTTTAGGGTCAATAGATACTCCTGATTCTAATATAATATGACCCAATAAGTGGACCTTATAGATCGATAGGTCATGTTTAGAAATCTGGTCATAAATCTGGTACTTTCTTTGTTTACTTAGAAGGATCTCAAGATGTTTGGCATGGTCGTCATGAGTGATATAATACACCAAGATGTCGTCCACAAAGATCACGAAAAAGGAGTCTAAAAAGGGACCAAAAACCCTATTCATCAAATCAATGAAAATGACAGGCATATTCGTAAGAACGAATGGAGTAACAAGATACTCATATAGACCATACCTTCTATAGAAGGTTGTATGAGGTATGTATGATGGTATGACTCACAACTGATGATAACCCAATATTAGGTCGATCTTAGAGAACACCTTTTCTCATCGAAGTTGGTCTAAGAGATCATCTATTCGAGTAAGTGGATATCGATTCCTGACTATAAGCTAGTTCACCTTTTGTAATACACACATAAATGAAGAGTTCCATCCACCTTCTTAGCAAAAAGAACTGGTAAACCCCAAGAGGATATACTATGCCATATAAATCCTTTGGCCTTTATTTCCTCTATCTATCACTTGATCTCATAGATCTCAGTAGGTGCCATCCTGTATGGAGGAATGGACACTAGAGATGCTCCTGGAATAAGATTTATTGTAAAATCTACCTCTCTTTTAAGAGGAAATCTTGAAAATTAATCAAGAAAGACTTCTATAAAAAATCAACAATTGGAGGGAAATCAATATGAAGAAAACTCAAATCCTATATGAAAATATTTTCAATCCAGGTGGTCACTACACATAGACCATGATGCTTCGGTCTAGCTCTCCCATCCTAGACATCCCACTCACCTTTGAAAATATAACTGTTTCCTTATGGTGATGTAAAACAAAACCATGTTGTGATAGAAGTCTAAAAAGGTGTGATAGTGTACTAACTAGTCCATCTTGATAATGACATCAAATCTCGTAATCTTGAGAAGAAAAGAGATTCCACAAAAAAAATGTAACTTCCTACCTCAATAGGACAGTCCCTTCACTGGTGTATTCCCTCCATCCATATTCTCAATGGTGTATTGAGGGTCATTACACAATAGTGATATTGTATCTCTAGTCTGATAATTTCCAGGATAGATATAAAAATAAAATATTTTGAATCACCTATATCAAGAAAAGTACAGACAATAGTGAAGGCTACTAGAATAGTAAATAGTATTGTAGATGGTCCTAAAACCTGATCCTTGGGTATCGGCTATGAAGCATGCAACTGTCCTAATCTGTGGCCCTATGCAATAGATAGACTACCAAGATCATGATTGATTTTTTGTCACTACAGGTGATCAGGGATCAGACTACCACAGCCACGACCTCTTCCTCCACCAGACCTTTCGGTTTTATTCTAACTCCCTGCCTAACGCAGCATGAAAGAACTCGCTCATGTATGTGGAGTGGATACTGATCCATTTCTACTTGAATATGGGGAAAATTTATTTCAAAAAAGTGGAAGAAGACCCATACGGACGCATCCCCAACACTTTATAGGGTCTCTACCACATTGGGGCTTCTTATGAACCAGTCTTCCACACTAATGACACAACAAAACACTATCAAACTGGATATTATGGCTGCCACTTCCCTGACAAGAAACCTAAAAGGGACATTTCTTGTATCTAGGAGAAATACTGGCCTAATGTGGAACTTATCCTTTAAAGCCGTTAATTTTGATTTCCCTTGGGTTACGCTCATTGATAAAAGCCTAATCAACTATTTCTGAAAAATTGGGAAGGAGAAATACATTCACCTGAGTTTGGATGGCGTATTAGATCCCATCCTTAAATCTTGTAGCACGAGAAATCTCATCAACAACTATATGAAGTGAAAACCACTGTAAATCAGTAAAAAATGATGAATATTCCATAACTGACATAGAACCCTACTCAAGATGCATGAACTCTATGGCTCTGTCATCTCTCAGTGCATGAGGTAAGAAATGATCATAGAAGTTAGTCAGAAAATCAACCCATGACATTCCATGATGATGACCGGCCTGGGTAACCACATCCCACCAACGCTTAGCCAAATCCCAAATCATTTATGCATAAATATTGAATTTCTACTCTAGAGGAGTTTCTAGATGCTCAAAGATAGACAGCACGACCTCTAGCCAAGACCCAGTAGCCTGAGGAAGCCATCCCTGAAAAAAGTAGTAGGATGATACTGTTGGAACTCACAGGTTAGATCAGCCAGCATAGGTGAAACTCATGGAGAACCTTGCATGGAATTCATCAAAATAAGAAAACTATCACATAATTGGGAATCAATGCACAGATCAGGTATAGTAGGTAGTGCATCAAGTGTTACTCCTGGAGGTATGAGTGGAAGCTCAGGGACCACCATGTTTGGATCGTGGGCGTCACCGCCCTCCTAGCGATCAACATGAGGACCTGATGGAGGCATTAGTCTACAAATTCCAAGAACAGACCATAGAACATGATTAGGAGAATAAGATATCATTACTAGAAGAAACTGGATGCTAAAAAACTGACTACGCATGTCATACTACCCAAACAACCTACTTAGAAGGCTAGGTGTCGGTAAGTTATCAACTATATGTTTTATTTCATTTTTATGTTAATTTCTAGGTTCACTCTTTTACCTTTAATAGACATTACAAGGCAGGATAAAGATGTGAAACCAATTAATTTTATATTTCTAGATTCATTTTATAATGGATATCCATTTGGGATGAATCAGTTCCCATACACCTATCACAAGAAACAACACCCACTTACTTTTAGCATAACGGATTGACTCGATAAATTACTCATCCCAAACCATGATAGCCCATACACCTCATGAATTGAGACAAGAAATCACTCAATCTAATCCAAATTAATACAATTTGAAGTAAACTATCACAACGTCACTCCATAATCACAAGCATATCAAGAAATTCTAAGGAATGAAATGTGCCTATATGGCATGGAAATATGCATGACAAGTGAACTCCAGGTTCCTATAATGATTAATGTAATATTTATCCCTGACCTCATTTCATTGGGATAAAGATGAAATAAATTCTTAGAAGATTAATAATCAATAACACCACACAGCATGTGATACACCCAAAAGTGATATAATATCAACTGTAATAGGAAAACGAAGAAAAAAATTTTAATTTAGGAAACTTGGTTTTTACCCCGAACATGTGTTCGTGATGCCCAAGAACAGCTTATGACTAAGTCCCAGGCATTCATATTCTCTAATATATTTTCTCCAAGTAGTAAAGAAAAAAAAAATAAACCAGCTATGATACCACTTTGTGATGTCCCAGATCCAGATTGAATTGAACGGGTTCCCCAAGCCCGGTGGCCCACATGGCCTCCAGCGCATATCCTCATATGACAGAGGCTTCCGACTAGCAGTGAGGGACTAGGGTGAGACCGTGGGGAGACTATTCTCTCATTATCATAGTGTATCATAGCGGAAGGGATATAAAAAATATTAAACAGTAGAAGCCCAATTTATAAAAAGTGGAAGCAAACTGATGCAATTGATAAACGAGAATAATAATAACTGTATCAACTGGAATAATGATGATTTAATGTCATGTCACTAGAAAATTGGGAACATGGATACAATAAAATAGTAATAACAATTCAACAAAGTAAAATAATACATGGACTACTCCAAGCATCCGAAGATCCAACTCATTCATCTACTATCAATCTCCATCCTAAACAGCAACCAATAAATTGTTTGAAGTCATATGCTTCCCTTTGTGAACACCTACAAAAATTTTATCTACTCTGGGAAACAAATGGAACCTGAAGTGGGTGTGAGATAAATATCAGTGGGAGGCCACCAATAGTGTCTATAACATCTAGCCCATGTAATGGAATACAGTAGTGTGCAAGAATGCATATATAAAGTAAAGCAAGTAGTACAATATAACTAAATACCCAAGTACCTACTTCAGTGCTCATCTTATGTCAAAATTTATAACCAATTCATTAATTATTTAATTACTATTTAACGTCAATAGGTCCCATGAGGCATTTCCAGCAGTGACATCACCTCATGATAGTATATGTAGTGAAGGTCTCAATAAGTAATAAGGTAACTTGACAAGGTTATCTGGTGAGGGAGTTTAGGTGTAATAACCAAGGTAACATAGATCTCCCGGAACACTAACTCAATAGTATCTGAGTCTATATAAGGGGGAAGAGTGTAATCCAAGGATCATAATCCAAGGCATTCAATAATAAGGTGCCTACCAAGTCTAAGGTGATCGGCCACGGTAAAACGGGTCTAAGCAAAGATAGGACCCTATGGGCTTTCACCATGGCACCTACTAGTCAATGCTGGATCTAAGGAGTGTTTTAGAGGTATCATAAAATAATGTAAAGGACCCTGCGGTTGTATATCGGGCATCTGAGGAGTAAACCAGAAACAGCTTCAAGGTAGATATCAACCTATGAAAAACATATCCTTGAATCAGAATTGGTTTCCCGAGATCCAAGGTATTCTCCTATTAGAATATAATTTTAGCTCGAGTCATTCCATTTCTATTTGATATTGTAATCATGTAATCATTCATTAGGTTAATTCCTTGACTTCCAATAGCTTGGATAGGCCATGTAGAGTTGAAACCTTTTTATCAAGTCTTAATTAACCATTAAGGCATATTCAATTATTGAGGTTCACTATCCTACCTTTGATAAATATGGAAAGGGGTTATACAGACATGTAAACATTATTCAATCTCATTTGTTAAGGCCAGGTTATATACTTATTATAATTTCCCTATCACATTTTATATTTAATAATCAGTTGATGAACTTACCTTAGATGAGTCAAGAAGTGAGAATACGTGGTACATTTCATTATACAATTCTCATTAATAACAAGACCTTTATTATTGGAAATATCACCTTTATGAATTTCAAGAAAAGGCACACCCGAACAGTGGCTCAAACATGCCGAAATGCTAAAAACCCAAATATGGCATAACCTTCAGTGTGGGGCAGATTGAGTCTTGGGTGTAACTGCAAACAAAAAATCACAATTTTGAAAAGAGCAAAACCATATAATTATAACAAGTATAATCATGGTAAGTGAATTTAAGAAATGACTTTTGATGAAATCAGAGGTCCCCACAAGAACATTCCAAAATTAATAAATTGTATAGATAAATTATAAACCACCCACCTTAGGGTTGTACAACTCTCCTCCTCTGGTAACAGCCCTTGATTTTCCTCATATCGGAGTAGATCTAAAAAAGGTGGAAAACACTCACATGACGATATCTAGGTCAAGAGAAACTGAGAAGAAGAACATCTAAAGAGGACTCAAGTACTTACCGTTGTGCATCCAACGTGATAAACGGAAGATCAATTAGATTTTAGACAAATTATATATCTTGATCCCTGTCTTTGACCTTCAAAAAGATTCAAAATGAGAGACAAAGGGCTTAATCCCACTGGTTCTCAAATTAGGAGGAAGAAGGATGATTAATAAATAATTAAGTGTAAAACAACAAATTTCCACAAATTTTATCTTATGCAGAGTTTGTCTGCATGGTTTGTCAAACCATGTGCAAACTGTGCGAGACGGTTCAGCCTAAAATCACATCCTCTTCATGGATTGATTAAACCATGTGAAAGACTTTCACAGGTACCTAGGGAAAAGGGGTCATTTTCATGGTTAGACCACAAGGTCATGCGCCAACCATGTGAGGTTGCACAGTCTGAAAAACACAATTCATAGGGTTTTCTAAACCATGAATAATTTCAGCACTGTATACTCTAAAATTGTGTGCCAAGCCATTTTTTTTCAAAAGATGGGTTTTGGGACTTAAACAAACCCTAGATACCCTCAGAACCTTTACTAAATCATTAGGCATCTATATTAGGTTCAAAGTAAAGATATAAACTACAAACTAAGGAATCTATACCTGAGTGAAAAACCCAGGTTCTTACATAGATCCTTATTGAAGAGATTGTGACACTTATATTATTTTATTTAAAGTTATGTTAAAGTTGTCACACTCATAATTTAATAAGTATAACATTTTAAATATTATATTTTCAAAAAGATAAATTAGAAAAAAAATTGTGAAATATTGTAAATTTAAGACATCATATTATTTTATTTTTATTTTTTATTCAAAAAATAACTGTATTAAATAATTACATAAAATTGATGTAGTAATTAATTTATTACTTGAAGAAAAAATTATATTATAATATTATGATAATTATAATTTGGGATAATTAATATGTCTAATTAATTTTATATATGACCTTGTCTTCTTAGGAATATAATAAAATTGTCAGTTTGAAGTTAACTTGTTATCTTAATATTTATAAAAATCAATAAATTGAATAGTTTTAAAATTGAAACTATTGACTTTTATCAAAATAATGTTTTATTAAATTATTTAAAAATCATAAAACATTTTATAGAAAATATAAAATAATTATTCTATTGTCAAAAAATTTCTAAGTTATTTATTTATGGTCTAATTTACATCAAATAGGTAAATATTTCACCCTTTTTTATATTGAAATATTCATTACACTTGTTAAAAAATAAATAGAATAACTAAGTGTTAATTGAAATGATAAGGTTTAAATTGAAAAATAAAACTTAATGAAAATATATTAGTTAATGAAATCAAAACTCTATCTCATCTAATCTTTAAAATTGGGACATTTTGGAGGATTTTGGATGGGGTCTGTTTTTTTTAAATTAATATTTTCAGAGATCCCAAAAGTGCCCCTAACCCCAATTACAAAATGGAAAATCCTCCTTAACATTTTCACTTCACTTTGAGACTTTAATATAGATAATAACATGAAATATTCTCTTTATCTTCTTCCTTATTTACATTATAGAGGTTTTGGTCTTCTTTAAAGACCAACTCTAGTGCTCTCAGAGGAGATTTAGAGGAAACACGTTGAAGAAGAGGTAATCTCCTCTACCGATTCTTTCAATCTTTATTCTTTTTCTAAATCATATTCAACAGTTGTTTCATTATAAAATAATAAATCCAGTATCACTTATATAATGAGATTTTATTATGATTTTGGTACAACAATATTTCACTTTCTAACCATCCAAGGAAAAACAAAATCATCACGCATGTGTATGTACGGCTTACCGTCTTCACACCATGGTGTAATATGTTTTTCACCTCCAATATACATGGATGAGTATAATGATGTAAATTATAAAGATATATTATTATTATAACATGATATTTATTCTGAAATATTATAAACCATTAACTTCAATACCATTCAACAATTTTAGGAATGATATGGTTGCTTGTGTGTACGTACGTCATATCGTCTCCTTTATGCGATGGGATTCATTCAACATGATCCTTATTAGAGAATAATTTTATAAATGTATAAAATGAATAAATATAATATATATAATGATAATATCATTTTTTTAATTATATAACTATGACCTATGAAGGACAACATGAACTTATTTGACAAAACATATATAAGCAAATGAAGTAGTTAATACCTGAATAAAAAGTAATAATTAAATTTTATTAAAAATGAATGATACTATGATCATATATGATATAATAAAAATTTATAATATTCATTAACACGTCAATAAATTGTCTAATTCATTATAAATGAGGTTTTGATACATAAAAATTTAATCGGTCCTAAAAGGTATGGGATAATTTTACAATCTCATTATTATCCAAGATTGCTTATTTGTAAGTATTTACCGGGGTATATTTATCATCCATGTCCTTGTTTCCTATATATTTAATATTATTTATATTATTATAAAAAAATTAAATTCAATTGTACCCATTGTTTAATTTTTATTAAATGGTATGGAAGTAATATTTATTCGTTATTCAATACGAGATACTTTTTTAAGTTTTCTAGGAAAAGTACATGGAGAATTTTTTTTAAAAATTAAATGGAATGAATGTTTTATTATGTCTTCATAAAACATAATTTAAATGAATCTTCTTCAAAAAAAATCAGGTTTATTTTCCAATATATTCTTTTCCATTAAAAGTTTGTGGCATTTTGAGAAAAGAAAATGTTTTTTAAGAAGAAAGGATATTTTCTTTATGAATTAATTTAAAGTGTTATATCAAAATTATTTTCCATCAAGGAAGGTGTTATTTAAGAGGGTTTTATTTCAAATATTATATTATTATTTTTTAATGATTTTATTATTTTTATGATGTAATTTTTTTATGAAATGTATTTGTTTTTCATAGATTACGTTATGGTGGAATGATGTTTAAAGAAACCCATTTTATTCCACGGGTTAAAATGAAAGGTTTATGTTATTGGGGAACATGTAAGAATAATTTCATTATGAGTTGTTTGGGACCTATATATCCTACAAATTCATTGGGTAAAGATTTATATCTCATGAGATATACATGGATGGAACAGGAAATGATCTCAATTCAGTAATACAGGGTGGGAAAGAGGAGTGAAATCGGTTCAGTAACAAACTTTGTCTGCTATGATGGTCTTGGAAATGAAACATGACTAATATGAAATGATTTTCTATACATATGAGTATGAGAAAAAAACTTCATTTCTTATTTTATGAATTTTGGGATTACATTCAATGATTCTTATGACCTTTCATTATTTATCCCAAGGCAGGATATCATGATTTTTCCAATGTCGTATAAGATTTTCAAATGTTATATTGTTATGTCTTATGATTATGAAATTATTGATATCTCCCTTGTTTACCATTATAAATAATCTGATCTCACCCTTTCATAATTTTCTTTTCCCTGAGTCATGAATAAGGGTAATAAGTAATATATGTCAAAAAGGGGTCAAGTTATGAAGAAATAAGTGGGAAAAAATGAAGATGTCTTATGAACTAGTTTTTTATACTTCCCAGGTTTATAAATACACTATACCTATATGGTATTTTATTTATCTGATATATTTTTTAATAAATAATCTTCAAATTTTAAGTAATATCAATGTTTGTCAATTATGGTTCGTTATAGTTGGTATTAGAGGAAAACTATAGTTAACATTTGGAAACTAGGATGAGAAAAACTTAATAAGAAACCAAAGGATATGTTAAAGTATAAGATAAAATCCTATCATTTTCTAAATGATCATGAATAACTTAGGATAAACCTAAAGTTTCAAAAATTGAAATTTTATTATTTATTATGATTTTTTCTTTTTAAGATTATTGTTTCTCACACTATGATTCTTGGTTTTAGACAATGGATAGAACCTGAAAGAACCACATTAATGCTGAATGTGACGGGAAATGAAATGATTGTCCTCATGACCAACCAACCTTTATGGGAGATGGAATGAAAAATCTCATAGCTATGATCATGCAACATTCTAAAGCAATGAATCATGCATGAATTCCAAACGATAAATGGATGGAATAACATTCTATTGAGTCTTTGATGAGGCAGTGTCTACCTTTCTTGAGTGGGTCTTTTGATCCATTAGTGGCTGAAAAAATGATTAGTACCACTTAAAATAAATTTTTTGTTCTCTAAGGTTCAAAATATAATAAATTCATATTAAAAATCTATTGTTTGGAAGGTGAAGAAGATCAATGGTGGACACTTATCAATAATATGAGTCAAAGAGATGAAATTCAATCAATGGAATGGGATGAGTTCAAAAACAATTGAGTAATTTATTTCCCCATATTATTTTACCATATTAGAGAAGTTGTTTCTTGAACTTCAGAAAAAGGACGATGAATCTGTTGGTACCTACCAATAAAATTTTACAAGACTTTCAAGTTAGGCTTCTGGAATTGTTATCTAACCTGAGATTAAAATTTATCGATTCTTTAGTGACTTAAACCCAGGACTATGAAGGGAATTATACATAAGGGACTTCAATATCAATAAATAAATTGTTTGATGTGCCCTCAAGGTAGATATAGATATTAGAGTAACCTATAAGTCTTGTGGGTTTGATAAGAAGGGAAAAATGTAATTCAAGGGAAAATATAAATACCACAATGAAAAGAATATGAGTTTTCCCTTATGATCAATGTGTCGAAACAAACAATTAGGAAATTTTCTGAAAGGGGCTAGTAAATAATTTATATGTGGATAAGAATTTCATCGTGTAGTAGAATGCTGATGTGATGGGAAAAATATGTCGAATGATGAAAATAGAGAACATGCTGCACTAAATGAACCTCTTACACTTCAATGTTTCAAGTGCAAGGAAATGGGGAATTATGATAATCAGTTCCCTAATCTAAGGGTTATTGATGATGATATATGTTAGAAAACACTAAAGTCTAAAGATAATATAAATTCAAATGTGATCACTATCAGTGATGTGGAGTATAATAATAAAGTGGTGAAAGGTACACTTACCATCTGTCACGACCCGTCCTCAGGGCCCTTGTCGTGACTACCCCATGCCCGCCTTCCATAGGCCAGGGGCTGGCGACTAGCACCAAGGCATAAATCCCGATAAACAGGGAAGGCATTTCCTTTGTAAAGTAAACAACCATCATAGAGTAAGAAAGCAGAAAGAGTAAACACTAAGTAAAAACTCTAACAAGTTGTGCTGAAAGTAAAAAGGGGCCGAAAATACAAGTCCAACTGTAAAGTAAAACTTAAAGGGGAAAACAGCAACTGAAAAGAAAAGCCACTGCGTCGAGCCGTCCTCTGGAAGTCCCACCTGAAGGGCGAGCAAAGATAGCCTCCACAGCTCCTTGGTCCAGCCGTCCGCTCCGAGTACGTCCCGCCCAGTGGTCCACCTCCAGGTACCGTCCTGCTCCGCAAGTCTCCACCACGATCAGCGCTGTCCGTCATCTGCAACCAACACAACGAAGTGCTGGCATAGCCCATGCAGGGGTGAGTATAAGCAACTCAGTAGGGACCCCAAGACCCCCGAAGGTCTCCTGGAATCCACAAAGGATAAAACACAAAGGAAAGATACAATCACGAAGTAACAACCGACACTACTTAGGTATATGCCCATACATATACCTAAGTCAACAATTCTCGTTCGACTCCAACATCCGAGCCCAAGCCCAACCCAGTCCACACAAGAAAGAAAAACGTATACTCACACAGAATAGCACAACACAATCCACGAAGGAGAGCAAAATTAATCCACAAAGGATAGCTCAACACAATCCACAAAGGAAAGTAAACAGTAAATCCACACAGGATAGTTCAACACAATCCACAAAGGAGAGTAAATAGTAAATCCACATAGGATAGTTAAGCACAATCCACAAAGGAGAGTAACACAGGATTCATCTCACACAGGATACTTCGTCAAAAAGGTGAAAGGGATGATCAGATATAGATACTGAATCATCTAAGCTGGGACCCACTGAGGATACAAGACCAGCTGTCTTCATTGATTCATCTATGCTGGGACCCACATAGGATACAAGACCAGCACTGAATCATCTAAGCTGGGACCCACAAAGGATACAAGACCGGCACTCTTCATTGATTCATCTATGCTGGGACCCATATAGGATACAAGACCAGCACTGAATCATCTATGTTGGGACCCACATAGGATGAAAGACCAGCATGGCTGCGACCCACATAGGATACAAGACCACCACTCTTCATTGATTCATCTATGCTGGGACCCACATAGGATACAAGACCAGCACTCTTCATTGATTCATCTATGCTGGGACCCACATGGGATACAAGACCAGCACTGAATCATCTAAGCTGGGACCCACATAGGATACAAGACCAGCACGGGGTTCCCTCACACAACAACCTCGGTCGGGAGGGTCCGCTCCGTGAGCTGAGAGGCTGATACATCAACTGACACAAAGTCCAGAGTTGATGTATCCAAAAGATCTGTATCGTCAACAGGAACTCAACGTCGCAGACGGCGCGTCAATCGGACGCCTGGTCTGAGAGTTATTGGCTTTTTCGTCCCATGGGCCCGGTTGGTTTTTAAGGCAAAACCAACCCGACCATACACCACCTGCATCCAAACCTCGAGCGGAGTATGCCAAAAGTTCCATCTCACTTAGAGGAATTCAATGAAGTCGAAGGCAGGTCGATCGGACGTCCGAAGCTCAAGATATGAGTGTTTCCGCTCCGAGGGCCCGGTTGGTTTCGTGTACGAACCAACCCGGCCAAACTCAAAGTATTCTGAAACCTTGAGTGCGATATACTGAAACGACCATCTCATTTCAAGGATCGCTACGCAACTGACGGTGCGTCGATCGGAGGTCCGTAGCCCGAGTTATGGGATATTGAACCCAAATGGTCTGAAAACGGGGGTTTCGGGCCCGGACCGACCCGGCCCGAGACCCCCCCGGTCAGCCCGAACCGGGTCGACCCGCCCTGGGTCTGGGTTGGCCCAGCCCGGCACGGCCCGGCGCGGCCCGGCTCGGCCGAAGGCCGAGTTATTTTGAAAAGGGGGGGCGCTTGTCCCCCGTTATTTTACTAACGGCGCGACATTATGCCGCGCCTTTGATGAAAACGGCCCCCCATGTGGGGGCCCGCCGAAATTGACACCACCGAGGGTTTCAACCCCCGGTTCTTCCGGATCTTGGCTGGCCTAAGGTCGGCCGTTACTTCACACGCGGGACCCTAAGGGTCCCGCCTCCAAATCACCCGCGGCCGGAAAAACCGGCCGCTTGCTAAACCGCCGAGGTGGTGCGCGTCCACCGCCTTTTGCGGACCACCGGACGCGCTCCGGTGGTCCGATTCACTTGTGGTCTTCGCCGACAGTCTTCTCGGATCAAGATCTTCATAATGGATGCCTCAAACTCCAATACGGGTCCGCTTTCTCATCGTCGCCAAAACCGCGCATCAAAAACAAACTGCGGAGGGTTGGCGGGCCGTGTTCGTTCGGCCCGCGCCCTCCACGTTAAGTGATATCAATTGGAAAATAAAACATTTGTTCTCAACAAAATATTGAGCACATACTTAACCATGAAATTAGACGACACCCAACAAAAGTAACCTTGCATGGACGAACGGTCCATGGATCAACCGGGTAATGGTTGGTCCGCGCTCGTTGTTCTTTTCTCAAGGTTAAGAGGAAACAAATAAAATTCTCCTACCTCGGTTCAGGAATGGTGCACGTCAATCGAGCCGCGGAAGACGAGCGTCCGGGAGGTTGGGCGTCGCGGGAAACAAACTTCGATTCCGTTGTCGCCGAGTTGTGTTCGAAGAGGAAACGTCGTTGGAAGTAGATGTCGCGTTCTTCGGCGAAGATGTTCTTCGTTGAAGAATGGTGTTCTTCGTGTTCTTCATCGAAGTTGAAGAAGAAGAAGGCTTCCTTTAGCTTTCTCTCCAAAAGCTCTCAAACAACCCAAAACTAACCCAAATAAAATAAGTTCCCAAATTATTTTATTATCAAAAAAGGCTTTTGAAAATTTAGGAGTTTGAAAATAAAAACCCACACTTAACTCACTCAAGTTATTAACACGAGTTGTAAAAATAAATGAGGAGTCAAGTTGGCAAGACTTAAATGGGGGGGTTAAGGAGTTTAAAGGGGGAAGGTGAAAGGTTGGGGCTCGTGTGGGACCCACCCTATCAATTATTCACACATGATAGGTTGGGTGGATGTAGGCCCCACCACCAACTTCCCATGGGAGAAATTAACAACCTTGATATAAAATAAAATTGATCCAACAATTTTATTTACTTCTTAAATAAACCCCATTAATTAACGTCTTCTTCCGCACAAATGCAACTACGGTAAAGGTTCCCTTAAGCGATTACCGGCGTTGCGAGTTCATCGGTGCCATCAGATTTCAATTCCGATCACCGGTTCAAAAGATAGGAAAACACGCTCGTTCGTTCACTGAACGTAGCCGAGACAAACTTTGGAAATTGATTCTGGGCACTCCGGGCCTCGGAATCAAGTTCCGTCAGAAACCGCGTTCTTGTAAAATTCCAAAGAAAATTAAGAAAAAATTTCCCTTGAATTTTATGGGTCTTTAAATTACTCCCACTTCGGGGATTTACGCCCCCGTAAAGATACATCAAAACTAGGGAAACAAATGAGGATACTGAGCACGCATCTGAGCCTCCCGCTCCCAAGTGCTCTCCTGGAGGTCTCTGTGCTGTCATCTGATGCGCACTAGAGGAATCGACCATCCACGTAGGACCCGCTCATGTCGATCCTCGATCTCCACTAGGACTTCCGCAAAAGTCTCCCCATCATCGAAGTCAAGATCCCCATGGTCAATGATATGCATCAGGTCGTGCACGTATCTCCTCAGCTGAGATACGTGGAAGACGTCGTGCACCCGGTGCAACTGAGGTGGTAGAGCTAGACGATAAGACACCTCGCCAATCCTGCTGAGGACCTGGAAGGGTCCGATGAAGCGCGGAGATAAATTCCCACCTCGGCCAAATCTCCGTAATCCACGTCGAGGTGAGACATGCAAGAAGACACGGTCTCCTTCCTTGAACTCTAGTGGCCTTCGCCTCCTGTCAGCATATGAATTCTGCCGGCTCTGAGCTGTCCTCATCCGCTCCTGGATGACCTGGACCTTCTCTGATCCCACAAGAACTGCTAAGATTTCTTCTTTTCCGATAAGAGAAATCTGGTCTCATCCCCTGGATAAACCACTTCCTTTACCTAATAAAGTCAATCCCGACATGGATGTTACTAATCCATACCAAAGATGACGTCGTAAGGCCTCGATGCTACTACCAAGAGATCTAACCGTTACTCTCGCCTCCAAGAGCTGAGTCACACCGTCGGCATCAGTTTGTGGTAACTGGGTCTCCTCTAGTAGATGTCTCACAAGTGAGGGTCAAGTCAACAGTCTAAACTGGAACCTCTTAGTAACAACACAAAAGAGGACAGGAATGAAAACATCACAAAGGTAAGCATCTTTTACTATTGCAGCTCATAATACAAAGACACTACACAACAACAACAAGGAACTAGAAGTACAAAAGATGTATCCACTAGTTCCGCTCCTGTCCATCTGCTCTCAGAGCTCCATGATCGAAGACCTCAGCTGCCTGAAGCAGAGCTCTCGCATGTCCACCAACTCCCTGCGGTCGGGGTGGACCTCCTGGTGGTGGTGGTGGCAACACCTCGAAGTGTCACCCACCATCTGCTACTCGGCCAGCTCCTCTGCCTCGTCCGCCTGCACCCTGCGGACCACCGTGGTCGAACCTCTGTCTGGGAGGTCCCTCTACCACCTGCTGCTCATCTGTAAGACGATTCAGGCAGTCTCGAGCCATGTGACCTCTCCCGCTGCATGCGTAGCAATGCTTTCCCCTCATGTAGCTGGCTCTCCTTCGGGTGCCCTGCACAACCAAATCTTCATCCTGAGACTACCCATCTGATGGTCTGGCCCGTTTGGACCTCTGCATCACCTGTCTACTTCCATATTTTGAAGACCCTGCTACGGTCCATCCTATGGAGGGCCCTATCACTGGAGCCTGCTCGGCGAGAAAACTCTCCACTAGAAGGGCTCTCTCCAACACCTCTGCATGTGTCGGAATGTTGAGGGAGATCATCGAAGCCCTGATCTCGTGCCTCAGTCCCTGCTCGAAGGTCTGGGCCCGAAAGAACGGGTCACGTACCATATATGTGGAGTAGTGCGAGAGATCAATAAATCTCGCAGAGTACTGGGCCACTGTCATGCTGCCCTTCCGTAGCTGTAGCAGCAATTGGATGCGCACCGCTAGGAGGGTGGCTGGGACAAACTCTGAGCGGAAGAGGCTCTCAAAGTCTGTCCAGAGTAGAGATGCCTCATCGTGCACATGGAGCATCAAGCTCCACCATCTGCCCACTGCCGCGTGCAGTAGCCTCGCTGTGAGGATCACCATGAGGTCTGCTGGTGTCCTCACTAATCGAAAAACTCTCACTACTGCCTCCAGCCAGTCCTCGGCTGCCTGGGGGCCCGTCTCCCAGCGGAACCTGGGCGATCGCTGGCGCTGGAACTCATGCAGTCCACTAAGGCGACGTGCATCGTCAGCAGCTGGTGCTGGAAGCATCGGTGGCTCGGTGGGTAGAGCTACCACCGGTGCCACTGCTGACAAAGGGCCCTACACCGAGGCCTCGTCGCTCGGTGGGCTGTCGTCACGCTCGACTCTCGGAACCCTAGCTGGCTACCGTCGTGGGGCCATCCTGAAAAGGAAACAGGTGCTCCACGGTCAGAACAGTATACCTAGTGAGCTGACACAGGTAATCACAAAGAAAACTTGAACACACATGCAATCAATGTTTTCGTTCATTAAGTCGGAAATCAGAAGTCAGGGTCCTGTTGTACGGATACGTCGGCCGCCGCACCAAAACTAGACTCCCTAAACAGATAACCACACCCAATATGCTGAACATTATTGCTTCACACATAAAAAGATCAGAGTCTGCGATAAAACCGAACTCCTTTGATACTAAATGATATGACTCATGTCAACAAGGTGCACCTTCATTTTCAGGAGCCTGTATGATTAGAACTCCATAGTTAAGCGTGCTTGTCCTGGAGTAGTGATCAGGATGGGTGACCCTCTGGGAAGTTTCCTAGGGTGTGTGTGAGTGAGGACAAAGTACACTAGAAAGGACATGTGTTGGCCTGTGGGGACAATCATTAGTCAGATGACCCGTTCGGGCATGTGGGTGGTCCTTAGGGTGGGCCCCACATGTCTGTGGGGGCAACTGGTGGTACCTGGTAGGCCAGGACCCGGTGGCCATGTTAAGGCGGGGTGGTTGTGCTGTCACTAGGATCCAGTTGTTACATTTGGTATCAAAGGAGGAACCCATCCTTAAGTGCGGTGCACTGCCTGGGTTGAGATATAGGGCCCACAACAAGGGCGTTGTGCTCTAAAGGGGGGGTGATTGTAACATCCCCAAATGATAAAGGGTTAAATGGCTAAATGATATGACTCATGTCAACAAGGTTCACCTTCTTTTTCGGGAGCCTGTATGATTAAAACTCCATAGTTAAGCGTGCTTGGCCTGGAGTAGTGATTAGGATGGGTGACCCTATGGGAAGTTTCCTAGGGCGTGTGTGAGTGAGGACAAAGCACACTGGAAAGGACATGTGTTGGACTATGGGGACAAACATTAGTCAGATGACCCGTTCGGGCATGTGGGTGGACCCTGGGGTGGGCCCCACGTGTCTGTGGGGGCAACTGGTGGTACCTGGTAGGCCAGGACCCGACGGCCATGTTAAGGCGGGGTGGTTGTACTGTCACTGGGACCCAGTTGTTACACCATCACCTCTAATGTAGAAAATGTTTTATTTGATTTTGGATCCTCACACTCTTTTATTTATGAATAATTTTCTAAGGGTATCACCATATTACCTCAATAATTAGATGTTGAGTTAGCTGTGACAACTTCTAATTGAACAACGGTGGCATAATAAATTTATAAGTTTTCTCTGGTTGAAGTTTGTGGGAATGATCTTCCTGTAAATCTTATTATCCTTCCTATATTGAAATTTAATGTGCTTCTCAGAATGGATTTGTTTTCTCCGTAAGGATCTCATATCAATTATTAAAGAATAGAAGTCACATTTCATATTCCGGATCAGTCTGTGATCATCTATATACGTAAGGATGAATATAACCTTATAGTAGAAACTTCATCCACATTATGGGTATTGGTCCCTATAAATGAAGTTTTTTTACCTAAAATGGTTTATGAGAAACTCATAATTAGAAATGCACCCATTATATGGGACATTGATTATGTATTTCTAGAATAATTAACACGTATTCCCCCAAATCGTGAAGTTGAGTTTTACATTCAATTCATACCGGGTTATGTTCCTATTTAAAATAAAAATTATAGAATTTACCCAATTGAGTTGTAGGAATTCAAGAAGAAACTCCAAGAGAATCTTTAAAAGGGATTTATACGCCCTAGTGAATCACTTTGGGGAGGTCATATTCTATTTTTTAAGAAGAAATATGGATCAATGATACTTTGCGTTGATTATCGAGAACATAATAAGATCACTATCAAAAAAATCATCTTCCCTATATTGATAAATTATTTTACCAACTACACGGAGCTCAATACTTTTCCAAGATTTTTCTTCATTCAACATATCATCAATTAAGGGTCAATAATGATGATATACTAATGACACAATTATATACAGGTTAAAGACACTATAAATTTAAAATGACAAATTTTTCTCTTACTAATGTCCCCTCTATCTTCAAAAATCTAATGAATAGAGTATTTGGAGAATATATTGATCAGTTTTTTGTAGTATTTATAGATGATATTCATTTATATTAAAAAATAATGTAAGATCATGAAGATCACTTGAGAATTATACTAAAGACCCAAATAAAGGAAAAGATTTATGGAAAATTTACCAAGTGTGAATTTTGGATTCAAAATGTTTCATTTTTGGATCACATAATCTCAAGAGAGGGGATATCTGTGGATCCAGCGAAATCAGAAGTAATTAAAAGTTGGATGATACCAACAACGGTAATTGTGATCCAACTCTTTCTTGGTTTTGTTGGATATTATTGACTTTTTGTGGAATATTTTTCAGGATTATCTAATCTACTCACCAAGTTGAATCATAAAGAAGTTAAGTTCATGTGGACTGAGGAATGTGAAGAGAATTTCAAAGAGATAAAAAGAAGGTTATTTAGTTCAACTGTTCTCACACTGTCTTGTAGTAGAGAAAGGTATGTGATCAATAGTGATGAATCCAATAAGGTTCCTAGTTGTGTTCTCATGAGAAATGATATGGTGATAGCTTATGCCTCAGGACAATTGGAAATACCAGAGAAAAATTACCCAACTCATGATTTGAAGTTAACTATGGTAATATTTCCACTCAAGATATGGAGGAATTATCTTTACAGTGAAAGGTGTGATATTTAAACTGACCATAAAAGTTTTAAGAATATGTTCACACAAAAAGAGATGAATATGAGTCAAAGATAATGGTTGGAGTTGATTAAATATTATGATTGTTCAATAAATATCCACCTAGGGAAAGATAACAAAGTGGAAAATTCTTTGATTCGAAAGGACCATGCTAGCCTATCCATAAGGAGGATCAATAAATATCCAATATTTATGGTTTTGAAAGGATCGATCTTGAAATTTTAAAGTAATGGGAGAAATATTATCTCTCTTAATTGAATATTATATCATCCATATAAGTGATGATTAAGGAGGCACAAAAGGAAGATGTAGATCTACAAAATAAGGTGATAAATGTTCATTAATTCAACCTTGACTGTGATGGAATAATAAGGGTTAGGAATTGGGTTTTTATTCCTCCCATAACATAATTAAAGAAAGAGATATTGGATAAGGCTCATAGTTCTTCATTCTCTATTCATCCTTGAAGCACAGAGATGTATAGGGACCTAAAAGAGTATTTCTGGTAGGATGGAATGAAGATAGATGTTCCCAAATATGTATCTTGGTTATTTTTTTGTCGGCAAGTTAAGTCGGAGATACATAAGTAAAAGGGAATGTTACAACCATTACCCATACCAAAATAGATATTGGAAAACAACATTGTGGAATTTGTCATCGGACATCCAAATACATCTAAAGTCCATAATTCTAAATGGGTTATAGTTTATTACCTTACAAATTTGGCACACATCATTACTATTAGATATGATTTATCTCTTGATTAGCTTTCTATGATATATTTAAAGTTAGTGGTAATATTCATGGAGTACAACTTTACATTATATCTATTCCGGATCTGAGATTTACCTCAATTTTATGGAGAAGTCTTCAACGGGAACTGGATACATAGTTAATTTTCATCACTTCTTATCATCCTAAAATGGATTCTCATTCTAAGAGTACAATTTTGGCACTAGAAGACATGTGAAGATCTTTCTATAAGGATTTCAATGTTTTTTGGGACCAACACCAACCATTGGTGTAATTTTCTAACAACAATAGCTTTCACTTTAGTATTCATATTGATCCAAAAGAAGACCTCTGTGAAAATAATTGCAGAACTCCAACTTTTAAGGATGAAGTTGGGTAAATAATGATAGTAAGAAATTATCTTGTTGATGAAATTGTAGAAAAGGTCAAGTCTATTCAACAACACATAAGAGCAGCTCGGAGTCAAGAAAAAAATTACACTAACAACCGAAGAAAAGACCTAGATTTTCAAGTGGGTGACAATTTTTTTTCTGTGAATATCTACTTGGAATAGAGTAATGAAATTTGGAATGAAGGGAAAGCTGAGATTGAGGTAAATTTGTCCTTTTGAAATTTTGGATTGTGTTGGGAAGGTAGCTTACCATTCAGAACTTCCACTGAATCTCTCTCAAGTTCATGGTGTGTTCAATGATTATCTCTTGAGAAAGTACCTATATAAATCTTCAAATGTACTATAATCATAATCTCTAATTCTAGATCATGGTCTTTCTTATAATGAACAGTCGATAGAGATTCTAGATCGTAGTGAAAAAGTTTTGTGACAAAAGACCACTTGATTGGTTAATATTTTCTGGTAGAACCACCAATTTTAGGAAGCTATGGGGGAACTAGAGGATATGATGGGGGGAGATATCCTCATCTTTTCATATCCAAGTGAATAATTTCGAGGGAGAAATTTAGTTTAAGGGGTGTAGAATGTAACACCCATATGTTTTTTATGAAATATTTTCTTTAATTAAAATTAATTCTTCAATAGATTACATTGCACGCAATCATGATTTTAAGTGAACCATGAGACACCCATAGTATAAAACGACCCTTTTAACCTAGCCATAATGTTATCAAGAAGACATGTAACTAACTTATGAAAATTTATGGTGAATTCATTCGATATAAATTATTTATGAAAAATATAAATCAATTATATATTTTATTTTTGTGTTAATAAATTGAGTGAATAACTCTTAGTAAAAGTAATTAATGAAATATATGTGTTATATAATTAATAAATTAATTTTTATATTCATCAGATAGATATTTTATCCATATGGTATGAATAATCCCTATTTGATTTTTAAAAACCTATATGTTCTAAAAGGATAATTTTACACCTTTTAATGGAGAACCCATTTTAAATTAAGATTTTTACACATAAATAATTTTTATATGATAGAATAAACATGTTATTTGGAACAAGGACATAAAAAATTTACTTTGGATGAAATTTTAAAAAATTTATGATAACTTTTAAATATTGATGAATATTAAAAATACAAAACATTTAAATTTAAAAAAAATCATCAAAATTATTTAAATGGTTAAATAATAATATTGAAAGGTATTAAAGTATAAATAGAATATATTTTTATCATTCAATATATTTTATGTCATTATCATTAATTTTAAATTGAATTTAAATGTAAAAACATTTCAATCTTTTGCAATATTTTAACTTTTAAAAAGTGTTCTCTCTTTCTGACAAGGGGATTAATTTGAAAATAATTACTACAAATTTTGTGTTTTGAATTTTAAAAAATGGATACCATATTTAGAATCAGTAGGTCTAAATTATTTATATATGTTTATTTTATTTTGGGAAATTAAGAATAGTATCTTTGGTAATATTTTAATAATACGGTAAAAGGGTGAACTAGATAATTAAGGGTTACAATGCTATTATAAAATTACAATAAAACTTTTATTAATATACTTAGATGAGTTTTCTCAACCTTATTTTTTCTTTGGTTGAAATTGTGTCCTTTGGAACGCACTTGGATTAGATTAAGATATTTATTTTATTTTATTTAATGAAAAGTTAAATATGTCTCACTCAAATTTTAATAACTGAATTCTTTTTTAGATGATGTTATAAAGAAGATAAATTAAATTATAAATACTCATTTTAAAGATAGTTTTTTTATTTATAATGTTAATTTATTGATAATTTTTAGGAAATAAATAATTACCTTAAAGACTTATACTTTGATTATGTAAGAAATAATTAATTGATGGGAAATCTGTAAAAAAATTTTATTAAAATACTAAAATCCATCTAAAGACCCAAACACATAATAAAATGTTATTGGTATAGTTTATATATTCCAAAAATATCCAAATTTTGAGTTAGTGACCATTATTTTAATTATAAAATATATTTTGAAACTTATATTTTTTAATTTAAAGTGATGTTAAAGTTAGCACATTCATAATTTAAAAAGAATAACATTTTAAATCATGGATTTTCTAGAATAAAAATTCAACTAAAAATATAATTATGAAATCTAGTAGATTTTTATTCATCATATTATTTTATTTTAAATTTGGATTCATAAAATAATTATATTAAATAATTACACAAAAATTGATGTACTAATTTTTTTATTAATAGAGATAACAAATAAATGTTATTAAAAATATTAATATTGATATAATCTAAAATAAGTAATATGTTTAATTAATTTTATAAATTTCCTTAACATTTTAGTAATATAATAAACTATTTTCTTTGAATTTAACTTGTTATCATAATATTTTTAATAATAAATGAATTCAATAGTGTCCACATTGACATTATTGATTGTTATCAAAATAATGTTTTATTAAATTATTTAAAAATCCTAAAACATTTTAAATATATATATATAATAATTATAATATGGTATAAAATATTCTATGGTATTTATTTATTATCTAATATACTTAAAATAATAAAAATATTTCACCATTTTTATATTGAAATATTTGTTACCCGAGTTAATAATTAAATAGAATAACTAAGTGTTAATTAAAATGATAAGGTTTAAATTGAAAATCTTTTCGAAAATATATATTTTTTATTATATTACAAACCCATATCATCTAATATAATAAATTGGGAATTTTTTTATGTTTTTATATGGGGTTTTATTTTATTATAAATTAATATTTTTGGAGATCCCAAAGGTGTCCCTCACCTCATTTATAAAAAGGAACATCCTCCCTCACATCTTCGCTTAACTTTGGGAATTAAATCTCAGACATACCCTACCATTTTACCTTATAAACTTCCCTAGTCACATTATAGATTTTATGTTCTTCTTCAAATACAAACTCTAGTACTGTAAGAGGAGATTTAGAGGAATCATGTTGAAGAAGAGGTAATCTCCTCTACTGATTCTTTCGAAATTATTTCTTCTTATACATCTTATTAATGAGTTGTTTCATTAAAAAGGAATAACTACAATATCAATTATATACTGAGATGTTATTATTATTATGGAATAATAATATTCCACTTTCTATTTATCCCATAACAAACAGAATCACCACGTGTGCGTTTGTGTGGCTTACCGTATCCACGTCATTGGGTAATTTTTTTTTCACCGCCAACCCACATGGATGGGTATAATGATGTAAATAATAAATATATATGATTATTATTACATGATATTTATTCTGAAATATTTCACACTATTCATTCATTACCATTCAATAATTCTGGGAATGATATCGTCGCTTGTGCCTATGTATGGCATACCGTCTCCATGGTGCGATGTGATTCATTCTAGATGATCTTTATTAAATAATGATTACGTAAGTTTATAAAATGAATAAATATGATATATATATATATATATATAAAGTTAACATCATTTTTTAATGATATATCTTTGACCTATGAAGGAGAACCAAAACTTATTCGACAAAACATGCATAAGAAAATGAAGCAGTTAATACTCGAATAACAAGTAATAATGAAATGTTATTAACAAAAAGATGATAATATGGAATATATTATATCATAAAAATTAATATTACTTTGATATTAGTCAATTAAATATTTTAAATCATTTTATAGGATGTTTAAATACATAAAAAGAAAATCAGACCTCAGAGGTAAGGGATAATTTCAAAATCTCATTATTATCCGAGATTGTTTACACGTAAGTATTTACTAGGGTATATTTATCATACCAATACATGTTTTCTAAATATTTAATATTATTTATGTTTTTATAAAAAAATTAATTTTATTTTACCAATTGGTGAAGTTTATTAAATGGAATGAAAGGAATATATTGTCTTTATTCGATATGAGGTACTTTTTGACTTTTTTGGAAAAAGTACAAGGAGAAAATATTTTTTAACTTATACACCATGAATGTATTTTTATGTATTTATAATGACTTATTTCAATGAATCTTCCTCTAACATATTTCATGTTTATTTTCAAATAAATTATTTTCTTTTAAAATTGTATATTAGTTTGAGAAAAGTAATTTTGTTGAAAAAGAAATGATATTTCCCTACACGCAACCCTGAATTTTCTTGCATTACATGCAAGTGCGACCTTCCTCAATAGCGTGTGTTGTACGCAATACCGAGTTTCACTAAACGACGATATATTTTTATAATATTATTATTAACTAGCTGTTATTAATATTATTAATAGTATTTTTAATTTCATAAAATTATAATACATCTTACACATTTTCTGGAATGAGGTGTGAGAACAAAATCAATTTTTCAGATAAAATAAGTATTTTTCAAAAATTGCAGTTTTGCCACTTTTTGACAACACAACCATTTTAAATATAATTTTTGACAAGTTTATAAGTTCAATTTTTAAAAATAATCATCTTATTTTGAATCAGGATATAAAAATTTACATTGGATAATGTTTTGATATTTTTCTGACAACGTTCTTATTTAGATAAATAGTAAAACACGCTAAATTTTACTTAAAAAACCTTTTTCATCGAGATAATTTATATGGTTAAATTATAATAGTAAAATTTTTTAAAGTATAAATAGAATATATTTTTACCATTTAATATAATGTATTTCATTAGCATTAATTTTACATTGAATTCATAGGTAAAAATATTTGAATCTTTGACAATGTTTTATCTTTTAAAACCCGTTTTCTTAACAACAGGATTAATTTTAAATTAATTACTACAACGTATGTGTTTTCAATTTTGAAAAATGGATTCCATATTTGGACTCATTGGTTCCAAATTATGTTAATAGGTTACTTTTATTTATTTTTTTGATATTATGAATAGTAACTACAGTAATTTTTATTTACAATAGTTAAAGGTAAATCGGGTAATTAAGGGTAAGAATAAGATTATAAAACTACCCTAAGACCTTCCAAAATTCTATTGGATGAATAAAAGTCGACCCATATAACTTATGGGTCGAAATAGATTCATTTAATGGACTTTTGACTGTGAAAATGATATAATTATTATTAAAACCAAAGAAAGTGACAACATCTCACTCTCTTATATCTTATAAGTGTAATAATTTTAATTTATTGATAAAACTCATAAAACATTTAATATAAATAGTCTCAAGAAATATAATAAAAGTATCTACATAATTAGATTTTATTTATAATTTTTAGGGATTAAATAAATATCATTAATGATGACACAATAGTGATGTAGAAAGTATTTTATTAATTGAAATATGAAATAAATTGTTTTAAAAATATGAAAATAAATATTATATGAACTAATTAATGTTCTCCACAAATTTTATAGATTAATATGAAGTGTTATGAGTCTATTAAATATTTTGGTTATAATATATCCTCTGTGTGTATTTTATTTAAATTCAAATAAAACAATAGTGTCAAAATTGACACTATTGTTATTTTATAAAAATAAGATATTATAAAAAATTTTAAAAATCACAAAAATATTTAAAAATTATAAATTTAATTTTATATGTTATACAATGTCATAAAGTATCTGATTATGGAAAATTAACAACACATAAGTAATTATTTATAACAATTTAAAATTTAGAATATTATTACCACAAATAAAATTAAATAGATTAAATAAGGATAAATCAAGTTCAAAAGGTTTAAAATAAATTACCAACATGTCTAAATATTATTGGTTGATTATATTAAAACCCTATCTCATCTAATATTATTATTTTAATCGTTTTTGTAAGTTTTTATGTGGGGTTTGAGTTTATTATAAAATAAATTTTTAGAGGTTTCCAAAAGTGCACCTCTCCTCTCTTATAAAAGGGAACCTCCTCCCTCTCCTCCTTACACCACTTTGAGCCTTAAATCTCGGCCAAAACCAGCTCATTTAGCTTATCCACTTCCCTAGAAACATACTATAGGTCCTTTTCTTCTTCAAAGGCCAACTTTAGTGCCCTAAGAGGAGGTTTAGAAGAGGCGCATCGAAGAAGAGATAATATCCTTTACAGATTCTTTCAAATTCATTTCTTCTTCTACTTACTATTATTTTGTTGTTTCATAATAAACTAATAACATAAGTATCTAACATATAATTATATGTTATTATAAATATTAAACAACTCTATTTCACCTTCTATCCATCCTACAGAAAATGAAATCACCGTGTGTGCGTACGTACAGAATATCATCTCCACACCGTGGTGTAATCTGTTCTTCCACCACAACCTTACTTGGATAGTTATAATGGTGTAAATAATAACTCTATATGGTTATTATAACATTATACTAATTATGAGATATTATACCATCCACTCTAATTCCATTCAATAATTTTGGGAATGATATCATCGCTCGTGCGTACGTACGGATTACCGTCTCCACGACCCGATGAGATTCATTCTTTGAGTTAACCATTCAAGAATCATTATAAAATATATATAATAAATAATAATGAAATATATGAAATATTAATGATACTGGATTTATGTATATGTCATTTAGTTACTTCCATTCAATTTGATAAGGAAATGAAAACAGTGTTCATGCGTACGTACGGCCTTCTGTCTCCATGAATGGTGTATTTCATTCAATTTAATGATCTCTTATATATATGTATATTCTGAATATATATTATATATAAATCATGTTTTACAGTCTAGAAGTTAGTAACCATGATCTAAGTAATCATATGAATAATTACAAGTCAAAACACGGACGATAAATGAAACAATTTTAACCAAAATGCTGCTTTAACATTGAATTGAAAAATTAATAGATAATATAAAGTCATAAGTGAATAAAATATGATATCATAAATATTATTATGGTTATGTTACAAGTTAATAATTTTTTCAAACCCAATATACAGGAGTCTCAGATACATATAAAAGAAATGGAACATAAGGTAATGGATAATTTGCAATCTTTTTTTTATCCAGGATTTCTTATACGTAAGTAATTACTAGGGTTATATTTTCCATCCATGTCCATAAAAATGTTTTCATAAAGTGTTTACTATTATTCCATGTATTTTTAAAGTCATATTTACCCCTCTTTGACTTTTACTTTGTGTTATGGAAAGAATCATTCTTTTGTTTACCATATGTGGTACTTTTTGACTTTTCTGTTAAAAGTATGAGGAGAATGTTTTTTTAACTTATACGGCATGAATGGATTTTTACAGTTTCATAACACCTTATTTTCATGAATCTTACTTTACAAGATTTCATGATTTTTTTCCACAAAATCCTTTTCTTTTAAAACTGTATGGCATTTTGTGAAAAGAAAATTATCTTGAAGAAGAAATGAAATTTTCCTCAAGAATTTATTTGAAGTGTTTTATCCAAACTATTTTCCATCTAAGATGACCTTCTTTAATATGGATATTTTTCATTTATAATGTCCCTAATATTTAAATGGTTTTATTTTGTTTATTTTGAAATTTTATCCATTGTTTTATATGGATTATGTTATGATGGGATGACATATATGAAACCCATTTTATTCATTGGATTATGATGAATGATTTATGTTTATTTTGTGGCATACAAAAGAAGGATTTCATTATGAGATGGGTGGGACATATATCTCCCTCCAATGAATTGGGTAAAGATTTATATCTCATGAGATAGACATGGATGGAATGGCAAGTGAATATGGTTCAGTAATACAGGGCCGGAATGGTAAGTAAACCCGGTTTAGTAATGGACTTTGTCTACTATGATGGTCTTTGCAACAATGCCTTGGATACTATGAAAATCATAACATGTGCTTAGTGGTTTACATAATTTCATGTTTTATTCCCATGTTATTTTATCATGGTTAATGTTCCTTTATGATCTATCACTAGTGTATAAAACGTTATTTGCGTCTGTTATTTTTCATTTTTTACGTCATTTTTTAGCCGATGTTAATACGGACGACATTATAAATAACGTTTTTTACGTCGGTTATTTAAAAACTGACGTAAAAAACATAACATCGCGGTGTTTATCAAGTCGTTTAATTAATAACTGATATGAAAAAACTGAGGGGGGGGTTATAACGTTGGTTATATAATAACTGACGTCATAAACACGTGTGGGAGATTTTATCACGTCAGATATTAAATAACTGATGTGATAAACCCTTGGGAGATGGTTTATCACATAGGTTATATAATAACTGAGATGATAAACCAGTTCAGGGTGGGTTTATCACTTCGGTTAATAAATAACCGACGTGATAAACCATTTCCCAGGTCTTTTATCATGTCGGTTATTAAATAACTGACGTGATAAACCATGCCACAGGTTTTTATCATCGGTTATTAAAAAACCGACATGATAAACCCTTATCATTTTCTTTAACACATCGGTTATAAAATAACCGACGTGGAAGACAAATTTTTTTTAAAAAGAATCAAATGCAATCCTCTGATCTCCCCCAGAATCAACCAAAAACCAAATCAATAATTCGTACCACAAAAACAGAATGAGATCAAAACAAGAAATAAAGAAAATTTAAGCATTTACATTGATATCATATAAAACATACCCCTCTTGACAGCCCCCACCCTCATGTATACCCCTTGGAACGCCCTCCCCCACCCCATTGGAGCCCCCACCACACCCCTAGACTGCCCCCCGACCACATGGATAGCCCCAAACACCCCTCGACAACCCCCCACCCTCTTGAACAGTACCCCCTCACCCCACTTGACAGCCCCCACCCCATTGGATCCCCCACCACACCCCTAGACTGCCCCCCGACCCCCTGGATAGCCCCAAACACCCCTCGACAACGCCCCCCCCCCCCCCCCCCCACCCTTTTGAACAGAACCCCCTCACCCCACTTGACAGCCCCCACCCCATTGAAGCCCCCACCACACCCCTGGACTACCCCCTGACCCCCTGGACAGCCCCAAACAACCCTCAACAACCCCCACCCTCCTGAACAGCACCCCCTCACCCAACTTGACAGCCCCCACCACACCCCTGGACTGCCCCACGACCCCCTGGACAGCTCCAAACACCCCGAGACAACTTCCCCCCCCCCACCCCCACCCCCACCCCCATGTATACCCCCCACACCCTGGACAGCCCTCCCCCACCCCATTGGAGCCCCCACCACTCCCCTGGACTGCCCCCCGACCCCCTGGACAGCCCCAAACACCCCTGGACAACCCCCACCCTCATGTATACCCCCCCACCCCCTAGATAGCACTTCCACACCCCTGGACAGACCTCCCACACCCCTGGACTACCCCCCCCCCCCCCCACCCCACCGGACAGCCCTCCCAGACCCCTGGACACCCCCAACCCCACTGAACACCCCCACACCCTTAGAACCCTCCCCCCTAGACTATAATCCATACCAGAAAAACCATCATAAGTAGACCAAAACAAGAAGTATATAAAAATTAAACATTCACATATATAACATTAAAAACTTACACTGTCAACTTCAAAAGAAAATAAATCCAACCTAAACGACTACCAAATACACGATTATAATGACAATATTCAAAATTACATTTTACATTACAAAAAACTAAAATTCAATCAAACCTATAAAATAATTTGACCACTCCACTTGTAAGTGTTTGATGTCTTCAGCAATATAGGGTTTAGGGTCATCAAAAAGATACAAATGAAAAGTATAGTAGTTAACATGTATAATGAATAAATCAAATTGAAATATCATGGCAAAGTTTAAGAGTAAATCTTACCAGGTCAAAATTCACAACTGTCCCAGTTGTTATTATTTCATACATAAATATTAACATTCAATATACGCATTCAATTATGCCTTGTTGTTCATGCCAATTATATTTGAATGATTGTAAATTCAATAAATTATTTTTAAGTAATAAATCAAAAAGTACAAATTATAAATGTATATTTACCTTCGCATTTACATATTTTATCTTTTCACTCCTTTTCTTTGTGTTTTTTCAAAAGTACGCCCATGCCCTGTTAGAAAATAATACGAATGGGGTAAATTTAAAATTCATTATAATATATAAAATTATTGAGAAATTGAAACTTAATTTTCCAATATATTCTTAAAACATTCCCTCACATCATCATGGACAGAGAATATCCAATAAAGTGCTTTCTCCCTTGGGAAAAAAACCCCTAACATCAAATGATCACTGATAAAAGAAAATTTAACGTTAGTGGTTTTTTATGTTAAAAGATAATTAACTCTTTGAGAGAGATTTGTTCCATACCTATAACAAAAAAGAATCATCAAACACTGTGTGACTATATTCTTTTCAAGTCTTTCAATAATATAAAGCATTATTTGTTCCTCATCCAATGGACATGCTTTAGGGGAAATCAATTGTGGGTCCATGAATCCATATACATCTGTCAGATCATTCCTCTCACAAATTTTATATAGATACCTAATACAAAATAGACATAAGTATATATTTTTAATAAATATAACATAGGGAAAATGTGTTAATAATTACATGGAAACAATTTGCACCACGTTGATGCCCAACTTATCTCTAGTAAAAAGCTCCATGATATCAGTTTCCATAATCCCCACACTTATTTCATGTCCACAAACAGGAGCTTCCATTGGAAACTCATAATGACCCGCCAAAAAATTTGAATATCTTGACAATCTGTCAAGACTACTAGAATATGTATCTGATTTCATAGCCAGTTGTCTTTGTTGTTGTCTATACAGTATTTCTTTACCTTTGAAGTATTCATGTAAAAATAAATTGAAAAATATATTAGTTTTCAAATGATAAAACAGCATTAATGAAAAAATATAAATAAAAGATATAACATTCATGCCTCTAAGGTAATGAGTAGAAGAAGTCTGGATGGCCAAATTAAAAGATGGCTGATATTATGTCCAACTGTCGCCACCTCATCTGTAGGTAATGGTACCCGAGCTGATCTATCTATAATATCTTGTACAGTGACCCTCTAATTCTATACCTCTAATTTTTGATGTTGAACTATATATTTTATATAATATACCAACCTATATGATACTATATAATGTTGAGGATCCTCAACATACAACTCGCAATAAGTAGGAAGTTGCGGCGGAGGAGTAGGATAAAAAATGGGGTCCGTAGGCTGAGGTGGGGGAGTGAGAGCTACTGGTGGAGGTAGATGATAAATAATGAGGCCTTCAGGGGTAGGAATAGGAGTGGGAGCTGTAGTCTGAAATTGTCTTTGGATGTCTGCAAACATAGACTACACCGAAGATCTAATATTTTCCTCCATCGTCGCACTAATATTATGAACTTCAGCCTCCAAGGATACTATTTTTTTTATAAACCCCCTCAATGTTAGAAGTTGAAGAATGTGGGCACACATTTCTTGCTGATACACCTTCCAGATATCCACTTACACGACATGGATGTTCAAGCTTTCCCAATGCTACAGATAAAACATCTTCCCTCCCAGTAGCTGTAAATTTCCCCTGTGAACTCTTCTCCTCAAGAGAGTCCTGTATTAATTAATTGAACATTTCTTTAATGATTGAAATTATATGAAGAAAATAGTTAACTTAAATTAATAAAATAGATATCTTACAATACTTTCAGCTATGATTCTCGATTCTTCCGAAAGATAATTCCCTTTTTTCCCTTCCTAGCTCTCTTCCGTTTTTCATGTCTAGATGGAGGGTATGGAGGGGTCACCTCTCTAGAGATTGAAGACTCAGCTCTTAGTTGTTGAAATTTTTCTGCCATCATTTGTTCTTCCAAAAGTGCATACCCTCCCTGAGATAAACTATGAGGGTATAAATTTTTAGATCAAATCTCCTGATGAGCTTTCCTTGTTTGCTGTAAATTAAGAATAATAAATCATTAACAAAACATTAATAAGATCATTTATATAAGAAATCTTATAAAATTTTACATTGACCTTACCAAAAATGACTCTTTTCTTCTACTTTCAAAAAACTGTCTCTATGTGTCTTCATCTATAAAAGGATATATACAACATGGATTTTCATGACTTCTATGACCAAAAATGAAATCAAATGAGAGGGTTGATTTGAAATCCATCCATCTCCTGGTAGCCAACGATAAGCATTTCTTCCTGAATCCTCCAGTGTCAGGAATATCAAATTTCATCTGATAAAGAAGTGGTTAAACATATTATATATACTAGAAACATTTAAACAATAGTCAAACAATCACAAAAGATCTTACCAAAATCATCTCCTACAACTCAGAGATTATCTCTTTATCCACACTTCTCAAGTCATCATACAGAATGCTTACTTTTCTCTTAGCCTGAGTTGCTAAAAAACTCTTAAAATCTTTTGCATTTAGACCTCTAGAAATATCATCATCATCAAACTCAATGAATATCCTCTGATCCTTCGTACGAGAAAGTGATAAATTTTGTAAACGTGTGAACCCACGTTTACCAACCTTTGAACTCTTTGTCGTAATAAGAGCATGTGAATGTTCCTCCCTCGAGGTATGACCAATATGCTCATCTCCAGAATCATGTGGTTGATCAACTGAATGATCTTTCATTATCCTTCAAATCAAAAAAAACAAACATTAGTTCACTAATATAAAAATTAAAATTTTTTTGTAACACCCCGAGCTTCCACGGTACGCTTCTCTTTGAATAATACAGTAGCGTGTGTTGTACGCAACTTCGAGTTCTAACACACACCACAACCAATCAAAGTAGCCGTTATGAATAGTAATACCTACCTTTTAAAATTTTAGAAATTTTATCTCTCAAAATGGTCTTCTTTTTTTGATTCAGAGTATCGAATTTAGCCTAAGGTGAAATTTTGGTACTTTTCAAATAACTTTAATATTTTGATGAATAGTGAAAATTACTAAATTTTAATTAAAAACAACTTTTTTAATCAAAATAATTATTAGTGATAAATTATGAATTTGAGTGGTTTTAAAGTATATTTAGAATACATTTTTACCATTTAATACAATTTTGGTCATTGGACATAATTTCACAATTAAACCGGACATAAACAAGTATCAATCTTTTGATAGTTATTATATCTTAAAAACACACTTTTTGTTTTGACAACGGGAATTAATTTTAAATTAATTTATGCCACTTCTGTGTTTTGAATTTGGAAAAATGGATTACATATTTGTAATTAGGATGTTCAAATTGTGTAAATAGGTAACTTTTATTTTTAGACATTTTGAATAATTACTTCAGTAAATATTTTATTTACCATGGTTAAAGGGTAAATCTAGTAATAAGGGTTAAAAAATAATATTATAATAATACTAAATTACCCTAAAACGTTTCCTAACCTTATTGGTTGATACATTTAAGACCATGGTCATATTTGGGACGATTTTTAGACTCCATTTATCCACTTATAATTGATAATGACACTTTATATTAATTAAGTTAAAATAAATACAAAAATGACACAAGCATATATCTTTTAGAAAAAAAAAATTACATAGGGTTATATATGTTAGATTTTCGACTATAAATATTCATTATAAATATAGATATATTTCCTAAATAATGGTACTTTATTTATAATTTTTATTCATTAAATAATTTAATTTAGTTATGACACAATGGTGATGCAGTAATTACCATAATAGTGAAAAATTACAATAATTGATATTATAAATACCCAAATAAATTTAATTTGAGACTTTTAATAAATAAAAATAACTTTATAATTTAATATGAAATGTTAGGATTTATTTAATTAACTTTTTTTTAAGTAATCATTCTGTTATGAGTTTTACAAAAATCAATTATTGAATAGTGTCAAAATTGACATAAAAGAGTTTTTAAAACAAATATTCTATTATTAATTGATATAAAATTCTTAAAAATCTAAGGTTCAGCCAATAGACTTATATAATGATAGGTGTATCATTAATGGACCACTTGGGGGGTCTATTGGATATATATAGTATGTTTATTAACCATATAATATAAAAATACAAAGAGACATTGTCAAAGTGAAACTAATTAACTAAGAGTTAATACTTAAAGATAAGGTTAATATAGTGACCCAAACCTGTGTAAATTATATTGGTTGAGTGGTTTGCGACCCAAAAACACCTTAACCATTAAATAATCCAATTTTTAGCTATTAGAAACCGAATATGAATTTATTATAAAACAATATTTCTAGCTTTTCCAAAGGTTCCCCTCACCCCTCTTATAAAAGGTCACTCACCCTTCTCACTAATTCACACATTCAAGGCCTTTTTGTTCTGCCAAAACCTGCCCAAATACTATTTCAACTTCTCTCACTTCATCCTGGAGGCCTTACTTTAGTCATAAATCCAACCTACGCATCCCTTTTGATCAAATCAAAAGGAAGAACCCGAAGAAGAGGTAATGATTTCACCACCCATTTTCAAGTTCCTTTCTTCTTCCACTTCTTCATTCTTTGTTATTAACATAATAAAATAATAACTCCAGTATATTATATATACTTTTATGTTATTATAAACATGGTAAAACCATATTTCAGTATTCTATCCATCCTTTTAATGACATGTCACCATACGTGCGTACGTACGGCTTACCATCTCCACGTCGTGGTGTAATTGTTATTCAAAACATTATTATTTGGATGGGTATAATAATGATGCGTAATTCATGTAAATAAGAAATATAACATGATAATTATTCTGTATATATGATATACCATCCAATTATATATTATTTTAATATCAAAAGAATGATATTTCCGCTCGTTCGTACGTACGGACTACCGTCTCCACGAACGCGATGAGATTCATTCTCTATCATATCCATTCAAGTATAATTATCATTTGATGATTTAAAAATATTTTTTAAGGACTTGATATAATTCTGGATATGAATAAGATACAACCTATCCATGAAAACCACGGCTTATGTAACAAAACATATAAAAGAATATGAGTAAGTTAACACACGAAATGACGATAATACTAAGATATTATTAACAAAGCAATGTTAAAAGATCATATATGATATCATATAAATTTATATGATTCTTTTATAATTTAATAACAATTATTTAACCATTATATAGGAGGTTAACCAATCCACAACCAAGGAAAAGTACAAGGTAAGGGTTTATTTCGCAATCTCTTCATTATCGAAGGTTTTTTATACGTAATAATCTACTGGAATTTATTTATCATCCACATCCATGTTTCTTCGAAATTTATTTCAAAACATTTTTACTATTTACAAATAATATGGTTTAAAGTCATTTATACCATTGTTTGACTTTTTATAAGAGTTTTATAAAGTAATCTTTCCATCGTTTTCCAAATAAGGTGCTTTTAACCTTTTCGACAAAATTAATGTAAGAATGTTTTTTTGTAACTTATACGGCGGTTGGATCTATTCTCCACCGTTATAAAATCTTTGAATCTTCCCTTATAGATTATAATAATATTTTCAAAGTAAATTTTTTATTTTATAAATATGTGATTTTTAAATGATTTCAAAAAAGAGATATTTCTCTCAAATACATGAAAACCCAGTTCAAATGTATACGTATTTAATACAAGCTTAAAAATGCTTTCAGAAAACCTGACTCTTGAGTTTGGTAGACAAGAAGGGATTGGGAGTGGACCCATCAGGGCCTGTAATTAGTCGAGCAGTCTCAGAATTAGTTATTCTGTTTTTAGAAGCTTTCATAATGTTTTCTGAAAAACACTGGATTGTATTTTAGCAATTTTAAACGTAAGTATCTTCTGGAAAAAAAAATTGCATCGGTAGGTGTCATGAGACAAACTAGTGTCTTGGAACAAGGCCTTGACAAAATCTTATTTTTAGTCTTGGCATGAGGCCTTGGCTATGTGATTATTATAGTCTGGCATTATCCATTCTATCATTATGAAAGTGGTTATTGATATTTCATGTGATTATTCAATTAGTAGAATATCCATGTGAATAAGTAAATTGCATTATTTCATTTTATTTTTTCCATACTATGTTGATGTTTATGTTTAAAAGTGTTTTGTGTTAGTTATAAATTTCCTTAAATGTTTATGCTTATTTATGAATGTTTCTGCTGTATTGCTTACCCTTACAGAGCGTTTGAGCTCACCCCTTTCTATGTTTTATTTTTCCCAGGATTCCAAGAACTATATTGTGATTGACATGCAGGGTTAAGACAAGGGAATAATGGCATTCATAAAGGATTATTTATGTTGTTTTGTATGTTATGAAGTGTAATGTAACATTCATGTATGTAATCTATTTTCCAAGACTGCTAAACTGATCAGTCCTTTGGGACTTTATTCATTGTAATCATGCCAATGTATTAAAATATTGCACTGACTCTGGGTCACTGGGGTCGGGCGTTACATTTTAATACTACTGTAATCAGAAAATATAAAAGTGTACTAAGTTACATAATAGAAAACATTGGTAATATGGTAATAATGTTAAACAATGGTCAAGATGGTCAAGATGGTTAACATGGTAAACATGGTAAACCTGGTAAACATGGTAAAGTAATTGTCACTGAACAAAAATAATAGATATATAATTCATGTAATGGTAAACATGATAAAGTAAACTAAAAAAAGTTAAAACAAACAAAAACTTATACTTATTTTGTTTTAAAACATTTTTTAATAAATAAAAAACATACAATATCTAATATTTATGAAAAAAATAAATTTAAACAAGAAATAAAGATATGTTACCTGTAATTTTAGGAATGTAAAAATGGATTGTTTTCCCAAATTACTTCATCGTGATCATTCCTTTTGGCGCAAACCATGTCTTCAACATTCCCATCATTATGTTCGGTTAATCTTTCCATGGAAGTAGGGATCTCACATAAATTAGCATCTTCGTCAAGTTCATCCTCACCAACATATTGTTTTTTCCTTTGTAAAACAACATCCCACTGCATATCTAATTGATCTACTACATAGAAAATTTGTTTTGCAAGTGTTTCCATTATAAAAGAATCAGCTGTGTCTTCCAATCTATTCAGATTAATAAGTGCCATTCCAAATTCATCGTGTCTGAAACTATTGTTACTGATAAACCATTTACAATTAAAAATAGGAACTTTAATTTTAAAGTAATCAACCTCCCATATGTCTTCAATCACTCCATAATATGCACGTGATGCAGAAATTGGGTTTTTGTCCTTAGCACTCGAAAAATGCATTACTTCTGCAAACATCAATAAACCATTATTTTGAACTACACTTCTGTTGTCCTGAGCATTCATATGAAATGTATATCCAATAATGTCATAACTGGACCATGTTATCACATTTAAACATGGACCACCCACTATCCATTTTAATTTCTCTGATAAATCTAATCTACCAAGAAAAATCATTTTAAACCATGACAAAAAAGTTTTGTTGTGCTCATTCAAAATCCACATTTCTTTCTTCTTTTTATGACATTGTTTCAACTCATTAATATGCAATGTGATATACGGTTGAGAATCATCTATGTTATTTAAGATGTATGATTCTAACTTCTTCATCTGTTTAGATAACAATGATTTTACTTTCAAGCCACGAATACACACTCATCAGCATGTCATCTTAACCTTTTTGCATCATGTGAATTAGAAAATAAATGTTTGAAATGATGAATTATAGGAAGATACAAAAATACATTTTAAGGAAGCTTTGTAATCGCTACATCAGCCTGTGATTTTTCTTTCACCTTATACTGTGATTTCCCACATTTAGGACACTCTGACAGAAATTGATATTCCTTCCAATATATAATGTAGTCATTCAGACAGGCATGTATTTTCTTCTATCCCAATCCCATTGGGAATAATATTTTCTTGGCCTTTTAATGTGAATCTGGAAGATCGTTATCTTTTGGAAGAATGTCTTTCATCAATTGTAGAAGCTTTGTAGAACTTTTGTCACTCCATCCATGTTTCACCTTCAGGTTAATCAATCTTAACACCGCTAACAAAATCGGAAAATCTGTACAACCAGGATATAATGGTTTTTCAGCATCACCATATAGACGCGCAACTGTCGGTTCTATCTCAATTTGTTCTGCTACAATATCGCGAATCATTTCTTCAATTCCGTCGGAGTTACCATCTTATAAATCAGCATAATCAGTGACATTCTGTCCAGTTTCACCATGCCAAATCCAAGGGCTATAACTCGGATTAAAACCATGACAAATCAGATGATCTTTTATCTCTCTACTTTTCAACTTCTTCATATTCAAACATTTCAGGCATGGACAGAAAAAAAAATGTCACTTCTTGGAACATTTCATTTAGAAAATACCAAAAAGGCATCAACACCTTCCTCATATTAATTTCTCATTCGATGTGTTGTAATGAAACTTCGACTAATTATTACCTATAAAAAATATCAAATATATCTATATATTTAAGATAAGACAAATATATGTTTGTATGAAAAAAATCATAATTTTAATGTAAAACAATTTTGAAATATAAAACAAATCTATGCGTATTTAAAAAATATGCTTGAATATTATTTTTAAAACAAAATATAGTTAGATATAACAGTTTTAAATTCCATTGAATAAAAGAAAACCATGGAGCCTAAAGTGGTTGATAGAAAATTAGAGAAAATGGAGTAAACATGAGAATCAAATCATATTTAAAATAAAAATTCAGATGGATAAAATCACAATGTAAAGCCAATCATCATGGCACAATCATCATGTCATAATCTCAGAAACCATGATGCAGTAGTCAATCCCCCTGGACACCCCCCAATCCTCAAGACATCCCCCACCCCCCCTGGACAATCCCCAAAACCATCTGGACAGGCCCCCACCCCTGTGGACAGCCACCCACACCCACCCACCCCCTTGGACACCCCCTCGGACACCCCCCAACCCTCTAGACACCCCCCTGGACAGCCCCCCACCCCTCTAGACAGCACCCCCACCCCTCCTGGACACCACCCCCCACCTCCTACCTTCTAGAACACCCCCCAACCCTCTGGAAAACCATCCCACCCCCAAGATAACCCCCAAAACCTTATGGATAGGCCCCCACCCCCTTGGACAGCCCCCCCCCCCCACACACACACACACACCCACCCACCCCCTTGGACACCCAGTGGACACCCCCAACCCTCTGTACAGCCCCCCACCCCTCTAGACAGCACCCCCACCCCTCCTGGACACCACCCCCTACCCCCTTGGACACCCCCTGGACACCCCCAACCCTCTGGATAGCCCCCCCCCACCCCACCCCCCGAACAACCCCAAAAACCCTCTGGATAGGCCCCCATCCCCTTGGACAGCCCCCCACACCAACCCACCCCCTTGAACACCCCCCTGGACACCCCCACCCACCCAACCCTCTAGATAGCCCCCCCCCCCACCCCTTGGACAGCCCCTACCCCTCTAGACAGCACAACCCACAACTCTTGGAAACCACCCCCACCCCCTACCCCCTTGTACACCCCCCCCCTAACCCTTTGGACACCCCCACCCCCTAGACAGCACCCCACCCCTCCAAACAGCACCCCTCACCCCTCCTGGACACCACCCCCCACCCCCGACCCCCTTGTACACCCCCTGGACACCCCTCAACCCTCTGTACATCCCCCACCCCCAGAGAACCCCCAAAACCCTCTGGACAGGCCTCCACCCCCTTGTACAACCCCCCACACCCACCCACCCCCTTGGACACCCCTTTGGACACCCCCCAACCCTCTGGACAGCACCCCACCCCCCTTGAAAACCCCCCAAACAATGGTTTACTTATAAATACTAGGCATGCTGAACAACTAAAAACACATGCATTTAATATATATTTTAGCATGAAATAGATGGAATTAAATATTATTAAATATGGCTACTTAAATGATCATATGATAATTAAAAATAACCATTGATATTCAACTAGTCAAATGATCACAAGTTTCCTCAATAACTAATATCATAATGAAGTAATGGATAATTCTAGAAATACTAAACATATTTTCAAGGCCTTGGCCTCAAAAAATACTAGGGTAAGCCCTCAGCAGAACCCATTTTTATTTGGAATCATGAGACATGGCGATGCATCGAAGGTCCATAGAGGCCAACAGCCATTACATTTTATGTCTAATAGATTCTCATATAAAAAAGGATAAACATAAGCAACAACACATGAAATATCATTTCAGAATTCGTACATTTAATCAATAACCATTCTATACAGTAATATAGGTGAATGAGATCATTAGTTGTCAATGACAACAAAAATTACCATCAATGTCGGGCATTCGCGAAACAAAAAGAAAATAAATAGAAGTAGTTGAGGATTATGTGAATATTGCGAGTTGATATAATAGATTTTGGGATGATAAATACGATGATGATGGAAAAAAATGTAAGAGGGTTCGAAATCGAATAATCTTACATAGTTTAAACTAAAAAACAAAAAACACAAATATAGACTATCCGGGAAAAAAACAAATGAAATAAAGTCGTGGAGGCTTACTTGAGTGTTGTGAGTTGAGATGATATATCCGAGGAGAGTAAAGATGATAAACAATGAAGGCAAAACGAGTTTAACATAGTGAGCTCGACGAGCCGATTAGGGTTTACCGCGCGAGAGAGACGAGTCGCCAGACTGTCGATCAAAAAATCATAAATGAAAATCCATGGGGCTTGTTAATTTTTTAAATGTTTTATAACGTTGGTTATTTAATAACTGACGTTATAAACTGTTTTTTTACATTTATAACATCGGTTATTATAATAACTGACATTATAAATGTATTAGATATGGATTTTTTTAGGTTGGTTATTTTATAACCGACGTAAAAAAATCCACGTGTTGGTTTTTTACATCGGTTACAGAATAACCTCCGTAAAAATTACATCAGAAATCAATGTTTTTTACGTCGGTTATTTTATAACCGATGTAAAAAATTATGCGGGTTTTTTTGTTACGTTGGTTATCAGATAACCGACGTCAAAAAGGCCTTAAAAGCCGCTTTTTTACGTCGGTTATTTTATAACCGATGTAAAAAATTCGTAGATATCTCATTTTTTACGTCGGTTATCAAATAACCGACGCAAAAAACACCGTGCTTTGGGTTTTTACGTCGGTTAATTTATAACCGACGTCAAAAACGAATGCGCGAGATTTGTAACGTCGGTTATTAAAATAACCGACGTTAAAAATTTTCTCACCGCATTTTTTACGTTGGTTATAAAATAACCGACGTAAAAAACCACGTTTCATAGATTATCACATCAATTATATATAACTGACGTAAAAAATGGTGATGTAAATAACATTTTCTACACTATTGTATGCCGTATGTACTGCCAAGATTTATGTTATTACTCGTGATTTTGATGTTTTATGATCATGTTCTTACATTCAAATGTTTAGGGATTGTTTTATATTCTCCATGTTTAACCTTACTAAGCATTTGAGCTCACCCTTTTTATGTTTTCTTTTCCCCAGGATATAAATAAAGGTTTTCGGTATGAAACCCAAAGGGGAATATCTTTATGGGAGATGTTGAAGATCTTTCACCTGGATTAGAATATTATGTTCCAAATTTCCAAAGACTCTAAACTAACACAGTATTTGGGCATCTGTTTTTGTCATGTATTAAGTATTCTGATAAAGTAATTTAATGTCTATGTAAGTCAAGATTTGGGTCTCTACAGTTGGTATCAAAACAAAGGTTTAGTTAACCTTTGAAAACTAGGATGCGAAAAAATTATTGAAATCCCTAGAAATATTTCTATGGTATGTCTAGGGATGTCTCTAAGGTTAAATATAAATATAGGTTATAGTCCTAGAATTATGGTAACGATATTAGAATTAAACCTAAGATGTTATATATTGAAGGTACTCCACCTTTATTATGTTGTTTTCCTAGCATGATTTTTGCCTCTCACACTATTCTTTTTGGGTTTTAGACGACGGATGGAACTCGAAGGAACCGTGTTGATCATTGTAGTGGACAACATAATGATTTCCCTTCTAAACAAACCAATGTTATGGGATATGGAGTGAAAAATTTAATAGCTATACTTACACAAGCTAAGAATGATTATAGACTTCCAAATGTGCAGAAAAGGGAACAATATTCTATTTAGTCCTTCATGAGGAAACGTCCACCTTCTTTTTGTGGGTCTTCTGATCCATTTGTTTCTGAACAATGGATCAATACCATTGAAAAGATATTTTCCATACTTCGTTGTTCGGAAGATGAAAAATTCATTCTTGATATTTACCATTTAGAAGGTGAAGCAGACAAGTGGTGGACTCTAATTAAGAAAATGAGGCCCCAAGATGAAATTGAATCCATGGAATGGGAGGAGTTAAAGAACTTATTTTTCAATAAGTACTTCCCTCATATTGTTCGAACAAAGATGGAAAAGGAGTTACTTCAGGTTAAGCAAAAGGATGATGAATCTTTTGGTATATATGAGGTGAATTTTACAAGGCTTGCAATGTATGCATAAGGCTTTATCATCCACCCTAAGAGTAAAGTTGACCGATTCTTCAATTTCCTAAACCCAAGTCTTATAAGGGTATTAGAAATAAGAGACTTCAGTATCTATGATGAAATTGTGCGTTGTTCTATCAAGGTAGAACTAGAAGTTGGTGTTACATATCCATCTCATGGTTTTGACATGAAACGAAAGATGGAGTTCAAGGAAAAATCTCAAAACTATAGTGAAAAGAAGACAAATGTATCGTTATGCTCAAAGTGTGGAAAGAAGCATGGTGGATATTGTCTTAATGGGACTAGAAAATGTTTTTAAGTGTGGAAAATAAGGTCATCAAGCATCTGAGTGTCGAATTAATGGGAAAAAGGTAGCTAATGATTTGAATAGAGAAAAGACTATAGAGAACGCACCACCAACACTTCAATGTTATATGGTGCCGGTAACTTGAATCCAAAATAATGTTGTGGAATTTCATTTATAGTATCGTGGAATATTGGAATATCTATTTATTGGTTTATTGTGGTTTTCAATAATTATATGGTACCGGTAACCATGAAAGGTGATTGAAATATTTTTGAAAAGAAGATGATATGCACATAATGAAGGGATAAAGAGATAATGAAATGTTTGATAGTATTAATGTTCTCATATAAGGACAAAGTGATATCATGGTTTTAGTATATATAAATTTTGGGATTTTGTTATGTGTAAAGAGATGACTTTTGACAGCATTCATGTTTTCAAAAAGATTCTGTTGTAATTCATGTTTCAAGAGAATACATGATTATAGTATTCACATGATTGGAATGTGACCAACAAGATATATCTTATGATATATAGATAATAAATGATGGTATTCACATGCTTGGTTGATGAAATTTCTAGTAATTGTTTTCTATATACTATGAGATTGGATAGAAGTATTTTGGATAAACCTAAATATTTGAAATGGATTATGTTGGACATAAGATATTATTGTTTATGGATAGGACCATTTTTCGATATTATTTCTGGAATGTTATAATAGTGTAGTTTTAGAAAAAGGAAAACCTATATGATGGGAGACAACCCATCGTGTGGGATAAGGTTGCAGGAATCGACCCCATAACCGAAGTGTGACAGGCCTTTATCACCTACCACTAGCCTGTAGGAAGTCTCGGGTTAGTAGAAACTAGTTTTATGTTATTAAGTGTTATGATAGATGAAGTATAAGTCCATTTTTGGAATCATATATGATTAATCTCACCATAAGATGGTCTTATATATATAAATTTTGATATCCTTATGTTTGAGACAGATGGAATAACCTATCTTTAAATTGTGTGATCTTCTAACACTTCCCGAAAGTAAAATTAAACGTTATTTCTTTAAGAGATGGTGTGTAAATTTCTCAAGACACAAACAACCGTGAGATTGTACAAAAAACAAGTATTTCTTTTAATTAAAAAATTCTTCAACATTAGGGAAATGAAATTGAAAACCAAAAATGTTGTCCTCATACCCTCATATCTGATGAATCAGATAGTACCTTAAATCATCACATATTTATGGCTTTTTCATTGTTGTCCTTTTCATATCCATGTTCTCTACCACCCTTCATCCAAACATGATGGTTAGATTTCTCTTCCATATCCATATTTTCACCTATATTCTCCTATTTGGAAACCTAGTGCTGAGTTATTTTGGGTGACAATTATGTTTCTAACATTCCTTTTTAAAATTAAGTTTTAGTATTCCTTTTTATGATGTGGGTTTCTATGGAAGAAACATTCAAGTACAAAACCATTTATAACCACAACGAATTTCAAGGGCGAAATTCATTTTTAGGGGGGTAGAATGTAACACCCCGAGATTTTATGAGAATTATTATTTTTAATTTTTTTGATTTCTTTTGTTGTACGATTCACCATGATTATCTTGCACTATACGCAACACCGTATTAGCTTATAGTATATGCAACACTATTCTTGGCTTGTGATGCACACAATTTCAAGTTATTTCGAATAAAATTAATTTTACATAACACCAAGTATAAATTTTGATCAATGTACAACTGAACTATATTTTGAGTATGTTATATGCAACACCAAAGGAATCTTTCCTTACACGCAACCCTGACTTGGCTTGCGTTACATGTAAGAGCGACCTTTCTCAATAACATGTGTTGTACGCAATACTGAGTTTCACTAAACAACAATATATTTTTATAATATTATTATGAACTATCTTTTATGAATAGTATTAACCGTATCTTTAATTTTATAACATTATAATTCATCTTACATATTTTCTGGAATGAGGTATGAGAAAAAAATCAATTTTTCGGATAAAAGATGTATTTTTCAAAAAATACAGTTTTGTCACCTTTTAATGGTGCACCCATTTTAAATCTAATTTTTGACAAGTTTATAAGTTCAATTTTACAAAATAGACTTCTTATTTTTAATTAAGATATAAAAATTTACATTGGATAACGCTTTGATATTTTTCTGACAATGTTCTAATTTTGATGAATAGTAAAAACACGATAAATTTTACTTAAAAATAAAGTTTTTCATCGAGATAATTTATATGGTTAAATTACAATAATAAATTGTTTTAAAGTATAAATAGAATATATTTTTACCATTTAATATAATTTATGTCATTAGAATTAATTTTACATTGAATTCATAGGTAAAAACATTTCAATCTTTGAAAATGTTTTAACTTTTAAAACCTGTTTTCTTAACAATGGGATTAATTTTAAATTAATTACTACAACTTCTGTGTTTTGAATTTTTAAATAAAATTCCCAAATTTGGACTCAGTGGGTCCAAATTATGTTAATATGTTATATTTATTTTGTGATATTATGAATAGTAACTACGGTAATTTTTATTTACTACAGTTAAACGTAAATCGGGAAATTATGGGTAAAAATAAGATTATAAAACTACCTTAAGACCTGCCATAATTATATTGGATTAATAAAAGTCGACCCATATAACAAAAGGGTCAGAATAGATTCATTTCATGGACTTTTGACCATGAAAATGATATAAATATTATTAAAACCAAAGAAAGTGACAACATGTCACTCTATTATATCTTATAAGTTTAATAATTTTAATTTTGTGATAAACCTCATAAAACATAGAATATAAAAATTCTCCATAAATATAATAAAATTATATACATCATGAGAATTTATTTATAATTTGTATGGACTAAATAATTATCATTAATGATGACACAATAGTGATGTAGAAATTATTTTATAGGTTGAAATATCAAATAAATGGTTTTAAAAATATTAAAATAAATATTGTATGAAATAATTAATGTTCTCCAAAAATTTTATAGATGAATATTACATTTTAGGAGTCTATTAAATATTTTTGTTTGAATATATCATCTGTGTGGATTTTATTTAAATACAAATAAATGAATAGTGTCAAAATTGACACTATTGTTATTTTATAAAAATAACATATTATAAAATTGTTTAAAAATCAAAACAAAATAATTAAAAATTATAAATTGAAATTTATATGGTCCAAAATGTAATAACATATCCAATTATGGACTATTCACAACACATAAGTAATTATTTATAACAGTTTAAAATTTAGAATATTATTACCATAAATAAAATTAAATAGATTAAATAAGGATAAATCAAGCTGATAAGTTCTAAAATAAATTACCAACATGTATAAATCTTATTGGTTAAAGATATTACACCCCTATATTATCTAATATTTGGATTTGAGTCATTTTTTGAGGTTTTTAAGTGGGATTTGAGTTTATTATAAATTAATATTTTAGAGGTTTCCAAAAGTTCTCTTATCCTCTCTTATAAAATGGCACCTCCTCCCTCTCCTCCTCACGCCATATTGAGCCTTCAATATCGGCCAACCCATGACAATTTCTCTTCTCCAATTCCCTAGAAACATACTATAGGTCCTAGTATTCTTCAACTACCAACTTTAGTGCCCTAAGAGGAGGTTTAGAAGAGGCGCATCGAAGAAGAGGTAATATCCTTTACCAATTCATTCAAATTAATTTCTTCTTCTACTTCATCTATTTTTTTTTTCATAATAAAGTAATAACATCATTATCACTCATATACTTATATGTTATTATATATATGAACCAACCCTATTTCACCTTCTATCCATCCTATGGAAAATGAAATCACCACGCATGCGTACGTACAAAATACCATCTCCACGCCGTTGTGTAATCTGTTTTTCCACCACCACCTTACATGGATGGGTAAAGGTGTAAAAAATAACTATATATGGTTATTATAACATGATACTAATTTTGAGATATTATATCATCCACTCTAATTCCATTCAATAATTTTGGGGACGATATCATCACTCGTGCGTACGTACGGATTACCGTCTCCACGACGTGATTAGATTCATTTTCCAAGTTAACCATTCAAGAGTGATTATAAAGTATATATAATAAATAATCATGAAATATATGACATATTAATGATACTGGATTTATTTATATGTTATTTACATACTTCCATTCATTTTGATAAGGAAACGAAAACATTGTTCATGCGTACGTACGGCCTACCGTCTCCATGAACGGTGTATTTCATTTCATTTATAGATCTATTATATATATATAAATATGTTATGAATATATATTATATATAAATCAGGTTTTACATTATGGAAGTAAGTAATCATGATCTACATAATCATTATCTAAGTAATCATATTAATAATTACAATTCAAAATACGGACGATACATGAAATGATTTTACCCAAAACGCTGCTTTAACATGGAATTGAAAAATGAACTGATAATATAATGTCGAAAGTGAATCATATATGATATCATAAATATTATTATGGTTCTGTTACAAGTTAATAATATTTTTAAACCCACTATACAGGTGTCTCGGACACATATAGAAGAAAATGTACATAAGGAAAGGGATAATTTTTCAATCTCATTTTTATCCAGGATTGCTTATACGTAAGTATTTACTGGGGTTATATTTTTCATCCATGTCCACAAAAATGTTTTCATATAGTGTTTAATATTATTCCATGTGTGTTTAAATTAATGTTTATCCCACTTTGACTTTTACTTTGTGTTATGGAAGGAATCTTTCTTTTGTTTACCATACGTGTTACTTTTTTACTTTTCCGTTAAAAGTATGAGGAGAATGTTTTTTATCTTATACGGAATGTACATATTTTTACAATTTCATAATGCCTTATTTTCATGAAGATTAATTTACAAGATTTCATGATTATTTTCAACAAAATAATTTTCTTTTAAAATTGCATGTCATTTTTTGAAAAGAAAATGATTTTGAAGAAGAAAGCATATTTTCCTCAAGAATTCATTTCAAGTGTTTTATCCAAACTAGTTTTCATCTAGGATTACATTATTTAATATGTATGTGCTCATGTATAATGTCCCTATTATTTTGATGGTTTTATTTTGTTTATTATGAAATTTTATCCATTGTTTTATATGGATTATATTGCGATATGATGACGTATACAAAACCCATTTTATTCATTAGGTTATGATGAATGATTTATGTTTATTTTGTGCACATGAAATAATGATTTCATAATGAGATGGGTGGGACCTATATCTCCCTCCAATGCATTGGGTAAATATTTATATCTCATGAGATATACATTACAGGAATGGAAAGTGAATCTGATTCAGTAATACAGGGCTGGAATGACATGTAAACCCGGTTCATTAATAGACTTTGTCCACTATAATGGTCTTGGTAGCAATTCCTTGGCTACTATGGAAATCATAAAATGTTCGTAATGGCTTCCAGAATTAAATGTTTTATTACCATGATATTTTATCATGGTTAATGTTCCTTTATGATCTATTCCTTATTCACTACCAAGATTTATGTCATTACTCATGATTTTTATGTTTGATGTTCATGTTCTTATGTTAAAATGTTTAGGTACTATTTTATATTATCCATGTTTACCCTTACTGAGCATTTGAGCTCACCCTTTTTATGTTTTCCTTTCCACAGAATATAAAGAAAGGTTTTAGGTAAGAAAACCAAAGGGGAATATCTTTATGGGAGATGTTAAAGAACTTTCACCATTATTAGAAGATTATGTTCTATGTTTTCAAAGACACAAAACTAATACGGTCTTTGGTCATCTGTTTTTTCATTTATTACATATTATGAAAAATAAATGTAATGTATATGTATGTCAAGATTTAGGTCTCTAAAATATTCTTCAAATTCATTGGGTAAATATTTATATCTAATGAGACTAATATTGTTGGAATAGTAAATGATATTGATTCAGTAATACAGGGCTGGATGGAGGAGTGAACTCAGTTCAGTAATGGGCTTTGTCTGCTATGATGGTATTCGAAATGAACCTTAAGTAATATGAAATTATTTTATATCCTTATGTGTATGCCAAAAAACATCATTTCTTATGTTATCAATTTGGGGATTACATTCATCAATTCTTTTCAATTTTCATGATTTATCCCATGGAATGATATCACGATCATTCAAATGGATGATAATATTTTAAAATGTTATCTTCTTATATATTATTATTATGATATTATTGATATCTCCATTGTCTACAATTAATACACATCTAATCTAACCCTTTCTGTTCCCTTTCCCTAGTTCATGAAGAAGGGTATTTAGTAAGATATGTAAAAAATGGGTCTAGTTATGAAAAAATAACTGGGAGACAATGAAGATGTCTTATGAACCATTTTTTTATGTTTCCTAGTTTTCTAAATAAATTTCACCTATATGTTCCTATCATGGATTTTCTATATTTTGTAATAAATATTCTTCAACTTTGAATTAATATCAATGTATTTAAAGTATGAGTCATTATATTACCCCCAAGTTAAATCTATGTTAGAACAATATCCACTTGTAGTATCAAGACATGGATATAATTTCTTGGAAACCGCACACTCTATGAATAACCTATATTCCATGATATTTTGATACACTTAGTCTTATCCTTGGACTTACACCTATGTTTATAATTAAATGTTTCTCATCCATGTTCCAAAGGTTCACTAAACCTTCCCTATAACATAAACTACAGTTTTCTATCATTATTTATAGTGTAATATAATTGACCCCTATTAGAGAACTTTATGGGAAGCTAAACCTCATGATAAAAAACACCACCATGCCATGTGGGGGCTCTTTCCTCATCAACCCCTCATGTAGAGATCCATGCTTCTTCTAATGCACACATGTAAGAGTGACCAAGGATCATATTACTTACTTTACCTCTCATACCAACTATATTGACATATACCTTGTTTACATTTTATTAAATTATTCTTAAATATAAATATACATTAATCCAACTCGTGGATCGTATGGTCTTCATGTCTTCATAAGACTGTGTTCTTATTATATAAAACATAGAACCCTTGTTTTTTCAATATTTAGATCTTAAAATTCATTAAAGATCATAAATATGGATGGAATACACTAGGGAATAAAAATATATATAAATAAACTAAAAATGCCAATAAAGGGAATAAAACTTATAAATCAAATAACATGTAAGTGAAAGGTATAAAATGATATTATAAAATAAAGTAACATGAGTAATCACATGCAAGCACAACATAAATAATATGGTATCATAATTTCATGGAATCATTATAGATGTGGTAGAAACATATAACAAGACCTAAAAACGATTCAAGGCTAAACTCCTAGAAAATAGAACATTACGGACTTAGTCCCATAATGGATTAGGTTTAGTCCCTAATCCCATTCACTATAGATTTTGAGACTAAAACATTACCCAATGCATTTGAGTGATATCTAGGTGAACCTGTCGTAATATGTTCAAGATCTATGTGTGAAACATAAAGGAAATAAATCATAAGTTATAAAATAATAATTACCCATGGAAATAAAATAGGATTCATAATCTTGCTTAATATCATATTCTGAGTAAATTTCGTAATGATGACATTTAAGAAATGATCATAACGAATGTATTAACTCATAAAAGGAAGAGATAAGAAACTTGGTATATATATTTGAGACATATATAAATAATTTAAAAGTAATACATAACATAAAATATTGTTTAATTTTGTGAATATATTTTTAAAAACATTCTTGAGAAAAATTACCTTTTCAGTTTGTATAACATCAAAGGATATTTTCGTAGATGGAAAATTATTCTGAACGAAGAATTTGAAAGTTTATTTAAGAAAATATCCTTTCCATTTTGAAAAAATAATAATTTATAAAAATATTAAATTATCAAACAATAAATATAAAATTTTTTAAAATAATGTTTGAAATGTAAAATTGAATCTTTGAAACATTGAGTGGTCATAAAGGTGGAAGAATTCCATTCATGCTGAATATGTTAAAAAATAAATATTCCTTTCACATTTTAAAAAAAATACAAAAATTACCTTGTTCAACCAAATTATAGTGAGATTAATTTTAAAAATATATATAAAAATAAAATCAAGGGTATAAATTAATTTAGAAAGTCATAGTGAAAAAAAATTTGAAATCATTTTTATAAAACATGCAATTGGAAGAAGAAAGTTTTTTGACCGAAGAGAAAAATGAAGATGGATTTTCTTAAAAATATTTTATCAATAATTTTAAAAACCAAAGAGATAAAAATTGAACTATTACTAGAAAAAATCACAAATGACCACAGTAAAATAAAATTAAATGGTTTTATTATACAATGATCAAATAATTCCCTTTAATTGAAATTTAAACATCGGTAATACTGATTAAAATGAGATTGAAACATAAACCCTTACCATTTTGGTAACTATTCAACCATAAATTCCCATAAATGATGTAGATAAATTATGACATAAAATCTCATGATGTTGAAAGGACTAAATATATATTATGTAAAGTGTAAATGTCTACACCATTAAAAATAAATTAAGACCATAAAAGAACATGTGTCTCAAAGAAGGATGTTTGAGATGAAACCCTTATAATGTTAATATCATTGAGGTGACAGTTAATCAATGGGGTGATTATGTGTGAAAAATGTATATCCACATAATTAAAAGTTTAAATACAAAATAAATAAATTAATATTAATTTTGTAGATAATTGTTTCATAATATAATCAATGAAGTAGTCATATAACCCAATGAATGGTAATTGGTTAAGAAACCCCATACCTTACACTTCCATTTAGTTCATCGCTATTTAAAATCATGTATAGTGGTTTTAAACATGTTATTAACATACATATAAATAATAATATTATTTATAATATCATATATGATCTTTTTATATGATATTATTACTCATTTGTTAATAATATTTCATTATCACTATTGATTCGGGTGTTAATTGCCATGTTTTATCCTTCTCGTTTCATCATGAAATTTAAAGATATTGAAAAAAGGTTATAGTTCCATCAACTCCAGAATGATATTAATTTGATAAATAAACTTTTTCCATTAGACACATATTTATAATTGTTATTAAAATTTGAACATGGATACTGAATCACAGTGGTTCGTGGTGACGGTAAGTCGTATGTACACATGAGTGACGTTATCATTTTCTTAACAGATGAAAGGGTAAGGATGTGGATTGAATAATAATTTTAAATATAAATATATTGTAATATATATCACATATAATCATTAAATTTTCTATTTTTACCTTCTATGTATTGAGTTAGTGAAAAAATGCATCGCATCACAAGGCATTAGTCCACCGTACACAAAAACGACATTATCATGTATTCAATGGGTTATAAGGTAAGAAATTATACGATATGTTTCTTGTAAATGATTATTAATATGTAATTAATATCAAATATAAACATAAAATTTATCCTTATTCCCTTCCATGGAATGTGTAAGTGAAAAATAAATCACATCACTTCACAAGGTGGTAGTCCTCCGTACACCCAAAAGTCATTATTTCATACTCTATAGAATAGAAAGTAAGAAGTTCTATATGATTTTATAATTATATAAGTATAATTATGAAATAAATATAACATATAATCATTATATACATCATTATATCCATTCATTATAAGTGATTATGGAAAATTAATTATGTCAGTTCACATGGTGACAGTTCGTAGTACAAGCAATCAACTCCTTTGTTTTACCTTTGAGGGAGGAGGAGAGGGTTGTAGGTAAATCCCTCCAAAAAATATAAGTATATATAATATATTGGGTTTCAAGTATCATCATGTTTTAATAATATTTTAATTAGGTGTACTATGAAACAAAATAAAATGCTTGGTTAAGGACGTTACATCTTCTTCGGACAACTTCTTTTGGTTTGCACAAACAGCCTTCCTAGATTGGATTTATTAAAAAATAAAATTTATATTATGATTATAGAGAACTAATTAATTTATTTGGTTATTTATTTTCCATACTAATTTATTTTTTTATTATTTTAATGGATAGTATAATGGGTCTTCTTTTTTAAGTGGGGGAGAGGATACACTCTGAATTTTTTAAAAGAAAGAATTCCACCCACATTTGTCTCATACAAAAAGGACGAAAATTGACCATTTTAAAACTATAGAAGATATTAGGTATAAATATGACCATAAAATATTAATTATTCAGGTTTTTTGTGATTTTTAAAGATTATATGTTTAGTTTAACACCCTTGTAAAACTGTTTTTACCATAATTGTGGTAAATAATTTTAACAATTTTAACAATTCATTATGGTCAATAATTAAGTTGAATATATGAGATAATATATATTTTTTTGGTTATAAATATGGAATCAATTATTTAAATTCAACTCATACAATAGTCTGAATTTAATTTAAAATTAAATCCACATAATGGTGGAAAAATGATTTTTTCAAAGAAAAAATTTAAAAATCTTAAAAAAAATATATCAGGATTCAATATAAAATTGATTAAAATAAAACAAAATTGATAAATTTTAAAATAATTGATCTAATTTTATTTTATAAACCAATATAAATTATAATTTACCTTTTAAAATAATTTAAAAGAAAAGGTAGGTTTTAATAAAAATCGGTATTTTTCAATATTCATAAAAAATAAATATTTTCCTGAAATTCTCAAAAATTCCAAAAAATATTATTTTGAAAAGTATATTTCCAAAATTAATTTTATTTTTTCAAATATATTTTATAAAATTGTTAAAATTAATTTTAAATTATGTGTGCAATGTGTAAAAAATCCACCTTTTAGAAAAATATAATTTTTCAGAAAATATTTCTATCTCTTTCAAATTATTCTTATTTTATTTCTAATCAATAGATAATCGTTGAATTTAATTTAAACACATATAAAACATGTGTTTAAAAAAATTTTAATCCTATTCAAACCCACCAGTTTAATGACTACGTTATAATGGTTATGTATAAATAATAATATATTAATAGAGTATTATGTTTAGTTTAAACCTGATGTTGTGTGCATCACAAGCTATCAAAGATATTGAATTTATTTTTAAAATATATATTTTAAAGTCTCCTGGTGTTATATTCTCATATTATCTTGGTGTTTCATGTCATATATGATATCAAACATAATTTTATTATTTTAAAATCATTATTTGTTTCATTTTCTATTTAAAATGAAATGTAAAGATAGTCTTTTGATACCAATTGATGTGTTATAATGTACAAAAATGATACTAGAAAATATTATCCCTGAAGTATAGAACTTATTATTGTATGAATACAATATCATTCAATAAATTCTAATTTTAAATACACCGCCTTCAATTACATTTATTCTGACATAAAATTAGTATATATGGGAATAAATTTGGTCTTTAATGGTCTCCTCAGTGTGAGAAAGATGGTGAGACTTTGGTCTAAACCTAGAAACCTATTTCTTTTCAACTATAGATTATTGGGAACTATTTATTATATAATTTTATTTAATTTTATAGAAATTATTATTTATAAGAATCATGTCATTATTATTTTAAAAATTATTCTTAGGTGAAATATGCTTCTTAACTTCATCATGTAATTCATATTCATTATTTTAGAAAAAATTCATTTTATTATCCAATTCTAATTGGTTGGAATTATTATCAAGTATTATTTTATAAATATTCAAAGACTTCTTTTTTTTGAATCCTTCTTTTTATTAACATTTTTGGAATAAAAAGTCCCTAGTACTTTTTATCTTTTTAATGAATCATTTTGTCTAATCAACCAAGTCATTCAATTTTGAGGATTATAACCATATTTGTTTCTCCTTCCAAATAGATTTTATTAAATATTTCATTTTCTCATTTTTAATAATATCTCAAATACAAAATTTGGGATGTCTTCCACTAACCCAATAATATTCTATCACTCTTAGATTGGTTCTCCTCTTTATTCCATTTGGTTTCCTTCAACTCCAATATTCAAGATAATTTTAAAGTGATATTTATTGTTTATTTTTCTTCTATAATATCATAAACTCATCATATTTTATGAGACATCCTTCAAAAATTTATTATTGGAAATATATCGTTAAACCTTATTCTTTAATTATTATCCAATGGAATACTTATTTTTTATTTTTGTTTCCTTTTTTGTTGTGGTGTTATTCTAGTTTAAGCTTTTGGTACATATTTGGATGATTTGTATCAGGAAAATTATTTACAATAACAAACTTTCTTACAATAATCATGGATGTTTTTTGTACTTTTAAATACATTCTTTATAAACATATTCTCCTTATTCTCTGAATTTTTCATATACTCATCTTTGCTTCCTCTTAATATTGGCCTTATTTATTCTCCATAAATTGATATGTTATACCAATATTAAATATCCATGTTCCCAAAACTACTACATCAACAACACTAAACAATAAGTGTTTCCATTTTTCATTTATATGTCACCTATCTTTATCATGAAATTTTTACTCATTTTTTGAGTATATGCACAATTATTTTAAGATTTGTCTAGGTAGGTTATCTTATTATGTAACGCCCCGACCCTAGTTACCCAGAGTCAGTGCATTATTTTAATAAATTAGCATGATTACAAGGAATCAAGTCCCAAAGGACCGATTAGTTTAGCAGTCTTGGAAAATAGATTACATACATGAATGTTACATTACACTTCATAACATACAAAACAACATAAATAATCCTTTATGAATTCCATTATTCCCGTGTCTTAACTATGCATATCAATCACAATATACTTCTTGGAATCCTAAAAAAACATAGAAATGGGTGAGCTCAAATGCTCCGTAAGGGTAATCAATAAAGATGAAACATTCATAAATAAGCATAAACATTTAAGGCAATGTATAACTAAAACAAAAGCCTTTTAAACTTAAAATTAAACATAGTATGGAAAAACTACAATGAAATAATTCCATTTACTTATTCACATGGATATTATAATAATCAAATAATCACATGCAATATCAATAACCACTTTCATAATGATGGAATTCATAATGCCAGACTATAATAACCACATAGCCAAGGCCTCGTCCAAGACAACAAATAAGATTTTATCAAAGCCTTGTGCCAAGACACTAGTTTGTCTCATGAGACCTACCGATGCATCGAGGAGCTATAGAGGGCTCCACCCATCACTTAATAAGTCCAATGCATTCCTATATGAAAAGGTTTAAACATAACATAAACATTCATATTAAAACTAGCATACGAAATGTCAATACTTTCTCTATAAACCATGAATGGTATAAAAATAACACATCCACAGTAAAACATATCACAAAACCTTCAATACAATATAGAAGTTTTGTATAATAATAAATCAACTTCAAATAAGATTAAAATCCATCAAAGGATATTGACATAGCTGAAATCAAAACTATTTGAGAGAAATATCTCTTTTCTCGAAATCATTGAAAAGTCACACATTTATAAAGGAAGTAATTTAAAAGTGATTTTGGAATAAAAGTGTCCCATACCACTTTGAAACTTTTGAAAATAAATATCATTTCAAAACATTCATGTCCATATAAATAAATCCTTAAAATCATTTTGAAAACATGGACATTAATTAAAAATATTTAGAAAGATAAATCTTTAAAACATTTAAAATTCTGATTTTGATAAAGAGTACCTTTCATAAATTCTTAAAATATTTGTTTTGAAATCATTTAAAAGTCACATAATTATAAAATAAAACATTTAATTTAAAAATATCCTTATAATCTTGTAAGGTAAGCTTTGATGATTTTATAACGGCGGTAAATATCCGCACCCACCGTATAAGTTAAAAAAAGACATTCTTACCTTAAATTTGTCAAAAAGGATAAAAGTGCCTTGTTTGGAAAAACGATGGAAAGATTCCTATCAAAACACATAAGGGTATAAATTACTTTAACCCATTGTCTAGTAAATAGTAAATATGTTTTTAAATACATTTTTAAGTAACATGGATGTGGATGATAAAGAGATCCCAATAGATAATTACGTATAAACAACCTCGGATAATGAAGAGATTGTGAAATAAACCCTAACCTTGTACTTTTCCTTGGTTGAGGGTAGTTTAACCTCCTGTATAATGGTGAAATAATTGTTATTAAATTATACAAGAATCATATATATTAATATGATATCATATATGATCTTTTAACATTACTTTGTTAATAATATTTTAGAATTATCGTCGTTTTGGGTGTTAACTTACTCATTTTCTTTTATATGTTTTGTTACATAAGCCGTGTTTTTCATGGATAGGTTGTATCTTACTCATATCCAGAATTATATCAAGTCAATAAATATTATTTTTAATCATCAAATGAGAATTATACTTGAATGGATACGATGGAGAATGAATCTCATCGCGTTCGTGGAGAAGGTAGTCCGTACGTAAGCACGAGCGACAATATCATTGTTTTGATTTTAAAATAGTATATAATTGGATAGTATATCATATATGAAGAATCATTATCATGTTATATTTATTATTTATATGAATTAAACATCATTATTATACCCATCCAAAGAATAATTTATTGAATAACAATTACACCACGACGTGGAGACAGTAAGCCGTACGTACGCACGTATGGTGACATGTCATTTAAAGGATGGATATAATACTGAAATATGGTGGTACCCTGTTTATAATAATATAAAATTATATATAATATACTGGAGTTATTATTTTAGAATGGTAATAACAAAGAAAGAAGAAGTTGAAGAAAAATAGAACTTGAAAGAGGGTGGTGAAAACATTACCTCTTCTTCGGGTTCTTCCTTTTGATTTGATCAAAAGTGCTCCTTAGGTTGGCTTTTTGACTTAAGTAAAGACTCTAAGATTACATGAGGGAATTTGATATAGTATTTTGTCTGGGGTTCTCTGAACCAAAACGCTTTTAAGGTGTGAATTAATGAGAAGGGGGAGTTCCCTTTTATAAGAGGGGTGAGGGGCACCTTTGGAAAAGCTAAAAATATTATTTTATAATAAATTAATATTCGGTTTCTAATGGCTCCAAAGTGTATTATTTAAAGGTTAAGGTGGGTATTGGTCTAAAAACACTTAACCAATTGAATTTAGACAGGTTTGAGTCACTATATTAACCTTATCGTTAAGTATTAACTCTTAGTTAATTAGTTTCACTTTTACAATGTCTCTTTGTATTTTTATATTATATGGTTAAAAAACTTACTATATATATCCAAGAAACCCCAAAGTGATTTATTAATTATACACCTATCATGATATAAGTCTCTTGGCCAAACCTTATATTTTTAGGAATTTAATATCAATTGATAATATAATATTTGTTTTAAAAACTCTTTTATGTCAATTTTGACACTATTCAATAATTGATTTTTTTAAAACTCATAAAAGAATGATTAATTAGAAAGAAGTTAATTAAATAAATCCTAACATTCCATATTGACCTATAAAATTATTTTTATTTATAGAAAGTCTCAAATTAAATTTATTTGTCTATTTATAATATCAATTATTCTAATTTGTCACTATTATGGTAATTACTGCATCATCATTATGTCATAAATAAATTAAATTATTTAATGTCTAAAAATTATAAATAAAATACCATTATGTATTAAATCTTTTATTATTTCTAATGAATATTTATAGTCTAAAATCCAACATATATAACCCTATATAATAATTGTTTTTCTAAAAGATATATGCTTGTGTCATTTTTGTATTCATTTTAACTTAATTAAAATAAAGTGTCCCTATCACTTACAAGTGGTTCCATGGGGTCCCAAAATCAACCCAAAGATGCCCATAATCGGACATTTATCAACCAATAAGGTTATGACACGTTTTAGGTTAATTTTATATTATTATAATATTATTTTTTTAACCCTTGTTTATCGGATTTACCCTTTAACCATGGTAAATAAAATATTTACCGAAGTAATTATTCAAAATGTCTAAAAAAAGATACCTATTTACACAATTTGAACATCCTGATTCCAAATATGGAATCCATTTTTCCAAATTCAAAACGCAGAAGTGGAAGAAATTAATTTAAAATTAATTCCCGTTGTTAAAACAAAAAGCTTGTTTTTAAGAGATAATAACTATCAAAAGATTGACACTTGTTTTTGTCCGGTTTAATTGTGAAATTATGTACAATGACCAACATTGTATTAAATGGTAAAAATTTATTCTAAATATAATTTAAAACCACACAAATTCATAATTTATCAATATAAATTATTTCGATTTAAAAAGTTGTTTTTAATTAATATTTATTAATTTTCACTATTCATCAAAATATAAATGTTATCCGAAAAGTTCCAAAATTTCACCTTAAGATAAATTTGATACTCTGAATACAAAAATGATGTCCATTTTGAGAGATAAAATTTATAAAATTTTAAAAATTAGGTATTACTATTCATTACGGCTAGTTTGATTGGTTGTAGTGTGTGTTAGAACTCGAAGTTGCGTACAACACACGCTACTGTATTATTCAAAGAGAAGCGTACCGTGGAAGCTTGGGGTGTTAAATTGTAAATTTTTTTATGTCCTCATTCTAAATAATAAATTTATTTATTCAAATTTAATATATAAAAGTTTAAAATATTGGATTTAAAAAGGGTTCGCTATTAAAGTTGGTAAATATTCATTTTTTAAAAATACTTCTTTTATCTGAAAAAAAAAGAAATTTGTTCTTACATTATGTCAAAAAAACTCATAATATGGATTATAAAATTATAAGGATTATATAAGGTTCAAATATTAGTTAATACTGTTCCTACCCTCTTTTGAACGGCTTGTTTGGTAAGTCATGGTGCGCTTGAAATCGGTCTTACGTGTAGTGCAAGTTATTGAATTGTTTTGAAGAAGTACGTACTATGAAATCATGGGGTGTTACATTCTTCCCTCCTTCAATAAATTTCATCCTCACAATTGATATTCTTCTTCGAAAATAAAGGTTGAAAATATAAAATATCTTTGTGGGAAAACCCACATCGGAAATTTGGTTGATAAAATTTAGTCTTAATATGAGGAAAAGAGAAATAAAAGGGTCACCACCAAATTATGATCTCTATTCGGGGAACATTGGTGGAAATTAGAGACATATAATTGGAGGGAAAATGTAAATATTTATAGGTAGTTATTGACGTCATCAATCACAAACAAGTGTAAAATTGAGGGCCTTAAATTCATCAATCTATGATGATTTAAAAGACCATCGGTTCAATAAAACATATGGTATTAGGAAAACACATTTTTTTGTTTTAAGATCCCTTCACTAAAGTATAAGAATTAATTTCTTCATTGAATAAGAGAAGAATAAAAATATATACTTGAAAAGTAGAGTCTCATCCTTTAACTATGTTCTACCACAAAACCATCTTTCACTCTAAAAGATAATAGAACTTAAAAATAATATTCTATTTATCCTATTCATATAGGGTTAAAAAATGAATTTATAATTCATCTAGAAGAACTATTAAAAAACTAAATTATTTAATCCAGGACATCACGTGGGTCAGTGGTAGGTGATACACCCTTGTCTCCCTTCGGTTGTGGGTTCAAGTCTGGCGGCCTTTCCGGAGGCGACGGGTTGCCGCCCGACCTTCGGGTTGTCCTTTTATGGCAATCCAAAATAATCCAAACTAGAACTATCCAAAATACTTCAGTCCAAAATTTATAAGGAAGGTAAACACAATGAAGATCCTTTTTCCCGCGTAATAACATGTGAAAACCTTCATCATGTATTCTTTTAAAACACTACAACATCCTGAATTACCATAAAACCTTATTGATTATATTCATGATCCCCTATTCCTTAAAGAATAATAGATATACTCCTTCAATCCAAAAAATGTTGTAAACCCCAATAATGATGTAATATACAAATCATTAATCAGTTTCAAGATAGTCAATAATATACAATATAATTTATACAAATCAATCATGTATTTTTCTAAAATCACTACCTCAGTATCAGAACCATATTATGGTTTATCTTTCTCTCAACTATATATTTTCCAAAAATTTAACCAGCTATTGAGTCACTTTTCTTTGTTCCACACAATCTCAAGTATTTAATGAAATATTACTGTACTACAATCCCTATATACTCCAAAATAATTATAACAAGTACATTGTTGATACAACACTCAAATGACATAATAAACATAAGAACTCTAATCATTCCTCTTCATCTGTGGTAGTATCATAACCTGATTATTATCCAATAGCTTCATTTGCGGCATAGTCTGATGACTGGGACATAGGTTAGCGTAGTGTCCAAACTCCTTGCAAATGAAGCATTGTACATTTGAAACCATTTTCTTACCCTTGCAGTCACGTACTTTGTGCCCTTTTCCTCCACACTTATAACAAACTCCCATTCCTTTCAGGCAAGTTCCAGTGTGTTTCTTCCCACAGTTGTCACATATAGGAAAATTATTCTTTTCCCTCTTAACTTTATCCATCTTTCACTCTTCCATCCTTTTCTTCTCTTGCTTCCCTTCAAATCCATAGGACTCAGTAAACTCCTTACTTATCTTATCAACACATGATATTACTTCTTCATATGATGATAATACATGGGAGACTATTTCTCTTAAAAATTCTAGCTTAAGACCCTGAAAGATATGATCCTTCTTTCTCTTTGGATCATGTGCATTGCTGGAGTTCTCATTCCATCTACTGGGCGCCATTTCTAAACAATGGCATACACTAGATTAGTTCATGAATAACAATACCTAATCCCAAACTTGTAAAACACATAACATAAATTAAATAGTTTATGGATATAATCCATAATCATAAAAATGTCTCCTTTGAGGAAGTATATACTCATAAACCCTTCGTAAAGGTTTGTAAAGAAAATTAGAATTATCCTAAGCATATCCCTGAGGAGTGTTGTAACCAAGAGTACAGCATGGCCCATTGTCGTGCACTAGTTCCCATTCGAGTCTAGCTCAAAGCGGTGTTTTCGGGTTTTACCCATAGGTACATCTGTGCCAGATCCGCCTCTACCTGCTCGTATCCAGACAGGGATGTATTGCTCGGAAAACACACAAAATCTCTACAATACCAAAATTCTAGGAAGTTCTTCTATACTAATCCCCAAAGTCTATCTTAGGGATATGTGCTCTAATCAGAGTTTATCTAAATCTAGTTTCCAAGTTTATTGCTAAACTTCCACTGATACCAACTGTAATGCCCCGACCCCAGTTACCCAGAGTCGGTGCATTATTTTAATACATTGGCATGATTTCAAGGAATCAAGTCCCAAAGGACCGATTAGTTTAGCACTCTTGGAAAATAGATTACATACATGAATGTTACATTACACTTCATAACATACAAAACAACATCAATAATCCTTTATGAATGCCATTATTCCCTTGTCTTAACCCTACATATCAATCACAATATACTTCTTGGAATCCTGGGAAAAAAATAAAACATAGAATTGGGTGAGCTCAAACGCTTCGTAAGGGTAAGCAATACAGTGTAAACATTCATAAATAATCATAAACAGTTAAGGAAATGTATAACTAAAATAAAAGCCTTTTAAACTTAAACTTCAACATAGTATGGAAAAAATACAATTAAATAATTCCATTTACTTATTCACATGGATATTCTACTAATCAAATAATCACAAGCAATATCAATAACCACTTTCATAATGATGGAATGCATAATTCCAGACTATCATAACCACACATCCAAGGCCTCATGCCAATACTACAAATAATATTTTGTCAAGGCCTTGTTCCAAAACACTAGTTTGTCTCCTGAGACCTACAGATGCATCGAGGAGCTATAGCTGGCTCCACCCGTCACTTACTAAGTCCAATGCATTCCCATATCAAAATGTTTAAACATAACATAAACATTCGTACTAAAACTAGCATACGAAATTTCAATACTTTCTCCATAAACCATGAATGGTATAAAAATAACACATCCACAGTAAAACATATCACAAAACCTTCAATACAATACAAAATTTTTGTATCATAATAAATCAACATCAAATAAGCTTAAAATCCATCAAAGGATGTTGACATAGATGAAGTCATAACTATTTGAGAGAAATATCTCTTTTCTCAAAATCATTGAAAAGTCACACATTTATAAAGGAAGTAATTTAAAAGAGATTTTTGAATCAAAGTGTCCCATACCACTTTGAAACTTTTGAAAAGAAATATCATTTCAAAAAATTCATTTCCATATAAATAAATCCTTAAAATCATTTTGAAAACAAGGACATTAATTAAAACAATTTAGAAAGATAAATCATTAAAACATTTATAATTCTGATTTTGATAAAGAGTACCTTTAAGATATTCTTAAAATATTCATTTTGAAATCATTTAAAAGTCACATAATTATAAAATAAAACATTTACTTTGAAAATATCCTTATAATATTATAAGGGAAACTTTGACGATTTTATAATGGCGGTAAATAGCCGCACCCGCCGTATAAGTTAAAAAAAGACATTCTTACCTTAAATTTGTCGAAAAGTTTAAAAGTGCCTTGTTTGGAAAACGATGGAAAGATTAATTTAAAAACACATAAGGGTATAAATTAATTTAACCCATTGTCTTATAAATAGTAAAAAAAAATTTAAATACATTTTTAAGGAATATGGATGTTGATGATAATGAGATCCCAGTAGATTATTACGTATAAACAACCTCAGATAATGAATAGATTGTGAAATAAACCCTTACCCTGTACTTTTCCTTGGTTGAGGGTAGGTTAACCTCCTATATAAGGGTGAAATAATTGTTTCTAAATTATACAATAATCATATATATTAATATGATATCATATATGATCTTTTAACATTACTTTGTTAATAATATTTTGGAATTATCGTGGTTTCGGGTGTTAACTTACTCATTTTCTTTTATATGTTTTGTTATGTAGGTCGTGTTTTTAATCGATATGTTTTATCTTATTCATATGAAGAATTATATAAAGTTCTTTAATATTATTTTTAATCATCAAATGAGAATTATACTTGAATGGATACTATGGAGAATGAATCTCATCACGTTCGTGGAGACGGTAGTCCGTACGCATGCACGAGTGACAATATCATTCCTTTGATATTAAAATAATATATAATTGGATGGTATATCATATATACAGAATCATTATCATGTTATATTTATTATTTACATGAATTACATATCATTATTATACCCATCCAAATAATAATTTATTGAATAACAATTACACCATGACGTGGAGACGGTAAGCCGTACGTACGCACGTATGGTGGCATGTCATTCAAAGGATGGATAGAATACTGAAATATGGATTTAATATGTTTATAATAACATCAAAGTATATATAATATACTGGAGTTATTATTTTAGAATTTTAATAACAAATAAAGAAGAAGTTGAAGAAGAAAGGAACTTGAAAGAGGGTGGTGAAAACATTACATCTTCTTCTGGTTTTCCTTTTGATTTGATCAAAAGTGCTCCTTAGGTTGGCTTTCTGACTAAAGGAATTCATCTATGATGAAGTGCAGGAATTATAGGGAGTATTTGGGTAGGGTTTGGCCAAACCAAAAGGCTTTGAAGGTATGAATTACTGAGAAGGGGGAGTGCCCTTTTATAAGAGGGGTGAGGGGCACCTTTGGAAAAGCTAGAAATATTATTTTATAATAAATTCTTATTCGGTTTCAAGTGGCCCCAAAGTGGATTATTTAAATTTTAATGTGGGTATAGGGAGAAAACCACTCAACCAATAGAATTTAGATAGTTTTGGGTTACTATATTAACCTTATCTTTAAGTATTAACTCTTAGTTAATTAGTTTCACTTTTACAATGTCTCTTTTTATTTTTATATTATATGGTTAATAAACTTACTATATACATCCAAGAGACCCCCAAGTGGTCGATTAATGATACACCTATCATGATATAAGTCTCTTGTCTGAACCGTAGATTTTTAGGAATTTAATATCAATTGATAATATAATTTTTTTTTAAAAACTCTTTTATGTCAATTTTGAAACTATTCAATAATTGATTTTTTAAAACTCATAACAGAATTATTACTTAGAAAAAAGTTAATTAAATAAATTATAACATTCTATATTAACCAATAGAATTATTTTTATTTATAAAAAGTCTAAAATTAAATTTATTTCGGTATTTATAATATCAATTATTCTAATTTTTCACTATTATGGTAATTATTGCATCACCATTGTGTCATAAATAAATTAGATTATTTAATATCTAAAAATTATAAATAAAATACCATTATGTATTAAATCTTTTTATCTTTCTAATGAATATTTATAGTCGAAAATAAAACATATATAACCCTATGTAATAATTTGTTTTCTAAAATATATATGGTTGTGTCATTTTTGTATTCATTTCAACTTAATTAAAATAAAGTGTCCCTATCACTTACAAGTGGCTCCATGGGGTCCCAAAATCGACCCAAATATGCCCATGTTCGGACATGTATCAACCAATAAGGTTAGGACACGTTTTAGGGTAATACTTTATTATTATAATATTATTTTTTTAACCCTTGTTTACCGGATTTACCCTTTAACCATGGTAAATAAAATATTTACTGAAGTAATTATTCAAAATGTCTAAAAATAAAAGATACCTATTTACACAATTTGAACATCCTGATTCGAAATATGGAATACATTTTTCTAAATTCAAAACACAGAAGTGTTAGAAATTAATTTAAAATTAATTCCCATTGTTAAAACAAAAAACGTGTTTTTAAGAGATAATAACTATCAAAAGATTGACACGTGTTTTTGTCCGGTTTAATTCTGAAATTATGTACAATGACAAAAATTGTATTAAATGGTAAAAATTTATTCTATATATACTTTAAAACCACCCAAATTCATAATTTATCAATATAAATTATTTCGATTAAAAAAGTTGTTCTTAATTGAAATTTAGTAATTTTCACTATTCATCAAAATATAAATGTTATCCGAAAAGTTCAAAAATTTCAACTTAAGATAAATATGATACTCCAAATACAAAAATTCAGTCAAGTTTTAGAGATAAAATTTATAAAATTTCAAAAATTAGGTATTACTATTCATTACGGCTAGTTTGATTGGTTGTAGTTTGTGTTAGAACTCGAAGTTACGTTCAACACACGCTACTATATTATTCAAAGAGAAGCGTACCGTGGAAGCTTGGGGTATTACATTTTATATTTTTCTATGTCCTCATTCTAAAGAATAAATTTATTTAGTCAAATTAAATATATAAAAGTTTAAAATATTGTATTTAAAAAGGGTTCACTATTAAAGTTGGTAAAAGTGCATTTTTTAAAAATACTTCTTTTATCTGAAAAAAATGAATTTGTTCTTACATTATGTAAAAAAAACTAATAATATGGATTATAAAATTATAAGGATTATATAAGGTTAAAAATTTAGTTAATAATATTCATAAACTCTTTTGAACGGCTTGTTTGGTAAGTCATGGTGCGCTTGAAATCGGCGTTACATGTAGTGCAAGTTATTGAACTGTTTTTAAGAAGTACATACTATGAAATCATGGGGTGTTACATATTATATTTACCTATATACATAAATAAATTATATGTGAATTTATTATAATTTTTTCTCACTCATTTTTCATTTATTTGATTTTAAACCTACACTAGTATATAAAAATATATGAGTATAAATAGTAATATCAAAAACATGGGTTACTTTTTCCCATGAGGTTTTATTAAATTGATCATAAAATAATCTCAAGAAATATTTCCAATTATTTTATTCTTTTTCTGAAAAATAATCTTATAAAAATGTCTCATGGAATCAATATACCATTTAGCCTAATGGGAAAATTAAACTTATTCTATTTTCATATTTTCTAATTTCACTTCAATTTCAAGTCACTTAATGATTATAATATTCTTACCAACCTCAATAGAGATCAATCTTTTTTCTTTTTTTTTCTTTATCTTCTTATTTTAATATCCATGAAACCTACTCCTTTCAAGCTGAGATTTTTCAATCCTCTTCTATTGTTTATCATTAATTTTGGATTGATAATTACTAACACTAACTAGAACTTTAAAAATTTATTCTAATGTATAGGTATTATCCTCAAAGATTTTTGTAATAAAAATTTTCTAAAACACACTTATTATAACTCTTATTCAACCATGTAAAGCTTAAATTTACAAATTAATGAGAATTTATTATTTCTTTCATCAAGTTTAGTGAGAGTATTACACTTTTGAAATGATTTAGGCCATGATTCTTCCATTGCATCAACATCAACCCCATTTATGATTTGTCATCCTATAGTCACTTAATGCATACAACTCTATATATTAAAATATTAATATACACCAATTTATGAAAATCCTTAACTTCAAAATAAAATACATTAATTGATTCTATGTGAAAAATATCATTACATCCTCTATTTAAATATTCATAGGGATTGTAATCAATATATTTAACTAAAATATTACTAATTTTTTACTTACATGTACTGGTAGTTATTATTTATCTTTTTAATTCTTCCTTGGGTCTTTATCCACTCATTTCACACATTTTAGGGTCTTGATCAAAACCTCTTTGTTTCATCAATCATGAATGGTAACTAAATTTTCTATCTGATGAACTTTTTAATTCCTAAAAAAGCTACAAATCATGTATGTATGATGTAATATAATGGAACCAACAAATAGTTACAACCAAAGGAAAACTAAGTTTCTACAATATAAGTTCAAGTGCTCATTCATTTGTGTGATCACCTGACAGAGGAGGTGAATCAAAGTGACCTATTTTACCAAATCATTTTTTTCCTTTTTTAATTATCCATTATAAAAATTAACCCTTGTAATTGATTAAGATAATGATGGATCTGGTTAATATTTTCTAGAACACGTATACCATAAGAAATATGTAAAACAAATCAATAAAAAGGCACAAAGTATTTTTATAAGGTTTGGTACTAATGTTGGTACCTATTTCTTACTGTGATCAAGTCTGGTCTAAGTCACATATTTTCAAATAATAATAATTATCAACACAAGTTTTATTTGGAGGTATCATCATATAACAAAAGTATATCTCAAAAAAAATCTACTTCTTTCACTCAATTAAAATGAAAAGAATATACTATCTCTTTCCAGTTTGCAGCACACCTCAACCCCCTCTGAAGAAGATCAAAAACATGAACTATAAGTCACTACATATAAATGATAAGATATTATTCATTAGAAAAATCCCTAAAATGACTATATATATTCTTCTACCTATGAATGAAAATATGAATTTAAAAAATAGAGAAACCTGATCTTACTAAGAATCAAGATCACAAGTCTTCCATAACACTCAAGCCTCCTATAAAAATCAACAAATGGTATCTCCTCAATTTTAAAGTCTTGATATAGAAAAAAAATCAGTGAATATTGGCCTCTCCCTCAAACTTAATCAATTAATCTATCTTTCATCTCTATCTTCTTCATTGTCTTCTATTATATAGTGCTATTATAGAGAAGGAATTTGTTCCATTTTCTTATTATTCTCCTTCTCTTATTCTTCCTATCCACTAACATAATAGATCAATTATTTTGAATATCGTTGGCTCAATATTTATCCTCGATACCCAGAGAGTTATTATACTATAATTCTATAAATGATTCTCAATTTTTCCCACTTATATCCATTCCAATTTTTATATTCTCGAATCACCATGATTTAATTTCCATATTTCAAATAAAGAAATTATAGTGGCACTATAATCTACCCATAACTGAATATTATTGTCATACACCCATGATCTCAAAAATTTTCCCCTTCATTACCTTTTTTTATCTCTAATGTTATTCCAAAAAAAACATTATTTAATTTTCATTTAAATTAATCCCATATAAATAAATCTCCACATAATTTGGCCAAAATACTCAAGATTATATTTCTCAAGATATTTCCACAGAATCCCAAATGAAAAATCACTAAAAATTTATAGAAAATATACAAATATGTATATGTAGAATGTCACTTATTCTTGTTGGGTGACAATATATAAGATTCTAGAATAATATCCATATTTCAGTTTAATTAATTGAATAATTCACTACATAATATTTATCTTCACAACTGGAATTTCATCTTCTAAATGTAAATCATAATTCACAATTTCATTTATGATATTTAAATTAATGAATCAAATTACAAGTATCAATAGGTAAATTTACAAAAAATCAAAAAAATATTGTTGTTTCAGGAGTAAGATATATAATATTCTATGCACAAAACCATATTCTTCATATGTTTAGATATTTCTTACACATAAGTGTATGGTTTTTTTACCTGGTTTTAGAGGGATATTAAAAAATGTATTATTCATATTTTAATAATATCATACTCTTTGAGTAAGGTTTTCCACAAATCTGTATTCCTTCTTCCTTGAGAAACATATCTTATACATGCCTAAATATACAAGATGAACCAACATAAGTTCTTTTACTTTTCAAGTTATCAGTTCAATCATTAAAGAGAAACTTATAAATAAATAGAATAGAATATTAATATTCTACCTTAATCAAATTCATACAATCTCTAAAATAATAATATATTACATAATATATTGAATATATTATGCATCTCAGGGATCCCATTCCTTTTCTAGTTTATAGAGAAATCTCCAGAAAATATTTAATCATCACTGAAATATCTTACACACAGAATACCTTTAACAATTTGAACATGAAACTAAAATAATATATCATATATTATTTTGAGATAATGTTACGTGTACAGATATGATTCATAATTTTTCAATTGTTATGTTCTAAGGCTTCAACTAAAAATTCAATAATTCTTCTAAATCGCCTAAAAACATCTTTGAATATCATTAGAGCATATTCGATCCACTTTTAATGACTTTTTAAAATATTGGAATGCTTAAAAAATATTTCAGAATCATTTCCCAATTATTGGGGCATTTATATACTCAAATTAGAGTATTTTGATAAACCTAACTTTTCGTTTAATTCCAACTTCATTCCAACTTATTCAAACCTTCAACCAAGTTGTATTAATTTTTGTATATAGTAGCCTTCATGAAAAATAATATTTGAATGGTTTTTCAAAACTTATGAAATATTTTTAATTCTAAATCCATTTGTTACTAGTGCACATAGTGATTCCACCAATCATTATCACATATCATTTATTTCATTCCATAAAAGCAAAAAAATAATCAAATTTTTGTATTTATTCCTTGAATTTGAACATCCAAGTTCTCTAATTTATCATCAATCTTTTATTATTTTCAAGGTAATCACGTTCACTCATCCCTATTGGGTTCTTCCTCCATCACCAAAGACACCAAGACTTATACACTTTCTCATTGACAATAAATCCAACCAAATCAACACTTTGAATTATTTACATGGTGATATTTGTAATATTTTTCTAAAATTTGACTACATTGAACAAGAAAATTTAATCATTTTAATCTCTTCAATGTTATTATATCCTAACCTGGATTCATGATTTTTTAAATCAAGTTTTTTAAATCAACAAAATGGATATCATATTTCATGTCATCTAATGCAATATTGAATTTGAACTATGGATTTCATTTTGATATTTAATGTCATAAGAAATGATATTCTCATTGAATTGTGTATTGTTTAATATTTTGATTTCATAATATATGAAAGGGTCATATTTTTGAAGATAGAATGTCATAACAAGTTGTGAAATGTAATTATTTGGTTTTCAATATATCATTGAGTATAATATTTCTATTTATGGATATCGGTTTCATTAGTTTATTGTCTATGTAACATTAAAACTAACCATCATATCACTTTAACGATATGGTTTCATATCATAAAATATGACAAGAATAAATTAACAGGTGATATCATTGCATACAAAAGACAATGAATATCATATATGATGATTGATATCATCAACATACTCAATCGGGGGATTTTGAGTATAAAATGTAAAATATGGTATATGTTATGGTTGACCATGTCTTATGATATAATTTATATTGTTAAATATGACATGGATAAAATTTGTATTTTAATTAAATTTTAATGATGAATTGAATTATATAATTTATAAATTATGGGAAATGTATTTTTGGCTATTTATTTAATTTATAAAAGGTTTATGAATTAATTGCTTATATAGTGTTTATAATTATTTTATTAAATTTTTATGAAAAATTTATTAAATAAATATCCATAATATTATATTTTAATATTAAATATCTTTTGAAATTATATGGAATGACATATAATTCTAATATAAAATGTTTATATGGAAATTATAAGATAAATTTTTAAATTTTTTATAAATTATAAAATAAAGATATGTATAAAGGATTTTTTAATTTATATTATCAATTATTCCTGATATTTGATTTGAAATGATCGAATTAAATTACTTATTTGAGAAATTTTTTAAATAATATCAAAAGGAGTTTATATAATTAATATTATCTTCGTTTAAATAAAATTAACAATTTGATACTTAGACAATGTATATTTTTTACATAACAGGTTTGGAGTATGAAATGTATAAATTTAATTTAATATCATTTTTTTAATTTTAGTTTTATATAAAGTATAATATGAATGATTTTATATTATTAATAAATATAAAGTGTTTATATTTAATTAAATTATGGAGTTTTCAAAATGCATGGCTAAAATTAAAAAGTATTTATAATTGTTTGATTTATGAATTGTTCATAAATAGTTTATTGCATGTCTAAATATAAAAATTCTCTATTTATTTAGTGTATTCAGTAATTTATTAATGAATATAATTATTATATTATGAATTTATGTATTCATTATTTTAAATACTTAAACTACTTCCATAAATTTTCAGACATGAATATAAGGAGTTACAAGTTATGTATGACAATTGTTTAAGTTTTTTTCTAATTAGAAAATGGGTTTTTGGGTAATGAGCTATAATTAGAAGGTTTATAATATTTTATAAATATTATGTGTTATAATTTTTATGTAATTGATGTAACTATGAGTAAATTAACCATGGGAAGAAGGAATTGGATTGGAATGCACAATATCCTATAGGATTATTCCTTTTCTAAAAAAGTTGGGGTTAGCTATTTGTTAGTCTAAGAATGCTCTTATGGGGATTTTTTGTTTAATATTATTCTAAACATTTAAATGAAAGGGTTTCATGTACCTTATTCTTTAAATAAATATATATATGTATAAATATAATTGGTTTAATTTTGGTTAGTAACACAAGCAAAGGGTTGTATAAATAGTTTCAAACAATATGGTTTGATCATATTGATTTGGTGGAAGGAATAGGATTCAAAAATAAATTATTATAAGTATTAATATACTTTAAAAAACAACTAGAGATAATATGGTGAGATTAAATCCCAATTAAAATTATAAGTGTTAGATTACCTCGAAAGTAAACACTTTTCTTGACCATGATCATCCAATCATGTAAGTTCATGCGAAAGTAGGGTGACCCTAGATTATCTTGTGCAACATAAGAAAATTATGAGGTGGACCTAAGGGTTAGTTTACCTATTTTTTCATTTTATTTATATTAAACCTAGATATGAAACCGTAATAGTTATTGTAGATCCCTAAACATTGTTCACTAATATGTAACCAAACCTAGTTGGCCACATGGCCTTAAGAACACCTCCCTTTATGCCAGAGGCTACCAATTAGCATCAAGGGCCTATGTTAAGATAGTGGGGATACTATTACCTTAGGTTAGAGTGAATCTATATGGTAGGTAATAATGTAAAGCAGTAAAAATAGTAATAAATAACTAGAATCAGAATTATAAATCATCAAGATAAAATAAATAGGTGGAACCGAGTCAATATCATATACCAAATATGCTCATGTAATGTGATATGAAAAATGGGATAGAAGAATAGGTAAATACATAGGGATATAATAAATAATAAAACAAAAAAAACGATCTCCACTCGATTCACGACCATAATCTCGGTCCTTTAAAAATTTATTCTATCCTAAGAAAAAAATCAATCATCCACATCGAGACATTTCCCTTTATCCCTACATGTATCCATAAGATCTATTCTGGTAACGACCAGTGGCCTTTTTATGGTGTGATATATACTCAGTATTCCCATACAAATGGTGTCTACTAAGATCTATAAAGTTCATATAAATGAGAATCTATCAAGAATAAAAATATAATAAAAATTATAAAATATAAACGGGTCGGATCTGGTTCATAAAGTACACCATTCTAATGCTACCTTCTCCAGAATAATCCATAATATATCTGAAAAAGTCATAAAAATTAAATATATATATATATATGTGTGTGTGTTCTATATACATAGTGTTGTTTATATCCATAAATATAGATATAATTACTTTTTAGGACCTAAGGCGTAATGCAGGTGTCCAGGGATAATAGTCTAAATCTCAAATAATGTCAAGGGATATCGTGATTATGAGTCAAGAATCACATGGGTTACCATGACTGTGTATCATGAAGTGAGATTCCATTCTGGGTTATCACTTTTAATTAGGTACACCATGCCCAAACATCAAATTTAATTTGTGACACCTTTCCCGTATTCACATTTTATTTGGGTTTTCATACCTATATATCTCGTTTCATATGGGATGTCATGCCAAGTTATAACATTGAAATGGGATTCTATTCCATTATATCACATTTTTATGGAACACCTATCTTGATTATCACAAATATATGGGATTACATTCCCCTGTATAACAATTATATGGGACACCGTTCTTGTATATCACATTTATATAATAAGGTCAGTCAAGCTCCAATACAAGCTGAAGGTTGATTTTAAATTAATTTAACATTCCAATTAACTAAGTTGAATAGCCTTTATTCATATGGATGTCATGTGAAGTGGTCGTACCACTCACTCCCATTTAGTTTAGGTTTTCACATTACATAGTAATTAATCCAAACCACTTAAAAGGTACTTTTTGTATAATCATTTAATAATTCAAGGTCTTCAGATAAGCACACCCTAAGGGATATCACATATCAAGGTGGGGAACCTCCGGCCATAAACAAGTGTAAAAGGGGTATTTATAACATGGGTAACGGTCTAGATAAATATAAATTATAATTTTAAGGAAATGCATGGAATGTACAACATGGGCATAACAATTAATGTTATAAAAGTACTTTTTTTAGGGAAAATTAACAAGACCTATTACCTTATGCTGGTATAAGAACCATAGTATATTATCAGCTTCAGATTTGAAGTATATTTGAAGAAATTATCAAAATAGAAAAAATCTCGAAAATATGGAATATTATATCGCCCCAGAATAACATGAAATATGGAGGAATAAATGAATAAATCAAGGAAGGTGATCAAATACCTTACTGTTAGCTATCCAACTCACCCAACGGTGAAGGAATCAGACACCATATGTTTATCTAATCTAAAATCCTATGTTGGAGGTATATGGAGAGCTACCACTCTGGAGAGAAGTTTTACACATGATTGGGAATGAAAAATATAGAGGAATCCTTAAATTAAGGTAGGGAAAATGGTCATTTCATGCATTTTAAGAGGTTCATAGTTCAGATGCACAATTTTCCAAACCGTGTGACGAAACTGATTGCATGTCACTAAATCTGTTTCCCTAGGGGAATGGTTTAGAAAAACCATATGGCCACTTCCAACCCACTGGAAAGACACACACAGTCTTACGGACTAAGGAGAATGGTTAGAACTAACTGTGTTCCCATCTATAGTTTGATACATCACACTCATGGTTGAGTAACATGGTTAAAACAAACTAGGCACCAACCATGTGGCTTAGTCAACCTATCTAAAATGTAGATCTATATGATTTGAATGATCCCCAGACACTCATGAACCTCTCCTTGTCCTAATAAAAACATTAATTGCATTTAATTATAGGTTTTGAAGAGTATGTTATGTATAAACAACCCTTCAAAAAACCAGGTTGTTACAATCTCTCCTCCTTAAAACAACTCATTCCTATGTTTCCCTACAAAGGGTGGTAAATAATCATATATGAAAAGTTTCATTCATTGATAATATAAATCAGCCTATCTCTCTCTCAATCCACATTCTATATAGATACATACTTCCATATCACTTGTACCAGAGTAAATGACCTACCTAGAAGATCCTTTTTGCTCTGATAAATGATACATATTGGATACTCTTCAAAGGATTCATAAGTCTCTTGCTCAATATTCTCAGGATCAAATGAATGATATGGGTAAAAATAATAATGGTGATGCTAGGATACATTAAAGATGTCATGAATGTACTAGTACCTCTTAGGTAAATCCAACTAATAGGCTATCATCCCAAATCTATCTATGATATTAAAAGGCATAATGTAATGAGGTGATATATTTCTAAATCTTTTAATACGTTTGTAACCCAATTTTGGAGAAACTTATAAAAATACCAGATGACCCACCTCGAACTCTTGAGGTTGGAATCAAATACCACTATAAGACTTATTTTGGGAATGATTTAAATCTATATGCTTCTTAATAATATGCACTTATTCTAAAGTTTTCTAAATGAGATGAGGTCTTATTTGTGTTTCCTCCCTTACCATTAACCAGTGCGGGGATGAGTGGCATGGCCTACCATATCGATCAAAGTTGGGAGTCATATAAATAGTTTTTTAAAAGATAAAATTGTAGTGAAACTCAACGATTTGATGGTGTTTTTTCCAATAACATCCATAATCAAGGATACATGCTCGTATCATTTTTTCTAACATATGTATTGCATGCTCGGACTTGACATTGGTCTGAGGGTGGTATATTATACTCAGATGTACTTGTCAACCTAGTGCCTTCTACAACCCCTTCTAGAACAATAATGTAAACCAAGGATCTCTGTCTGATGAAATATAATAGTGAACATGATGAAGTAATATAATCCCTAGAATTAAAATCATCCAAAGATCATCTTATAAAGACGTCTCCTTAATTATTATAGAGTATGTCACCTTGGAAAACCTATTGATGATCAATCATACAACACCGCTACCTTGAGGCGATCTTAGTAAGACCATTAAAATATCTATTATATAATCATCCCATTTACTCTCAAAAATGGAAAGAGGCTATAGAAGACATGTAGGTCATTGTTGGTCCGACTTCACCTACTAAAAGGTAGAACACCATGACATAAAACATGCGATCTATCTCTTCATACCAATTAACCAATACTGATGACATATATCTCAGTATATCTTGGTAATACCATGGTGTAATTCCCAAAAAAAAGCATGAGATTACCATGTCAATTCTTCCCACATGTCTATAGACGCCCAAGAACACCCATGAAAGTGTAGGATATCATCCTTGTTGATAACTAAATCCATTGGTGGTTCCACACCTAAGACACTCACCCTTAGGATAAAACCTCAAAATTTGAAAGGTGTATCCTCATTACCCATTGTAGAATGAATGATCCCACTACCAAAGCTTCTAAAAAAGCTTACCGGTATATTCTCGAACCTACTAGAGCATCTTAGGAACAAATTTCATTATTTTCTACTTACTATTAGCCTCTAGAATGGCCTTTGTCTGAGCCTTATGGATCAGTGCGTCACCTACTATATTTCCCATCCTAGGTATATAACAAATCTCAATCATGAACTATTTTATTTATTCTACATACATGTACTTCATAAGCTTCAATTCACACTACTTGTAAATGTATTTGATACTTTAATAGCCCATATAAATGAAAAACAATTCCCCTGATAGATAATGCCTCCATCATCGTTAAGTATGAACAATATCTTCCATCTCATGGTCATTGGTAGGGTAATTCTTCTCATGGTTTCTCATACTAAGGGACCTGTACACTGTAACATAATATCACTATATCATAACTACTCGTATAATAATTCTTAATGCATTACATTAATTATTATATATTATGACCATCTACGGAAGAATTAGGATTTGTGCTACAGTCAATCTCCATTTTAGGTCCTAAAAGGATTTCTTGTAGGGTTTAGAGCATAAGAAATTCACACACTTCTCATCCAATCCTATGAGAATCACATCTAGGTGTGAGAAGTCTTGAATTAAATTCCTATAGTATCTGTACAACCCCAGGAAACTATTTTTTTCAAAGAAGTAAGTTATTCCCAGTAAACCACCACACTCACCTTCTCTAGGTCAATAGAAAATTTTAATAATGAGATTCTGTTACCAAGGAAGTGTACATTGTCTATCCATAAGTGTAATTTAGTTATCTTAGTATACAAAAAGTACTCTCTCATAGTATGCAACATGATATCAAGAAGTTCGGAATGGTCATGTCAAGTATGAGAGTACACCAAGATATCATCTATGAATAATACAATAAAATAATCTAGATACATGTGAAAACCCTAATTTATTAGATTTATAAAGACTATGGTAACGTTTTTGGACTAAAAAACATGTCAAAATACTTGTACAGACAACATCTTTTACAAACTATTGTATGAGGTATGAATTATGGTCTCACACACATCGGCTGGTAGACAAACCTCAAATAGATTATGAAGAAAACTATCACTCCTCAAAGTTAGTCCAAGAGGTCATCTATATGTGGATGTGGAAACTAGTTCTTAATAATAAGATGGTTCAACTGGGGATAACCCACACAAATCCTAAGGGTCTCGTACACCTTCTTGTAAAAGAGCACAGGTGAACCTCAAGGTAAAATATTAGGTCATATGAAATCATTAGATTTTGAATCCTCTTGTTTCTTCTTTAGTTCCTAGAGCTTATTAGGATCCATCCTATAAGGAGGAATGGACATTGGTGATTCTACTAGTGTAATCACAATAATGAACTCCATCTCTCTCAAAAGAGGTAACCTAACAAGTTGTTAGGAATGACATCCATGAAACTATCCAGAATAGGTGGGAATTCCATACATCGTGTTTCCTAATGTTTCAGAAAGAGACTATTCATTTGGGATTTCACTCTATCCATCCCAGGATTATCGAGTCCCAGTCAACTCACATGGACATCAAATTCAACCATATGAAGGTAGGTACAACCATTAAGTGATGTCAATGAAACCCTTCAATGATGAAAATCAACATGAGCATGCTAATATACCAAAAATCCCATTATGAGGATGACTTATAAACCCATAATCTCATGGAAAAAGAGATTTCATAATAATCATTTCCCTATTATCTTCATGTTAACCCCTTATAATAGCATACACTCTCTAATCAAAACCCCAATAGTGTTTCAGGAGTCATCATGTAACCAAATTAATCTATTTCTAATCCCATAATTTCCATGATTGTCATAGACATATAGAAATGTGAAGATCCTATGTCAAATAAGTAAAATCATAAAGTTAATGATATTGGAATATTACCTCTAAATATATAAGTTTGGGTGCCATTCTCCTTAGGAGAACTCTTAACTATATATATAAGGAAATATTTTCAGCCTTGAGATACAACTTGGTTACCTTGAGATGGTATGCTCTTCTAGCATTTAGTGTCTGTAGCATGGATGCCTCATCCATTACCACCTCCTTGGAATGAAGCGTCTATAGTAATATAACTATATTCCTCACTAGGTTTAATTAATCCTATTTCTAAATTTTGAGCTAATTATAATACTCTCCCACTATTAATAGATGGAAAGGTCATTTAGAACTACTAAAGATTCCCAAAACATCCACAAAATTAGTATTCAATAAGATCACTCGGACATTAGGGACTCTTATTCCAAGACTTTCTATACTAGGGGAAAACTATGTAAATATCATTAGGTTTCATCATACTATTTCTACCCCTACTCTATACATTAAGCAATGCTTCCTACCATTCAAATAATAACTTAGAAATTTTAGTATAGAAATGATCTACCCCACACCATCATCTTCCCTCAATTTTATCTTGGTCATGAGGGCTGAATTCACATGAAAAAATTACTCTCATGTGAGTTCTCAACTTCTAATAATTATGTGTGATATGATACCTTATTTTAATACCATTACAAGAAAAAAACAATAATAATAATATCAAAAATAATAATTCCATAAATCATGCGTGTCTCCCAATGGTGAAATCAGTGCAACTATAATAGTAACAAACCAAAATAGATTTTTTCAAACCAATATAATTTGAAATTCCCCTATATGTGGGTTAGATACTCCCCATAATGGACTCATTACAAAATACCAACATTATCCTAGTCCCATGTATAATACCTATTCAGTAAGACAAAAGTGAAAAATGGCCTCAGATACCACTTTGTAGAAACCCAGACCCAATTCACTCATAAGTAACCAAACCCATTTGGCCACATGGCCTCAACCCCCCCCCCCCCCCCACACACACCATATCCATATGGCTAGTGGTGAGGTTCTAGGGTTTGTCAATTAGAAGATTATGTCCTCACGTCAGGGGGTAGCATAATAGTATGTAATAATGACATGCATAAAGAATAGTAATAAATAACCATTAGTGAATAATAAATCATCTAGAGACAATAAACAAGTGTAACATAATAAATTCCATATAAAAATTATTCTTATGTTATATGATATGAAAAAAATGGGACAGGGATACAAGCATATACATCATGATATACAATATACAAAAAGTCCAAAAACTATCTCTACTAGCATCACGAGAATAACCTTGATCCACTTATCCTATAATTCATCCTAATAAGACAATCAAGCATCCATATCTATACACTTCCCTTTATCCCTACCTATATCTATAAGATCTATTCAGGTGCCAACTGGTATCCCAAACATAGTGTGAAATATATTCTGTAGGCCACCCCCAATAGTGTCTAGTAACATCGAGTCAGAGCATATAAAATGAGTAGTGCGTATGTATACCAATGTAAGAAAAAATATAAAATATAAACAAGTTGGCTCTTGTTTTTAAAGGACACCAAGTTGACACTACCTACTTTTGAAAAATAGAAAAGATCTCTAAACTAGTGACAACAAGTGTCTATATATATATATATATCTAGGTGTGTGTGTGTGAGTGTGTGGTTTATATACATAGTGAAATTTATAGCCATATTTATAGATACTACTACTATCCAAGACCCTATGTCTAACTCAGGATCCACAAATAGTATTATTAATCTCATAGAGTGTCAAGTGATGTCATTCCCAACTTTTAAGAATCATACAGACTGTTATGCCCATGTAACATGATGTGGGATGACATGCCCAATTATCACATTTAATTAGTGACACCATTCTCATATATCAGATTAAATTTGGGATTCCTTACACATATATCACATTTTATTTGGGACTCCATTCCAATATATCACACTTCATTTGGGACTCCATGGATAGTTATCACATTTATATGGTACTCAATACCTTTATATCACATGTTTATGGGACTCCTTTATTGGGTATCACAAATATGTGGGATGCTAGGCCTGATTATCAAAATTATAATAGATTCCATTTCTGTAAATCATATTTATATAATAAGGTTATCAATTCTTTAATACACACCAAAGTTTTATTTTAAATTCATTTAACAAGCCATTTTACTAATACTTATAACCTTTATTCATATTCAATTAATATGAAGTGGTCATATCACTTAATCATATTTAGTTTTGGTATTCTCTTTGCATATTAATCAATCCAATACCACATTTAAGGTTATAAAAATTTAATAATTCATTATAATCACATAACTAAACCAAAAGGGATGTAACTTGTTGAGATGGGGGGACCTCCATCCATAAACAAGGGTACATTGGGCATTTCTAACATGTTTAAAAATTTAGATAAAGGAAAATTAAAATTTTTAGGCCATGCATGGAAAGTACGAAATTTAATAAAATAGTGCATGTTATAAAATGACTCAACATTATGAAAAAATTACTAGATCACCTACCTTAGGTTAGTAAATAAACCTTCATCAATTATCAGCTTCAGATTTCAAGTATAATAGGAGAAATTTGAAAAATAAACAAATGGATTAAAATAGGGAATATTAGCTCACACCAAAGTAACACCAAATATGGAAGAGTAAACAAATAAAAGAATGATGTTTATCAAATCTATTACTTTTAACTATCCAATGTACCTTATAGTGAAGTAATCAGACACTAGATAAAGATCCAAGCTCAAATCCTAGGTTGGAGGAATATAAAGAGCTCTCATTCTTAGGGGAGGTTTTGTACGTGGGTGGGAAGGAAAAACAGGGGAGAAACCATGAATAAAGGAAGGGTAAAATGTTCACTTTCTACATTTGTAAGAGGCACATGGGTTGGACACATAGTTTTAAAAATATTATGATTAAACTATGCATCACCACTGGTTAAGGGTCACTATGGGTGTGGCCCTAGGCTCATTGTTTGAGAAAAACATGCAGCCCCTTCCAACCCATTGAAAATTCCTACATGGCCATGTGGCCGAGAATTCAAGGATAGAACTAATAATGTGCCCCTCTAAAGTTTTTTCTAGCACCCATATTTTTGAGTTTAATAGTTATTACTAATATTTCACTAGTCAAGTGGCTCAATCTTATGCTCCAAAATTTGGAGATCTTGGCTAGAAACAATCCCCAGATACTCATGTACCACTCTTTAGCCTCTTAAGAACATTAAAAGCATAAAATGAGTGATTTAGAATAGTAAATAAAGTTATCATACATCTTTTAAAAATCATGGACATTACATTTAGGATACTATAGGAATATTTTTGTTTTTATTAATATGATGGATTATGCATGAGTTTCTCAACTCAACCATATATGAGTCATATATGATATGATAAGAATAATGGGCTACCTAAATAACTATATAGTGATAGGAACACTATATTTGACTCTTTACTTAGTAAAATATGGATCTAGGACTACTAATTAAAATGATTTCAAATTCTAAAAGGGGTAATTATTTGAGTTGGACAATATTTAATAAAAACCCTTATTAAATGGATTAAAATCATGAAACTCATCTGATGAATGATTTTTTTTTATATTAAATGAATTCATCATCATAAAACATAAAATTGATATTAATTCTAGGAAATAATAAATTTAATGTAATAAAATCATTAGAATACTATAAAAAATTATTAATTATTATGAGTATCGATAAAAAAATATATATATTATATAAAAACATTAAATAAGTAACCAACTATTCAGATTGTTCAAAACATGAATCTATATTCTTATGAGAAGTATAAAATGATTTAATTAAGGTTTCAAAGGAATTAAATTAAATATAAATAAAGTAACATTAGTATCTACTCACATACTCAATGTGATTGAGTGTTTTGATGGCTTTGGGATAATAAATATATCATTTAAGGAATGATATAGTTTTTGAATTTATTCTGAAATCATTGTTGTAAATGTTCCAACAATTAATATTAGTTTAATAAAAGTTTACCTAGTTTACTCTAAGTGTTTAGGATAGATGATCATTAAATGTGACATCTGGTCCCAGGAGTTTTACAAATATTAAAAAAGGGTAAATGTTTAAGCCAGAATGAAAATATTAGCTTTCCCAATAGTCATCCTTGGCCATTGAAACCTTAAGGAGGTTTCACAAAGTAATTTCAATATATATATGAGGTAAAATTGTCTTAAATTCCTAAAGGATATTGATAAAATATTTGGATAGTCCATGTTATGAATTAATGTAATAGGAATAAATTATTATATTTTGAAGGGTATGTGATTCAAAATGTATATTTAAATAAATAAATTACACATAATTTTAATATAGAGGTAATAATTGATGGATATTGTAGTTTTAATTAAAATTATGGTGAAAATGGATTTTGAATAATGTATTTTAATATTAATGAATGTATATGAATCTCAAATGGATCTAAATGAAACATTTGTATTATTATATCATCACTTTTATGTGATTATAGAAGTTGTTTGTTAACAAAAGGGTAATTATAAAAAATATAAGATGATGGATTTAATATATATGGTTTATGATTAACCAGATTCTATATCATATTTTAAAATATGTAAAAGATAAATTTTCTTTAATCCAGGATAAAGTGTTTATAGTATATATTTGTTAAAATATTAGGATCTTAGATTCCACCATCCATAAATGGAATATTTTATATAATTAAATATTAATTTTTGATTAATTATTCAAAAACATAAAATGTTGTATAAGATATGGAAATGATAATTTATTTATTAAATATTATCACTAAATAAATTAAATGTTATTTCCAAACAAAAAAATGGTTTGTATATCTTAGAATGATATTATAATAGAATATAGTTTCTAAGATGATTGTTCATGTATAATTAGATTTAGAGAGGTTCAAGTATAAAAAATAAAAGATCACTCCATCCAATATTCAAAGGTGAATTTCACTTAAATATCAAAAATGATTTTAAGGTATTTCAGTAAAGAGAAATAGAAAGAGTAACATTTAGTTATTATAACAAAGTGAATATCACTTTATATCTTAATGGATTTTGGGATATATTGGTAAAGAAATAGGTAAATAGTTAGATTTTCTCACCAAAATGGTCTCAAGGAAAAATATTGATGGAATGGTTTTGATAATGGTGATGATTATTAACTTTGAAAACGTTATATGTAGATAATAAAATTTACTAACATAATAAAAATTGATTTTATGGAGTAAATTATTTTGAATAATATGTTCAAATAGTTGAACATTTTGAAAATTATACCTATGACTTAACATTATTCAAGAAATTGTATTTATAAACATTACTTGGTAAAGGAGTTCAGTGGGAGAATTTTATCTAGTGGACACATATATATGTGGAAGGTATTACATAGAGATATAATAAGTTTAAGAAGACCCTAAAAATGAAGAAAACATAAAGTATCATTGATAGTGTATCATATGGGATATAATTAGAAGAATGATTATGTAAGGTTTCTTGAGTATTCTTAAAATATTTTAAAAATATAAAATGTGTCTTGTTATATTAAAGCAATTATCCACTATGAAATTATTTCACATTGGATATATATCATGCATGAATTGAAATGATATTTAACCTTTTAAATAATGAATTTTAGTTATCACTATCCATTGTTCATCAAGGATTGGTCCTGACAATATGTAAAGATTAGTGTGGGTAATATTTCATATAGAGTTATGAAAAATGATAATGATGTAAAAAAGTGGTTTTGTGCATTGGATAACCCAATGAGTATACCACCTGGAGTATCATACACCATGTATTTGATATAATAGAGGTGTATGTTTTATATTTGGATTTCTGTATACTTGAGGTTTTCAATATACTTTGCATGAGAACCTTTGTACTTTGAAACCTTTCTTATGTAATACTTGAGGCTTAGATAATCAAGGGATGGTTTTGTATGCCATCGATCGTGTCATTGGTAGAGACTTAATCAAGAAGAGACTTGTACTCTTGTGTACTGAATATGAAATACGGTCCCTCTATTGAGATATATTGAAGAAGTGAACAGTTATAATAAGATAAGACATGTGAACTACTTATTTATTATATGATGGGAACATGATGTGTTCATCTATAAGGAATTAAATTTCATGTATTCTTCAACATGGCCAGTATATACTTAAGGAATTAAGAACAATTGATGAGTTATATAGGTAATATTAGAAATATTGTATTTAACATCGGATCTTTAATGTCAGTTTTATATAAACAAATGATAAAGTTTACACGGGGGAAATTTTAACATCAGTTTTTTTGAAAATCGGCATTAAAAATATAAGTTTTTAAGATTAACATAATTTTTTAGAAAAAAACAACATTAATGGTTCTACATAAAAAAATTAATGTCATTTTCTTAAAAACTAACATTAAATTTTTTGGTATAAATTTCTAATGTGGGTTTATTTTTAAAAACCGACATTGAAGTTCAAAAGAGAAAATTCAACATCAGTTTTATCAAAATATTATGCCAAATATTAAAATAAATTTATTACTGGTCATATTATAATACATCATTGTAACTCTTTAAAGAAATAGTGATCACGAACCCTCATTCGATATTTTTCAAACTGTGATTTTCTCCTAACCTTGGAAGGCACTGACACCACCTGTTGTAATTCAATTTTTTTATTGGTTTTAATCATCTAAAATAACATTTTTACTATAATTAATACTTGATCTTTCCTCATTTGGAATTTCAGTCACAATCCATGAGTTGACTTATCCCTGAAACACCTATTTTGTTTGACCATGGAACCCTCAGCCACTCAAAGATCTTGTTAGATTAATTTAGTCCATTTTAACCTTCCTTTCACCATCATTGATCCTAAATAATTCATCTTTATCATTGTTTTATGATCCATAAATATATTTAGTTCTTAAAAAACCTATTACGGTCAACAAACAACCACCGTTGAAGGTTTTTTTATTCTTTATTTTTTTCATTTTTGCAAACTTCTTTCTTCGATATTGAATTGTTCATCCTATAATTGGTTTTAGGGGAGTACATATATATTCATGATTAATTTCTCATTATCAAAATACAAAATTGTTAAGTAATATTTTAAATTTTAAATTGTATCAGGGGCCAATTATATTGATTCTCTTTTAGTTTTGTCCTAGATGGTCCCTATATCTCCTAGGTATTCCTATGATTATGGATTTTGATTAAATTATGATCACTATGATTCCCCTATTTTAATGATTGTTGATTTATTATTATTTTATATTGAGCCTTAATTATTGTTTTTGGGGTATTTTTATTGATCTATATTACCATTGGTGTTATTTTTGAAGAGAATAAATTCATCTCATATACCTTCCTTACAAAGGATTTGACTTTTCTTATGTTTTTCTGATACATGTGTAGTTTTAATTTGAGATTTTAAAATTTATTTCTGTATCAATTATTCATTTATTTAATATCATAGAGGGCCATATTATTTTTAAATATGTAAATTTCATGCTTCAAATTTAATGATTTATAATATTGGTGATTTTTTACTAGTTTTTTAAAAATGTGAAAATATTAAAATTATAATTTATTTTAAATAAGTATGATATGGATTTCATTTTAAATGTTATGCATGAGTTGTGGAGGGGATATTTCCTGGAAATTTTTTTATCAAACCTATAATATTATAGGTTTATCTAGGTTTCTTCTAAAATTGGATCATATTACTATATGGTAATATTCTTCCTATATATTTTTATGAAAAAAAATAATTTGGATAGAAATATAAGTTTAATAAATTAGAAGTTTCATTTCTAATAAATGATTGAAAATTATGTTATAGTGAAAATAAATGTTTACTTTATTTCCATCCCATATTAAAATATATATTTTTGGATATTTCAATCAATGAGTTATTTCTATTTTAATCTTATTATAGCTAATTATTCATTTGACTTATACTTTTTACCCTATTAAATTTAACTTTGTTTTTTAGAATTAAAATTTTAAATTTATGTTTAATTTTATTTATTATAGGTTAACTAAATTTTAATATTCATGACTATATTTAAGGATCTAGGCATAATATGAGTGGTGTTGTGTGATAGTCCATTAAAAATGGATTTTAAAATTGAATAAAGAATCATTATTCTTTAACTAATATCATCAAAAAAAAGTTTATAATTAATTATTTTTATAAAATAAATTCCTCATGTAATTTATTTTCAATTTTATTCCTAATAATCACGGATATTTCCAAGCAGATCATCGATCATTTTGATTATAGGTTTTTATGTTTAAAATTTATCATTATATATATATATATATATATATTTATATGTGATTATACATTCATATTTTATATTGTGATCTTATATATTTAATGGAACATAATTGGATAAATTTACAAAGAACCACCGATGAATATAAAAAAGGATTAGATGATTTCAATGAATTTTCTAATTTAAATCTTGCAAACATAGATTTGGTTTATGTCCATGCATGAATTGTTTCAATACAAAAAAAATGAAATTCCAGAGAGATCAAGGATTGTCTCATTTTATATGGTTTTAGCCATAATTAAACACATTTTATTAGTCATTGTGAAATAATGTAAAATTCAGTGTCTAATGTTGATGAAAATGTTCAGAATAAGAAATTGGATCCTATTAAAGAATTAATTCATTATGTAGGTGTTGAAACCATTAAAAAAGTAGAAACTGTTAGATGATTTTATGAAGATTTTGTGAAATAGTTATTCTTCTGTTTCACTAAATATACAGTGTTATCAGCAGTTCTGAGATTAGTTAAATTAATAGAACGAAATCAGTGGAGTAATAAAATTTTATCTAAGTCTCTTGAACATTAAGAAGATATACTTTTAGAAGGAAATGGGCTTCTATATTCCAATTATTATGAAAATAAAATATTATTCCCAAAGGGATTTAGTCCTAAAAAGATACATTATTTTCCCAATGATTGTGTGTTTTATTAGAAGAAATATGAATATTTATCAAAATGTCCTAAATGTGGGACATCGCACTATAATATGGATTAAAAATTCAAATATGATTCATTATTAGCTACAAAAATCTAACCTCCTACTAAATCAATTTGGTGCATTCCAATTAATTCATCTAATAATTCTAATAATTTAACTATGATTCGTTCTCAGGTACCAGAATCAATACTCCTTCTAAATAAATTTGGTTCCTTCTAATAATTCCATGTTTGAAGCATTTCTTTTCAAATTCAATTTATAAAAATAGGTTAAGATAGAATACAAATGAGCACATCTCCAATAATAACTTGCATCAACATACTAATTCACCATAGTGGAAAATATTTGATAAAAAATTCCTAATTTTTGAAATTAAGTTTGAAATCTTGGAATGGGACTATTCATAGATGGAATGAATTCATATTAGATCTGAAGCAGCCAACATATTTCATGGCCTATTTTTTTGGTTGTTTAAAACATTTCACCCCATATTAGTATGAATAAAACATATGTAATGATGAGTTTGAATATTTCTAGAAAATAACATATGGGAAACAATATTGATGTGTATCTTTCACAATTTATTTATGATTTGAAGCATCTATGAGAGATAGGTGTTACAATTTTTAAATCATATAGGAGATATTTTTTTTGAGTTCTATGATAATGTTCACTATAAATGACATTACTATATATAGAAACTTATCATGATACAGTGTTAAGGGATGTAAAATATATCCAATTATTGAATTAGATACTTCATATTATCAATTTACAAATAGGAGAAATACAGTGTACCTGGAGCATCGAAGATTTATAATAATTGAACATCCTTATCATAGATTGGAAAAATAATTTAATGATTTATAAGAATATAATTTTCCCCCACAATCATTTTCAGTTGATTATATTACAAAACAGTGAAAATACTGACTTATCATTTTTAAATAAAGGAATTTATAGTCATAAAAATATCTAGAAGAAATAATCTATATTTTTTGAGCTACTATGTTGGAAATTTTTAGAGATAAAACATAAAATTAACATTATGAATGTGGAGGAAAAAATATGTGCCAGTTTTATTAGAACATTGTTAGACATAAAAGGACATAAAACAAGTTGTGTTGTATGATATATTGGACTTTATATCAATGGGAATATGTTTGGAGTTATCTCCTACTATTAGTGGAAAAAACATATTTAATTCTAGCTTTTAAGGAATTAAGAAAGAGTGAGAGGTGAATTTTTTTCATTATTGACATGGAATTAAAGTACCCAGTGGGTATTCTTCAAATATAAAAAATTTGGTTTCATTCAATGATTTTGAATTAATAGGTATTAAATCTCATGACTGTAATTTATTGATAAAAAACTTTAACCAATCACACCGTGTGGTATATATTTGACACCTTTCAGAAATACTACCATCAGGTTATGTAATTCATTCAAATCCATTTGAAGCAAAGTCATTGATCCAAATTTGTTATAAGTGTTGGAGAATAAGTTTGGATTATACATTTCCAACAATAAATTTATTTTGAACAAATATTTTTTGATATAATCATTTATATAGTGATTCATCTGGTGATTCACCCGGTGTATCAGATAAGAATATGTGGTTCTGTTTATTAACATTGGATGAATCCTTTTGAAATATATATGAAATTGTTAAAGGGATATGTTAAAAATACTGATTTACCGGTGGCCTATATTTTTCAAAAATATGTTTTAGAAGAGGTTATAGAGTTTTTTACTTATTATTTGTATTAAGTGGATCATATTGGTCTCCCTATATTTTGGTATATGATAGTTGATAGTAAAGGTTGAGGGATTTAAGGATTAAAGGTAAAGCTCATTCAACATAATTAAGTGATGTAGGAATATTTATACATTTTGAAAAAAAATATTTGAGGTTCAACCATACATATCTTCTCATATTTCTAAATTAAAGATATGATGTCTCAAAGGAAATTAAAATCGGTTTATGATTGAGCCAACAAATGAATATTTTTCATGGTTTAAATAGAAAATTATCACAAATATATCTACATTAGAAGCATTAAAATGGATGCTAGGGGTCATCTCTTAATGTGATCACATGGTCTGGTGTTGATATTAATGGGTATACATTTTACATAAAAAATCAGGATGACAAGGGTACTATTCAAAATACTGTGATAATGGTCATCATTGAATCACATCATTTTTTGAGTTAAAATGATAAAAAACCAATTTCCGCATCAAAAAAATATTTTTTTTTTGAGGATATATCGGAAATTGATTATACTAAATTTCAAGTCATAGTGTTTATGTTTAATTGGATTCAGAGTAATAGTTGTGTGAAACCTGATGGTTATGTGTTTCCACTGGTTGATTATAAAAGTTTTAGTTGCAAATAGGAATAATTTATTATTGAAACACATTAAAAGAAGTTATTTTATGTTATTGATTTATCGAATGATTAGTGGATGGTGGTCAGTCATTTTGTATGGGAAGAAAATTCATTCGTTTGATTAGTATGATGAGGATGTTAGGGATTCATAGGAGGGTTTTTCATCCAATACATGATTTTTGGATGATAATAATGATAATAATAAAAACATATTTCATGTCATAAGAAGTGATTATGTAGAAGGGATATGGGAAAACACTAAATTACTCTCCAATTTATTCGGGTAAACTTTTTATTTTATTTCTTCTTTAAATTTTACATTTTTAAACTCAAATTTCTATTCATTATTAGATGTTTATTTATATATTTTTTATTATTTATATGATTTTTTGTGTTCAATTTTATATTCAACAGTTATAGACAAACATTTATTTTCTATAAAACCTAACAAACATTATTTTGTTTCGGTTAAATCTATTCATATAAAAACACATTTTTTTGTGATATTTAAATTTATAAAGTTTTTTATAATTTTAAATTAAATTTTTAGATATAATATAATAACTTTCATATTTTTTGGTTAAGAATAATTTCATCATTATTTTTTTGGAAACTTACACATGTGTGACACAATTTTTATAGTTACATATATTTGTAATCATTAATTTTTAAAATTCACTTTTCTAATAAAATTCAGGTACATTGAATTTCATTACATTTTCCTATTTCAATGATGGAAACATAGGGAGTGGAACATTTTTCATGGAATATGGTCTTTTCATATTATTAAATATTTATTAATATAATTATTTACATAAATCAAACTTTCAATTTTTAAAAAATATAGATCTACTGATGTGCCTTCTCTGGAGGATTCTTCTATATATTCTATAGAGAAATCAATTTCTAGAGTTGTTTAGTATGGGATTTCATTTTTATCAAAACAATCACTTGTACATTGATATCATGTAATAAAAATTAATCTTCGATGTTAACAATAATGCAACTAGACCCAATGCAACATAGTTTACCAACCACATCGCCAGGCAAAGCCATTATAAGATTATAATTTTATATCATGATTTGAAATACATCAAAAACGATATATAAAGAGAATCTACAGGATTACATATTGGTAATATATCTCAATTGGTTTATTTTTTTCTCATTTTTTGAATATTATATATTTTAAACGTCTAACATATAATTTATTTATTTACATATGGCAATCAATTTTTGATGAAATGAAAGAAGTTAATAAAGGATTTATATCTTTAGCTATGGTTTGATGGGGATATTTCAAGACAAAACTGACAAAAAAATTATGGTTTTCGTTTGTTATTGAATGAAAATCCATACCTAAAGTATCAGATTTTAGTTGGAGATACATGGATGAAATTTGTTATTAGATGACATGATAAAGAATTTATGGTATGATGGTTAAATTAAATTTAAAAATTTATTATATATTAACTGATTACAAATTAATTTTTTCTATGTAATAGAACTCTAGGAGATCTCATCAAGAGATCTAGTTATAGAACATATACCCTAATATGTTATCAAGTAGAGAGTATCATTAATTGGAGAAGAAAATTAATGCATAATTTTTTGACGCATTAAGAGATCATTATACTAGTGGTTCTGAAGAGGTCTAGTTCGTTCCTCTATCTCACCCCTCTCAAAATAAAAAATGAAAATTTATGAGAAGAAAAAAATTGAAAATCATCTTACAAAAAAATATTTTGAAGTAGTTGAAAATTTTATAATAAATTTACTTTTATTTTTTATTAATGTTCCTATTTTTAAAATTAACAAAATTAGTATACCATTTTAATTTTTAATTTTAATATTTCCATCAGAAGTAAGAAACATAGTGGAATATTATCTTCGAGGGAAGGATGGACATCCTAGCTACAACTTTAGGAAATCCAGAACACCGGCCATCTATATAAGAGGATATAAGGTGGCAATTAGAGTTAGGAGAGTTTTTGGTCATCAAAGTAAGAAATTAAGAGACCCTAAAACAGATTCCTTAAAATATTAGGAGAAACACTGAGAACATTCAATGTATGTTAAATATCAATCATCTGTATAGTCTATGTTTGAATAATTTACTAGACAATCATAGCATGTCCATCCTTCAGACTCGGATCCTCCACCTCCTCATTCAGATTCGACCATATACTGTGATTTTTATGCTTGATATCCCCATGTACGTATTTTAGTGTTTCGAATAGTACATATTTTTGGTGATTCTATACATCAGCAGACTATATAATTGGTTCAGGTAATAATATAAATAGGTGATATTATTGATCCAACTTGTTTACTTCCATGTCTTACTGATGAGGTTACCATATTTGGAGATTGTATGGTCCATTTTTTACTTTGGATGGCTATCCTTCTTTGTCATATGACATATGAGGTATGCATTGTTTGTGAAATATTATTTATATTTGATTAAAAATTACTTAAAATGTTTTATTACATTAAATTTATATAGGTGTATCTAATATCCAAATAATTAGTTCAAATGAATGAAAAGGTTTACACACCAAAAACTTTAGATACTTTTAATATTTTAGATAAACTAAAAAGATTGTCCTAAGCTTCTTCCTCCTATTATAATATTTAGAAGTGTCAAATGATTCTTTATATATATACAAGATACTATCTATTGAGAATAGTCAATAAAGGTATCATGTATATGGATAATTTTGGTCATCTCACCATGAATGTGTTACATTTATTTTCCATGTAAGTGAAGTTATGTATCGACTTTATTTTATTAAAATAAATATTATTTCAAGTGACTTGTTATATTAATTATTAAATTAGGTGTCTACATAAACTCCTTATTCAAAATGATACCACTGTAGTTTATGGTCTTTTAGATCCTGAATTCATTTCAATGGTTAGGAAATATTTGAAAACTCATGCTAGAGTGGCATATATATCTAAGAGATTGTCAAATATTGAGATTGGAAATGTGTTTTTTTATTCCTTGATGGGTAGGATCACTAATATGATTTTGAAGTAATATTCATTTTATTTTTATTAATTTTAAATTTTTTATATTATAGATTTCATTTAATTCTAGGTGTATTCTGCCCAAAAAATGAAACTTATATTTTTTACTATTTATTAGGTGGTGTTCGTAAAACATTTGGTAGGTTTTTATAAAAGTATATTTTTTATATTTTTTTATAAGTTTATTTTTAGTCATTATTGTTTATACATGTTTTATTAGATGATATATTTGAAAATAAAGTTCATGGAAAACTTTTAACTAAGATCACTTGATGATAAAGATCCAAAATACAATAGAATAAATGGATGTAATGGTAAATATGTTTAACATTTGAAAATATTTAGTTATATAAATATATATTGGTTTTTTATTTTCAATTTAATTTTTTATAAATTATTTTTCACCATCAAAAAAAAGTGTGGAATGTGTTAATTATGTTTTAAAATTCATTAATGAGATAATAACCACTAAAGAAATTATTGAATTTGATATGGTTAGTTGTATTATTGATTTTAAGATTTAAATCAAAATATTTTTTTAATCCTATAAAATTCCTTATTATTGTATCTTTTCAATGATACTAAGTTGTATATTAAAGATGGAGTTACCCATATTCTAAATTTTTTTCAAAATATTTCTTATGTATGATTTTGATTTAAATTATCACACATGTGTCTTTTAATTAAAGATAAAAAATGAGTATCTAGATAATCATTTTACAACTCCAAGTTGGTATATTCAATTTATTTTTATTGCGTTATTACCTTCTTTAAAAAGTGTTATAGATTTAGAAAAAAAATCATCACACTATAAAAGAAATTAAATTTCAAGTTTTTATATTTTAGTTAATTTTTTAAAAATGAGTTATTATACCATATTTTTTTGGATTAAATTTGGTATATGTGGTTTTTTTATATTTTTCATATGCTTAAAGTATGAATATTTTAATTAAAGTTAAATAACTGAGTAATTGTACAATTTTTTTTAGTTTGTATATTGTGTTTGATTATATAGTGTTGTTTTTTATTAAGTGATTGTAATGGGAGGACTGTGTAAATATTTTAGAAAATTGATAAATTAAGATTAATTAGTTTTATAAGTTATTTATTTTTTATTATTATTGATAATACAAGTTCTGATAATTGATATATTAAAATATAGGCATAGAAGGATTTGATAAGAATGACTCACAAAAAGATTATAATTATTATTCATTTTATTTATATTAAAGTGTATGAAAAATACCACTTACCTCTTTATTTTTATTGAAATCTTCTCTAAAAAATTCATTGTTAACATTTATTTTTTAATTTATAGTATTCATGACATGAGGGGTTATAAATAATATTGTATTTAACTCAGTTTCCTTCACATGGCATATAGAAAATTTTCATTAATTGAAAATTTTTTCTTCAAGTGATTTTATGATTTCATTGGTTTTTTGTATGACTTATATTTTCTAACAATATTAGATTTTATAATTTCATTGTTTTTTGGTTTACCATCACTGAACTCTCATTCATTATTCTTTTTAACACTTAAAATTTTTCTATCATAATTTAAACTACTCTTCATGTGAGAAAAATATGTCAACACAGTACAACTGAACTTCTCATACATCCTAAATAACCAATGCCATTGTTTTATCCATTTCCCACCATTTTTGGAATTCAAGTGTAATTTTTCATCCAAAAACAATAAAAATGACATTTATTTCAATTATTTAATTATCTAACTATAAAATTATTCTATTTATTTTTAGTAAGTGTAATTACATGTATTTTTTCACTAAAATTCTATAAAAACATATAAATAAGTGACATAAAAACCCAATTCCAATAAAAAATTATCAAAAAGATAAAATCACATAGATACATATAAATTAAAAATTAATTTATCCTTTTTGAATATTATTAATTGTTTTCAAATATATATTTAGTTTTTGGGGATTTCTATAATTACTTTATCTAGTATGATTTAAATATGATTACTTATTTTCTGTTATCATTTTTCTAGATAAATTCTGATTGTGATTTCCATACATTGTAAGGTTTTTAAAATATACATGAGTCATAAAGAAGAGTTCAATTTTTGTAGCAATATACCTAATTATGTCAAATAATTAAATAGATTTATTAAAAAATTCTTCTATTTAATAAGACTTCCATGTGTGAACACGCATAATATTATATTCTCATTCACACTAGGTTTAAGGAATGCTATGGAAGTTTTTGGGTCTCCCATTAGTATATCTCAGAATTCTGAAATACCCTATATGATATTAAATATGGAAATCTGACGATCTTTCTTAGTATTTCCCCCCTCCAAGCTTCACTGAGGATCTGTGAGTAATTATTCAAAATACTTAACATCAAGATGGAAAACATCTTACACATAAGAATTATAGTAATAGTCTTCATGAATCATCTTCAATTTCCCTAAAAATAATATTTTATACATGCATGAGAACATGAAGTGTTTTTACCTCACTCCTTGATCCATAGGTCTCATGAATTTTCCTTATAACTCATATATTCTAATTTATTTTCAACCAAAAATCATTGAATATTAAAAAATAGAGAAAATGTATAGTCATTTCAATTCTCTTAGAGAGTTGAATTAATTTGATTGATCTTTTTTTAGGTCCTCAAAGCTTTTTTGTTTTTTGTACAGATTGGTATCCTAGGAAAGAACATCCCATTAAATCCATATAATATTTCTCTAAAAAGATACCCAATCATGGACTTGTATAGAAGGATCACATAGTCTATGTACAATGTTCACACACTCTCTTTCTGTCATTTAAATACAATAAAATAAAATTTTATGTTTGGGGTCCTATGCATTCTTGAGTTTCAATAACAATTTAGAAGGATTGGAAAGTTCCCTCATTATATGTGTAATATAAAACTAAGGAAAATATGAAATACTTTGGATATTTGATTATTTATATCCAATTAGTATTGGATGAAATGATTACGTACTTTCCTATTTTACCATGTGAAAATATCTCTATTATACCCAAGGTATATAAGGTAATAAAAGATATACTTAAAATATAATAATCCCTAATCATCCTTGAATAAATAAAAACTCTTTTCTTCTTAGTAAGAACATTTATGGTGTAAAACTACCTCTTGGTAATCCTAGATATAGGACAAAAATTAAACAAATAAATCCTTTTCTAGAGATTTTCCCATTCAATGAGATCACATTTTAATAAATAATGGAAAAGTAAAAATATATAGATAGGTTGAAAACATTGATTATAAAATACTACTGAGATGACTCAACAAACTCCATATCCTAACACATCTTACAGAATATCCATATGTCCTTACCACTTGGACTATCATGAAATTAATTACAATATTGGATATTATAAGAAAACTCATGAATAAAACCATCATCATTTTTTTAATTACTTTTAAATGTAAATAAGTTTCTTCATGGGTGTTTAGTTTTTGTCTTAATGGCAATGTTTAATATTTTAATCTTCAAGATAAAAATTGTTTCAAACTGGTTCTTTTGTTATAACAGTTGTATGATATCGTTGAAATAACTATATGAATAAAATGGTATAAGTTTTAAAGGTTACATTTCTGTTGTGTTTAATTAGTTGATTTTATAATAAATTTATAAAGATAAACAAAAAAATATTCAATTTTAATGTTCTATTTGGTTGGGATGAATTTATGATTTTTGGTTATATAAATTCAATTTTATTAGTTTAAAATGGTATATATTTTGTAAATCCCACAGATAGTATCACTTGAATTCAATTGAGTATTCATTTTTGAGAGTTTAATCCTAAATATTGTTCTTTATGAGTCTTTACACACACACCTTGAATGTTCACATTATTTTACGTGTAGTTTCACATATAGTATTTCAGGAACATGAAAGTAATTAAGGATGGATATGTAAATTGTTAATGATGTAGTTGGGTATTTTTATTATAGGTAAGGTCACCACAATCTGATGGTGTGGGAGATGATAGAATTAATAAGAGGATCCATGAAATATATTTAGTTTTCATAGGGGTACAAGGGGAATTTATCATGTAGAAGATGAAAAATGTTTTACAAAACTTATATTTAGTTTTATTTTTTTTGTTGTATTTTCTTACAAGATTTTTGATTTGGGGAAATGTAATGTAATAATTTTATTTTAAAAAATATATTTTAATTTTTGTGTTTTTTTAAACTGACATGGAAGCATATCGACATCATTTATTAAGAATAACCAATATTTAAAGTTGAATTAGGAAATAATTTCAACATTGGTTATTACTAGTAACTGACATTGAAAGGAATTTTCAATGTTGGGTGTTAATAAAACTCTACATCGAAAGTAAAACTGGAAAATACTTTCAACATTGGTTATTCCTAATAAAAGATGTTGAAATGTTTTTCAATGTTATTTTTCTAATAAAATTACATTGGAAATTACCCAATGCAACTTTCAATGTTGGTTTTCTAAAAAAATGACAATGAAAATTATGTAGTTCAACTCTCAACATCGTGTTTTGTAAAAATTGATGTTGAAATAGACTTTCGACATCGGTTTTTTAAAAAAATATTGGAATATAAATTACATTATTTCACCTTCAAAATAATATTACATTCATTATCTACTTCTTTATATCCGATGTTGAAATGTATATGCATACATTTCCACATCCTTTTTTTAGTATAACTGATGTGGAATTATATTTTCACCATCAATTTATAGATAAACGGATGTTAAGATACAACTTCACTTCCATTTTTTTAAAAATTATACATCAGTTTTATTAAAACCGACATTGAAACTGCTATTTTTAACATCACCTTTGTAAACATTAGTTAAAAACAAACGTTAAAAACTAAAAAAAACTAACGTGAATATTTTTTTATGAGTGTAGATTAAAATATTGTGTGTATCATTATTAATAAATTTCTTTGACAATTTGATCGTGTGAAAATTCATTCTCGAATATGATACAACTATTGGACACCAGAATAAATATACATGTGTTTGTTTGAGATCATGTTCAATCCCTTTGTACTTTGAGAATAAATGATGCATTTCTAGAGTCCAATGTTTTCATACATTTACCAATTCAAATAATCATATTTTTTGAAATGTTTTAAAGGAATATTGGGACATAATTTTTGGTTGATTGAATGTGCATATAGTTTTATAAAACATAGATAGATTCTCTATGAAAAATTGATTTTATCCAAAAATTATTTTTGATAGATGTCCACATTTTATTACAAATAATGTGATGCATGGAGAATTTCATGACAGCATTACAAAAATGTTTTAAAAAGTTATAAATTTTGTTTTTGATATGGTTTTACAATTTAATATATATGATATAATATAAGTTGAAATTGCAGGAAGTTTACAAAGATTTATTAAAAGTGAGATATTGATGGAGATATAACATAAATTCTATATTCATATAATTCATTTTGGTTATATAATATGAGATAATATAATGGATATCATATTTTATAATATCCATGAAATAAGATCATGTTTTATGCCTTATGGGTTGATCTTTTGATATGATGTGACGATATCATATGATTGTATCCAAATATAGTCTTAGTTTATGACATGGGATATATCATAAGGCATAAATTATATTATATGTTTAAGATTCTAAACTTATGTGGAGGTATTTAAATTTTTAAATTTTGGTTAAACTTCATTTATTATGGATAATTAAGTGGTCCTTGTGTGTATTGGTTGTTTTTGAGGTGTCTCAGGTGTTTGGGGCATGAAAGGAGGGCTAAAGAGACCAAAATGTGTGCAAGGAACAGTTGGACCATGGTTTATAAAAATCACGCACCTGTACAGAGGAAACCAAGTGTCCAAGAATCCTCTCAAATAGATTATGGAGAACTGTCTACACATAGTTTGTACAACTTTGTGGGTGCTTCTGGAGACCATACTGCATGGCCCCTCTTAGACAGTGGGTTCTGGACAGTTAGTGCGCGGTTTGGCCAACCATGCAGCCAATCCATTTGGCCCTTAAAAATTTGTAAATTCCCATTTTTACCTCCTGGTAATATTTATTTCTCCCCTGAATTTCTCCCCCATTATACCCCTTACAGCATGGGTGAAAACTAGGTCCTCCTCTCTCCTCTATGAGCGATTCTACATTGATTGTTGATATTACATCTGATGCAGCATTACTCTTATAAGAAGTTATAGCCTCCCCAACATTTCTCCATTGAAATGTCTTACTAGTTGAAATCCTATGACATGCAGGGAGGCATGCCTGAGGTCATGTGATAACCCGACTTAATGTATCGGATATAGTGGCCACTGGTTTATGGATGTTACAAAGTGGTGTTAGAGGGGGTTTTCTTTGGTAATACTATTTGATCATGGTATAAAGGATATTAGGATCTTGTGGGGGATTAGAAATGATCTTGTGATAGGGTGCCTATAGCCCCACATAAGAGGTAATGCTGAAGTCACCGAGGGTGGTAATTGAGTTTTTTATTTTTTTTATTTTATAGTTGATTGTTACTTCCACCTCAGGTGGCGCACTTGGATGTGATGTTATTGAATTATGAGTTTTGTTCTCTTGGCACATTGTAGCAAGATAGGGTGTGTGAGTTCATGCATCATTCTAGCCACATATTATAGATAGGTTATCTATATGTTTCTAGTGATTTAATTGTTTATTACAAGATGTTAAATAAAATGGGTATAAAAAGTGAAATTCCATAAAACTATGGATGTTGAAATGTGGTTTAAATAGATTTTAAAAATTTAAATCCTTGGGTTTTAAAAATGGAAAATGTTTTGCAATGTTCATTTAAATAAATCATGGATTTTTTAACTTTTAGGTTAAATGAAATGTTTTTGAAAGAGTAAATATATTTGTTTTGAAAATGGGAAATTTTGAAATTAGGATCTTTTGGTTTAAAATGACATAGTTTAATTAAGAAGATAAATGAGAAATGAAGGAACCTATAAGGACACTGGGAATGGGTATCCATAATGTTACGATCAGTCCCTATTTATGGGTGTTTTGGTAAGTGAGAGTTCCCAAGTTTGTGACCTTGGTTATAGGACATGAGACCTTGTGGGTTTTAATGTGTGATAAAAGAGTTGTTCTTGTTGTGCCCTCGATCGGGATATGGATTTGAGTTATGATATTTGGTATGGTAATGGTTGTGTTTTAACCCTTGTGAGCTATGACCATGTGAGTATTGTTTTGGACTCTAGTGTGGGAGTTTGGATCATAGTGTTAATATGTATGTGCGAGTATCTATGATGTGGTAATAGAATATATGATTTCTCGAGTGGGATAGATGTAGTGTGTGTTGGAATGGGGGCAGTAATTCCATCTATGAGAAGTGATCTATTTGAGGTTCGATGTGTATGGATTGGAGGTAAATCCAGTGGCCTTGGTTATATGTGACTCTAGTTTGGGAGTTTGCATATTTTTATCTTTGAGAATGACCATAGAAAGAGTTTTGTCGGGTTGGAAATACTTGTGGTTGTGTGAGGAATAGATGAAAGTTTTGGGTTTGATAGTGGTGCACATAGAGTGATTTATAGTGTGAGTTTTTTCTAGAGGACTATGCATGTAAGTTAATTGTTTTGGAGATGTTTATTGAGTTTTTGTTGTGAGATGAATGTTTTTGGGAAAAATTATAGGGTAACCATAGGGGAGGTTAAACCAGTGTGGTCAGTTCCTTATAAAATGGAGCATAGGTGGAAATGATTTATAGTAGGTACTATTGATTTTTTTGTAAAGTACATGGTTTTTCCTTGGTATCATTCATAAGAAGCACTTTAGTGCTTGTGGTTGGTTATAAGGACAGTTCTAGAAAGGGATGTATCATTGGGTGTCTGGCCCATCTATTTTAAATATGATTAATTGGGGAATCAATCTGTTTTTTTACAAACAAGGACTGGGTGACCAAAGTGTGGATGGACACTTTTAATATGGATGTAACACTAAGGGTGAGGGTTTGTCATTTTTTTGAGATATTTTATACAAATGGATGGGTTTTTGGATGAGAACGTGAGAATTTATCAATTCCAATGAGGCTTATGGACATGGAGGCATGTTTTGTTATGTAAGCATGTGTTTGAGCCAAGCCTGAGTGATGTACGGCTCACGTGATCTATATTTGGGTTAAGTGTGTGGTCATAGGAAAGTGTGATACCTCAAGAGATTTGATGAGGTCCATATGTGGGCACATGCTGTGTGGAATTATTCAATTTTGGATGGGTGAATAGGTGGCTCTGAAGCATCACCTGTCATTTTATATGAAACCAAAGTGGGGAGTTCTAGTAATGTGAGGGGATGAATGGTTTTGTATCAGTTTGATGGATGGTTGTTTTTTCTTGTAAATCACTAGGGTTGTGCCAAAATAAGTCGAGTAGGGTGATGAAAATGGTGCCATAGGGAATGATGGTTCATGACCACTGGGAATATTGAATTGAGGTAGTGATGAGTTATGGTTGGAAATATCATTCGAGTTCTAGTGGTTGATATTTAATGATATGTTGGAGAGAAGGGAATCCAGATACTTCTATAAGGTCAATTTATTTCTGTAGTGGGAGGTAACATCAGTGATGTATATTTTGTGGTGTATTCAGTGGCAATGCCTTGGCATAATTTTTGCTAGTGATTATCATGTCCAATATCCTTACATCATCCTGGGTATGATAAGAGAGATCTAGATTTATTCCCAGATACCTAAATGTCTTTTGGTTGGATATGCGGCCTCTTGGAGGTTACGCTCATGGGGCAGTGTATGTGGAGATGTATGTTGGGGAGTGCACCATCGAATAGTTATGGGATAGGTCTTTGGGATGGATCGAAAGCAGAATAAGTACATGGGTTCCATTCTTTGAATTCTAGAGTGAATAATATGTGATTTTTTTGTTTCTCTAGTGGAAGATAGACGATGACATCCAAGTTTTGGGGTTCATCCTGTGAAGGAATCATGTTCTATGGTGGTTTAAAATACTTGAGGAACGAAGTGAAAATAATAATACTAAGTTGAAGTGTGACATGATGATCAAGGATATGTGGATCAAGGCATGGGGTGGATGTGGTTTCATCAGGGAGCCAATGAAAAACTTGTGGGATACATGGTTGGGTTCCTTTGGGAAGACCCAATGGATTTTGGATGTGGGGGTTGATGGAGTTGAGTGATGGCTTCAGGATCTATCTAGTTCTAATATTAATATGAATGACCATATTAGAGATGTGTTGAGGGTTGAAGTAGGGAAAATGGGTTTGAACAGTAGTGGATGCCATGCAGGTGGAGTTTTACTGGATTTTGGGGAATGACTTTGGTAGGTGTGATAGACAATGGTGGTGTGCCTTAAGTGAGAGGGAATCATGGGTAGGTGTATAGGGTAGTGTGTTAATATTGAAAGAGGGGTTTTTGGGACAATTCAGTCAGGGATGGTCAGACATGATGTGGTAAAAGGAACATATATTGTAATCTTTGATCTACCTCTGGTTTTATTTTCTAATCAAAAGTTTGTTTCAGAAATGAAGGATAGCTTGAAAGAGATACAATTAGGGTAATGGTAATGGTTTTTCAGGAAGAACCTAGTAGTCCTTATCTGAGGAGTATATGTTGAAAATGAGACAAATCTTGGTAGTTTTGATGGAAAGGCAGAATGCCAAAGTGAGGGCGGAGTTCTCATGAACAATTGGGTCTGGTCAGTTGGTAAACACGTTGGATAAGTTTTGAAAGTTTAGTTGAGGTTCTCTTGGTATCATTTTTGATTATTTATAGAATCAACACCAGAAGACAGTGGTGGTGAACTATGTCATATCATGGAGACCACCATAGTTTACAAGTATTTGGTTACTGATGTGACCTGTGTTTCGAGTTGGATGGACTCAGGTAGGTTCCATCATGGTGCATTAGTTTTGGTGATGTCCATTAGCTCGGTTTTTTGACTAGTTCAGTACCTTGAGACAAAGGTTATACTGGTGATTTTTTTAGATGTTTATAAACTAAGTGAATTCATTGGGATACGAGTTGGGGAAATATGTAGGTTGGGGAATGTGGTCGGAATCCATGTGTTCCTTTGGTGTCGTCGAGTTTAGGTCATCATTAGAGTTTTAAAAATCAGTTTTGACCGAACCATTTGATTTGGGCCATGTATTATAGAGAGTATCGGACTGAATGTGTTCTAATTAGATCTCCCTAGGTAGTGTAGTTCCATTTTGGTATCCTCTTGTATGGTAGTTCAGTGTCATTACCTGGACTTTTCTCTTATGTTTGATGTTGGTGATGATGAGTTGAGGTGGATTCATCCTTGAAAAGCATTGAGGTAAGACTATTTCCTTGGAATGAGTCTGTTATAGTATGATCAATTTTAGAGAGAATCATGGAATACCAAAGTTCATAGTGGGCTTGTGGCCTGACCTTTGGCATTAATATTTCTTTGGAAGTGCAGCTTGGGGACGAACCGTTTTAAGGTAGGTAGTTGTAAGATCCCAACCTTTCATGGAAGTTTTTACTTGTCAAAATATGGTTAAACTTAATTTTTTAAGGCTAATGAAGTCCTTATTGGGTGTATGGATAATTTTTGGGGTTTCCTAGGGGTTCGGTACATGAATGATGAGTTATGAATCCAAATAATTTCTAGGGCACAACTAGTGCACAGTTAGAACAACCCATGATCCTAGCCATGGGAAACCTTACAGCCAAGCCTCCTCCCAGAAAGAGGCTAGAACATATAATCCCCATGGTTTTTCAAACCATTTGGGAAATTCCAAGAGACTGCATGTCCTGACCCCTCTTGGAAAGAGGGAGACCCACGGTTGGCACATGGTTTGGCCAACTGTGCGGCCAAACCAAGTGACCCTTAAAAAGTGATAAATTATCATTTTTTTCCTCCAAATCCTATTTATTTTTCCCTTGAATTTATCCATTATTTGACTGGCTACATCAAGGATGGGGAACCATGATATCCTCCATCCTCTATGGGTGAGTTTCCTTTTATTCTTGGATATCTGGAGTGTCGTTTAGTGTCAATTGAATTACTAGGTAATTCTTCAACTTTATTTCCTTCTTTTTTCTAGAAGTATATTGGTGTGTGATATCATCTCCTTTTGAGTCCCTAAACCCTAGTTTTTTAGGGTGTTATTCATTATAGAGTTAGTGGTTAGTTGAGTTTGTATTAAGGGGATGTTTTTTGGCTAGTAAACATCTTACAGCATGAGGTAGGTGGTCTTAAATCTTTTTCCCATAGTCTTGATGCTTTATATGTGTATATGGTTGTGCTAATATATTTCTTTACGATGTTTTTTCTTATTTAGAAAAGGTAATTTGGGCCTTAGGGTGAGGTGTGAAACCCTCTATGGACCCCATTGGGTCCATTGAAAATATCAAGTGGAACTTAGGATTACCCATGGGGTATTCCAAGCCCTTTTAAATGGTGAAATTAATAATTAAATGTTGAATTTTGAAAATTATGGTAATTAATGGGTAGGAGTTGGTATATAGATAATGGTCATGGTTTAGGGTATGACTAAAGTGTTAGTATTCTTGTATTGTGAATCTCTTAGATGGATTTTAAAAATGGTTTAAATGGTATACATTGGATTTTGATTTGTTCATGGTTTTAAATGAAGTAAAATGAGGCATTTAATGTTGGTAGATTTTAAAAAGGAGGTGTTTACCTTAATGTGTTTTCAAAAGGAGTTTTTTTATGGTATTTCAAATGATGATTTGAAATGGGGGTGTGTCCCCTTCTTGTAAAAATTCTAAATAATTATTTTAAATGGTTGGAAATGGAAATCAAAGCCTACGGTAATGTTTTTGTTTTTTAAAGAAGAAGACCCATGCTTTAAAGGGTGGATTAAAGATGATTTCAAATGAATATTTTGTATTGTGTTTTAGTCCATGTTGTAGTATTGAAAGGCCATTCAGACCCTATTAGTTGAAATAATTGGTGGGTTTGTGAGATAGAACCCATAACAATTATTTTAGAATGTTTATATGGTTATGAAATGAACAAAATGATGAATATACTTAGTTGATGAAATAGTTTAATGAGGTATTTGACATAATGGTATTTGGGTTAATGGGTTATGCCTCGTAAGTGGGATATGTATAATGAATTATGATTGTAAATGGTAAAATTGTTAATGGTTATGGTTTGTGTTTGGTAAATGTGTTATGGTTAAAGAAGAATGTTCACATGGCTTGGTGGTATGTGGGGTATTGAATTGAGGTTCCACACCCACAGGTCCGGTTGGACTGAGGCTCTAAACCACACCCCTATAATGCATTGTTTAGGGAGTCGGACAGAGTCTTTATTCCCATAAGGGTTTCATTTTATGGGACTAAAAGACTTATTATTCAAGGTAAGTGTTATGTAATATATTATTGGGATATCAAACTGAGGCTTTATTCTTCCCAATATATGGATATGGTGTACTTTGGGATGTTGGACTGAGGCTCTATGCTTCCCAAACACATGGACATGGACTAATTACTGAACTGAGGCTCCTGGGTAAGCCGATATATTATGATTAGTGTATTCCCTTGTGATTAAAAGTGTATAACCCAGGTTTAGGTATCTGGTGTGACCAAATATAATTTAGTTTTTTGGTTTCCCCTTGAGATCTTAAAAAATAAATTGGGTTCTTATTAGTTACCTAAACATGAGACACGTTTATATTTCATTAGTTTCCTTATTATTTGTGAACCTTACCTATCTACATACACTACTATATAGACTATTTATTGTTTTATAAATTGTTCGTGGTGGCCTAATGAGTTGTACTCAAACCCGACTCGATCTACCCTCGAACTTGGGTACCTGAGTAGATGCTACTTGTTTCTTGATGCAAGCTTAGGATAGGAACCAATTGTTTGGTTGTGCATGGATGACAGGTTATATCATGGTAGGTTGGGACCCGATTGGAACTTGGGTCTATGTTTAATATCTTTTTGTAGTTTTGATTTTTAGACATCATTTGTATGACTTCCTAGTATGTAGAGTGTACGTACCTTTTTTATATTAGGTATTCCTTTATTATAGTTGGCATTTGTCTTATGTTGTCCATTTATTTATACCTATTGGTTATTATATCTCTTGATATTGTTTTTGTGGTGGAATTACATTGATAAGTGGGTATATCCTCCCCAATGTTTCTCTATAGACCCATTATTCTAGTCGGTAGCCTCTGGCATATGGGGGGCATGCCTAAGGCCATGTGATGACCTGATTTGGGGTACTGACTACAATTTCCACCAGTTATGAATGTCATAATATGATTCATAAAACATCCTACTATTTATCTTGTCAAACATTAAGAGTTAGCATTCATGTTGTCTTTTGCATAAGTTAATCTATTATAAATCAACATGTTTCATAAGAATAAAAACACAAAATATGGTCAAATGGTTATAATATTTTCTGTCATTTCTATAAAATAATTTATTTTTAACATATTATTAAGTTAATGAATACTTAGGGTGTTCCCAAAGGGATATATAATTGGTAAAAGCCACTGATATTTTGTTTCTTAAAGGTTTCTCTTATCTCCTCTATATTATCATTTTTGTGTCTTTATCATCCTCCATCTTTTACCAATTAAGGCACTATCATAACTTGGTTGTGGGGAGGGTCCTACCCAAGAATTAGAAGATTTAGATTAACACATTTATACACCATAGAGGGGAGATTCCATTTTATGTACTTAGTAAACTTCATCATAAACTGATCAATGGAAACAATAATAGTCTTGTTCAATGTAAGGAATATATTCTCTATTTTTTTAAACATGATTTTGGTTTTACATAGAATTTTGATCTAGGTAATGAGGTTTAATTGTATTCTACCATGTTGAAAAGGTGTCATTTGATCCTTAAAAACCCTTCAAGGGATACACCACTCCACTTTTCTATAGGTAGAAAATAAAAAAAAACGTTGATAATATGACCTCATATCCTAACACCACACATGGAGAACAGTTAAATCATAACATATAATTAAGAACCCTCTAATAAAAGTTCTATAATATAACCACTTGATTCACTACTTAATAAATAGTGAGGAAAAATGATTGGAAATAATAGTGCCTCATTATGTGAAAAACAGATTCTAAAAATAGAAATAACAATTTAAGGACCTTACCCTAATAATTATACAACAAAATTCTTGTCATAGTGGAGGACCACACCTCACCAAGTAAATACACATTAATTTTTGTTGTATAAACTTCAATGATGGGGGACCCACACCCCATACCATTAGGTAGTTCACTACCCCATTATACAAAAGACAAAAACACCACCACAATCATTTAATGACTAGTAATTATATGAAATCATGCCTAATGTGGAGAACTTATGCCCCAATCATTATGGGAGTACTAACTCCACCCATGTATCTAACACCCTAGACTAGGTCTTTCGAATAACACCTAAACAGGGAAGCTACATGACATCAGGAATAACTCCATAAACTATTGAGGTTTATAACTATAGGAGAGGGTCTAAAATAATCATGGGGATACTATTCGCTCTAAAATAAGGATTAGGGATTGTGTATTGATCTACCTAAAATTCACAACACCCATCCATAAAATCGACATCCAAAAAAAATTATAGACATAAAACAATAAGCTAATTGGAACCCCACAATCCAAAAATTAATGAATTATATTGTATATACGATATATAAAAACATAATAGGGAATTATGAGAAGATAAAAATAATAAAACATACATCATATAATTAAATTTAAAATTTTTTAGTACATGTTGAACAATAACTAAAAATAAAATACATTATCCTTGGATAAAGTTGCATAATAATTTTTCTCAACCCTCATCCTCCATGATATATTAACTACATGTGTCTATCTCCAAGTGATACCTATACCCTAAAAGAAAATAGAGAGTTTTACCCATGTACATAAAAACCAATATAATGTATATTGGTAAGGGTGAGTCCAAAATCCCATTTTGATTCCCTAATGCCTTAACAATACTGAGTGTTGTTATGATCAAGAGGATGTGTATGAAATACATATATGAGGATTTAATTTGTTCACATGGAACACACCCACCCATAAACATAACATGTAATAAACATACAAGTATACAAATCAAGTCCTCATGTACTAACAAGGCCACCACGACACCTGACCTATAATATTTGGCTCCTTTTATGAAGGAAGAGAGTCCCCTCATTCCATAGAACCTTAACTATACATCAATATGTAGGGTAGGGTGTATAATTAAGTCACAACCATTCGCCATAGGTTTAGGGTAGGGTGTTATCCATGTCCTATACACTACCCAAAGATATAGGTATGGTAGCTACATCAACTCATGGTCACTACCCTCTTACTTAGTGTGGGCCTCATCCAGAACATCATATGCATCATATCAATTCCTACCCACTACAAGGAGACAATATAAAACCATTTAGCAAGCTATTTGGTCTATTTTGATTATTAATCCAATGATATCACATTCTAATATTTAGGTGAGATCACACAAGTTATGAAACATGAATACAAAAAGTAATAGTGATGGAACACAAACATAAAATCAATAGATGAATAAGGACTTAGTAAAATCTAGTTCACCTATTTCAACCTGAAATCAATAATCAACACCAAGATCATACCATACTCTTACAATTCCATGAGAACCTATCTTTTTAATAAAACCCATCAAATTAATAAATTTTAAATTAAATATTAAATTATTAAATAATAATAATAAGTGACTAACTAACCAAGTGACCTCACAACATCAAATTCATGAGTAATGGGGTATGGTCCACTCTGTATGCACACCTGGACCTAAGCCACACAAAATATTCCAATTAAATAATTGAATTAATGGCCAATTTCACCCAAAAATCACTAAAGACCATAATTTAATCCATATCAAAATATACTTTTAATTCAAATGATGAATGAAAAGTTGAATATATCCAAAAAAGAACCCCACCATTAGAAAAACACAAAAAATCCACCAAGCGGGGTGATTCAACCACAATTCAATGAAAGCATCCCTATAAACCATAAATGGAAAAAATAAAATCAAACGAGAAAAGGGAATAAGAAAAAGTAAGCGAATCAGAGGAATAGATAAAATTGTAGTTGAGGGAGAGAAGGGGGAAGGGGGTTCTGCCTCCCCAACTACTCATGCATTTGAGAAGAAGAAATATTTAAGGGGTTTATAATTTATAAACCATTAAAAAGATTATCCTAACCTCAAAAAACTGATCAAAAGTTTGGTTGTAGTGCTACTATGAGGGTTATATTACGTCCACTATCAATGTAGAGGGTCCAACCCTCATCCCGACATCATTATGGTGTGACCCATCTGGGTCACGGTGGGATGCAACCTAGGATGAACCACCACTTGAGGGTCATCCCATGATGGTGTGGACTCTTCATCCTTGTGGTGTTAAAACCTATCATCAATCCCTCATGGTGTTGTAAAATTCCCCCTACTACAGCCCTATTGTGGTGTGACCTAAGGGTCACAGCACATCTGACGATTATAGCCCAAAAAAATGGGTCGGGGGAACACTGACCTTACTCCAGTGCCCACCTAATAACCCAAATAATATCTTAAGCCTCAATACTCATCCAAAAACTTCTCCTAGAAATGTTAAAACCCTAATATTCATGATATAAATACCAATTCATGAAATGAACCCTACTCTAGGGAAGAAATTTAAAATCCTTTTGAAAAAAACAACCTGGAATTTTTTATCATTACAAACACCCCACCACAAGGATTATTTACCTATAGAAGCATTTGGTAGTCCTAAAACCATCATTATCAACCTAAAAATACTTCAATTAGCTAATACAATATTTCCTTCCATCCCCAGGTTCCCAAATTCTTTCCTTATGTAACTCCAAATACTAGACACACTACCACTATAAGCTGAGTTACCCACTCACTGAGCTTCCTACAACTCCATCCATGACCACCTTTACATATCTAGTATTATTTATTTCTGAGTTATGTATAAATTATATTGACAAAAATTCCAACTCAAAACCTATAATTAAATGAATTAATTTTAGTTTCTCCTACTCTATCTATCTTTACACAAAAAACTCTATTGCACCAACTAAATCATCTCTAGATATCCCAATCATGATACTTTTACTCTAAAAGGAATCAAAGAATAAACCAAACACCCACACTAATTCTTAAACCTAGAACTCAATGATATTTCATTTTTATATCCAAGGCCAACCAAAATAGTTATCATACCCAACCCATTATTACCAATGCATCTTATATCTTACTCACTTTCGGATTCCACCTCATATATGACACTAACCAACATGCGGGTCATATATCTTTGATAAAATTAATTATATATAGCATAATAGTATCTATATCATTTCCTTTATAAGATAAAATACAAAATCTTAATTTCCCATTTCATGTCTGTTACTGAGAAAATTGACTACATGTGATCACCCTGGTCATACCTGAGCGATAACATGCATCCTTGATCATAAAACACTAAGAGGGTACTCAACAACACTAATAAATCCAGAAACATCAATGATTCAATAACCGACTCATCCTAAGGCTTAGGCTTATCTTTACCAAAACAATCCCCTTTAAATGGTCGACTCCAGCTAATGGTACAACACATCATAGGAATAACCTACTGAAATCATACTTCAAGCAGTAAAAACAATAAAAAAGACAAAAAACTCATCCGACTACTCAATCCTTACATCATACACCCACCCCATGAGGCTTTCACAAGTGGATCTTCCCAATAAACCATGGTATAACTACAAAAAACACATTACAAACACCTGATTCATCTTGGTCCATCATTGAAGAAAAACTAGTTCACATAAGTACCAGTTAATTTTTATCATCATCAAACCAAATCAGGTCCAAACTCACCAATATCACATTGTATCTCTGAGAAAACAAGGCATACCATCCAAACACATCATAAAAAAATACATGATACACGAAGGAAAAAATCATAGAAACCAATAAATAGAATTCACATATATACTAGTTTCTCCTTTTAAAACTAACTCATACCATTTACACACAATACAAGTCACCTAAGATTTCAAAACACCCCTTGGAAACCAAGGGTTTTTGATCAAAAACTAAAATCACAAAAAACCTTGTACTAGAGTGTCCCTTTTTCCCAAATACCATCCTAATTTCAAAAAAAATTGAATTCTAGATCCAAAAACCACTTTCCTTATATCTTCTTAAAACCCAAAACTAGAAATCCATTCAAATATTGGGTTTAAACTGAAACCATGTTTTCCAAGCTTGCTATATATACCTTTTGATTCATGAAAACCAAACTCTGAATCTAAATAGCATTATACCATCCCAAACAACCGATGATACAATTTTGTAATTCCCCTCTATGGATCACCCAAATGGGGAGGGTACATGACCTTAGGTATTCCTCCCCATATTACAGATGATTGAGTCTAGTGGTGAGGGCCAAAATGGTTATAGGTAGATTATGACGTCTAAAATAAATCTTGAGGGTCATTCCTAAATCTAACAAAATATGGAAATACATGTCCATAAACCAGGCATCCCAAATACATGCATACATAAAAAAGAGATCAAATAAATCCCCCAAATTACAGAATAGAAAAAAGTAAATATTTTATTTAATTCCTAAAAAAATAATTCAATAATAGTATTAGATAAAAAATAAATCAAGAATCATAATAAACAACACACTAGTTGGTACATAATGAGAAAGAGCTAAAAATAAAATACACTAGCCCCTATCCTAACACACATAATCATCATGTTGAATCCTCATCCTCCATGAATTACTAAATGAATCGTGTTTCTATATCTAATCGATACATATTCCTCTAAAAGAAAATAGAAAGTCCTTCCCATGTGTATCAAAACCTATGTTGTGTGCGTGGGAAGGAGGTGATTGAAACAAACAAGTAGAAATCCCTAATGCCTCAACAATACTGAGTGTTGATGTGTTCAAGAAGGTATGAATGTAATAAATATATATATATATATATATATATAGTAAAATCATTCTCATTTAACACACCCAACTAGAAATATAACATTAAATCAAAATATAAGAATACAATCCAAGTCATCATGTGCTAACTTGGACCATACCCAGACAAATAGAGTATGGTGTATAACCAAGACATGAACCATACCTTGAGGTTCATGTTAAGGCATCATCCAAGTCCCACCCATTACCTGAATATATAGGATAGGGTGCCACATTATGTCATGGACACTACCATCTCACTCAGGTTAAGAAATGGAACAATACCCTCATACATGGGTGCACCCTTCTAATACCCTATCACTCAAGGAAATTATATACCAGGTCTTAAATCATACCTTCTCACTCAATGTAAACCCATATGTTATACAAAACTAGGATTCCATATCACTCATGTGGATCCTTCCAGTACCCTATCACTCATAGAAAGTCCATAATTCCCTTCCCTATCATTTAGGGTGAGGGTCAAAACCATAAATTTAAACATAAAATAATAGGCAGTGAGTATACAATAATCCCATGCATGAAACAAAAACAGGGTACACAGATGCTCATATAACTCGCTATCTCAAAGCTATAGTGTTTATAACTTGATAGATTGCTTCTATACTCTCATCGATCTCATGAGATCATTTTTTGGGGTCCTCCTGACCCATATATTCCCTCTAATGGGTCAATTGTATCACATAAACCCAACTTGGGATTCGATACCAAGGTATAACCTCATTGACCATCACAAAAAACATAAATCATCATGAAACAACATAATCATGTGGTAGTGACAACCAAGAATCACATCAAGGCAGACACACATGGAAAATAGGGTATCAAACACATATGGTCAAACTAACCCAAACAACCTTAGAATGCGTAATTTTATCATTAAATTAAAATCCATGTAAAATGTCATCTTTTAAACCAAATTGTAAAAGTCATCACATGTTTTCATACTAACATTTGTACATTGGTCAAAATCCTGTCAAAACATTATTTAGAAAACCCCACTTTTTTTGAAATACCATTTCATAACTCATTTTGTAAGTCACTACTTTTAATTTTAAATTCCAATTGATTCAAACCCTTTATAAAAAACATTTTAAAAAGGAAACCATTTCTATTTGAAACCCAACCAACACCACCAAGAAATCCTTAATGATTACCACTGGCACTCATTCAACTAAGGAACCACCATATAACTATTCAAAAAGATATGCAGTCCATGTTGACTATTAAGTTGATGTGATCCCATCCCAATCTATGGGTGAGATCACAAAATTCATGAAACGTGAAAATAATAATAATAATAATAATAATAATAGTAATAATAATGGCACATGAATATACAATCCTTAATAGAACAAAATACTTAGTAGAGTCAAGAGAGCCTACCTTGACTAGAGATCTATAATCAACCATATTCTTATAACAATCTACTCTAAGTATATGAGAACATATCACATAAATAAACATCATTAAATTTAAAGACCAAACATTTTATATTAAATTCCCAAATTCAAATAACCAATTGAAAACAGACTAGGAAACTTAATTGATCCAAATTACTAATCAATAAGGGGCAGTGCACTCTCAACATACACCTAGACATAATCCACATAAAATAACTAAATAAAATACATAAATAAATATCCAATTTCACTAAAAATCAACAAAACCCATAATTAAATCCAAAGCTAAATATAACTCATTTGAAATAGAAAATGATGGCTTAAATACCTCCTCTCAGGACCTCCTTTGAAAACTGCACATGAAATCCACATAAATATGGATGATTTAAAACTGGTCTGGTGGAATCATATCTCCAAAATTTAGTTATTCTAATTCAAATAAACGTACATAAATAAAGAAGAATAATGGATATAAACAGGTGAACCCACCTTGAATCTACATAATGAAACTCTTTTGAATGGTCTAGATTAAATGGTAGATAAGGGATATAAAGGAGAAGTAGGTTTTATCCTCCCCATATGCCTGTGTATCTAGGAAAAATAAATCTTTATTGGTTTTATAATTTAGAAACTCCCAAAAAGGAAACCAGGACCTTTCAAAAAACTACCCATAAGTCTAGTCACAATGCAACGTTGAGGGTCTTAGTGCGACAACCCTCTAAGTATAGGGACTAACCCTCTTCCTAAAATTATCATGGTGAAAAACCTCTAGGTCATAGCATTAATCCCTAAACTTCTTACCTTGTAGAATGTCCCCATGAACCCTCATCAAGATTCCCTCTACTATAGTCCTATCATGGAGTGACCTAGGCCTATAGCCCAAAAACTAGGAAAATATTTATGGCACCCCAACCCTTCTCCAACACCCACCTCAGCATGTAAATCATATCTTAGGACTCTATCATTACACAAAAACATATTTTAGATATTTTCCAACCCTTATATTCCTAATTAGATTTTTAATTCATGAAATAACCCCAACTATAGGTGAAAATTTAATATTTCCTCTAAAAAATGACCTAAATTTTCAAGTCATAATAATATTGGGGTAAACTACACCTCACCATTGTTACCCAATCAAAGGAGTGGCCAAGATCAAGCTGACACTAATCAAAACATGTTGTAATAATAAATTCAGATGTTGAGGGTTAATAGGACAATGTAATCCCAAAGTAAATACTAACTCTCTAGGTTTTGAATCAAACTTTTGGATATGATGTTTAGGATACAACTTCACCTTTTATATTCTAAATTGACCTCCAAAACCATGATGTATACAGAGTTAATGACTAATCTCTAAATCCTCTATCTTAATTATTCACACATGTACATCATTACATGAATCCATTGACATGTCTTATCTAATACAACCCAACCATAACATACAAACATATTACATAATTCACTATATTAAGTACAGTAGATAGTTTTGGTTTTCTAGAAGAGGATTTGAAAACCATTCCTAAATATTTGAATAAAATTTTCAACCCATTTTTTAGTTATGATTGTGAACATCACCAAAAGTAGTTATATATAGAGGAAGTTTTATTAAACAAACTCAACCTATAATATTTGCTGTTAGTTTTTATTAAATTTATACTATCTATTTTTGAAAAAACAATTGACCTCAACATTCACATATCCTCAAAACCCTCTTCTTCCTAACTAGACCCCTCAACATGGATACCCTCCCCTTCCCAAATCACGAAATGGTAGGCCGATTTGATGTGGATAACATCTACCCCTTGACCCCACCTAATGATAGACCCCCTCCCCGAGATACCATATCCCCCTCTTCTATACCCTCTCCCCCTCACTAATAGTATTGACGCCACCCTACTAAACCCCTTTCTCAGATACCCTCTCCCCCTTACCATTAGTATAGACACCATCCCATTGGACCCCCCCCCCCTTTCCAAATACAATAACTCCTCCTTAATATATAGGTTTTTTTCAATGAAGTTAAATTCTATCATATTATTTCCACATGTTATTATGAAATTCATATATCCTAAATTAATTCATGTGTGGTTTAAGGATCGGTTTCATGTGTTTATTTTAATAATCAATGTTTGGAGATGTGGTGGTGGATATTTCATGTGTACTATTTTCAATTTATATACTATATTGATAATATATCTCCTTGGAATACTTATATTTCCTTAGAATAGTAATATAGTGATAAAACACTACAACACTATGATTCCAAAATTGTGTGCTTTATTTTCAATATGGTAGATATTTCATAAAATTATGGTTGTTATATATTAGGATTTTTCTTTATATAGTTCCATTTTAGTATTTCATTATATACTACTTTATTATTTCACTCTAACTAGTGATTTTTTGGTACATTAAAAAAATTCCTTGACTATTGTATTATATACCAATGATTGGTAGTTTTAGTTTTGAGATCCTTGAGCTTAAATCCATCGTATAATGGGTACTCTCCAATGACTCCTTAAAATGAACTAAATTATGAATATACATTTATAAATTATTTGACTTATAGATGTATATGAATGTTTAAACTAATATTATAACATTGAATGAATGGAATATATTTGTTGTTAAATTTTACATGATTTCCATAAAAGTGTAATAGTATTATCAATATTCATTTTAAATTTGTGTAGCCTGGTCAATTATTTAATTTCATAAATAGGTAGTGCATTGAAATATTACTTCTCGTCTTTAAATGAATCATTTATACAAATTTTTTTAGTATGTTTTCTTGGTTTTATTAATTCATGTAAGAGTGGGGAACCATTTTTAGATAGAAAATACATGATAGTTTTCTTTGGATTTGGAGGAGTTAATTAGTGGGTTGCAAAACCGTTCACATTGATATAAATAACAGTTGGTTATTTTGGTCCAAATTTAGATTATGTATTTTTTTATCATTATGTATTCAAATTCTTCTACTTCACATCCCCATTATCTATCATTATTATAACCTCCTTGTATTTATATATTATAGATGGTTGTATGTAGTTTTTGGTAATTATTTTTCAATTTTTAGATTTTTTCATTTAATTTTCATTTAGTATTTTATTTTATTAATGTGCATAATTATGAATGATTCATTTGATAAAGAGATTATATTGATGTGAAATCTAAAATATATGTAGTATTCATATATGAATCTAATTAAAAAAATTGTGTTTCTTCTGATAAATAATTCATAAAATTGGATTTTATGAAATTATGTCATTTATTGATTGATTTAACCTATTTTTTCATATTGAAATACCGGGATTTATATATTTTTCCCATGCTTCATCTTCCATAATTTCTTAAAAAATTATTACACTTTAATGTATTTTATTTTTATATATAATAATATAATTATATTTTATATTTGATAGTGTATGAACTCAAGTAAATATGGATAAAATATATATTCCCTTACCTTTGAACACATTTATGTATGTCATGGATTTGCACATGTTTTTGGATTTTGAAATTGAAAATTGATCTATAAATGGGAGAATGAAATTCCATAGTCCTAAATGAATATTTAGAAAATGGTTAAAAAGAGATAAAGTATTTCAGAACCTGATATTGAAACAATTTCTTATCCATTATGTGTGTTGTATTTGTCCAGAAGAATAGAACATTATAGAAAATTTGAACAGTTATGTATATAGTAAAAATAAACAAGTTAATGTCATGATAGTCGATAATGAAATCAAAATCTTGATAATTGATGTTTTCGGAATATTAGGGAAACTCCAACAGGAATGTAACACATTTTTTGTTTTAGATTTTTATATTTCATATAATAATGATGATTTCAAAAATGAATGAAAACCAGATCGATGTGATAACATATTAAGGGGTGTTCAGGAGTAGAAAAATACAAGGAAATTTTAAACAAGAAAATAATTGAGTTCTCTAAATTAGTTGAATATGGAAATAAAAAATTATATGAGGTATGTGAAAAATATTCAATATTTTCTTTTCCACTACATTTATACCACATCAAGTGCTTATATGTAATTAAAAATAAGGCAATTTCCCTGATATTAGAGTTTTTGGGTGATGTATTTGATAAATCTAAGATCCATGTATCAGTTTATGAGATAAAGAATTTTATTATAACTTTTGGACTCAATTATAAAAAGATACATGCATGTCCCAATGATTGTAATCTTTATTGGAAAGAATATTGAAATAGAGAAAAGTGTAAATGTCATTGTTCTTCTAGATGAAGATGATTAAATAAATATGTAAGTTTTAATCTGTTTATTACCATAAAGAAGAAAAATTTGTGTGATGGTTTTTGTTACATTCCATTAAAATGATAGTTGAAATGATAGTTTATGTCATCTAAAACCAATATGCATGTGAATTTTCATGCTTTGAAAAATAATAACGATTATTTCATGTGACATCCAAGAGATTCAAAAGCATGAATGACCCTTGATTCATTACATCCATATTTATCCTTTGGTCCTATAAATGTATTCGTAGGACTAAAATATGATTGATTCAATCCTTTTGGTACTTTAAGTAGCAGTTGTAGCAATTTTCTAGTCTTTCTATCCCTTATAATATACCTCCGTGGATGTGTATGAAATTGAATTCATTCATCATGTTTTTTATTATTCATAGAAATCAAATTTTTGGAAATGGAATTGATGTCTGCCTTAAGACACTTATTAAATAACTATATTATTTATGGAATGATTTTCTAGAAACATCTGATGCATATTCCAAAAAAGTTATCAAAATTCATGAAACCATTATGTGGAAAATTAGGGACATCGTCAGGATTCTCTAATTGTAACTTTGATCTTCGGGTTGGTTGGTTGCTACTCTTTTGGTAAGTGTGATAGTTATATTATTATTTTCTTCATTACACTTGGAATTGGTAGTATTGTGGTGATATATTTCTAGGATCTATTTATCATCTAATTATTTTACCCCAATACCTTATAGATTTATTGGGAACTTATCTTCTGATGTTCTGGGTTATGGTGTGGTGTGTGAGAATCTCAAGGTATGTGTTGATGTACCTTCTTCATCAAACCATTTTGATAAAAAAATTAACTATATATCATCCTTTTTTATTTTCATATGAGAATATTGGGATTCGTGTAAAGATGCGCGATATAGAACACTTAGGTGGGATACTACTAAGACTATTTAAATCACACCCTAGACACTCCCTTGGGGGTGTGTAGACCATATTTTATCTGATGAAAAATAGGGAAAGGCATCGTAGTGAGGTGGTGTAGTTAATGTTATAAGGGTATGGTTAGATGGTGTTTAGGTTGTGTAATGTTTCCTATATATCAAAGAGAGTAGTTTTCACTATTTTAGGATATCATTTTGGCCTTTTTAGACATTTTCTAACGTTTTAATCTACCTACTTCTAGTTTCTATCACATCTATTGTAAATAATTGATTATGGGATATTTCTTTTATGGTTTTATCTATATATATTCCATTTGTCTTATTTTATTTTTGGAAATATCATTACCGTTGGTTATTTTTTGATGATCTAGTGCTAATATATTTCCCTTGGGGATTAGAAATTACCTTTGGGTCCTATCACAGTCCAGCTCATAGACTTTTCTGAGGGGTTTTTAGGCTAGGTTGTGACAATTTGGTATTAGAGCTAGGTTGATATTAGTCTTGAGAAGTTGGTAAAGAGTTGATAGGATTTTGGGTACATGATAGGTAAGTTGTGTTGAGTTCCTAGCCATCTCTTTCTATGGAAAGCCTTAATACACCATGTAATGTTGGGATCTATGTATCATTTGTTAGGTTTTGACCTTGAACATAGTTTTTACTTATGATCTTCTAGTATAAAATGAGATTTTATTATTGTCTGATCATTTCCTTATACTTTGTAATATTGAAAACATACTCCTGAGACATCTTCAATGGGGTCCACATAAGGGTTCAGCTTGAGATGTTTCTCAAGGGAATCCTCCTTTGGATCATAATCTTTCATAGGATGTCATATGAGTTGTTTTTCATGGAACAAAATATATTGTGATTTCAGAACTAAGATTTTGAGGTGTAACTAGAATCTAGGTAGATAGGGATCAATCTTGAGAGTTATTATGTGATAAAACCTCATACATTAAGGGTAGGGATAAACCCTAATAGATAGAGGACTGGATGGACAAGATCAATCATGTCTTTTCATTTCTAGACACACTTGAGTCTATCAAGCTAAAAGACAAAATGGTCAAGATTGAGGGTCCCAGAATGCAGTGATGGGATTTTATGGTATATGAAAACTAATAATTTGGCCTGGAATAGAAGGGTTTCATGTCCCTCTTCTTTAAATAGTTTTGTCTAGAGTTTCTGATGATATTGAAGTATTTGGAGTTTCACTCTTTGTTGTAGGGAGAACACTCATTATTGGAGTACACCAATTATTTTGTAGATATAATATGTTTTTCTCTAAATGTTGTGATAAAGGATATGTTGAATGTTTTGAAATAAATTCAGGGTTTTCAAATTGACATCTGATCATAATTACACATGTTGAATCTTTTCATCTATGCGGACACAATTTACAAGGCTATGATATAGGAAATGGATATAGTAGGAATGATTAGCTACTCTATTGCGTCCTTTACACCCAGTAGTATTTCCTTTGGAATATAGAAAATGAAGAGAAATTGGAGTGATATTCATAAGGATATTAGAGTCATATCTCATTAGTAGGCCACATATTCACCATCAGTAGTGTTCCCCTACCTATCTATCAGTGTGGTAAGGTAGGGAACACCTATTTTTCTTACCTCATTCTCATGAAGACTTGTAGTGATTATGGCCACTGAGGCCATCAGTAGAAGTTCTATCAAGATTTATAATTTCCCTTTTATGGTCATGGATTTTCATCTCCAAATTCCACTATGGTGTAGTCAGATGCTTCAAATTTTATAGGACTCTAGCCATAGGCCATGGGAGTGAGGTACCTTCATATAGTGGATGAGTTTCTAGTAGATTTTGACACAAGCCTAGCTATAGTGATAGGTAACATATTCATTTCATATTCTATAGAAACTAATTTTTTATATACATTCCTCGCACTCATTTATATTTTCATGTTTTATTATATTTTGAAACTTTTTCTAGAGCACATATCTTTTTAATTAGATCGAGTGATTCCTATTAGAAAGAGGAAGGACAAAAGGTTTCATTTTCCTATGTATTCAATATTAATAGTTGATTTGGAGTTGGTATATTATGTCTTAATCCATATAATCAATATCATTAATGACCTTATCAGGATGGATTATCTAGTTGTTCATTATGCTAAGATTGATTTTCATAATCAGCTTGTTTGATTCTCTACAGCTAATGGGATCTATCTAATGTTTTAGGGAGAGTGGAATCTTAGGACTAGTTTTGTGGGGCCTTCCCACCCATAGCTCAGGACTTTCTTGTTTGTCATTTCATATGATGTTGATTTTTTTTCCTTACTTTTTGATCTCATGTTGGGTGTTTGGGACTATCCCAATGTTTTCTCAGATGTCTTTAATTATATTCCTCTATAAAGGGATATGAAGTTCATGACTAATTTAGTGCTAGGTATGCAATCGATTTATATACCCTCATATCACATTTAACTTTTAAATCTATCACGAACCAACCCAAGGAAACCCTAAAAAGTCACCCAAGTCAACCTATGATAAGGCCTGAGAGGCATTCTCAATCCTCTCAAGATGAAAAATAGTTTCAACCATAAAATAGAACTCAACTAGGAATGATTTAGCCTTTAAATGAAAGAATAAAAAAACAATATCAAAATAGAGAACAACTTGCAGTGGAAAAGGGAAAAAATGGCCAAACATACCACCAAGTGAACTCATGGGTCACCACCAATCGTAGAACCTTACACACTCCAAGAGGAACCTAAAACTAGATAATATGATGTAGGCGTGATAACAAGGATGCTCAAAAGGGATTCCAAAGAAGAAACATTCATGATATCTTACTATTAAATAGAAAACCATGTCATTCAAGTTTGAAAATACAACATATAAATATAATATTTTCCATTATTATTAATAAAACCATGTAATTGGATTACATTTTTAAGAAAACCCACTTTCCATTGCATTTCCAAATATTTTCCAAAACATGAAAATTCACTTCAATAAATTCCATTAAAAGATAAGTAGTGCTGGAAGAATAATTTTAATATAGAATGCAGATCAAGAGTATCGCTTTATGTAAATATAAAAAAATAAAGGAAACTATAATATATGTGAAATAGTTATCATGGGATATACCTAAACACCAAGTGAAGAGATCCTAGATTTACTCAATTTGAAATCCATTTTCCAAACTATCGTTTTGTTCCATATTCAATAACCAACCTGACTGCTCTTAGATAGCCTCACTAATGGCACATTTCACATGGAATTTCACTTCCATGGAGATGTAGTCTGTCTAATTAAGACTAAATATAAACCCTATTCTGAATCCCACAATGACTACTAGGATCCCATGAAAACCACATAAAAGAGAAGCGTGGAGGTCATTATGCACTTGAAACTAACATGAGTGCCAACATCAATGCCTTTCCCACTTCCCCGCACTATCTACGTGGAGACCCTCTCTAACCCTATAGAAACCATGGGGGTTCCCATTATATAGAAAAAATTTCAAAGGTGCAAACTAGTCTTACACATCATGAGAGTTCAAAACCATTTTTCAAGAAGTACTTAAAGGAGACATATAGTCCCTACTAATTTTAATGAAGTGTTATTTATAAAAACCAATCAAACAATGAAAATACATTAAAAGTTTCTATAAAATGTTCATATCATATTATAAAATGAAAAAAAAACATGTTGAAAATTTTGGTAAATTATGTTAAATGAATGAAATTACAATTTTTATATGACACAACTAATTTTCATAGCATATACATAGAATATAGTAATAAAACATAATTTTAAAAAACTTGATCAATCATGGAAATAAAATTAAAGGCTACAACATATAGAACCAACCTCAACGGAAAGAGAATCGAGCTGAAACACCTTGGAACATAAAGTCTTTAATGACGGTAACTCGCACATAAATGCATATACACCTCTATATATATTTATGTACCCTTAATTAAATGTATATATTCCTATTTCCATGGGGGAATATGTACGATGAATATATATATATATACTTATATACTTATATACCTATGTATATGTGTGCAAGCTTTTCTGGTGACACAATACACCTTAAACAGTAAGAGGCAACAAAAAACACCAAAAGACCCCCAAAAAACAAGAATAATAAAAATGGTGGAAGAAAAAATACCCATACCGTGGAAAAAAACTAAAATGAATCAAAAAAAAATCCTTTAGCTTCATATGCTGAAATATGCACAAAGCCAACCAGACATACCCATTTCATGCCATATTAATAGAGAAACTAGGAGAAGAGAAAAATGACAAAAATGGAAGGATGGAAAATTTAGAGAAGGTACCTTGAGGTGTCAACCAAAAAATGTAAGAAATATACTTAAATAGCTGGAATAAGTGAGAATGCACTGAGTAGGGTGGTGTGTGACCATGGAAGAAGGGAGGGGTTCTCACCTGATATGGAGAAAAGAGGGGGATGAAAACCCCATTATAGGGTTTAATAATCATCATCATCATTGTAATAGTAATAAATATAATAATAAAAATAACATTTTTATTATTATTATCGTTAACACATATATTTGTTATTATTATTTTATAATAATTTTTATTTACTTATTCTTTATAGACACGAATCATGGTTTTCCCACACATTTTGGAAATCCATACACTAACCATGTTCCTATACTAATGGTTTTATATACCTCACAGGGGAAGCCACAAGGTTTTCCAAATCAAGTGTCGATTGTGAAATTTAACTCTGTCATGATTACAGAAACCCTCACACGATCTGTGCATGATTTCTATATACTCTGCGCTCTCAATGAAACTATGTTTTAAACCCTTTAATTTTAAAATTTAAAAGCAGTTCTACCTGAGACTCAAAAATAGTCAAATTATAATAAAATAATTAATAAATCATATTTGGGGTCTAAAAATTCTCCCCACTAGGGCACTTTATGCCCCCCAGAAATTCTAAAGATGTTTGGTTGATCATGAAATAAAGCAAGGACAACTACCATCCATAATGATATTTTATAAATCTGAAGATTAAGGAATTTACACTCTTCTTCTCCAAACAAAAAGCACTGAAATCACAAAATAATCCAAAGAAACCGTACTCAAATATCAAACCATGGCCAAGAAGACAATTAAAAAGACTAAATAAGTCAGATCATGAGTGAAATAATGGAAAGAGGACCCACGCCTTTAAACACAACCTCAAATAAGAAACCCCCTAACCCCTAATATATAATTCCCCAAAGAAATTTATCCTAGTATGTTTGGGATACCTATGATCATTCATCACACGACCCACTACCCAGTCTAACCAACCAAAACTATGATAAAGGTCAAGTAGGGTAGTAAAAAAGAATTTCTTGGTCATGAACACCTTGAAAATTGATTTTTTTTCATGATCTCATACTATGGGGTCTAACCCACCATATTAGGGATCCGTCCAAAAATTGATTTCCCAAGTCAAAAAAACTCAAAAATCCCAACAAAACCATTAACACTAGTGTGAACTATTAACATTACAATTCGAAAATGACCAGTTTAAGAGAAGAAATCGGAAAGACCAGTTGTGGGTATTCCCACCATTAAGGAACTAACTATAAATGTTGTTTCACTAAGGGGAATTCATGAAAAACTATTATCCAACACAAACAGAACCCAACCTAAAAAAATTAAACTAGAACAAAACTCAATCATGACTCATAATTTACAAAGATTGAGCATCTCGAAATAGGTACCACCCAAAGAAAACATCACTCTTAAAGATAGTTATCAATTCATGAGTTCTCCTCCCCAAGGCACAACCACATAAATCACCAGAAAACTAGGACACCAATATCTCTCTACAAAAAGTTTCAAAAAATGTAAATGCAAATTAAAGGGAAACATAAATATTTTTCCACTCTAACATTGTAAACAACATGTTGGATGCACATACCTCACACCAAAAAACTCCATTAGCGTGTAAATAATTTCACTCTGAGGCCTATTTATTGATCCTAGATGTGTTGAATTAGCTACTTCCCCACAGTAAAGAGCCTAAAATCTTAAATTGAAACGTTCTCTTTATATAGAGTGACCTACATAACCACTATATAGTAAACCAAGTGGACATGCTGAATAGAATATATTCTCATAAGCCAACTACGAATGAGGTATTCACCTTTTTCTTAGCTAATAAAGGTTGAAGATAACCCAAAAATACCCAAGTGTGACTCAATGTCTAGAGAGGCTTCATCTCCACCACTTGATCTTGATTTTGGGTAGATTCATCAATAAGAATACAAATAGAAACACTTATTAATAATTTATCGCAAGACTCCAATTACCACAAACTCACCAGGACCAAACCACAAAACAATAACCAATAAAACTCCTAAAACTAATATTTGATTAATCACAAAGTAATACATTCTAGAGTATGACTTTCCACTCGCTATTTGTATTTTTCTAAGGCATACTCAAAAAAATCTCAATCAAAATTCATCATAAACCAAAACTACACACTTTTATCACAAATCAATACCAAATATAAAATCACCATTCCAATCACACCCCCTAAAACAAAAATGTCAGAGCCTAAAAAGGAAAACCCCAAACATAAAAAAGAAAACATCACACAATAACCACTTACCAAAAATTTTCAATTTCCATTATGAAAAAACATTTCTTAAAACATTACTAGACTTAGAAACCGAACACCCACCATTGGTATTACAATCAACCTCACATATATATATCCTTATACTAGATCAATAACCCATCTACACAAACTAATAACCGTCTGTTTCCAATACTATATGTGAGAGTTCATAGTAATACCAAGGATCAAATAAAAAAATAAAAACATCACATTCCAAACATCTCTTTAAGATTCCCCCAACTAGTTTTATAACACTCTGTTTATTATCAAAAAAAATATTTAGATTCTCGATTTAATATCTTTCATAATTTTTCAAAAAAAAAATTAAAATCCCAAAAAATTTCCATTCCATTTTAGATTATCTATTTATAAAACCTTTTAGAATTCTGAAATAGTTTCCAAATCCCTTTCCATTTTCAAAAGAACCATTTTAATTTTCCAGGAACCCAAGGTTTACATTGTAGAAATATTTTTTTTAATAAACCAAATACCATTATAAAACCCAAGAGTAAACATAAAAAATTATACTAAAACAAATACCAAGAATAAGAAATAGCAACACAATTTTTCAATGAATCAAAATACCAAACCATCAAAATAACCCCTATTACACACAACTTGGATTCACTTTTTGAAAGTTTGTGCACCAACTGGGTGAGAACATTAGAGGATATCAAAGGTAGTTTCATGTTTTGTACATGGTTTTCTAGACTGTGAACAGCAACCATGAACCCCTTTGAATTATTACAAAATACCCCCTCTAAGACTTATTGTTTCTCAAAATAACCCACAAATTATCAAAGACAAACATAACACTCTATCAAAAAAACATCAAAAAAATCTATGAGAAAAGATCATATTTTTAGGCATAACCATACCGGACCACCCTAGAAATTTAACCATCCTTCCAAATAGGTGTTGATCAATCACCTTCTTGTGACTAACAACTTGGATTCTAAAAATCCTAGCTCTGAATTACTGTACATCCCCAAATAATAATGGATAACCTACTCTAATACCACTTTGTCACAAAACAACATAGGAAAACCCTAAACTAATTACCTGAGGTGTCCTATGATAATGCCTGAGAGGCGTTCCTGATCCACTTGGGCTGGAAAATAGTTTCGAGCATTAGATAAAACCCTATTGGGAATGATTTAGACTATAAATGGATGAAAAAATAATAATATAAAAATAAAAGAACAACTAGAAGAGGAAAATAAATAAAAATAAATGGCTAAACATACCTCCAAGTGACCTTGTGGGTCAATAACAATCACATAACAATGATATCTCTAACTGTGATCTAAAACTGTAGGAACCTAAAACTAAAAATGATGATTTAGGCATGAGCACCGAGATGCTCGTTAAGGATTACAAAGAAGAACCAAACCCCATACCTTTCCTTTAAAAATAAATCCATGTCATTCTTATTTGAAAATGCATCGTAATAAAATAATTTTTTCCATTATCTTCAATAAAAAAGAGTAACAGGATTCCATTTCTAAAAAAACACTTACCATTACATTTCCAAAGTAGTTTCAAAACATGAAAAGTCACTTCAATAAATTACTTTTAAAGATAACCAGTTTTGGAACAATAATTTTAATATGGAATGAAAAAAAATGGTTTCAGTTTATAAAATTATCAAAAAATAGAGGAAATTAGAATTCATTTGAAATAGTTATCATGGGTTATACGTAGACACCAAGTGAATATACCCTAGATGTACTCAGTTCAGAATCGGTCTGTCGACCTATAGATGTGATCCATATTCAATAATTAACCTAGATGTCTCAAATAGCCTCACCATGGGCACAACCCACATAGACTTTCCCTACCATGGCGATCTAGTTTGTCTAATCATGACTAAATAGAAACCATCTCTCCAATCCTATTATGATGCCTATGATCACATGACAGTCACAAAAAGGAGAAGCAAGGAGGTCATCAAATGCTTGAAACAAACATGGTTTCCAATGTTCATGCCTTTCCCACTTCCCAACACCATACATGAAGAGACTCTCCATAACAAGAAGAAAAAAATGGGGGTTCCCATCATACAGTAAACATTTCAAAGGTTCTAATTCAGCCTACACATCATGAGAATTCAAAACCAATTTCCAAAAAGTACATAAAGGATCCAAATAGGCCCTACCACTTTTAATGAAACATAATTTAGAAAAACCAATAAAACCTTGAAAATACTTTACAATTTCCAATACAAGTTTCAATGAAAATATTAAAATGAAAAACTCACATTACAGGTTTAGGTAAATTATGAAAAACAATTGAAATTTCCATTTATAAGTAATGAAAGTAATTTTCATATCATATACATATCACTAAATAATAATAAAATATTTTTAAAAAACTCAATAAATCAAGGAATTAAAATTAAAGGCACAGACATAAAGACCTACCTCAATGGGAAGATAATCAAGATGAAAAACCCCATAACTTGATGTCTTTAACAATGATCACTCTCACTTACACAAATATGCACCCCTATATATACTTATATACCCTTTATCCAATGTTCATATTTTTATATCCATGATGTAATATCTAGAATGATTATATATATATATAAATGTGTGTGTATGTGTGTGTGTGTGTATATATACATACACACCTATGTATATGTGTGCAAGCTTTCATGGATCCACAAAACACCTTAAACAACAAAAGGAGACCAAAAATCACCGTAATACCCCCATCAAATTTGGAACAATAAAGATGGTGGAATAAAACAAAACCAAATTGTTTTGGGTAATCAAAACAGACCAAAACAATTTTCCTTTTGTGATGGATGTTGAAATACACATTGATGCATCCTGATAGACCCATCACACTCCCTATTAAAAAGAGAAAATCAAAAATTGGCCCACCAGAAACCCTAGGGTCCAGAAAAAAAAAGTAGAGTGACATTGAGAGTAAAAAATTCTTGAAATTGAAGGAGGAGTGAGGTAGAGGCCATACCTTGAGAAATTGACCAAGAAAATGAAATAAATTTAATGAAATCATAAGAATAAAGGAGATTTCACAAAGTGGGGTGGCACGTAGAAATAGAGAAAGGGAGGGGGGTTGTCACACAGTATGGATCGGAGTGGGGGATAAATACCTTATTTGAGGGTTTAATAATAATAATTATTATTATTATTATTATTATCATCATTAAAACATTTATTTATAATTATTTTTTTTCTTTATTTTTAATTTATTTTTTTCTATACACCAAGCATGGTTTAGTCGCAAAGTTTGGAAAAATGTGCACCAACCATGTGCCTCTACTTAATGTTTTAGACACCTCACATGGATATCCACATATATTTTTAAACCATGCACCTTTCATGGGATTCGGCTCTGTTAGGATTACAGACACAATTTCATAGTGTAGGCATGGTTTTTTACTTATCATGCACTGAACACGCTCCTATTCTGGAAACTCCCAATTTTAATATTTAAAATGGGTTTAACCCAAAACTAAAAAAAATTATAATTAAATAATTAATAAATCATTTTTGGTTTGTGACATAAGCTAAAAGATATTAAGATACAATTGGATGATTTTCTTGATAAGGGCTTTATTCATCCCAGTGTTTCTCTATGGACAGACCTTGTACAGTTTTCCATGAATTTGGATGGTTTTTTCATTTATATATATACTATAGAAAGTTGAACTGTGTAATTATTTTGAATAAATACCATTTACCCTATGTGGATCACATGTTTGATCAATTAAATGGGGAGAAGTGGTTTTCAAAAATCAGTCTTCTGTTAGGATATCGTCATTTTATGGTTTGGGAGTCTTATATAAAAAATAACACTTTCAAGAGAAGGTATGGCCATTATGAATATGTCGTCATGCCTTTTGGTCTAACAAAGACTCATGCAGTTTTCATGTATTTGATAAACCATATATTCCATCAGTATCTCGACACCTTTTTTTTAGTGTTTGTGGATAATATCCTAGTTTATTTGATATCTGAGTGTGTGAATGGGCACCATATGAATCTTTTCTTAGATCCTAAGGAGTCACTGCCTTAATGTAAAGTTTCAAAATGAAATTTCTGAATCCAAGAAGTGAAGTTCTTGGGACATGTGATTTCATAACATGGACTCTGATTAAATCTTGAAAAGGTGAAGGCCTTATTCTCATGGGGTAAACTACAAAACATTGTTAAGATACATAGATTTCCAGGTCTACGAGATATTATCTACGGTTTACCAAGGATATCTCAATGGTATTATCTGATTTGATTTTCCTTTCCAAAAAATGGTTGAAATTGAATTGGGAAACTAAATTTCATAATTATTTTGATGATTTGAAAATAATTATAACATCATCTCCTATTATAATAATTAATGAGCTTTGTAAGGGGTACATGGTATACTCTGATTCTTTTAACACTAGTCATGGTTGGGAACTTATATAGTATGATTGCATCATGTCCTATGTATCTCTTCATGTTTGAACACATGTAAAAAATTTCCCCACTCATGATTTATATATTTTCATTGTAATGCATGGAAGCACTATTTTTTGGGTATAGGTTCATGGTCTTTTATGATCATAAAATTCTAAGTTATATATTTTCTCATAAATACCTAAATATTAGATAGAGGTTATGGGTGTAATATCTCCAGATGTTTGACTTTCACATCACCTATACTCATGTGAAAGAGAACACTATTATTCATACCCTTGATAAAAAATTTCCTTCCCAACTTATTTTGGAAGAAAAGGAGGAGTAGAACCATGTGGGAATTTTCACCAATTTACATCTGGACACATGAGAAGAGGATTCAAATGTGGTTCTAACTAGTGTTCAGTTATCATCATCTCTCTTTTAGGATATTATGTAGGACCTGTAGTAGGATGATGAGTGAAAGGAATCAGGTAAACCATATATGGTGGGGAGACTATTTTAGGTTGGTCTCTTCATTCTAATAGTATTCTTTAATTTGGGGATGATTTCTTTATCCCTTCATCTATAATGAATTATGTGTTTCATTATTTCCATGGTTATTCATTTTTCATTCACCCTAGAACTATGAAGATATAATATGATATGAGATGGAGTTTTAGGTGGCCGATTGTGAATCAAAACATTGATGATTATGTGTCCCTCTATTACACCTACTAAAAGCAAAGGTAGAGCACCTGAAGCCATCTGGTCTGTTCCTACATATTCTAGTTCCTGTTTAGAAATTGTACAATGTGTCCATAGACTTAATAATTGAATTATTAAAAACTGTCCCTAGAAACAATTTTATCTGGTTGGTGATTGATCGGTTAACAAAATCAACTCATTTTATTCTGATCATGGACACTACCAAGATTGAAAACCAAAGTAAGTTATACATGTAGAATATTGGGAGGTTTTATGGGGTCCCCTATTCTAATGTATCAAATATAGTCCCTAGGTTCACCTATTGGTTTTGGAAGAGTCTACAAGAGGTGATATGGACTCCGGTCAGATTGAGTATAGTTTACTAGCCACAGATGAATGATTATACAAAGTGTAATATATATATTTTGGATGATATTATCCATTCCAATATCTTTAATTTTAATGGATCTTGGAACAACCATATGGGTTTGGTTGAGTTAACTTATAATCATAGTTACCAATCATCGATCAAAATTGATCCCTTCAAGGATTTGTATGGTCACCCATGCAACTCCCATCTTTGTTAGACATAGGTAAGAGAGGCCTCTTTTGTGGGACTGGGTCTGATTTAAAATAATTCAATTGGGATTTAAGATATATATTGATGGTTGGATGTATCTTATAGTCTTAAGAAATCATATTCATATCTTCCATGACTTCATTTGGATTTTTACTTTAGTGATCAATTTTTATTGAAAGTTTCTCCCCATTTGGGTCACCATCATCTTAGGAAATTGAGAAAACTATATCCATGATATGTTGGACCATTTAAAATCACTAAATGGTTTTTAAATGTCGCTTATTGGTTAGAATTATCATATTATATTCGGTGTATACATTATTTTTTCCATATTTCTTAACTCAAGAAGTACCACCTTGATCCATCCCATGTTTTAATTGGGGATGATCTTGTTTGGAAGACATATATTTCCCTTATAGAGAAACTAGTGAATATTGTTGATTTTTAGATGATATTATTTCATGGGAAGTCTACTTTTTGTCCAAAGATTTATGGATCCATGAATCAGATCATCCTGATACTTGAGAGCACAAATCATTAGTGAGAGAGCAGTGGCCTTACCTCTTTTTATATCATTTTTCTTCCACTTGAATTTATGTGCATATATTTTCCTATGGTATGGATAATTTCAATATCTTGGTTATTTTATTCTAATCATCTAATGTATAAGATGTTGTTCTTATAGTTAAGGGGGTTTCAAAGGTGATCTAGGGTTTTTTAAAGGACTTGGGATAATATTGGGCTTAATGAGTTTGTTCACACTGTGAATCATATATTCAAAATATGAATTAATCCTAGGATGAATCTATGGTTCTAGTTCTATATGTAAAAAATTTTAAAGACATGAAATTAGATTTACATCATGAACCTTGAATTTAGTATTTTTATTTTAAGGTGACACATTTTCTGCTATATCATCCATCTCATGAGTTCACATCATGAAATAGTAATTCATTCCATAAATTATACCATTTCTAGAAAATTCATTTAGTTGAGCACACTAATCCTTTCACATTCACCTTCCTCCTCTCTCAATTTAAACCTAGTCCTACTCTAGATAATTTTGGGTGAATATATCTCTTTTGGGATTCTCTAATTGGTAATTTGATCTTCAAGTTTGTTGTTTTGTCCTATTTTGGTATGTTAGATCATTATCTTATTGTTTTCTTCTTTCCAATTATAATTTTTTTTGGTCTTGAGTAATGTTTTTGGGATCTGTTGATCATGTGATTATTCTTATCCCATTCATTATAGATTTGTTTTGTTCTTGTATTCTAAAGGTTGGTTTTCTTGTCTGATATGGTGTAGAAGATGATAATATCAAGGTATGTATTGATCTACCTTATTCACTGACCTTTTTTTATTATAGGATGTGATTTTAATATCTGAGAATCAAAGTTAGATCCTTTTTTCATTACTGTTATATTTTTCTCCCCTTTCGGTGTGTCTATTCTATTATGGGTGGTGTATGACCTATTATTTATGTTGGTGGTTTCTTATATAGACTTTTTTATATAAACCATTAATGCTCTGGATTTTAAAATATTGTTTTCTACATTAATTTGAATTATTATTGATTGATTGATTTGTTTTTGCGAATAGGTTTTTGAGAAAAGTTGGTTTTCTCCCTCATTTCAATGAAATAATGGGTATTTTCAAAGCATTGTGAAATGGATTAAAAATGGGTTTTTAAATAATTTTTTTATGAATAAATGGTTGTTTAATATTTTTTGAAATGTGATACTACCTTTGAAATTTATTTGATATATTCCTCACATGGGATTCTTGGGTAATTAGGTGGATGGTGTAGTATTGGGGCTTGACCATTAGTTTAATAAGGTGGTTAACTTTTTGGGGTTCTCTGTCATTCCTAGATCATATATTCATTGGATCTAACTATTGATTAAAATTTTAGGGGGTTCAATTCCCTATACTTTGATGCATGGGTTTAGGGAACTTAGGTGAACACTAATTTTTTTGTGATTGAGGTACAAGTGCCCTAACTACACTAACCTTATGTTATCCTATTGGAGTTTTCCTTTTTTGTTGGCTTTATTCTAATTGGTTTTATTTTGAGATGATACATGCTTTGACTAATAAAATTGGTTATAGGAATTATGATTTGAAACTATTTCACCTAGTTTTGTGAAATATTTAGAAAATGGGAAATTGTTTACTATAAGTTTTATATAAAACAATTTAACTATATATTGTTCCTTGATTTCCTTCTCTATGAGAATATTGGGATTATTACATAGATACTTGATATGGAACACCTAGGTGGGATCCTACTAATACCATTAATCTCACTACATGTACACTCCCTTAGGGATGTGTAATCCTTGTCTTATTTGATGTAGGAAAGGGAAAGGTGCCATTGTGAGGTAGTGTGGTTTATATTAGCTGGGTACAGGTAGTTACAGTTGGGATTGTGTGATATTTTTAAAATATTACATGGAGTTTTTTTGAATATTTTTTATTGTATTTCTGGTTTTGTGGATATGTTCTTGGGTTTTTTTATTACTTTTGGGGTGTATCACTTTTGTTTTCATTCTTTGATTATTGAATATTTCTTTTATGATTTTCTTTATATACACACTATGTATCTTGATTCATTTTTAGATAAATCATCCCCATTGGTTGTTATTCAAATCTTGAGTACTGGTCTCCAATTTTTGGGGATCTAAAACACCTTTCGGGTTTTATCATAGACAAGTTTGGATCCTAATCATATAGGTATTCTAGGTCGGGTCATGACATTTATATTGGGAATTTAATTTTTAATGACATAACCTTATCGTTATTCACATTGAGAAGAATGTTTGTGATAATGTTTTCTTACATTTCTTAATTAGAAATGAAAATAAAAGGATCATTTAAATACTCATAAGGACTTGGAAGTAATCAATATCAAATGTGATATATGAAACAATGAGAATGGAAAGTATCGAGAAGATATTTTCATAATGAAATATCATTAGAAATATATTTTCCTTTGAAGATTAAAAAATATGAAATTTCATGATGGATATTCTAATAATATTTCAAGATGTTTTGAACTGAATCTACATAAGACAAATGGATTAAAATTTCATGACTCACATTTATTAATGGATTAGTTTCGACTTTTATAAGCGCTTAATTTTTTACCTAAAAAAATAATTTTCATTATAATAAAAATTTTCATATTTCCTAGATAGCTTCATGAAAAGAAATTAAATCCCAATGAATTTGATATATTTTGGGAAACAATTATATGGACACAATCTAATTGTTTATATATTCTTTCCCCCATCATTTTTGACCATGATGATTCATCTGATAGTAAATTTTTCTAAAAAACGTAAAATAAGAGGTCTTATACATTATCAAAGGATATATCACATATAGAGGTATTTTATTTTAATATTTTTTACATTAAAAAAATATAATTATCTTTTTCAATATATAAAAACATTATTTACAAATTGTATACCTTTTTTATTGGGTATACAGACCATTTGAAGTCTTATTTAAAAAAATCAAAACCAGAAGTCTCTAATATGGAAGGTTTCCTTGCATAAGAGTTTCTAACCTTCAATTTAAAGTATTTTTATTTGATATATATAATATTCAATCAAGTAAGATGTTTTTATGAAAATATAATTCAATTGAGGTAAAATAAAGAGTCATCAATGTTTCTAACTTTATGTCAATAATTTGGAAAATTATATTCATTTTCATTGATATATATGCAGTTAATAAATGAATATATATTTTTTCTACTAAATACTAATATTTTTTTATCCCTACGTAAAATAATTAATGACACAAATTAAATGACACCTTAGGATCCAAACTCAGAATGAGACAAATATAACAACATTTTTTACTAAAAAAATGGTGAATGGTTTTCATGTTGGGTAATTTCTTAATATAATACATAGTTTGAATATTTTTTAAATTAAATAAATTATATATAAAAAGTTATACCACCTTTTATAGTTAATTATTGGTGATAATCGATCTAAATTATACTAATGTTTTAAATTTTTAGATTAAGGTTCTTTATTTCATGCGAAGAGATTAAATTCTTACCGGTTGCATATTTTTTATCATGAGGAAGGCTTAAAAACACAAAATCAATGGTATATTCATAGTTGTATAACAATTTTACTATGGAAATATGTTTTATATTATCAATTTAAATTATAATGGAAAATTCACAGTTGTGTAATTTAAATGTAATTAGGTTAATATTAACAGGGATATAAATTATGATTAATTAAAATTTACTTATTTTTGTTTCTCTTATCTGATCGATACTAGAGAACGATAGGAACACAGTCCATATATTATGGATTCCCAAGAAATAATTGTATATTACATTGATAATATAGTGGAAAATATGTGGAAGGTTGTTTTTCACATAAAACCAAGAGACTTGAATGATATGGGTGATTGTGGAGAACTAGTTTTTGATAGTGAAGCCCATCAAAAAAAATAGAATGAATTTTTTTACCTAATGATATTTAAAATTTCACCCCTATAGGGGATAGTGAAGAAGAATAATAAGGAACATAATAATAATAAATAATGTTTATAATGGAACCTCATAAAAACATGAACAACCAAGAATACAATCTTTATGTTTTTGATATTAAGAAATTAAAGAAATGATTTTTTTATATTAATAAATAAAAGGAATATTTTTTATATTAATAAATTAAATGAATTTTTTTATTTTTATGTTTTAACGCCTTTAAATTATAAAATAAGGACATTGAATTTGATAGTGTGTATGACAAGAGACACCAAGCATAAAAGGGAATATAATACCTACAGACCTTACGATATATTTATTTTTAAAATAAATTAAATCTATTTAATAGCTTTCATCACATGAAAAACTGATTTTCTCTTACATTACATGCAATAATGAGTTTATTCGATAACTTAAATTACACATAAGACTGAGTTTTACCAAACAACAATATACTATTAATATTATTATTTAATATGAAAATTTATCTACTAATCATTGGAATAAGAGGGAAAGAGTTGGATTAAATAAATTTTAAAATATATAGTTTACACACATTTATTATCTATCTATTGATTATAAATAAAATAATAATCATTTAAAACAAAATAAATATTTTATTAGAAAATTGTATTTTTTTTAAAGAACCAATGAGTAACCCTTTGCAAACATAATTTAAAATTAATTTTTTCAAATTAATTAATATTTAATTGAAAAAATAAAATTAATTTTGGAAATTATATAAAAAAAATTATATTTGGTATAATGTTTTTGATTTTTCTATGAAGTTTTATTTTTTCATGAATAGTGAATAATACTAAATTTTAATTGAAAACTATCTTTTCCTTTAAATATTTTATAATGTTAAATTATATTTTTAATTTTTTGAAAGTAAAATTAGTATAATTATATATCAATTAATCCAAATAATGTCATTATAAAAAATTTTATATTTAATTTTTTTATAAAAACATTGTAAATTTTTTCACATTTTCCCATTAAAACCCGGTTTTCTCATCACATCTACGGGGTTAATTTTAAATTAAATTTTTCCACTTATTTTAATTTAATTTGGAAAAATTTATTCTATATTTATAACAAGAATAATTTATTATGTCTAATAAGTTCAACTTAATTTTTTTCCAAAATTAATAGTGAAAATAGTAAAAATAAATTATCGTGGTTAAGGTAAAAATTTGTTTACTAAGGGATTAAACTAAAACATATAGGGGTAAAAATAACCTAAAAACTTTTATAAAAATATCTTCTATATATATTTAAAAAATTAAACCCCTATGGATCTATAATTTATTATTGTTAACCCTTTTTAAATATAAAAAACCTGGGAGCACTCAATTCTTCTCAAAAATACCAAATGTGTCCTCTCCCCCACTTATAAAAGGCCACCCTCTCTTCGCTCTTATTCACACCTTAAAACCACTTTATTATGACCAATAAATTCATAAATAACTTCAAAAATTCCCTCATATCATCATATAAGTCTTATTTTGGGCATAAATACAACAATTTAAGGATTTAGTGCAACCTTAAGGAGGATATCGGAAGAAGAGGTAATGTTCTTCAACAACTGTCTTTATTTTACTTATTTATCCACCTAATTATTTTTTACTAATTATATTCCATAAAAATTAATGTTTCAATAATAATTTAATTACCTAAACCCAACTCCACTTCCACCAAATGGTTTACAAAATCATCATTTTTGTGTCAGGCGGACTATCGCCTCACGAACCAATGTCGCTCTTTTTCCTATTTCCACATCCCAAGGTTGAGTACGATGATGGATATAAATTATATATATAATATTTATAACATATTTATACCGTTATATTTAATATATCATGTATATATTTTTTCCTCCCATTCCATATGAGATATGATAACATTGCTTGGGTGTAAGACTGTCTACCGCCTCTTTAAGTGTTGTGAATCATCTTTCACTAACGGTTCACATGGAAGATGATAAAGATAAAGTTAATGATTATTTGGGATATAAATGAAATAATTATGAAATAAATTTCGTACTTATAATTCTTTAAATATAATATATATCAATTTATTTCTTTCCTTTTCACTTACGTAAAGATGACAACATCATTTTTGTGTGTGTGGACTACCGCCTTCACGAAGCGATGTGACTCTCTTTTCATCACCAAACCACATGGATTAAATATATTAGTATATAATATGTTATATATGATATTATTCTCATTATTTTAAGTATAAATTATCAATTAAATTATTTCTATAATGATCATTTAAAAATGGAAGTATTACTTAGGCGTTCGTATGACCTATGGTCTCCATGACAGTAACGTACTTCATTTTTCAAAAAAATAATTCATATTTGGTTTTAAAATTAAAATTGATATAAAAATATGATAATTATTTAATTATTATTACTATATAGATGATATAACTATATAATTTGTGTAATAATTAGATCATTCATCATGAAACACGCATGAGGAAACAAGGAAATTAACACCCAATGTAATGTAAATTAATTAATGAATGGGTAATAAGATTATACAAAAGGATCATATATGATATTATAAATATTTTTATGTTTATGGTATAAGTTAAAAACATTTTTAATACCACTATATTGTATTTTAATTCACTTTCAACCGAAAATCTATTTATGGTAAGGGATTTCATCTCAGTTTCATTTCATTGAGGCATGTTGTAATGATATGCAAAAAATTTATTTTATCTGGTGTATATACTGACCATTTGACATTTAACGTGAAATATTACATCTATGTGTATTTTACGTAAGATTTACCAATTGGTCAAGAATTTTGAAACATAATTTCTTTTCATTGTCTTATATTACTTCCTCATTGTCAATAATGTTATAAGATTATGTGTACAATGGATTTTTAATATCTTTTTTTTCACTTTTTTGTCTATATTTACATTCGATTCACATAATTTATTCATTTGTTGATTCTCACTTCAATTTTATGATCTTTTCAAGGGTTTACTTCACAATTTCATTTTAATCGAGATTGTCTATTCTTGAATTTCAACTGAAGGAAATTATTTGATCATTGTTTAATAAACCCTTTAAGTTTATTATAATATACTTAGTAGTGATTTTTTCATGTAATTATGCCATTTTTTTACTCTTTGGTTCGAAAAATAATTGATATAATTTTTTTTATAAAATTGAACTTCATTCGGTCATAATTCTATTTTCTTCTAAAACCATGTTTTCTAAAAATGTTTTTAAAAATTTCAAAATGATTTATTAAAAAAATCCCCAATTTTTAATCTTTGAAAAATGTTTTAAAATTAAAATTATTTCTCATTCAAACCAATTCTCATTTGGATTATATCAAAAATGTGAAAGGAATTTTCTTGTTTTTTAAAAAATAAGGCACTTTTCTAACCTTTTTTTAGTGAAAACAATTTTCATTTATATTTTACAGCTTATATGGTATTACCATCCATACTGATAGTTATTTTTTCTTAATCACTCTATTTAAGTTTCTAAGGAAATTTTTAAATAATTTTTTTTAAAAGTTATTTCCAAATAATATTATTTTTCAAAAAAAACAAAATGAAAAGAGAATTTGACTCAAGAATGTTATTAAAGATATTTTTATGGTATTTCTATTCATAAATGAAAACAACCCATTATTATTAATCTAATGGTTATATATTGATATCATCCTTATTATTCCTATGGATAGTTTATGATTATTTTAACCAAGGATAGTATTGACATTTGCTTCCTTGATTAATTTTGTAGTCAATAACTTCCCCTTGAAATATTCACTTTCTTGTTATCTTTAGACATTAAATTTACCCTGATTATCCATATTATTTATCATGGATATTCTCATTTCTTAAACTCTATACCATTTTAACTTATTGTTTTTCATATAAAGTTCTCTTTTTTATATGGGGAAATATTGTTAAACCAATATTTTTACTTAATCTGAATCTTTGATGATATGACATGATGTATTATAATTAAATTGATTATTAGACATATGAGTAATACTTTGGACCTTAAAGATGCGGGTTGGGGATTGTTTATAGAAATCACCTTGATGAATCGATAGTTACATGGGATGGATCTGCTGGCAAGCCTTAGTTAAGTGCATTTTTACCTAGTATGTTCAAAACTATCATTTTAAAGGTCATAACAATAATGGTATCATTTGACCAATAAACATGATGTTCAATAATTTTTTATTTCCTTTATTTCGAATTTTTTATTATTATCCATTGTATTTTCTCTATGATACTATTGGTGGATTTATTTGATTCTCAATTTATTGATAAAATGGCATGTGTTTTCAATTATTTACCTTACCATATTTATTTTAAATTATATCACCATGATAGTAAAGTTATTTAAATGGAATGTGTGTTCAGTTATATACCTTTCAATGTTGAATATGATTATTTATTCATGGTACCTTATGTTATACTTAATCTTTACAGAGCATTTGATTTCACCCTTTTTTTCCTTTCTTAAAAGTCTATGAAGTGTATTATACTTGATATATAAGAATATTCTAGATAGAATATTTTTATTCACAAACAAAATTGTAATTTGTGTTTTTAAATATAATGAATGAATCAAGTATGTATCTAGTTTACCAATAGGACTAAACTATGTTATCCTTTGGGAATTCATTCCTTATATCTCTTGCTAATGTAATAAAGTAAGCATTGGCTCTAGTATTCTGGGGTCGGGGCTGCTACAGTTTGTATTAGAGAAATATTAGTAGAAACCTTATTAACTAGATTTAGGAAATCATAGATTTAGGAACATGACCATATGATATAAATTCAATATAAGTGTATAATAATATCCTAATGTTTTATTAAGGTAGAGATTATATGGTTCTTCTTATAAATACATCCTCATCTAGATAATACAAGTGGACATGGTGCTAGCATAGAGGTACCTAGGGGTAAAAACTCTAAAAAGGGTGAATTTTTCAATACCTAATCATCTCTTATTTCATGATAATGGGCCTTACTAAACACTTGATTTGACACTCCTAGGTGATATTCTTAAGATAATTTATATTTTATTTACAACCCATTAAGAAGGATTTAAATAAAATATGATAATGAATGAGCTAAGTTGAACCAAAGGTGTCTTAGATTGAAAGGATGGTGTATCAAAGGAATAGTAAAATGATTTATATATATATAATAAGGTCATAAAGTGATAAATTATTGAGTAAAAATGAACAATATGATGGAAGGATATATATCTCATCATATGGATCCATTTATAGTTCATTAACATTAATTTGGAGAACAAGGGAATTATATAATTCAATTACCTCTTCAAAAGGTTAAATCCTAAACCAAGGAATTAAAAATGTTGAAATAAAATGATGGAATTATTTATTTATTGGGATACCAAAATTATATTATAGAAGTATTTTTACTAAGGTTATTTTGGTATAAGAATCATAAAAAATTTAAGGATTATGTTAAATTACAAATGCATGTATTTCTTTGTTAACTTAAGAGTTATGAATACCATCATGGTTTAAATTGTTTGAGATTAATCAAAAGATAAAACCCTTAAACACCTCTTTTTTGGTTTTATTTGATGAGATTTTACTAAGATTAAGGATATTTTGGGAGAAATTCTTAAAAAAATTATCCCTTAGTGAAAACGTTATTTGAGGAATAATTCCATCACATTTTATAGATAAAATTGTGAAGACATTGATAACCTTTAAGGTTAATATGATCATTAATTCCATTGAAGTAATAGTCTATAACGTCCCAGATCCAGGTGCTGCCCAGAGGTGCCCCATACCCGGTTGGTCAGATGGACTCAAGCGCATTTCCACCAATGTCAGAGGCTTCCTACTATCAGTGAGGGCCTTAGCTGTGATAGTGTAGAAACAATGCCCCCATTGGCAGAGTAACACAATGGAAACAAACAGTAAATAGTAGCGGAACCAGTAATACCACACAATAGAAGAAAAAAACAGATGAATGATAATATAAACAACTAAAGAAAACATATAAATAATCATTCATGTCAAAAGTATCTAGGAAATCATCCAAACAAGTCACAATGATGGAAATACAGTAATGAAACCAAATACAGAAAACAGTAAATTATAACAGCATCGCAAGCCACAGCTTGGTCCCATGCTCCCCATCTCCAATAGTAATGAAGTAACCGATGTAGAAGGGCTCTTTCCCTTTTCTATACCAACAACCATATAATCTATTTGGGTCTAAAAGCATGATCCAAACATGGTGTGAGATTAATCCTAGTAGGAAACCACCAAAAGAGTTTTTCTTACCAGTATGTGAATATATATAGCTGGTAAATTCCTAAATAAAGCAATAAACTAGGAAGTACTCAAAAGTAAACAAGCCAATAGTTTTCAATTACATTCATTTTCATTAATAAATTATTCAATCCATTGAAAAATGTAACCTCGACATATATATTAAGCTCTGTATCCCCTTGTAATAGAAAAAAAGATGTCTCATAAGACCATCTAAATAAACTAGCCAGACCCAGTCAAAGATTGTGCTTTGACTTGGAAAACTCTTCAGAATCATTCAATCATTCAAAAGAAACCCTATGTAAAAGTACTCACAGACTTACCCCCTACGGTTTAACATATCATCAAATCAATAAATAATAATGACACTCTAGGAAAGCTCACATATTCTAACCACTTTGGTCCCACATAGCAATTATCAAATACAAATGAACATCTGGGTAGCTCTCACAGTCAATACCCCCCTTAGTATGCATTATAATGACCCCCTGGTAGCTCTAATTTTCAATGCCCTATGGTCCAACATTTATTTAATAACAATCCTTTGGGTAGCACTCACAGTTTAAACCCTCTATTCATTGACCCATGGAAGCTCTCACAGTCAATACCTCTATTCAATCATAACAACAATTCATAAATAAAAGTCCCTACTTCAGGAATCTCTCACAGTCAATTCCCCTCGGTTATAATTTCATAATGATAAAGACATGCATCTCATGTAATCATCAACTCCATCCTTCCAAAACTAGGCATTTAAACAAATAATCCTAACCTTATTTCTAGACCCAATGTCCATAAATAATAAAACATGGGAAACACATCCATAATTAAGGTAATAAACCTTATTCATAACAATAACCCTTTACCAAGAAAACAAACCATAACAGGCATTAAAAAGGGTTAAATTCCAAAACAGGAAATACCCTAAACAAGGGTATTCATCACTTTTCACAGATATAATCCAAATACATCCAAAGAAAGGAACAAACCGCCTAACTAGATGTTGTACAAGGAACACCCTTGAACTTCGTCCCTTGAATAATCCTAGAATTTCCTAGATCTACGAAAAGGTCAAAATCGTTCAACCATGGATAACTCAAGAGAGAGGAGAAATCAAGAAGAGAGGTTCTATAGAAAGATAGAACTTGACTATGGGAATCTAATGCACCTAGTGGTTCATCAATCGGAGCTCGAATGGAGGAACAATAGGGGTTTGATGTTCTCGGACATCTCGTCGCTCTCCAGTATGAAACACGGGAAGAAGAGATTTGTTCTGGAGATGAGACATGACCTCGATCTGATTAATCAAATAAAAAATAAAAGTACACTGCATGTTTGTTTAATGTACACTCTTTGTACATGCCTCAAACATCCCTTACTTTAGGTGTTCCACATGACCCTGTACTCGGCTGTTACACAGCCAGTACATGGGTACATGCGGCAACCGGGTACAAGGCGTGTACTCAAAAGTACATGGTGTGTACTTATAAAATTTCCAAATTCTTCCTTTATCCTCAAAAACAACCTGAAATAAGGATCCACACCTAAATAAATATTCGATTTATTACAAAATTCCTTCCTAAATCAATAGGTCCACTAATTTCTCTTCCAAGGGTGGTGAAGAAGAAACTTCAAACAACTCTGTTCACTGTGATCGTATGTCGACCTGCCTCTCCCAAGTCTTGCCTGGTACTCACCTATGCCCCCATAGCACTAGTACCATAAGAACAAACCATCCATATAGAACCTTAAAACTATGATCCACAATCCATATTGGGTGCTCCTCAAGGGATTCATCCAACTCCAACTCAACCTCCTCGGGTTGAAAAATATGAGACGGATCTGAAAAGTAATGTCATAGGTGAGAAACATGGAAGAAGTTATGCATAGACTGATACCTCTAAGGTAACTGAAAATGATAGGAAACTGGCCCAACTCTCTCGAAAACCTAAAACGGCCCGATGTATCTCAGTGAATGTTGTCACTATCTCCTAATACTCATGTGTCCCAACCTCGGTGTGACATGAATGAAAACCTGATCTCCAACCTCGAACTCTAGAGGTCGTCTCCATCAATCAGCATAAGATTTCTGGAGATATTGTGTAGTAGCCATCCTCTTCCAAATCAACTCCACTTACTCAGTGGTCTCCTAGAAAATATGAGGTCCAAACATAGCTGCCTCTCCTACCTCTATCCAACATAGGGGTGATCGGCATGGCCTACCATACAAAGCCCTATAAGGTTCCATATGAATCATCACCTGAAAACTATTATTGTAGAAAAACTGCACTGTGGGTATATGTTTCCCCTATGAACCCCCAAAATCTAAGTCGCATGCTCGAAGAATGCCCTCCAACACCTGAATTGTGGACTCAGATAGGCCATATGTCTGGGGATGGGATGATATACTCAGAAGTACATGTGTACCCAAATCCTTTTGTAGTCACTTCTAGACACGATAAGTACACCAAGAATCCCAATCTGAAATGATAGAGTGTGTAAACCCATGAAAACTTACAATCTATCACATGTACAACCTTCCAATATCATCAACACTTATGTTCTCCTTAATCCGAAAGAAATGTGAAACCTTGGTGATTTTGTCAACAACAACACAAACTGCATCATTCCTTCAAGGTAACCTTGTTAAAAATGTCATGAAATCCATCACAACATTATTACACTTACACTCAGTAATGGGAAACTATTGTAATAGCCCACATGGTTACTGATTATCCACTTTCACCTGCTAACGGGTAGAATATCTCATAACAAAACCAGTAGCATCCCTCTTCATACCAAGCCACCAATACAAACGGTGTACATCTTCATGCATATTGGTGACACCAGGATGAACTAACCAAACTGAGGAATGAAAATATCATAACAATTCCCCATGTATGTCTGCTGACACCCATACTCACCCATGAAAATGCAAGATATCTTCCTCGTCTATGGTCTATCTAGGAGTAGGGTCCTCACCCGACACACTCTCTCGTATTACTAGGCCTTCAGAATCTTATAGCTATCTCATTCTCACTCTAATTTCAGTAGAGTAGAGGTAACAGATATAAAAGAAAGAAAAATATTCCCCAGTTTTTCACACACCTCCAACTACATCTCAGAGAATAGATCCATAAGCTACCACACACTGTTGGCCTCTTCAACTTCCTGTACTTGAGTCCTCCTGCTCAACGCATCAGCCACTGTGTTGTCTTTCCGAGTCGTGTAGGAAATTTCAAATTCAAAGGACTAAAGGTACTCAACCCACCTTTTCTGACTCAAATTCAAATCACGCATAGTAGAGATATACATGTGACTTTTGTGGCTAGTGAAAATAAAAAAATTCTCTCCCAAAAGATAACGTCTCCAAAAATATAAATCATAAACAACTACATCTAACTCGAGATTGTGTGTCGGGTAATTCTTCTCATGTGGCCTAAACTGCCGAGACTCATACGCAATGAATCTTTCCCCAAGTATAATCAATGCTCCCAACTCGATTGCTAATGTATCGTAGTAGATAGTGTTACTCTTTCTTGGATCTGGCAGAACTAGTATTGGTAAGGAATTCAATCTCACTTTCAGATCCTAAAATGATGAATTGCAGAAATTTGTCCACATGTACTTTTCACCCTTCTTAGTCAAGATCTTCTTTGGTGTTGATAAGAATTAAAACTCATTTATAAAGAATCTTTAGAAACTATAAAGATTTAGAAAACTCTATACCTCAAATACGTTCTTATACTTCTCCCAGTAAATTGTAGCTCTCACTTTCTCTATATCTACGGATACTCTTGTCTCTAAGATAAAATGACCCAAGAAGTAAATCGGATCTATCCAAAAGTGGCATTTTGAGAGCTTAGAATATAACTAATTTCATCTCAGTGTACTCAAAATGATCTCAATATGAGTCGCATGGTCATGTCGAGTGTGATAGTACACCAAGATATCATCCACAAAAACTACCAAAAAAGAATCCAAGTAAGGATGGAACACTCGATTCATCAGTTCCATCAAAATTATCAGTGAATTCGTGAGGTCGAATGGCATAACCACATAATATTATAGACCATTCCAACTCCAAAAGACTATAAGAGGTATATCTGATGGTCTAACATGAAATTGAGGGTAACCAGATCTCAAGTTAATCTTTGACAAAAACCAGGATCCTCGAAGTTCATCAAAGATATCATCAATCCTCGGTAAGGGATATCAGTTATTGACCATAAACTATTTCATCTTTCGATAATCCAGACAAATTCTAAGGGTAGTGTATGCCTTCTTCGCAAAAAAAATAGGCGAACCCCCAGGAGAAGTACTGGGTTGGATGTAACCCTTTTCCTGCTATAACTCCAACTGCTTATTGAGCTCCTATAACTTTGGTCATCCATCCTATATAGAGTAATGGACACCGGTGCTACTCCTAGAACATGCTCAATAGAGAAATCAACCTCTCGCTCTAAAGGTAAACCTGAAAAGTCATCTAGAAAAAAAATATATGAAATGATACACCACTAGAGGAAATTCCATCTGTGAATTCCTTTGGTCATATAGATATAAACTAGAAATATGGGCTGTAATTCACCCTAACCCACGATGCTCGGGTCCAACTCTGCTCTCCTAGATGTCTCATTCACCCTTTTGTGGAAAAGAAATGCCCTCTGGTGACATGATACTCACCCTACAGCAATATCAGTTAACAATAGCCTGAAAGAAGATCAACTAATCCATCCTAAGAATGAAATTGAAGTCTTTTATCTCTAATACGTAGAGGTCCCATAAAAAGTGGAACCCACCAACCTTAAGAGGGAACTCCTTGCACTGACGTACACTAGCCATCGAAATTCCCAACGGAGTGTCTAGCATCTTAATATCCTTAGAAGTAAGGACACAGATCCCCAGGCTCTCCACAATGGAAACAGATATAAAACTATAGGAATCCTATTTATTAAAATGTGAATAAGATAAAACAGAGGCAACTAGAATTGTACTGCTAACCATAGAGGGTATAGGATCCTACTCCTACTCGGTTTGCTCCACTAAAAAACCATGACCTATACCATGGCCCTAAAACCCTGCCTAAGATGATCGACCCTATTGTCACTAAAATTTTCTTGAGGGGCTACTACAGTCAAGACCTCCTCATCTTCTAGAATGGCCTGAAGAATTGCAGTTCCCAGACTAATGAGAAATTGGTGGTTCTTCTCTTGAATGTGGATTCAAAACAGGACCCCTATCACTATCTTCTGGTGAGAACACCCTGAAAAAAAAATGCTGAAGATAGCCCATATTTTACCAAGATCGACACTCAATTGGGTCTTTCAGGTAAGGTGGTCTCGTATTCCCACTCTTTCTGCACTGGAAGTATACCACCTGGATACCTAAAGAAACATTTTCTGAAGGCTCCATGAGGGGATTCCTTCTATCAGTCGAAGGAGTACCAGCCTTGGATGCTAAACCGCCCTTGCTCAAATCTCCCAAATCCCTCAGATTACGCAACGTAATCAGCACCTGGTTCACTATATCCTGCACTGAAGTCATCCTGAAGACATTAACCTGAAATTAGATGTAATACTTGATACCATCCTCAAATCTCCTAGAAAAAGATAACTCGTCACCTCCCAAAACAGGTGTGAAGCGCTAATGCTCTATAAAACAAGATGAGTAATCCATTATTAAAAGAGCGCCCTACTTAAGATGCATGAACTCTCTGGATTGATCGGTCCTCAACGTCTCAGGGTATAAGTAATCGTAGAAGGTCCTCTAGAACTCTACCCAATCAATATCCCAATGATGTCCCACCTCTAAGATAACATCCAACCATCTCTTGGAGGAATCACATAACATGTACGTCGCAAGCTTCACCCTTCTCTCTAAAGGTGTCTCCAGATGTTCAAATACTGTGAGCATGGCCTCAAACCATGAATCTCTAACCTATGGTCTTCCATCCCCTAAAAAAGTGGGATGATACTTCTGCTCAAACACCAGTTTCATCTCTGCCATAGATGGGGTAGAATTTGGTGCTCCCTAAAAAGTCTTTAACATCCTCAAAAATCGACCATGGAACTATGAATTAGCACCTACGTCTAGTATAACAGTGGGTGCCAAGACAGGCACGACGGAAGGATCTACTGGTAGTCCCTGTTCTATCCTTTCCAGTGTATAGTCATCACCCTATAACTGGTGTAAAACTAGATGATGTCTCGGTAGCATGACTCTGTAAGGTCAAGTGCACACCTCAGTCCAAGATTATCAAGCACTAAAAATTATAAGTGTAATAAAGAAACAGAAGAAGAGAACATTCATGTTTTTCAAAACCAGGTTACACAGCGTGTTTACCATCCACATGGCGTGTTTCTTTAGGTTTCTACATGGGGGTGTACCTCTTCCAAGCATGGTCATGTAACACCCATACACATGAATATTTCCTCCTTCGACATGGTATGTACTTGAATTTTCCCTCCTGCTCAAGTTCTTCTATATGGATAAATCAAAAGGTTCTCTCTCGGGTAATACTACTCGGTGTGTTCACCGTAAACATAGTGTGTACTAATTAAGTTCAAACCACCCATGTCATTGGCCACACGGTCGGATACACGGTTGACTCTACATGTAGTGCAGGAATGGGAAACAACATGTACACCGTCAATTTCATCCACAAGTGTTGTTATTCGCACAGCTGGACACATGGTCCTTTTGGAACAGCATGTACTCCTAGTACAAGGCATGTTCTACCCAAGATTTTCCAACCCCATGTATCTACCTACACATTCAGTCACATGGTTAAAGACTACACAAAATGTATATACAGTACACAGTGTGTATTTAAGAAAAGTTATTTATTCTAGAACAGAAGAACACATGGCGTGTGTTCATAACACCACACACTGTGTTCTCTAGGTTTCCAGATAGTAGGCCTATGAAACACCTCTAGAACCCTTAAAAACATAAAATATTATCCAAGGAGTGACAAATTATAATCCAGGGAGACCCATACTCCCATGATTTAAATTTTCGTATCCTTATTCACACCATAACTTGACAAAATTAAAATTGAAGTTCAGACATGATTCACCAAATTCTGAGCCAAGAGGGCCCATAACACCTTAGGGACCAAAGTTTGGAATCCAGAAAAATGAACCATTACTTATTCCAATACCCTATCAAAATAGAAGTTATTCTATCACAATACCTATCACAACAACATGAATATCTATCACAACATCTATCACAACAACGTGCAATTAGTAGTGCACCCTAAATGGGATGAAAATAATTAATGGAACGTAATATCTAGAAAGTGCATATATGATTCATGAGATGGAATACCCTAATCTCATCAGGTTGCAACAAAAATAGAACCACAATGATATAAACAATAATAGCACAAGACAAGTGCATCACCCAACAGTGAAATCAAATCAACTCTAATAATTGCAAAAACTATAAAAATTGAAATATTTGAGTTAAATTGGATTTTCCCTATACATAGGTTATCTACTCCTGGAAACATCTTATTAACAACTATATATTCCTTCCTATCTCTATCTATTGGCTCTAAATAGCAAGACAAATTAGAAAAGAAACTACTCAGATACCACTTTTTAACGTCCCAGATCCGGGTGCTTCCCAGAGGTGCTCGGTACCCGGTTGGTCACATCACCTATAGAGTATTTCCCCTAACATCAGAGGCTATCAACTAGTAGAGAAGGCCTTGGGTATGATAGTGGGGAAACTATTAAATCATTGGAAGAGTAACATAGCAGAAAAAAATAATAAACCGTAGAGGAAGCAGTAATACCACAAAACATAAGTAAACAGTGGAAGAGTGATAATATAAACAAAAACAGCATACTTATAAATAATGATGCAAGTCACAAGTATCTATTAAAGCAGCCAAAAAATTTACAATATGGAAATACAATACTAAAACCAAATACAGAAAATAGTAAACTCCAACAGCATCGCAAGCCTCTTCTTGGTCCCATGCTCTCTAGCTAAAACAGCAATCAAGTACATGATGTAGAAGGGAGCTTTCCTTTTTCTATACCTGCAACTATATAATCTATTTGGGTCCAAAAGAATGACCCAAACAGGGTGTGAGAAGAATACCATTAAGAATCCACCAAAATATTTGTGCCTAATTTTTAGTGAATATATATAGCAGGTAAATGCAGAAATAAAGCCATAAACTTGGAATTACTCAAAAGCAAACAATCCAATAGTTTTCAATTAAATTCATTTTCATTTATAAATTATTCAATTTGTTAAATAATGTAATATTAGGATCTAGCCTATGATCTGTATACCCTTGTAATAGAAAAACAGATGTCTCATAAGACCATCTAAAAAAACCAGTAAAACCGAGTTCAAGCTTGTTCTTTGACTTGGCAGGCTCATCACAATCATTCAATCATTCAAAATCAACCCTTTGGGAGAGTTCTCACAGACTGGGCCTTATGGTTTAACGTATCATCAAATCAATATATTAACAAAAATGAACCTCTGGGAATTCTCACACAGTCTAACCCCATTGTTTCTACATAGCACTAATCAAATACAAATGACCACCTGGGTAGCTCCCACAGTCAATACCCCCCTTGGTCTGTATTATAATGACCCCCTAGAAGCTCTCACAATCAACGCCCTTTGGTCCAAAATTTATTTAATAATGACCCTCAGCGTAGCTCTCATAGACTAAACCCTCTAGTCAATGACCCATGACAGCTCCCACAGTCAATACCTCTGGTCAACCATAACAAAAATTCATAAATAAAATATCATACTTTGGGAAACTCTCACAATAAATTCCACTTGGTCAAACTTTCATAATGAGAAACACATGCATCTCAAAAAACCATCAACATCATCCTAACAACACTTGGCATGGAAACAAAGCAGGGTAACATGCTTTCTTTACCCAATTTCCATAACCAATAAAACATGGGAAACACATCCATAATCAAGGTAATAAACCTTATTCATAACAATAACCATTTCCCAAACAAACAAACCATAGAAGGCATTCAACATGGTTAGATTCCACAAAAAGAAAAACCCTAAACAAGGGTACTCATAATTTTTATAATATATAATCCAAATAAATCCACATAGAAGCACAAACCACCTACTTAGATGTTTTATGAGGAACAATCTTGAATGTCATCCCATGAATCATCCTAGGATATCATAGATCTAAAAATGGTTAGAATTGTTCAAACTTGGATAACTCGAGAGAGAGAGAAGAAATCAGGAAGATAATCTCTAGGGAAAGAGAGAAATAACTAGTGGGAATCCAACGCACCTGAAGGCATCTCAATCGGAGCTCAGATATAGGAACGGTAGGGGTTCAAAGTTCTTGGTCATCTCATTTCACTCCTATATGAAGAAGAGGAAGAAGTGATGTGTTCTGGAGATGAGACGCGGCCCCAGTCCGATTAATCAAAAAAATAGAAAAGTACATGGTGTATTCATTTAATGTGCACGCCATGTACATGCCTTAATAGGCCCCCTCTTTAGGCGGTCCATATGGCCATGTACTCCACCGTTACATGGACAATACATGGCTACATGCGGCAACTGGGTACACGGCGTGTACTCAAGAGTACACGGTGTGTACATATAAAATTTATAAATTCTTATTTTTTCTTAAAAATAACCCGAAATAAAGATCCACACCTGAATAAAGATCCGTGTTCTTACATAGTCAAATAACATTACTAGACTTTTTGAAAGAAAAAAAAAGATTTATTGAAAACCATAGTAAAAATGATATATAAGGATTAATTTTATTTCATGAATGTCCATGATATTTTTTGGGAATATTATAGGAATCATATTAATATAGTTTTATAAAATTTCAACACTCGTGTCAGGTGAAAACCCATCGCATACAGAAAGACGATGAGGCTTGAATCCATGATTGAAGGATAATAAGGGTTTACTATCAACCACTGGCCTACGTGATGTCCAAGCTAATATATCATTGTTTTGGGGTAAAAAATTTGAAAAATAAATACAAAAGATAAATGAGAGATGTTAATTTTGATGTTTAGAGATTAATTTATTATATGACTTATGTCAACCATATTTTTCTTATTCTTTTTCGAGATAAACTGAAAGAATTTTCACTCTTTTGTGGATATTACAATCCATTAAAAGTAAATGTTAGTAATTTATTCATTAAAAAATCATTTTTTGATCATCATTTCTTATAGTAAGCAATGAATTGAAAATTTATCAAATCACAACCAAAGGATGAAATTGTTATTACAAAATATAAATGTATCAAGTAAGTATATTTACTTATATTGTCAGATGATAAAAGAATTCATCAATTTTTGAAAAAAGGATATTGAAACAATAATTTAATATTATTACATTCATATTCTATGAATCATATGGTCTTTTAAAAAATTAAATATTTATGGTTTTGAATCCCTTGTATTTCAATTAATCATTCACTTTCTTGTGATCAATAACCACTATCACTCTCTGTAAATATTTATGTTTTTTGTCCATGTCTACATCTTCACATTCCACCAATGTTCTCCTATATATAAACCTATTTATATATTATTCAATATGACCTTTTTAATCCCTATTTATCATATTAAGAGGATATTTTATTAACCCTTTTAAGATGTGAGTTTTTCAAGAAAGGAATTTTCAAATATTAAAACATAGATTATCAAGATCAAGTTTATAGTGCGGGGATGAATTTTATTTAAGGTAGAGTGAATGTAACAGCCCAACATTATAAAATAAGGACATTATATTTGATAGTGTGTATGACACGCAACACCAACCATATAAGGGAATATAACACCTCAAGACTTTAAGATATATTTATTTTTTAAATAAATTCAATCTCCTCAATAGATTTCATTAGACTAAAAACTAATTTTATCTATCATTACCTGTAGTAAAGAGTTTCTTCAATAAATTTCATTACATTAATGACTAAGTTTTACCAAACAACAATATAGTATAAATATTATTATTTAAAATGAAAATTATTTCCTAGATGTTTCAATAAGAGAGTAAGATAACGATTTATTAACTTATGAAAATATATATTTTATACACATTTATTATATATCAATCAATTATAAATTAAATATTTATCATTTAAAAAAGAAATGGTTTTTGAAAAAGTGTATTTTTTCTAAAAGATAGATTAGCAGTTCTTTGGGGACAAAAATTAAAATTAATATTTAAAAAAATAGAAAATTTATTTAATAATAATAAAATATATTTTTTTAAATTTAAATACCAAAATTATATTAGGTTTAATTTTTGGTATTTTTTTATGAAGTTTCATTTTTTTATGAATAATGGAAAATACTCAATTTTAATTGAAAACTACCTTTTGTTTAAATAATTTATAATATTAAATTTTATTTTCAATTTGTTTTAAAGTAAAACTAGTTAAATTATTTATAATTTAATATAATTTAGGATATTTGAATAATTTTCATATATAATTTTTATATAAAAGTTTGTAAACTTTTTAATAGTTTCACTTTAAAACCCTGCTTTCTCATTACGTTTATGAGATTAATTTTAAATTAAAATTTTCCTCTTATGTGAATTGAATTTGGAAAAATGTATTCAATATTTATAATAATAAAATTTTACAATTTATTATAATTTCAACATATGTTTTGATCAAAATGAATAGAAAAAATAATAAAAATTAATCACATTGATTAAGGTAAACATTGGTTTACCAGGGTGTTAAACGAAAAAGTTAAGGGTAAAAATGACATATAAAATTGTATAAATACTATTTTATTGAAATATTTAGAATATTTATCATATAATTTTCTATAATGACCTATTTTTCACCCTTGTGACATATGAAAAATGTGGGAGCACTCAATTATTTCCAAAAATACCAAGTGTGTCCTCTCCCCCCACTTATAAAAGGCCACCTCATCTCCTCTCTTATTCACACCTTCATGAATATTTAGTTGAGAAAATAAATTACCTAATAACTTCAAACCATACCTAATCTCATATTATAATACATATATTTTGAATAAATCCACCATTTGAGGGAGTTAGTGCCAATCTAGGGAGGATACCCGAAGAATAGGTGATGTTCATCAATCAGGGCCTTTATATTACTTCTTTCTCCACCACCTTATATTTTTATTAAACCATGGTGATATAATAAAATAAGTATATTAGATATAATTTGATATTTTTATTATAATTTCATGACCAAAAAACATCCCCACTTCAATCAAATGGGTTACAAAATCATCATTCGTATGTACGGCAGTCTACTACCTTGTGTACTGATGTCGTTTGTTCTTCCATTTCCACCACTCAAGGTTGGGTATGATGAGGAATATAAAAAATATATTTAATAATTATAAAATATTTTTAACTATGGAATTAATATATCATATATATCTCTTTTCCTTCCATTCTGTAGAAGATACGACAATGTAACTCATGTGTACTGCGGATTACAGCCTCACGAAGCGATGTGATTTGTCTTTCACGAAGCGATGTGATTTGTCTTTTATGAAGGCTTATGGAAGGTGATAACGATAAATATAATGATTATATGTGATATAAATGAAATTATTATGATATTATTTACATATATATCAATATATAAAGATAATATATATCATTTTATTTCTTTCCATTTCACTCATGTTAAGATGATAACATCATTCGTGTATGTGTGGACTAGAACCTTCATGAAGTGATGTGACTCTCTTTCCATAACCACACCATGTGGATGATATATAAATATAAATAAATAATATGTTATATATGATATTAATATCACTATATAAATATAAAACATTACTTACCTTCTTTACATAATGATATTTGAGAAATGTAAGTGTTTCTCATGCGTATGTACAGTCTACCGTCTCCATAACTATAACCTACTAAATTTTTCATAACCATCATTCATGATTTATTTTAAAAGTAAAATTGTTTTATAAATATAATAATTATGTAATTATTACTATTCTGGATACGATATAACTATATAATATGTGCAATAACAAGATCTTTCATAATGAAATACGCATGAGAAAACAAGGAAATTAACACCTGAAACAATGAAAATAAGGAATGATTAATAATGAACATGTAATAATTTGTTATAAAAGGATCATATATGATAATTTAAATATTAATATGGTTCTGGTATAAGTTAATAATATTTTAAAATCCAATACACTTTATATTAAATCACATTCAACTAAAAGGAATCCCAAGTTAAGGGATTTCATCTCAATTTCATTTCATTGAGGCATATTGTACTATTATGCATCTAATTTATTTTGAATGGTGTATATACTACAAATTTTACATGTTATATCATGTTTAATTAATAATAAATTGTATATTTAACTTCAACATGAATAATTACATCCAATGGGATTTCACTTAAGAGTTACCAAGTGGTAATGAATTTCATAACTCAATTTCATTTCATTGGGTTATATTAATTCATCATCATAGTTAATATTATAAGATTATTTGTATAATGACATTATATTATATTATGTTTTAATTCCACCAGTTTTAATTTAATTTAAATTTGATCCACATAATCAATTAATTGGATTATTCTTACTTCAACATTATGATCTTTGCAAGGGCTTACTTCATAATCTCATTTTAATCGAGATTGTTTATTCTTGAATTTCAATTGAAAGAAGTTATTTGATAATTTTTTAATAAAACCTTTAATTTTCTTCTACAATGGTTACTCATGATATTTTCAAGTAATATTACCATTTTCCCACTCTTTAGTACTTCAAATAATTGATAAAATATTTTTAATAAAATATAACTTCATTTATCTCTTTAATCGGAAATATATTTTATTTAAAAACCATCTTTTCTTAACAGTATTGAAAAATGTTTTTAAACATTTAAAAATGATTTATTAAATACATTTTTAACCATTTTTACTATTTATAAAAATTTTCCATATGAATCTAATGTTTTTTCAAAACAATGTCTGTTTGGCTTGTATTAAAAAAGTGAAAGGCATATTTTTATCATTTTTTGAACAAGGAAATTTCCTAACCTTTTTAAAATGAAAAATGAGTGTTAATTATATTTTATGGAAAGTATATAATTACCTGTCTTTATAAAAATTATTTTATTGGAGATTCATTTTCATTTTTATTAAAATATTTTTAAAGAAAGTATTTTTAAAAGTGATTTTCAAAGAAAAGTATTTTAAAAAAATTCAAAATGAAATAGTTATTTTCCTAAAGAATTTTTTTAAAGATATTTTCATGGTATTTATATTAATCAATGATAAAAATAATTTATTACTACTCTAATGGTTATATGTTGATAGCATACTTATTCTTCCTCTATTTTTTATAATTATTTAGACAAAGGATTGTATTGCATTCACTTCATTGATTCATTTTATAGTCATTAAATTCACCTTGAACTATTAAATTTCCTATGATCATTAGAAATTAAATTTATTCTGAATATACATATTATTTATCAGGTATATGTTTATTGCTTAAACCATCTACCATATTAATAAATGGTGTTTACGTTGGAAGAAATTTTTTGATCTTTAAAAATACTGATATATCCAAATTTTTTACTCAACATGGATATTTGATGATAAGGCACATTGTTAATGAATTAAATCGATTATTTGAAATATGAGGAATTTTATGAAATGAAAAACACATTTTGGGGACTATTTATATAAATCCAATCAATGTATTGGTAGACTACTAGGGTGAATCAGATTTCAAGCCTTATTTAGTGGGTTTTTACCCAATATGTTCTAAACTATCTTGTGAAAGGTCTTTATGGTAAAGGTATCATGTTCCTGGGAAACATGACATTAAATAATTAATAATTTTTATAGCACCCCTAGTTTTAATTAAGTAACCCTTTATTTATGTATTTTAAGTATATAAAGTGTTTGGGTTATGTTTGGGAAGGTTTAGGGACCTTTTGAAATGTTTTTAGGGATTTTATACAGGTGCACGGTTTGAGCACAGTTTAGGGAAACTGTGAAACTCCTATAAGAAACTATTCACAGTGAGACAAAGGATAAGGGGAAGGAACACGGGCTATGCATGGATTGTCCAACCCATGCAAAATCCTAGTAGAAATTGTGCTACTCGAGATCGTGGGATTTGTAATGGTTTACACATGGTTTAGAAACTGTATGAGCCAACCGTGTGAGTTTAAACCCTTGAGACATTATCTAGAACATGGTTAGTGCATGAATTGACAAACCTTACAAATAATTGTGCACGGTAAAAAAAACTACATCCAAAAATTATGGATCTTGGTAAAATTAAATCTTTAATGCCTCTATTTTTTCCCAAACCTACCATATCTTGGGATTTTTCCCTATCAATGGTTTTATAACCTCTCCCCTGCTAATTTAGAAGCAATCTAGAGGTATTCCCCGATGTTTTGATGCACGATTATCATAGTAAGTTATAGTTATTGATGGTTTTTGATAGTTTTCCTTAGATCTACTTCTCCCTCTCTCCTATTTTCTTATATCAACATCCACTTAGGTAAGATATAAGATAATTAATGCCAAATATGATTAGATTTGTATTTTTTATGATAGGGGAAGAGATCTAATTTATATTTTTGAGGATTCAACCTAGTTTTGTTTGTGTTTTTCATTTCATTTATTATTTTTACCAATTTCTCAAAGTAGGTGGATTCACTCTCAACTTTTCTATTTAGAACATGAAGTCTTGATTTAAAATTGATTTTTTTGATTTAAATTGGTCATGAAATTTTTGTGAATTGGACATTTCAAAACCTCTTTAGTGAAATTTTTTGGCTTTATTGAAATTGGGTATTTTGTTGGAAAGTGAACTTGGTATGTTGATTTTAAAATTATGGTTTTAAAATGATTGTTTTTTTTTAATTATTGTAATAGTTTTTTAAAAAAATGTTTCTTTAAAAAAAATTATGGTTTTCAATAAAAGAATCATTTTATTGAAATGGTTTAAATGGCTATTTTGGCATTGGTTTTTTGCATATTTGTTGTGTGTGTTCATGATAATTCCAGAAGGATAAGGGTAAGAATTATCCCTCATCATTAGTTGGATGGATAAGGGTCAGGTTTCTACCCACATCAAATTGATTCATTAAGTGATAGTTTAGTGAATAGATGAATCACCACTCACGAGCATAGGAAGGTCCATGTCACATCCATTCTTGGTTTTGGGAATAAGTGAATTGGAATAGATTATGAAAAATTGGAATTTATGAAATTGTTTTATAACATTATTTGGTTTCTTTACTTGGAAATTTTGGTTATCTTGGGAAAAATGTTTTATTGCAAATTGTTTAAATTTCATATAACTATTTTAGAAACTGATTTATGTAATATATTTTATATAAATCAACTGACTTGTTCTATCCAAGTGGAGTGAGTAGGGAAGTCATTTGTTGAAAACCTATTTATTTTCAGTACTCATCACTACATTGAAACATTGGTTCTTTTACAGATGTTTTTTATTGAGACATGTGAAAAAGTAAATTGTAACGCATCTTTAGTAGTAATTTATGATACATGATCTAGTTTGTGGAGACGGATCATGGAGCATGTGTTGAAGCTTATAGTTTATTTGGAGTCTTTTAGTTTCATGGTATTCCACTGTGTTACTTGATTTTAGTTTGATTTTGATAAATGAAATGTTGATTTTTCCTTTATTGGTATCATGCATCATATAATGGTTTGTTTGGTTATGAATTGTCTGGTTATTTTTTTTATTCTTAAATTTAAAATCGTTTACCATGTGTATTTAAGATCTTTAGCATTTATTTACATCATTTGGAATCTTGGGGATGCATCATAAATCCATGTAACAATTCACTTCCTTCACAAGCCAATGAGGAGAGGCGGGGTGTTACAAGTGGTATCATATTGTCCCTTCTAAATATTTTTCTAGAACAAGTGGTCTTTGACTGGGTATTGGTTTTCAATCTTAGAGTTGAATTAAATATGTTTTATTCCTTGAGTTGGGATCATATAAAGGAATTGGATTGTCTGAAATTTAATTTTAGATCATAAAAAGGTGTAGCAATCTATTTTATGTTGAACTTCAAGTTACTAGGGAGTTGGTTACATAAGTATTTTGGAGACACTTATAGGAATTAGAATATCATTATTGTGGGTTTAAACAATGAGATAAGAATGACATGAATTAGTGGAATGAATTCCCTCTAGGATTCCATATTTCATTTTGAGTAATGATTTATGATATTGGTGTGTATATTTGTATTTTAGAAAAATGCTGAAATTGTTTTCAAATGTGATATTTTGAAAAAGATCTTGACTGTGATATTTTGAAAATGGTTTGATTTTCAAAACCATGGTGAAATTTTTCAAAAATGGTTGAAGTGGAAAATGTTGAATTTTGGAAGGAAATGTTGTGATAGTATGTTGTGGTAAAATTTGAAATTTTAATCCTTCATTTTATAGAGAGTGAGACTTATAGAAATTTTTTTTATCTAGACAATAGAACCTAGAAGGAATTATAGAAATAAACTGGAAGAAGTTGCTGAGAATGTGGTTTCACCTAGGCCATAGGTGAACCAATAGCTGGTTTAGGGTATATTATGAGATTTTCAGGATGTGGATAGTAGGAATATGATGGATGATCCAAGGAAAATATATCATTCCGTCTAGTTCTAGAAACAAAATCCACCCATCTTTCAGGGTGATTCTAAACCAGATAAGGTAGAGGATTAAGTGAATAGGATGATTCGAATCTTCAATTTCATCAGCACACCAATAGAGATAAAAGTTGATCTAGAGACTTACATGTTGGGATATCTTTCACACTAGTTGTAGGATTTAGCATTTCAAGCTAAATTAGACCACGACCATGAATGGGAGGATTTTTTGGAATTTTTTTACAAAAATGTATATCCTCATACGTTCATAATTTAAATAATACTATAATTATTCAACTTTTTGTATGAAAATATTTCATTCATATGGTATGTGGTTAAATTCATGAATTTATTATGCTTTGCTGCTGAGGTTGCTACTAGTTCATCCTTGAAGAAACACATTATTAATCAGGGTTGACATAGGATATTTTATTAAAGATTATTGTTCTCTATATTACAGTTTATACAAAGATAGTCAATAGAGTGATGGTAGTTTAAAGGGACATCTCAAGATCTATGTGAGGATTAAGTATGTTGATACCTATGGGAAATGGTGGGAACTTTAATGTTGGTAGATTGTAAAAGTGGGACACCAATTTCTAATGTGGGATCATAAAAAAACTAGTTGGTTGGATCAGTGAATTTTTCTCCCAAACCAAAGAGATATCCTCAATTTTTTTAATGTGGTTCTTTTGACCACATGAAGAGATAAAGTACGGAACCACCAGGAGCATGCCATAATTGCAATCAGATGGGGATTCTTCAGTACTATTATCATAATGCTCTGAGTTCAGGTGTTCGGGACACTTCTTAGGTGACACAAGCATCGTATGCTTCGATAGGAAAAGGGAATCAAAATCAGTCTCATTAGAAGAATAGATTTGGCCATGGTGATTCCAAGAATACCATGACTCCTCAGGTAGTACAATCTCAATTGGTAAATAAGGAGAAAAGTATAGTGATGAAGAAATTATATAGAGCTAAAAAGGTTAATATGTATGATTAGCTAGGACCATATAAAGTTCAAGGTGTGATTAGTTGGAATTCTACTCTAATGAAATTGTTTTCGATACGGGTGAATATCATTCTTTTATTGCTTCTTGTTCTGTTTAATTACTGAGTTTAAAATTGGAGATGATTCTTTATATGATAAAACATTAAACTCCTCTTGGTTAAAAATAATGTTGAGCTATTGTGTGTAGATAATTTTCTATAAATATTGACAAAGATGAGCTGAAGTGGGATTTTTCTATGCTTGAGATAGAGGTATTTGATATAATCTTGGGTATGGAATGGCTGAAAATGTTCAAGACATATATAGATTGTTATACCAGAAAGGTTAGTTTCAAAACTAAATATGGTCTTGAGAAACCCTTTCAAGGAGAATTGAATGTAAAGGCAGGTCCAATAAGCTTTTTAGAAGTAGGTGTTGGAACAATATCATGCCAGTTGGTAGTCTTTTCTTTGGAATCGATGGATGAGATTGAGAAAAATGTCTTTCCAATAGTGATGGATCGGTTTTTAGATGTGTTTCCTAAAACTTTCCCAGGCTTACCACTGAGAAGATATGAGGATATTTCAATTAATATACTTCAGAGGATTATTCCTATTTCCCATTTGTCTTACAAGATGGCATCAACAGAGTTAATGGGATTTATAGTGTAGTTGGAGGAGTTGGAAAATAAAGGTTTCATTCAACCTAGCATGTCTTTGTGGGTAGCACTAGTCTTGTTCATCAAAAAGGAAGATTGAACTGTAAGTCTATGTGTAGATTATTATAATATTAACCAAGTTATGATAAATAATATGTATACACTTCCACACATTTATGATTTTTTCAGACAATTAATATGATCTGATTGATTCTCTATGACTAACCTATGATTTGGATATGACCAATTGTGTGTTTGGAAGGAGGATATTCCAAAGACATATTTCATAAGTAGATATGACCATTATGAATATGTTGTAATGCCTTTTGGACTTACGAATGAACTCTCATTATTTACAACATTGATGAATCGTATATTTTAGTGATATCTTGATTCTTTTGTGGTGGTGTTTTTGGATAACATATTGGTGTATTCAAGGATGAGGTCTGATTATGAACAACACTTTACGATAGTGTTGTGAATCTTGAGGGATCATCGGTTGTATTCCAAACTATCAAAGTGTAGTTTTTTTATACAAGAGGTACATTTCCTTGGCCATTTAATTTCTTAAAAAGGTGTTTATGTTGATACAGAAAAGATAAAAGTTGTTATCTCTTTGAAACTGCTAAAGAAAATCTTTAAGATATGGAGTTTCCTTGGTCTAGTTGGTAATTATTGATGATTTGTTCATTATTTATCATGACTAGCTTCACCTCTGATAGATTTGACAAAGAATAATTTTCTATTATAATGAAATAAGGAATGTCATAAGTTTTTTCAAGATCTAATGTTTCACCTTAAAAATGCATCGATCATGATTTTTCCAAAATCGGGACAGGGTATGTGGTGTATTTTGATGCTTTGGGAATAGGGTTTGGATGTGTTCTCATGAAGGGAGATCATTTTTTTTCTTATGGATCAAGGGAGTTATGATTTCTTAAGAAGAATTACCAAAAACATTATTTGGAGTTAGCTATTGTAGTGAATTCTTTGAAATCATGGAATCATTATCTCTTTTGTGAGAAATTTAATATGTTCACAGATCATAAGAGTTTGAAGAATATTTTCTCATAATGGTATTTGAACCTAAGTCAAATAATATGGATGGAGTATCCTTAAATGTTTGACTTTGACATGATGTATACACCATGTAAAGGAAATTTGGTGGCTGATGCAATAAGAAGAAATCCATATGCTTAGTTGGAAAAAGAAGCTTCAAATGAGTGGTATATGATATTGGTTCCTGTTGGCATGAACATTTAATGTGAAGTCTAAGGTGAAGTTTTGGTTTTCATTCAATTTTTTTTGGTTCTTGATCTGGTGAATATGGTTAAAGACACACGGACGTTCGATTTAGAATCTGGGTCAATGAGTTTAAAAATCAATGGTGGGGAGACCATTGAGGGATTAAGACTAGAAGGGATCTCAATGTTTTGGTTCTGAAATTAGATGGTCATACCTATATATTTCTAGGAAAAACATTTTCATTCTTACTACCATTCGAAATGGGTTGTTCGTCCAGCAATATAGAATTTGTATAAGTTGTTTAAATAACAGTTTTGGTGGAACAGTATGAAAATTTTGGTAGCTGCGTTTTTTTGAAATTCTTAACTTTTCATCAAGTTAAGGAAGAGCATCATCAACCAAAAGGTATATTACAGTCTTGACCTATTTAGATTTGGAAGTGCGAGTATATAGCTGCGAATTTTGAAATATATCTCCTGAGAACATTTTGAAAACATGATTCCATATAGGTGATAGTGCATTGGATAAAAAAGAAGACTCATTTCATTTCAATTCGTGAAACTTATATGATGGATGACTTGTCAAAAATATATATCTAAGAAGTAATAAAGAGGCATGGTGTACCAGTATTGATAGCATCAGACAGCGATCCGAGTTTTACATGTCATTTCTAGAAATCCTTATAGAAATATCTTGCAACTCAGTTGACTATGTGTGTGGCATATCATCTCCATACATACAGGAAATCCAAATAGAAGACACAAAAATTGGAAGGCATGTTATGAGATTTTGTAATGGATTTTGGCGGCTCATGTGAAGAGAACATACAATTATTAGATTTCTCATATAATAATAGTTATCAGTCCTTGATATAGTTGGATCCATTCGAAGCTTTGTGTGGGTGTCCTTTCCATTATCCACTTTTTTGTGTTCATTCTCCACTTTCTTGGGTGGAAAATGGTAAGACTTCACTAGTTGGGATGAGCCTTATCCAAGAAACAATGGAGAAGATTCAGTTGATTTGGAAATGGATAGAGATGGCGCAGAGTCATCAAAACTGTATTTGGATCATTATTGATGGACATTGACATTCGTAGGGAGTGATAATGTGTTCTTGAAGATCTCTCCAATGTTTGGAAATTTTCATTTTTGTTAGAAAAGAAATTTATATCCTCGATACATAGGCCCTTTTGAGATACCAGAATGGGTTGGTGAGGTGGAATATCTCTTGGAATTTCCACCACAGTTTAGTGTGGTGTATATTGTGTTTCGCGTAGTTCAATTGAAAAATTATCTTCCTGATCCTGACCATGTGGTTCGATGGGATCACATTTAACTAGATTTAGATGCTTAATTAGTGTACATTCTAGTGTGGGTTTAGGATAGGAATGAAAAATTCTTGTGTGGAAAAAGAATCGGTCTAGTGTAGGTTTTGTGTAAACATGGTCAAATTCAGGAAGAAAATTGGGAATGTGAGCAGGGAATTATCGAGAGATGGTTGGAACTCTTTCAGAACAATGATGGTTTTTTAATGTATAGTTGCAGAAAGTCAACTTGTTGAAAGAATATAGAACACCCTATTTCATGTAATTAACCCTTTATTTATGTATTTTAAGTATATAAAGTGTTTGGGTTATGTTTTGGAAGGTTTGGGGACCATTTGGAATGTTTTTAGAGATTTTATACAGGTGTACAGTATGAGCAAGGTTTTTGGAAATTATGTAACTCCTACAGGAAACCATGCATAGTGAGATAGAGGCTAAGGGGTAGGTGCATAGGTTGCACACAGTTTTTCCAACCCATGTGAAATCCTAGAAGAAAAATCGCTACTAGATATAATGTGATTTATCATGGTTGGGGAATGTTTTGGAAACTACGTGAGCCAACTATGCGATGTTCAACCCTTGAGATAGTAGTAGTTTCACGGTAAGCATACGGTTTGACTAAATGTGCGACTAACCATGTACAGTCTAAAAATTAGATCCAAAAATTGTAGATCTAGGAAATATGAAGCCTTTAATGCCTCGTTTTATCCTCAAAATATCCCTACCTTATGATTTTTATTTCTTAAAGGTTGGAGAAACTCTCCCAATTGATTTGGAAGCAATATAGAGGCATTCCTTGGTGTTTTGATGCTTGATTATCCTGGTAATTCATCATTCTTAACAGTTTTGGTGGTTTTCCTTGCATATACTTCTTCCTCTCTCTAGGATTCATAGATCTATATCTTATGTGGTTTGATATAAGATATTTGTTACCAAATATGATTAGATTTGGATTTTTTTATGATAGGGAAAGAGAGCTAAGGTGGGTTTTTCAAGATTCTAAATGGTTTATTTAGTGTTCTTCATGTCGTTTAACATTTTTTCCAATTTCTTGAGTTTTGTGGTTTCTTTATCGTCTCCTCTATTTATAACTTTAAGGCTTGATTTCAAATTGATTGTTTGTATTGAAATTAGTTGTGAATTTTTTTTCAATTTCTCTTTTCAACCTGTCTTGAGTGAAGGGTTGTGGAGATATCGAAATTTTGATTTTTGATGGAAAGTGAACATGGTAAGTTGATTTCAAAATGATGATTTTAAAATTATTTTTTGGTTTTAATTCTTGTAAATGGTTTTAAAAAAATGGTTTTATTGAAATTATTTGTTTGAATGGTTTTCAATAAAATAATGGTTCTATTGAAATGGTTGAAATGTTTGTTTTGGTGTTAGTTTTTGGCATAATGGTTGTGTGTGTTCTTTTGCATTCATAACAGATAAGGGTAAAGATTCTCCCCCATCATTAGTGGGATGGATAAGGTTTAGGGCTCTCCCCCATCAAATTGTTTCATTAAGTGATGGCTTAGTGAAAATATGACTCACCACTCATGAGTATAGGGAGGTACAACTTATATGCATGGTTGGTTTTGTGGATATTTGGAATGTAATGGATTACTCCAAAGTGGAATTTATGAAATGGTTTTAAGACATTTTTTGGTTTCTTTCCTTGTAAATTGTGGTTATCTTGAGAAAACTAATTTTTTGAAACTTATTTATATTTTCATATAACTATTTTAGAAATAGTTTTATATAATGTATTTTATATAAATGAGTTGACCTGTTCTATCCTAGTGGCATGATTATGGGAGTAATTTGGGGAAAATCTACATATTTTTAGTTCTTACCCCTACTTTGGAACTTTGGTGCTTTTCCAGATGTTGTTTATCGAGACATGGGAAATGGTAAATTATCCCACATATTTAGCAGTACTTAATGATACTTGAGATAGTTTATAGAGATGTATCAAGGATAATGTGTTGGAACTCATATTTTGTTTTTTGGATTCTTTGATTTTTTGGTCTTATGTTACAATACTTTGTTTTAGTTTCATTTTAACAAATGAAAATTTGAGTTGTCTTTCATTGTTATCAGTCATCATGTAGTGATTTGTTTGGTTGTGGATTTTTTGGTTAGTTTTGGTATTTATAAAGGGAAAATTTAATCCCATGTTTATTGAATCCCTTCAAAATTAATTTCCAAACTTTGGCATCTTGGGGATGTCGCTTCAGGCTAAGTAACACTTTATTGCCTTCTCAAACCAATGAGGAGGGTCAGAGTGTAAAAATTACCTTCATCTAGAATTCAGTTATTATTATCCATGATATTTTTTCTATGATATTATTTGTGGATGAATTTCATTATCATTATATTGAATAAATGGAATTTTTTAGATATTTATCTTACCATATTGATTTTTCCATATCTCACCATGATAGTGAAGTAATTTAAATGGAATGTGTGTTCAATTTTCTACCTTTCCATGTTAATTATTCTTATTTATTGGTAATATCTTCAGTTGTACTTAACCCTTACTGATAATTTTAGATCATGCTTATTTTTTTTTCTTTCTCAGGAATCCATGAAGTGTACTATATTTTCTATGATAGGATATGATAGATGGCATAAAATTATTCTCAAAAATAAATATGTCATAATTTCTGTTTAAAAATGTAATGAATGAATCAATTATATTTCTATTTTATCAATATTGTTAAATTATTTGGCCCTTCATGATTCAATTCATTGTATCTTATTCTAATGTAATAAATTAGGTTCCAAATCAAGGATTCTGGGTATGGGGTCACTACATACATTACAGCAGGAGAGGTTTAGTAATAGTACCAGCTCTACATCACTAGATTACCATTATTTTAGAGACCCAAAGCTTGACGTACATGGACATTACATTACTTTTGCAGAATAATTATTACATAACAAAAATAGACACATAAGGACCGTAATAGTTTAGTGTCTTTGGAAACATGGAACATAATCTTCTAATCGTGGTGAAAGATCTTCAACATCTCCCATAAAGATCTTCCCCTTTTCTTTTCTTACCTAAAACCATTATTTATATCCTGGGGAAAAGAAAACATATAAAGGGTGAGCTCAAATGCTCATTAAGGGTAAGCATGGATAAAATAAAACAAATCATATAAATTTTAACTTCAAAACCTGAACATAATGTTAAAACATCAAAATCTTTAGCAATGACATAAAACATGGCAGTGCATAAGGCATAGATCATAAATAAACATTAATCATGATAAAATAGCATGGGAATAAAACATGTAATTTTTGAAAAACATTAAGCACATGATATGATTTCCATAGTAGCCAAGGCATTGCTGCCAAGACCATCTTAGTGGACAAAGTCCCTTTCTGAATCAATTTCACTCCTCGTTCCAGTCCTGTATTACTGAACAGGATTAACTTATCGTTCCAGCCATGTCTATATAATGAGATATAAATCTTTACCCAATTCATTGTAGGGAGATATAGGTCCCACCCATCTCATAATAAAATCATTCTTACTTGTGCCACAAAATAAAAATACATCATTCATAATAACCCAATAAATAAAATGGGTTTCATAAACATCATACCATCATTACATAATCCATATAAAAGAAATGGATATCATTTCATAATAAGGAAAGTGAAACCATGTAAATCATAGAGACATTATACTTGAAACATACACATATGAAATAATTTCATCTTAGATGAAAAATGGTTTTGATAAAACACTTGAAATGAATTTTTAAGGAAAATATCCTTTCTTCTTCAAAAATCATTTTCTTTTCACAAAATTTTATGCAATTATAAAAGAAAAAGATTTTTTTGAAAATATTAATTAAATATTTTGGAGTAATCTTCATGAAAATAAGGCTTTATAAAACCGTAAAAATCCTTTCATGCCGTATAAGTTAAAAAAACATTCTTCTCGTACTTTTTTCAGAAAAGTCAAAAAAGTACCTCATAATGTAAACAAAAGAAAGATTCCTTAAATACCATTTAGTAAAATTCAAAAATGGGTAAAAATGACATTAAAAATACATGAAAACACTTTTATAAAACATGAACATGGATGATAGAAATAACCCCAATAAATACTTACGAATAAGCAGTCTTGGATAAAAATGAGATTTGAAAAATTATCCTTTACCTTAGGTCTGATATGTTTCGTACGTTTCCGAACCACCTGTATAATGATTTAAATAATGTCATTGACTTATTACATAATAGTATTCATTATTATGATATCATATATGGTTCACTTATGACTTTATATTACCCGTTCTTTTGTAAGTTCCGTGTTAAAGCAGTGTTTTGGGTTAAATCGTTTTAGTTATCGTATGTGTTTGGACTCGTTATTCTTGATATTATTACTTATATCATGATTTAAATAATTCCAGAATTTAAAAAAATATTTATATATAATATATATTCAGTATATACATATATATATGATAGATCGATTAAATGGAATGAAATACACCGTTCAGGGAGACGGTAGGTCGTACGTACGCATGAACGCTGTTTTTGTTTCCTTATTGAATTGAATGAAATTAAGTAGATGAAATAAATATATATAAACATAAATCCAGTATCATTATTATGTCATATATTTCATTATTTTTTATTATATATACTTTATAATCATTCATTAATGGTTAACATGGAGAATGAATCTCATCGCGTCGTGGAGACGGTAGTCCGTATGTATGCACGAGCGATGATATCATTCCCATGATCATGGAATTGAATTGAAGTGTATGTATAATATTACAGAATCAATATCACTTTAAAATAACCATATATAGTTATTTATTTACACCATTATACCTATCCATGTAAGGTGGTGGTGGGAAAACTGATTACACCACGGCCTGGAGATGGTATTCCGTACGTACGCACGCGTGGTGATTTCGTTTTCCATAGGATGGATAGAAGGTGAAATAGGGTTGTTTCATATTCATAATAACATATCAGTATATTAGTGATACTAATGTTATTACTTTATAATGAAACAACTAAAGAAGAATAAGTAGAAGAAGAAATAAAGTTGAAAGAATCGGTAACGGATATTACCTCTTCTTTCGACACGCCTTTTTGAAACCACCTCTTAGTGCACTAAGATTGGTCTTTGAAGAAGACCAGAACCTATAGGATATTTCTAGGGAAGTGGAGAAGAGAATTTGTCAGGGTTTGTCCGATCTTGAAGGCTCAAAGTGGTGTGAGGAAGAGAGAGAGGAGGTTCCCTTTTATAAGGGAGGAGAGGGGCACCTTTGGAAAAACTAAAAATATTATTTTATTATAAAGTCATATTTTGTTTTTAATATCTCCAAATTGATTTATTTAGAAGCTAAGGTGGGTATGGGTCGAAATAATCGAATAAAATAGAATTTAGAGGAGTTTAGGTATCTATTGTAACCTTATCATTTAGATTTAATTTTAAGTTAAATAATTTTACTTTTACCGTCTCTTCTTGTTTTCTTACCATATAAGGTTAATAAACTTACTATAACAATCCAAAAGAACCCCATGTTCTTTATTATTAATATATAAAACCTTATATTATTCATTTGGCCGAACCTTATATTTTTAGGAATAAAATAACAATTAATAATATAATATTTTTTTAAAACTATTTTATGTCAATTTTGACACTATTTGGTAATTGATTTTTGTGAAAATCATAAAAAAATGATTCGTTAGAAAAAAGTTAATTAAATACATACTAACATGTCATATTAACCTATAAAATTATTTTAATTCATAAAAAGTCTCAAATTACATTTATTTGGGTATTTATAACATCAATTATGTCAATATTTCATTAATAAGATAATTACTGCATCATCATTGTGTCATAGAAAAATTAAATTATTTAATGTCTAAAAATTGAAAATAAAATATAATTATTTATGAAATCTTTATATATTTCTAATTAATATTTATAGTTTAATTTATCTTATGTATAAACCTATATTAAAAATGAATTAGTTATTAAACTTTGATTTTAACTATTTTAACCCTTCTTTAAATAAAAGAATAATAAATGTCCTAATCTAATCCAAGTGGACCTAAATGGTCATATTTTATTCCTAAAGTTGTTTTTGGTCTAATTATATTTATCCAATATGAATAGGACATGTGTTATGGTAATATTAATATCATTTTTACCCTTAATTACCCTATTTACTTTTAACCGTAGTAAATAAAAGTAAAAAGTTACTATTCACAAAAAATTATTTTCATCTCATTGAACCACATTTTAGACCTTTATATTAATCATGTCTCTCAGATTTTTGAGATTCAATTCATAGAAGTGGTAGAATTTCATTTAAATGAAAAAGTCAGTTTTTTTAACTACCATTAACTGGTTTCACTATTCATCGAAAATTGATCTTTTTTAGAAAAATAACAAAAATTCAGCCTAAGCATTATTTGATATTCCGAAAAAAAATTGATGTCTATTTTTACCAATTAAAAAAATAGAAGTGTCATTAATTAATTTTAAAATTAATTCCCGTTATCAAAACAAATAGCGTGTTTTTAAGAAACAATAATTATCAAAAGATTGATACTTGTTTATATCCAATTTCAAAGTGAAATTAATTCCAATGAACAACATTGGATTAAATGGTAAAAATATATTATAATTACACTTTAAAATCAATTAAAATTATAATATAACCATATAAATTATTGTGATGAAAAAGGTTTTTTTAATTAAAATATAGCGTGTTTTTACTATTCATCAAAATATGAAAGTTATCAGAATAATATGAAAAATTTATACAAAATATATTTTTATATCCTGATTACAAGGAAGAATTTTATTTGGTCAAATTGAACTTATAAACATGTCAAAAACTAGATTTAAATTGGGTGCACCATCAAAAGGCGGCAAAACTGCATTTTTTGAAAAATACTTATTTTATCCGAAAAATTTATTTTGTTCCCATACCATGTTCTAGAAAATATGTAAGATGAATAATAATGTTATAAAATTAAAAATGTAGTTAATACTATTCATAACGGCTAGTTCATAATAATATTATAACAGTATATCGTTGTTTAGTGAAACCTGATATTGCGTACAAGACACGCTATCGAGGAAGGTCGTGATTGCATGTAACGCAAGCCAAGTCAGGGTTGCGTGTTGTGAAAGACTCCTTCATTGTTTCATATAACAAAATCCAACCATATTTAATTTATACATTTAATATATATATATACACTCAATGCTGCGTAGAATAAATACTATCAAAATTGTGTGTAACATGATCCAAGAATAGTGTTGCATATACTGCAAGCTAATACGGTGTTGCGTATAGTACAAGCTAATCTTGTTGTAGTGTATAATAGAATACATCAAAGAAATTAAAAATAATATATCTCATAAAATCTCGGTTTGTTACAATTCTCCTTCTATGACATAAGGTACACTATATCACATACCTTTCACACTTTTTTATATCATTTCATCTTATCCAAATATGATTTCATCCATAGGTATAAATTATACAAAAGATGATAAGAAATTAGATAGGAAACCAATGATGGATCTATCTAGTAATCTAGATAACAATTATTAGTCATCAAGAGGTTATCTATGGGCCACAATCATCGGTATTTAATTTAGTGTGATATCATTATTTTCTTAAATATTTTTACTAATTTTTTAATCTATATTTTAAAAATATACCAATAATAATATAATGGATAAAATTTTAAATAACCAATATGATTTGAATTTCACTAACATAAATTCAGTTGTTTCTTTAGATTAACATGGGGTACCCACTCGTGATGTAGTAGGCGTTTGTGGGAACTTCTTATGGTATTTATCATGTGAAGTGGTATCACACCCTATAAATTATTAATATTGGATACAAATTCCATTATCCTAGAAAAAATGAGTTGTTTGAGACCCAAATAAAGGTACCATCATTATTATGTTTCCACATATTCTTAAATTAAACATTTCTACTTAATTTGTCAATAATTTAAATCATTTTGTGTATTTATCAGTAGAACGTATTCCATTTTTATGTGTCCGATGAAATTTCACATACATGGAGCTTAAAAAATTTAGGGAAAATGGAAATAATTAAAGTGGTGATTATTACATGAATTCAATGACAAGTATCTATCATTATCATGGATGTATGAGAAGGTCCTCGAAGCCATCACTAGGTACTAATGGAAAACATTAATTTATCATCATCTTTCTATATGTTATAATTTCTTCATTTAAATTTTAGTATATTAATAAAAAAAAATTAATAACATTTGATTCTTAATCGATATGAAATTTATTCCAAAAAAAAATTAAGAAATTTTATCCATTTAGGGAATCAACTAATTCCTTACACTTTTGATCAATGATTTTTTGAAGAAAATATCATGAAAATGTTCCATTAAATTTATTATAATAGATATCAATAAAACATAAAGTAATTTAGTTTTTCAAAATATTAGGTGCCTGATTTTTTGAAACAAATGAAGAAGGTAGGAAATTGTTTTGGAAGGACAAAATTGTGGTTTGATATTCACACTAAAATTGGATTTATGCTGACAAACCTATATAAAAGATCAAGGTAAACAATTTTAATTGTTATTTGGTGCTGAAATATTAATTTATAATATAATATTATTCAATTTACAACATAAAATAAAAGAATCATGGGATTCCAACCTTGTCTTGTTAGTTTCATTATCATTGAACTATGAAGTGGATCAAGTTCTTGGAAAAGATAATTCTAGTCATGCCAGGGGGATGGGTTGTGGGCCATCTTCATCAAGGGTTTTTGGTAGGTTATGTATATATTCATTGATAATATTAGCATAAGGAAGGCTTATAGGTTTCGGTGATACTAGTGAACAAAATTAAATTAATTCATTTAATAATACCATTAAAGATTAGAAATCACTTATTAATTCAAAGAATGATCACATTTGGGAATTGGATAGTTTATTGTCTATTGTGTTTTAGAATATGGCTGAAAATATTTTTGAAAAAATAGAAACAATCATCATGGGTTAAAGGACAGTAAATTTCATAAATTTTTACTTATATTATTAATTTTAGTAGTTTATTTTTTTCAGAAAATACAAAAAAAATATTTTTAATTCAGTACTCTAATGTATATAATAATAGGTTTTTAAAGGTTGATAAAACCCTTTATTATTTTAAATTTCAGATTATATTATGGAATTGAAATGAAAACATAGAAATTAAATTTCATTAAACAAATTCATGATTGTAAATACATCTTATTTTTATATTAATATGATGGAATTTTATCATGGTATGTCGAACTTATCCTATTTTAATTATAGAGTCTCCCACTGAGAGGATCTCATAGTATGGATGATCCTAGTTATGGTTGAGTAATTTTTTAGTGTTTAAATAATGAGTTTGATATAAAATAACACAAGTAAAAACTATTATAGTCTTATGATGGGATAAATTGAGTAGTGAGTCTCATATATCATATAGTGAAACCTTATATTATATGTGCATGTTCATGGCTATAAATTATTCAATATTATAACACTACTTAAATTCAATTTAGATAATATCATATATCTTTTGAATTTTACTTTATTTATAATTCATTAAATATTCTCATTAATAATCTGTGGTTAACTACTTTAAATGCAGGCCCCAAAGGCCCTAAGTGGGGAAGGACGTGGTGAAAACAGCATGATTGAGTTATGGATGGTGAGGAGTATTCATCTCAGTAGAGTAGTCAAGACTCATGTTTGTGTTAACATTTTATATAACCTGGTATTATTTATACTATGATGTAATTAAATCTTTTATCATTTGTAATGTATTTTTTTTATTTATGGAAGTTATTTTTTTTATACTATATCAGTTGCATATTTTTTGTATATATTTCATGTTTACTAGTTATTTTGGATCAAGTTGTAATGAATTTTTCTATTTCTGAAATATTATAACTAGTGGTGGTTTTAACTATCACTAATAAATTATTGGTTTTTTTAACAACCATGAATAATATATTGGTAGTTAAAACCACCAATAAATTTAGTAAGATTGCATATTTATAGGTAGTTTATACCATTGAAAAACATTTTTTATAGAAAAACCGTTGCTAGTCATAAAAAATGCCATTATATTTTTAACTAAGGAAAATCTCTAATTCTTAAAAAATGATACTAAATAAAAATTTTATAATCAAACAATGAAACCATCACAAAAAAATCTTCATTAAATATTCAATAACACACCATTTCATTATGGTTTTAAAAAAACACCAATAAACCTTTTTTGGTAGTTAAAATAATTATCAAACCCAAAAAAAACAACCTCTAAATGATTATTTTCATGTAGTGATTTTATATTAATATTCGTAATATCTCATAATAAATAAAACCCCATAATCTATAGGTTTAGTGTCTTTAGATATTATCTACATGAATATCTTATTTTAAAATATTCTTTTAATATCTCTCACAAAATTTTCCAAACATGATATCCTTCAAGAAATATCACACATAAAAATCATATTCATTTAATAGGGAAGGGAAACATAAGAAAACGATTATCTCAAACACATAATAAGGGTAAACATAAGATATAATAATATAATATAATATAATATGTGAGAATAAGATGAATATTTTTCTATGATAAAAATAATAAGGTGCATAAACATAACATAAGAAAATCATACCTAATAAATCATAGATCAAAAATCATTAGTCATGGTATAAGGCTTCGATAAATCCATAAGATATGAATCAATAATCATGATACTTGAAAACATAACATAGGAATATTGCATAACATATAATTATGGAATAAGAATAAAGCCTAAACATAATCATAGAAAATAATTTTTTATATTAGGTTTCACAACCATGACTATAATCATATAGTGGAAAAGTAATATAATGGACTGGGTTTACTCCCCATTCCCTTAAACACAATGGATAGATCCCTATGGAGGATGGGATCCCTCACCATTCCCAAAAATGTATATTCATGTGATATAAGTCTTTACCCAATTAATTATAAAAATATCTAATTTTGAAACCATGTCAAACATAAATATAGAGGAGTGGGTGAAATCCACGGTCCCTTATATATAATCTCATTAGATATATAACTTTATCCAATACATTGTAGGGATATATAATTTTAGGTCCACCGGTAACATAAAGAAAAAAACAATACATATGTGTATAATGTAAATATGAAAATAATCATAATTTCATCATAGATTAATTTACCTATGAGAAAGAAATTTTTTTCATGAGATCTTACTCAAGTCATGATTGTAATCCATATGAATAAATATTTTGGATGGTATCATTAAATAATATCCTCTGTGAAGTATAGGTGACATTAAAAGATATTGACATAAATTAAAACCACTTTATAAGTTATTATAAAATTACCTTTAAAAATAAAAAAAAAATCTTTAATCATTAATAATTTTAAAAAAAATTAATAACTTATATAACAAAAATTTTAGAAAAAATAATAACCACAAATAAAAGTTACTTTCATGTATTATAAAAACATGAAAATGAATCTTTGTAAAAAAATCAAATAAAAGGATAGGGGAAAGTGACCATGTAGAAATGTTAAAAATATTTCATTCACACGTTTGTAAAGAAATTAAATGTAAATATAAAATAACCTAATGAAAAAAGATAATTAGGGAAAAGTAAATTCATAAAACCATATGAAAAATATGGACATAGAGGATAAAAAGTTTCCAATTAAAAAAAATTATAAGGCCGAATCCACTTACAAGCATCCTCTGGATAAAATTTTTAACAGAAGGGAAGTGAAATAATAAGTATAGATGTAAACCATAGAAATACCTATAATATAAGAAGATATATGGGGTTTTTGAGATAAATAACATGAAATTTATATTGATTGAAATTTAGTCATAAACAATCTGGATTTCAAATTGATATTGGAAAAGAAATTTTTACCTTTACTCCTAACTTTCATAAAGATTCTTAAACATTATATATAATAAATATAGTTATATAAATAAATTATTTCATAACATTATTTAAAACTATAAAATTTTATACTATTCAACTATAATCATCTATTACACATATATTAATTAATTATTGTTTATTTTTATCATCATATGTTAGTGATTTGGATTATTTTGTATAAGTAACATAATGGGGATGTTGATCCATGTTATTTGATAATAAGTTAATAATTTAAAGATTAGTCAATGTAGTGGAATCGTTATTTTTAAATGATTTATTTAGTACCATGTTCTTTTAATGGAAGGTGTGGGTATGGTTTTTGGGAATTGAATCCATGGAGAGTATTTTTTGAGTAAATTTCCAATAATAACAAGTAACTTTATATTGACCATTATTTTTTAACCCTTGTATAACTATATTTGTAACATTAATTTATCATTAGTATCATTTATTACTAGTATTAATGTCTATATACTTATTAATGTTGGAAATGATAATGTTGGTATAGCATCATTCATATATGTGGTTGAACCAACCTAAACAAGAACATGTTGTACTAATAAAATGAGTATGAGTTTAGTGTATTATAATAGTAATATCTTTTTCATAGATGAATAATGATGTTAATATAAAATAATTAGAGTGTATAATAATATTTATAAAAATTTTATATTGTAAGTTAGTTGAAAAAGTTATAGAATAACCTAGAAACTTACTTCGATGGAATTGCTCTTCCATGAAATGGATTCCTTTGGAATGAAGGATTTTGGCTAAATTTTTGGAACCACAATGTCACACTCAAAATTCTGAATTATATTATTTTATCTTGCTTTGAAGTATTTTTTTGAGGTCTGGGCTGAGCCTGATTGAATTGTTTTTCATTTTTTACGATACATGATTGTTTTGGGTGTGATATTGTCTGATGACTGGGTAGGGCAGACTTGAAGCCATAAAGCTTCCCTGAGTCACCATGTGGCCTGCCCGATGTTCAATAAAGTTTTATTATTAATTAATTAATTAATAGGATGAATGATAATTGAACACAAAATTAAATAAGAAAGATAAAGTGCATTAAAAAAATTTAATAATAATAACATTATTGTTTAAGAATGTTTCTATTATTATTATTAATATTTTAATTAAGTTATTATTATTAATATCATTAATTATTATTATAGTTGTTGTTATCATCATTATTATTAATATTGTATTTAGGTTCTTTTTTGGGTTTTTACTATCTTTTCTTATTTTTTATTTTTTCCTCACTTTCTCCCCCCCCCCTTATCCCATCATGTTTCCACAATCCCCCACCAGCTGGTGCACACTGCCCTACCCCGCCTCCTCCCTCTGACCTCTCCTTTGGTCGGTTCCCCACATCTATCCTGTAGAACTACCTTCGCTCTGGCGCCCTACCCCTCACGTCTCCCTCGCATACTCCTCACACCACCCTTGCGCCACCCCTCCTATCAGTCAGACCTCTTCTAGAGAAACCTTCTCAAGTATGACCTTTCTTTTCCAGAGTGACCTATAGGGACCCTCCTTAGCACACGGCTCCTATTCGGAGACCCCTCTCCTTTATTCATAGGTGAAAATCACTTAGGAAAGTCTCCTCCCTTGTCCTTAGGGTTTTGGGTTAGAATTACATTTTTTAGGGTCTAGTTTTGATTTCTCTAATTTGGTATCTTTTTTTAGGGTTGAATTGAGTTTTACTGAGGTGTGGATTGGGTGCGATTGGATTTTTGTACCAAATATTGAGTTTTGACGCCAAAGGTTGGTGGTTCGATGTCCTAACAATTTTTGATAATTTAATTTTTTTTATTTTGTTAATATCTATATGAACTATATTTTATTTTGGTGCAGTGAACATCTTTTGGAAGTTCTTTGACATGAATATGTTTTGAAAATAGATTTTCTAAAGAAAATTTTCATGTTTCCATATATGCATTATTTTGAAAAAAAATAGTGGAAGTGTTCAATAAATTTTTTGAGTAGTGTGAAATTTTTTTCTAAGTTGTTTGGCATGTTTATATGGTGTTAATGGATTTTATAAGGTATAATGATTAGATTTTGGGTTTTTGATTCAGTGAGATGGTTTGTGAAAATGTTTTGTGGGTTATTTTTTGGGTTTGAATCATTTTTTCAAAAGCACATAAGATGAAAACGTGTTGGAAATTAGGTTTTTTATAAAAAGTTTCTTTCCATGGAATATTAAGCTTGTTTTTCACCCTGGAGATTGAATTTTAAATTTTTTTAAATAATGAAAAACATCTTTTCATATGATTATGTTGTACATTTGGTTTTAAAGTGTTGTTTTTATATGAAATTTGGTGTGTTTTGGTGTAAACCTTTGTGTAATAATTCGGAGTATTTCACAAGTTTTTTAACTAGATTTATTAAATCCTATGTGGAGTGAAAAATTGGTATTTCATTGTATTAAACATTAATTTAGTTTTAAAGGGGAATTGATATGTTAAATTGGGAATTTTTTCACAATAAAACCCTTGATGTGTTGTTTAAGAAATGTTCTAAAAACTTTTAATTTTATTTGTTAAATCATGTGAGAGGTGAGAAATATGTTCAGAAAGGTTTTTGTGTGTGTGTGGAAAAATGGATTTTCAATGGAACATGGATCATTTGGGCATGTTCGCCTTATTCTTCACTTTTGAATATAATTTCTGAATTGTTTAAATGATAAAAATCTTGCATTAATAATGTTCTCATGGTATGTGTGGGATAAATGAAGGGGCTTGGCCATTAAATTTTCCAGTTTTAATTATGTGTTTTCTTATGTTATATAAAAATGGGATATCTATAAAGTGTTCAAGTGATGATAAATGAATTGAAAAGAGGTTTTGGTGTGATTAAAATTGAAAATGGTATGTCTTATGAAAAGTGGTGATTCCCTTGAAATGATTGTCTTTGGTTTTTTAAAGTGGTAGTGTGTGTGATATGTGAATGTGAAACTTATTTGAGCACAATGGAATTTTAGGTAACTACGTGGATGGACTAGGACTTTCATGTTATTTTTATGTGGTGGTTATGGCCCGGTTTCACTAAGTGGGATTCACGATAACAACACTAACTAAACATATGGATGATAATTGGAGACCACTAGAGTTATAGGGATGTCCCATACTAGTGGACCATGCACAAGAACGTAGGTTGTTTAAGTTTTTATATAGTATTTCACTGAGATGTGAGGTCCCTAGAAACCCACTTGAGCTAGTTGAACTTCGGGATATACCCATGGGGCTCTACCAAATATATGATTTGGTGCCTTCCATCGGCATAAAGAGGACCACTTTCATGTGTTTTCTATTACAATATTTCCTTGTCCTTTTAAGTTAATGCTTGTGAAATGGTTTTCCTTCATTGTGTTCCATTTTAAATTGATTATCAAAATAATTTTTTTCTTAAAAATGTTTTAAAGGATTTTACTTAAAGGAGAATGTATGATAATCTTTAAAATGTTTTGGAATGGAGCCCTTATATCTGGGTGTCATCATACCGGTCTTTGTCTCACACTCTACATACACCTTTGGGTGTATGTAGATCTTGTTGTCAGTTTGTTTTAGGTTAAGGAAAGGTGTATAGCTTTGGTATTTTGGGTTTCTTGTAGCTCTTATTGTGAATCGTGGAGGTGGTAGCTTGAGGATTTGGTCCTCATGTTTCATGAAGGTTATGGGTGATGTCCTGGTTTTCCTTTTTTTTCATTGTCCCTTTTTGGATTTTTTTAGTTTGTAAACTTAAAATCTAGTAATTGCTAAGGGCGTTCTTGGTTGAATTTTCATATCTGATTTTTTTGTTTGTATTTTTAATATGATTAATTGAGGTAAATAGTTCCCAATTTTTTATACCGAGACGCTTATGCCAGCCCATGGGGATCAGGAATGCCCTTCACGTCTTACTGCAGATCGGGTCAAGTGCTGGGTCGGATGGTGACTCAGCTTGGATCATGACACAGAAACTACAAAACATCTATGAGAAATTTAAGAAAGTAATAATAGGAAGGTATTCGAGAGATTAATAAAGGATGTGACTAATTTGGAAGGGGTTGTTGCAAGTCCCTTTTATAGGTGAGTTTATATGGAAGTTTTAAAATTTCTCATTAATTAATGGTTAAGGAAATTCATTTTTAAATGAAATGTGGCCTCATGAGTGGAAAGAACCAAGGAGGATAAATATTACCTAAATTATCAAAAATTATTCCTATTTGATATTTTTTATACATCATTTTAAACATAGATTATATTTTATAGTTTTTACAGTTTACCGAAGCCAGGCACTATTCACCCAGGTAACTTATTATTATGCCTAAAAATAAAACTAACCTCATTACCTAACTTCAATTTTATAATTTAAAATTTGAAATCCATTTAATCTAAATCAAATTTTAAATATGAGAAATTTATCATTTATCAAAAAACCTAAAATATATAGAAAAACTATTTGTTTATAAAAATTAATTTTTAAAACATTAAGTGTTCGGAATATTATATCATATAAATTAATAATTACCAGGGTATTGATTTTTTTATTTATACATTAAAATATTAATTTTTATTAAATATCATCTTTAAAAGTTATCAATTTAATATATTAAATTAAAAACACACAACACTTAGAAAAAACAATTATGTGATACAAATATTCTTTTAGCATTAAATTATTTTAATCACATCCACTTATTTATCAGGTAACCATTAAATTTTTTAAATAAATTGGTATCAGTATATTTATTTAAATTTTACAAACATGGAAAATCATTCTATATTAACATAATAATAATAATACTTAATGAAAAAATATATATATTATAATAAAATATTTTAATTAATTATTTATATTTTATTTATATAATTTTGTTATTATTTTTGAATTATATTACAATTAATTTGTTGTAAACCATTACACAACATCAATGTACCTATTGGATACTAGTATATATAAGGATCTTATATCCAACTTTCATAAATCTAATAACCATATATCCTACGGCCATATATATATCGGTTATATTACATTCCTATATATAGCTTTATATACATCTCTATAATAATGTATCCCATTAATTTACATTATTCTCAAAAATGATATTATATTTATAATGTTTTCATTCTTTCTAAACATATAATCAGATTTATGATCTTTAAGGAAAACTATGAGAATAAGAATTTCATGTTCATGATATTTTTATTTACATTTTTTTATTCCTCTTATAGTTATCTTGAAAATGTTTCATGTTTTATTATCCTAATGTATTAATTTTTATATTTAATTATAATGTTTTATGTCAATAAAATATATCATGGTTCATTTTATATTGGTGTTCCATGTGAAATATTTTATGATACATAGTATTTATTTAAAAGAGAATACATTCTAAAATCTTGGGGTGTGACATTCTCTGTAATTTTTTCTATAGGAAGGGCATCCCAGAAGACTAGTTCACAAGTATACATTTCTATAACACCTTTTATGACCATATATGAGATCACATATTTCTATGAACTCTTGATTAATACCACACTCAAAAAAACATAAGGTGGATTGTTCCTTTTGATTTTCATGTTTCTACGGCAGTACTAAACCCTATTCCAGATCTGAGCATCTTACCTAAATTCAATTTTTATCTTGTCAGAGCTTTCATACTCAATACACCCAAAACATCTCATAATAAGCTTCTATTAGAAAATAAGATCACATCATCAAATTATATATAGAATAAAATGCTCAAATAGAATTATCTCTTGTTTGATGTTGTCCTAGGGTATAGGCATGTGAGCAATGATAAACAACCCATAGTATAAGAAATTTACTTCTACCTGACATTGTGTATGAGCACTAGGAAGATATTAAAAGTGCATATTCACTATTTAGTTAAGTGATGTCAACCTAAATAGCACATATATAAGGTAATATGATGTGTGGAACTTAGAAATTAGTCACATGTATACCTTATATTCCCAAGCCATGTGATTTTGTGATACATGGAAACTCCTCCTCCCAAACACAGTATGTGGGTCTGGAGGGGCTGCTGATCATACATGTTATTACCCCATAAATCATGTCTACAAGCCTATACACACAATATCCCCTATCCCACATGATATGTATGGACATGTGTATAGTTTTTATTTTACTATAGTATATCACAGGTTGTGTTCCCATGTCAAATATGGTGTGTGTTTATAAATCACTTTCCATGTGATATTTAAATCCGTACAGAAATTCTAGTTGTAAAAATTGAATGAAGCATGGAATGTGTCTAAATGACTATATGTCATGTGATAGGGATACATCAATATATTCTTCCCCTTATATATTTTATATTTATTCTCTATGATTTTCAATTTTGGATACCAATATTATGGGAAATCTAGCTCTTATACCCAATAACAACCATCCACAACACCATCAGCTAAGCCGACCATCCACCTACCACTTCTAGTCTTTGCACCTCCCCGAGTTTCACCACCATTCAACACCCAAGACTATACATCCTCTATATTTATTCCCACCTCATTAATGTGTCATACATTAAAACAAAACAGTGTTCAATAACCTCATTTAACATGTTTCCTTGAATTATAATATAGGGTAGTTGTTGGATCACCTCACTGCTATTTTTTGTACAAGAAATAATTTGTTAAAAATAAATATCTGAAATATGGAAACTCAAATAGGAATTTTTAATCAAGATAGAAATTTGAAATGGGAGGATTAAATTCTAAAAATAGATAAATATAGAATCAATTATATAAGATATTAGGTAAAATAAATGGAAAATAAATCTTACCTCGATGGTGATAACACTAAAGATTCATGGTATATTTTTCATTGCTTCATACTTCTTCTCCTACTTCACAAATCTAACATTTACTCCCACAGATAATGATACTCTGTTCATATCTATGATCCTACCAAGGTTTTGGTGTCCAAATCAGTGGAAAAACATAATTTTATAATTAAAAGGGATATATATATATATATATCATATAGCTTGGTTAAACTGGATATTTTTTTTAATGTCATGTGATTTTCTCGGTTCAGAGCCTAAATTCTTAAAAATAATTACACCTCTCTTCAATAAATTCTCCATCATGATTCAATCTATAGTGACTAATTTTTCATCCAAGAATCCATTCACGTGATATCATTACTCCACATGTTTACAGTTTTGAATCACTATTTCATTATAGTTTTGAAAACACCAAATTTATTTTAGTGGTGATTTTTAAAATTTCTTTTTTTCATATGTTTGTGATAGTTTTAACCACTATATTTGTTATATTGGTGATTTCCAATTAATTATTTTTTATTTAAATTAGTAATTATTTAAGCTTCCACAAATTGGGGGGTGATGTTTTGTCAACAATTGGTCGTGGTTTCTAAATTAGTAATGTCTATTTTGATTGTTCATGGATTAAAAAATCATTAATCTATAGAAATTTAATGAAAGACAAAACCCATATTATTGAATATGTTTTATTTAGATATATAAAAACAACATATAAAAATGCAATAGTAGAAACAATTTCACCAGAATAACAAATACAACAAATAAGTGGAACCATTTTCACCCATTCTATAGTTTATAAAAAACATAATTAATCAGACACCAATTTATGTTTTAGTTTAATTTTATAAAGACAACAATAATTATTTCCCTCAAAACAGAGGATATAGATATCATTAAGCCTAACCAACATCACCCATACTCCTCTCGATGAGATAGGCTCCCTCCCCCTAACAACACATTCTATAGTTTCTCCTGATTTTCTTACCTACTATAGGCCTCTAGTTCCTACATTAAATATAATATAAAATATGAATTATTTTTATCCTGTTATTGGGTATAGAAAAAATATTAAAATTACTTATCATAATATTGTAAATCTAGTTGATTAAATGTAACAGACATGGTACTTAATGAGTCTAGCACTTCAAATATAAAATTTTAATAGAAATGGTCTCAACCATTCTCTGAAATATAGAATTCAATTCACTCTACACTACTTTAAACTAATCATCCCATGTTTTACATCTCAAATTCTACTCTTATAATCGAATATCCAATATCACAATATTAATTTGTGATTCAACATATGTTACTATAATAGTACTAAGACCTATAGAGGGTAATTACATAGTGAATAAATATTTTCATCTCCCGAATAATTGTGATGGTGATGATTCTAGAACCCATTCCTTACACGTTACTGGAATGATAATTGACTAAAATATAGGCAATAGCATCACCCCGAGATGACAATTATGACTATGACAAATTTTCATTTCATTCCTCTTTAATTTTAAGTTACACATTAAACATAATTTAAAAAAAACATAATACTTTAAAAATTAAATTTTAAATTTAGATTTCTTACCCTATTGTTTAAAATATCTTAATTCATTTAGTTACCATATTCATTCCTATGAATATCAAACCAGATTTTAGTTCAACTAACCTCATGACTAACCTCTTTTCCATATATCTTAAAATCAAAAAAATAACATTTATATAAATTTAATTACTTAATATGAAACAAATATATATTTAATAATAGTTAAAATATTTCTTTCTTGATCTTATTCTAGAAAAACTTTAGACCCAATTGTGTGTGGAATGACTTGTTTCTATCTTGTTTATGTGTATTTTTAAGATTCCTAAAAAAATTAATGTTGATAAAAAAATTAAATGTAATAAGACATTATCAAAAACGTTATGAAAATATATTTGATGCATATCCAAAAATTATTTTCAATAATCATGATGTATCTTTTTGGATACCTTTTCATACATTTAATAAATAGTCAAAGAGGTGTCATAAAACACTCACCATAAACTATACATGATGTCCTTCAATTGTTTCTCTAGACTTTTCAATAAACATTGATTCTCAAGAATTTCCTACACATCAAAATGTAAAATCATATTAAAATAATATATTCGAAAATAATTAGATTATTACACCATATAATAATATTAAATAAAATAAACTATAAATATTTAGTTTGACTTACCATTGATTATTTATCAAATATCTCATTTTTTCAATCAATGGGAATATGCCTCCAATAACGATATGTGATGGGAAGGGACATAATCTCACATGATATCTTCTCCAATATCTTTACTTTTAAACCTTTGGAATCATCTCCTGGCACACCGTACATTTCAAATGGCATAAATACTTATAAATTTATCAATATCCAAACATCTGGTATATTCTTATTTGTTTGTCACATGTTATTATCTATATATGTTCAATATGTTTTCAAAACGTATTATATATATGGAATAAAAAAATGCACAATAGAAATTCTATTTTAATAATAATCACACTACAATAACCACGTGATGGTAATGATGACACCACAAGCCCTAACGATGCATGGTGATCATACAGATAATCTAATCCCACCTGTTAATATCTAATGTCACCCATGATGAAAAAGGGGGTTCACTAGAGGTAGGTGAATACCTTATGAATATTGGATCATATCTTATGGAATCACTAGAGAAAAAATTTGGCATATCAAAAGTAAGTAGCATAACTAGTAAAGGTGGGAGGGTATCAAATGTGTCCCCAACTGCATTGAAGTTGTAAAATACTGGTTAAAATTATTTTGATTTTGGAATTACTATATCAAACAATAGTATGAAATAATTTAGAATCTAATAGAAAATATAAATCAATAATTTTTTTTATTAAGATAATTTTAGATTGTTTTAATAAATCTATTAAAAAGTAAACAACAATATGCATTAATAAAAAATTCATAGAGGCCTAAACACACTATCAATTACAAACTTCTCCAACCCCATAATATATTGATGTATATTATAGGATAAATTAATATAAATTCTATCCATTTGTATCATATGGGTATATATATATGTAAATAACATAAACCATATTAGTTTAATAAAATTATGTTAAAAATATTAAAATTTTATAAAAAAAATCACAACAATAATGCATTAGTTAAATAAAATCATGTCAAATAAAAACATTGAAATTTAATATTAAAAACAAAATACAATAAATAATCTATTTTATGTAAAAATATTAAAATTAAAACAATTTAAACATAAAATAACAATAAAAAATCCTAATTTCAATTAATCCAACTTGAATTTAATTAAAAATATAATATAAAAAATATTGGGCATTATTATATAAATAATTTAAAAACTAAAAAATAGATCCATGAATATAATAAAATGAATTTAAATAAATAAAATAATGTTCATTATAGATAATAAAATTATCTAATTCAAATCATTTAAGACCTATATATTTGAACCACTTAACCGAATGAAATTTGAATACCTATAATTTAATAACTCTTAAATAGAAAATTGATCAAGTATATCAATATAAAATATATAATACTCAAAATTTTAAATTAAATGGAAAAAATTGATTCTTATAATTCATTAATAGAAAAAAAATATCATAACAACTTGAATAAAAATCATAAAATTTTAATTAAAACTAAAATTTATCTTATACTACTGAAGGAAAAAAAATTGGAATCCTAGATCTACAAAATAAACTACAAAAAATAAGATAATAAAGAACTAGAAAACAAAATATAATAACTCCCTTTTATAAAATAAATTTTCTTTCATATACCCTCTTCTAAAAACAATCATTGTAATATATCGGGTTTGATAGGTAAGTTCCCCTTGAGTTTCAATGACTTTTTTCTTCAATTTTTTTGAGTTTCTAGGGGTGTTGTGAACACTACTTGATCATGGTACACAATTAGAAGGACCATAAAGTTCACCTGGGTAAGGAAGATGTGAATGCACTATTAGTACATTTTCTTAGGTGAATGTGTGGAAAAATTGTACAGCTATGGGTTTTTAGGAAATGGCACTTGCATGGTTTTGATCGACTATACAACCTAACTATGTGTTTAGATTTATATTAGTTTATTTTACTTTCAAAAACCTAATTATTCTCTTATAATACTCATTATATTCTCTAAATCAACTTGGTATGATATTAATATTTTTTGGGAGTTAAATTTAGTTTTCCCCATCATTAAATTACACTTTTCTCTCTAGAAATGGTCTAAATAGTTTCATATCTAATATTTAATCATGGTGATCTCATGTGTTATTTGATATATGATTTCCCCCCTTGTATTATTATTCTTAACTAGAGAGATATATCTCTTTGGAATGGATCTATTACTCTAGTTGATGTACTTTAATCTTGAATGAAAGAATGAAGATCCTATATCTCTATTTTTAGGGTTTGGGAGATCATGTCATGATTACAGAATTTGCATATAGGGTTACAAGATCATCATATAATAATAATATATGGTGTATTTATCTTATTCACTCATCAAATTTTGATGATTCTTTTTTGTGTAATTTTTGTGATTTTAGGTCAATTTTCTATGTATTTAATTATTAAATAATTATTCGATTAATTTGATAATGGTGGTTTTCTAGATTTCACAAACCCTTTGTTTTGGTCTATTTTGAGTTAAACCATGGATGTTGGTAGGTAAATATGTTTAAATTTAAAATCATGAGTATTTGGTTTTAAATTAAATTTTTTAAATGGATTTTCAATGTTTATAGAAAATTATATTTTCAGGTATCTTAAATCTAGAGGGTTTTGGAATTGGGTTTTGATGGTTATTTAGAAAAACTATTTTTAAGAATCAAAACTATTTTGGGAAATTGAATTTCATGAGTATGAGAAATGACTAAAAAGTATTGAGTATGGATAAAATAGTTGGTTAGTTGATATGTATGAGAATTTCTATCATAGGTGTGGAAAAGATGAGGTGGGCCATGAAATTTGGGAAACATTCAAATGGGTAGCGAACCATAGTGGGCTCATGTAGTGATCATAGGTAGGAATTTATGTTATATGGTTATCTATTTTCTCAGGTATACCTGGCTTATTTCCATTACTTATTTTCTAGATATTAGGGTGAAATAGGGATAGGTTATCTTTTTTGGTAAAATAATTGATTATATTATTTTCATCTTCTGATTTGATTTTATTTAGAATTATGATACACTATTTTGTTTCAGATTTTCCAACTTATTTTAAATGATATTAGTTACATGGTTGGGAATAGATCTTGGATGGGATTTCATGAGAGTGACTTAGGTAAATCTTATTGGGTATTCATAATAATCTCAACATTAAAGACCCGAAAATTTCAAGGAAAACCCTTTCATAATTATTTGGAATTTTACGAGTCTGTAGTTTCTGACGGCACCTGATTTTGAGTCCTGGTGTGCTCAGAATAATTTAATGAAGTTTTGATAGGTTACGTTCAATGAACGTACATGCGGGTTTTTATATCTTTTGAAGTGGTGCTCAGAATTGAAATCTGAGGAAACCGATGAACTCGCAGCACCGGTATTCGCTTAAGGGGACCTTTACCGCAGTTGCGTTGAATGCGGGTTGAAAGTTAATTTTTGGGGTTTAATAAAAAAGTTAAATAAAATTGTTGTGAAAAATTTTATTTATCTTGGGTAGTAAAATCTTACATGGGGAAGTTATTTGTGGGGCCCACACCCACATAACCTCTCATAAGAGAATATTTGTGAGGTGGGTCCCACACAAGCTCTAACCTTTCATCTCCCCTAAACTCCTTTAAACCCCCCTTGTTTAATTTTTGACAACTCCCCCTCATTTAATTGGGTGGAGCCTCTCTGCATTCCAACATCTTCATTAATGTGCCAACCTTATCAAATTAATTAAGTGAGCACCCTTAATTAATTTATTCTTTTGAATTAATTTGAAATGGCATGGAATATCTATTAAAAATTTGGGGAATCCTTAATATAATTTTGGCTTGGAAAATATTGTGGTGGGAATCCTTTAGAGAATTAGAGAAGCTTCGTTCTTCCACGAAGAACATGGTCCTCTCTTGGTGAATAACACTCCATGGCACGAAGAACGTTCCACGACCTGAAGGACGTGAAGAAACTTCTTCAATCTTCTTCTTCCTCCACGTCAAGGGAGGAGACACTGCCACGGGGAACATCATCAATGATGATGGCTCTTCCTCCGACGTCAACGTAATCAACACCATTCTTCCGCGATGCCCAACCACTGCGACGTTCATCTTCCGTGGTTTGATGACGTGCGACATCTTTTTGAGTTAGGGGAATTGTATTGAATTTCTTGTTTCCTTTTTGAGGAGAGAACTATAAGCACGGACCAAACTCTGCCTGGTTGATCCGCGGATCGCTCATTCATGCGGGTTGGTATTCTAATCTGATGCGGGGTTATGTTCGGGTTTGGTTTTAGTTTGAGTACTTAATCTTGATTGAAAATTTCTAACGCGGAGGGCTCGGGACGAAGAATAGGCACAAACCCTCTGCTGGTTGTTCTTCTATGTGTGGATTGACGGGTGATGACGAAACAGGACCGCAACAGCGATTTAGAGCTTTCGCAGTGGATTTTGGGTCCCGAGATGATCTTAGGTGCAGACGGTGGGCGAAACGGACCACCGGAGCACGTCGGGTGGTCTGTGGAAGGCGGTGGCGGTGCGCCGCCAAAACAGGCCGGCGCAGCTGAGCCGCAGCGGCTGGTGGAACCGGAACGGCTTTGTCATTCCGGAATTGAAGAGGCACGGCTTAATGTCGAGCTAGCGCCACCCCCCCCCCCCCTCGGCCGGGCTAGGGCAGGCCAGGCCGCGCGAAGGTGTGTCAGGTCACGCGCTACCGGGTTGGGCCACGTGTCGGTGGGCCGGACCCGTGGTTCCGGGTTGGGTTAGACATGGAACCGGATCAGGCCAACCCAGGGCGGTCTGTGCTGGGTCAGACCGGACCGAGACCCCCTACTTTCGAACCAGATTCGTTCAAACTCCCATATTTTGGGCTATGTACCTCCGATCGATGCACCGTCAGTTTCATTGGAATACATGAAACGAGGCGGTCGTTTTGATATATTACAATCATGGTTTTTTCTAAGTTTGGATATGTCCAGGTTGGTTCGAACCCGAAACCAACCGGGCCCTTGGAGCGGAAACGCTTATAACTTATGGACCAAACGTCTGATTGATGTGACGTCAACTAAGTTGGATTCCTTTTGATGAGACGGTTCCTTAGGCATACTCCACTTGAGGTTTGGACACAGTTGGAGTATGTTCGGGTTGGTTTTAGCTTAAAAACCAAACGGGACCCTGGAACGGAAAGGCCAATAACTCTCATACTAGACGTCTGTTTGATGAACCGTCAGCGGCGTTGGTAATCTCATTGAGAAATGGTTACTTTGAGTATACCACAAGGGAGTTTGGGGTACAGTTAAGATACGGTCGGGTTGGTTCGTACATGAAATCCACAGGGCCCCCGAGACAAAAAGACAAATAACTCACAGACCGGGTGTCTGATTGACGTGTCGTATGTTGCATTGAGACCCCTATAACGAGGAGGTCCTTTGTGATACTTCTACGTGAGATTTAATGAAAATTGGAGTATTTACCAGTAGCTCGTGGAGAGGATCCTCCCAGAGACGAGCGGACTGAGTGCGGAGACCTTGTAGGTGTAGACCTGACGACTGCTAGACCGATTCGACTTGGAGTGATTCGACTAGCCCAGTGGATGGAGTATCCAGTTTGGGGATAAACCCATGGAGGATGGAGTGCCTGGTTTGGCAGCAGACCTGCAGTACTCAACGGGAGGATTACCTCTGACGGCTATTAGGGAGAGCGCCCGGTTTGGCGGCAGACCCACAGTGGAGGAGGGCCCGGTTTGGAAGCAGACCCGCGGTACTCGACAGGAGGAGTACCCCAGCGGTCTAAGGTTAGTGATTAGCGCCTCAGATTCGTGACAGGGCCACTATACTCGACAAAGGAGGAGTTCTCCAGCAGTTGTGGTTTCGATATGTAAAATCCAGGTTTTTGTTGAGTCAATAACCTTTGTGTTTACCTCATGATTGAGATGGGTTACTTGATAACTTAGGTATATGTATGGGCATATACCTAAGTAAAGGTTGTCTATTGAGATCTTTCTTTGTGCTTTATCCTTGTTGGATTTAGTGAGACCATGAGGGTCTCGGGGTCTCTACGGAGTATCGTTATACTCACCTCTGAATGGGCTATGCCTGCACCTCGTTGTGTTGGATGCAGATGATGGATAGCACTGACCGAGAAAGAGTGTACAAGGACTGGACGGTACCCGGAGGTGGACACTCAGCGTGATGGCATATGGAGCAGACCGATAGATGTGGAGTAATGAGGATTACATCTGTACCTACCCTTCAGGTAGGAACCCGGAGGATGATCGAGGAGCTTCTTTACCATTCAGCTGTTTGTCATTTCAGTTGTACTTTCTTTCAGTTGTAGTTGTACCTTTCTGTTGGGATTGTATTTCCAACCGCTTTTTACTTTCAGCACACTTGTTATACTAGTTACGTAGTGTTTACTTCCGCTTGTACTCAGGTTGTGTGTGTTTATGTTTTATAAAGGAAATGCCTTCCCAATTTTAGAAAGTTACGCCTTTGGTGCTAGTCGCCAGCCCCTAGCCTATGGAAGGCGGTCATGGGGTAGTCCTGATATGGGCCTCGGGGGACGGGTTGTAAAAAATTGGTATCAGAGGAGGTCGTTCTACCGTAGAACTCAGGACTCAATTTTTTTTTTTTTTTTGAAGAAACAGGGTTAAGAGTACCAAGTGTGGTTTTCAGTTCAGGGAGTTCAGTCTTGGTGCGGCGGCCGAAATATCCATACACCAGGACCCTGACTTCTGATTTCCGACTTAGTGCATGAAAACACTTATTGCGTGTCTATTTTCAAAAGTTTTCTTTAATTCAACTCAATCAGGTCAGCTCACCAGGTTTAAATCATTTGACAGTGTCGCATCTGTTCAAGATGCCTCCACGCAGACAGTTAGTTGGAGTTCCGAGAGAGTACCCGATGACGACCCACTGAGCGATGAGGCTCCGGTGCAGGGCCCTCTTACTATGATGGCACATTCGGGTGGTGCACCAGTAGAACCACCACCCGTTGGGCAGCATATTCCACTAGCCGTACTAGCGGACGGTGCACGCTGACAAAGCATGTTGCACGAGTTCCAGCAGCAGAGGCCTCCGAGGTTACGAGGCGAGACAGATTCCAAGGCAGTAGTGGACTGGCTAGAGGTGATTGCTAGAGTTATACACCTAGTTTAAACACTATAAGAGTATATGGTGATATTATCTACAAGTGTTTCCTAGTGAGTGACCATGAGGTTGGTCCACATAGTTATGAGGCTTTGGTACGTGGACCGATGCCTGAGATAGTACCTTCGGGTAGTGTGCTAGTTATATCACTACCTGTTGGTAAGCAGTTTCAACCGGTGATACCAGTAGATGAAACATGTAGGCTTAGTTCCTTATACGTGTTTCATCATCAGATACCCTTAAGGTTCTGAGGGGAGCCCGACTCACAAGAAGCTGACAACTAGCTTGAGAAGGTGGCTGAGAGTTTTCTAGAGCTTATATAGCTTCGGTAGAACGACATGTCGGTAGCTGAGTATTCATCGAGGCATACCAATCATTCCTGGTACTTGATGACTACGATATGATCAGTGATTTAGATCTCAGACCTCAGAGCGAGGTGTGTTTAAATCACAACTGATCCAACACTTTTCCTCTATGAATTACTACTTATGCTAGGGTGCTAGAGAGAACCTTTGTGGTTGAATGTTCTCTGGCTGAATGGATACAGATAGAAAATGTTAGTAGTGGGAAAGTAGGGAACTGGAACTAGTCTCAGAGACTTGGGCATGTAAAATGTTTCAAGAAGAAGAAGTGTTAAGGAAAGATGAATTTGTAGAGCAACAGACGTGGAAGCAGAGCTAGGAGAGCAGCATCAGGTGGTGTACATTTCAACATGTTACAACCACCAGCCTTTGTTTTCCTCACCAGTCTTAGGGAGCTGGAGGGCAGGGGAAGAGAATATTTGCATTCGGGCAAGAAGTGTGAACCAGGGGCTCTATGAATGATTCTAGGTATGTTTTGTGTCTACTATGAGCTTCCATATCAATAGACTTAGGTACCAATCATTCCTACCTTCCACGAATCTTGTCCCAGGCCTAGAGTTTCCAGTTAAAACCATTGACTTGACCCTCACGTCTGGAGATACCTTTAGGAGGATACTTGATAATCACACTTACGCCGACAGTGTGATTTGACCATTGTGGCAAGATTTTTTAGTTAGAACCTCTGGGTGGTAGCGTTGAGGCCTTATGACGTCAGTTTGGGTATGGACTGGGGAACGAAAGTTCATACACAGATTGACTGTATTAGGCAAAAAGGTTTTGGTTTATCTACAACATTGGGATGGGGTTTTTCCTTTGTCAGAAAAAAGGGAAACCCAGGCATCATAGGATAAACTCATGCTTAGAAGGGTGCTTCTGAACACTCTAGAGTCGGCCAGCCTTACCTTCGTGGTAGAAAGAGTTTTCAGTTTTCAGTTCCTCCAGGACTATGACTTCGAGATAGTCTATACTCCTAGGAAGGGGAACGTTGTTACGGATGCACTTAGCAGGAGGACATGTATTCAGCTGCTAAGAGAGGCAATAGATCAGATGGTTGCCTTACATATATCCTTTTTGGATAGAGATGGTGCATCCTAACTTCAGTCTCTTACAGTCACTCCTCCACTTCATCAGCAGAGTAGGCTAGGTGACTTACCGCCTGTCCCTTCCACCTCAGTTTCACCAGGTGCACGACGTCTTCCACGTATCTCCGGTGAGGAGATGCGTGCATGACCTGTCCCATATCATCAATCACAGAGATCTGGACATCAAAGACGAGGCAACTTTCACAGAGGTTCCAGTGGAGAGTCACGATCGACTGGAGCGGTTCCTACGTGGATAGTCATTTTCTCAGGTGCGTATTCGCTGGCAGCACAAGAACCTTCAGGGGAGCAAATGGGAGCAAGAGGCTCAGATGCATGCCTTGTACCCCTTTAGTTTCCCAAGTGTGTGTTGTAGCTTTATGAGGACATAAATCCCAGAGGTGGGAGTAATGTAAAGACCCGAAAATTTCAAGGAAAATTTTTTCATAATTATTTGGAATTTTATGAGTCTGCAGTTTCTGACGGCACCTGATTCTGAGGCATGGTGTGCCCAGAATCATTTTCTGAAGTTTTTATCGGGTAAGTTCAGTGAACATACATGTGGGATTTTCTATCATTTGAACCGGTGCGCATAATTGAAATCTGAGGACACCGATGAACTCGCAGTTCTGGTACTTCCTTAAGGGGACCTTTACCATAGTTGTGTTTAATGCGGGTTGAAAGTTAATTTTTGGGGTTTAATAAAAAAGTTAAATAAAATTTTTGTGAATAATTTTATTTATCTTGGGTAGTTAAATCCTACATGGGGAAGTTATTGGTGGGGCCCACACCCACATAACCTCTCATGAGAGGATATTTTTGAGGTGAGTCCCACACGATCCCTAACCTTTCATCTCCCCTTAACTCCCTTAAACCTCCTTTGTTTAATTTTTTGACAACTACCCATTATTTAATTGGGTGGAGCCTCTCCACATTCCACCCTCTTCATTAATGTGCCAACCTTATCAAATTAATTAAGTGAGCACCCTTAATTAATTTATTCTTTTCAATTAATTTGAAATGGCATGGAATATCTATTAAAAATTGGGGGAAGCCTTAATATAATTTTGGCTTGGAAAATATTATGGTGGGAATCCATTGGAGAATTAGAGAAGCTTCATGCATCCATGAAGAACATCGTCCTGTCTCGGCGAAGAACACTCCACAGCACGAAGAACACTCCATGACCCGAAGGACGTGAAGTAATATCTTCAATATTCTTCTTCCTCCGCGTCAAGGAAGGAGACACCGTCGCGGGGAACATCACTAATGACGATGGCTCCTCCTCTGAATTCAACGGAATCGACACCGTTCTTCTGTAACGTTTGTCTTCCACGGTTTGACGACGTGCGTCATCTTTTTGAGGTAGGAGAATTGTATTGAATTTCTAATTTCCTTTTTGGGGAATGAATGATGAGCACAGACTAACCTCTGCCCGGTTGATCTGTGGATTGCTCATTCATGTGGGATGGAATTCAAATCTAATGAGGGGTTATGTTCGGGTTTTCTTTTAGTTTGAATACTTAATCTTGATTGAAAACTTCTAACGTGGAGGGATCGGGCAGAAGAACAAGCCCAAACCCTCTGTTGGTTGTTTGTCTGTGCGCGGATTGACGGGAGACAACGAAACGGAACCACAATGGTGATTTGGAGCTTTTGTAGTGGAGTTTGGGTCCTGAGATGATCTTAGGCACAGACTGTGGGCAAAACGGACCACTAGAGCGCGTCCGGTGGTCCGCAGAAGGCAGCGGTGGTGCGCCATCGGTATAGGCCGTCGTGGCTGAGCTGCGACAGCGGGTGGAACCGGAACGGCTCTACCATTCCGGAATTGAAAAGGTGTGGCTTAATTCCATGCCATCTGGCCAAGCCAGCCCCCACCCCACCCCCCGCCTGGGCCGGGGTGGGCCGTGTGGGCCACGCGGGGCGGGCCGCGTGCGTCGGTAGGTCGGGCCGCGCGCCGGTGGGTTGGGCCCACAGTTATAGGTAGGTTAGATCTGTAACCAGGTCGAGTCAACCCAAACGGGTCGGGCCGACCCAGGGCGGTCTGGGCCGAGTCGGACCGGACCCAGACCCCATACTTTCGGACCAGATTCGTTCAAACACCCATATATTGGGCTACAGACCTCTGATCGATGAACCATTAGTTGTGTTGGAAGCCTTGAAACGAGAAGGTCATTTTAATATATTACACTGAAGGTTTTGGCGAATTTTGGGTATGTACAGGTTGGTTCGAACCTGAAACCAACTGGGCCCTCGGAGAGGAAATGTTTATAACTTAAGGACCGGACGTCCGATTGACGTGTCGTCAACTACGTTGGATTCCTTTTGATGAGACGGTTCTTTAGGAATACTACACAAGAGGTTTGGATGCATTTGAACTACGGTCAGGTTGGTTTTATCTTAAAAACCAACCGAACCCCTGGAACGGAAAAGCCAATAACTCTCAGACCGGACGTCAGTTTGACGAACCGTCAGCAGCGTTGATAATATCTTTGAGAAACGGTTCCTTTGAGTATAGCCCATGGGTTTTCAGGGTACAGTTGAGATACGGTCGGGTTGGTTTGTACATGAAACCAACCGGGCCCCCGGGATAGAAAGGCTAATAACTCACAGACTGTGTGTCCGATTGATGTGTCGTGTCTTGCATTGAGACCCCTATGACGAGGCGGTCCTTTGTGATACTTCTATATGAGACTTCGTGACACTTGGAGTATTGAATAGTATATCATGGAGAAGATCCTCCTAGATATGAGCAGACATAGAGTAGAGACCTAGTGGCTGTAGACCTGACGACTGATTGACCGATTCGACTCAGAGTGATTCAACTAGCCAGTGGACGGAGCACCCAGTTTGGCGGCATACCCATGGAGGACAGAGCACATAGTTTTGTAGCAGACATGTGGTACTCGATAAGAGGAGTACCTCTTATGGCTATTAGGGGGCCGCCCGGTTTGGTGGCAGACCCACATTGGAGGAGCACCCGGTTTGGCAGCAGACTCGCGGTACTCGACAGGAGGAGTACCTCAGCAGTCTAAGGTTAGTGAGTAGCACCTCGGAGTAGTGACAGGGCCACTGTACTCGAAAGAGGAGGAGTTCTCCTGTAGTTGTGGTTTCGATAATGAAAGTCCTGGTTTGAGCTGAGTCAATAACCATTTTTTTCCTCATGATTGAGATGAGTTACTTGATAACTTAGGTATATGTATGGGAATATACCTAAGTAAAGGTTATCTGTTGAGATATTTCTTTATGGTTTATCCTTGTTGGATTTAGTGAGACCTTGAGGGTCTCGAGGTCCCTACTAAGTATCATTATACTCACCCCTGCATGGGCTATGCCCTCACCTTGTTGTGTTGGATGCAGACAACGGACAGCGCTGACTGAGGAAGAGTGTACAAGGAATGGATGGTACCTGGAGGTGGACACTCGGCGTGACAGCACAGGAAGCAGACTGATAGATGCAAAGTACTGAGGAGGACATTTGTACCTACCCTTCAGGTAAGAACCTAGTGGACGATCCAGGAGCTACTTCACCATTCAGTTGTTTTTCTTTTCAGTTGTACTTTTTTTTAGTTGTAGATGTACCTTTCTGCTGGGCTTGTATTTTCGGCTCCTTTTTACTATCAGTACACTTGTTATATTGCTTACTTAGTGTTTTCTTCCTCTTGTACTCTAGTTGTGTGTGTTTGCGTTTTATAAAGGCAATGTCTTCCCAGTTTTAGAGAGTAACGCCTTTGGTGATAGTCGCTAGTCCCTGGTCTATGGAAGGTGGGCTTGGGGTAGTCACGATACGGGCCCCGTGGGATGGGTCGTGACATATACTCACACATCTCAATGTGTGTGTAGATGTATTATGTCATAGTTTAGTTAAGGGAAATATGATGATGTTCCTAGGTGATGGATCTAAGGAATTGTGTTTATGTTAGTTTTCAGTCATAAATTAGAAGAGGAGTTAGAAAATTCACATAGAATAAGAATCATTTTCTAGGTTTTCATGTTATGTTAGGATCATGACTATTTTATTTTTTATTACACTCTGTGATTTTGAGTTTAATTTAAATAGTGTTTTTAATGGTTGTTTTGGATTTTAAATAAAATTATGGTTCCTGGTCCATGTATTTTTTTTGTTTATGTTAGTTAAATCATTACATGGTGATTATTTTTATTCCTTAACACTAATTGTTAGAATCGGGTGATTACAGAACATGATTTAGTCCATGTGGTTGTTCTAGATCAACCTTGAGATTTGAGTTCCCATGTCAAGGTCATAAGTTTTTTAATGTTCTTGTGTTGGAAATTTGGTAGTCGTAGAGACTAGGGTTTTAAAAATCATGATTTACACATAAACTATCATATATATACTCTTTATCGTAAGTCTTGAATCACTGTGAAGTTTGAGTAGTAGAATTGGTCAGAAGGGTCCCTTATAGGGACTTCATCTATTATACATTGTAAGTGTATATAACCATGACATGTAAGGATGGGAATTTTATTCATTCATCATGATAGGAATGTATGGGTTCTATATACTTATGAATCATGTTTTCATAGACGGTTTATTAACCTTATAGTGGTTTTAAAAGTGATTTCAAATGGTTTTTTATAATTTTTTCAGGTTTTAAAATAATTTGGATAAAATAATTTGTAGTTACTTATGTAAAATTTTATTTTGAATAAATCAATAAAGGGTTAAAAAATAAAATTATATATATAATTGATATCTTATGTTTTAGTATTAAATGTTATTGAAGATAGAGTATCTGTGTAGTTATTTGTTTGATCTTTTTTGTTTCAATGTTGTAGATAAAACTTCGCATAGAGATCCTATTTGTAAGGAAGATTATTGGAATATTAGAGGTGAGAATGTTATAAAGGAAGGAGACATAAACATTTATATTTTTCTAAACTCTTAAAAAAGATAATCTAAGCAATCTCATTTCCCAAGAAGGTGTTGGATCGGGAAAAAAATAAGGAATTAGATCAGGCTTCAGAGTTCTAGAAGAAGGATCCTCTTGTATTTAGCGGTGATTGATGATTTTAGGAAGTGAAAAAATTAAATTCTCTTAATACATCAAAGGTGGAGTTTTCTACTTACATACTCAAGTGTCTGACTTGTATGTCGTGGGAGATAGTTGTGGAAATGAAGTTGAACGAGGATCTAACATGGATTAGATCCTAGAATACATGTAGTTAGTAGTTTTATCTAGACTGGTTTATGTTAAGTAAGTATCATGAGTCCATAGAGTTATATTAGGGGAACATGATGGTTTTGGATTATCTTTCACTCCTTGTGAAGTTTGTGCACTTTTCACTGGAGTGGATCTCTAATGATAGCCTCAAGGCATGAAGGTTTGACTCTTTGACCCAAGATCCTAATTGGTTTTAAGGGATTATTCAATGATCTTAGGTAAATAAAACTCATTTATATATCAATATATATTCATGTAATAAAACACATAAGGTTTTATAAAGAATCGGTGCACCTATATTATTGAGTAATCCATATTTTACTCTATGTAGTAAGATTGATGATGATCACAATAATAGTAAATATATGCTTATTTCCTCTGAGGGATTACACAGGACAAAGGATCCCAAATCTTAACTAGAGTATTCCATTACACTGATAAGGGTGCTATCACCTTTAATATTCATGATTAAATATGCTACAACAAGGGAGATAGCTTTAGTAGGCTTGCACACTACCAGTCATAACCAACATAATGATCTCCTTCCTTTTATATAGGCAATGACTTATTCTCTTCATTAAATTAAGAGAATCGCCTATATCATTATACATTTCTTCCTATTTGGTTTTTTATTGAACTCCTTTAATGAATGTGAAATACATAAATTTAATGTAAGAACCCGGATCTCCATCTCAGGTATGAATCTTGACCTTTTGTGTTTTTAAGAAAAAGTGGAGTATCTAGAAATTTAAGGAGTACACGCCATTTACTTTTTAGTACACACCATGTACCCAATTATCGTGGGTGACCATGTAATAGACCTATAACGACTGAGTACATGGCCGTATGGGGTGACCTAGAGACCACCTAATGAAGGGGCTAGTTAAGGCATGTACACACCGTGTACTTTTAAAGAACATGTCGAGTACTTTTATTTTAATCAATTAAATGGATCGGGGTCGTCCCTAATTGACAGAAACCTCTTCTTCTCAGCTTGTCTCATCCATAAGTTACTGAAGCTGAAAAATCTTCTTCGAGCCCCCAACCAGTCATCTGTTCTTCAATTCAACCATCGTTGATTGCGTTGGAATCTCCACGGTGAGCTCTTCTTTCTTCTAGAGGATCATTTTCGAATTTCTTTCCTTTTGTGAGATATCCTTGTTTGATAATTCTTGATGTTTTTGTATATCTAACATGTTCTTGGTTTTTTTAAAGGGCCAAAACTGGAGTATATCGATCTTACAATGCTGAGGTAGGTGGTTTATGCCTTTCCGTAATTAGTCTTTGAATATTATATGCAAAATTTCCCAATACCCTAGAATGGGGTATTGCGTGTTTAGGGGTTTCGGCCCTATTAATTATTGTTATGCCTTGTGTGCCTGAGTAGAAGTTGTTTGATTATTAACAGGTTTATTTACCTTTCTATGGATGCATTTTCCCATGTTTGATCTGATTTTGGCCATTGGGGCTAGCTTTTTCTATTAGGCTTCATGTTTTCCATCCCTAGTGTTTTTAGGATGGAGTGATTTATCTAATGTTGTTATATGCTTATAGATATTTATCCAAGTAGTTATTGAAAGCAGTTATCCAAGTATTTTTTAAGTTTTACATTGGCTGTTGAACATCATTGTGCCTGGTTGACTTACACAGGGCTGGGTGAACCTGGCGTAGTAGACCATAAGGGGAATGGATATTGAGGGCTTCCCCAGAGTGTCTGTTTACTTTTCACATTGCGAGACTATAGGGGGTGGATGTGAGTCCTCCCTCAGAGTTTCCGAAGTACCACTTTGTGACACCATAGGGGGAATTGTATGTTGAGTGCTTCCTCAGAGTGTCTGTAGTTTACCGATAAATGACCACAGGTGGAATTGACGATGAGTGTTTCCTCAAAGTGTCTTTACTAAAGCTAAAATATAGGGGTATGACTGTGAGTACTTCCTAGATGGTTGCTTGTGTTTGATAGGTTTAACTATAGAAGATAGGTTGTGACTAATTTTTAGAGGGCTACTTGTTTTTTATTAGCTGCTTTCTTGACATTTGAAAATGAATGAAATTGAACTGTTGGATTGTTTACTTTTGAGTACTTCCTCTTTACTACTTCATTTTTCTTATTCCATGCCATATATATTCACTAACTGTTAGGCACAGATATTTGTGTGGTTGCCTACTAGGATTCCTATCACACCCTGTTTGGGTCATGCATTTGGTCCCAAACAGATTATATTGTTGCAGTTACAGATAATGTCAAACACCCTTCTACTTCAGCTAATTTATTGCTGTGGAGCTGGAGAGCATGGGACCAAGCTGAGGCTTGCAATGCTGCTGGGGTTTATTTGTTTTATTTATACTTTGGTTTAGTACTTTATTCCAGCATTGTGACTTGTTTGGATGATTTCCTAGACATATGTATCATTTATCATTTATATATGTGTGCTCAAATTGTTTATTACTTCTAGTCTTCCACTATTTACTTATTTCATGTTGTTACTTATTCCGTAATTTTTATCTTTTTATTTTCGATGTGTTACTCTGACAATGAGGACATAATTTCCCCATTATCACACCTAATGCCCTCACTGCTAGTTGGCAGCCTCTGGTGTTTGGGGAAATGTGCTTAAGTCCATGTGACCAATCGGGTACGGGGCACCTCTAGGTGGCTTCCAGAATAGGGACATTAAAAAGTGTTATCAAAGGAATTATTTTATTCTTGACATACTATTTGGATCCTACATCCAGGGATAGGAAGGAATAGGTACTTGGTAATAATTTGTTCCTAAGAGTAGCTAACCCTTGTATAGGGAAAATCTAATTTACCTCGTATATTGTGATTTTTATGGTTTTTCAATTATTACAACTGATTTAATTTCATCATTAGGTTATTCACATTTTTGTGTTGTTAACATTGATAATATTGAGGTTCTATTTCTATTGAAACTGGATAAGATGAGGGTATTCCATCTCAAGCATCATATAGACAATTTCTAGATATCACATTTCATGCATTCTTTCCATGCCATTTAGGGTGCATTACTGATTGTATGTTTTTGTGATAGATTTTGTGCTAGATATTCATGCAGTTGTGATAGATGCCTTGATAGAATACCAACTATTTTATAGGGTATTGGATTGTGTAAGGTTTCGTTTGAATTAGCACCAAACATTGGTTATTGGGGTGTTATGGACCCTCATGGATCGGAATTTGGTGGATCATTTCTTTGTTATTCCTTGTATATAAAATGTATAAAATGATAAACTTTGATTCACATGGAGTATGGGCCCCCACGGATCATAATTTAGCACTTTGATGTTTATTTTAGCGTTTTGTGGGCTTCTGGAGTAGTTTCTGAGGCTTACTGTCTGGAAAAACCCAGAATACATGGTGTTTATTACAGAATACATGCCATGTGTCCTTCTGTTCAGGAAGGAACTGTTATTCTTAAGTACACATTGTGTACTTTATGTACACGTCGTGTAGTTTCTAACTGTGTCAATGGCTGTGTGGGAAGAGACATGGAGATGGGAAATTTTTTCGGGGAACATATTGTGTACCCTATGTGCACACTGTTTCTTAAGAGCCATGTGTCTGAACGTGTGACTAATTACATGGGTGGATTATGGGTAGCTAGTACATGTCATGTCTAGTGAAAACATGTCATGTAGAGTTATCCACGTAACCGGTTGTGTGACTAACAACACGAGTCGGTAAAGTTCTTCTAGTACATGCTTTTTCTGTCATAAACAAGTCGTGTAGTCTAGTTCTAGGGGAACAATGTGGCTTATTCGTGTATAATAACTCGTGAAGGGTAACAAGATTCAAGTAAACATTGTGTCTAGGGAGAACACGCCATGTTTGTGGGGTGTTACATGACCTAGGTTGGGATGAGTACATGCCCATGTGAAGGCTTAAAGGAACACATCAAGTAGGGTTCATAAATATTGTGTATCCCTTTTTTGAAAAAATTGAATTCTTTTATTCTCATGTTCCATTCTTGCACTTTTAAGTTTTAGTACATGATAATATTGATCTAAGGTGTGCATTTGAACTTACAGAGTCATGCCACCAAGACATCCTTCGGTTGTACACCAGTTACATGGTAGTGACCAGACAACGGACATGGAAGATCAGGAACTGCTATCAGACCCTCCAGTCGTTCCCATCTTGGCACCAGCCATCATCCCAGACATAGGTACTAATGCACAGTTCCAAGATGGATTCATGAGGTTCATGAAGACCTACTAAGGTGTACCGCCTCCTTCCTCGTCTATGGCAGAGTTTACGAGGGTCTTTCAGCAGCATCATCCCCCACCCTCTCAGAGGATGGAGGACCTTAGGCTGTATAGTCATGGTTAGAAGCCATGTTTTTTATCTTTGAGCATATGGTGATGCCTCCAGAGAGGAGGGTGAAGCTCATAATATATATTCTTCGGTATTCTGCCAAGAGATGGTTGGATTTGATCTCACAGGTGGGACGCCATCAGGTTATTTCTTGGGATGAGTTTCAGTATTCCTTCTAGGATTATTTCTACCATGAGACATTGAGGGATGATCGAGCCTAAGAGTTTATAAGTCAGGAGCAGGGTACTCTTTCAGTCATGGAGTATTCTTCTCACTTCACAGAGCTGTAGTGCTTCAAACCCATTCCTGGGGGAGATGAGTTATTCCTAGAAAGGAATTTTGAGGATGGTCTCAGGCATGAAATTAGATCTTAGGTGAACATATTTAGGTTGACTTCCATCACCTCTATAGTCAACCAGGTGCTGGTCACATAGTGAAATCTGAGGGATTTTGGGGCTGTGAGACAGGGCGGCTGGTCATCTGGATTTGGTATCCCTCTTACTGATAGTAGGAAGCATCGCAGGGAGTCTATACGCGGAGATCTGAGGGGATGGAATACTTCTTCTAGTATCCAGGTGGTGTTCTAATAGTGTATTAAGATCATGAATACAAGGTCACATTTCCCGAGAGACCCAGTGGAGTGCTGATATTACGATAAGATGGGTCATCTTTATCAGTTCTACCAGTTTTTCTTACCAGAAGTTGGGGACAGAGGTTCTTCTATGACTCCTCATTCTGGAGAAGAACTACCAGTTTTTCATTAGTCTGGAAACTGGAGTTTGTTCAGCCATTCAAGACGAGGTGGAGGTCATGGCCATGGTAGCCAGTCACTAGGATTTTGATGACAAAAGGGTGGATCAGGTCAAGGTGGTCAGGCAGGGTCACAGGGTCGCGGTATAGGCCAAACTTTTACAGTGTCATAGACCCAGCAAGATCAGGATCCCAGACCCTCTATAGTTCAAGGTATGATTCTAGTTGCCTTAGTCTTATCTTATACACTTTTCAATATAGGTCCTTCCCATAGTTTCATATTTGTTTCTATTATGGAGAGCCTTGGGATCTTTATCTTTACTTCTGCCAATGTCTGGATTCTAGATACTCTGTCGGGAAAAGGAATGGATAGTGTACATCTGTGAAATGAGTGTCCTATTATTTTTGTTGGGTGTCACTTCTTATGGGACCTCTATGTCCTAGATTTGATAGGATATGACGTAATTCTCAAGATGGAATGGTTTATTCCCTACCAAGCTATTGTTGATTTTTATCATCGTAGGGTGAGTTTCACATCCCCAGAGGGAGGCTTCTTTCTACATAATGGTGAATGGGATTTCTAGGAGAGAATAGAAGGACCCGAGCATCATGGGTTGGGAGGATTTAAGAAAATATTTCTAGTATATATCTAGATGACAAGGGAACTTCACATATGGAATTTCCTCCAGTGGTTGATCGTTTCAGGGATGTCTTTCAAGAAGACTTTTTAGGTTTGCCTCCAAATCAAGAGGTAGAATTTTCTATTGAGCTTGTTCCAAGAGTGGAAATGGTGTCCATTCCTCCTAATAGGATGGCTACACCAGAGTAATAGGAGCTCAAGAAGAAGTTATAGGAGTTACAGGCTATGGGTTTCATCTGAACTAGTACTTCTCCTTAGGGTAAACCTGTCCTATTTACAAAGAAGGCGGATGGTACCCTCAGACATTGTGTTGTTTATCGGATGTTGAACCAGTTGATGGTCAAGAAATTATATCCCTTTCCATGGATTGATTATCTCTTTGATTAGCTTCTAGGATCCCGGGTGTTCTCGAAGATTGACTTGAGATCCATTTATCATCAGTTTCATGTTAGACCATCTTATATACCTCTTGTAGCCTTTCGGAGCAGGTATGGTCTATACGAGTACGTGGTTATGCCGTTCAGTCTCACGAATGTGCCAACATTTTTCATGGAACTGATAAACCAAGTGTTCTATCCGTACTTGGATTCTTTTGTGGTAGTCTGTGTGGACGATATCTTGGTGTACTCTCACACTCGACACGACCACGCTACCCATCTTGAGATCGTTTTGAGTACACTGAGAGAGCATCATTTATATGCTAATCTCTCAAAATTCAACTTTTGGATGGACCAAATCCACTTCTTGGGTCATGTTATCACATTGATAGGAGTATCAGTAGACCCAGAGAAAGTGAGAGCAGTAGTTTCTTAGGAGCAGCTGAAGAACGTCTTTGAGGTACAAAGTTTTCTAGGGCTGGCTGAATACTATAGACATTTTATACCTGAATTTTCATGCTTATAAGTTCTATAGATGGGACTAACTAAGACTGGTGTGAAGTAATTATGGTCATATTTTTTTGATTCATCCTTTTTATGAGCTGAAAGAGAGGTTGACTTCAGCATAAATACTAGTATTTCCATAGCCAAGCAAGAGTTATTCTGTGTACTTTGATGCACCAGTTATCAGGATGGGAGTAGTTCTTATGCATGGGAAGGATTCATTGCGTATGGGTGTCAGAAGTTGAGAACACATGAAAGAAATTACCCGAAGAACGATCTCGAGTTGGTTGCAGTTGTTCATTATTTATGTTTTTTGAGACATAACCTATTGGGGGAGAATTTTTTGGCTTTCACTAACCACAAAAGTCTCAAGTACATCTTCACACAGCACGATCTGAACTTAAGACAGTGAAGGTGGGTTGAGTACCTTCAGTCTTTAGATTTTGTGCTTGCCTACACTCCTGGGAAAGGCAACACAGTGGCTGATGCACAGAGAAGGAGGAGTCAGATATAGGTAGTTCAGGAGGCCAGTAGTGAGTGGCAGCTTATGGCTCTATTCTTTGAGATGCATTTGGAGGTGCACGACAGACAGGTACAGATGTTTATTTCTTCTATAGTTGTTACCTCTACTCTACTTGATCGAGTGCGAATGAGGAAACTGTCAGATTATGAAGGCCTAGTCATATGGGATAGTGTGTTAGGAGAGGACCTTATTCCTGGATGGACTGTATGCGAGGATGAGATCTTGTGTTTTCATAGGTGTGTGTGGGTGATAGTGGACATACCCGAGGAGCTGATTTGGGGCTATCATTCCTCAGTTTTGGAAGCTTATCCTTGCATCACCAATATGTATCAAGATCTACACCGTCAGTATTGGTGGCCATGTATGAAGAGAGATGTCTCTGGTTTTTTCATGAGGTGTTCCACCTATCCACAGGTGAAGGAAAATCATCAGTGACCAGCAGGGATTTTACAGTAGTTACCCATTCCTAAGTGCAAGTGGAATGATTTCACGATAGACTTCATGACAGGCTTACTGAGGTCTCCTCGAGGGAACGATGTAGTTTCGATTGTCATTGACAAACTCATGAAAGTTTCTCACTTCTTTCCAATCAAAGAGACCTTTAGTATTGATGAGCTGGGAAGGTTGTACATCCGAGAGATTGTATGTTTACATGCAGTTCCACACTCCATTATTTCATATTGGGATACCCATTTTACTTATCAGGTCTTTCAGGGATTATAAATGGCTTTGGGTACATAGGTACTTCTAAGTACAACTTACAATCCCCAGATAGATGTCCATTACATGTGTACGATTTAGGTACTAGAGGACATGCTTCGTGCATGTGTCCTATATTTTGGAGTTTCTTTGTAGAAACACATACATATTGTTGAGTTTTCCTACATTAATAGTTTTCAAGCAACTATTCAGATGGAACCTTATGAGGCTTTGTACGGTAGGTCATGCCGATTACCCCTGTGTTGGATGGAAGTAGGATAGGCAGCTATGTTGGGACCTCATCTTTTCCAGGAGACCACAGAGAAAATAGAGTTGATTTGGAAGAGGATGACTACTACACAGTCATGACAAAAGTCTTATGCTGATCAATGGGGATAAACTCTAGAGTTAGAGGTCGGAGATAATGTTTTCATATGTGTCACACCGAGATTCAGACATATGACGATTAGAAGACATGGCATGATATCGCCGAGATATGTTGGACTGTTGGAGGTTTTAGAAATAGTCGGGTCAGTTGCCTATCATTTGTAGTTACCTTAAAGGTATCAGGTTGTGCATGACATCATCCATGTTTCTCAGTTACAGTGTTACTTCTCAGACCCGTATCATGTTTTTCAACCCGAGGAGGTTGAGTTGGAAATGGACGCCTCATTCAAGGAGAATCATATTTGGATTATTGATCATAGTGTGATGGTTCTCCAAGTCTAGTATGTTCCCATGGTATGAGATCTATTGTAGCACGGGCGATTATAGGACAAAACATGGGAGAGGGAGGCCGACGTATGAATGCAGTGGCCGGAGTTATTCGAGGATTCTTCTTCTACGCCGCCTTTATAAGGAAATTCGGGGACAAATTTCTTTAATAGGGAAAGTTTCTATGAACATGGATCTTCATCTCAGGTATAAATCTTGATTTCAATTGTTTTTAAGAAAAACAGGAGTTTCCGAAAATTTAAGGAGTTCACGCTGTGTACTTTTGAGTACATGTTGTGTACCCAGTTGCCACGGGTGACCGTGTACTGACCGTGTAAGGGGTGAGTACATTGTCATGTGGGGTGACTCGGAGATCACCTAAAGAAGGGGCTAGTTAAGGAAAGTACATTCCATGTACTTTTAAAGAACACATCGTGTTCTTTTCTTTTAATTGATTAAATGGACCGGGGTCGCATCTAATTGACAGAAACCTCTTCTTCTTGGCTTGTCTTGTCCAGGAGAAACTGAAGCCAATGAATTTCTTATGAGCCCCTGAAACATCGTCTGTTATCTGATTCAATCACCATTGATTGATTTGTAATATCCACTGTGAGCTCTTCTTTCTTCTAGAGCCTTGTTTCCTGATTTCTCTACTTTCATGAGATATCCTTGGTTGATTGTTCTTTAAATTTTTGTAGATATACCATGTTCATGGTTGATTCAAGGGTCAAAACTAGATTATATCGATATTACAATTTTGAGGAAGGTGTTTTTTTCCTTTTTGTAGTTAGTCTTTTAATACCATATAAAAAAGTGTCCAATACCTTAGAACGAGGTATTGTGTGTTTAGGTATTTTAGCTCAGTTAGTTCCTACTATGCCTTGTGTGCATGAGTAGAGGTTTTTTTATTTTGAATTGGTTTATTTACCCTGATATGGATGTATTTTCCCATGTTTGATCTGATTTTGGTCGTTATGCCTAGCTTTTCCTATTAGGTTGCTTGTTTTCAATGCCTAGTGTTGTTAGGATGGATTGATTTATCTGATGTGGTTATATTCTGGTAGTTGTTTAGCCAAGTAATTATGGAAAGCTGTTATCCAATTAGTTCTTAAGTTTTACTTTGGCTGTTGAAAATATTTGTGCATGATTGACTTATATAGGGTTGTGGGAACCTGGTGTAGTAGACCATAGGGGGAATAGATGCTTAGGGTTTCCCCAGTGTCTGTTTACTTTTCATTTTGTGATACCATAAAGTGGATAGATGTGATTGCTCCCTCATAGTGCCTATAGTTCTACGTTGTGAGACCATAGGGGAAATTGGATGTTGATTTCTTCCCCAGAGTGTCTGTAGTTTACTGATAAAATACTACAGTGGAAATTGACGGTGAGGGTTTCCTCAGAGTGTCTTTTCTAAAGATAAACTAGAGGGGTTAGACTGTGAGTAATTCCTAGAGGTTTGCTTGTGTTTGATGGGTTGAACTGTAAGGGATAGGCTGTGATTAATTCCCATAGTTTTACTTTTTTTGATTAGCTGCTTTCTTGAAATTTGAAAATTAATGAAATTAAACTGTAGGATTGTTTACTTTTGAGTAATTCCTTGTTTACTGCTTCATTTTGCTTATTGTCTACCATATATATTCCCTGACTGTTAGGCATAAATCATTGGGTGGTTTTCTACTGGGATTCATTTCATACCCTATTTGGGGAATGCTTTTGGGCCCAAATATATTATATTGATGTAGGTATAGATAAGAGTTTGTGCCCTTCTACTTCAGGTACTTGATTGTTGTGGAGTTAGAGATAATTAGAACAAGCTGTGGCGTGCGATGCTTCTAGCATTTATTTGTTTTTTTTGTACTTTGGTGAAGTTCTGTATTCCATCATTGCTACTTGTTTTGATTCTTTCCTAGACATATGTAACATGCATCATTTATATATGTGTGCTTCAGTTTTTTATTACTTCTAGTCTTCATCTATTTACATATTGCATGTTATTATTGCTTCCTCTATTGTTATATATTTATTTCTGATGCGTTACTCTGCCAATGAGGGAATAGTTTCCACAATATCACACCCATGGCCCTCACTGTTAGTCAGCATCCTTTGGCATTTGGGGAAATGCGCTGGTGGCCAAGTCACCAACTAGGTACGGGGCACCTACGGGCGGCTCCTGGAACCAAGACATTACATGAAGCAACACTTTAGTTAATTATGGATAAAACCTTATAAGATGATGTGATATTTCTAGCCCTAATCACACATATGTTGGTAGAAATTTAGTCCCAGGTTATATCACATGCACAATAGACTACATTAGAACCAACATATGTTTGGATCCTACTTAAGGATAAATTGTTAGTAACATATGTTTAAGTTATATGCATTACAAGGAACATACAAGGTAATGAAAAAATAAGACTTTTCAATTTATTAATTAGATATTAATTAAAATTGACACTACATTCAATAATGTATATGATAAATATCGTTTTATGTTTAAAAACATTATTTTTCTAAAAAACAGTTTGACCACCTTTTAATGGAAAACCCACATTAAATATAGATTTTGACATTTTTATAATTTATATATGAAAAAATAAACATATTATTTCAAATAGAAACATAAAAATTTACTTTGGTTGAATTTTTTGTACCTTTCCAATAAATTTCATATTTTAATGAAAAGTGACAAATACTGTATTTTAATTCAAAACAGCTTTTCCTTCTAATTTATTTATTTTTTTATATTATACTTTTAATTTGTTTTAAATTATAATTATATTAATTTTTCATAATTTAAAACAATTTCAGTAATTTTAATGAATTTCACATTGAAATTAGATATAAAAACTATGTGAACTTTTGAATGTTTTACTTTAAAAAATCATTTTTTTATTCCATCAACAGGATTGATTTTTAAGTAATTTCTGCCAATTATTTATTTTTAATTTGGAAAAATGGATTCCATATTCGGAATTAGATGGTCTAAATTAAGAAAATAGGTCCCTTTTTGTACAATATGAATAGTAACTTTAGTAATAAATGTTATTACCATGGTTATGGGTAAATGAGGTAATTAAAGGAAAATATTACATTATAAAAATATAAAATTACCCAAAAACATATCTGAATTTAATTTTATGAGTGTTTTTTAAATAATATCATCCTTTCGTATGTTTTAGGACAACTTAGATCCTCTTGGATGACTTTATTTCTTTTATAATATTATATTCAATGAAAAGTCATTTTTGTTACACTTTTTCTTTCAAAAAAGTAAATTATTTTTAAAATAGGATTATATAGATTATATCTTAGACCATAAATAGTATTAAAATGTGTAAAATGATTTCATACATCATGGTAATTTATTTATAATTTTTAGTAAATAAATAATTAAAATAAATGGTGACACAATGATGATAAAATAAATGCTCTGCTTATGGAAGAATAAAATAAATAATAATAAAAATATTATAATAAATAAAATTTTATATAATCTATGTCATACATGAATATTATGGATGCATTTTACCAATTATTAATGTGTAAAGTGATATGGTTTGACTATATCTTGAAGTTATGGTATTTTCAAAATGTCAATAAATTAATAGTGTTGAAATTATCACTAATGGTGTTTTCAAATATAAAATATTTTATTAAATGTTAGAATATTTATAAAAAATAGTATTCATCCAAATAGTGTTATTAAGTCCTAAAATTTAATAAATGACTCTTTTATTGTTCGTTTTTGCATGTTTTAGTAGTTATATTGACCCTTAATGTGTAAATTACTTAATAAAATGGTAATATTTAAAAGGGAAAAAACTAAAAGATAAGGATTAAAAAGTTATAAAAACATGTATACTTTTTATTTTATTATTATATTTATACTGATACTAATCCTATATTCTAAATAAATCAGTTTTTAACCATTTTTATTGTAAAATAAATTTATATTAATTTAATATTTTGATGATTTCCAAGAGTTCCCCTCCCCTCTCATATAAAACAACACTAGTTCCTATCATTTATTCACACTTCAAAACCATTTTGGTTCAGAAAATATATACTAAAATCCCTTCCTCTAATCCCTCCTAAAATTATTGAAGACTTTTTTTAGACATAACACCCTCCTCAGAGGTGTAAAGATGTTAATCAAAAGTGATCATCTGAAGAAGAGGTATCGTTTTTATTTAAGTGTTTCTATTTTATTTCTTCTTCCAATTCATTCAAATCATATTCAACCATGATAAAATAAAAACTATAGTATCATAAATATACTTAGATGTTGTTATTTTAATATCATCATATAAATTCATCTCCACTTCCATCAAATTTGAAAATAATTAATCATTCGTGAGTACATGTGAATTATCACCTCCACAAATCGATATAATTCATTTTCCATAACCATCTCTCAATACTAGTTATAATTACAGAATTAATGATTATATTTTATATTAATGAAATATTTAAAATTGTAATATAAAAATATATCAATTAAATTTTTACTTTCCATGCACATAAAAATGATAACTTCATTCGTGAATACGTGTGAACAATCACCTCCACAAAGTGATGTGATTATTTTTTCTTCACCACATCACAAGTATGATATATATAAATATATATAAATTATAAATATTCTATTTATGATATTATGATCATTATGGAAATATAAAATAATAATTACTTTCTTTCCATAATGATAAATGAAAAATAGTAACGTTACTCAGGGGTAAATACAGTCTACTGTCTCCATGATTATAACGTTGTATGTTTTTCATAACCATACATTAATGGTTTGAATTAAAAGTATAATTAATGTTTAAAATTTATTATTATTTAATGAATATTATTGCATAGATTATGGAATAATGAAAACTTTTATCTATAGACATTGTACCAAGTCATTTTGGAATCATGTATCGAATATCATCAAAACATCCGACTTGAAATTAAATAATTTATTAATTTTTATAATATAGAAATAAGTAATATAAAAGGAATAATAAAATTTAAAAAGGTTATCATTAAAGTAATTAATTAACTTAAGTTTAATATTTAGGAATACAAAGATCATACTTGATGAATCGGACACAAGGTAAGGGATATTGTCTCAATCTCATTTCATTGAGGCGTATTTTTATATTATACACCATCTTCTTTTATCAGGAGTGTAAAAAACACCATTGAATTTTAATATAATTTAAAGTTTAAAAAAAGAATATTTCTATATATAATTTTTTAATTTATTCTCAAATGAAAAAAGTAATGTTCTTTTTTTAACATATACAGTGACAATGACTACTCTATAGATGTAACTGTTATTTGATATTTGGTTTCCTCTACAAGCCTTGATGTTATTTGAAACATAAATAAATACCTTATTTCCTTTTTTTGGATATTTTGGTATTGAAAATGGATTTTAAAATGGAATTATTATCTCAATATCATGAAATTATTTCTTTTTATTTCAAAATGAAATTTTATGAGTGAAAATATGAAAATCCAATCTTTTATATTTTATGATTATATAATGGTACTGGGAAATTTTATAGGTGGTTATGTGATAAACCAAGGATGTTTGGTTCCATGATAAACCAAGGATGAGTGGTTACATTATAACCTCCAATGCATTAGTTATGGAAGTCGACCATATGGTTATTAAATTTTGTAAGAGTTACTTGCATGTAAATCGATAGCATGGTTATTATATTTAAGTATAGTCATGTCCCAAGTAACCTTTATGTTTTATATATTCTTTATAAGGGTTTTATGGTAATATTTTGGTTAAAAAGGGAACAGATTTATTTTTTTATGTAAAGTATTTACTACTTATTAAATTTTAAAAATATTAATTCATGATAAAGTGTTTATGTTTTACATGTTCTCAAAAGACTAATAGTTTCCCTTCTCTATGTATCCCATACTAGGATTTTTATGCTCATCCATAGTTTTAAAATGATTTACATAGGATTTAAGGGATAATATTGAAAATTATGTGATCAAGGTAAAAATTATGATGATTTAAAATTAGAAGAAACCATGTTTCATTTTAAAAGTTTTTTTATGAAAAAAATAGATATTTTTTGGAAGTTTCTACTTTGTATATCAGTGGTTTTTTTTTGTATGAGTTATTTCCTAATTCTATAAATCTCTAAACCTTAAAAGATCATCAATGTGAAATAAAGAAAAATTATTGATTAACTCAATATTATGTCATGTTTAAGGACAAGTCCTTATAGTTGGTATTATATGACGATTTAGATAAATTTAGAGGTTAGGGTAATGTTAATAACTTACCCTTGAAATATTTTACCTTATGGTAAACTAAAAATGTTATATAATTTGAATATTACCATGTTACTTTTCCTAAGATATGTTTGTTCAGAATTTATTTTCGTAGAGGAAATAAGGAAACTGTGCTGGAAAAGAATTAAGAGGAAAATAACCTTACAAATCATCATCCTGAGATGGTCAGAATTGGAACTGAGAATTTTTTTGCTGTGATAGATCATTTGACTCAAGAAATAAATGGTGGTTTTATCCATGAAATATAATAACTTAATCTAAAATAGATTAACATAATAATAGTGGATAATTTTTTGAGGCATTATCCCCCATCATTTAAAGGATCATATAACCCCATGCTAACTTAAGGACGGATTAAATCAGAAGAAAATATATTCAAAATCATGGGTTCTTCTAATCACAAAAAGGTAACACTTTAAATTTATTATTTTGAAGGTGAAGTCAATCATTGGTGGTCAATGGTTAAAAATATTATAGTAAGTGAAGATATTGATGCCATGGAATGGGATGAATTTAAGAATATCACCATTGATAAATATTTTCCAAAGCATATTTGAATTAGGATGGAAAAAAAATTCTTATTATTGAGGTAAAAATAGGAAGATTCAGACTATGCATATGAGGAAAATTTAACCCATTTAGAAATGTAAATCCTATATTTCATCTGGGATCAGGATAGTAATATAAATTGATTTTACTCAGTATTTAAGTCGATATATCAAAGGGAATTAGATTATCATGATTTAAAAATATATGATAAACTTGATCTATGTTCCTAGAAGGAAAAATAGAGTTTTTTAATGATCATGTATCCTGTGAGAAAAATAAAATGTAGCGATCTTATTGGAAGTCAATGGGAAAGAATTCATCAAAGAAGTTTGGAAGTAAGAAAACTAAATTTCCATCTTGTGATATGTGTGGTAAAAAGAATCCGAAAGAATGTATTTCAAAGTCTATGAATTTATTATGATGTGGTAAGACTAGTCACATTGCTTGTGACTATAATGGAGATGATCAGGAAATCATTAAAAAGCCAACGGTAAGATGTTTTAGTTGTAATGAGTAAGGTAATTATGCCAATTTGTGTCCCAATTTGATTACCCATGGTGGAAACCAGTAATATTGAAAGAATAAGGACATATAAAAATCATTTTCTACTACTACGGTTAATGTGGGACCATCAAATGAAGTGGTGACAGGTATGTAACGGGTTTTTTTAAATCATCCAAACTCTATTTGACTCTACATATTCTCTTTTATTAATTTCTAAGAGATTTGAAAGTAAATTAGAAATATCACATCATGAATGTGATATAGAAATTTTGGTAAAAATAATTGGTGGAAGTATTGAAGAAAACCAATATTTATAGAAATTTTTTTATTATCATTGGTGGGATGGTCATTCCTATAAATCTTGTTGAACTTACCCAAGGGGAGTTTGATATCATTTGGGGTATGGATTGGATTTCAATTTATAATGCTAAAATAGATTGAAAATCCAAGAATTTTTTATTCAATTATTTCATAATTTTAATAACATACCATGAATCTGATATATTGATTAAATATAGAATAGAAGGTTATACAGCTCCTATTTTCAAAAAAAATAATTTTGATTAGTGACATTTGAGTAGTGAATGAATTTACAGATGTTGTTTCTAATGAATTTCCTAGTGTTGTTTCAGATAAGCAGGTTGAATTTAATTTTGATTTAGTTTCTAATTCTAAGCCTATTTCTAAACCCCCTTATTGAATGGCTCAATTAGAACAGGTGGAGTTTAAAAAATAGTTGCAAGAATTTCTTGATAAAGGTTCCATTCAACCTAACACTTCACCATGGGGTGATACTATTTTATTTGTGAATAGTAATGATGGTTCCATGAGACATTGTATTGATTATAGATCCTTTAATAACATCAATATTAAGAACAAGTATCCATTTCCTCATATTGATAATTGTTTTGATCGGCTCTAGGAAGCTCCGTATTTTACAAAGATTTATTTGAGGACCAGGTATAATCAGGTAAAGGTGAAAAAAGTTGACATTCCAAAGACAGTATTCTCAATGAGATATGGGAATTATCAGTTTTTAGTTATTCCATTTGGGTTATCTAATTCACCTACTATATTTATGAATCTCATGAATAGATTCCTTATTCAGTTTTTTTGATCAGTTTGTGGTTGTGTTAAAGATGATATTTTGGTATATTCTAAAAGCTAGGAGGAACATTAAAGTCACTTAAGGATTATTTTTAAAACCTTAAAATAAAATATAATATATGTATATTTTTGTAATATTGACTTTTGGTTGCAAAAAATTTCATTTCTTAGATATATTTTTTCAAAATATAGCATAATTTTTTAACCATCTAAAACAAAAGTTGTTGAAGACTTTCCAATACCTAAAAATGTTTTAGAGATTCATAGTTTTCTTATATTAGAGGTTTATTATCTATGGTTTGTTGAAAATATTTCTTTTTTATATATCCCGCTAAATAATTTAACACATAAGTGAGTTAAGCTCATTTGGATAAAATAATGTGATGATTGTTTTAAAGAACTAAAAAGAATATTGTAAAATGCTATAGTTTTGGAACAACCTTCCAAAAAGGGTGAATTGTTTATCTGTAGTGCTACATCATTTAAAGTACATTGTTGTGTCCTAATGTAGAATCATTTTGTAATTTCTTATTCTTCACGATAGTTGAAACCACATGAGTTAAATTACCCTATACATGATTTGTAATTAACTGTTATTTCTTTTGCAATAAAAATGTAGAGGCATCATTTTTATGGCATAAATTATAAAATATATATTGATCTCAAAATATTTAAGTATATATTCACTCATAAATAATAGAACATGAGAAAAATAAGTTGCATGTAACTAATCAAGTATTATTATTTCATGGTTCATTACCATCTAGGAAAAGAGAACAAGGTGGCTGAGGCATTGAGTTGAAAAAGAAATGTTGCATTAACCATGATGTGTTTAGAATATGGCCCTTTGGTTTATGATTTAATGAATTTTATCTTGGATGTTTTTTGGTGTATGAAATCCCTTTATTTTGTTTAAGGAATCGGTAAAATCATCTCTATTAGACAGAATTAAGAAGGCATAAAAGGAAGACCTTGAGTTTCAAAAAAAGGTAAAATTTGTTAAAAAGGGTAAGTTTCTTGAATTTAACGTCGTTAAAGATTTTTTTTTTTTTTTGATATTTGTGAAGATATTAGGTGTACCTTATGATTCACAGTTGAAGAAAGAGTTGTTATGTGAAGCTCATTTTATTCCAATTCAAGACACTCTTTATCTGGATAAACTTTCTCAATTGTTTATTAAAGAGATAATCAGGTTACATGGAGTTCCCCTCTATATTGTATCTGATCATGATCTCAGGTTCACTTATAACTTTTGGAAAGGCCTTTATATTTTATTAGGTACTAAATTAAATTTTAGTACTACTTTTCATCCTCGATTAGATGTCCAAGAAGCATTAATAATTCAGACGTTATAGGATATGCTACATGTGTGTTCAATTGATTACCAGGGAATTTGGGACTGACATCATTCCTTGGTTGAATTTTCTTATAAAAATAATTTCCATTCCAATATATAAATGGAACCATTTGACCCATTATATGGAAATCAATTTTGAACTCTATCTTTTTGGGATCAAGTAGGTTAAAGGTAGTTAATGGAACCAAAAGTTTTGGAGTAAATGGAAGATAAATCTCGGTTTATTAAGAGACACATGAGGATAGCACAGAGCAGGCAGAAAAAATTATTCAGATAATTAGAGGAGAGGAATTTATTTCAAGGTAGGTGACTATGTATTTCACAAAGTTTCTCCCTAGAAAAGAATAATGCATTTTGGTAAGAAAAGGAAGTTGAGTACAAGGTTCATTAGACAATATAAAATCCTTGATAAAGTTTGATCAGTTTCATATTGAGTGTCTTTACCTCCAAGTTTATCCAAGGTATACAATTTTTTCATTTTTCAATTTTAACAAAGTATATTCCACATTCATATAATGTTTTTAGTTCATAATTAGTTCAGTTGAAATAAATTATTTCCTATGAGTAATATTCAGTCCATATTCTTGACCGTATAGAGAAAGTGTTGCAGAATAAGGTGATTTATCAAGTTAAGTTTTTTTTTAAAAAAAATACAGATGAAGAGCAACATGGGAATATGATTCTATGAAGGCAAAAACCCCACTTTTTTCACCACCAAATATAAATTTTTTATTAATCCACTTTAAGGGAAAGTGGGAAACCATAGTTCACTGCACAAATACAACTACATGTTGAAAGAGCTCACAAAATTATTAAACACTACACTAAGATTATTTGAATTTCATGCTCTATATAATTCCCAGAGCAGAGTACTAACCTAAGTGTATGGAACCTCCCTGATAAGTTCTTCAAGGTGATAAGCCATTCTTTCCATTGTCTTGATGAATTCCTCCAAGGTTATTCAGCCTTGGTTAAAGCCTCGGGCAATGATTTGGTCTTGCTTGTATATCCATGATTCTTACTCCTATGTGGCCTAAACCTACTAGATTCTTTCATTAATTATTAAAATATACTCATTTGAATAATTTGGACGAAGGAAGTTTTCAATCATCTCTTACTTGGAGTGGAAGACGAGCCTCAGGCACTCCACTACCTCTTCTTCTATCACTCTTGGTTCCCTGTTTGGATCACCACTTTCCCCTTCTTGAAGGCCTTTGATTTCCTTAATTCCACCTTTCTTGGATGACCTGGTTTCCATCAGTTTAGGAAACTGAGAGTAGTCTTTCAGTCCCTTGGATTTTTTCCCCTAGACAACAATTCAATTCCTTGAGTCACACTTTCCTTTTTCCCCTTCTTCATTCTTGGGTTGTGGGAAACTTTCCCTTGGAAATGGTCCATACTGTCCACTGAGAGTTGGCTAAAACTTTAATCACCTGAATCATCATCCTCATGTGTCAATGATTGTTCTTGAGCTTCCAAACCTTTAAAATGTTTTTTCACCTCAACCCCTAGGCCTTCTTTGAGAGGCCACGACCTACACAGAGAATCCAACTTGCCTACTATAAACTCAAATCCATTCCTCTTCTTCCCCTCGCTCCTAAACTTCTAAAAGGAAGAGGAATTAGGAATGGGATAGTTTGGGTCTAAGGGTCCAAAGACACAAACCCCATCATTCCTTCCTTCTCCATGGGAAGCGTCTGTAGCTACAAGCAAACAATACTTCCTATGCAGTGACTTAACAGATAGTTTGGCCTCCTTTTGGTATTCACCCTCAGAGACATCACTACACGGTAATAGACCTGTGGGATGCTCATATCCATGACCCAAGAATTGAGATTTTTTGTTAGTTTCCTCCCATTCCTGACCTTCAGGACCACCAGGGCCATGGACCTCACTGACTGATATGTTCTTCACACCGTCATCAAAATTACTGACTGAGACCGGATGCTCCACCACATCCACATTCAAGGATACCTATTTATCCATTCCTTCCACCTGCACTTCCACCACTCCACTCACCTTTAAGGGGATAATCCCCAAATATTTCCTTAATCGAGCTAGGACATCCATGATTTGCGGCTCGGGTGTGATAATCTCAACATCCTTCACTGCACTTGGAACCACTGAAGAAGTCCACTTCATATGTTGGCCATCCCAAGAACTGCCTTCTGGTTCAAAAAGGGGGAGTAGAATTTAACAACCCAGGTAATGATAGAATAATATTTTTTTCATTTATTAATTATACCATAATTAAAATATACACTAAATTCAATAACGTATATCATAAATCTAGTTTTATAGTTAAAAATTTAGTTTTTATAAAAAATAATTTACTTCCTTTTGATGTAGAACCAATTTTAAATCTAATTTTTAAGAATTTTATAATTTATATTTGACAAAATAAACTTATTCTTTTGCATAAGGACAAAAAATTTACTTTTTCAATTTTTAGAATTTTTCTAATAAATTTCATATTTTAATGAATAGTGAAAAATATTTCATTTTAATTCAAAACTGCTTTTCGGTCTATTTTATTTATATTGTTATATTATATGTTCAATTAGTTTTAAATAATAATTATATTAAGTTTTTATAATTTAATAAAATTTTGTTCATTTTAATCAATTTCACATTGAAATTGGATATAAAAACTATGTAAACTTTTCAACGTTTTACTTTAAAAACCAATTTTCTTATTCCGTCGATGAGATTATTTTTTAATTCATATCATCAAATTCTGTATTTTGAATTTTGAAAACATAATTCTATATTTGGAATCATAATTTCCAAATTATTTAAATACATCCATTTTATTTTTGGACAATTAGAAAAGTAACTTTGGAAATAAATTTTATTACCACGGTTATGGGTAAATCGGGCAATTAAAGGTAAAAAATATATTATAAAAAAATAAAATCACCCTAAAACCTATCCTAATTTAGGTGGATGAGTCTTTTCTAAAACATATCATCCTTGGGTCTATTTTAGGATGAATTGGAGCCACTAGTATGACGTTAATGAATTTATAATATTATATTCAATGAAAAGTCATTTTTGTTACACTTTTGTTTTTAAAATGTAAAGTATTTTTAATATGAGGTTATACAGGGTATATCTTGGACTATAAATATTATTTAGAAATTTATAATAATTACCTACATCATGGTAATTTATTTATAATTTCTAGGAAATAAATAATTAAATTAAGTGGTGACACAATGATGATCCCATAATTGATTCATTAATGGAAGAATAAAATAAATGATATTTAAAATATTATAATGAATATAATTTGAAACAATTTATGTCATAAAAGAATTTTATTAATTACTTTTACATGTAAGTTATTTTTTCAATGAGTTTTTTCGACTATATCTTAAAGTTATGGTATTTTTAAAAAGTTGATAAATGAACACTTCCAAAATTGGCACTAATGGTATTTTAAAATATAAAATATTTTATTAAATGTTATAAAACTTATAAAAATTAAAAATTCATAAAAATAGTTTTAATAAGTCCTAAAAGATCATAAATGACACTATTATTTTTCTTTTGGTATGTTATAGTAATTATATTGACCCTAAAAGTGTAAATTACTTAATTAAATGGTAAGAGTTAAAAGGGTAAAAACAAAACGATAACAATTTAAAAATATTCAAAACTTGTCTAATTTTCATTTTATTATTTTATTTAGACCCATACTCATCCTATATTGGAAATAAATTACTTTTTACACATTTTTAATATAAAATAATTTATATTAGTTTAATATTTTTATGATTTCCAAGAGTGGTCTTCTCCTCTCTTATAAAAGGGCACTACATCCTATCATTTCATCACTGTTAAAAAACATTTTGTATTGGAAAAGATCTTATAACATTACTTCATATAATCCCTCCCCAAATTATTTAGTCCTTTTTAAGAATAACACCCTCTTTAGAGGTGTTAAGGTGTTAATCAAAGGTGATCATCCGAAAAGGAGGTATCATTTTTATTTAAGTGTTTCTATTTTATTTCTTCTTCCACTCCCTTAAAATATTATTAAAACATGATGATATAATAAACCCAATATCCTCAATATATTGATATGTTATTATGTTAATATAATCTACAAAGTCCATCTTCACTTTTACAAAATGGAAAAATAATTAATGATTCATGCGTACATGTAAACTATCACCACCAGGAACTGATATAATTCATTTTCCATAATTATCTCTCAAGACTGGTTATAATGATGGAATTAATTTTTATATGTGATATTCATGAAATATTTATCATTATTATATAATAATATACCAATTACGCTCTTACTTGACATGCACATAAAAATGATAATGTTGTTTGTGCGTCTGTGTGAACTATCACTTCCATGAAACGATGTGACTCATTTTTCTTCAATACATCACAAGTATGATATAAATAATAAATATATAATTGTTAAAATGTTATTTAGGATATTATTATCATTCTAAAAAGATAAAATATTAATTACCTTCTTTTTATAATGATCAAATAAAAATTGGAATGTTACTCATGTGTACGTATAGCCTACCATTCCATGATTATAACATTGTTCATTTTTCATAACCATACATAAATGGTTTGATTTAAAAGTATAATAAATTTTTAAAAGTTATTATTATTTCATGAATATTATTCTGGAGATGATGTACTAATGACCATTTTTTCTAAAGACATCATACCAAGTCATTTTGGACTCATGTACAGAATATCATCAAAACATCCAATGTGAACTTAAATAATTAAGTAATTGTTATAATATAGTGATAAGTGATATAAAATGAATAATAAACTTGAAAAATGTTATCAAGTAAGTAAATAATTAAATTAAGTTTAATATTCCTGAAGATAAAGAACATACTTGGTGAATCATACTCAAGGTAAGGGACTTCGTCTCAATCTCCTTTTATTGTGGCATATTTTAATATTATACACAACATTCTTTTATAAGGTATATAAAAACCCCTTTAAATTTTAATACATTAAAATTTATGAAAAAATAATCTTTCAATATAGAATGTTTGACTTTCTTCACTATTGACAAAAAGAATGTTCTTTTTTAATGTATATGGTGATAACAACTTCTATAACGCCATAACAATTATTTGATATTTGGATTCCTCTTAATGCCTTAACATTTTTTAAAATATACCGAAATACCTTATTTACTTTTTTCGGTATTTTTGAATTGAAAATAGTATTAGAAAATTAATTATTATGTCAATATATTAAAATTATTTATTTTTATTAAAAATAACCTTTTATGAGTGAAGTGATGAAAATCGTAATCTTTTATATATTTTTATTTTACAGTGGTACTTTGAAATTTGATGGATGGATACATGATAAACCAACTATGTAAGGTTTCATGATAAACCAAGTATGGGTGGTTATGTTATAAACACCAATTTATTGGTTATGGAAGTCGACTATATGGTTATTTTATTTTGTAAGAGTGACATGTATGGAAGTCGGCCGTGTGGTTATTATATTTAAGTATATGTATGTCCCAAGTTACCTTTGTGGTTTATATATGATTTATATTTGTTTTATGTTAATATTATTATTAAAAAATGGGTAAGCAATGAGTTTTTTTTAATGAAATTATGTACTACTTTTTAAAGGTTAAAAATACAACTTTATGATAAAGTATCCATGTTTTACATGTTTTCACCAGACTAACATTTTTTCTTCTTTTTGTATCCCTTATTGGTATTTTTATACACATCTTCTATTTTAAAATGTTTTACATGGTATTTAAGGGATAATATAAACAATTATTAGATCATGGGGAAAATTGTGACGATTGAACATGAGAAGAAACCATGTTTCATTTTAAAAGTTTTTGGTTCATAAAAAAAGGATTCTATTTGGAAGTGTCCACTTTTTATTTCTATGGTTTGTTATGTATGAGTTATGGCCTAATTCTCTAAATCTATAAACTTGAAAATATCCTCAATGTTAAACAAATTAAAATTCATTACTTAACTCAAGATTATGTCATGTTTAAGGTCGGTTCCTTATTTTAGATTCATATAAATTTGATGCACGCCAAAAAATATTTTATATTCACTAAAATCCTAAAGTTATTTATGAAATCCTTCACAAATCTTTAGAAATCCATCCAAAACTTTTTTTTGATATGGTTTTATCTAACTCTATTTATTTTGGAAAAAATTATTTTCCAAAAACATAATCCTTATCTTAAGGCATAACTGTGTGACCATGGGCGAATTAGTAGCCTTGATAATAAATATTGAATCACAATTTTAAATATGTTATAAAAAATGGCCTCTAGAAAAGTGTTAATACCTCTCAAGCAACTAAGGGTTCTAGTTTCATCTCCATTAAACATACTCATATCTTGATATGAACATTTCTGCCACATGATTTATCATATTCATTGTGTGTAAACTTATATAATCCATTTTTTCCTTGATATTGAGGGACCATTGGACATAGAAAATGCCAATATAGTATAGCCCATCACATATTTTTTTGATTCTCTAAAAAATATTGACTGGGTTGATGAATAAATTACATGCCATTCATTTAGCAGATGACCACATCACATGACCCTCATCTAAGTATCCAAACACATATTATGTGACTCAATTAAGTATGATTATGAATTTCATTGGTTTAATTCAATATAGGGCCCAGATGTATTTTCTCATTTCACAAGTGGAAAAATATCTACTTGTTTATACTCTAACCGAAGATAAAATTAGAAACATACTCAACCACATTATTATCGGAGAATTCACAATTACTTCCATAATAAAGGTATTAAAGTATAAAGTTTATCATTATATGTACCTTTCTAAACATAGGTAGGAAGGATTTATTATAAGAACATGTGCATAATTATATAAATCATTTTATGAAATTCCATTGGATATACTTGGAGAGTTAGTCCAAATAATAAGTCTCCAATTATTATATCATGATTCCACTACTCATGCTAATATTGACATTCCATCACAACCCATATTACTTTATGATCATCATCGATTAAGGATATTTAAAACTCATACTTTTATGGGATATTATCATTAAAAAATTCATGTAAAGTAAATTGTAGCACACATGAATTAATTATAACTAAATATTTCCTTTATTATGATAACATTATACATTATAAAACCATCACATCATCTCTTAATCATCATATTACAAGAGAATCTTCATGATATTCATGCCTTGTATGCTCCAATGGTTTTTTCAATGGATCTTTTTCATTTTATTCTATATCCACCCAAAATATCCTAACATTACCACTATTAACGATCAATCATATAAGATGGTATTTATGAAGGATGTGTTTGGTCATTTGGTGAGATATGGGTTTCTTATCTTGAGAAATAGATCCATTTTTATCATAGTAATGGTTTATTTATCCCTCAATTCTAGGAACCTCCTCTAGTTCATAGATTAAATTTCTAATCCAAAAAACTTCCTTCATAACATATGATAAAGTGGTGTATTCTTCCATTGTTGTTGAGTATGATATGGTGGATTGTTTAGAACTCTTCCAACTAATAACTCCAACATTAAGACAAAACAAAAAACCAAATTCAAATTTCATTTCAACCATGTCATAATGGAAAATTTCATATGTGTAACACTTTAAATAGATCCAATCGTCCCTTCAAAATATTAATAACATATCCTTAGTAATTATTAACTACTTAATAACTCTCACCAATATTGGATTGGTATCTTCTAATTATACTTAGAGCACCGGTGACATCAGTACAAGTATACTAATTGTTATACAAGATAAATCTGATGGAATGTGTGTGGGTAATTATATCCACACTTTTGGACTCATTAGAACGATCATGATCCTTCCTAATATTTTTTCCATGAAATAATCGTAAAGACCCCTTCTAGGATGTCACGACCTGAACCTACTCGAGCTCAAGCCGCAACTACCCCAAGTCCACCTCCATAGGCCAGGGGCTGGCGACCAATGCCGAAGGTACAACAACTTGGGGAGGCCTTTGCCTAAGTACCTGTACACACACACGCAACACACTCAATGAAAAAGTGAAAAGTAAAAGGGAAAGTAAAGTACTAACTACTATAAACAACCACAAGAGTGCATCGACCTCCAAATAGTACAAAGTGAGTGTTGAAGGTAAACTGAAATGAAAAGGGGAAAAACATGTTCCCAACCAGAAAAGTGACACAAACCGAAAACAGGTAAACAAAAACAAACACCTGGGAGAGTCCCACACCTAGAACCCGACTATGACCACCATAGGAGGTCCAAGCTCTTGAAATACTAAGCTCCACTGAAGTCATGACCAACCTGTCCGTCGTCTGAAAGGGCACCACAAGTTTGGGAAAAGACCAAGTAGGGGTCGGTATAAAAATACTCAGTAGGATACCTCGAAGGCTCGAGGGAGCAAAGAAGTTCATACCGAAGGGTGAGCAGTAGATCGAACCGAAAAAGTAAAGGAGTACAACTGAGAGTGCATTAGAGAAATAGTAGAGAGTCCAGCTCAACCCAACAAGAGAAAGGAGGTAGACTCATCCAGACATAAGGAGCTGGAAACGGTGAGAATATGAACTTCTCGTCGAGTCTCCACTACCTATAGTAGGAGAGTAGACTCGTCCAACCACAAGAAGCTAGACATGGAAAGCATGTGGCATACCCCGCGCGTCTTCGCCTCTCCTGGAGGGAGAGTAACCAATCCCAAGAAATGGGTACTGGAACAAGGTATATATATCTATATATATATATATATATACTCTATAAAGAAGCCCGAACAAGATCGTAAGGGGATCTCCATCGGGTAGCTCAGCCCAAGGAAGTGAGTAGCCAACAGTCCCATAAGTAAACACCATCGATGCCCAGCATCCCGCATGTATGCCCTGAATTGCATGTCAAGGGGCTCAAATCACCACACCTTGACACTATCGGCTTTGGGTGGCACTGACTCACCCACACAGTTTTAGGTCGCGTCGCAAGGATGTGTCTCGGTGGGGAAAGCACCCCTCGTACTTGAGAGTTCTGGGGAGCGTCAAACCACACCTCGTCACTGCACCACAGTCGAGAGGTCTCCTCATAGTTGACAAGCGACCCCCTGCCCAGCCCCGCTGGAGGGTAATCCCTGGAAGTCGACAGGTTCCCACTAGAGGGAGACCCGGTAAAAGTCATCGACGAGTCCCAATTCCCAGTCCCGTAAAAGGGTACTCTACTGGAGGGAGGCTCGGAACCGTCATCGGGGACCACTTTCCAGCCTAGCTGGAGGTAAACCTGGCATCAGGGACCACTTCCTAGCCCTGTTGGAGGTAAACCCGGAACTGCTCTGTCCATCTCTGCGGGATGGTACTGCTCGGTGAATAGTGTTGTACTGGTCGTCCCAGCTGGATAGTAACCCACTGGCCATCCCTGCTGGATGGTACCACTATATCCAGCCCTTCTGGAAACAACCTTTTGGCCAGCCCTGCTGGAAACAACCTCCTGGCCAACCCTACTGGAAACAACCTCCTGGGTAGAGGATCGGTGCCCATGTAATGTGTTGGTCACACTGAATCCACAGGAACTATAACAGGGAATATGAAGCATCTCTGTCGGCCAAACCATTGAGAACAGAACCACGGGAAAACCACTCAACCCTGCTGGTCGAAACCAACGTGAACAGGACCAGGGGTAAACCCACTCAACCCTTCTGGTCAAACAAATAAGAATGAAACCAGGGGAAAACTCAACCCTGCTGGTCATCAAATGAGAACAGAACCAGGGGAAAATTCAACTCTGTTGGTCAACAAACGAGAACAGAACCAGGGTAAAACTTAACCCTACTAGTAAACAAATGAGAACAGCGCCAGGGGAAAACTCAACCCTGCTGGTCAAAAAACAAGAACAGATCTAGGGGAAAACTCAACCTTGTTGGTCATCAAACAAGAACAAAGTACCCTCTATGTCGCAAGAGTTCAAGGGTACGTAAAGCAGAACATGGCACGCACATGGGCCCACACGACGTGTGGCCCGATGTCAACCCCAACCAAGCACACAAACATTCTCTGGTACAAACAACCACATGTACGTCCAAGCATTCCCTTATACTCCCAGAGTATATCACGTTTCCAGCCCAAAGGCTATCGTGCACACGGCACCCAACGTCAACGCAAAGGGCATAAACGTAACAACTCCAACTTGCCACATCATCGGCCGAGGCACATCCCACTCTATCTCTTCAATTATTCACTCCACTCTCCCAAGAGTGAACGTGATCACACGCCAAGGGTTCTCTGCAAACACTGAAGGAAGAACCTCCACTGGTACACCTTTCATGCTTCCACATTTAAATGAGACCTCGAAGGAGTCTCCGTACATCCAAATGGATCGTACCATTGTAATCCTCGTGGAAAAACATGTGAGATAGACTATTTACTCTCCTTAAACGAATATCTGATGTAAAAGTCATCTGGCACCGCTTTACGCCCGAACGGCATCCCGTGGTCCCGAGCCTCGGCCCCGAAAATAGTCGGGTCCATCGCACCATTGCGATCCCCTCCGGAAAACAAGACAAAAGCACTGCTCACTTGATTAGAAGAGATATCCAAAGAAAAAGATGCATCTCTTCAACCGCGCATGAGAGTTTCTACGTGGTACTCGCACCCTGGTCCCGAAGCACAACGAATGGATCACACCATTGTGATCCTCTCGAAAAAGTACACAAGATGGACTATTTACTTGTCCAAAACGGACACTCGGTGATTAAGATGGAAATCACCGCCAACTCCCAAAACAGCCCTCATGGGGCCTATACAACCATGTGGAATTCGAGCGGGATGATTTCTCCATTGTAATGCTCTCATAAAAACACCCAGAAATGACTACTTGCATGCCCCGAACAAACATCCGATGAAAAAGTTGCGAAATGCTGCACGCAGCTCGAAAGACGGCCCATGGGGCCCATGCCTCAACTCTAGTTTCAATTCCCGAAACCACACTGGTAAACCTTTCCTCGACACCAGGGTCCCAACGCCACTGACGGCGCTCAAATCGGACGTCGGATGCATCTGCGCTGCTCAAAACACGAACCCCTGGAAAACGTCAAACTTACTTAACGAACATGTTGTGCCACCTAACCCCTCGTCTCTGGGATTAAAAATTCGCGAAACCATCTAAATAATTTCACCTTGATGTCTGGAGTACACTTCCACAGGCGGCATGAAAAACAGATGCCCGTAGCGGAAATTACGGGCGTCCGAGTCGTGCGGGCAAAGCCCCTTGGGCTGGACTGGGCTGGGCTGGCCCACGGTTCGGCCGCGCGAGCCGGCCGTGGACCCGTGGTCCCCGGTTCTGCCGACCGGCCTTGAGGCCAGTAACTTCTTCCACGTGGAGACCCACCAAAGGGGGGTCTCAGTCTGGACGCGGGGTCGCGCGGCGCGACCCCGGTCTCCACTCTGCGCCGCAGAGCGCCCCCGCTGGCGCCCGCTCGCCGTCGCGCCCCGGCAGCTCGGCCTCACCGCCTCACGCCGGCACCCTCAACCCTGCCTGAAGCCGCTACCGGAGCCAGCTCAGTCAACTTCCTCCATCTGGCCTCGCGACGCCGCCACCGTAGCCCGCTCAGTCGCCGCCTGCCGCCATCCCAGACCGCCGGAAATCACCCCGAAATTCACCCAAACTTCGTCGAACAGCCACGGACGCCTCGGAGCTCAGAATTAAAAAGCGTAAATTGCATAGGAAATCTTATAAATATTCCTACTATCTTATGGGATTCACTCGATGATCGTATAGAAATTAGGTGCAAGTAAATCAATTGAAGGAGTTTGCAGGAATTAAAAAGATAAAAACACAATCATACCTCGTGGGCATAGCCCAACACTTCGCAGCGATCTTCCAGCTACCACACATGGAGAAGAGGAGGAGGAGAGGACTTGGTGGAGGAGATCCCTTGATTGAGTTTCCTTCTACCATAGAAGGTGTAAAATGAGGAGGATATGGAGTGATTGTGCTTAAATAAAGAGTTAAATAACTTAATTAATCCTTTAAATCAACCACGTAAAACTCATGTCCGAAACTACCAGTGGGGTCATGTTTAAGACACCTCTAGGGTAAACACCACATTATGAGCACAACGGCGGTCTCGGAATTTTATTTTGAGGCCCCGTACAAAATTTATTATACTCAACGCCCAAGGCCGCCAAATTACAAAAACGCCCTCGGTGGCATTTTCCAAAGAGGGCCCGCGCCCGCGAAACTTACAACCCTAATAGGGTAAACGGAATGCTCCGGACTCAATAGTGCCCTCGGTTTTCCTGTCTGAGATACCGTTTAATAGATACTTGTATCTCACTATTAAACGAATAAATTATTTATTTATTTATCCGTTTAATGTTTTTTTAACGGGCGTGGGGTCCCAACATCCTGCGCCGACATGCTTTATGTCATTCCTAGGGTAAACACCCCATTTCAGACCCATCCGAACTCTTAGATTTAGGATCCAAAATACCGTTTAGGATTTATCCCATTTATTTGGCATTCTCAGTGTGAATGCACTGAAAATTTAATTCCGACCACACTGGGGCTCGGAATCTCACGCCGTCTAAAGGCGCTGATCTGGAATAATATAAATAATATTCCAAAGACTTTTATAGAAAAAACTGGGGTCTTAAATCATTCCCTAATTAAATCTTTTCATCCTCGAAAAACAGAACCAGAGAACAACTCAGGGAACTAAGCCCACACCTGGCTCTCCCGTACCCAGATGAACTCGTGCACAGTCCCGCGTCACCGCACCGAGACCAAAGGATTTGATCTGCTCACACGAGTTCTTCCCTTGCCGATGATGTGCATAAGAGCACGCACACATCTCCTCAGATGAGCCACACGGGAGACACCGTGCTCCCACTCCAGACCTTGGGGGTTAGGGAAAGGCGGTAGGGAACCTCACCATCCCTTCGCATGGTCTCAAACGGCCCAAAGGCCCTCAGGGGTATCCCACCTCCCCGACCGGACCCCTACGTCGCACGCCGTGACTGGAATCACCGTTTGGACTTGGGACAAAGCCCGGTGATTCCCTCCTTCAGAATATCCATATGGTGAAACACCCAAGGATATATGGTCACGTAATATTTCACAGTCGATGTCTCACAACCAAGACTCTCTCACATGCTCGGAGAGCAAAGGATTCATCACCATCGACTAAAGAAAAAGGTCTCATGCCTTTTACCTTACCAAAACAGGGTTACATAGACACCCTACACCACCCAGGTAATAACTCAAACAAGGAGCAGGGAGAAAATAATTTCACACATAGATTCTAACAATTCTACTTGCAAAAAGTAGAAGAGTTGTAGAGCGTACCTCTTATCATCTCATGCTCTGCAGGATCATAGACATCCAAAGCTCGCAGCTATCTACGGTCCCAACTGTCAGCTCCCGAAGCCTGATGTGGACCACCTAGTGGTGGTGGGAAGACCTTGTAATGTCATCCTCCATTACTAGTTTATCCCGCTCCTCCGCTAGCACCACCTCTCTGGATGCTACTCCGATCACAACGCTTCCTCTGTCGAGGTGGTGCACCTGCTTCCTACCTGATATTCTCCGCGTGGCTGGTCGGGCAGTCTCGCTCTAGGTAACCTTGCCCATCGCAAACATATCATTGACTCTCTCTGTGATGCACCAGTGACCTCCGGTGCCACTGTGGTGTATGACCATGTCCCTAAGTCAGGTTGTCAGAAATCCACTTGTGTCAAGGTTCTGCTTGCCGACACCCGCTTGCTGCAGCAGATGTCTCGGCTTCAATATGCTTGCTGCCACTACCAACTGTAGAACGTGAGAGAAAACTCTCTTTCACCAGCGCCTGCTCTAGCCCTCCGGCATAAGTGGGAATTCACAAGCTTACAATGATATCATGAATCTCTCGGTGCAGACCCTACTCAAACTTCCACTCTCGGAAGTTTCCATCATGGACCAAGTCCGGGTAAAAGCGTGCACGGTCTGCAAAACTATTCATGTACTCGGCCACCATCTTCCCTCCCTGATAAAACTGCAGGAGCTTCTGAATCCGAATGGAGTGTAAGCAGGAGGGGAAAAACTCCTCATGAAACAACAACTGAAAGTCTCCCCATGAAAGCGACGACTCATCAAGAAACTGAGTCACCAGACTCCACCAATGCCAAGCTGCTCTGCGGAAAATGTTGGCGGCCAAAGCCACCATAAGATCTGTCGAAGTCTGCACAAGAATAAAAATGTGAACCACTGTCTCGAGCCAAACCTCTACTGTCTGAGGTTCTGGCTCACCACTGAACCTCAACGGTCTCTATCGTTGCAACTCACGGAGCACGATCAACCTTTGCTCAAGCTCAGTCTACTCTGCTGAAGCTGTCTGCTGCTCACCAGGTTGGGGTTCTGCTACCCGGCCCACCTGGAGAAACGGGCTTGCATGACGGGCCATGGACTAAGGCCTCGTAGCTCATGGGGTCGTCGTCACGAACCAAAGCTGGTATCCCAGCTGGCTATCTTCGTAGAAACATCCTGAATATTATCAAGGAGTGCTTCGGTCAGATTAGCATATATGTATATAACAGTCACAACAATGGTGAGCTGAATCAAGAACTGTCAAAGACTCAATACTATGTGATGCACAAACCAATTTTCCCTAAAACGAGTTTCTTAGCATTCTGAGTCGACAAGTGCGTTATCAGGGTCTTGGTGAATGGATACGTCGGCCGCCACACCATCACTGGACTCCCTGTCCTAAGAGCCACTCTCGAGACATGTTAACATTGTTGCCATAAATCCCAACCAATTCTTATTTAGGGACGTACGAACAATATCCCAAGGAACGAACCACCTATGATACCAATTTGTCACTACCCGACCCTACCAGGGCTCGATTCGCAACTACCCCAAGCTCGCCTCCATAGGCCAGGGGTTGTCGACCAACACCGAAGGCACAAAAACTCGAGGAGGACTTTGTCTGAGTACCTTTTCCACACACGCATCACACTCAATGAAAAAGTGAATAGTAAAAGGGAAAGTAAAGTACTAACTGCTATAAACAACTAAAAGAGTGAATCGACCTCTAAACAGTACAAAGTGAGTACTGAAGGTAATCTGAAAAGAAAAGGGACAAAACACGCGCCCAACCAGAAAAGTGCCACAACCCAGCAATAGGTAAACAAAAGTAAACACCTGGGAGAGTCCCACACCTGGAACCCGACTACGACCACCGTATGTGGTCCAAGATCCCAAACTCCTAAGATCCGCTGAAGTCACGACCAACTTGTCTTTCGTCTACAAGGGCACACCAAGTGCGGGCAAAGCCCAAGAAGGAGTGAGTGTAAAAATACTCATTAGGATACCCCGAAGTCTCAAGGGAGAAACAAAGGAGGTACCAAAGGGTGAGAAGTAGATCAAACTGGAAAAGTAAATGAGTACAACCGAGAGTACAGTAGATTAACAGTTGAGATTCGAGCTCAACCCAACAAGAGAAAGGAGGTAGACTCATCCAGACACAAGGAGCTGGAAATGGTGAGAAGATGAACTTCTCATCAAGTCTTCGCTACCTATAGCAGGAGAGTAGACTCTTCTAACCACGAGAATCCAGACACGAAAAGTATGTGGCATACCTTGCACGTCTTTACCTCTCCTAAAGGGAGAGTAACCAATCCAAAGAAATGGGTATTGGAACAAGGTATATACATATATATATGCTCTATAAAGAAGCCCAAACAAGATTGTAAGGGGATCTTCATCCCATAGCTCTGCCCAAGGAAGTGATTAGCCAACAGTCCCATAACTAAACACCATCGATGCCCAGCATCCTGCACATCTGCCCCGAACTACAAGTCAAGGGTCTCAAATCACCACACGTTGACATTATCCTCTTTGGGTGGCACAGACTCACCCGCACGGTTTTAGGTCGCATCGCAAGGATGTGTATTGGTGGGGAAAGCGCCACTCATACTTGAGAGTTCTAGGGAACGTCAAACCGCACCTCGTCACTGCCACGTAGTCGAGAGGTCTCCACAATGTTGACAGGCGGCCCCCTACCCAGCCTCGCTGGAGGGTAATCCCTGGAAGTCGACGGGTTCCCACTGGAGGGAGACCCGGCAAGAGTCGTTGACGAGTCCCAATGCCCAGTCCCGTAAAAGGGTACTCCACTGGAGGGAGGCTCAGAACTCTCATCGGGGACCACTTTCTAGCACATCTTGAGGTAAACCCGGCATCGGGGAACACTTCCCAGCCCCACTGGAGGTAAACCCAGAACCACTCTGGCCATCCCTACTGGATGGTACTGCTCAATGAACACCGATGTACTGGCCATCCCAACTGGATGGTAACCCACTGGCCATCACAGTTGGATGGTACCGCTCTGGCCAGCCCTGCTGGAAATAACCTCCTAGCCAGCCCTGCTGGAAACAACCTCCTGGGTAGAGGATCGGTGCCCGCATAAAGTGTTGGGCACACTGAATCCATAAGAACTCTACCAGGGAACACGAAGTAACTCTACCGGCCAAACCATCGAGAATAGAACCACGGGAAAACCACTCAACCCTGCTAGTCAAAACCAACGTGAACAGGACCAGGGGGAAACCCACTCAACCCTGCTAGTCAATCAAATGAGAACGAAACTAGGGGAAAACTCAACCCTGCTGGTCATCAAACGAAAACAGAACTAGGGGAAAACTCAACCCTGTTAGTCAATAAACGAGAATAGGACCAAGGTAAAACTCAACCTAGCTATTCATTAAACGAGAATAGAGCCCGGGGAAAACTCAACCCTGCTGGTTAACAAACAACAATAGAGCCAGGGGAAAACTCAACCCTGCTGGTCAAAAAAAGATAACAGAGGGACCCTCTACGTTGCTAGAGGACTAGTGTACATAAAGCAGAACACGGAACGCACATGGGTCCCACATGACGTGTGGCCCCAAGTCAACCCCAACCAAGTGCACAAATGTTCTCAGGTAAAAACAACCAAATTTACCTCCAAGCATTCCTGTATACTCCTAGAGTATACCACGTTTCTAGCCCAAAGGCAATCATTCCCACGGCACCCAACGTCAACGTGAAGGGCATAAACATAACAACTCAAACTTTCCACCTCATCGGCCCATCCACAACCAACTATATCTCTTCAATCATTCAGTCCACTCTCTCAAGAGTGAATGCGATCCCAGGCCAAGGGTTCTCTGCAAACACCGCAGGAAGAACCTCCATCAGTACACCTTTTATGCTTCCACATTTAAATGAGTTCTCAAAGGAGTCTCTGTATATCCAAACAGATCGTACTGTTGTAATCCTCGTGGAAAAACATGCAAGATAGACTATTTACTCGCCTCAAATGGATATCGGATGTAAAAGTCATTTGGCACCGCTTTACGCCCGAACGGCGTCCCGTGGTCCCGAGCCTCGGCCCCGAAAATAGTTGGGCGGATCACACCATTGCGATCCCCTTGGGAAAACACGACAAAAGGACACCTCACTCGAGTGGAATGGATATCCAGAGAAAAATCTGCATTTTGTCAAACCGCGCATGAGAAGTTCTATGTGGGACCCCTACCCCAGTCTCGAAGCACAACGAACGGATCACACATTTGCGATCCTCTCGAAAAAGTACACAATATGGACTATTTATTTGTCCAAAACAGACACCCAGTGATTAAGCTAGAAATCACCGCCAACTCCCAAAACGGGCCTCATGGGGCCTGCACCACCATGTGGAATTATAGTGGGCAGATTGCACCATTGCAATGCTCTCGAAAAACACTCATAAATGACTACTCGCACGCCCCGAACGGACGTCCGATGAAAAAGTTGTGAAACGCTGCACGCAGCTCGAAAGACGGCATGTGGGTCCCATGCATCAACTCTGGTTTCAACACCTGAAACCACACTGGTAAACTTTTCCTCGGCACCAGGGTCCCAGCGCCACTGACAGTGCTCAAATCAGACATTGGATGCGTCCGCGCCGCTCAAAACACGAACCCCCAGAAAAACGTCAAATGTACTTAATGCATGTGTCGTGCCACCGAACCCCACGTCTCGGGAATTAAAAATTCCCGAGACCATCTCAAAAATTTCTCCTTCACGTCTCGAGTACACTTCCACAGACGACTTGAAAAACGGACACCCGTAGCGGAAATTACGGGCGTCCGAGTCGAGGGGGAAAAGCCCCTTGGGCTGGACCGGCCTGGGTCGGCCTGCGGTTCGGCCGCGCGGGCCGGCCGTGGACCTGTGGTCCATGGTTCTGCCAATCGGACTTGAGGCCGGTCGCTTCTTCCATTCAGAGACCCGCCAAAGGCGGGTCTTGGTCTGGCTGCGGGGTCGTGCGGCGCGACCCCGGTCTCCGCTCTGCACCGCGGAGTTCCCCCACTGGCGCCAGCTCGCTGTCGCACCCCGGCAGCTCGGCCTCACCGTCTGGAGCCACCGCCTTGCCCAGCCTGCACCGCCTCATTCCGGTTCCCTAGACCCCGCCTAAAGCTGCTGCAGGAGCCCGCTCGGCCGACCGCCTCCACCTTGCCTCGCGCCGCCGCCGCCGTAGCCTGCTCCGCTGCCGCCTGTCGCCGTCTCCTGCCACCGGAAATCACCCCGAACTTCATCGGATATCCCCGGACTCCTCGGAGCTCAGAATTCAAAACCATAAATTGCTTCAGAAAGCTTAGAATGACTCATACTCTAGTATGGTATTTTCTCGATGATCGGAAAACAATTAGGTTCAAGTAAATCAATTTGAACGAGTTTGCTGTAATTAAAAAGATAAAAACACAATTCTACCTCCTGGATGTAGCCCGAAGCTTCGCAGTGATCCACCGGCTACTACACATGAAGAGGAGGATGAGGAAGGGACTTGGTGGAGGAGCTTCCTTGGTTGAGTTTCCTTCCGCCATAGAAGTTGTAAAATGAGGAGGAGAGGGAGTGATTATGCTAAAATAAAGAATTAAATAACTTAATTAATCCATTAAATCAACCACGTAAAACTCATGTCTGAAACTCCCAGTGGGGTCAAGTTTAAGCCTCCCCTGGGGTAAACACCACCTCCTGAGCACAACGGTGGTCTCATAATTTTAATCTGAGGCCCCGTTCAACAGTTATTAGACTCAACGCATAAGGCATCCAAATTATGAAAACACCCTCGGTGGCATTTTCCACAGAGGGTCTGCGCCCGCGAAACCTACACCCCTCATAGGGTAAAAGACACACTCCAGACTCAAAGGTGCCCTCAGTTTTCCTATATGAGCAACCATTTAAGAGATACTTGCATCTCACCATTAAATGAATAAATTATTTATTTATTTATCCGTTTAATGTTCTGTTAACGGGCAAGGGGTCCCAACGTCCCGTGCTGACATGATTTATGTCGTTCCTAAGATAAAAACCCCATTTCGAACTCATCTGTAATCTCAGATTTAGGATCTGAATTACCGTTTAGTTGTTATCTCATTTATTTGGCATTATCAGTGTGAACGCACTGAAAATTTAATTTCGGCCACACCAGTGCTCAGAATCGCACGCCGTCTGAAGGCGCTTCTCTGGAATAACATCAAGAATATTCCAAAGTCTTTTATAGAAAAATCTGTGTTCTTACATAGGAGTTATCCATGCTAAATCACTTGAGTAATTAACTAATGTAAGTGTCATAGCTGACTCTATGTATCCTCATAGATCTATATCTATATATATTCATAGCTACTATGAAGTCTTCCTAACCAATTTCATTCATCAGAAATTACTTACATAGCCACAAATGTATGGAATTAAGAGTTGGAGTATTTATTTATGATTATAAGTATTCCATAAATATATCATATCATAAACACTAAAACACTCCCACTAATATTCTTATATACAGAGAAATCATCTATGTATTTTATGGATCCAAAATGTTTTATTACATAATGAAACTAAATATTCCAACTTTGAGAATCTTATCTCAATACATAAATGTAATATTTTAGATTACATACCTTAGAAATATCATTTTTCACTTAAAACCCATCAGGTTGTATAATATATATTTCCTTAGATAAATTACCATTAATGAAAATGTTTTTGACATCCATTTTGTTTATCTCGCAATCTAATTTAGTTTTTATGGTGATAAATATTTCAATATAATTTATCATTGACATCGGTGAAAGTTTTATTTATATTCAATACCATGAATTTTATTGTAATATCTAGTGACTAGGAATTCTTTATAGGCATAACTATATCAAACATGTCATTTTTCATCCTAAAAAACCACTTTCACCCTATGGGTCTCATCTCTTCTAGTGAATCTACCATGTTCCAAACTTATTTATTGTACATGGAGTCCATCATAGATTTCATGGCTTTAAATAATTTCCCATAATCAAAAATATCTATGGCCTCCCAGTAGGTAATAATTTAATCTCCAATGAAGATTTTATCATAATGATTAGCTATAATAAACCCATATATCATGAGATTTTAATTAAGTATAACAGGCCTTTGAGGTTCTTGTGTGTCTTGAATTAGTTCTTCTTCCACAAATCTTTGTGGAACTGGATCAACCTTCATCTTAGGAACACATCATCTTTGTTTGTCTTTAAATTCTCTAAGTTTTACTTTCTTAAAAATGAATCTTTGACTCATCTGATCCTTCTCAATTGAAAAATCTCCTCAGGCCATAAAAACTTTGTGTTCAGTAGGATAGTAGAAATAATATCTCATAATTTCAATTTTATAGACAGCAAATAAGAATTCATTAGATTTAGAGTCAATATTATCAAAATTCAAACATCCTATGAATTATTTTCATCCTAAAATATTTATAAAAAATAATGGTATATTTATCATACCATATCACATATAGTGGCTTAATAACTACTTCAGATAGAACCCGATTTAGTGGAAATGAATAAACTTTCAAAGAATAACCCCAAAATGAAATATGATGGTTACATTGACTCATCATTGATCACACTATATTTAAAAAAGGTATGATTCCTACTATTAGAAATGAAATTTCGTTATGGTGTCCAAGGATGAGTGACTTGTGGAATAATTACACAATCCCTCAAATTATCAATGAATTCATGGATCAATTATTCCCCACATTAATTTGTTCTGAAATATTTATAATTTTTTCCAGTCAATTGTATACTTATTTTTAAAACTCATTGAAATTGTCAAATTTTTAATACTTGTGTCTCATCAAAACACATATTCATACCATATAATACAATAATTAAAGGTAACTAATTACCTAAAACCACTAATTTTTGAATACTCATTGGTCCACTTATATCACTATGTATGGGGTCATATAGTCCACTAGTTGTTTTACCTTTAGTATTGAAATGTAATTTGGTCGTCTTTAAAAATAAAATATATTAACAATTTCCAAATGAATCACAATTCAGTGCTTCCTATATAAAATCATTATGGATTATTTGTATTCATTTCTCATTTATATTTCCAAGGAGACAATACTAAAGGTACGTAGGATTAGAATCAACCCTGACCTTTTTATTCAGAATATTATGAATAGTATTATCGATATCTATGACATATAAGCTATTTACCATTCATTGTGTTATAAAAAATTTCATTCTTATATGTATAACAACACTTTTTCTTTATACTTAATGAAAAACCCATATTTTCCAAACAAGATACACAAATAATTTTTTTATGATGGGAACTTAAAAGTGTTCTCTAATTATATGATTAATCCAATTAGTAGACTTATATTATGAGTTTTGAATTCTAATGATGAAATCTTTCTTCATTTTTGATATGAATATCTACTTCACCATTTTTCAATTCACTTATATCTTTGAGTCTACACTTTTTAGAAAAAAATATGTGATGCACACATAGAATATAATATCCAAGAGTCCAAGTTAGTGATATTTACCATTATAACATTCACATTTATATTCTAAAAATTAATCACTTTGAGAACACTTTACAATCTTATATACAAATATTAAATTTTTCTATAGGAAATACCTATTAATAATCCAAATATGACTATCATGAAGTAATCTATAACTTATAATAGAAACATATTTATGGGTGAGTATCATGTATTATATCTTTTCATTAAGGAATTTTAATAAAAGTACTCCCAATAAAAATGAAACCCCACACATCATATCTATTTATTAACCATATATCCATATTTCATCATGGATCACAAATTTTTGACTATGTAAATAATAAATGACTATATCTGGTAAACAAAAACTTTTTCAATCATATCATATATGATTCTTGGATAGCAGAGTGGATAAAATCTTTTTCCAAATATATTAAATGGATTAACTCAACTTTATTTATCTAATATTCAAACCATTATGGTTTACCTACTATTCTATCCCAAATAAAATGCCAAGAACAAGGCACTTAACCATTAGGTTCAACTTATTATTTTCTTTCCTTGTATAAGATAATTCATGGGAACCTAACCAATAGGTTCACCCATGCGGAATGATCATGGTATTTATAAGTGACTCCTTGGATGGAATATCACACATAGTATTTTTAAGGTAATTCTTAAAAGTATCCCAAACCAGAAGCCCAAAATATTCATACATATCTGAATGCATCTCATGTATAGGGTACATGAACTATTCATGTAAAGGTATAGAGTTATATGATATTAATAATCACCACATGAGTAATAATGTAGTGATAGATATCCAACCCCACAACTTTATAGAATAAGTCATAAGCCTCTAGGTCAATGGGTAGTCCAAACCCAAGACCCTCTCCTCAAGAAACTATACTCAAGAGAGAATTCAATTCATGATATCTGAAACTTCTAATACACACAAACTATATTTATAAACTATTTTCAACCTCATAATTCTAAAAAAATTGTGGTCAAAGGATATGAGAACTAAATCTTATATAGTCATACCCAATATGTAATTCAAGGATCTATCTCTTAGAGTCAATTCATCACATAAATTTAGCATACAGAATATTCGCAATTTATAAACAATTTATAGTCCTAAATATTATAAAGGAATTTAAAAAATAAATAAACACTTTGTTAATATTAAAAAACATGAGATATCAACATAAAAATTTAATATTTTATTTTGGAATAAGAATCCCATTTTATAATTCCCAACACTTATAGTTTATAAACCATTAGTAAATTTATCATTGATAAATATGAAAAAATTTAGGACCAAAATGACTTCCACCACATCATGGTCCAAAATTAGTGATCATTTTGATGGTACTATGAAGAGTCCCATATCATGGTGCATGTCTTCATGTGTGGATAAAATCCTAGCCTCAAAATGACAAGGTTAAAATGTAGTAACAATTTTTATGGGGCCATGAAGAGTCCAAAGATGTGGTGACAGTATAAAATTATTTAAAAGGAAGGTGAAAACACATGTTAAATACTATAATTACAAGACTCTAATGTCACTTTTGGGTTTTAGGTGATCATCCTATGATCTTAGGAAATGAAAATTAACCCATATATGGCATGATATTTCTTCATGTAATCAAACATGCAAGGTTTTATGAAGAACTAACATATATGTATCATTGAGTAATCCATCTTTCACTCTTCATAGTATGGTTAATGATGATCATAGTATTAGAAAAAATATTCTTGTAACCTCCAAGTGATTAGACCATACAAAGGATCCCATTTTGTAACTTGATGATTCTCTTACAATGAGAGGTGTTCTAGCACCTTCATTGTTCATGTTGAACAATGTTATATGAAGGAAGATAGCTTTGGTAGGCTTGATTGAAACACTTTATAACCAATTGAGGTAAATACTTCCCTCCATATAATTTGTGACCAATTCTCTTCATTAAATTAAGTGAATTGTTCAAATCATGATATATTACAATTTTTTGGGTCATTCATTGAACTCATTAAATGAATGTACATGATATATTTAAACCAAGACGTCAGTTCATAACTAATTAAACTATGTGGGAAGATGTGATCATGCTAACCTAAAGTGAACTCTATGTTTGGTGAAATATAGTCTAGAGTTTCATCACATACACACCAGACTATATTTTAACAAATATAATCTAGGGATCATGGTTAAGAATATGATGGAAACAATGTATCCTTAAGTTATATGAATCATATTCAAATAATTTAAGTGAAAATATAACAAATCTGATCAGGGTTGATCTTTCTTGATTTTCCTACATATGTAGTAGCGTAAAATAAATAAATGATGGATAAATCACAGATGATAGGTGTAAAGGGTGTGATTTATTTTTTTATCAACCCGAGGAAGGAAAAAAATTCTAGAGGAAAGAATATAAAGTGGGAAGATTCTAAATAGAGAGTTAGTTAGAAGAAACTAGTGATATTGGTTTTTTCTCAAGGGAGGAGTCATATTGGGTATCACTAGTGTGGCAAAACAACACACCAAAAGTGGGATTTTCCTAATACAAGAAGGATATGTCATAAGTATAAGATTATTATGAATTAAAATATGTTCATATATTTTATGAATCGATAATATAACATTAAATGTTTCAATCAAATATAAGGATCAATTATGTATGTAGGGAATTTGAACTAGTCTATAGATGAATTTTTTCGAGGGATATGGGTAATCCTTATGAGGGTAAAGTTGAGAGGAATTGAGGATAGTTGTTTTCTATAAATAATGTAATTGTGTATTTTGAGGTAGTTCAAGAAATGTTAAGAGGTACTCTTTTAATTACAACTACTATAGGATCATCTATGTTTGATATGGGGCATCTCATTCATTAATATTTATGTTTGTAGTAGATAAATTGAATTATAATGTATAGTTAATAACTTACTCTATGAATATTAATAAGCATATTGGGTAAAGGATACGCAAAGGGTTTAGGTTTTCATCTTGTTCTATTATGATAGGTAATGTAAAAATATCATGGGACTTCATGGATATCTAGATAGAGGTGTTCGATGTTATAATTGGGATAGATTGGATAGAAAATTTTAAGTACCTTACTGACCATTATGATTAGAAAGTTTCCTTTACTTCACCTGATTGGATTGTTTACACATTTCAAGCGGAGTGTTACTATCATACTAGTCATGAAAGAATGATCCATAAATACCTTAGGTCTTCAAAATGTTATCTATTTGTCTTAGTTCTTGGATCTATATAGTCAAAGGATTCATTTTAAGTGTTAATGGCAGTGAATTCTTTTTAATATGTGTTTCTAGAATACTTATTTGGGGTTACACATATGGGAGATATAGATTTATCCATTGAATTATTTTTAGGTAAGAGTATTAACTCATTATTTTCATATCATATAGTTATAGTAGATATATAAATATTGAAGATCCAATTAGTTGATTTAGAGGGATATGGATTTATTCCATGCAAAACTTCACCATGGGAAGAAATGGTTCTATATTCTAAGAATTTTTGTGGTATCTTGTGGTTTTGAATTGAATATAAATAATTAAATTTTCTAATGGTGAATAATAAATACCCACTACCTCATATAAATGATATATTCGATCAGTTAAAGGAATATAAGTTGTTTTTTTATGATCTATTAACAATCATGATATCACTAGTTGAGGGTGAAAGAAGTGGAAATTCTAAAGATATAATTCAAGATCATGTACAATCATTATAATTTCATGGAAATTTCATTTTGGGATACTAATTCTCATGCTATTTTTATGACCTTGATGAACCATTTCTTCCACAAATTCCTTGATTTTTTTATCATGGTTTTTTGGGATGGAATTTTTTATTATAGATCTAATGAGGATCGTGGGAAGAGTTCGAAGAAAATGTTGAATATTTTGAGAGAGCTCAAGAAGTTCATGAAGTTATCAAATGTTAATTTTGGTTGTGGGAAGTGAAGTTATTATGAAACATTATTTTTGAGAAGGGTGCTTCATTGAATCCATATAAATTTGTTCCAATGATGTATTGAGTGTAGCCCAACAGTGAATATGATATTTAGAGTTTCCTCAAATTATAAGGATGTAATTGATTATTTATTCAATAATTTTAAAATTTATCATCACAGATGGTGGAATTTAATCATAATGGAGTGATTTTAAAATGGGATGGGAAGTGACAAGGATGTTTCAATGAGTTTAAGAAGAGGATGCAGTTTTTACAAGTGTCTATCTAACTTACATCTAGTGAAGGGTTGTCTTGTATTATGATTCATATAGAACTAGAAAAGGGTTTATACTAATGAAAGGTGATAATGTAGTTCCACATGGTTCAAGTTAGTTATTATCACGTGATAAGAATTATCCCCAAAATGATTTAGAGTTAACAACATTTTTTCATACCTTAAAGAATTGGAGGCATTACCAATTTGGTGAGATGTCCATGGTGAATTAGAATCACAAACGTTTGAAGAATATATTCACTCTTTGTAATTTAAACCTGAGTTTGTATATATTGTTAGAGTATATTCATAACTTTCAGTTATAGTTTTAATAAAAACTAGGTAAGGTTAATGTAAAAGTATATTCCTTAACTCAGAAAACTCCAGTAATGACGGAATTAGAGGATTTGTGGGATTTGATGGGCTTGATGGAAAGTCTACATCTAGAAGCTTTTAAATAATTAATTAGTATGATGTTAAATCATATCAGTATCACTTTGGTTCTTATATATCATGTAAATGAGGTAAAAAAGATTAATGTTGAATTTAAGGTGTCTAGGGACCCCATAAATGGTGGGGAATTCAATGAAGGGTGGTATCTAGTCGAAAACTCACCACCTTGTTTCTAGAATAGTGTGTTGGTTATTTTGGGTGTGTGGAAGGATATTATGGGAATTTTATATAAATCTAGTAGTGAATTACATCCATGATTGGTGAATATATATCATGAAATCATACAGAATATTTATTGGGTAGGTATAAATAGGAATGTATCAGATTATATCTCTTAATGTGTGACTTTTCAGTGAATAAAGGTAAAGAATCAGTTACCTATGGGAATTTTCCATCATTTTCCTATACCATCATGGGTGTGCGAGGATATTATAATGGATTTTTTATTGATTTCTAGAAATCTTTGTGGAAACATGATATGGTATTGGTGATTATAGAATGACTCATAAATTCGGACCTCTTCCTACTTAATTAGAAGATGTTCTCAGTTAAGGACCTGGGTATGATGTATATATATGAGGTTTTTAGAATTTATAGAGATCCTTCATATATTATATCAAATATATATCCCTAATTTACATCGATATTTGATAGAGTATTGAAAAACATGATGGGTAATCAACTGAAAATGAGTACATAGTATCAGACTCGGATGGATGACCATATTGAATGAACCATATAGACATTAAAGGGTTTTTTCAGTATTTTATGCAAGATCTTGGGAGATATTATGAGCTCCATTTGGATTTAATGTATTTTATATACAATAATAGAAATGAATTTTTAATTTTAATGGATATATTCAAATTGTTGTATGTGATATCATGTTAACAATTGTTGTATAAAGAAAAATTGTTGTCGAGATTACTTTTGGGGCCAAGCTTGGTGTGGGAGATGATGAGTCGATCTTAGCTAATTTATATGTGATTATTAATAGATTAGAATTATAATATTTCTTATAATGATATTAATCGACATCCATTATAGTTTTTGGTTATGGATCAAGTCTTAGTATGAATGTCATTAGGGCTAGGACACATAAGGCTCAATAATTAAGGGAGTTATAACACCCTATATGTGGGTCCATTCAGGATTATTGATTTAATCTAAGTTGTGGATTCTCACTTAGAGTTTTCATTGAAGTAAATTATAGTGCACAAAATTTTCCACATCCCTCAGTTGAGAAAGTACCACTATATTGATCTCAACTTATTTCTTAAAATGTGATGGATTTGGATCCAAATACAACATTTGTGTAAAGGTTGGAAAAGATTTATAATATAAAGGAGAAGACAATGAGAGGATATATTATTATATTGGTGAGGTTTTTATTGCAATATTGACCAATTCCAGAGGATACATGAGAGATATAAGATCAAATATGGCAGTAATGGCCAGTTTTTTTATTTTCTTATGTTTTTTGTAGTGAAATGAACACTACACAGTTAGAGTGGCTGGTCTATGGGACTTCGAAAGTCACCCAGGTGAGGTATAGAAGAATTCACAGTTAGTGCATGGTTCTGGGTGATTGTTCAGTCCAACCATGTAGTTAAGGGTTTGTAGATAGCGACACTTACACATTATACACATAGGCCTATTTGACCACACATATTGACCATGTAGTCTGGTTTAAATTAGGATATTTAACTTTAATGACCTAATTAACCTCCCATAATTCTCATTGTAAACCCTTACTCAACTTTGAATGAACCTATGGTTCCTTGAAAAAAGAATATATTTTGTCATAAATTATGATTTTCTCTACAATATTGATTGAATCGACATCATATCTGAGGTTTTATGTCAATGATATCATGTTTTCTTCAATATAACTTTTCTCCCATTATCTTATTATTTTTTCTTACATAGATCTATCTCTTTGGATAAGATCTAGTCCTTTAGTTGGTATATTTTAATCATGAATAGAAAAATCAGGAACCCGTGTTTTTTAGAGTTTCGAGGATCTAATTGTGATTTTTTATCTTGGATAGAGGGTTCCAGGATCATTATGTGGTATTATTCTATAGTAGGTAGATATTATTTAGTCTTTATAGAGTTAATATTAATTATTATATTATTGGTGTGGTTTTGGTCCATAACCTATATGTGTAATTATAAAATAATTATAGAATTTATTTTATAATGGGTTTTTTGTAGATTTTGTAAACCTTGGGGGTTTTTTTGAGTTAAGTTGTTGAATTTGGTTTGGGATGTGGTTAGAATTTAAACCCATGAGTTTGATATTTTAAAGGTGTTTTTTGAAATATATTTTCAATGTTTGGTGTAAATTTTTTTTGGTATCTAAAATCAAGATGGTTTAATACATTGGTTTTGATGGGTGGTTTTTTTAAACTATTTTTGTAAAGAAAACTATTTTAGGAAGATGAATGTTTGGGGTATGATAAATGAATAAGAAGTTTCTAATATTAATGGAAGGATCAATTAGTTGATATGGATGGGGAGTTTCATTACATGTGTGATAAATATAGGGTGAGACATGAAATTTAGGAACCAATAATATAAGGACCTAGCCATAAAACTTACATAATATTTAATTAAATAAATAATTCACATTGATGATCTTTTCAGGTTTAGAGTTTTAGAGAATTAGGACATAACTGTTACATCTCAAAATATTAAAAAGTAGACACTTCTACACAGTTTCCATTTTTTCATAAAATATAAACTCTTGAAAAAAAGTGTCATGTCTACTTCCATGTTTAGGAAAGCATGAATTTTCCTTGAATCCAAACTTGACCCAATTACACATTATTTCATGTGAAAAACATTTCAAAAACTTGCGATGAGCATAAAAAGCTCAGTAAGGGATACACAAAGAAGGAAACCTGTTAGTTTTTTCAAAACAACAAGTAAACCATGAATACTTTATCATAAGTAATACTTTTCACCTTTATGAAGTATTAAATACTCTTCACTAAATAAAATATCATTAATTACCCTTTTGTAACCTAAATATTACCATAAAACCCATATAAAGAACATATAACATATAAAGGTAACTTGGGACATAAACATACATAAATGGAATAACTATACGGTCAACTTCCACACATATCACTAAATGGAATATCCATATGGCCGACTTCCATACCAAATGCATTGGAGGTTATAACGTAACCACCCATCTTGGTATTCATGGCACCACCCGTCATTTGGTTTATCATGTAACCACCCATCAAATGTCCAAGTACCACTATAAAATCATAAGACATAAAACAAATATAAAGGAAAGAAAACATTTCCACATTTCAATCACAATATATCATTTAAATATATTGACATAACAAATCCATTATAAAAACCATTTTCAATACCAAAATACATAAAAGAGTATATGGTATTTATTTTCTTTTAAAAACATTTTGGCTTTTTGAGGAAGCCAAATATCAAATAATACTCGCGGCGACGGAAAGGTCGTTGTCACTACTTACGTTAAAAGAAACATTCATTTTTTTTATTTAGTAAAACGCTTCATATAAAAGATTCCATTTGAATGAAATGAAAAGTAAAATGTTTTTATACATTGTATAAAAGTAAATCATGTATTAAAACAAAATATTCCTCAATTAAAGGAGATTGAGACGGTGTCCCGTACCTCGTGTTCGACTTGACTCGATCATTCCTTAATCTCCTGAATAATAAACTAAAATTAATTTCTACTTGATTAGGAACCATTTTGAAGTTTATTATTAATTTTATATCACTTATTACCATGTTATAAACATTATGTAATCATTTCTGTTAATAATGTTTATTTTGTCGATATTTGGTACTTGAGTCAAAAATGGACTTATTATAACCACATGTTGTTCATGTGATCAAAGGTTCATTATATACATAATGATATTCATGATTTTCATATCATATATATCATATATATCCATCATATACATGTATTTATAATAGTATATAACATTTGGATGTAAGAAATGAAATGCACAGTTCATGGAGACGGTAAGCCGTATGTACGCATGAACGTTACTTTCATTTCTATTTCTTATTTTAATGGAATTAAAACATAATGATACATGGGTATATTATAATTCCAGTATAATTTCATATATAATATTGTTAACTACATCCTTTATATGTCCCACATATGGAATTAACGAGTCATATCACTTTGAGGGGGCGGTAATCCGCACTTCCTCAAATGAAATTATCGCGTTTACCCATAATGGAAACCATAAAGGCATGATATAAATGTAAATTGCAGAAGAATAAAGAAAACATAAACATAATATATATCATATATAAATAAAGTTCCATCATAATGGCCACCATGAGAGGCGGTTGGAGATATTTGAACAATCATTGTTTTGTGAGGCGTTAGTTTTCCATCCATAGAAACATTATGTTATTCATCCATTAGATGGAGGTGTGTGTAAGTGTAGCTCAAATAATTATCATAAAAACATACTAGTATATTTATGATACTTCTGTTGTTATAAAAGAAATGAATAAAAATATTTTAGGGTTTGGAGAAGTAAAATAAAAGAAAACAATTTAAGAGAGACTGTTACCTTTAATTTGGTTAACTCCCTTTGGTTTGAACCAAAGGACTCCTTGAAGTGCCTTCATCCTAAGTTAAGGATTCTAGGAGGAGTATAGGGATTTAGGGAGCTTAATTGGGTATATTTTGGATGATCCAAAAGGCTTTAGAGGTGTGTGTAATTGGATAGAAGTGGTCTCCTTTTATAAGGGAGAGTAGGGGCTCTTTAGGAAAGTGTGAAAGCATTATTTTATTATAAACATATCTTCGGTTTCAAAAGGTCCAAAAATCATTAAAGTATAAGATGAGATTACTCATATTCTAAATAAAATAAACAAATGAGAATAAGACATGTTTTGGATAATATTTTAATCATTAAAATCTTATTTTTTAAAATCATTTTTTAATGAGGAAAATACTGCATCATTATTGTGTCATAAATAATTTAATTTATTTGATGTCTAAAAATTATAAAAAAAATACCATGATTTAGGACATAGTTTTAGATTTCCTATGAATATTTATAGGCAAAAATATTACTTATATAATACCATATAAAAATTAATTTACTAAAATAGTTTTGTTTATGTCATTTTTGCCTTTACATTAAATTAATTAATCTAAAGTGTCATTATCTTTCATAAGTGGCTCCATGGGGTCCCAAAATAGGACCAAATATGATAATGGAAGGAAATTACTCATAAAAAAGTTTAGGACAAGTGTTAAGGTAATTTTAAATTATTATAACATTTTTTTACCTTGAATTACCCTAGTTACCTTTAACCGCGGTAAATAAAAGTCAAAAGTTACTATTCACTAAAAATTATTTTAATCTTATTGAACCACATTTTAATTCTTGATAACAACCATTTATGTCAGATTTTTGAAATTAAATTCACATAAGAGTTAAAATTTCAATTAAATGAAAAAGTCGGTTTTTTAACTACTACTAAGTGGTTTCACTATTCATCAAAAATTGAAGTTTTTCAAAAAAAATACCAAAACTTCAGCCTAAGATATATTTGATATTCTGAATTCAAAAATTATGTATATTTTGAAAAATTCAAAACATAGGAGTGGCATTAATTAATTTTAAAACTAATTCCTGTTATCAAAACAAATAGCGTGTTTTTAAGAAACAATAACTATCAAAAGATTGATACTTGTTTATGTCCAATTTCAAAGTAAAATTAATTACAATGACCAAAATTGGATTAAATGGTAAAAATAAATTTTAAGTACACTTTAAAATAAATTAAAAATATAATCTAAATATATAAATAAATTATATTATAACGCAGTTTTGAATTAAAATACAATATTTTCACTATTCATTAAAAAATGATCTTTATCGGAAAAATTCCAAATATTTACACAAAGTAAATTTTGATGTCCACATTCTATAGAATAATTTTATTTTTTTCAAATATAACATATAAAAGTGACAAAAACTAGATTTAAGAAGGGTTAGCCATCAAAAGGTGGTAAATCGACCCTTTAAAGAATATTAGATTTTTTTGTGCTTAAAATTGGATTCATTCACATTTTAAGCCTCTAAATTTTATTGGATAAATGTAAAAACATTTAACAAACATGTATAATCACATTTTAGTTATTTCTATTCATTCCTTTGAATACAACGTCTAGGTGTTAACTACCATTTAAAATAATAATATTATATTATTAGTGTGCAACGTAAGACTTCAAAGAAACTCGTTGTTGCGTACCGGGTACGCCATCGAACATAGTGTCCCCTTTAAAGTAAAATTAATATTTAATTCATAAATATTAATAATTATGAAAAGTTTCTTATTTCTTATTTATCTGGGATGTTACAAATCTTGTGGGTAAAAATCCATGGTGGGTGTATGATATGATTATAGGTAAAAATTTATGTTATATGCTTATTTAATTTCTCATGGATCCTTGAAATATTTTGGTTTCATATTGTATGAATATTGGGGTGGTATTGGGATGGGTTAGCAAGGTTGTAAAAATAATTGGTCATATTGTTTCATCTATTATTTTGTTTCTATCTATTATTGGGATAAATGAAATTGTTTTAACTATTATAACTTATTCTAAATGTCATAAATTACATGGTTGGGAATAGTTATTTCATGGGATTTCATGAGAGTGACTCAGGGAAATCCTATTGGGTATTCATACTTTACCCAACTTACACATCTTGGTGGGAATATATATGTATTAAGTCGTGATACAGTTTATGGAAAGACTCTAATGTTCATGGTTAATAGATCTTAAAATCATTATGTATCACACTCGGACCCACTTTTTCCATATTATTTTATCTATGTAATTATTTTTTTATCATTTCCTTTAGATTAATGCCAAACCGGTGTGAAACAATAAATATTTTTGTCTTTAGCACAATATCATGGTTGGTGCACATTTATTACTAATCGTTTAAAGGGAAAACATTGTTGATAGGTTTGTTTTTAAAAGTCGTATCACGGTTTTCCAAACTGTGAAACCATACCATGTGAGTCTTCAGGTGATTCTATTGAGCGGTGTAGGGTTGGTGAACAGTTTAGTAAACCATACGACTTACCCAATTTTATTAAAATTTGATTTTCCAAAATGAACCTCTTAATAATTAAAACCTCGTTCAACCCTTCCATCTCTTAACTCATTAGAGGCACAAAAATTGTCTCCCAATACACATCCTATTTTCTTCAGCCTCTATTTTTAAGACTCCTTAAATTTCTTGGTGGTTACTTCTAAGGTTAGTCTTATTATCCCTATATTTATTCTTCTTATTCATTTACCTTTTCTTAACTTGGTGTCTCTTTATCCAAAACCTAAAGGTGGTATTTGGATCTTATGTGTCATTTCTCTTGATTTTAGGTTGTGTAGTTCATTTTTTAGGTCATGTTCTTTCCATATTTCAAGGTTTCACACCAGCCTCACCTGTTTAAGGTAGGTTTACCCATCACTTTCATTTCTAAATCATTCCATGAGATGACTAAATCTTTATAAATTTTTTAAATTAAAATTCATTATGTTATTAAATCCAGAAATTTTTTTTAAAGCTATATGAGATAGATTTTTGATTTAAAGAGGTTTTCTAAGAATTCAAAAATAGTTATGACTTTGTATTAAAAATATATTTATTTTACGTGCTTGATAAAATATCTAATATGTTTTATAAAGGATTTTAGGTATTTTATGTGATTATTTTACTTTAGTAAAACAAATTGAACTGATATTTTGGGTTTCCATTGTGGTCTGTTTTAGTTATTGTAATTTTTTAGGTTTTATTGGTTTTACATAGAAATTTGTTTGTCTTAATGTGTGAGTTGAAAAATTGGTGGTATCCCTACATCCTATGGGAATTAAAAGGATCCACCATCTAGTATGGATTGGATATTATAGGAACCTGATTTAGAGGAGACTCTTTATTCTATTTTTTCTTCATCTGTGAGTAAGCATTCAATCATATACTTCCAGTGTGGCCAGTTCAGGCATTCCAATCCCTATTTCTCTAGTACTATGAAAATATTATATATTTATGGTCAATAGGTATACCTTTATGAATTATGTAGTTTGGGATCTTAGAATAATAAGAATAAATTTTTACTAACTTAGAAACCTTGGTAGTATCCTTGTATTATCTTTTGAGGTAAACCATAGTAGCCTATCATGCCTTGTTTTTCTTATCCAAATTCTTTCATTATCATTGACCTATAAGTTTTGATTTGGGTGGATTATTTACTTATGATTATTTGTAGTGATATAAATATTTTGAAATTATAGATCATGTTTCAATTATGTGATTTTTTGGAGTTTTATGGGTTTGATGTTTGAGTTGTGTCTAGTAGTGGTCCTTTCGAGTGCTTTGTATTCTTAAACTACAAATATAATTGAATTATTAAATAGTGGGGATATCCATTATAGGTATTAACCATATAGATATCTCTTGGGTTTATTGGGGTGACTTTTGGAGCTAAATTTCATACATATATTTTGTAGTTTCATTTAGTCTCAGATAGATTTTCGCAGATTATTATTTGGAAAGTCCTTATAATTTTCTATTAAATTTGGAATTTTATGACTTAATGGGGTATAAAATGGGGTTTTAGGGAGTATTATCACACCCTAGCCCCTTTTACTTTTTATTTTATCTATTTAATTATTTTTTAACTTTTTGTTGAGTTTCGGGTCAAACAGGTGTGAAATGTAAAATTTTTGAAGTTACAACACAGAGTTATGGTTGGTACATGATTAATAATAACAATTTGGAAAACCATGTGGATGTCTATAATTATTCAAATATATTTTTTTCATGATTATCTCATGGTTTACCCAACCATCTGACCAAACTATGGAAGTTTCTGTAGGAGTCTAGTGAGGGGCACACTGTTGGCGCACGGTTTGGTAAACCATGTGACTTGCCTAGTTTTATAAAGTAATTTTATAAAACTGATCTCCCTAAACTTTATACCCCATTACTCCCACACCTATCCTCACTCATATGAGACATATAAAGGTGTTCCCAATCCACATCCCCTTTACTTTCACCTCCATTTTTAGGCTCCTCCTCCAATTTCTTAGTGGTTCCTTCCAAGGTATGGTTATTTCTACCTTAATTTATTTTTACAATTTTTTCCTTTATTAACATTCTTTTTTATATTTTTAATTAAAATCATGGGTGATTTTTGGATCTTATTTATTTTTTATCCTTATTTTAGTGTTTTTAGTTTATTTTTTGGGTCTTTTTATTCTGGTATTCATCGCTTTCAAGCCATCTACACACTGTTGAGGTAGATAACTTCATCCCTTTCCTTTAAAAATAATTCCATGAGATGATTACATCTTTATAAATTATTTTTAATTAAAATTTCTCATGTTTTTAAATCCATGAATTAATTTTTAAAGGTATGCAAGCTGAATTTTTTATTTAAAAGAGGATTTTCCAAGAATTCAAATGTCTATGCCTTTATGTTAAAAATATAGGTATGTTATATGTTTTATAAAATATTTAATAGGGTCATAAAAGTATTTTATGTGTTTTAAGTGATTATTTTCCTATAATAAGATTATTTGAGTCAATTACTGTGTTTTTACTATGGTTTTATTTTGTTATTTCTATTTTTATGGTTTTAATGGTTTTACTTGGAAATTATTGTCTTGACATGTGACTTGAATTTTATTACTTCACTTGATCCGTTATAATTCCTTATATATGTTCTTATATACATTAGTTATATTTATATATTTATATGTACCTGTATGTGTGCATGTATATTTCTATACACACACACACACACATATATATATATATATAGAAATTTCATAGAATGTTGTTGATAAAACCTTTTTTCTAAAATTATCCCTTTATTTTCAAAATTATTTCTAATTTAGGTTTAAAATTTTTATTTCCTAAATTATGGTTTAAATTACCTTTTGGAGATTTGGGAAAGCATTTTGATTCTTACTTGGATTTTGAAATGTCATTGGAATAAGAATGTATTCTTATAAAAATGATTATTGGTATTAAAATTTAACGCTTGGTTGGTGTATTGAAATTTTTTTTCATATAAACATACACCTTCATAGAATCCATTCTTATAAGATTTTATTTTGATTTTATATTTTATTTTAAAAAAGGGGTTTCACATGAATGGGAATAGAGATATGGTCTGAGAAATTTGTTTGGATCATGTCGGTTCTTTATTTAAATATTGTATGTAAAGGCAAAGACATATCCCTCTCTTATTATCAGCATAGGATCCTAGGAATCTCAAAGAGGGATGAGATAAAGTTACTAACTATTCCTATTTAGATAAACTAGATCTATTATGGTATGTAAATAATATAGGGTAGTACCACCGGTGAGGCTAGTTAAGGACTATTTATTGATTATAGACATAAAAATGCATCGATATGCCAATAGGTGGTTTAATATAGATTATTTATAGGATATCTTCATGGGATGCTTATAAATTTCCCATTATTATATATAAATTACTATTTTTTATATTTACTTAATTTGGAATTATTATTATTCTTTTTTATTACGTTTATTTTATGATATTCCCACTAGCTACACTTATATATATCTCTCTCTTTTGTAATTCAATTTGAGTCATTTTAGTGTCAGTTGGATGTTTATTTTAAAATACTTTTTCAAAGGTGTATTTTTAAAACGGATTTTTAATAAAGGTTTATAAATTCTTATTTAAAATATGTTACTAGTTTTAATGATCAATGTCCATAAAAACTTGTGATTGTTTCCTTATATGGAAAAAAACTATTTTATACCTAGGTTTTTAAACTAGTTCTTATAGTCCGATTGGGTAAAGGAAATGTATATATTCATTGGTGATTACCTACTAAGATATTTTAGTCTCACACCCTACTTGTTACAGTTTTTATTATAAGACCCTATATTTTTTGCATGTTCGTGTTTAGTTGGGATCGCTCTTGGAGAGGATTGTTTATGGGTGGATGGTGGCCTCTGATGTCGCATAGAGATGATGATAGGTATTTTGGTTTTATTTTGTTTAGTAGTTGTATCGACTCGGTCAGCCCATTTTTATCTAGATATTTACCTTGTCCCATTACTACTTTCTTTTTCTTTAGGGTTTCTTCTGGTAATGTATTCTGCTTATGCTGAGTTTTTTATTTTATAACACCCAGAGAGTTTGAAATATATTTTTCCTTTAAATTAATACTATGTTTAATAGCTTGTCTCAAAAGAAACACTAAACTAAAATAATATATGACACATTAGATGAATATTCTTAATAACATTCAAGAATAATAAAACCACAATTAAATAAAAATATTATAATAAATTAGAAATTTATACAACATAGGATTAAGAACACATAATGTTTTAAAATGAGTTTTTCAAAAAAACGTAGTTTGTCTTTATATATTTTTTATTTATAAGATAAATTTAAAAAAATTATAATTTTAACATTCTAAAACGAACTTCATATTTAAATTCATCATTTAAAAATTATCTTAGGGTATATTTTTGTTATTTTTCTAGAATAATTTATGTTTAGATAAATAGTTAAAAAATATTGATTTTTCTAATATAGTCACCTTTATGACATTATCATAATATAGGAATGAATTAAAAAAATTTGAATATAATTTTTCTATAAAAATATATAAATTAAAATAAATAATTTAAAAATAAGATGTTTAATTTATAAAACCTGTGTTTAATGTTTTGGAAACTTAAGTATTATTTTACTCTAAGAAGCATTCTCTTATATTAAAAAAATAATTTTCATCACTTGTATAAATTAAATAAAAAATTTATTTAATATTTTATATCATGATTATTAAATTATTTAATATGTTACAATTAATTTTTCGGTATAAACTTATGAAAAAAAAGATTAAAGTTAATGACTCTAATAATGATGAAACTGTTATTTTTAAATAATTTTTTATGTGTAATTTTAATAAAATAAATTAAACTGGTCTCTTTTATATAATGAATCTGAAATTATTTTTACACATATATAAAAATATATTATCCCTAATTTAATTGGTAATTATGTTACCCATTATTATGAACATTTAATGGTTAAAACATTGTTTTTCATTAAATATATTTTTTTATGTATTATATGTTTTGATTTTGAAATTAACTTTCAAATATTTATTAATTGAATTCTATTATATTTATATTAATTTTAGGATCATGAAATCAAAATTTCGTAATAGGTGTTACCTTATATTTTTAATAAAATATAAATTACTAGGGTAAAAACTAATTACCAAGGTAAAAACCCAAAAAGATAAAATATTAAAATATAGTAGTAAAAGATAAGAAAAATATTTTAAACATGCGTAAAAATTAATTTTTTAGGATTTATAGACATTATTTAAAACATAAATTCATTATTTCTTACTTTTATATCCATTCACCCCATAATAGTTTAATTCCATTATTTAAAAAGTAATGGGTGTTTACAAAAATTCCATTTTCTTCAATTTTAAAAGGATATCACTTCCATCACATTTATACACCCATTAAAAAGAATTATATTTACCAAAAATCTACCCTAATCTCTTATAAACTCTCTCACAATTTCTTATAAGCCATATTATTTTCAAAATACCCAACTAAGAAGCCTTAAGGTGTTACCAAAGTGAGAAGTAATGTTCTCAACCAAGATCTCTTAATTATTTACTTCTTATACCTAATAAAACCTAAAAATACCCATTAATGTATAATAATATTTGTTTTACTAATTTAGTTATATTTTACTATAATATTTGAATATTAATTTTCAACCATCCTCTAATACTAATCGAAAAGTAAAGATGATTTAATGCAAACGTGATACTGCCACCTTCATGAACGGAATGGTTAATTAATCATCAACACATTAAATGGATGGTTATAAAAGTATATTTAGAATATTAATATTATATTTATTTAAATTATTAAGACTCTAGGATTTTAAACCATTCCTTATCTTCTTCCTGGTCTATATAAAATGAGTGTGTTGCTTGTGTGTATATGTGGACTACCCCTCCAAGAAAGTGATGTATTTTTTTCACTCTATTATTTTATTATGTATAAAAATATATAATAACCTGATTCAACAAATTTAAAATATATAAATGATAGCATTATGCTTATAAAATAATGATATTATTCAAACGTGATCAATTTTTTATCCAAACTCATCCTTAGATTATAGTTTGTTCTTGTTTGGGATGATTTATTCATATACATGATAAATGTTATAAATTTATATAATGTGTAACTAACAAAATATAAATAACTATGAATTTTTAAAATAATAATAAAATAATTTTTTTTTTTGAGTTCTCGTAGTAATGTCTAACATGTTATTAAGATACCATCCATAGTTTTTGAAAATTACCAAAACAAGGTCATCGATAAATTTATCATCATGAAATATAACTTAAATAACTATAAAATAAAATTATTACATGATAAATAATTATGAAATATATATATTCTCTTACATATAATTTTTTTGTAATAACGAATTTTGAATCAATAAACAAAAATGGATACCACAATTTTGAAACTAGTAATCGAATATAATTACGTCTGTTGAGAAAAATAAAATATAACAGACTAATAAATGTATAATAATTTATTTGAAATAAATTTTATAAAAATATATAGGTATGATTAAGTTTCTAAAATAGGTAATTCATATTTTTTTTATACCTGTGGTTAGAGAATTTTTGAATGAGTAGGATTTAAGGTATGGGTTTTTTCTTTTCAAGTTAACTTTATTAAAAAATAATGCATATTAAACACTTATCTCATTTTTTTAGTGGACATATTGGACATGTATTTTTCTTATCATAATGTTTCATAAAATAAAATTGATTTAAGAATTTATAACTTGTACTACCTTTCATGGATTATCAATTCAAATGATAATGATAATGTAATGGTTTTGTTGACTCAAACTACCTTTTTGAGTTATAATGTCTGATATTGAAATTACTACTTCTATTCTTGTTTCCTTTTACCCTAAGATTTTCTATTTTAATATAAATTTCTCTTTGGGGAAAATTTCACTTTATATTCAAATTTTCATACTCAGTGAGTTTCTTCCCTATAAAAGCATGACATTGTTAAGAATAATTCTCCTTATCTTTAAACAATGATTTTTATTACATGTCTATGGTTTCCCTTCCCACAAATGTTATCATTTATATTTGGAAACCAAATTATGTTTTATCACATGTTAAATTCATTTTTCCCTTCTCATTTTATCAAAATTATGTTTTATTATTTCTTTTTAAATTTTTGGATTTTAATAAGTATATTTTAAAATATTAAAAATATTTTCTACAATTTTATAATCAAATATTTTATCATGTACTCAAAATTCCTTTGGAAAAACCTTTATGTATTTTTAAGTAATTATTATTGAATATTATTTTTAAAATTTAATTTTTTCAAAAAAATCACTTCTTATTTTCAAAATTAACTTCTGAATGTGATTTTGAACTTCATATTTTATGAAAGTTTTAAAAAAACATTTTAAAAACTTTTTTATGGTTTTCTTTCCATATTCAACTTTACCTATAAAGGATTTATTTCCTTGGAAATTACTTTTCATGAATAACCTTTTAAATGTTCCTATGAAATACATTATTATGATGATTTAATTTTGGGTGTCAACTTTTTATATTCTTTAGGTCAGTTTTGGTGATACCATTTTGAAATTTTAGGAAACCCATTTTCCTTTTTATGGATTTTTTATGATGTGAAAAAAGATTATTATCAAATGGAATTCATATTTATGGATGATTAATGGTTGGGTAGGGTCCTATATTTCCCTTCAATTAATTGGTTTAGTTTTTTATCTCATGATATAATGAAGCATTGACATACTTGTATTTTTTTCATAACATAAAGGGTGATCCTTTTTAGATTAATCTTACAACATAAAGGGTGAGACTTGTTAGATTAAACTCAAAACATAAAGGTTGATTATCCTTGGATTATTCTTAGAACTTTAATGATTAGCCTTATTGGGTTATGCTCACAACATAAAGGGTGGTAATTTTTTTATTCTCATGAGATGATGATTTCATATACTTATGTTTTATGACGTAGTTCATTTTTATGTTATTTGCAACTTGGGTCCAGCTTAGTGGTGAAGGCGCCTCGTGATCCTACATTAAATCCTAGGATTAAATCTTGGGGGAGCCCCAGTATTTGGAGAAAGTGTAATTTTTTCCCTAGGAGGGTCATTCATTGGAACATATGATGGTGGCCCATGATAGAGGGGGGAGGCCCTCAGTGATGATGGGGATTTTTTAGTGGCAGGAATTAGTACGGTGATGGGAGGCTCCGCTGGGCTTTGATGGTGATGGAGTGATCATCTGGAAAATGTGAATATATGGGTATCTATCATCAGTGATAGACATGCGTGGTGGTAGAAGTTCCTGTTGTGATTGAGGGCTCATTTAGATGGCATGTAGTGGTGAGTCTCATTCATCGATGACAGACATGTACAGTGGTAGGCAAGATAGACGGCTCGACAATGCTGTATATGATGGAAGGAGAAACATAGTTTCACCTAGATGAGGTTTAGGTAAAGGTTTTTCCACCATTTATGTTTTCATATTGATTTATAATGAGAGGGTATGACTTCTCCATCAATACTAGGAAATATGCAGTTTTTCAAGCGGCATTGCTAGCAGATCATCCTTATTGGTTGGTTATTTTGGGCAATTAAAAATCATCCATGGGTGGGGTATGATCTATGTAATTGATACTTCAATGTCATGTACTAGGAATAAGTTCCTATAAAATATTAGGAAATGTAAAGGTCTCCACTTAATCAATTTAAAATTGGTGTAAATAAATAAAAAATAATAAATGCCTTCATGATTCAAGTCCTTTTTAGGTTGTTTTTCAATGACATGCCGCATTTATTTGACATTTTTATATTATTATGTTACATGGATCATTTTTATTATCTCACACTCCTAAGACATGGTACATGTTTGTTCATTTGATATTACTTTTCCTTCTATCATGATTTATTGAAAACTTCTTCTATTCAATCCTATTTTTTATATGATTTTTCTCTCATGCTCTTGTTTTCTCATGATCAGATCCTTTATGACATGTTGATAATTTTTCCATTAATGAGAATTTTATCTCACCCATTTCTTATGTTTCCATTCCTTGGGTTATGAACATGAGTCTAATTTATGAAAAGTCTATTAGGGATTCTAGTGTATTTTAATTATGGAGAAATGATCAATAAGTTTCTTATGTAGTCGATCCTAAAAGACACTAAACATTTTTTTCTTGTGATTGTGTGACTATATATGATATATTATGTTTAAATAACGGAAATTATGTAAAAATATATATGTTAAGCTTTGATTTTATCACTTTTTATCAAATCTTCTATTTATATAAAGTTTTTTTAATACTGTACCCAGGAGTGTTGGTCTGGGGAACCTCTATTGGTATCAGAGAAAGGTTTAGTTATTTTTGGGGATTATTTCAGTTATTTTGGGGGTATTAGGATAAGATATATTTATTGAAACCCTTATGAATAATTCTAAGTGATAATTCAAATTATATGATAACATCTTAGAATTTTGGAAAAAAATTGCGTGTTTTGTTTTCCTAGATATCATATATTTTTATAGATACTAGCAAGTTGACACAATTGTTGAATAGATACACCTAGAGTTAATTACCTTGAAAAAGTACATTTTATTGTTAACTTGATCTTTACTCTATGCATGATGAGTGAGACTAATACAACACACATGGATAGACACTCCTGAGGGATATGCTTTGGTTAATCAAATTATCTTTATGAGCCATTGGAAATGATTTATTATGTTATGGAATTATATTAAGTAGTATGAGAGAACCAAAACTAAAGACACTTAGATTGTATTGAGATTGATTTTAGTTAAACTAAAAGATAATGTGATGTTTTTAAATCATAAAATATTTTGATGTTGAGTTTTTTATAAGATCATGTGTGATAATTCAATTATGATGTTAATTATTAATCACTCACTTTGACCCCTTTTGGTTTTGGAAATGGATAAATACTGAAGGAACTAGGTTAACAATGGATTACATGGAAGGTATGGAGATTATTCTAATGAGAAACCTATTGGGATATGATATAGAGTAATAAAGCTTGTAATTATGCCAAACTATCTATTGAGAATTATGAATAACAATGAAAACTTAATATAATTTAAAAACATACCAAATAAGAGAATGATGGAATCTCATAGAGGTTTAGGTGATGAAGATGATTAATGAAGGAAGATTCAATTTCTTATGTATCAAAAATGTGGGAAGAATCACCTGAAGGAATTTCTCAAATTAATAATAAAATGTTTTGAGTGTGGAAGGATTTTCCATCGAGCTTGTAATTTTCCAAGAGAGATAAAGTGGTCAACCAATACAATGGAAGGTATAAATTTCAATATGATATAAATCCATTTAGTGGTGGGTTTTATTGTGTTTAGTGGTCATTTAAACCACCGCAAAATTCATTATTATTTATTATTTATTATTTATTATTTATTATCTATTATTTATTAAATTATCTATTATTTATTGAATTATATATTTATTTAATTATTATTATACAAGTCAGGTCTTCATTTTATAACTAGGACACCATGACACCTAACCATACCTGCTTCATCTTCATGTTAGAAGGAATAAGTCACTACATACCATAACCCAACCCATACTCAAATATGTGGGTTAGGGTTCCATTTGAGATGATTTGAAGCGTGTTCCTAAAAAGTTATGGCGGGGCATCATCAAAAAATTAACACAAAACCCAAAGGACTATAAAATATTCACATTTCTATGAGACTCAACATCCCTCATCACTTAGAGAAGTTCCATCATCTTAGCATCACATCACACCATGACCACACCCCTAGGGAATTTTTTAACATAATCCTACTAACTCAAGGTCTATAAGAACACTAACATATCCCTGCACACACAATTAGGTCATGGTCAATCATATAATCTCATCCTCATAGACTCAGGGGAGGCTACATCAATCACACCATCCCATCCCTATAGAATATGTGGAGGCCACATCAATAACACACATGAAACAAAAAATATGACACACTTATTATCTCACATCTCACCTTTGAAGCATTAATACCTCTAGATCTTGTCCTATATCTCGAACACATTTAAAACCCACCTTGACCCTCTAAGGGGGTATATAATGTCTATTTGGACCAACATCACTTTCAGACTACAAGATAAGTTTTTATAAGGATACACATGCCACATTAATCATCATGAAAATATGTTCTCATAGGGACACCAACACAAACCACATCAACAGGAAATAGTGCAACATGATCAAGAAGTTCCATGGGCACAAAAGCTTTGGAAAAATGTATCATCCTCACAAGTTCAAATAGAAAAAAAAATCAATTCAATCCCTTTCAATTTACCTTTTAAACCAAGTCAAATACCCTTTTCAAACCACTCCAAAATGCATCATATTCTTCTTTACTTGTTCTAGTTCCTTGTCCAAAATCCCATCAAACTTACTTTAAAACCCCTTTTCCATTTTGAAATATCATTTAAAAACTCATTCACAAACCACCAATTTCCTTCCAATTTTATAACTTAATTAAATCCTCATTTTAAAATTAAATTTTAAAAAGAAACCATTTTCCCTTCTAAAAATCACCACATTCAACCAAGGATTCCCATAAAGGGGTCCATCGACACTCGTTTGTCTATAGAGCCACCATCAGACCTTTTATTAAGATCTACATGAATATTTATTATTAATATGACTTTAGAAATCTTATCCTTATGGAAACTCACACAAATAGTGTAGAATGTAGGAAAATATTAAAATGAAGGAACCTATATATAAAATCATCATCTAAGAATGAAACTCAAATAACTTAAAGGCACTTTACCTCAAATTACATTCCATAAATTATCCCACACCCATATTTACCTCCATTGAGCTCACAAGCACCTACCTCATCCATAAATTCCAATAAATTAATCAATTAAATATTTAAAACCAAAAAACCAAAATGGCATAACCAATGCCAAACTCACTAAGTAGTCCAATGATGTTGAAACCATAAGTGATGGTTCTTGGTCCACTCTTGATGCACCCAAAAAAGTAGGTTAGGAAAAATACCCAAATTAATCACCTAAATAAATTTCCAATTTCAAAAAAATTTGGATAGAACCCTAAATAAATCATAATAAAGGCATAATTCACATCAAACGATGAAACAATACTTGAATACATACTCTAAAGGCGTCCTCTATGAACCACACATAAAATCATCATCATGCATGATTATTTATCCTTAATTTGGAAAAATAATACCTCTGGAAACCCTACTGACAAAAAAATCATTGATGAATAAGGGAGGAGAATCAAGAAAAATAAGAAGGATATCCTACTTTGATTAAGTGATAATAATTTACAATAACCCATTTGGAATTAAGGGTAAGGGAGGGAGATAGGGGTTCAAAATCTCCTTATTCATATAGCATCTAGGAGAAGAAACCAATGGGGTTACTATTTTAAAAACCCCCTGAACCATTTAAAAAACAACATGTCTGTATAGATCACAACTTGACCAACAGTTCACATTTTGAACTTTCAAGGATGTATCCCCCATCACCCATTCACCCATTCATGGCCTAAATTTACCCCTAGATTCCATTTATGGTATGAAAAACATAATCATGTTTTGAATGGATTAAATATGCTAAATTTTAGTAGCTTAACCACCCAGTTATTCTCTAACATCCTATTAAACCATTGAAACACCACACAAGCCTTAAAACCCATCCAAAAACATATTTTAATGATGTTCAAATACTTAAAAATCAGTCTGAGTCCTGATTCTCAAGATGAATGTAGCACCCCTGGTTTGAGGTATGTAACCCGAGTTTATGCCTGTTTTTGTGTATAAATTGGTTGGGTAGTGTTTGGTAGAGTTTTGAATGGTTTGGGAAGGTTTGGTAGAGTTTTCCAAGGGTGCGTGGTTTGAGAACAGTTTGTGGAAACCATGTAACTTCTCTAATAAACTATGTGCAAGGAGGCAGTGGGATTGGGTTGGCGCATGTTTAGGGCACATGGTTTGGGCATGGTTTTCCAAACCGTCTAGCCACCCAAGTGAATTGGGCATTTTCAGATAATGGGCTTTCACATGGTCAGTGCACATTTTGTCTAACCATAGCGGTCTCTCTTAATGTAATATAAGGCACATGATTAGAGCATGATTTTATAAACCATGCGGTTAAACCATGTATGTATTTAAATTAGGGTTTTATAAAAACAAGGGGGCTCGGGATTTTGCCTAAACACCAAATTTCTTCTCCCACTCAAACCATACTTAGTATTTAATCATATCAGGGGTTATAGAGGATCTCCCAATCATTTTGGAAGTGATCATAAGTGTTTTCAAGGTTCTTTGAAGTCTATTTTCCCTTTGAAAATATTTTATTTTGGTAGTTTTGTGCTTTTCCTTAGATCTACTCTCATGTCTCTCCAGTTTCCTAGATCTAATTTTTTCACATGTACTTATAGGGTTGTTGTTTCCTATAATGGTTATTTTTGGTCCTGTTGATGTGATAGAAAGGGATATAAGGTGTTTTGTGGAATTTTCTCTCATATTTGGTGTTTGTTTGTGTGGTAAGTTGATTTCACCAAACCCTAAGATAGTTATATTCACTCTTGACTCCATTTTGTTAGAACTATAAGGATAAATTTCAAATTGATCGTGTTTTCTTCAAATTTATTGTGATGTGATGTGAAAATCTTGATTGAAACCCATTTTTTGGTGATTTAGGGATTTTGGGAAAAATGGATTATTTTTTGTGAAATCTGCTTTTTGGTTGGATTTTAAAATAATGATTTTAAAATCAGTAGCTTGGTGTATTTATGGAAAATGGTTTGTGAAAAATGGTTTTCAATAAAAATTTTGTTTAATTGAAGTGTGGTTAGTATTGTTATTTTATTAAGGGTTTTTTCAATATATGGGTATTTTTATGTGGTTTTGGAATGTTGTTGGAATTTTTTATTTGTGTTAGGGATTGTTTGGTTTGGAACTTTTTTGGTAGTATGTCTTGGCATGTGTTTTTTATATGAGTTTGGAAATTTTTTATTGGCATGTTGTTGTGGTTTTGGTAAATGGTATTGGATTTTTTTTTGTCTTAAGTGTTTAAACATGCATTAGAATGGATAGATAGTGGGTATAAAGAACCATAATAAAAAAGGGATGGATATCGGATGTCAAGGACCACCATCGAGGATAAGTTGGAGTGAAGTGCCAAATAAAGGAAGAGAATTTAATGACTTCAATGTGAAGTTCCACCATGAGGGATACACCAAGTTGGGTGTATGGAATTTATTAATATGATTGGAATACATGTGTGTCCATGCAAGGTAAATTGTTATGTGCTAATATGTGTTGTAAAAATGGTTAATGACATGTTTGGTTTCTTTCCTTGGTATGGAGATGATTTTGGTAAAATGGTTTGGTATGGGTGTGTTTGGATTTCTGGAAATTGTTTTCTTGCTTGATATTTTATATAAATTATTTTATATAAATGTGCTAATGGTTTTATCTAATTGGAATGTGTAGGGAATTAATTTGGGGAAAACCTATTGAGTATTATTACTCACCCCTTACTTTGTCACTTTCTTTCTGTTTTAGATGTTGTACTCCGGGACACATGCAAAGGTAAAGAATCTTATTTCATTAGTGATTCATTGTGATGCTTGGGCGTTCTTGTGGTGCATAGAGTATGGACCTTGGTCTGGAGATATGGGGTTTTTCCATGGTTTCCTTGGGTTTTTCTGTTTAGTCTTCCACTTGGTACTTTAATTAGGGTGTTGTTATGGGTTTGGTTTTGTTGGTCTTTGGATAATGTTGTATTATAATACATTTTTGACATGAATCATGTAGTTTTTTTGGTATTGACTTGTTTGGTTGGTTGTTTTAATTTAAAAAGGTAAATTGTACCCCACTTTTCATGAAGCCCTTGACATTTATTGTCAGCCTTTGGCACCCAAGGGATATCACCTATGGCTGAGTATCACTTCTTCCTTGACTCAAGCTAATGAGGAGGGGTGGGATGTTACAATGAATTCCATTATAAATGAAAAGTTAATATTCAATCAAGAATTTACAACTCGTAACAAATAAGATCATTACAAACTCCCCACCATAACTCTTTTCCTCCTCGAGAAGTTGTGGTAGTGTTTTGACCACAAACTTTGATTGACCTCAGTCTTCAACCTAGCACTAATGTTCCACATTTCATCTCTAAACACCCAATAGGATTTTACTCTAAAACTCAAAAAAAGCTCATATCCATAATATTTTCCTAAAATTCATGATTTGGTCCATGAAATTCACCTACCATGTTCCAAATGAAACTCTTGATAGGGTTCCAACTCACCGCATCTGTTTCCATGAAGAAACTCTAATCATCCCTTTCTAGGATGATGTTTCCTAAAAAACTTTTACCACAATTGTCGATGATCCACCGCATCCCCCAACCACAATACTTATACTTAAATAAGAATTTTCACTTCACTATAACATGATTTATTACTCTAAGATGAAATTCCACATCATCCAACTGCCCACACCAAGTTCTGGCCCCAACACTTAGTGTAATCCCATGGTCAGTCTCCCAAATAACAACATCCACCATCTCACTCCACCTTAAGAATTGATGCATTCCAAATATTACTCAGCCTCATATAACATTGATTCTAACCATGATCATGATGTTAGTTCACAAAATCCAACCACTACTACAGAGTTCCTCCCCACACATAAACTCTATCTAAAATCACATTTGAATCCCCAATCTAGTATTTTACACAAAACCAGATCAATTGGATCCTCCTGTTCACTATCATTTCCAACTCCTACTAACGAGTCTCCTTCTAGAAATGTCCATGTAATCAAACTTCTCAAGATAGAGTCCCTATATTTCTTCATATCTATTTCCTCATTTCGGACCACAACATGTGTTCGACCCTCTTCAAAAGAAATGTGTCTACCTCTAATATTTAATTCCCAATAAAAAACCCCTAATGTGGTTCCTAATCATACCCATAATCCCTATTACCAATTTCCCATTCTCCCCTAATAATTGACACCCAAAAATAAAACATCATTAAATTTCGAAACATGATTCACCCCCAAATCACATGATAAAATGGGGTTTTACCCCATAAAACCTGTCATGAAACACAGTTTTCCCCATTAGCAATGTTCCAAAGTAGGATTCAACCCTTGAAACATGTCATAAATCATTTTTTATCCTAATTTTTTTTCTAATGGCCCAACCCTCATTCTATTGGTTGGCACCACCTGCTCACACCTAAGTTCCCAACACAAGAAACTGATTACTAACCACCAAGGCAATGATCAACTACACCCACCATTTCCATAAACAAAATTTTCAACAGATAATTCACCCAATATTATTTTTCTCCCCAATATAAGACTATACTACCAACATATGATTCCAAATAGTGGTACTCCACATAATCGGAATTTCCTATTGCAAATACAGTAGCAGATCAACCCGTAAAATCGCCACAATACACATTAAGGGGTTGCATCCCTAAACACATAAAAATCACATTCAGTTACTCAATCCCAACAATAAACATACACCCATGATCCCACTACAATTTTATCCATAAAAACATCCTTGATATACCCACCAAAAACATGAATCTATGATTCGGGTCTCTCCCAATAAACCACCAAAGATCCAGAAAACTAGTCTACTTAGGCAATAAATGATCTCTCTTCACCAAACCAATCCAAATACACCCACCTACTGACCTCACTTAATAGTATCCAATATTCCTTTGAACACAATCCAAGAACACAATTCAAGCATCTAGGTTTCCCTGACAAACACACAAAAAACTGAGAAAATCAGTTTCCATAGGTATTTATTTCTTATCATTAAAACTCATTCCCTAAAAATTTTAATCACACCAAAACTCCCATGACATTTCAAAATACCTTTTGTAAACCAATGGTTTTCAAAAAATACCCAAAATCACCCAAAAACTGACCTAGATGGTCACTCTCCCAAAAATCGATCCTATTTTCAAAAATCTATTTTTAAAACAATTTCCACATCCACTTTGAAATCAAATTTCACATACAGTTTCCTTAGATTTTTCACAAAATCAGAAAATCCCAAATCATTTCAAAAACAACTAGATCAATGATCCATTTCAAATAAAATCATCTTTCAAAACCATTTTATCCACACCACATGTTATCACATGAGTTTTCTTTTCTAAACTGGGTTTTTATAAAAATTCCAAAACTAGTAAAACCATTTCCCTATAGTGTTCAAACAAACACATCCTGATAAATAAAAAAATAAACTTATCATATATATATTAATCTAATCACCCCTTATAATATATATTATAACCCATCATTTATTTCATAAATTTCTTCAATAAATATGGATTATAATTAGGTTTCGTGTCAAACACCACCAAAAATTAGTGAATGTATCATGCCACTAGAAAGACACTATCACGATGCATGAACAACTCACTAGATCCTAGAAAAGCCCTATGAATCATCCAGATTCACATTTATCTTATATTGTGATTCTAATTTCAAACCAACACCTCACTCATCCAAGATTACCTAATCTCAAAAATAATCATCCCCTAGTAACATGGGTTTCAACTGATGTTGTGTTGGCAAGGCATGTGCTCGATCTAGATCTTGAGTCCTAAAAACCGATCACCACCACTAACTGAAAATTTCCTATAAAAAAAACCCCTTTGATACCATTTTATAATTCTCAAACCTAGATCTCCTGAATGAAACCCAATAAGGGGTCACTACAACACCTTATGCATGTCTCCCCATATGTCAGAGGCTATTGATTAGCGGAGATGGCCAAACAAATTATAGAGAAACTATTCCCTATAATATAATATATGTGGGTCATACTCAAATCTATCAAAATTTCAACATGACCCATCCATATAACAGACATCCAAGTACTTGAGGACAAATAAATATGGATCCAAACATAATACCCATGGTCCAAAATGAAAGCTAGAAAAATAGTCTATATGATGTATCAGTTATAACAGAGTTATAGTAATAAATTAGAATAGCATGAAATAAATAAACAAAATGGAATAATAGCTACGACTACTCAAGTGTTGTCTTAATGAATCCTCTACCTCAATGTCCTAATAACTGAACCACCAATATAATTCCAATGATATCAATGTCCTAATATAAAATAGGAAGATCTTCCCACATACATCGAAATCCATGTCATGTATGTTAGAAGGGGTGAGTCTAAAACCCCTATAGGTATCCTGAATGCCTAAACAATATTAAGTGTCATTATAATCAAGGGGGAGTTCATTAAATACATATAATTAGGTGAAATAATGTTTGTGTGACAGACCCACCTATAAATATAACACACAATCCACATATAGTCAAACAAGATAAGTCATTGTGTACTAATTATCCCACCACAACACCTGAATATATCTTCTTTAGCTCCATGCTCGAAGTAATAATTAACTGTGTTCTAAAACTTAACCCATACCCTTTTATACAAGGTGGGGTTCCAATCAATATTATTTCCATCCCGCACCTGAATACTTTGATTAGGGAGTCATCCAAACCTCAACCCACTACCTAAAGGATTATGGCATGGTCATACATCAATGAGCCTTTACATAAACCTCAGTGCTTGGGAGAGGTCCATCATATATGCATCATGTCATACCATGACGCATATCCCATGGAGATCATCGACCTAATCCTACTATGGAAATATCCACAACCACATTGACCCATCATTGCACACTTAGGGATATCACATTTAATTATGCCAGACTACCCACAGAGACTCTAGGAGTCTATAGTCAAGTACACCATCCCATCCTCATAGAAACTAAGGAGGCCACATCAAGCACACCAACCCATCCCCATAGACTTTAAATATTACACATCAAGAACACACACACAAAAAAAATAGGTCATGCAACCCATCTCATAGCTCATCAGCTCAATGCCAGGTCACTAGTCCCTCAGGACCTTGTCCCATGACTCAAACACATTTAAAACCCATATCAACCCTAAAAGTGGGTCTATAACATTTATTTGTACCAACTATCATATTGATATCATAAGAAAATTTCTCAGAGGGTTACACACGGAACATACACTATCATGTAGAAAAGGATCTTATGGGACTACTCACAAAACATGCATCAACAACACAAACACTCTTGTTGATTCCATGGTATTTTTGGGTTTAATAATTTATGAATTCATCTACCATATTTTATTTAATGGTTTATGACTAACTCTATTTTGGATGATCTATCCTAAAACCATTCACCATATTATTCCTAATGGTTAGTATTTATGTTCGATAATTAGGGAATGTTTGTTACATTTCATATGATAGTTTCAATATGAATGTATGTAACTTGTTTTCCAATAATACTAAACTACTCGGTCCTTCGGGATTCATATTCCTTGTATGTATTCCAACTTAATAAAATAAGGCACCAGCTCTGTGTAGTTGGGGTTGGGTCCTTAAGGGAACACAATCAAGAAACACCATAAGAACACAATATTTGAAAATAGGTTATCCCCCTCATGAGGTCAAACATAACCAAACAGGTAAATCCAATCCCTCCAGTAATCCCTTTAAAACCAATTTAAATCCTGTTTTTGTACCATTTCAAAATTCCTTATATGTCTCTTAACTCACACTAAGTCCTTGAAAAAATCCCATAAAAATCCTTTAAAATCCCCTTCTCATTTAGAAATACAATTTCAAACTCCATTCAAAAATCACCAATTTCCTTTGAATTTTCAATATCAATGAAATCCTTTTTTAAAATTACATTTTAAAAAGAAACCATTTTCCCTTTTTGAAACCAATACACACCACCAACCAAAACCATAAAGAGGTCCACCAACACTCATTTGACCAGGGAGCCTCCATCAAACCATTTAGTATGATAGAAGTCCATGTTGACTATTAGGATAACATGATCCCATCCCAACCTTATAGAAACCCACAAAAATCATCCAGTATATAGAAAAATATACTAATGAAGGCACACAAACATAAAATCACCATATCACCAAGTGAATCAAATAAATCCAAGGAATTATACCTAAAACTATGGTATATAAATCATTATACACTCATAATTACCTCCACTAAGTCCATGAGGACCTACATCAATAATATACACCAATAAATTAATCAATTAATAATTTAAAACCATAACCCTAAAATGGTATAAATGGTTCTAAGCTCATTAGGCAGTCCAATGACACTAAAACTACAAGAAATGTGGTTCGATCCAGTCCTAACACACCCCCAATCCTAGGATAAGAAAAATAAACAAATTATTCACCTAAATAAATTTTCAATTTCACCCAAATTTAGTTGAAACTTTAAATAAATCAAAATTGTAGAATACATCATGTAAAATAAGAAAGGTGGGTTTTGCCTCCCCTAATTCTTGCGGTATCTAGGTTAAGAAACCTTAGGGGTTTCAAATTTAGAAACCCCATAAACCATTTAAAAAAACCCAACCTAAATGGTTCACGGAATGAAACATAGTTCACACCATGAGCTATTGGGCCAGTATCCCTCTTCACCAAGCCACCCATTCACAGATTGAATTTACCTCCTGAATGTATTTCACAGCGTGAATGGCCTATAGCTACTACATTTCAGCATCCCATCTACCCAACTCTTCCCCAACATTTTTCTAAACTCATGGGAAACCACAGGAGCCTTAAAACCCATCCAAAATCATGTTTAAAGGCTGTTAAAATTATAAGAATACCTTTCTAGGTCTCATTTCTTAAAACAAACCCCTCGCAAAATGAAAATTTTAAATTCCCATAAGAATTCCTAACTAGTTCTGAAACAGGTCATTAAAATTTTCCCACTATAATGTTTATCATCATTGAGAGGTCGTGGTAGTCTTCTGACCATGAACTCTGATGTACCTCAGTCATTAACTTAGTGTTAATGATTCATATTTCATTTCCAAACACCCAACAATATTATAATTCCATTTTATTGTGTTTTGTTCCATATATTTTTTTAATGTTATTTTACAATGAAATGACACATTCCTATGTTGTATACAGATGATTGTGTTTCATGTGTTATGTTTATTATCTCATACTCTTATATTATGTTACATTTTTATTCATTTGAGACTGCATGTCCTTCTATCAAGACTTATGGATAACTCATTTTGTTTCATTCCCTTTTTAATAGGGTATTTCTCCCCTACTCATGTTTTATCATGATCTAAACCTTGATGATATGTTAATAAGTTTTCCCTTAATTAGAATTTAATTTCACCCTTTTATTATGTTTCCCATCCCCAAATTATGAAGATGAGTACATCTTATTATAATTCTTTAAGGAGACTAGAATAGTTTGATTTTGGAGAAATTTCATTAATTTATTTATATAGACGATCCTCGCAAACACTAAACCTTTTTGTCATGGGATTGTGTGACTATATATGAGATGTAATGTTTAAATTATGTAAATGATGTTAAAAAATATGTTTAGTTTGGGTCATCTCACTTTGTATCAAATCCATTTTTAAAATAAAGTGTTTTAGAGTAGCACCCAAGAGTGTGGGTTTTGGGCACCTCATATCTTATGTTATGACATGATTAGTTTTATATTAAAAATTATTTATGCTTATTTGTATAGATTTGACATCCAATGTATGGATGCCTTTTTTGGAATTATGGTATAATTTAACTGCTTGGATAATGTTATTTATCATGTAAGAATCATCCCAAATGATTTTTTTTATGTCATTCCACTTATTGGAAATCAGGTGGTTGGCGATGTCCCTTAGGTATGTCAAGGACTAACCTGGGTGCATGGTTCAAGGTTGTCCTAGAGCTAGATTTTTAAAGTGTTCATAATGTACTGGGTGATATTTAGTCATATATTAGAGAAGGAGTTAGATCATTCATGTTGAATGAGAATCATCCTCTAGGTTGTCATATCATGTCATGATTGTGGATAATTTAGTTTTTCTTTTCACTTTTCTTGGTTCCTAGTTTACTTTAAATGGTATTTTTAAAGTTTGATGTTGATTTAAAAAATACTAAATTCATGTTCCATTTATTTGGTTGTTTATATGAGGTAAAATCATTCCCAAACAATATTTTTTATCCCTCATAACTAGTTGATAGTATCTGGAAATCAGGGAACAAGTCTAAGAACATGTGTTGGTCCATACCTAGCCTCAGGATTTGAGTTCCCAATTCAGGGTTGTTAAAATCATTCACAATATATTATATTTAAAAAAATGAACAAAAAACTAATGACGTGTAACCATATATCAATGGAGTTGGACAATAGGGTTCAATAAAATGATAATAGAGCACAAAGTTGGACTGATGGTGGAAAAATAAGAAGTGATGGTGATCACAGACTGATAGCCATAAGAGATACAATTAAAATAGGTGGCGATGAGAGGCCTCTAGGGGCTATAGTTAGCCGAAAGGATCGATCAATAAATGGAGAAGGAATAAAGGGGATTATGCGTTGGTCTAGGATTTTATTAGTGGCCTCTACCATAGATAATTCTTTATACAGCGCTGGTTTTTATCAGTGCTAAACATAAAGCACTAATAAAATGGTAACCTTTATTAGAAATAGCTAAAATTGCTGATAAATGCAACTTTTATCAGTGCTAAAAAGTACTAATAAAATTATACCCTTTATCAGCACATTTTTTTGCACTGATAAAGGGGTATATTTATCAATGCTTTTCTTATCAGTTATAGAAATTTTTAAAAAGAAAATATTATTAATATATATATAATTATCATATTTATATTCAAGAAATAATTTTTATTTATATTCATTGATTACAAAATACATGTATATAATTAATATTGATATGATATATATATATATATATCTATTAATAATTCAAGAAATTATATAAATATAAACGATGTATTGTTAATATTTGATATTTTAAATTATATATATATATATATATATATATATATCATGGTCTATGAGCATATATGTGTATGAATTATGTTGTCTGTGAGTGTTTTTTGTGTGTCTGTGTAGATGTTGTACATGTACAGATATATGTATGTGTATGTGTGTGTTCACATGTATGTGGGATGTACATAAATTTATAATATTTGTACATTTGTATATATGGCATGTACTTATATCACATTTGAAGAATATTTTTTCACTTTTGATATAATATATTTGGAATTTATTCATTTTTAATACATATTTATATTTTACTAAGTATTATCTTTAATATTTGTTTATTTATATGTTTAGTGTTTATTCAATTTTATTTATTATGTTGTAATATTTTTATAATATTTGAAATTGATATAATTAAGTTATTTAAATGAATTTTTTCATGTTTATTTAATTTGTGTATGTGTTTACAACAAATGTAGTCAATCCTGTATAAATTAATTTTTTAAACTAGTTTTTTCTATTAAATTCTACTTCTTCATTTCTAATATTTCTTTCATTTAATATTATTTATACATTTTTTATATTTATTTATTTTTTATATTTATTGGAATTTAATCATTTTGTAATATTTATTTATACATATATTTATTTACTATATATGTAATATTTTCAATATGTTTTCAATTTATATGAATAATATTTACTCAATTTTTTTATTAAGTTTTAACAATTAAAATATATTTGAAATTCAAATAATTAATTAATTTTTTAATAATTTTTTAATTTGAATATTTATTTATAAAATTATAAATATATATAATGTTTTTATGAAAAAATTATTTATAAAATTATAAAAAAAATTATATATTTAAATATTTATAAAATTATAATAAATATATTAAAATAATAAATATATTTATTATATTTATAATTATATATATTTATATATTAAAAAATATATATAATTATATAAATAAATATAATTATATAGTTATATAAATATATATAATTATATAAATATATTTATAATTATATAAAAATATTTATTTATAATTATGTTTATAAATATATATATATATATATTTAAATAACTATAAAATTCTAATAAATGTATTTATTGTATTTATAATTATATATATTTATATATTAATATATATATATATAATTATATAATTATATAAATATGTTTATTATATTTATAATTATATGTATTTACATGATAACAAATATATTTATAATTATGTAAATATATATAATTTTATAATTATATATAATTATATAAAAAAATTTATAATTACATAAAAATATTTTTGAACACCTGGTGGATCCTCATTCTTTATGTGGTGCGGTGATTCCCTCTTCTAGGGTTCTCTAAGTCCCTTCATGGTTTTGTTCCCCTTCACTCAGTTGTTTTAGAGAAGGTTGAGTGGGGATTTGTTTCTCCAGGTCATCATCAATTGATCTACTGGATGCAACTTCCACAAATCTTCACTAAATACTTCTCCCACTTTCATTCATTTTTGTTTATTCCACTTTTCATAGTCATTGGCTTCCCCACCTTGGTGTTCATCCATATCAGACAATCTCTTTCTCAAGTCTAGTTTCAGATTTGTGCTCCCCTGGTGTCAATTGGTGTTCATGTGAAGCGATGGAGGTTCGGTGTGTGGGTTGTGGTCATTCGATGGGTGGTGGTTTTCCGACATCTTCTAAACATCAAGTGGTGACATGTGTTGGGATTTCTGATTTAAAATTTAAATAATGAAGAGAGATAAAATTATTAATGGAGGGATTTTCTCAAAATTAATGGAGGATTTTCTCCCAACATTAATGTAGAGTTATTCCCAATATTAATTGATGGGATAATGAATGTTGAGCACATTAATTAGAGATATGGGCTAGGTGTCTATATAAAAGTATGTGTTAGCCTGTTTTGAAATAAAGTGTTGACAATATATAGTTGGTGCAAGAGAGAATGAGGAAGAGGGTTCTACCATTGCGGTATCCCAAGTGCTGATGATGACAGACAATGGGATGACGAATAAGATAACATGCGATGATGGAGAGAGAATTGTCGATGAATGTGTGCAAAGAGATTCATGAAGATTCCATGAATCGAAGGTCATCTTGGTTGTGGAGATAAAGAGTTGTATCCTGGTTGTGATGATCGGTGGTACGAAAAAATGGTAAATTCATGTTTTTCATGTGTTGAGAGAAGAATCATTTGGGAATGTTGTAAAAATTCATCAGGTGTTGTTAAAAATCCTTCGGGTGATGTGTAAAATGCCTTCGGGTGATAAAAGTCCTTCGGGTGAATCTACTCTTCTCTTGTGTGTTTCCGTAATGATGACTTCTACTATAGTGCCAGGCTCTGAGCCCCAATAGTAGTATCAGAGGGATAGGTTGAAGTGTCTGGTTGCAGAAAATAGTGGCAAGCATCTGGTGGAGAAGATTATCAAGGACTCGAATGTCATCAGAAAATGAAGGCGGTATCAGAAATGTTATTGGAATATCGAAAGTCTTATTGGCCGCAGGTGTCATGCGGCATGTTCCGTTCATTGGGTGACATTCATACCTTGGTGGATTCAATGATCAAACCGATCTAGATGGTGGAGATTAATGTGGATTATTTGAATTTTAAATCATGGTGGAGATTGTTGGGATTTCTGATTTAAAATTTAAATAATGAAGAGAGAGAAAATTATTAATGGAGGGATTTTCTCAAAATTAATGGAGTATTTTCTCCCATCATTAATGGAGTGTTATTCCCTATATTAATTGATGGAATAATGAATGTTGACCGCATTAATGGGGGATATGGGTTGGGTTTCTATATAATAAGATTTGGTAGCATGTTTTGAAATGAAGAGTCGACAAGATGTAGCTGGTGCAAGAGAGAACAAGGAAGGGGGTGCTGCCATTGCAGTTGCCCAAGTGTCGATGATGGAAGACAACAGGATGATGAAGAAGGTGACATGAGACTATGGAGAGAGAATTGTTGACAACGGCATGCAAAGAGATTCATGAAGATGCCATGTATCGAAATTCCTCTTGGTTGGGGAGATCAAGATGCATGTCCCAGTTGTGATGATCGGCTGTACGAACAAAAATGGTATGTTTATGGGTGTCGTGTGTTGAGAGAAAAATCCTTCGAGTGCATTGTAAAACATCACCAGGTGTTATTAAAAACTCTTTGGGTGATGTGTACAATTCCTTCGGGTGATAAAATTCCTTCGGGTGAATCATCTCTTCTATTGTGTGTTTCTGAAACAATGACTTCCATTGCAGCGCCGGGATCTGAGCCCCAACAACCTGGTTCTTCGGGCATCGATGTGAGGTGGTTTGGTGGAGGCATCTATATTTTGGATGATGGTTAGGATTCGGTGTTTCAGTTAGCCCGATTGAGATGGAAGAGAGTTTGAGTGGATGTGTAACGTGCCAAATTTCAGTGAGGTATGTTTTTTTTAAATTTTTGGTTTGATCTAAAGACCACACCAAATGACTAGGTGGTTCATTTCAGGAAAATAGGTATCAAATGGGTTAGAATCTAGCTGCAAACCAAATACATGATGTGTGTATAAATGCTCAATGTTTATCCAAATACATGACATGTATTTGGCTGGCCAGACCCCCTTTTATATCATGTATAGATCTTTTTCCTGTAGTGAAATCCCGAGAATTACATGATGTGTAATGAATTTAAACGTCCTGTAAATTCCCAACACAATTTTTAAAAATGGGATGAACCCCCTTATTGTTTTATAGGGGTTCTTTTCTTCTCCTACATAGGAGTAGTGCCACACATGGGAGTCCCCCTATACCTTGCCTATGTTTCACAAGATCTCATCTGTTCAAGCTTTGTTCTCTTCACTGTCGGGTGTGTTGGAATCCTCTCAGTAAGCTCTCCACTTTGCCTTATTCCTTATATTTTTTTCTCTTCCCAACTCTTGTGCTATTTTGGTGTGATCAGATTCATCCTATTTTCATGGTTTTCAATGTTTGTGGTTTTATTCTATTCTATCTTGATTCAAGTGCCAAAGAAAAAGTAATGGTCATCTATTAACCTAAGGTCAGTGGTCTTTCTTCTTTCCCCGTGTCTCATTTCATTTTATAACATGCATTGTTGTGCCGCATGTCGGACCCTTTAGGCGGTGCCTCTAAAAATATTAAAAAAAAATTCTAAATGGTTCTGCATTCTTGTTATGATCCTCTCTAGTAACATATCACCTTTTTGGTTGATCTCTCGGACATAATCCATCCCTATGGGTGTTCTATTCCTTAAACATCTAACTCATTTTACCTAAGACTAATTAAAAACATTTGAGGTGTCAGGAACTAGCTCGGTACCCTGGTAACCTGATAACCGAGTTTGAACTGACATAGCCTGAAGGGAGTTCTTGATCACCATAGGTTCATGACTAGAACCTGGCATCTTACAAAATAAAAGTTCATATGAATTTTCCACAAACATTGTGGGATTAGGATAAACAAGTCAGTATTCATACAAAAATTCTCCACAGAGAGAATTGTACAAGAAGTCAAACAGGAAAACAAACCCAAAGTATTATAGTAAAGTACTAGAAAAATAGGATAATAGCCCAAGTCCCAATAGAAAAAAACTCACCAATCCCAAGGATCGACAGCTAAAACTACCTCCAAGTGGAACCTTATTATTTCTTTAACTTAGGAGAAGATAATATACAAACACCTAAAGGCATAGGTAGGGTGTGAGATAAAATATCAGTAGGGTATCACCAAGGATATACAAACATTTAATTAACCAAATAATTCTTTCAATTTTAAATAAACAAGCATGTAATTTCAAAATCATATTAAAAAAATAATTCTTTTCATTTAAGATGATATAAATGCTTTAAACAAATGGCTTAAATAAATATTTTACTTAAAAATATTTTATATAAATTCAAAAGAAATGTTAAACAATTTACAAACATTGTCACACCTTTATATCTCAAATATAAACAAGTGAGAAACATGGTCATATGCCAAATGTTATGATAGTTTCAGGCTATGGGACTCTATACGCTCAAATATTTTTCACGACATTATGTGTACACATGTTCCCCTCGATACTGACCAAGGAGTACTCATCATCATCCCGTCGAGGATGTGATATTCTATATATGTATTGTTAGCATTGTAAATTGTTGAGTGTTATCCCTAATAACTCACTAACTATATAGGATTTCAAGTAATGTAATAAAAATCAATGATGTTAAATTTATTTTAAGACTTCTTAAAATACAATTCATCCCATTCTCCCAATTCAAATAAGCCCATTTTTCATTTAAAACCCAAAACAGGTTTTTAATCAAATAATGATTTTTCCATGATTAAACCAATGGGTTTAAATAAAAATAATTTTTTATCCATTTTTCTGAAATAAAAACTTGAAATAAATTTCACCAAATTAATTTCACAATTTAAGTTCCACAAAATTTTATCAATTTCACAAATATACCCCAATTCAAAAGAACCACCTATCGCGAGGTCATAGGATATCGAAACACAAAGCCCTAAGATGGAATCTCCAAAAAGGAACATTAGAATTGAAGATTTCAGAATCTACCCTAGATAAAAGATCTAAAGAACAGGGTATTATATTCTCTAACAATATAGAGATCTAAAAAATCTTAGGGAGGAAATAAGATATAGAGAGATAAAGAGAATGGTAGAAGAACACTTACTGGGAGGAGATCAAATGTCGTTCATCTGTCTTTGATTCACTTTCAGAGGGATTTTGTTGGAAGAAACTATGGAAGAATATAATGTTATGGGTTGATTTAGATCCATTGAGAACCCAAAATGGTGGTTTTATGAAGTTAAAAAATAATTTTTAAATTAAAAAATATCATACGCATGGTTAGATGGGTAGGGTTGCAGGGTTTGAAAAACCATACACCCTAGCCATGTTCCAATTTTAAATGGGTTCCATGGTTTCTCCTAGGTGGAAACATGGTTTATAAAACCATGAACAAACCATAAAAATCCTCACTGCATTAGTTTACATGGTTTTCTCTAGAGGGGTGCATGGTTTAGGAAAATTGTGCGCCAACCGTGCACAACCCAAAAACTTTAAAAATTTATAAAGTTTTCACCCAAAACTAAACCAAATGAAACCCAACCAAATCATGATCAAAATATGGGTTTAGAAATACCTGCAAATTGTAATAGGATTTTACAACCTCCCCACCATAGAAACTCTCTCTCCCCAGAAAGCCTACTCATAAGCTTTCATGTCAAAAAGATAAGGCCACTTCTCTCTCATTCATTCCTCCCTCTCCCGCATCTCTTGAGAATCAGAACTGTTCTATCATCACACTCAAACAAAAGGTATCTTCTTCCCACAAATTATGTTGGTTTTAGAATAAACTACACTGAAAAGCCATTTAGTCACAGATAAATCAGGTTTAAACTGAAGATCACTCCAACTCAGAACATGAGATAGATTTTATAGATACATTCAAAGCTATGATACATGGAACACATTATTTATTAACATCAATTGCGGTGGAAGTGTTAAATGATAAGAAAACTTACCTACCAACTACACAACCTAAAAGTTCCCACAAATGAGAAGAAATTTTCCCTTACCTCCCAATCCATTGATGACCCAAACGGGGTGAAACTTTCAAGAACACCTGGTCACAAACTGAAAATTTCAACAGTCAGCGACAATGATCATCACAATACTTACACTAGATCTATGAAATCAACATCCTCTAATGAATAGGTTGAATATTTTCTATCATCTCTTGAACCAAGATTGTTCTAACCAAATAACTTTCACCAATATCCAACCAACAAAATGGACATTTACAAGTTCGTCTATACAAGGCCTCAAAAGGAGCCATTCTGATCACAGACTGGTAACTATTGTTATAAGAAAACTCAACCAGCCCCAAATGTTCATCCCAAACCCACCAAAGTCAAGAACATAGGCACAAAGTATATTCTCAAGAATCTATATAACTCTTTCCATCTGGCCATCTGACTATGGATGGTATGTCATACTCAAATGAACCTGAGATCCCAATGCCTCTGGAAGGGCTCTCCAAAAACAAGAAGTGAACCAAGGATCCCTATTAGAGACTATAATGGATGTAACTTCATGAAAATAAACAATCACTTTCACGTAGATATTTCTCAACTCCTCAAATTTGGTTGTGTCACGAATGGGTATAAAGTGGGAAAACCTAGTTATCCTATCAATCAGAAATAATATCTCATTATTCTTTCCTTTGTTATGTAAAAACCAAACCAAAAAGTCTATAGATATCTCATCCCGCTTCTAAGTAGGCACTGAAAATGTTTGAAGCAAACTCGAAGTTTTTTTTTGCTCATACATGACTTGTTAGCATGTATAACAATGAGCGAAAAAATCAACAATGTCTCATCTCATACCTAATCACCAGAATAAATGTTGTATGTCATAGAACATCTTTGTGGTTCTTGGGTGCACATCCCACTGGGTATTCTGAAAATCCCCCATTATAGCTTCCCTTACACTAACGACACAATGAAGCTATTCTGATAGAATAGAATACCCTCCAGGGAGAAAAGCCACTAATCAATGATCACCTAGCCATAAATAGATTCTCTAATGATACGGAACTCATCATTATGTTTCTATTCCCAAAAGGTCATCTCAAGAAGATAAGATTTCAACTAAACACTGGACAAAGAAACCCTAGCCCCTAATTCCTAAACACCAATATGAAACTGTGAAGAAAGATCCATTAAGTTCCACTTTTCTAAATATTCCTTCACGTATTATGTAAGAATTTTACTACTAAAAGCATATGTGATGACATTCTATTTCCCTAGGGAATATGCGATGTCAAATTTGAAAAAATATAGGTATTCTAAACAACACCTTTGGTGTAGATTAAAGTATTTTTTAGAGATGATATAACTCAATATTTTTTAGTCTAAAAACACATTGAACCTTTCTTTATAAAGGAAATGCTACCAAATCTTAAGATCATGCATCAGAGGTACAAGTTCAAGGTAATGTGTTAGAGAATTCTTCTTATCTTGACAAAGATGATGAGATCCATAAGCAATTACATGATCACCTTACATTATAACACATCCCAATATTGAACTCGATGCATCACAGAAGACCACATATCCATGCTCAGCCTCTGGGAGTGTCAAAACTGGCATAGTGGTCAAAATAAGTTTCATCTAAACAATATAAATCTAACATTTATCATCCTAATAAAACTTTACTCCATTCCAAGTAAGATTAGTCATTAGAGAAACCAACATTGAGAATTCATTAATGAATCGGTGATAATATCTAGTTAAACCCAAGAAGCTCCAAATCTCAAAAAAAATGTGGTTTTTCCCATATCCTAACAGCCTTCACCTTTTAGGATAAACTAAAATACCATGTTCTGACACCATTTTCCCCCAATAACTTCACTTCTTGAATCCCGAAATCAAATTTCGAAATCTTTTCATAAATTTGGTGATTTCTAAACAATTATAGAAGTTCTCTTAGATGGTGCACATGATCCTCCTTGGACTTAGAGTAAACAAGTATGAAATCCAAAAATACCACCATGAAGGTATCAAAATACTCATGGAAAATATTATTCATAAAATCCATGGAAACTGCAGGATCATTGGTTAGACTAAAGCTCATAATAATTTACTCATAGTGGTCATAACTACTCTGAAAGGAAGTTTTATGAATTTCATATTCTTTTATTCTTAACTGATGGTAACCATATTGAATATCAATCTTTGAGAACCACTTCACCCCTTTTAACTGGTCAAACCAATCATCAATCTCTAGAAATGGATATTTTTTCTTTACCCTAATTCGATTGAGTTTCTGATATTTAAAACATATGATAAATGAACCATAATATTTCTTAGAAAAGAGAAATGGTTCTTCCCAAGTTGAAACACTTGGGCGTATAAAGCCTTTCTCTAGAAGATCATCCAACTGAGTCTTCCACTCTTTCATTTAAACTAGATCCATGTGGTGAGAAAAAATAGACAATGGTTGATTACCAATAACTAAGTCAATAGAAGAATCTAACTCCCTTATCAATGACAAACCAGAGAAGTCATAATGAAAAATTTCAAGAAAATTAATGAAAACTAGAGGGATATCTCTACTCAAAGATTATCACTCTATATAAAAAACACTGATATTACTTTCCCAAACTCTGGATAAGAAGTTCCAGCTCTACTAAACCTTGGGTACCATTCTCCTTGAAAGATTCAGTAAACCCCATTAGGTGTAGTGAAGGATACCCATTGATTATATCAATAAATATGAGATTTATTATCAATGAGACAATCCATCATAAACATGATGTCAATAGGCTTTTTGTTGAGGACCATAAAACTCCAAGAAAGATCAACATCTGATAGAGATAAAAAACAATTAGGACTATAGATATTATTCTCTCTCTTTGTTCCAAGTGGTCTAGTAATATCCATTACATAAGATAAAATCTCTCTAGGAATATTTATGATACTAAGAGCACGGGTTGAAATGAATGAATGAGATGCACCAGTATAAAATAAATTAGTCACTAATGATGAAGCTATAGTGATGATACCTCTCACGATCATTTTACCCATAGCCGATTCCTCTAGAGACTCTTCCACTATGTGAGGAATCTTCATTTCAGATGCATGTGGTTGGAACCCCTTTGTACTTGAAGAAACTGATTTCCCCATAGTTTTAAAAGTTTATGATGATCCTATTGCACTACATGATGTGGAATAAACATGGAAGAATTTTTATAAGTGACCTGGGAATCCACAAGAATGACAGGTCTTTGGTGCCTCAGTGTAAACCTACTTAGAGTTCCTAAGCCTTCCACACTGTTATCAAATCAAAGGGACTCTTCCAAGAACTATAAGACATCTAGAAAAACCCTGATGTCTTGATCCATCATGAGAGTCATCATGCTTTCTCTTTACCTTAGATGAATTCACACTACCACCATGAGAAAAAAAAACTCCTGACAACCCTAACTTGCTAGCCAGGTCCATTTCTACCATCATCACATTATCCATGACATCAGTATAAGAGGGAAGCTTCAGAAATAAAACATTAGAATGAGTATTATCTCAAAGTCCCAACTCAAAGCATCAGGTCTTAATCTTCTCATTTTATCCAATCTCAAGTGAAAACATCACAAGCTCAGAAAAATGGTTTTCATAATCTATCATGGCCTTTTCATCCTACTCAAGTTTTAAAAACTCAAAGACTTGGACAACAATATCAACTCTGGATAGAACTAACCAGTGAAAATTTCCTAGAATTATTTCCACTCTAAGCCCTCAATCTTCTTCGCTAACACTGTCATGTCCCATCATCTCCTGATCGATCCTTCCCGCACGAAGGTGAAACACTTCATTTGTAAAGACCCGAAATTTTTTAAATAAATTTTGTTTCTTAATTTTATGTGTTATTGTTATACTCAACAAAAATGTTTCATTTGGTAACATGAGTATAATTAAAATGAGACTGTTGGGTTTTGACTTTTATTTGACCACTGGTCAATATGACCACTGGAAACTAAACATTTTGACTATTGTATCTAAATACAAGCAATCGTGGTTAATTAATATAGAAAGAAGATTTGATGGCCTCACCCAGTAGTCTTGGACCAATCGAAGCCCATCTAACAGAACTTGGGAAGGAGGTAGCACCACTGGGCTTTGCTCTGGACCAAACCCAAGCTGAACTTCATTGTATAAAGCTAGAACGGGATCGCCTTCGTGAGAAGTTCAAACTGATAGAAATTACTACTCGTGCGATGTTGGCCGAGCCTCCCTCGGATTCTCTCACCTTAGCACACCTTACACTTAGGTCCTATGCTGGTGTGATAAGGGGCTATGTAAGGAGACTGTAACTGTCTTGTGTAATCCTTTGTTTTAAATAAAATTTCGATTTCGTTTATGAATTTTCAAATGACCGGATAAATATAGTATGCAAATTTTTGATGAATTTTAGAAAAAGGATATTTTAAATATGTTTATGTAAACCCTAAATAATTAAAAATATGTAATGATTTTCAAAAAATGGTCTTATGCAATTATGTTCAGTACTAAATTTAGAGTCTAATAAGATCAACTTGATTTTTTATGAATAGTAAATTATGAATAGTGATTTTATGATTAGGATTAATAATGTGTCCAAATGGATTAGTAATCTCACGTAAAGAATGTATTAAAATAAGCTAGGCACTTTGATTAAGTAATGTGATTCAATAAAATGGTTAAATAGCGGTTTCATAAATTATTATTCAAGTATTAGTTTTTTCGGATGAATAGTGTTTTTTAATTAAAAATTTAATTAAAAATAATTAGAAAATTATTTTTATAAAAATGACTTTTTTTTTTGAACTCAGAGTATCGATATTATGTTAAGGTAATTTTTGGGGATTTTTCTGAAAAAAATGAATTTTCGATGAATAGTGTTTTTATTTAAAAATTAAATTAAATATATTTAGAAAATTATTTTTATAAAATGGAGTTCATTTTTGAAATCGGAGCATTGATATTTAGTCAAGGTGAAAGTTTGGGATTTTTCTGAGAAAGATGAATTTTTCAGTGAATAGTAAAAATGCAGTTTTAGGGTTTCGGTATGTTTAATGACATCATAATTGTGTCATGATGATGTCATGAGATCTTTTAAGGGTTGGCCGGCCAAGGGTGATGAATTATTGTTTTGGGGGCCCCATGTGGCATAACTCCATGATAAATTCCAAGGGAGAGCACATGGGTTTGAGAAAAGCACATGTGAGGTGTCTCTTGGCCATTAATGCCTTGTCCCCTCACTTTCCCTATAAATACCAAGCCCTCCTCTCTTCCATTCGACTCCCCACTCATTACCAACGAATTTCTGGTCTCATTACCTCCCAAGGAGTCCTCCCAAGGTGCCCCCAAGCCCTCAAGGTCCCAACCTTTGAGGTTTAAGAGTTACATTTTAAGGTAAGGGATCCGACCTCTCTCTTTCTTTTCAATTAATCTCTTTTATGTCATTTCTTTTATACTCCATGTTCTTATGTTGGAGGATGTTCTTTTATATTCATCCTACTGCCTATTTCATGTTCATATGATGAGAGACCCCCCTTGATCTCATCAATTCGTTTTAAGAATTTTTAAGTGGCGTCGTTAGGCTGCCGAATTTTTAAGGGATTCTTTCACCTTCCTCGTTTTCAAGTTCTATTTTCATTCAAGTCTTTCATGTTCCTTTTTATTATGTTGTGGTATGATCTCTAAATTATCATACTGATCTTTTATGATCATATGATGAGATACCCCATTTGATCGCTTCAATTAAGTATTTTGAAGTTTTAAGTGGCGCCGTTAGGCTGCCGAATTTTTAATTGGTTCTTCACCCTTCTCGTTTTGAAGTTCTACTTTCATGTCAATTATTTCAAGTTCCTTTTTGTTATATTGGGGTATGATATCTATATATATCATACTGTACTTTTATGTTCATATTATTAGAGACCCCATTTGATCTCTTCAATTCAGTATTTTGATGTTTTAAGTGGCGCCGTTAGGCTGCCGAATTTTTAAGTGGTTCTTCACCCTTCTCGTTTTGAAGTTCTACTTTCATGTCAATTATTTCAAGTTCTTTTTTGTTATGTTGGGGAATTATCCCTATATCTATCATACTGAACTCTTATGTTCACATGATGAGAGACCCTATTTGATCTTTTCAAATCATTTTTGTTGATGTTTAAGTAACGCCGTTAGGCTGCCGAACTTTCATAAGAGAAATCTAATTTTTTTTCTTCCTTCCATGTTTTTCATTTCAAATGGTATTTCCTTGAAATTTCATTACCATGATCATGTATCCTTCTTATTCTGTCCATGTACTATTTTATGGGTCATTTATTAATTTTTGACCCATTTTACCTCTCTTTTAATGTCTTCTAAAACCTCGGAACATTTCCATCATGCTGCAGAATTTCTGTCTCAAAATGTCTATCTCTTTTTCTAAAGTTCTTTCATTTTATTAAGTGAATACTCAAAGATCTTTCTTCTAAAGGGGTATTCACATATATACCAAAATGTTCTATTTTAAATTCTGGGATTTACATACATGAGACCCACCTTCCTTTTCTGTGGGTTTTAAAGTGACGTAAAGATCATGCCTTTAAAGCAGTTTTTAAAACGTTATGATTATGAAATGAAACCCATTTATTTTATGCTATGTGGGTTATTTATGAAATGTTTTATGATGATATATGTGGCTCACATGATAATAAAGGCAAATTTAAGGGTGCGCCCTGATAGCGCTCCAATGCATTGGGTAATGATGTAACCACTAGAGATTACAATTTTCACGATACCTTGGTGAATAACCTTGGTAATTTTCAAATGACACCTTGGGGATGGACCTTGGTGATATGTTCATTATTGTCTATGTTAGATGATGTATCCACATCTTCAAGTTATGAAAAATTTTGTTTTTATTATGAAATGCCTCATGATTTCTTTCTCATGCCTTAAAGTTCTTTTCATGTCCTTATTGAAGTATATCAAGTTTACATGTAAAATGTTCCTCTTGTTTCCCTTACTGGGCCTTCTGCTCACCCTTTCTTTTGATGTATGTCCCCAGGTTATGAGATGCAGTAATGAACCTAGAATGAACTTAAGGAGACTCCTTTAAAGTGTTTAAGAAGAATGTTTTATATTGTTTTCATGTATTATGTTCCTGGTTTCCAAGACACTAGAACTTAAAGATCCTCAGTTTTGTGTAATGTAATGAAAGTTTATGTTATAAAAAGGAGGGATGCTATAGTTGGTATCAAAGGATGGTTTAGTTATTTGTGAAAATTAGGATATGAAAACTCTAGGAAGAACCCTATAGAAAAGTTTAATATAGGAAATCTTCCTGGTATTTTGGTGAGTATTGAGTAAGGGGTTTCCAAGAAAATACATCCCTGTCTGGATACGAGCAGGTAGAGGTGGCTCTGGCACAGATGTACATAGGGGTAAAACCCGAAAACACCGCTTTGAGCTAGACTCGAACGGGAACTGGTACACGACAACGGGCCTTGCTGCACTCTTGGTTACGACACTCCCGGGGGATATGCTTTGGTAAATTCATAAGCTTGGTATGAACCATTGTTAAAGGAACGAAGATAAAATAAAATAAAGGTTCACATAAGAATATATGATCATTCATAACCTATATGGGAACCTAGGAGATCACAAGTTAGGGTATACCTTTAATATACAAGTTATACTTATATGATTTCAGTTCCTTTTCATGATTATTAGCTATGTACTTAAGCCCCTAGTTATGCTTTCTCTTCTTAGTTAATGGTGGGAAATGGAAGAACATGTTCTGACAACCAATGTGATAGGAAATGTGACGATTTTCGTATTAATATGACAGGGATGATTAGGGGATTAAAATATGATTATTATTTTGGAAGACGTTCATTATTTTGGGAACCATATTAGATCGAGGTAAATAGATTACTACGGTATTTTCATTGAGGAGTAAGGTTGACTTATATTTTGAAGAATTGATGAATTTAAGGTGAACTTATAGTAATTTAGGTTACTTATGGGAATGACTAACCTATCTTGGGTAAAATATGTTTAGGTTAGCTATTTTGTTTATAAGATGTTAGGAGTGGTTGATGTTGTCTGGAGATGAACAATGAAGTTGTTTTGGAAGACTATGTTATCAAATCCTTCTTGTATTTGGGTTTCAATCTTAGTTTGGTTTGTTTTGAAGAATTTTAAGGACCGTTATTTATGGAATTGTCTATGATGAACTTTGGGTAGTACCATGGAACTTTGATGATTTAAAAGTAGTTTCCATTCCTATGGGATTCTTTCTTTTTGAAGAGTTGTTTTACCTTAACCTTTCTGTTTTTGGGATAATGTTTAAAGATAGAAGAAATAGATAGTTAATCTTTTGTAGATTATGTGATTCTATAGAAGATGATTCTTGTGCTTTTATGAGACCAAGTGTTTTTGAATTCTCATCATTTGGAGAAAAGATTAGTGTTGGTAGGGACTTGTTAAAGGATGAAACTCTACTTGAAGGTAGGTATATTTTCTTATGTTTTTGTTCTATGTAGTAAATGAAATCCTCAAAATTATGAAAAGAAACGTAAAAAAAAATGTTGTTGGTTTACGTTTCCTACTAGGTAATCAAAGACCGTTTACACGCATCATAAGTTTGGGATTTTCTCATGGTTAACTTTCTCCTAATCATGTTCTCTATCACTCTCCCTTAGAACTTGACCCTTTGTTTTTTCCTCCATGTCCATGTTTTCCTACATGGAACCCTAGTGTGGGTTAACTCGGGTGACCTTTGTACTTCCCTTTCTTTATTTTAAAGTAATAGTTTTACTGACTCCTTTTCCGATGTGGGACTTTCAATGAAATTTCAAAACGCAATTTTAAAATTGCGAGGACGCAATTTCTTAAGGGGGGAAGATTGTAACGACCTGAAATTTTTTAAATAAATTTTGTTTCTTAATTTTATGTGTTATTGTTATACTAAACAAAAATGTTTCATTTGGTAACATGAGTATAATTAAAATGAGACTGTTGGGTTTTGACTTTTATTTGACCACTGGTCAATATGACCACTGGAAACTAAACATTTTGACTATTGTCTCTAAATACAAGAAATCTTGGTTAATTAATATAGAAAGAAGATTTTATGGCCTCACCCAGTAGTCTTGGACCGATCGAAGCCCATCTAACAGAACTTGGGAAGGAGGTAGCACCACTGGGCTTTGCTCTGGACCAAACCCAAGCTGAACTTCATCGTATAAAGCTAGAACGGGATCACCTTCGCGAGAAGTTCAAACTGATAGAAATTACTACTCGTGCGATGTTGGCCGAGCCTCCCTCGGATTCTCTCACCTTATCACAACTTACACTTAGGTCCTATGCTGGTGTGATAAGGGGCTATGTAAGGAGACCGTAACTTTCTTGTGTAATCCTTTGTTTTAAATAAAATTTCGATTTCTTTTATGAATTTTCAAATGACCAGATAAATATAGTATGCAAATTTTTGATGAATTTTAGAAAAAGGATATTTTAAATATGTTTATGTAAACCCTAAATAATTAAAAATGTGTAATGATTTTCAAAAAATGGTCTTCTTCAATTATGTTCAGTACTAAATTTAGAGTCTAATAAGATCAACAAGATTTTTGATGAATAGTAAATTATGAATAGTGATTTTATGATTAGGATTAATAATGTGTCCAAATGTATTAGTAATCTCACTTAAAGAATGTATTAAAATAAGCTAGGCACTTTGATTAAGTAATGTGATTCAATAAAATGGTTAAATAACGGTTTCATAAATTATTATTCAAGTATTAGTTTTTTCGGATGAATAGTGTTTTTTAATTAAAAATTTAATTAAAAATAATTAGAAAATTATTTTTATAAAAATGACTTCTTTTTTTTAACTCAGAGCATCGATATTATGTTAAGGTAATTTTTGGGGATTTTTCTGAAAAAAATGAATTTTCAATGAATAGTGTTTTTATTTAAAAATTAAATTAAAAATATTTAGAAAATTATTTTTATAAAATGGAGTTCATTTTTGAAATCGGAGCATTGATATTTAGTTAAGGTGAAAGTTTGGGATTTTTCAGAGAAAGATGAATTTTTTAGTGAATAGTAAAAATGCAGTTTTAGGGTTTCGGTATGTTTAATGACATCATAATTGTGTCATGATGATTTCATGAGATCTTTTAAGGGTTGGCCGGCCAAGGGTGATGAATTATTGTTTTGGGGGCCCCATGTGGCCTAACACCATGATAAATTCCAAGGGAGAGCACATGGGTTTGAGAAAAGCACATGTGAGGTGTCCCTTGGCCATTAATGCCTTGTCCCCTCACTTTCCCTATAAATACCAAGCTCTCCTCTCATCCATTCGACTCCCCACTCATTCCCAACGAATTTATGGTCTCATTACCTCCCAAGGAGTCCTCCCAAGGTGCCCCCAAGCCCTCAAGGTCCCAACCTTTGAGGTTTAAGAGTTACATTTTAAGGTAAGGGATCCGACCTCTCTCTTTCTTTTCAATTAATCTCTTTTATGTCATTTCTTTTATACTCCATGTTCTTATGTTGGAGGATGTTCTTTTATATTCATCCTACTGCCTATTTCATGTTCATATGATGAGATACCCCCCTTGATCTCATCAATTTGTTTTAAGAATGTTTAAGTGGCGTCGTTAGGCTGCCGAATTTTTAAGGGATTCTTTCACCTTCCTCGTTTTCAAGTTCTATTTTCATTCAAGTCTTTCATGTTCTTTTTTATTATTTTGGGGTATGATCTCTAAATTATCATACTGATCTTTTATGATCATATTATGAGAGACCCCATTTGATCGCTTCAATTAAGTATTTTGAAGTTTTAAGTGGCGCCGTTAGGCTGCCGAATTTTTAAGTGGTTCTTCACCCTTCTCGTTTTGAAGTTCTACTTTCATGTCAATTATTTCAAGTTCCTTTTTGTTATATTGGGGTATGATATCTATATATATCATACTGGACTCTTATGTTCATATGATGAGAGACCCCATTTGATCTCTTCAATTCAGTATTTTGATGTTTTAAGTGGCGCCGTTAGGCTGTCGAATTTTTAAGTGGTTCTTCACCCTTCTAGTTTTGAAGTTCTACTTTCATGTCAATTCTTTCAAGTTATTTTTTGTTATGTTGGGTAATTATCTCTATATCTATCATACTGAACTCTTATGTTCACATGATGAGATACCCTATTTGATCTTTTCAAATCATTTTTGTTGATGTTTAAGTAACGCCGTTAGGCTGCCGAACTTTCATAAGAGAAATATAATTTTTTTTCTTCCTTCCATGTTTTTCATTTCAAATGGTATGTCCTTGAACATTCATTACCATGATCATGTATCCTTTTTATTCTGTCCATGTACTATTTTATGGGTCATTTATGAATGTTTGACCCATTTTACCTCTCTTTTAATGTCTTCTAAAACCTCGGAACATTGTCGTCATGCTGCAGAATTTCTGTCTCAAAATGTCTATCTCTTTTTCTAAAGTTCTTTCATTTTATTAAGTGAATACTCAAAGCTCTTTATTCTAAATCGTTATTCAAATATATACCAAAATTTTCTATTTTAAATTCTGGGATTTACATACATGAGACCCACCTTCCTTTTCTGTGGGTTTTAAAGTGATGTAAAGATCATGCCTTTAAAGCAGTTTTTAAAACGTTATGATTATGAAATGAAACCCATTTATTTTATGCTATGTGGGTTATTTATGAAATGTTTTATGATGATATATGTGGCTCACATGATAATAAAGGAAAATTTAAGGTTGCGCCCTGATAGCGCTCCAATGCATTGGGTAATGATGTAACCACTAGAGATTACAATTTTCACGATACCTTGGTGAATAACCTTGGTAATTTTCAAATGACACCTTGGGGATGGACCTTGGTGATATGTTCATGATTGTCTATGTTAGATGATGTAGCCACATCTTCAAGTTATGAAAAATTTTGTTTTTATTATGAAATGCCTCATGATTTCTTTCTCATGCCTTAAAGTTCTTTTCATGTCCTTATTGAAGTATATCACGTTTACATGTAAAATGTTCCTCTTGTTTCCCTTACTTGGCCTTCTGCTCACCCTTTCTTTTGATGTATGTCCCCAGGTTATGAGATGCAGTAATGAACCTAGAATGAACATAAGGAGACGCCTTTCAAGTGTTTAAGAAGAATGTTTTATACTGTTTTCATGTATTATGTTCCTGGTTTCCAAGACACTAGACCTTAAAGATCCTCAGTTTTGTGTAATGTAATGAAAGTTTATGTTATAAAAAGGCTGGATTCTATAGTTGGTATCAAAGGATGGTTTAGTTATTTGTGGAAATTAGGATATGAAAACTCTAGGAAGAACCCTATAGAAAAGTTTAATATAGGAAATCTTCCTGGTATTTTGGTGAGTATTGAGTAAGGGGTTGCCAAGAAAATACATCCCTGTCTGGATACGAGCAGGTAGAGGTGGCTCTGGCACAGATGTACATAGGGGTAAAACCCGAAAACACCGCTTTGAGCTAGACTCGAACGGGAACTGGTACACGACAACGGGCCTTTCTGAACTCTTGGTTACGACACTCCCGGGGGATATGCTTTGGTAAATTCATAAGCTTGGTATGAACCATTGTTAAAGGAATGAAGATAAAATAAAATAAAGGTTCACATAAGAATATATGATCATTCATAACCTAGATGGGAACCTAGGAGATCACAAGTTATGGTATACCTTTCATATACAAGTTATCCTTATATGCTTTCTGTTCCTTTTCATGATTATTAGCTAAGTACTTAAGCCCCTAGTTATGCTTTCTCTTCTTAGTTAATGGTGGGAAATGGAAGAACATGTTCCGACAACCAATGTGATAGGAAATGTGACGATTTTCGTATTAATATGACAGGGATGATTAGGGGATTAAAATATGATTATTATTTTGGAAGACGTTCATTATTTTGGGAACCATATTAGATCGAGGTAAATAGATTACTACGGTATTTTCATTGAGGAGTAAGGTTGACTTATATTTTGAAGAATTGATGAATTTAAGGTGAACTTATAGTAATTTAGGTTACTTATGGGAATGACTAACCTATCTTGGGTAAAATATGTTTAGGTTAGCTATTTTTTTTATAAGATGTTAGGAGTGGTTGATGTTGTCTGGAGATGAACAATGAATTTGTTTTGGAAGACTATGTTATCAAATCCTTCTTGTATTTGGGTTTCAATCTTAGTTTGGTTTGTTTTGAGGAATTTTAAGGACCGTTATTTATGGAATGGTCTATGATGAACTTTGGGTAGTACCATGGAACTTTGATGATTTAAAAGTATTTTCCATTCCTATGGGATTCTTTCTTTTTGAAGAGTTGTTTTACCTTAACCTTTCTGTTTTTGGGATAATGTTTAAAGATAGAAGAAATAGATAGTTAATCTTTTGTAGATTATGTGATTCTATAGAAGATGATTCTTGTGCTTTTATGAGACCAAGTGTTTTTGAATTCTCATCATTTGGAGAAAAGATTAGTGTTGGTAGGGACTTGTTAAAGGACGAAACTCTACTTGAAGGTAGGTATATTTTCTTATGTTTTTGTTCTATGTAGTAAATTAAATCCTCAAACTCTCCCGCATCTATTGAGAATCAGAACTGTTCTATCATCACACTCAAACAAAAGGTATCTTCTTCCCACAAATTATGTTGGTTTTAGAATAAACTACACTGAAAAGCCATTTAGTCACAGATAAATCAAGTTCAAACTGAAGATCACACCAACTCAGAACATGAGATAGATTTTATAGATACATTCAAAGCTATGATACATGGAACACATTATTTATTAACATCAATTGCGGTGGAAGTGTTAAATGATAAGAAAAATTACCTACCAACTACACAACCTAAAAGTTCCCACAAATGAGAAGAAATTTTCCCTTACCTCCCAATCCATTGATGACCCAAACGGGGTGAAACTTTCAAGAACACCTAGTCACCAACTGAAAATTTCAACAGTCAGCGACAATGATCATCACAATACTTACACTAGATCTATGACATCAACATCCTCTAATGAATAGGTTGAATATTTTCTATCATCTCTTGAACCAAGATTGTTCTAACCAAAGAACTTTCACCAATATCCAACCAACAAAATGGATATTTACAAGTTCGTCTATACAAGGCCTCAAAAGGAGACATTCTGATCACAGACTGGTAACTATTGTTATAAGAAAACTCAACCAGCCCCAAATGTTCATCCCAAACCCACCAAAGTCAAGAACATAGGCACGAAGTATATTCTCAAGAATCTATATAGCTCTTTCCATCTGGCCATCTGACTATGGATGGTATGTCATACTCAAATGAACCTGAGATCCCAATGCCTCCAGAAGGGCTCTCCAAAAACAAGAAGTGAACCAAGGATCCCTATTAGAGACTATAATAGATGTAACTTCATGAAAATAAACAATCACTTTCACGTAGATATTTCTCAACTCCTCAAATTTGGTTGTGTCACGAATGGGTATAAAGTGGGAAAACCTAGTTATCCTATCAATAAAAAATAATATCTCATTATTCTTTCCTTTGTTATGTAAAAACCAAACCAAAAAGTCTATAGATATCTCATCCCGCTTCTAAGTAGGCACTGAAAATGTTTGAAGCAAACTCGAAGTTTTTTTTTGCTCATCCATGACTTGTTAGCATGTATAACAATGAGCGAAAAAATCAAAAATGTCTCATCTCATACCTAATCACCAGAATAAATGTTTTATGTCATAGAACATCTTTGTGGTTCTTGGGTGCACATCCCACTGGGTATTCTGCAAATCCCCCATTATAGCTTCCCTTACACTAACGACACAATGAAGCTATTCTGATAGAATAGAATACCCTCCAGGGAGAAAATCCACTAATCAATGATCACCTAGCCATAAATAGATTCTCTAATGATACGGAACTCATCATTAAGTTTCTATTCCCAAAAGGTCATCTCAAGAAGATAAGATTTCAACTAAACACTGGACAAAGAAACCCTAGCCCCTAATTCCTAAACACCAATATGAAACTGTGAAGAAAGATCCATTAAGTTCCACTTTTCTAAATATTCCTTCACGTATTATGTAAGAATTTTACTACTAAAAGCATATGTGATGACATTCCATTTCCCTAGGGAATATGCGATGTCAAATTTGAAAAAATATAGGTATTCTAAACAACACCTTTGGTGTAGATTAAAGTATTTTTTAGAGATGATATAACTCAATATTTTTTAGTCTAAAAACACATTGAACCTTTCTTTATAAATGAAATACTACCAAATCTTAAGATCATGCATCAGAGGTACAAGTTCAAGGTAATGTGTTAGAGAATTCTTCTTATCTTGACAAAGATGATGAGATCCATAAGCAATGACATGATCACCTTACATTATAACACATCCCAATATTGAACTCGATGCATCACAGAAGACCACATATCCATGCTCAGCCTCTGGGAGTGTCAAAACTGGCATAGTGGTCAAAATAAGTTTCATCTAAACAATATAAATCTAAAATTTATCATCCTAATAAAACTTTACTCCATTCCAAGTAAGATTAGTCATTAGAGAAACCAACATTGAGAATTCATTAATGAATCGGTGATAATATCTAGTTAAACCCAAGAAGCTCCAAATCTCAAAAAAAATGTGGTTTTTCCCATATCCTAACAGCCTTCACCTTTTAGGATAAACTAAAATACCATGTTCTGACACCATTTTCCCCCAATAACTTCACTTCTTGAATCCCGAAATCAAATTTTGAAATCTTTTCATAAATTTGGTGATTTCTAAACAAGTATAGAAGTTCTCTTAGATGGTGCACATGATCCTCCTTGGACTTAGAGTAAACAAGTATGAAATCCAAAAATACCACCATGAAGGTATCAAAATACTCATGGAAAATATTATTCATAAAATCCATGGAAACTGCAGGATCATTGGTTAGACTAAAGATCATAATAATTTACTCATAGTGGTCATAACTACTCTGAAAGGAAGTTTTATGAATTTCGTATTCTTTTATTCTTAACTGATGGTAACCATATTGAATATCAATCTTTGAGAACCACTTCACCCCTTTTAACTGGTCAAACCAATCATCAATCTCTAGAAATGGATATTTTTTCTTTACCCTAATTCTATTGAGTTTCTGATATTTAATACATATGATAAATGAACCATAATATTTCTTAGAAAAGAGAAATGGTGCTTCCCAAGTTGAAACACTTGGGCGTATAAAGCCTTTCTCTAGAAGATCATCCAACTGAGTCTTCCACTCTTTCATTTAAACTAGATCCATGTGGTGAGAAGGAATAGATAATGGTTGATTACCAATAACTAAGTCAATAGAAGAATCTAACTCCCTTATCAATGACAAACCAGAGAAGTCATAAGGAAAAATTTCAAGAAAATTGATGAAAACTAGAGGGATATCTCTACTCAAAGATTATCACTCTATATAAAAAACATTGATATTACTTTCCCAAACTCTGGATAAGAAGTTCCAGCTCTACTAAACCTTGGGTACCAATCTCCTTGAAAGATTCAGTAAACCCCATTAGGTGTAGTAAAGGATACCCATTGATGATATCAATCAATATGATATTTATTATCAATGAGCCAATCCATCATAAACATGATGTCAATAGGCTTTTTGTTGAGGACCAAAAAACTCCAAGAAAGATCGACATCTGATAGAGATAAAAAACAATTAGGACTATGGATATTATTCTCTTTCTTTGTTCCAAGTGGTCTAGTAATATCCATTACATAAGATAAAATCTCTCTAGGAATATTTATGATACTAAGAGCACGGGTTGAAATGAATGAATGAGATGCACCAGTATCAAATAAATTAGTCACTAATGATGAAGCTATAGTGATGATACCTCTCACGATCATTTTACCCATAGCTGATTCCTCTAGAGACTCTTCCACTATGTGAGGAATATTCATTTCAGATGCATGTGGTTGGAACCCCTTTGTCCTTGATGAAACTGATTTCCCCATAGTTTTAAAAGTTTATGATGATCCTATTGTACTACATGATGTGGAATAAACATGGAATAATTTTTATAAGTGACCTGGGAATCCACAAGAATGACAGGTCTTTGGTGCCTCAGTGTAAACCTACATAGAGTTCCCAAGCCTTCCACACTGTTATCAAATCAAAGGGACTCTTCCAAGAACTATAAGACGTCTAGAAAAACCCTGATGTCTTGATCCATCATGAGAGTCATCATGCTTTCTCTTTACCTTAGATGAATTCACACTACCACCATGAGAAAAAAAAACTCCTGACAACCCTAACTTGCTAGCCAGGTCCATTTCTACCATCATCACATTATCCATGACATCAGTATAAGAGGGAAGCTTCAGCAAGAAAACATTAGAATGAGTATTATCTCAAAGTCCCAACTCAAAGCATCAGGTCTTAATCTTCTCATTTTATCCAATCTCAAGTGAAAACATCACAAGCTCAAAAAAATCGTTTTCATAATCTATCATGGTCTTTTCATCCTACTCAAGTTTGAAAAACTCAAAGACTTGGACAACAATATCAACTCTGGATAGAACTAACCAGTGAAAATTTCCTAGAATTATTTCCACTCTAAGCCCTCAATCTTCTTCGCTAACACTGTCATGTCCCATCATCTCCTGATCGATCCTTCCCGCACGAAGGTGACACACTTCATTGTTATTTCATCAAGTGTTTACAAGAACTCAAATTGATGCTCCATCATACTCAACCATTTCTCGACATCTTGAGGATCATTGGAGACTTTGAATATGGGTGGATTATATCTAAGTAACTTCTGAGAACAATTCCGAAAAGCATACCTATGAGGTTTCATAGCTGGAGCCTAAGTGGGAACTGGGGATAGTGTTTGTCCCATAGCTTAGAAAAAATACACAATCACTTCAACCAAACTCAAGTCCACAAGAGTATTCACTCACTGTGGTCCAGTATCATCTTCCTCTCGGATCTAATTATCATCTCCTCTTGGAGTCACGATGCTACACAACATTAGTATAAAAAACAGATTAAGACTCAAATAGAAAAAAATGGAGTTAAATCCCCAATATATAGGTAAGAAAGATTTAGATTTCATCATATTTGAATAAAAATATATAAAATACTAGAACTAATCCTCAATAAGTCATTCCCAAATCACCCCTGGTGACTTAAGGCACATTATGGTGAGATCTAGATAGGAAATTAATCGCAACTACCTCCTAAGTCTGAAAAGGATTTCATAAATACATACTTACATCAAGATAAGAAGCTCAACCTATATCTCCCATACCACGTTTTCATGAACCATCCTGGGTACCCTGGTAACCCGATAAACGAGTCGTCACTAATGTAGCTTAAAAAGAATTCCTGATCCCCATAAGTTGGCGATTATCACCTGGCATCATAAAAAAGAAAGTGGGATCAAATTTTCCACAAACATTGGGGACATAAGATCAAAAATTCAGTATTCATACAATAAACACTCCATAGGGAGAAGTGTACTAGAAGTGAAATAGGTAAAAAAGCACAAAAAACTACATTAATGTACTATAAAAATAGGATAAAATTCCAATTCCCAATGGACACAACTCTACAACCCAAAGGATTAATATATACAACCACCTCCAAGTGGTTCCTTACCTTTTCTCAAATTTGGAAGAATATAATCTACAAGCACCCAAAAGAATAGGTAGGGAGTGAGATAAAATATGAGTATGGTATTTCCAAGGATTTCATAATAGATTACCTCATTTAATTAAACAAATAAATTTTTTAATTTTAAAAAAACATGCATGGAATTTCAAAATCATATTTAAAAAAATCATGCATCACATTTAAGTTTAAGGGAATACTTTAAACAAATGAATTGAGTAAAAATTTTGTATAAAAAAGTATTCATAAATTCATAATTCATGTTAAACAATTTACAAACATTGGAACAACATGTATCTCAAATATAAACAAGCAAGAAATGTGGTAATATTCCAAAAGGTATGATATTTCCAGGCTATGGGAATCCACACAAAAAAATAGTTTTCATGGAATTTTGTGTACACATGTTCCCCTCGATACTGACCAAGGAGTACTCATCACCATCCCATGTGGGGTGTGACGTGCTTCAGATGTATTGTTAGTATTGTAAATAATAGAGTGATGACCCTAATAACTAATTAACTAATAATGATTGCATGTTCTCTAGTATGAATCAAAAATTGGAATTTATTTTAAGACTTCTTAAATAAAATTCATCACATTATCACATTTCAAATATGAAAATTTTTCCATTTAAAACCCAAAATGGGTTTCTAATCAAATAATTCATTTTTCCACAATCAAACCAATGTGTTTTAATCAAAATAATTTTTAATCCATTTTTCTAAAATATAACCTTGAAATAAATTTCATCAAATTAATTTCACAATTTAATTCAACCATTTAAATTCCACAAAATTCCATCAATTTCACAAATATACCCCAATTCAATAGAATTGTGGATTTCTCCAAATTCATTAAAAATCATATTTCAATACCCCAATTAGATGAATAGGGTTTTTAAATTAACAAACTATAAGAAATTTCATTGATATCAAGCAATTGAATTTAAATCAAATAATTTAATTTAAATCAAACAATTTAGGGTTAATCAAATTGGACAATAAAAATGGAACAACCTACCTCAGGATCATGTGATCTCAAAACAAAAATCCCTAAGTGGAAATCTCCAACTAAGAATGTTAGAAAAAAAGATCTGAGAATATTCCCTAGAACCTATATCTAAAATAAATGGTATTAGATTCTTCAATAACATAGAGATCCACAAAACCGTAGAGAAGAAATATTTAAGGGCGGGAGAAAGCGAATGGGTGAATAACTCTTATTGGGAGGAGATAAAATGTTGTCCACCTAGATTAAATTCCCTTTTATAGGGGTGTAGAGGAAGATCCTAGGGAAGAAGAAAATTCTATTGGTCAATTCAGGTCCATTGGGCACCTAAAATGGGGGTTTGGGGATGTTAAAAAATAATTTTCATATTAAAAAATATGGTATGCATAGATAGTTGGATAGGTTTGAATGGTTATAAAAAACCATCCACCCTAGCCTTGAAACCCTTTTAAATGGGCTACACAGTTTCTCCTAGTTGGGCTCACAGTTTTTCAAACTCTACAATAACATTGAAAAACCTCACTCCCATGGTTTTCACAATTTTCTCTACCAAGGAGCACAGTTTGGGAAATCCTTGTGCCAATTGTGTACAACCTAGAAGCATTAAAAATTTATATATTTTTCACCTGAAACAGACCCAAATGAAACCCAACCAATTCATGATAAAATATGGTTTTAGAAATACCTAAAAATATTAATAGTATGTTACATGAGGTGTTTCTTTGTAATAAATATATTGGAACATGAAAATAATTTTAGAGGATATTTGTCCATGAGTTAGGCCCTTTGCTTATACCACATCTTGAACGGCTTAATGAAACAAATTGGATAACATGAATAAAGTGGCTTGATTAAAATTCCTTGTTAAATCATATAATTTTTTGATAGCTAATTTAATTTTAAACTATGTTGAGGGTGATACAAATGACTCCAATTAAGGATACCTTGGATAGGCTCTTCATGATTTATACATGAGACTTGTTAGGATTTAAAAACATGCCAAGGGTCATACTGGCTAAGATTTTGCTGGGATCACCTTATGTATTTCCTCTACCTCTAGATGAGTGACATTGATTCCCTTGGAGAGAATCTATGGACAGGATTGGTGGTGTGATGGGTGTACCATTCTATGAGAGAGAATCAGACTACTTCATGTGATACCAGTAATGTACTCTATGGATTGTTCTTTCTTTATTCACACCATGCTTGGAGTGATACTTGGGATCTCATTCATTGGTCTCCTTGGATTGGCTCCCATGTAATTAAACTTATAAAGATCTCCTATAGTGATACTTGGGATTCCCTTATGATCACCTTAGATTGGATCGGGGTTCCTCTTAGAAATTTTCAAGGAAGTTGATTAAATTAAAGTGAAATAATGTGGAACTAAAACTTATAGGACGTGCATGACAAGACAAAACACGTGATTGGGGATAGTATATCCTTTTAGACTTGGATTATAGAATCTATTACCATATTTTAAACTTGTGCAGGTTACCTTAGTTCAGTGAAGTTCAGCTTAGGGTGAAGTAGGTAGAATTGGATGGGTGTACCAAGTAAAACCCAATCTCGTATACCTTATTTATTTATTGCCTTACATTTATTATATTTGGAACATTGTTCATTTTATGATACATGAAAAGGATTGATATATACATTTTTGGTGGTGTCCTATCGAGTATATCTCACACCCTTCTTGGGCCACCCTTGTTACCCAAGAATACTTTATGATTTCAGGTATAGATAAAGGGAAATGGTCAGCTTTTGATGCTTGATTCTGATTTTTAGGATGGGGTATGGGAGGAGAGGACTGATCCTATTCTTATGATTCTAGTAATATCCTTTTTTGGTATTTTTTTATTTTTATAGAATGTGGTTTAATCATGTATCCCCTATCTTCCATGTGCACTCATTTTTTAGAGATACATGATCATCGTCATCAGTTTACATCTATTATATATTTATTTTCATCTTGTTTATTTGTTTGAAATGTTTATTAATATTTCAATGATTTCTATCTGTTATTATTGCTTTTGTTGCGGCGGGTTATTGTTCCTATCATCTTAGAATATTCTTCTTTAATTTCTTATTTATTATATACTACTGTGATCCACTCTGATGTCTGATGGAATAGTCTCCCATAGACTCACCATATGCCCTCATTGATGGTCGGAATCCTCTAGAATATAGGGAGGTGCTCTTGAGATCTTGTGGCCATAGTCTTGGGGAACCAAAAAGTGTTGTTAAGGGAGGGATGCTACAAAGTGGTTTCAGAGTTATTTTTCCTTTTTTATACTGTTTGGGTATTAGCAAAGAGACTAGGAATAAAGGAGTTTGATAATGATCATGTGTCTGGGAGTAGCTAACCCCCATATAAGGGAAACCCAAACAACCTGGTATGGATAAATGTTTTTATTTCTTGTTCTGTTACAGTTTTTTTGATTTCAACGGTGGGTGATGCACTTGTTTTCTGTTATTATTGACATTGATATTATTATAACGGGTTGTTTAGCATTGGCCCAATGATATGAGGGAGTACTAAATTCATGCATCATACTAGGAACCTTAGGACTTAAATTTCATGCATTGTTCCATGTCATATTCACTTTATACGTGGAATTCTTGTATTGTATTTTCTTGTTGTAGTTCCTTAACTATTAGGTATTGTAGTGTGCTGGTGTTTTTACAAGAATGACATAATTGGCCCAATTAATGTGTCGATATCAATCCAAATGGTTTTTTATGACATAGATTTATGGTGACACCTTAATTAACCTAATATGACATATTAGTTGATGTTATTAGTGAGTGATGATGTAAATTTAAAAGGCTAGTGATTTTATAAATTGGGAATGGTATTTCATTAATTCAAATCACTATATATGACCTGTTACATCCTAATACCATACGTACAGGACAAAAAAATTACTTAAAATGCCAAATTCAATTTATAAGGAGTATGAGACATTATAAATTTGGAATTGGTGACATTATTAACTGGCATAAGATATGTATAACCAAATAAATAAGAATAAATTTTATTAAGTTTAATATTTAAAATTAAAAGGTTGTTGTTATATGAATATGAAAAATGAAAATTAAAGGGTGTTGACCTCTATACCTTACATTTGATACTCGATATACTAGAACCTATTTTGTGACATTATACATTGAACCTATTTTGACCATATTTGTGGGAAGAAGGTTGTGTCTATTATGGATTTTTTGACTTTTAATACCACCAAGACCTTGCATTAGGAATAAGAAGAGAGGTGTTTTAAGTTTTTAGAGTGGTGTTATATCTCACCTTAATTTATAGCTTTCCCTACCTATTATAAATATTATCTGAGTAGTTCACATGGAAATTGTAGAGTTATTCCATTGTGACATCCTCATGAAGTGCGCCAATAAAGTGAAAACAAGCACACTCTGAAGGTGGTGGGCCCTGATCCACCAGTGATACCTATTATCGTGATACATGAGGAACCTCATGAATATCTTTCACTAGGTATTGATGCTCCATTTTGAGATAGATTTTTCCATTTCATGTAGTCTGTTTAGGGTGGTCCCCGACCTGCCTCTACCTTTGCAGAACTGACCCGCAAGTTTTAGATACACTATCCTCTCACCTTTTTAGGGGATGGAACACATCAATATGTTGAGTCATTAATAGAGGCCACACTGTCTGTATTCAATCATTTCAAGATGACTCTAGATTGTGGGGTTAAACTCACCACATATATGATACGTGACTCTGCCAAGCATTGGTGGGATGTTCTTACTCGGAATGATTGACATCAAGGTATGGTTTGGGAGGACTTCTAGATATCCTTATTTGACTACTTATTTACAAAAACCTTGAGAATAGATAGTTCTTGGGAGTTCATGCATCATCATTAAGGTGACATTTCGGTGATGTAGTATTCAGCTTGCTTCCCCAAATTTCAACATTATGCACCAATCTTGAATGGTGATGAGTTGAATGCTATGAGGTGATTTGAGGATGGGATTTAATAATCCATCTGATCATAGGTGAAAATTTTATATATGAACATTGTTTCATAGATAGTGATAAAATCCCTCATCACTGAGTGGAACCGAAGGTAATCCTACAATGTAATTCAGGGTGGTTTAGCTTCTAGGTGGGGAATCGGTTTATCCAGAACTAGGAAACATCGTTTGGACAGTGCATACGGTAGTAGTATCAGAAATATGGTATGCACTAACATCTTTGTGGTGTGCCACCAGTATGGAAGGTCGGGAAATAAAAATCCTCAGTGTATGAGGAACTCGATCGACTTACGAGCTTGCGGTAGGATTGGTCACCTCCATCATTTCTTCTGATTGTTTCCTACAGTGACCAGTGAGAGAGGACCTATGCCGACGTTGCTTCCTGGATCAAGATCAAAGACTCGACATCAGTCTGGGAGTTGGACTTATACTGGTCAAATTGGCCAAGGGGGTGATCATGGCTGAAGTAGTCATGCCTTAAATTTTTTTCACCCTCAAAGTGGAAATTCCTAAGATAGTCATGAAGAATCTTAGGGTTGTAGTTTGGGCCATATCTATATAGTGAAACCTATGCCTGAGGAGCATTTTCTAGGGCATTCTACTGTATGAGGTACTATTTTGATAGCCTCTACTTTAATTTTTTCCTTTTTGATACAAGTTCTTCATAATCTTTTCTATTTTATGCAACTATGGGAAGTGTGGGTCTGGAAATCGAGTATTCTAGTGGAATTATAACTCTCCACATACCACTTGGGGCCAAGATAGAGGGTATGCACTAGTGAAAGGAGTTCCCCTTATATAGTTAGGTATTTTTTCTAATGTAATTTCTTCATCTTCGATATTAGAATATTCTATTTCATTCATGGTATCAACTGGCTTGTGCCTTTGTCACACCCATATTGATTGTTATCATCGTAGGGTGTCCTTCACATCTTCCGAGTGCCTCATGTATATGTATAAGGGAAAATGGGATATCTATGTGGGTCGATTTAGACCTGAGTGTCATGGGATGAGTGGATTAACATCCTAGATGGAATGTATCTTTAGGAGTGATCAGAGAATGAAACTTGTAGAATTCCCTCCTGTAGTGAATAATTTCCGGGATATCATCCCTGACGATTTTTCTAGCTTACTTCTAAAAGATAGTCTAGTATCACCATTGAGCTAGTGTCAGTTGCAGTACCAATGTCCATTCATCAATTTAGTATGGAACCTAGTTGTAAGATCTAGAGGAAAAGGGTTTTATCTAACCCATCACATTAGCTTGGGGTTCACCTATCCTTTTCACCAACAAGATGAATGGTTCCCTTAAATGTTTTATGTGTTACCACTGATTGAAATAGATTACTATGAATAAATTGTATCCACTACTTCATATAAATGACATATTTGACCTACTTCAGGGAGCGATAGTTTTCTCCAAAATCGATTTGAGGTCAGGCTACCATCAGGTGCATGTGAGGTAATCAGACATACCATGTACAATGTTTCGGAGTAGTTATGGCTTGTGTCAGTATATGGTTATGTTGTTTGAAATCATAAATGTTCCAACAATCTTTATGTCTCTAAGGAATTGAGTTTTCTACCCATATTTAGATTCATTTTTGGTGGTATTCTTAGATGACATATTAGGGTATTCTCGCACCATACATGACCATACCAACCATCTTGAGATTGTGGTTAGTACATTAAGAGAGAATCATATTTATGCTAAGTTTAGAAATTTCCACTTTTGTATTAGTAATGTTCACTTATTAGGTCATATAACTTTAGAGGTAGGTGTATATGTTGACCCAGAGAATGTGAAAGTTGTGGTTTCTTGGTAGCATCCCAAGAATGTGTTTGAAGTATGTAGTTTCTTGTGTCTAGCTGGCTATTATAGGAAATTTATTCAAGACTTATCATGCCTTCCAGTACCACTTATAGGTCTGGTGAAGAAAGGGATGAAGTTCGTCTAGTCTGAAGCTTATAGTTCAACCTTTCATAAATTAGAGGAGAGACTAACTTAGGCTCTGATATTGATTCTACCAGGGCCAATAAGAAGTTATATTGTTTACTATGATGCTTTAGGAATCAGGTCGGGGGCAGTTTTGATGTAGGGGGGTTGGGTGGTAGCATATGGGTCCCACCAACTAAGACCTCATGACCTATGTATGAACTTGAGTTAGAATTAGTGGTCCATGCCCTACACTGTTGGAGGCACTACTTATTAGGTGAGTGTTTTATTATTTACATAGATCATAAAAGTCTCAAATATATCTCTACGTAGTGTAACTTGAATATGTGGAAGCACATGTGGGTATGGTACCTATAGTCATTAAATTTTGAGCTCTCTTATACACCAGGGAAGGGTAATGTCATGGTATATTCCCTAAGCCTGAATACTGGGACACAAGACATCATGTAGGCTAGTAGTGAGTAGAATTTTATAGATTTATTTTCTTAGATGGGCCTGTAGGTTCAGGAGAATCACATGCATCCTGTTTTAGTAGCTCTGGTGGTGATATCCATCCTTATGGAGTGGATATAGATGAGGTAGTTATCTAATTCTGAGGGCCTCATCTTGAGGTAAAGTGTCACCAGTGATAACGCACCACCTTGTTGGGTTATTGATGAGGATGATACCTAACTCTACCATGGGTATGTTTCGGTGCTTTCTGATATACGGGTAGAATTGATGAGGGAATCTTATGCCCCGGTTTGGGTCATTCAACCTGGTCTTACCAGGATGTATTGATACATTCATTGTTATTTTTTGTGTATGGTTTCACAGGTTCTATTTAGTACAGTTTATCACCCTCAGACCGATTAGCAGTCTGAGCGGATGATACAGGTGTTGGAGGACATGCTTCGTGCATATGTACTTGACTTTGGGGGTTTGTAGAAAAATCATATACCACTTGTAGATTTTTTCTACAAAAATATATTTCAGGAAATGGTTTAGATGGTTTCATATGATTTCCTTTATGGTAGGCCTTTTCATTCACCTTTTCTCTGTTTAGATGTTGGTGAGGATGCGCTACTAGGTCCTCATCTCGTTTTGGAGACCATAGATCAGGTTTGGCTGATTTAGAAGCGTATGGATACAACTCAGTCTAGGCAGAAGTCTTATACATATCATCATCATTAACCTCTAGAGTTTGAGGTGGGAAATTAGGCCTTTCTATGGTTATCACAGATATTGGGTCACTTGAAAATTCATATACATGGAAAGTTATCGCCTTGATATATCGGGTCTTTTGAGAAAGTGGAAATATTTAGTCTAGTAGCCTATCGGTTGCATTTACACTAGAGGTATCATGTCATGCATGATTTCTTCCATGTATCACAGCTTTTCCATTATCATGCTAACATGTATCATTTGTTTAGCCAAGATTATATTGATCTAGAGGAAGATGAATCCTTTGAGGATAATTTAATACGTATCGTTGATCTAAGCACAAAGGATCTTTGAGGTAGTTCAGTTCCTATGGTTTGGGTGTTATGGTAGCATGACCATGTGTAGGACAAGACCTAGGAGAGAGAGTCCATCTTACATACTCAATGTCCAAAACTTTTCTCAAACGATTCATTACTAGCCTCAGAAGGGTAACTCATGGATGATTTGTTTAAAAGAGGGGAGGTTGTAACATCTTAGCTTTCAGCGAGGTTTGTTTTCTTTTAAATTTTGGTTCAATATGAAGATCATGCCAAAGGTCCAGTTGGTTCATTTCAATAAAGGAGGTATCATATGGATTAGAATCTGAATGTAAATCAAATACATGATTTTTATCTATATACATAATGTGTATCAAAATACACAACATGTATTTGGATGGCTAGACTACATTTCACATTGTATAGACATTTTTTCCAAAGAAGGAAATCCTAAGAATTACACAACATGTAATTCATTTAAATTTTGTGTAAATCACTAACCCAATTTTTAAAAAATTGGAAAACCAAATTATTTTTTTATATGGGTTATTTTATTCTCCTGCATAGGATCATTGCCACGCATGGGAGTCCCCCTTCGCCTCGCCTACGATTCATGATATGTCCTTCATTCGAACTCTGTTATTTTCTCTGTTAGGTGTGTTGGAATCCTCTTGGTAATCTCTTCATTTGTCCTCCTTCCTTCTATCTTTTCTCTTCATAACCCTTGTTCTATTTTGGTGCATGTTGATTCACCCTATTTTTTGAGTTTTTTTTGTTTTATATTTTTTCCATTCTATCTCGATTAAAGGGACAAAAATAGATGAGTGGCTATCTATGAACCTAAGGTAGGTGGTCTATCTTAGTTCCCCGTGTTTTATTTAATTTTATAACATGACCCATTGTGTTGATCACTATAACCTTCTAGAAGTTCCTTTTAAAATGTTAAAACAATTACTCAAAATGGTTATGTGTGCTTATTTGATGTTCGCTAGTGGTGTATCACTCCTTTGGTTGATCGCATTGACACGAGCCACCCCTATGGATGTGTCATTCCTTAAATAAAAAAATACCATTACCTAAGACTAATTAAAACACTTTTTGATGTGTGTTATATATGTAATAAATATACTGGAATGTGAAATGAATTTTACAAGCTGTTTGGCTAAGAGTTAGTGAAGGTTACGGGCGTAGCGAAAGCGCATGGGTGGATGTGCCCACTGGGAATTTTTTCATTAGCAATGATCGATCCAAGATCAATATGACGATAAACTCCAGTCTCTATGGATCAATTCATAGAAATAGACAAAGAAGAAGAAAGGTCCCGGAACCACAAAAGTGGATCGTCACAGGTTGATTATAATTAATTTAATTAAATTACAAGAAGTACCTTTTTGGGGTTCTTTCTTCATTGATATTCTTGATCACGTTCCTATGTGATTCGTCATTGTGTCCCAGAATCCAAGGGTAGACTTCCTCTAGCGGTGATCCACATGTGCACAACGTATCTCTGGACGTCACCAAAGATGTCTTTGGGTACTATCGTGGAGAAACCTTTTCTTGCATTGTCTGCCTTAGAACGTCTTGATCCGATGGAAGAGGATCTATCTCAGTCTTGAGAGAATTATTGTAGGAATGAGTTCTTTCAGTCTTGAGAGAGTTCTCCAGAATTGTTGTGCACAACGATTCTCTTAGGAAAAGAATTGGGGTTGTGAGGATATTTATAATTGGGTTTGAGGTTGTAGAGTTATGACAATAAATAAACGCATTACGTGTTTTATTTATTTCATTAACTCTTTTGAAAACCCCATGTCAAGTCATTAATTCCTTGACATGTGCCCACATTTATTATAATAAATATCATTTAATAAAACGATATTTCCTCAAAATCCTGACTAGAAAAACTACACGGCATGTAATAATAAATACACAGAGTGTACTTGTTTTTCATTGAAAACTACACAATGTATACATTCAATGTACATGTCGTGTATATCCTGTTTTCATTTATTCATTTCCTTTCCAAAATAAAAACTACACAGTGTGTACATTTAATAATACACGGCATGTACTTGTTTTCAAAATAAAAACTACACGGTGTGTAATCATTAATACACGGCGTGTACTTGTTTTCATTTTATTCTTCCTCCAACATTAAAACGATTTAGGCTTCCTTGAATAATTATTAAACCACGTATGGGAATAATCTTTATTCTAATTGAGATATTTGAATACACTTAGTGTGTGACCCTCTAGGCCTCTTTCTCATTAGAATTAGGCGGGCTTGCCTAAAGTCCAAGATTACTATCTAGCAATGGGTCAAGGCAACCAAGAGAAAGAATTTTATGCCACATTGACCTATCACCTCATATGAATGATTACTGTATAATTTAATCACTTTGTCTCAATATCTCATCAAGCAGTTTTCATGCCAGTGTCATAAACCTATATGCTTGATTTGTCTTTATTTGACTTCCAGAAATAAACTTGTCGTGTCAAGATGGCCATGGAATTTGTTCGACAGTTCTATTTCAATCAAAGGGCCCGAGATATCTACTTCCATAAATATGGAAGGGACAAATCCTTCCTCAACTTATCCATTAACAACAAGTTATTCATGACGCACCCGACATACCCTACTTCCCACCAAATCTCTTCGTGACGGTTTTGTCAGTAAATCTATGTGTGCAAGTCATGACATGAGTTAATGATAATCTTGTAGTATAAGTACCATTACACATGCTCATAGATAGCAATGTCAGATAACACCAAGACATGCGGAATTGCTACTGGCAGGTCTGTTCTCATAATCTCCCATCTTTGAGATTACCAAGTGTGAACTCCATGAGAGAGAGTCCCGTCTTCTTACGAGTACTCGCACATGACGGTATGTATACTATGTGTCCTATCATAGTGTGTCATCCAACTGTAGAACTTTATTTAAGAATACTGTTATAGAATTTCAAGGTTCTCATCATAGTGGGGATCTTCCATGACCTTATCAATGCAACAAATATTCCAGGACATTATTATATTAAAGTCATGTAGAACAATGAACAATATATAATAAGTGAACATTCATGTAATCAAAGTATAAAACATTTGGTTTTCAGGACACCAACCTTAACAAAATCCCATTTGGACTAGAGCCTACTATCTATGCCTTTTAGTCCACTAGACCTCACATGATGATCATGATTCTGCTGAGTCAAGGCTTTAGTCAAGGGGTCCGCCACGTTGTCTTCCGTAGAAATACTACTCACTCCAACTTCACCTCTATGAGAAAAATCCCTCAAGAGATGATACTTTCGAAGTATGTTCTTTGTCTGCTGATGTGACCTTGTCTCTTTTGCAAGTGTCACCGCTGCTGTATTATCACAATAAAGTGTGATAGGATCTTTACTTCTTGGTACTACATCCAGATCTTGGATGAAGCTTCACATCCATACTACTTCTTTAGCTGCCTCAGAAGCTGTGATATACTCAGACTCCACTGTAGAATCTTCCATCACACATTGCTTTGAGCTCTTCCAGCTCACTGCACCTCCATTCAAACTAAAGATGTATCCAGTCTGTGACTTCATGTCATCTTGATCAGCCTAGAAACTAGCATCTACATGTCTTCTGATGACTAGTTCCTCATCTGCTCCATAAACTAGGAACATGTCTTTAGTACGCCTCAGATACTTAATAATAGTCTTGACTACCATCCAATGGCGGTCTCCTAGATCATCTTGATATCTTCCTACCGCACTTAATGCGTAAGCAACATCCAGCCTTGTACATAGCATAGCATACATGACTGACCAATCGCAGATACGTAAGGGATCCTTGCCATTTTCTTTCTTTCCACATCTGTCTGAGGACACATTTTCTTGGAAATATGAATGCCATGTGACACTGGAAATAATCCCCCCTTGGATTGTTCCATACTGAATCTCTTCAGTATCTTGTCAATGTACGTACTTTGAATCAGGACCTACATTCTCTTGGATCTATCATGATGGATCTTGATCCCAGTAATAAATACCACCTCGCCCAAGTCTTTCATGGAGAAGCATTTATCCAACCATTCCTTAACTGACTGTAAGACAGGTACTTCATTTCTAATTAGTAATATGTCATCAACAAATACTATTAGTAAAACAACTTAACTTACACTAAACCTTTTGTAGACACAAGGCTCACATTCATTCTTAATAAATCCAAATTCCATTACGGCTTCATCAAAACGAATGTTCCATGACCTTGATTATTTCTTTAATCCATAAATGGATTTCTGCAACTTTTATACTTTATTGGAATCCTTTGGAGTCAAAAACCCTTCAGGTTGTTTCATGTAGACATCTTCCTGGAGGTTCCCATTAATGAATGTTGTTTTGACATCCATTTTCCAAAATTCATAGTCATGGTAAGAAGCAATGGCCAACAAGATTCTGATGGATTTCAGCATCTGAACCGTTTAAAAGGTTTCATCGTAGTCAATTCATTGATGCTGTCTAAAACCTTTTGCAACCAGTCGTGCCTTATAGGTGATGACTTGCCCCTCCATGTCCAGTTTCTTCTTTAATACCCATTTATTACCAATAGTCTTTACATCAATTGGAGGATCTACCAAAATCCAGACATGGTTTGGTACATGGAATCCATTTTAGAATTCATGGATTCTTGCCACTTGGCAATGTCTATGCCTTCAAATACTTCCTTGTAGGTAAGAGGATCATCATTATCAACCAATAATGAGTCACTATCCTAGGTGAAAATAAAACCATATCATTCTGGTTCTCTCACCTCTCTCGTGCTCCTATATAGTTCTTGTGTCTCTGGAACAGATTGTTCTTCCACGGGGCTTTGTGGAATCTGTTCTTGTACCAACTCCTATGTATCTTGAGCCTCGACTTCATTGAAGTCTATCTCGATCCCACTATCCCTTTTGGAGATTTGCTCCCTCTCAAAAAATATGGCGTGTCTTTCCACTATAACCTTTTTGTCTGAGGGGTTGTATAGGTAATATCCACTTGTTTCCTTGGGATATCCCATAAAGATACACTTTGTGACTCAGGGTGCAAGTTTGTTACCTAAAGATGCCTTAACAAATGCTTCACTACCCCACATATGTAAATTCAATAACATGGCTTTGTATCCACTCTATAACTCATATGGAATACCATTTATCGATTTAGTTTGTACTTGGTTTAGTATGTGTGCTGCTGTTTGTAATGCATATCCCCAAAAGGATAATGGAAGAGTCGCATGACTCATCATTCATATCACCATGTCCAACAGGGTGTGATTCCTCCTTTCACTTACACCATTCCACTAAGGTGTGTACGAAGGAGTGAGTTGAGATAGAATCCCAAACTCCCGTAAAAAATAAATGAAGTCCTAATTAAGAAATTATCCTCCTCTGTCTGATCGTAGTTTCTTAATCATCTTACCAAGATGGTTCTCAACTTCATTCTTTTATTCTTTGAACCGATCAAAAGAATCTGACTTATACCTCATTAAGTAAATATATCTATATCTACTAAAATCATCAGTAAAAGTTATGAAGTATGAGAACCCACCCCTTGCTTCAACTGGAAATGGTCCACACACATCTGTGTGAAATAATTCTAGAATCTCTTTAGCCCTTTCACCTTTCCCACTAAATGGGGCTTTGGTCATTTTGCCTTGTAGACACGCATGACATACACCAAGTGGTTTAGTTCGAAAGAATCTAAATACCCATCTTGATGTAATTTTGTCAGATGTTTCTCATTGACATAACCTAGTCGGTGATGCCAAATTTTGGTGTGGTATGAGTCATGTGAATTAAATTTTTCATCGATTTCCATTACTTGGTTTGTGTAGTCTAACACATAAAGGTCGTTATATAAATATGCCCTACCAAAACAAATGATATCTTTATAAAAGTAGCAACATCCACTTCCAAACATAAAGATGAATACATTAGTATCTAATATGGATACTGAAATAATGTTTTTGGTTAAAAAGGTTACATAATAACATACTTTAAAAACCAAGACCATCCCAGTAGGCAATGTGAGGTGGTAGTCTCTGACAGATACAGCAGCGAGTCTGGCTCTGTTGGCTGCTCGTAGATCCACCTCACCTCGGTCAACCTTTCTGAATCTACTTGGTTCCTGTATTTGGATATAGATGTGATCACCATAAGCAATATATAATACCCAATTGGTATAAAAAGATAGATTGCATTCGATAACAAACGCACTGGAATCTTCCCCTTGCTTCCTTGACTGGGTGTAGTTTTTCTTCCAGTGGCCCTTCTTGCCACATGCGAAACAAATAGCCTCCTGTTCTCTTGCCTCCCCTTTGATCTTCCCTTTCTTGGAAGGCCTTCAAGAAGCTTTGGGCTTAAAGATATTCATCTTCCCATTCCATTTATTCACCATGAAGACATAAGGCTTTTCACACTTCGGGTCATTGTCCACTTGGCGAATGAGGATAATAAGATCAGACAGAGACTTCTCAATGTTTTTCATGTTGAATTTCACAACGAAGTTTGAGAAGCTCTGGGGGAGTGATGTAAGAATGAGATCGGTACCCAATTCTTCGGGGAGTTTAAACCCTAGAACCTCCAGGTGCTCAATATAGCCAATGATCTTGACTACATGAGGCCCAGTTGGGGTACCCTCTCTAAGCTTGCTCTGAAATAGAGCCTTGCAGATCTCAAACCTTTCATATCTTGATCTCTAATAGTATAGACCACGGAGGTGCTTAAGAATGTTGTAGGCATCCATGTCTTCATGAGACTTCCTGATCTCACTTGACATTGATGACAGCATCAAACATTGAACGTTGAGTGCATCGCTCAAATGTTGATCATAGACCAGGAAATATTCATCACTCACCCCTGGGGTAGGAGAATCAGAAACTGAGGACCCAAGCACGTAAAACATTCATTCATGACGTAGGATAACCCAAAGGCGCCTAAACCATTCCTAAAAGTTACTGTCAGTGAGGATTTTGTCTTTATTCAGAATTGATTGTAGAGAAAATGTGGCTGATGAGATTGTCATATTGATTCTACAAATTAAAAGAGTAGATTTATAATACCTTTTGATTACATTTTATGAAAAATAATAAATGAACTTATTAATTCTCCCACTATTTTATCAAGTCTCAATAGCCCTCACCATTGAACCCGAAATGACTAGTTGCTTTAAAATTCTAGTGGCAAGGATCCATATTCCCCTTCGCATAACCCCAAGAAGGGTCGGTCAAGCTATTTGAAGGTATTTAGGTAGGTAGGTCTTTGCCAACTATGAGCTTATTGTTCCTTGATCTGTTGAGTGGACTCCCCAATCCTGAAATCCTGACTTGGATTTCCTCAACACTTGCCTCCAATATTAGATCAAGTCTAGAAAGGGATACTCCTCTTGATGTAAAATGGTTTTGTCAACCCGAAACCTTTCATAAGGGATTCCTTTATAAAATTAAGCATCCCAATAAGGGTTGGCCAAACACATAGTTTTACTGAGTCTTTCCCTTAATAAAGTAACAGAAGGTTTGGTCTGACTTAATATGGTATTGAGGGATTTTAATCCTTTATGCATAGTTTCACATTATCACATGCTTGTTAATATTAAGTGATGCTTTCTTAAGTGATTAACCATGTTCTGATAATGTTTACGCATAGTCCGGTTTTTATTTTATTCCATCTTTGTATACGTGTTTATTTCATTAATTATGTGATCGCGACAACACATGCGTAATAAATAAACCATGCAATCAGAAAAAAAAATAAGATGGAATGATCATGAGATTTTATTGGTTAGCTTATCTAGCAGTTTCATAAGCTAACCCTAACCTAGGGTAAAACACCATGAACTGATGGTTCGTGTTTTTGCAGCTCCCACCTGTCCACCTTTGTATCTTCTTGGGTTGGTTTCACCTCAGATTCGGGTTTTGAACCGTCTCCTCTAGATTGGGAGGTCCTCCATTATATGCGGTTTACATTAAAGAAACCATGGGCACGCAAGCCCTACATTTTATTGGAAGAAGGATCGCAGGCCAACGAATTTCATTTAAAAAAATTTAAATGAAACCATACAGACATAAAAAGGTTATTTGTTCTAGCTCATGATCATCCATATCATGCAATGACATTTACGCATATTTAAAATTCAAATTATTTTAATCATTCTATTATATAAGATAATTTGTGCTTGAAATTAATTAATTATGATCTTATAATTAATCAATTCTTTATCTTAAATTCATTTCTGAATTTCCTTGAGATTCTTCTCATCCATATCCCATGTACAGGTCTTTTTACTTATGGAGGAAACCTGGTGAAATTCCATTTCTGGAAAGTACACGATGTGTAGTTTATATTTACACGGTGTGTATTTCTTTTCACCCTTTATCCAAAGTACACCCCGGGGAATTTGGCGTGTTTTTCTTTACTTTGTAAATTTTGGAGTACACGACGTGTAGATTAATCTAACACGGCGTGTACTTCCTTGTTACATAGTTACTGGCCTAGAAATCCCATGTATGCGGAACACGACTTCTCCTTGTACATGGTTTCACTTGGGCCAGATCAGACTACATGGTGTGTTGATTCAACATACACACCATATATTCTGGTTCCATGTGCCGTTCATTTCTGGTCAACATGGTGTAATAAAACTTAGGTATACTCAATTCACATGGCGTGGTTTGGCGGACCAGTACCAGTTTGTTGAACCTAAGTACACGGCATGTAGTTTTCATTACACGCCATGTATTCCCATGTTGTACAGACAGAAAGAGAGGCTCTGCCGGATGAGTTCCTCATTTTGATTTTAATAAAAATTAAAATTAAAAGGTTGTTTCTGTTATTTGAATCGAGAAACAAAGGAGGAAGAACAGATCTAGTTCATTTAGTTTTAATAGAACGATTTATCACGAATTGAATCAAATATAAATGCGTATATTATCAAAAAAAATTAAATAACTATAATCAACATTTTAACCTCACTCTGATACCATTTGAAGGTTCCGGGTGTAGCAGAAGCGCATAGGTGGATGTTCCCACTTGGCTTTTTGTCATTAGAAATGATCAATTTGGGATCAATATGGCGATAAAAACCAATCTCCACGGATCAATTCACAGAAATAGACAAAGAAGAAGAAAGGTCCCGGAACCACAAAAGTGGATCGTCACAGGTTGATTATAATTAATTTAATTAATTGACAAGAAGTACCTTTTGGGTGTTCTTTCTTCGTTGATATTCTTGATCACATTCTGATGTGATTCGTCGTTGCGTCGCAGAAGCCAAGGGTAGACTTCCTCTAGCGGTGATCCACACGTACACCACATATCTCTGGACATCGCCAAAGGTGTCTCCGAGTGCTAGCATGGAGAAACCTTCACTTGCGTTGTCCACCTTAGATCCTCTTGATCCGATGGAAGAGGATCTCTCTCAGTCTTGAGAGAATTCTTGGAGGAAGGAGTTCTTTCGGTCTTGAGAGAATTTTCCAGAATTTTTGTGCACAACGATTCTCTTAGGAAAAGAATTAGGGTTATGAGGATATTTATAATCGGTTTTGAGGTTGTAGAGTTATGACAATAAATAAACGTGTTAAGTGTTTTGTTTATTTCATTAACTCTTTTGAAAACCCCATGTCGAGTCATTAATTCCTTGACATGCACCCACACTGATTATAATAAATATCATTTTATAAAATGATATTTCCTCAAAATCCCGACTAGAAAAACTACATGGCGTGTAATAATAAATACACGGTGTGTACTTGTTTTTCATTGAAAACTACACGACGTGTACATTCAATGTACACTGCGTGTATATCTTATTTTAATTTATTCATTTCCTTTCGAAAATAAAAACTATGTGGTGTTCACATTTAATAATACATGGCGTGTACTTGTTTTCAAAATAAAAACCACATGACGTGTAATAATTAATACACGACGTGTACTTGTTTTCATTTTATTCTTCCTCCAACATTAAAACGATTTAGGATTCCTTGAATAATTATTAAACCACGTATGGGAATAATCTTTATTATACTTGAGATACTTGAATACACTTTGTGTGTGACCCTCTAGGCCTCTTTCTTGTTGGCATTAGGTGGGCTTTCCTAAAGTCCAAGATTACTTTATAGCAACGGGTCAAGGAACCCAAGAGAAATTAGTTGATGTTGCATTGACATATCACCTCATACAAACTCTTACTGTGTAATTTAATCCCTTTGTCTCAATATCTCATCAAGCAGGTTTCATGGAAATTTCATAAACCTATATTCTTGATTTTTCATTCTTTCACTTCCATAAATAAACTCGTCGTGTCACCATAGCCGTGGAATTTGTTCGATAGTTCTATTTCAATCAAAGGGCCTGAGATATCTACTTCCATAAATATGAATGGGAAAAATCCTTCCTCGACTTATCCATTAGAAAATTTTCATTCGTGATGTACCCTACGTACCCTACTTCCCACCAACTCTCTTCGTGATGGTTTTCATCAGCAAATCTAAGTGTGAAAGTCATGACATGAGTTAATGATAATCTTCCAGTCTAAGGACCATTACACACGCTCATAGATAGAAATTTACGATGACACCAAGACATGCGGAATTGCTACTGGCAGTTTTGTTCTCATAATCTCCCATCTTGGAGATTACCAACTGTGAACTCCTTGAGAGAGAGTCTCGTCTACTTATGAGTACTCGCACATGATGGTCTGTATAATATGTGTCCTATCATTGTTTGGCATCCAACCGAAGATCTTTATTTAAGAATATTGTTATATAATTTCAAGGTTCTCATCATAGAAGGGATCTACCACGGCCTTATCAATGCAACAAATATTCCTGGACATTATTATATTATAGTCATGCATAACAATGAACAATATATAATAAGTGAACATTCATGTAATCAAAGTACAAAACAGTTGGCTCTCAGGACACCAACCCTAACAGTTAATCCCTTTTCTTATACCATAGTTTGAACTGCTTAATGAAACAAACTCACTAATATGAATAAAGTATCCTGATTAAATTTCCTTGTTAAATGATATAGTTTTTAGATAAATAATTTAATTTTAAACTATGATGAGGGTGATAAAAGGGTACCAACTTAAAGATTCCTTAGACGGACTCATCGTGCTTTATACATGAATCTTGTTATTCTTTATAAACATGTTGAGGGTGATACTATCAAATCCAAGGATGGGCTCACCATGAATCTTTCCTTTACCTCAAAATGAGTGAAATCAGTTCCCTAGGGGAGAACCCATGGATAGGATCAGTGGCATGATGATTGTGTCATGCCATGAGAGATACTCGGATCCCTATGTGTGATACTAGGGACAGAATCGGAGTTTTTTCTTGTTGTCTTTACACCATTCCTAGAGTGATACTTCATATATCATTAATGGGTCACCTTGGATGCACTCCCATGGAATTAGACATATACAAATACCCTATAAAGATACTTGTAATTCCCTTGGGATCCGGACGACTCTTAGTAATTTAAAAAAAAGTTAATTAACTTAAAGTGTTAAAATGTGGAACTGAAACACCTAGGACATTCCCACCAAGCCAAATAATATTATTGGGGGTGGTCTATCCTTTGAAACTTTTCTTATAGAATCTCTTAACATATTTCACACTTGTGCAGGTTGCCTCAGTTCTGAGAAATATGGCTTAGGAAGAAGTAGGTAGAATTGGACAGGTATCCCATGTGGAACCCAGTCGTATGTACCTTATTTATTTATTTCCTTTAATTTATCATATTTCACACACTACTCATTCTATTTAGCATGAAATGGATTGATCTAAACACCATTAGTTGTGGCCTACTGAGTATATATTGTACCCTCCTTAGGTCACCCTTAGTAACCAACAAGACATTATGATTGAAGGAATAGATAAATAGAAGAATCCAACTTATGATGGTTGATTATAATTTCTAGGATGGTGTAAGAACCCAGATCTTCTTTTCAGGTATGTTTCCCTTTTCTAGTCATTTTTGTGAAAAAGAGGTTTTTATGAAAATTTATTAAGTACACATCGTGTACTTTATGAGTAAACATCATGTACTCAGTTACCATGGGTAGCCGGGTGCTAGTCGTGTTGCGGCCATGCACATGGCCATGTGTGGTGACCTGGAGACCACCTAATGCAGGGGCTGGTGAAGGCAAGTACATGACATGTACTTTCTTTTTTTCATTAAATGGACCGAGGTCATGTCTTATCGATAAAAACACCTTCTACTTTTCCTTCTTCGACCAAGAGCACTCGTACGACCACGTTTCTTCCCCGAGCCCCCGATCGAGCACCCGTTCTCCGAATCGACTATCGTCAATTGCGTTGGAATCACCTCGGTAAGATCTTCCTTATTCTAGAGCTTCATTTCCTTATTCTTCCTATTTCAAGAGTTATATTCGATTGAACATTTTATATGTTTTTGTAGATATATGGTGTTATTGGGAGATTCAAGGCTTAAGGTTCACTTATATCGATCCTACAACACTGAGGTAAGTGGTTTGTGCCTTTATTTTGAATGTCTTTGAGTTATATGTGAAAAATCATCAATACCCATGAACGGGGTATTGCGTGTTTATTTTTTTAGCCCTATTGTTTGCCTACTATTCTTGTATGCTTGAGTAGAGGTTGAATTGATTGTGAATAGGGTGATTTTCTATGCTTTGGAGGTGCTTTCCCATGCATGTTTTTTATGGCTATTTAGTTCTGCTTAGTATGTTAGGTTGCCTTCTTTACCCATGCCTAGTATTGTAGAATGGTGTGACCATTTTCCTAACATGTTGTTGTTGTAGACTGTTGGCCAAGTAGTTCTTGAGGTTTACTTTGGCTGATACGTACTGCTATGCTTTCTTGACTTACACAGGGCTGTGAGAACCTGGTGTAGTAGAACATAGGGATAATGGATGTAAGGGATTATCTAGAGAGTCTGTTTACTTTTAAGATGCGAGACTATAGGGGGAATTGATGTAACTGCTTCCTCAGAGTGTCTGTAGTTCCTCGATGCGGGCCACAGGGGGAATGTGACATAAGTGCTTCCCCAGAAAGCCTTTAGTTACCGACACGAGACTATAGGAGGAATTGATGGAAAGTGCTTCCTCAGAGAGTCTATTCAAGATCTGAACCAGAGGGGTGAGACTATATGTACTTCCCAGAGGGTTGCTTGTGAAGCTAGGTAAGACTAGAGGGGATAGGCCGTGATTACTTCCCAGAGGGTTACCTTTTGTGTATAGTTGTTTTCTTGTGCTGCTAGGTAGGACCAGAGGGGATAGGCCATGAGTACTTCCTATAGGGTTACCTTTTGTGTTTAGCTGTTTGCTTGTGCTACGAGGTAGGACCAGAGGGGATAGGCCGTAAGTACATCCCAGCGGGTTAACTATTTGTGTTTACCTGATTTGATTAGCTGTTGCTTGATATATGAACTGAATGCATTGAAACTGTGGATTGGTTACTGCTGCGTACTTCCTTATTTACTGCTTCCTTTACTCATTACCTTCCATATATTCACTGACGGTTAGGCACAAATCTTGTGGTGGTTGCCTACTAGGATTTTGTCTCACACCTTATTTGGTCCATGCTTTTGGGACCAGACATATTATATTTCTGCAGGTATAGATAAGGGAAATCTCCCTTCTACTTCAAGTACTTGACTATTATAGAGATGGAGAGCATGGGACCAAGCTGAGGCTTGCGATGCTGAGGAGTTGTTTATCTATTTGCTTTTGTAATTGGGTTTAGTAATATTTTTCATTCTAGTATTTCAATTTTTATGGATGCTTTCCTAGACATATGTATCATGCATCATTTTTATAAATGTGCTCCAGCTGTTTATTCCTTCAGTCTTCCACTATTTCTTGTTGTTTGGCATTACTATTGCATCTTTTATTGTATATTTGTTTACTCCCGCTATGTTACTCTGCCAATGAGGGCATATTTTCCCCACTATCACACCCAAGGCCCTCGCTGCTAGTCAGTAGCCTCTGGAGTTTGGGGAAATGTGCTTGAGGCCATGTGACCAACCGGGTACGGGGTGTCTCCAGGCAACTTCTAGAACCGGGACGTTACCTATGGCGTATGGGAGTAGAGGACTAAGCCTATGCTTTTGATGCTATTCATAGTAGTTTTTGGTCATTTTGGAATTTTGATAGCATGTAGTTTAGACTCGTATCCCTTGTATCCCCCATGTACTCGTTTTGTAGAGCGACATGATCATCAATATTAGTTTTCATCTATTATATATTCTACATACACTTGTTTATTTATTTTAAATGTTTATTAATATTCTATTATTTTTTGTCTATTTTTACGGCTTCCATTATGGTGGGTTACTGGTCCCATTTTCTTAGCGTCTAATTACACTTTTTCTTATTTATTATGTACGATTGTGTTCCACTCTGATCTATGAGGACATAGTCTCCTCATAGATACATATTAAGCCTTGATGCTTGTCTGAAGCCTCTCACATACGGGGAGGCATGGTTGAGGTCTTGTGGACATTGTCTTAGGGCACAGTAATGTGGAACCCAGGGCAGGATGCTACATGATGACTAATTGTGGGACAATTATGGACTTTGATATCTCTTACATGGTTTAGATGGACCTGTTCTTATTTTGGGATTATATATTTGTCTGGGATGTAGTTGTATTTGACTGATTTGGATTTAGTTTCATTTCATTTGGTTAGAAGTGCAGCTTCTTGCACGAACCACTATATGGGAGGCCTCAAAAGAGGGATTGGTTTGTTGAAACCCGTTATTCATCAATTTATCCTCATTTTTTATGGATGGTCACCTTGATTCGATTTTGCATAATGTTTTTGTTCTTGTTTTGTGTTGCATCAAGTTGATAGTGTAGTGAGTTCCTTACAAGAATTGTTGTGTGGGAAGATCAAAAGAGATATTGGTGTTCTATAACATATCATCTGGTACTCCCTTCACATGTCAGTGTGAGTGGGAAGGGTTATCTTCCATGTTGTATTGGACTAGCACGGCACAACTTCTTGGTAGGGGGTGACACATCATCGACCAATTTCACTGCTGCATTTCCAGTCATGGTGGTGATGAAACTTTGTCCATTGATTTTCTTGGTTTTTGCTTCTCATTAGACTATCAATACTATCTTGAATATTTTAGGACATGTTTTTCAAAGTAATTTTTTCTTTGGTGATTGTAATGGGTTTCCACTTTTCCCTTTTTCCAAAATAGGTTCTTCTGTTTTTTAATTCAATAAAGGGGGATTGAGCCTCAACCTGTTCAAAAAAAATAAAAATATTTGTAAAAATATTTATTTATAATTATCATTATAAATATATATTTATAATAATAAACATTTATATTTATTTATAATTATATACATTTAGATTTTTTAATTATATTAATTATATTATTAAGATTAGGTCTTTATTTGTACTTTTTTAGTGTTGATAAAGATTTGTTTTATCAGTTCTAAGAAAGAATTCATAAAGATGGGTTTTATCTATAAGGACCCACATTTTTCTGGACTGAAGATTTGAGAAGAAATTTGAATTTTTTATTTTAGATGCTTATAAGGGTTAAAATGGTTATTTTCCTCTAGGAGATGATCACGGAAAATTTTTCTAACCACTTTTTTGGTTCTAAAAGAGGTTTTTTACCCTAGGATAGAAGTTTTTTGGAAATATGAGTTGTTCTAATTTTGGTGGAATAAATAATATTTTATATTTAATAAATTTAATATTAATCTATTCGTGTAGGTTCACTCAGAGATATATTTTGAATGGTGCATCATATTAATATTTTGTCTCAACTGTTGTGTCCAGAATGAGTATTTTTTCCTAGGTAAGGCATAAAACCGGGTTAGGCATTGGTGCCAGTTGGGGCTCCTTTTTCTTTTCTTTTTATTTTTCTTCATTTTATTTATTTTCTTTTTCTTTTGCTCCTTTCTCCCATGGATTATCACAAATTCCTCCCTCTTACCTCCTCTATAGTGCGATGAAGAGAAAAGAGGAAGAGGGAGGGAGATAGAGGGTGGAATTTTGGTACCCTCAGAGAGATCTCAATGTGCCGAATCAATGTGTGGCAATTGTGGATCATGAAAATGGGTGAAGCTTCAGCGATTTCTGCCCAAAGGAAGTACTTTTTTAATTTTTATAGAAAATATCCCTTAGAATTTAATTTTTCTAATTTTAACCACTTTTATTCTTTCTTATGGTCCCGTGTGGCCTGATCTATTTATTTGGGGGTGAAAACCGGGGTTTTAGGGGTTTCAAAGGTTTTCTATTTGGTAAAACAAGTCTACACGATGTGTAGTTCATGGAGACACATTGTGTGTTATTCCATTTTGGAAAAGATGAATGTTATGAAGTACACACCATATACTAGGGTGTACACATCGTGCACTATTACTCGACCGTGTATCCAAGTACCCGGCCATGATACTCGTGTAGGGGTACATGGCCATGTTGAGTACACAACCAGACCTCGTGTGGGAAGAATACCGTGTAAAAGTACATGGCCAAGACAAGTATATGGCAAGGCCATTTAAAGGACATGAGAAGGTACCCCATGTAGGGTGAACACTATGTACCTTCCTTATATGAAATATAATCAGGAATTTACATGTCGAGTCCAGCCAGAGTACACACCCATATGGGCCTTTAGAATTACATGTCATGTACTCATGGAGACATGTTTTGTACTTCCTCCTTGTAAACCTTTTTGGTTTTTTTATATCTTTCCACCCATGAGTAGGATTTCAACCCATGAGTAGTCTATTCTGATTACCTTTTCCCATAGATCGTGTTCGTAAGACACGTGAGGTGTTTTGAAGACTCTTAGGTGGTGTTTATTTAAATGAGAGGTTCTTTCTCTAGTTATTATAATCATTTTTATCCTGAGAGTGAGACCCTTTGACCTAAGATGATCCATGAGATATCTCCCATGACCGAGGCCTTCATAGATTTTACTTGAGAATTTCTCCATTATGATATGTTCCCTTATGAACTCATAGTCCATGAGTTCAATTATTTCAATGATCCCTTGTAGGATTCCTCTACTTTTTTGTTGAACTAGAGGATCTCATATAGGATGCCTCTATCCTCTTACTATTACCAAGGATCCCTTGAGGTATGAATTTGCTTAAAAGATAATATAAGGAGTCCCTTGTAGGATCCCTTTACCTATGTACTATTATAAGTATCCCATGTAGGATTCATCTTCCTTCTTATATGGTTATATAGGGTACCCTATTGGATACCTTCACCAAAGTTTCGTTATAAGGATCACAAGTAGGATGCCTCTACCTTTCTTATCTTTAAAAGATCCTATGTAGGATTCCCCCCTTTTTCCTTTTCATATAAGGATCATAATTAGGATTCCTCTACCTTTATTATCTTTAGAAGATCCTATGTAGTATTCCTCCCTTTTTCCTTTTCATATAAGGATCCCAAGTAGGATGCCTTCACTTGTGTTTAAACAACAATGATCCTAAGTAGGATGCCTCTTCGATGTTTTGACTTGAGGGAACTAGTGGGTGCCCTATTGTTTGTCTGACCCTAAGTTAGTATGTTGGGTTTGGGTAGAGATGGTAGTGAGCATCACCTTAGAACCCATGTCAAACTTGTAATCCCATGGGGATATGGTATTAGTGTTGGGTTTAGGCATTTGACCACCATCGCACTTTTGTTTATACTTTCACATGTTTATTGTTGATGCAACGATGTTTAGCAGAGGTGATTTCCGGTTGGTGGTTGTTGAGCCTAATGTGAGGTGTCATTATTTCATTTTGGAATTCGTAGACATTCTTCCTAGGATATAATTTCTTATTCATGTTATTTATTATGTTTATTGGTATACCCAGAGGTACTACCTAGGATCTGACAGTTGAGCTGGTATTTTTGATTATTGAGATTTCTATAGGTGTTTCTTAGAATCAGGTTATTGAGCCTTTCTTGATATATATATAGGATGCCTTGGAAATTTCTAACTCCTTGGATCCTAAGGAATTTTACACCTTGAGTGGTACTTGGATTCCAATTATAGGAATACCTTGGATGGACACATAGGCCTAATGAATTTTATGAACTAAGTGATGTGTTGATTCCCCATTGTAGGAATTCCTTGTACGGACTCATAGGCTAGTGTATTATGGTAGTGGATGCCTTAGAGGATCTCCTTGGATCCTGATTCCATTAGATTCGATGGAAGTTTCTCCCATGGATCTTGATTATATTAACGGATTCCTTGGATGATTTTTCTCCTTGGGTCTTAATTCCATAGGATGCCTTGGGAAATATTACCCCTTGGATCTAGCTTTCTTGGGATTAATTTGGACATAGTATTTTGACATGCTCCTTGAACCCCACCCAAGTCTTTACCAAGTTTCCATCAAAGTTCTTCTGGGACTCAATGATGATGACTTGTACTTCTATACATTGGATTTAACCCTTTATGGTCTGACACTAGATTATACGGCATGGCGGTGATGGATTTTATACATGTGATTTCATAGTGTTGGATGATGAGAATGAATTTGTATTTATACCATGGATTCATCCCTTGGGATATGACATGTTATTACTCATCATTGGCCATAGCTGGTTTAGGTGACCTTTTATAGGATTGAACATTGGTAAATAGTCTCCTTCTTTGAAGTTGTTGGAGGCGAGTACAGGTTAACCTAGGTGTGGGATGAGTATCCCCCCATGGTTATGTATCTTGCTCATAGATATTTCCATTGTTGGATGGAGTTGGTATATTTAAATTGGGATTACATACCCATAGATCAACTTAATGACACACTACTTGAGTGGTATTCCATCTAGCTCAATTCCCTTGCACAGGATGTCTAGGCGATCAGGATTATAGACACAAGGATCAATTGCTGATTGATTTTATGTTATTTCATTCAATTACTCATGAATATTCATATTTTTGTATATATGTATAGGTATGGGACTATACATATATGAATATATTGATATGAACATCCATGGTGGAACTTACCCAGTTTATTAGGATCATAGACCCAGGGTTCAACAATGGTTTCATGTTTATTGGTTTTACTTATATTTTCAGTTGTGTCTCGGCTTGGCTGAGCACTTTTTATTTTGAATAAACTAATAGTAGCATATTTATTGGTTCCTCAAGGGTGTGGCCTATTGATATTATTTCTCACCCCTAAATTTACACCTCGTTGTATGTGTAGACCTTTTGTAAGCTTTTCAGGTTGAGCACGGTTTTCATGGTGTACATGGCTGAGTCCAAGAGTTGCATGATCAAGTGGGGTTTCTCGTGTGGGTTATTCTATTCAGGATTTTTCATTTTGACAATGTATGGAGACCGGGTATGTATTTTGGCTTGAAGATAGTAGTATATCCTTGTACTTTTATTTTAGATTATTTTTTATATTTGTATCTGTATGGTCGGACCAATGGGTGAATTGTGTTGTGTGTATGGAAAATATGCTTGGTATTTTAAATAATTTTATTTTATTATTATAGCATGTTCTATTTGAGTTCATTTACTGCTTCTATACTCTAATTGTTTACCATTGTGTGTGATACATAGCTTTTTCCACTATTTTTATACTATAATATAAGATAATAGTCTCCCCATTGTCACACCCTAGGCCCTCACTACTAGTCAGCAGCCTCTAGTGTATGGGGAGGTATACTTGAGACCTCCTAACCCACCAGCTTGGGGGGCACCATTGTAGTGGAATCCAGGTTGGGATGATACAAAGTGGTATCAGATCTGTTATTTTCCTAGTCTTTACTATTTGGGATATGGTAGACAGGAGTATTAGGAAGGTTTTGGAACCTATGACAGATATCGAATTGGTGCATTGAGAACAATTGTTTTGGTAAGAATTCATGCATTCTAGGGGTACGTGATTGTTGTTCTGATCTGTGATGATATAGTTATATATGATTTTCAAATTGAGAGATGCACATGTTGTGTGGATGTTATGATTTAATATGGATATATGGATCTTTTCCATTAGAAATATACCAAGGATTGATTTCAACTCTTGGATGGAAAAGTCAAGTGGTGTCTCATGCGTCATATTTGGAATGTAGGATTCACATCATATAGGCCTTCTAGTGTGTGGTTTTACTGAAGAATGAGGCCTTTTGGGCCTACTTATATATATATATATCATTCTTATGGCATGTGATGTGGATCTATATTGAGGTTTTGGTATTGAGTCTGATAACTCAGTCCTAATGCACGAGAGGTGTAGTGACCCTAGTAGGTCAATGTGGCAGATGATGCATTTATATTGTACCCCTTGTAGGGTGTTGTTTTATAGGTCATGGATATATATTCAAATCATTGAGTATGATGCTGATGGATACCATGAATGTTCTTACGAATTGGACCTCCAGGGGTACGACTATATATATATATTCTTGGTGAGTGTCAGCTCAGTCTCTCTTCTCTATTGTTATCATGACCTCTAATCAGTGGTTCTTTTTTAGGTTTATCAATTAGGATTAGACCCTTATCGGTCGTGTTTTCAGTTTTAACCCTTATAGGTCATTGTGATATTTACCTTCTTTAGAGATCTTTGATCATTTAGTTTAGGTGGTTAGACCTTGTGACCCTATTGTTAGAATTGTTCTATAAGTCTAGGTGGGAGATCTAGAGGCCCTTAGTTTGACTCCAACCCTTTTAGCTTGATGTTCTCTTTGTTTAAGGGTATCCTACATGATAGGTTGTCCTAGGGTTCTGAATTCCTTTTAGGAATACATATTTGTTTTAATATTGTTTAAGATTTAGTTATTGTAAGTTCTCAGGTTTTAAACTATAGGCATATTGATGCCTTCGGGTTTTGACAAACACCTTGGGTGATTTGGCATCCAGACTAGTTTTGACAGGAAATATTTATCAGGTTCCTAGCCCAGTAGACTAGTGTTTATGTTGTTGCTAATGTAGTAATAGTGTGGGAAGATTCTCATGACTGGAATGATGTCTTGTGATGGGAATTCATTGAATAAATCATGGCATAGGTGGGGTGCCCAATTTTAAAGAGGTGTTCCAAGGGAGCTTCTGTCTTAATGATACTAACATTCCATGTAGCATGTCCATATTATCCTTGTAATGAATGACTATTTAGAGTATGAGTTGGGTGTTAAAGGTATACACTAGTTTCACACGGTGCCATTAAATCTTAATTAGTGAGTGGTTAGGTGAAATCTGAGGACCGATGTTTTCAAAGACGTGTCATGGAGGGGTTCCCTAAGAGTTGTGGTTAAGTGAAAAATTTCCCTCCATGGTAGAGGTGACATCATTAATGATCGAGTACTAGGATTGGGTTGAATGGTGGATGGATCTTGGTCAGGTATTAATAGGACATGAGCATGGATTAGAGTGAGATATACACACCTTTCAATGTAATATTAGTATACTTATAGTTAGATATGATCATGGCCTATCTTGAATTCATCTTGAGTACATTGGGAAAGTTTAGGACCTACACCAATATTGTTTTATTTTAAATGTTCTTCACTAGTTGAGTAAGAAAACATGTTGAGGTTTTTCTCAAGGAGTGTTGTAAGGGAAGTCATATGTTGGGGATCGTACATTGGTCGTTTGAGGGTGGTGACCCTCATTTTTCACTTTAAATCAGTGTTTTTCAAGGGATATTGATCTTTTATTTTTTTGGGATGATGATAATGGTATTCATATGGTCAAGAGTACTGCATCGGTCTCAGTTAAATGTATTCATCATAGGATACATTTTTTGACTTTATGTGGTTGGTAGTTCTACAGTCCAGACAACATGGTTTTGCAGATACTCGAGTTGAGAGCTTGGCTATTAATCTTAGCACCAGGATTCTCGTGAATGAGATGGTTTATGTTGGGAATATTGTAAGGTCCTATGTTTTTTCGGACTAACGTTTTGAGTAGAAATTTTCATTTTTTCATTCGGATGCTTATAAGGGGTAAAATTATCATTTTTCCCTAGAATATGATCTCAGATAATTTTTTTGACCACTCTATTGGTCTCAAAATAGGTTTTCTATACTAGTAAATGAGTGTAGTGTAAATATGAGTTGTTTAAATTTTGGAGGAATAAAATAATATTTAATATTTAATAAATTAAATATTAATTTATTCACATAGGTTTGTTGAGAGATATCTTTTGAACAAAGCATCTGATTGAGATTTTGTCTCCTCGGTTGAGTCTAGAATGAAGATATTTTACTAAGTGAGGAAACAAATCAGGTCAGGCATTGGGGATGGTTGGGGACCCTTTTTCTTTTCATTTTATTTTTCTTCCTTTTCTTTATTTTCTTTTTATTGTCTTCCTTTCTCCCTTGTCTTCTCATAGATACCCCCTATGGCCTCCTCCTTACGACAGAGACAAAAAAAATAGAGCGGGGGAGAGGGGGAGATAGGGAGATCATGGGGAAGTGTAGTACCGTTGTGGAGCTCTTGATACACCAGATTGATGTGCAGAAACTGTTGACCCAAGAAATGGGTGAATATTTGGTTGTTTACACCAAAAGCTGGGTCCTTTCTAAGTTTTACCACAAATACCACTTATAATTTTTCATTTTATAATTTTAACCCCCTATTAAGCTTTATTTTGGAGCCTTGTGGCTCGATCTGTTGATTTGGGGATGAAAAAGATGGTTTCAGGCATTTCAGAGGTTTTTCGTTTATGAAAACCGGTCCACACGACATGTGGTTCATGGATACATGTTGTGTGTTTTTTTTTCATTTGGGGAAGATGAATTTTTCAAAGCACATGTTGTGTACTGGGGTGTACACACCATGTACTAGTATTGGGGTGTACACGCCATGTACTAGCACTAGGCCATGTAGCTAAGTACCTGGCTAGGCTACCCATGTAGGGGTACCTAGCCATGTAGAGTACACAGCCAGAACCTTTGTGGGTAGGATTCAGTGTAGAAGTACACAGTCAGGCCAAGTACATGGCCAGGATGTATGAGGGACATGGGAAGATACCCATGTAGGGTACACACCATGTACAAACCTTACACACCCTGTAATCATGCAATTACATTCCAAGTTTGGCTATATTACATGCCAAGGTGGGGATTCGGGAGTACACGTCATGTACTCATGGTGACACACCATGTACTACCCCTATGTAACCCTTTTGGGTTTTTAATATCTTTTAACCCATGATTTTTATTTAGACCCATGATTTTTCTATTCTGAGTATCTTTTCGTGTAGATCATGATTGTAAGACTTATAAAATGTTTTGAGTAATAATAGGTGGATTTTCTTGAACAGATAGGTTCTTTCTTCGATAATTATAATCAGTTGTCTCTTGAGAGTGAGACCATTTGACCGGAGAGGAGGTTTGAGCTATCTCCCATGACTGAGGCCTTCATATATTTTCCTTAAGGATGTCTTCTTTATGAGATGTGATCTTATGGCCTCAGCGCATGTGAGTTCAGTTGTTCTAAGGATCCCTTGTAGTAATCCTCTACTTATATGTTGACCTAGAGGTTCCCATATAGGATTTCTTTATCCTATTAGTGTTTCTAAGAATCCCCTAAGGGATTCATTTTCTTACAAGCTAGTTTAGGGAGCCTCTTATAGGATCCATTTACCTATGTACCATTTTTAGGATCCCATGTAGGATGGCTTTTCCTTCTTATATTCTTATAGAGGGTCCCCTATATGATGCATATACCTGAGTTTTGTTCCGAGGATTCCAAGTACAATGTATCTGCCTTACTTATCATTAGAGGATCCCGTGTAGGATTCCACCCTTTTTCCTTTTCATCTAATGAACCGAAGTAGGATTCCTTCACTTGTGTTTAGATCTTGAGGATCCTAAGTAGGATGAATCTTCAGTGTTTTGACTTGAGGGACCCAGTGGGTGCCCCATTGTTTAACCGACCATGATATACTATGTTGGGTTTGGGTAGAGATGGTAGCAGGTGTCACCTTAGAATTTGTGGTGAATATGTAATCCCATGGGGCTATGGAAGTAGTATTGGGTTTAGGTGTTATTCCACCCCCACTCTTTTTTTTATACTTTCACATGTTTACTTTTGATGCAGGTTTACTATAGTTTCTTCCTAGATGGTGGTTATTGATCCTGATGTGAGGAATCTTTGTTTCTCTTTGGGATGCCCAGACGTTCTTCCTGGGATACGGATCTTGAGGCATATTATTTCTTATGTTTACTCATTTACCCAAAGGTGATTCTAGAGATCTAGATATTGAGATAGTATTTTTTATTATTATATTATTGGGATGTTCAGAGGTTTTTTCTAGAATCCATTTATCGAGCCTTACTTTATGTAAATAGTTTTCCTTGGACATTCTAGCTCCTTGGATCCCGATGATTTGTATGCCTTGAGTGATACTTGGATTATTGTTGGAGTAATTCCTTGGACAGACTCATATCCTAATGAACTATATGCCTTGAGTAATACTTGGACTCCCCATTGTAGGAATTCCTTGGATGGACTCATAGGCTAGTGGATTATGGTAGTGGATTCCCTAGATGATATCCTTGGATCCTGATTCCATTAGATTTCATGGAAGTTTCTCCCATAGATATTGATTACATAGTGGATGCATTGGATGAGTTTGATCCTTGGGTATTGATTCTGTAGGATTCCTTGGGCCTTGATACCCATTGGATCCAACTTTCTTGGTTTCACTTTGGACACAGTCTTTTGACATACTCCTTAGAACCCACCCAAGTCTTTACAGATTTTCCATCGAGATGCTCCTGGGACTTGAAGAGGATTACTTGGTCTTGTATACCTTGGATTTGATCCTTTGTGGTCTAACACTTGATTATACAGTGTGGTCGTGATGGATGTTAGACATGTGACTACATGATGTAGGACAATGAGGATCCCTTGGTCTTTATACCATGGATTTGGCCCTTAGGGTCTGACACGTGATTACTCAAAATATTTTTTAGTTAGTTTCAGTGACCTTTTACAGGATTGACCATCGGTATACGGTATCCTTATTTATAGTGATTGTAGGTGAGTACAGGTGAACCCAGGTGTAGGATACTTATCCCTCTATGGTGACGTAGCTTGATCAAAAATATTTCAAGTGTTAGCTGAAACAGGTATATGAAGATTGGGATTATAGACCCAGTGATCGACTTAATAATGCATGGCTTGATTGGTACAATGTCTAGCTCAATTCCATTGCACAGGATTTCCAAGCGATTGGGATTACTGACCCAAAGATAAATTTTTGATTGGTTTTATGTTATTTCTTTCAATTTCTCATGAATATTCATATTTATGAATATATAGAAATGGACATCCATGGTTTCACTTTCCCAGTTGACTAGGATCACATACATGGGGTTCGATTTTGGTTTCACATTTATTGGTTTTACTTATATTTTTAGTTGTGGATCTGCTAGGCTAAGCACTTTTTTGTTTTCATACACATATAGTAGTTTATTTATAGGTTCCTCATTAGGGTAGCCTACTGAGATAATTTCTCACCCCTACACGTGAACTTTGGTGTACATGTAGACCTTATGTCTTATTTTCAGGTCAAACATTGTTTCCATGGTGGATAGAGCTTAGGCACAAAGTTGTATGATCATGCAAAGCTTGTTTTGTAGGATTTTTTATTCAGGCTGGTGTAGTTCTACAGTGTATAGAGACTGGATATGTGGTCTGGATTGGAGATAGTAGAAGATCCCTGCAATTTAATTTCAATTTATTTTTTATATCTGTATATGTTAGTGGGTGACCAGTGTTGTATGTATGGAATAGTTGTTCAGGATTTTATAGAATTTTAATTTACTATTACAGAATATTCTATTCCAGTTTATTTACTAAATCATCACTCTGTTGGATTACTATTGTTTTTTATACTTGCATTTTTTCACTATTTTCTTACTCTAATATGAGGGAATAGTCTCCCCACATCACACCCTTGTCCCTCACTACTAGTCGGCAGCCTCTCGCATACAGGGAGGCATGCTTGAGGGATCATAACCAACTAGCTCGGGGAACTGTTTTAGTGGCATCTAGGTCAAGATGTTACATTATTTGTGCTTATTATTTTAGAACTGATAAAAACGCTCTTTATCAGTGCTTTTTTGAAAGCACTAATAAAACCCTTCCCAATATTTTAAAAAGAACTCAAAACTAGTTGTTATTGATCACTCTATTCAATCTCTCATGGAACTGAATCTCTATTATCTCTCTCCCTTGATAATTTTGGATGAATCAAAACCTTAAAACCAAAGGTATATTATCAATTGTGATTGTCTCTCCCCTTCAAACATATTTGTTGGTTTTTAATTTTTCTAAATGATTTAAATGGAACACATGGAGATCTTATTTGTGATCAATATAACTCATTGATTATCCAACCAATATCTCATTCCTCGATTCATTTTTGGTTCACCCTCTCCCTCGCCTTCAAATTTATCTTCACTCATTCATCATTATTTCTCACATTGATTTCATGAATCTCCAAGTTGTGCACATTAAAAACCCTTACCACTTATCTTGTAAGGTGGTCAATGAAAATGATAAGTATGAAGAGTTTTGGAAATGCGTAGATGGTAATCAGCTCCAAGTTCCATGTATCCCTCCTCTCCTATGGATTAAAATTAAACAATTATTTCCATTTTCTTCCATTACCAGGCAAAAGAATCCCGATAATTTTAATATCTCCTCATTTGTATGTAATTTTTATTGGAATTATGAAATGAGTTTAATTTAGTTAATATGATTTGTTCCAATGTTTTATATTTATAGAACTTGATAAAAATTATGTCAAAATACTTTTGGTACTTTTACACATACTCTTTATCTATATGCTTTATTTTTTGTTTTAGTTTTTTCTTAACAATTTTATCTTGTTATGAAATTAATAAGTTTTCAAAAAAAATTTAATATTGTTTAATATTTGTTAACATTATTATTATATTTTTTCAACGGATGTAGATTTTTTATATATCTAACACGTGTGATATATAATTAACACATGGGTTATGAACATGGATTATGGATTTAAAACAAACTATCATGTATGAAAGAACTTGACATTATGATATAATCAGAACATGGAGGTTTTATTTACTTACATGTTGTCAAAATATTATATCACATCACAACCCAAAACATATTACTTCACCACTAATGGAATATTAATATGTAGAGATAAAATATGGCATGGATCCAATGCTAATTTATCTAACAAAATCAATCCAAAATAATGAGCATTGTGATGCTCAACTCCTACACTATTTTGAACTCCAACCTACTACACTACATGTTAAGTATTTAACAATAGTTTCTCTTCTTGATATTTTTCTTCCTTATTTAAAAAATAATGGTTCTTGTCTTCTTTTAAAGGTTCTTTATTCAGGTTCAAAGGATTTTTTAGTTCATGAAAATGATATTTGAGTTATGTAGTGCTTTACCAAGTAGAAGATTTTTTTTGCACTGGTTTTAAATGAAGGAATTAAATGAAGACTACATAGATATAAATATAGATACATTATTTCATATATTCACAAAATTGTGTGTAAATATGTGAAAATATATGAGTGGTATCTATATTTATAAATTCATACATGTGTAAGGACAAAGGATGGTTCAGGAACTCAAATTCTATATCTTGAACTTGGTTTCTAAATATTGTTCTTAAAAATGGGATTCTCCAAATGGTATTTTTAAAAGTTGATAATCCTTTCAAATTTTAATTCCCTGGATGGATTTTTTTTCATTTAATTACATGTTTTATAAAATGTGGCTTAATTGTTTAAATCCTTGTTATGATTATAGTGGTGGTTTTTTTCACTTGGGTTGTTTAAAATTTTTACTTTGATTTAAGAAATGTAATGTTTTAAAACATCATGTGATGTTTAATGAATTGAATTTCTTAGCATGGGTTGTTGAAAGGCCACTATGATAACATGTGAACTGTCTAAAATGGTAATGGAACATGGGAACCCCAACTCGATACTTCTCGTTCATTTGATTTAAATTCTATTTTTTCTTCAAACATTGGGTTCTCAAGACCATGTGATTGGGCCCTATCAACGTTTTCATAATATGAAAAAAGATCAAATTAATCTTCTAAGTATCATGTCACTGAAACACCACATGTCCTTCTATGTACCAAGTGAAGAAATGAAAAAACACCAACTCCTCTCTATTGTTGATTTTAATTTCTTACTATATTTTCTAGATCTTATCTCTCTATTTAATCATATGAGATATTTTCAAATTAATCCTACATGAGATTTATTTTTTTTAAGTAGATAAAAAGTTAATTATATTCTTGTAACTTTATATATATCGAACATTCCTTTCCTTCAATGATTTCCAACCCTAAAAACAATCTGAATACCCATTATTTGACACATATTAACTTAGAAAAATGAATTCATATTTCTTAAATGATTCTTTAAGAATTTATTTTTATGGTTTCCAAGATTAGAATTTATGTGTATTTTTTTTGTTAAACATTAATATTACTGAATCAAATAAGATAGATATGAATCAAAAATGTATGGACGTTGATCGTATGAATAAAGAGTATGAGGTTGAGGTTAAATAGTTCCTCAAGTTTTAAAAATATCATGCATATGAACCTTATCAAATCTTTTGTCTATGTTTACATTGATATTATTCAAGACTAATTAGTATGGAGGAGTTATAAGAACACTTGATCTATGACATAATATATCAAAGTTATAAATCTTAGACTAAACATGGGGAAACCGAATGTAGCTAGTGACTAGGATAAGGATATGTTTTATGAATTGCCTGATATGATTACAAGAAGAGTAAAATGATGAAGACCATATTGAGAATGTGATTAATGGTGAGAATGATGATGAAGATCATATTGAGGAAATAATAATGAAAGTTTAAGATGAACTTCATGATTTTTCAAAATTGTTTTATAAGTTAAAGTGTTGTGAAAAGACATTATTTTATGTTACTTGTACTAAATATTTAGCATTTTCATCTATATTGAAGATATATAATTTAAACGCTGGAAATGGATGGAGTGATGAAAGTTTTACTGAACTAATTTTTCTCTTGAAAGATATGTTCCCAAAAGATAATGGACTTCTTTTCCAATCATATTATGCTAAATGAATGTTATGTTCAATGGGTATGTTCTATAGAAGAATGCATGATTGTCTAAATGAATGTATATTGTTTCAAAATGACTAAAAATCACTAAAATATTCCCAAAGTGTGGTGCTTCCTAATACAATAAAGATAAATTGGGTCCTATGAAAGTTGTATGGTACTTTCCAATCATTCCAACATTTAAGTGCTTATATGAAATTGAAGATACTATAAAACAATTGACATGTAATGAAGATAAAGGAATAAATATGGTAAAATTCATCACCCAGCAGACTCTCCTCAGTGGAATAGAATTTATCATGAGTGTCCTAAATTTAGAAATGAGTTGAGAAACTTTCATCTTGCATTGTCTATAGATGGAGTGAATACTATTAGTTTTCAAAGTAGCACTCATAGTACATGGTTGGTTAAATTGGTAAATTATAACTTTTCAATGTGGTTATGTATGAAACAAAAACACATTATGTTATCTCTTCTTATATCAGGACCAAAACAATTGGGTGAAGATATTGATATTTATTTGGCTCCATTGATCAAATATTTGAAAATATTGTGGGATTATGGTGTTACATTGTATGATTCTTACATAAATGAAGATTTCAGGTTAAGGGACATGTTGTATACGATGATAAATTATTTTTCTTCTTATGAAATTTTTTCAAGATATAGAATTATAGTAACTCAAGAGTGTCCCTTTTTTGAATAAGGTACATAGTCAATTAGGCTAATATATTCATCGAAGACTGTGTTTCTAGGATATCATAGAATTATAACCCAGTCATATAAGTATTGATATTAGATGAAATAATTATATGGGAGATCAATAGAAAGTACAACACTTTCTTTACTAATAGGTAATCAACTAATTGAGAAATTAAAAGATATGGACATTTCTTTTGTTAAACATTTTTTGAAAAATATTATAAAAACCGATTGAAAATAGAGATCAGTTTTCTTTTTAATTACCATACTAGAATTTTTGTACCATGGGAATTTTCTTGATCTTATGAATATTGAAAAAAAAAATTTGATAGTTTCATTGGAATTTTATGAAATAAACTAAGAAAAACAATGGAATTAGGCTAGGTTGGACATGATTGACATAGAAATACGGGAAGATTTGGAACTAGTGAAGAGTGAAAAATGGACTTTTCTTCCTCTTACTACTTAAACTATTTCCAAGAAAGAGAGATATCAGTTTTGAAATTTCTTTAATAGTGTAAAATTTTCATAGGGGTATTCATAAAATATCAAGAATATCATTCCAATGGATTATTTAACGTTAAAGGGTCTAAAATCACATGATTTTCATGTTTTTATGCAAGATATAATGCATGTAAATTTACGTTTCATTTTTCTTAAGAATTTACGTCATACATTAACCAATCTCTATTTATTTATAAAAGATATATGCATTAAAGTAATAGATTTGGTGAAATATCCAACTAGGGAAAAGGAAATTTGTGTCATATTATGTGAATTGGATATGTTCTTCCCACCAGAATTCTTTGGTATAATGGTTCACTAAATGGTTCACTTGGTAAGTGATATTAGACTATGTCGTCCTATTCATTATATATATATATATGTACACCATTTTAATGGTATATGAATATTTTTAAAGGGTATTCCAAAAATTGGATTCATCCCTAAGGTTTTATAAAAGATTGATTTGTTTCTAAGGATGACATTGAATTTGATACCGACTACCTTCCCAATGTGGAAAGAATTGGTTTACTAAGATATCATCACACTAGGTGCATTTTAGGTAAAGTAATTTATGGAATAGATGTTGCCACAATTACTATTATGGAGTAGGACCAAGCCCACCAATACGTTTTATATGATAGTTTAGAGGTTGTTTCACATGTTGAAACCCATAAAGTAATTATTAGGCATTTGAATCCATAAAGGGATAAAATATTGATATCAAACAAACATAATTAATAGTTTATAGGATGGTTTTGAGATTATATTTTTAAGGAGACAACTAAAAATCCAAATTCAATTTTAGGACTTTTGATGGTTATCTATAGGACCAAGTGTGCATGTATTATCTTATAATTGTTATGTAATTAATGGTTATACATTCTATAAAAATGGACATGATGAACGTAGAGACATAGAAAATATTGGAGTTAAGATTTTGGATGAAGTAATACATGTATCTGGTACCATAGACATAAATCTATTTATATAAAAATGACATACGTATTCATCATCAAAAAAAATATGGACACTAAATTATACAACATTCTAGTGTCAATTTTTCAATGAAAGTAGGTTGATAATAGAACTGTAGTTGAAATAGAAGAATTGGGATTCATGAAAGTGGATTTCATTAAGGGTATAAATATAAACCGTTTATGATGTCATCATAGGTAGTACAAGAATTTTACAATCGAGATTATACAAATCAAAAGTGTCTAATTTTTCTCTTATCAACCAAACCCACTAACGGTTCATATGTAAATTCAAATGAGGATGGCCCTTTCATTAGGATGTCTCAATAATTTCATATTTTTCCAATGTATAAAGGGTCTTGTATGTCATAGGAGACCACAATGAAGGGATTTTATTACTCTATAGAGGGGTAAAATCCCTTTGAACTTTTAAAAAATAGTTCAATAATTAGGTTATATTTTTTTAATATACATTTATTTACCTCATATTATTATCTTTATACTATTAAATTTACATAATATAATTAAAATTTCCAACCACTTCTATAGATAATGAATTATAAACATGTTGATTCTTCTAATCCTAAGGAACAAAATGTTTCTCAACATGTTACTTCTCCTAATGGAAAGGAACAACAGCCTTCTACACAATTAGATGCTAATAATCCAAAGGAACAACATATTGATGATGTTGAAGGTGTGGATATGGTATATGGTGAAAAAAATGTGTATCAAAAAACAAAATCATCTTAGAATGATGGTGCTGAGAAATATTATTAAGGTGAGAAACAAATGTATCAAATTCAAGGTTGTATGGAATTCATGTGGCCAGCCTGTTAACCCCAACAAGGCCATGTTTGGTAGTTACATTAGGATCACCACTCTAATGTGTTTTATAATTGATGTATATTCATGGAATAATTTTGTGACCTCACTTAAGATACTAATTTGGGAAGATATTAAGGTAAAATTATGACATACTTAGTTTATTTAACTAAAAAAAATAATGAAACATTGATTTACTCTTTGTTAACCCTTATAGAGTGAATTTATATTAAATGACTCCTGAAATAAATTTGTAATAATTCTATTTGGAATAATCAAGATGATTTCAGACAATTCTTATGAAGTGTCATATCAAATATGTTTAAGGGAAAATAAACCCGCACCCACCACAGATATATACACACTTGATAAACAAACTAGCATGGGATTAATTTATTGGTCATAATGAGCAGGCATATTTTCAAATACATTGCGGCTGGTAATAAATTACTTATAAATATGTGTATTAATCACTTTTATTAATAATTATTAATTTATGAAAGAAAAACTAATTTCTATAAATATGAAAGATGTAGAAAAACAAACATACCCCTACCATAAAGCAAGGATGGGGTATGCTTTACTTGAAAAAAATGGTACATATTTTAAATTTATCGTAATAATTTTATGTGAAATGAAACAAAAACTTTATTATGTTCCTTTTTTATATGAATATTGATGAATCAAAATCCAAATCCACTTTCATCCCATGTCATGTTTTATGGAAGGAGGCATTTATAAATAATGACAGGCTATTAATAGATAAAAACTAGAAAAAAATGTGGGAAGCATGTGTAAGTATGGCATAATAAAAAAAATATTTAAATAGATACTACATAATAATGATTATTTATTTTCCAATATTTTTTATCTAACATAGACACAAGAATCGTCATCAGTTTTACCTAATGAATAGATACTATTAGTGGCCTTGAAGATCCCATAACTGTATGGCCACATAAGAGGTGTGAGTTTTGGGGTATCACCCCAAAAATATTTTGAAAAAAAATTAATATAGGGATAAAGATAAGAAAATATAAGAGATTAATTCATGATTAGATACTCTAGAAGAAAAAATTAATTAGTAGTTAGAGTTGTTAGAAATTTTTATGGGAAGGAATAAAAGAGGAGAAATAATACAAGAACAACCACTACATAAAGATCACCCCCCACCCCCACCATAATTGAGGTGATTCATTCCCCTCAAAGATCTTTCTTAGAATATTTAATCAATATTTTCCTAATTTTTTTTGTGAAATGTCAATCAAGCATACACTGATACCTTTCTAGTACAAATATTTTATAGGGTAAAAATGATTGTAATTTTTATCTATCAATACCCACCCATAGACTTATTATGAGGAGTATTGTGTACAATATCCAAGGAGATATTCTACACAATAAACATATTTCATTAGTTCATGTGGTAGTAAGGATTTACATAGCTCACGAGTCGAGCATTGCGATACATACTCCATTTGATGATGTGGATATTTATATGGTCAGTAAATCTAATGGAACATTCATATCATGGTCGTTAGATCTTTTAAAAATACATGTAGACAAGAACATATTGATTTTAAATTTATTTTTCATGAAAAAACATTAACAATTGATGAAAAAGGTCAAAATTGAGGAATTTTATTACAGATGGACAAAGGGAATAGGGTAAAATAGAAGGTCAGATCAAAAACCCAATCAAAAATATCTTCACAATGTACCTTTACCCTACCCATTCAACATCTTTATTTCTTATCATTAAAGGTTCATAGGGATGCAACATTAGAAAGTGGGGATACAACCATAATTTATTTTTGAGAACAAATGTATGGAGAGGCCATTACATACAATATAGGTCTTGAAAATGTAAATGAAATCCTCAAGCTTGAATGACTAGGAGTTTTAGTTATAAATGTATACAGGAGGTGTGTTTTCATGATTTGTTTTTCCAATCGTTGATATACTAATTAAATTATGACTAATTACTATTCATAATTTTTTGAAGTCATATATATCAATACTATTTTAATGGGAAAACCTATGAATAGAAATTTGGACTCATTAGTCATCACATCACTTCTACACAACTATTATCATTAGAACCAAATTAATGTGAAGGAATAGTGTAAAAATTGTCCATAATGCTTTAAATAAAACTTACAGATGATAGACTCTTCTTAATACCCATGTCGTTGGGGTAAAACTCTACAATTTGATCACATCATATATAGTTTCATTCATTTCATTACCTATTCCTTTTTATTTTTTCAGTCAGCATTGGTTACTCATTGTAGTCAATTTGAATACACTAAGGATTTATTTTCTAGATTCAAGGCATGGATACCCAAAACATCAACCACACAAGATGATGTTTGTCAATTTTAAATAAACTACATGAAACATGTAACGACCCAAAATTTCATTAATGGAAAATCCCTCTTGATCCAGTTAAATGTTTCTTTATGAAAAATGTTTTTTTTATAAGATGTCAACTTCTTTAGTTTAACGTTAAGATTTGTGACCGTTACTTTTATAGCCGTTGAACAGTGATCATCTGGGTAGTTTAAATATAAGGCTTTAACGAACCAATTTTCTACTCAGACAAAGGAAGCGATGGCTTCATCCAGTAGAATTGCCCCTTACGAAGCCCATTTGTCGGAGCTCGGAAAGGAGGTGGCGTCTTTGGGCTTTTCCCTTGACCAAGCCCAAGCTGAGCTTCATCAAGTCAAGCTCGAACGTGATCGTCTATGGGAAAAATGGAAGTTGATAGAGATTACCACTCGAGCGATGTTATCCGAGCAACCCCAAGAGTCTGTCACCATCGCACACCTTACCCTTAGGTCTTATGCGGCTATTTTAAGGGGTTATGTAACAAATAAGTAGCACCATGTTCATGTACATTATTTTTTTATATAATAATGAATATAATTTCTAGTCATTTTTGATACATTGTAATTAGTTTTTAAAGTACAAATAGTGTTTTTAGTTATTATTTAATTAAGAATTATATTTTATTAAATTAAAGGATTTTTGAATTAAATAATATTTTAATAAAATATTATTATTAATATTAAATTAAATTTTATTAAATATAAATGATCTTATAATTTTATGAATGCAATTAAAATTTTTATTAAGGTTTGAAATCCATTTCTGTCAAAACCCGTGAATTTTTTATAAATGTCGGTTTTTATTTTAAAAGTGAAAATTCACATATTTAGAAAATTATTTAGATAAAATAAATATTATTTTTGGAATCAGGACGTTGAAATTATCCAACGGTGAATTTTTCATAATTTTCTGAGACAGTCAAATTTTTGGGTAAAAATTAAATACCATTTAAATATATAATGTGTTTTATGACATCATCATGACCCAATGGTGATGTAATAAAACACCATAATCCTTATGTTCGGACAATATATGTTTTATCATTAAAATAATGAGGTTTTGGGTTTGTTTGACTCACTTTTCAAATCATTAATGGATCCCTCAAGACTTATTCAACACTTTGCCTTTTTAAATTAATTTCCATGGGAGTGTGACTCACCTCCACATAAGCAACCCTAATTTTTTAATAAGTTAGGACCTTGGACTTGTAAAATATTGTTTTCCTCTTTACTTTTCCAGAAACCATGGGCAAATACCATGGTATGGTTTGTGGTTTGGATTATTTTAATATAAGGGGTCCCAAACCTATATAATAAAGAATTCTCTCACCTTTCCTATATAAACTCACCCAAGCTCCCACTTCCTCCTCACTCAAAGCCCTTGAAGTTCGTCCAACCTCTGCCCTACTCTCTCTATAATCCTCTCAAGGTGCCCCAAGCTCCCAAGAAGCCTCTCACAAGCCTCTCTCTAGCCTTTGGAAGCACACTTCCAAGTAAGGGGTTTTCTTCCTTTCTCTTTTTTTGTCAATTTTCTTTAAGTTGTATTTCCCTTTTTATTTCAATTATGAATGTTGGGGTATGGTTTCTCACCTCCCCCATACTGCCCTCTTATTGTTTGAATGATGGGAGAACCCTTTCTCTCTCATTAAATGCCTCCCATGTACACCCGTTACTATGCCGAAATTCCGAAAGGAACTTCTCTCTCTTCTTTTATATTCAAGCAATACTTTTGTATCATGAATCTAAATTCCATTTCTATTGTTGGGACATGTATATATATGATCTCCTTACTGTCCATTACATGTAAATATGATGAGGAACCCCTTTCTCTCTCATCAACCTTTTTTTATTAATTCTTATGTCACGCTGTTACGCTGCCGAAATCGCACCGATTTTCTAAGCCAATGTCTTTGTGTAGTGAATACCATGCCCATTTCTCCATCAAGGGTATTCACCTTTTTGCACATTTACTTATTGATTATAAAGTTTCATGTATGAATTCCACATTCCTTTATCGTGGAATAAATGATTATGTTTTATGAATCCATGTTTTATGATCCATGTGGCACACTTATGCATGAAATGAAATGTTTAAGAAGGGTGCGCCCTTTATAGCGCTCCAATGCATTGGGTAAAGTATAGTATCATGATACGTCATGTGCAATGAGTGTTGAATCATGCTAATTCAAGTGCAACAAGGGTTTACTCGTGCTTCAAGTGCAATGAGGGTTTACTCATGCTCCATGTGCAATGAGCCTTGGCTCATGCTAATTCAATGTTAAGTGTTGTTGCCACATTTCCATGTTATGATTATCATGCTTTATCATGCCTTTATGTTCATGTCTCTCTTATGCTCTATTGATATGCCTATTGCCTAAAATGTATTGTACTCCTCATGTTATTCATTGTGTACTCCCTTACTGGGCTTTATAGATCACCCTTTTCTTATGCATGTCCTCAGGTTATCCCATGCAATGCTAAGTACGAAGGAATGTAGTGGTCATGTAAAGGAAGTTTTCAATAAGGATGTTGTATTTCAAGTTTAAAGTTTTTATGTAATGATCCTAAGCCCCAAAGACACTAAACCTCTCGATATTCTTTGTTGTATCAAGTGAATTTTTATGTAATAAAGCATGTTTAAGTTGTAATAAAAAGCAGGGTTGTCATAGTTGGTATCAAAGGATAGGTTTAGTTATTTTTTGGATTAGGAAACCCTAGTAAAGCCTTAGATACAAGACTAATCATAATAAAAACATCCCTAAGTTTTGGTAAATACTAAGTAAGTGGTTTATCAAACAAATACATCCCTGTCTGGATACGAGCAGGTAGAGGAGGCTCTGGCACATATGTATCCTAGGGGTAAAACCCGAAAACACCGCTTTGAGATAGACTCGAATGGGAACTGGTGCACGAAAACGGGCCTTTCTGCACTCTTGGTTACGACACTCCCGGGGGATATGTTTTGATAAATTCACAATCTTAGTATGAACCCTTATTAAGGGAAAAATGCCCCTAAGGATATATGTTAGAAGGAAGATCATGAAAAGCCTGGATTGAATCCTATAGACTCATGAGTTAAAGAGATTAAAGTTTATTTATAAGTCATCAACTTTTGTCTTTGGATTACCCTTTATGTGCTACCCCTAACTTTCCTTTTATTCCAGCCAATGGCCGGTAATATGAGAACTCGGGCTAACAACCGTTGTGAAGATCAGTGTGATGATTGTACTTATGAGATGCCCAATCCAATGGGAGCGGGAATCGCGAACTTTGTCACGCTTCTCTCTCAGCTAACTCAAGTTTTGCATAGAAACACTGGTCAAGAGGAACGTTCAACCCCCCCTAAGAAAGAACAAGTCGCTATTGAAAGCTTCATGAGACAAAGGCCTCCTACTTTTAGTGGATCATCTGATCCCACGATTGCTGAAAAATGGATCAACTCCATTGAAAAGATATTCTCCATCCTCCAATGCTCTGAAAAAGAGAAGGTTCTCCTGGCGGCTTATCGTATGGAGGGTGAAGCTGATCAATGGTGGACATTGATCAAAAATACGAAGCCTGAGGAGGAGATCGAGGCTTTGGAATGGAAGGTATTCCGGAAGATGTTTTTCGATAAATATTTTCCACGCACCCTCCGTCTTAAGATGGAAAGGGACTTCCTTTCCCTCAAACAGAAAGATGAAGAATCTGTGGGAGCGTACGAGGCAAACTTCACAAGGCTTGCACGATACGCTTCCGGCTTTGTCGTTACCCCCGAATGCAAGGTTTACCGCTTCTTTGGTGGGCTGAAGCCTAGCTTGCAGAAAGCATTAGCGATCCGTGACTTTGACAGCTATGAGGAAATTGTCCGATGTGCCCTTGAGGTTGAAATGGAGATCGGAGAATCACAGGGGTATCATGGGGACAAGAAGCGGAAGGTGGACTTCAATGCTGGTGGTCCGATGGATAAATCCAACGATGCTAAGAAATTCCAGCACCCCACTTGCCGAAAGTGTGGAAAGAAGCACCCTGGAAATTGCCTTAGGGGGACAAGAAAATGCTTCAAGTGTGGAAGAGAAGGGCACCTAGCTGTTAACTATCAGCAAGAAGGACCCGCGACTGCGACAGAGGAGAGGAACGCTCCGTTCGAACCTCAACGCGTTGTTCAATGCTTCAAATGCAAAGAACCGGGTCATTTTGCGAATCAGTGCCCTAATCCAAGGGTTATCGGAGGCAATCAACAACCTCCAAGACAGCAAGGAAGAGCTTTTTCCATCACTTCTGCCGAAGTAAACCCCGACAACGAAGTGGTGACAGGTACGCTAGTTATTCATTCAATAATAGCGAACGTACTTTTTGATTCAGGTTCTACGCATTCTTTTATATCTCAAAAGTTTAGTAGAATAATCCCTGCACCACCACAAACCATGGAAGTAAAGATGTCGGTGAGTACGGCAAATGGGGCAATCATTGCATCCCATGAGTATAAGTCCTCCCCTGTTATAATCTGTGGATTGAATTTCCCGGCGAACCTCATCATACTCCCTTTGGTGGAATTTGATGCAATTCTTGGCATGGATTGGCTTTCCTTATATAGAGCCAACATAAATTGTCGGGAGAGGGAAATCACACTCCATATGGAGAATCGACCCCCGATTCTTTACAAGTGTCAGGAGGAAGATGAATCTCCTTTAGCTCCATCATCTCAAGCATGGATATTACTGCCTTATGAGTACGCATATCTGGCTCAGATGATTAAGTCCAAGGAAGAAACAACCCTTGAAGAAATGCCTATTGTGAGAGAATTCGCTGAAGTATTTCCCGAGGAACTTCCTGGTCTTCCTCCAAGAAGAGATGTTGAGTTCTCAATTGAACTTATACCTGGGGTGCTACCAATATCCAAGACTCCATATAGAATGGTTGTGGTTGAGCTTGAAGAACTGAAGAAACAACTATAGGATAATATGGATAAAGGGTTTATACGCCCAAGTGCATCACCATGGGGTGCACCAGTCCTCTTCGTCAAGAAGAAGGATGGGTCAATGCGGCTTTGCATCGATTATCGTGAACTTAACAAAATCACGATAAAGAACAGGTATCCTCTCCCAAGAATGGATGACTTGTTTGATCAGCTGCGTGGAGCACAATACTTCTCCAAGGTCGACTTGCGGTCGGGATATTATCAAGTAAGGGTGAAGAAGGAAGATATCCCCAAGACTGCTTTTCGTACAAGGTACGGGCACTATGAATTCATAGTAATGCCTTTTGGACTCACCAATGCTCCAGAAATATTCATGGACTTGATGAATAGAGTCTTTAGAGATTACCTAGACAAATTTGTGGTAGTCTTTATAGATGATATTCTAATATACTCCAAAACCAAGGAGGACCGTGAGGAGCATTTAAGAACTGTATTGGAGACTTTGCGCAAGGAGAAGCTCTATGCCAAGTACAGAAAGTGTGAGTTCTGGTTGAAGGAGGTCTCATTCTTGGGCCATATCATCACAAGCAATGGGATATCTGTGGACCCCTCCAAAATAGATGCAATTGAGGGATGGCCGAGGCCAACATCGGTAACTGATATCCGTAGCTTCTTGGGGTTAGCTGGATATTATCGACGATTTGTGAGAAACTTCTCACGATTGTCCAACCCTCTTACCAAGCTAACTCGAAAGGGAGTAAAGTTTTCTTGGAGTGATGAATGCGAAGAAAGCTTCAAGGAGTTGAAAAGTAGGCTTATCACTGCACCTATGCTCACTTTACCCACAAGTGGGGAGCTTTTTGTGGTATTCAGTGATGCTTCGAAGAAGGGCTTAGGATGTGTGCTGATGCAGAATGATAAAGTGATATCCTATGCCTCAAGGCAGTTGAAAATCCATGAGCGAAACTATCCAACACATGATCTGGAGTTGGCGGCGGTGATCTTTGCCTTGAAAATCTGGCGGCATTATCTCTATAGAGAGAAATGTGAGATATATACTGACCACAAGAGTCTTAAATATATATTCACACAGAAAGAGCTTAATATGCGCCAGAGAAGATGGATAGAGCTCATCAAGGATTATGACTGTCCAATACATTACCACCCTGGGAAGGCGAACAAGGTGGCGGATGCCCTAAGTAGAAAGGATCCAGCAATTCTATCAATGATGAGAATTGAGAAGGATCCAATCTTCTTAGACTTGATGAAGATGGACGTGGGAATCATAAAGAAGGGAACATCATCAATCCTTTCACAAATGATTGCTCAACCATCTCTTTTAGAAAGGTTAAAGGATGCTCAAAAGGATGATGCAGGAATCCAAGAAAAAGTGGAAGCTATTAAAAAGGGAAAATCCTCAAAGTTTAATGTTAATGAAGAAGGAATTGTGCGGTTTGGGAAAAGAATATGTGTTCCATCAAGTTCGGAGCTGAAGAAGGAAATTTTGGATGATGCACATAGTTCAAATTTCTCTATTCACCCAGGGAGCACAAAGATGTATCGAGATCTCCGAGAAAACTTTTGGTGGGATAATATGAAGAAGGAGATCGCTGAATATACATCAAAGTGTCTGGTGTGTCAGCAAGTAAAGGCAGAGAGGCAGAAGTCTAAGGGGATGATGCAACCATTGCCCATACCAGAATGGAAATGGGAGAACATCACCATGGACTTCGTCACTGGACTTCCAAGGACATCCAAAGGAAACAATGCAATCTGGGTTGTTTTGGATCATCTTACAAAGACTGCACACTTCATTGCTATTCGAGAGGATTTCTCTTTGGATCAACTGGCACGGATATATATCAGGGAAGTGGTACGGTTGCATGGAGTACCACTATCTATTGTGTCTGACCGAGATCCAAGATTTACCTCTAAGTTTTGGAAGAGTCTTCAACATGCTCTGAATACTGAACTAAACTTCAGTACGGCCTATCATCCTCAAACTGATGGCCAATCCGAGCGGACTATCCAAACACTTGAGGATATGTTGAGAGTGTGCTCAATGGACTTTAAAGGAGGATGGGATCAACATCTTCCTCTAGTTGAGTTCTCTTATAATAATAGTTTCCACTCGAGCATCCAAATGGCACCATATGAAGCCCTGTATGGGAAAAGGTGTAGAACACCGACATGTTGGGATGAGGTCGATGAACGTAAGCTGCTTGGACCAGAAATGGTCGAAGAAATGGTGGAGAAGGTGAAAACCATTCAGCAGCATATCAAGGCAGCCCAAAGTCGACAGAAGAGTTATATAGATAATCGTCGACGAGACCTTGAGTTTAAAGTCGGAGACATGGTGTTTTTACGCATATCTCCGTGGAAGAAGGTCATGAGGTTTGGAAAGAAAGGGAAGTTAAGTCCAAGGTACATCGGCCCTTTCGAGATTCTTGATCGTGTTGGGGCTGTGGCCTATTGACTAGCACTTCCACCTACTATGGCCAAGGTGCATGATGTCTTCCATGTATCCCTCTTAAGGAATTACATACTAGACCCTTCACATGTACTCTCTTCTGAGGTGGTAAAATTAGAAGACGATCTTTCTTATGAGGAGCAACCAGTGAAGATCTTGGATTGTAGAGAAAAAGTTCTACAAAATAAGACAATGCCCCTCGTCAAGGTGTTTTGGAGAAACCACAAGTTTGAAGAAGCAACTTGGGAGTCGGAGGATATGATGAAGCTAAGTTACCCACATTTGTTTTAGTGTGGGAAAAGGAAAATTTCGAGGGCGAAATTTCTTAAGGGGGGAATGTTGTAACGACCCAAAATTTCATTAATGGAAAATCCCTCTTGATCCAGTTAAATGTTTCTTTATGAAAAATGTTTTTTTTATAATATGTCAACTTCTTTAGTTTAACGTTAAGATTTGTGACCATTACTTTTATAGCCGTTGAACAGTGATCATCTGGGTAGTTTAAATATAAGGCTTTAACGAACCAATTTTCTACTCAGACAAAGGAAGCGATGGCCTCATCCAGTAGAATTGCCCCTTACGAAGCCCATTTGTCGGAGCTCGGAAAGGAGGTGGAGTCTTTGGGCTTTTCCCTTGACCAAGACCAAGCTGAGCTTCATCAAGTCAAGCTCGAACGTGATCGTCTACGGGAAAAATGGAAGTTGATAGAGATTACCACTCGAGCGATGTTATCTGAGCAACCCCAAGAGTCTGTCACCATCGCACACCTTACCCTTAGGTCTTATGTGGCTATTTTAAGGGGTTATGTAACAAATAAGTAGCACCATGTTCATGTACATTATTTTTGTATATAATAATGAATATAATTTCTAGTCATTTTTGATACATTGTAATTAGTTTTTAAAGTACAAATAGTGTTTTTAGTTATTATTTAATTAAGAATTATATTTTATTAAATTAAAGGATTTTTGAATTAAATAATATTTTAATAAAATATTATTATTAATATTAAATTAATTTTTATTAAATATAAATGATCTTATAATTTTATGAATGCAATTAAAATTTTTATTAAGGTTTGAAAGCCATTTCTGTCAAAACGCGTGAATTTTTTATAAATGTCGGTTTTTATTTTAAAAGTGAAAATTCACATATTTAGAAAATTATTTAGATAAAATAAATATTATTTTTGGAATCAGGACGTCGAAATTATCCAACGGTGAATTTTTCATAATTTTCTGAGACAGTCAAATTTTTGGGTAAAAATTAAATGCCATTTAAATATATAATGTGTTTTATGACATCATAATGACCCAATGGTGATGTAATAAAACACCATAATCCTTATGTTCGGCCAATATATGTTTTATCATTAAAATAATGAGGTTTTGGGTTTGTTTGACTCACTTTTCAAAGCATTAATGGAGCCCTCAAGACTTATTCAACACTTTGCCTTTTTAAATTAATTTCCATGGGAGTGTGACTCACCTCCACATAAGCAACCCTAATTTTTTAATAAGTTCGGACCTTGGACTTGTAAAATATTGTTTTCCTCTTTCCTTTTCTAGAAACCATGGGCAAATACCATGGGATGGTTTGTGGTTTGGATTATTTTAATATAAGGGGTCCCAAACCTAAATAATAAAGAATTCTCTCACCTTTCCTATATAAACCCACCCAAGCTCCCACTTCCTCCTCACTCAAAGCCCTTGAAGTTCGTCCAACCTCTGCCTTACTCTCTCTATAATCCTCTCAAGGTGCCCCAATCTCCCAAGAAGCCTCTCACAAGCCTCTCTCTAGCCTTTGGAAGCACACTTCCAAGTAAGGGGTTTTCTTCCTTTCTCTTTTTTGTCAATTTTCTTTAAGTTGTATTGCCCTTTTTATTTCAATTATGAATGTTGGGGTATGGTTTCTCACCTCCCCCATACTTCCCTCTTATTGTTTGAATGATGGTAGAACCCTTTATCTCTCATTAAATGCCTCCCATGTACACCTGTTACTATGCCGAAATTCCGAAAGGAACTTCTCTCTCTTCTTTTATATTCAAGCAATACTTTTGTATCATGAATCTAAATTCCATTTCTATTGTTGGGACATGTATATATATGATCTCCTTACTGTCCATTACATGTAAATATGATGAGGAACCCCTTTCTCTCTCATCAACCTTTTTTTATGAATTCTTATGTCACGCTGTTACGCTGCCGAAATCGCACCGATTTTCTAAGCCAATGTCTTTGTGTAGTGAATACCATGCCCATTTATCCATCAAGGGTATTCACCTTTTTGCACATTTACTTATTGATTATAAAGTTTCATTTATGAATTCCACATTCCTTTATCGTGGAATAAATGATTATGTTTTATGAATCCATGTTTTATGATCCATGTGGCACACTTATGCATGAAATGAAATGTTTAAGAAGGGTGCGCCCTTTATAGCGCTCCAATGCATTGGGTAAAGTATAGTATCATGATACGTCATGTGCAATGAGTGTTGACTCATGATAATTCAATTGCAACGAGGGTTTACTCGTGCTTCAAGTGCAATGAGGGTTTACTCACGCTCCATGTGCAATGAGCCTTGGCTCATGCTAATTCAATGTTAAGTGTTGGTGCCACATTTCCATGTTATGATTATCATGCTTTATCATGCCTTTATGTTCATGTCTCTTTTATTCTCTATTGATATGCCTATTGCCTAACATGTATTGTACTCCTCATGTTATTCATTGTGTACTCCCTTACTGGGCTTTATATCTCACCCTTTTCTTATGCATGTCCTCAGGTTATCCCATGCAATGCTAAGTACGAAGGAATGTAGTGGTCATGTAAAGGAAGTTTTCAATAAGGATGTTGTATTTCAAGTTTAAAGTTTTTATGTAATGATCCTAAGCCCCAAAGACACTAAACCTCTCGATCTTCTTTGTTGTATCAAGTGAAGTTTTATGTAATAAAGCATGTTTAAGTTGTAATAAAAAGAAGGGTTGTCATAAAACATTTTATAAATTAACTTCAAGTTATACATTTTATATTACGTTTTAATGAAAAAAAATATGATACTTTAAATGTCATGAAAATCATGGAATGAGGACAGTATGTGAGCACAAAAAACCTATCCACTTCTACAAATAGATAAGAATTAGTGTGTATATAGTAAAATTTCACTATTAAAACAAGTATCAAAACAAATTACTTATTTTTATTATTGTTTATACAGTGCTCGGAACAAAATAATGGAAAAGATTATGGTTATTATGTTTGAAAATATACAAAAAATATCATATTACATAGCAAAATAGTGTTGACACTCTGTTCCATCACAGAGTCCAAATATTGAATAAGGGAAGTACCTCAAGAAAAAAAGAGGGAAGATTCATCAAGAATTTCACAAAGGCATTAAGGCGCGCAAATATACCTGTGCACCTACCTTGGGCGCGCAAATCACGTGCACGCCAAACATAAGGCACGTAGGTCACGTGCGTTCCCAAGGTGAAATTTCGCACAATCCTCAGGTGGCCTATACATACCCCATGTGGGCCCCCCATTTAAAGGAGGAAAAAAATCCAAAACTCAGATTCAAGCTCTGGTCGCCCAAGTCTCCGTCTGAAGTCTTCCGAACACTTCTAAGGTAATTCTTTACCTAGAATAGAAGATCAAAAGAGGAATAATAAGGCCTAAGTATTAGAACTCATCAATACTTGCACGACTAAGTATCCATACCTTTAAGGGAAGTGATGATACTTGCACACCGCTTTTCCCTCTCAAGGAAACTTACGTGCCACCCATCTGAAAGCCTCTAGGGATGATACTAAGGGCTCCTATTTAAAGTCTCCCAAGTATCACTTCATAGGTTCTTCATCTCTCAAGTGAACTCATGTTACGCAAGTATACTTGCGTGACTAGGAATTACGTGCTCGACCAATACTTCCATGCCTCCTTCTAATTCACTTCCTTTCCTCAAATCCACCTCTCCTCTTAAAGATTTAGCCTTCAAAACCCTCTTCAAAGTCATTTATGGCATGGTTCCTTTGTTGGATTCCTTATCTGAAAGGAATTCTGTGGAACATCTCTTAAAACATCATGATTTACATAACTTTATGTCACTAAGGTAAGAGATTTCCTTCATTTTAACCTCATCCTTTAAGATGAGAAGATATTTAATCTGTGCATCCTCCTTAAAAGTAAGACCCAAGTCCCCTAATCTGGGCATCCTCTTTAGGAGTAAGCCCCAAGTCCCCTAATCTATGAATCCTCCTTAGGAGTAAGCCACAAGTCCCATAATCTGGGAATCCTCCTTAGGAGTAATCCCCAATCATAATTTCTCTTAACCTGGGCCTCCTTCTCAGAAGTAAGTCCCAAGTCTTCTTATCTGGGCATCCTCCTTAGGAGTAAGCCCCAATCATAATTTCTCTTAACCTGGGCCTCCTTCTCAGGAGTAAGTCCCAGTCTTAATTTCTTTTGATTTGGGATTCCTTCTCAGGAATAAAACCCAATCGTAAGTCCCTCTTAAATTTTTGGCTTCCTTTTCAGGAGTAAGTCTCGAGTTAAAACCCAAAATCTCTATAAAGTAAAAACACCTTTATGGACCCTGCTATTAGGGTTATTTCCTAAAAGTCTTTGTCTACATTTACTTGGGCGGTCATACATACATAATCCCCACATCATTTCTTATGATTGCATCTTTTGTGTCACAATTGTCAGGTTTTACTAATACCTCTTATTTCTCACACCGAGCATGACTCACGTGAGCTTAGAGTGTAAAAGTAATTATGAAATCTCTCTTTGAGCCATTAATCATGCATAAACCTTATACTTCTTTACTCGAACTATGTTGGTTCTGATTCCTTTTCTAACAAGTATATGTAGGTAGCCCATCTGCGGGTACGATCCCAACTATAAAATAATCATTGCCCTTCTGAACGACAATAAACTTCAAGTTCCCCACTAAGTGGCTTTAAAACTAGTATGGTTATCATAATAACCAAGGGATTTCTATATAATTTATTGGAGGATACCATTGACTAAGAATCTCTAATAAATACGGATGATTATCTATTGATGAAGAACCTTAAATACATATAAAATATTCTCTAAATCTCATACATATCAATCATTGATTACCAAATCTAAAGGAAAACTCATTTTCATGCTAGGTAAATTAATAAGGATTCATGAACATAACTCAAATCTATAAGAGAGTACCAAAGTAGACAATAATTCACCCCAAAAAGTGTGATGAGTCTGACCTTCCATCCTCTAGACCAATGCAAATTCTTAAGCCTCATCAGTCCATAACTAATGGGCACCTACCTTTGGAAAGTAGGTCCAAATGGATATAGAATCATTGGATGTTTCTAGTTCTATGAATAAACTTGTTAGAAACCGATTAGAAAGTTTGAACATTAAACAAATGAGGTCATCCTCATTTCTAGAGGAAACAAAAATGGTGAACCCGATGTGAATCCTTAACCAAGTTAAATTGTTTTTTTATTTGTTAGTCCCCTATTTAACTCAATGTGAGGGACAACAAAGAAATCAATAACATATGTGCTCATCCAAAATATCTAGTCTGGACAAACTTATCTTGATTATGTCTATTATATAAAATAGGCACTCTTTTCTAAGATCACTCTACATTACAGAAATGGCTTATTTAAAGTTCACACCTGTGAATTCCTTGGCCACTACTCCTGCTGGATCCTCGTCTGCTCTGAGGATGACATCACCTACTCATCATCTTCAACACTGGGTCTCAAATGGATTGGTTAAGGAATATTGTAAACATGGTACCATTCCAACTCTGGAGGCCGCTTGACAAGCCCTCCAAGTTAACAATTCACCCTGGTTGTCTGGATAGCGACGACCAGTGATCAAGAAGCAGGTGATGCCAACCACTGTATCCAACAGTTTTGGGTCGTTATCCCCGGAATGCAATTACCAGTCCTTCCCATATTATGGGGAGGTGAATGAGAAGGTCACTCAAGGCCTTAATTTAAGAAGACAGGAGTCCTTCCCGAGGGATCCCATCAAAAATTGCTGCCAGACTCATGCGACAGTCCACCCTAAACATGATGAGGGTATCACCTTTAGGGATTCGGCATAGGTTCCTCAGACCCGAGCACGCAAGAAGAACTGTTAGAGGAAAAATCTGGTCAATAGGGAGCAGGTTATTACTTCTACCTCCTCCAGAGAATTCCATAAAGCCAACTTGATGGAAAACAATGAGCGGGCATATACACCCATATGTCCTGATGTTATTGCTCAGCAGACTCATCTGGCAGTAACACGCCAATCCTGCCATGCAATTCTGGTGGAGTATTATAGGCAGGCATATACACCTGTTTATAATTCATCAGCTAGTCAGCAGACTCATTTGACTATAACCAAAGAAACTCTCCAATCAAATGTGGTGGGGAATAATCAGTAGGCACATACACCTGCAATTCATCAAGCTAACCAACAGTCTCGTTTGGTAGCACCCGGAGAACTCAGTCGGAAAGTTCCGAAGACAAATTTGGAGCAGATCAACTCTCTGCCCCTATGCATAAGTACTATCAGAATTTGTTGACAAGAAAAGGAGGACAAGAGCAGGAACATACACCTACTCCAGACACAGAATGGATGTATATTCCCATTCCGGTAGCTGAAGTCATCAAGCACATTCTGAAAATGGTGAAAGAGAAGAAGGAAATCCCTGCCCATATTCTGGATGCCTTTCAGAATATTATAATAACTTCAGTAGTATCATAGGGAAGTAATCATAAATCTATCCCTATCAGTGGAGTGACTCATCAATATATCACTCTATAACAGATACACACCTTTGTCCCAGTCCAAGAGGGTTGTGGGGAATACTCCCCCATGTCATACGAACAATCAAGTCAGGCACATACCCCTGATTTGAATGGAGATAGTCAGCCTAACCTGACCATTTCTCCTGATAAGGCACATACACCTTCCCATAATAACCATTTTTTTCAACAAGTGGTTTCCAAAGTGAGTAAGAAGGCGTCTAAGAAAAAGACTCGTCCATCACAGTCGAGAAATCAAGAGCCAATCTGTAATAATGCCTTGCTCGATGATGGAGTTCTTGAAGCCCTCAGACAATTATCTGTTGCAACTCAAGATTCTAATCTTTCATTTTCAAATTCCAGAAATAAAAACAACAATTCCAAAGGTCTTAATCATACATTTCCTCATGAAGGCTTTCTTCATGACAGTTCGGTCGATCTTGAAGTATCATATTCATATGAGAGCCATGATAACCCTCCTCATGGCCAGAAGATCAACGATCAAGAGGTTTCATCTTTTGTAGTAACCCACCATGGTGGTCCTCCCCATTATAATGAATTTAGCTACGAAATTCCTCTCCGCAGTAGTAGTTAGCATTGCCTAAAAAATTCTTCAAAGGAAAATGTAGTAACAAGAAATCCCTCTTATCTTGAGGCACTTGCAAATGTGAAGCCATTAATTTCTAATTCTTTACCACTAGCAGGTTAAATAATTTCTCAATAAGAATATAGCCCGAGGTGTAGGTCATTATCTGAACCACCCTTGGGTCATTCATCTTCTAGTTTGATAAATTAATTCTCTTCCAATATTGTTGAATCTGATGAAGAAACAAAGAAGCACCAGCTTTGGTATAATCAGGTAGAATAATCTTCATTGAATGATAAAGAGGAAGTGCTTAATATGAGAAAATAACTGGTGAAAGGTGAATTACCAGTCATGTTTTGGCCGCTAGCTGACTCTCAGTATGATATTCCAGAAATGTTGATGGAAGATTTTATTCACGATACTCATCTCAACATATAGAAAACTCTTTATCACTTAAAAGAGAAAATATTATCTTATGATGAATATCAAAATCATGTCAAGATAATAGAAGGGTTGCAATGAAAAATTTACTTGGCATCTCTCTCATTTTCTCGACATCTAAAGGTTGAAAAGCAGTAGAGATCCCTTCATTGTTCATGCCTTGGCGCATTAAAAAGCTTGCACTAGTTAATTACCAATGCCCCATCTGGTATTCATATCAGGGGATAGAGTGTTAATGGAGAATTGCATTTCATTGTGCTCTCCGGTCAACAAAGCCCACCAAAAGTGGTCTCATACAATGTTATTTTCCATGGCCAGCCACGGCCAATTGGTTTTGTGTGTAATCAAAGGCTTTCTTAAGAATAGGCCTCAACTAGTTCTTCCCAAAGTCAGACATACAAAGAACAAGTTGTTGAATTACTCTTGCATCAAGAAAATGAGAATATCGAAAAAAATCTCATTTAGAGCATGCACATCATCAGGTGAGAGAAGTGTCAAAAATCATCCAATGATTATTTGAGCCAGGTGATTTGAGTGGATGTAGGTTGATGTATTCGGCCAATTTCCGGACTAAGGTCCGCAAAATCAAGAGAGATTTTAAGAAAGTATCAGAGGTAGCAGCTCAAGAACCACCTCATCTTTCTAGGCTGGGGACTCTTTTAACCCAACCCTTGGGATCAACAGATGGGATTCAAGGAGTTGAGCAAGAAAAGCAGGAACTTCCCCAGTCAACCGTACTGGGGACTTTTTGAAATCCTCAATCTCTTCCTTAGTGAAATTCATTCTTCTCTCGATTAGGGAAGAAGCCACAAGAGGAACACAGAGTTGAACTATCAGGAGATTCCCTCCAAATTATGGTTCATCAAGAAATTTCTAAGGGGTCAACCAAAAAAAAGACAATGTCTCATCAAGGACATGGAAGAAGACAGTATCGCATAAATGCCGATAGAAGGGATGAAATGCATTATGCATCGATAAATTTCAGCAATACCATTGTTACTAATTCCCCGGAACATGAGGCTCACTCAGAGGGATTAGATAAAGAAGTTCCTATTCAAGAGTCTATACACACAGAAATAAATGAAGAAGGTGTGTGTACCAGAAGCGAGAGGGATGCCCAGAGGTAAGATATTCCTTCGGGTAATGCCCTTCCATACTCCAGAAAGGTAGATGCCAAGGAAAAGGGTAAAAGTCGGGTTGCGTCCCACCCTACCTCTGGAGAAGGCCAATCACTCTCATTAGAGAAAAGGTTCGCACAACAATAGGAATAAATGAAGGAGTAAAAGAGGTTGAATGTAGAACTACTTCAAGGTAGTCATCCTCCTAAGCATACTGGAGTCAGTCAGTCAAGGGAATTTGTGGCAGTTACTAGGATGGATCAATAATATCCTCCTTTACAAGTACACCCTCACAGGTCTAATACTATGGGTCATGCACAACAACAATCGGTAGTGCTGCCATCAGTTGCAGTACCAGTCACCACACCTGTCCAAACTCTAGTTATTTCACCTGCTCAGGTCCAAGCTCAACAATATGTTTCTCAAAAGTTAATAACTACGATTGTGTCATTAACAGCTCGGTTGGAAGCTATGGAGGGAAAACATGCACAAATTCAACCAGAAAAGTTATATTACCCTGAATGGGTTGATGCAATTCCACCCCATCAAATTTTTCAAGTACCACATTCCCAATTTTTAAGGGTTTGAGAGACCCAGAACAACACTTAACACATTTTGTTTCTCATTGTGATCCTATTATGAGAACTCCTCAACAAAAAGAAGTAGTTAAGATCGGTTGTTTTGTACAGTCATTATAGGGACCTGCTTTTGTCTGGTATACAAGCTTGCAATCCCAGTCAATTACCAGGTGGGAAGATCTCCGTCAACGATTCCTTCTTCAATTTACCTCATCATTTCCAAAGAAGGAAGTTTTCAATCTTAAAAATTGTAAGAAAAGGGGGAATGAAAGAGTTTCAGATTTCATTGCTCACTGTAAGGGATTAACATATTCCTTAAGCTTAGAACTCCCTCAAGAATAATTGTTGTCAATCTGTGTGGAAAATTTGCGTGATGAATTACGCACACCATTGATACCTGTGAAATACACAGGAGGGTTTTGAGACCTTACTTCAATCACTAAATAGATCTAAGATTCTATTATAGATACTAAGTCTAAAACTCATGTAATTCTATCAGCTCTAAGAAAGAGAATGGGAATAGTAGAGACTGCTACAGTTACACTTAAACAAGCATCTGTACCCTCTTCCACTTCAAAAACTTCATCTTATCGAAGGGCTCCACCTCCTGAGCATCAACAACAGAGTCCGTTTCATTAAGATGATCAAAGATATCAAAGAAATAAACAATTTGAGGAGTTCAAGAACAAAGTTTATTATTTACAAAATAAAAAAGTTCCTGGTTACTTCATTTCAGCTCTGGAAAATAATTTGGTACAGTTGCCAAGGCCTAAAAGGAAGAACAAGGAAGGAGATGAAGACCTTCCAAACTATTTCCCATTTTATCAGATGTGGGGTCATCCCATTCAGGAGTGTTTTGTCATCAAATACCTCTTACAAAATATGGTGGACTCGGGACAAGTAAAACTGAAAGGTTCTTTAGCCCAGGTACCATGTGTTACTACTAAAAATCCAGAGGAAGAAGGTGAGTATCATGAAGTCAAAATCAAAAATGTGCAGAAATATGATGATTGGATGTTCAGAAAAACGATCAACTAAACTCATGCCATTTTACGAACACAATTGAAGAAACCAATTATGTCTTCTGCTATGAATACCACAGCAAAACCCCCTTCGTCAGAAGGAAAATCCTCAAAGAGGCAACATAATTAGAAGAAAGAAGAGCAGTCAAAAGAAGATGAGCTCGTGTCAAAGCCTAAGTTGTCTTTGACTCTGCCAGATTTTATGTCATCTACTTCAAAAGCACAGGCACCACCCCACCAAATGGCACAGCCTAAACTGGCTAATCAGGCAGAATCTTCATCATATGAAGAATTGATCTTTGGTTCTGTTAACATGATTCACTTAACATATCCTTATTCCAGTCATAGTTTCGATCTTGATAAGCCTGAGTTCCCTGTATCAAACAGAGGAATTATAGGGAGTTCCTGTGGTCTAGGATACAGGGGAAGACATGGATATTTCAGAATCCACTATTCCAATCCTACCCCTGCTAAAACTGTATATGCAGTAGAAACTCATGGAAAATCCCTTCAGTAGGCTCAACAAGAACAAGAAAGTTCTTCCACACATGGCAGATTCAGTCCTGGCACAGTTATTTTGGAAGATCGGTTAGAAGTTACACCTCCTTCCTCTCATAAAATAAATATACCTAGTCGGTCTAATCTTCCAAATCCAGGAGTATTTCCAACTCCTACCATGATACAAGATGCATCTACTTCCAAAGAATCAACTTCTAAGGCACCTACGAAATCACATGTTCATGTTGGGAAACGCAGACCTTTAGATCAAAAGTATGATGTCTTGAAACATTTTTCCTAAGTATCAGCCAAGTTATCAATTCTATATGCCTTCAATCTATCAAAGGATCTTCAGGAGGCACTCATTGAGGCTTTTTCAATTCCTCAGGAATTCGAAATTGAAATTGTTGCGGTTGAAGCCTACCATATAGAGAATGATCTTACAGAGTTCCATGTAGTGATATCTTTTAGAGATGAAGACGAAGATGATGTTTTTCATGTACTTATTAGACCTTTGTATTTATCTGGCAAGGTCAATGATATAGACATCCAACGAGCTTTCATTGATAATGGTTCAGGAGTCAACCTCATCCCTATTCCTACACTTTGTTGATTGGGCCTCACCGAATCTGATTTATCTCCTTCTACTTTGATTTTTCAAAGATATGATAAAAATGAACAAGAACCTCTGGGTGAGATTACACTCAGAACTCAGTTTGGGGACCTTGTATGCAATTTAGATTTCATGGTTTTTCTTCATGACACAGCCTTCAAAAATTTTCTTGGAAGACCTTGGCTACATCAACATGTGGCTATACCTTCATAATACCATCAATGTCTCAAATATTGTTTCAATGGTCAAATTGGGCCATTGTATGGTGATAAAGACCCATTCAAAACAAGTGAATCTCAATACATTGAGGCAGAATTCTATCACATGAAGGGAAAGGATGAATCCATGACAAAGGAGGTTACCAAAATTAATACTCCATATGGTTTGGAAAAGATTCCAGTAAACCCATTCATACATATGAGTCTATATTATGTGTTTCTTATCAGTTAAATTGACAGGATAGACCCAAATCCAAATACTCTTATGTAAACTTCCATAATGTCAATTACGGAAACCAATCCAGACAGCATGGTAGAAGTTGTTGATTCACTAGGTAATGATGAAAGCTCAAATGGAGATGTCTTCATTTCATCCGCTGAAATCCAGTAATTCTATACTTCATCAACCAGGCCAGAAGAAATTATAGCAATGTCAGAAATGAATGATCTTGTCGATTCTCAATCCATTATCTCCTCTTTATTACCAAAGGAAGACCCTTCATCATTAATAGGGTCAGAAATGATATCCTCTTCTTCAAGATGTTCAAATTTTAACTTCTCTTCTGATCATGAAAATTCTGCTTCTTCATCTACTATGCAAGTAGAAATAGAAGAAGTAACACATATTGAAGAAGAAGAGGTAGATCTTAGGGATGCTCCTCCAGTATTTGAAGAAGGTATCTCTACCACTATGGATGAACTTAGAGAAATAAATCTGGGTACAAAAGAATATCCACACCCCACTTTAATTAGTGCGTCCATGACTCTTAAAGAGAAAGAAATTTATATTTAATTTTTAAAGAAAAATCAAGATGTCTTTTCTTGGAATTATATAGAAATTCCAAGGCTTTATCTTGATGTTTCTAATAATCATTTCGGTTTTCTAGAAAAACATCGAGAATTCAAGCAAGCCATAAGAAGAACACACCCAACTTATGCCTCCAAAATTGAAGCTTAAGTGGATAAGCTTATCAAAGCTAACTTCATTAGAGAAGTTCAGTATCCCAAATGGATTGTTAACATTGTCCCTATGAAAAATAAGAATGGGAAAATTAGAGTTTGCATTGACTTCAGAGATATTAATCGTCATTGTCCCAAGGATGATTTTCTAGTTTCGATCACAGAACTCTTAATTGATGCAACAGCTGGCTATGAAGCACTTTACTTCATGGATGGATATTATGGGTATAATCAAATCTGAATGGCTCCAGAATATGAAGAATATACAGCCTTCAGATCCCCTCAAGGTGTGTTTTTCTATTGGGTAATGCCCTTTGTCCTGAAGAATGCAGGTGCAACATATCAACTTTCCATACACCGCATCTTCAAACCCCTTTTAGGGAAATTTTTTGAATGTTATGTGGATGATTTGGTGGTTAAATCCAAAAAATGTTCTAATCACTTTGTAGATTTGGAAATCATATTCCACAAACTTCAACAACACAATTTGAAGATGAACCCCTTGAAATGTGCTTTTGGGGTAACCTCAGGAAAATTTCTCATCTTTTTTGTATGCCATCATGGTATCGAAGTATATCTTGAGAATAAAAAATCAATCCTTAGTATGTAACCTCCTCAAAATTTAAAGGAATTGAGAGGACTTCAAGGAAAGTTGGCCTATATTCGGTATTTCATCGCCAATCTGGCAGGAAAATTTTTACCCTTCACCAAATTAATGAAGAAGGGAGTCACTTACCAGTGGAATGAAGAATGTCAAGAGGTATTCAATATTCTCAATAAATATCTCTTGAGTCCACTAGTATTAATTCCACCTATTGAAGGAAGACCACTTATCCTCTATGTGACAGCTTTAGAGTGATCATTGGGTGCCTTCCTTGCCCAAAAGAATGATGCTGGGAATAAAAATAGTGTTTACTATCTTATTCGAACTATGATTGAGGCAGAAACTCGATATTCAAGTATTGAAAAGTGTTTCCTAGCGTTAATCTTTACAGTTCAGAAATTGATACACTACTTGCAACATCATGAGGTCCAATTGGTATCTTGCAATAACCGGCTCAAATTTATCCTTAGTCGTCCAACGCTTACAGGATGTATGGAAAGGTGGGAAATTATTTTACAGCATTTTGATATCCAGTATGTGCCTCAAAAGGAAATAATGGGCCAAGATCTGGCTAATTTCCTTACTAAACACCCTTCAGTAGAATATACATCTTTAGTTATTGAACTTCCAGATGAGGAAGTTTTCTCTATTCAAGATAATCCTTAAACATGGTAAATTTACTTTGATGGTGCTTCCAGAATTCCAACAGGGAAGAAAATGGAAGATCCTAAATTCAACAAAGTTGGGTTAGGAATTGTGCTTATTTCCCTAAAAAGGCAGTTCTATCTTATTCTTTCTTATTGTTGGATGGTGGTACAAACAATGAAGCAGAATATCAAGCTCTCATCGCAGGCTTGGAATTGGCGCTTCAGGCACAGGTGAATCAGTTGAAGGTAAAAGGTGATTTAGATTTAGTAATCAAACAAGTCAATGGGGATTATGTCATCAGAAAAGAAGAGTTAATCCCTTTGTATGATTATGTCATAGAGTTAATGGTGGAATTTTCCTCAGAACCGACATTTTCTTATGTCCTATGATCACAAAATGACCAAGCTGATGCACTGGCTAATGTAGCCACAATCCTGGAAGATCCAAATCGGGATGAAACAATCATCAATATTTCCCACCATCGTATAGTTTCACCTTATTTTCAAATTAGAATAGAGGAAATAAATGAAATTACTTTCATTTCTGAACCATATGGTCAAACTATAGGATGGATGACACCTATCAGGGAATACCTTCAAAATGGAACACTCCCACCTGACAGAGATGGAAAAGAACACTTTTGATGATGTGTGTTCAATTTTACTCTTTATGATAGCCCAGATCACCAAAAAATTCTCCAAAAGAGAGTTTTTGATGGAATTCTCTTCAGATGTATTGATGGTGAAGAGACAATGGTTGTCATGAAAGAAGTACATGCATGATTCTGTAGTGCCCACGAGTCTTGACATAGACTGTCTGATCAAATTCGAAGGCTTGGATACTTCTGGCCTTCAATGATACATGAGTGTTTTGATTTCACGAAAAAGTGTCATTATTTCCAAGTATATTCCAATTTCATTCATCAACCCCCAGAATTACTTCATACAGCTAAATAATCATGGTTGTTTGCCACATGGGGAATGGATGTAGTAGGACCTTACTCTTCAGCTACATCCAAGCAGTTTAAGTATATTCGTACTGCTACTGACTTCTTTTCCAAATGGGTAGAGGCAATACCTCTCAAAGAAGTTAATTCTAAAAGCATTTTTAGCTTCATCAAGTCTAACAACATTACCAGATTTGGTGTCCCTCATACCATATTGATGGAAAATGGCACCAACTTCTATTCATCTGAGGTAAGGAAGTTGTATCAAGAATACAATATCAAATCCAACCATTCGTCTCGGTATCATGCAGTGGCCAATGGCCAAATAGAAGTCTTCAATAAGAATATTTCAAACATACTACAAAAGATGGTGGATATAGATAAGAAATAATGGCCTGATAAACTTTTTCATGCTTTTTGGCCTTATCGGACCACCACCAGCACTACTACACGGTCAACTCCATATTCATCGGTATATGGAACTAAAGTAGTTTTTCCCATTGAGGTTCAATTACCTTCGCTCAGAGTAGACATTTGTGATCATTCATCTACATATGAACAATCTCAAAAGTGATTGGATGAATTGGAATGATTAGATGAAAAAATATTGTGCACCCTGCACCACTTGGAAGTCTATCAGAATCAAATAGCACAGAATTTCAAAAAAAATGGTTCGCCTTCGTTCATTCATTCAAGGAGAATTGGTATTGGTCCTCAGAACTCCAATGATACCAGGAAATAAATCTTCCAAGATTTATCCAAATTGGGAAGGACCTTACTCAATATATAAGTTTTACTCCAATGAAGCTTATTCTTTAATCTCAATGGATGGAAAACTCATCACGACTCCAACCAATGCCAGATTTCTAAAGAAGTATTTTTTGTAACACAAATACCTATTATGTCCTTACTGCATGACATTAAACTGCATAGTACCCCTTTTTTATTCCTTACTGCAAGTCTTTAAAATGCATGGTCCCTCTATCATCCAATGTGACATTAAACTAAGTCCCTTTTGTCTTACATGACATTAAATTTTTCACCGTTAGGGTTGTTTCTACCTCTTGTTTCTCACACCGAGTATGACTCACGTGATCTTAGAGTGAGCTTCAACCATAACACCCTCTTTGGGCCGCTAACCACACGTAAGTCCCAACACCATATTTGGGTTGTCCTCAAGTACAACTTGATCACCAATTAATTCTTAATCAAACTATGTAGCCTTTGATCCTTGCCTTCTAGGCTCGGTACGTAGGCAAATTCCTGAGGTTCAATCCCAAAACCAATATATTCACATTGGTTAACCTCCATCTCATACAATGTTGATCCGTGAATCCCCCCCCCAAAAAAAACCAATATCTTCACATTGGTTCACTATCGTCCTTGATATATGAAATTAAACTATATAGTCCCCCATTGTCCTCACTATAATACATTAAACTTCATAGCCATACATCCTAGCTACATGACGCTAAACTGTGCAACACCGGTCCATGCATATGACCTTAAACTATTCACACTTTTGTTCTGTACGACAATAAACTACAACATTCTTTGACACCCTCACCTGAGAGGGAATCATTATTGATGTTGATCTCCAACCATGTCATATTCCTGGGACTATGTGCATACATGATAATGCCCGATCCTTTAATCTTGGGTCAAACCATCATTGCACTAAAGTCCCATTTCACCCTTCACTTGTACAAACCAAATCTGTACAGAGGGTATTTCAAGAACTTTGTATTTCTTGATTACAATCCTTATGGGATACGTAGGAACATTCGAGCATCCCTTGAATCCATCCCCAAGTCTTTGGGCCTAACCCCAAATTCTACTTTCAGTACCTTGGCTGAAAATTCTCCCTGTGAAAACATGAATGTGGTATGAAAAAACTGGTATTCATTCACATCAGGTTTATAAAACACACAATGTGTATTCATCATTATGGTCTGAGCTCTATGACCCTAAACTAAGATCTCCTACCCTCTCATCCCAAATGACATTAAACTGTATTTCAAGAACTACGTATGTCTCGATTCCCATCCTTATGGGATACGTAGTGAAGTCCAGCATCTCAATTCAGGACCCAGCCACAACATGATTATGGTTAGAATTGGTCTATGTATCTCCTTCATGCATTGGACAATACCCATTTTCATGTGTCATACTCCTAACCTTAAATACTTCCAGATCTCCATATCCCTTTTCTTGACTTCTGGTCACAAAATTTCTGATACCCGGGAATTCTTTTGCCTGACATTGCAGCATGTGCCCTTAGGCATCCTTGCATAAGTTGTCTACATAATGGACCTATCATCCAAAAGATGCTATTATTTGACTATGCAGCCAATGCCCTTAAATGGCCCTGCATAATTCAACCCCCTAACGGGTTTTTCAAATAGTGGTAATTTCATTCTTGGGAGGAAAAGCTCTTTTGTCCTTATTTGTCTTAATGAAAACATGTAGGGATCTGCGAAAAGATCCATCCTTAACATATTTTTCCCATAATATTTTTCATGATCAGAAAGTATTCAAGTCTATGGTTTATATTTCTCTTCCCTACGTTTGGGTCAGACCTTCATAGGAGTGACATTCATCCAATTCTTTGACAAATATTGATTGGAAATATCATCTTCATATTCAAGTACCTCTCTCCATACAGTAGACTCTATGCTTTGGAAAATTTGAATCTCCGTAAACTTTCACTGGCTTTTAGTAATAGAAATGTAAAATTTTTGAGAGTTCTTTTTCCTAACTATGCAGCACGTGCCCCTAGTCGGCCTTGCATATGTAGTCTACATAACGGACCTATTAGCCAAAAGATTCTATTATTTGACTATGCGGACAATGCCCTTAAGTGGCCCTACATAATTCAACCCCCTAACGGGTTTGTTAAATAATGCTAACTTCACTCTTAGGAAATACTTCCTCTAATTCCTTTTAGCCCTTTTTTCATATCATTCCTTAGATGCAAAATTTCTTAAGTCATAGTTTATAGGTTTTCCCCCATACTTGAATGTGGTAATATGTTTTCAGATAAATTATCAAGGAATTGAGTTAATTTTAATCCATTCTCCATTCAATCAAATCTATTTTACCTTTAAACATTAGCCTTTTTTTATGTCCAACATACATGACTTTAAACTACTAAAAAAAGACAGGGTACTCATTAAATTGGGAACTTGTCAAAGGAACTCTGAACAAAAGTCGATTCCCAGTTCGCTAAACATACATTTTGTATGATTTTGGAAATATTGAGAAATAAAAAGATTCAAATTTTGTAGGTTTATTTTTAAAACCTTAGAAAAAATCAAACTATGCTTACTAGGCCCATTAGCTTAGGTAAAATTAATTAAAGCAGGTAGCAAGAGAATTCAGGTGCAAATGATTGAAGATGGAAGTGTTTTTCATTGATACACAAGAGTTAGAAGGACATCCACATATTGGAGTCTCTTCTCTTTTTCAAGAATTACAAGAGGCTTTCAACATAACTCTTCATTTGATTTACGGCATCCCGAGCTTCATCAGCAACCACCTAGAGTTCATTCATTCAACTAGATATAATAAGAGACGTAGTGATACTAGGTCTTCTTGGAACAATTGTAAAAGAATGTTCTTGAGTGTGGTTTAAGGAAATTTTTTGCTGAACAAACAGTGAATCTATTTCTATCTAAGAGACTTGGAAGATGGATACATGGATTTGAGAATAGATCATTGGTAGTAAAGAGCCATTTGGAGAGAGTACACTTTTCAGATATTGTTCTAATGTCATAATAATCTTCTCTCCACCAACCAACAGCGAAAAACATATCATCCCATGGGTTTTCCATTTTCATATCTGCAAGGAAATGTCAAGGAGAAAAAAATTGAAAGTTCACGCCATTGTTGCTGCTCTTAATGCATAGCATAACCGAAATAGAGAGGTAGCAGTGCGGCTACATCTCGGGCATATAGTTCTTTGCATTTGGAACATTGACTCCTTGTAGATGACCATGTCCATATAAAGTCAAGTAAATAATTTGTGGGAAATTGACATGATATTTCTTCAAGTACTTGGCCAAATCTGGGAGAGTGTTATCGCAGATATCATAGTAATATTGGCCAATGATGTTCATCATATCATCAATTCTCTTTCTATCCAACTCATCACCCAATCCAATCTTCCTTGGAGCCTTTGAATCTACACAAAGATCTAATAATTAAATTTTAAGTAAGTTAGTTTTTCATAAAATTAGGGAAGAAATAAAAAAATGGCTAAGGAATTAAGGATCACAAGTCTAATCTTGGCGCGCAAGTCTAAGCCAGCCACACAAGTTTTACCACGCTAGTACTGGAGCGCAAGTCAAAAACAAACTAAGGAAGCATGATGCAACAAACAGAAGTGCAGACTAGTGAAAAGCCAAGACACTCGTGAAATGATATCTCACTTGCGTGACGAGAGCAAGAAGCTTTGGAAGCCGAATGCTTTGCGAGAGAGTGGCGCCCATATTTATAGGTGATCTAGAAACCTGCATGCCTCGAACCTGTGCACCGATACCTGCGCGCTCAAAACCTGCGTGCCCAAAATCCTTGGTTTTCTCATTTACCTCAGAGTTAAACCCTCTTTACCTTTTTCAGATCCAACTCTGAGGTGGAACTTTTGTTGATGCTTTGTTCCATCATAGAGTCCAAATATTGACTAAGGGAAGTACCTCAAGCAAAAAAGAGGGAAGATTCATCAAGAATTTCACAAAGGCATTAAGGCGCGCAAATATACCTGCGTGCCAACCTTGGGCACGCAAGTCACTTGCGCGCCAAACATGAGGTGCGCAGGTCACTTGCACGCCCAGGGTGAAATTTCTCCAAAACCTCAGGTGGCCTATAAATACCCCCTGTGGGCCGCCCATTTAAAGGATGAAAAAAATCTAAAACTCAGATTCAAGCTCTGGTCACCCAAGTCTCCGTCTAAAGTCTTCCGAAAACTTCTAAGGTAATTCTTTACCTAGAATGGAAGCTCAAAAGAAAATGAATAATCCCTAAGTATTAGAACTCATCAATACTTGAATGCCTAAGTATCTATCCCTTTAAGGTAAGTGATGATACTTGCGCTCCGCCTTTCCCTCTCAAGGAAACTTGTGCCCCACCCATCTGAAATCCTCTAGGGATGATAATAAGGGATCCAATTTAAAGTCTCAAAATTATCACTTCACAGGTTCTTCGTCGCTGAAGTGAAATCATGCCGTGCAAGTATACTTGCACAACCAGGACATGCGCACCAGACCAATACTTGCGCGCCTCCTTCCAATTCACTTCCTTTCCTCAAATCCACCTCTCTTATTCAAGATTTAGCCTTCAAAACCCTCTTCAAATTCATTTATGGAATGGTTCCTTTGTTATCTTTTTTATCTGAAAGGAATTATGTTGAACATCTCTTAAAAATTCATGATTTACATAACTTTATGTCAGTGAGGTTAGAGATTTCCTTCATTTAAACCTCATCCTTTAAGATGAGAAGATCTTTAATTTGGGTATCCTCCTTTGGAGTAATCCCCAAGTCCCCTAATATGGGAATCCTCCTTAGGAGTAAGCCCCAAGTCCCCTAATATGGGCATCCTCCTTAGGATTAAGCCCCAATTCCCTTAATCTGGGAATCCTCCTTAGGAGTAAGCCCCAAGTCCCCTAATCTGGGCATCCTCCTTAGGACTAATCCCCAAGTCCACTAATATGGGCATCCTCCTTAGGAGTAATCCCCAATCATAATTTCCCTTAACCTGGGCCTCCTTCTCAGGAGTAAGTCCCATGTCCCCCAGTCTAGGCATCCTCCTTGGGAGTAAGCCCCAATCATAATTTCTCTTAACTTGGGCCTCCTTCTTAAGAGTAAGGCACAGTCTTAATTTCTTTTGATTTGGGCTTCCTTCTCAGGGATAAAACCCAATCGTAAGTCCCTCTTAAATTTTTGGATTCCTTTTCAGTAGTATGTCCCAGGTTAAAACCCCAAATCTCTATAAAGTACAAATACCTTTATAGACCCTGCTCTTAGGCTTCTTTCCTAAAATTCTTTGTCTTCATTTACTTGGGCAGTCATACATACATAAGCCCCACATCATTTATTATGATTTCATCTTTCATGGAATAATCATCAGGTTTTACTAATACCTCTTTTTTCTCACACCGAGCATGACTCACGTGAGCTTAGAGTGTAAAAGTAATTATGACATCTCTCTTTGAGCCATTAATCATGCATAAAACTCATACTTCTTTACTCAAACTACATGGGTTCTGATTCCTTTTCTAACAAGGATATGAATGTATCCCATCTACGGGTACGATCCCAACTCTAAAATAATCCATGTCCTTATGAATGACAATAAACTTCAAGTTCCCCACTAAGTGACTTTTAAACCAGTATGGTTATCATAATAATTGAGGGATTTCTATATAATGTGTTGAAGGATACCATTGACTAAGAATATCTAAAAATACGGATGATTATCTATCTATGAAGACCCTCAAATACATATAAAAGATTCTCTAAATCTCATACATATCAATCATTGATTGCCAAATCTAAAGTAAAACTCATTTTCATGCTTGGTAAATTAATAAGGATTCACGAACATAACTCAAATCTATAAGAGAGTCCCATAGTAGACAATAATTCTCCCCAAAAAGGTGTGATGAGTCTGACCTCCCATCCTCTTGAACAATGCAAATTCTTAAGCCTCATCAGTCCATAACTAATGGGCACCTACCTTTGGAAAGTAGGTCCAAATGGATATAGAATCATTGGATGTTTCTGGTTCTATGAATAAACCCATTAGAAACTGATTGGAAAGTTTGAACCTTAAACAAACAAGGTCATCCCCATTTCCAGAGGAAACAAATAGTATCCCCAAAGAGGTATTTCTAATGATAATAGAAATTTAATTTAAAATATTTATTAATCCTTTATTTAATTATATTTTTATAGTATCACTAGTAACATCAACAGTCCTTGTATTCACAAGAGGAAAAAGATTTTTTTAGAAACAAATGTCAATAATACATGGTGTCGGATTGTATACAGACATCATGAATAGGTGACTTCATACTACTTATTTAGTTAATTTTTTCATCATTTTACCTACTTTTTAGTTGAGTTTTTTATCATTTTTATTTGATACTTATTTTGTTAATTTTGATAGAGTTCATGAATAACGATGATATACTCATGATGCACTCATGTACGATAATTATTTACTCAAAGATGATAATGCACTCATGATGATTCAGTTTTCTTTTTATCTTGAAATTCCTCCAACATTATAGGTTATCAAAAAACAATATTCTTATATAACCCTGAATGTTTAATGCATTGAATAATAAAAAGATATGGTGTGATGTTTAGAAATCAACCACAACTCAATCTGATACACAGTATTACTAGTATTAATTTACGTTTTATTATTAGTTTAAAATTGATATTTTAGCTAAAAACATAGGTTACATACTCAAAATAAAGCAAAAACATTCATATTGTTTTGATACATTAGGAAAATGATTCATAAGTCATTTATGATATGTAGAAATTAGTCTCACCTCAATACAATACACAGTGTACCCAATATAATAGAGCTAGTAACATGTTCAATGTTGCTCATGCTCGGGTGGGAATCAGCCACACCTTAATTAGCCACACCTCAATTTGATATATATCATGCTCAGTTTGACTCCAAGTGGATGTTTTTAGTTTATAATTTACATTTTAGTTTAAAACACACATCACAAACTCAAGATTGAGAACACACATTCAAATTATTTTGATACTTAAGTAAAATTATCAATAAGTCATTTTTGACATGTAGAAATCAGGCCCACCTCAATCTGATACATGGTGTGTCTGATATGACTCAAAGTGCATGTTTTGGTTTAATATAGAAATTTTATTTCAAAACTTACATCATATGATCAAAAATAATAAAACACATTTTGATTGTATAGATACTTTAGGTGAATGATCCATAAATCATTTGTGACATGTAGGAATCATCTACACATCAATCTGATACACGGTGTGCCTGGTACTTTCAGAAGTTTCTATTATCAGTTTAAAATTGAAAATTTAGTTCAAAACATGTGTCACTCACTAAAAACCAAGAAAAAATATTGAATTGTCTTGAAATACTATGATACTAATTCAGAAGTCATATTTTATGTGTAGGAATCAGTTTCATGTCAAATAAACACACAATGTGACTTGTATGACTCAAAGTGCATGTTTTCAGTTTAAATTGTTATTTTATTAAAAAAGACATGTGGAATACTCAAAATCGAGAAAATGAATTCATGTTGTTTTTATACTTTATTAAAATAATAAAAAAGTCATTTTTGACATATAGGAATAATCCACACATCAATCCATCGCATGGTGTGTCCGGTATGACTCCAATTGTGTCTTTTTATTTAAAAGTAAAATTTTGGTTTAAAACACACATCACACACTAAAAGCAATAAAAAAACATTTATATTTCTTTAATACTTTGTTAAAATGATCCATAAGTTATTTTTGATGTGTTGGAATCATCTTCACCACAATCTGATACATGATGTTCCTGGTATGACTCAAAGTGTTTGTTATCTATTTAAAATTGAGGATTTAGTTCAAAACATATGTCACTCACAAAAAATAATCAAGAACACTCATATTATCTTGATACTTTAGTAAAATTATTCATAATTCATTTTTGACATGTAGGAATCAGTCTCACATCAAACAAACACATTATGTGACCATTATGATCAAAGTGTGTGTTTTCCGTTTAAATTGATATTTTTTGTATGGGTAGGAATCATTCACACATAAACATGATGTAAGGTGTGACCAGTATGACTCTAAGTGTGCAATTTTATTTAAAATTTATATTTTAGTTCAAACCATACATCACATTCTTAAAACTGATCAAAAACATTCAAATTGTTTTGATACAATATAAAAATGATCCATAAGTCATTTTTGATGTGTAAGAAAGATTTATAGGTCAATAAGATACACAGTGTGCCTGGTATGACACAAAGTGTCTGTTATCAGTTTAAAATTGACAATTTAGTTCAAAACATGTGTCACTCACAGAAAACTAAGAAAAATTCTTAGGAAAAATATTTTTAAGTCATTTGTGGAATGAATTAATTGGTCTCTCATCAAACCAACACATGATGTGACCGGTATGACTCAAAGTATGTGTTTTTAGTTTAAATTGACATTTTAGTAAAAAAAAGACATGTGACATACTCAATGCTAAGAAACTGCATTCAAATTGCCTTTGTACTTTAGGAAAATTATCCTTAAATCATTTTTGATGTGTATTGATTACATACATTCCAATCCGGTGTACGGAGTGGATTGTATGACTCCAAGAGTGTCCTTTTATTTAAAATAGATATTTTAGTTCAAAACTCTTGTCACATACTCGAAACCAAAAAAATGAATTCAGGTTATTTTTATACACAATGAAAATGATCCATAAATAATTTATGACATATATGAATCAACCACATATCGATATGATACACGGTGTGCTCGATATGACTCAAAGTTTTTGTTATCAGTTTAAAATTGACAATTTTGTTCAAAACATGTGCCACTCACTTAAAACCAATAAAATTTACTAATATTGTATTGATACTTTTAAAAAAAATCATAATTCATTTTTAACATATATGAATTATTATCATTTGAAACTGACACACGATGTGACTGGTATGACTCAAAGTGTGTTTTTCAGTTTAAATTAACATTTTAGTAAGAAAGACACGTGTCATATTCAAAACTATGAAAATTAATTTAGATTGTATTTATGCGTTAGTAAAATGATCTTAAGTAATCTTAGATGTCTGGGAATTAGTCTCACATCAATCTAATGCATTGTGCGACAAGTATGACTCTAAGTGTGTCTTTTTATTTAAAATGGAAATTTTAGCTGAAAAAAAAAACTTTACATACTCAAAACTGATCAAACACATTAGGATTGTTTTGAAACTTTAGGAAAATGATCCATAAGTGATTTATAATGTGAAGGGATCAACTACATCTCAATCTGATACATGGTGTACTGGTATGACTCAAAGTGTCTGTTATCAGTTTAATATTGACCATTTATTTCAAAATATATGGCACTAACTTAACACCAAGAAGAGTCACTCGGATTTTCTTGATAATTTATGAAAATTATTCATAAGTTATTTTTTACATGTTGGAATCCTTATCATATCAAACTGACACATGATGTGACTAGTATGACTCAAAGTGCATGTTTTCTATTTAAATTGACATTTTAGTTAAAAAGACCAGTGACATACTCAAAAATAAGAAAACGCGTTCAAATTGTTTTGATACGTTAGTAAAATGATCCTTAATTCATTTTTGACATTTAGGAATCATATTCATTTCAATCCTAAGAACGGAGTGACTAGCATGACTCCAACTGTGTACTTTTATTTAAAGTTGACATTTTAGTTCAAAACACAGGTCATATTGTCAAAACTAAGAAAAAATATTCTAATTGTTTTTAAAATTTAGTAAAATTATCCATAATTCATTTTTGATGTGTGGGAATCATCCACACCTCAATATAATACATTGTGTGACCATTATGACTCAAGGTGTCTATTATCAGCTTAAAATTGAAAAATTAGTTCAAAATGTGTGTCACTCACTTAAACCTGATAAAACACAATCAGATTGTCTTGATAATTTATAAAAATGATTCATAAGTCATTTTTAATGTTTAAGAATCATTCTTTCATCAAAATAACACACAATGTGACTGGTATGACCCAAAGTGCATGTTTTGAGTTTAAATTGATATTTTAGTAAAAAAGAGATGTGACGAACTCAAAACTGATCAAATGAATTCGAATTATCTTGATACTTTAATAAAATGATCCTTAAGTCATTTTTTGATATGTAGGAATCATTTGTAAATCAATTTGATGCATTATGAGACCAGTATGACTCCAAGTGTGTCATTTTCTTTAAAATTGACATTTTAGTTCAAATCGCATATCACATACTCAAAATTGATAAAAACGCATTTGGATTTATTTTTATACTTTAAAAAAATGATCCATAATTCCTTTATAATGTGTAGGAACTATCCTCACCTCAATATGGTACATGGTGTGTCTAGTATGAAAAAAAATCGTCATTAGTTTAAAATTGAAAATTTATTTAAAATGTGTGTCACTCACTGAAAACTAAGCAAACGTGATTGGATTGTCTTGATACTTTATGAAAATAATTTATAAGTTATTTTTTATGTGTAGGAATAAATATCATTTCAAAAAAACACATGATGTTACCGGTATGACTCAAAGTGTGAGTTTTCAGTTTAAATTTACATTTTAGTAAAAAAAGACACATGACGTACTCAAAACTGAAAAAACACCTTCAGATTATCTTGATACTTTAGCAAAATTATCCCTAAGTCATTGTTGATGTGTGGGAATCATTCACACATCAATATGATGCATGGTTCTAATAGTATGACTTCAATTATGTCTTTTTATTTAAAATTGACATGTTACTAATGTATTGTTTCATATTTATGTTTAATTTATTTTTTTATAGTATTACTAACATAAGAATTTTTTTCTTATACAAGTGGATTGTTTTTCTCAAGTTGAGTTGGTTTGTTCAACAAATGATACCATCATTGGGCTTTTTTGAGAGGGGGAAGGGTGCCAAAGATAATGAAACCATTGATGTTTTTGAATGATTTTGATAGTACTTGTTAATGTAATTGTATAAAACAATGTTTGAAATACCTATAATATAGTGTTTTTTTCTTATATTTGTGATTTAATTTTTATTTCAATTATATTATGAATTTTTCATATACATGTGTATTTTATGCTACAGTGTGCCATAATTATAAGAGTACACAGCATAAGTACAACCATTTTCAATGCTTCTTTTAGTGATGATAGAAGTGGATCACTTTTAATAGTGCTTAGATCAATAGAACTTTTTTAGCAAAGATAAAGACTTTTTCTAGTTCTTTTAAAATCCACTTTTGTAGTGGTGGGTAGTTTTTAAAAACCACCATTAATTAATAACTAATAGGTATCTTTTATTAACCATCAATAATATGCTAACATGTAGTTTATTAAATCTTTGGATTATTGTTTAGTGTTGGTTTTATGAAACCTCCATTAAAAATGTTTTTTATAGTGGTTTTATATGATATTTATCACAAGCTGCAATACCCCTCCCAAGACTTAAGATAGTTTCAATTCCTTTAAAGAACATTTATTATGGTAGTGACATATTTTCATCCCAAGTTTTGTATAAATCATAGCCTATAATATTCTTATATTTCATGTTGCAATATGAGGCTTGGGATGCACATGAAAACCACCAATATTTTTTAAAAATATTTTTAACTTAATTTTTATCAGCTCATTTAACTCTTTGAAGTGATTTTAGATTATTTTTTTATTTTTTAGTATTTTATTTATTTTTATAATTTTTATTTAATTAAATATTACAATTAGTTTTAGGATGGGGTTCATTATTAATTTGACCATCCCATACTCCTCTCGAAGGAGGTACTGATTTTAGTTTCATGAGTAAAAAACTAAGCGATCCAATAAGCCTAATTATCATCACTCCCCGCCCATCAAAGCAAGAACCACCCCTAGTCTACCTCCCCTCTTGTCATGCATGAATCACCTATGTTGTCTGCAAGATGACATCGCACACTCCTCCCTCCATCAAAATTGCACCTACAAAACCATGTAGTCCATACTCAAACTTCATAGAATCATCTAGCGATGCAAACAACTTTTTGTCTCTAGTCATGTGGTTGTTAGAAATTCTATCAAGGTTCCAAATATTGTTTCTAGCGTACAATGGGAATACATTATTCTCATTGAGTAAAACTATCTTAGGCATGTTTATAGACACTTGGATAATCTTGGAATTTTTATCCATTAAAATTAATGGTTTTTTGTCTTTTACCTATTCCAATTTCATTGCTTCCCTCCGTTCACATCATAGTTTGTATAACTCTTCCATATAGTACCCAAAATTATTGATATTGTATAATTTGACCTTAGTCATGTCCCAACCACCTCCTGAAACCGTAACATATTTTTCATCACGGTTTTCGTTTCCTCTCACAACACCAAAGAAGCCCCTACCATGTTCTATCCTCTTTTGGCATGAAATAACTACCACATATTCAGTTTTGGCCAGTGCCACCATTTATTAGCGCTAAAAAAACTGATAAAGATGGTACTTTTATCAATGTGAATATATACTCTAATAAAAGTACCTTTTATTAGCACTTTTTTTACATTGATAAAAGTAACCCTTTATAATTTTTTTACACTCATAAAGGAACCCCCTTTATTATTGCTTTTTTTAGCACTCATAATGGGGGCCCTTTATGAGCACTTTTCTTAGTGTTGATAAACGGTATACTTTTATCAGCACTAAAGCAACAGTTTTTAGAATTGATAAAATATATATTTAATAAGAAAATTATATATCATTAAAATAATATATTTATATATTTATATTGATATAAATATTATATATTTTTAAAATATAACTTAGATAAGGATAAATATGCATTTACACTCAATGTATAAAATATTTAGTGAAAGTGTCTTATGAAATAATTAAAAAATATTATTAATTAATAAATTATTAATTATTATAGATTAATAGTCATTTAATAATAATTGGATGATAGAATAATTAAATGAATTAATTAATGGTCAAAGATAAGTTGAAAACATGACTTGAACTTCAAACGGTCATAAATTTTGATACGGGTGTCTGTTTGAGTTCTAATACCTGTCAAATTGAAGCCTGTGAATAGATCTATGCCTTAATAATTGGGGAAGACCCTGATCATGTTTTTTGTGGCTAAAAATGCCTAGAAATCCTACAAATTTTATTTTTTATTTGGGATATCCTGATTTTTTATTTGATATATCCCAATTTTTTAACATTCGATGGAATTCCAGTCACATTTAAGGGGGTATTATTGTCTTTTTTCGATGGGGACTGAATTTATTTTCAAGAAATACATTCATATAGATATTATGGTTTTAAAATTTTATCATTTTTGACAATATAGTTTTATTTATAATTAATTATATACACATGTATATATATTTTTATATATTCACACATAAAAATTTTATTTTATAAATAAATATTTACACATATTTAGATATAAAATAACTTTTTATATATATACACCATATATAAATAATAATAATATCCATTTTATTTAAGTTAAAATTGTATAAATATTTATATACCTAGAAAATTAATGTATATATAATGTTTATATATATATATATTTGTGTGGGTATTTATAAATAAATATATATTTATCAATATATTCTAATATATTTATATAAATATTAATATGTAATCTATGTAAATAAATATAAATATTTATAATTATATTTATAGACACACACACACACAAACAGGTTTTTTATATTTATTTAAAAATAATTATATATATATATATATGGATAAAAAATGTAACAAAATGTATATATAAATAAATAGATGTGTCAGAAAGTAAATAAAAAAATAATATAGAGGAGTATTAAAGTTGTAGATCCAAGAGGGGCAGGTCTTAGGTTTGAAACTCAGTAGGGTCGTGCATGCGGGCGAGTGAAGCAAGAGGTGCTACTACTGTTAAAGAGGGGGAGCATTGAGTGCTGATGAAGGGAGGATCTAGTGATATTAAATAGGGTGGGGGATTTGAGCTTTGATAAAATTTGAGGTAGTGGTCAACCTCCAAATTTTAATTTTCATAAAAATTTATTTTTTTAAAATATTTTTTTCACTTTTATCAGCACTTTTTTCTATGCTGATAAAAGAGGATTTTATTAGAAATTTTTTTATCACTGATAAAATATAAATTTATCAATACTTTTTTAATATTTGATAAAAGTAACCCCATTTAGTGGTGCTTAGATTATTATCCCTTTTTAGTGCTGTTAATTTGTGGGAAAAATCCTTTTCAAAAAATTATTTTTTTGACTTTTATTAGTGCTTTTATTAACCCTAATAAAAGGTGTATTTATTAGCACATTTTTTTTACTGATAAAAGGAACCCCCTTTAATTTTTCTTAGATTGTCTATATTTTTTAGCGTTGTTCATGGTTTTTTTAGAACTGTAAAAATCTTGTTCTGTAGTAGTGAATTCAGTCCTCCTCAGACAGGAACTACTAAAAAATGATTCTATAATAACACATTCATTCCAGAGGTTTTGATAAACCATTGGAATAGATTTTCTATACCTATAGTTTTAATAAAAATGTAGGTATATCCTCCCTCAAATTGAATTCTCTCGGGCTCATCCGTGTACCCCCCCCCCCACAAACCCTCCTCTCCCCTGAAAATCCTCTTCCCTGAAAATAGTCTCCCCCACCAATCATCCCCGATTATCCATGGTGTTAATCCCCGGTGCCAAATCTCTTCTCCCCCGCCAACCCTATTCTCCCCTGATTCCTCTCTCATCCATTGCACTCATCCCACTCAAAGCTAAAACCCTATCTTGATGCTCCGGTTTCTTCCGATTCCATCGTTCCATATTGGGCTTTTGGGATCATCCCACTCAAAGTCGAAATCGTGCCTTCATACTCTAGTTCTTTCCGATTCTACCATTTCAGCTTGGGCTTTCATCCTCCCTATTAACACTCAAAGCCTGGTTTATGGTGTGATCTTCATGTTTTATGGTTGTATCACCAAGGTTGGGTCTCTAATTAATTTTTCCTTAATTCCTTATAGGTTTCTCCTTCCCTATTGTGGTTTCATCAAACCCTGGTTCAAGGGGTTGACCAGATTGTTGGGGTTTCATTGGTGTTTAGGGTTCATGGCAGTTTCTTATTGGTTATTTGGACATCCTCCCGCAGACTGGATTCATTCTGGCTCATGTGTTAGTGGTTTGTATAGATGTCTACATTATTCCTTGACGGAACTCCCTATCACCCAAAATGTGGGATGTCTTTTGGATACAATTTCAGTTATCTATTTCAAACCCATATGGTAGTGTTTAAGATGATACAGTGGATTCTTCAATAAACCATACACGTTTTTCAGGATTTATTAATTTTAGTTTCTTATGCATTTTTCATATTTCTAGCATGGTAGATAATTCATATGGGATTTTATACCCTTCTGAAGGATCTAATAATTGTTATTAGAATTATTTAAACCCCAATAGTTGTATCATAGCCATACCATGAATTTGATTTATGAATACTTGCATGAGATGAAGAATAAAACAAAAAGAGAACATTATTTTCAGTTTTATGAAAAGTTCAACTTACCTTTATGTATTCTGGATCTACATAATGGTTATCGGTTTTACCCAGACTCTAAATGGTCTACATAAGTGACATCTTCACTTACCCTTTTATAATGCAGTCTACGTAAGGATAATCTAGTATTATCCTTACACAGAACAATCTGTATAAAGATCATTTTGTTTTACCCTTGTCAAGCTAAATGCAGTTACCCTTATGTAGAATTTTTTTTCATAAAGGTAAATGAAATTACAGTTAAACAGAATGGCTCTATGTGAAATTAACTTTTATATTACCTTTTCATTGAAAGATGAATTTTTTTGAGTTTGAAACATTAATCGTAACTCACTAAGTGTTGGGTGGCACCTATTATACAACCAATGACACATATTCTATTCTTGATGAATCATTCCAAAACTCAATTCACTCTTACACTCAACATAAACCGGCATAAATTGGTTATAATTCACACAAAAACTCAGCATTAGTGTGACCTTTATATAGGATTGACATACCTCCAACAATTATTTCCCAACGGTTTAAAAAACCGTTCGGATAAAGACCCTTTACCAACGGTTCTAGTAAACCGTTGGTATAAGGTGTTATATGTCGGGTTTTCCCAACAGTTTTGTTAAACTATTGGGAAAGAAAAATTTTACTTATGAATTTTACTTACAGTTTTTATTAACCGTAGGGAAAATGTACACCCAATTTAGGGATCCTCATCCCGGGTGAACTGTCCCCGACCTTTGCCTCCTGACCCCCCCCCCCCCCCCCCCCCGATCTCGATCTCCTCCTGGCCTCCGCCTCTGCCTCCTGTCCCCCTTCCTCTCCTCCGGCGGCGTTCCCCTTCCCCTCTCGGCTCCCTCTCTGATGATGATTTCCCCCTCCCCTCTCGGCTCCCGGTGACGTTCCCCCCTCCCCTCTCGTCTCCCACTCCTGGTGACATCCCCCTCCCCTCTTGGCTCAATCTCCTCCTCTGACGTCCCCCAACCCCCTCTCTAGTTTCGCGCGAGACCCCCCATGGCTGAACACCCTGTGGGACGTCCCCCCCTCTCAGCTCCCTCTCCTCCCTCCAGGGTTCCTGATCGGTATTTCCAGGTAATAATTAGTCTTATTTTTTTAAAATGAGGCAACAAGTAATGCATTGTTAGTTTCATAGTTAGGATAACCATTCATATTAATCGTGTATTTCCTAGAGTTTTGGTTAGTAACCAACTCATGGTGTGGTGAATTATTAGGTAAATTTTAAATTTTTTTAAAATAGATTCTTCTAGAAATGTAGGGTTATATTCATAGGTTGAATTCCATTCATTCGAATAGTGCATTCAATAAAAAGTTCATGATTTTTCAAAAACCTCATATTTTCCTCTATATACTCCTATTAGACCTTATATTGTGTGGGATTTTTATTGCTAATCATGATATATATGTGATGAGGTTTTATCATCATTAATATGTGCAATGATATGGGTTAATTGGAGGTGAGTGGTGCTATATGAGATTTTATGGGTTGTGGTTAGGAGTTTCTTTCCCTTTAATTGATTGGTTCATAAAACATAAGTTGGTGCTACATATATTATGTAATTTGAATTGGTAAAGTAAAATGTTGGTCTCTGATTTCCGAGTGGGTTATTTGGATGGTATTCTATATCAAAAGTTGGTATATCTCTATTGACTATGGGTGTATTTTCCAATTGACCAATGTATTTATTAAACTGACCATGCAATACACATTTCCCACAATACGGAAGCACCACAGAAATCATAGATAGACACTACACACCACAAGACACCCATGGGAGACACCCCTTGACATCTATGGATAGTTAAGGGGCCATTAACTTAGGAACTGAAGTCGATTAGCACTCAAGCCTTGAGAAATTCCCATTATTGGTAGAAAATATACCAACACATTTATTCTTAGTATAGTATAATTAAATGTTTTACACTCTCATGACCAAGTAGACCATCTGGTTCATGGATGGGTGACCAACCAGGTTCAAGAGTAGGATCAAATACTAAACATTGATTGTGGTCTCTATGAGGTTATTTCTATATTGAAGAGTGTTATGTGCATAATCTTAAACTCAACTAATGTAGCATAGGTGCATATTCAATTAAACCCTATATTCCAAGAATGATTCATGTGGATAGGCCCCATGGCAACAGGCTAAGAACTAAAACCATAAATAATAATGCCAAATACATGCATCATTTTTAAATAAATATCTCAAGTGTAAACATAAAAAACAAGAATAATAATACCTCATCCCTTGTATCGAAAAAAACCAAACTAAGTTTAAACTTGGTCCAAATTGATTATATACCATTAATAGGAAGATTAATTGTTAATTAATAGGAATGTAGTGTTTGATAGTATCATTTTGAAACATTGATCTGTTTCTCCATTTCTTGTAGGAAGATGATTTGACCCATGGGGTGCTATGGTGCTTATATGTTGGGCGGTGACAGGTATAGTCATAAGATACAGGTATGTTTTAGTTTATTTTTTATTTTATTTTCTTTATCACATTGGTCACTTAGATCTTTGACTGCTTTCTATGGACAGAGGGTAGTTATATGCTGTGAAGGGGGCCAGAAGGAGTTCAGATTAATTCAGTCCACTGGCTTTGATCCTAGGTAAGATTCTATGGTTACTACATTTTTCGTACCTCATGTATTATGGGATTTAGTGTTTTTGACTCCATATTATGTTTTCAGTAGGGTGTTGGATCGTTTCGTGTTGGTTCGGGTGGATTTGGTTCTCCGCTACCAATCTAGGTTAGGCTTTAATGTTATTGGTTGGTTTCTCACTAGTTATGTAGCGTCCTTCATGTGTTTTAAGGTTCTTAATATCCTTTGTGTAGTGCATTGATCCCTGCTCATTGGTTTCGAGTCGACAAGTCAAGGGAGACTCACCTACGTGTGCATAAATAGGTAAGTATATGTATGTGGGTTCCCCCATTACGTGTATAGTCACCCATGGCAGTGATTATGTACATATGGGGCTAGGTGTTCCCATGTATATATATATAAATTCATACGCAGGTGAGTAGAGACAGATATATGCATATAAGCATATGTGCAAGGATCTCCTTACACATGTTCATGGCCATGCGGGTGTGTGCATAGGGGCTAGGTGTCCTTGCATGTGTGTGAAGGTGCGTATACCCAGTGGAGGAGTAGCAGCTTTTAGTTAGAAAGCTCTAAGATCCGAAGTGGACGGCTTAGTTCCACCTTAAGGTAGAGTACCTCTTGTAGCCTCTTTAATTTAAGAATGCTTTAAATTGAATTTAGCTTCCTTCTTAATTCTGGTTAATTATATTGAATTGCATATCTTGAATAAGTTTTATTTAATATAATTGTTTCATTTGATAAATAAAGTCATTTTTTATAATAAAACCACTTTTAAAAACAACGAATATAAAATATATATCTTTATCATACCACAATACCGAATCAAGAGTCTGTTTTTTGTAACATAAGATCTGTTTTTATAATTTTAAGGACAACTAAATAGGATTTATTTGGAATCTTGGCCGAAAGATGGTTCCCCGTGGATGTTACTGGATGGGGCCAACACGCCGCGGGCACACTGCAGCCACGCCGCCACCACGCCGTCGTCCCGCCGTCATCCTGCCACGGTCACGTCGCGGTCATGCTGTGGTCACTCCACGATCACGTCGTGGTAATGTCGTGATTTGGCCATGCTCCAGGAAGACACCCCACGACGGTTCGTAGTACTGTTGGAATTAGATGTATGATACCTAGATAGAGTTTTAGATAGATTACCCACCCATATTTAATGGGGAGGGAGGCGAGGACCGGAATGATTCCTCACTTCCTCCCGCTCCCTTCACTCCTGGCTGGAAGATGCTACCCTACAGATGTCACTGGACTGGGCCAACACGCCACAGTCACGCCGCGTTCACATCGTGGTTACGATTCGATCACATCGCGGTCATGTCGTGGTCATGTCGCGGTCATTCCATGGTCACTCCGTGATTATGCTGTGGTCATGTCGTGATTTGGCCCTGCTCCAGGACAACACCCCGCGGCGGTTCGCAGTCCTGTCGGAATTCGATGTATGATACCTAGATACAGTTTTAGATACATTACTCACCCATAGTTAATAGGGAAGGAGGCTACTGCCAGAATATTTCCCCACTTTCACCCACTCCCTTCACTCCTAGCCAGAAGATGATGCCTCACGGATCTCATCGGACTGGGCCAATAGGCCACGGTCACACCGCGGTCACGCCGCGGTAATGCCGTGATTTGGCCCTGCTCTATGACGACACCCCGCAGCGGTTCACAGTCCTATCAGAATTCGATGTATGATACCTATATTGAGGTTTAGATACATTACCCACCCATAGTTAATGGGGAGGGAGGTGACGACTGGAATATTTCCCCACCTCCTCCTGCTCCCTTTGTTCCTGGCCGAAAGATGCTACCCTGTGGATGTCGCTGGACCGGGCCAACACGCCGCAGTCACGCCACGGTCATGTCGCAGTCATGCCGCAGTCACACCGTGGTAATGTTGTGATTTGGCCCTGCTCCAGGAAGACACCTCGTGGTGGTTCGCATTCCTGTCAAAATTCGATGTATGATACCTAGATAGAGTTTTAGATACATTAACCACCCTCCTTCCTGGACCCCGGACAGTTCCCCCACCCTCCACCTTGGACCCCAGAAAGCCCCTCAGACAACCCCCCCCCACCCTCCTCCCTGGACCCCGGATAGCCCCCCCCCCCCCAACCCTCCTCCCTGGACGCCGGATCCCAATCTATGATCTCTTCGAGATTCACCTTAAATCCCAATGGAAAAGAGGGTTTTAGAGCTTCAGAAGAAGATGATAGAAGAGTGCAAACCCTAATCTAAAAGAGGAAGCAAGAAGAGGATTGAACACACCCAGATATTCAATCCGCACTTGAAGACACTCAAAACAACCAAGTGATGTGTACGAGTCAATCCCGCCTCAAACCGAGGCACGATGTGACTGTTACCAAGTGTCTCACTTTTATTTTAAATGGAAAACATTTTAAATGAAAACAACTGACATACAGAAAACTGACCAAACAGATTCAGATTGTGTTGATACTTTAGAACAACGATCCATGAGTCATTTTTGACATGTACAAGTCAACCCCACCTCAATCTGAGGTACGTTGTGGCCGAAACCACTCAAAGTGTCTCTCTTTTGTTTCAAAAGGACATTATTTTAAGTGAATACCACAACTGACATATGAAAAACTGACCAAAGGAATTCAGGTTCTATTTAAACTTTAGGAAAATGATCCACGGGTCATATGTTACTTGTAAGAGTTAACCCCACCTCAATTCAAGGGCTGGTGTGGCCAGCACCACTAAAAATCTATCATTTTTATTTGAAATGGACAGGATTTTAAGTGAAAATAACAACTAACATACGGAAAACTGACCAAACACATTCATATTGTGTTGATACTTTAGGAAAACAATCCTTGGGTCATTTGTGACTTTTATGTGTCATCCCCACCTCAATCCGAGGTGCGGTGTGGCCGACACCACTCAAAGTGTCTCTCTTTTGTTTAAAATGGACATCATTTTAAGTGAAAACAACAATTGACATACGAAAAAATGATCAAACTCATTCTTATTCTATTGAAACTTTAAGAAAATTATCCATGGGTCATATGTGATGTGTAAGAGTCAACCCCGCCTCAATATAAAGCATGGTGTGGCCGTCACCACTCAAAGTGTCTCTCTTTTGTTTAAAATGAACATTATTTTAAGTGAAAACAACAATTCACATATGAAAAACTGACCAAATGCTTTCGTATTCTATTGAAAATTTAGGAAAATGATCCATGGGTCATATGTGATGTTTACGAGTCAACCCCGCCTCAATCCGAGACTCGGTGTGGCCGGCACCACGCAAAGTGTCTCTCTTTTGTTTAAAATGGACATCATTTTAAGTGAAAACAACAACTGACATACAGAAAACTGACCAAGCACATTTGTATTGTGTTGATACTTTAGTAAAATGATCCATGGGTCATTTTTGATGTGTATGAGTTAACCCTGCCTCAATCCGAGACGTAGTGTGGCCGACGCCACTCAAATTGACTCTCTTTTTTTTAAAATGGACATCATTTTAAGTGAAAATAACAAATGACAAACGGAAAACTGACCAAACAAATTTTGATTCTGTTTAAACTTTAAGAAAATGATCCATGGGTCATATGTGACATGTACGAGTTAACCCCGCCTCAATCCGAAGTACGGTGTGGCCGACACCACTCAAAGTGTCTCTCTTTTGTTTAAAATGAACATCATTTTAAGTGAAAACAACAATTGACATACAGAAAACCAACCAAATGCATTCGTATTCTATTGAGAATTTAGGAAAATGATCCATGGGTCATATGTGACATGTACGAGTCAACTTCACCTCAATCCGAGGTGCGGTGTGGCCGACACCACTAAAAGTGTTTCTCTATTGTTTCAAAAGGACATCATTTTAAGTGAATACAACAACTGACATACGGAAAACCGACCAAAGGAATTTTGATTCTGTTGAAACTTTAGGAAAACAATAAATGGGTCATATGTGACTTGTACAAGTCAAATTTTCCTCAATCTAGAGTCCTTTGTGGCTGGAACCACTCAAACTGTCTCATTTTTATTTGAAATGGATATGATTTTAAGTGAAAACAACAACTGGCATACGGAAAACCAACTAAACGCATTCAGATTGTGTTTATACTTTAGTAAAATGATACATGGGTCATTTTTTGATGTGTAAGAGTCAACCCTACCTCAATCTGAGGCGTGGTGTGTCTGATGCTACTCAAAGTGTCTCTCTTTTGTTTAAAATGGACATCATTTTAAGTGAAAACAACAACTGACATATAGAAAAATGACCAAAAGCATTCAGATTATATTGAAACTTTATGAGAGATATCCATGGGTTATATTTGAATTTTATGAGTTAACCTTGCTTCAATCTGAAGCACGTTGTGGCGGGAACCACTCAAAGTGTCTCTCTTTTGTTTAAAATGAACATTATTTTAAGTGAAAACAACAATTGACATACAGAAAACCAATTAATGCATTCAGATTCTATTGAAAATTTATGAAAACGATCCATGGGTCATATGTGATGTGTAAGAGTCAACACCACCTCAATCTGAGACTCGTTGTGGCCGGCACCACTCAAATTTTCTCTCTTTTGTTTAAAATGGACATCATTTTAAGTGAAAACAACAACTGACATACGAAAAATCGACCAAACGCATTCAGATTCTATTGAAACTTTAGGAAAGTGATCCATGGGTCATATGTGACATGTAAAAGTCAAACCCGCTTAAATACGAGGTACGGTGTGGCCGGTATCACTCTAACTGTCTCTCTTTTGTTTAAAATGGATATCATTTTAAGTAAAAAAGAACTGGCATATGGAAAACCGACAAAACGTATTCATATTTTGTTGATACTTTAACAAAACGATTCATGGGTCATATGTAATGTATATGAGTCAACCCCACCTCAATATGAGGTGCGGTTTGGCCAGCACCACTCAATGTGTCTCATATATATTTGAAATGGAAGACATTTTAAGTGAAAACAACAACTGGCATACATAAAATCGACCAAAAGCATTCAGGTACCATGTTCTATTAGTATTAGAAGAGCTCTCAATACCACTTTTTGGAGGAAAAATATCTATGTGACGCCATTTCTAGTCCTTGAGAAATAATTATACCTATTTCACACATCATATGTCATTCCACCATTAGGATTGTTCTCCCTTCCCCAGATGGGAGGGTACTTTCTGTTTTTTGGCATGTGACTAGTTTTTTATCATTCAAGATATTTGGTCCTATAAGATTACCCTCTACTCGACTTTACATGGCTTCGAATTTACTATCATTTTATCCTTCTAGTAACATGTCTCATGTATTTTGAATCAAACCATCAAAATGGGCCTAACCTTTGCATGTTTTAACTTCATAATCCTCATCTAGGATATTTCCATTTAAGGAGTATTTTATGGGTATTTTAAAATAATTTTTTGACCTCTTTTCCAGTATATGTTAAGTTATATAGTGTTATCCCTATTTAATTTACTAAAACTATGTGATATCTTAGTCCCCACTTGAGAGGATAATCCCTGCATGACAATGGACTCCCACCACACTGCCCACTAGGAAAATGTATGGATTGATTCCCACTATACATGATACATAGTGATTTCTATACATCATGTCCTAGACCAACACAATTTTCATTCCATCCTAGATCATAGGGATTATGACACACTCAAGTCGAGCCCCTACCCATCCTAATTCTCAGATGACGCCCCTTCCTCCAAGTATGAGCTATATCTGTGTGGGAGGTTCACTTGTTTTTTCTTGGGAGATAAGGACATACTAAATTCACATAAGTAATTATTTCCCACCATATAATTTCCCACCCTTATGTACATGATCATGATCTTTATAGAAATATGCTAGTCCAAACAGCATGACCTTAAAAGATATGCACTCATACCTGAGGTGTTCCTAATAATCCATAGGCTATGAAAATATGCTAAGTTCATTTTCCCCATATTTATTTATTTTCCATATATCCCCTTATTCCTTTCTAAAAGACCTTAAAAATTACACCCCTACACTTCAGGTTATATGACCTTAAGGGTTATCCCCCTTTGGTTAAAGTTATGAGACCATAAACTAAGCCGTTTTTTTATCATCCTAGATCTTACCAGTAAATCATACCTAGATCCCATTTTTGTATACCCTGTCCATATGCTTGAAGGTGTAACCCTAAGAGTACTTGAATAATTCCTGAGTATTTTATCCCTTGTAATGTCCTTCCCCTGGTCCATATCCACTGAGTGGTGCCTAAATCAAGGAGTCACCACTGGACCTTAGGTACGCATTCCCATACCCTAGTGGATAACAATTAACAATGAGGTTCTAGGGCCATACCATTGGAAGACTATACCCCATATCAGAGTGCACAACAATAGATGAAAATAAACCAATCAAAATCCAAGATATAAACATCAAAGCACACATGATAATACATAACTGAATTAAAATTAAATACATAAAAACTAACACACGCGGGTCACCCACCAGATTAACCCCATATACAAAAAATGAATACAAAAGGAAAAAAGAGAATCCAATCTATCCTTTAGTCTCACATCATCTCAATCACTAAACCATATAAATTGCTCTATCATTATCATGTAACAGTGATCCTTTACCCAATTTGATCCTATATGCAAGTAACAATTCTTCTCAGGGACCAAAGTGTCATGGCGTCCTGGGCATGATGAGAGTACAACATAGTATGAAACCACTAATATATTTTTGACACATAACTAGTAAATGTGTGTCACTACATTTGATATTATTAGATAAATAAATTTACAAACTATTTAATATAAATAAATAAATCACTATTGATCCTCAAGATCTAATGTGACACTTATGATCGACCACACCTACCTCGTCTAGTGCTGAAGTGTCTCTGAGCATGTCATGAAACTGTTCCAACTAGTATATCATTTAAAACCAATTCCCATCCTCTTAGGGAAATATAATGTCAAAGTAGTGTGTTCAAGCACTGTTTCCTAGGGTAATGGCCCTCGAAAATATTGCAATAATCCCACAACCAATTTCCAAACGTCCTAATAAATCAAATACTATCAGGAACAACGGTAAATTCCTATATGTCAGGGGAAGTCAAACATCATCTAGTTTCAGCCAATTATCATACTTCTATGGAAATAGAGTTTCAATGTCTATAGATTTGATGATGCCTCCTTTGGTTGTTCCTCACCAGCTCCTCTAAAACATCCTATTTTTCTCAGAGCTTCATGTTGTTATCTCGGGTTCAATTCTAGCTCAACTATTCATTTGATACTCTTGAGGGTTTTCACTCATCTAGAAACGTTGAAGGCCGAGATCATGTTTCCATGATGTTAGAACTGGGAATGAGAAACCAAGATGCTCACAGTTTGTTCATTGATCAGGACTCGCTTGGTGTTTTCCACTACAATATAGGTCTCTTGTGGGTTGTTCATGTGTTTTTCTACTTAAATTTGGGTATGTCACTATGGGGTTTGTTCCATGATTGTCCTGGACGATTTTGGGTTCCCAGGAGGCTGGAGGATGATTTTATAGAAGTTGGTTCTTGGATCAAGAGTTGGACAATTTGAGTAATTCTTGCGAGCATGGAGGAGTCTGGATTTGGTTGGTCGAGAATGTCCCAGATTTACTGAAAAGCTCTAGATTATATTTTTTTTGTGCTTCTTGGAGGCTATCAGCAGTGGATACTGAACCGGGCTAGAAGTAGGTGGAGGCCACTGTTGATTGATCTCCGATATTGCAAGTTTGCTTCCACTTCAAAGATTGGGGGTATCAGTGCTACTTCAGTTCAGGTCAGGGTCGCACTGCTTGTTTTCCTAAGATTGATTTAATCGATGCTTGTGAATGAATGTTCAACGATGAAATTGTGCCCATTAGTCATCTGTTTGTGTAGGGGGATAATGTTTCATCCAATGTTGGTTCACTGATGATCAAGGGGAAAAGATAAGCATCTAGGTTTGTAATTAGTGATCTAAAATTAGTTGTAGATCCACCCAGATATGACAATTCTAGTGGGTTTGGTACGGTGTTGTGCCATTAATCAAGCTCGGCCCACTAGCTCACTCCCTCTCCTGCTAGGTGTTCTAATTTTTCTGATAGGAGTTATTCCAATTTATCATTTGTTTATATGTTCTGAATTTTCTATTATTTTATAGTTTTTTTAACATGGAAACATTTTCATCAGTGGTCTTGGGAAATCAAATTGGCTGGGATGGCCCTAATTGCAGGTTTTAGGTTTGGAGTGTGTCTTCTATTTTTGTAGTGTGTTTTTGTTTTATTGAAGGTTGCACTATTTTTGCAGCGTGTTTTCTGCTTTTTGTAGTGTGTTTTCTGTGTGCAATGTGTTTGATAGCAGTTTATGTGCGTGAAATTGAGTGGGGGGGTCTATACCAACCATTTAAAAACCATTGGTATACCTCTATATAATTTCTATAGCCTGGAATAGGCCTACGGTTTAGAACTGTTGGTACAGATTTATGCCAAACTCTATCCCAACGGTTCAAGATGAACCATTGGAACAACATAAATCCATCACCTATGGAAACCGTTGGTAGAGAGATATACCAACATTTTAAACCGTTGGAATAGAGATGTCCCAATAGGTTAAAACTGTTGGAATAAATTTATCCCAATTGTTCACAATAAACCGTGGGATTATTGAAATCGGACCCCCCTATACCAACGATTCAATGTGAACTATTGGTATAGGGCTACCGCAACGGCCCACTTGCCAACGGTTAATGAAACCATTGAGGTAGACTATCCCAACGTTTTCAGGGCCTATCCCAACGGTTTGAAACTGTTGGGAAAAGTTATATTTCTAGCAGTGAGGAGCAGGAGGCCTTTCATGCCACCAATGTTGTTGTCGAACTCATAGTGGTCCTCCATGGCTTTGAGTCAACCCGTGAATTCCTCCATGGTAAGTTTATTGAGATCAACCAAAGTCTTGATGGAAATAGAAAACCACATATACCTAGGAGGAAAAATGAAAAGGAATTTTTTGACAATCCACCCATCCTCAATCTTGTCTCTTAAAAGGTTTAGATTGTAAATAGGACTAGTGAGACACAAGGAAAAATTATCAATTGTCTCGACATAGTTGAACTGGATGGACTCAGAATCTATGTGTAGCGTATGTGATTTTTCCTTACACATGTACTCAGAAACCATCCATATGGAATTCACATAATACAATTATTTCTTGGTTGTTTTATTTATGGTGAGCATTTCAATCATCTCAGACGGCACAACACATAGAATGGAAGAAAAATCCTTTTCATCATCCAAGTAATTTGTGTGTCCGGGGTCGATTTATTCCTAGATTCCTTTTCCTAATAGATTTACCCTTATTCATAGATCCTGGTCTCCATAGTTTATGTGGTTAAACATTGGTTAGACCATCATTCATCCCATATCCTTAACCACCCACTGCACCTCAGCATTGTAGTTTTCATTGTCGCATCTAATACTACAATCATTGTGGATATCAGGTACGGGTGAGGATTTTGAAGAATCATCTGATCCATAGGAACATCTATCACCCTTTGATACCAAAATTAGGATTATAAATAGAACATACACACATAAAATACACTAACACAAGAACTCAAACATGGAAAATAAAGCAACAAAGGTACTGTAATTGGGAAACATTAATTACATTATAAACATCAGAAATTATATGCTGCTACATGTGGATATTTAAAGTAAAAAACAATTAATAATAGTCTATGGGTTAGGGAGGGAGGCTTCTACATGTAGTACAACTCCAACCACCCCCCCCCCCTCCAACATTTCAAAAACTAGTCGCACACCCTTAACCCAGATCCGAGTAGCCTGCACAAATCATATTTAGTGCCTTCCTCTTTAGTTGTTCATGTAGAGGTTGCAGTCAGTCTCTTTCATGAGGTCACTACCACATATTCGGGCAAGGCATGCACCGAATTTTATTAGCGCTAAGAAAAAAGCGCTGATAAAAGTCTCACCATTATCAGTGCAAGCTAAAAGCGATGATAACTGTGAATTTTATCAGTGCTAAAAAAACAGATAAAGGTGTATCATTTATAAGTGATTTTTTGACACTGATAAAGACAATATTTATCATTATTATTATTAGCATTGATAAAAAAATTTAACAAAAAATATTTTTATTATATTTATAATTATTATATTTATATTCAAAAATAATGTTTATTTATATACATTAATTTGAAAACCCATGTTTATAATTACTATATATTTTTTAATAATTCAATTATATATATAATGTTTTTAAAAAAGTATTTATAAGATTATAAATGAGTATATATATATTTAAATAATTATAAAATTATAATAATTTTTTAAAAAATAATAAATGTATTTACTATATTTATAATTAGATATTTATAAATATGTATATATATATATATATTTAAATAAATATATGCCTCCAATGAATTTGGTCAATAAATATATATATCAAGATATAACGATGATATGACTGGTGTTAAGTTCATACATTATATGTGTGAGTACATATAATTGACGTTATATGACTCATAAGTTTATTTTTGAACGTGATTGTGGGTTGCTATGTTCCAAATGTTAAGATGGCTTATATTAATGATGACACATGCGTATGTTATGTATTCATGACTCATTAATGCTCAGTTATAGATTAATTACACCCTTATTAATCACGCTTTCCATATATATGTGATGACTCGTTTTTTATAATCTACACCTTATTAGTTATGATTCATTCATGTTATGCCCATTAACTTATTAGATTCCCATAAATACTTATAAAATTACAAAAAAATATATTTAAATAATAAACATATTTATTATATTTATAATCATAAAATTTTAATTATATATAAATACTTTTTAAATAAATTTATTTATAATTATAATTATAACTATATATATTTATTTATTTATTTATTTAAATACATATAAAATTACAATAAATGCATTGATTATTAGTTTATAACTATATATATATATATATAATTATATACAAATATTTATAAATATAAATATATTTATATTTATATTTATATTTATATTTATATTTATATTTATATTTATATTTATATAATTATAAAATTATAATAAATATATTTATAATATTTTATAAATAGATATATTCGTATATTAATAAATATTTAGATATTGATATATTTATAATTATATACAATTATTTATAAATATATTTATTTATAATTACAATTATAAATAAATATATGTTTAAATAATTATAAAATTATAATAAAAATATTTATTATATATATAATTTTATAAATATATATAAATATATAAATATATTTATAAATATATAAAAAAATTATAATTATATAAAAAAATTATAATTATAATAATAAATATACATATATATAATTATAAATTTATAATAAATAAATTTATTATATATAATTATAAAATTATAGATGCAATAAATATATTTATTATCATTTTATAATTATAAATAAGTATTTATTTATTTTTAGTAATAATTATAAATAATTATTTATTTATTTAAATAATTATAAAATTATAATAAATATATCTATTATATTTATAATTTTATAAATATATATAATTTTATAATTTATAATTTTATAATTATATATAATAAACATATTAATTATATATATTTATAAAATTATAAATATAATACATATATTTATTATAATTTTAATGATTATTTAAATAAATATATATTTATTTATACTTATAAATATAAATAAATAATTATTTATTTATAATTATAAAATTGTATTAAATATATTAATTATATATGTTTATAAAATTATAAATATAATAAATATATTTATTATAATTTTATAATTATTTAAATAAATATATATTTATTGATGTTTATATCTATAAATAAATAAATTTATATATATATATATTAAGTGACTAGGAGTACAATTACATTCAAACACACGCACACGACACATGCAGGCTGAAAAGGGAGGCCATAGAGGATAACCCACCCATCAAGGCTTATTTTTTATTTATTATATGGCTCGTAAGCCTAGTGAGGCATGAACCCCATAACATGACCCGTCCCTTCATGGACCAACCAGGTATTTGACCCTCAATTCCCCCCCCCCCTCATTTCCATCGAGAGCCATCCTACTAACCTAGCAGATCTCTGATGTCATCTGAAAGTCGTCATACCGCACTGGAGGCACCGCCCGACCCATCCAAGGTAGCCCGTCGTTAGGCGCCTCCCTTCCTGTCACTGAGACCAACTTACTTCACCTTTGACCATCCGCACAAAGACTATCGTAGTCATCTCATTGCATGTTGATGGCCTACCTAAAATTTGGTCCTGCCAATGACAACAATCTACCCGCCAGGATCAAAGCCCTCGCCACCGCCATGTCCCGCCTCATACAGTCACTCACCGTCCATTTTCCAAATCGCAGTCTGCAGACAACCACCATTCTGTATGGCACACAACCATGTTGTGTCACCCTCTACCACCATTTTCCCAAAATTAGGGAAACTAGGAATCAAACCTTGGTGAGATGCAGTATTACAGGGTGGCTTAACCACAAGCCCAAGACCCCAACTTCTTTATTTATTTATACTTATAACCATAAATAAATAAAAATTAATTTATAATTATAAAATTATAATAAATATTTTTATTATATTTTTATTTTTATAACTATATATAACTATTTAAATATATAAAAATATTTATAAATATATTCATTATATATATAATTATAAATAATATATATTTATTCATATTTATAATTATAAATAAATAAACATATTTATCAGTTTTAATATAAGTGTCTCTAAATATTTTTTCATTCCCTATGAACTCCAAATGTTCTTGATATTTCCATTAGTTATTATTATAAAACATTATTTTAATGAATAATTATGGATTATTGTTTAATTTAATGACATATGTTTTCTAAAAAATAAATTCCATGTGGATTTTTAATGGGAAACATTTTTTGGTTCATCGAGTCCTCAATGAATTGATTCAATGGAATGATTTGGTTTCAAATAAATAATTAATATAATTTTTTTATTGAAATATTACATAGATATGATGTTTTTTGTAATTGGGAACTTATGATAATTGAATTATATATGTTGGGTTATTATTTATACATGGGAGAAATTGGGAGATTTGGAAACCCAGATAGATGCAACGACCAATACATATTACGCTCTAGAAATGGATAGTGTCTTGGTTAGACTGAGTGTGTTAAAAGGATTTATTAATACCCTAATTAGATATATGAGATCACTCGTATAGAATACTTGGTTCATGTATTCCATCTAGTGTTCCTAGGGGAAGTCGCAGTATCCTCAGACTCAAAGGTTTTATCATATGATGCATTATTAATGACTAATTATGATGTGATATCTTTATTTCCCTATTTATTATTCAATATTGATATTTCTAATGTCATCAAACTTTGGTTTTAATTTATTTGACCATTTTCAGGTTTTATATTATGAAAATATTATTTTAAAGAATCACTGGTTTTTATGTCATTTTTTCGAACAAAAACTAATGGTTTCCATGGTGAAAAACATTTTTAGATTCAATGTGTTATCCTATTGGGATTTTTTTCACACCATACTTATTTCAAAGGGGTTTATATAGACTTGGTTTTATAGGATGCATTAAAAATAAAGGGTTCTATTACATTTTGTGAATCTTGTTTACCTATTTGGTTTATCGGATAAGACAATTATGGAAATGTTCTAATCAAAAAAGTGATATTATAAAGATTGACTAATTTATAAATTGATTTCAAGGGCAGCTTAAGTGTAATGTTTTAATAAATTCCATATAAATGATTTCAAATTATTATTTAGAAAATTGGACAATTTGTGTGCTTTCCAAGTGTTTTTATCCCTTGTTATGTAATGATATTTGATGGTAAGTGTTTGGGAAAATGCCTAAATGGATTTTTTTTTTAAATAATGATTTTGGTTTTAAAATTAGTCGTAATCACCAACTTGATTCTTTAAAAATTATTCTTGTGCTAATTTCATTTCAAACCAAGAGTTTGGGTGATTTTAAATTGTTAAAAATGGTGGAAAATGTTGTTTTGTTTTTAAATTGGTGAGCTAACCCTTGTGATCTATATTTAAAACCACTTTTTTAGCCTTCGTTAATTTTTATATCAATATTTTGGGATTTTTAAATCATTTAATATTTTCAAATGGGGTGGATTATTTCAAAAGGTGTGTTTTCCCATGTGGATTGTATTTTGAAACTTATTGTGTCTTTGAATGTTTTCCAATTGTCATTTAAAGGGTAGTGTGAATTCCCATTTGAGTTTCAATGGTGTTTTTATAAAATTGGTCTGAAGATTATATTAGGATGACTTTTATAAATGATAAAATGGCTTATAATTATATGAATTTTTTTAAAAGGGAAGGCACATTTCAAATTTTATAAAAAATGAGTTTTTATAAAAGGTGTGATATCCTTTAAGCCCCTTTGATTCTTGTATGACCATTGCAGCTTATGAACCCATGTGGGGATGTTTATTATTAATGAATTGGTTTGATTGGACTTTTGGGGGTGTATATATGTTTAGTAGTGATAACCTAGTTTCATTATCTCCAGTTAAAGTCCTCTTGTTAATACAGCCTAGAGACGATGCCCATCACACTAGAATCATCTTTATGATCATTTAGGGGTTTCATATCTCAACTTTTATTATATCCCCTACTATTTATATTGTTTTTTGTAATATATTTTTCTTATCATTTCACCATGTTGTGAGACTTGACAAGGTGGTTATTGATTGTGTGCTTTCTTCCTTCATTGTATGGTTTGATTTTTAGATTTTTTGAAAAGGGATTGTGAATGGTTTTTAAAGAAGAAAAAAAATGAAATAATAATTTTGAATTGTTTTCAAAATATTTTAATAATGAGTTTGAAATGTGTTCTTAAATGATAAAGTTTATAATGGTTTTCATTTTAAATTCCAAGAATTTGTGAGTTTTTTAAATTTGGTTTTAGGCCACTATGCCTAGTTTTATGGAAATGGTTGGTTTTCAAACATGTTTTAGAAAACTATATGATAGTTGGAAACCTCTTTGAGTTTTGAAATGTGTATTTAAAAAATGGGTGTTTATAAAATAGTTTAAAGTTATATTTTAAAAATGTAATTTCACTAAGATGTATTGGTCGAGGAAAACAATTCAAGTGATTTTTTTCATTTAATGAAAATCGTAGAAAAAGAGTTTTACACGTTTATGTGTTACTACTTATTTAGTAAAACTTTATAAAAAAAATAGTTTTATAATGTATTTAAATATATATTTTTTAGTATGTAATATGAAAGTGATATATTAGATTTTTCATGTTGTGGTGACCTAATAGAATTTTAGATCACACCTGTATTTAATATTTTCAATATTGTTCTGGATTGTCTTTCTTCCTTTGGATATTTTAAGAGGTATATATGGTTAGATGGTGGCCCAAGTTGAGCATATTTTGTGTATTTATTTAATTAAATATTAATATTACCAAATCAAATTGGATGGATATAAATAAATAATGGATAGGTGATAATTTTATGAAAAAAGATTTGCAATTAGTGTAGCCCATGATCTGAGCACTGAGCTACCTATTCCACTTGATGATGAAAATATTCATGTGGTTAAACAAGTTGTTGGAATATTCATATCATGGAAATTAAATATTTTAAAAACACATGTAGACAAGGAGGTATTCATTTATAATTTATTTTTCATTCTAAAACTTTAACAATTAATGTAAAAAGGTTTTAATTGATGAATGTTATTATAGACGAACAAAGGGAATGGGTGAAACGAAAGGTCGACTCAAAACAATCTAAAGGATAAACCAACCGATCGAAAAGATATTTTGAAATCCCCTTTACCCTACCCATTGAATATCTGTATTTACTAACATTGAAGGTCCATGAAGATACAAAGTTACAAAGTGCTAGTAGTCACATAATTGATTTTGAAGAAAAAATGTATGGAGAGGAAGGTACTGACTACATTGCTTTTGAGAATGTAAATGAAATCCTCAACTATGAATGGTTAGGATCCTCAGCTATAAATGTATAAATGAGGTATGTTTTCATGATTTAATTTTTTAAAAGTTGATATACTATGTTAATTATGACTAAATACATTTTATATTTTTTTCCGGACCATATTCCAAGACCAATTGAAGGGATTTCACCATGAAAACATTTTTTGACTCAATATTCCTCACACCACCTATACAACACAAAATAAATTAGAATCCAAACAAATAGATGAAATAATGTAAAACCTAGCCAAATTGTTTGAAATAAAACTTAGAGAGTACATACTATTCTTAATACCAATAATGCAGGGGTAAAGCACTACAATTTAATCATATAAAATATAATTTTATTTCATTCATTACTTATTCCTTTTTGTGTTTTTAGGAAACATTGGATACTAATTGTTGTCAATTTGGATACTCCAAATATTTATTTCTTAGATTCACTATATGAATTACCAAAAAAACTACCACACATGATGGTTTTTTTCAATTTTTAATACACTACATCCAATTTTTTAAAACTAAACATTATGTAATATAATTTATATTATATTTCAATGAGGACTCTGTTATTATAGGGTGTTGTGTAAATATCATCTAAATCATGGAATGAGGATAAGAATTGTGCACAAGAACCCTGAAAAGTTCTACAAATGGATAAGTATCAAGGTATATATAATAATATTTCACTATCCAAAAAAATATCAAAACAAATTACTTATTTTCCTTAATGTTTATTAAGTGTCTGAAACAATAAAATGAAAAATATTGTGGTTATTATGTTTGTAAATTTATGAGAGAGATCATATTCCATCAAAAAACACACATCCATAAAGAGGTATTTTCAAAGTTAATTACTATTTATTTTAAAATATGTATTAACCCTTTGTGTATTTATATTTTTCCAGTACTACTATGAATATTTAAAAAAATTTATTCACAAAATGATATAAGTTTTCTTAGAAACAAATGGGCATCATACCTGATCAAGAAATGTATACAAATAGCATGAAGATATGACTTCCATATAAGTAATGGATTATTTCATATTTATGTTTAATTTATTTATTTTTATTATTAATCATATTAGAATTTTTTTCTTATACAGGTGGATTCCTTTCATATTTATGGTTAAAGAATGTATACAACCATCATGAAAGGTGACTTCCTACTACTTATTTAATTAATTTTTTCATCATATTATCTACTATTTATAAGTTATTTTCCATATCTTACTTATCTAATACTTATTTATTTGTTTTAAAAAATATTTTTGGACGTCATATTTTTATTTAAACTATCTACAACAGTCCATATATGATAAAACATCTTCCTTTTTCCAATGTTACCATGATTTTCATTGCTTTTATTAGTCAAGATACCAAAACTGCATATTTATTCAATGTTCTTAGCCTAAAAACCTTTCTTGAATCAATATGAAGGGTTGGAAGTTTAAAAAATAAATACAATGTTAATTGTGTTTAAATTGGAATTTATGATTTTTTATAGACTTTGGGATGTGTAGAAATCATTGGCACCTCAGTCTGACACTTAGTGTGACTGGTATGACTCCAGGTGCATATTTTTTTAAATTGACATTAATTTTAGTAAAATATAAAACTTAAATACTCAAAAACAAATAAAAACATTCAAATCGTTTTGGTACTTTATGACAATGATCCATATCCATTTAGGATGTGTATAAATCAGTCTCACCTAAATCCAATGCATGGTGTGACCAGAATGACTCAAAGTGTCCATTATCTATTTAAAATTGACATTTTACTTCAACATATATCCCTCACTGAAAACCAAGAAAATTCACTCATATTTTTTTGATAATTTATAACATTGATTCAAAAATCATTTATGATTTGTAGAAATTGGTCTCAGGTCAAACTGATGCATGATGTAACCGGTATGAGTTAAAGTGTGTTTTTCTAGTTTAAAATGAATTTTTTGTAAAAAAGAAAAGTGATGTACTAAAAACCAAGAAAACTTATTTAGATTATTTTGATACTTTAGTAAAATTATCCATGATTAATATGGGACATCTAGTAATAATTCACACCTCCATATGATGCATGGTGTTACCGGTATGACTCTAAGTACATTTTTTATTTAAAATTGACATCGGTTTTTGTAAAAAAGATCAAGTTATGTATTGAAAAATGAGCAAAAAAATCAGATTATTTTAATACTTTAGGGAAATAATACATTATTAATTTGGTACATATATGAATCAGACTCACCTCAATCTGAGGAATGGTGTGATCATTGACTCCAAGTATGTATTTTTTATTTAAAATTTACACCAATTTTAGAAAATGGACAACTAACCTACTAAAAACCAATAAAATTATTTCATATTGATTTTATACTCCAGTACAATTATCCATGATTCATTTGAGACATGAATAAATTAGAATCACCTCAATCCGATGCACAGTGTGACCGGTATAACTCCAAGTGCGTCTTTTTATTTAAAATTAACATCATTTTTAGTAAAAAGGAACAAGTTACATACTAAAAAATTACAAAATAAATTAATATTGTTTTTATACTTTAGTTAAATGATATATGAGTTATTTGGGATGCCTAGGAATCATTCGTAGCTCAATCTGAGGTATGGTGTGACCAGTATGACTCCAAGTACGTTTTTTTATTTAAAATTTACATCAATTTCAGTAAAAAGGGAAATTATCCCACTAAAAACCTATAAAACACATTAGTATTATTTTTATAATTTATTATAATTATCCATGAGTCATTGGGATCTTTAGGAATCATACTCACCTCAATCTGACACAAGGTGTGACCGATATGATTCCAAGTGCATCTTTTTATTTAAAATTAACATCAATTTTAGTAAAAAGGAACAAGTGACATATTGAAAACCAAGAAAATGGATTTGGATTGTTTAGATACTTTAGTTAAATGATCCATGAGTAATTTGGGATGGGGAATAATCATTCACACACTAATACGAGGTATGGTGTGAATAGTATGAGTCCAAGTGCATCTTTTTTATTTAAAATTTACATCAATTTTAGTAAAAAGGACAACTGGCCTACTCAAAACTAAGAAAATGCATTTGTATTGTTTTGATACTTTAGTAAAATGATCCATCAGTCATTTTAGACATTTATTAATTAGAATAATCTCAATCTGATTCATGGTGTGATGGGTATGACTCAAAGTACATATTTTTATTTAAAATTGACATCAATTTTAGTAAAAAGGAAAAATAACCTACTCAAAACCAATAAAATTCATTTTTATTGTTTTAATACTTTATTAAAATGATAAATAAGTAATTTTTTATGTTTATTAATCAATATCACCTCAATCAGACTCACGATGTGATCTGTATAACTCCAGGTGCGTCTTTTTATTTTAAATTGACATTAATTTTAGCAAAAGGAACAAGTGATGTACTGAAAACTAGGAAAATGAATATGGATTGTTTTGATAATTTATGGAATAGTTTTATGAGAAATTTTTTATGTATAGGAATCACACTCACCTCAATCTGATGCATGGTTTGAAAAGTATTACTCAAAGTGCCCATTATGAGTTTAAAATTTATATTTTAGTTCCAAACATGTCACTCACTAAAAACCAAGAAAAATTCATTCATTGTCTTGATATTTTAGTAAAATAATTAATAATTAATTTTTGAAATATAGTAATTATACTCACATAAAACTGACACATTATGTGACCTGTATGACTCAAAGTTCATGTTTCTAGTTTGAAATCATATTTTTGTAGAAAACACATGTGACATACTGAAAACCAAGAAAATTCATTCATAATGTCTTAATACTTTAGGAAAATGATCCATATGTAATTTTTGATTTATATTAATCATTTTCACCTCAATACCATGCATGTTGTGACCATTATAACTCCAAATGTTTCTTTATTTAATGTTGGCATTATTTTCATTAAAAATAATAGGTTCCATACTCAAAATCGAGAAAATGAAATTGAATTGTTTTTATGCTTTAAGAAAATGATCCATACCTCATTTTTTATGTTTTGGAATAAATCTCACCTAAATTCAATGCACGGTTTGACTGGTATAACTCAAAGTGTGTTTTTTATTAAAGTTGACATTTTTTAATATATTCGGTCATATTAATGCTTAATTTATTTCTTTATAATATTACTAACATAAGATATTGTTTCTTATATAGGTGGATTCTTTTTCTCAGGTTGAGGTGATTTTTTCAGAAATTGATACCATGGTTGGACCTTTTTGAGAGTGGATCAGAGGTACCGAAGACAAACATTAATGTTTTAAATTGTTTGTGGGTATTAATTTTAAATTTAATTATAAAAAACATTGTTTTAAATGTATATAGTATTGTTTTTTTTGTATTCGTGATGTAAAATTTATTTCAATTAAAGTATATTTTTTATAGGTTACAGGATGTTGTTGTGGTGTGTTACTATACAAATAGCACATTGTAGCATATGGGGCCTTTATTAGCACTATTTATAGCACTAATAAAGTCCACCATTTATCAGTGTTATTAAAAGTACTTATAAAGTGGGACCTTTATCAGTTCTTTTTTAGCACTGATAATGGACTACTTATATCAGTTCTTTTTTAGTGATGAAAAAGGGGACCCCCCTTTAACAACACTAGATTAACGGTGCTTTTTTAGCAATACTAAAAGTCTTTTTATGTGATATAAAAGATAATATCTATAGTAGTGGGAGATCATTTAGGTGGTAGTTCATGTATTTGATAGGCATTAGAAATATTCCTTGATGTGGTTTTAGTGGTATTTCATGCATGTCAATGAGAGAAAGGTGGTTCATTTTGGTGTTCTAGTGACTTGTGGTGAAATTTTCATGAACCCAAAGGTATTTACATGCCATTTCTTTTTAACCATATTTTATTGTCAATAAAATTAAGATTTATTAGATTTATTTATTTATTTATTTATGTGTCTATTTCATTATATATTTCGGATTTATACACATGTTTTGATGTCAAGTTGTCTGATATATAATAATTAATCACAAAGGGGAAAACATCATAGAATTTAATTATATTGGGTAAAACTACCAATGGAAACTCACACAGGCTACAATAAATTGAAAATAAACCTATTGGTAAAGGGATATTACCTGAATTTATATGAAATTAGTCTTGGTATTTCACAAAGTGTTTCATCATTAGAATGCTTTACAAATTATTCATAACCCAAAAAAACTAGACATTAAATAATTTATGAGAAAAAATAAATTATTGTTTTAACGCTAATATATGAGACTTGATGATATATATTCTATTAAAATTTTTAATTTGTGATAATTAAATAAATAATAAATTATAAATAGAAATTAAATAATTGGTCCCCACTTTCTTCCATTAGATTATTTTTAATTTATTTAAATAGTTATCTAATTTCTAAAATTCTATTTTACACCACATTAAAAAATTCATCTATATAAACATTTTTCAAAGATGATATTAATAGTGTCTACAGAAATTCTCCATGTGGATCAACCTTAATACGATGGCTAAAATAGTTGTAGGTTTATAAATTTTCTAAATCTGGCTTGCTATGACAATTCATACCAAATTTGTTATGTCATTTTTGGAGATAATTATATCATTATGAGATCTTCAATAAAGAGTGATTTAGGTAAAAAATAAACAAACTAAAAAACATTAAAAAATATTACTTCTCTTGGTACTTTTATCCTTGTAATAAAATTAAAGACCCTTATAAGTCCATAATGGTGTGGTAAACACCACAAATTTAATACCAATGCACACCCTAACCACCCAAAGTGCATGATATAGAAAATAATGTTTCACCACCAATAAGTTTTCTGGGTAATTATTTTTATTTCAATGATTATTATTCAAGTAAATGTCATGATCCATGGGATAATGTTTCACCATATTATGATATTAGTTCATACCCATCATTTAGTTATTCTCAAAGTCAAAATATTTCTAAAAATGTGTAGTGAATGATTCATATACTCTATCTAGGTTATAATACCTTTTAGATAAATTTCAAAACTCGGCTACACAACCTCAAAAATCTTAAAAATATGAACCACCCTATACACTAGAGAATGATGCTCAATTTGATCAATAATTATGTAAACATAACACTTCAATAGTGGAGTGTAAAATGTTTACTATGATGAATGAGGTAAAAAATTGGGTTCTGATAATGTAATGAAAATTTGGTTTCCAAAATGAAAAATCTAGAAATGTACATGAGTCAACTTGTCAAATTAACCTCCTCAAAAACACTTGACATCCCAACCTAGAACAATTCTTATGAGGAAAGTGTGGTGAAGGTTCTATATGAACAAAAAAAATCTTGATTATGATAATAAGTCAATTTAGATTGATCTTTCTTCCAATCATACCATAGATGAATCCTCTTCATTGAAGCTTGGTTCATTAATTCTTGTAACATTTAAGAATCCCATCATATACTCAGTCAGATATAATGGTCCCTTGGATAATTTAATTTCAAATTTCTCACATGAGAGTTCATAGACCACACTCCCCAAAGTGATAATGGATTCCTTTGGTGCATATAAACTTCTACCTCTTGAGGATTGTAATAAATTTTAGGGTAAAGAAGAAATTGAATGAGGACCCTTATTTATTTTGATGGAGTTGGAATTGACCCAAGATACTTGGATTACCATAAAAAAAGGACATCACTTCCCCACACTTTGACTCACCTCATTTTGAGAACCATTATGAGTAAGATACACTTTACAAAATGGAAACATCTAAAATAGTTCATGATTTATAAAATCAGTTAGTAACTGTGGTTGAAAACACTCACAACATTCTAGAAATATTAGATGAATAGGACTCCTTAGGAGATTCTAAGCTCGTGGTGACACATGTTCCAATTGGAAAATATGATGAAGAAAATATAAAAGAAACTCTAGGTGAATATATCATTTATATCATGACCCGAACCAATGGGTCTCAAGTTGAAACTACCCCAAGCTCACCTCCAAAGGCCAGGGGATGGCGACAAGTACTGAAAGGCATATCAAACATGGGAGGAATTTTATTAATGTACTTTTATCCACACACCCAACCATCTCAATACAGAAGTTTATAGTAATAAAAGAAAAAATGAAATATCTAGAATACAAACATGTATGTGTAAAAACCTCTATGATATATAAGAGTAGGACAGTGAAAACTGAAAGTAAAGGGGGGAAATACATGCCCAATGAAAAATATGTCCCAACCTAAAAAAATTGGAAATTAAAATATTTGAGAGAGCCCAGCTCCTGATCTTAAATATCTGACCACTGTATATGATCTAATATACCAAGTATCCCTAAGCATCTTTGTAGTCATCACTGACCTTTCCTTTATCTATATAAGACATTCCTTATATTTGAAAAGACCATGTAGGGGTGGGTATATATATTTCTAGTAGGACGCCCTCAAATCTAAAGGGGGAGAAACAAAAATATACATAATTGGAATGTATAGATAGTAGAAAACTTAACCCAAAGTAAGAGAGTACAAAATCCAACAAAAATGATACAGATATACATATAAAGAAACCCAAATGAGAGAGAATGGGATCTCCAACTCATACCAAGACCAAAAAAGAGTATCGCCAGTTCCAGAAGTCCATCATCGATGTATATCTTCTCTTGTATATGCCTAGAATAAAACATCCAAGTCAAGACAAACCTCCCCAATATGCCGCACAGTCGAGGGGTGTAATATCTAGGTAGAGGACCCATGCCCTGGTACAATGGGAGGATGTCACTCAGGTAAATAGTTGATGATCCATGGTCAGCCTAGCTGGAGGGTTCCACTCTAGTAAATGGTAGAGGACCCGTGCCCAGGCTAGCTAGATGGTGCCACTCTAGTAAATGGTTGAGCAATCATGCCCAGCCCAGATGGAGGGTGTCACTCTAGTAGTCGAAGACGCATTACTTTATACAATAGGAGTAAGACACATGGATAGCAGATAAAGGGCCCATGTCTAGCCCAGCTAGAGGGTACCACACTCATAACTGAATACTCATCCCCTAACTCCGAATGAGGGTGCCACACAGTGGATAGGTAGAGGACCCTTGCTTTATCCTAGCATGAGGGTTCCACTCTAAAATTTGGTTGAGCACCTGTGACCTATCCAACAGGAGGTTTCCACTTTGAAAATAGATAGAGTACCCATGTCATGTCCTATAGAAGGGTTCAACTCTATAAATAGGTATATGACCAATGCCTAGCCCGGTTGGAGGGTAAAAGGCAGATAGAGGATCCATACCCTATCTTGTATAGGGGATCCACTATATAAATAGTTATATGACCCATTCCTAGCCCAACTGGACGGTTCCACTCCAAAACCCCCTTGTGATTCGGCCTGATCACTTGTAATATCTAGTCTTTTCAGGTACTTTTCTATCTAAGTAATTTTTTGTTTGATCCTTAGTGGCCCAGTCTTGTTCAGAGGTGAAGATCGTTTGTTGGAGAAAATGACCTAAAGTTCAGTTAAGTATTATTATTTGAATTAATGGAGTCTAGATATAAATGGATTAAGTGTTAAAAATGGTTTTGTGATAAGTTTAGAGGATTTAAAGGGAAAATGGGTTGAAACTCAACTACAGAACATTTACATGTCATGTAAGGGTATTACATGTCATGTAATTTTTTGTGAATTTTAATAAAATAAATACAAGGAGATGGATTTTTCAGAAAAAAAAACCTTTAAAAATAATTGCGCAACCTGTAACTTCATTACAGGTCATGTAAATGTCTGACCTACAATTATAAAGTGGTTATACACATGATTTTGTTGCAAAGTAATGAATCTATTCTCCTCTCAGACTATAATGACTCTCCAAGAAATTTTGGAGTGTCAAATACCCTTTCAGACGTCCCGTTTATGTGATCAATTGCTAGTAAATCTTCATTGTAGGATTTCTTCCTTCTCTTCCTTCTTCTCCAACCCTTTTCGGTAAAATCCCTTTGCAAATTTGCATTGTTGGTTTCGATCTTGGTCAACCTTGATATAAGAACCTCTTGGAAACCATCTACATCTTTCCTCATGGGTGTTGGATATTGTAAATGTTGTTGGATCTTTGGTTTAAGGTAGGTGTTCTAATGTTCAAATATCATAGTCGTGATTTTGATTGCATGCGTTCCTGTTGTAAAATTTCTAGATTTGTTTAGCAATTGAATTTCCCAATGGAATTAATTAATTGGGTGAATCAATTAATTATAGAATTGTTAAATTGTGGTATTTGGGGATAAATAGATATGGAAATTCATTGTGTGATATTGATGTGATTAATTAGATAATTAATTAGTGAATTAATTATGAGACATTAAAATTTTGTATTTGAAGAGTTAGTTAGTAAATTAATTATTGAAAGATTATATTGTGAAAGGATTCATTAATTATTGAATTAATTAATGGTTAGTTGAGATATATGTAATATTGTGTTATTATGATATATGTGATAGTAAATGGTGAATGGTAACATGGAAATTTGGTAAAGGATCAAATAATGGTAACATGGTCATTTAATTATGTGAATTAATGAATGGTAATATGTTCATTCAAATGTGTGAATTGATTAATGGTAACATAGTCATTCATTTGTGAAGTAAAAAATGGTAACATGGTCATCAAAATGTGTAGATTAATGAATGGTAACATGGTCATTAATTTTTGAAAGTAAGAATGGTAACATGGTTATTTAATTGTGTGATTCAATGAAAGGTAACATGGTCATTCATTTGGGAAAATAAGAATGTTAACATGGAAATTCAAAATAATGATATCCCTTTGAGATATTTCAGACTCTGGTGTAGGATGAATTAGGTATTGAGATACAGTTCTCCATCAGAACCCAAGGTTTATGTGGTTAAATAAAGATTAATTGATAATGTGATGACTGTTTAATTATTCATTGTAATTATTTCTTTATACAAATAAATGAACTATTCTTACTGGATATTTTTTTAGACACCATTGGTGGTGTCCTACTAAGTCGTACTCACACCCAAATCAGGTTTCCTAATCAGTACTTGAATAGATTTTATTATTACAGGGTAGGTTAAGGGAAAAGGCCCAGTGTTATATGGCTAATTGGGGAAGGATCTTGGATGAGGAAACTAGACGTGGTTTGGGACCCTCTTGGGAGTTTTTGGTGTATTTTATTTTCAGTGTTCATTTTAGACATGTGACACATACATTGACATGGCATGTTTCTTCTTTAGTTGAATATTGTATTCCCCTTCTTTGATTACCATGAGATATTGGTGTTGTTTATTATTATATATATTTCTTCCGCTATTGTTTATTATTTCCGCTGGTTTATTACTCTGATGAAAGAGGGTATAGTCTCCCTTTGAATGACTTATCTGACCCTCACTACTATCCAGAAGCCTCTAGAGTATGAGGAGGTGTGTTTTAGGTCATGTTACAGATTGTCTTGAGGCACTGGTGTATGGAACCTAGGCCAAGACATTACAAAATGGTATCAGATCCCAGTTTTCTTTTATTTTTCTTTTGTATTAATATTTAGGGAAGGATATATAGGTGACTAGGAATAGTTTGGCCTTGGTAAGAAGCCTGTTTATGGGAGTTTCAAACCCATGTATGGGGGAAACCCATGTACTTGGGTGGGATCGTTGTTATTGTTGTTTATTGTTACAGTTGAATGTTATTTCACCTTGAGTGACACACTTGTTGTGTGATGTGAGAATTGTTTTTGATATTTTCTTAGAATTGAATCATGGACCAGAATGGAATAAGAGTTGAGTCTATATGAATCATTTTAGGCACTCAGGATTATTTTTTGACATGCATCATTTTAGGCATGCACAGGAAAACAAGTTTTGGGTAAGTTGTTGAAATTGAACTTTTTTCATGGATTGTAAAATTAAATTGAAAATGGGGCCTAAAATGAAATAAGAAATAGAAAAATAATGAAATAATGTTAATAAATTGATGTCTAAATGAGAAATAGGAACTATGATAATGTGTTTACCCTTGTAACCAAGACCTAGGTGTATGGTGGTTAAGGGTAGGGATAGAGCCTTGGTTTTGACCGCATGGAGAGTTGTGGGGAAAAAATGTTGTGAATTTTTGTGTTTTTATCTTATGTAAATGTGATAAATTTTTTCAATGAGTCCTAATACATGTGTTTGTAATTTTAGAGATATTCCTCCCTGATGACACTTGTTGAGAGGATGACCGGAGTACATGGTAGTGAACAATCCTCTAGTAGTGGAACCTGAGGCATTGATAGTGTAGGGTGAAAAAGTTGGGGAGAATTTCCAAGAGAACTTTGATTTCTTCATGAAATTCATGGGAAGAAACCTAGGGTGGGTTGTGAAAAGAATGTCTAAACTAGTGATATAGTTCCATTTGCATCACCCTCTGACTTTCACTAGAGAGGGTGAACCTGAAGGAGCCAAGTTCTAGGTTGAATCCATTGAGAGGATACTTGACCATTTAGAGACTCATATTGAAAAGAGGGTGAAGTTTCCCACTTATATGCTACATGTATCAACAAATCACTAGTAGGATATTCATGTGCGGACTAGATAGGTAGATGGCATGCTACAGAAAGACTTCTTGGAGAATTTCTTGGAGAACTTATATCTAGAGACAATAAGGAAAGAGAAAGAATCATAGTTCATGTAGCTGACTCAGGGGAGGATTTCCATGATGGATTATGTTGGACTCTTTACATACCAACAACACTTTGCTTTAGCATTGATAGGAGATGAAACAGCTTTAGATAGATGACTTTAGGATGGACTTAAGTGTAAGATTAAGTCCCAAGTAAAACTTTTTTGGTTAAAGAAGTTTCTTGAGGAGGTGGATTAGGATCTCATACAAGAGGGGAACCTGAAGTAGGATTCTAGAATTTTTTAGACAGTTACTACAAGATGATCAGGCGGTACATGTTCTGAGAGCAAGAATTTCCCTTATGAAAACATTAGTCAGAGAATTGGATAGTAGATTACAGATACATGAGGCTCATCTATAAGAGTTGGTGTCCTAGAACCAATTGGTTTTACTTTTCTTACATGGATATTTAATGTATTATTACATATTGTTCATTTTTCTACATGACTATGATTTAATAATGTCTTAGAGTATTTGTTGCATTGATAAGGTCATGGTAGTTCCCTACTATGATGAGAAACTTGAAATGCTATAACAATTTTCTTAAATATAGTTTTGTGGTTTGATGACATGTTATTATGGGACACATATCATGAAAACCATAAGGTGCGAGTACTCATAAGCATATGAGACTTCCTCTCATAAATTTTGCACTTGGTAATCTCCAAGATATGAGATAATGAGAACAGACCCGCTAGTAGGAATTCTACATGTTTTGGTGTCATCGGATATTTCTATCTGTGAGCATGTATAATGATCCTTATACTTTAAGATTATCATTAATATGTTTCATGACTTACGCAATTTGATTTACTGACGAAAACTATCACACAAACAGTTGGCGGGAAGTAGGGTACGTTGGGTGCATCACGAGTGGAATTTTATTAATGGATAAGTCGAGGAAGGATTTGTCCCTTCCATTTATGGAAGTTGATATCTTGGCTCTTTGATTGAAATAGAACCATTGCGCTAAATTCCATGGCCATAGTGTAACGACGAGTTTATTTCAGGTAGTCAAAGAAAGTTATATCAAGCATAAAAGTTGATGACACAATCATGAAACCCGCTTGATGAGATATTGAGATAAAGCGGTTATATTACACTGTGAGAGTTCATATGTGGATGTCATTTTTGAGACTTTACGTTCTTTCTATTGGGTGACTTGACCCATTTCTAGATAGTACTCTTGGACTTTAGGCAAGCCCACCTAATGCCAACGAGAAAGAATCCTAGAGGGTCACACACTGAGTGTTTTTGGTGGTCTCGGTTAAATTATATTTGAATTTAATTAATTAAATAAATATTATTCTCAAGATTTTGGAATAATTTTATTCAAGTTATAATGATCTCATAAATTAAATAAAATATATTTATTTATTTTATTGAACATTTAATGAATATTTATCTACTAGTTTGTAAATAAAAAATTTATTTAAGAGAATAAAATATTTATTTATTTATTCGAGTGTTCAATAAATGGAAGTAGAGTTCGAGCAGACCAAGTTCGGTCTAGTAGTAAAATAATTATTTGCAAGATGGTAAATAGTTATTTAACTAGTTGGCACAAATTAAAATAACGCTTCTATTATTTTATGGCATAGAATTTTATTTATAATTCCATTTTTCACAAGTTGGAACACCATAAATAATGACGTGGTATTATTATTAAATTCATGGGTTTTATCTAAGTTCATGAATGTATTTAATTTTTGCTCTGCAATTAAGTATTATAACTGAAAATCCATGTATATAAATAGGAAAGTATACCTATTGTGTCAGACACCACACCACACACCTGGTGAATTTAGAATTGTTGAGCCAAACAATTTCTCTCTCAAATCCTCTTCTATCCCCTCTCAATAATGATAGACGTTCTTCAAGGCTGAAGAAAAAACGATCAAGAATGACCGACACAAGACACTCGCTTCACCGCACTAGCACCCGGAGAATGAGCGATGTCGATCGGAGGCCATCGGAGCACGTTTGGATCACCGTTAGAGGGATTCTAGTTTGGAACCTTACAAGTGCAGCTAGATAATCCGGAAGGGTCATTCCGGACAATCAACATCATCAATGAAGAATAATACCAAAGATAAAGGTATTATTTTTCTTTATGAAATTAATTAAATTAATTATAAACATGATGTGCAAGATACCCTCTAAGGTTTCGGTCCTCTCTATTCTTTATCTAAATCTTTGATTATACTTTGTGGAGACTAGATTTCATCATCGTATTGATCCCGAAATAATCATTGATCATGGTAAAAATAAAATTTGGGTATCATCCCAACCATTCTTCGGGTATGCCCAAAACCTTCACCAGCTGCACAAGAACTTACGGAAGTGATCTGTTATCAGTATGGTAGGCTAGAACATTATCGGAGAGATTTTCCCCAACCACCATTAGATTTTCGGTCTTGAGGTCGTATGGTACATCTTCAGAAGTTTTGTGGGATGTAGAGATAGATGATCAGTGAGGCTAAATCTAGATAGGATCAGAGTGTGGGAAGGGGATTTTCTATACCATATCAAGCTGGTAGCCATACTTATTTTAGATGAGGAGGTAGAGGCATACGTAGGGGTTCTTCTGAGAAATGGAATCCATATCATCATATTGGTGTGACTTAGGGGACTCAAATAGCATCATAGGGAAGAGGAGAAATAAAACTACATGTATTGAAGCTTACACTTGTGGATAGTGAGGTTGGACCTTCGACAGTGAGAGGTACTATTCTTGTAGATTCTGCCTTATCTAGTGCCTTATTTGATATTGGTTCCTCTCATTACATTATTTCTAAAAAACAAGTTAATGGTTTGATCTTGGTGGTGGATTTTGTTAGTGGGGTAATGGATATTGATACATCATTGGGTGTACGGTCCAGATACATCTTTATGTGCAAGGTAAATTCTCTTGAATTTAGGGAGTATCATTTTTTGGGATATTTATATCCTTGAAATGTCAGTATTTGGCCTAATTATGGGTACGGACTAGCGAGTCGCATACCGATCCCACATAGATTGTTATCATAGGAGAGTGAATTTTACATCTCGTAAGGGTGACTATTTTCTTAACTATGGGGAGTGGGATATCTAGGAAGGCTGATAATGACTAATTTCTTAATAAATGTGAGATCTCATATCCCAGGTTAATAGTTTATTACTGGATGATAGAGGACTATAACATGATATCATTCCACTAGTAGTAGAATAGTTTCTAGATGTGTTTCCTGAAGACTTCTTAGGACTTACGCCTAAGAGTGATATGGAATTCACTATTGAGGTCTTGTTGGGGGATGATCCGGTATCTATTACACCATACAAAATGACACCTAAATATCTTCAAGATCTTAAGACTCAACTGGAGGAGTTAGATGATAAGGTATTTATCCATCCGAGAATGTTGCCTTGGGGTTCACCTGCGTTTTTTCAAAGAAGGCTGATAGGAGTTTGTGCTTGTGTGTTGATTAATGGAATTTGAACTGGAGGAATGTAAATAAATAGTATCCTAATCCATGTATCAATGATCTATTTGACCATTTTATAGGATCTTATGTGTTCTCAAAGATCAACTTGAGATCATGGTATCATCAGCTAAGAGTTCGAAATTCTGATGTATTGAAGACTGCTTTTAGAAGAAGGTATAGCTTATATGAGTTATTTTTAATGTAATTTGGATTGAATAATGAACTAGTAGTTTTGATGAACTTTATGAATATTATATTTCATCCATACTTAGATTAGTTTAGGTTGGTGTTTTTGGGTGACATCTTGGTGTACTCCAAGACTCATAACAATCATGACCAACATCTTGACATCGTTCTGAGTACACTGAGAGAGAATTGTCTATACACCAAGCTATATAAGTGTCATTTTTGATTTAATAAATTATACTTATTGGGACACATAATCTCATTGGAAGGTGTGTTAGTATATTTGGAGAAAGTATAGGCATTGGTTTCTTGGGAGCATCCCAAGAATGTTTTCAATATCTTAATATTTTTGGGGTTATCTAGATATTATTGAAGGTTCATCCAAGACTTTCCCATTTGGACGTGCTGCTTTTGGGCTTGGTTAATAATGGGATAAAATTTTATTGATCATATTCATGTGAGGAGGCCTTCCAGGAGTCGAAGAAACTATTTAAATTATCACTAATCTTGATCCTACCTAAGAAAGGTGAGGAGTATATAATGAATTGTGAAGATTTTGGAATCAAACTCCAAACAGTGTTGATATAGGGAGATCTATTTGTGGTGTATGGGTATTAGTAGCTAAGGCCACATGAAAAGAACTACCCAACACATGAACTCAAGTTGGAAGTATTTGTTCATTCTTTGAAGTGTTGGAGGTATTATCTTTTGGGAGAGAAGTTTATAGTGTTTATAAAACACAATATCTTGAAGTATATCTTCTTGAAATGATATTTTAATTGTCAATAGAGGATATGGATAGATTATATGTAGTCTTTATATTTTGAAATATCATATATTACTAGGAAGGAAAATGTTGTGGCCAATTCTTTGAGTTGGAAAACTCAAAATCATGCTATATAGAAGTATAGTGTTGAGTGAAAGATGATGTCTTTACTAGATGAAATGCATGTGGTGGTTCAAGATAGTCAGAGGAAGATGTCTGTGGTGTTAGTTTTTTTTAATTTCACACTTTTGAGATGATTTTGAGATAGGAAGTATGAGGATCTATAATTTTTAATCTTGAGGGAAAACCTTATAGGTGGGGAGTCACCTTAAGATTATATCATAGATGAGGATGAGATCATCTATGTCGAGAATTGATTTTTTGTTCCTATGAGCATGCGAGAGGAGATCATGTGGGAATTTCAAGCCTCAAAGTGGGTGGTACATCTAGGTGTGACCAAAAAGTGTTGTGACCTATGATGAATGTTTTGGTGGCCTGTCATGAAAAATGAGATAATAGGTTTTGTAACAGTATGCTACACATGTCAGTAGGTCAAGGAAGAGGATAGACAACTTGGAGGTTTTCTTCAGTATTTACTCATTCCAGAGTGGAAGTGGGATGATTTGATAATGGATTTTGTGGTGGATCTCCCAAATACACCAAGTAATAATGATGAAATCTTTGTTGTTGGGGATAAAATGACAAAAGTAGCACATTTTTTCCTATACATGAGACTTTCTCAATGGATCAGCTAGGAGATTTATATATGTGGGAGATAGTCCATCTATACGGGGTTCCACAAACTATGGTTTTAGATCATGACTCATACGTCACTTCATGGTTCTGGAAGGTCTTGAAGAAATTTCTTGGTACACAATTATTATTGAGTACTGTTTTCCACCCATAGATGTGTAAGAACCCGGATCTTCGTTTTAGGTACGCCTTTCCTTTTCTGGATTTTTTAAGAAAAATGGAGTTTCTGGAAAATTTTGAAGTACACGCCGTGTACTCTTCTCCGGCTCGAAGCCATGTGTTGGTCGTGCCCGGTCCACACACACGGTGTGTAGGGGTGACGTGGAGGCCAATTTTGGCAAAGTACAGAAAAACCCACTACACTCCATGTACTTTAAAAGTACACGCCGTGTACTTTTCTTTTTTTCACTAAACACACTGGGGTCGCTCCTAATCACCAGAATCATCTTCTTCTAGGTCTGGTTTGTCCAAGAGTGACCCATATGACCGGATCTTCCCTGAGCTCCTGCCTCTCCGTCATTTCTCCGATTCGAGCACAGTGGATTGCGTTGGAAGCACCGCAGTGATTTATTCCTTCTGCTTGAGCCTTGTTTTCCAATTCTTCCTCTTTCTCAAGTTATCTAAGGTTGAACGTTTTGTGCGTTTTCTCAGATCTACAACGTTCTAGGGAGAATCAGTTGTTGTGGTTCAAGTATATCGATCTCCTAGGATTGAGGTAGGTGGTTTGTGCCTTACCATTCAAATTCTCTGAGTTTTATATGCAAATTTCCACCAATACCCGTGAACGGGGTATTGTGTGTTTACCTTTTTTCCCCAGTTGTTATTCTACCTTGATTGTAAGCTTGTGTAGTGGAAAATTGACCATTTTAGAGGATAATATGTTGTACTTGGATGTATTTTCCTTTCTTTGTTCTGTTTATGACCTTTGGGTCTCGTTTGCCTTTGTCTTCCACACCTTTTTTCATGCTTTGAAGATATAGGTTGAAGTGAAACTCATGACATACTTGTTGCCTTGTATACTATTTAGCTAAGTAGCTCTATAGGTTTACTTTGGTTAGACAATTATCTCTATAGGTGTACTTTGGCCATATAGCATTATTATGCACTGACTGGCACGGGGCTGAGAGAACCTGGTGTTATAGACTATAAGGGATAGACCGAGTGAGCTTCCCAGAGAGTCTTAGACATTATAGACTACAGGGGATGGACCGAGTGAGCTCCCAGAGAGTCTTGGATTTAATATACTACAGGAGGGTAGACTGAGTGAGCTTCCTTAGAGAGTCTTACCTTGTTTGAATCTCTTTAAGAACCTTCCCAGGCTAGAGGAGGAATTGACCGAGTGAGCTTCCATAGAGATTCGGTGGTATACCTGAGGCTATAGGAGGAATTGACCAAGATAGCTTCCTCAGAGAGTCTCTAGACCTTGGGGATAATAGGGTTAGACCATGTGATCTTCCACAAGAGAGTCCCTGACTACCCTAGACTATATGGGGAATTGACCGTGTGAGCTTCCCCAAAGAGTCTGATAAATTCTTATGACAAAGCAAGAGGGGTTAGGCTGAGTGCACTACCAAGAGGGTTATGGTACTTCTTGGATAGGACCAGAGGGGATAGCTGTGAGTACTTCCCAGAGGGTTTCTTATTTGTTAGCTATTTTCTTCACTGCTGTTGTTGGTTGTGGTTTTATTGCTATTGTATCATCCTGTTTTACTGCTTATTGTTATTGCTTATTGCTTACTGTTGCTGTTTACTACTTATTGTACTTTTACTTTCCATATACTCACTGACTGTTAGGAACAAATATTTGAGTGAATGCCTACTGGGATTTTATCTCACACCCTCTTTGGACCATGCTTTTGGGCCCAAGAATACTATTTTGTTGCAGGTATAGACAAGGTAAAGCGCCCTTCGACTTCCGGTACTTGACAGCTTGCAGCAGGAGAGCATGGGACCAAGATTTGTCTTGCGATGTTGAGGAGCTATTTTATTTTCTTTTGTACTTGTTTTGGTACTGTAGTCATTTCCAGCATTGTGAATTGTTTGGATGCTTTCCTAGTTATGTATCATGAACCATTTCATATATACATATGCGCTCCAGTTTGTTGATTTAGTCTTCCGCTGTTTATATTGTTAGTTATTACTGCTTTCTCTATTGCATGTTTATCTTATTCTACTGTGTAATCTGCCAATGGGGGCATATTTTCCCCACTATCAAACCCAAGGCCCTCACTTCTAGTCAGAAGCCTCTGGCATTTGGGGAAATTCACTTGAACCCATGTGACCAACCGTGTACGGGGCGCCTCTGGGTGGCTTCCGAAACCGGGACGTTACAAAGTGGTATCATAGGATTTTCTTTTCTCTTGATTTACTATTTGGAGACGTATCCAGGGATAGGATGGATTCAGTACTTGGTAATAAGTTGTTCCCGGGAGTATCTAACTTGTGTACAAGGAAAATCCATACTACCTCATTTATTGCAGTTTTCTGGTCATGAGATTTTACGGTTGATACGATTCCACCTAGAGTGATTCAGATGCTTTGTACTGTTATGGTTTTGATATTATTGTTCTATTTCTGTCGTAACCCGATGAGATGAGGTTATGCTATCTCATGCATCATATAGGAACTTTTAGAAATCACATTCCATGCATTCTTTCCATGCCATTAGGGTGCATTAGCGATTGCATGTTGTTGTGATAGACGTTGTGTAGATTATGCATGTTGTTGTGATAGATGCTTGATAGAATCTCTTCTGCTTGTTAAATAATTGTTTGTATTGTACTTTGTTTAAATGAACACCAAATTTTGATTCTTGAGGTGTTATGGGCCCTCTTGAAACAGAAATTGGTGGATCATGATCCTGTTTTCTCTTGTACATGACAGTAGGGGATGCCAAGATTTGATTCACGGGGAGTATGGGCCCTCACGGATCGGAATTTGGCACCTCTTTGCCTTGTTTTCCATGTTTCTGGGCTTCTGTGCAGTTTCTGAGCTATTTCCCAGAAAAACCCAGAATACACGGCGTGTACTTTCTGGTTCCACGTCGTGTAGTTTTTAGGCCGTGTTACTGACTGTGTGTGTAGGAACACGGTGTTGTGAGAATAACGCCAGGAGCACGCTGTATACGGTATGTACACGCCATGTAGTGTAGAGCCTTGTACCTAGTCGTGTCACGAACAACATGGGTCGGGGAAGCTCAAGTAGAACATGCCGTTTTGTAAAGGAACACGTTGTGTAGTTCTGTCCAGGGACCCGGCCGTGTCATGAATGACACGGGTCGGCATGACCTTCTCTAAGACATGTCGTGTTGCTCTTGGAACATGCTGTGTAGTCTTGCCCAGGTACCCGACCATGTCACAAACAACATGGGATGATGTCACCTTCTCCTATACACGTCGTGTTCATTTAGAACATTCCGTGTAAAGGCCAGCCGTGTAGACGGCCGTGTAACAAACAACACGGGACGTCGATTCAGTGTCTAGTACACGTCGTGTCCCTAGGGAACACGTTGTTTAGTCTGAGGTTAGTTTGAACCGTGTGAGTTAGTCATGTAAAGAGACTCAGGCAGGGGAATAGTCTTCATGTACACGCCATGTGGTGTGTCAACACTCTGTGTAGTTTAAGGTGTTACACGACCTGTAGGGCAGGGTAACACGCCCATGTCAGTGACTTAAGAAGACACGTCGTGTAGTTTTTATACACGTCGTGTAGTCGTGTTTTGTAAACTTGTGTGTTTTTCTTCCCCTGTTCCTGTTTTTTACTCTTGTGTTCTTTGTCCTTGTTTTTCTGACCTAAGGTGTACTTTTGATCTTTCAGAGCTATTCCTCCGAGATGTCCTCCGGTTGTACGTCTGTCGTCAGGCAGTGATCAGACGCCAGATATGGCTGATCAGGGACTTTCTTCCGATCCTCCAGTCGAGCCAACCTTGGCACCGGCTGTCATACCCATTGCAGGCATCGAGGCACAGTTCAGGGAGGACTTCCTGAGGATGATGCAGACCTTCCAGGGAGTGTCGCCTCCTGCCCCGTCGATGGCTGAGTTGACGCGGTTTTTCCAGCAGCAGCATCCTTCTACTTTTTCAGGGGATGGAGGACCTAGGCCGTAGAGTCGTGGAGAGAGGCCATGCAGACCATCTTTGAGCACCTAGAGATCCCTCCAAAGAAAAGGGTAAAGTTGGATACTTATATGCTCTGGGACACCGCCAAGAGGTGGTGGGAGGTGATCTCATGGTCAGGGTGTCAGCTGGATATGTCTTGGGATGAGTTTCGGCACACCTTCTATGACTACTTCTATCCGGAGACCCTGAGGGCTGATCGAGCCCAGGAGTTTATGAGTCTGCAGTAGGGTACTCTCTCTGTTATGGAGTACTTTTCTCTATTCAAGGAGCTACAGTGTTTCACATCGATCCCACCAGGTGATGAGTTTTTTCTTGCTAGGAATTTCGAGGACAGTCTCAGGAAGGAGATCCATTCCCAGGTGAATATCTTCCAGTTGACTTCGATATCCTCCATCGTCAACTAGGTGCTAATTACTGAGCGCAATCTGAGGGATTCTGAAGTAGTGATCCAGGTCGGTTCGTTATCCAGATCTGGTGTTCCTCCTATGGACAGTAGGAAGCTTCGCAGAGAGTCTTCTCGAGGAGATCGAGGTTTGCGGGATGCCTCTTCTGGCATCCAGGTTGTATGCTACCAGTGCGGTAGGAGTGGGAATACTAGGCCTCAGTGCCAAAGAGATCTGATGGAGTGCCGATCTTGTGGCAAGATGGTCCATCTTCAACACTTATGTCACATCTTCTCACCTTTATCTGGTGGTAGGGGTTCCTCTATGACCTCGCGTTCTGGAGATGCTTCACCAGTTTCCCACCAGTCCGGGAACTGGATTTCTTCCGATCGTTCAGGCCGAGGTGGAGGTCGTGGCCGTGGTGGTCAGTCACCATGTCATCAACGACAGTAGAGTGGATCATCTCAGAGCAGTTAGCCAGGGGCGTAGGGCCATGGTGCAGGCCAGTCTTTCGCCGTGGATCAAAACTATCAGGAGCAGGATCCCGGCCCTTCTACAGTTCAAGGTATGATCCTAGTAGCCTCAGTTTTATCTTCAACTCTTTTCGATACTGGTTCTTCCCATAGATTTATCTCTGTTGCATTTGTGGAGAGTCTTGGGCTCTATACCTTTTCATCTGCCGAATTCTTGACTCTGGACACACCGTTGGGAACGAGGACATCTAGCGTACGACAGTGCAGAGAGTGCCCTCTTGAGGTGGCGGGGTGTCATTTCTTATGGGACCTCTATGTCCTAGAGATGACGGGCTATGAAATCATTCTCAGAATGGACTGGTTGGTTCCCTTCCAGGCAGTCGTTGATTGTTATCACCATAGGGTGAGTTTCGTATCACCAGAGGGCGGATCTTTCCTTCATAGAGGCGAGTCGGATGTCCAGGCGGGTAGAGTTGGACCAGAGAATCATGGTCTAGGGGAACTTACATCCCATATTTCCAGTCTTTATCTAGATGACCAGGGGACTTCACTATTAGACTTTCCCCCAGTGGTGGATAGTTTCAAGGATGTCTTTCCAGAGGACTTTTCAGGTTTTCCTCTGGAGCGTGATGTAGACTTCTCGATTGAGCTCATGTCAAGAGCGGCACCGGTGTCCATTCCTCCTTATAGGATGGCTACATCTGAATTGCAAGAGCTCAAGAAGCAGTTGGAGGAGTTGTAGGCAAATGGTTTCATCCGACCCAGTACTTCTCCTTGGGGTTCACATGTCTTGTTCGCGAAGAAGGAAGACGGTACCCTTCAGCTTTGTGTGGATTATCGGAAGCTAAACCAGTTGACGTTCAAGAACCGATATCCCTTGTCAAGGATAGACGACCTCTTTGACCATATTTGAGGAGCCCGGGTGTTCTCAAAGATCAATTTGAGGTCTGGTTATCATCAGTTGCACGTTATACCATTAGATATACCTCTGAAAGATTTCAGGAGCAGGTATGGTCTTTACAAATATACAGTCATGTCGTTCGGTCTTACGAACGCGCATGTAGTCTTCATGGGACTGATGAACCGACTGTTCCATCCATACTTGGACTCCTTTTTCGTGGTCTTCATGGATGATATCTTGGTGTACTCTCACACTCAACACGACCATGCCACACATCTTGAGATCGTTCTGAGTACATTGAGAGAGCATCGGCCGTATGCTAAACTCTCGAAGTGCCACTTTTGGATGGATCATATTCACTTCCTGGGTCATGTTATCTCAGAGAAAGGAGTGTCAGTGGACCCAGAGAAAGTGAGAGTTGTAGTTTCTTGGGAGCAGCTGAAGAATTTCATTGAGGTGCGGAGTTTCCTAGGGCTGGCTGGATACTAAAGATGCTTCAATCAGGACTTCTCGCACCTAGCAGCACCGTTGACAGGTCTGACCAAGAAAGGGGAAAAGTTTTTGTGGTCGGATTCTTGTGAGTCATCCTTTCAAGAGCTGAAGGGGAGGTTGACGTCAGCACCGATACTAATCTTGCTAGAGTCGGGCAAGGGCTACACTGTTTACTGTGATGCTTCAGGTATCGGGCTGGGAGCTATGCTCATGTAGGGAGATGGAGTCGTTGCATATGGGTCTCCGCAATTGAGGTCACACGAGAGGAATTACCCTATGCATGATCTGGAGTTGGCAGCAGTCGTTCATGCATTACGTTGTTGGAGACACTATCTACTGGGAGAGCACTTTTTGGTTTTCAACAACCACAAGAGTCTCAAGTATATCTTCACACAGCGTAATCTGAATCTGATACAACGCAGGTGGGTCGAGTATCTTCAGTCCTTTGACTTCGAGCTCACCTATACACTGGGAAGGGGAAATGTAGGGGCAGATGCATTGAGCAGACGAACTGAGATTCAGGCAGTTTAGGAGGCCTGCAGTGAGTGGCAGCTTATGGCTCTGTTCTTTGAGATGCATCTAGAGGTGCACAACAGGTAGGGATAGACTGTCCTATCTTCTGTGGTTGTTACCTCTTCACTTCTTGATCAGGTACGAATGAGGCAGCTATCAGATTCAGAGGCCTTAGTCCTACGGGAGAGTGTTTCAGGAGGAGACCCTCTTCTTGGATGGACAGTGGGAGAGGATGAGATCTTACATTTCCAGGGACGCGTATGGGTTCTAGTAGACATACGTGAGGTGCCGATGCGGGATTTTCACTCGTCAGTTTGGGCAGTTCATCCTGGCGTCACAAAGATGTATCGGGATCTTCATCGCCAGTACTGGTAGCCAGGTATGAAGAGGGATGCTGCTATTTTTGTCATGAGATGTTCCACTTGTCAACAGGTGAAAGCAGAGCATCAGCGACCAGTAGGGATTTTACAGCAGTTACCCATTCCGGAGTGGAAGTGGAACGATGTTGTGATGGACTTCGTGACCGTGTTACCGAGGTCACCTAGGGGAAGTGATACTGTTTGGGTTGTTGTCGACAGGCTTACGAAGGTTGCACACTTCTTTCCAATGAAGGAGACCTTCATTGTTGATGATCTGGGATGACTTTACATCAGAGATATCATTCGTCTCCATGGAGTTCCACACTCTATGGTGTCAGACAGGGATGCGCGCTTTACCTCTCAGTTCTGGCAGGGACTTTAGAAGGATTTGGGTACATAGGTACTTTTGAGTACAGCATACCATCCCCAAACTGATGGGTAGTCCGAGCAGACGATCCAGGTTCTTGAGGATATGCTCCGAGCTTGCATTCTAGACTTCGGTGGTTTTTGGGAGAAGCATATACATCTTGTGGAGTTCTCCTACAACAACAGTTTTCATGAAACCATTCAGATGGCACCATACGAGGCTCTGTACGGTAGACCATTCCAATCACCCTTATGCTGGCTGGAGGCAGGAGAGGTATCTTTGCTGGGGCCTCATCCTGTTCAGGAGACTTCAGAGCAGATAGAGCTGATTCGGAAGAGAATGGCTACAGAACAGTCTCGGCAGAAGTCTTATGCTGATCAGTGGAGACAACCTCTGGAGTTCGAGGTCGGAGATCAGGTTTTCCTACATGTCGCACCGAGGTTGGGACACAAGAGGGTTCAGATATAGGGTAAGCTTTCACTATGGTACGTCGAGCCATTTGAGGTGTTGGAGAGAGTTGGGCCGGTTGCCTATCGGTTTCAACTACCTCAGAGGTACCAGGCCATGCACGACGTCTTCCACATCTCTCAGCTCCGACGTTACTTTTCAGACCTGTCTCATGTCTTTCAGCCTGAGGAGGTTGATCTCGAAACGGATGCGTCATTTGAGGAGCATCCTATCCTGACTGTCGATCGCAATACAAAGGTTATCTGAGGCCTGTATGTTCCTCTAGTACGAGTGTTATGGCATCACAGGTGAGTATAGGATGAGACTTGGGAGAGGGAGGTCGAGGTTCGATCGCAGTGGCCGGAGCTATTAGAGGTTTCTTCTTCTACGCCCCTATAGGGAAATTTGAGGATGAATTTCTTTAAGGGGGGAAGTTTTTATGAACCTGGATCTTCATTTCAGGTATGCCATTCCTTTTCTGGAGTTTTTAAGAAAAATGAAGTTTCTGGAAAATTTCAAAGTACACGCCGTGTACTTTCTGAGAAAACGCCATGTACTCTTCTCCGGCTCGAAGACGTGTGCTGGCCATGCACGGGCCACACACATGGTGTGTAGGGGTGACGTGGAGGCCAATTTTGGTGGAGTATGGAAAAAACCCACTACACACCGTGTACTTTAAAAGTACACGCCGTGTACTTTTCTTTTTTTCACTAAACACACAGGGGTCACACCTAATCGCCAGAATCATCTTGTTCTAGGTTAGGTTCGTTCGAGATTGACCTGTATGGCTGGATCTTCCCCGAGCTCCCGCCACTCCATCCATTCTCCGATTCGAGCACGGTTGATTGCATTGGAAGTGCAGCGGTGAGTTCTTCCTTCTGCTTGAGCCTTGTTTTCCAATTCTTCCTCTTTCTCAAGTTATCTAAGGTTGAACGTTTTGTGCGTTTTCTTAGATCTATGACATTATAGGGAGAATCAGCCATCTTGGTTCAAGTATATCGATCTCCTACGATCGAGGTAGGTGGTTTGTGCCTTACTGTTCAAAGTCTCTGAGTTTTATGTGTGAATTTCCACCAATACCCGTGAACGGGGTATTGCGTGTTTAACTTTTTTCCCCAGTTGTTTTCCTTCCTTGCTTGTATGCTTGTGTAGAGGTAAATTGACCATGTTAGAGGATAATTTGTTTTGATTGGATGTATTTACCTTGCTTTATTTTGTTTACGACCTTTGGTTCTTGTTTGCCTTTGGCTGCTACACCTGTTTTCATGCTTCGCGGATATAGGTTGAAGTGAAACTCATGACATACTTGTTACCTTGTAGACTATTTAGATAAGTATCTCTATAGGTGTACTTTGGTTATCCAAGTAGCTCTATAGGTTTACTTTGTCCGTATATCATTATTATGCACTGACTGACATGGGGCTGAGAGAACCTGGTGCTATAGACTATAAGGGATAGACCCAGTGAGCTTCCCAGAGAGTCTTAGACATTATAGACTACAGGGGATGGACTGAGTCAGCTCCCAGAGAGTCTTGGATTTTATATACTACAGGAGGGTAGACCGAGTGAGCTTCCTCAGAGTGTCTTACCTTGTTTGAATCTCTTTAAGAACCTTCCCAGGCTAGAGGAGGAATTGACCGAGTGAGCTTCCTTAGAGAGTCTGTGGTATACCTGAGGCTATAGGAGGAATTGACCAAGATGGCTTCCTCAGAGAGTCTCTAGACCTTAGGGATAAGAGGTTCAGACAGCATGATCTTCCTCAAGAGAGTCCCTGACTACCCTATAATATAAGGGGAATTGACCGAGTGGGCTTCCCCAGAGAGTCTAATAAATTCATATGACCAAGCCAGAGGGGTTAGGCTGAGAGCACTGCCCAGAGGGTTGTGGTACTTCTTGGATAGGACCAGAGGGGATGGTTGTGAGTACTTCCCGGAGGGTTTCCTATTTGTTAGATGTTTGCTTCACTGCTTTTGTTGGTTGCGGTTTGATTGTTGTTGTATCATCCTGTTTACTACCTACTATTATTTCCTATTGCTTGTTGTTGCTATTTACTGCCTATTTTACTTTTACCTGCCATATACTCACTGACTGTTAGGCACAAATCTTCAGGTTAATGCCTATTGGGATTTTATCTCACACCCTATTTGGGCCATGCTTTTGGGTCCAAGCATACTATTTTGTTGCAGGTATAGAGAAGGGAAAGCGCCCTTCGACTTCCGTTACTTGACAGCTTGGAGCAGGAGAGCATGGGACCAAGCTTTGGTTTGCGATGCTGAGGAGCTGTTTATTTTCTTTTGTACTTGTTTAGGTACTATAGTGATTTCTAGAATTGTGACTTGTTTGGATTCTTTTCTAGTTATGTATCATGAACCATTTCATATATACATATGTGCTTCAGTTTGTTGATTTAGTCTTCCGCTGTTTAAATTGTTGGTTATTACTGCTTCCACTATTGCATGTTTATCTTCTTCTGCTATGTACTCTGCTAATGAGGGCATAGTTTCCCCACTATCACACCCAAGGCCCTCGCTTCTAGTCGGCAGCCTCTGGCATTTTGGGAAATGCACTTGAGGCCATGTGACCAACCGGGTACGGGGCGCCTCTGGGTGGCTTCCGGAACCGGGACGTTATAAGATGGACGGGCAGTCATATCATACTATATAGGTGATCTGGGATATATTGTGGGCATGTTTTCTAGAATTTGGATGATATTAGGAGAAACACTTGGATTTAGTATAGTTTTCCTACAAAAATAGTTATCAAGAAACTATACAGATGGAACCATACAAGGATCATTATGGTAGGCCATGTAGATCACAGTTATGTCGGATAGTGGCTAGAAAGTCAGAGTTTCTAGGACTGAGTCTCATATAGGAGATATTGTAGTAGGTTCAGTTAATTTGGAAACATATGGTTATAACTCATAGTAGGCAGAATTCATATGTTGGTAGACAGATATATCCTCTATAGGTTACAGAGGGTGATCGTGTATTCCTTTGGGTGTTTCCTAGGTTGGGTCACCGCAGGATATGGAGGCTGGGAAGTGGGTGCCCAGGTTCATTGGACCATTTTAGGTAGTGTAAATAATCGGTCCAATGGAATAGTGATTTCCTTATCCACAAAAATATAGTGTCATACATTATAGTTTCCATGTATCACAACTTTTTAGATATCATCCCAAACCTTGTCATATGATCGAGATGGAGGATATTGATCTTTAGATAGATACATCCTTTGAGTATCATCTAGTATGTGTATTGGATCATAGTGAGAATGTGTTTTGGGAGAGGACTGTGATGATGGTTCATGTATTGTGGAGACATGGAATTATATAGTAGGAAACTTGGGAAATGGGAGCCGATATGAGGTCTCATTGGCCCAATCTTTTTAACTCGGAATCTTAGAGATGTGTGGAAGTGCAGCTCAAGGAAGGGCTATTATAAGGTGAGGAGATTGTAAGAAATCGTCTTTTAGGTTCTTTTCTCTCTAAGTTCCTTTTTTTTATCCTTAGTGTCCTAATCATGTTTGGATATAGATATAATTTTCTGGATAAAATGATCTAAAGTGTGGGTATGTATGCTTATTTGAATTAATGGAGTCTAGGTATAAATGGTTTAAGTGTTAAAAATGGTTTTGTGGTGAGTTGAGAGGATTTAAAGGGAAAATAGTTTGAAACTAAACTAAAGAACATTTTCATGTCATGTAAGGTTATTACACATCATGTAATTGTTCATGGGTTTTAATAAAATAAATCCAAGGTGACAAATTTTTAAGGGAAAAATTTTAAAAACAATTACATAATGTCTAACTGAATTACACACCATGTAAATTCCTGAACTGTAGTTTTAAAGTGGTTGTGTAGCTAATTTTTGTTGGAAACCACTACAGATCTTCTCCTCTTGGCATAGGGAAACACTCCATGTGATTTTGAAGTGCCAAAACCCCTTTTTAATATCCCTTTTATGCGATCAATCCATGTTAATTCTTCTTGGTTGGATTTCTTCCTTCTCTTCCTTCTTCTCTAACCCTTTGCAGTTAAATACCTTAGAAAATTTTCATTGTAGGTTATGATCTTAGTCAAACTTGATCTAGGAACCTCTTGTAAACCATTTGTGTCTTTCCTTATGGACATTTTCTATTGTAAACATTACTAGATATTTGGTTTAAGGTAGGTGGTCTAATGTTCAAATCCCTTAGTCATGATTTTAATTTCGTGCATGAAAATTTTAGAATTGTTATATTTATCTAGAAATTGAATTTCCGAATGGAATTAATTAATTTGGTGAATAAATTAACTATATAATTTTTAAATTATGAGATTTGGGGATAAATAGTTGTGGAAATTGATTTTGTGATATTAATGTAATGAATCAGATAATTAATTGGTGAATTAATTATGAGATTTTGAAATTGTGTGTTTGAAGAGTTAATTGGTAAATTAATTATTTAATGGTGGTATTCTGAAAGGTTTCAGTAATTATTGAATTAATTAATGGTTTAATATTGTGTAATTATGATATATGTGATAGTAAATGGTCAGTGGTAACATGGACATTCATCCAAGGATCAAATAATGGTAACATGGTCATTAAATTGTGTGAATTAATGAATTTTAACTTGGTCATTCATTTTTAAAATAAAGAATGGTAACATGGTCATTGAAATGTCTGAATTAATTAATGGTAACATGGTTACTAATTTGTGAAATAAATAATTGTAACATGGTAATTCAAATGTGTGAATTAATGAATCGTAAAATGGTTATTCATTTGCACATTAGTAATGGTAACATGTTCATTAAATTGTATGAATTAATGAATGGTAACATGGTCATTGATTTTTGAACATAAGAATGGTAACATAGACATTAAAACACATGACATCCCTCTGGGTTAGTTCAGACATCATTGTTGGCCAAAGCATGTATTGAGATACAGGTGTCCATGAGAACCCGAGGTTTATGTGGTTAAATAAAGATTAATTGATAATGTGATAACTATTTAATTGTGCATTGTAATTATTTATTTACATAACTACATGCACTATTTTGATTGGATATTTTTTTAGAAATTGTTGGTGGTGGCCTACTGAGACATACTCACACCCTACTTGGTCTGCCTGATCGGTACCCAAATAGACTTTATTTTTATAGGATAGGTTAAGGGAAAATGCCCTATGTTAGATGGATAATTGGGGATGTAGCTTGGATGAGGGACCCGGACATGGTTTGGGACCCATTAGGGAGTTGTCGGTGTCTTTTATTTTCAGTTATCATTTTAGATACTTGACACATACATTAGCATGGAATGGTTTTGTTTTAGTTGAATATTGTATTTTCCTTCTTTGATTACCATGAGATATTTGTGATTTTTATTTTTGTATATATTTCTTACACTATTGTTTATAATTTTTAATGGTTTATTACTCTGATAAAGGCGGGTATAGTATCCCCATGAATGACTTATTAGGCCCCCGCTGCTAGTCAGTAACCTTTCACATATTGGGAGGCACACTTGAGGTCATGTAACTGACCAGCTTGGGGCACCGGTGTGTGGAACTCGGGTCGGGACGTTACATTAATGTTATTGTCAAGCATCACTTAAATAAGAGTCATGCCTAGAATATCTTTCATCATATCTAAAAATTCACTATGATGATCACCATCTAATTCTACGTGGAAAAACACTCAAGATAAGCAACTCGCGAGATAAAATCCAAGTTCAAACAAATGAGATACGAGAGGTTTAAGTTTCCTTATAATGAAAGAAGTGATACACGGTGTGTGAGGGACCCACATGGTGTGTGGTCTCACTCCATTTCTTGGTTTTGTCCCTATCAATCCACGGACCTCTACCCATGTAGGTATACACTATGTTCAGAGAGTCTACATAGCATGTTCAAGCCACCCAGGGTCCTGCTTGTGCTCTATGGTTGTGTTCGTGTATCCTAATTTTGTTCATGTACATTGGTACACAACATGTTCCTGGCCATGCCCATTCTTGTGTACCCCTGGAGTACATGTTGGGTAACCGGAAAAATGTCACAAAACATATGGGGGTCCCGCATGGCATGTGATACTTATAATTTCATGAACCCCTAGTCGTCGCAGCCAAGGCCCTACACATCGTGTGTTCTTCGAACTACACGGTGTGTAGTTTCATTTTTCATAGAATATTAGATATGTGTTGTGGACCCTAGATCTATGGATATTTCTCCATATCTTGACTCTGACCCGTCCAAAAATGCTAGATATTTCTTCAATCAGTGATTCTGGTCCTTCGGTGTCCCGAAATCGAATATCGATTCTTCCCATATGAACTTGTACACCTTATATGCCTCACACCATTAAAAACTCATCATCACCATTGTTGATTTGGAATTTGGTTAAAACCCATGAATCTTCTAATTCCAAACCTAATTTTTTGTTCCATTCATCACATGTGAATCTATCACGAATCCTAGGGTCTGATCAATCTCAGTCCCACCCAGCAATGTCGAACCAAAACCCATTGGTCTAGAGATGACTAACTCGATGAATGAAGGTAGAAATGAACAAGAAAGAAGAGTTAAAACAATTATTAGACAATAATTATTATCCAAAAGATACAGAATTTGGTCAAACGATAGAGAAAACTGAATAAACAAATTAATTTCAATACATTGGTGCATGAAAAGGCACAAAACTGATGAAGATCAAAGAAAGGAATTGATCATGATCAAATAGTTTAATAATAAGGGCATAATCCACAAATAATGATTCCTTCCTAGAGATTTGATCATTCATCATATAATAATGCACTCATGAATACTTGAGAGAGGTCGTTGCATTCACTGCATCTTGATCTACCTCAATCCAAAGCCTCATCATCATCATATATTGATTCGCCAATGAAAGGAGGAAGAATATGTTATCAATTCTCCTAGGAATAAGTGTCTAAACTTGGAGAAATTTTTCTAATGGTTTATTTATAGATGAATCCATTTAGTTTATATTAATTAATTAATTAATTTAATAAATTAATTAATCCACCTAAAGTACTAATAACGTCCATTTTATCCTAATATCCCACGCCGAACTATTTTAGGTCACTCCTAGGTTAAACATCACATTCCAAACTCAACTGTGGTCTTGGATTTCTGATCTAATCTTCCTTTTAAGATTTATCCCATTTTCTTTATGAAACTATGTGCACAGAATATATAACATATTTAATATTTTTATATAATTAACTTTGTACACACTTGGCCTCATAATTTCATGTTGTCTCAGTGCCAAACTCTAAAAATATATATAGAAATATTTCAAAGTCTTACAAGGAAAAAATAGTGTCTTTATATCATTCCCTCGTTTAAGATTTTTTCCCTTGAAAATAATAAACTAAGAAAAAATTAGGGTATACTAAGCCTGCATCTATCTATCTAGATCCCAAGATGTATCTTGAACATTCTCGTTCTACCACAACATGTGAACCAAGAAGATGGTTCATCCATGAAGGTTATTCTCTTGTTGATCCTCAATCACCACCAGGTGCTCTACAAAAGTGGCTCCATCCTTGATGTCTAGCTCTCCCCAACCAATAATGTGTGTGGGTTCATGCATGTATCTCCTCATTTGTGACATGTGGAGGGTGTCGTGCACCCGATCCAACTAAGGCGCTATGTGAGATGATAAGAAACCTATCCAACCCTCTGAGAGATCTTGAACGGTATGATGAACCTTTTGGATAGATTGTCTCCCTGTCCGAATCTTTTCAATCTTCATCATGGGGAGACTATCAGGAAAATTTAGTCTCACTGATCATACTTAAATGGCCTATGATGTCAAATTGAATAATATTTTTTCCTACTCTAGGCTATCCTCATACTCTCATGGATGGCCTGGACCTTTTTTATCTTCGCCTACACCATCTCTAGACCAACAGGAGATGCCTCACCAATCTCATTTCATCATAAGGGTCACATATAGGGTCTAATTTACAGGGCTTCTAAAGTTTTCATACCAATAGTAGAGTGGTATATATTGTTGTACGCAAACTCTACCAAGGTAAAATGATCCTCCCAAATCTGTCCAAAGTCTAGCACACAAGCCCCCAACATATCCTCCAGGAGTGTATAATACGCTTAGTATTCCCATATGTATGGAGGTGGAAGGATGTACTCATCCTAATATAGGTCATGAATGCCTCTTGAAGGCCTATTCACAACCATGAAATGAACCATGCATCACAGTTGGATATAATAGTAAAGGTAAAACCATGAATAAGATCAATCTCTCAAATATACATATGCCTCAAACTCTCCACCAAACTCTACTCCCTGATATCAAGGAAGTGTACCGACTTCATGAGTCAGTCAACTATCACCCAGATGGCATCATGGACCTTCTCTATCCAAAAAATCTTTTTCACAAAGTCCATGGATATTCCATCTCATTCCAACTATGGTGTATCAAGGGGCTGCAAAAAACCTTCCAGAACTTGATTCTCAGCCTTCACCCACTAACAGGTGGGGAACCATGAGATGAACTCATTTGTGATCTGTATCATGTCGGCCCACCAAAACTAATGTTGAAGGTAAATGTACATATTCCCAAAACTGGGATGTATAACCAAATGATATGTGTGTAAATTATACATCACCTCCTCTTATATCATGATTGGGACCACCATCAGTCCCTATAAAAGGATGATGTGATTACCTCCAGAAAAAATATCGGGTGTGTCTCATAAGGGTATTTAGTCAATAAAGACATCACAATCTATGTATCCTAATTGAGAATCTCTCAAAAACTGAAGGAGTAGAGGATTCAACACCATCAAATGAAAAAAAAAATGCACGCCCCTACTCTGCTAGGGTAAACTGCAAGGAATCCAACTGCGCAAAAGTATCATTCACCAAACAAGCCTGTGAATTCATACTAAGGAAATATTCTATTATGTTTCCCTTACCTGAAGTATATACTAACTTGAATTCATAGTCCTGTAGGAACTCCAATCAGCACCACTATCTCATGTTCAAGTCTCTTTGCATGAAGATGTACCTGGGACTCTGGTGGTCTAATTAAACCACAAAGTGGTTTCCAAGAAGATAATTCCTTCATATCCTCAATGATAATACTACCACCGCCAACTCTAGGTTATGTGTCACATAGTTATTCTTATGGTGTCTAAACTATCTATACTTGTATCTGACACCCATCATCCTCAACCTCAACTCCTTGAAGGGTATTTGGAACTACACAGTCTAGGTAAACAACTTCCCTTTCAACATCAGGGTAGTCAAAGGGGCTGAAATCATGGATAAGTCTTCCACAAACCTCTTGTAGTGCCCCTACACCGCACCTCTGACATGCTCTTGGTGGGTCCCAAGCAAGAACTACATCAATATTCACTGGTTCCATGGGTAAACCATGTTCAAAAATGAAATTCCCAAGGAAGTGAACCTCATAAACCAAAAACTGACACTTTAAGAGCTTACCATAAAGATAATGATCTCAAAGAAAATATAGGAAAATCCTAAATTGATTTTCATGATCCTACTCTGACGTAGAGTATATGAGTATTTCATAAATTAAGAAAACCAAAAAATTGTCCAATTACTACTAGAAGATCTAGTTCATCAAAGCGAAAAACATGGAAGGATAATTTTTCACACCAAAGGGCATCACCAGGAATTCATACTGTCTATAGAGAAATCAAAATTCCAGCTTCTGAATATCATCCTCGTGAACTCTCAACAGGTGGTATCCAAACCAAAGATCGATCTTAGAGAACCATCTAGCACCTTGAAAATGGTCAAGGATTTCATAAATCCTTGGTAAGGATTACTTTTTCTTGATCTTGTACGGTTTTAGGTGATAATAATCCACACAAAGTCGCAAGATCTAATCCACCTTTTTCATGAACAAAATTGGAGTTGCATAGGGTGACATGTTGGGCCTGATAAAACCCTTATCTAAAAGGTCCTCCAACTACAAACACAACTCTCAGAGCTCATTATAGGTCATTCCATGTGACACAAAATATATCAAAGTAGTTCCTGAGGTGAAAATTGATATAAAACTTCATCTCCCACCTCTGAGGTAGTCCCAGAATGTCCTCAGGGAAGACGTCCATAAAATCATACATGGCTGAAGGGATCTAGATAATTGAGTAGATTTTTTCACCAATGGATACACTCACCAAATAATGGGTAATGAGTTGTTTCCTCCTACTCAAATACCCACTCTCCCTACCATGAGATCTCTCTCACCCGTAAAGGAGAATATCATCCCATTCGTGCGAAGGCATTTGACTCATCTACGGTGACAGTCAATCTAGGAACAAACCATGTACAAACAATCCATACCAAAGATGATTTCATAGGGTTCCATAATGATGGCCAAAATTTCTCACATGAACCTCTATCCACTAAGATATATCCTACACTACCAGAAGATAAATGATATAGAATACGTGTTCCCTATAAGAACCTCAAGATGAAACTGATGGTTTTGTCAAAAAAAATATGAAGATGACGGGATAAAGCCTCAACTAGGATCTACTGATCTCAAACGAGGATTAAAGAGATGAATGAATTACTTTAACCTATGTCAACTAATACTAAATCAATATTATAATAAAAAAATATCGTACCTCTCATAATCTCATGTGATAATAGGTAATAAGCATCCATCACATGCAGCTGTCTATGGCCCCAACCACCAGCTCCTTAAGCCTGATGTGGGTTGCCTAATGGTCATGGTGGAAGGATCTCATAGCATCATCCACCACCCATATCTCCTCTTACTCCTCTTTCAGCTCCTCCTCCCTGGTAACCTCCCTACCCTATCCTAGGAGATCCCTGATCATGGTGTTGCCTCTATCATGGTGGTTTTTCTTCTATCTTTCTGTGATCCTCATCACTTTTGGTTGGTCAGTCATGTTCCATGTGACCTCACCCATAACAAGCATAATACCACTCTTCTTTTGGATTCCATAGTCCTCTATGCTTCCCCTGACCACATTCCCAAGCCTAATCCTAGGAAGGTCTCCTATGTCAAGATCCTCTCGACTGGTGTCTGCTAACTGTTGTAGACAACTTATCCATGTGATTCCCACTACTATCTTTATCCGCCTGGATTCCCTATAAAAGGAATATCTCTATCAATAGTGCATGCTCCAACACCCTGTTATAGGTGGGAATACACAAAGGTACTACACTAGTACAAATTTCTCTACATAATCCCTACTCAAACTTCAATGCTCGGAAGTATCCATCTTGAATCATGTCAAGGGAGTACCGTGTCAGGTCTATGAACCCTAACACGTACTCATCCACTATCTTCCCTCCCTACTATAGCTCTAAGAAATTCTAAATACGAAATGAGAGAAATTAGTAGTGGTAGTACTCCTCATGAAAAACTACTGAAATTCATGCCATGAGAGTGTTGACTCATCATGCATCTGGGTAACAAGTCTCCATAAATTCCCATATCCTTAGTGGAAAATTCTAGCTTCCAGTGCAACCACTTGATCTATTAGTGTCCAAATAATCTTGAAAACATGGACCACTAACTATAGACAATATTTTTTTGCTTGTGAAAATGGATCATCGTGGAAACTTAGTGGCCTATAGATTTAGAACTCATGGAGTATGTTAAGTATATGCACATACTCATGTTGTATAGCTGGTATGATCTTCTACTAAATAGGTGGGAGTGCTACTAAATATCCACTAGGAGGAAAGATCTCATGGTATGGACCCTAAACTAAGTCCTCATCACTCATAAAATCTTTTTCATAGTCTAGAACTGGTATCCTGGTTGACTGGCATCACGGAGTCATCTTAACAATTTAATCAAGAAGTACCACAGTTAAATGAGAATATATATAAATAATAGGGATCTGACTTTATAAGTATATTCAAATACTCAATCCTATATGAATTATGTACCATTGATCCCTGCAACCAATTTCTTGGTATGTTGAGTTGACAAAAAGGTATTCAAGGTCCTGGTGAATGGATACATTGTCTGCAACACCAATACTAGATTCCCTAACCTAAGAGCCTCACTTGAGAAACATTGAAAATGTTTCCCTAAATCCCAACTAAATCCTCATACAGGGGATACTCTAAGTACCATCCTAAGGAATGAAATAAACTGATAACAATATGTCATGACCCGGCCCAATGGGGATCGATCTGAAACTACCCTAAGCCCACCTCCATCATCCATGCGGTAGAGACAAGCATCAAAAGGCATATCTAACATGGGAGGTATTTGACTAATTTACATGTATGCACACCCAATTATATCAATACAGAAGTACAGAGGAATAAAATAAAAATAGAAAATATCTATAATACAATTATGCATATGTAAAAACGTCTAGGGTGTATAAGAGTACAACAATGAAAACCTAAAGTAAAGGGGAAAAATAAATTCCCAATAATAAAGATATCCCAACCTAACAAAACTAAGAAGTAAAAGCATTGAGAGATCCTAACTTCTAATCTCTAAGATTTGACCACTTTATGTGGTCCAATGAACTAAGTATCCATAATCTACTCTTTAGTCATCGTTGACTTTTCATTCATCTGCATAAGACATGACACATGTGGAAAAATACCATGTAGGGGTGAGTATATACATTCCTAGTAGGATGCTATAAAAACTAGAGGGGGAGCAGTAAGAGACGCAATAAGAACAGATAGATGGTAGATAGATCAACCCAAATCCAGAGAGTAAAAATCCAATGAAAAGGATACAAATATACATATATATGCTCAAAACAAAGAAACCCAAATGAGAGAGAAGGGGATATCTATATCATTCCCATCCCAGGAAAAGACTGTCATAAATTCTAGAATTCTATCATCAAATCCTAGCATCATGTGAATCCGTGCAATAGAAAACATACAATTCAAGCCACACCTCACCATTTTTTTACACCACTGAGGGGGAAAATATCTAGGTAGAGGACCCCATACCCTAGTACAAAGGAGGGTGCCACTCAGGTAAATGGTAGAGGACTCATTCCCAACCCACCAGGAGGTTTCCACTCTAGTAAATGGTAGAGGACCCATGTCCATCCCGGCTGAAGGGTTATACTCTAGTAAATGGAAGAGGACCCATTCCCAGCCTAGCTTAAGGGTGCCACTCAAGTAGTTGAGAACCCATTACTCAATACAATAGGAGTATTCCACTCATATAGTTGATATAGGACCCCTATCCAGCCTAGCTAGAGGGTTCCACTCTCGTAGTCCAGTACTCGTGCCCTAACTCTGTAGTAGGGTGCCACCCGGTGGATAGGTAGAGGACCCATTACCTATCTTAGTAGGAGGGTACCACTCTAAAAGTTGTTCAAGGACTCATTCCATGCCCAGTAGGAGGGTTCTACTCTGAAAGTAGATAGAGTACCCATGCCCTAACCCATAGGAGAGTTCCAATATATAAATAGATAGAGGACCCATGAACAGCCCAGCTGGATGGTGCTACTCTTAAAATAGATATAGGGCATATGCCTTGTCCCATAGGAGACTGCCACTCTATAAATAGGTAGAGGGCCCATGCCCAACCCAGCTGGAGGGTGACACTCTAAAACCCCTAGTGATCTAGCATGATCACTATTGTCATAGAGTGTCGCCTAAATTACCATCACTCCTAGAACATCTCATATCATATATCAGAATATACTATGAAGGCCACCATCATATTCTACCTGGAAAAAACTCAATATAGGATACTCATGGGAAAAAATTTGAGTCCAAACGAAGGAGATACGAGAGGTTGAAGTTTCTTTAGAAGGAAATAATGGTTATATGACATGTGGTCCCACTCTATGTACTAATTGTTTCCTTGTCAGTAAATGAACCACTAACCTTGTAGGGTTACATGGAATATAGCGGGTATAAAGGGTGTGTATGATCCACCTAGGGTCTTTCTCATGCTCTATGGTCATGTTAATGTATCTAGCCTGTGTCTGTGTACTTCAATACACAACATGTGCATAGATCTTCACATGCTCTTGTAGTCCCATAGTATGCACCGGGTCACCATAATAATGTCACACGATGTGTGGGGTCCCACAAAGAATTTGATACTCATAGTTTCATGAAATTCTAGATTCCAAGGTCCTACACTCCATGTTTTATTAGAACTACATAACATGTTGTCTCATTTTTTAAAGGATATAATATATAATTCATGGTTCCTAGATTTGGTTATGTATCTTCGGATCTTGACTTCATGCCATTTGAAAATGGTGGATCATGCTTCAACCGACAATTTCAGCCCTCTGGTGAGCATAAATCAAATCCTGATTCTTCCCACATGAACCTGAGCACCTCGTACACCTCACACCATGCCAAACTCATCATCTCCATTGTTTATTTGAAATATGGTTCAACAAATTGATCACCCACAACTTGAGATTCATCCCATTCCATCCCTAATTCATCCCACACATATTCATCCGGAATTCAGGGGTCTGATTGGATTCATTCCCACCCAAAAATGTCAAATTGAGAACTCATGGTTCAGCGATGACTAACATGAAGAGAAAATGGATAAATACACAAGAAAGAAGAGGTAAAACAATCATTGTCCAAGCATTCTTGGCCAATGGATGTAGAATTGGGTTGTTGGGGTGAGAAAACTAAATAAACAAATTAATTTCAATACATGGTCACATGCAATGGATCAAACTTGACGTAGATTAAATAAAGGAATTTATCATGCTAAAATAGTTTAATCATAAATTCATAATCCAAAAATTAAGAGTCCTCCCTAGAAATTGGATCATTTATCACCAAATAAAGTGCTCATAAATGATTGAGAGGGATCTTTGTGTTCACTGCATCTTGATATACCTCAATCCAAAGTATCATCATCGTCGGATCTTGATTCTCTAATGGAAGGAGGAATAAGATGCACTCAATTCTCATAGGTTCAAGCAATTAAACCAAGAGAAATTATTATAATGTTTTATTTAAATACAAATCTATTTAGTTTAGATTAATTAATTAAGTAATTAATTAATTAATCCACTAAACATACCACAATAGTTGTTTTATCTAAACACCCTACACTGACCTATTTTAGCTTATACCTAGGGTAAACATCGTCTTCTGAACCCAACCTTGGTCTTGGATTTTTAATTTGAGCTTCCATTTAATATTTATCCTATTTTCTTTAAGATACTATGCACACACAATATAAAATATATTTTATATTTTTGTAAAATTAATTCTGGGAACACCTAGCCTTAGAATCACATATCATCTTAGTTCCTAACTCTAAAAATATATATGAAAATATTTCAAAGTTTTACAAGGAAAAAAATATTCTCTATAGTTTTTAACATAATAGTGTCACCCACTCAACTAGAGTTTTCCCCACTTTCTCTATGCACTGAGGTTTCTACTAATCCACTTAAAATATCAAAAAATACTAACAATATTCTTGACCTAGAAGCATTCCACGGAATTATGGAGCATTAATTAAGTATAAAACTAGTGAATTTACCAATATTAATGGTCATTAAAAGAAAAAAAATAGGTAACATGATTTATCTAGGAATTGAATTCAAGGATGTGATGGATACAATCCAATTAGTAAGGTATTTTAACAAGGAATATTTTACCTCATGTACATTCAAAGAGGTAATATTTTTATTTTCATGTTAATGTTCTATACTCAAATTCCCAATATTTTATAAGTTTTTCTTCATTTGAGGTTTATTTACCTCTTTTTGAGATGGGTTATTTTTATTTCATTCCACTCATTTATTTTTCTAACAATTTTCCAACGAGATATTATGCTACCTCCAGGACAATTACCTTCTCAACATATGCATTCAACACTTATACTGATAGAGAAGAAAATACATGGAATGCATTTTCATTTATGTCATGACCTGACCCAACGGGGCATGAGTTTCAAATAACCTAAGATGGAATCTATCGTATAGGGGTACGAGACATGTACTAAAAGTCATAACTAATATGTGAGGTCTTTTCCTAGTGTACATGTGCACATACACTCAGCCATCTCCATGTAGAATTGTAGAGGAATAATAATGATATATGAAACATATAGAGAATAAACCATGCATGTAAAACCTCTAGGTAATACAAGAGTGTGACAAATAAAATTGAAAAAGAAACAGGGTAAAATACACACGTAACCAGAAATATGTCATAACCTAAAAAACTTTAAAAGTAAAGTGCTGAGAGGGACTAGTGCCAGATCTCCAAGCCCTAACCACCATACACAGTGAAATGCACCAAGGTATCCCTATGATCCTATATAATCACTATTTACTAGACCATCGTCTATATAAGACATTACATGTGCGGTGAAATCCCATGTAGGGGTGAGTATATACATTCCATGTAGGACGCCCTAAAATATGAAGGGGGAGATGTAAGAGACACAATAGGAATAGAAAACTCAACACATGATATGAGAGAGAAAAATACAACAACATGGATACATAAAAACATAAATATATATATTCTCAATAAAATAATACTAAATAAGAGAGAAAGGGTATATCCATCACACAGATCATCCCAAGAAAAGAGTCTATTATTAGTTCCAAAGGTTAATCAATGATGTTTGGCATCTCGCGCATCGGTCCAAAGAAACATCTATAAGGTGCCACACCACACCACTATACCGCACAGTAAAGGGGACATAATCTCAAGGTATAGGAATCATTCTTTGGAACAAAATGAGGGTTCCACTCTAATAGTCAGTAGAGGACCCAATCTATGTCTTAATAGAAGGTTTCACTCTAATGGTCGAGGAACCATGCCCTCCCAGCAGGAGAGTGCCACTCTGAAAGTTGATAGTGGACTCATGCCCTATCCCTATAGGAGGGTGTCACTCCAATGGTCGAGAACCCATATCATGTCTAGTAGGAGGGTTCCATTCTGATAGTCAATATATGACCCATGCCTTGTCCCAATAGAAGGGTGTCTCTCTAATGGTTGAGGACCCATGCCTTACCCAGCTGGAGGGTATCACTCTAATAGTTGATAGAGGACCCATACCTTATCCCAGAAGAAGGGTGCCACTCTAATGGTCGAGGAACCATACCTGATCTAGTAGGAGGGTCCCACTTAGATAGCAGATAGAAGACTCATGTCTGATACAACAGGAGGGTTCCACTCTAATGTCTCTGATGATCCCGTCTGATCAAAATTGTCGTCATGAATCACCTAAAGAAGCATCACACTCAGAACATCTAAAATCATATCTCAAATTCAACCACAAAGTCCACCATCACATTCTACGTGGAAAAATAATCAGGATAGGATACTCATAGGACAAAATATGAGTCTAGAAAAATAAGATATGAGATGTAGAAGTTTCATAAAAAGGGAGGGTACAAAGCATGTAAGGGGACCCACGTAGTGTGTGGTCCTGACCTCCTGTCTGACTATATACCTACCATTACATGAATCACTACCCATGTATACCTATATGATGTGTAAAGGTACTACACAACATGACTCAAGCACCCGGAGTCCTTCCCATGCTTCTGGTCGTGTCTGTGTAATCTTTCTTATGCCCATGTACTCTAATACACAATGTGTCCTCCCACAAAGGGTTTTTACGATGTCCTTCAGGTTGTGACCATGTAATATGGTCATGTGTCGGTACACAATAGGTTCTTAGACATTACCATGTCCATGTACTCCTAGAGCACACTTTGGGTTTCCAAGACTATGTCACACAGCGTATGGGGGTCCCACATAGCATTTGATATTTAACTCACTCAAAACCCTTGTTTCTATATCTAGGGGCTACAAGTCATGTGTTATACATACTATATGGTGTGTAGTTGGGTTTTCCAAAAAATCTTAGATCTGCTTCGCGTGATCCAAATCCATGCTCGCTTCTTTGAATCTCACCTCTAGGTTTCTTGAAATAGAAGGGGGAAGGCTTTGTTTTTCATTTTTATCCATTTGGTGTCTATAAATCGGATCTTCAATAGTTCTTTCAACTATTTTATGAACTTTCATCACCAGTGGTGACTCTCACTCCCTCATAAAATCTCTAAATCAAGGGTGGAATCAACAAAAAATAATCCTAATCTATTCTCTATTCACCGACCTTTTCACTACCCACAAATCTATCACGCATCCGAGGGTCTGATCACACTTGATCCTGCCTGACAATGTCAAACATTGGTCCACATAGGCCAATAGCAAAGATAGTGAATAAATATGGTGGAAAACACAATAAATATATGTGAAACAGTCATTGGTCAATAGTTATTTCCCAAAAAAATAAAAATTATGGATATATAGGGTGAGAAACATGGCACAGTAGGGTTTAATCAAATAAAATAATTGAATCTGATATGTGGAACATGAAAAGGATCAGAATTGATGAAGATCAAAGGAATAAGAATAACCATGCTCAATTATATAATCATAATGGTGTAAATCCACATATGAAGAGTCCTAACATGATTCGGATCATTAATTTATAAAGTACGCGCTCTCCAAAGAAGGACAAAGATCTGTTCCATTCATTGCACCTCAATTCACCTTCATTTGGAGGCTCTTCGTCATTTGATCTCATTCTTCCAATAAAGAATAGGAAATTATCCTCTCAACGGCCCTAGGGTTATGTGGCTAACATTTTTGATCCACCATAATGAATCTTATATAGATTAAAATTAGTTTGTAGGTGTTTAATAAATAAATAAACTCATTGAACACGCCTTCCAATGGATGTTTTATCCAAACACCCCAAACTGGCCAAATTTAGGTCGTTCCTAGGGTAAACTTCATGTCCTAAATCAACTGTGGTCTCATATTTTTGATCCAAGGATCCATTTAATATTTATCAAATTATTTCTGAAAAGTTATATTTGTGTGATATAAAATATATTAAATATTTCTAAAAAAATAATTCTAGGCACACCGAGCCTTGGAATCATGCGTCATCTCAGTGCATATCTCTATATATATTTCTAGATATATTTCAAATATTACAAGAAAGAAATAAGGTATCTACAATTAGATCCTAGTGGCGTGTCATCAATGACTAGATAAAGATGAAGTGAACATAGTACTTGATAGGAGGCAACCCAAATTTAGTTATTTTTTATTTTACAACATTTAGTTTTGCTCTATTTTGTTTTTAGGTAATAAAGATACACTAATTTACCTAAAACTATTTTCTACTAGAAATATAATGGATTTTTTTCTCAAGAATACTTTTTTTCATCCATGTGATCTAATTATTTTGTTTTTATCATTATGATATGATATGTGTATGTCTTTCTCATATTATATCTTTACAGGTAGATCGTTTATAGAGATTCATTGGACACATACAACCCCAAATCTATTATAAGTTACTTAGAGAAGTGTTACATTTTATATCCATTTTATTTACACTTCTAAAATTACAATGTAAAATAACTAATTAAAAACAAAAAAAATTAGCATCCATTTTATTTTTTAACCTACATGAAAATTAATAAATTTTTCTAGTAACATAGTTTGGGGAATAAAAAATATTCCCCTGTCATTATGAGCACATGATTACTGATCAAAATGATTTTATTATTCATATGAATATTTTAGATTATTAGTTATATCATTCCATTATTTGAAAATGTTTTTATAAAACTTTTTTTTAGACACTTTTTTTCTATCATGCTCATTTGTGTTTTACAAATTTATATTTTTATACCCATGAGGTCTATGGCCCCTTTTTTCATTACTTTCCATTTCTATTTTTGTTGACATAATCTTAGGAATGTTTTTTCTTTTATAAATTGTCATGATTATTAATCCAATATATGGGAATTTTGGAAGTTTTATTAAAATTAAAGAGGAATTTTTTTCTATTTAGTTAATTTTTCTCTATTTTTTGGGCCTTAAAATAGATGAATAAGTCATTTTAGGATGAGAACATAGTTGATACCTCTCACTATCAATATTTTGAGTATTTTCATAATGTTTTTTATCTAAGTGTGGGAGAGTGTGAGTCTTTCATGGAGACAGTTCTTTAGGGGACATTATTTCATTTTATTCAAATTGATAGACATTTTATCCTAATGTTATATTTGTTTTCCTTTCATAATAACTCTATTCATTTTCTTTATATTTTTTCTATCAAAATATGGAATCTTTTTTATTCCAGTAATGAGTACATTTTTTTTTATTTTGTAGTAAACTTAACCATAATGGATGGATGTAAAAGTGATACCTCATTACTTTAGAAGCTATATAGTTTTTATATGACTTAATTTTGTTAATATTTTGAAAATTATTAGCTACTTGTGTTATTTTTCTATGAGATATTGTATTATATTTATTTTCTGTGCTTTCAGAGTTTCTTCTCACTTACTTTTATATCCATTATAGTTTAGTGATTTGTGTCCCCTTATTCATATTATGAATTTTGATATTATAATTTTTTTAGGAATAATAAATTTTTAAAGTGTGAGGGAGTGGGATTTTTAGGGAGACACTTTTATTGAAATTTATCATTCATTTATTTTAATATTCAACCCTAATTTTTACCCAATAATGTCAAAACAATTATGACTCATCATCTCATAGTTATAGATAGACATCATTTCAACCCAATGTTAAATACTCAAGATTAGTGTAATTGTTTTATTTCCAGAGATTGGGTATATGAAATTCATGGCAATAATATGTTAAGAATTCATGTGTATGAAAATTAAGCATAAATTTGATTAAAATTTTCTTAATAGATGAGAGTGATTGCTAGGTAAGTCACATTGATGCCTAAGTTGAGATATTTATTTTAAAAGGAATGAAAAAAATAATAGAAATTATTTTTTAAAATTGGTATTTTAAATGAAGTTTGATTTTTTTTGGGTAGAAGGATAAAGAAAATTTGGACTTGTAATTGTTTTGTTTTGATCTAACTAAAGGTTTATTTGTGTGATATTTCTTGATTTTTTTCCAAGAGTACAAGTGTTTAAGTGTGGGGGTTTAATTCACCTGGAAATCACTAATATTTTTTTAATATTTCTAAAATAAATTAATTTTTTTTTTAACCCTTTGAAGTTTTTTTAACTTATTTTTATATTTTGTTAGTATTTTAGTTACTTTAATAATTTTTATTTAATTTTATATTAATAATATATATTATTTGTACTGATATATATTGATTATATATATTATTATCATAAATAATTTAACACTTTTTTTATTTTCATTGTCAGTATTGTTATTTTTACTAGTATAAATATTTTCTTCATTTATTTTAACATTTATATCTAATTAAATGTATTAAAATATATATATAAGTCTAATTATATCTAATTAGTGAGAATTGTTATTATTATTATTTATTAATATTACTAAAATTTATTATCAATATTAAATTATTATATTGTTTTTATAATTATTTATTTTGAATTATTGAAACCTGTTATTCATGGAGGTTTGGGCTAGGCTTCCTTCTTCACATTACTACAGATAAGGACATCATCAGTGCTAGAATTCACTTCTATCAGTGCTAAAAAATTGTTGATATTATAAGTACCTTTAAAATCTATGATCTTTTATTAGTGATAAAAACAAGGATAAAAGCTCCTTTTATCGGTGCTAAAAAGGCACTGATAAAATGTTTTCAGATCTTTAAAATAAAATATAGAAAAAAAACCTAGGAAAAAATGTTGTGTTGATGCATATGAACCCACCACACCTCATCAAGGACACCACACATGGGTGACCCCACCCCTAGTCCCACTATGATTCCACCCCTCTGATTCTTGAATTAATTTGTAAGGTCTGATATTTGAATCTCTACCCATCACATTCTCAACAAACACCCTTACCACTCTACCAATGAATTTCACTTGTTATAAATTGAAAAAAATATTTATATATGTGTACATTTATTTTCTAATATATATATTTTTTAATATATATATATATAGATATATTCATTTGCATATATTAGTATATATATATATTTATTTATTTATTAACACCCACACATACATATTTATATATATAATTTTTTAAAGGTTTATAAATATTCACACATTATTATAGAAACATAGTGAGGATACTATACCCTTGATAATATATAAAACCCAAAGTATACAATAGTGGAAACAATAATCAGAGTAAAATTGAAACCAAAATACAAAATAAATAAAAATAATAACATTAACCTGTGCTCTAATAATATGGAATACAACACCCAGTGAAACTAGTCACGGATCCCCACATTAATTAAATCTATATAAAATAAATGAGGAAAAAATAAATAAGTAGCCTCCCATGAAAATGATCATAGAGTCTATCCCAAAATCACCTTAACTGACCTTCTCCTCTGGTACAACTACCCTAAGCAGGGCTACTACCCTCAACTGAAATCTAGGTCAGAGGATTTTTCACATGAACTGATATTCCTATGTTGGGTGTAAGTATAATCCTGTTATAATGCCATCAATTAATCCTTAACATAATTAAATCAATATATAAAATTCATTCCATGTCAATAAATAAAATTCATAAATAAACAATCATGTGTTAATTCATCATGCGCTAACCAATCTACAAATAAATCCAGATCTACCTGCTTTGGAACCATGTAGGATGGAAGGTCAAAAGTAGTTATTTCATGACTAGATCATGTATATGGTCCACACATTTGTTCAATAAATTCATCCAACTTCCCTATATCTTCTTTCCCCATTTAAGGAATAATTCCACACTCAATTTTAAGGTCAAGTCATTCTCCACCTTTAGGAGTAGTTATCTAGATCATCCAACCAATCACCACATCATATTTATCCCCATTCACATGATGGTATATACACCTAACACGCCTAAATCATTGGAACTTTACTTGTGTTCATGTATATTCCCTATTAGTACATGGTACTTAACATTCTGAATCATGAACCTCTTCAAATTTCACATGGTAATTCCCACATCAGTTGAATGTTCTAATTTTTTATGTTGACCATCATGAAACCTAGATCCATAGACTATCAATCACATCATTCATGCCCCCGTTTAAAGAGACAACTAGTTATTTTAGATAAACTTGGTCATCTTGATATTTGAAGCGAATTTTTCATTGTTAATTCACACATCCACATACAAGGAAAAACCTATAAAGGAATAAGACTTCCATATCAATAAAGGTATCATGGGCCACAAACACACACCCACATATGAATCATATTAAAGAAGGGTATCACGGGACATAAACAAAACCATATGCATTTCATAACATAGAATTTCATACAAAGTCCCTAAATGGTAAGGACTTCCTAACTTAAGTGAATTGATTTCCAACATCAAGGTTCACCACCTAAATCGATTTCACACACCAATAGTCCATAGAAGTAGTTATAAAACACTACATGTGGATTCAAGAGTGAGATACAAAACTAATAACATGTCAAGGGCTACGACTATTTTAAACTTACCCAGTGAGATCTAATCTAAAGAACATATCAAGATGAATCCAAAAATGATCAAGAAAATAATGGGTTTCCACATTCCTTTTATTTGAATATATAAGTGATCGCATTAGATCATATTAAAATTCTTAGATCCGGTCATGAAAATATGGATATTGATCCTTCACCAAGTAGAAGATAGAATATGTAGTAAGAATAAGAAGAAATACAATAAATAACCACTTACCTCCAAATCGCTATAGCTAAAGTCACTAATTCCAAAGGAATTGCTCTCTGGAGGGAAGGAATTCACTAAGGAGAACCATTGGATTACCTAGGTTTGATATCCCTAGGTGTTGGAGGAAGAATGTGGGGTTTTATGAAGTTTTAGGTTTAAAATCCTAATTCTTGGATTAATTAATCATGTAAACAAGGTTTGATCCCATGTTTTACCAAATTGTGTTCCAACTGTGTGAGGATCAATACCACTCCAAGGAACCCACACAACTGCACAGTTTGGTAAACTGTGTACCAACCGTGATTTTTCTTTTATTCTTAGTTACACAGTTATCTTTGGAATGTCATAAAGTTATCTATAACCATGCACCAACTATGTTCCATCTAGTTATCCTATCTAACAAGCAACATGGTTTCCTAGATAAATACACAAGGCTTCCCCTAACCATGATCAAATCATTCTCCCCCTTAAAGTCTTACAGGTGGTGCTCATTTAGGTGGAATTTAGTGTGAGATATGAGATTTGGTGATGTTCCTTGATTCCATTTGTGTAAAATTCATGTTTGGTTATAGTTCAAAAGTGTCAAAAATGAGTTAATTGGTTCACTTTTTATATTTAGTGATCAATAGAATGATGTTTCTCATTCAATAACCATCAATGATGACTTGTAATTATTTTTGTGTTGACATTATTATGGTGGTCTATATTTATTATTTCATATGTCATGTTTTTTATTAAAACTTTGAGCAAAACAAGGACAATCGATTCTAGAAATAAGATAAAATATGAGAAATAAGAATAATAAATAATAATAAGAAGAAAAAACACAAACTTATGGATTTACATGGTTTAGGAATAATCCTTACATCCATAGAGAGGTGGAAAATTTTCATTTTATCAGGGAGAATATTCCATGGAATGCACATAGTATCTAAAACCTGTTATAAAAATTATTTATTAAAGTAACATGGTGCAACATTAACCCATGTGGCTATAGTACCTAAATCTTTATAGTTGGATTATTGTGCTATAGTATAGATCACAATAAAGTCCATAGAGCTATAATACCCATGTCAGTAGAATATATGGTGATACAGTACCCATATTCAATTCTATGCTGGTATAATAAGAGTCACTAAATTTTTTCCAAACTTAATATAACGGATTGGGCTCCACCATTCTAACTATATCCCACTTAGATAATAATCTAGAAAACTGGCCTCCTTATATAGTTCCAGTTTAGATAAATAAATTAATTTGAGCTTCTCCTCTTCTTCACTCACTAATGGGCGTGTCCCCCTTAAAGATTCAATTTTAAGTTGATGATTCATGAATGTAAGTTTATTTCCCTATAAAAATTAAATTTCAAGATGATAATTCTTGAAAGACCAGTTAATTTCTCTTCCATGATGCCACAATGTTCTTATGTATTATTCATCTCATCCTCCATTTATCAATGACTAAAATATGCACAATATTGTCTTATTTTCTCAACCACCATCAACTTTATCGACATTTCTTGTGTATTATTATCTATACAAATATTTATCAATTAAAATAGATTATATTGTTTTAATCCTTTAATAAATTAGTACTTAAAATGAATATTCTTTGTCTGGTCATGAAACATTTGGTTCTTCATAAAATTTATAGCACTCTAGTTATCATCATGTAATATATTTTCCTCTATATTTCTATCTAGATCCTCCAAAAAGTTCTTCATCCAAATCATATCTTTCCTAGATTCTGTTATAGAAATTTTCTATACCTCTATGGTTGATAATGCCACCACATTCTGTTAATTGAGATATCAAACTGACTATAATTACTCCACAAGTAAACACATAACTTATGGAACTCCTCATGTTTTTAGCATCACATCCAAGGTCTATATCCATATACCCCAATAATGATTTTCCTTTTCTAAAGCATAGAGATACTTACTTGATTCCCTTAAAATACCACAATATCCAATTCACAATTTCTCAATATTGGTTTATAGTTTTATCCATATATATTCTCATAACTCTCATTGTATGAAAAATATCATCTTAGGTAAAAACAATATAATAAATTAAACTTCCAAAATTTGATGTATAAGGTGCCTTTTCTATATACTCAATCTCTTCTATTTTCATTAGTTCTTTCTTCTTTGTCAACTTAAAATGGATTTCTAGGGTAATAAAAACTTTATTTTTTTTCAACGTACTAAATCTAATAAAAAACATATGTAATCAGGATATGGTAAAATAAAGTTTATAGCTATGTGATCACTCTTAAACTCCATACCCTGATTTTTTATAACTTCTCTATGCTCTTTCCTCCCAAATTATTCAGTAAGGTAACTTTTCAGATCATCAATCACCTGCATGAATGTTTCTACAATGATCATTCCATCCACATACAAAATAATATAATTCATTTATCACCAAAATACTTTAAATAACATCATTGATCCATGTGACACTATCAGTATGAATTTTTACTCATAAATGAATATAACTTTTATTTCTACTATTTGGGTGTATGCTTCAACCCATATAAACAATCCTGAAGTTTACACACCATTTATTTTTATTATGAGTCAATAAATCCCTCTAGTTACAATATATATATATTCTTTCCAATATACATGAAGAAAATTAGTCTTCACATCATAATTCTCAATATATAAATTAACTTATAAAATAATAATAAAAACCACTCAGTTCATGAAAAACTTAACTAAGGGTGATAAAATTTTATGGAAATCCACACTTTTCTTCTGTTCAAATCCTTTAATCACTAACCTTTACATATACCTTATATTTACATTATATCATTCCTTGATATGATATACCTATTTGTTTTGTAATAATTTATTTCCTTGTAGAAAATGAATCAGGTCCCAAGAATTGTTAGTATGCGGTGAATAAATATCCTCCTTCATAGCCAATTATTAAATTCTCAACTCCTTCAACTATATTTCCTTTTAAAATAATTTGGGATATCCACTATCATTCAATAAAAATAGTATAGGGATAATTAATACAACTGTAAAGGTCTTCTCAACCTTGTTGATCTCCATAACTCTACTTGAGGAGTAGGATTTACTAGTTCTATTGTCGCATATTGAGGTACACCTTCAAGCTGCGCTTTCTCCTGACACCCTGATTTTTTATTCCTACTTTCAGACTTAACTTCATGATAATCCTTATATATGACACATATATTAAATTTTACATTATAATTTATAATGATCTTATTATTCTTATCAAACCAAAATTGATATTTAAACTCATCGGCACCAAATTCAATCAAGAAACATGATTTTTACATAGTGTTAAACTTTTACCTTGTATCATAATATACAAGTTCATATGTAAAACAACCAAATAATCTTAAATAAGAGAGTCTTTAATTTTTATTAACTATATATCCATGGGTATAAATTCTCTCATTGATGTATATAGACTCTTGTGGATGAGATACATGACAATATTCACAACCTCTTCCTAGAAGTTGTTCAACAACAAACTGTGTATCCTTATACTCCTGTCATGTTAATTAAATGTCTTATTCATACTCTCAAACACACTATTCTATTTTTGTGTTCCTAGAATAGTATCCACCCACTTAGTTCCATTATTATTAGAAAATTACATAAACTTCTTATTTTCATACTCACATCCATTGTAAAACCTAAACCATTTTAGATTTGATCTTGACTCATTCTCTACTAGATTACTCCACTTTTGAAACATATTAAACACATCAAATTTAATTTTTGAAAATTAAAATTATACATTCCATATTTATTCATCAATAAATTTCATAAAATATAGTGATAATTTAAGGGTATATGCTAATTTAGGATAAAAAACCAATATACACCAGGTCCATTTTTATAATCATTGGTGTTTAGATTCCTTTTATAAAATACACCTTCTTTTGATTTCCAAATATAATAGCTTCACATAGGCCAACTTCCACTAAATATATCTCTATAAGTATTCCTTTTATTATTATCACCTTCATCCCCTTATCACTCATGTATCCTATCAAGTAATTCCATAGTTTTGAATCCTTGATAGAATTTTTTATTTCAATCATGACCTTGAAAGTTTTTGTTATATTATATAAGGTTACATTATTCACTCCACGATTTGTGACCATAAAACCATTGATAATTTTCCATGAACCATTAGTGAACATGGTGATAAATCCTATATCATAAATTTTCCTAACATAAATAATATTCATTCTAAATTTAGGAATATATCGTATATTCTCTAAAATGAGAAAGCTCGCACTATTAGTTTTGATCCATGTGTCACCCTTTCTAACAATCTGTAAGGGTTCATCATCAGCATGGTGTGTCTTTCAAAAACATGAAAAAACATAATTATTTAGGAATCCTTTATTCAGTGTGGCATGGAAGGATTCCCTTGATTCTAAAATCCAAGACTCTATAGAGCAATCCACACTCATTAGTAAAATATTATCAGTTCCTTCAGCTGTTGTATTTGCTTAATTGCTTTCAGATGCCTTCTATTTTTCTATGCACTTATTTTTTATGTTTCTTTTTTTTACCATAACTCTAGAAGGTAATTCTATTCCTCTTATCCTTATTTTTATTCTTTCCTTTTGATTTTGATCATTATATACGATTATCCCATTGTATGTATCTACATTTTCCTTCCATATACAGAGCATGATCATATAATTTTACCAAATTCCTGCTCCAAATTTCATCATTGATTATTATATCTAATACATTATTAAATTTAAAAAATTTATTCACTAAATAATTGCTCACACCTATAAAATTAGTTCCCTAACTATAAATTAATGAATCCAACAAAACCATTTCAAATACCTCATCATCTAGAGTAATTCTTGTAGATATTGACTAACTTGTGGTGGTGTTGAATTCATTTATATGGTCAGTAACAATTATCCCTTCAATCATCTTTATATTTAATTTTAGTCACTTCAAGTACACTTTTTTTGACATAGAAGTCTTCCCATACATGTTTTATATAACTCTAAACAATCCAGCCATCATAGTCTCCAATATGATGTTGAAAATTGCATTATTTTCTAATGTTAGGTGAAAAAATCCCAAAAATTTATGATCTAGTGAATCTCACACTATCTTGTCCATCTTGGCTAGTTTTACACCTAAAAGTTTCAAGTGAATCTTCTTCTGATAAAGATAATATTTTATTCTCATTCTCTAGAAACTAAATTTAGATCTCTCAAAATGATAAATGTTTACCTTAACGTCTTCCATAGACATCATTAAATATGATAAATTTGACCTCATTATACTAAGATTAAACTCCAGTACCAATTATTATATAAACATCAAGAGAACCAATGACAGTCAATTCCAAAAATGAGATAAAATAATAAAAAATGAAAGAATAAGAATAAGAATAAGAACAAGAGTGATAACATAGTGATTTATGTGGTTCATGAATAATTAATACACCCATAGAGTGGTATAATAATTTCACTATATCCAAGAACAAATTGTAGGGTACACACATAGTATCATAAATCCTAGCTCTAAATGATCTCTTAAATCTACATGGTGCTAAAATAATTCATGTTTCTATGGTATCGAGATCTAAATAGTGTGTCCACTGTGCTACAGTATAAATAGTGGGAAAGTCTTCAAAGCTACAATTCCCATGTTGGTAAAGTTCATGATACTATAGTACCCATGTTGAAGTCCACAATATTATAGTATGGGTTTCTAGAATTTATCCCAACTTCATATGATGGATCAATCTCCACCATTCAAACAATTTTTTCATGGTCAAGTAAATTCATTATATCAAAGTTATAATGAATGTTGTTATATTTTAATGACTTTTTTTGAACTGTGTTTTATCTCCAATAAAATTCATATTAATTGGATTTTTTTTCTTATTTAATTATATTTGTGTCTATTTCATTATATATCTGGGATTTTTGAACTTGGTCGGGTACCCATTTGTGTGATACCTAATAAGTAATCATGAGTGGGATAATGATAGTAAATTTATTTATTCAGTATTTGATCACATTAATGAGATAATCATAAGTTTCACGTGAGATAATTCATAATGAATAAATATATTAATTGAAAAATTAATATTTTGGTTATTTCTATAATAATTTTCATACGTGTCACCTAAGAAGTAATCATAATGGGTGCGCTCAATGAATATATAGACCTTAACTTTGTAAGAAATAGGCCATGGTATTTCACCAAGTGATTCAGTATTGAAAATTTTTACAAATTATTTATAAAACCAGAGAATGGGATATTGAATAATTTTTAAGAAAAATTGTATTATTGTTTAACACTAGAGAATGCGAATTTATGATATTCTAATTAAATTTATAATTTATAATAATTAAATAAATAATAAATTGGACATGGAAATTAAATAATTTATATTGTGTGCACCAAATTAGAAATCTTAACTCTCGAACTTTCATCCTTGATTTATTTCACTAGATTAATTTTATTTTATTCAAATAGTTATTTAATTTATAAAATTTTATTTAAGAAACATTAAAAATTAATCTAAAAATTATTTAAAGTGGAAATTACTAGTGACAACACACATTATTAGTGTGGATCAATACTACTTCCACTGCTACAGTGTTTGTAGGTTTAAAATTTTATTAAATTTTATGGAAGCACACTTCATTCAGTTTTATCTTAGTAAATATTAACTATACACACTGAACCAATATATTCCAAATTCTAGAGGGATCTAACATTAAAGTTAATTATGATGCTAATATTTTTTACTACTATAGATTTGTGTTTTTTTAGTAGTGAATTTTATCATCTCTAAATAAAATTAATGATAAAGGTTAACTTTTATAAATTCTAATTAAAATCACTAATAAAGGTTCCCTTTTATCAATGATAATAAAGGATGAATTTTATATGTTCTTAAAAATAAATAATAAAAAGAATTATGATTAATTTTATTTAAAAAAATTTAGATATTTTTAAATGTGATTTATAAAATAAAACATCTATATTTTTATGCATACAATATATATTCAATTAGATGAAGAAAGTGAATGGTGTCATCATTTATATCTTAAAGAGGTCGAGGTCGGTCAGTGAATCATGAAATATCCCACCATGAATGAGGTTTGTACCAGCCTGATATCTTTCATGAATTTGAACATATATATAAATATATGTATATATATAGTAATTGAAAAAAATGTAACTTCAAATATGTAAACGAATTTCAATTATAAAATGAACTTATTATAATTTTAGTAATTTTATTAATTAGTGATTTATATTTTAAATATTTTTTTTAGGTTAAAGATAATTATACATTAAATTAAATAATATTTTTTAAAAAAATATGTAGGTTAAGTCACTAATTTTTTATTATAAACCAGGAAATACCACTTTTTTGCAGAGGTATCCCATTACATGGCTATCAATGCCCAAGACATACAAATACCCAGCATATCTGGCATAGTAGATCCCATAATAAAACTTGTGGAACATTGTCCTTTCTACATAGTCATTTGTTCCTAACTACTACCCAGTCCTACTCCCACTACATAGGTTCTTCATTGGGCTTACCCCTCCTTATGCTCCCCCCCCCCCACTCCCCATCAATGTTCATCATTGGTCCCGCTCTCACTGTGGGTCTATTTTCACCGGGTTAACCCCTCCTTCTGTTCCCCCACTGGTCCTACCTCCCACTACTGAGGGTCTTAATAATCATTCCCATATTCTCTCACTGGGAATTCCCCTAACCAATAGATCCCATCTAGTTATCACCTGGTCATCATCTGGGTTTTCATGTCAGCTTCCCCCCTGGGTTCGTCCCCTTAGTCGATGCATTGGGAACTTCCTTACTCGACAAACCTCACCTGAGGTCATCACCTTGGTTATCTTATTCCCCAGAGGTTTTCTCATTCTATCTGCATCTTGTTTCATGGAAACCACCTCCCAAATGAGGGCCTATGGGGTTTCAAACCCCCTCTTTGATGGAGTACAGAAGGTATAAAACCACTCATTCTCCACCTTTTCCATGAATCGACCTTCCACGGGCCATAAATTGGGTTATCTAACCCCACAGGTCTCCTATAATACCTTGGATGCCTTCTCATCATACCACAATCTATTACCCATCGAGGTCACTTATCTAACTAATGACTATCCCCATGGACTATCATATATTCTTTTAGTATATTTTTACCTCACTCACACACCCCTTGAGAAACTTCCCTAAAGGTCACCCATTATAACTACTTCTCTTAGTCAAGCACGCTTAATAGTAGAGTTCTAATTAGGTAGGCTTCTGAAAAGAAAGGATCACCTTGTTAACATGGGTAGAAATATTTAGTCTATTAAGTCTCACTTTTCCATGGGTGTTACACTCCCCACCCCTTTAAATCTCAACATCCTTGTTTTGAACCCCACGCTTCAAACCTAGGCAATGCCTCTATACTTCAGGCTAGGTATTGACTATGAAACCACCACCCAAACGAGAGACTGTGGGGGTTCAAGACCCTGCTTTGATTTCATTTAGAAGGTAGGTCAACCAATCATCTGAAACCTTTTTCACATCCCAAACTTCCATGGGCCATAAATCTGGTTATCTGACCCCATGGGTCTCTTATAATACATTGGTTTCCTTCCCAACACACCCCAGGCTATTACCCATTGGGGTAACTTATCTAACTAATAACTATACCCACATGCCAATACATGTTTTTTCAGTGTGTTTTGTCCTCACTCACACACCCTGAGAAACTTCCTTGGAGGTCACCCATCCAAACTTATACTCCAAGTCAAGCATTCTTAACTATAGAGTTCTAATCAGGTAGGATCCGAAAAATAATGATTCACCTTATTGGCATGGGTAGAAAAATTTAGTCTATTAAGTCTCACTTTTCAAAGGGTGCTACACTCTCCACCCATTTAAATCAAAACATACTTTTTGTGGACCCCACACCTTCCATGGGCCATAAACCTAGTTATTTAGCCTCATGGGTCTCCTATAATACCTTGGTTTCCTTCCCAACACACCACAGAATATTACCAACTAGGGTCACATACTAATGACTATCCCCACAGGCCAACACATATTCTTTAAGTTTTTTTCCCTCACTCACACACACCCTGAGAAACTTCCTAATAGGTCACCCGTCCTATATACTGCTCCAATTCATGCACACTTAACTATGGAATTTTAATTATGCAGGCTCCCACAAAGAAAATTTCACCTCGTTGACATGGGTAACAATATTTATTCTATTAAGTCTCACTTTTCTAAGGGTGCTACACTCTCCATCCCTTTAAAGTACAACATCCTTCTTATGGACCCCACACATCAAACTCAGGTAATGCCTCTACACTTTAGGATGGTTATTAGATCTAATACCATTTTTCATGACCCAACCTTCCACGAGCCATGGGCTTAGTTATCTAACCCCACTGATCTCCTATAATACCTTGGTGGCCTTCCTAGCACACCACAGACTATTACCCACTGGAGTCACTTATATGACTAACGAATATCCCCATAGGCCAACACATGTTCTTTTAGTGTATTTTTTCCTCACTCACACACACCCAGCTGGTCACCCATCTTAACTAATAGTCCAAGCCAAACACATTTAACTATGGTGTTCTAATCAGGTAGGCTCCCAAAAAGAAAGAAGAACCTTGTTGACATGGGTAGTAACATTTAATCTATTAATTCCCACTTTTCCAGGGGTGTCAAACTTTTATAACGACCCATTTCATTAGTTTTATTTTTTCATTTTTTGAAAATTATTAAAATGGAGAATATATGATTAGGGAGAAATATATCAAATTATTTTGATAAATTTGAACTAACAAAATTAATCAGTATATGAATTTTTTTGGTTGGTTAAAAATAATAATAATAATAATAACTATATTTTTATTTTTTTTGTTAAAGGAAAAAATGTAACAATACATGTTCAATTAATAATTGTGTTATTGGTTGGGTGAATATTTTAGTTGTGGCCAAAGTAATAATGGTTATATTATTAATTGTTCTAAATAAATGCAATTAAATGTGGTTAATAAAATCTAATTACTATTATTGGTATTTAATGGTAGTTTTTTTTTTTGAAATATTTATAGTGGTAATGATGATGGAGATTTAATAATAATTAATAAAATATTGTTATTAATATTATTATTAAATGGGGAAATAATGTTGTCATGTGTGTGTGTGTAATGTGTGTGTGTATCTATATTAGATAAATATATATATATGTATGTATATATATGTGAGGATGTATATATATATATACGAATGTGTTTGTGTATATATATAACATGTATATTTATGGGTTAAATACGCGTGTGTGTGCGCACGCATGTGTGTGTGTGCGCACGCATGTGTGTGTGCGCGCGCATGCATGTGTTTGTGTGTGAAGGTGTAAATATATATATATATATATATATATATATATATATGTATATATATATATATATGTGTGGGTGTATATATGTATATGTAGGTGTGTATATATATATGTCTATATATATAATTATGACTTTAAATATATATTTATTGGTTTGTAAAATAGGTTTAATAGGAGAAAATATAAAAATTAAAATTTAGTATGGGGTGCATTGTACACAAGAGCAGGAAGCAATAAAAATAATAAATAAAATGAATAATGAATGAAGGGGAATGGGGGTGCTACATAGGAAGATGAGGAGATTTTAGGTAATGCGTAACCCATGGTGAAAAGGAAAAAAGCAATAATGAATTAATAAAAATTAATGAAATAAAATTGAAAATATATATATAAGGGGAATTAGGGAGTGTGCAGTGTATAAGATAATTCTCCTTCTCCCTCATGCCACTCTCTTCCATCCCATGACTCACTCTATTTATTTAATATCTCATGTGATATTGATTAGATTTATGAAACATCGGTGTCATTGGGTTTGTCTTGATGAGTAGAATTTTAAACCTATTTTTTTAAGGCAAGAAGGATTCAGTGCTGAAATTGAGCTTGGACATCAACCCTTGTAGTCAATCATCATTTCACATAAGTTATAAGGTCCTTAACCTTTTCGCATGTCCTATATGGGTTATTGACATGATTGTTTCTATGTATGGGTAGCCATAGGAATACCTTGACATTAGTGCATATTTTATATGGGTTATTGACATGATTTTTGGAATACATGTGTAGCTTTAGGAAGCCCTTAACTTTTTTTCATCTCTTATACAGGTTATTGACATGATTCTTGTCATGTGTGTAGTCATAAAAAATCCTTAACTTTTTTTCACATCTTATACTGGTTATTGATATGATTTTTAGCGTGCTTGTGTAGCCCTGTGAAACCCATATCAGATGCTTGATCACATGAGGTGTGTGTGTGTGTAGCCTTGACCTAGGTTTGTGATGCTTGCATATTGATTATGATTACTGTGATTATAGTACCACTGAAATGATGTGGTATTGATCTTCCATATTTATTATGTATCATATATACTTGTCTTCTGTCTTATACAGTTGGGTGTGCCGGTTTGGCCTATTTGAATGACATGTGGGATGTGAGACATGCTTGGGGCTATCCACTCGAGTGGGATGTTCCAAACATTTGGTTGACATGTACATGGACTACTCTAGTCGGCAGGATGTGTCACATATCTTTGGGCTATTCTTTGAGAGGGATGTACTACCGAGTCTTATACTCATGCCATATTCAAACATTTCAGTGAGCATGTAGATTTCATAAATAGGGTTCCAGTGAATGGAAAGGGCCTTGTGGAGGATGGTTGAGCAGTTAGAGTAGGAAGTTGTAGATGTTGTTGGATGGAATTCAAGTGGGATGTGAGTTGTTGCTTTCATTTACTCGCATTACCCTTTACCTTGGATCCTTGTTTAGTTTTTTATTTATTTTAAGACATGTATGACATCTTTTAGTCTCTGCATATACTATGATTATTTATACTATTGGTTACTTATTTATTCCTTTTGTGCACTCTAATGGAGGATATAGTCTCTCCATGGTTCCACTCGAGACCCTCACTACTAGTCAGAAACTTCTGACATACAAGGAGGCACGATTGAGGTCATTAACATTCCAACACAGATCCGGTAGTTCAGGTAGGGATTTTACAACATTGTCAACAAATTAATTAAATAATAATTTTTTTAATTATAATTTTTTTTATGTTGAGGTTAGAGCCTCTTTTTTAATAAAAGAAAGGACCACTTTTCAATAATAATAATAATAATATATAACAATATATAAATTTTAAATAGTTTTAAATACAATTATTAAAATTATTATATTTAGTTTTATAGTTTTATAGTTAATAATACATCGTGAAGACCATTTATACATAATATTACTATTTATACATTTATATTAATGATATATTTATAAAAAATGTATTCCTTTATATAAAAATAATATTTTTAATTATACTTAATACATTCATTAATACATCTGTCAATAAAAAAAATTATAATATTAATACATTTATCATAATATTAATACTCTTTTTAATACATTTAATATAGTTAATTTTTTTTAATTATTTCTCTAATATTTTTTTAGTTTATTCATTTTCCTTTATATTAGTATATAAAATAGTGTATATATGAACTATATAAATAAATATATATAAACATATTTGAATAAAATATATACATATATATAACTAGTTCGAAATAATAATATATCTATATATGAGAAACTATAAATCTATTTATATATATATTCACAAACATGCATATATATATATATATGTGTGTGTTTAAATTATTACATTTAATTTTATATTTTTATAATTGATTATATATTTTGAAGAACAATTGTACATCATATTACTATTTATACATATATATGTAGTATTTTTAATATATTTTTAATTTATATAAATAAAATATATTTCATTTCTAATATTTATTCATTTTATTTTAATATTTTTTATTTAAATCCTTATAAAATTATTATTTACTCATTTTTAATTAACAAATTATTATAAATATTTTGTATTTAAAAATAAATTTTAATATTTATTTATTTTTAAAAAATTTTAAATTTATGTAATTAATGTTACAAATTCACTTTTCTAAATATTTTTGTAATTTATTTAATTTCATTGACTCATATTTAATATTCATTGATTTAATATTATTTATTCATTTTTATTATTTTTTAATTTTTAATATTTTTGGAATTTATTAATTTTTTTATTTTTATTTATACATATTTATTTGTCATTTTTAATAATTATAATATGTTTTCAATTAATATAATTGATAATTATTCATTTTTATTTATTAAATTTTAATATTTTTTATATATTTCTTATATTTATAATTAATTTATTTAAATTCATTTTTCAATATATTTTTTAATCTAAATAGTTAATATAATTAATTTTTAATAATTTTTTATTTTTATAATTAATATTTTTTATTTTTTATTTTTTATTTATTTTTTATGTGTTTTTAATTTATTTTATTAATGTAATGAATTTACTTTTTTTAATATTTTTATAATTTATTCAATTTTATTTATTCATTTTTAATATCCATTCTTTTATTATTATTTATTAATTTTTAATATTTTTGTAGTTTATTCATTTTTTAATATTTATTAATACCTATTTATTTATTAAGTTTTAATATTTTAAATATGTTTTCAATTTATATAATTTATTTATTTAAATGTATTTTAATAATTTTGTGATTAAAATAGTTATTATAATTCATTTTTAATAATTTTATTATTTATTAAATTTTTAATTTTTAATTATTAATTTTTTTACATTTTTGTGAGTGATAGATTATGAACTAATAAAAGTATATTTTACTAGCACTAAAAAAACACTCATAAATAATTCTTTTATCATCACTTTTTATCATTGATAAAGATATTGATTTATCAGTGCTAAAAAGGCATTGATAAAATATTTATTTATGAGTCCATATTCTTTTAGAACTGATAAAATGGACTTTTATCAACACTTTTTGGTTAGCGCTGATAAAACTCTTTGCCCTCTTTTAAACAAAACCCAAAAATATCGCTTCACTCCTCACACCACGTCCAAATTATGGTGGAACCAAACCTTTACAATGGCCAAACTCCGATTTTTTAATCAAATCAAACCTTCAAACTGAAGATGTGATATGTCAATCTTTTTTTATGGATTTTCAGTCAATATTTTTTGTGTTTTCATTATTTTTTTAGTTTATCTTTCTCTATTCATCTCTAATGGTTCTTCTCATTTTTGTTCATCTTTTACAAGTTTTTTTCATTTTTATTCTCTGTTTTTTGGATAAATCGGACCTTTCTTGGTGCATTCCATTTTGGTTCATCGATCTTTCTTGATTTTTCTGATTTTTGGGTTATTATTCCTACTTGTATATATAAATATTTACTGTTGATAGGGATTTCCTACTACAATATCCCTGAACCTGAACTCCATAATTCTATGCTAAAAACCTAAACATTACATTTAAATATTTTACATTGATAAACAAGACCCAATTTTATCCATACACAACATCAAAGGGAAATATTGGATCACTTACATACCCAATGACCTTTAGGTTTAGAGTTTTAGATAATTGGGAAAAACTCTTACATGACAATACCCATGTCCTCAAATGGTCATTTTTTCCTACTATACCCAACTTTTCTTATTTCATAAAAATTCTCCAACATCTATCATAAAATTATTCACACATAAAACATTTTGAAAAAAATCATTTAACATCATTCTTTGTAACCTGGGGAAAAAAGAAATATAAGAAGGGTGAGCTCAAATGCTCAGTAAGGATAAATATAAACATTAACAATTGAATGTCATCAGTGAGCATAAAATGAGAATGATAGTATGATAACATAATAAAATTGAATAATTATAACATAAGATAATTTAACCTATTAAAACATGGATGATAAATCAGGGAACGTGGCATAAAACTTTAACATATGATAAGAGTCATATAAGTCAAAAATCATGATCCATGTGAAAAAAAATCCTTAAGAAAAAGATCCATTAAAAACTCATAGGAATCATATATAAAACATATTGGTATCTTGGAACATCATTATCATATCACTCTTACAATTAGTATTATCTATAGAATAATCTACCTGGTAAATTCCAACAATCTTTTAGGAGAAACATATAAATTGTTAACTTCGTCTCTTCACCCAATGCATTAGAGGGTTATAATGCACCCAACTATAACATATCAGAAAAATTCCCTTAAGGATTTGTGTTCACTCCCCAATCCTATTTTCATCAATAATTTCTAAGTACCATATCATGAACAAAACTATTATAAGAATTCACTTTTCAAAAAAAATAATCATTGTTCTTTCCTAGCATTATTTTCCCATGAAAAAAAATGGTTTCTGTGAAAATATATTTAAAACAATCATATTACATACAAAGAAATAATAATTATGGTATCATTGCAACATATCCATTGTGTATCATATATAAAATCAAGGTTTTTTTCATTGATGAATATAAATTTTATTAAAAGATCATTGAAAACATTCTTGAGAAAAATATATTTTCAAAATTGAAAATAACTTTTAAAAACTAAAAAATCATAAAATATTATGAAAATAATTTTCTTTTAAAATAAACTTTGAAACATATTAAGTAAACTTCAAATAATATAACAATCATGATGGTGGTAAATTCTCTTCATTTCATAAACATTAAAAAATAAATATTATTTTACAGATTTTGTAAATAGAGTCAAAAGTGGACCATACATAAAATGTTAAGAAACTTCATTTTAAAACCTTTTAAAATACAGTCAAATATCATTTAAAATAACTTTAGGAAATCATTTATGTTTATAAAATAATTTTCTTGAAAAAATTTTAATAAAACATGGATATGGAAGAGAAATATTCTAGATTTTAAATAAGATACAAGATCAGTATCACTTACAAACAAATTTCTTGATGTTTCTTTAATAAATATGGGGGGAAATGGAAACTAAAAATTTAAACCACATTCATCAAAAGATTTTAATAAAACAAAATTGGTTCAAGAAAATAAGTTAATATGATCCCTCCCAAAGTAACTTTAAACACATACCATCCTAAAATAAGATGAGATTGTATCATAAAAATCCTTAATGTTTTGGTAACTTTTTAATATTAATCCCATAAAATAAATTACTACATATAAAACTTTAAATAAAATTAATAAAATTATATCCATGATATAAAATTTAATTGGGTATTATATACACCTCATAAATTAATATAGGTACATAACATAAACATATGTTCTAAAGAAGGAAAATTTGAGGTAGATAACCCTTACAAAGATCATATCATTGAATTGAAAATTAATCAAGGGAGAGATTATGTGTAACAAATTTAAATAAAAAAATGTGTAAATACAACATAATTCAAACAAATCTCATTACACATAATCTTGACATAATATAATCGATGAAGTAGAAGTGTAACCCAATTAATGGAAATTGAGTTAAGAAAAATATTACCACTTTGGTAAATTCCCAATCAAAACCCTTAGAATGAAGTTACATGAATTTTAACATAAAATTCCATGAATTATGAATTATTTATTATATAACATGTAAAATTCATAGTATATACACCATATAATTGAAAATTAGGTGTATAAATTTAAAATATGTCGTGATCAAGTGAAATTCACTACTAAAAAAATCATATTTCAATGGCTTGGAACCATTGGTATAGGTCTCCAAACCATTGGTATAGACTATACCAATGGTTTTAAGGGGAGTTGGCTATTATAGTGTTGGTATAGACTGACACCAATGGTTTTGGAAAACTATTGGTATAGGTTATATGAAAAACTTATACCAACATTTTTGAAAAAACATTGGTATAAGTAATATAAAAAACAAAATCCATCTTGGTTTTGATCCCAATACCTCCCATTTATATTCCAACTACCTAACTGCTAAGCTACAATGACTTTTTTAAACATAATTTCATATATATATATATATATTATTTTTTTAAGAGGATGGTTCCTTGGATAGAAAACCAAGGCACAATTATTATAATAAAAGAAAGAGGTTACAAGATTCTAAAAGACAGAAACATATTATGATCCTTATTATGAAAGGGGAGTAAATCAGAAGGAAGATAACCAAGCCAGGTAATAACTTGATTCACTCCTTTGTTAGCAAGTCCATTAGCAACTGTAACGACCCGAAATTTTTAAATAAATTTTGTTTCCTAATTTTATGTGTTATTGTTATACTCAACAAAAATGTTTTATTTGATAAACATGATTATAATTAAAATGAGATCAGTGGGTTTTGACTATTATATAACCATCGGTCAACATGACCGCTGTGAACAAAATGTTTTGATTATTGTCTCTAAATATAAGTAATCTTGGTTAATTATTATAGAAAGAAGATTCGATGGCCTCACCTAGTAGTCTTGGACCGATCGAAGCCCATCTAACAGAGCTTGGGAAGGACGTAGCACCACTGGGCTTTGCTCTGGATCAAATCCAAGCCGAACTTCATCATGTGAAGCTGGAACGAAATCGCCTTCGTGAGAAGTTCAAACTGATAGAAATTACTACTCGGGCAATGTTGACTGAGCCGCCCCAAGCTTCTATCACCCTAGCACACCTTACTCTTAGGTCCTATGCTGGTATTATAAGGGGTTATGTAATGAGACCATAACTACCTTGTGTAATCCTTGTTTTAAATAAAAATTGGGATTTCTTCTTATGATGAAGTTTATGAATCTTGAAATGACCGGATAAATATAGTATGCATATTTTTGATGAATTTTAGAAAAAGGATATTTTAAATATGTTTATGTAAACCCTAAATAATTAAAAATGTGTAATGATTTTCAAAAAATGGTCTTCTGCAATTATGTTCAGTACTAAATTTAGAGTCTAATAAGATCAACTTGATTTTTGATGAATAGTAAATTATGAATAGTGATTTTATGATTAGGATTAGTAATATGACCAAATGGATTAGTAATCTCACTTAAAGAAAGTTTTAAAATAATCTAGGCACCTTGATTAAGTAATGTGATTCAATAAAATAGTTAAATAACGGTTTCATTAATTATTATTCAACTATTAGTTTTTTTCGGGTGAATAGTGTTTTTTAATTAAAAATTTAATTAAAAATAATTAGAAAATTATTTTTATCAAAATGACTTTATTTTTGGACTCAGAGCATCGATATTATGTTATGGTAATTTTTGGGGTTTTTTCTGAAAAAAATGAATTTTCGATGAATAGTGTTTTTATTTAAAAATTAAATTAAAAATATTTAGAAAATTATTTTTATAAAATGGATTTCATTTTTGAAATCAGAGCATTGATATTTGGTTAATGTTAAATTTTGGGATTTTTCTGAGAAAGTTGAATTTTCAGTGAATAGTAAAAGAACAGTTTTAGGGTTTCGGTATGTTTAATGACATCATAACGGTGTCATGATGATGTCATGAGATATTTTGAGGGTTGGCCGGCCAAGGGTGATGAATTATTGTTTTGGGGGCCCCATGTGGCCTAACTCCATGATAAATTACAAGGGAGAGCACATGGGTTTGAGAAAAGCACATGTGAGGTGTCCCTTGGCCATTAATGCCTTGTCCCCTCACTTTCCCTATAAATACCAAGCCCTCCTCTCATCCATTCGACTCCCCACTCATTCCCAACGAATTTCTGGTCTCATTACCTCCCACGGAGTCCTCCCAAGGTGCCCCCAAGCCCTCAAGGTCCCACCCTTTGAGGTTTAAGAGTTACATTTTAAGGTAAGGGATCCGACCTCTCTCCTTCTTTTCAAGTAATCTCTTTTATGTCATTTATTTTATACTCCATGTTCTTATGTTGGAGGATGTTCTTTTATATTCATCCTACTGCCTATTTCTTGTTCATATGATGAGAGACCCCCCTTGCTCTCATCAATTCGTTTTAAGAATGTTTAAGTGGCGCCGTTAGGCTGCCGAATTTTTAAGGGATTCTTTCACCTTCCTTGTTTTCAAGTTATATTTTCATTCAAGTCTTTCATGTTCCTTTTTATTATGTTGGGGTATGATCTCTAAATTATCATAATGATCTTTTATTATCATATGATTAGAGACCCCATTTGATCTCTTCAATTCCGTATTTTGAAGTTTTAAGTGGCGCCGTTAGGCTGCCGAATTTTTAAGTGGTTCTTCACCCTTCTCGTTTTTGAAGTTCTACTTTCATGTCAATTCCTTCAAGTTCCTTTTTGTTATGTTGGGGTATGATCTCTATACCTATCATACTGGAATCTTATGTTCATATGATGAGATACCCCATTTGATCTCTTCAATTCCGTATTTTGAAGTTTTAAGTGGCGCCGTTAGGCTGCCGAATTTTTAAGTGGTTCTTCACCCTTCTCGTTTTTGAAGTTCTACTTTCATGTCAATTCCTTCAAGTTCCTTTTTGTTATGTTGGGGTATGATCTCTATACCTATCATACTGGACTCTTATGTTCATATGATGAGAGACCCCATTTGATCTCTTCAATTCCGTATTTTGAAGTTTTAAGTGGCGCCGTTAGGCTGCCGAATTTTTAAGTGGTTCTTCACCCTTCTCGTTTTGAAGTTCTACTTTCATGTCAATTATTTCAAGTTCCTTTTTGTTATATTGGGGTATGATCTCTATATATATCATACTGGACTCTTATGTTCATATGATGAGAGACCCCATTTGATCTCTTCAATTCAGTATTTTGATGTTTTAAGTGGCGCTGTTAGGCTGCCGAATTTTTAAGTGGTTCTTCACCCTTCTCGTTTTGAAGTTCTACTTTCATGTCAATTATTTCAAGTTCCTTTTTGTTATATTGGGGTATGATCTCTATATATATCATACTGGACTCTTATGTTCATATGATGAGAGACCCCATTTGATCTCTTCAATTCAGTATTTTGATGTTTTAAGTGGCGCCGTTAGGCTGCTGAATTTTTAAGTGGTTCTTCACCCTTCTCGTTTTGAAGTTCTACTTTCATGTCAATTCTTTCAAGTTCCTTTTTGTTATGTTGGGGAATTATCTCTATATCTATCATACTGAACTCTTATGTTCACATGATGAGAGATCCTATTTGATCTTTTCAAATCATTGTTTGTTGAGGTTTAAGTAACGCCGTTAGGCTGCCGAACTTTCATAAGAGAAATCTAATTTTTTTTCTTCCTTCCATGTTTTTCATTTCAAATGGTATGTCCTTGAAATCTCATTACCATGATCATGTATCCTTCTTATTCTGTCCATGTACTATTTTATGGGTCATTTATGAATGTTTGACCCATTTTACCTCTCTTTTAATGTCTTCTAAAACCTCGGAACATTGCCGTTATGCTGCAGAATTTCTGTCTCAAAATGTCTATCTCTTTTTCTAAAGTCCTTTTATTTTATTAAGTGAATACTCAAAGCTCTTTCTTATAAAGGGGTATTCACATATATAACAAAATGTTCTATTTTAAATTCTGGGATTTACATACATGAGACCCACCTTCCTTTTCTGTGGGTTTTAAAGTGACGTAAAGATCATGTCTTTAAAGAAGTTTTTAAAACGTTATGATTATGAAATGAAACCCATTTATTTTATGCTATATGGGTTATTTATGAAATGTTTGATGATGATATATGTGGCTCACATGAAAATAAAGACAAATTTAAGGGTGCACCCTGATAGCGCTCCAATGCATTGGGTAAAGACTTAATCTCTAGAGATGACCATTTTAACGACGCCTTGGTGAATAACCTTGGTAATTTTTAACGACACCTTGGGGATGGACCTTGGTGAAACGAAACGATTGTCCATATTAAATGTTGCAGCCACATATTCATGTTATGAAAAAGTTTTATTTTTATTATGATATGCCTCATGATTTCATTTTCATTCATTAAAGTTATTTTCATGACTTTATTGATGTATCTCAAGTTCATATGTAAAATGTTTCACTTGTTTCCCTTGCTGGGCCTTATGCTCACCCTTCCTTTTGATGTATGTCCCCAGGTTATGAGATTCAGTAATGAACCTAGGGTGAACATGAGGAGAAGCCTTTCAAGTGTTTAAGAAGAATGTTTTTTTTGTTTCATGTTTTATGTTCCTTGTTTCCAAGACACTAAACCTTAAAGATCCTCAGTTCCATGTAATGGAATGAAAAGTTATGTTATAAAAAGACGGGATGCTATAGTTGGTATCAAAGGGAGGTTTAGTTATTTGTGGAAATTAGGATATTAAAACTCTAGGAGGAACCCTATAGAAAAGTTTAATATAGGAAATCTTCCTGGTATTTTGGTGAGTATTGAGTAAGGGGTTGCCAAGAAAATACATCCCTGTCTGGATACGAGCAGGTAGAGGTGGATCTGGCACAGATGTACATAGGGGTAAAACCCGAAAACACCGCTTTGAGCTAGACTCGAACGGGAACTGGTACACGACAACGGGCCTTGCTGCACTCTTGGTTACGACACTCCCGGGGGATATGCTTTGGTAAATTCATAAGCTTGGTATGAACCATTGTTAAAGGAACAAAGATAAAATAAAATAAAGGTTCACATAATAATATATGATCATTCATAACCTAGATGGGAACCTAGGAGATCACAACTTAGGGTATACCTTTCATATACAAGTTATCCTTATATGCTTTCAGTTCCTTTTCATGATTATTAGCTAAGTACTTAAGCCCCTAATTATGCTTTCTCTTCTTAGTTAATGGTGGGAAATGGAAGAACATGTTCCGATAACCAATGTGATAGGAAATGCGACGATTTTCGTATTAATATGACAGAGATGATTAGGGGATTAAAATATGATTATTATTTTGGAAGACGTTCATTATTTTGGGAACCATATTTGATCGAGGTAAATAGATTACTACGGTATTTTCATTGAGGAGTAAGGTTGACTTATATTTTGAAGAATCGATGAATTTAAGGTGAACTTATAGTAATTTAGGTTACTTATGGGAATGACTAAACTATCTTGGGTAAAATATGTTTAGGTTAGCTGCTTTTTTATAAGATGTTAGGAGTGGTTGATGTTGTCTGGAGATGAACAATGAAGTTGTTTTGGAAGACTATGTTATCAAATCCTTATTGTATTTGGGTTTCAATCTTAGTTTGGTTTGTTTTGAGGAATTTTAAGGACCGTTATTTATGGAATGGTCTATGATGAACTTTGGGTAGTACCATGGAACTTTGATGATTTAAAAGTAGTTTCCATTCCTATGGGATTCTTTCTTTTTGAAGAGTTGTTTTACCTTAACCTTTCTGTTTTTAGGATAATGTTTAAAGATAGAAGAAATAGATAGTTAATCTTTTGTAGATTATGTGATTCTATAGAAGATGATTCTTGTGCTTTTATGAGACCAAGTGTTTTTGAATTCTCATCATTTGGAGAAAAGATTAGTGTTGGTAGGGACTTGTTAAAGGATGAAAATCTACTTGAAGGTAGGTATATTTTATTATGTTTTTGTTCTATGTAGTAAATGAAATCCTCAAAATTATGAAAAGAAACGTAAAACAAAAATGTTGTTGGTTTACGTTTCCTACTAGGTAATCAAAGACTGTTTACACACATCATAAGTTTGGGATTTTCTCATGGTTAACTTTCTCCTAATCATGTTCTCTATCACTCTCCCTCAGAACTTGACCCTTTGTTTTTTTCCTCCATGTCCATGTTTTCCTACATGGAACCCTAGTGTGGGTTAACTCGGGTGACCATTGTACTTCCCTTTCTTTATTTTAAAGTAATAGTTTTACTGACTCCTTTTCCGATGTGGGACTTTCAATGAAATTTCAAAACCCAGTTTTAAAATTGCGAGGACGCAATTTCTTAAGGGGGGAAGATTGTAACGACTCGAAATTTTTAAATAAATTTTGTTTCCTAATTTTATGTGTTATTGTTATACTCAACAAAAATGTTTTATTTGATAAACATGATTATAATTAAAATGAGATCAGTGGGTTTTGACTATTATATAACCATCGGTCAACATGACCGCTGTGAACAAAATGTTTTGATTATTGTCTCTAAATATAAGTAATCTTGGTTAATTATTATAGAAAGAAGATTCGATGGCCTCACCTAGTAGTCTTGGACCGATCGAAGCCCATCTAACAGAGCTTGGGAAGGACGTAGCACCACTGGGCTTTGCTCTGGATCAAATCCAAGCCGAACTTCATCATGTGAAGCTGGAACGAAATCGCCTTCGTGAGAAGTTCAAACTGATAGAAATTACTACTCAGGCAATGTTGACTGAGCCGCCCCAAGCTTATATCACCCTAGCACACCTTACTCTTAGGTCCTATGCTGGTATTATAAGGGGTTATGTAACGAGACCATAACTACCTTGTGTAATCCTTGTTTTAAATAAAAATTGGGATTTTTTCTTATGATGAAGTTTATGAATCTTGAAATGACCGGATAAATATAGTATGCATATTTTTGATGAATTTTAGAAAAAGGATATTTTAAATATGTTTATGTAAACCCTAAATAATTAAAAATGTGTAATGATTTTCAAAAAATGGTCTTCTGCAATTATGTTCAGTACTAAATTTAGAGTCTAATAAGATCAACTTGATTTTTGATGAATAGTAAATTATGAATAGTGATTTTATGATTAGGATTAGTAATATGACCAAATGGATTAGTAATCTCACTTAAAGAAAGTTTTAAAATAATCTAGGCATCTTGATTAAGTAATGTGATTCAATAAAATAGTTAAATAACGGTTTCATTAATTATTATTCAAGTATTAGTTTTTTTCGGGTGAATAGTGTTTTTTAATTAAAAATTTAATTAAAAATAATTAGAAAATTATTTTTATCAAAATGACTTTATTTTTGGACTCAGAGCATCGATATTATGTTATGGTAATTTTTGGGGTTTTTTCTGAAAAAAATGAATTTTCGATGAATAGTGTTTTTATTTAAAAATTAAATTAAAAATATTTAGAAAATTATTTTTATAAAATGGATTTCATTTTTGAAATCAGAGCATTGATATTTGGTTAATGTTAAATTTTGGGATTTTTCTGAGAAAGTTGAATTTTCAGTGAATAGTAAAAGTACAGTTTTAGGGTTTCGGTATGTTTAATGACATCATAACGGTGTCATGATGATGTCATGAGATATTTTGAGGGTTGGCCGGCCAAGGGTGATGAATTATTGTTTTGGGGGCCCCATTTGGCCTAAATCCATGATAAATGACAAGGGAGAGCACATGGGTTTGAGAAAAGCACATGTGAGGTGTCCCTTGGCCATTAATGCCTTGTCCCCTCACTTTCCCTATAAATACCAAGCCCTCCTCTCATACATTCGACTCCCCACTCATTCCCAACGAATTTATGGTCTCATTACCTCCCAAGGAGTCCTCCCAAGGTGCCCCCAAGCCCTCAAGGTCCCACCCTTTGAGGTTTAAGAGTTACATTTTAAGGTAAGGGATCCGACCTCTCTCCTTCTTTTCAAGTAATCTCTTTTATGTCATTTATTTTATACTCCATGTTCTTATGTTGGAGGATGTTCTTTTATATTCATCCTACTGCATATTTCTTGTTCATATGATGAGAGACCCCCCTTGCTCTCATCAATTCGTTTTAAGAATGTTTAAGTGGCGCCGTTAGGCTGCCGAATTTTTAAGGGATTCTTTCACCTTCCTTGTTTTCAAGTTATATTTTCATTCAAGTCTTTCATGTTCCTTTTTATTATGTTGGGGTATGATCTCTAAATTATCATAATGATCTTTTATGATCATATGATGAGAGACCCCATTTGATCTCTTCAATTCCGTATTTTGAAGTTTTAAGTGGCGTCGTTAGGCTGCCGAATTTTTAAGTGGTTCTTCACCCTTCTCGTTTTTGAAGTTCTACTTTCATGTCAATTCCTTCAAGTTCCTTTTTGTTATGTTGGGGTATGATCTCTATACCTATCATACTGGAATCTTATGTTCATATGATGAGAGAACCCATTTGATCTCTTCAATTCCGTATTTTTAAGTTTTAAGTGGCGCCGTTAGGCTGCCGAATTTTTAAGTGGTTCTTCACCCTTCTCGTTTTTGAAGTTCTACTTTCATGTCAATTCCTTCAAGTTCCTTTTTGTTATGTTGGGGTATGATCTCTATACCTATCATACTGGACTTTTATGTTCATATGATGAGAGACCCCATTTGATCTCTTCAATTCCGTATTTTGAAGTTTTAAGTGGCGCCGTTAGGCTGCCGAATTTTTAAGTGGTTCTTCACCCTTCTCGTTTTGAAGTTCTACTTTCATGTCAATTATTTCAAGTTCCTTTTTGTTATATTGTGGTATGATCTCTATATATATCATACTGTACTCTTATGTTCATATGATGAGAGACCCCATTTGATCTCTTCAATTCAGTATTTTGATGTTTTAAGTGGCGTCGTTAGGCTGCCGAATTTTTAAGTGGTTCTTCACCCTTCTCGTTTTGAAGTTCTACTTTCATGTCAATTATTTCAAGTTACTTTTTGTTATATTGGGGTATGATCTCTATATATATCATACTGGACTCTTATGTTCATATGATGAGAGACCCCATTTGATCTCTTCAATTCAGTATTTTGATGTTTTAAGTGGCGCCGTTAGGCTGCCGAATTTTTAAGTGGTTCTTCACCCTTCTCGTTTTGAAGTTCTACTTTCATGTCAATTATTTCAAGTTCCTTTTTGTTATGTTGGGGAATTATCTCTATATCTATCATACTGAACTCTTATGTTCACATGATGAGAGATCCGATTTGATCTTTTCAAATCATTGTTTGTTGAGGTTTAAGTAACGTCGTTAGGCTGCCGAACTTTCATAAGAGAAATCTAATTTTTTTTCTTCCTTCCATGTTTTTCATTTCAAATGGTATGTCCTTGAAATCTCATTACCATGATCATGTATCCTTCTTATTCTGTCCATGTACTATTTTATGGGTCATTTATGAATGTTTGACCCATTTTACCTCTCTTTTAATGTCTTCTAAAACCTCGGAACATTGCCGTTATGCTGCAGAATTTCTGTCTCAAAATGTCTATCTCTTTGTCTAAAGTCCTTTTATTTTATTAAGTGAATACTCAAAGCTCTTTCTTCTAAAGGGGTATTCACATATATACCAAAATGTTCTATTTTAAATTCTGGGATTTACATACATGAGACCCACCTTCCTTTTCTGTGGGTTTTAAAGTGACGTAAAGATCATGTCTTTAAAGCAGTTTTTAAAACGTTATGATTATGAAATGAAACCCATTTATTTTATGCTATATGGGTTATTTATGAAATGTTTGATGATGATATATGTGGCTCACATGAAAATAAATACAAATTTAAGGGTGCGCCCTGATAGCGCTCCAATGCATTGGGTAAAGACTTAATCTCTAGAGATGACCATTTTAACGACGCCTTGGTGAATAACCTTGGTAATTTTTAACGACACCTTGGGGATGGACCTTGGTGAAACGAAACAATTGTCCATATTAAATGTTGTAGCCACATCTTCATGTTATGAAAAAGTTTTATTTTTATTATGATATGCCTCATGATTTCATTTTCATGCATTAAAGTTCTTTTCATGACTTTATTGATGTATCTCAAGTTCATATGTAAAATGTTTCACTTGTTTCCCTTGCTGGGCCTTATGCTCACCCTTCCTTTTGATGTATGTCCCCAGGTTATGAGATGCAGTAATGAACCTAGGGTGAACATGAGGAGAAGCCTTTCAAGTGTTTAAGAAGAATGTTTTTTTTGTTTCATGTTTTATGTTCCTTGTTTCCAAGACACTAAACCTTAAAGATCATCAGTTCCATGTAATGGAATGAAAAGTTATGTTATAAAAAGACGGGATGCTATAGCAACCATGTTATCTTCATGATAAATATGAGTGATGATGTAGTTAATTTTGAGAAGAGAGTGGGTGTAGTCCATCCAACGGGTGGTGATCAGCCACACAAGATGTGTCACACCATTCCATATCACTTAAACAATGGTGGTCAAGTCCCTCTCAATCTAGAGTTTGTTCAAACCATATTTGTTGGAAAAGGAAATGGTGTGTATCATACTCATAATTTCATCCTTCAACAAAGAATAAATGCCACATCTACCGTAAAATCATCTGAGGATCTGACCAAGATAGTTTCTGAAGATGGCCCCACAACTAGCAGGGCTCTGATTTCCTTTGGAGGCACCATCCACATTGACCTTAACCCTTCCAGGGAAGGGAGCATGCTAGAAAACTTCAAAATTATGGAAGGGTTGAAATAAGTTTCCATAAATACGAAGAAATCGCATAATTCCAAAGTCGTTCACAGTGTTGTTGCAATAACCCTTTTGGATCATAGCAGCTTCACGTATGGCAATGAGGATCTGTATCCGACCTGCATTATGTCTAAATGATCACCCATTGTGAATAAGAGAATTTCTATTATACCAGATCATGGGGTGAATCTTAGAAATAGTAGCAAAAAAATGGATCTTAATTTGATGAGAACTATCTATATCCACACATCTCTTTAGTTCAGATTTTATAGAGTCATGAGTCAACCATCTGCAGTAAAAAATGTAAAAAATATAGTTCCAAAGAGTATAAGCAGTGGCATAAGAAAGGAAGAGATGATTGGTATCTTCTCTATTTCGATTACATAGTCCATTTTGTCAATGATGGATGAAAGCCTATTAGAAATGATTTTCATGATGATTTTATAAAGGGTGTTAATGAGAAAATGGCCCTAAACAAGTGAATCTCAGAAGCATTGTCTACTTTTTTAATTAGAGAAATAAATTGAGTGTTTAGTCCATGAGGTAGAACACCATTCTAGAAGAAAAATTTGACAAACTTTCAAACATAAAATTGAATAATATCCCAAAAATGCTGAAATAAACCATTATTAAAGCCATCAGGACCAGGATCACTATCAGGATTTAAAGTAAAGATAGTGTCCTTAATTTCATGATCAAGAGGAATGTTAAGGAGAAAGGTGTTATCTTCATTATTGACCACCATTGATATGATCTCAGGTAAGAGGTCCTTTTTATTATCAGGTCCATTAAATATAGATTCGAAGTAAGATACAATATGATTAGCAATATCATCTTCAATGTCTAAAAGTTTTTCTCCATATTTTAGAGAATCTAGAGGCCTGCAAGCTTTCCTATCTCTTTGAAGGGAGTTATATAACTTAGTGTTTCTATCACTTTTAGATAACATTTTTAATTTGAAGTCTTGTTTCCTTATGTTCTCTTTAAAAGTGAGAAAATATTTGAGCTTTACTGAAATATTAATTTCATGATTCGGATCATTGATAAAATTAGATCTAGTATTATTGTTTTGAAGTTGATTAAGATCATTATTAAGAAATATGATGCCATTTATAAATTTTTGGGAATGTGAGCTACACCAACCTTTGAGAATCTATTTTAAGAGATTCTAATTTGACAGAACAAGCAAAGGAATCATTGCAGTGTGTCATGGAAAGCCAAAAAAATAATGATGTCAGCGCATTCAATGTTAGAAAACCAAGCATTATTAAATATAAAAGGAAGATAAAGTTTCATATTTTCGGTGCAGACATTGAAAAAAATAGGGTGATGATCAGAGTAGATCTTGTGAAGGGTGGTGCTGGAGATGGTGTCACATTTATCTAAAGAAGGTACATTCGTCAAGGATCTATCCAGTTTGGAGGCGAGCACCCTATTTTAATGATTTCTATACCAAGTTTATTTGGAACCTGTAAGATTTATTTAAATAATATTATTGTCTTCAATAGAGGTTTTAAATTCTCTCATGGAGATGGTAGCATGTGAGGGACCAATTTTATCACTTGAATTGAGTATATCATTGAATTCCCCCATTACAAATCAAGGTGCATTAATACTAGAACTTAAATAGGTAAGATCATCCCAGAGGGGGATCCTATCTTGGTATCTATTTTTGGCATAAACAAAATATTAGAAAATAAGAGTGCCATCAAAAACAAAATCACATGTGAAGTCTTACTTTGAGATGTTAAAAATGTTAACATTTTGGATGGAGGAGTGCGAAAAAATACAAAGAGATTCAACATAGGAGGAATTTTTTGTTGCACTAGTAAAAGAGTAACTATATTGACACAAATTGTGGTACTTGGAAGAGAAATTAATTTTGTGTTCAGAAATAGAAAAAAAAATAGGGCAGTGAGTGTTAACCATTATTTTTAAAACAGTAAAAGTGTCAGAGTTGGAAATACCCTAACAATTCCAAAAAAGGATATTCATTTAAACCTATATGTGTAGTTAGAACTCCCATTTTTTGTTTCCTGGGCCTTTTTTTCTAGAAGATATTCAGATTTATTTAGTATTTTTTGGGCTCATAGTATTTTCTTGACTACTTTTAGATGCATTAGGATGGATGTCTAAATTTCCTGCCTTAATTTTATCCTTGGAAGGATCATGGTAGGTTTCATTAACAATTAAATCCATAGATTTTTTATTTATAATGGCAGTATGGTCAACATCTTGATGGGTATTCAGGTTATCAGAGTTAGCAGGTATAACAATGTCGTCAATAGTTTGAGAAATACCTACAGAATGATTGACAAAGTGGGAGGGTATGTACCTAAGATAGTTGTAGCAATGTTGTATTGATTTAAAGTACCTGAAGGATTTTCAAGCTTATGTCCTAAACCTGGGGACAGATTTGGTGTGTCCTCTAGGTTCGGTTTTTATTGAGAATTCAAGAAGATACACCTCTATTTCTTGATCACTTTAGTTGGTAAATTTGAGATAGAATCTACCTTATCCTGTAGACTCGAGGAAACCAGAATATTTTTCTACTTCAGGGTACTTTCCAGAGCCAAGGAAGGCTCTCCAATTGCAGTGTCCATAGTTTCAGGTGTCATGGTCTTATCCTTGGGAGACACACTATCCAAACCAATTGGTGGGTGATAGGTCTATTCATAGCTCTCAGTCTTCTTATTATAAATGTCACTTCCCAAGTCCAAACCCAAGGGTGGTTTTCATTTATTCTACTCAAAATTATCCTTCATATCTTGCTCGGTCTTGTCATCTTTTTTTCCGAGAAGTGAAATTTCCCTACCTTTAGGTCTAATAATTGTTGTATCCACATTAAAATTAAAGTGATATTTATGTGATTCTGAAAGGTTAGAAATGGTAGTACTAGTGGTATGGGTAGAGGCCTTATTAGTTTCATTCTCCCCATAGCCAGTTTCCTATTGCTTTTAAATAACATCTATAACAAGGGTATCTAATTCATTAAGGAGGTGAAGATCTTTATTTTCTTCTTCTACTACTAGATCAGCCCAGGAATAATTTGAGGTATTCATTAAATCCATCGATTTATTTGGTTTCTTCACCCATACCTCATTCCTTCTCTTATAAGTTTATGGGATATCAGTGATGGGGATATTTCATTTTTTGTTATTTTTTATTTCCTTTCATTCATTCTCCAATGGTTGGACCAATTTTTTCTTAACCACCCATAAATTTTCTATAGTATGGCCAATGAGTTTGCAAATTTCACACTATGGTGGATTTCTCTCATACTCTATACTAGTTTTAGTTTTATAGTCTTTGGTATTGAAACTTATTGTATTAAAAAGTTGTGAAGAAAGGTTAACCTCCACTATAACCCTTGAAAAGAGGCCCAAATCATCATTTAGTGTTCTCTGGTCAATTTTCAGTGGCAATTCGATACAAGAAACGATGTCATTTAGTATTTTAGGATGCGAAAAATACTAATTAAGGCCATGAAATCTAAACCATATTTGGTCCATTGTATTACTATGGGTATATGGGTTAAATTCAAAGTCCCATTCATAGATCCTAAGTAATCCAGGTTTAAGGTGGATGTTATTGATTTTCCATACTCTATCAAGGTCACTTTGAGAATTAAATAGTATATGAAAGTAACCTCGACCTATAGGTACCAATTTATAATTTGAAATACCTCAACAGTGTGCAATTATAGGATTTAAATCTATAATGTCCAGGGACGATCACCTTTCATCTATGATATATGGACCATGATGGAGAATTTTCATAACAGCGCATGTTGTTGGAGTGCATATGGGTCTACTTCAACTGAGAATACACCATCATCAAGCTTCTTGAAAAGAGGAGGCTTTGTTGTTTCATAATCTTTACTCAGATTTTTGGGCAAAAATCCCTCAAGGTAACATTGCAGTATTTTTGGGTTGATTGTGTTTGTTGAAAAAGAAGGTTTTCATGGATATTTGTCGAGTTCCCAAGAAGTTGTTGACAATCCTTGTTGGAAAAGGCATGAATTTTGAGAAGATAGGATGCATGGTTTGGATTTCGTGAAGACCAGAAAAATGGAGGTGGTGATGCTTCATGATTATGTCAAAGATTCACGAACGGCAGAGTTGAAGTGCATCGCGGCGGTGAAGGGCTTTGCGAGGGAGCTTCGCAACGAAGGCGCGAAGTAATGTTGACGGTGATTCTTCGCAACTACTTTAAGCTCCATGAATGGAAAATTGCCGTGGTGCTTCGCAATTTGGACAGAATTCCAACAGAAACTTTGGAGCTTCGCGATTTGAGATGACGTGGCATTGACTTCGTGCAAAAAGTTCGAGGGTCGGTGGAATCACCTATAAATAGAGGCCGACCCCCTCGAGAGAAGCAGAGAGAATTTTCAGAGAAAATCCATTGCTCTCGGTTCGCAGAGGTGGTTTGCGAAGGCAGGGTGTTTCGCGAAAGGGGAGCTTCGCGGCAGCTATTCTAGCTCCGCGAAAGGCGTGTGCCCCGCGTTGGCTCAGTGAGCTTCGCAGAGAGGCAGGAGATCCGCAATGGCCTAAGCATTGCGAAGGTCTATGCATCGCGAGAGTGCTTCGCGATAGAGCTTCGCGAGAAGGCAGGAGCTTCGCGAAGGCTTGTTTAAGCTTTGGGAAATTGGGAGCTTCGCGAAGTAGGGTGCTTTGCGATGGTACATTCCAAAGGTAGTTGCCCAGTGGTCAGAGGCAAAGTTCTATTCATCAGTGGATGAAAGTTGGACTTCAACAGAGCATCTATCAACAGTTGAAGATGCATTATTTCATTCAAATGAAGAGACCTACAGGTCTATAAACTGTGAGTGGATTCCCTTCACAGAGAAGTGAGCTTAGGAAGAGGAAGTAGGTGATCCTCTCCACCAGCAGTGAGCCAGAGAGAGAGAAATAGGGAGTGACCCTTGGGAAAGTAGTGAGTTGACCCTAAACCTTGCAAATGTAGTGAGCCTGGGACAGAGTGATTGTACCCGAACATTGTAATCCACAGCTAGTGAAGTTTATTGGAATTGGTAAGATCGGAAACTTATCGGCGTATGCTCCTTGGACGTAGCCCTTTGCGGTGAACCAAGTAAAATTGGTGTGTCCTGTGCATGCTTTACTTTATGTCTACTTTGTGCAACAGGAAAGAGAGAGAAGAGTGTTTTGCTTAACAGCAAAACAAGATCAGAACGAGCATTAATTTTAAATTAGTCATACCCTGATTCACCCCCCCCCCCCCCTCTTAGGGTATTCAGCCTTGTGGACCTAACACAGATCCATTCCTTTAATCACATACAAAAAGGATACACCCTTAGATCTACCCGCAATCAGATGATTGAGATCTCCATTAATCATTTTTTATTCACTGTTCTTAGCATCGAAGCCTCACCTATCATATTTCTGATTCCTGAAGTAGTCGAAGTTGAATATCCCAGGTGAAACGCATCGGCCACGAGAGAAATGGAATGATGTATTACAGAAGGGGAACCCTAATCACTCACAGAGTTAGAGAGAGATAGTCTCATATCTCTCTAAAATCCCATCCTATTCAATATCCTTTAGATATTTAGGTTATTAATATATATATATATATTATATATAAATATATGTATAATTACATGTAATTTAACTTTTTATGTATTTAATGTTATTTGAAAAAAGTATCTATAAAAAAATTTGTGTACCCATACCAATGGTTCACAAAACCATTGGTATATACCTATACCAACATTTCTCTAAACCTTTGGTATAGGTTCCCTGATTTTTGAGACCTATACCAATAGTTTTGGAAAAACTGTTGTTACAGGGTCTCTATAAGGGATCTATACCAATGATTTTCACCAAAAATGTGGGTATGGGATCTCTAAAAGGGACCAATACAAATTATTTTTTAAAAACCATTGGTATAGGGTCTCTATAAGGGACCTATACCAATGTTTTTTTCAAAACCATTGGTATATAGTCTCTACAAGGGAGCTATAACAATGGTTTTGTCAAAAACTATTGGTATAGAGTCTCTTCAAGGGACTAATACCAATGGTTTTCCCAAATATATTGGAATAGGTCCTCTAAAATGGAGTTATACTAACAGTTTTGGATAAATTTTTGGTATAGGTGTGTTGGAATAGTCCTAATTTCTTATAGTGATTGAGATAAAATCTCTTATCTCTAGTCTATAATTGTAATGCATTTCCTTTAACACCTATATAATACACTTATATAAATTATTTTATTTATTAATAAACCTTTATAGGATTTATCCCTCATCCTTAGATCATTTATTTAATTTATTTTAATGGAATGTTTAATTATTTAATTAGTTAAGTCAATGTCGGGTGTTTTGAAGATGGTCGGTTCATAATTTAAAAATGACTTTGGTATGTTGATTGTGGTAAAAGGGATCCTTTTTACATAATATCCAAAATAATAATCATTAAATAATTATCATTTTTATATATTAATTATACTTTTAAAACCAACCCTAAACTATTGTGATAAAAAATTAATTATGTTACAATCATGGAGATGATATGTCGTTTGTACGCATGTGTAATGTTTCTATTTTTCAATGAACAAGATAGAAAGAAGGTAAATATTATTTTATCAGTATATAATTATTATTATATAATAAATATCATATTATCTCTTTAAAACCCCTTATATATACCATTCATGTGATTCATTTACAAAAAAAATGAATCACATTACTTCGTGGAAACGGTAATCCACACGTACACACGAACAGTGTTATCACCTTTCAATGGATGTAAAGATAAGAAAATAGATGATATGTAATATTTTAATAATTATAATTATATCATATATATCATATATATACATTAAAATTATCATTGTAACCATAAGTTATAGGTAGTGATGGAAAACAAATTATATCAGTTCGTGAGGTGATAGTCCTCCGTACACACGAATGATTGTTTCCTTTTCCATTTTATTAAATAAAGAGATGGATTAAGGTTAATAAATTAATATAATAAAATATTATTATATTAAATATATTTATTTTATTATATCACAATGGTTATAATCATTTTTAAGGTGGTATTAGAATAAATAAAACTAAAACATTCGGTAAAAAGTTATACCTCTTCTTCAAAAAAACCTCCTTTTCTTTATACCTTAATCCCTATAATATTGGTATTATGCAAAAAATAATACATATATTAAATGGGGAGGTATTTTTGAAAGTTATTTGGGCAGTTTTTGTATTAACTAAATAGATCAAAAGGTGTGAGGAAGATATGATAGTAGGTTCCCTTTTAAAAGTAGGGGGAGGGGCACCCTTGTAATTACTTAATGTATAAAATTAACATAAATTAATTTTTATGTAAAGTAGTAAAAAAATTGATATATTTCAAAGAAATGATTATTATGATTCTATATATTCTCAAATAATAAAATTTAGATAGGTTTTCTGTTTTAACCCCTCATTAATCCTCTTGATGATTTCCGCAATATCAAAGTTTTTGACTCTTTAGGGGTCAAGAAAGTCACTATAAAAGTAAAATTTGATAATAAATGGAAAATGGTTTATATTTTAAACCATTTAACATTAAATTAGATTAATATATAATTTTTATGAATTTTAAATCATTTAATAAAATATTATTTATTATAAAATGTCATTAATTTCATTTTTGTAACTATTCATTTAATTTGACTTTAAAGTCATCAAGATAACAATGAAATTAGAATATAGACTTTTAAAAAATACATAATATTATATATATATATATATATATAATATTTGTGCGAAAATATAACTCACCCATGAAAATTTACTTTTAGAGTATTTAAAATCATTTATTTGATTATTATTTTTTTCTACTACTTGCACAAGCACTACGTCAGCATAGTGTAAGAATTTAAGGTCATTATTTCATCACTAAAAATTAAAAATAAATTTACATAATAAAAATAATTTCATTATTATAAAAATAAATTTTAATATTCATTCATGTATTATTTTATTCCAATGTGAACATATAAGAGACATTTAAAAGCAAGAGTGACATTTTGTATTTTTATTTACTTAAAAAAATATATGTGATTTTAAAATAAAAAGGAAAACATTTTCCATAAAATTAAATATTTGATGATTATGGTCAAACCTCACTCATTAAATGGATTAAATTAATGTTTTAGGGTTATTTTTAGCCCATATCATATTATTTTTAACCTTAATTACCTGATTTACCCTTACCGAGGTGACAAATATTTACTATGGTTACTATTCATAATAACTAGAAATAAAATAGAATTATTTACCAAATTTGAAACTAATGATTCCAAATATGGAATAAATTTTTAATTATATTTCTATAATTTTTAGAAATTAATTTAAAATTAGACCCACAAAACACGACAAAATTTGGTTTTTAGTAAAATGCATTTTTCAAGAATTAGATGATCTTACATTAACTTATGATTAATAATAATCATTATATGAATTTAAATTAATATATATAGATATATAATATATATAATTCACTTAAATCATTCATTACTATGGATTATTTTAATTAATTAAAATGGAAAAACATTGTTTACATAAAAACAGTTTTATGAAAAATGTGTTTTTAAGCATAAAAATAAACTTATACCAAAATCAAGTATAATGTTGATTAATATGTATTTAACTTTTTTTATCTAATTAAAGGATAATTATATTAATTTTATTTAAAATTAAATTCATAATGGTACTTTTCAATGAAAATAAATGACTGTTTTACAACAATCGATATTTTTTACTATTCACTGAAAAATCAATCCTTTTAGAAAAATCCCAAAACATTAACCCTAAGTTAATTTCTAAATTATTATTTAAAAAATGATATCATTTTTACCAAATAAAATTTATAAAAAAATTATAAATTAATTATACTATTTTCTCATAAAAATAAAATAAAAAATTGAAGAGAACATATTTTTGAAGCATAAAATGACATTACAAAAAATTGAGTTCTTATTTACTAAGAAATTATCATTGAATTTTTATTGATTATTAAATTTATATTTATATCATAATTTATTTACTTCTTTTCTTACCTTCTAAAACAATAGTTATGTTATAACAATCATATTTAATTAATAATATTTCATGCTTCACTTAATCTCAGTGTTGCGTGTCATATATGTTATCAAATATAGGGTTTTTTTAAAATAATGAGGTATTAAATCCCCCCAAATAAATGGTGTCCTCACAATTTTAACTTTGTCTCAGTAATTAAGGGTTTAAAATTTGAAAATAAATTTTTTGAAAGCCCACATCATAAAAAAGTGATAATAAAACTCTCTCTTGAAAAAAGGAAAAGGGAAATAAAATGGTCATCTGAAATAACACATAACTAAGTTTACAAATAGGATAAAATTATTGGGAAGTGAAAATATAGACATAGAGGAAAAATTAATGTCCAAATAATGATAGAGAGTGATAGTGAACATTAATCACAAGAAAGTGAATGTTCATGAGAAAGTCAATGACCATAAAACTATAAATCATTGAGGTGTGAAAAAGACTACTGATTCATCATAAATAAAGGTAAAAAGATAACATTTTTATTGTCCACATCTTGTTTTAATGATCATAAATCATGATTAACTATGATAATTATGATTTATTAAGATACATTATGTTCAATCATGTTCAATTATAATTTTAACCTTTTGTTTTAGTGTTTACATCATAAGACAGAATTACATATTTTGGTTAAGTGTAAGACACTAATAGATATGATATGCTGATACGTTTCCTACCGATAGACAAGTCACTGATACTTGAATCACTAATACCTGAGATTCAGATGACATAATCTACCGATAAGTTGAGTCATCGATAGATTTCTAAGCTACCAATAAAGAGACTCCAAATTTTCACTAAGTATGAGTTACCGACAGCTTGACTCATCGACAGATTCAGTTACCGATAGATGAGATACTGATGCATCACCTACTGATAGTTCAACAAACTGATTTGGAGATACCAATACAAGTTTTACCTGCTGATATAAATGATCTACTGACAAAAATTATCTACATATATTCTAATCTACTGATAGTAATGACCTTCTGATAGAAATGATCTATCGATAGTCTGATCTACTGACAAAAATGACATACCAACATAAATGATCTACAGATAGAATGAGAAATCAATAGACTAACTCATTGATAGCATGAGTCACCGACAACATGAGTCACTGATAGTCTAACCTGCTGATAGAATGAGTCATTTATGATCAATCTCTTAAATTTGAACTTATTACTAATGGTCATATTTGGGTAATTTAATGATAATAATTTTATTAATGATATTTTGTAGACAATATTAATGACATTATTAGTGCACAATATGAGGTATGAGGAACCCCACATGATTAGGATCATCTTCCTTGTTGGAACTACAGTGTATAAAGTAAGCACCTAGCTGAAAAGAAAATGATGTTGGTGAACACAAAGCTGCATGACTTTGAAAAAAGCTCTACCAGCCATATATTCATACCAAGAGAAATTGTTGAGAACAAAAAGACCAAAAATCTCTACAGTAACAACTTAGAATACAAGAACACTTAGAGGAATATTCTACCTCACTGGGAATATAAGATATAAGAAAAAAATAACTCTCTATTTTTCTTTTCATTTCTAGAAGACAACTCCAACTTCACTTCTACCATTCTAAGATATCTCAGAAGCTTCATAGAATATCACACATAGCATTCTAAACTCTTCTTATCTTTTTTGTTCTGCCTATGTAATTTATTTACATTTAGAGCAGTGTGTATCAATATTTTATAAAAATATACTAAATACTTGGACAAACTGAAAGATACTTAGATATTTTCACAAACCTTCACATTTACACTCCCACAGATAACAGTGGAAGAGGTCCTTGTGTGGCCTATTTTTTTTACACTCCCACAAAAACTGTGGAAGAGTTCTAGTTGACCTGAATAGTTTTTATACTATTGTTACCCCAATCTAGGTTGTGGATCAAGTTTATTTAATATAAACTACTTGCTGGTGTTTGATAACCAATTAGAGAGAATTAGGTCTCAGCTTGAGATGGAACCTCTTGTTTACTTTTATTGTGTGCTTTCAAGTTTTGTTTTCTCAGTCTTTGTAATCAATTTAGGAAACCTAAATTATCTTTGATAGTTAGTATTATATAGTCTTTATATTATAATTTGTTTTAGTAGACATATTTTAAAAGTTAAAATAATAAATTATATTTTTTTAACTAAGAACCAATAAATATTTGAGCAATATTTTTAACAAACAAAACTTTTATAAATCTGCTGCTTTGGTTAATTGAGCTATTTTGTTTTAAATTGGGGAAATTTTAAATAAATTTTAAATAAAGTTTGTTGATAGAAATTTTTATAGGAATTCAATTCACACCCATATTAAGTTTCCTACTCTTACCAACATTTGGTATCAGAGGATTAAAAGCTTTTTCAGAACTATTTTCAACTGTGATTTTAGTTTTGTTTTAAAGATATATAAATTTCTATCTATCCAAAATCTATTTCTCTTTAAAATATTTTTTTAATGGACAATATATGGGAAGTTACTGCTACCAAATTACCTCCCTACTTTAATGGCACAAATTATTCTCAGTGGAAAATTAAAATTAAAATTCATTTTAGAAGTATGGGTTTTGAAATCCGGTTCTCAATTATAGATGAATATAAGATTATTTCTACTTATAGTAACACTTGGGATGATTCCACTATGGAATCCTATAATAATAACTATAAAGATATGAATGATTTATATGAATATTTAGAGGATGAAGAATTTAATATGATTTTTTCATGTAAAACAACACATGAAATTTGGGATACTTTAGCTATTTCACATGAAGGAACCACTAGTGTTAAAGAAATGAGACTTAATACATATACCATTAAATATGATAACTTTAACATGAAGCCTGATGAACCCATTTCTGGCATGTATCTTAGGTTCAATGAGATATTAAATATGATGGTCTCAATATTAAAGACGATCATATACAAGGAACAAGTAATGATAATTCTCAGATACTTACCAAAAAGATGGATAGGAACCTCAGTATCAATAAGGAAATCCTTTAATATCAGTACTTTATATGTAAAGGAGCTGATAAGAAAGCTAATGATGTTTAAAGAATACCTGAAGGTAAATAGAGAATAAAATGACAAACCAAAGAGAAAGTTTGTGGTTTTCAAAACCACTACCTCCAAAAAAAAGAGAAAGTGAAAGTTCATGATAAAATTTCCAGTAGTGAAGAATCACCAAGTGATAGAGATAAGGAAATGTCTTAGTTATCTAAAATAATTAAGAAGTTTTATAGAATATATAATTTCTTCATAAAACCTAGTTACAAAGTAAAGTATGATAGAAAAGGAAACTAGAAAAAGTAATGGAAGAGAAATGAAAATACTAATGAAATAGTCCGCTATGAGTGTAAGAGAAGAGGAGATATAAAAGTAGATTTTCCTAAGTTAAAGTTCAAAAGGAAATATGAGGAAAAAGATAAAAAGTAAAAGAAATCAATAAAGGTAACCTGGATTTCTTATGAGGATAACTCTAATGAATCTAAATCTTCACATGATAATACTAAAAAATCCAATATGTGTTTCATGAAAAATACATCTGAGGTAACTCTAGAATCTCTTGCACCAAATTATTATTATTTTGGAGATGAATCTGATTCTAAAAATATGAAAAATGAATAAATATTTGAATATTGTAAAATTATTGAGGATAGATGTAATGAACTAAAGGATAAGTATAAATATCTCAAGAAACAACATGCTCTTACTGTTTCTATAAAATCTGAACTTACTATTGAAAAGAAAAAGAATGCTCAGTTTCTCAATGAGAACAATGAACTCAAACTATCTAATGAGTAATTAAAGAAAGACTTATAGAGGTTAAAAAATGGAAAAGATACTTAGTTCAAATTCTTGGAAAATAGTTTGATCCAAAATATACTACTATTATTGGTTATTAACTAGGAAAATAAATTTTGTTAAAAACAATTTTTTCAAAAATGGAAAATTTGGTTTTTTGTCCAAATTTGAAAAATATTCTACAACTTCCAACACTAGGAAATCTTATACAACTTCTATATTTTCTGAACCAAATAGAGTTTATTTTTCTAATACCTTAAAACTGCTTATAGGAAACCCATAAAGAAAATGTGGGTTCCTAAAGATTTAATTACTAATATTACTGGACCTAAGAAAATTTGGTTACCAAAATATTTTCTTGTTTGAATTATTTTTTTAGAAAAGTTATTTGAAGAATTATTTTAAGAGATTATGGTACTTAGATAGTGGGTGATCAAGACATATGATAGGGGAATATTTTATCTTCAAGAACCTTATCAAGATTTATGGTGGGCATGTCACCTTTTGTGACAATTAAAAAGGAAAAATTATTGGCCTTAGCTAAATCGGTATCATTGATTCAATTTTAAATTCTAAAGTTATTTTTTTATGGTCTTTAGTATAATCTATTTATCATCTCAGAATTATGTGATGATGGTTTTAATGTTAAATTTTAAAATGATACTTATAATGTTTTTATTTATATTAATGACTTAGTATTCACTACTTTTAGAAATGAAAGTTTTTATACTATTAATCTAGATTCCTTAGTTTCTCAAAAATGTGTCTTGCTTAAGTTCCTTTCACAAAGAGTCTTGGATCTAGCATAGGAGACTATGAAACTATAATATTCAATCCATTATAAATATAACTAGGAAAAAACTAGTCAAGGATCTACCTAAACTTGAGTTTCTAAATGATAAAGTCTATAATCCTTGTCAAAAACTTAAACATCACAAAATATCTTTCAAACCAAAGAAAGAAGTTTCAACTTCTAAACCTCTTTAGTTGGTTCACATTGATTTGTTTTGACCATCTATATTTTCTAGTTTAAATGGGAATAATTATGTCTATGTTCTAGTATATGACTTTTCTAGACATACTTGGACATTCTTTGTATCTCATAAGAGTGAAGCTTGTTTCTACTTCACCAAGTATTCTAGGATTGTAGAGAAAGTAAGAGGTATTAGAATTAAAACCTTAAGAAGTGACCATGGATGTGAGTTTAAAAACCAAGAGTTTGAATCTTTTTTCTCACAGAGTGGCTATAGTCATAACTTCTCTACTCCTAGGACACCCCATCAGAATGGAGTTGTAGAAATAAGGAATGGAATCTTACAAGAAATTTAGCGAACTATGCTTAATGAGTATGAATTACCTATTTACTTTTGGGTAGAATTTATGAATACATATTGTTATATAATAAATAGAGTTTTAATTAGACCTATCCTTAAGAAAACCCCCTATGAGTGATGTAACAATAGGAATCCTAAGGTTAATTACTTTAAAGTTTTTGGTTGCAAAGACTTTATCCTTAATACAAAATATAATCTTGATAATATTTCATCCAAAAGTGATGAAGTAATTTTCCTAGGTCATTCAAACTCTAGAAATGAATATAGGGACTTTAATAAAAGAACCAAGTCTGTATAAGAATATATACATATCAAATTTGATAAAATAGATCCACATTAACCTAAAACCTCCCTAAAAATATTGATGATTATCTGTTCATTTTAGACATGAATGTCAAACCGTCTAACTCTTCTATTAAGCAAGCAACAAAATCCTCCAGTTCTGGAAAATCCCAGACTCTGATCATAGTGAACCTAAACATGTAGAAGAACCTGAAATAACTATCCCTTATTTTTCTAGATCATCTAGATTCCATAAGAATCAATCATTATATGTTGCAGTTGCAGACTTATATAAAGGGACACAGAATAGAGATTATTTAAGGAAATAGGTTGAACATCAAGCCTTTTTTCCATATCTTGAACCTAATAACGTCAATCATACAATCAATGATGACTTTTGGATAATGTCTATGCAAGAAGATTTGAATTAGTTTTAATTAAATAAAGTCTAGAAACTTGTTGATAGACCCAAAGACACCTTGATTATAGGCACTAAGTGGATGTTTATAAATAAAGTGGATGAAGCCGGTACCATAGTGAGAAATAAGGCTATACTTGTTGCAAAACTATATAGTTAAGAAGAAGGAATTTACTATGAATAAAATTTTTCACCGGTTTCTGGACTTGAATCCATTATAATTATGCTATCATATGCAGGACATTATAGTTTCAAACTATATCAAATGGATGATAAAAGTTCATTCCTAAATGGGTATATATTTGAGGATGTTTTTATTTAACAACCCCCTAGTTTTACAAACCCCCATTTTTCAATTCATATCTTTAAATTAACAAAAACTTTGTATGGTTTAAAACAGGCTTCAAGATCATGGTATGATAGGCTCAGCACTTTTCTTATTTCTAAAGGTTTTACAAAATTCATAGTTGATCCTACTCTTTTTTATAAAAATAATTTCTAATGATTTTTTAGTTATTAAAATCTATGTTGATGACATTATTTTTGGATCTTCAAAAAATTATTTATGTTTTTATTTTTCAAAAATGATGCAAAATGAATTTGAAATGCGTTTAATGGGTGAACTAAAATTCGTTCTTAGATTTCAAGTTTTTAAAAATAAATAAGGTATTATTTTAAATCAAAGTAAGTAAACTAAATATATTTTGAAACGTTTTGTCTTTGATAATATAAAAAGTAGAGATACTCTAATGAGTACCACCTATAAATTAGATCTTGATGAAAGTGGAAAATATATTAATAAAACCAATTATAAAGGGATAATTGGAAGTCTACTCTAATTGACTACTAGATGACCTGATATTATGTTTAGTTTGTGCATGTGTTCATGTTTTCAAGAAAAAACTAAAGAATCACATTTAGTTGTTGTTAAAAGAATTTTCAAATACATCATGTTTACTACCAAATTAGTATTATTCTATCCTATAGGAAAACATTTGAATTTAGTTAGTTATTTTGATGCTGATTTTTGTGGTTATAACACTATTGGAAAATAGCCCTATACCCATGGTTTTGCCCAAAACTGTGGTTATAGGGGTAATATGGGAACATATACCCACAGTTTTCCAAAACCGTGGGTATATCTTTTTTTTAAGACCTATTCCTACGGTTTTGGAAAACCGTGTGGAAAAAGATAGCTATACCCATGATTTTGTTCAAAACCGTGGGTATAAGAATTTTTTTCAAGACCTATACTCACGGCTTTTTCAAAACCGGGGGTATAGGATTTTTTTTTCGAAAACCTATACCCATGGTTTTATAAAACCGTGGGTATATCTTTCCCATGTTATAGTGGGAAAAAAATTTCTGCGGTACATTAAAAATATTTGGTGGGAAAAGCTTTCCCCATGGTTTTGCTCCTATACCCATGGTTCTGATTAATATATTTAGGTAGATACAAATTTATAAACATAAAATCTTCATAGCTGAGTTGGTGAGGCATTGTGTGATGTTCGCTGTGGTTATATGTTCGAAACCCGATGGCTGATTTTTTTTAATATAGGGAAAAATATTAATATATTAAAATAAATGAAGATATATTAATATAAAACTAAGATAGCTCAGTTGGTTAGGCGCTGGATGCAAGAAAGTAAAGACACGGGTTCAAAAACCATGGGATGTATTTTTTCAAATAGCGACGTTAATTAATATATTTAGCTAAATATAGATAGATATGATTGTATGTTACGTAGATTGATTGGTGAGGCATGCTGAGTTAGAAATGCAGGTCACAGGTTCAACACCTCCTACTTGTTTTTTGTAAAAAAATATACACCCACGGTTTTCAAACCATGGGTATAAGGTTTTGACAGCGTGGAAATAGGGTAGGCTGCTTTGACATGGTGGCAAAAAATCTATGCCCACGGTTTAGAAAATTATGGGTATAGATTGGGGACCTATCCTGACGCCTCAGTTTCCCATGGTTCCCAAAACCGTGGGTATAGCCTATACCCACGGTTTTGGAGGCTATACCCACGGTTTTGAATAGTGGGTATAGGTCATATTTCCAGTAGTGTAAGTTAGATAGAAAAAGTACCTCTATAACATGTCAGTTTTTGGGAAAGTCTCTAGTATCATGGTGAGGTAAAAAAGAAAAATTATGTTTCATTATCTACTATTGAAGCTGAATAAAAATCTGTTGGTAGTTGTTGTGCTCAGATTTTGTGGATGAAACACACACTATTGGATTATGGATATCAATTTAGGTATGTCCCTATAAACTGTGATAATAAAAGTTCTATTAACATTTCTAAGAATATAGTTTCTCATTCTAGAACAAACCATATTGCATTGAGACGTCACTTTTTGAGAGATCATTGTCAAAAATGTGATATAACTCTTGAATTCATTGGCACTTAACATCATCTTACTGATATTTTTAATAAGCCTTTAAATTCTAAGAGGATGAGTTACAACATACATGAGTTAGGGATGATCAATTTTTGAGGACCTACTATTGATGACTCACCGATATAACTTACTGATGATGACTCACAAATAGGACCTACCGATGGTGACTCACTGACAGGTCTCATCGATGTGTCTCACTGACCGATACTTTTTAATTTCTCTGTCTGGAATTCTAAATGATGGTGTTTTATTTTTTTTACTTTATATTAACCAACATTTATTATTTTATGTTTTCGAATCCCTAAGTGATAAAAAAACATGGGTCAATCCAATACTTATTCTTACTCTTACACTCTGACTTTAGGAATTCTTTCCCACGAACCCTTCTCTCCCAAGTGGTTGTCTTTCTCGTTTGAAACAATCCCTTCAAACCCATTCAATGGATCATGTCAAGAGTGTCCTGGAATGATCATAGGATGAGTTGGATTAGTCTAAGAGGAAAATAGGTGAAGCTAGCCAACTAAAATCTCCAACTATTCATCCAAAACTCATGAATCACATTGTGACCCCTAAGAAGGAATTACATTCAGAATGGATGTTTTCGAGTAAGTCTCTTCTAATAAATGTATTGCAAACCCAAGGGTGGTTGCAGTGGTTCTAAAATAATTATAGGTCATATTATCTGAGGCCAGTACATGAGTTTAACTTATACACTGAGTTTTAGCTGGAAGGATCTAAGTTGTTTTGTATTAAGTCAATATTGGATGGAAGGAGAGTGTCATTTTCATCTAATCACTGGGTAAAATGTCTAATGGTACCCCATGAGGGTGTTTGTGATGACCATCAAGGAAGTTCTCCTCCAAAAAGTGAACTATTCAGTTATGAGGCAACTTTGGATAATTTGATAGGCAATGGAGATCATGGGATGCCTATTACTAAAGAGCTCGATGGTGAGAGCATACTTTTATTCAAATTCATCCAGCATCAATTATGTACTAGGAAATGATATTTTTCATCTCTTAAGTATTAAGATGTTTACTTGCTCTATCTATTGAAGAAAGTTTGTAAGGTAAATTTTTTCAGATATTTAATGGTTCATATCAGTGAGATGATTAAACCCTATTGCATGAATAATTATTTGTTTTATCCTAGACTTATCTCTACTATGTTGAAAGATATGGGTTTATTGAAGGGAGGAGAAGAGACCATTTTATCTTGTGATGGTTTTTATCTGAACAAATTTATCTACAGGAGGATGAGGATTAATTGGAACCCCTATAAAAAATATGGGTTGATGATAATGATAATTTATATGAATATTTCAATCCTTTTGAGTATCCCTTGAGGGTAATGAATATTATAGACCCTGGTCTAGGACCAGATGAAGTGGGTGTTTATTCTAATGATGATGTGCCTGAGGATGTTCAAAGATCTGAATCTCTAATAGATGACTTGAGTGACCTAACATTGATGACAGTCTAGCAAGGATGACTTATGGTCCTACAAATTCACCTAGACCTCTACCTTCTAAGGAACCACTTCTACCTAAGAATGATATTGAAGATATTGAAGACTCTAAGGATGATGAGTATGTCAGTAGATCAAATAGTGAGGAAGAATTTGTTGATGAAGAAGGAAATGGTAGTGAAGAAGAATAATTTGAGGATGATGATGGACTTGAGGAAGATGTTGAGGAATCTAATTGAAGTGTTATAGAAGAATTAAGTGATATAGAAGCTAGAAGTGATAGAGAATATGAAGTAAATGATGGTTCAGATAGTGGGTCAGATCATCCAGGTGCTGATCAAGGCCCTAGGGCAGAACCTTTTGGCCCTGCCTTAGTGTAAAATGAACTAATTATGGAACCACATGTAGCTTTTGATTCTCATGTTGAACTAGCTTTGGTTGAGGAGAGGTCTCCTGATGCTCTTGTTCATGTTGGAGTTGCTGATGAAAGGGAAGTCTTAGTGACTCCAGTAAGACAATTAGTCTATTCAAGGAAAAGGACACCTGTGAAGGGGGAGAGACCAGATAAGAGAGAAAATGTTGATGTACTTTCTCTTTTGGATGAAATTATTTTACCTATATAGAGGAGAGATCCAAGATATGTGACTATTGGTTTAGATTATCCAGATTCAGAGGATATGAGAGTTGCTCCTGCTCCTTCTCCCATTCCTTTGGCTACTCCAGAGTATGTAAATAAAGATTATCTTAATACCTTTAAATAAGAACCATTAGCTGTAGTCTGATCTATTCCTCCCAATCAACCTACTACTATTCCAAGAATTGGTGAAATATATTCTGATTTGATTACTCAGATATTTGTATCTCAGGTTAATTCAAGGTTGATCTCTCTTGTAGAATATATAGTTTCAGACAATCAGAATTTAAGGAATGAGTTTACTGTAATGTTTTTGGACATAAACACTATCACTATTGATTATCATACATCCTTGGATAAATTGGTAAAAACTTTTGAGGATGCAACTTTTAGGAGTGCTACTGCTCAGCCTCATCCTCCTACTCCTGATGTGAACCATTTCAGATTAGATATCTAAGATATAGCGCAAGGTCCCCCCCTATTCAGCTACTCCTATTTTCCATTCTTTAGATATTGAGATGATTAGATATGTGATTCGAGAGGAACTTCAAACTGTGATGGGTGGAACTGATTAGGAGATCCTTAGTAAAATCAGTAAGAACATTGACCATGTGCATGACATGGTGAGATTCTACTCAAATTAAGAAACTAATGCTTATGAGGAAATAACCAAGAAGATATACTTCTATTTTAAGATTATTTACACCAAAAACTAGTTGACCATTCATTTCAAATATTTAGTGGAGAATTTTAGGTTACCTCCAGTGACTCGGTCATTTAAGAATAAAGTTAAGAATTTGAAGTATTTTACTCCTAACATACATAAATTTATAGAGAATGAAGAATATTTTAAGAATAATAGGGAATATAGTGGTGAGATCATCAAGGAATTCATCAATCTATTGAATCCCTACCTAAATCATCACAGTACTGCCATTGTTGCTCCAGCAGCTGCTCCTCTCATACCAATCTTTCCTACTTCTACCTCTTCTTCTACCATTTTATCACCTTTGACCATGAACCACAATCAAGATCTCATACAAATTAGACCTATCATCCAACATGAACTCACAGGTCCTGCTTCATCTTCTAGAGAGTTCCTTGGTTAATATGTTTTTTAAGGAGTGCCTCTTCCTTACCTCACTATTAGATCTGTCCCTTCCACCACTACTACCTATGAACCTTCTACTCCGCCCTCCTCTAATTCTGATAATATAAAATAATTCATGGACTATGATGTGACCAATAAGTTGTTGGATCACTTTTTGATGGGTATTTTATGTACTCTTTTTTTGTACTGTTGTTTTTATCCCTTGTACTGCTTGTTAATGGAATACCTTCTGTGATTTCATCTCATTGTTATTTCCTTATCTGTTATTTCTTTTTCATTTAGTGCTTCCTTTCTGATAATCCAAAAAGGGGCACAAATAATATGGAATCTCTCTAAGGGTGATCTTACGATTAACCTTGATATTAAAAGGGAACATATAATTGAAAAATATCGCTTAACAGGTAATATGTACTTGTGTTTATTTTAAAATTTCATCTCAATAATCTGTCTAATATGTTAAGAAAAAATTTTCTCTAATCATCATAAATCAATTATTGTGTTATATAATTCCATGATTTTTTATCATCAAAAAGGGGGAGATTATTGGATTCCTCTAGTTTTAATGCTCACAAATCATGCTTAACTATGATAATTACGATTTATTAAGATAAAATGTGTTTAATCATGTTCAATTATAATTTTAACATCTTGTGTAAGTATTTACATATAAGAAAAAATTACATATTTTGGTCAAGTATAAGACACTGATAAGTATGATCTATTGATACTTTTCTTACCGATAGAAAAGTCACTGATACTTGACTCATTGATTAATGAGCTACTAACGACATAAGCTACCGATAAGCTAAGTTGTCAATAGATGTCTAAGTTACCAATGGAGTGACTCATAATTTTTTCTATGTATGAGTCACTGATAGCTTGACTCACTGACAGGTTGATTTATCGACAGATGAGCTACCGACGTATCACCTACCAACAGCTCGACAGACCGATTCATAGTTTCTGATTCAATTTTGACCTACCAATAGAAATGATCTACTAATAGTATGATCTACTGATATAAATGACCTATCGATAGAAATGATCTACCAATAGAAATTATCTACTGATAGTATAGTTTACTTATAGAAATAAACTATCGACATTAATGATCTACCAATAGAATGATCTACCGACAGACCGACTCACCGACAGCATGACTCTCCAACAACATAAGTCACTAATAGTCTAACCAGCTGACAAACTGAGTCACCAATGATTTGTATCTTAAATTCAAACTTATAAATAATGGTCATATTTGGTTTATTTAATGATACTGATTTTATTAATGATCTTTTTCAGACAATATTAATGACATTATTAGTGCATAGTACGAGGTATGAGGAACCCCCCATGATTAGGATCATACTTTTTTTGTCCATATAGTGTATAAAGTAAGCACCTAGGAGAAAAAGAAAAAATGGTTGGTGAATAAAAAGTTTCACAATTGTGAAACAAGATCTACCAACCAGCTGTGCATACCAAGAGAAATTGTTGAGAACCAAAATACCACAAATCTCTTTAGAAAAAACATAGAAGATAAGAACACTTTGAGGAATCTTCTACCTCACTAGGAACAGAATATTGAAGCAAAAACAATTGTATGCTTTGTTGTCTATTTCTGGAAGACAACTCCAGCTTCACTTCTACCATCCTGAAGGAGTCCAAAAGCTTCATAGAACATCGCACATATCATTCTAAACTCTTCTTATCATTTTTCTATGATCGTGTATTTTATTTAAATTTCAAACAGTGTGTGTCTCTTTTTTCTAAACACACACTGACTCTTTATCCAAACTAGAAGATACTTAGATATCTTCACAAACCTTCACATTTACACTCCCACGAATAATAGTGGAAGTGGTCCTTGTGTGGTCTGTTTGTTTTTACACCCCCATGAAAATTTTGGAAGAGGTCTAGTTGATCTAAATAGTTTTTATACTATTGTTACCTTGATCTAGGGTGTGGATAAATTTTATTTAATATAAACTGCTTGGTGGTGGGTGATCACCAAGTTGATAGGATTAAGTCTCAACTTGATACCGAACCTCTTATTTACTTTTGTTGTATTCTTTCAAGGATGTTTTCCTCTATATTTGTAATCATTTCAGAAAATCTAACTTATATTTGATAGTTAATCATAGATAGTTTTTATATTAGAATTTGTTTTAGTATATTGATTTCAAAAGTTAAAATAATAAAGTATATTTTTTTAACTGAGAACTAATCAATCTTTGAGAAATCTTTTGAACAAACAAAACTTTTATAAATCTTATAATTTGGTTAACTAGGATATTTTGTTTTAAATTGGGAAACATTTAAATAAAGGTTTTTTTACAAAAAAAAATTATATAGGAACTCAATTCACCCCCCCCTCTTGAGTGTCCTACTCCAACCAAAAATTTTTGTTTCAATATAATTTTCCTAAAGTTTAGGAATTCCTTTACCATCTATACTAAGAACATAAGGAAATATACTTACTTGATTTTCTTCAAATCCATAAACAAAATTTCATCCTTTGGGTATTTGTTTCAAACAAATTCTATATTTATCTCATCTTTCACTACAAATTATGAGTATTAATTTTAAATGTCTGAAGCACTATAATCAAATTTTGATTGAACACAATCTATATAAAAGGATATAAATATATTCTTCTTGTATTTACTAAAAATAAAATGGTTAGAAGATGATAATACCCAAAATGAATAAAACATTATATGTTGAAATAATAGATTAATCTACAAAATTCAACAATAAAACCAAAGGTTCAACATAGATCATTCCATAAATAAATAACCCTATATACTAAATAACCTCAAGAACGGTAACATTAAATAAATTGTTAACATCAAAGGTTCTCTCATAAATTTTAGTTTATATCCCCAAAAGTGTAATAAAATTCTTTCAAAATAATCCTCTACATTAAACCTAAGGGTTATATACACCTCAACTCAATAAATAATCTCTCAAAATATCATTAGTCACAATAAAATACCATTACTTGAAACCTTAAAATGGGGGTTTATTCCATTGAATTTATGATCAAACTTAAACTTATAAACCCATGAGATTATCCATAACTCTTAAGTTTGCCTCACGTGAAAACATTCTAATCTATATAGAAATCTATACCCTGCTCTGGTATTAACTATGAAAGCTTCTAACCTGTACTCCTGGATCTGGTGCTAAAAATATAAACTTTACATTTAAATCCTTAATATCGATAAATGTGACTCAATTTTATACATACAAAACATTAAATAGAAATATTGGATCATGTACATACCCAAAAACCTTTTAGGTTTATATTTTTAGATAATTAGTAAAAAATCATACATAACAATACCCATGTCTTCAAGTGATAATTTTCCCTATAATACCCATATTTTCTTATTTCACAAAAATTATTTAACATCTCTCAAAAAATCCTTCATAAATGAAACCTTTCTGAAAAAAATTTATTAATATCATTCTTTATAACATGGGGAAGAGGAAACATAAAAAGGGTGAGATAAAACACTCATTAAGGGTAAACATAAGAATTAATAATTGAATGTCATCAGTGAGAATAATATTAGAATAAGAGCATGATGACATAATCAAATTCCATGATCATAACATAATATAATTTTTACCCATAAAAACATGGATCATAAATCATGAAAAATGGAATAAAACTTTAACATAAGACAAGATTCATATAAGTCAACAATCATGAGACATGTGAAAACAATCCTTGAGCAAAGTATCCATTATAAACTCGTAGAAATAAAAATAAATAATTCTATTATCTTAGAACATAATTATCATATCACTCATACAATCACTCTTACAAATGTAATAACATACCTGAAAATTATAATAATCTATTAGGAGAAACCTTTAATTAGTTAACTCTATTTCTTTACCTGATGCATTTTAAGGACATAACATACCCATCAATCACATATAAAATAACATACCTTAAGGATTTAGGTTCACTCCCCAATATCACTTTCATAAATAATTTAAGAGTACCATATCATGATAAAAACAATTAGAAGATCTCACCTTTCAACATAACAATAGTCATTATTCTTTCATAGCTTGATTTACTCGTGGAAAAGAAATTATTTATGTGAAAATATATTTTAAAAATTAATAATCCATCCTGATAAATAACCATTATGATATCATTACAACATATCCCCATTGGATCATAAGTGAAATCAAGGGATTTTGTCATTGATGAATAGAAATTCCATTAAACGTTCATTGAAAACATTCTGAAGGAAAGTACCATTTCCATTTTAAAAATAACTTTTTAAACTAAAATTTCACAAAATATTTTGAAAATACATTTCTTTGAAAATAAAAAACCCTTGTATGATATAATATTTCAGGTGATATTTTATACACCTTATAAAATAATTTAGGTTTATAATATAAATATATGTCCCAAAGATGGAAAACTTGAGATGAATAACCCTTATAAAGATCATATCATTGAATTGAGAATTAATCAATGGATAGATTATTTGTAACAAATTTAAAACCATAAAAAACAAGTTTAAATAAAATAAAAATAAAAATTTCATTTAAAACATAATATTTACATAATATAATTAATAAATTTTAATTTTAACTCAATAAATAGAAATTGAGTTAAGAAACCTATTACCACTTTGGTAACTTCCCAATAAAAAACCCTTGTATAAATTGAAATTAATACTAACTTAAAATACCATGAAGTATGAATAATTCATGATATAACATGTAAAATAGGAATTTTATGCATCATATAAATTAAAATTATGTGTATAACATTAAAATATGCCTCAATGAAGTGAAATTGAGATGAAATCTCTTACCTCGAGTCCAGACTTACTATGTATGTCCTTCAACACCTGTATAATAAACATATATAAATTATTTTAATTATTAAGAAAATTTTAAAGGATTAATACCTTATCCTTAAACCATTTATTTTATTTATTTTAATGGCATATTTAATTAATTAATCAGTTAATTCCATGAAAAGTGTTTTGAGGATGTTCGGTTCATAATTTCAAAACAACTTTGGTATGTTGACCGTAGTCAAAGGGATATTTTTTACATCATATAAATAATAATTATTATGAAATAATTATCATTTTTATACATTAATTATTCTTATAAAACTAACCATGAGATATGATTATGAAAAATGAATTATGTTATAATCATAGAGATGGTAGGTCATATATACGCATGGGTAATGTTTTCATTTTTAAATGAACATGAGGGAAAGAAGTTAAGTATTATTTTATATTTACATAACTATGATAATATAATAAATATAATATTATATATTTAAATATAATTATATATACCATCTATGTTATTCAATGATGAAAAAAAAATCGCATCGCTTCATGGAGGTTGTAATCTATACATACACAATAACGATGTTATCATTTTTCAATGGATGGGGAGGTAATAAAAAAATTAAATGTTATATTTAATTAATTATAATTATTTCATTAATATCATATATATATACATTAAATCTATCATTATAACTAGCTGTGTGAGGTGGTGATAGAAAACTAATTGCATCGCTTCGCAAGGTGGTAGTCTGTCGTACACACGAACGATGGTTTACTTTCCTATTTTATGGAATAAAGATATGAATTAAGGTTAATAAGTAACATAATATCATATTATTATATTGGATATACTGATGTTAATATATAAAAATAGTTAAAATAGTTTTAAATGAGGTATAATAAGAAATAAAACTAAAACATTCGGTTAAAAGCTATAGCTCTTCTTCGAACAACCTCCTTTTCTTTATACCTTAATCCCTCAAAGGTTGGTATTATTCCCAAAATAATACCTATATAACATGGGTAAGTATTATTAAAAGTGATTTGATTGGGTATTTTATGAACTATAGTATTAAATTGTGTGAGGAAGAGAGGATAAGAGGTTCCCTTTTATAAGTGAGGGGAGGGGCTCTATTGGAACTACTTAAAGTATTAAATTAATAAGAATTAGTTTTCATGGAAAATTGGAAAAAAATTGATATATTTAAAATATAGTATGATTATGATTCTAAATACTAACATATAATAAAATTTAGACAAGTTTATTTTATTTTTTCACCTTATCGCTTTGTTTTAATTCTCTGTTAACCCTTTTGATAATTATCATGATATAAAGTTTTTTACTCTTTAGGGGTTAAGAAAGTTACTATAAAAGGAAAAGTGACCCATAAATGGTTTGTGGTTGATATTTCCAACTATATCCCATTCAATTGACCTGTTATAATGTTTTATTAATTTCAAATCATTTAATAAAATATTATTTATTATAAAATATCATTAATGTCATTTTTGGAACTATTCATTTAATTTGAAGATAAAAATGTAATTAGAATATATATTTTTAAAAATCCATATTATTATATATATATATATATATATAATGATACATAATAAATCACCCAAACAAACTTACTTTTAGAGTTTTTAGAGTCATTTACTTGATTTTTTTGTACTACTTGCACAAGCACTATGCCTGTGTTGCATAAGAATTTAAGATAATTATTTAATCAATAAAAATTAAAAAAATTAAAAAAAAATCATTATGATCAAAATATATTTTAAAATTCATTCAAATCTTATTTTTATCCCTATCTGAACATATAAGATAAATTTAAAAACAAGAGTGTGACATTTTTTATTTTTCTTTACTTAAAATAATAGATGTCATTTTCAAAGGAAAATAGAAAAACATTGCAATAAATTTGAAAATTTTATTATTATTTTTGAATCCCACATATCCAATAGATTAAATGAAATTTATAGGACTATTTCTGGTCCTTATCACATGATTTTTAACCTTAATTATCTGATTTACCCTTAGCGAGGTCACAAATATTTACTACAATTACAATTCATAGTGAACAAAAATATAAGGAACTTATTTATCAAATTATAACCCAATTATTCAAAATATGGAATCCATTTTTTAATATGTGGTGGAAATTAATTTAAAATTAAACCTCCAAAACACAACGAAAAGTGGGTTTTAGAAAAATATATTTTTCCAGCATAAGATGGTCTTACAATAAATTTATGAATATTAATCAACATTATATGAATTTAAATTAATATATATAAATATATAATCTATAAATTTCATTTATATAATTCATAATTATGGATTATTTTTATTAATTAAAATGTAAAAACATTAAGCACTTAAAACAATTTTCTGAAAAATGCGTTTTTAAGCATAAAAATAAACTTACACCAAAATCAAGTATAATATTGATTCCTATGTATTAAATTATATTATATATAATTAAATTATACTTATTTTAATTTCATATCAAATTAAATTCATTATGGTACTTTTCAATGAAAATAAATGAGAGTTTTACAACAAAAATGGTATTTTTCACTCTTCGCTAAAAGTCAATCTTTTCGAATAATATAAAAATTTAAACCAAAGATAATTTGGATATTATGATTTAAAAATGATATCATTTTTATAAAATAAAATTTCTAAAAGTTTAAAAAATTAACTGTAACATTTTTTCATAAAAAAATAATAAAAAACATTTTTGAAGAAAACGTATTTTTGAAGTATAAAATGACTTTATGAAAAATTGGGTGCTTATTCACTAATAATTTTTCAATAAATTTTTATAAATTGGGATATTTATATATATTTCATAATTCAATTAATTCTATTCATACCTTCCAATACAATAGTTGTGTTATAATGTGAATATTTAAATAATAATATTTCATGGTTCATTTAATCTCAATGTTGCGTCTCGTATATGATACTGAACATAGTGTAATTTTTAAAATATATGGGTATTACACATACAAAATAATTAAAAAAATTATTATTTTGTATTAATTGATTATTTAAATGGGGTTCAATATAATAAAAATGGTTTTTATGAATTAAATTACATTTGATATCCATATAATGAATAATTAATTAGTCAATTAGGTGGCATATTAATAGCATGGGTAATTTCTAGACAATAAATCAATTTTATTAATTTTTTAAATAAGTTTAGGCTATATAAATATTAATGGATTCAATATTATTCATTGGGAGTTTATAATAAAAGTTTTAATATGGTTATTACATGATATATACCATTTTCTTAATGAAATGTTTTTTGAGTTTATTATGTGTATCGTTTTGTCATTGGGTTGTGGTTTAGGTCAATATAGTAACTATATTTGAAATGGAGATGATTGAATAATATGATTAATTCTTTTTTTATAGAAACCTGAAATGAGATATGATGTTTTATTAGATATATATATATATATATATATATATATATTACTGTGTGTTTTATTTGTTTTTATATGTATAAGTATATTTATATATATGTTTTTGTTTATATGTGTTTGAGAATTTATATATCTATGGGTGTTTGAATCCAGATCTAAGGATATGATTAATAGTTCATTTTTCAATGGATTCTAAGTAGGTGGTCTACAAGTTATATCCCATATTCGTTGTGTTGATTTGTGCATGTTTGGTTTTGTTCTTGGTTATACCTTATTTTTCTTTTGTTTCCTTTGGTGAGATTTGGTAAATTTAGTTTCTAAATGATTAATTAAACCCCTCATTATCCCCATGGGATGAGTTGAGGATGATTTGACAGATTTAGGGCCACCCATAGGGTGGATCGACATTTCTAAATCTAGAAATTGGTAAGTTTAAGTGCATATTTGACGTTTGATAACATAGATACCATGAAGAATATGTTAATATGGTTAGTTAAGTGGAAAATGGAATTATGATAGTTGTGACTAGGGTCGATAATGGCATAAGGGGTTGTTTTAGGAATATTCCGAATGGGATTTCATAAGGTAATTAATGAATATATTAAAGGGGTTTATATAAAGGGAATTATTGAACATTCCTAATGGGGTAGGACAAGAGAATGGGAATTGGGATAAATGGAATATGTAATGTAAATGGTGAATGTGTTATTGAGCTACGCCATAATATTAATTTCCATGTTTATTGTTATGGATTGTAATTGTTATGTGTATTCTTTTGAGTATGGTTTGTGAAATGGTATGTATGTGTTGATTGGATAAATAAGAATGTTCACATGGATTGGTAGTGTGGGTTATTGACTTGAGGCACTACACCCATGGGTTGAGTTAGACTAAGGCTCTAAACTCCACCCCAAAATTCACAGGTTAGAAAAGGGAATGGACGATATATTACCCTAATGGTTTCATTCGATGAGACCACCCAGACCGAGGCTTCAAGGTGAGTGTACTGTATTTGTTGTGATGTGTTTATCCCTAGTGAGATAGGGAATTGACTTATTCCCTTATGCTTAATGATTGAATTCCTTAGACCCTTGTGTAAATGATGCAAATACCTAACACATGGAACACATGATTGAAATGGGTTAAGTAATGAACATGGTATAAGTGATGATATTAGTAATAATAATATAAATGGTTAAAGTATACATTGTTAAATAATGGCACATGAGTTTTCCTTTGGTTTAAATTGTCATTTATTTCATACTTACATGCACTATCTATTTAGAATGGATATTTTGTAGACACCATTGGTGGTGGCCTACTGAGTTGTACTCATACCCTACTCAAGTCTCTGTTGGGTACCTGAGCAGACTTCATTGTTGTAGGTTTAGATAGGGGAAAAATATTGATGATAGGGTGTTGAGTTGGACTTGAGTTATGCAGGGATGAGTATCTGGATTTGGAGTTAGGACCTATTTTAGGGATTCATCTATTGTCTTTATTTTGGGTTTCTATCACTTTTAGAACTATTGGAATGACATGGAATAGTTATTATTGGTTTGTGGTTTGTACCCAGTTTTGGGAGATGCTTGGTTATTCATGTTTATGGTTTATTACATATTGTTTCCAATATTTATATTGTTAAGTCTTGTGAATTACTCTGGTAAAGAGGGTATAGTTTCCCCACGTTACTTATTAGACCCTCGCCGCTAGTTGGAAACCTCTGGAATATGGGGAGGTGCTCTTGAGTTCATGTGGTGACCCGGATCAAAGCACTGGTTTAGTGGCTTCTGGGTCAGGGATGTTACAAAGTGGTATTAGAGTAGTTTGTTTCTAAGGTCTTATTATTTGGGATGGTATATGGGATAATAGGATGTGTTGGGTCTTTGAAGTTAACTCATTCTTGGGAGTATCTAACCCATGTATGAGAGAAAACCCAAGTACCCATGGTGAGAATTGTTGTTCTTATTGTGCATTATTATAGTTGAATGATATTTCACCATTGGGTGATGCATTTGTTGTTTGATGTGATTGTTTGGTGATATTTTACTCATGGATTAAATGGAATATGAATGTGTATTCATGCATCATTATAGGCACCTAAGGAGATAGGTGGAATGCATCATGGTAAGTAAACATAGGATGGGTGTGTGGGATATGAAAGGTGGAATGAATTTTATTTTCTTGAGAAATTTAAATAAAATGGTTTCTATTAAGAATAATTAAAATGGGTATAAATGAAATTAATGATAGAGAATTGTTAAATAATTATGATTAATGAAGGGTTGTAAATGATTTAAAATGTATGTTGTAGTAAGTTTTGAATTGGTAAATGTTCCTAAGAGGAAGGATTTACATTGCGAGTGTGGAAATAGTTTTAAAAATGTGTCAAGTGAAAGATGGTGGCTATGTAAATTAGTTTACCCCATGTTGATCATGACTTGTGGTAGGCATGGTAGAGGGTCGTGTCTTAAGTGTGACGAAATCTGTTGGGATAGTGTATGTGAATGGTTTTTTATGAATAGTGAAGAGCCTTATTGAGTGTAAACTATGGAAACTTTATATTATGTGTTCTAAATCTCATGTTTGGAATTGTAGATAAATACCACCGTGAAGATGTGTTTCGGAAGGGTGAAAAGAGGATGTTGAAAAGAATTCTACCCTAGTAGTGGAGCAAGAAGGCCTAGTGATTCAGGGTAATAGAGAACAGAAGTTTCATGAGAACTTTTCTCATTTTATGCATATGATGGAACAAGACCTAGGGTGGGTTGTACTGAGTATGTTTGAGCTAACTAGGGAGTTTCAACTGTAGTACCCTTTGAACTTTACTATATAGGGTGATCCAGAGGCATCCTATTTCTAGATAGAGTCTTCCTATATGATTCTTGACCATTTGGAGAATCCTTCTGAGAAGCAAGTCAAGTTGGAGGCCTATATTTTGCGAGGTCTGGAAAAGCATTAGTGGGACATCATGGTTCAGACTGAGAAGGCCGAATAAATTATATGGAAAGATTTATATGAAAAGTTTCTAGAAAAATTCTATATAGAAACCTTGAGGTAGGATAAAGCTACATATTTTATGAGTTTAACCCAAGGGGTTGTGTTAGTGGTGGATTATGCTAGCTATTTCACTGACTTGAGCCACTTCATTCCAGCATTGGTAGGAGACGTGGTAGCTATAGAGAAACATTTCTAGGATGGGATTAGACATGAGATTAGTTCCTCGGTGAATATATTCCATTTTAAGAGGTTTGAAAAGGTAGTGTATCAGTCCCTTATCTCAGAAGGGAACCTGAAGCGGGATTCAGGTAGTGGACTTATGGTGCTAGTTGGACTGATGAGTGGTGTGGCTTCCAAGGGAAGGAAGATTTTTTTTGGAGTTTCAATTAGGGTGGAAGTGTTCAAAGTAGTCATAAGATAGGATCAACCTACTAGGGTAGTGACCAGATGTTTTTCTATCAGTGTGGTAGGATGGGGCACATGCGGGGTCAGTTTCCCCGACCACCAGTTGAGTGTTGTTTATGCGACAGGATGGGGCATCTGTAGAGGTTATATAGGAATCCTTGATATTTGGGAGCGAATGGGGGGTCTAGGCTGATTCCAAGTTTATATGGAGGTTTGGTTACCCCGTATCAAGTAAGAATTTGGAGCTCCAAGGTTTTTACCATTCAGGGTGGAGGATGTGGTACTCCGGGGGGAGAGAGTCTATACCAGCAGGGTAGTGTAGTTCTAGGCACTGATGTTAGAGCCTAGGATAGAAGGTAATACTGGTTTCATGTCATTCAGTCTACACTTGGTTTGGTGTGGCTAGACCCTTGACTATTCTAGGTACAATCCTTGTAGCATCCATGATTTATAGTGGTTTATTTGACACAAGTGCCGCACATTCATTTATTTCTGCTAAGATTGTAGTTGTATTGGGCCTAGAAGTGGATCTTGTGTGTGGGGTTATGTCAATTGATACTAAGTTGGGGGTGTGAACTAATGATATTAGATAATGTAAGGGTTGTTCTTTAGAGGTTGGTGGGTACCATTTTCTGTGGGACTTGTTCATCCATGAGATGTTAGGTTTTGACCGGATTTTGGGAATCGATTGGCTGTTGTTGTATCAGGCACGTATCGACTATTATCTTTTTCAAGTAACATTCATGTCTCTTGAGGGAGACACTTATGTCTGTCGTGGTGAGTGGGATGTTCAATTAGGCCATGTAAGGTTGATTTTCTAGCAATTGAGAACTCACAACGCAAGTGGCTTGTTTTATTCTTGATGATGGAGGAATAGAGAAACCATTTTTCCCTCCCATTATGGATCAATGTTAGGATGTGTTTCCTGAGTAATTCTTAGGGATAACACTCGAGATAGATTTTTATTCTATGATAAAGTTTCTTCCAAGGGAAGAACCAGTTTTCATTCCACCATATTGAATAGTGCTAGTAGAACACAAGGAGATTAAGGCTCGATTTGAGGAGTTGGAGAGGAAAGGGTTCATCATCTGAGTATGTAGCCTTGGGGATCTCCAATGTTGTTTTCCAAAAAGGATGAAAAATATTTATGATTATGTTTTGATTATAGGAAGATGAATCAGATGAAGGTTTAGAACTGATGCCCTCTTCCACAAATCAATGATCTTTTTGATCAGCTGATAGGTGCATTAGTGTTCTTCAAGATTGATCTAAGGTAAGGGTATCATATGATGAGGGTGAGACCCTATTACATGTCTTGGATTGCTTTCAGGATAAGGTATGGGTTGTATGAGTTTGTGGTGATGTCATTTGGGTTGACCAATGCACCAGCAGTGTTTATGGATTAAATGAAATGAATCTTTCACCCCTGTCTAGATTAGTCTATGGTTATCTTTGTCAATGACATCTTGGTGTACTATAAGACTCATGAAAATCATTCCAAACATCTTTACATCATCTTGAGTGCACTAAGAGAGCATAGACTATACACCAAACTATCCAAGTGTCACTTCTAGATTGATAGGGTTCATTTCTTGGGTTGTATCATCTCTGAGTATGGTGTGTCAGTGGACCCTGACAAAGTGTAAGTAGTGATATCTTAGGATTATCCTGAGAATGTTTCTAATATCTGGAATTTTCTGGGTTTTGAAAGTTATTACTGAAGGTTCATTAAATACTTTTCCCATTTGGCCACACAACTTTTAGGTTTGACCAAGAAAGGCATCACGTTTGAATGGTCAAAATCATGTGAGAATTTTTTCCAAGATTTAAAGAAGTGGTTGACTACCACACCGATCATGATCTTACCAGATATAGGTAAGAATTATACATTGTTTATTTATGCATATGGTGTTGGTCTAGGAGCATTGTTGATGTAGGATGATTGGGTTTTTTCATATGGTTCACATCAGCTGAGGCCTCATGAAACAAATTACCCCATGTATGATCTTGAATTGGCTTCAATAGTGTATGCCTTGAAATGTTGGTGGCATTACTTGTTGGAAGAGTGGTTAATGGTGTATACCAATTATAAAAGTCTTAAGTAAATTTTCTATAAACATGATTTGAAACTTCAGCAAAGAATATGGGCTGAGTAAATGAAATCCTTTTATTTTTATCTGGTTTATACATTAGTAAAGGGAAATAGTGTTGTGGATGCTTTGTTTTGGAAAACTCAAGGTCAGACAGTTCAGGATTCCAGCTCCAAGTGGAAGATGATGGAATTGTTTGTTAAAATGAATCTAGAGGTATAGAATGGGTAGGGGAAGATGAACCTTACATTCATATTAGTTGATTCCATGCTTTTAAGAAGGTTTAAGGAGATTCATCATGAAGATCCAAATTATTTGGCTATGATGGAAAGCATTAAAAGTGGGGATTCACCTTCTTGTTTGATGGTTAGGTATGATGGGATCATTTTTGTTTGTGGTCGTGTTGTGGTGCCAATGGGTATGAAGAAGATTTGATGAATGAGTCACATACATCATGGTGGGTTGTGAATCTTGGTTTGACTAAGATATATCCTGATCTCTATAGGAAATATTGGTGATCGGGAATAAATAAAGAGGTTACAGGTTTTGTGGTGTGATTCCTTACCTTCCAGTAGGTGAAGGCCAAGCATCAGTTTTCAGGTGGTTTGTTACAATAATTACCCATTCAAAAAAATGGAAGTTGGATGAAATAACGATGGACTTAATGGTAGGTCTTCTAAGGACACATCTAAATAATTATGTAGTCTAGGTATTTGTGTATCGATTGACTAAGGTGGATCATTTCTTTCCAATTCGATATACTTTCATCGTGGATTAGTTGTGTGAGTTTTATGTTTGAAAGATAGTGTTGTTTCATGGGGTTTCATGGACTATAGTTTCAGATCATGATCCTTGTTTTATATCAAACTTCTGGTAGGTATTATAGAAGGCACTTGTTATACAAGTGTTCTTGAGTACATTTTTTCACCCTTGGATGGACGGGTAGTCAGAGCATATGATTTAGGTGTTAGAGGACATGTTGAGGGCTTGTGTCCTAGATTTTGGTGGTTTTTAGTAAAAACACTTGTCACTTGTTGATTTTTAATACAACAATTGTTTCAAAGATACAATTCATATGGAACCATTTGAGGAACTTTATGGTAGATCATGTATATCTCTATTGGGTTGGTTATAAGCTAGAGATTCTAAGCTATTGGGACCGAGTCTCATGTAGGAGATGTCGAAAAAGGTTCAGTTGATTCAGAAACACATGTAAATGGATCAAATTAGGTAGAAGCCATATGAAGATAGGAATCATAGACCTCTTGAGTTTTTTGTGTGTGATCGTCTATTTCTTCCGGTGTCTCCAAGGTTGGGTCACTATCGAATTTGGAAATAGGCTAAGTTATCACCCAGGTACATGGGGTCATTTAGGATTGTGGAGAGGATCAAACCGGTAGAATACCAATTAGGTATTCCAAAGTGATATAGTGGTATGAATTATGTTTTTAATGTCTCATAGATTAAACAGTATCACCCTGACCCATCCCATGTGATTGATGTTGAGGATGTCGAGCTTGAGGAAAATGCATCCTTTGAGGAGAATCTAGTTCGTATTGTGGATCGTGGTGAGAAAGTCTTGTAGGGAAAGATTTTGTTGTTGGTTTTAGATTTAGGGAATCATGGTAATGTTCATGAAGAAACTTGGGAAAGGGAGTCATATATGTGGTCTCAGTGTCCTGATCTTTTTACCTTGGTAGATCAATGGTGCTTGGGAAGAGAAGCTTGAGGACGGGCCGTTATAAGGTGGGGATGCTGTAATATCTCGATTTTGTGGAGGTATATCATTGTTTAAAATTTGGTTTAAATCCCTTAAATTTGGTTAATTAAATCTTCACTAGGTGTATGAGGAATCCTAGGGGTGTTCTGTAGGTTTGGGTCATGAAAGAAAATGGAAAATGGTCATTCTATGCATGTTACTCGGTTGGTGTATGGTTAGTGTAAACCATACACCCAAACCATGCTAACCAGGGGAGGAGGTGAACTATTAGGTTAACCATAAAAGGGGAAGAGAAAAACCATGTTTATTTTTATAGTTTAATTCTAAATGGTTGGTTCATGGTTTGTTAAACTGTTCGCCCCATTTAAAAGTTAAATATTACAGTTTTTCACCCTCGGGATTTTAAGTATCCCACCTGATTTTCACCCCATTTCTTATCCTCTCAACCCTAGTGACGAACCAAACTCCCCCGATATTACAAGGAATCATTATTATTCTATTCTAGTCCATTTTTATCATCTTTGGTTGTGGATATAAGCTTCAGGTAAGTCTAACACTCCTCTTTTTTATCTTTTCCAAATTAGGGTTTGTGGTTCCCCTCATCTTCTTCTGAAACCCTAAAACCATCTATTTCTAGTGGAATATAGGTTGGGAATTCAAGTTTTAATTGAATATATATCTAATTATATGATTAATAGTGTATTTTTTAATGGATTTTAGGTAGGTGGTCTATAAGTTATATCCCATAGTCGTTGGGTTGATTTGTACATGTTTGGTTTCGTTCTTGGTTATCCCTTGTTTTGATTTTTTTCCCTTTGGTGAGATTTGGTAAATTGAGCATCTAAATGATGTATTGAACCCCTCATGATCCCTATGGGATTCATTTTGAATTATTTTACTAATTTAGGGCCACCCATGGGGTGCACCGACATTACCAAAACCAGCAATTGGTAAGGTTAAGTGTAGAGTTGACGTGTGATAACATAATTCCAATGAATAACATGTTAATATGGTTGGTTAAGTGGAAAATGAAATTATTATAGTTGTCCATAGGGTCAATAATATAATAAGGGGTTGTATTTTATAGCATTAAAATGGTTTAATTAGGTTAACAGATATTTTTCCAAATGGATTACGAATTATGTTAGAAATGCCTAAGAGGGTTAGTACATATGTAATGGTGAACTTGTTAAATGGGTAATGGATTGGGAATTTAGGAATATGTTAAATGGGATTTTATAAGGGAATTAATTAATATTTTAAATGTGTTGATATAAAGGTAATTATTGAACATGCCTAATTGGTTGGGGCAAGAAAATGGGAATTAAGATAAATGGGATATGTAATATAAATGGTAAATGTGTTATTGGGTTATGCCATAATATTAATTTCCATGTTTATTATTATGGATTTTTATTTTTATTTTTATTTTTTTAGAATGGTTTGTGAAATGGTATGTGTGTGGTGATTGGATAAATAATCATGTTTACATGGCCTAGTAGTGTGGGGTATTGACTTGAGGCTCTACGCCCATAGGTCGAGTTAGACTAAGGCTCTAAACTCTACCCCAAAATGCATGATTTGGGGAAGGTGGTGGAGAATATATTCTCCTAATAGTTTCATTGACCACCCAGACTGAGGATTAGAGGTGATTTTAATGTAATTTTTGTGATGTTTTTACCCGTAGTGATATAGGGACTTGACTTATTATCTTATGTTTAATGATTAGATGCCTTATAACCTTGTGTAAATGATGTAAATGCCTAACCATGGAGCACATGATGAAAATGGATTAAGTAATGAAGATGGTATAAGTGATGATATTATTAATAGTAATAGAAATGGTTAATGTATAAATTGTTAACTAATGGAACTTGAGTTGTCCTTTGGTTTAACGTGTCATTTATTTCGTACTTACAGGCACTATCTATTTAGATTGGATATTTTGTAGACACCATTAGTGTTGTATTATTAAGTTGTTCTCACACCCTGTTTGAGATTCCATTAGGTACTTGAGCATACTTCATTATTATAGGTTTTGATAGGGGCAAAGGTTTAGTTCTAGGGAGTTAAGTTAGGCTCGGGATATGCAAGGATGAGAATCTGGACTTTGAGTTAGGACCCATTTTGGGGATTCATCTATTATCTTTATTTTTGGTTTATTTCACTTTTGGAACTATTAGAATGACATGAAATAGTTATTTTTGGTTTTTTGGTTTGTACCTAGTTTTGGGAGATGCTTGGTTATGAATTTTTATTGGTTATTACATATTGTTTCTGCTATTTATATTGTTAACCGTTGTGCCTTACTTTGGTAAAGAGGGTATATTCTCCCCATGTGACTTATTAGACCCTCTCTACTAGTTGGAAACCTCTGGTGTACAGGGAGGAACACTTTAGGTCATGTGGTCACCCATCTCAAAGCACCAGTTTAGTGGCTTTTGGTTTCATGACGTTACATAAGCAGCTAGTGGATGGAGAGACACTAAATTTATAAAACTATTTGGTCTCGTACATGATATGCTAAATAAAATGATATTCCTTATTGAACATATGATGTTAAAAAAATATAATTTCAATTGGTATTATATATAAAATAATATATGCATATCCAAATGATTGTATATTGTTTTTCAAGGACTATGAATCACATAAAAGATTCTCTAAGTGTGGTGCAAATCGATATAAGAAAGATGATTAAACTCTTTCAAAAAAATTATGGTACTTTCCAATCATTCAAAAATGTAGATAATTATATGGATATGAGGAGAACACTAGATAATTTACATGGCACGTAGATATGATAATTAAATATGGGAAACTATGTCACTTAGTGGAATCTTCTTAGTAGAAGAAAATTGATCATGAGTGTCCTGAATTTGTAAATGATCCAATAAACCTTTGTCTCATGCTATCTATAGATGTAATGAATACTTTTGGTGTAAAAATTAGCATTCATATTACATGGATGGTTATATTTTTATTTTGGTAAATTATAACTTTTCACCATGGTTATTCATGAATCATAAATACATTATGTTGGCTCTACATATATCTAGACCAAAACAACTTGGTAGTGATATCGATGTTTATTTGGATCTATTGGTCAAAGATCTAAAATTGATGTGGGATATAGGTGTTACATTGTATGATTATCTTAGAAGTAAATAGTTCACATTGAGATCCATGTTGTACAATATGGTAAATGAATTTCCTTGTTATGAAATTTTTTTAAGATATAACAATAAAGAAATATTGGTGTGTACCATATATGAAAAAGGTACACACTCAGTTAGTTTGAAACATTCCTTAAAGATTTTTTTTTTAGAACAACAAATATTTTTACCCAAATGACATAAATATGATCCTAGATGATATCATTCGATGATAATACAAAATAAGTTACAACACTACCTCTATTAATGGGTGATCAATAGTTCAAGAAAGTAAATGGTATTTTCACTATTTTATGTAAACCTTTTTTTAAAAAAATAACAAAAAATTGGTTGTAAAAAGAGATCAGTTTATTTTAATTACCATACTATAATTTTTTAAACATCAAATATTTTCTTTATTCCATTCATATAGAACAAAAATGTATGTGATAATGCTATTGGAGCATTACTAAATGAACCAGATAAAACAAAATATTTCATTAAGGTTTGGTTGGACTTGATTGACATGAGGATAATGGAAGAGTTGGAACCAATGAAGGGTGAATGGTGGAATTTCCATCCTTTGATTACTTACACTCTATCCAAACAAGAAAATTTTCAATTTTTCAACTTTTTTAATGGTTTAAAGTTTCTATAGGGGTATTCATAAAATATCCAGAATTTCATATCAATGACTAATTTAAAGTTAAAGAGTCTAAAATTTCATGACTATAATGTTTTGAATCAAGATTTAATGTCTATGGATTTATGATGAATTATTCCAAAAAATGTATGACACATATTAACCAGACTTTTATTCTTTTTCAAAGCCATATATAATAAAGTTATATACCCGGTGAAGTTACCAACCATTAATAAAGAAATTTCAGTCATATTAGATGAATTGGATATATTCCTAACATCATTATTCTTTGATATAATAGTCCACCTAATGGTTTACTTAGTTAAAGATATTTAATTTTATGGTCATTTACATTATAGATGGATGTACCCCATTAAATGATATATGAATATTTTGAAAGTGTGTGTCAATAATTAAAGTTGTATATAATATTGTATTATAGATAGATATAATGTTGAAGAATATTTTGAATTCTGTACTAATAACCAATCATATATTGATAGCATTGGTCTCCCAAAATCTAATAACAGTCGACACTTTGTGGGTGAATGGATTTATGGAAGAGATCTTGTTAAAATTACCATTATAGAGTGGGGGAAAGTTAACGTTTACATTTTATATAATAGTATAAATATCGATCCATATGTTGAAATCCATAAAGTATTTATTAGGAATTTGAAACCATCAAGCGACAAAATATAGATAAATAATACACATAATCAACAGTTTATTGTATGGTTTCAAGATCATATTTTTAAAGAGTTATATGCAAATTTGAATTCAATTTCCAAATGAATTTGATGGATAGCCAGTGGAACAAGTGTATATATATTATATTATAATGGTTATGTAATTAATAGTTATATGTTTGATATAAAGGAACAAGATAAATGAAATAAAATGAAAAATAGTAAAGTTTTTATTGTGTAAGAGGTGATGCATGTATTTGGTACCAAGGATAGAAATCCAATTTACACTAATATGTCATAATGTTTCATAGTTAAAAAATATATGAGTTGGATTATAAAAAATTTAAAGTATTTCTTTTCCACTGAAAATGGGTTGAAAATAGAAGAATAACTAAAGTCAATGAATTGGGATTCATGAAGGTGAATTTCAGTGTGGAAGGTTACAAGGATGAACTATTCATATTGAAATCACAGGCAGTGAAAGTATTTTATGTATCAGGTCCAAACAAAAATTGGTCAATTATTCTATTAGAAACTAAAACAACTGTAGGGTAAGATGAAATTCAATTGAGGATTCCCCTTTCATTAGTACATCACAATAATTTCAGGTTATTCCTAATATAGATATTGACTTTCATATAATAGGGGACCACAAAGAGGGAATTTCAAAACTAAATAGAGGATCCAAAACCCTTAAAACTTTGAAAAAGTGTTTTTTAATGAATTGGTTGATTTTTTTTTAATATGTTATGATTTACTTATAATATTATTCACTACTTAATTTATATAATCTAAATTAAATGATTAACTAATCATGAAAGAAATGGCTTCACCACACGATGATTCTTTCAATCCCACAGAATAATACATTAATGATGTTGAAACTGAATAAATTTTAGGAGTTCAACAACATGTGGATGAGAAAAGCCAAGAGTGGTATAGCACCACCATCTTAACAAAATTTATTAAATAAAGAGCCAAAGGTATAAAATTTGAGGTTGGGAGAAATCAAACATCCAACCTGATGATGAAAATAAATAAATTTTCATTAGTTACATTGGGCACACAGATTGAATACATGTGCTTATTGATATAGATCTTTGGCACAATGTTTTGCATGAATTGAAGACAATCATTTGGGAAGATATTAGGGTAACATTATGATATACTTTATCTGTTTTAATGAAAAAAAAATATAACGAAATGTTGATTTAATTTTTATTATCCTTTAAAAAGTATGTTTATTTTATATAATTATCATAAGAAATTCACCATAATGATCCTTGGAATGGATCATGGATCCTTTTAGACACTTCCAATGAAGAGACATCTCATGGATATTGAGGGGAAAGTAAACCCCCACCCACTAGCTATGTATATACACATGATAAAACAAGAAACATGGAATTTTTTCATTGGTAGTCATGAGGATGAATAATTTTAGGTGAATTATAATTTGTAATATTTTATTTGACATTATTTATATTATTCAATTTTATTAAAAATTGGTAATTTTTTAAACAATAAAGGAGTTATAAAAATAAACAACATGCATAAAAATCAACATACCTTTACTGTAAAGCTAGGATGGGGTGCACTTCACTTGAAAAAAATATTATGCATTTTAAATCTGTAGTAAATTTTTTATGTGTTATGAAAAAAAAAACATAATTATGTTCCTTTATTTATATGAAAATTTATGAATTGGAATCTAAAGCTACTTCCATCCCACATCATGAGCTATAGTAGGAGGAAAATTTAAATAAAAAAGAAAAAATAATATATGAAAACATGTGAAAAGTATAGGAATCATGTGTAATTATGTCATAATAGTAATTTTTAATGAATTATAATGGTATTAATTAAAAACACCTGCTTATGTTTGTATGTTTTTTATATAGTTTATACATAAGAATCTCCATTGGGTGTACCAAAAGAATGACTACATACAGTAGATTTGAAGCAGCCAGAACAATATGGCTACTTTAGAAGTGTAATTTTTGGAGTGTAACCTCAAGAGTATTTTGAGAAAAAAAAGTAACATGGAGATTTAAATGAGAAAATGAAAGACATGAAGGAACAAATAGGTGCTATAAAATAAATTATTATAAATTCCATTTTTATGGTCCTATATTTGAAAAGGGGTCAAAGATAACTAATAATAGAACAATAGCCACTACATAAAGATCCATACCCCCACTGTTTTTGAGTTTGACCCCCTCAACTGCATACCTTACCCAAGTTAATTGATTTTTTAATAACAGTTTTTGTTAAATTTGAATCAAACAACTGTAGATAATTTAACAGTAATGGTTTTCAAAGTTTTATCCTTTGAATATCTTTTTAAGTATCTTTGGAATTTTCTTGAGATTTAGCACTATGTTTTTCATGTCAAAGGTCCCTAAAATTAATATATTAAAAAAATTATATATTAAAACATGTGTGTGTATATTTTTGGGATAAATGGAATTTATATTGATCAAAACCTATGATGAAAAAGTTGATACCATATTTATTATTAGAACAAAGGGTTTACCCTAGGCACGACATAATTTTGGCTAGTTTTGGATGTTCTATTGATGGTATTCATTGGCGGGTTCATTAAATAAATTAAATGAATAATTTATTAAATTTATTAAATTCCAAAAGCCCATCCCTATCCTCTATTAATATTCCATTATGGATAATCTTTAGGGTTATTCGTATAACACTTGGAGATTAGATAGGAGGAGGAGGGGATCCATAATCATTATTGAAAAATTTAGGATCATGGATTGATAGAGAATGATTAAGGAGATTAATGAGATAAATGATGAATGTAGTGGAATATTCAACAACATCACTAGAGAATGTGTTCTTCACTAATTATTTATATTTTCTTGAGGTAGGGCTCATTATTTTGTATATTTTCACCCTTGTTTTCATGATTTATGAACATGGATTAATTATCTGCTTAATATATTGATTTAAAATCTTCATAAGAACCAAGTATTTAATTAGCATTCCTGAACCTAATTATCTATTTTCATTGCACCCATGTTTTTAAATGATTTTGGATTCCATGATTATGATAATTGGTAAGGATCATAATAGCCAAAGATAATCTCACTTTTCTATCATTCCTCTCCTATATCTATTCTTTTCATTATTCATCATTAGATTTTGGGGTCGGGGATTTGATATTTTTAGACTGGTTCAAGTAAAATTGAACCATAGGTTTCATGGTGGATACATGAGTAGCCTTGGGATTGATGGTTTTTGGATGGTTCAAGAGGAAATAGTGGATCTTTGGTATTTGTACCTAGTATTGGAACCCTGTTTTGGTGATGGGATGCGTGAAGAAACATGATTTCATGACTATAATCCTTATTTCTGGCCACTGGAGGCCAATAATTGATGATCATAGGAGTTATCCTTCAATGTCAATGGTTTGGGTGATTCAAATAGTGAGATATATGGAATATTTGGTGGATTCAGTGATGAATGTGGAAGAAACCATGTCTGATATAAAATATAAATCTACACACCATTTATTCCAAAGGAATGCATGCTATGTTTCTTGATTTCTCATGGTGGATAAGGTTTTTGCTACTGTAAATACAACACACCATGTGGGAGACCCACACATCATGTGACCTTGGATGGGTAGCCAAACCATGTATCAGTGGTGCATGAGTTGGAATTCCATGTGGCATATATTCCATGTATCTCAACCACACCCTGTCTATCCCTACTCAATCAATGAACCCATGTTTAGTGAAGAACATGACTTGGAACCTAGGTCCTACCACATGTCATGTCACCTAGATGGCATGCCTTGTACATTTACTTCTTCACACCGAGTGTAGTAGTGAGATGCGGCTAAGCTTTGGTCATGGAGTACACCCTGTGTACCCTAGATGAACACATCATTTAATTTTCTAATAATCTTCTACCAATCATATATTATTCTTCAAGATACATATTAGAGCCTGTGAGTATCCCATATTGAGTAGTTTTCCACATAGGATGTGATGGTGTACTTTATTTTGAAATTAGAGATATGAAGAGAGGTGATGTGGATGGTATGCTTCTCTCAGCAACACTTATCTTATAGTAGTGATCAGGTTTGACCATCGGAGAGATGCTGAGGTTGGTACTCCCCTGATTCACTAGGGCGTAGGTCCCTCATACTCTTTATACATGTTGGTTTGGTACTCCTCCACAATATAGAGGATTTTATTCCTCTATCTATGTAGTGGTACTCCCCCTTCATTTAGATTTTATGGGGAGTAGATCCTCTACTAGAGATAAATCTCCCTCAGCTATTGAGTGTAGTAGCAAGGAGCGAACCCTTCATTTAGATTCTTTTGAGGTTTTGTGTGGTTCTTATCATTGTATATGGGACCTTTGAAGATAAAGTAAAAGTCATCATTATTATATAGAAAGTCATACTAATATTTTTATCCTATGACTAGGATTTCAGTATGAGTATATCTGATATTGGGTTTCTTTTCCCTCTTTGACTTATGGGTTGAGTTTACTAAATTATTGTGTTACTTTCCTCTTGGTTTTATGGGCATACTACTGGGTATGTATATACTCACCCCCATATGGAATTATCCTTCATGTGTTGTGTATTATTAATTCAACATAAATATTGGTGGTTAATTTAGCGGACCAGGTATCGAAAGAGAATAGCAGTACCAGAAGTTTCTAACCATGTTAGATGGTTAGTCTGGGAGATTTTGATCCATGATCTCTTCTATATTTTTCTTTTTCAATTATTATCATATTGGTAACTATATTATATCTAGTTGGGTGTGTGTTTGACCCCTTATAGTTTTGTACTACTTTAATACACTTTTATATACTTCCTAGGGGATTTCACATGAATTGATTACTCTCTAGATGTTTTAGTTATTTTATATCTTTACATGGTTTCATGGAGCTTGGTGTGAGTACATGTGTACAAGTACATTATGATAAGGCCTCACATTTTAGTGATATGCCTACTCAGTGCTTTTTTTCAGCCCCTAGACTATTGGATATAGGCTTAGGGTGTCACTCTCAGCTTACTATTGGAATATTCAAGGCCCTAGTGGGTTGGGTTGTGATAGAGTTGTATCAAAGTTTGTTTATCCTAGTTTCAGTGTTTAGAGATAGTCGTGTTGTTAGGATTAGTTTTGGATTTTAGGGAAATTTTATTAAAGTACCTCAAGTTTGGATCACTATCTAGAGAACCCAGTGATGTTATAGTGACTAGTTTATTTGCACTCTAAGACTCTAATTACTTTCTTGTTAACCTAGTATATTAAGGCTTAGGTTCTAGGTAAACCAATGGTACATGAATCATATAGGATTGTTTCTTTTTACTTCCATGTCATTCTTAAGTTATCTCCCCATATATTCTCATCTAGTTGTGGTGTGAGTTGTTAATTTTCATGATTCCTATACGATGAAATATAGTTAGGATTGCAATATGGGGTTATGAAGATGATCAGTTAAGTGATGAGGCCTCATTATAAGGACCTATTTGTGAGGTGTTCCCTACAGGAAAACATTTAGCAGTGCTTCCACCCGATGTGCAGTGCGTGGATCCATCTCCAGTGGTTTAGGAGGATGATCGACTATATTTGGATAATTTTATAGCCACAATAGGTTAGGATGAAGATTATCATAGTATTAGAACATTATGATAGTTCTAGTGATATATAATTATTAAGTTTTTGGTGAACCATACCCTCATGTGGTAGAGGATTGGAAAGATTTAGTGGTTTGATTTTTTGATCTTGTACAGACCTTGACTGATCAGATGGTTTCACGCAAAACCAATCTTCTTTTTAGATAAGTAGTGAAATTTTGGGGTCTTTTAATCCAAAAATATGATGAAGAAACCCTCTCTTATATATAGTTGGGAATATCTTCAAATAGGATTACTTTCTAACAACCATGCGGGTAACTAGGACTAGATAGAGGTGATGGATTGAGTTTTTCACCTTGTGGGGGACCCCTCCTAGTTAGATGGTAGTCCTAAAAACTATTCTTATATAATTAAACTTAAAGAATTAGTGAAGATATGTTTTGGTGATGTGTGATATGGCATCGAGCATGCAAGGAAGAGGGAAACTTCCCCCACCAAGATGTGTTCACTTGTGGTGTGATTTAAAGTTGTATGTGCAATTTAACGCCACCCAAAGTGGATATCATCAAGGTGTGGTGGATGAGTACCTTTTATATTTATGTTTAATACCATTTTATATCTGCTAAAGTTTCATATAACACTCTATTTGTAGATAACTAGTGGTAAGGGTCATGGAAATTTGTAAAAAGTGGAGGTTTGTGACCCATAGGTTCTGAATATGATCTAAGAAATGACTTGTGTATTACCTACTTTAACCAAAGTTTTTGCTGACATGGGTGAAATCCACTCCTTCTGTGTCATATCCCTTGATTCTAGAGGAGCCTTTAGCTTTACCCTTATGATTATATATTCCTACTGAGTGATTTTTGATTATTGTACTTCTCTTCTGGTAGGATGACTTGACTCTTGGAAGAGGGAGATTCATGTGGGATCTATTCATAGTGTCAATGAGTCTTTATGATGTTTTTATTGGTATGTACTATTTTTTTACTATTTATGCCCATTTTTACTATTTCTAGTAAGGGTTATAGTGTGCTTGGGTAGTATGGATGATATTTTCCTTCATTAGTGAGGGGGATTCTCAGGCAGAGAAAATTGGTCTCGTATGTAAGAGGACACATATAATTTATCATTTATCTAGTATGAACCTTATAGTAGTATATTTTATGAGGTTTCAATTCCCAAAAGTAGTGTACGGGTATGAGTAACTCTATCTAGAGGACATTATGGGTATACCTCTCTATAGGAAGATAAAATTTTTCTTTGACTTGCACCTCGGGACCACACCAATATCTTCTACGGAATATCAGATGGCCCCTGCGTAGCATCTATAGTTGAGGGTGCAGTTGTAAGACCTCTGTGAGATAGGTTTTATCAGACCCAGTGTGTTCCCATGATCGGCTCTGGTGTTTTTCATTAAATATGGATGGAATATTGGGGCTTTTCATTGATTACCATCTCTTGAATCAGGTGATGATCAAGAACAAGTATGCATTTCCAAGGATTTACATCCTCTTTAACCATTTGAAAGGTGAAACATGGTTCTCAAATATTTATCTTTGGTTTGGATAACATCATATGAGGGTTCACTAGGATGGTATCCCAAAGATGGAATTTTGATATCGCCACGAGCATTATAATTTCCCAAAGATTCCTTTCAGTGTGATGAAAGACCTAATTATGTTCATGGAACATATGAACCAAGTCTTCTATACTTTATTGAATTATTTCATGTTTGTCTTTATCAATGAAATTCTAATTTACTCTAAATCTAAGGATGATCATACAAATCATTTTAGGATAGTCCTAGACTTACTCTAGGAGCACTAATTCTACGATAAAATCTTGAAGTGTAAGTTTTAGATTTGAGAGTTTTATTTTTTGGGGCACGTTGTCTAAGAGAATAGTGTAGAATTGGAACCAAATAATATTTATGTAGTGATTTTTTGTGTTCCACCCAAGAGAGTGTTAGAGGTATGAAGTTTCCTTGATTTTAAAGGGTACTACCATGGGTTTGGGGTGGAATTTTCCAGGATATTTACCCCTTTTACTGCATTTATATAGAAAGAAAGGACATTTTATTAGAATAAGAAGTTCCATGGATCCTTTTAGGAGATAAGGTTGAGGTTAAATAGTACTCTTGTGTTGATACTTCCAAAGGAGGTATTCAATTGCATAGTGTTTTGTGATGCCTCTGGAGCTAGGATTGGATGTTTATTGATGTAGAGATAGGCATTGGTTACTTATGGGTCAAGGAAGTTGAGACCCCATGAGTATAACTATGCAATTCATGAATTATTGTTGGAAATGGTGGTCTTCTAATTGAAGATGTGGATGCATTATCTTCTGGGAAATTTTTTCATTATTTACTCAGAGCATTAAAGTCTCAGGTATATATTCACCCAAATAGACCTCAACCCAATACAGAGGCATTGGTTGGAGTTCCTCCAATAATACGACTTCAATATAGTCTATACTCTAGGGAAGGTAAATGTGGTAGAAAATTCCCTTAGTTGTAAATATCATTAGCGCTTGGTAGAGGGGGTGTTAGAGAAATTATCCTCATTACTACTAACCCTGGTAGAGGATAGAGATATAGATTATCTTTATTTAATGTTGGTGACTCCACCACTTCTTCAGCATGTGATAGAGGTTAATTTCGGGGATGTCGACTGTAAATTTCTATATGAACAGATATACTTAAGAGATAAACCTGATGGATTTTATGAAGGTATAGAGAACATCATCCTTTTATAGGTATAGACGGTGGTTCCAGTTTTGTTTCATGAGGAGGTGATGAGGGAGTTTCATACCTCCCCCTTAATGGTGCATCTGGGTGTGGAAAAGATATACAAATACCCTCAATGGACGTTTTGTTGGGATGGAATGAGGCATATAATTGCAGAGTTTGTCTCTTGATACCACACATGTCTGTAGGTAAAGGCTGGACATTAAGTTCCATCAGATATAACTCAACCTCTTTAGATCCCATAATGAAAGTGGTATGGAATATAAATGGATTCTATTCTGGGGATTCCATGGATGTTGAAACACCATGAAATTATCTAGATTATTATTCACCAACTTACCAAGTAGATTCACTTATTTTCCATCAGGGAGCATATTTTGATTGAGATTTTGGGGCACTTATATATACATAAGATCATTAAAATCTATAGGGTACCCATAATGATCATATCTAAACATGATTCTTGGTTCATATCTTGGTTTTTTATAGGTTTATAAGAGGCTTTTGGGGCCATTTATGGATGAGCACAATGTTCCACCCCCCACCCAGACAGGGCCATAAAAAATGAAGTATTCATGTTTTGGAATAAATGTTGAGAGCCTTCATGTTAGACATATTCTATAGCTGGGACGATCATTTTCCGTTGGTGGGGTTCACTTATAATAACATTTATCACTCTACTATTGATGTGTAAACATTAGGGGCATTGTATGGGAGACCTTGCAGGTCACCCTTATTGTAACACCCTCAGTTTGAGGTATGTCGTCATTTTATGCTTTTGGTTTTACATTTTGAGTGGTTGAGATACCTTGATAGAATATTTTGTAGTAGTAAAGAGAAAATAGTTGGAAATTTGGATAAAAGAAAAATTCATAGCATGAATAAGTAATTTAAAACATGAATTTTCACTAGGAATATGATGTGATATGTTTCATAGTGTGAATGGTTTCTACTATGTGAAGAGAAAAGTTAACTTTGGATGTGAAAACCATTCAAGTTGTAAAATTATTTTTTGGAAAATAAAAACTGAGGTGACTTGTTTTTAGCTTAAGAGACCTCTTGGAAATTCACATCATAAAATAAATTTACAATATATCAATTAATATAGGTCTAGTCTATGGTTTTAAATCTTCTTTCAGTTCCTACTTTCTCTTTCTTGACTTTGAGGGATACCCTGGGAAATTTTTGATGATCTTTGACATTCGGACTCTGATTCCGATGAATCTTTGGGCGTTCAATTATGGAAATTAAAGGTATGGATCTCATTATTCCTTCTTTCATTATATCTCCTTAAGTTTTATTGAATAGAACCATAGATCAATGTTTTATACTCGAATACATGGGTTTGGATTTTTTTTGTTTAGGATATATTCTTGGGTTTTAATGGAGGAATGGAAGGAAGAATCTAGATTTGTGGAATTGTATTTTAACCTTCATGCCAAACAAACTTGTGGTAAGTGGATTCTCTATCATTATGTTGTTCTAGAACTTGATGGCTTGATTTTTTCTAAATTTTTCTTTTTCTTTTTTTATAAAATAACTTAACAAATTTTATATGAAAAATACCTATTATGAAATGATTTATAAAAGGGGTGATTTTAAAATATTGAAACAAATATGATTTTAAAATAAGGTTAATGTAAATTTGGTTTTCAATAAATGCTTTATTGGTATCTTGTCATAATTATGTTGGTGTGATTTCATGTTCATGTGGGATAGATCATGGTCATAATTACCACCATCAGATTATAATAAACTTGGTATAGAACATAATCAGAAATACCACCATTAGATTGGGTCATAAAGTGACGGTTGAGTGACAGGATGACTCAAAAATCATGAGTATAGGGAGTTATATGGTATATGATTGGTGTTTGGGTGTTTGGGTGTGTAAATGGAATGATTACTCCAAGTTTAAAGAAGTGGAATAAAACTTTGTTTAATGTTTTCATATATGTAACTTGTTTATGTTTTTGATATAAACTGGTTATCTACTTTTCAATTATTTTATATAAAATACACTAACTTATTATTGTACTAATAGAATGTGTTGGGAAGTAGATAAGGATTATATATTGAATTTTATTTTCACACCCTTCTTAGGAACTTTGGTGCATTTGAATATGCCATCTATTGAGATATGGGGAAGGGGGAGGTTTCTTACTTCACTAGTGGTGTTCCTTGATGTCATTGCCATTGTGGTTAGAGTTGGAGTTTTTTAGTGTCTATGAATTCATTTTTAGTGCTTCCACATGGGTTCCGGGGTCTTTATGTTTTATAGTTTTATCCTTACAAACTTATACATTTTTTCATTTTTACTATGATATAGTTTTTTATTAGTTGTTTATTGAATTATATAGTAATTTTATCATGCATCATTTAGATTATCTTGGTTGTTATGACTTTTCCCAATAGTTCATTTGGTTCTTAGGGAAAATCATCCCTTATTATTCTATTAAGCCATTGGAATTTATTTTAAACCTTTATTATCTAGAGTATGTCTCCTAAGGTTAGTAGAACCTCTTACTCCTCTCAAGACAATGAGTCTGGGTGTGATGTTAAAAATGGTATTAGTATTCTTTGTTCCTTAAGTTGGGTAGGTAGAAAAGAGATAGTAATGTTAGAACATTAAATTTATAACATAAAGAGATATATCTAATCTCTTCATACTAAACTTTAAGTTATGAGGTTGGTTTGGGTATAAAATTTTTCTAATAAAATTACAGTTAAATTTTAATCTCATCAACATGGGTTTAGATGATAAGTGTATTATATCGTGAATTAGTACTGAGACTTCCCACTAGGAGTGTATTGTTCATTTTTTGTCTATTACATTGTGAAAAATTATTAAAATGGTTAAAATGGATGATTTTTGAAAAAGGAAATTGTAATGATGGTTTCTTATGGTGATTTGAAAAAAAAATATTAAAGCCTTAGGTTCTTAGAGAGTGATGACTAAATGGTGTTTTGTTCTGGTTATAGAAAATGAAACCGGATAAATTATTTAGAAATAAGGAGGAATAATGTGAGAAAAATGTTATTGAACATAATCCATGAGTGAACCAATAACTTGTACAGAGTATTGTGTAATATTTTCAAGATTTTAGCATAGGAAATCAAAATGATGAACCATAGAAAGTAGATTATTTAGTGAAATTTTAGAAATAGAATCCACCAATTTTTTTAGGGGATTCTAAATCTTATAAAGAGGAATTTTGGATTAACTCTGTGGATATAATATTTAATTTTCTTGGTACACTAGTGGGGATAAAGGTTATGTTAACAACCTACATGTTGGAGGATCTTGCATGCCAATGGTGGGATCTAGCTATCCAAGCTAGAGCTGACCAAGGACTTTTGTGAGATTTCATTGATGAATTTTCAAAAAAAATCAATCCCCATAATTTCAATATAGTAATAATAATATACTTCTTAAACTTAAAGCAAGAAAACATATTTATGACAGGGTATGAATTTAATCTTATGAACTTAGTTCATTTCACTCCAAAAGTAACTACTAGTGTGTCCTTGAAAGTATGCATCTTTGATTCAGGATTATGATCATATATTCAATCCATCATAGTTTTCCTTTGTATTATGGATTATATAGAGATGGTTAATAAGCTGATAGTAGTGGAAAGGGATCTTGTTGGGAATCCTATGGGAAGAAGTATGTTTGTTTCTATGGTAATGGGTGGAAACCCTAATGCTAAAAATAAGAGAAAGAGGGATATATATTATCAAGGAGGTGATGTATCTCAGACATAGATAAATGAATTAGTTAATATTACTCTAAGACCAAATATAAAACCAAGTTGTTTCCAATTCGGTTTTCTTATGTGCAAGAGGAAATAATGTATTATTCCATTAAGAAATTTTCACCACTATGACAAGAAAGGGAATCTCAAGAATTATTATCATAAACTTAGAAGATCTACTGGTGTAATTATCCTCATGTATCTTATGCTTAGAAATAAAAGTCTCATTAGACTAGTTCTCATCCACAGACATAGGTGATCCAGGACATTTTCAGTAACACTTCAATTTTTTAGTTAACACCTCATCAAGAAAGAAATATATATCCTATGGTAACTGATTGACATATTTATATAGCATAACCAGGTATTAAGATCAAGCAACCAGGTCCCTCCATGGTCCAAGGTACAATCCTTTTAAACTCAACTCTTATGCATGTCTTTTTTGGATATTGGTATATCACATTCTTTCTTTTTTCTTCTATGGTTAAGAAATTGGCACTATACATGGAAATTATGCCTTATATCATGAATATTAAGACACCCCTTGAATAATGGGAGTGTATAGGATTAAAATTATCTAGTTTTGAATCTCCCTTTTGTCTCGTATTTTGGCGAGATGATGTTTGAATGTGTTGATGTCTTGGTTTTTTGCGATTTGCGAAGGCACTGTGATGCCATTTCTTTTCAATCATTTTTTGTGACTTTTGGTGCCTACTGTGAGGCGATGAATATGGTGGTGGTGATGACATAGATGGCTCTGTTTGTGATATTCATGGAGGTTTTATAGTTCTATGTGATGTTTTTGTTTTTGTGGAAGGATGAACATTTGATCTGAAGCGATGGGTTATGGTTGAGTTTATCGGCAGCGTTGCTGCGTGTGTTGGTTCTAGTGTTGGTCTTGTCAGCTCGGTGGTCAGTCTCACCGGTCGTCTCGCTGGAGTGATACTACGGTGGTGATGATTGATGGACGGGTGCATGGCTCAAGGTGGGTGTATGTCACAGCTGGCATATGATAGGTTGTTTGTTTTTGAATTTTGTAATGATTTTGGAAGGCGATGATGTTTTTGAATTTTAGTCGTGGTTCCTCCCACCTCATGATTTGTAATGGGTATCGGACACCCATAAACCGGTTTTCAGAAAATGAAAAAAAATGATTGCAGGTATAGGATTAAAATTCTCAACATATTCCATTATCATTGATGTGGTGTAGTTTCTATGGGATTTTACAGTCCTAGAGATGGTTTTTTATTTAATCTTTGGTATGGACTGGGTGGTGGGATTTAAAGCCCATATTGACTGCTATTCTTGACAAGTGATGTTTACATACCTAGATGGATCTATTAATGTATTTAATGGGGATTAGAATATAAAAACAGGTATATTAGGACCTTTAATGATAGTGTAAGGAACCATCTTTAGTCATTTAGTAGCAATGACATTGGAAATTGCTAATTAAACTGGAAATGGGACTCTTATTTCCACAGTGGATCGATACCTGGATATCTTTTTGAATGATTTCTATGGGTTTCCACCTGAATGGGAAATAAAATTTTCTATAAATATACTCTAGATAACAAACCCTGTTTTGATACCATATTACATAATGGATTCAACAGAGTTGTTAGATTTAAAGGTTCGGATAGAAGAGTTTGAAATTAAAGGCTACATCAAACCCAGTATATCACCTTTGGCTACACCAATTTTATTCATAAATAAGGTAGATGATTATCTATTATTATGTGTTGATTATCATAATATAAGTAAATTTGTGATAAAAAAAATAGTACCCTCTCCTAGAATCGATGATATTTTTGATCAATTAAAGGGGTCCAAATGGTTCTCCAAAATCGATTCATACTCAGGATATCATCATCTTAGAGTTAGAATATATAATATTCTGAAGATAGAATTATGAAGTAGATATGTCCATTATTAATATGTTTTAATTCCCTTTGGTTTAAAAAATCCACCTGTAGTATTCATGGCCTTGATGAACCATATCTTCCACGGGTACATCGACTCCTTTTTTATTGTATTTTTTATGATATTTTGGTTTACTCTTGAAGAAGAAATGACCATGAGGATCACTTGGACATTGTACTAAGTACATTATGGAACTATAATTTTTATGATAAGTTTTCTAAGTGTGACTTATATCTCTAATAAGTTATTTTCCTAGTCCATGTAATTTCTAAAGAAGGAATATCATCCGATCTTGCAATTATAGAAGCAGTAATCTCTTGATAGAAACCAAAGAATATTTTTGAGATACGTAGATTTCTGGGATTAGTGGGCTATTATCATCACTTTTTTTTGGATTTCTCAAGGATTTATTCTCCCATGACTACTTTGATAAGAAAATTTATTACATTTACAAGGAAAAATTTTAGTTGGAAATGATTTTTAGATCTTAAATCTTATCTCACGTTATCATGCATCCTAATATTTCTAGAACCAAGTTAGGGTTATGTGGTATATTTTAATGCATCTATAAATGGTTTGGGTTTTGTTCTCATGCATGGAGACCATTTTTTGTCCTATATTTCAAGGTAGTTGTGAATGCAAGAGGAACACTATCCTATGCATGACCTAAAATTTGCTACAGTTTCTCAAGCTTTACAGACTTGGTGGAGTTATCTATTTAGAGAAAAGTTCACATTTTTTCACTAACCATAACAGATTGAAATACATATTTTCTCAATGATACTTGAACTTAAGGAAATGTGTATGGATGGAGTACCTCCAAATGTTGGATTTCAACTTGGTATACACACTTGGTAAAGGGAATTTTTTAGAATATGCTTTGAGCCATAAATCATATAGAGAAGTGGTCTAAGAAGCTTGTGACTAATGGAAGTTGATGAGCATGATTATTGACATGCATCTAGATTACAATACATAGGATAAACATGCAATATTATTTCTATTTAATCACATTTTTAACTTAATGGGGTTGGTAAAAGAAGCTTAGACATCATCATTAGTTAAAACCTAAATTGTGGGGATACTTATAATGACTAGAAAAAGGATGAAAAATCCTTGTTACATTTTTATAATTGAATTGAATTCCATATTTCTAGATAAGAAATCTTCTCTTAGCATGTCACCATTTGAAATAATCTATTCATATGGTTATTCAAAAAATATACAGGGTAATGAGAGAAAATTTATGGTGGTCACGTATGAGATGTAATATTTCTAATTATGTGACGAAATGTTTAACTTGTCAATAGTTAAAAGTTAAGAATAAAAGACCAGCTGGTATATTTCAATCTATGCCTATATCAGTATAGAAGTGGGAGCATATTTCCATGGACTTTTTCATAGGTCTACCAAGAACTTCGCATAAGAATGATGTTATTTTGGTGATTGTGGATCGACTCACCAATTTGGAACAATTTATCCCTATTAAATAATCAAATATAGTAGAGTAATTGACAAGTTTTATATCTGATAAGTGGTAAAGTTACATGAAGTTATAGTTTCAATTGTATTTGATAAAGATCCATGTTTCACTTCTTGATTATAGTAGTTATTACAACAGGCTCTTAGGAGTAAATTGACCATGATCATGGCATATAATCCATATATGGAAGGGTATTCGGAATACAAAATTTATAAATTGGAAGATATTATTAGGGATTGTGTCATGGAATTTAGGGGATCTTGGGAAGACCATATGCCTTTGGTGGAATTCTCCTATAATAACATCTATTATGTGACAATAAAAATGGTCCCATTTAAATATTTGTATGTCCTTCCTTTTCTTTCTCCATTATGTTGGGTGTAAATAGGATAGACATAATTGTTTGGACCAAGTATTGTATATGTGAATACATAGAAGATCTATATGATTCATAAATGAATGACTACAGCTCAAATCCAATAAAAATTGTATGATTACAATCATCATTGACCCTTATTATTTGATGTGAGTGATCACATATTCTTGAAAGTTTCACTATGTATTGGTCATCAATGCTTGGGGAAACAAGGGAAGTTGGCACCATGGTATGTGGGACCATTGGAGATTTTTTAATGGATTGGAATTGTAACATATTGGTTAAACTTACCACAAATATATGGTGTTTTATATAATGTATTTCATGTTTCTTATCTAAAGAAGTATCACCCAAGTCCTTGTCATGTGATCAGTTGGGATCATATTACTCTTGATCCTGATGTGACCGATTCAGATTATAAATAGATAGGAAAAGACCATATAATGGAGATATATTTCTTAGGTATGAATTTTATAGAGGCATGGTCAGGTTTAAGAGGAAATATGGGAATGGGTTAATTTTATTCAGAAGTAATGGACTGATTTATTCAAGGAAAACATTGATTTATAGCTTCCTAAGGACAGAATCCTAGTGTTTTGGAGAATGTAACACCCTCAGTTTGAGGAATTTCTTTTCTTATGCTTTTTTTATGTTTGGATTCATCAAGATACCTTTCTAGAATATTTTAAAGGAGAAAAGGGAAAATAGTAAGGAATTTGGATATAGAAAAAATTCATGTCGTGAATAGTACATTCATGATGTGAATTTGAAATGTGGAGACATTGTGAGATGTTTCATAGTGTGAATGTTTTTCACCAGGTGAAGGGATAAGGTAACTCATGATGTGAAAACCATTCACATCATGAAATGGTTTTCTAGAAAATAAAAACTGAGGTGATTGGATTTTTAGTACAAACATCCTCTCAGAAATTCATGTCTTAGACTCCCTTTACATGACATGAATTCATTGGTCTGGGCTATTTTAATCCAACCTATGGTTATAAATCCTCATTTAGTTATTTTTTCTCCCTCTTTAATTCTATAGATAACCTAGGTAATTTTTTATGATCTTTGACAGCCAAAATCTAATTCCAATGAATCTTTAGGAGTTCAATTGTGGAAATTAAAGGTTATGATCTTTTTCTTCCTTATATTGGATCTACTCGGGTTTTCTTGAATGGACCCATGGATCTGTCTGTAATACCTATATATACGGGGTTATATTTCTATTTATGATATATTCTTGGGATTTAATAAATTAAAGGAAGTAAGTGGCTAGATATATGGAATTACCTTTGATCCTTAATGTCAAACAAACATGAGGTAGGTGGATTTTTTCTCACTCTATCATTCTAAAACTTGATGGCTTGAGTTTTTATAAATTGTTATTTTGATTTATTTGAAAATATATTGAGTAAATTTATATGAAAAAACCTTGTTATGATATAATTTATAAAATGGTTGGTTTTAAAAGATAAAAACGAAGTTTATTTCAAAAAAAAGTTTAATGTAAATTGGGTTTTCAATAAATGATTTATTTTTAGCTTGTCATAATTATGTTGGTGTGAGTTAATGTTCATGTGGGATGGATCATGGTTAGAAGTACCACCATCAAATGATAATAAACTTTGGATGGATCATTATTGGAATTACCATTGTCAAATTGTATCACCAAGTGATGGTTGTGTGACAGGATGACTCACCACTTGTGAGTATAGGGAGGTCCATAGTTTATTTATGGTGTGTGGGTGTGGGTGTGGATATAGTATGATTACACTAAGGGAAAATAAGTATAATAAAACCTTGTTTAATTTTATTATATGTGGAACTTGTTTATGGTTTTAATATAAACTAGTTTTTTATTTTCAAATGTTTTATATAAAATATGCTAACTAGTTATTTTCCTAGTGGTGTGTGTTGGGAAGTATTTGGAAATTATCTATTGAGTTTTATTTTCACCCCCTACTTGGGAACTTTGTTTATTTTTCATATTTCATTTACCGAGATACATGTAAGGCATAGGTTTCATACTTCACTAGTGGTGTTCTTTGATGCCATTTCTAATGTGGTTGGAGTTGAAGATATGGAGTGTCTATGTATCAGTCTGCAGTAGTGCCACATGGGTGCCTGAGTCTTTATGTTTTGGATTTTTAGCTTTACATTCTTATTAATTTTTTCATACTTACTCTAATATAGTTTTTTTATTGTTATTTAATTTATTTTTATGGTTTATTTTCTCATGCACCATTCAGATTGTCTTGGTTGGTATGGATTTTCCCTACAGGTCATTTGGTTCTTAGGGAAAATTATCCCCTAATATTTTCTTAATCATTTGGAATTTATTTCTAGCCTTTAGTGTCTTGGGGGTGTCACATATGGTTAGTATCACCTATTCCTCATCAAAAGTCAATGAGCTAGTGGGAATGTTACACTTTTGTTTGACTAAGATTGGCAAGACATCTCTTTTTGGGACAAAACTAGTGTTGGAAATGATGAAAAGGGTTTAATTGGCATGTGCGTTAGATTGAGATAGGTGGAAAATGACTAAAAGGGGGTGAATAGTCTTTTAAAACTTTTAAATAAAATAATAAATCAGATTATATTATTTAATGAATCAAAAATGAGTGCATTTTTTAGAATATAGTGTAGTGGAAATAAAAAATATGAACACAATATTTTTATAGTGGTTCAAATCACCAATATCCTAGTCCACTGTTCAATATTCTCTACTTGATGAGAATATAGGTATCTACTAAGGAAACTCACTTTTAAAGGAGTGATATCCTATTTATAGACTCTTCATTTTATAATACCCAAAGGCATAACCCAGAATTTTTATAGGAGTCAAGACCTATTTTGATGTGACATTGTTTGGGAGTCACAACCCAATTTAACCTGACTTGTGTTTAGGAGTCACAACTCAATTTGTTGGTTTTGGACATATTGGAAGTGTTTCAGTGGAGGTTGATATATTAACATTTATTTTAATATTATTTTTCCGAAACCAAGAGAGGGTATCTTTCACATCATATTTATAATTAATTGATTTAATATCTGAAAAATAAATACTTGGGCTTAGGAATTTTCTTTGTTGATTATTCTTGATCGTCATAAAAGGACCTTCCGAATTTCCTTAGTTTTTCTTGTGAGGATCCAAGGGTAGAATCCCTCTAGTGGTGATCCATATGTGCTCCAATGGTCTCTAAAAAACATAACCTGTTCTCTGGGTGCTGGCGCGGAAAATCGAATGTCTTGCATTGTTCGTTCTTGATTTCTCATTCTTAGGTCTTGAAGAAATTATCTCTTGGGTTTCTCATTCTTGAGAGGGAGAGAGGATGAGGAGTCTAGAGATAATTCATTTTTTCCAACAATTCTATATTCCCTAACTTGGAATTAGTTTCAAATTCTTTACACAATAGACATAACTATCTATTTCTTATGTTGGGATTTCAGTTAAAAATTTAATTGCATAACATTCAATAAATATAATTAAATACCATTAATTAAAACCCATGCCACATTATAATATTATTATTATTATTTTTTGGTGAGCCAACTTTTTCAAAATAGATAAATAATATTTACCAGCTCATGAATAATTATTTTATCACCGGACACGAACTTGGTCTGTTTCAACTCCTCTTGAATTTATTGAACACCCAAATAAATATTTTATTCTCATAAATAAATATTTTATTCACATAATATTAAATAAATATTTATTATATATTCAATAAAATAAATAAATATATTTTATTCATAATCTAGTGAATAAATATTTATTTAATTTATGTGATAAATATAAATTGAATAAAACTATTCATCATTCTTGAGAATAACATTTATTCCATTAATTAAATTCAAATATAATTTAATCAAGACCAATAGAAACACTTAGTGTGTGTCCCTCTAGGATTCTTTCTCATTGGCACTATACGGGATTTCCTAAATTCCAATATTACTATCTAGAAACAGGTTAAGGTGCCCAAGAGAAAGAACTTAAAGTTATAATGAAGAAAACCACATATGAATGCTCACTTTGTAATATAATCCCTTTTTCACAATATCTCATCATGTAGGTTCCATGAAAGTGTCATCAACCTATATGCTCAATACATCATTCTTTGACTATCTGAAATAAAATTGTCATTACACCATGGCTGTGGAATTTAGGGCTTTGGTTCTATTTCAATCAAGGGGATAATATATATACTTTTATAAATATGGAAGGGAAAAATCCTTCCTTGGATTATCCATTAAGAACATATCATTCATTACACACCCAATGTACCCTACTTCTCGCCAACATATGGCATAATAGTTTTCATCATAAAATCTAATTGCATGATTCATGACATGAATTAATGATAATCTTAAAGTCTAAATACAATTACACATGTTTATAGATAGGAATATCTGATGACACCAAAACATGAATAATTCCTACTGGTGGGTCAGTTTTAATAATCTTCCATCTTATAGATTACCAAGTGTGGACTAAATGAGAATAAGTGTCATCTGCTTATGAGTACTCGCACATTACAGTCTATATACTATGTGTCCCATCATAGTATATTATCCAACCATAGAACTATATTAAGAATATTTTCATAGAACTTCAAGGTTATCATCATAGCGGGGAACTACTATGACCTTATCAATGCGAAAAATACTCTAGGACATTATTATATTGAATTCATGCATAACAATGAACAATATATAATAATATGTTTAATTTAATATTTAATCCATAAAATATTCATGTAACAAAATTAAAAATAGTTGGTTCTAGGAAAAAAACTCTAAAAAACTCTCAATTTGACTAGAGACAACTTATTATGACTTTTAGTCCGCTAGACCTCACATTATAATCATGTTTTTGCTAAGTCAAGGATTTAGTCAAGGGGTCTGCCACATTATTTTCTATTGAAATATTTCTCACTGCAACCTCACCTCTCTGAGAAAAATCCCTCAAGATATGATCCTTCTGAAGTATGTGCTTTGTTCACTGATGTGACCTTGTCTCTTTTGTGAGAGCCACCGCTGCAGTATTATCACAATAGGGTGTGATGGGATCTTTACTATTGGGTACCACATCAAGATCTTAGATGAAATTTTTAATCCAAACTACTTCTTTTACTACCTCAGAAGCTAAAATATACTTGGAATTTACTGTAGAATCTGCGACCATAGCCTTCTTTGAGCTCTTCCAGCTCACAACACCTCCATTCAAAGTGAAGATATATCCTGTTTGTGATTTCACATCATCTTGATCAGTTTAGAAACTAGCATATTCATATCCTTTGATGACTATTTCCCCATGTCCTCCATAAACTAGGAACATATCCTTAGTACGCCTTATATACTTAAGTATAGTCTTTACTTCAATCCAATGGTGGTCACCTAGATCATCTTGATATCTGCCTACCACACTTAATACATAGGCAACATCTAGCCTAGTACATAGCATAGCATACATGAATGACCCAATCACTGATGTGTATGGAATACTTGTCATTCTATTTCTTTTCTTATGGGTCTAAGGACACATTTTCTTGGAAATATGAATGCCATGTGATTCTAGAAACAACCCCCTCTTAGATTGTTTCATATTGTCTTTAGTATTTTGTTAATGTATGTACTTTGACTTAGGCCGAGTAACCTATTGAATCTATCAGGATGGATTTTGATCCCAATAATAAATATTATCTCGCCCGAGCCTTTCATGGAAAAACAATTTATTCAACCACACCTTAACAGATTGTAAGACTGGTATTTCATTTCCAATAAGTAATTTTTCATCAAAATATACTATTAAGAAAATTAATTCACTCCTAATAAACTGTTTGTAGACACAAGGATCACATTTTTTCTTTATAAAACCAAATTTTTTTATGGATTCATAAAAATTAATGTTCTATGACCTAGATGCTTTCTTTAATCCATAAATGTATTTTTGAAACTTGTATATCTTATTTTCATTCTTTGGAGTCAAAAAACCTTTAGGTTGTGTCGTGTAGATATCTTCCTAAAAGTTTCTGTTAAGAAAGGTTGTTTTGATATCCATTTGAGAAATCCCATAGTCATGGTAATCTGTGATTTAAATTATAATTCTGATGGATTTTAGCATTGAAACTAGGGAAAAGTTTTTGTCGTAGTAAATGTCTTGACGTTGTTTAAACCCCGTTGCAACCATTTTCACCTTATAGGTACTGAATTTTCCTTTCATGTCCCATTTCTTATCAAATACCCATTTGCAACCAATGGGCTTTACATCCACTGTATGATCTACCAAAATCCAAAATTGGTTCTGGTACATGGAATCCATTTCATAATTCATATATTCTTACCACTTGGAAACATCTATGCCACTTACTACTTCCTTATAGGTTAGAGGATCATTATTATCAACTAATAATGAGTCACCATCCTTATTAACTAGGAAACCATATCATTTTGGGTCTCTAACATATCTTGTAATCCTATGCAATTCTTGTGTCACTGGAACTGTTTCTTCTTCCATGGGACTTTGTGGAATCTGATCATGTACCAACTCTTGTGTTCCTTGAGCCTCAACTTCATAAAAGTTTATCTCACTCCCACTATCTCTTTTTGATATGTGATCTGTCTCAAGGAATATGGCATGTTTTTTCACTATAACCTTTTTTTTGAGGGGTCGTATAGGTAATATCCCCTTATTTACTTGGGGTATCCTATAAAGGTACACTTTATGCCTTGGGGTGCAAGTTTGTTACCTAAAGTGGCCTTAACAAACTCTTCACTTCCCCACACATGTAAATTCAATAAAATGGTTTTTCTTACACTCCAAAATTCATATGGACTACCATTTATCTATTTATTTGGTACTTGGTTTAGTATGTGTGTCATTGTTTGTAATGCATATCCCCAAAAAGATAATGGAAGACTCACATGACTCATCATTGATCTCACCATGTCCAATAAGGTGTGGTTACTCCTTTCACTTACACTAGTCCACTATGGTGTATAAAGAAGAGTGATTTGGGATAGGATCCCAAACTCTCTTAAGTAATCAATTAAGTCTTGATTAAGATATTCTTCACCATGGTCTGAGAAGAGTTTCTTAATATTTCTACCAAGCTGGTTCACAACTATATTATTTTATTCTTTGAATTTATTAAAAGAATCTCACTTATACCTCATTAAGTAAATATATCCATATCTAGTAAAATCATCAGTAAAAGTTATAAAGTATGAGTACCCACCCCTTCCTTCAACTGGAAATGGTACACACACATTGGTATGAACTAATTAAAGAATCTATTTATCTCTTTAACCTTTCCCACTAAATGGGGATTTGGTCATTTTTTCTTGTAAACATGTGTGACATACACCAAGTGTTTTTAGTTTGAAAGAATATAAATATCCATCTTGATGTAATTTTGTAAATTATTTATCATTTACATGACCTAGCTGGTGATTCCAAAGTTGGGTGTTGCATGAGTCATGTGAAGTAACTTTGTTATCGATTTCCATTACTTAGTTCGTGTAATACAACAAATAATGATCATTGTGTAAATGTGCCTTACCATAAAACAATGTAATATTTATAAAATAAGAAACATTTATTTCCAAATTTGAAAATTAATCCATAAATATCTAGTCTGGATACCAAAATAATGTTTTTGGTAACTAAAGGCACATAATAACAACCCTTTAAAACTAATATCATTCTGGTTGGAAATGTGAGGAGGTAATCCCAAATAGCTTTAGTATAAATTTTAGCTATGTTGGATGCTCATAGATCTACCTCCTCTCAATCAATTTTTCTAAATCTACTTAGTTCTTATATTTGAATACATATGTGATAACTACAAGTTGTATTTAATACCCAATTAGTAGAAATAGATAAATTTCACTCTATAAAAAATACTCAAGAAGCTTCCCCTTGATTATTTAGTTGGGTGCAGTTTTTCTTCCAGTGGCCCTTCTTACTGCATGCAAAATAGAAAACATCTTATTCCCTTACTTCCCCTTTAATCTTATTCTTATTGGAAGGGTGTGAAGAATATTTGGTCTTAAATATCTTTTCTTTCACTTTCCATTTGTTCACCATAAGGAAGGAAGGCTTTTCACGCTTCATATCTTTATCTACTTGGCGAAGGAGGATAAGAAGATCTGGCAAAGACTTATCAATGTTTTTCATATTAAAATTCACTACAAAACTAGAGAATATTTGAGGAGCTAATGATATAATGATGTCGGTGGCTAGTTATTCAAGTATTTTAAACCCTAGAACCTCTAGGTGCTCAATGTAGCCAATGATCTTGACTACATGAGGCCCAGCTAGGGAACCCTCTCCAAGATTACTCTGAAAGAGAACCTCGGAAATCTCAAACCATTCCTATCTTTCTCTCTCTTAGTAAAGACAATGAAGGTGCTCAAACATGCTATACATATCCATGTTTTCATGAGACTTAATGAGTTAAATAGACATGGATGAAAGCATCAAACATTTAACATTGACCACATTGTTTATATGTTTTTCATAGACTAGGAACTCTTCATCACTCGCCTCTTGAGTAGGTCGATTAGGCACTGAGGATTTTATCACGTAAGATTTTCGTTCATAGCATATAAAAACCCGAAGGCATCTAAACCACTCCTAAAAGTTACTGCCAATGAGGAGATTTTATTTATCCAATCTTGATCATAGGGATAGTATGGATGAAGACTTGTCATTTTATTCTAAAATTAAAATATAATATTATCAGTATTTTTCTTGAATATAAATTTTGTGAGAAAAAATAAATGAATTGATTTTATTAAATCTCCTGCTATTTTATCAAGTCCTAATAACCCTCACCATTGAACTTGGAATGTCTAGTTTCTATTACATTCTAGTGGAAAGGATCCATATTCCCCTTTACATAACCCCAATAAGGTTTGTTCAAGCTATTTTGAAGGTATTTAGGTAGAAAAGTTTTTTCCAACTCTAGGCTTGCAGCTCCTTGATCTGTTGAGTGCACTCCCAAATCTAGAAATCCTGACTTGTATTTTCTCAACACTTACCTTCAAATTACACCAAGTCTAGAAAGGGATACTTCTCTTGATGTAAAATGGTTAATTCAACATGAAGTCTTCATAAGAACTCCCCTTATAAAAGTAAGTATCCCAACACGGGTTGATCAAACACATAGTTCTATTGAGTTTTGTTCCTAATAAAATAATAGAAGGCTTGTTCTAACTTAATATTATATTGAGGTACTTTATTTTATTATGCATAAATTTTTATCTTATTTTATCCTTTACATGTCTTATTAATATTTAAGTAGATGTTTACTTAATTAATTAACCATGTTTGGATAAAACATTTCCGTATAATAAATTTTCTTTAAATTCTATATTTTCATATTAATTCATTTATGTGATCACGGTATTACATCAATAAATATAATTTTAATTCATTAGATAGAAAATAATTAATTAATTAAATTACCTGATCATGAGCTTATCTAATGGTTGATTTAATGAGTGGAAATTAAATCAACCTATGACCTAGGGAAAATAACTCCTTATGTCAGATTTGGCATGAGCTACAGCATTACACATGTCCACTTATATATCATTGAGTTGGCGCCATTATGGTTCCATATTGAACTCTCTCCACGCACCATGGGATGATTCATTAATTACAAATATTTATTACTCACACGCATGTGAGGGGGACCAAAGGATTGGTTAAAGGGAATTACATAAATATCCTTGGACATACTTGTCTTACATAATAATGGAGGGACGGATGACTTGCAGGACATATTTTAATTTAATATTAAATAATTGAAAAACCATGTAATAAATTTAATTAAATAAATGCCAACACATACATAGGTCTTGGTCAAGCTCATGATCGGTCATACATGCAACGAATACATAAAAATTAATTGTCTAGCATTCATTTCTTTATTGATTATTTATTATTAAGATGAACACGATTGTATTAATTAATTAATTAATTAATTAATTAATTCCCTTTCATCTTAATGATCATTCAAAATTAATTGTAGATACCCATAAATTTGAAATTCATGGAAAATAAACAGCAAAACCATTAATGACATATTTATTAGAGTAAATTAATTGAACATTTAAAATTATTTAAAATCACTATTAAATTTTCAAACACACAACAGTTTACCAATTAATAAAATAAGGTTTTGTGGGAAACTACATGGCATGTACATACAGCTACACACTATGTACCTCAGTTTTTGTATATCCAAGTCACACGCCTGGGGCTTCAGTATGTTAACTTGTCCAGACTACATGGTGTGTACATGAAAACCACACACCCTATATTTGCTTTTCACATTCCAGTTCGGCCTGGTCAACACACAGTGTAAAATAAAAGCACCACATGTTTTTAATTACTCGATACATCTAGATACAATGCCCATGGGTATACAGTGTGTGCTCCAGCCGCACACCATGTAACCTAGCTTTACCAGCCAAAGATTTGGAACTTATAAATGGAATCTCTGGTCATTCTTCATTTGTTCTTAAAATATCTGAGAAAATGAAACACTAAAAAAATGTGATTAATATGTTGATAACATGTTAATTCAAATCAGATTAAATAAAAAATAACATGAAATAAAAATCTAACCAAAATTGCACATAAATCAACAATCAAATAAATAATTATAAATTTAAATGTAACCTCCCTTTGATACCACTTATTGGTTACAGACGTAGTAGAATTATTATGGTGGAGGGTGATATATTAAAATTTCTTTTAATAATTGTTTTCTGAAACCAAGAGAGATGATCTTTCACGTCAAATTTATAATTAATTTATTTAATATCTGAATAAATAAATACCTAGGATTAGGAAATTTCTTATTTTATGATTGTTGATTGTCCAAAAATTTTCTTCTAAATTGATTTCATGGTTCTTATTAGGATACAAAGGTAGAATCCCTCTAGCGGTGATCCACGCATTCTCTAATGGTCTCCAAGAAATTTCACTCGTTCTCTGAGTGCTAACATAGTGAATCAAATGTCTTACATTGTTCATTCTCGATCGCTAATTATTTTTCCTTGAATAAATTCTCTCTTGGGTTTCTTGTTATTGATAGGGAGAGAGGATGAGGAGTTGAAAGATAATTCATTGTGTGCAAAAATTCTCTATTCCCTAACTTGGAATTGGTTTTGAATGCTTTACACAATAGATGTAGTCGTCTATTTATAGATATGGGATTTCAGTTACAAAATTTAATTGCATAAAATCCATTAAATATAATTATAACCATTAATGAAACCCCATACCACATAATAATAATAATATTATTATTATTATTATTATTATTATTATTATTATTATTATTTTATGGTATATCAACTTGCACAAAATGGATAAATAATATTTATCGGCTCTTAAATAATTATTTTATTACCAGACACGGTCTTGGTCTATTTAAAATCCCCATGAATTTATTGAATACCTGAATAAATATTTTATTCTATTAAATAAATATTTTATTCACAAACTAGTAAATAAATATTTATTAAATATAAAATAAAATAAATATATATATTTTATTCACAATCTGGTGAATACATATTTATTTAATTTATGCGATCAATGTAACTTGAATAAAATTATTCCTTGGTCTTGAGAATAATATTTATTCCATTAATTAAATTAAAATATAATTTAAATGAGACCAACAGAAACACTTAGTGTGTGACTCTCTAGGATTCTTTCTCATTAGCACTAGGTGGTCTTGCCTAAAGTCCAAGATTACTATCTAGCAATGGGTCAAGGCAACCAAGAGAAAGAAATTAAATTCACAACAACAATAACCACATATGAATGATCATTGTGTAATATAATCTCTTTATCATAATATCTCATCAAGAAGATTGCATGACGGTGTCATTAACCTATATGGTTGATACATAATTCTTTAACTATCTGAAATAAAATCATCGTTACACCATGGATATAGAATTTAGGGTGATGGTTCTATTCCAATCAAAGGGTTGAAATATTAACTTCTATAAATATGGAAGGGATAAATCCTTCCTTAACTTATCCATTAATAACATTTTATTCCTGACACACCCAATGTACCCTACTTCTCACTAACATATGGCGTGATGGTTTTCATCAGAAAATCTAAGTGCGTGAGTCATGGCATGCATTAATAATAATCTTAAATTTTAAGGACCATTACACATGATCGCAGATAAGAATATCTAATGACACCAAAACATGCAGAATTCCTACTGACGGGTCTGTTCTCATAATCTACCATCTTGGAGATTACTATGTGTGAACTTCATTTGAATAAGTCTCATATGATTATGATTACTCACACCTGACGGCCTATATACTATGTGTCCCATCATAGCATGTTATCCAACCATAGAACTATATTAATAATATTTTCATAGCACTTCAAGTTTCTCAACATAGCAGGGAACTACTATGACCTTATCAATTCCAAAAATACTCTAAGATATTATTACATTAAATTAATGTAGAACAATGAACAATATGTAATAATATTTTTAATTTAATATTTAATACATCAAATATTCATGTAATCAAAGTACAAATAGTTAGTTCTAGGAAACTAACTCTAACACAGTTACCTTCCTTTTAGTTGGTAGACTAACTAATATGAGACTTTCTTTTGATTAGGAAAATCATAAACCAATACTACAAATTAAAAACAGTTAAAGAAAAAATAATATGATGAAAACCAGTAAACAATTAAAACCAATAGGGATCAAAATATGTTGAAGATGATGTATCTTGATGATCTTTGATCACTCTAGCAGTAATGATTGGAATAGTTAAAGTTGCTTCATGATCACTGTAATGGAACACTAGTTACAGAAGAACTTAATCATGTTTCAAAATAAATGTTATTGTCATCAAGTATTCAAAACAGTCATTCAGTATTACTTTACAATTCATCCTTTTTTATTTATTTATCAACTAATGCCCAATGTTCATCTTCTTTTCTCTTCATGTGGGAGTTTCCTAAACTCATCATTATCATACAATGGTTAGAAATTTTTAAAATATGGAAACATGCCATTATTTGTTAATACTTCACATGTATTAAATAATAATATTTAATTTCTTTAATTCCTTCATTAAACCCATCAAAAAAAATCTAATATGATAATTTGAATAAATGATATTATTTAAAATAGATAAAATGATAAAAATCACTCTTATAGACTTATAGTAATTTAATAATTCAAAAACTATAAAAACCATAGTATAAAATAAATACTATAAAAATTATTATTTCCATAATTATTTCCATGATATTTTTTATTCAATATATTATAAATTAGTTATACATGATATTTATTTATTTTTCAAATCAATAAAACAATTAAAATGATTAATTAATCTTGAAATTAATTAAAATATTAAAATATCCCTAAAACGTCGCATGCTAGAAGATATAAATTTTCACAAAAATAAACAAAATAAAGAACTTATCATGTGATGCATGGGAATTATGGTCAGTTAAATTACTTTTGGTGGGTTTTTCTTGCAGTCACTTTGAAAATTAGTGATGTGGTCACTTTGAAAAATACCTGATGTGTCCACTTGAAATAATACTTTCGGTCACTTTACATCATGTGATCATATTACTTCATGGGGAAACTTTAAATTACTCATGGGGAAACTTTAAATTACTCATGTGGTCACTTGTAAAATATATATGGTCACCTGAATAAATATCCCCATGGTATGTTGGTGCTCTATGGTTACTTGAAACTGAATTTCCCGTAACTTAAAACACTTGCAGTCACTTTAAAATTATAACTCAATGTAAGTTAAATACCCACTCACAATAGGTTCAAAAATATCACTTGATATAACTTACCTCACACTAAAATGATTCACATTAGATTAAAGTAACACTTTCAGTAACTATAAAAATAACGGTAACTTCAAGTGGCTTCATGTTCACTTTTTATATCCATGGAAAGTTCCAGAACACCTATTCATGGTAGGTTTTAAAAATGAAACTCATGGTCACTTCATATTCCTCATGGTAACTTTATATATAAAATCCATAGTAGATTTATTATATTTTCATATGAGCATGTGAGTATATAGAAGGACAAGATGGGTTGCATGAAAGTAGGATAGGTGGTGCGCTCAAGAAGAGGTTTTTTCATCGGAGGAGGTCGCTACCAATGTCTTCATGCCATTATACACCACAATAATCAAATGTTACTTCAAGTACTATTGATCATGGATGGATGTGATGAATCTAATGCTAAATTGATGTCGACATGCTTCCACTGAGAATCCTACCTACTCACATGGATTAAGGAACTCACCGAAGCTAGTGGCTGGTGCGTGGGAGAGAATAAGAAATGCTGAACTGGTTAAGCGGTGGATGAGGATCTATACAGTCGAGTGAATACTTTGCATGGATGTTTTGTTTGGGGTGATAAGAACTGTTGACATACTGGTTCCAAATCCATGTGAAGGATAAGCACTAAAAAATGTTGATAAAGGGGTTTATTCATCAGTACTAAAAAAAGCACTGATAAAAGTCAAAAAAACAATGATTAGAAAGATTTTTTTTCTTGAAAATTTGAAGGGAGGACCAACCCCCCCCCCTTATTAGTTCCCAACTCCCCCCCCCCCCTTTATTAGTGCCCAACTCCCCCCCCCCCTTTAACAGCACTTTTCTAGCCTCCCCCACCCCCTTTAATAGTATTAGGAACCAACCCCCCCCCACCCCCAACAATGATATGCATTGTCTCACCCGCCCGCACGCGCCCCTTCCTTTGATGAGTTTTGAACCTGAGACATCCCCCTCATAATCTCGCATCTTTTTCACTCACCTATACTATTTTTTTTTATTTTTTTTATGATATATATGTATATTTATATATATTTCATTAAAGTTTTTATACATATATTTATTTATTTATATATATATATATATATTATTTATTTATTTATATATTTATTTATATATATATATTTAAATACATATATATAATATGTTGTTTGTGTGTGTGTATGTTTATAAATACATACATACATATATATATTTATATATGTGTAAATCTATAAATATAATTATACATATTTATATTTATTTGCATATATCATATATTAATATTTATTAGATATAAATATATATATATATATATGTTTTTCAATACACACACAAATATATTTATATATATATATAAACATTATATATATATATAAATTAATTTATATGTATATAAATATTCATAAATTTGTATTTTAAATAAAATGGATATTATTCTTTATTTAGATAAGTTTTATATATTAAGAAATGTATTTTATATGTAAATATACTTAATTATTTATTTATAAAATTAAGTTTTTATGTGTAAATATATAAAAAATATGTATATATTGTTATATATTTAATTATAAATAATATTACATTGTGAAAAACGATAAAATTTTAAAACCATAATATCAATATGAATGTGATCCCTGGGAGTAAATTTAGTCCCTATTGAAAATGAACAAAAAGAACCCCTTAAATGAGGTTGAAATTCCATCGAATGTTAAAGAATTGGGGTACCCCTAATAAAAATCAGTTTTGGAGGCCTTCTAGGCCTTTTTTTCCCTTGAAAAATGTGGAAAGAGATTTACCTCTATGATTAGTGTATGGGGATCATCGTAGGCTTTGATTTGATATGTGGTTTATCTCAAATAGACACTCAGATCAAAAGTTATGGTCGTTTGAAGTTCAAGTTACATTTTCAACTTATTTTAGATGTTTTATTAATTTATTGATTTTTTTATCTTAAAATTGATATTAAATGAATATTACTAAATAATAATTAACAAATTATTAATTAAAAATATTTTTTAAATTATTTTACAATCTATTTTCACTAAATATATTATATATTATGGGTAAATACCAATTTAACCTTATCTAAAACATATTTAAAGAATATATATTATATTTATATCAATATAAATATATTAATATATTAATATATTATTTTTAATGAAATATAATTTTTTTTAAAATATAGCCTTTATCAGCGCTAGTAAAAAAGGGTTGATAAAGACCCCTTTTATCAGCACTACTAAAAAATGCTAATAAAGGGGGTCTATTAAACAGCACTAAAAAATCACTGATAAAGGGGTTAGCTTTATTGAAACTAAAATAAAAGCATTGTTAAAGGGGTACTTTTAATAGTGTTGTTAAAAGTTCCTTTTATCAGTGATTTTTTTAGCATTGATAAAGTTACGCCCTTTATCAGTTCTTTTTTTAGTTTTGTTAAAGGGTGGTACTATGAAAACTTGTTTATGTGGTAGTGCTTTTAGGGTAATAAGTTATCCCTAAGGTTCATCGGGTCGTTCCAGATCCTACAAAGGGTTGGCGAGGTTTCTTACTGCTTGGCCTGACCCCCACAGTTGGATTGGGTGCATGGAATCTTCCATGTGCCGTAGTTGAAGAGATATGTGCATGACCCATCGCATGTTATCAAATGTGGTGAGATGGATATTAAGGAAAGTTCAATTATCTTGGAGTACCCAACGGAGATCGATGATTGAAAATAGAGGATCCCACATGGACAAACCATTCCTCTTGTTTGAGTTCTTTAGAAATAAGGGAACGTGTAGGAGATATATTGGGAGCATGAGAGTCATATTTGGGCTCAGTACCCTCACCTTTTTGTATAGATTGTGATTTTCGGGGTAAAGATCCTTGAAGGTGGTGAGAGTGTAACAACTTTAGTTTTCATAGTTCGATACATTGAATATTTCTTTAATTATCTCTAGGTTTTTTCTTGGAGTTGGCATTGTGTTTTGGGTGTCACAAGACCCCAAATTAATATATTAAAAATATGAAATATATTAAATCATGCACACACATATTTTTTTAATAAATGTAATTCTTGTTCATTGGAACCTTGGATAGAAAATTTAAGATCATGGTTGTTTTTGAAACATGGGGTTTACTCTAGGTGTGACATAAGTTTGGTTAGTGTCAGACATTCTGTTGAAGAAATTCATTGGTGAGTACGTTAAATAAATTAAATGAATAATTTATTTAATTTATTAAATTCCCAAAAAATGTCCCTCTCCAATATGAATATTTCATTATGGAAAATCTTCATGGTTATTCTCATAACCTTGGGATATTAGAGAGGAGGAGGAGGGGAGCCACCATTGGTGTTGATGAACTCAGGATCGTGGATCAATGACGAACGGTCAAACAAATTCATGGGACGAATGAAGAATGTAACTGAATATTCAATGAAATCTCTAACAAACATATTTTTCAAAAATTATTGATTCATTCTCGAGGTTGGTATCATTTTTTGTGGATTTCCACCCTTGTGTTATTGATTGATGAGTATGGATTAATTATTCATTTAATTAATTGATTTGTATTTTTTTACAAGAACCAAGAATTTAATTAGTATTCTTGAACCTAATTATATGTTTTCATTTGTCCCAAGTTTTTCACCAATTTTGGTTTCTATGATTATGATCATTGGTCTGGATCGCAATGGATAATGATAATATCAGTTTGTTATTGTGTCTATCTTATCTCTGCTCTTTGCTTTCTTCATCATTGGTCTTTGGGGTCAGTGATTTAATATTACTGGTTCATTTTGAGTGTGATCAAACCTTCAGATTCATGGTGTATGTGAAAACAACCTTGGGATCAACTATTTATGGATAGATCGAGAGCCATTAGCAGATTTTGGGTGTTGGTATCGGGTATCGGGACCCCGTTTTGGAAACGTGATGCACGATGTAACATGCATGGGTGACCAGAATCTTGATTTATGGCCACTAAAGGCCAGGAATTGATTATCAAAGGCAATAACCTATGATTTTAGTGGTTTGTGTTAGACAAAAAATGATACTTTCAGTGAATTTAGCAGATTTGGTGAGTAACAGGGAAGAAACTGCCTCTGGTGTGAAATCCTGACCTACACATCATGTATTCCAGAGGAACATACAATGTTTTTCTTGATTTCTCACACCCTCTTGGGTTTTGACTGATATAAATATCACACGCTATGTGGAAGACCTACATTTCATGTGACCATGACTAGGTAGCTAAGCCATGTATCGGTGGTACACTCTCAGTATTTCTGTGTGGCCTACACGTCGTGTATCTCATCCACACACCATGTACCCCTACATGGCCAGTGAAACTATGTTTAGTGAGGAATGTGTCTTGGAACCTAATTATTCCCACACACTATGTCACCCATATGAAATGCCATGTATGTTGTTTTTTTTCACACCAAGTGCATTAGTGGGACACAACTAGGCTTCGAATTTAGATTAAAACCCATGTACCCTATATGAACACATTATGTACTTCCCTTAGAATCTTCTAACTTGCATATCTCCTACTTCAAGACTCAAATTAGGGACCTTTAGTATCCCATACTGGGTATTTTTTCATTTAGGATGTGATGGTGGTCTTTGCTTCAAAATCCGAGATACAACACGATGTGATTTAGGTGGGACATTTCTCTCAGTGATGCTCAGCTTATGGCAGCAATAGAGTTTGACAATTGGATAGATGCCAAGGTTGGTACTCCCCAGATGCACTAGGGATTAGGTCCTCCATAATATTTATATATATATAGGTTAGGCACTCCCCCACATTATAGAGGATTCAATTACTCTATCTACTGAGTGGTAATCCCTCATCATCGAGCTCTGGAGGAGAGTGGGTCCTCCACTAGAGATAGAGATCCCTCAGTTATAGAGTGTAGTAGTGAGGAGTGGGCCCTCCATTATGATTCTTGTGAGTTTTCACATGGTTATTAGCATTAGATATTAGACCTTTATAGTTTCATAAAGACTCAAAATTCTTAGTAGTCTGGGATATTGAGATTATCTCCTTTTATGACTGAGGTTTCAGTATGAGCATATATGATATTGAGTTTATTCTCCCTCTTTAACGTATGGGTTAAACTGACTAATTTATTCTATTGTTCCCCACTTTTTTTGTAGAATCCTACTAGGTATGAATATACTTACCACAATATTATGAAACCCCTAACATTTTTCATGTGTAATAATAATATTTTATAGTTTTTCTTGGTTTAATTTTCATTCTTTCCAAACAATGATTTCAAAATAAAAACAAGACATGTTTTATTCAATAAAACACAGAAATTTTTCAACCAGAAGACCATATCTAGCCTAGGAAACTAATGGTAAATCCAAGTATATCCATTGGAAGACCTCATAACACCACAATGATACCAAGAAAGCATCCCTCATCCCTTGGATCGACTGTAATGAAGAATAAAATTTCTAGGAAAATGGCACAAGTATTAAGCATCATAGGAATGTAGAGAAATATCTTTGTAATAAAATCCAGTTTAAAGATATGAAATACCCTAAAAATGTATTTATAAGGGTCTTCTTGACCATTGAAAATACTTATGACCGGTATTTTAGTCGTTAGAGTCTTAAGACAATCGTTGCTTTTAAAATTGACCGTTGGGCATGTGCAAATATTTTGAAGTAATACTTTTGGTTAAATAAAACCATTTCTTCGATTAATGAAATAAATAACTTTCTTATTTTAATGTGAATTATAATTATGGAAGTTGTAACAGGTAACCAATGGTATTTTTATAAATCCTATATAACTTCCATAAACATTTCAAGTGTTTTGATACATTTTAAATATATAGGTATTTTAAGAGTTTCAAATGTTTTAAATGATTTAAATATTATAGCCTGATTAAATGATAACATAGTTTTAAGATATAATTTATATTGTAAAAGTATAATAACCATAATGATCTAAGGACATGTGTTTTGAAATTTATTGTTTTGAAACTCAAAGTAGATAAAAACATAAAAAACAATTTTATAATTAATCACTTTTATTCTGTTTAATTTTCATTTTAAAGTGTTTATGACTTTTTATAATAAAAAATTGTAGAGGGAAATCCAACTGAGGGAATCCTTTATAGGCCAATCCCTCATGGTGGGTGTCCAAGACCCATCCAGCTGGCCAGTGTGAGCCAGCCAGCAGCCAGTGGGCAGCTTCGCACGACAGTAGTCGTGCACACCCATAGTTTCATGAGGAACTCAAGTGAAGGATCAAGGGACCAGAGCGCACCTTTGTGTGGGGCGGGGTGGTGGAAGGGTTGGGTGCAGAAGCACGCCCACAGAGAACCAGTATGGGGCAGTACTGGGGAGGAGGATAGGGATTTCTAGTGGGTACTGAGAGCTTTGATCTTATAAAGTTGGATCATTTTTTCCCTCGTTTTGTTGTGGGGTGAGTTTTTTTCAGCAGAGTTTAAATCTCAACTGTCTGATCTCACCATGCGAGATCTGGACCGCACGATCTGATCTCAAGTTCGAACTCCACCACCGCAGTAATAACACTATGTTTTCCCTGGACCGTCTAATCACGGATGCGGATGATCTCAACCCCTCATCCTTTTTTAAAAAGTGCGGTGTCACCTTAAACGTTCGATCAAAATTGTGACGTGATCTCTACCTTTCATCTATTTTTAAAACCGTGAACGCCTCTCAGCCATCTGATCAAATTCTGGATGATCGCGATCATCCATCCTTTTATGTTCTTCTTCTTCTTTGATTCTTCTTCCTCACGTCGCACAGCGCCACACCAGTTAGTGTCAAACCCTACTCCAATACTCATCCTCGCCCATGAGCCTTTCTATATCCATCTACGACCTCCTTTTTCTCATTTTCCATAGCCCGACATGCCAGAGTTATTTTAAAACTCAATCCCCATGGATCCGATGTAAGTTTCATATTATATATATATATAGTTATATAGTTATATACTTTATCAAACGACTGACCCACTTAAGCTTTTCTTGATTAGAATGGTTGTTTGATCCTGCCTTAGTCTTATCCTAAGGCCCTTGTTTATCATTTTGGGTTTGATCCATGGGTTTTATAAAATATATATATAGTTTATATATATAGTTTATATAAACACGTTTTGCACTCAAAACCCTATGGGTTTTCTTCCTCTCAAGTGCATATCCAACCTCTGCTCGGCCCTAACTCTTCTTGGATTCATGTAAGGGATTTATCTACCTTGTATTCCTTGTGAAAAACCATATATACACCATGTGTATATACAAATATATATATATATATACTCATACAATTTATATGAATTTTTCATCCTAAACATGTTCTGGATTCCTACATATTATTTATCATCATGTTTTAATGTGGGTATCACTTATTTGGTTATGTTTTATTGAAGTGAAAAACCCATTTACATGATTATATGTATATACGGTTTATATATATATCATCTCTAAGCTGAATCCAGGTTTTCAAAGGTTAAATGTTTGTGTGTGTTAAAGTTTATAAGGTCTATAATGATATAAGGGTTCATTTAACATGGTTTTTGGTTACACAAAAATTGAATATACACTTTTTGTATATTCAGATATTTATATATAATACAACCCAAATCTATTTTATAATTTTAAAAATTGGTTTCCCAATCTTTAAATAATGATTTAGATGTGAATAATGCTTTGGGTTCAATTGGACTTATAATTAAAAACCTTGATTTATATGTGTGTCTGTGTTTGTGTGTTCATACGGTTACATATTTTAAACCTAACATGATTTTTGATTTTCAATCAAGTGATATTAATGATTAAATGATGTTATGAAGTATCCATTATTTGTAAGGAATCATTAAACCTTGTTTTTGTTATGTAAAACTCATATATACACTTTGTATATATGGGTATATATATACATATATATATATATATATTAATAAGATTTCCAAGCCCTAATTTCAAGTGATGGTTATCATAATTTAATTAAAGTTTTGATGCAATTAATACTTGTATGTTTTTAATAAGTTTTGATTTTTTTTCTAAACCAATATGTGTTATGTATATAAGTATGAAATAATTTTAGAGGATAAAAGGATGTGTAGAATCATTTTATCATGATATGCTCACTTAATGTTTTATTACATGATGAACCTACTGTAGTGATTACTATTAGTTAATCAAGTTTGTGATTTAATCTACTTGCGTGCTCATTGCCACTTTTATCAATGTATTAAATAGAATGTGATGTTATTAATTATTCATTTCATGAATCAAGGATTTTAAAATTAATAAATTATCATTTTATGTGACAAACCTCATCCATCCATTACTTATGTGCTTTAGTTATTATCATATGCGGAAAGAATGTTTATTAGTCTATGCATGTCATTGAAAAAATTATTATTACCATATTCTAAATGTTAACTAGCATATCATGACAATTTATGAAATAATAAAATAATTATTCAAAGTGGTATGGGATACTTTGAATAATATGGAATAAGAAATAAAATATTCAAAGTGGTATGGGACTCCATGAATATATGAAATAAGAAATTAAATATTCAAATTAGTATGGGAAACTTTGAATATATGACCTTACTAGACATATGATAAATTTATTGGACTTATTATGTGATGGGTGAGGCGCGCTATAGCCTCTCAATGCATCAGTAGGTCTCATGTGACAAATCAGGTCATGGAATGAGGCCTTGGGAAAATAATGGTCTTGGAACAAGTCCTTAATAGAGAGTTTATGGTCTTGTAATGAGTAATTTACACAGTATGACATTATATAATCCCTCATTATGTTTATAATATTTATTTAACCAAGTGATTATTCGACTAGTGGAATATCCTTGGTTAAGAGCATGTATTTGCCACACCTGGTTTTTCATGTCTTTGTTTTGATCTGGTTCATTTGAAATGTAGATACTTTTATTGAGTCTTGTGTGAGATTAATGTTGATTTTTTAAGTTTCATCTATGTCTAATCACCATAACTTGGGTTCCCCATTGCTTGTTTAGGATTTTTTTGAGAAAGGGTGGTTACTTCATGATTTGGGCCAACCGTGAGCCCATTTCCAATTTTAAAAACCAAATTTGTTTCTTTTATTACTCCTTTGTTTTTTAATCTTTTTCACACATTCCACTTCCCACATGGAATAAAATGATATATTAAAACTACCATATCCTTTTGGACCCCTTAAGAATTAATAATCATGGTTAATTGGGGTAACTTATTTAGGCATTGGGCCAGCCCATGGGCCCATTCCAGTTTTAAAAAAATAAATTGTTTATTTTATATCTAATTCAATATTTAATATTTTTCAGTGATTCCACCTCCCACCCTAAGAAAATATACCAATAATTATCCCCATTATCTATTTTCCCTCTTTGGAGCTTATAATAGGCACGGAGTGGGGAAACATTCTCAATGTCTCTCAAATCATCCAGAATTGACAAGGTAAATTGTATCAATCATAAATTATTCAATTCGTACTATTTTTGCCACAAATATTCTTTCCCCAGTTCGTCCAGACCTTATAAGTCTCTACAAGAAGTTTCAATCCATTCCCTTTTATCTAAGGGTTCAGATCTAATGGAATACTAATATTTTTCTAGTTGAAAAGGTGAGATTCTTTCTCCTTTATCCTCCATCTTGTTCCTCATTTCATTATTTCTTGGTTTTCTAATCTCCCTTAGTCTGGTTAGACTTATGGTTATGTTATTAAATGATTTTTTATGGGGTTTTTATTAATTTGGGTCTGGTCTTCATATGTTTAGGGTTCGTAAACCCTCGGATGGTGATTTCGTGTGTGCGTTTCCATTACGCCAAGGATTTGAGGTAGGATATCCCTTGCACCTGCCTTTATTATTTAAGTTTCATAATTTTATTATTTTTAAAACCTGATATATATATATATATATATCTGTGTGTGTGTGTGTGTGTTTATTATTGTTTTTCAGCCTTTTTATAGTTTTCTTGGTGTGCAAAATGGTTGTTTATGCCTTGTTTTGTGAAAGGTAGTGTTGTTTTGTCATAAAAGTGCACACCAAGTGTTTGTTTAAATGTTCCTCTATATTTTAAAACTGTTTTGTGAGGTTTATAATTTTTTTTATGGTATTTTGAACATGTTACAGTAGCTTGAATAAAATATGGCATTCAATTGGTGTTTTATTCCTTTTCAAGTTCTTAAAATAAATTTTTTTGTTTAAAAAGGGCATGCCATCTGTTCGGTAAATTGTTCGGTTTGCTTTTATGTGTGATGTGTGATTTAAAAATTATTTGTTTGGATTTATAAATTAATTGGAAGAATTATAAATGGTATTTTTTGGTCCTTATAAATCTTTCCAATTTGGGTTTCTGCTGTAAATGGTTTGTATACGCCTCCTTAATAAAATTTAATGCATACCTTGGTCAAATGTTAGTTTTGAGAAAGGCTTAAAGGCCCGTTTTCCATTTGTTTTGTTTTGAAAAATTGGTTTCCATGTGTATTTCATGTTCTATCTTTTTGGGAAATTTTATGGTCCATGAAAATGATTTATTAATTGTTTTTTGGGCTGCCAAATATGGTTTGTTATGTTATTTATGGGTTTGTTGCCTTAAAAGATCATCTTTGAATAGATTTTATGTGCAAGGCCTTGTGATACTCCTTGAAATTTTTTTACGAAGAAAAAAAATTGGTTTATTGATTCATGAAAGAAATGCGAAAAAAATTTGTGGGATGTTTGTGTTTTTATGGGTTGGGAATGGAATTTTGATGTGGAAATTCTATTTTATAATATTTGTAACTTGATTTAACACCAAAGGGAATCCAAGGTATCTAGGTGGGTGGACGTGTACTAGTATGCTAGTGATTCTGTGGGGTTTGGCCCCTGTTTCGCGTAGCAAGATTGACGATGAAAAAACTAACTAAACTATGATGATGATGATGTAGAGGACCACTAGGTTATGGGTATTCTCCCTATTAGTGTCTCGTGTGTATGAGAATGGATATTTATTATGGTTACTTTCACTGAGATACGAGGTACCTGGGGCTCACAACTAACTAATTCCTAGGGGTGTTCCCATGAGTTGTGCTCATTGGTTATTTTGTACTCACCTTCGGCATACGGTGTGTTTGGTTGGTAAATTTAGTAGTGTGTGTTATTTATTTAAAAGTGTACATTATTTAAATCATCCCTCTGGAAAACTATTTTCATTTTTAAGAGGCACCTCTTTGAAAAATTGTTACTTGCATTTTTGTTTATTAAACATGCATGTTTTTGTCTGATAATTATTATAGCATGTAACCTCATTTGAAAAACATACTTTTACATCTTGTATTTAAAATTATAAATTTATGTTTCTTTTATTTTAAAGGAAGTGCATTGGGAATAGAATATTGGGCTAACGTACTCGGTTTTAATACTCATGCCTATAGTCTTCTTCTGTTTTTAGCAATTGTGTAGGTTTCAACTTGAGTTTGATCACCTTAGGTGACGTATGATCATTGTGTTAGAGAGTTACCAGTGGTTTCACATGGAGTTAGTTTGTTATCGGATTTGGTCATTTGAGTGTTTGGTTTAGTTCTACTTTTATTTTCTTGTAAAAATAATGTTTAGTTCAATTTTTATATAAATGAATTTTGGGTTGTCCATTTATTTCCACTGTTTGTTTGATTGTTTATATATGGGAAAATCATTCCCTTGTGTACTCTATTGATTTCCTTGGTTCTTTTTGCCATCCCTAGAGGATCAGAAAGGCCTCTCGGGACTTGTCGCGGGCTGGCCTGGGTGACCGGTTTAGGGTCGACTCGGGCTGGTTCGTGACAAAATGGTATCAGAGAAGGTCGTCTCTTAGTAGACCATTCTTTTTAGAGTACCCTTGTTATTTGGGGATGTCAAGATAGATGGAGTAGTATTTTTGGGACTTGAGTGGTAAGTGCGGGAAGAGAGGCATGAACTCTTGTTCGTTCTGATCCTCAGGTTTCCATGGGAAGTCTGGTTTTATTGGTGTCCTTTGTTCTTTCTGATTGTTTGGTGTTGGGATATGAAAAGGGGAGTCTGACTAATGGAATCTGTGAGCTCGCAGGGCCAGGAAAGCCATGTGGAGCTGGTTCATGGTTTTAATAAGTCTCTTTGTGTTGGTGTTGTGTTTGACATATGGCCCCCAACCATATGGTCAAGTCACCCACCAACACTAGTTCCCTTCTGTGGGTTTCTTGGACTTTTCATGAATTCTGAATTTTTGTTTTGAAAATCCTTGTGTGAGAATTATGGAAATGGGTTTTAAAGGAAGGAATGGATTTGGAAAATTAGAAAATGGGTTTTCAAAAATTAAATATAAGAATGGTTTTGGGAAGGTTGTGTTTTTTTTAAACAAATTTTGGGGAATAAGTGGAAATGATTTAATGGGATTGGATTTTCCCTAATCTAAACTTGTGGTTTGTTGAAATAAAATATTTTGAAAGTGTGAATCATTGTAAAGTAATTCTGAAACTTTGTTTTAAATGGTGTGTTTTGGGATGTTGAAAAGTTTTTGAATCTGATGAATAGGTTTTTGAAATTCGGTTTTGTGCAGCTGGTATTTTTCTGGAAAGGGGTTTTGGCTTTTTTCATTATCAGATTATGAAAATAGACCTTGTTGATTTTTTTAAAAATTGGGAAAGGTCTATTTGGAATAGAATGGTTGTTTTTGTAAGTTCTATTAAATTAAATGGATTGTTTTTTAATCAAATGGTTCTTGATGAAGTGTGGTTTATTTTGTGGAATATGAAAAGTGTTTTTGACTTGGTGGTTGGTGTTCCTTTTGACGGTACCTGATTTTTGGAATGATGTTGTTTTGTTTTATCCTTTGGTGATTTCATGGGTTCTCACATGCTTGGTTTTATTGATATTTGGAATGATGGCCTATATGGAATGGTAGTTGAGTTCCTGGGTTGGCACGTAAATTTTCATGTGAGTGAGGCTTGATGAAACACCATTGGTGAATGTGAAAATCCACCAAGTTAGTTTTTTTTCAAAAGTGTTTTTAGCTGAAAAATTGTGGTGTTTGTTTTTAACCAACGGTTATGTGGATGGTTTATCCTATGTCTTAGAATTTTTTTCTATTCATTATGCTTCCTTATGATCTATAATTAATACTCTTGTTTCATCTTGAGATGGTATCTTTTTGGTGGCTCAGGTTAGGAGTAATGTTCAGTGGGTTTCTAAAGATGTGTTGGATGTTGTGATGTGGCCAAAAATAGTTCTATGTTTGCAATATTTCCAATTGATAAACCTAAGGATTCTTTATCATGTTTCACAAGCTAGATCCACCTTCGAAAATAATTCCTCATCCTGTTATTTTAAATAGAGAGTTGTTTGGGATCAATTTAAAGTTCTTCTAGTTCGTGATAATTCTTGTGGACATAGCAGTTGTGTTCGTTAATGTTGATGTTTTTCGCCATATTCGTTTTCCATTCTGCTCCTCATTCCAAGTGAGATAGAATTTTGATATGTATCTATGAGTTCCTATTTAGATGAAAGTTTTTTGTTGAGCAGGTGAGTTTTTTTTTTTTGAGTGGTGTGATACTTAGCACTTGACTGTGGGTCAGCAGATGCTTCATGATTTAGGGCTCCAGCCATAGGCCTCAGTGAAGCTTTTCACGCAGTCAGTAAATCTATAGAGGTGTGGGGTGCTTGACCAGGCTACTGCCTCCACCATTGTGGTAAGGTAGTTTCTATGTCTATATTTTGGTTCCTCATTACTGTGAATTTCCATTTGTCACAACAAGTGTGGTGGACTTACCCCTTACACAGTGTCTATGGTTATGCCTTCAGGGATGCGGGTTTCTGATCAATGTCCCTTTGTGAACCACCTATGTAAATTGGGTGTGGTCTTGGTGTTACCTATTCGTAGGTGGAGAGTTTTGGGTATTTCATTGGTTTCTTTTTTGGTTCTAGTGGCCAAATTATTGGGTCCCCTTCCCTCCCCTCCCCGAGTGGTGGGGGTCCGGATCCGTGCTGAAAGTGTTGGCCAAGTTCTCTTCCCCTCTATTCAGGAGTGGGTGGTTTATATGTTCATGTTGTAACCCTATTAACTTGGGTTTGTGTGTTTTTGTGGGAGATTTTTTTTTGGACTTGTGAAAGTGAGGTAATGTTGAGTTATTGTTTTTTTTTCATTGCTAGTTGGGTTCTAATGGTGGGGAGACCCACCACAGGTCTCGTTGATTTTTCCTCCTATGAACTTGTCTAGTGCTAGTTGTTTATTAATGTTGGGGAGTCCATTATTTACTCCCTTATATTCTTTGTTTTTCTTGATTTCTCTTTAGTTTTTCTGATTGTTTGTTTCATTGGGAGAAGGCCCAACAATCGGGTTCTTGGCTTGGTTGTGGAGGTGGTGGCTTGACCGTTCTATTGATTTTCACAAAGTGGTTGTGAGTTGGTGTTTTGTTTGGGAAATAGGATTAAGTTATGTTGATGTAAAATTATATTTCACTATATTTATAGGTTGGATCATGTTGATAAATAATCCTTAGGTGTTTACCTTTCATCTGGAAAGTGTTATGGTTTTCCGAGGGTGGCAAGCTTTAATGGTGGGGAGAATTGTCACACCCGGTTTTTCATGTCTTTGTTTTGATCCGGTTCATTTGAAATCCCGATACATTTCTTGGGTCTTGTGTGAGATTAATGTGGATTTTTTAAGTTTCATCTATTTATAATCACCCTAACTTGGGTTCCCTATTTCTTGTTTAAGAGTTTTTTGAGAAAGGGTGGTTACTTCATTATTTGGGCCAACCGTGAACTCATTTCCAGTTTTAAAAACCAAATTTTTTTCTTTTATAAATCCTTTGTTTTTCAACATTTTTCACCAATTACACATCCCACATGGCCTCAACTGATATATTAAAATTACCATATCCTTTTTAACCCCTTAAGAATTCATAATCATGGTGAATTTGGGTTACTTATTTAGAAATTGGGCCAGCCCATTGGCCCATTTTCAGTTTTAAAAAAATAAATTGTTTATTTTATATCTAATTAAATATTTAATATTTTTCAGTGATTACACCTCCCACCCGAATCCAATACCCCTATACTCACCCCCATTTTCTATTTTACCTCTTTGGAGATCATAATAGGCACGGAGTGGGGAAACATTCTCAATGTCTCTCAAAGCATCCAGAATTGACTAGGTAAATTGTATCATTCATAAATTATTCAATTTGTACTCTTTTTTCCACCAATATTCTTTAACTGGTTCGTCAAGACCTTAGGAGTCTCTCCAAAAAGTTTAAATCCATTCCCTTTTATCTAAGGGTGCAGATCTAATGGAATACGAATAGTTTTCTAGTTGAAAAGGTGAGATTCTTTCTCCTTTATCCTCCATCTTCTTCCTCCTTTCATTATTTCTTGGTTTTATAATCTCCCCTAGTCCTGTTAGACTTATGGTTCTGTTATTCCATGATTTTTTATGGGGTTTTTATTAATTTGGATTTGGTCATCATAGTTTTAGGGTTTTTAAACCCTCGGATGGTGATTTCATGTGTGTGTTTCCATTATGCCAAGGATTTGAGGTAGGATATCCCTTGCACTTGCCTTTATTATTTAAGTTTCATCATTTTATTATTATTAAAACCTGATATATATATATATATGTTTATTATTGTTTTTCATCCTTTGGATAGTTTTCTTGGTGTGAAAAATGGTTGTGTCACGACCCGTCCTCGGGGCCCATGTTGTGACTACCCCAAGCCCGCCTTCCATAGGCCAGGGGCTGGCGACAAGCACCAAAGGCGTAAATCTTGATAACTGGGAAGGAATTGCCTTTATAAAAGTAAAAAAAACACCACAGAGTACAAGAGGAAGTATAACACTAAGTACAAAAGAAGTGATGAAAAGTAAATGGTCCAGAATACAAACCCAACTGAAAGTACAGCTACAACAGAACAAAAGTACAACAGTAAAGACAAGCAGTTGGAAGAATAGAAGCAGCTCCTAGGTCATCCACCTCGGATCCTACCTGAAGGGTAGGTACAGATAGTGCATCTCCTGGATCGTCCACCACGGATCCTACCTGAAGGGTAGGTACAGATAGACTCCACAACACTCTCGCCCGTCAACCTCCTCTGAGTATTGTCTCGTCGTGAAGTCCACCTCTGGATACTGACTCGTCGTGAGGTCCACCTCCTGGTACCATCCAGTCCTCGAACGCTCGGCCTCTGTCAGTGCTTTCTGTCATCTGCATCCAACACAACGAGGTACGGGCATAGCCCGTGTAGGGGTGAGTATAACGATACTCATTAGGGACCCCAAGACCCTCAAGGTCTCTCTAAATCCAACAAGGATAACCACAAAGAAGAATCTCAACTGATAACCCTTACTTAGGTATAAGCCCATACTTATATCTAAGTTATCAAGTAACACATCTCAATCATGAAGAAACACAGAGGTTATAAAATCAACGGATAACCACTACTTAGATATATGCCCATACATATACCTAAGTTATCAAGTGACCCATCTCAATCATGAGGTAAACACATAGGTTATAGACTCAGCTCAAACTAGGATTTTCATTATCGAAACCGTAACTACTGAAGAGCTCCGTCTCTGATGAGTACTGTGATCCTGTCACGACTCTGAGGTACTTCTCCCTAACCTAAGACTGCTGAGGTACTCCTCCTATCGAGTACCGCGGGTCTGCTGCCAAATACCGGGCGCTCCATCTGCTGGCGGTCTGTCGCCAAATATCGGGCGCTCCCCCTAATATCTTACAGAGGTACTCATCCTATCGAGTACCGAGGGTCTGCAGCCAACTACCGGGCGCTCCGTCCGCTGTGGGTCTGTCGCCAAATATCGGGTTCTCCGTCTACTGGGCTAGTCGACTCACTCCAAGTCGAGTCGGTCAAGCAGTCGTCAGGTCTCAGCCGGCTACACGGTCTCCGTACTCCGTACGCTCGTCTCCGGGAGGGTCCACTCCATGAGCTATAGGTCGATACTCCAAGTATCACAAAGTCCCATGAAGAAGTATCTCAAAGGACCACCTCATCATAGGGGTCTCAACTCAATAGATGGCGCGACAATCGGACGCTCAGTCTGTGAGTTATTAGCCTTTTCGTTCTAGGGGCCCGGTTGGTTTCGTGTGCGAACAAACCCGGCCATATCTCAACTGTACCCCGAACTCTCATAGGGTATACTCATAGGGACCGTTTCTCAATGTGATCACCAACACCGCTTACGGTTCGTCAAACGGACGTCCGGTCTGAAGGTTATCAGCTTTTCCGTTCCAGGGGCCCGGTTGGATTTCGGGTTCAATCCAACCCAGCCACTATCCAACTGCGTCCAAACCTCAGGAAAAGTATACCAAAAGTTTCACCTCATCAAGAGAAATCCAACAAAGTCAACGGCACGTCAATCGGACGTCCGGAGCTCAAGTTATAAGCGTTTCCGCTCCGAGGGCCCGGTTGGTTTCGGGTTCAAACCAACCTGGCCATACCCAAAGTTCTCTAAAACCTTCAGTGTAATATACCTAAACGACCGTCTCGATCCAAGGATCGCATCGCAACTGATGGTGCATCGATCGGAGGTCTGTATCCCAAGATATGGGCAAAAGACCGGAAGTGATCCGAAAATGGGGGGTCTCGGCCCGGTCCGACCCAGTCCGACCCGGCCCAACCCCCCTGGGTCGGACCGAATCGGGTTGACCCGACCCAGGTATGGGTCTGACCCGGCTGGGCACCGCCCGGCCCGGCTGGGCGCGGCCCGGACGGGGGGGGTGCGCTGGCTCGGCCAGCGGCCGAGCAGGGGGGAACCGTTCCCCCCTTTCTCGCCCCACGGACGCGGCGCGCCTGCCGCGTCCTCCTCCTCTGGATCCCGTGCGGCCGCGGGATCCGGTTGCCTACCGCGGCGGATTCAACCGCGGCGGTTCCTCTTGGCAGCGCGCCGGCAGGGTCTTCCGCGGACCACCGGACGCACTCCGGTGGTCCGTTTTTCCTGCCATCTTCACCAGCGGTCCTCCCGGGACCTGCTCTTCACTGCGAAGTATTCGAAACGCCTCTGCGGCCCGTTCCGTCATCACCTGTCGATCCGCACCTCAAATAAACCATTTGAGAAGTCTTTGAATCACCTCTGCGACCCCGACTCTGGCCGCGGTTTCGTTTGGCCTCAACGGCGCGGCACGACGGCGCCGTGCTTCTTCGCTGTGTTCCTTCCTGATTCTGCGCGGTGTCGTTGCACCGCGCCGCCTTCGTTCGAGCCGTAACAAAAACAACATCGAAGGGGGAGTAGGGTCGGTCGTGTTCGTGCGGTCCGACCTCCTCCCGTTATTACGATAACAGGCGGCCCAAATAGAAGTCGATGAACGGAAAAGAATTCACGAACAAATAAATAACCCCTACCTCAAGGTGCTGTTGAACGAAGGTTCGTCACGGGAAAAGAACGTCGTGGAAGAAGGCTTCGCGGATGGAGGCTCCGTAAGCGTCGCTGGTGTCGCGGAGAAGATAATCGTCGGCATCGTGGTACATGGCGTCGTGTCGTCGATCTCCGAGGATTCTTCATTCTTTGTCGTCCTTCGTCGGAGGTCGGCGTTCTTCGTCTACAACAGTGCGTTCTTCACGTTCTTCAAGGAGGAAGAAGAGGATTCCAAGGCTTGAGCAATTCCTCTTCAATCCCTCTCACACAACGAACCAACCCTTAATGAAATAAGACTTGTCTTACTTAATTAACACACAAGCAAACATCTCAATTTGAAATTCAAAAATAAATCATTCAATTAATTGAATTAATTGAAGAGTTTTAACCATCCAATTAATGTGAGTGTTGACTCGGCATTTAATAGGGGTGCGGGTGTGTTACAAAATTAATGGGGTTTTGTGGAAGTTGAAAGGGGTAGGGCTCGTGTGAGGCCCACATCACATTTATCCACACATGGGTAGTTAGGAACTAGTGGGTCCCACCCCAACTCCCTTACATAGGATATAACTACTTAGATATAAAAAAATAAAATTGGTTGCACAGATTTTTATTTTTTATTCATTACTTAACCCATTATTTTAACAACCACACCCGAGAAAACTCAACTCCGGAATAGGTGTTCCTAAGAAATTACTGGTGCTGCGGTTTCATCGGTGCCCTCGGATTTTTATTTCGAGCAATGGTTCAAAAGTTAGGAAATCCCGCTCGTTCGTTCACTGAACGTACTCGAGCTAAACTTCGGAAATTGATTCTGGGCACACCGGGCCTCAGAATCAGGTGCCGTCAGAAACTGCGTTCTTGTAAAATCCCAAAGAAATTAAGAAAAAAATTTCCTTGAAATTTCCGGGTCTTTAAATTACTCTCACCTCAGGGATTTATGTCCCTGTAAAGCTTTAACACAAACTAGGGATACAAAAGTGGTACTGAGCACGCATCTGAGCATTCTGCTCCCATGTTCTCTTCTAGAGGTTCCTGTGCTGCCAACGAAAGCGCACAAGAGGAATTGACTGTCCTCGTAGGACCCACTCCTGTCGATCCTCAACCTCTAATGGAACCCCACAAAAGTCACCTCATCGCCAATGTCCAGCTCCCCAAGGTCGATGATATGCGTCGGGTCAAGCACGTATCTCCCCAGCTGAGATACGTGGAAGTCGTCGTGCACCTGGTGCAACTGAGGTGGATGGGTCAAACGGTAAGCCACCTTGCCTACCCTGCTGAGGACCTGAAAAGGTCCACTGAACCTCATAGATTACTTGCTGCCTTGGCCACATCTCCATAGACCTCGTCGAGGTGAGACTCGTATAAGGACGTGATCGCCATCCTCAAACTCTAGTGGCCTCCATTTCCTATTTAGAACTGAAACTCAAAACTCCTGCTGCCACGAGGGTAAGTTTGACTGACTCAAGAGTGATCAGCCGCACCCTCCTATGCATGAGTTTATCCTGTGTTGCCTAGGGTTTCCTTTTCACCGACCAAGGGAAACCCATCCCAACGCTGTAGATAAACCACAACCTTTTTTCCTAATACCGTCAATTTGTGTGTGAACTGTGATTGCCCAGTCCATACTCAAACTAATGTCGTAAGGCCTTGACGCTGCCACTAAGAGATTCCAACCGAAACTCTTTCCTCGAGGGTCTGACCACACTGTCTGTAACGACCCGAAATTTTGAATAAATCTTATTTCCTAATTTTATGTGTCTTTTTATTTTATTTTGTATACTCAACAAAAATGTTTCATTTGATAACATGATTATAATTAAAATGAGACCATTGGGTTTTGACTGTTATATGACCATTGGTCAATATGACCACTGGAAACTAAACGTTTCGATTATTGTCTCTAAATACAAGTAATCTTGGTTAATTGTTATAGAAAGAAGATTCGATGGCCTCACCCAGTAGTCTTGGACCGATCGAATCCCATCTAACAGAACTTGGGAAGGAGGTAGCACCACTGGGCTTTTCTCTGGACCAAACCCAATCCGAAATTCATCGTGTGAAGCTAGAACGGAATCGCCTTTGCGAGAAGTTCAAACTGATAGAAATTACTACTCGTGCGATGTTAGCCGAGCCTCCCTCAGATTCTCTCACCTTAGCACACCTTACACTTAGGTCCTATGCTGGTGTGATAAGGGGCTATGTAAGGAGACCGTAACTTCTTTGTGTAATCCTTTGTTTTAAATAAAAATTGGGATTTCTTCTTATGATGAAGTTTATGAATTTTCAAATGACCGGATAAATATAGTATGCATATTTTTGATGAATTTTAGAAAAAGGATATTTTAAAAATGTTTATGTAAACCTTAAATAATTAAAAATGTGTAATGATATTCAAAAAATGGTCTTCTACAATTATGCCCAGTACGAAATTTAGAGTCTAATAAGATCAACTTGATTTTTGATGAATATTAAATTATGAATAGTGATTTTACGCTTAGGATTAGTAATGTGACCAAATGGATTAGTAATCTCACTTAAAAAAAGTTTTAAAATAATCTAGGCACCTTGATTTAGTAATGTGATTCAATAAAATGGTTAAATAACGATTTCATAAATTATTATTCAAATATTAGTTTTTTTGAGTGAATAGTGTTTTTTAATTAAAAATTAAATTAAAAATATTTAAAAAATTATTTTTATAAAATGGATTTCATTTTTGAACTCATAGCACCGATAATATGTTATGGTAATTTTGGGGGTTTTTTCTAAAAAAATGAATTTTCAGTGAATAGTGTATTTATTTAAAAAAATAAATTAAAAATATTTAGAAAATTATTTTTATAAAATGTAGTTCATTTTTGAAATAATAGCATTGATATTTGGTTAAGGTGAAATTTTGGGATTATTCTGAGAAAGTTGACTTTTTGATGAATAGTGAAAATACAGTTTTAGGGTTTCGGTATGTTTAATGACATCATAACTGTGTCATGATGATGTCATGAGATATTTTAAGGGTTGTCCGACCTTATGTGATGAATTATTGTTTTGGGGGCCCCATGTGGCCTAACTTCATGGGAAATATCATGAGAGAGAACATGGTTTTAAGTAAAGCACTTGTGAGGTGTCCCTTGGCCATTAATGCCTTGTCCCCTCACTTTCCCTATAAATACCAAGTCATACTCTCATCCATTCGACTCCCCACTCTCCCCCAACGAAGTTCTGGTCTCATTACCTCCCAAGGAGTCCTCCCAAGGTTCCCCCAAGCCCTCAAGGTCCCAACCTTTGAGTTTTAAGAGTTGCGTTTTAAGGTAAGGGATCCGACCTCTCTCTTTCTTTTCATGTAATCTCTTTTATGTCATTCCTTTTATGCTCCATGTTCTTATGTGAGAGTATGTTCTTTTATATTCCTCTTACTTCCCTTTTCATGTTTATATGATGAGAGATCCCCTATTACTCTCATCATTTCGTTTTATGAAAGTTTAAGTGACGCCGTTAGGCTGCCGAATTTTTAAGTGATTCTTTCACCCTTCTCATTTTTCAAGTTCGATTTTCATGTCAAATCTTTCAAGTTCCATTTTATTATGTTGGGGTATGATCTCTATATCTATCATACTGATATCTTATGATCATATGATTGGAGACCCTATTTGATCTTGTCAAATCATTTTTTTTATTGAAGTTAAGTGACGCCGTTAGGCTGCCGAATTTTCATAAGAGAAATCTTATTTTTGTCTCACTTCCATGTTTTTCATTTCATATGGTATATCTTTCAAATTTCATTACCATGTTATTAAATCCCTTATATTCTGTTCCCATACTGTTTTATGGATCATTTATGAGTGGGTGACCCATGTCCCCTCTCTTTTCAATGTTTTCTAAAACCTTGTAACATAGCCGTTATGCTGCAGAATTTTCGTCTCAAAATGCATCTCTCTTTTCTCAAAATTATTTTATGTTATAAAGTGAATACTCAAAGCTCTTATTTCTAAAAGTTTATTCACATATATATCAAAATGTTCTATTTTAAATTCTGGGATTTACATACATGAGACTCGCTTTCCCTTTCCGTGGGTTTAAAGTGACGTAAAGATCATGTCTTTAAAGAAGTTTTTAAAATGTTATGATTATAAAATGAAACCCATTTATTTTATGCTATATGGGTTATTTATGAAATGTTTGATGATGATATATGTGGCTCACATGATAATAAAGTCAAATTTAAGGGTGCGCCCTGATAGCGCTCCAATGCATTGGGTAATGATGTAACCACTAGAGATTACAATTTTCATGATATCTTGGTGAATAACCTTGGTAATTTTCAAATGACACCTTGGGGATGGACCTTGGTGATATGTTCATGATTGTCTACATTAAATGTTGCAGCCACATATTCAAGTTATGAAAAATGTTATTTTTATTATGATATTCCTCATGATTTCTTTCTCATGCCTTAATGTTCTTTTCATGACCTTATTGAAGTATCTCAAGTTCACATGTAAAATGTTTCTCTTGTTTCCCTTACTGGGCTTCTGCTCACCCTTTCTTTTGATGTATGTCCCCAGGTTGAGATGCAGTAATGAACCTAGGATGAACATGAGGAGAAGACTTTAAAGTGTTTAAGAAGAATCTTTTATGTTTTCATGTTTAAAGTTCCTGGTTTCCAAGACACTAAACCTTAAAGATCCTCGGTTTTGTAAAATGTAATGAAAGTTTATGTGATAAAAAGGTGGGATGTTATACTTTCGGCGTAAGTGTGATTATCGAGTCTCCTCCCAATGTATCTCCAGACATGAGGGTCAAGTCTACGGCTTACCGGAAACTCGAGGTCTGGGACAAGATTCATGGAAGGAAGGAATGATTCATATCAACGTCTGTTACTACGGCAGCTAGTAGTGGACACATACTGTCCCTTGAATCATTTTTAGAGCCATTGGGTCACACTCCTTGACCGCATGCAGCCTCACTCTTCCCCTTCCCTCCATCTCCCTAAGCCTGGCAGGGAAAACTAAGGCGGGTGGTTGTAGCATGTTGAAATGTACACCACCTCATGCTGCTCTCCTAGCTTTGCCTCCACGTCTGCTGCTTCGCAGACTCATCTCTCCCTAATGCTTCCTCTTCTTGAAACATTTAACACGCCCGAGTCTCTAAGACTGGATCCAGTTTCCGGTTTCTTACTGCACTGTGCAGTCTTCATCAGCTCCTGGATGATCTGCACCTTCTTTTCCTACGATCTGTAAGAGCTTCTAAGATTTCTCTTTTTCCGAAAAGAGAAACTCGGTCTCATCCCCTGGATGAACCACGTTATTTTCCTAATACAGTCAATCCGGACATGAATGATGCATTCATTCCATGGAAAACGTCGTAAGTCCTCGACGTTACTACCAAGATATCCAACCGTCACTCTCGCCTCCAAGGGTCAAGTCACACTGTCGGCATCAGTGTGAGGTCACTAGGTCTCCTCCAGTAGAAATCTCAAAAGTGAGGGTCAAGTCAACAGTTTAAACCAGAACCTCTTAGTACACAAAAAGGAAGGAAGCAAATGTCACAAGGACAAGTGTCTTTTATTACTGTAGCTCGAAGTACAAAGACACACAACAATGACAACAAGGAAACTAGAAGCACCAAGATCAAAGGTCCCATGCCTGGAACTAGTCCCTCTCTTGTCCACCAACTTCCAGAGCTCTGTAATCGTAAGCTTCTACTGCCTAAAGCTGATCTCTCCAATGTCCACCTGTTCCCTGTAGTCGGGGTGGTCCTCTTGGTGGTGGTAGATCCTCAAAGCGTCGTCCACCACCCACTGATCGGCCAGCTCCTCTGCCATGGCCGCCTGCTCCTTGTGGTCTGCCCTGATCGAACCTCTGCCTCTATCTAAGGGGTTCTTCATTTATCTGCTGATCATCTGTACGGAGGGTCGGACAGTCACGTGCCATGTGACCAAGCCTGCCGCAGAAGTAACACTACCCACTCTTGGTATGACTGGCTCTGACTCCACCCCGGTTTCCCCGCACAACTGAACCTGAGTCGTGCAGTCAGCCACCGGTGGGTCTGTTCCTTTTGGACCTCTGCGTCAACTGTCTACTGCCAACCGCAGAAGACTCCGCTGCATGTGGACTAATAGAGGGTTCAGCTGCTGGAGATTGCTCAGCAAGGAAACTCTCTACTAGAAGGGCTCACTCCAAAACCCTTGTCTGCGTCATAAAGCTGTGAGAAACAATAGAAGCTCTAATCTCTCACCCGAGCCCCTGCTCGAAGGTTTGGGCCCTGAAGAACGGGTCTCGTACCATGTCTGTAGAGTAGCGTGATAGGTCTGTGAACCTCACTGAGTACTGAGCTACACTCATGCTGCCCTGCTGCAGATGAAGTAGCTCCTGGATCCACACCACTCGGAGGGTGGCTGGTACAAACTCTGCCCGGAACAGGATCTCGAAGTCTGCTCATAGAAGTGATGTGTCGTCATGCACCTAGAGAATCAGACTCCACCATCTGCCTGTTGCTGCCTGAAGAAGGCTGGCAGAAAGGATCACCATGAAGTCTGATGGTGTCCGCACAAGACTGAAGACTCTCACCACAGCCTCCAGCTAATCCTCAGCCGCCTTCGGGTCCGTCTCTCCCCTGAACCTGGGTGGCCTCTGGCGCTGGAACTCGTGCAGTGCGCTAAAGCGACGTGCACTCTCTTCTGTTGGGGCTGGTGGCATCGGTGGCCCAATGGGTGGTAGTACTGCTGGTGCCTCCGCTGGTGCCTCAACTGGGATATGGCCCTGTACTGAGGCCTCGTCGCTCAGTGGGCTATCAGTACGTACCACTCTCGGGGCTCTAGCTGGTCGTCCACGGGGAGGCATCCTGAAAGAAACACACGTGACATGGTCAAACGATTATACCTGGTGAGCTGACCTGGTTTTATCTGACTTTTAAAAACTTTTGGAAACACACACGCAATCAGTGTTTTCGTGCACAAAGTCAGAAATCAGTTGTCAGGGTCCTGGTGTATGGATACGTCAGCCGCCCGCACCAACACTGGACTCCCTAAACTGAAAACCACACTCGATACCCTTAACACTATTGATTCACCGAAAGAAAATATCAGAGTTATAAGTTCTGCGGTAGAACCGAATCCTCTGATACCAATTTGTCACGACCCGTCCTCGGGGCCCGTGCTGTGACTACCCCAAGCCCGCCTTCCATAGGCCAGGGGCTGGCGACTAGCACCAAAGGCATAAATCCCGATAACTGGGAAGGCATTCCCTTTATAAAAGTAAACAAAACACCACAGAGTATAAGCAGAAGTAAAATACTAAGTACAAAAGTGCTGAAAAGTAAATGGGCCAGAATACAAACCCAACTGAAAATACAGCTACAATAGAACAAAATTACAACAGAAAAGACAAGTAGCTAGAAGAATAGAAGCAGCTCCTAGGTCATCCACCTCAGATCCTACCTGAAGGGTAGGTACAGATAGCGCAGCTCCTGGATCGTCCACCACGGATCATACCTGAAGGGTAGGTACAGATAGCCTCCACAATGCTCTCACCCGTCAACCTCTTCCGAGTATCGTCTCGTCGTGAAGTCCACCTCCAGATACTGACTCGTCGTGAGGTCCACCTCCGGGTACCATCCAGTCCTCGAATGCTCGGCCTCCGTCAGCACTGTCTGTCGTCTGCATCCAACACATTGAGGTGCGGGCATAGCCCGTGAAGGGGTGAGTATAACGATACTCAGTAGGGACCCCAAGACCCTCAAGGTCTCTCTAAATCCAACAAAGATAACCTCAAATCAGAATCTCAATAGATAACCCTTACTTAGGTATAAGCCCATACTTATAACAAACTTATCAAGTAACCTATCTCAATCATGAGAAAACACAGAGGTTATGAAATCAACGGATAACCACTACTTAGATATATACACATACATATACCTAAGTTATCAAGTGACCCATCTCAATCATGAGGTAAACACATAGGTCATAGACTCATCTCAAACCAGGATTTTCATTATCGAAACCATAACTGCTGAAGAGATCTGTCTCTGACGAGTACTGTGATCCTGTCATGACTCCGAGGTACTGCTCCCTAACCTAAGACTGCTGAGGTACTCCTCCTATCGAGTACCGCAGGTCTGCTGCCAAATACCGGGTGCTTCGTCCGCTATGGGTCTGTCGCCAAATACCGGGTGCTCCCCCTAATAGCCTACAGAGGTACTCCTCCTGTCGAGTACCGCGGGTCTGCGGCCAACTACCGGGCCCTCCGTCCGTCGTGGGTCTGTCGCCAAATACCGGGCGCTCCGTCCACTGGGCTAGTCGACTCACTCCAAGTCGAGTTGGTCAAGCAGTCGTCAGGCCTCAGCCGACTACACGGTCTCCGTACTCCGTACGCTCGTCTCTAGGAGGGTCCGCTCCACGAGCTATAGGTCGATACTCCAAGTATCACAAAGTCCCATGAAGAAGTATCTCAAAGGACCGCCTCGTCATAGGGGTCTCAACGCAACAGACGGCGCGTCAATCGGACGCACGGTCTGTGAGTTATTAGCCTTTTCGTCCCAGGGGCCCGGTTGGTTTTGTGTGCGAACCAACCTGGTCATATCTCAACTGTACCCTGAACTCTCATAGGGTATACTCATAAGGACCGTTTCTCAACGTGATCACCAACCTCGCTGACGGTTCGTCAAACAGACGTCCGGTCTGAAGGTTATTAGCTTTTCCGTTCCAGGGGCCCGGTTGGATTTCGGATTCAATCCAACCTGAACACTATCCAACTGCATCCAAACCTCAGGCAAAGTATGCCAAAAGTTCCGCCTCATCAAGAGGAATCCAAAAAAGTCGACGGCGCATCAATCGGACGTCTGGAGCTCAAGTTATAAGCGTTTCCGCTCCGAGGGCCCGGTTGGTTTTGGGTTCGAACCTACCCGGTTGTACCCAAAGTTCTCCTAAGCCTTGAGTGTAATATACCAAAACGTCCGTCTCGATCCAAGGATCGCATCGCAACTGACGGTGCATCGATCGGAGGTCCGTAGCCCAAGATATGGGCAAAAGACCGGAAGTGATCCGAAAATGGGGGGTCTGGGCCCGGTCCGACCCGGCCCAACCCCCCCTGGGTCAGCCCGAACCGGGTCGACCCGACCCGGGTCTGGGTCCAACCCAGCTGGGCGTGGCCCGGCCCGGTCCGTGTGACCTGCCCCGGCTCAGCCGGGGGGGGGGGTGCGCTGGCTCGGCCTGCAGCCGAGCAGGGGGGAATCGTTCCCCCCTTTCTCGCCCCACGAACGTGGCGCGCCTACCGCGTCCTCCTCCTCCGGATCCCGCGCGGCCATGGGATCTGGCCACCTGCCTCCGCGGCTTCAGCCACGGAATCCGGCCACCTGCCGCCGCGGCTTCAGCCACGGCGGTTCTTCCTGGCGGCGCGTCGGGTGCCGCCGCATCCTAGAGGCCGGTCGATGCTGGTCGTCGCCGCCGCCGCCGCTGTGACGGCGTGGCATGCCGGCAGGGTCTTCTGCAGACCACCGAACGCGCTTCGATGGTCCGTTTTGCCTTCCGTCTTCACCAGCGGTCCTCCTGGGACCTTCTCTTCACTACGAAGTCTTCAAAACGCCTCTGTGGCCCGTTCCGTCATCACCCGTCGATCCACACGTCAAATAAACCATCTGCGGAGTCTTCGAATCGCCTCTGCAGCCCCGACTCCGGCCGCGGTTTCTTTCGGCCTCAACGATGCCGCGCTTCTTCGCCGTGTTCCTTCCTGATTCTGTGTGGTGCCGTTGCACCGCGCCGCCTTCATTTGAGCCGCAACAAAAACAACATCGAAGGGGGAGGAGGGTCGGTCGTGTTCATGCGGTCCGACCTCCTCCCGTTATTACGATAACAGGCGGCCCAAATAGAAGTCGATGAACGGAAAAGAATTCACGAACAAATAAATAACCCCTACCTCAAGTTGTTGTTGAATGAAGGTTCGTCGCGGGAAAAGAACGTCGCGGAAGAAGGCGTCGCGAAAGGAGGCTCCGTAAGCATCGCCGGCGTCGCGGAGAAGAGAATCGTCGGCATCGCGGTACACGGCATCGCGTCATCGATCTCCCAGGATTCGGTGTTCTTCGTCATCCTTCATCAGAGGTCAGTGTTCTTCGTCGGCGACGGTGCATTCTTCGCATTCTTCAAGGAGGAGGAAGAGGATTCCAAGGCTTGAGCAATTCCTCTCCAATCCCTCTCACACAACGAACCAACCCTTAATGAAATAAGACTTGTCTTATTTAATTAACACACAAGCCAATATCTCAATTTGAAATTCAAAAATAAATCATTCAATTAATTGAATTAATTGAAGAGTTTTAACCATTCAATTAATGTGAGTGTTGACTCAGCATTTAATAGGGGGTGCGGGTGTGTTACAAAATTAACGGGGGGTTTGTGGAAGTTGAAAGGGGTGGGGCTCGTGTGGGTCCCACCTCACATTTATCCACACGTGGGTAGTTAGGAACTAGTGGGTCCCACCCCAACTCCCTTACATAGGATATAACTACTTAGATATAAAAAAATAAAATTGGTTGCACATATTTTTATTTTTTATTCATTACTTAACCCATTATTTTAACAACCACACCCGAGCAAATGCAACTCTGGAATAGGTGTTCCTAAGAAATTACCAGCGCTACGGTTTCATCGGTGCCCTCAGATTTCGATTTCGAGCACCGGTTCAAAAGTTAGTAAATCCCGCTCGTTCGTTCACTAAACGTACCCGAGCTAAACTTCGGAAATTGATTTTGGGCACACCAGGCCTCGGAATCAGGTGCCGTTAGAAACTACATTCTTGTAAAATCCAAAAGAAATTAAGAAAAAAATTTCCTTGAAATTTCCAGGTCTATACATGTTGTTTATTCCTTGTTTTGTGAAAGGTAGTGATGTTTTGTCATAAAAGTGCACACCAAGTGTTTGTTTAAATGTTCCGCTATCTTTCAACACTGTTTTTTGAGGTTTATAAGCTGTTTTATGGTATTTTGAACATGTTACAGCATCTTGAATAAAATATTTCATTCAATTGTTGTTTTATTACTTTTCAAGTTCTTAAAATAAATTTTTTTGTTTAAAAATGGCATGTCATGTGTTCAGTAAATTGTCTGGTTGGCTTTGTGATTTAAAAATTATTTGTTTGGATTTATAAATTAATTGTAAGAATTATAAATGTTATTTTTGGGTCCTTATATGGCTTTCCAATTTTTATTTGTTTTTACAAACAAATGGGTTTTGGTTTACAACATGTTTTGGCCCGAGTTGTCGTAAAATGGTCTGTTTCACATCCTTATAAAAATGGTTGTGTTTTTGAATATTTAACCTGGGTGTTTTAAGGGATTTATGAATTTGGGTTGCTTTTGTAAATGGTGTGTATACACCTCCTTAATAAAATTTAATGCATACCTTGGTCAAATTTTAGTTTTGAGAAAGGCTTAAAGGCTCGTTTGGCATTTGTTTTGTTTTGTAAAAATGTTTTCCATGTGTATTTCATGTTCTATATTTTTGGGAAATTTTATGGTCTATGAAAATGATTTATTAATTGTTTTGGGGGCTTCCAAATATGTTTTTTTATGTTATTTATGGGTTTGTTTCCTTAAAAGAGAATCTTTGAATAGATTTTATGTGCAAGGCCTTGTGATACACCTTGAAATTGTTTTACGAAAAAATTTAGTGGTTTATTGATTCGTGAAAGAAATGTGAAGAAAGTTTGTGGGATGTTTGTGTATTTATGGTTTGGGAATTGAATTTTGATGTGGAAATTTTATTTTTTAATATGTATAACTTGATTGATCACCAAAGGGAATCTCCGGTATCTAGGTGGGCGGACGTGTACTAGTATGCTAGTGATTTCGTGGGGTTTGGCCCCTGTTTCACGTAGCAATATTGATGATGACAACACTAACTAAACTATGATTATGATGGTGTGGGGGACCACTAGGTTATGTTTATACTTCCTACTAGTGGATCATGTGCATGAGAATGGATATTTATTATGGTTACTTTCACTAAGATACGAGGTACTTGGGGCTCACAACTAACTAGTGCCTAGGGGTGTTCCCGTGAGTTGTGCTCATTGGCTATTTTGTACTCACCATCGGCATACGATGTGTTTGGTTGGTAAATTTAGTAGTGTGTGTTATTTATTTAAAAGTGTAAATTCTTTAAATCATCCCTCTGGAAAACTATTTTCATTTTTAAGTTGCACCTCTTTGTAAAATTATTACTTTCGTTTTTGTTTATTAAACATGCATGTTTTTGTCTCATAATTATTATAGCACGGAACCTCATTTGAAAAAAATATTTTTACATCTTGTATTTAAAACTATAAATTGATTTTTCTTTTATTTTAAAGGAAGTGCATTGGGAATAGAATATTGGGATAACCTACTGAGTTTTAATACTCACGCCTATAGTCTTCTTCTATTTTTAGCCCTTGAGCAGGTTTCATCTTGAGTTTGATCGCCTTAGGCGATGTGTGATCATTGGGTTTGAGAGTGACCAGCGGTGTCACATGGAGTTAGTTGGTTATCAGGTTTGGTCATTTGAGTTTGTTGGTTTATTTCTACTTTTATTTTTTTGTACAAATAATGTTTAGTTCAATTTTTATATAAATTCATTTTGGGTTGTCCATTTATTTCCACTATTTGTTTGATTGTTTATATATGGGCGAAATCATTCCCTTGTGTACTCTATTGATGCCCTTGGTGCTTTTTTCCATCCCGAGAGGATCAGGAAGGCCTCTCGGGACTTGTCGCAGGCTGGCCTGGGTGACCAGTTTAGGGTCGACTCGGTCTGGTTCATGACAGTACTTATGAGTATCAGAAGAAGTAAATGCACATGACATAATGTTTATTCAGTATTCATCTTCTGAACCTTAATACAAATTTTAGTAGTTTACCTACCATATAATTATTTGCAGTTAGTAAAGATAGAAATTAATGTTATTATTTTATGTGCAACTCTAATCATATAGTGCCATTATTTGTAAATTCTATATCTACCCCCTTACATGCTACACTTAGTATAGTTTGATCAACTTTTGAATTATATGTTGCACACCATGCATGTTGTATAAGTATGAATTTGATTGGATTGTGTTTCATTCATAGCCCTTTTATTTTTCCCTAAAATGTTTACTGGTAATTTTGGAAAACTTTTAATGTTGTGTTGCATGTATTTCAGTTTTCTTTTAAGTAAATGTCTTAAGATTCTTTTAAAATTGATTCTTTTAAAAAGGTTTTATTTGAAAAATTATTTTTAAAACCCCCTTATTGGGCATTTGTGTGCTCACCCTACATTTTCAATTTATTTTTTTACAGGTTTATTAGATTTTAATCACACTAAATGGTGGTTTCTTTGTGGAGTCTTTTCCATTCAATGTTAAAGAAATGTATTCTTTTGTATCTGGTTTCCCAGAACCTAAACCGCAAAGATCCTTTGTATTGGAACATGATGTGTAATTTATCATCATTTCATTTTATAAAAAAAATTACACACCATGTTTATTAATGCACTGGATCCCGGGCTTCTGGGGTTAGGGCATTACATACATGAGATTTAATCTCATGTGTTGTGTCTTATGTAGTTAAAAGATGAATTGGTGGTGACTTTGGTAGACCAAGTATCGGATGAGCATAGCTATAACGGCCCATTATTTTCATACATAGATATTACATCTAAATAAATTAATATTCATTACATAACATAATAAAACCATGTAAGAATTGTATGGGTTTAGTGTCTTTGAAAACATGGAAACATAAACAACTGGTTCATAAAACATTAACATCATCTCCCGCTTATTCCTTCATAATTATAACCCTTTTTGACATATCATACTTAATACCTTTATTCATATCTTGGAAAAAACCCCAAGAAATGGTGAGATATGATGTTCAGTAATGATAAACATAAGATATATAAATCAATAATCATATTAAATCATAAGTTAATAATAAGGTTATGTGATCATGATCATAACTTACGAAGTTCATACCCAATCTACCTTAGATCATAAATTTGATTCATGGCATAAACATTATCATTTCAAAAAACATGGGCCATAAGAGTGATAAATCATTATAAATAAATCATGATATATAATACCATGTAATAAAAGTATGGCGCTATCATAAATATAGAAAACCATATCATATGTCAAGGTTAATTACCAAGACCATCAACATAGTGGATTAGGACACACCTGTTTCTCATAGTGAATCAGGACGCAAATATTCCCCATAGTGGATCAAGCCTATCAACTTGTTTCCAATTATTATTTCATGGGATATAAAGCTTTACCCAATTCATTGGAGGGAGATATAAGTCACCCCCATCACATAATGAAAACCATACATATGTGTTCCATAAGAATATAAATCATTCATCTTATCAGAACCCATGAAAATAAATGGGTTTCATAAAAATTTGACCACAGCATAACCCATGGAAAATAAATGGGTTTCATAAATATTATTTCATATTAAACATAAACCAACCATAAATAGAATAAGAATAGTATCCTTGAATAATATCCCCAGTAAAGCATAAGTAACATCAAATAATGTTATCTTATATGAAAAATAATTTTGAATGATCACTTGAAATAATTCTTGAAAAAAATAACATTTCCATTTTAAAATCATTTCTTTTTTAAGATCCATGCAATTTATTCTGTATTTTTTTCAAAAAAGACACAAAGAACCTCATTTAGAAAATGAAAAAAAAATAATACATTAAAACCATTTTTTAAAAAGTCAAACATGAGTAATAATGAATTTAAAAATCATAATAGAATAGTAAAAAAATTCAAAAAAAAATTTAGAAAACATGGACATGGAAAAAAGTTATTTTTAAGTGAAATTTTAAAAAGATAATTTTTAAAATAAAGTCCCTTATATATAACATATAATGAAAGTGAGAATTAATAAAATGAATTAATTTTGTGTATTATTTTTAAATCCACATAAAATAATTGGAAATACTACATAAACTGATAAAAAGTCATTTCACACATAATATTAGCATTACATAACCACTAAAGTGTAAATTTAACACAATGAATGGAAATTGAGTTAAGAAATGCCTTATAACTTTGTAATCAGTGAAATTACATGCCCTGTAAAAGTAATAATTATAAAATGAAACATTTAATACCATGAATATAATGATATTTATGATACAATATATCAATGGGAAGTATATAAACCACACCAAATAAAAAAGTGGTGAGTAATGCATATATCTCACAGAATTAAAAGTGAGACAAGAAACCCTTACCTTACGTTTCCCTTTGGTTTTTAATACTTTAACCTCTTGTATAAAGGCTTAAATAAGATTATTAATTCATTACAGAACTATAATAAAATTTATAATACCTTATATGACACTTTTATAAAATCTTACCACCCTTCTGTGAATAATATCTCATTATTTTCATTGTTTTGGGTGCGTTCATTTCATGGTTTCATAATTGGTTCCTTTGTGTATAATTATGGATTATCTTGTCAAATGGAAATAAAACTATAAAAGTGAAATGAAATGGTATTAATTTACTTATATAAGTTTAAATGGTCCCATATATGATTTTTATTTCTAACATGAGGAATATTCATTTGATAAAATGTTAATGATAAATATTTAGTTTAATTTGGTGGTTTTTATGACCGTCACGAACTAGTTTCATTTTATTTAATATTATATATATATATATATATTATTTTAAAAACATAAAATAGGTTATAATATTCCTATTATAATCTTATTTAACTAGAATAATACTTTTATGACTAGCCTTGAAGGTGGTAATGGAAAACAAAAAATCATTATCCACAGAGATGGTTAACCACCGTAATTTGGACAATGGTTTTGTTTTTTGAATAAGAAGAGATAAGAAAAGGGGTGGATATAAGATATTCCATTATAAATGTAAAATTAAATTATATAAATTATAATGTATTTATAATTATTTTATGGGTGAAGGAGGTGAAAAGAAGGTAGAAAAGGAAAATAAATTAAGAGAGGTTGTTTGAGAAAGTTACCTCTTGAATATCATCTCCTTGAAGGACTCCTTAAGGAACTTGGGATTGGTCTTTAGGTGAGACCAGTAGTAATTGAATGTGGTGAGAGCGTTTAGGATAGGGTTTGGTATATATTTTAATACATTAAATTCCTGTGAGGATAAAGTGGGTGGTGAGGAGTTGTATTTATACTTAAGGAGGGGTGGTTTAATGAGATTAAATAATGATTATTTAATATTTAAAGCCAACCACATTTGGGTGGAAGTAATGATAACGAATTTGAATGATAATTAATTATGTAAAGGAATTTTAAGGTCTAGAAACACATCAAACACCCATTTAATTTTATGGTTTTTAGGTATTTTAAGATTCTACCTTCTAACTTTAACCTGCTGTATTATTTTAACTGTGTTGTGGTAAATCTTTTTTCTACCACGGTAACTTTTTTATGCCTCAAAATTAAAATGACCTTATAAACTAATTTTTACCTCCTGGTTTAAAATATTTAATCTATTTTTAAAAATTCAAAACACAAATGTTACAAAATTATATTTAAAATTAAACCATCAAAACGCAACGAAAAACGGTTTTTTAGAAAAAAGAAATGTGTTTTTAAGGCCAAAAATGTACTCATGCCAAAATAAGGTAAAAATATTGTTAAAATGTAATTAATTAGATTATATATAACTAAAAATTATTTAATTTTCTTTAATTTCAATTTAAAATCATAAAATTAGTTTAAAATATAAAAAAATGATTGTTTTATAAAAATCGGTATTTTTTACTATTCACTAAAAAATTAAAATTCTCAAAAACTTCTCAAAAAATCGTCCTAATATAATTTTTCATGATGAATCCAAAAATTATGATCATTTTATAAAATAAATTTTCTAACAGTTTCAAAAATTAATTATTTTTATTTTCTCACAAAAAGTAATAAAATCACTTTTTGAAGAAAATATATATTTAAAGAACAAAATGACTTTACAAAAATGATGTTTGTATTTGTAAAGTATTAATTAATAAATTAAAAATGAGTTAAAAATTATATATTTCATAATGTGGTTAATACTATTCATTTTCTCTATTTTAACGACTATGTTATAATGGTCTTGTTAAAATAATAATATTTTGGAGTTCGTTTAAGCTCAGTGTTCTATGAAATGTAAGCCATCAAAGTGATAAAATGTATTTTTTTTAAAATATTCATGATATAAAATATTGGGATGTCAGATTTTACCCCCCTTAAAATGAATTTCACCCTCGAAATTCATCACTTAGATATAAATAGATTAGGATACCTCTGCTTCATCACATCCTCAAGTCCCTATGTAGCTTTCTCAAATTGGTGGTTTCAACACAAAACTTTAACTAGGTGAGTGGTCTTGTTTCGTAGAAAATTATCTCTATGATCTAGAATCTCTATTGGTTATTCTTCATAAGAAATATCTTGCTCTAGCGGTATGACCTTTGAGTTTAGTACATGTAAAAGATCATGCATGCACTTCCTTAGGAAAGATACATGTAACACATCATGAACTTGAGAGAGATTCAGTGGAAGATCCAATCAATAAGATACCATCCCGATATGAATATGAATTTATAAAAAAAATTGCGTCCTTTCGATTTTAAATTACACTTCTAAAATCAAAGGTGGAATTTTGAAAATTCATTTGTGGGAAATACACATCAAAAAAAAGGGGCAATAAAACTTCCTCTTAAAAAGAGGGAAAGTAAGAGGTGAATATCACCGCAAAACTAGGATTACAATTAGGAGTATATTAGTAGAAAGTTTAAATATTGACATGGAAGAGAATTCTAACTATCAAGTTTTTATATAGAATGATAGAGAACATGGTCATTAGAAAGTTAATGACCACAAAACCATAGACCAAATAGTTCTGAAAAAAGGTCATTGATATCATTCGAAATGGTGATAATAGGATAACATTTTATTTCAAAATACTTTGAGAATATATACTTACTTGATTTCATCTCATAATTACAATCTCACTCTTTGGTTATTCCTTGATAAATTTCCACTTTATTTCTTTCTCTATGAAATGAAGTTGAAATTGTAATGCCTGAAGAACTAGTGGATCATAAGATCCATAATGGGAGGAAAAGTCATTCCTTTTATCTCTAAATATCATAACAAAATAGTTTTCATGGGTTAAACAATATGTATAAATCTTCATATGCTTAATAAATGCATTAATCTCTAAAACCTCATCCAAAGTTCAATTTAAACAATTTCATAAATGGTTACCCTTACAGACCTTCCAAAAAATTAAAATCCAAAACTTTTGAATAAAGTTCACTGAATTTTCGAAATCAAATTATCATTAATCCCCAAAAAAACTTTATATAGATATTAATTATCACACACTAAACATGTTAATATAATTATCATGTATTCTCTTGAAACATGGTAATAACCTGAATTACTATAAAACTTTAGTGAAAACATGCATGTTTTCAAAATCAACTTTTTCCTCATACCATAAATCCAAAAATTATATAAAATCAATCCATAAACCAACTTGTCATTATATTACTAATTAGTTACAAGTTCATTAATACTATCCCATTTATTTTATCACAAACAAACATCTCTTTATCTCGTTATTATCTCAACATCATGCACATATTAAGGGTTATCTTTCCCTTAATCATGTGTTCTCTAAAAATATCACCTTACCACCTCAATCACATTTCATGGTTACTAATACCATTCAATATATAATTTCAAATAATTAAGGAAAAACTATAGTGGAACAATCCTTAGATGTTTCATTATCCCATAATACCATAAAATTACTTCTATAATATTAATCTTGGATTCCAATATATAAACACCCAATCATTCCACTTCCTTCTTAAACCATTAACTAGGCTTCTTCGTTTTATTCCTTAACACTTCTTCCATCTCATATTTCATTCATAGTCTCTTCATCATCAAAAATATAACCATTACTCATACAACCTTTCCAATTATATTTACGAGATTTCCCCCTAGGGCATCGATTTGCATAATGCCCATACATTAAACATTTAAAACATTTAACTATTGATGATGCCTTAGGAGTACCATTATTCTTGTACATTGCATTAATTAAACCTTTCACTTTTTCATTACAATTACTTGATTTGTGTTCTTTTCTTCACCCAAAGCATATTATAGTTCCTTTGAAACATTCTACTTGATGTATCTTCCCACATGCTTTACATGAGGAAAATTGAACTTTATTTCCTCGGTTTTCACCGTGAAACTCCATATTTTTCTTATTAGATGGGTCATAAAACTCACCAAAGTTGATATTATTGATCATATTATGAGATTTATAATTAGTCATAATAATAATGTTTCTCCTTCCGATATACATTTCATTTATTTTCTTACAAGGAAGACCATTCCATTATTCATTACATTCATCATTAACATGAATCCTCCTGGTTCCAACCATTTTCTAAAACCCAAAAAGCATAGTGTGAGAAACACTAATCATAGTGGGAAAACCACATAATCAAGGAAAATTACTTATAAAATTTCAATATATGACACCTTAGGTTTAACTTAGGTTATTCATGATCCTTACCAAAACTCTATGATTATAACCCATACTTTCCCTTAGGGTTCTTACTTAGGTTTTTTCATCCTAGTTTCCAAAGTTTAACTAAACCTTACTCTCATACCAACTATAACAGCCCATTCTTTTCATACCTAGATATTATATCTAAATAGTTGAATGTTCATTACATAACATAATAAAACCATTCTATAATTGTATGAGTTTAATGTATTTAGAAACTTGGAAACATAAACAACTAGTTCATAAAACATCTACATCATCTCCCGCTTATTCCTTTATAACTAGAACCATTTTTGACATATCATATTTAATACCTTTCTTTATATCATGGGGGAAAGGAACATAAGAAATGGTGAGATCATGTGACCAGTAAGGATAAAAATAGGAGATATTAATCCATGATCATATGAAATCATATGATAAGAATATGATTATATGATCATGATCATAATTTACGAAGTTCATACCCAAACTATCATAGATCATAAACATTATTCATGGAATAAACATTATCATTTCATAAAACAAGGATTGTAAGAGTAATAAATCATCATAAATAAATCATGATCCATATGATCATGTCATAAAAGTGTGGAACCATCATAAACATAGAAAACTGTATAATATGATAAGTTTAACTACCAGGACCATCAATATAGTGGATCAGGACACACATGTTTCCCACATTGGATCGGGACGCACCTATTTCCCATAGTGGATCAAGTCCATCAACTTGTTTCCCATTATTATCTCATGAAATATAAAGTTTTATCCAATGCATTAGAGGGATATATAGGTCCCACCAATCACATAATGAAAACCATAAATATGTGTTCCATAAGAACATAAATCATTCATCTTATTAGAACCCATGAAAAGAAATGGGTTTCATAAACATTTCACCATAGCATAACCCATGGAAAAGAAATGGGTTTCATAAATAACATTCCATCATAAACATAAACCAAAAATAAATAAAATAAGGATAATATACTTGAATAATATCCCTATTAAATCATAATTAACATTGAATAATATTATCCAAGATGGAAAATAATTTTAAAATATCACTTGAAATAATTCTTGAAAAAAAATATATTTCCATTTTCAAAACATTTCCTTTTAAAGAGCCATGAAATTATAAAGGAAAACATTTTCATTAAAAATAACCTTGAAATATTTTAAATAAAACATAAAATTTTTAAATCATCATGACGGAGGGAAAATCCACTCATATCGTATAAGTTAAAAAAACATTCCTTCTATATTTTTGTCGGAAAATTCATAAAGAACCTCGTTTAAAAAATGAAAAAAAAGAATCATTTCAACCCATTTTTTAAAAATTAAAACATGAGTAAAAATGAATTTAGATGATCATAATTTAATAGTAAACAAATTTTTAGAAACAATTTTATAAAACATGTACATGGAAGAAAAGGTGAGTTTTAAGGAAAATTTTAAAAAGATAATTTTTAAAAGAAATTCCCTTATAAATATAATATCATTAAAGTGAGAATTAATCAAATGAATTGATTATGTTTATCAGATATAAATCCACATAAACAAGTTTAAATAAAACATAAGATAATAAAAAGTCATTTCATACATAATCTTATCATGAAATAATCAATGAAGTGGAAGTTTAACCAAATGAATGGAAATTGAGTTAAAAAATCCCTTACAACTTTGATATGATATACCACATAAAAGTAATAATTATAAAATGAAACATAAAATACCATTAATATAATTAGATCCATGATATGATATATCAAAGTTTGGTATATACACCACAAAAAATAAATAAGTGGTGGATAAGGCATATATATCACAAAAGTAAAAGTGAGAAGAGAAACCCTTACCTCACGCTTCCCTTTAGTTTTGCTTGCTTTAACCTCCTGTATAAAGGTTTAAAGAATGTTATTAATTAATTAAATAACTATAATAATAATTATAATATCTTATATGATACTTTTATAACATATTACCACCCGTTTATTAATAATATTTCATTGTTTTCATTGTTTTGGGTGCGTTCATTTCATGGTTTCATGATCAGCTCATTTGTATATAATTATGGATTTTTTTTAAAATGGAAATAAAAATAAATAAGTGAAATGAAATGGTATTAATGCAATTCTATAAGTTTAAATGTTCCAATGTATCATTTTTATTACTGACACGAGGATGATTTATTTGATAAAATGTTAATGATAAATGTTTATTTTAATTTGGTGGTTTTTCCGACCATCACGAACTTGTTTCATTTTATTTAATATTATGTATATATATTAGTTCCATGATATTAAATAGGTTATAATATAATTATTAAAATATTATTTAACCTGAATAATACTTTTATTAAAATCCTTGAAGGTGTTAATGGAAAACAAAAAACCATTATCCACATAGATGATTAACCACTATAATTTGGATAATTGTTTCATTTCTTTGAATAAAAGGAGATAAGAAATGGGGTAGATATAATATATTACATTATAAATATAAAATTTCATTATATAAATGATACTTTAGTTATTATTATTTTATGGGTGGGAGAGGTTAAAAGAAGGTAGAAAATGAAAAAAAAATCAAGAGAGGTTGTTTGAGAAAGTTACCTCTTGAATATCATCTCCTAGAAGGACCCCTTATGGAACTTGGAATTCGTATTTGGATGATAATATTAGAAATTTTACTTAGGTATAGTGGGGAGGATAGTTTTTGGAGGAGATTTGAATAGATTCAAATCTTGTGGGGAAAAAGGGGTGGTGAGGAGTGGTATTTATACTTAAGTAGGGGTGGTTTTAAGTGATTTTATTTATATTTAAAGCCAACCACATTTGGGTGGAATTAATTCCAAATAATTTTGATGATAATTAATGTTTTAAAGGTTATTTAAGGTTTATAGACACATCAAACACCCATTTCATATTTTAGATTATAGGTATTTTAAGCTTTTACCTTTTGACTTTAACACGCTATATTATTTTACCTATATTGCGGAAAATCTTTTTTTTTACCATGGTAAATTTTTTATGCATAAAAATTAAAATGAATTTAAAACCTAATTTTTACTTCCTAATTAAAATATTAAATTTACTTTAAAAAATTCAAAACATAGAAGTTGAAAAATTACATTTAAAATTAAACCGTTAATACGCAACGAAAAATAGTTTTTTGGAAACAAAATATGTTTTAAGCCCAAAAATGTGCTTATACCAAAATAAGGTATAAAGATTGTTTAAATTTAATTAATTAAATTTTATATAACTAAAAATTACTTAAGTTACTTTGATATAAATTTAAAATCATAAAATTACTTTTAAATATAAATAAAATGAAGGTTTTATAAAAATCACTATTTTTACTATTCATTGAAAAATTAAACTTTTCAAAAAAATATAAAAATTCATCCTAACATAATATTGAAATTATGAATCCAAAAATGATTCTCATTTTATAAAATACATTTTTGAAAGGTGTCAAAAGTTAATTATATTTATTTTCTCATAGAAAGAAATAAAAAACACTTTTTGAAGAAAACATATATTTGAAGAACAAAATAACTTTACTAAAAATTATGTTCATATTAAAAAAGAATTAATTAATAAATTAACAATGATTTAGACAGTTATATATTTCATAATATAATTAATGCTATTTATTCATGTTAATTTAACAGCTATGTTATAATGGTCATGTTAAAATAATAATATTTTGGAGTTCGTTTAAGCTCAGTGTTCTATGAAACATAACCTATCAAAGTGATTAAATTTATTTTAAAAAAAAGATACACAACATAAAATCTTGGGGTGTTGTAGAAACTCGTGTTTTGGACCATGTGGTTTTTATAAGGGTTTTTGAATTTTTTTGGAAATAAATTTTCGAGTCAAACTGTGCGGCTTGATTTAGGTGAGGCAGAGGCGTTCGCACGAGATGCCCATGGTTAGTCAAACTGTACGGGATACCTCAGGTATCAAGTAGTGGACACATGGGATGCACACGGTCTGTTAGACCATGTGAGTCAAACTGTGCAATTTTCCCAATTTTAAAATTTGGTTTAAATTAATTAAATTAAAAATTAAAAATAAGTTTAGTTAATTGATAATTAAGGGGGAAATAATAATAAAGAAACGTTTTAATAAATGAGAATAATAATAACATAATTTTTATTATGATTATTATTATTATTATTATTGATTATTATATTATTATTATTAGGAGTTTTAATTAGGTTTTTAGAAAAACCTAAAGGATCTCCCTTTCTCCCTCTACCCACGGCACGTGACCCCCTGGTCCCCTTTCCTCAATGCGCAACGCACGCTGTAGTGCCTCCATGGCCAGCTATCTCCCCCTATTTGTAGTGAAAAAACTCTCCTCGCTCAACCCCCCTTGGTCGGCCTATAGCGCGCCTCCATGGTAGTGACCCTCAGGCACACGACACCCTAGAGCCACTGTCTGCAGCGCACAACACACTCTCGACCACCACCTATGATATATCTATTTCTTGCATTTTTCTTCTTTGATCTGGTGAGGTGAGTCTTTTACTTCATTTATCTCTCTTTTTCTGATGATTTCTCATATTATTCCCTGCCCTATGGTGTGCGGACGAAACCCTAGGTTAGGTTTTAATCTGGATTTACAATGTTATTCGATTCTAAGGTTATGCAGAGGACGTCTCAGGACTAGTTGGTGCATGTTCCGACAACTGCCACTAAAGGCGAGGTAGTTCGGCTCGATTTGGTTCACCGCCAATGTTTTGGGGTAATGTTTTTCTTTCATTCTTATTTTTGCTTAGTTTATAATTCGGGTTTTTATGATATATGATTCCCTAGTAAATTGTTAGGTGTGTGTTAGTCCTTACCGCACTAATTTTGGGTGTTTGGAATTGTTGTAGGGTGTTGCGGTCGATTTCAAGGGTGAGCATGCTTTTTCCAAGGATATATATTTATGGAAGTTTATGTGTGGGAGAGGGTTTCTGATTGAGTTAGAAAGATTTGGCTTGGCCATCATTTGAGGTAGGGTCTTAAACCAGCTTTAATTTAAAAATTCAATAGTTGTTATTTACCACTTTTGATAAATTGAACTACAATTCTGGAATGAACTGCCTTTTTTAGTGAAATGATTTATTAGATTATAATCATGGTTTTTGTAATAAAACCCCTCTATCGGAGGTGCGCTAACTTCAAGTTAAAAATGTAGTGAGTAGACTATTATGTTTTCTTGGCTTTATTTATGTGGTTTTTCTATGCTCTCCTAGTTAGAGGAAGCTTGATTAAATTAAAGGGATATGGTTTGCTTATCTAGGAGATGTTTTGCTTCCTTTTCTTGTTGACACACTGGGATTAAATAGTTATAATGAACTATATGAGATTAATGGGTGGTATACCCATGTGAAATGAATAAAAGTTGATGGTAATAAATGGGTGGGTATACCCATGTGACAAGATTAAATGTAGGTGGTCTGAAATCCAATCCCATAGTCTCATTTTGTTATTCATATGCAACTATACAAATATAATGGTGTAATTAATAATTGAGTTTTTTTTAATTAATTATTTTGGTTGTTTTGAATAATTACTTTTGGAATTAATTAACATTAATGATGTGATTAATTAATTTGGTTGATGTAAATAATTAATTGATTAATTAATTATCAAATGATGGAATGGTAACAGGGTCATTCAAATGTGTGTGTGAGTTTTGGAATGTTAACATGGTCATTCAAATGTGTGTGTGAGTACGTAATGGTAACATGGAAATTTATTGGTGCGTGAGTATGGAATGGTAACATGGACATTCATGGGTGCATGAGTATGGAATGGTAACATGGACATTCATGGGTGTGTGAGTATGGAATGGTAACATGGAAATTCGTGGGTGCGTGAGTATAGAATGGTGACATGGACATTCATGGGTGTGTGAGTATTGAATGGTAACATGGACATTCATTGGTGTTTGATTATGGAATGGTAATATAGAAATTCATGGGTGCGTGAGTATGGAATGGTAACATGGACATTCAAGTGTGTGTGTGTTATAGAATGATAACAACGTCATTCAAATGGGTGAAATATAAGAATGGTAACATGCTCATTTTTTTGTGTGGTTGAATAAAGAATATTAAATAATGTGATAAAAAAAATTATTTATAAATTATAAATATAAATATATAGTTCTTGTTCAGACTCTTATCATAGTTACTAGTCGAAGCAGGTAACACCTTCAGGTGTCCCTTAGGAACCTGGATCGGTTGTTTTTTATTTATTCAATTTTCTTATCACTTATTTATACCTGCACACTATTTAATTATCATTCACATCCTAGTTTGGTCTAGACACTGGTGAGTGCCGACATACTGAGATTTTATCTCACGCCCTGCTCGGGTACCCTTGGTACCCAAGTAGACTCTATTTTTTTCAGGACTATAGTCATTTGACTATGTTGTTTCAGTGTACCAAGGAGTTAGGAGAAAAGGACCAGAAGGGGGCTCGAGATGCTTGTGGAGATCACCCATGGGGCTTTGAGTCTTTTCTTTATTTCTTTTCTGAGATGTAAAGTATGTTGTTTTTTTTACTACTTTTATATATGTATCGCCATGACATGCATGTATTGTATAAATTGACCTTGGCCATTTTCTTTCTTTTAGTTATATGAAATCAGTCTTCCACTATTTTAGTTATTACTTTATATTGCTTCCGCTGGTTTCTTGGTTTAAACTATCGATTACCATTGTGTACTCTGAAAATGAGGGTATAGTATCCCCACTGAACTACTTTTACACCCTCACTTCTAGTCAGCAGCCTCTGGCGTATGGAGGTGCGTGCTTGAGGTCATGTGGTGACCAGTCCAGCTATCGGTTTAGTGGTAAGTCGGGTCAGGACTTTAAAAAGTGGGTCATAGGAGGTTAACATTTCCTTTGTCCTATTTTGGTTTGGTATATAAGAGACTATGAATGTGTCAGTGCTTGGTAAATAGTCATGATTGGGATTGATCACCCCACATACAGGAAATGACCAAGTGTCCAGGGTTAGGAATTGTTGTTTATACTGTTCGATGTTACAGTTGATAAGATTTCACCTTGAGTGAATGATGTACTTTCTGTTGCTTATAATTTATGGAATTTATGGAAATTTACCCTTGTCCTAGTTTTATGAGAATGAAATATAGCATGCATCATGTTAAGCACATATAAATTTTCATTCCATGAATAGTATCAGTTCATGTAGTTTCATTTTAGTTTGCCTGTTGATTCAAATTGTGTTTCTTGAATGTATATCATGCCTTGTAATTATTTTGCATGTCTCTTTAGATAACATGTTTTGATTATATATTTAGCATACTTGGGTGATAATATTTCATGTTTCCTATCTTGATTATGTGTCGTGCTCCTATGTTATAGAATGTTTTTGTGATTTTAGCATGTTGCTCTATGTTAGCTGCTTGTAGTGACATGCTAGTTTGTTATTTTTTAATTGGTTTATTTTGATAAAATTTTATTGGTTTTAATTAAATGGGAGCCAAATTCCAACCTTAAGGTGTATGGGTGCCTTATGGATTGGTAGATGGCCACCCATGTGATCGAGCCTTTGTATAACCATGGTATGTTTGAGAACGGTTATAAATGTGGAAGAATTGAACCAAGTAGGTTAGTTGGGGCATGTTTTTATGAAATTAACTATTATGAGGTTGCTTTTTGAAGAAACCGGGTTGAATAAATGTGACCCTCATAGGTCATCTTTCGATTAAAAGGAATTTAGATGCTAAATTTCCTATTTATGATGAAATGTCTTTCAATGTTAAATGTTCAAGGAGGGAGTTTGTTATAACTTGTTTAAAAACAAAGTTCCTTGTTATGAAATGGTACTTGTGGGTTGTTGAAATTCTTTCAAATGTTTAAAGGCTGAAATGGATTAATGAAATGGATTTAAATTGGAACCTGATGTGGTGTCCTTTACTTAGACCCTTGTAGAATGGTAGTTTTAAATGTTTTAGTGATATGACTTGGAAAGGATATGTGAGAAATTGTTCGTAGTATGTTTCTTTTTAGCTTTAGATTAAATGTAAAGGGCTCTTGAGCCTAGTGAAATTTGTGTTGTGTGATCAAGAGATAGGTTCGACGCTTATGCTTTATAAGGGGCTATCTTGTAGTAGGTATCACCCTTAGAGTTTGATGCCTTGCTTTCTACTACGATATTTCTAGCATTGGTACTATTTTCTACTATTTTCCCTAGTAGGGCTTTTGTTTTTCTTTTAAATACACCCTTTTTTGGATGGGTGGTCATTGTATATTGACCCTTGATATGGTAACAAGCATCAAGGAATGCTTGGTTCAGTAGGTTAGACATGCCTCGGGCACAGTCAACTATTTAGGAGGTTGTGTGAACCTATCTTTTCTTTAGTGATATATGACTCGGTGCATTTTCATCCAAGTTAATGGTTGTATGAGATGATGTATCATTGTATTTTGTGAACTTGGGATTGTATGTGTTGACATACGCGGTAAAATTCAAGTTTTTAATGGTGTAATGAACCAATCGAGTTCGTTGTGATCATTGAGCTTTGTGATGTAGAGTACATTCTTGGGTCAACTCCGAAACAAAGTGATTGGTACGTTAAGGTAAGTTCGCCCCACTGATCGGGAGGATTTTTTTGATAATCGGGTGTTTTGACACGCTGGTCAGTTTAATTTCATCTTTCCTACCAAATGTTTTGACGTGGTGAATGTGGTTCATGGAACGTCATGTGTGCATTTAAGGTGTTTCTGAAATAGTGCGCTTGAGAATGGGTGGTATTTTTCTTATAAAGACATGTACACTCCTAATGTGGGTAGTGTCGCATAATTTCTGGTATGTGTCGGTACTTTATTAGTAGCATGACTTTGATGAGGTTGTTAGTATGTGTAACCCATTGGAAACTCCGTTAGTCTGGGAAGGGTTTTATTATTAAGGTTTGAAGGAACATGATTTTCTCGGGTGGGATAGGAATCAGGGTTCGGTTGATGATGTTTTGGTAGGTGAAGCCGAGATTTTTGTAAAGAGTCAACCGATAATAGTTCGACTAATCTTCTTGGTGATCTTTAGTTTACTCTTAGTGTGCTCTTCTGAATGATATGAGCATATCATGTATCTTGACCTCGTCCTGGAAGCACTAATGTATCATCGGTCTTACGTCGTGCTAAAGTTTTAAAAGTCATTTTCTTCAATAAGTGGTTGTTATCTGGGTTGTACGCGGGATGTGTGGTTCTTTGGGTTACGTCTTTATTCGTGATGAGACACAATGGTTTTAAAATAGCCTAGTGATGGCTTGTTCTGGGAATGTCTGTAAGAACCCGGATCTCTTTCAGGTACGTTTTTTTCCTTTTTCTGGAGTTTTTGAGAAAAATAAATTTTTTGGAAATTTCAGAAGTACACGTCGTGTACTTTCTGAGTACACACCATGTACTCTTCCCCAGCTCGAAGCCGTGTGTTGTCCGTGTCCGGGCCACACACACGGTGTGTAAGGATGAGGTGGAGGCCGGTTAATTTGGAGTACGGAAAAATTGAAGCACACGCCGTGTACTCAAGAAGTACACGTCGTGTACTTTCTTTTTTTTCATTAAGAAGACCGGGGTCATGCCTAACCCCTAGTTTCATCTTCTTCTTCAGTTTTCATCCGTCCGAGAGTGACTATATGGCTGGATCTTCAATGGGCTCCCGCCTCACCGTCTGTTCTCCGATTCGATCACGGTTGATTGCGTTGGAATCGTAGCGATGAGTTCTTACTTCTGCTTGAGCCTTGTATCTTGATTCCTCGTTTTCAAGATATCGTGGGATGAAAATTTTGTGCTTTTTCTCAGATATTCGTCATTCTAGGAGGAATATGTCATCGAGGTTCACGTATATCGATCTCCTAGGATTGAGGTAGGTGGTTTGTGCCTTTTCGTAGAAAGTTGATGAATATTATGTGCAAATTCCACCAATACTCTTGAATGGGGTATTGTGTGTTTCATGTTTTTCCCTTGTTGTTTTCCTGATATGCTTGATTGCTTTAGTAGAGGTTATTTCTTGTGAGTAGAGTAATTTATTTTGTGCTTGGGTTGCTTTTCCATGCTTGTTTTTCCTATTGGGCGTTTTTTCAGTTTTCATACCTTGTTGTAGGATAGTAGAACTGTCTCTTTTGTTATATTGTTGAGCCTTAGTTGATAGCCAAGTAGTTCTTGAGGTTTACTTGGATGATATACGTGTGCTGAGCGTGTTTAGTTATACTTAGGACTGTGAGAACCTAGAGTAGTAGACCAAATGGAGAATTGACGACAGGGCTTCTCCAGAGTGTCTTAAAATCATGATGTGAGACCAAAGGGAGAATTGACGGAAGGGCTTCTCCAGAGTTTTTTTTAATTACGACGCGGGCCACAGGGGGAATTGACATTGAGTGCTTCCCCAGAGATCCTTTAGCATGATACGAGACTATAGGGGGAATTGACAGTGAGTGCTTCCCCAGAGAGTCTGCTTAAATACGTAGCTGAACTAGAGGGGTGAGACTGTGTGTGCTTCACAGAGGGTTGCTAGTACTTATAGGTTGAACCATAGGGGTTAGACTGTGATAGCTAACCAGAGGGTTACCTGTTTCTTCTTTTGTTGCTGGCTGTTTACTTGTGTACTTTGTTTTCCAGAACTGTGGATTGTAGCTGCTTGTTCTTTTCTGTTACTGCTTCTTGTTTTATTACTGCCATGTATTCATTGACTGTTAGGCACAAATCTTTGGGTGATTTCCTACTGGGATTGTATCTCACACCCTATTTGGGCCATGCTTTTGGGCCCAAACAGACTATGTTGTTGCAGGTATGGATAAGGGTAAGCGCCCTTCTACTTCAGGTTCTTGATTGCACTGGAGCTGGAAAGCATGCGACCGAGCTGTGACTCGCAATACTGAGGAGTTTATTTTTTTTTTTTCCTTTTCACTTTGTTTTCAGTTGTATTCCAGCACGTTGTTGGGTTTTTCTTCTTTCCATAGATACTTGTATCTACTACATTATTGTCATAGTTGTTATATATCTACATTGCTTCCGCTGTTTGGTTTCTGTTTTTATGCATGTCATTACTGCTTCCGTTGTTGACTGTTGTTTTTCTGCTATGTACCTTACCGAATGAGGGCATAGTTTCCCCACCGACTTACAAAGGCCCTCACTGCTAGTCGGAATCCTCTGGCGTTTGGAGAAACGCGCTTGAGGTCATGTGGCGAACCGGGTACGGGGCACCAGTGGAGGGGCTCCAGATTCGGGTCGTTACAAAGTGGTATCAGAGGAGTTCTTTTCTCTTGATTTACTGTTTGGAGACCTTATCCAGGGATAGGATGGATTCGGTACTTGGCATTAAGCTGTGCTTGGGAGTAGCTAACCCGTGTACAGGGAAAAGCCATACTGCCTCGTTAATTGTAGTTTCTGGTTTTGAGATTTTATGGTTGACCTGATTTCACCTAGAGTGATTCACATGGATTGTGATATTATTGTTTTGATATTTAGGTTCTATTTATGTCGCAACCCGATGAGATGAGGGTATTCCATATCATGCATCATATAGGCACTTTTAGAAATCACATGCCATGCATTCTTGTCATGCCATCTAGGGTGCATTAGAGATTGCATGATGTTGTGATAGGCTCTGTGTAGATTATGCATGCTGTTGTGATAGATGCTTGATAGATTCTCTACTGTTATGCTAGAAAACTATTTGTTTTGTTCTTTACTTAAAATTAATGCCAAATTTTGGTTCTTGAGGTGTTATGGGCCCTCACGGATTGGAATTTGGAATCTTTTTCCTTGTTTTTAGTGTTTCTGGAATTCTGCACAGTTTCTGAGCTACTACCCAGAAAAAACCAGAATACACGGCGTGTACTTTTTAGATACACACCGTGTAGTCTTAAGGCCATTTCACTGATCGTGTGAGTAGAAAACGGTGTCGTGGGAGTAACTTTGTGAACATGTCGTGTACCATTGGTACACGCCGTGTGAGTTCGGAGCCGTGTACCCGGCCGTGTCACTAACAACACGGGCCGGGGAAGCTCAGGTAGAACATGCTGTGTCCATAGGGAACACGCCGTGTGGTCTTGTCCAGGTACCCAGCCGTGTCATGAACAACACGGGCCGGCGTGAACTTCTTTTCCGCACGCCGTGTTTGTTCGGAACACGCCGTGTAGTCTTTCCAAGGAACCCGGCCGTGTCACGAACAACACGGGACGGTGTCACCTTCACCTATACACACCGTGTTTGTTCGGAGCACACCGTGTAAGGTTCAGCCGTGTAGACGGCCGTGTGCTTAACAACACGGGCCGCCAAAGCCTTGTCTAGTACACGCTGTGTTTTTTTCGAACACGCCGTGTAGCCTCAGGTTGAGTCGGACCGTGTGGGTTAGCCGTGTAAGGAGACTCGAGCAGGGGAATAGTTTTCAAGTACATTCCATGTGTGGGGGTCAACACGACATGTAGTTTGAAGTGTAAACAACTTATAGGGAAAGATTACACGCCCATGTCAGTGGCTTAAAAAGACACGCCATGTAGTTTTATACACGCCGTGTGGTTGTGTTTTGCAATCTTGTGTGTTTTCTTCCCCTGTTTTCGTTCAGTACTCTTGTGTTCTCTGTCCTTGTTTTCTGATCTAAGGTGTGCTTTTGATCTTTCATAGATATGCCTCCGAGACGTCCTCCGGTCATACGTCTGTCGTCAGGCAGTGATCAGATGCCAGACAGGGCTGATCAGGGACTTCCTGTCAATCCCCCAGCTAAGCCAGCCTTGGCACCGGTTGTTGTACCAGTCACGGGCACTGATGCGTAGTTCAGGGAAGGTTTAATGAGGATGATGCAGGCCTTCTAGGGAGAACCGCCTCCTGCCTTGTCTATGGTAGACTTGACGCGGGTCTTCCAGCAGCAGTAGCATCCCACGTTCTCGGGGGAGGGAGGACCTCAGGCTGCAGAGTCATGGCTGGAAGCCATGATGACTATATTCAAGCATCTGGAGACGCCTCTAGAGAGGCGAGTCAAGATTTCCACCTACATGCTCCGAGACTCTGCCATGAGGTGGTGGGACGTGATCTCACAGGCGGGTCAGCAGCAGGCTATGGCTTGGGAGGAGTTCCAGCGCGTGTTCTACGACTACTTCTACCCAGAGACCCTGAGGGTCGATCGAGCCCGGGAGTTCATGAGCTTAGAGCAGGGTACTCTATCTGTCATGGATTATTCCTCTCGTTTCACTGAGCTGAAGAGTTTTACACACCTTCGGGGTAAAAGTGGGGTGTTCTTGGTGAGGAAGTTTGAGGATGGACTCAGGCGGGAGATCCGCTCGCAAGTGAACATCTTCCAGCTGACTTCCATTACTTCCATCGTCAACCAGGTACTGATTGCAGAGCGCAATCTGAGGGACTCTGGAGCTGCGAGCCAGGGCGGGTCTGCTTCCAGAGCTATTTTGCCTCCAGATGACAGCAAGAAGCACCGTAGAGAGCTTACACGTGGTGATTCGAGGAAGCGAGACGCATCATCAGGCAGCCAGGTGACATGCTATCAGTGTGGCCGGATCGGGCACATGAGGCCGCAGTGCCAGAGGGACCCCATGGAGTGTCGATCTTGCAGCAAGATGGGTCACCTTCAGCGTTTATGTCAGGTTTTCTCACCAGCAGTTGGTGACCAGGGTTCTTCCATGACTCCTAGTTCTGGAGCAGCCCCACCAGTCTCTCACCAGTCAGGGAACTGGAGTTCTTCCAGCTGTTCAGGCCGAGGTGGAGGTCGAGGCCATGGCGGTCAGCCACCAGTCCCTCAGCACCAGCAGGGAGGTTCAGCTCAGAGTGGTCAGTTAGGGGCATAGGGCCGCGGTGCAGGCTAGTCTTTTGCCATGGAGCAGACTTATCGTGAGCAGGATCCTGGCCCTTCTACTGTTTGAGGTACTATTTTAGTAGCCTCAGTTTTATCTTCAGCCCTTTTCGATATTGGTGCTACGCATATCTTTATCTCTGTTGTCGTTGTGGAGAGCCTTAGACTCTGCATCTTTTCTTCTGCCAACTCGTTGACACTAGACACACCTTTGGGAATGAGGACATCTAGTGTACGCCAGTGTAGAGAGTTCCCTCTCGAGGTTACAGGGTGTCACTTATTATGGGATCTCTATGTCCTAGATATGAAAGGCTATGATGTCATTCTCAGCATGGACTGGTTGATTCCCTTTCAGGCAGTCATTGACTGTTATCGCCGCAGAGTCAGTTTCATTTCACCAGAGGGTGAATCTTTCCTTCATAGAGGCGAATGGGACGTTCGGGCGAGTCGAGCGGGACTCAAGCATCTTGGGCTAGGAGGGGTGACAGTCCAGATTGCTAGCCTTTATCTGGATGATCAGGGGACTCCACAGTTGGACTTTCCTCCAGTAGTGTATTTCTTCAGGGATGTCTTTCCAAAGGACTTTTCGGGTTTGCCTCCGGAGCGTGAGGTAGAATTATCTATTGAGCTCGTGCCAGGAGCGGCACCGGTGTCCATTCCTCCCTATAGGATGGCCACACCTGAGTTGCAGGAGCTCAATAAGCAGTTGGAGGAGTTACAGGCTAAGGGTTTCATCTGACCCAGTACTTCTCCTTGGGGTTCGCCTGTTCTGTTTGCAAATAAGGTAGATGGCACCCTTCGGCTTTGTGTGGATTATCGGAAGCCGAACCAGTTGATGATTAAGAACCGATATCCCTTTTTGTGGATTGATGACCTTTTCAATCATCTTCGAGGATCCCGGGTTTTCTCGAAGATCGACTTGAGGTTCGGTTATCATCAGTTGTGCGTTAGACCATCAGATGTACCTCTGACATCCTTTAGGAGTAGGTACGGTCTTTACGAGTATACAGTCATGCCTTTCGGACTCACGAACGCACCTGCAGTTTTCATGGAACTGATGAACCGAGTGTTCCATCCTTACTTGGATTCCTTCATCGTGGTCTTCGTGGACGATATCTTGGTGTACTCTCACACTCGACACGACCATGACACACATATTGAGATCGTTCTGAGTACACTGAGAGAGCATTATCTTTATGCTAAACTCTCGAAGTGCCACTTCTGGATGGATCAGATTCACTTCTTGGGTCACGTCATCTATGAGGCGGGAGTATCTGTGGACCCAGAGAAAGTGAGAGCTGTAGTTTCCTGGGAGTAGCCGAAGAATTGTTTTGAGGTACGGAGCTTCCTAGGGCTGGCTTGATACTACAAACGCTTCATTTAAGACTTTTCTCATCTAGAAGCACCTTTGACAGGTCTGACCAAGAAGGGGGTGAAGTTCTTATGGTCAGATTCTTGTGAGTCGGCCTTTCAGGAGCTGAAAGGGAGGTTGACGTCAGCACCGATACTAGTCTTGCCAGAGCCAGGCAAGAGCTACACTGTTTACTGTGATGATTCGGGTATCGGGCTAGGAGAAGTGCTTATGTAGGGAGATGGAGTTGTTGCGTACAGGTCTCAGCAGTTGAGTCCACATGAAAGGAACTACCCTACGCACGATCTGGATTTGGCAGCTTTTGTTCATTCCTTGCGCTGTTGGAGACACTATCTTCTGGGAGAGCACTTTGTGGTCTTCACTGACCACAAGAGTCTCAAGTATATCTTCACTCAGCATGATCTGAATTTGAGGCAGTGCAGGTTGGTCGAGTATCTTCAGTCTTTTGATTTCGATCTTGCCTATACGTCGGGAAAGGGCAACTCCGTGGCAGACGCGTTGAGCATGAGAACTTAGATTCAGGCAGTTCAGGAGGCCAGTACTGAGTGGCAGTTGATGGATCTGTTCTCTAAGATTCATCTGGAGGTGCGCGATAGACGGGGAAAGACTTTTCTATCTTCTGTAGCTGTTACCTCCACGCTACTTGATCGGGTGCGGATGAGGCATCTATCAGACTCGGAAGGCTTAGTCCTGCAGGAGAGTGTGTCAGGAGAGGACCCTCTTCCTAGATGGACAGTGGGCGAGGATGAGATCTTGCGTTTCCAGGGACGCGTATGGGTGCCAGCAGACATACGCGAGGAGCTGATGTGGGATTTCCATTCCTATGTTTGGGCAGTTCATCCTGGCGTCACCAAGATGTATCGGGATCTTCATCGCCAGTACTGGTGGCCAGGTATAAAGAAGGATGTTGCTGGTTTTGTCATGAGATGTTCTACTTGTCAGCAGGTGAAAGTATAGCATCAGCAACCAGCGGGGCTCTTACAGCAGTTACCCATTCTGGAGTAGAAGTGGAACGATGTTGCGATGGACTTCGTGACCGGTTTGCCGAGATCGCCTCGGGGAAACGATGTTGTTTGGGTTGTCGTCGACAGGCTTATGAAGGTTTCTCACTTCTTGTCGATCAAGGAAACCTTCAGTGTCGATGATCTGGGACGACTTTACATCAGGGATATTGTGCATCTGCATGGAGTTCCACACTCCATTGTTTCAAACAGAGATGCGCGCTTTACATCTCGGTTCTAGTAGGGACTTCAGAAGGCCTTGGGTACACATGTGATTTTTAGTACAGCTTATCATCCCTAGACTAATGGCCAGTCCGAGCACACGATCCAGGTGCTTGAGGATATGCTCCAAGCTTGCATCCTTAACTTTGCCGGTTCTTGGGAGAAGCATATTCCTCTGGTGGAGTTCGCCTACAACAACAGTTTCCAGGAGACCATTCAGATGGTTCCATATGAGGCTTTGTAAGTTAGGCCATGTCGATCACCCTTATGCTGGCTGGAGGCAGGAGAGGCAGCTTTGCTGGGACCTCATCTTGTTCAGGAAACTTCAGAGCAGATAGAGCTGATTCGGAAGAGGATGGCTACAGTGCAGTCTCAATAGAAGTCTTATGCTGATCATCGAAGATGACCTCTAGAGTTCGAGGTCGGAGATCAGGTTTTCCTACGTGTCACACCGAGGTTGGGACACAAGAGGATTCGGAGACAGGGTAAGCTTTCACCGCGGTACGTCGGACCGTTTGAGGTCTTGCAGAGAGTTGGGTCGGTCGCCTATCGGTTGCAGCTACCTCAGAGGTATCGGGACATGCACGACATCTTCCACGTCTCTTAGCTCCGACGCTACTTTTCAAACCCGTCTCACGTCTTTCAGCCCGAGGAAGTCGATCTTGAAGTGGATGCGTCGTTTGAGGAGCATCCTATCCGGATTGTCGATCGCAGTACGAAGGTTCTCTGCGGATGGTCTGTTCTTCTGGTATGAGTGTTATGGAAGCACAGGGGAGTACAGGACGAGACCTGGGAGAGGGAGACCGATGTATGATCATAGTGGCTGGAGCTGTTCGGGGTTTATCCTTCTCCGCCTCATTAGGGAAATTCAGGGATGAATTTCTTTAAAGGGGGGAGTTTTTAAGAACTCGGATCTCTTTTAGGTATGTTTTTTTCCTTTTTCTGGAGTTTTTGAGAAAAATAAATTTTCTGGAAATTTCAGAAGTACACGTCGTGTACTTTCTAAGTACACTCCATGTACTCTTCCCTGGCTCGAAGCCGTGTGCTGGCCGTGTCCGGGCCACACACATGTTGTGTAAGGCTGAGGTGGAGGCCGGTTAATTCGGAGTACGGAAAAATTGAAGTATGTGCCGTGTACTCAAGAAGTACACGCCGTGTACTTTATTTTTTTTTCATTAAGCGGACCGGGGTCATGCCTAACCCCTAGTTTCATCTTCTTCTTCAGTTTCCGTTCATCTGAGAGCAACCATACGGCCGGATCTTCGACGGGCTCCCGCCTCGCCGTCCATTCTCCGATTCGAGCACGGTCGATTGCGTTGGAATCGCAGCGGTGAGTTATTCCTTCTGCTTGAGCCTTGTTTCTTGATTCCTCATTGTTTTTAAGATATCGTGGGATGAACCTTTTGTGCGTTTTCTCATATCTTCGTCGTTATAGAAGGAATATGTCATCGAGGTTCATGTATATCGATCTCCTAGGATCGAGGTAGGTGGTTTGTGCCTTTCTGTAGAAAGTTGATGAATATTATGTGCAAATTCCACCAATACCCTTGAACAGGGTATTGTTTGTTTCCTATTTTTCCCTTGTTGTTTGTATGATTTTCTTGATTACTTTAGTAGAGGTTATTGCTTGTGAGTAGAGTAATTTATTTTGTGCTCAGGTTGCTTTGCCATTCTTGTTTTTCCTGTTGGGCGTTTTGCCAATTTCCATACCTTGTTGTAGGATAGTGGAACTGTCTCTTTTGTTATACTTTTGAGACTTAGTTGATAGCCAAGTAGTTCTTGAGGTTTACTTGGACGATATACGCACGCTGAGCATGTTTAGTTATACTCAGGACTGTGATAACCTAGAGTAGTAGACCAAAGGGATAATTGACGGAAGGGCTTCTCCAGAGTGTATTTTAATCACAATGCGAGACCAAAGAGAGAATTGACGGAAGGGCTTCTCTAGAGTGTCTTTTAATTACGACGCGGGCCACAGGGGGAATTGACATTGAGTGCTTACCTAGAGAGCCTTTAGCACGATATGAGAATATAGGGGGAATTCACGGTGAGTGCTTCCCCAGAGAGTCTGCTTAAATACGTAGCTGAATCAGAGGGGTGAGACTGTGTGTGCTTCCCAGAGGGTTGATAGTACTTATAGGTTGAACCATAGGGGTTAGACTGTGAGAGATACCCAGAGGGTTACCTGTTTCTTCTTTTTTTGCTGGCTGTTTACTTGTGTACTTTGTTTTCCAGAACTGTGGATTGTAGCTGCTTGTGATTTTCTGTTACTGCTTCTTGTTTTATTACTGCCATGTATTCATTGACTGTTAGGCACAAATCTTTGGGTGATTTCCTACTGGAATTGTATCTCACACCCTGTTTGGTCCATGCTTTTGTTCCCAAGCAGACTATGTTGCTTCAGGTATGGATAAGGGCAAGCGCCCTTCTACTTCAGGTTCTTGATTGCACTGGAGCTGGAGAGCATGGGACCGAGCTGTGACTCGCGATGCTGAGGAGTTTATTTTGTTTTCCTTTGCACTTTGTTTTTAGTTGTATTCCAGCACGTTGTTGTGTTTTCTACTTTCCATAGATACTTGTATCTGCTGCATTATTGTCATAGCTGTTATATATCTACATTCCTTCCTCTGTTTGTTTTTTTTGTTATGCATGTCGTTACTGCTTCCGTTGTTGACTGTTTTTTTTCCGCTGTGTACCTTACCGAATGAGGGCATAGTTTCCCCCACCAACTTACCAAGGCCCTCGCTGCTAGTCGGCAGGCTCTGGCATTTGGGGAAACGCGCTTGAGGTCATGTGGCGAACCGGGTATGGGGCACCAGTGGAGGGGCTCCGGATTCGGGTCGTTACAATGTCACTAAAAGTCGGGTAAGGACTTCGATGTACGTTCTTGTGATAGCTGATGAATGCACTAGGGATGAAGGCTTTTCGATTCTAATCAGGGTGTTTTGGTCATCTAAGTTGGGCATCTTTGTTGATGGTTGGCCTGATGTGGCTTGGTTGTTCCCTTTTTTCTTATGGTATACGGTTGGTGATGTAACCGTTTTAAAGGCATGGCTCTAGTTTATGGGAGAGTGTGTTTTGTGGGTCAGTGGTGTCTTTTGAGGAAAGAATGATCGTCCAGTTTTGTTGGTCAATTTAGATTTGACTATTTCCTTCGATGAAGTCTCTTTAATGGACTTGGATGTAAGCATGTTTGCCCAGTTGAATAAATCATGTGTGAAGCATTGCTATAATTCTTAGGATGTATCCTTTTAGGAATTTTAAATGGTGGAAGAGCCATTAAATAGGCACATCTAGATTTTATGGAATAAGGAGGTCTTCGTCGGTCTGATTGAGGCAGATGATCAATATATCACCACAAAAATCTCAAGGGACGAGGAGTGCTTCTATGCTACTTTTGTGTATGGCAGTTGTGATGCTCAAGACAGGAAACATCTTTGGCAGGGACTTGGGCTATTTGATCCGGAGGGTCTCCCATGGTTTTTTTCGAGGTACTTCAACATTATCCTTAACCATGAAGAGAAGAAGGGTAGAGGAGCTTTTCCCAGACAGGAAAGCTTGGAGTTTGACCAGTTTATGGCTGGTAAGGGCCTTCTTAACTTAGGGTACTCAGGAGACCAGTGCATGTGGTGCAATAACCAGAGTGGAAGAAGTTGTACCAGGAGAAGGCTTGATTGGTTTATGGCCAATAACAATGAAATCAACTTGTTTCCGGATACAGATGTAAAGCACTTACCCCGAGGAATATCTGACCATTATCCTTTACTGGTTTCTCTGTTTCCAAAACAAGACTCTCAATAGGTGTTCAAATTCATCCAACAGTGGTCTCGCTCGTGTGATTATCTCTAGATTGTGAGGGAGTTGTGGGATGCACCAACTCAAGGGCACACATGGGTCTCCCTTCACAACAAGCTGTGGCGGGTGAAACAGGGGCTCAAGGAGTGGGTCAGGAAGCTACCTCCTTTTGACCAGAACCTGGAAGTCCTTAAACAGAGTGTAGCTAACTTGGAACTCAGCCTGGAGTAGGAGTGGAGTGATCCGGTGTTTGAAGAACTCATGGAAAAAAAGTTGAAATGGGCAGAGATGTTACTCAAATAGGAGCGTCTGGCTCCGGATCATTCTCAGGTGAGGTGGCTAAATAAGGGAGATTAAAATACAGCCTACTTCCATGCTTGCATTAGAGAAAGGAAATGCTTGATCAAGCCCAACATCTTACTTTAGGATGGCACATTTATTAATGACAGAGACACAATTGGTATAATGTTGCATTTTTTCTTTATGGACTTCCTTGCGGGCACGAATCCGAGGATGGCATGCGAGTATCCCAATGGCAAGACTGAGCTGTGGGAGGTGATCCCCACCTTAGTGTCTACCCAGGACAATGATGGATTGGAGGTGATTCCTAGTGAGGATGAAATATTCTTGGCTATGCAAAATCTTAATCTAGATAGTGCCCCAGGCCCCGATAGCTTCCCAGGTTCATTATATAGGGGAGTGTGGGACATCGTTAAATCGGATATAATTGAAGCATTTCAGGATTTTTTTCGAGGAGGGATTCTTCCTCAGGTGGTGAGTGCTACAACTTTGGTTCTCATACCTAATATGAAGGACCCTTCTTCCCTCTCTCATTATAGGATAGTGAGCCTATGAAATTTCCCCTACAAAATTCTAGCAAGTGTCATTAACCAGAGGCTATCCAAACATCTTCCGAGGTGGGTTTCTATTGAGCAACATGGATTTGTGAAGGGTCGATCCATTCAGGGAGCAATTATTCTTTCCCAAGATATGGTAAGATACATCAACATCAAGTCTCATGGATCCAATATAGCGATCAAATTTGACATGAATAAGGATTTTGATAGAATTGAGTGGAGTTTCTTAAATAGGGTCCTCTCGGTGATGGGGTTCTCGGCCATGGCAGTGGATATTCTCTTTCAAAGCTATAGCCCCCCGTGGATGGCGGTCTCTTTCCTTGGGAAGACCTGTGGATTCTTCAAGGAAACTAGAGGTCTTTTTTAGGGTGACCCACTCTCTCCGAGCTCATTCATTCTGGCCCAGGACACGCTCAACAGACTGATTAACTGTCGATTATCTCAAGGTGTGATCCTTCCTTACAGGAGAAATCATAATATCCCTACGATTTCCCAATTTATGTTTGTCGAAGACACCATCATCTTCACGACTGGTGGTAGAAGCTTTATTCATGGAATCAAGAAAATTCTGGAGGAATACAGTTACTGGAGCAGGAAAGTAATCAGTGACACCAAGAGCAGCTTCTTTATCTCCCTCAAGAGAACCTCTAGGCAGGTTTCCTCCCTGTGTAGCCGATTGAACATGCAACGAGGATCCTTCCCATTGGAGTACTTGTGAATGCCAATATCTTTAGGTAGGCTTCGTGTGCATGACTTTTATCATATTGTTTGTAGAATTACTTCCTGAGTTCTTAACTGGAAAAACCAACTTCTCTCGTTTGGGGGTTGTCTTGACTTGGTCGATAGTGTCCTTTCTGCCATTCCTACACATGCATTGGCATCCACCAATGTTCCACAAGGGGTTATTTCCACCATTGACAAGGTTCTTTGAAATTTTTCCTAGGACACAAAGTCTTAAGGGAAAAGACATTGGGCATCACGAGGAAGGCTTTAAAGACCCATTCTTGATGGTGGTATTGATGTTCGGAGCCTCAAGAGCACCCTTCACTGCATGCACAGTAAACTCGCGTGGGAAATTATCGAGGAACATACTCTATGGGGCTAGTCCATGTCTCATATTTACGAAGGCAGTGTGGAGGCTGGCTGCGGATACTCTTCCCCCTTATGGTCGAAGATTTATCCCCTATACCAGTCTCTTATAAGTCACTCTCGGTGGATTGTCGGCTTAGGTGATATTCTCTTCCGTCTCTGTTCTTGCTTTTCCAGGTTTCCCTGCTCCTCTGATTTCTGTTAAGGAAGTGCGCCAACACCTCAACTTCACCAAATATGTTTTGGATAAAGATAAACATATTCTGCTGGAGTCCATTGAGTTTACCTCAGAACCTGATAGGTGTATGTTCACACCTTCCTCCTCAGGTGTTTTCTCTACCATGGAGTTTCACAGGTTGTTCTCTATACCGGACCACCAGGAAAGTTGGAATGAAATGGTTTGGTGTACTAAGATCCTGGAAAAGTTCAACTTCTTATCTTGGTGCATAAGGAATCATTCTCTTCCTATGGATGAAAGCATTAAGAAACTGGGGATTTTCATGGCTTCAGGATGCCGCTATTTTAGTAACAAGTGGGAGGAAACCTCAGAGTACTTATTCTTCGAGGGGGAGTGGGCTCATGTTGTTTCTTCAATGATTTATATTTATCTTTCAATTAATTGCATGTATCCTCAAGCATTTTGTAATATTCAAACATTTCTTCATTAGTAATATTTTCATAGTCACTTTCCTCTTTAGAATAGTATTAATTATGTACATAAGAGTTTAGTGTTACCTCAGATGTGTTTGTCATAAAACACATATTGGCTTTGTTATCCTGTTCATCAAGTGATGTCTCTGAGTTGCTTGAACTATCCTCAGAGGCACTCTAGGTTTCTTTCATTGCCTTTTTGTACTTCTTGTCCTTATCCTCATACTTCTTCTTATATTTGAGCTTTGTACAGTCATCCTTTATATGTCCTTTGTGCTTACATTCATATAATACAATTTCATCAATTTTATAACTTCTTTTCCATTCCTTTTTCTAGTTTCCTTTTTTATCATACTTTCCCTTGAAGTTAGGTTTTCTGAAAAAGTTCTTATTTTTGTAAAATCGTTTGAATATTCTGGCCAGTTGATCCATCTCCTCATCACTGTCAGGTGATGATTTTTCGGTAGTGGAACTTTCTATAGAATCTTCCAGTCTCCCTTTGTCTTTTTTCTTTGAGAAGGTGGTCTTGAATTCTACATATTTCTTCTTGGGTTCATCCTCCTCTTCTTTGTTAACTTTCATCTCTTCCTCATACATCATCAGTTTCTCAATGAGTTCTTTTATAGGTAACTTGATGATGTCACATGATTCTCTAATTGAGACAGAGGTTCCCCTCCATCTATCAGGTAGACATCTAAGGGTTCTCATTATCTGTTCTTTGGCAGTGACTTCTCTTCTAAGAGAAATCATTGTGTTGAAAATTTCATTGAACCTAAGATACATGTTAGAAATAGGCTCATCAAGTTTCATCATAAAATTATCATATTTTATAGTATAAGTATTAAGCCTCATTTCCTTTACACTAGATGTGCCTTCATGTGAGACAGACAAGGTATCCCAAATTTCATGGGCAGTTTTACAGGCAAAATTCCTATTAAATTCTTCATCTTCTAAGGAACAGTATAAAGCATTCATAGATTTGCGATTGTTATTATAATCAAGTTTTGTAGGTTTATCCCATGTAATTCTATTATTAATAGGAAGTTTGTATTCATCTATAATGGATGACCAAATTTCAAAGCTCATTCTTTCTAAATGCATTTTTATTTTAATTTTCCATTGAGCATAATTGGTTTCATTAAAGAATGGTGTTATGTTAGTTGCAGCACCTTCCAATCTATTATCCATACTAAAAAATTACTTTAAAAGAGCTAGAAATTTAGAATTCACAAAAATTTATAGATCTTTAAAGTAAAACTACAATCAAAGTTGAGTAAGATTACACAGAGTCCTAATAAAACAACCTTTGATACCAAATATTGGTCGGGGTATTTTACTCAATAGGGGAGGGGTGAATTGAGTAACTATAAAAATTTCTGTTACAAAAATATTATTTTAAAAGAAATTATTTTCCCCAAATTTAGATACATCCCAGTTAATCAAGGTTATACTATTATAAGAGTTTGATTGTTTGAACAACTTCTTAGAAGATTGATTAAGTCTCAGTAATCTTAATGTGCATTATTAATATTACTTTTGAAGTTATCCTACTAAGAAAAATCATTTATAACTTCTTTCCAAGACTAACTATCAAAGTGAAATTAGATTTTTCTGTATTATGAAATCAAGTAGTAAAATAGAGAAGACTAAAAATAAATAGCACAGCAGATATAAAACAAGTGGTTCAGTCTAAAGCTGAGACATAATCCACTCCACTTGGTGATCACCTGCCACCAAGCAGTTTATATAGATAAACTTTGATCCACACCCTGGATCGGGGTTAACAATAGTACACAGACTGTCCAAGTCACACAGGGACCTCTTCCACAGTTTTCATGGTTAAAAAAAATAATAACCAGGCCACACAGGGACCTCTTCCACTGTTTTCATGGGTGAATAAAAATATAGAGGTTGGTGTAAGGATTTAGAAATCCTTCAGTTTAGAACAGGAGTCAGTGTGTGTGTGGAATATACAGAGTACACACACTACTTGAAAGGTAAGTAAAAGAATCACTAAGAGAGAGTAGATATGAGTTTATAAAATCTCTAGTGATTAGAAGTGCAGCTCTGGACTCCTTTGATTTAGCAGAAATGCTTCTGAGTCCTTCTCTAGTTTTTGTCTTGAAAAACGGAGTGTTGCGATTCATCTTGTGTTCTCCACGAGCTTTGACATTGTGAAGATGTTCTCTGGATTCCAGTGTACTTTGTATATTCTTCAGCAGAGTCAGATTGTATGCATGTGAAAATTATTTCTTTGAAAATCTTGCAAAGTTTTCTTTGTGGTCGTGCTCACATGCTTGTTTTCTGTTCAGTCTCACGCTCTGTGGTTTTTGGGCACTCTTCAATCTTTATCTTCGAATACATGAGATTTAGCCAACATGTTCCATGTATTTCGTGCCTCGTACCTCGTACTATGTCTACAAAGAAACATTAATTATGTCAGTGGATCAAAGTCATCAAATATGACCATTAATAATTAAATTGAAAAACGACAAAATAGTTTAAGAAACGGTGTCATAGTAAGTTGTGAGAACGGTGTCTCCTTCATGGTTTCTGAGTGTCACAGTGTCTGCGTGTCGCGGTCTGAGTGTCACGGTGTCTTGCTCACGGTGTCTTGGTCATGGTGTCTGGTCTTGATGGTGTCTTGGTCACAGTGTCTTGGTCACGGTGTCTTATCTTCATGATGTCTTGATTACTGTGTCTAGTCTTCACGGTGTCTTATACTTAGGAAAATAATTGTATTTAGACTTAAACAATAATATGCATGAAATGGATTGATCTTAACCATTATAAAGTATGAGAGAACTTAAAACATAAATACACATGATTGGATATGATTTATAGGAGTTAACTAGGTTGAATGAGATTTGTGATAAGTAAAGAGATTTGGGATCATTAATGAGACTTGTGATAATTAATGAGATTTGTGATCATTAAAACATGATTAATACATGAGGAGTCCAACAATATCCCCCTTTTTGATGATCACAAATCATGTACAGTAAAAGTGTAAATTAGATGCAACTATAGAGAATATAACATATAGAATAAAACATATATATAACTTATTTCTCCCCCTTTTGGGATTATCAAAAAGTTAAAGTAAGAGAGTGTAAACAGTGCACATTCCATTAAAAGTAATCAGAGTGTAGTACAACATAAAGTAGAAATACAAAAATCAATGAAATCCCCATCAAAAAGTAGTAAGCACTGGTCTTCTTCAAGGATTGGACTTCTCTTTGCCTTTATCAGCAGTAGAAGAGGAAACCATAAGTGCAGTGGCTAATGTGGAAGAAGGCAGAGACATGGTAGATAGAGAGGGTAAAGGGAGACCTTTGAAGATAGATGGAGCCAATGTTAGAGTAGTATAAAATCAAGGCAGTTGCTGGTTAAGGATGACAGGCCTGATCTGACTAAGAGCTTGGCCAACCGACATGGTTGTTGAAGCTAAGGCAGAAGTGAAAGTAGATAATCCAGGTATGAGAGGAGTAGCCACTGGAGCAACAATTGTTATGCTCTGGACATGGAGATACGATCTTAGAGGTTTGATGAAGTTGGTAATGATTTCTCCACCATATTGCATGGACTTTTCAAAATCATATTTGTTTTCCATGAACTTGTCCAACAATATAGTAAACTCAGTGAGCTTATGGACTTAGTTTTTGAAGGCTTGGGTTACAGGAGGAATTCTCAGATTTTCTACCAGATATTTGAAATGGTTGGTCATATCAGTCTTGGAGAAAATTCATTTGAAATAGAAGTCCACTTTCTTAGAGATCTCCTACTGGACATCATTTGCAATCTTGGAATGAATTTTCACAAGATCAAGAACTCTATCACTGTTCTTGATAACTTCAGATAAAGAAGTCACATTGAAGCCACTTAAATAATTATGAAGCTCTTCTTGGACTATCGATCTGAGCAAAGAGCTATCCAATGCAGGTGTAGAGGATTCACCAGAGGGATGATAATCTTTGATGGTTGTGGTTAGATACTTTAGCTGATTCAATACCTTTTGAAGATGTCCAGTGTACTCATCAGTGAGTTTATTCAGGTTCACCACAAGCTCTCTCATTTCTTTCAACAACTGTCTATGCCTTTATGAAATCTTTTTATCAAAGGATAACAGGTAAGGGTGAATCTGAGACAAAACATCTCAAGAAATTTGAGACACAGAAGGTTCTAGAGAGGCAGCAACAGGTTCTGATATGGAATGCAGCTGTTTCTGCATATCTTTCACCATGCTTCTCAGTGTTGAGACTTCACTACTAAGCAACCTATTTTAAACTCAAACTTCCTGAATTTCATGGAGCATTTTGGGTTGGATCTGCCAGATAATTTTCTCCAAAAGTAGTGAGTCATCTCTCTCACTCAGATGTGTCATAGCACAAGGTTGGGAGTTCAAAAGCTTCTCAACTCCAGAAAAGATAGTGTCTCCAAAATCCTTCAAATCGTCCTTGTTGACAAAGGATAGCTATTCAGGTACAGGTTCAGGTGCAGGAGTTGGTACAAGAGCAGGTTCTAGTTCTGGTTCTTTCTCATATGCAAAGATAAAAACTGACTTTAACTAAAATAGTGAGGAGAGATCAAGCCCAATGGCAGTAACTTGTTGAGATTCACTCACATCATAAAATCTAGGGAACTTGTACTGAGTTTCCACAGGACTAGACTTAGCCAGATGTGATGCTTCATCAATCTCAAGATTTTGTGTTTCCTCCCCCTCAACAAATGCTTCCTTTTTAGGATCTAGAGGCTCAGGAACTAGTTCTAAATTCACAGTTTCATCTCTTAATTACTCAATCATCTCCTGTCTAGCCAACTGCTATCTCCATCCTCTCTTCAGCATAGGGTATTATCTCAGGAACAGGTTGTTCCTCTGGGAGTTCTTCCAGATTTTCTTCTTCCATAACTGGGAGTTCTTCTAGATTTGTTTCTTGCATAGCAGGGAGTTCTTCTACTACAGCCTCTTCCATAACAGGGAGTTCTTCTACTACAACCTCTTCCATAACATGGAGTTCTTCCATAAGAGGTTCTTATATGACTTTCTGCTCAGATTCTGTCACACTTGATTCTTTTTCAGCCTTGGGTTGGATTTCTAGATTTATGTAAACTCTAGGGATAGGAGGTTTTTCTTCAAGAACAAAAGGAGGAATAATATGCCTTTTTTCGTCAACAAAAACTTCTTCCCTATGAGGTACTTCAGCTTCTTCTTCTTCTTCTGAATACTCACCAAGTTCATCTAGTTCCAAACCAGTATCATAAGTTTCTTTCGGCCTTGATGGATAATCCACAGGATTAAAGTTTTCATAAATCTTATCGTTGTCTTCTACCCACTCCTTTTTCAAGGGTTCCGGTTTATTTTCATTCTTCTGATGATGGGTTTAGAGAGACAGTACTCACAATCCACAAGCACTTCTTCATTGGGTCCAACTACACCTTTGGCAACAAGCATGGCTGAAATCATCCGAGAGTAGAATAGAGAGGTGGATTTTGATGTAACCTTTATCAACTCACACATATGGTGAATGATGTACTTGCACAGGTTGATTTTGTAGCCATTCTTCATAAGATGAATCAAGAACACATCTTGATACTTTAATACAGCAAAGTCACCTTTCCTTGGGCTAACCATATTTTGAACAAACTTAAACAACAACCTTTTTCTCCATCAAGTTCAGCAGTTATGGCCCTTCTATTGGTGTCATTCCCGGTTAGGGTTTGCAGAGCATCTTCAAGGTTAAAGAAATCAGTTGTAGGTGCGGGTTCTCTTTGATAATCATCACAAATTCCTTCGTGAGGTATCTTAAGGCATGTAGCCCATAACCTCGAAGAGAAGGAGCATCTTTGTCCATTAATCTAGCTCCTCACAACAAATCTTTCACCAGAGTCAAAAGAAAACTATGCGTACTGGTAGAACTGAGAAACTAACCTCAGATAAATGGGTCTATTCTCCCTTGAGAACCATTCTAACCAAACTTGTTCTCTTAACACTTTCAGAACTATAGATTTTCTAGATAAAATCCATTCAAGGCATATTTATTTTTCAGGTACGACACTGCGATTTACCAGGTTCGGATTCAGAGGCCCTTCAGGTGTCAGCTTGGGTGTTATCATCTTCTTCTTTGGGCGGTGCTTCTCAGGTGTGGATGACAAAGGACGTTTCATTATTGGCATCCATTGAAGGTTTGAGAGAGGGGGGTGGGTTCAAGGTTGAGAGGGTTCGAAACGAGTGAGTAGGAGAAATTCCAGGTGAAGAACCGAGTGAAAACTCTTTGTTTTATCATTTGGGAATGTCAAACGTCACAAAAACAAAAACGCGGGAAAGTAAAAGAGGTGAAATAGAAATTACCGTGATACGGGTTTAAGGAATATCAAAATAATAATAATTTTCATGGTGAGACTGTGAATGGTTATTATGGTGCGACAGTAAATGGTCATTATGGTGAGACAGAAAGTGGTCGTCACGGTGAGACAGTGAGCGATCATCACAGTGAGACAGTAAGTGGTCGTCACGGTGAGATAATAAGTGTAAGCCAGTGCATGTTACGGTGAGACGGTAAATGTCAGACCGTGAATACAAAGTGCTAACGGTGAGTCCGTAAACATGAGAGACAGTGACTTAGAAACCGTAATCATGAAACAGTAAAGTAAAGCATAGTAAAATATTGAACAGTAAGACAAGTAAGATATCTATTTGAGATTTATCATGCCAAGGTCATGTATGATGTAGTCTATTCTCTCAGAATTTAATGGTTGAGTGAATATATCAGCAAGTTGATATTCATTACCAATGAATTCCAAGGTAATATCACCTTTTTGATAATGATCTCTCAAAAAAGTGATGTCTTACATCAATATGTTTTGTCGTAGAATGTGAAATGAGATTTTTTGAGATGTTAATAGCACTTGTGTTGTCACAATTTATTGGTACATGTATGAATTGATATCCATAGTCTAGTAATGTGTGTTTCATCTACAAAATTTGTGCACAACAACTGCCAGTAGCTATGTATTCCGCTTCTGCAGTAGATAATGAAACAGAGTTTTGTTTCTTACTACACCATGATACCAGTGACTTTCCTAAAAGGTGACATATTCCAGAGGTGCTCTTTCTATACAAATTACAGCCACTGAAGTCAACATCAGAATAACTAACTAGTTCAAATGATTTTCCTTTAGGATAGAACAGTCCTAAATTGGGTGTATGCTTGAGGTATTTGAAAATTCTCTTTACAGCATTTAAATGAGATTCTTTAGGATTTGATTGAAAACGAGCACACATACACACACTAAACATAATGTCAAGATGGCAAGCAATTAAGTAGATTAAACTTCCAATCATTCCTCTATAAGTGGTTTGATCAACAGATTTTCCATCTTCATCAAGATCCAACTTACAGGTGGTACACATGGGAGTTTCACTACTTTTAGTGTTATCCAATCCAAAATGCTTTAGAATATCTTTAGTGTATTTACTTTGATTTAAAATAATTCCATCATTGTTTTGAAAGATTTGAAATCCAAGAAAGAATTTTAGTTCACCCATTAAGCTTATTTCAAATTCATTTTGCATCATTTTATAAAAATCAATACATAATGAATTTTTTGAAGATCCAAAAATAATATCATATACATAGATTTTAACAACTAAAACATCATTAGAAATTCATTTTATAAAGAGGGTAGGATCAACTATTCCTTTTGTAAAACCTTTGGAAATAAGAAAAGTACTTAATCTGTCATACCAAGCTCTTGGAGATTGTTTTAAACCATATAAAGCTTTTGATAGTTTGAAGATATGATTGGGAAAATGAGGATTTGTAAATCCATAGGGTTGTTCAACAAAGACATCCTCAGCTATATACCCATTTAAGAATGCACTCTTGACATCCATTTGATATAGTTTGAAATTCAGATGTGCAGCATAAGCAAGTAGGATTCTGATGGCTTCAAGTCTAGCTACTGGAGCAAAGGTCCCCTCATAGTCAATTCCTTCTTCTTGACTATAGCCTTGTGAAACTAATCTAGCCTTATTCCTAACTATGTTTCCAACTTCATCTACTTTATTTCTAAACACCCATTTAGTGCCTATGATGAATGTGTCCTTGGGTCTTTCAACAAGTTTCCAAACTTTGTTTCTTTCAAACTGATTAAGTTCTTCTTGCATAGCCATTACCCAAAATTCATCATTGATGGTATCATCAATGTTTTTAGGTTCAAGTTGTGACAAGAAGGCTTGATGTTCAACCTGATTTCTAAGAAAAGCTCTAGTTTGTGTTCCTTTCTCTAAGTCACCTACAACAGCATCTAAGGGATGGTTTTTAAGGGTTCTAACCTTTCTAGAAAAATATGGACTTGTGATTTCAGGTTCAACAACAGATTCAGGTTCATTATGACTCGATTAAAGAGAATTTCTAGAGTTAGAAGTTTTCACAGATTCTTTCATAGAGGATTTTGAGGATTTTGAGTTGATGTTCAGATTTGATACATCATCTTCCAGATTTTCTAGGATGGTTCTAGGCTCATGTAGATCTGTTTCATCAAACTTGATATGAATATATTCTTCCACACATTTAGCTCTATTATTGAATACTCTATATGCTTTACTTAATATTGAGTAACCTAGGAAAATTCCTTCATCACTTTTGGATTCAAATTTTTCAAGATTATCCTTAGTGTTGATAATAAATAATTTGAAACCAAAAACTCTAAAGTAATTAACCTTAGGCTTTCTATTGTTCCAGAGTTCATACGGGGTCTTTTTGAGAATTGTTCTAATCAAGACTCTATTGATTATGTAGCATGTTGTATTAATAGCTTCATCCCAAAAGTAAATAGGTAAGTCATATTCACTAAGCATTGTTCTAGAAATTTCTTGCAGGGTTCTATTTCTTCTTTCTAGAACACCATTCTTCTAAGGTGTTCTAGGGGCAGAGAAATTTTGACTATAACCATTTTGTGAGCAAAAGGATTTAAACTCTTGATTTTCAAACTCATGGCCATGATCACTTCTTAAAGATTTAATTTTAAGGTCACTAGGGTTTTCTACAGACTTGGCATACTTAGTAAAGTAAGGGCAGGCTTCACTTTTGTGAGACATAAAAAAGGTCCAAGTATATCTAGAAAAATCATCTACCAGAACATAAACATAGTGTTTCCCATTTAAACTAGAAACTCTAGATGGTCCAAATAAATCCATGTGAACCAATTCGAGAGGTTGATAAGTAGAAACTTCTTTCTTCGGTTTGAAAGAGATTTTGTGTCATTTTCCCTTTTGACAAGGATTACACACTTTGTCATTTGGAAACTCAATTTTGGGTAAGTCTTTAACTAGGCCTTTTCTAGTTAGCTTTCTAAGGGAGTGAACATTACAGTGTCCTAGTCTCATATGCCAGAGCCAAGATTCTTTATGAAATACACTTAAGCATGAAACATTTTGAGAATCTAAGGAATCTAAATTAACAGAATAAACGTTCTCATTCCTTGATGTAGAAAATACTAATTTATCTTTAGAATTAAAGACATTACATGCATCATTTTCAAATTTAACATGATATCCATCATCACATAATTGTGAGATACTGAGTAGATTATATTTTAAGCCATTAACAAACAGTACTTTAGAAATTAATATTGAATCAGAGTTACCAATATGGCCTAAGCCAGTGATCTTCCCTTTGGCATTGTCACCAAATGTGACATATCCTCCATCTACTTTTATCAAATTCTTGAAGCATGAGTAGTCTCTTGTCATGTTCCTTGAACACCCATTGTCCAAGTACCATAGATTCTTGTAGGATCTCTTCAAGCAGATTTCCTATAACATGATCAAGTAAAGACAAATTTTGGTACCCATACTTGTTTGGGTCCAGTAACATTAGTAATAAGTGCTTTAGGAACCCATATTTTTCTTATAGGTTTCCTATAAGCATTATGTAAAGTGTTTGAAAATTAAACTGTATTTGGTCCACAAAAACTTGAAACAGTAGAGTATGTATCATGACTTGAGCTAGTTGAGTTGTGTCCAAAACTGGGAACAAAACTATATGTCCTAGACTTGGAAACAAAATTTGTTCTACCAAGGTTTTTTTTACCAGGTTGATAACCAATGTCAGTATTATATTTGGAGGAAATTTTTTTTCCTAGAATTTGGGTAAGGGTATTTTTCGCATTAATAAAATTTTCTAAATCACTTTTTAATTGCTCATTAGAAATCTTTAATTCATTGTTTTCTTTTAGTAGTTGATAATTTTTCTCCTTTTCAGTAGTAAGTTCAGATTTAACATTTACAGTGAGAGCATGTTTTTTCTTCAATGATTTATATTTATCTTTCAATTCATTGCATGTCTCCTCAAGCATGTTGCAATATTCAAACATTTCTTCATTAGTCATATTTTCATAGTCACCTTCCTCTTCAAAATAGTATGAATTATGTAAAGAAGAGTTTAGTTTTACCTCATATGTGTTTGTTATAAAACACATATTGGCTTTGTTAGCCTATTCATCAAGTGATGTCTTCGAGTCGCTTGAACTATCCTCAGAGGCACTCCAGGTTTCTTTCATTGCCTTTTTGTACTTCTTTTCCTTATCCTCATACTTCTTCTTCTATTTGAGCTTTGGACAGTCATCCTTTATATGTCCTTTGTGCTTACATTCATAGCATACAATTTCATTAGTTGTATCACTTCTTTTCCAGTCATTTTTTCAGTTTCCTTTTTGGTCATACTTGCCCTTGAAGTTAGGATTTCTGAAAAAGTTCTTATTTTTGTAAAATCGTTTGAATCTTCTGGCCACTTGATCCATCTCCTCATCATTGTCAGGTGATGATTGTTCAGTAGTGTAACTTTCTACAGAAGCTTCCAGTTTCCCTTTGTCTTTGTGCTTTGAGAAGTTGGTCTTGAATGCTATAGATTTCCTCTTGGGTTCATTCTTCTATTCTTTGTTAACTTTCAACTCTTCCTCATACATCATCAATTTCCCAATGAGTTCTTTTATAGGTAACTTTCTGATGTCGCATTATTCTCTAATTGAGACAGAGCTTCCCCTCTATTTATCTGGTATACATCTAAGGATTCTCATGATCTGTTCTTTGGTAGTGACTTCTCTTCCAAGAGAAATCATTGTGTTGAAAATTTCATTGAAACTAAGATACATGTCAGAAATAGGCTCATCAGGTTTCATCTTAAAATTATCATATTTTATAGTATAAGTATTAACCCTCATTTCCTTTACACTAGATGTGCCTTCATGTGAGACAGACAAGGTATCCCAAATTTCATGGGCAGTTTTACAGGAAGAAATCCTATTAAATTATTCATCTCTTAAGGAATAGTATAAAGCATTCATGGCTTTGAAATTTTTATTATAAGCAAGTTTTGTAGGTTCATCCCATGTAATTTTATCAGTAATAGGAAGTTTGTATTCATCTATAATGGATGACCAAATTTCAAAGTTCATGCTTTCTAAATGCATTTTCATTTTAATTTTCCATTAATCATAATTGGTTTCATTAAAGAATGGTGGTCTGTTGGTTACAACACCTTCCAATCTATTATCCATACTAACAAATTACTTTAAAAGAACTAGAAATTTAGAATTGACATAAATTTACAGATCTTTAAAGTGCAACTATAATCACAGTTGAGTAAGATTACATAGAGTCCTAATAAAACAACCTTTGATACCAAATGATGATCGGATTAGTTTACTCAAGAGGGGAGGGGTGAATTGAGTAACTATAAAAATTTCTGTTACAAAAATATTATTTTAAAAGAAATGATTTTCCCCAAATTTAGATACAGCCCAGTTAATCAAGGTTATATTGTTATAAGAGTTTGACTGTTTGAACAACTTCTTAGAAGATTGATTAAGTCTCAGTAATCTTAATATGAATTATTAATATTACTTTTAAAGTTATCCTACTAAGACAAATCATTTATAACTTCTTTCCAAGACTAACTATCAAAGTGAAATTAGAGTTTTTTGGATTATGCAATCAAGCAGTAAAATAGAGAAGACTAAAAATAAATAGCACAGCGGATATAAAACAAGTGGTTCAGTCTCAAGCCGAGACCTAATCCACTCCACTTGGTGATCACCTACCACCATGTAGTTTATATAGATAAACTTTGATCCACACCCTGGATCGGGGTTAACAACAGTACACAGACTGTCCAAGTCACACAGGGACCTCTTCCACAGTTTTCGTGGGTAAACAAAACAATAATCAGGCCACATAGGGACCTCTTCCACTGTTGTCGTGGATGAATAAAAATAGAGAGTTTGGTGTAAGGATTTAGAAATCCTTCAGTTTAGCACAGGAGTCAGTATGTGTGTGGAATATATAGAGTACACACACTACTCGAAAGGTAAGTAAAATAATCACTAAGAGATAGTAGATATGAGTTTAGAAAATCTCTAGTGATTAGAAGTGTAGCTCTAGACTCCTTTGATTTAGCAGAAATGCTTCTGAATCCTTCTCTGGTTTTTGTCTTGAAAAACAGAGTGTCGTGATTCATCTTGTGTTCTCCACGAGCTTTGACAATGTGAAGATGTTCTCTGGATTCCAGTGTACTTCGTATATTCTTCAGCAGAGTCGGATTGTATGCATGTGAAAATGTTTTCTTTGAAAATCTTGCAAAGTGTTCTTCGTGGTCGTGCTCACACGCTTGTTTTCTGTTCAGTCTCGCGCTTTGTGGTTGTTGGGCACTCTTCAATCTTTATCTTCGAATGCATGAGATTTATCCGACAGGTTCCATGTGTTTCGTGCCTCGTACCTCGTAATATGTCTATAAAGAAACATTAATTATTTTCGTGCATTAAAGGTATCAAATATAACAGTTAAGAATTGAATTGAAATACGACAAAATAGTTTAAGAAACAGTGTCACATTAAGTTGTGAGAACAGTGTATCCTTCACGGTGTCTGAGTGTCACGGTGTCTGAGTGTCACAGTCTGAGTTTCACGGTATGAGTGTCACGGTGTCTTTCTCACGATGTCTTGGTCATAGTGTCTGGTCTTCACGGTGTCTTGGTCACGGTGTCTGATCTTTACGGTGTCTTGGTCACGGTGTCTTGTCTTCACGGTGTCTTGCTTACTGTATCTAGTCTTCACGGTGTCTTATACTTAGGCAAATAATTGTATTCATACTTAAACAGTAATATGCATGAAATGGATTGAGCTTAGCCATTATAAATCATGAGAGAACTTAAAACATAAATACACATGATTGGATATGATTTATAGGAGTTAACTAGGTTGAATGAGATTTGTGATAAGTAAAGAGATTTGGGGTCATTAATGAGACTTGTGATAATTAATGAGATTTGTGATCATTAAAAAATGATTAATACACGAGGAGTCCAACACCTAGGTTATGGTTTAATCTGGATTTATGGTGTTTGTCCGTTATAAGGTTATGCGGATGATTTCTCAGAACCCATTGGTCCATGTTTCGGAAACCGCCGCCGAAGGCGAGGTGGTTCGGCTTGATTCGGTTCACTGTCAATGTTTTGGGGTAAGGTTTTTCCTCCATTCTTATTGTCACTTAGTTTATAATTAGAGGTTTTGCGATATATGAGTCCCTGGTAAATTATTAGGTGTGTGTTGGTCCTTACCGCACTAATTTTGGGTGCCGATAATTGTTGTAGGGTATTGAGATTGATTCCAAGGGTGCACATGATTTTTCCAAGGATATATATATAAAAATATATGGAAGTGTGTGCATGCGATCAGGTTGCCGCTTGAGTTAGAAAGATTTGTCTTGGCTATCCTTTGAGGTAGGGTCTTAAACGAGATTTAATTTAAAAATGCAGTAGTTTTTTTTAATGATTTTGATAAATTGGACTGCAGTTATGGAATGAACTACCTTTTTTGTGAAATGATTTGTTAGATTACAAAATCATGTTTTTTTTAATAAAACCCCTCCATCGGAGGTGCGTTGCCTTCAAGTTAAAAATGTAGTGAGTAGACTGTTGTGTTTTCTTGGCTTGATTTATGTGGTTTTCCTATGCTCGCCTAGTTAGAGAAAGCTTGATTAAATTAAAGGGATATGGTTTGCTTAGCTAGAAGATGTTTTTTCCCCTTTTCTTGTTGACGTACTGGGATTAAATGGTTCTAATGAACTAGATGAGATTAATGGGTGGTATACCCATGTGAAATGAATAAAAGTTGACGGTAATAAATGGGTGGGTATACCCATGTGACAAGATTAAATGTAGGTGGCCTGAAATCCAATCCCATAGTATAATTTTGTTATGCATTTGCAATTGTACAAATATCATGGCCTAATTAATAATTGAGTTTTTATTTTTTCTTAATAAATTATTTTGGTTGTTTGAATAATTACTTTTGGAATTAATTAATGGTCATGATGTGATTAATTAATTTGTTTGATGTAAATAATTAATTGATGAATTAATTATCGAATGATAGAATGGTAACAGGGTCATTCAAATGTGTATGTGAGTTATGGAATGGTAACATGGTCATTCAAATGTGTGTGTGAGTATGGAATGGTAGCATGTACATTCATTGGTGCATGAGTATGGAATGGTAACATGGACATTAATGGGTGTGTGAGTATGGAATGGTAACATGGACATTCATGGGTGCGTGAGTATGGAATGGTAACATGGACATTCGTGGGTGCGTGATCATGGAATGGTTACATGGACATTCATGGGTGTGTGAGTATGGAATGGTAACATGGACATTCCTTGGTGCATGAGTATGGAATGGTAACATGGACATTCATGGGTGCGTGAGTATGGAATGGTAACATGGACATTCAAGTGTGTGTGAGTTATGGGATGATAACAACATCATTCAAATGGGTGAAATATAAGAATGGTAACATGGTTATTCTTTTGTGTGATTGAATAAAGAATATTAAATAATATGATAAATAGTTTATTTATGCATTATAAATATAAATATATAGTTCTTGTTCAGACTCTTATCCTGGCTACAAGCCGAAGTAGGTTCCATCGTCAGGTGTCCCTTAGGAACCTGGACGGGTTGTTTATTTATTCAATTCTGTTATTGCTTCACTATACCTGTACACTGTTTAATTATCATTCACAACCTAGTTTAGGATAGACACCGGTGGGTGCCGGCCTACTGAGATCTTATCCCACACCCTACTCGGTTACCCTTGGTACCCGAGTAGACTCTATTTGGTTGGAGAACTATAGACATTTGACTGTGTTGTTTTAGTGTACCTGGGAGTTAAAAGAAAAGGACCGAGTAGAAGCTCGGGATGCTCATGGAGATCACCCATGGGGCTTTGAGTCTTTTCTTTATTTCTTTTATGAGATGTAAAGCATGTTGTTTTGTTTACTTCTTTCAGATATGTATCACCATGACATGCATGTATTTTATAAATTGGCATTGGCCATTTTCTTTCTTTCAGTTATATAAAATATTTCTTTCACTGCTTTAGTGTTTTCTTTATACCGCTTCCACTGATTTTTGGGTTTTTATTATCTTTTACTGATATGTGCTCTGAAAATGAGGGTATAGTCTCCCCAGTGAACTACTTTTACACCCTCGCTGCTAGTCGGCAGCCTCTGGTGTATGAGGAGGTGTGTTTGAGGTCATGTTGTGACCAATCCATCTACCAGTTTAGTGGTAAGTCAAGCCAGGACATTATAGGTTTTACAATAACAGTACCAGGAGGCATTTTCCATGTTCGGTGGTCAATCTTGGAGATTGTGAGCTGAACTCTCTTCTGTATTTATGATGAAGCTCACATTTTCATACATTTTAAACTATAAATCATTGTTTATAATCCCACCATAGTGTTATTGTATGATCAATTGTCACGTTTTTAGATTTTAGTGGTATTTTGAGCTCAAATGCAAAAAATGGTTAAATCTGGAAATTTGACAGATTTTTATGATAGGGGTATTTTCGTCATAACACTTACATTATAATTTTAAATTGTGTGATTATTTTTTTTTTAACTCTATGATGTATTTCCTACAACTTTGTCTTCAGGAGGAAAGTATGATTCGATCATTTGGAGGCCCTAAAAATCATTTAATTTTGGAAAGTTTTCGGGCGGACAGAATGGGACCCACCGACGTAACAGAAGAATAACTCGGCGCACACACCTCCAAATGCATTGATTCTAGCTGGAAAGGAAAGAGGATTCAATAAGGTGTGTCCATGATGAATTTAAAGTCAAAATACCCTCATTAAGGCATTATTGGAACACTCAAAACATGTGGAAGACGAAACGTCTCACCGGGCAGAAACGGTTCCATTGGGTAATAAATTCATAACATCGTGAAAATTCATCCAAAATGGACCATATTTTGTGGAGAGACTCGAAATCAAGTGGGGGACAACTTTTATTAAGGTTTAAATTCGTGAACCGACATTTTGGAGGGTCATAATGGCCAGGGAAGTTGAAGAATTTGAATTTTTCTAGTCAAATGGACAGATTAAATGTCTCGGATTAAATCGGCCATAACTCCTACATCCGAGGGCCAATAAATCTCATATTTGAAGGGTGAACGGAGGAGACATTATGGAACATCTTTTATGAAGAAACATGTTACAAATTTGTCCATATAATGGGACATCCATGCGGAATCATTTGGAGGATGATTTTGGAGAGAATTCTTTCACCTCATCTCCCTATAAATATGTATCCTTGCCTCTTCTCAAAGCATTGACACTTTTGTGTGTCCATTTTCCATTGTTTTGTGGTTTATTTCCATTGTAATGGTATTATGCATTTTTAATATATTTTTCTCTTATTCATCTCATTCTCATTTTTTTTATCTTTTGTTCTTCCACCTCATTCTTCTCCACCGTTATCTCTTATACTCATGATCATGAGTAACTAACCCGAGGAACTTCTCGGGGGATCAATCCAGTGTTGAACCCAAGTCATTGCATATTAAAGTTCATTGTTTCTTATTTTATTAGAGTTAGGTCGAGGGGGGGGCTTAGTGGGTAAGGCGTCTTTGTGTATCCACTTCCACTCGAGGCTTAACTTTCTCCTTTATAATATTTTCTCTCGATCGAGGAGGTGGATGTGCGGTCTCTCAGCGATCGTTGAGAGCACCGTATATTCACAACCATATATAGAAGAGGATATTCACACATACGATGGAGTGTGCTTATTAATTAAATTTGAAACTAATAATGAGACGATGAATGTTTAATCTGAGTGATTCTCTCGGGAATATCTCCTTTCTTTCAGACATCATTTTGTCTGCATTCATTTTATCTACATTATGCATTGCATATTTACTTTTCATTATCTTGAATAATCATATCTCAAAGATCAATTTATTTTAGTTTTATTTCATAAATAAAAAAAATATATAAAAAAAAGGTGAATTTGAAGTAGTGATTGATTGACCACAAAAGCTCCTCAAGAGAACGACCTAGGTCAGCCCTTGTGGTACACTTAGTTATAAATATTTTTGAGAGCGCGCATGACAACGCTTCATAACTAAGTGTAGCACAAGAAACGACCTAGGTCAGCCCTTGTGGTGCATTTATGTAGTTGTGTTTTCTAAGATTTCAATTGATTTTGGATTAAATAAAGTGTGTTTTTAAGAGTTTAATTGTATTGAGTTTGTAGATGTTGATAAAACGTGAGTTTGTTTGGACCTTGGGGCCTGTTAATCAAAATAAAAAATAAAAATTGAAACCCACTAAGAGATTGTTGGACCCAGGTGTGCCATTTTTCCGAACTTCGAAGTTGGTGGTCAGATTACCATGACTTTACGAGTACAGGCTAGTTTCTTTGACTTCAAACTTTTTACCGTTGACAAATACTATTTTCTAAATAAACATGTTCAGAATGCTAAATTTTCAATTTATTTAAGTCAATTATTTCCAACCAGCCCACCCAACTAAACATGGTCTCATAACAATAAAAAAAGATATTCAAACTATTTAATCTAAGGAAATGTAATTACCACATATTAATATATATTTAAAAATAAAACACACATGAAACAGGATTTCGAAATCAATCATATAAACAACTGTGTATGTAAACACATTGCATATACAAAAAAACAATGATCTCCCACCTCTTCCATTATTTCTTGCCAAAAAAATCGAGAAGAAAATATTTATTTTTTCATTTGCGGCCCCACAGTGGCCAAACCAATAGATCCACGAGCCCCGCCGTGGATGCCATCAGACCATTTCCAAGATCTTGATGGTGCCTGTGGAATTGGCGGCGACGAGGGAGGTGGACCGGCCGCGCCAGCACACCGACGAAACAAACCGGTCCGTTTCGTTGGTTTCCAGACCGGAAAACGGGTCCGTGGTTTTGAACTTGAGCGACATGGTTGGCATGGGAAATGCTTTGTGGTAAATGAACACCTGCAAAAATTGAATAAAATGATTTTGAGATAAATTCAAAAACTGATTTTGAGATAAATGATTTCAGAAAATAGAAAAGTTTTTTTGTATTCGATTATCATTAAAACATGCAATACCTCGTTTGTTTCGGAGCCGGTGGCAATGTAACCATCGGATTCGGATAAGCCCACAAAATTCTGAAAAAAAAATGACAAAGATGGAAATTGAGATCTCAAATGACAATAGAGGACAAATCCGAGAATGTAATTCCAATGAAGACCTTGACAACGGGGAAGCGAGGATGGATACCTTCAAGTTGGTATGGCCGGTGAATGAGCGGAGGGGTCCGTCCAGAACCGGAGAAGCGCACGCCGACAGGTCCCAGAGCTTCAGCGTGCTGTCCGTGGACGCCGAGAGGACGCTCTTCGGACCCACGAACCGGACGTAGCTCACGGCCTTGCGGTGCCCGGAGAGCGTGCACAGCGGCGCGCCGGTGTTGCGGAGGTCGTAGTAGTACGCCCGCTGGTCCGCCGACCCGACCGCCAGGAATCGGGCGGAGCCGGAGGGGAATCCGACGCAGCAGACGTTGGCTCCGGTCGGGATTGTGGCGGCGCTGCCCGCCTGCACGGCGCACCCCTTAAGTTAAACGAACGGAAACAAGAGATCCGCGGCCCAGGACAGTGTTTCAAATAATGGATTGCCTGATTGGTGCTCCACAGCTTGACGCAGCCGTCGTCGCCTCCGCTGGCCAGCAACGTCGGGACGGCCGACGAGAAGTCGACGGACCACACGCGCCGCTGGTGCTCCGCCATCTCCGCCGTCACCCGGCCGCGCGTCACGTCCCATACCTGATATTTGTATTTCCCGGTTAATTAATTAATCTCAAATAAATAAGTTTTTAACACCAGTATCATAATTTTAAGATTTTTAATATCGTTTTATAAAAAACAAACTTTATTTCCCGAAATACCTGCACGGCGCCGTCGAAGTTGCTGGAAGCGATCTGGCTCTTGATGTAACTGTTCCAGCAGGCGGCGCTGATCCGCGACCGGCTGGCCATCTCCGCCACGGGATAGTGGAAGTCACGGCCTCCGGCCAGGACCGCCTCCCATTCGAACACCTTGATCTTCCTGTTAATGCCGGCCGACGCGAAGAACTCCGCGTCGCGGTCGAAGCTCAGGCAGCACACCAGATTGCCGGAGCTCAGGGCGTCCCCCTGCCGCACCTCCGCCCGGACCTCCAGCCGGTCGAAGGACAGGTACTTGCACCAATCATCGAGGAACGCGCCGATCCTCCCGCCATCGCCGGCGAATCCCTGGCTCACGGAGCTTCCGCCGGTGCTCACCGCCGACGACGATCCGCTGCCGATGGGAGAACGCCGCGCCGCCGGGCCCGCCCCGCCGCTGCATCGCGCCGAGAAGTAAGCCGCCTCCAGCTTCTCGAGGTTCTTCATCACCCGAGGATTCTTCGAAAGCGCGGCTTCCGGACTGCGATCCGGCGCCTCCGCCGCGTCGTGGACGATCTTCTGAAGCCTCGACCGGAATCGCTTCCTGGACCCCGCGGTGTCCGCCTCGTCTGCTTCACCGGCGTTGATGGAGGAAGCGCCCGTCGTCGACGGTTCCGGAGCCGAAGTCACTTCTTCCTCGATCAGCGCTCTCCGCCGCGAAACATCCGCGATGTCGGAGGACAGACACGAGATCGCACGGCGCAGCGTCTCGGCAGCTTCTGCCTTCCTCCGCTGGCCCACAAGGAGGAATTCCTGCAGCAGCTCCAGCTCGTTCATCTCCTGCTGCGCCGCCATGGCGGCTTCGTGATTCTCCCTGACATCCTTCGGCTCGTCAAGAAACTCTCTACGCAACAACTCGCTGTCACAGACGGAACAAAACAGGGACGCGCGTCAAAAATGTTCATGGCAGTGAAGGATCCACCCACAGGCGGCTTGGGAGCGCACCCCACGGTTGGCCGGCAGCTCGGGTCCGGATGCAGCAGCCGCAGGCAGAAGGACGCCTCCTCGGGCCAATTCAGCAAGAGGTGAGTGGGGAGGACCCGGTGTTTCAGGGTAGACATGTTGGCGCTCTTCTCCTCCGTCGAGCCGAAGGTGCAGAACAGCTGCCCACAATTGAAACGTCCACACATTGTCAGCCAGAACCAGAATGGGAAGAACTGCCGGAAAGCCTACAGTACTTGAAGGACCAGAAGAAGCTAAAAACGCTGTGAAGTAGCATGAATCGATCACGGACCTCAAAAAGGAGGACCCCCAAGCAATAAACATCAGAAGCGAAGGAACCTGGAGAAGAATCTGCAGCTTCTTCGGGACTGGTGTACCAGTCGCGTTCCATTTGCAGTATCTGTTTCATCGGAAAGGATCCGCTCGGCTCCGCGGCCCGGCCCCCGTTCCAATCTTCCCCGGACGACGCGTTATCGCTCCGGGGGCTCGATTCCATGGGCATGACTTCTGCGGCGGCGTTCTGGGCGTCCACGCCGGCGCCGCCTCGGGCGGCAGCCGCAGGCCGCGCATTGGGGCCGTCCTCGGGGGAGTCGGGGCCGGAGTCGGTGCAGGACTCGGATTCGATGAAGGAGACGCGGTTGAGGGCGGACATGAGGAAGCAGGAGGGCCGCACGTTGCGGACCGCGATCCCCTGCGCGTGGGCCACCTCCACGATCTCCGCCACCTGCCGGAAAATCCGCCTGCACTCGACGCCGTCGACGCCCCTTCCGGGGTCGTCCAGCCACTTCCGCAGGCTCACGTCGCCCCACTCCCCGGCGCGAACGAACAAACCAAGCGTCGCCGCGCCGCCGGATGCCCCGCCGCTGCCGTCTCGCCGCCCGGCGCCTTCCGACGAGGCGGCTGCGTCGTGATTCCTGTCTTCTCTGGACTCATCGCGGTCGGGTGAACCGTTCGTCCTCATCCTCCTACGGGGGCATGCGGTGGGATGCAGCAAGGAGAGCAGACGCAAGGGGGAAGGGACTTCCTATTGCTACAGTATTTCATCGCCGCCTTCGTCTCAATCCCGCGCCGAAACAATTTGATCCCTCCCCGGAAACCCGCTCGCAGCACCCCTCAGCATTCCGTCGCCGCCATGGCTAGCCTGAGTAAATCGGCCAGGGGCATGCAGCCTGGAAGACAGAAGAGCACCGATTTCGCAGCACTGAAATACAACAAAAACAGAGGAGAGAGATGGAAACAGAGTAACGGGCATTACAAACACTGACATTCAACCGAATCTCTGAGCATCCGGCGAGACCACAGAACCGAAACAGGAAAACAGATTAACATATTGATGAATAACAAATACATAAAAGAAAGGTAAAGGCAACTCAGCGGCCACTGCATCTCTGCGACGAAGCTCCACAGCGCAGGATAAAAACAAACGCGAGCAGGCCGGTCGTGTGAATTCGAATTGATAAAAAGGAGAAAGGGGTTTTTGAATCGGGAGGGGGTAAATCGAGGAATGTCGTCGCCTCTCCCGCTGGGAGCAATCGTCGTGTTCTTTGCATTTAGGAGGCTATGGCCCACGAGGTGTTGAACCAGGGCGGAGCGCTGTGGCTGTGGCTCGAAAGGCTGCGGCCGCGCCACGTAGCTACCCGGGAATAAAGCGGATAGATAATGGGGAAGGGTGGCGCCCGGGGCCCAAATCGCGCCACGCAGTAATGCGTCTCGGAACAGATAATTATATGGAGGGAGCACTTCGCCACGTGTCGTTTTTGAATTGGTAAGTCCAAATTGTTTATTTATTTATTTATTTTCGATGAACAGACGACCAATACACTCGCACATCAAAAACAATAAAAATAACAAAATCAAATTTATTGAAAATAGATTTTCCTTAACACAAAGCCAGTCTTGTAGGGCGAGTCATCTCTAATGGTCCTAAAAAAACCCTGTGAAGCATTTTGGCAGGATTAATAAAAATACAAATTGCGCCCATTAAATAAATGCCCGGAGATGATTGCATTTATATTGAAGTAAAGGACAAAGGATCTCTTGAAGGCGAAGTTCTTTATGCAGTTGCATGTAGGTAGACATGGATGTCTTGGTGTTTGAGGCTAGTGCAAAAATAGAGTTTTAACATAAGTTTTTTTTTATTAATGTAAACAGGGTCGTAAATGAATTTTTTAGATCAAGTATTTTAACTGATGTAAAAAATTATCTTCCACATCATTTATTATTATACCCAACATTGAAAACCTTCTAAATCCACGCTAAAAACGTTAAAATTAAGTATCAAAGTACCTCCAACCCAGCGCTAATCTCAGCACTAAATCCAGCGCTAAAATGTCGTTGCTGCACAGTCCAGCGTCATATTTGGCGTTGCATTGTTACACCGCTATCCACTGTTTGATTTTTTTCTGCCTATTTGAATTTCAATTTGCATTTATTTTCGTAATATAAATATGATAGCGTAAAATATAGCGTACCGATTGGAGACGATTTCACTGTATCTGCGGTATTTTACACCAAAGGTTACTCCATTTTAGCGCTTTGGGTTGGAGATGCTCGAAGAAAGAATAATTTTTAAGATAAATACAAGAAATTCGCACCAACATAACATAAAACAAGATAGAACACCCAGAAAATTGCACCACTCGAAAAACAATCATAAAATTGCAGCAACCAATTGAAAAAAAAAAGTTAATATTCCACCTTCTACTCTTAATTTGCGATTCTGTCCTTCGACTTTATAGATCATTTCTTGATATTCATTTGCTTTGTCATGAAAACCTCATAAGGCATTGTGAACTTTGAACATTAGATCAATTGCAGAAGCTTAAACTTTTCTACTTTATTTGAAACAGTTATCTTCATCAAAAACAAAAGTAAATAGTCAAAACAATGTACATGATAAAAACAAATCATCAAAATAACTAAAATAAGTATAATCTACCACTTTGAAGTAGTGGAAAGGTGGAGTCCGAGTCGATCTAGAAAGTACGAAGCTAGAAAAATAAAAGGTTTGAGTGAAATGAATAATAGTGGTTTGTGAGATATATTTCGAGGGAAGACTAAAGTCGCAAGCGCACAAAGAGAAAAACAATGAAAACCATTAACACACATATTAAAAAAAATCACATTGGTATTTTTTTTTAAAAACCCGACGTTATAAAGTACATTTTTAACATTGATTTTTTAAAAAACGAATGCGAAAACTAACTGTGTCAAGCTTTTGATGTCAGTTATTTAATAACCGACATTAAAAAGCTTATTAACGTCAATTATTAAAATACCGAGGTTAAAAGCTCAATGTGCTAAACTACCTAGTGTGATCAATTCCAAAAGTAGTATGACGGTGGTTGGAAACAACATGAATTTTTTTTTGAAGTTGGTTTATTATTAATTCAAAAACCACAACATGACTTAGAAAGTAACATTGCCGTTGTAAAGACTCAAGATTTCGGATCATTTAAAAGACATACTATGTTATACAACTTGTATCACACGTTACACCCAACGTAAACAAACCACAACATATTAATAAGACATTATTAATAAAGCTGTCATAAACAATAAGATGGTAAATCATTAATACTTATTACCTTTAAAAAGAAAATAACTAATACGAGTTAATATTAAAAAAGCGATTTCCAATAAAAACTGTTTTCTTTATATTATGCATTTTCTTTTAAAAAGCTAAATTTACAAATTTTAAAATTTAAATTTCATAAAGTAAAATTCATTTTTGAAATCCTCACAAAAAATAGGTTAGGATTATTTTTTGAGAATTTTCTAAAATAATCTATTTTTAGGTAAATAGTGAAAATACCGATTAATGTCGCCGCTTTCATGAAATTATTTTATTACATGAATACATTGAAAGTTTTTGAAACATTTTTCCTATAAAATTATATATTATAAAGTAGAATAATGCATTTTAAAATACAATTTTGAATTTACGAACTCATGGTCAACATTTAGAAAATCTGTGTAGCGTTTAATGGAAAAAGTTTTTTGACTATTTTGTCTAATTAATTATAACCTGATGAAATGAAGTTTTTGATTTCTTTTATTGTTAAATAAATACTCTTTGAATGATAATAATTATTTTAAATTCATTGGAATCAATGACATTGATAATTCTATCCTAACCATAAATCGTTTTGCTTAATTTTTTTTCAAAAAACAGGTTTTTACGCATTTCACGTGCTAACGTTAATATTAATTTTCCTATACATATAAATTTAATTTGATAAAATGCTTTTTATATTTGAGATAATAATGTTCATATAATTTAATATGACCAATTTCTTTTTTGGGTATAAAATTTAAATTGTTAGGATTAATGTTAATTACCATAATAATGGTAAAATTAATTATTTTAAAATTATTGTTTTATTAATATCAAGAAATTTCCATCGAATCAATTAAATTGAACTCCTTTAAACAATAAATCTAATATGATGTATAAACACATAAATAATTATATTAACTCATTTAATTGTTAATCAATGCTAAATAAGATTAAGAATCCATAATGGTCAAAGTGCCATTTTTCTACTAAAACAATTTTTCTACACATTATTTATTTTAATATAAAAGTTAATTTTATAACATTTATAATTTAAATTGTATTAAAAAGATGTTAAATTTAGTTCCAACAACCCAAATTTGGTTATATGAGTTATTCTATATTCTTAATAAAACATAAAAATCACTTAGTTAAAAATTAGTTACCTGGTTTAAAAGTAAGAGAGTAAAATGTAAAAACTTAATGGTAAAAATCTTAGGCGCCCGGGGGATCAAATCCAAATCGTAGCACATTATGCCCCCATATTTTTGGGGGTAATGAATTTTCTCCCATGCACACGTGCGCGGGAGGACGGTAGTCACGGCGGGCTAAGTGCAGGTGCATTGGGAGGGCGGCGGCCTCTGGCAGCCGGGGCATACGAGGGGCGATGGATGCCAGCAATGAGAGTAGATGGGGGGCGTCGACCCTCAACAACGGAGAAAACCGGGTACAACGGGCCTTGGTGGGCTGTGTGCAAGCAGTGAAGGCCAGGTGGGCCTGGTCGGCCTTTGGGTCGATTCTTGGGCCTACAGGCCATGAGTCCTTTGGACCATGTATGGACCCTATATACCAAAATGTTCTTAGGCATTTCTGGCTATGAACCTATGAGTCATGTAAAGAATTTCCCTCCACTAAGAAAGAAAGTATTCTTTCCCAGGGTCGGTATTGGGCTCATTGCTCATAATAGTTTGGACCAGATTGTGGAAGCTCAGTGTAGGGCTGTGCCTAACTCTTGGAGTCCTGTGGCGGCGGAGGCCTCGACCATCCTTAATGGGATTCTTTTTGCCCGTTCCAAAAATTGGCCCAAGGTCTTGGTGGAATCCGACTGCCTCGCAGTGGTGAACGCTCTCTCATCAAAGGGAGATGACTCTCAACCTTATGGCCTCATCTTGAGGAAGATCTGGTCTCTGACCGATGGTTTTGATGCTTGTACATTTTCTTTTGTCAAAAGGGATGGGAATACGAAAGTTCATCGCTTGACTCATTTTGGGAAATCTTGGGGTGATCAGTGTTGGGTGAATTCGTTTCCTGATTGAATTTGTTGGTCTGGTTTGCTTGATCAGTAATATATCTTTTCTTTTCCTAAAAAAAAGAGACATTGACCCAAACTTCATAAAATATAAGAGGTGTTTCCAAAAGTGTCATTTCCCTCTATTAAAAAAGGGGATCACTTACACCCTTTCAAACACACACCCCCTTTTGAATTTATCCTTAAAACTCCTCCCATTTACTTTCTAGAACCCTCTCCCATAAACATAAGCCTCTAGATACTCATACTTAGCCTAAGATTTTCAATTTCAAGGGAACTTCTAAGGAAAAATCAAGTCTTCAATGTAAGTATTATCTCTTAAGCTTTTTTCCTAATCCTACTCTTCCAAATATCTTACCACCATGATAATATGATGAATTTCAGTATCATTAGTATACTAAGATGTTATATTAACGGTATAACCCTTATTTATTCATTTCCATCCACTTAGAAAAACAAAAAACATCGTTAGTGCGTTGCGCGAACTACCGCCTCCACGAAACGACGTCGTCTGTTTTTCATTAACGCCTTTCATGGATGGTCTTAATGGTGGAAATAGTAAATAAATATGATATATCTCATATAATTATGATTCTAAAATTTTAATTTAATATTCACCTTCACCCCCTCTCATGCGTTGAGAAACGTGAACGCTAATCGTGTGTACGTGCGAATTATCGCCTCCACAATGAAACATTTTTCGTTTTTCATATAGATTTTCTTACATTATCTAAACATATTCAAATCTCATTCACCACCATAAAAACATCAAAATAACATCATTATGATTATGTTATAATGATATTATGTCAAAAGAAACACCTCATTAATCATACCCGACAATCGAGTTAAGGTGTGTTTAAGTTTGGGTCGGTTTAACCACCTACATAAACAATGTTTTAAAATTTGATTTTGTATGACTATGGGAAAATGGAAAAAAATTATAATCTATTAAGAAAATCATGAGCAGTATATGGTTATGTAAATACTATATTAAATATTTTACTTAATATCAAAGTAACATTTTCATTCGCTAAAATTATCGAAATAAACCGTTATCAATTCAGTTTTCACATAATGTAACCAAAATACATATGGAGTGAAATAATAACATTTTAAATAAATATAAGTTATATATTATACAAACTTAGATGATATTTAAATAATGAACTTGGTATCAAATGATGGGTATTGATATCAAAATTATGAAACGCGTGCAAAACAGTTAAAGTTATTAACACCTGATGGTCATAATACAATATAACTAATTAATGTACTCATAATAAATAATTATAATAAGGATTATAAAAGGAAAATATCTATAATTAAGGTTCTTAAATATGATATTATCTATGTATGTTTTACAGGAGGTTAGAGTGTCATCAACTAAGTAAGGAAACAAGGTAATGGATTTTTGTCTGAATTTCCCCTTTATCAGGACATTTTTTGTATTACGTAACTATTTTCATTTAAGTGGTGTGTATACTACCTATATGATATATTATATCATGAATTAATTCTTCATTTATGGTATTCTAAGTTCAATTTCATGGCCATTCTCCTTTAAGAGTTTTGATTTAAATGTTACATAAGTCGAAATGATTTATTTTCAATTTCCTTAAAAAAATCGAGATTTATCAAATGGGATAATCCATATGTGGAATTTGTATGTTCATTCATTATAAATCCTCTATCATTTTCTTCTCCTCTCGATATGTAAACTTCAATTTCTCTTTACCATATTTTAAATTTAACGTTTTAAAATCTTCTTATTGTAGGTTTTCAAACAAAAGTTGTATCAAAATGATCAAAAGGTTTTTCCTATCCTTTCAAAATAAAGATGTTTTATCATATGCTCCAAATTTTCTTTTGATAAAATTTATATAATTTTCAAGTTTCCATTATTAAATTTTATTTTTAAAATTAAATGTTTTCAATGTATTTTCACTTTACATTTTTTGAAAACTTTATGTCCTTTTCAAGTCTTCATTATTAAAGATTTTTTTTAAAAGTAAAAGTTTTCATAGTATTTTCATTTCTCCTTTTTGAAAAATTTATATATTTTTAAAGTATTCATTATTTAAGATTTTTTTTAAAATTAAAAATTTTCAAAGTATTTTTACTTTCCATTTTGAAAACTTTATGTGATTTTCAAGTTTCTATTATTAATGGATCTTATTAAAAGTAAATGTTTTCAAATTTTTTACACTTTATCTTTTTATTTATGTGGAAAATAGTTTTGAACCAAATCTATTTTCATAAAATTTTTAATTTTATTTTTCTTAAAAAATGAGACTTTTAAAAAATTTACTCAAAACTATGCCTTTTACAACGTTGAATACAAAATGTTTTAAAAGGATCTTTCCATGAATTAGTTTTCATTGTGATCTATCTCCAATGGAGTTATGTTTCCTATTTCACCTTATATTATTGTTTTATTATGTGATTATTTTGGGAGATCAAGTTTTTGGTTTGAAAAAATTTAATTCATGATGTTATTTGGATGTTTTATGAATCCCATTTTATTTCCATGGTTTCTTTATATAAAGATTTGGAAATGTCATGAAACCTTTTTTTCCTTATGTGGGTTATTTTATGATGTGGTGATTGTTTTCAAGTGGCACACAAATATATAGATTATGAGATGGGCGAGATCTATATGACCCTCCAATGCATTGGGTAAATGATTATATTTATGAGAAAGAAATGTTATGCGAAATGGTTAGAAAATCGCTAGGTTCACAAAGGGTGCGTGCGATGACGTTAAGCTCTACTCACAGTTTTACATGTGAACATGTTAGCGAGTTGATTGGTTCACAAAGGGTGAGTGTGATGACGTTAAGATCTACTCACAATTTTTCATGTGAACAGGTTAGTGAGCAGTTAGGTTCGCAAAGGGTGTGTGTGATGATGTTTAGCTCAACTCACAATTTTACATGTGAATAGGTTAGTGAGTACATAGGTTCATAATGACAAGGAATCCTATGCTTATGATTGTGCCACCTATTCAAGTTGTTTATCACCAAGTTTTCATGATTATGCCTTATTTTTAAAGTATTCCACACTTTTATATTGTGATCTCATGTTTTATGATTATTTCACTGTTGGAAAGAGAGTCTATACCAATGGTTTTAAACCATTGGTATAGAGAGGAAAACTGTTGGTATATCCTATACCAACGGTTCTCTAAACCGTTGGGAGTTTGGCTGTGGGTATAGTCCTATACCAATGGTTTTCCATGAACAGTTGGTACAAACCACATGAAAGTACACCATACCAATGGTTTACTTAAACCATTAGTATAAGTCTATACCAACGGTTAAAAAACCACTGGTCTAGATTCCTTCCTTTAAACTATACCAACATTTTTCAGACCGTTGGAATATAGTGCTTCTACATTCCTAGGCAATATCCCCCCCAACCACCAGCACCTACAAAAACACTACAACACCTAAAAAAACACTACAACACCTTACAAAACCAGCACATGCAAAAACAATACAAGACTATACACAAAATTTAGAAAACTATACATCACCTACAAAAACACTACAAGACAATATACAGAATTCAAGAAAACACTTGCAGCCCTCTACTATAACCTACAACCTGCAAACATAATCAAACACCTACACCTGCAAGCACCAAAACCCAAACCACTTCCTGCCAATAAACAAAATTCAAGAAACTACTTAATGCATTCAACTGGTGATAACACACATTTAAAACATCACATATATTCATTCACATCCATTCATCAAACATCATGTGTCATAAATATTAGTAAAAAATGTAAAGGATCAATATCTCTATTATCACAACCAATATCATCAACATCATTATCATCATCATAATCATCCTCACCACTATCCTCATCATCATCCTCACCATCATCCTCATCCTCAGCATCGCCATCGCCATTTCTAGGAATTTAATAATCCCAACCACCACTAGAACCATCACCTAGTGAAAAAATAGAGTTTTAACATAGGTTATTTTTAACGTCGGTTACAAAAATGATATCAATGTAAGTAGGGTTGTAAATGCATTTTGTAGATCAAGTATTTTAACTGATGTAAAAAAATTATCTTCCACATCATTTATTATTATAACCAACATTGAAAACCTTCTAAAATTAAAATTCAAACACTTCCCACATTGGTTATTTTTATAACCAATGTAAGAAAGAATAATTTTTAAGATAAATATAAGAAATATGCACCAAAATAACATAAAACATGATAGAACAACCAGAAAATTGCACCACCCAAAAAATAATCATAAAATTGCAGCAACCAATTGAAAAAAGAAAGTTAATATTCCACCTTCTATTATTAATTTACAATTATTTCCTTTGACTTTATAAATCATTTCTTGATATTCATTTGCTTTGTGATGAAAAAATCATAAGGCATTGTGAACTTTGGACATTATATCTATTGCCAAAGCTTAAACATTTTTACTTTATTTGAAACAATCATCTTCATCAAAAACAAAAGTAAATAGTCAAAACAATGTACATGATAAAAAAATCGTCAAAATAACTAAAATAAGGATAACATTCCACTTTGAAGAATGGAAATGTGAAGTCGGAGTATATACAAGGAGTACAAAGTTAGAAACATAAAAGTTTTGAGTGAAATGAATAATAGTGGTTTGCGAGATATATTTCTAGGTGGGAAGGAAAAAGTCTCAAACACACTATGTGAAATAAAATCAAAATCACTAATGCACATAATAAAAAATTTCACATCAATTATTTTTAAATTTACATTATAAAATACATTTTTAACATTGGTTTTTTAAAAACCCTTGTGAAAAATAACCATGTCAATATTTTGATGTCAGTTATTTAATAACCGATATTAAAAAGCTTATTAGCATCAGTAATTAAACAATTGACATCCAAAGTCCGACATACTAAATTACTTAGTGTGATCAATTATAGAAGAAGTATGATGGTGGTTTTAAATAACATGAAAAATATTGAAGTTGGTTTTTTATTGATACAAAAACCACACCGTTGATTAGAAAGTAACATTGCAGTTGCAACGATCCGAGATCTTGGATCCTTTAAAACACATACTATGTTATATAACTTGTGTCACAAGCTACACCCAACATAAACAAAACACAAAATATTAATAAAACATTATTAATAAATCTATAGTAAACAATAAAATGAAAAACCATTAATATTTATTACCTTTATAAATTAAATAACTAATGCGAGTTAATATTAAAAAGGTTACTTCCAATAAAAAATGGTTTCATTATATTATGCATTTTACTTTAAAAAGGTAAATTTAAAAAATTTAGAATTTAAATTTGATAAAGTAAAATTAATTTTTTAAATCCTCACAAAAAAATTAGATTAGGATAATTTTTTACATTTTTTTCTAAAATAATCGATTTTTAGGTGAATAGTGAAAATACTACTTAATGTCATCACTTTTATGAAATTATTTTATTATATGAATACATTGAAAGTTTTTTAAACCTTTTTCCTATAAAATTATATATTATAAAGTATAATAAAGTCTTTTAAAATACAAATTTGAATTTATAAACTCATGCTCAACATTTATAAAATTTATGTAGCGTTTTAATGAAAATTGTTTTTTGACTATTTTGTTTAATTAATTATAACATTATGAAATGAAGTTTTTGATTTATTTTATTGATAAATAAATACTATTTGAATGATAATAATTATTTTAAATTAATTTGAATCAATGGCATTGATAATTATATCCTAACTATAAATCTTTTTTTCTTAAAAACAATCTTTTTCAAAAAACGGGTTTTTACGCATTACACGTCTTAAGGTTAAGATTAATTTCACAAAACATATAAAGTTAATTTGATAAAATGATTCCTATATTTGAGATAATAATTTTCATATAATTTAATATAATCGATTTCATTTTTTGGTATAAAATTTCAATTTTTAGGATTAATGTTAATTACCACAATAATGATGATATTAATTATTTTAAAATGACACATAGAAATATGGATTTCCTACTAGCGGGTCTTGTTCTCATAATATCCTCCTGAACATTACTAAGGTCTTACACCATGAGAATGTTTCTCAAAGTCCTATAAGTCTCCACCCTTGATAGCCTATATCATTTGTGTCTCTCAAATAATATCATCTAGCCATAGAACATATATTTAAGAATAATGTCACAACACTTACGAGTTCTCATCATAGCATAGAACAGCTATGACCTTTTAGTGAAACAACTAATCTTGGGACATTATCACATGGAATGTTAAACTGAAGAACAATCATGATGTGATAAAGAGTTTATTGACATTCAAAAACCATGAATATAAGTTATCATAAAGTATAAAAGAAGTTGGTTCTAGGGAACCAAATCCAAAAGACTCCCACTTTCACCAGAGCCAACTGCTAATGACCTTCAGTCTGTTATCTCTCACATGATACTCATGCTTCTGCTGAGATAAGCCTTTAGTCAATGGGTCCACCACGTTCTCTTCCATGGATACTCTGCTCACTACAAATTCACCCATTTGATAAGAATCCCTCAAGATGTGATATTTCTAGAGTATGTGCTTTGTCCGTTGATGCGACCTTAGATCTTTTGCAAGAGCCACCGCTACATTATTATCACAATACAATGTGATAGGGTCTTTACTACTAGTCACCACATCAAACTCTTGGACAAAGTTCCGAATCCAAACGACTTCCTTGGTTTCATCATAAGCTGCTATATACTCGGAGTCTGCTGTAGAATCAATGACAACTAGTTACTTTGAACTCTTCCAACTCATAGATCCTCTGTTGAGATAAAAAACATATCCTGATTGTGACTTCAGATCATTCAGATCTGTCTGAAATCCAACATCAGTATACCATCTAATCTCCTCCATATACTAAGATCAAATCCTTAGTTCTTCTTAGATACTTAAGGATATCCTTAAACCTACTCCAATGTTGTTCTCCTGTATCTGCTTGATATCTGCCTACCATGCTCAGTGCATAGGCAACATCAAGTCTAGTACATAACATGACATACATGATTGATCCTATCGCCGAAGCATATTAGATCTTACTCATTATCTGTTTATCTTGTTGTATATGGGGACACATTTTCTTAGAAAGATGTAAGCCATGTTTCACTAGAACCAATCCCCTCTTGGATTGTTCCATACTAAATCTCTTTAGTATTTGGTCAATATATGTACTTTGACTTATTCCAAGAAGACTCTTGGATTTATCACGAATGATCTTGATCCCTAGAATATAGGCTACTTCACCTAAGTCTTTCATGGAGAAACACTTGTTCAACCAGTCCTTAACTGACTACAAAACCAGTATGAAATTTCTAATAAGTAATATGTCATCAACATATACTACTAGGATAACAACCGCATTCCAATTAAAACTTTTGTAAACACACAACTCACATTCATTTTTAATGAAACCAAATTCTTTTATGGATTCATCAAATTGAATATTCCATGACCTAGATGCTTGCTTCAATCCATAAATAGATCTATGTAACTTGAAAATCCTTTTGGCATCACCTGGTGTAACAAACCCTTTTGGTTGTGTCATATAGACATCTTCCTGAAGGTTCCTGTTCAGGAATGCATTTTTGACATCCATCTGCCAAATCACATAGTCATGGTAAGCTGCTATGGAAAATGTGATTCTGATGGATTTAAACACAGAAACTGGTGAAAAGGTTTCATCATAGTAAATTCCTTGACGTTGTTTAAACCCTTTAGTTACTAGCCTTGCTTTATAGGTACTTACTTTACCTTCTATGTCCAGTTTACTCTTAAATACCCATTTACATCCAACATGCTTTACATCAACTAGTGCATTGACCAAAACCCAAACTTGGTTATGATACATGGAATCCATTTCAGAATTCATAGATTCTAGCCATCTTACATCTTCTAAGCTCTCTAATTCCTCCTTATAGGAGAGAGGATCATCATTTTCCAACAATAATGAGTCACCATCCTCAGTGAAAAAAAAACCATATCTATCTGGTTCCCTTATCTCTCTTACACTCCTATGCATTACTTGTGTTTCAGGAACTACTTCTTCCAAAGGAACCTGTGGAACTTGTTCCTGTACCAACTCCTGTGTATCTTGAGAATCAAATTAATTGAAGTCAATATTTCTCCCATTATCCTTTCTGAGGACATTCTATCTCTAAATAAAGACAACTTATCTGGAAATAACCACTTTCTTGTCTGAGGGTTTGTATAGGTAGCATCCCTTTGTTTCCTTAGGATACCCTATAAAGATACACTTCGTGCCCCAGGGTGCTAGTTTGTTGCCTAAAAAAGCCTTAACAAATGACTCACAACCCCATACATGTGTATGTGATAAAAAAAAGTTCTTTCCACACCAAATCTTGAAGGGGATTCCATTTTCCACCTTAGTTGGTACTTGGTTTAATGTGTATGTTGCAGTTTGTAATGCATATCCCCAAAAGGATAACAGAAGATTTGAATGACTCATCATCGACCTTACCATGTCCAACAAGGTATGATTCTTCCTTTCACTAACACCATTCCGTTGTGGTGTACAAGGTGGAGTGAGTCGAGATAGAATCCCAAAATCCTATAGAAATTCGATGAATTCTTGGTTAAGATATTCTCCACCTCTTTATCTTCTTATCAAGATGATTCTCTACTTCATTATTTAATTACTTGAATTTCTCAAAGGACTCTGAATTATACCTCATCAAGTAAATATAGACATATCTACTCAAGTCATCAGTAAAATTTATGAAGTAAGAATATACACCTCTAGATTCTACTAGAAATGGTCCACACACATCAGTGTGTACCAGTCCTAGAATATCTATGGCCCTTTCACCATGTCCATTGAATGGTGGTTTGGTCATTTTATCTTGTAAACAAGCATGAAATATATCAAGTGGTTTTAGATCAGAAGAGTCTAAATAACCATCTTGACAAAGATTTTTCAACCACTTCTCGTTTACATGACCAAGACGGTGATGCCACAACTGGGTGTTATATGAATCGTGTGAACATGGTTCGTTATCGATTTCCAACACCTAGTTTTCTTAATTTAATACATAAAAACCATTATTTAAATGTTCCATACCATAACATATGTTGTCCTTATAAAAGAAACAACTTTTATTTCTAAACTTGAAAATAAACCCATCTGTATCTAAACTTAATACAAAAACTATGTTCTTGGTAATAGTTGGTACATAATAACAGTCATGTAAAACCAAAATCATTCCCATCGATAATGAAAGGTGGTAGTCACCAATGGAAAGAGCAGTTAGCCTCGTACCATTGGCAGCTCGCAGATCCACCTCTCCTTTGGCAATTTTCCAAAATCTACTTAGTTCCTGCAATTGAATATAGATGTGAGCACTACAAGCTGTATCTAATACCCAATGTGTATAAATGGAACGATTGCACTTGATAACTAACACATATTTGGATTCCCCTTTCCTCTAGGTGTAGTTCCTCTTCCAGTGGCCTGACTTGCCACATGAATAAACATACTGCCTCCTTTTCCTTGCCCTACCTCTGGATCTTCTTTTTCTTGGTTGGATGATGCTTGAAGGATTTAGTCTATTTACAAATCTTAGCCCCCTTTTCCTTTTCCTTCCTCTTCATATTCACTATAAAGACTGTGGGTTTGTCACACACCATTTCCTTATCCACTTGTCAAATCAAGGTTAGAAGTTTCAATTGGATCTTCTCATTATTTCTTATATTATAATTCACAATAAAATGAGAGAAGACCTTTGGCAGTGATGATAGTATGAGATATGTACACAAATCATCCAAGAATTTAATCCCCAAGATGTCCAGATGCTTAATGTAGCCAATAATCTTGACTATATGAGGACCATCTGGCACAAAATCTCCAAGCTTAGTGGTGAAAAAAGCATTGGGGATCTCATACCTCTCTTGTCTCGCCTTCTCTTAATAGAGGTCCCGAAGGTGAGACATCATGCTATAAACATACATTTCCTCATGTTGCTTCAAGATCTCATTAGACATGGATGATAACATGAAACAATGAATATATATAGCATCATTCAAATGTTTCTCATATAGAGAGAGCTCTTCATCACTCACCTCATTTCCAGGTGCAACTTGTAAAGGTTCTTCCAGCACATATAGTTTCCTTTCATGGTGAAGGATGACACGTAGGTGACTTTTCCACTCTTGGAAATTAGTACCGGTGAGAAGATTTTCCTTCTTTAGTATGGATTGCAACGATATGTTTGATGTCTTTTTAATGCCTTTTCTACAAATAAGATGATCAGAGATTTAATACTTTATCCTATAAATTTAGACAAATAAATAAAATTATATTTATTAGTCTCCCACTATTTAATCAAAACACAATAGCCCTCACCATTGGCTTTAGAATATCCTATTTCTTAGATATTCTAGTGGCAAGGATCTATATTCCATTCTCATTACCCCAACTTTGGCTGGTTAAGTAACTCAAATGGTATTATGCAGGCATTCCAAATGCCAACTGCATTAACTCACAGTTTCTTGATCTGTTGAGTGGACTCCCCAATCCTAAAATCATTAATTTATATTTCCACAATCTTTTCCTCTCAATTACACTAAGTCCTACTTTGGTAGTCAACCCTTGATGTCAACCAAGTCAATTCAACCCAAAACCTCAAATTAGAATTCCAGAATAATTTAAAGCACCCCAACTTTGGCTGGTTAAGCACTTTGAACTATGGTTCAATTCTAACCGAAGTAATGGAAGACTATACCGACTTAATATTTTATTGAATAATTTTATCCTTTATGCGTAAATTACCAATTATTATCTTTTCACATGATTTTTAATATTAAGTGGGATTACTTAAGTGATTAACCATGTATTTAGATAATATTCACACATAATCCAGTTTATTTTAGTTCTATATTTAAATAATTTTTAATTCATTAATTATGTGATCACAACAAAAGATCCATAATGAAATAACCATGCAACTGAAAAAATTAAAATAAAGGGTATGATCATGAGATTGTTATAATGATTATTTTATCCAGCGATTGATAAACTAACCACTAACCTAGGGGATAAACACCTTGAACCATTTAAGGTCCGTGTTTATAGCTTTCCACCTATCCACCTTTGTATCTCCTTGGATTGGTTTCACCTCAGCTCCTAACTTGAACTGCCTCCACTAGCTTGGGAGCTCCATCCATTACATATGCTTTTACTCACATGCAAGTGAGGGGTAAAAGGGGGTTTACATAAAAGAAACCATGGACACAAATTTTCTACATATTAATGAGAAGAGAAGGCACACATACCAATAATTTAATTTAATAATAAATTAAAAGGAAACCAATTACAAACAAAGGTTTAGTCTAGATCATGATCATCCACATTGATGAAACGAATTATGCATTTAATAAAACTAGAATTCAACTCTTTAATAATTCTTATTTAAGATAAATTAAGCTTGAATCGATTAATTATTATCTATAATTAATTGATCCTTTTATCTTAAACCTTTTCTGAATTTCCTTGAGATTCTCATCCATTATAATTTTAAAAAAATTAATAAATTAATTTAAAATTAACTGTTTACATAACTTATATCTTGGAGGTAACCTGGTGAATACCCGTTCAAAACTACCCAAATTTATTATACTTGTATACACTTTATTCTTTGTGACATTTAACATGCACATAGAATAATAACTGTAATACAACTCATACATGATATGCATATTTTGAATATTATACAGATGTTAATAATATATATATATATATATATATATATATATATATTAAATCCTATCACATGGCATGTCCCATATTTACACCCACACACAAGTACATGTCTCAAGGGTTACATAATATAATAAATTTTAAATATGCGTAACTGGTAACAGTACACAACGTGTAGATCCGATCTATATGGAATGTACATTCTTCACCGTGTATCCAAAGTATACACCTAGGGACTTGGCGTATGAGGTGTACTTCAGAAATCTTGGATTACACGACATGTACAGTGGGCCACACGCCATGTAGACTCTGCGTTACATGGTCACTGATCAGCTAAGCCGTGTATGAGATACATGGCCCGACCCTGACCCAAAAGGGACTACACACCATGTCAAGTGGGCCACATGGCGTATAGTCTAGCTTACCATGCGCCAGTCTGTCCTAGTCAACACGTGGTGTAATAATTAACTACACTGCGTTTCATTAATGCACACAGGTTGAGTATTTTTCAAACTACTCCTGATGAATTGAACAAAACTACATGACATATAATTCTGATTACACGACATGTACTGTCGTGTTACCTAGACATAATCCTTGGTAGCTCCAGATGAGATCCTCGATATAATTTTAATCATAAAATTAATAATTTCTGTTAGATCTGTGAGAAACGATAGAGAAAGAAACAGATCTCGCCATTTAGATTAAAATGAATGATTAAACTTGAATTGAAAAAATAAAATTATAAATGCGAAAATCAACAACAATTATTAAATAATTATAAACAATAATATGATCCCTCTGATACCACTTATAGGTTCTGGGCACAGTGGAAGCACGGGAGGGTGGTGCCCAACTATAATTTTTTCCATATTCAATAAAGAATTCGGGATCTATGCGACAATGAATGCTGTGATCCATGAAATTGAATTAAAGAAATAAGAAAAATGAATAGAAACTTGGAACAAAGAGAGAGTATCAACATATTTTATTTATAATTAATTTAATTAAATAATAATTACCTCCAAGGTGATTTTTTGTTGTTGATGCGTTCAGCCATAGATCTATAGGTGTACCATCGTTGTGTTGTAGAGATCAAGGATAGATCTCCTCTAGAGGTGATCCATACATGTTCCACATATCTTTGGACGTCACTGAAGGAGTCTCCGGGTGCTAGCACAAAAGATCCTTGTGCTTGTGATGTCCACCTTCGATCACCTTGAGAACTGCTTCCAAAGCGTTCTCCTTGATTCGGTGGAAGAGGATCTCTCTTGTTTTTGAGAGAATTTTTGGAGAGGGATGAACTCTATAGGTTTGAGATCTTTTCTCCAATTATTTTTTCACAACACCATAGGCATCTCTTGGATTTCCCTTGACTAATGAGAGAATAATATAACTAGACATTTATTTCACTAGGGTAATAATAAATAATTTTCACAATTTCCTTTAATTATTTCATTAATCCTAGAGAAACCCCATGTCAAATAATAACAAAAAAATTATTATTTCTTTATATGCACTTAACTTGCGAGTTATAATTAAATATTATTTAATCAAATAATATTCAATATTATTATTTCTCACTGTACTATTAAAATCATTCTGCCAATACTCCTCAATATTTATTAATTATTCTGATCACAATATATTCTCTCGAATAACCAGTTACATAATAAATGTGATCAGTAATACATGAATAATTATTAAACCATAACTAAGAATAATATTTATTCAAATTGTTAAATAATAAATTATTTAACTGAGACACTGGATACACTCAATGTGTGACCCTCTAGGCCTCTTTCTCAGTGGCATTAACCGAACCTACCTAAAGTCTGAGGTTAGCATCTAGAAACACGCCAAGGCAACCATAGAGGAAGAAGTTAATTCCGCAATGACACGACACCTCATATGAATTCTTACCTTGTAATATAATCTCTTTATCACAATATCTCTAATCGAGCAGGTTGCGTGCCAATTCTATCAACCTATATGCTTGATATCTCTTTCTTTGAATTTTTGGAAATAGAACTTGCCTATAGAACACCATGGTTGTGGATTTATTTAGGCTATATCATTTCTATCAAAGGGCCTGAGATATTATCTTCCATTAAAGAACATAAAGGATAAACCCTTTCTCACATTATTCATTAATGCAATATTACTCGTAATGCACCCAACATATCTTACCTCTCCACGAACATATATCATCACAGTTTTCATCAATACATCTAAGTGCGAAACTTATAATATTAATTAATAATAATCTTAAAGTCTAAGGACCAATATATGCATTCGTAGATAGGAATATCCAATGACACATAGAAATGTGGATTTCCTACTGGAAGGTCTTGTTCTCATAATATCCTCATGGACATTACCAAGGGTGTACACCATGAGAAAGTACCTAAAATTCCCATGAGTCTCCACCACCAATGAGCCCGTACCCAAGTGGTAAGGGCTCCTTCTTGGCATCCAAGAGACCCAGGTTTGAAACTGGGTGGAGGCGAATTTCTGGGGCACTGTAGCAGCGCTGTAGCAAGTACTATTCGGTACTTTAGTAGCTAGAACTTTTCACCTGATTTGGGCCTTCGGGCCACCGGTTTGGGCCTACGGGTCTCAGGGCCTTCGGGTCATCAAAGGCCTTTGGGCCTCAGGGCCTTCGGGCCACAGAGACCATGGAGTATCCCAGTTCACACAGTGCATGCCCCAAAAGAGGATCAAAGCAAGAGTAACGGTCACCAGATGAAGAGATAACTAGATTAGAAGAATGAGAGGGTATGGAAACCTCCATCAGGACTAGGCACCGTGCAACTTTGTATGGGGAAATGCTAGCCAATCAGCAATGCAAGGTGGGGAGCTAGGTGATCAATGATGCAAAAGCTGGAGAGGGGAAGTTCTAGTGGGTTGGGCCTACAGGTAATGTAATGGGCATAATATTCCTCTTGGCCTTTGGGTCATGTATTGGAATTTGGGTCATGTTGGGCCTTGTGCCTTGGGCCTATGGGTCATGTAAGAGTTCCCCTTCAACCCTTAAAAAGGGGATTATCCATAATAAAATAAAAAAGAAGGCCTTTGGGACATTTGGGATATGAGTCTCCACCCATGATAGCCTGTATCATTTCTGTCCCTGACATGATATCATCCGGACATAGAATATATATATAATAGTGTCGTAGCACTTTCAGGTTCTCATCATAGTAGGGAACTGCTATGACCTTTTAGTGCGACAGCTACTCTTGGGACATTATCACATGAAATGTTATGCAGAATAAAAATCATGATGTGATGAGGAGTTTATTGATATTAAAAAACCATGAATATAGTTATCATAAATTACAAAAGAAGTTGGTTCTAGGGAACCAACTCCAACAGTGTGTACATGCGAATTACCGCCTCCACGATGAAACATTTTCCTTTTTTCGTCTAGATTTTCATATTTTATCTAAAAATATTCAAATATAGTTCACACCATAAAAACATAAAAATAATATCATTATTATTATGTTATAATGACATTATGTCAAAAAAAAACACCTCATTAACCATACCTGACAATCGAATTAAATCATGTTCAAGTTTGGATCGGTTTAACCACCTACGTGAACAATGTTTTAAAATACAATTATGTATTACTATGGGAAAATGGAAACAAAATTATTATAATATATTAATAAAATCATGACTAGTATATGGTTATGAAAATATTATATTAATTATTTGATTTATTAAAAAAATAACATTTTTTTCGCTAAAATTACCGAAATAAGCCGTTATCAATTTGATTTTCACATAACGTAACCAAAATATATATGGAATGACATAATACAATTTTAAATAAATATAAGTTATATATTATAGAACCTTAGATTATATATTAATAATTAACTTGGTATCAAATTAAGGGTAATGATATCAAAATTATTAAACATGCACAAAAAGTTAAAGTTAATAACACCCGATGGTCATAATACGCTATAACTAATTAATGTACTCATAATAAATAATTATAATAAGGATTATAAAAGGGAAATATTTATAATTAATTTTCTTAAATAAGATATTAAGTTATCTATGTATGTTTTACAGGATGCTAGAGTGTTATCAAATAAGAAAGGAAACAAGGTAATGGATTTTCATCTCAATTTCCCATTAATTGAGACATTGTTTGTATTATGCACCTATTTTCATTCAAGTGGAATGTATACTAAATATATGATATATTATATCATGAATTAATTATTAATTCAAGTGGCGTGTATACTTCCTATATATTATATGGATGGAGAACTTGTCCACGTGTCATTTTTGAATTGGTAAGCCCAACCTATTTATTTATTTATTTATTTTCGATGAACAGATGACCAATACACTCACACATAAAAAAAGTAAATTTATTGAAAATATATTTTCCCCAATGAAAAACCAAAATTAAAATTTAGGTTCATGGTCTTGTAGGGTGAGTCATCTCTAATGGTCCTAAAAAATTCTTGTGAAGAATTTTGGTAAGATTCATAAAAATGAAAATTGTGCCCATTAAATAAATTCTTGGAGATGATTGCATTTATATTGAAGTCAAGGAAAAATTATCTCTTGAAGGTGAAGTTATTTATGTAGTTGCATGTAGGTAGATATAGATATCTAAGTGTTTAAGACTAGTGCAAAAAATAGGGTTTTAACATAAGTTTTTTTTAACGTCGGTTACAAAATGATATCAATGTAAGAAGCATTGTAAATTCATTTTTTAGATTAGGTATTTTAACTAATATAAAAAATTACCTTCCACATCATTTAATTTTATAAACAATGTTGAAAACCTTCTAAAATTAAAAAATCGGACACTTCCCACATTGGTTATAAAATAACCAATATAGAAGATATTTTTTACATCGGTTATTTTTATAATCAACGTAAAAAAAGAATATTTTTTAAGATAAATACAATAAAGTTGAACCAACATAACATAAAACGAGACAAAACAACTAGAAAATTTCACTAGCCAAAAAACAACTAGAAAATTACAGCAACCAATTCCAATAAAAAATAATTTAATATTTAACCTTCTACTCTTAATTTTTAGTTCCATCCTTCCACTTTATAGATCGTTTCTTGATATTTATTTTCTTTGTGATGAAAAACTCATAAGGAATTGTGAAATTTGACCAGTAGATCTATTGTGGAAGCTTAAACATTTCCACTATATTTGAAACATTAATCTTCATCAAAAACAAAAGTAAATAGTCAAAAAAATGTATATGATGAAAACAAATCATAAAAAAACTAAATTAAGGATAATATACCACTTTGAAGAAATGGAAAGGTGAAGTTAGAGTAGATCAAGAAATTACAAAGCTAGAAAAATTAAAGGTTCGAGTGAAATGAATAACAGTGGCTTGTGAGATATATTTCTAAGTGGGAAGACAAAAGTCGCAAGCAAAATAAAAATCACTAATGAACGTATTAAAAAATTTCACATCATTTTTTAAAAAAAAGCGATGTTATAAAGTAAATTTTTGACATTTATTTTCTAAAAAAACCAACGCAAAAACTAACTATGTCAAGATTTTGATGTTGGTTATTTAATAATTGACATTAAAAAGATTATTAACATCAGTTATTTAATAACTGATGTAAAAATCCTGATGTGCTAAACTACTTAGTGTGATAAATTCTAGAAGAAGTATAAAGGTGGTTAAAAACAATGTGAAAAAGATTTAAAGTTGGTTTTTTATTGATACAAAAACCACATCATGGTTTAGAAAGTAACATTGTGGTTGTAACTATATGAGATTTTGGATCCTTTAAAAAACATACTATGTTATATAACTTGTATCACACGCTACACCCAACATAAACAAACCACAACATATTAATAAAATATCATTAATAAATCTATAATAAACAATAATATGGTAAATCATTAATAATTATTACCTTTAGAAATTAAATAACTAATACGAGTTAATATTAAAAAGGTTATTTCCAATAAAAAATGTTTTCTTTATATTATGTATTTTATTTTAAAAAGTTTTTTTTTTAAATTTTAGAATTTAAATTTGATAAAATAAAATTTATTTTTGAAATCCTCACAAAAAAATTAGATTATGATGAATTTTTGATATTTTTTTAAAATAATCAATTTTAAGATGAATAGTGAAAATACCGATTAATGTCATCACTTTCATGAAATTGCTTTAATATAGGAATACATTGAAATTTTTTGAAATTTTTTTCCTATAAAATTATATATAATAAAGTATAATAAATCATTTTAAAATAAAATTTTGAATTTATAAACTCATGCTCAAAATTTAGAAAATTTATGCACTATTTTAATGAAAAATGTTTTTTGAATGTTTTGTATAATTAATTATAACATGATGAAATAAAGTTTTTGATTTATTTTATTGTTAAATAAATAATATTTGAATGATAATAATTATTTTAAATTCATTGGAATCAATTAAATTGATAATTCTATCCTAACTATAAATATTTTTTCTTAAAAATAAACCTTATCAAAAAATGAGTTTTTACGCATTACACGTGCTAATGTTAAGATTAATTTCCCTATACATATAAAGTTAATTTGATAAAATGATTCTTATATTTGAGATAATAATGTTAATATAATTTAATATGACCAATTTCATTTTTGGGTATAAAATTTAGATTGTTAGGATTGATGTTAATTAACACAATAATGGTGAAATTAATTATTTCAAAATTATTGTTTTATTAACATCAATAAACTTATATCAAATAAACTAAATTGAAATCATTTAAAAAATTATTCTAATATGATGTATAAACACATAAATAAATATACTAAAACTCATTTAATTGTTAATGAATTCTAAATAAGATTAAGAATCCATAATGTTTAAGATGTAATTTTTATACTAAAACAATTTTTCTACACATTTTTTTTTAATTTAAAAGTTAATTTTATAATATTTAAAATTTTAATTGTATTAAATAGATGTTAAATTTAGTTCTGACACACCTAAATTTGGTTATATGGGCTATTCTTAATTATTAATGAAACATAAAATCAATTAGTTAAAAACTAGTTACCTAGTTTAAAAGTAAAAAGTAAAATGTAAAAACTTAATGGTAAAAATCTTAAGCGTCTAGGGGATCAAATCTCAACCTCATTACATTATGCCCCCTATTTTTTGGGGCAGTGTATTTTCTCCCAAACACACATGCATAGAACGACAATAATATCGATGGGCTAAGTGCAGGTGTGTAGGGAGGGTGGTAGCCTCAGGCAGCGGGAGAAAATGAGGGGTGATGGGTGCCAAAAATGGGAGTAGATAGGGGGAGAAGACCCTCATCAGTGAAGAAAACCTGGTGTAATGGGCCTTGGTGGGGTGTGTGTAGGCGGTGAGGTCCAGGTGGGCTTGGTTTCCCTTTTAGTCAATTCTTGGGTCTATGGTGTAACACCCCAAGGTTTTACAAATAAATTTAATATAGAATGTAAGGCATGAAACACTAAGTCTCTGAAAAACAACATTATTTTTATTATATACTAACTGTTAAACATAATTTTTCTTTCTCTGTGTTTTGAATCTCGAAAAATAGACATACATGATTGCGAACAATAAGATATTTAGAGTCTGATAAGATCAAATTACATTTTTGGTGAATAATAACTTGACCCTTATGAATATTAATATAACCCTTATGAATATTAACCTCACCCATGTAAGTATAAATAAAATTTAGGCACATTATAAATGAAAGTGAATATTTTAAAAATTAATAATTAAGTGTTGGTATTTTTATGAGTAATAAATATTTAATTAAAATTTTAAATTGATAAATTTATTTAAAATAAAATTAATTTTAATAAAATTCATTCCTAAATAAATATTTTGTTGTCCTATGATTTTATAATAATTTAATAAGACTTTAGTTAAATTTTTAGGGTGTTATAAAACAGTTTTAGTTTTAAAAACTGTATTTTTTGAGTAAATGTTGATTTTATTTAAAAATTTAATTTCAAATATTTAGAAAATTATTTTGATAAAATAGAGTCCATTTTTTAATTCTACACGTCAAAAAATATTTATGGTTAATTTTTGGGATTTTTCTAAAATACTTGAATTTTTGCTGAATAGTAAAATATGATAATTTACAAAATAAATACATTAGAAGGTAAATAAATTATTCATTGAGTTATCGGTGATGTAAGTACACTTGGTTCAAATTCACATGCAATTATTACTGTTTTTGGTCACAATAATCAACACTATTTCTTATCTTGAGAAAAATAATAAAAAAATAATAAGATATTCAAAAATCACCCCTCTCATCCACTATAAAACCACCCCTCACTCCCTTTTCTCCTCACTCCTCTAAGCCTTAAAGCTTCTCAAAGTTCTTCCCAAATAATCTTCCCTAGTATCTCCCCACTTCCATGAGCTCTTGGTCTTTCCAAAATACCAAAACCCCTTCCCTTAAAGAGCTTCTCAAGGAGGTTATTTCAAGAGGTAAATCCTCTTCCTTTTTCATTTAATTTGATTTTAAATTATTTTATTTTCTTAGTATCTCACTCAAATCCTATGTAAAAATTATCATGATAAATCTAGTACCATATATATACTGTAATGATATCATATTAATGGAATATACTTCCTCAAACTACTACCTCTCTCTCTTTTATTTTATAAACAAAATCATTGTCTTGGAGGTGCCGATCTATAACCTTCGTGGACAACAAAGTTTCATTCTTCAATTTATCCTTCAAGGCTATTAATGAAACCATTTTAATTGTTTATAAATATTGTAAAATGTATATTATAACCCTTTTATGTTCTATAAGTAACATATTTTCATAATACTAAACGATAAAACAAAATGAGTTCGTTTTGATCAATAACCACTGTAATAATTATCACTAAATGTATTATATAATGATTCATACTTATATTACATAAAAAAAATGATAAATATAACCATTGACACTTATTTATGTTCATTAATAACATGTAATTCCAATCTTGGAGAATTATATCCATTCCACATGAATTCCATCACTTATAATCAAGCGAACTGATCATGAAATCAAGGAATGAACACTCCGGAACGATGGAATTCAATCTTATAACTCATCAATAAGGACATAAATGAACTTAATAAAACTATAATGAATAAAATATATGTATAAAATTTTATGAATTAATTAATTAATGGATTTAATTTTATTATTCAGGGCATTAAGGTCAAGTGCAGAACACATTCAAATATAAGGTAAGAGTTTTCTACTTGAACCTCTATTTTCTTTCGGGTTACTCTTATTTTCTACTTAACTAAATTAAATTATTAATTATTATTATGTAATCCTAATAAATTATGTGTTAATATTCTATATATGTGTACAAAAAATAATCCTTCTTTATTTTATGGGGGGTTACATGTTTTAAAAAGGTCTTTAAAAAATTCTTCCCGATAAACAAGCACGATTTAAGAAAACTTTTTGAATTGTTACCTATTTTCAAGGGCACTCTATAATATGTTTTAAGTCAAAATTATTTTTTTAAAATCACTCATTTTATTATGAAAAAAATATATTATTTCAATTCTGGTTTTATATAAATATTTTTCCAAAATAACTCTTCTTTTCAAAGTAAAAGAGTATTTCTCTCAATAATTACATGATGATTTTATTAGAGTATTTTTGTATATTTCAACACCGATATTGAATTATATATATTATTGAGGTTAATATCTTATGTTTATCATCTAAAATATTGTATTAAATGGTTTATTATGTTTTTAAATATGGATTTTATATCTTGATAGCATTCACCATACTACTCAGAATGGTTAGTGTTTATGTATACAGATTGGGGAAAGTTATTTCACATGTTCATATTGTTTATGTTTACCCCCTTTAATATGATGAATGAATTGGAATTAGAAAGTGACGGGTGGGGCCCTATATATCCCCTAGATACATCGGTAGGTTCATGATAGAAAACAAAATTGGGTTTTGGCTGCGGCCTTACCCTAGTATTTTCAGATGTCTTGCCTGAGGCCTTGATAATATGTTTCAGATGTACAACATTATACATTCTATCATTATGGTATTAGTAATTTATAAACCATGTGATTATTTAAATAGTAGAATATTAATTGTTATGTTTTATTCTCTTATGATCATTTATATAGACTTATTTAATTAGCTTTCATTCCTGCCATATTATGCTCAAGTATATTTTTAAAGGCATGTGTCTTTAGTTGTTCACCAGGACTAGTGTTTATTTTTATGATAAATTCTACTATATTACTTACCCTTAATAAGAATACGAGATCACCCATTTTTTATGTTTTATTTTCCCCAGTTTTTGAAGATGAATATTATGCATAAATTGTAGGGATAATCTAGGAATCATAGATGTTTCCAATAGAATTGCTATTATATATTTCATTTCAAGTTGTAATGTTAAACCTATGTTTTTATCTTGTTTTTCAAAAATACTAAACTATTTGTTCCTTCAGGATACAACTTTATTTTAATCATTCCAATGTATTAATATAAGGCACCAGCTTCGGGAAACTGGGGTTTGGTTCCTTACAGTTGGTATCAGAGGAATTTTAGTAGAAACCTTGGAAATTAGATTTATAAAATGCAGATTAGGGAACAAAACCCTAAGATAGACTTTGAGGATGGGCATACAAGAACATCCTAAAATTTTGGTAAGGAAGAGATTATGTGGATCTTCATAGAAAATAAATCCCTGTCTGGATACTACAAGTGGACATAATTCTATCACAGATGTACCTAAGAGTAACAACTTCGAAAAGGTATTTTGGGCTTGACTCGGGGTGACCTGGTACACAACAATGAGCCTTACTACACACCTAGTTTGACACTCCCAAGGGATATTCTTAGGATAATTCACATTTTCTTTACAATCCATTATAGAGGATTTAAAAGTAAATTTTTCCTCAAAGAAACCATGTTTATGATTATGAGATTAGTTATGTGTAGGATTTAAATTTATGTTAAGTATTTTTCTAGTTGAGATTATGCAATATGATTCATAACTTAATCTAGTGCATGCCATTATTTAGAAATGACACTTAGTGGAAGGAATTTAAACTGTATGAATGCATGCATCCCATGTAGATATTTCCCTCATATGAAAAATAATGATGTTGGTTTTGAAGCCGAGACTAATGCTGAGCAACTTATAACTATACCGGGACAACTGACTAAGGTTATGAGAAATAAACTTACCCGTATGGACCATCCTGATCCAAAATATGGAGGAGCAATGTTAGACCGCTTTATGCTACAACAATCTCCATCATTCAATAGGACTACAAACCCATTCATAAAGGAGCAATGGATAAGTTCCTTAGAGAAGATATTTCTCGCTTTGGGATGTAATAAAAGGGGGAATGTTATCATTATAGTTTATCATCTATCGGGAGATGTAGATCAATGATGTTCATTAATTAATAACATGAATGGGGAGGAATAAATAAAAGAAATAGAATATAGGTACTTTAAGGAAATATTCTTAGAAAAATATTTTCCTCAAGAACAACAAGAAGATATAGAGAGGCAATTCTTGAGTTTGAAATAGAAAGAGAATGAAAATGTTGTGAAGTATGAAACTAATCTTACAAGGCTATAAAGGCATGCCGTGGATTACATATGTAATCTGAGGAGCAAGATTGATCGATTATTTGATGGTTTAAAACCATTCATCTAAAGGGAATTGGTTTCCCAAACTTTCTCATCATATGAAGATATATTCTCATGTGAAATTAATACAAAGAAATAATTCTATAAGTCTTATGAATTTAAAGTAAATCACAATAAGAAGAGAGTGGCAGAGGAAAGAATGGATAAAGGGAAGAATAAAAAGGGTATTTTTCCAACATGTGATACTTGTAGAAGGAAACACCCTAGAGCCTGATTAAAAGGAAAAGGAGTCTATTACACATGTGGAGAAAGAGTCCACCAATCTCGCGATTTTAAAAGAAAGAAAGAAGCTACTAATGTTCAATGCTAAAACTATAAAGATATGAGACATTATACTAATTATTTTCCTAATCATCAAGGAAACATTACCCATAGAAGGCCAAGGGAGCAAGGCCAAGCTTATGCGATCACAACTGCTAAGGTTGAAGTTCCTAATGATGTGGTGGAAGGTACTTTAATCGTTTCCTAAAACTTATCCAATGATTTATTTGATTCTGGATCATCATATTCTTTTATATCTTCCATGTTTTCTAAGAAAATTAGACATTTCCAATTTGATTTAATAAAGGAGTTGTTATTCAAAACTCCTGAGGGTGTATTATTGCAACAAAGACATGTCGATCAGTCCCCCTTATGACACATAAATGTGCTTTAGTTATTAACCTTATCATAATACCCATGATTGACTTTGATATAGTTATTGTTATGAATTGGCTTTCAAGTTATGATGAAAAAATCTATTGCAAGACAGAAGTTAATTTTTTTGATAATGATATAGAATCCCTTATATTTAGAATAAAAACAATATCATTTAATTCTTATCTAGATCCACCCCCAATAACTCCACTAAAAGTAATTATTAGGGAGGTTTAGAACACAATATTTATGGGTGAGGAAAGAAATCTTAAATTTGAGTATGTACCTATTGTAAAAAAATATATTGATGTTTTTCCAGAGGATTTACCTAGACATCCTATAAATAAAGAAGTTGAGTTCTCTATTGAATTAATTTCTAGTTCAAGGCCTATATAAAAGACTCCTTATAGAATGAACACTGTGGAATTAGTAGAACTAAAGAAAAAACTAGAGGAATTGAGTGATAAAGGATTTATTCTCCCTAGTGTTTCTCTACAGAGAGCCTCTATTCTTTTAGTTAAGAATAAAGATGGATCTATTAGGCCATGCATTGACTACATAAAGATCAATTCTATTAAAATAAAAAACAAGTATCCTCTTCCACACATTGATGATTTATTTGATCAACTTCATGGAGCCCAATATTTTTCGAAGATTGACCTTCGATATGGACATCATTAGTTGCGTGTGAGGAAGGAAGATATTCCAAAGACATCATTTAGAACTATATATGGGTATTATGAGTTTATAGTAATGACTTTTGGACTTACTAATGCACCCTTTGTCTTTATGGATCTAATGAATAGAGTTTTCAAGGAATATCTTGATGACTTTGTTATGATATTTATTTATGATATCTTGGTATACTCCAAAATATATGAAGACCAATAGAATCACTTTCTGATTATTATAAAGACTCTTAGAAGAAATGAATTATATGAGAAGTTTAGAAAGTGTGAATTTTGGCTTCAATCAGTTTCTTTTCTTGGACATATTATCTCTAAGGATGGAATCTCAGTTGATCCTACGAATACAAAGGCTATTCAAGAATGGCATACTCCAACAAACATAACCGAGGTACATAGTTTTATTGGTTTGGTAGGTTATTATCAGTGTTTTGTTCATAACTTCACCCATTTATCCAACCCATTAACCAAGCTTACTCATAAGGGGGTTAAGTTCATATGGACAAAATAATGTGAAGAATGTTTTGAATAATTTAAGAGAAGATTAGTGAATTCTTTGATCCTAACTCTATAATTGAGGAATCAAGGAATGGTGGATTTGGGATTTATAGTGATGCATCAAAGAAAGTGATTGAATGTGTCCTTATACAGAATGATAGAGTAATTACCTACGCATCAAGGCAGTTAAAAATTCATGAAAAAAAAATCCAACTCCTGATCTTGAGTTAGCAGCTATAATCTTTTCTCTGAAGATATGGAGACATTATCTCTATGGTGAAATATGTTAGATATATACTAATCAAAAGATCTTGAAATATATATTCTCATAGAAATAAATAAACATGAGGAAAAGGTGATGGCTCGAGCTACTCAAGGATTATTATTGTTCCATAAACTACCATCAAAGGAAGGAAAATAAGGTGGCATATGCATTTGAGTAGGAAGGATCATGAATTTCTGAACAAAATGAGTATTGAAAAGGATCCTATGTACATAGGTCTAGTGAGGTTGGATATGGGAATTATCAAAGAAGGTGAAACATAATTACTTTTTCAATTGGGTACCCAACCATATTTATTGGAAAGAATTAAAATTTATCAATTTGATGATAAGAATATTCAAAAGAAAATTAAATATGTGAATGATGAGAAGTTTCCAGATTTCATGTGTGAGGATGAAATTATGAAATCTAGGAGAAGGATATGTGTTCCCTCTATACCTGGGATAAAAAAGGGATTTATTGGATGACTCCTATAGTTCAAATTTCTCTATACACCTTGGTAGCACTAATATGTATAGAGATTTGAATGAACATTTTTGGTGGGACAATATGAAGCGTGAAATTATTGATTATGTATCAAGATGTTTAGTCTGTCAACAGTTGAAGATTGAAAGACAACATCCTAGAGGAGTCATGCAACCTCTACCTATTCTTACATGGAAATGGGATGAAATCACCATGAAATTTTCACTGAATTACCTAGAAATACAGGAATAAATGACGCAACATGGGTAATTGTTGATTGACTTACCAAATCCACACATTTCCTCATAATAAGGGAGGATTTTCCACTAGAGTACCTTGAACGACTCTATATAAATGAAGCTGCAAGACTTCATGGAGCACCACTCTCAATTATGTCTGATTGTGATCCACGATTTACATCAAAATTCTAGAAAACTCTATAGAAAGCTTTGGATACTGAGATTTATTTAAGTAATGATTATCATCCTCAAATTGGCAGTAAATCATAAAGTACGATCCAAAATTTAGAAGATATTTTGAGATCATGCTCACTTAATTTTCAAGGTATGTGGGATTAGTATTTACCTTTGGTAGAGTTTACCTACAATAATAGTTTCTATTCAAGTATTTAAATAGCACTATATGAAGCATTGTATGGAAAGATATGTCATACACCAATATGTTGGGATGAAGTTGGTGAAAGGAATCTTTTATGCCCAGTGCATGTATAGAAAACAACAACGAAGGTAAATACGATTCAAACCCATATCAAAGCAGCTCAAAGTAGGCAAAAGACCTATGATAATTATCAAAGGAAGTATTTGGAATTTCAAGTGGGAGATCATGTTTTCTTGAAAGTATCTCCATGGAAGGGTGTTATAAGATTTGAGAAGAAAGGGAAACTAATCCCTAAGTATATTGGTCATTTTGAGATTTTGGAGAGAATTGGAGCTGTGTCTTATCATTTGGAAATGACTCCTTGCCTCTCTAAGGTATACGATGTGTTCCATGTCTCATTGTTAAGGAAGTACATGCTAGAACCAACACATGTACTCACTTCTAAAGGTATAGAATCAGAACATGACTTATATTATTATGAAGAGCCTATCTAGATTCTGGACACTAAAGAATAGGTGTTGAGGAATTGGATGACTCAGTTGGTAAAGTTATTTTGAAAAAAATCATAAAATTGAAGAGACAACGTGGGATCCTGAGGAACTCACGATGAAGACCTACCAAAATCTTTTTATGAGGTAACATTTTTGGAAATTTTGAGGATGAAATTTTTATAAGGGGGGAAGAATGTAACACCCCAAGGTTTTACAAATAAATTTAATATAGAATGTAATGCATACAACACTGAGTCTCTATGAAACAACACTTTATTATGATAACCTAGGTGTTAAACATAATTTTTCCACCTCTGTGTTCTTAATTTCGAAAAACAGACATACACGGTTGTGATTAGTAAGATATTTAGAGTCAGATAGGATCAACTTACATTTTTAGTGAATAATAAATTGACCCTTATGAATAGTAATGTACCCTTTTGAATAGTAATATGACCCTTATGAATAGTAACCTCACTTATGTAATTATAAATAAAATTTAGGCACCTTATAAATGAGAGTAAATATTTTAAAAATTAATAATTAAGTGTTGGTATTTTTGTGAGTAATAAATATTTAATTAAAATTTTTAATTAATAAATTTATTTAAAATAAAATTAATTTTCATAAAATTTATTTCAAAATAATTTTTTTCCTATTATTTTAGGATAATTTAATAATAACTTAGTTAATTTTTTAGGGTGTTATAAAATCCGTTTTAGTTTTAAAAATTGCATTTTTGAGTAAATGATGATTTTATTTAAAAATTAAATTTCACATATTTAGAAAATTATTTTGATAAAATGGATCCCATTTTTTAATTCTACATGTTGAAAATGGTTATGGTTAATTTTTTTGGATTTTTCTAAAATACTTGAATTTTTGGTGAATAGTAAAATATGGTAATTTACAGTATAAATACATTAGAAGCTAAATACACTATTCCTTGATTCATAACTAATGTAAGAACACTTGGTTTGAATTATCATGAACTTATTACTATTTTTGGTCACAATAATCAACAATATTTATTGTCTTGAGCAAAATAATAAAATAATGAATAAGATATTAAAAAATCACCCATCTCCTCCACTATAAAAACCACCCCTCACTCCCTCTTCTCCTCAATCTTTTAAGCCATGAAGATTCTCAAAGTTATACCAAAATACTCTTCCCTGGTCTCTCTCCACATCCAGGAGCCCTTTTTCTTTCAAAAATATCAAAACCCCCTTCCCTTAAGGAGGTCATTTCAAGAGGTAAATCCTCTTCCTTTTTCATTTAATTTCATTTCAAATTATTTTATTTTCTTGGTCTCTCACTCACTGCCTCTATCTAAATTATCATGATAACTCCAGTACCATATATATAATGGAATGATATTATGTTAATGGAATATACTTCTTCAAACTACTCTCTCTTTCTTATTTTATAAACAAAATCATCGTCCGAGAGGCATCGATATACAACCTTCATGGATGACAAAGTTTCATTATTCAATTTCTCCTTCAAGGATATTCATAAAACCATTTTAATGGTTGATATAGATTTTAAATTTTATATTATTACCCTTTTTATGTACTATAATTAACATATTTACATAATACTAAATGATAAAACAAAATGAGTTTGTTATGATCAATAACTGCCGTAATAATTATCACTAAATGTATTATCTAATGATTCATCCTCATAATATATAAAAAAATGATCAATATAACCATTTAAATTTTTTTATGTTCATTAATAACATGTAATTCCAATTCTAGAGAATTATATCCATTCCCCATGAATTCTATCACTTATAATCAAGTGAACTGATCATGAAATCAAGGAACGGATACTCCGGAATGACGGAATTCAATCTTATAACTCATCAATAAGGACATAAATGAACTTAATAAAACTATAATGAATAAAATATATGTATATAAGGTTATTTATTAATTAATTAATGTATTTAATTTTATTATTCAGGATATAAGGTCAAGTGTAGAACACATTTAGACACAATGTAAAGTTTTTCTACCCAAACCTCCATTTTCTTTCAGGTTACTCTTATTCTATACTTACCTCAATGAAATTATTAATTATTCTTAATTAATCCTAATAAATTTGGTGTGAATTTTCTAAATATGTGTACAAAATATAATCCTTCTTTATTTTATGGGGAGTTACATTTTTTAAAAGGATCTTTTAAAAATTCTTCTCGATAAACAAGCCCGATTCAAGGGAACTTCTCAAATTATTACCTATTTTCAAGGGAAATCTATATTCTCTTTTAAGACACAATTATTTTTCTAAAATAACTCATTTTATTATTTAAAACTATATTAATTCACTTCTAGTTTTATACAAATATTTTCCAAAAGAACTCTTATTTTCAAAGTAAAAGAGTAATTCTCTCAATAATTACATGATGATTTTATTAGAGTATTTTTGTCTATTTCAACACATCTATTTAATTTTATGTCTTATTGAGGTTAATATATTATTTTTATCATATAAGATATTGTATCAAATTTTTTATGATCAGTTTTACTGTGGATGTGCTATCTTGATACCATTCACCATACTACTCAAAATGGTTAGTGTTTATGTTTACATATTGGGGAAAGTTATTTCATATGATCATGTTGTTTATGTATATAACCTTTCACATGAGGAATGCATTTGACTTAGAAAGTTAAGGATGGGGACCTCTATAGCCCCTCAATACATTTATAGGTCTCATGAGATAAAATAGAATTGGGTTTTGGCTGAGGCATTACCCTAGTATTTTCAGATGTCTTGGCTGAGGCCTTGACAATATGTTTCAGATGTCTGTCATTATGAATTACCTAATTATGGTATTAATAATTGATAAAAAATATGATTATTCAAATATTAGAATATCAATTTTTATGTTTCATTATCTTATGATCATTTATATGGCCTTATTTAACCAGCTTTCATTCATGCCATTTTACGCTGGTGCATCTGGCAGTGGTTAATAACACTGAACATGCTACTAATCCTGAAGACATGAAAGGTGGCTCATGGAAACAGGTTAGAACCCACAACCAAAAGAAACATGCTGAAAGAATTGAAGAAGAGAAGAATAAAGAGGTGGCATAGGACGACAGTTCAGATGAAGATCTGGAATCTCTACTTCACCAAGCGCAGGAATTAGAACACCGATACTGTGGAGGGAGAGGACAAAGGGGACGCGGGCACATTGATGTCAAACTATGGAATGATTTGTGGGACAAAGAATGGTTAATTTCTAATAAAATTAGAAAGAAGATTGGCCATACAGAAGGAGGCACTTGAAATTACTATCCTTTGAATTTGGCTGTACTTGATACTCTCATACTTGGGTTTTTTTATATAATAATTGGGGACTCATCCCCCATTTTTTTAAAAAAAATTCATGCCATATTACGCTCAAGTATATTTTTGAAGGCATGTTTTTTTAGTTGTTAAGTATTCTTAGTGTTTATTTTTATGATAACATTAATTTTATTACTTACCCTTTCTAAGAAAATAATCTCACCCCATTCTTATGTTTTATTTTCTCCAAGTTTTGAAGATGAATATTATGAATGACTTGCAGGGATAATCTAGGAATCATATATGTTTCCAATGGAATTGCTATTATGTATTTCATTTCAAGTTATAATGTTACATTTATGTTTTTATCTTGTTTTCCAAAACTACCAAACTATTAATTCCTTTGGGATAATAATTTCTTGTAATCATTCCAATGTATTAATATAAGGCACCAACTCCATGCAACTAGGTACTTACATATGGTCCATGAGTCCATTGGACCATGTATGTACCCTACAAACTAGGTTTTTATTTGATCAACATGACTCTGGGCCTATGGGTCATGTAATGAGTTTCTCTCCACCCAAAAAGAAATCATAATTTTCTTTTTTTAATAAAAAATATACCTTGACCTTAACTTTATAAACTATAAGAGGTGTTTCCAAAAGTGTCATTTTCCTCTCTTAAGAAAGGGGATCACTTACACCCTTTCAAAAACACACAAAACCTTTGAATTTATCCTTGAAACTCTTCCCTTTTAATCTATCTAGAATCATATCCCATAAAAATAATCCTATGGATACTCATAGCTAACCTAATATCTTCAATTTAAAGGGAACTTTTAAGGAAAAATTACATCTTCAACATAAGTATTATCTATTAAACTTTTTTCCTAATCTTACTCTTCAAAATATTTTATCACCATAATAATATTATGACTTTAGTATCATTAGTATACTGAGATGTTATATTAATGTTATTACCCTTATTTATTCATTTCTATCCACTTATAAAAACAAAAGAACATCGTTAGTGCGTTGTGTGGACTACCGCCTCCATGAAGCGGCATCATTTGTTTTTCATTAACGCCTTTAATAGATGGTATTAATGGCGGTAATGATGAATAAATATGATATATCTAATATTATTATGATTCTGAAATTTCAATTTAATATTCACCTTCACCCCCTCTAAGGATTTGAGAAACGTGAACGCCAATCGTGTGTACATGCGGATTATCACCTCCACAATAAAACATTTTTCATTTTTCATCTAGATTTTCATAAATTATCTAAACATATTAAAATTTGGTTCAACACCATTTAAAAATAAAAACAATATCATCATGATTATGTTATAATTATATTATGTCAAAATAAACACCTCATTAACCATACCCGACAATCGAGTAAAGCGTGTTTAAGTTTGGTTCGGTTTAACCCCCTACATGAATAATGTTTTATAATACGATTTTGTATGACTATGGGAAAATGGAAAAAAAATTTATAATAATATATTAATAAAATCATGATTAGTATATGTTTATGTAAACATTATATTAATTATTTGACTTATTATTAAAGTAACATTTTCATTCACTAAAATTACAGAAATTAGCCGTTATCAATTCAGTTTTCACATAACATAACCAAAATACATATGGAATGAAATAATAAAATTTTAAATAAATATGAGTTATATATTATAGAACATTATATGATATATAAATAATTAACTTGGTATCAAATTATGGGTAATGATATCAAAATTATTAAACATTCACAAAATAGTTAAAGTTATTAACACCTCATGGTCATAATATGCTATAAATAATTAATATAATCATAATAAATAATTATAATAAGGATTATAAAAGGGAAATATTTATAATTATGATTCTTAAATAATATATTAAGTTATATATGGATGTTTTACATGAGGTTATGGCATCATCAACTAAGTAAGGAAACAAGGTAAGGGATTTTTTTCTAAATTTTCCCTTTACTGAAACATTGTTTGTATTACACAACTATTTTCATTTAAGTAGTGTGTATACTGCCTATATGATATATTATATCATGAATTAATATTTATTTCAAGTTATTATATGTTAAATTTCATGGTTATTATCCTTTAATATTTTTGATTTAAATGTCACACAAGCCCAAAGGATTTATTTTCAACTTCCTTCAAAAAATCGAGACTTCTCAAATGTGATAATCCATCTGTGGAATTTGTATGTTCATTAATTATAAATCCTCTATCATTATCTTCTACTTTGGATAGGTAAAAATCAATTTATATTTAACTTATTTTAAATTTAATGTTTTAAAATATTATAAGTAGTGTGGGTTTTCAGAAAAAATCTATTTCAAAATGATCAAAAAGTTTTTCCTATCCCTTAAAAATAAAGAAGTTTTATCATCCCCTCTACATTTTATTTTGATAAAATTTATATCATTTTAAAGTTTCCATTATTAAATATTCTTTTTAAAATTAAATATTTTCAATGTATTTTCACTTCCCTTTTTTAAAAACTTTAGGTATTTTTCAAGTCTTCATCACTAAGGATTATTTTTAAAAGTAAAAATTTTCATTGTATTTTCACTTTTCCTTTTTGAAAAATTTATGTATTTTTCAAGTCTTAATTATTTAATATTTTTTTTAAAACTAAATTTTTTCAAAGTATTTTCACTTTATATTTTTTAAAATTTTATGCACTTTTCAAGTTTCCATTATTAACGACTCTTTTTAAAAGTAAATGTTTTCAAAGTATTTACACTATATATTTTTATTTTTGGGGAAAATAGTTTTGAACCATATCCATTTTCATAAATTTTTTTATTTTATTTTTCTTAAAAACAAAGGATAATTTAAAAAAAAATACTCATAACTATAGATTTTACAACATTGAATACAAAATGTTTTTAAAAACATCTTTTCATGAATTAGTTTTCATTGTGATCTATCTCTAATGAAGTTATGTTTCACGTTTCACCGTATATTATTATTTTATTATGTGATTATTTTGGGATATCAAGTTTTTGTTTTCAAAAAATTTAATTCATGATTTTATTTGGATGTTTTATAAATACCATTTTATTTCCATGGTTTCTTTATATGATTATTTGGAAATTTCCTGAAACCTATTTTCCTTTTGTGGGTTATTTTATGATGTGATTATTATTTTCAAGTGGCACAAAAATATATAGATTAAGAGATGGGTGTGACCTATATGACCCTACAATGCCTTGGGTAAAGGATTATATCTTATGAGATAGAAATTTTATGTGAACATGTTAGCAAATCTCTAGGTTCACAATGGGTGAGTACGATGATGTTAAGATCTAGTCACAGTTTTACGTGTGAACTGGTTAGCGAGTATATTGGTTCAAAAAGGGTGAGTGTGATGACATTAAGATATAATATCTTTTTTATGTGAATAGGTTAGTGAGTATCTAGTTTCATAAAGGTCGTGTGTGATGGTGTTTATCTCAACTCACAATTTTACATGTGGACAGGTTAGTGAGTAGATAGATTCACAATAATAAGGAAACATATGTTTATGATTGTTCCACCTTTTTAATTTTTTTATCATGTTATTCCATGTTTTCATGATTACGACTTATTTTTAAATTATTACACACTTTTATATCATGATCTCATGTTTTATGATTATTTCACTATCGTAAAGAGAGGCTATACCAACCATTTTAAACCATTGGTATAAGAAAAAAAACTATTGGTATAGCCTATACCAATGGTTCTGCAAACCATCAGGAGATGGTTGTGGGTATAGTCCTATACCAATGGTTTTACATGAATCGTTGGTACAAAACACATGAAAGTACACTATACCAATGGTTTACTTAAGCCATTAATATAGGTCTATACCAACAGTTTAAAAACTGTTTGTATAGATTCTTACCTTTAAACTATAATAACAATTCCAAAACCATTGGTATAAAGTTCTCCTACATTCCCAAGAAACATCCCCCAACCAACATCACCTACAAAAACACTAAAACACCTGAAAAATACTACAACACCATACAAAATCATCACCTACAAAAACACTACAATACCATACACAAAATTCAGAAATCTAATACATCACCTACAAAAACACCACAAGACAATATAAAAAATTCAATAAAACACTTTCAGTCCTCCACCATGGCCTAAAACCTGAAAACATCATCAAACACCTGTAACTTAAAGCACCAAAACCCAAACCACTACCATTCAATATACAAAATTCAAGAAACTACTTAATTCATTCAACTAGTGATAACACACATTTAAAACATTACATATATTCATTCATATCCAATCGTCAAACATCATGTGCCATAAATATCAGTAAAAAATGTAAAGGATCAATATATCTCTCATCACAACCAATATCATCACCATCATCATCATCATCATAATAATCTTCACCATTATCCTCATCATCATCCTCATTATCATCCTCACCATCATTCTCACCATCATCCTTATCCTCAAAATTTCCATAACCATTTCCAGTAATGTCATCATCCTGACCACCATAAAGACCATATCCCAGTGCACCATATAATGTATGCATCATCAACATATATGTATCCCAATATGGGGAGGTATCCATTGTAAGTGAAGGACATAAGGTTTCCATAAATTTCATAAATTTATCACTAGCCTTTTGATTCTATTTACAATCTTGCATGACCATTTGTTTCTCCTCTTCTACCTTGGTACAAGCCTATGTTACCTATACATAAGTTGTTTAAAACTTAGTTCTACCAGAACTGGCACTTGAAGTTGGTTAAAATATAATGGAGATAATACTCTTACTTGGTCTATAGCATACTCTCCCATGATTCTCATGTCCTAATACCTGATGAAAATGATCATTTGGACCAAAGTTGTCATCTTCCTAGTCATAAAGGTCCTCCAAAGCAAACTATTAAAAATATAAATGAACTATTTAGTTACAAAATAGATATTAAAATTTGAAACCAACAAATTAAAAATTACAATATGATATTGTGTCTATTCATTTATCATGCTTCCATATTTCTTCTATCCACTCAAGAAAAACAGTTTTTCTCAAGGCACACATCCTTCAATATTCAAAAATTCCATGTAAAATGACATTGAATGTAGAAAAATATTATTCAAAATAGGTTATTAATAATGAATTTAATAACTAATATAAATTGTATATAATTGATGATGCAATATGATTTTTTATAATTATTGATTACTTTGTGCTAGTATGATATTATTTGTCTAAAAAAATAACTTTTATATAATAAATTGGTAAATTTGAGAATATAATTAAATAATGATTTGATAAATTAACTTAAAGTTAAATTTAAGGATTCTTGTTTGAATATATTATTTCCATGAATACAAGGGCAATGTAATAATAGAATAATGGAAATGGAATTTATTTTTTGAAAAAACTATTAAAGATTAAATACATGTATAATATAGTAAAATGGGAAGGTGAAATGTATGATAGATGTGTTCCTATTTAGTTTTTTCATATTTCTATGATTTATTTTTAAAGTGGTTAAAATAGGGAAAAGCAAGGTAAAATTTTCATTGATGGATATTGATGAAATCATATAGTCAATGTGGATTTTATGTGTTTATTTTTAGTTGGTTGAAAGTGAATTCCATTTATTTTTTAGGTGAAAAAAATATTAGGTTAATTATTATTTTTAAAATTGAGGAGATTAATGGATGCTTAAGGCATATTTAAATGGGAATTGGAATAAATAAAATAAAATTTATTTATATATAATTATGGATTTATTAGTCTATAATTTTATTAAATTCATAAAGCGTGATAGTATGAATTATGTGGTTTAGATTAATACTATTTTAGATATACGAATTAATGAAAATAATTAGTTCTAAAATAAAATTGGGAATAAATGAAATATTAATGTGGAAATGTATGATTTGTATTGTTCATAAAAAAGGAATAATGGGAACTATGGTTTGTGTTAAAAGTTTTATTTACATGATCAAATATTTAGCACATGAGCCTCAGCCCAGTTGGTGAGGACTTTCTAGGTGCATCCAAGAGACCCAAGATCAAATCCGGGTGGAGGCATATTTATGAGTACTATAGCAGGCACTGTAGCAGGTACTGCTTGGTACTTTAGTAGTTAGAACTATTCATCTATCTAGGCCTTTGGGCCAACGGTTTAGTCCTTGGGTCCTGCAAGGCTTTCGGGCCACCCAAGGCCATCGGGTTAGTTGATTATCAAGGCCTTCAGGCCACCTTAAGGCCTTTGGGCCACCCCAAGGCCTTCTATCCACATGAAATGTAGATGTACCAGTCAGAATTCAAGGGAAAAGGCTTTAGAGGAGGATTCAGGGCAGGCACATTCACTGGAGCAGAGATAAATGTAATTGGAAGAATGAGAGGGTATGGATTTTCTATCGGTACTAGGCCTATGGAACTTTGCATAAGACAACTAGCCGACCAGCCCTGTGAAGGTGGAGTGCTGATATCATGACATATGCTGGGGAGGAGCAGTTCCAAATTATCTTGTCTGGGAGATTCCTCTAAGACCTACGGGTCATGTAATTGTCTCTAAGCCTTCGGTCCTTGTAAGGGTTCCACCTCACCCCTTGAAAGTTTTATTATCAAAAATTAATAAAAAATGAAGGCCTTCGGGCCATTCTGACCATGATCAAATATTTAATTATTGTTTTGAGAAATATGATAAAAGGAATTGGTGTTTATTTTGATGTTTGTTTTGATTTTTGATTAATTAATCCTTGATTTAAATTTTTAAATTCAATAATGGGATAAATTTGTTTTTATTGGAGTATTTTGGAAGATCATTTAACCAAAGTTAAATTATTAGTTAAATTGACTCTCTTATTTATAAAGTTTTGTTAGTTTATTTTAAGTATTAGTGAGGTGTATATACCATGAGTTAGGATAATGATTTAATGAGTTTTAAATGATAAAGAGTTTGAGTAATTTTAGTTAAAACCTTTTAAATTAGTGGGTGTAGACATAGTAATATGATACTATTGATGAATTAAACTTTCACATTGAATTTTGATTATGTTATCCTTAGGTGTAACATGGTTTTATGAGATACCACTATTATTTTGTTCTCATGTGGGAAGTGAATATGGTTGAGTATTCATTTTTATATGGGAATTTCTATTGGGGGAACCTTATATAAATTTAATTCAAGTTTGAGTATGAGATATTTGAATTAGTGTTTTAGAAAAGAAAATAAATTGAGGTCTCGAGGATATAGTCAGTTAATGGATATTCTCAAAGACTATTCTCAAAGATGAGAAACATTATGTTGGATAAATTGTAACAACCCAGAGTTTTTGAGGTATGGAATGATTTTAAATTTTATGCCTTTGAATTTATTTTTAATCTATTTTGAGTTGGTATTAGGGGTTTATATTATAGGAATTACTTGGGAGTAGGGGTTGGTGGTGGTTGATTCTGGAAAACACTAGAAAAAAATCATCAGGTACCCAGTGTGGGGTACTGGGTTCAATGTGGAAGAGACATAGAAGGGGGCTTCTTAGGATGAACTCAAAGTACTCAGTGGTCATGTACTGGGTACCCAGTAGAGTGCTTATCTAGTAATTAATAATCATTCCAAGTGATTAAAGGGGAAAATTGATGGAATAATGTTTAGAGGTGATAGATTTGTTAGTTGTTGAATTAATAACACTAAATCATATTGATGTGTTGGAATTTTTTGTTTTAATAGAATTTTGTGTGTGTTGAGTGATCATTAATCATCTATAATTATTTTTTTAAATCATCATATGGCATGTTGACACGTAAAATGTATTTTACATGATGTACTTTTTTATTTTGGTTGAATAAATTGTGTTTGTTGCTGGAATTTAATTAAAACTTGAGATTAAGAGTGGTATATGTGACTAAATGATGTGTGAGTTTTAAGGGATATAGTGAGTTATCAAATGGAAAAATGAAGTGGTTTAATTAATAGTTTAATATGGAAATTTTTATAATGTTCAATTCTAGAAAGTTAGGAATTGCATCCTATAATATTTTACAAATTCCTTAGGTCTACCTTTGAGTTATGAAGATGTTTTGTTAACACTTGAGGGATTTTATAGAAATAATCAAAAAGGGATTGATTTAAATTAATAATGGTTAAATACTAGTTATATGGTTTACAATTAATGATTAAATTATTAATTAATAAACTCAAGTAGATGAATCCTAGATTGGTGTGTTTGGGTATTAGGGTATAAAGTATGATTAATTTGTTGGACTTAAATATGTGTTTGGAATAGGGTTAAGTAAAAATTAAATAATTAATTGAAGTGAATACCTTGTTTCTAAATAAAGTTAATTTGTTCCTATTAATCATTTTTATTTTAAAAATTATGATTTTGATTTGATAACTTCAAATGATTAAATTCTCTAGAGAAAATATTTTGGAGAAGTTTTAAATAGATGCGATTCTTCAATTTTCTTTTTTTGTCAACACAAAAATCATGTTCAAAATAAAGTGATTTTTGATTATCCATTTGATATGTTATTAATTCCAATATTTATGGAGTGTTTGGAGATGATTATAATTAGTTTTGACGATTTTGGAGAAAATATTAAATTATTTTGATATGTTGTGAAATTTAGATCCAAGTTAAAAAATTTATAGGTCTATAGGTGTGTATGAGTTACTTTGAATGAAGTAGGATTAATTATTATGTAATCACTCAGCTGCACTATAGAAAATTATACTATGCTGTATAGGTGGAATAGAGTTTGAAAATAATAATGAGAAGTGTGAATAAGAAAAAGAAGTTTAAAAATAGATGATTTTTTTTATTTTAGTGGAATTTTTATTTCAATTTCAAGTTCCAATTATATATTTTGCTGCTAGTGCATGATATATGTTTTGATTCATGCATTCATGTTATTGGAGTGATGTGTGATAGAAAAATAAAAATAGTGATTAATCTTTATATAAAATTTTGAGAATATTTTTGAGTGAAATAAGAAGAAGTGTCTATTCGGGTCACACGATGAGAAGAAGTAACCTATAACTGTATAGGTTGAAGAAGAGATGGTTTTGGAAGTTAAATAATTTTATTTTTAAGTATAGGTTTGCATAGAGAATTATTTATCGATGATTAAAGTATGATTATCATAATATGTGATATGATAAACAAATTTCATGAGGATGGAATTTCAAAGTGTTTTTTTGATTATAGGGATCAGATAAGGGGATTAATGTCATAGAAAAAACTTGTTACACAACACTATTATGATATAATGTTTTCAAAGATTAATTATTTACAAACATTTGTTGCTGGATTTATATAGATTAACCAATATACATATATGATGGGTCTATTTTCCTATTTAATTAATTTTAATCTAATTTATTTAAATATATTGTTTTATCATGTGTCTCACACACTAGTTATAACTCAAATAAAATTATTTTTTTTGGTAATGCTAACCATACAAAAAATCAATAGACAGGTTCCGCCTAATCATTCACTAGGAAAGTTTGGTTATTCCTAAACATCAAAAATAATAGTTTAGGTTTTGGGATCCTATTACGATAACCTAGTAAGGTTTTATCCCATTAAAAATACAAGTTCTATATATTCCATAAAAAAGGTTGTATTGATTTTATGCGGAAAAAATTCATATTTTAAGTACTTTTAATTTTTATTTATAACATGATTTTCTATTATGGATATATATACTATTATATTGTGAGTGTGATCAGTATATTTAGTATAATCTAGATCCAAGATAAAATAATATTTCCTATAATAACTGAACTCAATATTAATCCAAATTCCTATTTCAAGTCATTAACTAACTCTTTAATATATTTTTTTCTCATCAATATTTTTTAATTTTCATAAATTCAAATGTACATCAATATAGTTGTTATGAATTTTTTTAATTAATCAATATAATTTACAATTAAAGAAATTTTATTTCCATAATTTATTTAAATAGAAAAATTATAAACAAGTGTCATACATACTTCCTCTCATGTTCTGACATCATTGTCTACCCCAAAGTGAGGAGGTATTTTATAGTATCCTTGGTTTTTTATTTCTTTTCGATGCTTCCTAAAAAATAATTTTTAATAATACAAAGAAGAGTATTAATGTAAATTATTATAATTTTTATTCAAAAACCTTAAATTTTATTAATACCATAAATTTGTTACTCTTCTAATGAGTAATCATTTTCTGATAATGTGATGTTGGACAATCATTCATGATATTTATACCCTCTAAATCTATTCCAACTCTAGAAAACTAGTGTCTATAAAAATCATGATTATATGATTTCCACTGATCACCTAATTCCATGAGCTATATACTCTTCATATCCTCACCATCAGGAAAATTATAATGAAGATGATGTCAAAATATTAATTTATATAAATACAATAATAATATAGCATTAAATATAATGAATTTTTTACCCATATTTACGCCTAATCATTATCGTTTACTCTATTTTGAAGGTGTCTACAGGAGAGTGTCCTAATGGGAATGATGCCAGAGTATTTGGAAAACATTTCCCTAAAACTCCAACATTCTTTCCCTATTTTTCTAATCATTTTATTATGCTAATTTTACTTAACCATCAGCTGTGTGTGGCAATTTTACAACTCACGCATTCATGTACTCCCACACCTCTTCGTGGAAGATCCAATTGTGAAAAAAATCATTTTATCAATACATATTATAATTAAATTCAACTATGGTAAAAAAATTTACTAGATTTTTATAAATATACCTGATCCAGGATGATCAGTGGGTAGCACTAGATCCCTAGGCTCTGAAGGATCTCCAGCCTATATAGTAAGAGTGAGATCCAATGTTTGCTCATGAGCCTCAGGATAAGTTAGAGTATATGTCGAAGGGGAATAAATTTAGAAGTTTGGGGAGAAGGAAGTAAAAGGAAATGAATCTGGAAATTTTTTTATGTAAAAGTATAATATAGATGGAAAGTAATAGCCATTATCAGATAAGGGAATGAAATATGAGTAGGATCAGATGTAAATGGGGGAAAAAATATAGGCGACCTAAATATCCCATGTGCCTGTAATGACACCGTGGGATAAAAAACTGTGTTAGATGGTATATCTAATTAAGGGATGAGGTGTGATTTGGTATGATGAGTGGTGAGATCTGCTTTAATACCACCCCCTCACATCATCTGGTTGAGCACCACTACCACTAGGTTCATCAGAGAATAATTTTCTCCTGGGCAGTGGATCCTGATTAAAAGTTTTAAAAAATAATCACGTGGAATCATATGTTATTGATATATATTTTTGAAATAAAATACTCACAACAATAACCAAAGGAGAAATTACCAACTCTCTCATGTGGAAATTATTGTTTGACAACCTCTTCCTTTGTAAATATTCAATGTTTTTCATTTCCTGCATTTGAAAATAAATATGAATTTAATTATAAATTCAAAACTATTGTGTAATAAAAACAAGAAAGAATATGTGACATGACTTAATTAAGGAATACCAATTTTCAAACCAAATAAAGGATATGTGGTGACATAAAAAATTCATATTACATTTAGTGGGAAGAATTTAAAAATAGAAAATACATATCATAAAAAAATAAACATATTCAAATTAGCATATTCATCATGGGTATGATATAGTTTTCTTCCTATATTTTCAGTTTGATACAATTATATTTTGGTTAGGCCATTTTCTTCATTTTGGTCAATTGATTAGTTCATTTTTATAATTTTTTAGGTTAGGTGATTTGGTTCATATTTTTGGGTTTGTTCATTTTTACATTTTTTGGTTAGGTCATTCTTTTCATTGGTTTTGATTTTCATTCTAATTATTTTAATATGTTTTATTTCAATTCATCTTGTTTTTTTATAATTTAATTATTTTAGTTTTTTTTGGTTTGCTAGGTTCTAATATAGTTCAATTCAATATTAGAAAATTCAACTCAAAGAAAATTGAAACTAGTATATATTACAAATGCACATGAAGGTAAAGTTGAATAAAAAATATTTGTAATTAATAGTAAAGAATTTTGAATAGTACTAACATGAATAACCCAAGCCGAGCTAAACCAAAATAATTGAGAACAAAAATAGATGATTCCATATATTTCTCACCACAACATCAGGTTCACAATCAACTCTGACAATTGAACTATTGGATTCATCATAAGTAATAAATTGTTCAGGGCCAATGGGGGCAGTGATGGTATCAATTTCATCCTCACCATTATAAAAAATATATCTTGGGACTACTTGAATAATGACACTAAATTCAAGTCACGGACAATCTTTCACATATAAAACTTATTTTTCTATTGACTCTGATATATATGGATCATTAGTAGAAATAGTGCGAGTCGTGTTAATAACTCAAAATCCACAATCTTCAATAAATGTTCCATGTATCATCATCGAATCAAAACACTTATTTCATCATAGTGACTCAACCATAAGAGTAATAATCCAATATTAGTATTTTCTCAATGACTCCACAATAATATAAATTTTCAAATTGAGGTCTAATATATGATGCACTAGAATAATAGTATGTTGTGATAGTTATCATAATACCATCATGTTTTTTTCTCATGTTTATTGTTCATTCAATGATAATAAATTTTTAACCATTGATCACAATTGATTTGCATTCATAAAAAATAGAATTTGGACATTAATCCAATGCTCTTATTTTTTAAAATATAGATTTATAAGGAAAAATAAATACCTAAAATATAAATGAATATTAAAATTAAATAAATATTTATTTTATTAATTTATTACAGTAATACTTCTATCTTTAATTTCAACCATCCAGAAAACCGTTGCTATAAAAATTATCTCTTCTTCTCAAAGATAAAGAATGATGTTTTCTATTTATAACTTGTTTATATTCCCTACATAAAAAATAGAAAAAGTTTAATAGATATGTATAATTACATGAGATATAATTAGGAGTCTTCAATGATTTCATCTTCAACTCTCTTATATTGATTCATTATGATATGTTTCTTGAATACCCATCCATAACTTTGACAGTCTCTAGTACTTATAGAAAATTTTTTTCTATAGGTTTAATCACATAAGGAACACATGGAACTTTCCATTTATTTTAACTGATACACATTGGATGAAATTCTGGTCCAATACCCTAATCCACTAAGTCACTCTAATATCTTCAATCATCTTTTGTATTTCCCTTGACATTTAGAAGAATTGAAAAAAACATTTCAAATTTTTTTTAAATGTGAATTATGTATAAGAAATGATGTAACAAATTGGTTGAGAAATAAGACAACTCAAAAAAGATACTTTTATTTTTCCAATTATAATTAGATTCAGTGAAAAAATTCTTCCTCTTACTAGATTTTATCCAACTATTCCCGAATAAAAAACTAACATCTTACAATTCATTAAGAACATTAGTTCCAGACATATACTGAGGTAGATTTTTGGTCTCCATGGTGTTTTCAAACCTTCAATGATTATTCCTATATGGATGATCCATTGGAAAGAATCATCAATGTCCCATAAAACTAAAACTATGATGATATTTAAGTCTTTTAGATCATGTATTATTCATATAAATAGGATGTGGAAGTTTTCCCTTCATGCTCCCACCAAAAATCATTTCATAAGTAGTAAAATCATTTATTATATACCGAAGAACAACATGAATATGAAATATGTCTTTCTAAAAAGAATCATATATTCATACATCCACATTCCAAATATGCTTCAACTATTTTATTAAAAGTTTCATGTATACATCTATAACATTTCTAGGATTAAAAGGTCTAGATATGGGTATACTCATGAAAGTGAATTGTTTTTTCATACAAATACATAGAGTAAGGTTATAAATGTGTATGAAAACTAGCCATGTGATGTGATAACTAATAATATTCCCAAATAGAATAAAATCATCACATGGTAGACTTAATATCACATTATGTATGTCAGTAGAAAAATCAAGATATCGAGCATCAAATGTTCACTATGCTAATCCATATGCAGGAAAAAAAAAACTCATCATTATTTTTCTTTCACTTAGTATCATTCCATCACATATTTATTGATATTTTATCAGAAATAAAAATACTATGGAGTCTATTAATCAATAGAAAGTTCCACATTACTTTCTATGACACATGAGATATTGTTCAATCAGTATTTGAATTCTATCAGGATGTGATACAATTTATACAATAATTTTGTTTCAATAGTTTCCTTCTATAATAAGATGAAATATTTTGGGAAAGCATTATTTTTTTAAAAAAATCCAATATTGTTAACTAACTTCAATGAAATATAATGGTTTGAGGGAATATCTACAGTATCTAGAAGTAATTCCTTAAAAAAGGTAAAAATATAATTGATGCAATTATTATAAATCCAATAAATGGTTTTTCCATGAAATAGTTGGATTAAAAATTATAGTTTTTTATTTCACCACATTGTCGATATACTGGAGTCATGGTAGCATCATTCAATTTTTTCACCCTATCAACATCATCATTTTCATTACATGCATCATGTGTATTCATATAAAATTATTCTTGGGTTAGCATACTTTATTTCTCATGATGAAGAATAAATGGAAACCGTTCATCTAATAAATTCTCCAATTCTATCCTCGCATTCAGATCATGAACATTTTGAGATTTATTTTTCTCCCCATTATGATACCAGACATAGTTGTTTTTTTGAAATCCATATTTGGTGATATGTTAGTTAACTTCTACATGACTTAACCAATATCTTCCAACATAATTATAATATGGGAAGTATATAAGACCTCTATCTAAATAATTATTAAATAAAAAATGTAAAAATCCCTCCAACTTGTTTTGAAAACTGCTTAAGATCCAATCGGTTTCATACATCCAAATTATATCCATTCTATAAAAAAATGTTTTATGTCATGTCATAAAAGTAATGAAATAATATTGAAGTCAAATCCATACTATATTTAAGGAAACGATAATTTTTCACTTTATATAAAACCACAACTGACAAACTAGTCTATATGAGCATAATAATATAAAAGACAAAAAAATACTATATATATAACAAAATATTATAAATATAAAACCATGATATTGAATTCCATTATATCAATGAGTAATAACTATACATAATACAATATAAAATTGTGTTTTTAATTATTATTTTTATTTTTTCTCTTATTTTATTTACTTTTGAAATTATGTTATTATTATATTATAACTTCATGTAAAAAAGATTACTATTCTAAGGTATGAATCTTATACATCACATATACATTATGAAGTTAGGTTGGATAAATCCATAAATAGTTGTTTCTCACGTCAAGGTATGATAAAGTAATTCCTTCTGAGATTTACTATTAGTCCCCCATAACTGTAGTTTTGGATATCTATAATTTGGAATAAACCCCATTTATGTTGAATTTAGTATCCTTTGTCATGATTTTCAATGGTTATATAGTATTTTTAACAACCAATTTATGTAAAAAATGAATTATTAGACAGACTATGATGTTATAGATCAATATTAATAATATGCGGTTTTTATATGTAGTTTCAATATGCTTGATATATTATAGTATGGATTCAGTAGGCTTTGTAATGTTTAGTTTGAATATTATTATATTTAACTATGAATTTTTACTATGTAGTATCGCATGATTCTGTATAATATACATTGAAAAATTTAAAGTGAAAGTGGGATCCATGATAAGTATGGTAACACAAAATATTAGTGAAAGTGTGTGCAACAATTTTTGAAAGTGTTATAGTAGATATAAAATAGATAAAAAGTAAAAAATAGTATAAAAAATATATTAAAATTGTATGTGATGTAAATCATGGGAAGTAATGGGAAAGTGTGAACTATGGGTGTATAAATAAAATAGTTAATAAGTGCAAGAAGTAATGACAACATGATTGAAATCATTAATATTATTCTAAGGGGGCTACATTTGATTTGGGTTGCTTGGATTTTTTTTATGGACATAAGTTTTTATTATAGGATAACTGATCCTCTTCTAAAGTATTAGGGATCTCCATAAAAATTCATCAACCAATCAGTAACTAGAACATATATTTTCTAAAAAAAAAAGAACAACTAGAAATAATAATTTAATTGATTTGAAAATTCAAAAACAATTCTATATTGTTACATGAAATTACTATAGTTCGAATCACTAGTGTTGTTAGTAATATTTTCAATTTATTACTCAAGAAGAAAACATTTAGAAAATTTGAAAGATTGATTTTTCTCACACTTCACATGTTAGTTCAAAACAAAAAATAAAAAATTATGAGTTAAAACACTACCCAAGAGAGTCAAATTAAGTTAAAAATATAAAAACAAGTCTTATAATTAGAGTGACCAACCCATCACTAAAGAAGTCCTCTATATGGATTGATCTAAGAAAACAATCCACTGAAAAACTAAAATTAAATAGATCAAAGTAGTCCATGTAGAAAATAAGATAAATAAATAGAGTGAAAACCATAAAATTAATAAATTGTCCTTCAATATCAACATGGACAATTCTTGTTTCAATAACACACAATCAGATTTGGACATATCAAAATAAAGTAAATGTGGACAAAAAAGAATCTATGATGTTGTTTTAGACCTAGAAAAAATGAAATTGATGGTTGATAGAAAAGATTAATGATTTAGAATTCACCAATTTAATATTAGAGAAGAATGGAATTAAAACATTAACTAAGGAGACATTGCCACATGCAGGGAAGAAAAGTGATTACCAAATGGTGATAGGGATTTTGGATATGAATGAGATGGGAGAAGGGGAGCCTGTGCACTGGGAAGATGAAGTAAATCTATCCCAAATTTTTTTAAAAACCATTGGTATAGCCATATCTATACCAATGGTTGAAAAAAACTGTTGGTATAGCTAGGTCAATACCAATGGGTTTTTAAAACCATTGGCATAACCTTTAGATAAAATGACTATAACAATGGTTATGCTAAACCATTGGAATATAGTCACCTGTACCAACGGTTTTTCAGAACCGTTGGTATAGGTCCATGGGTATAGATCAAATTTACAGTAGTATTTATATTTTTTTTAAGATAGGTCATTTATTTTATGGTTCCTTAAAAATATTCTTATGATCTTATGTTTCTCTATCAAGTTTTATGATTATTACCCATATTATTTTGATATTTTATTATGTTATTTATATATTTCTCAAATTATCCTTCATGTTTATGATCTAATCCTTTATGATATACCTTTTCCATTACCAAGCATTTGATATTAAAACTTACTTATGTTTCTATTCCCCATGTTATGAAGATGATTATATCATGTGATATATATAAGAAAGGGTCTAGAGGAGTATGATTATAGAGAAATGTTTTCAAGTGTAATAAAAAAAGGATGTTTATTTAGATAATCTTCAAGACAATAAACCTTTAGGTCCTCAGGTTATGTGTCTATTTGTGAAATGTATTATTTAAATCATGATATTAATGTATTATTTAAGTCATGATAATCTTAGGTCACTTAAATTGGTATTAGAGTAGGATTTAGTTATTTTTGAGGATAGTTTATCTATTTTTGGAAATCAGTTTAGTTACCTTTTGAGTTAGGGTTAGATAAACTTAGTGAAAACCCTATAGTTAAGTCTAAGTATTGGATGGTATCTTGAAATATTGATAAATTATTGAGTAAATGGGTTTCCCAAGAAATATATCTCTGTCTGGATACTAAAAGTGGATGTAGGATCTATAAAAAAAATACACCTATAGGTAATCACTCTAAAAATTGTTGGTTGAGCACTTACTCAATAATCACCCTGATGCACAATGAGTGGGCCTAAAACCACACACTTGGTTTGAAAATCTTAGAGGATATACTTTGGTTGATCATATACTATTTACAAACCACTATTAAGGATTGATTTAATATTTACTTTTAGGGATTATGTTGATAAGTATAAGATATATCAACTTAAAGTAACCTAGGTGAAACCAATAGAGTTATGGGATTAACCAAGTATGAAATAAATTAAATGAAAGTACCACAAGATGAAATTAAGGTGTCATTAGAGAATACATAGGATTGAACTTTAATATTAACATACTTTAATTATTTTGTACATTATCATAACCTTTTTAGTTTTAGTATTTGGTTGAATTAAGATCAAGGAAATGAAACAGTGAAAGGTATGTCCCTAAAAACTACTAAGAAGCATATTTGAGATAAGTAGTTTCAAAATATTACCAAGGATAATGAGGTGGATACATCAATAGAATATATATGTTGAGTTTCTCATGGACCTCTTAGATTATTCCTTTATTAAGAAGTAATTAAAATTGGGAGGACACAATTTATTTAGGAGGATATGTAATGACCTAAGATTTTAAATCCTTTAAAAGACATACTATGTTCTATAAATTGTGTGACATACTACAACCAATGTAAAAAAACCAAAACATATTTACAGAAAATTATTAATCGGACTATAATAAACACTAATATGGTAAAAAATTAATTTTTATTACCTTCACAAGGTAAATAATTAATATGAGTTAATATTAAAAAGGATATTTCCAATAAAAATTATTTTATTTATATCATAAATTTTCTTTTAAAAATCTAAATTTACAAATTTTAGAATTTAAATTTGATAGAATAAAACTAATTTTTTAATTCCTCACAATAAAATTATCTTAGGATGAATTTGCAATATTTTTCTAAAATAATCAACTTTTAGGTGAATATTTGAAATATTGAATAGTGTTATCACTTTTATGAAATTATTTTATTATATGAATACATTAAATTTTCTTGAAATATTTTTTCTATAAAAATATATATTATAACGTAGAATAAATAATTTTAGAATACAATTTTGAATTTGGAAACACATGCTCAACATTTTTAACTTTTTTTATCATTTTAATAAAAACTATTTTTCAACTATTTTGTTAAATTAATTATAATATAATTGTAAAGAACCCAACCCTAGTAGCCCAGAGTCATTGGTTACTTTAATAAATTAGTTCTAGGTACAAGTGATCACATCCTAATGGACCAAATAATTTAGTAGTGTTGGAAAAATAGATACATACTTAAAATTCACATTACATTTGAAAACTTAAAATACAACATAGTCTTTTCTTAGAAAAAACCACCATTCCCTTTATTATATCCCTATATATAAATCATAATACAATTCCTAGAATCCACAGGGAGAGAATATAAGAAAGGGGTGAGATCAGGTTCTCATTAAGGGTATGTGTACAACACAATCTATCATGAATAAATAAGGAATTATTAAAATAACAAGGTAAATATCTGAAAACACATTCCATTTAATCAATAACTTGGGAATGAATAAAAATATGATAAAAATAAATGATGATCAAATAATTCCATATAAACAATCACGTGAACTTGAAACTTATCCATGGATATCACAACCAATTAAATAATCACATGGGCATCAATAACTAATCTTATATTGAGGTAATACATAATGTCAGACATCATAAACATACCATCGATGTATTATTCAAAGACATATTTTTTTAAAAGGCTGGGGCCGAAGCCTCATTTATTATTAAAGCTAAGCAAAGACCTCTTTAACTGGGTAGAGGGAGACCCATTACATACCCCGAAGGCCCAGTGGGCATTTAGCCCATTACATGGCCTGTAGGCCTATTTTTTTTGGCCCAAAGCCCATTCTATGAATAATACTGCTACAGTACCAGCATTGCTACAATACTGCATAGTACCCGCCACTGCTACAGTACTCTGCCGCCGCTACAGTGCCCTGCCGCCGCTACAGTGCTCGCTGTTGCTACAGTACCTCCACTACTACAATACGTTACAGTACTGCTATAGTAACCTATGCCCAATGGGTTTTGAACCCCCTATTTTTCATGTAGAATTAAGGGGTGCTTACCACTAATACAAACCCCAACTACAATTCAAATACATATTAAATAAATGGGAAAGGTTTTGGCCAAATACCCAAGTTAGATTATCTTGTGAGACCCACCAATGCATCTAGGGGATATAGTGGGCCACACTCATCAATTACTAAGTCTGATGCATTCCTAATATAAAAGGGGTGAAACATAATCAATTTAAATATTTATATTGAAAAACTATAAAATGAAATGTTAACAATCTACCAAGTTAACAAACATAATCATAAACCATCCAGAGTAATTAGTGAATGGTATCAAATTAGTATATCCTTAATCAAATTGATCATAAAATATCTAGAGAAATAATAAGGATGGTGTAATTACAACATATCCCCAATGGATCATAAGTAAAATAAGGGTTGTTTTCATTGATGGATATAAATACCATAAAAATTTCATTAAAACATTCTTGAGGAAAATACCCTTTTTTTACTTTGAAAACCACTTTTTAAAAACTAAAAATTTGTAGAATATTAGGAAAAAATTTTCTTTGAAAAGAACCTTTTATAATTGTAAAGGAAGCTTCAAATAAATGAGTGTTCATGATGTTAGAAAAGTTCTATTCATTCTGAGTATGTTAAATCAAATATTCCTTTCACATTTTTTGTAAGAAAAGTAAAAAAAGTAACTTGTTTAGAAAATGATAGGAATATTACTTTTAATTTTTTTAAAATAAAATCATGGGTAAAAATGAAGTTAAAAAATAATAGGATAATATTAAAAATTTTCTTGATTTTTTTTATAAAACATAGATATGGAAGAAAATAATTTTTTGATCGAAGAGAGAAATAAATCCATTTTTATTAAAAACATTTTCTCAATCATTTTAAGTAAAAAAGATAGGAAAGTTGTCACAACCCGACCTTACCGGTCTTGAGCCACAACTACCGCAAGCCCACCTCGATAGGTGAGGGGCTGGCGATAAGCGCCGAAGGCGTAACAATTTCGGGGAGGCCTTTGCCTAAGTACCTGTACACACACACACAACCCACTCAATGCAGCAGTGCGAAGTAAAAATAAAACCAAAGGAAAAAAACTATATCCCAACCACAGTCATGCATCAACCGCTAAATAGGAAAAAGTAAAGTGCTGAAAAGTACTGACAGATACTGAACAGAAAAAGGGGCAAAACACACGCCCAACTCGAAAGGTGCCACAACCCAGCAAGAGGTAAACAAAAGTAAACAGATGGTGAGTCTCACACCTGAAAGTCCTGCTACGACCACTGAACGCAGCCCAAGCTCCTATGTCCTCTATGCTCCTCTGTAGTCTTGATCGACCTGTCCATCGTCTGCAAGGGCACACCAAGTGAGGGAAAAGCCCAAGCAGGGGTGAGTATAAGGATACTCAGTAGGATGCCCCAAAATTTCAAGGGAGCAGCAAAGGAGGAACCAAAACGGTGAGCAGTAGACAGAACAAGGAATATTGAAAGAGTATAGGAAATAGAGTGCAGATCAACCCAACCGAAGAAAGGAAGTAGACTCGTCCAACCAAGAGGAGCTAGACATGGAAAGCACGTGGCATACCCTGCATGTCTTCACCCCTCCTAAAAGAAGAGTAACCAAACCCAAGTAGTGGGAAAAAAAGTAGGGTGTATATATATATGCTCAAAAAGAAACCCGAACGTGTGCGTAAGGGGATCTCTATCTCCGAGCTCAACCCAGGAAAAGTCGTGAATAGTTCTAAGGATATGCATCACTGATGCCCGTCAGTCCCGCATGTCAATGTTGTCTCATCGCTAAACCGTACAACCAAGAGTCCCACTCCAGTAATCATGGAGAGAAGTCACTAACTAGACTCATTGAAAAGGGTTGAGTCTGAAAGAAGTAACCAGGTAACCCATTGCCCACCCCCACCGGAGGGTAAACCCTAAAAGGTTGTCGGGTAACCCACTGCCCAGCCCTGCTGGAGGGTAAATCCTAAAGTCAACGGGTAACCCACTGCCTGGCCCACCCGGAGGGTAAACACTAAAGTAAATGGATAACCCACTATCCAGCCCACCCGGAGGGTAAAACCTAAAGTCAACAGGTAACCCACTTCCTGGCCCACCTGGAGGGTAAACCCTAAAGTCAACGGGTGACCCACTGCCCATCCCGATTGGAGGGTAAACTCTGATACATGTCTGATAACTTTTCCCTTCCTGAACCATCTCTGGGTGTCACTAATGTCACGACCATGCATTGGGTTGGAGTGCATAAAAGGAACCTCTGACAAACTCCCTTTCATGTTTCCACATTTAATAATATCTCGAAAGAGGCTCTGCATGCCCAAACAGATTACACCATTGTAATCCTCACTGAAAAACATGCGAGATAGAATACTTACTCCCTGGAAATGGACTCTCGAAGAAAAAGTTATTCAACACCGCTTTATGCCCATACGACGTCTCATGGGGCCCACACTTTGGTCCTAAAAGAGGTCGGGAGAACTGCGCCATCGCGATGCTCTCGGAAAAACATGCCAAAACGACTACTCATTCGCCCCGAACAGACATCTGATGAAAAAGTCACAAAATGCTACTCACAGCTTAAAAGACGGACCGTGGGGCCCACATCTCAACTCCATATTCAATGCCTGAAACCACCCTGTTCTACATCGTCTCGACTCCAGGGTTACATCACCACTGACGGTGCCTGAAACTGACTCCGGATGCGTTCACGCCATCCGAAAGAAGAATCCTGGCGAGGTACTTAACGAGCGTGTCGTGCCACTAAGCCCCCCGTCTCGAGAATTTAAAAATCCTCGAGACCATCTAAAAAACTCCGGATCGACCCGAGGACCGTGCTTCCATAGATGGAGCGTGAATCCAATGCCCGTAGTGAAAGATACGGGTGTCCAAAGACAAGGGGGATAACCCCACCCCTTTAGGGCTAGACCGGCTCGGTTCAGCCGGTCCACCCAGCCTGGGCCGGCCCGGCCCACAGAGATGGCCCACGGTCCTTCCGCATGGCCCAGCCATGGACCCACAGTCCACCCGCACCGACTAGCCCTTGTGGTTGGTCGCTGTTTCGCGCGGATACCCTCCGAAGGCGGGTCTCGGTCTCCGCACGGGGTCGCGCGCTGCGACCCCCGTCGCGCGCTGCGACCCCCGTCGCGCCCTGTATCGATGACCACCTCCCACCTCTGCTGCCTGGAACTACCTCTGTGATGCCTGGTTCCTCCTCCGTGCTTCCTGGGTCCACCGCGCCACCACCCAGGAACCGCCGCCGCCGCTGGGAGCCCTCCAGAAACCAAGGGAAATGGCCGGAAAACTTTCGGGGGCCACCCCGGACGCCCCGGAGCTCGAAATTTCGATCCGAAAAGAGTGTTGGAAAGCTCAGATATAACCCTAAACATATATGGAATTATCTTGAAAATTAAATGGCGTTTCAACACTAAAATTTGAATTCAAGAAGATGAGGGAATAACAAAAAAGAAAACGCATGATCCTACCTCGCTGGGCGTAGCCCGATGCTTCACCAATGATCCGCCGGAGCCTCCACCCACCTTGGAGAGGGATAGAGAAGCTTGAAGGGGGTTCTCCCTTGTTGGTAATAACTTGCGCCAAGTAGAAAAATGAAGGGGGAGAATAGGGTGGGGGGGGTGGTGTGTTTAAATAGAAAACTTAATTAAAATTTTAATTAAGCTTTAAAACACCCACGAGTAGGCCCGTACCCGGACTCTCAACAGGGTCGAGGTTAAGCCACCCCTAGGGTAAAAACCATGTTCTGAGCAGAACAGAGGTCTCAGAATTCTAATCCGATCCTCTGTTCAGATGTTGTAAAGTCCACGCCCGAGGCCGTTAAATTACGAAAACGCCCCTGGTGGCGTTTTCCACAGAAGGGCAGTGCCCACGAAAGTTACTCCTCTAATAGGGTAAACGACACACTCCAGACTCGACGGTGCCCTCGGTTTTCCCATCTAAGCAACTGTTTAGGAGTTATTATGTTTATTTTTCATGTCTAGTGTGAACAAACTTAAAATTTAATTCCGGCCGCACTGGGGCTTGGAATCACACGCCGTCTGAATGCCCTGCTCTATAATAATATCAAGAAAATTTCAAAGTCTTACAGGCTCAAAACTTGGGTTCTTACATCATTCCCTCCTTCAAGTTTTTCGTCCCTGAAAAAAAAAACTACAAAAACAACTCGGGATACTGAGCCCGCATCTGGCTCTGCCATTCCCAGGTGATCTCCTGCACTCTCCCGTGCTGCCACAACACACGAACTAAAGGAATGGTTCTTCCACACTGTGTACGCTCTCACCGGTCCTCAATCTCCACCGGGTGCTCCGCAAAGGTGGAACCATCCTCAATGTCCAGATCTCCCCAGTTGATAATGTGCGTGGGGTCGTGCATGTATTTTCTCAACTGCGACACATGGAAGACGTCATGCACCCTCTCTAGTTGTGGGGGTAGAGCAAGACGGTTGGCCACTTCATTGACCCTGCGCACGATCTCAAAGGGCCTGATGAACCTCAGGGACAACTTGCCTCCCCGACCGAACCTCCATGTCCCACGCTGCGGAGAGACTCTAAAAAAGACATGGTCCCCCCACTCTAACTCCAAAGTCCTGCGATGACGATCTGCGTAGGACTTTTGTCTGCTATGAGCCGTCCTCATCTGATCACGAATGACCTACACCTTCTCTGTCATCGCCTTTACCAACTCTGGGCCCACAAGGGAGGTCTCCCCAACCTCTGTCCTGTACAACAGTGGCCTGTAGGGTCTCATGTAGAGGGCCTTAAAAGGTGCCATACCGATAGTAGAGTGGTAACTATTTTTGTACGTGAACTCCACCAAGGGAAGGTGATCCTCCCAGCTCAGGCCAAAGTCTAACACACATTCCCTGAGCATATCCTCTAACACCTGGATAGTGCGCTCTGTCTGCCCATTGGTCTGGGGGTGAAAAGCTATACTCATCCGCAGTTGAGTCCCGAATGCCTCCTGCAGGCCTCGCCACAATCACGGCATAAATCGCATATCACAGTCAGAGACGATCGTCGAGGGTACTCCATGAAGGAGGACGATCTACTGAATGTACATCTGCCCTAGAATCTCCACTGAACTCTGCTCCCTGATGGCAAGGAAGTGCACCGACTTTGTGAGTCGGTCTACTATCACCCAAATGGAGTCATGACCCTTCGCTATGCGCTGAAGCACTATGACGAAGTCCATAGATATGACATCTCACTTCCACTCCGGGATATCAAGGGGCTGTAACAACCTTTCCAGAACCTGATGCTCTTCCTTCACCTGCTGACAGGTAAGACACCGAGAAACAAACTCAGCTATGCTCCGTTTCAAGCCAGACCACGAAAACTGCCGTTGAAGGTCTCTGTACTCTTCCCCACACCGGGATGTACAACCAAGGGAGAAGTGTGTAACTCCCGCATAACCTCCTCCCGCATCTCCGCTGGTACTACAGCTTTCCCCTGGAACAGGATCTCGTGATTCCCTCCTTCAGAATACCCATTGGGTGTATCGCTCGTGGATATCTGATCACGGAGTACCTCACTGTCGACATCCCCCAGCTATGACTCTCTCACATGCTCAAGGAGCGAAGGAGTCAACACCATCGACTACAGGAAATCCGTACCCTCCTGCTCCACCAAGGTCAGCCGTAGGGAAGCCAACTGCTCTGAAGCTTCCCACACTAACCAAGCCTGGGACTTTCTTCTAAGATCATATACTACTACATTTCCCTTCCCTGGAGTGTAGACTATCTCAAAATCATAGTCTTGAAGAAACTCCAGCCAGCACCTCTGATTTAGATTCAAATCCCTCTGAGTGAAGATGTACTTGAGGCTCTGGTGGTCTAAGTAGACCACAAAACACTCACCCAGAATCTAGTGTCTCCATAACCTCAAGGAAAAGACCACCGCTGCCAGCTCCAAATCGTGAGTCACATAATTCTGCTCATGGGGTCTCAACTGCCTTGACCCATATGCAATCACTGCTCGCTGCTGCATAAGCATGTACCTGAGCCCAGCTCCTGAAGCGTCACAGTACACCATGAACTCAATGCCCTCCTCTAGCAGCCTCAACACTGGAGCACTAGTCAGTCTCTGCCTCAACTCCTCAAAGGCCTTCTGGCACTGATCAGTCCAGGTGAACGATCATCCCTTCCGCGTCAGTGTAGTCAAAGGGGAATCAATCCTGGAGAAATCTTCCACAAACCTCCTATAGTACCCTACCAAACCAAGAAAGCTCCTCACCTTTGACGCATTCTTGGGTGGCTCCCAAGCAAGCACTGCCTCTATCTTTGTGGGATCTATGGCCAATCCCTAATCTGAAATGACATGCCCCAGAAAGTGAACCTCATAAATCTAGAACTGACACTTCGAGAGTTTCCCATACAGTTGGTTCTCCCGAAGTAAGTCTAGGACCATCCTCAAATGCTCCGTGTGATTCTCCTCTGTTGCAGAGAAGATGAGTATGTCGTCAATAAAGACAACCACAAACCGGTCCAAGTACAGCTGGAAGATTTGGTTCATCAAAGCCATGAAAATGGAGGGGGCATTCGTTATGCCAAAGGGCATCACCATAAACTCGTAATGCCCGTATCGACAACGGAAGGCCAACTTCGGGATGTCAGACTCACGAACCCGAAACTGGTGGTATTCGGATCGTAGATCAATATTAGAGAACCACTTCACACCTCTCAACTGGTCTAAGAGGTCATCTATCCTCGGAAAAGGGTACTTGTTCTTTATTGTAGCTGGATTTAGGCGATGATAATCCACACAAATCCACAGACTCCCATATACCTTTTTCACAAATAAAACCGGAGATGCCCAGGGGGACACACTAGGCCTGATGAATCCCTTCTCAAGAAGATCCTCCAACTGAAGTCGTAGCTCCCGAAGCTCTGTGGGTGCCATCTGATATGCTGCACATGATATCGGGGTAGTCCCTGACTGCAAGTCAATGCAGAAATCCATCTCTCACCTCAGAGGTAGTCCCAGAACATCCTTAGGAAAGACGTCCATGTAGTCCTCTACAACGGTCAGGATCCAGGTTCCTGTAGCGTCTGCTACTCCAAGATCCATGCTCACCAACTGGTGAGAAAAAGGTCATGGTATCCTGCTCAGAGTACCCGTCTACTCTACCACGAGGTCTCTTTCACATAGAATGGTGAACCTCGTCCCCTCAGTGTGCATGCCTCTAACTTGTTTGTGATGACAGTCAATCTAGGTATGAACTATAGAAATCCAATCCATGCCTAGGATGACTTCGTAAGGTTCCATCGTGATGATGAGTAGGTCCCACATGAAACTCCCACCTCCAAACAACAGTTCGCAATGTCTGCGGATAAAGGTCACCAACGAGGCACTTCCCGTAGAAACCTCAAGGCTAAGTGCAGGTTTCAGTGCCTCTACTGGAAGCTCCAACTCCCGTACCAAAAGTAGTGATACAAAGGAGTGGATGGCACCTATGTCTACTAGTACCAAAGAAAGCGTAGAGTAAACACAAAGCATACCTCAGACCATCTCGTGTGCTGGGGGGTCACGAACACCCATAGCATGAAGCTGCCTGCAGCCCCTACCGCTAGCTCCTTGAGTCTGGCGTGGGACACCCAGTGGTGGCGGTGGAAGGACCTCAAAACGCATTACTAGACCTCCAGGTCCTACCGCTCTTCCTGCACCGCCTCCCTGAGGACCACCCTGTCCTCTCTTGGGGGATCCCTGGTCACAGTGCTGTCTCTGCCGCTGCGGTGCGCCCACTGCCTGCCACGACTGCTCGGTACGCCTGGTCGGGCAGTCCCGTGCTAGGTGACCCCATCCGTCACATGCATAGCACTGGCTCTCTCCTAACTGACCCGGTGCTCCATGTTTCCACTGGGGTGTATGACCCTACCCCTGTGTCTGCTCATGGAAGGGCTTCCTTGACCGAGGCTCTGCTCTCTGCCGCCTGCCTGTCACCGAAGACTCTCCTCTGAAGCGGCCACTACTTGGACCTGTCAGTTGGCATCCCTCAGCCAAGAATCTCTCCATCATGAGCACCAGCTCTAGTAACCCAACATAATTAGGTATGCACAAGGGTACTACACTAGCATGAATATCCCTGCGAAGACCCTGCTCAAACTTCCGCGCCCAGAAGTAACTGTCGAAGATCATATCCTGCGAATAGCATGTTAGATCAGTAAACCAGGCCGAATACTGCACCACTGTCATCCCCCCTGCTTCAGCTCTAGAAGCTCCTGAAACTTAATAGAGCGTAAACAAGAGGGGGAGTACTCCTCCCGGAAGAGCTGCTGGAAGCTATCCCACGTGAGAGACGACTTGTCGTGGGTCTACATAACCAACCCCAACCAATGCTCGACCATCCCGAGGAAAGGGCTGGTAGCTAGGGCTACCATCTAGTTTGCTGGTGTCTGTACCAGCCTGAAAAGTCAGTCCATAGACTCTAGCCAGTCCTCTACTGCCCAGGGATCCGGGTCCCCGCGAAACTTCTGCGGCAGCTAATGCTGGAAGTCTCAGAGCGCACTCTGCCTGCGCTCAACCTCGGCCTATGATACTAGTTCTAACTACTGATATCTAGGTGTAGGGGCTACTGATGAAGCACTGGGTGGAAGGGGATCACATGAGGGTCCCTGAACTCATGCCTCATCACTCGCTAGGTCATCATCATGAACTGGAGAGGGTAACCTGGCTGGCTGCTGTCGTGGGGGCATCCTGAAAGTTATCAAGGATTACCACTATCAGATGAGCATATATATATGTAACAGTAATCACAAAGGGGAGATAACTCAACAAGGACAGTCAAAGACTCAATCCTACTAGATGCATGTTCCAAAGTTCCCTTCAACAAATGTCTCAGCGTGCCGAGTCAACAAACAGGTTATCAGGGTCCTGGTGAATGGATATGTTGGCCGCCCGTACCATCACTGGACTCCCTAGCCCGAGAGACGATCTCGAGACACGCCGACACTATTTCCCTAAATCCCAACCAATTATTTTTTTAGGGACATTCAAAAAACGCCCCAAGGAACTAACCACCTATGATACCACTTTGTCACAACCCGACCTTACCGGTCTTGAGCCGCAACTACCCCAAGTATGCCTCCATAGACCAGGGACTGGCGACAAGTGCTAAAGCTGCAACAATATTGGGGAGGCCTTTGCCTAAGTACCTGTACACACACACACACATCCCACTCAACAGAGAAGTGCAGAGTAAAAATAAAACCAAAGGACAAACAACTATAACCCAACCACAGTCATGCATCAACCTCTAAATAGGAAAAAGTAAAGTGCTGAAAAGTACTGAAAGATACTGAACAGAAAAAGGGAAAAAATACGCGCCCAACCCGAAAGGTGCCACAACCCTACAATAGGTAAACAAAATTAAATAGCTAGTGAGTTTTACACCTGAAAGTCCTACTACGATAACTGAACGCAACCCAAGCTACTGTGTCCTCTACGCTCCTCCGTAGTCTCGATTGACCTATCTGTCATCTACAAGGGCACACCAAGTGCGGGAAAATCCCAATAAGGGGTGAGTATAAGGATACTCAGTAGGATGACCCGAAAGATCGAGGGAGTAGCAAAGGAGGAACCAAAACGGTGAGTAGTAGACAGAAAAAGGAATAGTGAAAGAGTACAGTAAATAGAGTGCAGCTCAAGACAACAGAAGAAAGGGAGTGGACTCATCCAACCAAGAGGATCTAGACACGGAAAGCACGTGGCATACCCCGTGTGTCTTCGCCCCTCATAGAAGGAGAGTAACCGAACCCCCAGTGTGGGAACAAAAGTAGGGTGTATATATATATGCTCAACAAGAAACCCGAACGTGTGCGTAAGGGGATATCTATCTCCAAGATCAACCCAGGAAAAGTTTCCAACAGTACTAAGGACATCCATCACTGATGCCCGTTAATCCCACATGACAAGGGTGTCTCATAGCTAAACCGTACAACCAAGAGTCCCACTCCAGTAATCACGGATAGAAGTCACTAACTAGCCTCATAGAAAAGGGTTGATTCTGAAAGAAGTAATTGGGTATGTAATGACCCAAACTTTTTGAATAGTATATTAACTTACTCTTAACGATTTAATAGAGATGTTAATGGTTAATGGAGAAAGAGGATTTGATGGATTCATCTAGTAGACTCGAATCTTATAAAGCCCACTTATCAGAGCTTGGGAGGGAGGTGGCATCTTTGGGCTTCGCTTTGGACCAAGCCCAAGCTGAACTCCAGCGTGTCAAGCTTGAACGGAAATGCCTGCGGGAGAAGTTCAAGTTAGTAGAGATTACTACTAGGGAAATGTTATCTGATCCTCCCTCAGATTCTCTCACCATAGCACACCTTACACTTAGGTCTTATGCTGGTATTATAAGGGGATATGTGACGAGACCGTAGCTTCTTTGTGTAATCCTTTGGGATGAATAAATTGATATTTCTTCCTTTAGTAATGTTTGTGAAATTTCAAATGTATGGATAATTTTAGGATGTATTTTATTGATGAATTTTGAAAAAAGGATATTTTAAAATATTTATGTAAACCTTAAATAATTAATGATGTGTAATGATTTTCAAAAAATGATCTTCTGCAAAAGTGTTTAGTAATGAATTTGGAGTCTAATAAGATCAACTTAATTTTTGATGAATAATAAATTATAAATAGTGATTTTACGCTTAGGATTAGTAATGTGACCAAATGGATTAGTAATCTCACTTAAAGAAAGTTTTAATATAATTTAGACACCTTGATTAAGTAATGTGATTCAATAAAATGGTTAAATAACGGTTTCATAAATTATTAATCAAGTATTAGTTTTTTCGGGTGAATATTGTTTTTTATTTAAAAATTTAATTAAAAATATTTATGAAATTATTTTTATAAAATAGACTTTATTTTTGAACTTAGAGCATCGATATTATGTTATGGTAATTTTTTGGGATTTTTCTGAGAAAAATGAATTTTCAATGAATAGTAAAAATACAGTTTTAGGGTTTCGGTATGTTAAATGACATCATAACTGTGTCATGATGATGTCATGAGATATTTTAAGGGATTGTCGACTAAAGGGGATTAATTATTGTGTGAGGTGTCCCAAGTGGCCAATACCATGGGAAAATACCATGGGAAAGCCCATGGTTTTTCCAAAACCACCAATGAGGTGTCCCTTGGCCATTAATGCCTTGTCCCCTCACTTTCCCTATAAATACCAAGCCATCCTCTCATCCATTTGACTAAAAAACCATAATTAACGAATTTATGGTCTCCTTACCTCCCAAGGAGTCCTCCCAAGGTGCCCTCAAGCCTCTCAAGGTCCCAACCATTGAGTTTTAAGAGTTACGTTTAAGGTAAGGGATCCAACCTCTCTCTTTCTTTTCAAGTAATCTCTTTTATGTAATTTATTTTATGATCCATGTTATTATGTTGGAGGATGTTATTATATATTAATATTACTTCCATTTTCATGTTCATATGATGAGAGACCCCCTCTTGATCTCATCAATTCTTTTTAAGAATGTTTAAGTGGCGCCGTTAGGCTGCCGAACTTTTAAGGGATTATTTCACCCTTCTCATTTTTCAAAGTTCTACTTTCATGTCAAGTATTTCAAGTTCCTTTTTATTATGTTGGGGTATGATATCTATATATATCATACTGAAATTTTATGTTCATATTATGGGAGACCCTATTTGATCTCGTCAATTCATTTTTTATGGAAGTTTAAGTGACGCCGTTAGGCTGCCGAATTTTCATAAGAGAAATCTAATTTTTGTCTTCCTTCCATGTTTTTCATCTCAAATGGTATGTAATTAAAATTTCATTACCATGTTCTTAAATAATTCATATTATGTTCCCCTTCTGTTTTATGGATCATTTATGAGTGGGTGACCCATGTCCCCTCTCTTTTCAATTCTTTCTAAAACCCCGAAACATAGCCGTTATGCTGCAGAATTTCTGTCTCAAAATGTCTCTCTCTTTTTCTAAAATTATTTTATTTTAGTTAGTGAATACTCAAAGATCTATCTTCTATATGGGTATTAAAATATATACCAAAATTTTCTATTTTAAATTCTGGTATTTTCATACATGAGAACCACCTTCCTTTTTTGTGGGTTTTAAAGTGACACAAAGATCATGTCTTTAAAGAAGTTTTTAAAACGTTACGATTATGAAATGAAACGCATTCCTTTTATGCTATATGGGTTTTTTATGAAATGATTGATGATGATATATGTGGCACAAATGATAATAAATACATGTCAAGGGTGCGCCCTGATAGCGCTCCAATGCATTGGGTAAAGACTTAATCTCTAGAGATGACTATTTTTAATGACGCCTTGGTGAATAACCTTGGTAATTTTTAACGACACCTTAGGGATGGACCTTGGTGAAATAGAAATGATTGTCAATATTAAATGTTGTAGCCACATATTCAAGTTATGAAAAAAGTTATTTTTATTATGATATGTCTCATGATTTCTTTCTCATGCCTTAAAGTTCTTTTCATGACCCTATTGAAGTATCTCAAGTTCACATGTAAAATGTTTCTCTTGTTTCCCTTACTGGGCCTTCTGCTCACCCTTTCTTTTGATGTATGACCCCAGGTTATGAGATGTAGTAATGAACCTAGGATAAACTTAAGGATAATCCCTTCAAGTGTTTAAGAAGAATGTTTTATGTTGTTTTCTTGTATTATGTTCTTGGTTTCCAAGACACTAAACCTTAAAGATACTCAGTTTTGTGTAATGTAATGAAAGTTTATGTTATAAAAAGATGGGATACCAAAATTGGTATCAAAGGATGGTTTAGTTATTTGTAGAAATTAGGATATAAAAACTTTAGGAAGAACCCTATAGAAAAGTTTAAATATAGGAAAACTTCCTGGTATTTTGGTAAGTATTGAGTAAGTGGTTTATCAAACAAATACATCCCTGTCTGGATACGAGCAGGTAGAGGCGGCTCTGGAACAGATATACATAGGGGTAATACCTGAAAACACCGCTTTGATCTAGACTCGAACGGGAACTGGTGCACGATAACGGGCCTTACTGCACTCTTGGTTACGACACTCCCGGGGGATATATTTGGTTTATCACAAGATTTTTATGAATCATTATGAAGGAATTATAGAGAAATGTAATTGTCTAAGCATGAAGTGTTAGTTAAAAGATTTGTAAATAAAATAAGTTTCTCACTAAGGTTTTATCCTTTTAAAAAATGGCGGGAAATAGGAGGAACCGTGCAGATGGTGACCGCAATGCACCATGTGCTGACGGCCCTCCGATGGAAGCCGAAATAGAAACATTCATGCAAATGATGAACCAAATGACTCAAGTTATGAGTAATAACTTGAATCAAGCTGAGAGGCCGATCTCACCATGAAGGGAACAACACTCTGTTGAGTCCTTCATGCGTCAACAACCACCAACATTCAGTGGATCTACTGACCCATTGGTTGCAGAACAATGGACAAGCTCCATTGAAAAGATCTTTTATGTACTCCTTTGTTCAGAACAAGAAAAAGTCACCCATGCTGTTTACCGCCTAGAGGGAGAAGCTGATCAGTGGTGGTCACTGGAAAAAAACACGAATCCTAGAGGAGAGATGGAAGCTATGGAGTGGGAAGAATTCCAGGGAATATTCTTTAACAAGTATTTCCCTCGTTCCATGAAAATGAGAATGGATAAAGAGTTTCTCGAGCTGAAGCAGAAGGAGAACAAATATTTCGGAAGCTATGAGATGAACTTCACCCAACTTTCATTATATACCTCTAGCTTTGTCATGGATCCAAGTGGGAAGGTTGATATATTTTTCAGTGGACTGAGACCTCATCTGCGGAAGAATCTAGCCAACCGGGACTACGATATCTACGAAGAGATCGTGCGGAATGCAATGAAAGTCAAGCTAGAGTTTGGTGAGACATAGTGGTCTCATAAATCAAATGACAAGAAGAGGTCATTGGAGCCCAGTTTAGGGAAGACTTTTGATCAGGGAAGAGGTGGAAAGAAAATGCAACTTACCACATGCAATAAATGTGGGAAGAAGCATCCGGGTCACTGCTTGATCGGAAGTGGAAAGTGCTATAGGTGTGGAAGAGGAGGCCATGTTGCTCGGAATTGTCGTAGTGAGGTGAAGCCTCAACTCCCCAACACTGACGACAGAGGAAAGATGGTTCCAGCCCTACCCAAAGTCAAATGCTTCAAGTGTGGATAGCTTGGTCACTTTGATAATCACTGTCCAAATCCGAGGGTAGTGGAGGGGAATCACCATCAACCTCAGCAAAGGCCAAGGGAGAAAGGTAATGCTTTTGCTATCACAACAACTAAAGTTGAAGTTCTGAACGACGTGGTAGAAGGTACTTTTATTGTCCTCTCTAAACTAGCAAGTACTTTGTTTGATTCTGGTTCTACGCATTCCTTTATTTCCTTCAAGTTTGCAAAGAATATAGAATCAATCCCTGAACTGCTTGAGGTAGAATTGTCAGTCAAGACTCTAAGTGGGATTATCCATGCATCAACAGTGTTTAGAGACTCTAGTGTTTACTTCAATGAGCACAATCTTATCTTATCTCTAGTAGTCAATCCTTATTTTGGAATTCGACGTTATACTAGGGATGGACTGGCTCTCAAAGTATAATGCTAAGATCAAATGCAAAAGTAAGGAAATCTCAATATTCTTGAATGAATGACCTACAATTATCTTCCAAGGAGAGATATCCCGAACTGATCCCTATCTAGAAGCACCTCCTATAGCTTTCTTTATAGAGTTAATCGGTGATGATGAAGAAGGAAAAGGGAGTATACAAATAGAAGATGTTTCGATTGTTCAGGAATACATGGATGTACTTCCTGAGGAGTTACCTGGACCTCCCCTAGAAAGAGAGGTAGAGTTATCCATTGAACTCGTACCTGGATCTCAACTGATATCAAAGACCCCATATAGAATGGAAAATGTGGAGCTAGAAGAGTTAAAGAAACAACTCCAAGACATGTTGGAGAAGAGGTTTATCTGACCGAGTGTGTCTCATTGGGGAGCACCAGTTCTCTTTGTAAATAAGAAGGATGGATTAATGCGGCTATGCATTGATTATAGAGAACTGAACGGGATCACAGTGAAGAACAGATACCATCTTCCAAGAATTGATGATTTATTTGACCAACTTCGTGGGGCTCAATTCTTCTCTAAGACTGATCTTCGATCTGGTTATCATTAACTGAGGGTGAAGAAGGAAGATATTCCAAAGACTACCGTCTGATCAAGATATGGGCATTATGATTTTACTGTTATGACCTTCGGCTTGACTAATGATCCTGCTATTTTCATGGATTTGATGAATAGAGTCTTTAAGGACTACCTTGATAACTTTTTGGTAGTTTCTATTGATGATATTTTGATATATTCAAAAAGTTGTGAGGAGCATGAAGATCATATGAGGGTTATTTTGAAAACTCTTTGGAAGGAGAGGCTCTTTGGAAAGTTTAGCAAGTGTGAGTTTTGGTTACAACAAGTGGCTTTCTTGGGGCACATCGTAACCAATGAAGGAATCTCGATTGACCCTACAAAGACAATGGTTGTGGAGGAGTGGCATCAACCCACAACAGTAACTGAGATTCATAGTTTCCTTGGTTTAGCAAGATATTATAGGAGGTTTGTGAAAAACTTTTCACGGCTTTCTAATCCGCTAACCAAGTTGACTCGAAAAGGGGTTAAGTTCATCTGGACAAAGGAATGCGAGGAAAGTTTCCAAGAGCTGAAGAAGAGATTGGTTACTACACCTATGTTAACACTACCCTCTGTTGGAGAAGGATTCGTTATTTTTAGCGATGAATCTCTGAAAGGGCTTGGGTGCATCCTCATGAAAAATGACAAGGTAATTTCTTATGCATCTCGACAGTTGAAGATTCATGAGCAGAATTATCCTACGCATGATCTAGAGCTAGAGATAGTTGTTTTTTCTCTAAATATATGGAGGCACTATCTTTATGGGGAGAAATGTGATATATACAACGACCACCAAAGTTTAAAGTATATTTTCACACTGAAATAATTGAACATGAGACAAAGGAGATGGTTGGAGCTTATTAAAGACTATGATTGTTCAATTCATTATCACCCTGGAAGAGCAAAAATGTCGCGGATGCGTTAAGCAGGAAAGGTCCTGTTGTTCTGGCAACAATGAGGATCCTAGGAGATACCTTGATTAAATATCTAGTAAAACCAGACATGGGAATTATAAGGGAAGGGACATCATCAACCTTATCCCAAATGATTTGTCAACCTTCATTACTAGAGAAGAGCAAGAAGGATCAAAAAGAAGATCCTTTACTGCAGGAGAAGTTTGAGGCTGTAAAGGATGGGAAGTTCCATGATTTCAATATTGATCAAGAAGGTGTATTGAAATTCCATACAAGACTATGTGTTCCATCTATTCCGGAGATAAAGAAAGAACTGATGGATGAATCTCATAACTCTACTTTCTCTATACATCCGGGAAGCACTAAAATGTATAGAGACCTTTGTGATCATTATTGGTGGGATAACATGAATAGGGAGATTGATGATTACACTACAAGGTGCCTGGTGTGTCAACAAGTAAAGGCGGAACAAAAACTTCCTAAGGGGGTATTAAAACCGCTACCCATACTATTATGGAAGTGGGATAATATCACTATGGACTTTGTAACTGGTCTCCCGAAAACATCCAAAGGAAACAATGCGATATGGGTTATTGTGGACCGTCTCACCAAGACCGCCCATTTTATCTCTATTCGGGAAGATTTCTCTCTGGAGCAACTTGCCAAGATATACGTAAAGGAAGTGGTAAGGCTGCATGGGGTACCACTATCCATCATGTCTGATCGTGATCCAAGATTCACATCAAAATTTTGGAGAAGTCTTCAACATGCTCTGAATAGTGAATTGAATTTTATTATGGCCTATCATCCTCAAAATTATGGCCAATCTGAAAGGACTATCCAGACACTCGAAGACATGTTGAGATTATGCTCAATGGAATTTAAAGGTGGATGGGATCAACACTTCCCATTAGTTGAGTTCTCCTATAACAACAGCTTCCATTCGAGTATTCAAATGGCACCCTATAAAGCTCTGTATGGAAAGCGATGTAGAACTCCTACTTGTTGGGATGAAACTGGTGAGAGAAAGCTTCTTGGGCCTGATCTTGTGCAAGAGATGATAGAAAAGGTTCATTCCATCCAACAACACATAAAGGCTACTCAGAGTTGGCAAAAGAGCTATGCTGACAACCGTCGAAGGGACTTGGAGTTTGGTGTTGGAGACAAAGTCTTCCTTTGAATTTCTCCGTGGAAGAGAGTCATGCAGTTTGGGAAGAAAGGGAAGCTCAGCCCTAGGTACATTGGCCCCTATGAAATCCTTGATCGCATAGGAGCTATGGCCTATCGACTAGCACTTCCACCGAACCTAGCTCAATTTCATGATGTCTTCCATGTATCTCTCTTGAGGAAGTACATACCTGACCCTTCGCATGTACTGAACCTAGAGGTGGTACAACTGGAACATGACCTCTCTTATGAGGATCAGATAGTGGAGATCTTAGACCATAGAGACAAGGTTCTACGAAACAAGACTACCCACCTTGTAAAAGTGTTGTGGAGGAATCATAAGTATGAAGAAGCGACTTGGGAGCCTGAGGAAACAATGAAGCAAAAGTACCCTCACCTTTTCGACTAGGCCTCAAGTATAAAATTTCGGGGATGAAATTTCTTAAGGGGGGAAGAATGTAACGACCCAAACTTTTTGAATAGTATATTAACTTACTCTTAATGATTTAAATAAGTTTTTAAAACGTTACGATTATGAAATGAAACCCATTCCTTTTATTCTATATGGGTTGTTTATGAAATGATTGATGATGATATATGTGGCTCACATGATAATAAATACATGTCAAGGGTGCGCCCTGATAGCACTCCAATGCATTGGGTAAAGACTTAATCTCTAGAGATGACTATTTTTAATGACGCCTTGGTGAATAACCTTGGTAATTTTTAACGACACCTTGGGGATGGACCTTGGTGAAACAGAAATGATTGTCAATATTAAATGTTGCATCCACATCTTCAAGTTATGAAAAATGTTATTTTTATTATGATATGTCTCATGATTTCTTTCTCATGCCTTAAAGTTATTTTCATGACCTTATTGAAGTATCTCAAGTTCACATGTAAAATGTTTCTCTTGTTTCCATTACTGGGACTTTTTCTCACCCTTTCTTTTGATGTATGTCCCCAGGTTATGAGATGTAGTAATGAACCTAGGATGAACTTAAGAAGAATCCTTTCAAGTGTTTAAGAAGAATGTTTTATGTTGTTTTCTTGTATTATGTTCCAGGTTTCCAAGACACTAAACCTTAAAGATCCTCAGTTTTGTGTAATGTAATGAAATTTTATGTTATAAAAAGGCAGGATGCCATAGGGTAACCCACTGCCCAGCCCCACTGGAGGGTAAACCCTAAAAGGTTGTCGGGTGACCCACTGCCTAGCTCTGCTGGAGGGTAAACCCTAAAGTCAATGGGTAACCCACTGCCTGGACCACCCGGAGGTTAAATCCTAAAGTCAACGGGTAACCCAATTCCCGGCCCACCCGAAGGGTAAACCCTAAAGTCAACAGGTTACCCACTACCCGACCCACCTAGAGGGTAAACCCTAAAGTCAACAGGTGACCCACTGCCCAGCCCCGCTGGAGGGTAAACCATGATACGGGTCTGATAACTCCGCCCTGATTGAACCATCTCTGGGTGTCACTAACATCACGACCGTGCGTTGGGTCGGAGTGCATCAAAGGAAGCTCTGAAAAACACCCTTTTATGTTTCCACATTTAATAATATCTTGAAAGAGAATCTGCACGCCCAAACAGATTACACCATTGTAATCCTCACTGAAAAACACGCGATATAGACTACTTACTTGCTAGAAACGGACTCCCGACGAAAAAGTTATTCAACACCACTTTGTGCCTATACGGCGTCTCATGGGTCCCACACCTCGGTCCCAAAATAGTTTGGGTGAACTGCGCCATCGCAATGCTCTTGGAAAAACATGCCAAAACGACTACTCATTCACCCTGAACGGACGTCTGATGAAAAAGTCACAAAACGCTGCTCACAGCTTAAAAGACAGCCCATGGGGCCCATGTCTCAACTCCGGCTTCAATTCCTGAAACCACCTTGGTCTACATAATCTCGACTCCATGGTTACATCGCCGCTAATGGAACCTGAAACAGACTCTGGATGTGTTCTCTCCATCCAAAAGAAGAATCATGGCGTGGTACTTAACGAGCGTGTCGTGCCACCGAGACCCAGTCTCGGGAATTTAAAAAATCCCTGAGACCATCTCAAAAACTCTGGCTCGACCCGAGGACCGCGCTGCCATAGACGAAGCACGAATCCGATGCCCATAGTGAAAGATACGGGTGTCCGAAGACAAGGGGGCTACCCCCCCTTAGGGCTGGACTGGCCGGTCTGCGCCGACCGGCCCGCGGTCCTTCCGCATAGCTCGACCACGGACCCGCGGTCCACCTGCGCTGACCGGCCCTCGTGGCCGCTCACTGTCTCGTGCGGAGACCCGCCGAAGGCGGGTCTCGGTCTCCGCACGGGGCCGCGCGCCGTGACCCCCTTTATGCCCCGTACCTGTGACCGCCACCTGCCACCGCCGCCTGGGACCTCCGCCGCGCCGCTTGGGTCCATCGCCGTGCCGTCTGGGTCCGTCATGCCACCGTCCAGGAACCACCCCCGCTGCTGGGAGCCCGCTGGAAAACTACCCGAGGCCACCCCGAACGCCCCGAGACTCGAAATTTCGATCCGAAAAGTGTGTTGGAAAGATCAGATCAAACCCTACGCATCTAGGAAATTAACTCAACAATTAAACAGCGTTTCTATGCTAAAATTTGAATTCAATAAGATTTGAGAATAAAAAAAAAGAAAACACACGATCCTACCTCGCTGGGCGTAGCCCGATGCTTCACCAATGATCCGCCGGAGCCGCCACCCGCCTTGGAGAGGGAGAGAGAAGCATGAAGGGGGTTCTCCCTTATTGGGAAGAACTTTCACCAAAGATAAAAACCAAGGGGGAGAAGAGGGTGGGGGTGGTGTGTTTAAATAGAAAATTAATTAAAATTTTAATTAAGTTTTAAAACACCCACCAGAAGGCCCGTACCCGGACTCTCGACAGGGTCGAGGTTAAGCCACACCTAGGGTAAAAACCACATTTTTAACACAAAGATGGTCTCCGAATTATAATCTGATCCTCCATTCAGAAGTTTTAAAGTCCACACCTAAGGCCGTTAAATTACGAAAACACCCCTAGTGGCATTTTTCACAGAAGGGTCGCGCCCGCGAAAGTTACACCCCTCTTATGGTAAACGACACACTCCGGACTCAACGGTGCCCTCAATTTTCCCATACGAGTAACCTTTTAGGATTTATTCTATTTATTTGGAATGTACAGTGTGAACGCACTTAAAATTTAATTCCGGCCGCACTGGGGCTCAGAATCACACGCCGTCTGAACGCCCTGCTCTGGAATAACATCAAGAAAATTTCAAAGTCTTACAGGCTCAAAACCCGGGTTCTTACAAAAGTGATACTATTACTTAAAAAATTCATGAATAATTATAGGAGAATAAAATATATTTGGTTTAATATAAAAATATCAAATAATTCCCTGGTGGAGACTTTAACATAGAAAATCCCGAACAATAATGAGATTGTGAAATAAACTCTTACCTTTAGTTTGAATTTATTTGTATGTGTATGAAACTCCTATATAATATATATATATATATATATATATATATATATATATTTATTTATCATACATATATTATAGAACCAAAATAATATATATCATACCTTATATTATTTACTTATAGTATTTTATCACATGTTTATTAACAATTCTTTGTTAAAATCTCTGTTTTGGGTAATAACTGCTTTGTTTTTCATGTATGTTTTGGTTTGGTAGTTTCAGTCATTATATATTGATCTTGGTTACATAATATATTTAATTTTAAACATTATATAAATATAATATATATTTATTATATAAGTATTTATAATATTCCATAAAATTTAGAGATATAAAAATGAGTTACATCATTCATGGAGACGGTAGACAATACGTACTCATGAACGCTATTTTCATTTATTTGAAGGATGGAATAGAAAAAGTTAAATAATAATTCACCTTTATATAATAATTATTATATCATATAAATCATATATTCTTATAAAATCTATCCTTATTACCATCTATTTCAAAATAAAATGAAAAATGAATCACATCGCTTCGTGGAGGTGGTAGTCCACATGCACGCACGAGCGGCGTTATTGTTTTCCATTTGATGGAAGAGGAGATGGATATAGGTTATTACATCAACAAAATAATAACTTAATATATTTTATATAATGGTTTTATTATATTGTAATTATTAATACATGAATGAAGGTGGTAAGAGAATAAGTGAAAATAAAGAGCCTAGTGAAGACAATTACATTCTCTTAGAAAAACCACCTTAGGATCTCTTATTACGTACCCTAGGGTAGGTATTTTTGGAGGACCCATAGATCTATAAAGTGCATTAGGATATTTGGGATATATTTTTTTAACACCCCTGGAAAAATGAGACTTAAAAGGCTAAATGTTACTACCCATGTCAACAAGGTTCACCTTTATTTTTGGGAGCCTACCTGATTAGAACTCCTCAGTTAAGAATGCTTGGCCTGGAGTAGTAATCAGGATGGGTGAACTTTTGGGAAGTTTCCTAGGGTGTGTGTGAGTGAGGACAAAACACTCTGAAGGAACATGTGTTAGCCTATGGGGACTGTCATTAGTCTGATAAGAGACCCTAGTGAGTAATAGCCTATGGTGTGCTGGGAATGCAACCAAGGTATTACAGGAGACCCATGGGGTCAGATGACAAGGTTCATGGCCCGGGGAGGCGGGTCGTGAAAAAATGGTATCATAGCCAATACCCAGATGGAAGTGCTTAGGCACTGCCTGGGTTTGAGGCTTGGGGTTCATGATGAGGATGTTTTCTTTAAAGGGGTGGATAATGTAACACCCCTAGAAAAGTGATACTTAAAAGGCTAAATGTTACTACCCATGTCAACAAGGTGCACCTTTCTTTTTGGGAGCCTACCTAATTAGAACTCCATAGTTAAGCATGCTTGGAATGGAGTTTTAATTAGGATGGGTGACCTTCTAAGAAGTTTCCTAGGGTGTGTGTGAGTGAGGAAAAAACACACTGAAAGAACATGTGTTGGCCTGTGGGGACAGTCATTAGTCTGATAAGTGACCCTAGTGAGTAATAGCCTATGGTGTGCTGGGAAGGCAACCAAGGTATTAAAGGAGACTCATGGGGTCAGATGACAAGGTTTATGTCCTGGGGAGGCGGGTTAATTAATTGCGTGGGTTGGCACACTTAATTGATGGGGGAAGGTGGAGAGTTTCACCACTTAAATGGGGTGTTAAAAGGGGTTAGATGCTCGGGTGGCCCCCATATTAATTATCCACCCAAGGGAGGTTTTTCTCGGGTGGGACACACCACCATAACCTTCCATGGGAGGTTAGGGTGTGGTGGCCCCCACCTCCAACCTCCCCTTGGAGGTTTCAACCACCAAAATAAAAATAAAGTTAACACTTTATTTTTATTCAATTTAATTAAAAAACCCCCAAAATCTAACTTTAATTCTCATTAGAATGCAACTACGGTGAAGGTCTCACTAAGAAATCACTGACGCTGCGAGTTCAATGGTGTTCGTAGATTTCAATTCCGAGCACCGATTCAAAAGATATAAAACGTCGCTCTCAAGTTTACTGAACGTACCTGAAAAAAAGTTCAGAAAAATAACATCAGCCACCCTCGACCTGCGCTGGTTGAGGTTAGGCTCTGCCTATATGAAGCACGCCACAACAAACCCAATGGTAATCTTGGATTTCCAATCTGAGTTACCATTTAAAAGTTATGAATTTTACAATAAAATAATTGTCACTTAATTATTTTATTTGCATCCAAAAACTAAATTTCTCTGGTGGCCCTCACTGACCCAAGTTAGTATCTGATTAAATAAAGCCTACCCTCATAAGTTCAGCGGTGGTCTCAGATTTTTAATCCGAGTTACCATTTGTGATTTATAAGCATTTGAAAAATAAAATAACTTTATTTAATTATTTTATTTACGGTTATGCCATTTTCGGGTTTTCTCACAGGAGGCCTGCGCCGATTAAACTTAAGTCATGCCTAGGGTAAACCCGCCATCCTGAGTGCAACAGTGGCCTCGTATTTCTGATCCGAGTAACCATTTAAGAGTTATTCCACTTTTTCAAGAAAACTGCATACACGCGTTAATTTAAGCATAACAAAACTTCGATGGATCATTCTGGGCCCTCCGGGCCTCGGAATCGCACACCGTCAGAAACCACGGACTCGTAAAATTCCCATGAATTTAAGAAAAAATTTTCCACAGAATATTTGGGTATTTACATTAATGTAACAACTGGGCCCCACCCACTAGTTGCCCCGCAGACACATGGTCCCCACCCTGGGGCCCACCCAGGTGCCCGAACAGGTCATATGACTGATGATTGTCCCCACAGACCAACACATGTCCTTTTTAGTGTGCTTTTTCCTCACTCACACACACCCTGAGAAACTTCCCAGAAGGTCACCTATCCTGATCACTACTCTAGGCCAAGAACGCTTAACTGTGGAGTTTTAATCAGAAAGGCTCTCGAAAAGGAAGGTGCACCTTGTTGACATGAGTCATATCATTTAGTCATTTAACCCTTTATAATTTGGGGGCGTTACAATCACCCCCTTTAGATCACAACGTCCTCGTTGCGGGCTCTACATCTCAACCCAGGCTGTGCATCACACTTAAGGTTGGGTACCACCCCTGATACCAAATGTAACAACTGGACCCCGCCCACTAGTTGCCCCGCAAACACGTGGTCCCCACCCTGGGGCCCACCCACATTCGCCAACGAGTCATATGACTAATGATTGTCCCCACGGGCCAACACATGTCCTTTTCAGTGTGCTTTGTACCCACTCACACACACCCTAGGAAACTTCCCAGAAGGTCACCCATCCTGATCACTACTCCAGGCCAAACATGCTTAACTGTGGAGTTTTAACCAGACATGCTACCGAAAAGGAAGGTGCACCTTGTTGACATGAGTCATATCATTTAGTCATTTAACCCTTTATCATTTGGGGGCGTTGCATTTTTTCAGGGTTTGGAGGATCTAAATGGATTAATAGGTGTGATTAAGTGAGGGGAGGAAGTTACCTTTTATAATTGAGGAGCAACACTTTTGATAATACCAAAAACTATTCAATAATGGGAAGTCACTCTCAACCCAAGTGCCTAAAAAATTAATAAATAATGGATTGGATGGAATTTAATTTAGAGAAAAACCTCCATAAAAAAAATAAATAAACATGTTTTAAACATTTTATTCCCTTATCCTCTAAGTTTACTTACTTTTACTATTTCAGTTTTCAGCACGATAACTAGTTTTTTATTTACCTAGGTAATTTATCCTTTAATCCTAAAAAATTAATGATAATTATGAACAAATTTTATAGCCAATTATTAAAAATACTAAATCCATTTTATCAAATAAAATTTCCGTGTTTGGAAAATTAATTTTAACATAGATGCATGTAACACGCAAAACCCTGTTTTAACCATAACCATAGTAATTAATTTTTACTATTTTTACTATTCATTATGAAAAAAATTAAGTTGAAATTATTACCTAATTTTAATTATGTTGATAAAAAATATGGAATCAATTTTACCAAATCTAATTCATATAAGTGGTAGAATTTAATTTAAAATTAAACCAGCACGTGTGACGAAAAAACGGTTTTCCAAAGAAAAAGTTTTATTCAATATAAATATTTTTATATCAAAATTAAACATAAAATTGATTAAAATTACCTAAATTGGATCAATAATAATATAAATGAACTAATTTTACTTTTAAAATAATTTTAAAACAAAATGAAAATTTTTAAATTCTTTTAATGAAAAGGCAGTTTTTAATAAAAATTAATATTTTCACTATTTATTGAAAAAATTAATCTTTTTAGAAAATTATCAAAAATAAAATCTAAGATAATTTTGATGTGATGGTTTAAAAAATTAAGTTAATTTTTTCAAATAATTTTTTTAAAAGTATTAAAGACTAATTTTAAAATAACCACACAAAACATGACGAAACCTCTTTTTAGTAAAAACATAGTTTTTAAGCATAAAACTGAGTTTATTATTATCTCATGAATAGAAAAAAATATTAGATGGATGATAATTTTTTATTGAATATATAATACATAAATTTCATTGAAATCATTCACCAATAGTGATTAATTTAATTTATTAAGATAAAAACACATTACGAGCATGAAATAAGTTTTTTCATAAAAAACATTTTTTTTACTTTCAAATGATTTTAATCTTTATTTATAATCAATTGATGACTAATTAATTTATTTATACATGTATAAATAATATAATTTTTATAATTTATTTATTCCTATTCATACTTTCAAATTTAACAGCTTGGTTATAATGACATACTGTATTAATTTTCATTTAGACATTGGGTTTCATGTGTCATAGACAATTGAAGTGTTTAAAATTATTTAAAATGAAATATATCATAAATTATTAGGGTGTTACATTATTCCCTCCTATAGAAATTTCATCCTCAAAATTTCCAAAATGTCACCTCATGAAAGGATTTGGGTAGTTCCTCATCATAATATCTTCAGGTTCTCACCTTCCCTCTTCTATATTATGATTTTTCCAAAGTACCTTTACTAGATAAGTCCTTATATTCCTAAAAAAATATTATCTAGTGTCTATAATATGGATAGGAGCTTCATATTATGATAGATCAAGTTCTAATTTTTTTTCTTCAGAGGTGAGCACATGCGTTGTGTTTGGAATGTACTTCCTTAACAATGATATATGGAACAAATCATGTAATTTAGAGAGACTTGGTAGAATTCCCAAAAGTCAAGGAAAAACTCCAATTATTTCTAGGATTTCAAAAGGTATAATATACCTGGGGATCAGTTTCCCTTTCTTATCAAACCTTATAACACCCTTCCATGAGGATAATTTTAAGAAAACGTGATCTCCCACTTGAAATTACAAACTTTCCTCTAGTTATCGACATAACTCTTTTTTTTACTTTGAGATGAATTTATATGGGTTTGAATAGTATTTAAATTTACCATTGTGTCCTTAAAAAGTTATAGGCTTACAAGCTTTATTTCACCAACTTCATCCCATTAATTCGAAGTACAACATCTCTTGTCATATAATGCTTCATAAGATGCCATTTTAATACTTGAATGGAAGATATTGTTATAAGAAAACACTATCAAAGGTAAATAATGATCACATATACCTTGAAATTCAATACTTCATGACCTCAATATGTATTCTAATGTTTGTACAGTCCTTTCAGTATGTCCATATATTTGAGGCTGATAAGCGGTTCTCAAATAAAGCACGGTATCAAGAGAATTCTCAAGACTTTTCTATAATTTTGATGTAAATCATGGATCAGGATTAGACACAATTGAAATAGGTGCACCATAAATTCTTAAAAATTCATTAATATAGATCTGTACAAGGTGATGAAGAGGTAAATCTTCTCTTATAGTGAGGACATGTGTAAATTTGACAAGACAATCAATAATAAACCATATTTCATTATTCTTCCTAGGAGTCTTTGGTAATCCAGTGACAAATTCCATAGTAATGTCATCCCATTTACACATAAGAATAGGTAGAGGTTTCTATAATACTATAGGATACTATCTATCAGACTTTACCTATTGGAAACCCAAATATATTGAAACATAATCATCAATTTCCCACTTCATATTATTCCACCAAAAAAATTCCTTCAAATCTTTATACATATTGGTTCTACTAGGGTGTATAGAGAAATTTGTGCTATGAGAACCATCCAAAAATTATCTTTTTATATCAATTATATATATAACACATAGTCTCTTTACAAATTTTAGAACACTATCCTCAAAAAATAATTCTATAAAATTTACATCATTTACTGCTTTAATTTTCTTTTGAAAATTCTCATCATCTAGTTTAGAAATTTTTACCTTTTCTAATAAAGATGGTATGTAAATAATTTAAAAAAGGAGTGATTTCTCCCCTTAATAATTCCCATATACATATTTTCTAGATTCATGAACATAGGATCCATTTTGATCCTTATTTTTTTAAAAACTTCATGATTTTTCCTACTTAATGCATCTTCTACCTTATTTTTCTTCCTTAGGTGGTATTGTATTGAGAAATCATAATCCATGAGTTGCTAAAGCCATAACCTTTTCCTCATGTTGAACTATTTTTATAAAAAATATGTATTTTAGACTCTTATTATCCGTGTATATATCACATATTTTTATATAAAGATAATGTATCTATATCTTCAATGAAGAGATTACAAATGACAACTCAGGGTCATTGTTTAGATAGTTTTGTTTATGAATCTTTAACCGCATTGATGGACAAGAAATAGATTTATCATTATGCATAAGGACACAAAAAATTCCATTATTTTATGCATCTCTATATATCACAAATCCATCATTTCTTGATGGTAGAGTCAACGTAGGGGTATTCACTAATCTCTTATTTAATTCTTCAAAAAATTCTTCACATTTCTTTTTCCACATGGCCTGGGTCACATAGGGTATGGATGTGTACTAATACATAAACATGTTCATGAGGTCTTGTCATGTACTTCCACATGGCCATGTCCCCCCTACATGGGGTCTCTTCCCATGCACCCAACCACACAACCATGTCCCACTACATGCTGTGTACCTAGACTACACAACGTGTAGTCCTAAAATTCCATCTTTCTATGTAACCAACCACATGGACATGCACCATTTGACAACATATACTCACACTACATGATGTGTTCTTCCAAAAAAACCTATATTATTCTAACAGGAATAACACACAACATTTTTTCATGAATAACATGCCATGTGATCAGGATATCCGATCAAGAATCCCCTACAAACCTCCTAAAACCCCTGTTTTTTTCCAATTATTCACAAATAAACCCCAAGGGGTCCTTAGAATTCATAATAGGCCTTTAAAACCTAAAAAAACTACTCTTAAGAGATTGAGGCATAAAAATAAAAAACCAGCCTACCTCGTGGCAAAAATGCCACAATTTTGAGTCCAAATATGCTCCCGGAAGCTACTGCACCTCGATCTAGTCATGATCTATGTCAAAGATGAAGTTCTATGGCCACTCCTTCCCCATTAACTCTTGGTCTAACTATATCACATAGAGAGAATCCATCCCCCTTCTGCTATGTGTTTTAATCCCCAAAGGGTGGGGGTGTTTTAATTATTAATTAAATCCCATTTAACACTTGTCCTGAGTTCTATAACATGAAAAAGATTTATAGATTTCCTAAAAAAAACCCCTATTTTGGACTCAACTAAAGAGTCAAAATCTCAATCTGAAACTCTATTCAAAAGATACAACCACCTGAACCCTCATGAATAATTTAATATTTAATTAATTAAATATTAAATATTTTTTTAAAACTTGAATAACTCAGAGCTCCAAAAAACTACCTTCCTAGGATAAATGACCTATTCTAGGACCAAAGAAGTGGTCAAAAAAATTATTCAAGTTCATATTCTAGGAAAAAGACCATTTTACCCCCATGATCCCTTGAAACAAAAAAATCAAATTTCAACACAAAATACAAACTTGAACAAACACAGGTTTTTACAACTTCCACACCATAAAACTCATCATACTTGAGAAGCCTCAGTGGTCTTCCAACCCACATGATGTAGATCCCACTACATCTTCAACCCTACCCAAATAAGGGTAACATCACCACGACTGATCTGATACTCCCCACCATAGGAGTATCATCATTATCACCTCACAACCAAACACCATCTATATAGACCATGTCCCCAAACACAAACAATCCTCAGAAGTAGACATTTCCTTATCCCTCCCACCCAAGAAACAAAATGAAACATCAAATATCACTTGTTTCTAGCTTTCAAGAATGAAACCCATGGTATTCACTAACATCTAATTCATCATGAGGCTCCCACTCATAAGAAGTTGATTGTGTACTTACCACCACACAACTTCACATACATCAATTAATTAGTGAAACATCTCAAGAGGCCCTATATCAAACAAAAGTCACATCTATTTATCTTGGAATATAATTGGTTCTCTCTCATCGTAATCAATATGATGTCAAGATATTGGGCATGATCATATCTAAACCGAGAGTACACTAAGATTTAATTGAAAAATTCAACTAGAACTCATCCATTCCTGGAACATCATAGTTCTATCCTGATGGACTTAGATCACCATGTTCAAAAGCCTCTCATCACACCATTATACTTTTCAGCCTACTTAGGTCGCCTTCTCATCTGAAGAACCTCAGGCGTATGATCCCATAACATCCGATCCACCAGCCAAATGAAAAAACACATCTACAACACTCATGTATCTAAGATTACATTATCACATAACCATTACACACTCTTGTCTAACCCAACCACAACACCTTCTATGACTCCAGCAAGTCACATCTCATGAAAACTTGGATCACAATCCCTAACCGCACAACCTCATGCACCACTGACGCTCCTAATATATCTTATAATAATTAGGTATAACCATCCTACATAACCATTACCTGGTCTAGGAACCTAAATGAAATTGACCCCTTGAAACTAACCACAAAGATGAAAGATTAGTACATAAGTTAACCTTCTTAAAAATGGCTTCCAATGTGCCTAAAACTCAAACCTATATACACCATTTGTGTAACATTTTCAAAATTCCAATGATACAACTATAACTCAAGCACCCAAAATCAAACATAAATTAACTAAACCCTCTCACGGGCCACCCTCAAAGGCCATAGGTCACCAAATACCTAATCTAGAGTCACGTCAAAGAAGGTCACTAGGCTCTCCCACCTAGCCCCACTTGTAAAGTCTCACAACAAGTCACTAAGTCCAACTAATTAGGACTATTCCAATTCATATAAGGCCACAATTAATGGATGTCAAACAAGATACCATACCAACATCACACAACATCAATAAGTCACAACATCCATCTCTATGGTCTCACATATAAAGAACATCATCTGCTAAACAAACCACCCATAACCAGGTCACCCATCTGTTAGGCCCGAGTTGTGTTTTGGTTGTATTTGTTATCAATTGATCAGTATGTTGAAGAAAGAAAGAGTGTTGAGAAAGAAAGTAATGGAGAATTTAGATCAAAAGGGATTAAATATAGTTTTTCAATCAGATTGACCATTGGTTTTAAAATAATTGGACTCACATTTCGAAAATAATTGGAATTAAGTTTTAAAAATAATCAGACTCACCATGAAATTACATCGTAATGAGAAGAAGCTATTTTGGAAGAAGTGGTTTTTATCGAACATGACTTGGGACTATAAAGAAAGTGAAATCACCTTTTTATAAGTAAATCTCATCTGATTCACTCTTAAACTGATGTGAATGAAGTGGATGTTTTGAATCAGAGTCTCTATGACTATGATGAATTTAATTATGATGATGATTTTTTGATTTATATTTCATATAAATCGTGAGTTTAATTGAGAACTTATGATTTAATCTTGATGGAAGAAAGGAGGAGTGAAAGGGAATGGTGGTTATGATTTAAAAGGTGGCGCTGATTGGAAAGGTAGTGCCGATTGAGAAATGGTTCCAATTGAGAAGTGGTTCTGATTGAAAGGTGGTGCCAATTAAGAGGTGGTGCTGATTGAAAAGGTGGTTCTGATTGAAGATTTGGTGCTAATTGAAGAGGTGGTGCCGATTTACTATAACATTTTTTTCCATCAACCAAATACTAAAAGATCGACATCAGGATAATTGTACCCAGAATTCTCATTACCAGGCCAATCGTACTTAGAAAGATTTTACTCTGCATATCGTAATCAGGCTGAGTTGAATGGCTATTTGAATTTCTTAAGGAAGAGAAATATGAACACTAATTTACTTTAAAATGCTCTTTTCAAGTGGGTAAAGAGAATAAATGAAGAAGATAATCAACCATTTAGTCAAAAATTTCAAAAGGGTTTAATTACTTTGTTTGGATGAGTTTTTTAGAAGAAAAGAGATTGACGAATAATTTTTTGAGGGGGAGTTTAACTTTCAAATACAGGATTTTAATTCAAATTAGTTCTGATAATTGTATTCAGTAATTGGATTGAGACAATCAGACTCAGATGATCAGACCTATGTATTGCTAACAGTTGTAATCATGCTAAAAATTAAAATAAAAGTCTAGAGAAGAAGAGGTGAATATTGTAGAAAAATTGATAAGCTTTGAGAAGTGTTGAGAAAGTCAAAATACAATCTGAGATTTGAAGGGAAACTACATTTGGGTGAATTTGTGTGAGTGGGAAAGGTTTTTGGGTTTCCCACAAAAACCCTTTAAGGTCACCTATAAAAGGTGAAAAAGTACACTATACTTGTCTAACAACTGAGTACTGTTCACCAAATTAGAGAGATAATCTCTGAGTTTTTAGTGAGAGGAAGTGATACCGTTTTGTTTTTTATTGAATACAATTCGATGAGAAGAATGTTGTATTTGGATGATCATCATATCGGGCTAGATTAATCATCTTCGGGATTTCCTTATTGGGTTTCTCATACTGAGGAAGTATTGTAATGAGTTTATCGTACATAGTGATTGAAGTTTTTCTGATTCATTTTTATTATATTATATTAGAAAATCAGATAGAGAGAATTGTATTAGGGGGAATCAGACTCAGAGGAATCAGACTGGGAAAATCAGACTCAGAAAATTAGACTAATTTTTCTACAACAAAGTCTAGGAGGTTCTTAACTTTATTCTAGGTAAGAAATTGAATAATTGTTTTCAATTTAATGCATTTTTTGAATTGAAAAGAAGCTCAAGTAACATGAGTTGTTACACAGAGGTTTTTTTCCCTATTTGTGCTAAAAGGGTGCACACACACTTGGGGATTATTTTCAAAGTGCTTCAAAAGTGTAAGGGTATATCCTACTCGTTGTAATCCAAGGATTGTTTTCTAGTGGATTGTATGGTATTGGATTGTCTACAAACTATACCAAGTATGTAGCTATTCTTATTAAATAGTGAACCTTTTAAATATTTGTGTTTCTATGGATGTGTGTTTGAATTGATTTCAGTAGGAAATTGAATCTTTAATAGGAGGTGAAGGTTTTCTCAATTGAAACATAAAAGAAAAAGGTATCACTAATTCACCCCTCCCCCTATCAGTGATATAATCACTTTAACTAGGCATTTATAATTTATATCATAGGGTTGGTTACCTTTTATTATTCTTTGCTAAAGTATTTGAAGAAGTTGTGATGGATAATCTGAGTTTTGTGAATAGTAAGGGGATTATAATCTTAAATGATAAGAATTTTCATATTTAGAAGGGAATACTATTTCCATATCTTATGTCTCTTGGGTATGATGTTTCAAGAGCTTTTACAATTGGGTTCCCTCCTCGTATTAAAAATATTCCTCACAAAAAAGATGATAAAGAAAATCTTGATAATGAAGGAAGATCCAAGAATGCTTTACTATAATCACTTTTTAAAAGTAATTTTCTAAGAGTAAAATGATTTTCCATTACCAAAGGAATCTGGGATAAGATGAATAACATTTATGAAAGAAATACAAAAGTGAAGAAGTTAAAGTTGAAAATATGGAGATTGAGGTATGGAGACCTCAAGATGGGTGAACATGAATCTGTTGATGACTTCTTTACTAGGGTAAATGACTTTGTGAGCAATATCAGATGTCTTGGTGAAAAGTTATAATATTTTAATATTTTTAAAAATATCTTGAGAATTCTTCCTGAAAATTTCGATGCCAATGTTTCTTTATTAGAATATTGAGATCCAAAAACATTGTCTCTAGATGATTTTCATAGTACTATCATTACTTAGAAAATGATAAGGGATAATGACATCAAAAGAAAAACTAAATTTGATAGATAAATTTCTTTCAATGCTTCCAATAAAGAAAAGAAGATTCTTAAAGAAGAAGAAGCTAGAGATTTTGATTCTGAAAATTAGGTATGTAAAAATCTTAATAACATTTTACCCTTGTTTTCTAAAAATATGAAAATAGGTACAAGAAGTTATAAAGGGAAAATTCCCTTAAAATGTTTTTGATGTGGATACATTGGGAATTTTGTTTCCAATTGTCCTCAAAGATGCAATGAAGAAGAAAGTGACGAAGAAGAAAGTGAAGAAGAAGAAGGAAGGCCAAGAAGATCTTGGAAGAAAAAGGGTGATAAATAAAAATTCTATTCCAAGAGGGAATATAAGAAGTTCTATAAATCCAAAAGCAGAATATTTTTGTCTAAGGAATATGATAGTGAGGAAGTTACAAATTATGGTGAATACAACAAGTTTATTTCAATAGTTAATGAGGAAAGTTCTTCTAGTAGTGAAAGTATTTACTTTGAAGAAGAAGAATAAAGTGAAACTAAATCCAAAAAATTCATCGATCATGATGGGTAGAATAAATTTATTGAAACAATGAATGATGAAGAATTTATAAGCATCATTTATGATGAATAATAAAATCAACTTGAAATTAATTTGAAAGAATAGTTGAAATAATGCTTGAGAAAGGTCAAAGTACGTGAAAATTAAAACAAGGAGTTGGAAGATGAATGTTCCTCAACAATTCAAGAAATCCTTTCAAAATAGAAGAACACAATGATAGTAGATATTGGATAATTAAAGGAAGATACTGATAATGAAAATAATTGTAATGAAAATATGGAGGTAAAGATGAAAGTAAAGGAAGAAGAGTTAGAACTTGTCCAATAAAAAATATATAAAACTGAATTGAGGAATACAAGTTTCAAAAACACTATCGCTGAAGTTGGTGAAAGTTCTCGAAATGAGAAACCTAATAAGGTTCCAAAAAAATTACCTTCAAAGGGTTAGAAGTAAGATGGAATTTTTTATGAAAAGAATAAATTTTGAAAAGTCATATATGTGGCAAAAACTAACAAGGGTGGGAATTCAGAAGCTACAAAATACCCTGAATCTAAAAATATTTTGAAACAATCTGAATCTAGAAAAGATTCAAACACTTTTGGTTCTAATAAATCAGAAAATAAAAGGAAGACTCTTATTGGTAATAGAAAGGTTGGTGACTAAGAAAAGAAATAGAATAATGTGGTTGAGGAACATATTCATAATTCTGGATAATATGGAAGTTTTAGAGGCAAGTACTCCTTTTACGGATATTGCTGGTATTGTGGGGGATTCAGATACACTGCAAATATGTGATGGTTTAACCAACAACATTTCTATTATCCCACAGGTTGTGAAAGTAAAAGGTTTAGGGGGATTCAATCTCCTCAAAGAAAGAATCATGAGAAGGTTTTTTGGAATAAACATGAGAAGAATGGAGTAAATATTTAAAATAGGTTCCAGCCATTCCAAACTATTTGTGAAAGACGTGATCAACCTAGACACCTTGCAAAAGGATGTCTTGTTTTTATTCCATCACAACATAAGTTTCTAAACAATTTTTAGAAGATGGATGTTTTGGAAGTTAAGAAAAACAGATATGCTGAGTCCAAAAAGAAATAGTGCTTGGCTATCTGGCCATAACACATTAACTTGGTAAGGAAATTCAAGGAAGAACAAAAATAAGTGAAAGAATAGAGGAAGAATAAGACTTCTGATGATAAAATAAATATTGAAAAAAAGGTATCAAAATATTGTGGATACAAGAAACAAGGGAATGATATCAAATGTTTTTAAACTATCTTTCTAGAACAAAAGACAAGAATGGAAAAAATGGTACAAACTAATTGTAACAAAGATGTTACCAAAGATGAAGAAAAGTCAACATCCTCATCAAAAGACTCTACAGATAAGAATAAGGTTCTTAGAAATGTTGATAAGGATGAATATAATGAAGAAATCACATCTAATGAAAAATTCAAGAAAAAGAAGAATTCAATACAAAGAGAGGAATCTCAGTCTGATTGTTGTTTCTAAGGAATAGTTGAGGTTACTCCTTATTCCCAAAATATTTTTATACTTGTGATAACTTTTTGGGAATTGAAGGATTAGAAATAAAGAATCTGGAATTGATGATACTCTTACTATTCTTTCAAAATAAAGTAATGAGGTTATGAAGAATATGATTTTTTGAAAATTTATGATTTTATACACCTGAACTTTCTGATGTGTTTGTTGAGATGGGTGGAGGTTACTTTTATCTTAAAAAAATTCTTGCAAGGATTTCCCTAATCATAAGAATGTTAGAAGAAGAATGGAAAAGGTATTACATGAAATATGTGTTATGTACAACATTGATCACCTTAATTATACACTCTTGTTTTCTACAGCAGGTTCGCCCATGTAGACATAGAGTTGTTTAGTTAAAGGTTCTTTGTTAAGAAACTCATGTGATATCTAGGTTGAATAAGAGTTCAAACCCCTAAAAATGGAAATCATTTGTCAATAAGGGAGAAAATTATCATGATGGATCCTTTGATTTTTTTGTCAATAATGGAGAGAGATAAAAGAAATGGGGAGAGTGAAAAGAAAAAAGGGGAGGAAAAAAGGAATGGAGAGAGTAAAAAGAAAGAAAAGTTTCATGGGGCTGAAATGATTGAAGTGGGTATTGAAAAAAATACAAAGGTGGATATTGTTAGGACCAAGTTGTGTTTTGGTTGTATTTGTTATCAATTGATAATTATGTTGAAGAAAGAAAGTATGTTGATAAATAAAGGAATGGAGAATTTATATTGAATATAGTATCTTAATCAAATTGACCATTGGTTTTAAAAGAATCAGACTCACAATTTAAAAATAATTGGACTCATGCTTTGAAAATAATCGAAATTATATTTTCAAAAGAATCAAAATCACTGTAAAAGTCTATCATAATGAGAAGAAGCTATTTTGGAATAATTAGTTTTGATCAAACATGAATCGGGACCAAAAAGAAAGTGAAATCATCTTACTAGAAGTTAATGTCATCAGATTCACTTTGGAACCGATGCGAATAAAGTGGATGTTTTGAATTAGAGTTTCTGTGACTAGGATGAATGTAATTATGACAATGCTTTACTAATTTTTATTTCATATAAATCAAGAGTTGAATTGAGAACTTATGATGCAAGATTGATGGATGAAAGGGGGAGTGAAAGGAATGGTGGTGCCAATTTAAAAGGTGGTTCTGATTGGAAAGGTGATGCCGATTGAGAAGTGGTGCTGATTGAGAAGTGGTTCTGATTGAAATGTGGTGTTGATTAATAGGTGGTGAAAATTGAATAGGTGGTGCCTATTGAAGGGGTGGTACTTATTTAATTTATTATTTTTTTCCATTAACCTCATAATAAAAGATCTACATCAAGATAATCATACCTAGAATAATCATACCCAGGCCAATCATACCCAGAAAGATTGTACTCAACATATTTTTATTAGGATGAGTTGAATGGATGTTTTAATTACTAATAGAAGAGATATATGAACATTGATTTAATTTAAAATTCTATTTTTAAGTGGGTCAAGAGAAGAAATGACGAAGATGATCAATAATGTAGTCATCCATTTCAAAAGGGTTGAATTAATTTATTTGGATGATTTGATGGAAGAAAATAGATTGATAAATGATTTTTTAATGGGGAGGTTAACTTTCAAATACAATATTTTGATTCAAATCGGTTCTGAGAATCGTATTCAATAATCGGATTGAGAAAATCAGACATAGATGATCAGACCCATGTATTGCTAACAATTGTGATCGCACTAACAATTAAAATAAGAGTTTGGAGAAGATGAGGTAAAGATTATAGAATAATCAAGAATCTTTGAGAAGTGTTGATGAAGTCAAAATGCACTCCAAGATTTCAAGGGAAATTTTATTTTGGGTTAATTTGTGTGAGCAAGAAAGGTTTTTTCTTTTCCTACCAAAACCCTCAAAGGTCACCTATAAAAGATGAAAAAGTAAATTGTACTTGTTTGAAGATGGAGTACTATTCTTCTAAGTAGAGAGAGAAGATCCGAGTTTTTAGTGAGAGGAAGTGATACTATTTTTTTTTGTTTTGAAGAAATTTTGATGGGAATGATGTTGTATTTTTTTGACCATCGTATCAAGCTGGATTAATCAGCTTCAGGATTTCCTTATTGGGTTTCTCCGAATGAGGAAGTATTGTATTGAGTTTATCATACTCATAGATTTAAGTGGTTCCAATTCATTTCTATTATATTCTATCAGAAAATTGGATTGAGAGAATTACATTAGGGAGAATCAAACTTAGAGGAATCATACTGGGAAAATTGGACCCTGAAAATCGATCTGAGTTTTTTGCAACAAAGTTCAGGAGTTTCTTACCTTTCTTCAAAGTAAGAAATTGAATAATTTTTTTTCAATAGAAGATATTTATTTAATTAAAAATAATTATAGGTAAAATGAGTTGTTACATAGAGGTTGTTTTTTCTATTTGTGCAAAGAGGGTGCACACACACTTGGGGATTGTTTTCAAAGTGCCTCATGAGTGTAAGGGTATATCCTACTTGTTGTAATCCAAGTATTTTTTTCTAGTGTATTGTATGGTATTGGATTGTCTCCAAAACATACCAAGGTCATAACTATTCTTATTGAATAACGAACCTTGTAAATATTTGTGTTACTATAGATGTGTGTTTGAATTGATTTCAGTAGGGAATTGAATATTTAATAGGAGGTGAAGGTTGTTTCAATTAAAACATAAAAGAAAAAGGTATCACTAATTCACACCCTCCCCCTCTGAATGATACATTAACTCTAACTGGTCACTTACAATTGGTATTAGAGGGTTGGTTCCCTTCTCTTATTATTTGTTGAAGTATTTGAAGAATAATTTGTGATGGATAATCTGAGTTATGTGAACAGTAAGGGGATTCTAATCTTAAATTATAGGAATTATCATATCTGGAAGGGAATAATATTTCTATATCTTATGTATCTTGGGTATGATGTTTCAAGAGATGTTATATATGGTTTCCCTAATCATATTGAGTATGCTCCTCTCACAAAATATAATAAATAAAATATTGAGAATGATGGAATATCCAAGAATTATTTACTCTCACCAATTTCTAAAAGTGATTTTCTCTAATTAAAAAAAGATTCTATTACCAAAGAAATCTAGGATAAACTAAATAACATTTATTAAGGAAATACAAAAGTGAAGAAGGCAAAGTTTTAAATATCGTGATTGAGGTATGAAGACCTTAGGATGGGTGAGCATGAATCTATCAATGAATTCTTTACTAGGGTAAATGAAATTGTGAGAACTATCATATGTCTTAGTGAAAAATTATAAGATTCTACTATTGTTTAAAAGATCTTTAGAATTATTCCTAAAAAGTTTGGTGCCAAGTTTTCTTCTTTGGAAGATAGAGATCCAAAAACATTGTCTCTAGATGATTTTCATAGTACTCTCATTTCTTATGAAATGATAAGTGAGAATGATATTAAAGGGAAAACTAAATTTTATAGAGAAATGTCTTTTAAGTATTCCAAGAAAGAAAAGAAGATTCTTGAAGAATAAGAAGTTGGAGATTCTGATTTCGAAAATGAGGTATGTAAAAATCTTAATGATATTTTATCCTTGTTTTCTAAAAATGTGAAAAGAGTTATAGGAAGGTATATAGAGAAAATTCCCTAATTTTTTTTGGATGTGGAGCCATTGGGAATTTTTTTTTCAATTGTCCTCAAAAAGGCAATTAAGAAGAAAGTTTTGAAGAAGAAAGTGAAGAAGAATAAATAAATCCAAGAAGATCTTGGAAGAAAAAGGCTGATAAAGAAAAATTCTATTTTAGGAGGGAAGATAAGAAGTTCTCCAAATCTAAAATGAGAAGTCTTTTTTCTAAGGAAGATGATAGTGAGGTGGTTAAAAATGATGGTGAATACAACATTTTTATTACAATAGTTAATTAGGAAAGTTCTTCTAGTAGTGAAATTAGTTGTTCTGAAGAAGAAGAAGAAAGTGAAATAGAATCCAAAATATCCATAGAGCATGATGGGTAAAATACTTTTATTACAACAATGAATGATGAAGAATTTGGAAGTGATAGTTCTGATGAAGAAGAAACTCAACTTGAAATTTATTTGAAATAAGATTTGAAATAATGATTGAGAAAGATTAGAAGACTTGAAAAGAAAAACAAGGATTTGGAAGATGAATGTTCCTCAACAATTAAATAAATATTTTCAGAATAGAAGAAAAATATTCTAGTATATATTGGAGATTTAATGAAATATCTTGATAAAGAAAAGAATCGTAATGATCATCGGGAGGTAAATATTAAAGAAAAGGAAGAAGATTTAGAACTTGTCCAATAAAAGTTATCTAAAGATGAATTGAGGAATACAAGTTTCAAAAACTCTTTCACTAAAGTTGGTGAAAGTTCTCATAATGAGAAACCTGGGAAGCTTCAACAAAAGTTACCTTCAAAGGGTGAGAATAAATATGGAATTATTTCTGAAAAGAAGAAGGTTGGGAAAGTCATATATGTGACCAAAACCAACAAGGCTAGGAATTCAAAATTTATAAAATACCCTGAGTCTAATTTTTGTTGAAATAATACAAATCTAGAAATATTTAAAACAATTATAGTTCTAATAAATCATAAAATAAAAGGAAGACTCTAATTGGTAATATAAAGGTTTGTGACTTATAAAATAAAGAGAATAAGGTGGATGAAAAATGTATTCACAATTCGGGATAGTATGGAAGTTTCAGAGGAAAATAATCCTTCTATGGATATTGCTCGTATTGGGGGGGGGGGATTTAGAAACATTTCAAATATGTTTTGGTTTAACCAACAACATTTCTGTTATCCCATAGTCTATGAAAGTAAAAGGTTTAGGGGGAGTCAATCTCCTCAAAGAAAGAAGTTTTAGAAGGTTTTTTTTGAAGAAAAATGAGAAGAATGAAGTAAATATTGAAAATAGGTTCCAACCATTGGAAACTATTTGTGAAAGATGTAGTCAACCTAGACACCTTGAAAAAGGATGTCTTATTTTTTTTCTAACACAACATAAGTTTATAAATAATTCTTAGAAGTTGGATGTTTTGGAAGTTAAGAAAAATAGATCCGTTGAGTCAAAAAATAAAGAGTGCTTGGCTATCTAGCGAGAACAGATTGACTTGATAAGGAAATTAGAGGGCACACAAAAATCAGTGAAAGAAGATAGGAATAAATAGAATTCTGAATAAAAAAGAAAATTTGACAAAAAAATTATCAACAGATTGTGGATATGAGAAAAATGGGAATTATATCAAAATTTTTTCGACTATCTTTCCAGAACAAAATATAGGAATGGAAAACATGGTACAAACTGATTGTAACAAAGATGTTACCAAAGATGAATAAAAATTGACATCCTCATCAGAAGACACTACAAATAAGGAGAAGGTTGTTAAAAACACTAAGAAGGATAGAAATAAGTAATAAATCACATCTAATGAAAAATTCAAGAAGAAGAAGAAGTCAATACTGAGAGAGGCATATCAGTATGATCATTGTTTCTAAAGAATAATTGAGGTTACACTTTATTCCCAAAATATTTGTATACTTGTGGTAACTTGCATGGAATTGAAGGAGTAGAAATAAGGAAGCTGGAATTGATTAGACTGTTACTATTATTTCAAAATAAAGTAATGAGGTTATGAATAATATGAGTTTTTGAAAAGTTGTGTTTTTATACACCTGGAATTTTTGATGTGTTTGTTGAGATAGGTGTAGGTTAATTTTATCTTGAACAAATTCTTTCAAGGATTGATCCAATAATTAGAATGTTGGAAGAAGCATGGAAAAGTTATTACATAAAAGAAGTGTTATGGAAAACATTGATCGCCTTGTTTATGCACTCTTATTTTCTACACTAGGTTCACCCATGTAGACTTAGAGTTGTTTAGATAAAGGTTATTTATTAAGAAACTCATGTGATATCTAAGTTGAAGAAGAGTTCCAACCCCTAGAAATGGAAATCATTTGTTAATAAGGGAGAAAATTATCATGATGGCCACTTTGAATTTTTTTGTCAATAAGGGGGAGAGATAAGAGAAAGGGGGAGAGAGAAGAGAAACAAGGTGAGCAAGAAAGGAATTGAAAGAGTAAAAAGAAAGAAAAGTTTCATGTGGATGAAATGATTGAAGTGGGTATTGAAAAAAAATACAAAGGGGGGTATTGTTACGCCCAATTTGTGTTTTGGTTGTATTTGTTGTCCATTGATCGATATGTTGAAGAAAGAAGTTTTGTTGAGAAATAAAGGAATGGAGAATTCAGATTGAAAGGGAATGAATATAGTTTTTCAATCATATTGAACATTGTTTTTAAAAAACCAGACTCACGTTTTGAAAAGAATTAGACTCATGTTTTCAAAAGAATCAAACTCACTGTGAAAGTACATCATAATGAGAATAATCTATTTTGGAAGAAGTGGTTTTGATCAAACATGTCTCAGGACTAGAAAGAAAGTGAAATAACCTTGCTGGAAGTAAATGTCATCAAATTCACTCTAGAACCAATGTGAATGAAGTGGATGTTTTTAATCAATGTCTCTATGAATATGATGAATTTAATTGTGATGATGATTTTTTGATTTGTATTTCAAATAAATCATTAGTTTAATTGAGAACTTATGATACAAGATTTATGGAAAAAAAATGGTGTGAAAGGAATGGTGGTTCTAATTTAAAAGGTGGTGCCGATTGAAATAGTGGTGCCGATTGAGAAGTGGTACCAATTGAGAAATGGTGCTGATTGAGAAGTGGTGTCGATTGAAATATGGTTCCGATTGAAGAGGTGGTGCCGATTGAAGAGGTGGCACCGATTGAAAAGGTGGTTCCGATTGAAGAGGTGGTGCTAATTTACTATAGAATTTTTTTCATCAACCACATACTAAAAGATTGGCATCGGGATAATTATACCCAATATGATTCTACCCTATCCAATCATACTCAGAATAATCTTACTCTACATATCGTAATTAGGATGAGTTGAATGGAAATTATAATTACCGAAGGAAGAGATAAATGAGAACTGATTTGATTTAAAATACTCTTTTCAAGTTGTTCAAGAGAATAATTTAAGAAAATGGTCAACAATATAGTCAACCATTTCAAATGGTTTCAAATAATTTTTTTGGATGAGTTTTTGGAAGAAAAGAGATTGATTAATGATTTGTCGAGGTGGAGCCTAACTTTCAAATACAAGATTTTGATTCAAATCAGTTCTAAGAATCATATTCAGCATTTGTATTGAGAAAATCAGACTCAGATGATCAGACCCATGTATTGATAACAATTGAAATTATACTAAAAATTGAAATAAGACTCTGGAGAAGAAGGGGTGAATATTATAGAAGAATCGAGAAGCTTTGATAAGTGTTGAAGAAGTCAAAATGCACTCTGAGATTTCAGGGGAAATTTCATTTTGGGTGAATTTGTGTGAGCAGGAAAGGTTTTTGGGTTTCCCACCAAAACCCTCTAAGGTCACCTATAAAAGGAGAAAAATTACACTATACTTGTCTAATGATGGAGTATTATTCACTGTACTAGAGAGAGAATATCTGATTTTTCAGTGAGAAGAAGTAATACCATTTTTCTTTGTATTGAATACATTTTGATAGGAAGAATGTTATATTTGGATGATCATTGTATCAGGTTGGATTAATCATATTTGGGATTTCCGTATTGGGTTTCTCAGATTAAATATTTATCGTACTGAGTTTATCGTACTCAGAGATTGAAGTGGTGTTGATTCATTTCTATTGTAATCTATCATAAAATCAGATTGAGAGAATTGTATCAGGGTGAATCAGATTCAGAGGAATCAAACTAGGAAAATCAGACCCAAAAAATTGAACTGAGTTTTCTGCAACAAAGTCCAGGAGGTTCTTACCTTTCTTCTAGGTAAGAAATTGAAGAATTGTTTTCAATTAAATACATTTGTTTAATTTAAAATAAGTGTAGGTTACATTAGTTATTACATTGAGGTTGTTTTCCCTATTTGTGGTAAGAGGGTACACACACACTTGGGGATTGTTTTCAAAGTTCTTCACGTGTGTAAGGGTATATCCTACTCATTGTAATCCAAGGATCTTTTTCAAGTGGATTTTATGGTATTGAATTTTCCCCAAACCATACTAAATATGTAGCTATTCTTTTTGAATATTGAACCTTGTAAATCTTTGTGTTCCTATGGATGTGTGTTTGAATTTATTTCAGTAAGGAATTGAATCTTTAATAGGAGGTGAAGGTTGTTTCAATTGAAAAATAAAAGAAAAATGTATCACTAATTCACCCCTCCCCCTCTCGGTGATAAAATCACTATGACTGGGAACTTACACCATCCTCTTCAAGAATCTACACATCATACCACTCCCTGGAGGCCCAATCCACACAACTAAACTCCAAAAAAAACTAAAAAAAAGAGATCCAATGGTTATATAACCATGCCATACTGACTCACTAGGGTCACTGCACCTACTATGCACAAGGACCACATCCTCTTCCTCATCATTAAAAATCTCTCCATAGATCCACATAACCTTCCATCAGAAGGAAATCCATAAAATCACACACTAGTAGGCCTATAACATGTAGATCGTACATTCCTAACATGATTCATGTGACAAATATTGCCTCTATAGTCTAAGAGTAAAAACCAAATCATAGGCCTCTTTCCAATAGGAAAAGTCCTAGAAATCTATTATAAATCATAAAATCCAAACCACTTGTGCATTTCCCATGGTGAAATCCATATACAATTGTAATATCACAAACCAAGAATATCAATCCTATCCCTGGTAACTTAGACTTTGATCAAAATAAGTGTTCTTAAGGCACTAAAATATATCCATTATAGGATTTGACACATTACTATATCTCTATTCTACCAAATACCAAATAGTAAATCATGAAATTAACTCCTATGATACCACCTTTTAATGTCCCGACTCTAATTCCACTAAACTGGTGCCTTGATTCGGTTTTCCATAAGAACTCAAGCACGCCTCCCCATATGCCAGAGGCTACTGACTAGCATTGGGGGTTTAAGGTGTAACTGTGGGAGACTATACCCCCATAAGAGTGTGTACAACCATAAGTAAATAACTAAACATCATACACATGTAGAAAAAGAAAATTAAATTGAAACTAGAATATGTTGTAAAAAAATGAAATACAGTAAAGGCTCAAATAGCCGTACCATACATACAAAATTGATCGCCCATTGGGATGATCACATATACAAAATAAACAATTGAAAAATAAATATATCAAGCCCAAATTCCAACTCTAATCCATGTCACAAATACATTCTCTAGAACCCTGTCAAGATATAGTATCCTGATCAGCAAACTCCACATGATCACCCCACTCAATCATGCAATCTCAGGCCTTCGTCTTATCCATAGTGAATCTGTTCTCAATCTAAAAGTAGACATAAGGTCTACACATACACTGAGGTACATGTAAAGGGGGTGAGAAATAAATCTCAATAGGCCACTTACAATGGTGAACCAATAATTTTATTCCATAAGTGTATGCTCATATAATATGCTCTTCCTATCCAAAACATAACTGAAATAAATATAAATAAATCTCCTATCGATCCTTGGGTCCATGACCACGATTGATTATACATTATTCAACCAAAATTGGAATGTCTCTAAGCTCGTCTTGAAGACATGTATCTCAAGTAAAATATTGGCTCCACATCTATGGAATCCCCTACGAGACCCCACTACATTACTCATCATCTCTTACCAGTCACTTGTACACATCAATCCCAAGAACTCATACCATGATATAATACTATAAAAACTCATAGAATGAATCTGGAATTTAACCCACATATCAAAAAAAAAAGCACTTGAATCATTGGTCCTACATCTAGACAATGGTGAACATATCAGTACTAATATGAAGCATTATATAAAACCTCCTAAACCAGGGGTGAGGAACACCATGATTATCACCCTAAGACAATAGGTTAGGGATGACATGATCATCACCTAAATCCATGGGTGAGGAACACCATGACCAATACCCTAAAACCATAGGTGTAGACCACCATGACCAACACCGTAAAACTATAGGTGAGGACTACCATAACCAGCACTTGAAACTGTGGTTGGGGACTGCCCTGACCAGCACCCTAAAACCATATATGTGGAATTACATGTTCAACAAACTCATCCATATCCATGGATATCTAAATCCACCAATATCATCCATATACGTGGAACTATATTTCCACTAATCTCATCCTTATCCGTGGAACTCCATGTCCACTAATCTCATATATATCAAAATTACAACTCCTAAAACCTTGACCTAGAACCCAAACTTAGAAAAAACCATTAAAACTGATACAGAGCATCTCATACAAACTCATATCATACAGGTGTGGATCGTCATGTTCAAACTACCCAACCTTGGATGTGTAACATCACGTTGGACATCCAGAACCATATTTGTGGGACCTCATATCTAGTTATCTCAACCATCACAACCCATAACATTAAACAAGCTCCATCATGTGGAAACCCAACCATATCTTAGCTGTCCCATGATGTAAACCAAGTCTTAAAATGAATATCTCTATCCCATTAGCTCATATATGAAATCAGGTCTGAAAAGAACAACTAAAACCATTACCACCCTAATATATGCACCTTCTCAAGGTCATCCAAATAACTGGGCACCCACTTGCCCCTCCAAATCAACACATAAATAGAGGCATACCTCTTTGGATTCTCAAAATTGATACTCAATTAAAGGAACCTCACTTTGGATCCTCTAGGTAAGAACATAAGTGGAGACATCTCTCTCCCAATCTACGGTCACAACCAAATACTCATGACAATAACTATTACTCAAGGTAACACATTACACAACCTAGTATCTAGAAAATCACAACCCACATGCCTCAATAGAAGTAAACCTCATGAGGGAGATAGAATCAAGAACATACCCTTTCCAAGAAACCCTATGTTGGTCCGTACACCTAAATTTTCCATCACCATGTGTCACAACTCAATCCCACATACCAAGGAAAATCCCATTCCAACACCAATCTAGGTCTCCAATGAACTCATACTATGTCCTCCAATAATTCTCATGACCCTCTCCTAGGACTCATCCTATATATCACCATAAGGATAAAACTAAACCCACTTCCCAAATGAAAAAATCTTTTTCATAAATTACTTTCCCCAAAACACCTCTTAGAAGTCCTAAAAAAACTCCAAGGGTTCCACCTTCACAATCTATGTGAAAAAACACTCAAATTAGGCTCCTCTTAAATCCAATTGTAACTCCATAGAGAAAAACAACTCAAAACACTCTAAAGGACATCAAGGTTATATTACATGGAATGTACCCCAAGTACACAGTGTGTAATCCAAAACCTCTAGCTAGGATATGTACTCCCACATAGCCTGGGTTACTCGGGGTCTAGCTGTATCCACAGTAGACATGGGGTCTATCCGTGCACTTCCACGTGTCCATTTACCACCTAAACAAGGTCTCTTCCCATGAACCTAACCATATAGACATATCCCACTACATGCTATGTACCAAAAATACATGACATGTAGTCCTAAAATTTCATATTCCCAAGTACTCGACCACATTTCCATGAAAAACTAAACGATATGTACTCTAAGTACATTATATGTAGTTCTGAAAAAATCCATCTTCCTAAAATGGGAAGAAAAAAAGATGTGTGTTACTAAATAAAATTCCATGTGATTGGTATTTCCAATAGGGAATATATGTATTTAGAATATTACATTAAATCTAGAGATATAAGAATGAGTTACAATGTTCATGTGTATGGTAGGCCCTATGTACACATGAACACTATTTTAATTTTTTATGGATGGAAGAAAAGAAATATAAATAACAATTCAACTTTAAATAATCATAATTATTTCATAAAAATTATATATGTTCATAAAATTATTCCTTATTACCATCCATGTTGAAATAAAATGATAAACAAATCACATCGCTTTGTGAAGATGGTAGTCCATACACACAGAAGCGACATTATCATTTTATATTTGATGGAAGAGGAGATGGATATAGTTTATGCAATAAAAATTATAAAATATCAGTATATGTTATATACTGGTGTTATTATATTGGAATTATTAATACATTAATTAAAGTTGTAAGAGAAGAAGTAAAAAAGAAATAGCATAGTGAAGACCATTACCTTTGCTAAGAAAAACCTCATTTCGATCTCTTATTAAGGACCATAGGGTTGGTATTTTTGGAGGAAAAGTAGCTCTAGAAGGTGGATAAGGATGTTATGGAGAGATTTTTTAGTTTTTTGTCAAGATAAATAGATTAAGAGGTGTTAATAAGTGAGAGGAAGAGGTTCCCTTTTATAATTTAGGGGGAGTGATATTTTTGTAAATACCCAAAACTATTCAATAGTGGTAAGTAAATATCAACCCAAATGATTCAAAAATTAATAAATAATATATTATAAGGAATTTAAGCTAAATAAAAACATCTAAAATAAAAAAGAAACATTTTTAATCATGTTATTACCTTATCCTTTAATTTTACTTTTACCATTTTAGTTTTCACCACAATAACCAATTTTTTTATTTACTTAGGTAATTTATCCTTTAAAAATAAAAAATAAATGATAATTATTAGATAATTTGGACCCAATTATTATAAATATGAAATATTAATTATTAAATAAAATTCATATATGTGTTTAAAATTAATTTTAACACAAATGTATGTAATGTGCAAAACCCTATTTTAACCTTAACCGCGATAATTAATTTTTACTATTTTTATTATTCATCATGACAAAAAATTATGTTAAACTTATTGCCTAATATTAATTATTTTTTTTAAAAAATATTTAATCTATTTTACTAAATTAAATTCTTACAACTTTTATAATTTAATTTAAATAAAGCCCGTAAGTGCGATAAAAAAACGGTTTCCCAAGATTTTTTTTATTAAGTATAAAAAGTTTTTATATAAAAATTAATCATAAAATAGATTGAAATTACCTAAATTGAATTAATAAAAATATAATTTAACTAATTTTATTTTAATTTTTTTCAAAAATAAAATGTAAGCTTTTTAAATTCTATAAACAAAAAGTTAGTTTTCAATATAAATCATTATTTTACACTATTCATCAAAAAAATTAATCTTTTCATAAAATTATAAAAAATTAATTATAAAATAATTCTGAAATACTGATTTCAAAAATTAAGTTAATTTTTCAAATAAAATCTTTATAAGTGTTAAAAAATAATTTAAAAATAAGTGTATAAAACATGACAAAACCATTTTTTGGAAAAAACACTCTTTTAAGTATAAAACTAGGTTTATTCTTATCTCATGCCTAGAAAAAATATTAGATGAATGGTAAAGAATTTTATTGAATATATAATATATATATTTCATTAAAATCATCTACCAATAGTAATTAATTTAATTTATTAAGATAGTGCATATTTTTTTTGAAAAAACATTTCTTTTACTTTCAAATGATTTCTATGTTTATTTCTAATCAATTGATAAAAAATGAATTTATTTATACATTTTAAAAGAATATTATTTCATAATTTAGTTAGTACTATTAATACCTTCTAATTTAACCACTAGATTATAATGGTATACTATATTACGATTCATTTAGACTCGGGGTTGCGTATGTTGCAAGCCATCAAAGAGATTAAATTTATTTAAAATTAAATATATCATAAAGTCCAAGGGGTGTTACATTATTCCATATTAAAAAAATTTCATCCTAAAAATCTCTAGAATGTCACCTCATGAATATAATTGGGTAGTTCTTCATCATAATTTCTTCATGTTCTCACATCATCTCATCTATCTTATGATTTATCCAAAGTTACTATAACAACCCTGCTATTTATGTCACACTTAAACATGACTTATTACATAAAATTTAACTTAATAAAACTTCAAGTATCAAGAGGTATAGTGTATTGGAAAATTATTAACATTACATAATGACTTAAAACATGAAATACAACATCTTTATTTCAAACTTCTTTGACATGACCAACTCATTCCTTCGTACTTAACACTGCATGGGATAACCTGTGGACATACATAAGAAAATGGTGACCTATAAAACCCAGTAAATAAGTAATAAAGTAATAACATGAAAAATAAAATACATGTTAGGAAATAGTAATATCAATGGAGTATAATAGAAACATTAACATAAAGGCATGATATAGCATGACTATCATAACATAAAAATGTGGAAACAATATACAACATGATATTAGAATGAGCCAAGGCTCATTGCACATGGATTAACATGATTAAAACCTAATTTTACATGAATTATCATGAGTAAACCCTCATTTCACATGGTGTATCATGATACTAAACATTACCCCATGCATTGGAGCATTATCAGGGCTCACCCTTCATAAACATTTCATTTCATGCATAAGTGTGCCACATAGATCATATAACACGAAATAATTCAACATAATAAGTTATTCAAATATCAAGGAATTTAGAATAAATACATGTAAGTACCATTCATTAAGTATATGTGCATAAAGGTGAATAACCTTGTTAGATAAATAGGTATGATATTCACTACACAATGATTTTGGCATGAAAAACCGTAGTGCAATTTCGGCAGCATAACGACATCATATGAAAATTCATAAATTGGATTGATGAGAGATAAGGGGGTATATCATCCTTTATACATGAAATAAATATTAAGGGTATCATGTAACATAATATCCCAACATATTAAATGGAATTTAGATACATAATATAGAAAAAATGCTTGAATAGATATAATAAGAGAGAAATACCTTACGGAATTTCGGCATGGTAATAAGTGTACACAGAAGACATTAATGAGAGATAAAGGGGTATATCATCATTAAAAAATAAGGAGGGAAATATGGGGGAGGTTATAAATCATATAAAAACAATTTTAATTGAAAATAAAATGGTAAAATAACATAAAGAAACTTGGATAAAGATGAGAAAGTAAGGAAAGTAAAGATCCCTTACTTGAGTGTGTGACTTAAAAAGCTTGAAGAGGGGATTATTGAGAAATTTAGGAACCTTGGGAGGATTCTAGAGAGGGGATTTCAGATTAGGGACGTTATCCAAGGATTTTTAGTGAAGGTAAGTGAGATATTGGGTGGGTTTATATAGGAAATGAGAGGGGAATTATTTAATATTTCACAAACTTAGGTTTTAGAATCTATATAATTAAATATTCAAAAACACAAAACTTCCCATGGTTTTTTCCAAATAGGAGTAGAAAAAATTATTTTATAAGTCTAACGGCATAACATATTAAAATATTAGTCTTGGTTATATGGATGTGAGTCACACCCTTAAGGAAATGAATTTAAAATCTTAAAATATATTATACACTTTGGAGGATTCACTAAGGCATTATAAAATAATTAAAATAAATCTAAAATAACATTATTTTAATTTTAAAACATATATTGGGACTATAATACCCATTATAGTATTTATCACATCATTTTTGGGTCATTATGATGTCATAAAACACATATTTTATTTATATCGTATTTAATTTTTACCCAAAAATTCGGCTGTCTCAGAAAATTATGAAAAATTCACCATTGGATAATTTTAATGTCCTAATTACAAAAATAATATTAATTTTATCTAAATAATTTCCTAAATATGTGAATTTTAACATTTAAAATGGAAACTGACATTTATTTAAAATTCATGGGTTTTTACAAAAACAGTTTTCAAACCTTAATAAAAATTACATTTGACTTTATAAAAATTATATAATAATTTATTATTCATAAAAGTAATTTGATAGTAATATCTTATTGAAATATTAGTTATTTCAAAAATTCAAAAATTCCTTAAAATAATTTTTTTAAAAATACACTTTCTGTTTTATTGTATAAAAAATATAACTCTTATCAAAATGATTACCTAATCATTTAAAAATAGTGAACTGATATAATCATCATTTATAATAATTATTTTTTTATAATATTATTAATAAAAACCTTATTTTAATATAATAATGTATATATTTCTCAAAAGTACCATTTTTACCGGAAGAGTCAATTTATCAAAGTCATCATTTTTTAAGAAAGACTATTCTCATAAAGGAATTGATAGAATAAGACTTTTATTTATAAAAAGGGATTACATAATAAGTAACTAATACATTATTACATAACCCCTTATAACACCCACATAAGACCTGAGGGTAAGGTGTGCAATGGTGATAGACTCTTGGGCTGGATTGGATAACATCACTTGGGTGGTAATCTCTATTAACTTAAACTTCTACCATAAGCAATTCTGTTCGAGCTTAACATGTTGAATATCGGCTTGGTCTTGGTTAAGATAGAAGTCCAATGACACTACCTCCTTTATAATCTTTGAAAAATGAGTTTCATACGGTCTGAGTCTACTAGATGAGTCCATTTTCTCCTTTGTCTGTGTCGAAAGGATTTTTTCAAAAACCTTATATTTATAACAGTCACATGATCACAGTTCAATGACTATATTATCACTATTAATGATACTTAATAGTCATTTAAACCCAATAAAAAAAATAAAAATTGCATGTATTTTATATATCTATAAGTCATTAAAAGAAATGAAATTTTATTCATAAAATATCAGGTCGTTACAACATTTCCCCCTTAAGAAATCTCAACCTCAAAATTTCCTTTTCCCACACTAAAATAGATGAGGGTAACTCTACCTCATCACTTCCTCTGGTTCCCATGTTTCTTATTCAAACTTGTAGTTTTGACACGACACCTTAATGAGATGCATCGTCTTATTTCTTAAAACTTTTTCTTTATAATCTAAGATCTTTATCGGCTTCTATTCATAGGAGAGGTTATTCTCTAATGGTACCACCTATGGATTGAGTACATGCAATGAGTCAGGTATGTACTTCCTCAAGAGTGAACATGGAATACATCATGTACTTAAGACAGGTTTTCTGGGAGTTCTAGTTGATAGGCCACTGCTCCAATGTGATGAAGGATCTCAAAAGGTCCTATGTACCTTGGACTAAGCTTTACCTTCTTCCCAAATATAAAAAATCTATTCCATGGTGATAGGCAGAAGAATAAATTATATTTAACATCAAACTCTAGGTCTCATCAACGATTGTCATCATAGATCTTTTGTCGAATCTGAGTAGCTTTAATGTGTTGCTGGATGGTCTTAACCTTCTCCACCATTTCTTATACCATTTCTGAACCTATAAGTTTTCACTCCCCAACTTCATCCCAACATGCCAGTGTTCTGCACCTCTTCCCATAAAGGGCTTCATAAGGATCCATTTGGATTCTTGATTGAAAAGTGTTGTTGTAAGAGAAATCAACTAGAGGAAGATGTTGAACCCATCCTCCTTTAAAGTATATTGAGCATGCTCTCAATATGTCCTCAAGTGTTTGGATAGTCTGCTCAGATTGGACATTAGTTTGAGGATTATAAGCCTTAATGAAGTTCAACTAAGTATTCAGATCATGTTGGAGACTCTTCCAGAACTTGGAGGTGAATCTTGGATCTTGATCAGATACAATCGATAGTGGTACAACCTGCAACCTTACCACTTCTATGATGTATATCAATTCCAGTTGATCCAATGATAAATCCTATAAAATCACAATTAATTGTTCAGTATTTATAAGACGATCCACAATAACCTAGATAGCATTGTTTTATTTAGATGTCTTCAGAAGTCCAGTGACAAAGTCCATGGTGATGTTCTCCCATTTCCATGTTGGTATGGGTAATGGTTGCATCATTGCCTTAGAATTATTCCTCTTAGCCTTCACTTTCTGACATACTAGGAACTTTGATGTATACTCAACGATCTCTTTATTCATGTTATCCCACCAATAATGCTCTTGGAGATCTTGATACATCTTTGTGTTTCTTTGGTGAATGGAGAATTTAAACTATGTACATCATCCAAAAGTTATTTCTTTAACTCTGGATTTTATGGAACACATATTATTGACCCAAATCTCACAATTCCTTCTTCATTAACATTGAACTCCGAGGATTTACCTTTTATGATAGTTTCCACTTTCTTCTAAATCCCCACATCAGCCTTTTGAGCATCCTTTAACCTTTCCAAAAGAGACGATTGAGTAATCATTTGTGAAAGGATTGATGATGTTCCCTTCTTTATGATTCCCATTTCTATATTCATCAAATATAAGAAGATTGGATCCTTTTCAATTATCATTAATGATAGAATCACTGGGTCCTTTCTACTTAGAGCATCCTCCACCTTGTTTGTTTTCCCAGGGTGGTAATGGATTGAGCAGTCATAGTCTTTGATCAGCTCTAACCATATTCATTGGTGCATATTCAACTCTTTTTGTGTGAATATATACTTGAGGATTTTGTGATCTTTATATATTTCACACTTTTCCCCAAAGAGGTAACGTTGCCAATTTTTCAAAGCAAAGATTACTACATTCAACTCCAGATCATGTGTTGGATAGTTTTTCTCATTAACTTTAAATTTCCTTGAAGCATAGGCAATGAATTTTTCATTTTTCATCAACACAAAACCTAGTACTTTCTTCTAAGCATCACTGAATACCACAAACTCCTTGAATCTCTATTCACATTCATCATTCTAAGCAAACTTGACTCCCTTTAGAGTTAAATTTGTAATAGGGTTTGATAATTGTGAGAAATTTCTCATAAATCGATAATAATATCTAGCTATCCCAAGGATGCTATGGATATCTGAAATAGATGTTGGCCTCGACCATCCCTCAATTGCAGTTATCTTGGAGGGATCCAAAAATATCCCATTTCTTGTGATGATTTGCCCCAAGAAAGAGACTTATTTCAACCAGAACTCATAATTGCTATAATTTTCATAGATATTCTCCTTTCACTAGGTCTCTAGTATAGTTCCTAGATGCTCCTCATGCTCCTCCTTGGTTTTGGAGTATATTATAATATCATCTATAAAGAATACCAAAAATTTTTCAAGGTAATATCTAAAGTCTCCATTCATCATGTCCATGAGGATTGTTGGAGAATTAGTGAGTCAGAAAGACATTACTATGAATTCATAGTGACCGTACCCTATACGAAAAGTAGTCTTGGGGATATCCTCCTTCTTTACCCTTACTTGGTAATATCATGACCTTAGATCCACCTTAGAGAAGTATTGTGCTCCACTTAGTTGGTAAAAAATTCATAAATTCGTGGTAAATGATACTTGTTCTTTATTGTGATCTTGTTGAGTTCACGATAATCTATTCAAAGGTGCATTGACCCATCCTTCTTCTTGACGAATAGGACTGGTGCACCCTATAGTGAAGAACTTGGGCTTATAAACCCTTTATCCAAATTCTCTTTTAGTTGTTTATTTAGCTCCTCAAGATCCAAAACATCCATTATATACGAAGTCTTAGATATTGGTAATTCTATAGTTATAAGATCAATTGAGAATTCAACATCTCTTCTAGGAAGAATACCATGTAATTCCTCAGGAAACACATCAACGAATTCCCTCACAAAAGGAATGTCTTCAAGGATGATTCCTTCCTTATAATCAATCATCTGAGAAAGATACACATGCTCATAGGGTAGTAATATCCATGATTGAGATGATGGTGCTAAATAAGATCCATCCTCCTCCTTGTACTTGTACATAATCGGGGATCGATTCACTATATGGAGAGTGATTTACCTCTCATAGAATTTTATGTTTGATCTATATAGGGAAATCCAATCCATGCCAACAATTGCATCAAATTCCACCAGAGGGAGTATTATTAGGTTCTCCAAGAAGTTCAATCCACAAATTTTGATAGGGGAAGAGTTATATTCATGGGATGCAATAATTTCCCCATTTTTCATTCTCATCGACATCTCTAATTCCATGATTTTTGGTGGTTTTTGGATTGTTCTACTAAACTTTTGGGATATAAAAGAATTTATAGAACGAGAATAAAAAAGTATGTTTTCTATCCTTTAATGAATAACTAGCGTACCTGTCACCACTTCATTGTCCGGATTCACTTTAGTAGTAGTGATGGAAAAAGCTTTCCCTTGCTACCTTAGAGGTTTTTGGTTGCCTCCAAATACCCTTGGTTTAGGTCAAAAGTTCAAAAAGTTCCATATTTCTTGCAGTTGTAGCAATGAAAAATGCATTGAGGGTCAAACAGAGCATTCCTTTACTCTATTTTAGTAGTAGGGTTTTCTTGTCAATAGTTAATGGCCAGGTTCTCATCTCTTCCACTCCTAAATAATTTACTCATACCCTTGAGGAAATTTATTGGGTGCTTATTCCTACAACCATGGAAAGTGGGGTGCTGGAATTTCTTAGCACTATTTGATTTATCCATATGACCACCATAATTAAGGTCTACTTTCCACTTCTTATCCCCATGTTACCCCTGATATTTTCCAATCTCCATTTCAACTTTGAGGGCACATCAAAAAACTTTCTCAATGTTATCAAAGTCATATATCTCTAGGGATTTCCATAGGTTAGTTTTTAGCCTACCAATGAAGCAGTCAACCTTGCATTTGGGGGTAACAACAAAGCTAGAGGCGTATCGTACAAGACTTGTGAAGTTTTCCTCATATGCTTCGATGGATTCTTAATCTTTTTTTCTTGAGGTCAAGGAAGTCTATTTACATCTTAAGTCGGAGGGTGTGAGGAAAATATTTATTGAAAAATATTTTATAAGAATAATTTCATTCCAATGCCTCAATATATTCCTCAAGTTTCGTATTTTTGATAAATGTCCACCATTGATCAGCTTCACCCTCCATAAGATAAGAAAACAGAAGAAACTTATCTTGTTTGGAACATTGAAGGATGGAGAATATCTTCTCAATGTATTTGATCCATTTTTTGGTGATTGAGGGATCTGATGATCCATTGAAAGTAGAAGACCTTTATCTCATGAATCTCTCGATTGCACCTTGTTCTTTCTTGTGTGTGTGTGTGTGGGGGGGGGGGGGGTGGAAGTTCCTATTGACCCATGTTTCTATTCAAAACTTGAGTCAATTGAAAGAGTCTCATGAAATTTTTTTAATTTCACAATCACATTAGATTGGGCATCTCATTAGAACATTCATCACATTGATCTTCACATCGGTTGTTAGCCCGAGTCCTCCTATTACCAGCCATAGGATATAAGAAAAGGAAAGTTAGGGGTATGTTTATTAAACACATAAAGGTTAATCCAATGAAAAAAATATAACTTATAAATTACATTTATTTCCTTAACATATTAATTGATAGGCTTGAATCTATGTTATCCATGATCTACTTCCCAACATATATTATTAGGGGATTTTCTTATTTCCTTAATAATCGTTCATAATAAGCTTATGAATTTTCTAAATTCTATCCCCCAGGAGTGTCGGACCAAGAGTTCAGAAAGACCCATTTTTGTGCACCAGTTCCTATTCGAGTCTAGATCAAAGCGTTGTTTTCGGGTTTTCCCCTAGATAAATCTGTTCCATAGACACCTTTACTTGTTCGTATCCAGACATAGATGTATTTACTTGATAAAACAATTACTCTATACTTACCAAAACTTAGGGATTATTTTATTATACTAAGTCTTATACCTAAGTATTTCACTTTATTTTTATAACCCTAATCCTAAAATAACTAAACCTATCCTCTGATACCAACTATAACAACCCTGCTCTTTATTTCACACTTAAACATGATTTGTTACGTAAAATATAAATTAAGACAAAGTATAGGATCAAGAGGTCTAGTGTCTTGGGAAATTAGGAATATTACATAAAAACTTAAAATATGAAATACAACATCTTTATTTCAAACTTCTTTGACATTACCAACTCATTCCTTCGTACTTAACACTGCATGAGATAACCTGAGTACATACATAAGAAAAAGGTGAGCTATAAATCCTAGTAAGGGAGTAAAAGAGGCATAAAATGAAGAATAAAATACATGTTAGGCAATATTAATATCAATGGATCATAAGAGAAACATGAACATAAAGGCATGATATAACATGATTATTGTAACATGGAAATGTTGCAACAACACACAACATGATATTATCATGATCCAAGGATCACTGCACATGGATTAGCATGAGTAAACTCAAAATTAACATGAATTATCATGAGTAAACCCTCATTTCACATGGAATATCATGATACTAAACATTACCCAATTCATTAGAGTATTATCAAGGCACACTGTTCATAAACATTTCATTTCATACATAAGTGTGCCACATAGATCATATAACATGCAATCATTCAACATAATAAGTTATTACACGATAAAGGAATGTGGAATAAATACATGTAAGTAAAATTAAATAAGTATATGTTCATAAAGGTGAATTATCTTGATAGATAAATGGGTATGATATTCACTACATGATGATTTTGGCTTGGAAAATCACGTTGCAATTTCGGGAGCATAACGACATCATATGGAAATTCATAAATTGTGTTGATGAGAGATAAGGGGTTATATCATCATTTATAAATGAAATATACATCAAGGGGGTCATGGAACATAATATCCCAACATATTAAATGGAATTTAGATACATAATATAGAATAAATGCTTGAATAGAAATAAGAAGAGAGAAATCCCTTACGGAATTTCGGCATGGTAACAGGTGTACATGAAAGGAATTAATGAGAGAGAAAGGGGTATATAATCATTAAAAAATAAGTAGGAAAGTATGAGGCAGGTGAGAAATCATACCCCAACAATTTTAATTGAAAATAAAAGGGTATAAAAACATAAATAAACTTGAATAAAAATGAGAAAGGAAGGAAACTAAGGATCCCTTACTTGAATGTGTGACTTAAAAAGCTTGAAGAGGGGCTTCTTGAGAACTTTGGTAACCTTGGGAAGATTATAGATAGGGGAGGGAAGAGTAGGGACATGATCCAAGTATTTTTAGTGATGGTAAGTGGGATCTTGTGTGGTTTTATATTGGAAATGAGAGGGGAATTCTTTAATATTTCACAAACTTAGGTTTTGGAATCTATATAATTAAATATAAAAAACCACAAATATTACCATGAGTTTTACCTATTATTTTTTCCATAGGTGTGGAAAAAGTTATTTTATAAGTCCAATTACTGAACATATTAAAATATTATCCTTTCTTATGTGGATGTGAGTCACACCCTCAAGGAAATAAATTTAAAATCATAAAATATATTATACACTTTGTAGGATTCACTAAGGCATTATAAAAAAAGTAAAATAAATATAAAATCACATTATTTTGATGAAAAAACATATATTGGGATGATAACACCCATTATATTATTTATTATTTCATTTTGGGGTCATTATGATGTCATGAAACACATATTTTATTTATACGATATTTAATTTTTTCCCAAAAATTCAACTATCTCAGAAAATTATGAAAAATTCACCATTGGATAATTTCAACATCCTAATTCCAAAAATAATATTCATTTTATCTAATTAATTTCTTAAATATGTGAATTTTAACTTTTAAAATGGAAGTTGACTTTTATTGAAAATTTATGGGTTTTGACAAAAAATAGTTTTCAAACCTTAATAAAAATTACATTTGACTTAATAAAAATTATATAATAATTTATTATTAATAAAAGTAATTTGATAATAATATTTTATGAAAATATTAGTTATTTAAAAAATTTATTAATTCCTTGAAATAAATTCTTTTAAAATATACTTTCTGTTTTATCGTATAAAAAATACAAATCTTATCAAACTAATTACCCAATCATTTACAGATAAGGAAATTATATAATCATCATTTATAATAATTTTTTTATAATATTATTAATAAAAACCTTATTTTAATATAATAATGTATATATTTCTCAAAAGTACCATTTTTACACGAAGATTCAATTTATCAAGGTTATCATTTTTTTAAGAAAGACTATTCTCATAAATAAATTGATGGAATAAGACTTTTATTTATAAAAAAATATTAAAAAAAAGTAAATAATAACTTATTAAATAACCCCTTATAAAACCCACATAATACCTAAGGGTAAGGTGTGTGATGGTGACAAAATCATAGAGTGGCTTGGAAAACATCACCCAGATGGTAATCTCTATTAACTCAAACTTCTCCCATATGAGATTCTGTTCAAGATTAACGTGTTGAAACTCAGCTTAGGATTGGTCAAGAGCAAAGCCCAGTGACACTACCTCCTTTGCGATCTCTGAAAAATGAGCTTTGTACGGTCTGAGTCTACTGGATGAGGCCATTATCTCCTTTGTTTATGTTGAAAAGATTTTTTCAAAAACCTTATATTTATAGCAGTCGTTTGATCACTGTTTAAAGACTATATTATCAATGATAATGATACTTAACGTTCATTTAAACCCAATAATAAAAAAATTGTGTATTTTTTTATATATCTATATGTTACTAAAAGAAAGGGAATTTTATTCATAAAATATCAGGTCGTTACAGTTACTTTACCATCTAACTCTTCTGATTCCTCAAAAATAATTATCCAGTCTCTAGAATATTGATAGGCTATTTATTGTAATATATAATAGGTTCCAATTCTATTTCTTCATAGGTGAGTACATGCGTTGGGTCTGGCATGTACTTCCTTTACAGTGGTATATTGAACACATCATGTAATTTAGAGAGACTTGGTGGAATTTCCAAAAGGTAAGTCACAAATCCAATAATTTCCTAGATTTTAGAAGGCCTGATGTACCTAGGGATCAATTTCCATTTTTTACCAAACCTTATAACTCCCTTTCATGGATATCCTTTCAAGAAAACATGATCTTATACTTGAAATTCCAAATCTTTCTTCTAGTTATCAACATATCTCTTTTTCATGATTTAAGTTGCTTTGATATGAGTTTTAATAATATTTAACTTTACCATTGTCTCTTATATAAGTTTTGGGCCTACAATATTCCTTTCACCAACTTCATCCCACCAAGTTGGAGTACGACATCTCTTACCATATAATGCTTCATACGATGCCATTTAAATACTTGAATGGAAGCTATTATTATAAGAAAACTATACCAAAGGTAAATAATGATCCCACATACGTTGAAAGTCAATATATCAAGACCTAAAAATGTATTCTAATGTTTGGATAGTCTTGGAAGACCTTCCATCAGTTTTATGGTGATAAACAGTGCTCAAATGAAGCTCGGTATCAAGAAATTTCTTAATAATTTTCTAGAAATTTGGTGTAAATTGTGGATTATGATAAAACACAATTGAAAGAGGTGTGGAATAAATTATTACAACTTCATTAATATAAATATATGCATGGAGTTAAAGAGATCAATCTTATCTTATAGTGAGTAAATGTGCATATTTGGTAAGGAAATCAATAATAACCCATATTGCATCATTATTACTAGGATTATTTTGTAATCTAGTGATAATTTCCATAGTAATGTCACCCTATTTATACATATGAATAGTTAGATGTTGTAAGACTCATATAGGAAGTTGTATCTTAGTCTTCACCTACTATAAAACCAAACATCTTGAAACATAATTAGTAATTTCACACTTTATATTATCCCACAAAAAATGTTCGTTCAAATCTCAATACATCTTGGTGCTACTAGGGTGCATAGATAAATTTGATATATGAGCATAATACAATAATTCCCTTTTCAACTCAAGTATATATGAAACATATAGTCACTTTCCAAATTTCACAACACCATCCTCACAAACGAAGTTTTAAAATTTTCTCCCATTCACAGATTTAATTTTCTTTTGAAAATTATCATCATTAAGTTAATAAATTTTTATCTTTTCCAAAAAAATATATTTTGGAAATCATTTGAAAAAATAGTGATATCTACTAGTCCTTAATAATTCATATATCCAACTTTAATAGATCTATGAACATAGAATCCTTATTGATCCTCATTTTGTTCATAACTCCACGATATTTCTTGATCAATTCACCCACTAACTTATTTTCCTACCCTAGGTGGAAGTGTATTGAGAAATCATAATCCTTGAGTAGCTCAAGCCATTGAATTTTCCTCTTTTTGAGACCTTTCTTTTAAAATATGTATTTCAGACTCTTATGATCCATGTATAGCTCACATATTTCACCATAAATATAATGTCTCTATATCTTCAAAGGAAATATTACACCCACTAACTCAAGATCATGGATTGGATAGTTTTGTTCATGAATATTTAACTACCTTGATTTATAGAAAATAACTTTATCACTTGGATGTTTGTTTATTCTATACTTGATGGATAATTTTGACCTTTTTTTATTTTGTTTCTTTAATTAATTTCCCCCTTTTTTTAATGGTTTCCCTCTTTCCAATTCCTAAAATAGTTTCTATATTTTTTATATTAAATAAATTGGGACTGTCCCTCAACCTTTAAAAAAAATAACTTTTTCACTCTATATAATGACATAACCAAGTACCTTCTTTGATGCAACACCTATATATAACCAATCCATAATTTACAAATGGTATGATCAATATTGGGTAATTCGACAATATATTATTAAATTCTTCAAAACATTCTTCAAATTCCTTTATACAAATGAACTCAACCACTTTATAAGTAAACTTGGTTAATGGGTTATCCAATCAGGAAATTTTTTGAACAAATCACCAATAGTAACATTCCAAACCAATGAGACTACATACCTCAGTTATGTTTTTTAGTGTAGTCCATTATTGGACCACATTTTTCTTTATAGGATAAATTTATAACATTTCCTTAAAGACAAAATGGCCTAGAAAAGAAACATTCCATATCCATAATTCACACTTTCTAAATTTCTCATATAATTATTTTCTTCTATGAGTCTCAAGAATGATCCACAAGTGATTCTCATGGTCCTCATAGCACTTAGAGTACAAAAATATATAATCAATAAATACAATAAAAAATTATCAATATATTCCTTAAATACCATGTTCATTTGATCTATAAAAATAGAGTGCGCATTAGTCAATCTAGATGGCATTACTATAAACTCAAAATGTTCATACCTCATTCAATTTTTTTATTTGGAATATCTTCCTTCTTTACTTGTAATTAATGATACCTAGAATGAAGGTAAATCTTTGAAAAATATTGAGCTACGTGAATTTGATCAAATAAGACATAAATGAGAGGTATAGGATACTTGTTCTTTATTATAATAACATTTATTTCCTTATAATTAATGCACAACCTCATATATTTATCTTTATTCTTAATGAAAATGTCTGAGAATCCCCAAGGTGAAACACAAGGGCGTATAAATACCTTATCACAAAACTACTATAGTTGTTTCTTTAACTCCAATACTTTCAAAGTGAATATTATATAGGGAGTATTTGATATAGGTCTTGCATAAGGAATTCAATCAATGGAAAACCCAACTTCATTCTTTGGTGGATGTCCATATAATTCCTCAATAAATACATCAATGCATTACTTTACAATAAGTATATGCTCAATTTGATGATTGTATTTTCCATAAATAGCTTGTGTATACTATTATTCCCCAAGGATATAATTTGAAGTGCTACGGGGGTGGGGGGGGGTGTATCTGGACATGACTTTGATGATGAAGTCTCCCCTCTAAAGGCAAGGAATTCCACATCTTTACAACAAATCATAATTTCCTCATCTTTGTAATAAATTTTTTCATCATATTTTAAAATAAATTACATAACAAGGATTATATAAAAATTAACCATCGGTATAATAATAAAGTCAACCAATAGGGTATGTTTATGTGTCATGATGGGAATTGACTGATACATCCTTATTACAGCGAGACTTGCATTATGAGTCTTGACTAATAACTCTCTTATTAAGGTGCAATGGAAGTATCTAATTTTCTTGGAGAACATGGAAGATATAAAAGAGTGTGAAAATATAGAATCAAATAAAGCACTAGATAAATTTGAGGACATGATTAAAGTACATGCCACCACATCTTTAGGAACTTCAACCTCAGCTGTTGTGATCACATAATATTGGACTTTCTCCCTTATATTTTTTATGGAAAATTTACCTTGACACCTAGGATAATAATTTGAATAGTTCCCCATATCCTTATAATTGATGCATTGAACATTTACGTCTTCTTTATTCCCCTTTAAATCATGATCTTGGAAGCCTTTCTCTCCACACTTATATCAAACTTCCATTTCCAAAAAGCTTGTTCCGAGGTATTTATTTCCAAATATATTACAAGTTGTAAATTCTAACCATCCCTTATTACATTTTTCTATATTTCCTTTTCCAAAGTGCTCAACTACCCTCTTCTTATCTTTATTTATTTCAAATTCATAAGACCTGGGGAATTAGTTATCTATCTTGGTAGTACATGATACTATATCCTCATATGATAAGAATGTTTGGGAGACTAGTGCCCTTTGAAGGATTGACTTAAGACCCAAAATAAAATAGTTAATACTACTATTTAGATTATGTACATAGTCCACAACATGCCTTGATAACCTTGTAAATTTATATTCATACTTAGAAACATTTTCCTCTTCTTTTTTTTTCTGACTCAAGAATTGTCTCTCTATATCTGCTCATTATTCGTGAGGAAAATATGTTTCCAAGAAAAATTACTTAAAATACTTTCATTCCATTCTCTCTATTTACTCCTTATCCTTAGTGTTTTGAATTAATTAACATCATTAATCTATATCCCCTGAGAGATGATCAAATTCTATGACAACTTCCTCATTTCCTTACTGCCTAAAGTGATAAATATCTTTTCTAAGTAAATTATCCATTACTCAGCTACAATTGGATTTTTAGTCCCATTAAATGATGAAGGTTACTGATGCATGAAGCGGTCTAACATTGTTACACCACATTGTAGATCATTAGGATGAAACTTACTAGAAACGTTATTGGTCATAACTCAAGTTAGCTACCCAAATATAGTTATATTTTTTTAGCTCCACTTATAGCTCCATCCCCAGCTTCATTATCTTTCTTAGAAGAATAATCATAATAGGGATTACACAATTTGGTACATTTTTCATTCTTTCCACTAGGATTTATTTCTAAACAATGGTATACACCAAATAAAATCACAACATTATGAATCATACGCTACTGGAAATTGAGTTATTTGCGATCGGGGCCCGTTTCAAATAGCTTATTGTAAACAATTGCGTCGCAAATAGTATTTTTTGTGATGGGAGAGTTTCCCAACATAAATACTTTTAAAGGTTTATTAAAAAACCCATTTGCGACGAGAATGCCTACCTGTTGCAAATAATATATTTTTCTAAAAAAATCACAAAAAATTTAAAATTTTAAAAATAAATAAATAAATTTAAAATTAATTAATTTTTATAAAATATATATATTTAAAAGTAGTGAAAATATTAAAAAATTAAATTCAATTAAAAAATTTAATATATATATATATAATTAAAATTAATTAAAATAATTGAAAAATTAAATATATTTAAAAATAATTAAAAAAATTACAAATCATTACAAATTAGTAAAAATATTAAAAAATTAAAAATAATGAAAAATAATTATAAACAATTAAAAACATTTAAAAAAATTTAAAAAATTTAAAAAATAACATATATTTTAAAATATTTATACATATTGAAAAGTATTATAAAAAAACATTTAATAAATTTATAAATAATTAAAAAAATTTAAAAATTTACAAATAATTAAATATTTAATAAAATTAAAAATCATTAAAAATATTAAAACAATTAAAACATTACAAATCAATAAAAATATTCAAAAATTTACAAATAATTGAAAAAAATAAAAAATTAGAAAAATAAGTATAATTTAATATAAATTAAGAAAATATATTATAAATTACTAGAAAGGTGTAAATTATAGAATTTTCAATTTTCAGGTCATAACCATAACGAATTTGTGTCAATCATGTCCAATTGACAAACAAATTTGTCATGGATCATGACCTGAAAGTCAATGGACTATTTCATTTTCACTTTTATAATAATTTATAATAATTTATACACACACACACACACACACAAATATAAAAAAATAAAATCAAAGCCGAATCTATAAAATGTTCAACCTAGGGTTCGCCAAAAAAATAAATCATGTAATAAAATGCTCAACCTAAGTTTTTCTAAAAATAAAGAATAAACAATTTGCATCAATCCTAAATACTACCAATCTTAAGAATCAAAAAATTAAAAACATCCATAATATTTCAACAATCAAAAAATTTGAAAGAATAATATAAAATAATAAACTTATAACAGCACTAAACATAAATAAAAAATATTAAATCTAAAGATCAAATAATGAGAAAAATAACTAAAATCAAATTAATAAATTTACCATTAATGTTTACTAATTAATTGCTAATAATTAATAATTTATCACAAATTTTTAATAATTAAAACTTAATATTTCAAATTTAAAATAATCATCGCATGTAATCCATCATCTCCTCATGCTACTGCTCCATCCATCGACACATCTCCTCCTCCTGTTACTACTGCTGCTACCATTGTCACATCACATTCTTCCTACCCTAGTTTTGGAGACCTAATGAAAAAAATAGGATATGGGTGTCATAGATTGGTCATTTCTAATCACCTAAAGCTTGGTAATTCTATGATTTACTAAAAAGGTATAAATAATAGATTTTACAATCATTAGGTGATGAAACTAATTTATGTCAACCATGTCCAAATTTGTCATTTTCACTAATTTATGCCAACCATGTCATGTGATTGACACATATTCTTCTCCTACTACTACTGCTACTGTCATCGATGCGTCATATCCTGTTTTCCCAAATTTTGGTGACCTAATGAAAAAATTGGACAGTATTGGCACAAATTGGTCTTTTCTAATCACCTGAAGATTAAAAATTCTTTGATTTACTAAAAATGTGTAAATCATAGATTTCACAATCTTCAGGTGATGAAACTAATTTATGCCAACCATGTCCAAATTTGTCATTGCACCAATTTATGCCAACCATGTCATGTGATCAATGCATCTTCCTCCTCTCCTCCTACTACTATTGTCATCGACGTATAATATCATGTCTACCATGGTTTTGGTGACCGAATAACAAAATTGGGCAGAGTTAACACAAATTGGTCATTTTTAATCACCTAGAGATCAGAAATTCTATAATTTACATGTTGATATTAATTTTTAATATATTTTATTAATTTATATTAAATTATTCAAAAAATTAACGTTAATTAGTGGTAATTAGAAATAATTACCACTAATTACAACTATTTTTTTGTATAATATAACATAAAGTAATAAAATATATTAAAATTAATATGAACATGTAAATCATAGAATCTTAATTCTTCAGATAATGATACCAATTTATGCCAACCATATCCAAATTTTTTATTGCACTAATTTATACCAATAATGTACAAATTTATCAATGCTAATCACCTATAAATTTAAAACCTATTTCATTTTCAGTTTTTTAGTAATTTAAACTAAAAAATAGTAAACATTACTATGTATCACTAATTACTAGTAATTTTTAATAATTAAGGCGATTCATCGTTAATTTTTACTAATTAATGACTAATTATTACTAATTATTACTAATTATTAAAATTTATTACAATTCATTACTAATTATTACTAATTATTACTAATTATTACTAATCATTACTAATCATTACTAATTATTACTAATCATTACTAATTATTACTAATTATTACTAATTATTACTAATTATTACTATTTATTACTAATTACCGCTAATTATAGCTAATTACTGCTAATTATTACTAATTATTACAAATTATTACTAATTACTACTAATTATTACTAATTATTACTAATTATTACTAATTACCGCTAATTATTACTAATTACCGCTATTAATTTTAAATTATTACTAATTATTACTAATTATTACTAATTATTACTAACTATTACTAATTATTACTAATTATTACTAATTACTGCTAATTATTACTAATTACCACTAATTATTACTAATTATTGTTAATTATTACTAATTACATCTAATTATTACTAATTATTACTAATTACAACTATTTATTACTAATTACCACTAATTATTACTAATTATTACTAATTACTACTAATTATGACTAATTATCATTAATCGTTACTAATTACCTCTAATTATTACTAATTATTACTAATTATTACTAATTATTACTAATTAGTGCTAATTACCACTAATTACCACTAATTATTACTAATTATGATTAATTATTTCTATTTATTACTAATTATTACTAATTATTACTATTTATTACTATTTATTACTATTTATTATGAATTATCTTTATTAGTTACTAATTACTACTATTTATTACTAATTACTGCCAATTACCACCAATTATTACTCATTATTACTAATTACCGATATTTATTACTAATTATTACTAATTACCGCTATTTATTACTATTTATTCCTATTTATTACTATTTACCTCTAATTATTACTATTTTTTACTAATTACTGCAAATTTGTACTAATTATTTCTATTTATTACTAATTACCGCTATTTATTACTAATCACCGCCATTTATTACTAATTACCTCTACTTATCACTAATTATTACTAATTATTACTGATTATTACTAATTATTACTAATTATTACTAATTATTACCAATTATTACTAATTATTACCAATTACTACTAATTATTACTAATTACTACTAATTATTACTAATTATTACTAATTACTGCTATTTATTACTATTTATTCCTATTTATTACAATTTATCGCTAATTATTACTATTTATTACTAATTTCCACTATTTATTACTAATTATCACTAATTATTACTAATTATTACTAATTTATTACTATTTATTACTAATTTATTACTAATTATTACTAATTATTATTATTTATGATGTAGCATTATGATTTTTACAATAATCATAAAGCTCTCTTATGATAAATTATTAAGTGGAAAAAAATTATTTATTAGTGAAAAATATCGTTTTTTATTAAACGCATCGCAGAAGGGTAAAAAGCCTAGCTAACACTCTGAAATATTCAATTGAATATTTTCAGAGTGAAACACTAAGTTAGTGCAAGTTTTCGAGGTCCGCAAAGCCTCAGAGAAGGCAGAATAAAAATATTAATTATATTATTTTAAGCGCGGACATTTTATTCAAAATGATTGAATATCTCAAAAATAGTGCGTTGTATGATAAAACTGAGACAACTGTTAGGTCTGAAATGCAGTGTTTACCCTAGGAGGGGTATACGATTCGAATACATCAGACATCTGGATGCCTTGTTCATGAGATAAGTTATTAAATAATATTTAATATATTATTTTGTTGAAAATAATTAAATATCTCCCAAACGGTGTGTCACATGGGATATTTGAGACCACCGATAGGTCCGAGACGTGATGTTTACCCTAATTGGGGTATAACATTTGTAGGCATTGGATGTTTGAATGTCTCGCTCGCAAAAATAACCCTTTTTATTTAAATTAATTATTTAATCTATTTTTTGAATATTAAACAATTAATATCTCTCAAAAGTGCACTATATTAGAAAACTGAGACTACTATTGGGTCTGAAATGGGGGGGGGGGGTATACCCTAGACAAGGTATAACTTTCATTCGCAAGGGGATTTTGGTATAATTTAATTTTTGTGTTAAATTATTAAATATTTTAAATAATTAAAAAACGTGTTACTGTTCATCCTCTTTGAGTTTTGACGTTTCCACCATTATTGTCACACAGAAATATCTAAAAACTCAGATTTCAAGTCGTTTTGACCCGAGAAATCCTTCAACTCATTAGGTGGGTGGAATAAATGACTTCGTATTTAATTTTAGATTGAATAAAAGATCACAAAAATGTATTTAATTTTTCTATTTTGGAAAACCCCATACGCGTTTTGGGTCTCCTTTAAATAGTCGACTTCCTACCCTTGAAATCTCACTGAAGAGTGCAATAAAACCTCTTCCCACACGTTGTTGAAGCTTTTGATCCTTTTGGTTCGCTTGTCCAAGGTTAAAGCGTGGAGAGAGGGTTTGTGGGGGCGCTACAGGATTCTTCCTCTTTTACTTTTTTTTATTTTCCTTATACACGTTTGAAAAGAAATTCTATAAAATAGATAAGTTGTAAATAAAAAAATGGCATTATTAAAATAAATTAATAAACCTAAATAATATAGGAATAATTCCTAATAAATTATCCTTAATATTCAAAATGATTATTAAGACACACACACACACACGCACACATATATATTGATAATCACATAAAAGGATAATTTTACTATTACAATCATCAATGTGCAATTTGATAATTATAAAGAAATCATCTAGTGATAATTACATTGATTTATCAAAGATAATTTAAAAGATTTAATGGGAATTAAATTTATCAATGAAAGCGATAAATTTAAATTTTGGAAATCATTATTATCATCACATTTTAATTATCCAATAAAGATAATTATCATTGAATTTGTTTTTAAAAATGATAAAATGATAATTTAAATTATCAACGCATATGAAAAATTTATATCATTTTATGTGATTTTTTTAAAAATAATAAAATGATAATATAAATTATCAACGCATATGAAAAATGTTTATCATTTTATTTGATGTTTTTAAAAATGATAAAATGATAATTTAAATTATCAACGCATATGACAAATGTTTATCATTTTATGTGATGTTTTTAAAAATGATAAAATGATAATTTAAATTATCAACACATATGAAAAATGTTTATCATTTTATTTCATGTTTTAAAAATGATGAAATGATAATTTAAATTATCAATGCATATGAAAAATGTTTATCATTTTATTTGATGTTTTTAAAAATGATAAAATGATAATTTAAATTATCAACGTATATAAAAAATGTTTTTCATTTCATGTGACATTTAATAAATGATAAAATAATTATTTAATTTATCAGCACGCGTGATATAATTAAATTAAAAGTCACGATCTACCGTTTTAAAAGAGTAAAGTGATAATTTAAAATTTATCAACACATGTGATAAATTTAATGATAATTTGAGAATTTTCCAAGAGAGAGAAAGAATTATCACATGTGATATTTTATTCTTTTGAATAAAAATAAATGTTATGATTCTATGAAAAACCTTTGACATACCTTGAGCGTCGACGCGCCAACAACTCTAAACTTTGACGTATCACCCTGACATTGGAAAGAATATGAGAAGTTTTTCAACTAATAAGGTAGGAAGTTCCTTAACATTTTGGGCTTGTTTACAAATGATTTTTATTAATATGATTATGTTCAGACATGTTTAATGACCCTTCTAGATAGTGAATGCAAGTGGGTATGTGTGTAGCCCCGAAAACTCTGTATTACACTTAATGCCATGAGTACTTGTAGTTGTTTATTCACATTACTGTGTGATTGCGTGTACATTGTGTGGTACTTTACTCATGATGATGCATTATTCTTGCATACATACATACATACATACATACATACACACACACACCACACACAGATATATATATATATATATATATATATATATATATCCTACGATGCTGTGTATACCTTACAGTTTTGTTCTTGGAGCCAAGACTGGTGGACTGTTAACTTGCGTTATCCATTGGAGGAGGGATGCACATGACTGGCGATGTAGGTCTGATGCATGGGGTAGGCACATGAAGATGCCTATGGGATGTTGTGTAGTGGGATATCATGACTTGTGTTATCCTTTGGAGGAGGGATGCGAATGACTGACGACGAGGGTCCAATACATGTGAAAGGCACACGATGATGCCTTGGGATGTGCATGTCTGACAACAAGGGATACAATGATGCCTTGGGAGTATTATGTAGCAGACCATTGTGACTTCTATTATCCTTTGGAGGAGGGATGCACATGACTGATGATGAGGGTTTATTGCACGAGAAGAGAATATGATGATTCCTCGGGATGCACTCAATGAATATGAGACTAATTAACTCTCGGTCCCTAGTATGTATTCTCAAAGGTGTGCTTTGATGACTAAGGGACACGATTAGCTCTCGATTTTTACTACGTTAACTCGATGATTAGGGGAAGCTGATTAGCTCTCATTTCTCTTACACATAAAGAGAAACATACCTTCTTATAGAGCATTGATACTAGCACACGACAATTCTGGGAAACATGATTCATTATCCTAATGGATAATTGTTGATTCATTTGACACTATGGTTATCCATTTCGGTATAGAGACAAAGAAGGTACGACCAAAGGTTATGATAGCTTAGTTAGCGCACAACCAATCAGTTTTGGATTTTTTGTTTACTTCTCATTATTTATTATGGCATACACTTTTATTTTGAGCACATCAGGTTTAGGAAGTATTAGTGGTGTTCTACTGAGTCTTGTACTCACACCCTACTTGGGAATTTCAGTGCGCTTGTATATTTTGTGTCCAAATATCAAATGAAGGGAAAGGACCCTATGGTGGATGGTTTAGTAGTGGATCATAGAGAGAACTGGGACATACACTAGAGCACTCCACAGATGATTGTTTATTTACTTTCTAGTTTTTTCTACTGCTTACTTGGGTTTTCTTTCCACTTTGGGGCGATGTTACATTATATGTATTCCATCTTTACATTTACACATTTTACTCTGATTATTTACCGTGTTGTTGTTGATTATTGATCCCATGACTCGATACAGAGGGTATAGTCTCCCCATGATTCCTCTCAAGTCCCTCGCTGCTAGTTAACAACCTCTTGCATATGAGGATGCACACATGAGATCATGTAGCATTCCGTCTTGGACCCGGTGGTTCTAGTTGGGACATTACATATTACTATTTATTTCTAATTATTATCAATTATTACTAATAATTAGCATTTATTATTAATTATTACTAATTATTACTAATTAATACTATTTATTACTAATTACCACTATTTATTACTAATTATCAAATTATTACTATTTTTTACTAATTATTACATATTATTGTTATTTATTACTAATTATTACTAATTACTTCTATTTAATACTAATTATTACTAATTTCCACTATTTATTACTATTTATTAGTAATTATTACTAATTACTTCTAATTGTTACTATTTATTACTAATTATTACTAATTACCCCTAATTATTTCTAATTATTACTAATTATTACTAATTATTACAAATTATTACTAATTAATACTATTTATTACTAATTACTAGAATTTTATACCAATTAATACTAATTCTTTCTAATTAATACTAAACAATATATTTGTACAAATAAATAATGAAAAATAATAATATCTAATTCTAATTATAATTTAATTACCGCTAATTAATAATAATTATTACTAATATAAATTAAAATGAATTGACTAAAAAATAAAAGCAACAAATAAATACCTTAAAACTGAGTCTTTCTTTGGATGAAAGTCTTTAAAATTGGTCCGTTGTAAGAATAAAAAGTTTGAAAAAAACTGAATAGAGAAATATGAGAATAGAGAAGGAGCGGGAACTTGAGAGAATTGTGAAATGGGAAAAATTCATATGAGGTTATATATAGGTTAGATCATTTCCAAGAGGGTTATTTGCGACGGGTCTTGTCGCAAATGCTATCCCCATATTAATTAAGGGTGATGGTTAAAAAGCATTTGCGATGGAAACCGTCGCAAATACTTTCCTACCGACTTATTATTTACGACGGGCCATGGAAAATAGTTTTTTTGTGATGGAGCCTGTCGCAACTATTTCATCAGTTATTAATTGAGGTGGTGGTAAATGATAGTATTTGTGATGGGTCCCATTGAAAATATTAAATTATCTATGATGAATCGTTGAAAATATTATCCCCTAGACATATTATTTGCGATGGGGATCCACCCCCATCACAAATAACTGAAACCCAAGAAGGGTATTTGCAACTGGGACTATAACCTAGTCATAAATACCCTTCTCTTGCAAGCATTCACATGGCACACCAAAGGTATTTGCGATGGTCCGTTGCAAATAACCCGTCATAATAAGTAATTTTTTTTGTAGTGATAATATATAATTTCAAGACTTGTGAAACACTTAACATAAATTGAAAAATTTATGCATAACTAATCTTAGAATTACAAACATAGTATCTTTGTGAATATTCTCTTGTCATAAAAATATTTTCAAATCCTTCATAATGGTTTGTAAATAAAATGTGAATTCACCCAATCATATGCATTAAGAGTTTCAAACTAGGTATGTAGCAAGGACTGTTGTCATTCACCAAGTGACGATCAAGTCAAATCCCAATACACCCTTTTTAGAGTTATTACCCATAGTTACAACTATCCCAAATCCACATCCACTTATAGCATTCAGATAAGGACATACTGCTAGGAAAACCACATAATCTATACCTTACCAAAACATTGGGATGTTATCTTATACTTTGTCCTCTCCTCAAAGTTAGTCATAGGGTACTATTCTAGAATCTATTTTTTTCTAAAAATATTTTCCATGGTTTTTATTAAACTTTCTCTGATACTAGTTTTAAAGGCACAATACCTAGTAGCCCAAAGTTGGTGGTTAATTTTTTTACATTGGTTCTAAGTGACCACATATCTATGGACTTAATAGTTTAGCAGTATTGGAAAATTAGATGCATACTTGAAACTCACATTACATGTTAAAAACTTAAGATACAACATTATATTTTCTTTGAAAACACCATTATTAACTTTAGAATATCCCTACATATCAATCATAATACACTTCCTAGCATCCTGGGGTAGGAAACATAAGAAAATATTGAGTTAGATGCCCAGTAAGGGTATGTGTACAATAGAAGTTATCATGAATAAACAAGGCATAATCAAAATGGAAAGGTAAATATTTGAAAACGAATTTCATGTAATCAATAACTAGATCATGAAGAATAATATGACAAGAATAAATGATGATCAAATAATTCCATATAAATAATCACACGAGATTAATACTTATCCATTAATATCATAACTAATCCAATAATCACATGAAAATTAATAACTAATCTCATAATGAGGGAATGCATAATTTCAGACATCATAAACATACCTTTAAATCCTTGTGTGAAAACGTCTTACATAAATGGGTAAGACCTCATCCAAATACCCAAGCTAGTTTGTCTCATGAGACCTACTAATGTGTCAAGGGGATATAAAAGGCCCCTCCAGTCACTTAATAAGTCTAATTCATTCCTTATATGAAAGGGGTGAAACATAATCAACAAAAACATTCATATTGAAAAACTAGCATACATAATCTTAATAATTTCCCTAATCAATAAACATAATAATAAACCATTTAGAGTAATATGGAGAATGATATCAAAATACTACATCCCCAGTCAAAATGATCATAAAATATCTAGATAAATAATAAGGATAGAATCATTACAACGTATCACCAGTGTATCATAAGTACACCGAGGGCTATTTTCATCGATAAATAGAAATACCATTAAAATTTCATTAAAACATTTTTAAGTAAACTACCCCATTACCTTTGAAAATCAAAATTTAAAACTAAAATTTTTCAAAATATTAGAGGAAAAAAATTATTTGAAAATAACTTTATAAAATTTTAAAGTAATTTTCACTATAATGAGTGTTCATTATGGTGAGAAAGTTATATTCATTCCAAGTACATTAAACTAAAGATTCCTTTCACATTTTTGTAAGAAAATTAAAAAATACCTTGTTCAGAAATTGACAAGAATATTACTTCTATTGTTTTTGTAAAAAACGAATAATGGGTAAAAATAACTTTAAATAATCATAATAAAATATTAAAAATGTTCATGAAACATTTTTAGAAAACATCAATATGGAAGAAAATGTGTTTTTTGACCGAAGGGAGAAATAAAGTCAAGTTTTCTTAAAACAAAATTCTCAATCATTTTAAGTAAAAAAGAGAGGAAAGTGGTATTATTACTTAAAAAGTTCATGAATAAACATAGTATAATAAAATATATTATTTTTAATATATAATTATCAATTAATTCCCCTAATAAACACTTTAACATAAATAATCCTGAATAATAATTAAATTGTGAAATAAATCCCCACCTTAAGTTTGACTTCCTTTGTATGTGTCTGAACCTCCTATATAATAAAAATTATATATATATATATATATATTAAAGAAACATACTAATATATATAACACATTATATTATTTAATTATAATATTTTATCATCAGTTTATTAATAACTCTTTGTTAAAATTGTTGCTTTGGGTAATAACGGCTTCATTTTTCATGTATATTTTGGTTTGGTAGTTTCGGTCCTTGTACTTTGATCATGGTTAAATATTATATAGAGTACTAACCATGATATAATATATCATATATATTCATTATATATCTAATTATAATAGTATATAAAAATTATAAATAGAAAAATGAGTTACACTGTTCATGGAGACGATAGACCGTATGTACGAATGAATGTTGTTTTCATTTTTTTGATGGATGAAACAAAAGAAATGTAAATAATAATTATAATTTAAATAATAATTATTATATCATATAAATAATTTATGTTTATAAAATACATCGTTATTACCATACATGTAAAAATAAAACAAAAAACAAATCACATCGTTTTGTTGAGGTGGTAGTCCACACGTACGCACGAACAATGTTATTGCTTTCCATTTGATGGAAGAGGAGATGAATATAAGTTATTAAATTAACATAATAAAATTTAATTATATGTTAGATACTGGTTTTATTATATTTGAATTATTAATACATTAATTAAGGTGGTTAGAGAAGAGGTAAAAGAAAGACCTTACTGAAGACAATTATCTTTGCTTAGAAAAACCTCATTTAGTTCTCTTATTAAGGACCATATGGTTAGACAATTAGGGGGAAAAATAGATATTGAATATGGATTAGAATGTTTTTGGGATATTTTGGTAGGTTTTTTTCAAGATAAATGGATTAATAGGTGTAAATAAGTGAGGGGAGGATGTGATCTTTTATAATTGAGGAGGAGTGACATTTTGGTAAATACCCAAAATTATTCAATAATGGGAAGTCACCATCAACCAAAGTGACAAAAAAATTAATAAATAATGGAATAGAGATAATTTAATATAAATAAAAATATATAATAGAAAAAATAAACATGTTTTAAACTTTTAATTCCCTTACCTTCTAAGTTTACTTTTACCTTTTTAGTTTCGACTATAGTGACTAGTTTTTTTATTTACCTTGGTAATATTTCCTTTAATCCTAAAAAATAAATGATCGTTCTTAGATATGTTTTAAACAATTATTCTAAATATTAAATCTAATTTATCAAATAAAATTCCGATGTTTTGGTAAAACTAATTTTAACACAAGTGCATGTAACGCGCAAAACCGTGTTTTAACCTTAACCATCACAATTAATTTTTGCTATTTTTTACTATTCATCATGAACACAAATTAAGGTAAAATTATTAGATAATATTAGTTATTATTATTAAAATTATGGAATCAACTTTAAAAAATTTAATTCATATAAGTAATATAATTTAATTTAAAATTAAATCTGTAAGTGCGACGAAAAAATAGTTTTCCAAAGAAAACGTTTTCTTAAGTATAAATAGTTTTTATTTAAAAATTCAACATAAAATTGATTAAAATAAAATAAATTATATTAATAATAATATAATTGAGCTAATTTTACTTCTAAAATAATTTCAAAATAATTGAAATTTATAAATACTTTAAACGAAAAGGTAGTTTTCAATAAAAATTCGTATTTTTTACTATTTATAAAAAAATTAATATTTTCATAAAATTCTCAAAAAGTCAATCTAAGATAATTATTCAATTATGATTTAAAAAATATATTTTTATTAAAATAATTTTTTTACAATTTTTAAAAATTAATTTTAAAATAAGTGTGCAAAATGCAATGAAACTGCTCTTTAGAAAAAACATAGTTTTTAAGCACTAAACTGAGTTTATTCTTATTTCATGCCTAGAAAAAATATTAGATTAATGATAAAAAATTTGATTTAATATATAATATATAAATTTCATTAAAATCATTCAGCAATAGTGATTAATTTAATTTATTAAGATAAAAAAACACTGCACACATAAAAACAGTTTTTTATTCTTTTAGGTTCAAATGATTTCTATTTTTATTTCTAATCAATTGATAACAATTGATTTTTTTTATACATGAGTAAAAAAAATATTTGAAATTTTTTTTAGTCATATTCATACCTTATAATTTATTGGCTAGTTTATAATGATATAAAATATTGTGGTTCATTTAGAATCATGGTTTTCTGTGTCGCATGCTATTGAAGAGATTAAATTTATTTAAAAGAAAATATACCATAAAGTCTTGAGGAGTTAAAATGATTAAATAAGGTTTTTGATTTTTTAAAATAAATAATCTCTGAATTATAATAATTATTTTAAATTCATTGGATTCATTGATATTGATAATTCTATCAGAACCATAAATCATTTTTCTTGAAAATAAACTTATTCAAAAAATGGGTTTTTACACGAGACATGCTTTGAAATTAAAATTAATTTCCCTAAACATATAAATTTTATTGGATAAAATGATTATTATATTTGAGATAATAATTTTAATATAATTTATTATGTAAAATTTAATATTTGGTTTTAAAATTTAGATATGTAGGATTAATGTTAATTACCACGATAATAGCAAAAAAATTATTTTAAAATTATTGTTTTATTAATATCAAGGAATTTATATCAAATAAATCAAATTAAAAAACTTTAAATAATGAATATTATATGATTTATAAACACATAAATAAATATATTAACACTCATTTATTTTTTAATCAATTCTAAATAATATTAAGTATCTATAATGGTCAAAATGTTATTTTTTATTCTAAAACAATTTTTCTACACATTATCCATTTTAATTTTAAAGTTATTTTTTTAATATTTATATTTTTAATTGAACTAAACATAATTTAAATTTAGTTTAATAAAAACCAAATTTGGTTATCTGGGTCATTATATATTCTTAATAAAACATAAAATCATTTAGTTAAAAAATAGTTACCCAGTTTAAAAGTAAATGAGTTAAATATAAAAAATTAATGGTAAAAACCATATAACATGTTTAAAAAATGTGCATAAAGAAATTTTTGAATATTTATCGACCAAAATACACCCCATATGAAATAATTTTGATCTATTGACCTTGAAATAGTGTCCTGGCATTATCAAAATATAAGGGGTGTTTCAAAAAGTGTCTTTTTCATCTCTTATAAAAGGGTATCACTTGCACCCTATCAAACACAAAACTCCCTTTCAAATTACTCCATAGAACTCTGAACCTTTTATATCCCTATAAATTTCTCCCAAAAATTAATCTCTTGGTCACTAATAGTTATCCTAATACATTTAATTGCAAGAGAATTTCTAAGGAAAAATCAAGTCTCCAACATAAGTATTATCTCCTTACAAAGATTTTTTTTCTTAATCTTTCTCAGGAAAATATCTTATCACCATAATAATATAATTAATTATGTATCATTAGTATAATTATAAGTTTTTATATTAATGGTATAAACCTTATTTATTCATTTTCATCCATATATAAAAACAAAATAACATCGTTAGTGCGTTGTGCTCACTACTGTCTCCACAAAGCGACATCATTTTTTTTATTAGCACCTTTTATGGATGGTATGAATGGTGGTAATGATGAATAAATATTATATATATAATATAACTATGATTATAAAATTTCAATTTAATATCCATCTTCAACCCCTCTCACGAGTTGAGAAACGAGAACACTAATCACGCGTATGTGCGGATTACCGCCTCCATGATGAAACATTTTTCGTTTTTTCATATGGATTTTCATGAATTATATAAAAATATTTAAATAAGATTCACAATAATAAAAAATAAAAATAAAATCATTATTATTCTGTTATAATGGTATTAGTTCAAAATTAATACCCCCTTAACTATCACACCCTGACCCGACACTTTGCAGTTATTTTATTTATTTTTGAGTTCCTATTTAACTTTATTACTTTCCAAGTCCTTTTTAAAAAAATTAAATCAGTTGAATAAAAAAAATAATAAAAATAAAATAAAAATAAAAAACCTAATCTCCTTTCCCCCTCCCCCTTTTACCTTCCGTGTCACCCTACTTCCTCCGGTCGTGTGACGCAGACCCCCCCGATCTCCTCTAGTTGCACGCATGACACCCTTTACTGAGCCCCTGTTTCTCTGCCGATTTCAACTGATTTCTCCAGGTTTCTCACCCGATTCATCGAGGTAATTTCTCTTCTCACCTCTTCTCAAGTTTTTCAGTGATTTTTTTCTCCCCCATCACCCTTTACCATTTTTACAAAACCATAGGTCATGGATTGATTGAATTTTTTATTTTCTTTCGTTTTTTGGGTATAAAATTGGTCTCCAAAACTTCCTCACACATGTTTCTGCATTTTATGCTGAAGGAAAAGTGATTTGGTCTATTATGGTACATCCACCGTCATTTGAGGTAGGTGATTCAATGCCTTATAATTTTTAAAGGATTTTATTTGTTTGTGTAGTTAATTTTAACATGTTCTAAATTTTATTTAGGTGGTGCGAAGTTTGTTTTGGTAATGTTTTAACATTCTTATGGGTTAAAAATGAGTTTTTTCAAAATAAATGGATATGTTTTGTGCATATTGTATTTCAATTTTTATTGAAAAGAGTTTTATGCCTTTTTTGGAAAGGGAAAATTGTAATTTCAAAGGCACTTGAGGTGTGTATTTGTTCGTAATGAGTTTTTATTGAAGAATGGAGTAGTGTTGGCCTATAGTCCTTGTCATATATTTTAAGTATGAATTGTAAATTGTTTAATCATAAAAAAGAATGTTTTGGAAATTATTTCAGGTTGTGTATGGATTTATAAAAAGAGGATTTCCATGGAATTGGTTGAGAAATGGTGTGTTCTTCTTATGGTTGTAAAAAGGGGAATTTTGTGAATTTTGTAGGTAATGGTAAACACATTTAAAATAGGTTTGTGGTGTGATTAAAATGGAAAATGTATTAGTATTTTCATGTAGGAAGTTTTTGTGAACTTATTAGTATGAGTTGTGAATTCTTTAAATAACGGGAATCTTGTTTTAGAAATGATCTTGTTTTATGTGTGGATTCAAAAATGGGGTCTTAGACTATGGTTTTGAGTGATAAATTGTGTGCCTCTATAGTGTATTGATAAATGGAGTTTTATGAATTAATTTTTTTTTGAAAAAGGATTTTGGTGTGTGTAAAATGAAAAGTGGGTTGTTCATGAAATTGATGATTTTTGGTTCATAATAGGTTAACTAGATTTATCAGTGTCTCCTCAAAGGGTTTCACACACATACATAGGTACATATATCTCTATATATATAAATCTTCCTTGCACATATTCCCTCATTTCATGGAGAATATGTGCATTGGATTAAGGGGTATATATATAGGAGTGTATGTGCGTGAAATTGTGGAGAGATCTTCTTCAGAGGCATCGATTGACAGATTGTTTGGCTCAGTTCTCTCCTTTTGAGGTAGGATACCTTTGCATTTTCCTTTAAATTAAATAATTATTGGTTTCTTGATTTTCATACATTTATTTAATATTAATTATTAATGTAATACCTTTAGAATAAATTCTTATTTTAAAATAGTGTGATTTTCTCTATGTATTTGAATTGAATGGAATTTTTTGTTAAATGTGATTACTAAGTGTTTTATGAAATACCCCTTTTTCCCTTATAATTGTGCTTTGGATTTAAAGTAGTGAATTGGGTTTATGAAATGGGGTTTCCAAGTGTGTTTCTGGTTTTCAATGTGGTGTGCATGTGATTCTTTAATAAATAGTTTGGCCTGAGAAAATCATGTGAGGCCTAGTTGTAATTTTTGTAAAACTAGTTATCTTAAAAAATTTCCTAGGAATGGGTACCCACCTTGTTGGTTGAGGAAATATGGGATTTTCCTTAGTTTGGGAGTTACCCTGTGAAATGATGGTTTAAAGGAGAGGTACTTGTTCCTTGGGGTGACTCTAGGGTGACCTTGTGGCATGTGTTGACGGTGTGTGATGATTATACTTGTGACTGGATACTTTTTTGAAAGTATTGGCTCACCCCTTTTTTAGTATGAACATGGAAATCTAGCATTGAGAGTGAATTATTGACGAATTATTGATCCACTAGTCTAGTTTATTGCACTAGATATTAGCCCATAATAGAGGGATATTTTATTATCATTACTATGGGATAGAGCCCCTTGATTATACCAGGTAGGGAAAAGATCGGTATTTTGGGCATTATAACCTCATCAGGTAGGGAATTCCTTCGGGATGAGTCACATGTATCGTACATTCTAGATTATTCATTAGATCCTAGGTTCTACCATGTATTTCAGCATTTAGTTATCTGTGGAAGATGGCTGTAATGAATCATTTGGTTGGTTACTCTTGTGTGATATCTTTTCATTGTCCTTACTATATGACTCTTGTGCTTAATTTCTAACTAGTGTGGATTTACACACCAAAAATTGATTAAATATTTTTAAATGTTTATGTAAAGTTGATTTATAAATTCCTTACACTTTCTTATTCTCTATCCCAATTTCATTAAAAGGTTAAAGATTACTTCTTGGAAAAGAAATTGGTTTAAATAAAAAGGGAAATGGACTATGATTTTATTTTATGGGAAAATTTGTGAAAAAATTACTTTTATACACTGTAACTCAAACCTAAAAGTGATGTTTCTTTATTTAAAGGAAATTCATTTGGAATATATTACTTGGGCACACCTACAGAGTTTTAATACTCACACCAATACTTTGTTCTTGTTTCCTGTCTCAGGTGCATGTTTCAGCTTGATCGCGATCACTATGGGTGATGTTGAGTCTTATGATCAGAGTGTGACCCATAAGGTCACGTGGAGTTTTAGTGGTCATCAGGTTTGATTAGTTTTATTTTTCAATTCTTTCTTAATTGTTATATTTTGTTTAATTATTTTGGGCTACTTTTTTATTATTCAACTACTTTTTATTATTTATATTGGTTGAAATCATTTCCATCGTCACTTTTTTGATGCTCTTGGTGCTTGTCACCGGCCCGAGAGGATTGGGAACACCTCTTGGGCATTGTTGTGGGCCGAATTAGGTGACTGGTTCAGGGTCGACCTAGGTTGGTTTATGAAAAAATGGTATCAAAGGAGGTTCTTTTGAGCACCTAGCTTTTAGAGTGCACTTTTTTATTTGGGTTTTCAAGGTAGATGGATTAGGACTATCAGATATTGGGGTGTAGGTCTGGGGGACTTTCTAGACAACACTTTCTAGACCAAACCTTGAGTTTCCATGGTAAGTGTGGGATTTCTTGGGTTATTTGGTTATTTTGGGTTTCTTGGTTTTTAGGAAAATGAAACGAGAGTCAGGATAATGGTCTCAGTGAGCTCATAGGGCCTGTCAAGCCATGTGGAGCTAGGGAAGTGGTCCTAAAAGACTCTTGGTGATGGTGGATTGATTGGTATATGGATTCCAACCATATGGCCAAGACACCCATCTACACTAGTTTTCCTTTGTGGGTTGCTTTTGTTTGTACTTATGGTTGGACTAAGATGATTTTAGGGTGTTTTTATTTAGATTTTAAAATGATGTTTTTTTTTAAAAAATGATGATTGATTTATCCAAAATGATATTTACAAAACCAAAAGTTTGAATCTTTTTTAGAGTGAAATGGGTTGTTTTAAAAATGGGAGTTATTTTGGAAAATGTGTTCTAATTTTTCGAATGGTTTGGTGAAATAAGAAATTTTAAAATGAATGTGGAGTTTGAAAATGTTTTTATTTAATTATAAGGTGGTTTTAAAATTGGAAGGGGTATTTTTAAAGTGGGTTTGAAAGTGATAATGTTTCTTTTGTCTGACTCTTGGTATTCCTATGAGTGCTCACATATAGGTATATGGGTGCATGTATGTGGTAAGTGGATGGGTGCTTGAGCTAGTATGGGAATGTATATATGTAAGGATAAATGGAATAATAATGGTCAGTGTTTGGATCTTAAGTCTTGTTATGTTTTATGAAAATGTTCTTTAAAAAGGAGGATTTCAATGTTTCAAAAAAATGGAGCATGTGATACTGCATTTTTGTGTTTGGTGTTTTCATTTTTGGGCCTTGGATTTAATGTTTTGGAGGTGTGATTGAAATGAATTTTTTATTTTGGTTTGTTGATTTGAAAATGAGATATGTAATTTTTATTCATGATACGTTTTGATTTGGTTTCGTGCCCCCTATTTTAATATTACATCCCCACTGAGTTCTAAAAGATTTTGAGAAGCATCTAAGTTCTTTCATCACGTGTCTTTCGATTGATCAAGTCATGCTTTAGACGTTCATGTTATCCATTTTGGATATGGAGCATAGTGGTCCTCAATATCAGAAGTTTGTCTAGAGGTTCTAAGAGTCGAAGCCTCCTCATTTATTTGGGTAGTTAGAACCAGGAAAATCTAAGGAATGGCTCCAAAATATTGAGGAAGTCTTTGCTCAGCTTGGATCTCTTGAACCTCTCAAGACTAATATTTCCACCTTAAGGTTGGAAGGCCTAGGTTGGGAATGGTGGAGGTCTTTTCTTTAGGCCAAACTGTAGAAGAATTACCCATGGTAATGCTTTAAAGATTTGTTCATCCAGTTGTACTTCCCTGATGAAGTAAAGATAATGATGGGTTCAATATTGTATGGTATTGAGTACAGAGATTCAATGGTGTTGAAGTATGCTAAGAACTTCACTGAGTTAGTTTCGTATGTCCCAAAACTTTTCGGGGATGAATTTTTGAAAGCCAGATTCTTTGAGAGGGGTCTCCGATCATAATTCCTTAAGGTAGTGTCTTTATTCCCTGATGATTATGAAGAAGTCATGAGGAATGATGTTCAGGTTGAAGCTGATTTTGTAGTGTCTAGTCAGTTGAGAATAGGTATAGAAATGATATTATTTTAGGCCTCACCTAATTCATCTGAGAGGAAGTTCTAACCATGTTTTCATTGTGGGGAGCCTGGGCATAGGAAGTTTTCATGTTGCAAATCACTTAAGATCAATCTTACCTGTGTCCATTTAGGTCATTTTAGAAGGTTTTTCTTGGGTGGATCTTGGAAGTGACATGGATCTAGATCCACTGCCATAGATAACCTTTCAGTTCAGCTCAATCAAAAGCTTCTTTTGTTGTAAATGCCCTTTTTGTTTTAATTAATGTAATATGCGGGGTTGTTTTATTTTGGGTATGGATAATGATGTTGATGGTATTTTTGGAAATTTATTTTAATTAGAATTCAATTGTAATGTTTTTAATGTTGTTTATATAGAATTTTGGTGGTTTTTTCCCATTCTTCATTTCTTTGGGGTTTTCTGGTCTTTGTTAGGATTCGAGAGTTATTCTGTCTTGAGAAATCAATGTTTTTTTGGAGTCATAATATGGTGGGGAGGCTACCATGGGATGATCTCATGATAAACCCAAATTCTAGGTGTCCTTGGTTAAATACTTTCTTATTTCCACTCTATTTAACCCTAATCATAGTTGTTGGTCGATTTGAATAGTGAGTTATGTAACAGATGATCGTGGAAAATCCTAAATAGAGAATAATGAGTTTCTTTGATGGTTTTTGTGTTAGTGGTTAGGGTGTTCCTTGTTGGCTTATGTATAGAAAATAGTATGTATCCCCTTTGTAATCTCTTCATTATTTGTTCTAGCTCTTTGGGCTTGTGTGCTATTTTACTTGGATGTCAGTTTCTTTTAAGGATGGTCTTTTAGTTTCGTTTGGGAGTCTGTAGTTATAGGTTTTGAATAAAAGCGAGTGTTCATTCTTTGGTATTTGAGTTTTTAGGTTTTTCTATGGGTTGTAGTTCATATTTTCTTTGGCCCTGATAAATTTAATCTCTTGGGAATTTTTGGAGGTAGAAAGTGTCATGGTGGGGAGAATTGTCACACCCTAACCCCACACTTTGCAGTTATTTTATTTATTTTTTTCCTATTTAATTTTATTCCCTTATGAATTATTTTTTAAAATTAAATCAATTGAATTAAAAGTAAAATTAAAAACCTAATCTACTCCCCAACCCCCCTTTACCTCACATGTCGCCCCTACTTACTCATTTCATGTGACGTAGACCCCCCTAATCCCCTCCATCAGCGTGCACTACACCCTCCAAAGATCCCCTCTTTCTCTACTGGTTTCACCTGATTTCTCTAGGTTTATTTCCCGATCCATCGAGGTACGGTCTCTACTCCCCTATTCTCAGGTTTTTAAATGATTTTTCTTCTCCCTCATCACCTTGTACCATTTTTCCAAAACCCTAGGTCATGGATTGATCAAGTTTTTTATTTTATTCAATTTTTTAGGCATGCGGTGGGTCTCCTAGGCTTCCTTGTGCATGTTTTGGCATTCTCCACCGAAGGAGAAGTGATTTGGTCTATTTTGGTTAATCCACCATTATTTTAGGTAGGTAATTCCATGCCTTATCATCTTTAGAAGATTTTATTTGTTTGTGTAGTTATTATTTGTAACACCCGAGAATTTTATGAGAAATATTTTTGTTTTTATAAATCATAAAAGGAATCTTTCACTACACACAACACTAGATTGGCTTGCTTTACACGCAATCGCGGCCTTCCTCGATAGCTTGCGTCGTACGCAATACCGAGTTTCACTAAACAATGATATGCTATTAAAATATTATTAAAAATAGCCGTTATGAATAGTAATAACCACTTTTTTGAAATTTTATAAATTTTATTTTTCAAAATGGACTTCATTTTTGGATTCGGAATATCGAAATTATCCTAGGGTGAAATTTTGGTATTTTTCTGAAAACTTTCAATTTTTGATGAATAGTGAAACCACTAAGTGGTAGTTAAAAAAATGAATTTTTCATAAAACTTAATTTTACCGCTTCTGTGAGTGGAATTTAAAAAATCCGAGAGACACGGTTGATGTCAGTAAGTAAAATGTGGTTCAATGAGATGAAAATAATTTTTGGTGAATAGTAACTTTTTACTTTTATTTACCACGGTTAAAAGTAAATAAGGTAATTAAGAGTAAAAATGATATTATTATTACCCTAAAACATGTCCTAATTCTATTTTATAAGTGTAATTCGACCAAAAACAAACTTAGGAATAAAATATTACCATTTAGGCCCACTTGGATTAGATTAGGACATTTATTATTAATTTATTTAAAGAAGGGTTAAAATAGTTAAAATCAAAGTTTAATAAGTAAATAATTTTTAATATAAGGTTATATATAAGATAAATTCGACTATAAATATTCATTAGAAAGATAAAAATATTTACTACATAATGGTATTTTATTTGTAATTTTTAGACATTAAATAATTTAATTTATTTATGACACAAAGATGATGCAGTAATTATCTTATTAATGAAATATTGACATAATTGATGTTATAAATACTAAAATAAATGTAATTTGAGACTTTTTATGAATTCCACTAATTTTATAGGTCAATATGACATGTTATTATTGATTTAATTAACTTTTTTAGAACTAATCATTCTATTATGATTTTCACAAAAATCAATTACTAAATAGTGTCAAAATTGACATAAAATAGTTTTTAAAACAAATATTATATTATTAATTGTTATTTTATTCCTAAAAATCTAAGGTTCGGCAAAATGAATTAGATAAGGTTATATATATTAATAATAAACAACTTGGGGTTCGTTTGGATTGTTATAGTAAGTTTATTAACCTTATAGTGTAAGAACACAAGAAGACACGGTAAAAATAAAATTATTTAACTTAATGTTAAATCTAAATGATAAGGTCCAAATAAGAACCTAAACTTGTCTAAATTCTATTGTATGGGAGGATTTCGACCCATACCCACCTTATCGTCGAAATAAATCAATTTGGAGCTATTTAAAACCGAATTTGGCTTTACAATAAAATAATATTTTTAGTTATTCCAAAGGTACCCCTCTCCTCCCTTATAAAAGGGCACCTCCTCCCTCTCTTCCTCACACCACTTTCATCCTTCAAGCTCCGCCAACCCCTGCCACTTTCTCCTCTACACTTCCCTAGAGACATCCTAGAGTTCCTAGTCTTCTTCAAAGACCAATTTTAGTTCCCTAAAAGGAGGTCTCAAAGAAGCACTTCCAAGAAGAGGAAATGTCCATTACCGATTCTTTCATCTTTATTTCTTCTTCCACTTATTCTTCTTTAGTTGTTTCATTATGAAGTAATAACATCAGTATCAATCATATACTGATATGTTATTATAAGTATGAAACAACCCTATTTCACCATCTATCCATCCTACGGAAAATGAAATCACCGCGCTTGCGTACGTACGGAATACCGTCTCCACGCCGTGGTGTAATCTATTTTCCACCACCACCTTAATTGGATGGGTATAATGGTGTAAATAATTACTATATATGATTATTGTAAAGTGATATTTATTATGAAATAGTATACATACACTCCAATACAATTCCATGATCATGGGAATGATATCGTCGCTCGTGCGTACTTACGGAATACCGTCTCCACGATGTGATGCGACTCGTTCTACATGATCTTCATTGCATAATGATTATATAAATGAATTGAATGAATGAATATGATATATATTACACTAATAACATTATGTAAATGAGGTATCTATAATATAAAGAGAATAATAAGAATTTATTCGACAAAACACGCATAAGAACAAAAAGTAATAAACACCCGAATAACAAGTTGTAATGAAATATTACTAATAAGAAGCTAATAATATGACCATATGTGATATCATAACAATTAGTATGATTATGGAATAAGTCAATAACATTATTTAAATCATTATAAAGGAGGTTCAGATACGTACAAAGCATATCAGACCTAAGGTAATGGAAATATCACAATCTCATTTTTATCCGAGATTGTTTATACTTTGGAATTTACTAGGGTGTATTTTATCATCCACATCCATGTTTCCTCTATATGTAATATTATTTCCATTCACCTACAATTTTTTAAATCCTATTTTACCATTCGGTGAGTTTTTAGTAAAATATATGAAAGGAATCTTTTGTCGTTTTTCGTACGAGGTACTTTTTTGACTTTTCTGACAAAAGTATGAGAAGAATGTTTTTTTAACTTATATGGAATGAATGGATTTTTAAAACATTATTTCCAAGAATATTCCTTTACAAGTTTTCAAGTTTATTTTTAATCAAATTCTTTTAGTTTAAAATTGTATGACATGTTAAGAAAGGAAAAATGTTTTTGAAGTAGAAAGGATATTTTCCTCAAGAATGGAGTTCAAGTGTTTTATCAAAATTATTTTCCATCTAAGATAATATAGGGTTCTGATTATATCCCTATCATTACACTAATTTGATTATATTGTGATGGAATTATTTTTATGAATTCATTTATCTTATATGAATTGTTTTATGATGTCACGATGTTTAAGAATTCCATTTTTATTACATGGGTTATGCAATGATGTATGATTTATGATTTTTGTGGAACACATAAGAGTGATTTAATTATGTGATGGGTGGGACCTATATCTCCCTCCAATGCATTGGGTAAAGATTTTATATCTCATGAGATAGACATGGCTGGAACGGCAGGTTAAACCAGTTCAGTGAAACAGGACTGAAACGAGGAGTGAACTCGATTCAAAAATGGACTTTGTCCACTAAGATAATATTGGAAATGAGTATTGACTAATAAGAAATGATTCTCTATGATTATGTGTGTATGACAAAAAGTTTTATATTTTAAGTTATGATTATTGGGATTACATTTCACTACTATGATTTATCCCATGTTATGAAATTATGATTTCTTTTGCAGGTTAAGATTTCCAAAAGTTATGCTCTTATGTATATTATGTGATTAATATTTATTTTGTTTACCATTACTAAGCATTTGAGCTCACCCTTTTGTATGTTTTATTTCCCCAGGTCAGGAAGAAGGTTATTAAGTAGAATATGCCAAAATGGGACTCTAGATATGATGAAATAAATGGGAGGCAAAGTAGATGATTTATGAACCAGTTGTTTATGCTTTCCAGTTTCTAAAGACACTATACCTATACGGTCCTTTCATGGTTTTGTTATATGTTGTAATAAGTGTGCTTCAATTTTGAAGTAATAACATTGTATGTAAATTATGGGTCGTTATAGTTGGTATCAGAGGCAAAGGAGGTAGGAATGTATCCGATCCTTGGGAACTCTCACATGTGAGCGTTGGACGAAGCATGGATCTCCGCCCAAGGGCTTCATGAGGAAATGGATGCCACTAGGGATGGTGGTGTGTCCCGCCCAGGGGGTGTAGCCGCCCATGGAGTGCCCTGATAGGTATCAACTATAGTCCACTGGAAGTAATTCCAGACCGTTATAGTTGGTATCAGAGGAAAGATATAGTCAACCTTTGGAAACTAGGATGTGAAAGCCTTAGTAAGAACCCTAAGGATAATTCTAAGCATAGAACACAATCTTAGTGTTTTATAAATGACCATGAATAACCTAGGATAAGACCTTAAGTGTGAAATTTTATTCTTGATTATGTGGTTTTACTATTATAATTAGTGTTGCTCACACTATTCTTCTTGGTTTTAGTCAATGGCTGGAACCCGAAGGAACCGTGTTAATGCAGAATGCGACGGGAAATGCAATTATTGTCCCCCCTGAGCAACCAAACGTTATGGGGGATGGAATGAAAAATCTTGTAGCCATGCTCACACAACTTTCTCAAGATATGAATCATGCAGGACTTACAAACGAGCAAAGGATTTCCTACATAATGGTGTTTTATTTGTAATTTTTAGACATTAAATAATTTAATTTATTTATGACACAAAGATGATGCAATAATTATCTTATTAATGAAATATTTACATAATTGATATTATAAATACCCAAATAAATGTAATTTGAGACTTTTTATGAATTACACTAATTTTATAGGTTAATATGACATGTAATTATTGATTTAATTAACTTTTTTCGAACTAATCATTCTGTTATGATTTTCACAAAAATCAATTACTAAATAGTGTCAAAATTGACATAAAATAGTTTTTAAAAAAAATATTATATTATTAATTGTTATTTTATTCCTAAAAATCTGAGGTTAGGCCAAATTACTTAGATAAGGTTATATATATTAATAATAAACAACTTGGGGTTCGTTTGGATTGTTATAGTAAGTTTATTAACCTTATAGTGTAAGAACACAAGCAGACACGGTAAAAGTAAAATTATTTAACTTAATGTTAAATCTTAATGATAAGGTCAAAATAGGAACCTAAACATATCTAAATTCTGTTGGATGAGATTATTTCGACCCATCCCCACCTTATCTTAGAAATAAATCAATTTTTAGCTATTTAAAATCGAATTTGGCTTTATAATAAAATAATATTTTTAGTTATTCCAAAGGTACCCCTTTTCTCCCTTATAAAAGGGAACCTCCTCCCTCTCTTCCTCACACAACTTTGAGCCTTCAATCTCGGCCAAACCCTGCCACTTTATCCTCTCCACTTACCTATAGACATCCTAGAGGTCTTGGTATTCTTCAAAGACCAATTTTAGTTCCCTAAAAGGAGGTCTCAAAGAAGCACTTCAAAGAAGAGGTAATGTCCGTTACCGATTCTTTCACCTTTATTTCTTCTTCCACTTCTTCTTCTTTAGTTGTTTCATTATAAAGTAATAACATAAGTATCACTCATATACTGATATGTTATTATAAGTATTAAACAACCCTATTTCGCCATCTATCCATCCTACGGAAAATGAAATCACCGCGCGTGCGTACGTACGAAATACCGTCTCCACGCCGTGGTGTAATCTATTTTCCACCACCACCTTACTTGGATGGGTATAATGGTGTAAATAATGACTATATATGATTATTTTAAAGTGATATTGATTCTGAAATAGTATACATACACTCCAATACAATTCCATGATCATGGGAACGATATCATCGTTCGTGCGTACATACGGCATACCGTCTCCACGATGTGATGTGACTCGTTCTACATGATCTTCATTGCATAATGATTATATAAATGAATTCAATGAATGAATATGATATATATTACACTAATAACATTCTGTAAATTATTTATATATATCCTAAATAGAAGAATAATAATTTATTCGACAAAACATGCATAAGAACAAAAAGTAATAAACACCCGAATAACAAGTTGTAATGAAATATTACTAATAAGAAGCTAAGAATATGACCATATGTGATATAATAACAATGATTATGATTATGGAATAAGTCAATAACATTATTTAAATAATTATACAGGAGGTTCAGATACGTACAAAGCATATCGGACCTAAGGTAAGTGAAATATCACAATCTCATTTTTATCCGAGATTGTTTATACTTTGGCATTTACTGGGGTGTATTTTATCATCCACATCCATGTTTCCTCAATATGTAATATTATTTCCATTCACCTACAATTTTTTAAATCCTATTTTACCCTTCGGTGAGTTTTTAGTAAAGGATATGAAAGGAATCTTTTGTCGTTTTTTGTACGAGGTACTTTTTTGACTTTTACAACAAAAGTACGAGAAGAATGTTTTTTTTAACTTATACGGCATGAATGGATTTTTAAAACATTATTTCCAAGAATCTTCCTTTACAAGATTTCAAGTTTATTTTTAATCAACTTCTTTTAGTTTAAAATTTTATGACATGTTAAGAAAGGAAAATTTTTTTTGAAGCAGAAAGGATATTTTCCTCAAGAATGGAGTTCAAGTGTTTTATCAAAATTATTTTCCATCTAAGATAATATAGGGTTATTATTCTATCCATATCATTACATTGATTTGATTATGTTGTGATGGAATTATTTTTATGAATTCATTTATCTTATATGAATTGTTTTATGATGTCACGATGTTTAAGAATTCCATTTTTATTACATGGGTTATGCAATGATGTATGATTTATGATTTTTGTGGAACACATAAGAATGGTTTCATTATGAGATGGGTGGGACCTATATCTCCCTCCAATGCATTGGGTAAATATTTTATATCTCATGAGATAGACATGGCTGGAACGGCAGGTTAAACCAGTTTAGTGAAACAGGACTGAAATGAGGAGTGAACTCGGTTCAGAAATGGACTTTGTCCACTAAGATAGTCTTGGAAATGAGTCTTGACTAATAAGAAATGATTCTCTATGATTATGTGTGTATGCCACAAAGTTTCATGTTTTAAGTTATGATTATTGGGATTACATTTCACTACTATGATTTATCCCATGTTATGAAATTATGATTTCTTTTGCACGTTAAGATTTCCAAAAGTTAAGATTTTATGTATATTATGTGATTGATATTTCTTTTGTTTACCCTTACTGAGCATTTGAGCTCACCCTTTTGTATGTTTTATTTCCCCAGGTCAGGAAGAAGGTTATTAAGTAGAATATTCCAAAAAGGGACTCCAGATATGATGAAATAAATGGGAGGCAAAGTAGATGCTTTATGAACCAGTTGTTTATGCTTTCCAGTTTCTAAAGACACTATACCTATACGGTCCTTTCATGGTTTTGTTATATGTTGTAATAAGTGTGCTTCAATTTTGAAGTAATAACAATGTATGCAATGTATGGGTCGTTATATTATTAATGTGTTCTAAATTTTATTTGGGTGGTGAGAAGTTTTCTTTGGTAATGTTTTAACATGATTTTGGGTAATAAATGAGTTTTTGAAAAATAAATGTCTTTGTGTTGTGCATATTTTATTGTAATGTTTCTTGAAAAGAGTTTTATTCCTTATTTGGAAAGGGAGAATTGTGATTTCAAATGCACTTGAGGTGAGTATTTGTTCATAATGAGTTTTTATGGATGAATGGAGTAGTGTTAGCCTATAGGAATTTTTGTATATTTTTAAGTATGAATTATAAATTTTTTAATCATAAAATTTCATGTTTTGAAAATGATTTTGGGTTGTGTATGGATTTATAAAAAGGGTCTTTCCATGGAATTGGTTGAGAAATGGTGTATTCTTCTTATGGTTGTATAAAGGGGAATTTTATGAATTTTGTAGGTGATGGAAAAAGCATTTGAAATGGGTTTTTGGTGTGAGTAAAATGAAAAATGGATTAGTATTGGCATGTAGGAATTTTTTTGAACTTTTTAGTATGAGTTGTGATTTTTTTAAATAATGGGAAGCTTGTTTTGGAAATGAACTTGTTTTATGTGTGGATTCAAACATGGGGTCTTAGCCCATGGTTTTGAGTAAGCCATTGTGTTCCTTTCTAGTGTCTTGATAAATGGGGTTTTATGAATTGAAAATGTTTTTGAAAAAGGGTTTTGGCATGTGTATAATTAAAAGTGGTTTGTTCATGAAATTGAGGACTTTTGGTTCCCAATAGGTTAATTAGATTTATTAGTGGCTCCTCAAAGGGTTTCACACACATACCTAGGGACACACACACACACACACACACACACACACATATATATATATCCTCCTTGCACGTATTCCCTCATGGCACGGGGAATATGTTCAGTGGATTAAGGGGTATATATATATAGAGTGTATGTGCATGAAATTGTGGAGCGATCTTCATCAAAGGTGTGGAGTGGAAAATTATTCAGCTTGGTTCTTTCCTTTTGAGGTAGGATCCCTTTACATTGTCCTTTAAATTAAAAAATTATTAGTTTCTTGATTTTTGCAACTTTATTTAATGTTAAGTAGTAATATAAGGATTTTTGAATAAATGATTATTGTGAAATAGAGTGATTTCTTCCATGTATTTTAATTGCATGGAATTGTTTATTAAATTTTCTTACTAAGTGTTTGCTAAAATAACCCTTCGGACCTTATTAATTTGCTTCATATTTAAAGTGGAAAATTTGGTTTCTGAAATGGGTTTTACATGTGCATTTATAGTTTTCAAAGTGGTGTATGTGTGATTCTTTAAGAAATGGTTTGGCATGAGAAAATCATGTGGGGCCCAGTTGACATTTTTGTAAAACTATTTATCTTAAAAACTATCCTTAAAATGGGTATCCACCTTATTGGTTGAAGAAAGATGGGATTTTCCTTGGTTAGGGACTTCCCCTGTGAAATGATGGTTTAAAGGTGAGAGACTTGTTCCTTAGGGTGAATCGGGGGTGACCTTGTGGTGTGTGTTGATAGAGTGTGATGAATGTAATTGTGACTAGATACTTGTTTGACATTGTTGGATCACCCCCTTTTTAGTCCGAACATGAGAACCTAGCATATCGAGTGAATTATCAGTGAATGATTGATGCACTAGACTAGGTTATTTCACTAGCTGGTGGCCTATAGGAGATGAATATTTTGTTATTATTTCTATGGGATTGAGCCCCTCTATCAGGCCAGGTAGGGTGACAATCAATATTTTGGGCATTATGAAGTCATCGGGTAGGGAATGTCTTCAGTATGAGTCACATGTATAGTACGTTATAGATTATTCATGAGATCCTATGTTCTCCCATGTATTTCGGTACTTAGTTATCTACAATGGATGACTATAGTGCATCGTTTAGTTGGTCACTCTTGTGTTATATATTTCCATTGTCCTTGCTATATAACTTTTGTGCTTAATTTCTAAGTAGTGTGGATTTACATGAAAAAATTAATTAAATGTTTGTGGAAAATTGTTTTAAAAACTCCTTATACTTTCTTCTTCTCTATCCCTCTTTCTTTAAAAGGTTAAAGCTCCCTTCTTGGAAAAGAAACTAGTTTAAATAAAAAGGGAAATGGACCAGGATTTTCTTTTATGGGAAAATTTGTGAAAAATTACTTTAATACATTATAGCTCAAACAATCCTCATGGAAAAAAGGAGATAGATCTCGAAGAAACTCGCAAACGGTCAAATCAGAAACCCTAATTTGAGGATCTATGACATATGTTCCTTGAATTGATATATCCACTACCAAATGACCACTTTTAATCATACCTGGGAGAAATTCTTCAAAATGGCATACCCCACTCATACATGAATATCAAGAAACCCTAAAAAATGCCACCCAAGACACAACTCAGGCATTCAAAGGGATATATTTCATTGAAGCTCTTAAGGGCTCAGATAATGCAAAATCCTCCTCAACGATGGCCCCATGTTTTAAAAAACACGATGATGGAAGCTTTGCAGTTGCTGCTGATCCGAAAGTGCTACATTAGAGAGAACAAATGTGTAAGTACTCTGTAGTCAGATGGATATATTACCTTAAAGGGGATAAATCATGGCCAGTGGGTGAACTCAAATCGAGAATCACCCACTGCTGGGGAACGACCAATTGGAAACTTATTCCCATTGGGAAAGGGTATTATCATATCATTTTGCAATCTCAAGAGGAATTAGACTGGGCCTGGAAACAAGGCACCATAAAGTTGAAAACTTTTATCCTATGTCTTTCTACTTAGGATTATACTTTCAATGCTTTTATGCATAGGAACTCTTTGGGTCAGATTTGGGTTTAGTTACTTGGACTTAGCTAGTTATTTTGGAACCCAAAAATATTAAATAACCTCACCTCTTGCATAGGGATACCTCTTAAAATAGATCAAATAACTTTGAATGGTGATTTGGGTCTTTATGAAAGAGTTATGGTTGAAGTAAATATGGAAACAAAACTACCCCATGTCATTTCTTTTAATGCAAAGGATTATAAGACTAAGGTCAGAATAGAGTATGAACATATACCACTGTTTTGTGAATATTATAAGATCATTGGGAATCTATATTTAATTGTATAATTTTGAAAAAATAAGTCCAAACTCATACTGAAAAGGATTTGACTGAGGTTAGAGGAAATAGGAAAGATAAAAAACCTGTATTGGAGAAATCTGAAACAAGCATGAAAAAACAGAAGATTTGGAGGAGAAAAACTAGTGATGCATTCTCATAAAAGGACCCTTATAACCAATCATGGGATAAAATGGTTGAAAAGGAGGAATTGGAAAATGAAGAGTAGGCCTTTTCTGAGGAAATTGATATTATGGTCTTGAATATAGTCTAGTAGAAGGATCAGAAAGAGGGAGATACTACACATCCGAATAATGATAAAAATAATTCTCTGAGAAGTCATAATACTACTTCAATAGGTACTCTCACTTCCTTTCATTCTGATCCTACCTATGAAATAATAGAACACAATCCCAATGATCAAATTCATAAAAGTGGCATGACAATGGACAACCAACCTACTACTGCTTGTTCTAGGTCTACCTCTACTACATGAATTGTGGAGAGGAATTCACCATTGAAATCCAACACTCAACGCCTTGATAAAACCAAGAAAGATCATGTAAAAGATGATGACAATAACCTGGGTAACTAAAACGCCAGTACTAACATGAGTATAATTATCCCTGAAAGTGTCAACACACTTCCTGACCTACAATCACATATTCTTGGTCACCCAACAAATGAGCATGGAATGGAGGTTACCATGCACTTAGACACCCCCTGCTATCCAAGACACCTTTTCTACACCTGTTGACACTGCAAAACAATATCAACTCTCCCCACCTTCACATAGTGTGGGGAAGAAGGGCAAGGCTATAGATAAGAATCCAGTTTACAGTATACAAATATTTGATATTAGAAAAACACAACCCATGAAAAATGATAACAAAGGCCTGGAACTACAATAGATCAATGCAATAAGAACTCCTCCTAAGGATATCCTCACTACTCAGAATCTGGATGGAAAATTTGGGGAATCTGATCACATAAAAATAGAAGCATAATAGATAATGATACAGAACAAAAACACAAGAAAAAAATCATCAATATGAGGACTTTACATGTATTAAAATTAATCATAGCTCTATTGACCCTTTAATGATTTTCCAGGGAAAAAAATGAAACGACATCTAAGGATAATTCTATCAAGTAGTTAAGAAAATCCAAATGAGGAAAGAACTCTGGAGGTAACAACATCAAGGGTCCTAACCCTAAAAGTAAGTATAAATGAATATTTTCTATTGGAACTATTAGGGTATTTCTAACCCTGACACCATCACAAAAAATTTTATTTTTACACATAATATAATGGTTTTTTCTATCTCTGAGCCTAAAATCACTTTTACTTCTGGCTTTAATAGTATTGAAAAATATAGTTATAAATTTATCGGTGAGAATTCTAACAACAACAATTTTGATTCATTGTGGGTCTTTGCACATGTATCTATAAGTAAATTTCATATTTTCAGTCCGAATTCTCAATCTTTGATATTTTAAGTAAATTTACAAGACAATACCTTCTTCTGTACTTTTTTGTATGCCTACAATAGATATCAAGATAGAAGAACTTTGTGGAACAATATATCTTCCCTTAGTAACACTATTCAAGTACCTTGGGTCATTGTGGGTGACTTAAATGCTATCCTTGGACCTAGTGAAAATCTAGGACCCTCACAATAACTTACACTAAGGAATTTAAACTCTATATTTATGACAAAAACCTTGTTGAGATTAATCTGGTTGGTTATAAATATACCTGGTATAGAAGACAACACAATAGAATTTTAGCAAGTAAACCGGACAGAGATTTCACAAACATCATTGCTGTCGATAACTGGAATAACATCTCTAGTATTACTTTGCCTATGTTTAATTCTGATCATCATCCAATTTTGGTGAGCCATAATACTAGAGACAACTAACCTGTTCTTATTTTTAGATTTAATAACACCTGGAACACTATTAAGGATTGTAACAAAATTTTCAAAGATACTTGGAATTCAATCATCTCGAATGATGCCTTTTACTGAATTATAAGACTAAAATTTCTAAAGGAAAAAAAATAAAAATATGGTGAAAAGATAGAACTCATTAAAATGATAATGAAATTAACTCCCTTTAAAATTCCCTCAATAATATTCAAACCGATTCAACCCTTAGTGACTTTACTACAGACCCAAAATAGGAAGTTAACATAAGCAATAAACTCAACTCTCTTCTCACCTTAAGATATAATCTTAGGAAAAAAACCCTCAGAATCAACTGGATTAAAGATAGAGATAAAAAAACTAAATTATTAAATTCCATGCAAAGGATTAGAAAGTCCAGTATACCTCTTTCCTTACTTAAAAATGGGGATAATATCATTGATAATGAGGAGAGACTAGATAATCATGTCACCTCCTACTTTAGGAACATATTTAATGGCCCTAATCTAAAAAGGATATGAAAGATGATATAATTCCATTACTAGTTTGGGACAATGATAATAACCTCTTGAATAGTATTCCAATTGATCATGAAATTAAAGAAGTGGGTTTTAGTCTAAATCCTGATAGTGCTCCTGATCCTGATGGATTTACCAATGATTTTTCCAGTATCATAGGGACATTGTTTGCAATGATGTCTACTGCCTTGTAAAATCCTTCTTCACTAATGGATACCTCCCTTATGATATCAATGCTCAATTTCTTACCCTCATTCCTAAAGTGTATAATTCTTAAAAAAATCACCTTTTTAGGCCTATTGCTCTTATCAACACTATGTATAAAATTATTTCCAAGATTTTATCTATGAGATTGGAAGCTATTGCCAAAAAAATTGTCTCTTGGAACCAATTTGGTTTCCTAAAAGGGAGGAATATCCAGGACTTCATTTTCATCACCTTTGAAAGTATAAATTTTTTTAAAATAACCAAAGAGGGGGGATAATTTCCATCAAACCTGACATTAAGAAATATTTCGATTCCATTGATTGGAGTTTCATTTTAAAAATCCTATATAGATTTGGATTTAATGGTTACTTGGTAATAAAAATAAAAACCCTTTTAACTATGATCACATATATGTTCTAGTCAATGGATCACCAAAGGGATATTTCAATTTTAAAAAAGATGTTAGACAAGGAGACCCCTTTCTTCCATCCTTTTTGTTATTGCTGAGGACTACTTCAACAGACTTATTACTTATTCAATCAGTGTGGGTTAAATCAAGCCCATATTTTCCTCTAGAGGTATGGCTATTCCCTTATATCTTTTATATGTAGATGATATAATTATTTTCCTCCAAGGAGATAAGAAAAATATAAAAATGCTTAAATATGTCCTCCCCCACTACGAAGACGTCACTGATCAATCCATAAACTGGAGTAAATATTCCATTTTATTTTGGTAAATGCTTCCCGGTCAACAGAAAAGTTGATATTAAAAATGATCTGGGAGAAAAGTATGGATATTTCCCCTTTATGTATCTTGGGGTCCCCATATTTTGGGGAAATCTCAAAAACACTTATTTTTATAGTGTTTTTGATCAGATCAATAGAAAACTCTCCTTCTAGAAAGGAAAAACTTTATCTATGTAAGGGAGGATATGTCTTGTCAAATACACCATTGTTTCTAAAATGGTCTACTCTATAATGGTGTATATATGGCCTCCTAATATTCTCAAAAAGATAAATATAAGAATAAAAAATTTTGTTTGGAGTAGAATAACTCTTGAGCAGAATCTTGTCACAGTTCCTTGGAAAACATGCTTCACTCCCATTGAGAATGGTGGCCTTGGTATTAAGAATATCAACCATTTTAATGAGGCCCTTCAAGACAAACATACTTGGAATATTGTGAACAAAAAATCTCTGGCTTATGATTTCTTGCATGGAAGATTTTACAACAACCTTAAAAAAGGGGAAAAAACTTATATACGGAATCCTCAATATGAACTTCCATCAAACACACCTTTTCAAAAATAATGTCTCTATCTATATGGATAGTTAACAGAGACTCGCTGAATTTTTGGTTGGACAAATGGAATGACATCCCACTCTGTAACATGATTGATCCCATAAAATTACCCCAAAATACAAACATCGCCATTAATAATTTTTTGATCTTCCCTAATGTTAATTTACCCGATGAAATATTTACTATTTTTAACAACTATACCTTTATCATCATCGATGATATTTTAGTTTGGGAACCTACATATAATGGTATTCTAACCTCTTAACTCTACTATAATTATAATTTCAATACCCACAACAATTATTTCAACTGGATAAATAACTTTAACAAAATATGGGTTCGACCCTCCCGACTCACCCTAGTGTGTAGAATTTCTCATAATAGAATTCCCACTGATTGCAATCTTCAGATGTGTGGTATTCAGATTTTTTCAAAATGTCACATGTGAAAACATCACATAGAGGATGCTGATCACCTGTTTCTAACTTGTGCTATTGCTTCTACCTTATAGATTTTTTTTAATATTTTTTATCTTAGATAGAAAAGTTTGAGCTCTATTGGACTGTAGCTTTAGAGATGCACTACTATGGATACCTCTCCTCAAATTACTCAACTTTTCATTATCACTATGGCAAAACTAATACACCTTTTTTGGTATGAAAGAAATTATATTACACATAAAAATAACAAGTTCAGTTTCTGTGTAGCTAAAATTAATATATACACTGCAATCAAGGAAGCCAAAATCTTACAAATAGGGACCTTTCACAACCCAGTTAATGATTTCACTATATCGCGAAGGATCATGATTGAAGGAAGATACATCTCACTAAAAGGTTTACTAGAAGTTCTCTAGAAACTGCCTATTCCTGGATGGATTAAAATCAATGTGGAAAATGGCTCAAAAGGAAATCCAGGACCTACATGCTATGAGTTCATTTGTAGAAATCAAAATGGCGACATATATGGATGCTTCTTTGGTTCCTATGGTCATGTATCCTCCCTGGAAGCTAAGATGTACAGTGTCATCAATGAAATTGATTTGATTAGAAAAAAAGGATAGAACAACATCTAGATTTAAATAGATACAACTACCATTGTCTAAGATCTTAGGCATGGTATGATTCACCTTGTGTGGACCCTCAATGCTAAATGGATCACCTGTCTCTGACACCTATCAGAACTCAATCATATTATCATCCATGCCTATAGATAGGTGAACAAGGTGGCATATTGTCTTGATAATAAGGGTTTCTACAGCAATAACACGTTCATGGAGAACCTTCCAGTGGTGTTCACCCCCCTGTGTTAAATTGATTGTAATAAATTCCCCTCCTTTAGACTACTATAAATTTTTATCTTTATATATTTCAGTGCTTTGGTCATTTGACCAAGGCATCATCTTTAAAAAAATACATTATAGATCAAACCTGAAATTTATGTTTCTTTATTTTTTATGGAAATTCATTGGGAATATATTACTTGGGCATGCCTACTAAGTTTTAATACCCACCCCTATAATCTGTTCTTGTTTTTAATCTCAGGTGCAGGTTTTAGCTTGATCTCGATCACCGTGGGTGATGTTGTGTCTTGTGATCAGAGTGTGACCCACAAGGTCACATAGAGTTTTAGTGTTCATCAGGTTCAATAAGTTTTCTTTTTTTCATTTCTTATTTAATTGTTCTATTTTGTTTAATTATTTTGGGCTACTCTTTTATTATTCCACTGATTTTGTTTATTTATATTAGGCAAAATCATTTCCATCGTCACTTTGTTGATGCCGTTGGTGCTTGTTTCCATCCTAAGAAAATTGAGAATTCCTCTTGGGCCTTGTGGCTGGCCGGATTAGGTTATTTGTTTAGGGTCGACTTGAGTTGGTTCGTGAAATTAACCATACCCAATAATTGAGTTAAATCATGTTCAAGTTTGGGTCGGTTTAACCACTTATGTGAATAATGTTTTAAAATCCAATTATAGATGACCATTAGAACAAGAAAACAAATATTATTTTAATATATTTATTAAATCAATATCAATATTTTATTTTTAGATATTATATTAAGTATTTGACTTATTATTTGTAATTTTTTCATTCGCTAAAATTAGAAAAATATGGCACTATCAATCTAGTTTTCACATTACGTAACCAAAACACATATGGGATTAAATAATTTTTTTTGAAATAACTAAAAATTATATATTAAAGAAACATATAAGATATATAAATAATTAATTTGGTATTAAGTGATGTAAAATAATATAAAAATTATTAAACATGTGAAAAACAGTTAAAGTTATTAACACTCGACGGTCATAATAAGCTATAACTAATTACTGTACTTATGATAAATAATTATAATAAGTATTATAAAAGTAATATTTATGAGAAATTTAATGAAGTAGGATATTAAATTATTTATGTATTTTTTACATGTGGTTAGATTGTCATCAACTATGTAAGGAAACAAGGTAAGGAATTTTCATCTCAATTTCCTCTTTATTGAGATATTGTTTATATTACACACCTATTTGCATTTAAGTGGTGTGTATAAAGCCTATATGATATATTATATCATGAATTAATTATTAATTCATGGTATTATATGTTTAATTTCATGGTTATTTTCCTTTAATAGTTTTTATTTAAATGTTACACAAGCTATAATGATTTTTTCAACTTCCTTCCAAAAATTGAGACCTCCCAAATGTGATAATAAATATATTGAATTTGTATGATCAATCATTATAAAGAATCTATAATTTTATTATCCTTTGGATATATTTTGTAAAATTCAATTTATATTTCAATTATTTTAAATTGGAATTTTTAAAATATTCTAATTAGTGTGGGTTTTCTTACAAAAGCTATTTCAAATTGATTAAAAGGGTTTTTAAATCCTTTCAAAAAAAAATATGTTTTATCATCCAAACCACATTTTATTTTGATATAATTTATGAATTTTTCAAGTTTCCATTATTAATTATTATTTTTAAAATTAAATGTTTTCAAAGTATTCTCACTTTCCCTTCTTGAAAATTTTATGTCATTGCCAAGTCTTCATTATTGAAAATTATTTTTAAAAGTAAAAGCTTTCAAAGTATTTTCCCTTATCATTTTTTAAAGCTTTATGTATTTTTAAAGTCTTTATTATTAAATATTATTTTTAAAAAAGTTTTCAAATTATTTGAACTTTCCATTTTTTTTAAAAATTTATGTTTTTTTCAAGTTTCCATTATTAACGATTCTTTTTAAAACTAAATGTTTTCAAATTATTTACACTTTCTATTTTTATTTATGAGGAAAAATATTTTTTTACCAAATCTATTTTTATCAATGATTTTCTTTTAATTTTTTATAAAAACAAATTATAATTTTTAAAAACATACTCATAACTATGAATTTTACATCATTGAATATGAAATGTTTTCAAAAAGACCTTTCTATGAATTGGTTTTCATTGTAATCTATCTTTAATGGTTTTATGTTTCATATTTCAACCTATATTATTATTTTATTATGTAATTATTTTGGGAGATAATTTTTTTTCAAGAAATATAATTCATGATGTTATTTGGATGTTTTATGAATCCCATTTTATTTCTATGGGTTATTTATATAATGATTTTGAAATGTCGTGAAACCCATTTTCCTTCTATGGGTTATTTTATGATGTGATGATTATTTTAGAGTGAAAAAATATATAAATTATCATATGGGTAGGACCTATATTAACCTCTAATTAATTGAGTAAAGGATTATATCTTATGAGATATAAATTTTATATGAACAATTTAGAAATTATCTATGTTCAAAAAGGGTGAGTGTAATAGCATTAAGAGATACTCAAAATTTTATGTGTGAAGAGGTTATTAAGTATCTTGGTTCACAATGGTTGAGTGTGATGGTGTTAAGATCTAATAACATTTTTATGGGTGAATAGGTTAGTGAGTTGCTAGGCTCACAATGGGTGAGTGTGATGACGATTAGATATACTCCCAATTTTACATGTGAAGAAGTTAGTGAGTGGATAGGTTTACAATGATAAGGAATACAAGGTTTATGGTTTTTTTAACATACTATCTTGAACCAACAAGTCTAAGACAGAGTGCCACATGACCTCAGATAGGCCTCCCCGTATACTAGAGGCTATCGATTAGTAGCAAGGGTCTCGAGTGGAAACATGAGGAGAATATGACCTATATTATGGTGCTCAAATGAAATAAATAACCAATATAATAAAATAAATAACCTAATTATATACAAGAAAAATCAATATGGAACACACTATATAATAACTAAACAAAAAAAGGACCTTAGGTATATGTAAATCTAGTAAAAAAGGCAGTAACAGACGTCCTTCCCAAAATCCATCAAATAATGATCGCATCCTATTTCTCAACCTTCTCAACCTTCCACCATAGGTAATTTTACCTTCATCAGATCTCTAGTCATGAAGTCTATAAGTACACTAAAATTCCCAAGTAGGGTGTGAGTACAAGACTCGGTAGGACACCACCAAGGGACCTTAACATTAGTTCATAAAATATTCATGTGAATTCCATAGAAATAAACAAGGTATAAATATAAAAACAATATATCACACAAGTACCAAACACATTCCAGGTTCTCATGGACTAGATCTACCAGCTTCAACAATATGCTAGGAGAAACATGCCTTCTTTAGTATAATGTCCAAGGGAATAATCGATAACTTTCCTGAAACATTCTCCTCAAGTGGATATCCCTAATGTAATATCATACCCCTCATCATTTGCATGAGAAGAGGTGGAGACATTACCAGTCCTTAGGTGACATCCCCAAGACACCAAAGGCTGATAATAAATTCCAAGGGATTCCTAAATAGTTAGGGGGATGATTTTACCTTTGAAAATAAAACAACCAAACCAAGATAACCATAATCAAACAACCACTATATGATTCATGAGAACAAAGTAATACAACCCAATGTAATATCAACTGAACAAAATACAAAGAAAAAAACCATGAACCATATCAGAGTACAAAGTAAAACCCAAAACCAAAAAACCAAAGATAACCAAGACAAAACAATCCACAACTCCCAACATGCTCTAAGATCCAACTCCACAATTCATGCCCAAGGGTATCACAGAGCATCCCTAAAGAAATGAGATACCTTAACTTTACTAGTGTGTCAATAAACAATATCATTAAATTCAAAAAAGTGACTAAGAAGGGGGTCAGTACAAAACTCAGTAAGTTTTCCCCAAATGAATTCCCTACTCGTGCCACAAGTATAGAACAAGTTAGTATATTTATATAAAAAAATTTATAAAAAAATTTAAAATCACTTCAATAGTTTATATCAAAGACAAAGTGATTCCAAACCAACATAGTTTTTTATGTCAAAATAATGTTCAAGGAAAGAAACCAAAAAAGTCTTTCAAAATATTTCTTAAAATCACATTTTGGCATAACCTATTTCATTCCATCCAACCACACACACACACAAAAAATCTTGGTGTTACCATTGATGGTGGATCTTCACATCCATACTCCTTCCCATTGATGGTAGCACTTCATGATCATTATCCATCCCATTCATTAATTCCAAAACCATGAAAACCAAGTATGAAAAACCATTTCAATAACACAACCCTTTTATTAAAAACACAATTCCAAACAATTATTGAGCAATAAAACCAAAATACCATTTTAAAGTCATAATTTTAAAATCATGAATCCAATTTCACTTTCCACTAAAACAAAAAATTTCCACAATTACAAAATCCATCACTAAAGAGGGTTTCCAACAAGATTTTTACAAAAAATTTCAGAATTCAGTTCAATAAATTCATTAAATTTGAAATCAAGTATTTGATTTCTAATAATATGAGTCGAGATTGAAGCCACTTACCTTTCAAACATAGCTGAAAATGAAGAACAACAAAAATTATTTAACAAAATGGGTTGAAACTCCAAAAACCCACTTAGATATTTTTACCTAGTCACCAAAAAATCATATATAATCATGATTAAAAAAAAATAGATATATACCCAACAGATTATATCTATGTATCCAAGAGAGGGAAGAAGATTAAATCTAAGGAAAACCACCAAGAACATTGAATTACCAAGGAATCTGGGGCTCCAATGCACAAAGTATCACCAACGGATCACTCTAGGATCACGGGGAAGGGTATCCACATCCTTTTTGAGGATAAGAAATCATGTTAGGGTATCTTTAGGATAAGAAACATGCTATTAAGTGAAAAATATGAATTAGATCTAAAATTTTTAGATCTTATTTTTAGTGGTGCATGGATAGGGCACACGGTTAGGAAAATTGTGTGCAAACTGTGCTCTAACCACTTCCTACAAACACCCCTCACACAATTAGATCACATGGTTATAGAATATATGTGCCAACCACGAAAACTCCTTATGTTACACTTTGAACAATTACTCCTAGGTGGCCACACAGTTTGGAAAAACCATGCACCTAACCATGTGCCTACATAGATCCCACTGTTTCACTTTACACTATTTTCTAGAGGTGTTTCATGGTTTCTACTAGCTGTGATTAAACCACAAACCTCCATAAAATCTCTAAAAACATGTTAAAAATTCTCTACACTTTACCAAATTTACCCCAATATCTTAATATACTTAATATACATAAATAAATGTCTAATTACCTGAAATTGAGTGGTGATACATTCTCCCCACCATTAGTCTTTCCATCCCCAAAAAGAATAAAACCACCATATTATTGAAATAAATTGGGCCATTATTCAACCATTTCCTTTTCCCATTCATAATTTTATTTTTGAATCCAACCATGTTTCCATAAAACCCACACTATACTGATACTTTTCCCATGCAATACTTTCTCTTTCCTATCCACAATCTACACTTGCACTTGAACCAATGAAGCATCCGACTCTAGGTCAACATGATCCCATAAAATCACATGGTTAGGATTTGGATGATACTTCTTTAGTTGACATACATTAAACACATTATGAAAAAAATCTGAACCATGGTGGTAAAACCAACTGTTATTCCACCTCATCAACCCATTATAGTATCTTAAAAGGGCCTATCTATCAAGGAGATAACTTGCTCTGGTTTCCAAAATAGTGATGACCTAGCCTTGGAGATATTATTAAGATCACATGATCACTCACCTAGAATGAAAACTCCTGCTTAAAATGCTTTGTATACAATTTTTGTTGACTCCGAGTCATCTCCACAATTTTCATAATCAACTAAATCTTCTCCATTTTCTCTTGGACAAGGCTTGACCCAAACAATGAAGTCTCACCTATTTCCACCCAAAAAATTAGAGAACTAAAAGGAAACCCATACAATTCGTCAAAAGGATCCATATATATTGAGGCCTGATAATTATTGTTATATGAGAACTCCACTAATGATATGTGATCCTCCCATGAGCCAAAAAAATTCACTACACAGGCCCATAACATGTATTCCATTGCTTGTATCATCCTTTCTGATTGTACATCCATATGAGGTTGATATTACATGATCCTTGTCAATTGAGTCCCAAGGTATTATTGTAAGGATTTATAGAAATGAGATGTAAACCTCAGATCTTGATCCTATACTATCAAAACTGGTATGCCATGCATATTTACAACTTCTTGGATATAGATTTTAGACAATTCATCCACTATATGATATTCAAAAATAGGTATGAAATGGGATGTATTTATGATCCGATCCACTATCACACATATAGAATCTTGTTTTCAAACCATATTTGAGAAACTTATAACAAAATATATGGCTATCTACTCCCATTTTCAAACAATAATAGGTAAATTATGCAACATACCCACTGGTCACTGATTATCTACCATAACCTACTGGAAAGTTATGTAACTCGAAAAAACTCAACCACTTTTCTTTTGATGAAAGCACACCAAAACTTTTCTTTCAATTCATTATACATGATTTTTATTCTAGAATAGAAAACCCATATTTAATGGTGGTAAGCATTAAGAAGTTATTCCTGACATGCTATCGGCATGAACATCCGATTTTGAAACCACTAAACTAATTTCCCCATCTAGATTCTAACCCTCAATGGTCTCCTAACCATTGAGTTTTGATCTCATGGAAACACATTCAGAATTGGATTTCTATGCCTATGTTACAATCTCCACCAAATAATGAACAAATTAAATTGTAAAGAAAACTGCATCACTTCCTTGTTATTCAAAATCCAGGTGCATGTCGGTTGTCATTGACATGATCTTCCAATGATCTAAATCCTATTTTTCTAATTGACTATACGAATTCCTGATTAATGCATCTTCTGCCGAATTTCCTTTACTCAATGTATAAATAAATTCAAAGTTAAAAATTTGGATATACTACATTCAAGTTCTTTGTCTCAGTTTCAAATATATATGTGAGAAAATATGTTTCAAGATATTATGATCCATAAACACTGTGAATTTCTCACCAATGAGGTAATGACACCAAGTCTTCAAAGCATGGACTATAATAGCTAACTCCAAATCGTGTTTTGGGTATTTATTCTTATGAAACCATAATTATTGTGATCCATAAGTAACTACATGATATCCCTGCATGAGAACATAGACCAAACCATACCCTGAAGAATCAAAATACACCACATAACCCAGTCTTGATTCCAAAAATACCAGGATCAGTGCTAATGTATGGAAAACTTTAACCTCTTGAAAATAACTCTAACATTCCTAATTCAATTGTAATAGAATACCTTTCCTTTTAAAATATTTCATTGGTGAATCTAGTTGTGAAAATTTATGAAAAAACATCGATAATAACCATCTAAACCAAATAAACTATGCATATAAAAGAGATTCTTTGGAGGTTTCCAAGTGATAATAACTTATATATTTTCTAGATCTATATAATCACCCCTTTAAAAGATAACATGGTCAAGGAAACATACCTATTGTATCCAAAAATTCCACTTTTAAAGTTTGGCATACAATTGGTGATATCTCAAAATTCCTAGCATTGTCACCAAGTGTTCCTCATGGTTAACCCTTGTCCTTGAATACACTAATATTTCATCCACAAAAACCACCACAAAATAATTAAGATACCTTTGAAACATCTGATTCATCAGTTCCATAAATACCATTCATGAAATTTTAAGACTAAAAGTCATAACCACATACTCGTAATGGACATATATACTCCTAAAATATGTCTTTAGAATATCCTCCATATGAACCCACAATTGGTGATATCCCAATCATAAATAAATTTTATAGAAAAAATAAGATCCCCTAAGTTGATCTAATATATCATCAATGTGTGGAAGTAGATATCAATTCTTTATCATAATTTGGTTAAGATTATAATAATCCACATAGAGCCTTAGATTTCTATCCACCTTTTTTAAAAACAAGTCCAATGCTTCCCATAGAGATGTACTAGGGTGAATGGGCCCTTTGATTTCCAACTCTTACAAGTAGACTTTCAATTAAATTAATTCTGTCAGTTATATCCTTTAATATGGAAGGTAAATAAGGCTATTCCCTGGGAGGAGATCAATCATAAACTTCACTTATCTTATGTGTGGAAACCCTAAGAAATTATTGGGAAAAGAATCTAGAAACATATAAAAAACTTATAGAAAATTGTTACCCCTAATATCATCCACCAATGCCAAAGTCAACATTGCCAACTTGTATGAGATAGTTCCAAATTATGGTGCCAAAAATCCTATTGTAGATTTATTTATATTCTGGTCTCCTCTAAAGAGATTCTTGATGCCATCATCATCTGTAAAGCTAACCCTTTGGATATAGAAATCAATGTGAGCCTTGAACTTTGTCGACCAATCCATACCCATGATTATTTCATAGACATTAATCTCAAGAAAAGAGAAATGCAAACTCAATTTAACTCCATAAATTATTATATAACATGATTTTCACATAAAATCTCAAAATTATCTTTGACCAAGAAGAGTTTGAAGTTTTAAAATAGAAGAAATCATATCAATATGAAAACCTTGAAGATAAAAAACATGAGAAAAATTAATTAATGGGATAAAACCATATAAGGGTATAATTCAAAAGAATCATGCATGTCCCCATCAATGTTCTAGATTGATCATACAAAATCACTTACTTAGCCCCATATAATTTCTTACTTGTTGTACTTTTATCTTTGTTATCTTATTGAGATTTCACTTATTAAAGATTCATGGTTTTCCTATAATCACCATGGATAGATTAGTTATACTGATGGTAAATATGCTACTTCCCTCTTCCCATCTAATCATATATCTTATTCAAAACATGAGACGTGTCCTGACTACCCAACCTTGGAGAACTACAATAATAGCAATGAATATGTCCCATCTAGTTGTAATTGTGAAATGCTCTGGGTGGTGATGTTCAATATCACTTCACATGATCCAAAGAACCACATTGAAAATATCCATGGCTTATTCTTTGGTTTTTGAGTAAGATTCACCAATCCATTCATCTAACTCTGATTCATTCCACTACCTTAGAAATAGGTGTCCCTCTTTCACTTATTCATAACATTAGAGTTCCCTCTATTTTCCATAGGTATCGACATGATTCCTTCAACTGTAGTTCCTAATATATCAATTGATTCCACCATTTCTCTATTGAAAATATATGTATAATCCATTATTAAAAACACAACAATATTCAAGAAAATCTCTAGCCTCAACCCTGATTAAAAAATATGTACCTTCAAGGATGCACTTTAAGAAACTTCAGGTGTAAATATAATTTTTCCATATACTCTATCACTAGGATATTCTCCTAATTCAAGATGAAAAAGTACATCATTCTATAAATCTTGAATGTTTGAGGATAGAATTGTTTTTTGAAAAACTATTCAAAATCGTCACATGCAATGCCTTGGACTAATTTATCCTGAAAATCTAAATCACACCATTGGCATGTAAGATCCTATGGTATGTACATTTCCAACTTAACTTTCATCTCTACCGGTGTGCCAATGAAATCAAATATCCAATTCATCCTATTTAGCCACACCTATACTTTCTATGGTTTTGAATCACCCCGAAAGATATGTAGATTCTTAATCTAGAACTGAATGGAATGATCCACTGGACTTTGTTCATCGCTTTGGTTCCCTCTATCCACATCTTGGAAATCTTGGGAAATACTCTAAACTAGTTATTGGTTCACCTGTGGCTTAGGTGCAACCACATTCTCAACAACCTCTTCCAGTTGGTTTCTATGATGCCTACTGAGTGCCATTTATATATCCAAAAAAAAAATTCCATTTAGTATCACTCTATAGAAACTGAAGACTTGGAAATTTAAAATTTACCATATGAAATATATAATAATAATTCATTCCAAAATTCATTATTCTTCCACTTTCAAACCATTTTTTAAAACTCTACCATGATTTTAAAAATTGAAGCATTTTCAAAATACCACTACCATGACTTTTCAAAATATGACATTTGAAAACTATTTCAACACTTTTCAAAAATCAAATCTTTTGTACCAAATCATAATTCCTCAATCAAAATTAAATATACACTCATAGTGGGAAGTCATTTATAACAATTCATTCCATGCTCATCTCATTTGGAAAACCCATGATTATGACATTATAATTCCTGTAAGTGGATCAAAGCACTCATGTCCCCTTACTCCCTGGTAAATATAAGTTCAATATAAATAGGTTAGCTATTCCACTTTTTGATCTACATTTAATGTCTCAAAAATATTAATCCTTTCAACCATCCCAACTCAAGGACTAGTCAAGAATTCTTTTACAACTCCAAGACCAACGACCAATACCATTTTTCCCAAAATAAAAGATGAACTAGACAAGATTGATACCATTTGTAACATCTTTCCCATACTCATTAGATTGAGAATATGTGGAGACATTACTAGTACTTATGTGACATCCCTAAGAAACAAAAGGATAGAAATAAATTCCAAGGGCTTTATAAATAGTTGGGGGATGATTTTACCTTTGAAAATAAAATAACCAAACCAAGAGTACCATAATAAAAAAACCACTATAGGATGCATGAGAATAAGTAATAAAATCCAAATAAATACCAACTAAAAATAATACCAAAACAACTATGAACTATATAATAGTACAAAGTGGAAACCAAAAACCAAAAATCCAAAGGAAACCAATACATAAAATCCAAATCTCCCAATACGATTTAAGCTCTATGTACACAATAAATTCCAAAGGGTATCGTGAAGCATCATTAAATAAACGATACACCTTTACTTTACCTATATCTTGATAAATAATATCTGAAAACATGAAAAAGTTCTCAACCAAGGGGTGAGTATAAAACTCAATAGGTTTTCCCCAAATGAGTTTCCTACTCATGCCACTAGTATAGAACTATTTGTCACATTTATATAATTTGTTTATATAAAACCATTTTAAAGTAATTGAATATTTTATATCAAACCTAAAGAATTTCCAAACCAAAAACATTTTATATATCAAAATATTGTTCAAGTAAAGCAACCAAACAAGTATTTCAGACCATTTTTAAGAATAGCATTTTGGAATAACCCATTTCATTCCATCCAACTACACACACACACAATCTTGGTGCTACCATTGATAGTGAAACTTCAAATCCATACTCTATCCCTTTTAGGGTGGTACTTCACAACCATTATCCATACCATTCATTAATTCTAAAACCATGCCAAAAAATTTTTCCAAAACATTTAAATAAAACAAACATTTTATTAGAAAAAAAATTCCAACCAATTACTTAAGCATTAAAACTAGAAAACCATTTTAAAATCATGAAAATAATTTCACTTTCCACTAAAACAACCAATTTATATAATTCAAAAAACCATAAATAAATAGGGTTTCAAAAAAGATTTGGACAAAAATTTTACAATTCAATTCAATAAATTCAATTAATTTGAAATAAAACCCCGAGTTCTAATAAGAGGAGTCAAGAGTGAATCCAAATACCATGTAAACTTAGGAAAAACAAAGAATGACACAAATTCTTCTACAAAATTGGTTGAAACTCCAAAAACCCACCTTAGATCATGTAATTTATACAATAAAAAAAAATCATATATCAACATATTTTGAATAAACCAACATAGATCTATCCCCAATGGATTATATCTATGAGTCCAAGAGAGGGAAGAAGATTAAATCTAAGGAAAACCACCAAGAATAGAGACTTACCAAGGAATCTGAGCCTCCAACATGCAAATCACTACTGGATCAAGGGGAAGTGTCTCCAAAACCTTTTGGAGGATAGGAAATAATTTTAGGGTTTGTTTAGGAGACAAGGATACATTAAAGGGAAAATCAGAATTAGATCCACAATTTTCGGATCTTGTTTTTAACGATGCACAGTTAGGTCACACGATTAGGAAAACCATACGCCAACAACTCTCTCCAAACACCCCTCATAGGGTTGGATTACACAACTAGATAAACCATATGAAAAACATGAAAAACCCATTTGTTCCACTTTTCATAGTTACTCCTGGGTGGTCGTGTGGTTTGGACAAACTGTGCGCCTAACCGTGCACCTACCCAGAGTCCACTATTTCACTTTTCATGGTTTTTTGGAGGAATTTCATGGTTTCTACTTACCATGATCAAAATGTTCACCTCAATAAAATACCCCAATACATGTATAAACTTCTATAAACCTTCCAAAAATTAACCCAATAACGTAATATACTTAAAATACATAAATAAAGGGTCAATTACCTTAAACTTGGGGTGCTACACCCAAGCATGTGACAGATTCCTCCAATTGAGATAGTCCAAATACATACCGACCACTATGGTCTTATCACATCTGTTTCAAGTGGATCTCTAAAACATATATCAATTATACCATTCCCAAAGAATTCATATCACATACCTCCTATGTGGATAGAAAAAAGCATGGGAAACATCCCACTGACTAGAATAATCCAAGCACATGTTGACCCAATCCTCACGGATCCATCTCAGAGGATAGTCTCAAACATGAATTAGATATCACATGTCATAAATCATGTGTAATATCTCACATGTAATCCAATATCGACCAATAAATATGTCACATCTCACATGTTGACCAAATAGGAGAAACCTACATTCTCAACTATGGTAGATATAAATACAACATATATGATACATAAAATAAATGACAAATCAATATCACATCAATTAGAAAGTATCGTAATCATAGTATGCACAATTCATATATAATAAATACAAGAACAATTCAAAGGCTACACACACACCTCATGTGGTCAATCATCAAACATAGGTCTCAGGGTCTACTCACACATTCCAAAAAATCATGAAAATTACTTATATAATACCTGCACTAATGTCAAGGAATTTATACCTTATATACAATGAAAATTGATGATGATGGTTGACATCCAAGTTTAATTTCACCAACCAGAACTCTCTTCCTTAATAAATAAAATTAGGTTTAAAATTTTACTCGTCAAGACGAACCTAAAAACACCAAAGATGCCTCAATCTGATCAATATTTCATGAGATATTAAGAGATAAGTTCATATATATAACAATAATAAAATAAAAATAAAAATACAAGAGAGAGAGAAGAGATGGAGAGGTTTGAGAGAGAATAGGTATGAGGGGAGAGAGAGATTTCTTCCGTACTCCTTCTTAGGCCTCCCCATTCTCCCTATAAATATGTATATTTTTGAATTCTTCACATAGTATTTTACCCTCTCTTATTATACCTTACACACAAGGCATTAAAATTCATCCCTAAAAAATTGTGTACAACCCAAATCAAACCCTTATATCAATATTTATTTATTTAGTATTTTTCATCTTAAATCCATTAATCATTCATTTATTACAAAACTTGTTCTATTATTCCCTCTTACTTAAGTTTGTGCAACACACCCATAACCATTTAGGCATTTTTAACCAATTATAAAACAATTTTAATCATTATTTAATTGTATTTTAAATCATCCACACATATATATATATTTACACACATTATATATACATATATACACCCACACACATATATATACCTGCATACACATACATACATATATATATACACACACCCACATATACATACATACATACATATATATATATGGTGAAGGCTGTGATTGTTTCTAAATTGGTTTATTATTTCATGGTTTACAAATGGCCAAGGGGAATTATCAAAATATTAAATGGATGCATCAAGAACTTTATTTGAAGTAGAAATATCCATCAAATAAAGCTGGTTACTATTCCTTAGAAGTCTTTCTATAAGACCTTATCCAATAGTGGTATGGGTATTAAGAATATTGGGAATTTCAATGATTCTCTTTAAGCTAGACTTACCTAGATTCTCATTCATAGTAATTCAGATTCTTTGGGGTTTCTCCAAGCATGTTTCTCTGACAAAATGAAACAAAGAAGTGATTCTTACTTGTAATCTTCTATTTGGATAGTAATTAGAACTTATTTTCAGAATATCATGACGTGCTCAAGATGGATTGTGAATAAGGGCTTCTAGCTTATGTTTTGGCTTGATAACAGGACTGGTTCTGTACTCCTCAATAATTTTCATCCCCCTATTTCTGGTACTAATGCACAGATCTTCATTAAGGAATTATTTGATGACCAACATCTTATTTTACATGATGACCTCAGGGGTATTGTTGATAACTATGAATTTATTGCTAGTTCAGATTTTCTGGTCTGAGAACTGACAAGAAATAGAATTCTCAGTTGTAAGATTTTTTATCAGCATGCCACTAAGGGATCAAACAATGACTTGAATTGTATTTCTTTTTTCAATAAGGATTGTATTAGGCCCTCGCAACGAACACTCATCTAGAGAATCACTTATAAAAGAGTTCCCACGAATGATATTATCCAGAAGTTTGATTTCCCCATTTTCTCTCAATGTGTCTAGTGTTATCTACATAGGGAGGATGAAGAGAATCTACTTCTTAGCTTTGCAATAGCCTCAACTATTTGGAATGATATTCTTGATGTCTTCGGATTGCATGGTATTCGATTTTCAGGTCTTCAGTCCCTCCTGTGATGCTGTCTGCACTTACATATTTCTACCCAGGTGCACTCCCTATCCAATGTTGTTGTTGTAGAATGCCTGCATGACATATGGTTGGGTCACAATGCCTCTTTGCAGGATGGGAAGGCTTTTTGTATGGAGATATCTATACAGTAGGTCTTCACTGCTATTAAGGACTCTGGTGTGGCCTATATGGGATATTATGATAACAATATACATGATTTCACAATTCTAAGAAGATTAAATATTCCAGGTAATTTTGAACCTATTTTGGGTACTATTGAGGTTTTTTGGATTTATCATTTCCCTCATTAGATTAAAATCAATACGGATGGTGCCTCTAAAGAAAACCTAGGTCCCTCGAGGTGTGGCGTTATTTTTGATGACCATAAAGATAATGTCATGGGATGTTTTCAAGGATCCTATGATGTGTCCATTTATCTCAAAGAGAAGATGCTTGGAATTATACATGTTGTTTTTTTTGAAAAAAAAATGAAAGGTTAGAATAACCTTTGGTTGGAAAGTGACTCTCTCACTCTTGTGTAGGCTATTAGGAACGATGTTTTTCATCTCTCATGGAGACTTAAAACTAAATGGATGGAATGGATGAATACAATTATGAGACTCATCTTCATAGTCACACATGTCTTCCATGAGGCTAACATGGTTGTGGATGGGCTTGCTAAAATTGGTGCTGGTGTGAGTCTTACTTGGTCAGACGAGCTCTCAGTTGAAGATATACCTTTTTATCAAAATGATTGTAATAAGATCCCACACTTTCTACTTTTTTAATTTTTTTCTTTAAATAAATACCTTGGAATTTTGGTTAAGGGACCTTTTTAAAAAATGTTAATAAAAAATTTCATTAAGTACCTAAAATTTATTAATACGTTTTTATTAATCATAAAAAAACATTTATTTTTAAAAAATAATAATAATTCCGGTATTAATTTGACCACTCATTATTTCCACTGTAAGAAAATTATTAATTTCAAAAGTATATTACCATATTTTCTTCAACAAAAATAATACTAATAATAGTAATAAAATTATTATTACTATTTTTAATTTCCCAAATGAATATTCATATACCAAATATTATTACCCTTATGCGTGATGTGACTAAATGCTCGATGCAAAAAAAATTTATGTCGGTCCTAGGGTAAAACCTATAATATGGACCTAATTATGGTATCACATTTTCAGTTGGAAGCACCGTTTGGGTGATATTATATTTTCTTCATAAAAACATGCATGTTTGATAAAAATATATTTAATATTTTTTATCAACATCGAGCCTCTACAATCCCTATAATCCTTGAATAACTCAGCACCTAACTCCAAAAATACCCCTTTAAATATTCTAAAGTGTTTTGAGGAAAAAATAGAGTTATTTCATTAGTAAGACTTTTACCCCTTTTATAAATTCATAACAAACACAAGTATTAAAAAAATTATTTTTTCACACAAAAAATACTTGTAATTTATTAAAAAATGTTTTTATTATCATTTAAACGTGAGGATATTATAATTTTTACACCATTTAAAGTTTTTTATCATGCTATTCTAGGGTTTTTGATGGTTATACCCTATTTTAAAAGTATTTTATACTTTTATATCATGATCACTTGTTTTATGATTATTGGTATTTTTTTTAATCCATGTCATTTATTTTATGGATCCTTAATGATATTTTTATGATACTATGTTTCTTGATCAAGTATTATGATTATTATCTATGGTGTTTTGATATTTTCTTATGTTATTTATATATTTTTCATATTTCCCTTCATGTTTGTGATCTAATCCTTTATGATATGTATTTTACCTTACTAAATGTTTGAGCTCACTGCTTTCTTATGTTTGAATTCTACAAGTTATGAAGATGATTACATCACATGAGATATATAGGAAAGGGTCTAGAGAAGCATTATTATGGAGAAATGTTCACAAGTGTAGTAAAATAAGGATGTTTATGTAGTTAATCTATAAGTCACTAAACATTTAGGTCCTTGGGTTGAGAGAATATTTGTGAAATGTATTATTTAAATAATGAGATTAATGTATTATCTATGTCATGATTAGCTTGGGTTAATTCAGTGGTTTGTAATGTTTCATACAATATAGGCTAGGTTAAAATTGGAAAAACTATGGATGCTTAATGGTTGTTAGGTTCACAATCCAGATCCACATTTATGGTGTGGGATTAAATAGAAAAATTGATCCACATTTTAAATAGGTTTAAAATAATTTTAGAAAAAATCCCATGGGCTTAAGTGATCTAACCTCAATATATGCATGTCGGACCGTGGTTAGGAATAAATGTTTTATTTTTTTATTTTAATGTTATTTCATCTTAATATAGTATTTTTTAACAAGAATATATATATATATATATAAGTATGTGATGATTATGTATATAAAACTTTCAATTCTTGACATACCTGTTACTGAAATCTCTAAGCCTTCCTCCACTAGGCTAGGGGTTTGATACTAGTGGTGAGATATCCACACAAACATTATATGAATTACCTCTAAAAAACTCATCATCTATTATCATACACCAATATCCACTTTACATGCATAAAATATAAATTGAACAGTGAATTACTTTCTCATATACATCACAAAAACCATGATACAATGTGACTAATACAATAAGAACCATTATAGTACTAGGTGAACTGATATAATGTAATCATCAAGTATAAATGAAAACACTAAACACAATCAACACATCCTGGGAAAGTGACATATCGAATATTGATGGTCTGAGGGTGGTCACTATAGTGATATCCACATAACAAACTATCTATATCTACCACCATCTTTAGGCTATATGGTCATATATCCTACACATAAATTGATCTACATGGAAATAAGGAGGGGAACACACAAGCAAACATATATAAGTGAGTATAACAATACCCAATATGATCATCGTAAGTAGTGAACCGACATGAAGAAACAAAAAATGTCAACATGAAAAGATGACGAACAAGGTAAACACATGATGCCCATGATATCATCAATAAAATCAATAGAATCAAAATAAAACCTTATTAATATAAAAAATCTCGCTTCTATAGTACTCAAAAAATAATAAGTCTTACTTATACAACACACACACACACATATATATAAGAATAACATCTAATCACACATCCTGTCTAAGATTCTCATCTCAGTAATTTACCACAGATGCACAAAATGAGAGATAATCATGGGAATTACAATCTAATTCTAACTTGAAATTACAAGAGGATGTAGATATATCAATCGATCTCTAAATTGATGAAGGAAATTATAACAAACCAGGTTATAAAGTGTATTATTTTTTTAGTAAATTATATATGTTTGTTATAATTAAAATATAAATTCAATAAAAACACTAAGGAAATGAATTATAATATATAAAATTACACACCAAGGATGAATACACTTCATAATATCTGAAAAATTACAATGGGACAATTGAAAAAAGTGTACAAAATTTCTTCATCATGATCCCCCATAAATATGACTTCACCAAAAATGATTATAGAATGAAGGAAAATAAGTGGAAATATAAAATAAATTTGAGGATGAAATGATAGGTAATAATGTGTGGTTATTTAAAGAGTAAAATATGAGCATTGTTATTTGTCCTTATATATATTATATGTTAGTGGTATTCATTATGAGACCCCTAAAAATAAAAGATAAGGTATGATTACGTATTTTGAGTAAATCAATTTTATGTTTTGAAGAGACATTTATTTTAAAATGTATATATGTTTATTTGATGAACCAAAAGATCTCATATAGTCAATTAAATACAAATTATATATTTAAAATTATTATTTCTACTTTTTGTGGTGACTAAACCCTTAAACACACTTTATTTCATAATTCTTAACATACTTTTCCAACAAATAGAAGCTGGGGATTTAGAGTTCTAGTGTCTTTAAAAGATTATACATACAAATACATAATTTTAAACATAAAAAAATATTCATTATTTAAAAATAAACATAGTTATACTAAATACCATATATCCTACAAAACCAAATATGATATCTTGGAAAAAATACATATGGAAAATAGTGATTTAGAAAGTCGAGTAAGGAAATAAACATGGAAATAAAGTATATTCTGAGAGTCAAAAGGAATAATATGATATAATAAAGAGGATTAATATAATAATAGAGACATATACTAAATAAATTATGTCCTAATATTTTAATTTTTTTTAAATAACATAAAACATGATATCATAAACATAATTCAAGGTTGACTCCCAATACCATCATTATAAAGTATACAAAGTCCCATGGTAGATTAGGTTCTCACCCTAATCCCTTATATAATATCTCATGAGATATAAAGCTTTACCTAATCAATTGGAGGGATATATAATTCTAGGACCACCTGTCACATAAATGGAAACCATATATATGCATTCCACATGTGGAAAATAAACCATATATAAATCAAAATTATGAGTAAACTCATGAGAAGGAAGTGGGTTTCATAATTATGATTCAAGGAATAACCAAAGTCTAAATCACAAGGATTATAAATATTTGAATGAATTAAATCATTTTGGACTTTCCTAATTGAAAAAGGCATATACATCTTTAACATTTATCTCCAATATAGAAAATTCACAAGAAGGATCTAGGAAAATGAAGAATAAAAATGAACCACTTGAGTGGTGATTTATGAAATAAGTAAAAAAACATTCAAATAATGAAAGGATTTGTTAAAAAAAAGATAATTTTACCAAGATAGATATATTTAAAATAATTAGGGTTTTTATATTCTATTAATTGTTTCAATTTTTTTTATAGTGGTGATTCTTGGTGGGATAAAAGAAATAAGAAAGTTCCCTTAAACAGAGCTTACTTAAAAGTGGGAATTTTGAAGGGAAGTAAAAAAATTGTATAACCTAAAAAATGAAAGGGGTATTTAAATATATATATATGTAAGGTAAATATATAAAAAAATATAATATATATATGATAATAATATTTCATAAAAGGGGTAAAAATAAATAGAATGTGTTACCAAAAAGTCGTAAAGGAGGTATAGAAGATCCCATACCTCGTGCCCTAATGCAGTTTGAAATTACACTTAACATCTGGAATAATAAAATTTAGTTTATTAAAAAATTTCTTAAGAACATCATATATATATATATATATATATTTATAAGTTATATTTATGATCACGTTTCACTAATTTATTACATCATTTCTACTTAAGTCAGTTACTTGAAGTTCATTGGTCGATTTCTTAGAAAATTTCATAGTATGTTGACCAATGTTAAAGTGATATAAAATAGTTATGTAATATTAAAAATTTTATATTATTGTTTAATTTATTATTCCATTGGAACAAAATTTATATAGTTAAATATTTTTTCCATTAATGGACTCAAATTTGAAAAGGTACTTTGATATGTCTTTTTTAGTGGTTAAATTTACTATAACCATTTATTGTTAATATCACTTATGAAATGCATAATATTATCATCATATAATTTTAATGGTTTATTAAATAAAATATTTATACATTACATAAGTTTTTTATAACACCCATGTTAGTCGGTATGGAATGTGAATGAGAAACATCATCACATAGAGGTGGTTGTTTGTACGTAAGCATGACGATGTTTTCATTTTTCAAAAAATTTTAGATAAAGGTATGAAATGGATATTCCATTAGTATAAAAACATAAAATAATATTAATAATACTAGTTTTATCATAATCTCAAGTACATAAGAGTTTTATGGTAGTAGAAGTAGAAAATAATTAAGAAGGTGCAGTGGAAAATATTACCACTCGCTTTGGATGTTTTCCTTTTTTCACCACCTTAAGGAAACTTATCTGGATATTTTGAAAAGTTAAAAGATTATAGGGAATTGGGAGAAGGTTTATGAGATACTAGGGTAGAGATTTGGGTAATAATAAATGGATTTAGAAGTGTGGAGAGGTGGAGGTGTGGTGGTTCCTTTTATAATTGAAGAGAAGGGAACTTTTGGCACAGATATAATAAAAGAGACAATATGTTTCACATGGAATGTTAAGAAAAAGTAAATAATAATAGATTTTTAGAATTTTTAAGGTTTATAAATCCTCAACCACACTTTTCCACACATGTTTTAAATAGGTTTTAATTTATTTACTCTTATATTTTTACTTTTACCATTTTTGGTTTTTACTGAGGTAACTAATTTTTACCTAAGTAATTCATTTTTAACACCTAAAAATAAAATAATAATTATTAAATAATTTGAATCTAATTAATATAAATATTATGTATAATTTATAAACTAAAATTTATATGTTTAAGAAAAATTAATTTTAATGATAGCGTATGTAATGTGCAAAAACCTTTTTTTAGAAAAAAAGTGTATTTTTAAGAATAAGATTTATGTTTAGGATAAAAGTATCAATGTTATTGATTATATTGGAATTAAATTTTTTATTATTATTCAAATAATATTTAATTAAAATTTAAATAATTAAAAAATTTAATTACACCGTGTGAAAACATTATTTAAAGAAACAAATAAAAAAATAGTTTTCTTTAAAACATTTCTTAAATTTTATAAAATGTTAAGCATGAATTTTATATGTTGTATTTTAAAATACATAATTTAACTTAATAAAATTTATTTTTTATTATAAAAATGTTTTTAAAAAATTTTATGGAATTATTGTATAATAATGACATAAAAGTGATAATATTAGTAAAATCAGTATTTTTCAATATTCACCTAAAAGTAAATTATTTTAGAAAAATATAAAAATTTATCCTAAGATAATTTTGACATGATGAATTCAAAAATGATTTTCATTTAAAAAGCTATAGGATATATAAATTTAGTTTTTAAGATAAAATTTAATATAAAAAGAGAATCTTCTTTTTCTGAAAAATTGGAATTTTTAAATATTATGCGTTATTTATATTATAATAAAGTTGGGGTCAGAGACCATTTATTCAGAAAACAAAGAAAAAATATATAGTATGAGGCTAGAATAGATAAACATAACCATATAGAATGAAATCTAAACAAAATCCACAAACTAAGATTTTTCAAAGTCTCAGGGTGAGAGATAAGGATTTCATTGTGATGAGCTCCCAAATTAATTAGACCACATCCATGACCTCTACCCCTTTTATAATGAAATATTAAATAGGCCAGTGAAGGTTTCCAAGTACCATCATAGTCAGTTCCATCCTATAAAAATCTCTCCATAAAATCCGCATGTGATTCCTCACTTCTTTAGAAATCACCTCCCATGGAATCAGCCCCACGTTTTATTTTCTCCATGGGAGTCTCAACCTGTATAGGATTTCAATTGGGACCCTTGCAGAAATGTTCAGCATCCATAAATTGATCTTTATTTTTCTTCAAAAGGGTACAACTATTAACTAAGGCCTTCCCTTCATCCTTAGAATTACAAAAGGTTCCATCAACCTTATCACCATTATTATCCCTATAGAATCCATATTTTCAACCTGAAGTGTTAAAGTACCAACCTTGGGGGAAGCCCTGTATAAAACTAAGGTATCCACCATCTTCAATTTAACTTTTCATCCATTCCTTGCTGCCATATTTCACTCTTATCTTGATTATTGATAATAATTAGCATAAAAGTATAATTCTAAAGAAATATGATCATATTATCATTATAATTTGGGTATTTATCCTCTAAATCATCCCAATTATCCAATACCTAACCCATAATATAATTTACCACAAGTTAAAGTTATTCAGTCCCCATAACTTAACTACCAACCTGAAACCTCTTATGTTGAATTAAGTGTTCTTAATATTATTTCATATCAATTTATAATTTAAAATATATCAATATATTAGTTTACATATAATAATATTTTAAAAGTGTTTAATTTAATCTATTTTAATAAATATTCAAAACTTGACAAAATAGTTCTTTGAAAAAAAAGAAATATTACTGTTATACTAAGTACAATTTAATAAATTCCATTAAAATTTAATTATTTATATTCTAAAATTTAATTTTACTACTCCATTGATATTAAAATATTTATTTTAATTTTATATGTACATCATATCATATTTTAAGAATAATATTAGTATTTATACGTAATGTCTATATATATATAAACATTTTAATATCATATATTTCATTGTGAGTTATATTATTTTAAATTTACCACGTATCAATACATGAATCTAGTATATATATTAAACATATGAACAACAACCATAATTTCAATGACCATAATTAAAATAACCATATTCTCAATGGCCAGATTTCATTCATATATATATAGAACTACTAAATTAGTTGTTCATTCTACTAGCATTTCATAAGGAATAATTCTTATTTCACATTATAGATTTTACATAATGATATCTCCTTTCATAGATATATTCCTAATTATAGGTTTTATTTGGATATTGGTGATCCTAAAGTTTGAATATGATCCAGGGTATTTCCTAATCATGAATATTTTTTTATTTTCTATCTATCATTCCTTATTGATTTATGCACTTTAATTTATTTACTTTATACATGGTGAGTAATAATCCATGGTCTGAAATAATTATTTTTATATTCTTTTATTGGAATATCCCACTTATGAATGAATAATGTGCAAATTTTTGGTTCATATCTTGTTGGGAAAAGTTTCTAATCATGATTAAATCATTTTGAAATAATAGGGAAACATTATTTGAAATTATAGACATAAATAATAATAATAATAATTTCCTTTAAAACATTGGGCTTTATATTTCCCCCTTAAATGAATTTCATCATCATAATTTTAAATTATTACTTACTAATGAAGTTAACTATGGGTATCTATGAGGTGACTCAAGATTTAGTTTTCTAAAAAGGTAACAATAAAATATCTCTACTTATGATAAGAATAATCCCTATATTTTATTTCCCCCTAACCATTTGAGTTAAATAAATATTAGTGATTGGTGTTAAGTTCTATTTTATTTGGTTTCATTGAATTTATAGTCATAATTATAGTGAAAAAAAATCTTAAATTTGTCCGAGGTATGAAATGTGATTCCCTATTTTTATAATAGATAACACACACACACACACACATATTTCCCCTCATGGTTCTTTAACTTAGAAGTGTTGGTGGAAAGTTGAGTTTGAATGATAATTTTTATTAATATTGATACTCATAATATAAGGCTCATTGAGATCTACATCCAAACCCCTCCTAACCCTTTTCAGGGTAGTTACATCTATCACACCAACTTTTTCTCTCTTTAGCTTATCCCTCGCTTGCATTTCCGGTCCTAACAAATAAAAACCCATATCCTTGACCACTTGTTTCACCAGTCACTACATTGAATGTTCCATGAAGACCTTATGACTAAAGGTTGGTGGGGGGATATATTCCCCACAAATTACACTCCATCTGGCACTTCATGTACCCAAATAGGTCTTTCTATGACCCAAACTATTTCCCTTACACGCTACAAGGTCTCGTGTTCTTTGGGGCATCACTTTTTTCATATAACCACCATTTCTTATTGCACTAGTAGTGGTGAAAAAGGGTTATATTCTATATCCACCATTTTCATGGTAATTTCAACTTCTCTAGAAACATAGGGGCCTACACATGGCGAAGATATGTTGATGGATGATGACAAAGATGATTTGTTTCTATTTTCTATTGTTGCAATGATGTTAAGTTATTTTTGTAGTAGATACCAGTTATTTTCTCTACCTCTATATATTTATTCAATATAGAGGATATTTTGAGTAATCTAATCATGATTAGTGAATATGGAGTCTATATTTAAATAGTTAATCCATTACTAGAATCACATAAAATCCATCTAAAATACCCATGATAAGATTTTTATTCCTATAAAATTAAATTTTGAAATACAACCATTATAAAAATAGATGCTTTATTTGATAAATGATACATTAGAGTAGTAAAATTAGAAAAAAATATAAGAAAATTGTAGTGTTAATAATAAATACAACATATTCACAATTATAGACTATAAGATCTAGTTACAATAATATACCTCATCGGTAGTCATTGAATCAACTCCACCTTGTTTATGTGGTTGTGTTGGTTATTAATACCTATAATTATTATTATCCTTGTATTTATGAATCTGACTTGGTTAATGTCTATGTTTTCCACACTTAAGGCATTGAACCATTAATGTTGCTTTTGGATGCATGCTTCCCATTCCCATTGTGCTAACCAACCTCTTTATATTCTTATAGTAGTTTGATGATCGATGCCCCCCTATTCCATAGGTAAATCATTTTTTGGTCCCCTTGAGGTGATTTTAGTGGCACCTCTTCCCATATTTTTGACATATTGGTGGTTGAATACCCCTTTTTTCATCATATTAATTACCTAAATTTTCATGATCCTCTATCCTTCTCTTCGTTGGTGCACTCATTATTTCATCTATGGTTACATTGTTAATCATTTTTTTATGATAGTTGGTTTAAGATAATCACCAAATTTCTTAGTCCATCTCTCATTTTAATGAGTTGATCTTTAAGGTTATCATCACATTGTCCCTAACACCCAAGGTTAAATCTGTTACTTCTAGTTCCAACCATCAATAAATATAAAAGGGTTAAAATGAGCGACGAATATTTAACAGCATAGAGGTATTATCATAATCAATAACCTAAATTGGATTAAAACAATAATTTTTTTTCCCTTTTACATCATCACGTTAGACTGTAATTTATTTAGTTTAACCTTTATCAGTCTTAGTTTAACATAGGTTAATTTAACTAGGGTTATCACATACTTTTTAATATATTAACTCAAAGTTACTAAAAAATAAATCCCTCATAGAGGTTTATAAATAGAATATGATTAACCAAAACATATCCCCCCCAGAGTGTCTAACAAAGTGTGTAGTTATGCCTATTTGTTGTGAATCAGGTCACAATTTAGTTAATAACAAAAGATCCCTCTTTGGGGTTATTACCCCTAGGTACAATTGTGAAAGAGCTTGAATTCACTTTCAAGTATTTAGACATGGATGTAATTGAAAGGAAAACCATAATCTATACTTTACCAAAAATTTAGGACATTCTTCTATACTTAGGTTTATCCCTTAGACTTATCCCTAGGGTTTTCAATAAGGTTCTGTCATCTTAATCTCAAAAAATAAATAGACCTTACTTTGATACCAATTATAGTGACCCAATCCTTAAACACACTATATTTCATAATTCGTAATATACTTTACCAAAAAATAAAAGTTGGGGATCAAGAGGTCTAGTGTATATGGAATATTAGACATAAAAATAAATCATATTAAACATAAAAACATAATATTTATTTAAAAAACCACATAGTGATCCTAATGACCATGTAACTTCAAAAACTGCATAGGATATCCTAGGGAAAATATATAAGGAAACGAGTGAGCTAGAAACCATGTAAGGGAATATACATGAAAATAAAGAAAAACATGAGAGTCAAGAGGCATAACATGATATAATAAATAATAGGATCATAATAATGGATACATTTCATAAGGAAATGATCTCATAAGATCATAAACATGTGGAAACAACATAAAACATGATATCATAATCCAAGACCATCACTATAAAGTAGACAAAGTCCCATGGTAGATTAAGATCACTCCCTAATACCTTACATAACATCTCATGAGATATAAAACTTTATCGAAGTCATTATAGGGATATATAATTATAGTCCCACCCATCAAATAAATAAAAATCACACATATTCATGCCACATGAGGAAAATAAACCACACATAAATCATAAGCATGATCGAACCTATAAAAGGAAGTGAGCTTCATAATTCCGATTCAAGGAATAATCGAAGGATAAATCATAAGGTTTTCCAAGAGAAGAAGGAATTAAATCATTTTGAACTTTAATAATTGAAAAAGGTACATAGTTATTGAACACGGAGTTCCAATGTATAAAATTTGTGAGAATGATCTAGGAAAATAAAGAATAAAAATGAACCACTTGGGTAGTGCTTGGTGAAATAAGAAAATGATATTTTTAAAGAAGGGAAGAAACTGTTATTTTCTATAAAACCATAATTGAACCAATAAGGTTATACATAAAATAATGAGGGTTTTTATAAGGTATTCATGGTCTAAAAACATTTTATTGGGGTGATCCTCGATGTGAGACAAGAAATAGGAAAGTTCCCTTAAACAAGGTTTACAAAAAAGTGGGAGCTTCGAAGAGAAAGAAAAACTTGTATAAACCCATAAATGAAAAGTATATTTGATCAATTATATATGTAAGGGACATATATATAAAAAATATAATTTCTAAATTAGAATAATATTTCATAAAAATGGGAAAAATAAATGGAATGTGTAACTAGAAAGTCACGATGGTGGTAAGAAAGATCCCTTACCTTGTGACTGAAAGCGCTATACACTTGAACTTAACTTCTTGAATAGTCAAATTATGTTTATTAAAAATTTATTAAGATCTTTCTACAGATATATTTCTTTTTATAAGGTCTATTGATCATAATCTTTCATCAATTTAATATATTTTTTCAAATTATGTCAATTACTTGTATTTGTTCTGTCAATTTCTCATAAACTTTCATGGTATTTTGACCAATGTCAAGGTGTTGAAAAATAGTTTAATAATATATATAATTTTATATTACCATTTCATTTATTATTAAATTATCACATAATTTATATAGTTAAATCGGTTTTCCTTGAAATGACTCAAATTAGAAAAGTTACCTTGATATGTCCTTTTTAATGGTTAAATTTACCATAACCATTTATTGTTAATATCACTTATGGAATGTCTAATATTATCATTCCATAATGTTAATGTTTTTTTAAATAAACTTTTTATACATTAAATACACGTTTTTTACCACCCATTTTAGTCAGTATGTAAAATGAAAGAGAAACATCGCCATGTGGAGGTAGTACTTTGCACACACGCATGATCACATTTTCATTTTTCAAATGGTTTTAGAAGAAGGTATAAAATGGATGCTCCATTAGTATAAAAACATATCAGAATATTAATAATACTATTTTTTTTGTAATCTCATGGATATAATAGGTTTGGGGTGGTATAACACCACTAAAAAACAAGACTTTAACAGTGTTGGCCTTTATGAGAATTAGAAAAATTAATGATAGAGGTGACCTTTATTAGTGTTGATAAAAGATACCTTTTATTAATAATTTTTTTACCTATGATAAAAGGTACCCTTTATGAGATCTTTTTTTAGGAAAGATAAATGGAAACCTTTATCATCACTTTTCTTTAGTGTTGATAAATGGTACCCTTTATCTTTTCTTTATTTTTAGCACTAAAAAAGGGTACACTTTCTCAGTGATTTATTTTTTGCACTGATCCTCTATCATTGCTTTTTAGCACTGATAAAGGTCCTGAATAAAATAAAAAAATTAAATAAATAATAAATAAATTAATTAAATAAATAAAAAATAAAAATGTGTTTATTATTTTTTTATCAATTAAATATTTATTGATAAAAATGAATAAGTTTATTATAATATATATAAATTATAAATACTAATAAATAGTATATATAAAATATATAGATACATAGAAAATGAAAACTAAACAAATAAAAATTAAAAATAAGTAAATTGAGAAAAATAGTAAACATTTTATTAATTAAATAAATAGTGATAATATCAATAAATAGTATATATATATGAATGTATATAAATATGATTTATATATAATACAAAAAATTTATGTTTTACATTATATAGTCATATATTTAGTGAAGAATTATTTATAATTAAAAATTAATATGAAGTAAAAATACTGACTAATTGCATCTAGTAATGGACACAATTAAATATCATTTGATTTTTCAATTTAACATATATCAAATGTGTGTTATATTTATTTCACATACATATAAATAATTTATACATTTTTATATACAACACACACACACAAATATTTACATAATTAATGAAATATTATATAGAAACACATACACCTAATATTTATGTAATTAATTCAAATTTTAATATTCATTTGAAAATTTCATTATAACCTGATACATTTAATATATTATGTATTTAATCGATAAAATTTTATTTATTTATTTTTAATTTTATTACAGTTAATTAGGTATTAATTAGGTATTAATTTTTTTTTTTGGGAATTTAATCAATTTTTATTATATATATATATATATTTACTATGTTTTAATATTTTCAATATGTGTTCATCTTTATTTCAACGTATATCCATATATTTTTAATAATTTATATTTAATTAATAAAATTTATCCATTTTTTCAATATTTTTAAAGTGTACTCATTTTTAATTATTCAATTTCCCTCATTTTCAACATGAATGCACTGAAATTAAATATTCATTAATAATGTTAAAAATATATTTGTAAATAAATATATATAATTATATATATTTATAAATGTATATTTACTATATTTATACATTTATATATTAATAATTTTGAATAAATAAATATTATTTTTTAAAAACTATTTATATAATTATAAAAAAATAATTATATATATATATATAATTTTAAAATTATAGAAAATTTATTTAAATAATGAATATATTTACTGTATTTATATTTATATATATTTAGAAAAAATATATATATATATACTTATATAAATATATATAATAATATATATATGTTTAAAAATATAAAAATATTATTTTTTTACAAGTGTTTATATAATTAAAAATAAATAATTATATATTTAAATAATTATAAAATTATAATAAATATATTTAAATAATGAATATATTTACTATATTTATATATATTAAATATAATTATAAAAATATGTTTACAAATTTTTTATTTATAATTATAATTACAAATTTTTTATGAGAGCTTAAATAATATGCACTGATAAAAGACATCTTCATTAGTGCTAAAAAAATGATGATAAGAGGCATCTTTATCAGTGCTAAAAAGTGATAATAAAAGACATCTTTATCAGTGATAAAGCTTTAGCACTGATAAAGATAGATTTTTATTAGTTATTATTAATTTATGGCTGATAAAAGGCATCTTTATCAGTACTTTTTTGGAAGCATTGATAAAACTGTCCTAATATATTTAAAAAATCCTAGCCAGTCATGAACCAGTCACGATATCTAGAGGTTTTTGCGGAAGCCACCTGCTATCAACACTCCTCCTTATCGAATCCAAGCTTGAATGAAGGCTCAAATCAAGGCTCAAACAATTCCAAGACTTGAATATAATGATTGAATGATTAAATGGTTTAACGAATTCAAGTCTTGAACAAATTCTAGGTTCGGAAATATATTAACTTTTCCTTGGATGATTCAAAGCTTCAATCCAATGTATATTATTTTCTCTTCCTCTTCACTCGTTGATTTCTTTTTTGGTAATATCTGTTTCTGTTTTTTTATCATAATTATTTCCTCTGCCACCTCTGATTTCCATTGGGTTGCCCTTGATTTCTATCGCCCCTGTACCCAAGATTTCTTCCACCCCATCCCTCTACGATTTTGACAACTGTTGGTGTGACTTTAGCATGCCTCATGCTACAATGACTCTTGAGTTAGCGTGTGAGGCACATGCCTTTTGTGATCCTTGGTGATGTCTCATTACCTTTGGTAATAATTCCATAATCTAATATAGAATTCTTTTCCACATAATGAAACTAATAATTAAAACTTCTTCTTAAAATTGTAATCTGCTTTAGTGCATTATATATATATATATAACTAAATATAATAAATATGATCTGAGTATAATTATAAATGGTTGAATTGAAATACCTTTCATAATTCATTTATTTATACTTTGATTGTCCATATATATCATAGTGAATAAACTCCAAGGGTTGATTCATTTAAATCTATAATTTATTATTTTAATTATTAACAATATCCCCATTATAATTTGTAAAAAATATCAATCAATTTTATCTTTTCATCATAAAAACCCATCAAACTACCCTTTTTAAGTAATTATTTAAATGTCTCACAATCAAATATGATCAATTTTTCACAACTACAAATCAATTCTCTTTCAGATACAATTACCATAAATTTTTACCAACCCCAAATTAGAATATGGTTTGACTAGTTTTATATACCTTTATAAAAATATATCCATCTTGGAAATGATAAGCCAATAATTAATAGTTCTTAATAATGAATTCATTTCTATCATCACACATCTAATAAACCCTATTTATTGTTTACTTTAATCCATCTAAAAATAGATCATTCTTTTACATTGACATTTATTTACAACATATTTTAAATTAAAACAATTTATTTTATAAGATCCACCATTTCTAAAATAATAAGTACCCTTTGAACTTATTGAAAATATTTAATTACATCAATTTTCCTGTCATATGTGAGATGAAAAACCAATATCTAATATGAAAGGATGTTTCTTTTGTAAATCCTTTAGTGTGACATCAATAATAAATTCCTTTTACAATTTATTCTTTTTCATACAATAAATTTCTAATTTTTTCTTTACTTTCATCTATGCTTTTATAAAATATAGACAATCCTTCATATGACTGTTTAATTTTTCACATGTTTAATAGAGTTCATTCAATGGTTGAAATTCATCATCGAATTTTACATATGAAGATTATCCTTAATTAGAAACTATTTTTGTATGAGTGGGTCATCTCCATATTAACTTAAAACTCCTATATCTTCCATAATTACTATTATTTATTTCATTATGAAAAAAAATTTATAATATGTGCCCAAAATTACCATATAACCCATAATTTGCCTGAAAATGAAATTTTCTTATAAAACCTACTCTTCGTATTATTTTCAAACTGTCTAGATATAATTCTTGAATCAATTTATCAACTAAAAATTTTTAGATGTTTAATATCATTATCATTTTTAGGTATATTATTTTCTTAAAATTATTTTTTCTATTCCTTATCAATTTTTAATTAAATTGATATGTTTTCAAATATTTGGTATACCATTAATATTAAATGTAATAATTCCTCAGGCTGTTACATCACTTGTTCCAAAAAATAGAATAGAGGTTATCAAATTCAATATAAGTTTGAATAATTATTAGAAATTATTTTTAGGTATTCATCATTTTAGGTCTACATGTATTGGTTCCACCCCTATGAATATTTTATTACCATCCATGTATATTAAATAACTCTTCTAGTTGATGAAATTAGAGTTTATTATTCTTGTTTATCATATTTGGGTTTCTTATTACTCATTAATTGCCTATATTAAATTTTTATTTGTTTAATGGATTTAGGAAAGACTTTATGGATAATTTTAAAAGTGGTAAGACTGGTATTAGTTAGAGGATTGAAAGTATTAAAAGTTGTATTTCTCCTATAAATATAGAATTTATATAGGATCCAACGATTCATATATTATAACATATCCCTGATGAGACCCATTTAATCATAGATAAGAATGTGTATGCCATCAAAATATCACCTAAAATAGGTCAGGAGTTAATAAATGGTGACAAAGGTGAAATTTTTATAAATGGTAGGCTTTAAACCTTTAATAGAACACAATGGAGTATAACAGTCATCCTCATCAGTTTCATTTCCCGAATAGTTATTATTATAATTCTTTGCTTGATACTCATCCTCACTTGTTTTATGTTTCTTATACTACTCTGAACAATAGTAATCCCATATATGACTACTTCTTAGAGTATTTAAAGCAACATAGGTTCATGTACATAAGATATATAGGATGAGTGAAAAAAATACAATTATAAATATTCAGGTGATGAGGTGATGAGATGATGAGGATGATAGTTGTCTAAAAATTTCATATTTGAATGAATTCAAGCAATAAAACCCACCATAATGTAATAATTCTTTTCTTAAATTTAGTTACCCATTTACTTCAAATAATACGGAAATTATTTGAAATAATCAAATGTTGGTTTTTTCTTATTAGAATTATCTATAACTTTTAACTTTGATAATGAATATCTTATTTGAATTTATTTATTTATTGTTTAAAATGAATATTTTCTGAACCCAGTAGGATGGATATGAATAAAAAATAAATTTACGCTAATCATTTAATAAAAAGATTATGAATATAGAGTTAAATAGTTCATTAAGTTTGAAATAGAGAATGCATAATACCCTTGTCAAATCCCTTGTCTGTGTTTAAGTTTCTCTTATTCAAGACAAATTAGAACAGAAGAATTGGAAATAAATTTGATTTATCACTTAATAGTTCAAAACTATAAATTTTGTGCTAAACACGGGAAAAAATAAACGTGTACACAGATTGGGATGATACTACGGTTTATGGATCAATTGATATAGATACTAGTGTAAATTATTATGGATATCACATAGAAGAAATGACAATGTAAATTGAATATGACCTTCATAATTGTCCAAATTTGTTTGAGAATTTAAACAACTATGATAATAGACCATTTTATATTGGATGTACTAAATACAAAACATTTTCAATTGTATTAAAGTTATATAATTTAAAATCTTGCAATGGATAGAGTGACACCATATTTACAAAACTATTTGGTCTCCTGGATGATATTCTACTAGAATAAAATAAACTACCTTATAGAACAAATGATTCTAAATAAATTCTACATTAAAAAGAAATGATGTCTAAAAAATACATGCTTATCCAAATTATTTCATATTATTTCAGAAGTACCATGAATCACTAATAAAGTACCATAAGTGTGGTGTGGATCAATACAAGCAAAATGAATCAAGTACTTTCAAATCTATATGGTACTTTCCAACCATTATATGTTTTAAAAGAAAATACGAATGTTAGGAAACCATGAGACAATTAAAATATCATGAAAATACAAGAGTTAAATATGGGAACCTACATCATGCAACACTTTATCCTCAATGGAATAAAATTGATTATAAATATCCTAAATTTGTAAATAAGCCAAGAAACCTTAATCTGGTGTTATCTATAGATGGAATAAATCTTTTTGGTGTATAGAGTAGTAATCATAGTACATGTCCATTCATGTTGGTAATTTATAACCTTATTCCATTATTATTCATCAAGAAAAAATACATTATGTTGTCTATAATTATATCTGGACCAAAGCAGCCTAAAAATGATATTGATGTCTACATGGATCTGTTGATCAAATATCTAAAATTGATGTGGGATATAGGTTTTACAATGTATGATGCATATAGAAGTAAAGAATTCACATTGAGGGTCATTTTTATGATATGATTAATTAATTACCCACTTAAGGAAATTTATCAGGCTATAGTATTAAAGAAATTTCACGGTGTCCCATTTGTAAAGAACACACACACTTAGTTTAGTTGAAACATTCTTCAAAGTATATGTTTTTAGGATATAAGAAATTTTTACTTTGATGACATAAATACTGATCTTGGATGACAATATTAAATGGGTATAGAGAACAAGGTATAATACCATCTCCAGTAATAAGTGATCATATATTTGATAAAGTAAAGAATATTAACAGTATTTTTGGTAAACCATTTTTGAAAATTTTTACAAAAATTTGGCTAGAAGAAAAGTTAAATTTTCTTTGAATTATTATATTCGAATTGTTTGAATGTTATACATTTTCCTGATGTCACGCATGTAGAAAAAAATGTATTTGATATTTTTATTGGCATGTTACTAAATTTTCCTAAAAAAATGAAAGATGACATAAAGGCTAGGTTGGACATGATTGAAAAACTATCAGGGCAGATAAAAATTAAATTGAGGATAACCATTTCATTGGTAGATCATAATCATCTCATACTGGCCCCAATGTAGACAATTTATTGTACATTAGAGGGGACCACAATGAGGGGATTTGGATTTTTAATAGAAGGAACCAAATATATAAAGCCTTTTAAAAAATAAAAAGAGTTCAATGATAAGGTAAAATTATTTTTAATATAAAATGTTTTTCCTCATAATATTACATGTTATATAATATAAAAAACACAATCTAAAATAAACGATTGAAGACTCATGTAGGTAATTTCTTCTACACATAATGATGTTACCAATCCCGTGGAAGAACATGCTATAAAAAAGGAAAACCTTTGTAAATATATAAATGTAATGTTATGATATACTTTCTCTCTTTTACCAAAAAAGTATATAATGAAATGTTGATTTAATTTTCATTATTCCATGCAGAGTTCAATAATTTTAGAGTATTTTTTCCATATATCATGCCTTTATACAACAAAACTTACACAAAATTCCTCTCCCTCAAAAACATTTCACCCCTACAATGTTGTCATTTATGACTTTCCTTCAAATTACCTTCACTAACTTTGCAAGAAGAGTAAGGATTCCACCTCTTCTAAATCATAGAGGTAATCTTGATGTTTTCCCAATAGAATAATTATCATTATAATTAATGTATTGTTTCATATTTGTGTTCAATTTATTTATTTTTAGTATTACCTATAAAATATTTTTTCTTATATAAGTGTATTATTTTTCTCTATTTGGGGTGGTTTGTTCAAAGCTAATTGTACTCATGAGATATTAGACTTTAAGGCTAAAACTGAGATAATGAAAATAATTAAATGTGTCAAGAATGTATACAACCATTATGAAAAGGTGAATTACTATTACTAATTTAGTTAATTTTTTCATCATTTTATCTACTATTTAAAAGTTAATTTCCTCATCATTTTTATATAATACTTATTTAGTTTTTAATAGATCTCTTAGGAAGTCATATTTTCATAGTTCATTTATTTTCTAATATTTCTCTCCATCTTTCATGCATTTTGACATCAAAACGTCCATATATTTCTTCTCCCTCAAATCATTTTCACCCCTACAGTGTTGGCATTTATCACTTTCCTTCAAGTTCCCTCCACTACTTTTACAGAAAGAGAAACAATGTCACCTCTGCTCAATCACATAGGTAATATCGATGTTTGTACAGTAAAACAATTGTCCATAAAATTAATTTATTTTTTCATATTTATGTTTAATTTATTTCTCTTTGGTATTACTTATATAATAATTGTTTTTCTGTACAGGTGAATTATTTTGTTCGAGTTGTAAAGGTTTGTTCGAAGCTGCTCATGATTGTGAGAGATTGAAATTCAAGCCTACAACTACAATAATGAAAATAAGGAAATGAGTCAAGAATGTATACAAACATCATGAAAAGGTGAATTTCTACTACTTATTTATTTAATTTTTTCATCATTTTATCTATTATTTATAAGTTAATTTTCTTATCATTTTTATCAAATAATTATTTAGTTTTTTTGTAGATATTTTGGGAAGTTATATTTTTCTTTCAATTATCTAGAACAAGACAAAAAATTGATAAAAATACCAACTACCAATGTTACCATGATTTCCATTGTCTTTATTTTTCAAACTACAATAATGAATATTGATTCAATGTTCTTAACTAAAAAACCTTTTTTGTATAAAAAAATTGACTCAATATTCATTTTTGATAGTTAAATAATGAAAACAATGGAAAGTGTGGTAACATTGGAATTTTGGATTTTTTTGAGACTTTGGGACATGTAGGAATCATCCTCACATCAATCTAATACATGGTGTGACTGGTATGACTCCAAGTGATTATTTATATTTAAAATTTACATTAATTTTAGTAAAAAAGACATCATACATACTAATAATCAAGAAAAAATATTCATATTGTTTTTTTTACTTTAGTAAAATTATCCACAAGTCATTTGTGACGTGTTGAAATGAGGTACAACTCAATCTGATACACGACGTGCTCGGTATGACTCAAAGTGTCTATTATGAGTTTAAAATAAACATTTTTATTCAAAAAGTGTCACTCATTGAATACCATGAAAATAAACTTATATTTTATAGATAATTTATTAAACCAATTCATAATTTATTTTTAATGTGTATGAATTAGTACCACATCAAACCGATAGACTATGTGACAGGTATGAATCAAAGTGCGTGCTTCCAGTTTAAAATAAAATTTTAGTAAAAAAGAGAAGCGACATACTCAAAATTGAGAAAATGAATTTGGAATATTTTTATACTTAGTAAAATGATCCATAATTAATTTGGTATGTCTAGGAATAAACCAGACATCAATTTGATACACAGTGTGACCAGTATGGCTTGAAGTGAGTCTTTTTATTTAAAATTGACATTAATTTTCATAAAAAGGAAACTAAACTTATCAAAATCAAGAAAAATTATTTGGATTGTTTTGATAATTTAGTAAAATGATCCATAGGTTATTTTTTAAGTGTATGTATCAGCCTCACCTCAATCCAATGCACGATGTGCTTGGTATGAATAAAAGTGTCCTTTAATAGTTTAAAATTGGCATGCTAGTTCAAAAAGTTTCACTCATTAAATTTTTTAGAAAATTCACTTTTATTGTCTTGATAATTTTGGAAAAAAATTCTAAAGTAATTTTTTTGTGGTTGAATCTTTCTCATATCAAACCAATACACAATGTGACCTATATGACTCAAAGTGAAAGTCTGTAGTTTAAAATGAAATTTTAGTAAAAAAGAAAAGTGACATACTCAAAACTGAGAATGAACATTAATATTGTTTTGATAATTTAGTAAAATGATACATAAGTCATTTTGGAGGTGTATGAATCAGCCTCACATAATTCTGACACACATTTTGACTAGTATGAATCAAAGTGCATATTTTTATTTAAAATTGAAAAAGTTTATTAAAAAGATAGCTGACCTACTCAAAACCAAGAAAATTCATTCAGATTTTTTGATACTTTAAGAATAATATCCATAAGACATTTTTGATGTGTAGGAATTATCCACACCTCAATCTGATACAATATGTGATTAGTATGACTCAAAGTGTCCATTATCATTTTATAATAGATATTTTAGTTAAAAAAGTGTTACTCACTAAAAATAAAGAAAAATCACTTAGATTGTCTTGATAATTTATTATAAGGATTAAAAATTCATTTTTGATGTGTATGAGTTAGAATCACATAAAATTGATACATGATGTGACCGGTATGACTCAAAGTACGTGTTTCTTGCTTAAAATTTCATTTTAGTAAAAAATAAAAGTAACAGACTCAAAACCAAGAAAACACATTTTTATTGTTTTTATACTTTAGTAAAATGATATATAATTCATCCAGGAGGTGTAATAATCATCTAAACCTCAACCTGACACACAATGTAACTGTTATGATTCCAAGTATGTCTTTTTATTTAAAAGTGACATCAATTTTAGTAAAAAAGAAAACTAATAGAGTCAAAAACAAATAGACACATTTGTATTGTTTTTATACTTAATTAAAATTATCCATATGTAATTTGTGATGTGTAGGAATCAACATCACTACTATGTGATACACGATACACCCAATATGACTCAAAGTGCCCATTATTATTTTAAAATCAATATATTAGTTCAAAAAGTGCCACTCACTAAAAACTTATCAAAATTTCTTTGATTATATTGATAATTTATGGAAAATATTAATAATTCATTTGTGATGTGTAGGAATCAGTATTACATTAAACAAACACACGATGTGATCGGTATGGCTCAAAGTGCATGTTTTCAGTTTAAAATGATATTTTAGTAAAAAATATAAGTGACATACTCAAAACTAAGAAAATAGATTCATATTGTTTTTATACTTTATGAAAACAATCCATAATACATTTGGGACGTGTAAGAATCATCCACACCACAATTCGAGGCACCTTGTGACTAATATGACTCAAAGTGTGTCTTTTTATTTAAAGTTGACATTAATTTTAGTAAAAAAGAAAAATGACTTATTCAAAACTGAGAAAATGCATTAATATTGTTTTCATACTTTAATAAAATTATTCATAATTCATTTATGATGTGTAAGAATCAAACTCACCTATATCCAATACATGATGTGCCCAGTACGACTCAAAGTGTTTATTTTAATTTTAAAACTGACATTTTAGTTCAAAAGGTTTTACTCACTAAAATTTGAGAAAACACGCTAGGAATTAATTAAAAATTTATGAAAAGTTATATTTGATGTATAGGAATTATTTTCACATCAATCTAATACATTATGTGATCGATATGACTCAAAGTACATGTTCCCAGTTTAAAATGGCATTTTAGTAAAAAATACAATGATGTATTTAAAACTAATAAAACACATTTATTTGTATTGATACTTTAGGATAATGATCCACAAGTCATTTGTGACAAGTTTGAATTAGACTCACCTCAACACGATGCACGGTGTGACCAGTATGACTCAAAGTGTGTCTTTTTATTTAAAATTGACATCTATTTTAGTAAAAAAGACAACTGACATACTCAAAACTAAGAAAAGATATTCAGATTGTTTTGATACTTTAGAAAAAAGATCCATAATTAATTTTGGATGTATAGGAATCAGTTGTAGCTCAATTTGATACATGATGTGCCCGGTATGAATCAAAGTGCCTGTTATTAGTTTAAAATCATCATTTTAGTTTAAAAAGTGGCACTCATTGAATACAAATAAAACAATCTCAGATTGTCTTGATAATTTAAGAAAAAAATTCATAAGTAATTTGTGATGTTTAGGAATCTATTTCATGTAAAACCAACAACCAATGTGATCGGTGTGACTTAATGTGTGTGTTTCCAATTTAAAATGAAGTTTTAGTAAAAAAGATAAGTGACGTACTCAATACTGAGAAAACACATTCATATTAATTTGATACTTTATGAAAATGATCCATAAGTCATTTAGATTCTGTAGGAATCCACCTCATCTCAATCTGATACACAGTGTGACTGGTATGACTCCAAGTGTTTGTTTTCAATGTATAAGTGTCATTTTAGGTTAAAACCATCATCACATCACTAAAATTGAGCAAATGAGCCTATATTGTTTTCTCACCAATCTATTTTCTATTAATTAATTAATTTCATTATAATTTTTATCTTATACTAATTTAGATAATTTTTATAGAGATAATTCTTAAAGTCGAAAAAGAAATAATGTGACATACAAGAATTAACCACAAATCAATCTAATACACAATTTTCATGGTATAACTCAAAGTTTAGTTTAAAATTAATACTTTTTGTTAATTAATTTCTTTATATTATTACTAGTATAAGAATTATTTTCTTATATAGGTGAATTTTTTTGCTCGAGCTGGGGTAGTTGGTTCAAAAATAGCATGAGTCAGGTTCAGGATCAAAAGAAAAAGGGACATTGATGTTTTTGAATGTATGTAATAATTTTTACTTATGTAATTATATAAAACAATGTTTTAAATATCTATAATATAGTGTTTTGTTGTCGTATTTGTGTTGTAAATTTTATTTCATTTAAATTTTATGTTGGTAATTGACTTTGTTAATTTTTGGTGGTGTTTCTGGTGCTGAAGTGTGATGTTAAAAAACACTGCAGTAAGCCCCTTTATCAGTACTTTTACAAATCCTAAAAAAATGTATCCTTTATCAACGCTTCTAGGAGCACTGATAAAGTTCCCCGTTATCAACACTAAATAAAAGCGCTCATAAATATTGTCCTTTATCAGTGTTTTTTTAGTGCGGATAAAAGAAAAGGAATTTTATTCTCGCTCCGGTAGTCACTGCTTCTCTAGCACTGATAAAGGCAATTTTTAACATAGTTAAAGGCCCATTTTATAGTTGTGGTAGTAAAAAATATTTAAGAAGGTGTTGTGGGAAATATGGCCTCTCACTTTGGAAGTTCTCCTTTGGTCACCACCTTAAGCCTTGTTAGCTTAGTATTTTGGAAAGAAAAAATATTATAAAATGTGGTGAGATGGTTGAGGATATAATAAGTTAGAGTTTGGGTTAATACTAAGTATATTTGGAAGTGTAGAGAGGTAGAGGGGTGGTGGTTCCTTTTATAATTGAAGTGAAGAGTATTTTTTGGAAAATAAAACTCTTTAATAAAAGAGTGCACATATTTCACATGGAATGTGAAGAAAATATGGAAAATAATAGATTATGAGAATTTATAACCTTTATAAATTCTCATCCACACTTTAGAATATATATTTTAAACATTTTAAAGTTATTTACTCTTAGATTTTTACTTTTATCATTTTTGGTTTTTATTTAGGTAACTAATTTTTACATAAGTAATTTAATTTTAATGCCTAAAAATAAAATTATCTTTATTAGATAATTTGAACCAAATATATCTAAATATAAAATATAACTTATCAAATAAAATTTCTATGTGTAGGAAAAATTAATTTTAACAATAGCACACATAACGCACAAAAACCCATTTATAGAAAAAACGTATTTTTAAGCATAAGATTTATGTTTAGGATAAAATTATCAATTTTATTAATTCTATTTACATTAAAATTTGTATTATTATTCAAATCATATTTAATTAAAATTAATATAATTCAAAAATATAATTCATTTATGTTATAATTTTATTAAAAAAATAGATGAAAAAATATTTTTTTCTAAAAAATTACATAAATTTTCTAAAATGTTAAGTGTGAGTCTTATATATAGTATTTTGAAATACTTAATTTAAATTTATAAAATATATTATTTATTATAAAATGGGTTTCAAAAACGTTCATGAAATTATTGTATAATAATGTCAAAAAGGCAGTAGTATTATTAAAATTATTATTTTTCAATATTTAACTAAAAATCAATTATTTTAGAAAAATATAAAAAAATTAACTTAAGATAATTTTAAAATTATAAATTTAAAAATTATGTTTTTTACAAATTAATAACTATAAGATTTATAAATTTGGTTTTTAAAATACAATTCAATATACAAAGAAAAACCACTGTTATTGAAAAAGAAATGATTTTAAACCTGAAGTGCGCTTAACATTATTTCTAATAAATTTATAATTTAAAAGATGATAATTTATTTTTTAATATATAATAATATTTTAAAAGTGTTCAATTTAATATATTAGGATAAAATATATCATACTTAAAAAAATTATTTAAAAACAAATTACTTTTATACATAATATTCTTTAACAAAAACCATTAATATTTAATTATTTGTATTCAAAAATTTAATTTTATTACACCATTAATATTAAAATATTTATTTTAAATTTATATATACATCGTATCATATTTTAATAATGATATTAGTATTTACATTTAATGAATATATATATATATATATATAATATTTGAATATTATATTTTTATTTCATTGTGAGTTATATTATTTTTTAATTTACCACTTAACAGTCCCTGTGGGAAATGTTGTCTTTTGAGATGGGCCCATTACCCATTGAAAACAACCCCTTTGAAATGACAATTTTCTATCAGAATTGCTTCTCGTCACAAGTAGTCATTAAGAAAAATAGTTTTGGTGACGATAATCTCTTCTTATCACAAATAATATTTGTGCACACTACACGCCAAACCCCATGAAAGATATATGTGATGAAAATATAGTCCTGTTATAAATAAATTCTACTATATTCTGTCATTTGTGACATGAATTATCTCCCATCACAAATAAAATATCGGGAGAAGAGTATTTTCCATAGGACCCATCACAAATACTATTTTTTACTGCCACCATAATTGATAACGGCCGAGACTATTTGCGATGGGTAACCCGTCACAAATAATCCCATAAAAAATTATCTATCCTATATATACCCCACCCAATTATTTTCATTCCCTTTTATTCTGAACTCCTCTTTCCTCCTCTTCTATCATACTTTTCCGCTTAAACTTTTAGAAGTTTACAATTTCACAAGGAAGTAAATTTCAGGCTTTGCATCCACTAGAAGATCTAGTTTTAAGATATTTATTTAATATTTTTAATTAATTTATTTTGTTTTATATTAGTAATTATTAATATTAATTATCATTAATTAGGTTTAATTATATTTACTTAGTTTTATTTTTCATTAATTAGTTTTTAGCAATAGTAATTATTTTTAATTTAATGTATTTAGTTTCAATTTTTAATAAATTTTCTTAGTGAGAAGTATTTAGTTTTAAATAGTAGTAATTAGAAATAATTTGTAATATTTAGTAACTATTAGTAATAATTTTTAAAAATTAGTCATAATTAGTAATAATTAGTGGCAATTAGTAATAATTAATGGTAATTAGTAATAATTAGTGGTAATTAGTAATAATTAGTGGTAATTAGTAATAATTAGTATTAATTAGTGGTAATCAGTAATAATTAGTCTTAATCAATAATAATTAGTGAAAATTAGTAATAATTAGATATAATTAGTCATAATTAGTAATAATTATTCGTAATTAGTAGTGATTAATATTAATTAGTAAAAAATAGTAATAATTAGTAAAAACAAGTAATAATGAGAAAAAAATAGTAATAATGAGTAAATATTAGTAATAATTAGTGGTAATTAGTAATAACTATTGTTAATTAGTAATAATTAGTAATAATTAGTATTAATTATTCGAAAAATCAATAATTTGTGGTAATAGTCAATAATTAGTAATAATTTGTGGTAATTATCAACAACTAGTAAAAATTAGTGGCAATTAGTAATAATTAGTAGTAATTAGTAATAATTAGTGGTAATTAGTAATAATTAGTGGTAATTAGTATTAATTAGTAATAATTAATAATAATTAGAGGTAATTATTGATAATTAGTAAAAATCAGCATTAATTAGTATAAATTAGTGGTAAATAGATAAAATTAATAATATTTACAAGTAAATAATAATTTTTTTATTTTATACTCCATTTTGGATCTTATTTTTGTTATAAAAAATTAATGGTAAACAATTTCTTCATTTTATATTTTTTAGAGGAATATGGAACAAAGTAGTTGACAACGATCTTTAATACATGTTCGTGTTTGAATAAATCATCATTTGAATCCAAATGGTTCTGGTATAAATCCTGTATATATTGAGGGTGTTGAAACATTTTTTTCATTTGCATCATCAAAACCAGATTTTTTTAGAAGGGAAAATTAAGTGTCTATATAAGAAATGTGATCCAAGGAGGTTTGACACATTTGATAATGCTGGGGCTCATCAATTTCATTTTAGTTTTTGAAAATATTATGTTTTTGGGTATGAACATGGTGAACTTAATTTATGAGAAAATACTAACAATTTGTTTTCAAATCAATCGTAGTTTTAAAATTTAGTACATGATGTTGCTGGTATATATTTTTAACAAAATGAAACTTATGATGATATTGATTCAACTCCTGAGTTAGAATCATATAAATTTTATAAGTTGATGAAGTCTACTAAGGATGCTTTATATCCTGGTTGTAAGATAAGAAAATTTAAAGCGATTGAAAAATATATGTCTATTAAATCATATAATGGAATTTCAAATAGCTATTTTGATCAGATACTCTCTTTAGTAAAAGCACTATTACCTAAAAGAAATTTGTTGCCTATAAATTTCTATGAGCGCAAGAGTCTAGTTCATAATTTGGTTCTTTCTTATCATAAGATTCATGCATGTTCAAATGATTGAATATTATACTATGGTGAAAATGATTCATTAGTTATTTGTCCTGCATGTGGACAATCAAGGTTCAAAGAGGCTCAAAAAGGGAAGTCTAGATTGATTCTTATTAAAAAATTTAGATATTTCCTACTTACATATAGATTGTAGCGTTTATTTATGTCTTATAACACAATGTCATTGATGTCATGTCACAAAACCAATATTTCAACAGATAAAATCTTAAATCATCCTTGTGATAGTGATTTATGGAAACATTTTGACTAGGTACATCCATATTTTTCTTCAGAAGCCCAAAATGTGTAATCATGTCTTTCTAATAATGGTTTTGTCCATTTTATTGTTACGATAATCAACATTCTTGTTAGACCATCTTAATAAATCTGTAAAATATACCACATTAGATATTGATTAATGTGACTTATATTTTTTTTGACTTTATTAATTTCAGTAAATCCAAAAAATAATATCGATGTTTATTTAAATCCATTTATTGATGAGTTAAATTTATTTTGGAGTATTGGCATCAGTACATATGATGTTGTTCCAAAATATTTTTTCCTAATGAAATCTATATTAATGTGTAAAATTAGTGACTTCACATCATATGGAATGATATCTAGCTGGTGTACACATAATCCAAAATCAATTCCATATTGTTTGAGTAAAAGAAAAGTGTTTATGCTCATCAATGGGAGAAAAACTTGTTTTTTATACTGTCATCGTAGATTTATTCTATTGATCATCATTTTTAAAGGAATAGAAATCATTTTAAAAGAAGGCAGAATTGAAAAATATGTACCTCTAGAAATGATCTTAGGTATTGATTTAAATTATATTATTTCTTCATTAACTCCTATTAACTTTGGACTGATTAGAGACTAATAAAAAATAGATTTCTTTGGGAAAGATCAAAATTTGATTAAATGGAGTATTTTTTGGGATCTTCCATATTGGTATTATTTGTTGGTTTATCACATGTTAGATGTCATTAATATTGAGAATGAATATTTTCATAATATATTTTATACAATTTTGGTCACACCAAGTAAGAAAAAATATAATGTAAAGGAATAATTAGATCTTGGCCAAATTTACAGGTGACCAAAACATGAGTTGTTTTAAAATGACAGATCACAGAAGTTAATGAATCCAAAATCATCTTATACAATTTATAAATAAAACCATTTATTATTTTGTTAGTGTATTTTGGATTTGAGACTGCTAGATGGCTATGTTACTAATTGTCTAGATGTGTCATAAATAGTCATATTACCATATTAAAAATTCATTATTGTTATGTTTTATTAAAAAAACTTATATTTGTTAGATTTAGAGGTTTTTTGAATTATTTTATTTGGTATGGGATAATAGAAATATCATATTTTTCTAAGAAATCTATGTAGTGATAATGGACTATGATTCACTTAGTATACTGTAACAAGATATTGTTTTAATTTTATGTAAACTGGAATTTTTTCTCATTGATTTTATTTGATTCAATGGAACATTTGATATTATTTTTTTTCCTAAATCAAAATGTGGAGGGATAATATAATTCTTATCGATGTATCCAAATGATATATGTATGGAGAAACTGAAGAAAAAGGTACGTAACCAAGCATCAGTTGAAGGGTCAACTGCAGGAGATTATTTATAAGAGGAATTTTTTTTTCTTCTCCCATTATTTTCAACCTGAATATCCTTCAAAATATAATCAAATGGTTCACAATTAAGGAACTATTTATGTTGCACTGAACATTCAATTATTAATTTTTAATCAGCATGAACTTGGATTTGGTGAATTTCATGAATGGTGGCTTTCAGATGATGAAAATCACAGGGCTCATACATATGTTCTACTCAATTGTGAATAAATGAAACTATTTGTACAGTGAGTGCTACTAACACATATTCTTTAATTTTATTATAAAAAATAAAAAAATATTTTTTTGTAGATTATATGATGATCATATAAAGAAACAATTTCCAAAAATTATAGTAGTTTATTTAAAATATTGTTGTTAATATAATTTTTTTATTGGTTTCAAAGAATGGTAATATTTAATCTTTATGGTTTATCATATAAAGTCAATTTTTTATTTTTTATATTGTTAATTTTTTTTCCTGATTTTTTAGGTATCATAACATACTAATAAAATTGATAATTTATTGTGTCTATTGAGTGACCTACCATCTAAAATGGTTAAATCTTATAATTCATATGTGGTGATTGGTTTTCAATTTCATACAAGTTCATACGGTGAATCAAAAAATAACAATGAATAGTGGTGTTTTCTTGAAATAATCTCATCATAAAGAAAGTGTAGTTGAATTTTATGGCATTCTGGATGAAATAATTGAGCTGTGTTATCTTGGATAAAATTATTTAATGATTTTTAATTTTTTTTGGTTTGATATTGATAGAGCCTTGAATTTTCATCCATGCCATGGAATAATTGATATTAAATATAAAATACTTTTGGTAGTAAATGAACCATTTTTATTCACTCATCAAACAAACCAAATATATTATTCCAATTATTATGCTTCTTCAAGATATTTAATTGATTTGTGAAGCAGTATAAAAATAAAATCCTATAAAAATCAGTTTATGCAAAGTGAATTTGGTTTTATATAAGTGAAATGAATTGAAAATTTTTAAGAGACAACTCCAAATACATATTTTCAATGAATATATATGAATATTGATGATGAAACCCCACAATTACGGGTTGATGGTGGCAATGATGTTGATGATGTAACAAATGAATTTGAATTAACAAGTGACGATGATGCTGAAACTGCTATGAAAATTAATGATACTGAGGTGGAAGATGAAGATATTGACACTTTCATAAATGAATATAAGGATAAAAATAAAAAACTAATCGATTACTTGTTATTTATAGTCAATATAAATATATATAATACTAGTTTTCAATTATTTGCTGACATCATTATTTCCAGGTTTGATATGACTGAGGAGACTTATAATGATATCTTCCATTTCCTCGAGGAGGCTGTACTACCAGGTGATGATCCTGATTCTTTATCATCTGAAACTCAGGTTCCTAGTAGTTCATCATTAACTTGTAGGGGTTGAGGTCTTGTAAGATTGATTATTTCTGAACCTATTATCGAATAATGTCCACGTCTTGAATTTTATCCACACATGTGGAGGTATGCTTTATTGTTTATTTTAATTAGTTTTAATTAATTTTGATTAATTTATTTATGTACTAATTTCTTGATTATTATTTTTGTTTATTTCACAGATTTTTGGATATAGCTGTTGGGTAGGGGAGCGCTATTTTGTGGAATAATTGTTTGAGGTATGGCTGGCATGGGATCAAGTTCCTATTGATGTTTGACACCACATGTTTGATAATTGGATGGTACATAAATAAAAAATAGTTATTTTTAAATTTATTTAATTCTTAACTTTTTATTATTAAAAAATAAAGGGTTATAGTATCATGTTGATGATAGCATGCTGAGTTCTATCAGGTAGGCATGGGAAGTGTGTATGTGTGAGCGTTGTTATTGGTTTTCTCACAATTTGAGGAGGAAAACCATGAAGATGGAGGGAGTCACAAATTTTGATCAGTCTTACTAGAAACATAAACCTAATTTCATATCATCTCATATTTGGGATGGATTATGTTTATACTAGATGAGAGGTAGTTTTCAGAGGAGAGAATCATTAGGTCAGTAGAACTGGGGGAGGTGGTAGGTGACGCATCGAGTTGGTAGTCATACATTCAGTACACATCAATAAAATATGGTAAATACTTTTGTTTTAATAATTTATATAACTTTAAATTTAAACTGTTTATTTTATTCTCATATAGGAAGTTTAAAATCCTTATATTACAAAGTTTGATGTTTTAAGAGGATGTACAACAGTCCTATCTTTAGAGAAATTATAGTTGGTTTCTAGTATTATATTATGATCGTTATATGTTTTTGAGTTTTAAAATTAATTTAAAATAATATTTTAACTATTTTAATTTCAAATTTCAATTGAAGGAGTCTTATGTGGATGCGACTTCTCATACACAGTATGAGAGTCAGAATGAGACCTTGAGTCAGGCCACTGGTGTGGTAGGATTTGATTATGAAACATGGATTCAAGTGACAAAATATGATTTCTATAAGGTTCAAGTGATTGGTATCAGTTCTCAAATAACGCCTAGCATTTTTTATGTTAGTACTACATGGTCAACTTCCAGCTCAAGGGGAGCTCATAGAGATTCATCATCATCGGTATCATAGTACGGGGAGAAGATATGTGCTCAAATTGAGGTTATTGAGGCCATGTGTATGGAACATGATGATCTCCATTAAGAACACTAATAGTATTAGGAGGAAATGTGATGATGGTAGGAGTAGTAGAATGAGTACATGCGATGGATGATTCAGAGTTTAGGGATTGAGTTCCCTACACCTCCTCTTCCATATGACCCCACCCCATCCCTTCCACAGTGATAGATACATTATGTATATATTTTTTGTGATAAATTTTAAATGAAAATATATTTTTCATAATATTTTTATTATTTCATATGTTTACAATTTTATTTATTATATATATATATATATATATATATTTTATTTTTAAGCTTATTTGCAATAGGTGATATATTCATAAAAAATAATTTATTATGTTGGGTCTCTTGAACCATCATAGTTAATAATCCATTTAAAAAATTATTTGTGACTCTTATTTCGGTAATGGGTCATTTATGATGGGGTCCCGTCGCAAATAGCTATTTGAGATGGGCTCTATTCACAAATTACCCATCACAAATAATCTATTTTCTAGTTGTGAATACATTAATTCAGTATACCTATTGGATATATGACCAAAAAATATATTTGTAATGATCATTTTCTTACATCCATAATTAAAATGATCATATTTTCAATGACCAAATTCTGTTCATATATATATATTGACTTAAAAAATAATTTATTCATTCCACACTCACATGACAATGAATAGTTATTATTTCAAATTTTAGATTTTTCATAATGATTTATACTTTCATGGTGATATTCCTCATTATATGTTTTGTTTGTCTATTGGTGATCCTGAAGGTTAAAGATGATCCCAAAGAATTCCTAGTTGTAATGATTTTATTCTTTTCTACCTTTTGTCCTGTATTGATTTATTTACATTTAATGGATGTACTTTATCCATTCTGAGTAATAATCCATTATTTTTAGTACTTAGTTTTATGTGTTTTAATGTCTCACTTCTGAATGAAAAAAGTGTATTTAGTTTGGTTCATATCCTATAGGGCACATTTTTTGACCATTTTTCATACTTTTTGAAATAACAACGAAACATTATTTTAAATTATAGACATAAATAACAACAAAAACAACAACAACAATAATAATGTCTCCTAAAACCTAGGGTGTTTCACTTTTTTTTAAAAAATATGTTTAATTTTATGGTTAACATGATTTTCAATTTTGATTTATTACATGATATTTTATAAATGTATATATATGTTAATTCTATACATTGATATGGATATTTAAATTTATGATAATTTTGGGAATAATTTTATCAAGGTATTTATAGGTTTTATTTTAAAATATATTATCTAAATTTAAAATTGGTTTTAATAAAAGTTTTATTTAAATAAACAAGTTTTTTAGTTCATTAAAGTGATTTTTATTTTGAAATTTATATTATGAGTTTCCTTATATTTGATGTTGAATAAAATTTTCAAAAGTAAAAATACTTACTGGAAATTCTTATTTATTGAAAATTTGAAAAATGAGTTATCCTTTACATATATAGTGGAAGATGAAGAAACCTTTATGTGTTAGATGTTTGGAAATTTTTGGATAAATCTGGAGCCCTAAGGTATCACCTTTCTTAGCTTTCTATATCTTAGTTCAGACTCATAAATTCCAAATTAGTTTGTTTTAATGACTCTTATGTATCAGATACTTGACCATTACATATCTTAGTAACTCTCCAGATTTTGTTGATTTTCAATGAGAAATACATTTTCATAAGAAATATTACTCTTATGTATCATAGTGAGGACTTTCCCTTTTCTGTATTTCCAATATGTGCATTGGAAACACTTTTTGTGAACCCTTATCTATTGATGCAATGTTTTGGTCCTTCTCAAATCCTCAAACCATTGATTTCCTTTTTTTCATTAAATAATTTACCCTTACATATCACAATGTGGTTTAGGAATTTTCCAAATTTCATTCTTCCAGATTTGTGTAACCTTTACATAGTTCCTTTTTTGATTCAACTAGTTTTAAAAGTGACAGTTACATATACATTGAACGGTTTTACCTTTTTTATTTCTTATGATCATAACTTATGGTGTGACCCTTATATTCACATTATAGTTTATTTCTATAACTTTTGAATCCCCCTATAATACCTTTTTAATAGTGACTTCACCTTATTTGTAAAAGTGTTGAAGCATTATGTATATAGTGAGAAATGTTAAAAAGACTATTCCATATTCAATGTTTTACTTTTAGGCATCACAATGAGCCTAATCCTTTGAAAATTTCTAGTTTCCTATTCTTTAAGATCTTGAAATTCCTATTATTCAGCAGGATACAATATTTTTGAACTTGATCTAATTTTATTTCTTCTAGATAATTCCTTCATCTTTAATCTTCTCAAATTATTTCAAATGTTCAAACAAAAAATCACATGAATTATCATTCTAGAATAATAATAAATCCAAATGAGTTTTCATAATCAGAACCTTGTAGTTAAATATAATCTTTATGATGAGTAAAAAACATCATTATGGCATGATATTCTTTTCAATTCATTGAAAACCTCATCACAAAATAGCTTTCTTCAATTCTGTAATTCATTATTATCATCTAGAATTATGGTTATTTAAACAACTTGAAAGTTTATCTTTGAAATTATTCTTGGAGTCCTTAAATTTTAATCACCATAAACCGTATATTTTTTAAAACAAGTGATATGTGAATTTTGTTTATTATTATAAGGATTTAAAATATCCAACAATTTTTATTTTCTAAACTATTAAGATTTACATAAATTTTTTTTACTCTTACGTATTAATAATGGCTCTATGCATTTTATATTTTTTCCACTCTGAGTACCATTACATTTCTATTGATAAACCCTTACAAAATTTAGATATCATTAACACAACTCAAACCTCTAGGTCCTGACATGGGTCAGTTGTAAGCTAGGTATACCACTTTGGGATTGTATCTATTAGGCTAGGGACTGAAGACTAGTATTGAGTAGGCATATAAAAAATAGTGGATTCCTTATCTTATATAAAACTACAATAGACACATATCGCCAATCTGTAAAATAACTAGTAACACTAATTGTGTATTTATATATATGAATAACTGAACTCTGTAAAATATATTCATGAAATAACAAATACAATTACAACACCATATAGGAAAACATTAAAGAAACTAATCATTTTATAAGACTTTGAATATGATGTACAAAAGACTTCAGGATGACCCTCATCACTTTGTGTACTCCCAAATTGATATCCAACTATAACAACAACCACCCCCATCAAGAACCACTATGTTCTCCTATGAATCACCAAGTGTCACTGAGCATCAGCTTTGAACAATCCATGCTAGCTCCACATCCACCAAGATCATATCTGAACCCTGTATTTCTAACATAGACACTACATGTGGTGGAATAAGTCCCATGAATGGGTGATTATAAAAATACTTAGTAGTCCTCCCCAACACCACAAATGAAAAACCAAAGAAAACTATCTTCTCAAAATTCTTGGTATGAGAGAGTAACCAAGAGGAAGATAATAAAGAATCTAGAAATTATCAACCACTATAAGTCACAAGGATAGAAATAAGTCTCAGTCATATCATATCCAATCCTTTAAGGTCAAAACTCCTGAGAAACTAAGGATTTTCAAAGAATTAAAAAACCCACAAATTTTGAGGTCAATATCCCAATTGTACATTGCATCTTGAAGTAAACCAAGGGCTTTCTAAGGAGTCAAAAGTCTCAAATCATCCAATATTCTCAATATATTTAACTACCACATATCTATTATAAACCATAAATGAGTACCCTATCCTTATTGAAGAATACATGTTATTTAAGGGGGTACCACACCCTATTTTCCACAACCACCGATTCTATGGCACCATTATAGAAACCCACAGGGAAACCACACTATAATATCCCATTCTTTTCAGGTACGTATCTCTTAGTTTTTGTTAAAATTATTTTGGTTGAGTTTTACCACATATTTAAAACATAGTGGTCATTTTCATCATGGATTTATATTTTTTGAATAAACATAGACTTAGGTTGTGAGGAAAATTGAGAAAAAAACGATAGGATCTACATGGGGAGTTGTTTGGGGGTTCTATTTGAATTAATAGAGTCTTGGTATAAATAGGTTAAGTGTTACCAAAGGTTCTTGGTAAGATGAGAATACTTAAAGTGGGTTTGGGTTTTTATAATGAAACCGGGTTGAAAACTATCTTAAATACATTTACACATTGTGTAATTGGGTTAAATGATGTGTAAAATCCACCAAAATCATGTCATGAATTGATTCATGATGTGAAGTGGTTACACATTATGAACCAATCACACTATGTGAAATGTTAAGGTGAATTTAATATTCATCTTAAGAGACATTTTTTTTGGAATATCCGTGTGAAAATAAATACACGACATAAATGAATTACATTCCATGTAATTACCCAAACATTAATTTTAAAGTATTCCTTATGGATGATTTCTCATTCATCTCATGTGAAGCCTTCCCCTCTCAACCCTAGTGAATCTTCTTGGCAATTTTAGAGAACCTATCTCCATTATAGATGTCCTTTTTTTGTGATTTATCCCCAAGTAAGTGGTTCTAATTTGTTTTCTTTTCTATTTCATCATTCTCCTACCATTACAGTGTAATCTATTAACTTTGGTCATTGTTGGTTTTGTTCTTGATTGGTTTTGAACTAGGTTCTCCTTGCGATCTTCTGTACCATTGTACTTGTTGGTGTTTTCCATTGAAATCATTGAATTCTTAACCAGTTAAAGTTTGGGGGTCTAAATATTAACCGTAGGGTTTGGTTTTCAATTGAAAAGTATATATAATATTTTGATTGTAATAACTCATGATTACAATAATTAATCAATTTAATGGAATGATGACAAACCTATGTTGGATTCTTCATTAGATAAATTTGGATTCAATTTATGATATGAAATGGCTTATGGCTACCCATTGGGTGAGAGAAACTTTGATAATAATGAATTGTAGAAATATTTCATATGATTTTGGAATTACATGTGATTTAGGTGATTGCTTGATATAGATTCACTATGGAAAATAGCTTAATTGATTAATTAAAATGGTGGGTAAATTTAAATAAAAATGTTAATTAAAATAATCAACCATTTGGTCATATGTGGTCATTGTGTGATATTCTTACTGTTCTGATATACACTTCTGACACATGATGAGATTTTTAGGTACTAGACTTTGTCTTTAGACATGCTGAGGTTCTTATATACCAGGATATTCCTTACACACGCTGAGATGCTTATTTATTGAGATATGATCTGATACATGCTGATATTCTTATATACCAAGCTATTCCCTGACACATGTTGAAATTCTTATACATCAGGATATTCCCTAGAGTACGATGAGATGCTTATATACCAAAAAAGGCCTTAACATGGGATGCAATACTTATATAGCAAGCTTGGCCTGATGATTTGTTATACCATCGGTGTATGGTTATGGTTAGAATGGTTGTGAGACATGTTCAGAGACATCCCATCATGTAATTGAGGTAGGTTTTATTTTACTGTGGTTATATTGTTATGGTTGGAATGGTTGTGAGACATGATTTGAGATATTTCAGCATGGTTTTGAAGTTGGTTTTTATTGTATATTATTAATTGTTTAATTATTTAATACACCTATTTATTACATTATTGTATGTAATTTTTATCATACTGGTTTTTTAGAAATAGTAGTGTTGACTTACTAAGTCTTAATCACACCCTATTCAGGACACTATTTGGTACCCAAGAAGATTTTGTGAATGTAGGTTTGGACAATGGAAAATGACCTTATTGCTAACCCTATTGCTTGCTAGACATGCTAGACTTAAGAGATGGGTATAGCATAGGGTTTGAGACTGATGTCTTTTAGTTTTATCTTGTGTTAGATGAATCTTTTATTTTTATTGTTTTTAGTTTGAAATTTAGATACATTTCATTCTATCATAACACGATTTTTCATTTTTGGTATATTGGTTTCTCCTTTATTTTTTCTAGTTTTGTCATTTGGTTTCCGCTATGTCTATTACCCTGATTTATTTTTTTAATATGGATTTTTACACTATTATGAAACTTCAAAATAGGGGGTATAATATCCCCACTATACATATCACACCCCCTCTTCTATTCAAAAGCCTCTGGCATATAGGGAGGCACAGTTTAGTTCTCGTAACCAACCCTTTTTGGCCATGTGAGAGAGTTCTAGATCGGGGAACGTTACAAATAAGTATCAGAGGTGCATGTTTTACTGTATATTCATTTACTATCTGTGAAAGGTATAAATGAGAATTGAATGTGTTGGGACATAGTAATGATATTGTTCATGTGAGTAACTAACCCTTGTATGGGGGAAATCTTAGTGCCTAGTGAAGGGATTGTAGTTCACATTGTTTGAATATTAAAGTTTTATTTTATTTCACCTTGGGTGATTCACATGTTGTGTGAAGTTATTTTTTCTTGATATTTATATTTTTGGCCTGGATGTTCAGTCCATATGATCTTTAAACAAATTGAGACACCCATAGATAGGAGGGTGAATATTTCTATATATATTCTTTATAGATCATCCAACCATTTTTGGGACATTCTAGAGTAGGAAGGTCAGAAGGATGAGTTATCTTAGAAGGAATTATTGATAAAGATTCTAATCAATTTCAATATTGAGACATTTATAGATGAGAAGGATCATATGTTCATGCATTTGACATAGGTTGTAACGTTAGTGGTGGAATATGTAGAATGTTTCACTGACCTGCATGACTTTGTGCCATATTTAACAGCTAATGAGATCTCTAGGGCATGATATTTTTAGGATGGTATTCACTATGAGATCAGGTCATAGGTGAAATTGTTCTATTTTATAAGTTTTTAGTATGTGATGAATTATGAACTCATCACATTGGGGAATATGAGAGAGGCCCCGAGTAGCGGCTAGGCTGTTTCAACAACGAGAATTGGGAGCTCTCCTTTTGGGTATCAAGAAGCATCACTATGATAGTTTCCACCAAGGAATTAGTGGGAAGAGAAGCCAAGAGAGTGTACACCGATCTCATTACCATGTTCCATTGTATTTATATTAGGGTAGAAAGTTTCTCTAGAATCTACCATAGCGTCTTTACTCTATAGTCGAGTGTCATGTCTGCAGAAGATTGGGTCATATTTAGAAGTTTTGTGATAAATTTACAAATTAGACCAATGGTAGGGGATCAGGATGGGAACCTGAGTCTGGAAGGGGCTAAGCTACCCCTCAGCAGATAGGTAGCAAGATTTACACTTGTCCTTTAGGCTAAGTTAGTGGAAATGGTACCTTAGTAAAAGAGTAATAGCACTGCTCAAATGGGACAACAAAGGGGAGTAAGACTATAGCCTTGGGGATAGGGGAAATCTAGATAAACTCTATTCATTATTCTCTTACCGATTTGGATGATATAGATTCTATCACCAAAGGTATTATTCTTCTATAATCTACTTTGCTCCTTATTTTGTTTGATATATGAGAATTGTTTTTCTTTTTATCTACTCATTTTACAAATGGTTTGGGTTTGGTTTTTGAAATATTATATGGTGATTTGTCCATCAAAACACCGTTGGGAGTGTGGTTAGAGAATATAAAACTTTGAGAGATGTGTTACTTATATATTGGTGGTTACCATTTATTTTGGGAACCATTTATATTGGAAATGGTAGGTTTTTATTTGATCCATGGTATGGATTGAATAGTTGTATAATAGGATCATTTTGGAAGTTATAGGATGAGAGTTACCTTTCTATATTCATAAGAAGGTAGCTATTATCAACAGGGTGAGTGGAATCATCATTCTGGTCATGTAAGACTAATTCAGTGTATAATGGATTGCCTCATATCTTAAATAACTAGTAATTCTCTCAAAAATAGTGGAATTTAGTAGGATTATATTTCTCTAGTGGTAGATCATTTTCAAGATGCGTTTCATGAAAATTTCTATGGATTACCACTTGAGTGAGATAATGATTTCATGATCGATAGTTTCTATTATACCTTACATAATGGAACCAACATAGCTTCAAGGGTTGAAATTCCAGTTGGAAGATCTGGAAGTAAAAGGTTTTATACATCCTAGTACATCACTATGGGGTTCTCCAATTCTCTTCATCAAAAGGATGTATTTACCTTGAAATTATGTGTGGATTATCAAATATTGAACTGATGATGGTTAAGAACCAATATCCCCTTCTGTGCATCAATGATCTCTTCGATCAACTGAGAGGTTATAGGATCTTCTACGAGATCAATTTGAGATTAGGATACCATCAGTTAAGGGTGATACCATCAGTCAAACCTCAAATTTCTTTTTTAGAGGAGGCATGGATTTTATGAGTTCATAGTGGTGCTGTTTGAGTTGAATAATGCATCAATGATATTCATCGCCTTGAAGAATATGACCATTCATAATTTTTTGGACTAGTTTGTAGTGGTTTTTGTCGATGAAATATTGGTGTACTCCCATTTAGTAGATGGTCATTACCTATAGTTTTCCATCATCCTATGTAAATTGGGAGAGCATCTGATTTATGACAAGCTAGCCAAATGCAGTTTCTGGATTGATAAAGTGAACTTCTTAGGCCATGTCATCTTAGAGAAAGGAGTGTCAATTAATCAATTATTTATCTAGGACTTCTCCCATCTAGTAGCCCCATTGTTAGGGCTGACCAAGAAAGGAGTACAAATTTCTTAGTCTGATGTTTGTAAGAGATATTTTTAGGAGATGAATAGTATGATGACCTCAACACCTATCCTCACTTTAACATTTCCAAGTAAATCATATACTGCATACTGTGAAACATTCGGAGTTGGACTCATAATAGTTATGATGCAGGAGGATTGAGTGGTTTATTATGGCTCCTGGTAGTTGAGATCACACGAGAGGAATTACCCTACTCATGATCTGGAGTTAGCAGTTGTTGTATATTATGTATGAATATAGAGACATTATCTTACGAGTTATAGGTTTGTGGTATAAATGGACTACAATATCCTCAGGTACATATTTCTTAGTGGGACCTAATCCTTCAAAAGAGGAGGTGGTTTGAGTATATTTTGTATTTTGACTTTGAGTTGGTTGATACAATAGGAAAGAGAAAATTCATTACTGATGGATTGAGCCAAAATATATAGAAAGAGGAAGTACATGATTCTTGTTAAGAGTAGTGGGAAATGGACCTCTTTTTAGACATTCATCTATATGTTAATGATTCTTATGGTCGAGTATCTCTGACTTCAATATCTGTTATACCTGTAATTTTTGGCCAGATTAAGACCAAGAATTTATTTAATCCCAAGGGATTAGTTCTGAGATACATCTTATATGATGGGGAGACACCATCAGGATGATCAGTTGGTATTGGTTATTTTCTTCTTTTCTATGTCTATGTATGGGTTCCTATAGGCTTATGTGAGGAACTGATGTGGGAGTTTCGTGATTTTATAGGGTTGGTACATCATGGTTCAAAAAATTTGTATCATGATCTCTATGGATAGTAATGGTGGTTAGGAATAAAGATGAAGATAAAAAGATTTCTGGTGATAGGTTTCACTTGTTAGTAGGTGAAAGTAGAGCATCAGAGGCTAGTTGGGATTTTGTAGCCTTTCTTATTCTTGAGTGAAAATGGAATGATCTCACTATAGATTTCGTGATAGGACTACCCAAGACAACCCATAGGAATTATACTATATGGGTGATTTTGGATCGACTGATTAAGGTATCCAACTTATTACCTATTAGGTAAACCTTCACAATATATAATCTAGTCAGTCTTTATGTGTGCGAGGTAGTTTAGTTTCATGGTGTTCTAAGGAGTATAATTTTTGATAGAGAACCTTGTTTTACATTATGGTTCTGGTAGGGTATTCAGAAGGCCTTGGGCTCAAAGTTTCTTTTGAGAACAATATATTATCCTTATACTGATGGTAAATCTGAGAAGACTATTCAGTTTTTGAAGTATATGTTGTGAGCCTATGTTTTGGATTTTGGAAATTCATTGGAGAAATATATGTAACTCATAAAGTTCACAGATAATAGTGGTTTACATACATTAATCCAGATGAAACATCTCAAGTCTTTATATGAATGACTGCTCTGTTGACATCTTTGTTAGTTGGAGGATTGTGAGTTAGCATTTGTTGGACCTAGTCTTGTGCAGGAGAAATATGAGCAGGATCAGTTGATCAGGAGGTAGTTGGTGACCACAAAGAGTAGGAAGAAATATTATACTAACCATCAGAGATGGACTCTAGAGTTTTAGGTTGGTCATCATGTTTTCCTATGAGTGTTTCCTATATTGGGGAAACTCCATATCAAGAAATAAAGAAAGCCAGTGCCTAGGTTTGTTGGTCCATTTGAGATGGTGGAAAGGTTTGTTCTGGTGTGTACCGTTTATCCCTTCAATAGAACTACAGTTCCACGCACAACATGTTTCACATGTCATAACTTCAGAGATATCATCCAGAACCTTCTTATGTAGTATAAATAGTATAATTCTAGCTTGATATATATGCATCCTTTATGGAGCATCCAAAAAGAATCTTGGATCATATTGAGAGATATCTCTGAGGCAGGACTATACCATTGGTTTAGGTGTAGTGGAAACATTTGAGAGTTTTGGAGGATAAATGGGTGAGGGATTCTAATATGCAATCATAGTATCCAGAATAGTTCATAGAGACCCCAAAATGATGCTTGGAGGACCTCGATGATGAGCTGTTATATCTTGGGGAGGTTTTAAGATCCTGTTTATTTTTGGTATTTCTCTTTGAGTTTTTTTCTTAAACTTGTTTTGGTTTAGTTTTGCCTCATCTTTAAACCTTGTTGGTCATGTTTAATCTTGGATATCTATTTTTATGAATAACCATAGACTTGGGTTGTGATGAAGCTTGAGAAAACTAGATAGTATCTATGTGGGGAGTGGTTTGGATTTTCTATTTGAATTAATTGCGTCTAGGTATAAATGGTTCAAGTGTTACCAAGGGTTCTTGTTAACTTGAGAATCGTTAAAGTGGGATTAGGGTTTCATAAGAAAACTAGGTTTAAAACTATCCATAGGACATTCATATGCTATGTAAATGGATAGAACTATGTGAAAAATCCACCAAACTCATGTCATGAACTGAATCATGTTGTGCGGTGCTTACATGTTGTGAACCAATCACACAACAAGTAATATTCAGGAAAATTTAATATTCTTCTGAAGCGACAAGTTTTTTTTGGAATATCCTTATAAAAATAAATACATGACATAAAAATAAATTATATTCCATGTAATTCCATGAGAATTAGTTTTAATGTATTCAGTGTGGCTAATTTATCATTCATATCATGTGAAACCTCCCCCTCTCGACCCTAGGAAAGTTTCCAGGTAATTTTAGAGTGCCTCACTCTATTTTAGATGACCCGTTTGTGTGATAGATCCCTGAGTAATTGGTTCTCCTTTTTTTCCTTTATTTTCTATCATTATTTGACCATTATGGTGTAATCTCTTGACCATGGTCATTATTGGTTTTGATCTTGATTGGTTTTGATCAAGTTTCTTCTTGTGATCTTCTGAACCTTTTTCCTTGTTGGTGGTTGTTGTTGGAAGTATTTATTTATTCATCAGTTAAAGGTAGGTGGTCTAAATATTAACCCTATGGTTTTATTTTCAATTGTAATGTATATGAAATATTCTTTATTATGATAATTGACATGCACAATAATTAATTAATTGAATAGAATGATGATAATCCTATGTTTCATTCTTTGTTGGATCCCTTTAGATTCAATTGACACCGTGACCTAGCTTATGGCTACCTGTTGGATGAGAGAACCTTTGAAAATAATTAATTGTAAATGTATTACAAATGATTTATGTGATCGATTAATATAGATTCCCCATGGAGAATGGATTAATTGATTAATTGAAATGATGGGTAAATTTAAAAGACCAATTTTAATTAGTAGAATTAACCATTTAGTCTTATGTGTTCATAGTATGATATGATTTCTGTTGGGATATTCACTTTTGACACATGATGAGATGATGATATACCAGGATATTCCTTGACACATAATGAGATAATCATATACTGGGCTATTACCTGACACATGCTAGGATGATTATGTATTGGGCTATTCCCTAACACATGCTGAGATGCTTATATACCAAGTTATTCCCTAAACAATTATGATATTATTATATATCAAGCTATTTCCTAAAACATACGGAGATTTTTATATATTGGGAAAGACCTTGATACATGCTGTGATGCCTATATAGACATCTTGGCCTAATGATTTGTTATACCATTGACATATGGTAGTGGTTGGAATAGTTGTGAGACATGACTAGATAAATTCTAGCATGGCACTGAGGTAGGTTATGTTTGACCATGGTTATATGGTTATATTTGGAATGGTTGTGAGACTTTCTTGGAGATCTTCCAGCATGGTGCCGAAGTAGTTTTTTGTTGTATTTTATTAATTTTTTAATTAACTAATACACCTATTTATTGCATTATTTCATGCACTTCTTGTGAGACAAGATTTCTTAAACACTATGGTGTCAACCTACTGAGTTTATTAACACCCTATTTGGGATTCCATTTTGTACCTAAGTAGATTTCATGGATGCAGGTTTGGAAAAGGGCAAGGATCTTGATACTAACCCTGTTGCTTTCTAGATGGGATGGAGTTAGAAGATGGGTCTCACATGGGGTTTAGGATTGGAGTGTTCTGGGTTTATCTTATGTTAGATGAATCTTTTATTTGTATTGCTTTTATTTTTACATTTAGATACCTTTCAGTCTATCATTACATGATTCCTCATTTTTGGTATATTGGTTTCTCCTTTATTTTTCATAGTTTTGTTATTTGGTTTCCTCTATGTCTATTATTATGATTTATTTTGTTTATATGGATTATTTCCACTACTATGACACATTATACTAGGGGGTATAGTCTCCCCACTATACATATTACACCCCTAATTCTAGTTGATAGCCTCTAGCATATGGGGAGTCATGCTTGAGGTCTTATAACCAACCCTTTTTGTTCACATGAGAGAGTTACCGATCGTGGGACGTTACACACACCTTCGATCAAGAATAGATCTCAATCAATGAATACTGAGCCCTAATATCATAACCACCTAATTACTCTATAAAGGGTAGAACCCATGATACATGGGAGTCTTTCTATATACAACATGAATACCAGATAAACAAAAATGGATCTAAAAGAACCCGAACTACCCAAATATACAACCCACACAACCTCCTTAGAACTATAGTATATAATTTTGTTCCCTTGGTGGGTAAGTGTTACCAAATCTTGTGGAGAATCCTATACCCAAATTTATTTCTTAGACAAGGGGAATGATGAATCTATATACTGAGGATCTTTTCCATGAATATAAGGGGGGAATAACCAAACCTATCTATTCTATTGGTAGAGTATCCCATTCCACAATAAGCACACAAAAAAGGGGGAATAATAAAACCATATAGGTATAGTTAAGGAGAAACTATATCCATAAAAATGTCAATACGAGAGTTCCAACCTTTAAAATGGTCTGATCATCATGCTTGAACCCCTTTTCCAGACCAATGTAGATAAATCCTAAAATTGTCAATCTGACCTCACAAATGCCTCAGATAGCCAAACATGCAACACCATTAAAATCTATGAAAAAAATACCCAGTATATGATATTTATTTTTTCAAAATAGACAACTATTGAAAATGTTATAAAAAACACTCCACAATGTTTTGGGTGGTCCATTTGGTGACCTCTGGGCATTCCATGTGGAGTGTTGGGTGGGGGTGGGTGTTCCTCCACTTGGGAGTGTGATATCCCATGCACGAGTTAGTGCATGAGAATATTATTCACAAACACACTATGAATCCAACACAAGTTCTCCAATCCTCCCCAGGGCCATTTGGGGGTGGAATCGATCTGGTCCGGCTGGGGAAGGCTGGCTTGGCATGCATACCCGCCACATGGTAGATGTTACACTATACGATCCAGTAGAGATTAAATGGATGGTTAGGGGGGGTGACCAATACACCCCCATATCCCCACATCATGCCTTGAATACCATAGAAACACAATCAACCCTAGCCATGTACCATTGAAAAAACCACCCCTTGCTTTGTGCCACATCATCCATGTGTCACGACTAGCTTCCCCCTTCACATAGTGCCAACCAACCATCATAGTAGACCACCCCCTTCAAGCTTAACCTCTCCAATAAGCTATGAAAATCTCCCCTCTCACTATCCCCTATCAACCCATCACCAACACCACCTCCTATTTCCCAATTCGCTATCACCATGAGCTATCACCTCCCTTCTCAGTCATTATCCACCATAAAAGTTGAAAAAACCTCTCATCCACATACTATAGAGAGGAGAGATAGGGTAGAGAGAGAGAGGTGAGAATTAGGGATAATAGAATCTAGGGATAGAATATAATTAGATCCTTAATTCTTAAATGATTCTCCACTAAATTTTTCACTTAGCTTAATAGGGTACTAAATTCGGTCATCAACATTAAACTTTAGATTAGGGAACTAAATAGAATAATTTCTATACTCCTTTTATTTGAAACACTGGAGTGTGGGTGGTTCATTATATGGATCTTTATCTCTATTAAAATCATTTTATAACTTCTTTGTATCACTTCAATGATAGATTACACAATGAACTTACTTTCCACACTTAAAATATTTACAAGTCCCCTTAAGAAAATTTAAGAAAATTTCCTCGATGTTTTCTTCTAAACTTTGAGAATGAAGGAATGACCATATTCTTTTCTCTAAGTTTTTTAGAGTTTCCTTTTAATTTCATCATCCTTTTCTTATCAAGACCATAATAATTATGGGAAGCTGCAATATCCATTTCTACTTTGATGGAACATCAAACTATTTCTATATAGGTACTAAAGTACCTTATAGAAAAAACACTTTGGAGGCTTGCTTTTAATCCAATGAAGAATCAATAGATCTTATTTTTAAGGTCTATGATAATAACAAAAGTGTTCCTGAAAAGTGTTGTAAAAATTATCTTATACATACCAATAGATTCATAATTCTTCTACTTTAAATCAAGGAATCACTTATCAATTTTCGTGTGAAGAATATAAGAAAATTAATTCTTGAAAAATCTGTTCTTAGACTCATAAATTTTTTTGAACTAAATTTAATCTTATTGAATCATATTCTTGATAATATTTCATAATGTACCTGGTTCACATTCCAAATGATAGAAAACCAAAATGTTTTCTTGATTCTCTAAATATGGGATACCAAAAAATATATTTTGAATGGTACTTATCCATTTCTTATAAACCAGTGGATCAATAGACCCACTAAAAGAAGATGTATGTTTCCTCATAGAGGACTCAAAAAAATGTTGGTCCATCCTTTACTCATTTATAAGTTCATCATGATTTATATCTTGAGAAAGTTGTGTTTTTATTAGTTATTATATTTTTCAATCTAGATCCCTAACAATTTGGTTACTCAGGATGACAATCATTGAATTTTCTACCACATTCATTACTAAAATGATTCGTTTAGGTTACAACCATAAAATAAAAAAAATAAACATAGTGTGAACAACAATAATAATCATAGGAAACCATGTAATAATGAAAAATAATTTTAAGTATTTCTAAATCATGAAAATTTATTATAAATATATGATTCCTTAGGCTTAACCTAGGTTATTCTTGAATGATATTCAAATCCTTCATGATTTATCATTAATAGTTTTTGAATTTCCAAAGAATAACCCCCTAGGAGTGTCAACCAGGTGTGTAGTGAGTCCCGTTTTCATGCACCAGGTGATGATCATGTATATCTAAATACACCCATTTCTATCTTATTACCCATATATACACCTTTTCTAGAGACACATCAACTTGTAGTATCTATACATATATGTAATTTCATGGAAAACACTAGCTCTATCCTTTTCTAAAATTCTAGGATATTTTCCTATACTTAGACTTGTTCTTATATTATCGAAAAAGTTTTTTCATCCTACTTTCCAAAGGTTAAATAAACCTTACTCTAATACCAAATAAAAAGAACCAAAATACTCATACAAATATATCTCATCTGAATAGATGAATGTTCTTTATATAACATAACTATCCATGCTATAAATTATTTAGGCCCAATGTGTTTAGAAACTTGGATACATAAACAACTAGTTCATAAGTGAACCCCATCATCTCCCACTAAGTTATTCATAACTAGAACCATTTTTAAAAATATCATACATAATAAAATTATTCATAACCCAGGGAAAAGAAACATAATAAAGGGTGAGATTAGATTCCTAGTAAGGGTAAATAAGAGATATATCATCATAACATGAGCATTAGGGTATGCGAACATGAGAATAACATTTGGAAACCATACCCTTTATATCATATATCATAAACACAATTCATGGAATAAATCAAGGTAGTTCATAAGACATGAATCAAAAAGTAATCAAAGAACATAATCCATGGAATCATAACATTGGCATAAGACATGGAATTGTGTCATATACATAATTATAAAAAATAATTTCCTTGATAGAAAAGGATGAGTTCCAAGACTATCATAGTGGATTATAATCAATCCAAAAACCATTTTAATAGTCAATGTTCACTTCCAATACTATAATAGTGGATTGGGTTCACTATGAAAACCATCATAGTAGTGACGGTTCACTCCCATGATTATCATAGTGGAAAAATTCCCTTAGTGAACTATTTTTACTCCCCATTCCAATCCTATTTATCTCATGAGATATCAATATTTACCAATTCCATTAAAGGGAGATATTGGTCCCACACTTCACATAATCCATATATTTTATGTCAAAATATAATACAACATTCATCATATGATAACATATGAAAATAAATTGATTTTATAAACATTTAATAATAGAATAAGATGTGAAAAATAAACGGGTTCAATAAACATTTCATCATTACATAACCCTTGGAAAATGAATGGGTTTCATAAATATCTTTTCATTATAAACATAAAACATCCAGATAAATAATAATCATAATATAATTGGATTATATCCCTATTAAATACAATGTAACATTAAAGGATTTCATCATAGATAGAAAATGATTTTTAAAGATCACTTGGAACATTTCTTGAGGAAAATACCATTTTCAATTTCAAATCACTAATTTAAAATATAAAAACTTCTCAAATATTAAAGGAAATTCTTTTAAATGAATCTTTGAATAATTTAGGGTTTATGTTGGTGGAATTTTTTTTCATGCAATGTACATTATAACAAACATTCCTTTAACATTTTCAATAAAAAGTAAAAATTGCCTCATTTATAAAATGTAAAGAAGATTAATTTTAGTCCATTTTTGTAAAAAATGTGTAAAAATGACTTTTAACAATCATATGAGAATATCAAATTTTTTTTGAAAACATTTTAATAAAACATTCACATGGAAGAGAAAGGATTTTTGATTGAAGAGAGAGACAGATTTGATTCTCTGTTTCGTTAGGTTTTTAAGGAATGAAATGGATTTTTCTCATCGGGATACCATTGCCACATTCCCAGAAACTCCCAAAGGTTCCCCCATTGATAGCTGGGTATATACCTACTTTCCAAAAGCTAGTGGTCATTTGGGTTTTTAGGCCCAAAGACTCTTGGGAACTCGTATTGGTCAAGAGGATGGGAGGTCAGGCACATCACACTATTTTGGGGGGAACTATTGCATACTTTGGGACTCTCTTATAGATTTATGATATGTTTATTTATCTCTTCCGAATCCCAATATGATACCAATTTCTCTGAAAAAACAATTTGTTGGTTAATTATATAGTTAAATAAATAAATGAAGTCTCATTGATGAATGTAGGAGAGTAAAGTATCATTAGTGAATCCATATATATATATATATATATGAGGTTCTTAATCCATCTCATTAATGGTGAATAACCACTTTATGTAATGAAGACAAATGACCAAATTATTCTGATTGTGCTGTGATATGAGGAGGCAATTATTATTCTAAGGATTGGATTGAGCCATTATGAAGAATCCTATATATCCTGGTTATTGTAGGAATCAAAAACCACATAGTTCGTTAATCCTATATAGTTTAGCATAATACATAGAGAACATATGTGTGGGAACTAAGAAACAAAAGTTTTGATCTCGGGTCTCAAGGAGACATCCTATGTATCTTGATTATGGTATGAATCAGAGTCATTATAGTTTAATCACACTATTGGGACTAGATCCAAGGTGTATTCCCTTATACGAGGGATTTTCATACCATACCGCTTATTAGGTCATATATGCTGGGATTTCCCTAGTTAGTGGATATTCATGATGTCTAATGAGGTGTTTATTGTGTCTCCCTAAGCACACTTGATCTTTTATTGGTGTGAGAAACAATGGGGAATAGAGGATCAACCTCATGGCATGTAGATATGGGTACTTGTATATTAAGACATTCCTTGTGTTTTTTGGTATAGAGATTCACTACTTGAATTTTACACTTTACCAATGGTTTAAAACCATTGGTAACTTCCTGAAAACCATTGGTATATAGTATACCAACGGTTCCCCCAACCGTGGCCAAGTAAGTCATGACAATAGGCCTATATCAACGGTTCTATGAAAACCGTTGGTATATGTGTCAAAATAGAAGGTATACTAACGATTTCTACAAACTGTTGGCATATGTGTGTTAAAGTATAACATATACCAATGGTTTGTGAAACCGTTGGTATATGTGTGTTACAATTATACCAACGGTTACAGCCGTTGGTATAGAGGGGATATGGAAAGCCATAAGGCTATACCAACGGTTATAACAAGACCATTGGTATAGTTATATTATAGCATCTATACCAACGGTTTAAAACCGTTGGTATGCATTTTCTCAACTCCACAGCAGCAGCAGGCCCCCCTTCCCTCTCTAGACCTGTAACAGCACAGCAACACACCTCCCCCTCTCTAGACCTCCAATAACACCAATACGAAATCCCCATCCAAAGTATTCAAAATTTAGAATTCATTCCCGAATTTATAAATTTAGAAATTTAGAAATTCAAATCCAGTAACACCCATAGGATAAAAATCCTACATGTTATAGGAAATGCAATGACACCCATAAGAGTATTCCAAATTTAGAATTCATTCCTCACTCAAACCACAACACCAACACACATAAGAGTATTCAAAATTTAGAATTCATTCCTCACTCAAACCACAACACCAATACACACAAGAGGAGAAACCTACATGTTATAGGAAGCACATGGGATGTTTAGTCATGGTCTTGGGTTGGGTATCTTAAAACCAACAGAAACAGTTGGGTAGAGTGGAAAAGGATCATGATACCCAAAAGATAGACAATGGTAGTGGTCATGTGCTTAGACCTAGGATGAGTTATAGGAAGAACATGGGATGTTTATATTCCTCTAATGATTATATATCCATGTATAAATGGTTCCTGATGTGTTAGTGGTAAACATTGGCCAATCTCAATATATGAGATGGGTTATCAGAATAGCCTACATGTTTTTTCATAGACTTTTCAATTAGAATAAGGGGGTATGTGGCTAATTGTAATTTTCTCTCCTGGGTGTGATGTGAGATGAATCCCCATCGTGGGTAGTAGGTATGAATATTCAATTAATACTTTGGTATTGAGTTCCCAAAGGGACTTTGGTTTGGTCCTAGAACCCACTGTTTTAGGATGGTATTGATGTGATCCATGGGGCTATGGTGTCACCATATGTATTCCTCACCATTGGGGTATTTTTATGAGACTTTAAAACTTATTTTTTGAGAATCTATGTGTATCCTTGCGGATTTTTTTTTTCTGGTATGCTTGAGTGTTCATAGGTTTCATTTGAAATCACTATATGCTATTTATTTGTTGTATGTTATTGTATAGAATGAACTACCCATGATTGAGAATTAGAACATGAGTGTTGGTGCATGTTCATGATGGGACGCCGAGACTCATTCCTAATATATGAAAAATATTAAAATTAATTTAAGGCTTACCGATTTGGAGTGTAGAACTTAAAAATTGATTGAATTCAGATGGATCTATAGGGAGGAAGGAGTTCCCAGCATGGGTAAAGAGAGAGGGATATAGTTTAGACCAAATCAAAATAGAAAATAAAAAAATAGATGAATAACATTAAGACTTACAAATTGGAACTAAATAATTGAGTGGGGGCTGTCCGGGGGTGGGGGGATGTCCGGGTGGTGTGTGGGGCTGTCCGAGGGGTGGGAGGGCTGTCCGGGTGGTGAGGGGGGCTATCCGGAGTGAGTGGGGGGCTGTCCGGGGGGTGGGGGGGCTGTCCGGGGGGTGGGAGGCCGCCCGAGGTAAGGTTGGTTGTCCGGGAGGTTGGGGGGCTGTCAAGGGGGTGGGGGCCATCCAGGGTGGGGGGGGGGGGTTCTGTTTGATGGGAAAGGGGGGGGGGGGTGTGATTTACGGTGGGTGGGGGGGGGATGTCTGGGGGGTGTGGGGGCTATCCGGGGTGGGGGGGGGGGGGGTTGGGGGCTGTTCGGAGTGCGTTTTTGGCCACCGCGGTCACATGACACCTCCAATTGAAGTGTCATCTGGATGAACATTTCAAAATTAACCCACTATTTGTTGTCTTCCAATTTAATGGTATTCCGAGGTCGTTTGACCAGTTTTGACCACCCCACGCACGCTTTTCAAGCATGCCAAACACCTAAAAAACAGATATTCTACCATGCCATGCAAAACGCGCATCCGAATGACATTTCATCTTTTCGTACACCTCAAGAATAATAATTAGGGTGTTTTCGTGTGATTTCAAGTCATTCCGATATCATTCGGTATGTATTTGACCGTAAAACGCATGTTTTGCTCATTTACGACACACAGAGTGTGTTTTCAGCCACCGCGGTCACACGGCACCTCTGATTGACAAGCTGTCCCTATGACCATTTCAAAATTCACCCTCCCTTTGTTTTCATCTGATTTCATGGCATTCTGGGGTCTTTCGGCTAGTTTTGACCACCCCACGCATGCTTTTCTAGCGCAGCAAACACATAAAAAACACATATTCAGCGGTGTCGCACAAACTGTGCATCTGAATGATGTGTTGTCTCCTCATACACCTCAAGAATAATAATTAGGGTGTTTTTGTGTGATTTCAATTCATTCCAATGTTGTTCAATATGCATTTGACCGTTAAATGCATGTTTTGGCCATTTACGACACGCGAAGTGTGTTTTTAGCCACCGCAGTCACATGACAACTCCGATTGATGTGTCATATGACCAAAAATTCCACAATTCACCCACCCTTTCTTATCGTCTAATTTCATGTCATTCCAACGTCGTTCGGCCAGTTTGACCACCCCATGCACGCTTTTCAAGAATGCCAAACACCTAAAAACAAATATTCAGTCGTGCTTCACAAACCGCATGTCCGAATGATGGGAAGTCTCCTTGTACACCTCATGAATAAAAATTAGGGTGTTTTTGTGTGATTTCAAGTCATTCTGATGTCATTCGGTATGCATTTGACCGTTAAACGCATGTTTTGGCCATTTACAACACACGAAGTGAGTTTTCAGCCACCATGGTCGCACGACACCTCTGATTGATGTGCCGTCTAGCCTACCATTTTACAGTTCACCCACTCTTTGTTTTCGTCTAATTTCATGGAATTTCGAGGTCGTTTGGTTGGTTTTCCATATGCCGGTTGTTGTTTTCACTTAAAATGTTGTCCATTTCAAAGAAAAGTAAGACACTTTGAGTGGTTCCAACCACACCGCGCCTTAGATTGAGGCGGGGTTGACTCGTACACATCAAAAATGACCCATGTATCGTTTTCCTAAAGTATCAACACAACGTGAATGCATTTGGTTGGTTTTAAGTATGCGAGTTATTGTTTTCACTTAAATTCCTGTCTATTTCAAATTAAAGTGAGACAGTTTGAGTGGTGATGGCCACACTAGCCCTCGAATTGAGGCAAACATGACTCATACACATCACATATGACCCATGGATCATTGTACTAAAGTTTGAACAGAATTAGAATGACTTTGATTGGTTTTCTGTATGTCAGTTGTTGTATTCATTTAAAATGATGTCCTTTTGAAACAAAAGAGAGACACTTTGAGTGGTACTGGCCACACCACACCTCAGATTGAGGCGGGGTTGACTCATACACATCACAAATAACCCATGGATCTATTTCCTAAAGTATCAACACAATCCGAATGAATTTGGCCAGTTTTCCATTTTCCAGTTGTTTTTAGTTAAAAGAGTATTCATTTTAAACAAAAGAAAGACACTTTGAGTGGTACCAGCCACACTGTGCCTTAGATTGAGGCAGGGTTGACTCGTACATGTCACATATGAACCATGGATCATTTTCCTAAAGTTTCAACAAAATCCAAATGCCTTTGGTTGGTTTTCCGTATGTTAGTTTTTGTATTCACTTAAAATGATGTCCTTTTGAAACAAAATAGAGACACTTTGAGTGGTGCCGGCAACACCGTGCCACAGATTGAGGTGGGGTTGACTCGTACAGGTCAAAAATGACCCATGGATTGTTTTACTAAAGTATAAACACAATCTAAGTTTGGTTGGTTGGTTTTCCATATGAAAGTTGTTTTTCCTTACAAGAGTATCCATTTTAAACGAAAGAAAGACACTTCGAGTGGTACCCGCCACACCGTTCCGCGGATTGAGGTGGGTGGGGGGGATGTTTGGGAGGCTGTCCGAGGTCCAGGGAGGAGGGTGGGTAATGTATCTAAAACTCTATCTATGTATTATACATCGAATTCTGACAGGACCGTGAACCGTAATGGGGTGTCGTCCTGGAGTAGGGCCAAATCACAGCATTACCGCCGCGTGACCATGGTGTGACTGCGGCATGACCGTGGCGTGCCCGCGGCGTGACCGCGGCATGACTGCAATGTGATCGCGACATGTTGACCCGGTCCAGTGAAATCCACGGGGCAACATCTTCCGGCTAGGATTCCAAATAAATCCTATGTATTTGTCCTTCACATTATAGAAACTGATCTTATCTTATAAAAAATAGACTCTTGATTTGGGATTGTGGTATGATAAATATATATATTTTATATTCTTTGTTTTTTAAAGTGGTACTAGGTAGTTGAAACTGCTGATTGAGAGTCAAATTATCACACCCTAAACTATCAATGTGAGTTTTCGTAGACAGAAGCTAAATTCAATTTAAAGAATTCTTAAATTAAAGAGGCTACAAGATGGACTCTACCTCAAGGGGTGTCTCCCATGGGTGTCTTGTGGTGTGTAGTGTATATCTATGATTTTTGCGGTGCTTCTGTATTGTGGGAAATGTGTATTGCATGGTCAGTTTAATAAATACATTAGTCAATTAGAAAATACACCCATAGTCAATAGATATATACCCACTTTTGATAGAGAATACCATCCAAATAACCAACTCGGAAATCTGTGACCCACACTTTACTTTACCAATTCCAATTACATAATATATGCCGCACCAACTTATGTTTTATGAACCAATCAATTAAAGGGGAAAAAACTCTTCACAATAACCCATAAAATCTCATATTTCATCACTCACCTCCAAACCAATATAACATCATTAGGTTTTCATATTTGGTCAAAAATAAAGATTTATACAAAATTCAAAAATATCCACACCTGAGTGAAAAACTAGGTTAAAAAATAAAGAGTTATACAGAATTCAAAAATGTAATGGATCAATCTGCCCCTGATCACCATCACCATCACCACTTTAATCATTAGCCTCGTCCTCACCTCCATCTCTGTCCTCATCGTCGTCCTCGTCATCGTCCCCATGCTCATCCTCAGCCCCTTCCTCGCCCTTGGCCACATCCTCTCCCTAAGCCGCATCCTCACCTTCGACCCCATCCTCTCCCTCGTCCTCATCCTCATCCTCACCCTCATCCTCTTTAATATCCTCGTCATCACCAAGAACGTCATCATCTTGACCGCCACTAGAACTATCACCTGGTTCATTGGATAATGCTTCCATCGACGAAATACATGTCTGACAAGCCGTGCTGGCCTCTAGTGGAAGTGATAAAGATAAATCTTTGATCAGTTTCATAAATTATTTCTCCCTCATATGAACCTGTTCTTCCAACTCTGTGATCCATTTATTAGACTGTCTATCATTCTCTTTGACCTATTCTAACTCGGTGGTACTGGAATGGATACCTGGAGAGGACCAATACCTTGTCGGGACTATATTCTTACTAGGTCGGCAACATACTCGACCAGAGTGCTCATCTCCCAAAACCTGATATAAATGATTGTGTGTACCTAAATTGTCAGGATCTTGGGAATCAAGGGCCTATAAAGCAGCCTGTTAAAAATATTAATAGATTATTAAATTTCAAAATATATATTAAACTTTGAAATAAACAAATTAAAACTCACAATATTTTCTTGTGTCTGTTCATTAACCACACTTCCATCTTTTTTCCTTCTACTCGAGAAAAACAATTTTGCTCGAGGGATATGTCCTTCAATATTAAATTTGTGATTCTGTAATGTCATTGAAACAATATAAAGTGAAAGTATAATCATATATTCAATATTCAATAAATCACATAATTTAAGTTGGAAATAATAAAAGGGCAAGGCATAAAGAAAAATTATAAACAACTATGTTGTACCAGCTACCTCTCATGATCTGACATAGTTGTGTGCCCCAAAGTGTAGAGGTATTGCTTTGAATCAATGTTTTTTTCAGAGGATTACTAAATATTGTTTAATAATCAATAAGATAATATTAATGAAAAATATGAAAACTGTCATTTAAATACCTCAAATGGGATTAATACCTTAAATTTGGTAGTCGCCCAATGGGTAATAATTTGTTGATATTTCTCTATCAGGCAGTCATCCATGATAGGTAATGTCTCCAACTCCATACCCACTCTATCACACCAGCCAACATACAGCTCATGCTTAAAATCTCTCAAAATCTCTCCTAGCTCCTTTAAACATGCGGGTCGTGCACCTTCGCCATCAGGGAAGTTAAACCGAAGTTGACACCCAATAGATTAATTAATATAAATACAAAAAATACTACATTAAATCCAATAGATTTTTTACCCATATTTGTGCCCACACATTATCCTTGACTTCATGTGGCAGATGTCTCAAAGAGAGAGGGCTGACTGGAATGATGTCAGAGTATTTGGCTAGAATCGCCAAAAACCCCCGACATTACTACCTAGATTTATAAATCATCAGTCTATCATCACTATATTCAACCATCAACTGTGTATGGCAGTTCCATACCGCACACAAGCGAGTATGCCCCCTCTCCCGCCTCCTATTAGTAGATGAATCTGTTATTTAAGGAAAAAAATATCAGTACAAGTTATAATAAAAATAAATTTTGGATTAATTTTTTTTAGAGTTATATAAATATACCTTTGGTAGTCGGATCAATGGGAGTATGAAGGAATATCCTGTACATGTGGAGTGTCCCTCAGTGTACGCTCCTCAGCCACATACTGTGTCGGAGCAGGAGTCGAAGAAGGTGGAATATAATAGCTCGGAGATAATGAACCATAAGAAAAAGATGATGGAACAAATGTATGACCAACTGGTAGTGTAAACATAGAAGGTATAAATATCTTGTGTGTCCCTAAATACACACCAGGATCAAAATAGGGCATATAAGATACATCTGTGGTAGGGGCATAATCCAATCAGGTACGGCCAGTGGATCGTCTAACTCTCGCACCACGAGCCCTTGTACCACTGACCTCAGTACCGGAACCACCAGATAATCGTCTAACTCTGACACCACCCCCTCCTACCACCATCCTCTGTACTGGGAGCAATATCAGCCTCCCCATCGGATATCTCTCGTCTATGGGGTGGATCCTGAAAAAAAGTTTAACACAAAAGTAAACACATTATATTATAAGTTATTGGAATATATATATTTGAAATAAAATACTCACAATAGGGATGAGTGGATAAACGCCCTTCTGTGTCATGCGATGATTATTTTCTGTCATCTTTTTCTACCACCTCTCTTCAATGGGTGTCATTTTTTGCAATGAAAAAAAATATGGAAGTAAATAGAAATAGATAACTAATGTGTAACCCAAAAACAAAATATAAAAAAACCATTATGATAAAAAACATAAAGAAACAGAATATTTATGGTGGTTTGAAGGTAAGTACTAGGATACACACTCTAAATGATGTAGGTGAAACATGTAGGTGAGAATACGACTGTATGATTATATATATTTCCCACCACAACTTCGGGTTCATAATCAACTCTGAAAATTGAGCTATTGGAGTCATCATAAGTAATAAATGGATTGCTTCCAATTGCAGTAGGGATAGTGTCAACTTCATCATCACCATCATCAAAAACATTTTTGGGATTTACTTCAATAATTACACCAAATTTAGGATGATGATGATATTTGACATAAAAAACTTGTTTACCATTGATGCCAATACATATGGTTCATCAGTGGCAAGAGTACGGGTCATTTCAATAACTCGAAATCCACAATCATCAATAAAGGTCCCTTGACTCATCATTGAACAAAACCATTGACATTTCATCATCATGACTCGACCATGCGAGTAATAATCCAAAATTATTATTTTCTCCACGGCTCCATAATAAGCTAAATTTTCAGAACGAGGTCTAGCATCTGATGAACTGGCATAATAGTATGTTGTGGCAGTTAACATAACACCATTATGCTATGTTCTCATGTTTCTTGCTCATTCAATGATAATAAATTTTTATCCATTGATCAAAAGTGATTTACAAGCACGAACCATGGTATTAGGACCAAAATACAAATCTCTTATTTCCTCAAAAATAGAGTCTGTAGGTAAACACGATATCTGAAATAAAAAAAATAGTATACTTAATTAAATATTATTTTTATTTAGTTATTACAGAAATATTTTTACCTTTAATTTCAACCAAGCAGAAAACCCTTTTCTATGCAAAGTCTCTTTCCTTCTCAAAGATAAAGAACAATGATTTCTATATATCAATTATTTATGTTCCCTGTAGATAAAAATAATAATAGTTTAACAAATATTTAAAATTACAAGAGATAAGATAAGAGATATATGTACAATTTACTTACTTGATATACTCATCGAACAAATCACAATTGAACAACACTATGTGATGTGCCATCTCTTGCTCTTCAAGGCTTAATGTCATCAATATATATGATCCTAGAATTCCTCCTGTCCGAGGAAGTGATGAAAAATTGGGTTCAATTTTCTCATACTGTTCTTCTTAATTTCTCATTGGTCTATTTATTCTCGTAGTAAGATCAGACAAATATATTGAGCAGAAATCCAAACATTCTTGATCCAAGTAACCGTTCACAATAGAACCTTCGGGATAATTCTTGTTCTGAACATATGATTTCAATGTGTACATGTTTATTTCAGTTGGATACATCCAACAGAAAGAAACAGGTCCTCTAAGAAGTATTTCGGTTGAAAGATGGACATTTAGATGCAACATGAATGTAAAAAATGATGGTTGGAATATTTTCTTTAAATCACACAAAATTAATGGTGTATTTGCCAATAGTTTTTGCAAGAAGGATTTGGAAAACTTCTTAGCACAAAGATCACTAAACAAATTGAAAAACCGAATAACTGATACTCTTACATTATTGGACAAGAGATGAATGATTTCTATTAGAATCAACTCATGAAAAAGGACGTGATAATCATGAGTCTTCAAAGATTTCAGTTTCAAATATTTTTTGTTGACCCATTTTGATATATTGCTTGAATAGCCATCATGAACTTTAATAGTCTCTAGAACTTCCAGAAATTGATTTTTTTCAGTAGGTGTCCTTATATAAGAAGCACATGGAACTTTCCATTTATTTTAAATGATACAGACAGGATGCAATTCTGGTCTGATCCCCCAATCTACCAAGTCACAACGAGATCAAAAATCATCTTTTTTCTTCCCCTTGACATTTAGAATAATCAAAAGCAACATTTCACATATATTCTTTTCAATGTGCATTAGGTCTAAGAAATGACGTAAAATGTTGGTTGACCAATACACTAACTCAAATAATATACTCTTATTCTTCCAATTGTAACATGTATCATTGGAAACATTTTCCCTCTTTATAGATTTAATTACACCCTTCCCAAATGAATAACTTAAATCTTTCAATTCATTAAGCACATCAGTTCCAAACATACGCTGAGGTGGATCGTCAGTCTCCATGGTATTTTCAAATCTTCAATGATTGTTTCTATATGGATGGTTCATTGGAAAGAATCGTCAATGTCCCATAAAACTAAACATACGATGATATTTTAGTCTTCTCGATTGAGTATTATTCATACAAATAGGACATGACAATTTTCCTTTTGTGCTCCATCCAGAAATCATTTCATACACAGGAAAATCATTGATTGTCCACATAAGCGTAGTACGCATCTAAAATATGTCTTTAGAACATGCATCATATGTGGGAACACCCACATACCAAAGAAGTTTCAACTCTTTTATTAAAGGTTGAATGTATACATCTATATCATTGCCGGGATCAGAAGGGCCATATATCAGTATACTCAAGAAAGTGTAAGGATTTTTCATACACAACCATGGGGGAAGGTTATAAATGTGTATGAAAACCGGCCATATGCTATGTGGAGTAAGAATCTTCCCAAATAGATTAAAACCATCACATGAAAGACCCAGTCTCACATTACGCACGTTGGCTGCAAATTTAGGATATAGAGTATCAAATCTCTACCCTGAAAATACATCTGTAGGGTGAACCAACTCTTCATTATTCTTTTTCCTCTTGGTGTCATACAATCATATTTTTACTAATATTTCATCAGACATGAAAAGGTTCTATAATCTTGGGACCAATGGAAATTTCAACATTACTTTTTGTGGCACATGAGATGGTGTTCCATCATTTTTTGGCTTCCATCCGAAGGTTCCACATTTGATACAATCATTTCTTTTAGCAGTTTCCTCCCAAAATAAGATGCAATCATTCGGGCAAGAATAATTTTTTTTTGAGAATCCAAGTTCATAAACTAACTTACATGACATATAGTGGTTTGAGGGAATATCTGCATCATCTGGAAGTAAGTCCTTCAAGAAGGTAAGAATGTAATCGATTGTAGTATTTAAAATCCCACACATAGTTTTCCCATGAAACAATCAGATTAAATATTCCAACTTTTTCATTTTACCACATTGCCGATATACTGGAGTTGTCGCAACACCATTCAATTTTTTCACCCTATCAACATCATCATTTTCATTGGACGCATCATGTGTGCTTGTATCAATATCTTGTTGCCTAGACATCATTTCCTTCTCATCATGCCAAATAAATGGAAACCGATCGTATATCAAACTCTCCAATTCAGTCCTATCATTTGGATCATCAACATTTTGAGATTCCATTTTCTCTCCATTGTGATACCACACATAATAGTTTGTTTGGAAACTGTATTTGGTTATATGATAGATAACTGATTCACGACTCAACCAAGGTCTTATAACACATTTAGAACATGGGAAGTGTATGTGACCATTATCTTAAGCCTTTTCAAATGAAAAATCTAAAAATCTGTTCAAATTATTTTGAAAATTGGTTGAAATCTGATCAGTTTCGTACATTCAACTTCTATCCATTCTATAAAAAAATTACAATAAGCATTTTCAAAGCAATTCAATAATATTGAAGTTCAATCAAAAAAATATTTAGGTAAATGACAATTGTTTACTTTATATAAAAGCATAACTGACACATTACTCTATATGAGAATCATATTATGAAACACAACAAAGTACAATGTATATAAGAAAATAAGATACAGAATTTCTAATTCCTATATTCAAGGATTTCCTAGTAAGATATTGGAAGTGGATCAATGAATACATAATCCTTAAGGGTCTTGTTGGGAGTACATGAGTTTTATACTTTAACTTCTTTAGGGATATCAGGACGAGGAGTAGGATGAGGATCACATCAAAAGTAGTCATGGCCTCATCAAGTTTTACCTTAACCATGGATTAAAGGATCCTCGGTTTGGGGCCATAGATCATAGGTTGGTAGGGTGTATTAATTGAATCATGTACCAATTGATTTTGGAGAGGGATATTCAATAGTTATTGGTATGGATTTGATTAGAAACACCTATAAAAAGGATATCCATGAATTGTGATGTCCCAAACTAATATTCCACTCATTAGTGACCCAAACCCAGATGACCACTCATTGGAGAGGGACCTTAAAGTTCTATTGTGTTTTATCTCACATAAGAATAATGATATTTGGGTTGTCCGGGGTCCAGGGAGGAGGGCGAGGGGGGGGGGGGGTCTGCCTAGGTTCCAGGAAGGTGGGGGGTTGTCCTGGGTCCAGAAAGGTGGGTGGGGGGCTGTCCGGGGTCCAGGGAGGAGGGGGGGATGTCCAGGGTCCAGGAAGGAGGGTTGGGGGACTGTTCGGGGTCTAAGGAGGAGCGGGGGGGGGGGGGGGGGGGCTGTCTAGGGTCCAGGAAGAAGGGGGGTTATCCTGGGTCTAGGAAGGAGGGGGGTTGTCCTGGGTGGACCTCAAAACACCAAATGGGGTTCCACTCTATAGTTCTGAAAATATATTATCCGAGGCTACAAAGATTACACCTGTAAACACGAAAACTTTAAATCAGTTCCTACTATAATTTCATGACATTTAAGGGATATGTGTTTTGTGAAAAGACTATACATTACAGTGATGTTCATGAATGATGATTTTTTCCCAAATGTGTATGGAATTCAGTAACGAGGATGATTTCTTCCATTTAACCAATGTTATAGTGTTTGTTTAGGATGAATTCTTGCATTTAACCAGTGTTCTAGTTTATTTTTAGGTGAGGTGAGTTAGAAACCATGTTAGGCATGTCAGTAGAACATGGGTTCTTCCATTTAACCATGTAGTCTTGAATTTTAGGGATGAAATTGTTTTGACTGAGCTAATTACTACCTACTCTACAGTATGGTCAACACATCATGCGGGCATACCCATGAAACAAAGCCATGTGTAAATGGGATGTTTTCAACACTCCATTTGGCCAAAAATACTTTTCACCATAAGGGATTTTCCATGTATATTTACATGGATATCCAAGTCATGTACTGTGTGTACATTCCCATGTGAATTCCCAGGACACTAGATTATCGTAGACACCATGTCAACCGTTATACACACCATGTGAACCATTTTACCATATCGTCATTATTAGAACCATTAATAACAACTTATTAAACAACATCACTTGTCAAAGATAATAAAATTGAACATAAATAAATAATAATATTGGATATATCAAGTAAAATGAAGTCATACTATCTTACATCCTAAATGACCAACCACAACCATGATTAATAACCACAAAGCTCCCCTTTCGGCCAAATAAAAAGTAAAAACAAAAACACATAGTTTCATAACAAAAAAACCAAGGAATCACTTACATAATTGATGTGTAGAAGAAATTAATTCCTTGATTGAAGATGGATCGATATGTGGAATAAGTTTTACAGGAGGAAGATTGGATTAATGGCACCAATCTAGCGGAGCATAACTACAATCGAGCGGAGGGGGTACTGGATGCGCGATCTATATTTAAAGAAAATCTTTCCCAATGATTTTTAAAAACCATTGGGAATGTATGTTATACCAACAACTTACTAAAACCGTTGGTAAAAAGTGATATGGATAAGGCCTTTACTAACAGTTTTTCCAAACCATTGGTAAAATATTCTATAAAATCTTCTCTACCAACGGTTTGTGAAAACTGTTGGTATACATAGCCATTCCCAATGGTTTAGATAAACCATTGGGATATAAGTGTTGGTAAAAGTGGGATTTCCAGTAGTGATTGAGCCTTGAGAAGGATTCCAATGTATCCTTATCATGATAATAATCAGAGTTATCGTAGTTCATTTTATCCCTTAACCCACTGAAAGGATAAGGTGGATGATCACACTTAGAGATATTAAGACCTTATTAGAGGTTTTAGAAATGGTAGGGGTTTATACCAATATGGATTCCCAATTGATCAGGGACATACCTGATGATGTCGGTAGTTTGGGCTTATGCACTGAGGTTTCCCTTGTAACACTGTGGAGTACGGTGTAGATAAAATGATTAGTGAAACTCCTTAAGACCACGTGGAATATACTCATTGTGAGAATAAATAGTTAGGAATTAATTAATATCATTTATTTGGATAAGGGACCTTGATACTGGGATTATCCTAGGTAATCAATACGGAGGCCAAACCTCAAGGAGAGGTGACATATGTATCCTAAATATCAAAATAATCAGAGTCATCATAGTTCCCTTAATATTAGGGCTTACACACTGAGGATTACCTTGTATTTGGGGCTTACACACCAAGGATGGATAGATCTATCAAATCCTAGGATGCCCTTGTGACCTGGCCTACTTGTTTGGAGGGTGTTGCATGACCGAGTTGACTTGTATAGGGGACATCGCATGACCTAGTTGGCTTGTCCTAGAATCCATCTCATGATCTGTCTGGAAACATATGGAGCATGTCACAAGAGTTAGTATGGAATGGATTTAGGGATGTCATATATCTTGTATAATATCCCTATAGGTTATCGTGATACTAGGACAACATGTTTCGAGGGCGTTGCAAGTCTCAGCTGACTTGCCCAGAGGGTGTCACTAGACCTGGACGACATGCCTAGATGCAACAGAAAGACTTGACTGATATAATAGAATATAATTATGTTCATTAAGAGATGTATTTGAAGGGAATTTCAATGATCAAGTGATAAACCTAGAGGATTTATAGAGACCAAGGTGGTGTGCCCATGGGGTCGTATGACTTATTTTGACATGTCTGGAGGACTCCACATGTCTCAAATAACATGCTGAAGGAATTTTGTGAGATCTAGGTAATGTGTCCTGGTGCTGTCACATGTCCTTGTAAGACTCACATGAAGTGAATGAGGGCCAGTGATCATGTATTTGGTCTAATTCTTCCACTTTTGATCTTGGTTCTATCCCTTGTATTGAGAATTCCCTAGGTTTTTTCAGTATTATTTTTTATGTCTTTCATGATCTAGTGGTCTAGTGGGATATTATTCACATATCCTAATAGAGATACTTCATGTGATCTATGAATGATTACAAAAATTGACTTATTCTTGTTTCATGACTACTCCGAATGCCCACCAGTATATTACCTGACGGAAAGTCAGTCGGTTGCATGATGGGTTGCTCTGAGAAGTCTTCTTTGATGGTTGGGAATTTTTCATTGATGAGTTTCCTTCACATAATATTCAATAAATTTTTAATATTATGGTGGGGAATTTACAGGACTTTACACCTCGGGTACTCACCTGTTTGTGTGGTGTATCTGGTGCAAATATAGGATGGAGTCGGCAAAGTGGGATGGAACCATATGGTTTGGAAAGTCTCTATTGTAGAACATTCTGAGTGCATCTCTAGATTTTAAGTAGTCACAAGTCTCTTATGTCAATGATCACTTTATTATATCATATCCAATTAACGGGGACTTGTTTGATCCTTAAAACGTGTTGAAGGACTCCCATGTTATAATTTTGACATGTCTAAGGAATTTTGCAAGATCCAAGATTCCTATTGAAAGGAATTCATGAGATTCTTGGTGACTTGTCTGGGGCCTTCTGTGAGACAGTGATGGTTTTTTTGGGGGTCTTATAGGACCACACTGTATACGTTCTTAGTGCATCACAATCTTTTTATAATCGCGAGTTCCTTCCTCCTCCTCCCCTTTTATCTCCTTTGGTTTATGTGACAAAGGTTGGGAGTCATACAAGATTTCATATGTAATGTCAAGGATAATTAATCTATTTTTTGGTGATGTTTCATGTGACCATAATGAGACTTATGAGGATAAGAAAGCATGTCATGGAAAAATCTGTCTGTTTGTCCTTACAACACCAAAATTAAGTGAAATGTTTTCTAGACACACTCGAGGAATTCCATGCGGAAAGGATAACAATCCAAAGGGCTTTGGTGAGATGTGGCAGATGTGCTTATAGGGACTCATAGTGCCTTGTGGATCATCGGGGGCATGTCACATGTCCTTTAGAAACCACAAGGATTTATCCCTTTGGAAACTATTCCTCTTTATTTCTAGAGGAATTTCAGATGGTTTTTCAGGTACTTTCCAATGAAAAACTAAGAGGCATGGGGGATCTCATTTGATTGTCATCACGTCACCATCAATTTTCAAGAGAGACTTCGTATAAGTTAGAATTATTGTTGAAGGGGAATCTGTATGACTCATCATGAGTTATACACTACGCATGGAGTCTTCGTGTGACCTTGAAATGGTCACATGATTATGAGTCCCGTGGAGGATTATGTGATCCACAATTTATGATTCTTTTTCTTTTTTGGTGAAGGTAATTCCCATATCTAGGTATTCCTTCCTTTCCAAATTTGCTGATGCTCATTTGGAAGGCCTCAACAAATACACCCCCTTCAAGAGAAATACTGTAACACCCTAATATTTTATGAGATAGATTCTTTTTAATTTAATTGATGTCTTCTGTTTTATGTTACACCAAGATTATCTTGCACTATACACAACACTGTATTAGCTTGTAGTATACAGTACACTATTGTTGGCTTGTGTTGCACACAATTTCAAGTTATTTTGATCGAATTCATTTCATGCAACACTAAGTATAGATTTTTTTCAATGTATAAGTGAACTAAGTTTGGATTATTTTATACAAAAAACTAAAGGAAGCTTATACTACACGCAACACTTACTTGGCTTGCGTTACATGCAAAAGTGACCTTCCTCTATAGCTTGCGTTGTACGCGATACCGAGTTTCACTAAAAAAATGATATATTATTAAAATTTTATATAAAATAGAAGTTATTAATAGTATTAATTACATTTTTTAATTTTATATAACATTACCATTCATCTTACACATGATATAAGAACAAAATTAATTTTTCAGATAAAATAAGTATTTAAAAAACTGTAGTTTTACCGCCTTTTGATGGAGAATCCATTTTAAATCAAGTTTTTGACACTTTTATAAGTAATATTTGAAAATATAAACTTCTTATTTAGAAGAAGGACATAAAAAATTTACTTTGGATAAATTTATGATATTTTTTGATAACTTTTATATTTTGATGAATAGTGAAAATATGCTAAATTTTAATTGAAAACAAATTTTTTCATCAAAAAAATTTTTATGGTTAAAATATATTATTGAATAGTTTTAAAGTATAAATAAAATATATTTTTATAATTTAAGACAATTTTTTTCATTTTCATAAATTTTAAATTCAATTCATATGTAAAAACATTTCAATCTTTTGCAATGTTTTAAACAAAAACCCATTTTTTGACAATGGGATTAATTTTAAACTAATTACTGCAAATTATGTGTTTTGAATTTGGAAAAATGGATTCCATATTTGGAATCATAAGTTTTAAATTGTTTAAATAGGAAATTTTTTATTTTTGGACATTATGAATAATAACTTTAATAATTATTTTATTTACCATGGTTAAAGGGTAAATCTTTTAAATAAGGGTAAAAAATGATATTATAATAATATTAAACTACCCTAACACATGACCTAATCCTATTTTATGAGATACATCCGACCATGGTCATCCTTGTGTCGATTTTGGGACCCCATTGATTTACTTGGATGTGAAAATGACACTTTATAAGAATTAATTTAAAGTAAAGATAATTATAACCTAAACATATATCTTTTAAAAAATCGATTTTAGTATGTGTTTATATAAAATATATCTATGTATATAAATAGTAATTGAAAAGATAAAAAGATTTAATACATCATGGTATTTTATTTATAATTTTTAGAGTTTAGATAAATATATTTATCTCTGACACAATTATGATGTATGGATTACCTCATTAATGAAAGATTCAAATAAATGAATTTATAAATATTAAAAAAAATGTTATTTGGTTATTTTAAGGTCATAAAATAATTTTATACACGATATTGACATATTGTATTTTATTTAATTCTTTTTTTTGAGGTAATAAGGTTGTTATGAGTTTTTAAAAAAGTCGAGTATGAATAGTGTCCAAAATTGAAACAATTCATAATTTTAAACATAAAATAGTTTATTAAATGATATTAAATTCCTAAAAATATAAGATTCATAAAAATAGTTAATATAAGTCAAAATATTTCCTAAATAACTTTTTTTTGGGTCTTTTTTACATGATATGATAATTACATTAACCTACAATATATAAATAACATGATATCATGGTAAGATTAAAAAGGGTAAAAACAAGGGTAAAACAAAAAATATAAGGATAAAAAAAATATTCAAAACATGAAAAAATTTATTGTATAATGGGTATTCAAACCAAAATCATATTATATTATAATTAAATAAGTTTTGGACCATTTTAAATGGAAATGGAATTTATAATAAATTAATATTTTGTAAGTTTCCTAAAGTGCCCCTCTCCTCTCTTATAAAAGGGAACCTACCCCTCTCCTCTTCACTCCATTTAAAGACTTTAAGCTCGGCCAAACCTTACCCATTTCTCTTCTCAAATTACCTAGTTACATTCTAGAGGTGACGGTCTTCTCAAAATACCATTTCTAGTGCCCCAAGAAGAAATTTAAAGGAGGCTCGTTGAGGAAGAGGTAATCTCTTCTACCGATTACTTCAAATTTATTTCTTCTTATACTTCCTCTTATTTAGTTTTTTAATGATAAAGTAATAAAATAAGTATCACTAATATATTTATATGTTATTATAAATATTAAAAAAAATCCTATTTTACCTTCTATCCATCCTACAAAAAATGAAATCACCGCACGTGCGTACGTACAGATTACCGTCTCGACGTCGTGGTGTAATATGTTTTTAATAACAACCTTACTTGGATGGTTATAATGGTGGTAATAATAACTATATACGAATATTATAACATGATAATAATTATGTGATATTATACATCATCCACTTCAATACCATTCAACAACTATGTGAACGATATTGTCACCCGTGCGTACGTACGACTTACCGTCTTCATGACGCGATGAGATTCATTCTCAATGTTATGCATTCAAGAATGATTATAAAGTATATATAATAAATAATAATGAAATATATGAAATAATAATTCTACTAGATTTATGTATATATATATATATATATTTCATTTACTTACTTCCATTTAATTTAATAAGGATAAGATAATAGCATTCATGCGTACATACGACCTACCGTCTCAATGAATGATGTATTCCATTCCAATTATCGATCTATTATATATATTTACATACTGAATATATATGATATATAAATAATATTTTACATTTTTTAAGTAATTAAATCATGATCTAATTAGTCATATGAAGAATAAAAAGTCCAAACACATACAATAAATGAAACGATTATTACCCAAAACGTTGCTTTAACATGGAATTGACAAATGAATGGGTAATATAAAGTTGTAAGTGAATCAGATATGATATCATAAATATTATTATGGTTTTTAATAAGTTGATAATATGTTCAAACCCACTATATAGTAGTTTCAGACACATACATAAGAAATAAGAGATAAGTTAAGAGTTAATTTTGCAATCTCATTTTTGTCCAAGATTATTTATACGTAAGTATTTTCTAGTGATATATTTGTCATTCATATCCATGTTTTATAAAAATGTTTTCATAAAATGTTTAATATTATTCCATGTATTTTTAAAGTCATATTTTCCCATTTTTAACTTTTACTACATGGTATGGAAGAAATCTTTATTTTGTTTACCATACGAGGTACTTTTTGACTTTTTTGGAAAAAGTATGAGGAAAATATTTTTTTAACATATATGGCGGAAAATATTTTTATGCTATCATATAGAATTATTTCTATGAAGATTATTTTACAAATTTTCAAGTTTATTTTCAATTAGCTTCTTTTATTTTAAAATTATACTATATTTTGAGAAAAGAAAATGTTTTTGATGAAGAAAGGATATTTTCCTCAAGAACTATGTTCAAGTGTTTTATCAATTTTGTTTTCATCTAAGATGACATAGGGTTATGTTTCTATCCCTATTATTTCTTTGTTTTGATTGAGTTTATGACCGATTTATTTTTATGAATTCAATTTATCTTATATGGATTATGTTATGATGACATGATGTTTAAGAATCCCATTTTATTTCATGGGTTATGCTATAATGAACGATTTATGTTTTTATGGAACATGTAAGAATGATTTTATTATGAGATGGGTGGTACCTATATATCCCTCAATTTCCTAGATTAGAGATTTATATCTCATGATAGAGGCATGACTGGAACATAAGGTAAATCTGGTTCAGTAATACATGGCTGGAATAACAGGTAAACCCAGTTCTTTAATGGACTTTGTCCACTATAATGGTATCAGAGAAAATGACTTGGATACTATGGAAATCATATTATGTGATTATTAGTTTGGAAGAATTACATTATTTATGCCAATTTTATTTTATCATGATTAATGTTCCTTTATGATCCATGCCTTACATACTGCCAAGATTTATGTCATAACTAATGATGTTGATGTTTAAAATTTATGTTCATGTTTTTACGTTCAAATGTTTATGGTTTTGTTTTATGTGATTCATGATTACCATCAATTAGAATTTGAGCTCAACATTTTTATGTTTTATTTTCCCGAGGATATAAATAAAGGTTTTAGTTAAGAAAACAAAAGGGGAAGATATTTATGGGAGATGTTGAAGATCTTTCACCATGATTAGAAGATTTTGTTCCTAATTCCAAAGGCACTAAACTAATATGGTCTTTGGGAATTTTTTTGTGTCATGTATTAAGTATTCTGAAAAAGTAATTTAATTTCCATGTATGTAAATATTGGGTCTCTATAGTTGGTATGAGAGTGAAGGTTTATTTAACCTTTGGAAACTAGGATAAGAAACCTTTAGTGAGATCCCTAGAGATATTTCTAAGGTATGTATAGTGATATCCATAAGGTTAGTATATTTATAGTCTAAAGTACTAGAATTATGATAAAAACTACAAATAACCTAGGATTAAACCTAATATGTTAGAGATTAAAAGTATCCCCCCTTGATTATGTATTTTTTTAGTATGATTTTTTCCACTCACACTATTATTTTTGGGTTTTAGAAGATGACTAGAAACAGAATGATTCATGTTAATGGAGATTTTTATGGACAATGTAATGATATTTTTCATGAGCAACCAAATGAAACGGGATTTGGAAGGTGAATCATCGTTATTATGCCTCATCAAAAATCTCATAATATGATCAATAACCTCAACTTTGCTATGTTTTCTGACCCATCTAATAAGAGAAATATGGAGTTTCATGATGATCATAGAGGAAATAATGTTCAACTTTCCTCATGTAAATCATGTGGGAAGGGGAATCTAGGGGAATGTTTCAATGGAACTAGAAGATGACTTGGGTGTGGAAAATAAGGACACAAATCTAGTAATTGAAAAGGAAAAGGTTCTATTAACACAATGGACAAGGATAATGGTATTACTAAGGCATAAACAATGGTTAAATGTTTTAAATGTGGAGTGTATGTGCATTGTGCAGATTGATTCCCTAAGGGAAGATCTCATGAAAGGAATCAGCATGGTTGTATGGGTAGTATTTTTGTTGCTGATGATGAAGAGACTACAAATGATATGTGTGATGAAATAAGTGTTATGGAATAAAATTGTGAAGCTCGTTCAATGGTTTAACAAGGTTGTGTAATGATTGCATGTTTATCAATAGTAATGTTGTATAAGTAATTTAATGGTACTATGGAATAAAGAAACATCTAAGGATTGTTACAATATTGTTTTTCCTTAAGTATTTTAAAGTATATGTTTAATGGTACTGGTAACCATGAAAGGTTATTCAGATATTTTTGGAAAGCACATGATATGTGCATAATGAAGGGATAAGGAGATAAGGAGATGTTTGGTTGTATTAATGAGCTCATGACTTATATAAGGACAAAGTGATATCATGGTTTCAGTATATAGAATTTTTGGGATTTGGTATGTGGAAAGAGTTAACTTTTGACAGCATTCATGTTTTCACTAAGGTTTTATGGTAATTCATGTTTTAAGAGAATACATAATTATGGTATTCACATGTTTGGAATGTGACCAACAATATATATATTATGATATATGGGGGATAAATTATGGTATTCACATGCTTGTTATATGAACTTTCTGGTAATTGTTTTCTTTGTAATGTGTGATTGGACAAAAGTATTTTGGATAAACATAAAGGTTGGAAAGGATTAAGTTGGACATTAGATAGTATTGTTTAAGGCTAGATTTTTTTAATATTATTTCTGGAATGTTATAATAGAATAGTTTTAGAAAAATTACAACCCTCAGGACGGGTGACAACCTTTCGCGTCAGACAAGGCTATGGAAATCGAACCCACAAATGAAGTGAGACATGCCTTTGTCACCCACCACTAGCCTACAGGAATTCCCTGGTTAGTATAAATTAGTTTTATTTTATTAATCTGTATGATAGATGAAGTATAATTCCATTTTTGGAACCATATACGATTAATCACACCATAGATAGACTTATTAATATTTCATAACTTGAGCTAACCTTTTTGTGATAGAGACAGATGGAATGACCTATCATTCTATCACATGATCTACTAACACTTCAATAATGAAAAATTTGACTTCATTTATTTAAATAAGAGATGAAGTGGAAATTGTTCAGGGAACGAACAACGGTGATATTGTACCAAAATCAAGTAAGTATTTATTCTCATGAAAAATTATGAAACTTTAGGGAAATGATCTTGAAAAGCCAAAATGTTATCATAGTACCTTATTATCTGATGAATTATATGGTCCCTTAAATCATCATATATTTAAGCTTCTTTGGTAGTTAATATAACGAACCATACTTTGCATGCATTGTTAATACTTCAAAATTGAAGTACACTTATTACAACATATAACAAAACCATGAAAGGACCGAATAGGTATAGTGTCTTTAGAAACTGGGAAACATAAACAACTGGTTCATAAAGCATCTACATTGTCTCCCATTTATTTCATCATATCTAGAGTTCTTTTGGCATATCTTACTTAATAACCTTATTCCTGACCTGAGTGAAATAAAACATACAAAAGGGTGAGCTCAAATGCTCAGTAAGGGTAAACAAAAGAAAAATCAATCACATCATATTCATAAGAACATAAGATTTTGGAAATCTTAACCTGCCAAAGAAGTCATAATTTCATAACATGGGATAAATTATAGAAGTGAAATGTAATCCCAATAATAATAACTTAAAACATGAAACTTTGTGGCATACACACATAATCATAGAGAATCATTTCTTATTAGTCAAGACTCATAGAAAAGACTATCTTAGCGGACAAAGTCCATTTCTGAACCGAGTTCACTCCTCGTTTCAGTCCTGTTTCACTGAACCGGATTAACCTGCCATTCCAGCCATGTCTATATCATGAGATATAAATCTTTACCCAATGAATTGGAGGGAGATATAGGTCCCACCCATCTCATAATGAAACCATTCTTATGTGTGCCTCAAAAATCATAAATCATACATCATTGCATAACCCATGTAATAAAAAATGGGATTTTTTAAACATCATGACATCATAAAACAATTCATATAAGATAAAGGAATTCATAAAAATAATTTCATCACAACATAATCAAATCAATGTAATAATAGGGATAGAAATATAACCCTATATTATCTTAGATGGAAAATAATTTTGATAAAACACTTGAATTCCATTTTTGAGGAAAATATCTTTTCTACTTCAAAAAAATTTTCCTTTCTCAACAAGTCATACAATTTTAAACTAAAAGAAGTTGATTAAAAATAAACTTTAAAACTTGTAAAGGAAGATTCTTGGAAATAAGGTTTTTAAAATACATTCATGCCATATAAGTTAAAAAAAACATTCTTCTCGTACTTTTGTTGGAAAAGTCAAAAAGTACCTCGTACGAAAAACGAAAAAAGATTCCTTTCATATATTTTACTAAAAACTCACTGAAGGGTAAAATTGGATTTAAACAATTGTAGGTGGATGGAAATAATATTACATATTGAGGAAACATGGATGTGGATGATAAAATACACCCCAGTAAATACCAAAGTATAAACAATCTCGGATAAAAATGAGATTGTGATATTTTCCCTTACCTTAGGTCCGATTTGCTTCATAAGTGTCCAAACCTCCTGTATAATGATTTAAATAATGTCATTGACTTATTATAGAATCATAATAATTGTTATTATATCATATATGGTCATATTATTAGCTTCTTATTAGTAATATTTCATTACTTCTTGTTATTCAGGTGTTTATTACTTTTTGTTCTTATGCGTGTTTTGTCGAATAAATTCTTATTATTATCTTTAGGTTATAGATAACTCATTTCCAGAATGGTATTAGTGTACTATATATCATATTTATTCATTCAATTCATTTATATAATCACTATTCAATGAAGATCATGTAGAACGAGTCGCATCACATCGTGGAGACGGTATTCCGTACGTACGCACGAGCGATGATATCGTTCCCATGATCGTGGAATTTTATTGGAGTGTATGTATACTATTTCAGAATAAATACCACTTTAAAATAATAATATATAGTTATTTATTTGCACCATTATAACCATACAAGTAAGGTGGTGGTGGAAAATAGATTACACCACGGCGTGGAGACGATATTCGGTACGTACGCAGGCGCGGTGATTTCATTTTCCATAGGATGGATAGATGGTGAAATAGGTTTGTTTCATACTTATAATAACATATCAGTATATGAGTGATACTGATGTTATTACTTCATAATGAAACACCTAATTAAGAATAAGAGGAAGAAGAAATAAAGTTGAAAGAATCGGTAACGGACATTACCTCTTCTTTGAAGCGCCTCTTTGAGACCTCCTCTTAGGGAACTAAAATTGGTCTTTGAAGAAGATCAGGACCTCTATAATGTTTCTAGGGAATTGGAGAAGAGAATTTGGCAGTGTTTGGCCGAGCTTGAAGGCTCAAAGTGGTGTGAGGAAGAGAGGGAGGAGGTGCGCTTTTATAAGGGAGGCGAGGGGCACCTTTGGAAAAACAAAAAATATTATTTTATTATAAAGTCATATTCGGTTTTTAATAGCTCCAAATTGATTTATTTAGAATCTAAGGTGGGGATGGGTATAAATACACTCATCCAATAGAATTTATACAAGTTTAGGTATCAATTTTAACCTTATCATTTAGATTTAACTTTAAGTTAGTGAATTTAACTTTTACCGTGTCTTCTTGTTTTCTTACACTATAAGGTTAATAAACTTACTATAACAATCCAAACGAACCCCAAGTTGTTTATTATTAATATATATAACTTTATCTATGTCATTTTCCAAACCTTATATTTTTAGGAATAAAATAACAATTAATAATATAATATTTGTTTGAAAAACAATTTTATGTCAATTTTGACACTATTTGGTAATTGATTTTTGTGAATATCATAAAAGTACGATTAGTTCGAAAAAAGTTAATTAAATCAATAATAACATGTCATATTAACATATAAAATTAGTGTAATTCATAAAAAGTCTCAAATTACATTTATTTGGGTATTTATAACATCAATTATGTTAATATTTCATTAATAAGATAATTACTGCATCATCATTGTGTCATAAATAAATTAACTTATTTAATGTCTAAAAATTATAAATAAAATACAATTATGTAGGAAATAGTTTTAGGTTTCTAATTAATATTTATAGTCAAATTTATCTTATGTATGACCCAATATTGAAAATGCTTTACTTATTAAACTTTGATTTTAACTATTTTAACCCTTCTTTAAATAAATTAATAATAAATGTCCTAATCTAATCCATGTGGGCCTAAATGGTCATATTTTATTAATAAGGTTGTTTTTGGTCGAATTACACTTATCCAATAGAATTAGGACATGTGTTAGGGTAATAATAATATCATTTTTACCCTTAATTACCCTATTTACTTTTAACCGTGGTAAAAATGTAAAAAGTTACTATTCACCAAAAATTATTTTCATCTCATTGAACCACATTTTAGTCCTTGATATTAACCGTGTCTCTCGGATTTTCAAAATTCCACTCATAGAAGCGGTAAAATTAGGTTTTATGTGAATTTGGAAATTCTCCTAGGAGGTGGGTAAAAGACGGTGAAAAGTTCAATAAAATTTTTATATATCTAAAATTATTATAAAATGACTCCAATGAATTGCATTAAACTTATATAGGTATTATATATAAATTTTGACCTAAAATAAATTTAAATAAAATAAATAATTATTTAAATAAAAAGCCGGTTTTTAAATAGTAACCCAGTGTTTTCACTATTCATCAAAAATTGAAAATTTTCAGAAAAATACCAAAATTTCACCCTAGGCTAATTTCGATATTCCGAATCCAAAAATGAAGTCCATTTTGAAAAAAAAAATTTAAAAAATTTCAAAAAGTGGTTATTACTATTAATAACGGCTAGTGTTAATAATATTTTAATAGCATATCGTTGTTTAGTGAAACTCGGTATTGCGTACGACGCAAGCTATCGAGGAAGGCCGCTGTTGCATATGAAGCAATCCAAGCTAGTGTTGTGTGTAGTGAAATATTCCTTTGATGATTTATATAACATAAAAACAAAATATTTCTCATAAAAGTAACAGGTGTTACATTCTAGCCCCCTTAAAATGAATTTCCCCGTCGAAATTCATCACTTTGTAACAAACAGATGATGATACCTTTCCCTCATCATATCCTCAAGGTCCCATGTAGCTTCTTATAACTGGTGGTTCCTCCATAAAACATTCAGCAATTGAGTGGTCTTGTTCCGTAGGACTTTTTCACTACGATCCAGAATCTCTATCGGCTGTTCTTCATAAGAAAGATCTTGTTCCAGCGGTACAACTTCTGAGCTGAGTACATGTGAAGGATCAGGTATGTACTTTCTCAGGAGAGATACATGGAACACATCGTGAACTTGAGAGTGATTCGGTGGAAGCACCAATCGGTAAGCTACCTTCCCAACATGATCTAGTATTTCGAAAGGACCGATATATCTAGGGCTCAACTTTCCCTTCTTTCCAAATATCAGTACTCTCTTCCAAGGAGATATTCGTAAGAACACTTTATCACCCACTTCAAACTCTAGGTCTTTTCTTCGGTTGTCGGCATAACTTTTTTATCGAATCTGAGCTGCTCTAATGTGTTGTTGAATAGATCTGACCTTTTCTGCCATCTCATCAACAAGATCAGGTCCTAATAGCTTTCTTTCCCCAACTTCATCCCAGCAAGTTGGAGTCTTAAATTTCTTTCCATAGAGAGCTTCATATGGGGCCATCTGAATAATGGAGTGAAAGCTATTATTATAAGAAAATTACACCAAAGGTAGGTGTTTATCCCAACCACCTTTGAAATCTATAGAGCAATATCTCCACATATCTTCTAGAGTTTGAATTTTCCTCTCAGACTGACCGTCTGTCTGAGGATGATAAGCAGTGCTGAAACTCAACTCTGTATCCAGAGTATGATGAAGACTTAACCAGAACTTCGAGGTAAATCTTGGATCCCGATCAGATATAATAGAAAGTGTTACTCTATGAAATCTTACCACTTCCTTCACATATATCTTGGCAAGCTGATCGAGAGACAAATCCTCTCTAACAGCAATGAAGTGTGCCGAATTTGTAAGATGATCAACTATGACCCAGATAGAATTATTGCCTTTGGATTTTTTAGGAAGTCTAGTGACAAAGTCCATAGTGATGTTTTCTCATTTCCATTCTGGTATGGGTAATGGTTGTAACATCCCCTTAGACTTTTGTCTCTCAGCATTAACTTGCTGACAAACCAAGCATCGAGAGACATATTCCACAACATCTCTTTTCATGCCATCCCACTAGAAGTACTCTTTCAGGTCCCTATACATCTTTGTGCTTCCAGGATGAATAGATAATGAAGAACTATGAGCCTCATCCAGCAGCTCCTTCTTTAATTCTGGGATGGGAGGAACACAAACAGGATTCCTGAAATTTATTATCCCATCACAATCAAGGTTGAATTCAGGAATATTTCTCACCTTATTTTGTAACTCTACATCTTCTTTCTGCACCTCTTTAATCTTCACATGTATAGATAGTTGAACATTCAATTGAGAAAGATACAATTTTCCCCTTCCATTATAATTCCAAGATCCATCCTTTGTAAATCCATAAATATTGGATCTTTTGTGATCCTAATCATAGATAAGCTAGCATGGTCTTGTCGACTTAATACATCTTCCACCTTGTTTTCTTTCCCAGGGTGGTAATGAATTGAGTAGTCATAATCCTTAATCAGCTCCAACCATCTTCTTTGGCGCATATTCAGCTCCTTTTGTGTGAAAATATACTTTAAACTTTTATGACCAGTATAAATATCACACTTTTCTCCATAAAGATAATGCCTCCAAATCTTTAATGAAAAGATTACCGCAGCTAACACCAAATTATTAGTTGGGTAATTTTGCTCATGGATTTTCAACTGCCGTGTGGCATAAGCTATCACCATATCATTTTTCATAAGAACACACCCCAACCCCTTCTTGGATGCATCACTGTAGATCACAAACCTTTATCCACTACAAGGAAGTGAGAGTACAAGTGCACTGGATAACCTTCTTTTCAACTCCTTGAAATTCTCTTCACATTCCTCCGTCCAAATAAACTTAACTCTTTTCTGATTCAACTTGGTGAGTGGATTAGATAATCGTGAAAAATATTTCACAAAACGTCGATTATATCCAGCCAAACCAAGAAAACTTTGGATCTTAGTTACTGTTGTTGGTCTTGACCATCTTTTGATAACCTCTGTTTTTGCTGGATCCACAGATATCCCCTCTTTTGAGATTATGTGACACAAAAATGCAACTTTTTGAAGCCAAAATTCACACTTGGTAAATTTGGAATAAAACTTCTCATTTCTCAGGGTCTTCAATATAATTCTCAACTAATCTTCATGTTCTTCCTTGCACTTTGAATAGACAAGAATATCGTCTATAAATACAACCACAAACTGATCAAGTTAGTCTCTAAAGACTCTATTCATTAGATCCATGAAGATAGTAGGGGAATTAGTAAGACCAAATGCCATCACTATAAATTCATAGTGTCCATACCTTGTACGAAAAGCCGTCTTTGGTATATCCTCCCTTTTGACCCTTAATTGATGATACCCTAAACGAAGATCAATCTTGGAAAAGTATTGAGCTCTGCATAGTTGGTCAAATAAGTCATCAATGCGTGGGAGAGGATATTTGTTCTTGATAGTGATCTTGTTAAGTTCTCGATAATCAATGAAGAGTCTCATTGATCCATCTTTCTTCTTAACAAACAGAACAGGTGCTCCCCAAGGTGACGCACTAGGGCATATGAATCCTTTATCAATATTCTCTTGGAGTTTCTTCTTCAATTCCTGCAACTCAATTGGGGCCATTCTATATGGTGTCTTTGAAATAGGCAAAGCACCCGGTACGAGTTCTATTGAAATCTCAACTTCACAATTTGGTGGAAGACCCATCAATTCCTCCAGAAAGACATCGTCAAACTCCCGTAAAATGGGAATATTCTTAATCATGAGTTTCTCACCAACCATTTGAGATAAATAACTTTCATTTAGTGGAATAAAGACCCATAAGATGGGAGAAATTTCCACTGGAAGGTTATGTTCATCCTTGCATCGATAGACGATCATAAATTGATCTGGAATATGAAATGTGACTTCCCTTCTTTGGCAATTGATATGATCTCCATATAAAGAAATCCAATCTATGCCAAGAATCACATAAAATTCCACTATAGGAAGGATCACAAGATTTGCAGGAAGCACTTTCCCACAAACTTCAATCGGAGAAGAATTATAAACTTTTGTTGTGACTGTTGTGCCATTAGGAGTTTTCACAGCTGACTCAACATCTAATTGTTGAGCTAATACGGTGATACCCTTAGAAAAATCTTCAAAAATAAAAGAGTGGGTGGATCCATAATCAAATAAAACATTTTCTACTTTAGAGTTGATGGTAAGTATACCTCTCAACACTTCTTTGTCGTACTCCACATCGCCGATAGTAATTGCATGTGACTTTCCTTTGTCTTTAGCCTTAAGAGTTTGTTGACGTCGATCATCATCATCAACCCTTGGATCTGGGCATTGATTGGCATAATGCCCCATCTCCTTTCACTTGAAACATTGAAGTGTAGTAGGTTCATTCTATGTATCCCTTCATTTGTTTGCATCATTAGACATCCTCTTCCCATTATTTCAACATTCAATTGCCCGATGACCTTCTTTTCCACACTTATAACATTTTCTTGTCCCCTTAAGACAATTTACTCCATGTTTCTTTCCACACTTTGAGCATAAGGAAAAACTCATCTTCTTTTCAGTGTGCTCTATAGATTTTCCTTTGAATTCCATTTTCCTCTTCTTATCAAACCCATGTGACTGATGGGTTACACCACTCTCCATCTCAACCTTGAGAGCACATCGAAGAATTTCCTCATAGCTATTGAAGTCCATTATGGCTAACGCCCTTCGAAGACTTGGTTTTTAGCCACTAAAGAATCGATCGATCTTACTCTCAGGTTGGATAATAATACCAGAAGCGTACCTTGCAAGTCTTGTAAAATTTGCTTCGTAGGTACCAATAGATTCATCATCCTTTTGTTAAGTTCAAGAAACTCTTTCTCCATCTTTGTTCAGAGAAGATGAGGGAAGTACTTATTGAAAAATAAGTTCTTGAACTCGTCCCATTCCATGGACTCAATTTCATCCCTTTGCCTCATATTCTTAATAAGATTCCACCATTGATCAGCATCTCCTTCCAAACGATAAACTGCTAAGATGAATTTATCATGTTCAGAACATTGAAGAACTGAAAATATCTTTTCAGTGGTACTGATCCATTGTTCAACCACTAATGGATCAGAAGACCTACTGAATGAAGGTGGAAGCTGCCTCATGAAGGATTCAACAGAATGTTGCTCCTTTTTTTTTTCTCGTTTGGAAGTCCTCCATGATTCATAGCTTGAGAAAGTTGTGTGAGCATGGCTACAAGATTTTGCATTCCAGCTCCCACAACGTTTGGTTGCTCAGGGGGACAATCATTGTATTTCCCATCGCATTCCGCATTAACACGGTTCCTTTGGGTTCCAGCCATTGACTAAAACCAAGAATAATAGTGTGAGCAACACTAATTATAATAGAAAAAACACATAATCAAGAATATAATTTTACACTTAAGGTCTTATCATAGGTTGTTCATGGCCATTTCTAAAACACTAATATTGTGTTCTATGCTTAGACTTATCCTTAGGGTTCTTAATAAGGCTTTCATATCCTAGTTTCCAATGTTGACTATACCTTTCCTCTGATACCAACTATAATGACCCATACTTTGCATACATTGTTAATACTTCAAAATTGAAGTACACTTATTACAACATATAACAAAACCATTAAAGGACCGAATAGGTATAGTGTCTTTAGAAACTGGGAAACATAAACAACTGGTTCATAAAGCATCTACATTGTATCCCATTTATTTTATCAAATCTAGAGTCCCTTTTGGCATATCCTACTTAATAACCTTCTTCCTGACCTGGGGGAAATAAAACATACAAAAGGGTGAGCTAAAATGCTCAGTAAGGGTAAACAAAAGAAAAATCAATCACATCATATTCATAAGAACATAACATTTTTGAAATCTTAACCTGTAAAAGAAGCCATAATTTCATATCATGGGATAAATCATAGAAGTGAAATGTAATCCCAATAATCAGAACTTAAAACATGAAACTTTGTGGAATACACACATAATCATAGATAATCATTTCTTATTAGTCAAGACTCATAGCAAAGACTATCTTAGCAGACAAATTCCATTTCTGAACCGAGTTCACTCCTAGTTTCAGTCCTGTTTCACTAAACCAGATTAACTTGCCATTACAGCCATGTCTATCTCATGAGATATAAATATTTACCCAATTAATTGGAGGGAGATATAGGTCCCACCCATCTCATAATTAAACCATTCTTATGTATGCTACAAAAATCTGAAATCATACATCATTTCATAACCCATGTAATAAAAATGGGATTCTTAAACATTGTGACATCATAAAACAATTCATATAAGATAAAAGAATTCATAAAAATAATTTCATCACAACATAATCAAATCAATGTAATAATAGGGATAGAAACATAACCCTATATTATCTTATATGGAAAATAATTTTGATAAAACACTTGAATTCCATTCTTGAGGAAAATATCCTTTCTACTTCAAAAACATTTTCCTTTCTTAACATTTCATACAATTTTAAACTAAAAGAATTTGATTACAAATAAACTTGAAAACTTTGAAAGAAGATTCTTGGAAATAATGTTTCAAAAATACATTCATGCCGTATAAGTTAAAAAAAACATTCTTCTCATACTTTTGTCAGAAAAGTCAAAAAGTACCTCGTACGAAAAATGACAAAAGATTCCTTTCATATATTTTACTAAAAACTCACCGAAGGGTAAAATTGAATTTAAACAATTGTATATGGATGGAAATAATATTACATATTGAGGAAACATGGATGTGGATGATAAAATACACCCCAGTAAATACCAAAGTATAAACAATCTCGGATAAAAATAAAATTGTGATATTTTACCTTACCTTAGTTCCGATTTGCTTCGTAAGTTTCTGAACCTCCTGTATAATGATTTTAATAATGTCATTGACTTATTACAGAATCATACTCATTGTTATGATATCATATATGGTCATATTCTTATCTTCTTTTTAGTAATATTTTATTACTACTTGTATTTCGGGTGTTTATTACTTTTTGTTCTTATGCGTGTTTTGTCGAATAAATTCTTATTCTTCTCTTTAGGTTATAGATACCTCATTTCCAGAATGGTATTAGTGTACTATATATCATATTTATTCATTAAATTAATTTATATAATCATTATGCAATGAAGATCATGTAGAACGAGTCGCATCACATCGTGGAGACGGTATTCCGTACGTACGTACGAGTGATGATATCATTCCCAAGATCGTGGAATTGTATTGGAGTGTATGTATACTATTTCAGAATCAATAACACTTTAAAATAATCATATATAGTTATTTAGTTTCACCATTATACCCATCCAAGTAAGGTGGTGGTGGAAAATAGATTACACCACGACGTGGAGACGACATTCCGTACGTACGCACGCGCGGTGATTTCATTTTCCATAGGATGAATAGATGGTGAAATATGGTTGTTTAATACTTATAATAACATATAAGTATATTAGTGATACTTATGTTATTACTTCATAATTAAAAAACTAAAGAATAATATGTGGAAGAAGAAATAAAGTTGAAAGAATCGGTAACAGACATTACCTCTTCTTTAAAGCGCCTCTTTGAGACCTCATCTTAGGGCACTAAAATTGGTCTTTGAAGAAGAAAAGGACCTCTTGAATGTTTATAGGGAATTGGAGAAGAGAATTTGGTAGGGTTTGGCCTATCTTTAAGGCTCAAAGTGGTGTGAGGAAGAGAGGGAGGAGGTGCCCTTTTATAAGGGAGGAGAGGGGCACCTTTGAAAAAACTAAAAATATTATTTTATTATAAAGTCATATTCGGTTTTTAATAGCTCCAAATTGATTTATTTCAAAGATAAGGTGGGGATGGGTAAAAATAATATCATCCAATAGAATTTAGACAAGTTTAGGTATCTATTTTAAACTTATCATTTAGATTTAACTTTAAGTTAGATAATTTAACTTTTACCATGTCTTCTTGTTTTCTTACACTATAAGGTTTATAAAATTACTATAACAAGCCAAACGAACCCCAAGTTGTTTATTATTAATATATATAACCTTATCTATGTAATTTTTCCAAACCATAGATTTTTAGGAATAAAATAACAATTAATAATATAATATTTGTTTTAAAAACAATTTTATGTCAATTTTTACACTATTTGGTAATTGATTTTTTTGAATATTATAACAGAAAGATTTGTTCGAAAAAAGTTTATTAAATCAACAATAACATGTAATATTAACATATAAAATTAGTGTAATTCATAAAAAGTCTCAAATTAAATTTATTTGGGTATTTATAACATCAATTATGTTAATATTTCATTAATAAGATAATTACTACATCATCATTGTGTCATAAATAAGTTAAATTATTTAATGTCTAAAAATTATAAATAAAATACCATTATATAGGAAATCGTTTTAGATTTCTAATTAATATTTATAGTCGAATTTATCTTATGTATAACCCTATATGGAAAATTCTTTAGTTATTAAACTTTGATTTTAACTATTTTAACCCTTCTTTAAATAAATTAAAAATAAATGTCCTAATCTAATCCATGTGGGCCTAAATGGTCATATTTTATTCCTAAGGTTGTTTTTGATCGAATTACACTTATCCGATAGAATTAGGACATGTGTTAGGGTAATAATAATATCATTTTTACCCTTAATTACCCTATTTACTTTTAACAGTGGTAAAAAAAAGTAAAAAGCTACTATTCACCAAAAATTATTTTCATCTCATTGAACCACATTTTAGTCCTTTATATTAACCATGTCTCTCAGATTTTAGAAATTCCACTCATAGAAGCAGTAAAATTAGGTTTTATGGGAATTTGGAAATTCTCTTAGTAGGTGGGTAAAAGACGGTGAAAAGTTCAATAAAATTTTTATATATCTAAAATTATTATAAAATGACTCCAATGAATTGCATTGAACTTATATAGGAATTATGTATAAATTTTTACCTAAAATAAATTTAAATAAAATAAATAATTATTTAAATAAAAATTCGGTTTTTAAATAGTAACACAGTGTTTTCAATATTCATCAAAAATTGAAAGTTTTCAGAAAAATACTAAAATTTCACCCTAGGCTAATTTCGATATTCCGAATCCAAAAATGAAATCCATTTTGAAAAATAAAATTTACAAAATTTCAAAAAGTGGTTATTACTATTCATAATGGCTAGTTTTAATAATATTTTAATAGCATATCGTTGTTTAGTGAAACTCGGTATTGCGTATGACGCAAGCTATCGAGGAAGGCCGTGGTTGCGTGTAAAGCAAGCCAAGATAGTGTTGTGTGTAGTGAAGGATTCCTTTGATGATTTATATAACATAAAAACAAAATATTTCTCATAAAAGTATCGGGTGTTACAGTTAACTTTCTCCAGACCTTATTCTCTATCACAATCCATTATAACATGATGGTCAGATTTCTCTAACATATCCATGTTTTCACTTCCCACCTATGTTCTTCTATGTGTAAACCCAGTGATAAGTTAAATGGGGTAACTATTATGTTTTTAACTTTCCTTTATAAAATGAAGTTTTTGTATTCCTTTTTACAATGTGGGTTTCCATGAAAGAAACTTTCAAGTAAAAAACCATTTATAACCCTGACGAATTTCAAGGGAAAATTCATTTTAAGGGGTGTAGAATGTAACACCCCAAGATTTTATGAGATAGATTATTTTTAATTTCACTGATATCTTGTGTTTTATGCTACACCAAGATTATCTTGCACTATATGCAACACCGTATTAGCTTTTTGTATACTTAACACTATTCTTGGATTTTGTTGCACACAATTTCAAGTTCTTTTGATTGCATTAATTTCACCAAACACTGAGTATATATATTTTTTCAATGTATAAATGAAATATGTTTGGATTTTGTTATATGCAAAACTAAAGGAAACTTATACTACATGCAACACGGACTTGAATTGCGTTACACGCAAGAGTGACCTTCCTCGATAGCTTGCGTTATACGCGATACCGAGTTTCACTAAACAATGATATATTATTAAAATATTATATAAACTAGCCATTATGAATAGCATAAATTAATTTAATTTTATATAAAATTATCATTCATCTTACACATGATATGAGAACAAAATTAAATTTTCAGATAAAAGAAGTATTTTAAAAAAAAATGCAGTTTTACTGCCTTATGATGGCACATCCATTTTAAATCTAGTTTTGACACTTTTATAAGTTGTATTTGAAAATATAAACTTATTATTTTTAATAAGTACATAAAAATTTACTTTGGATAAATTTTTGATATTTTTTTGATAACTTCCATATTTTGATGAATAGTGAAAATACGCTAAATTTTAATTGAAAACAACTTTTTTCATCGAAATAAATTATATGGTTAAAATATATTATTGAATGGTTTTAAAGTATAAATAGAATTTATTTTTATAGTTTAATACAACTTAAGTCATTTTCGTCAATTTTATATTGAATTCATATGTAAAAACATTTCAATCTTTTGCAAATTTTTAAACAAAAACCCGTTTTTTTCGACAACAGGATTAATTTTAAATTAATTACCGTAACTTATATATATTTAATTTGAAAAAATGTATTATATATTTGGAATAATAAGGTTCAAATTGTGTAAATAGGAACTTTTTTATTTTTGGACATTATGAATAGTAACTTCAGTAATTATTTTATTTACCATGGTTAATGGGTAAATCTGGTAAATAAGTGTAAAAAATAATATTATAATACTATTAAACTACAATAAACCATTTCCTAATCCTATTTTATGAGATATTTCCAACCATGGTCATCCTTGGGTCGATTTTGGGACCCCATATATTTTCTTGGATATGAAAATGACACTTTATAAGAATTAATTTAAAATATGGATAATTATAACTTAATCATATATCTTTCTCTAAATCGATTTTAATATGGGGTTGTATAACAGATATCTATGTATATAAATAGTAATTAGAAAGATAAAAATATTTACTACATAATGGTATTTTATTTATAATTTTTAAAAATTATATAAATATATTTATTTTTGACACAATTATGATGTAGTGATTACCTCATTAATGAAAGATTCAAATAAATGAATTTATAAATATTAAAACAAATATAATTTGTTAATTTTGATGTCATACAAGAATTTTATGGATGATATTTACATATTATATTTTATTTAATCCCTTTTTTTGAAGTAATAAGGTTGTTATAAATTTTTAAAAAAGTCAAGTATGAATAGTGTCCAAAATTGACACAATTCATAACTTAAAACATAAAATAGTTTATTAAATGATATTAAATTAATAAAAATATAAGATTTGGAGAAATAGTTAATATATTTCCAAATATGTCATAAATAACTTTTTATGGATCGTTTTACTTGATATGGTAATTGCATTAACCCACAATGTGTAAATAACATGATATCATGGTAAAATTAAAAAAGGTAAAATAAGGGTAAAACTAAAGAGATAAGGATAAAAAAATATAAAAAACTTGACAAAAGATTATTGGATGATTCTTATTCATACCAAAATCATCTTATATTATAATTAGATAAGTTTTGGGCCATTTTAAATCGAAATTGAATTTATAAGAAATAAATATTTTGGAACTTTCCTAAAGTGCCCCTCTCCTCTCTTATAAAAGAGAACCTCCTCCCTCTCCTCTTCGCTACATTTCAATCCTTAAAACTCAGAAAAAACCTGCCCATTTATCTTCTCAACTTCCCTATTAACATTATATAGGTTTTGGGCTTCTCAAAATACCATCTGTAGTGCCCTAAGAGGAAATTTAAAGGAGGCACATCGAGGAAGAGGTAATCTCTTCTACCGATTCCTTCAAATTTATTTCTTCTTCTTCTTACTATTATTTAAATTTTTCATGATAAATTAATAAAATAAGTATCAATAATATAATTATATGTTATTATAAATATGAAACAAACCTATTTTACCTTCTATCCATCCTATGAAAAATGAAATTATCGCACCTACATACGTACAAATTACCGTCTCCACACCGTGGTGTAATCTGTTTTTCACCACCACCTTACATGAATAGTTATAATGGTGGAAAAAATAACTATATATATTATTATTATAAAATTATATTAATTATGAGATATTATACACTATCCACTTTAATACCATTCAACAACTATGAGAACGATATCGTCGCTCGTGCATGCGTATGGCTTACCGTCTCCACGACGCGATAAGATTCATTATCCATGTTAAACATTCAAGAATTATTATAAAGTATATATAATAAATAATCATGAAATAAATGACATAATAATTCTAATATATATATATATATTATGTACTTTCTTCGATTTAATTTAATAAGGAAACGAAAACAATGTTCATGCGTACGTACGACCAACCATCTCCATGAACGGTGTATTCCATTCCATTTATCTATCTATTATATATATATATTTATATATGTAATATATATGATATATAAATCATGTTTTACATTTTGGAAGTAATCAAATCATGATCTTAGTAATCATATGAAGAATAAAAAGTCCGAACACATACAATAAATGAAACAATTATTACCCAAAACTTTCCTTTAACATGGAATTGATAAATGAACGAGTAATATAAAGTAATAAGTAAATAAAATATGATATCATAAATATTATTATGGTTCTTTTATAAGTTAATAATTTGTTTAATCAGAATATACAGGGGTTTTGTAAACCTATGGAAGAAATTAGACCTAAGGTAAGGGATAATTTTACAATCTCATTTTTATATGAGATTGTTTATACATAAGTATTTTATGGGGATATATTTATCATCCATGTGCATGTTTTCTAAAAATATGTTCATAAAATGATTAATATTCTTGAATATGTGTTCAAATTCATTTTTACCTATTTTTGACTGTTACAAACTAGTATGGAAGGAATATTTCTTTTACTTACCATACAAGGTACTTTTTGACTTTTCTAGAAAATGTATGAGGAACATGTTTTTTAACTTATATGACATGAATATATTTTTATTCTTTCATAAAGGATTATTTCCATGAATCTTCCTTTAAAGTTTTTAAGTTTATTTTCAATTAAATTATTTTATTTTAAAATTGTACGACATTTTGAGAAAATAAAATGTTTTTGAAGAATAAAGGATATTTTCCTCAAGAACTAAGTTCAAGTGTTTTATCAAAATTATTTTTTTAATCTAAGATGAAATAGGGTTATATTTCTATTCCTATTTTTTTTATTTTTTTATGTTGGAATTATTTTTATAAAGTCCATTTATATTATACGGATTATGTTATGATGACATGATGTTTAAGAATAACATTTTATTTCATGAGTTATGCTATGATGAATGATTTATGTTTTTGTGGCCCATGTAAGAATGATTTTATTATGAGATGGGTGGGAACTATATCTCCCTAAAATTTTTAGGGTAAATATTTATATCTCATGAGATAGACATGACTGGAACAATAGGTAAATTCGGTTCAGTAATACATGGTTGGAATGACAAGTAAACCCGATTCAGTACTCGACTTTGTCCACTATGATGGTCTTGGAAAAAATCTCTTGGATACTATAGAAATAATATTATATGATTATTAGTTTTCCACAATTACTTGTTTTATTAAAATGCTATTTTATCATGATTAATGTTCTTTTATGATCCATGCCTTACCTATTGCCATGATTTATGTTGTGACTCATGATGTTTATTTTCAAAATTTATGTTCATATTTTTATGTTCAAATGTTTATGGTTTTATTTTATGTGTGCCTTGATTACCCTTACTGAGAATTTGAGATCAAATTTTTTATGTTTTCTTTTCCCCAGTATATAAAGAATGGTTTTTGGTAGGAAAAAAAGGGGAAGATCTTTATGGGAGATGTTAAAGATCTTTCACCATGATTAGAATATTTTGTTCCAAGTTTTCAAAGGCAATAAACTAATAATGTATTTGGGAATTTGTTTATGTCATGTATTAAGTATTCCTCAAATGTAATGTAATGTCCATGTATGTCAAGCTTGGGTATCTACAGATATCCATAGGGAAAAGGTCTCAGTTATGTGGAAAAATAATTCCTAACTAAGACTTAGCAGTGTCCCAAACCAGTGTCTTAGGTGATATTTGGTCTACCGAGGGACACTTGGTATTTCAAAAAACTTCCTATATATAGGGGGTGGGGTGGGGTGGTTGGAAATTCATTCCACTGGTCACCCCTTCTCTAGAGTTCTCTCGTTTTCGCATCAGTTGAGTGCCACCATCACGAGACTATGCCACGAACCCTGATCATGAGCCTCATTTGAGAGTCTATGCCGTAAGTTTGTTTCATCAGAGCTCTTCCACAAGATTTTATCTTTCTTAGAAGCTTTTATGATATGATCAAAAATTATACTTTGGTAATTTCTAGGACTTTGACTATGATTGTTGTTGTTGTCTTGAGTACCTCACAAGAGTTGTTGGCCAAATCATTCTATCGCTTGCGACTCACATGAGCATGGTCATGTCATGCAGACACGTGTCTCCAGGAGTTTCATATAGTTCATGGGATTCCCTACTAGGGTTATGTGCCCCATGAGTTCTCTAGAGGTTAGACGATTTTCTAACTCCTTATGTGGTTCTCTAATCTCCTACTGAGTCATGTGATGCACCTGATGTCACTAGTAATTTTCATGCTCTGACAATATTTATTTTATTGTCTTACATGTGACACTTACCTATTTTCAGATGGAATCTGGTTCTTATCAATTGAATACCAAGGCTTCGAAGAGGGAGGAAAGGGAAACAATTTCCCACTGTGATGCTATGGTGGTGAGCATGGATTCCTCCTTCCAAAGCTCAGTTGAGTCATTTCAATAGGGTCTACTAAAGTTGATGGGATAAAAATTCTCACATTATCCCCTTTCAGATTATGCCATTGCGGGTTTGGTCTCACCAATGATGTTTCCATCCCTCCACCGAAGTCATTGTTCATACCCTCTTCTTAGATCTGGAGGGCACAAAACACTTTCCAAGAAAACATTTCTCCTGGGGATACTTTATCTCTATAAGGGATCATGAATATGGCCATATATTAACATTTATTCCAATAGACTTCAATGGGATTGATAGTACCTCTGATAAATATGTCCGTATGTATCGTTCAATAATACGATAGTCTGCCTCTGATCAAATATTTGGATGGATATCTAGATGGGAAATCCGATCAGGGGGAATATATAGAATGGACTAGCGATAGCCCTTCTAAGTTAAACATATTATTTCTGAATTTCCCTAGGAGAGGAATATAATCATAATGTATGAGGATATATGGATATTGCAGACATCAACCTATTGAAACAAAGTTTTTATGGTGGAGTTTCTTAGTAGTTGGATCCTAAGTATGAACACTTTCCATCTTACACATAGAGAGGTTGGCATTATTCTTCATGACATGGAACATATTTTTAGTATACCTATACTTTATAGTACATATGATGAATTATTTCCTCCTCAATATGCTTGGGATTATGTGATGAGGAATCCTCCTTTAACCCAAGAGCTGATTATGTTCTCTGAGAAGACCCATCTAAAGGGTGTGCTTCCTGGGGTGGATATCCCTTTCAAAACATGGGTGGATCACTTCATTCAATAGACCTACTCTAAGACAAATGTCAATAATCCTATGTACTAGATAATGAATAATTCTTACAGTGCACTGAGTTCTTATTAGACCACAGTTTAAGGCAGAATGTTTAGAGATTGGGGATGGGAGTTTGTCCCTAGCATTGATTGGTTGGTCCAAATGGATAGTTTCCTCAACATTTACCTAAGTGACTACTTAATTTTGAAGATAGAGAAAGGGGGATTCAAGGTCTCTACTTTTATGATGGAAACTGTGATGGTCAGGGAGGAGCGTGTCAAATTTCTGACCCTCATGTTGAAAAATATTTACCGCATCCTATACCATGTTTATAATGGAAAATCACCTTATAGAATCTTAGGCTGTTTCCAAGTACTGTGGGGTTGAATGTAGGAACATCTAGAAGTTTATGAGTACTTAAACATTTAGGAAATCCCTAAAATATCTTTGTACTATACCTACAATGCATTAACTGAGTAAGACCCATCATATTGAAAGATTGGGAAATCAGGGATTTTATGAAACACCATGAATGTTTCTCCTTTAGAATGTATGGGCCTATGATGACATGTAATTTTATTGAAAATGGTAAGGATATCCTTGAAGAACGTGCTCATATGATGTCACTTTGTGAGGGGGTTCTTTCTACCTGTATCGATGGGGACCTCATTTGTGAGTGGTATGCACCATGCTGGTTCAGCCACTAATTTTTGTGCATCCAATCAAGGTGTCTTTTCTCTGTCTATATTAGAGGTGAGGAACACCCAATGGTAGCTTACCAATTTTGTAAGATGTTTACCAGAGAGGAAACTTGTGCAGAAATACACCTTATTCCTCATAAAGCAGTAATCAGATTATCCCACAATTATGTGGATGTTTGGATTTTCTCATATATGAATGCGAAATTATCCGATTTGGTAAGTGAGGCTTGTTGACCCTCGATTTTTGAATAGAATACTAGTCCTAGAAAATAGTTGGCTTCTAAAAGGTGGGGGGATCCAGTAGCATCTCTCAAAGGAATCAAACATTTACCATTGGTAGTTGAGAAATCTACTTCCATGGATATAAGGGACATGCACAACTTGATGTTCCCCATCATGCCTCACCAATGGTAATTCTGGAAGGAAAAGCATTCCAAATATATCCTCTGGGGTATACTATATTTTTTATAGGTGATTTTGGAGGGTTTTTTCTATATCACTAGGCCTCTCAGAATTAACTTTGAAGAATATCCTGAGGAAGTTAGATCCATCCTCTGAGATATGGGAACAAATTTTGTGAGTCCCTAGGGTCAGATAGTTTATTCTTCCAAAGTTCACCAAATGGTTTTCTTAAGAATGCTTCATATTTCTATGGAAGAATAGTGATACCCTATTATTAACGAAGTGGTAAGTATGGGAATAGTGTGGATCTTGAGATTCCTTAGTTCCTTTGAAACTATATTGATATCTTTTATATGTATAGACGTAGGGGGAGGTTACTAAATTATATCTACACTAGCTGTCTCTAGAATATAATCCTCATGGTATAGTCATGGGAGAGGGATTTGGCAGTGACCATGGAGTTGGTGATAAGGGGTCACCAGATCAACAAGCTCAGACGAGGGTAGAGATTTCCACTTTCGAGGTAACGACTCCATCTTCAACACCTTCTGGAGGCCCTTCTTTAGAAAGGAAGAAAAAAAAGAAAAGGAAGAAAGGTATATTGTCAGATCCTTATCCTCGAATATCCCCAAGTAACTAGGGTATTAGATCCCCTCTTTATCTTGTATTATCTTGGTATCACATTCATGATTTGATAAAAATGTGTAAGTCCACGATGGGCTCATTTAGAGGAGCACATGTACATTTTTGTAGATACAGATGAGCATTTGGTGGATTTAACAGATCCTCCACTGCTAGACCTAATCCACCACAAAACATATATGTCTAAGGGGCCCATTAAATCACATTATTTTCCTGTCATAGACACTTTAGTGAGTGTACCATATGATCTGGCATGGATGACTATATTTTTGGAGGGTACTGACATAGGCACCTATTCTTCTCCTACATTAGCCAGCGTAGAGGTAGGTTTTGAAGAAGGTAAATTATTCTTCATGACCAGACCCTTTAATTTACTTGTATTATACCTCTTATTATTATTTTTATTCATTTAGTACTTAAGAATTTCTAGTGAAGTAATTATATAGAAAAAGTTTTGGAGGTACCGTAAAGTCATTTATCACAAGAAAAAGCTGCATCATTTCCTACGGACGAGGCTGAGGTGGTGGATGCTGCTAGTGATGCAACTGAAAAAGGTCTGTTTCTGACCTTAGTCACATCTACTGATATTTGGATATTCTACATATTTCATCCTATAAATTACATACTCCTGCACCACTAACTATAAAATCCACACCCCGAAGCTCAGAGGCAATGGTGACTACCTCTTCGAGAGTTCCTTTGACTAGGTCTACCAATGCAGAGGCTAGTTCTCTCCCCTCATCATCGAAGACCATGGTTAGAACCCTCTATCTGTGTGACCTTGTTCTAGAATATGTTATCAACCCCAAGGTAAACCTATACCAAGGTACCAGGTCAACATCACTTTATCTATCAATGTGATGACATATGTGGAGGGAAATCTAGATTTTAGTGTTATAAACTTCATTGGATGAGTTTAATGGTTGATTGAGTCATCTTTAATTCATGTTTCCCACCCTAAGATATGAATTTTTTGACTATTATTTCCTTCATTATTGGGTAAATGAGGCAATATTTGTGCGAGAACATAATAGGGCCTTTGAATTGAGGGTAGCAGATACTGAGTCTTATTCTTCAAAAAAGAATAATTAGTGAAAAGTTTGAAATGAAGCTACCCAATGTGTGATGGAGGTACTACTCACCGAGATGCAATTAATGCTGGGATGATTAAAACTGATCATCTCTAGTTTGAAATAAATTGCCTTTAATATGAAATTTCCATTTTCAGATAGCGTTATTCTGGTTTCAATATGCATCCCTGATTTTGGGAAATACCATACTACAACATCAAGTACTCCTAGACATGAATGAGACATTCAGACTTGATGTTGTCTGCAAAGCAAAGGAGTTGCAATGTGTGGTGGAGTCAGAGACTGAACATGTTGATCAACTATGCCAATTTGTGGTTTTATTTGATCAAATACTTTCTAATCTCAAATAATCATCTGGGAAGATACAATAATGGTGGAAAAAAAATTCAATCACATTTTGGATCATACAAGCATAGGAGAGGCTCTGTTATGTGGAGATTCCTCCTTTTATATGGAACAACTAAATAGGTTTGATGAACTTTATATTATGTTTTCCATTTTCTATTTGTCTTTGACGTGTATGATATTTCATTATTCTGATATTATGAGAATCTCTAACAATACCCATACTTTACACAAAATCAAGAAAACCTATATGTTTGGATCTGGAGATTTGGATCACAACATATTCTTTTTTGAGGAGTTCTCATGAATTCCCACCAACATGATATTCTCTACTGATGATCAGTTTCAATTATCTTGAGATCACCTAACTTGCAGAAGGATAAATGGGTAGAATATATATCTCAGAGGGAGACTGATCCATTATTTTTCAAAGATGATAAGCTTGGTGACCATGGATTTATTTTTCTAAGGCTATATGGTGAACCTTACAAGCTCTCATAGGCTAAATAATTACCTTACACTTTAGTTTAGAGTCTTTAAGATCAAACCTTATATCACTTTAGTTTAGGGTCTTTTATATTGAACATTCTAGTACTTTAGTTTAATGTATTTTAGCCTAGTGCTAATATCACTTTAGTTTAGGGTATTTTAGCTCAGACCTTCTATTAATTTAGTTTAAGATATTTTAGCATAGATATTCTATTTCTTTTAGTTTAAGGTCTTTTAGCTAGAACCTTCTATTTTTTTTAGTTTAAGGTATTTTAGCTCATACCTTTTATTTCTTTAGTTTATGGTCTTTTATCTCATACCCTCTATTGTTTTAGTTTAATTTCTTTTAGTTTGGACCCAACATATGATCATGGGATATGGTGCATAAATTACAAGAATGACCTAAAAAACACTGAGATGTTGGGCTTGTTACTTGGTGTTGCTAAGGATCACATGGATCAGAAGGCCCATTTTTTCAGAGTTACACATTTGGTTGAAAACCATAAGTGAATATTCACGAGCCATTGGAATGCATGCATAGTAAAGAAAAGGGTCCTTGAAGACGATTATCTTTTATAGGGGCTATATAAGATTTATGGAGATGATATTGGTTGATGGAGAATTATTAGGGAAGCTAGGTAGACGAGGATATTTGAATTTTTGGAAATGTAAATCATAACCCGTAAGTTTGAGTCTGTGAATATGAGATGGTTCAAACTTACTGGGTATTTCCCATGAAATTATGAGATTCCAGGTTTTACCACTATGTTTCTAGGGATCACAAGCATTGAGGGTCCTTTTTGGAAATAAGATGATGCATTTAGTTGGTGGGTCAAGGCCCTTATGTGTCAATACGATTCCAAGTGAAATATGATCTCCGCCTATCTATGTGGTCCATAAAAGGTTTGTGATGGATAAATCACCTAGATAATGAATTTGGGTATGGAAATAAGTCTATCGAGAAAGGGTTCAAGAACCCTAGGGAAATTAGATCTTAAATCATGAAGCTTGAGCCCTATGCCCTATGGTTTTGAATCACGAGGTGTGGGATATAGAAGGATAAGGAATGAAGTGTCTCAATATATCCTTTAGAAAGGGTATGAAACATGGTGAAATAACATTGAGGATATCAAATATTCTTAGATAGTTTAGTGTGGGGATTATAAATCATGTCCTAGGTCACTAGAGTTAGGAGAATGATATAGTCCAATCATACTTGGATTAGTTTATAAATGCTGAGGTGTTGAGTTCTACCATAATGATGTTAGGGATCATGAGGATTGGAACACCCTTTTTCAGAGTGACACATTTGGTTGACGGCCATAGGCGCATATACATGATCCATAGGCATGTATGCATAGTCAAGAAATGATCCCTTTAAGATGGATATCCTTTCAAAGGTACATGGAAGGTTATGATGATCCAAGACACCGCAAATCATGAAGTGTGATCTATGGGAAGTGTAAAATCCAAAGAGGGTGTGAGTCCCCTACAATTTGTGCCCCCAACTAATGAATATATTCTTATGGTGAGGAGATGTGACAAATAATTACTCTAACTGTTTCCAAGACTAGGGGGTCCAATGATCATAGATTAGATTTTACTAGGGTACAAGGTAGACCCTATGAGATTTATTCCTTATATAATTGCACCCTAATTTTTTCCTAAACTCTGAGAACAAGGAGTTTAGAGGGCAGAGACTCAACTTTTTCTCTGGTTTCCCTTTGTGGGGTTTCAACCTGAAAAGTTTTTTGTATCATTCATTACCAGTTTAAGGTCGTTCGATTTGGTCCATTATGAGATAGAGTTTAAGGTTGTCTAATTTTGACCAAAACACAGACTGTTTAGGGTCATAACTCACAAGGACCTAATATGGGAGATGTTACAAAATATCTTAATTAAAATACATAGGGTTAAGAGCACCCCAAAATACTTCTAAGTAGGGGATGAAAATGTTGTAAATCATGGATCTAGGTTCTCAGGTCATGAGTAATGATATGAGACAGTCATACCAGGATTAGTTCAGACATGCGAAGGCGTTGAGTTCTACCATAGTGGTGTCAGAGTTTATAGGGATTGGAATGCCCTTTTTTTAGAGTGATGCATTTGGTTGAATGTGATAGGTGAATATGTAGGACCCATATACATGTATACATAGTCAAGAATAGGGTACTTGAAGATAGATATCTTTTCCAAGGGCCATGGAAGATTACTATGATCTGAGACACCCAAGGCATGAAGTGTGTCTTATGGATTGAGGTGCTTCAGAAGATGGTGGAATTATCCCATACTCTGGAAAACTAGGGTAAGTCTCTTGTGGTCCTTTTATAAAGAATAAAAAATGAGTGATGCTTTTACCAGTTTAATACCATTTAGTTGGGATGTACTTGCCACTGTGCAGTTTTAATGTCATGCGGTAAGGACGTTCTTCCATGAAGTTTAATGTCATGTGGTAAGGATATACTTCCATGTGGTTAAACGTCATGTGGTAAGGATGTAATTTCATTTAGTTTAACATCATGCGGCATAGACATACTTCTTTACAGTTTATTGTCATGTGGTACAGACATACTTTCATGTAGTTTAACCTCATACATGAAGTATGTACTTCCATGCAGTTTAACGTTATGCGGTAAGGATGTTATTCCACAAAGATTAAAGTCATGTGTTAAGGATGTCAAAACCAATTATAAAGTGTGGAAATGTTTTAACTGGGCCCAAAGATGGATATTTTGGAATCCCAACATATCTTGTGTCAATAGGGATAAAGCCATATATATATATCTTGAAATGCTGTGTAGTTTAGCGTCATGTGGAAAGGATGTAGATGAATTGACATGGAAAGGGGGATGTTTTGGTTGATAACAAATATGAAGACTTAGGATTAACTACGTATCTCATGATAATGAGAATAAAGTCACCCATAATTCTCAATGTATTCTCCTATTCAGGTCTGGTCCATACACAAGGTGGGGGATTTTTTATATTTATTTGTTGTGATTACACTCAGAGTTTTAAATTTAGGCATCACTATGTATCCCATGAGGGACAGAATCAAGTTACACATATTTATAAAATGGTTAATACTCTAGATAGGTCTAACCCATACATAGAGGTGGGCATTATTTCCATTTTCCATTACAGTTGGGCCTAGTATTAGAGATTCAGGAATCACTATGTAACCTTTGATGATAAGAATTCAGCTATATGTAGTTCTTGAGGCTCAATGTAGTTTAAATTCATGTGGTGGGGATGAAGGTGAACTAAAATGAATAACTAAAAATGTTTCAGTTAGTCCCAAGGATTAAAGTTCATGCATCACTACGTATCTCATGAGAATGAGAGTAAAACCACATGTAGTTCTTGAAATCCCATGCAATTTAACGTCATGTGGTGTGGGCGGAGGGAAACTGATGTGAATTTATGGGAATATTATGTTTAGTTCTAAGGGTGTAAATTTTGGCATAAATATATATCTCATGAGAATAATAATCAAACCACACATAGTTTTGAAGAAACTTACAGTTTAAAGTCATGAAATAAGGATATTGATCATGTTGTTTAACGTCATGATGCAGGGACTCATGGTACGACTTTTATGGACTTGCATTAAGGCCCGCAATGAACCTATTGTGTTCTTTTACACCTTTATTATGATGGTAATTCCCTACAATAATTCCGAATCTCATGTGAGCTATGCTCTATGTGAGAAACAAGGCATGAAAATGGTTTCCCTACAATGTTGATACAATTGAGCGTACAATAAGGGGATTTTGTAACATGTAGTGGATAGAACAAGATATAGGATTGAGGAATCCATAAATTCACACAAGGATGAGAGTAAATGCATATGTAGTTCTAGAAAAATCATATAGTTTAATATCACATGGAAAATATGTAGGTGACTCGATGTGAATAGAGATGGATATCATGGATTCATGCAGTTTTTTGTTATGTGGTAGGACATTGGCCATATAGTTTAATTTATTTCTATAAGGAAGAAAGGTGCCATGCATTTTAATGTCTTTCTTCCATGAAGAATTTGTATAGTTTAACATCACGTATCTCATACGAGCGATGAGACTTACATCAATGTGGATGTTCTTATGCTGACATTTATACAAAGTATTTCTTGAGAAATGTTTCATTAGTGGGATGTGTGACACCTTACCCATCCATCGTGGCCAATGAGTAATCCCAATTGGGGTAGTCCTTATATATGGAATAAGTTCCTTCCCATTTGGGTTCCGGATTTGGGGGCTTCTTGCCGAGCATCCTCTAGGTTCAGAGGAACAACTTCAGTTCCCCATGGAGGAACAAGTAGTGATACCATTTTATTGAAGACTTGTGAAATTTGATTTTAGTGGGCCTCAATGTTGTGTAGTGTGCAAAACCTATTCTCATCAAGAAATTATAATTAATTCAGTCACTTTTTCTATTTCTCATCATCAGGGAGTTGCCTGCAGATGGCTACTCAGAGTGAGGGAAGATGGACTTCCATGGGTAACACTTCCTCGGTCCTGTATACTAATGAGTATGGAATTTATTGTGTAGAAGTATGCGTGGTAGTATGGTAGGCTCATAAAGCATAGAGAAGGTTTTCTGGACAAGGCATCGTATCCCAGTGCAAAATCTTTTGGATTATATTCAATAGAGTCTTATTGAAGGCCTCTATCTATATATTTTCTACTTCATGATAGAGATATGAGTTATTGGAATCGATATTGTACTCCTGGTATATCTTCTTCAACTCCATGGAACATAAATCAGTTCTGTTGTTTGTTAATATTTTGTGAGGGACCCTGAACCTGGGGATGATATGAGACTTTAAAAAGTTAATTATGTTCTTCATCCCAAATTCCTTGAGGGGTATCACTTTATCCCATTTGGAAAAGAAGTTGTTAGTAGTAAGTGTGTACTTGAATAGCTTAGATATGGATGGGGGATATGTCCCCATAACATCCATCCCCCAAATAGAAAATTACTAGGAATTTCTAGCTGTATTTAGTAATTTTAGAGGTTGATGGATGAAGTTTTCATGGAATTTTCATGCATGAGATTTCTTGGTGATTCCCACATAGTCCAGTATCATGGTTTACCAATAATATCCGAACCTTATGATCTAGTAGGAGAGACTAGTCCAAGATTAATGGGCTCCGTAAGAGCCCACGTGGACTTATTCTATGATGGAATAAACATATCATTCTTCTATACATTTGAGGATGATCCCATAAAATACTTGATTATAGAGGGTTTTCTTCTCATTTGGTTCATATTGTAGGGTAAAGTTTGTTGCATGACACCGAATCTATTCTCTTCCAGATCTATCCTTTGGGAGATTCCTATTTTGTAGATAGACGATTATGGGATCCATCTATCTAGGTGTGATTATTGGTGCAACATGCTCTGGGGTGCTGTTGACCCAATTAATCTCTTCCATATCACATACAATGATTGCCGAGACCATTATCCAATTTATGATATGGAAGATTGTTTCTTCCTGATCAGGATTTTCCAAGATGGTAGCTGCATTGGCCAATTCATCAACGCAAGCATTCTGTGATTCAGGAACATAATGAAACATGGGTTCAAAATGGAACTCTGCTATTAGTCCCCTAACATAGCCAGTAAGGGGGGCCAATTCTTCCTTTTTGATGGTTTATTCACAATTGAATTTCTTTATCACTAACTCTGAATCTCCTTTGATATCTGGGTAGGATATTTTCAGCTACAGGACTAGTTCCATGCTAGCGAAGAGGGCTTGGTATTCTTCCTCATTATTTATGCATCCTTTGGAAAATGAGAAAAAGTAGGGAAAACCCACTTTTTCAGGAGAGATAAAAAAATCCCCAGGCTATCCTGATTGAGCTTCGGGTTCTCCATCCTTGTTCCAATATGACTTCATGAGGCACCATCAAAATACATCTCCCATGTTTAGGGAGTGTCATTGGTATAACATACCTCTTCATCTGGAAGCTCATTGTCTTCCGATGTATTTTCCAGGACATGATGTGCTATAAGGAAATTAGCTAGGGATTTTCCTTTCACTAACTTCTGTGACACAAAATGGATGTCATATTGCTAAATAATGTCTGCCCATCGGGCCAAGAAACCAGTCAGTATTAGACTACCAAGTGTATACTTTAGAGGATCAATGCGAGATACCAATTGGACTTCATGGTTCTACAAGAAATGCCTTAGCTTTTTCACTCTAAATATAAGTGCAAGTAAGTTCTTCTCAAGATTAGAGTATTGAGTCTCAGTACCTAGAATACTATAGATGATGCAATAGATACTATTTTTTTCTTCTTGTATCATTATTTAGTGTGAGGAGGGAGACCGATGATCATTCCATGGTGTATAAATATAAGATTAGTGGCCTCCCTTCCACCGGAGGCATAAGAACCAGTGGGTAAAGAAGGTATTTCAAGAGGATTTTGAAGTATATTTGGTAATAATAATCCCATTTATAGTCGATTCCCTTTTTAATTAGCCTAGTGAAGGGAAGATCTTCACCGACAAGGTCGAAATTGAACCGCTGAATTTTATAAAGTTTCTTTTGGATCCCCCTCATTTTTTTGTGATATATAGGGGGTGAAATTTATAATATATCACTAGTATTTTTTGGTTTGAACTCAATGCTATGGTGGTGTACCACAATACCATTTAATTTCCCTAAAAACACTTTGAAAGTGAATTTTAGTTGATTCATCTTTAGACTGTGTTGTCACATCTTTTCAAAAATTATTTGAAGGTTTGTGAAGTTATCACACCATTTTTGGGATTTAACCACTAGGTTGTCGACATAGCATTCAACTATATTTCCCTGGAATGGATTAAAGATATACTGAATGGAAATCTTATATGTTGTACTAGCATTCTTTAAGACAAAGGGAATAACCTGATAGAAAAAGATCCCCTGGGGCACTCTGAAGGAAGTGACTTCTTCATCCCCAGGGGTCATCTTTATCCGATCGTACCTTGAGTAACAATCCATGAAAGAAAGGGCTTGGAAACCAACAGTTGCATTGATCAAGAGTTCTGTGATTGATAATGGGAATTCATCCTTTAGGAAATGTTTATTAAGATATCTGAATTCAATGCAGAACCTAATCTGCCCGTTTTTCTTCTTGATAGAGATGATGTTGGAAATCCATCTTAGGTACTGCACTTCTTAGAAAATTCTATCTTCGATCAACTTGTTGTCCTATTCTTCTATATCAGTGGCATGGGAGGTGTGAATCCTCCTAGCTACCTTATTCAAGCCTCGATGATTATTTGATAGCCCTAGATGGTGCATAGACACTTCTAAGTTTAGTTCGGGAATTTTTGTGTAGTTCCACACAAATACATATTGATGCTGCTTTAGAAACACATTATATATCTCTTTCTCTTTTTGGAACATGGTAGTACTAATCAATATAGGCCACGAGTCTTCCTCTATTACTATATTTATCTACATGAGTTCATCTATGATGGTGGAGACACCTTTCTTAAATTCTAGAGGGGCACTCTTGAGGTCAACCAAATATCATTCAATCTATGAATTTGTGGAGGTATTTTCAGATGGAGATAGAAATCTGGGGGCTTCACTGTCATTATTAGGGTGATAAATGCCATGATAAGAGGCACTATCATCCACTGTTGACTAAATTGTTGTAGAGAGATATCAAATTTGATCTTATTTGATGTTGTCACTTGGGATAGGAGGGTATTGGACCTTTAGGATTATAAATGTGACCTCAACCAGGTTTATGGGGGAGCATATAGTCACCATCGAGCATACTCTTGGGATTCATATGGGAGGTCCCCAAACCATTAGGATTGGAAACCTCTATATCATCATCCACCATTGGTTGTTTTCCTCTTTTTTTTATAGAAGTCTGATTCAGCATATATGGCTCCACAAGTCTCTAAGGGAGCACTATCACCATGTAGTATGTTGAATTTTCCATTAATGGGATACTTAAAACATTAGTGGAATGTTGAAGGTATCGCTAGGTGACTATGGATGTAGGGCCTTATGAATAGGATGTTATATGTCATTTCTTGATGGATTACCATTAACTCATCATCTGATGTAAGATCCTCGAACTAAGCTTCAAGCTTGATTTTATTGTGAGATATTTTTCTCATGCTTATCATACCCTTGGATGGTTATCTTAGTGGGAGACAAATCCCCTTAGACATATCCAAAATGTCATAGGGTTTATACTGGGATAAGATTAATCCCAAAACCATTATCAATCAGGGACCTTTGGATATTGACATCATTGAGTCCACCTAAGACATATAGGGATATGATATGTCATTGAAGGGACTCTTCCTGATTTTGATCAGTGAATGAGATGGTGACGTTACATTCTGATTCCATTGTATCCCCTCGATAGACCTTAGATGTAGCGACTTCTATCTTGAACTCTTTTGGGATCTGGAGGGCTTCAACAAGTGCCTCCCTAAGTTCTTTTGAAATATGGAGTGTATCGAGGACTGAGATCATGGATGGAACTATATCCAACTGTTTTAGAATGTCTTATTTTTGTGATATATGTTGGTGCTTCCTAATATGGGGGTTCTCCTAGATGTGCATATGAGGAGAAAAGGAATTTGGGATGGATGAACCTGGTTCTTGTGCAGAGGCTGAGGGAGTATCTGCTACAAGTGGTGTAGGTCATGCATGACTTCCCCATTGGTTGAGTTGATCGTATTGGTCCCCCTCTAAGTGGTCATGCAAGACAATCAGATGTGGGTTACTATTGGATGGCTCCACAGAACTTTCTTTCCCCCTTTGAGCATGCTGGAGAACTTTCCCGTGCGTCTCAGCTACATATATGTCCTCTATGGTGATATGATCTTAATATTGAGTATGAAATCATCCACGTTGTCCCCTCTATCATCAGATTTGGCACATACAACCTCCCATTTCACATTTATGTGATGTAAAATCATGCTTTAGGGAAAACTCATCATCCGTGAAGGGATCTGACAAGTGTATTATGTTCAAAGATCCAAATATGATCTTTTCATCTGATGTGGGTTTCATTTGGCAAGGGGGTGCCCGTATTTCATATGCTGTAAGGAAGAAGTTAGAGAGAGTTAATGATAACTTTATAGGAGAATATGACTCTTCCTATTATATTTCTTCCCACTTCCGGTGGTTACACCCACCTTTGGTTGGAATATTTGATGTTCCCTCCTTGGGTGGTGGAGCTATCAGAGGTCCGCACAAATGTGATTTTAGAGTGGCATGGGCTTGATCAACTACCTTTCGAGTAATCCAATTGTCTAACTTTCACACATGTCTGGCTGAGACCTTCTAAAAATCACACTCTTCTTTTTATTGGATTAATTTCATGAAATCCACCTGCTCTAGGGAGTTACCTAGTACCACTTTTTTGGAATTGACCATTCCTTAAAGGATGTATTTGAAGATGAATCAGTTCTAGATATTGTGACCCAAATTTCTATGGAAAGGGAAGTAATCGGGATGGTGAGTGAGGTTGACCTCATCGGGATTCCTAGGTTACATAAGTGTGAGAAGTTTATTATCCATGGCTACCAAGAAATAACTAGGGACTTGTTCATTATAGAAGGAGTATGACTTATTCATCCATTCTTCCAATCCTAGATGACCCTGGTTTCTCTATGCTTCTGGATGAGGCTAATTCTGTGGTTGTCGACGCTCAACAGGTGGTGCTGGGTGGTTCAGGTCCATCCTAGATATTTTGAAAAGCACTACTACTAGCTTAAGAGTGATAATTGTATATTCTGATTTGGATGACCTTTTTACTTATGATGCGGGCATGAGTCAAGTTTTGGATCAGGTTCGTTGGATGGATTCCTTTAAATGTTGGGCCATCTTGGAAAACTTGTGGAATCTACCTTGATATTTCATTATTATAAGAGGTGTCTGCAACTCATCCATAAGATTTTTAGTACATAGTTCCAATATTTTATCTTATGAGAGAGGTATTATGAGTGAATAGGTCAAACCCTTGCATCTTATTATGAAGCTGAAAACCCTCCCATTATCACATTGTTTGTAGTTTTTTAATTTGACTATCATTGTCTTCCTCATTATAGAACTGAATTGATAAAGTAATTAATGATGAGGTCTTCCCATCCCGACATAGATCCCTAATATAAGACTGTTGTACCAAACAAAGGCTATCCCTGTGAGAGTCTATACAAAACAGCCCAACTTTGTTGCCTCCTATTGATCACAAGGACTCATCATCATCCCACATTGAGATAAGAAGTTCTTGAGATGTTGTTTGGGGTCACCTACACCATAAAATATAGACAATATAGGATTGATGAGATTTGGTGGAGGAAAAGTGTCATCCACCCAATCAGGATATGGATTCCTCTCAGGTTGCACAGGTACAAATCACCCTTCATGGATTCCATTCGAGTATCTAGGGACTCAATATTGTTATAAAGATCTATGGGAAGCATTTATGAGTTGCCTCCCATCCACAGGGAGGCTGTGGGTGTCAACAATGTGGACATACTTTTATCTTCTATCAATTTTTGATTTTCCCCAAAATTCAATTGTTGACCTGGTGTGGGAGAGGCTGTTTTCTCAATGGAGGGAAGTCATGATCAATTTCGAATTCATAATTTATGTGGACTGGATATCTAGATCTAGATCCAACTTGATTATTAGATACTGATCTTTTTGGAGGATTGGCCATGGGAGGGAGAACGTTCATCTCTACCCGAAGACGATACCCAGTGGGAATATTTCCTATGTTCAGCTCCTCGTTTAGTTTTTAGAGAGCTTGTATTTCTCTCTCATATCGGGACAATCATTGCTTCGGGGAAGGAACACTATTTATTATGGGAGATGATTAGGATGTGGTTTTACCCTTTCCCTTGGTAAAAATCCATCCTGTAGGTGATAGCTCGATATTTAGGGGTGCCATGTTTTGACCCGCCTTTGGTTCTTGGTGCGTGCAACATCATTTGGTGCATCCAATCCACCCTCCTCATGAGGTATGTTTTCTATGTTTCAGAATTCTACACTTGTGTCTTGATCAATATATTCCATGTTGATAGTGAATACATTCATAGAGGAATATTAGGAAATGGTGGTTGTGGCATTACTTTCAATGTAATAGGCTGATTTTCACTACCTTCATTAGGGTCATTATTTGAACCCTTGGCCATATTGGAAAATGTTGGCCTGTAACCCCAGGGGGGTATTATTTTCTTCACCATACGTTCCTCCCATTTTGGTCCCTTGACAGTGACTCTGAGGGAATTTCCATTCTTGGTTTTTGAACGTTCCCCAACAAGCGGGGGTTTATCTCATGATGATAGGAGTTGAAAAAATGACGATCATTCATTAATTCCTCCCAACCTGAACAATATTGATTACATTTTTGGAGGTGAAAATGATGAAAATTTCCCTAGCCCTATGGGGTGGGGTTCATTTGGGGATACCATTGGCATTTATTGGTTCTGTTGTGGAGGACCAATGACTCCAATTAGGGACTTAATGATTCCCACGATGAACATGAAGATATAAAGGCCACCAGCCCAGCAAGGCGGGGTTATGCTAGGATCACTACAGATATCTACAAGTTCTTATAAAGTTATAATGAACCTGGTGATGATGATTGAGATATACATTCCCCCATTCTAGTGGGATGGGGTTTACCAGCAGCTTACAAGGGTATGTTCTGAATCCTCTCAAGGATTGAAGATCCAAGGGGTGGATGCTTTGGTAGATATTCACCTAGACGAGAGGGCCTAGTACAATCCTATATGAATTCTATGGTAGCTATTACTACGGTCCGCATGATGTGGTGTAGTTGTGCTCCCATGGGAGTTGGGTGTAATGGCAGACCATGGTGAGAGCCATTCCTTCCAGGAAGTTTTCCAGGCAATCACAACTTAGATATTTGTATTTATAATGTCCTATTATTGTCTTGAGGGGCCCAGTTTTAACTCATATGGTTTACCTTCTCTCCTCTTCCGTGGTGTCCGACCACTGTTGAAGTGGGGGAATTCTGTTGTAGTGACCAACTATCCTGAGCATTACCCGGACCCCTGATTTTTATGGAGGTTATAATATTACAAGATGTCATATCTAAGGGGTTCTGTTATTCTAGGGGAGTGGAAAACTGTAACACTTAATACCATGCCCATCCTTGAATAGAGATTCATGAAATGTATTTGGAGATGAGATTCTAAAGAGTTGTGATGCAATAGCGACAAGTTTTTTGTAGATCAACACTTTTCTTTTCCAGTTTTGGATCCCAGAATATGGAGATAGATTCTAGGTCTAGTTGAAAACAAAGTATATTGATTGTCTGAAGGTGAAACTTTTATCCTAGATAAGGGAGATTTTGATCCTTCAGTCGTTGATGAGAAGAACACATATTATAGCATAGATAAGGCATGAAGTCATTTTCCATCTCATCTGGGATATATTATTCAGTAGTAGAGAGGGGAAAAAACATAACAAGGAGGTTGTTTCTAGATAAATATCTCTATATTTCAATGTTGGCATCCTCCTCGTTAGTCTTACATGCCTCCATCCAGTCAGACCATACAAGATGGATATGATTGTCTCTTACTGATGGGAGTGGGGTACTACTAGATGTTAATAGGGAACTATATAAAGTTGACCCTGATGATTTAGAACCTCTCTATATGAAGGTGTCAGAGTGTGGTTCACCTATCAATATGGACGTGTCAAGGAAAAGAGAGTATTGCCTTGTCCATGGGAGATATCTCCGTAGGGAGGTTCAACATGGTGGATGTCAGGAGTAAAGTCCCTACGATCCATCTATACACTACCATGAGGAGGAATATTGTGTTAATGAATTCCTTTTTCTTCTAATTTGATAAATGAGTCAACAAACCATATGGTGTGGAGAATGTGTCTCGAACAACCTAAAAAACACTAACATTGTGCAGATCAAGAATATGTTCCATGTTTCACATCGTGGTCAGGATATTCCAACATGCCTTTTGAATTTGTGAAGGGATATAAGGCTACTGTGTGATGGATACCGAAACTTGTATATAACTATCTTGTGTTGCGAGAGTATGAGCCTGATATAAAGAAGGTATCAAAATATACTAATGAGTTGTCTCAGTATTGATAGGAATGTGAGCCTGTCTCAAGGCATGTTCCATTATCACCTGGTGAGTCTCAGTTAGTATGAGAATATGATCCTAATACCGAGCCTTCAGAATATGGTTTTGGTATTTCTTGGAAGGAATAGATACTAACATGAGGCATGCACTTCTCTCATTTGGTTTTCCTCGATTGAATCCAAAGTATGATCGTGGTACACATATTCATTCCATGTCAATATATGCCGACAAACCTCTATAATGGGAGAACGAGTATGATCCTTCCCATGTGTTGTCCTGGAATGACACTGGCACTATCATTCATTTGTGGAAGTAGGAATATGTGCCTCGCTTCCATGATCTATTGGAATATTCTAGGTAGATTCAGTGATAGGAATGTGATCCTATCCTGATGCTTGTTATATTCATACTTGGTTAGCCCTGACCAAAAAGTGGATACAACCCCGATCCTGGTCCTTTAGAGTATGATATTGGAATTCTTTGACAAGAATATGAGCCTGTCCTAAGGAATGTACCCCTCTTACATGGTGAACCCCAACCAGAATGGGGATATGATCCCAATCCTGGGACTTTGTAATATGCCACCAAAATTATTTGACAGGCATGTGATCTTATCCAAAGGCATGTTCCACTCTTACCTGGTGAGTCTCAGTTGGAGTGGGGATATGAGCCCAATCTGATGCCTTGACCTCCATCAGAATATTCCAATAATCCTCCCAAGTATGATCAAGAATGTGCACTTACTCTATTATAGCCACTTGTTCATTATGATTAGAGTGTTGATCTATCTAGGCTATAGGGATAAGAGTATGCACCTGTCCCTTCATCTGCAATAGTGCTATAATTTGTCGGTGGAGTTCTTCAGCTGTTATTAAAAAATATTTTCATTTTTGTAAAGTGTGTGTAGTGATATGAGACTTCACATTTTCTATCTCCTTGATAAATAGAAGATGTATTCAACTAAAGTGGGTTTATGTGAGCACTTCTTTCATCCTTGTTCCACCAGAATATGATGATGGGATTCACACAAGGGGGTTGGAGTATGATCCCCCCATGCCTGCTGTGGGGATATTCACGCAGATTTGTTCCAAAAGAACAGGGATATGAGCATGCTTGCTGGTTCTTTCCCGAATATGCTGGTAGTCATCGTCGATAGAAGTGGGATTAAGATCCTTCTTCTAGATATCCAATGCCTTCCTCCTGCAACAATGCTTCCCTATATCTTATGCATGGGAATCATAGGTGGATGTGTGTTGGATGGTACCCTCAACAAGAAACTAATGGGTACCAGTGGGATGGTGTTGGTAATAGCACTCAACATGTTCCATCCTTAGTGACACCTGGACTAAAAGGGAGCCATATTTTTCCTCCTGGATGACCTTCATTAGATATGGTAGATGTCAGTTTTCATGCTCCTGGGATATGCTCCCTAAGCTATTGGTTTTGGAGACGGACTGTTGTCATGCTTGGAGAAATTTACGAGAAGCTACATGGTTGGGATTTTTCTATGTAGGTGGTACTACCAGACCATGGTATTCACCACCTGTCATTGGAGTTTTTGACTAGGTGAAATATTTTTGCGGCCTGTAGAGGTTGCAGTCGCAGATGATTTTCGAAAGTGAATGTTGGATGATAAAGAAATTTTGTTTAATTAGGATGTTTTCAATATATTTAGTCATGAAGACAACAAGGAATAAAGTTACCAATTAATTCAATATATTAGGCATAATGTGCTCAATCAGATATATATTGTTAACCCAATTTTCTTAATATTCCCTGGTTTGACCATTTTTTTCATTTGGATTTGTCAAAATGAAGATGGATTTATTTCTTGAGAACCTTGGTTATAGAGGACCATCTATAAGATCATGCCAGTCATAATAATTCATTTTTATAGGGTTTTCAAAAAAAAGTGTCCCAACACATTATAACCCAATAATTATATTATTATAGAGACACTCATTGATTTTATCATTTTTTTTCATATAGGGGAAAATGAAATGGACCGAAAGATAATAAAAAATCATTTTGTCATTAGAAAGATACATGTAAGGTTCACCATTTTTGTTTTGTCAGGTTTTTGAGGCCTGAAAGTGGTTTCACTCATCAGGCTACCATTGTCACTTTCATAGAAACTCCCAATGGTTCCCCCATCTATAGCTGGGTACATAACAAATTTCCAAAGGCCAATGGTCATCTAGGTTTTCAGACCCAATGACCCTTGGGGACTCGTAATGGTTTAGAGGATGGGAGTTCGGGCTCATCGCACACTTTTTGGTGAATTATTTCTTACTCTGGGACTCTCTTATAGATTTAAGATACGTTCGTGTATCTCTTCCTAATCCCAATATGGGATCAGTTAGCCTTAGAAAATGATTCATTATTTAATTCTATCAATAAACAAATAAATCGAGTCTCACTGATGAATGGTGGGTAGTGTGGTCTCATTAGTGAATCCATCTATATGTATCCAAGGTTCTTCATTCATCTCCTTAACGATGAATAAATGCTTTAAGTGCTGAATATATATGACCAAATGCTTCGGAATGTGCTATTATGTGAGGAGGCAGTTAATATTCTGAGGATGGGATTGATCCATTACGATACATATTATATATCTTGGTTATTATAGGAATCCAAGCCCACATAGTTCGTTAATATTGTGTAGTTTAGAATCATGTGGAGAGAATATTGGTGTGGGCACTAAGACACCAAATGTTTGAGCTCGAGTCTTAGGGAGTCATCCTACATATCCGGGTTATGGTAGGAATTAGATTTATCATAGTTCAATCATTTATTTATGACTATCCCCAAGGTATATTCCCTTATATTAGATATTTTCACACCATACCACTCATTAGGGCATAAATTATGGTATTTCCATGGTTAGTGGATATTCATGTTGCCTAATGAGGTGTTAATTATGTCTCCCTAAGCCTACATGAGCTATGCTTAGTGTGAGAAACAAGGGGGGATAGATGATCAACCTCATAGTATGTAGACATTGGAATTTTATACTAGGACATTCTTTGTGATTTTTGGTACAGAGCTTAGGCCATGAGAAGGTGTCCTACATATCCTTAATATGACAGGAATTAGAGTTCTCATAGTTCATTTTATCCCTTAACCCACTGATAGGATAAGTTAGAAGATCACACTTGGAGATATTATGACCTTCTTTGAGGTTTTTGGAATTATAGGGGTTTATACCAAGATGGATACCCAATTGAATGGGGAAATACCAGATGATGTTGGTAGTTGGGGATTACTTACTGAGGTTGTCCTTGTAACCTCGGGGTGTATAGTGAAGATGAAATTATCAGTGGAACTCCCTAAACCCACATGAGCTATACCCATTGTGAGAAAAAGGGTTATCAAGTAATCAATGTCATTAATCTGGATAAGAGACTTAGATACTGGGGTCACCCTGGATAATCAATATAGAGCTCAAACCTCAAGGAGAGGCGGCCGACGTATCTTGAATTTGGCAGGAATTAGATTCATCATAGTTCCCTTAATTTTTAGCTTACACACTAAGTCTCCTCATTTATTTGGGTCTTACACACCAAGGATGGATAGAGATATCAAATCCTAGGATTCCCTTATGACCTGGATCACTTGTATAGAGGGTGTCACATGACCTAGTTGACTTGTCCGAGGGATATCGCATGACCCGTTTGGCTTGTACTGGAAGCCGTCTCATGAACTATCTGGACACATATGGTGGGTGTCATAAGAGACAGTATGGCATGGATTAGGGGATGTCTCATATATTGGCTAATATGCCCAGAGGTCATCATGAGATCCAGCTGACATTTCTAGAGGGCATCATGGGTCTAAGATGACTTACATATATAGTGTTTCAAGACCTAGACAACATGACTAGATGAAGTAAAGAGACTTGAATGATATGAGAAAATGCTATTATATGAGTGAGGAGATGTATCTAAATGAAATTTCAAGGCTCAAGTGATATACCCAAAGGGTTTTGAAATACCAAGGTGGCGCACCTTGGGTGGGTTGTATGACTTGTTTTGAATGTATGGAGGACTTCATGTGTCGCAAATAGCATGCCAAACAAATGGTAAGAGATTTAGGTGACATGTCTTAGTGCTGTCGTGTATCCTTGTATGACTCATACAAAGTGAATGAGGGCCATCGAGCATGTATTTTATATAAGTCTTCTAATTTTGATCTTGGTTCTAGACCTTGTATTGCAAAGGACTTAGGTTTGTTTAATATCAGTTTATTTTAAGTCTTGCGTGATCTAGTGGGACAGTGGAATATTACTCACATATCCTACTAGATATCCTTCATGTGATCTATGAATGTTATCATGTGAAGTGACTTATTCATGTATCATGACTACTCTGGTTTCCTACTGTTATATTACTTGTTGGAAAGCCTTCCAACCATGTGATCAGTTGCTCCAAGAAGTCTATTTTGATCCTTGTGCTCAAGAGTTTCCTTAACATAGTAGCTGGTACCATTTTTACGTTAGGGTGGTGAATTTATAGGCCTCTCCACCTTGAGTACTTTTAGATTTTTGCGGTATATCTGGCACGGATCCTAGATGGAGTCGACGAAGTGGGATGGCACCACATAGTTTTGCAAGTATTTTCCATAGACCTTTCAGAGTGTGTCACTTTATTTTTAGTAGTCATGAGTCTATTCCTTAAATGATCCATTTATTAGATCATAGACAATTAATGAGAAATTTTTTTATCATGCAGACATGGTGAAGACTCCTATGATTTGATGTTGACATGTCTGAGGGCCTTTACAAGATCCAAGGTACCTATTGAAAGGCATCTTCAAGATGCTTGGTGACTTATCCTAGGCCTTTCGATATAAAAGGATGGTTTTTCTAAGGGTCTCATGGGATCACACTGTAGATTTCCATAGCACATCACAAGCTTTTTATGATCACAAGTTCCTTCCACCTCCTCCCTATTTTATCTCATTTGGTTTATGTGAAAAATGTTGGTAGTCAAGTAATATTTCATGAGTAATATCATATAAAATTACTCTATTTTTTGGTGATGCGCCGTGTGACCAATATGAGCCATATGGGTGTGCCTGAGCATGTCATGGAAAAATATGTCCATTTGTACTTAGAACACTGAAGGGAAGTGAAATTTTTCCTAGACACACCCGAGGACTTCTGTTCGACGAGGCTGGAAATCCAAAGGGGTTTCATGAGATGATGTAAACGTGTCTCCAAGGACTTATGGTGCCCTATGAATCTCTGGGGGTGCATCACTTATCTTTTAGTGACCATGAGTACCTATCTCTTCTTCTCTTTTATCTACTTTGTTTCATTATACAAATGTTTGAGGGTATCAATATTTTTCTTGGATACCATTAAGGATATTTATCCTTTTGAACAGTGATATGGCGCAAGATCTTTATGATCATTTTGGGTTTCTCCATTTAGATATTATTAATATTTATTTATTGAGAAATTTTGGATGGTTTTTCAGGAAATTACCAATGAAAAACCAAGTGACCTGGTGGAACTCATTCAGCTATCATTACAAGACCATTGGTTGTCTATAGAGCCTTCTTAAGATAAGGAAGGCTCATTTAAGGTGCCACCATGGTACTCACTATGGGTTATGTATTGCACGTGGATTATTCACGTGACCTTTAAATGGTCATGCAATCATGAGTCCCTTAGAGGCTCATGAAATCTTCAAGTCCCGGTTCCTTTGATTTTATGGGGAAGTTACTTCCCATATCTAGGTATTCCTTGGAGAATTTGTTGATGCTCATTTGGCGGACATCAACATTCTCCTTAGAAATATCATTTTGAACTATTGAATACATAAAGAGAGGAAAATGAAAGAAAAAATTGTGTTTTTATTACATAAATAGAGGGTAATAAAACTCATGAGTTTATTGATAGATATATCATAAGATTTCATTATCATAAACTTAATCACAATTAATCCCAATAAACAATGAGATTATAATATAAAACATTTACCACTTTGGAATATTTTGAATCATAATAAAAATGAAATAAATAATCTTATATTAATAGGTATATCTCATATTTTTTATGATTATAATCATAGAATACATTTATGGGTATAATATACACCACATAAAAGAAACAAGTGGTGAATATGGCATGTTTCCGATACAAATAATAATGAGATGAAAATCTCTCACCTCAAGTATCAAATTAATTCATACACATTTAAAAATACTGTAAAATAAATATAGGTTTATTATAAATATATTGTTGAACCATAATCATATATATAATACCATATATTATTTACTTATGACCTTTTACTACCTGTTTATTAATAATTAATTTTTAAAATCATGTTTTGGGTAATTACTACTTCATTTTTCATGAATGTTTTGGTTTGGTATTTTTGTTTGTTTTACCTTTTTTAGGGTTCCATAATCTCCATAATGTTAAAAATGACATAAATATAATACATTTTCATTATATATGTTTTTTATTAATCTATTAATGTTATAGATAGGAAATTAATTATGTCATTCATGGAGATGGTAGGTCATACATACGTATGAATATTATTTCCATTTTCTCAACACATAGAACAAAAGAAAAGTAAATATATATTAAACTTTATAGAATATTTTATATATAATATATATCATATATATTCATTTAATCTATCCTTATTACCATCCATGTCAAAAATAAAATGAAAAATGTATCACATCACTTCATAGAGACTGTAGTCCACACATACAGACGAGCAATGTTATCATTTTCCAAAAAATTATAAGGTAATAATATTTTTGTGATGTTATAATTATATGAGTATAAATCTATCATAAATATCATATATAAAAACTAAATCCTTATTTATCTCCATCCATGAGAGGTAGTGATGGAAAATGAAATTACATCAGTTTGCGAGGCGGTAGTCCGTCCAAAACATGATTGATGGTTTCATTTCCAATTTTATAGAAGAGAAGATGGATATAGGTTATGTGATTAACATGATAAAATATTATTATATGGGAGATACTTATTTTATTATATCATAATAGTTTAATAAGACTTGAATGTTTTGTATGAAGAGATAAAATAAAAATGCTCGGTTAAGAACGACACCTCTTCTTCAGAAAACCTTCTTAGGTTAGCACTAAAAGCCTTATCAGAAGGGTTTTATAATATAAATAAGTCCTCTAGGATTTTGATATTTAATTAAGGATTGATTTTGGGTATTTATTTTATGAATCAAATATTTTTGAAATCATTAATAGGAGTGGATAGTGGGTACTCTTTTATAAGTGGGGTAGAGGTCATAGTTGAAATTTTTGAAAAGAAAAAGGTTTAACACATTTTAAACATGACACACGACTCTAAAATAGCTTATAACAGATAATTATATGATATAATGTTGAAATATGGTTAGATAATGGTATTTTTTCAAGTTTTTAGGTCAATTTACCCCATATATGTTTTGTTTAACCCTTAATAAACTTTTTTTAACCTTAACTGTGATAATTAATTTTTACTGTTTTTACTATTTATTTTGACCAAATATTTAAAGTCCCTAATCCCAATATCTTGGAGATGGTGGTTAATTTATTACATTCGAATAATTTATAATGAATATCATAATGAATTATTTAATAGTTTAATAGTCTTGGTAAACTAGATACATACTTGAAATTCACATTATAATTGAAAACATAAAATACACAAAGTGTTTTCTATGAGATCCATTATTACTCATAGTGTATCCCTACATATGAATCAAAAAATGATTCTTGGTATCCTAGAGAAAATAAAACATAATAAATTGGTGAGATCAGATCCTCATTAGGGTTAAGCATAAAACATAATCAATTAGGAGTAAGTAAACATAATCAATATAAAACACATTACATTTCATTAATAAACTAATCATAATATGAAAGAAAAAAATAACGATCCAATAAATCCATATAAAAAATCAAATTATATTGAAACTTTCCCATGGATATTATAAATAATTTAATAATCACATGTAAATTAATAGATACTCTCATAATAAGGTAATTCATAATTTTATACACCTGAAACATACTATCAAAGCCTTTCACAAGATAGTTTAAATATGTGGGTATAAACCCATCTAATTTGGCCAACTAATTTTCCTCATGAGACCTATCAAAAAATCAAGGGAAAATTTATAACTAGGACCCACAAATCAATTAAAATTTTTAATTAATTCCTCATATTAAAGGTTTGAAAAATAAAAAAAATTTGTGTTGAAAAACCAAAATGCTAAATGTTAATACCTTCCCCAATCAAATAAACATAATAATAAACCATCTAGAGTAACATGATTTCTTTTAATAAAATTATAAATACTTAATCAAATTTATCACAAAACATAAAAGGAAATAATATGGATGATATAAATATAACATATCTCTATTGTATCATAAGTATAACAAATGGTTCATGTTTTTTATGAATGTAAATACCATAAAAAGTTCTTAAAACATTATTGAGGAGAATATCCTTTTCACTTTGAAAATAACCTTTTAAAACTATTTTTAAAAAAAATTGAGTATAATTTTCTTTGGACATAACTTATTAAAACTTTTAAAATAATATTTAAAATTTTTAATGGTCATGATGGAAAAAATTCCATTCATGTCGTACACATTAAAATAAGTTCTTCTTGCACATTTTCGGTTAAAGACAAATGAGCACTGTTTGGAAAATGAAATGAATATTAATTTCAAAAAAAATTTAAAAGTAAATAATTGGTATAATTTACATTAAAAAAGTATTTCAAGAATGTTAAAAATATTTTTTAAAACATTTTTATAAAACACGTTTTGGGAAGAAAAAGGAATTTTGACCACAGAGTGAAATGAAGTCGGATTTTCATTAAAATATTTTTTCAATCATTTTATGTACCAAAGAGTGGGAAAATATAAATACTACTTAAAAAGTTAATTAATAAACATAGGATAAAGAAATTTATTTATTTTATGACATAAATATCAGACAATTCCCTTAAGAGATTCTTAAACATAAACAATCCCGAATAATGATGAGATTATGAAATAAACCCTTACCACTTTGGTAACATTTGAGTCATTAGACCCATTATTGAAATAAAACATAAAATTAAACATTAAATATCATGAAGAGAAATATATTCATGATATAAAATTTAGAAAGGGTAATTATATAGACCAGAGAAATGAATTAGTGGTGAATATGGCATATGTCTCACTAAAGTAAAAGTGAGATGAGAAACCCTTACCTCATGTTAAACTTCCTTTTTATGTGTCTAAAACTCATGTATAATAAATATAGGTTTATTATAAATATATTATATAACCATAATAATATATTTCATACAATATATTATTTACTTATAGTGTTTTATCACCATTTTATTAATAATTATATGTTAAAATCACTGTTTCAGGTGATAATTGATTCATTTTTCTTATAAGTTTTAGTTCGATAATTTTGTGTCCTTTTAACTTGATCTTGGTTAAATTGTATCCAGATTGTTAAAAATGATATAAATATAATATATATTAATTATATATGTATTTATAGTAATTTATTAATGTTAGATATGGAAAATGGATTACACCCTTCATGAGGATGGTAGGTCGTACGTACGCATGAACACTACTTCGATTTTTCTCGAAATATGGGTTGAAAGAAAAATAAATATTAATTAATCTTTCATGAATCATTATTATTTCATATATATAATTTATATTAATCAAATACATCCATATTAAGATCCATGTAAAAATAAATTTAAAAATATTTCACATCGCTACTTGGAGGCGTTAGTCCACACGTACACACGAGCGACATTATTGTTTTCCAACATATTAGAAGGTAAGAAGTTAGATGCGATATTATATTTCCATATTTATATTTAAATAAATAAAAATAACATGTTTTTATTAACTTTAACCATAATAACTATCATATAAAGCGTATGTTAAAAATGAATCACATCATTTCGTGAGGTGGTAGTCTATCATTCACATGAGCAATGTATCAAATCCACCACAGAATGAAAAGTACAAAGGTATATATGATATTATAATTGTTAAAGTATAATAATTAAATAAATATCATATAAATATGTTAAATCCATCATTTTATCCATCCTTAAGAGGTTGTCATGGAAAACTAATTACATTAGTTCATAAGGCGGTAGTCTTTTGTACACACGATCAACAATTTTGTTTCCCATTTGATGGAAGTGGAGAGGGATCTAGGTTATAAAATTAACATAATAAAATATAGTTATATATTATATACTTGTGTTATTATATTATAATAGTTTAATAAGGTTTTAAGGAGGTGGAATAATGGATAAAACAAATACTCATGTTTAATAATTTTACCTCTTCTTCAGAGAGACGCTTTATGTTTATACCTAAATACTTCTTATGATAGATTCCTAATCAAAACAAGGACTATATGACATGGTTAGGGATTTAAGGAAGGTATTTTTGGTAGTTATTTTATGAACCAATGTGTTTTGAAAGTTTTAAGAGGTGAGGAGTGGGGGTGGCCTTTTATAAGTTGGGGAGAGGACACACATGCATTATTTGAAAAGATAAAGCGATAACCCTATTTTTCTCATTACATTAGCATAAACAATGAGTCATTGTTAACATTTATAGGTTATAAGGTCAAAATATTTCCATAAAATGGGTTTTAGACAAGTTTTATTACATTTTTAACCCTTATCTTCTTAGTTTAACCCCCATTGGAAAACCTATTTTTTACCTTAACCGTGGTAATTATTTTTTACGGTTTTCACTATTAATTGTGGTAAAAAATTAAATTAAACATATTAGATAAAATAAATTATGGTTATTAAAAGTATATAAATCATTTTTTACAAATTAAAATCACATAATTAGAATAATTCATTTTAAAATTAAACCACATAGGTGACAAAAGTGTGGTTTTCCAAAGATAAAATCCACAAACGTATAGAATATTTTAATATCAAAATTAAAAATGAAATTGATTAAAATTAACTAATTATTTAAATTTTAATATAATTATTTAAAATAAATTTAAAATATAATTCAAATCTGTAAATAATTTAAACTAAAATGTAGTTTTTATCAGTATATATCACTATTAATCAAAAAAGCAATCTTTTCAGAAAAGTGTCAAAAATTCACCTAAAGATAACTTTGACAAGAATATTTCAAAAATGAAGTTTATTTTGTTAAATAAATTATCTAAATTTGGTAAAAAATAATTTTAAATTATGTTCACAAAGTGTGACTAGAAAACCCTTTAGAAAAATATTTTTTTTAAATAATGTTACTTTTTCTTTCAAATGGTTCTTATTTTATTTATAACCAACAAAAAACCATTGAATTTGATTTATACATGTGTAAACCATATATTTTTCATAATTTATTTATTAATATTCATACCCTCCAACTTAATGGCTGGATTATAATGGTCATTCTTAAATAAATATATTTTTATAGAGTATTTCGTTTTATTTAAACCCAGTGCTGTGATCATTGCAGGCTAGTGAAGAGATTGAATTTATTTAAAATGAAATTTATTATAAAGTCCAAGGGTATTAAAAAAATTAATTTTACCTTATTATATGATATTAATTATTTTTATTCTAAATATGGAATCCATTTTTCAAAATTCCATTCACAAAAGTGGATAATTTTAATTTAAAATTAAACCTGTATACATGTTGAAAAACGATTTTCCAAAGAGAAAATTTTAACAAGTATAAAAAGTTTTGATATCAAAAGTCAAAGTGAATTTGATTCCAATGAACTAAATTGGATTAATTATGACATAATTGAAATAATTTTAATTTTAAAACATTTTTAAAAAAATATTAAACTCTATAAATTCTTTAAATGAAAATTCATTTTTTTAATAAAAGTCAGCATTTTTTATTATTCACTGAAAAATTTGTCATTTATGAAAATTTTAAAAAATTAAGCCTAAGAAAAAAATTAATTTTGATTCAAAAAATGAAGTTAAAATTTTCAAATACATTTTTAAAATTTTTAAAAATTAATTTCATTATTAGTTCACAAAAAGCAATAAAAATTATTTTTTGAGATTAAATTTATTTTTGAAGAATATAAAGGAAAATTTAGTACTTATTTATAAATATATTTTATTTACCTAAAATACTTTTAATTAATTTAAAAATTGTTTTTATTAATATTCATACCACTAAATTTAATAGAAGGGTTATAAAAGTCATGTTTAAATAATAATATTAATAGCATATCTTTGTTTCCCTAAATCTAAATATTGTGTGTATTGCTAAATATCAATAAAATTATATTTATTTGAAAAAATATATATTTCATAAAATATTAGGATGTTACATTTAGTGTGCATGTGGAAAATCTATATCATTACGACTTCATTTCTTTCTATAAATGATCACTAGTGATGAGTAGAACACACGTTCAATCAAAATCAAATGAGGTACAATTTTGATTTTAATTTTTATTCTTATTTAAATCACATGATATCCTAAAGTTGATTACAGGGTAGTTCCATATAGAATATGATTTTTAATTATCAATGTATTGTTAAAAAATGCAAACTTTCCCTACTTTTACACTTCCACTATGCACATAGTTCTAATAAGTGGCATTAAAAGGATCTTATGATCTCTTAAGTTGAATTAAAATTAAGTTTTTATAAAATTGAGTAAAGGGAATTGATATTGTCCCAAAGACACTGGTGGAGGTCAGATCTGAGGCCATATGGTCTAGATATGTCTTTCCAAAGATTTATATACTTATTTATGGGGAAAATATAATTTATATATGTAACATTATGGGTAGGGTAGTGCATCACCATCAACCGATACAAAATGACGTTTTCAGAGTGTCTCACCAAAGGGAGGTGATGTTATCACGTCTATGTGATGTTAAAAAAGGAAAAATGAATAAAATAATTAACTTTAGAAAGTGATGTAGGCCATTATCTTTAACCTTACCCCAAATATTGGGTGAAAATTGATGATCAATAATTTCTATCATCACTATATTTTATAAAAAAATTATAGTGTTGTTTTTTACAGTAATAGTGACATAGGGCGTCATTCACCTATCTCCATAAATATCTTTTTCCCATGTGGGGGCATGCTATACCACTAATGCACCATCCTAGTTGGGTTTTTATGACCCAATCCAGACTGGGTCAGACATTTTCTAACTGGCCCTATCACTCCGGGCCCAAAAATGGCCCAAAAACCCTCCAAATTAGATTTTTAAATACTTAAGAAGCCTAAAAAATGCTAAAAATTTCAAGAAAAATTTAGAAAAGGGGTATTTTTTTAAAATTATTATCGTACCATCTGACATTTTTATTTATTTAAACTATTATTATTTATTTTAATTCATAATAAATATCCTCAGGTAGAATCTATAAAAAATTTAATTACATTCCAGCTTATCATGAGCGATACTGAGCAATATATGTCTTGCATTTTTTTTACTTATTTAATTATTTTAATGTGTAATGGTTCATAATAATTAATTAATAAATGGGGGTATATGGATCATCCCTCTAACTTATTATATCTATAAGGGATTGTGCTTCAATGAGTGATATTATTCATGTGTATCCTACATTCCCGAGATTCCATCACATTCATATGAGTATTATTATAATGAGGAGGATAAAATGATACATAGTTCACATTAATATGCGGTGATGCACCATACAAGAGATAGATACATTAGATGGGGTGGGAGATGCAACTCAATTCAGTTGTAGATCTAAGAGTTTCTCATAGGTTTTAGGTTTATTCATTTTTCACTCAATTGATCAACCATTATAAATTATCATGATCACATCATTTAATTATTTATTTATACATGGTTTATTATTTAGGTAATGTGTATATTATATGGGATCACATAGTATAAAAAATCATGAATATATAAAATTGAATTAATTTTTTGATAATGTTTTCAATTTAAAGCATGGATAAGTTGTGAGTATGATCACATAGAAAAATCTTATTAAATAGAAAAAAATTTCATTCATTGAGAAAAAATAATATCACTCAAATTAAATATAAATTAAAATGCCTTCCATCACTTGAGTTTGAAAAAAACCATACTAAAAGGTGCTCATCAGCCATATTTGAGGGTTCCTCCTCTTATTGGGATTTTATAACAATATTGGTAGGTAAAATTTACTAAAATTGGAATTAAATAATTAGTATTAACTAGATTGGTGAATTTTTAGAGGTAAGTATTGATTAATGAAATGTTATTATTTGTAAAATATGGGGTTTCATTTAATAGATCAAGGAACCATGAGTTAAAGCGGTTTTCCAACTAAAACCCTACCTTGAAACTCTCCAAGTAGTGGTGTAGGCATAACTTGGAATATGGAGAGAGGTTTAAAAGATCCTTGAAATAGGAATACTAAAGTGATTGAGTATTTTGAATCTATTAGTTAAGGGCTTCTAGGATTTTATAGAATGGTGAGAGATATTTAAGATTAATAAATTTAAATTTTTTAATAATCAATAATCAAGATAAAAATAATAATATTCTATGTTTAATCTTATATAAAATTGAAATTAATACAAAAAATAATAATACTAAAATCAATTCTAAAAGATACTAATGGATGATGAATTTTTTGTTTAAATAATAATAATAACATCAGTGATTGACGAGTTATTAAAGAAACATGAGGGAATGAATTTTTATACCATGATGTCTCACATCTGAGAATTTTTTTGAGGAGAAATTGAAGAATGAAATGAATGAAATTATCCTTACACTAAACACATTTAAATTGAATGATGAGATTTAGGTTTTTCTTTATATACTCAAGATCACAGAGTAAAATTATCGATTATAAGAATTTTGATTCAAGTTGAATCTAGAATTATTAATTTATCTCATTCTCTCATCCTTATCACCCAGTTACTATTGTTTTGTTTTGAATTATAAAATTAATTTTATAGAGAAACTGATTCAATATCTTCTCAGTAAGGTTTTACAAGTTGATATGAACTTAAAAAAATTAAAAATTTAGTTCTTATGGTAAACAAGTAGTCAGATTGGGAAAGAGTACAATGGAAAGTGCAATGCCAAAGTCACCTTTTCAATGATTTTATAAGAAACTAATGGTAAACTTGAGTCTATTTTATTCAAGAATAGAAATAAAAGACATTGGAATTTGAATTTTAATGAATTGAAGAAGAATGAATCATTGGATTCTACTTCAAGTATATTCATCATTGAATGTAATATCTATGTTTTTCTTCTTTCGTATTAGATACTATATGTTTTATATACATTTTTATCTAAATAAAATAACTAATAAGTTTAGAAAAATTAAAATAAGTAAGGTGAATTTTCTATGTAGTTTATAAATGGGGATTCCTATGTTAGTAGTGAGAAGAACACAATTTTTTTTTCTAAGATTATTCATCTTAATTGAATTTTCATTTTTTATTGAGTATTACCAAAACATTTATCCCATGTGTATTGGTGACATAATGACACATTATATTATTTTGGAATTATTTTTTGTGGTAATTCATACACGACTAATAGTTTTTTGATACTTGAATCATTTGTAATAAATGATGAATATAAAATGAAAGACTAAATAAAACTCAGTTGAGATGAGATAAAACTTATTGAAGTAAATCAAAAAGAAATTTTTAGGTAAAGACCAAGAATGGTGTTTAAAATATATACAAGCTAAAACTCTTAGGCATTGGATATGATTTTTTACTATGTATAATGACCAATTAACCTTAAGAGTTAAAAGTGATAAATACAAAAATCTTCTAGAACTAGTTCAACAAGATAATTGTAAACTATTTCAAGTATAATATAGGGGTAGATTCAAATACTTCATGAGATTCCTTTAAGAAATTTTAGGAATGTAAAATTGAAGTAAAGAATGTTCTTGGTTAGAAGATATAATACTCTTTGGGTGGGTGAGATGAAGAGTATCATAACCGAGCATTCATCGATCATGAGAATGTAGAGTATATTTTTTACTAAACTCACATTTCCTTATTCAAATCAAAGACATGATGTTAGTAAAATAAGGATCAATGATTAGTATAATAAGAATTTATCAATCATTGAAATGTTGAGTAAAGTAATTTCTAAAATTATATTTTCATATACACATTAGAACCATGATATTATTAAAATAAAGGATCAATAATGAATCTTAAAAGTCTTAAAAGTATTTTATTATCAATTTTAGTAAATTATTTGTAAAAATAGTAGAATTAAACGTTAAATGTGTGAAAAAAATAATGAAAAATAGACTGTATATGAGTTATAATATGAAAGAAACACATAATTTAATAATTAATATATTTAGATGTAATTTTTTTATTAAAGTTATGTAAATAAACAAACTTGAATCAAGAAAAACATAAAGTGAATATCAATTAATTATCATTAAAGTTTATATGGATATAATATAAATCTCTAAGATAGAAAATTTATAGTTAAGTTAAAGACTATACACTACTATAAAACACGCCTTTAATAACACTGATATTTATCAACGATATAACAAAACCCTGATAAATGACATATTTATCAGCACTAAATAAAGTGCTGATATATTTAACCTTTTATAAACACATTATTTTTAGTGCTGATAAAGGAAACAATTACCAGTGCTTTATTTTTAGCGTTTATAAAGTTATCATTTATCAACACTTTATTTTTAGCAATGATAAAGGCTAACATTTTGCAGCACTTTAATTTCAGCACTGATAGATTGTATCCTTTATCAGTGCTTTAAGTTTAACACTGATAAAGGGTATCCTTTATCATTGCATTATTTTTAGTGCTGATTAATATTTATATAAATAAAATGAAATAATGAAATAAATAAAAAATAAAAATTGTGTTTATTAAAAAATTTATTACAAAATTTATTAATTAAATAATTATTGATAAAAATTATTAGATTTATTATAAATTATTAATTAATAAAAATTTTATTAAATATAGAATTAAGATTATTAATGTTATTAAATTGTATATATTAAATATAAAGATATATATTAATGTATATATATATGATTTATATATTACAAAATATTTATACGCTTTATATTAAATAATTATATGCTTATTGAATAATGGTCTATAATTAAAAATTAATGTGAATTAAAAATATTGAAAATAATTGCATATTACTCGACATAAAATTGAACATCAATTGATTTTTCAATTTAACATAGATCAAATGTGTGTTATATTGATTTTACATATATGTAATTAATGAATTTTATATACAATGCACAGACACCAATCTTATCCATTTTTTTTAATATTGATAAAGTGTAATTATTCTTTTGTTTTTCAATTTCACTCTATTTTAACATAGATGCATGAAATTAAAAGGATAAATTCATTAATAATGTTAAAAAAAATATATTTTTTAAAATATTTATAGATATATATATTTATAAATTTATATTTTCTATATTTATACAATTATATATTTAGAATTATAAATAAAGAAATATTTTTGTAAAAGTATTTATATAATTATAAACAAATAAATAAATATATTTTTATAATTATTAAATTTATAATAAAATAACTAAAATAATGAATATATTTACAATATTTAAATTTATATATATTTACTAAATATATATATTTATAATTATATAAATATATATAATGATATAAATATTATTTTTAAAAAATATTTCTATAATTATAAATAAATAATTATAAAATTTTAATAAATATATTTAAAAAGTAATATATTTAAAATATATATATATATATATATTTAAATATATATAAATATTTACAATTTTTTATTTATAATTATAATTATAAATACTTTATCAGCACTTAGTTAATAAGAAATGATAAAATCATATTTATTAGCACTTTATTTGTGCTGATAATGATAAGGATTTATCTGCGCTAACCAACACAATGATAAAATTAATATTTACCAGCGCTAAAGTTTTAGCACTGTTAAAGGTTGATTTATCAGTGAGTTTTTAGTACTGATAAATACCTACCTTTATCAGTGCTATGAAAGAACCGATAAAGAGTCATTTTATCTGTGCTTAAGAGATAAGCACTGAGAAAAAGGATCTTTATCAGCTCTTATTTGTAAGCACTGATAAAATTGTCTCGATCTATTTTAAAAACCTTAACCATTTGCGAACTCGTTGCAATATTAAGAGATTTAACTAGAATCCACTTGCTACATGTGCTCCTCCTTGGTGAAGTGAAGCTCTAATCACACCAATAGACTATTGCCGGTGATCTAGTTGCATGAACATCTCGTTCAACATCCGGTTTTCAATTGGGGCTACGATGCGGATGGGGTTTCACATCACTTTCCAGTAATTTATCTTCCTGAGGTAGGTGATTTCATTCCCTAAAATTTTAGATAATTTAATTTTCTTTCTTGGTTAATTTACACATGATCTATATTTTATTTTGGTGGTGTAAACATGTTTTAGAAATTCTTTGACATGAATTTGTGTTGAAAATAAATTTTCTAAAGAGAAATTGTTATTTTTGTATATAAGGCTTGTTGTGAAAAATTAGTGGAATTTTTAATTAATTGTTTGAGTATTTTGAAATGTTTTTTTGTTTTTGTTTAAGGTGAGAATTTATTGAAAAATGATTTTTGATAGGAAATAGATGATTTTTGGCAAGTTAGCCTTATTGTGCGCTTTTGAGTATGAGTTGTGATGTGTTTAAATAAAGAAGAATTTGTTTTTGAAATGGAATTTGGTATATGGAAATGGTTTAATAAATGTTGTGAGTGATTTGAAATGTGTTTTATAAGGTCTTGGCATGCTTTTTATTGGGTTTGGGTTTTCTAATAGAAAATGGATCTATCGTGTATGTGTGTTTTAATATGGTGTTCTATGGAAGGGTTTTATGGGTTATTTGAAAGGTGAAAATATTTTTTTCAAAGGAGCATAAATACAGATAGGTTTGGAAGTATTTTATTTAAGGAAATTGACATACTTTTCCCAATTTAACATTTTGTAGCTTTTTTAATGTGAATTTTTAATTATTTTAAAGGGTAGAACGCATGTTTTGAAAATTATTTCGGGTTGTGTACAAATTTTTTAAAAAAGGGTCTTTCTATGAAATTAGTGGATAATTGTTCTATAATCTGGTTTTTTAATTATAAGTGTTCTATAAATTAGTTAATAGATTTATTAAATTATATAATTTTTGTAAATTATGTTTTATGTGGTTATGAGGTGCATTTAATTTTTAAAGTTTCATTTTCATGTGAACTTGGGTGTGTTTTTTTCTGTAAAGCCTTGAAGTGCCTCTAGGGGTTATTTTAGAAAACTTTTTCAATGAATTATTAAAATAAATAATAGGTGTGAGGAATGTTTGTGAAATGATTTTGTGTGCATATGTTTTAAAATGGGGTTTGGGTGTACAATTAGTGGCATACTATTTGTACTTTGTTTATCATGAATTGTGTGTGTAAATGTTCTATGTTTGTGACATGTGAATGTGAAACTTGATTGAGCACAAATAAATGGGGATCCTTGGTAACTATGTAACTTGATTGTGCTGTGTTATGAAATCTTGATGTTTGTACAGTAAAATTATTGTCCATAGAATTAATTTACTGTTTCATATTTATGTTCAATTCATTTATTTTTATTATTACTCACATAATAATATTTTTCTTATACAAGTGGATTCTTTTGTTCGAGTTGGGGTGCTCTGTCCAACTTTTATGCTTCTTCTCCCTTAAAATATTTTCACCCATATAGTGGTGCACTTATTACTTTCGTTCAAGTTATCTCCACTATAACACCCCAATATTTCATAGTTCGTTTTTTATCAATGTAATTCAATAACTTGCACTACACGCAACATCGAGTTCAAGTGCACCACGACTTACCAAACTAGCCGTTAAAAAGAGGTTATGAATAGTATTAACTGAATTTTGAACTATATATAATCCTTATAATTTTAGAATCCATATTATGAGTTTATTAGACATAATTTAAGAACTAATTCATTTTTTTCCGATAAAAGAAGTATTTTTCAAAAAAAGCACTTTTACCGCCTTTTAATGGTGAACCCTTTTTAAATTCAATATTTGAAATTTTTATATATTCAAGTTGAAAAAATAAAATTTTTCATATGAATCGGGATATAAGAATTTATTTTCAATAAAATTTTGGTGTTTTTCTGATAACTTTCAAATTTAGGTGAATTGTGAAAAATACTATATTTTAACTGAAAAAAACTTTTTTAATCAAAAAAATTTATAGTGTTAAATTATACATTTTAAATGGTTTGTAAGTATAAATAGATAATATTTTTACCATTTAATCTAATTCTGGTCATTTTAATTAATTTCACTTTGAGATTGGACATAAACAAGTGTCAATCTTTTGATAGTTATTGTTTTTTAAAAATACGCCTTTTGGTTTTGACAAGGGGAATTAATTTTAAATTAATAAATGCAACATCTATGTTTTTAATTTGGTAAAATAGACTTCATTTTTGAATTTGTAATATCAAAATTCGCTTAGGGTGAATTTTTGTTATTTTTCTGAAAACTTTCAATTTTTGACGAATAGTGAAAAACAATAAGTTATTGTTTAAAATTGACTTTTTATTTAAATAATTAATTATTTTATTTAAATTTATTTTTGGTAAAAATATATTCATAATACCTATATATGTTCAATGTAATTCATGGAGTCATTTTTTAATAATATTAGATATATAAAATTTTATTGAACTTTTCACCGTCTTTTACCAACCTCCTAGGAGAATTTGCAAATTTGCATAAAACTTAATTTTACCACTTATGTGAGTTGAATTTCAAAAATCTGAGAGACATGGTTGACCTCAGTAAGTAAAATTTGGTTCAATAAGATGAAAATAATTTTTTGTGAATAGTAACTTTTGACTTTTATTTACCACAGTTAAAAGTAAATAGGGTAATTAATGGTAAAAATGATATTATTATTACCCTAACACATGTACTAATTCTATTGGATAAGTTAAATTTTACCAAAAAAAACCTTAGTAATAAAATATGATCCTTTAGGTCCACTTAGATTAGATTTGGAAATTTATTATTATTTAATTCAAAGAAGAGTTAAAAGAGTTAAAATGAAAGTTTAATAACTATTTTTTTTAATATAGGGTTATAATTAAGATAAATTCAACTATAAATATTAATTTGAAATATAAAAATATTTCCTACATAATTATATTTTATTTATAATTTTTAGACCATAAATAATTAAATTTATTTATGAAACAATGATGGTGCAATAATTACTGTATTAATGAATGATTAAAATAATTGACATTATTAATATCCAAATAAATGTTATTTGAGAATTTTATAAATTCCAATAATTTTATAGGTTAATATGACATCTTAGGGTTGGTTAGATCAATTATTTTGAAGTAATCATGCTGTTATTATTAAAAAAACAAATACCAAATAGTGTCAAAATTGACATAAAATAGTTTTTAAAAAAAATATTATATTATTAATTGATATAACAGTCCTAAGAATCTAAGGTTCATCCAAAATAATTATATAATTATATATATGAAATTAATGAACCAATTGGGGTTCAATTAGCATTTTATAGTACGTTAATTAACTATATAATATTAAAATACAAAGAGACATGGTAAATGCCTAACTATTTAACTAAGAGTTAAATATAAAAGTTGAGGTTAATATGGTGACCTAAACCTGTGTAAAACCTATTGGTTGAGTGGTTTTAGACCCATCCCCATATTATCCTTTAAATAGTTTAATTTTGAGCCATTAGAAACTGAAAATAAATTTATTATAAAACAGTATTTTAAGTTTTTCCTAAGGTACCCCTCACCCCTCTTATAAAAGGGCACTTCCCCTTATCTCAAATTCACACCACCAAAGCCATTTGACTCAGCCAAAACTAGACCAAATATCCTCCCAACTATCCTACCTTCATCCTAGAGGCCTTACTTTTGTCATAAATCCAACCTAAGGACCCCTTTTTATCAAATCAGAAGGAAGAATCCGAAGAAGAGGTAATGATTTCACCACCCTATTCCAAGTTCTCTTATTATTCCACTTACTCTTTCTTTGTTGTTTCCATTATAAAATAATAACTCGAGTATCTTCTATATAATGTGATGTTATTATAAATATGGCAAAACTATATTCATTATTCTATCCATCTTATGAATGATAATGTCACCATGCGTTTGTACAGACGACTTACCGTCTCCACGTCGTGGTGTAATTTGTTATTCAATGCTATGTTATTTGGATAGATATAATTATGATTAATATTTATATAAATAATGAAAATAACATGATAATGTCTCTGTAAAATTAATGTACCATCCAATTCCACAACTTTTATAAAATGATATTGTCGCTCGTGCGTACGTACGGATTACCGTCTCCACGACGTGATGCGATTCATTTCTATGTTCACCATTCATCGATGGATATAAAATATATATTAATTCTACTGGATATATATATATATATATGTATGTATGTATTTATTTATGTACTAACATATATCTTATTCACTTACTTCTGTTCAATACGATATTAAAACAGAAACAACGTTTATGCGTATGTATGGACTACCGTCTCCATAAATGGTGTTTTCCGTTTCATACATATATATTATAAATATTTATATTCTAAATATATATGATATATGAATCAAGGTTTATATTCTAGAATTATTTAAATCATGACCTAAATGATATGGTCAAGAATAACAAGTCAAAATACGTATGATAAAGAAAGCGATTATTACCCGAAATGTTAATTTAACATGAAAATAATTATTAAATGGGTAGTATAAAGTCATAAATGAATAATGCATGATATAATAAATATTAATATGGTTATCGTATAATCTAATAACATACAATTTTCATTATACAGAAGGTTAAATGTACCCTCGACTAAAGGAAAGTGCAAGGTAAGGGTTAATTGCACTATCTCTTTATTATCCGTGGTTGTTTTTACATAAGTATCTACTGGGACATATTTACTATCCCTATCTATGTTTTATAAAAGAGTTTTCAAAGGGATTATTTTAAGGGAATTTTTACTAAAACATTATTCTAAATGTTTTAAATATTTATTCTTCTAAATCATTCTCATTAATGTCCATGTTTTCAAAATGGTTTTAAAGAATTTATTTATATGGACATGAATGTTTTTAAAATGTTAATTCCTTTGAAAAATTTCAAAGTGTTATGGGACACTTTGATTAAAAAATGTCTTTAAATGTCTTCCTTTTTAAATTGTGTGACTTTTAGATGTTTTCATGAAAAAATATATTTCTCTCAAAGAGTTTTACAAATCATTTTCATCTATGTCAACATCCTTTGATGGATTCTAAACTTGTTTGAAGTTGATTTATTATGATACAAATCTTCCATATTGTATTGATGTATTTGTGATATGTTTGACTGTGGATGTGTTATTTTTATACCATTCATGGTTTATGGATAAATTATTGACATTTTGTATGCTAGTTTTAATATGAATGTTTATGTTATGTTTCAACCTTTTCCTATGAGGAATTTAGTGGATTTAGTAAGTAACGGGTGGAGCCCGCTATAGCTACTCAATGATTCGGTAGGTCTCATGAGACAAACTAGTGTCTTGGGACAAGGCCTTGACAAAAATTTTATTTGAAGTCTTGGCACAAGGTCTTGACTATGTGGTAATGATGTCCGGCGTTAGGCATTCCCTCATTATGAAATTAGTTATTACATGTGATTATTTGACTAGTAGAATATCCATGTGCATGTTTATATGGTAATGTTTGAATTATTTTTTCCATATTATGTTCAAGTTTATATTTAAAAGGCTATTATTTTTATTACACATCTTGCCTTAAATGTTTATAGCTTCCACTAAATTATTCACCCTTACTGAGCATCTGAGCTCACCCATTTCTTATGTTTTATTTTCTTAGGATCCCAATAAGTGTTTAATATTTGAGATGCATGGTTAAGCTAAGGGAACAATGACATTATCAAAGGATTATTTTTTTTTGTTGTACGTTAGAAAGTGTAATGTAACATTCATGTATGCAATCTATTTTCCAAGACAGCTAAACTGATCGGTCTTTTGGGACTTGATTCCTTGTAATCATACCAATGTATTAAAATAATGCATCATCTCTGGGTAACTGGGGTCAGGTTGTTATAGTTGGTACCAGAGGAAGTTTAGAAATAAACATGGAAACTAGATTAAGATAAACTATAATTAGAGAACATTACCCGAAGATAGACTTTGAGTATTAGTATAGAATAACTTCCTAGAATTTTGGTATTGTAGAGATTTCATGAGATTTCCAAGTAAATACATCCCTGTCTGGGTACGAGAAGGAAGAGGTGGCTCTAGCACAGATGTACCTTGGGGTAAAACTTGAAAACACCGCTTTGAGATAGACTCAAACGGGAATTGGTGCATGACAATGGGCCTTACTGCACTCTTGGTTACGACACTCTTGGGGATATTCTTTGGATAATTCTCATTTTCTTTAAAAATCATTATGAAGGATTTACGAGTATATACCTCCTCAAAGAATATGTTTTTATGGATTATATCCATAAACTGTTCAATTTACGTTAGGTATTTTACAAATTTGGAATTTATCATTGTAATTCATAAACTGACATAGTGTATGCCACTGTATAGAAATGGTGCCCAGTAGAAGGAATGTGAACTCCAACAATACGTATGATCCAAAGAGTAAGAAGGATCATATCTTTCATGGTATTAAGCCAACATTTAGAAGGGAAATAGTCTCCCATGTATTTTCAACATATGAAAAAATAGTATCATGTGTTAATAAGATAATTAAATAATTCTTTGAGTCCTATGGATTTAAAGGGAATCAAGAGAAGAAAAGGATGAAAGAGAGAAATATGGATAAAGGGAAGAGGGAAAAGAAGGATTTTCCCATATGTGATAACTGTGGAAAGAATCACCTTCGTAAAAGCTTGAAGGGAATGAGAGTTTGTTATAAGTGTGGAGAAAAAGGACACCAAGTACGTGATTGCAAGGGTAAGAAAAAAGTTTCAAATGTAAAATGCTTAATCTTCAAGGAGTTGGGACACTACGTGAATCAATGTCCAAATCATCAGAGTATACCCCAAATGCTGCTATTGGATAAGAATCAAGTTATTATAATAACGAATATGAAGAGGAATGAATAAGAGTTTTTATGTTCTTATTAAAGTATTATGTCATTTGAGTGTTGTATCAACGATGTACTGGTTATATGAATTATGGAAATAAATAAGGATTGTACTGCAGTACTATTTCATTGTGAATTTCAGATTATATGGTCCTAATACTAAGGTAGTAATTTTGGAATAAGAGATGTTCGATTTGGATAAATTATATTGGATATTCTTGACTATCTTGGAATTGATTAATGGTTTGTTTATTTCATTATTGTTGGAATATTCAAAATTTTTTGATATAAGGAATATATCTAGTATTATATAAAGGATAAGGGAGCATGAATGTAATCAATAAGGTTTTATGGTAATTCAGGGTGTTACCATGTTTTAAAATAATACATGATAAATGTGTTAACATGTTATTACATGGAAAAAAGGATCTTCATTGTGTTTAACTTCCTTATAAAATTTGGATGGTGAGTTTGGATAGATGTATTTTGGATAAGTCTAAAGGTTAGAATAAATGATTTTTGAAATTGGATATTATTGTTAAGGGTATTTTTGGATTGTTATAAAAAGGACAACACATAGACCATGTGACAATCCATCTCATCGAACAAAGCTGCGGGAATCGAACCCACACTATAGTGTGATTGGGATTTATCGCCTACCATTGGACTATATGAAGTCCATGGATTGTATAATGTAATTTTTTTTAAAAGGTCTGATAGGTTAATTATAAATTCATTATTTTTGTAACCCTATATGATTAAGATAAATAAAATATTTTTTTGAAATCTTTTGGAGTGAAAGATGAGTTTGTGGTAGGAATTAGTCAAAGGATGTAACTCTACTTGTCAAGTATATATATATATATATTCCCTCTTATTAAGACTAAATTTTTTTAACCAAATTTCTAATATGAGTTATCCACAAAGGTTTTTTCTATTTTCAACCTTTTATTTTTGAAGAACAATTTCAAATTGTGAGGAAAATTTTTTTTGAAGGAGGGGAGAATGTAACACCCCAAGATTTCATAGTACGTTATTTCATCAATGTCATTCAATAACTTGCACTATACGCAACACCGAGCTCAAGCGCACCAGGACTTACCAAACTAGCCATTTAAAAGAGGTTATGAATAGTATTAACTAAATTTTGAACTATATATAATCCTTATAATTTTATAATCCATATTATGAGTTTATTAGACATAATGTAAGAACAAATTCATTTTTTTCAGATAAAAGAAGTATTTTTCAAAAAATGCACTTTTATCACCTTTGAATGGTGAACCCTTTTTAAATCCAATTTTTGAAACTTTTATATCTTCAAGTTGACAAAATAAACTTCTTCTTTAGAATCGGGACATAATAATTTAGTTTCAATAAATATTTGGTGTTTTTCTGATAACTTTCATATTTGGGTGAATAGTGAAAAATAATATATTTTAACTGAAAAAACTTTTTTAATCAAAATAATTTATTGTGTTAAATTATACATTTTAATGGTTTGGAAGTATAAATAGATTATATTTTTACCATTTAATCCAATGCTAGTCATTTTAAGTAATTTCACTTTGAGATTGGACATAAACAAGTGTTAATCTTTGGATAGTTATTGTTTCTTAAAAATATGCCTTTTGGTATTGACAACGAGAATTAATGTTAAATTAATAAATTCAAATTCTATTTTCTGAATTTGGTAAAATAGAATTTATTTTTGAATTCTGAATATCAACATTATATTATGGTAAATTTTTTGTATTTTTCTAAAAACTTTCAATTTTTGATGAATAGTGAAAACATTGAGTTATTGTTTTAAAACGACTTTTTTTAAATAATTATTTATTTTATTTAAATTTATTTTATGTAAAAATAGATACATAATACCTATATATGTTCAATGTAATTCATTGGTGTCATTTTTTAATAATATAAGATATATAAAATTTTATTGAACTTTTCACCGTCATTTACCCACCTCCTAGGAGAATTTGGAAATTTGCATAAAACATAATTTTACCACTTCTGTGAGTTGAATTTCAAAAATCTGGGAGACATGGTTAACCTCAGTAAGTAAAATGTGGTTCCATAAGATGAAAATAATTTTTGGTGAATAGTAACTTTTGACTTATTTACCACAATTAAAAGTAAATAGGGTAATTAAGGGTAAAAATGATATTATTCTTACCCTAACACATGTCATAATTCTACTGGATTTGTGTAATTCGAACAAAACAGACCTTAGGAATAAAATATGACCCCTTAGGTCCACTTGGATTAGATTAGGACATTTATTATTATTTAATTCAAAGAAGAGTTAAAAGAGTTAAAATCAACATTTAATAACTAAAACATTTTTAATATAGGGTTATGCATAAGATAATTTAGACTATAAATATTCATTAGAAAAATAAAAATATTTCCTACATAATTATATTTTATTTATAATTTTAGAAATTAAATAATTTAATTTATTTATGACATAATGATGATGCAATAATTACCGTATTAATGAATGATTAAAATAATTGACATTATAAATATCAAAATAAATGAAATTTGAGACTTTTTATAAATTACACTAATTTTATAGGTTAATATTACATGTTAGGGTTGGTTATATAATTTTTTTAGAAGTAATCATGCTATTATGATTTAAAAAAAACGAATTCCAAATAGTGTAAAAATTGACAAAAAATAGTTTTTAAAACAAATATTATATTATTAATTGATATAATAGTCCTAAAAATCTAAGATTAGAAAAAAATATTTATATAATAATATATATGACATTAACAAACCAATTTGGGTTATATTGGAATTTTATAGTCAGTTTATTAACCATATAATATAAAAATACAAAGAGACATGGTAAATGTCAAACTATTTAACTAAGAGTTGAATCTAAAGGTTATGGTTAATATTATGACCTAAACATGTCTAAAACCTATTGTTTGAGTGGTTTTTGACCCATCAAGACCTTATATTTTAAATAATTTATTTTGGAGCCATTAGAAACCGAAAATGAATTTATTATAAAATAATATTTTAAGTTTCTCCTAAGGTGCCCCTCACCCCTCTTATAAAAGGGAACTTCCCCTTCTCTCAAACTCAGACCTCAAAATCCATTTGGATCAGCCACACCCTTCCCAAATATCCTACCAACTTTCCTACCTTCATCCTAGAGGCCTTCCTTTGGTCATAAAGCCAAAATAAGAATCCCTTTTGATCAAATCAAAAGGAAGAACCTGAAGAAGAGGTAATGATTTCACCACACTCTTTCAAGTTCTTTTATTCTTCCACTTACTCTTTCTCTATTGTTTCCATTATAAAATAATTACTAGAGTATCTTCTATATAATTTTTTGTTATTATAAATATGGAACAAATATATTAATTATTCTATCCATCTTATGAATGATAATTTCACCATGCGTGCATACGCACGACTTACCGTCTCCACTCCGTGGTGTAATTTTTTATTCAACGCTATGTTATTTGGATGGATATAATGATCAGTAATATGTATATAAATAATAAAAATAACATGATAATGTCTCTGTAAAATTAATATACAATCCAATTCCACACCTTTATGGAAATTATATTGTCGCTCATGTGTACGTACGGAAAACCGTCTCCACGATCCGATGAGATTCGTTTCCACATTCACCACTCATCGATGATTATAAAAATATATATTAATAATTAGTATGTAATATATGACATAATAATTCTACTAGAGATATATATATTTATGTACTTACATATATCTTATTCAGTTACATCCGTTCAATACGATATGAAAATAGAAACAGCGTTTATGCGTACGTACGACCTACCGTCTCCATAAATGGTGTTTTCCATTTCATACATATATATTATAAATATTTATATTCTAAATATATATGATATATGAATCAAGGTTTATATTCTATAAGTATTTAAATCATGACCTAAATGATACGGTCAAGAATGAAAAGTCAAAATATGTACGATAAAGAAAGCGATTTTTACCCGAAATGTTAATTTAACATGAAAATGATTATTAAATGGGTAGTATAAAGTCATAAATGAATCATGTATGATATCATAAATATTAATATGGTTCTGGTATAATCTAATAACATACAATTTTCATTATACAGGAGGTTAAACGTACCCTCTACTAAAGGAAAGTGGAAGGTAAGGGTTAATTTCACAATCTCTTTATTATCCGAGGTTGTTTTTACATAAGTATATACTGGTACATATTTACTATCCATGTCCATGTTTCATAAAAGAGTTTTCAAAGGGATTCTTTTTAAGGTAATTTTTACTAAAACATGATTCTAAATGTTTTAAATATTTATTCTTCTAAATCGTTCTCATTAATGTCCATGTTTTCAAAATGGGGTTTTAAGGATTTATTTATATGGACATGAATGTTTTTAAAATGATAATTACTTTTAAAAGTTTCAAAGTTGTATGGAACAATTTGATTAAAAAATGTCTTTAAATGCCTTCCTTTTTCAATTGTGTGACTTTTAAATGTTTTCATGAAAAATAGATATTTGTCTCAAAGAGTTTTACAAATCATTTTCATCTTTGTAAACGTCCTTTTATGGATTCTAAACTTGTTTGAAGTTGATTTATTATGATAAAAATCTTCCATATTGTATTAAAGGATTTGTGATATGTTTGACTATAGATGTTTTATTTTTATACCATTCATGTTTTATGGATAAAGTATTGACATTTCATATGCTAGATTTAATATAAATGTTTATGTTATGTTTCAACCTTTTCATATGAGGAATGCAGTGGACTTAGTAAGTGACAGGTGGAGCCCGCTATAGCTCCTCAATGCATCGATAGGTCTCATGAGATAAACTGGTGTCTTGGCATAAGGCCTTGACAAAAATTTTATTTTTAGTCTTGGCACAAGGCCTTGACTATGTGGTAATGATGTCCGACGTTAGGCATTCCCTTATTATGAAATTAGTTATTACATGTGATTATTCGACTAATAGAATATCCATATGCATGTTTATATGTCAATGTTTGATTTATTTTTTCCATATTATGTTCAAGTTTGTGTTTAAAAGGCTATTGTTTTTATTACACATCTTTCCTTAAATGTTGATAGCTTTCACTAAATTATTTACCTTTACTGAGCATCTGAGCTCACCCCTTTCTTATATTTTATTTTCCCAGGATCCCAAAAAGTGTTTTATGTTTGAGATGAAAGGTTAAGATAAGGGAACAATGGCATTATCAAAGGATTATTATTTTTCGTTGTATATTATAAAGTGTAATGTAAGGTTCATGTATGTAATCTATTTTTCAAGAATGCTGAACTGATCGGTCTTTCGGGACTAGATTCTTTGTAATCATGCCAATGTATTAAAATAATGCACCGGCTCTGGGTAACTATGGTTGGGGCGTTACATCCACTGAATTTTCACGAAGAGAAAAGACGCTGCCTTTTCCCAATCACAGAGGTAATTTTGATGTTTACACAGTGAAATCATTGTCCATAGAATTAATTTATTAGTTCATGTTCATGTTTAATTTATTACTTATTAGTATTACCCACATAATAATTTTTTTTCTTATATAGGTGGATTCTTTTGTTTGAGTTGGGGTGATCTAGACAACTTTCATGATTCTTCTCCTTTAAAACATTTTCACCCCTACAGTGGTTAATTAATCACATTTTTCTAGTTACCTCCACTTCCATTGTATGAATTGAAAAGATGTTTTCTCTTCTCAATCAAAGAGCTAATCTTGATGTTTTCATTGTAAAATTATTTTTGATATAATTAATATATTTTTTCATATTTACTTTTAATTTTTTTCTTATTAGTTTTAGTCACATAATAATTATTTTCTTATACCGATGAATTCTTTTGTTTGAGCTGATGTGGTTTCTTCGAAGCTGCTCATGCGGTGTTGGAAGTTTAAAAAAGAAAGTCAATAGAAATCCGGGAAACATTGATAGTTAGGATTGTTTTTGTAACATACCAAGTAAATAAATAATACTACATTATAAAGTTTATCAATATTTGTGAATAAAATTTCAATATTACTTTAAAGGTAATGCTATGCTTGATGGCGTACCCAATACGCAACAACGATTTTCATTAAAATCTTACGTTGCACACTAATAATATAATAATATTAAAATAGTTAACGCCTAGCCGTTGTAATAGAGGGAATGAAAAAAAATAACTACAAAATGATTACATATGTTTTTTAAATTTGTTTACATTTATTCAATAAATTTTGGAGGCTTAAAATCCAAGTGAATCCAATTTTAAGAATAAATACTCTAATATTTTTAAAAGATTATTTTACTGCCTTTTGATGGCGAAACTTTTTTTAAATCTAACTTTTGACAATTTTATAAGCTCTATTTGTCAAAATAAACGTATTCTTTATGATTGGGACATTGAAATTTACTTTGGATAAATTTTTGGTATGTTTCTGACAATGTTCATTTTTTTAATGAATAGTGAAAAATATTACATTTTACATCAAAACTGCTTTTTCATCTAATTTAAATATATGGTTAGATTATCTTTTTTATTGGTTTTAAAGTTTAATTATAATATATTTTTACAATTTAATTCAATTTTGGTAATTATAATTAATTTCACTTTGAAAATGGACATAAACAAGTGCCAAACCTTTCATAGATATTGCCTCCAAAAAAGCCGCTATTTGTTTTGACAGCGGGAATTAACTATATGATTTATTAATGAAACTTTTATGTTTTGAATTTGGTAAAATGAACTTAATTTATGAATTTTAAATATCAAATATATCTTAGGGTTAATTTTTGGTATTTTTCTGATAATGCTTTTTTTAATAGTGAAAAATACAGTTTTTAATTCAAAATTGCCTTTTCATCCAATTTAATTTTATATTTAGATTGTCATTTTAAATGTTTTTAAAGTATAATTGAATTATGTTTTTATCTCTTAATACAATTTTCTTCATTGGAAGTAATTTCACTTTTCAATTAGATGTAAAAATAAGTCAATCTCTTGATAAATTTTACTTGTTAAAAACCCGTCTTTTGTTTTGACAACGAGATTTACTTTTACATTAATTACTACAATTTATGTGTTTTGAATTTTAGGAAATGGATTCCATATTTGGAATAATAATTTCCAAATTTTTTAATTAATACTCTTTTGTTTTTGGACATTATTAATAGTAAGGATGGTAATTTTCTTTAATTATCTTGTTTAATTAGAAATCAGGTAATTAAGGGTAGGAAAAAAATATCATAGAAATATAAAATGATCCCAAAATGTGTCATAATGATATTTTTGGTGTCATGACCGACCATTGGATTCCTTGTGCCAACCTTGGGACCCCATTGAATCACTTTAGTGTGATAGTTACCTTTTATAAAAAATTTTTAAAGAAAGGAAAATTTAACCAAAGTATGTAACACCTAAGTAAAATAATTTTAATTTTGTCTACATAAACGATCTATTAGACAATAAATAGTAATTGGAAAGAAAAAAATATTTCCTACATCATGATATTTGTTTTATAATTTTTAGACATTAAATAAATTATTTTATTTATGACACCGTGATGATGCAGTGATTACCTCATAAATGAACGATTTAAATAAAATGCGAAGATAGGGTGAAATCTAAGTCTTACACTTGTCAAAAACCTATTTTATGGGTGGATTTAGAAACATTATCACCTTATCCTAGAAATATATCCGTTTTTGACCTTTAAAATCTGGAAATAATTTTATAATAAAGTAATATTTTATAACTTTCCAAGAGTGCCCCTCCTCTTCTCTTATAAAAGGCCCCCCACCTTTACCACATTACCCACAACTCTAAAACCTTTGGATCGGCCAACCCCTGACCATTTAATCTCTCCACATCTCTATCTTTATCATTGAAGCCTCACCATAGGCATAAAGCTCTTCAAGGAACCCTTTCGGTACAAACTAAAGGGAGTTACCTCATTTAAAGGTAATGTCTTCTCTTATATTCTTTTGTTTTATTTTGCTTCTCCAACCCCCTAAACTCTTTTTATTCATTTATTTTGTAAAAAAACAGTATCTTAAATATAATAGGATGTTGTTATAAGGATTATTAGAGCTACACTTAGACACAAATCCGTATAATGGTTAAAGAACATACTGTTTCTGTGGATGGAGAATTACTGCCTCATGAAACGATGATTGTTCAATATTCTTTTAACACCTTTAAAGGTGGCCATTATGATGTCACTGTATTTTATATATGATATATATGGTATTTATTTTTTATATATTCTTCTGTATTTTTTTTTAAAAACATACCTCTATTCTTTTCATGTTGTGCAAATGCGATAATTTCATATGAGGAAGTGCGGACTACCGCCCCCTCAGGTGATGTGACTCCTTCATGAAATACATGGAATGCATAAAGAATGAAATTAATGAACTCATGTGACCTATAAAACATATATATTATACTGGAATTATAATATATATATATCTCTCAATTATTTTTAATTCCATTAATATGACAAAGAAATGAAAGTAGCATTCATGCGTACGTACGGCCTACCGTCTCCATGAACAGTGCATTTCATTTATTTTTATATCCAAATGTTATGGAATAGTATAAAATGAATATTTAGTGGATATATATGATATTTAAATCATTAATACTATCCTATAGATGATTTACTTATTACTACATGGACAATCATTTTCAAACAAGTTTATTTTTGACTCATGTACCAAACATCGACAAAAAAGTATGATATGAACTCACATTATTAACCAATTATTATAACATTGTAATATGTGATATTAACTGAATAATAATATTTAAATGAGGACCTTAAGAAATTATAAATTGACCAAAGTTTATTATTCAGGAATATAAATAAATGAACAAGACAAGTCGAACTTGAGGTAAGGGATCCAACCTCTTTCTTTCTTTTAAAGTACTCTCTTTTATGTAACTTATTTTAAGCTCCTATTTATTATGTTGGGTGATGTTCTTATATATTAATCTTTATGTAAATTTTATTTTAATATGATGAGATACCCTATTTGATCCCATCAATCCATTTTTAAAAGTTTTATGTGGCGCCGTTAGGCTACTGAATTTTCATAAGGGGATTTTCATCTCACTTTTTTATTCCCGTGAGATTCATGCTACATTGGAAACTATTTTATTTTGTGTGGTGTATGTACTACCCATTATTTTAATATTTGTATAATATAATATCATTTATGGGTATTTACATCTTCATTTTATGACCCTTCTTTCATGGGGTGTACGTTTCGAAAGTTACCCAAATCGGTAAGGGAACCTTTCACACTCCTCTTTTTAAATGACTTATTTTTGTTATGTCTTTTAATTTACATATTCTTATGTTTGGATATGTTATTATATATCCTTATTTATGTAAATTTTATGTCCAAGTTATGAGATACCATTTTCTCTCTCATCAACTCATTTTTTGAATTTTAAAGTGATGCCGTTAGGCTGTCAAATTTTTGCAAGGGAACTTCTTAAACCCAATTTCAATTCTTTGGGTTAAAACTCTATTTATTGATTATGTCATACTATGAATATGTGTGGATGACCTCTGATTTTTTTACACTTAATATCCTCTTATATTGGGTGTGTTTATATTTATCACACATAATTATGAGATTTATTTATCCTTAATTTAAGGATACCATCTTTATGAGGGATTTCATCTCAATTTACATTTCTATTGAGACTTCATTTCTGATATGCACCAATTCACTCTTATATGGTGTATATACTGTCCTTTGACATGGTATATCATGAATCCCTTTATTCTCATGATATTATAAAGTTCTGATTAATTGTCATTCCTCAATTATTTGTATTCAAGTGTCTCTTATTTTGTTAACAACCTTTTAACTATAATATCATTTTAAATGTTTTAATTATTTATTCTTATAAATATTTCTCATTAATATCCATGTTTTAAAAATGGTTTTAAGGATTTATTTATATGGATATTAATGGTTTAAAATGTTAAAAGCTTCAAGGTGGTATGGGACACTTTGATTCGAAAATCTCTTTATTAAATGTTTTAAGTGGTTTTGAAAATGGTTTTTAGAATTGATTTATTATTTTTTCAATATATTAAAATGTTATATTGTTATTTCAATGTGGAAATGTTATCTTTCATTTATGCTTAAGTTATGTGCTATGATTATGTTATGGTTCTTGGGCATTGTTTATGAAGATGGGTGGTTCCGTGATAAACTAAGGGCGGGTGAGCCCGATACAGCTCTCCAATGCATTGGGTAATGTGAAGGGGTTAACCGTTAAGGTTTATCCGAAGAGATTTAAGGAATATACTATGATGGATATTCCAAACGTAACCATGAGGGTTACTCCCTACGTAAGAATGTTATGAATTCCTCAAGTTACATTTATGTCTTATGACTTCTATGAGTTGTTTGTAAATCTTATGATTTCATGAGGTATGTTAAATTGCTTATACTTTATGAGTAAAGTATGATTTCATTGATTCTTATGTATACATGGACTAATGTTTTATTTCCTTATTTTTATAACCCTTACTGAGTTTTTTATTCTCATCCCATGTTTTTTTGAAATTTTTTTTCACAGGACATAAAGTTGAATAGGGTCAAGGATGGGATCCAGGAAATGTCAAGCTGTCTAAAACAAGGAACTAGACATGACTCTTTTGTTCAAGAGTTTTTATTTTTTGTGAAAAAATGGAAGCTGAGTATATGTGTCTACTTTGTAACCTTTGATATGTAATAGTTATGTCCTAGTTCTCTAAAACTCTAAACCGGAAAAGATCCTCAATGTGAAATATTCATTTTATTCCATAATATGTAATGTTTAAGTCTGGGTCCTTATAGATGGTATCAAAGGTCGGTTTAGATAACTTTAGAGGTTAGAGTGTTGTTTAATCATAAGTGAAAAGTTTTATATAACCACAATGGTTATTATATTAGATAGTGTCATTTTTATTTTGAAGGTTGTAATGAGTATGAGATAACTTGGATAAGTATATCTTAGTGCTTATCTTCCTCTTTAGTACATGATGATTTTGTTGATATACTCACACTGAACTTTTTGGTTTTAGTAAATGGATGGATCTAGCAGGCACCAAAGTGACAATGGGTTTGAAGGAAACTTGGTGGTTCTCTGAGTAAGAAACTGGATGAAATGGGGGATTCAATGAGAAATCTCGTGGTTATTCTAAACCAACTATCAGGAGTCATTATCAACCACTTGAACCTTGGTGAGTTCTCTAATGCCTCTTGTATGAGAGAACCTACTCTATGTGGAAGTTCATGTGATAATTATAAAGGTAACCATTAGGGTTTATATGATCCTTACTTTTGAGGTAATTATGGGTTACTATATGTTATGATGGAAGATGAAAGGAATGAGGTAAAATTATGTTATGGTTATTTTTGAAGATTTTATCTCTTATTGGGGAATGTTTTAAGAATTATATAGTTTTGGAAAAAGGAAAACACACAGACCGTGTGACAACCCGTCGTGTCGGACAAAGCTGTAAGAATCGAACCCACAACCAAAGTGCAACTGGTATTTATCACCTACCACTGGACTACGTGAAGTCCCTGGTTAGTTTGAATGATTCTTTTTAGTTAGATGACATTATGAATTAAGAGTAAGTTGATTTTGGGTTATCAATGGAAATGATTATCCTATCCTAGAGGATATTTGATTAGGTTAATTAATTTTCATTATGAGACTATAAGAGTAACTGATGTTATTTTGGAGAAAAATGTTAAGATTTATCTTAGGAGACTATGTGATTAAATCCTTCAGAGATTTGGGTTTCAATCTTAGTTTGGTTTACTTTGAATAATTTTATGGATAGATGTTTATTGAATGGTCTTTGTTGAACTTTGGGTTTTGTTTGAAAAATTTTGGAGATTAAGAGTAGTTTTTATTTTTGTAAAAAAAATATCTTTTTTGGGTATTATCTAATCTCGTACTAAACTTTTTGGTTTGGTTTTGGTTGAGATCTAAAGACATGTGAAATATATAGTTCTCTTTTGTGGATTAGTTGATTCTCAAGAAGTTGATAACAGTACTCTTAATGCAAACAAGTATTCCTAAATACTCGTCTTTTGGTGAACATATGAGTTTGATTAAGGAATCTAGTAAAAGTTGAAAGTCTACGTGACAAGTAAGTATGTTTCATTATGATTTAGTTAAGCTCAAAAATAAATTCCTCAATGAAGAGTAACTTAAAACAAAAATGTTTTCTGTTAACTTTTACTACTGGGGAATCGAATATCGTTTAACCCATCACAAGTTTGTGATTTTATTGTGGTTAAATTTCTCCTAGACATGTTTACTATCACTCTCCATCAAGACATGACCCTTTGTTTCTTCCTCCATATCCATATTTCCATACTTTTAATCCTAGTATGGGTTAACTTGGGTGACCTTTGCACTTCTCTCCCTTTATTTTAAAGTGATATATTTACTAACTCTTGTTCCGATGTGGGACTTTCAATGATGTTTCTAAGCCCAATTTTGAAATTGCGAGGACGCAATTCCCAAAAGGGGGGAAGGATGTAACATCCCAGGTAAATAAATAATAATACATTCTAAGGTTTATCAATATTTGTGAATAAAATGTTAATATTACTTTAAAGTGAATGCTATGCTCGATGGCGTACCCAATACGCAACAACGAGTTTCTTTGAAATCTTACGTTGCACACTAATAATATAATAATATTAAAATAGTTAACGCCTAGCCGTTGTAATGGAGGGAATGAACAGAAATAACTACAAAATGATTACATATGTTTGTTAAATATTTTTACATTTATCCAATAAATTTTAGAGGTTTAAAATCCAAATGCATCCAATTTTAAGAATAAATACTCTAATATTTTTAAAAGATTGTTTTACCACCTTTTGATGGTGAAACTTTTTTTAAATATAACTTTTGAAAAATTTATAAGCTCTATTTGTCAAAATAAACTTACCAATATAAGTCAGAAGAGGCACAAATTTTCTATTAATATTCATCCAATGAATTTGAGATCTCCTCTAACCTCTTTTCCACTTCCTATAGAGATTAATTGAAGAAACGAGAACCTATATCCAACGTTATTGTCTTATATTAAAGTAAAAGTTCTCTCACAATCATCAATATGTTGAAGGATTCATTAATTCTCAGTTATTAGACCTAGAGATAAATGATTGATTTATCATAAGTCTTTCAGATTATGTGTGTGTATGGATGATATAGAGGGTTCCGAATTCAGTTCCTTCAAGAAACAATCACCGATGATTAGTGCTACACATGTTCAATAAAAATTGAATAGGGTATGGTTTTAATTTTATTTTTCATGGTTAATTATATCACATGAGATGCTTATATTTTTACTGGGGGTGGTTTCATAATTGTAGATTATGTTACATAATAAATCCAGTTGTAAATTATTTTAATTTCCATTGCTTTTACACATCCACTGTACATCGGGTGCCAACACTGGGACCTATCCAGGGTAAATTGGAAAATCTACCCAATTAGACAACTTCAAAATTATTTTCTGACAGTTCCTTTGATTTTTATTGGTCACATTTACACTTACGATAATCTATTGTATAGTTGTGATCATTATTGGGCCTCAATAACTGTATATTAAAAAAATACATTGTTTTTATCTTATGTGGATGTACTTTTGATAAAATGTTTATATCTCCTAAATGATGTCTCAAATAGGAAAACTGAGACTACAATTGAGTCAGGAATGATGGGTTTTCCCTAATATTAGTGTTAGTTTAATTATCAATAAGACCCTTTTTTGTTTTCTATCATGAATGGATTAATTAATTAAATTAATAATTTTTTTGATTAATTGATTGATCTATTATGGTGAAACCCTAAGGTAAGACTATAAATCCCATGTTACCCCCTCAAGGGTTAGTAGTTCTTTATATCATCATGAACCTTATAGGGAAGGATATTGGGGAGGTCATATCATGAGAAGATAATATGGAAATGATATTAAATAAAAAAATAGGAAGCAAACTTTTTGTGTAATCTTCCTAATTAAAGATAAGGTTGATCGATTGGTCAGTGGATTTAAACCAAGTATCTAAAGGTTGTTATCCATAAGGGACTTCATTTTCTATTAGGAAATAGTTTGATGTTCTATCAAAGAGGAAATTGATATTGGAGTTTCCCATTAATAATTTGGTCTTGATAATAAAAGGAAGATAAAATTTAAAGGAAACTCTAAAAACCACAGAGAAAAGAAAATGATATTTCTTTTATTCTCAATTTTTGGGAGGAAAAATGGAGAAAATTTTCTTAAGGGGGCCGTTAAATATTTTAAGTGTGGAAAGGAAGGTCATTTGGTAATCTATTATCAAAGTTATACAAATAAGTTAACTAAATATGTGAATATAGAGAAGGATCCATAGAATGCACCACCCACAATCCAGTGTTTCTAATGCAAGGAGTATGGGAATTATTTTGACCACCCAAATTTGAAATTTAATAACAATTATGGAATTTAATACCCTCATAAGCTAAGTGAAAAAGAGAACACTATTTATGATATAGGGGTGTGATAGAAACATGGTTAAAGGTACACTTACCATCTACTTTATAATTTTAATATATTTTTTATTTCGTATCCAAACACTCTTATATCCAAGGAGTTTTATAAGGGTATAAAAATTTCACACTAATTATTACATGATGAATTAGAATTAGAAACACCTAATGGTATGGTGATCACATCTAAATTATATGATTCTTCCCCAGTTTAAGTTTGTGGGAATGTACTTCTAGAAAACACATTAATCTTCCTCTTTTTAAATTTGATGTTATCTTAGACATGGATTGGATTTTTATATATAAATCCCATAGAAATTATAAAGGAAGGGTAGTATTTTTTGATATTCCAAACTAAAATATGATTATCTACCAGTGCAAGAATAGATATGAACTTCCAATGTATATCAAAACCATTTTATGGGTCATGATTCCCATTAAAAAGGTATGTTTATCTCAATTGGTTGGGGAGAAACTACATATAGATGATATTTCTATTGCATGGGAGTTTATTTATTAATTTCTGAAAAAAATTCATAGTATTCTACCAAATTGTGAAGTTGAGTTCTCAATATAACTCATTCCTAGCACCATACATATTTCCAAGACTCCCTATAGAATGGCCCCGACTGAGTTGCATGAATTTAATAAGAAACTCTAGGGGAATATTTATATGGTATTCATTTATCCAAGTGTGCCACCTTGGGATGAACCTATTTTTTTTAATAATAAATATGGATCAATGTTACTATATATTAATTATTGGGAACTAAACAAGATCACAATAAAGAATAAGTATCCTCTACCCCGTATTGATGATTTTGTTTGACCAAATTTACATAGATCAATACCTTTTCTAGATTGACCTATGTTCTAGATGTCTTCAATTAAGGGTTAAGAAAGAGGATATACCTAGGAAAACATTAAATATAAGGTATAATCACTATGAATATATAGTGATTCCATTTAGTCTTACTAATCACACCACTATATTCATGGATTTAATGAATAGAGTCTTTAGAGATTAACTTGATTAGTTTTTGGACTTCTTTATAGATGATATAATTATTTATTCAAAGTTAAAGGAAGATAATGAATACCACTTATGAATTATGTTGAAGACCCAAAGTAATGAGAAACTATATAATAAATTTACAAATTTTGAATTTTGGCTACAAAAGTTTTCATTTTTGGATCATATAATCTCAGGAGTGGGTATATCAGTAGACCCATCAAAGAAAAATGATATTGAACACTTTCCTAGGAAAACCACAGTGATTGAGATATATAGTTTTATTGTTTTGGTTTGATATTATTAACACCTTCTGGAAAATTTGTCTTAGTTTTCCAATCCACCTATGTTGTTAACTTAGAAGGGATCCATGTTTTTTAGACATATGAATGTGGGGAAAATTTCAAGAAACTAAAGAAAATTTTAGTTTGTGAACCCATTCTTACGTTATAATATAGTGGAGAAGGGTTTTCAATATTCAGTGACACATCAAAGAAGGGATTAGGATGTTTTCTCATGTAGAATGACAAGGTGATATCTTATGCATCATGACACATCAAGGTTCTTGGGAAAAATTAAGCCAAGTCATTATTTAGAGTTATTAGTTATAATTTTTTTATTAAAGATATATAGGCATTATATTTATAGAGAAAAGTGTGATATATATACTGATAATAAAATATTAAAGCATATATTCAAATAGAAGGAGTTGAATATGCGCCAACAAAGATTGTTGGAGGTGATTAATGATTATGATTATTTAATACAATACTTCCCTGAGGAGGAAAATATGGTGGAAAATTATTTTAGTTGAAATTATAATTATGGCTAATTTATGATGAGGATCACAAAATATCTAATTTTTATGGATTTTCAACGGATGGATATAGAAATCTTAAAGGAAGGGGGGGGGGGATCTTATCTTTCTCAAGTAAGTGTTCAAATATGTATCCAAGTGAAAATTAAAGAGGTGTAGAAGGAAGATATAGATCTATAGAAGAAAGTGATAAATATTCAAGAGTTTTACCTTGATTTTGATGGAATGAAAAGGCTTAATAACCATGTATGTGTTTTATCAATACTAGATTTTTAGAAGGAGTTATTAGAGGAAGATCATGTTTCTTTAATATCTATTCATCATGGAAGTAAAAATATTTATAAGGATTTGAAAGATTATTTCTAGTATGATGGGATGAAGAGAGATATTTTAGAGTTCATATCTTTTGGATTTTTATGTTAGAATTTATGTTCTAGAGAAAAAATTATAGGAGGATGTTACAACCATTTCCCATACCAGAATGGAAATGGGAAAACAACACCTTGGATTTTATTGCTAGACTCTCAAAAATTATCATGGGAACAATGATATATGGGTTATAAATTATCATGTTACAAAGAAAACAAAATTCATCTCTATATGAGAACATTTATCTCCAGATCAAATTTCCAAGATATGCATTAATGAGGTGGTAAGGTTGCATGTATCACTACATTATATTGTATCTAATATTGATCTATGGTTTACCTCTATATTCTGGTGAAGTCTTCAGCAACCACTTGATACATAATAGAGTTTTATCACTATGTATCATCCTTATAAATATGGATAGTCTAAGTTAACAATTCAAATCCTATAAGAAATGTTGAGATCTAGTTATATGGATTTTAAAGGTGGCCAGGATCAAAACCTTCCTCTAGAGAAGTTTTCATACCAAAATAGATTTTATTCAAGAATTTATACACCCCCTTATGAATATCTATATAGAAATAAGTGTATAAATTCAACATGATGGGATGAAGTTAGAGAAATAAATCTATTTGGACCTAATCTATCTAATGAAATTAGAGAGAAAGTTACATCCATTAAACATCACAATAAGGTAGTACAAAGTCGATAAAAATGTTATTCTAACAATCATCAATGTTATATGGAGTTTTAAGTTAGTGATAATGGTTTTATATAATTTTCTATATGGAATAATGTTATGAGATTTGGGAATAAATGAATGATTAGCCCTAGTTATATTTACCCCTTTGAGATTCTTGATTGAGTATGGACAATTTCTTATCACCAAGCACTTCCAACAAACCTCTCTCAAGTCCATGACCTGCTCCATGTCTATATCCTAAGGAAGTAAATACTTGATCTTTAACAAGTAATACAATCATAGGTCATACTGATATATTGTGATCTTTCCTATGAATAAAAACCTATGGAGATTTTGGATTTTAGAGGGAAAGTTATATGAAATAATACCACTCACCTCGTTTGAAGTTCGAGTTCGATTTTTAACATATTTGAAAATGTAATATATTTTATTACTTTGATTATCACACGATTTAAATATCATGTGGTTTTATCTTATTTCATAAGTTTATATTTTACTGGTTTTGGAGCTAAAATGGACTCTTAGATTGAAATTTATGATCTTTTCTAGGTTTTTAGGGTTTTAGGGTTTTTAGGGGTTTTAAGGGTTTTCACATTTGACAGCATTTCAAATTGCCATAACTTCTGAACCGAGTGTCCATTTTTTCCCTACCACATATCAAATCAAAACGTACAATGAGCTCCATGCCGTAGTTACCCAAAGAAACACCAGATCACCACTATTTATTCCAAAAAGTATAAAAACACCTCCAAATGGCCATAACTTATACTACAGGTGTCCGTTAGGGAAATATATTTTTTAAATGTATCCTTTATCAGTGCTAGTAAAAAAAACTGATCGGGGGGGGGGGGGGTGTATTTATAAACGCTTATAAAAAAGTTCTGATAAATACCACTTTTTTATCATTATTTTTTAGAAGTGCTGATAAAGACCCCCTTTATCATCACTTTTTTAGAGGCGCTGATAAATGCCCGCTTTTTCAGCACTTTTTTACTGGCACTGATAAAGCAAGAGACTTTCTCAGTTCTTTTCTAAAAGTGATGATAAAGGGATCCCTTTAATAATATTTTTTCTAGAACTAATAAATGGGGGTTTTTAACAACACTTTAAGTGAGCACTGTTAAAACCCTAGGTCTGGATGAACACTATTTGGTAGTTGTTCAACTTGAGGAAGCTATGTGGTAACCTAAGAATATGATGAGGCAGAAGTATACTCAATTATTTATATCAGAGTGACAAAATTTTGAGTTATAAATTAATTTTAATAGTTTTAGAATGTAACACCCCAAGATTTTTTAAAATATATATTTTTTCAAATAAGTTTAATTTCTTTGATAGCTTGCATTACACGCAAAACCGTTAATTTAGGAAACTTTTATATACTATTCATATTATTATTTAAACACGACTTTTATAACCTAGGAATTAAATTTTATTGTATGGATAGAAGAAAAAACTGTTTTAAAATCAATTATTATGGTTTTATATAAATAAAATATATTTATAAAAAATTACCTAATTTTTCCACATATGCTCTGAAATACTTTTTTCTCAAAAAATGATTTTTAATGATTTTTAAGAATAAATAATAAAATTAATTTTTGAAAATTTTAGAGAATTTATTTGAAAAATAAAACTTAATTTTTGGAATTAACATTTAAAAACTATATTAGGGTGATTTTTTGATAATTTTCTGAAATGGTAAATTTTTTATTGGGTAGTGAAAATATCAGTTGTTTAAAAAAAACCACCTTTTCATTTAATGTATATAAAAATTTATATTTTGATTAAAAATGTTTTAAAAGAAAAAATAGTTCAATTATGTTATTATTATTATAATAATTTAGGTAATTTGAATTACATTCATGTTGACTTTTGATATTAAAACATTCTATAATTATGAAAAGTTTCTCTTTGGAAAACCAATTTTTCATCACATCAACGAGTTTAATTTTAAATTAAATTTTGTCACTTCTATGAATGGAATTTAAAAAAATTTATTCCATATTTGGAATTATAATGACTAATATTTTATAATATGGTCAAATTGTTTTATAGAATTCAATTATTTTCATCCATATATATTACATCATTTTGTAATGAACATTAATTTCATTATAAAAACACACACATAAGGATTTTAAAGGTATAGTGGCTTTAGAAACATGGAAACATAAACAATTGGTTCATATATGAACTAAATAATCTCCAATTTTTTTCTTCATAAGGAGAACACTTATTTGAAATATCATACATAATATATTTCTTTATAACCTAGGGAAATGAAATATAAGAAAGGGTGAGTTTAGATGCTCAGAAAGGGTAAACAATAGAGATACATTAGCATAACATGAAAATAAAGTTACAAGAACATGAAAATTACATTTGAAAACCAAAACATTAATATCAAATATCAAAATATTGATTCATGGAATAAATATTGGAATTTTATAAGACCTAAATTATAAGTAAATCAAAGAACATGAGCCATGAGATCATAACATTAGAATAAGACATAAAAATTTTAAAAACACATTAACATAGAAAATCATTTCCATAGTAGTCAAAACTTACCTAAAGGATATAATAGAGGAATGGGTTCACTACCCAAACCATAATAGTAGTCAATCTTCACTCCTGGAATCATCATAGTGGAACAAGTACAAAATGAAACTAAGTTCACTCCCTATTCTAGTCCTATCTACCCCGTGAGATATAAATATTTCTCAGATGAATTTGAGGGAGATATAGATCCCACCCATCACACAATGATAATAATACATATTAATGAAAAAATATCCTAAAACATTTATCATATCTAATTCCATGAAATGAAATGAGTTTTATAAACATTTCATCATAAAATAACTTATGGAAAAGAAATTCATTTCATAATCATTTCATCATTTCATCAAAACATAACCTGTGAAAAAAGAAGTGGGTTTCATAAGAATTTTATCAAGGTATAACCCCTAGAATATAGATGGATTTCATAAATATATTTTCATCATAAATATCATATATATTCAGTATATATGTATTTATAGTAGTATATAAAAGTTAGAGATATAAAATGAAATACACCATTCATGGAGTCGATATGTTGTACGTACACATGAGTGCTATTTCTATTTTCTCAGTGAATTTAAAAAAGAAAGGTAAATATTATAATAACATTACATAATAATTTTTATTTCATATTTATCACATATTTTCATTAAACCTATCTTTAATAACTTCCATGCAAAGCGTGAATGAATCACATCGTTTCGCGGGATGGTATTCCTCCATACACACGAGCGACATCATCTTATTCCCAAATAATGGAAAGTAAGAAGGTATATGTGATATAATAATTTCGAAAGTATAATAATATCCTAAATATAATATATAAATATTTAATACATCATTATATCTATCCATGAGAGGTGTTAATGGAAAAATGAATGACATCGATTCATAAGGTGGTAGTCCGCTATACATACGAATGATGATTTTGTAACCCATTCGATGGAAGTGAAGATAGTTGTAGGTCATTCCCGTAAAATAAAAAAATCACAATATATGTAAGATACTGAGAATATTATATCATAATGGTTTAGTAATAATTCAATGTGGTGGGGTAATAAATAAAATAAAAACACTCATTGAAGAGTATTACCTCTTCTCGGAGTAACATCCTTAGGTTTGCACCAAAATAATTTATAGGTAATATTTATTTCCAAAATAAGGATTATATAATTATATTAGGTAATTAAGGAATTTATTGGGGTAGGTATTGGATAAAAAATAGGTTTTAAAAGTGTGAATAGAAGACGATAGGGGTTAGCCTTTTATAAGTGAGGTGAGTGGCACACTTGTAATATTTGAAAAGAAAATGGTGTACCCTTTATTTAAGTGAAAAAAGATAAAAAATGAACAATTCTATATAATATTGGATATATGGTCTAGATATGTCCATAAAATGGGTTTTTGAACATGTTTTGGGTCATTTTTAACACTTATGTTTTTAATTTTACCCCCAATAAACACATTTTTACCTTAAATGCGACAAATATTTTTTTTTACAATTTTACTATTAATTATAGTAAATCATTAAGTTGAAAATATTATATAATATAAATTATTTTCATTAAAAATATTTAATCCATTTTTACAAATTAAATTCATATAATTATAAAATTCTAATTTAAAATTAATCCCGTAAATGTAGTGAGAAAGCGTGTTTTCGAAGAGAAAAATATCCAAAAGTTTAAAACTTTTTTATATGAAAATGAAATATGTGAATTATTATAATGAAATAAATTGGATTAATTGATATATAATTGAAGTAATTTTACTTTTAAACTCATTTAAAACTAAAATTAACGTTATAAATTCTTTAAATGAAAAGGCAGTTTTCAATAAATGCCAGTATTTTTCACTATTCTCTAAAAAGATAATCTTTTTCAGAAAAAATACCAAAAATTAACCCTAGGATCATTTTTATATGATTAATTAAAAATTTAAGTTTATTTTTTTAATTTACCCCTAAAATTGGAAAAAATTAATTTTAAAATAGGTGTGAAAAAGGAGATAAAATTGGGTTTTTAGAAAAAATCATTTTTAAGCGTAATTTTGGATTTATTCTTATCTATTGTATAGAAAAAACATAATATTAATATTAAACAGTTTATTGAATAAATAATATATAAATTTCATTAAAATAATTTACTAAAAGTTATTTGTTAAACTTATTGAGGTAAACATGTTTGTGTTCACAAAATAGTTTTTTCAGAAAAATATTTCCTTTACTTTAAAGTAGTTTTCATTTTAATTTATAATTAATTGGTCACCAAATAATTAATTTTATATACATGGGTAAACTGTATATTTCCATAATTTAGTTATTCCTATTCATCCCCTCAATTCTGAAGTATATATGATGACTATAATTTTAAATAATAATATCTTAATAGTATGTCACATTTCATTTAAACTCCTATTTTTAGGTAATACAAGATAAAATCCATGTTGCATGTAATGAATGATAAAATCTATGTTTTACGTAATGAAAAACATTTAAAAGATTAAATTTATTTGAAAAAAATATTTTCTCAAAATATTAGGGTTCAACAATCTACCCCCCTTAAAATGAAAATTTCCCTTGAAATTCGTCACTTTGGTACCAATAAATGATGATAATACTTTCTCATTATATCCTTAGGTTCCCATGTATATTATGAAAGTTGGCAGTTTCACCGCAAAACATTGAAAAATTAAGTAATATTGTTTCTTTGAACTTTCTCAATTCAATCTAGAATCTCAACCTATTGTTTCTCCTAATAAATATCATGCTCCGATGATATTACTTATGAATTTAGTAAATGTGATGGATTAGGTATGAAATTCCTCTAGAGCTATACATGGAACACATATTTAACTTGAGAGATATTTGGTGGAATCACCAATCAATATGCTACCATCCCAATATGATAAATAATTTCAAATGGACCAATATACCTAGGTCATAACTTTCCTTTGTATTATAAGAAAAATTCCATCCTTTGGTTGTGCTTCGATAAATTTACACTTCATTGCTAACGAAAAAATGAAGATGGTTTTTTTATTCCTAAAACACTAATAGATCAAAAGATCCATAATTGAATAATAATCCATTCCTTTTATATCTAGATATAAAAAAATGGTTATCACTAGTTATCCAATATGTATAAATATTCATATGGTTAAGTAATATATTAATCTCTAAATCCTCATACAAAGTTCAACATAAACCATTTTATAAATAATTGGCCATATAACCCTTTCAAAATATTAGAATCCAAAACTTTAGAAATATGGTCTGCAAATTTCCAAAATGAACTTATCATTAAACCCCCAGAAAGCATGAGACATATCTTAATTACAACTTACCAAAAAAGTGAATACATTCATCATGTATTCTCTTGAAAAATAGTAATCACATGAATTACCATAAAATAATATTTAAAACATACACGCTTCCTCATTCCTTATATAAAACATAAATTATTGGATATATTCCTTAAATCCAAAATTTTGTAAGCTCCATTAATGCTAGAATAAATCAAATTTTCAATAAATCATTAATAAATTATAAGGTAATTAATACTATCCAATTTACTTTATCCATACCAATCATCTATTTATCCAAAATAAATACCATTTTTTCAATATAAGGAACATATTAAGGGTTATATTTCAATAATCATGTGTTTTTTATAAAATATAACCCCGTTGTTGGATCATTTTTTTAGGTCATCAGTGTCATTCAACATATTATTGAAAATCCTTAATGAAAAACTTCTTGAAAAAATACTTATATATATTATGATTAATATAAATAATTATGCAATTACAATACGAAAAAATCAATTATTCTACCTCATCCTTAATCAATTAACTAAGAATCCTCATGTTATTCCCTAATACCTACTTCCCTTCATATATCATTCATAGTCTCTTTATCATCAATAGAAAAACCATTACTCATATAACCATGCTAATTCTCTTCATGAAATTTTTCTTAAGACACAAAATTTCATAATTCCAATAATTTCAACATTTAAAACATTTAATAGTCGATGAACCTTAAAGAGACCATTATTCTCATCCATCGCGTTAACCAAATTTTTTATTTTTCATTTACAATTACTTTATTTGTTTCCTTGTTTTATATTCCCAAAAAATATTCCCATCCCTTTGATACATTACCTTGAGTGATTCTTTTGACATTATAAACATATAAGAAATTGAATCTTCATTCCTCTACGGTCCCTACTACCTGAACTCTCAGAAAACTATACCCTTCTCTTCTTTTGGGAGTCCGAGAGTTGGAAAAGGTGCACGTTGTTAATCATGTTCCATGATAACTAATTTGGAATAACAAAAATTTCCTATAATATAGTTATAATCCCATTTTTCTTCCAATCAAAATATTATCTATCAAATTCAATGTTAACACCGTTCCTTTTTGTAACGGCCCAAAATTTTGAATAAATCTTATTTCCTAATTTCATGTGTTATTTTATTTTATTTTTATACTCAAAAAAAATGTTTCATTTGATAACATGAGTATAATTAAAATGAGACCATTGGGATTTGAATGTTATATGACCATTGGTCAATATAACCACTGGAAACAAAACATTTTGATTATTGTCTCTAAATACAAGTAATATTGGTTAATTATTATAGAAAGAAGATTCGATGGCCTCACCTAGTAGTCTTGGACTGATCGAAGCCCATCTAACAGAACTTGGGAAGGAGGTAGCACCATTGGGCTTTGCTCTGGACCAAACCCAAGCCGAACTTCATCATGTGAAGCTAGAACGAAATCGCCTTCACAAGAAGTTCAAACTGATAGAAATTACTACTCAGGAAATGTTGGCCGAGCCTCCCTCGGACTCTCTCACCTTAGCACACCTTACACTTAGGTCCTATGCTGGTGTGATAAGGGGCTATGTAAGAAGACCGTAACTGCATTGTGTAATCCTTTGTTTTAAATAAAAATTGGGATTTCTTCTTATGATGAAGTTTATGAATTTTAAAATGACCGGATAAATATAGTATGCATATTTTTGATGAATTTTAGAAAAAGGATATTTTAAAAATGGTTGTGTAAAACTTAAATAATTAAAAATGTGTAATGATTTTCGAAAAATGGTCTTCTATAATTATGTTCAGTACGAAATTTAGAGTCTAATAAGATCAACTTAATTTTTGATGAATAGTAAATTATGAATAGTGATTTTATGATTAGGATTAGTAATGTGTCCAAATGGATTAGTAATCTCACTTAAATAAAGTATTAATATAATCTAGGCACCTTGATTAAGTAATGTGATTCAATAAAATGGTTAAATAACGGTTTCATAAATTATTATTCAAGTATTAGTTTTTTCGGGTGAATAGTGTTTTTTAATTAAAAATTTAATTAAGAATATTTAGAAAATTATTTTTATAAAACGGATTTCATTTTTGAACTCAGATCACCGATATTATGCTATGGTAATTTTTGGGGTTTTTTCTGAAAAAATGAATTTTCGGTGAATAATATTTTTATTTAAAAATTAAATTAAAAATATTTAGAAAATTATTTTTATAAAATGAAGTTCATATTTGTAATCAGAGCGTTGATATTTGGTTAAGGTGAAATTTTGGGATTATTCTGAGAAAGTTGAATTTTCGATGAATAGTGAAAATACAGTTTTTAAGTTACGAGTGTCTAATGACATCATTAAATGATGTATTAAGTATGTAATCAATATTGTCGACTTATGAATAGTAATATAAGGTATGAGGTGTACCAAGTGGCAAATACCATGGGCAAATACCATGGGCAAGCCCATGGTTTTGCCAAAACCACTAATGAGGTGTCTCTTGGCCATTAATGCCTTGTCCCCTCACTTTCCCTATAAATACCAAGCCATCCTCTCATCCATTCGACTCCCCACTCTCCCCCAACGAAGTTCTGGTCTCATTACCTCCCAAGGAGTCCTCCCATGGTGCCCCCAAGCCCTCAAGGTCCCAACCTTTGAGTTTTAAGAGTTATGTTTTAAGGTAAGGGATCCGACCCCTCTCTTTCTTTTCAAGTGATCTCTTTTATGTCATTCCTTTAATGATACATGTTCTTATGTTGGAGGATGTTCTTTTATACTCCGCTTACTTCCCTTTTTATGTTCATATAATGAGAGATCCCCTCTTACTCTCATTATTTCGTTTTATGAATTTTTAAGTGGCGCCGTTAGGCTGCCGAAATTTTTGTAACAGATTCTTTCTCCCTTCTCATTTTCAAGATCTATTTTCATGTAAAGTATTTCAAGTTCTTTTTTATCATGTTGTGGTATGATCTATAAATTTATCATACTGATATTTTATGATCATATTATGGGAGACCCCATTTTATCTCTTCAATTCAGTATTTTGATGTTTTAAGTGGCGCCGTTAGGCTGCCGAATTTTTAAGTGGTTCTTCACCATTCTCGTTTTGAAGTTCTACTTTCATGTCAATTCTTTAAAGTTCCTTTTTGTTATGTTGGGGTATGATCTCTATATCTATCATACTGATCTTTTATGACCATATGATGAGAGACCCCATTTGATCTCTTCAATTCAATATTTTGAAGTTTTAAGTGGTGCCGTTAGGCTGCCGAATTTTTAAGTGGTTCTTCACCCTTCTCGTTTTGAGGTTCTACTTTCATGTCAATTCTTTCAAGTTCCTTTATATTATGTTGGGGTATGATCTCTATATCTATCATACTGAACTCTTATGTTCATATTATGAGAGACCCTATTTGACCTTGTCAATTCAATTTTGTTGAAGTTTAAGTGACGCCGTTAGGCTGCCGAATTCTCACAAGAGAAATCTTATTTTTTTCTTCCTTTCATGTTCTTCATTTCATATGGTATATTTTCAAATTTCATTACCATGTTCTTAAATCCCTTATATTTTTTCCCTCTACTGTTTTATGGGTCATTTATGAATGTTTGACCCATGTCCCCTCTCTTTCAATGTTATCTAAAACCCCAAAATGTAGCTGTTATGCTGCAGGATTTTCGTCTCAAAATGCCTCTCTCTTTTCTAAAAATTATTTTATGTTATTAAGTGAATACTCAAAGATCTTATTTCTACAGGGGTATTCACATATATATCAAAATGTTCTATTTTAAATTCTGGTATTTACATACATGAAACCCACTTTCCCTTTTCATGGGTTTTAAGTGACATAAAGATCATGTCTTTAAAAGCAGTTTTTAAAACGTTATGATGATGAAATGAAACCCATTTCTTTTATGCTATATGGGTTGTTTATGAAATGATTTATGATGATATACGTGGCTCACATTATAATAAAGGAAAATTTAAGGGTGCGCCCTGATAGCGCTCCAATGCATTGGGTAATGATGTAACCACTAGAGATTACAATTTAAGGGTGCGCCCTGATAGCGTCCCATTGCATTGGGTAATGATGTAACCACTAGAGATTAAAATTTTCACGATATCTTGGTGAATAACCTTGGTAAATTTTTTAATGAAACCTTGGGGATGGACCTTGGTGATATGTTCATGATTGTCTATATTAAATGATGTAGCCACATCTTAAAGTTATGAAAAATGTTATTTTTATTATGATATGCCTCATGATTTCTTTATCATGCCTTAAAGTTCTTTTCATGGCCTTTTTGAAGTATCTCAAGTTCACATGTAAAATGTTTCTCTTATTTCCATTACTGGGCCTTCTGCTCACCCTTTCTTTTGATGTATGTCCCTAGGTTATGAGATGCAGTAATGAACCTAGGATGAACATGAGGAGAATCCTTCAAGTGTTTAAGAAGAATGTTTTATGTTTTCATGTTTTAAGTTCATGGTTTCCAAGACACTAAACCCTAAAGATCCTCGGTTTTGTAAAATGTAATGAAAGTTTATGTGATAAAAAGGGCGGGTTGCTATAGTTGGTATCAAAGGATGGTTTAGTTATTTGTGGAAATTAGGATATGAAAACTCTAGGAAGAACCCTATAGAAAAGTTAAAAAAATAGGAAATCTTCCTGGTATTTTGTTGAGTATTGAGTAAGGGGTTTCCAAGCAAATACATCCCTGTCTCGATACGAGCAGGTAGAGGTGGCTCTGGCACAGATGTACATAGGGGTAAAACCCAAAAACACCACTTTGAGCTAGACTCGAACGGGAACTGGTACATGATAACGGGCCTTGTTACACTCTTGGTTACGACACTCCCGGGGGAGATGCTTTGGTAAATTCATAAGCTTAGTATGAACCATTGTTAAAGGAACAAAGATAAAATAAAATAAAGATTCACATAAGAATATAGGATCATGGATAACCTAGATTGGAACCTAGGGGATCACAAGTTAGGGTATACTTTTCTTCTACAAGTTATCCTTATATGCTTTCAGTTCCTTTTCATGATTATTGGCTAAGTACTTAAGCCCCTAATTATGATTTCTCTTCTTAGTGAATGGTGGGAAATGGAAGAACATGTCCCAATAACCAATGTGATAGGAAATGAGACGATTGTCGTATTAATATGAAAGGGATGATTAAGGGATTAAAATATGATTTTTATTTTGGAAGACGTTCACTATTTTGGGGAACCTATATGATCGAGGTAAATAGATTACAATGTTATTTTAATTGAGGAGTAAGGTTGAATTATATTTTGAAGAATCTGTGAATTTAAGGTGGACTTATAGTAATTTAGGTTACTTATGGGAATGATTAACCTATCTTGGGTTAAATATGTTTAGGTTAGATACTTTTGTTATAAGATGTTAGGAGTGGTTGATGTTGTTTGGAGATGAACAATGAAGTTTATTTTGGAAGACTATGTTATCAAATCTTTCTTGTATTTGGGTTTCAATCTTAGTTTGGTTTATTTTGAGGAATTTTAAGGACCGTTATTTATGGAATGGACTATGATGAACTTTGGGTAGTACCATGGAACTTTGAAGATTTAAAAGTAGTTTTCATTCCTATGGGATTATTTCTTTTTGAAGAGTTGTTTTACCTTACCCTTTCGATTTTTGGGATAATGTTTAACGATAAAAGAAATAGATAGTTAATCTTTTGTGGATTATGTGATTCTCTAGAAGATGATTCTTGTGTTTTGATGAGACCAAGTAGTTTTAAATGCTCATAGTTTGGAGAAAAGATTAGTTTTGGGTAGAAACTTATTAAAGGATGAAACTCTACATGAATGTAGATATATTTCCTTATGTTTTTGTTCTATGTTGTAAATGAATTCCTCAAAGTTATGAAAAGGAATGTAAAACAAAAACGTTGTTGGTTTACGTTTCCTACTAGGTAATCAAAGACCTCTTGCACACATCATAATTTTGGGATTTTCTGGTGGTTAACTTCCCCCTAATCATGTTTTCTATCACTCTCCTTTAGGACGTGACCCTTTGTTTTCTCATCTATGTCCATGTTTCCTACATGGAATCCTAGTATGAGTAAACTCGGGTGACCTTTGTACTTCCTTTTCTTTCTTTTTAAGTAATGTTGTCACTGACTCTTTTTCTGATGTGGGACTTTCAATGAAATTTCAAAACCCAATTTTTTAAAATTGCGAGGACGCAATTTCTTAAGGGGGGAAGATTGTAACGACCCGAAATTTTGAATAAATCTTGTTTCCTAATTTCATGTGTTATTTTATTTTATTTTTATACTCAACAAAAATGTTTCATTTGATAACATGAGTATAATTAAAATGATACCATTGGGCTTTGATTGTTATATGACCATTGGTCAATATGACCACTAGAAACTAAATGTTTTGATTATTGTCTCTAAATACAAGTAATCTTGGTTAATTATTATAGAAAGAAGATTCGATGGCCTCACCTAGTTGTCTGGGACCGATCGAAGCCCATCTAATAGAACTTGGGAAGGAGGTAGCACCATTGGGCTTTGCTCTGGACCAAACCCAAGCCGAACTTCATCATGTAAAGCTAGAACGGAATCGCCTTCGCGAGAAGTTCAAACTGATAGAAATTACTACTCGGGCAATGTTGGGCGAGCCTCCCTCAGACTCTCTCACCTTAGCACACCTTACACTTAGGTCCTATGCTGGTGTGATAAGGGGCTATGTAAGAAGACCGTAAGTGCCTTGTGTAATCATTTGTTTTAAATAAAAATTGGGATTTCTTCTTATGATGAAGTTTATGAATTTTCAAATGACCGAATAAATATAGTATGCATATTTTTGATGAATTTTAGAAAAATGATATTTTAAAAATGGTTGTGTAAACCTTAAATAATTAAAAATGTGTAATGATTTTCGAAAAATGGTCTTCTACAATTATGTTCAGTACGAAATTTAGAGTCTAATAAGATCAACTTAATTTTTGATGAATAGTAAATTATGAATAGTGATTTTATGATTAGGATTAGTAATGTGTCCAAATGGATTAGTAATCTCACTTAAAGAAAGTATTAATATAATCTAGGCACCTTGATTAAGTAATGTGATTCAATAAAATTGTTAAATAACGGTTTCATAAATTATTATTCAAGTATTAGTTTTTTCGGGTGAATAGTGTTTTTTAATTAAAAATTTAATTAAAAATATTTAGAAAATTATTTTTATAAAACGGATTTCATTTTTGAACTCAGAGCACCGATATTATGCTATGGTAATTTTTGGAGTTTTTTCTGAAAAAATAAATTTTTGGTGAACAGTGTTTTTATTTAAAAATTAAATTAAAAATATTTATAAAATTATTTTTATAAAATGGAGTTCATATTTGTAATCAGAGCGTTGATATTTGGTTAAGGTGAAATTTTGGGATTATTCTGAGAAAGTTGAATTTTTGATGAATAATGAAAATACAGTTTTTAAGTTACGGGTGTCTAATGACATCATTAAATGATGTATTAAGTATGTAATAAATATGTTCAACTTATGAATAGTAAGATAAGGTATGAGGTGTCCTAAGTGGCCAATACCATGGGCAAATACCATGGGCAAGCCCATGGTTTTGCCAAAACCACTAATGAGGTGTCCCTTGGCCATTAATGCCTTGTCCCCTCACTTTCCCTATAAATACCAAGCCATCCTCTCATCCATTCGACTCCCCACTCTTCCCAAACGAAGTTCTGGTCTCATTACCTCCCAAGGAGTCCTCCCATGGTGCCCCCAAGCCCTCAAGGTCCCAACCTTTGTGTTTTAAGAGTTATGTTTTAAGGTAAGGGATCCGACCCCTCTCTTTCTTTTCAAGTGATCTCTTTTATGTCATTCCTTTTATGCTCCATGTTCTTATGTTGGAGGATGTTATTTTATACTCCTCTTACTGACCTTTTTATGTTTATATAATGAGAGATCCCATATTACTCTCATTATTTCGTTTTATGAAGTTTTAAGTGGCGCCGTTAGGCTGCCGAAATTTTTGTAACGGATTCTTTCTCCCTTCTCATTTTCAAGATCTATTTTCATGTAAAGTATTTCAAATTCTTTTTTATCATGTTGGGGTATGATCTATAAATTTATCATACTGATCTTTTATGATCATATGATGGGAGACCCCATTTTATCTCTTCAATTCAGTATTTTGAAGTTTTAAGTGGCGCCGTTAGGCTGCCGAATTTTTAAGTGGTTCTTCACCATTCTCGTTTTGAAGTTCTACTTTCATGTCAATTATTTCAAGTTCCTTTTTGTTATGTTGGGGTATGATCTCTATATCTATCATACTGATCTTTTATGACCATATTATGAGAGACCCCATTTGATCTCTTCAATTCAGTATTTTGATGTTTTAAGTGGTGCCGTTAGGCTGCCGAATTTTTAAGTGGTTCTTCACCCTTCTCGTTTTGAAGTTCTACTTTCATGTCAATTCTTTCAAGTTCCTTTCTATTATGTTGGGGTATGATCTCTATATCTATCATACTGGACTTTTATTTTCATATGAGGATAGACCCTATTTGACCTTGTCAATTCAATTTTGTTGAAGTTTAAGTGACCCCATTAGGCTGCCGAATTCTCACAAGAGAAATCTTATTTTTTTTCTTCCTTTCATGTTCTTCATTTCATATGGTATATTTTCAAATTTCATTACCATGTTCTTAAATCCCTTATATTTTGTCCCTATACTGTTTTATGGGTCATTTATGAATGTTTGACCCATGTCCCCTCTCTTTCAATGTTATCTAAAACCCCGAAACGTAGCCGTTATGCTGCAGGATTTTCGTCTCAAAATGCCTCTCTCTTTTCTAAAAATTATTTTATGTTATTAAGTGAATAATCAAAGATCTTATTTCTATAGGGGTATTCACATATATATCAAAATGTTCTATTTTAAATTCTGGGATTTACATACATGAAACCAGCTTTTCCCTTTTCGTGGGTTTAAAGTGACATAAAGATCATGTCTTTAAAAGCAGTTTTTAAAAAGTTATGATGATGAAATGAAACCCATTTATTTTATGCTATATGGGTTGTTTATGAAATTATTGATGATGATATACGTGGCTCACATTATAATAAAGGAAAATTTAAGGGTGCACCCTGATAGCGCTCCAATGCATTGGGTAATGATGTAACCACTAGAGATTACAATTTAAGGGTGCGCCCTGATAGCGTCCCATTGCATTAGGTAATGATGTAACCACTAGAGATTACAATTTTCACGATATCTTCGTGAATAACCTTGGTAAATTTTTTTAATGACACCTTTGGGATGGACCTTGGTGATATGTTCATGATTGTCTATATTAAATGATGTAGCCACATCTTAAAGTTATGAAAAATGTTATTTTTATTATGATATGCCTCAAGATTTCTTTCTCATGCCTTAAAGTTCTTTTCATGGCCTTATTGAAGTATCTCAAGTTCACATGTAAAATGTTTCTCTTGTTTCCATTACTGGGCCTTCTGCTCACCCTTTCTTTTGATGTATGTCCTCAGGTTATGAGATGCAGTAATGGACCTAGGATGAACATGAGGAGAAGCCTTCAAGTGTTTAAGAAGAATATTTTATGTTTTCATGTTTTAAGTTCCTGGTTTCCAAGACACTAAACCCTAAAGATCCTCAGTTTTTTAAAATGTAATGAAATTTTATGTGATAAAAAGGGCAGGATGCTATACTTTTGGTCCCCTCTATTGACTAAAACCAGAAAGAATAGTGTGAGAAATAATAATTATTTCGGGGAACCACATAATCAGGAAAAATTACTTATAGGATGTTTAAATCATGAAACCTTATTTCTAATTTATGATACCTTAGGTTCATACAAGGCCATACATAGTCATCATATATTTAAATCCTTTATGATTGTTCATAAAGAGTTTGTAAATTTCCAAATCATATCCCCTGGGATCGCCAAACTAGGTGTGTAGTAGGACCCATTTTTGTGCACCAAGTAACAATAAAGTCTATCTCAATACACCCATTTTATATTGTTTACCACTGGGTAACTCTGTGTTAGAGCCACATCTACTTGTATTATCCCGAAAGGGATGTAATTTTTTTGAAACCACCCGCTCTCCCATTTACCAAAATTTTAGGACATTTTCCTTTACTTTTTTCATCCTTAGACTTATCCTTAGATATTTCCTAATGGATATCACTAAATTTTTCTCATCCTAGTTTATAAAGGTTAATCAAACATATCCTATGATACTAACTATAATAGTCCAGACTTATATCACATAGGTTATGATTGTTACACATCAGGGAACTCCATGGGTGGCTATAACTCTTGGGCAGGAAACACCACCATCCCCAACGATATCCCTTTCCTCATGAATCCCTTTGGTGGAGAGTCACGCTTCACCCAATATTCATGTACGAGATTTACCAAGGATCATATCACTTCCTTTGCCTATGATACCAAATATAGTGACCCATGATTAACATACATAGATATTACATCATTTTTTGATGAACATTCATTGCATTATACAGACACACACCTAAGGATCATAATGGAATAGTGTATTCGGAAACATGGAAGCCTAAATTTAACACCCCAAGGTTTCATAGTACATTATCTCTTTAAATTAATTTAATAGCTCACACCTCACACAATACCGAGTTCATGCGCTCAACGACTTACTAAACTATCCGTTCAAAAGTAGTTATGAATAATATTAACTGAATTTTGAATTTTATATATTCCATATAATTTTAATATCCATATTATGTGTTTCTTAGATATAATATAAGAAAAAATTCATTTTTTCAGATAAAGGAAGTATTTTTCAAAAAATTCAATTTTACCTACTTTTAATGGAGAACCCTTTTTAAATCCAATATTTGACACTCTTATATATTCAATTTGAAAAAATAAACTTCTTATTTAGAATCTGGACATACAAATTTAGTTTAAATTTATTTTTGGTTTTTTTCTGATGACTTTCATATTTGGGTGAATAGTGAAAAATACTGAATTTTAATTGAAAACAAGTTTTTTAATAAAAATAATTTATAGTTTTCAATTATACATTTGAATGGTTTTGAAGTATAATTTGATTATATTTTTACCATTTAATTCAATTTTGGTCATTGGAATTAATTTCACTTTGAAATTATACATAAACAAGTGTCAATCTTTTGATAGTTATTGTGTTTTAAAAAAACTTTATTTGTTTTGACAATAGGAATTAATTTTAAATTAATTTATGCAAATTATAAGTTTTGAATTTGGTAAAATAGACACCATTTTTTAATTCAGAATATCAAATATAACTTAGGCTTAAGTTTTGGTTTTTTTCTGAAAAACTTCAATTTTTGATTAATACTAAAACCACTTAGTAGTAGTTAAAAAACACACTTTTTCATTTAAATGAAATTTTACCACTTCTATGAATTGAATTTAGAAAATACAACATACATGGTTATTATTATTAAGTAAAATTTGGTTCAATAAGATAAGAATAATTTTGGGTGAATAGTAACTTTTGACTTTTATTTACTGCGGTGAAAGGTAAATAGGGTAATTCAAGGTAAAAAGAATGTTATAATAATAAAAAATTATCTTAAAACTTGTCATAACATTATTGGATGAGTCATGAATGACCATGGGAATCCTTGGGTCTCTTTTGGGACCCAATGGAGCCACTTAAGAGTGATAATGACACTTTATTTTAATTAACTTAAAGTAAAGACAAAAATGACATTAATAAATATCTTTTTGTATATCAATTTTTAAATGGGGATATGTAAGTCATATTTTCTACTATAACTATTCATTGTAAAGTTAAAAAGATTTCCTACATTATGGTTTTTTTATAATTTTTAGAAATCAAATAAATTAAATTATCCATGACACAATAATGATGCAGTATTCACCTCATTAATAAATGATTTAAATAATTAAGATTATTAATATTAAAAAAATATCCAAAACTTGAACAAAACTTATTGGATGATTTTGTTTCTGAAATTAGTTATATTATCTTACACTTTAATGAGTTTTTTACCTTTTAAAACCGAAGATAATTTATAATAAAATATCATCTTCAAACTTTCCAAAAGAGCCCCTCCTCTCCCTTATAAAAGGATACCACTTATAACCCATTACTCACACCTCTCAAGCCCCTTTTCTTGTCCAAAACCTACCCAAATAATCTCTAAAGATCCCTCTATTCCACCTATAAGTCTTGTCTTAGGCACAAGTCACTTTAAGAAGTCCTTTTGGTTCAAACCAAAGGTAGTTACCCAAATTAAAGGCAATGGTTTCAACTTCTTTTCTTTTATTTTAGTTCTATAACCCCTAAAATCTTTTTATTCCTTTATATTATAACAAAACGAGTATCATAAATATAATATGATGTTTCTATGTGAAGTATTATAACTACACTTACACACACCTCCATCTAATGGGCAAAGGACATACTATTTCTCTAGATGGAAAACTAACGCCTCACGGAACGATGATTGTTCAATTATCTCCTTCCGCCTCTCATGGTGGCCATCAAGATGGAACTATATTTATATATGATATATATATTATGTTTATGTTTTCTTTATGCTTCTGTATTTTCCATTAATAGCATACTTTTATGGTTTCCATTATTTGTAAACGTGATAATATCATTTGAGGAAGTGCAGACTACCGCCCCCTTAAAGTGATATGAGTCGTTAATGCCTTATGTGGGATGTATAAATGATAGAGTTAATTATATTATATATTATATTATACTGTAATTATAATATACCTATTAATAATTATGTTTTAATTCCATTAAAATACAAAATATAAATCAAACTAGCGTACATGCGTACGTATGATTTACTGTCTCCATGAACGATGTATTTAATTTATTATCTAAAAATGTTATGTACTATTATAAATACGTATATATACTGGATATATAATATTTATATGATATCTAAATCGTGGATATCATTTAGGAGATAATGTAATTTTGACCACATAGACAAATTGTAATTATAACATGTTCATTTTTTACTCAAGTTCCGAACATCGAAAAAATATCCAATATAAACTCAAATAATTAACCAATAGTTATAGCAAGGAAATAAGTGATATAAAAGGAATAATAAAATTCAAAAATTTTCTTAATAAAGTATAAATTAACTTAAGTTTATTATTCAGGAAGAACAAGGAACATACAAGACAACTCGGACTTGAGGTAAGTGGTTTCCTATCTAACTTTTCATTCCATGAGATTTCCATTGTTCACCACTTATTTATTGCATGTGTTGTATTTTGTACTACCATTTGATATATATTATCATGATTATCTTTATATTCATGGTATTATATTATTCATTTGGTGGTTATTAACTTTTGTTCATACGACTCGATTGATTACAACATGGTTTTCATATCACTTCTTATTTCCATGAGATTCATGTTATATTTCCCCTATTTCCTTTTGTGTGTTGTATGTACTACCCATGATTGAATTAATTATGTAATATAAATTAATTTATGGGTATTTACATGTTGATTCTATGTTCCTTATTTCATGGGGTGTATGTTTCATAAGTCACCAAATCGGTAAGGGAATTTCTAAATTCGATTTCCACTCTTTGGGATTTATGCATACTTCATTGATTATTTTAATCCAAGATTATTTGTGGAATAACTATTTATTATTTATGTAGAAATTTCCACCCCCATTTGTGTGGATATAATTTTGATACACATAATCACTCCATTGATAATTTCTGAAGTCATTGATTTGAACTTGATAAGAGTAATCTTAACTCAATTTCCATTCCTTGAGTTAAATATCTGAGTCATTGGTGTTGTTTTTACCAGAATATGTGTGAATGTACTCTGATTTATTTACACTAAATATCCAATCATAGTGAGTGTATTTATATTTTTCACACATAATTATGTCATTGATTTATTCTAAACCTAAGGATACAGTCTTCATAAGGGACTTCATCTCAATTTACATTACATTGAGACTTCTTTGTTATTATATGCCAATTCAGTTTTATATGGTGTATATAATGTACCTTGACATAGTATATCATGAATCCCTTTATTCTCATGATATTATAAAGTTTTTATTACCTCAATTATTTGTATTCAAGTTTCTCTCTTTTGGTTAGGAACTCTAACTAAAATATCATTTTAAATGTTTTAAAGATTTATTCTTATAAATATTTTTAATTAATGTCCATGTTTTAAAAATGGTTTTAATGATTTATTTATATGGACATTAATTATTTAAAATTAAAATTTCTTTTAAAATTTTCAATGTGGTATACGAGACTTTGATTAAAAAATCTATTTTAAATCACTTCTTGATAAATAGTGAGACATTTAAATGTTTTCAAGAAGAAGGGGGATATTTCTCTCAAATAGTTTTGATGATTATTTTAATTTATGTTAATATCTTTCATTATTCTTGATTGGGGTTAATCTATTATAATACAATCTTCCATATTGTATTGAATGAGTTATGTTTGACTGTGGATGTGCTATTTTTATACCATTCATGGTTTGTGGTTAAAATGTTGACATTTTTTATGCTAGTTTTAATACTAATGTTTAGATTATGTTTCAAAATTTTCATATGAGGAATGCATTGGACTCAGTACTTGATGGGTGGAGCCCTCTATAGCTCATTGATGCATCATTAGGTCTCATGGGACAAACTAGTGTCTTGGCACAAGGCCTTGACAAAATCATATTTGTAGTCTTGGAACAAGGCCTTGACTATGTGGTTATGATGTCAGAAATTATGCATTCCATCATTATGAGATTAACTATTGATATTTCATGTGGTTATTAGACTAGTATAATTACCATGACTATGTTTTATTATGGCATTATTTACTCATCTCATATTCCTGCCATAAAGTGTTCATGTTTAATATTTGTAAAGCCATGTGTTTTCAATTATTCACCATGCTTAATGTTTATTTTATCTTCTGTTTTATTGCTTACTCTTACTGAGCATTTGAGCTCACCCCTTTCTTATGTTCCATTTTCCTAGGATATGAAGAAGTTAGTTATGAGTGAATTGCTGGCATAATCTAAGAAGCTTGGATGTTTCTAATGGAATAAATTAGGGTTGTTTTTATTTTCAAGTTGTAATATTGAACTTATGTAGGTATCTTGTTTCCAAGACTACTAAATTGGTCGGTCATTCATGACTTGATTTCTTGTAATCATGCCAATGTATTAAAATAGTTCACTGGCTCCTAGATTCTGGGGTCGGGGAATTATAGTTTGTATCAGAGGAAGTTTAGTACAAACCTTGTGAACTAGATTTAGATAAACTCTAATTAGATCACATTACCCTATGATAGACTTTGAGGATTAATATAGAATAACTTTTTAGAATTTTTATAATTTAGAAATTTTGTGTATTTTTCCAGAAATACATCCCTGTCTGGATACGAGCAGGTAGAGGCGGCTCTGGAAAAAATGTACCTAGGAGTTAAAACTCTGACAAGGAGTTTCGGGATTGACCCGGGGTATCCTGTTACATGAAAATATGCCTTTCTATACTCTTGGTTATGACACTCTCATGGGATATGATTAGGATAATTTAAATTTTCTTTACAAACCGATTTGATGGATTTTAATATAAGATGTGAATAAATGACTTCGGTTAATCCTAACGTGTTTCAAATTGAAAATATGGTGTCATGATAATATCTAAATAATTTTATGACTATTGTTACTCAGACAATGCTTTCTAGTTTTAGTCAATGGTAGGATTCCAAGGAAGTCATAGTAACTTTGATCATGATGTACATGGAGGGAATTGTGGTGGAAATGAGCAAAAAAATGGAATGTTGATAGGTGTAAAAGATATTGTGTTCATGCCGAATCGGTTTTCTAAAAATATGATCAAAAACATATATATTAACCAACTACCGGACTCAATAAAGAAGAGAAAGGTGATGAATGATAAGTGATCCAGCAGTGGAGACCATGGAGAAAAAAAATTCAATTTCCATCATACACGAAACGTGGAAGGAGACACCCAGGAATGTGCCTAAATGGAATAAAGAAATGTTTTATGTGTGGGAAAGAGGGGCATAAAGTAAATAATTGTTGAGGAAAAATGAAGTGTACTATGGTTGAAAATAAAAATGGTCCCAAGAATCCATTTATAGTTGTTCTCCATAAATGTATGGGACCTTGCCATTACCTGAGTGAATGCCCTATTTTATAGAATATCCTCTTGGTCAAAGAAGAAGCTATGTGGAAATAAATGTTTGGCGAACTGTTTAAAAGTATTAGTGCTCTTTGTTTATGGGATTACTCTAGAAAAATATTCTCTTGTATGTGTAGCCCTGAAGTTTGTCATGTGAAAATGATATTTGAGGAAGAATTATATTTTCTCTTGTGGATATAGTTGTAAATAACAATTTGGTTTTATATGATCCTTGAATTTGAAGCAATTACAAGTTATTAAATTTTGGGATGAAAATGCGAGGTATGAGATAACATTTGTGGTTAAATTATGTTGTGGTTATTTTGAGGAATTTATCTCATTTTGGTAATTTAATAAAATATTGTTTTTGTGAAAGGACAACACGCAGACCGTGTGACTACCCATCGCGTCAGACAAAGCTATGGGATCGAACCCACAAACAAAGTGCGATTGAGATTTATCTCCTACCATTGGACTATGTGAAGTCCCTGGTTAGTGTGACTAATTCTTTTTGGTTAAATGGTTTTATTAAGTTGATTTGGGAGATTATTTATTATCAAATGGATATCCTTATTTTAGGAAAATGATTTGGTGATTAAGTGATAAATGTTATTTTGGAAGACGTTCGCTCTATTGGGAACACTATGTGCCTAAGGAAAACAGAATACTATGGGACATTATTTGAGGAGTAATGGTGGATATTTTTCAATGTTTTTATTAAATATTTATAGTGATTTGGGTTATTTATGGAAATGATTAACCTATCATAGAGAATATGTTATTAGGTTAATTAATTTTAGGTATGTGACTTTAAGGGCAGTTGATGTTATTTGGAGATACAATTTAACGTGGAAGACTACATAATCAAATTATTCTGAGTTTTGGGTTTCAATCTTAGTTAGGAATATATAGAAGGATTTTAAGGATAATTTTTCATTGAAGGGTATTTGTTGAAATTTAGGTATTTCTTGTTCATATTTTGGAGATTAAGATTAGTATTTCTTTCTTTAAAGGATTGTCCTTTTTGGGGATCATATGATCATGTACAAACCATTTTGGAATTGGTTAATGTTTAATGGAAAGGGAAATATATAGTTCATCCTTTGTGTATTATGTGATTCTCTATAAGTAGATTGTAGTGATTTAGGTGTAAGCAAGTCATCTTGAATACTCATCGTTTGGAAAAAAGATGAGTTTGTGGTAGAAATTTATTAATAGATGAAACTCTACTTGTAAAGTAAGTATATCTCTTTATACTCTTAGTTAATTTCATAAATAAAATTATCAGAATTATGAAAAGGAACTTAAAACAAAAATGTTGTTCGTTTACTTTTCCTACTAGGTTATCAAAGACCTTTCAACCCACCACAAGTTTATGGCTTTAAGATCGTTAACTTTCTCCTAATAATATTCTTAATCACTCTCCATTAGAACTTGATGATTATTTTTCTGTTCCATAACCATGTTTTACTACATGGAACCCTAGTATGTGTTATTTTTGGTAACCTTCTTACTTACTTTTATTTATTTTAAAATAGAGGCCTCATTAATCCATTTTTGTTGTGGGATTTCAACTAAGATATTCTGAAATGTCAAAACCCAACTTTTCAATCCCAAGATTAAATTAAAAGGATTAAATTTATTTAAGTAGGGGATAATGTAACACTCTATGGTTTCATAGTACATTGTATCTATAAAGTAATTCAATAGCTTGCAACTCACACAACACCGAGTTCGAGCGCACGACGACTTACCAAACTAGCCGTTCAAAAGAAGTTATGAATAGTATTAACTAAATTTTGAATTTTATATATTCCATATAATTTTAACATCCATATTATTTTTTTATTAGATATAATATAAGAACAAATTCATTTTTTTAGATAAAGAAATTATTTTTCAAAAAATGTGATTTTACCGCCTTTTATTAGAGAACCCTTTTTAAATCCAATATTTTACATTTTATGTATTCAAGTTTACAAAATAAACTTCTTATTTAGAATCAGGGTATAAAAATTTAGTTTTAATAAATTTTTGGTGTTTTTTTGAAAACTTTCATATTTGGGTGAATTGTAAAAAATACTGATTTTTAATTGAAAACAACATTTTTTAATCAAAATAATTTATAGTGTTTAATTATACATTTGAATGGTTTGGAAGTATAATTAAATTATATTTTTACCATTTCATCCAGTGTTGGTCATTGGAATTAATTTTACTTTGAAATTATACATAAACAAGTATCACTCTTTTGATAGTTATTGTTTCTTAAAAACATACTATTTGTTTTGACAATGAGAATTAATTTTAAATTAATTAATGAAACTTCTATGTTTTGAATTCAGTATAATATACACAATTTTCTAATTTAGAATATCAAATATTTCTTAGGCTTAATTTTTGGTATTTTTCTGAAAAACTTCAATTTCTGATGAATAGTAAAACCACTTAGTAGTAGTTAAAAAACTGAATTTTTCATTTAAATGATATTTTACCACTTCTGTGAATTGAATTTCGAAAATCTGACATACATGGTTATCATTATTATGTAAAAGCTGGTTCAATAAGATGAATGTTATTTTTTGTGAATAGTAACTTTTGACTTTTATTTACCGCTGTTAAAGGTAAATAGGATAATTCAAGGTAAAAAGAATATTATAATAATAAAAAATTACCTTAACACTTGTCCTAATTTTATTGGATGAGTCATGACTGACCATGGGAATCCGTGGGTTGATTTTGGGACCCCATGGATCCACTTAAGAGTGATAATGACACTTTATTTTAATTAACTTAAAGTAAAGACAAAAATGACATTAACAAATATCGTTTAGTATATAAATTTTTACATGGGGTAATATAAGTCATATTTTTGACTATAAATATTAATTGAGAATCTAAAAATATTTACTACATTATGGTATTTTTTTTATAATTTTTAGACATCAAATTAATTAAATTATTTATGACACAATAATGATGCAATATTCACCTCATTAATAAATGATTTAAATAATTAAGATTATTAATATTAAAAAAATATCCAAAAATGGTAGAATTATTATTGGAAGATTTTATTTAGTACATGAGTTATCTTATATCTGACTTTAATTAGTTTTGGAAATTTTGAAACCGATGATAAGTTTATAATAAAATAACATTTTCAAACTTTCCATAAGAGCCCCTCCTCTCCCTTATAAAAGGACACCACTTCTAACCCATTACTCATACCTCTCAAGCCCATTATCTCATCCAAAACCTACCCAAATAAGCTCTCAAGATCACTCTCTTCCACCTAGAAGCCTTACCTTAGGCAGAAGTCACTTTAAGAAGTCCTTTGTGATCAAACCAAAGGGAGTTACCCAAATTAAAGGTAATGGTTTCTCTTAACTTATTTTCTTTTATTTTACTTCTCCAACCTCTAAAATATTTTTATTACATTATTTTATAATAAAAAAAGTATCCTAAATAGACTAGGATGATTTTATGAAAATGATTCAATCTAAACTTACACGCACCTCCATCTAATGGGTAATGAACACACTGTTTCTCTGGATAGAAATCTAACGCCTCACGAAACGATAATTGTTCAATTATCTCCTACCTCCTATCATGGTGGCCATTAAGATAGAAAAATATTTATGTATGATATATATTATATTTATTTTTTCTTTATGCTTCTGTTTTTTCTATTTATATCATACCTTTATGGTTTCCATTATGTGTAAACGCAATAATTTGATTTGATGAAGTGCGGACTACCGCCCCCTAAAAGTGATATGACTCTTTAATGCCCTATGTTGGACGTATAAAATATGGAGTTAATTATATTATAAATGATATTATACTGCAATTATAATATACCTATGTATCACTATGTTTTTATTCCATTAAAATACAAAATACAATTGAAAGTAGCGTTCATGCGTACGTATGGCTTACCGTCTCAATGAACGGTGCATTTCATTTCTTATCTCCAAATGTTATTTACTCTCATAAATACATATATATACTGTATATATAATATATATATGATATCTAAATCATTTATATCATTCTATAGATAATGGACTTCTGACCACATGGACAAATTGTAATTATAAGAAATTCATTTTTTACTCAAGTTCCAAACATCGATAAAATATCCAATATGAACTCAAATAATTAATCAATTGTTATAGAAAGGTAATAAGTGATATAAAAAGTATAATAACATTGAAAAATGTTCTTAATCAAGTAGAAATTAACTTAAATTTATTATTCAGGAAGAACAAGGAACATACAGGACAATTCAGACTTGAGGTAAGGGGTTTCTTATCTCACTTTTAATTCGGTGATATTTCCATTGTTTGCCACTTATTTATTGCATGTGGTGTATTATGTACTTCAATTTGATATATATTATCATGATTTTATTTATATTAATGGTATTATGTGATTTATTTTGTGGTTAACAACTTTATTTCATACAACTCAATTGAATACAACATTGTTTTCATCTGACTTCTTATTTCTGTGAGATTCATGTTATACTACAACTATTTCATTTTGTGTGGTGTATGTAATGCCCATGATTGTATTAATTATTTAATATACATTAATTTATGGGTATTTACATCTTAATTTTATGATCCTTATTTCATGTGGTGTATTTTTCGTAAGTCACATAATCGGTAAGGGAATTTCTAATTTTGATTTCCACTCTTTTGGCTTTACGCATACTTGATTGATTATTTTACTCCAAGATTATGTGTGGAATCACTATTAATTATTTATTTATTAATTTACACTCCCCTTTGTGTGTATATACTTTTGATACACATAATAAATCCATTGATAATTTCTCAAGTCATTGATTTGAACTTGATAAGAGTAATCTTAACTCAATTTCCATTTATTGAGTTAAACATCCATGTCATTGGTGTTGTTTTTACCAGAATATGTGTGAATGTAGTCTGACTGATTTACCCTAAATATCCAATAATATTGAGTTTATTTATATTTTTCACACATAATTATGTCATTTATTTATTCTTCACCTAAGGATATAGTCTTTATAAGGGATTTCATCTCAATTTACATTCCTTTGAGACTTCTTTGTTGTTATAAGCCAATTCAATTTTATATGGTGTATATAATGTACTTTGACATAGTATATCATGAATCCATTTATTCTCATGATATTATAAAGTTTTTATTACTTAAATTATTTGTATTCAAGTGTCTCTCTTTTGGTTAGAAACTCTAACTAAAATATCATTTTAAATGTTTTAAAGATTTATTTTTCTAAATCTTTATCATTAATGTCCATGTTTTAAAAATGGTTTTAAGGATTTATTTATATGGAAATTAATGTTTTAAAATTAAAATTCCTTTTAAAAGTTTAAAAGTGGTATGGGACACTTTTATTCAGAAATATTTTCTAAAGGCTTCTGGATAAATTGTGATACTTTTAAATGTTTTTAAGAAAAAGGGGGATATTTCTCTCAAATAGTTTTGATGATTATTTTAATATATGTCAATATCCTTTATTATTCTTGATTGAGGTTAATCTATTATAATAAAATCTTCCATATTGTATAGAATGAGTTATGTTTGACTGTGGATGTGCTATTTTTATACCATTCATGGTTTGTGGTTAAAATGTAGAAATTTCGTATGCTAGTTTTAATACGAATGTTTAGATTATGTTTCAACCTTTTCATATTAGGAATGAATTGGACTTAGTAAGTGACGGGTGGAGCCCACTATAGATCCTCGATGCATCGGTAGGTCTCATGAGACAAACTATTGTCTTGGAACAAGGCCTTGAAAAAATCTTATTTGTAGTCTTAGCACAAGGCCTTAGCTATGTGGTTATGATGTTCGACATTATGAATTCCAGTATTATGAGATTAGCTGTGGATATTTTATGTGGTTATTTGACTATTATAATACACATTACTATGTTTTATTATGGAATTATTTACTCATCTCATTTTCCTGCCATAATGTGTTCATGTTTATTATTTATAAAGGCATGTGTTTTCAATTATTCACCATGAAATATGTTTATGTTAACTTCCATTGTATTGGTTACTCTTACTGAGTGTTTAAGCTCAACCCTTTCTTACGTTTCATTTTCCCAGGATATGAAGAAGTTAGTTATGAGTGACTTGCAAGCATAATATATGAAGCTTGGATGTATCTATTGGAATAAATTAGTGTTGTTTTTCTTTTCAAGTAGTAACGTTGAACTTATGTAATTTTATTTTTTCTAAGACTACTAAACTGATTAGTCATTCAGGACTTGATTCCTTATAGTCATGCCAATGTATTAAAATAATGCACTGACTCCTAGATTTTGGGTTCGGGGCGTTACAATAAATAACTGGTTCATATGTGAACTGCATCATCTCTAACTATGTTCTTTATAACTTGTATCCTTATTTTTCATATCATACATAATAAATTTTTTTTATAACATGGGGAAAGAAAAGATTAGAATGGGTGAGCTTAGATGCTCAGTAAGGTTAATAAAGGATATGTAAGCATAACATGAACATAAGGTTATTATAACATGAGCATGAAATTTGAAAACCTTACCCTATATATAAAATATTATAATATTGAGCCATGGAATAAAAAATTTCAATTCATAAGACATGAATCAAAAGGAAATCAAAGAACATAATCCATGAGAGAATAATATTTGTATAAGAAATAGAATGGAGGCATACACATAATGATAGAAAATAATTTATATAGTAGTCAATTATCACTGCCTAGGATATCATAGTGGAATAATTTCACTCCAAAACCATCATACCAGTCATGGTTCACTCCCAATACCTCATAGCGGACAAATTCCCTTACTAAACGCGGATCACTACCCATTCCAGTACTGTCTATATCATGAGATATGAATCTTTACCCAATGTATTGGAGGGTAATATAGTTACTACCCATCATATAATGAAAAACATAAATTTGTGTGCTACAATATCATAAAATATTCATCATATCAGAACCCATGAAATGAAATGGGTTTTGAAAACATTTCATCATAACATTCACCTAGGAAAAGAAACAGGTTTCATAATCATTTTATCTTTTCATCAAAGAATTAACCAAGTAAAAAGAAGCGGATTTCATAAGAATTTTATCATGTTATATCTCATGGAAGATAAATAGGTTTCATAAATATCTTTTCATCATAAACATAAACTATTTAGATAAATAATAAGAATGATGCCCTTGGATTATATCCCCAATAAATGTTAAGTAATATCAAAGAATGAAATCTTATATAGAAAAATATTTTGAAAGATCACATGGAAAAATTATTAAGAAAAATAAATTTTCTTTAAGAATTAATTTTTAAACCTAAAAATTCCTAAAATACTTTAGAAATCATTTTTTTTAAAATAAACTTGAAAACTTATAAAGGAGGATTGAAAAATAATTTAAAAAAAGTTGAGGAAAATATCCATTCCACTTTACAAACATATTTTCAAATCCTTTTCTTTAAAAATAAACTTGAAAAATTATAAAGGAATCATTTAATAAAATAATTTTCATGATTATGGGAAATTATATTTATGTTGTACAAGTTAAAACAAATATCCCTTTCACATTTTCAGTAAAATCAAAACAAGTATTGTTTGGAAAAAAAATAAGAATATTCGTTTCAATTTTTTTTTGTAAGAAAGTAAAAAATGGGTACAAATTTCTCTAATAATTATTTTTAAGAATGGAATTTTTTTGAAAATAGTTTTATAAAACGTGGTTTTGGAAGAAAAACATGTTATTTTCTGAAATAAAAAATAAAGATGATTTTTATTAAAAACATTTTGCTAAAATATTGAGTATATAAAGAGAGGAAAATGAAGGTAAAAAATGTAAACTACATAAATAAATATTGGAGAATAAAATAAATGAGTTTCTTGAGATTTATAATAGAATATTTCATAATTGGAAGCATAATGATGAGAAAGCTTGATAAACGATGAGATTATAACATAAAACCCTTACCACATTGGTAACTTAAAATCACATGACCCGTAAAATAATAAAATTAAGTGAAAATAATAATATCATGATAATATATAAATAAGTTATATTACACGTAAAATTGGTGGTATATAAACCTTATAAAAAAAGATAGGTTCATAATATAACTTATGTCTCTAAGAAGAAAAATTAGATAAAAATTCATTACCGCTTTTGTAATGTTTGAACCGAAAACACCATGAAAGAGAGACACTAAAATTTATATTTAAATCCCAATATTTTTCATTAAAATAATTATAAAATACATTTTTGGGTAGTATATACACCACATAAAGTAAATATGTGGTGAATATGGCTTGTGTCTCACAGAATTGTAAAGTGAGATGGAAATACCTTACCTTAAGTCCCAAATTCTTTAGTAAAAATTAGAAAAGACTTTATAATAAATATAATATTATTATAAATATATTAATTAACCATAATCATACTTATAATAGAATATATGATTTACTTATGACCTTTTATTACCAATTTATTAACAATTTTTTGTTAAGCTCACATTTCGGGCAATAACTGCTTTGTTTTTTGTGTATGTTTTGGATTGTTTTTTTGGTCATATTACATTGATCATTTCTCCATAATCTCCATAATGTTAAATATTATATAAATATCATATATATTAATTATACATGTACTTATAGTAGTCCATAAAGTTAGAGATAAAATATATAATACAACATTCATTGAGACAGTAGGCCGTACGTACACATGAATGTCCTTTCCATTTTTTGAGGGATTCAAGGAAATAAAATTAAATAATATTTTAAATTTAAAAAATAATTTTAATTTTATATATATCACATATTTTCATTAAAAAAATCCTTATTAGATTCCATGTAAAGCATGAAGGAATCACACTGCTTCGCAAGGCTGTAGTCCGCCGTAAACACGAGCGTCATTATCATATTCCCACATAATGTTAAATAAGAAGTTATATGTGATATAATATTTAAATAATTTTAATAATATGATAAATATCATATACAAAAATTTAATCCATCATTATATCCATCCGTGATAAGTGTTAATGTAAAAATTAACGATATTAGTTTGCGATGTGGTAGTCTACCGTACACATGAATGATGATTCCACAACACATTTTTGAAAAGTTGAGATGGTTGAAGGTTATTAATTAAACATAAAAAAATATTAGTATATGTAATATATTGAAGTTATTATATAAAAATTGTTTAATAATAATTTGAGGAGGTGGAGGAAGAAATAAAATAAAAACGACAGTTGAAGAGCGTTACCTCTTCTTCAGGAAACCTCTTTAGGTTTACACCAAATGGATTCATATGTTATATTTATGATGAAAATAAGTATTCTATGATTATATAAGGCAGGTTTATAAGTTATTTGTTTAGTTATTTCCTAACAAATGTGTTTTTAAAGCATGAAGAATAGAGATGAAGTGGTGGCCTATTAAAAGTGAGGCGAGTGATACATTTGTTATTTTGGAAAAGAAAAAGGTGTACCAAAATTTTTCATATGAAAAATGATAAAAAATGAAAAATTATAGATATGATCAGATATTAGGTCTAAATATTTCCATCCAATGGTTTTTGAAATTTTTTTGGGTTAATTTTAACCCTTATATTTTTAGTTTAACCCCCGATAAACCCATTTTAACCTTAATCGTGGTAAATAATTTTTACTCTTAATTATGGTAAAAAATTACGTTAAACCTATTAAATAATATAGGTTATTATTTTAAAAAATATTGAATAAATTTTTATAAATTCCACTCATATAAGTGAAAAAATTTAAATTTAAATTAATCATGTAGATGCGACGAGAAAGAGAGTTTTCAAAGAGAAAAATGTTGAAAAGTTTATAAAGTTTTAATATAAAAATTCAATATTAAAATTATTAAAATTAACAAAATTTGATTATTTTTTATTTAATTTAAGTAATTTTTCATTTAAACACATTTTAAAACAAAATTAACCTTATAAATTATTTAATTAAAAAAGAAATTTTCAATAAACACAAATATTGTCCACTATGCATAGAAACATTAATCATTTTATAAAAATACAAAATATTTACCCTAAGATAATTTTATATTAATTATTAAAAAATTAAATTTATTCTGAAAAGTTTTTCCCTTATAAAATTAGAAAATATAAATTTTAAATAGGTGTGTAAAAGGAGACAAAGCAGATTTTTAAAAACAATATAGTTTTAAGCATAAAATTGGATTTATTCTTATCTATTTTCTAGAAAACATATAAGATGAATGTTCTAAATATTATTTAATAAATAATATAAAAATATCGTTAAAATAATTCACTAAAATTTATTGGTTTAATTTATTGAGATAAAACACATTTTTGTACATATAAATAGTTTTTTAGAATAAGATTTCCTTTATTTTCAAATAGTTTTTATTTTCATTTCTAGTTTACTGATCACAAAAGAATTAATTTTATATACATGTATAAACCATATATTTTTATAATTTATTTAATCCTATTCATACCCACCATTCCAAAATCTAGGTAATAACTATCATTTTAATAGTATGTTACATTTTATTTAAACTCAGGGTTTCATGTATCACAAGCTAAACTCAGTGTTGTGTGTAACACAAGATAAAGTAACTTTTTATTGTAATGAAAAATATCAAAAAATTTAAATTTATTTGAAAAAATATTTTACAAAAACTTGTGGTGTTACTTTTTCTTCAAAATGAATTGTTAATATAGTAAAAACTAATTACCACAGTTAAGATTACAATGAGTTTTCCTGAGGGTTAAACTTAAAATATAAGGAGTAAATTGACCTAGAAACTTGTCCAAATAACATTTTTTTTACCATATTTAGACCTCATCTCATATAATATTTGATAATGATCCATTTTTGTATGTTTTTAATTTTTAAAACATGGGTGCACTATACAATTTTAAAAAATTATTAGTGTGTTCTCCCCGGAATTATAAAAGGGAGCCTCTTATCAAATTCTATTTACACTTACAATACCATTCAGTTTAACCAATAAATAACCAAATAAATTATTTAATTAACTCCCCATATTATAGAGGTATTATTTTGAATATAAAACCATTCTAAGATGGCTTTTCATGCTAACTTATGGTTGTTGTCTGAAGAAGAGGTATCATTTATATCTGAGTGTTTTTATTTTATTTATTATTCCAACTCATTAAAATATTATCTAAATGTTATAATATAATAAAATAAGTATATATAATGAGATTTTATTATTTTAATGGAACAACCTACATCCATATCCTATTCCGTCTAATGGGAAATAAAAATACCGATCGGGTGTACGATGGACTACTGCCTCGTGAACCAATACAATTTGGTTTCCATCACTGTCTCTTAAAAATGGACATAATGATAGATTTAATGTTTATATATTATATTTATGAAATATTTATACTTTTTAAATTAAAATATAATATCTAACTTCTTACCTTCTAATCATTTGGAAAATGAAAATAGCACTCATGCGTACGTGTGGACTACCACCTCCACAAAGCGATGTGATTGATATATAATTTTATTTTGAAATGGATGATAATAATGATATATTAAATAAATATATATGATATATTTTATTTAAAAATTATTTTATAAAGGTGAAATAATATTTATATATTTTTTTCAATCCTCTTAAGAAATGGAAACATCATCTATGTGTACGTATAAACTACTGTCTCCATGAACAACATAATTAATTTTCTATCTATAACTTTAAAATATTACTATAAATACATTTATAATGAATATATATGATATTTACATAATTTTTAATGTTTTTGAGATTATTGAAACATAATAAAATTATAATTATTGAAAACACCAAACTAAAACATATACGAAAAATGAAGCCGTTATTACCCAAAACATGATTGTAACAAGAAATGTTAATAAATAGGGAATAAAATGTTGTAATTAAATAATATATGATTTGATATATATTATTATATTTATATAATACATTTATAATAAAAATATATTTATTATACCTGAGGTTCTAACGTATATGAAGAAAGTCAAGACTTGAGGTAAGAGATTTTTATCTCACTATTATTTTTGGGGGACACATGTATTACTCACCACCTGTTTCCTTTATGTGGTGTATATAACACCCACACATGCATTTTATTATTATTATAATGAAAAATATGCGACATAAATATATATATAATTTTCTTTCTTTTATAGTGCTTAAGATTCAAAAGACACCAAAGTAGAAAATGTTTTATGTTATAATCTCATTATTTATCAAGATTGATTATGTTTATGTTTTGGATGATGAGATATTATGATATGTCTATAAAAAACTCATTATTTTATTAAAATAGTTATTTAATGAAAATAAGTATATTCATTTCATTTTTATCTCTTTATATACTCAAGAGTTCGAAATAATATTTATGGAAAATTGAGTTTATCTCTCTCTTCGGTCAAAAATCCTTTCTCTTTAAAGTTCTTGTTTTCTATTTTTTTTAAAAAATTTTATTACTATTATAATATTATTTTTAAAATTAAATTTTATCCATGTTTTATAATTTTTTTAAATTATTCTTCTTCTTATTTTCCAAATGAGGTACTTTTTGAATTTTTACCAAAAATGTGAAAGGAATCTTTATTTTAACGTATAATACATGAATTGAATATTATGCCATCATGGACACTCAATTATTTGAATATTAGTATACATGTTTTCAAGGTTATTTTAATGTAAAATTTTTTCTTTAATATTTTGAAATATTTATATTTTAAATAGGTGAATTGAAAGTGAAAATGGTATTTTCCTCAAGAAATGTTCCAAGTATCTTTCAAAATCATTTTCCATCTATGATAAAATCATTTAATGTTACTTAATATTTAATTCTAATATGATTCAATTATATCATCCTTATTATTTATTTGTATTTTTTATGTTTATTATTACACGATTTTTATGAAACTTGTTCATTTTTCATGGGTTATATTATGATGTAATGATGAAATTTCTATTGAACCTATTTCATTTATACAAGTTATACTATGATTAAATGTTTTTAAAACACATTTAATTTAATGGGTTTTTATATGATTAATTTTTAATGATATTGTGGCACACAAATGTATGGATTATTTGATGGGTGTGACCTATATGTCCCTCTATTTCATTGGGTAAAAATTTATATCTCATGAGATAAACAGGACTAGAATGGGGAGTGAACCTAGTTCGGAAGGGACATTTCCCACTATGATAGTCATCGGAGTGAACCATTAATAATATTATGGTTAGGGGAGTGAACCCAATAAACTATGATATTCTTGGTAGTGAAACTTGAATACTACAATGGTTTGGTTAGTGAACCCAATCCACTCTGATAGTCATGGAAATGAGGCTTGAAATCTAAGGAAATGATTTTGTGTACTTATGTGTATGTCAAAATTCTATGTCTTATTCCAATGTTATGATTATATGGAGTATTTTATTTTATTCCATTATGATTCATGTATTATTAAATACCAATATTTATTCCATGAATCAAGTTTAGGATCTATAATATGCAAGGTATGGTTTCTAAATGTTATTGTCATGTTCTCATACCCTTATGCTCATGTTATGTTGATATCTCCCTTTGTTACCCTTAATGAGCATCTAAGATCACCCTTTCTTAGGTTTCCTTTCCCCAAGTTATAAAATATGTATTTTTTTTATGATATATCTAATAAGGGTTCTATTTATTAAGAACTTAGTAGGAGATGATGGATATTACTTATGAACCGGTTGTTTATGTGTCCAATTTTCCAAAGGAACTAGACCTAAATAATTTGTAGCATGGATCCTTTTTTATGTAATTAATATTCATCTTTTAAGACGTGATATCTATGTATGAGTTTTTTGGGTATTTACAAAAAATCTTTCTGATGCATCAATCATCAATTTTTTGGTGCTAACATGGGGAATTGATGAATACTTAGATGTATTAGGGATCAAGAGAGCACAATTAATTTTATTTGTGATGATGAACTTGGATTGAGGTGCTCAAATATTCACTTAATATCTCTAAGAAGTGGGTGGGAGGAGATAAGATCTCTTAAATTTCTAGGATGAGTAATCTTAGATAATTTGAGCCTCTATAGGCTTATATAGGTCGGTTTATACTTACTGAAATTGCACATTGGCTGTTGAATAACATTAACCTTTTGAATAAGCGATGAATAACACATGTGTCATACTAAATATATAAAAAACCCCATAAATATCCTATCACATACTTTTAACTTCATAAATAATGTAATGTGATAATATAAGATTCATTAACTCAACTCATCTCTCCCATAAATATTAAACCAAACTTGAATATTAAATATTTTTTCATAAAATACCTTCTTTTTATTCACTTAAAAAATCATGAATACATTGAGTAAATAAATTAAAATACTATTATCATTAAATTTAATAAAATTTAATTTATTTATTTCTTTCTATCTTTCAAAGTCAAACATTACGCGACCACCCTGTGGGGCCCACCATTTCCCAAACTCCAATTAATTAGAATATATCAAGTGTCTAAATATGATTTGTGTGTAACCCTCTTGGACCTTATCTTGATAGTAGTAAGTTATACTCAGAGACTAAGAGTGGTATGAAGAAACAAACCCTAGCCCCTAAAGAGACAAGGTTTAGTCATATTAGTGAAAAACACTTACGAGCATGCTTTGTGCGATATAATATATTCATCTCACTATATCACATAAAACAAGATGCATACTTCATGTCATTATACTTAAATGTTTTATTTATTCATTCAATGATCATTAAATATAAACCTAAATTCTTCTACCATGGTCTTGGATTTAATAATGTTACCACTATCCTGGTTAACTGAGCTCAAGATACCTCTTCTTCTACTCAGAAGTGGATTTTTTTTTCTTTTTTATTAAATCAATTCCATACCACCAATGACGCACCTGATATTATTTACCTCTATAATAAATGTTATAGTTTTTAAACTACATTAAATTAAATTATAAAATTATACACATTGATAAAAATCTCAAGTTAATATACCAATACACTTGTTCATAGATATAAATATCCAATAACACCCATAACAAGTGGTGTTCCTATTGGTGGTTCAGTCCTCATGATCTTCTTTATTTGATATCACACCGTATTAACTTAATGATAAGTGTTCTAAATGATTTTTTCACCCCAACACTTGATAGTCAAATATCATATGTTTCCTTTCATTATGATTCATCTAGACTGTAAAACATATATTTATGTTTACCATTATAGTATCTCAAGTTTATCATTATAGCTAGGAACTACTATAACATTTTGATATGAAAAATAATATAATTACATTAACATGTTAATAGTCCCTGAAAAACTATTTTCACTATTATTATAATATAGAATCATGCACAACTCTTTATATACAAAATATAGTAATAAAAAAGTATGTTTCAAGTTTATTATATGGAACCCACTTTTATAACACCCAAAACCTGAAAACTCTAAACTGAGCTAATCCCCACTAGGAAAATTCATGTTTACTACATTCTCCCCACATTTAAGAATTTTAAACCCCAAAAGGAAGCAACTGGAGCTCCACAATAATAAATCTTACAACACAAATCCATATGGAAAACTACCACTATCTCATGTGCCTTCTTTGCCTATGGAGGTATGAGAACTAAGAAAACTCGATACTTAATAAACCATAAAGGAAACATCCCCTTCCATCAAAACATATAGCATCTCCAACCCATCTTGAAGAAATACCCATATAAAAACATACACCCACCCAAGGAATTCCTTTACAATCCTCTTCTCCAAAAACCTTTTCCCATTAGAAAGGTCATCATGTGACATTATACCAAATAAATAAACCAACCATCAAAATCCATATCAAAATTTTTCTTTTCCAAGGATATAAATAGTGGGAATATTTAAGCCCCACATTTAGTGATTATTCTATTTGGTTGTTGAATGATATCACTTGTCTACGTCACAATCCACCATTGTGCGCTCTACCAAAATTCTGATTTGACACCAGATGTGATACAAGGAAGCATGATCCTTTGGACCAACATAAACTCCTCTTCCATCACCCTATAACCATGTACAATCACTATTGATTCTAGCTTATGGTAAAAAGGAATAATTGACATTCCTTCCAAATTTTTTATATATATACTCTTAGAAATCCTCATCTGTGACGTTATATTCAATATATTTTCATCAATTATTGAAGATTACCTAATTTTATTGTAATTTCTCTTTTTTCTAAATCTATTGGAAATCATGTTAGTAAAAACACCAATCTTCTTAAACTACACAACATCACAACACTTCCCATAGGGTAGCTTAATCCACTATAATCTGAAGTGGGTTTTCCCAACAATTCAAGAAAACCCACTTTATTGGCCCCAAACCCTAGGATAATAGATTTCTAAATGATGGTGATCAAGAATAGAAAAAATTATAGAAAAATAGTATAATATCCTATAAAAAGAGTTTCTACACTATAGGTACACCCACAAAGATCCATTTTACACCCCATACTGCAAGTTAAAATTTATTTTGGATGTATCCTCTTAGGATATATATCCCAATACATAAAATTAATATAAATATAAAACCACTATCCATTTGGAGAAGTTTTTGAAATCCCCCCCCGTTTAAAGATACCCATTAAGTTCATCGATAGGGAACATCTGGTCACATAGGAACACCATGTTGATAATATCATTGCGGACCCTCTCACACAAGGGAGGAGTGTGGTGATACTACCATAATTTAAAGGTGATCATAATCACTTTCTCCCTAAAATAATCATTTCCTAAAATATAGGTATTGAAGTTCATCCACAATCATCCACACGTATATTTATCTACACGAATTACAAAACACTACACCACTACAATAATACTAAGGTCTCATCAATTTCCATGACCTTGACTTCAAAATGACCAAACACTAATACATGAATCAGTATATGACCCCATGAGTGTTACCAAACAGCTGATACTCTCATAGTAAATCTAGTTCAAATATCTAAATGACATATAGGCTCCACCATAAACTTATTAAAGGAATGATTTGGTCTATGCATTCCATAAATACCATACAAAGTATTCAGCATTCCAATGATCCATATCCCAAACACTATCTCTAGAATGCAATCTAATTCATACATCAGTATCTCATTGAGGGAAAATCATGGGTCACCCTTCATAAGAATTCTTAAATTACCTTATATTTAGAGCAATAGAATTCTCATCCATACAAAAATCATATAAAGTCATACTTACCATATGTTCGGTAGCTAATTTTAGATTCTTAAGGGTGAGAACTGCTCACCACACTAGAGGAGATCCCACTTACTAATGGGGGCAGACCAAAACACATTTAATTAACTATGAATCACCATGTAGTACTATCATAAATAATCAATCCATAATGAGGTGTGTACCATTCCGTCTCTTATTTATCATGAAGAAATATATGAAATAAAACTTTATATACTATGTATATAATCATTTTTATATAAATTAGTGAAAGATTGTTGAAATCAATGGGAAATATCTATCCAATAAATGCCCATCTATGATTTTTATTAGAATATTAACATCCATATATAAGTTTTAGAAAGAATAACTTATACCCCTACTATTCAGTGTGATGGTCCTTGATAAGAGGAAATGAATTGTACTCTGAAAAAAATTCATTGATGTATGACCTTGGCTATACATAGGTTGCATATTTGAAAAGCTATGACTATTAGTGTTCTATTCCTTACAATAATTTATCAAAGGTGGATCTGATAGGAGGGAATCACATAATTTCTCATCTCTATTTTCTTCTACACCACTGGTACTCTCATAGAAAAACTAACTAGTTGGGAACTAGGTCCACAATAATGTGGTCTCTGATCTCTAAACTATATTCAATATGGAGATACATCCAAAATATCACTCTAGTTATCCTAAATTAGAATTCAAAATTTTTCCCAAAGTTAGGGTTCATCTCTTCCAACAATAATCAAAATTCTAATGATATCTTAGGGATTTTTATTATAATATGTATTTCATGAAAACAAAACCACATCTCAATAAATCCTCATAAAGATTCACATACCAAACATATTATATCAAAATATTAAAATATAAAACATGAATGGGGTACACCTCATGAGGTTTGTAGGCCTAGAAATGTGTTAGACATGGCTGTGTTACCATATGAAGGGTCCTACTATACTAACAAACACTATCATGAACAAAGGATGAAACTAAAAACCTTAGATTAGTCCCATCAAAGGTTTTGGAGAAATATTATCAACTAGCAACCCACTATTCTATATAGGTATATGAATACAAATTTTTTGATCTAGTCATTAAAAGTCTATACCAGTTAGAAATATTTGTCTCAAACTTCATCCCAAACTCCATCGCTATAGGATCAATTTATCCTTGAAAACTCATGAGGACTTCATATTCATAATTCATATAGAATATCTAGCCTACATATAGTCTCATTAAAGTTAGTGGGTAATAACATCCATTTTACAAGAAATATCATTTCTAAGTGAAAAGGAGATAGAAATTACCTCAAATTATAGGGTAAGAATGTCTCTCAAGTGGGTTTTAGAAAACAACACCTCATCACTCACTAATCAGAAATGAGAGGCCCCACTATAGGCTCATTATCATCATAAACCATTCTACACACATAATCTATATATCAGTGGGTAGCACCGTATAATTAATAGGATGAACCCATAAGGTATAGAGTATATCTGGAGGAACTGACACAAGAAGGACATGAAATATTATAATCAACCACTATATGATGCATCTACTAACTTTATTATACCATTTAGTGATTTATTTGAGATATGGTTCTACTAATAGGTTATAAATTTCCAAGAAAATGGATATAAAACTGCTACACTGATGTTGGTCTCCCAGGTTTGATAACCAAACTCAAGACCCATTCAACATAATTACTCTAAATTCTCAAACTATTCCTCATATAGCCACTAAATACAAAATCCAAACCTATGAATTAACCTATTTGATATCACTTGTACATGAACAAACCCATTATAGACCATGTTGGGATGGTGGTAAGCTAGGTGTGTCACCCCAATCCTACCATTAATGGGCTCAGAGATAAATACTAGTATTGAGTAAGGATATGAGACAATATGGGAGGAAATATCCTATATCAACCTATAAATGGAATATATATATATATACAATTCATAAAAAAATAAATACCAATAGTATATAAATTCGAACAACTAACCTAAATATAATATATATATTAAACAAAAAATACAAGTAAAATTCCATATAGAAAATAACTAAAGAAACCTCTCATCGAAAAATATTATAAATCCAGCAGAAAAAAGGCCATAAGATGATCCTACTCACCATGTTGTTTATGATAGTTTCCCAGATTGTGGAATTTTAATTCAACACTAACCTAATTACGAAGTAAGGAAGTCACTGAGATTTTACCAGTGATACCTTGGAATTCATATTGGTTGGGAGGATGGGAGGTCATAATCATATCTCCCTTTTGGGGAGAATGATTTCCTACTATGGGACTCCCTAATATATTTAATACATATTCATTAATCTTTCCCAAATCCCAGTGCAATATTGGTTACCCCTATGACAGTTATCTAGTTGAAAACATGTATTGATGTGAATAGTTTAAGGTATTAAATATTCTCTATCTTTATTTTGTTACTTGACTACACTATGATTTAAGGCTGCATAACTAGAAACTCTAGAATTTATCTCCATCCAGGAATTGGTATGTGTTGTGGTGTTTAGATAGGGACCATAAGTAGGGATTACAATATATCATTATGTAGGTACTTGCAACCTATATAGTTTGGGGTCACTTAACAAGATATATCATAATTTTTTAAGGTAATGTGATAAGGAACAAAATGGTTCCATTAAATATTGTGAAACCATAATCAAGTAAAGTTTCTTTTAATATCATGAATACAAGACATATTATAATTAGTTTAACATCATTTAGAATATACTAATAGGTGAAAGGTACCTAGAAATGTCTGGTTTGGGACTTATAGATGAGTGGAACTTTCTAGATCATCCTGTCAGTTGGTAACTAAATAGGAGAAAGTATGGTTTGGGATTAAACCTAGTAGGAAAACCATATATGTATGTATCCCCATTGTTTTTTGGTAACTATATTGGTATGGGAGACTAAAAAGGGTGGGTTTTAAACCTAACAGGAAGCCAGAAGGTGGATGTATTCCCTCGTGTCTGTTGGTAGTGAGATGGGGAAGGAATATTGGAAAGATTGAGGCTTATACATAGTAAGAGGCTCATATATGAGGAAACCAAGAGGAGTATCTAAACTCAAGTTGTATTTAAGTAAAATAAGTAGAGTATTTGGAATTAGGTCATTATTGTTTGCTCATCAGATAAGGAATATTATCCTTATCACATAGGTAAAGGTATATTTAATGATATTGAGATTAAAAATTATAGTGGAATACTATGTATATTGGATAATAGAAATCAAATCCCACATAGTTAAAGTTTCATAATTTATGGTCATGTGATAGGACCGTACCATCGATCTTAACGTCATGTGGTAAACATGTGTTTTATATATTTTAAATTCATGCACTAAGGACTAATTTTTCACAAATATTAAAAATATATATCTCAATTAAATACTATATATTTTTAATTTCATGATTTAAAGTCATTTGATATGACCATAGCCTAATGTTTAACATCATGATATAAATATATGTTCTATAATTTTTTGTGTTATCAATCAAGGATTGGTGTTCCCATCCTTTGAAAAGATGCATTTCAATTGTGCAAAAAAAAATGATCAAAAAAAAATATAAGATCATGTGAGGAATGAGTTTTTTATAAATAAGTCATAATATAAGATAAGATATATTTAATGAGATCAAAAAACATGGGATTGAGTGGGTATTATGAATTCAGATTCTATTTTGAGCATACTCTAGGGGATGATTCAGGTGAAGTTATTTTTGTATGTTGAGTGGAGTATCTTGACTCTAGGAATTTTAGTAAACCAAGTGGATTATATAATATAAAGGTATATTAAGGGATCAAAGAGCAGTATAACAACACAAGGCATTACTGGGGTGAAGTTTGGTGTTTTAGGATTACAATTAAAATCTGGTTTGACCCAAACTAAAAAGTTCATGGAGTAAGTATTGATTTTTATGGGATTCAATGAGAGAAGTGAACGGATGGGTATGAAGGACAAAGACCACATAACCACATTGATCCTAGAAAGGGGTCTGGGGGTGAATTATCCATGGTATGCAACCTTTTAATGAGGCCAAAATATACTTTGGGAATCTTCATTTTTTCATAAAATTGGACATGTAATTACTGTAAATAATTTTATGATGAATGTTCACAAAACATTCTTTAGAAAAGGAACCTCATGAACTACCAATTTTTAAAAAGAATTATTGGATACTTATTTGTTAATGGAATTCAATAACTACCATATCATGAAGGGAGTTCTTCAGTAATACTTTGTAAAGGGAGTTCATGGGTGCCACATAATGAAGGGAAATCATGGGTGCTGTATTATGAAGGGAGTTCATGGATTTTGATTTTTAATGGGAATTTAGGAATTTTGTATCATGAACGGAATATATAGATACTTCTTTGTGAAGGTAATTAACAAATATCACTTCATGAAGTGTAATTTCATCTACCACTACTCTAAGAACATTCACATCTTCCACTTCGCATAGTGAATTTTTTTTCCACTCTGTGAATGTGCTTCATAGGTCTTCTTGAAAAATGATTTTATGCGAGGGATGAAATTAAATATAATAAGTAATTCTTCAATTTTTTTGGGAGTCAAAGTCTTCTCCTATGCGAGTAGGGATCCCCAAAGTGCATGCTAGAATTATAGGAATTATGGAAAACCAACTTATTGTATTGGTTGACCACATGAGAAGAAAAAGGTCACATGGGGAATATGTTACTGTGAAGGGAGAATGAAGTCTTGTAGGGGATCTATAATCTGACCATGAATGGTGACTCTATATTAAGTCATGACACAAAACTATAGTAAAAACTACTTTAGAATTATAAATAACCAAATTTTTAAAAGGAACCACGTGACAATGGTTCGTGATCACCATTCCAAAAAAACTACAATAATGAATTATGATTGATGACCTTGTTCATGTATGAGGCTTGATTTGTAAACTATTTGGCTTGCTTCAAATATGAGGATCTTCTTCAGGAATCACTATTCTGATTCACACTAAAATGGTGTCTAACTTGAAACAACCATAATATTTTATCTGGGTGTCCTTTTTGGATCCGTGGTTAGACAAATCAAATATTTTGAGATGAACTATACTCATAGATACTAGTTCCCCCAATAATAGGTGTTTTATGAGTCTAAATAGTTCTTAAAATACTATAATAAAATATTTTTAAGGATTCAACAACATTTCCATCATAAATGTGTGAAATCCATTACCGACTCTAAATGAGTGGTTCTCACCACCACATCACTACAATGAGAACCATTTTTAAGGGTATATATCGCTCGGTGTGTGAGAAATCATGTAACATATGAAAATCCTTTTCACTAATTCTTTAAAAATGGACACATTTCTTTATACTCAAACCCAACTTGTGTTGTCTGAGTGAGAGAAATATCATAAATTTCATGGAAAATTGTGTGGTACAAAATTTTTGGTGCCAATATGCATATAATATCAGATTTATATCCATACACAATGGTCAAAAACACTATTAGAAACCACTATACAACACCAAGCCTTGATATTGGTTGTAAACAAGGTTAATATCCTGATGGGTTGGGGTGAATTAAGGTATTAGAATTTTACATTATCCCTTTCTAATGATATTGTTACACTTTTAAAAGAAAACATTATATATTTTAATCAATAAAAATATGAAGTGATTAAATTTTCATTATAAAGACACAAAGTTTTTTACTTAGTTCAAAAAAATTAGATAATTCAAGGATCATGCACGGAAATTCAACCATGCACCTGAAACACTAAAAATTAATACATTTGTTAACAAGTTTGGAGAAAACTCACTAACCTTACAAGTACATAAAATTTACTATATGAAATCTCAATACTTTAAAACATTAAAGGAACTCACACCTCCTCCAAATGTTACTATTTTGATATTCAAAAATACATAATGATATAACTCAAATGGTGGCATCTAAATTTTTCAACTTTTTTCGACTTGATGAACACCACAAAAATTCTAATGAGAAATTTCCCAGGACACATTCCTTTTTCTTATTTTCCTCTATATTGAAGGTTTGAAATCCACTCCTTTATTTCTAGTGATTCTTGAAATCCTATATTTCTCTCTTCACAACATTTTTTTATAACTCTCCCTTCCTTTTCACTATAACTCTATTTTGATGAAAAATTTGAATAATAAACTTTGAATCATTTGAATTTCAATTCAAAATTCATATCTCACTTAACTTCCTTCTTCAATTCTTTAAAATATTTCCTTTGAATCATCTCTTATAAAATAATCACCATCAAAATCCATTTGGTATGTTGAGGCTTGAGTCATAACTATGAAATAGCTGTTAGAGTGATAAACCTTAAAAAACTATCATAACACCCTGATTTTCAAACACCAAAACATGAATTTTTCTAAAAATACTAGTATTAGTGAAGAAAATTCAATACAACTAACAACATGCTTATCTTACCATGTTAAATAATCTCTATAAACCATTATGTTTTAACCATCAACGTACATGAACTCTAAAATTATCATATATTGGTACCCCATTTTATATAGACATTATGTCAATGAAACTCACTTACTTTCATGACATGATAAATTTTGGTTTTCACTTATCGTTACCCTTATAAAAAATTAGTTACCTCTGCATGAAATTTTCCATTGCTTGAACAAAACTGATAGTAGGGATCCCTTTTTTCTACAAGTATTTTATAATCAGAAACTCCAAGTACTAGGATGTGGTATACACCCACTTCCCTTGTTGTATTCATACACAAAAGAAACCATGGATGAGACTATGGAAGTTAAGAGTCTCAATGTTTCCCATAAGTGGAATTATAAAATGAAACACCAATAAAAATTCCAACTACAATTCCAATCTCTCTATTTTTGATATCTCTATAGCTATCACCCTGATGTTTTGATTACTGGATTCACCAAAAAAATTACAAACTTCTTATATCTAGAAAGGATTGTAGAAAATATAATTTCTTTAACCATCTTCACACCTTTGGAAGCTACACTGGAGGATAATTCAATAATATTTTCAAAAAACATAACAAAAAATTACCAATAAGTTATTTTTCTGATAATATCCCACTTATGGTTTATTGGAAACACCTTTTAAAAAGATAAAACATTACTCTTCCTTTTAAAAGATCATAGAAAACAAGATCTAGTCAAAGAACATAAAATAAAGCATCCAAACTTTAAATAATATATCAAAAAATCACTAATCAAATAATCTAAGATGAAGGATGGGGAAAGCTAGGGTGTCGAACTTCATGGGTCATCCGGGGGAAACCCTATACTGGAAGGAAAGTAGGATGAAAGGTCCTTCACAGATGTGGTAGCAGGTCCTGAATCATGCAATGAGATCATGAACGATTGTTCATTTGCTCCGAAATCATTCAAACACCGGGGACTCGATGCTATTTCTTTTACAAAGAGTGAGGTAAACTCTGTTACTTCATACCTTCAATTTTCCCTTGTTGGACAGTTCTACAAGCAATGACACTCGCTTATTTTTATTCGCAAAACTCTATAACGAATTGGATTTTTTGATTTCACGATTGGATTATTAAATTCTTGGAATGTATTGTTTCGATTCTCCTCAGATAAGGATTATTATAGATTCTGGATGCATGGTTCCTGGACCTTTGGGAGATCTTATATGAAAGCAGTTAAGTGGTCTCCAGATTATTTCTCTGGATTTGAACCCCCAATTTCTCCCATTTGGCTTAGATTCCCTTGTTTACCGATTCATCTATTCAAAAGAAATTCTTTATTTGAAATTTCTAGATTATTCGGAACTCCTATTAGGATGGATTATGCAACAATGAATTTTTCAAAACCTTCGGTTGCTTGAATTTGTACTGAAGTAGATGTGTCAAAGAAGCTTCCATCTAGCTTTTGGATTCAAAATGGTGAGAATGGGTTTATTCAGGAGGTTGTTTTTGATAATCTTCCTTATTTTTGTAATATATGTTCTAGAATTGGACATCCTAATAGTGATTATGAAAAAAAATCATCTCCCTTTCCTCCTAGGGTTAAATCGCTCTGGATGGAAAAAGTTTCAATGCCAAAGGAGGACTTTAAAAAGACTCAAGCTGGAGTTTTCCCCACTGATGCACCTAGAACCTATGATGTGTGTGTTAACCCTAATCAAATTGACCCCAATTTATGGGTTAGAGGGGATATTTCTCCTACTGATCACTCTGGTAATAAGGATGTTGACCCTCTGCCCCCTGTTCATGAATCTTCTAGAGTTGTGGATTCTCCCCACAACATTCAGCCTCTTGATGAGGACATGAGGCTCCTCATCATTCCTGAGAAAATTTCTGTCATAGATGTTTCACAAACCTTGAATGAGGAGGATAGGAATTCCCACTCAGATTCTTGTACTTCCACACATGATGATTATGATCAAGCTTACATGACTGAGGAAGCCTATTTAAAATCGAGTGCAAAGAAAGGTAAAAAATCAATGATTGATGTGGATGGATACATTACACTGAGTGAAAAAAAGACTCGGAGACGTAAGGATTACTCTAACCTTGAGTGGAAAAATTGTCACTAGATCCCTTGAGGCCTCTCAGAATGAACAAATAGTGCTTCTACCATAGCTGGTGGTTGAAGAACAACACCTAACACCCCCTGATGAAGGAAACATAAACAATTCTACAAACATTGAAGATGATGACCTTGCGGAGAGGGATCCTTATCACTATACTGAGGATCTTAGTGATGAATTGGAAGCTTGGATAGAGGAGAATGATGAAATAGTTTTTGAAAGATATAGTAATGGATAAATCTCTGCGAATACCTACCTTCAAATCAGAAAGTGAATGTTCATGAAGTTGGTGAAAAAATTTAAACAAAATATTGATTTTATTTTCAAGGACATCCCATGGAATAAATTGCCTCTGATTTCCTTACTTTGATGCTTAAGACTGGTTTCTTGCACTGCTTCTCTTAGGCTGGGATTTGTTTTTTCCATGAAGTTTGTCCTTGAGGCGCCCTGTTTTGGATGATCTCAATCAACAAGGGTTTGATGGTCCTGTTTTAATGATTAATGATGGTGCTGAATTTCTATTTGAAGTCTAAAGATTGCTGAAGATGGATAGAATGTTAGCTGGAACTGATGTCCATATCCATGATGATGTTTTCACTGGAAAGCAGAATTGCTGCTTTCTCGTTCACTGGTTAATGAATTCTAGATATGAATGTTGTCTCGGATTGGGGAGGAACATGTAACCTTTCTATACTGAATATATTGATCCTGGTTCAACTATTGAAGTGGTGTATTGGAAGATTCTCTTGGAGGTTCTTCTAGAATTGACTCTGTATGGTTACATATTTTGGTCTGGACTGGGCAGGGGTATCTTGTGATGTTTTTATTTTCCTATTTTTGTTATAATTCTGAATCTACTCTTGAGGGTTCTTTCATCTTGATCAACCTGGATGTTCCTGATGACCTGGATTGGAGGACAAGACCTCTCTCCTCACTGTTTGGATGCTCCACAATCCTTGCAATGGATAACAATGATGTAAGCCTTCTTTGGATTACTAATGAAGGAAGCCTGCTTTCAAGAGGATCCAACGTATACTGGCCTCAAAATTTTGCCTTTGGTATGTTTGAGTTTTTTACATTGTGTACCCCAGATTGTTTCCTGCTGGTGCAAACCCTTTAAACCTCGTGTTTGTACCGTAACTCTTTTTGTTTTTATAAATTCCCTCAAGGGATTGAATTGGGAAACCAATTCATGTCATCACTTTTCAAAAAAAAAACTAATCAAATACTCTAATCCCACATGATCCAAAATTTGTGTGAGAAATAAGAGTTTCATAAGAATATTCTTATGAACACATATGCTCAATTTGAATGCACTAAAATCTTCAATCCAAAAAATGATCCCCTTGATGAATCATTCAAGAAACCCATTTTAAAAAACAAAATTTCTCCACCTTTTGATAATTTGAAGGAACAATTCATGGAAATATTATCCCATTTGGCACATAAACACATCCTCCCACCTTTTTAATGAAACCAAAAGGACTTCATTGAAATATTACTAAAGTATGTTTGATATTAAAACATAAAAATCAAGATAGAATTACCAAAGCTTTTGAACTGAAGAAAATATTATGGGGTATTAGGGTTACCTTCTCAAAAAAATATATTTATATTGATTTATTTGTAAGATAAGAGTCAATATTATTTGGGTAGTACATTTTTCATTATATCTACAATCTAATCTTGAGCTAACTCATAAACCTATTTTACCAGCCCTTGTTCTAATTTATCCATGATAAAGTGATAATTTATCTTGAAATGTTTTTTCCTTGAATTATGGATTATAATTTTTATAAGCTTAATTTTACTCAAGTTTTTGTACTTCATATTATTAAGAGATATCATATATACTCTAATACCCTCATGTTTTTTTTCTTCTTCCAAATAAATGGAGTATATGCTTTAGTGGTTGGTATATATTAAGCCACCATGGTTGTTAAGGAAATTCATTCCTAAATCTTAATTAGCCATAAAATCAAATAAATTAAAAAATAAAAATAATCACTAGACGTTCACTTATATTAATTTACTGAAAGTTTCCAGTCTACATCCATGAATCCCTATAACTTCTATTGTGACGTGCTTTGATAAAATAGTTCAAAATCCACCATATTATTGATATATTGAAGAATCATCTTTACATTTAGCATGAAACTCTCTCTGCGATAACTATAGTAGTAAGAAAATTAGAATTTAGAAAAAAACTATATTAGGTTATGTGGTTGTGAGATACAACAGACTTCCAATAATATGTTTATACTCTCTCAAATCAACCCCCTTTTTATCCTAATCATTAGATAATCTAATCTGAGTAGCCACTCAAGTTTTAATTGCACTTAGATCCTGTATTGTTCACCATTTGATCACTTATTTTTCATATTTAGTTTTAAAACTAAATGTATCATCCTAATTTTAGATCACCTACAAGACAATTTTTTCACCCTCTAATCATTGAAATCACAAATTCACGCTACAAAAATGTTTATAATTTTTTAATTGTGTGCCATCCAAGCCTATAAATATTATCTCATATATATGATAATCACCTACATCATTTGATCAGTTTAATTTTTTGATGCATAAGTTGTGATAAACTCAAAACTAATATTCTTTAAATATTAATCAATTTGGGAGTACTAATATCTTAGTTATTTCTTTAGGCTATACAATTCCTTCTTTAATATATACACTTTATTTTCATGTTTATCAGTATGTTATCCTTTAATTTGATCAATATAGACTTCCTCCTCAATTTCTCCACTAAGGAGAGCTAATTTTATGTTCATTTGATATAATTTGAATCATATTTTCACTGTTATGATAATAATTTTCTGATACATATTAATGATAATTTGGTTCTTCCTCTCAATGAATCAATTTTTTAAGGATTAGTCACCAATTAAACTTGATTTTTAATTAAATTATTCTCAAGATACTCATATTCCTGGTTATTTATAAATTCCATTCCATTATAAATTTATATCTTCTAAATTTTTTATCTCAAGAATCTTCTCTAATATTCTTCGATATTGGGTAATGCATTTGAATACCTTATATTTTTGGGTAATAACTATTAGCCATTCCATATTATTGTAATCATCAAGAAAAAATATATAATATCCTTTTACATCCATGTATTTTTATGTCTTAGGTTTACATACATACACTTGATCGATCTTTATAAACCCTATTGAATTATCCTTCTTTGGCTTGTAGGTCTTTCAAACCATATTCAATTTTTAATGAGTATCACACATATGAGTGAATTCACATGAAATATTAGAGATATTACAAGATCATTAATTTTTCACTAAGTCTTATAAGTATTTATAGATGAAATTGAAAATAAATTTATATGAATATTTATTTTCTTCCTCATTAGAAAATAAATTTCTAACTTCTTATTCATTAAGGTAAATATTTACCCTAGTGAGCTTTCCCTACAAAATGGTTGAACCACCTATTCCTTTTATAATACACATCTTCTTATTGAACTTAACAACATATACCAAGTCATATTATTAAATCAAACTTAATATGTTATTACTAATAACTTTAACCATTAATAAATTGGTGTTCCATTGTTATTTGCCCCCAATTTTTTCTTTCCTACACCCAGTGATCTTTATCCCCTCATCATTTATAGAATAAAACTACTCCACCTTTTTTAGATTTTATACCTTTGATTAGGTCTTTATTTCATATTATTCTTTAGTAAAACCACTATACATGATCCATGTTCCATATCTAACTATGGATTTTTATCCAACTTAAATGATATTTTCTTCTTCATCTTTCCCTCTCGTAGACCATGTTCAATTCATAGTTTCATTTAGTGATGGGTGAATTTGTTCCACCTCTAGCTCCATTTTTCATTCCTCATCTTAAAATTATACATATCTATTATAGGTTTTTAGTTTTATAGATTATGTTTCCAGATACTATGTAAACCTTCTTTGGGTCTCCATTCTCATATTCCCTTGTAATCTTGTTATAAAATTTACCACCTTGTGTCCATAACCTCCACAAAAAAAGTAATATCCATAAAAAAATATTGATTATACCAAATAATGATCATTTGTTTTTGTTTATTAATTTACATGAAGTGAATTTTATTTATGGAAAAAACATATTTTGAATGAACTATCTTTCCACAAAAATAACAGTAGATTTATGGTGCATTATTGCATGTCTATGTAGTTCCACCATTGGCCTTTTGAATATTCTAAGTGTTACAAAAATCAAGCTTATTCTGAGGAGTGAGTTCTTAAATTTTTGAATCCAGTTACACTAAATTATTATTATGTTAATTATATTTAATAGATTTTATTTTTTCAATAAATCATTGAACTTTTGGTTATACCACACCCTTTTGAGTAGATTCCCTAATTTTTTTTAGCTTCTTTAGAGGGTGGTTTACTCGAACATCCTAATGGAATATTGAGAGAAATAATTATTTATTGATCATCTCACTTTCATTAAAATTTCATGAATTCACCTTCATGTTACCATATTATCTTGACCCAATATTTCACTGAGTTGGTCTGGACATTAATAATCCAGATATGTTTCCAATCTTGATCCAAAACAGAACTCCCTTCTATGAGTTTATAGATTTTTTAATTTAAAATTTTTACTCTCTAATTTCAATTATGAATTATCCTTTTATTTTTAATGAATATAGAGTTTCTATCGATAGACTGATGTTTTTTACTTCTTTATTTTATCCCTCCAAATGTCAATTTATTCAAGAGCATCCTTAATTTTAGCTTCGAGTTCAACCCTTCCCTCAACTTAAACACCTTCATAGTCACTATACATTTATTGTGGATTATCTAAAACTAATATAAGAACTTCTTCCCCAAGTTCTCTATAGTCTTAAAACTCTAAAAACTCCATTTTCTATGAGATTTAATTTTATTATGAAATAAAGTTTTTATTTTAAAGAATTTTCATTGGGAATTACACTTACATTTCACATCCTTTGTCACATTCATTGGAGGTAATTCATCTGAATCATTATTTTGGATCTTTTTAGGATATCTAATAAAAATGTGTCCAAAATTTTCACAAAAAAAGTAAAACAATTGGAATCTTTCCTATAAATTTATCTATTATTATTTTATAATTTGAGGAAAGAAAGGACATTATTTCATCAAATTTTCCTTATAATGGCACTTCAATGAAATTTGCTTCATTTATTTGAATTATATCTCTTGATAATTATCCTTAAAAAATTCATTATCAATATTTATCATCTAATATTATATAAGAGTACTATAAAGGCTATCCTATATCACATTTGTGCAGAATTTTTCTCCAAGAACTAATACATTCATTTTGAAACATTATGGTAATATTATTAGGATTATTTTAATAAATTTTTTATCATCAACAAATTCACCAAGTACACACATGTATTCCACCAAAATTTTCATCTAATCAAAGGAAACATCTACTGTTTCATTTATGATCTTACTTAGATCCTCTTACTTGTTACAAAACAGCTACAAAATATTTTCTCAAACTTTTGAGTCACCTTTATAAATATTGAGAAGATTCACCCATATAGTATAATATGTTTTTCATGACATCACCTTTATATAGATAGGGTTATCCAAATATTCCCCTAATACATTAATATCATTGGAATCAATATCTAAAACATTGTTATATATTTTTAATAGGGATCCATTCTCCATACTAGTTAATATCACATGCATAACATTCATCGATACATCCATCATAAATGAATAAAAGTGGTATTGTATTTCGTTTTTCTTTAGTTGGAAATAAATTCATTTAAATATAATAATTCCATTATGATTTAAAACATATTCCATTACTTATGAGAGAGAGAAAAATTCACAAAAAACAATAGATTTTATACCACTTGTTGGTACCAAGAAAGGTTAATACTTCAAGAGGGGGGTGAATTAGGGTGTGGAAATTTTAAATTATCCATTGTACTGTGACTATGCCAGGATTGTATCTATTTTAAATGAGGAATAACTCAAGGAATATTGTAATTCATTAATATGTATTGGAGATAAGGGAACCACTACCATTTTACACAGGAAATAAAGTTGGAAGATAAGTTGCTACCTTTGATGAACTTTCTTAGAAGTATTTGAGGAATATACCCTTAATTTGTGATGATTGGTGTGGTAATATTCAAGGAAATTAAATAAAGGTGTTTGTAGATATATAAAAACAACATTTTGGAATTGAATTTGGATTGGATTGGTGGAAATGGAGATGATATGTTGGAGTTTTGGTTTAAGTTGAGTGAAAACCAATGAAAAATTGAAAACTAACTACAATGTATGAGTATTTTTTACTCTCAGTAAGTGTCATTGAGGATTTTTATATGATATATTTTATACTTTATGATGATTTTTTTTCAAAGGATGAGATACATTTATACTATCCACAAGCTACATATGTGTCATATGAATGATTCATATATATCATTTAACTAGTGTAAGTGTAATTGGCGGAATTGTTCAAGTGAAATCCGATTGTGTATGGGTTATCTATATACTGTGTATGTGTCATCCAGGCTTGTGTTTATGTCATTCTAGACTAAGGAAAATATTGACATTCTTTTAGTTAAAATATGAAGTTTTTGGATTGAATATCTGAATAATAAATTAAAACATATTGTGCTTATGTGGATCTTTAAGTATTCAAGCATTATGATCATTCAAGAAAATCATGATCCTAACTACGATGATTTAAGAACTAGTCGAGGGAGGGGATATAATTTTTGAGATGCGTTCCCCACCATAACAATACATGATGATAAAGTATCCCCCACCATTGTGTAAGACATGGACACTATAAAATGAATTCAGACACATTGTGTTGACTTTTTTATGGGTGTTTTGGTCAATATGGTGAATTCACTAGCATGCTTAATATCATGTTTCAAAAATGGGAAGACTCTAGACACTAAACTGAAGTCGTGATCATTTTAGTTTGAATTTTTACCTATAAAAACATTGAGTCACATCCATACCATATGTGATGATATGTTGCTGCATGATAAATGCATATGTGGAACAAACTCAAATGTCGTGTGATTTGTAGAGAACATGAGGCTATAGATATACAAATACTACTTGAGAATATAAAACAAATTCTCAATGAAGAATAAAGTAGTGGAATTTAATCAATTAAAATTATTTTGAATGGGGAATTCTCATTATTGAAAAGGAAGAAAGGTTTACATATTTCAATATAGAAATATTCAATGTATTATTTTGTGAATATAAAACTTATAGGTAAAAATAAATATCTTTGAGTTGAGAGAACCCTTGAAAATTTATATATTACTGAATAGATATTTTATTTTAAATAAAAATAATATAGGCTTCCTTAAGGATTTTTATATGAATTGAAGATGAAGAATTAGGAGTACAACACCAATGCTAATGTGTTGAAGTTAAGAAAAAGTTGAGATGTAGGAAATATTTCCTTTAACCTACGATATCACAATATCATTAAGATATATAGTGAGAAAGGATAGTAATATACGAGACATAAATTAAGGATATAGACATGTGGAATTAAAGGATATCCATGAACATATGAATATTATATCAAGAGATATTTGAAGTTAAAGTCCTATTCAAGAAGGAGTTCGAGAGGAGCCTTTAATATTTGTCTGGACATAGTATAAAGACCATGTTTTGAGATGATAATATTATTTTTAGGAGAGAAATTAAATAGTATGGATGAAAATATAAATAACCCATCATGAGACTATCTGTTGTATTCACTAAAGGATAGTAATTTTGGGATATTATCTATTAGGTATTTCAAAAAATTACCTATAATAATTTCAGGAGGTATATTAACTTTGTATTAACAATGATTTATATGGGATAATCTAAGTCACTTACACCTGGAAATAAGTAGGATCACATTGAGATCAAACCTTTTAAATTCATTTGTCCATGACTTTATATACTACCCCATTCATGTAATTCCAAGATATATATAAGATATGTTCCTGATTTAACCATCCACACAGGTTGATTAAAAAAAGATATCATAAAAATAAAAAGGATCACTAATTCATCCCATCCCCTATTAGTGATCTCAATGGACTTGAGAACTATAAGTGGTATAATATGTACATGTTTCTTCTGAGAAGATAAAAAAATTATTAAGTATTGATGATAGAGAGATTTAATTTATTGAACAATATATGAGTTTCTTTCTTCAATGGAAATAAATATTATGGATGGAAGAAACAAATGCTTCAATATCTAGTTTCATAAGTCCTGAAGGTATGTGTAGTTGTTCTAGTGGGATTTACTATAATAGGAAAAGATTCTCCCATGACTTATACAGACAACATAAATCTAGAAGTTCATAGTAAATAAAGGAATGAAATCCTATCATCCCTATCCAAAATATTATACACCAAGGTGATGAGACTTAAAATAACCAAGGAGATGTGGTAAAAACTTGAAAATATGTATAAATGAAATTTGAAGAAAAAGGAAAAAAATATTCAAAAATGAAGGTAAAAATTTTAAGATATTTATATGATAGATTATGATAAAATTGATGATTACTTCACTCAGGTCAATGAGATAGTGGGTAACATCATTGGATTGGTTATACATTGGATGATTAAATTATTATGAAGAAAGTTCCCTGATATTGATATAATGATATATTCTATAGAAGATATTGGATATATATCTCTTGAAAAGATATATAACACTCTTATCAACTTTGAGATAAGAAAATCCCTAGTGTTCCAGAATAAAAGGAAATATTAAATGTAATTTAAATCTTCGAAATGTCTAAAAATAAAATACTATAAAGATATTCCACCCTTAGAATAATAAGATGGAGAGGATAGAGAGTATAAAACAATCATGTCTCTTATTTCTAAAAATATTAGAAGAAGAAGAGTTAAGTATAAAGTTAAGATCCCTCTTAAGTGATTTAATTATTGAGGTGTTAGGAACTTTGATATTAATTTCTTAGTCTAGAAGTAATCCTAGAAAAATCTAAAATGTTGATCATGTGATGAAAAATAAGCCTTCTAAAAAAATTAAGAGGAATTTAATGAGTGAAGAAGATATTTAAGAAAATTTATCCTCAAGTGAGTTATATTATGACCCCTCTCAAAATCTCACAACCTCATAGACAAGGTTAGAAGGAATGAAGACACATTAAGAGGTGAAGAAGTGAAAAAATAAGGATAAATTGAGTTTTTTCTAGGTCATAAATAAGGCTTTCCTTGAGTAAAATACCATGCGCAAGAAGTAGATAATGATTCTTAGTAAGGAGAAAAAATAAAATCTGTAAAAATAAGTGATCTTATAGAAGAGATTAAAATTTACAAGGTGAATATTGTAGAATAACAAAATATGTTGAAATATATTAAAACAAATATGGCTTTAAAGAATGAAGAATTGAATAAGGATCAATATTGATGCATTAAAGTAGAAAAAACAATGAAGTAAATGAGTTAATATTATGAAAATAAGTGGATATTTATGATTAATTATCTAAATCTATAGAGGACACCATATCCAAGATAAAGTTACATAGAAAAATTATAATATTTCAAGTGATTCTAAATATGTTTTTTTAGTTATTGTATATTCTGGAGACAACCATGAAGGCATTTGAGTTGAATAAATATGTATGAAAGGTAATCAAAAATCCAGGAAATTTTTAGTTAAGTAAAGTAAGAAATAATCCACAAGTTTTAGTATTAATAAAGGAAAAATGATACCTAGAAAACAATAAGAATATACGAACAAACAAGATGAAAGAGAGAGGTTAGAGGGATATTACTAGTTTTGGGGAATGTTTGGGCACAAATATTTTGAATGATAGTATAATATGTTACTTCAAAGGGGTAGAATGAATTAAGGTGATAATAACCAAAAGGAAGAGAATGATATCCTTTCTAAGATGAAATACATTGAGAAGTTAGAAGTTTGAAGCTGAAAAGGCTAGAATACTGAGTTTATAGGATGTTAAAATAAAGAAAGATAAAAAATTAAGGAGAAAACCTAACCACTGAGTTCATGGTTTCTATTATTCAAAGGAAAAATTAAATAATGCATAAGAGAATGATTTTTATAAGGTAATATAATAATACTCACAATATATAAGGCTATGTGGGAATAATGAGCGAGTTAGATAGAATTTAAGAATTGTTTTATTAGAGATATCACATCCAGATGATTTGATAAAAGGGAATAATCCAAAATATAAATAGTAATGTGACTATATATATTATAATCATAATAAGATCCCACAAAATGTAACAATCCAAATTTAGAAAGAAAACCATGCTTCCTCCAGAAGACCATAACTAAAAAATCAGAAGAAGGGGCTTAAAGATCCCTCCAAATGGAGAAGTTAGAAGGAATTAAATATATTGGTTGAGACAAAACTCTCAGGCCTACCTCCCTAATTAAGAAGCTTAGAATCTGCCCTCATTATTCCCTTTATTTATTATTGTGTCCCAGCCTGCAGGGAATTGATGGAACCAAAAAAAGGGGAGTGGATTGAGGCTGTCAATACTAGAAAAAAATAATTTTAGATATCATGGATTATCTTCATTACCATAATGAGATATAATTTAGTGATCCCTTGAGGGGGAATGAAAGGTTCAGTTATCAAAAATATTCATATGCATTGAATTAATAAATTTGGGTGGCCCAAAAAATGTTTAATGTTAAGGCATTAGAAAAACATATTCCTTCCTTATTATTATAATGAAAAACATTTTCACAAAGGGTTAATGTTGGTTGATTTGTTTAATAAGTAAAAGAAGGAATAATAATTCTTTCCCTATAAATTTTTTGATGAATATCAAAAGTTGAGTGTAGGTTATTTAATTATTGATAAATATATTGTATAACCCCTATATTTATATTTTAGGAATTTTTATCATATTATAAAGAAATAATGGATAGTATTAAATCCTTGATTATGTCTCTATTATTTTATACAGTGAGTTTTCTTATAAAGACTTAATATAGATTAACTAAAGGATCATGGATAAGTTATGTTTGCTGTTATTATTCTCTCACAAGTAAATCATGATAAAATTTTAAATTATTGAGGGATAAAATATTAATCTAAGTATTAAGTTTTTATTTAGAACAATAAAGAGACAATTTGTGAAATTCTAACCCTTATATATACCTTTTAATTTGTTATCAATAAATTAGTGAAAGTAAAAAAAACATATTGATAATGGAGAGGATTAGTGGTATTGAAAAAAAATCAAAATGGAGAGATTATTTTATCAATGCATGGATATCATTTTTATAAATAAGTAAATATTACATTAATATGACAAGTGTTGATATATTTTGGAGACAAGTAATTTATTGACATAATACATGGAAAATAAAGTGGGAAGATAAGTGTTTCAATAGAGAAGAGACTAATGGGGAAACCCTTGCTGAGGTGGGATTGGTTCGGCTAGATGATTGCTTTAGGGAGATTTAACCTCTTAGAAAATCATTAACATTGGATCATTGTCATTCTTAAGAAAAAATCCCAATATTTCCCTCATCTAAAACTAGGTATGGTCCTAATTTCCAAAGGAAGGTGGACATGTGGGATTTCAGACCTAATTACTCTTAGAAAATCACATTGGTCGACAGGATGGGAGGTCGGGCTCCTCAAAACCTTTTAAGAGTAATTTTTTCCTACTATAGGAATATATTATAGATTTAAGATATGTTCATTGGTGTCTTCCTAATCACGATATGGGACCAGTTACCCTAAAAATGATTATAGGTTAATTTTCCTTATACAAAAAGAAAGACAATATAATTGGAGAAAAAAGTAAAGGGGATCTCATTAATGGATCCATCTATATATATCTGTGGTTCTCCACCCATTTCCCTAATTATGGGTAGCTTATTTATATAATAAATCTATTTAACTAGATGCCTCAAAATATTCCTCTATGCATGTAAGTGGTTTAACATTTTCAGAAAGGGTATTGATCCATTATGAGCCATCCTATATATCTTGGTTATTACAGGAATCATAAATCACATAGTTTGTTAAAACCATGAAGTTTAACGTCATGTGGAGAGGAAATATGTGTGAGAAATTTGGCATTGAAGGCTTGATCTCAAATCTTGTGGAGATTTCCTACCTGTCCTGGTCATGGAAGGAATCAGATTCATAATAGTTTAGTGATCTCTCAGTCTGCTGAGGGATGAGGTAGGGTGATCAGCCTATGAGAATGATTGGGTCCTGATGGTTGAAATGTCGAAGACATGGGGATTACATCAAAATAGAATTTTTTGAGCTCATTCCTTAGAAATGCATCCTAAATATCATAGTTATGAAAATAAAATCATAATTCTCATATTTCAATTGGTTCGGGCTTAAACATTGATGATTCCCTTTGACTTTATAGAAGCTTACAATGAAAATTACATTACTATTGAATATCTTTAAGCCAATGTGAGCTATAATTTATTTGAGAAACAAGGTATGGAACATGATCAGTCTCAATTCTTATAGATATAGGCTCTATGTGCTGAGATATCCCTTGATGTGTTTTTATATGGAGCTCGGGCATCGAGGATGAATCTTATGTATCATAATTATTATAAGAATTAGAGTCATTTTAGATCCCTTGATTAGGGCCTATACTCAAAGGTTTAACTTGTGTTTGGGGAATATTTTATTATGATTCTAATTGGGTATTACACACAGATGTTTCTCTTATATTCAAGGCTTATATGCTGAGGATGTATAAATTTATCCAATATTGGGATGCCTTAGTGACCTGGTCTGATTGCATTCCTAACATGTGCTAAATTTCCACTCACCATGCATTGTTTTATTAAATGTCATGTAGGAGAGTTTCTAACTAGAATATCTAAAGGCAATTAATTGATCCATTTTCTGATCAAAAGGACTTCATATAACATAGGTGTCATTTCTGAAGGTTGTCGCATGATCAAGGATGACATCTCTTGAGGGTGTCCCATGATCTAGCTGACTTTCCCTAGTGTCATCACAAGATATGGGTGACACACATAGAGGATGTTGCGAGAGTCAATGTTATATGTATCACATGGAATTTAATGTCTTAGATGATATGTCTATAGGGCATTGTGAGCCTTGGTTGACTTTCCCTAAGAGTTTCACGAGAGAAAGTTGACATGATTGGGTTCCACCGTGAGACTTAGATGACATGTGTGGGAGAAATTATATGAGCCACGAAATGTTTTTGAAGTACATCGTAAGGTCTGGGTAACGATCCCAGAGGGCTTCTCGAGACTAAAGTGGAAAACCTAGGGGAGCTATTTGGTCATCTATGATATGTCATGAGGACTTTGCATTACCTATATAGTATGTCGAAGGAGTGTTGTATGATCTAGGTGACATGTCTTGGTGTTTTTGCGTGTCTTGGATGGCTTATGCAAAGCACATAAGGTTCAATGAACATCTTTTTTTTTATGTTTTCCACCCTTAGTCTTTTTCTAGCCATTATATTGAAAATACCTTAGAGTTATTTCATGTCAAATTATTTTAAGTCTCACATGATATATAAGACATGAAGGATATTCGTTACGTGTCCTGCGAAAATTTCTTTGTGTGCTCTATAAATGGTCATTTGAAGTGTTTATGTATGGAGCATGATCTATCATGCTGTTATCTAGTATATTACCTGATAGGAGAATTTTTGGGCAAAAGATCATCCACTATGAGAAATCTGTTATGGTTCTTGGGTGTGCTGATGCGATTGGATGTGAAAAATACAACACACATTTTCATTGGGGTTGGGGTGGAGGATTAATAGGTCTTGACACCCTAGTTGTTATCCATTTTTCTTGGCGTATCTTGTGTGATTCCAGGATAGAGTTTGTGAAGGGATCTGGAATCACACAACTTCATGAGACTCTATCATGGATCACTTTGAGGGAGTTGCCTAATTTTCAGCGACTACAAGTCCCTCCCATTAATTTTTCATTTATTGGATTATTTCTAATTAATGAGGACTTGTTTGATCATTCAGACATGTCCAGGGAATTCTTTATTATCATATTGACATATCCAATGGGATTCACGAGATCTAAGTGCCTATTGAAAGGTATCTTTGTGATATCATAATACTTGTAAATGATGTTTCATGAGACAAGGATGGATTTTATGGGGTATTCGTCGTATCAGGGTGGCTTATCTAAGAGTCTCACAAGTCTGTGTTTTGGACTTCCTTAGCATGTCACAAATGTTTTACGACCACAAGTGGCTCCTGCATCCTACCCCTTTATATATCATTTTTTTATTTTTCAAAGGATTAGAGTCATACAACATTGTATAAATAATTTCGAAGACATTTAATCTACCTCTAGATGATGCATTGCATGACCAATAATGGTCCTATGGAGATGCATGAAGAATTCAGGGAAAACTCCATATGTTTTTCCTTGAGGGTCCAAAGGGTTAGTGTAAGGTTTCATAGACATACCTAAGGACTTTCCCATGACGAGGATGACAAGATAAAGGGATTTCATGAGCTTAGGTGGGCATATCACCAGGGAATCACGGTGTCTTACAGATTTCTAGTGGTACGTTTGATGTCCTTTATGACCATGAGTAGCTCCTACCTCCTCTCATTTATTTCCTTTGTTTTTATTCTACAAAGGTTCAGGGGTCTTATGATTCCACTTGAGTGTTGTCAATGAATGTCTCCCTTACCATCACTGATGTGTCACATGATCTTTATGACCGCTATAGGCTTCCACCTTTTTAAAATTTTACTCCCATTTTGAAACGATTTGTCCATCCTTCACCCACTAATTGTTTGTGATGGAGCCACATGATCAATATGGGATCTCATGATGGAATGTGCTCCATGTCATAGTCAATCTCTCTAATTTCCTTTGGAACAATGAATGATCAATGTTGGATCTTGTGATAGTGTACATACATTATCATAGATGATTTACTTTCTCTCCTTCGATGTGTTACGTATTCAATGAATGTATAATTTCATAGAGTAACCAAACTTGTTTTCACGTCAAGGAAAAATTACAAAGGGTTCTTGGAAAGTATTGTAAGTTGTTTTAGGATTACATCATAATCCAAGACACTTGAATGTGTTGTGCACCCAAAGGTTCGTATGAGGGGCATCACACAATGTCCAAATCCTCACCCTATTTAGTAGAGGAAAAGGGTTGGTGACTCATGAATATTTTACTCGCATGTTCATGAAACATTTATTTTCTTCACATGGTGGTATCAGGTGAAACATGGAGTTTCTCATGAACACATGAATATTACATGTGTTCAGTGTGGACCTTAATTAGATCAACATGGTTCACTGAGTCTTGAATGTTATTTAATTATTGGTTTTTTTTCAGTGCATCAAATAAAATCTCTAGGACTTGATCATATCCAAACACTGAGTTTCCATCCACAATTCTTCACATAACCGAGTATGAGAAAATTTGATCTCATTATTCACAATGATATTAACATTATATGAATATACATTTGTGTTCTCATGACTGTGTTTATTCACGAGACATGAGTTCTATCTTTGAATGTGCTCGAACCCCTTGGGGTATCATATCTTGTTTCACTATCGGTCATGTTTCTTTCATGTGACATATTTTATAGTGGCTCATCTCTTTGTGTGAGTGCATACACATTCTCTCATGAGGGGTTAATTGGTGCCACAACCTTTTCATGAGGGGTTATGTAGTGCAAAAACTACTTTTCATGATAGTTTACATGATGAATATCCCTCCGTGTGATGTATTAGGTGATGCCTCATCTACTTTGTGTGAATAAAAGCATGCATTTTCATGTGAGATTCTTTGTGTAACCCTTATGTGGTATCATTATGATCTTATTTAAATAAAAAAGGAAAGATCTCCCCATTCATAATAAAAACTATCCAAATAATGATTTCCCTTCAGTTTTATAGACAAATTCTCACACTATCCTTTTTTATCCAATAATGGTGGCCTATCTGATAAATACGCTCCACCACTTTTCACACTAACTTACTCAGATCCAAGGATGTCAGTGAATTTAATCATCCTCACACAATAATAAGGTTCACCATACTTTGAGTCTGCAAAAACTCCACTATTTTTATATTTTCTTCACCAAGGAGTGGGAAATGATCATTAATCTTTTTTTATTAGCATTGACAAGAATCAAGTATGAGGAGGGTGGAGGAGTTATACACGATGAAGCTGATTCCATAGTTATTTTATAGGCTAGTGAAACCAAGTAAAAATATGATACCAACAACATAGAGTTATCATTTTATCATCCTTCAATTTTTCTCTATTATGCACATATATGTGATGCACATATGGTGTTGGATCTATTCACAATCCCCTCAAGATTATCCCTGGAAGATAAGGTGATCCGGTGTGTGATTCGATCTTCCTATGATGGAAAATTCAGACAGAAGTCTGTACATGATGAATTCTAGTGTGAGGAAGCTCATCCACACAATATGATGTGTGATATCCATTCTAGTCACAATAGGAAAATCCAAACCCTAGCATCGCATAGTTAAAGAAGACCCTGTGTAGCATTGCTGATCCCTCATGTGATATGTGCCCGCTTGAAGAAAATAAACACCTCAGTTTATTTATTTTATTTTATTTATTACAATTATTACTATTTTTAAACACATGATGATGATGATGATGATAATAATAATAATAATAATAACAACACTCCTACAATTGTGGTAAAAAATATGCACACTCCAATCATAATTTTCACATGTTTGATTAGCTGATCACTCATCACATCTTTTTGTCCATGAAAAAGTGAATGACACACATTTAGTGGTGTTAGCAAAATTACCCCCTTAGAATTGGATTGATTTAGAACTAAAAGAAATCTAATATAAGGTAAATATAAAATACTTTTTAATATACTCGGATTATGATGGATTCCTTTTTTCTATGCTATCAGTGAATAGATATGCTAGAATTTATATTCGAATGTCCAATTTTATCTTTATTCATGATTTGAATTAATTTTTTGTTGATACAATATTATGTGAATCATCAACGATACTCATACTTTTCATAATGTGAAGTAAACCTGAATTATAGAAATTGAATTGTGAAATTTTAACATATTCCATCTTGAAAAATACTCATGAATTCCCATCCTTATGAGATTATTCATCGATATATTTATTCCATCTATCTTGAGATTACCTGACTTACAAAAGTATAATTGGCTAGAATTCACATCTCGGAGAGAGAGTAATCTTCTTTTTCCAAAGATGATAGGCTTGGATAGAGTAGCTTGATTATGAAAGGCCATATAGTCATCCTTACAAGATTTTTCAGACTAAATCAATATTAGGCTTTAGTTTAGGGTCTTTTAGCTGGGACTATATATCCCTTTAGTTTAGGCCATTTTAGCTTGGACATGTTATTCTTGTAGTTTAGAGTATTTTAGCTTGGAACTTATATCACTGTAGTTTAGGGTATTTTAGCTCGAACATGGTATTTTTTAGTTTAATGTCTTTTAGACCAGAACTTATATTCCTATAGTTTAAGATATTTTATATAATAACTAATATTATTGTAGTTTTGAGTATTTTATCTCAGAAGTTATATCATTATAGTTTAGGGTCTTTTAGCTAATACCTAATTTTTATTTAGTCTAGGTTATTTTAGATAAAACCTTATATTGCTGTAGTTTAGGGTATTTTAGCTTGGACCTGGTATTGCTTTAGTTTAGGGTCTCTTATCTTAGACCTGATATTGATTTAGTTTAGTGTATTTTAGCTAGGACCCGATAAATGATCATGAAATATGGTGGAAACATAATAAGAATGATCCAAAACACACTGAGGTGTTGGGTTTTTCCATAGTGTCACTAGGGCTCATAAGGATCAGAAATCCCTTTATACAGAGTTACACATTTGGTTGATGAACATAGGAATATACACAAGATCCATACACATACAGGAATAGTTACAAAAATTTTCCTTAAATACAGTTATCTTTTCTAGGGAATGTGGAAGATTTATGGAGGTAATATTAGTTGACAGTGAAATAATAGAGATTCTATGTCTTCCTATATATTTGGAATGCGGGTGATATAATTCATAACCCAAAAGTTTGACTTGTGAATATGATATGGGGTATAAATTCCAGGGATGACCCATAACACTATGGGGTGTTGGGTTTCACTGCATTGTTTCTAGGGCTCACAAGGATTTAAGATCCTCTATTACAAAGAGTATATTCCTTTAGTTGGTGGGTCAAGGCCCTTATTCATTGATAGAATGGACATGAAAAGCTGATATCCACTTATTTCTAAGGGTATTGGAAGATTTATGATGACTCAAACGTCAAGATTATGAGTTTTGGAATGGGAGAAAATCAATCCATGAAGGGTTATGGAACCCTAGCTAAGTATATCTATTGATTGAGAATTTCAAGTCCTACACTCTGTGGTTTTGAATCACAGTCTGTGGGCGATCAAAGGTTCAAGAGTGAAGTATATCATTCCTTCTTTGATAAATGGTACAAAACACGATTACATAATTTATAGGATGTCAAATGCATTTGGATATTTTGGTATGAGGATTGTAAATCATGTTCCAAATTGTTCAAGTCATGAGGATGTTATGGGACAATCATCCTTGGGATGACGCAAAACACCTTCAAGTGATGAGTTCTTCCACAATAAAAGGATTGGAAATCCCTTCATATTGGTCCAAGATGTCTTTGGTTGGTGGGTCTAATCCCTTCTACATCGATAGAATAGTTGAAAAGAGAGATCTATTTTTTCTTTCCAAGGGATATAGGAGGTTTTCAGTGACCCAAAGTTCTCAAATATTGAAGTGTTATTTATGGAGAATGTAATATCCAAGAAGGGTTTGATCACCTTAAAAGTTGTGTCACCTCCTAGAGAATATATTCTCATATATAGGAGATGTGATAAATCATTCTATAACTTTTTTCCTCATCCATGGGGTCTAGATAGATAAGATTGTCTTTTAGAAGTGATATAGAGTAGACCATATTATCTTTATGCCTTGTTTATTTGCACCCTAAATATTTCCTATACTCTAGAGATGAAGTGTTTAGAAAGCAAAGACTTTAATTTTTCTCAGGACACCCTTTGTAGGTTTTCAATCTGAATAGTTTTGTGCCTCTTTCACTAGTAGTTTAAGGTCTTGTTATTTGTACCATCATAGGATAGAGTTTAAGGTTGTACAACATTTACCAAAGTGTAGGCAGTTTATGGCCATGGCACTCAAAGACATAATACGAGGGATGTTACACAAGAGCCTAATTAGGGTACCCATAGTCAAGATTACTTCAACATCCTTCTGAGTTGGAGATAAAAATATTGTAAATCATGACTCAAGGTTCTCAAGTCATGATAATTGATATGGGACAATCATATTGAGGATAAACCAAAAGAAACTAAGGTTATGGGTATCGTCACAATGACATAATGCTCACAATAATTAAAAATCACTTTATATTGGGCCAAGATGTCACCAATTGGTGCGTATTAAGGCCTTATGCATCGATAAAATGGAAAACATGATCAATATATTTTCTTTTCTAAGGGATACTAAAGGATTACAAATACCCGAGGTACTCAAGACATGAAATGTGGTACATGGATTGAGGTTCTTTTAAAAGATGAAAGGAGAACCCTGTACTATTACTGACTGGGATAAGGTTCTTGTGGTCCCTTAATATGGGTTAAAAAATGGGTTATGTCCTAAATAGTTTGTCATCATATAGTGGGGATGTAATTTAATGTTTTTTATTATCATGCAGTAAGGATGTATTTATTATGCAGTTTTAGTGTCCTGAAACCAAGACATTTTTCTTGTAGTTTAATGTCATGTGTTAAGGACATGGGAACCGACATGAAAAATTTGGGCATGATATATTCTATACACAAGAAATATATTCATATATTTGGTTCATATGTAGGAAAAATGATCTTGTGTGACTTGGTTCTTCTACATTTGGGGTGACTTCTTTATCGATTGTTGTAGCTGGGCTTGGGATTGGATATTTTGAAATCACCACATATCTTGGGATGATAGGAATGAAGCTACACACATTTCTTGAAATCCCATGTAGTTTAATTTCATTCACTGAGGAAGAAGATGAAATGAAATGAAAGAATGGAAATGTTGTGGTTGGGACCAAGGGTGGATGTTTGTGTGTCACTATGTATCTCATGGAAATGAGAATCAAACCCAAAATAGTTCTAAAGGGTCGTGAAGTTTAATGTCATGCAGTGAGGATGTTGGTCCCCCAATGTGAAATGGTAATATAGTGGTTGATCCCATGAATGAAATTTTAGGGGTCACTTCATATCCTATTAGAACATTAATCATGTCACACATAGTTCTTAATGAAGTTCCTTACGTAGGTCTGTCCCGTATGAAAATAGGATGGAATTTTATTATTTATTTATTGTGGCTAGGCCCAAATTTAGAAATCTGGGTGTGACTGCGTACCCTTTGAGAATGTGAATGAAGTCACAAATAGTTTTCTTTGAAAAATAAAGTAGTGAGGCTTCATATAATTAAAAAATAAATAGGGTTACAAGAGTTGAAAGGAAGGAAATTTACATTTATCTCTTTGAAGAATAGGAAGCATCTCATATAGTATGCTAGAATGATGAGTGCAAGTATCACCAGAGAATCCCATATTGGCAAGGAAATCATAACATTGGTTTTCATTGTGATATATATGTGTTATAATATAATGCATTGAAGCAAGATTATCGAAAAAAATTGTCCATTTATATGTAAGTTTCCATGCAAGATGAATCTGACCCCTTCTAACTGCTTGCACAATGTTGAATGATTCACTTTCAAATTAGAATTTATTCCAATTTCTTTGATGAGAAACTTCCAGTATCTTGATAAAACCCATCATTTATACTTCAATAGTAGTGGCCTAACCACATGAGCCACGGAACTTTTCAAGGAAGTAACCATTGTGATCTATGAAGGCTATTACAAAGCCAGTAGGTCCTAGATTTCCACTCGAGGGGCCATCCAAATTACATTTGATCCAGTCTGAAAATAGAGGTAACCAGAAGGATTCAATGGTGCCAAGAAGTTTAGTATAATTACCATGTAGATGAAATCTTCTCAAAAATATAAAGTCCCTGATCGAGTTATCACAATTATCATCATGTATACTGATTTCCTGTTGAGACACAAGAAAAATATTTGAGAGTGCAGCTTTGTGGTTGAAGGTAGAATTTTCATGTCGATATTTGTTCCTTATCCTCCATATTATATATATAACTTCATCACATGCAACCAAGAAGAGGATACAAACCTTCTTTGAGAGGCGAACTGCTGATGTTGGAAGCATAAAATCCAATATATTGGATGCTTGCGGAGGATGGAGTTCAAATAAATCAAATATTGAATTCCAGAGAGAGGTAGTAGTTTTGCAGGATAGAAATAGGTGATTTACTTCATCATGATACTGATGACATAGGGAACACCTAGAGAATAGGGATATTCCAATTCTTTGCAGGTTGTTTCCACTAGAATATTATTAAGTTGGTTGTGCCAAATTAGTGTAAATCGAGATGGTTGCATCCATTTTTATTAAACCTCACAATTCTAGTGCAGTTGACTTATAGGAGGTGATTGTAAAATATCTTGGAATCCAGAATACCAGTAGCACTCAATTCCCAGATGAGAATATAATATGTGTTCAGAAAATTGTAAGAGGATACCCTAAGGGCAATCTGAGGTGGAATCATGTTACTTTGCTCAAGATGTTCTTTGATGGTGGCATTGTAGTTAATTTTCGGGTCTTGAGTGCTAATAATATCAATAAAGGGTGAACATAACTAGTTTTACCTCCAGAATTTAAGAGAGGAATGCACACTTACCAACCATTGTGATTTCATGTTGATCTTCTGGAAAATACTTTTGAGACCTGGCCAAACTGGGGATTGCATGTAAGTCATCCTCCCTCTAATCATCATGCTAAGGAATTTGACTCTGATGAATTCAAGAAAGTGTTATTTTTCATTAATAAGCCTCCAAATTAATTGGGACTGAATGTATTGGTTAAAGATTTCAATATTTTTAATGCCAAGTCCTCCCATGTTGTATATCAAGCATCATTTCTTCCAGCGGGCTGTAATAATTTTCCATTCAATAATGCTACCATTCCACAAAAAATTCCACACAAGAGAGTTAATGGTTTTAATTGTGGAGGTAGTTTAGGTGTAAACCATGAAGGATTAAACAATTTTTGAGACAATTAGATGTTTTACTAAGAAAATCCTTCCCACCATTGAGAGATAATTGCCATCCCAGGCTAATCTTGAGAAGACAAGCTAATGGATTGTGGATATGATCCTCAATGTACAAAGTATCTCTGAAAAGTTGAGAGAATTCTGGAAGGTAAGTCAAATCATGGTTAAACCCGAAGGGTATATGTTTATTTTCAACTTTCTCAATAAAATTAATCATAATTGAATGATGATCTGAATTGTGTCTCGGACGAGTGACATAAGAAATGGTTTTCCAATTCTAAAGCATGCACTCATTGAAAAAGGCACGATCAATTATGCTTTCCCTCAAATTGTTCATATGATTCTTGTACCAATTGTACTTGTCCCTTAGTAAGTTAATCTAGGTTAGATTGGATTCTTTAACATAGGATCTGAAATCTTTCATGGAAATGGCATTAAAGGAATGTACAAGATTTTCGTATGCATGAAGAATAGCATTGAAGTTTCCCCATGATTACCCATGATTTGGAGATGGAAATGGATAGTTTTTTAATATGTATTCATAGAGATATTCTGGTAGTATAGTTATTGGAGTCATACACCATCGAGAAGTAGATATTATAGCTATATTTGGAAAACCTGCATGTAATGGCCTGCTCATCCACAGAAATCAGAATAGGATTAACAACACTATTGTGAACAAGAAGCCGTAATATATCCCAATCAGGATTTTTCACAGAACTAAGAAATGAATATCTTCTGTCTTCAAGAGGAGAACCATTATTAGTGCCCTTGGTTTCTGGTTTAGAGTTCCTAATAATGTCAGGTTTGTATTTACCCACAAGTAGCCTGAGGAAACATAAAGTTCCAGGATTGGCTAGTCCCTGGTAGTTCCAAAATAAGATCCTCATTTTGATTTCTGTTTAGGGGTAAGGCCCCATTTTTCTCTTATCTCAGTAACTTTTTTTATTATAGACCTCCTTAGTTCTGATTTGGTAGAAGCAGCAATAGGCATGGTCTTCATCAATGTAGCTTCAGTGCAATCTTGAGCAGCATCTCCATTGTAGTTCCTGAATTCTGTTTTTGAGGGAGTAGCCGCAACCAACTGGGGGATCATGTGTTGGATTAGGATGATGTCCAAAACGTTCTTGGGAGGGAGGATCTTGGAATATGTGGATGTAGTATCATTTTCTAAGGCCTCATTTATGTCAGAAATGATTAATTCCAAGGTGAAGACCTCATATTGCATGATGATTGAAAGTGTAAAAATATCATTTGAAAATTATTGATGATCATTGAGATCATTTTTCTTGTCAGTTGGTAGCACCCCTATTTGATTGAAAACAATATCATTTTTGTGATGGCAATTCTACTCCTCCTCTTCATCAAGATCAGGTCAAGTCTTTCTAGTTTTAGTGGGGTGGTCTCTTAACACCTTATTTGAAGTCCCAATATCACTCTTTTTAACATATTTCATTGTTGTAGTAGTCTTTCTTCCTGGGACCTCTTTCCATGAGGCATTGTTTGATGTTGGATGGACTATTTTCTGATTAATAAATCATTAATCAATGATATGTCCAAGAATCCTACAATGCTCATAGTATTTAGGGACATTCTCAAATTAGAATCTAACTTCAATAATATGTCCATTGACATCCAGGGACACATGTTAAAGAGGTGAGGTTTCCCTATGTATCTCATTAAAAAATGAGGATCAAGTTGTATGTAATTCTAGATGGTCCGTGCAGTTTAACTTCGTGTGGTGAGGAAGTTACTCGTTTAATTTAATGTCATGAAGAAATGGCATTACATGTAAAGTTTAATGCCCCACAATAAGTAAATGGATCATCCAATTTTAATGAAAAGGAATATTGAAGCTGGACATAATAATGGAGTTTTTGATGCCACTATGTATCTTATTATTGAAGGAATCGAGTTATAAGTATTTCTAGAAAACCCATTCAGTTTTATGTCATGCAGATAAAACATCAGCTATACAGTTTCAATGTCTTGAGGTAGGGATAGATCTATATTGTTTTATGTCTTGTGGTCATGATGAATTTGTACAGGTTAACGTCATGTAATTAGGATGAATGACATGGATTACTCTTATGTGGATTCCCATCTAGTGATGGTTATGAAAAACATTTCTTGATAAATTTTTCATTAGTGGGTGGTGTGAAATTCTCCCCATAAATAGTGTCCAATTAGTAAGATTCATTATAATAGACCATAAGTATGTTGTAAGGCCCTACCCATTTGGGTTCCAAATGTAGGGGCTTCTTTCTCAGTATCATCTTGGTTCTGAGATCCAACACCAGTTCTCCTTTGAGGAATGAATGGAGGTGAATTTTCTTATTAAATTCTCACATGGTCTAATTCAGATGGACCTCCATGTTGTGCAACATGTACAACCTACTCTCATCGAAAAACCCAAATTCATTCAACCACTTTTTTGATTTCTCATCATCTGATAAGTTGTCTACAAATGGCTATTCATAGAGAAGGTAGATGGACCTCTATGGGTAACACTACTTCAGTACTATACACCAATGAGTATGATGTTTCCTATATGGAAGTATGCATGGTGGTATGGTAGGCCCATAAATCAAGGAGGAGCTTGTCTGGCCAATACTTGTTCCCCATATCCTGGAGTATATCTGATAGAGTCCTATTGAAGGTCTCTATTTGTCTATTTTCCACTCCATGATAGTGATATGAGTGATTGGACTTGATATTGTACTCTTGGTATAGTCTCTTAAACTTCTTATAATAGAATTTGGTTCCGTTTTCTGTCAATATTGTGTGAGGGAACACAAATTTGGTGATGATATGAGACTTCATGAAGTTGATGATATTTTTAATACTAACTCCCTTGATGGTTATTTCCTTATCCCATTTGGAAAAGAATTCAGTATTAGTAAGGATGTTCTTGAACTACCCAGATGTGGCTTGGGGATATGACCCAATGAAATCCATTCCCCAATCAACAAATGACCATGAATATTGAGCTATATGTAGAAATTCTTAAGGCTGATGGATGAAGTTTTCATTAATCTAAAACACATGAAATTTCTTGGTGAACTCCACATAGTACTATGTCACAGTTTTCAAGTAATATCCAAACCTCATGATTTTATGGGAGATCCTCATCCCATATTGATGGGTACCACAAGAGCCTGCATGAACTTCTTCCATGGTGGTGAAAATCTCCCCTTTTACTATGAATCTAAGGAGGATTCCATTAAAGAATCATTTTTAGAGGAATTTTTTCTCATTTGGTTCATCATGTAGAGTGAAGTTTGTTTCATGACACAACATATTTTTCTTTTTAGCTTGGTATTTTGGGAGAATAAAGCATCCCACCTTTTTATTACAAAATTTTTCATTACATTTTACAAATAGATGATACTTAAAGTCTAGATTATTTTAAATAAGGAACATATAACATTATTTTAATCAACTTGAAAGGATTATTGAAATTTTCATCCTAATTAGAATTACTGTATCTGATAACCTGCGGATATACATCAATGTAAAGGTTGAGCTTAAGGCCTAGTAAGGGAAAACATGGAAAACAGTTTACATGTGATATTGAGTAAATACAATATGAACTTGAGGAAATATAATAAAGGATTGATAAATACGAATATAATGACAATAAAAACTTTAATCATATATTGAAAATTTTACTACAATATTTAAGTTAGATATTCATAATCACATCACCAAGGTCAGTCCCCAAGGTGTCATAAAGAATACCATGGTTATTCACTAAGGTATCGTAAAACATGTTATCTCTAGAGATTAATTTCTTTATCTAATGCATTGGAGAACTATCAAGGAACACCCTTAATATGTATTCATTTTCATGTTATTTTCATATATCATAATCAAACATTTAATAAATAAACCAAAGAGAATAAAATAAATGGATTTCATATCAAAATCATGGTGTTTTTAAAAAGTGATTAAAAACATTATCATTATGTCCTTTATAACCCACAGAAAGGAAATGAGGGTTTTATTTATGTCAATTACATAATAAAATAAATCATTTTTATTTATTCATGAATACACCTATAAATGAAATAGGTCTGGGTATTCATATAAAGAAAATAAAATATATTTTTGAGAAAAAGAGAGATATTTTGAGATGAAAATTCTAAAGCATAACGAGTATGAAACATAGTTTTATAAAACATTAAAAAGAGAGGTTATATAAGTAAATAATTCATAAAAGACTCATAATATAATATAGTTATATAATAAAATATAAATAATATCATGGTTTGGAAATTTTAAATACATACCAGATAAAAGAGAACTTGAAAGGAAAAGAGAAGTTGGTAATTCCCTTACCTTGAAGAGTAACTTCTAAAACTCTATGATCGGGACATTTATGGCTTGAGGAAAACCTTATAGGACTACTTGGGAAGTAATAATATCATATATTCTTGGAGGATGTTTTTTTAATGAAAGTAAATGAAGAAATGGATTGGTATTTATAGTAAAAGAGAGGGAGTTGTTTTATTAATTTCCAAGGACACCTCAATGGTGGTATTTGAAAAACTAGGAGCCTTCCCATGGTATTTTCTCATGGTATTTGGCCACTTGGGACACACAATATCATATTTTAATCCACATGAATCTACCATCATTTTAAATTTCATATTACATCATTATGATGTCATAAAAGAAACCAAACAATCAAAAACTATATTTTTACTATTCACTGAAAAACTTTTTATAAAAATCTCATATATTCACCCTAACCTAATATAGATTTTCTATATTCAAAAATCAAATATATTTTATGATTTTTTTTATAAATACGATAAATTTAATTTTTATGTAAAATTACTATTTACTCAAAAAATACTAATACTTAACTAATAAATTCTAATATAATTATTTACATTTTCCATTATATCATATTACCATTCAAGGTGCCTAAATTATATTTATACTTCCTTAAGTTAGTTTACTATTCCACTGGTCATATTACTATTCATAAGGGTAGTATTACTATTCATAAGTTACTATTCACCAAAAAATAATTTGATCATATCAGACTCTAAATTTCTTACTAATCACAACTGCGTATGACTATTTTTCAAAAATCATTTCATAGTATCTATTATCTATAGTATAAAAATATTTTAAAATATTCTATTTTAATATTCATCAATAATATGAAACTTCTTATAAAAATACTAAAAATTCATCCTAGATTAAATCTGACATTTATAATTCAAAAATGATGTTTATCTTACTATTATAACAATTTTATTTATAAAAATGGGTTACACGAAGTAACTAATGCCTCATTACATAAACCCTTATAACACCTGCATATGACCTAAGAGTAATGTGTGAAATTGTGATAGAATCATGGGGCGGCTCAGAAAACATTTCCAAAGTGGTGATTTTTATTAACTTGAACTCCTCCTATAGGCTATTTCGTTCAAAATTAACATGTTGAAGCTCAGATTGGGCTTTGTCAAGAGAAAATCCTAGTGATTCTACCTCCTTCCCAAGCTCCGAAAATGGGCTTTGTGTAGCCCAAGTCTAGTGTATGAGTCCATCTAACCTTATTTTTTCATTAATTATCTAATATTGTTTCTATTTAAAAATAATAATTATAACATTAATTTTTTTTTCCAACGATCATATTAACCAACAGTCATATAATGGTCAAAAAATGATGGTCACATTTCATTTATACTAATATATTTTTATTTATTATGACCTAGTAAGACATATATTTTTAGTAAACAAAATATTATTCAAATGTTTGGGTCATTACATTCTCCCCCATTAATAAATTTCAACTTGTACCCTTAGAAAAGAAAATTCATGGGTACTTATTCCTTATAGTCTCCTATGGTTCCCACATGGCTTCTTCATATTTTTGGTTCCTCCACAACACTTTAACAAGGTGTTTAGTCTTTGTTGTGTAGAAACTTTTCTCTCCAATCCAATATCTCCACCAGATACTCCTCAAAAAAGAGATTGTGTTCCAGTTGTAACAACTCTGGATTCAGTACATGTGAAGGGCTTGGTATGTAATTCTTTAAGAAAGGTACATGGAAAACATCATGAACTGGTTCTAGATTTAGAGAATGTTCAAACTGATAGGCCACTTATTCTACGTGGTCAAGGATTTCATAGGTTCCAATGTTCAGAGGGTTGAGCCTGCATTTCTTCCCAAACCACATGACTCTATTCCAAGGTGAAATTCAAAGAAAGACTTTGTCACCAACCTCAAACTTCAATTCCCTTAAATTGTTGTTAGAATAATTCTTCTACTGACTATGAACATCCTTTATGTGTCGTTCAATGTCATGAACAATTTATGTCATCTGTTGTACAATAGTAGGCCCAAGAATCTTTCTCTCACCAGCTTCATACAAATAATTAGGTGTTCTACATTGATTACCATATAGATCTTAAAAGGGTTCCATTTGAATGTTTGAATGGAAGCTATTTTTGTAAGAGAACTCAATTAATGATATATATTGACCCCATCCACCATTAAATTCCATTGCGTATGTTCTAATAATTTCCTCAAGTGTCTAATTTGTTTTTTTATTGACCATCAGTTTTGGGATGATAGGCCATACTGAAATTCAATTCAGTACCAAAATCATGTTGAATAATTCTCTAGAATTTTGATGTGAACCTTGGGTAATGATCAGATACTATGGAGAGTGGTACCTCATGCATCCTTACCACTTCCCTCACATAAATCCTAGAAATTTGATAATGAGATAAATTTTCCCAAATAGAGATAACATGAGCAGTATTGGTGAGACAATCCACTATAACCCATATTCCATAGTTTCCTTTGGATGTTTTTGGGAGACTAGTGAAAAAATCCAAAGTGATATTGTCCCAATTCCATGCTAGTATGGGTAGTGGTTATAATACTCCTTTAGGAAGTTGTCTCTCTGCTTTCACTTGGTAACACACTGGGAACCTTAGAGTGTATTCAATAATCTCCCTTTTCATGTTTTCCCAATAATAATGATCATGAAGGACCCTACACATTTTCTTGCTTCTAGGATATATAGATAATTTAGAGCTATGAGATTCATCCATCAACTCATTTATTTATTTAATATATGGAACATATATCCTTGTATAAAATTTTAGTACACCTTCTTGATCAGTATTGAACTCAAGAAACTTCTCATCCTTCATATCCTTAACTTATTCTACAACAAAGGATCTTCTTTATGAGTTCTCTTGATCTCTTATAGTAAAGATGGTTGAGAAATCATTTGGGATACAGTTGATAATGTCCCTTCCCTTACAATTCCCATGTCTAGTTTTACTAGGTCATTGATCAAGGGATCTCCTTGAATCCTCGTCATTTTTAAAATAATAGGGTCTTTCCTACTTAATGAATTAATGACTTTGTTTTCTATACTAGGGTGATAAGGAATTAAACAATCATAGTCTTTAAGAAGTTTCAACCATCTCGTCTATCTCATGTTCAATTCTTTTTTCATGAAAATATACTTTAAACTTTTATGGTTTATGTATATATCATACTTCTCCAAAAAATGATAATTCCTCCATATCTTCAGAGAAATAAACCACAACCAGCTCAATATCATGCGTATGATAGTTCTTCTCTTGAGGATTAAAATATTGAGATGCATATGAAATGAAATTTTCAATTTTTCTGATGACACACCCAAGCCCTTTTAGAGAGGCATCACTAAAAATAGGGAATTCTTATCTGATTGAGAGTAGAGTTAACCCAACAATAATAACTAATCTCCTTTTCAACTCTTAGAAAAATCCATAACACTCCTTTATCTCGATGAAATTGACCCCTTTTGGAGTTAACTTGGTTAGTAGATTGGAATGTCATGAATTTTATTCACAAAACTCTTATAATATTCCGCTAAACCAAGGATATCACGAATCTCAGTTACTATTGTAGGACAAGGCCACACCTCTAAAACCTTTTCTTTCAATTTCAACTCAGATTCCTTCATTGGTTACAATGTGCCTCAAAAAATAAAATCGTTGCAACCAAAATTCACATTTTTTTGAACTTTCCATAAAGCCTCTCCCTTCGTAGAGTTTTCAAAATAATCCTATAATGATCCTCATGCTCTTCAATAATTTTGGAATATATCAAAATATCAACTATAAAAACTACCACAAAGTTATCATGGTAGTCCCTAAAGACTCTATTCATCAAACCCAAAAAAATAGCAGGCGCATTAGTCAAGGTGAAGGGAATAACCACAAACTCATACTTGCCATATCTTTATTAGAAGACGGTTTTTGAAATATCTTCTTTCTTCACCCTCAATTGATGATAACCAGATCAAATATCAATCTTGGAGAATAATTTAGTCTCATGAAGCTAGTCGAATAAGTAATAAATTCTTAAAAGAGGGTATTTTTTCTTCACTGTGATCCCGTTTAGTTCTCTATAATCAATGTATAACCACATTGATCCATTCTTCCTCTTCGCAAAGAGAACTAGTGCTCCCCAAGGAGACACACTCGGTCAGATAAACCCCTTCTCAAAAAGAACTTGGAGTTGTTTCTTTAATAAATCCAGCTCCAAATTTTCCATCCTATACAGTCTCTTTGATATCGGTTGAGATCTAGGTATGAGTTCATTGGAGAAATCTACCTCCACTACTGTAAATCATGTCTTTCCCAATGGTTCTGAACCATTGGGAAAGGCTACAGAACCATTGGTATATGTTATACCAACGGTTCTGCAAACAGTAGGGAAGTAAGCCGTTGGGAAAGATCTTCCCAACGGTTTACTGTGAACCGTTGGTATAGGGTGGGGAAAGCCTAACCTATCCCAACGGTTTTTTCCCAATGGTTGGGACTCAACCCTTGGGAAATCCCATGGTTTCTCCTATTTCCCAACAGTTTGAAAACCATTGGGAATGGTGTTTTACCAACTGTTCAATGAACTGTTGGTAAAAAAAGCATCAGAGATGCTATGCCAACGGTTTTGAACTGTTGGCAGAGCCTATGCTGTGCAAATTGCACAACAGCCTGCAATTTGCACAGCAGCTCTCCAATTTGTACAACATGCCTCATTTTGTGCATTCCCTCCCAATTTCAATCCAATTATTGTACCTGAAATAAACTAACACATGCATATACAATTATTTTACCTGCAATAACCAACTAACACATACATATAGAGAACAAATTCATACCCATTTAACATATAATACATCCTGGAACTATACACATCCGCAATTAAATTAGAATTCATAACGTAATTATAAAAATACATAATTAATTTAGAATTCAATTTAAAATATAGATGACAATTATATGTGGAATCCAGAATTCAATTCATTATTTGATCGGTTTTTTGTATACCATATATTTTTACCTGAAATGATGTCCATTTTAAACAAAAAACATACACCTGGAGTGATACCAACCACACCATGCCTCAGATTGAGGTGAGGTTAACTCATACACGTCACAAATGACCCATCGATCATTTTCCTAAAGTATCAACATATTCCGAAAGCATTTGCTTGGTTTTCCATATGTCAGTTGATTTTTTTCACTTAAAATGATTTCCTTTTGAAACAAAAGACAAACAGTTTGAGTGGGGCCGGCCACACCGAGTCTCAGATTGAGGCGGGGTTGATTTTTACACGTCATATATGACCCATGGATTGTTATCCTGAAGTTTCAATGGAAACTGAATGCATTTTGTCGATTTTCCGTATGTACTTAAAATGTTGTCCATTTTAAACAAAAGAGAGACACATAGAATGATCCTGACCACACCGTGACTCGGATTGAGCCTGGGTTGGCTTGTACAGGTCACATATGACCCATGAATCGTTGTGATAAATTATCAACAGATTACGAATGCGTTTGGTCAGTTTTCCATATGCCAGTTGTTCTTTTCACTTATAATCCTGTCCATTTTAAAAAAAAGAGACATAGTTAGAGTGGTGTCGGCCACACCACGCCTTGGATTGAGGCGAGGATGAATCTTACAGGTCAAATATGACCCATGGATCATTGTGCTAAAGTATCGACACAATCCGAATGCATTTGGTCAGTTTTTTGTATGCCAGTTGATGTTTTTTCACTTAAAATGACGTCCTTTTGAAAAAAAAGATAGACACTTTGAGTGGTGGCGGCCACACTGCGCCTCGGATTGAGGCGGGGTTGACTCGTACATGTCACATATACCCCATGGATCGTTCTCCTAAAGTTTCAATGGAAACCGAATGCGTTTGGTCGGTTTTCCATATGTACTTAAAATGTTATCCATTTTAAACAAAAGGGAGCCACTTAGAGTGATCCCGGCCACACCATGCCTCAAATTGAGCCCAGGTTGACTCGTACACGTCACATATGACCCATGTATCATTGACCTAAAGCATCAACACAATCCGAATTCATTTGGTCAGTTTTTCGTATGTCAGTTGTTCTTTTCACTTATAATCCTGTCCATTTTAAACAAAAGAGACACTGTGAATGGTGTCGGCCACACCACACCACAGATTGAGTCTGGGTTGACTCGTACATGTCACATATGACCCATGGATCGTTTTTCTAAAGCATCAACACATTTCAAATGCATTTGGTCCGTTTTTCGTATTCCAGTTGATCTTTTCACTTATAATCCTGTCCATTTTAAACAAAAGAGAGACATTATAAATGGTGTCGGCCACACTGCATCTCAGATTGAGACGGGGTTGACTCATACACATCACATATGACCCATGGATCGTAGTGCTAAAGTATCAACAAAATTAGAATCTGTTTGGTAAGTTTTCCGTATGTACTTAAAATGTTGTCCATTTTAAACAAAAGAGTGCCACTTAGAGTGATTCCGGCCACACCGTGACTCATATTAAGGCTAGGTTGACTCATACATGTCACATTTGACCCATGGATCGTTTTCCTAACGAATCAACACATTTCGAATGTGTTTGGTTGGTTTTCCGTATGTCAGTTGTTCTTTTCACTTATAATCCTGTCCATTTGAAACAAAATACATACACAAGGAGTGATCCCACCCCACCATTCCTTGGATTGAGGAGAGGTTAACTCGTACACGTCACAAATGACCCATCAATCGTTGTCCTAAGGTATCAACATATTCCGAAAGCATTTTATCGGTTTTCCGTATTCCAGTTGATGTTTTTGAATTAAAATGACGTCCTTTTGAAAAAAAAGATAGAAACTTTGAGTGGTTTCGGCCACACCACGTCTCAGATTGAGGCGGGGTTGATTCGTACACGTCACATATGACCCATGGATCGTTATCCTAAAGTTTCAACGGAAACTAAATGTGTTTGGTCGGTTTTCTGTATGTACTTAAAATGGTGTCCATTTTAAACAAAAGAGAGACACTTGGACTTATCCCGGACACACCGAGACTCGGATTGAGACCAAGTTGGCTCGTACAGGTCACATATGACCCATGGATCATTCTCCTAAAGTTTCAACGGAAACTGAATGCGTTTGGTCAGTTTTCCGTATTTACATAAAATGTTGTCCATTTTAACAAAAGAGATCCACTTAGAGTGATTCCGACCACTCCATTCCTCGAATTGAGCCCGAGTTGACTCGTACACGTCACATATGACCCATGTATCATTGACCTAAAGCATCAACATAATCCAAATTCATTTGGTCGGTTTTTCATATGTCAGTTGTTCTTTTCACTTATAATCCTATCCATTTTAAACAAAAGAGAGCCACTTAGAGTTATTTCGGCCACACCATGCCTCATATTGAGGTGGGGTTGACTCGTACACGTCACATATGACCCATGGATCATTTTAATAAAGTATCGACACAATCAGAATGCGTTTGGTCGGTTTTCCGTATGCCAGTTGATGTTTTTCAATTAAAATGACGTCCTTTTGAAACAAAAGACAGACACTTTGAGTGGTTCTGGCCACACCACATCTCATATTGAGGCAAGGTTGATTCTTACACATCACATATTACCCATGCATCGTTATCCTAAATTTTCAATGGAAACCGAATGCGTTTGGTTGGTTTTCCATATGTACTTAAAATGTTGTCCATTTTAAACAAAAGAGAGCCACTTAGAGTGATTTCGGCCACACTGTGCCTCAGATTAAGGAAGTTTTGACTCGTACACGACACATATGACCCATGAATCGTTTTTCTAATGTATCGACACAATCTAAATGCGTTTGGTCGGTTTTTTGTATGCCATTTGATGTTTTTCACTTCAAATGACGTCCTTTTGAAACAAAAGACAGACACTTTGAGTGGTGACGGCCACACCGCACCTCAGATTGAGGCGGGGTTGACTCATACACGTCACATATGACCCATGGATTGTTTGGATAAAGTATCGACACAATCCGAATGCGTTTGGTCGGTTTTCCAGATGCCAATTGATGTTTTTCAATTAAAATGACATCCTTTTGAAATAGAAGACAGACACTTGGGTGGTGCCGGCCAGACTGCATATCAGATTGAGGCGAGGTTGATTTTTACACATCACATATGAACAATGCATCATTATCCTAAAGTTTCAACGGAAACTGAATTCATTTGGTCGGTTTTCCCGGTGTACTTAAAATGTTGTCCATTTTAAACAAAAGAGAGCCACTTGGAGTGATTCTGGCCACACCGTGCCTCAGATTAAGGTGGGTTTGACTCATACACGTCACATATGACCCATGGATCTTTTTTATAAAGTATCGACACAATCCAAATGTGTTTGGTCGGTTTTCCGTATGCCAGTTGATGTTTTTCACTTAAAATGACGTCCTTTTGAAACAAAAGACAGACACTTTGAGTGGTGGCGGCCACACCGCGCCTCGGATTGAGGCGGGGTTGACTCGTACACATCACATATGACCCATGGATCATTGTGCTAAAGTATCAACACAATCCGAATGCGTTTGGTAGGTTTTCCGTATGCTGGTTGATGTTTTTCAATTAAAATGTCGTCCTTTTGAAACCGAAGACAAACACTTTGAGTGGTGCCGGCCACACTACGCCTCATATTGAGGCGGGGTTGATTTGTACACATCACATATGACCCATGGGTCATTCTCCTAAAGTTTCAACAAAAACCAAATGCGTTTGTTCGGTTTTCCGTATGTACTTAAAATGTTGTCCATTTTATGAGAATCCTCATGTGTCTATTAGTGGAATGGTATTTACTTAAAATCTTGTGGACATCCATATAAAGTATTTTTATATCATTCTTAGTATGGATTAGATTTTAGTTTATCATGATATGAAACATTTCGGAGCTAACAATGTCATGCCCAATGAATACATCTCTTTTATAACATACCAAGAGTCTATGATATTGATTAGATGTGTAATGTGATTTACATTGATTATCATGATGAAAATAAATAAAATATATATTATAGATTTTTTAGTAGTAAATGAAATCAAGGAGGGTGGGTGGGCTGTTCTGCGGGGTGGTCCGGGGGGCTGTCCGGTGGGTGTCCGAGGGCTGTCCGGGGGGGGGGGGGTGTTCGGGGGGTTGTCCGGGGTCCAAGGAAGAGGGTGGGGGGCTGTCCGGGGGGCTGTCCGGGGTCCAGGGAGGAGGGTGGGGGGGGGGGGGCTGTCCGGGGGGCTGTTCGAAGGGCTGTCTGGGGGCTGTCTGGGGGGGTGTTTGGGGGGTTGTCTGGGGTCCAAGGAAGAGGGTGGGGGGGGGGGGGGGCTGTCCGGGGGACTGTCTGGGGGGCTATCCGGGGGGCTGTCTGGGGTCCTGGGAGGAGGGGGGGGGGGCTGTTTGGGGGACTGTTCGAGGGCTATCTGAGGGGTGTTCAGGGGGTTGTCCGGGGTCCAAGGAAGAGGGTGGGGGGGGGGGGCTATCTGGGGGGCTGTCCGGGGTCTAGGGAAGAGGGTGGGGGGGGGGCTGTCTTGGGGGATGTTCGGGGGGTTGTCCGGGGGGGGGGGGGTGTCCGGGGTCCAAGAAGGATGGTGGGGGGTTTTCCAGGGTCCAGGAAGGAGGGGGTTGCCAAACACACAACCACTAAAAGACAACAACATCCATAAAAACAGATAATATATAAAATTAACTCAACTCCAATACTATACTACGAGTCTAGATAAAACCAACAACTAGAATAGATTAAATATCAAAGATCAGTAATATTAGTAAAAAATTTAATGGGTCAATTTGTCCCACATCACCATCACCATCATTATCACCCTCTTCCTCATCCCCATCATCGTCCTCTCCCTCCTCAGCGCCCTCCTCCACTCCCTCGCCCTCGCCACCCGCCTCACCCTCCTCCTCTCCCCCCTCATCCGCATCAAACTCCTCGCCATCATAATCATCAAGATGGACATCATCCTGACCACCACTAGAACTGCCACCTGGTGCACCATATATAGAACGTATTTATGACATATATTCATCAAAAGCTGGGTTGTCCTCTACTGGAAGTGTTGGACGTAGAACTTCAATAAATTTCATAAACGCTTTGTTTTCCCTAGCAGACTATTCTGCCGTCTCTATGGTCGTTTTCTTAGCCTGTTCTGCCAGTGACCTAACTTTCTGCAGCTCGGTGGCACTACATCTCATACCTAAGGAGGGACAATACATCTTCGAGGCTATCCTAGGTCGGCAGCGTACTCTTCCAGAATGCTCCTCTCCCAACACTTGATGTATGTGATCTGTTGGCCCAGATTTGTCTGGTTCTTGGGCATCGAGGGCCTCTAAAGAATCCTGTTACAAATATAAATATATAATTAAGTTACCAAATAGATATTAAAATATAAATTCAACAGATTAAAACTTACAATCTGCTGCTGAGTCGCTTCATTGATGACACTTCCATCCTTTTTCCGTCTACTCGAGAAAAACAAATTTGCTCGAGGCACACATCCTTTAATATTTTGTATTTGCCTCTACAATTACATTGAAAACTAAAGTTATATGAAATATTTAGCAAAATATTAAATAATTGTGGAAATTAAAGAAAGTATAAGTCATAAAGAAAACTTATAAACAAATGTCATACCTGTTTCCTCTCATGATCAGGCATCGTAGTGCGTCATAGTGTGTGGAGGTATTTTTTTGCATCAATGTTCTTGTTATTTTTTACAGATGATTCCTAAATAAAATTAGAAAATGGAACAAATAGTATTAATTAAATACATAAAAGTTATTATTTAAATACCTCAAATGTTATTAATACCTTAAACTGGGTACTCATCCAATGAGTAATCATATGACGATACTGCTTTATAGGACAATCATCCACCACTGGTACCACCTCTAACTCAGTGCCAACTCTAGCAACCCATCCAATCTACAAATCTTGCTTGTAATCTATCCAAAGCTCTCCTAAATCCTTTAGACGTTTTGGTCCTGCACCCTCACCATCGGGAAAATTAAATCGACGCTGACATCAATATATTTATTCATATAAATACAAAAATAATTCATAACATTAAATAGAACAGATTTTTTACCCATATCTCTACCCAAGCTTTATCCTTGACCTCATGTGGCAAATGTCTCCACGATAGTGGGCTGACGGGAATGATGTCGGAGTATTTGGCAAGCGTCGCCAGAAAACTCTGACATTGCTACCCTATTTTCTCAACCATTTGGTTGTCTTCATTATAATCCACCATAACCTATGTATGGCGGTTCCACACCAAACACATGCGTGTACGCCCCCGCCCACGTCTCCTGTCAGTAGATGTATCTGACATGAATGAAAAACAAATATTTAATCAAAACATGTTATAATGAAAATAAATATTTCTATAAAAATTTGTTAGGGTTCTATAAATATACCTGTGCCGGTCGGATCGCTGAGCGCCGCTGGATCCACAGAAACTGATGGAACACCCTGTGGTGGAACAGGAGTCGAAGACGATGGAATATAGAAGCTCGGAGAGACAGAACTAGAAGGAAAAGAAGATGGGACAGCTACCTGATCGAATTCTGACTGGGGAGTGGGAATCATCAGGGGATGTGAAAATGATGGGCCAAAAGATGCAGAAGGTAGCGAAAACATGGGAGGCCTAAATATCCCATGTGTCCCTAATGACACACCAAGATCAGAATGTGGGAAGGATGACATGTTAGTGGGAGGGGTAGGGTTTAGTCAGGTACGCGCAGCTGCTCTTCCACCTCTGGTACGAACCCTCCTCGTACCACCGGCCTGAGTACTAGGACCAGTACTAGGCTCCTCATCCAATAACTGTCGACGTATAGGTGGATCATACAAAAATGTTTACAAAAAAATTAATCACATGAAATTATATATTCTTTAAATAGATCAATTTGAAATAATGTTCTCACTACAGGCACTAATGATGGAATTCCCAACTCCGTCATTCGACGATTGTTCTCTATCATTTTTTTCCTTCGTCTCTCTTCAATTGGATTCATTTCCTGCTTTTGAAAACAAATATGCAATTAATTAGAAAAAGGAAACTAATGTGTAACCCAAAAAACTAAATATATGAGGGAATAGGGGGATTCATTGGTATTTTAGCTATCAATTGTTTTAGAAGAGCTTTAATGGATTTAATAAATCATACAAGTTGTAATGTTCACCAAGTTAGAAATATTGTTTGACTATGTTTGAATACAGTTCAATTCCAAATTAGAAAATGCAATTCAAATAAAAATTCAACCAATAAACATTGAAAATTCACATAATGGCCAAGTCAGATATCAATTATTTTAGAAGAGCTTGAATGGATTTAATAAATCAAAGAAGTTGTAATGTTCACCAAGTTTGAAATATTGTTTGACTATGTTTGAATACAGTTCAATTCCAAATTAGAAAATGAAATTCAAATAAAACTGCAACCAATAAACATTGAAAATTCACATAATGGTCAGGTCAGATATCAATTGTTTTAGAATATCTTGAATGGATTTAATAAATCATACAAGTTGTAATGTTCACCAAGTTAGAAATATTGTTTGACTATGTTTGAATACAGTTCCATTCCAAATTAGTAAATGTAATTCAAATAAAACTGCAACCAATAAACATTGAAAATTAACATAACAGTCAAGTTAGCTATCAATTGTTTTAGAAGAGATTGAATGGATTTAATAAATCATACAAGTTGTAATGTTCACCACGTTAAAAATATTGTTTGACTATGTTTGAATACAGTTCAATTCCAAATTAGCAAATGAAATTCAAATAAAACTACAACTAATAAAAATTAAAAATTCACATAACGATCAAGTTTGCTAAAACAAATTTGTGATCAATACTAAATCAATTTGAATATTACCAACCTTAACAACCCAACTCGAGGTAAACCAAAAGAATTGAGAACATGGATTAATGATTCTATATATTTTCAACCACAACTTCAGGTTCACAACACCTATGACAATTGAGCTATTGGAGTCATCAAAAGAAATAAATGGATTGGTTCCAATGGATCTAGGGACAATGCCAATTCCATAATCACCATTATCAAAAATATGTCTTGGAATTACTTCAAATATGACACCAAATTCATTGGTCGAAGTTGATCTTTGACATAAAAAACTTGTTTATCCATTGATTCCAACACATATGGTTCTTCGGTAGCAAGAGTGCAAGTCATATTAGTTACTCAAAATCCACAGTCATCAATAAATGTGCCATGTCTCATCATCGAATCAAACCAATGGAATTTCATCATTATGACTCGTCAATGAGAGTAATAATCCAATATTATTATTTGCTCAACAACTCCATAATAACCCACATTTTCAAATCACGGTCTACTATCTGATGCACTGTCATAACAATCTATTGTGGCAGTAACCATAACACCATTATGTTGTGTTCTCATGTTCTTTTCTCATTCAGTGACAATAAATTTGTACCCATTGATAACAATTGATTTACAGTCACGAACCACGATATTAAGACCAAAAGCCAAAGCTCTTATTTCCTCAGAGACAAAGTCAGCAGACAAACTCAATACCTACAATATAAATGACTATTAAACTTAATTAAATATTGATATAATTATTTTAAACATTAATTTTTTTACCTTCAATTTTAATAAAGAAGAAAAATATTTTCTATGAAAAGTCTATCTCCTTCTCAATGATAAAGAATGATGCTTCCTATTTATCATTGATTTATGTTCCTTGTAGATAAAAAATATGAATAGTTTAATAGATATATATGTAAGATATACATAATCAATTTAGTTACCTGATATAGTCATCGAACAAATCATAGTTGAACAACACTGTGCGATGTGCCATCTCCCGCTCTTCATGGTTTAATGTCTTCAATGTATATGATCCAGGAATTCTTCCTGTTTGAGGAAGTGATGGAAAACTGGGTTCAATTTTCTCATACTATTCTTCTTCATTTCTCATTGGTCTGTTCAATCTTGTAGTAAGATCAGAAAAATACATCGAGCAGAAATCCATACATTCTTGAGCCAAGTAACCGTTCACGATAGAACCTTCGGGATGATTTATGTTTTGGACATAAGACTTTAATGTGAACATATTTATTTCAGTTTGATACATCCAACTAAAATAAAAAGGTCCTCCAAGAAGTATTTAAGTGGGAATATGGACAGTCAGATGCGACATGCATGTGAAAAATGATGGAGGAAATATTTTCTCCAACTCACACAAAATTAATGGGGAATCTGTCAACATTTTTTTGCAAGAAAGACTTGGAAAAATTCTTAGCACAAAGATCTCTAAACAAATGGCACAACTGAATAACAAACACCCTTACATTATTGGACAAAAGATGATAGATTTCTATTGGAAGCAACTCATGTAATAGAATGTGATAATCATGAGTCTTCAAAGATTTTAGCTTTAACTCTCTTCTGTTGACCTGTTTAGATATGATGCTTGAATAACCATCAGGAACTCTAATAGTCTATAATACTTCCAGAAATTGATTTTTTCTGTAGGTTTCATCACACAAGAAGAACATGGAAGTTGCTATTTATTTTCACTGATACACACATGATATAATTCTGGTCTGATTCCCCAATCCACCAAGTCACGCCGAGATCGTGAATCATATTTTTTCTTCCCCTTGACATTTAGAAGAACTGAAAGCAAAATTTTGCATATATTCTTTTCAATATGCACTACGTCTAAGCAACGACATAACAAATTGGTTGACTAATAAGGAAAATAAAAAAATATACTCATCTTCCTCTAATTGTAACGAGTTTAAGTGGAAACATTCTTTCTCTTTCCATATTTCATTTGACCCTTCCCAAACGAAAAAAATGAAATCTGTCAATTTATTAAGCACGTCAGTTCCAGACATACGCTGAGGTGGATCATTGGTCTCTATGGTATTATCAAATCTTTGATGATTCATTCTATATGGATGATCCTTTGGAAAGAATCGTCGATGTCCCATAAAACTGAAACTACAGCGATGTTTCAGTCTTCTGGATCGTGTATTCTTCATACAAACTGGACATGAAAATTTTCCCTTCGTGCTCCATCCAGACATCATTGCATAAGCTGGAAAATCATTGATCGTCCACATAAGTGCAGCACACATCTGAAATATGTATTTAGAACATGCATCGTATGTGCGAACACCCACATCCCAAAGAAGTTTCAACTCTTTTATTAAAGGTTACATGTATACATTAATATCAATGCCAGGATTAGAAGGACCATATATGAGTATACTCATGAAATTGAAAGGTTTTTTCATATACAACCATGGAGGAAGATTATAAATGTGTATAAAAACTGGCCATGTGCTATGTGAAGTAAGGATATTCCCAAACGGATTAAAACCGTCACATGAAAGACCCAACCTCACATTACGCACGTCAGATGCAAAATCAGGATGTCGAGCATCAAATCTCTGCGATGAAAATCCATCTGCAGGATAAACCAACTCATCATTAGTCTTCTTTCTCTCGGTATCATTCCATCTCATTTTTATTGATATGTCATCAGACATAAAAAGATTCTAGAGTCTTGGGATCAATGGGAAGTACCACATTACTTTTTGTGGAATGCAGGATGGTGTTCCATCAGATTTTGACTTCCAGCAGGATGTGCCACATTTTATACAATCATTTTGTTCAGCGATTTCCTCCTAGAATAAACTGCAATCTTTCGGGCAAGCATGAATTTTATTTCTTGAAAATCCAAGTTCCTCAACTAACGTCCATGCCATATAGTGGTTTGAGGGAATATATACATCATCTGAAAGTAAATCCTTCAAGAGGGTAAGAATGTAATCGATTTCTGTATTAGAAATCCCATACATAGTTTTCCCATGAAACAATCGGATTAAAAATTCCAGCTTTTTCATTTTATCGCATTGTCGATATACTGGAGTCGTGGAAGCATCATTCAATTTTTTCACCCTATCAATATCATTATTTTCACTAGATGTAGTAACTGTCCTCATATCGAAGTCTTCTTGAGTCGAAATCCTTTCTTTTTCATGATGATGAATAAACAGAAACCAATTATCTAACAAATCCTCCATTCCAGTCCTTTCATTTCGATCATCACCAATTTGAGATTTCATTTTCTCCCCATTGTGATACCACACAAAGTAGTTTGCTTGAAAACCATTTTTGGTTATGCGGTAGCTGACTTCTTCATGGCTCAACCAAGGTCTACCAACATAATTAGGATATGGGAAGTGTATGCGACCACTATCTGAAGCATTGTGAAATAAAAAATCTATAAATCTCTACAAATTGTTTTGAAAATCGCTTGAGATCCGATCGGTTTCATACATCCAACTTCTGTCCATTCTGTAAAAAGAATTTATATAAGTCATTTTGTCATAAACAATTCAATAGGATTGAACATTAATAGAAAATATCTTTCGAAATCCATTTTAAATAATAAAATCTCTTTGATCATTTATAACAAATATTTGGAGCATTCTCAAGGAACCCCCATTTGTAAAAGTCACATTAAATGCCCTATTTCTACGCCAAACCGTTGAAAACAATTAAGACGAGACAATCATCGACCATAAATAACTTAACTGGAAATTTAAAAAATAGAAACCAAATGTGATATAGAATTTAATTTTAAGTTAGGGGAAATGAGATTAAATAGAGACAACAACATCATAAATGGTTCCAAAATCATTAATTTTTATTAAAACCACCCATAATAGGTATGAGAATGCCTCATACACTTAATACCTAATAAAAAAAAAACCAAATCTCCAATTAAAACATTGAATTTAGGGTTTCCACCCCACTTGGACAACCCTACCCCCACCCCACTGACCCCACATGGACAGCCCTACCCCCACCCCACTTGGACAACCCAGCACCCCCACCCCACGTGGACAACCCTACCCCCACCCCACTTGGAAAACCTAGCCCCCCACCATACATGGACACCCCTACCCCCCACAACCCACTTGGAAAACCCAGCCTCCCCCCACCCCACCTGTACAGCCCTACCGTCACCCCACTTGGATAACCCATCCCCCCAACCTACCTAGACAGCCCCTCCCCCACCCCACCTGCACACTCTCCCCACCCTACTTGGACAACCATGCCTGGACACCCTCCCCCACCCAACCTGCACACCCTCCCCCACCCAAAACAGCCCTACCCCCACCCCATTTGGACAACCCAGCCCCCTCCCCCACCCTACCTTGACAGCCCCCTCACCCACCCTACCTAGACATCCTCTCCCCCACCCCAAACAGCCCTACCCCCACCCCATTTGGACAACCCAGCCCCCTCCCCAACCCTACCTAGATAGCCCCCTCCCCCACCCTACCTAGACAACCCCTCACCCACCCCAAATAGACCTACCCCCACCCCATTTAGACAACCCAGCCCCTCCCCCACCCTACCTAGCTAGCCCCTCCCCCACCCTACCTAGACAACCCCCTCCCCCACCCTACCTATACAACCCCTCCCCCACCCCAAACAGCCCTACCCCCAATGCCATTTAGACAACCCAGCCCCCTCCCCCACCCTACCTAGACAACCCCCTCCCCCACCCTACCTAGACAGCCCCTCCCCCACCCCACTTGGATACCCCTCAACATCTTCCCCCACCCCATCTGCACACCCTCCCCCCACCTCAAATTGAAACATAAATTCATCTAAATCAAAATCCAATTTTCAACTAAAATAAATTCCACCAAAAGTACCATATCACCCCACTAAACAAACCCTTTACCATGTTTGAAGTGTAGAACAAAAAACATAAAACAAATCCAAGGGTTCCGTAGACAACAACCCTAATTTAGCCTAAATCAAAACATCAAACACCAAAACAATAGATAAATAATGCTAAAACAAAGGTAACACTTACTAATTTTAAGTGTGAAACAAGATTTTGTTTGATTGAAGATGGATGTTGGGTGGAAAGAGTGTCACGACCGAGAATAATTCAGGAGCTGGGTTCTGTCTTCAATTCGCAATCGGGTTGGGTGGGGGTTTGACTGGTCTGTATTTGGGGAAAATATTTCCCAACGGTTTTTAAAAACCGTTGGTAAAACTGAATTTTTCCCCATCTTTCCCAATGGTTTGATGAAACCGTTGGGAAAACTAATTTTCTTCCAATCTTTCCCAACAGTTTCATCAAACCATTGGGAAAAATCACCTATACCAACGGTTCTATTGGACCAATGGTATACAACTTTTGGAAAAACCATGATTTCCAGTAGTGCTCAATTTTAGGGGAGGTCTAGAAAACTCCTCAAGAAATATGTAAATGTATTCCTAAATAATGGGGACATTCTTTGTTCGTATACTTTTATTCCCTTCTCCATCCTCACCAATCAATTCCAAAAAGAAGGCTATGGGTGGTTCTTCAAGGAACAAATCAGGTCAAAATATCTCCCCTTTAAATATATCTGTAGGTACATCATTAAATACTACTTATATTTACTTTATTTTGCATTTGATCTTAGCATTATACATTGAGAGGTTGTCTATACCTAGTATAATGTTGAATTCTATCATGGGAATGACTACTAGATTTGTAATAATATTGGGCTCACTAATGTAAATACTAGTGTTTATAATCACTGATTATTCTTGGATAATACCACCAAGAGTCTTGACTGATAACTCCACATTTAGAAATTAAGGGTTTGATTATAAATTCTTAGAAAACATGGATGAAATAAAGGAATACGTAGAGCCAAAATCAAAAAAGTACTTTCTATATTTAATAGAACAACAAGAGTACCTTCCACCATGTCATTTAGAGCTTCATCTTAAGCCATCATTATAGAAAAATAACAACCTTTCTCCCTTGGTCTATAATGAGGCTGATGGTGATTCCCCTCCACTTCCCTCAGATTTGGACAATGATTGGTATAGTTCCCAAGATATCCACACTTGAAGAATTGGACTTCATGTAGTAAATTTACCATCTTTTCCTTGTTTTTAGTGTTGAGAAGTTTAGGCTTCATCTCACTAAAAAATTCTGAGTGATATGGAAATCTCTTCCACACATGTATCACTTACAACTCCTGATTAGGGAGTTCCCTAAATTATTCTTCCCACATTTATTACACATGTGAAGTTACACTTGATTTACACCTCTTACCTGATCAAAAACACTACCCAATCTTGGATTCATTAATCCATTATCTTCATTGGATTTAGGGGACTATTGTGTCTCACCTAACTCCAGTTTGACTTTCATAGCACTCCGTATGGTCTCTTTACAACTATCATAGTCTTGGTTGGCTAGATTCTTCTGCATATAAGGTATTAGTCCACCAAAGGATCTATCAACCTTCACATTAGTATTTATGAAAAACCCTGAAGTGTAATAGGAATGTAATGTGAAGTTCATATCATATCTTCCCAAAGATTCATTCTCCTCATGATTAATCTTGAGAAATTTCTTCTCCATTTTTTTCTCATTAAATTAGGTAAATACTTATTAAAGAAGATTCCACTAAACTCTTACCAATACAAATATTTAATCTCCCCTCTTGGCATAATGTTTTTAATAATTCCCCACCAATTATCAACTTCTACCTCTAGGTAGCAAATAGCCAAGGTGGACTTCTATTGTTCTGGACAATAGAGTATAGAAAATATCTTTTCGATAGAGCTGATCCACTATTCAACAATCAATGGGTCAGTAGATCCACTAAACATTGGTGGACGCTGACACATAAGGGAATCCAAAAAAATTTGTTCCCTTTATGGTGAAATCATTATCTCAGCTTGATTCAAGTTATTTCCCATAACTTGAGTTATTTGATTCATCATTCTCTTGAAAGTTTCCATTCTATCTTCTATCAGAGGTCAGTCAACATATCCATTGTGGTCACCATTGGCATGAATCCTCCTTTTTGACACCATTTTATAAAATAATAAAACCTTACAGAGTAACGTATTGCATTTATGAATATATTAACTGTAAATTATTTTTAAACAAACATATCCCCTTGGAGTGTGTCAAACATATCCTGTTCATCTTTAAAGGATTGTTAACTATAAAGGATTTTAAATGTAAATGATTTTTAACTATAAAAGCTTGTGATTAGCCAAAAATATCTTCTAAGAGTGTCAAACCAAGAGTGAAACAAGGCCAATTATCATGACCCAATCCCGTTTGAGTCTATCTCAAAGTGGTGTTTCCAGGTTTTACCCCAAGATACATCTGTAGCAAAGCCACATCCACTTGTTCATATCCAGACATGGATTTATTTGTTTCGGAACCACTTACTTAATATTTCACCAAAATAAAATAAAGTTTTTCAATATTTAAATTTTTATATAGGGTTCTTCATAAAGTTTTCATATCCTAATTTCCAAAAATAACTAAACTATCCTTTGATACCAACTATAGCATCCTACCTGTTTATTACAAAACTTTTCATTACATTTTACAAATAGAGGATCTTTAAAGTCTAGTGTCTTGGAAATAAGTTACATAATACATGAAAACATATAAAATTATTTTAATCCAATTGAAATGATTATTTAAATTTTCATCCTAATTCAAATTACTATATCTCATAACCTGGGGACATACATCAAAGGAAAGGGTGAGTATAAGGCCCAGTAATGGAAAACAGGGGAAACATTTTACAATTGAGCTTGTGTAAATACAATAATAACTTGAAGAAATTTTATAAAAGCATGAGAAAGAGGAATATCATAAAAATATAATCATCAATACTATATTTAAAATGTGACTACAAAATTTAATTTATAAATTCATAAGAATATCACCAAGGTCCATCGCCAAGGTGTTATAAAAATTACCAAGGTTATTCACCAAGGTATCATAAAATAGGTCATCTATAGAGATTAATTTATTTACCCAATTAATTGGAGGGGTATTAGGGAAAAACATAACATGTATTTATTTTCTTGTGATCCACATAGATCATAATAAAACATTTCATAAATAACCCAAAGAGAATAAAAGAATGGATTTCATATCTAAATCATTGTGTTTTAAAAAAGTTCTTAAAAACATGATCATTATGTATTTTATAAACCAAGAAAATGGAATTAGGGTTTTATGTATGTAAATTAAAAAATAAAATAAATCATTTTTATTTATTGATGAATAAACCTTGGAATGAAAGTGGTTTGGGTATTCACATAAAGAAAATAAAAGAGTTTCTTGAGAAAAAGAGAGAGATTTTGAGATGAAAATTCTGCAGCATAAAGATCCTGAAACATAGTTTTAAAAGACATTAAAAAAAGATGGGAAAGGTGTAAAACATTAATAAAATATGTATAATATATTATAGGGACAAAATAAAATGGAAATAAGAACATGGTATGGAAATTTGAAATACATACCACATAAAAGAGAACTGAAAAGGAAAAGAGAAGTTGGGAATTCCCTTACCTTGAAGAGTAACTTTGAAAACTCTAATATTGGGACCTTGAGGGATTTAAGACACATTGGTAGGAATAATTTTGAGTTAATACTATCAGATATTTTAGGGGGATGATTTTGGAATGAAAGGAAACAATTTAATGACTTGGTATTTATAGTAAAATAGAGATATCTTTTTTTATTAATTTTCGAGGACACCACATCAGTGGTATTTGAAAAACCATTGGCTTTACCTTGGTATTTAGCCACTTTGGACACCTCATATCATATTTTAATCCACATGAGTTGACCAGAATTTTAAATTACATATAACATCATTATTATGTCATAAAACATACAGAAAAATCTAAAACTGTATTTTTACCATTCACTGAAAAACAAAACATTTTATAAAAATGTCATAAATTTTCCATAACCTAATACTGATGTTTTGAATTCAAAAATGAACTATATTTAATGTAAATAATTTTATAAATATGAAAAATTTAATTTTTAAGTGAAATCACTATTTACCTGAAAAATACTAATACTTAACTAATAATTTCTAATATAGTTATTTACTTATACTATTATATCACAATACCATTAAAGATGCCTAAATTATATTTATACTTCCTTAAGTGAGGTTAATATTCTATTGGTAATGTTACTATTCCTAAGGCTAATATTAATATTCATAAGTTACTATTCACCAAAAAATAAGTTGATCTTATCAGAATCTAAATTTTTTACTGAGCACAACTATATAAGTCTGTTTTTGAAAAATCATTTCATAGTATCAATTATTTAAAGTATAAAAAATATTTTAAAATAATTTTTTTTTCAATATTCATCAATAATATGAAAGTTCTTATAAAAACACTAAAAATTAATACTAGATTAATATTTACATTTGAAATTCAAAAAATTATTTTTATTTTACCGTAATAAAAACTTTGATTATACAAATGGATTACACAAATTAACTGGGGTCTTATTACATAACCCCTTATAAAACTGCTTATTACCTAAGAGTAAGGTGTGAAATGATGATAGAATCTTGGGGAAACTCAGACAACATTTCCTGAGTAGTGATTTATATCAACTTGAAATTCTACCATATGCGATTTCTTTCAAGCTTAACATACTGTAGCTTATCTTGTACTTGGTCGAGATCAAATCCCAATGATGCTACCTCTCTCCCAAGCTCTGAAAAATGGGCTTCATATGACCTGAGTCTACTAGATGAGGCCATCTACTCTTCTTTCTACATTTATTATCCATTATCATTTCTATTTAAAAACAATACATATAATGATAAAAATTATTGTTGTTTACAATGGTTATATAACAGTCAAAACTTTATGGTCACATTTCATTTATTCTAATATATTTTTATTAATTATGACAAAATAACACATACATTTCTAAGAAACAAAATACTATTCAAAATTTTGTGTCGTTATATTGAATCCAATTTTTGAGATAACCAATTATAATCTATATCCATCTAGTGGTGGTTATTGGTTTATCATAATATAGGGAATTGTTGACCTGATTGATTTATTCCATATCACAAATAAAGATCAATGTGACCATTCTTAGATGCGTGATATGGAAAATTTCTATCTCCTGATTAGGGTCAGCTAGTATGGTGGATGTATTAAATAGTGTGTTGGCACAAGCAATATATGATCATGGAACATGATGTAATGTGGGCTCAAAAGGGAAATCTTGCATCAGTCCCCTAATGTAGCCAGTGATAGGGGTAATTCGTTCTTTTTAATGGAATATTCACCATTGATCTGATTTATCACCAATTATAATTCCCATTTGATATTCAGGTAGGATATGTGCAGTTGTTGGGATAGTTACTACCCAAAAATGAGGGCTTGACATTTGGCCTCAGTATTTATGCAGCCTTCAGATAGTGATAAAGAGTCGGAAAAAACTGATTTGTTTGGAGAGACAAATACAATCCATTGACAAACCTGATTGAGCCTCATGTTTTCCATTCTTGTGCTGAATGAGATCCATGAGGTGCCATCAAAGTACATCTCCCATGTTTGGGGAGTGTCATGGGTGTAGACAAACTCCTCATCTGAATGCTCTGTGTATTTCAGTGTATTTTCCGAGGTAAAATGTGTTGTGAAGAAATCAGTCAGGGATTTCCCATTAACTAACTTAAGTGATATGAATTGAATGTTTTATTACTGCAGAATGACCACCCATCAGTCCAAGAACCAAATCAACATAGGTAATCCAAGTATTCACTTGATTAGATTAATATGAGAGACCATATATACTTTGTGGTACTTCATGTTATGACTCATATTTTTTAATATGAATATGAGTGAAAGGAAATTTTTCTCGACATCAGAATATCTGGTCTTAGTACCTAGAATCATCTAGATGATGTATTAGGGACTATTACCACTCTCTAAATCATTTTAATGTTCTATGAGAGATCCTAGTGAGAATTACATGGTTTCCACATACAAGATGAGTGACCTATCTTCCTCCAGAGGCATCAAAACCGTTGGGTGTAGTAAGTAATGCTTGATACTTTTGAAGGCATCTTGGAAGTCATCATCCCATGGATAAGAGATTTCATTCTTCATTATCCATGTAAAGGGGAGATATTTTCAATCCTGGTTGGCAATGAATCATCAAATTTAGGTGAGTTTCCCTTATATCCCCCTTAGTTATTTGATATTTTTTAGGGATGGAATTTCTAAAATAGAAATAGACTTTTCTGGGTCAACCTCAATGACATGATTGAATATCCAAAATCCAAATAACATTCTTGATGTTACCCTGAAATCACATTTTAGTGGATTCATCTTCAGACTGTGTTGTTACAATTTATAAAAGACTATTTTGAGGTTCATGAGGTGATCACATCATTGTTAGGATTTAACAACCAGGTTGATGATATAACATTTGGCTATCCTTCCTAGGAATGAGTCAAATGTATGATGCATGGTGAATTTCTTTGTAGAACCAAAATTATTTAAGCCAAAGGGAATGACTTGAGAGAAAAAGATTCCATATGGTTCTCTAAAGGCAATGGATTCCTCATATTTAGTGTCCATCTTGACTTGATTATACCCTGAATAACCATCCATGAAGGAAAGGGCTTGGAAGCTAGAAGTTGCGTTGTTCAATAGTTATGTGATCATGAATAGAAAATCATCCTTTGGGAAATACTAATTAAGGTCTCTAAAATCATTGTAGACCCTAATCTACACATTATTTTTCTTGACATGGATCATGTTGGCAAGCCATATTTGGTATTTAACTTCTAAAATAAAGTTATATTTGATCAAATTGTCAAATTCCACCTCTATATTGGTGTCATGAGAGGGGTGAATCCCCCAAGACACCTTCATGAAGATTCCATGCTCATCGGGTAGTCCGAGATAGTGTATAGCCATATTTGGGTTAATTCTAGGAATTTCTGTACAGTTCCAAGAAAACACATATTGGAAATTCTTTAAAAATTCAATGTACATTTATTTCTATTTGAGGTTCATGGCAGTAATAATCAATATATGCCATGAGCCTTCTCATATTCCCATATATATCTGGCTGAGCTCATTGATGGAAGCAGAGAAAGCATCCTCAAATGAGAGAAGGACGTTCCTAAGGTTATCCTCTTCTTCTTCCATCTCTAAGTTTGTGGAGAAATTTTCCGATGAAGATGGAAATCTTGGGGATTATCTGTCACGATCAGGCTGAGGAAGGCCATGAGAAGAGACATTATCATCCCCTTCTTCCCAATTCATTGGAGAGAGATTCCGAAACTGATTGTATTTTACACTGTCACTGAGGATAGGATGAGAATGGACCTCTAGAACTACATCTGTTACCTCGACCAGATTTATGGGAATCACATAATCTTTATCAAGAATACTACAAGGATTTACATGGGTAGTCCCCAAGCCCTTGAGACCTATAACCAATATATCATCATCTAACTTTGGTATCTTTCCTCCCTTATTATAGAAATATTCTTCCCCACATGTGCCTCTATATGACTCTAAGGGGGAACTGTCACCTTGCAGTATGCAGACCTTTGCATTAATGGGGTACATTAGACCCTGATGAAATGTTGAAGGTACTGCCAAGTGGCTGTGGAGCCAGGGCATACCAAGTAGGAAATTGTATGTGATGTCTTACTGAATAACCATAAACCCAACATCATATGTGATCACTCCAAACTAATATTGGATTTTGATCTTCCTAAAAGGTCTTTTCACATGTTTATCATACCCTTGAATGGTTATCTTTGTGGGAGATAGGTCCCCATCACTATATCCAAAACATCAGAGGGTCCAAACCAGGATGGGATTGGTCCTATAACCATTATCAATTAGATCTTATAGGATGTTGACATTATTGAGTCTAACCGAAAAATATAGGGGCTGAATATATCCATAGATAACTTCAACATGATCATTGTCATTGAACGAGATGGTGGATTGGAATTATGATGTCTTGGACTCCACTTGATAAACCTCAGTTGTAGAGACTTCGGTCAAGAACTCCTATAGGATATAAATGTCTTAAACAAGTGATCCATGTATTATTTTTAAATATAGAACACATACATGATTGAGATCTTTGATAGGGCTACTTCCATCTATTTCATAATGTCATACTTTTGAGTTAGAGGTTGAAGCTTCCCGATGTGGGTTTTCTCTTAGACATGTAGCTTAGGAATAGATTCATTTGATGTGGATAGTCTTTTTTCTTATAGAAAGGTTGTGGGGTTATCTTCTTCCTATGGTGAAGGTCATATTGGACCTCCCCATTTTCTGGGTTGATCAGATAATCTAACCCCCCTAAGAAGTCATGCCGGACAATTGGGTGTGGATGACTACTGAAGGGTTTTGAGATACCTATGTGACTTTTTTGGGATCGTTGGAGTGGATTCCAATAGGTCTCAACTACATATATTCCCTCTGTGGGGACTTGATGAAAATATTGGGCCCAACCATTCGCATACTATCCCCAGTATCCTCATTTCTTGCACATGCAACCCATACTCCCCGGTTATGTGTAAGGAACCCATATTTTAAGGATTGTTGATCATCAGAGAAGGGGTCTGCCAAGTGTATAACATTAACAGAACCAAAAAAGACATCTTCATATGATGAGGATCCCATTTGGTGTGGAGGTTCCCATACTTCATATGTCATATAGAAGAAATATGGAAGATTCTGATCTTGCGTGGGAGCAGAATATGAATCATCCTCTTCTGTTTCATCCTACTTCTAGTTATCACACCCACCTTTGGGAAGCACATCAGATGTCTCCCTATTATATGAAAGATTTATTTCGGGTCTACGAAATAGTTCTTTTAGGATGGGATGATCTCAATCAACTATTTTTCAAGTCATCCTATTCTTGAACTTTCACACACACTTGGATGGATCTTTCTTCCAACCATATTATTCTTCTGATCGAACAATGGTTATGCATGCCACTTGCTCTAGGGATTTTTCTAACACCACATGTTGAGAATCTTCCATGCCTTGAAGGATGTATTTTAAGATGATGCAGTCTTGGATATTATGACCCAACCTTATATTGTAAGGGTAGTAGTCGGGATAGTTGTTGAGGTTGACCTCATCAGGATTTTTTGTGGGAGCCTGAGTAGGTTATTATCCATGGACTCCAAGAAATAACTAGGACTTGTTCTCTTCATAAGGAGTATGCACTTTTCATAAGTTACTTGAATCTTGGGTGACCCTGATATCGCTATACTTCTATATGATCATTATTCAGTGGTTTTCACCACTCAAAAAGAGCTACTGGGCTGTTTGGGGGCATACCTAGGTGCTTGGAGAGGCACTATATATGTCTTGAGAGTGACAACTACATCTTCTTCTTTTCCTATCCTTTTACGCTGGGATGGGTTCATGAGTCAATATTTAGATCAGGGTCAATAAATTAACTCTACCAAATGTTTTTTACATTTATTTTAACTCATGGAATCCACATAGACACTTCATCAAAATAAGAAGTGTATATAACTCATCCCTGAGGTTTTCAGCACAAAGTTCTAGTAGTTTCTTTTACAATAGAGGGATTCTAATTGAGTAGGTCAAACCTTTCCACTTTGATATAAAGTCATACAGCCTCACATTTTCATGTTTCTTATAGTTTTTCGGTCAAAAATTTTCATTTCCTTATCATGGACTTAAACTGATAAAGGAACTGATGACGAAGTTCCTCCCACCCTACAATAGATCATGTTGGTAGACTGTTGTACCAAACAAAGGGTGACCCTATTAGTGTCTATATGAAACACCTCAGCTTTTTTTCCTCCTATTGATCTCGAGGGCCCATCATCAACCTGCATCGAGATACGAAGTGTGTGAGATGTCTTATGGGGTCTCCTACACCATCAAATGTAGAGAACGTTGGATTTCAGAAGTTGGGTGGAGGTGGAGTATCATCCACCAATTCGGGATATACCTTCCTTTCAGGTTACACAGGTGTGTTCCTCCCTTCCATGTATTCCATTTGAGTATAAAAAGACTTGATTATGATAGGAAACTTTAGGGGGGCTACTTTTTGATCCATTTATCATATTCAGGGAGTGGGTGTGGGTTTATGAGGTGGCCCCACCTTTGTCTCCCACAGATTTTTGATTTTTTGTCAAGACTGAATGATTGCTCCAGTGAGGGAGATACTATAACCTCAACAGAAGAAAGTTATAGTAATTTTAGACTTCCTCATTTATATAGATTTAATACCAAGATTTGGAGCTAGTTTGATGCTCAAATACCAATCTTTTGGGAAGATCAACTATATGAGAGAGAATATTCATCTATACCTAAAGAGGATACATAGTGGGAATATTTTATCTAAGTAGCTCTTCATTGAGTTTCCTGAGATCTTGTATTTTACTCTCATATTGAAAAAACTGTTCCTCCATGGAAGGAACCTCAACTATTTTGTATGGTGATTGGGATGTATCCATACCTTTTCCTTTTTGTTTAGTATCATTCTCTCAAGGATGTGGAAAATTGTTATTTGGAGGTTCCAGGTTTTGGAGCCTTCTTGGGTTTTGGGTGCGTGAAACCTCATTTGGTGCATCCAAATCACCCTGATCTTGGGGTATGCCTTATGTATTGTGACCCTCTATATTTGTGTCTTGATACAAAATGTAATCCATGTTGAATGTGACTAAATTAAAAGAGTCATACCAAGAAATGGTGGTTGTGCCATTACCTTGGACGTAGTAGGTTGATTCTACACTACCTTTATTGGGGTAATTATTTGAGCACTTGGCCATATTGGGTCATTTTGGATTATGAGTCTGATGTGGTCTGATCACCTTTTCTATATGTTCCTCCTACCTTAGTCTATGAACAATGACCCCAAGGGAGTTTCCGGTCGTGATTTAAGAACATGACTAAACCAGTAGATGGTTTTGTTGTGGTGGGAGGAAATGGTGGGATATTAACAGTTGATTTTTTTCTCCAAATCTGTAGAATATTAATTCCCTCTTTGGTTCTGCTGATGATGAAAAGTATCTCAACCCTATAGATTATGGGTTATTTGGGGCCGAAATTAGTAATGAATGACCCTATTGTTTAGGATCTAATGATTGTAGTTGCGGATTTGATGATTCCCCTAGCAGAAATTGTGATATAAATGCACCCAAAATATTGGGATGGGGTTAATCTAAAATCACTATCAATGTCCCTATAGTACTCTCACGGGATGATGATCCTGGTGACGATGACTGTGATATAAATCCCCCCATACCAGTGGGTTGAGGTTTATTTGAAAATGTTTTTGATGTGTCCCAAATCAACTTAGGAATTGATGATATGAGAGGTGGAGGTGGGGGTAGATATTCCCTTAGCCTTGTGAGATGGGTCAGTTCCTAGATAACTGATATGATAACTATTAGTATGGATCATTTTATGAAGCATAGTTGTGCTCTCATAGGAGTTGGGTGCTATGGAAACCCATAATGAGAACCATTCCTTATAGGAATTTGTCTGGGTGATTGCAACTTCAACATCTATTATTGAAATGAAATCCTATTGGTTCAAGGGGCCTAATTTAAAATCCTTTTTTCTATCCTCTTTCTCAGTTAGTGATGTCTAGGAATTGTTGAAGTTGGATCATTCTATTGTAGTGAACAACTATCCCGAACGTTACCTGGTCCATTGATTTATCCAAAGGCTATGACATTACAGGACATCTTATTTGAGGGGTTGTATTATTTCAGGGGTTCAGTAAACTGTAATTCTCAATACTATCCCCATCCTCAAATATGGATACATGATGTGTCTTTGGTGGTAAGCGTCTGAAGGGTTATGAGGAAATGGCAACAAGTGAGTTGCATATTTGTGATGATATTTTCTAGTTTTGGATCCCTTACCATGGATATAGCTATTAGATCCAATTGAAAACAATGTATTTTGATGGATTGAAGGTGACCCTCATATCTTGGATAAGAGAGGTGTCTAGCATTCAAAAGTTGATGAGTAGCCCACGTATTTTTGGCGTACATAAGGTATGAACTCCTTTTATAACTCATATGAGATCTCATAATCAGAAGTGGAGAGTGACCATAACATTATGGGGAAGTTGTTTCCAACTGAATCTATCCATATTTCTAGGTTTTCCTCTTACTCATCTAACTTGAACACCTCCATCTGGTCAAACCATAGAAGATGGTTCTGATGGTTTCCTGCTGATGGGAGTGGAGTGTTGCTCAAAGTTAATAGTGAATTATATACCTTTGACCTCGATGTTTTGATCACCTCTCTATACAATCATGTACCAAATCTTTTCCCCCTCTCACTTGGTGAGCCTCGGCCAAAACGGGGATATGAACCTGATCCTAGGACTTTGTAATATGCCTTTGAAATTATTCAATAGAAAATTGTTCCTATCCTGAGGAATTTTTCACTCTCCCTTAGTGGGTCCCAATTGGCACAAGTGTATGAGATCAATCTGCCAAATTTTCATTTATTAGAATATGTTGATAATCGTTCTGGATGAGAGAAAAATTGTGTGATTTCTCTTGTAAACCACTTGTTTGTAATGATTAGATTGTTGAGTTTTCTTGGTTTTTGGAATAGGATTATGCCTCATTCCATTTATCTAAAATAATTCTGGAATATACCGGTGGATTTCTTCAGTTGTTATTAAAATGTATAAGCATTTTAGAATAGTGTGTTTTGGGATATAAGCCTACACATTTTCCATCTTTATTGTACACTAGCAGATGTCTTTGATTGAAGCAGGGGTATATTAACACTTATGTCCTCCTTATTCCATTGGAATATTCTGATGGGATTCATTCATGGGGGTAGGGATATGTGCCTACCCCATGACTTTTGTAGGAATATTGCCATAGACTTATTTTGAGTGACCATGTAAATGAGTCTTCTCACCGGTTATCGTCAGAATATGCCATCAGAATTCGTTAGCGAGAGAGGGGGTATGAGGCCACTCTTGGGTAAACAACGCCTCCATCACCTGACATTTCTTGTTTAATTCTTATTTATGGGAATTATAGGTGGAATCATATTATGTGGTACCCTTAGGAGTTGACCGGTGTGTACTAGTGGGATGGTGTTGGAAACAAATCCTGAAAGGTTCCCTTCTCAGCGGCACCTAAACCAAAATGGATTTGTTTCTGGATTCCTGATCCACCTTCAATAGAGATTGAAGGAGTAAATGATCACGATCTAGGGATAATATACCAAGGTGGTTGGTTGTAGTGATAGGGGATACTGGATTATGAGTAGCATTCCCTTGGTGATGTAAAATTACCGGTTTCTATTCTTGGATAACCTCACAAGAAACTTACAGGGTCAAGATTATACCACATAGGTGGTACTACTAGACCATTGTGTTCACCACCTGATGTTGGAGCTATTGAGAAGGTGATATCATTTTGCAACCTATGGGGGTTGCAGCTATAGGTGGTTTATTAGAGTGATCACTGGATGATGAAGACATTGTATCAAATTGGGATGTTGAGAGCAGTATCTATAGTTGTGAAGAAAAAAAGAACCAGGTTACCAGTTAGTGCAATATTGTAGGCATAATATTCTCAATCAGATTTACATAGTTAACACAATTTTTCTTTTATTCACAGTTCAACAATTACTCTTTCTTGGACTTATCAAAGATTGGATGGAGTTATTTTTTGAGATACCCAATTATAAAGGATCATTTATTAGATCATTCCGGTCTTACTACTTTTTTGGAGTGGAATATGAAAAAAGTATCCTATCACATGGTTAACTGATCATCCCGTTATTAGAGATATTCACACCGGGTTCACCATTCTATTTTGTGTATGGTGTGAAAATTAAATGGGATGATAGATAATAATCAATTGTCTACTATTTCATAGGTTCACGTTAGTTTCAATTTTTTTTGCATGTGGTATGAAAACGAAATGGCCTGGTAGATAATAACCAATCATTTTTTATTTTATAGATTGATGTTGGGTTCACCATTTTTTGTGTGTGTTGTGTGGAAATGAAATGGATTGATATATAATAACTAATCATTTTTTATTTTAGAGATTTACATCAGGTTCACCATTTTTGTTTGTGTATGGTGTGAAAACTAAATTACCTGACAGATAATAAACAATCACTTTTTATTTCTGAGATTCATGTCAAGTTCACCATTTTTTTTGCGTATGGTGTGAAAATGAAATGGACCAATAGATAAAACCAAATCATTTTTTATTTGATAGATTCATATCAGGTTCACCATTTTTGTTTCAATAGATAAGATATGACCGGGAAACCCTCATTTAGGCGGTCTCATTTGGGATGGATGGTTTATTGTGAGATATTTAACCACTTGTATAGTCATTAACATCAAGATCATTTTTGTTCTTAATGGAAACTCATAGTGGTCCCTCATCCATAACTGTGTATGGACCTAATTTTTAAAGTAAGGTGGTCAAATGAGGTTTTAAACCCAAAGACTCTCAGGGGATCACATTGGTTTAGAGGATGGGAGGTTAGACTCATCAAACCATTTCAAGGGGAATTATTGCCTACTCTAGGACTCTCTTAATGATTTATTATTTGTTCATGAATCTCTTATTAATCCCAATATGGGATTGGTTACCCAAACAAAAAAATTATAGGTTAATTTCTCTTATATACAAAAAGAAATCGAATCTCATTGGTGAACAAAAAAATGAGTTATTCATAATGAATACATCCATATGTATTCGAGGTTCTACATCAATTTTCATAATTATGGGCATATGATTTATTTTTTGAAGTCGTATAACTAGATTATTTAGAATATTATTCCACACAGAAAATTTGTTTAACATTCTGAGGAGGGGATTGATCCATTATGTGGCATTCAATGTATCTAGGGTATTGTAGGAATCAAAACCCACATAGTTTGTTATACCCATGCTGTTTAACATCATGCAGAGGATAAATATGTGTCTGAACTAATGAATAGAATTATTGTGCTCAAATATCATTGATATTTTCTACATATCCTGGTTAAGGAAAGAATTCGAGTCATCATAGTTTAGTGATTTCTCAGTCTGCTGAGGGATGAGGTAGGGTGGTGAGTCTATGTGAATGATTGGGTCATGATGGTTAAAATGTCAAATACATGGGGTTTACATTAAAATGGAGGTTTTATTTGAGATCGAGACTTAGGAATGTGTCCTATGTATCCTGGTGATGGTAGGAATTAGAGTTCTCATAGTTAAATTTGTTGGGGCTTACACACTGATGTTACCGTTTTCCTTCGTAGAAGCTTGTAACATAAATGACATGATTATTGAAACTCCTTAATCCGAATTGAGCTATGATTAGTGTGAGAAACAAGGGATGTAAAATTATTATTCTCATTTATTATTGATTTAGACTTTATGTACTTAGAAAATCCTTAAGGTGTTTTAATATGGAGCTCAGTACTCAGGGAGGCGTCCTAGGGATCTTGGTTATTACAGGAATTTGAGTCCTAAAAGTTCCCTTTATTGGGGCTTACACTCTAAAGTTTCCCTTTTATGCGAGACTTATTTTATTATGAAACTCTTCGGGGATTATACACTAACATTTCCCTTGTATTTGGGGCTTACAGACCAAGTATGGATAATGTTATAAAATCCGGGGATGCCCTGGTGACTTGGCATGCTTTCCTCCCTAACATGTGCTAAATTTACACTCATCATGATTTTTTTTGTTTCTTGATATGAAGGAGGGTATATTCCTTTCATATCTAAGGATAATTAAATGATCCAATTTTCCTATCCAAAGGGATTCTCATAAACTAGGTGACATCTTCAAAGGTAGCCTCATGATCAAGGATGACTTTTCTAGAGGGTGTCACATGATCTAGATGACTTTCCCCGATGTCATTGTAAGAGTTGTCTAACACACATAGAGGGGTTTAGAAGAGTCAATGCGTCATGTCTCAGTGGAAATCACATGTCCTAGCTGAAATGTCTGGAGGGCATCTTGAGTTTGGATAAATTTCTCAGAGAGTGTCATGAGAGAAAGTTGACATATTCGGGTGCCACTGAGAGAATTTACTAACATGAGAGAGAACTGTTATATGAGTCAGGTGATGTATCTGAAGTACATCCCAAGGTTTGGGTGATGATACTAGAGGTATTCCAAAGACTAAAGTGGCATGTCTAGGGGAAATTTGTGGCCTGCTCTACATTTCCATAGGACATCGCATGACCCAAATAGTATGCCTACGTTGCATTGCGAGATCTAGGAGATATGTCATGGTGTTGTCTCGTGTCTTTTATGGATCATGCGAAGGTAATGAAGATTAAAAAACATTTTTTTTGTTTATTTATTTTACATTTAGTCTTCGTTCTAGCCATTATATTGTGAATTAGTTAGAGTTATTCAATGTTATTTAATTTTAAGTCTCGTTTGATCTAACAAACATTGAGATGTTCTTTAAGTGTCATACCAAAATCCCTTCACATGATCTATAAATTATAACATGAAGTGATTTATGTATGGTGCATGATCACTCCAGCTATTCACCAATATATTACCTGAAAAAAGACTTATCGGTCACCAGATCAGCCACTCTGAGAAATCCACTCTAGTGATTGGGTGTGCCGATGTTCTTGGATGTGAAAAATTCAACACACCTTTTCTTGGAGGTTGGGGTGGAGGATTTATAGGACTCTTTTATCTCAATTATTATCTATTTTTTATGGAATATACTATGTGAATCCAGGATCGAGTCGATGAATGGATGTTGCACCACATGTCTTCAAGATCCTCAACCATGGATCTCTATGAGGGGGTCACCTGAATTTCAGTGACCACAAGTCCCTCCCATTAATGTATCCTTTATTGGATTATTTATCAATAATAGGGAATTTTTTGATCATGTATACATGTCTAAGGAATTATATTTTTTCATATTGACATATTTAAGGGCCTTTACGAGATCCGGACACCTTTTGGAAGGTGTTTTCATGATCTCGGATGACTTTTTAGAGATGTTTCATTAGAAAATGATGGCTTTTCTAGGGTCTTTGTGAGATTAGGGAGGCCTGTCGAAGAGTCTTATGAGACTATATTGTGGAATTCCTCAGCATGTCGCAAAAATTTTGTGAACATGAGAGGATCTCATCCACTCCCATTTTATATATCTTTTTTCTATTTTTGAAAGGTTGGGAGTCATGTGAGATTGCATAAATAATTTCAATGAAAATTACTCTACCTCTTTAGGATGCATCACATGAACAATAAAGGTCCTACAGAGAAGCATGATCATTTCATGGGAAAATCCATCCATTTTACATTGAGTAGCCAAAGGGGGAGTGGAAGGTTTCCTAGAAATACCTGAGGCCTTTCACAAGATGAAGTTGATAAGCCAAAGGGCTTCTGTGAGATGAGGAGGGCATATCGCTTGGAACTCACAGTGTCTTGTGGATCACCAGTGGTGCGTCACATGTCATTTATGACTGTGATTAGCTCCCACCTATTCTTTTTTTAATCTACAATGGTTCAGGGGTGTCGTGAGTCTACTTGAATGTTGTCAAGGAAATTTTCCCTTCCCATCGGTTATGTGTCACATGATCTTTATGGAAACTAGAGGAATCCACCTTTTGGACATTTTCCTATGATTTTTAATGAATTTTTGATGACTTCACCCACTGATTATTCATAAGTGCATCCCATGATCAATATGGGATCTCACAATGGTGCATACTCCCTATACATGTCATTCTATCAACTTTCCTATGGAACATCACATGATCATTTTTGGATCTCACGAAGATGTTAAGACTTTGTAAGAGAAGTTTTCTTTGTGTGCCTTTGATGTTTGATGTATTCAATGATATTATTATGTCATAGAGTGACCGAGGGTGTTTTCATATCAAGGAATCATTCTAAAGGGTGAATGGAAAGTTTTTAATGGCATTACATAAATTTTTCATAACCCAATCCACTTGAATGTGTTTCACAATAAAAGGTTCATAGGAGGGAATCACATGATGTCCAAATTCTTCATGGGATTGATTAAATGAGAAAAAGAGATGGAGTCTCATGAATATTTTACTCACAGGTACATAAAACATTTATTTTATTCACATGGTGGTATCAGGTGTGACATGGAGTTTCTCATGAACACATGAATGTTTCATGTGTGTAGTGTGGATCTTGGGGATCTCGATCACACCAACATGGTATAATGGTTCTTGAATGTTATTTCATGCTCAACTTTTTTAGTGCATAAAATTAATTCTTTTGGACTTGATGATATCCAAACACCGAGTTTCCTCCCACAATTATTCACATAATTGAGTATGTAGAAATATTTTTTTTCATCATGATGGAATTCCCATTTCATGAATATGAATCTGTGTTCTCTGGACAATTTTTGTTTATGAGACATGATTTCTATATTTTCATTATCTTGAACCCCTTGTAGCATCACATATTATCTCATGATTGGTCATGTGATGCCACTGCCTTTCACATGATGGATTACACGGTGGATCACCTCTTCGAGTGAGTGAAAAAAAATTCTCACTTGAGGGGTTACAAAGTGCCACAACCTTCACATGATGGGTTACACAGTGCCACATCCACATCGCATGATAGGTTACACAATGCCTATACCTTAGTGTGATTTATTATGTGGTGTCTCAGCTTCTTTGTGTGAATTTAAGCATTCAATCTCACATGATCTTCTTCATGTAACCCTTATGATGGCTTGAGATGCTCTACTTTATATAGAAAAAAAGATATCCCCATTTAGAATGGATGCAGAAAGTATGAGGAGTATAGAGAAGTTATACGTGACGAGGATAATTCCCTGTATATTCTACAGGTTAATGAAACCAAGTCAGAAGCTGATTCTAGAAGCAAGGGGATAACACTTTATCCTCCTTCAATGTTTCTATCTTATTCACACATATGTGCTGGATAGATAGTGTTGGATCTATTCACTAGCCCCTCATGATCTTCCATGGAAGATAAGGAAATCCATAAAGTGATTTGATCTTCTTATGATGGAAAATTCATACTTAAGTTTGGGAAAGAGTAATTACAGTGTGAGAAATATCTTACACTCAAAATGATGATATCCACTCCAGATGCAATAGGAAAACCAAAACCCTACGATTATAAGGTTGATGAAGACCCTATGAGGCGTTGTTTATCCCTCACATGATATGTTCCTTCATGAATAAAATCAACATCTCAATTTATTTATTTTATCCTATTTATTATCATTATTATTATTTTTAAACAGATAATAATTATATTAATGATAATAATAATAATAAGAACACTCCTGAAACCATAGTAAAAAATGTGCACACTCCAAGAATCAATGTAACAAGTTTGATCGGATAATCTCTTATCACATGGGTCTATCCATGAAAAAGATCATGAAACATGTTTAGTGGTGTGAAGAATAAGTTACTTCCTTTGAGGATTTTTTTTGGAAAATTTTGAAGAATCAACCTTTAATTTTTGATGATTATTTTTGATAATATTCAACAAAATAAATGGAAGGTCCTGGTGGATATAGGAATAATGTCTACAACATTTTGGAAGTGAATCTGGAGTGGTTGAGTATATCTAGAGATTATATATAAGTGTTTTGGTTTTAATTTATTTCAATGTTATAAAAAATGGAAAAGTCCCTACTATGTAAGAATCTTTTGTATGCTTTGTAAGTGTCACTGAGTGTTTTCATATGATTCATTCTGGACATTATGTTAAAAATTTATCAAATTATGAGCTAAATATGTGTTATCTCAAGGTTTCATACATGTCATCCAATATTCAATGCATGTTTCATTCAACTCAGTGTAAGTTTTTGTAAAATTGGGTGCCCTATTCCGAAATTGAACATTAATTTTTTAAAACCAAATCACGTATACATAGAGTTATTAATGATGTATAATTACCATAATAGCATTGACAATTTTTCTCCAACTATATAAATGGTAATGAAATTTTATTATTTATGACATCAATGAGTTATAGTAGATATCAATTACAATGGGAACATTGATATACTATGAAATTAATATTCAACATATGTGATATGATCTAGATACATCCTACTAACTAGAAACAGTTTATTTATGACTATAAATTGCTAGGGGATCATAAGGATTGAGGTGTCTTCATATAAATTTCTCACATAGTGATCTTAAGAAGAAGAGATGATGAGGATTGACCCATCAATAGGAATACCACATGGTTTGGGATTCATTGGGAGTTCTTATCTGCAAACACATGTATTGGTCTCTTGACTTGAGATCACTATTATTTTTTATTATTTGATTATGTACATTGATATATGATGACAACCATGGAATTTGTATCATGATGAGATAACCTACATTGGGTGTCTCATTGGGGGTATAAAATTGGTTGAATGATAATGGTAGATTTTTTCCCTTCAAAAAGGAAGAGATGTCTCAAGCCCAGTTGATAATGATGGTTGTACCTTCAATAAATACACATCCATGGTAGAAGAAAGCTATTATATATGGTAAGTTCAAGGAATAATAAAACAAGAAAGTATGATCATATAAAGTGTAAAACCTACTTTTTGAGATATCATGAGAAAAAGAGATTATATTAGATGGCGTGTTCCCATTGGAGCTTGTCATTGCTATGAATATTACTTATCTCTTTAGGGGACTTGATGAGTTTCTAGACTTCACTCCTAGTCTATGAATAAAATTCAATGCTATATAGAAATGGCCTAGATGGACACACTTAACATATTCAAAAGTAAGGCCAATTCTAATGAATAAGAGTATTGGACATAGAGGGACCCACCACAGGGTTCAGGAGATGTCTGAGTATAAAGGATCACCAAGGAATAAATAAATTCATGATTATTTTAGTATAGAATAATTGGAGTTGGATTTATTTATTTAATTTATTTACTAGTATTTAAGTGAATACAAGAGAAAATATTTAACGAAATAATATTATTTTAATATTTAGGGTGTTTATAATATTTGATGGAATAAAAAGTCAAGTAAATGACATCATTTTATCACATAATATATTTATTATATTATAATAAAATGATAAAAATATAAATTATATTTATGACATAGTTGGTTGGTTATAAAATTTTTTTATGTCTTATTTAGAGGTAAATCATTATTCGTTGGTTAAGGATCCATTTCTAGGTATTTAATACCACACTACACAAGTAAGAGGAGTCTCTAATTCAATATAATATTCATAACTTTAATTTTTGAGTATCTCACTCATCTCTCCCACATCCCAGAGAGAGAATAAACTGATCCAAGCTATCAAGACAAGTTCTTTTTACATATATTGAAGGAACAACATTATATTGATTGTTGATACATCGAAGGCTTCATCAAATATTCATGCTAGAAATTGGATATCATTGATCATTGTTCCCATATACTTTTATAAGTGTGTGTGGAAAATCTAGAGGGACCTCAAATTAGTTTATTTTAGAAAATTTTATTAATAATGTGCAGTTTTGGAATACCCCTTCAAATTAAATGAGGTAATTGATCGATTGAGTTTTTGTGATTAAATTATTTCATGTGAGATCCTCAAACTTTTTTTGGGATGTAAATCACTAGAGATGATGATGTTATGTCAATATGTTGATAAAATATTTAAATCCCCAACCCATCTTCTTTCTCTGCATGCCCAATAAAAAAATTTTGTATCAAAGCAATATCATGATCATTTAAACCAACAAAAATTAATTTTTTTCAATAAATTCATGTATAGGGATTTATCATGGTCCCATTACACTAAATAAGGTTTCATTCCAATCACCGTTGACCAATTTACAAACTTTGGATGTTTTAAATTGGACAAAAAGAAATTTTTTGGGTTATTAAAAATTGAATAACATAATTTCATATATTTTTATTTTCCCTTGAGGCATTGATTGGTGAAAAAATATGAGTATTTCGGTGTTTTTATCAGGTTACAAAAATGATATAGTGGTCTATGTAGTATCTGATAGCTGCTAAAAAATTATAAAAAATTTTGGAATTTTAAAACATTTTCCAAAGACTATTATAGGATTTTAGAAGGAAGAAAAGAAAAAATTACAATTTGGTAGGGTTCTATACGCTTCTAAAAAAACAAAAAAAATTCAAAAAAGGAAAAAGGGGTAGTGGGAAATGCTAGTAAAATAAAAAAATTAATTTTTTTTTTAATGGGGTAGTTATTATGGCTTGAGCATTTTCCAGGCCCAACCAAAAAACTACCAGGGTGACTTAATCCAGTCACCTTCCTATGGCAAGTGACATTTTAATTTTTTTAAATTTATCTTTTAAGATGAAGGGAGGTGGTGTCTACCTCCCCCTACCCTCTTCCACTTTTTTGATGCCACACATGGGGTTGCTATCATCAATAGGTCTTTCGATCAGACCAAGTAGGTCTGACCTGTCCGACCTAATCTGATCCCTCAAATGGCTTGAAACATTATTTTATGAGTTTGAGAGACACAAGGTGGCCTGAAAAAATAAAAAAAAATCAAAAAATTAGATTTTTTTAAAATTTTAAAAATTATTTTGTGAACCCTGTGATTAATATTTTATGAATTAAAATCATATAATATTATTCTAATTAATTAGAACATTTTTTGAGTATAATTTATTACAAAATTAATTTTATATCAAACATTTATCATTTACTGACTAATATTAAGCACTGAGTGACCAATTCATGTATGTAATTTAGTTTATTTAATTTATTAGTTTATCTAATTTTAATGATTGTTGAAAAATGTATTTTTATGATATTCACATCATGATTACTTTATTTATATGTATAAGGGTATCCATATCAATTTGTATTATTCTATATGTATTTTGAGATTTCCTGTGTGTTTATAAATAATTTAAAGGTTTTTATAAAGCCTGGACCATGTTGGGACAAGGCAATATTATAGAAGATACATGATTACATTGGACTAGGGTGAAAGTTGTGATACAAGTTAGATAAGACTCAGTTATTGAACACCTAGGGTCATGGTGGATCCATTTATGCTTAATTGATCAACCAATAGAAAATGTTTAAGATTATTTTGGTAGTTTATTTAATTTATGAATGGTTTATTATTGTTTTTTTTGATTTCTCATGTTTATGTGATAAAATAAAATAATAAAATAAAATGAATACATTAAATCAATGTGATGAATGTTTTTTATTTAATGTATTCTTAATTTGTGAGAATGATCACGTAATAAGTTATTATCAAATGGAAAATGAATTCATTCATCAAATAATAATTAAAATCCTCAAAGAAATATTATTTCATTGCACCGACTATTATTTAAATTTGAAAAAAACTAGGTGTATGAGTTTCTCATTAGCCCTTTTTGAGGATTCCTCCTACTACCGAGGAGTTCTTATGAGAGTGATTGGTTGACTTAACTAAATATGAAATAAAAACAGAAACCATTTCCATCTTGTTTTCACTTTAGAGGTGAAGTGTTGATTAAATCAAGGTTATAATTCCTAGAAGCCAAGACATCAATAAATAGTTAAAGGATTCATGAGTCAATGTGGTTTTCCTATCTAGATCATACCTGGATACTCTCTGAGTAGTGGCTTATCCATAAAATAGACTATGAGGAGAGGTTTCATGGATCCTTTCCATTATAATAATCCAATGAATACGTATTATAAATCTAGTATTCGATAGATACTAGGGTTTGATAAAATAGTAAAAGATATTTAAGATAATAAAATATATAATGTTTAATATATGGTAGTAAAGATAATAAATCTGATATTCTGATGTTTTATTTTATAGAATAACGAATAGTAATACCATAAGTTCACTACGATCAATTCTTGTCAAAGAACATGTCCTAAATGACATGAATTTCCAAGTGTATCATATGTTCTTGTTCAAAGTATTGTGATGTGCAAAAAAAATCAATTTGATGGAGTCCACATAATCTATTTAGACACCTTAGTAAGAAAGGGTGAAAAGGAAGCTTATAGGAGAAAAATGGATTATGCATTTGATGGTTACATCATAATGATATCATTAATTCACAATTTATTTTGAAACAACTGTTATTATATAAATGATTTCAAATGTTATTTCAACTATGAGAAGTATTTAAGTAGAAAGTGAAGCCAGAAATTACTGAGATTATGATTACACTAAGCATGTGTAAATTTAATGATGTATCAATATATTTCAATTCCTCCCTTTATAATATCTATATCACATAATTACTTCAGTTTTTTTTTTCAGATTATAAAATTACTAATATGGAGAAACATTCCTCATTACCTTCTCAGTATGGTTCAACTAGATGATAAAAACTTAAATTAAGATTAATATTTAGTTCTTATGGGAAAAAATTAGAAAGGAAATGTGAAAATTCCAATGGAAAGTGTGATTCCAAAGTCACCTTCAAAACATTATTCAACGAAAAGAGGAAAAGAGTTATACATAGGGCTATGTTCATTTCATGTCACGAGGTAAGTCTATAGGATTAAAAATATACTTAATTTAAGTATATGAAATAAGATGATTTGACTTAGAGTATATTAATAATTATATGTAATATTTATATTTTAATTTTGGGTATTATATAATGAATGTTTGTTACACATTTTCTTTTAAATATAGTAACCAAATAAGTATAGAGACATTACAATAAGTTAGTTGAATTCTCCAAGCAGCTAATAAAGGGTGATTCCTAAGATAACAATGAGATTTATACATCATACAATTTCCATGTTAATTGATTCTAGTTGAAATTTTATTGATTATTTATCTTACATGTCTATCTCACATAAGAATACAACATTCTATTTTGTATTGAATATTTTTGTGGTGTTTTATACTTAACTAATTGTTTAGTAATATATAAATCTTTGGAAATATATAATGAATATAAAATAAAATAATCTAATACCCAATTGGTGCAAGATAGATGTTATTATAGTAAAACAAAAACTAGTTGTTAATGATATACCCAATATGATATTTAGAATATTTGGATCCTAAAAACATTATGTATTATTGACACGTTTACTTATATATTCTTGAAAAAATAATCCATTATAAAAAAGTTAAGAGAAAAAGATTTAGTAATTCTTTAGCTAGAGAGCATGAACTATTACAGGGTGAATCTAGAGATAATTCATACAATTCGTGAGATTAATTAAAAGTTTTATGGAATGTAAAAATAAAGAAACATTAATAATTCGAAGATACATCTTAATTTGGGCCAGTGAGATGAAGAATATCTTGACCAAGAATTCATAAATCAGAAAAATATAGAGTGAAGTAATTCCTAAACTCAAATTTCCTTATACACATCACAGAAATGATGTCAGTAAGGGGGATTGATGTTGAGTCATAAATGAATACATTGATCATTAAAATTGATCAAGTATCAATTCATAATTTCACAATTACTTACACACATAAAATTCATGATATTAGTGAAAGGAGAATCAATTATGAGACTTATAAGCATTGAAAAATCTTCCAATATATTTGGAGATGTGCTTGATAAATAGAGGTGTTAACCCATAACTATATGCCAAATATAATGAAAATTTATATCATATGATTGATTATATTAAGGAAATCTATTTTTTCATAGTAAAAAGTGTTCTAAGGTAAAGAGTTTTTTAGAGATAAGTTAAAAACAAACTTGCATCACTAAAAACACTATGTAAATCTTCTTTATTATCTTAAAGTTCATATACGATATTATTAAATTCCCTAAGATAGTGGAGTAATAGTATAGAGATATAATATAGCTCTATAAAAGGGGGAACATCTCTATTTGATATTGTGGAAGCAAGATTGAATTTGGTTAGGTCAATGCTGAATATTCACAAGTAAATGGATTAGGAATAAGTTCTACAAGAGCTTTTGGAAAAGGAATATTCCAGAAACACATACTACATAGGAAGGTTAAAACCATAGTGGTAGTTTTATATTACCCATGAAGGGTTATATATTATTAGACAAGAATAATGGATCCTACAAGGAAGCCATAAATGAAAATCATATATGATTGAAAAGTTCATATGAATTTAGGAAAATGGATTCCAGGCACCAAAATCAAGTATGTGTTTTCATTATTTCTATAATTGATGTAAATACATTGGTGGGTATTAAAGATAAAATATATATGGGTGGTACAAGCATGGTACCCATAAGGATTTATTGGTTATACTAAATAATCATGATTAAATCTATTTTAATTTATCTATTAGAAGTAATTTCTTATAATCATTATATTAGGAATTGGATGTCAAGACCACCATTCTCGGAAGGTGTTTATATGATGCAACTAGAAAGGGTTGGTTATAATTAAAATTATAGTAAGAAATAAAATTTATTGAGTTTCATTTATGGAATAATATAAGCAATGTGAGTATAGAAAATTCATTTGGAATGAAACTATGCCAAGTATTTTCAATAGGTTGGTTAGACCACTGTCATTTCCAAGTAAACTATATTGATACATATTGAAAAGTTTTATTTGTCTTTCATTTAGTTAAGGCTGATTTGAAAGAAACTATCTAAATATTGACTGAAAGTTGAAAATTAAGTTTTAGGGAATAAGGTTTACTATAGTAGATCTGTGGGTTAGTTTTACTAAGTCAATATACATATACTGATAAATTATTAGAATAATTTGAGCGGGAATTGTTTTTAATGTCACATGGCATCAATCTCTCCTAGAAGACATGCATGAGTAATTGTAAGATATTAAAATGGTGAGTATATTTTTATACAAAAATTTTATGGTTAAATCACATATTCCATTATATATACTAAATATTTGAAACATATAATTTATTGGAGGAAAATATCAGTTAAATCCAAGAGAACCCCATAGGAAGTTGTTAAAACTATCCACTTGTACTTGATAAAGTATAATGGATCTGTACCTGGTACGTAGAGGGAAAGGGAGACTAGTTATAAGGGGGAAAAGAATTTCTATGGATAAATATGATCTAATATCATAGTTATAATAAAATAATGAGTTATATAATCTCATTAAATCATGTGGTTACTATATCTGAAAATAACATGTGCATTGTATATTTTGATGTATCTGAAGAAGAAGTGTAAAAATTCAAAATGATTTAATTAGTTCTTGGAATCACATCTTCTATGTGAAGTATTATTATTATATAAATTAATATGAGATTAATATAATAGATCAATAAAACATATCAAGTTTATATTGAAAAAAGGAAAATACTTGGGGATATTATATCTTGGGAAGATTCTCTAAAGGAGGTGAAGTCACTGAAAGTAGAGTATCTTTAATGACCCATGTTTTTATCCAAGGTACAATTCCATGTGAATTTTAATTTTGACATGTAGTGGATGGGACATTATTTAAATTGAGGGTTGTAATTTAATTTTGAGAGTTGGAACACTTTGAGGTGTTGTTTTTAGACTTGGGTAAAAGTGTGAGGGGTCTCCTGGGTTCTCTATTGAGTTTCGGGAGTAGTGGGATCTAAAATTTAATGTTTGGAAGGTCTGGTAAGGCCATTAGATTTTTCTAAAACTATGAATATACAAATAGTAAAACATGTGGCCTGAACTAGAGGTGCAACAAGTGTTTCATGGGTTGTACACGGTTTAACCAAATTGTGTGCCCAACCCGCAAGGTTAGTTCCACTTAGGTTGTAACATCTCACTACTCATCACACACTTGGTGAATGGTTAGGCCAACCTACGTGCATAACCATGTGAGGTGAGTTTCCAAATTTGTGGGAGCTACACAGTTAGGGAATAATTTGGAAAAAATTGGGGCCAAATTGAGAGACCCAATTTTGAGGGTGAATTTACCTTTATACCATTAATTAAGCTTATAAAACCATTTATGTTTTTCTTTATTCTTCCTCTAGTGGGTGTCTCTTCCTCTCTTGTGTCGTGGGTCTCCTCCAAGACTAAATTTGGATTTCAAAGATCTCCTCTATCCACCATTAGAATCGAGCTTTGTTTGTATCTATGGATTAATTTTGGTGAGCTCTTAATTACTTTTGAATCTTTCTCTATTTAATTTCCTCTTGATCAAGTTATCGTGGTGTGAGCTCATTTTAATTATTTTTAGGGAGACTGTATGTTTCTTCAATTCTTTCCCAACCAATCCTAATCAGACCTCGATATGTAATGAGTAGAGAATCCTAAGAACAAGGTAAATTTTTATGGATTTTCCTCAATTTTATCTCATTTTATAAATAGCTCTATTGCTATGCATAACAATATTTGCATGCATTTCATTAAAAATGTTTTCTTCAATATAAATTGGTATACATGCCTAGTATTACATCATTGAGAATTATTAAGGAAATTGAGGATGTGAAACTAGACAATGGACCCCCCTTGGGTGTGCCGATTTTTATTTCCCTTTTAAAATTAATTTTTTAAATGGTGAAAATTACTTCTAAGCATTCAACTTATATTTACAATGGAATTACCCCCTGTAGGAAATTTCCAAATTAATGATAGCACCAAAAAAGTTCCATGTTGATCCTTATGTAGTTTTTTTCATTGATTTATAGTTTCTAAAATACATCATTAATGTGAATTAAGTTATAGATTTTATATTTGAGGCTTGATTATGCTAAATTAATTATTTAATAAACAATGTCATGTATTTATAATGAAACCCATCGAATGTGGTGTGTTGTCTTCAAAATTACAAATTAATGTTTAGTGATTTAAATTATGATGGCCTAATGGAATTTTTTTTCCTATGCCTTATGTTATTGTTGATATATGTAATGTTTGGGGCATAACCTCTAATGGTATTATTAAATGTATTTTACCTTTATAAATTTTTATATAACTATTTCACCTTATAAGTGAATGGATTGGACCACTCCCATCTACGTGACCAATGAACCCAGTCTCTTGTCAGGGATTATCTTACTTTATAAATGGTATTTCCCATTTAGGTAATTTCTCAATTGAAAATGTTACCTTTTTTAGTTCCCTTTTAGCTTATAAAAATGAATTTCCATGTTTTGATAGATTTAATGGAATGTCTTAAGTTGAATAACTTATTCAAGTTAGTTTGTTTCATTTAAATATATCAATTGATATAAATGGAATGAAGTATAAAAAGGGTGGTAAGGCTAAACCTCATGTTATAATTTATCAGGAATGACTAATGTGTATTTATATAATTTTGATTACATAAGTTATATTGGTCTTAATAAATGTAAAGTATAAGAGTTAATACCTCATTGATTAAATTGTTAAGATTATTATGCCTTGATATAGTATGTGGAATAATGATGAGGGTTCTATTGAGAATGGAGGTATCACCCTCCCTTACATCAGGTGTTGATCATGACATATCGCACCAGTGATACACTGTGGATGGAGGACATGGTGAACCTCGTCCCTTATCAGCATTGACATAAAAAAACACTCACTACCCTTCGAGTGATTAGATGATAGAAAACTCACCATATTGAGTGATGATCATGATGTCTCCCACTCATTATGAGTTGTAGGGAATGTACCCTTTTTCTTGATCTTATTGTCTCATTCAAATTGTTTATGTATGACTGAGCTACACCCTAGTCCAGCCAGCACTTAGTATTCTAGGTATATGGCCACTTATGTCTGTACGTACATGGTTCATATAGGTGGTTGTGACATATATCTATAATATATATATATATATATATATATATATATATATATTATTACTATGTATGTATATAGTCACTGATCAGACTTTTCATTCCAGCCATGAGCTAAAGTTGGTAGAGCTACCTGGTGCCCTTTTGGAACGAGAGTAGGAATGTGTTTATTTGTTCAGTTTTGTTTATTCATTAACATTACTTGTATACTATTTTTATTTTATATTCATGAACCAATTTAAGTTTTAGACAACATGGGTGGTAACCTACTACGATTTATATCTCACACCTTACTCAAGCCACCATTTCACTAGGGTACTAGAGTAGATCTCATGTTAGCAGAACCATAGATGTTTTCTTGTACATGGGAGTTTGGAGAACATGAATGAGCTCGAGATCAGAATTCTTATGGAGACCGCCTTCAAGGACTTTGTTTATTTTATTTTTATTACACAATACTGTATACTATTTCCTATTATATTTCTTCTATTTTATTTATGTATCATCATCATGTAATGCATGCACCTTTTGTCTATTGGTGTTTTTCGTATGTTATACTCAATTTATATTATTCTTCCATTGATCCATCTTTAAGTCATTATGGATTATGAGGTTATCTATTATTTATTCTCTATTATACCACTTTTATACTCTGATCATGAGGGTATAGTATCCCCACTATCACCTCCTTATACCCTTTCACCTAGTCGGCAGTCTTTGGTATACGGTGAGGAAAACTTGATTCCATGTGACCCACCGGTTCGGCAACAGGTTTGGTAGTCATTCGGGACGATATGTTACAAAGTGGTATGAAATTTTTCTTTTTACCCTTTGTCTTAGTTTTTTTGGATGTTATATAGGAGACTAAGAATGTTTTGACACTTTGTAAATATTCATTATTGAGAGTGATCAACCCATGTATGAGGAAAATTCCAAGTGGGCAGTAATGATATTTTTTTATGATGTTCGCAATTACAGTTGATTATGATTTAACCTTGAGTGAATGGTCTACTTTCTACTACTTATTGATTTATGAAATTTGTGGTATTTTACCCATGGTGTGGTATAGAAAGGAAGTATCATTACATGAATCATTATAGGAACATATAAATTCATATGGCATGCATATTTCATGCCATGTAGTTACTTTTAGAGGTTCTCTACGATTTGGATTGTGCACCTTGAATGTTATGCCATGATTTTGTTTTCTTCAGATTACCTACATATGTAACATGATTGGGAGATTATATTCCATCCTAATTGTTATTTAGAATGCTCATATGTGTTTAATTCTTGTGATAAACTTCCTAGTTATGATTTGATATGTATAATTTGTTGTGATTAAACATGATTTAGTTTTCTATTGTAAGGTGTATGGTATTATTATAATTGGGAAAAGGTAAACCATTTATTCATACCATCTTGAGGTTTATAAATATTTATAGACTATTTTTAGAATTTAAATGCTATTAATGTTAATTTTTTTGAATTGCGTTGATTTTGGTTAATTGGGAGCTAGACTATAGACTATAAAGTGTATATAAGCTTTAGAGGCTGATGAATGGAAACCCATATAATAAAACCATGATATATGAAAATGTTATATTTTTGAATGTTTATAAATGTAAAATATAATTAATTTTGAATCTAAATGAGTTGGTTTCCTCTATAAAGTCATGTAAACCTATCACATGGTCATATAGATCATGTGGTTAACTTCTAAAATGCACAACATGACCCAAGTAGGTCAGTTGGAGCATGTTTTTAATTAGATAACTTAATACGGGTGTTTTAAAATTTCAAAAATTTAAATAACCATTATTTGGTTGAATTGCGATGAACCCATGTTTTTTTAATGGTACCCTCATAGGAATCCTTATCTATTATAACATAATAAATAATTTAATTCATAAATTTCCTAATTATGATAAGATGTCAATAAATGGTTAGTATTTTAAAAGGAAGTTTAACAAGACTTTCTTGTTATGACTTTCTATTTTTTTATTAAATATTTTGAATGTTTAAATATTGAAGTTAAAATAATATAATTGACCTAAAATTGAACCATAAGTGGTATCATTTGTTTAAACCCTCATGTAAGGGTACTCTAAACGTCTCTTTGAGTTTACTTGGAACCTAAACATGGGTATTTTTAATAGGCCTTTATCCTTTCTGAAAATGAAATAAATGATAGGTGTATGGACTAATGATATCAGTGTGGAAAGACCTTGGTATATGGTCAATGATTATGCTATTTTAAGGGGCTAGCAAGAGGTAGATATCAGCCTTATCACTTAAATTCCTTGTTAAAATCTATGATTCTCTTTCTTATAGTGATGTTCGGGTTCCATCATACCTAATAAGACTCTTATCTTTTAATGACACCCTTGTTTGGATGGGTGGTCATGGTCTCTTTGACCCTCATTATGAGTGTAATATCCTGACTTTTCACCTAGGAAAGAACCATTAATTTTTTAGTTCATTAACGACGCCAATACTAATGCCTAATAAACTCAAGGACGCATCTGGTGCATCTGGGGATCTTTTAAAGACTGAATCCATAAAATTGGAATGAACAAAATGTGCCTCACATTTTGTTTACAACTGCGAGACCCATGACACATGACTGTGTGAGATTGAAGAGGTTTGGGATAGTGAGTTTTCGTACGATTGGTGCATGGTTAGTTAAACTATGCTCCAAACCGCGTGATGTGCCCCTATGTAATAGTGAATGCCACACAATTTTCCAACTATTTGGGAATCAAATGTCCAAACTGTATGAAGTGATAAAAATTGGTGAAATTTCCAAATTTCCCCTCTTAAATGATTTTATCTATTTATTTCTTCTTCCACAATTTTCTCCATCATTTCCCTCCTCCTATCTCGCATGGATCTCCCCTTCCCTTTTAACTAGGGATCTAGCTACCACCTTCATTCTTTTTCCATTGCCCTCATTGTTAGAAGCATCAGATCAAGAATAGTAAGATCTTAAATTATCTATAATTCATATCAATTTATTCTTTACATCTATTTTAGTATTGAGGTGCATAATAATTTCCCCAATTTTTATGGAATTTGGAGGTTTTGCCAATTTAATCCAACCAAGCTCGAATCAAAGTTTGATACTAGATGAGGGAAGCTTTACAAGTATAAGGTAGGTGGTCATTTACTTTTCGCACCATTTCATTGCTTTTCATATGTTGTTCCCTATTGTTTCTCACTAGAGCATTCTGATGATTCTCTTGAAATGTTTATTTAATTATTCCAAGTTGTTTCAAATGTGTATTATGATCCTAACAAGTGGAGAATCACCTATGAGGTTGATTTATTTAACCTAGACCACCTAAATGGGTGTGTTATTCCTCTTATGGTCTAATTATCCCCATTTTACTTAAATTGTTCAAACACCCTTAAGTGTTTCATCACATTATAAATATCCATAAGTGTTAAATTTATTTACATGGGAGTTGATCCATGTGTTGATCTCTCTATCCATGACCTTGAATGAAGTGGATGAATTAAATCAATTGGAAAAGTTCCAAAATCCATATGAACTATGCCATAGAGGTTTTTACCAATGATGTGACTTAACTATTATTCCTAATAAGATCTAATTTCCTGAATTAAATGTGACAAAGACTCTTTCGGGACTTGTTTATAAATGTTTTTATTATTTAATGATTTCACCTTAGTTCCAAGGTTGAAGAAATGAGTTTCTATTTAAGGAGCCTTTGGATGGAATCTCGTTCCATGCTGTTAGAACTGCTGATGGTTAATAAACACATTCGGGGTGACACATGCTATGTCTGGGACAGAATCTCTGAGAATAACCTATTATTTTTCCTCTAGATGAGTGATTTTGGCTCCTTAGGGGATACCACTTGGATGGCATTGATGGAATGATTATTTGAACCCTGACTCAAAAGAGACTCAGGATCCTATGTGCGATACCAGGTATAGACTCGAAGGACAGTACCATACTTTCACACCATTCATGGAGTGATAGGTCAGACTTCATCGTTGGTCACCACAGATGGACCCCATAACACTTGTGTTTGATTATACCCTCAAGCTATACTAGGATTTTCTATTTAGATTTCCTTAAACAGGCATAGGGTGTCTCACTATATATCATAAAATATTTTTGAAATTAAATTAGTCAGAGATAAAAGATTATTTTCAACATGAGAACCGATACCTTGTTATTAATGACATAGGGATGTGTACTTGAATCCCATGAAAAATCTTTTGGATAGTACACCAACTAGAACCTTATACCTCAGACTTTAACATTGTAGGTTTCTTCAGCTAGACTTACCAACTTAGGCTAAAGAGGGTAATTAGGTGGGTCTCCATGTGAAACACAGTCCAATGTAAATATTTATTTATCATGGATTGCATTTAAATTGTTAAGTCACACTATCTATTTTATAATACATGTTATGGAAAGGCCTATACTTCATGGGTGTTGGACTACTAAGATTGTATCTCACACCCTGCTCAGGTGCCTTCAGTACCCGAGTAGACTTTTTGGTTGTAGGTGTAAAAAAGGGAAGCAACTAGTTTCCGATGTTTGATTTAAAGATTTAGGATGTAATTTGATGGAAGAGGAACAAGCCTATGCCTGAGATGCTAGTTGGAATAGTTTTTGGACATTTTTTTTATTTTTACAGCTTGTTGTATATGATTATATCCCCTTCATAGAATAGTAATTTTTTATAGTTATATCTCCATGAAATGATCATCATCATGTTGTATCTTTTTATTATTCATCTTTCACTTATTATTGTTATTTAGATTGCATGTTTAATTGTTATCATTTCTGATACTATATGAGTATTATTTCTTCTGCTATTTATTATTAATTTATATTTTCATTATCTACTCTTATCAATGAGCGTGTATTCTCTATATAGACACACTATGGGCCCTCACTACTAGTTTTCATCCTCTTTCATTCAGGGAGGTGCGCTTGAGGACTTGTGGATCAACGCCATTGGGAAAATTTTAGTGGCACTCAGTGAAGGATGAAACATAGTGGAATAGGTGGTTTCTTTTCATTTTTTCTATTATTGTTTGGATTTATATAGGAGAAAAGGATATTGGAATTTGGATAAGAGATTGTTCTTTGGAGTAGCTACCCCTTGTACATGAAAAAAAAGTGGCATATGAGGTTTCTTTTCCTTTTTTTATTGCTGTTTGGATTTAGATAGGAGAATATGATATTGGGATTTTGATAAGATCATGTTCCTCAGAGCAGGTACCCCTCATATATGGGAAACCCAAATTACCGAGTTGGGTAAATGTGGTTATTTCTTGCCTTGTTACAAATTCATGGATTTCACCATGAAGTGACTCAATCACTTTATGATGTTATTGTTTTGGTGTTATTAAATATTTTTTTATCCTTGGAGAATGATATGAGGGTATATAGGGTTCATGAATCATATTAGAAACTATATGAATTTAAAATTACATGAATTATGACATACCATATCTACTTTCTATGTTCATTTCCTGATTTTCATGTAATTAATATATGTGTCTTGTTAGTTATATCTTGTAGTGTTATTTTAATCTCTATAATGGAATAATTTTTTTAGTTAACAAAAAATGTTATATTTTTTTTGTGAGTGCTAATGGAATCTCATTTGATCAAACCTCAATTATGTCTTGCTACACACACTGTCTAGTGTAAAGGCTAGGATACAGTTACTTCATGCACAAAATTCAATTTATAATGTGCATTAGACCGTATGAATTGGAATCAGTGACTGAATTAATTGGATCATGTTATTAATACCCAAATAAAAAATAATGAACCTGAATGCAATAAAATGAATTTGATTCTTTAAAATCAAATGGTTACCAAATGTGAGGCCTTATCCTAACCCAACCTTAGTAATAGGAGGTAGTCTGTATCACCTTGATCCTTCAGTTTCTCATTCTTATCACCTCGACCTAGCTCCTAGAGTAAACTAGGGGTTGTAACATGATTATAGGCATTACATGGACATCCCCTTATTTATATTTTTCCTTATTTGTTATAACTATTGTATAATGCATAAAATTAAAAATTTAAGACCCGTTCCAATGAAATTTTCTTTTACCATATTCCTGGAGAGTGGAAATGAGTATACACCAAAGTTGGTGGTCCCTAAGACACATGTGATACCTACAATAGTTCCACCTGAGGAACCTTCTACATATCCTCCACCAAGTGATGATTCCTAGTTTTTTGATAACTTTCTCTAGTTCATGAAATCAGTGCAAGGAACTCCTCAAACATCCCCTTCTACGGCAGAGCTGACCAGATAATTCTATCGGCAACATTCTCCCACCTTTTCGAGGGATGGATGGCCTCAGGTTGCTAAATATTGGTTAGAGGCCATGGTGTTAATCTTTGAGAATATTGAGATTCCTATAGGGTAAAGTGTCAACCTCACGACCTATATATTACATGATTACTCCAATCATTGATGGGATGTTCTAAATCAAGCTAGTCGAAACCAAGGTATGGTCTAGGTGGAATTCCAGGAAGCCTTTTTGGAAAACTTCTTCCCTCATACAATGAGAACTGATTGTGTTTGAGAATTTATGCACCTTGAGAAAGGTGATATGTCCATGATGGAATACTCAAACCGCTTCACCGAATTGCAGTGTTTCATATTGATCTTGACCAGTGATGAGCTAGATACTGTGAGTCTAATTTAAGGATGGGATTACATATACCATATGCTCATAGGTGATTTTTTTTGGCTGACCACCATTTCCAAGATAGTGAACCAGGCCCTCATCATTGAGTGGAAGCTAGGGGATTTTGGAAACGTAAATTAGGGAAGTTCAGCTTTCAGGCAGAGTAGTGGATTATCCAGTAGTAGGCAATGACACTTTGATGAGTATTTTCATTTAGTGCCAAGAGAATGAGGTTTTGTACTAGAACCACCTTCTGGTGCAGGATCAATGACACTTCATCAGAAAGAAAGTTAGTTTTCTACTGGCCATTCGAGCCAAGAAGGTGGTCATAGACAAGGCAATTAAGATTTAGAGTTCCATCATCAGTAGAGTGGGTCTGCTCAGACTACTCTGGAAGAATCTTAGGGCAACGGTTTAGAAAAAATATATGCTATTAATCCTACACTAGAGGAGTAGATTCCATGGATATATATAGTGAGATGTACTATTCTGGTAGAATGTACTCTAGTATCTACCTTATTTTATAGAGGTTCACACACTCCTTTCTATCTGTAACAACCATGGGAAGTCTGGGTTTAGTAAAAGAGTTCTCCATTGGTGTTATGACACTTAACACACCATTAAGAGTTCGATCAAATGGTATACACCAGTGTAATGGGTTCCCTTTGAGATAGGCGGGTACTATTTTCTACAGAGTTTCTTCATCCTCTAGATGACCAGTTTCAACATCATTCTCAGCATGGGTTGTCATGTACCTTATCGAGCCCAGGTGGATTGCTATCATTATTAGTTTTCTTTAATATCACTTGAAGGAAGCATGAATATCCATAAGGGAGAAAGGGATCCCCAAGAGAGTCAATAAGTACTCAAGTGTATTGGGACGGGTGGAATGATAATCCAGATGGCCAGTCTCTTCATGAGTGAGAATGGTTTACATCTTGTGGAATTACCTCCAATCGTGGATCACTTCAGGGATATTTTTCCCTAATTATTTCTCTAGCTTACCTCCTGAGAGGTAGAAGGAGAACATTATAGAGCTAGTTCCAGGTGTGACACTAGTGTCTAATCCTCTATATATAATAACACATATAGAGCTACGAGAACTCAATAAGAAACTTGAAGAAATAGGGTATAAGGGTTTTATCAGACCTAGAACATCATCATGGGGTTTACCAGTCCTCTTCACGAAGAATTTTTATGGTTACCTTATATTGTGAGTGGATTACTAACAACCGAATGAACTTATGGTGAAAAAAATGTATCCACTTCCACAGATAGAAAACCTCTTCAACCATCTCGGAGGAGAAACTGTTTTCTAATAGATTTATTTGAGTTTAGGCTACCATTATGTTCATGTGTGACTATCATATATACCATGCATAATGTTCCAAAGTAGGTACAATTTGTACAAGTATCTAGTTATGTCATTGGTCTTGATGAACACAGCTACTATCTTCATGGCTCCGATGAATCAGGTTTTCTACCTGCATATTGATTATTTTATTTTATTGTTCTTATATGACATCTTATTTTACTCACATACCATACATGACCATTCCAATAATCTTGATATCATATTGAGTACACTAAGGGAGCACTAACTTTACTTGAATCTTAGTAAATTCCACTTTTATATTAGAAAGGTTCACTTCTTGGGTTATATCATATCTAAGGTAGGTGTATCAGTTGAGCCAGATAAGGTGATCACTATGGTTTCCAAGGAGAATCCCTATAATTTGTTTAATATGCATAGTTTCTTGGGTATGATTATCTATTACAGGTGATTCATCTAGGATTTCTCATGCATGGCAGCGCCACTTATGGGATTGACCTATAATGGTGTGAAATTCGACTATACTAAATCTTATGATATCGATTTTAAGGAGTTAAAGGGAAGGATCACTTCATCTATGATCTCGATTCTTCCAGAGCGGGTAAGAAGCTATACAGTTTATTGTGATTCTTTAGGAATCATACTGGGTATAGTTTTGATGCAAGGTGATTGAGTTGTGGAATATGAATCCCGGTAGCTACGTAATCAGGAGCAGAACTATCAAACTCATGACCTTGAGCTAGAAACCATGGTTAATGATCTTCACTATTTGGGACAATACTTATTGGGTGAGTGATTTGTTGTTTACACATATTATAAAAGTATAAAATACATCTCCACTCAACAAGACATGAATCTTCAATATCATATGTGGGTGAAATTCTTGTAATCACTTAACTTTGAGCTTTATTACACACATGGGAAAGGTAATACAATAGCTAATTCTTCGATCAGGAAAAATTAGATGCAGGACGTCAAAGATTCCCGTAGTGAGTAGATGTTGATAGATATATTTTCTGAAATGAATATTTATGTTTAGTAATATCAAAAGTAAATAGTTAAATAAGTTCTAGAAGTGACATATTATCTTATATAATGGGTTCAGATGATGAATTTTTTATATTTAGAAGGCCTCATTTTGAGGGATATCATCAAAAGAGAGAACCCACCTCCTGGATGGGTTGTGGATAAAAGTGATACCCTAACCTTCTATGGTCTCGTAAGGGTGCCTTTAGATATATTGGAAGAGTTGATGAGGGAATCACATTCATTTGTAAAGTAATTTCACCCTGGTCTCGCCAAGATGTTTAGAAATTTACATCATTAGTATCAGTGGTTAGGTATAAAGAGGCAGATAATAGGTTTCATTACTTGGTGCTCCACCTTTCAGCAGGTGAAGGAATAACACCATTGTCCTGATAGATTTCTACAAACTATTTAAATTCTTATGTTGAGATGGAATGACATCACCATATACTTTGTGATGATCTTGCTGAGATCTCCATGAGGAAGTGATGCAGTATTGGTGATCATCGATAGGCTAACCAAGGTTGCACACTTTCTACCGATCTCGGAGTCATTATCTACTGATGAGTTAAGAAGGCTATACATCTGATAGATATTATGGATTTATGGTGTACCTTGTTCTATCATTTCCGACCGATATTCCTGGTTCACATCATGGTTCTAGAAAGGGTCGTAAAAGGCACTAGGTTCACAGGTTCTCTTGAGTACTATATACCACCCCCATACCTATAGGCAGTCTAAGAAGACCATATGGGTATTAGAGGATATGCGACGGGCCTGTGTCCTTGAGTTTGGTGGTTCATAGGAAAATAATATTCCTCTAGTTGAGTTTTCCTATAAAAAAATATTTTAGGAAATGATTGTTATGGCTCCATATGATGAGATCTATGGAAGACCTTTCTGTACACTTCTATACTGGATTGAGGTAGGCAAGGTAGCTCTATTGGGTCCTTGTCATGTGTAGGTGACTTTAGAGAAAGTCCATCTGATTCAGAAGTGTTTGACTACATCTAAGTGTAGGCATAATCCATATACCGATCATCACCACATACCTCTAGAGTTTGAGGCAGGACATTGGGTATTTTTATGTGTATCATTGATATTGGTTCCAAGACGGATGAAGAGAAAGATAAAGTTATCACCAAGATATATCAGGTCCTTTGAGATGGTGGAGAGAGTTAGTTCAGTAGCCTATCTATTTATGTTACTTCATAGGTAATGTTCCATGCATAATGTATTCTACATATCCCAGCTTTGACTATATCATCTATACCCATATCAATCGTTTGAACCTGAGAATATCTAGCTGGAAAAAGGATACATCTTTCGAGGAGTATCTGATATGTATCACTGATCCGAGCATAAAGGCACTTTGAGGAAGGTCAATTCTTCTAGTACAGATTCTATGGAATCATAGACATAGAAAATATGAGACATGGGAGTGGGAGTTTGATTTACATGCACAATGGTCATAACTCTTCTCAGATGACGTTCTACTACCCTCAAAAGGAAAACTTGGGGACGAGTTGTCATAAAGAGGGGTGGTTGTAATGTATTAGCTTTTCAAAAATGTAAAAACCACTACTTTTTTATTTTTTCTTTAATCAAACCAAATATTGATGCCTAATCAAATAATGGAGGTATTGGGGTGTGCCTAGGGTTCATTCGAAGCATGGATCCATGAAAAGAGATGTAGAAAATTGGGCCTTAGGTTTGAATGCAACCTTGAAACCCAAGGCACATGGCCATGCAAGATTATAGAGGTTTGGGATAATGATTTTTCACATGGTTTGTGCATGGTAATTTATATTGTGTGCCTAATCAGGCGATGTGACCCTATATAATAGTGAATGATGCATAGTTTGTTCACGCTTTGGAAACCATGAAGCCAAATAATATGCAGTGATAAAAATGGGAGAAATTACATATTTTTATATATTAAATTATTTTATCTATTTTATTATTCCTCCCCATTTTTCTCTATCGGCTCCTTCCTCCTCTCATGCATGGATCTCCCCTTCTCTAACAAATAGGGATCAAGTTATCACCTTCATTTTTCATCCATTTTTCTCGCCGCCAAAAGTATCGAATCCGAAACTATAATCTCTTCAATCCTCTATAATATATTTAAAGTTCTTCTTTCCATTTTTTGTTCTATTTTGGTGTGAGATCATTTTCCCCATTTTTAGTGCTTTTGATGATTTGGTAAATTTATTCCATCCTAGGTCAGATCAGAGGTTGATATTGGATGAGCAAAGATCTACGATGATAAGGTAGGTGGTATTGGTCATTTCCCAATGTTTTATTGGATTTTATATATTACTTCATTGCGCCAGTCACATGACCATTCCAATGGTGCTCCCAAAATGCTGATTTAATTATTCCAAGCTATTTCTAATGTGTAGTTTGATACTAACAAGTGGAAAATCACCTCTAAGGATGATTGATTTGACCCAAACCACCCTAATGGGTGTGTTGTACCCCTTATTGCCTAATTGTTCCCATTTTAGTTAAAATGGTCAAATACTCTTAAGAATGTCATTGCCTTATAAATGTCTTAAGAGATTAATTGATTGAAATGGGTGATGATACATGTGTTGTGCCCACTAACCATGACCTTGAATGAAGTGTAAGAAATAAATCAATTATTGAAGTTTCAAAAGAAATATTCCCTATTCCATGGAGGTCTTTACAAATGAAATGACTTGACTATTATACCTAATAAGATCTAATGGATTTAATTAAATGAACCCTTCCCTCTAGATAAAGTTATTTATAAATGTTTTGATTGTTAGATGCATTCTCCTTAGTGCCAAGGGTGAAATAAGTGGTTCCAATTTAAGGAAACGTTGTAGAGACTCTTATTCTTTTGCATTAGAATTTCTGATGATTAGTAAACACACTGGGAGTGACACCAATTATGACCAGTATAAACTCACTGAACATTATCTATTTTTCCATGTGTGTGATTCTATATCTATAGGGGAGAACCATTATATGGGATTGAAGGAATGATTGGTTGAACCATTCCTTCATAGAGACTCGGGCCCCTACTTGCGATACTAGGTATTGACTCAGAGGTTAGTACTAGAATTTTCACACCATGCATAGAGTGAAATAAGGGACTTCGACATGGTTCTCCAAGGATAGACTCTTTGATATTGGTCTTTGATGATCCCATAAAGCAATACTTATCAAGTCTCTTCAGATTTCCTTAGACACGGTCAAGGTGTCCCACTATATTTTATAATTTTTTATTAAATTAAATTAACATGATATAAATGAACATTTTGAACATTAGAATTGAGCCCTTGGTATTAATGACATAGAGGAATGTTCTTTAAGACCAAGGATAATGTAAGGTACCGACCCGAGTTCCACACACTAGTGCCTCGAGCCGGTTTACCACATTACCTCAGGCGCGGCTCCCTGTATGCTAGAGGCTACTGACTAGAAACGAGGGTCTGGTAAGTCAGTTGTGGGGAGACTATACCCTCTTTTATCAGAGTAGACACTAGAAGAAACAATAAACAATAGTAGAAGCATATATAAAGACAAACAAACCAATATCTGAATATTATGAAGTAGGAAAATACAATATCAAACTGGAAGAGAAAACATGTCACGTTGAAGTACGTCTTAGGTGCCTAAAATGAAAAATTGAAAAGTAAAGACACTGATGACACTCAAGTGGGTCCCGAACCACATCTGCTTCCCTCACCATGCTCCATCCCAATTCAACCATCTATATCAGGGCATTTTCCCTAACCTTTTCAAGAAAAACAAGAAAAAAGTCTACTCCAGTACCGATCAGGCAACTCGAGTAGGGTGTGAGTACAACTTAGTAGGCCACCACCATCGGTGTTTAAAAAAAATCCAGTCAATAATAGTGTATGCAGTTTTATAAAGAATAAAAACAAGTAATAAAGTAAATAGTTCACATTTGTTCAATTATCCCTTTTTTAACCGCATAAACCACCGAGATCCCATGGACACTTGTATCTCAAAACCTGCTTTAGTCGTGCCAGTGTCTGAACCATTTTACAGTATCAATTTAAATTTCATTTAAACCAACGTTTTTTCATTATCCATTTCAATTCAATCAATATCTCCTCTAATTGTAACCATAGTCAAATGTCAATTAATGGGTGTAGAACACCATGTCTAGCACCCTCGTGAGTATTTGGCGCATCAGTCCCTGTCTCAAAACCCATGGGTATTTAGAGCATCAGTCCTTATGCTATAAAAAAATATTTTTATGCATGATGTGTGTAGAATTTCATGTTTATCAACCTGTGAGTATTTGGAGCATCATTTCTAGTCTCACAACCCATTTCTCAATAAAGAATATATATCACATACATCACATTAATCAAGATTAATCTTTTATCACAATTTTATATGTCACATGTATCACAACATCACATTAATTAATTCAAAAAATAACTAATCACAACAAAACAATAATTAATTCAACAATTAATATATCTCATATACCCATTAATTAATTTAACAATTAATTAATCACATCGAACCACTATTTAATTTAAAAATTCATTAGTAATGTCACCATATTAATTAAATTAACAATTAATTAATCAATATCCACAACTCGAAATCTCATAATTAATTATACAATTAATTATCTCACTCACAATACCAATAAATTATAATTAATTATACAATTAATTATCTCGAATGATCTATTTAAACAACACATATTTAATTCAAAAATCAATTACTCAATTTACAAATCTCTTTGCCTTATAATTAATTCAACCATTAATTATTCAATCATATCTATTCAATATGTCAACCATCTACATTAATTAACTTGTCAAGTAATTGATCTAATTCATTCAATTGCATCTCATAGAAATTATCATTAATTAATTCACAAACTAAATAATCTAACACATTCAAATTTTTTAACACAATAATCTCCATTAACTAATTCTTAAATTAATTAATCTGACTCATAGAACTATAATAACGAAATAATCCTCATTAGTTAATTTTCCAATTAATTTACCTAACTCGTTCAATTATAGCAACCCAACAATCCCCATTAATTAAATCTCCAATTAATTAATGTAACTCAAAAATCATAACATGAAATCCCTTAATTAATTTACCAATTAATTAATTAAAATTACTCCCATTAACTAATTCCTCAATTAATTAATCTAACTCAATCCTTCAATTAATTCACCAATTAATTCTCCATTTCATTTAGTTAATTCACAATTAATTAATTCATGATTAATTAATTCACATTCAACCCCCTCTTCAATTAATCCATTAATTAATTGTTTCCATCAATTCCATTATTTAGTTCAACAATTAAATAATTTTGTTACTTCAATTAATTAATTCCTCAATTAATTATTTAAACCAACTAAATTAATTAATCATATCATGATTGTTAATTAATTCTAAAATTAATTAAACAATTCCACCATCACAAAATCCTCATAATTAATTTATCAATTAATTATTTAATCCAACCAAGTTAATTATTCACATCATGATCGTTAATTAATTCCAACATTAATTAACCAAATCCTATATAAAAAAATCTACATAATTAATCTATCAACTAATTATTTAAACCAACAAAACTAATTAATCAAATCATGACCGTTAATTAATTCCAAAATTAATTAACCGAATCCATCATCACAAAATCCTTACAATTGATCTATTAATTAATTATTTAAACCAAATAATTCTATTCCATATTTCACAATTCCCCCAAATTAAATAATTTACACAATTAATTAATTGATTATAGAAAAAAATAAATTGTTAATTATATCATAAAATTTATACAATTGCATACGCACAAATGCATCAATACCATGGGATTGAAATTTAGACCACCTAACTCAAAAATTGGTGGTCTTGTATTTCTCAACCGATGAACCGGTTGAGAGATATTGAAGTTTTAATACTTAAAAAATGGAATAAATAATTAATTAAAAAAAATGATATTTTTGCGAGCGAGGCTTCAAAATGCTCGTCGCTTACCAATGTTATAACTTATAAGGGGTAAAACCCCCGTTACAGACACATCGGTGGTCTCATATTTCTTGTACGACGTACGGTCTGTCAGTTATTAATGATTTATTCTTTAAAAAATAGAATTTATAATTAATTAAAATTAAATGGTTATTTCTTGCGAGCATGGAATCCCAAGTGTTAAAGCTTGTCTAGGGTAAACACCTTATTCGGGACCCATTGGTGGTCTCAGATTTCTCATAGGATGATCCGTTTAAGAGATATTTAATTATTTTTAAGAAAATAATATAATAAATCTTATTTAATAAATTTAACTCACTAGCGAGACATCCACACATTTGTCGCCTACATATGTCATACCCTGCTTAGGGTAAAGACCACATTCCAGATCTAACTGCAGTCTCATATTTTTCATACAATGAAACATTTTAGAGTTATTCAATTATTTTGAATAAACTGTTCGCGCTTACAATAATATAATTAATATTTTTATTTTGCCTTTTCTGAGGATTTATGGATCTCAGAATCTCCCAATATCCAATATCTGACTCCAAAAACATTAAAATAAAAATAATATTACAAAGTCTTAACTAGGAATTATTTCTTATGTAAGCCTTTAAACATTTATTAAGTTGTTTTGAATTTTTTTTCTCACATAAAGTATTTATAATCTATAAAAATTAATAACTCAAAGTAAAACATATTGGGTAAAAGGATGAAATCTTACAATATTACCACCTTATAAAAGATCTTACTTGAGCTGTACTCCCATGCACCTTAATGAAAAACCAAGTTCTTAAAATCTAACCACTATTGAAGCTTCCTTAACCCCTCCTATAAAGTAGCTCAATACGGTAGTGTTTATTGACATCCAGTCAATCCTGAGAACCTCATTTATAAATTTTATGATGGTGTAACTCTGACCACAAAGTTACACATGTACCGATTCATAAGCACAACCTCCAAGGGGCCCTATATCCAACCAAAATATATTCATTTAGCTAAGAGTAAAGCTAGATCTTTCCTAGTGTATCATGGACGACGTCAAGATAAGGGACATGATTGTCACAAATTAAAAGTACACTAAGAAGTCCTCTATAAATTCTACTAAAAATATTTCAACATCAATGTTACCTCCCACTTTGAAGCACCTCAACCTGTTCAAATGTCTCGGCTCCCCTGCCCGTCAACATCTCACCACACTGATTCAAAACTATAAGATCATTTACACAACCCAAAACTGAGTTCCAAAACTAGGGAATCATCTCTACCCAAACTATCTGCATATAAGGTCAAATAAACAAAATGAAAATTTTTCACAAGAATTAGCATAGTAAACAAGAGGGATTTACAGAAAACCATATCAAAATTTTCCCCTATATCCTTCCACACGGTCAAAACTGGGGCACTATCTCTACCATTAACCATATTACACCTAGAGCCTAGATAACATGGGTATACACATTATCATTTTTCAATTTTATCAGTTTGACACCGATTTAACCACATATAGCATAATTTCATAATCTCTCTCATTTTCACATTTGGCCCCATTTTCATTTCAATTCCACAAGCAAGGAAAAACAGTTTATGTTCAACAACTTACCCAAAACCCATTTTCACGTGTGAGCCTACAATGATGTATGTCGAAAAAATAATCCTGAGTGCCCAGAATGATGCATGCAGACTCAACCCTCATGCCATACTGAGCCACCATTCAATCTCAACAAATCATAAAAACAATAATCACTTCACACAAAAAGGGAATCACCCAAGGTGAAATAATATTCAACTATAATTTCAAACAACAATAACAATAATCCCACCTTGGGTACTTGGGTTATCCCCTATATATGGGGTAGCTACTCCCATGCACGAGCTCAAAACCAATCCCAAACTATTCCTAGTCTTCTGTCTACCTTCCCCAAACAGTAAGACAAATAAGTAGAAACAAAACCTGTCTCTCATACCACTTTTTAATGTCCTGACCGAGTTCCATGCACCAGTGCCCCGATCCGGTTCACCACATGACCTCAGGTGCACCTCCCTGTACGCGAGTGGCTACTGACTATCAACATGGGTTTGGTAAGTTAGTCATGGAGAGGCTATACCCTCTTTTATCATAGTAGACACCAACATAAATAATAAACAATAACGGAAGCATATATAATGACAAAAAAACCAATATATGGAGATTATGAAGCAGGAAAATACAATATGAAACTAAAACAAAAAACATGTCATGTTGAAGTACCTGTTAGGTGCGTAAAATGAAAACTAAAAAGTAAAGACACTGATGACACCCAAGCGGGTATCAAACCACGTTTGGTTACCTCACTATGATCCATCCCAATTCAACCATCTAACTCAGGGCCTTTTCCCATAACCTGCCCAAGAAAAACAATAAAAAAGTATACTCAGGTACCGATCAGGCAGCCTGAGTAGGGCGTGAGTACAAATTAGTTGGCCACCAACAACGGCTTCTAAAACAAATCTAGTCAATAATAGTGTATGAAGTTTTATAAAGAATAAAACAAGTAATAAAGTAAACAATTTTAATTTATTAAATTATCCCAATTTAACTGCATAAACCATCGTGTTCCCATGGACACCCGTATGTTAATACCTGCATCGACCATCCCGGTGTCTGAACCATTTTACAGTATTAATTCAAATTTCCATTAAACCAATGTGTTTTCGTTATCCATTTCAATTAAATTAATATAACCTCTAATTGGAACCATAGTCCAATTTCAATTAATGGGTGTAGAACGCCATGTCTAGCACCCTCGTGAGTATTTTGAGCATCAGTCCCTGTCTCACAACCCATGAGTATTTAGAGCATCAATATTTGTCCCATAAAATAAAATTTTTATGCATGATGTGTGTATAACATCATGTCTATCACCCTGTGTGTATTTAGAGCATCAGTTCCTATCTCACAACCCATTTCTCAATAAAGAACATATATCAGAAACATCACATTAATCAAGATTAATCAACATTAATATTTTATCACAATTTTATATGTCACATGTATCATAAAATCACATTAATTAATTAAACAAATAACTAAAAAAAACATCACAATAATTATTTCAACAATTAATTTATCACATATTCCCATTATTTAATTTAACAATTAACTCATCACATTGTCTCATTAATTAATTTAACAATTCATTAGTAATGTCACAACATTAATTAATTTAACAATTAATTAATCAATTTCCACAACTCGAAATCTCATAATTAATTCTACGATTAATTATTTCACTCAAAATATCAATAAATTATAATTAATTATACAATTAATTATCTCAAAAATTATATTTCAATATCACATATTTAATTCAAAAATTAATTACTCAACTTACAAATCTCTTTGCCTCATAATTAATTCAACCATTAATTATTCAATCATATCAATTCAATATCTCAGCCATATATATTAATTAACATGTCAATTAATTAATCTAATTCATTCAATTTCACCTCATAGCAATTATCATTAATTAATTCACTAACTAAATAATCTAAGAGATTAATTTTTTTTAACACAATAATCACCATTAATTAATTCTTCAATTAATTAATCTGACTCATCTAACTATAATAACCCAAAAATACTCATTAATTAATTTTCCAATTAATTAACCTAACTCATTAAATTGTATCAACCCAATAATTCCCATTAATTAATTCTCCAATTAATTAATGTAACTCAAAAATCATAATATTACATCCATTAATTAATTTACCAATTAATTAATTAAAATTATTCTCCGTAACCAATTCCTCTATTAAATAATCTTACTCAATCCTTCAATTAATTCACCAAATAATTGTCCATTTCATTTAATTAATGCACAATTAATTAATTCACATTCAACCCCTTCTTCAATTAATACACCAATTAACTGTTTCTATCAATTCCACTATTTAGTTTAATAATTAAATAATTACATTACTTCAATTAATTAATTCATCAAATAATTATTTAAACAAACCAAAATAATTAATCATATCATGAATCTTAATTAATTCTTAAATTAATTAAAAAATTACACCATCACAAAATCTTCAAAATTAATCAATCAATTAGGTATTTTATCCAACCGAATTAATTAATAACATCGTGACCATTAATTAATTCCAAAATTTATTAACCAAATCTTACATGAAAATACTAATAATTAATCTATCAATTAATTATTTAAACAAACCAAATTAATTAATCACATCATAACCGTTAATTGATTCCAAAATTAATTAACCAAATCCATCATCACAAAATCTCATAATTAATCTATCAATTAATTATTTAAACCAAACAGTTTTATTCCAAATTTCACAATTCCATCAAATTAATTAATTTACCCAATTTATTAACTGATTATAGAAAAAAATAAATTGTTAATTATATTATAAAATTTTTATAATTGCATATGCACAAATGAATCCAGACTATGGGATTGAAATTTAGACCACGTAACTCAAATATTATTAACACATGATATGAATCTAACATCGCTGACAATGCGTTATTCCGATGAATACCGAATGAGAAATTAAATAAATAAGCATATTTGGTTTAATAAAAATCTTCTCAAAATACTTCATTTTATATGAAAGAAATATCGATACGCACCATCCTTTTATCAATATGAATCCAATGAAACTGACTACACATCAATATAATAAATATCGAAAAATATATTGGTTATTGAAGTTTGGTTCGAGGAGAAATAGTGAATGGAAGAACTCCCTAAAAAACATGTTATTCGCTAATAAATATTTTATGATAACATCATATTTATTTATCATGTAATAATTCAATATTTCTTCTTTGAAAATATTCTTGATATTATAACATGAAGAAAACAAATTGATAATTGTTGAATGATTATTTCATCAAATCATAAATTAATAATTTCTTTTAAATAAATCCATGAAATTTCCATTTGAGAAAGAATTATTATTTCTAAAACAATCCTCATTTCTACATTTTTACCATACATTTATTTTAAAAAAATAATTATTATAATAGGATAGAAATATTGAGTGAATAAAATAAATTAAAAAAAATAATAAAATCAAAATAAGACACCTGGTTTTGGTGCACAACAAGGAGGTTCTTCAAGGGGGTAGTGCACCGGGTTTCCGCAGAGAAAGAGGGGGAGTCCCAGCCTACCCAAGTAAGGTTGCGTGAATATAGTTTCAGGTTTAACTAGATTCTAAAGAACTAATCACGAAAGAAAAAATGAAGGTCATGCATATTTATAAACCCCATTCACATGCCTCCACTCAAGAACTGGAAGCCCCATTAATCCACTCCTTAAGCTGAGACAATTAATTAGGAGTGTTTAATTTCATCTCATTAAGTCATTTCTGTTTTTAAAACACCAAAAAAAGTCGAAATTTCATGGTTTAAAATTCATCTGGTGCAAAAAATGGTGGAAACCCATTAAGTGTAGAATATGAACAACTTCTCTTGATTTTTAAATAAATAAATAATTTGATTATTTAACAGGAAAATAAAATAATCTCAAACGTCTGTTAAGCATAAGAATTATGCCCCGACTAGGGTAAAAACTACATTCTGGACAAAAAGGCGGCCTTATATTTCTCAACTGATGAACCATTTGAGAGATATTGATGATTTAATACTTAAAAAATGGAATAAATAATTAATTAAAATAAAAAAAATATTTTTTCAAGTGAGGTGTCAAAACGCCCATCGCTTACCAATGTTATAACTTATCTAGGGTAAACCCCCCATTTTGGAAACATCAGTGGTCTCAGATTTCTTTTACAACGCACATCTTGTGAGTTATTAATGATTTATTTTTTAAAAAATATAGTTAATAATAAATTAAAATTAAAGGATTATTTCTAGCGAGTGAGGAATCCAAAATGTTATACTTTTCTAGGGTAAAACCCTCATTTGGGACACTTAATGGACTTGCAATTATCATAGGATGCACCGTTTGAGTTATATTTAATTATTTTTTAAGAAAATAATATATTAAATCTTATTTAATAACTTCAACTCATGAGTGATACATCCAAACATCTGACGCCTACATAAGTGATACCCTGGCTTGGGTAAACACCATATTCCAGATCTAACTATGGTCTTAGATTTTTTATAAGATGAAACATTTTCAATTATTTTGAATAAATTGTCCGTGCTTACAATAGTATAATTAATATTTATATTTCTCCTTCACGGAGGCTTTACGAGTCTCAGAATCTCCCACTATCCAATATATGACTCTGAAAATGTTAAAATAAAAAAACATTACAAAGTATTAACTCGGAATTATTTCTTATGTAATCCTTTAAACATTTATTACGTTTTTTCTCCAATAAAATATATTTTTTTCACATAAAATATTTATAATCTATAAAAAGTAAAAACTCAAAGGAAAAAATATTTAGTAAAAGGATAGAATCTTATAATATTCACACCTTATAACATCTCGTCCTTGAGCTGTAATCCCATGAACATTTATGAAAAACCTAGTTCTTACAATCAACCCACCTTTGAAGCTTCGTTAACCCCTCTTGTTAAGTAGCTCAATAAAGTAGTGTTTATCAACCTCCAGTTAATCATGAGAACCTCATTTGTAAATTTTTGATATCATACCTCTAACCACCAAGTTCCACATATACTGATTCATAAGCCAAACCTCCAAGGGGACCCATATCCAACCAAAATACATTCATTTAGCTAAGAATAAATCTATAGATTTCATAGTATATACGGGATGATGCCAAGATAGGGGACATGATCATTAATAATTAAAAGTACACAAAGAAGTTTCCTATAAACACCACCCCAAATCCTTCATCATCAATGTTACCTCCCACTATTGAAACACCTTAACCTGTTAGAATGTCTTGGCTCCCCTGCCCACCAACATCTCATCACACTGATTCAAAACTATACGATCATTTACACAACCCATAACTGAGTTCTAAAACCAGGGAACTCTCTCTACCCAATGTTTCTGTATCCAGGGTCAAAAAAAAAATGAAGGATTTTTTACAACAATTAGCATAGAAAACAAGAGGTATTTACACAAAACCATATCAAGTATTTCCCCTATATCCCGCCACACGGTCAAAATTGAGGCATTATCTCTACAATTAACCATCTTACACCAAGATCCTAGAAAAAAAGAGTGTACACATTATCATTTTTCAATTGTATCATTTAGACACTGATTTAATCACATATAGAAACATTTCATAATCTCTCTCGATTTCAAATTAGGCCCCATTTTCATTTCAATTCCACAAGAAAGGGAAAATAGTTTAAGTTCAACAACTTACCCAAAACCGATTTTCCCGTGCATACCTAAAATGATGTATGTAAAAAAATAATCCTAAGTGAATATAATGATGCATACAGACTCAACCCTCATGCTATTCCAGGCCATGAGTCAATATCAGCAAATCATAAAAACAATAATCACATCACACAACAGGGGCATCACCCAAGGTGAAATAATATTCAACTGTAATAGCAAACAATGATAACAAAAATCCTTCCATGGGTACTTGGGTTCTCCCCCGTATATGGGGTAGCTAATCCCATGCACGAGCTCATAACCAATCCCAAACTCTTCATAGTATTCTGTCTATTTTTTCCAAACAGTAAGACAATAAAGTAGAAGGAAAACCTACCTCTGATACCACTTTGTAATGTCCCAGCCCGGGTGCCCCAAAACAGTGCCTCGAGCCAGTTCGCCACATGACCTCAGGTGCGCCTCCCTGTATGCCAGAGGATGATGACTAGTAAAGATGGTTAGGTAAGTCAATATTGGGGAGAATATACCCTCTTTTATCATAATAGACAGTAGTAGAAATAATAACCAATAGAGGAAGCATATATAAAGGCAAAAAAACCAATATATGAAGATTCTGAACCAGGAAAATACAATATCAAACTGAAATTGAAAACATGTCATGTTCAAGAACGTATTATGTTCCTAAAACAAAAACTAAAAAGTAATGAAACTCAAGACACCCAAGCGGGTCCCAAACCACATTTGGTTCACTCACCATGCTCCATCCCAATTCAACCATCTAACTTATGTCCTTTTCCCTTAACATGTCCAATAAAAATAAGAAAAAAAGTCTACTCGGGTACCGATTAGGAAGCCTGAGTAGGGCTTGAGTACAACTTAGTAGGCCACCAGCAACGACGTCTAAAAAAATCCATTCAATAATAGTGTATGCAGTTTTATAAAGAATAAAAACATGTAATAAAGTAAATAGTTTACATTTATTCAATTATCCCTTCTCTAACCGCATAAACCACTAGGTTCCCATGGACACCTCTATCTCAATACCTTCTTCGACCATGCCGGTGTCTTAACCATTTTACCTCACCAATTCAAATTTCATCTAAACCAATCTGTTTTAATTGTCCATTTCAATTCAATTAATATCAACTCTAATTGAAACCATAGTTCAATGTAAATTAATGTGTGTATAACGCCATGTCTAGAACCCTCGTGAGTATTTAGAGCATCACTTCCTGTCTCACAACCCATGGGTATTTTCAGCATCAGTCCCCATCCTATAAAATAATATTTTTATGCATTATGGGTGTAGATTGTCATGTCTATCACCCCATGAGTATTTGGAGCATCAGTTCCTATCTCACCACCTATTTCTCAATAAAGAACATATATCACATACATCACATTAATCAATTTTAATCAACATTAATCCTTTATCATAATTTTACATGTCACATGTATCACAACATCACATTAATTAATTCAACAATTAATTTATCACATATTTCCATTAATTAATTTAACAATTAATTAATCACGTTGTCCCGTTAAATAATTTAACAATTCATTATTAATGTCACCACATTAATTAATTTAACAATTAATTAATCAATATCCACAACTCCTAATATCATAATTAATTCTACAATTAATTATCTCCTTCAAAATATCAATAACTTTTAATTAATTATAAAGTTAATTATCTGAAAAAATCTATTTCAATATCACATATTTAATTCAACAATTAATTACTCAACTTACAAATCTCTTTGCCTCATAATTAATTCAAACATTAATTATTCAATCATATCAATTAAATATCTCATCCATCTACATTAATTAACATTACAATTAATTATTCTAATTCATTAAATTGCATCTCATAGTAATTCTCATTAATTAATTCACCAACAACTTAATCTAACAAATTAATTTTTTTAACAAAATAATCTCCATTAATTAATTCTTCAATTAATTAATTCGACTCATCCAACTATAATAATGCAACAATCCTCATTAATTAATTTTCTAATGAATTAACCTACCTCGTTCAATTGTATCAACCCAATAATTCCCATTAATTAATTCCCTAATTAATTAATGTCACTAAAAAATAATAAGATTACATCCATTAATTAATTTACCAATTAATTAATTCAAATTATTCCCATTAACTAATCCCTCAATTAATTAATCTAAATCAATCCTTATATTAATTCACCAATTAATTGTCCATTTCATGTAATTATTTCACAATTAATTAATTCACATTCAACCCCCTCTTTAATTAATCAACCAATTAATTGTTTCTATAAATTCCATTATTTAGATCAACAATTAAATAATTTTGTTACCTCAATTAATTAATTCATCAATTAATTATTTAAACCAACCAAATTAATTAATCATATCATGAATGTTAATTAATTCTAAAATTAATTAAACAGTTCCACCATCACAAAATCCTTATAATTAATCTATCAATTAATTATTTTATCCAACCAAATTAATTAATCACATCGTTACCGTTAATTAATTCCAAAATTAACTAACAAAATCCTCCATCAAATATACCTCATAATTAATCTATCAATTAGTTATTTAAACCAACCAAATTAATTAATCACATCATGACCATTAATTAATTCCAAAATTAATTATCCAAATCCAACATCACAAAATCCTCATAATTAGTCCATAAATTAATTATTTAAACCAACTAGTTCTATTCCAATTTTCATAATTCCCCCAAATTAATTAATTTACCCAATTAATAAATTGATTATAGAAAAAAATCAATTGTTTATTATACTATAAAATTTCTAGAATTGAAAAAACAAAAATGAATCAAGACTATGGGAATGAAATTTATACCTCCTAGCTCAAAGATGATGAACACACGATATGAAGCTAACATCGCTAACATCACGTTATTCCGATGACTATCAAACGAGAAATTAAATAAATAAGCATATTTGGTTTAATAAAAATTTGCTCAAAATACTTCATTTTCTATGAATGAAATATTGATACGAACCATCCTCTTATCAATATGATTCCAATGCAACTGAAGACACATCAATCTAATCAATATCAAAAAATATATTGTTTATTGATGTTTGGTTCGAGGAAAAATAGAGAACGGATTAACTCCCTAAAAAACACATGTTATTCGCTGATAACTTTTTTATGATAATATCAGGTTTATTTATCATGTAATAATTACATATTTTTTCTCTATAATTATACTTCATATTATTACATGAAGACAAAAAATGATAATTATTGAAATATTATTTTATCAAATCATACATTGATAATTTATTTTAAAAAAATTAGTGAAATCACCATTTGAAAAACAAAATTATTATTTATAAAACAATCATCCTTTTTCCTTTTTTCCCATCCATTTATTTTTAAAAAATAATTATTGTAAAAGGATATAAATATAGAGGGAAGAAAATAAATTAAAAAATAATAATAAAACAAAAATAAGACACTTGGTTTTGGTGCACAATAAGGTGGTGCTTCAAGGAGGTAGCGCACCGGGTTTCTGCGGAGGAGGAGGGGGAGTCTTAGCCTACCCAAGTAAGGTTGTACGAAGACAATTTCAGGTTTAACTGGATTCAAAAGGACTAATCCTACAAAAAAAATGAAGGTCATGCCTATTTATAAACCCCATGCACATTACTCCGCTCAATAAATGAAAGCCCCATTAATACCCTCCTTAAACTGAAACAATTAATTAGGAGTGATTAATTTCATTTCCTTAAGTCATTTCCATTTTTAAAACATAAAAAACGATTGAAATTTCATGGTTTAGAATTTAATTGGCGTTAAAAATGGTGGAAACCCATTAAATGTAGAAGATGAACAATTTATGATGATTTTTAAATAAAGGGATAATTTAATTATTTAACATGAAAATCAAATAATGTCAAAATTCCGTTAAACATAAAAGTTATGCCCCTACTAGGGTAAACACATCATTTTGGACCCAACGGTGGGCTCGTATTTCACAACCGATGAACCGTTTTAGAGATATTAAATATTTAATACTTAAAAAATGGAATAAATAATTAATAAAAATAAAAATGAAAATTTTGCGAGCGAGGCTCAAAATGGTCGTCGGTTACCAATGTTATAACTTTTCTAGGGTAAACCCCCATTTGTGGAGACATCGATGGTATTAGATTTCTCGTATGACGTATGGTTTGTGAGTTATTATTGATTTATTCTTTAACAAGTGGACTAAATAATTAATTAAAATTAAAGGGTTATTTCTTGTGAGCGAGGCATCCAAAATGTTATACATTTTCTTGGGTAAAACCCTCATTCTGGACCCATTGGTGGTCTCAGATTTCCCATAGGATGCGTCTTTTGAGAGATATTTAATTATTTTTAAGAAAATAATATATTAAATATTATTTAATAACATTAACTCATGATTGAGACATAAAAACGTCTGACGCCTACATATTTCATACCCTGGCTAGGGTAAACACCATGTTCCAGATTTAACAGTGGTCTCAGATTTTTCATACGACAAAACATTTTAGTGTTGTTCATTTATTTTGAATAAATTATCCGCTCTTACTATAATATAATTAATATTTTTATTTATCCTTCTCCGTTTCTTTATGGGTCTCACAATCACCCACTTTCCATTATCTGACTCCAAAAACATTAAAATAAAAAAATATTACAAAGTCTTAACTGGGAATTACTTCTTATGTAAGTCTTTAGAAATTTATTAAGTTGTTTCACTAATAAAATTTATATTTTTTACCTAAAGTATTTATAATCTATATAAATTAATAGCTCAATAGAATTCATATTTGGTAAAAGGATGGAATCTTAAAATATTCCCACCTTATAACAGCTCGTCCTCGAGCTTCACTCGCATGCACCTTTATGAAAAACTATGTTCTTACTATTTACCCACATTTGATGCCTTGTTAACACCTCTTATTAAGTAGCTCAATATAGTAGTGTTTACCGACCTCCATTCAATCCTGAGAACTTCATTTGTAAATTTTTGATGATATACCTATGACCACCAAGTTCCACATATACCGATTCATAAGAACAACCTTCATGGGGCCCCTTATCCACCCAAAATACATTCATTTAGCTAAGAGTAATGCTCGAGCTTTCTTAGTGTACCTGGAACGATGTCAAGATAGAGGACATGATTATCACAAATAAAAATTACATAAAGAAGTCGTTTATAAAGAACCCCACAAATCTTTCATCATTGATGTTACCTCCCACTATTAAAACACCTTAACCTGTTGGAATGTCTCGGCTCCCCTACCTGCCAACATCTCACCAGACTAATTCAAAACTATTCAATCATTTACAAAACCCATAGCTGAGTTCTAAAATGAGAGAATTCTCTATATCCATACTATCCACATCCAGGGTCAAACCAACAAAATGAAGTATTTTTTTCACAACAATTAGCATAGTAAACAAGAGGGATTTACACAAAACCATATCAAGTATTTCCCCTATATCCTACCACACGGTCAAAACTAAGGCACTATCTCTACCATTAACCATATTACAAATAGATCCTGGATAACAAGGTTATTGATGTTATCATTTTTCAATTTTATCATTTAGACACCGATTTAATCGCATATAGCATAATTTCATAATTTCTCTAAATTTCACATTAGGTACCATTTTCTTTTCAATTACACAAGTAATGAAAAATCATTTATGTTCAACTACTTACCCAAAACCCATTTTCCTGTGTGAGCCTACAATGATGTATGTCAAAAAAACAATCCTGAGTGCCTAGAATGATGCATGAAAACTCAACCCTCATCCCATACCGAGCCACGAGTCAATCTCAACAAATCATAAGAACCATAATCACATCACACAACAAGGGCATCACCCAAGGTGAAATAATATTAAACTGTAATAGAAAAATAACAATAACAATACTCCCACCCTGGGTACTTGGTTTCTCTACCGTATATGGGGTATCTACTCCCATACACGAGCTCATAACCAATCCCCACCTCTTCCTAGTCTTATGTATACCTTTCCCAAATAGTAAGACAAATAAGTAGAACGAAAACCTGCCTCTAATACCACTTTTTAATGTCTCGGCCCGAGTGCCACACACAAGTGCCCCGAGATGGTTTTCCACAAGGCCTCAGGCTCACCTCCCCATAATATAGAGGCTGACGATTAGCTGCTAGGGTTTGGTATGTTAGTGATGGGGATACTATACCCTCTTTTATCAGAGTAGACAATAGCGTAAATAATAAACAATAGCAGGATCATATATAAATACAAACAAACCAATATCTAAAGATTATGAAGTAGGAAAATACAATATCAAACTGAAATAGAAAACATGTCATGTTGAAGTACATGTTAGGTGACTAAAATGAAAACTAAAAAGTAAATACAATGATGACACCCTAGTGGGTCCCAAACCACGCTTGGTTCCCTCAACATGCTCCATCAAAATTCAACCATCTAACTCAGGGCCTTTTCCCTTAACCTATCTAAGTAAAACTTGAAAAAAGTCTAATCAGGTACCGACCAGGCAGCCTGAGTAGGGTATGGGTAAAACTAAGTAGGCCACAACCAACATCGTTTAAAATAAATCTAGTCAATAATATTGTATGTAGTTTTATATATAATAAAAAAAAGTAATAAAGTAAACATTTTACATTTATTCAATTATCCCTTATTTAACCGTATAAACCAACGGGTTCCCATGGAACACCCTTATCTCAATACCTACTTCAGCCATGCCGGTGTCTGAAATATTTTATAGTATCAATTCAAATTTCATTTAAACCAATGTATTTTCATTGTCCATTTCAATTCAAATAATATCCCCTCTATTTGGAACCATAGTCCAATGTCAATTAATGGGTGTAGAATGCCATGTCTAGCACCCTCATGAGTATTTGGAGCATTAGTAATTGTCTCACAACCCATGAGTATTTATAGTATCAGTCCTTGTCCCATAAAATAATATTTTTATGAATGATGAGTTTAGAACATCATGTCTACCACCCCGTTAGTATTTGGAGCATCGGTTCCTGTCTCACAACCCGTTTCTCAATAAAGAACATATATCACATACTTCACATTAATCAAGATTAATATTTTATCACAATTTTACATGTCACATGCATCACAACATCACATTAATTAATTCAACAAATATCTAATCACAACATCATATTAATTAATTCAATAATTAATTTATCACATATTCCCATTAATTCCATCCAATGGCATGAAGGCCTTCATTATTTATTTATTTTTGATATTACACCTTTCAAGGGGTGAGGTGGAACCCTTACAAGGCCCGTAGACGTAAGTATTACATGGCCCGTAGGCCTTATAGGAATTCATTTCCCATAGGCTTCAAACATTACATACAGCCCAGACTAACTACTTGGGACTGCTCCTCCCAATTATCTTCATCGTGAATGAGCTCTCCACCTTCACATGGCTATTTAGCTAGGATATCCCATGCATGCACAGGCTTTTCATAATGGTATGTTCCATACCCTATCATTTAAAATATCAATAAATTATAATTAATTATACAATTAATTATCTCGAAAAATCTATTTCAATATCACATATTTAATTCAACAATTAATTACTCAACTTACAAATCTCTTTCCCTGATAATTAATTAAAACCATAATTATTCAATCATATCAATTCAATATCTCATCCATCTACATTAATTAACTTGTCAATTAATTAATCAAATTCGTTAAATTACATCTCATAGAAATTTTCATTAATTAATTCACCAACTAATTAATCTAACAAATTTAATTTTTTTAACACAATAATGTTCATTATTAATTCTTCAATTAATTAATCTAACTCATCTAACTATAATAACACAACAGTAATCATTAATTAATTTTCCAATTAATTAATCTAACTCGTTCAATTGTATCAACCCAATAACTACCATTAAATAATTCTCCAATTAATTAATGTAACACAAAAATCTTAACATTATACCCATTAATTAATTTACCAATTAATTACTTGAAATTATTCTAATCAACTTATTCCACGATTAATTAATCTAAATCAATCCTTCAATTAATTGACCAATTAATTGTCCATTTTATTTAATTAATTCTCAATTAATTTATTCAAATTTAACCCCCACTTCAATTAATCGAAAAATTAATTGTTTATGTAATTTCTATTATTTAGTTCAACAATAAAATAATTATGTTACTTCAATTAATTAATTCCTAAATTAGTTATTTGAACCAACTAAATTAATTAATCATATCATGACTGTTAATTAATTCTAAAATTAATTAAACAATTCCACCATCACAAATCCTCATAATTAATCTATCAATTAATTATTTTATGCAACCAAATTAATTAATCCCATCATAACAGTTAATTAATTCCAAAATTAATTAACCAAATCCTCCATCACAAAATCCTCATAATTAATCTATCAATTAATTATTTTAACCAACCAAATTAATTAATCACATCATGACCATTAATTAATTCCAAAATTAATTTACCAAATCCACCATCACAAAATCCTCATAATTAATCCATCAATTAATTATTTAAACCAACCAGTACAAAACCAAATTTCATAATTCCCCCAAATTAATTAATTTACCCAATTAATTAATTGATTATAGAAAAAAATAAATTGTTAATTATATTATAAAATTTATCTAATTTCATACACACAAATGAATCAATACTATGGGATTGACATTTAGACCACATATCTCAAATATGATGAACACACCATGTGAATCTAACATCTCTGACATCTCATTATTCGGGTGACTATCGAATGAGAAATTATATAAATAAACATATTTGGTTTAATAAAAATCTTCTCAAAATACTAAATTTTATATGAAATAAATATTGATACAGACCATCCTCTTATCAATATGAATCCAATGCAACTGATGACACATCAATCTGATCAATATCAAAAAAGATATTGGTTTTTGATGTTTTGTTCGAGGAGAAACAGAGAACAGACAAACTCCCTAAAAAACACATGTTATTCTCTGATAATTTTTTATGGTAATATCATATTTATTTATCATTTAATAATTACATATTTTTTCTTTATAAATATAGTTTATATTATTATGTGAATTCAAAAAAATGATAATTTTTGAAATATTATTTTATTAAATAATACATTGATAATTTTCTTTAAAAAAAATCCTTGAAATCAACATGTGAAAAACAAAATTTTTATTTATAAAAAACTAATTTTCCCTTTTTTCATCCATTTATTTTTTAAAAATAATTATTATAAAAGGATAGAAATATAGAGTGAATAAAATAAATTAAAAAAATAATAAAATGAAAATAAGACACACCTGGTTTTGGCGCACAACAAGGTGATGCTTCAAGGGGGTAGCCCACCGGGTTTCTGTGGAGGAAGAGGGGGGTGTCCCGGCCTACCCAAGTAAGGTTGCACAAATAGAGTTTCAGGTTTAACTGGATTCTAAAGGACTAATCCCACAAGAACAAATGATGTTCATGCCTATTTTTAAACCCCATGGACATGCCTCCGCTCAAGAACCGAAAGCCCCATTAATCGACTCCTTAAACTGAAAAAATTAATTAGGGGTGTTTAATTTCATCCAATTAAGTCATTTAAATTTTTTAAACATAAAAATGGTTGAAATTTTATGGTTTAGAATTCTTCTGGCGTTAAAAATGGTGGAAACCCATTAAATGTAGAATATGAATAGTTTCTGTCGATTTTTAAATAAATAGATAATTTAATTATTTAACATAAAAATCAAATAATCTCAAACGTCCGTTAAGAATAAAAATTATTCCTTCACTTGTGTAAACACCTCATTCTGAACCCAACTGTGGTATCAGATTTTTCAACCGATGAACCATTTGATATATATATTGATGATTTAATAATTAAAAATGGAATAAATAATTAATAAAGATTAAAATGATATTTTTGTGAGTGATGCATTAAAACACTTGTTTCTTACCAATGTTATACCTCATTTAGGGTAAACCCCCCATCCCGAACACATGGGTGGTCTCTGATTTCTCGTATGACATATGGTTTGTGAGTTATTAATAATTTATTCTTTAAATAAAGGAATAAATAATTAATTAAAATTAAAGGGTTATTTCTTGCGATCGAGGCATCCAAATGCTCGATGAGAACAAATGTTATACCTTATTTAGCGTAAAACCATCATTCTAGACACATTGGTGTCCTAGATTTCTGATAGGATGCAAAATTTTAGATATATTTAATTATTTTTAAGAAAATAATACATTATAGATTATTTAATAACTTTAAATCACGAGTGAGATATCGAAACATTTGACGCCTACATCTGTCATACCCTGCCTAGGGTAAACACCATGTTTCAGATGTAACATTGGTCTCATATTTTTCATATGATGAATAATTTTAGAATTATTCAATTATTTTTAATAAATTGTCCACGCTTACTATAATATAATCAATATTTTTATTTCACCTTTGTCAAGGCTTTACGGGTCTCAGAATCTCCCACTGTCCAATATCTGACTCAAAAAACATTCCAAAAAAAATATTATAAATTCTTAACTGGGCATTATTTCTTATATAAGCCTTTAAACATTTATTATGTTGTTTCTCCAATAAATTTTTTTCCACATAAAGTATTTATAATCTATAAAAAGTAATAACTCTAAGGAAAACATATTTGGTAAAAGGAAGGAATCTTACACACAAGCTTGGGGACATTCCACCCCAGGAACCTTATATATCTCACTATACCATTACAAGTTGCTTCGGTTAGAATTATCAGCTTAGGTCAAAGTAGGTAATTTGGCAGGTCTCCAAGTGGAACCCAATATAATGTGATTATTTATTTACCCTATATTTCATTTAAATTGTTAAGGAACACTGTCTATTTTATAATGCATGTTATGGAAAGACCTAGATACCATGGGTGATATCCTACTAAGACTGTATGTCACACCCTGCATGGCCTCCTTTGGTACCCGAGTAGAATATATAGTTGTAGGTTTTGAAAAAGGGGAGTATCCAACTTACCATGTTTTATTTCTAGCTTTACGATGGATTTTGGGGGAAAAGGACTGAGCCTATGTTTAAGATTCTAGTTGTAGCAGTTTTTGGCCCTTTTTTTAATTTTGATAGCATGTTGTATATGATTTTATAACCTACCCATAATATCCATTTTTGTATAGTTACATCACCATGACATTATTTTCATCATATTGTATCTTTTGATTATTTAGGTTCTACTTATTATTGTTATTCTTCTGACATGTTTAATTGTTATAATTTATATTGCTATCTGGGTATTACGTAGTCTACTATTTCTTATTAATTTAAATATTTGTGGTCTAATATGATAAAAAATGGCATAGTCTCACCACATACATACTCTAGACCCTCACTTCTAGTCGGAATCCTCTGGCATTTTGGGAGGAATTCTTGAGGCCTTATGACTCATTGACTCAGGGCATAGTTTAGTGGCACTCTAGGAGAGACACTACAATGGGTGTGAGAATCTCGTAAGGACCAGATTTATAAGGTTAGTCATTCCTAGGGAATGTTCGACTACTTAGTTGGTCTCATGACCATGTTTCTATTTCCTTGGGAGACTATGGAGGTCGTCAGTTTATTTACCGTCTTATGAGAAATAGCAACTTTGAGCCAGTCTTATGTGCAAGCCATCATATACTTGAACACATAGAGATGATAGTATAAGGATAACATCTATGATGTACCATTTTCTCATGTACAATTGGGGTATTATGCATTGATATACATGGTTCCTATTATGTTTTTAAGTGATATAGAAAACTAGTTGAGTTTGGTGAGATTATTAAGCCTTGGGATATTGAGTATAGTTTTGGGTCATCATCAGAGTAGAGTGACCTTGTTGTTAAAGGAATAAAAAATCCATCCTAATTATTGGGATGGTTTTCCAAGAGGATCGATTATTTTTGAAATTTCGATCAGTTTGGTTTGGCTTTCGTGACAAATGTATTGAATTTTGTGAGAATGGCTCATTATAGTGTCATGCCTACATGTAAGGTAAATATAACCTATAATGATTATGAGAGGCTAGTCTATATCATTTTTCTATCATTGACAAGGACACTCTTAAGGTGGTGATAAACACATCAGTTAAATGGAATGCATTTTCTTCCAAGTAGAAGGTACATAACTGTGGAATATTATTATGAAAGGGTCAGTGCATTTTTTGAGTTCCTATGAGGTTTGAATGTTTTGAATCATGATAGTGATTTCTTAGAAGCACAATGTTAATGAGGTTTCTATGTATACAACCCTTGATAAAAACCCTTGGTCTTGTATGGATTAAGTGGTTGTGTTTGAAAAATCATAGGGAACCTTAGGTGGTAAAGGCTTTCGATCGGTTAGTGATGATGCATCAACAAGTGAAGTTGAGCCTATTTCAAGAAGTCGATCGGTATTGGTTTGACTGCTTCTTCATATAGTAGTTGGGTATGGCATGTTTGAAACCATACCAATAACTTTTTTTCATATAGCCTAAGTATCTCATATCCATATTTTGGTGAATCTCAAGTAATAATCTTAGTGTACTCTTACTTAGTGATGATCATGTCCCACGTCTTAACATCATCCTTGATACACTAGTTACACCAAAGTAAAGTTTTAAATCCATTAGTATACAAATTTAGTTTCCATCTTAGTTTCATGCTTGATTCATTGTTTTTTATCAAGGTGTGGTTAGTCTTGAGTGATACGTGGGATCCCGTTTAGGAATACCTTGGACAAACTGTTGAACATTATCTGTTTCCTTTATCTTGACTCCTAGACAAATGTCACATTGAGATCCATCAATGATCTGATTTGGTTGTTGTGAACTTGTTTCAATGTGTCTTTTTAAGAATGGGGTATGGACTACCATGGGTTAGTTCTTTGAAATCCAGTTAAATGAATCTGAGGTTCTCACAAACTTGTTGTCAGGCTAAAAGGCGAAGTTTAAAGGGTGACAATTCCGATGGCCTAGATCTTGGTTACACCCTTGTTCATGCTAAGGAATGATGGATTAAATGTTTAGGTGATGGTTTAATTAGAAACAATTACCTAAAATCAGGTACGAGTTTGATGACTCTGATGGATCTAAAAGAAAGTCGCCTTAAAAGAAGGAATTGAGGTTCAGTTGTAATACGCCGACCATATAAGCTGACTGTTTGTGGAATGGTCAGCCATAGGTGGATCAACCTACTACCCTTCTTATTCAATGTGTAAAAATGAGAGGATCCGGTTTAAACATATCGCTGAGTTAAGGTGTTTTGGTGTAAATTATAAATTTTTCTTTCAAGGAAATCATGCTTGACTAGTCTGAATTAGCCCAATTAGGATTCAACTGTTTCTTTATGACGAGTTCCCTTATATGGACTCAGATGTAATCGAGTCCACTCTATTAAGTAAATCATATCAAGTGAATCTCCAAAAGGATTAGAGGTGTCCTTTGTAAGAAAATTCCAATGGTAGAGGTACTATGGCTCAAAATTATTTTGTTTTTGTGTTAAAACCTATAGTGGGGAGAACCATCAAACAGATGTTCAAATAGAAAATGACGTGACTATGTATCTTGTTAAACGGGATCGATTAAGCTCCATTTAGGTGTTTTATTCAGAAAATGATCATTGTATTGAGTTTTAATGTATTAAATGTCGTATCCCTAAGTGATGATAGATGGTGTGCTGGGCATTTGGAAATGTAACACGATCGTTTGAATATGACTTCATTACCCTTGTAGGTTGGGTGATGTTTTCTTTATTCCCAAAGGCTTCTCAGGGTTGAGAAGTTATAATGTGAGGAGATTGTAATGACTTGTGTTTTTTAGAAAAGGTATAATTCCCTTGGAATTTGAATTTTTGTGTTTAGTGGATGGTTCATTCTTTGAACCGAGAATTGAAATGTAATTCTGAGAGTTGTAACACTTCTAAGTATTGTTTTTAGACTTTGGTAAAAGTATAAGGGGTCCCCCAGGTGCTCTGTTGAGTTTAAGGAGAGCTTGGCTCTGAAATATCATGTTCGGGTGGTTTGGTAAGGGCACACAATTTGTCTAAAACCATGAAGCCCTCAACCGTAAACCATGCAGACTGAACCAGAGGTGTAACAAGTGTCACATGGGCTACACTTGTTTTACCCAGACTATGAACCCATCCTACACCGTTGTTTCCACTTAGAGAGTGACCTCACACTATTTATCACACGGTTAGCACATGATTAGGACAAACCATGTGTCATAACCACCTGAGGTGGGTTTCCTAAGCAGTGGGAGCCACACTGTTGGCGTATCGTTTAGAAAACCATGCTACATAGTTTTGAGGGAGAATTTAACCTTTTCCCATTAATGAAATCGATAACCCCTTTTCTTTTTTTATTTATTCTTCCTGCAGTAGGCGTCTGTTCCTCCCTTTCACCATGTGTCTCCTTGAAGCCTAACCCAGGCTTCCAATATCATGAACCAAGTCATGTCCTTATCCAATTGACACCCAAACTGGTCCGTGACAAGGCCCGAGGAGATTCCCCAATCCCCATGGGCTGACACAGGTTCCCATGTATCAAAACTAATACTAGGGAATTATTTACCCGAAAAAAAACAAGATAAATAAATTAAAACTTAAAATAGACAACAAAACATGCACATAAACTAAGATCATATTTAAAATTCACAACTCATCTAAAAAAAAGGAAAATATAATAAATAAAAAGTAAAATACCAACTCAAACCTCCAAGAAACATGTGAAGACACATCCCTAAGCTATGAACACAAACCTACATGAGAAGGCCACCAACAACCTGAACTACCATCACTAAGCACTATGAATCAACCTGTGACACACAAAGAACATGGTCTACATACACCCAAAAGTGTATATAGGGTGTGAGGTTGGATCATAGTAGGATTTCATCCAATAAAGAGATTCCATTCCACAACGTCAAAGAGATAATTTAACAATTTTAGTCAATTTCATGATATTAAAATACTTTTAAAGAAAAATTTACAAGATAACGGTTTAAAGGAACAATTGAAGAAAAACTATTTCAGAAACAATAATTTAAAGTGGAAGATAAAATCCATAAATAACACACACACACTCAAGTTATCTTCCATTTACCGACGGAAGGCACCACATCATGAATAGTAGAGCACCGTGGGTAAATCCCCTAAAGTTCATCTAGCTCGAGTGGGGCCCTATAGACAATGTATCTAAGTTTAAACATGGCATGGGAACCACAACGGTCTAATTTCTTATGCACGAGCCACTAGTAAGGGACACACCCATAACCTAGTGGTCTCCTATCATCACAAATGTTAAGTTAGTGTTGTAGTGTTAATCATTCTAGATGAAACCAGGATGAACCAATTACATATCATTTCATGTACTAATCTTAGTCTGCCCACCTAGATACCCTAGGTTTCCACTTGTTCTTGAGTTAAATTTCACATGCACACATACCACATATTTCATATCAAAGTCCAACCATTTTAAATAAAACATCATTCCTTTTAAAACAACTCATTTTCATTCACACACTCCATTGAAAAGATACTTTCAATACTTTTGTCATCACTTATAAATAATTCCCAATTCCCCCTTTTTATAATACAAGAAAACACCAAATTAAGACCAACAAAAACAACTACCATGGACCTTCATGAAACCAATCATTCTTTAAACAGTTTTTTAAAACAATCTTTTCACCTTTTCAAACATTTCAAAAATTATACATAAAATGACAAACAAGGTAAACACACCCAAATTAATTCCTTTTCCTTTTAAAATATCTATTTAAATATACACTCACCTCAAAGACCTTCAAAATGAATTTCTCTCCATCCAAAAAACCCTTAGAACACATTCTAGAAACATTAAATCAAAGCACACCCTAAAACACAACTTCTCCCTATAAACACACAAAACAAATCAAAAACACAAAGGACACCACATAATCAAACCAAATAATACATTAATAAATTTAAACAAACATATTAAATTAATCAAATGATTTTAGGCTACAAAGTCACATACCTTGAACCATAATGATTCTAGAAGATGGTGCGAAATCGAAATCGCACCTTGATCGTGCCAGAAGCAACCATAAGAAGGAAAAATGTAACAAACAATAGAAAAATTAAACCATAGATAACAAGATTCAATCCTAACATGAACCCCATACCTACTGAAAAATAAAAATAAAATAAAAGCAGGAGACACCTATCTAGAAGGGTGCCGCATGTGAGAAATGTAGAGACCCGAAGCCTGACGTACATGGACATTACATTACTTTTGCAGAATACTTAGTACATAACAAAAACACACACACAAGGATCGTAATAGTTTAGTGTCTTTGGAAACTCGGAATATAATCTTCTAATTGTGGTGAAAGATCTTCAACATCTCCCATAAAGATCTTCCATTTTTTTACCTAAAACCTTTCTTTATATCTTGGGGAAAAGAAAACATAAAAGGGTGAGCTCAAATGCTCAGTAAGGGTAAACAAAAGAAATATCAATCACATCATATTCATATGAACATAACATTTTGGAAATCTTAACCTGCAAAAGAGAGCATAATTTCATAACATGGGATAAATCATGGCAGTGAAATGTAATCACAATAATCATAACTTAAAACATGAAACTTTGTGGCATACACACATAATCATAGAGAATCATTTCTTGTCAGTCAAGACTCATTTCCAAGACTATCTTAGTGGACAAAGTCCTTTTCTGAACAGAGTCACCCTCGTTTCAGTCCTGTTTCACTGAACTGGTATAACCTACCATTCCAGCCATGTCTATCTCATGATATATAAAATCTTTACCCAATGCATTTGAGGGAGATATAGGTCCCACATATCTCATAATTATACCATTCTTATGTGTGCCACAAAATCATAAATCATACATCATTGCATAACCCATGTAATACAAATGGGAATCTTAAACATCATGACATCATAAAACAATTCATATAAGATAAAGGAATTCATAAAAATAATTCCATCACAACATAATCAAATCAATGTAATAATAAGGATAAAAACAAAACCTTTTATTATCTTAGATGGAAAATAATTTTGATAAAACACTTGAACTCCATTCTTGAGGAAAATATCCTTTCTTCTTCAAAAACATTTTTCCTTTCTTAACATGCCATAAAACTTTAAACTAAAAGAATTTGATTAAAAATAATCTTGAAAACTTGTAAAGGAAGCTTCTTGTAAATAATGCTTTTAAAATCCATTCATGCCGTATAAGTTAAAAAAACATTCTTCTCGTACTTTTGTCGGAAAAGTCAAAAAGTACCTCGAACGAAAAAAACGACAAAAGATTCCTTTCATATATTTTAATAATAACTCACCGAAGGGTAAATTTGGATTTAAACAATTGTAGGAGAATGTAAATAATATTACATATTTAGGAAACATGGATGTGGATGATAAAATACACCCCTGTAAATACTAAAGTATAAACAATCTCAGATAAAAATGAGATTGTGATATTTCCCTTACCTTAGGTCCGATTTTCTTTGTACGTGTCCGAAGCTCCTGTATAATGGTTTAAATAATGTTATTGACTTATTCCAGAATCATACATATTGATATGATATCATATATGTTCATATTCTTAGCTTCTTAATAGTAATATTTCATTGTTACTTGTTACTCGGGTCTTTATTGCCTTTTGTTCTTATGCGTGTTTTTCCGAATAAATTCTTATTCTTATTTTAAGGTTATAGATACCTTATATACAGAATGTTATTAGTGTAACATATATCATATTTATTCATTAAATTAATTTATATAATTACTATGTAATAATGATCATGTAGAACGAGTCACATCAGATCGTGGAGACGGTATTCTGTATGTACGCACGAGCGATAATATTGTTCCCCTGATCGTGGAATTGTATTCAAGTGTATTTATACTATTTCAGTATCAATATCAGTTTAAAATAATAATATATAGTTATTATTTACACCATTATACCCATCCAAGTAAGGTGGTGGTGGAAAATAGATTTCACCACGGTGTGGAGACGATATTCCGTACAAACGCACGCGCGGTGATTTCGTTTTCTGTAGGATGGATAGATGGTGAAATAGGGTTGTTTCATACTTATAATAACATATCAGTATATGAGTGATACTGATGTTATTACTTCATAATGAAACAACCTAAGAAGAAGAAGTGGAAGAAGAAATAAAGGTGAAAGAATCGGTAACGAAAATTTCCTCTTCTATGAAGCGCCTCTTTGAATCCTCCACTTAGTGAACTATGATTCGTCTTTGAAGAAGACCAGGACCTCTAGGATTATTCTAGGGAAGTGGAGAAGGGATTTTGGCAGGGTTTGGCCGAGCTTGAGTGCTCAAATTGGTGTGAGGAGGAGGGGGAGGAGGTGCCCTTTTATAAGGGAGGAGAGGGGCACCTAAGGAATATCTCAAAATATTATTTTATATTAAAGTCAAAATCGGTTTATAATGGTTCCAAAGGGTCTTATTTCGAAGGTAAAGTTGGGATGGGTCAAAATCCTATCAACCAATAGGATTTAGACAAGTTTAGGTTATTATTTTAACCTTATCAATTATATTTAACTTTTACCGTGTCTTTTTGTTTTCTTACACTATATGGTTAATACACTTACTGTAACATGCCAAACGAACCCCAAGTTGTTTATTATTAATATATATATCCTTATCTAAGTCATTTGGCCGAACCTTAGATTTTTAGGAATAAAGTAACAATTAATAATATAATATTTGATTTAAAAACTATTTTCTGTCAATTTTGTCACTATTTAATATATGATTTTTGTGAAAGTCATAACAGAATTATATGTTCGAACCAAGTTAATTAAAATCAAAAATAATATATCATAGTAACCTAGAAAATTATTTGAATTCATAAAAAGTCTCAAATTACATTTATTTGGGCATTTATAACATCAATTATGTTAACATTTCTTTAAAAGGGTAATTACTGTATCATCGTTGTGTCATAAATAAATTAATTAATTTAAAGTCTAAAAATTATAAATAAAATATAATTATGTAGGAAATCTTTTTAGCTTTCTAATTAATATTTATAATCGAATTTATCTTTTGTATAAACCCATATTAAATTTTTTTAGTTATTAAACTTTGATTTTAACTATTTTAACTATTCATTAAATAAAATAATATTAAATGTCATAATCTAATCCAAGTGGACCTAAATGGTCATATTATATTCATAAGGTTGTTTTTGGTAGAATTAAACTTATCCAATAGAATTAGGACATGTGTTAGGGTAATAGTAATATCATATTTACCCTTCGTTACCCTATTTACTATTAACCGCTGTAAAAAAAAGTAAAAAGTTACTATTCACCAAAAAAATTATTTTTATCTCATTGAACCACATTTTACTTAGTGATATCAACCGTGTCTGTCGGATTTTTTAATTTCCATTAACAGAAGCGGTAAAATTAAGTTTTATGCAAAATTCAGTTTTTAACCTACCACTTAGTGGTTTCACTATTCATCAAAAATTGAAAGTTTTCAGAAAAATACCAAAAATTAGGCCTAAGATATATTTGATATTATGAACTCAAAAATTATTTCTATTTTACCAAATTCAAAACATATCAGTTTCATTAATTAATTTAAAAATTAATTCCCGTCGTCAAAACAAATAGCGTGTTCTTAAGAGATAATAACTATCAAAAGATTGACACTTGTTTATGTCTGGTTTAAATGTGAAATTACATCCAATGACCAACATTGTATTAAATTGTAAAAATATATTCTAAATATAATTTCAAACCACTCAAAATAATAATTTATCACTATTAATTATTTCGATTGAAAAAGTTGTTTTTAATTAAAATTTAGTACTTTTCACTATTCATCAAAATATGAAAGTTATCCGAAAATCACCAAAATTTCACCCTAAGCTAATTTCGATATTACGAATCCAAAAATGAATTCCATTTCGAAAAATAAAATTTACAAAATTTCAGAAAGTGGTTATTACTATTCATAACAGCTAGTTTTAATAATATTTTAATTGCATATTGTTGTTTAGTGAAACTCGTTATTGCGTACTACACACGCTATCAAGGAAGGTTGTGATTGCGTGTAATGCAAGGCAAGTCAAGGATGCGTGTTGTGAAAGCTCCTTTTGGTGTAGCGTAAAACACAAGACATTAGTGAAATTGAAAAGAATATTTTTCATAAAATCTTGGGCTGTTACATTCTACCCCCCTTAAAATGAATTTCGCCCTCGAAATTCATCGAGGTTATAAATGGTTTACTACTTGAAAGTTTCTTTAATAGAATCCCACATCGTAAAAAGGAATACCAAAACCAATCTTTAAAAACAAAAGTATGAAACGTAACGGTTACCCAAGTAAACTAATCACTGGGTTTCCACATAGGTGAAAGTATGGTTATGGAAGAGAAATCTAACCATCATGTTCTGATGGAGAGTGGTAGAGAACATGGCTATGGGAAAGCCAGCAATCACAAAGCCATAAATTTGTGACGATCTAGGGTACCATCTGATTAATCATATATAAGAGCACTAGGACAACATTTTGGTTTTCAAGATCGTTTCCCTAAAGTTGAAGAATTAGAATTAGAATAAATACTTACTTTATTTTGGTACAATCTCACTGTTGTTCGTGCCTTGAAAAATTTCCACTTCATCTCTTATATAAATGAAGTTGAATTTGTTATTCAGGAAGTGTTAACAGATCATGTGATAGAATGACGGGTCATTCCATCTGTCTCAAACAAAAGGTTAGCAAAAGTTATTAAATACACATAAGTCATTCTATAGTGAGATTAATCATATATGGTTCCTAAAATGAGCTTATACTTCATATATCATACTTCTTAATATAATAAAACTAGTTTCTACTAAACAGGGACTTCCTGTAGGTCAGTGGTAGGCGATAAATGCCAGTCGCACTTCAGTTGTGGGTTCGATTCCCACAGCCTTGTCCGACGCGATGGGCTGTCGCCCGTCCTGCAGGTTGACCTTTTTCTAAAGTTATATTACTATAACATCCCCTCAATAATATCGAAAAACGTTTTATCCTAACTTATTTCCAACATAATCCATTCTAATCTTTAGGCTTATCTAAAATACATTGGTCCAAGCTCATAGTATAAAGAAAATGATTACTTGAAATGTCACAGAACAATCACGTGAATTCCATCATTTATCCCCCATATATCATAAGATATATCTTGTTGGTCCAATTACAAACATGTAAATACCCTAATCATGTATTCTCTTGAAGAATGAATACCCATTGAACCTTAGTGCAAACATGAATGCAGTTAAAAGTTAACACCTTCCACGTACCAAAATCCTCAATATTCTATATACTCAAACCATGATATCACTTAGTCTTTATATCAATCATGAGCTCATGAATACTGTTAAACATTTCATTTTCTTGTTTTCCCTTCATTATGCGCATATAATCTTATTTCCAAAAATATCTCAATCACTTTGAATACCACATTAGACAAATACATAAATATTCCAATACTCCATAATACAACATTATTTTGGAATCCCATTATATAAACACTTAATCATTCCACCACATCGTTGTCATATTCAACATCGCCAATAGTGATCGCATGTGACTTCCCTTTGTCCTTTGCCTTAAGTGGTTGCTCATGTTGATCATCACTAACCCTTGGATTAGGGCATTTATTAGCATAATGCCCCATTTCCTTGCACTTGAATCATTGAAGTGTTTGTGGTGCGTTCTCTGCAGTGTTTGCTTTATTCACATCATTAGAAACCCTTTTCCATTACTTCGACACTCAGCTGCTCGATGACCTTATTTTCCACACATAAAACATTTTCTAGTCCCTTTAAGACAATCTCCACCATTCTTCTTTCCACACTTTGAGCATAAGGAAACATTCATTTTCTTTTCACCATTATTCTAAGATTTCCCCTTGAACTCCATCTTTTGTTTCTTTTCAAAACCATGAGATGGATATGTAACACCAACTTTTATTTCTACCTTCATAGCACAACGCACAATTTCTTCATAGCTACTAAAGTCTCTTATAGCTAATGCCCTTCGAAGACTTGGTTTTAAGCCACTGAAAAATCGATCAACTTTACTTTCAGGTTGGATGATAATGCCAGATGCATACCTTGCAAGTCTTGTAAAATTCGCTTCGTATATACCAACAGATTCATCATCCTTTTGCTTTAGTTCAAGAAACTCCTTCTCCATATTAGTTCGAAGAATACAAGGGAAGTACTTATTGAAAAATAAGTTCTTGAACTCGTCTCATTCCATGGACTCAATTTCATCTCTTGGCCTCGTATTCTTGATAAGATTCCACCATTGATCAGCTTCACCTTCCAAACGATATACTGCTAAGATGACTTTATCATGTTCAGAACATTGAAGAACTGAAAATATATTTTCAGTGGTACTGATCCATTGTTCAGCAACAAGTGGATGAGAAGACCCCCTGAAAGAAGGTGGACGTTGCCTCATGAAGGACTCAATAGAATATTGTTCCCTTCTCTGCTCATTTGGAAGTCCAGAATGATTTATAGCTTGTGTAAGTATAGCAATAAGATTTTGCACTCCATATCCCATAAAATTTGTTTGTTCAGGAGGAAAATCATTGCATTGTCCATTGCATTGATCAACACAGTTCCTTCGGGTTCCATCCATCATCTAAAACCCAAAAAGAATAATGTGAGAGGCAAAAATCATGCTAGGGAAAACAACATAAAAAAGGGGGAGTACCTTCAATATCTAACATCTTAGGTTTAATTCTATGATCGTTAGCGTAATTCTAGTACTATAACCTATATGTATACTTAACCTTAGGGACATCCCTAGACATACCTTAGAAATATCTCTAGGGATCTCACTAACGTTTCTGCATCCTAGTTTCCAAAGGTTGACTAAACCTTTCCTCTGATACCAACTATAGAGACCCGAAGCATGAAGTACATGGACATTACATTACTTTTGCGGAATACTTAGTACATAACAAAAACAAACACACAAGGATCGTAATAGTTTAGTGTCTTTGGAAACTCGGAATATAATCTTCTAATTGTGGTGAAAGATCTTCAACATCTCCCATAAAGATCTTCCTTTTTTTTACCTAAAACCTTTATTTATATCCCGGGGAAAAGAAAACATAAAAGGGTGAGCTCAAATGCTCAGTAAGGGTAAACAAAAGAAATATCAATCACATCATATTCATATGAACATAACATTTTGGAAATCTTAACCTGCAAAAGAGAGCATAATTTCATAACATGGGATAAATCATGGCAGTGAAATGTAATCACAATAATCATAACTTAAAACATGAAACTTTGTGGCATACACACATAATCATAGAGAATCATTTCATTTTAGTCAAGACTCATTTCCAAGACTATCTTAGTGGACAAAGTCCCTTTCTGAACCGATTCACCCTCGTTTCAGTCCTGTTTCGCTGAACCGGTATAACCTACCATTCCAGCCATGTCTATCTCATGAGATATAAAATCTTTACCCAATGAATTGGAGGGAGATATAGGTCCCACCCATCTCATAATGATACCATTCTTATGTGTGCCAAAAAATCATAAATCATACATCATTGCATAACCCAGGTGATACAAATGGGAATCTTAAACATCATGACATCATAAAACAATTCATATAAGATAAAGGAATTCATAAAAAGAATTCCATCACAGCATAATAAAATCAATGTAATAATAGGGATAAAAATAGAACCTTTTATTATCTTATATGGAATATAATTTTGATAAAACACTTGAACTCCATTCTTGAGGAAAATATCTTTTCTTCTTCAAAAACATTTTTCCTTTCTTAACATGTCATAAAACTTTAAACTAAAAGTAGTTGATTAAAAATAAACATGAAAACTTGTAAAGGAAGATTCTTGGAAATAATGTTTTAAAAATCCATTCATGCCGTATAAGTTAAAAAAACATTCTTCTTGTACTTTTGTCAGAAAAGTCAAAAAGTACCTCGTACGAAAAAAACGACAAAAGATTCCTTTCATATATTTTAATAAAAACTCACCTAAGGGTAAAATTGGATTTAAAAAATTGTAGGAGAATGTAAATAATATTACATATTTAGGAAACATGTATGTGGATGATAAAATACACCCCAGTAAATACTAAAGTATAAACAATCTCGGATAAAAATGAGATTGTGATATTTCCCTTAACTTAGGTCTGATTTGCTTTGTACATGTCCGAAGCTCCTGTATAATGGTTTAAATAATGTTATTGACTTATTCCAGAATCATACATATTGATATGATATCATATATGGTCATATTCTTAGCTTCTTATTAGTAATATTTCATTGTTACTTGTTACTCGGGTCTTTATTGCCTTTTGTTCTTATGCGTATTTTGCCGAATAAATTCTTATTCTTCTTTTAAGGTTATAGATACCTTATATCCAGAATGGTATTAGTGTAACATATATCATATTTATTAATTCAATTCATTTATATAATTACTATGTAATGATGATCATGTAGAATGAGTCGCATCACATCGTGGAGACGGTATTCCGTACGTACGCACGAGCGATGATATTGTTCTCATGATCGTGGAATTGTATTCAAGTGTATTTATACTAATTTAGTATCAATATCACTTTAAAATAATAATATAACGGTATTATTTACACCATTATACCCATCCAAGTAAGGTGGTGGTGGAAAATAGATTTCACCACAGTGTGGAGACGGTATTCCGTACGTACGCACGCGCGGTGATTTCGTTTTCCGTAGGATGGATAGATGGTGAAATAGGGTTGTTTAATACTTATAATAACATATCAGTATATGAGTGATACTGATGTTATTACTTCATAATGAAACAACCTAAGAAGAAGAAGTGGAAGAAGAAATAAAGGTGAAAGAATCGGTAACGGAAATTACCTCTTCTATGAAGCGCCTCTTTGAATCCTCCACTTAGGGAACTAAGATTGGTCTTTGAAGAAGACCAGGACCTCCAGGATTATTCTAGGGAAGTGGAGAAGGGATTTTGGCAGGGTTTGGCCGAGCTTTAGTGCTCAAATTGGTGTGAGGAGGAGGGGGAGGAGGTGCCCTTTTATAAGGGAGGAGAGGGGCACCTTAGGAATATCTCAAAATATTATTTTATATTAAAGTCAAAATCGGTTTATAATAGTTACAAAGGGTCTTATTTCGAAGGTAAAGTGGGGATGGGTATAAATCCTATCAACCAATAGGATTTAGAAAAGTTTAGGTTATTATTTTAACCTTATCTATTATATTTAACTCTAAGTTAAATAATTTAACTTTTACCGTGTCTTTTTGTTTTCTTACACTATATGGTTAATACACTTACTATAACATGCCAAACGAACCCCAAGTTGTTTATTATTAATATATATATATATCCTTATATAAGTCATTTGGCCGATCCTTAGATTTTTAGGAATAAAATAACAATTAATAATATAATATTTGATTTAAAAACTATTTTGTGTCAATTTTGTCACTATTTGATATATGATTTTTGTGAAAGTCATAACAGAATTATATGTTCGAAACAAGTTGATTAAATCAACACTAATATATCATAGTAATCTAGAAAATTATTGTAATTCATAAAAAGTCTCAAATTACATTTATTTGGGCATTTATAACATCAATTATGTTAACATTTCCTTAAAAGGGTAATTACTGCATCATCGTTGTGTCATAAATAAATTAGTTTATTTAAAGTCTAAAAATTATAAATAAAATATCATTATGTAGGAAATATTTTTAGCTTTCTAATGAATATTTATAATCGAATTTATCTTATGTATAAACCCATATTAAAAATGTTTTAGTTTTTAAACTTTGATTTTAACTATTTTAACTATTCATTAAATAAAATAATATTAAATGTCATAATCTAATCCAAGTGGACCTAAATGGTCATATTATATTCATAAGGTTGTTTTTGGTCGAATTACACTTATCCAATAGAATTAATACATGTTTTAGGGTAATAGTAATATCATATTTACCCTTAGTTACCCTATTTACTATTAACCGCGGTAAAAAAAAGTAAAAAGTTACTATTCACCAAAAAATTATTTTTATCTCATTGAACCACATTTTACTTACTGATATCAACCGTGTCTGTCGGATTTTTGAAATTCCATTAATAGAAGCGGTAAAATTATGTTTTATGCAAAATTTAGTTTTTAACCTACCACTTAGTGGTTTCACTATTCATCAAAAATTGAAAGTTTTCAGAAAAATACCAAAAATTAGGCCTAAGCTATATTTGATATTATGAACTCAAAAATGATTTCTATTTTACCAAATTCAAAACATATCAGTTGAATTAATTAATTTAAAAATTAATTCCCGTCGTCAAAACAAATAGCGCGTTCTTATGAGATAATAACTATCAAAAGATTGACACTTGTTTATGTCTGGTTTAAATGTGAAATTACATCCAATGACCAACATTGTATTAAATTGTAAAAATATATTCTAAATATAATTTCAAACCACTCAAACTAATAATTTATCACTATTAATTATTTCGATTGAAAAAGTTGTTTTTAATTAAAATTTAGTACTTTTCACAATTCATCAAAATATGAAAGTTATCCGAAAATCACCAAAATTTCACCCTAAGCTAATTTCAATATTACGAGTCAAAAAATTAATTCCATTTTGAAAAATAAAATTTACAAAATTTCAAAAAGTGGTTATTACTATTCATAACGGCTAGTTTTAATAATATTTTAATTGCATATTGTTGTTTAGTGAAACTCGTTTTTGCGTACTACACACACTATCGAGGAAGGTCGCGATTGCGTGTAATGAAAGGAAAGTCAAGGATGCATGTTGTGCAAGCTCCTTTTGGTGTAGCGTACAACACAAGACATTAGTGAAATTAAAAAGAACATTTTTCATAAAATCTTGGGCTGTTACAAGAAAGGTGAGGGTAGCCGGAGAGGCGTGAGGTAGTCGGGGGGGGGGGGGGGGTGCTAGACCAGGCTGTGACCAGTAGGGGAGGCACCGGAGAACCAGGTCATGAATAGAAGAGGATGCGCCAGTAGGGGAGGTGCCAGTGAAGGATTTTCCAGAGATGGTCGCACTAGAAAGATGGATGGTAATGGGGTAAGAGAGTTAGCGCGACCCATAGGGTTATAAGGGGAGGATAAAATGTGTGGGTAGAGATGGGGGAGGGGTTCGCGACAAGCTGGAGGAGGGGAAAACAGAATTAAAATCAAAATAAAAGAAAAATTATAGTAAACATATTAATAAGAAGAATAGTAATAATAATAATAATTATAATAATAATTTTTATAAACATAATATGATCTTAATAAACATAATAAACTTAATTATTTTAATAATATGTTAATAATAATATTAAATTTTTTTAATCATAATAATTATAACAATAGAATTATAAAAATATTAATATTCATTTCATTCATTAGTGATATTAATATGATTTTTTTTAATAATAATGAAAATAATAATTTTAATAATACCAAAAACAAGAACAATATTAATAAAAATACTATTAGCCACAATAATAATATTATATTATTGTAGTTAAAAAGTTCTTTTCATATCATTTTAATGTGCCGTCCAAAATTTTTTTCATTTTATTTATTTATTTTAAAGTGTCGGGAAACTGCGCGATTACCCTGCTCGTCCATAAAAATTTTAATTGTAAGGATGATAACAATTTTTTACTCTAAATAATAATAATATCAATAACATTTATAATAATTATAATAATATTACTGGAACTTTTAATAATAAAAATAAAAATCATCATTTCATTTTTAATAGTAATAATTTCAATAACAATTTTTTATAATAGTAATAAAGTTTAATAACAAAACAAATTTAATAAGAATACTAATATTGTCTACAATAATAATAATATTATTATTATGTTTAAAAAACAAGATTGATTTATCTTATTTTCAACACTGATTTCAACTAAATTTCATTATTCTTCTAAATTTTTAATTTATTTTGAAAATCAGGTAGGTTGCACGGTCTCCGAGCCATGCCCTTCCCATGCGCTTGGTGCCTCTAAACCCAAAACATGCATTTTTTCTCAAAAAAACTAAAACATTTGATACATTGACCCACCCAAATACTGAACCAAGTCGGAACCAATGAAAATTTGAAATCCAAGTGTGAAACTTCTCCCCACCATAGTTCTTTCCGCCCCCGAAAATCCACAACTAAAGCCGAACCCCAAAGTTGAAACTGATACCCCCTTATAGTTCAAGGATACCTCCAAAATCTGGAAAAAGGGAAAGAGGAAAAAGACTTGTTAGTAAAGAAAGATACTTACAAATTAAACTCGAGAGTCCCGAAATAGACTCCCCGCTAAGTGGAAACTACCACCAAAAGTGTAAACACCTCCAATTGAATGGTCTGATAAGAACATAAATTTGATGACGCCCAAACCAGCCTTAAAACATGAACATCCTAAACACCAAAAAGAAGAACACATATCTTCCAAAACAACAAGAAAAATACCATATCTATATTTACTGAAGATAGAACTTAATGTTTGGTGGTTTCACACGAGACCACCCACCACCAAACTGATACCCGAAATGAATCTTTGATACTGACATATGGAATCCTAATTGAAATCCCTACCATAAGGATTGGTCTAACACTAAATTGCTTTAGTTGAAACTCTATGAAACCCTTTATGGGTCTCCCCATTATAATAACTGACCAGCATGACTGATTAGCTCATAACGACATGAAAAACTTGGGGGATTCTTGTACAACAAATCCCCCACTACAAGTGAACCGATTTGTAAAAATACAAAACAAATAGAATAAAAATGTTAGAATAAGATCCATTACACCCTATAGGGGGTTCTTGACTATGCACCAACTTCACTCCGAGACCTATGGATGAATATCAAATGTTTGAAGAATATCCAACCTTTAAATCAAGCTTTAGAGACCCCCCGAATGACAATTCTCATTCTAGTTCCACAAGAAACCATACTGCAATTGAGACAAAAACATCAAACAGAACACACCCCGATATCCCCTTACTTCTACACAGAACATTCTACAACAAAAGAGCTAAAATGGTGCATTCACATCATCCCTTGTTACTCCAAACTATAATGAAATACATAAAACCATCACTGAACATGACCATTTCTATTGAGAGAAACATTACATGGAGGGGGACTTTAAAATTAGTTTTAAATAACATGTGATTCCTACAAATGGACATAAGAGCCTCTTATGATCCAACTTTCTACACTGGTAGTCTAGCATGAATCCATTCTTATATAATACCAACGAAAGAACCAAATGCCCATTAAGATAGTATCCAACACTTCCAACTCCAGACTGGTCACCTTTCCTCATTAGAATTTCCTTAACCACTTTTGGATAGAGCATATATACACAATAGTGTCAAAATACACCTTTGACAACATAGAAAAACCAAGGAGACCAATACTCACTTAAACTCCTCTAGCATCTGCCATCCTGCTATGAGAGGATCCACTTAATCAAAAAAGAAAAAAGGATAGAATTAGCACTGGCACTCAAAAGGGAAAGTCTTTACTTTGATCAACTGAAGGGCTGACCAATAACGAACTATCCATATCCATACTTCAATCGAGAATTAACTCTTTATGGGGGTTTAAACTATCAAAGAATGAAGACCAAAGACCCAATAAAACCGGTCTATTTACCAACATATTCCACAAACCAACATCGAACACATGATGGGAAACCATCACAATTTTTCCCTAACACCCTCAAGAGGGACCAATATCCAACACTCCAAACCAACTCCCCAACAAAACATGACATGGAAGATCATTAAAAAAAGATATTTTTAAACTCAAAACACCCCACTACAAGATTCCCAAAACAGAAAAAGACATACAACACATCCAAGGATAGTCAAATACTCTGTCATTTATTTGAAAAATCTCTTGAAAATGGAACCAAGTGGGTGGGCTGTCCAAACACCTAGGGTACCTCATGGGCCTTACACATGCATTCTCTCATGTCAATAAGGAACCAATTCACCTTCCACATATAAATCCTGCATGTGGTTACCCATGTAAATACCAAATTTTAGAACCAAATTATTTCCATTTTCCAAAACAACAATCGATCCACACCTCCTCTTTTCAAAACCAATAGTCATAAGGTTAAAACCCATTTCAATATTTCACAAAAACCGCTTTAGAAAAGGTCGATCCTTTAAATAAAACCCACTTTGATTCTCAATTTTTTTTGTAAAATCACTAATTATCCAAACAATAATTCATTTTCAAACCTTTCCTATCAATTTTCAAACATTTCATCTCATTCAAAATACCTTTCACTGGTTTAAAAAATTCAATTGAAAACATAATTTTAAAAACCACTTCAAAATCATCCAAGTTCTCGAAACAATTATGTTTTTAAATAATAAAATCTCGATTATAAAAATTAAATCTCAGTCTGCACAAAAACCATTTTATGAAAATCCTCCTTTCCTAAATATCATTCAAAATAGTTATAAAAAACCCATTTTCCACCATTTTTGAAAATCAAGCCATTCCCAATTTAAAATAAAGGTTTAATAAATTTTCAATTAGATGTTTTCAAAATTATTTCCAAAACCCAAAGGGACACAAGTCAACGCAAGAGAAAATTAGTTCCAACTGGTGACTTGTGTCACGACCCGCCCTCGGGGTCCGTGCCGTGACTACCCCAAGCCCGCCTTCCATAGGCCAGGGGCTGGCGACTAGCACCAAGGCGTAAATCCTGATAAAAAGGGAAGGCATTGCCTTTGTAAAGTAAACAAACACCACAGAGTAAGCAAGCGGAAAGTAAACACTAAGCAAAAGCAGAGTACAACTGAATGTGCGGAAAGAGTAAATGGGCGAGTATACAAACCCAAACAGAAAGTAAAGTACAACTCGAAAGGGAAAACGGCAACTGAAAGGTAAAAGCCGCTACACCGAGCTGTCCACTGGAAATCCCACCTGAAGGGTGGGTACAGATAGCTCCACTGCTCCATGGGTCCCTCCGTCCGCTCCGAGCACGTCCCGCCCAGTGGTCCACCTCCGGGTACCGTCCCGCTCTGTAAGCCTCAGCTAAGGTCAACGTTGTCCGTCGTCTGCAACCAACACAACGTAGTGCGGGCAAAGCCCATGCAGGGGTGAGTATAAGCTACTCAGTAGGGACCCCGAGACCCCTGAAGGTCTCTCAAAATCCACAAAGGATAAATCACAAAGAAAGGTACAATCACGAAGTAACAACCGACACTGCTTAGGTATATGCCCATACATATACCTAAGTCATCAATTTCAAATACGCTCCAACCTCCGAGCCCAAGTACAACTCAGTCCACACAGGAAAGTAAACGTATTCCACACAGGAAAGAAAAACGTAATCCACACAAGATAGCACAACACAATCCACACAGGAAAGCAACAGGATTCAGCTCACACTGGTATACTTCTTCAAAGGACGATAAAGATGATTTCTGATCCATCTAAGTCGTCGGACCCACGAAGGATCGATAGGTAACTAACCCCCGCAAAAGACCCACATAGGATCGGGCCCACGTAGGACCTGTAGATAAGCACCGCAAAGACCCACATAGGATCAGGCCCACACAGGACCTGTAGATAATCACCGCAAGACCCACACAGGATCGGGCCCACACAGGACCTATAGGCGCTGGTTCACACAGGACCGCTGAGCGCAAAGACCCACACAGGATCGGGCCCACACAGGACCTGTAGCACTGATCCACGTAGGATCGCTGAGTGCTGTAGTCGTCGTCGTCGAATCCACACAGGATCTCTGTACTGTCATCGTCACAGTCACAGTAGCAGTAGTCTCAGTAATAGTCACAGTAACAGTCGCAGCCAGCACTAGGGTTCCCGCACACAGCAAGCTCGATCGGAGGGTCCGCTCCACGAGCCGAGAGGCTGATACATCAACTGTCACAAAGTCCAGAGTTGATGTATCCAAAAGTTCCGTATCGTCAATAGGAACTCAACGCAACAGACGGCGCGTCAATCAGACGCCCGGTCTGAGAGTTATTGGCATTTTCGTCCCCGGGGCCCGGTTGGTTTCTAAGGAAAAAACCAACCCGACCGTATTCCACCTGCGTCCAAACCTCGGGCGGAGTATGCCAAAAGATCCGTCTCACTTAGAGGAATTCAACGAAACAGACGGCGCGTCAATCGGACGCCCGGTCTGTTAACTATTGGCATTTCCGTCTCACACCCACCCTGGGAAACTTCCCAGGAGGTCACCCATCCTGGTCACTACTCTAGGCCAAGCACACTTAACTACGAAGTTTTAACCACGTAGGCTCCTGAAAAGGAAGGTGCTCCTTGAGTATAGTATACCGAAACGACCGTCTCGATCCAATGATCGCGTTGCCGCTGACGGCGCGTCGTTCGGAGGCCCGAAGCTCAAGTTATGAGCATTTGAACGAAATCGATTCGAAAACGGGGGGTCTGGGTCCGGGCGGACCCAGCCTGACCCGGATCCGAACCGAACCGGGTCGGACCGACCCGGTCCGCTGGACCCGGCCAGGCCGGTGGCGGCGCGGCGGCGCGGCCCGGCCAGCGGCGGCGCGGCCAGGTGCCGCGCATGTGCCGCACGCGGGGGGTATAACCCCCCCTTTTTTCGGATCTCGGCCGGCCTAAGGCCGACCATTTCTTCTCTCACGCGGGACCCGCGGGTCCCGCCTCCTAACCAAACCGGCGGCCGGCGCGGCCGGCCGCCTTCTTCTCCTCCACCGCGGCCGTGGCCGTGGCTCTTCCTCGATCCCCGGTGCCCGGCCGCCCCTGGCTGCTCCGCCGCGGCCGTAGGGCCGCAGCCCTTCTTGTTCTCCGGGGCCGGCGGCGCGGCTGCCGCCGGTCTTCCCGTCTCGTTGCGGCCCGGCTGCCGTCGGTCTTCCCGTCTCGCCGCGGCCCGGAACCGGCCGCGGTGTTCGTCGTCCGGCACGGTGCGACGGCACCGCTCCCCTCCGCCGCGCCTTCGATTCCCCTTGACGCGGCGCGACGGCGTCGCGTTGTTGATGATTCTTCCACGGTGCGGCGCGACGGCGCCGCGCAATATAATCGCACGATTATCCGCGTGGTGCGACGGCACCACGCCACCTTGTTTCCACCCGCAAGGTAAATCAACAAGAACGATGGAGGGGGTTCGGCCGTGTTCATGCGGTCCGGCCCCCCTCACGTTAAATGATAACACAACGTAAATATCCTTTCGTTAATCATGCCAGAACCATCAACAGGAATAAATAATTAAACAAAAAATCAACAACCCCTACCTTGGGTATAGGTTCGAAGATTTGTTAATGTCCCGCGGAAGACAACGTCGCAGAGGTCGGGCGTCGCGGTAGTCGTTCATCAAATCCGATGACGAAGAGGTACGTCGTTGGCGAATCTTCGTATGCCGACGAAGGGAGTCCGAGGAGGAAGCGGCGTTCCCTTTCGTTGACACGGAAGATGAAGAAGAGAGGAGCGGCGTTCTTCGTCGGAGCTTGAGCGTTCTTCGTCAAGCTTGAGCGTTCTTCGTCAAAGTTTGAAGAAGAAAGGAAATCTCTCAAAAAGAAATCCACACAAGTTGGCTAACAAAATAAAATAAGGTCCCTCCTTATTTTATTCACCAAGCCTAGGAATTCAAAACTTCAAAATCAAAAACATAACACTTAATTAATTAACATGTCATGTGTAATTAATTAGATGTTAAGTTTACAAACATTTAAGAGGGAGAGAGGGGAGTTTAAGGGGGAAGTTGAGAGGTTTAGGTTCGTGTGGGTCCCACCACACTTAATCCTCTCAAGGGAGGTTAAGTGGGTGTGGGTCCCACCCCTAACTCCTTTTGAGAGGAGTTAACCTACAAAAGTGAAATAAAAAGAATCCACTTTTTTTATTCAACTTTTTATAAATCTCCCAAAAACTAACTTTCAACCCGCAACAAACGCAACTTCCGAAAAGGTCTCTTTAAGCGAATATCGGTGCTGCGAGTTCGTCGGTGCCCTCGGATTTCAATTCCGAGCATCGGATCAAAAGTTAGGAAAACCCGCTCGTTGGTTCACTGAACGTACCCGAGCCAAACTTCGGAAATTGATTCCGGGCACTCCGGGCCTCGGAATCAGGTGCCGTCAGAAACCGCGCTCTTGTAAAATTCTAAAGAAAATTAAGAAAAAATTTCCCTTGAATTTTACGGGTCTTTACATTACTCCCACCTCAGGGCTTTACGTCCCCGTAAAGATACATCAAAACTAGGGAAACAAATGAGGGTACTGAGCACGCATCTGAGCCTCCCGTTCCCATGTGCTCACCCGGAGATTCCCGTGCTGCCATCTGATGCGCACAAGAGGAATCGATCTCCCACGCAGGACCCGCTCCTGTCTATCCTCTATCTCCACCGGGACCTCCGTAAAAGTCGCCCCATCGTCAACGACAAGCTCCCCATGGTCAATGATGTGCGTCGGGTCGTGCACGTATATCCTCAGCTGAGATACGTGGAAGACGTCGTGCACCCGGTGCAACTGAGGTGGTAGAGCCAGGCGATAAGCCACCTCACCAATCCTGCTGAGAACCTGGAAGGGTCCGATGAAGCGCGGAGATAACTTGCCGCCTCGGCCAAATCTCCGAATACCACTTCGAGGTGAGATCCGCAAGAAGACGTGGTCGCCATCCTCGAACTCCAGTGGCCTCCGCCTCCTGTCAGCGTATGACTTCTGCCGGCTCTGAGCTGTACTCATCCGCCCCTGGATGACCTGGACCATCTCAGGTCCCACAAGAGCTGCAAGATTTCTTCTTTGCCGATAAGAGAAATCTGGTCTCATCCCCTAGATGAACCACGTTCCTTGCCTAATATAGTCAATCCCGTCATGATTAGTTAATTCATGGCACGGATGACGTCGTAAGGCCTCGACGCTGCTACCAAGAGATCCAACCGTTACTCTCGCCTCCAAGGGTTGAGTCACACTGTCGGCATTAGTGTGTGGTCACTGGGTTCCCTCCAGTACAAATCTCGCAAGTGAGGGTCAAGTCAACAGTTTTTAACCGGCACCTCTTAGTAAAAACAAACAAAAGACAAGATAACAAATGTTACCAAGGAAAACATCTTTTATTACTTCAACATAAAGTACAAGGACTCAAGGCAACACAAACTACAAAGCTAGAGGGATTATGGGCCAAGGCCTCTATGCCTAAAGCTAGTCCCGCACTAGTCCACCCGCTTCCGGAGCTCCATCCCTGAAGTGTACAGTGTCCTGTCACGACTCTGAGATACTGCTCACTAACCTAAGACTGCTGAGGTACTCCTCCTGTCGAGTTCCGCGGGTCTGCCGCCAACTACCGGGCGCTCCGTCCGCTGAGGGTCTGCTGCCAAATACCGGGCGCTCACCCAAATAGCCTACAGAGGTACTCCTCCAGTCGAGTATCGCGGGTCTGCTGCCAACTACCAGGCGCTCCGTCCGCCGTGGGTCTGCCGCCAAGTACCGGGCGCTCCGTCCACTGGGCTAGTCGACTCACTCCAAGTCGAGTCTGTCGAGCAGTCTTCAGGTCTCAGCCGGCTACACGGTCTCCGTACTCCGTACGCTCGTCTCCAGTATCGCAGGTCTTCCGCTACAACCAAGCGCACCAGCTCTATCGAGTAAAACAGAAGATTCAGCTCACACAGGTATACATCTTCGGATGACAATAAAGATGATCCCTGATTCATATAGAAAATATCAGAGTTCGTGGTAGAACCGAACTCCTTTGATACCAATTTGTCACGACCCGCCCTCGGGGTCCGTGCCGTGACTACCCCAAGCCCGCCTTCCATAGGCCAGGGGCTAGCGACTAGCACCAAGGCGTAAATCCCGATAAAAAGGGAAGGCATTGCCTTTGTAAAGTAAACAAACACCACAGAGTAAGAAAGCGGAAAGTAAACACTAAGCAAAAGCAGAGTACAACTGAATGTGCGGAAAGAGTAAATGGGCCAGTATACAAACCCAAACTGAAAGTAAAGTACAACTCGAAAGGGAAAACATCAACTGAAAGGTAAAAGCCGCTACACCGAGCTGTCCACTGGAAATCCCACCTGAAGGGTGGGTACAGATAGCTCCACTGCTCCATGGGTCCCGCCGTCCGCTCCGAGCACGTCCCGCCCAGTGGTCCACCTCCGGGTACCGTCCCGCTCTGTAAGCCTCAGCTAAGGTCAACGCTGTCCGTCGTCTGCAACCAACACAATGTAGTGCGGGCAAAGCCCGTGCAGGGGTGAGTATAAGCTACTCAGTAGGGACCCCGAGACCCCTGAAGGTCTCTCAAAATCCACAAAGGATAAACCACAAAGAAAGGTACAATCATGAAGTAACAACCGACACTGCTTAGGTATATGCCCATACATATACCTAACTCATCAATTTCAAATATGCTCCAACCTCCGAGCCCAAGTACAACTCAGTCCACACAGGAAAGTAAACGTATTCCACACAGGAAAGCAAAACGTAATCCACACAGGATAGCACAACACAATCCACACAGGAAAGCAACAGGATTCAGCTCACACTGGTATACTTCTTCAAAGGACGATAAAGATGATTTCTGATCCATCTATGTCGTCGGACCCACGAAGGATCGATAGGTAACTAACCCCCGCAAAAGACCCACACAGGATCGAGCCCACGTAGGACCTGTAGATAAGCACCGCAAAGACCCACACAGGATCGGGCCCACACAGGACCTGTAGATAATCACCGCAAGACCCACACAGGATCGGGCCCACACAAGACCTGTAGGCGCTGGTTCACACAGGACCGCTGAGCGCAAAGACCCACACAGGATCGGGCCCACACAGGACCTGTAGCACTGATCCACGTAGGATCGCTGAGTGCTGTAGTCGTCGTCGTCGAATCCACACAGGATCTCTGTACTGTCGTCGTCGCAGTCACAGTAGCAGTAGTCTCAGTAATAGTCACAGTAACAGTCGCAGCCAGCACTAGGGTTCCCACACACAGCAAGCTCGATCGGAGGGTCCGCTCCACGAGCCGAGAGGCTGATACATCAACTGTCACAAAGTCCAGAGTTGATGTATCCAAAAGTTCCGTATCGTCAATAGGAACTCAACGCAACAGACGGCGCGTCAATCAGACGCCCGGTCTGAGAGTTATTGGCATTTTCGTCCCCGGGGCCCGGTTGGTTTCTAAGGCAAAAACCAACCCGACCGTACTACACCTGCGTCCAAACCTCAGGCGGAGTATGACAAAAGATCCGTCTCACTTAGAGGAATTCAACGAAACAGACGGCGCGTCAATCGGACGCCCGGTCTGTTAACTATTGGCCTTTCCGTCTCACACCCACCCTGGGAAACTTCCCAGGAGGTCACCCATCCTGGTCACTACTCTAGGACAAGCACGCTTAACTACTGAGTTTTAACCACGTAGGCTCCCGAAAAGGAAGGTGCACCTTGAGTATAGTATACCGAAACGACCGTCTCGATCCAATGATCGCGTTGCCGCTGACGGCTCGTCGTTCGGAGGCCCGAAGCTCAAGTTATGAGCATTTGAACGAAATCGATTCGAAAACGGGGGGTCCGGGTCCGGGCCGACCCGGCCCGACCCCGATCCGAACCGAACCGGGTCGGACCGACCCGGTCCGCTGGACCCGGCCCGGCCAGCGGCGGCGCGGCCAGGTGCCGCGCATGTGCCGCACGCGGGGGGTATAACCCCCCGTTTTTTCGGATCTCGGCCGGCCTAAGGCCGGCCATTTCTTCTCTCACGCGGGACCCGCGGGTCCCGCCTCCTAACCAAACCGGCGGCCGGTGCGGCCGGCCGCCTTCTTCTCCTCCGCCGCGGCCGTGGCCGTGGCTCTTCCTCGATACCCGGTGGCCAGCCGCCCCTGGCTGCTCCGCCGCGGCCGTAGGGCCGCAGCCCTTCTTGTTCTCCGGCGCCGGCGGCGCGGCTGCCGCCGGTCTTCCCGTCTCGCTGCGGCCCGGCTGCCGTCGGTCTTCCCATCTCGCCGCGGCCCGGAACCGGCCGCGATGTTCGTCGTCCGGCGCGGTGCGACGACACCGCGCCCCTCCGCCGCGCCTTCGATTCCCCTTGACGCGGCGCGACGGCGTCGCGTTCTTGATGATTCTTCCACGGCGCGGCGCGATGGCGCCGCGCAATATAATCGCACGATTATCCGCGTGGTGCGACGGCACCACGCCACCTTGTTTCCACCCGCAAGGTAAATCAACAAGAACGATGGAGGGGGTTCGGCCGTGTTCATGCGGTCCGGCCCCCCTCACGTTAAATGATAACACAACTTAAATATCCTTTCGTTAATCATGCCAGAACCATCAACAAGAATAAATAATTAAACAAAAAATCAACAACCCCTACCTTGGGTATAGGTTCGAAGATTTGTCATCGTCCCGCGGAAGACAACGTCGCGGAGGTCGGGCGTCGCGGTAGTCGTTCATCAAATCCGATGACGAAGAGGTACGTCCGAAGAGGTACGTCGTTGGAGAATCTTCGTATGCCGACGAAGGGAGTCCGAGGAGGAAGCGGCGTTCCCTTTCGTTGACACGGAAGATGAAGAAGAGAGGAGCGGCGTTCTTCGTCGGAGCTTGAGCGTTCTTCGTCAAGCTTGAGCGTTCTTCGTCAAAGTTTGAAGAAGAAAGGAAATCTCTCAAAAAGAAATCCACACAAGTTGGCTAACAAAATAAAATAAGGTCCCTCCTTATTTTATTCACCAAGCCTAGGAATTCAAAACATCAAAATCAAAAACATAACACTTAATTAATTAACATGTCATGTGTAATTAATTAGATGTTAAGTTTACAAACATTTAAGAGGGAGAGAGGGGAGTTTAAGGGGGAAGTTGAGAGGTTTTGGTTCATGTGGGTCCCACCACACTTAATCCTCTCAAGGGAGGTTAAGTGGGTGTGGGTCCCACCCCTAACTCCTTTTGAGAGGAGTTAACCTACAAAAGTGAAATAAAAAGAAACCACTTTTTTTTATTCAACTTTTTATAAATCTCCCAAAAACTAACTTTCAACCCGCAACAAACGCAACTTCCGAAAAGGTCTCTTTAAGAGAATATCGGTGCTGCGAGTTCATCGGTGCCCTCAGATTTCAATTCCGAGCATCGGATCAAAAGTTAGGAAAACCCGCTCGTTCGTTCACTGAACGTACCCGAGCCAAACTTCGGAAATTGATTCCGGGCACTCCGGGCCTCGGAATCAGGTGCCGTCAGAAACCGCGCTCTTGTAAAATTCTAAAGAAAATTAAGAAAAAATTTCCCTTGAATTTTACGGGTCTTTACAACTTGGACATATGGTTAGAAGAAATATTCAAATCACTGCACTATCATATAGAGTGTACTAGGGTAATGTCTCAGGCTCCACATGGCTTTCCAGGACTTGCGAGCTTGATGAGACCATTGACCATGTTATCTTTTCATTTCCCCCAAACAAGATTAACCACAAAGACCCAAGACTCAGAAAAACCTCATGTTCACCTAGTAGCTCGAGTCCCGCCATGAGGTGTGCTGGCTAGGCACCTTAATCGTAGCCATAAAACTGAGTTCTGACCCCCTTAAATCTGCTCTACCCTAACTCTTTCTAACGAACATGACCTAAGAGATCTGAGTGGCTCTGATAACATTTTTTCATTAACCAAGCTGGGTAACCATCCAATCGACGCCCAACCTGGTCTGCAGTAAGGACTCAGGGGTGTACCCAATCCCCACGGGCTTTCACAAGGGCCCAACTATGAAATTTAATACATGGGAATGATTTACCCAAAATAATAAACACAAAAAAATAACAAGATAAAAAAATTAAAACTAAAAAACTAACAACCATAGAAGTTCTTAAACTATGATCAGATTTAATGTTTACAACTCGACTCAAAACCCAAAGGAAAATACAATGAAGAAAAACTAAAACTCAAACACAATCCTCCAAGAAACACAAGAAGCGATATCCCCAAGCTACCAACACCAACCTCCATGAGAAGGCCACCAACAACTCGAACCGCCATTGCTAATCATGATGCCTCAACCTGGGATACACATAGAATAAGGACTACATACACCCAATGGTGTATGTAGGTTGTGCTTAGGAGCCTAGTAGGATGTCACCCAACAAAAAGATTCCATGACACAACATCAAAGAGATAGTTTAACATATTTATTCAATTTCATTCTCTTAAAACACTTTTAAGGAAAATGTTTACAAGCTAAAGGTTAAAAAGGAATACCTGAATATTTTTTTTCAAAAACACTACTTTAAAGTGGAACAGAAAATTCATAAAGAACACACACACACTCAATAGGTATTCTTTATGCTGAAGGAAGGCACCACGTCATGAATAGTAGAGAACTGTTGGTAAATACCCTAAGGTTCATCTAGCTTGAGTGGGGCCGTAGAGACATCTTATCTTGGTGTACACATGGAATAGGAACCACAATAATCTATATTCTCATGCAAGAGGCACTAGTAGGGAAAACACCCATAACCTAGTGGTTTATAATCATCATAAAGTTTTAGTTAGTGTTGTATCATCAATATCGCTAGATGAAATAGGGATGAACCACTTACATATCATCTAGCATACTAGTATTAGTCCTTCTACCTAGATACCCGAGGTTTCCCTATCTGCTCGATTTAAAGTTCACAGGCACACACACCATATTTTTCATATCAAAGACCAACAATTTCATAGAAATATTGATTCCTTTCAAAATAATTCATTTCCATTCACACACACCATTGAAAAGAGAATTTCAATAGTTTTTCATCACTTATAAATATTTCCCAATTTCCCCTTTTTATAACACAAGAAAGCATGCAATTAAGACCAACCAAAACAATGACCAACCCCCTTCATGAAACCACTCATACTTTGAAATGTTATTAAAATAATCTTTTCACCTTTTAGAAAATTTTAAAAATTACACATAAAATGAACAATAAGGAAAAGACACCCAAAGTGATTCATTTTCTTTTGTAAATATCTATTTAAATATACAAACTTCTCAAGGACTTTGAAAATGAAATTTTCACCATCCAAACAACCCATACAATAGATTCTAGAAATAGTACATCAAAGAACACACCAAAACACAACCAATTCCCATTTTAAAAATCCAATCCCAATCATTAGACACACAAAACACTTAAAAACAGAAAACAAATCACATAATCAAACCAAATAATACATTAATAAATTTAAAAAAACATATTAAATTAATCTAATGATTCTAGGGCACATAACCACCTACCTTGAACAAAGATGCTACAGGAAGATAGTGCGGAATTACAATCAAACATTGACCATGCCAGAAGAAACCACAGGATTGAAAAATGTAACAATAAATGGAAATATTAAACCCCTTATAATAAGATTCAACCCTAACTCAAACCCCATATCCACTGAAGAAACCCAAACTCAAAGAAAAAGGAGGAGAGACTTATCCAGAAGGGTGCCACACACGTGAAAGGAGAGAGAGGAGCTGGAGTAGTGCCAAACAATGGGGGGGGGGGGAAGGCCATGACCAATTGGGGAGGAACCGATGGACAAGGGTGCGGCTAGTAGAGGAGGAACCAGAAGACCAAGTCGCGACCAACTGGGGAAGTGCCCGTGGAGGACATTCCAGGGACAGCTACGCTAGAAAGGGGGATGGACATGGGGGTATAGGTGTGGCACAACCCATAGGGTTTTAGGGGGGAGGATAAAAGGAATAGGTAGAGAGGGGGAGGGGGTTGCGATGGGATGGATGAGGGGAGAATAAAACTAAACTCAAAATAAAAGAAAAATGATAGTAAATATATTAACAAGTATAATAATAATAATAATAATAATAAACTTAATATGATATTAAAAAACGTAATAAACTTAACAAAATTTAATAAAATGTTAATAATAATAACAATAATTTTTAATCATAATAATAATAAAAACAAAATGACAAAAATATAAATATTCGATTCATTTTTTAGTGATATTAATATCAACAAAAATTTTAATAACAGTTATAATAATAATTTTAATAAAAAAAGAAAAATATTAATAAAAATACTATTAGTTTTAGTAATAATAATAATATTATTGTAGTGAAAACATTTTCTTCGTATCATTTTAATGCGTCACCACACTTCTTTTCTTTCTATTTTTTTTAATTTGTCAGGAAACCGTTAGGTTACCCAACACGACCCATAAAAATATTAACAGTAGGGATGATAAAAATTATTTTACTCTAAATAATAATAATAATAATAATTTTTTATCAATTATAATAATATTAATGTAAATTTTAATAATAAAAATAATATTCGTCATTTCAATTTTAATAGTAATAAATTTAATAAATTTTATAGTAATTATAATAATGATTAATAAAAAAACAAATTTAAGAAGAATACTACTATTAACAGCAATAATACAAATATTATTATTATGTTTAATACACTTGATTGCTTTATCTTATTTTCAAAAATCATTTAAAATTTGTTTCATTATTCTTTTTATATTTTAATTTATTTTGAAAACTTGGTAGGCCGCACGGTCTCCATACCGTGTCGTGCCCATGCGCTCAGGGAAACTAAACCCAAAAGTGGGGTTTTTCTCAAAAAAAGCACAAAAATTTTAAACATGGGCGCACCCAAATCCTAAACCTAGATAAAACCAAATAAAAATGGAATCCCGAGTGTGATATTCAAAGATATCCTCCACTCATCTTCAAAATCACGTGTCATCGGTCTCTATGGATTCCTCCTGACGATCTCTTCATTCCTTTTGAATCTTTCTCTATTTAAATTCCTCTTTATAAAGTTATCATGTTGTGAGATCATTGGCACTATTTTATGGATGATTGGATATTTCATCTATTTCTTCCAAACTAGGCCAAATTAGACATCAATATTAGATGGTTAGAGTATCCTAATCACGAGGAAGGTGGTCTATGGATCTTCCCTCAATTTTCCTTCATTTTATAAATAGCATCATTGCACCACACACTGACCTTTTCCACACATTATATTAATTTTTTTCTTCAATCTAAATTAGTATACACACCTAGTATTATTCTGTTGAGATTTATTAAGTAAATTGATGATGTGAACCTCGACCATGGACACCCCTTGGGTGTGATGACTTAAATATCAATTTTTAATTTAATTGTTTAAATTAATGAAATTACCTCTAAAGATCCATCATAGATTTATAATGGAAATGCCTCTATAGGCAATTTCCCAATAAATTATACCACCTCCTAAGTGCCACATTGAACCAGATTTTATTGTTTTTCTTTGAATTATAGTTTCTAAAATTCTTATATAATTTGAATTTAGTCATGAATATTATATTTGAGGCTTGATCATACTCAATGAATGGTTTGAAAGTATTAATAATAAAACTCATTGAATGAGCTACAATTTCTTCCAAATTACAATGTGACATTCAGTGCATTAAATTATGTTGGCTTTATAGAATTGTGTTTTTACACCTTATGTTATTGTTGATATAAGGAATGTTTGGGGAATGTACAATAATGGTAATATAAAATTTATTTTTTACCTTTATAAATGTTTATAGAACCATTGAAACTTCTAATTTCATGGCATGGACCAATCCAATATAAGTTAACAATGACTCCAAACTCCTTCTAAGAATTGGATTTTTTTTAAATAGGATTTCCCAGATATGTGAGTTCCCAATTGATCATGTTTCCTTTTAAATCACCTTTTATCCTTGAGAAAATTAATTTCCCTTTTTTAATAGATTCAATGGAATGTTTTATGTTTAATAAGTTATTCAAAATTTTTTGTTTTATTTAAATGTTTTGATTAATAAGAATATCTTATGTGTATTTCAATAATTATGATGCCCTAAATTATATTGGTCTCAAAAAATGTAATGCATGAGAGGTAATGACACATGGATAAGATTATAAATATGATCATGCCTTAATATAGTCTGTGGAATGATGGTAAGGGTTTTGTTGGGCATGGAGGTATCACACTCCCTTACATTGAGTTTTGAGCATGATGTATCAAATTAGTGATACTATGTCGATGGGGGTTATGGAACACCTTCTCCCTTATGTGTGTTGACATGAAGCCACACCCATTACTCTTCAGGTGTTGAAATTATGACACACTCACAATATCAAGCGATGGTCCTGATTTCTCCAACTCATTATAATATTTACGGAATTTACCCTTTTTATTGAGCTTATAAGCTCATTCATACTGGTTATGGATGATTGAGGTTCGCCTGATCAAGCCAACACTTAGATCCCTGGTATATGTCAACTTATATCAGTATGTACTTGGTTCATATAGGTGGATGTGATATATAACTATAAATATATATTACTATATATTTATATAGTTACATATCACACATTTTCTTCCAACCATGAGTTGATGCAGGTAGAGCCGCTTGGTGTCCTTTGGGAACTAGATTAGTCTGGTATTTAGTTGTTCAATTTTGGACTATTCATATAACCTGCACAATGGTTTAATTTATTTTCATGAACTAGTTTAAGTTGTGGCCACCATGGGTTGTAACCTACTGGTATTTATATGTCACACACTTCTCAAGTTGCCATTGCACTGTGGTACCTAAGTAGATCTCATGGTCGGAGGACCATGGATGTTTGTTTGTACTTAAGAGTTAAGAGAAAAAGATTGAGATAGAGCTCTGGATGCTCATAAAGATGACCTTTGGGTATTATTTTTCTTTTATTAATATTTTACTGTAATGTATACTATTTCCCACTATTTGAATCATTTTTAGTTTTTTATCATCACCAGGACATGTATGAACCTACTGTATATTATCATGGGATATATTTTATACTCAGTTTATATTATATTTCGCTGCTTTGTATTTAAGTCATTACTACTTCCACTTTTTTATGTTATTTATTATTTATTATACCAATGTTCTACTGTGATCATGAGGGTATACTATCCCCACTATAACCACCTTCGACCCTAACTGATATTTGGAAACCTATGGTGTACGGGGAGGTGTGGTTGAGGCCAAGTGGTCCACCGGTCTGACTATTGGTTTGGTGTTCAGTTGATCCAAATGTTACGTATCCTTGTAGAAAAATGTGATAGGACTATTGACTAAATATATACCTCAGTATAAGCATGATCTTATCATGTGAGAGATAACAGATTGATCATTAGTAAGTTGGATCTATTTTTAGTGGGAGTGTTTTATTAGTGGGTTCCCTAGTCCTAAATTGAAAAGTACTTTTCGATTACCAAATCATTATACATAGAGTTTTGAATGATTTATACTTATTATAATAGTTTTGAAACTTTTCTATCCACTATTAACATCGTAATACCCTTAAATTATTTATCAGATCAACGTGTTATAACCTTTTCTATCTATAATGAGAATCTCAAGATATTATTTCATTAGTTTTAAAAATATATCCTATTGTATATACAAATCATACTGACTGGAAATAGTATATGTATGAATATTAGGTCATAAGAGCTCAAAATAAATGAGACTTCATCTCATGAAGTTCACACTTGGTGTTCTCAAGTAGAAGATATCATGAAGACTGACCCACCAATATAAACACTGTAAGCTTTGTGTTTCATTGGTAGTTCAAATCTAGAAACACATATATTGTTATCTCAACTTGAGACTGTTATCTTTTTGTATAATTTGATTAATTACTTTTATTCATGAATAAAATCATGTAATTTTTTTCATGGTGAGGTAGCTTGGATTTGGCATGTCATTGGTGGAATGACATCGATTGAATGATTAAGATATGGTTTGTCACTTCTGAATGGAAGAGATGTCTCATGCCTAGTTAATCATGATGGTAGTTTCTTTGGAAATGAAATTTCCATGTTAGAAGAAGGTTATCATGTACAGTAAGGTTAATGAAACATAATTAATGAAATAATGATGACACAAAGTATCCCTCCCACTTTATGAGATATAACAAGACAAAGATATTTTATTACAATGTGTGTGTGTGTAGGAGGTTCTTTTTTCTATTATTATTCTTATCTCCTTAGTGGGTTAATTGGTTTATATATTGTACCTATGTTTGTAGAATAGTTTTCAAAACTATCAAGATAAAGGCCTATAGGACCACACATTTAGGATATTCAAAAATCTTGCATGTACTAATGAAAATAAGTATAAGACAAGATGTGACACACCATGGGGTTTATGAGATGTCTGAGTGTAAAAAATCACCAATTAATTAAAAAATTAATTATTATTAAATTGTTGAATAATTAGAGTTTAATTTATTTATTTAATATATTTACTAGTGTTCAAGTGAATACATGGGAAAATATTTAAATAAAAAAAATATTATTTTAATATTCTTGTTTTTTTAATATTTGTAGGAATAAGGAGTCGAGTTAATGAATAACTTTTATCACATATTATATTTATTATTTTACAAGTAATTTATAAAAATATAAATGATGTTTATGATATAATAGGTTGGTCATAACATGTCATTTATGTAATATTTAGTGGTTAATCTATATTCAGCATCTAGAGAGTTATTTCCTAGTATTTCATTCCTCAATATATAAGTTATATAAGGCTCTCATTTAGTGTACTATCCATCAATCAAATTTGAGATCATCTCTCTCATCTCAGACACATCCCAGATGGATAATTAGTCAAGTCAATTTACCAATCCATGTTTTCTTTCATTGATCAAAAGTTTGACATTGTAGTAATCATCAAAATATCAAAGGTTTTGTCAAATATCCACTCTAGTATCCATATATCAATGATCCTTATTCCCATTGAATCTCAAAGCATGTTTCGATGATCTTTAGGGATCTTACACTAGTTCATTCAATAAATGGTAGCTGGAGATGTGTAGTTATTGAACATTCCATCAAATCAAACATGGTAGTTATTTTATTTTTTTCTTAAATTATTTCATGTGAGATCCTCAACCTTTTATTTTGATTCACATTTTCAGTGATAGTAGTGATACATTGATCCAATGATGAAAATTCCAAATCCCAGACCCATCTGTTTTTTGTGCACCCCAAAACCAATATAAGAATCATTGGTTGTAGTATATGAGTGAAATTAGTCTACATATGATCCATTTACACGAAGAATATGTGTCATAATATGTGTGTATTTTTTCTTCTAGAATTAGAAAAATATTGAGATTCTTTTAGGTGAAATATGATGTTTTCAGATTGAATATATGGAGAAAAGTTAAATTAGATGATGTTTATAATGATATTTAAGGATTTAAAGTGTCAAGATCATCAAGTATGATCACGATCCTAGATTTTGTTCTTGAAGAACTAGCCAAAGGGGGAGATTGTGTTTCTATGATGAGTTACATAATGTAACAAAAGGGTAATATGAAGTTGGCCACACCATTGTGTAAGTTGCAGTTACTGTAAAATGTATTTGAGCACATCATGGTGAAATTTCGATGGGTGTTTGGGTTACCACATGGAATTCAATAATAATTTTGAATATCATGGTTTCATATCATGAAGAATATGGAAACTATAACATAATATTAATATTTTTTTTAATATTTTACCTCTGAAAACATCGAGCCACCTCCACACTCTAGGTGATGTAGTGTTTCCACATAACAAATGTATACATAGAACAAACTCAAATTCCATGTAATATTTGGAGAAGATGAGTTCATGGATATAAAAATACCACACGAGACAATAAAATGGCATCTGAAGGAAGAATTAAATTGAGGCCCTATCTTGATTCATAAGTGTAATAATGATAAATTATCGTTACTAAAAAAGAATAAATATTCCCATAATTCAAAACAAAAATATTCATCATATTATTAAATGAATATAAAAACTGTAGGTAATTAAGAAGTATCTATGAGTTGAGTGAACACTTTGAACAAGCTGTTACAGTGATGAAATATTTTTAGTTAAAGATGAATAATGAGAGAATCTAGTTTTATTCAATATTTCCCTATGAATCAAAGAAGATAATGCACAAGACCAAAAAACCGATGTGTAGAATAGGATAATAATACGAGAGATAAAAACTAATTTTTATTATATACTATATCCAATTATTATCATGAGATATAGTGAGAAAGAAAAATGATATATAAAACATCACTTGAGGATCTAGATTCATTACCTGAAGTTGAACGAGGACAACAAACATACTGTATCAAGTGATAGTCACAGTTGAACACCTATTCTAGGCGGATTTCAAGAGGTCCCCTTAAGAACCGTTGAAAGGCAGTATCCATACCATACTGAGTGATGGTAAGAATATTTTTGAGAGATATCTTTAACCAGTGGGATGCTAGTATAAAGAATCCATTAGTAGATAGTATACCATATTCACTCAAGGACATGAATTTTAAGAGACAATTAGTTAAGTATTTTATAATATTACATAAAATATTTTGGGGAGACAACATTCCTTTACTCAGAAAGTGATTTAAAATGGAGAATCTAGTTCACCTATACCTAGAAAGGAGTAGGTTCATAATGAGACTAGACCTTGTAAATAATTATTTACCCTCTTTTATATACTTCATCACCCCTATAATTCTAAGAGATATAAGTAAGATATGATCAACCTTTAACTATCAATACATGTTGATTAAAAGAATAGAAATCATAAAAAGATAAAGGATCATTGATTCACTCCCTCTCAGGTATCTCACTGAACCTGTGAATTTGACCTCACCAATGATCTTATTCTTCTTTTAAAAGGAACACTTCTTAGTTTTCATTCGTTGAAATATTAAGTGATTAAATCAGTAAATTAGAAACATTGCAGTTTTTACTTGGTTCACCCAAAAGGGTTAATTTGAGTAGCGTGCATAGAAATGTTCTTATGCACATGAAACAATAAATATGAAAACTCTTGTTTACAAGTTTGGAGCATCCATACTAACCCTCATAGTTTTTCAACCTTCATAAGATGAAATCTCATTACTGTTAAACATTCAAGGAACATAATACTCCTCTAAATGTTTCTTCTTTGATATTCATAAATAGATAATGATATAATTGAAATGGTGGTGACCCAATTTTATATAATTTATTTAAATTTAAGAACCTAAAAAAATTATTATGATAAATATTCCAGAATGGATTCCTTATTATTTTTTATAGTATAGGTCTATTACCCTATACATTCTTTCCAATGATTTTGGATACCTTCTCTTTCTATGTTTCTGATGTTATTCTGGAACTACTGTATCCTTTTTCATGCCTCTTTTTTTCTAAAAATCCAAAATTATGTTCCTAGAATCATTTCAATTTCAATTTTAAATTCAAATATAACTTAAATTAAAAATTCCATGGCTTCCAAATTAACCATCTGATCGTCTCTCATAAAATCATCATGATTGAAATCCATTTAGGTCATTGTGGTTCAATTAATAGTTAACAAAGAGATGTTAAAGTGAAAATCCGTAAAAAACTATCATATGTCCTAGATTTTATAAAAACATGGTGTTTCCATTACTCAAAAAGACCACATTGGTGATAACACCCTTCAATATAGCTAAATCCATGATCAACTTCCCATGCCGTATAATCATTATACACCTCAATGTCTAAACCATCAACATTTAGGGAATCTAAAGTGATCATAGTGTGGTACCCCATTTTACACAATCATTATATCGATGAAACACACTTACCTACTTAGTGTGGTTCATCTTGGTCAACCATTTTGATCACCCTTATAATAAAACAACTACCTTTTCATGAAAATCTTTATGGATTGTAAAACACCAAGAAAATCCTACCCATTTTCAATAATGATTTTATAATCTCAAAATACAAAGTACCATAATGTGGTACACACTAGTTTTCCATTTTGGATTCTAATGAACAATTCACCATAACCGAGATGATGATGTGTAAAATCCTTGTTATTTACCATAGATGAAATTCTCAAATTAAATTCCACTCAATACACCTATTGTAAATACACTCTCTCTATTTTTATAGTTCCATGAAAATCACCATGATGTGTTCATTAGTACCTTCACCAAATAGCTTATAAAATTATAATATCTTGGAATTATTCTAGAATATAAAATTCCTTTAACAATAATCACACAATTTAAATCTTCACTAAAATATCCTTAAATTGTATTTTCAATATAAATTTAACAAAATCTTCTAGAGTGAATTTTTGCTAATAATTACCGAGCATTAAGTCTAAAAAAGCCACACCAGATCCAGTTCTCATAAGATGATATCTAAATACTATATAACCTATAAAGAATCTGCATGTTTGGGCCTAGGCCAGCAAAAGGGTGATGATTGATAGAATTAGTGGGATGCATAAAAAAACGAAATACTAAAGTAGACCACCAGCTTAAAACCCCTAATATGTGTTAGCAACCCGAATGAAGATAACAAAAAATATAGATATAATCAACCACTATATATCACGGGAATATATGGAAGTCCCCATAATCTCATCTTCAATCCTTTTAGGTCACACCTCATTATCTACTGAAGATGATCAAAGAACTAAAAGGCCCATGTAGTCTGTGTTTGATAGCCCAAATATACACCACATCCCAAAGGAAACCATGGTGTTCCTAAGGCATCACAAGTGTCAAAGCATCCGATCTTATCAGCCTCTGTAACTACTACATCACCAATGGAAACCATAACTGGGACCTCAATCCTTTCTAATGTATGCATGTCAGTTAAGGGGGTACCACAATCTTTCATCCACAACCACTGATACCATGCCTCATTATAGAAACCCATGGGGGAACCCTCACCTTTAATAAGAATATATTTAAATAAAGGGAGCACTTAATCCTATTAATATAACCACCATGATATGTTGTAATAGGGAGAGCCTAAGATATAGGAGAGTACCACTCTAAATTGATCAACTACAATAGAAATTATCACATAAATACAAGAATTTAAAATATCAATATCTACAACCTAAAAAACCACAACATAATTGTAGGGGAGGGTACCATTCCCCAATAGATCTCTTATACTAAGAGAATATGAACACCAAAGATAGAGGATCCTACACCCTGAATTTGTATGGGGAATAACTAAACCTATATGATTTATAGTTAAAGGATCACATTCCCCATACCTCAAGCACTACACATTAAATGGGCGGAATACAAACCATATTAGAAGATGGTGGGGGACCCTTTCATTGGAATAAAAATTCCTCTAGGGGCCTTTCAACCTTTAGGATTCTTTGATTGTCAGGATCTAACCCTATCAGTGGACCTATGAAGATAAATACTAATACTCACTATCTATCCTCATAAAAAATCTATGATAGATGAATAGACATTGCTATTGTTATCTATACCAAAAAATATTCATGATAAGATATTTATTTCTATTAAAATGGAGGTATGGTAATCAAATTACAAAAAATACCCCATGTGGGCTTGAGCAAGCCACGTGCAGGCCTTTGAGCACACCACATGGGGTCTTGGGTGGGGGTGGGTGTACACCCAGAGATTATATGATATATTTCGTTTTAAGTAAATTTAAACTCTTTGATAACCTACAATACACACAACTCTAAGTCTAAATGAACAATTCTATAGTATTCCATTATAACCAAGACATTAAATTAGAGGTTATGAATAGGACTAAATAATTTATGAATTTAATATTCTTTAAACATTTATAAAATAAATTCATTAGTAATTTATTTATCAAAAATTAAAATAAAAATCATTTGAAAGTAAAAATAATGTTTAAAATAACTATTTTATGCACACAATGTGTTTTTATTTTAAAAAATTAAATTAATCACTATTGTGAAATGATTTTAATTAAATTTATATAATAAATAATTTTTTTATCATTCATATAATATTTTTTCTAGACATGTGATAAAAATGAATCCTGATTTATGCTTAAATTTTAATTTTTCTAAAAAACAGTTTGGTCAATTTTTAAGCACATATTTTAAAATTAATTATTTCCACTTTTAAAAAATTTATTTGAAAAAATGAACTTAATTTTTAAAACCATTATGTCAAAATTATATTAGATTATAAATTTTTTGAATTTTCTAAAAAGTATAATTTTTTGTTGAATTGTTAAAAAACCGATTTTTATTAAAAAATTTCTTTTCATTTAAAGCATTTATGAAGTTTAAATTTATTTTAAAATGGTTTTGAAAGTAATATAACTTTAATTATATTATTATTAATGAAATATAGGTCATTTGAATCAATTTTATGTTGAATTTTGATATAAAAACTTTTTATACTTAAGAAATATATTTATTTTGAAAACCTATTTTCATCGCATTTACTGGTATACTTTTAAATTAAATTATACTAATTATGTCAATTGAATTTGATAAAATGTATTATATATTTATAATTATAATTTATATTATTTAATAATTCTATCTTATTTTTTTCTTAATTAATACTAAAAATAGAATAAATATGTTACCAGAGTTAAGGTTAAAATAGGTTTACCAGGGGTTAAACTAAATAAATAAGGGTTAAAATGATATAAAAAACTATTTAAAATATGTTTAATCCCCATATTTGGACCATATGTCGTATAATATTCATGAATTATCCATTATGAATCTACTATGTGTGAATACGACAATAATATATATTTTTATTTTCAAAAATTCAAAGTGGGTCCTCTCCCCCACTTATAAAATGAAACCTTATCTCCTATCCTATCCACAATTAAGGATACATTTGGTTCAACCAATAACTTACCAAAAAAATTCATTATAACCCTCCACGTTACCTATATTATATTTTTTCACCATAAAACCATCATGAGAAGTCTTTAGTCATAAGCCTAAAGAGTTTTTTTGAAGAAGAGTTATAGTTCTGAACCATGGATTTTCGTTTTATTTTATCTTCCAACTAATTCCAACATTCATAAAACATGATGAAATGATAAAACTTTATCTTACATATAATTATATTTTACTATCTTAATGTAATAAACAACATCCCTCCCCTCTTCCATCAAATGGGAAATGAAACCTTCATTCGTGTGTATGACAGACTACCACCTCGCAAACCAATGCAATCAATTTCCCATCACCACATATCACAATTGAATGTAATGATGTATTAAAATTAAATATATTATATTTATGATATAATTATAATTTTTTTAATAATAATATCACTTCTACCTTCTTATATTCTAATCCATTTAAATATTATAACGTTTCTCATCCGTATGTGTGGACTACTACCTCCACAAATCGATGTGATTAATTTTTCATTTATTATTGTAACAACCCAAATCCGGAGTCCCTCCACTGGTTCCCCGTACCCGGTTCGCCACATGACCTCAAGCACGTTTCCCCAAACACCAGATGCTTCCGACTAGCAGCGTGGGCCTTGGTGAGTCAGTGGAGAAACTATGCCCTCATTCGGTAAGGTATACAAGGTAAGAAAACAACGATAAACACCAGAAGAAGTAAACAACAAGCATAACAACTGAAACCAAATAGTGGAAGCAATGTAGATATATAACTATGACGACAATGATGCAGCAGGTACAAGTATCTAAGGAAAACAACCAACACAACAACGTGCTGAATACAGCTGAAACCAAGTGAAAGAGAAAACAAAGTAAGCTCTTCAGCATCACGAGCCACGACTGGGTCCCATGCTCCCTAGCTCCAGTGTAATCAAGAACCTGAAGAAGAAGGTCTCTTTCACTTATCTATACCTGCAGAAACATAGTCTGCTTGGGCCTAAAAGCATGGCCCAAACATGGTGTGAGATATAATCCCAGTATATAATCACCCAAAGATTTGTGCCTAACAGTCAATGAATACATGACAGTAATATAACAAGAAGCAGTAAACAGGCATCACAAGCAGCTACAAACCACAGTTCTAACAAATAAGTACACAAGTAAGCTGTCAGCAACAAGAAGAAAATAGGTAACCCTCTGGGTAGCTCTCACAGCCTAACCCCTATGGTTCAACCTATAGTACTATCAACCCTCTGAGAGGAACAAACACTCTCACCCCTCTGGTTCAGCTACGTAATTAAGCAGACTCTCTGGGGAAGAACTCACCATTAATTCTACCTATAGTCTCGTATCGTGCTAAAGGATCTCTAGGGAAGCACTCAACATCAATTCCCCCTGTGGCCCGCATCGTGGAACTACAGACTCTCTAGGGAAGCACTCAACGTCAATTCCCCCTATAGTCTCGTGTCGTAATTAAAAGACACTCTTGAGAAACCCTTCCGTCAATTCTCCCTTTGGTATACTACTCTAGGTTCTCACAGTCCTGAGTAAAACTAAATATGCTCAGTGCGCGTATATCATCCCAATTTAACATCAAGAACTACTTGGCTATCAACTAAGGCTCAACATCATATCAAAAAGATAGTTCCACTATCCTAAAACTGTGTATGGCAACTGAAAAAATGCGCAACAGGAAGAACAAGAATGGCAAAGCAACCTGAGAAAAAAATAAATTACTCTACTCACAAGCAATAACCTCTACTAAATCAAACAAGCAAAGCAGGAAAACAGTAGGGGAAAAACAGGAAACACGTGGAATTTGCACATAATATTCATCAAATTTATATAGAAAGGCACAAACAACCTACCTCGATCCTAAGAGATCGATATATGGAAACCACGATGAAAGATTCCTCCTAGAACAACGTAGATCTGCGAAAACGTACAAAATGTTCAACCCACGATAACATAGAAGCGAGGATGAATCAAGAAACAAGGATAAAGCAGAAGGAAGAACTCACCGCTGCGATTACAATGTAATCGACTGTGCTTGAATCGGATAACGGACAACGAGGGGGGAGATCAGGGAAGATTCATTCATACGATCGCTCCTGGGTGGAAGAAATCTGGAGAAGAAGATGATTTTTGGGGTTAGGTGCAACCCCGGTCTGTTTAATGAAAAAAAAGAAATTACATGGCGTGTACTTCAGTTTTCCGTACTCCGAATTAATCAGCCTCCACCTCAACCTTACTCACCATGTGTGTGGCCCGAAATGTCCAGAACACGGCTTCGAGCCGGGAAAAAGTACACGACGTGTACTTAGAAAGTACACGGTGTGTACTTCTAAAATTTCCAGAAAATTCATTTTTCTCAAAAACTCCAGAAAAAGGAAAAACGTACCTAAAAAGAAGATCTGGGTTCTTACAATTATTTACATGATAGATAATATGTATTTATTAAATGAATATATATTATATGTATTATATTATAATTTTTTTTTCAATGTGAATTAATTTTTATCTTTATTTTTTCCATTTGTTGAAAAGTGAAAACAATGTTCATGCAGATGTACAACATACCTTTTTTGTGAATGAAGAAATTCATTTTTTTAACTCTTAATTTTATGGATGGATCTTAATATGTATATAATTAATTTATATTATATTTATATCATTTCTAAAATTATTAATATGATGTATCCCTAATCAAATTATAGGGACCAAAATTTCCGTACCGTAATATACATGAAAAATGTAGCTGTTATCACATAGAGAATTGAATTTAATTAAGCAATGTTAATAAATGGGTGATAAACATTTTCAATTAATCATATAAATTATTATATATATGATTATTATTAGTTAATATAAGTATAATAAATTCAATTTTATTATATAAGAGTTTATAGAGATTTCGAATCAAGTGGAACTCGAGGTAAGGGTTTATCATCTCAAATGTATTCTTTGAGAAATATCTTATGTTATGTAACTGTATTCATTTTTGAGGTGTATATTAAACCATTTTTTCATTTTATATCATTAATATACATATTTTAATTATTTTGAAAATTTTTATTTGATATTATTATTTCATGGGGCTTATGATTCAGAAGTTACCAAAGCGGTAAGGGTTTTTTGTTACAATCTCATTATTTATTGAGATTGTTTATGATTATAATTTTTATGATGTAAGATCATAATACACCTCTCAATAATATTATTAGATTTCTTCTACTATGGTTATTTTTTGAGAATAAATTATTTCACTTCATTTTCAAATCATTAATTACTCAAGATATAGAAAAAATGTTTTTAAGTAGAATCAATTTTATTTCTCTCTTTGATTGAAAATTAATTCTATTCCATGTCCATGTTTTGTAAAAATATTTTCAATAATTTATTTATTATTATCCATTGATTCTTTATATTAATTTTTACCCATGTTTTAATTTTTAAAAAATGTTTTAAAGGGAATATTCTTGTCATTTTATAAATAAGGTACTTTTGACCTTTTACCGAAAATGTTAAAAGAATATTTGTTTTAATATATAAAACATGTATATAATATCCAACTGTTATGAACAATCAATTATCTAAATATTACTTTAAAAGTATCTATGGTTAATATCTATGAAAATAATTTATTCAATATTTAGATTTTTTTAGATTTGAAATAATTTATTTTAAAGTAAAAATGGAATTTTCCTCAAGAAATATTATAAGTGATGTTTTAAAATAAATTTTCATCTAATATATAATCCTTTTACATTTAATAATATTTATTGGGGTTATGGTCCAATAAAAATCTCCTTAATATTTATTTGGATTTTTGTGATTATGATGACAACATGTTTATGGAACCAATTTTCTTTCCATGTGTTATATTATGATAATATAAATAATGTTTTATGATCTTGTGGAACACATATGAATGATGTAAATTATGTGAAGGGTAAGACTAAAATTATATGTTCCTCTAATTAATTTTCTAATGATATATATATCATGAGATAAATAGGACTAGAATGGGGAGTGAGCTCTATTTAATAAGGGACTCTATCTACTAGAATCATCTAGGGAGTGAATCTGGACTACTATGATGGCTTGGAGGGTGAACCCAGTCCACTAAAATAGTCTTGGAAGTGAGAAATCACTACTAAAGAAATTATTTTCTATGCTTATGTTTATTCAAAAAACCTATGTCTTATGCCAATATTTTGCTCTTATGTACCATTCTCTTTGATTCCTTTATGATTTATGTCTTATCAATTGACAAAACTTATTACATAATAAAAAATTGTGATCTATGATATGCAGGGTGTGGTTTTCAAATGTTTTACTCATGTTCTCATCCTCTTATGATCATTTTATGTTTTAGTGATCATCAATATCTCCCTTATTTACCGATATTGAGAAACAGATCCCGCCCTTTATTATGTTTCCTTTCCACAAATTATGATGAAAGGTATTATGTGTCATATGTCAAATAATGGTGATAGTTATGAATAATATAGTTATATATGATGTAGTTCACTTATGAACTAGTTTTTTATGTATCAATGTTTTCAACGGCACCCGAACTATATGATTCAGATATGAATCTTCATGTTATTATAATGAATATTCACATAATAATGTGTAATATATATGTATGGAAAGCTTGATTTTCTATTGAAGGAACACCCAACATGAGTGGATGACATGTTGGATTTAGGTTGGTGTATCCCATATGGTCTTGTGGAACCTATGTATATTTCATGTCCACCATGCGTACACAACTCCACCCTTTGTTGGGTTGGGGACAAACCAGACCTGGTCTAGTTGGGATGGAATGGCTGGCCATCTCACACCACCTGAACTAGTAGTGTTGGGTTGGATTTACCCATATACCTTCCTTGTGGAAGGTGGGACTCTATCGATATACCAAGGGTTAGATGACTAGGGTGACCTAACCATCTTTATGTTACACCGTTGCAGTTGTGACACAGCATACTCAGGTCACCAGCCACGGATGTGGCTGACCACCATCTCACATTGTTCCAACCTTTAATTGAGGTTGACTTATCCCTTCACTAGAACTCCCTCAAATAATCTATGCTGCCATCCCCTATCTACACCCTCCATCTCAAACATTTCCTCTTCTCAATCTACCATCCATTACTATGAACCACCGCTACACTTTTCATCCATTAAACACCACTAGGGCTTGTGAAACCTCTCATACAAAAATCATAGGGTGAAGATAGAAGAGAGTTACAGAGGATATATAGAGGGAAAATAGAAGAGGGAGAGAAAAGATAATCCAACCTTTTATTTTTCATCAATTTACCAACACAATCAAACAATCATTGTGAAAAAAGATAGGGGTAAAACCAACTACCCTAAAATTCAATGGTGAGAGGATTTATATTTTGAGGTGGGATTTAAAGAAAAGTCAATTAATAATACACCCCAATTTAGTAATGAAAAATGAAGTTTTTCATTATAAATTCAATAAACAATTCATGAATAATGGGGAAAAAATTAAAATAACAATCCCAACCTTGATTAAGGATCACCCTAAATTCAATCCTTTATTACAACCATGACTCCATCTATCATCACTATAAAATATAGCCACATCCATTAATACGATGTCATTTCATTGTGATTTGATCATGATCTAACCTCCCCTCCATCTCTCCCTTTAGGGTCCATTGCCGACAGAATGAATAACTTACCCAAAAGGGGAATCATAACATGGTATTTATAGGATTCCCCTAAGGTTTCTCCATGATCCCTTAATTATTTAATTTATTACTTAAATCAACTACATTAATTTATTAATCTATTTGTGAAGGAAAATATCTAAAGTTCCTAGTGAAAATGAAACTAACACCACTCTTGGGGTAAAATCCATTATTAAAACCCAACTATGATTCTATTTTATTAATCTATGACCCCATTTAAGAGATATCTACAATTCATAACAACTATAAATGGGTGGGGTAAATATAGTGTATAATTTTTAATATATTTTGTATCATGGACTTGAAACGCTTGTAACTCTACATCGACTCATCTAGGTGGTAATAATTATAACATGAAATCAAAAAAATCCTTATTTTTTTGAGGTCTTAAACTTGGATAAATTTACCAATTTTCCCCAAGAGAGGTACTAAGACTTAAAACTCAAAACTGATCTAATTACCAGCTAGGAAAAATTAAATTCGCTATAATAATAATATAAAATTTCAAGTAATATCATATATTTTTCAAATATCAACTCTTATATAATATACTGAACTCTTTTGTATCACTAATTTCTTTTATTTTCCAATTTTTTATATTAGTTTTCGAAAATATATTCTGGTTATATCTTTAATATCTTACATAATACAAGATATCATTTATTTTTACAATAACAACATCCACTTCTTAGTTTCTAAATTCCTTAACTTATGATCATCCATTGATTCCAACATTTGATACTTCATCATTCTTGTAATTCAACTTTCAAATATGTATGACTTGCATCCAAAAATTATTTTCTAACCAACAGACTATAACTACCAAATAACTACTGGGTAATATTCAGTGTGTTACACTTCTGAAAGTAATTATTTCATAATTCAAATGTATCCTTCTAAATTAAACTAATCACAAACGAGTTTTAGGTTCAATTAGATATAGATACAAAAATTCCTAAGAGATTACAAAATATGTATAAATAAGGACAATTATAAATGTTAGTATTACATATTAAAATGAAATAGATTTTAATATTTTATAATATTATCACTACATAAGCATATAGATCAGAATGAAATTTTAGAATTAATATATTTTAAATTGAATTAAATTAATATGTTTTATACAGGTCAATTTTTAAACGTTTACAAAAGTATATGAATGGTATAAATAGTTAGTCCAACATGCTATTTTTGGTTACGTTGAAAATTATGATGTCTTATAGAATATTTTATTGGGAAAATATGAATGTAACACAAAATGAGATCTTAGTAGGATCTATATATTTATGTCTTGAGATAGAGATCTAAGCTTATCCCCATTAATAACTTGTTAATTTTAAGAACTCATACATTATTTAATTTCATATGTGACCTTGAGGTAAATCTATAAAATTAGACAACCTTTTCACATTTTAAAACACCTAGAGTTTATTTTTTACATTTATATTCCACCAAAACATCTTATCCTAGGATGATAATACTTATTTTTTAGCTTTAGGTTTTAATAAATATTCCATAGGGTTTCATCACTAAGGAAAAATTTAAGATTAAATTCAAATATTATATGAGACTCAAGATAGGGGATATCATACTTCAAAACTTATACTATTAAGTTTCAAAGTATTTATTTAAACTCTTTCACCCAAAGTTTTCTCTATAAATTTTCCTTCTCACATGATCTTATATAGTATTCTATTCTTGGTTAACCTATTATTTTAAATTCAATTTTACTAGGTTGCCTAAAATTTATGCCATTTATTGATTGATATGAATGTTTTAATGAATTTATTAATGATTTGAAAAAATTTAATCCATATTAGTTTTATTCATGTTATGGTTCTTTCACATTAAAAATTATGATAGGTGGATCTGATATAACATTTTAATGAATTAGTTAATGCTTAATATCTCATAGATTACCATGTGTGGGTCTGGTGTTGATAGAATCATCAATAATATATATTGTAAAAGTGATGTCAGAATTATCACAAACTATTAGATGATATTTGGTTACCATTCATGGGATAGGTGTTGATAGACTCATAGATAATATAAATTATGAATATGATTCTATTAATGTCACAAACTATGTATTGATATTTATAATGTAATTCATGAGCACGGTTATTGTTTTATTCACATTCAATGTGTATAATTTGTCTACAATATCATGGTATGTCTTGCGATGACTATATGTTTTTTCTATGATTTTAAAAAGTTATAATTTAAATATTCATATTATATGAAATAATAATTTTATTTCATGTATAAAAGAAAATTTATGAACATTCCCATGGTTAAAATTTATAATTTCATGAAATAACCTTTTCAATAATGCACTTGATTTACCGAAAAAACTATTACACTTTCTTTTGAGATTGTTTTATGGAACACTTTAAGAAAATATGTTGGGTTTTTAGACTCCAAAATTGAGATGGTAAATAGAAGGTGGAAGGGGTGAGTTGTAAAACATAATGAAATCAAAGTAACTAAAATTGTAAAATGTACAATGCATTGATTTAAAATATTTAAAAATTAAACCATACACAATTAATTACAACAATTTAGTGAAGAGTAAATATAGAATATGCTAAAAAACAGAAGGGATTTTTATCATAGGATAGATCAAAGTGATCATATATATAATCCACACTACTTGTTAACTCTTCAATAGATATGGTATCCACTATAAACTCACTTTTGAAGGTTGTAAGAAACCTATTATAAAAATTCCATTTTCCATGCCAAGGCATGACCAACAATCATACATTTTTTTAATTCTATAGAAACAACCTAAAAAACCTCCACTTTCAACACATGGAGGAATAAAATATAACTCCAAACTTTCTTCATGGATAAGTTACAACCAATATAATCTTGTTTTTTGATCAGTCTAGAATAATCGAGACACTTAATATTAATTGGAGGCAAAATCATGGGTGAGTTTTTTCACAAATCTATAAAAACTATTCAAATATAGATGATAAAAACACAAAGAACTCTAGAATAATAAGTCTAATGAATGTTGATAATATTTTTCTAGTATATAAATTAGAAGATTCATCCATTTATTATTTATATAGAATAATATTTTTTTTGGAAAATGCACAAAAATTCCTCAATCTAGAAAAAACAACAAGTAAATTATATCGCATAATAAAATTGCACTACTTCAGTAGAAATGGAATCACATGTATTTGTTTTTTTCTTCAACCTGTTTTTATAAAAGAACTAAAAATAATAATTAATTCATAACTATATCTATAATATTAATTCATGTTGGTGTTTCCTAAATAATGTATACATTAGAATAATAAAAACATAGAATTATAATCATTACTTTTATATTGGAATATCTCATATATAATTACCACATTATAGTTCTTAAAGTACCATTATCATCATTGTATACTTGAATTAAAACTTTACATGGAGTTATTTTCTTGTAACCAGGTAGTGTATCTCTATAAATAATTTTCTTCATAACCACATCTCACACATAATACTAAAATTATGTTGGATATAACATAATGTTAACCTTATTTCAATAACATATGAAACTTTTTACTAATAAATTGTTTGATCCTGGATCATATTTTTTGAAACAAATTTTAATATAAATGATATAATTTATAAGTAATTTTAAAATTAATAAAGCATATATAATAAACCAAATGAAAGTATAGTAAATAGAAATATCAAATTAACCTGATGCATCCACTGATCGAATATTGACATTGTTATATGTCATGTGCACTCCCCCTATAAGGGCTAATCATATAAGTATGGTCCAACTATTCCAAGTAAAAAAGAATTCCTCCAATGGAATGGTAATACATACAATAAGAAAAATTATATAATGGAAACAAAAGGAATTTAAATATGAGAAATATATAGTAGTATACATAAACACACTTTCAATCATCTTACATGATACAATGCTATATAAGAATACTCATATAATCAATAATCATAAATGGGTCACATGGGCTACACACACACACACCCAAATGTAACCACTACCAAGCATGTTCAAATAAGAAATTCCATTACAAGAATCATATCAAGAAAAAAAGTGTATACGAGGTCCCAAAATGGTAAGGATATTCCTACATTAGTCATGTTGATGATATAATCCAATATTAATCAAAGGATAAAATCTTGTATCATTTTGCAAACCTATAGATAAATTGATCACACATCAAGTATTCCTACCTCAGGTTCAGATTCATTAAAGAGTTTTTGAAAAGAGAACCATGGAGATTCCATGTACATAAGTGTAGTTATATAATCACATACCTCATAGATCCCATCAACATAAGTATTCATCATATATTTGTAAAAATACGCCATCAATTCACCAGATTTTTTGCTAATTCAAGGATGGATCAGGAATTCAATATCACATATAGAAAACAACCATGAGACTAGTTAAAAAACATCAACCCATTATCAATCTACCATTAGAAAGGAGATACAATATGAGATTAAAGAATAATAAGATCTCAATATGATCAATATATGATAACCTACAAAGAAATGTACACCATTCATTAGAGATCATTCTCCTGTCAAAGGGATGTCATTAAAACATATAATATTTCATATATTATAAAAATAATCAATGTATTAATCATTATTTGGCATTAAAAAACATATATTGGGAAATAACATGCTAGTTATACTATTTATTTTGAGGGAATAAATTAATATCATGAAAAAACCATAAGAACACATATTTTTCATCGTATACCTTAATTACCAGCTATCAAATCACATTCACCCACCATAATAGATATTTAGAGGGTGGGGGGGGGGGGGGTCTTCAAGTAAGTAGAAAAGAGTCTCATGGTTTAATAGGGCTTCCAATAGAAAGAATAATGGGTCAAAATGTATCATAGAAAGTCATTAAGGAGGATTTTTAGGTCAATAAATTCACACCAATATGGTTTGGGGTGCCACATGGTTTAAAAAACTGTATGACCCCCCATTAAAAATCACATGACACCCTAAAGTTAGAATAACATGGTTGGAGCATGGTTTGAAAAATCATGCAACCAAACCATGTGGGTTCCTAGGTGAGGAAGAATTCCTCACATTTTTGGTGTATATTTTTCCAAACTTTGTGCCTGAACCATGTGTGTCGGAATTTATTGATACAAAAATCCTTCTGAATGGACATTTATGAGTTTTTTTAGCCATTATTATTTCTATATGAATCCCTCTCAATCATTGAGACTTTAATGGACTTCATAGATTAATTTATCTCTTATAAAAATTGATTCAGATTGATCTAAGCTAGTTGATAAACAATAATTTAGATATGTGATGCAAAAACCTCCCTTCTTTGAGGTCTTCCAAGATCTACTTGTATTCCTTTGAAACAAATCATAGATATGGTATTTCATTTCCTAATATATGGATTCCTATTTTAACTAATGATGAATCCTTGAATTATTTATAAAATAAAGGTAGTTTTCAACATGTTAATGAAATCCATTTTATTGAAAATAAATCTCTCATGAATGATGTATATTTCTAAGTAGGTTATCATAAATCAATCTTCTTCGGACCTTATTCTTCTTAAATCCCATATTATAGCTTCATTACAATGAAAAATTGACGATGAAACGATGTTTTTTGACCAGACCTGATGTTATTTTCTCGATTTTAGAAAAAAATAATGGCCTATTCATGAATCAACCATGGATTCATTGAATTGATGACACAAACCCGAACCCATATGTTTAGAATCAGTTCCTGAAACCTGGTTTGAAATTTCTATAAATACATTTATACAAAAAATTACACATTTTATTCCAACATAGAGGATCGATTTGGTTTAGGCTCTAGAAAATCAGAGGCTTTTGTAACACTTCTTCCAAAAACTTGACAACGATAAGCCTCATATCGATGTGTTCACCTAAAATTACTCAAATCATGGAATAATCTACTAATCCCTCTAAATCATAATTTAATATGTATGGTGAGCATGAGAATTCACAGTAAGGGGTTTTAACCAATTTAAGAAATTCCTTTCTTAAAACAACCATCATAAAACGTTTTTCTTATGAGGAAATGATTTCTTTCTTGAGGCACATCGTCAATATTTTCAATGGTCACTTTCAACCATTTTTTAGAAAGACCTTTTAAACAAGAAAATTGTTCTTACTTAAAAACCTCATTAAAACATGAATCAGAGTGTACATATTTATGTAATAAATGCATGGAATGTGCATAATTCATAACTTGGTCAATCCAAATCTAAATGCCTAGTTGTGAACATAAACATTCATATCATGATTCATTATCCCTTAAAATGAAATTCATAAAACCTTAACCATATATCACTTTTCCCTCTATAACTTTTCATTTGGATAAATGCTTATTCCATTATCATAGAAAATCATAGCCAAGGGATATTCTGTTAGTCGAACAATCCCTTTGTTGATCATTTACCGTTACATAATGAGGGAATGTATAATTCTAGGCTTTGTTGAGGCCTTTCACCAAGACCGTATAGGTAAAAACCCAACATAATTGTGGTTAACTACCACACATAGTTGTAAAAAAATATAGCATCTAGTTCACACATTATTTCACTTAAACTCTTGAGATTCATCACTTTACCCAAATCATTATAGTGCTGTATAATTCCAGGCGCACCTGTCACATCATTTAAGTCCAACACATTCCTCATATGGTCTCATTTTAATATTGTCCATACTATGTAGGAAATTACATTATTAATTCCATAATTTTTTGCATACATACTCATAATTTTATTGAATTAAGCATTATGTGTCAAAGAATGAGATTTGGTAGTTTCTGATTTAAGATTTGCATGCATGAACTAAAACAACATAATCTTGCAGTAGTACAAATAAAATAATGGATTGTCACATGAAATAAAAACAATTACATTAAACCCTTAAGAATGCGACCTTTTCAAAAACCATGTTTACATGTGTTGACTTTGATAAATCATTTAATCCTTGCAATGTTAATTGTTATATAAAATATTAAAATATATCCTTAAATAATCAGAGGCATTTCTTGTGACAAATTAGAATATAGGGTATGGATTATTTCTTGTGAAGTGTTTATGGAAAAAATAAATACATAAATGTGTGTTCTAATGCATGAATGAATTTTTACACTTAAACATAAAAAACAATTATAAAACTTACTTGAGAAATCAAGATTGAAATATATATATTCCTGTGGAATTGAAAATCATGGAAAATATTATATATATATATATATATACTTATATGTATATAAACAAAGTGTATCTTTGGGATCTACATACGCCAAAAAAGATTTAATAAATTCATGAAACTATTGTATTCTTTATAAACATGATTTAAATAAAAATGGATAGGTTTTATTAAAAAATCAGTGGCAATCAAAATTATACTTTTATTCATAAACATCCATACATATATTGAAAATAAAGGTTTTTTAGTTTAGAAACATGATGAACTGAACTTTTACATGTATATAAGGTTTAAGGAAAAATAATTTAAAAACATAAGATCACCATTCAACGATCATAAACCTGAAGAGGTTTGTTTTACAAAGAAATCGTATGTATAAAATTTGAAATTTCAAAATGGTTTAGGAATATTTATATAATCTGTGAAACAATAATATAAATGAAAAGGATTTTCTTGTAAAAGATGAAGCATAAAATCTCATTCGTGCGTTATATTCTCAAAAATACATTTAGAAAATCCATCATAAGTTATGGTTTAGAAGTAATAATGAAACAATTTTTTTATATATAAATATAGATCCTTATATACACAACGATATAAAAGTTTTACAAAAACAAGACATAGAGAATTTATCCCTTACCTGATTTGAGTGAGGAGGAGAGTCTCAGATAGGCTCGAAGGAGGCTTGAGATGAGGTAGAACCAAGATGATGAATGTTCAAGGAGATGTGTATTTAAACTATATCATAGAAATTATATAAAATAATTTAAAGCCACTTTCATGAAATCTGAGACCCACTCAGTTTATAAAATGACTGAGGTGAGTCTTTGTGGAAAAAAAGAGAGCAATCGAGTGTCCACTAGAGTCATGGGAATGGAAGAATAAAAAGGAGAAAGTGAAAAAAACCCGACTGGTTCATTGCATGCGCAAGAAGAAGAAGACAATGTAGAAGAAAATCCGGAAAATAAACAGACGGATGGGATTAAATCTCTCCCAGATCTGACGGTTGAGGGTGAGTCCACAAAATTTAGAAGAATATGGATGGTCCTGATCTGCTGAAGAGATGATCGGATGGCTCAGATAGACACTATGATTTAAAATGAAAGGAACAGCTTCGGACGGTGTATAAAATATGTGGAGGATATCTGTGGTCCCTGAGGTTCGATAGCTGGACTGATCTCACGACTCAGATCACACACGATGTGATCGAATGACCTAGATCTTCTCCCGACCAATTTTCGTCATCCCACATAGAAACGGGAAGCCTTCCATGGCTCCTTTATAATCCTAGGGCTCCTATAATTAATCCAAAATACTCCCTCCCCCCTCCTGGTACCACCCCATATTGGGTTCTTTTGTGGGTGCGCTCTTGAGCCCACCCACACCATCGTGCCTCCCCACACGATGGTGCGCTCTGGTCCTTACACATGCACCTGTGCGTGATGAGGGTAGGGTTTGCTTCCCATGATCATGACTTAACACACAACCTGGGTGCACACATCCCCTAGGCCATTTCCAGGGGGTTGAGGGGTGAGATTCCCATCAAGGCTTTGAGGGATCCCACAAGGGTTCCCTTGGCCAGGTGAGGCACTGACCTAGATTTTAACAAAGTAAATATTTTTTTTGTTAATTATAAAAATAGGTTTATATATGGATATAGTTATTCTTAAAAATACGATTTCCGTAATATAACCTAAATATTTTCTTATTTGCATAAATACTAAAGTTTTAAAAACACAAAGTGACAAATGAAGTTTCAATACATCATTAAGAAAGTATTACATAAATCAAAAACATATTCATAGTTAAGTTCTTGGTTTAAACATCTGTAATGGAAACATTTATAAATGATTTTCAATACATTTGAAACCAATAAAAGGTATTTGAAATACAAACCTCATTTTTAAATCATACAATGTGTAGCTAAAAATATTAAATCATTATCCTTTTTAAATATTATAAAAAGGGTTTATATGTTTAAAAGTTATAATTTTAATTCTTACTTTTATTATTTTTAAAACTTATTATTCCTAGGTATTTTAAATTAAACCACTAAAATAAGCAACAACTATAATTATAGCCGTTAGAAACTCAATGGTCACCTGTAGGTAAATGGTCGAACCAAGGCCTTATGAAACCATGTTTAGGGTTGATCCACTTCTAGAAAAACTGGTGAAAATGGTGCTTGACATACCACTGATTCTCAATGAGGCTGAAATGGCTCTGGCTATATTGATGTTTATTGTGATGGACCCAAAAGATCCCTACAATTTTCTTGGGTTATTTGTTTTATTAGGTGGTATCCCCATTGTTTTTATAGGACTACTAGTGGGTATTCTAGGTTAGTAGGGTTTTAGACCCAATGGTCATGTAATGTTTCCATGCTGGATAATTTTTTTTTCTTTTCTTTTGTTATGAATTTGTTTATTTTATGCGTTCATAAATATGAGGATAAAAATTTAATAAAAGGTTTTTGTTGCATGAAAACTGGGTTTGGGGTGTCACATTATCCCCCCTTAACATGAATTTCATCATCTAAATTTATTTCATATAACTGTGCTAAAAAGACTCTCTGATGTACTTCACAACATCCCCCATCATGAAGGATCCTCAGGTGTTGTTCGCTGAATACCCAAATTGGTGTTAAATTCTTCCGCTTCCCTAGACCAGACACACCTCAGACAGTAAGGGTTAAAATCTTGTATTTCAAACTTGGGCTTCCGTAGGGAGGGTTGAATGGTATAATGTACAAGGATTTCTAAATGGAAAAACTCTCTAAGAACTCTTCGGACTGTCTCTTGTCAGAGAATGTCAATGTCATAGACGTGGTAATACAAACTGAAGCTCAAGATTTGGTTCATGTAGGCTGCGTGAAGGTTACCTTCCAAGGAAGCCTCTTGAAACCTTTCCCTGGCCGTGATGTTTCAGGATATAGTAAAGCATAGGAAAAGACCTTCATGGTACTTTCCAATTCACTTATAGTCAGTGAGTTGGATAGTGGCTATGTGGTGGAAGATATAGGCATTCCCATGGCAGGAGCAGAGAATGCATAGATTGTTTGATACCTCGTAAAGATGTTTGCATATTCTTCATAGGTTTGTGAAGGTAAGGTATTCTTCCGCATAGGTTCTGACAATAATGGCCTCTAGTACCTCAACGAGAAGAGATAAGATACAGGTTTTTCCTTCCATATGAAAATATTTTTTTTTTCAGAAAAGTCCAATCAGTGAAACTGATCCAAATGCAAAAACAATGAAAAGGTAGGATAAAGAAAAAACTAAAAGTTGTATTTTAATAAATAACTGGTACACAACACCCAGGACTAAGGGTTTCCCCAGTTCCTAGTTACATGAATCCTCAAAACAATTTCAAAACACTCAACCTCCCTGAACCAAATGCAACCCGAGCAGTTTGGTTCAATCTCGTGGGTACACTTATGGTGCTTCTAGAGTGAGACATGATGGGTGTAAAGCCAAGAGACATCAGTATGTACTTTATATCTTTAAGAAGAATAGAAATCCTCAATTTCAGGGATTTCAAAGTCCATTACTTGTCCATAATGTCTATAGGACAAGATTTGGCACATTATGTTGTACGGAGGTCTCCCGCTGCTACAGCTTCATGGAAATCCATGAGGGAAGAGATTCCTTCTGCTATTATGAATAATATAAAAATACCCTAGAAGAAATTTCCCCGACATGCATAGGATGGGAATTGGATTTTCATCATAAATAAGTAGTCTAAACCCGCTCCTCGGTGGAGTTCAAGCACAGGTGGAGAGTTTTACATGTCATAGAGGTGTTGGCATGTCATACGAATGTGTGAATAGTTTCCAATGTTGTCGTGGCTGGATATGGAAACTATGTTTTATAGAGCCTCAATAGAAAGATTCAAAAGACTGGTATTTTCTTTTTTCCATCTGAAAATTAAGAAAACATCAAACTTAGTAATTCTTAAGTGATTTTTTTGTTAAGTTCTAGTTTTCCAGAGTTATCTAAACCGAACCTCTGATACCAGCTATCATGTCCCCGAACCCAGATGTCTGGAATCAAGGATTGAAACCCATCATAAACTTTTTATAAATAAATGTATACAAAAAAATGACACATTTAACTCCAACACAAAGGATCGATTCAGTTTAGGTTCTGGAAAATTAGATGCTGCTGAAACACTTCTTCCAAAAACTTAACAAGGATAAGCCTCATACTAATGTCATCACATAAAAATACCCAAATCTTGTAATAACCTACTAATCCCTGTAAAACATAATTTAAAATGTAGGGTGAGCCTGGGAATGCTCGATAAGGGGTTTTAAACAATTGAAGAAATTCCCTTTTTTAAAAAACCATCACAAAACGTTTTTCTTAAGAGGAAAAAATTTATTTCTTGTGGCACATCATCAATATTTTCAAAGGTTACTTTCAAAAATATTTTAGAAAGACCTTTTATTCAATATAATTGGGATCTCTTAAAAATGTACATTAAATAATGAATCAGAGTGAGCATATGAATGTAAGAAATGCATGGAATGTGCATAATTATTAACCTGGTCAATCCAACTCTAAATTCATAGATGTGAACATAAACATTCATATCATGATTCCATATCCCTTAAAATGAAGTTCATAAAACCTTAAACTTATATACATTTTCCTTGTATAACTTTACATTCACATATATGATTATGCCATTATCATAAAAAATCATAGCCAAGGGACATTCTGTCAGTTGAAATATCCCTTGGTTGATCATTTACCATTACATAATGAGGGAATGTATAATGTTAGACTTTGTTGAGGCCTTTAGCCAAGACCATACAGGTAAAAACCGAACATAATTGTGGTTAAGTACCACACATAGTTGTGAAAAAAACAAGCATCTTGTTCACAAATCATTTCACTTAAACACATGAGATTCATCACTTTACCCAAAGCATTAGAGAGCTGTATATTACTAGGCACAACTGTCGCATCATTTAAGTCCAATAAATTCCTTATATGGTCTCATTTCCATATTTTCCATACTATGTAGGAAATTACATTCTTAATTCCATAATAGTTTTCATACATACTCATACAATAATTTAATTATTCATTAAATGTAACAAAACTAGATTTGGTAATTTTTGATTTAACAGTGGCGTGCATGAACTAAAACAACATACTCTTGCACTAGTACACATAAGATAATGGGTTGTCATATGAAACAAAAACACTTACATTAAAACCTTAAGAATGTGAATTATTCCAAAACCATGTTTATATGTTTTGACTTTGAGATAATCATTTAATCCTTGAAATGTTAATTTTTATATAAAATATGAAAACATATCCTTAAATAATCAAAGGCATTTCTTGTGACAACTTAGAATAGAGGGTATGGATTATTTTATGTGAAATGTTTATGCACAAAAGAAATAATTAAACATTTGTGCTCATTCATGAATGAATTTTTACATTTAAGCATAAAAACCACTATACAACATACTTGAGAAATCAAGCTTGAAATATATATATTCATGTGGTTTTAAAAATCATGGAAAAATATTATGTATATATACTTATATTTATATATACACAAATAGTGTATGTTTGGGATCTGTATACCATAAAAAAGGATTTAATAAATTCATTCAACTGTTGTATTCTTTATAAACATGATTTAAATAAAAATTAATAGGTTTTATGAAAACTCTGTTGTAATCAAACTTATACTTTTACGCATAAGCATCCAAACATGAATTTCAAATAAATATTTTCTATATTAAAAAAATGATGAAGAAAACTCTTACATGTATTTCAGATTTAATGAAACATAATTTAAAAACATAAGACCACCATTCAAAGATCATAAACCTGAAGTTATTTTTTATACAAAGAAATCATATGTATAAAATTTTGAAATTTCAAAATTTCATAGGAAGAATTTTATAATATGTGAAATATAGCATCCCGCCTTTTTATCAAATAAACATTCATTACATTTTACAAAACCGAGGATCTTTAGGGTTTAGTGTCTTGGAAACCAGGAACTTAAAACATGAAAACATAAAACATTCTTCTTAAACACTTGAAGGCTTCTCCTCATGTTCATCTTGGTTCATTACTGCATCTCATAACCTGGGGACATACATCAAAAGAAAGGGTGAGCAAAAGGCCCCGTAATGGAAACAAGAGAAACATTTTACATGTGAACTTGAGATACTTCAATAAGGCCATGAAAAGAACTTTAAGGCATGAGAAAGAAATCATGAGGCATATCATAATAGAAATAACATTTTTCATAACTTTAAGATGTGGCTACATCATTTAATATAGACAATCATGAACATATCACCAAGGTCCATCCCCAAGGTGTCATTAAAAGAATTTACAAAGGTTATTCACCTAGATATCGTGAAAATTGTAATCTATAGTGGTTACATCATTACCCAATGCAATGGGACGCTATCAGGGCGCACCCTTAAATTGTAATCTCTAGTGGTTACATCATTACCCAATGCATTGGAGCGATATCAGGGCGCACCCTTAAATTTTCCTTTATTATAATGTGTTCCACGTATATCATCATCAATAATTTCATAAACAACCCATATAGCATAAAAGAAATGGGTTTCATTTCATCATCATAACGTTTTAAAAACTGCTTTTAAAGACATGATCTTTATGTCACTTTAAACCCACGAAAAGGGAAAGCGGGTTTCATATATGTAAATCCAAGAATTTAAAATAGAAAATTTTGATATATATGTGAATACCCCTGTATAAATAATATCTTTGAGTATTCACTTAATAACCAAAAATAATTTTGAGAAAAGAGAGAGGCATTTTGAGACGAAAATCCTGCAGCATAACGACTACGTTTTGGGGTTTTAGATAACTTTGAAAGAGAGGGGACATGGGTCAAACATTCATAAATGACCCATAAAACAGTAGAGGGATAAAATATAAGGTATCTAAGAACATGGTAATGAAATTTGAAAATATATTATATGAAATGAAGAACATGAAAGGAGGAAAAAAATAGGATTTCTCTTGTGAGAATTCGGCATCCTAACGACATCACTTAAACTTCAACAAAATTGAATTGTCAAGGTCATATAGGGTATCTCATCATATGAACATAAGAGTCCAGTATGATAGATATATATATCATACCCCATCATAATAGAAAGGAACTTGAAATAATTGACATGAAAGTAGAACTTCAAAACGAGAAGGGTGAAGAACCACTTAAAAATTCGGCAGCCTAACGACACCACTTAAAACTTCAAAATACTGAATTGAAGAGATAAAATGGGGTCTCTCATCATATGGTCATAAAAGATCAGTATGATAGATATAGAGATCATACCCCAACATAACAAAAAGGAACTTGAAAGAATTGACATGAAAGTAGAACTTCAAAACGAGAATGGTGAAGAACCACTTAAAAATTCGGCAGCCTAACGACGCCATTTAAAACTTCAAAATACTGAATTGAAGAGATAAAATGGGGTCTCTCATAATATGATCATAAAATATCAGTATGATAAATTTATATATCATACCCCAACATGATAAAAAAAACTTGAAATACTTTACATGAAAATAGATCTTGAAAATCAGAAGGGAGAAAGAATCCGTTACAAAAATTTCGGCAGCCTAACGGCGCCACTTAAAACTTCATAAAACGAAATAATGAGAGTAAGAGGGGATCTATCATTATATGAACATAAAAAGGGCAGTAATAGGAGTATAAAAGAACATCCTCCAACATAAGAACATGGAGCATAAAAGGAATGACATAAAAGAGATCACTTGAAAAGAAAGAGAGGGGTCGGATCCCTTACCATAAAATGTAACTCTTAAACCTCAAAGGCTGGGACCTTGAAGGCTTGGGGGAACCTTGGGAGGACTCCATGAGAGGTAATGAGACCAGAAATTCGTTGGGGAAGAGTGGGGATTCGAATGGATGAGAGGAGGGCTTGGTATTTATAGGGAAGATGAGGGGACAATGCATTAATGGCCAAGGGACACCTCACATGTGCTTTTCTCAAACCCATGTGCTCTCTTTTCGCATTTACCATGGAGTTAGGCCACATGGGGCCCCCAAAACAATAATTCATCACCCTTGGCCGGCCAACCCTTAAAATATCTCATGACATCATCATGACACATTTATGATGTCATTAAACATACCGAAACCCTAAACCTGTATTTTCACTATTCACTGAAAATTCAACTTTCTCAGAAAGATCCCAAAATTTCACCTTAACCAAATATCAATGCTCTGATTTCAAAAATGAAATCCATTTATAAAAATAATTTTCTAAATATTTTTATTTTATTTTTTAAATAAATACACTATTCACCGAAAATTCATTTTTTCAGAAAAAACCCCAAAAATTACCAAAAAAAAATATCGGTGCTCTGAGTTCAAAAATGAAATCCATTTTATAAAAATAATTTTCTAAATATTTTTAATTAAAAAAACACTATTCACCAGAAAAAACTAACACTTGAATAATAATTTATGAAACCGTTATTTAACCGTTTTATTGAGTCACATTACTTAATCAAGGTGCCTAGATTATTTTAAAACATTTTTTAAGTGAGATTACTAATCCATTTGGTCATATTACTAATCCTAATCATTAAATCACTATTCATAATTTAATATTCATCAAAAATCAAGTTGATCTTATTAGACTCCAAATTTTGTACTGAACATAATTGTAGAAGGACATTTTTTTGAAAATCATTACACATTTTTAATTATATAAGGTTTACATAAACATTTTTAAAATATCCTTTTTCTAAAATTCATAAAAAATATGCATACTATATTTATCCGGTCATTTGAAAATTCATAAAAATCATCATAAGAAGAAATCCCAATTTTTATTTAAAACAAAGGATTACACAAGGCAGTTACGGTCTTCTTACATAGCCCCTTATCACACCAGCATAGGACCTAAGTGTTAGGTGTGCTAAGGTGATAGAGTCCGAGGGAGGCTCGGCCAACATTGCCCGCGTAGTAATTTCTATCTGTTTGAACTTCTCGCGAAGGCGATTCCGTTCTAGCTTCACATGATGAAGTTCGGCTTGGGTTTGGTCTAGAGCAAAGACCAATGGTGCTACCTCCTTCCCAAGTTCTGTTAGATGGGCTTCGATTGGTCCAAGACTACTAGGTGAGGCCATCGAATCTTCTTTCTATAATAATTTACCAAGATTACTTGTATTTAGAGACAATAATCAAAATATTTTGTTCACAGCAGTCATATTGACCGATGGTCATATAACAGTCAGAACCCAATGGTCTCATTTTAATTATAATCATGTTTATCAAATAAAACATTTTTGTTGAGTATAAAAATAAAATAAAATAACACATGAAATTAGGAAACAAGATTTATTCAAAATTTTGGGCCGTTACAATCTTCCCCCCTTAAGAAATTGCGTCCTCGCAATTTTAAAAAATTGGGTTTTGAAATTTCATTGAAGGTCCCACATCGTAAAAAGAGTCAGCGACACCATTACTTAAAAAGAAAGAAAAGGAAGTATAAAGGCCACCCGAGTTTACACATACTAGGATTCCATGTAGGAAACATGGACATGGAGGAGAAAACAAAGGGTTACGTCCTAAAGGAGAGTGATAGAAAACATGATTAGGAGGAATTTAACCACAAGAAAATCCCAAAATTATGATGTGTGCAAGTGGTCTTTGATTACCTAGTAGGAAACGTGAACCAACAACGTTTTTGTTTTACATTCCTTTTCATAACTTTGAGTAATTCATTTACAACATAGAACAAAAACATAAGGAAATATATCTACCTTCATGTAGAGTTTCATCCTTTAATAAGTTTCTACCCAAAACTAATCTTTTCTCCAAACTATGAGCATTCAAAACTACTTTGTCTCATCAAAACACAAGAATCATCTTCTAGAGAATCACATAATCCACAAAAGATTAACTATCTATTTCTTTTATCTTTAATCATTATCCCAAAAACCAAAAGGGTAAGGTAAAACAACTCTTCAAAAAGAAAGAATCCCATAGGAATGGAAACTACTTTTAAATCTTCAAAGTTCCATGGTACTACCCAAATTTCATCATAGTCCATTCCATAAAGAACGGTCCTTAAAATTCCTCAAAATATACCAAACTAATATTGAAACCCAAATACAAGAAGGATTTGATAACATAGTCTTCCAAAATAAACTTCATTGTTCATCTCCAAACAACATCAACCACTCCTAACATATTATAACAAAAGTATCTAACCTAAACATATTTAACCCATGATAGGTTAATCATTCCCATAAGTAACCTAAATTACTATAAGTCCACCTTAAATTCATCGATTCTTTAAAATATAAGTCAACCTTACTCCTCAATGAAAATACCGTTTTAATCTATTTACCTCGATCATATAGGGTCCCCAAAATAGTGAACGCCTTCCAAAATAAAAATCATATTTTAATCCCCTAATCATCCCTGTCATATTAATATGACAATCGTCGCATTTCCTATCACATTGGTTGTTGGGACATGTTCTTCCATTTCCCACCATTCACTAAGAAGAGAAAGAATAATTAGGGGCTTAAGTACTTAGCCAATAATCATGAAAAGGAACTGAAAGCATATAAGGATAACTTGTAGAAGAAAAGTATACCCTAACTTGTGATCACATAGGTTCCAATCTAGGTTATCCATGATCATATATTCTTATGTGAATCTATATTTTATTTTATCTTTGTTCCTTTAACAATGGTTCATACTAAGCTTATGAATTTACCAAAGCATCTCCCCCGGGAGTGTCGTAACCAAGAGTGCAGCAAGGCCCATTGTCGTGTACCAATTCCCGTTCGAGTCTAGCTCAAAGCGGTGTTTTCGGGTTTTACCCCTATGAACATCTGTGCCAGAGCCACCTCTACCAGCTTGTATCTAGATAGGGATGTATTTTCTTGGCAACCCCTTACTCAATACTCACCAAAATACCAGGAAGATTTCCTATATTTTAACTTTTCTATAGGCTTCTTCCTAAAGTTTTCATATCCTAATTTCCACAAATAACTAAACCATCCTTTGATACCAACTATAGCATCCCGCCTTTTTATCAAATAAACTTTCAATACATTTTACAAAACCGAGGATCTTTAGGGTTTAGTGTCTTGGAAACCAGGAACTTAAAACATGAAAACATAAAACATTCTTCTTAAACACTTGAAGGATTCTCCTCATGTTCATCCTAGGTTCATTACTTCATCTCATATCCTAGGCACATACATCAAAAGAAAGGGTGAGCAGAAGGCCCAGTAATGGAAACAAGAGAAAAATTTTACATGTGAACTTGAGATACTTCAATAATGCCATGAAAAGAACTTTAAGGCATGCGAAAGAAATCGTGAGGCATATCATAATAGAAATAACATTTTTCATAACTTTAAGATGTGGCTACATCATTTAATATAGACAATCATGAAAATATCACCAAGGTCCATCCCTGAGGTGTCATTAAATTTTTTTACCAAGGTTATTCACCAAGATATCGTGAAAATTGTAATCTCTAGTGGTTACATCATTACCCAATGCAATGGGACACTATCAGGGCACACCCTTAAATTGTAATCTCTAGTGGTTACATCATTACCCAATGCATTGGAGCGTTATCAGGGTGCACCATTAAATTTTCCTTTATTATAATGTGATACACGTATATCGTCACCAATCATTTCATAAACAACCCATATAGCATAAAAGAAATGGGTTTCATTTCATCATCATAACGTTTTAAAAACTGCTTTTAAAGACATGATCTTTATGTCACTTTAAACCCACGAAAAGGGAAAGCGGGTTTCACGTATGCAAATCCCAGAATTTAAAATAGAACGTTTTGATATATATGTGAATACCCCTGTAGAAATAAGATCATTGACTATTCACTTAATAACATAAAATAATTTTGAGAAAAGAGAGAGGCATTTTGAGACGAAAATCCTGCAGCATAACAGCTACGTTTTGGGGTTTTAGATAACATTGAAAGAGAGGGGACATGGGTCAAACATTCATAAATGACCCATCAAACAGTAGAGGGACAAAATATAAGGGATTTAAGAACATGGTAATGAAATTTGAAAATATACCATATGAAATGAAGAACATGAAAGGAAGAAAAAAATAAGATTTCTCTTGTGAGAATTCGGCAGCCTAATGGCGTCACTTAAACATCAACAAAATTGAATTGACAAGGTCAAATAGGGTCTCTCATCATATGAACATAAGAGTCCAATATGATAGATATAGAGATCATACCCCAACATAATAGAAAGGAACTTGAAATAATTGACATGAAAGTAGAACTTCAAAACGAGAAGGGTGAAGAACCACTTAAAAATTCGGCAGCCTAACGGCACCACTTAAAACTTCATAAAACGAAATAATGAGAGTAAGAGGGGATCTCTCATTATATGAAAATAAAAAGGGCAGTAAGAGGAGTATAAAATAACATCCTCCAACATAAGAACATGGAGCATAAAAGGAATGGCATAAAAGAGATCACTTGAAAAGAAAGAGAGGGGTCAGATCCCTTACCTTAAAATGTAACTCTTAAACCTCAAAGGATGGGACCTTGAGGGCTTCGGGGCACCTTGGGAGGACTCCTTGGGAGGTAATGAGACCAGAAATTCGTTGGGGGAAGAGTGGAGAGTCGAATGGATTAGAGGGGGGCTTGGTATTTATAGGGAAGGTGAGGGGACAAGGCATTAATGGCCAAGGGACACCTCACATGTGCTTTTCTCAAACCCATGTGCTCTCCCTTGGCATTTACCATGGAGTTAGGCCACATGGGGCCCCCAAAACAATAATTCATCACCCTTGGCCGGCCAAACCTTAAAATATCTCATGACATCATCATGACACAGTTATGATGTCATTAAACATACGGAAACCCTAAAACTGTATTTTCACTATTCACTAAAAATTCAACTTTTCTCAGAAAGATCCCAAAATTTCACCTTAATCAAATATCAATGATATGATTTCAAAAATGAACTCCATTTTATAAAAATAATTTTCTAAATATTTTTATTTTATTTTTTAAATAAATACACAATTCACCGAAAATTCATTTTTTCAGAAAAAACCCCAAAAATTACCATAACATAATATCGGTGCTCTGAGTTCAAAAATGAAATCCATTTTATAAAAATAATTTTATAAATATTTTTAATTTAATTTTTAATTAAAAAACACTATTCACCCGAAAAAAACTAATACGTGAATAATAATTTATGAAACCGTTATTTAACCATTTTATTGAATCACATTACTTAATCAAGGTGCCTAGATTATTTTAAAACTTTCTTTAAGTGAGATTACTAATCCATTTGGTCATATTACTAATCCTAATCATAAAACCACTATTCATAATTTACTATTCATCAAAAATCAAGTTGATCTTATTAGACTCCAAATTTTGTACTGAACATAATTGTAGAAGACCATTTTTTGAAAATCATTACACACTTTTAATTTTTTAAGGTTTACATAAACATTTTTAAAATATCCTTTTTCTAAAATTCATAAAAAATATGCATACTATATTTATCTGGTCATTTGAAAATTCATAAACATCATCATAAGAAGAAATCCCAATTTTTATTTAAAAGAAAGGATTACACAAGGCAGTTACGGTCTTCTTACATAGCCCCTTATCACGCCATCATAGGACCTAAGTGTAAGGTGTGCTAAGGTGAGAGAGTCTGAGGGAGGCTCGGCCAACATTGCCCGAGTAGTAATTTCTATCAATTTGAACTTCTCGCGAAGGCGATTCCGTTCTAGCTTCACATGATGAAGTTCGGCTTGGGTTTGGTCCAGAGCAAAGCCCAATAGTGCTACCTCCTTCCCAAGTTCTGTTAGATGGGCTTCGATCGGTCCAAGACTACTATGTGAGGCCATCAAATCTTCTTTCTATAATAATTAACCAAGATTACTTGTATTTAGAGACAATAATCAAAATATTTTGTTCACAGCGGTCATATTGACCGATGGTCATATAACAGTCAGAACCCAATGGTCTCATTTTAATTATAATCATGTTTATCAAATAAAACTTTTCTGTTGAGTATAAAAATAAAATAAAATAACACATGAAATTAGGAAACAAGATTTATTCAAAATTTCGGGCTGTTACATGAAACTTGAATATATATGAGAATGATTTGCATCTAGAAGTTGAAGCATAAAATCCCATTTATGCATTCTATACTCAAAAATACGTTTAGAGATTCCAGCGTGAGTTATGATTTAGAAGTAATATGAAACAGTTTTTTTATATATAAATATAGATCTGCATATACACAAGGATATAAGAGTTTTACAAAAAGAAGACATAGCGGATTTATCCCTTACCTGATCTGAGTGAGGAGGAGAGGCTCGGGTAGGCTCGAAGGGGGCTTGAGAAGAGTTAAAACTGAGATGATGTAAGTGCAATGAAATGTTTATTTAAACTACATTATAGAAATTATATATTATAAATCAAATCCACATTGATGGAAACTGAGACCCACTCGGTTTATAAGAAGACCAAGGTGAGTCTTTGTGGAAAAAAAGAGATCAAGGGAGGGTCCACTGGGGTCATAAGTATGTATGAATAAAAAGGAGAAAGTGAAAAAATCCCACTGGTTCTATGAATAAGGGAGAAGAAGAAGACAACACAGGAGAAAATTCAGAATATAAATGGATGGCTGGGATTAAATCTCTCCCAGATCTGACGGCTGGTGGAAAGTCTGCGAATTTTAAAAGAAGATGGACAGTCCAGATCTGCTGAAAAGATGATCGGACAAATCGGATTGATGCTGTGATTTAAAAGGAAAGAAATGACTAGTATTAGATCCTAGTCAGATTGAACAACACATTAAAACATGCGTAGGATATCTACAGCTACTATGGTTCAATAGCCGGAATGATCACATGACTCAGATCGCGCGCGGTGTGATCAAACGGCCCGGATCTGCTCCCGGCTGATTTTCGTCATCCCATATCGAAATAGGAAGCCACATGCGGCTCCTTTATAAGCATGAGGCTACTGGAATTGATCCAAAATACTTCCTCCCTCCTCCTAATACCGCACCGTTCCGGGTTCTTCTGCGGGTACGCTCCTGCGCCCACCCATGCCACTGTGCCGCCCTACACGGTGGTGTGCTCTGGTCCTAACACACGCCCCTGTGCAAATTGAGGTAATCTATGCTTCCCATGAGTGCAAATTAACATGCACCCTTGGTGCACACTTCCCCTGGGCCATTTCTAGGGGGTTGAGGGGTGATATGCCCATCAAGGCTTTGAGGGCTGCCACAAGGGGGCCCTCGGCCAGGTGGGGGTACTCACCTAAATTTTAACAAAGTAAATATTTATTTTTTTGTTAATTATAAAAATAGGTTTATATATATGTATAGAGGTATTCTTCAAAATATCAATTCCCTAATATAACCTAAATATTTTTTTAGTTGTATAAATGCTAATGTTTTAAAAACACAAAGTGACAAATCAAGTTTCAAGGCATCATTAAGAAAGTATTACATAAATCAAAAACATATTCATATTTAAGATCTTGGTTCAAACATCAATAATGGAAACATTTATAAAATCATTTCAATACATTTGAAAAATCTAAAAGGTATTTGAAATCCAAACCTCATTTTGAAATCATACTAAGTGTAGGTTGAAATATTAAATCATTATCCTTTTTAAATCATATAAAAAGAGTTTATATGTTTAAAAGTTATAATTTTGATGATTACTTTAATTATTTGGAAAACTAATTATTCCTAGGTATTTTCAATTAAACCAAAAAATGTTGTCAGCAACTATAATTATAGCTATTAGAAACTCTATAGTCATCTGAAGGAAACAGTCGAATCAAGGCCTTATAAAACCATGTTCAGGGTCGATCCACTTCTAGACAACCTGGTGAAAATGGTGCTTGTCATACCACTGATGCTCAGTGCGGTTGCAGTGGCTCTAGCCATACTGATGTTTGTTGTGATAGATCCAAAAGATCCATACTATTTTTTTGGGTTATTTGTTGTATTAGGTGGTATCCTGGTTGTTTTGATAGGATTACTAGTGGGTATTCTAGGTTAGTAGGTTTTTTAGACCCAATGGTCGTGTATTGTTTCTGTGTTGAATATAAATTATTTCCTTTCTTTTATTATGCATTTTTTTATTTTATGCATCCATCAAAATGACGATAAAAATTTAATAGATGGTTTTTGTTAAATGAGAACTTGGTTTGGGGTGTCACAATTTCCATCCTCTTCTTTGAAATATCTTAGAACTAGTTATATTAATATAATTTTTCAGGTATACAATTATATAATAACCCTTAATGAAAGGTAATATCCTAGGGCCCATTTTTCAAAAAATCCTTCTTAATGAACTTGAACTTGATATTGGAATCCTTGATGTGAAAACTTGTTCTCCATCGATGTATAACATGATTCAGGCTTCAACCCTTTGAAGAATATTAGATTACTTCATCAACAAGATTATGTTAGAAAATTATTTACCATTTGGGGACCTTTTATAAACTTATTTCCTTTATGTTTTTTATGATGACATGTATTGTTTGAACATGCTTGATAGTGATCACATGTGGCTGTGTGTGTAGCTGATGAGACTCATTTTTGATGATTTTCAGGACCCCTCCCTCTATAGATACCACAATGAGGGGAGATAGATAATGACCCAAAATTCTATCCTCCAGTAGGCCCTAAGTGGGAAACTATCCCTGATGGTATAAAAAACTCATGAAATGGAAGGCATTACCCTATATAATAATATTGGATCAGAAGATTAGATGAATCATCCACAAGAAATGCCATGACATAATATAAAAAGAAACCAAAACAATACCACATGAATGTATAAATAAAAATGGTATAGATATAAGTATTTAAATTAATTAAAATCATGAAAATATAAATTTGTGACATGGAATATATCCAAAGGTTTGATCTAGTAATTTCCAACATGATCCACATAATTCTTCTAAAAACATGAAAATCAGATTATTTACATAGGGTGATCATAAAAATATAATTAGTAGGAAATCCAAAGTCTCTCATGAACATGTGAAAGAATCATATTAATGCACCAATAATAAAAAAATAGAATAAAATATCACATATCGATATATACTAATAAAACCCAACCTCACGAAGGAACACTAACTAAATAACGCAAGGAAAGTAATATAACATAATAAGAAGCATATAAATAAAGGGAATCCAAAACCACTTTCACACTGGTATTCCACTCAAAAAAACCTAAATCATATATCCTAGTGATTCTATATCTATTATATACCACATCACTCTACAATTATATTCACATCACATTTTTCTCACAGATACTTAGGATCGCCTCCCCACAAGCACAACCACATCACATCACACCTGAAAACACCTAGGCCATCACACATCCACAACCACAACCAAAATAGTAGGGTATCATGAACATGAAAGAAATAAACCAAGTTCCCCCTCCTTAAATGAACAACCCCATCATAATCTACCTTATACCATCTCATCTAGCACATAGACACCTGGGCTACATCACATCTTCCCTAAAGACACCTTGTCTCACCACCCCACACGCAAGACCATATCACAACTTTAAAAAAGAAACATAGTCTATCAAAATCACCATATAGTGAACTAAAAGACCTCTAGTCATCACATCATTTGAAAAACCTACCTCGCATGTAATAGAGAGTGTAAAGGAGTGATTTCCCAACCATCCTTCCTCCTCATCATATTTTGGGAAAGACACCCCCACGAGACTACACGCATGTAGAAACATAGTTATCAATCTGAGTGGAGAACATGTATAAATAAAAAGGAAAATAAAATTGTATACATATATCCACACACACAAGCCCAACCTATGGATTCACAGCTTAAAACTAACCAACTCACAACATCTCAACTTTCACTTCAACCTCTAAATGCATAACAAAAAACAAACCGCAAGCCATATCACACCACCAACCAATTATCATTATCCAACATAGTGGTTTCATTAATTTTTTTTATCATCCATAGTTAAATTTATATCCCATCATTTTCTGGTCATAAACCATTCCTCCCCATTTACCAAAACAAACCCCAACTATTTTAATCATTATTAAATAATTATTTATTCCATAACTACCCAAGAATCTAGAAAAAAGAAACCAAAAACTCATCTCCCCAAAATCATGTCCAAACAATAACCACCTCACTGACCCAAAAGTAGATATAAACAACCAACACATCATCACCCCAAAATTTTGGTAAAAGAACCACCTCACTGACAAAAAATCATGGCCAACAAACCACCTCACAACCCTAAAATCACGACTATCAAACTACTTCACCACCCCAAAAGTACAGTCATAAAATAATAATCCCCACATGTTCTAAGAACACATAAAACACACATCACTCCCTAAAATCATGGCCACACATCTCCAAACAGAAAAATACATTTTAAAAATTTTCATAGGGGATTTTATCACATTCCGTTTTTTTTGGTTTATTATCACACAATCCATTGTCAGGGGGAAACCGTTTTATTATACAAATATATGTGGTTGGCCAATTTATATTTTATGGTGATATGAAAAAAATAACAATAGACACATCAATTACAATAAATATTCTCTAGAGAAAAAATTACCCCAAATGACACAATTTTTAGCAAGGCATCAATCCCGTACAATCTATAATATCACAATCATATAAAAGATGTAAAAGGATTTGAATAATTCCCCATACCCTTTAAATTTAAATTATCTAATTGTTTATATTTAATTAATCTATAAAAACCATAAAATATGGATAAAAAAGTGTAAACCTCTTTGACATGATACACAATAAGGAGAAACGATGGATTTCCAAACTCAAAGAAGCTTTTCCGACTCACTACGCAATAAAGGGTGAAGAAGAATTAATCACAATCTAAAACTACACCATGAAAACCATAAATAAACATAAAATTCACCAAATGATTATCAATACACATCAAAAGTCACACATAAAACCAAAAGAACATCACCAAAGAGAATATATAATATGTGATGAAATAAAACTACCAAGAAATGATGAAGAACTCACCACAAATCTCTAATGAACAACAACCTAAACAAACAAATTCAACATAAGAGAGGATTGCTAGAAGGTCTCCTTAAGGAACCTAGGGATCATCCAAAATTAGGGAGAAGGATGTGTGGCTAAATAAATAAGTTTTTTATAAGAAAAAATAATTATATACAACAATTCCACATGTTTAATATCATGTAAATTTTACACATTGTTTAATACTCAGGGTTTCTAAAATTTAAAACTTTAACCAATTAACATGTATCTTAATTTTTATTTAATACACATTGTGAATAAAAATTATATGATGTGTAACCCGTATCATGACTTCCCCGTTATCTGTGTACAATCCATGAACTATCTGGCTACACAAGCAATGAAACTACATAAAAAAACTCATAGAGGAGGGCTAGAAGGTCTCCTTGGTTAGAATACACATTGTGTATTTCTTGTAGCAGCTCTGCAGCACCTGGAAACTCCAAAAAAAACTCCTTGAACCTCCACAACCCTCCTCACGAACACCTATAAAACTCAAAAATAGAAAGTAACTATTTGTGAAGGCACATGCCGTTACATAAGATACCTAAAAAATAGTTCTTTTTCTCAAGAATCCAAAACCATGAATAGAAGGAAAGGGGTTTTAAAACCAACCTGCGAGATACATCTCAAGGATCTTTTCTTACCTAAAATGATACCACCATCAAAACATGGAAATACAAATGGCCACAAACATCTCACACAACCTCATCACAAAAAAATCACATCACCACAAACATGCAACCTCACAACCATTACACAACCATCTCAACCTCCCAGAATCCAAAAACAACAACTAATAAAACCAATGATCCAAATTATCCCATACAAAAAATTTAAGAAATTTCAGCCTCCATGCCATGATACTATCCACTCTGGTTGGAATTGACTCAACCAAATGGTTTTAATAACATCACATTTAATTAATCTCAATCAAGGGGTCTAGAACTTCACTTTTCAAACATTTTGAATTTATCAAACATCATACATAAAAAGAAAATTAAAATATATCATCATATAAAAAAAGATCAAAACATCACATTAAAAGAAAAAAATAAAAGTAAAAACTCAAAAAAAAACTCTAGGTACTGGGCATGCATATATTTCCCTCACTCCCATTTACTCTCATTGAGGCCCCATGCCTAAAAAACATACATATCAAAGAAATTTTTTGTTTAGGAAGTGACTTCTATTAATGATCATGTATCTCTACTAGATGCTCTATGAATGTCACATCATCCTCAATATCCAACTCTCCTCAGCTAATGAAATGAGCGTAATTGTGAAGATATCAATGTAACTGTGGGATATTGAAGATTTCATAGATCCTCAACAACCACGGTGGAAATGAAAACCAATAATCCACCTCACCAACTCTCCCCAACCCCTCAAAGGGACCAAAAAACCTGGGAGAAATCTTACTCCATCTCCAAAACCTTCAATGCCCAAATCAAGGGGAAACATTCAATAATATGTATTTTTATACCTCAAACTCGAAGGGGATCATCCTATGATCTACATAATACTTATGGTGGGCATGAATTATTTCCATTCTCTAATAAACAAGATTAACCTTTTCTATTGTGATCTGTAAAAAATTGTGACCAAGAACTGCTGCCTCCCCAAACTACATCCAACACAATGGAGAATGACACAATCTCTTGTACAAAGCCTAAAATGCAGTCATGCCAATGGGAGAGTGATTTATATTATTATAATAAAATTTAACTAAGTTCAAGTGTCAAAAACAGGATCCACCAAAGTATAAAATGCATAGCCACAACAAATTATCTAGTTTCTGGATAGCCCACACCATTTTCTCATTATATTGAGAGTGTAATGTAGTGTTGAGGCATATCTGAGTGCCAAAGGAATGCTTTAATACCCTCCAAACTGACAAGGTAAAACATTTTGATCCAAGTCAACGGATCTTATAACTCCATTCAAACACACCAGCTCATAGAGATACTTCTTAGCCAAATAATCCACTACAACATACTTCTTGATCATTAAGAAGTTACAAAATTTCATTAGCTGATCCATGATCACCCTAATAACATGGAAAACTCCCTGAGATCGGGGTAACCCTATAACTAAATACATTGATATGTCATCCCATCTCCACTTGGGAATATCCAAGGGCTGCCATAAACCACAAAAAACATAATGCTTGACCTTCACCTACTAAAAAACAAAGAACATCTCCACAAACTTGAGTACTAACCATTTCATCTCGGGCCACCAAAAATGAGTCTTCAAACCATGGTACATCTTGGAAACTAACGGGTGTACCAGTAAATGTGTTCTACAAAACACACAATAGAATCCCCTACACATAACTATCAGAATAAATAATGTACCATGAAACAAAACCCAGTTCTGACCATCATTTGACTATCCATGTGGGTCATCTCCATGTCTAACATGATCATGCATCACCTATGCCTCTGTGTATCCCCACTATGAATACTCTACCTACGGTATCATAGAATAATGTACCAGCATCTGAGGAAAAAATCTTATACCATCATCCACAATTGGATCTAAGTGCAATGTTTAATACTCCTCAATTTATCTACAAACATCCATGAACCTTGGAACAACATATTCTTTTGACTTCCTACTCAAACTGCCAATCACAACATTCCCCTTTCCCAATGTGTAAGAGATATCTAAATCATTATCCTAAAGTGACTCCATCGACCACCAAAGTTGAAAGCTCGTATCACACTACGAAAAGATATAAATCAAGATCTTTTTGATCTGTTAATACCAAAAAGATCTCCCCAATTAGGTAATTACACCCAAATATTAGTGCAGAACCACCACTTCTAACTCTAGATCATGGGTGGAATTGTTACACTTATTGAAATGTAACTGCCTAGAAAATTAAGAGATCATTTCCCTCTACTGCATCAACATGAATCCCAATTCAAGACAGTTAGTGAAAAGAAAACACCTCAAACATCAACCCTTCTTAAGAAACTGTAGAAATGGAGCACTGAACAACTTCACTTTTAGGTAATCAAAAACTACTTGGTACTGATCCGTTCTCACAAAATCCTTGTCTTTGCTGGTCAATTCTGTCAATGGGGTTGAAAATCAAGATAAATATGGAATAAAACTCTAGTAATAGACTACAAGACCAATAAAATGATGAACCTTTTCTACATTATTGGGTTCTTCCCATGAAAGAAATACATTGAAATTTGATAGGTCCACTACCACACCATGACGAGACACCACATTATGGAGGAAATGCACCACTCGTGTACAAAAGCTATACTTAGAAAACTTTCTTTAGAGTAAGCAGCATTGAAAAACATTCAATAAAACTATGAGATGATCGACATGATCCTCTTATAAATTCAAGTATATCGTGATATATTTAATGAATATGAAGATGAACTAATCTGGGAACTCATGGAACAAGGAGTTTATAATACCCGTTAACAAGGCCAGAGCGTTCGTAACACCAAATAAAGTGACTATGATGTTGAAGTTCCCATACTTGCATCTAAAGGTAGAATTTGGGATAACACCCTACTTCATCCTCAACTAGTTATATATTGACCATTGATCAATATTAAAAAACCAACCTGTCTTTATTATCTGATTGAAAAGATCATCTATCCTTGGAAGAGGGTAACCATTATTGAATATTTCATAATTAAACATTCAATAGTATATACACAACCTAAGAATACCATCTTCATTTTTTGAGATCAACAATAGAGAACCACATGATGAAAAAGTAGGATTGAAAAATAACGTCTATATATGATCATCTATATAAGTCATTAACTCCTGTAACCTAGAAGGTTCCATTTTGTAAAGATTTATCGAAATCAAAGAAGCACCAGGATAGAAGTCTATCTCAAACTCAATATCACATCGATGTGGAAGTATAACAAACTCATCTTAAAAAATATCCAAAAACTCTACAATGACCCTAGGAACATCTAAAAATCTAGCCTCAATTGATTCTATAGTAAAATATTCCAACAAAGAAATAACGGGCTCCATAGGGCGACTACACACCTAAAAACCCCTATCACCAATGAAAGCCACATGCTCACCATCCATATATAAGAACAAAATTCTCAAAAGAAAATGTCAATAAAAACATGCACAGAATAAAACTATTCAATGAAGAGTATAAAATAATATGAATATATCTGTAGTATGAAAAGATCTCTACGGGACTGATGTGGTCCCATAATTAGTATACACCCCCAGAAAATATAAAACATGTTTTTAAGACCTCCAAATAGAGTAGTAAACACCATGGGAATAGAAAGACTCCTAATGTATTGTCTCAAATAATGGGATAGAGTAGGTTCAATAGAGGAGTGAAATCTACCAAATCAAAAAAGGCACAAAAATGGTACTAATCAAACTGATCATACCTCTGATAATCTCTCTCCCTTCTTACACTACCACATCCAATGTGCACATCTAACCATTCACAAATCCTCTACCTCTATCCTATAGAACAACGCCATGAAAATTCTTAGGTCATAGTCCCTGAATATAAGGAACATCATAGGGTCATCCTCTACTTGCTCCATCTCCCCTCAACAAAGCATAAACCTGCTTCCACTACTGCTAAAGTGGTCTCACTAGAAATTGTGGTTGTGGATGGAGCTAAACATATCCACCTCCACCAAACTAAGCTTGAAATACCATTAGGAACTAGTTTTGGTGATAGTTATTAACCAAAAAATGAATACACGTTTTCCTAATATCTACAGAAAAACAATGGAAACCATTGGTACTAGAAGGATGAAAGAAAATATGCTGATGGCGACTCACTTCTTGTTGAAACCATAAAGGTCATTATTATATATATATGAAATTAAAAAATATACTCATATAGGAACCCTACTAGTTCATCTCTCATAGAAAACATCCCCATGAGTGAATCCTCTTGATCACCTATGCCTTCTTCTAAACCTCCAGATACATTGACAACATAAAAGGAGTAACTGCATACTAGATCGATGGGTGGAGTGACTCCCCTAGATGTCTCACATGATACTCCTCATTTAGAAAAAGATCTTTGAAAAAATAAATATGTTCCTTGAAATTGATTCCCAACTCCCACACTGACATACTTCCCTGTTGAATAGAAAGAAACTCCTGCCTCTTCCCCACCTCCATGGAAGAAAAAAAGGAACTATGCCGAAAACAATTTCTGGAAGTTGACCCATGAAACATATAAATGATTCCTCTCATACACATAAAGTGCCCAACACTGATGCACATCTCCACATATCTGAAAACCTACCAGAGGTACCCAATACTACATCAGGACATGAATAAAATTAAATGCGATCTCCAAATCCTCAAGTTATCTCTCTATCCCCACACCAGAAATGCTTACCCCATACTTACCCAATGTATGTTGGTCAAATTATCCCAACTCTATCTTCCATGAATCATCCTCATAAGTCAGATCAACCCTATGGAGATCAACTGGGTTATCCTACTGAACCAAAACTACCTAATCCACACATGAATGATGAACATGAGCCATAAATAAAAAGAAACATTATTATTTTTTAAGCCCAGTATAATTGAATTTTATAAATTTTTTAATTACTTCAAATTTTACAGATCCAAAACCACCCATTCCAAAGAATAACATACGTAATCATGACACTTTTACCAATCCTAAGTCTCTACCCCACAAGCAGTGCCAGCTCCCTTGATCATTCGATAATCTCAGAGTCTGTACATAGGATCACGGGGGCCCTAGAATCCTTTTCCTAGGTAGCATCTCTAACCTCTATCATGTGACAAGATCAACTAAAAATATTACCATAACAAACCATGAAATCATTAGTATTACTAGGTCCATAATGCATCATATCTCTCAACCATCACCTTTGATACCAATCTATCATGACTCATCCATCTAAACAAAACACAATGGGGGGAGAGAGATATTGACCCCTCAAGTCCCACCTCCCATAGGTCTTGGGTCAGAAACTAGCATTAAGGGTATAAAAATCTCATGAAATGGGAGGCATTACCATCTATAATAATATAGGATTGAGAGATAAGATGAACCATCCACAAGAAATTCTATGATATAATATAAAAAGAAACGAAAACCATTACACACACATTAATAAATAAAACAGATAAATATAAGAGTCGCAAATTTAAATACCCAATAACAATTATAAAGAAGAAAAAAGAAACAATACAATGGTATGAGATATTAATGTCTACTAAGGTTTATGTAATCCTACTAGAAACTTAAAAATATGTTTATATAAATAGGTTGGAAATACAAGTATACTCAATAGGAAATCCAAAGTCTCTTAGGCACACGTGAAAGAAGTATACTAATGCTCCCATGAGCAAAAAATAGAACCAGAAAACACCTATACAGGTATACCAACCAAACCCAACCTCACCAAGGAATAATCTCCAAATAAAACAATAAAAGTAATCTAATATAATAAGAATCATATAGATAAAGGGTATACTACACTGCTTTCCTGTTGGTGTGCCGCACTGACACCCCAACATCATACATCACGGAACTCCAAAATCTTATGTATAACTTACCACTGCACAAGCATGATCACATCACACCATGACCGTATACACCTGGGCACACCACCTCCCAAGCACGACCACATCACATCTCACTCAAAAACACCAGGTCCATCAGACTTCCACAACCATAACCAGATTAGTAGGGTATCATGAACATTAAAGAGAACAACCTCATTCCCACTCCTACCATGAATGACCCCCACCACAAGACACCTCATCCCATATCATAATACCTACAGGAACCTAGGATATGTCACACCTCACCTGAAGACCCTTGGATTCATCACCCCAGAACCATGGACACATTAGAACTTACCCAAAGAAACATGGGCAATCACAACTAACATCTATTACAATAACAGATGTACGACCATCAAATATTATGAAATTTCTAACTTGACAAGAAAAGAGATCGGAAAATAGAGGGTACCCATCCATCTGTCCTCCCCACCGAATGTCAGTACAAAACCCCCTATGTGACTATACAAGTGTCAGAACATAGTGATTGATATGAGTTGGGTGCATACATAAATTAGAAGGAATATAAAATTATATACATAAAGCCACACACACAGGCCCAACATTTGGGTTCAAAACCAAACACTAACTGACTAACAACATGTCTACTTTTTCTGCCTCCTCTAAATGCATAACACTAAACAAACTACAAGCCATATCACACCACCAACGAATTCGCATTATCCAACACATTCATTTCATTATTTAACAACCGAAACATTTAACCACCCAACCGATGATTTATTTTTTCATTAACCATTTCACCCCATTAACCAATCCAAACTCTATCAATTTCAATAATAATTAAATAATTATTTATTCCATCACTACCCAGGCATATAGAAAAAGCAACAACCACCTTGACACCACAAAAACATGAGCAAAAAAACAACCACCTCAAATCCATAAAATCAAAACCAAGCCACAACATCCTCATCACCCCAAAAGAATAAACAACAAACCACCTTTCCACCCAAAAATAATGTCCATCTAACCACCTCACCACCCTAAAATCTTGTTCATCAAAACAACGTACCACCCCAAAAGAACAACCATCATACCATCAAACTCAAATTCCCCAACCTCATGTCATCCTCACATAGCTACCCCAAAAGCATGTTCATATATCAAAACACATCAAAACACATTTTACATATTTTAAAATGGGATTTTATCACATTCCACTTTATTTTTAGGGGGATTTATCACACAAGCCATAATAATGGTGAGACTGTTTTATTATTTAAATATAAGTGGTTAGATAATTTCCATTTTATAATGATTACAAAACAATTAAAAAAGAAACAATATTCATAATAAATAGCATCGAGTGAAAAAAATCCCCCTAACGACCACAATTTTTAGCGGGGAATCAAGTACATACAATCCATCATATCACAATCACATTAAAATCATAAAAGCATGAAAATATTTACCCTTTCCCATTTAATTTCAGTTAACCAATTACTAATCTTTAATTAATCCATAAAAACAATAAAACATAGATAAAAAAGAGTAAAAACCTCCAAAATGATACACAATAAAGAGAAATAATGGGTTCTCTACCCCAAAGAAGATTTGTCGACTCGCTGTGCACTATAAAGTGAAGAAGAAGCACATGCAAACCACAACTACAGTATGAGAATACACATGTCAACCTACACCACACCAAAGGATCATAAAAAACCCAATTCACACAAAAAATAAAAACCTAGAATCCCTCCTCATCCACATCATGTAAAATTTAAACTGTTTTTAAGCATCAAGTTTTCCAAAATTTTCATCTTTCACCAATGAAAACATGTCCCCAGCCTTTATTTAATAAAATAAAAGAATTAAAATTATATGACTGGTAATCCATATCAATTATTCCACCTTATCCACATAAAATCCTTGAATAATATGGCTACAAAATACATGACCAGAATTTATATGTTGTTTAGATAATAAATTGTCACACCTGGGTTTTCATGTTTTGGTTTACATTCCGGTTTGTTGGGAATCAATATTTTTTTTTGGTTTTGGGTGTGAAATTTGTTTAATTTTGATGTGTTTTATTTTTTTAGTCTTTTACCATTGTTTTATCCTTTTTTAATTTGGGATTTTTAGGAGAAAACATGGAGACTTGGATTAAAAATGTCATGCGCATGGTTGGCACATGGTTTGATATACTCTACGACTAAACCCAGGTAACTGTGCACTAGGTATAAAACCTACTGTATTGTTGGATCATGGGTGTGCAGTCACTTAATAGTGACCATGCGATTTCACCTATGTCTACCGGATGGTTTGGAACACAGTTTAATGAACCGTGTGACCTAACCGTGTGAGTCTGCCCAAAATTTAAAAAAAATGAGATTTTCAAAATTTTCCCCATTGGGATTTTTGGATATAAATCTACCCAGAACACCCACACCAAGTTCTTCTAGACCTAGGGATCTCTCTCCCTTTCCTCCCAAGCCATTACCCCTCCTCCTTTCATGTATATCTAATAGATCATTAAGCTGGGGAAAGTTTCTTCAAGATAATCTCTTATCCTTTATCATCCCTCTCCATTCTCCATTCATTTTTCTTTGATTTATTTTTTACCCTAATCATGCTTGACCTAAGGTATTTTTTTACCATGTTTTTATGGGAGTTTTGTTTTTAATGGTTTTCTTCATAGATTTAGGGCTTTGGAACCCCGGTGGAGTGATTTCAGGTGTGCGTTTCAATTATTCAATGGATTTGAGGTAGGTGATTCGATGATTAACCATTTTTGAAAAATGAATTATGCTTTCCTATTTTTTTATGTTCTATAATTTATTTGTGAGATATCAGAGTTGTTTTTAGGGAGTTTTGATGCACATTTGGTTTAAAAATGATTTTTTCCATGTTATTGGGAATATAATTTGTGTGTAATGTTTGTTGTGATAATTGGAGGTGTTATATAAATTATTTTATTGATTTATTAAATTTTATAAATGGTTAGAATCACATTATAGAATGTTTTTGATGTGCGGTTTGTTTAATGCGGTGTTTTTATATGAAATCGGGTGCGTTTTTGTGGTAAACGTTTCTTGAGCCCTTTGTGAATGGTTAATAAATTGTTCAAATGGTTTAATAATTTATTTTTACTATGAAAAAGTGTTATTTGGTATTACTTATTATGAATTTAATTTTTAAAGTTGCGGTTTAATGTGAAATGTGGTATTTTTCATCCACAACCCCTTATGTGCCATTTGATTGCATTTTTTAAAGCATTCAATTTGTTTATTAAACTATGTGTGGGATAAAAATAGTGTTTTGACATATCATTGATGTGTTTTTGATTTTTAAATATGGTTTTGGGTATAATTTTGGTGTAAAATCATTGATGTGTTTTTTGAAGTTGTTATATAAATTGTTATGATGATTTATTAAATTATTAAAAAGGTTCGAAGCGTATATGGGAAATGTTTTATTGTGCGTATGTTTTCAAAAATGGATTTTTGGTGTAAAGTGTTGGTTTGGGATATGTGATTATATTTTTTGTTGATGTAATGTGGAAGGGGTGTGATATGTGGAAGGTGAAACTTGACTTAGCACAAAAATGGGAAGACCATGTATCTAGGTGGGTGGACTAGCACTAGTATTCTAATGAGTCGAAAGTGCATTGTCCCGGTTTAACTTATCTGGATTGATGATGACAACATTAAATAAATATGAATGTTGATTTGAGACCACTATAATTTTAGATATTTCTCCTCTCTAGTGTCTTGTGCACAAGAAACCTATTAAACATGGTTTTATACCACATTCCATCGAGATATGAGGTACCTAGGGACCTACTGTTATCCAGTTCCCATGGGTATTTCCCATGACTAGTGCTCAATCATTATATTGTAATTACCATTATCATACGGTATGTTGGGTTGGTAATTTTAAAAGAAATTACGTTTCCATTAAAATTTTCATTCTTTGAAACTATTTTCATTTAAAGTTTCATTCTATGGAGCAGTTTCCATTTAATGTTTCATTATTTGAAACTATTTTCCAATTAAATTTACATTCATTATAAGTCATTTTGCATTAAATTTATTTTCCCTAAAAATTTTCTAGAATTTCTTTCATTGTAATACATTCAAATTTATTTTTAATTTAATTTTTTGTTCATGTGATAATTTATCAAGGTGGTATCTTAATAGGATTTGGATCACAACCTATATACACATTTTGGTGCATATAGACCTTGATGTCAATTTTATTTGAGTTAATTTGAGATGTTTAGTGATAGCATGTTGGGTTTTAGTGTCCCTAGTTATGGATATTGGTGGTTGAATCTTGAGGATGTGATTCTCTTATTGTATGGAGGTTTGGGGTAATGTCATAATTTTCATTTTTTATCGTTTCCCTTTTTGGTTTGTTTTAATTTTAAAACTTAAAATCATGTAATTATTAAGGGCATGTTTGGTATAATTTTTCAGATCTGGATATTTATTTTTTTTGGATATTTTAATATGATTAATTTTGGAAAATCATTTCCTCTTGTCTTATTTGATACCCGAACACTTGTTTGTGGGGATCGGGAATGCCCTTTGGGTCTTTCCGTAGACCGGGACCGACACCGGGTTTGATGGTCACCCAGATTGGATCGTGACAAAATGGTATTAGAATACCTCATCTCTTAGGGAACCTTGATTTTCAAAGTACCCTTTATTATATGGGGGTGTCATGGTATACAATGTAGGATTGGTAAGACTCAAGTGGTACATATGGGAAGAGCGTCATGAACTCTTGCTCATTTTGATTCTTGGGTTTCCATGGGAGGTATAATTTTGTTAGTTTATGGGTCTTTAGATATTTTTTAGGGATTGGGATACGACAAGGGGAGTTATAGAAACGGTCTTTGTGAGCTCACTAGGTCTAGAAATCTATGTGGAACTAGAGGCATGGTCTTAGATGTCTCTCAATGTTGATGGTGGGTTTGGCATATGGCCACCAAACATATGGTCAAGTCACCCACCAAAACTAGTCCCCTATTGTGGGTATCCTAGAATATTATTTAATTCTTGAAATTTATTTAAATATATTTGTGTGATAATTGAAAAAATTCTATTTTAATTGAATGGTTGGATTTTGAAAAAAAAATGAAAAATGAATTTTCATGATTTACTTTAAGACAGGTTTTGGAAAGTTGGGTTTCTTGTGAAACTAGTGTTAGGTTAAAGAGGAATTGTTTAATGAGATTGTATTTACTTAATTTAAACATATGGTTTTCTGAAATAAAATGTTTGGATAGAATGGGTTATTTATTAAAGTCATGACTTGTTAAAGAGTGTTAGAATCAGAATAATTTGTTGTGGAAATTAGGTTTGAACAGTTGGTGTTTTCTAGATGTGTTCTGTGCAATTCGAAAAGCGTTTTGATCTTGATATTTATAACATTTTGAAAAGAGACTTCGGTGAATTACTTGAAATGAAAAAATTGTTGTTTTGGAATTAGTTTTTAATGAAAAGGGGTGAGTTTTTAATCACATGGTTTTAATGAAATGGGGATTGTTGAGATACTGGAAAATGTTTTAAATGCAATAAAAAGGATTTTTATGAAAATATATGGAGTTTTATTTTTAAATCATTGTAAATTGGTTTGATGTGTAAAATTCAAAAATATTTTTTGAGTTCGTGGTTAGTGTTCCTTGGGAATGAACTTTATTATCTAATTGAGTTAAATGGTTTTTTAGAAAATAGGGTTGTTTCGTTTTGGAATTTGCTGTTCTCGTGAGTTCTCACATGAATGGTTTTATATGGAAATGTGGATGGATGCCTGTTATGGCATGGTGGATGGGTGCCCGGGGTGGCACATAAATGTGTATGTGAGTGAGACTCGATGAAAAACCATTGGTGAGTGTAAAAATCCACCATTTTTTTTATTTTCAAAAAGTGGTTTGTGTTGGAAAATCATGGTGTTTTTTCAAATCTATGGTTTTATGGATTTTTTTCTTATGTCTTAGAAGTGTTGTTTATTCGTTATGCTTCCTGTTGACCTGGATGTAATACTCATGATGTGTGTTGAGATGGAATCTTTTTGGTGGCTCTGTTTTTGAGAAATGTACAGTGGGCTTCAATAAGTTTAATGGGATATTTGAGCTAGTTTCCCTTTGTGTTGTCTTTTTTTCTATGTGAAGTTTTGGGTTCATGTGCTTGTTTTAATAGAGCTCGTGGTTTCCTTATTTCTTTATGTTTGTCCCCTTAGAGATGTGATGGATGTTATAATATTTCTATGGGTTGTTCTTCGTTGGAAATCACTCTAGTTGATCAATGTTAGGATTTCATTTAATAGTTTTAGAATGTAAACCAACCTCTTTGAAGGATTCCCCAACCAATCTATTGTAAAAGTGAGCTATTTGGGGTTAATATAAAAATCATTTATGTTTTGATAATTATATCGGTCATTGAAGCACTTTTTAGTGATGTTTTGTGTATTTCACCATGTTAATTTTTCATTTTACTCCTCATTCTAAGTGAGATAGAATGGTTATATTTAGCATTTAGTCCATGTTTGTGGAAAAGTGTGATGTTTGAGGAATTGAGTTTTGTGGTGTGTCATAATCCTTTGTTTCTATCTAAGAGTTTTATAAGATTTGTGTGGCCCTAAAAGAAGGAGGTATAGTTAAGGGATTCATAGATCCTAAATGCGAGGCAATATATACTTCATATATTAGTGATCCAGCCATTGGTTTCAGAGTGAAATTAGTGCATTGTTGTTTTTGAATGTTGATTACTTCAGGTGAAACCACGTGAGCATGATTGAGATGTGGTAATAAAGGAATCAAAGGTCATGACGGCTGCTGGTGCTAGTGGTATACAACATGATCAGGTTCTTTGTGTTCTATGACATGTAGTGAAAATGGACCGTCGAGGATGATAGAAGATTCAGAAGAGTTTGAAATGCTACAGACATAAATTTAAGACACATAAAACAAAACCCAAAAAGAAGTTAAAATGAAATGATTTTTATATAAAATTGTCTATAGAGCATAAAAAAATGTAATACAACATTACATAATCAACAAACAACCCAAAAAAATTAAAGTGGCTGAAAATCAGAAAATATGGACAAAGTCAGATTAGGGGTCAACGAAGAAGATCTCTTCCAGCATTAGACCACTACCGGGTGTCTCTGCCAAATGGTCTATCACAATAGTGGCAGAAGCTATTGGTGGTGGGGTGGTAGTGGTGGTGGAGGGTGTGGGAATAGATGTAGGAAGATTGTATAGTGTGGGTGGTCTGGAAGTACCGATCTGTATAGGGGCTGTGGATCTGGAAATATGATCATTGAATTGTACCTTGGGAGGTGTAGGCTCAGTGGCGACCCCTTTCCCCTCCAAGACTGGTCTTCTAAAAACTCATTCTGGGCGGCATGGTCTAAGAGATTGGACGGAAGGTCTGGATGGGAGGAAGGGGGTGGGGAATAGTGGATGATGAAGGTCTAGATGGGGTGGGTGAGGGTGATGGGGGTAAAAGAGGTAGACTAAATGAATGATAAATGCATAAGGGTAGTGATCTTGCGAAGATTCGCCAGAATACACTGATGAAGACCCCATAACTCTATATGGGTTGGATGGGTGGTCTAAGGGGTGGTATCTATACTGGAGGATGGCCTAGGTGAAGGTGTTGTGGTTAAGGTAGTTGGATGGGAAGGTGGGGATGCTACTGTTTCTTCATCTTCCTGCTCATGAGGTGCGGGTGCCTATACACCTGGTGCCCAAAAATAATGATCATCCTCCTTTACCAGTATCTTTGACTTTTGTAACATCACAAGATCTATAAGTTCCACTAGTATAATGGAGGTTAGGGGAATATATGCCATGAAGACTCGAAGATATTTAGCCAATCTAGTGATAAAAGATCCAGCCATGATTTTTCCTCAATTCCTCTAAGTCAAGGCTCTGAATTAGGAAGTGAACATGGAATGTATATTTATGGGTGGGTCACCCTTGGTAGCTACTAAAATCATCACCTCCATCTAGATGACACTTCCATTGGTCTATCCTCATGATAACCAACCATTAGCCATGTCTCGATGTCAGATACGCACATCAGAACCCTAGAGCTGAGTCAACTTTGTGAGTCATGGATCATGATGTGATTGGGGGTCACAGGCTATCAATGTCAATAATTGAAGAGATATATCGTAAGGTGACCGGAGTTGAAGAGCAGGATTAATGCCATAAAATACAAACTCCTCGGTATATATGCCAAGCCCAACACCAAACTTAGTAAGAGACAACTCGTGTGGGCGACCACCAAGGAGAAAACAGTGATTATTGATGCCTATATAGAATGTTTCCAAAAAACTCAAAAAATAAATCTTGGAATGTCTCCTAGTGTGCTTTGATAACGGTTCCAATTTGTAGAGTGTTGAGGAGGTCAGAAATGAGATCGACCATATTCAGTTGGGTGAGTGTTTTCATGTCCAAGGTCTTGTTTGTAGGCAATGGATTTACCTGTAACTTAAGAATATTAACCCTGTGTATTGGGTGGGAAAAACATAATATAGAGTGTAGGTGTATGTCATCATCACTGGATGTGTTTGTGGAATCAAACCATGCCCGAGGAGTTGGTGTTTCATGGGTGGTGTAGGGTGCATGTGGTGCATCTGTGGCGGTCTGTGGATGCTTTTCGGTAGGCCATTCCTTATATGGTGAAGATAAGGAGGTGTAAATCAAGGAGGAGGGAGAGATTTGTGAGTTCTTGGTGTGTTCCCTCGAAGAAGGTAGGTGTTGTGATGGTAAGAGAGTTGATAGGGGGGGGATGGATAGGGTAGAGGGGCAGGGGCGACACGATGGTAAGGGAGGGCAGAGGAGGAGGGGTGCAACGAGGGTTTGAAAGTGGAGGGGGTGTGAGAGGTGTTGATGAGTGAAATGATAAGGGGGGCTGGTGAAGATGAGGGGTCAAGGTTTTTTTTGTGATGTGGGTAATGACTTCTTTTGTCAAGACTTGAAGTTTTTGAAAAATAATCCTACCATAGTACATGACGTGTACAGTTGAGTCACATCTTATATGGGGAGGAGAATGGATTTTTTGGGGGAAAAAATGAGTCACGACATGTACCGGTGGTACACGATGTGTACTAAGCTATCCCTTGCCATATTTGATGATCCTTACACATTTCACCATTCATTATTAATGATATTATTGGATGAATATCCTAATATAACTTATCTAAAAACATTCCTACCCTGGGTGGCCTCCTAGTCAGCACTTCCTTTAACGTCGGGAGATTGACTCCTTTAAGGTTTAGTTGAACTTGAGGTTGAGGAAACAACTATCATGGAATAGTTCTTGAAAGATCTTCAATCTTTGACCATTGACCTTAAATGGTGGTTCTCCATCTCGTTGAATTTCAATTAGTCCATAATGAAAATCTTGGATGACCTTAGAAGGACCAGACCATCGTGACTTAAAATTTCTTGGGAAAAATTTTAATCTTGAATTAAATAGGAAAACATTATTCCCTGAAATAAAATTAATTCATGAAATTTGTTGGTTGTGATAATTTTTCATATTTTCCTTGTAAATACTCACGTTTTCATACGCATCTTTCCTGAATTCATCCAATGAGGTCAGTTGTAATAACCTTTCCTCTCTTACCTTTTCGAGATCTAGATTAATTTTCTTAATTTCCCAGAATAAATAATCTTCCAATTCCACTAAAATATGACATGGTTTACCATAAACCAGTCTAAATGGGGTGGTGCCTATGGGTGTTTTATCGCAGTTTGATACGCCCATAATGCATCATGTAGATTCAGGCTCCAGTCACTTCTAGCATTGACAGTCATTTCAAAAATTTGTTTCACCACCATATTTGACAATTCAACTTTCCCACATGTTTTTGGGTGATAGGGAGTTCCGGTGTTGAAGAAAATGACATATTTATCAATCATTTTTCACACTAGATGATTTGAGAAATGAGTTCCGTGATCATTAATGAGTAACTGTAAAAATACAAATCGTGCGAACACGTTCTTTTGAAGAAAACTCATGACTTCTTTTACTATTTCATGTGTTATGACTTCAGCTTCATCCCAGTTGGAAACATATTCTACTACCACTATAATATAATTCCTTCCATGTGATGAAATGAATTATCCCATAAAGTGAATACCCCAGATGTCAAAAACATCAAACTCGAGAATGGGGTTTTATGACATCTCATTTATTTTACTTATGTTCCCCATTTTTTCACATCTATCACATTGATGATAAAATCTCTTAGAGTCATGATGCAATGAGGGAAAGAAAAATCTGCTTTGTAGGATCTTTTCCACTGTGAGATTTTGTATATGATGGCCTCAAGTTGGTGATATGTAGAACATTTTGATCACATTTTGTATCTCTTCCTCTAGGATGCATCCTTGTAATAGGTCGTCAGCACAATTCTTAAATAGAAAGAGTTCATTCCAAAAGTAGTGTTTGGAATCCGATAGAAACTTCTTGCATTGCTGGTATGAGAGGTCTTGATGAAGATACCCTATGGAAAGTTAGTTGGCCATGTCTGAAAACCAAGGCTGGGTTTTAACACTAAACAATGTCTCATATAGAAAATATACTTCTATATCAGTCTCACTATCTTCTTTGATTATGGTCAGGGGTAGCTGTGAGAGGTGGTCAACAATGAAATTTTATGTTCCTTTTTAGTCCTTGATTATGACGTCAAATTATTTCCACAAAATAATCCAGCATATCAATCATGGTTTTGCGTCTTTCTTTCTCATCATGCATCGAAGGGAGACATGATTTATATGGAAAATGGCTTTTGATAGAATGAGGTACCAACAAAAAATTTCAAATGCATATAAAAAGTCTAGGAGATCGTTCTCCATAGCTATATAATTGATCTGGGATTCATTGAATGTGTGGCTGGCATAATGGATTAGGCATAATCTGGTGTCTATATGTTGTCCAAGCACATCTGCTATAGCAACGTCATTAGCGCCACACATAAGTTCGAATTCTTTTTCCCAGTTTGGTGCAACGATAAATGGAGACACAATCAAACTATTTTTTAGTGTTTCAAAAGCTTGTCAGCAATCCTCATTAAATTAAAAAAAACGTCCATTTATAACAATAACGTCAATAGATGTGTGAATCTTGAAAAATCTTTTACGAAGAATCTGTAGAATACATCTTTCCCAAGAAAAATTCTGATCCCTTTTATGGTTGATGGTTTTGGTAGATTCTTAATAACCTGGATCTTAGCGGGATCAAACTAAATTCCTTATTTAGATATATTTTGTCCCATCACAATTCCTCCTTGCACCGTGAAGTGACATTTTTCCCAGTTCAGTACTAAGAATTTATCCTCACAATGTTAGAGAACCAGTTCTAGATTTCATAGATTTAAATCCAATGATCTCCCATATACAGAGAAATCATCCCTGAATATTTCTAGAAATTCTTCATCTCTATCATGGAAGATGTGTGTCACGTTTCTTTGGAATACCACTGGTGCTTTTCACATACCAAATTACATGCGTCCATATGAAAAAGTACTGAAAGGGAATGTGAATGTGGTTTGGGTCCAGTCAACGGGGTCTACTGAAATTTGATTGTATCCTAAATAGTCATCCAAAAAATAGTAGAAATATTGTCCCACTAGACTCTAGAGAATTTGGTCCATAAAAGGTAAGGGAAAATGATCTTTCCTAGTTGTTCTATTCAAACATCTATAATCCATGAAAATTCTCCCTCTAGTGATGGTGCGTGTTGAAATGATTTCATTTTCCTCTATTCTTGTTACTGTGAGTCCTCCCATTAAGGGAAATAATTGGAGGGGACTCACCCATTTACTATCTGAGATAGTAAAGATTATCCCAACATCCATAAGCTTTAGTACTTCTTTCTTGAAACCTCCTTTATTGGTGGCATGAACCTCCTCTAAGGTTGTCTTTTCGGTTTCTCATTTTCTTTGAGAAATATTTGGTGGGTGCATTCTAAAGGATTAATTCCCCTAATATCTTCCACTCATGAGGAAATTGATTTCTTATGACTGTTTAGGACATAATGTTGAGTTTCTTCCTAATCCTGAGATAGTTCAGTTTTGATAATTATGTGTAAAGAGAATTACCCACCTAATAATGAGTACTTCAACATACTGGGTAAAAGTTTTAAATCCAACTTGGGTGGATAAGTGATGGATATGATAAATGATAAATGGTTCTACGGTGTCTCTCCTAAGTGGTTCAATAAAGATGAATTCCTCAAAGTCATAGTCTTCTTCCTTGTATGATTCTAAATCATGAGTATTTTCCTCAATAGCCATTTACCCCCCTTCTTGAGCGAGAGGGATGGCGTGATAGTCAACCGGGTCATCTAGATATTGTGAATCTTTTACCAAATTAAACACCAATTTTTCTATGCAAACAATTAAAATGAGGTATCCTTGATTAAAATCAATCGAGGCCTTCTCTTTTTCTTGGAAGGGTCTTCCGAGAACGTTTCAGACATGTCTGTCCTCTTCCATGTCTAAAACTATAAAGTCTGTTGAAAAAATAAATTTTTCGACTTTAACCGGAACATATTCAAGAATAAAACGTGGGTATTTGATTGAATGATTGACCAAATGAAAATCTACTCTTGTTTCCTTGATCTCTTGGAGTCTGAGTTTTAGGAAAGAACTCATCAGCCTTAGGTTAATACTGGCCCCATGATCACCAAGTGCTCTTACAAATTTTCACTCTCATATTGCACAAGGAATTGAAAAGCTTCAAGGATATCTTATCTTTGTTGTGATTTTATGTTGTAAAACATAATACCATTTATCATTTAATGAGATTACTACTAGATCTTCTATTTTTCCCTTGTTTGGTAGAAAATTCTTGAGAAATTTCGCATATACAAGAATTTTCATGACTGCCTTAGCAAAAGGAATGTTGATATGCAATTTCTTGAACATTTCAAGGAACATTTTTTACGGATCCTCCTGTCTACCTTGATTTTCTCATTATTGGAAAGGGGAGAGGTGGCTTGTATGGAGGTGGGGTAACATAAATAGGTTCCTTATGGTTTTCTGAGGCTTGCTCCTTCTCAGCTGGAACTACTTTTAGTGATGATGTTGGGATGACTTATTCTACATTTTCTGATGGTTTGTTGGGTTATTCCTGTGAACTTTATTCCTTCGGTTATTGGATGTTCAACAATTTTCCTCTCCTTATTTGTAAAACCTTATCCTCATATCATGGGTATGTTTCAGTGTTACCTCATAGGGTACTTAGAAATCTCTCAGATAACGTCTTTGAGATTTAACCCATTTGAATTTCCAATATTTTTAAAGTTGATCATTGATTTTTCATCTCAGTTTCCTATGTAGTTATCCATTTATTGGATTTAGGAATAGAAATGTTAGGATATTTTCCAAGTTGCTTTGGATGGGTGGAGGTGCCTGTTGTGGTCTTGGATGGGTAGGCAGAAATTGTTGTTACTGGGGCTTCAAAAAGCGTTGTTGTGGATATGTTTGCTACTATCGTCTCGGGATAAGGTTTGTTGGAGGATACCCTAGTGGTCCCTTATTGAAAAATAGTGCCTGACCACTAAACTGCTAAAAATATCCTCGATTGTTCTAAGGATGCTGCTGAGAAGGACTCTTATGATAAAATGGATATTGTTGTTGCTACTGAAATGGTTTATTCTATTGATTGTAATTAACATATTGAAAATCTTGCGGTTCCTAATATATGGATTTTTTTTCATGATATTGGTGCATTCCGCTACACATATCACATGTCTGGATCTCCATGACTAGATCAGGGGTGTTCTGTGGTTGGTATTTGAACTGATTCGAGCTTTTTGGTTAGTGACTCAACTTGCACTGCTGACTTGGTGGTCTCATCAACTTGGTGGATTCTACATCATAGTGGTCCTCAGTCACTTTTAGATAGACTGTCTTTGTGGGAAACATCATCTAGAATAGATCTTCCTACTTCAAGGGTTCAAAACACCAGATATCCATCAACGACAGCATCATCCACTTTTTGTGCAGCTAGATGGAGTCCTTGAAAAAATGTATGCATTTAAATCCTGGTGTCAAGTTCATGATGTAGACATTTCTTGATGAGTTCCTTGAATCAATTCAATGCCTCACATGTGGACTCTCCATATGTTTTTGAAATTTTTTGAATGTATTTCTGATGCTTCCAGGATCAGATTGGTGGAAAGTATTTTTTGAGAATTGTTTTTCAAGGTCATCCCAAGTCGTAATGGACTCGGGTCCTTGGATTTTGAGGTAATATTTTTCTCATTATTTGAGTGAAAAGGGGAATACATGAAGTCTTATAGCACTATATGATACTCTCTGATTGTGAAAGGTATCAAAGACTTCCAAGAAGTTGGACATATGTTTGTGGGGATATTCTATCTAAAGACTTCTGAATTTCCCCATGTTCTAGATCATATTGATGAGTCCAGGTTTAATTTAAAATCTGTGGGCTTGAATTGGCCGGAGAATGATGATTGGTGTAGCCCCACAGATTTATGGTATACAATAATTCGTGATCGTCATCTCTGGTTTCATTGGGTGTTCTATAACTTGATGATTTGGTGGGTTGGGTCTTGCATTGTGATGTTGCTTTGCCATTGTTGACCGACAAAGTTAAAGAAGATGCTTATCATAGGATTGAAGGCCAATAGTTCTTGTGTTTCAAGGTTCCTAGATTGAGTCAAGGGACCTTGTTACATGCACTCAAGGAGACACAAATAAGCATATGGAAATAATAATTTGGATGAGGGAAAGGTAATACTTGGTCAACAAAAACCATAGTTCTTCAAAGAGGGTGTTTCTTCCCTTGTAACAACACCTAAAATTGATGGCCTCTTCTGTGGTGTTGTCGTTACTTCCTCCAGAGTGGATCAAAAATTGAAATTAAAACTTGTCCCAAAATTTAATATACACAAGGGTGTAGTTTAGTGGTAGTGCATGGTCGAATCTATAAGTAGACTTCGATTTGTATTGAATAATTCTAGTCTATATTTTTGAAAATGAGTCCTTTCTTGAAGTGATTTGTTTGGTAATTTTGGAATGAGTTATAATTAGGATGACATAAATTAATAAATGAGGGATCACGATCAAGTCGATTATCTGTTTGAAGGATTCCCTATAAGTCTAACCTTGGTAAGATCCTATGACTTAGTCTGTGAAGAAAACAGGGGTCACTAGTTGACTTTGGTCTTAGTCTCCTATCTCTACCTAGGAAGTAGCTATTCCGTGGTCAATAAATAGTAACAACCAAAGTGAATTATGTTTTTCTTCTTAGATAAAAATCTTCTTGAGCTAGTGGTCATAGCTCATTCTACCTCAATTAGGATATGGTCATTTTTTTGATTGTCCCATGGTCAAGGATGTTCACACAAATGGGATAGAAATTGAATTAATATTCTAATTACTACTTTTATTACCTATGCTTTCTATTTTTTCCCTTTGAAATCAGAAGAACATGGAGATATCGGAAGTGGAGACATATTATTTAATCTTCTTTGATGCTCTGCTTGGTAGACGTGTTCCCCCTGGTCCATATCGTATATTGTCCAAAACTACAAAAATCTTTTTAACAACAATATACAGGTGGATCATACATGGAGAGAGGGGAATACGGCGGTGGACTATCTCACATTTGTGGCAGAATCAGGGTTAAATATTTTCCCTAGATCACATCCATTCAAGCCTGGGAGAGCGAATCTTATTAGAGGAGATGCTCTGGGTCTCCATTATTTTAAACCCCTATAGGCGTTGTTCCCATCCTTCTCTTCCTTTTGATATCTTTCTCCTCTTTCTTGTCAGGTTATTATTAATAAAAATTTGATGTTGGATGGAAGGTGGGGTAAAATAAATTAAAATAAATGAGAGATAACATACATGATGGATCGATAAAAACTAATGGAAGTGGGATCACGCAAGATATTTGGGAAGGATAACTGAAATAAACATGCATAAAGAAATTAAAAATAATAAAATAGAACTTACTTGAGAAAGAGATATGGAACATGAATCTAAATGCGATGGTGGAAAGTGAATGTGTTGAATAAAGGAAACTCCATGACTCTTGGATTAATAAAAATGGACAGAATGTGAATGAATTGAAAGCATGAGAGGAAAAAAGGTGGAAGAGTTGATTAGGGATCGAGATTGAGAAGAGAAGCTCATCCAGAAGTGTCTCTAATGATCTAATACTACTCTGATTAAATAAGAGAATTTGGTCACGACATGTACCTTTGGTACATAACGTGTACCTTTGGTACATAACGTGTACCTTTGGTACATAACGTGTACCCTTGATCTGTGTCATTTTATTGCAGATCTACAGCGTGGCACATGAGTCTCACACATTATGAATTTTGACTAGGTACAAAACGTGTACGCAATTTTAACGACGTGTACCCAACACTCATTCTGTTTTTCTGTGGATTCCTTGTCAATTTATCACCTGAGGCTTTGACTTGTCATTATGTCATGTACGAGTAGTTCGCTATGTGTAGTGGATTTTTCTTACTGGATGCATGTGTTGGTCATGACTTGCTTCACGACATGGTATCTGGCTGTGAGCTTTGGGTGCATGATGTGTATGGTGGAATCACGATGTGTACTTGGTGGGTTTTTCAATTTTTCTACCTTTTATTTCTTAAAGACCTATGATGCATTTATTCCTACAAAATTAGATACCTAATAAATGCATTATCAAAAATTTAAATGAAAAAAATGGAAAAATTACTGCAAAGTAAACATATGAATTATACTTATCAATGCCTCTCTGTTTACCTCAATCTAAAGCTAATCTCTAGTGATTTTTGGAGACATCATTCCTTCTAGATCGATCTGTTCAACATTTTATCTTCATTGTGGTTGAAATTTATCTCTCTAGGAAAATGATCGTTATTATTCTTCATTTCCATTGATCATGGTAGTGTCCTTGGGATGAATTATCATATCCCTTGGTCTGAAATTGGTGGTTCTTCATGTGTTCTTCTTGATCCACAGTGCAGTCTCATTTTGGAAGTTTTTTCCTTGTCGGTTGTGGTGTAATGGGTGTTTTTTATTGAGGTATGTTTTTTTGCGTGTTCTCTACTGACCCTCTTTCTCAATGGAATCAATCCTAAGATCTCTGGGGTGGATTCTAGGGTCTTTGTTGGCATTGTTGGGTTTCATCATTGGTGGATCCCATTGCGAGTGAGTAGGCCCCACGTTTTGAGTTAGGTGGTTCCATATCTAGCCGATATTTGATAATCTATAATGTACAATTCTTATAAATTGATTTATAAAAAATTGGTATGAAATTGTCATTATTTTTCTTCATGTGTTGGAAAGGGATTTTGAAGAAAAGTGGGTTTTCCTTAGTTTTTCATAAATGGAAGGAAAAGGGTTGTTTCAAAGCATTGAATGATTTGTAAAAAATAAGTAGGTATAGTTACTATATTAAATTTATAATTTCATAAATGGTTTGAAAATGGTTTTCAAAACATTGAGATGATTGTGAAAATGAGAACAAGGGTTACGTTGGGTACTAGGTGGAAGGTTTATCTTGAGACCATCATCCATTTTGGGGGTCCACCTTTTGGGTGTTCCTCTTATCCTAGAGTGTATATTATTGGTTTTATGTACATATACGATAGTGGGGTATCACACTTTGGGGTGTCTCCCTAGTCTTGGAGTGTAGATAATTGGCTTAAGGTACCATAGTGCACTATTCATATTTTTTTGGGTATGAGTACTCTACCGCACAACCTATTGTATTCCTTGGTATTGTGATTCCTATACTATTAATCCTATTTTATTTTTCATGTATTTTAACTATTTTATTTATGAAATGAATTTTGATTATTGTGAAAGATGATATGGGAAATGTGCTTTGAAAATGATATACCCACTTTTTTTAGAACTATGATAAAGGGTAAATGTTTACCATATTTTCTATAAGAATGCATTACTAATTATAAAGTAATATTTTATGTGAAATGAGAATTCAAGAATTATTATACAAAGACTTTATAGGGATAACCAGAGTGTGATCTTTCTATGACTCTTAGCTCACACTCTGCAAAACCCATCAGTGGGGCGTAGAACATTGTGTGTATTCCAATGTAGGGAAGAACAAGGCACTGTTGTGAGGCGGTGAGTTTTTATGTCAGCTGAGTTGGGAAGATGGTGGTGAGATCGTGGGAGTTCTTCCCTTCCATAACAAGGAATAACTATTGGGTTTTGGTACTTTTTATTTGTACGGGTATCTAGGATATTTTGGCTACTTTTTCAGTTGTTTTTTCCTTCTATTTTGTTACAATTATGGCATATATATTCCTTATATTTCCAATTTTCCTTCTCTCTATGTGTATATATATGGCATGTTTTTGTCTAGGTTAGGATAAATTGTTCCCTTTAGTTCATTGTTCGATGCCCGGGTGGTTATGGACATCCTGTGGGGATCGATATTTCCCTTGGTTTATGTGGAGGAACAGTTCGGGTTCTAGATTTGTGGGAAACCTGGGATGGTTTGTTATTGAACCTATTCTTTTTTCATGAATAATGATGGATATATGTGACTTTACATTTCTTATAGGGTATTAAACAATATCAAAATCAAGAACAAGTTTCCGTTACCCTGTATTGGTGACCAGTTTTATAAACCTCAAAGAGATCAATACTATTCCAAGAATGAACTTAATTATGGATATTATCAATTGAGGGTTAAGAAAGATGATATACCCAAGATAATATTCCATAGTAGGTATGAAAACTATGAATATACAGTGAATCAATTCGATCTTACTAATTTTCACACTATAAATATGGATTTAATGGATAGAGTATTTAGTGATTACCTTGATTAGTTTTTGGTAGTCAATATTGATGATATTATTATATTTAAAAAGTCAAGGAGTAGAATTAGGATCACATGATGATTTTTCAAAAGACCTTAAGGAAAGAGAATATGTACAAAAATTTTACAAAGTGTGAATTTTGGATTTTTTTTTTACATTTTTGGGTTTTATATTCTCAATAAATGGCATATCAGAGGATCTATTAAAGACGGGGGCTATTGAATGTCTGCCTAGACCAACCACTGCAACTGAGATCAAAAGTTTTCTTGGTTTTAATGGATATTTTTTGATATTTGTTGGGTATATCTTATGACTGTCTAATCCACTCAGCAAGTTATCATGTAATGGAGACAAGTTTCTTTGGATAGAAGAATATGATGCGAATTTCAAGGAACTTAAGATAAGGTTAGTCAGTGAACTTGTGCTTACATTACCCTTTAGTGTAGAATGATTTTTAATCTACAGTGATGTATCAATGAAGGGATTTTAATTTTTTCTCATTCATAATTACATGGAAATATCTTATGACTCATTACAATTAATGGTTATGGAATAAAATTACCCAACTCATGATTTGGAGTTAGATGTGGTATTTTTTCATTAAAGATATAGAGGAATTATATTTATAGGGAAATGTGTGATTTAAATATTTATCATAAGAGTTTAAAGTATATATTCACAAATAAATAGTTAAAAACATGACATGGGATATGGTTGGAGATGATTAAATATTAAAACTCCGCAATACATTACAACCACATGAATGATAACAAGGTTGTGAATGTTTTTAGTCAAAAGGATCATGTCAGCTTATCTGTAGTGAGGATAAAAAAGGATCCAATATTTATGGATTTTAATTAGATTGATCTAGAATTTTTTATTTAAGGGGATAAATATTATTCTTATAAAATGAGTATTCAACCATTTATCTAAGTGAAGAACTAATAGATGCATATGGATGATGTAGAGTAGTATAAGAAGGTTATAAATGTTCATGATTTTAACCATAGTTGTGATGGAATGATAATTCTCATGTACTATGTATGTGTTCCATCCATACCCAATTTGAAAAAGGAGTTGTCATATGATGCTCATAGTTCTTCATTCTCTATTCATACTGGAAGTAAGAAGATTTATAGATATTTTATGAAGTATTTATAGTGGAATGACATGAAGAGATATATTTCAATGTTTATATCTCAGTGTTCAGTATGTAATAAAGTTAAGTCTCAGAGATAAATGTCTAAGGGTATGTTAAAACCATTACCCATACCATAAGGGAAATAGAAAAAACACAACATGGATTTTGTCCTTGGGATTCAAAAAAATCTAAAGGGAAAAATTATATGTGGGTTTCAGCTAATCACCATATAAATTCAGCACACTTAATCACTTTCAGAGAATATTTCTCTTTGGATCAGCTCATATAGATATACATTAAGGAAGTGGTAAGGTTGCATGGAGTACCATATTTTATAACATATCATTGGGATATAAGGTTTACGTTAAATAAATGGTGAATTCATCCATAGGATCCATAAATAAATTTTAGTTTCATTAACCCATTTCATATTCAAACATATGATTAGTCTAAGAGGACTATTCAAACCCTATAGGATATGTTGAGTTCCTGGTCTATGGAGTTCAAAGGTGGTTGGGATCAATAACTCCCTCTAGTTGATTTTTCCTACAACAATAGCTTTAACTTGAGTATTTATATGGATCATTATAAATACCACTATGAAAATAAGTGGATAACTACATTTTTATGTGATGTAATTATTGATGGCTTTAACTTTTATAAATGAAATTTAAATTTTAAATGAGCAATTACATTATTAAGAAATGGAGTTATAAAAACATGTTCATTAATTTGGCTATTTTGAATAGTTATATGGGTTTTCAAATTTAAAATACCATTAATAATCAAAATGATTGATGATATAGATTTTGAATAGTGATCATATGACTTGAGGGTTATGATAAATTAAGATTGAAAAAGATGGAAGAAGTGATGCCCTTGACTAGTAGGATCATACACTACAAATCCCATTTATCAGAACTTATAGGGGAGATAGAATCATAGGAATTTACTCTTAACCAAGACCATGTCGTGATTCAATAAATAAATAATGAATTAATCCATTTATATGAAAATTTCAAGCTCATTGAGATCATGATCCTAACCATGTGCGCCAAACCACTACCAGAAAATCTAAGCATCACACACCAAACCCTTAAGGAATTTCTAGTGTAATATAGGGTTATGTATCTTGACCAAAATGGTATATATTTGTATACATTTATTTTTTATAATTAAATAATGATTTTATTTAACCTTTTTATTATTACATTATACTTAACATATAAATTTTTTAATAAATTTGATTTCAATGAGATGAAACCCAAATTTTTTTATTGGAAATATATAGTTTCAATCAATACACACTTCTAAATTAATTCAATAGTTTTTGAAATAAATTATATTTCAATAAAATTTTATTATTATATAATATTTATTATATTTAAATGATAATATAATTTTATGAAGTCAAAAATAATTTTTACGAGGGTTAGAAAACTTATATTTAAAAAAAAATATTTTTTTAAATAAACATGAATTTTTTATTTAAAATTATAAATTTAAATACCTAAGGAATTATTTGGATAAAATAAATATTATTTTTAAAATAATAACATCAAAATAATTAAGTAGTGATTTTTTTATTATTTTCAAGGACATTCAATTTTTTTGGTTAAAATTAAAAATGATATAAATATACGATGTATATTATGACATCATAATGACCAATATGTGATGTAATATACTACATATAAGGTATCAAAAACCAAATATATATTTCATCTTTAGAATAATTTGTTTATGTTATTTTTTAAATTTTATAAATCCTTAATGAATCCTTCAAAATCTGTATTATATTTTAATGCTTTAAAATAAATTCTTTATAAACATGACTGAACTCCACATCAACAAAGGTATAATCTAAATGATAACGGTTATTTAAAATGTAAAATAATTTAAACTACTCCACCTTTTCAGAAATAATGGGAAAAAACAAGGTATGGTTTGTGGGTTTGATTACTTTATCATATAGATTCCAAAACCTATGTTTTGAAATTAATAAAGAACTCTAATATCTTTTCTATTATAAACCCAACCAGTCTCCCATTTTTCTTCACTAAAAACAAGCAGAGTAAGAAATTACTTAGATATCTCCTCTATATATCCCTCCTAAGGTTCCCCAAATCTATCAAGAAGTTTCTTCAAATCTTACATAAGCACCCTATCAAGGGAAGGGATCCTCTCCTCCTTTTTTACTCTAGAATATTATGTTTACTATTCCTTTTAATTTATAATTATCCATGTGATAATATTTTATTATATATCACTATTACTATTTTTATTATTTTCATTTGATGAGATACCCCTTTCACTCTCATTAATTTATTTTATTAATATTTATGTACTAAAGTTGTGCTACAAAACTTATGATGTGATTTTCCTTGAAAACATTTCATGTCCTGAATACCCATATGTGTTTCCTCTCAAGGGTTTTTACCTAGATGTACATGTAATTCATTTATTATGTAATTAAACTTATGTAAACCACGCACTTTAATCACAGGATTACATGTGATGAAATATATCATTCTGTTGAATGATCTATATAGAACACATGAGCATGTACGTATTATGATTGGTGTGACCGAATAGTGCTCCAATGCATTAGAAATTGTTTTAGTCTTAGGAAAAATCATGTATTAGATAATGGAGTAAATATAATTAATTATAGGAATCTATCTACCATGTGATGTAGTCTTGGAAGTTAACCTTGAATTATTTTTATGAAATGATTTATGTTGTTTCCACATTCCCATGTTGCCTTTATGCTATCATGTTATATCATGATTAATTATAAAAGAGTTTGCTTATAAACCCTCTTATGTTAAATTTATATTATTTTTGGATGACATTTAATTCTTTAACTTATGATATTGTTTTTTCATTCCATTAATGGTATTTATAGCTCACATCTTTCTTATGTACGTTCCCAGGTTATAACGTACAGTTTTAGAAGAATGATGGAATTTTAGGATCATGTTAAGGATTTAACAATAATGTTATTTTATCAATATATAATTTTCATTTTTATGTTCCTAATTTTCCAAATATTCTAGGTTTCATTATATTCTTTTATTTTTTTGTCCACCATTATGTAAAAAATCATGAAATAATTTTTATTAAAGATATGGGTTATCATAGTTGGTATGAGAGGAAAGTCTAGTTATTTTTGGGATTAGGATTAGAAAACTCTAGAGAAATCCAAAGGTATAAGTGTAAACATAATAAATCATCCATAAATATTTTTAAATTATAGAGTATGTGGAGATCAAGAAACTATATCCCTTCTTGGATACAATAAGTGGATACAGATATAGCCTAATGTAATCTAGGGATAAAAACCGTAAAAAGGGTGCATTGAGTTAGAATCGATCATCACCCATTGCATGAAAATGGTCCATAAGAACCACTTTATTTGAATCAACCAAGGGATATGCTTTTGTTATTTCACAATCTCTATACAATCCGTTATTAAGGGAACACATTTTATTATTAGATTTTTTGTTAGAAAATAGATTATGAATAACTTGGATTGAATCCTATAAACTCAAAAGTTAAGGAATATATGTTATTCATGAGTTATATATTTAATTTTCATGGTTTTAAATTTATGTTATTTATATTTTAAAAATATTATTCTCTACCATTCCCTTTATTCTAGTCAATTAATTGGAATAGGAGGAACCGAGTCAGGAAAATGTGAAGAATAATGCAATGAAATCCCAAAAGAAATGTAAAGACCCAAAAATTTCAAGGAATTTTTTTTTCTTAATATTCTTTGGAATTTTACAAGAGCGCAGCTTCAGACGGCACCTGATTCCGAGGCCCGGTGTGCCCAGAATCAATTTCCGAAGTTTGGCTCGGGTACATTCAGTGAACGGACGAGCGGGTTTTTCTATCTTTTGAACCGGTGCCTGGAATAAAATTCTGAGGGCACCGTTGAAATCGCAGCGCCGGTATTTGCTTAGAAACGCCTCTTCCGGAGTTGCGTTTTCTCAGACGTGGTTTTTAAATTTTGGGGCTTAAGAAAGAAATAAAATAAATTTTGTGCGACAACTTTATTTTATTTCACTTAAGCTGCTTGGAAGCCACTTGAACTGAGTTAAAGCGGATAGGGTCCTATCCGGAAATATCCTACCCTCTTGGTAGGATATTTGTGAGGCAGGGCCCGCACGAGCCCCGCCGTTTCTTTCGCTAAGTAACGCACCCGCGAAAACCCGTCAAAGTAACTGAAAAGTCAACCGACACGTTTTCTTTAATTTCTTAACAGACCATTTAATTGGGCGGTTTATTTCATGAATTAAATGGTCTGTTTCATTCGTTAAATTAATTCAACGAATTTAATGGGTCGTTACTTACGCGTTTGCGTTCGTTGGCAAAATAATAAAATAGAAAAACTTGTCTATTTTGGAGGATCCTCTTGTTGTGCGAGATCCTCTAAACCTCCACTCTCCCCGCGAAGAACGCGAAGAACGCGAAGAACGCGAAGAACGCGAAGAACGTCGGAACCGGAATTCGACGACGCACACCGTGATCTGCGACGTCGACGAACTCTACCCGCGACGTTCTTCGGCGACGCCTCTTCTTCCGCGGCCGATCCTCGTTCGGCAACTAAGGTGAGAATCGAATCTTCTAATTCTCCCTATTTTATAATTCGATATCAACGGATTTAAATTAATTAAATCCGTTTGTTCTAGATCCGGAGATCATCGGCGCGACGCTTTTCCCGCGGTGCGACGAACGTCTCCTCCGCAACGACGCGACGATCCCCTCCTTCCGCGACGAGCGATTCCGCGACGACCTCACGTCCGACGACGACAAGGTAAGGGATGTTGGAATATTTTATTCCCCGTGTTTATTCTTTTAAAATAAAGAACCTGATCTCCGAACAATTTTAATTTAATTAAAATTGTTGTTGATTATTTTCTTTTCCTCCCGTTGTTTATGACTAACGCGGAGGGTGCGGATCTAACGAACAAGACCCGGCAACCCTCCGCCGATCTTTTGTTGTGCGGATTTGGCGGACGACGACGAACCGTGTGGAAAGGGCGATCCGTTGATCCCGCAGTGAAGATCGGCCCCCGGGAGGAGCAACGGCGCAGACGGGAGGCAAAACGGGCCACCGGAGCAACTCCGGCGGCCCGCGGAAGGCGGCGGCGGCGCGGGTCGCCGGCGCGGCGGCGCCGGCAACCGGAGGCGGCGGCGCCCGGCGCGCCGCCGGAAACTCCGCCGCAGCCGTGCCGCGGCGGCGGCGAACCGCCGGACCGCGTCCGCGGTCCGGCCACCCAGCACGCGGCCCGCGCGGGCCGCGTTCCCCCAAGCCGCGGGTCAAACCCGCGGCGGTTTCTTCGGCCGCTGGGCCGAAGCCGAGCCGGCCGGTCCGGTCGGCCGGGCCGCGCCCAGGCCGACCCGGTTCGGGTCGACCCGGTTCGGCCGACCCAGGGGTGGTTCGGGCCGGGTCGCCCCGGGCCCAGAACCCCCGTTTCGGGCCTTCTTCGGTCTTTTTCCCATATCTTGGGCCTGAGACCTCCGATTGATGAACCGTCAGCGGCTACGCGATCCTTGGATCGATACGGTCGTTTCGGTATATTATACTCAAGGTTGCGGAAGACTTTGGATTCGGCCGGGTTGGTTCGTACACGAAACCAACCGGGCCCTCGGAGCGGAAACGCTCATAACTTGAGCTACGGACGTCCGATCGACGTACCGTCAGCTGTGGTAGTTTCCTCTAAGTGAGACGGAACTTTTGGCATACTCCGCCCGAGGATCGGATATAGGCGGAGTACGGTCGGGTTGGTTTTTCCCTAAAAACCAACCGGGCCCCTGGGATGAAAATGCCAATAACTCTCAGACCGGGCGTCCGATTGACGCGCCGTCTGTTGCGTTGAGATCCTGTTGTCGATACGGAACTTTTGGATACATCAACTTCGGACTACGTGTTAGTTGATGTATCAGCCTCTCGGCTCGTGGAGCGGACCCTCCTAAACGAGCTCGCTGTGTGCGGGAACCCTAGCGCTGGCTGTGACTTCGACGACAGAGCAGAGATCCTCCGTGGACCGCGACGACGGCAGAGCGGAGATCCTCCGTGGACTGCGACGACGGCAGAGCAGAGATCCTCAGTGGACTGCGACGACGGCAGAGCAGAGATCCTTCGTGGACTGCGGCGACGACTGTGCAGAGATCCTCAGTGGACTGCGTCGACTACTGCACTCAGCGATCCTACGTGGATCAGTGCTACAGGTTCTGTGTGAGCCCGATCCTATGTGGGTCCTTACTACCGGTTCTGTGTGATCCCCTGCCTACAGGTTTTGTGTGAGCCCGATCATGTGTGGGTCTTTTACGGGGGTTAGTACCTATCGATCCTTCGTGGGTCCGACGACTTAGATGGATCAGTGATCATCTTTGACGTCATCTGAAAAAGTATACCTGGTTGAGCTGAATCTTATGTTACTCTCCTTTGTGGTTTGTGTTGAACTATCCTTTGTGGATTTACTGTTTACTCTCCTTATGGATTTGAGTCTTGCTTTCCTGCATGGATTGAGTTGTTCTTGAGCTCGTGAGCAGAGCTAGAATTGGGGACTTAGGTATATGTATGGGCATATACCTAAGTCGAGTCAGATGTTACTTCGTGATTGCATCTTTCTTTTGTGCTATATCCTTTGTGGATTTCGGGAGACCTTCGGGGGTCTCGGGGTCCTTACTGAGTAGCTTATACTCACCCCTGCATGGGCTATGCCCGCACCTTGTTGTGTTGGATGCAGACGACGGACAGCGCTGATCTCGGTTGGGGCATGGAGCAGGACGGTACCTGGAGGTGGACCACTGGGCGGGACGTGCTCGGAGCGGACGTGGGACCTGAGGAGCCTGGAGGCTATCTGTACCCACCCTTCAGGTGGGATTGCTAGTGGACGACACGAGGCCGCCGTCTTTTCTTCAGTTGCTGTTCTTTACTTTTTCAGTTGTACTTTCAGTTGGGCTTGTATTCCGGCCCCCTTTACTTTTCTGCACTTGTAGTTACTTTCCGCTTGCTGACTCTGTGGTGGTTGTTACTTATAAAGGCAATGCCTTCCCTGTTTACCGGGATTTTACGCCTTGGTGCTAGTCGCCAGCCCCTGGCCTTTGGAAGGAGGGCTTGGGGTAGTCACGGCACGGGCCCCGAGGTCGGGTCGTGACAAATTGGTATCAGAGGTGGTCGGTTCTACCGCAGACTCTGATCGTCTTTTCTTTCTATATGAAGCAATAGTGTTTAGTGTATTGAGTGTGGTTATCAGTTCAGGGAGCCCAGTGTTGGTGCGGCGGCCGACGTATCCATACACCAGGACCCTGACTCCTGATTTCCGACTTAATGCATGAAAACATTGATTGCGTGTGTGTTTCAAGTTTTCTTCGTGATTACTTGTGTTAGCTCACTGGGTATACTGATCTGCTTTATGAATGTCTCAGGTTTTCCTTGTGATTACTTGTGCCAGCTCAACAGGTATACTGTTCTGACTGTGGTGCTCTTGTTCTCCTTTTCAGGATGGCCCCGCGATGACAGCCAGCTAGGGTTCCGAGTGTAGGGCGCGACGGCAGCCCACCGAGCGATGAGGCCTCGGTGCAGGGACCTTTGCCAGCAGTGGCACCGGTGGTAGCTTTACCCGCCGAGCCACCGATGCTACCAGTACCAGACGCTGACGATGCACGTCGCCTCAGGGCACTGCATGAGTTTCAGAGCCAGCGACCACCCAGGTTTCGCGGTGAGGCGGACCCCCAGGCCTCCGAGGACTGGCTAGAGGCGGTGGTACGGATCTTTAGGCTAGTGAGGACACCAGCGGATCTCATGGTGATTCTCGCGGTGAGCCTCCTGCAGGCGGCGGCAGGACGATGGTAGAGCTTGATGCTACAGGTTCACGATGAGGCATCCTTGCTCTGGACGGACTTCGAGAGCCTATTCCGCTCTGAGTTCGTCCCGGTCACCCTCCGAGCGGTGCGCATCCAGGAGCTTCTCCAGCTGCGCCAGGGCAGCATGACGGTCGCTCAGTACGCGGCGAGGTTCACTGACCTATCTCGCTACTCGACCGACATGGTACGGGACCCCTTCTTCCGGGCCCGGACCTTCGAGCAGGGCTTGCGACAGGAGATTCGGGCGTCGCTGATCTCCCTCAGCATTCCGACCCAGGCGGGAGTGCTGGAGCGATCCCTCCTGATCGAGAGCTTCCTGGCAGAGCCTTCTTCAGCGGCGAGACCTAGCGCAGGGCGGCAGGTAGCTGAGTCTTCAGCACCAGGTAGCCGACAGATGACTCTCGGGTCCAGGCAGACCAGACCCCCACGCAGATGGCCTCAGGACACCAGCTCAGCAGTGCGGGGCACACAGCGGAGTGCCAGCCTTCCGAGAGGCAGGCTGTGCTACTCCTGCGGCGGGCAGGGCAACATGGCTCGTGACTGCCCGACTCGCCGATCAGAGGAGCAACAGACGGTGGAGGGGCCACCCAGGCAGAGGCAGAGGGTCGACCGTGGCGGTCCGCAGGGAGGAGGCGGACGAGGCAGAGGAGCTGGCCGAGCAGCGGGTGGTGGGCGACGCTTCCAGGCTCTACCCCCACCACCACCAGGAGGGCCACCTCGACCACAGGGAGCTGGCGGGCAGGGACAGGCCCAGCTCCAGGCAGTGGAGGCCTACGACCCCGACATGCTAGAGATGATTCGAGGTACGATCTGTGTCTATTCCACCCTTGCTGCAGTACTTATAGACACAGGAGCGAGTCACTCTTTCATAGCCTCTGCCCTTGTTCGGAGCTCGGAGATTCCGACTGAGCCGTTGGCTCGATCCTTACGGCTAGAGACTTCTACGGGAGCAGAATCGACGATTACGCACTGGTGCCGGCAGTGTGAGCTTACTCTAGGAGGCGAGAGCTTCGGCTGGGATCTCCTTGTAGCGGCGTCGAGGCCTTACGACATCATCTTGGTCATGGATTGGCTATCCACGGTTCATGCCCAGATCGACTGTTTTAGGCGCAAGGTGCGATGTGTTCGCACCGACGGGAGCAGGTTTACCTTCACCGGCGAGAAGGGAACCTTTGCAGCACAGGATGGACTTCCGCGGAGGAGAGTGCAGCCCATCTCTCATCAGTTGGCTAGCCTCATCCTAGGAGCAGTGGACGTGCGGAGTCCAGCTTTTCCTGCAGTGGTGGACCAGTACGTGGATGTCTTTCCCGACGACGTTCCAGGGCTACCTCCTCGTAGGGAGGTAGACTTTTACATCGACTTGTACCCCGGGACAGCCCCGATATCTTCTCCAGCATATCGGATGGCCCCCGCCGAGCTTCGGGAGCTGCGGGTACAGTTGGAGGACTTGCAGAGCAAGGGGTTTATCCGACCCAGTGTTTCACCCTGGGCTTCCCCGATTTTGTTCGCCAAGAAGGCGGACGGGAGCTTGCGACTGTGTGTCGACTATCGTTGCCTGAACCAGGTGACAGTGAGGAACAAGTATCCGCTGCCACGGATTGATGACCTCTTCGATCAGCTCAAGGGAGCGCGGTGGTTCTCGAAGATAGACCTCCGGTCAGGCTATCATCAGCTCAGAGTTTGAGACGAGGACGTGCAGAAGACGGCCTTCAGGTGTCGGTATGGCCATTATGAGTTCTTGGTTATGCCGTTCGGCGTAACCAATGCTCCATAAGTGTTCATGAGCCTCATGAACCGAATCTTCCAGCCATACCTCGACCGATTTGTCGTGGTCTTCATTGACGACATTTTGGTATACTCGACGACTGAGGAGGAGCATGCCTACCACCTGCGAGTTGTGCTAGACACGCTCCGAGAGCACCAGCTTTATGGCAAGCTCTCAAAGTGCCAGTTCTGGTTACGTGAGGTCCACTTCTTGGGGCACGTCATCTCTGAGGCGGGAGTTGCAGTGGATCCCGCGAAGATCGAGGCAGTGCTAGCTTGGGAGCCACCCAGGAGCGTGACGGAGGTGCGGAGCTTCTTGGGCCTAGCCGGATACTATCGGAGATTCGTGCCAGACTTCTCCAGAGTTGCGGCACCACTCTCAGCGTTGACGAAGAAGGGGAAACCCTTCGTGTGGTCAGACAGATGTCAGCAGATCTTCCAGGAGCTGAGGCAGAGGTTGACCAGTGCACCTATCTTGAGGTTGCCTGAGGAGGGAGTTGGTTACGTAGTTTACTGCGATGCGTCAGGGACTGGACTCGGATGCGTCTTGATGCAGGAGTGGGCCGTGATCGCCTACGGATCACGTCAGTTGAGGCCGCATGAGCAGAACTACGCCACTCATGACCTGGAGTTAGCAGCAGTGGTCTTCGCTCTGAAGACTTGGCGGCACTATCTGATGGGCGAGCGCTTCACAGTCTTTTCTGACCACCAGAGTCTCAGGTATATCTTCTCTCAGAAGGAACTGAACCTGAGACAGCGGAGATGGCTTGAGTTCCTCCAGGACTATGACTTTGAGATAGTCTATACTCCTGGGAAGGGGAACGTGGTAGCCGATGCCCTCAGCAGGAGGACGGGCATTCAGCTACTTGAGGAGGCGACAGAGCAGCTAGCCTCCTTAAAGATATCCTTCGTGGATAGAGACGGAGCAGCCTTTCTTCAGTCTCTCACAGTCTCTCCTCCACTTCTACAGCGGGTCAGAGAGGCTCAGCGTGGGGACGCTGACTGTGAGACCCGGCGTGCACTGATATCCTCAGGTCAGGCGCCTGATGGTTTCTCCCTTGGAGTAGAGCACGACATTCTTTTCAGAGGACGTACCTTCGTACCAGTTGCTTTACGAGAGGAGGTGCTGAGAGAGTTTCACACTTCTCCCTTGGCGGTGCATCCCGGAGTGGCGAAGATGTACCAGGATCTCAGACGACAGCACTGGTGGCCGGGCATGAAGAAAGCTGTGGCAGAGTTCGTTTCACGATGCCTCACCTGCCAGCAGGTGAAGGCAGAGCATCAGGTACCAGCAGGCTTGGTACAGCCCTTGGAGGTCCCGGAGTGGAAGTGGGACGGCATATCTATGGACTTCGTGACTGGACTTCCACGCACTTCCAGAGGTCACGACTCCATTTGGGTGATTGTCGACCGACTCACCAAGTCGGCACACTTCTTACCCATCAGAGAGCAGGGCTCAGTGGAGAGCTTGGGACGTCTTTACGTCCAGGAGATCGTACGGCTTCACGGTGTGCCATCGTCTATCGTCTCCGATCAAGATGCTCGTTTCACTTCCCGGCTTTGGAAGGGGTTGCAGGAGGCGTTCAGGACGCGGATTCATCTGAGCACAGCCTTCCACCCTCAGACAGATGGTCAGACGGAGAGGACCATACAGACACTCGAGGACATGCTCCGTGCATGTGTTCTCGACTTTGGTCGCAGCTGGGAGGACCACCTACCCTTGGTGGAGTTCGCGTACAACAACAGCTACCACTCCACCATCGGGATGGCACCATACGAGGCGTTGTACGGCAGACCCTGCAGATCACCGTTGTGCTGGACAGACCCTTGGGAGTTAGCACTCGTGGGACCAGAGATGGTCCGAGCCACGACAGAGAAGGTCCAGATCATCCAGGAGAGGATGAGGACAGCTCAGAGCCGGCAGAAGTCATATGCTGACAGGAGTCGGAGGCCACTAGAGTTCGAGGATGGCGACCACGTCTTTTTGCGTGTCTCACCTCGACGTGGTTTACGGAGATTTGGCCGAGGCGGCAAGTTGTCTCCACGCTTCATCGGGCCTTTCCAGGTCCTCAGCAGGATAGGAGAGGTGGCTTATCGCCTGGCTCTACCACCTCAGTTGCACCAGATGCACGACGTCTTTCACGTGTCTCAGCTGAGGAGATACGTGCACGACCCGACGCACATCATCGACTTTGGGGAGCTGGACGTGGACGATGGGGCGACTTTTGCGGAGGTCCCAGTGGAGATCGAGGATCGACAGGAGCGGGTCCTACGTGGGCGGTCGATTCCTCTTGTGTGCGTCAGATGGCAACACGGGAACCTCCAGGAGAGCACTTGGGAGTGGGAGGCTCAGATGCATGCTCAGTACCCCCATTTGTTCCCCTAGTTTTTGATGTATCTTTACGGGGACGTAAAGCCCTGAGGTGGGAGTAATGTAAAGACCCGCAAATTTCAAGGAAATTTTTTTTTTCTTAATTTTCTTTGGAATTTTACAAGAGCGCAGCTTCAGACGACACCTGATTCCGAGGCCCGGTGTGCCCGGAATCAATTTCCGAAGTTTGGCTCGGGTACGTTCAGTGAACGGACGAGCGGGTTTTTCTATCTTTTGAACCGGTGCCCGGAATCAAATTCTGAGGGCACCGATGAAATCGCAGCGCCGGTATTTGCTTAGAAACGCCTCTTCCGGAGTTGCGTTTGCTCAGACGTGGTTTTTAAATGTTGGGGCTTAAGACAGAAATAAAATAAATTTTGTGCGACAACTTTATTTTATTTCACTTAAGCTGCTTGGAAGCCACTTGAACTGAGTTAAAGCGGATAGGGTGCTATCCGGAAATATCCTACCCTCTTGGTAGGATATTTGTGAGGCAGGGCCCGCACGAGCCTCGCCGTTTCTTTCGCTAAGTAACGCACCCGCGAAAACCCGTCAAAGTAACTGAAAAGTCAACCGACGCGTTTTCTTTAATTTCTTAACAGACCATTTAATTGGGCGGTTTATTTCGTGAATTAAATGGGCTGTTTCATTCGTTGAATTAATTCAACGAATTTAATGGGTCGTTACTTACGCGTTTGCGTTCGTTGGCAAAATAATAAAATAGACAAACTTGTCTATTTTGGAGGATCCTCTTGTTGTGCGAGATCCTCTAAACCTCCACTCTCCCCGCGAAGAACGCGAAGAACGCGAAGAACGCGAAGAACGCGAAGAACGCGAAGAACGCCGGAACCGGAATTCGAAGACGCACACCGTGATCTGCGACGTCGACGAACTCTACCCGCGATGTTCTTCGGCGACGCCTCTTCTTCCGCGGCCGATCCTCGTTCAGCAACTAAGGTGAGAATCGAATCTTCTAATTCTCCCCTTTTTATAATTTGATATCAACGGATTTAAATTAATTAAATCCGTTTGTTCTAGATCCGGAGATCGTCGGCGCGACGCTTTTCCCGCGGTGCGACGAACGTCTCCTCCGCAACGACGCGACGATCCCCTCCTTCTGCGACGAGCGATTCCGCGACGACCTCACGTCCGACGACGACAAGGTAAGGGATGTTGGAATATTTTATTCCCCATGTTTATTCTTTTAAAATAAAGAACCTGATCTCCGAACAATTTTAATTTAATTAAAATTGTTGTTGATTATTTTCTCTTCCTCCCGTTGTTTATGACTAACGCGGAGGGTGCGGATCTAACGAACAAGACCCGGCAACCCCCCGCCGATCTTTTGTTGTGCGGATTTGGCGGACGACGACGAACCGTGCGGCAAGGGCGATCCGTTGATCCCGCAGTGAAGATCGGCCCCCGGGAGGAGCAACGACGCAGACGGGAGGCAAAACGGGCCACCGGAGCAACTCCGGCGGCCCGCGGAAGGCGGCGGCGGCGGCGCCCGGCGCGCCGCCGGAAACTCCGCCGCGGCCGAGCCGCGGCGGCGGCGAACCGCGTCCGCAGTCCGGCCACCCAGCACGCGGCCCGCGCGGGCCGCGTTCCTCCAAGCCGCGGGTCAAACCCGAGGCGGTTTCTTCGGCCGCTCGGCCGAAGCCGAGCCGGCCGGTCCGGTCGGCCGGGCCGCGCCCAGGCCGGACCGGACCCGGCCTAGCCGGGTCGGGCCGACCCGGTTCGGGTCAACCCGGTTCGGCCGACCCAGGGGTGGTTCGGGCCGGGTCGCCCCGGGCCCAGAACCCCCGTTTTCGGGCCTTCTTCGGTCTTTTGCCCATATCTTGGGCCTGAGACCTCCGATTGACGAACCGTCAGCGGCTACGCGATCCTTGGATCGATACAGTCGTTTCGGTATATTATACTCAAGGTTGCGGAAGACTTTGGGTTCGGCCGGGTTGGTTCGTACACGAAACCAACCGGGCCCTTGGAGCGGAAACGCTCATAACTTGAGCTACGGACGTCCGATCGACGTACCGTCAGCTGTGGTAGTTTCCTCTAAGTGAGACGGAACTTTTGGCATACTCCGCCCGAGGATCGGATACAGGCGGAGTACGGTCGGGTTGGTTTTGCCCTAAAAACCAACCGGGCCCCTGGGATGAAAATGCCAATAACTCTCAGACCGGGCGTCCGATTGACGCGCCGTCTGTTGCGTTGAGATCCTGTTGTCGATACGGAACTTTTGGATACATCAACTTCGGACTACGTGTCAGTTGATGTATCAGCCTCTCGGCTCGTGGAGCGGACCCTCCTAAACGAGCTCGCTGTGTGCGGGAACCCTAGCGCTGGCTGTGACTTCGACGACAGAGCAGAGATCCTCCGTGGACTGCGACGACGGCAGAGCAGAGATCCTCCGTGGACTGCGACGACGGCAGAGCAGAGATCCTCAGTGGACTGCGACGACGGCAGAGCAGAGATCCTTCGTGGACTGCGGCGACGACTGTGCAGAGATCCTCAGTGGACTGCGTCGACTACTGCACTCAGCGATCCTACGTGGATCAGTGCTACAGGTTCTGTGTGAGCCCGATCCTATGTGGGTCCTTACTACCGGTTCTGTGTGAGCCACTGCCTACAGGTTCTGTGTGAGCCCGATCCTGTGTGGGTCTTTTGCGGGGGTTAGTACCTATCGATCCTTCGTGGGTCCGACGACTTAGATGGATCAGTGATCATCTTTGACGTCATCTGAAAAAGTATACCTGGTTGAGCTGAATCTTATGTTACTCTCCTTTGTGGTTTGTGTTGAACTATCCTTTGTGGATTTACTGTTTACTCTCCTTATGGATTTGAGTCTTGCTTTCCTGCGTGGATTGAGTTGTTCTTGAGCTCGTGAGCAGAGCTAGAATTGGGGACTTAGGTATATGTATGGGCATATACCTAAGTCGAGTCAGATGTTACTTCGTGATTGCATCTTTCTTTTGTGCTATATCATTTGTTGATTTCAGGAGACCTTCAGGGGTCTCGAGGTCCTTACTGAGTAGCTTATACTCACCCCTGCACGGGCTATGCCCGCACCTTGTTGTGTTGGATGCAGACGACGGACAGCGCTGATCTCGGTTGGGGCGTGGAGCAGGACGGTACCTGGAGGTGGACCACTGGGCGGGACGTGCTCGGAGCGGACGTGGGACCCGAGGAGCCTGGAGGCTATCTGTACCCACCCTTCAGGTGGGATTGCCAGTGGACGACACGAGGCCGCCGTCTTTTCTTCAGTTGCTGTTCTTTACTTTTTCAGTTGTACTTTCAGTTGGGCTTGTATTCCGGCCCCCTTTACTTTTCTGCACTTGTAGTTACTTTCCGCTTGCTGACTCTGTGGTGGTTGTTACTTATAAAGGCAATGCCTTCCCTGTTTACCGGGATTTTACGCCTTGGTGCTAGTCGCCAGCCCCTGGCCTATGGAAGGCGGGCTTGGGGTAGTCACAGCACGGGCCCCGAGGTCGGGTCGTGACAAGAAATACCCAACCCACTGAGAGTGGGAATCATGAACTTCATGAAAATAATTTCCCAATCCAATAATGTTTTGTACCAAAAATTTAATATTGAGGAATTAAAAAATACCTATAAGAAGGTGGAATTTGTAATTGATACCTTTATGAGACAATGAATTCCAAATTTCAATGGATACTTTGATCCCTTAATAATGGAGTAATAAATTTTTTTTTGAAAATATCTTCTCAATAGATTAATACTTTGGGAAATAGAATCCCATTATGGATGGAGAAGATTATCAATGATGATAATTTATAAAAACTATGAATCCTAAAAAATTCATTGAAACAATGGAGTGGAAGTAATTACGAAAACATTTTTTTCTAAAAATATTCTCCTCACACTCTTCAACATAAAATAAAGAGGGATTTTATTATCATCAAGAAAAATGATGAAAATACATTTTTGTGTATGGGGAAATATTTACTATACATTAATGATGTTCCTCCATCATTTTTGTTATGCATTAAAGTAAAGTTGAAAACTTATTTGGTGTGATTAATCTGAGTCTAAAAAATATCTTGACAATTCAGGATTTTGAAAGTTAATAGGAAATTTTTTGATGTGCCCTCGAAGTTGAAATTAAGATCAATGAATATCATGGTTTTAATGGGGATGAGAATTTGAAAATGGTGTTTTGTTATGGTTTGAAACTAGATAAGTACAATGTTGGAAATAAATCCCATCATCCCACTTGTCAAAAGTGTAGTAAGAAACATCCTAGAAATTTCTTATAGGGGATGATGAAATTATTTAGTCATAGGAAGGAAGGAAACCTATCTAGTGATTTATGATAAGAGAAACCCACCAATGTTATAGAAGAAAGGAATGATCTAGTCAACCCTCATTCAATAGTAAAATGTGTCAATTTAAAGGAACATAATCTTTATAAATTACAGTACTATAAGCAAAGAGTTGTTATAGAAAACAAACACAAATAACCTCTAAGGAAGAAATTTAGAGCTCCTTCCATCACAATTTATCAGTTATATCCTGACACTTAAGTGGTGATAAGAACGGTAATTATTCATTAAAGGATCATGAACAAGATTTTGATTTTGGTTCTATGCATTTTTTCATATCATGAAAGTATAGTAGAACTATTCAAACACCACCACAAATCATGGAATTATAACTATGGGTAAAAATGAAAAATAGGAAAATTATTGAATCCCAAGTATATAACTCCTCCCCTATCAAAATATGTTGGATTAAATTTTCAAAAAACCTTATGACACCCCATCAAGAGAAATTTATTTCAATTATAGGTATGAATTGAATTTCTTTATATAGATATAACATAAATTACAACCAGAATAAAACCACCCTACATATTGTGAATCGTTCCCAGATTCTATACAAGTTCAAGGAGAAAGATGAATATCCTTTTGAATTATTATCTCAAGAATTGATATTATTACCCTATGAGAAATCATATATATATATCAACTAATTGAGACAAAATAAAGAATCATCCTTGATGACATTACCATTATAAGGGAATTAATTGAGGCATTTCTTGAATAATTTCTCGACCATCCTCCCAATCTTGAGGCTGAGTTTTCAATCAATATTATACTGAGGGATTTAATAATATACAAGAATCCATACCGAATAGATGAAGTAAAAATTAAGGAGTTTTAGAAGAAAATACAGGAAAATATTATAAAGGGTTCATACACCCAAGCACTTCACTGTGGCATTCCCCAGTCTTCTTCTCTATGAAGAAGTATGGGTCAATGCACCTCTGCATTAGTTATCGTTAGCTCAACAGGATCATGATAATGAGAAAGTATCCCCCACCATGGATGAATGACTTGTTCAATCATCTATGTGGACCCCAATATTTCTCTAACATGGATATTTGTTCAAGATACTATGTAGTAAATCTGAAGAAGGGGGTTATCACAAATACTGCTTTTCATATAAGGTATGGGCACTATGAGTTAATTGTGATTCCATTTGGAATTTCTAATGACATAATGGTATTTATGGACTTGATGAATATAGTCAGCAGGTATTACCTTGAATTTGTTAGGTATTATTTATAGATAATATTATTATTTACTAAAAATCAAGGAGAAATCAAAGGGTCATTTCAATAATTTACTAAACACCATTCAGAAAGAAAATATGTGTGTGAAGTACAGTAAATGTGAATTCTAGTTGGAGAAAGTAACATTCTTAGGGAATGTTATCCCCAGAAATGGGATATATGTGGTCCCTTGAAAAGAATAGGTAATTAAGGGATATACCATAATAAAATCTATATTGAATATATGTTGTTTATATAGATTATCTATGTACTATAATCTATTTGTGAGAAAATACTCATGATTTTCAAGCCTATTAAGAATGATAATTCTGAAGAGGGTAATGTTTTTCTAGAATAAAGAATGTGAGGAATGTTTTAAATAGTTGAAGAAAAGGATTATCACTACAAATTCAGTCAATTTACCAACCAGTGGTGATGGATTTGTGATCTACAATAATGCAACCAAAAAGGTTTTTGGTTATGTAATCCTGAAATATGACAAGGTAATGGCCTATTCCTCTTACTAACTAAATATTCAGGAGACAAACCACACAAATCATGATCTATAATTGGTTATGGTGATCTTTTCTTTAAATATTTGGTAGCATTATATTTATGGGTAGATGTGTGAAATATATATAGATGATATAATATTTGAGTATATATTCACATAAAGTGATATTAATTTGCACCAATAAAAGCGATTATATCTGATTATGTATAATGATTGTTCAATACATTAATATCCTAGGAAGGTGAATAATGTGGAAGATTCTTTGTGTAGGAATGAACCTAAAACCCTATCTACAATGAGGATATTAAGGTATCCAATCTTATTGGACCTGCAAAAGATAGATATTATAATAATAAAATGATATTTATCCCAAATTTCTCAAATAACTAATCAACTATCCATTATTGTGAGGATCAAAGAGGCTTCGAAGGATGATGAGGTGCTAAAGAAGAAGGTAGATAATATTGAAGAGTTTAACTTTTATAAAGATAGGGTTATATGGATTAGAACCTATATTTGTGTCTCATCAAGACCATAACTGATGATATAACTTATGAATGATGAACATTTCTCGTACATATCTATTAATATATGAAACACCAATATCTATAATGATTTGAAACAAAATTTCTTGTGGTATAACATGAAGAGAGGGATAGTAGAGTTCATATATTGATTCTTAGAATGATATTAATTCATCTTTGATTGACATTAGTCTACATGTATGATGTAAACATTACTCATACTAGTTTGGAAATGAGAAATTATAACTATGTATTTGATTCTAGGACTCCCCATGGTATCTAAGACAATAATCCCATCAAGGTGGCAGTGGATCACCTTATATAGTAATTTCCTTTCACTGATCTAAAGGCAGATCTTAATCTTGACCAAATCAATGATATAAATAATCGAAGTGTTAATAATACATGAAATTCCACTCTCTATTATATCTGATCAAGATTCAAGGTTTACCATGAAGGTTTGGATAATCCTTACAAAAACTTTGAATAAATAACTATTCTTCAACACTTTTTATCACCCTTAGATGGACGGTATGTCTAAAATGGCCATTTAAACATTGGAAGATATGTTGATATCTTGTTCAGTGGAATTACAAGTATGCTGGGATCAAAACCTTCCCATAGTATTGTATTCATGTAACAATAGTTTCTATTATAACATTAAAATTGAACCTTATGAGGCTCTGTATGAGAATTTATGTCAGTATTCCACATTCTAGGAAGAATTTAGAGATTGGAAGCTAACGAGGCCGAATATTTTTTAAGAGATGATGGAGAATGTACAAGCGGTCTAGTATCATATGAAATCCACACAAAGTTGACAGAAAAGATATAATGATAATCATCTTAATGAACAGAAGTTTATGGTCAGTGATAATTTTTTCCATCTTATATATTTATGGAAAAAATTCAAGAGGTTTAGGAAGAAGGGAAATATTATTCCAAGATACATAGTCCCCTTTTGGATTCTTGATCACAATAGAGCATTGGAATACTAACTAGAACTCCCACCTAAACTATATCAAGTACATGTTGTGTTTTATGTATCCCACTTGAGGAATTATATACTAGACCTTTCACATGTACTTAATATAGAGGTGGTACCTTTCGAAAATTATCATTCATAAAATGAGTATACATTTAATACATTAGATCATAGAGATAACGTTTAAAAAAACATGAAAACTAAACTAGTCAAAGTATTACGGTGGAACCAAAAGTTTGAGGAAGCATCATGGGAACTAGAATAGGTGATGAAATAGGAGTACCTAAATATTATTTATTACATGAATTGAAAATTTTTGGGAAACATTTTTAACAGGGGGAATAATGTATCAAATTGAAATTTTATAAATAAAATTCCCTTTTTAAATTAGTAAAGCCCTTATTAAGAAATGATGTTTTGAAAAACACATGAACTAATTTGTATCTTTTGAATAGTTATATGGTTTATAAAATTTAAAATATCCTTAATAATTCTAACCATTGAAAATATATCCATTAAACAATGATCATAGGACTAGTATATATAATGGGTTATGATAATGTAAAATTGACATAGACATAAGAAGCGATAGCCTTGACCAATAGAATTATACCCTATGAATCCCATTTATCATAGCTTATGAGGTAGATAGAATCATTGTGATTTTCCCATGAACAATAAAAATATGAGATTCAAAAAATAAAGCAGAAATGGAAATTTTTTATATAATACTTTCAATCTCATCAAGATCATGGCCCAAATCATGTACCCTGATCCACCCCAAGAAAATGTCCCCAACATGAACCTTATCCTTATGGAGTTAAATGGTGTTATAAAGGTTTATATATCTAAACCCTAATAGTCTGAATTTGAATATTTTTTTATATAATTAAATAATGATTATATTTATCCTTTTATTATTATGTTGAAATTATTAAATAAAAAGTTCAATAAAAATGGTTTTCAATGAGAAGACACACAAATTGTATTTATGGGAAATATTTAGTTTCAATAAAGACACACTTTTTAATAAATTCTAGATTTTTTTTGAAATAAATGACAATTTAACAAAATATTATTATTAATTATATTTGTTAAATATTAATGATAATATAATTTTATAAAGTCAAATTTATGTTTTATGAGGTTTACAAAATTTTCATTGTCAAAATAAAATTATTATTTCAATAAAAGTAATTTTTTAAATTAAAAGTGAAAATTATTATATATAAATCAATATTTTTATAAAATAAATATTATTTTTAAAACGATCATCTTGAATTTATCTAACATTGAATTTTTCTTAATTTTTGGAGTCAATCAAATTTTTGGGTCAAAAATAAATACATTATAAATATACAACTTGTATTATAACATCATAATGACAGAAAAATTGATGTAATATATTCAATAAAAGGTATCCATGAACAAATATATAATTAAAATTTAGAATAATTTTTTTAGTTTATTTTTTTAATTTTATAATGTCTCAATTAATCCTCCCAAATCTATATTATACTTTAATGTTTTAAAATCAATTCTTTGTAATCGCGACTCACTTCCACATCCCCAAGGGTTTTATTTTAATGTGATCGGTTCTTAAAAATGTAAAATTATTAAAACTAATCCACTTTGGTAGAAACCATGGGAAAAATTATGGTATTATTTGTGGGTTTTTTACTTTATCATATAGGGACCAAAACCTATGTTTAGAAATTGATAGAGAACTCCCCTCCCTTTTTTCTTTACAAACCCACCCAACCTCCCATTAATATTCACTTAAAACTCTAGTAGAATGAAATTAATATTTCTTATCTCTCACAATATTACCCAAATATCTCAATAAGATCCCCCAAATATTTTAGAAGCACCCTCTCAAGGTAATGAATCCCCTTATTATCCGCTTTATTCACGATTTTTATTTTTATTATTCATTTTAATTTAAAATAGTTCATGTTGAAATATGTACTTAAATATCCCACTTAATGGTCTTATGATTTCAAAGTTATGATAGACCCCTTAAACTCTCATTGATCCTTTTTATGAATTTTTATTTACATATGTTATGCTGCCAAAATTGTCCTTCAATTCTTCAATGCCACACATATATATAAGGAATACATGAACCCATTTTCACTCAATGGGTGTTCAACTAAATTTACCTATAAATCATTTATTTGTGAGTTATATATATATAATCTGAAATACTTAATCATGGAATTAAATGTGATAAAATATATCTTTATTTTGAAAGATCCATGGGAAAAGTGAGCTGATACATATTATATTGGGTACACCCAAACAACACTCCAATTTATTAGGTAACGTTTTTGTCTCAAGATACTTCATGTATGAGATTTGGGAGTATAAATAATACATTATGGTAATTTTCCACCATTTTATGTTTCCTTATAAGTTATCCTTGACATATGTTTACGACTTGATTTACATTGTTTCCATATTTCCATGTTGCCATTTTTCTAGCATGTTATATGATGTTTAATTGTTCGTTATTTTTATTCTCACACCACTTATGTTTCCTTGATAAGCATCTTGGATTACATGCACTTATTTACCTTATTCTATGAGTTATTTCATCCCTAACTAGGATTTATGGTTGAAACTTTTCATATATACATCCCCATGTTATCTTGTGTAGTTTTAGAATAACAAGGAATTACAAGACCATGTTAAGGATGTTTTCAATAATATTTTTGTATCCATGTTTCAAGTTAATGTTTTATTTTCCTAATTTACCAAATAAACAATTAATTATTATATTTTTGGATTTTTATATGTAAAGTTATGTAATAAATCTTGAAATGATGATTATTAAGGATATGGGTTGTCAAAAAATTAGAAAATAAATCTATTGGGACTGAAGCTGGATGATGAAGTGGAAGATAATGTTAGGGAAATATAGAAACACATAAGGGTAATAATAATTTGATATAAATGTTATGATAATAATCATCAATGAAATTTGAATTTAAAATTTGGAGATAAGTAATTTGTATGAATTTATCCATGGAATAAATTTATGAGGTTCTGAAAGAAAATAAATTTTATCCCTAGGTATATTATCCATTTTGATATTCTAGATTGATTTTGAACCATTTCTTATCTCTTATAACTTCCACATAAACTCTCTCAAGTCCATGATGTATTCCATTTATCTCTCATGAGGAAGTACATACCAATTAATTCACATGTATTAAAATTTGAGGTAAAATCCCAATACCATGATATTTTTTATTAATAAAATCATGAAAATATTTTGGATCATAATGAGAGGTTTCTATGAATAAAGACCACACACATGTTCAATGTTTTATGGTGAACTACCAATATGATAAAGATACATGGGAACTTAAGGATATGATGAGGTAGAAATATCTTCAGTTTTTTATATCACTGTGACATAATTTTGAGGGGGAAATTAATTTTAAATGGGGTAAAATGTAGCACCATGAGATTTTAATTTTTTTTTTCAAATAAAATTTATTTCTTTGATAGCTTGAATTATACGTAATAATGAGTTTAAACAAACCTTGATATGTTAATAAAATATTATTATTTAGTGTGAAAGTTATAACATATCTCTTAAATATGAAGGTATTTAAAAGAATAAACATATTTTTAAAAATTACGTAGGATGGTTTTATATAAATAAAATTCATTGATAAATAAGAACTCATTTTTTATTAAAGTCGTTACATGCATTGAAAATTTATTTTTCTCCAGAAATGATTTTTATTAATTTTTTTTTGAAAAATAATATTATTTTGGAAAATTTTAGAGTATTTGTTTGAAAAAATGAACATAAATTTTTAAATCAATATGTAAACTATTATTTCTAGTTATTTGTTGATAATATTATGAAAATATTAAATTTCAATGAATAATGGAAAATACAAATTTTTGTTTAAAACTCCATTTTAGTTTAATGAATTTACAAGTTCCATTTTGTTTCATTATGGTTTTAATTATAACTTTAGTTAAGTATTAATATTATTAATAAAATATAAGTCATTTTAATAAATATTATTTTCAATTTTTAAATAAAAACTTTTAACACTTATAAAATCTTTTTCTTTGGAAAACCGCTTATTCATCGCATCTAAGGATTTGATTTAAAATTAAATTATGAAACTTCTATTAATTTCATTTTATAAAATGTATAAATATTTTTAATCATCATAATTTATATTATTTAGTAATTCAAACTTATTCTTTGGTCATAATGAATTGGGGTAACCAAAAAATTTAATTATCATCATTAAGGTTAAAATGTAACACCCGAGACTTTTATAAGATTTATTTTGTTTTTATTTTATATAAATAATCAAATGAATATTTCACTACATGAAACATTAGATTGGATTTATTTACACGCAACCATGACCTTCCTCGATAGCTTGCGTCGTACGCAATACCGAGTTCCACTAAACAACGATATGCTATTAAAACATTATTAAAACTAGCTATTATGAATAGTAATAACCAATTTTTGAAATTTTGTAAATTTTATCTTAAAAAATGGACTTCATTTTTGGAATTGGAATATCGAAATTATCTTAGGGTGAAATTTTGGTACTTTTCGGATAACTTTCATATCCTGATGAATAGTGAAAATTACTAAATTTTAATTAAAAACAACTTTTTAATCGAAATAATTAATAGTAATAAATTATTAATTTGAGTGGTTTTAAATTATATTTATAATATATTTTTACCATTTAATACAATTTAGTTCATTGGATGCAATTTCACATTTAAACCAAACATAAACAAGTGTCAATCTTTTGATAGTTATTATCTCTTAAAAACACGCGATTTGTTTTGACGACGAGAATTAATTTTTAAATTAATTAATGAAACTGATGTGTTTTGAATTCGGTAAAATAGAAATCATTTTGAATTAATAATATCAAATATATATTAGGCCTAATTTTTGGCATTTTTCTAGAAACTTTCATTTTTTTGATGAATAGTGAAACCACTAAGTGGTAGTAAAAAAAAACTAAATTTTTCATAAAACTTTATTTTACCGCTTCTGTGAGTGGAATTTTGAAAATCTGAGAGACATGGTTAATATCAAGGACTAAAATTTGGTTCAATGAGATGAAAATAATTTCTATTGAATAGTAACTTTTTACTTTTTTTTACCACGATTAAAAGTAAATTGGGTAATTAATGGTAAAAATGTTATTATTATTACCCTAACACATGTCTTAATTCTATTGGATAAGTGTAATTCAACCAAAAACAACCTTAGGAATAACATATGACCATTTAGGCCCACTTGGATTAGATTAGGACATTTATTATTAATTTATTTAAATAATGGTTAAAATAGATAAAATCAAATTTTAAAAAATAAATCATTTTTAATATAAATTTATACATAAGATAAATTAGACTATAAATATTAATTAGAAATCTAAAAAGATTTCCAACATAATTGTATTTTATTTGTAATTTTTAGACATTAAATAATTTAATTTATTTATTACACAACGATGATGTAGTAATTATCTTATTAATGAAATATTGACATAATCGATGTTATAAATACCCAAATAAATGTAATTTGAGACTTTTTATGAATTAAAATAATTTTATAGGTTAATATGACATGTTATTATTTATTTAATTAACCTTTTTTGAACTAATAATTCTGTTATGATTTTCACAAAAATCAATTACTAAATAGTGTCAAAATTGACATAAAATAGGTTTTAAAACAAATATTATATTATTAATTGTTATTTTATTCCCAAAAATATAAGGATCGTCCAAATTACTTATATAAGGTAATATATATTAATAATAAACAACTTGGGGTTCTTTTGGCTTGTTAAAATAAGTTTATTAACCTTATAGTGTAAGAACACAAAAAGACACGGTAAAAGTAAAATTATCTAACTTAAAGTTAAATCTAAATGATAAGGTTAAAATAATAAACTAAAATTTCCCAAATTATATTGGATGAGAGGATTTAGACACATCCCTACCTTGGCTTCTAAATAAATCAATTTTGAGCTATTTAAAACCAAATATGGCTTTATAATAAAATAATATTTTTAGTTTTTCCAAAGGAGCCCCTCTCCTCCCTTTTAAAAGGGCACCTCCTCCCTCTATTCCTCAAACCACTTTGAGCCTTCAAGCTTGGAAAAACCCTAAAAATTTATCCTCTCCACTTAGAAACATCTTAGAGGTCCTGGTCTTCTTCAAAGACCAATTTTAGTTCCCTAAGAGGAGGTCTCAAAGAGGCGCTTCAAAGAAGAGGTAATGTCCGTTACCGATTCTTTCAACCTTTTTTTTTCTTCCACTTATTCTTCTTTTGTTGTTTCATTATGAATTAATAACATAAGTATCACTCATATAATGATTTGTTATTATAATTTTGAAACAACCCTATTTCCCCATCTATCCATCCTACGGAAAACGAAATCACCGCACGTGCGTACGTACAGAATACCATCTCCACGCCGTGGTGTAATCTATTTTCCACCACCACCTTACTAGGATGGGTATAATGGTGTAAAGAATGAATATATATGATTATTTTAAAGATATACTGATTCTAAAATAGTATAAATACACTCTAATACAATTCCATGATCATGGGAACGATATCATCGCTCGTGCGTACGTACGGAATACCGTATCCACGATGTGATGTGACTCGTTCTACATGATCTTAATTGCATAATGATTATATAAATAAATTTAATGAATTAATATGATATATATTACACTAATACCATTCTGTAAATGAGGTATATATAACCTAAAAAGAAAAATAAGAATTTATTCGACAAAACACGCATAAGAACAAAAAGTAATAAACACCAGAATAACAAGTAGTAATGAAATATTACTCATAAGAAGCTTAGAATATGACCATATATGATATCATAAAAATAATTATGATTCTGGAATAAGTCAATAACATTATTTAAATCATTATACAAGAGGTTCAGACACTTACGAAGCAAATCAGACCTAAGGTAAGGGACAATCTCGCGATCTCAATTTTTATCTGAGATTGTTTGTACTTCAGAATTTACTGGGGAATTTTTATCATCCACATACATGTTTCCTCAATATGTAATATTATTTATATCCTCATACAATTTTATAAATCCAATTTTACCCTTCGGTGAGTTTTTAGTAAAAGATATTAAAGTAATCTTTTGTCGTTTTTCGTACGAGGTACTTTTTGACTTTTTCAAAAAAAGTATGAGAATAATGTTTTTTTAACTTATACGGTATGAATGGATTTTTAAAACATTATTTCCAAGAATCTTCCTTCACAAGTTTTCAAGTTTATTTTTAATCGACTTATTTTAGTTTCGAATTGTATGACATGTTATGAAAGGAAACATGTTTTTGAAGTAGAAAGGATATTTTCCTCAATAATGGAGTTCGAGTATTTTATCAAAATTATTTTCCATCTAAGATAATAAAGGGTTCTGTTTCTATCTCTATTATTAAATTGATTTGATTATGTTGTGATGGAATTATTTTTATTAATTTCTTTATCTTATATGAATTGTTTTATGATTTCATGATGTTTAAGAATCCCATTTTTATTACATGGGTTATGCTATGTTGTATGGTTTATGATTTTGTAGCACACATAAGAATGGTATCATTATGAGATTGGTGGGACCTATATCTCCCTCCAATGAATTGGGTAATGATTTTATATCTCATGAGATAGACATGGCTGGAATGGCTAGTTAAACTAGTTCAGTGAAATAGGACTGAAACGAGGAATGAACTTGGTTCAGAAATAGTCTTTGTCCACTAAGATAGTCTTGAAAATGAGTCTTGACTAATAAGAAATGATTCTCTATGATTATGTGTATATGACACAAAGCTTCATGTTTTATGTTATAATTATTGTGATTACATTTTACTACCAAGATTTGTCCCATGTTATGAAATTATGATCTCTTTTGCAGGGTAAGATTTCCAAAATGTTATGTTCTTATGAATATGATGTGATTGATATTTCTTTTGTTTACCCTAACTAAGCATTTGAGCTCACCCTTTTGTATGTCTTCTTTCCCCAGGTTAGGAAGAAGGTTATTATGTAATATATGCCAAAAGGGACTATAGATATGATGAAATAAATGGGAGACAATGTATATGCTTTTTGAACTAGTTGTTTATATTTCCCAGTTTCTAAAGACACTATAACTATATGGTCGTTCCATGGTTTTGTTATATGTTGTAATAAGTGTACTTCAATTTTGAAGTATAAACAATGTATGTAAAGTAAGGGTCGTTATAGTTGGTATCAGAGGCAAAGGAGGTAGGAATGTATCTGATCCTTGGGAACTCTCACATGTGAGCGTTGGATGAAGCATAGCTCTCCGTCCAAGGGATTCATGAGGAAATGGATGCCACTGGGGATGTTGGTGTGTCCCTCCAAGGGGGTGTATCCGCCCATGGAGTGCCTTGATAAGTATCAATTATAGTCCACTGGAAGTAATTCCAGACTGTTATATTTGGTATCAGAGGAAAGGTATAGTCAACCGTTGGAAACTATGATGTGAAAGCCTTAGTAAGAACCCTAAGGATAAGTCTAAGCATAGAACACAATCTTAGTGTTTTAGAAATGGCCATGAATAACCTAGGATAAGACCTTAAGTGTGAAAATTTATTCTTGATTATGTGGTTTTGCTATTATAATTAGTGTTTCTCACACAATTCTTCTTGGTTTTAGTCAATGGCAGGAACCTGAAGGAACTGTGTTAATGCGAAATCCGATGGGCAATGAAATGATTGTACCCCTGAGAAACATTACGTTATGGGAGATGTAATGAAAAATCTTGTAGCCATGCTCACACAACTTTATCAAGCTATGAATCATACAGGACCTCCAAACGAGTAAAGGAAGGAGAAATATTATATTGAATCTTGTATGAGATAGCGTCCACCTTCATTCAGCAGGTCTACTGATCCATTAGTTTCTGAACACTGGACCAATACTACTGAAAATATATTTTTAGTTCTTCAATGTACTGAACATGATAAAGTCATCTTAGTAGTGTATCGTTTGGAAGGGGATGCTGATCAATGTTGGAATCTTATTAAGAATATGAGGCAAAGGGATGAAATTGAGTCCATGGAATGGGACAAGTTCAAGAACTTATTCTTCAATAATTACTTCACTTGTATTCTCCGAACAAAGATGGAGAAAGAGTTTCTTGAACTGAAGAAAAAGGATGATGAATCTGTTGGTACCTATGAAGGAAATTTTACAAGACTTGTAAGGTACACTTCTGGTATTATTATCCAACCTGAGAGTATGAACAATCGATTCTTTAGTGGCATAAAACTAAGTCTTCGAAGGGCCTTAGCCATAAGGGACTTCAATAGCTACGAGGAAATCGTTCGATGTGCTCTCAAATTTGAGATGGAGATTGGAGTAACCCATCAATCATATGGGTTTGATAAGAAGAGGAAAATTGAATTCAAAGGAAAATCTAAAGAGCACACTGAAAATTAGATGAGCTTTCCCTTATGCTCAAAGTGTGGAAAGAAACATGGAGGGAGTTGTCTTAAAGGGACAACTAAATGTTTCAAATGTGGAAAGGAAGTTCATCGGGCATTTGAATGCCGCAATGATGTGAAGAAGATGTCTAATGATGCAAACAGAGGAAGGGATACACAGAATGAACCTACTACACTTCAATGTTTCAAGTACAAGAAGATGGGGCATTATTCCAATCAATGCCCAAATCCAAGGGTTGATGATGATGGTTGACGTCAAACTCTTAAGGCAAAAGACAAAGGAAAGTCACATGAAATTTCTATCAGTGATGTGGAGTATGATAACAATGTGGTAAAAGTTACACTTACCATCCACTCTAAAGTATAAAATGTTTTATTTGATTCTGGATCCACCCACTCTTTTATTTCTGAAGAAGTTTCCAAGAGTATCACTGTATTACCTAAAAAATTCGATGTTGAGTTAGCTGTGACAACCCCTAATGGCACAATAGTTGTATCAAAAGTTTATAATTATTCTCCGATTGAAGTCTGTGGGAAAGTGCTTTCTGCAAATCTTGTGATCCTCCCTATAGTGGAATTTTATGTGATTCTTGGCATGGATTGGATTTCTTTATATGGATCTCATATCAATTTCCAAATAAGAGAAGTCACATTTCATATTCCAGATCAATCTATTATCGTCTATCGATGCAAGGATGAACATAACCTTCCAGTGGAAATTTCTTCCATCTTATGGGTCTTGATTCCACTAAATGAGGGTTATTTATCTCAAATGGCTGGAGAGAAACTCACGATTAAGAATATGCCCGTTGTATGAGAGTTTTATGATGTATTTCCAGAGGAATTGCTGGGTCTTCCACCAAATCGTGAAGTTGAGTTTTCAATAGAACTCGTACCGGGTGATTTGCCTATTTCAAAGAAACCTTAATGAATGTCCCCAATTGAGTTGCAGGAATTGAAGACGCAACTCCAAGAGAATCTAGATAAGAGATTCATACACCCTAGTGCGTCACCTTGGGGAGCACCTATTCTATTTGTTAAGAAGAAAGATGGATCAATGAGACTCTTCATTGATTATTGAGAACTTAACAAGATCACTATCAAGAACAAATATCCTCTCCCGTGCATTAATGACTTATTTGACCAACTACGAGGAGCTCAATACTTTTCCAAGATTGATCTTCGTTCAGGGTATCATCAATTAAGGGTCAAAAGGGAGGATATACCAAAGACAGATTTCTGTACAAGGTATGGACACTATGAATTTATAGTGATTCCATTTGGTCTTACTAATGCCCCTTCTATCTTCATGGATCTGATGAATAGAGTCTTTAGAGACTATCTTGATCAGTTTTTGGTAGTCTTCATAGATGATATTCTTGTATATTCAAAGAGCAAGGAAGAACATGAAGATCACATGAGAATTATATTGAAGACCCTGAAAAAGGAGAAGCTTTATGACAAATTTACCAAGTGTGAATTTTGGCTTAAAAAAGTTTCATTTTTGGGTCACATAATATCAAAAGAGTGGATATCTGTGGATCCAGCAAAAAAAGAGGTTATCAAAAGATGGTCGAGACCAACAACAGTAACCGAGATCCAAAGTTTTCTTGGTTTGGCGGGATATTATCAACGTTTTGTGAAAGATTTCTCACGATTATCTAATCCACTCACCAGGTTGACTCGGAAAGGAGTTAAGTTTGTTTGGAAAAAGGAATATAAAGAGATTTTCAAGGAGTTGAAAAGAAGGTTATCCAGTGCACCTGTGCTCACACTGCCTTGTAGTGGAGAAAGGTTTGTGATCTACAGTGATGCATCCAAGAAGGGATTGAGGTGTGTTCTTATGCAAAACGATGAGGTGATAGCTTATGCCTCACGATAGTTAAAACTCCATGAGCAAAATTACCCAACTCATGATTTGAAGTTAGCTGCAGTAATCTTTGCATTAAAGATTTGGAGGCATTATATTTATGGAGAAAGGTGTGACATTTATACTGATCATAAAAGTTTAAAGTATATTTTCACACAAAGGGAGCTGAATATTCGCCAAAGAAGATGGTTAGAGCTGATTAAAGATTACGACTGCTGAATTCATTACCACCCTGGGAGAGCAAACAAGGTGGAAGATGCATTAAGTCGACAAGACCATGCAAGTTTATCCATGATGAGGATTACAAAAGATCCAATATTTATGGATTTACAAAGGATGGATCTTGGAATTATAATGGAAGGGGGAAAATCATATCTTTCTCAAATGAATGTTCAACCATCTATACATGTTAAGATTAAAGAGGCACAGTAAGAAGATGATGAGTTACAAAAAAGGTGAGAAATGTTCCTGAATTCAACCTTGATTGTGATGGGATAATAAAGTTCAAGAATCGGGTTTGTGTTCCTCCCATCCCCGAATTAAATAAGGAGCTGCTGGATGAGGCTCATAGTTCTTCATTCTCTATTCATCCTGGAAGCACGAAGATGTATAGGGATCTGAAAGAGTACTTCTGATGGGATGGAATGAAAAGAGATGTTGCTGAATATGTCTCTCGATGCTTGGTTTGTCAGCAATTTAAAGCTGAGAGACAGAAGTCTAAGGGGATGTTACAACCATTACCCATACCCGAATGGTAATGGGAAAAAATCACTATGGAATTTGTCACATGACTTCCTAAAACATCCAAAGGCAATAATGCTATCTGGGTCATAGTTGATCGTCTAACAAAGTCTACACACTTCATTGCTATTAGAGAGGATTTCTCTCTGGATCAGCTTGCGTGGATATATGTAAAGGAAGTGGTAATATTGCATGGAGTACCACTTTCTATTATATCTGATCGGGATATGAGATTTACCTCGAAGTTCTGGCGAAGTCTTCAGAATACTCTGGATACAAAGTTGAGTTTCAGCACTGCTTATCATCCTCAGACAGACGGTCAGTCTGAGAGAACAATTCAATCTCTAGAAGATATGTTAAGAGATTGCTCTATGGATTTCAAAGATGGTTGGGATCAACACCTAACTTTGGTGGAATTTTATTATAATAATAGTTTTCACTCCAGTATTCATATGGCTCCTTATGAATCTCTCTATGGAAAGAAATGTAGGACTCCAACTTGCTGGGATGAAGTTGGGGAAAGAAAGCTATTAGGACTTGATCTTGTTGATGAGATGGTAGAAAAGGTCCGATATATTCAACAACACATAAGAGAAGCTTAGAGTCAACAACAAGGTTATGCCGACAACCGAAGAAAAGACATAGTGGTTGAAGTGGGTGATAAAGTGTTCTTACGAATATCTCCTTGAAAGAGAGTAATGAAATTTGGAAATAAGGGAAAGCTGAGCCCTAGGTATATCGGTCCTTTCAAAATACTGGATCATGTTGGGAAGGTAGATTACCAATTGGCGCTTCCACCGAATCTCTCTCAAGTTCATGATGTGTTCTATGTATCTCTCCTGAGAAAGTACATACCTGATCCTTCACATGTACTCAGCTCAGAAGTTGTACCGCTAGAACACGATCTTTCTTATGAAGAATAGCTGATAGAGAATCTCGATCATGGTGAAAAAATCCTACGAAACAAGACCACTCTCTTGGTGAAAGTTTTATTTAGGAACCACTAATTAGAAGAAGCTACATGGGAGCTTGGGGATATGATGAGGGAGACGTATCCTCATCTCTTTGTTACAAGTGATGAATTTCGAGGGCGAAATTCATTTTAAGGGGGGTAGAATGTAACACCTGAGACTTTTATAAGAAATATTTTGTTTTTGTTTTATATAAATCATCAAAGGAAACTTTCACTACACACAACATTAGCTTGGATTGCTTTACACACAACCACGACCTTCCTCGATATCTTGCGTCATACGCAATACCGAGTTCCACTAAACAACGATATGCTATTAAAATATTATTAAAACTAGCTGTTATGAATAGTAATAACCAATTTTTGAAATTTTTTAAATTTTATCTTTCAAAATGTATTTCATTTTTGGATTTGGAATATAGAAATTAGCTTAGGGTGAAATTTTGGTACTTTTCGGATAACTTTCATATTCTGATGAATAGTGAAAATTACTAAAATTTAATTAAAACAACTTTTTAATCAAAATAATTAATAGTGATAAATTATTACTTTGAGTGGTTTTAAAGTATATTTAGAATATATTTTTACCATTTAGTACAATTTTGGTCATTGGATGTAATTTTACATTTAAACCAAACATAAACAAGTGTCAATCTTTTGATAGTTATTATCTCTTAAAAACACGCTATTTGTTCTGACGACGAGAATTAATTTTTAAATTAATTAATTCAACTGATGTGTTTTGAATTTGGTAAAATAGACACAATTTTTGAATTCGTAATATCAAATATGGCTTAGGCCTAATTTTTGGTATTTTTCTAAAAACTTTCATTTTTTTTATGAATAGTGAAACCACTAAGTGGTAGTTAAAAAACTGAATTTTTCATAAAACTTAATTTTACCGATTCTGTGAGTGGAATTTCAAAAATCCGAGAGACATGGTTAATATCAAGGACTAAAATGTGGTTCAATGAGATGAAAATAATTTTTGGTGAATATTAACTCGTTACTTTTTTTACCACGGTTAAAAGTAAATAGGGTAATTAAGGGTAAAAATGTTATTATTATTACCCTAAAACATGTCCTAATTCTATTGGACAAGTGTTATTCGACCCAAAAAAAACTTAGGAATAAAATATTACCATTAATGTACACTTATATTAGATTTGGACATTTATTATTAATTTATTTAAAGACGGGTTAAAATAGTTAAAATCAATGTTTAATAACTAAATCATTTTTAATATAGGTTTATACATTAGATAAATTCGACTATAAATATTAATTAGAAAGATAAAAAGATTTCATAAATAATGGTATTTTATTTGTAAATTTTAGACATTAAATAATTGAATTTATTTATGACACAAAGATGATGCAGTAATTATCTTATTAATGAAATATTGACATAATTGATGTTATAAATACACAAATAAATGTCATTTGAGACTTTTTATAAATTACACTAATTTTATAGGTTAATATGACATGTTATTATTGATTTAATTTACTTTTTCAGAACAAATCATTCTGTTATGATTTTCAAAAAAATCAATTACTAAATAGTATCAAAATTGACATAAAAGAGTTTTTAAAACAAATATTTTATTATTAATTGTTATTTTATTCATAAAAATCTAAGGTTTGGAAAAATGACTTATATAAGGTTATATGTTAATAATAAACAATTTGGGGTTCGTTTGGATTGTTATAATAAGTTTATTAAACTTATAGTGTAAGAACACAAAAAGACTCGGTAAAATTAAAATTATCTAACTTAAAGTTAAATCTAAATGATAAGGTTAAAATAGTAAACTAAACTTGTAAAAATTATATTGGATGAGAGGATTTAGACCCATCCCCACCTTAGATTCGAAATAAATTAATTTTGTGCTATTTAAAACTGAATATGTCTTTATAAAAAAATAATATTTTTAGTTTTTCCAAAGGAGACCCTCTCCTCCCTTATAAAAGGGAACCTCCTCCCTCTCTTCCTCACACCACATTGAGCCTTGAAGCTCAGCCAACCCCTGAAAATGTATCCTCTCCACTTCTATATAAACATCCTAGAGGTCATGGTCTTCTTCAAAGACCAATTTTAGTGCCCTAAGAGGAGGTCTCAAAGAGGCGCTTCAATGAAGAGGTAATGTCCGTTACCGATTCTTTCAACTTTATTTCTTCTTCCACTTATTCTTATTTAGTTGTTTAATTATGAATTAATAAAATCGGTATCACTCATATACTGATATGTTATTATAATTATGAAACAACCCTATTTCACCATCTATCCATCCTACGGAAAACGAAATCACCGTGCGTGCGTACGTACGGATTACCGTCTCCACGCCGTGGTGTAATCTATTTTCCACCACCACCTTACTTGGAGGGGTATAATGGTGTAAATAATGACTATATATGATTATTGTAAAGTGATATTGATTCTGAAATAGTATAAATACACTCTAATACAATTCCACGATCATGGGAACGATATCATCGCTAATGCGTAGGTACAGAATACCGTCTCCACGATGTGATGCGACTCGTTCTACATGATCTTCATTTCATAATGATTATATAAATGAATTTAATGAATGAATATGATATATATTAAAATAATAACATTCTGTAAATGAGGTATCTATAACCTAAAATGAAAAATAAGAATGTATTCGACAAAACACGCATAAGAACAAAAAGTAATAAACACCCGAATAACAAGTAGTAATGAAATATTTCTCATAAGAAGCTAAGAATATGACCATATATGATATCATAAAAATACGTATGATTCTGTAATAATTCAATTACATTATTTAAATCATTATACAGGCGGTTCAGACACTTACGAAGCAAATCAGACCTAAGGCAAGGGACAATCTCGCAATCTCAATTTTTATCCGGGATTGTTTATACTTCAGAATTTACTGGGGAATATTTATCATCCACATCCATGTTTCCTCAATATGTAATATTATTTATATCCTCCTGTAATTGTTTAAATCTAATTTTACCCTTCGGTGAGTTTTAGTAAAAGAAATGAATGGAATCTTTTGTCGTTTTTCGTACGAGGTACTTTTTGAATTTTCCCACAAAAGTACGAGAAAAATGTTTTTTAACTTATACGACATGAATGGATTTTTAAAACATTATCTCCATGAATCTACCTTTAAAAGTTTTCAAGTTTATTTTCAATCGACTTATTTTAGTTTATAATTGTATGACATGTTAAGAAAGGAAAAGTGTTTTTGAAGTAGAAAAGATATTTTCCTCAAGAATGTAGTTCAAGTGTTTTATAACAATTATTTTCTATCTAAGATAATAAAGGATTCAGTTTCTATCCCTATTATTACATTGATTTGATTATGTTGTGATGGAATTATTTTTATGAATTCCTTTATCTTATATGAGTTGTTTTATGATTTCCTGATGTTTCCCATTTTTATTACATGGGTTATGCTATGATGTATGGTTTATGATTTTGTGGCACACATAAGAATGGTATCATTATGAGATGGATGGGACCTATATCTACCTACAATTCATTGGGTAAAGATTTTATATCTCATGAGATAGACATGGCTGGAACGGCAGGTTAAACCGGTTCAGTGAAACAGGACTGAAACGAGGAATGAACTCGGTTCAGAAATGGAATTTGTCCACTAAGATAGTCTTGAAAATGAGTCTTGTCTAACAAGAAATGATTATATATTATTATGTGTGTATGACACAAAGCTTCATGTTTTAAGTTATGATTATTGTGATTACATTTCACTACCAAGATTTATCCCATGTTATGAAATTATGATCTCTTTTCCAGGGTACGATTTCAAAAATGTTATGTTCTTATGAATATGATGTGATTGATATTTCTTTTGTTTACCCTTTCTGAGAATTTGAGCTCACCCTTTTGTATGTTTTCTTTCCCCAGTCCAGGAAGAAGGTTATTAAGTAATATATCCCAAAAGGGACTATAGATATGATGAAATAAATGGGAGACAGTGTAGACGCTTTATGAACCAGTTGTTTATGTTTCCCAGTTTCTAAAGACACTATACCTATACGGTCCTTCCATGGTTTTGTTATATGTTGTAATAAGTGTACTTCAATTTTGAAGTATTAAAAATGTATTTCAATTATGGGTCGTTATCTAAAATGTGGATACCTAGGGGGGGTGAAGAGGGGTAAACCAAAAGATAATGGTATGTTTTCCAGTTAAACTTTTCTAAATAATATTTTAGGTACCTATTTCAACTATTTATTATGATAAATTATAATATATGTCCATTTTGAATCATTTTTCTTGGAAATGACTTTATCATTTTGTATTATTTTGAAAAATTTCCAAGTAGTTTCTGTGTGGCTTCCCCTCTACACTTATCAAAGTACATACAGTATCATATAATATCTTATATATACTAAAATATCATTTTTATTTATCTATTACATGACCATATACCTTCCTTACTTTCCTCTAGACATCCTAGATGCCTTATTTTGATTTGGAAACCCTCCTAATAAGGCTTTATGTGTAAATCTAAAGAGGTTTTCCAAAGAAGCGGTGTAATTGTAAACGATGTGTTTTCATTTTATTTATTCTTAGTGATAATTAAAATATAGTTAAACTATGATGATATAATAAAATAATAGCAACCATATACTAATTTTTTATTATGTCAGTGTCTCAACCTGTATCTATATACTCTTCTATCAAATGGGAATCAAAATCATCGATCGTCTGTATGATAGACTAACTCCTCACAAACCGATGTAATTCGTTTTCCCAAAATACCTATAATGGGTGGATATAATAATTTATTAAAAGAATATATATGATATTTATAAAAAAATTATACTTTTTTAATTATAATATAACATCTACCTTCTTACTTTTCCATCTGTTGTAAAATGACAATGTTGCTCATGTGTACGTGTGGACTACAACCTCCATAAAGTGATGAAATTTATTTTTTATTTTATTTTAAAATTTATGGTTATAAAAATATATTTATTGAATATTGTAGATATATAAGACATAAAATATATTATGTAATTTTGATATATTATTTTTATTTATTTCATTCAATCTTTATAGAAAGTGGAAACTATATTCATGCATATGTATAACTTACCGTATTCATAAACAATGTAATTCATTTTCTACATCTAAGTTTTGTGGATAACTATAAATATTTATATAATAAATATTTATGATATTTATATCATGTAAAACATTTTTGAGATGATTTAAACCTGATCAAAGTAAAATTACCAAAAATACCAAACTAAAACATACCTAAAAATGAAGCAGTCATAACCCAAAATATGATTTTAACAAGGAGATTGTTAATAAATGGGTATTAAAAGTTCATAAGTAAAAAATATATTTTATGATATATATATGAGTATTATTCTATAATGACTTTATAATATAACTAAATTAATTATATATGAGGTTTGAATGTGTACAAAGTAAGTCAAGACTTGAGTTAAGGAATTTTTGTCTCAAATTGCCTTCTTTGGGACATACGTTTTGTTATTAACCAATATTATTTTTTGAGGTGTATATAAAGAAAATTTTAATTGTAAATAAATAAATAATTTATATTTTATTTTACTTAATGTTATGTTTAATTTTATTATTTCATGGGGATTAAAATTCAAAAGCTACCAAAGTGGGAATATATTTTCATCTCACTTTTATTTCAATGGGAACATGCTATATTTACCACCTGTTTTTGTGTGTGGTGTATATAATATAAATGAGTTTATTTTATGATTATTATAATGAAAATATTAAAATATGTGTAACTATATATGGTTCATTCTTTCATGGGGATTATTATTCAAAATTATAATGTGGTAATGGTTCTATGATACTATCCATTGATTATCTGGATTGTTTTTTATTATGGTTATAATGATTAAATATTATGATATATCTCTGAATAAACTCATGTATTTTACTATAATATATATTTTTATATATAATTTATATTTCTAATTAATATTCCCCTCTTTAAGTACTCAAGATACTGAAAGAGTGTTTTTAATAGAAACCAACTTTATTTCTAACTTCAGCCAAAAATCCTTTTTCTTCTACGTCAATGTTTTTAAAAAAAATGTAGAAGATTTTTTAAAAATTATATAACAATTTTTTTATTTTTTTATCCATGTTTTACTTTTTAAAAAATGGTTTATAAGGTGTATTCGTGTAATTTTCCAAATGATTCACTTTTTCCTTTTTACTAAAAATGTGAAAATAATATTCATTTTAGCATGTACGACATGAAAAACATTTACTTCCATCATTATAGATCAATGATTTACATATTTTATTATAATTTCAAATATTATATTAAAATAAAACATTTTATTTATTATTTGGGAAAATTTCTGATATTAAGTATGTGTTTTAAAAGTAAAAAAAGAAGATTTTCCTAAAAAAATGTTTCATATCATATTTCAAAATAATTTCCACCAAATATGACATGATTTATGTAACATATTCTATACTGGGTACATGATCCAATGATAAAATCTTTATTATTTAATTTCATGGTTTATATTTATTATGATAATATGTTTACGAAAATCATTCCTTTTTCGACATGTTATGCTATGATGAAATGATTAAATATTAACAAAACCTATTACTTTTCAATGGGTTATTATGTGATGGAATATTTACAGAAACCATTTATATTAGTGGGTTATAGTATGATGAATGTTTTATTGTCATGTGGGATAAATATGTATGATTTACATACTGTAATGGGTGGGCCTGGATTTTACATCCCTCTATTGATTTGGGTAATGATTAATATTTTTTAAGCTCAAAGGGTACACTTGAGGTTATTAAAATCCCAAAAGAGGGTATATAAGAGGTTTTACAAAGACCAAAAGAGGGTATATGAAAGGTTATCCCAATACTAAAGTAGGTACATGGGTGGTTAGTCCTTAAAAAAAATTGAATTTCTTAGTGGGTAGACTTGATATAATATTTTATATGCTTATGTGTACGACACAAATATATGTCCTATTACAATGTTATGATATCATGGATTATGTTATTTAATTACTTTATGATTTAAGTCCTTTGAACAACCAAGATTTATTCCATGACTCAAGTTTATTATATATTATATTCAATGTATGGTTTTCAAATGTTATTCTCAAGTTCCTATACCTTTATACTCATGTTATGATCATGTGATCATTGATATCACCCTTATTTAACCTTTTTGAGCATATGGACTCACCCTTTATTTTTTTACCTATATTATATATAAATGTATTATGTATGATATTTATAATATGGTTTATAGTTTTGAAGAACATAGTGGGAGTTGATGTTGCTCACTCATGAACCTAGTTTTTATGTGCCCATGTTTCCAAACATACTATAACTATATGATTATGAAATGGATCATTAAGATATATAATTAAAATTTATATTATATGATGTAATATCTCTACATGATATGCCTAGGGCACTATACATATTGTTATTTAACCATCCAATTATCCTCATCATAACAAAATAAGTGTTACTTTTCTTAATTTAAGTCATGAATAAGTTATTGGAAGTGACAAAAGGTACTTTCACTAGATTACACATACATTCCTCCGAGATCTCATTGCATGAGGAAATCTTGTATGATGATATCATAAGGATAATTTGTAATAAATAAAAAAGAATTATCATAATTTTTGAATCACCATACCTTTCCATCATTCCATTTAACACTTTACTTTAATTTGGAATACAATTCATTATATGGGATGCATTATCATTTTATTATTATTAATGAATTGAATAATTAGTCATTACTAAATACATTATAATTTAACCAATTTATTAACATTAATAATTTTATTTAAGGAAATTTAATTATTTGATATATCTGATTACATTTATAACATTTAGTAAAATATTATAGGGTTTATCTCCTCACATCATATTTATAGTGGTCATCATAATTTTTCAATGTATCATTTTATTCAAGAATATGAATTACATTTGTCATAATTAACATTCCATTATCATGAACCTTTTGATAAATTTTTTTATCTTTATGAATAATTTGAACCCCATACTTTTTGTTTACTATTCAAATAAAAACTCTTTATTATTTAACCATTATGAAAATTAATTATTCCATAATTAATTTCATTGTCTTTATAAATTTTTTCCACGTAATTTAAGTAGAATAATTGTAGTGTTTAATTATATTAATTATATTATAGTAAAAACTCATCATTCCAATAGATTCATCAATTATAACTAATCACCACCTCCTACATAGAGGCAACTCATACATATTATCAGTTTAAACTCCCCTCTTAAAGTTACAATATCTCACCAAATATTATTATCATTATTATTATTATAAAATAATAGTAATAATAATATTTTTTATGGTTAATAAAAAATATTATAGAAATAATTCCAATAAATCACACTATATTTAATAAATTGAATCACTAATATTATACCCATTGTCCAGTTGCAATGAAACATGATTCTTTTTTTTTAAAATTTTCCTATTTTTATTATTTTATAATAATAATTTTCTCACTTATTTAATCATTAAAACCTTAAATGACCCTTGAGATGATAACTAAATGACCCAAACATAGTGATAATGGTCCTTCATAATTTAGAGGATCACAAAAGAGTTTTACTTGTCAAATTTTTGTTAGTCGTGTATGATTATGCACCCTAAAACACCTAAACATCTAGGGGTTCCATAAATCACTCCAATTAATTACCTCCATGGATTATCTAACCTCAGAGATAGTTATTTCATGGGAATGTCTTTATTATTTTAACTCTTATTAGATTACTTGATAGTTGATCCAATACCCATATAATTTATTTTTCCACACAAGGAGGTGTCTAATCAAATGAACTAACTACCTTAATTTTAGTGGGGGGGGGGCACACGGTGAAAATTCCCATATGGGGTGTTATTTGATCAATTTGATCAGATTACAATAGTTACATGGTTTTTACCATATACCAAATGTGGTACATGATGCATGGTGTAGATTACACCATTCAATGTACTGATTTCATGAACCTATGTTTTCCCAACACAGGGTATGATGAAAAATTTCACTACATGATCTATGGAAATATTGATATATTGCTGTAATATGGTCTTGTATCTAATGTCCACTATCTCACTATAATAGATTCCACTACTAGTGAACCCCACCACTACTGGTGATGAATTTATAAAGAGATAAATCTATAAATTTCTTCCAAATTTACATAAATCCTCTATATTATACCATATATCTAGGAGATGTTGACATTATCTTATAAATTAGTCATTATGACATTTAAATTCAAGTGATATTTAAAAATGTGACAAATTATCTTTTGGAAAACTTATATTTTTTTATCATATTAATCCTAAAATTGGTCAATAGGTTCTTATGTAAAATAACTATTAAGGGATATATTAATTTATTGATGATTATTAATAGATTATAATGAATCTTAATATTATCCTAAAATGGAAGGATTTTTTGTTTCTTGAATATATCTATAATTATATTAAAAAATTATGCAAAACATAGGGTCATTTAAAAAATTTAGAGATAGAGAAGAATATACATTAATATTTTTAATCTTTTATAGTTGATTCCTCTAAAATAAAATTATATTTTTTGAGAATACAAAATTTAATCTAGATCTACTCTAAATATATTTATCATATTTTAACCAAACTATATCAATTATTTAAATCCTGATATCCAAATCATCTAACTTGAATTACATATTGAAATTCAACATTTTAGTTTTAAAATAAAAAGAAATATGTTTTAGAGGTAAAAGTGATATAAAGAATGATAAAATTTATCTAATGAACATTAGATGTATCCCATATCTCTTATTCTTCATTTATTATTCATCCATTGGTATCCTCATTCTCTCAAAAGAAAATGATAATTTGGTTTAATGGAAAAAATTTCAATAAAAGGAAAAAGATTTGGAGATTTGAGAGAATTTGAGTGTTTAATGAGAAATAATAATATTATGATTCAAACCCTTTTAATTATTTATAAAAATTATTTTATTCCAATAAATTTAAAAAACTCTATCCAGAATATAATTCCCATGCCCTGAATCTGATTACACTGTCAAAAAGAGTTTATAAATTTTTTTTTGGTGATTAAAATTTCCAATTTAACCCTATTAAATTTATTAATAAATTAAATATATTTAATTTGAGAGTCAACTTTCCCACATGTAGAATAGTTTTCCCTATGGTAATACCCATGATTTTTCATAATTAAAAGTTTCTAAAAAATATTTTGTCCATAATTCTTAATATTTCATAATAATAAGGGTTTATTTATTTTTTAAAATATTTATTATTTTTAATACATATGTGGATTTTCCTGTAGAACAATCAAATATAAATACATACAAAACCAAAAATAGTTTTTTGTCATCTTGTTAAGTACAATCCCAAAAAAATTAATTTTTTTAGGCCCGTGCAATGTGAGATTGACCCATTCCACCCAGGTGAAATCCATTAAACACCCCTAGATAAAACTTCTAAACTATATCACAGTGAAGTGAAAGAATCATAGTGAAAATATTTTTATTTCGGTTGATGAAGGGTGAAATCACTTTGGTGATGTTTTCTAATTATTTTTAAATGGTGGTTTTTCAAATAATAATAAACTATTGTTAAATCTATTGAGATTTTGTGGAGAATATTTTTATCATTTATCACATTAAGATAATATTATGATAATGGTGTAGTGTTTATTTACAACTCATATGATAGTGAAATTTATTCTGAATATTAATATGATGGGAGATCACTAAGAATTAAAACAAAATTCTAGAGATATTATATAATTGAAAAGTGAAAAATTGGTAAGGAAGATTATGAAGAACCACCAATATATGAGTAAGTTTTATCATTTAGTTTTTAGTTATTTATTTGTTAATAAGTGAAAATTTGATTTCAATAAGTATTAGATAAAAATGGTGGGAGGTAGAATAGAAGAAGAAAGGTTAGTGAAAACCTTTTTTAGTTGTTTCAAGGGTCTTACCTTGATGGGTTAAGATGATAAAGTGTTAATAAATCATTATTAACATCAAATATCTACATGACATTAAAATTATTTGGGAAATATGTATAAAATTAGATTTCTAATGTTTTAATGATTTTTATATTTCAAATTTTATTTGGAAATCCTATGTAAAAAATACTTGTAATATTTTTTAAAATTTTTTTCTAGCAAAATATAATATAAATCCTCGTAGATTTGTCATAGAATAAATATTTTAATAATTTATTTAGGAATTTCTTTACGAACAATAGAAATAATGATTCCAAGAAAGATTCCAGCTAAGAAAGATCAAGAATTAGTGTAATTTATCATGAAAATCATCAACTTATAAGAATGATTATGACAATTATCAAATAATTGGATAGATGTTGTAATGCAGATATGATGAATGGGTAATATTGGGCCTTAGAGTTATAGAAATAGAATCTAATTTCCTTTAGAGGTTATTTCTTTATTATGTAAGATAAAGAGTGGTTAGAAAAGATTAATCATGTATTTATGTTCTTATAAACAACTAAAAATTTGAAGATAAATTTTGAATCTTATTTATTAGTTGGACCGGCTAGAAATTTGTCGAAATCAGTTGAAAAACGTTTAAGATAAATATCTTTATTATAAATAGTCCCAAAATTTTTGAATTACCAATATTTTAAATCTGAAATAATTTTCTCTAGATTTAAGAAGTTTTTCTAATTTGAGAAAATAAATATGTCTATTATAGAATATACATCAATATTTATGGTTTGTGTAAAATATTCACTAAAAACCATGAGGAATAAAATTTATTGCTCATATGTTTAATATGCATATACATCCATATATTTGATTGAGTATTGTTTTGTTGAAACTATATGACAATGAAAATGTGGTTCATATAAAAAATTTTATAGATGTGAATATTACTGACACTTGAAATAAAAGTTTTTTTATTTCTTAGTTCAGTACATGAATAAATTCTTTCAGTGACCAAAAGAGGAAGAGGAAGGATCTTGATAAGAATACTTCTAGTGTGTCTTTAGATTATCTTAAAGGGAATAATATAATTATATAATTTTAATGTGAAGTTAAGGGTCATGAAATGAGCGATTCAACAACTATTTCATAGAATCACATTGCCTTTAGTTTAGAAAGATGGAAACTTCAATAAGTTTTTTGGATTATCTTCTCCTACATCCCATGGAGGTGAATCCAAACTTATATAGGTATTGTGGATATCAAGGGATGAGACAAATAATATTGGGTTTGAAACCCTTTCTAATTGCAACTAACCTTAAAAAGAGAGTGGTCGAATCATTGTAGTTGATCATATGGATGATGAATAGTTTACCAAGGTTAGACCATATACCATTTTATGTATCATATTGATAAATTATACATTTATTAATAATTTACTTGATATTATAAAATCCCATAATTTTATATATACATGATCAGTACACCTTTTGGTGTTGTTATTGAGGCTTTTAATAGGACAAATCAAATAATATTAATATTATCCTGGGAGTGAATCATATTCGTTGACCTTAGGGTCTCATCTAAGGATTATAGTTATAAATATTTGTTATTACTGTTATTTAAAATAAAAAGGTGTTACTCCTTGGACTAGTACAAGTGATCTCCTTTACCTCCACACATAGTTTACCTCATCCCCACAAAATGACCATGCTCCATTATATGCATGATTATCCCAAACTATAATATTGATATTGAGAATTCCGAGCATATCCAAGGATTCTCTAGTGTACCAAACATCCCCATATTTAATAGGATAAAAACTAAAATCTTACTTGATGGTGTAAATATCATAGTTCTCCCCTTATAATGACATCACACCCATTCATTAAACATCCCTTTGGTTCCACTACATGTCAAAAAATAAGCGGGGGAATGGAAAATGATAATATAGTTAGAGGAAAAAATAGTAATTAAACAATAATAGGAATCACTATCACTAAACTCACCTGACTAAATGTTCTTAAATCCTTAAATAATGGACAAGATAAATGGATTTAATGAATTAATGATTTCAAAAAATCATTATATCTCTCCTAGAGAAACTATTCCATTATATTTTAATAATAATAGATTTAAGAGTTTATGATTACAAAATAATGAAATATAAAATAGTAATAATGAAAAACCACAATATATTTAATTGAAAAAATTATGAATACATTATAAATAATCCCTAAAAAGGAATCCCTATTATATAATATTCCCCATATATTTATACACAAGTCCTGATATTTTCTAGACTTCATTTCTTTCAGTTATAATTTATGTACCATGAAACCAAAACCCACTATCATCTTCTTCTCTCCTTCAGATTAACTCTTATGTGTCCTTCTTATTAGATTCATTATCAATGTAACATCCCTATCCTACCCATGCTGAATAGATCCAAGCTCAAAGGTTCCATTTTACCTTAATCATGCATCCATATATGCTAGAGAATTACAAATAGAAGAAAGGGTACTCAAGGAACCGTGTGAAGATGATACCATTTGGAAAAGATAACTATAAATAACATAGGAAGTAATAATAATAATAAAAGTCATCAAAATAAATATAATAAAAGGACATTATAGCTTTGAGATAAAAATAAGGAAATAACATAAAAACATTTATATCAAAATGAACTACTGTAATTTCACATGAGACATAAAAAATAAAACTAGATCAACCATAGACATATCATATACAACATGGTAAAAAATAGAAAAAATATTGTATATAACTACAAAACTTGTATCGAATCCCTAAATGACCCCACCTCCCATCCTTGAATATAAAATTCTAACTCATCCATCTATAACAAGGCCCATTACATTACATGTGTCATCAATTATGATGTCTACACATAGGCACACACACACAAAAACACAAATACGACTATGTAAGGTGTGAGTATGTCTTAATAAGAAACCACTAATAGTTTTCATAAACCAATCTAGAATATAAATGTTTGTAAATAGAGTGATATGATAGTAAAAATAAACAACAATAATAAACAAAATTAATTTAATGCCCTCAAGTGAAAAAAAATATACTTAGGGAGTGACCATACCTACCTCATCCAGTATTAAAGCAAGTTTGATCTTATAATCATAGTATCATAAGGCTATTGGGGTAATATGTTCTCACACCTATAACAATCCATTACTAAAATAAATATTTACCATAATAAAAAACAAGTATAAGTAAAATGGAAAAGTAAGACCATGTATCTATAGACCTTATCCCAAAAGCATCTCAATCCCTAATCAGAATGATGTAAAAATAATGGGAAAGTTTTACCCTGTGTATATTGATATTTATCCATAGGAATATTGATACCTGTTTAGAATAATATAAATACAATGAGAAAACTGACCCATATCTCCGCAATATTAACTTGTATGAATCTTGATCCCCAATTAGAATAATGTAAGACAAATAGAAATGGAGGCACTGGTCTATAATGATCTTAGCCTATAGGCATTCAGATTCTATATAATAATAATATAAAGAGGAAAGGTAGAATATATATATATATATATAAATCTATTACCTAATGTGTATCGATCTATTAATGTTGAATCCAAACATATGTATGGATTTTGAATTGTATTCAATCATTATAATTGTTATATGAATGAAATAGTGGTGTTGGATTTGATGTATGGAACTGAATGAGTAATTACATTTAAGACTTGGTTATGTTTTATACGAATAGAATATTTGGACATTAGGTGAACATGGGAGCACATGGATTCACTAGAGAGTATTCACATTGAATTATTAGTGGTTTTTGATGTGTATAAATTATTTTGAGAGTTGGTGCACATAGATGAACTTGAGGAGGGATAATTAGGGACATGTTGAATATATATATTATGTTATCATGAAAATAGTGTGTATTGAATAAGTTTTAAGATTTAATAATTTTGGAAATAGAAGGATATAACCATATTGAAAAGTAATAGACCATGCCACGATTAGGGTTTGATATCAAAAAAGGGAAAATTCTTAAAATTTTCATAAGGTTATTTTAGAGTTTTGTGAGGTTAATATATTTTCAATATTTTAAGAATGATGAACCACTCCATAATAAAAGTGGACATACTAAAAATATAATGTGATTTATTTTGGTGGTATTTGTGTTTTGGTCATGCCTACTCTATATAAGAAACACCACTAAAAACCAAACTATTTATAAAATATATTAAGAAGACTAAGTCACAACACAAGAGGACCTTCCATAGAGGTGTTCATGATGATTTAAGTTTCCCTAGAGATTTAGAGGTACTTGTTCCATGTAAGGGATACCACACCATAGATGGCCTAATCAGAAATATTAATGGGGAGTATAATGTGGAATTAATTTGGCTACACCATGAAGGAAGACCGAACCATTTCTATTATTCCTAGAGTTTTGATGATAACTACATTATACATAATCTTCCACATTATTTTAATGATTGGATCTAGTTAGGTCTATTAAATATAAAGCGGTTTCACTATGGTGATAAATATCACATCGTAGAATAGCTAAAATAATAATAATTATACCAAAAATCAGGATTCCATGCGATGGTCAATTAGTTTCTAGGAAACCCGGAAGATTCCTTAGGAATTAAAATATGGGTCAGTGTATTATTATTTTATGGATTTATTCCGATTTTATGGAATTTAATGAAAATAAATAGTTCTTATAGAAGACCTAGAATTACTGTAGAAAATAAAGAGAATGTGGATTAATCCAAATCCATTGATCAAAAGGGTTGGTTGATGGAAATATATAAAACTTCTCTTGGATGTTCTTGAGAAAATGGTAGTATGAACTATATTAGACACTTGAATTTGTGAGAACATTATAATAGAGATTACAAATATTTCTATATTAGATATCTACAGAATAGAAATGATTACACTGCTATATATAGTTTCAATTAATGGCCAGTAATGAGATTATTCTTACTTTGGAATCATCTTCATTTAGAATAAGTAGGATCTATTTCTATGATTTAAAATAGAAAATATATTCCATCATCAAATAGACCTGTTGGTATCATCTGAAGAAGAAGAAGGATAGTATACAAGGTAGAGTTTAAATGAGTATCTACCCAGAGATGGGGATGCATGGTATTTTTGTGAATTAGGTTGAACTAGAAGATGCCATTATGTATAAAAACTATTAAGGAATACACAAAAGTCTATAAAATTTATATACATATCTTAAAGTAGGGTTTTGATTAACAAGAATAAAAACTGCATCTACATCATAAAGAATCCTTCCTGACACAATTCCATCACATACAGAGAGTAGTTTTATATTATGGTACATAGATATAATTCAGTGTGTGTATTACTTGGATTTAACCTTAGTGGCGAAGCAAGTAAAATATGGGTGTATGCATACTTTTATTCTTGTATCTATTTTATATTTAGAGATATAAAAATAATATAGAAAGAGACTGAAAATGTTATTATTACAAGGTAATAAAATCCATAAGGCTAAGAGTACCATAAAAAAGATAAGATTGAATCTTTCATCACCCTAATTCACCCAACCTATTAGTGTCCTTTATGTTAGTGTGGTCCCAATAAGAGATACCAGAGCTTAAAGTTTCTTATTTAGGGATAAATATCTATATGTTATTTATATTTTAATCTCACATGTAATTGATTGTTAAACCACAATTTTTCATAGGAACTAACTGTGATTAATTTTATAAACTAATGATAATGTTCCTACAGGCTTGTTGTAATGAGGTGATGGAATATATTACTTATAATATTGACATTACAAATAATATTAAAAGACTAGTTGATTTAAGGAAGATAAAATATCTTGTCAGGGTCACAATATAATGAAGTTTATAAGAATACCACTAATTATGGTACTATATTTGATATATGGAAGAATCTAAAGACCAATTATAGAAAATTAGTGAAAAATATGGGGTAAACATCAAAAGGGGATTATAAGACTTGTAAATATAAGAAAATATTGAAACTTTTTGGTGAAGATCACATTATGAAATGGAAAGAAGATGGGAAAAAATAAGATGAAAACTCTTTGGAAGATAAGTACAAATATAGAGATGAGGAATTATGATTCATTTTTTTCAATATGATTCTAATAATACTATTGAAGATATTTAAAAATCTTAAAATTTAGAGTTTCCCCTAAAGATATATCTAATATTGGACAATAGTGATGATATAATAATGAAATGTAGTCATTATTCCCTTGAATATTAATCGAATGATCAATAAAAGATCTAATCCCTATATGTGATGGAGAATTAATATAAAACCACTCATCAATTAGATCTATAATTCATAGAATATTTGATCATGGAGAATAATAGAATGAAACATATTGATATGAAATTTAAATATGAAATAATTATGAAGTGTTAAAAGAGTAATGAAAAAAGTAATCTTCTTAAATAACATGTATAAGATATTTGAAGGAAAATAGACTAAAAGAATGAGATAAAGGAAATATCATCCATCTGAATATGCATCTTTATGAGAGGAGAATATTTAGATAGAAATATGGAACTAATTTAATGAAAGTGGGTACCCATTTAATAGTGATGGAATAAAAAAATCAAGTAACTTGATGAAATTTTGATAAACTATAACGATATGATGTATATTTCCTACACAATATCCTCAACTAGTGGAGTGAAAAAGAATTTAAAATAGGAATGAGTGAGAAAACCGAAATTACCTGGAAAATTCTATAGAAAGGGCTCTCAAAATGGGGTCAAAACAAAATTTTTTATCTATTGAAGAATGGGGAAAGCATTTGTGTGTGTTTAGAAAAACAAGGGCTCACTGGTGGATGAAACGCTACTAAATAAAAAACTCAATGGAGAAGTAACAACATGATGTATGATTTTTGTGGGAGATGTTTGCATTCTAATTACCCTAAAAAAATGGGAATAAATTAAGGAATGAAGGGAACCAGAGAATTCAGTAGTAAATCTGTTATTTCTATGATATACTCGGAAAGCATTTACTCTGGAAGAAAATATCTTTTTTTTGGAAAAAAATTTAATGACTAGGAGTAAAATAATGAATATCAAGTAATGATGTATCAAGTAATGATAATTTTACAATAAAAACATCCATCATGGAAGTGAATAATGTATATTTGGAGGTTTTATAATAAATAAGGAGCTATTACTTCTGTAAGAAAGAAACAAGTGCACTCAAAGATTGATCTGTAAAAAACATTTATTTTTAGAAGATTATTATAATAATTATACTTGAAAAACATGAAGCATGAATTATTGGATTCCAAAACCATTAAAATAGTCAAGATGTAATTATTTTTTGAAGATCCCACTTATAGGAGTGGATTAATGAGGGGATATGAATCAAGGTTGCATCAAAATAAAAATATTCAAAAGTGTGTCTTTTCCCATAATAGATACGATACCCAAGATAAAGAAAATTAAATCCATATAGAGAGAATATAGAAGGATATTTTAACAATTGATTTTTCTAATATAACCACTAACATAACATTTAAGGAAGGAAGGAGTAAAGGGTTAGACGAACAAGACTAACTAAATTTCTTAACTTGAGGATATTCAAGGTACCCCTCTCCCCATGCATTTAAATGTTTCTAACTATTTATAAAGCGGATCAAAATTAATAGAGAGATAAAATCCATGGTTTTTTATTAACTCAAATTATATGGATAAATTGTGTAACTATGCTAATAAGTCACATATTTTTAAAGATATATAAAGTGTATATGAGTTAAAATATATATATTCAACAAGTAGAGTTAGAATTATTGAGGTTACCAATTAGTATCATTAATAAAAATTATATCTAGGATTTTATCTAAAAAAATAGTAGTGATCACAAAAAATATTTTATTTCTAAATATAAATAAGATAATTGAAATCTGGAATAAATTTAGATAAATGGTGAAGAGATTGATCTAAAGATGAATAAGGTGTTAAAGAGAAATAAGTGTATTGTAGGTGTTATATAGCCATATCTAGAATTATAAACATGGTATTAATCCTTTAAAAAGTGATGGAAGACACTAAATTAGTTTATGGAAATATTTTTCTATGTACATTTGTAATAATGGATAAATATTTCTTTTATCTATTTTTTTAACAAGTGTCATCTGCTTAAAATTTTTCAGAATACCAAGAAACTATGGGAAGGAAAAGGAATTACCAATAAGTGGTTCCTTGTATTGAGTAATATCTCAAGATATGGTGTCTATAAATAAAGGATCTTAAGGATATTTAGTGATAATAACTGGAATTCTATTTATCTATATACAAGAAAAAAATGATTCTTTATGTTAAATAAATGATCATGGTTATCAAGAGGTATCAAAAGTTTATCATAAACAAGTGGGATTAACAATTTCGTCATTTTCTATGTCTCACACAATTATTATTTAAATAATATTTATTAATGTTTTAGTGTTAGCATGATTAAGATCATAATAAGATTGTTTTATGAAATAAGTAGGTCATGTTGCATGTGTTTTTTAAAAGAAAATGTGTGACATGAAAAACATAGAGATTATTTACTCAGATTCTTATTTACTAAAATGATCTCTATATATGTTTTCTTATAGTATTTTTTGATAATTCAAATTATAAGTGGTAATTTTACTTACTAATAATCATTGATTAAAATACAACTACCTAGGAAAAAATGGCTCCAAAATTGAAAAGTGATGAATTTGGATTATTCTATGCAATAATTGGTATATAGATCCTATAGTTTATATGTTAAGGAGGGTAAATCTCCCCATAATGAAACTTATAGAGATATTTGATTATTTTTAAAATATATTATTTACAACGGAGGAGTAGATATAATAGAGGAACCTCTATCGAGTTCAGAAAATAGATGGATACTATAAAAAATCAATATCTGAATACCCTTTTTATTTTGGCTAAAAATAATGAGGAAATTAAGTTAAAAGACCCATTTAATTTTTATTTCAAATTCAAAGAAAATATAATGATTTTAAAATACAAAAAATTATAGAAATATAAGGAATAGACTTATAATAGTGTTTAAAAATATCCTAAAGGGGGAGAATATGGGAAGCTAATTTCTATTTTGAAGTGGTTTATTTTTTCAATCACTGGAATTATTATTAGAAACAAATGGTGGTGTTGGATTTATTAAACATCATAGAAGTAATACTGATATTTAAGACTTAGTTATGTATGATGTGAATAAAATATTTGGAGAGTTAGTGCACATGGGAGAAAATATATACACTAGATATTACTCACACTGAATACTTTTTAATATTTGATGTGAATAAAATATTTGGATATTTTGTACATATATGAGCACAAGGAAATGGACCAAGATATTATTGGTGTTTTATTTCAAAAAATTGAAAAGTATTGAAATTTTCCTAAGGGATATTTTTGTATTTTTTTATACATTACCATATTGAATGATTGAATAACCTCACCAAAATTAAATTAGAAACTCTAAAAATATGGTGAGATGGATTTCTATATCACAAGAATTTTGTAGGTGCTTTTGTAAAGTTGGAAGTAACGTGCTACAACTGATATAATAATACAAAACAATTGAGAAGTCCATGCGAAAACACATGAGGCCATACTAAAAAAGTGGAAATGATGATTTAATTTAATTTTTTGATATTTTATATTACCACCACCATAGAAGGGGAACCTAAACAAAGTAGTCCTGATTAGAAACATAACTAAGGAGTACCACACCACAAGAAATTTGATTTTATTTGAAGAAATACCAAATCATTTTTATTGGTTATTGAGTTTTGGTGATACCTAAATCATAGAGATCATTCCATGCCATAGATAAGGATGGATATTGAAAAGTTCATGGTATAAAAATGGGTTTCACTTTGAAGGTTTTGGTTTTGGTAGATTGAGGAGAGAGTTTTTTGATCTTATAGGAAATTTGTATTTGGAGTATTATACAACACTATAAGAGGTTAGGAGATAACGAATGTCTATATAAGATTAAAAAAAATTATAAGGGAATTAAATGAAGATAGTTGATTAAAAATTATATATATATGAATTAAATTATACCATGATGCAGTGATAAAGACCTCACCATATAAATGATAAAATTATTGAATCCGTGATACAAATCAAGATTCCATTCCATGGATAGGAAATTTCTAGACTGCCTTACAGATTCCTTTGAAATTAAAATAAGTATGAAGAGATTATATTTTTTTTGATTTTGTTAGATTTAATGTCACTGAGTGGATATAAAAAATTTTCTCATTACACATGTAATTATTGAAAAAAATTAAGAATGGATCGATTGACCCCAATCCACAGATCAATAGGGTTAGTTTCTAGATATATATGAATATTCTCATGGATGTTTTAGAGAAAATGGTATGAGGAAATATGTTACACATTAGATATTTTGAAAAGAGTTGAATAGAGATTGATTATTTTGATTTATCTTTGATTGATATGATAGAAAGGATAACATTTCTACAACCGATTTAAATAAATAAAGGAAAAAAGATAATTCTTATTTTTGAATTATCTCCATCTTGAATAATTACAAGAAACTATTGATATTTGTAGAGATAAAAATATTAAACCCTTAAATTGAGGAGTAGATCTTGTATAAAGAAGAAGAATAAGTGAAAAAAAACATTATAGCTTAAAAGAGAATATACTTGGATATTATGTTTCAAGGTGTTTCAGAAAACAATGATGAACTGGAAGGGACCATTAAATCTATAAACAATTGAATAATATCGTTAGGAATATATACTATATAGCCTTTTCATAAAGAAGTGAACAAATAAATAAAAAATGGAGTGACCCTATATTATATATTCACCTTTTCAAAAATACTATCACACATATAGTGAATAGTTTTATATTCTAGTATATTAGCACAACACTATGTGTATTCTCCATGGACTATCCCTTAGTGGTGAACTATGTAAAATACCTATGAATACATGCTCTAATTTTGTATCTATTTCAAATTTAGGGATAAAGGAATAAGAGAACTAGATATTTAATGTGTGCTTCTAATAATAGAACAATATCCATATAATTAATAGGACCAACAAATAAATAAGCTAAAATATATCAACAACTAGATTCACCCCCACCTAGGGTGAGTTGGGTTAATCTTGTCCCAAAAAATAACATTAATTCTTCAAGTAGTATCACATAAACATCAAAATATACAATAAACTATAATAAGGTGTGGTTTATAACATCTCTCATAATCAATAAGAGGTGGTTAAACAAACCCAAAATCTTTACATAACGTAATTCCTCGGTATACTGTACTTAAGAAAATATAATATAAGGGAAGAAAACATCCATACCTTATTAATGATTTTTTTTTGAAACAACTCTGGTTTATAATAGTGTAATAAATCCAAATTTTTTTTAATCTATTATCATCAAACAAACTTGAAAATAAATAACATTAAATAAATATGATTACATCATTTTCAATATGTTGTTTCTTAAATGATCTTGATAGCGTATGTTTATGGGAGATCACTTATTGAAATTTGAAAGAATCTTACCTACATAGTTAGTACAATAACCACTATAATTTTGATACACTATTACATGATTACTCATACTCCAAAGTTGTGTGATTCCTAAAGAAACTCCAATGATATTCAAAATCCATGAAATCTTAATTTGAGAAATATTAAGACCTACTTTACAAAGGAATATGGTAATCAGGGTTTCCATCTAGTGACACATTGGTGTGTTTTTTTGGATAATTGGATGCATGTTTGGGATTATCTCACCATTTTGGGGGGAATTGTTGCCTATTACAAGACTCTTTTATATATTTAAGACGTTTTCATGAATCCTACCAAAATCCCAGTATGGGACTAGTTACCCCTCATGTTAGAACTAAATTAAAATTATACATAGATGTGAACATATGTATATATTAGAGGTTCTATTAATTTAATTTAGATCTTAGTTATTGTCTGTTTGAGATTCTATGGTATAAATCCCCACAACTAAGCACACTGAAGTTTTCTACCATTTTGGAAGGCACTAAGTATTAATGTTGTCAGGACTAGGCCCATGAAATGGAAATTATTATATATCTGTAAAAAGATAATTAGGACCCACATACGTTTCTGTAACTTAAAGGGGCACATCATACCTTTTAATATATCAGTTAAAGGGATAATTCAAATTAGTTTAATGTCATGAAAAATGTACTTTTAAGTGGAAGATTAATAATAATGGTTTTTGTGGGGATTAAACACCATCTACAATTTCTTATTTTCCTCAAAGGGAATATGTCCCATTTAAGTTGGTTTTGGTGTTTACCCAAATGAAATTTTCACCTTTAGGGTTAGTCATGATTTCATCAGTATTATATCAAGTCAAGATGTATGATTGGGGATTTTACGAAATATAGTCCACTGAGCATGATATAGCCTCATTAAAAATATTTACCTGAGAGTATTATTTTTTAAGGAATAAGTCCCCAATGGCGGGATGTCTGAGTTTGTGGGAATTAAAAAACAATATAGTAGTACGTAAATAGATTCTTGAGGAATGTAGTCTCATGAGGATGTATATAAAAGATGAAATTGGGTTTAGAACTTTGGGAGGTGTCCTATGTATCCTAATTTATAGAAATAAAATCCCAAATAATTCAATGTGTAAAGTTTAAGATCATGTGAATGGAAATTACCTTAGTGTTTAACATTGTGTAGTAAGTATGGTGTCATGAAAATATATGTATTGGGACTAGGAATTAGTACACCTAGTTTAATGTTGTTTTATGGGGATTTTTTCATGCAGTTATGTGTCATGAAACTTGGATGTTGGCCACATAGTTTGATGTCATACTATAGGGATGTTGTCATGTAGTTTTAATTTTTATGATTAGGATGTTGGCCTCATAGATTAATGCCAGGTTACTGGGGAATATATGCTGTTAAATTTGAGACAACAAAAGATTTATCAAGGCTTATTCATATAAACGTACGATGATTCCCAACCAATTTTTGTGACTTAGGTAATGATAGAGATAAATTTGGGTCTTAAGCCTATTAGTATTACCATTATGATGACCGTATTTTATGGGGTGAAAAAAATTCATTATTGAGTATGAAATTTGAACATAGAGTTGAAAGAGGCCAATTTGAGTGATTCCCCCTCCAAATATGGATATTTTTGGGGATATTAAAGGCATTATGGATATGAAATCTTATAAAAAATACTAGTTATTTACTTTAGGATGCATATCCTACCTCATGGATCATTGATTGAGGGGGCATAGTTCCCATGGATGACTAAATATCACAGATTGATGGAGTAGAGAACTATATCCATGACCAATTTTCCAGGTATCCTCATGATAAAGACTCATGTTATCATGGGAACCGAATATCATGATTGTTTTAGGGTCCAATCTATCTAGGAGGAAAACCAAATGTTGTCCTTTTATCAAGGGAATACATGATCTAAATGGGTGAGTGCTGATGTACATGTCTTGATTGTGTGAATCATGTAGATTCAAATGAGCCTTTAAATTTAACTTTTAGGGTTCTAACCTTGGAATAAAGATTCCATGAATGTACTTTTGGTTTTTTCATCCAGTTATGAGTCTTGAATGAAGATGGTAACATAATGGAATGCTTTCATATCCTTTTGGGGGGTAGTTGGTAGAGAAAATTTGGTCCACCTAGTCTTCAATAGGAATGATAAGTCCTTGAGTAATCCAATACATGTGCAACACATTTTTCATAGGATTATCTACAACCGGATCATGTTTCTTTTCTCACCTAGTCCCATATTCACAATTCACATGATGAAGTATTTCACATGAGCATGGGTAGAGAGTGGAAGACACAATGACCATGCAATTAGCTTTTCACATGGTTTAATTCCCCTTATCACACCCCCTTGTATAATTTTCCAAATAGATATCACCTATTAGTGTTCACAAAGGTAAATTTTCTTTAAACATTCTTGGGTAGTGTGATTACCTCTAAATCTACACTAAGGGATCGACCGAACTATTCTTCATTATTGTTACACCTCCTTCCTACTTTTATTATCTTTGTCTTCCCAAATTAGTAATAAAGGTATTTATAATAAAGGATAGGGTATCTTTACCCTAATGTAGGTGGATTCACCAATCATAACCTTATGATCTCCTTGTAGGAATCACACATAGTTTCTTTGGATGTTTCTTAGTCCTTTATTCTAGTATGGGTAAATAGATATAGATTGTACACATAGATAATTATAACAATGGTGTATTTATGTGGATCAATGCATGTGGATGTTCCCATATATACCATGCATACATCGATTTGATCGCATGGATGATCCCATATACGCTACATGTACATTGATCTGATTATTTGTTTAGCTGAGTGAGATTGTGTGGATGGTTATAAGAGATTGTATAAGTACCAATAAGATAATATTTATGTTAATAAGGTATGTAATCACATGATCCATTAGGGGTATCTTGGTTCAGTGGTGACTACTAGGTTCACTAAATATTTACTTATAGACTTTATCACCACTACATATGCCTCAAACTATTTGTATACATTATAGAAATTCTTTCACAGTGCTTCCAACATAGTTTTAAGAGCATGACACATTACTCTCCGTGTGGTTCCTTGGAGATCCTGAATTGGGATATCTTTCATCTAGGATTTCCTTTTCTTGTTTTATATATTTTGGAACATATCAAGATCTTGATGGTTTCAAAAAATTATCCCCTTCATAACAGATACACATCACAATGAAAATGGGTGGTTAAAAGGTACTGACGGAATCCTACATACCTATCACACATTCTGTCCAAGGGACTATGAAATTCAAGTATAGATGTAAACATTTGGAGGTCAAATATTATAAATTGGGATGAGCTCCATTAATTTTTATCAATTAATAAAGTCTTATAGATATATAGACTTATACATAAGTTCCTCCATATGGTATTATTCCTGTATTCATAACCTTGTGTCTGATTCCATGTATCAAACTCCACATGTTTATCAGTTTCTTAATTGACATTAAGAAATCTTGTCTACATGATGTTTGTAAAAAATTAACATATATTGCATAGAAATGCACCCAATTGATTTCATTTTATCCCACGTACTTAGTGGTATGCACATACTGGCCTGGTTATTTCTAGAAGTGTTGGGGTGATACTTGTGTGGATATTAAGCAATTATGAATGGTTTATATGGGAATGTAATTTTTTGATCTTATTTCAATCAATTTAATTTTTATATTGATGATGACTCTATAACACTATAAATATAATATTGTGGTATCTCCAATTTGAATAGAGATGTTTAACATTATCGATCCAAGTTTTTTATAGTTCACTTTCTCAAATTATCATCTCCTATTGAATCTTAGTGGATATGAATTTTGAGTGTATCCTTTATTATATAATTTATAATTGTATGGGTTTGATTTGTTGAGAGATGCTCCAATTCCTACACCATGTATGAGATATAAACTACTTAGATAAATTAAAAACGTCAAAAGGTGGTACATGAATATATATGAATGTAAAAAAAATTATCAAAGAAACCAATCACATTAAATTCTATGTAATGGGATACACTATGCTTTATCAAGAGGAGGATATCTAATTAGTAGAACTAGAAGTTCAAATATATGGTTCAATCATGAGTAGGTCAAAGGGTATACAAATTCTTTGCTAAAATTTCAGTTGTTATATTATATTTGGTGGTTCCTTCAACTTAAACTGGGGATTTCATTTTTTTCTATGGAAGAGTCATGAAGAACATGAGGCAGAGATAATGGTGGTGATTTTTATGAATTCATATGGTTTTCTATAACCCTTTAAAACAAAATTATATCATCCCAAACATCATATATAGGCATATTTATGATACAAAAAAATTTCATTTAGTCCATGGAGTGGTTGCAATAAGCATGTGGGATATAGAAATGTCCAGTAGAGCTTATATTCATTAGGTTATGTATGAAAATATTAAACCCCCAGTTACTATAATGGATAATTATAAATGGAATACAACTTATTTAAAAATAATTTTTCTATATGGAATATAATGTGATGAGATATGACCTATATCGAAAGGTAGATATTCCTTTTAGAAAATTTTTAGACTAATTCATCAAGATAACAAAGGAAGTGATGGAACCTAAAAGGGAACTATCTTCATTAGTTGGTGATAAACATTGGTTTATTGAAACTTAATGGACCATTATTGAAGTGGGTCTACTTTAAAAATGGTGGTCAGAAGTTTCCTCTAAGGATGGACAATTGGTTTTCTTGGATTCCTTTCCAATGATGTATGAGGAAGGTTTCCTCATACCATTAAGGAAACACAATGGGGTAAGAATCATGAACTTTATAATGGATACTAAAATGGAAATTCTGAAATGAATCAAACTGTACATGATAGTTTTAGTCAAGTTGTACTAGAAGTTGGGGAATGCTTACAAAGGAAAGGCCCAATTCAAAGTTGTAGACCTTTTCTAGGTTTTATGGGATATGGTTGTGACCCATTTAGGCATTTATTAGTTTATAAATTCTATAGAATTTATATATTTCCATTTCAATAATTTCACTTACAGTGTTACCAGAGTCTATAATCTCACTTTATAAGAATGAGATATCAAGAATTAACCAAATCAACATGATATGTTTCTATATAAAAACAATGGAACTTCTATTGGAACACTCATTGAAAATGAATTTGGGAGACCTAAAGAATGTATCTACTTAATATATCTTCAATAAGAAATGATGGTGATCCGAATAGATGCAAATGAAATGTTTGAATGGTATATACCCTATAGTTCCAAATGATAGTTCTATTGAATATAGAAGGAATTCCAAACCCCTCATTCATATTTATACACTGAGAAACAAACAAGGTTAATATTCCATTTTTTGTTAATGTTGGAAAGATAGGAGGATGTCAAACAAGTGAAATTTCTTATGCTCAATTGAATTATTGGTTTGAAAGATGGCTATTCCAAGGCCTAGATACCATCATATCTTGATGGGAAATTGGAATGTTTAGTATGATAGTTCAATAATACACCATCCATTGCGGATAAAGAGGAACCAAATCATTATAATGAGATAACTAGACTATTAAATAGAATTTATAATTCTCTAGTGTAAATAGAGAGACCTAAGAAGACTGTTTCTTTTTAGAGGAAAACATCATGTTATGTTCTAAAAAAACTAGTGAACCATATTGACAGCCCACATTCTAGGAGTGGAATGAATACCCTTCCCTCCATTCTTGATAATTCCAAATTGATATAATCAAAGAGGAAATGAGAATCATGTATGGATAAATTATAAAAAAATATTGTTTGGAAGTTACTTTAGGAGACGAAGTTATTTTTTAAAAAATTTATCAAAATCACGACCTTCTCAACCTAATTTATAAAAAAAGTTAGGAAGTGAAGGATTAAATTAGGGATATAGACCCTTCCATTCATTCCATAAAGGGTGAAACCAGATACTCATGTTGATTTTTATAATTAATGGGCATATGATCTAGTAGAGAATATTATGAAAATGTTCAGCACTACTCACATAAAGTGGTTAATAGATTTTACACATTATAACATGATATTATATCATTAGAACCCACTAATTATTTAATTAATGGGAAAGGGTGTTTCAACACCCATGGTGTCTACAGTATATGATACTAAAGATATCACCAACATCTTGGCCCCTCCTTCTAAGGTTGAGAGAGACGTATCACTCTACTTTCTTAGTTTGAAGGATAATATGTAAGGGTAATTTTGTATCCAAATTGTGTGTTTCTAGTGAATCCCATAGTAGCTCGTCGAGCATAATTTTCTCAAGAGTAGGTCCCAAGGTAAGAATATATGTTACAACCTTTATTTTAGGTATATAATACTATTATTTATCTTTTTTAGATTTTTTTACTTAGTATTAGGAAGATTCTGTGTGGTTTTGGTGAGTTTTGGAATTATTTGAGAGGTTCCATGGGTGATATAGGATTATTATAACCCATAAGAATTCCCCAAGGTAACATTTCAGTATATTGAGAGAGATAATGGGAGGTACATGGCTTGTTCTTGGAAAGAGTAAAATGTGTGAATTTCCTTAGATACTATCAATCATTGGTAAAAAATGTTTCACAATATGAGCATAAATCTTCTTAAACTATATGGATCATTTTTTTGACTTGGGGGTTTTTGAAAAAGTGAGACCCACATGATTAGTGCATGGTTTAGTAAAATATGTGGACTAACAATGCAATGTCAGTAATTAATTATATAAAATTTATTTAAACCCTGATACTCACCCAAAAACTCTTATTTTTCTCTAAGATGGACTCTTGATTTCCAAGATTATACTTGGAAAATTTTGGCATACCCTATCCTTTGAAGACAAATTTCAAAAATTATTCAAACATTAAACCTATGAAATTAAAGTAAATATGTATCAGTCTTGGATATAAAAAATCATCAATTTATTATTCATTTATTATCAGATATATTGTGATAAAGGTGGATTCAATTTTTATGTACTAGTTTTAAAATTTGAAGGCATAATTTTCCATTAATGATTTTCCTATATTTTCATAGTATACCTTGGATGATTTCTTTTTGGAATGAAATTTTGGTTTATGAATTTGAGATGATGGATTTTAATTTTTTTGGAAAAAATACTTTTTTTCCATGGTTTTAAATTGTGGTTTTAATTTACCATATAAAAAATGTTTAATTAAATGTTTTGGAAGATTAATTGATTTGAATAAATGAATGGGTGTGTGACCTTGGAATACACATGAAAGTATGTGAGTTAATATTGAATTGAATTATTATTTTTTGGGTTCATCCAAGGGGTTGGTGTTATTGGGGTTATTTGGATTCACAACTATGTGAAAAATTGAATGGTTGGATATGATATTGATCATGAGTGTATACTTCTTCTGGTTGGATACATGCATGAATTTTTGTGTGTGTGTTGTGAAATTTAGTATTCTAAGTGGATGGAAATAATATTTAGGCTATTCAAATTAATTGATTTTAATTTTTAAATTTTTTTTTATTATTTATTTTATATGAATACTGAACTATGAGTTAATTGGTTATTTTCCTAGAAACAATTTTTTGCGAAGTATTTGGTGATATACTACTAGGTTGAATGCTCATAACCTTCATATACACCCTAGTGAATATGTAGATGTTGTGTAATATGATATAGTTAGAGGAAACATCTTTTTTTATATAGTATAACATCATAATGATATAGTCTTTGGATGGTGATTGAAATGGAGACATTCATGTAAAGTTATTAGACTCATTCCACATTAGCATTTGTTTGTTAGGATGAATTTTAGTTTTTGGTTTGATGTTTGGTTTTATTTTCTATATCTACTCTAATTTTTTTTGTTATTGGGTTGGAGTTGTATTGTTTAAATTACATGCATAATATATCATTTTGTTGGATATTTTACTATTGTCTTGGAATATTGTGTATATTTAAAGAGAAAATCATCCCCCAATTGATTAATTAATCCCCTATAATTTATCAATAGACTCTGGTGTTAGGGGTATGTGACATGAGGTTAGTGACACCTTATATCTTTTTAAGTGAATGATTATGGAATTGGTGTTACAAGTTGTATCAGTTTGGTCAGTCTATTAGTTGAGAATGGTAAGAAGGAGATAATATATTTAAAAACATGAATTGTATAACATAAAAATATTCTTCTTAGCACTTTATACTAAAATTAAGTTACCATGGGTTTTTTAAATCATGAAATGTATTTTAATACATCTATGTGAGTTTCAACATATTATTTTTGGGGGTTTTTCCGATGGGTGTAGATTATTATATATTATAAATAAGACTTCCCACTAAAACAATATTACATATGGTGCCATAAATTGTGATTGAAATAATTATAATTATCAATATCATTATGATTTGGAATATACTAGACATTAAGTTAGATTCCATGTGAAAGTTAAATTGAATTTTTTTAAGAATATAGAGTGATTACTTTTTTTAGATGGCTTGGAAACTCGAAAGAAATGGTAGCTAAAAATGTTGTGTCTCTTTAACCATTGGTGAACCATCATCATGTCTAGATCATCATGGGAGAATTCCAAGATGTTTATGAAGGGAATCATAATGAGGAATCATGATAACTGGATCATTATATGTAATTTTTTAAATATAATCCACTATCCTTTTTGGGTGTTTTTTCCCAAAAATATAGAATACTTAATTAACCTAACAAATTGAATTTTAAATTTCCTTAGAACCCTAGTTGATAAAAAGACGAAACATGTAGTGTATATATTGTGGTATTTTTCATTTTAATAGTAGTATTTATCTATCCAAGATAAAATGGACTAAAGCATTACTTATGAGTTATTAAAATAATTTTTCAATAAAAAATTTTATTTTCCCAACATGAATGTAGAAAAACTGATGAATCCATTCAATTTGAAGTAAGAAAATATATCATTGATATAATATATAAGTGATTTTATTAACTTAGTTCATTTTTCTCTTGAATTAGTTGATTGTCTGTACCTAAAGTCACGTATCTTAAAATCAGGAATAAAATTGGAAATTCAGTCTAAAATTACCATTCTACACATTAGTAACTATAAATACATAGTTAATAATTCAAAAGTAACTAAAATAAATATACTTGTGAAATTTAGTGGAGGGAGAACATTAGTTTATATGGGAAACTTTGGAACACCTATGATTGGAACAAGAGGAAGAGGGACACCTACTACTAGGGATGTTGAGAATTAGTGAATCAATCAAGTGGAATAATTTCTTTTCCTCTACGCCTTAGTAGCAAGATTAGATGTTTCCAAAGTGGTTAAATTGAGCATATAAAGAGTGATTTTATGAAACCAATCAAGGAATACCATAAATATAATCATACAGGACATATTTGATGCTACTTTTCTAATGCACCAAATTGATTTTTTCTTTGAATAATACTCATGTGTCTCAAACATGTTATTATAGGACTGCGTGATCACATCCGAATAGTTATCATCCTTAGAATCGAGTGAGTTAGGTTGATTCTAGAAACACCCCTACTCATCATACAGTGGAACTAAAAAATGGATATATGAAATATAGAGAAATGATTGAGAAATTATATGTTACTAACAAGATAATTATAAAAGATCAATTAGGTCCTCTGACTTTATATACTACAATTCTTCTTAACTCAACTATTATGAAATTTTTATTTGATACCGATGAATCCCACTCTTTTATTTATTCTTGGGAAAATAATAAGAAAGGGTTTCATAAAAATATGATACCATATATAAGGAGTATATAGACACATCTCATGATGTGGCAGTGCCTAGGATTTATTTTTATAAATTTTCATATAACCATTGATGGAGTCTAGTTTGTTTGGTACATTTATATTCGAGAAATAGATATATTTTATTAAATTTTTGGTATGGATTGGTTAGTATCTTTTAAGGTTCATATCATTTTTTATTCATGATAAGTAATTTTTATATCTCTAGATGGAATAGTACTTCTCCTTATTGGATATTGGGATATGAATGTAGTAAGAGTAGTAAATTTGGTACTGATAGAGGGGAACATTTCTAATCAATTTGTAGTAGTATCTTTGAATAAAATGAAATATTTGAGACTTGAAATTTTCTTACCATTGAAGATTGGTATCATGATGTTTTTCCTAGATATTTATCATTTTTTACCCAAAAGGTATGTGGAATTTTCTATTGACCATTTTCTAGGGAAAAAACACATTTTTGTTCCATAATATAGAATGGAACTAATAGATTTTAGGGAATTGAATATCCCATTGGATAAATTTTAATGTAATGGTTTCATAAGATCAAGTAAATCACCTTAGGATAATCTAGTTATATCTGTAAGAAAGGAAGACAGTTCACCATGAATTTTTTATTTATTATCATTAACTAAATTAGGTTACAATTAATAATTTATATCCCTTCCCTGCATCGATGACTAATTTGATCAATTGAAAGTAGAAAAATGGTTCCCAAAAATTTATCTTTAATATAAAGATTAACAATTATATGTTATTATAGAGGACATCTGAAAAAAATTCCGATGCTACTATGGTAATTATAAATTTTTGTTAATTCCCTTTGGTATTATAAATTCACTAGCCGTTGTAATGGAATTAATAAATCATTTCATTCAATGAACCTATAATCCTTAATTGTGATATTTTTGGTTGACATTATCATGAATTATCCAACTGAAAAAGTCTATGAATAAAATTTAAATATTGTATTAAGAACCTTATGAGAGCATTGACTTTATGTAAAATTATCTAAATATTATTTCTAGATATAAGACGTTTGGTTCCATTGGCATGTAATTTTTGAGAGAGGCATATCGTTAGACCCTAAAAATATAAACACTATCATATCATGGAAACCAATGAATAGCGTATTTGAGACACATAGTTTTTTTGGGATTAATAGGTTACTATAACTGCTTTCTTTATGACTTCTCATGTTTCACTTCTATTATTATAGAACTAATGATAAAGGGAACTCTATGCTAGTAGTGTGATGATTTCCCCCAATCCTTTTAGGTTCATTACTCTACTCTCACTTTAGAACAAATTATTATCTTACTAGAACCAAGTAAAGGTTATGTGGTATATTGTGACATGTTTGGTTTTGGACTTAGTTATGTACTCATTCAAGGAGATCATGTTGTTGCTTATATATCATGATAGATTTCATTTCATGAAAAAAATTATCTAACACATGACTTGTAATTGAATGTGATCATTCATTATTTGAGAACATGGTGTCATTATCTATTTGGTGAGAAGTTAAATTTGTTCATAAATCATAACATATTGAAATACATATTTTCATCAAGGGATTTGAACCTGAGACGATGGTGATGGATGAAATTCCTCTAGATGTTGGACATTAGAATATATAGATCTAAAATAGAATTTTGTGGATGATTATTTACTCTAAAATATGATTAGAAATTTTGAGAGGGATTCTTTTGATTTGTGGTAATTAATAAGTATGATTTATGATATGAACTCAGTTATCACTAAGCTGAATGAATAAGAAATCTTCTTTTTAGTGAATCTTATACCTAAATATCAGATCCTAATTACCTTACCGTTATGTTAATACTCAATGATATGGATACTATTAATGGATGAAAATACATGGGAATTTTGTGTTTCATTTTAATGGTCACATAGTAGTTCCTTTATATTTTTATGAACAACCTATTTATTCTTATCTCCATTCTAAGTAGGTGATTAACATAGTAATCTAAAATATGTATAAGGATGTTAAGATCCAGTTTTGCTGTCCAATAATAAAAAAATTTTTTAATGTGTTACAAATGCCTCACTTATAAATAGGTTAAGGCTAAGCATCAATGATCAACTAGTATGTTGAAATAATTACCTATACTTGAATAGAAATGGGAATAGATCACTATGTAATTTTTCTTGGTTTTCCCAAGAATTTTTTAAAATAATGATTCAATATAAGTTATTAATTACGGACTCAAAAAGTCATCTCCCTTCATTTCGATCCATGAATCTGATATGGTATATGATGTATTAAAATTATATAATTTGGAAGTGGAAACATTTCATTGAAATCCAATTTCTATTTTCTCAGACAAAAAACACCAATTTACCTCTCAAAGTTTACAATATTATTAAAAATATTTATGTACAAAGCACCAATGAGTATATTATATCATCCGAAAATAGATGGTCAATAATAATAAACAATTTAGACACTGGAAGACATGCTTAGATATTTTGTTATGGATTTAAATGCCTTATGGGAGGATCATTTTCCATTAGTTAATTTTTTTTGTATAAAAAACGTATCATACCATGATACATATGGCTCTATTTTATAAATTTCAATACTTTTCATGTCATTATTCACTATGTTGGCTAGAAATGGGGGAATCTTCCCTTATTGTACCAAATATTGTTCGTGAAATGATTGAGATGATTATGAGGTTCCAGAAATGAATGCTTTCAGCCCAAATCAATTACAAAATCTATATGGATCATCATAGTAACCCATTATCCTTTATGGTGGGAGATTGTGTAATTTTGAAAGTCTTAACAATGGTTCGGAAACATTTATTGGGTAAGAAAGGAAAGTTGTCTCCTTGGTATATTGGACCTTTTGAGATACATTAAAGAATTGGTTATATTGCATATCAGTGGAATTTATCGACATAATTTAGTTTTTTTCATAATGTATTTCTTCTGTATCATTTAAAAAAATACCATCATGGTACAAGACATTTGATTTAATGGGATCATGTTGATAATGAACTAGATTATACATTTGTTTATGCGCCGAATCATATCACGAAGAGATAAGAAAAAGTCTTGTGTATAAAATGCATTACTTTGGTTTCAGTATTGTTGAAACATGGTGAAATTCAAGAGGAGACTTGGGAACACAATAAAAGGATTCTAAGACAATGACCAAAACTCTTTAAAAGAACCCATTATCACTATCTTTTCAGGTATTTAAAGCCTTTTTATGAGAATATAACACCCAAATTTTAAGGTATGAAATACTCCCTTATATATTTTTGAGATGTGGTTTGTTTGATCTCTATATTTTGAGGTTTCTGGGTGGTTTTGGTGTGTTTTTCAAGTGTTAGATAGGTTCATGGTTGGAACATGGTTAAGAGAACCATAATGATTTTCCCAAATAACCTACGATATATTTACAAAGTCCTAAAGAGGTATATAGTTGATTAAAACATAGATTAATCCCTGAAAATTAACTTGGACACCATGAAACACGGTACACAAGAATTTCACACAATGAAAACCAAATGTTTCAAATCATGTGGCCAACTCATGTAGTTTATGGGTTTTGAGATAGTGGTTCCCACACAATTGGATCATGGTTTGGTAAATTGTGTTGCCTAAACATGTGAAATCATTAATTAATTCTAAAAATTGAATTTAAGTGTGATAATTCCATAAAATATCTCATTAATTTTCTAATAACCTAGGCTCCCTATTTACAGTGATCCTCCATGAGAATTTTCATGATATTTTTTCATTGGAAAAATATTTTAGTGATTATTCAAGTATCATACCATGTAAAATAGAAGTAAAGGTGAATAAGGCTTGGATCTATGAAATCATAAATAAATTATTCTTGTTCTATAAGATCTTTTGTGAGGTAGGTGGATTCTATATTTTTTCAACATCTTCTAGAACATGAAGTATTAGTTTTTTCTTTAATGATTTTATTATATTTTCACTGGAATATTTGGATGATATATTTATGAGAAAAACTTTTAGTTATGTAATTTCTAATGTTTTATTTTGATTTTTTTATAAAAATTATTTTGTTATGTGGTTTGAAATTTTTGTATTGGTTTAATGAATTTAATATATTTGATTATTTATTTTAAAGGATTAATAAATTTAAATAAATCCACAGGTGTGATAACATAATGTAAAAATGGAATTGTGTGAGTTCATATTACATGGTATGATATATTATTTGTTAGGGAAATGTAGCTAGTATCATTAGGGTGCCTTCAATTTTTGACAATGTGATGACTTGACTAGAAGGATCATGAGTTGGGACTGCTTGTGGTTGGATTCATGCATGTGTTTGTGTGAGTGTGTGTCTGTGTTTTGGAATAATATTTTCTAACTGGATTGAATTAATGGATCAACTATTTAAATGAATTTAATTTATTTGGTAAAATAATTTGTGTTATCTCAAATGTATGACATGTATATTGAATCATGATTTGAATTGTTCTTATCCTTGTGGAATGTGTTGGGATGTATTTGGGGATATCCAATTGTGTTGAACACTCACCCCACATATATTAATGTTATTGAAAAGTATATGTTTTTACCATGATATAAGTACAAAAAATATCTTATTTCTGTATGGAATAATCATGTTTCTATAGTCTTGGGATGGTGGTTAGAATTTGGAGATATTCATGTGGAGTTATTGGAGTGATTCTAATTTGGTGTTTATACTTAGGATTACTTTGGTTTCTATGGTATCTATCATAAGGTTAGTGGAACATTAAATCTTTCCAAGAAAATGGTTAGGTGGAGGATGTTGCAATAGTAGAGACTAGCATCACTTCATCTATATTATGAACCTACAGGTAACCAGAATTTTCATTTTATTGATTTTTTTATAGTTCCAAGATTTGTTTAGGTATTGTTTCTATTTATTAAAATATATGAAGGTGAATCCCTCAATAACACGAGATTCTTATGCTTCTTAAAGTTATTTTTGGAGAAGTTATGATGGGTAAATCTCAATGGGGAGATAATTAGATCCATGACCGGAATATGTCATCCTCCATCCAAACTGGTTCAACAACAATAAATGATTTTATAGATGTTGATATCATGTGCAATAATCTTGAGTCTGATGTGACTGATTTTAGTGTAGCTTTCTAAGAAGGTATTCCATTTAAGTACCTGGATATACCTACTTCTTTGGCACACACTAATGCCATTTTTTGTTTACATTCTTTCATGGAAATAAAAAAAATTCATCTAGGTTTGAGGGAATGTACTAGATCATTATTTCTCAATAACAGGAAATCCACGATAGCTTTAATTAAAAATAGGTATCACCACTCTAAATTATTTCTATCATACACTATAGTGTGGAGGTCCATATTGAGAATGCTCCTCTAATAATTGGGGGTTGGCATTAAAAAAATTTAATCATGGGGTTAATTTCATAGTATTTCTCTAATAATATAATACAAGTCGTGAACATTAAAAAAAACCTTTTTCTAAGGCCATGGAAAAAATTTTATTCATGATTCAACATCCCAATTGGATGATTCTATAGATCCATGGGCTTCCTTGACACCAAAACCACTAAGAGTTATCGAAGTTAGTTTCTCCATTGTTTATCTTTTCTTATTTTATATAATGGTCCTTGTGATTTATTCCAAATTGGATCTATAAGATGCATGACTCCAAAAAATAAAATGATATCTAGTTTTGGTAAAGATTTTGAAGGTCATTTTTAAACTCCCCTTTAAGGAATGAGCGTTTAACTATGAAATATTTATTAACTATTCATCAAACTTTTTTTAGCAGGTATGATTACCACAATGTACACAACTCTATAAAAGAGATGGTTCCATTTTAGGAATAAGGGAAAGCATCATATCAACACTTTATAAGGGATAAATTAATGACATAGTCCAATATAATTTGAGATACAATATGTTAAGGTGAGTCCCAATTCATGGAGTTTAAGGTCAAAAAATGAATCTTTTTTAATGGTAAAACCATTGAGATGTATCAACTTCAATGAGTATTATAAATTTCTTAAGATAAACTACCATTACATTGAACACTTCTTGATGAAGTTGAGATTGAAAAACAATGTTTCTACTGAGGTATTGAATCTTTATCTTGCTGAAGAATATGAAGACTCAAGGATAACTAAACTTCAACACATCAAAAAAAGATTCAAAATATCACTTAAAAAACTTAAATAATTTTTAAGGATTAATATATAATGATATAATTTTTAAGATCAAATAAATAGAATACAATCATGTGGATTCTCCTTTACACTTATTTTTAATCCAAAAATGATATTCATTTAGTTATCAATTATTTTTTCCTTACAATTCCATCTTTATTTGACTATCACATCGTAATATTTTGTGAAATTTTGAATAGAAGTATTAAAGTAACTTTATACCACTTGAACATTGAATTAAAAATAGATAAATTCAATTGTGTCTCCCTAACACTTGAGTCAGAATGATCTCCCCTGGGCATGGTTCATCGATGGGTATTGGCATAAATACCTTAAATATAACACTAGATTTGGTCCATCTAGATGAATAATTTTCTCTTAGGTGTGGATAATAGAGGGTTATAAGGATAAAAACCAACTTAAAAAAACTATAGTTAGTCCATTTTTATGAATTATCACCTCATGGGAATGGATCATGGATGGGTATAAGCATAAATACCATCAATATAACACTATATTTAGCCTATCTAGATGAATGATCTCATCATGGGAATGGTTGAAAAGGGATATTGACACAAATATCATAACTATAAAACTAGAGTTGGTCTATCTAGATAAAGAAAATCTCCTCATAGGTGTGAATCATGGATGGGTATAAGAACAAATACCATCACCATAACACTAGATTTGGTTCTTTTGTTTGAATATGTTTTTGTCAACTCAACATGATGACTACCAAAAAGGGGGAATTTGGAATGGGTATTTAAATTTTAAAAAGCTTCTAACTACTTTTTGGTTATAAATTCATTCATTTTCATGAATCCTCTATATTGATATTCAAGAGATGATAAAACAAATTAATTATCTAAAATTTTCCCAGGAAAAGGGGTATAAAGACCATATCCTAGCTTCTATTGGGGTCATATTAAGGAACTCACAATCGTTATCTTTTTTATTTAGTTGCCCTATTTATTGGATAAGCTTCATCTGTAGTGAACTTATTTAGAAGTAAATAAAAATTTTATTTCGATCCCCTTTATGTGTTTTCTACTTAACTGGGGTTGTAGATTTTTAATTTAAAACTGAAATTTTGTTTCTAAATCATGCAAGTTTCAATTCCAGAAAGTAGAGACTTGACATCTTCTTTGAAATCCCTTGTGGGTTTTTAACCTAAAAATTATAATGTATATTTTATCAAAAAAATATAGGTAATTTAAGTTAAATAGTTGAGAGTTAGAGTTTAAGGAAACATAGATTTTACCAAGGTGCACATATTTTAAGGTTATAATGTGAGGAACAAGGAATACTGATATTCTGGGTTGGAAGGCTTTGACTAGAGGTTGCTAATGTTTAAAATCAAACATATTTGACTGAAAAAAATGAATTGGACCATATAGATGTAAGAGTGAGATAGACCCAATATGAATTAGAAAACTTTTTTTCTACTGTTATAAAAAATATTTGGAGTAGGAGATTTGGTTTATGTCCATGTATCTTTGACCACTGGATTATATGATTTATGGTCCTGGGTTGTGTACTGTTAATGGTTCAACGATAAAATATCTGATTTTTTTTTTTGAAAATTAGTAAGATTGATGAAGGTGTAACATTGAGGATATAAAATCCATTTAATAGTAGGATCATTAAGGATAAAATAAGGATAATTAATTAAGGATGGTGAGATGGGGTAGATATGTAGGTGATGACTACTAAAACCATTCAAATTATGAGTTCCACTAAAATCTTATAAGGGTGTATAAATATTTTAGGTCCATATACTTCAGATGAAAATTCCATTATTGGGAGGAAATAATGGGGGGGGGGGTGAAAATTTGAGATACATATAAGGGGAATATATGCATAACCATTTTAAGTGTCCCTTCCATTACATTACACTCATTATCGATAGACATTGGAGACTTTTCGGGATTCAAACACTCAATAAATGATGTATGGTCATGGTATAGGGGAATTCAAGTAGGGTTCTTGTACCCTAAAAGTTATTTCACCAAGTATAGAACACACCACTATGGTTAAAATTTTATACATAATTTATTTTACTCTTTCCTAGATCATTGGGTCCAAAAAGCATAACTTGGATTTGATAGGGGCCACATGGTGGGCCCAAAATTTGTCTTTCCTTTTCTCAATTCATGCTCTAACTTTTATCTATGACCTAAAAGTGGGGAGATTATCAAGTAGGTATTTTAATTTTTTTATTTATTCCTTTACTTGTTTTCATTTTGTAAATTTTTACATATATATCTTTAGTAATTTTTAGGACTTTCAAAATGATCTATTAGGGTAGAAAGTTTAAGGCCATAAAACATGGATCTGGGTGCACACATTTTAAGGCCAAGATGTGAGGACAATCATGTGAAAGTGGAATTAAAAATAATAAAAAAATGAATGAGGATTAAGGATAAAAAAACCTTTCAATATCTTTTGAATATTTTGTGGTGATAATGTAAATCAAAATTTGAAGTTTTGGTTCAAGAGACGTAACACGGGACAAGTGCGCACATGATGACAACTAACCATATTCTTATTATGGATACTATTATGTATCTATGAAGGAATAAAAAGGTTATAGTACCTTTATTATTAGTAAATAGATTCATTTGGTTAATATGATGCATTTGGGGTGCATATACGAGATCCAAATGTGGGGAACATATGCATAACAAAACAAATGTGTCCCTTGGAGATGCATACACTCATTACAAAAAACCATGTAATATTTATGGAAATATGAGACAATCAATAATTAATGTATGGTTTATGGAAAGAGGATGTCCAAATAATACATTGGATACATTATTTTCTTAAGCTGATCATGTGTAGTCTATTACGGTCTTTTGGAAAGAAGTGAGAATTGGTGGTGGTTATAGAAAACATTGAGGTTTTTAAGAAAAAAGAAGTTATTTACACTAATTTGGTATCCCATATTTCATTTTCTCCTATATGCAATCATAACTCTCATATGATAGTTAGGCTATCTTAAATTAGTTACCTTGAGTAGTCAATGGTAATGCAGGATGGACTATGAATTATTCTACTTACAGTCAATTGATAAGGACTCATATTTCATGCAGTTTAACATCATACAATAATGAATCATATGTTTTGAAATTTAATGTCATAATACATGGACTTAAATTTCATGGTAATTGATAAGTTAATTATGTTATTTTATCTTGGAAAATGATTTGATATCCACATGTGACTATATATCCTAACAAAACCATAATCAAGCGACATGTAGTTCATGAAGTCTTATAGTGAGAGGCTTTTGGAAAGGAGATGATAATAATGATTGGAAATAAAACACTAGGGTGGTTAGTTTTTTTATTTACATCTTATTCTTGTATGTAGGATAAAAATATCACTATGTCACATAAATTTTTAGAAGAGATGTTCCTTACTTAGATACACATCATATGCATGTAAATAAGATTTAAATTTTATTTGTAGCTAGGGCTATGATAAAGGATATTGGAATAACTATGTATTCACTGTCAATATGAATCAATTAACACATATTAATTTAAATGGGAATTTTTTAAAATGGATATGAATTCACCAAAATATCTTATATATATTTGGATCTTATATAGGGAATGAGTTTTATCGATAGAACTTACCAAATGGTTTGGGATGTTATCTATGATAGAGTTCATACCTTATTGTTTACAATCATGCCACTAGGACATAATTCCTTCTCCATGAATATAGTGAACTCCATTCATGCCAAATGAAATGATTCACCGGGGTCTCTGAACTCATGTGATCCATGTTTAGTGTGAGATATAAGAGATGAATTGATGATATCCCATATTGTATAAGTTTACATGTTTGGGGAAGAATGGAAATATAAAAGAATTTATCTTTCACAATTATAAATTGAAAGAATATATAAAAAATTAATTTTCATCCTAGTTTTGGATAATTAAAATTATAATCCATACAATAAGATTTTTTACATTGATTTGGATCTCATATATGGGATTCATTCCTTATGAGATAAGATATTATAAGTAGTTTGATTTTTTTCAAGGTGGACCAAAAGCTAAATTATTTCACTTCATTCTATTGGGATGATTTATTATAGTTGAATGCTTTTCAAAAAGACTGAAACACCATATATTTTAATTTCATTTTTTCAAGACTGTGACATTCCCAAATTAGTGATTGGTACATGGAGGAATTAGTCACTATTGGAGGTTATATTTGGGAGGTTTTTTTAAAATTTATGCCAAAAATAATGGTATTGGTATTGGGGAAAATGTATGGATGGGTCTAAGATAGGTGATCCCAGATTCCACTATGCATCCTGATGAAATTTGGAATTAATACACTTATAATTCTTGGGAATACCTGAATAGATATAAATCATATATATAGGAGAAAGGGGATATTCCAAAACATTGTTTCTTAGATGATGAATATTATACAGATATATCCTATGTTAATATGGGTTATGAAATAGAGAGTGGGTCATTTTCATGCTTGGATAATAGAAACCTAAAAATATTAAGACCATAAAGAGTGGCCTTAATATTAGAATGATTTTAATAGTTGTCGAATTATGGTCGGGACAATGTTAATAAGCCATAGAATCACTATATATCCCATGAGAGTGGGAATTATTCCATACATAGTTCATGAAAAGGGAATGACAAGATGAAAATTTCAATGGAAGGATATCATCTCAAATGAGGATGTTGGACACATATTTTTATTTCATGTGGGATGGACGACATCCTACAGGTTTTAGTTGTGAAACCTGAAAACGTTCATCAACTTTAACATCCTGATAATAGGAAGATGTGTTGTAAAGTTTAAATATATAAAACTGGGATTTACACCATACAGTTTAACATATTATGATATGGAAAACTAATGGCAATCATACATAGTTTGTGGTATTTTATTTAAGACTATAACCATCTAGCATATTATGATATGGTGATGATGTTCACCACATTGTTTAAAAATATGTGGTATAGACATTTTCTTGTATTTTTACATGATGTGACATGGAAATTGGCCACACCATTTAATTTCCAGATGTTGGTACATTTGAGAATGAACATAAAACTTATTTGAATAACATATTCATGAATTATAATGTAAGGTATGATGAAACACTCACTATCAATAGTGATTAGTGTGTAAAATACATTAGAATAGAACTTATGTATAGAATAAGGACATTTACATTTTTCTTCAAGCTTCAATGGATCCCACCCATGCATCATGTGAGTTACAAGAACTAATACCATCTCTCTCTAGAGGAATGAATAAAACAACAATTTCCTACCAATGGATCATTCAATTAGATTCAGATGGAGTTATTGATATAATGTGTGTGAAAAATATTCTCATCAATCCTCTCTAACACATTATATCTCTTCAAGGATTGACTATCTTTTAAGAGATGACCACTGATTGTAATGCCGATAGAAGGAAGTTAAACATATATTAAAAATCCCACCTTCTATTTCAAAGATAATTGAATATGGGGTCTTTTTGGTGGACTTACAAATTATAGTCTTTTAATACCCAAAGGAATCTAGAATCTTCTATGTAAATAAATTCATGTTCTTATCTAACACACTCTAGATTATATTTGATGGGGTCTTATTGAAGGCACTTGTCTACCAATTTTACACTTTAAGGTAGTGCGATGAGTTGTTAGGTTAGATTATATATTCCTAATACATTATTTTTAACACATAATAATACAATCTAATTCAATTTATTGACTATATTGTTCTAGGGGAACTAAATACAGTGATGTCGTTATAAATCAAAATGATGAAGATATTCATTTTCCAGAATTCCTTGTGTGGTATAACCTCTTCCCATTTAGAGGAGAATTTAGAGGAATTAAGGGTAAACTCAAACTATATAGTTGTGGATGGGGATATGGACCCATGACATCGATTCCTTATACAAAAAATGGACAAAGATAGATTGGTACATCCAAAAACTCCGACGATTATTAAATGAATTTAGAAACCACATAGAAAACCTAGCACTTTCTAAGATCTAAGAAATATAATATCATTTTTGATAATAAATATAAAAGACTCTTTATTTGATGAGATAGATTAGTCTATAACTGATGAGTGTCAGAAGATATTGTATGAACCTATTATATAATAACAAGGGTTTCCCTTTATTCAATAAATCTGAGGAGGTTCCCATCAAAATATATTTTGTAAATAAGCTTATATGTACTCAAGCCATTATAGTGGGAGATGTTTTTTCTAGGAATCAAATCCGTAAATTTCTAGTCTGATCCAGTGGGATGATTTTGTTTTTGAGATACTCTATTAAATGGGACATACATCCAATAGTGGTATTAGTTGACGAGGATATTGTCTCATAATTATTAAAGTATGTTTTGAGGACATTGATTTCCTCCATACCAATGGTGATTATAGGGGATACCACTCTGTAGTGTCCAATTTGGATGAATTTATAATCTTATTTATCATTGACAAGGGCCATGGATACATTAGATAATGAAACAACATATGAAATTTGTATGCTTTAGATATGATTCAATATTGGATCCATGGAAAATTCTACCATCTTTCCCTTTATATAACTAAGATGGGAATCCAAACCTATATTTTTATTAGAATATTCACCATTAATGTATATAATTTTTATTTTTGAGAAACCTTTAACATTAAATGGGATAAATATATGCTAGTGAGAAGACCATAGAACTCTATCTCATTGTTGGTTAAGGCTTCAGATAACATGAAATAATATTATAGAACTACCTTTACTAGGGAAAAAATAAAATCCCCAAAACAAGAAAATTGAGCTTTGAGTTTTCCATTATTTTCCAAATTATTCCTTGAGAGGAACTATCAAATATGTATCCCATGTTTATAGAGTTTTGTGTATAGATAAAACATATTTTTCTAGGAGCTCAATATTTACCATTACACTTTCTATGGAAGGGTTTTCTATGAGAAAATAAACTAGCACATGACATTTGATTTTATTTTATGAAAACAATTTAATATCAAAATATTTCAAGATATCCATCCATTGATCCAAGTATCCACTAAACATTAGTTAATTGGGTATATACTAGAGTAGATCAATTTAAGTGACCAAAAAGAACTTGTTGTGCTTTAAATAGTGAAAACAATTTTCTATGAAAATATATCCTGGAAGTTCTTATCAAAGTTAGAATATTGAGTCTCAACTTATATCATTATCTTGATAATTAAATAGAAATTGTTTTCTTTCCCTTCATTATTTCTATTTACAATAAGTTCACTAAATGATCACTTAACTACAACCAATTATCACATTAGTGGAATCTGCTATATTGATTAAATTTGGACCGATGTGTGCAACATATATTACGTGATATTTTAAAATGTCTCTTGACGGTTTTTATCCCATAGATTGTAAGATCTATTATTCATGAACTATGTAAAGGGGAGGAATTTTCCAATAATATTTGTTAAAGAAAACCTAATATAAGGTTTTGTTTCTAAAAATCCATCTGAAATTAATGAGGTTTATAGAAGATTATATTTCATGGATCAAACTAATATTATATTTATCTAATTTGATACCATGGTGGTGTATAACTAAGACTAAGGATTTGACCAACATCACCAACAAGGAACACTTTAGAGGGTTTATTTTTAATCTATGCTGCCAAATTTTGTTGAAAAATATATTAAGGTTGATATGATGATCATACTATTGTTAAGATTTGACCAAAAGATAATTGTTATAGATTTATATGATCTTTCTAAGTATGGGTTTGAATATGAAGTGCATGGAATGTTTATATATGGTGCCAATGTTTTTTTAAATTGAATGAAATAACCTGATAACATAATATCCCTTGGTAAATGTTTAATCTAATGACTTATTCATTTTTTTAGGTCAATTTTGATCTAGTTTTATTCATAGAATCAATACATAAGGAAAATTTATTATAATTAAATAGTTTCATTGATCAAGAGTTCTAGGATCGATATTGGGAAATTATACTTTGGGAATTACCGATTGAGATCCCTAAAATTAATACAATCTCAGATCCTTCTATTCTTCTTCTTAACATGGAAAATATTTTTGAGTGATTTTCGGATCCAAACTTCCTTGATAAATTTGTTTTTAATATTATTGTCATAATCAATTTTCAACTTATTAGTACTGGATAGATTAATATTCCTAGTTTCCTACTTGGAATAGAGATAATCATGTGACAGGGCCAAACTTTTGGTGTCTACATCATGATTTACCCCATAATTTTTTGTATATTTCTAGATTAACATATTATGATTCTATTTAAATTAGAATATATACATATACCTATCTTCAATAGGCTTATAGAGACTAATGAATATGGGATGTGGGTCCACTTATACACCCAACATACTCATATAAGTTCAACGATCATGGAAGAAACACCTACCTCAAATTCTAGGGGTATTAGGATCACCCTCCTCTAATTTTCCTATCTCAAAGTATTTGGAATATGGATTAGGGGTGACATTTAAATTTATTATGAGTGATGAAGATATTTCTCTTGATTTTGGAGAGGTAGGTATAGAGACCGCCACACCTTTAGCATCATAAAATTTTTTTCCTACTACCTCACTATCATTGGGGATGAATATGAACTAATATCCTATGATTTAATGAATAAATTTATACAATAATTATATTTAATAAATGAAGGAGAATCATGTTTAGTCCCCACACATAATGATGTGACATTATCTCTAGAATATGGAAATTATGGAGTGGAAACCTCATCAGGGGAATTTTCATTATCTTTAGAATTGTATCCCTCTTTTATCTCGAAATGTTATACTAGCATAGGTGATATCATGAAGACTAGGATAGATCAATTAACCTAGTATATTTATATATATAGTATGGTCAGTTTGACCTAATTAATGAGAAATAAATATTCTTATCCATTCTTTTTTAATGGGTTGTTGAGAGATGTTTCTAGACCATTGGGGGAAGTAATCTAAATATCATTACCTATCATAAGGTGCTTCTCATCCCTTTGTTAAGGTCCTAAATCTATATACTAGGATTATTGATACTATAAGGGATTATTATCAGCATATAGTACTATGTACTATGTATTTATAGATTACTTGAGGCCTTGATGGTATGAGGTATGCCTCACTTCATGTAGATGAATCCATGTTCTTCACAATTACGCATTGAAAGTTTTATCTTGGTTAATGGCTATGAATTAAAATTCATATATAAGACCCATAGACTGGGCTCTAAGATCTATTTTATGAAGAGACTTCTTCTCATTTTTATCATACTCTTGGATCTTTATATCGAGGGAGACTAGTCGACCTCACCATAGTCCAAACATCAATGGGGTAAAACCAGTATGAGGTTGATCTTGGAGAAATTATCAATGAGGGATAGATGTATGTTAGGGTAATTAATATTTCTAGAAATTTACATGGGTATGATGTGTACGCATATGGAAGTCCCTCAATCTCACTCTATAAAGGATGCAACTCTTTGAAACTCAATCGGATCAGTCTCTACATGGTGGAACTCCATCCGAATAAGCATAGCCTTGAACAATTGGGGACATATGAGTTCCTAAATGAGAACTTTCTAGATATAATTTTAAAGGAGAAATATGTCCATGATTGATAGATTATATGAGGTGATAATGATATTCTTCAGCATATCATAATTTTGGATAGATGCCTTTGTTTGTTTGTAAATGGGATATTATATGGTCCAAGGATTGGAGGTTGATGCCAGATGAACTAATGAAACCCTTTAATTGGAAAATATTTAATGAAGTATATATTATTCATAGATTTGGTTGATTTGACGTTTCCATACTCACAAGATGATCATATTTGGGTGTATACACCAGTTTATCCTCTAAAATTATGGGATTTGAATGAGAACTGGATGAATTAGAAGTGGGATGTTCTTCTATTGACCTTATTATAGTTTATATCTCCATGTTTCATTAGAATATATTGCTTCAGTGGATACATGACTTATATATTGAGATTATTATAGAGACTCATATCGATAACTTCATCCATGACTGCCTCAACCTCTACAACCTCTTATTTTCCACCTCAAATTTTGGTTACGGACATAAGGTTTTTCTATAATTTATTAATCAATGAATGGTTCTACAACTTGTATGTTGATGACCAGACTATTTAATTAATTATCATTTAATGAGGGTTTCATTTCATTGGGCGTTTTTTCCATTATAAATTTTTTAGGAAGTATTATAGACTATAGACATTCTTGGGCACTATAGTTATATAACTACTATGAATTATCACACCAATGGTCTATCCTCTCATCTTGATGGGAACATCATTGTTGTCACTTCCATTTAAAGGGTTGTGGCATATGATATTGTAAAGGCTAAGGTATTGGGGCTAATGTTGGTGCCAAAATGAGTGTAATAATCATTGTTTATAACTTAATAGTTCTATTTACCTAATATATTGATGTCAGTTTAGACTAAGACTTTTTACATTGAAAAACGTCATCCATCCTTTATACCAGAGTTAAAGAACTTTTGAGTATGCTATGATATTTTAGTGGGATTAGTGGTATTTCAAATCATCTTGAACATTCTCTACAAAAATTTATACTAGTTACTCCCATAGGTTATGTATATTGAGTGATTATACTGAACCTTTAGATCTAGTGATAAATTAAAAAACTCTTTCATTATCACACTTTTTACAATTCCAGAGGCCAATGATCATTATCTATCATGGAATTGAGCTATATTTACCGAGGAACTACCAAAATAGTTATTCTCAATTAGTTATGGATCGAGTTGGAAAGTTATTATAACAGATGAATGCCATCCCTTATGAAATATGGAAATGGAATAAGATTTTAGGTACTTCTCATTACTCTAGGGTTACCATCATGGGAGCATATTGGGACATAAAATGTTATATGTGTTGTTCTGGGTCAACAGTTCAATTGATTATTAATAAGGTTGGATTTAAAAAATTAGAAAGAAGAGGTGTTGTGTCTACCCACTATATTTTCAGATTACTTTTTAATTTCACTTGTTCTTGATGATTGTTCATGGAATATAATCATTTAGCTGAATATTTGATTATGTTAAGTAGTTTCAGAAGATTTTTTGACTTAACATATTCTTGAGTAGAGGTGATACATGGTTTCTAATATTGTTAAACAACATGTGTCTTCAACTAATGTACTATATGATTTATTTTGGAGTATTTATTTAGATATTACATTGGTTGGAACCCCACATAAAAGAACAAGGGTAATTTCCCGCATCTACTCTTAATTACACCAACTAGCTATTTCTAGAGCCTACATGTTTGTTGGGCCCTGCTTGCATCAACCATATTAATTTCTCTTAAATGATATTTACGAAAGGGAAAAAATTGAATTCCTACTTGAATTTAAACTAAATAAGAATATTTCCACTCAGTAATTCTTTATTAAGATGTATAAATCTTACTATATTGGGATTATATTAAGAAAAAATATGTTCGAGTGTGATATCTTTGGTCAACTTGGGTGGTGGGAGGGGTTTGGTCCCACTTTAACCATTTTCTTTTTCCTAAGATTATCGAATGGGTAATAATTTTGTATTTTGAGGAGAGCCTATATTTTGTACCTATCTCTAGTTCTAGGTAACCACATATTCCTCCAACTTTTTGGTGTGGGTTTTATTTTAGGTAGTATCTTCCTCACTATGATCCCTTGTTTTGATAACACACTTTGAGTCATTATGAGGTGTTATGTTGGTAACAATTACTAATAGATAATATGAAATAAGAATCATGTCCTCATATAAAGGATAAGGGGACCAATTTTCATCCAGATATTTTTATAGGGAGAAACCATGGTATTTCTTTGTTCTATCCTTCCAGTAAAGAGTTTTTTCCTTGAAACATATACTGGGACACATCTTCCCTATAGACTATACTCCTAAAAGTGGTATTTTTATGGTGATTCCATTTGTGTACCTAAACATCCTTGTGGAGAATTACTTGAATTATATGTATTTTTCAAAGATTTGAAGGAACTAAGAGGGTGATTATTTTGACTGTTCTCTGAGTCTAGAGGAAGATATCATTGCTAGTGGAGGGGGTGATGTCACAAATTCCCTTGGACCTAAGAATGGTACTTTATTCATTACTCCTCCAATATGTCTTGAATTCATTGGGGGGGGGGGGGTTATGTCCCTAGGTGTGGTACAAATGGTAAAATTGATAAACAATTCCCCTATCCCTATGAGATGGGGACACACTCATATTATTGCGGAGAAATCTATTGAAGATGAACATTTGATTTTCCAGGTTTTTTCTGAGCACAAGTCAAATTTCAGGATCATTATTGGCATGAACCACCAGATCCCAATAACTAATCTATGGTTTAAGGTTTTTTTCTCAGATGTGGATCCTACTTTGACTTTCTTGAAACCTAGTGAAACAAATTTTCAATCACCTTCTTATGTTGGATATGAAATTCTTATGATTTGGATGTGATTCCATCCTATTAAAGTGGCTAGTCATTATATACATACCATAGACCTATGAATCTCCATGAGGTGATGAAATTGCCTGAAAGCCCTCAGGGAGGAATTTTTAAGATAGACAGATATGTGAAATGAATCACTCTATACTATTCCTATCATTTGATATTTACTTTTAAAGGGGATCCTGTGACTTGGTGGTGTAGAGATTTCAAGGAATTGTAGTGGTTATAAAGGTGTTCATCACAACATCTTTCAAAATTTAGGTGTCATGAAATTTACCGGGAATATATGTTAATCCAATGGAAGAATTATCTTATTATATTGAAATGGTTGGTGTATAGTGCATGAAACAGATTTCCCACCATCATACGGTGATAATTCATACCCAGATTCAAGGGAAAATATTTCATGCATTCTTCTATAATAAATTTTAGAATTTCATATCAACGGTGTCATCGTTCATAATATAATCAGTATTTTTTCTCATCTGATTTATTCCTCATGATCATAGAATTTCCCTCACCTTTGAGAAGAGATTCCTCCTCAAGATCTGTGTAAAGTGTTTATTTCTGGGGATCCCTATCTTCTGAATCATTAATTTTTTGGGGTCTCTCCAATTGCATTGAGGGATAAAATATTTGACTATAGCATGGATAAAATAAGTTATATATATATATATATATATATATCTTGATTCAGATATGATGTAACTAGTTACATAGGAGGAACCTGATGTTACATGCCTCTAACATTCAATAATCTATTGATATGAGGTGTTATTTAGGGCAACATTAACAAGGAGTGGAACTTCTGTTTTGAGTGAGGTTCCACTGTGGAGAGGAACTTCATTGTAGATACTATGGGGAGGGACACCATGGTGATAGATTAGAAAGAAATAAGTATGGGGATGACCTTATTTCTTACTAATATTTTTTCCATGAGGAGTATTTTTTGACTCATTTCATGAGAAGAGTTCCAAAGGAAGACTTGTTTTCATCATGAGGGAATTTATGACAAATATTATATAGTGGATCTATATAATTTCAGAATGAAATAATGTGGGGAGAAACTTCATCACAAAAACTACATCCCCATTCAGATGAAAAGTTAGAACATTCTAGGGTCACTAGGGAGAGATATTGTAAGGCCTTAAGAACATTAGAATCAATTGGGGAAGGAATATAAGTATTATCTTGAGTTTTTCATTACCCTTAATGATATATACTTCTTAATAATCTATGATAACAATATGATTCTAGGAACTCAACATAGTGAACGTCATATAGTAGGACCTTTCTAAATGACTCATGTGTTTCTCCTAGATTTTATATGAGCATTTTTTGCTGGGAAAGGATATGAGATTGGATTTTGTTGGCCCCAAATATGATAAGTATTTTATTAGAAGTGGGAAGGGGTATGAGCCTAACAATTGGATGTGAATGGTATATATTTTTTACTCAACATGGATCTAGGGGGATAAGGAATATAAGCCCATGGATTATAAAATTCTGAAATATGATAACTAATTACATTAGTGTTTTACCCCTCTATTACCTTCATGATATACTGATGGGATTACATGGAATGAATGGGGATAAATCCCAATCCTTGGTGAGGGTGGAGATATTATCCCAAAATAATCCCTAATTTCCCATTAGGATAGAATAAAACGCTTCAAATTAGAGGTCAACAATATGATCCTACTCTTAGATGGGTACTAGGATATGTTAACTTATTCCTTTAGACATTTGCAAGGCATTCTAGAAGTATTATTACAAACCTTATCCCTAAATTATACTGCAATGTAGTGATGGAATTATTTTATAGGAATATCTATATTTTTCCATTACCTACCTTTAGTAGTTTTCTGACCCTGATGTGATCTCCTAGGTGTCTAGTTATGGGTGACAAGAGATGAGACCGTTGGGGTAATGATCTGAATGTGTTGTTGATAAGTATAAACTGCATGATCCTAGAGGCGATGATAGTAAACAGGATCCCTATAAGGTAGTTCCCCAATTATGGGGAAGTTGTTGAAGACTTCCTCCTCCACATTTCTAAGATAATAGTGGTATATGTTTTCTCTCTCATGTTACATGATCCCAAAGTGGTTTATAGTGGTCATATGCACCATCAGCATCACTATGACCAAGCTTTGTTGGAGAGTAGAACTGAAGGGCTTGATGTATTAAAGGATCTATTTTGTAGATTTAAAATTTTGAATTAGGTAGTTGATCTGGTACTCCCTCACAATCTCATTCATGACTCATTGGTGGAGATTCTACATAAGTGGGAGTTTCCTCTGGGACCTGGGTTCCATCAGTTGGTTAGAAATTTTAGAGATTGATTATTGCTCGGATGGTGAAATCGATTCGAATTGTATTGGGATCTCGTCTAAGGATTCTATGCTGTAAATAATAACCAATACAAACACAAACACCCATCATTACAACATCAAAACTGATATAATATATTATTAATCAATTTCATGGGAGATATAGAAATTAGTTAATTTGGATATTGAAAGACTCATTCCCGGTTTAGTTTTTTTGGTTTCCTAAGTAAACTATAACAAGATTTTATATCTGTGATATCTATACGTAAGATATATTTGAACATGATTTCTAAGGGCAGGCTATCATTTGGTTTCCAATATAATGAAACATTGGAATGCGCATTGGTTAATATTATGGTAATTTAGGATCATATCACCATTTTTAGGTGAATAATTACCAACTATATGACTCTCCTATATATTTAATACATTTTTATAAACTCTTCCCAAACCATAGAGTGAAATGGTTACCCATCATGTTTTTAATGGATCATAATTACACATCGATGTAAATATTTATATGTATTAGTGGTTATTAACCATTAATTTACTTATCACGGATGATGATCTTGAGATGCTATGATCTAAATCTACACAACTAGTCACTGTAGATATTTTATCTATCCATGAAGGCATTGAGTATCGATGGTTTATGGATTAGGCACATGATAATTTGTTATTATATATCCCTGATGAGAGAATCAGAACCCATTTAGTTTGATAAAACTTAATGGGATATTACATACCTTTTATCTTCATGTGATAAGGAGAAATTCAAATATTTCTATTGTAATGAGGAAAGAACTTTTAAGAATAAGATTCCATGAAACAGATGGTGTGGGACATATGAATTAAAGGCCCGTTAGGATTATCTTTAAATAGAATATGGCCTAATGAGATTAGATTTTTTGATAACCAAAATGAAATGTGGACCTTTGAGGTTAGTAAATGATTTCATAGGGAATATATCCCAATAATATAATTTATTAGGAATTTCCAAAATATAGACCACTGAGAAGGATACATATTCATTAATAATTATTATAATGATGATGGTTTACTGAGGAATATGAACTTAGTGATAGGTTGTCCTATATTATTGGGAATATGTCTTGAAAATGGAGGATACAAATGGTTTCAGGAATATTATAGTCTCATGAGGATGGATATGAATTACGATGTTGGGTTCGAACCTATGATAGTTTTCTTATGTATCATTCTTAATAGTAATCAATACCAATGTATTTTGATGTGAATAGTGTAAAGTTGTGTGATTAGACCACACCATCTAGTTTAACTTCATGAGACGAGGATTTATTCATAAAAATTTGCATCATGATACTATGATACTCGATGTATAGTTTTACATCATTATCCTAGGAAAGTATAATGAAACTTTTCATCAGAAAACTAGGATCAGTTACACACAATTTATTATAATGATACAAGCATGTTGTCTTGAAAATTTTCATCATTCGATTAGGAAAATTCACATTTGTTTTAATGAAATAATATAGGGATTTCTGTGTCATGATTTTTTTTTGAAAAACATGGATTGAGTTGTCCATACACAAATGAGGATACTTTTATTCATAAACTAATTTTATACTTAGTTATATATAGATAAAAATTTAGGGGTTACACATAAAATGATTCCGATTCTAGTTGTTCAATGTAGAGAAGAAATCCAGCATTGATCCTAAAGTTGGTACTTACACTCAAAAGAATCCCATTTGTGTGATTGGTTACCCCTCCATTGATGGAAAATGAGGGTATATAAAGACAATAAGGATATATAATTCTATAAGAATGAATATGATCTTACTATTGGAGGGATTCCTTTCCATATGGATCCTTCATTGAGGTGGTGTGGTTCCCTAAGCTGAAATAATATTGATGACTGATGAAGTGTATAACCTAGTCCATGAGTTTTTCCCTAGGTATCTTCATGGAAGAGAAAACTATTATCAATGGAATACAAGATCATGTTTTTTGAGGGTACCATTAGTCAAGGAGTATAACCCAGGGTAGAACTTTCATCTAGGGATTATACGATCAAAGGGGTCCACACTGGTGTGGATGATCGAATTTCCAAGGTATAGTGGTTTCATATAAGGATTTATGTTGTTGTTTTCGGGGTTTTTAAACTAGGAATAAGGAATACCTAATGGACTTTTGGGTTTCCTTTTTCTGGATATGTGGCTTGGATGAATATGGAGATGCTAGGGAAGTATTCCACCCCATTTTCAGGGTTGTGGGAAGAGCCAATATAGTTCTCTTAGTCCATACTACAAAAAGGAATTCCTTGAGTAGTATACTACACACATAGTGAATTTCACCTAGGATTTTCCCAAATAAAATTGAATAGAATATCTTACATAGTACCATCCACATAATTTTCATGTGTAAGAATTTCTCACCAACATGAGCAGATAGAGGTTGGTGTGGTGATCATCTGGTGAAATTTCGTTGTTGTGTCATTTTTCAAGTTTAATTCACCTAGTAGTAATCGAATACTCACATTAACCTAGTAATGTTCACCTAGTATCATTATCCTCACATGGCTCAATTATTATTTTCTATCACACTTTCTCAGATATGGGGATTACATAGGAACCACTTGCAATGGATCTATTAACCTATGATTTGCCATCGATGAATCTCATTTTTCTTTTCCAATTTGCATTTATGTGGATCAGATCATGTGTCTTTCTAGGAATGATCATGTTGGCGGCTATTCAAAATCTTGTGGGGATCTAGTGGATCGTCTTAATGTCAAGGGGGTTCTCAATCACTAGATCCATCGAGGGTATATTCACCTAGTATCAACCACCTGATCTACTGATGATCGCTTAATGGAATTTTTCACTAATATGCATACCAGGACCCAATAAAAAACCTGATATGAAACTTTTCATGGTGATTCCACCTTGGATCTATGTTCATGGTGCGTTTAACTACATATGGTTCTTGGAGTTCACACATGAAGTTACACTCTACTGAAGATTTATTTTTCCAATTTTTTTATACATGTAAATGGTGAGATCTCACTTGAATCAACATTATTATAGAAAATTCTCTATAATGAAAAATGGATTACTAGGAAGAAGAGGGTATATTTTTTGTAATTATAGAATCACCACACACACACAAAACTAGATGATATGATCCCTTATATGAACTCCCTTCATTCAATAAAGGATGCTCAGCATTGACTGCCAACATTTGGTCACCAACATACATCACCATAGCATGATTCCATAAGAGTATTATAATATTTATAAATTTAAACAATTATAATATGTCTACCATGCTATAAATGAATCATATATATGATTCATAATCATTAATAATGTTGTTTATAATATGTGGAAGTAACGATTCACCCAATATCTCTTATCATATGATGAATCATGGAAAATTATAAAAGAATCCTAATAATTTAATGATGTCACTATATCACTATTTATGATATTAATAAAACTAATTTTTTTGTGAATATACATATATATCCTACATTAAACAAAATATTTAAAGGATATTATGGAAAACATTACAACTATGTGAATCTATGAAAACTTTTTTGGATAGGGTTTATCAAATATAATTTATTTTACATGATTTCTTTTAAAATTTTAATCCTTATTCTAAGGAAAAACTATGTGATCCTATAAATATTTTTAGCATTAAATACAAATATTAATTTCCTAATACACTAGATTAAGAAAAGAGTGTCCCCTAGAAAAATTTCATTCATACTCAAGATAAAATTTGTTTTTGTGTGATATCTATTAAACATACAAATATCTTCATATAAGAATTTCCACCAAAGGATATGTCATATAAATCATTTTTATACATATATAACCCCTATTTATAATAAATAAAATCACCACTAGACATGAATCATGTCAATCTAGTATATTTAAACTCACATGTTATTGATGATTTGAAATATATTGAGTAGCTTGAATGAATAAATATCATTTCATTCATCCAAATATTTGAGAACATAACACATGACTCAAAAAATCATGACCATGAATTTTCATATTCTATTTAATCTTGATCCTTGATATCATACTTATCATATGATAGGAGAAACCCAATCATGGTTAACCTTTACCAACAACATGATCAATAACTTAGCCAACCATATATTGATTATATTTGACTTAGGTGTTTTGTAATAAAGATACCAACTTATTAAGGTTCAAATGATAAATATATTTCTATCCTTAAGTAATAGGGATTCATAATTATCATACAACCCTAACTATATCAATTCTAACATGAAATTTATTATGATATACTTTAGTGTTTCTATATTGATAATAAGTCTCTAATTATCATCTCATGATTATAATTTGTATTCCATAAAATATTACACTCATGATAATCATAAAATATCATCATAACCCATAATACTCCATGATTATCATTGATTCCAGATACCTCAATGTCATAGTTTGATGGGATATTTTCATTCCACTATAGATTTAATTTATACAACTTACATAAATGAATGATAAATAGAGATCAAATTTGATATAAAACCATGATACATTTTTAAAACCCTTACTTAAAATCCATCATATTTCTAACCCCAAGATATTCAACATGACCCTCAATTGTTATTTATATTAATACTTTTCTCAAAGGGTCTACAAGATTTTGATATATTACCACTTAATAGATCATTATATCTCCCAGATAAATGATCTATAAAATTATATAGTATTCGTGATAAATTTGTTCAGTCCTTCTGAAAGTCCATGTTTCATTATCATGAGTGAAAAGTAAATTATTATCACAATAAATCTCAATGTTCAATAACTATGTTTTGATCCAAATAGCTTCCTTCACATAATATCATGCAGTGACATGCCTTTCTTCTACTATTGAGTAAGTAGTGGTGGCTTGTTTGGAACCCTATTAATTGATAGCTCGATTATTGATAACAAACATAAAATTGTAATTATATCTTATAAAATCACTATTGCATTGGAAACAAGCATAAATTTGACCCTTTATATTGATATCACTCTTTCCTCCAATGGTCAATAAAATATCCTTATTTCTTCTTAATTAGTTTGGGATATTCTTGACTATAATATACTGAACCTTATTATAATTATATTGGTATTTACATATTATTCTCAAAGAATATGTTACATAAAGAAAAGTACATTACATGGAATATATGATTGACACCACAACAGATGTATAAGTAATCCTATCCATCCTTTATAACTATTTAGAAGGATATTAAATCTGCCTAATATTTTTTCCATGTAACACTAGAAAATATCCCTTCTTGGATTTCTATATACTATACTACTTTTTAATTTTACTAATATATGGGTTTGGTGTTAATCCAATAAACCTAATAGAACCATTTTTATAGATTTTTGTACATAGAATATTGGCTAATTAACATATTAATTTCGTATAGGATCATATTCCCAACCACAAATTTAAAAAATGTAAATTCTAAACATAATTTGTTGCTTGTAATATATCATATACATACAATACCAAAATTATTTCAATAATATCACTAAAACAATTTCATATGCAATCTTGATCTATATTTTTGATGAAATCAACCAATTTTATTGCATCATCAAATTAAATGTCCCATCTCTAAGAATCTTTATTTAATTAATAAATGGATAGTTCCAACATGAAACATTATAATAATAAAACAATTTTTGACATCCACTTGATATATATTATAACATTAATAATATTTTATGATATGAAATACACAAAATGAATTTATAATCCTAGTTGGAGAAAATTTTTATTCGTAGTTAATATACCATAATTTTTTTGGTAACCCTTACCACAAAATGACCTTTATATGTTGGCATACCATCATCAAAGTTAGGTTTGTTTTGAAATCACTCTTATATTGTACGAATCTCATAAATTCACGTATATCCAATATGCTATAATCTTTTTTTAGCATATATAGATTTCATCTTCCATATCATAATATATTTCATGGTATTTAACCATTTATCAAACTAGAACTCTCAATAACCTCTTTGTAGGTAGTTTCCTAATAATATATAAAAATTACTTTATCATTATTTTTTATAATAAATCCATATCTACCTAGATTCTAGTTACACCTATGATAAATTTTAGCTTCTTTTTTTATCCAAACATTTTTTGTACTCCATAAATTCTGTGGAATTGATTTAACATTCATCTCATGAAAACATCTTATTTTTGGTAATGAACTTTTCATAGTTCAAATTTTCTACCACTAATAACCAAATTAATATATTCATTTTAGATATATATATATACATATATATTATTTTGGGACAGAAGAAATTTATTCTCTGTAATAATATATAAATAATATCCCATAGTCTCCATGGGATAACTAATAAATTAAAAAATTTATGATTTTGGGTTCAGTTTGTCCAAAAATAACTTTGATAATATGTTTCCCAACCCTAAATCCGCATAAATGAAAAATTAGGACATTTAAATTTCCATATATCATATAGTGCCTTTATGAATTATTAATATGTAACATGGTCAATTATGAAGATACATGTTTCTAGAGCATATCCGTAGAAGGAAATACAAAGGTCACACTAACTCATTATTGATCGAACCGCATAAAATATTTATGATTCATTCACTTAGAAAAATAATATCACTATGGTGCTCCAAGATTTGTGACTTGAGGAAGAATTCCACAATACACAATGTGAATAGTAAATTCCTATCTTATGTATTTACCTCCCCAAATTGATTATATAATATTAATACCTCTGTTTAATTGATTCAATAACTTTTTCTGAACTTATTAGAACTTTAAATAGGTTTAAACTTGTGTCTCATAAGAAAAACATAACCATACAGGATAAATTAATCATTAAAGATTACAATGTACCTATAACTACTACTTTCTTGAGTACTCATTAAACCATACACACCACCATGTGTAATATCCAATAGTCCACTACCCCTCTCACTATTTTTACTATAATGTTCTTTTATCAATATCCAAACAAACATGAATTATAAATATAAAATGATTCATAATTGAATGAATTGAATAATACATATCTATTGAGTCTTTGGTTTTATTTATCATTTATATGCTCAGGTGTAAATTTTAAAGATATATGGGGTTAGATTCAACCTTGAACTTATTATTATGAATGTTATAGATTGGATTATTATGTACAGAATGTATAAACCATTCACCAAATTCCCAATTACATAATATTTTTAATATATATATATGATCAACTTTGTTGTTAATAGTGAATGAAAAGGCCATGTTTTTCAAACAAGATATGGAATAAAAAATTATTTATATCATGAATATAGTGAAAGTTCCCTAATTATTGGAATAATCTTATAGGTACACTTAGATCATAAGTTCCATTTTCCAATATAGTAAATCTATGCCAATTTCGAAAATATATATCTTTTTCACCTTCCATTAATTATTTCATATTTTGATTCAGTGTTTATCAGTATAAATGCGTGATGCATGACTGGAATAAAATACCTATGAGTGTGAATTATAGAGATTTATTTCTATGAAATTAATATCCAAATGCACAAAATTAATCCATTTGACAAAAATTCTCAACCGCATATACTAATCAATAGTTATATTATAATTCATACCTATAAGAGATAACAAAATTATAATCATGATGTAGGACATTATCTATAACCAATATACATCTATGAGTGTGTATCATTTTTATATCTTTTAATAAAGTAGTTTTAATGAATTTACTCCCACTAAAATAATAACTCCATAAATTGTTACCATTTGTGATCCAATATTCATATTTAACTAAATTTTGCTTCAATTTAACATTTTTTTATTACTTAGATATATAGGTAATCTATCATGAATATTGTATCCAATAATACTCTCAAACAACTAATTGGAAAATACTTTTCAAAATAAATTATTTGGATAAACTAAACTCCATTCCTGACATGACATACACAAGATAATCCCTGGGATCCCATCTTTTTCATGACCTACCTTGTTGGATGATCAAGGTATTAACATGTGATTACTTTTAAAAAAATATCACACTTATTAGTCAGGGGAATTTAATAGTCTCACCATTTTGATTTGAATTCCAGGCCTATTTATCCCATAACTATTTAATTACATGTAATCTTTATTATCTCATGTTTGATTGTTCTATGTATGAAATGTATGAAATTTTAAAATAATTATTTTATCATATAAATTTAAATGTACATAATATTATTATTAAATAAACTATTAATATAAAATAATATTTAAATAGTAATTCCATAAATAAATATTTTAATTGAAATTTTATTTATTAACCTAACATATGATAATAATATATTCTTATCATATCTTTTTTAGAAATCAAGATATTACATTTATAATTCCCAAAACATAACTTTTTTCAACACACTATAAACTATAATCCTTTTTTAAAAAATATTATTTTTTATTAATAATTTTTCTTATATCATATTTTAAGTTAGATATTTTAATTATCATTCATAAGTTATGGTTCAGTCAATATATTTGATAGGTGATACCACATGTGGTCTAATATTTTTAATGGTATACATTATCTCTCCTTTATGACATGATCCCATGTTTTATGAAACAAAAAATCTAAGTCATAGTCTATGATATTATTTATTATTTCTTATGAATCATTGTAAAATCATGAGATTTAATGAATCATATGCAGTGATTTATCCCTTTAGACGATACGACCACGGAAAACACATAATTTTATGTTACGATATCCAATATTATAAACCCTAACAAAAAAACCCATATATATTTTTTATCCACATAATGCCTTATGTTATGATATATATTTAAACAGATTTTGGTAATCATGTTATTCGTTTAATTGGTGAAAAAAATATTGATTCGATAATGGAGGTGACCGTTATAAAAATGATTAGTTTTATAAAAAAATATCTTGTTTATAATATTGGACGAAACCCAATAGATGATCATTAAATCAAAATGAAAATGAGGAACCTAAAATAAATTGGTGTACCACATTTATAGTGTGATTTAACTCAAAGGATATCAATGGGGTAAGTTTGGGGAATATCACTTAGAAATAAATGAAAAACTCTTGCCTATATAGGTAGTTCACTAACCAATAGAATCATCATCTGCTACAATAGGATCCATTTGACTTCACAGGTGTGATAACACTTTCTCATCAAATACAAATAGAGAATTGAATGTGAGATTGAGATTCAAATTGGCTTGATTAAATCACCCTATACACCCAAAAAGAGGATCTAATACTTTATATTGACATCCTTTACTATATATTGGTAAGGTGTCAAATAATAATGTTTAGAAGTAAAAATAAATTATCATAACATATTCTCATAGAAGTATTACAATCATTGAATTTTTTAACAATTATAATATGTTTTTCATACCCTAAAGTAACTTTCTATATGATTCATAATTGGCAATAATGGAATTAGAAATATATATCAATAATGATACACCTAATATCATATATCATGATCTATATCATATAAAAATATATAAGAATCATAAAAATTTAATGATATCACCACGTTATTATCAATGATATATATAAAAAACATTAATGTATATCCATCACTTATATACATATATAAACAAGATAATAACATATATAACAACCCATAGTACCACTAAAAATCTATCTGAGACTATCTATTAATATAAATTCACATATCCTTTCCAAATGAGGTTAATATCCACCTATAAATGTCTAATACATCAAAATATTACTCAATGATAACCCTTTTGGTTTTTGAGTATAAGTCTTATCACACATTATTTCAAGAGCATGTCCACCAGACATGGCATCCAAGCATTATACACATTTGACTAATCAAAAATCATAACATCCTTATACAACAAATATGAAGATAATGAGAACAATTAAGATTAGTTTATGTTAAATTACAAACATTTGGAATGGCCACATACCATGTGTAACATAGAACCTATATAAACCCACAAGAGTGATTAGGAACCACCTATGTACATTGACTCAGTAGGTTTTAGCTCATTAAATATCATTATAAGAATAATCTTCAATCAAAGGTTTTTTAAAAAAATAGAAAAAAATTAATTTAGGGATACATAGAGAATTACAGTGAAACGTTAAGTATTATAAATAATAAATAAAAGAGTATTATTAGACCTCTAGAAAAACACTGAGATATATGACATGAAAATTAGAGCTTAATTGGAGGAGATATCCCACTTGTAAGATCATGGAATAAGGAAGAATGAGGATAGGGTAATGTTCTCATGTATAAGAAAATGAGGAAAATACCTCAGATGAATAAAATTAAACCAGTTTATAAAAACAATATTCTTTCACTAAAATAGGGATAGGGGACACTGGGTACACGATACCCTATCATGTAACTGGTACCCCACAGAGTACCCTCATAAGGGTTAATGACCACCCGATGGGATTCTAGGTTATACCTCTCTCTACTTACAGTGACTATGTACCAGATCCAATACACTAGGTTCAGTTTTATTTATTTCCTTAATGGGAAATTCAACACACTATATAGACCACCCTGATAATCGAACTCTAGCCTCTGCCAACACCTCCAATGGCAAAAAAACTTAAAAATACACATGAATTAGAAAAAAATAAAATAATTTTTTTCCCTAAAATACACATGGTTTTTCAAAATCCCCACCATATAAAAACACATCCCCAATATACATCACCAAGCCTAACTACATAAAATCACTAGCCATTTTGATTTAATATCATCCTCCCTCCCCAAATATCATCTTGGATACCTATATACTACTATTACATATATTATAGGGGTACCATCTTCACATGTATTATCTTTTCACTCCATTATAATATTAAAACTGGTCACTCCTGAAATGAAATTCTATCCTCAATATTAACATCATAAACACTAATCACTTGGGAAGGATTAGGGTGTATCTTTTGAGATATGATAGATAGAATACATCACACATCAGATGAAATATTAAAAAGGTTACAATATATTAATTATTTCACTAATATACAAACCCTTAAATGGATCTACAACCTAGGTATCTTCCTCCCCTAAATCAAAAATTACAGGTTTTCAATCAACGTGGAATCCTAATGAAAACATGGTCACTCACATAAAACTCATGAGGATGGAAACACTGGTATTCAAATGAACACTGATATTTTTGAGAATTCTCTATCTAATTTCATATTAATAGAATATTCATGATGTATCTTAAGTGAGAATCAAACCAACAAAAAAGACACCCCAACCCTTAACCAACATAAGGGTAATAAGTAATACTTACCATACTTGGTATTAAAAGGTGTCATCTTAATCAATAAATCATAAATACTGTTATAAGATAACTTAGTTAAGGAAATATTACTATCTCAAAAACCCATAAAATAAAATACCCCCACCCATAGTTTTTCCACTAAAATTTTGATATTATACTCAGACTAGAAATCAATTTGTCAATGGTATGCTATGTTTTAATGCACTTGATTATCCAAAAACTTATATAATACCTTATAGAAGTGAGAAGTGAATAAAAAATCTTGATCTGATATGATACTCATGAGAATACCATTAATATATACTATCTCATGATCATATAATGGACTTATATTATTAATATACTTGGTGAACTAGATTGGTAGAAAATTTTCAACCATCATTAATCTATCAACAATTAACATTACCATAGAAGTTCAATGGGGTGATCATTAAAGAACCATCAAAATATCCACCACGAAATTATCCCATTTCCACTTCAGAATGAGTAATATAAAAAATAACTATTTTAACCACTTATTCATAGACTTTAGACTTATAATAGTGAATAATTGTGTAATGAAACCCACCATATAATTTTTCATCATAGGACAAAAATTCTTCTTGTAGATGTTATGATTCATATACTCTATCTACTAAACCTGGATGTAACCATGCTTATGTGTCACCACCACTTTCATCCACGTCACCAAATTCAGCTACCCATTTACCAATTACCCCTTCATCATCTAATCTAACACCTGATATACCCATTGAAAATTGACTATGATCTATGCTATATCGCGACCCGTCTCCCCACCTTGTGTTTCCGTGTTATAGCATCTTCCTCCTGCAATTTGACAACGAGCCCCTTAGATTTATTCCATGAGAGTCTCCACCCTCCAAATGCGAAGCCCCTCGTGTTATTCGATGGAAAATCCTAGGGTAACTCCTAAGGTTACCACTTTGGAATTGCCTTCCCTTGTCTGGCTCATCCCACAGACTACTTCCCTCATCCTCCTCGCAATTTTACTACTCTTCTTCTTCTGCTCATCCTCGAGAATCCAGTCATATCCTCTTATAATTACTGAAATAGATGGCCGGCATCCCATCACCCAGGTTTCTCAGTCTTATTAGACTACTACAAGCTCTTCCTCCTTTATCTAAGAGTATAATCCTACCATCATGCTCAATCCCTCCAATAGTCTCCCCTCCTGGTCATGAAATATGTCACTGTCTATGAGGATTCAAGGCATTATCAGTCTCCTCTGAGATCTACCTCTATAAAGAATGCCTCACACCCGCTTTGTGAATCCATTCACAATCACCTTAATGTGCTATTATCTTTGAAAATAACTCTATTAGTTCCATTACAGAATTAGACGAAGGGTAATTTTTTTTCCTAAGCCCATATTCAATCAGTTCCTGCATCATGAAATGGTCTTTTCTCCTCTGTAGCTTCTCCAAATTATTATTTTTTTGCTTTTTATTTCTCTATTTCAATTAGTTTATATGATTTTTCTAGGTTGTTGTATAATAAAGTTCTTCACAATAGGTCGGTTCTCATAATTGTATGGAGAATTATTCAGTTCTCTATAATATATTAATTTTCCAGCTACATCGGAATTTTTCAATGTGCATTTTTTATACTCATTTCCATTTTTTATATAATTTAAACATAAAATTCATTTAGTCTCATTAATTTTATAACATTTGAAATTATTTTTTGATAGCTTATACACAAATATTTTCAAATTAATTATGTATATCTGTTTTCATATTGATGATTTCTCAAAAGGATTCCATACATAATTATTTTTAGATTTTTCTTATAGATGATTTTTTTTGCAGATTTCAGATAGCATATTAACTTTTAGTAGATTTCTTATACCGAACATTTTTATTATACATATTTTTTTTAATAATTCTTGTACTTATATTGTGCAGCCAATATTTCTTGATTAATTCATTTAAACTAACTTGCCAAACATTTTTTATTACCAAATTATTTTACACATGTTTTCTTCAATTTAGTTTATTTAGAAAACTGATTTCTAGTAGTTAGTATTTTGAACATAAAATACCATAAAAAATCATTTTTCATTAAGATTTTGTTCCATTATAACAGTTTAATGCCTTTGGCATTGAATCCTTATTATTTTTTTAAATGAATATGACTCTCTTTTACAAATATACAGCAGTGTGTAAACATGGAGGGTCTTAATGTGTTCAAGGTACCCTCGTTGAGCAGATTATTATAAATTTGGTTTTTAATTATAACAAATGTAGATATCGTTCAACCTATTATCATTTTGTGTTTTTATCATTTGATTATTTATTCTTTGGTTTAATCAACATATAAAAAGGATCATAACACCAATACTTTCTTTCACAGTAGGTGAATATGGAATTATACAGTGTTGATTTTTTTTCCTCTTGGTGTATTTTATGGCTATAAAACTCTTTGTTCATGGAAATTATTTGAGCTCTTGTATTAATAGATACTTGAATGTGTTTGGTGTCATGACTTAATGGTTTTATTTTCAGTTGGGTTGTAGGTATGGGCTTTTGGGGATCAATAGGATGATTGGGTGTTTCTAAGAATTTTTTTAAATGAAGATGGATCTTCTTTACAAATATGCGGAAGTGGATGTAAACTTGAATGATATCAATGTGTTTAAGGTACCCTAGTTAAGTAGATTTATACGAATCAGGTTTATAATTTTACCAAAGACAAATATTGTTCTCCCTATTATCATTTTTTTTATCATTTGATGATTTCAACTTTGGTTTAATAAATATATGAAATGAATCATAACACCAATCCTAAATTTCACAGAAGGTGAATATGAAATTATACAATGTTAATTTCGTTTTCCTTTTGGTGTTTTTCTTGGTTATATAACTCTCTGTTCATGGAAATGTTTTGATCTCATGTATGAATTTATATTTTAATGTGTTTGGTGTCATGAATTAATCGTGTTATTTGCTGTTATGTTGTAGGTATGGGTTTTTGGGGATCTTTTCATCCATAAAGGTATGTTTTTCTATCTCTGTAGTTGTTTTCCCACTTTCACATACATTCTCTATAGGTTTTTTGGGTGTTTATTAGGTGGATGTTGCCTTTATCTTATTTTAAAGATCATGTTCAATGTTGAAATAATCTAATAATTTTTTCTATTTTCTATTTGTTTTTATGCGATTTTCATTGTACATGGTTCATTGTATGACTTACCACTTACTGCCTATATTTCTGTTGTGCAACCTATATTTATTGATTATTTTTTTTAATATAACTTGCAAACCATATTTTCACCATATTATTTTTTACATTTTATCTTAAATTTAGTTTATTTAGAAAAGATTATTTTCAATAGTTATCATTTTCAATATATAATAGCATAAACAGATCATTTTACTGGAACATTTTTTTCCAATAAGAATTCAATTCCTTTATTTTTTATTCCTTGTAATTTTGAAAAATGCATATGGCTCACCCAAAAAAATTTGGAGGAGTGGATGTAAACTTGGAGGGTATCAATGTTTTCAAGCTACCCTGGTTTAGAAGGTTTGTACTAATCAGGTTTTTAGTTTTACCAAATGCAAATATCATTCAGCCTATTGTCATTATTTGTTTCTTCTTATCTAATGATGGGACCATTCAACATTGTTTGAATCAATATATTAGATGGATCTTAATACCCATGTCACCTTTCACAGGTGGTAAATATGGAATTATACATCATTGATTTCATTTTTGTGGTGTTTTTTATATGTATCTTTGTTTTCATGGAAATGTTTTAAGCACCTGTATGAATGGATCATTGAATGTGTTTTCTATCATGAATGAATGAAGTTAGTTATAGCTGGGTTTCAGGTAACATATGAAATGGATCTTAATACCCATCATTCCATTCATAGAGGGTGAATATGGAATTACATAGCATTGATTTCATTATCCATTTGGTGTTTTTTGGCCGTGTATCTCTATGTTCATTGAAATGTTTTAAGTCCTTTTTAGTGGAGCTTTGAATATTTTAATGACTAAATGACATTATTTTTTGCTGGGTTGCAATTGTTGTCTTAAAAATTTCTTTGCTTTCCTGAAGGTATGTTTCACTAAATCCGTAGTTGTTTTTCCACTTTCACATTCATTTTTACGGAGTTTTGGGTATTTCTTTGGTATTTCTTAGGTGGACGTAGAATACATATTATTTTCAAGATCTTGTTTGAAATTTAAATATTATAATCCTTTTTTATCTTTTGTAGTCGTTTCTTACCATAAGTGGAATTTTATATAAGTGATTTTAAACAAGAGTGGTTAAACAGAATCTAAATAAAATTGAAACAGCATGGAAAATACAAGCATCCATGATTACCATAATTTTTATATTTATTAGTGTGATTAAGAACCTATGCATCACTGGATTTATTTGAAAAGTGAACAAAACCATATCATTTCTCTTCCGTCCCAGACTTTTTCAGAGGCAAAACCACCTTGGTGATCTTTCTATGATGCTTAATTAATTTTTTTAACTGATATTTGGTAATTTTTTTGGGTATGTTTTCCACATAAATAGAGTTAAACTGAGAAGCATCATAAGAAACTAAAATTCTAGGATTTTCCCATCTCACAGTATTAGAATAATTTCCAAGAATTAATAGTAGATTTGACTATTTTTCCTCAAATATTCAGCACATTCATGGTTGTAGTACTCAGTAAAATCAAAACCACAACTATGACAAGATATCTGCAAATCCTTCAACACAGGAACATCATGCACTCCTGCTCCAACCAATTACAAACTTCCTCACATCTATAGTAGTCCAGTTTCTCAGATCATTACCATTTAATAATTGATGCTTTGACTGAGATGTTGAACATTTAATCTTTTTACCCTTAAATTGAGTGTCGTTCAACTATTTTATTTCCTTAAAAGCTGACCTATTGGTTCTGAACATTAAAAAATCATAACTCTTTATCTTTATTGAATTTGTTCCATCTATTTTTCTATCTTTAGTTACTTCTCCTATAGTTCCAAAAAATCCCCTTAAATTGCCCTCAGTTGTACTAGGAGAAAAACCACCAATATGTGCCACTGATCCATGAGGTGGGAGTGCTAGACGTTCTGCATGATCCATGCTCACTTCAAGGTTATTGATCCAATTTTTATCATTTGAAAATCCTCCAAAATAAATAATGGAACTGGGCATTTCTTGGAGGTATGCACCCTTATAATATTTGTAAAAATCTCAAATGTCCAGCATAATTTGTTTTTATCTTGGTATTTATTATAATTATTACAAGTTATATTTATAATTTTTCATTTGTTATGTACAAATATTTTTGAATGAGTCACAAGATGTTGAAGTTGAAGATTCAGTTAAATGGTATAATGTGATTATACTTTATGTTTTCTATTATTTTAACTGTCTGCATATTTAATCCACTTCTATTACAAAATTTTGTACCACTAATTTAAAACTTCAATATATTAAATATAATAAATATTAATGTACAGTAAAGATCGTACATACAGGGTGACAGGCTGGAGTAATACTAGATTATGAAAAAATACACCATCACAGAAGATTGGAGCAAGGTAATATTTTCAAGCAGCAGGTCATTTCATTTTGTTTTAGTTAATAGTTAATTTTACTTATATGACGTACAACTTATGATTAACTTTTTAGAGCACTGGATCATTTACTCTATTGGAGAAAGTAAATATTTTCTATTATTTAGTTTAGTATTGGATATGATTTATATACTTATTTAATTTTATACACGGAGTACCCAATTATATCTACGATCCTCTGTCTTTTTTTCATAATGTCATTTTTCCAAATTACATTATTTAGGTGTTGTACATACGCCGATGGAACATGATTATTTTTTTTTCAAATAACTATTAATATTACATTTCCTATTCTCAACCTATTATTTTTACATTTCCTTTTTTTATATACTGTACAATCCCACAGTATTCTATTTTATCACAACACCATTTTTTAATAGAAACAACATGTTTGAATGGTAACTGTTTGTTATACAATGCAATGATGAAATAGGTCAAAATTGATTTTAATGCTATGTTCGGTATAATATATAATAAAAAAATAGTTTATTTTATTGCAACACCATTTCTAAATGGTAATAGATTGTTATATTTTTCTTTGATGAAATTTCACAAGTTATTGCAACGTTATGTTTGGTATACTATGCAATTCTAGAAAAATCAATTTAATGAGTACTACAATGTTCTGTTTCATTGGTAGATTGAATTTTAATATTTTAAAATTCATTACTATTTATTAATCTACATAATTTTTGTTGCACCTACAGATTGGATTTGCAGGACAACTCTAATGCTAAAAAATTACTGAAAAAACACTTTGTTCAAAGTAGACAGTACAACTGCATTTAGCTAAAAAACTTCTACAAACATCAACATCATAATTTTTTTTCAATTAAATATTATGTTATGTCATTATGTATTCAAATCATTCATCCACCCACATCACATTTTTTAATGGAACAACCACTTCTATATTTTATTTCTCTTTCACTTCAAATTAAAGTACACACATTACTTTTTCTATGGACCGTGTTAGCATTTTTGGAAACTTTTTCTATGGACCATGTTATCATTTTTGGTTGGCTAAAGCATGTGATAGGGTGTAGTGAAGCGAAGAGCAGGTGATGATCCATTATGGACAACATGAATAACTTGAATGTAGTCAAAATTAATTTTCAATATTCCTCCAAAATTAGAAATTACTATTTATGCATGTTTTCATTTTTCAAGTATTTTAATGGTGTGTCCATATTTTATCCACTCCTATCCCATTATTATGCACCAATACGTTGTCATTAAAAAATATTCAACATTACTATTTCTAGTAACTTTTACATATAGCATTATCTTATTGAATAAAAACAATTAATCCAATATGCCATGCATACGCACGGGTGAGTACTAGTTTTGATATTACCTGGGGGGAAATATATCTCAAGGATTGTGAATAACATATTATCTCATCATGTATACTTGTAGGGACTATAACTCAACCTCAAAAAAATAGGACACCTTAATTAGGTTAGAACAAATCTGGTGGAGACTCCACACCATATATATTGTATCTCATAATCCAATAATCTATGTTGGTTATATTAACCTCCTTTACATTATAAAATAGGAATGATGTAATGGTCAAAACATAAAGTTATCAATACATTGATACTAATATATATTGATATGTATCTCCGAAAATATTCTCATCAACTTCCAATGACGAATATCCTTATAAAAGACCGAAAACTAATTCCTCCTACTCAGTGCAATGGCCAAATCAATTCTTTTACATGGGGTACACTCTATATCAATGTTAAATTACTATAAATAATTAACCCACCTTATCTATCAAGGATTTAGGTCATAATGTTAATGATATATGATAGATTCTATTGTTTAGGGTTGTCAAAAGTTGATCTTAAATCCCTTATATAAAATAAAAAGTTGACCATATGTTTTTATAGAAAAGGGTTAGTTATAGAACATAAATATCCTAAAATTTTTGATTGTTTTTTAGTTTTATTAATTTGAATATAGAAATAAAATTCAATACTATTTTATTTTTGGATTTCATGAAATGAAATCAAAATTCAAGATAAAATTGTATAGAACCAAATTTGGTTGAAAGGGTTCCAAATTATCAGGATTTTTTTATCATACAATTATTAAGTCAAAACCAATAATTTATTTCTCTAATCTATCTCTATTGTGGGACTGATCAAAGAATGAAAATATCCCTATGCATATCCACCTCACCTGTTCCCAGTGACGAGGTGGTGAACTCACTCAATTGGGGTAATCACTTTTTCAACATATTGATCCATCATATTCCATTCAACCCTCAACCCACATAAATATAATAATATATATGTAAAACAATAGAAACTAGTTAGAGTATTTATGATATGTGAGAGAGTATAATAATAAATAGAAATAACGTAGGATGACCAATGATCTAGTCCTCTTCCTCTCTTTTCCATATCATGGATAATAATTGAAAATTATAAAATTTTAAAGATGATATTAAGAATCTCATGAAGTCTCCCTGGGTGTAAATACATTAACTAAATTATCCATAACCATAGAGTTAGTGATTAATATGGAAGACAAATAAATAGAATCACAAATAACATAAATGTAATACAGTATTATATTAACCATAGTAAAATCCATTATAACAAATTTCCTATCAAAATCCCCAATCCCGGAACCTTTTTCCAAAAATAAGGAGGAGGGAAATATTTATATGAAGCGATGGGGTTATCTACATCCTTGTAGAATTCCAGTACAATGATAAATGGGTTGAACTATTCCTTTGATGACTTCCACAGGTATAAGATTATGGTCAATATTATTCTTACAGGAATAATCTCAATGACAACCAATTTCAGTTCCTTCCCACGACCACATGATTGATTATATGCTAGATGGGTTCCTCATGAAATAATCAGGAGTACCTAACAAAATTTTGTTAGAAAATAGATATGAGTTTTATTGTGACCGAATTTATTTTAGGAATTTCATATCTTCTTCACCTTGTCTAGATTTTAAAAAATTAAAAAAATCTCATGAATCTTTCACTACCTCAGAAAATATACTATATAACAGTCTTATGTTAAAAAAACTTATTTATCTACTAAATTGATGATAAATGTGTTTTATATCAAATTTTGACAATATATATAGCGACCCAATCCTTTAACACATATTTTTACTTGAATTTTTAACAGAAACATCCAATAATTATAAATTAATGATTGAGAGGATTAGTGTGTTTGGAAGAATAGATTAATAACATACCAAAAAGACACTAAAAATTATATTATTATTTTATTTTTAATAATGTAATACTAAATCCTTTTAAGATATTAAATATCTATAGGATATCTTAGGAGATACTAAAAATAAATGTGTGATCTAAAAATCCCAATTAGGTAATAAGCTTGATAAAGAAACATAACAGGTAGTTAAACATATAACATGATATCATAAAAGTGAAGGATCAAGAGTACTCATATATAAGAATGAAATAAATAACACGACATAAAAAAATATTATAAACATATAAAATGTTAAATAAACACAAAAAAGGGAATAAAAATGAGTCAAGGACAACTTCTTAGAAAATATCACTTGGTGGAAAAAGTCCCATAATGCATTAGGTTTACTCTCTAATCCCATAAATAATGTCTCATGAGACAAAAGCATTACCCAATACATTAAAGTGTTATATTAGTGAAAAAATCATGATATATTCATGAATTATGTGTTCCAACAAAATAAAATATATCATAAGGAATAATCATAATAATTACCCATGTATGGAAAATGCGCTGTATAATATTACCTTATATCATAATAAAATATGTTTCCTAATGATGAAATTTGAGAAAAGAACAAAATGCATGAATTTCCCCATAAAAGTTATGGATCATAAGATATGCATATATTTGAGTGAAAAATATATTTAATTTATTGTCATTGCATAATTTTAATTAGATATATGTAATGTGAATTAAATAGATAATGGTCATAACCTGAAGAAAACAGTAGTTTAGATATATCCCTTACCTCGAGTCCAGCTCATCGGGATCATTATTTATCTTCATGAATAATAAATTTATTTCAATTATTACGCTATTAATAACCCTTTTCTATTTTATTATTTCTTTTTATTTTATTTATTATCTTTCTATATTAAATTACCTATTCATTTTGGTTTAAGTCAGATGTTTTGAAGATATTTGAATTATATGTCCAAAATAATTTTGGAAAGTTGAATGAGGTCAAAGAGATTAATATAATGTCATAAAATAAATTATCATGAAATAATTACCACGTTTAAAAATAAATTATACTTTTTAAACTAATCATGAAATAATTTTTTAAGAAATTAACTACGTTACGATCATGGAGATGGTAAAATGTACATACACATGAGTAAAATTTCTATTTTTCAACGACCATGATGGGAAAAATGTAAATATTATTTTAACAATATATAATTATAATTATTTAATAAATATAATTTTATTTATTTAAATACACTTATATATACTTTCTGTGTGATGTGGTAATGAAAAACGAATCAAATCACTTCGTGAAATATGTAATCCACACGTACTGATGAACGAAATTATAATTTTTATATGAATGGAATGGTAATAAAATATATGATATATTAATTTTATATAATAATAAATATGTCATGAATATGATATATAATCATTAAATCCATCATTATAAATAGATTTGAGAGTTGATCATGGATAAAAAACTACATCGATTCGTGTGGAGGTAATCACTTTACACACAAATGATTGTTTCATTTCCCATTTTATGGAAGTGGTGATGGAATTACGTTATGGAATTAACATAAAAAATATCATTATATATTTACAAACTGATGTTAATATATCAACTAGGTTTAATAATATTTAAATTATTTTGATGAATAAATAAAAAAATTCTTGGTAAAGGATGAGACATCTTATTCGGATAACCTCATTATGTTTACACTAAATCTTCCTTAGGTTGGTTTTATAATAAAACCATGGAATCTGTGACCTGTTCAGGCGATTAATAAATCTATTTGTATAGTATTGGACAATCTAAAATGATCTTTATGTATGTATAGGAGAGGTGATGGGGTGTCCTTTTATAAGTGGAGGAGGGAACCCACTACGAAATTTTCAAATAGAATACAAAATGACTAAGTAATTCCAAAAAATAATACATCCAAACCTAAAAATTATATGTTACAATAGTATAAGTTTAAATGATTTCCATAAAAAATGATTTAGATAAGTATAATTAGAAATATTACCATTATTTTTTGTTTCCATCCCTCAGTAGACCCGTTTTAACATTAACTTTGGTAAAGATTGTTTGTTATTTTTATTTTCATTAAGATGAAAAAAATTAAGATGACTTACAAAAAATATTAATTATTATGATTCAAAATACGAAAACCATTTTATCAAATTCAATTTTTAGAATCAAAAGAATTTAATTAAAAATAATACTCGTAAAACGTGTTGAAAATTTATTTTATAAGAAATGCATTTTTCAAGCATAATATGATCTTACATTAACTATATGAATATTAATAATACTTATATAAATTAATATTCATATTTCCAGACATATCATATATAAATTTGATTGAAATATTTTATTATTAAGGGTTATTTTAATCAATTAAAATCAATAAAATTTATGCATTAATAATTGTTTTTAGAAAACTCTGTTTTTAAGCTTAAAAGTAAACATATACCAAAGTCATGAAAATTGATAATTCAAATGAAATTAACTAAATAAAATCGGTTATATTTAACTTCAAAAAAAATATAAAATATAATGGGGTATTTTAAAATATTTATTTAATATAAATAAATTGTAGTATTGGGTAAACAAGAAATTTTCATGATTTACTAAAAAATAAATCCTTCTAAAAATACCAAAAAAGTCTCCATAAGTAAATTTTAATATGATAATTACATAAATAATGTTAATTCTATCAACTAAATTTTATAAATCTTCCATAAACTAATTATACTATTTTCTAAAAAAAATAAACAATTTTTTTTGAAGAAAACACATTTTTGATGTATAAAATGTCATTGTAGAAACATTTAGTGATTAATTACTATGAATTTATAAAAAAGTTTTTCATTTAATGGGAAATTTTTATATATATTTCATAATAGTTTTAATATATATCATACCGACAAATTTATGGATTAGGTTGTAATGTTCCTATTTAAATAATAATATTTCTTGGTTCATTTATGATTTGTTTTTTTCATATATGCTATCAAAATAGTTTACTTTTTAAAAAACATGGGTTGTTACATTTTTCCACCTTAAGAAATTTATATCTTGATATTTTATATTAAATACGAAGGTGAAAATATGGAAGTGTATACCTACTTCATGGATTCATCCTGTTCCCACATTTTCTCTTTATATTTATTGTTCCTCCATAATAATTTGACTAGTTTAGTTGTCTTATTGCATAGAACTTTATCTCTATGATATAATATTTTCAAAACACTCTCCTAAAAAGAGATATTGTTTTCTAGATATAATAGATAGGAATTTTTTACATGTGAGGAATTTTGTATGTACTTCTTCAAAATGGATACATGGAACATGTCAAGTAGTTAAGAAAGGGTTGGTGGGAGTGCTAGTCGATAAGACATAACATCGATGAAATTGAAAATATAAAAGGGGATGATGTAAATTGGGATAACTTTTACTTTATTCCCAAAACTCATGGATATATTAGATGAATATATGTGGAGAAACAATTTATCAAAAACCTTAAACATCAGGTCTCATTGATGATTTTCAGCATAACTCTTCTGTAAACTCTAAGTAGTTATGCTGTGTTATTAAATGGTCTTGACCTTTTCTACCTTTTCCTCAACCATTTATGGTTCCAACGTCATATTTTAATCAACTTAATCACAATCTAAATGTGTTCTGAAATGTTTCATGTGATGTTATTTATAAAGATGTATTTGGATACCCGATTGAAAATTATTATTGTATGAGAAAATGACCAAAAGAAGATGTTGGGACCATCTTCATTTGATGTCCTTCAAGCATGATCTCAACATTTATTAAATGGTATACATTTTTCTATTATATTAAACATCAATTTTGGAATGATAAGTCATACTAAAGTTCAATGTAGTAATTATATCATGTTGTAGGCCTATCAATAACATGGAGGTAGGTCTCAAATATCAGCAAGATATAATCAATAGAGGTGTTTCATGTATCTTTAACACCCCTTTGATCTAGATACTTTCAAATTTATCAAGTTAGAAGTCCTATGAAATATCTATAAAGTGATACATCTTGGTATGATGATCTAACACAACCCATATGAAATTATTTCTTCTTGTTGTCTTTGGAAAATAAGGAAAAAAGTCAATAGTGATGTTTTCCAACTTTCATATAATCATGTGTAAAGGTTGCATCACAGCCTTAGAATTTTATACTTTCATCCTTAATGAGACTATATTCAAGACACATTGATGCTTATTCATCAATCTAATTCTTCGTATATTCCAAAAAATCTTGACCTCAATGATATCAATATATCATTGTGCTTCATGTGTGGATGGAGAAGGAAGAGATATGTGCATCATTCAAAAAATCATTCCTTATATATAGATTTTATGGCACACATAGTCATTAACCAAATATTAAAAATAAACCTTTATAAATTTCTAACTTCAAGGATTTTCCTTTTCTTATAGCCTACACCTGGTTCTAAATATCAACATAATCTCTTTGAAAATACTTTATCTTCTCCAAAAAGGATGGTTGAGAAATAATTTAACAAAGGATGATGTTCATTCCTTCATGATTCATGTGTGAATACTTTTCATGTATAAGAAGACTAGATCCTTATCAATTATGATCATTGATAAATTCACTAGAATATTTCTAGATAGATAATTATCCGCTTTTTTTCTTTCCATGGATGTTAATGGACTGAGAGGTCACAATCATTGATCAGGTATAACCATATTTTCTAGCGCATATTAAGATTATTATGTTTTAATTGGTATTTGTGTCTCTTATGATACATATTTATTTCAAAAATCTCCCCATAGTTAAAATTTACTAGATATTTAATGAGAGGATCATTGTATCCCACAACAAATCATGTTTTGGATAGTTTTTTTCATGAACTTTCATCTTCCATAAAGAATATGCTACAATTTCTCATTCTCCATTAGTACATATCCCAAACCATTTTTAAGCATCAGTATATACCCTAAAAATCACCCCATTTAAGGAAATGAGAGTACTTGTGTAGTGATAATTCACTCATTAAACTCCTTAATTCTAACTTCACATTCACTAATCAAGGGAAAATAATACACCCTTCTAAATTATATTGGTTAGTAGGTTTGAAAATCTTGAATCTATTTTCACAAATCATTTTTAATACCAAAATATTCAATCGAAACTATGAATCTTAAATATAGATGCTCGTATTTACCCTTAAAATATTAAAATTTTCTTTTAATTTTTCATATATATCCTTTTACTGGTGATAACATGCCCAAAAAATGACATTTCCTTCCTCCATAACTCACATTTACTATACTTTTCATACAAATCCTCTTTTTACAAAGTTCTCCTCAAAATATTCAAATTCCCCTAGTACTTATTTTTTATAGTATATCACAATATCATATATAAATACTTCTAATTTTTTTTCAATGTAATATCTAAATATTGTATCTAATAAGTCCATAAGGATTTCTCGTAAATTAGTGAGTTGAAAAGGAATCACTCTGAACTCATTATGGCTCTAGCTTATTCAAAATAATGTATTGGCAATATATTTCTTATTTACCTTTAATTGGGGTATCCTAATTAAAGGTCCACCTTAGATAATTTTTGGTCCCCACATAGTTGATAAAGAAGTAATATATACCTGGAAAGGGATACATGTTCTTTTTGATGATTTTATTGTGTTCAAAATAATCAACGAACAGGTGAAATGACACAACCTTCTTCAGGAGGAATAAGACCGATGTACCCCCCAGTGAGACCCTGAGATATATAAAACCCTTTTCTATTGTCTCTTATGACTCCTTTTTTAGATATTATAACTCAATGTTGGCCATTTTTACAGAATCTTTGATATAGTAATAGATCTAGGAATAAGTTAGTTGAGAAATCAACCTCCTGACTAAGAGGAAGGCCAAAAAACTCTTTTGGGGAATGCATCTGTATAATCCCTCATAATAAGAGTGTCTTAAAGCATGATTATATGCTTTTTATAAATCATTCTAGCGAGATATGATTTATCATAATAATATAATATCCATGATTGAACCGATGATTCAATGGAAAATTCATTCTCCTACTTACACTTGTATATAATCATTGGATGAATTAGGATGTGAAGAATGATATCCATTTATTGATTGTTGTTGTTTTCTTCATATAATAATAGCAAATACATGCCCATTATATCATTTAACTCCCCTAAAGATTGTAAGAAAATATTTTCTGATAGACTCATTCAACAAACATTGATGGGGGATGATTTATATTCTTTGGAAGTAATAATTTCTCCATTTTCATTTCTTCCGGATATCTCAACAACCAAGTTTTGAGGTAGTGTGTGAATAGTTTTATTAAAATTACTAGATATGAAATAATTAAGAAAACTATAATCACTAAGTATGATCACTCTTTTGAATTAATAACAAACATACCAATCACCACATCATTTTTAGGATCTACCACTACAGTAGTGATAACATATGGTTCCCCTTTCTCTCTTGGTCTTGGAGGTTGTTGTTGATGATTGATTTAAAAAAATCAATTATTAAGTAATTGGCTTTCATAATTCACATTTTACATTCATTTGAAACAATACATTTTAGGCCAAGTGTTTATTTAATCCTTCTTCTCTTCTTATACATTAGTTGGTTTCTACATTTCCCTTTCGGTATTGATTATCCTGATTCCCTCTTTTCCATATTTTTAACAAATTTTGGTTCTAGGACCCAATATATATGTTGATTCTTAGCCCATATTCTATATGTTGGATTTTGTTTTTTCTTTGTTCCAGGATATTTATCGATTGATACACAGAAAGAAAACTGAATTTTAATTTTTTTTTGTCTTTAGTATAATGAGACCACTATGAGTCACTAATCTCTATAAAAACATTGAAGGAATAAAGAACAATATTTTCATAAGGGAAAAAGTCCCAAATCATTAATTAATTTCACTGACTCATCCTTAACCCATTAAGGAAATATTATACCTTATTATCATTGTTGATGAAAATGCCAGAGGTGTACTATACAAGCCTTGTGATGTTATCCTCATATTCCCCGATAGACTCATCTTCTGTTTACTTTACTTTGAGAAAATCCCCCACCAATTTAAGGTCAATAATTTAGGGAAAATATTTATTAAAAAATATTTTCATGAAGTTTTACCATTTCATGGAATGAATATAGTATTTGGAATTTGAGTTCTTGCTTAGTGTCCACCATTGATCAACTTCCAACTCAATGCGATAAATTACCAGCACACCATTGTCTTACTATTATCCTTTGAATATAGAAAATATATTCCCAATAGAGTTCATACATAGTTCCATAATGAGGGGATTAGATGATCTAAAAAATTTATGAGGCCTTTGTATCATAAAATAGTCGACTATAACTTTCTCTTTCTTAGGAGGAGGATGTTTTTCCACACGATTCATGATATTATTCTTAACTTTAGCTAGTTGATCAAGTACTATGATAAATATTTTGGCTCTCACTCCGATAAGGATAGGAATATCATTGGGGAAATCATCAAATTTTCTATAATGTTGGTTATTGGAATAATTTATCATATATTCCACCATTAAATGAAAATAATAAAAAAATAATATGGGAATACATTAACACACTAATGTGACACTTGTAAACTTTTAAGGGATAACATATAAATGATACTTATATACTAACTTATGAGTATCGAGGTATAAATATTTTTTTCCAGGGTAATATTTCCTATTTGTGTTTTAACCAAATAATTTTTTAAATTCCATCATAATGGTTCATAATGTGTTTGCGAACATCCAAAACAAACCCCATAGGAGTGTCAAACTAGGTTCATGACATGGTATATTGTTTTACAACCGATGATGATCGATTCAAATACAAATGAACCCCTTTTAAGATTTATTACCATTATGTATAACTTTTCTAGATCAGTATCAACTTAGAGTATCCACAGAGTGATGTGATTATTTGAAAACCACTAGCTTTATCCTTCACTAAAATTCCCAGACATTTCCTTAAATGTTAAATTATTCCATAGGGTTATCACTTAGGTATTCTAGTATTTATCTCAAAAAATAACTTGACCTTTCTATAACACCAACTAGAGTGACATAATACTTTTTCACATATTATAACATGAATTTTTTATACAAACATCCAATATGTACTAAACAAAGATCATGTGGCCTATCTTAGTTAAAATACCACATTTATAAAATATCTGAGAAAATTAAACCATTAAATCCTTATTTTATTATCAATAATGAACTCCTAAATCCATTTGAGATCCTTAAACTACATAGGGTAAACTAAGGAATACATAAAATAAATAGATGAGCTAAAAAACCCAGTAAGGCAATAAACACGATAAGGAAACATAACATGTGAGTCAAACACATGCATTGATATCATAAAATATAAGGTTAATGAGTAATCATATAGAAAAATAACATCAAGAACATGGTATCATAATATCATAATAATATATGAAATTTAGAGAAAATAGAAAATATGAAATAAGCATAAGGGAAATATATCATCCTGGAGAATATCACATGGTGGAAGAAGTCACTTGATGTATTAGGTTTACTCTCTTTTCCCATACATAACATCTCATGAGACAATGACTTTACCAAATTCATTGGCATGATATATGGGCACACCCATCATTACATGGTCATAATTAATGTGTTACAAAAAAAAAGAAATAAATTGAATGAGAAAAAAATAATAATTAACCATGGAATGAACATGGGTTGTAAAATCATTAATCATATAATAACTAAAGAAAAATTTATAATGAACACATTTCATAAATAAAGGTAATTCATTTTATGAAACCCTTAGATGTCAAAATATGAACATCATGATTAATAAAGTATATGAAATAAAAAACAAATATTATAATAGAGTGTAAAATCACGACACAACACATAATATTTCTTTCTAAATAAATTTAATCAATTTGATATCTTACTATGCACACAACATTAGATTTTAATAAAACACAGTATTCTGTTAAAATATTATTATTTAAACATGACCATTATAAACTAGACAATATATTGGAATGTATGAATCTGAATAAATAAATTATAAAAATTATATGGTTTAGACATGTATAAAATAAAATCAATTGTAATATATTTATTAGAAATATAATAAGAATTATTTTAAAGAATGAATTGTTTTCTAAAAAACTATATTTTCTTGAAAGGTTATTTAGTATTTCTTCGCACACATAATTTAAAATTATTTTTTTTACAAATTTTAGAAAAATTATTTTACAATATAAAATCCATTTTTTAATATTACATGTTAAAATTATCTTTGGTTTAATTTTCGGTAATTTTATAAAAATATTATTTTTTTGATGAGTAGTTGAAAATACCAATTTTTATTAAAAAATTAATTTTCATTTAAATTATTTAAAAAGATAAAATATATTTTTAATTAGGTTTAGCTTAAAATTTGTTAAATTATATTACAATATAACTAATTTAGGGAATTTTAATGGATTTTATATTTAATTATGATATAAAATCTTTTTAAACATTTCATTGATTTTCTGTGGAAAAAACATTTATTGACACATTTGCAAGTTTAATTTTAGATTGAAAAATTCGACTTCTTTGAATTTTATTTTTTAAAATATATTAATTTTTTATAATCAGAATAATATATATTATATATTAAATTCAACTTATTTTTTTGTCGTAATGAATAGTAAAAATAGTAAATATTATTTATCTTTTTAGGGTTAAAATGGGTTTTCCAAGGGTTGAACTAAAATATAAGTGTTATAATTTAACCAAAACTTGTATAAATTATATTTTATTGATATATTTAAACTTATACCTTTCATAGTTTTGTAAAGATCCATTTCAAAGCCTTTTTGAATGTGTAAAAGATGTGTATCACCTTTGTTTTTAAAAAATTCCAAGTTTGTCCTCTACCCCACATATAAATGGCGAAACCCTCTCCTATCCTCTTCACACTCCCAAAGGATTTTGGTTTAGAAAATAACTTAAAACATATCTTACTTATATCCCTATAGAAATATTATAATACAGGGTTTGATCAGAAATACAACCTAGGAAGGATCTTAGTGCAACCCGAAAGAAGTTATCAAATTAGCATTGCTATTTTGTTTCTTCTACAAACTCATTAAAATATTATTAAAATTTATTTTATAATAACCTTATTATATTTTATATAATTATATTTTGTTATTTTAATTTAATTACCTATATCCATCTAATCTTTCATTATATGCAAACAATAAACCATTTATTGTGTGTATAGAGGACTTCCTCCTCACGAACATATGTAATTCATTTTCTATCACCAAATATCACAATTAGATGTATTAATGTATTCAACCAATTTATATGGTATTTATGAAATTTATATACTCATGTAATTGTACTTACACATCTGAGTTCTTACCTTCTAACCCATTGGAAGACCACAATGTCGTTCGGAATTACGATAGACTACTGCCCCACAAACCGATGTGATGTGTTTTTTCCATCTTAATTTTCCTTGGATGGTAATGAAAATATATTTAATGTGTTTATATTTAATTTCTAAAATAATTATACCCCTTCATTTATAATGTAACAGATTCTTTATGACCTTCCAACCTGTTTGAATACAATAACTCCACTCGTGCATACGTGTGAACTACCACCTCCACATAGCGATGTGTAATGTTTTTCATTTTATTTATTCATAGATGGTAGTAAGTATAGATGTAGTGAATATATGTAATATATATTACATAATAATTAAACAATAAATCTTTATATATTATTTACCTTCCTTTTGTTCCATATATAAGGAAAAATATAAACAATATAAATACGTATGTATGGCCTACCATCTCAATGAATATTCTTCTATATTTTATATCTATAACTTTTATAGATAAATATAAATACATATATAATGAATATATAGGAAATTTTTATCATTTTTAAAATTATGGAGTTTAATTAACCATGATTAAAGTAAAAATACCAAAATTACCAAAACAAAACATACATATAAAAAATTAGTTATCACCAAAAATAGTGATTTTATAATTGAGTGTTTGATAAAAATTTAATAAAATTTATATAATTAAATTATATATGGTATGATATATAGTATTATATTTCTATAATAGTTTTATAATTATGATATATTAACATTACACGAAATCAAGACACATATGAAGGAAGTTGAACATGAGGTAATGGTTTCGCGTCTCACTTTTACTTCTCTGAGGCATATACCTTATTCACCACTTAGTTGTTTTGCGAAGTGTATATACTTACCCTTTGATATTTTATTTAATGAAACCATTTATATTCATGGTATTTTATATTTCTATTGATTTTATTTATTTGAGAGGGCTTATTATTCATAAGTTACCAAACTGGTAATGGTTTATTTTTCAATCTCATCATTTATCGAGATTGTTTATCATTAAATTTATGATGATCAAATATAATGTTATATAACTCAATAAACTCAAAATTTTTGTTAATATATAGTCATACAGGATATTTTCAAGTAATAGTTCCATTTTCCTCTCTTCAGTATTTAAATTAATTAGTAAAATGATTTTAAGAAAATCCAACCTTATTTCTCTTTTAAGTCAAAAATCCATTTCTATTACACGTCATTTTTTAATCATTTTTTTAAATGTTTTTAAAATTACAAATTTTTTTAAAATAAATATTTTCCTATCATTGGATTTTTGCAAAATTTTATAATTGGAATCATTCTATTATTTTCTAAACAAGTTACTTTTTGATGTTTTTTACCATTAATGGGAAAGGAATATTCACTTTATCATATGTTGAATATATATAAATTAATACTATTCTGACCATTCATTTAATTGAAGATTTTTTAAAATTTTTAAAATTATGTTTTTATTGAATGTTTTTTTAGTATTCTAGAAATTTTTGGATTTTTAATTTTTTTTTTAAAATAGAAAAAGGATATTTTCATCTAGAATGTTTTTAATATATTTTTATAATATTTCTATTAGTTAATGAAAAAATAAATTATTTTAATTATTACTTCTTGGGATTATTTTGTAATTACACCTTGCTTATTATTTCTCTAGATTATTTATGATCATTTTTATTAACGATATTATATTTTCATACAATTAAATATATTATTCATGATGGTTTATGATTATATTTATTGATTGAGGATATGATTAATTTTTTTTACTATTTTTAAATTCAAATGTTTTCATTGATTATGTTTCACAAATATCAAATGATTATTTTATTAGATATAGTATTTGATGGGAGGGGCCTACTATATCCCATCGATGCATGTTTAGGTCTAATAAGACAAACTATATTTCGTATTTGGAAGAGGCTTTACCCATTTGTGTAATATTTATTAGTAAAAGTACTTGAATGTATGTTTATGATATTTGAAATTATTAATTTCTAGAGTATGATACTTTTTATTTATCTCCATGTGATTATTCAATTAGTTAGAATATCAATTGAAATGATTCAAGCTCCGACGACTATTTACAAGGAAATATTTAATTACCATTCATTCCTTCCATATTATTCTTGATGTTCATGTTATTAATTAAATGGAATGTGTTTTAGTTATTTAACATTTAATATTAATTATTAATTATTTATTCATGATATCTCCCAATGTATGCTTACTCTTACTAAGCATCTGTGTTTAACACATTCTTGTGTTTCCTTTCACTAGAATGATAGGAAAAGTTTTAAGATGGCTTTTTGGGGACATGCTAGAGGGAATAAGGATGATGTCATGGAAAATATATTTATATTTTGTGTTCTAAAATATAAATTATATTTCAAATTTTATATTCTTTATAATGACTACTAAACTATTATGTTCTATGGGATGTGATCACTTATATCTAGTGCCAATGTAGAAAAGTAACCACCAAATTTTTCTATTGGGGTCTAGGTATTTACACATGTATTACCCTATAAAAAGTTGGAAAAAGAGTGAGGTATATTTTCAAGAGATATATATATATAAGTTATAATAATTTTATAACATTAAATAATATGGAAAACTGTGTTTGATAGAGTATGTTTATAGCCTCAATAAAAGAGTGGTTTATAGAGATCCCTTACCTTGAGTTTGATTTTTTTTATACATTATTTATCTTCTTGAATAATATAATTATGATAAAAATTTAGGTTCTTAAGAGCCTTTTTAAAGTTTTTTATTCCTTTTATCTTATTTATTATCATGTTATATTTAGTTACTCATTCATTTAGTTTCAAATAAGACGTTTTGATAATGTTCAGAACATATATCCAAAAATCTCTTTGGAAAGTTGACAAAGGTCCAAGATATTATTAATTAATAATTTATAGTATAATAATTATGAAATAAATATAATTTATATACATAAAATATACTTTTAATATCAATAATTAATGAATTTTATGAAAAATGAACTAAGTTATGACCATAGAGATGGTTGGCCGTATGCACGCATGAGTAACATTTTCATTTTCATTGATCATGAGGGAAAGAAGGTAGGTATTATTTTATATTTAAATAATTATATTTATATGATAAATAAAATTTTATTTCTTTAAATATAGTTATATATACCATCCATGTTATGCGGTATTAAAAAAATGTGTTACATCACATTGTGGAGGTGGTAATCAAAGAGTACACACAAAGGACATTATCATTTTTCTATGAGTGGAAAGGTAAGAAAATATATGATATATTAATTATAAATAATTGGAAAAATTACATGAATATAATATATATACATTAAATATTTCATAATAAATAGCTATGATTAGTGATGATGGAAAATTAATTACATCAGTTCGCAAGGTCGTAGTCCACCGGATATGTGAAAGATGATTTAATTTTCTATATTATGGAAGTGGAGATGGATTTAGGTTATTGAAATAAATTTATAAAATATTATTATATTATATAAAATGATTTTATTATATCATCATGGTTGAGTCATTTTTAAAGGAGGTATAAAATAATAAAATAAACATACATGGTTAAGAATAATTATTCTTTTTTTGGAAAACCTCCGTAGGTTTACAAGAAAAGCTTCATTAAGGTATGTTTTTTGATTTAAAAATGACTCTCAGATTTGTTGGGGGAGTAATGAAGGTAGTTTTTTAGTTATTATTCTAATAAAAATTATCATTAAGTGTAGAGAATAGAAGAGTTGGGGTGTCTTTTTAAAAGTATAAGAGGGACCCACATGAAAATTTCCTAAAAGTATAAAAAAGATAAAGTTATTTTTTTGAAAAATGATTTAAAATGGTTATAGATTCAAATTTGGGATACGATAGGGTTTTAATATTTCCATAAAATAGGATTTATACATGTTTTTTTAGAATAAATACCCTTATATTTTAGTTTAAACCCTTGTAAACAAGTTTTAACCTTACCCGTAGTAAATAAATTTTAATTTATTTAAAATTCATTATGGGGAAAATTTAACTTGACCTCAGTTCCCGATCTTAATTATAATTATTTCAAATATGGAATCCATTTAAACATATTAATTTTACAAAATTGTCATAATTAAATTAAAAATTAAACCTGCAAGGCATGTTAGTTTTTTTCTTCTTAAAATGAATCTTTTTCATGCATAAGACGATATTTCCATTAACTATATTACTTTTAGTTAGACATATATGGATTTAAATCCACATTATAAATATATAATTTAAAATTTCATTTATATAATTTCTTATTATATGTAATTTTAATTAATTAAAATCGATAACCATTATGAACTAAAAATAAGTTTCAAAAAACATCATTTTTAGCATAAAAATAAATTTATAACAATGTTATGAAAATTAATAATTAAAATAAAATTAAGAAAAAATTGTTCAAATTTCAATTTAATACTAAATCAAAAATATAATGTTACTTTAAAACCAATTTTTTTAATTAAAATAAATTATGGTATTTGAGAAATTGGTAGTTTTATCTATTCACAAATAAATCCATAATTCTTAGAAAATATTAAAATTTAACCCTATGTTAATTTTAATATGATAATTTTAAAAATTATATTAATTTTATCAAATAAAATTTTAAAATGTTTAATAAATTATTTATAATAGTTTTTTATAAGAAGAAATAAAAATAATTTTTGATGAAAACATATTTTTGAAAGGGCCTTTCTATATACATTTATACCAAATTTTGTTTAATACTATTCATATCCTCCAATTTAATTACTAGGTTATAGAATTCATATTTATATAGTACAATTTTAATAGTTCATATTGGTTCAGTGCTACCTTTAACATAATTTATCGAATATTTTTTTCTTTAAAAAAATAGTTGTGTTACAATATATTATTTTCCAACTCCAAAATGATACAAACCTCATTGATAAGATAAAGACACTAATTTTCACCACCTCATAGATTTTTTTCATAAGGTCTAGGATAAGATATTTCTAGTTTCTTCGATAATCTATAGATCCTAAGAGATCACAATTTTAATGTACATTTTATTCAAGTTATGAATTAATTGATTTAAAACAATGAAAGATAAAAATTAAAATCCTATTATCAATTTAAAAATAGAATCAAAATATTAATCGATAGATTTTTTAATTAATTCAAGAAATGAACAAAAAACTCAAAATAAATATTTAACCAATTTATAAATTATATTTCAAATTTATAAACGTTTTAAAAATTAGTTATTTTTTATGGTTTATACTAAATGTGGAATTAATTATCATTGAAAAATAACAAAAATTTAAGAATAATTTTTATTTTATAACTTCTCAACATTTACACTATTTTACTCATTAAATAAAATTAATTCAACTATAAAAAATTATTATTCTACCTAGTTATAAACACATAGAATAGATTAAAACATATTCATTTATTATTGAAATTATCATGATTCCTCCCAACTATCCCACTTCATTTGTGTCAACTTTTTGAACCTTTAAATCCCACACAAGTCACTGCACAACCAACCTCACATATAAATTTTTCTTTTTAACTCTAAGAATATTTCAAAATATAGTAATTATCATCCTTATTGTTCATGGGATTTTACTATATGATTCCAAAGTTTTATTTTATATACTGATAGAAACTACTAAAGTATTATACTATTTTTATAATAGGTTATTCTAAGGTTAAGGTATGATATATTTAATGTTCATAAAATTACCCAATGATTATGAATGTTTTTTATTTACAATAAAATATATTTTGAGGAATGTATTTGAGATGAGATTTAAATGTTTTCAAGTCCGTAGAACTTATTCTGATGGTCTTCATAAGTTAATCATATTATAATATTAAAATGATATGATCATTCAACTAGATAACTACTTGAGGTTTTTGAGGATATCTAATTACCAAAAGAAGAGATGGACAAAAGTCAGGATGACTAGATGATCAAGAATTCATATAGATTTATAGTTTTACTTCAGGGTTCTCTAAAGACATGGTTAGATGATGTGTTTAGTTCACTTTAAATTCATGAAAATAAATTTGGTGGAAGATCAACGATGGTCTATATTGAGTTGATCAGAATATATTATGATCTATAATCGAGTAGAAGTAGTGGAATTACTAAAGGAAGGGAAGAGTAGAGACTATATAATTACATTCATTAGAAGTTGTTAGGTTACTTCAGATGAACATTGTGAATTCCCAACCATTATGATGATTCTGATTTGTATGTTTAAAGTTTATTAAGATTTGTTCATGATTCTACCCATGTTTTTTGGAAGTCTGGAATACTATTGATTCTGAGTGTTTGAAGAGTTTTTACTAAGTCAACACATAATATCCTCATAAGATATTGAATGGGATTGACTGAATAATTGATTGAACAGGAAATCCAAATTGAATCTCATGCTCCCTAGATTTATTAATGCAAATAGAACTATATGAATAAAATAATTTTTTTCAACAAAGTAATATTGATGAAACTATTCATTTTGAGTGAAGGAAAGTATCCAAATCCCAACCTACATTTCCTGAAGATACAATAGGTAAAATAAAGAGATGTTAATTTGAGAATATTTAAAGTTGAATAATTGGAAGACAAATGTTCTAGATTTTTATCTTTCAAAAATTTATGTTTTTGTGTAGAATATTTTTTTCTTTTAAAATGGATTGAAGTAAAGTTTGTATCTAAAAACTAAAAAGAACCAAAATAATAATCTTGTCTAGAGATATATATTTGGGTTCATTTTTTGGTATGGGATGATCCCTTCAAAAAACATTATAACTGATAATTGATTATTGTGGAAATAATATGAGTCATATATCACATTCATAGTGATGTATAGGAAATCTAATTTGAGCCAAAAAATATATTAATTCAATTTTCAATTAATTCCTCCCTACATTTTTTCATATTATTAACAGTTATTTTTATGCATTAATGGATTGATAACTTAACAAGTCCCAAAATTTATCTTAAAGATAAAAGATAATTTTAAAAAACAAAAAAAATTTCAATCCCCCTCTCAGTGGTTCACCCATTATTGGGTATCAAGAGTTTAATAGAAAAATATTTTCTCTATTCGATCCATTTTTCATCGATGGAGAAATTATATTCTGTTAATAACCACATTATCCCAACCATTAATGGAATATAATATTGTGGATAGAAGAATAAGATAATACAATATCCCTTATCTCTTGGTATGGAAGTAATGGACACTAGTAAGTTGGTTTCTATATAGAGAAAAGGGAAGACCTATTTTTTTTTACATGGAGAAATTGGAAGTAAATTTAAAGGCCTGAAACTATTCTCACTTCTTTTGGGACCACATTTACACTAAAGTGATGATTTTTCAACAAGATAAGTAAACTAGGTATAAATAAGAATTCATTTATAAAGGTAATTTAAATGTATATGAATGAAAACAAATATGAAGAGTAGTTATCTTTTGGAATTGACCATTGATAATGAGAAATATATTAATGATTATTTCACTATATTTAATTAAATCATTTATAATATCATTAGATTTTATGATTGTTTGATAAACATAATTATTGTGAAAATATTATTGACAAAATTACAGAATATTTTCAATCTTATAGTCTTATCCTTGGTGGATTGAAATGATTTATGTTGGGATAATCATTAAAATATTCTGGTGGCATATAAAATGGGGGAAGGATATATCTTTTATAAAAAATAATAAGGAAGACTTGTATCATTATGATGTTAATAAATTCAAACTAAATACAACAGTACATGAACCATATGATATATTAGATGATGATTATACCATGAATAAGGATCAAAAGAGAATAATGTATTCTATGTCTTGAAACTTTATGAAAGGGAATGTATTTAAATGTAAAATATTAGATTTATATTCTCAATATTAGTGGATTTTTACACTTTTCTACTAGTTTCACAAAGTGTAAATGTAATAAAGATGAAAAAGACAAGACAGATTAAAATCATATATAAAGAAGTGGAATAAAATTAAAAATAGATCTACAAATATAGATAATGGTTAAATTAAATTTACTTGGAATGTAAAATATAGTTTACTAAAAGAATAATATGAATAATTAGTAAGAGCAATATCATTCGATGAGGAAATTTTGGACAAATTTATGAAATTTTTGGATCATTTAAAAAATGAGGATATATCCAATGAAGAATAATAATAATAAGATGAATAAGAAGGTGAAATAACTTACCTATACCACATACTTATATAAAAAAATTAATTTTATATTTATAATGATACTAAAATTAAGAAGAAATTTCATTTGTTGAAAAATATAGGAGAATCGAAGAACCAGATTGAAGAATATTTCCTTGAAAAGGATAATAAATATATCATTGAAATCAAGAACCTAAAGTGGAAGGTGGATGAGTTAGATAAAAGTTTAATCTGTAAAGGTGTGAAGAAAACTGTAACTAAAGTCGAACTAGTTTAGAAACATTCTATGTGACTTGAAGTTGAAAGATGTTGAAGAAGTTGATAGATTCTTCCAACAAGGGAAGAATGTTAAAGTTGTATCTCCCTAAGATTTCAAAAAAATTAGTGTATAAAAATATGTTAATGTTTTTTTCCAATAAAGTAGAAAATTAATAGTTTTTCACTAACAATTCATGTGAGTCAATAAAAATAATTTTTACTTGGGTTAATAATAGTGTTTATAATTTATCCATAATTATAATGAACATTAAACAAGATTTCTGGATGAATTTTTACAAATTTACAAGACTAATGGATGTTGTATCATCTTTTAAACCAAAAAAATGTTTTCTAAAACTGATGTGTTTATCAAACTTATAGATGAAGGTTTAATGTTTTTTGTTGGTGTTTCTCAATATTTGGAAAAAAATCATATAATTTCTATAAAAAATGTCCCTCCCATGAATAGGAACATAGTTTAGGTGTAGAAACCCTCAAATAAAAGGGAATTTTTTTTCATAAGGATAGAAAAGACTCAAGGGAAACTAATTCACAAGATTAAAACAAATCTATAATGAATAAATATATATACTGAGAATAAACCAAAAAGATGGTGTGATCGAACAAGTCATTGTGTAGAGAAGTTTGCTGCTGAATTACTTGGAAAAATTTCATATGACTATAAAAAAATAAGAAAATAAAATGAAAATAAAATGAAATGTAATTTCTTATTGAAGATTTTATTAAATATATATAGAAAGGTATTACTTAGATTATTAAAATTATATGGTCCTCCCATATGATAGGGGATATTAAATTTTTCAGAAACATTAAAAAACATAATGGATGAGTTTTTACCTTTGTAAATTATAGTTTCTTAAAAATAAAAGGTTGGGGAAAAAGTTTGATAGATAACATAAAGTTAAAGTATCAATAAACTATTTTTATAGATGGACATAAACATAATTTACTATGTTTAATATGGATTGGTGATAATGGAAATAAAAATTTATTTTTTAAAGAAACTATAATATTATCTAATGAATAAATAATTAAAAAATAATTTATAAATGATTAAGAAATTGAACAAATTTATTTCATTTTGGAGATTGGTGTAACTCATTTTATCTTTGTTAGAAAGATGAAAATTAGTTAATAAATAATTTACATATTCTTCATATCCAAAAAATTTAAGAAAAATATCAATTGAATGGGATATAGAATAATTTCATCTACTGAAGAGAGACAGAACCATAATTTCTTTAGCATTTTAGATATGGAAGTTGACCGAAGGAGGATATCTAATGGTAGAAATTATGTCGTCTAGAACTCTTGATCTTATTAATTCTTATGTATGTGGAATGATGAGGAATCAATAAAAAAATAGTGAACTAAAATTTATCACATTTATTGATGATTTTACTTAAATTGCTATATTTTTGATAGGGAGTATAAACCTAATATGGCATAAATGTTATTGTTTTACGTAAGTGAAGATGAAAATTATATTTGGTCAAATTAGTGTAAGGTAAAAAATTACAATTGAAATGTACTTACACATAAATATTTCAAAGATTATGTTTAAAAAAAAGAATTAAAACATTAGTATAGTACTCCCTACACCACTCAAAAATATGTGGTTGTATAAAGGATTAAGAAACATTTGTTTTCAATTAGATATACCACGATTATAGAGTATAAACTCATTAAAATATTTTGTATAAAAATTAAATGTTCTATAGAACATGTTCATAATTTATGTTTACAAATATAGAAAGAAAACATTTCACCCTATGAGATGTGGTACAAGAATAAAATAATGGAGAAGTATTTGAAAGAGTTTAGAAGTCCATTACTAATGATGATAAAAAATTTGAAATTTAGAAATTTTTTTGAAACAACAAAAGAAAGAACATTCCTATGTTACAAAACCAATGAATAAAGCTAATTTTGTTGGAAAAATCATAAAAAATAGAGAACCATGTGATTTTGATGTAATTGGAACTGTGTTTATCCAAAAGGATAAGGAAAATGTGGATTCATTGAACCAAAAGAATATTCCAGAAGTTATTTTGAATGATAAGGTGAAGAGGAGTTAATTCATGAGTCTAATATCAAGAAAACATGTTCTGATGAATCTATTGATGTAGAATGTTTCCACAGAAACAAAACCTCAAGGGTTCATACATTATAAAATTAGGTTTAACTAAGTAATATAATTGGAAGCTATAAAGTTCTAGTTTAGATGATAAGAAATAATAGAATAGAGAATAAAATAGAAGTTATCTTTCATATTGAAACTTATTTAGTATTTTAAGTGGTTTAGTATAAGTAATGTTTAAATTCCATGAATTAAGTGTTAAAAAAATTAATAACAATTTTAGAAGGATTTTTTTTCAGTATGAAGAGGACATAATATTATCTGAACTAAATGGGTGTTAAGGAATAATCTTAATGAAAAAGGGGAAGTTTTATATAATAAATTATGGTTGTTTTTATATGATATTCCAAGGAATAAGGTGTTTATTTTGTAGAATTTTTTTTAGATTATTGAATGGTTTCAAAACATCGGAGTGTTTTTAGATATTCAAGTTCATTAAAAATACATGGTTTATCAGATGGAAGTAAATTATTCATTATTTGATAGAAAATATGAAGAATATGTTTATATTAACCAACTATAAGGATTTATAATTGATTAGGATAGTAGTAGGATTTATAATCTCAAGAATTAATTATATGGGTTGAAGTATGACCCTCATAACTATTACACTAAGCTTGATAATTTCATGAATATATTGAAAATTTATAAAGGAAAACATAATATCAACTTTTAGATAAAGTAGGAATGTTATATAAATATAATAGTCATTATGTAAGTTTATGATATAATCATTTTTGTGAAATCTATGATGAATTTAATGATTTCTAAGAGAAAATGAAAGTGTATTTTGAAATTTCATTTCTTGTTAAGATACATTTATTTATTGAGCTATTTGTTGTATAAAATTTATTTTATAACTTCCTTTCATTGGAAATGGATTAAAATGTTATATTAAAAAAGTTTTATATGGAATATTCAGAGGGTGTAGATGTTCTTATCTATGTTGGAGTAAATATGATAAAATATGGATCCAATAAAATTATTAGTTAGATATGCTTTTAGAATTTAATCAAAAGATTACTATGTTTAACTATATATGAATTAGACATTTTTATATATTAAAATGTATTTTATTTTTGGGATTCATTTGTGTTTACTAATATAGTAGGTATATATTTTTTACATATAATGGAATCCAAATTTCTTATTGAAAACCTTTCGTTCACTCAATTTTTTTAAATGAAAGTTATGTTAAATGTATTTTAAGTTATTATAGTAGATATATTGTAAAAGTTTTATGATAATGATAGAAAAAATAATCATTCAATGAACCTATTCTAACACACTAAATAAAACACATTAACATCGAGTTTCATTTCATCATGGGGAAAATTTCTTCGAGAGAAATAATACTAGGGTATTTCTAAAAAAGTATTGAATTGATGATATTTTCATAAAGGAGGTACCCAGGGAAGGATTATTGGATGTTAGGTTGAAAAATAATGTTTTTCCTTCCTTATAACTTAAAAAAAGATAAGTTAAGATCTCTATAATATTCCTTAAATTATTTAATGGGGAGCGTGGTGTAACTATTTGTCCTAATGAGGTGTATAAAATTCCCTTTTATCCAATAATATGAGGATAAAGTTATTATAAATATGGGAGATGAAAACTATGGTAGTTCGATTGAGGGGGAGTAAATTAGAATCACTTGGCCATAATTTCACGTCATCAGGAGATCTAATTCTCCCAAAAACAAATCATTATATAGAATTGTATTTCCTAGACTTTTCTCCTAGAGAAAGGTCATGTTTATGTTGGAAAATATTTTTCTTATTTATAATAGTTTTTGGTTAATAAAATAATCAGATGGGGGAGATTGAAGTTCCCCAAATATTATAAATTTGATTTATTTTTTTTACTAAATATGGAATGACGTTTTTAAATAATGATATAATTTTTTCGAGTAAAGATAACTATGTCTAGAGGATTTTATAAGTTCACCAAATCACAATGTTTAAAATAATAATACCATTTAATAGAATGAACTATGAAGGACTATGAGGTTTTCAGAATACCATCACAAAAGATTTATGAAATTCAAGATGACTTAATGATTTTGAATTCATGGATAATTAATGTTTTATTGAAGGGTGGTCTTGATTTTCAGTCATAAGTGGTTTGTACTACTCCTTAACGTCATGAAAATCACTTTGGAAAAATCATATCAATGATTCAAAGTGATTTTTTCAAAAAATGTATTGTTTAGATGTTTAGAAAAAGCAAAGGGAGAACTTAAAGAATTGAATTGAAAAGTCTATGTGAGTATATTTTCTAGAACATGTTGATTAACTTCACATTTAAATTATGAATTAAAAACATTTTGAAAATGATGAGTTGGAAGTAAAAATATTACAATATAAATATTATGATTCAAGTTGAGTCTTGTGGGAGTCTTGAATACATTTGACATTGAGTGTAGTAGAGTTTTTGAATAAGTAAAAAACTGATACCCTTAAAAGATAATAAATGTGGTTGAATTAAGATTTTACTGATATCTAATTAATAATTATAAATTTAACTCCTTGTATTTATCAGTGTCAATCCAATTAAATAAAGGGGAGGAGTGTTTTCAATGAAAAAAATTCTATTGGCTGAGAGAATTTATAGGGAAGGTGAATATTTAAGGGCCGACCCACATTTAAGAAAAGATACACTAAGACGAATGGGGATATCTCTATGTTGAATAGAATAAATGTTTTTGAACTATAAGATAAAAGTTCTATACATATTTGATCTAGAGAGTAAATTTTACGATCCTAAACCATTTTTATATTAAAATATTTTCATTGGAAATTATGCATCTTTCAATTATTGGGAACTAGTATAATCATCTTATGGGGAGAAATAAGCATTGTAGGCATATTATGGTAATGTATGATCACTTCACACAGTATTTTAATTGATTATTGATTATATAGGAAAATCTGTAACTTGGACATCCGAATCAAAACATGTATTTGGTACCGTCATTAGAGCTGAATCTTGTAACTATATAATTGTATTTCTTTCCTATTTACATCAATGCATATGATTATGCATGAGTTTTTATATTTGAGTGGATCAAGACATTAATAAGTCACATATGATAAAAGTTAATAAATTTAATATGTAAAAAGGAATAACTAATTTATACCCCTTTCCTAGTGGTTCACCTATTCCTAGGTATCATGGTTTAATGGTGGGCAGCAGAAGAGGAGTTTTTAATCCATTAAGAATATTAAAAGTTATGATTTTTCATGTGTAAAATAGTGAAATAATATCACTAATACATTTTTAAATTGTAAAAATTTTATCTCCCGTTTCCCATTTGTTTCTTTTGTGTGTTTCATAACCAAGATTGTGAAAAATAATGAATAAAACTTCACCATTTCTATATATTTTTTAAATATAAATTTTATCATGTTCTATTTATTTTTTACATAAACATATATTTATAATATATTTTTCATTGTTGATAATGGGAAAAAAATTGTTACAATAAAATTATATATCTTGTATAAAAACTTCCAAAAAATGATTTAGGAACCCATTCACTCAACCTAAAATTATAGATTTATCCTCTTGAATTCCAATATAAAAACACCTTCTCTATACTTGATGAAAATGTAATAAGGTATTTACCAAAGTTATTGGTAGTAAAGGATAATTAAATATTTCAATATAGATTACCTAATAGTAATTTCATGTTTTCTAAGGATTAAGATGGGTTAAATATTAAAGGGGACAAAAATAGATGTTAATTGTAAAAAGATCTTTTTTCATTAAATGACTAAACCAATCATAAATATTTCACACTTGAATTTTATTACTTCAAATAGAAAAATAGAAAGTTATAATTTATTGACATGACATTAGAATCCCTAAAAATTGATTATATTGAAAAATATGAAAGAAAATGTTATATTGGATCTTGAGTAAGGGATCTAAAAAATTTTGGTTAGTTATTTCATGGATTAAGAATTCATTCCTAGTTTATTAACATAAATTAAATTTCATAAAAATAATATGAAAAATCTCTCTAAAATTATATATATTCAATAGTTCATAGACTAATTAATTCCTTAAAACAAGAATAAAATACTTCACTAGGTTGTATAACATTTAAAGATCAAATTTCCTAACATAAAATCACATTAGAAAAAAAAACAACATGGATAAATTTAAAATATAGTCCTTAAAAAATTCCATGAAAAATATTCTAAAAATTTCTTAAATAAGATTAAATACACCCCACACTTATTTAACATTTCTCTGTTATTCTCACCAAAATTAAGAAACCAGTAACCAAAAATATGTTTAAAAGGGTAAAAACTACCTAGTTATTTTTCCTAGTTGTTTTGAGTTAATCTATTCCTCATAGTCCTCTTTATAAATCCTTTATTTATCCCCCTTATTAGTTATTTTCACTTAAAAATATATAATAAAAATATTAGTGAAACAATTGATTTTTTTGGAAATTTATAAGAAGAAATAAAAGAAAATAAATCTTGGTTTAACCCCGATGCATGTATAAGGTTTTTATTTTATGTAGTTGATAGTTTTGGTGTTCAAAATTAATTAATAGAAGGGGGGTGGATTGATTTTGCTGTTAAAAAGCACCATTTGGAATTTTTTTCCAATCTCTATAAGTAGACACTAGACTTATAGAGCCTCATGAGTAGAGTAAAACATTCTAAAACCCAAAATATATAAAGAAAAATGAAACTATGGTGTATAAATAAATAAAGGGATATATATTTTAGTGAGTGATACTCCCTATATATGATATCCCATTTTATTTTTAGGGAGTATAGGATTTACCCTAGGTCCCAAATCTTCTTGATCTTTAAATTCCGTAGCTACATATTCAAATTCTAATAATACTTTATCTCATATGGTGGATGCCTTAGATTCTTCTCTTCCTATGTTAGTAAACAGTTCAAACCTACCTAGAAGTTTAGTATAGAAGAATTTAGAATGAAATTAAACTAATAAATAATAAAAAAAATATCTAGAGATATGTGTACTCTCTTGGGTGCCTCAATGAGGAGATATATCTCTTGAATATTTTTTTAGGTTGAGTTTTAATGGTTAATGTAGTGGATCCACAAAATTTAAAAAAAATGACATATAATTTTCTTTATCCTTTTCAAAGGTATACTGAATTTTCTTCCAAATGTATATCATTTAGTAAAAAAGTATTAGTTCCCAAATAAATTTTAAAAATGAAAACAATAGCGTCTATGGTTCAGTCACCCCCTTTAATGTAATTTATATAATTATTTTCTATAATTGGAGTTCATTTATTAACATATCTATGTGGGTGTGATGGTTTTTAAAATTTTTCTTACATATCTTGAATTTATTCCCGAATAATGTAAATGGTTTATTCATCTTTTTCTTATTATTGTTACATTTACACTATGAGTCTTTTGAGGGTGGTGGCTATCACATCTATCATTTAATTCAACTCCTATATCTCAACTTCTTTCCCCATGATTAGTTAGTCTATTAGGATGGGTTTAATGGTAATTATTTAAATCTTATATAGTACTATTTCTACTTCACTTTAACAATGTGGGGGTATATGTAGTTGATATCATATATCTCAATGGGTATAGAAATTTTCATCCACCCACCCATTGTTGTTTTCCAATGATTTATCAATATATTGATGTTGTTTTTGATCCTTAGTATCTTGTTAGCATAGAGATTGATTAGTGTTAAAAAATCTGTTTAGGTGTGGTTCCATTTTAATATTTTATTATCTTTAAACAATACATTTTTTATAGTAGTCTCCATACAAAATCCCAAACTTAAATAAATCCATAATATATTTAGATAAAAATAAAAATATTAATTATGTACATTAAAACCTATCGAGTAAATGAGAAGGTGTAAATATGAGTTACCAATTTTCAATGTATTTATAGAATTCAATACAGTGGTTACTTTTAATATCTATGAAATTCAATTGAAATATCTAAAAAGACTAATGTTATCGTTTTATTTTTAGAAATGTATTTTTCGAAAAATTTACTTTTTTTGAGATACATATTAATATTTAAAGAATCCTTTGATTAATTATGATAAAATATATTTGGAATGAATAATTATTTAATACTAATTTAACTTGTAAATTACAAAAAATATGAATTAGAAGGGATAATATTCTAGAAAAAGAATTTTATGGTATTTTTTTCATTATTTCTCAAATTATTGTTTAAAATAAAATCTCTTAATTTTTAGAATTTTAGTTTTATAAATTGAAAATAATTTTTAGGTTTTAATTTCAATATTAAATTAAGGTGAATTTTATAGATTTTATGGAATGATTTATTTTAAGGAGATTAGTGAAATATATCATTTTTTACAAATACAATGATTTTATGAAATTTTTAATATAAACAAATTTTTGAAACCTTTTTTATAAAAATTATATTTTAAGTAACATTATATATTTAAAAAATTATTTTTAATTTAAAGATTTTATTTATTATTTTAAGAACTAATGTAATATTTTTCACTAAAACGGTATTAATTCATTGTACAATTAGTATCTTAAAATTATTTTTTAAAACTTTTATAAATTAAATAAAATCGAATAGTTTCAAAATTTGGAATAATTATTTAAAAATTATTTAATATGGTTAATTTAATTTTCATTCATAAGAAATTAATTACATAAGTAAAAAATACTTACTATGATAAGAGTTAAATGGGGTTAAATTGGTTGAACCTAGTGAAAGAAGATAAAAAATGTAAAAATATTTTTTATAAATATTTTCTGAGGCCCTTATCTACATTATATATTTTCTAATTTATTATTTATTAATTTTGGGTATAATCTCATTGAATATAAATTCTAGTTATTAAAAAGTTATGGGTATTAACAGAAACACCATCCCTTTTCACATATAAAGGGGCCTCTCATCACCCATAAAATTCCACTTATAAAATTAATTTTCCTCCTAAAAATAAATCCTTTCACCCTCCCATTTAATTATATTATTCTTACATTAGCTTATTGAAATACAATTTTTTTTTCCAAATCCCTATATTTCTAGAAGATCCTCCAATGAAATATCTAAATGCCAAATGTGAGTAATCATTTTTTGCGTAAATTATTTCCATTATATATTGTCTTTAAAATAATATTCTTATATTAACTATAGAATAAAATAATTATTTTTTATAATTAATGTTATTATTCTAATGGAATAACCATTAAACACCTTTCCCTGATTCCCATAATAAAAATTAAAACCTGATTCATGTGTATGTGTGGACTATGAAGCAGTGTGTTCGTTTTGTTACACCGCTTATTATGGTTGGTTAAAAATTATAATTTAATATATAATTATGATATTCATATATTTTTTAATATTTTTAAATAATATAAAATAATTTATATTTCTCCGTTATATGAAAAATGAAATCATCCTTATTGCATATATATATCCACTTCTGCCTCCAGGAACTGATGCATTCAACTTTTCACTATAACATTTAATATATGGTCTTAATAATTAGTTTAATAGATAAACATGATTTTTATGATATAATTAAGGTGCTGGTATAGAAAATTTGAGAACCTATTAATTATATTATCCACAAAAAATCATCATTAATTCAATCATTTTAAAAAAGTGTACTAAGTTGAAATTCATTTAATTTATAATATACAATATTTTCATATCCATTATCTATTTTAATAATTAAATAACATTAAGATATATCACTCTATTTTTTTTATTAAAATCATTGTTATTTTTTATAATGATATTTCAACTAAGAACCCACAAAATAATATATTAATCATAGTATTTTTATTTTTGGGTTGGTTTAACCACATACTTGAACAATGGTACGAATGTATGTCATGGATGAATTTGAGAAAATGATTAATGTTATAATATGATATAAATATGTAAATAATTATTTTTTTCTAGAATGGTAATATTATTATGAAACACATTAATTAGTAAAACATATACTGTTTATTAAGAATCACTAAAAAATGATCATCATCGATTTCTTATTCATGGATTGTAACCAAAATGACCATTTAGTGAAATTATACCTTTATAAATGTAATTTAACATCTACTCCCATACCTTTAATGGTATTATAATTAAGAAATTTGTATCAATAATTAATTCCAACACCATTTTAATTAAATTAGTAGAAACTATCAGTTTATAGACACCCAATGGAAAAAAATATGGAAAAAATAACTAGAATTAATAAAGAGAATAAATATAAATTAATATTATAATTTAGAATAGATATAAAAAAAGTTTTGAAATAATTTTTTAAGATATATGTGTTTGTGATACATGATTTTAAAGATGTTGGAATTAGTATCCTAGAACCAAATTCTTTATACTTTCTGATAACCTATATTCATAGTTTTGAATATTAATAAACTACTAATCACATCATGATCATTATTATTTATAACATAGTATGAGATAATTTCTTGAGAGTAGTTATCACACTAAAAGGTCATAAATGTTCCCTACTATGATAAGAAACCAGCTGTATGATGATAATATTATTAAATTAATGTTCTATGGCCAGATGCTTTTATTTGAGGGACAGAAATGATTCAGGATATTAGGGGTGGACACTTATAGGATATTTATGAATATTTTAATAGTTTACACCCCTGGTAATATGCATTATAGGATATTATGATAATGATACTTGTCAATAGGAAATCTAAATTTATATGTGTTACTGGTTGTTTCGATCAGTAGACGTGTGTATTGATCCATAGAGTTCATGATTACTATTAATGAGTATTATAAGTCCTATAAATTTATAAATTTATGAAAAATATGTCAATATTCGTTTGTGGTGATGTAGGATTTAGTAAGTAGATCATGAGTAATATTTAATTAATTAAGAACTCCACATCTATTATTTAACAAAAGTTGATATATCATGAACTTTGAAGGAAATGATATATCCTAAATAAGTCCATATCCATGAGGTACATTTGGGAAGTTTGATTTTAGGAAATTCAAAGAAGGATACATTGAGAACATATATTTATGGAAACATCATGAAACATTCTTGATTAGAGATTTCATGAAAAGGGATTATATTACATAGTAAGTGTCTGTATGACATATCATGTCACTAAAGTAAAAGCTTATTTTTCTATGTTTGCATTTAAATGTTTTTAGACCCAAACCTTAAACATTAGGAAACTATACCTAATGACAATGAGAAATTGCCCAATAGGCCACACACTATATATATCCAGAATCATAGAAAAATAATATATTGATACACAATAAGTTGAATAAATTTCATTCTCACTTCTGGGTTAATAATTTTTTTATGTTTTCATAATCAAGTATATTCCATCACAAATTATTTTAGTTAATATTATGTGAGATAAATAATAAATAAAATTTATTTTTAATTTATCGAATATAATATTAATTTATTTATTGATTAATTACACAATAAAATTTATCTATTAAATAAATAGTCATTATTTGTGGGTGGATAAAAAATTTGGAGAAATTGTGGACTAATTTTATTGATCTAATGAGACATATTATATATTGAATATTATTTGAACAAAAAATATTCTCTTTTAATTCATGATTTTAGCGCTCTTTAAGAAATAAAAATAATAGTATGACATTAGAAATGGAGTTTCATAGGGATTAATTAAATAATAGATGTAAATTTTGAAATTATTTATTTCTTAACCTATTGGTATATAAACCAAATTATATTATTTATTAACAGAGACAAATAATTTTTTGTACACATAGAAATCCATAAAATCCTATTAAAACCCTTGAGAGATTACTTTACAAAGAACTTTCCCCAGAATAGTGACTGATCAACCTCCACCTTCAAATCTCAACATAATAGAGATCAGGAAAAATACATTGGATGTGATTCTTAAGGTGATCAAAGAAAAATGACACACGTATCAAGATCTACCATGCTTACACATGGAGATTCCTATGGTGTTGTTTAGTGATTTTTGGATCATGTGTGAATCAATGTTGGAGGGAATCTGGATTTGATTCCTATAACAAAATGATGGTATGACATAGATTCATTATTAAATCCATCAATGATTAAGGAATTTCTCAAAAGGAAATTCCTAATTTTCATGAATAAAATATAATTAATATATAACAATCCATCATTTGTAGTTCACTCATTTAACCATTTTATATATTCTTTCATTTAATTGCATTGATCATATCATTTATCATCATGTAAATTTCGTATTGATCCTTTTTTATGACAAAAAGAAATGCTGAGAATGATCAATCATACACTTCCATAGTGACCAAAAACATCAAGTGGTATTAGTGTGGGCCACAAAATTATTTATAATTATTTAATAACCGTTGATTGACTTATACAGAAGTAATTCATTTTCAATTCCAATTTAATCATTCATTAATTAAAATTGAGATATTTTATTCTTCCTCTTCATTTCTCATTTATATAATCAAATCAATTAATTTTAGGATTAAAATAACATCGAATAACTCATCTGAAGGTTCTTAGAAATATTCTCAGATAACACAATAGTGCACGCCATGTAACTCAGTGATACACATCATTTAGTAGTCTTTAATGAACAAATAATTAATACATAATTAATTAAAATCATATGAATTTATTACACACATTGTATTTAATTATACACTATGTGTTGACCTGGCCATCCTAGTGCATGGTATGCCAGAGTACACACTGTGTAACTTGAATACATGGCATGTTTTACTGTAGTCATAGACCGACCTTGTATCTTCTTACATGGCCTACCAGACTAGTGACCATGTAACTTGGATACCAGAAGATATGTATCCCATATACATGACATATACAATTTTTTTCTATTTTATAGTTACACATTGAGTCCCAAGGGATGTTCTGCAGAGAGAAAATGAGAAAACAAATATTCCATGTTACTCTAATGTACATGTTGTGTACTTTTACCAAATTTCATAGAATTTAAATAAATATATTATACTTTGAAAACATTATCAACATGTACCAACGTCTGGCCATTAATTTGACAGGACATTCCATTTGATGGGTTTTAATATATATAAAGGATTAATTGATATGTTTATAATATTTAGATATGCATATCATGTTTGATTCATATTAGAGTTATTACTTTATATTCACAAAAGAATAACACATGATTGAAAAATAATATAATCGATATAATCGTTATGTTGAAAGTACACATCATGAAAGTATGTGATGTGTGAAACATATTGTAAGAGTAAAAAATATAGAAGCATAATACAAGTTGGGTAGTTCAGATGACTACTCATCGTATTGCCTCAAAGGAACATTTTATTATTGTACATAGTTAATTTTAGATAAATTTATTTAATTTTTTTCAAATTATGATAGATGAGAATCTCATGTAAATTCAGATGAGAAATAAGATAAAATAATTGATTAATTAAATAACATAGTTAATTGATTGAAGTGTGATTTATCTTAAATAATAACAATAACGTATGGAATACTAGTTATATTAAAGTTTTAATTATTTTCTTTCATTTGGATGATCATGATCCTAGAATAGACCATTTTATTTGATTTATTTTAATTAAATTATTATTAAATTAAATTGTTGGCATGTTTTCAATGTCTCTGCTTATTATGTAAGGCCTTGTTTTCCCATGGTTCATTTTATGTAATCCCCTTACACTAACCTATAAATGAGTAAAATATTATCTAATGGATGGATCTCTTAAGATAATGTAGGTGTTTTAAGTTTTAAATCGAGGAAAAGCCAATCTAAGAGAGATATATTGGCAGATAGGTGAAAAAATGCAACACAAACCATAACTGTTTCATGGTTCATTCCCCTTGGGTGATAGTTGGTTTATCATCTTCTAGATAAACTAACCATTAGAAAAAGATAATGATTATACCACATGAGTCAATGAATTAATATTCATTCAAGATGGAACAAAAATAAATTTTAATATGTTCAAATATTATGTAAGAAATGGTTAATCACTTAAATAAATATACCTAATAATAAAAACTAGATATTAAAGATAATAATTGGGAATTTATGCATAAAAGATAAAATCACTATATTATATATATTAAGTTGATATAGCTTTCCACGACAGAATTTAAAATTGAATGACAGTTCAAAGTACGTTACTTTTAAGGGAACAACCTTAAACATTACATATTATAGTAATTTTTGGAATAAAAAATTCACTTTATTTTCCCAAAGATATTCTGGGTTTATAGTTTTATGGAATTGTTAAAAAAACATAAATACTACACTCATACATTACAAGTGGAAACTTATACTAAGTATCCATTTTTCTATATAAAAGGAAACATAACAAAATAATAAATCATGGTTTCTCTTTATGAAAAATATTTAAAATTTTACCCTTTATCTAATTCTTTTCCAACTATTCTGTAAACCATATAAAATCATTTTAAAACATGGGATGAGCACAAAAGCTAAATAATGGAAATAATAGAAAGTAAACAACATGTTTTGTGAAAACCCATTACAATATTCCCATAATAACATACATTTTTAACCTATAAGTAATCATCAAATAAAAATGATATATATTATACCTTTTTAAAAGAAAATGATTTTCATGAAAACCATAAGTAAGAACATATGATTTGGTAATTTGAGACATAATTATATGAAAATAGAATAATCACATGGTATACGCCATACATGTCACTCTTAAAAATGAAATTACCATATATTTTACTTCTATATCAAATGTATTGGAGGGATATCATGGACAAACCCTTCGTTAGTTTATCATGAAACTTCCAATCATTGGTTTATTATGTAAATACCCATCACATGTACATGTTCCGTTATATAAACACAATTCATAAAATCATTAAATTTTAAACATGCTACTATAAAATTTCAATTTTTTTCATTAAAAAACATTTCAGGTTAGTGAAGTAACCAATAAATTTAAAAAATATATAAAACATTTATTAATAGATTTTTAAATCAAAGTGTTCCTTACCAATTTGAAATATTTGTGAGAAATTAAAGAATTAAAACATGAAAACATTTATGTCTATATAAATACATTCATAAAAATAATTTTGAAAAAATATATATGAAGGTTAAGTATTTAGAAGAATAAATTTTAAAAACACTTAAAACGATGTGTTAGTTAATGATTCCCTTAGAAATAACCTATCATTGAAGTGATACTTAATCAAATTAATTGATTATGTGTATAAACTTAAATCAACATTAAATAAGTGTAAATAGAAAACAATATATTTAAAAGTAATTTAACACATAAACGTTTTATAACATAATCAATAAGTATAATTTTAACCTAATGAATGGAAGATGAGATAAGAATTTCCTTAAGGATTTTTAATAAGTATTATCATATTCAACATGAAAGAGTAACATTTATAAAAATCATAAAATATAATTATAATAACTAAATTCATGACATAACACATCAACTTAGGGTTATTTACACCTTATAAAATAATCTAAGTACATAATGTCAAAATTTTCCTAAACGAAAGAAAATTGAGATGAAGTCCCTTACATTGAGTCTGACTCATCTTGTACAGTATTCATATTACTAAATAATAAACACAAGTTAATTATTTACTTATATTATAACATTATTAATTTTTATCATTCATTTTATATCACTTATTATCATGTTCTAATAATTAATTAATTGTTTATGTTCATGTATGACATTTTGACAATATTCGGTACTTCCATCCAAAATGAATTTAGTATGATTTCAATAGTCAAAGTGGTCACAAGTCAATCATATAAATAATAATATTAATGAAATAATATTAAATTTCTATATCAATAATACTTTTAAATACATTCAATAAACATCCATATGAAAAATAAACTACATTACAATCATGGAAGCGATAATCCATACATAGACATGTGTAACATTTTCATTTTCGAAAGATCATTATGGAAAGGAAATAAGTATTAGATTATATTTATAAAATGATAATAATATCATTATTATAATTTTAATAATTTAAATAAACTTATTTATATAATATCCATGTGATGTGGTGATATAAAAAATCACATCTCTTTATGGAGACGATAGTTCACACATATTCATGAATGACGTAACCATTTTTCTGTGCATGGAAGGGTAAGAAATTAATGATATATTATTATTTAATAATGATAAATATTTCATTAATTTCATATATAAACATTAATTCCATTTTTATAATAATACTTGATATATGGTGATTGGAAAAGGATTATATCTGTTTTTGAGGTGGTGGTATGTCATACACATGAATGTATAATTATTTTCCAATTTAATGAAAGTGGAGATGGATTTTGATGATGTTTAGAAAAATAACATATCAGTATATTTTTGATAATTTATTTATTATTTTTTCATTATCGAATAAAATTAGAATAAATCTAAAGAATAAATAATATAGAAATACATGATTAAAACAATACCTCTTCACCAGACAATCTTCTTTTCTTGGAACCTTAAGACAACTAAGGGTGGCGTTTTACCTAAACTAAGAGATCAAGAATTTGGGTTTGTATAATAATAATTTGTTTGGGAAGATATTGGATGAACCATATATATTTATAGGTGTGGTTAATAGATATTAAGAAGTTCTATTTTCTAAAAAAGGGTGGGGGCACTCTTGGAATTCTTCTAAATATTAAATTGAAATAAATTAATTGTATCACCCAAATGGCCCCGAACTGAAATATTTAAGATATAAGATTATTATAGGTAAAAAAAATATAAAAAATAAAATTTAAATAAGTTTTTTTCCTTTTATTAATACTTATATTTTGGATTTAACCCGTATTTATCTTTTTTAATTCTTATAGTGATATTCTATAATTTACACTTTTAGGGTTAATATAATTACTCTAAAATGCCAAAAGACCAAAAAATGATTCACTGACGAAATTTTGAGGCTAATAAAAATTATTTTTCCAAATTTTATTTGTTTATTTATTTTTTATAATTTAATAAAATAATATTTATCTTAAAATATCATTAATGTCAATTTTTACACTATTCATTAATTGAATTTTTAAAAAATATCACAACAATCTGATTTTTTCGAACCAAATATTTTAAATAGTAAATAGAATGTCAAATTAATCTTTTAAATTCATGTTTGACATTATTGTATAAAATTATATTTATTTTAATATATTTGATATCATTTATTTGAGATTACCATTAAATAAACAATTACTGCATCATCATTATGTAAGCCTTTAAGACATCTATTTATTTCCTAAAACATAAAAATAAATTTTCTTAATAAAGATGAACATTTTATATTTCAAATAACTATTTATATTCAAACTTATCCCCTATATAAACCCATATTAAAAATGTTATAATTTTGAAAAACATGTATAAAACAACTATAAGACCCCGACCTTAACCCTTACTTAATATTGAATTAAATGAATAATTCACATTGAGGATCTTTTCAGGTTTAGAGTTTTAGAGAATTAAGACATAACTATTACATCTCAAAAGATTACAAAGTAGTCACTTCTACTAAATTTCCATAAAATTAAAACTCTTAAAAATAAACATATCTAGTTCTATGTATTAGATAGCATGACTTTCCCTTGATCCCATCCGTGACCCTTTTCCAAATTAAGTCATGTGAAAAACATTTCAAAAAAACTTGGGGTGAGCATAAAAAGCTCAGCAAGGAATACACAAAGAATGAAAACTGTTAGTTTTTCAAAACAACAAGTAAACCATGTATACTTTATCAAAGTAATACCATTCACCTTTAGGAAGTAGTAAAAACTCTTCACTGAATAAAATATCATTACTTACCATTTTGTAACCAAAAGATTACCATAAAACCCATATAAAGAACACATAACATATAAAGGTAACTTGAGAAATAAAAATAATTAAATTGAATAACCATACGGTCTACTTCCATACATATCACTTAATGGAATAGCCATACAGCCGACTTCCATACCCAATGCATTGGAGGTTATAACGTAACCACCCTTCCTGGTATTCACGACACCACCCGTCATATGGTTTATCACATAACCACCAGTAAAATGTCCAAGTACCGTCATTACACATAAAATACTGAAAATATAAACATTTCAATAACAATATTTCATTTACAATCACAATAAGTAATTCCAAGATATTGAATTAATCAACCCATTTTCAAAAATCATTTAAAAGAGATTTTTGAATCAAAGTTTCCCATACCACTTTGAAGCTTCTAATGGAATTATAATTTTAAAACATTAATGCCCATATAAAAAATACTGAAAACCATTTTGAAACATGGACATTAAAGATAAAGATTTAGAATAATGAATAATTAAAACATTTAAAAAGATATTTTTGTTAGAGTTTTTAACAAAATTAGAGACTCTTGAATACAAATAATTGCAGAATAACATTTAATCCAAACTTTATAATATCATGTGAATAAATGGATTCATGATATAATATGTCAAAGTACAGTATACACACCATATAAGAGTGAATTGGTGCATAACAACAATGAAGTCTTAATAGAAATGTAAATTGAGATGAAATCCATTATAAAGATGGTATCCTTAAATTAAGGATAAATCTATCACATAATTATGTGTTTGAAATATAAATACACCCAATATAAGTGGATATTAAGTGTGAAACAATCAGAGGTCATTCACACATAAAATTGGAAAAACAAAACCAATGACATAGATATTTAACTCAATGAAATGATATTGAGTTATGATTTCCCATACAAGTTCGTAAGAATTTATCAATGAGATGATTATGTGTATAAATATTATATCCACACAAATGTTTGTGGTAATTACAACATAGAGATTCCACACATAATCTTGGCATAATAAAATCAAGAAATAGAGGTTTAACCCAAAGAATTGAAAGTGGGTTATGAAGTTCCCTTACAGAAATCCGACAGCCTATCGGCGTCACATTAAAATTCCGAAAATGAGTTGATGAGAGGGAAATGGTATCTCATAACTTGGAAATAAAATTTACATAAATAAGGATATAGAATAAAATATCCCAACATAATAGTATGTGAATTAAAAGATATAACAAAAGAAGTCTTTTAAAAAGTGGAGGGTGAAAGGTCCCCTTACCGAGTTGGGTAACTTTCAAAACGTACACCCCATGGAAGAAGGGTCATACAATGAAGATTAAAATACCCATAAATGAAATTATACTACAAAAAGTGTATAATAATGGGAAGTACATACACCACTCAAAGGAAATAGTGGCAAACGTAGCATAAATGTCACAGGAATAAAAGTGCGATGAAAAGTCCCTTATGAAAACTCGGCAGCCTAACGACGCCACTTAAACCATCCAAAAATGGATTTATGAGATCAAATAAGGTATCTAATCATATGAAAATTAAAAGTAAAGTATTAGTAATATAAAATAACATCCCCAAACATAATAAATATATTCTTAAGAGAAATGACACAAAAGAGATTACTTAAAAAGAAAGAGAGAGGTTGGATCCCTTACCTCAGGTCCGACTTGAATCGATTGTTCTTTAACATCCTGAATAATAAACATGAGTTAATTTATACTTGCTTAAGAAACTTTTTCAAGTTCAATATTACTTTTATATCACTTATTTCCATGTTATAAACATTATTTAATCATTTAAGTTAATAATGTTTGTTTTGTCGATATTTGGTTCTTAAGTCGAAAGTGGACTTCTTACAATTACATGTTGTTCGTGTGGTCAAAGATTAATTATATCCAGAATGATATTTATGATTTTTATATCATATATATCATATATATCCAGAATATTTATGTATTTATAATATTAAAAAATCATTTAGAGGTAGGAAATGAAATGCACCGTTCAGTGAGACGGTAAGCCATACGTACGCATGAACGCTACTTTCATTTCTATGTCATATTAATGGAATTAAAACTAAATGAGAGGTATGTATATTTTAATTCCATAATTATATTAATAATTTATATGTAAAATAAATCATATATAATAACTTTAAATCCATCCTTTATACATCCCGCATATGGCATTAACGAATCAAATCACTTTGAGGGGGCGGTAGTCTGCACTTCCTAAAATGAAATTATCGTGTTTACCCACAATGGAAACCTTAAAGTTATGAAACAAAAGAAAATACATAATCTTAAGTAAAAAATAAACATATTATATATCATATATAAATATAGTGACATCTTAATGGCCAACTTTGAAGGTGTTATATGAGTGTTGAACAATCATCATTTCGTGAGGCAGAAATTCGCCATCCACAGAAACAATATGTTCTTTAACCATTAGATGTAGGTGTGTGTAAGTGTAGCAAGAATGATTCTTCTAAAAAAATACTAGTATATTGAAGATACTGGAGTTGTTACAAAATAAATTCATAAAAACAATTTAGGGGGTTGGGGAAGCAAAATAAAACCAAATAACACAAGTGAAGACATTATCTTAAAATCAGGTAACTCTTTTTGATTTGAGCTCAAAGGCTTCCATGGGAAGACTTCTGCCCAAAGTTATGCTTCTAGGAGTAAGAGAGTGATCTAGAGAGAAAAAATGGGCAGGGGTTGTCTGAGCCAAAGGCTTGAGAGGTGTGGGTAAGTTGGTAGAGGTGGGGGCCTTTTATAAGAGGAGAGGAGGGGCACTCTTGGAAAGTTGAGAAAAGATACTTTATTATAAAATGATTTTCGGATAAAAAGGGTCCCAAAATTATATATTTAGAGTATAATGTGACAAGGGTTCGAAATCCACCCATCTAATAGGTTTTTGACAAGTGTAGGTCTTAGATTTTACATTATCTTTTCATTTTATTTAAATCGTTAAATAATGAGGTAATCGCTGCATCATCATGGTGTCATAAATAATTTAATTTATTCAATGTCTAAAAATTATAAAAAAATATCATGACGTATGAAATATTTTTATCTTTCTAATGAATATTGATATTTAAAATTATGACTTGTATAACCCCATTAAAAAATTCTTTTAGTAAAACATCTCATGTTTGTGACATTTTTATTTTAACATTAAATAAAAAGTTATTATTGTCATTTTCATACCATAGTGGCTCAATGGGGTCCCAAAGTTGTCACATGGATTTTCTTGGTCGGACATGGCACATAAAATAAGGTTAGGACATGTGTCTAGGTCATTTCATATTATTAAAACATTATTTTTACCTTAAACTACATTAATTACCTCTAATCGCGATTAAGAACAGAAATGATACTATTCACCAAAAAATTATTTTAATCCCATTGAACCACATTTTACTTCTTAATGACAACCATGTTTGTCAGATTTTTGAAATTCAAAACACAGAGGTGGCAAAGTATCATTTAAATGAAAAATCTGTTTCTTTGACTACCACTTAGTGGTTTCACTATTCATCAAAAATTGAAGTTTTTCAGAAAAATACCAAAAATTCACCCTCAGCTATATTTGATATTCCGAACTCAAAAATGATGTCTATTTTAAAAAATTCAAAACATATAAGTTGCATTAATTAATTTAATAATTAATTCCCGCTGTCAAAACAAATAGCGTGTTTTTAAGAAACAATATCTATTAAAAGATTGACACTAGTTTAAGTCCAATTTCAAAGTGAAATTAATTCCAATAAACACTATTGGATTAAATAGTAAAAATATATTCTAAATTTACTTTAAAAACAATTCAAAAGATAATATAATCATATAAATAAATTAGATTAAAAAGAGGTTTTGAATTAAAATACAACATTTTTCACTATTCATTAAAAAGTGAACTTTATCGGAAAGATACCAAAAATTTACACAAAGTAAATTTTGATGTCTTGATTCTAAAGAAGAATTTTACTTTTTCAAATATAACACATAAAAGTTTCAAAAAGTGGATTTAAAAGATGTTCTCCATCAAAAGGCTGTTAGTCGACCTTCTAATGAATAGTAGAATGTTTACGCTTAAAATTGGATTCATTCACATTTTTAGTCCTCTAACATTTATTATAAAAAGTAAAAATATTTGACAAACATATATAATAATTTTGTAGTTAGTTCCATTCATTCCCTCCATTACAACGGATAGGCGTTAACTACCATTTAAAAAGAATATTATTTTATTATTATAGTGCAACGTGAGATTTCAAAAGAACTAGTTGTTGCGTACTAGGTAAGCCATCAAGCATAGCGTTCCCTTTAAATTAATATTACCATTTTATTCAAAAATAAGGATAAATATAAAAATTTCATATTCTTTATTTACCTGGGGTGTTACATCCTTCCCACCTTTTGGTAATTTCGTCCTCGCAATTTTAAAATTGGACTCAGAAACATCCTTGAAAGTCCCACATCGGAACAAGAGTCGGTAAAAAAATCACTTTAAAATAAAGAAAGAGAAGTATATAGGTCACCTGAGATAACCCATACTAGGATTCCATGTAGGAAAACATGGACATGGAGGAGAAAAAATAGGGCCATGTTCTGTTGGAGAGTGATAGAAAACATGTTGAGGAGAAAGTTAACCACAAGAAAATCACAAACTTGTGATGTGTTAAACGATATTCGATTCCCCAGTAGGAAAAGTTAATAGACAACATTTTTGTTTTAAGTTACATTTTATTGAGGAATTTCTTCATAAGGAAACATAATTACTTATCATGTTGAATTTGAAATTTCTTTAGATTTCTTACACAAACTCATATTTTCTCCAAAAGACGAGTATTTAGGAAGACTTGTTCACATTAAGAGTACTATAATCAACTACTGGAGAATCACCTAATACAAAAAAGAGAACTATATACATCCCATGTCTTTAGACTTTAACCGAAACCAAAACCAAAAAGGTTAGTACAATACCAGATAATCCAGAAAAGGATAACCCTTTATAAAAAAAATCTATTCTTAATCTCCAAAATTTGTCTAACAAAACCCAAAGTTGAACGAGGACCATTCGATAAACAATTTTTCTATAAAATTCTTCAAAGTAAACCAAAATAATATTGATACCCAAATATTTTAAGGATTTAGTCACATAGTCTTCCATGTTAAATCGAAACATTTATCTCTAAACAACATCAATTTCTCTTAGAGTCTCGTATTGAAAAGTAATTAACCTAATCACATATCCTCCATGATAGGTTAATAAATTTCCATAGATAACCCAAAATCAACTTACTCTTAATTCATAAAATCATCTAACTAAAAAGAATCAGTCAAACTAACCAGGTACTTCACGTAGTCCAGTGGTAGGCGATAAATACCAGTTGCACTTTGGTTGTGGGTTCGATTCCCGTAGCTTTGTCCGACGCGACGGGTTGTCACACGGTCTGCGTGTTGTCCCTTTTCCAAAACTATATAATTCTTAAAACATTCCCCAACAATGAGATAAAATCTTCAAAAATATCCATAACATAATTTAACCTCAATTTTATCTCATCCCTTTGACTTTCCATCAAAACATATAGCAACCCATAATTACCTCAAAAGTAAGGATCATATAAACCCAAATAGTTCTTTATAACTATGTCCACAAAAGAACAGATAACTATTCTTTGAATAAAATTTTCATATATCAAACATTAGGGTTACACATACTATAAAAAGTCTTATAATGTAACCCCATCAACAAAAGAGACTTAATAATCTTAAGAATTTCACCATAAACTTGAATCCCTTATACGTTGACTTCTTACTCATTCAACATTATTCATGATCCATTAACCTTTCCTTTCCAACTTATTCTGAAATACTTATTTCCTACAAACAAAATCATGAATCATATCCTATGATTCCAAAATAGGAAAACAAAAGTTAAGAAATAATCCATACCTTTGACAGGTCATTGTCAGTTTCTTCATCCTCAATCGGAATGGAATTAGGTATTGGTAAACGAATATTTGTATGATCTTGGTGATCCCATTCCCAAAACATCTTCATAGGACATGTGTTTTCATAATGACCAGGCACACCACATTTAAAACATTCAATTGATCCCCCATAAAGAACTTCTTTCCCCTTCCACGAGTCAACTGGATGCTTCCTTTTTCTATGGAAGGTTCTTGCTTTATGACCTCTATTTCCTCATCTATAGCATATTTCTGCCCCTTTGAAACTTTTCCTAGGTGTTTCTTTCCACATCTTTGACACATAGGTTTTTGAACACACTTACCTTTATGATTATCACCTGTAGTTCTGTAGGGATTTGTTTCTCGCATATATGATGCCTTATAGAAATCACCAAGGTTTAGGTGGTCAATAATGACTCCAGATATTTGGTTGAGGATAAACATAAGAGTTCTCATTGCAGCTCCCACATCATTCAGTTGCTCACTCAGAAAACTGTCACAGTTTCCTTGACATCCACCATTACTTTGGTGCCTCTTAGATCCAGCCATTTACTAAAACCAACAAGGTCAGTGTGAGAATATCAACAAAACCATCATGTAGTAAAGAGGAAGATAAAAACTAAGATATACTTACTCATTCAATTTATCTAAAAATATGACTCTTTATGAAATCCTAACCATTATTGTAATGTCACATATGCTTAGAGAATACCCTAACCTCTAAAGTTATCTAAACCGACCTCTAATACCAACTATAAGGCCCCGACCTTAAACCTTACTTAATATTGAATTAAATGAATAATTCACATTGAGGATCTTTTCAGGTTCGGAGTTCTAGAGAATTAGGACATAACTATTACATCTCAAAAGATTACAAAGTAGTCACTTCTACTAAATTTCCATTAATAAAAACTCTTAAAAAGAAACATGTCTAGTTCCATGTATTAGATATAATGACTTTCCCTTAATCCCATCCTTGACCCTATTCCATATTAAGTCCTTTGAAAAACATTTCAAAAAAACTTGGGGTGAGCCTAAAAAGCTCAGCAAGGGATACACAACGAATGAAAACTGTTAGTTTTTCAAAACAACAAGTAAACCATGTATACTTCATCAAAGCAATACCTTTCACCTTTAGGAAGTACTAAAAACTCTACACTGAATAAAATATCATTACTTACCCTTTTTTAACCAAAAGATTACCATAAACCCATATAAAGAACACATAACATATAAGGGTAACTTGGGGCATAAACATACTTAAATGGAATAACCATAGGGTCTACTTCCACACATATCACTTAATGGAATAGCCATACGGCCAACTTCCATACCCAATGCATTGGGGGTTATAACGTAACCACCCGTCCTGGTATTCACGGCACCACCCATCATATGGTTTATCACGTAACCACCCGTAAAATGTCCAAGTACCATCATTACACATAAAATATTGAAAATATAAACATTTAAATTACAACATTTCATTTGCAATAATAATAAGTAATTCCATGATATTGAATTAATCAATCCATTTTCAAAATTCATTTAAAAGAGATTTTTGAATCAATGTGTCCCATACCACTTTGAAGCTTTTAATGGAATTATAATTTTAAAACATTAATGCCCATATAAATAAATACTAAAAACCATTTTGAAAACATGGACTTTAAAGATAATGATTTAGAATAATGAATCATTAAAACATTTAAAACCATATTTTTGTTAAAGAGATTTTAACAAAATGAGAGACTCTTGAATAAAAATAATTGTGGAATAACATTTAATCCGAACTTTATAATATCAGAAGAATAGAAGGATTCATGATATAATATGTCAAAGGATATTATACACACCATATAAGTGTGAATTGGTGCATAACAACAGTGAAGTCTTAATGGAAATGTAAATTGAGATGAAATCCATTATAAAGATGGTATCCTTAAATTAAAGATAAATCTATCACATAATTATGTGTGAGAAATATAAATACACCCAATATAATTGGATATTATGTGTGAAACAATCAGAGGTCATTCACATATAATCTTGGAAAAACAAAACCAATGACATAGATATTTAGCTCAATGAAATGAGATTGAGTTATGATTTCCCATACAAGTTCGTAAGAATTTATCAATGAGATGATTATGTGTAGAAATATTATATCCACACAAAGGTTTGTGGAAATTAAAACATAGAGATTACACACATAATCTTGGAATAATAAAATCAATAAGTAGAGGTTTAACCCAAATAATTGAAAGTGGGTTAAGAAGTTCCCTTACAGAAATCCGACAGCCTATCAGCGTCACATTAAAATTCAGAAAATGAGTTGATGAGAGGAAAAATGGTATCTCATCACTTGGAAATAAAATTTACATAAATAGGGATATAGAAGAACATATCCCAACATAATAATATGTGAATTAAAAGACATAACAAAAGATGTCTTTTAAAAAGAGGAGGGTGAAAGGTCCCCTTACCGAGTTGGGTAACTTTAGAAACATACACCCCATGGAAGAAGGGTCATACAATGAAGATTGAAATACCCATAAATGAAATTACAATACAAAAAGTGTATAATAATGGGCATTACATACACCACTCAAAGGAAATACAGGCAAACGTAGCATAAAAGTCACGGGAATAAAAGTGAGATGAAATTTCCCTTATGAAAAATAAACATGAGTTAATTTCTACTTTCTTAAGAAACTTTTTCAAGTTCATTATTCCTTTTATATAACTTATTTCCATGTTATAAACATTATTTAATCATTTAAGTTAATAATGTTTGTTTTGTCGATATTTGGTTCTTATGTTGAAAGTGGACTTCTTACAATTACATGTTGTTCGTGTGGTCAAAGGTTCATTATATGCAGAATTATATTCATGATTTGGATATTATATATATCATATATATCCATAATATACATGTATTTATAATATTACACAATCATTTAGAGGTAAGAAATGAAATTCACCGTTCATGGAGACGGTAAGCCCTACGTACACATGAACGCTAATTTCATTTCTATGTCATATTAATGGAATTAAAAATAAATGAGAGGTATTTATATTTTAATTAAAGAATTAAATTAATCATTTATATGTAACATACATTATATATAATAACTTTAAATCCATCATTTATACATCCCACATATGTCATTAACGAATCAAATCACTTTGAGGGGCGGTAGTCCGCACTTCCTAAAATGAAATTATCGTGTTTACCCACAATGGAAACCATAAAGGTATGCCACAAAATAAAAATAAATAATCTTATGTAAAACATAAAGATATTATATATCTCATATAAATATATTGACATCTTAATGGCCACCTTTGAAGGTGATATATGAGTGTTGAACAATCATCGTTTCGTGAGGCAGAAATTCACCATCCACAGAAACAGTATGTTCTTTAACAATTAGATGTAGGTGTGTGTAAGTGTAGCTAGAATTATTATTATAACAACATCCTATTATAATGAAGATACTGGAGTTGTTACAAAATAAATTAATAAAAAGAGTTTAGGGTGTTGGAGAAGCAAAATAAAACAAAAGAACACAAGTGAAGACATTACCTTAAAATCGGGTAACTCTTTTTGATTTGAGCTCAAAGGATTCCTTGGAAAGACTTTGGACCAATGTGAGACTTCTAGGAGTAAGAGATGGATTTTTAAAGACAAAATGGACAGGGGTTGGCTGAGCCAAAGGCTTGAGAGGTGTGGGTAATGTGGTAGAGGTGGGGGCCTTTTATAAGAGGAGGGGAGGGGCACTCTTGGAATGTTAAGAAAAGATACTTTATTATAAAATGATTATCAGATAAAAAGTGTCCCAAAATTATATATTTAGGGTATAATGTGATAAGAATTCAAAATCCACCCATCCAAAAGGTTTTTGACAAGTCTAGGTCTTAGATTTTACATTATCTTTTCATTTTATTTAAATCGTTAAATAATGAGGTAATCGCTGGATCATCATGGTGTCAAAAATAATTTTATTTAGTTAATGTCTAAAAATTATAAAAAAATATCATGATTTAGGAAATATTTTTAGATTTCTAATTAATATTTATAGTCAAAATTATGACTTGTATAACCCCACTTAAAAATTATTTTAGTAAAACATCTCATGTTTGTGACATTTTTATTTTAACATTAAATAAAAAGTTATTAATGTCATTTTCCTACCAAAGTGGCTCAATGGGGTCCCCAAGTTGACCCATGGATTGTATTGGTAGTCCATGACATATAAAATAAGGTTAGGAAATGTTTCTAGGTCATTTCATATTATTAAAACATTATTTTTACCTAAAACTACATTAATTACCTCTAATCGTGATTAAGAACATAAAAGTTACTATTCACCAAAAATTATTTTAATCACATTGAACAAAATTTTACTTACTAATGAAAATCATGTTTGTTGGATTTTTGAAATTAAAAACACAGAGGTGGAAAAGTTTCATTTAAACGAAAAATCATTTTATTTAACTACAACTTAGTGGTTTCACTGTTCATCAAAAATTGATGTTTTTCAGAAAAATACCAAAAATTCACCCTCATCTATATTTGATATTCCGAACTCAAAAATGTTTTCTATTTTAAAAAATTAAAAATATATAAGTTGCATTAATTAATTTAATAATTAATTCTTGCTGTCAAAACAAATAACGTGTTTTTAAGAAAAAATATTTATTAAAAGATTGACACTAGTTTAAGTCTAATTTCAAAGTGAAATTAATTCCAATGACCACTTTCAGATTAAATGGTAAAAATATATTCTAATTTTACTTTAAAAACAATTCAAAAGATAATCTAATCATATAAATAAATTAGATTAAAAAGAGGTTTTGAATTAAAATACAACATTTTTCACTATTCACTAAAAAGTGAACTTTATCGGAAAGATACCAAAAATTTACACAAATTAAATTTTGATGTCTTTATTATAAAGAAGAATTTTATTTTTTCAAATATAACACATAAAATTGTAAAAAAGTGGATTTAAAAAAGGTTCGCCATCAAAAGGCAATTAATCGAACTTCTAAATAATATTAGAATGTTTACAATTAAAATTGAATTCATTCACATTTTTAATCCTCTAACATTTATTGTAAAAAGTAAAAATATTTGACAAAAATATATAATCATTTAGTAGTTAGTTCTGTTCATTCCCTCCATTATAACGGCTAGGCATTAACTACCATTTTAAAATAATATTATTTTATTATTATAGTGCAACATAACATTTCAAAGGAAATCGTTGTTGTGTATTGGGTAAGCCATCAAGAATAGCATTCCCTTTAAATTAATATTGACATTTTATTGAAAAATAGGGATAAATATAAAAATTTCATATTCTTTATTTACCTAGGGTTTTACAACAACATTGACTTTTCATTAAATAAAATATTGTAAATATCATAATCGTACCCAAGTGGCTTACAGAGGTTATGATTTATGTCCAATAAGGCTTATTATTGAGAAAAATTCATCCAATTAAATCAGTACATGTTTTATGGTAATTTTAAAATATTTATAAAATTATTTTCAACCTTAACTCCTTGATTGACCTTTAACCGTGTTAATAAACAAATATTAATGTTATTATTCGTCATGTAAAAAAAGAGAAATATTTAATAAATTTCAGAAATTTTATTCCAAATATTTAATACATTTTATAAAATTCAAAACATAGAAATTGTAAAAATTTTATAAAAATTATTCCCTTTGAATGAATGAGAAAACAAGTTTTTAAATAAAAAACCTTCAAAAGATTGAAATGTTTTTATATCCAAGATTTATGTAAAATTTATTACAATGACCAAAATTAGATTAATATAATTTTTATATAAAATTACAATTTTAAACAATTAAAATAAACTATTAAATGTAATAAATAAATTTGATGAGAAAGATTTTATCAATTAAAATTTATTATTTTTGACTATTTACCCAGTAATGAAACATATCAGAAAAATACCAAAAAATCAACCAAAGAAAAAATTTATATTAATATTTCAAATAATAAGTTAATTTTTTTCAAATATAATTTTATTTTCTTTGAAAACTATATTTAAACAAGTACACCCTCAGAAGGCGGAAAACTGCCTTTTTGGAAAAAAAATATTTCTTTTATGCGTAAAATTGAATTTGTTCTTATATCATGTATTGAATGAATATAATATGAATGTTAAAAATTATATATAATATTATTTATATATATATTTATATTTAATTAATATATTTCAAAATGTTTGAATTGATTATTTTATAAACGAACTTGTTCAAATTTAAATAATTTTTCATAAAATGATTTCCTTTTATTTTCCAAAAGGATTTTAATTTCATTTAGAATTAATTGATCACAAAATAATTAATTAAATATAAATTTGTAAACTCAATTTTATTCCTTCATTTAATCATTTTCTTACCCATAATTCTAACATCTAGTTTATAATGATGACATTTAATAATAATATACGGTTCTTTCTTTTTGATCGATGTGGTATATCATGTATGCTATAAAAAATTGTATTTTTTTTAAAAACATAGGATGATACATTCTCCCCCCAGTTTGGAAATTTCTTCCTCATAATTTTTAATTTGGACTTTGTAACTAAGGTTTTAATTTTCAAAATACCTTAATTGAAATACCATATCAGAAAAAGGATTAGTAAATCTTCAACTTTAAAAGAAAGAAAGGGTAGTACAGTGGTAACATGAGATAATACATAATATGGTTCTATAAAGGAAAAATGGATATTAAAGATAAAAAACTATCATGTCTTGAAGGAGTGTGATATAGAACATGTTCATGTGAAAGTTAACAATCAAAATAATATAAATCTGTGATGGGGTTGATGTTCATTGCTTTCTTATGAAAATAATCCAACATATAACTTTTTTTTTCATAATCTATTTAATATTGTTTAGGGATTTCTTTACTACTTGGACTGAAAACAAAATGAAATTAACATACTTTAAATATAAATAATCATATTTTAATCAATTTCCACCACAAACTCATCCTTTTCTCCCAATTATGAGTATTTAAGATGATTTTTTCACACCAGAAGAACTAGATTTAACTTCTAAAGAATCATATAAGCCACATAAGATCAAATATTTATTTCTCATGTATTTATAAATTAACTAAAAAAATATGTGAATTAGGGAAATACATTTTTTATGAGACATTAAGAGTTATTGATGTTATTTAGAGATATATGTTAAAATTTTTCTTGAAAGGATATATCATAAAATCCTTTTCAATTTTGGGATTCTATATTAGTTTGTATTAACCTATACTATTATTTCCATAAATATCCTAAATATTCATAAAATCATATTTTTCTATATAATAAAATTAAACCATTATTTATCTAATAAAATCCCACAATATACAACTTACCTTAATCATATGAAGTTCCCAAAATAGTGCACTTCTTCTAAAATAACATTAATCACTTAATCAAAAAATCATTTTCCATTCCTATGTTTATCTATTTGATAAAACATATGTTTCCAAAATCAACTTATTAAAAATCCATAAAAAAATTTAACTAAAAATAAAAATTCATAATAATCGGGACTTGAAGTCAGATAGTGGTTTGCGATGCACCCTTTTCACCCTTTACTTGTGGGTTAAATTCCAGCAGCCTTTCCGAACATGATGGGTTTTAACTCATCCTCCTCATAGTAATTTTTGTAAAACTATATAATTGTTATAACATTTCCAAAATATGATAAAGTATTTGTAAATAACCATAACGTGGTTTACCGTCAAAATTATTCTCAAACCTTTCATTTTACATCCAAAAAATTAATAACCCATAATTACCCCAAAAATAAATGTCTCCAATATTACCATTAATCGGCATAAAATTACATAACATAAAGCCTAAAAAGGGGTTTTGAATACATTGAGTTTATGATCAACCATAAAATTATATACTCATGTTGATATCCCTAACTCTAAAGAAAACATCCTAATCTACAAAGTTGTCTAAACCCTTCTATAATACTAAATTTAAGAACCCAAACGTAAACATTATATATTATAGTTATTTTTAAAAATAGATATAAAATTCTTTGGATAATTATATTTTATGTTTAGATGTTTATATAATTATAAAAAACAATCAAATAGTAAATCTATACATTAAAAGTGGACACTTATACTTAGTATCCATTTTTTACCATAAAACAAAGGATATTTTTAAATTAAATAATGGTTTATCTTTCTGAAAAATCCTCTCAATTTCCAATTGATCTCATACTTGTCCCAAAGCTTCCTTAAATTATGTGAAAGACATTTAAAAAAACAGGATAATCAAAAAATATTATAAAGGGACATAAAATAAAGTAAACCAATAATTGAGTGAAAACCTATAATAAATTTTCCATGAAAACATACTTTTTTATGCTGTGTAAGTAATCATCATATCAAAAGATCAATATTTTACCTTTTTAAAATGAAACAATTTTTATGAAAACTCATAATAAAGGAAAAAGTAGGACATAATTATTATAAAATTATATTAGAATGCAGTTGACTTCCATACATGAAACTCTTATAAATAGAATAACCATACGATCAACATCCATACCCATTGTATTGGAGGGATATCATGGACCCACCCATCAATAGTTTATAACAGAACTACCTATCATTTGTATATCACGTAACCATCCCTCACATATCCAAGTAAAACTATATAATCATAAAACATGAAATTATGCAATTTCAAAATTTTAGTCCTAAAATTTAATTTTCACTCATAATAAAACACTTCAAGTTATTTAAGTAAACAATCAATTTAAAAAAAATTTAATATTTAAAAATTTATTTATAAATCAAATTGTCAAATACCACTTTGAAAAATTTGAGAGAAATTAAAAAATTAACATTTGAAAACATTAATATCTATATAAATACATTCATAAAAAACATTTTTATTATATGAAAATTAAACAGAAGGATTTATAATTGTAAATATTTTAAATAGATAAAATAATGTTTTAATTAAAGTGACCATTTCCAATATTCTATCATTGAAGTAATCATTAAGTAAATGAAATAATTGTGAATATCTACTATAAATCCACTTTAAAAAAGTGTAAATACAATAATAAGATATCAAAAAGTCATTTCATACAAAATCTTATCATGGCCTAATCAATAATTTGAAGTTTAACCCAATAAATTGAAATTGGGGTAAGAATTACCTTAGTACTTTGTAATAATAAGAATCATTTTCCACATGAAGGAGTGAAATTTAAAAAACATTATATATCATCAAAATAACTAAATACATGATATAACATATTAAAGTAGAGTTATATAAACATTATAAAAGAATGTAGTTGCATGACATTAAAACACCCCACAAAAATATAAAATTGAGATGAAGTCCCTTAAATTCAGTGGGACTCTTCATGTACAATATTTATATTCTTGATTAAAAAATTTAGGTTAATCATATAATTTCTTGAGAAACATATTAAATTTTATTATTCCTTTTATATCACTACCAATGAGCCCGTACCCGAGTGGTAAGGGCTCCAACTTGGCATCCAAGATACCCGGGTTCAAAAACAGGAGGAGGTGAATTTCTGGGTTACTGCAGCAGTAGTGTAGCAGTCACTATAGCAGTTACTATTCAGTACTATAGTAGCTGGACCTATTCACCCGATTTGGGCCTTTGGGCCACCGGTTTGGGCATACGGGTTTCGAGGGCCTTCGTGTCAACAAAGGCCTTCAAGCCACATGGCCTTCAGGTCTGGTAGACCATGGAGTATCCCATTTCACACATAACAGGCCCCCGATGAGGATCAGAGCAACATGAGTAGAAGCCACCAGATGCAGAGCTAACTAGATTGGAAGAATTAGAGGGTATGGCTGCCGCAATCAGGACCAGGCACCGTGCAGCTTTGTACGGGGCAATGCTAGCCAATCAGAAATGCATGGTGGTGAGGTAAGGAGATCAATGATTCAAGATGCTGGGGAGGGGAATTTCTACTGGGCTATGCCTACGGGTCATGTAGTGGGCATAATATGCCTCTGGGACTTCAGGTCATGTATTGTGGGTCATGTTGGGCCTTTTTCCTTGAGCCTATAGGTCATGTACGGGTTCCCCTTCAACCCATAAAAGTGAGATTATCTATAATAAAATAAAAATAAGGCCTTTGGTCAATTCGGGACTTTTATATAACTTATTATCATGTTATGAAAATTATTTAATAATTTATGTTCTTATATGACATTTTTATGATATGCGATACTTGAGTCCAAATGGAATTTAGTATGATTTCAACTATCAAAGTGGTAATAAGTATATCATCTATAGAATAATATTCATGAGATTATATTAAATTTTATATAACAATTATAATTATAAATCCATTCCTTAAATATGGATTTGAAAAATAAACTATGCTAAAATCATGAAGATGGTAAGCTGTATGCACAAATTATTTACTATTTAATTTTTCAAAGACTATTATTAAAGGTAGGTAAGAATTATTTTGTCTTCCCAAAATGATCATAATATCATTATTATAATTGTAATAATTTAAACATACTTATATGTATTACCCATATTATTTGGGTATATAAATGAAACCTCATTGCTTCATGGAGATGATACTTCAAATGATAAATGAATTACATTATCATTTTTCTATACATGGACGGGTAAGAACAAAAATGATATATTATTATTTCATAAGGATATATATTTAATTAAAAACTTCTATACAAATTAAATCCATCATTATAACTCGTCTTGAGAGATGGTGATGGTAAATAAATTACATAAGTTCTTGTGGTGGTAGTCTGCCATACACACAAAAAACAAAACATTTTTCTATTTGATGGGAGTAGAGATTATTTTTTTCTGATTACATTAGAATAATATAATCTAATTAAATTTAGGATACTATATTTTTTACCATTTCATGGTGGAGTAATATTTTAATAAAGTGGAAGAAGAAATAAAAAAGAAATACTTGATTAATACTATACCACTTCTTCCTAAGATCTCCTTTTCTTTACACCTTATGTCCACTAATTGTGGTATTCTGCGAAACTAAGAAAAATAGTATGTGGTATATATTATAGTAAGGGATATGGTCATATATTGGACAAACTAGATTGGTTTTGTGCTATGAGGAATGGAGAAGTGGGGGTTATCTTTTATAAGATAAAAAAATACACTATTGGAATTCCTCAAAATAAAAAATAAAAATAAATTAATTTTATAATATAAATGGCTCCAAAATTTCTTTTTTACAACAAAGGATTATTATGTTTTAGAATAAAATCATTAAAAAAACTATATAAGTTTTGACTATTTTTTAATCCCTATCCTTTGTCTTTAACCCTTATTTATCCTTTTATAATTCTTACCATAATATCATGTATTTTACACTTTGAGGGTTAATATAATAACTAAAAAATTACAAAATACTAATAAATGAGTCATTAATAATATTTTGAGACTTATCCAAATAATTTTGACGAATTTTATATCTTTATTAATTTTATTTCATATAATAAGATATTATTTGTTTGAAAATATCATTAATGTCAATGTTGATAATATTCATTACTTGAATTTTTTATAAATATCATAATAACATGATATCATCATACCAAATATTTTAACTATTAAATAAAATATAAAATTAATCAATAAAATTCTTGTATTATATTAATTATAAAATATTAGGTTTATTTTAATATTTTTAATATCATTTTTTAATATTTCCATTAATTAAACAATTATTATATCATCATTATGTAAGCCTTAAAGGTAATTATTTATTTCCATAAAATTAAAAATAAATTATACTTATGAATATAAAAATTTTTTATTTAAAAATAATATTTTTAGTCAGACATGACACCTATATAATCCCATATTAAAAATGTTATAGTAATGAAAAATATGACTGTGATTTCTCGGACTCTTCATTAAATAAATATTATAAATATCATTTTCTGAAGCAAAGGGATTAAAAAGGTTATAATTTCTCCTGATGTATTATTTTGGTTTGAAACCACTCATCCAATGAAATCATTAGATGTTTTATAGTAATTAAATATTTTTATAATATTATTTTTCTACCTAATAACGTGATTTACCTTTAACTATGTTAATAAAAAATTATCAAAGTTTCTATTCAAAATTTCAGAAAATAATAGTTAAATAATTTTTAAATTTTGATCTTATTATTAAAAATTTGGAATAAATTTTTTATAAATTAAAAACATATAAATTGAAGAAATTAATTTAAAATTAATCTCATAGACATAATGAGAAAATTGGGTTTTCAAGTAAAAGGCTTCAAAATATTGATTTTTTTTTATATTCAATGTAAATTTTGAAATGAAAATTTCAAAAAATAAGATTATTTTTTCAAATATAATTTTTAATGTGTAAAAAACTATATTTAAAACAAGTGTGCCATCCAATGATAGAAAAATTTTCTTTTTTGAAAAATAATTCATTTATGCATAAAATTGAATTTGTTCTTATATAATGTCAAGAAAACATATAAGATGAATTTTAAAAATTTTATTGAATATATATATATAATTAATATAATTAAAAAAGAGTGATTTTAATATTTTATAACCACACCAATTCGCATTTAAATATTTTTTCGTAATCTAATTTCCCTTTGTTGTCAAAAAGTGTTTTATTTTCAAGTATAATTAATTTTCACCAATGAATTAATGATATATACATATGTAATCCCCATTTCCATAATTTAGTTAATATTCCTCATACATTCCATTCTAATATTTAGTTTATATTGACAACATTTAAGAAATAATTTTTATTTTGTTGTTTAAGTTCGATGTGGCTTATCGTGTACGTAATCGAACATAGTATTTTTTAAACCATTATATTACATGAATATCCAAAGTTGGGGTGATTTTAATAATTTAGTAATTATAATAGGAAATTTTGTGTTGAATTAACTTAATTCATTTTAGTGGTCAATTATCAAAGAAGGACTGTGTGTAACTAAGAGGGAGGAGTAGAGGAATCCCAATTTAAGGATTTTATGATTAGGGACCCCACCCAATGAATCAATGAACTATGAGTTAATGTAGTTTGAATTTTTATTTCTCACCTAAAACGCTTCATATTTCTTGATCAACCAAATTTGGGTTGATGAGATGGGGAGTGTGGATCCTTTCCATAGGAATGACTAGGAAAAAAGATATTCCAAAGACAATGGTGATGACTATTGGGTTTTGATAAAATATACGGTTTTTAAAAAATATAATATTATTTTATTTGTTTAAATTTTATCAAATAAATTACATAATCCCTTTTTGTCTAATTTATAGATACTATAATAGAAAATCCTTCAAATATATCACTACTATCCATACTTGAGAAGGATAACCTTCTCACCAAAATAAATTTCCAAGAGGAGAAGTGGAATTTGCGTGTAATATTATTCCATAAAAGGAAATTATATGTTATATAAAAACCTATTATATATGTGGATATTGAGAAATAGTTGTCTCACTATGATAAAAATTTTAATGATGCTACAAATGCTTAATATTTCATGCTGTCATGCATGACCAATGCGCTTTTGAAGAAATATGAGGACATGGATGCGTATAGCATGATGTCTCACAGTCGATATATCTATAAATATTAGGTAACCTAAGAAAAGTAAAAGATCTAAAATTATTTTTTACAATTAATCTTGGAGATGTTTTACCTTTTGGGTCTCATATATTCAATCTTATTAGTGACATTGAATGATATTACATATTAGGGATTAAATTCCAAGATGAGTGGCGTAATATCTTTTAATTTCATCACTACCGAAGACCTTATCAGATTTTATTTTCAATTATAACAAGATAATTAACGGTAAGATCCTTTTATAACATATTTGGTTGATTCTATATGTGGATAAGGATATGAGGCATGAAAAATCAACACCCCTTATGGTTAATAAGAATAGAAAGAACAAGGAAAAGGGGACCAAGACTCATAAAAATTCTAAAGCTCTAGAAGAAGATCCTTACAAGATGTGGAAGATCTAGAGGTAGGGAAAAAATGAGGAAGTGTGTTTTTCTCCTTTCAAATAAGTCCACTGAAAAACACCTATACCTAGAAGCAAGGGGAATCTAGAGGTGTGTTCGTTATCCATAGTAATCATTCCATATCTACACATTGGTTATTAGAAATAGATTTTCGTTCTCAATTATATATCTAAATGTATAAACCATGTATATTTTGAATGATTATGATAATATAGTTGGACTTTAGAGCTTCCAATTTCACAATGATAACTTCTACATCCCTTAGTATCTACACCTTTCACTTCAAATAGGAATGATATTGGATTTAGGGTTTTTTTATTTTATACCAAATGTTACCAAGAACATAATTTTGGTATCATTCCAAGATGAAGATGGTTTTATGTTCGTGTTTGAAAATAAATTTTTTATCTTTTATAAATACATAATATGTTATAGTATGGTGAATTTAAATAATTATATTTTTGTATTAAATTATGAAAACCAAGTATTGGAAATATAAAATGAATCATGTCAACACAACTCATGTAACACCGAGTTATGGAATCACTATCATGGTTATGTAAATGAGAAGGCTTTGAAAAATCCACATAAAGATATTTATTGAGACTAATCATAGCTAAAACCAATTGAAATATGTCATTCTTTTTATAAAGGAAAATGACTAAAGAAACATTCCTTTGATAGGTCGAATGTGCCATTGAGCTTCTAGGATAAGTAAACATTGATGTGTGTAGACCATTTTCAGTAGAAGCTAGAGGTGGGAAGTCAAAATTATTAACTTTTACTCATGAATTTAGTAGATATGTCTGTGTATAAAAGATGCGGTATAAGTATGAGACGTATTAGAAATTAAAATAATTCAAGAATAATGTTGGGAATAAACATGGAAGGAAGATAAAGAAGCTTCAATTTGATTGAGGTGGTGAATATATTAACCTAGAGTTTAAAAATTTATATGGGTGTTTATGATTCTATCTAAAAACTCTCCCCCTTACACACCAATGTAGAATTGTGTTAGTGAAATGAGAAACCATACCTTGTTATACATAGTAAGGTCAATGATGTTTCATGTAGATCTTCCATTATCCTTTTTGGGATATTCCTTACGAACTCAAACAAAGAGATTAAACTGAGTTAAAAAAAACAAAAAATGGGATTCAAATAGAGTTAGGGAGTCAAAATAAACCTTTTCTTCATTCATTTATATGGGATTGCATGAAAATTTTAAGGTATTTTTAGGTAATAAACTATCACCTCAGAGCACAAAGTGCAAGGAAATGAACCTAAACATTAAATATTATAGTTAATTTGACCATAATAATCACTCATACATACCCAAATATATTTTAGGTTTATATTTTTGTATAAATAGGTCAAAAATTAATACATGGAAACTCATATATTACAAATTAGACACTTTTAACCAATATAAAATTTTTCATAATATAAAACTTTTAAAATAAAACATTATTTCCTTACATAAAAAAACATCATGATTTTAAATTTTAATTCTTACATTCCATTTCCCATACATGAACCCCATTAAATAAATTTTAAAAATTTTGGCGAGTATAAAAATCTCAGTAAGGGACATAGAATGGAAGAAATAAACTATTAGTCATTGAATGAAAACATTTTTAAAAAGTTATAACTTTTACACATAAAACAAAACTCTATAACTTACCTTATAAAATCATTAGTTTCCTTTAAAACAATAGAAGGAAGAAATAAATAATAAAAGGTAACTTTTTGATTCATTTTCACATAACTATTATTTATAATGTATCTCTCCCAACAACACATTTAGTAACCGTCATGGTTACACATGAAATAACCATTGTAGTATTTTCCCATAATCTCTTAGGGAAAACATAACTAGTTAACTCCATCCCTTTACCCAATGCATTAGAGATCTATAATAGGATATTAAAACCACATTTTCTCATAGAACCACCCATCAATATAAAAATTACTAGAAAATATAACATGATCATAACACGTAAATCTTGTATAAAAAATACATTTTTTAGGAAAATAAATTTCCCTTTTTGATATCACTTTTCATTTTTAAGTAGTTCCACACTTATAAATGAAGAAATTTTATTTAAAAATAAACCTATAATATTTTAAAGGAATCATTTAATCAATAAGACATCATAAAATTAGGAAATAATTTTATTCAATATAAGTAAAAAAAGGTTCATTAATAAATGAGTTATCACTTGATAAGTTGATTTTTTAAAAAGAAAGACCCTTAAAAATATCTCATCACTGATGTGATAATTAAAAAAATGCATGGAAGATTAGTATATAACATAAATACACTTGATAAACATAATATAATCAAAATTAATTTCATAAATAAATTTATCACCACCTAATAACTTATGTATAAGGTCAACCTAAAGAATTTAAATTGGGTAACGAATTCCCTTACATTATGTTTGAAACCTTTCTGAACATATACTTAATGTTAAGGATATTAAAATCATATTATTTTAATGATTAATTAAGTAAATTTTAAACATATATGTTATTTATTTATGTTTTATTAATTTTATTTTTTTCCATTTAGATGAGTTATAATAATGATGATCGTAATTCTAGAAGTGTTCATTTTATTGCATTATGGTCAGTTCCATTTGAGTATAATTATTATAGTTCATATCAAATATAAGAAAAAAATAAACAAGTAGAATGAAATGTTATTAATATAATTAAAAAAAATTTAATTATCCCATATATTTTTTTTCTAATATGACGATGATTCATTTAATAAAATATTAAAGATAAATGTTTGGTCTGTTTTTGGATTATTTATGAACACCACAAACTATATTTGTTTTATTCAATTTCCATGTCTATAATTATGTTCCATAACATTAAAAAAGTTATAATATCCATTTAAAAATATGTTCTAACCATAATAATAGTTTAATGACAATCCTTGAAGGTAGTAATATAAAACGAACAATCATTGTCCATGAAGGTGGTGAATTGATATATCACAGATGATGTTTTCTTTTTTTAACAAGAAGAGAATAGGAGAGGTTTGATGAGGGATATTACATTAAAATAAAGTAAAATTCTTATGTATGTATGATACTGGATTAATCTGGTTATATTGTATAAGGTATATTGGGACAAGGTATAAAGGAATAAAAAAGAAATAATTTAAAAGAGAAAGAAAGTGGATTTTACCTCTTGAATATCATCTCCTTGAGGACCTAATTAAGGAACTAGTTTTGGACTTTTGGTGAGACCAGTAGGTATTTAACTTAGGGGAGAATATTTATAAGGTTATTAGGATGAATTTAGATAATATTTCTGGATTAGATAGTGTGATGAGAAGATGTGGTGAGGGGTAATTTTATTAGTGAGAGGAGAGGGGCGTTTTTGATTATTTTATTCATATATTTAATATTTTGGATCAAGACTATAAATAGTTATTATGATTTTGACTAAGTATAGTAAAAAGTATATGTATATTTTAATTAATGGTAACCTACATCAGAAATTACTCAAAAAGTCATGTATTTAACTTATATTCTTAAATACCGCAAATTGTTGTATTTCACTATTTCCAAAAATCAATAATTTCACAAAAATCAAAAAGAATTTACCCAAACCATTTTTTGATATATTGATTTAAAAACTAGTCTCTATTTTTTTTATTTTTTTAAATATAATATATTTAATTTTTAAATAAAAACACCATTTATTCAAAAAATTCCGATTTTAATAATATAAAAAAATTTACGACACATTGAAAAATTAATTCATGTCGCACAAAATATCCTTATAATTACAATTCAAAAATTATTGATTTTTGAATCTATATTATGAAATTAAATTTTCTTTTAAAACATTATATTATTTATAAAATTTTAAATAAAAATTTACATTTTACAAAATTATCAACACTTAATTTATCATTTATAAAAAAATTATTTACGTATTCTGTGCTAAAAATATATCATATTTCCATTTATGTGATAAATATATTTTATTTATAATTTAATAGGTGATTTGATTATTCTAATGACTATATTAATATTCCTAATATACAAAATACTATTCTAATGGTTAGGTTAATATTTTATTAATATGGATTCTTTAAATTTTATAAATTCAATTTATTTAAGTGTACATTTATAATTAATTTAACTATTTAATTCTTTAATGAAAAAAATTATTCTATAATTTCTTGGGTAGTTATATAACCCCACCTTATAGAAATTACATCATTAAAATTTGATTTACTTTTCAGACAATGATTATACCTTTCTCCCTAAGTATTTTCTGATACCCATATTTCATTTTAAAAAATGTTATTTCTCCAACAAACCATATCCTTTGAAATTAACTTATTCCAAAATAATTCTTCTCTACAATCTATAATCTGGATGAGATTTTTCTTATATAAAAGGATATCTTCTAACTGAACAACCTTAGGGCTAAGAACATGATATGAATCTGGTACATACTTTCATAATATCAAATTATGAAAAACCTACTATACCTAAGACAAAATTTAAGTAAAATCAACTTAGTATGAAATTGATCTAACTTTCTCCAGGATTTCATAGGGTCTAATGAATTGTTGGGTCAGCTTCTCCTTTTTATGAAAATGTATCATGATTTTCTATGGAGAAAATTTGAGAAAAAAATGATCACCTACCTCGAAAGAAAAATGATTCATCCAGTTATCCACATAAATTTTCTGCATACCCTCATGTGTCACTAAATAATCTAATATTTTTATTCCATTCAATCTAATAATTTTTCTCCCAACAATATTCTTTCATCTACTTCATCTAAAAATTATATATTTCGACATTTCTTTCCATATAAATCTTCAACATGCACCTTTTCTATATTGGAACGAAGACTATTATTATAAAAAACTCAACAAATTAAAGATACTAATCCCAAATTACATTGAAATCTGTTAAAAAATCTCAAAGACTATCCCCTATATCCGAATTGTTTATTTTCAATGTCCATAATATGGAGGATTACAGGATGTTTTGATATTTTATTCAGTTCCCAATTACTTATTAAAGCCCTCTCAAAAGTTAAAATTCAAAAAGAGTTCACTATCAGATACAATAGAAAGAGAAACTCCATGTAACATGACTATCTCTTTGAGGTACATTTTGGAAAGATTATTTAAATTCATAGTATCTTGAATTTAAATAAAATGTAATGATTTATTTAATCAATCAACAATGACCAAAAGAAATTTCTTCATAATTTTTTTGGTAATCTCACCTCAAAATCCATGGATATATTTTCAAATTTACACACTAACACTAAAAAAGGATGGAGCACCCCCTTTGGTAAATTATGTTATAAATTTACCCATAGACAATTCAATCATCTCATGGTATATTGATAAATTACTATTTTAATTCTCTCCCACTAGTAATACTCTCGAAGGAATTTGTACGTCTTAGTGATTCCGTGATGAATTGAAAATAGATAAATATGAGCTTCAATTAATAACTTTTTCTTCAATTGTAAATCACAAAGAACACATAAAATCTTCCAAAATATCAAAATACAATATTTATCAATGTTAAATTATGGATACATAGCATTTTAAACTAATTCTACATTTTTCAGTAACTCACTATATTCTTTCTACAGCTTCTTAATTCAGTCTAATAGAGATGATTGCAGCAACACATGAAACCAAATAGAGGAATTTTAAACACCAATAAATTTCAAGATAAGATTAAATAAATCTTTAAACAGGGGGTGATGTTTTAAACCTAACATGGTCAATGCATCATGATGTTTTGAATCAACGAATCTTTCACTTTTCATTATTTTCAAATATATTAATTGACCATGTAGTCATAATACTTTATCAGTTTTAGCCATCTTCTCTGCCTCATGTTCAATTACTACATTGTATATATATACTTAAAAACTTTTTTTTATCAGTATATATTTTAAATTTGGATCCTCATAAGAGATATATCCAAAATTTTAAAGGGGAAAACATAACTTCTAATTCCAAATAATGTGTCATATAATTTAAATACTGAGGTTTCAAATTCCATGAAGTGTAAGAAATTACATGATCATTCTATACCTGAACACAACCAATTATATTTAAATAAACATTAATATAGATGAAAGCAAAACATTTCATAAAGTCATGGAAAAAAATTGAGATTTTAGAAATATTCGTTTTAGTTCCTAATAGAAAAATTCACATTCCTTTGTCCAAATAAATTTAACCCATTTTTATATTAAATTAGTTAGAAGACTTGTTAATCATGAATAGTTTTTAAGAAACCCTTGGTAATATCTTAATTATTCAAGAAAACCATGAAAATAAACAAATTTTTTAGCCTTTGTAAATTCATAAACCCATTCTATTTTTGTAGGATATAATGTTATTCCATCTTTATTTATAATGTTCCCATTAAAAGTAATTTGTTGTAAAAAAATCACATTTACTAAATTCCTATATAAATTGTTTCTTTTAGGATTTTCATAAAATTCATAAGATATTTTTTATGATCCTAATATATTTTTGAATAAACCAAGAATCATATATAGAAACAAAAATTACTTATCCAAATATTCTTGGGAGATTCTATTTATAATATCAATAAATACAATAGGAGAATTTTTCAAACTGAAGGGAAAAACAAAAAAATCATATTTCTCATATAATGTAAAAAAATCTATATTCCAAATTTCATCATCTTCTACCATCAGATGATGGTACTGAGATCTCATATTGATATCGAAAAAATACTGAGTTCCTTAGTGTTGTTCAAAAAATTCATCAATATGGGGAAAGGGATACATATTCTTAATAGTGATGTTATTGAATTATCTTTAATAAATACAAATCCTCATACAACAATATTTCTTTTTAACTAAAAAAATAAGTAGACCCGAATGTGAAGTGCGCGGATAATTGAATCCTTTATTTGGATACTCCTACACCTAATTTTTTTAATTCTATAAGTTCTAAAATATTTATTTGATAAGGGAGGTTAGAAATTGGTTTATCCCTAAGGAATATATAAACTATAATCTCAACCACATGATCTGGTATAATACCTGAAAATTCATCTGGAAAAACATCCAAATACTCATTTACCACTGAAAAATCATGAAATAGAAAAGATCCATTCGTTTCAAAAATATGTCCAAGATAACAATAAATTTAGTATTTTTATATTTTCCATGCTTATTAATATGTTATAAATGTAATGGGTTCATTATTATATACAAAATGAGACTATTTTTTAAAAAACATTTTTATCTTTATAATACATTACTGATAAATGTTGGGTTAGTTTTTGACAGATTTTCCAAGCATCACAAATTAGTTTTATTTTATTTAATTATTAAGTCTATAAATTAGTTCCAAAACATTAAATATTTTATAATATACATATTAAATTATATTTTAGGAATAATAATGTTTTTAAGAGCAAAATTTAAGTCATTATTGTGAAATGAAATGTTTTTGTCTATGAAGGCGGTGACAAGTCACTGATGTTGTTTTCATTTTTTTAGAATAAAAGGTTAAGAGAAGAGGTTTGATTAGTGATATTATATTAAAAATTTACCATTCCAATATATTTATGATACTATAATTTTCATGGATCTTTGGATATGATAGGTGAGTTTAATTTAGGAATAAATTAAGAAATAATTTAAAATATAAACAAAGAGGATTTTACCTCTTGAAAGTCGCCTCCTTGAGAACCTCTTTAAAGAACATGGTTTTGGTATTCTCGTTATAACAAAACATATTTCAAGTGGGTAAGAGTAATGGGAATAAAATTGGCTATAATTTATATAATATTAAATTTATATAAGGCGTGAAGAGAAGAGGTGGTGTGGAGTGTTATTTTAAGGTAGAGAAGAGGGGTGTTTTGGAATATTTTGTTCATTTTTTGATTATTTTGCTTCATGAATTTCAATAGGTTTGATTCATATGACTATGTATAGTTAATAAAACACTTGAGTTCAAAATAATTTGTTTTTTTTTAACTTTAATAATGAATAAAAATTCGTGAATTTATCTTTTAATGTTAAATACGGTAAATTACAGTTTTCACTACTAATGAAAATTTCAACTATTTTAGAAAAATACAAAAAATTGACCCTCACCATTTTCAGAAATGTATATATAAATAATAGAGGCTAGTTTTGGATAATAAATTCTTTTAATATAAGAAATTTAAATTTGAATTAAAACAATAATTTATTAAAATAATTCCTATTTTAATATTATAACCTATTTTATGGAAATTTCAAAATTTTATTAAGGTCTCACAAAATCATATTATAATTATAATACAAAAAAATAATAATTTACGAATAAGTTTTATAGAAATTGTTTTTCTCTTAAATCATTATATTAATTATAAAATTATAAATAAACATTTATGATTCAAAAAAATACCAAAACATAATTTATTATTTTTTAAAAAACAATTTACATATTCAATTATATAAATATGTCATATTTTAATTTATGAGATACCAATATTTTATATATAGTTTAATAGGTGAGGTTATCATTCTGATGGATAGATTACTATTCATAATGGTCATTATACAATTCCAATCTCTTGGTTACTATTCCATTGGTATAAATTCCTTAGTTTATATAAATCCCACTTATAAAATTATACATTTATAATTAATTTAAATATTTAATTTGAAAATGAAAAAAATTATTCTATAAGTAATAGGTTTGTTACACAAAGTGTATCTTTATAAGATATTCTCAGGAAACAAGTGGATTATACTTATACAACCGCTCATAAATGAAAGTGACTTTGGCCAGACAATCATTATTTATTGAGAGTAAGAAAATACTAAAAAAGGGTAGTGGGAGAAATATTGAATTATATTAAGTTGATGGTTAAGATAAAAAATAGTTGGTAGAATAAAAAATTCCATAGTTCCTTATAGAAGATGTTGTTTCTTAAACACAAGTACTATGTAGAAACATAAGAGTTGTAAGGGAACTCAAATGACATGATTTTCTAGTCACTGATTATGGTGACTCATTAATGGTAGACAATGATGAACCTATCTCTTTTAAATAGGACATTGGGAGTTCAGATGCAAAAATATGGAAAGAATCCTTGAATTCTAAAATTGATTCTATGTATCAAAATGAATTCTGGGTTCTAGTTGATGCATCAGTTGATGTAAATACCAAAGAGATATAATGGGTATTAATGATAAAACTTCACATGGAATGTAAAATAAATACATATAAAGAAATTTTAGTGGACATAGGGTTCAAATAACATCAATGAATTTAAAATGATGTAGCTTTTTCACTAGTTTCCAGGTTTAAATCCATCGAAATTTTACTTTCAATATAAGCTTACCATTAATATAAAATTTGGTAGATGGATGTTAAAATTTCTTTCTTTATTAGTAACTTTTTGGAAGAATTATATATGACACATCCCTTAGTGTTTATTACTATAAGTGATGAAAAAAAATATTTTCAAGTTGGGGGTATCCATTTTTAAATGGATGAAATTATCCAGGTCATGGAACATTTGATTTGATGAAGAGATAAAATAATTTAGTTTCATTAAGAACGAATGTTAGTGGTGTGTTTTCAAGATGTTTAGTGTGAATTCAGTCATTATATATTTATTATATATTGAATAAATACTACTTATTAGAAAATGCATACTAGTCTTTATGTCTATTAATGATCGGTTCAACATGTGTTTCTCTATGATGGATTTAGGTGAAGCAACCTATATTACAAGGATCAAGATCATTCGTGATCGATCTAAGAGGATTGTTCTACTAAGTAAAAGTACATACATTGACCAAAATCAAAAGATATTTAGTTTATAATAATATAACAGGGAATTAGTTTCAATGTCACATGGTATACACCTTTCTAGTGAAATGTATCCTCAAACACAATAAGTGAAAAATAGAATGAGTACCCATACGATTTAGCTATAAGATCAATCATTTATGCCATTTTATGTACTAGACATTATGTTTCATATAAATCGAGAATGATTGGTAGATATCAAGAAGATCCAAGAAAGAAATATTGGTATCTTGTTATGGCTATCCCTAAGTATATGAGGAGAAATATGGATATGTTCATAATTTATAGAAGAGAAGTGGTGATAGTCAACATGTGTTATAATTATGTTATTTTTCAAACAAATTTTAAATATATAAAGTCACATTCAAGATATATTTTCTATCTCAGCGGAGGAGTTTTACGCTGGAAGAGTTCAAGGCAGAGAATTCTTACTGATTCTACAGAGATGTCTGAGTATATAGAAGCTTCTAATGCATCCATGAAACCCGATTTGATACAATGTGTTTTACAAGATCTTTAAGTGGTTCCTATAAATAAATACCATATCACATTGTATTGTAATAATATTGTAGAAGTGTGTTGTAAAAAATATCTAAGGTCTCACGAACAAACAAATCACATACTATAGAAGTATCAACTATTGATGTATTTTATTAGAGAGGTGAATTTGTACTATGCAGAGTACCAATAAAAGAAAATGTGGTGGACCCCCTGACTAATTTCTTATCATAACATAAACATGAGTTTCATGTGATATCTATCAAATTGAAGGTTGTTTGCAATTAGATCTAGTGTATGTGTGAGTCTTTTGGATTTTGTTCCCTAGAACCAACTTCTATGAACATTATGAAAACATATTTTCATATTTTTTATTATTAATAACTCTTAACCATTACATGACTGATCTTCTATGTAACATTGTATGTGACAATGTCCTATTTGAAGTAGTTTACCTAAAAGGTCATTGCAGTTCACCACTATGATGAGAACTAAGAAGAGCCATGAAAGTGTTCTTAAATATAGGTTTTATATCCAGATGAAATAATTTTAAGGACCGAAATTATTATGGATACTAGAGGTTGATACTCATAGAAATATAAGGAATCTTTTCATGGTGTATTCCCTTGGTGATATCCATAGTAGGATATTAGGAGAATGTGACCCACTAGTAGGAAATACACATTTACATGTGTCATTGAATATTCTTATCCTTGAATATTTGTATTGATCCTTATAATTTATGAATATTATAATTGAGTATTATATGTCTCATACTTTTATGTGTTGATAAAAAACATAATGATATATGTTCACACTAGGGTAGGATATGTTGGGTTTACAAGTAATATTGCATTAATGAATATTACAATAAAGGATTTGCCCCTGATTTTTTATCAAAAGTCGATATCTCATACCCTTTCGTGGAAATGATACAACCTAAATAAATCCATAGACATGGTGTTCTGTATGATATATTGATCTCAGGAAATTCAAATAAAGAGACATAGAGAACATTATTTGATGACACCATCATGCAACCTTCTTGATTTAGATATAATGATAAAGGAATTATACTACAAAATAAGAATATGTATATGGTATTATGTCATTATTGAATTAATGTATTTATTTACCGGTTTCTTGGTGTACTTTTGGATACAATCCTTAGACTTTAGGATGCTTCGCCTTATGCCACTAAGAAAACGAAAAAGGGGAACACACACTGTGTGTATCTAGAATCTCTGTTAAATTATCTAATACAATTTATTATTTAACAGGTTGAATAAATATTATTTTCTCATGTACTTTAATAATTATTCAGGTTTTATTGATCACATATTTTTTATCACTAGTTATTTTATAGAATATTATGTGAGTTAAATATTTAATAAATACTTATTCCCAATTTAGTGAATATAATAATTATCTATTTCTTAGAAAATAAGGAAGTGGTATTTATTTATTAAATAAATAGTCACTATTCAGGGCCATGATAAATATTGTGGAGGAATTACAAACCAACTTTTAGGGTTTGGTGAGAAATAATATATATTGAGTATTATTAGAATAAATAACATTTATTATTAGTTTATGAGTTTAGCACAGGTCAAGAAATAATAATAATATTATTATTTTAGATATATTTTTCTCTAAAAATTAAATAAAATAAAGGGAAATTGTATAATTATTTATGTCTAACCCTAGTAGTATATCAACTCATCTATTTTTTCTCAATAGATCCAATTAATTTTTTATGTACATAATGAAATCTGGATAATCCTCTCAGTGCCCAAGAGAGATATCTTCTCCAAGAATGCTCTAAAGAATGGAGAGCAGTCTTCCCCCAAATGTTACTCTTGAGTGATGGGAGATCAAGAATATTCCTTTTGAAGTTACTCTTGAGGATGTCAAAGAAGAATGAAAAAAGATTCCGAATATTTCCCTCGAGCAACATGATATTCCTACGATGACCGCTAGAGGTTTTTGGAACACATTTTGATCACTGCTTGAGAAAAACTACCCTTTATTTCTATAACTCAATAATGGTTCAATGTAGATCTATTTTTATACCCATCGATGAAGAAAAAAATTATCACATGAAAATTATTAATTTTAACAAATTAATTATAAATAATATATAATGATCTTCTGTTTTTGGTTTTTATGTTTTATCCATTGTATGTATTCTTTGATTTATTTCTATTGATCATAGTTTTTACCCTCATGCAATTATAATATTTACCACCAATCATAATAAACAATAAATGTTAGTAACGACCCATCAAGAACTTCCACTATATCCAAAACCTTCGAAAGTACGTTCATAGAAGTCAGGACAAGTGGTATGGGTTTTTAATAACAAATATTCACCTCATGATAAAAATTTATTATTTTACCTCATGTTTTATTTAGAATGTTGCATCAACTAAAAAATTAATTTTTTTAACATAATCCCCTTTATATTTTTAGAATTTTTTGTTTCACTTGAAATCAAATCTTTCAAGGGGTTTTGATTTGAGAGATTATAACATCGTAGGAGTTCTCATTGAATCAATTTGAATTCCTTAAAACATAATAATTTTTTTGGAATGCTTTTTCCTTATACGGTATATTTACTACCCGTTTATGTTTCCATATCATTATTTATTTTATTTTATTTTATATGTTAGGAAAAATAATATTAACCACTTTAAATAGATATTAATTTTATATTTAATAAATTTGTATGGAATTTTGGTAAATAAAATTCCATTCATTGAATTATGATCGTTCTCATGGAATAATTTCATATAATCTGGATAAATTATTCACTTAATTCTATTATATAGTATTTAATCATTGTTTTATATATAATTACATTCCTACCACAAAAATTCTTATTCAAAATTTCATACCTTATGAACTATTCCTCACGTAAAGGATCTTGATATCTTAAATATCTTTTATTTGAGTTGTACTATCGTATCATTAACGTGGTTATTACATACTTGGTTTCAAAAACCCTACTATTTTTTTATATTTTTTTTATTATTCATATTTTTTTTAAGTTGATGATTTAATGCAAAGAAAGTTTTATTAGTATTTTTATGATGTGGGATTTCGACAATGGTAATTTAAAATAATTAAAAAGGTTACTTTAATATTAATATGTTTTATATTTTTCTCAACATTTATTATAGAAAAATTTATTCCATTTTAGTGGAATAATAATGGGATATTCTATTTAAAAGTATGTTTTTTCAAAATCATTCACTTTACCTTTTCCAAAGTTACTATTGGAAGTGTATTTGATGTTTCTATTTTACATCAATGCTTTTTTTCTACACAAAATATTTTATGTTTTCACCTCTATTTTATATTTTATATTAAAATGTATTTTCCATGATGGGATTTAAATTTCATAATTTGTTCAAAAATAAATATATTTATTTATAATTTTGGATGATTTAGCTTTCTGTATTTATCAATTAAATTCATAATCCATTATTTTGTGATACCCTTTGAAGCATTCATTTGGAAGGATTATTTTCATATATATCAACATCATTATAGGTTTCCTTTATTACACTTCGAATATATTCTTTTACCACAATCCATATTATTTCGCTAGATGTCTTATATAATAGTCGATTATGTCAATGATATGATCTATCACATCCCTTTTCGTTTATGAGTATCTGTTGGGAATAGTAATGGCTTTTATTACAATTAATTTAATTTGTGAATACTTAATTTTCTATTTAATTGATTTAATGGTATTCATCTAGATTCCATACATCATTTTATTGGGGAAATTATTAACTTAAATTTATACCGCTTAATATAAATGATGTTAGTTTGAGGGATGATTACATAGAATGGTATTCCATTTATTTATTGGGGAACTATAAAAAATCCATTTATTTGTTTTTCTAATATGAATTCTTATTGATTACTTAGGGAAGTTTAATATGTGTTGTTTAACTACCTACTTCATTTCTCTAGATGGATTATTATCGTGTAATCCTTTTTATAGACATGGGGAAATGTATTGGTGTTCCATATGTTGTTATTCCAATACAAATGATAATTAAAAAATATTATTGTGTATTATTTAATCATTATATCATATCATGAATAAAATGTATTGAAATAAGTGACAAGTGGGGAAAAATATTTTATATAGTCTCAATCCATCTATATGTATCATGAGATAGACCTGTTTGGATATTTGATTAATTCCTTCCCAATTCAAAAACATGTTTTGACTATGGCATTGATGAAAAGAGTTATATAATAGATATGAAATCTATAGAAATAATGATTTTCTGACAATGGAAATTAGGGTAAGATCAAGATATAAATAATTATGTATTTCATCATTGTGAATTTAGTTATTTTTATCCATGTCATATAATAATTTACATTTTTATCCTTAGATATATTATTCTCTCAGTTTAATTTGATTAAGGAATTATGATGATTATTTATCCAGGATATAATATATATTCATTATTTATGCCTTGATTGTATCATTTTTATTTTTTTTCCATACCATCCATTTGAAAGCACCAAATCTTATGTGTTTATTTCCCTATGTTAGGAATAAATTTTTAAAAAATGATATGTTTAGAATAAAAACATGTGTGGGTGAGGTGACCTAAGTATTTTATACATATATGTTACATAATTTTAGATGAATATTTAATACACCACATAAGAGTACATTCTTAAGGAGTCTAAATGTGTTATTTTGTTGAGTGTAGATTAATAATCATCTTATTTTGTGAAAGATATTTAATATATCCCACAAAGAGTTTCCAACATAGAACACTTCGTTGAAAAACCATACATAAAACATTTATTCATAAATTGGGAATGTAAATATAAGAAAATGTTATATTACATGAATAGTAAGGGAAAACACAATAGATATCAATAAATTATCATAAGTGATCATAAGATAAGAATAAGGGTATGAGAACACGATCATAACATACAATAATTATACCTAACTTAAAGGTCATTAATCATAAATCAGGGAATACAAATTTTTCATTACAAAAGACCAATGTAATAAGTGTAAAAAATCATCAATAATCAACCAAGAAATATGAGAACATATTATAATCATAATAAAATTCTTTTTTAGAATATATATAATCATATAAAATAATTTACTTAGTTAATGATCACTTCCAAGACTATCATATTGGATTAGGTTCACTCCCAATTCAAATATTTCTTTAGTCAAGGATCACTCTAAGGACTATCATATTAGACATAGTACCTCATAGAAATTGATTAACTCCCTATTAAAATTCGTATTATTAGACGATATATCCAAATTTTCCCCATTCTGTAGGGGCTATATACTTTTAATACCATGCATCACATAATTCAAACTATATATATATATATGTGTGTGTGTTTGTGTGTTCATTAAAATCAGGAAACATTCATCATAGCATAACCTGCGTAAATGAAATTTTCTTTTTAAATATTTCATCATTTCATAATAGCATAACTTATAAAAAATAAATGATTTTCATAATGATTTCATCATGACTTACTAAACATGTGGGGAAAAAGCTGGTTTTATAGAATCATCCTTAAATCATCATCCTCATAAGTCATCTAAAGAAATAAAGTGTATAGTATAATAAGATCATATCTCAAGTGAGAAAAAATATCCATAGAGGATATTGAAATAGTTTAAAATACCATTAAAATAACATTCAAACATTTATTTCAAAACATGATGAAATATTCCTTTTCTTATGAAAACAGTTTAACATAAAATAACATAATATTATTAATTTTTATTTAAAAATACCCTGTAAAATTTTTAATTATTATTCAATGTAAATAATGATCATGAAAATGAAAATAATCTGTTAATTTCATATGTTTGAAAAAAAGAACATTTTTCCGTGTTTTTCAAAAATTCAAAAAGAAATTTCTTAGAAAAAATTTATTTTAAAAAATTCTTTTTAAAACATTGTAATTATTGTAAAATTTATTGAAAATTAACTTTTTACTAAATTTCAAATATATTTATACACTAATAAAATATAATTTTTGATGTGGATTGGTAAGGAAGAAAAAAAATTCAACAAAAGTGAAAATGAGGACAAATATTCGCTAAACAAATTAACAAAAAAATTTAGTACCAAATAGAGGAATATAGTAATAAAACATAAAATTTATACGAATAAATAGAGGAGAATAAAATATATGCGTTTTAAATTATAATATCCATATAATTTTCCCTCAATGTTAATTTAACATATAAAATTCTGAAAAAGTGAGATTGTAGCATTAACCCTTAAAGATTTTGTTACTTTTGAACTATAACCCCAATGAAATAAATAAATTAAAATCAAGATTTAAATATCACAAATATAATTATATTTTGTTTATATATTATAAAATCGTTTGTATATATACCATATGAAATAAACAAAAAGTGAACATGAGATGTGTCTCATGAAACCAAAAGTTAGATGAGAAACCCTTACCTTAATGATCACATTTCTTTAGAAATGTCAAACTAACTTATATAATAAATATATATTTATTATTATAAATAAAATAAATATTAATAAATGAAATTTAATTTAAAATTTAATTATTATTTCTAAGAATCTTTTTATTAACAATTCTTCCATAAAATGGAAATTTGTGTGAAAATTGGTATGTTTTACATGCATGTTTCAGTTTAATGATTCGATTAATTTTCCCTCAGCAATAGATTGACCATATTAAAAATATTAATCATGAAATAATTAAAATATGTATTCATTTAATTAAATTTTATAACTATTCATATAAATTAGTGATGAAAAATGGATTACATTATTTTGAGGAGACGATAGTCTGTACGTACGCCCAACTGATATTTCTACATTTGGATAGATAAAAAAGAAAGAAAGGTAAATAATAATTCATTTTTATAGAATACATATTATAATTTAAATATAATATATATTCATTAAATAAAACCATTTTACCATCCATGTACATCATAAATGGGATAAAATCACATCACTTCAGGGAGGTGACAATGCACATGTATACCCGGGCACCACCATCATTTACAACTTATGGTAAAGTAAGAAGTTAGATATGATATTTTAATTAAATAAGAATAATTATGAAATAAATATCATGAATTTATATTAAGTCTATCATAATTACCACCAATGATGTTTTTTGGTGGAAAATGAATCTTCTTTCTAAATGGGTGTGGTAATCTACGTTTGCACATGAGAAATACATTCATTTTCCATTTTATGGAAAATGAGACGGGTAAAGTTTATGATATAAACATAAAAAAATTATTATATTTTAGACACTAATTTTTTTACAATTTTATGTTTAGAATAGAATTTAATGTGGTAAAAGAAGAATTAAAATAAAAGATATTAGTTATATAAATTACCTTCTCTTTGAGAGGACGAAATTATACTTCTTGTTAATAACCATATGAATGGTATTTTAATGAGAATAAAATCCATATAACTTAGATAGGGATGTTTTTTTAGCTTTTTTTTGAGAAAAGTAGATAAAGGTGGTGTGAGGAAGGGAGGAGCATTGGTGTCCTATTGTCATTAAAGAATGGATACACTTAGAATTAATTTAAATATTTAAATGTAATAAATTATTCTTCAAGTGGAAGTCTGAAAAATTTGATATATTTAACATATATTATTACTATGATTCTAAATACTCTAATGAAATAAAATTTATACAATTTAAGTAATGTTTTAACTCTTATCTCTTAGTTTTAAACCTCATCATCCCTTTTATGGTTTCCACAATATCAAATTTTTTTAATCAGTTGGGGTCTTGAAAGTTTCCCTAATCAGAAAAGTGATCAATATGTATAAAATGGTATATATTCTAGAATATATCACATTATATTTGCCAAAATAATTTTTTTAATGAAATTTACACAATTTAATCATTAATTATTTAAATTAAGATTCCACTTAAATAATTTTCATGACTATTCTCATAGTTTCACTTTAAATACTTGATGATTGAAATGAAATTAGAATCGAAGATTTTAAAAATAAACAATAGTTTATATTTCTCTAAAAATTCATCAAACATAATAATTCATTAAAATTTCAGCTCTGTATGTATTTTTAAAATAATTTATTTTATTTTATTATTTTAGTTGAATAATAACTATTCTAGTGTTTTTTAAGCATTTCATGAAATTATTTAGTCAATAAAAACTAAAAATAAACATATTTGATAATAAATTTCATTCATATTTCAAATAAGAATTTACAAATGAAAACAACCTATTTTTATAAGTATGACTAAATATTAGAGATATAAAAATAAGAGAGTGACATTTTTTATTTATTCAATACTTAAAAATTATTAAGGTTATTATTAAATGTAAGTGGAAATAAATTTGAAAAAATTTGAATATAGTATGATTACTGTTTAATGTAACCTAAAAAACATAATAAAGGAATGTGATTTTGTGATTTCTAAGCATTATCCCATTGTTTTTACCCTCTTTTAACACCTTTACCCTTACTAAGGTGAGAAATATTTACCTTTGTAACTATTTATAAAAAATAAATAAAAAAGAAATATTTTAAAAATTTGAGACTACTGATTCTAATTAGGGAATATACTTTTCAAGATTCATTTTATATAAGGGGAAGAGATAAATTTAAATATAATTGCATAAAACACAATGATAAAAAGTATTTAGAAAAATACATTTTATGCCTAAAAATGAATTTATTCCACAATAAAGTAAAATAGTGATTCTTATGTAATTAATTAGACTTTTTTGGAATTAAATCAAAATTATGTTATGTTATAATCATATTCAAAACATAATTGGACTTTTAAATTACTCAATTTATTGAATTAAAATATAATTTTAATGAAATTAGTACTTTTTTCTATTAACTAAAAATTTAAAATTTCCAAAAATAGTTCAAAACAATCACCTTAATATAATATTAATATGATTATTTTAAAAATTATATTGAAACCCTCAAATTGATTTTATAAATATTATAGAAATTAATTATTTTTCCCCACCAAAAATGTATTAAAAAATTTTTTAAGGAAATTTTTTTTAGAAGCAAAAATTTACTTTACTAATTATTGATTAATTATATATTATAAATTAATCAATACATTTTATTACATTAAAAAATTAATATATATATATATATATATATTATAATGAGGTTAATCTTATTTATACCAATCTATTTCACTTTTATTTTGTAATATAACTCGGTTCGTTTTAATATAAGTATTTATTTTCAAGAAAGATATAAAAAATATATATCTTATTTATGTAGAAATATATTCTAAAATATATGGTTTATACATTATTCCCGCTTAGATAAATTATGACCTTTAAATTTTAATTATAACTTTCTAGAATTACGATATCATAAAGAAGTAAAAAATTATTATGTAGATACTATCTTCATAACTAATATTTATATAACTTCTAGGAACACAGTAATTCCTAATTATGTATTTTTTGAAACAATATATGTATTGGTATAACACTCATGAGTATCAAAAATCATTCCTTGATAGCCTAGTGGTATTTTCCTCATTATAATCTATAGATTTATTTTCCTCTTACTTGAGTTGATTAGATAATTTACCAATAAAGTAGAGAATACAAGATAACATAATCACTTGATTTATTTATATAACATAAGCATAATGTCATGTTTTCATTATAATTTAAGTAGTTTCCATTGGTAATTAATTTCATATTGTATATGATAAATAATTGTAATTAATATTTGTATTCATTAGGCATTAAAAAATACTTTGATCAAATTATAAGACCCATAAATGAATGACAAGACATTCCTCCCATCAGTATATATTTTCCAAAATTAAAATTTTTAACAAAAGTTTTCAAATATGGATAAATATTGATAGGATGAAATAACACAAATATGTATAAAACATCATCAATATCACCCAAAGTTTAACTTAATCTATTCCATTTATAGTTAAACACAATACTCATTTAAAATATGATTGAAAAAAATTCAAAATCCAAAACATATATTTCAAAATTTCCAAAATCATTTAACATTAAACCCCAAGCAACATAATGTATCTCATTGAGTGACATATCAAACATAATAATACTATGGTCATATATTATGCTGAAACATACTAATCATTTCCTATAGTAACGAGAATAACTATAAAACCATAATGAAAACATAAGTTCTTCCAAAAATTAACTCTACAAAAACTATCCCATATATTATATAAATCTAAAAAATATAAAATAAACTTCAACTTAATCAATATTTTCATCAAATCAGTACTCAATTTCTGGACCACCAATAATATATAATTTTGTTTATCAATACTAATGCACTATTTATTCTTATTAAACATTATTATCTCAATATATGTTACATATTAAGGGTTATCTATCCCTCAATACCATGTTTTCCAAAAGTATGAAATTACTACTAAATCAGTTTTCTAGGTTATCAGTACCATTCAACATATAATTGCAAATCATTAAAAAAAACAACTTAAGAACATTCCTTAGATTTTTCAAGATACTTATTACTATAATATCATTAATAAACCAATTTACAAAATAATTCTTTAGTCCAAATACATTAAAATTCAACCATTCCACTTCATTATTGAACCACTAACCAAGATTTTTCAACTCATTCTTTATTGTAGTATTACTTTCATATATCACTCATTATCTCTTCATTATCAATATTAAATTATTTATTTATTCAAAATTACAAATCCAATTTCTGATCTTTATCCTAAGGAAAATTATTTCCAAAATTCCCATGCATTACCCATTTAGAAAACTTAACCACGTATGAAACATTATAAAATCCATTATTTCCATCCAATGTATTAACTGAACATCTTATTTTTCCTTGGAAATTTAATTTTTTATGTCCCTTTTCTATATATAGAACATTTTTATGTACATTTAAGGAATTAATGTGAGTTATTCTTTATAAATTTCAAACATAGAAGAAATTGAATCTTTACTCCTCTATAGTATTTATCATAGGAACATTTATAAAAATATATTTTTCTATCATTAGGTGCGTTAAGAAAAACACCGAGGTTCTTGTTTTCTATAATAAATTGATATGGACAGTTTGAAGTTATCACAATATTTTTAATTCCATCCCCCATTTCATTTGGTTTTACATGAGGAAAATCACTACATCATCAATCACATTCAACTCTAACAAAATTACTCCTGGTTATAATTGTTGACATAAACTACAAATCATACTGTGAGAAATAATAATCATAGTGAAAGATCATTAAATTAATAAAAATATTTTATATGATACTTAAATCATGAAACATATTTTTTTAATCTAGGACACCATAGGTTTAACCTAGTACTTCCATGTTAATATTCTATTAGAATCAATCATAATTCTTCAAAAATAAAATGTTAATTAACCAAATAATATCCCCAGGTTGTGTCTAGATAGGTGTTCAGCCATATTCCCATTCATAGAACACTGGTGACGATCAATTTAATACCCAATTCATATATTTGAGAGTTATAAACCATAGGTTCATCTACCACACAACCGCATACACTTTCCAGTATCTAGACAAGGATATATTTTCAATAAAAGACAAAAAATGTATTTTTACCAAACATTAAGATTTTATTTCATACATATACTTATCCCTATTTTTTCAATAACTTTATCTAATATTAATCCCCAAAAAAACCCTGATATGACACCAACTAATGAAACATGATTATTACATACACATATACTACATAATTTCACATGAATAGTCATGATATCTCATAATAATATATGACTGAGGACCATAATGATTTAAATTATATAAATATATGATCATATTATTTCATGAAATATATTCAACATATTCCCCATGTATCTTATCACATAGAACACTTCTTAGATATAACCTATTTAAAACCATTCTTCCTAACATATGGAAATAAAATATTAAAGATATTGAGATTAGATGCTAAATAGGGGTAAATCTAAAGGATATAAATCAATGTTTATTAGTGAGATTAAGATAGTCAATAGTGTGTGATAACAAGATCATATCTTATAATAATTATTACAAATCAATCAAAGATATTTAATCATTTATTAGAGCATAAGGCTTCATCGTAAAAAAATAAATAACTCATAAGTTCATGGAATCATCAATAATAAAAAACGAGCCATGTGAACATAACATAAAAAATAAATATATTTTTAGGATAAATATTTCAATTGAAAATAGATTCCTTAATCATGTATAACTACTATGATTATCAAAATTGATTGTGTTAACTCACAATTCCATTCTTTCCTTAGACATCGATCACTTCCAAGACTATCATAGAGGACAAAATACCTAACTAAATTGAGTTCCCTCCCCATACCATTACTTATTATCCCATGAGATATCCATATTTACCTAATATATTGGAGGGCTATATAATTCTAGCCCAACTCTTCACATAATGAAAACCATACACATGTGTTCTGCAAGAACATAAAACATTCATCATACTATCATATCATCATATCATAACATGTGGAATGAAAAAAACATTCAAAATATTGTCATCATTTAATAAGATCATAACCTTTGAAAAAAAGGTTTCATAAAGGTATCATCATAACATAATTAAATTGAATGAAAAATAGGATTCATAGAATCATCCTTAAATCACCATCATCATAGTACATCTAGGGAAATAAAAAGGATGGTATCATATTATCATATCTGCAATTAAGAAAAATTCATTAAAATATTTTGGATTAGATAAAAAATACCATTAAAATAAAATTTAAAACTTTCATTGAAAAAAAGTTTAAAATATCATTTTATTTTAATAAAATTTAAACTAAAAATTCCCATAATATTTAAAAATAAATTTTATTCGAAAATAAACATTGAAAATTATAAATTGAACATTAAATAAAATATTATTTATGATGTTGGTAAATTTTGTTCATACTATATACATTAAAAGTGAACATTTTTTCAAGCTATTGTAAAAAGTATAAAACGACTTGTCTTGAAAATTTTTATATAATTTTTTTAAAACATTTTAAAATAATGAAAAAGAATCTAAAAGTGTAATTATTTAAAAATATAATTTATTGATATAAATATCAATAAATCAATTTTGAAGAGCTTCTATAGAGAATAAAAAGTTTATGGACCAAAGAAAAAGTAACAATGAATTTTATTTAAAAACAATTTATCAATTGCTATTTATAACAAATAAAAGAAAATGGTATTAAAAAAATTCCAAAAAATAACTGGATGTTAATAAAATATATGGGGTTTAAAATATATTTTCCATATAATTTTTCATTAATCCAAATTGTTTCTTGACAATGCTAAAAATAAATGACATTGTAACAAAAACCCTTACAGCTTGGATATCATTTCAATCATTACCCTATGAAAGAAAAAACATTATTTGAAAATTTAATTACTATTAATATATTTTTATTCATTATATATTACATAAAATGGGAATTATATACCACACATGAAAGAAACTATCGGTGAATATGGAATATGTCTCATGGAAATAAAAGTGAGATGAGAAACCCTCACCTCAAGAATAGTCTAGCTTCACAAACATTTAGATATCATGTATAATAAATATATATTTATTATAAATATATTAAATAACCATATTAAATTATAAATTATTACGTATCATTATATTATAATTTATAATCTTCATTTTATTAACAATTCGTTTTAAAGTAGAAATTCATGTGAAAACTGTTATGTTTAACATGAATGTTTCAGTATAATTGTAAGAACCCAGTTTTCACTTAGGTATAGACCCTTTAATTTTTAGTATAAATCTTTAATTTGGACGTAATTTTGATGCTAATGTGGTATCCTAGTTTTTGAGGGCTTTCGAGGATTATTCAGAGCCTGGAACCCACCTTTTTGGAGAAATAATTCCTTGCACATAGTTTATAGAAAATCATACGGATCATGTTTTTCTAAGAGAGACACATCGCATGTTAACCACAAAATCGTGAAGCCTAACCCTACAAGCGCCCCATTTTCCCCAAGTAACTATGCATGTGTTGGGCATGGTTTGATAAACCGTGCAGACCATACCATTCGGGCAGAGCCGTTCTGCATGGTTTTTGAACGGTTTGACAAACCGTGCAGACAAACAGTGTGTATGCTATTTTTCTTGAAAATTTTCAAGTTTTCCCTTAATTATCTATTAAACCCCCCCTTCCTCAAAAATATGAGTTTATGTGGTATTGACCTATTTCTCACACAATTTGTGTCTTTTTTAAGATCTAAAATTGCAATCAAGAGATCTCCATCATCCGACATCCAATTGAGATTCTCTTCATCACGTTGGATGTGAAACGATATGTACTCGAGCCCTCTTTATCCATTATTCTTCTCTTTTAAACATGAACTAGATATTAATCTACGATTTATTTTTGTATTTTGTAGATCTAATTTTATCCAAGGAAAATCAAGGGACGATACCAGAGGAGAAGGGTCATACAACCCTAAGGTGGGTGGTCTATAACTTATCCCTAAAGTTCATTGATTTCGAAATGTTCATGTGGGGCCCAAAGATTCTATTAGGTACTATTTATTAAATTTACATTCCATGATTATACTTTATGGTTATTGTCTTTCCTAATATGTAATTTGTTGTTAATGGTTACACCCAAAACTCATTCCTCCCAATGTCGAAGGATATTCCATATTTTGTTTTTAGTGTTTTTGACCCGTTTGATCCATCATTTGGGTGTTTCCTTGATTGACCTTACAATAGGATAACCTTCCTATTATAAATGGTTTGTTTTTTAATTAGAATTTCTTAATGGCATGTACCATGTATGCTCACTACATGACCCACCTTTGGTAAGTGCTTTCAAATTATTGATTAAATGTGAAATGAGGAATGGTAAGTACACTAAGTATATAACTTAGACTTATAAAAATAGATTGAATAAAGGTTACATGTATATCTCACACTTTTCCATGTTAATAGAAGGTAGCCGAGTGAACCTCAATAATTGGATATGCCTTAATGGTTAATAAAGACGTGATTAGATGGTTTCAATGTTACATGGCATATCCACACTAATGGAAGAAAAGCCTTAAACCTATAAATAAATGATTACAACTCTAGTTCACCTATCCACAGAAATGGAAGGAAAAATTTAACCAAATGAATTATTACATGATCACACTATTAAATAATAATAGACTGACTCCTGCCCACATTGGTTTCTTAGAGGATAATACCTTTGGAATCAGGAACCCGATTCTGATTCAAGGATATTGTTTGCTTTGGTTGATAACCACTGAGACTCAGGGTCTTTTCTATTCCTCGGATGCCCAGTATACTTCCATAGGGTCCCTTTCTCTATTACATGATACCTCAGAAAAACTTCTTGGATCCATCATTGACTAGTATATGCCAGGGTGAAAGCCCATATGGACCTATCTTTTCTTAGCCCAGTTTTAACATGTTTGATCACCTTGGATTCAGTAGGCTCCTTATTATTAAATTCCTTGGATTACACTCCACTTATTACACACTTACCCCATATATTTACTCAGATACAACTATGTTTTCATCCTGTGAGATTTACGTTACCTAGGATATTACCATGGAACTCCCTCTCTGGATATCTTTTTCAGGTTTCCAATTTACTTCATGGGACCTTCACTACTTATAATCTCATGAGGTGATGTTAGTTTTGGATATGACACATGTGAAATATCAACATTAAATGGAATTTGATTAGTTAATTTTATGGTTTCACATTCAGACCCCAGCTGAGGGATCAAGCACGTACTTGGGTATTTAGTCATTGTAATACTTTCTTTACTATATATATGCATGCTTTCACACTGATATATTCTATTACACGGGCTGGATGCTATAGATTCCATTGGTGGTGGCCCACTGTGATTTATGTCACACCATCTCTGATCTTTGTTTGTTACTCGATGTAGATTACATGGTTAAATGTGTTGATAATGGGAAGTATACAACTTCCGACAATTTATTTGCATGCAGATAGGATGGAGCTTGATAGGAGATGACTGAGTAAGATCTCAAGATACATGGAGTAGTATTTTTTTATTTGACATTGTGGAACATGCTATGCCGATTGTCTTGTATCCATGTTTTTTAGTTTTCTATTGACATGACATTACATCATCACATTTCTAGTTGATACAATTATTGTTATTCTATTTTATCTATTACATCAATTTGCTTCCTCTATTTATTTATTTTTATTCTGCTATTTACTATTACAATATATTCTTTCTAGTGTTCTACGCTCTACTAATGAGGGAATATTTTTTCCACTAACACACCTTAGGCCCTCACTGTTTGTCAGCAGCCACTAGTGTTCAGGAAGATGCGCTTGAGGCAATGTGGCCCATCGGGCTTGGGGCACCCGTTAAGTGGAATTAGGGTTCGGGTCATCACAAAGTTGTATCAGAGGTGTTTCCTTTTATTTATTTACTATTTGGAGACAATATATTAGAGAACTTGAATTCTTGGGACTTGTTCATAAGTTGTTGTTAGGCATCGTGAACCCATGTTCAGGGTAAAATGAATGTTACCCAAAATAAAATTGTTGTCCTATTTTGACTATTAAAGTTGACATTATATCACCATTGGGTAACAAATATGTTGTGCGGTGTTATTGATTTTTACTTTGGCTGAAAATTTATTTCATCCAAAGCCTGATTATATGAGGGAATGGATCACTGATACATGTATCATTATATACACCTTGAATTCATAGGTCAGGAATATTTCCATGCCATATAGGTGCATTTTACTTCTTTTTCGTTTCTTGATATACCCATGATTGTTGTGTGATGTTGTGATAGTTTATTTTCCTTGTATTACTTTTTATTTGATTGAGTTATTTCCTATCTCAATTCATGAGGACTATGGTCCCTCATGGGTTGGGATGAGTAATTTACCAAGTCGAGCCATTTTACAATAAATAAATTGGTGTGTTTTCTGGTGATTGGAGTACCGGTGCTGATTCATCATAAATGGATATCCATTATAAATTGAATCTCGAAATCTAAAATGAATTTTTTTCACATACTTATCTCACCCTATCATGTTTATGAAAGTTATAGTAGTGAACTTGAAAATTAACTTCAAAATGACATGAAACTTATACTTGAGAACGTACCAATACCTGGCTATCTAAGCGGGTAGTTTGGGTAGTATGCCTTGAGTAGTGGGTTTTTTCTTATGTTTGGTAACCTCTAGTAATGATATCTTATTCTTATAATCTAATTATGAGGCACGTTTTGGGAATTTTTAGACAAATGTTGTCCCAACATTCTCGTGTCCTTCTCCAGGAGGGTGATGATGACCATGCTTTAGACATGGTGGTCCCTGAGCCTCTAGTATTACTCACAAATGTTCCACATGATGCACTGACATCTTTACCCAATCTAGGCACGGATTCCCAAGTCCGTGGTAGTTTCTTATGTCTAATTTAGTCCATGCAAGGTGCTCCACAAGTTTCACCTACAATGGTTGATCTGACCCACAAATTTCATCAACACCATCCTCCTACTTTTTCAGGGGATTGAAATTTTTAGGTATTTGAGTTATGGATAGAGGCCTTGTTGTCCATCGTTTAGCATCTAGAAATGACTCCATATTAGAGAGTCAAGCTCGCCACATACATGCTTCGAGATTCGTCCAAATGTTGGTGTGATGTGGTTACCCAGGCCGGTCTTCATCATGTCATGTTGCAGGTAGATTTCAAGATTTCCTTCTATGATTAGTTCTTTCCTCAAACACAGAGATCTAATAGAGCCAGAGAGTTCATGTATCTCGAGCATGGTTCTATTTCAGTTATGGAGTACTCATCATTTTTCACTAATTTACAATTCTTTTCACCACTTCTAGCTCATGATGCAGTTTTGCGTACTAGAAGTTTTGAGGATGGGCTCCAGTACGCCATTTGAACTCAGGTGAATATATTTTTCCTTCCTACATTTTCTTTTATAGTTGATCATTCCCTTATCACTGAACACAACCTAGGGGAGGACAAAAGTACCATATTTAATGTATCAGTGTCACGTTAGGTCAGTAGTTCTTCTGGTCATAGAAAACGTTCGCTTGAGGTTTTTCTTCATGGAAGTGGCAGATAGAGTATTTATTTTGATATCTCTGTGGTGTGTCATCAGTGTTGAAGAGTGGGGAGTAAGATTCCACAATGTGATACATACCCTATGGAGTTCTGAACATGTGTCCATATGGGTCATCTTTAGCATTTCTGCATGACCTTTCCCCTATATTTGATTGGAAAAGGATCAACATCAGCTCAAACTATATGATCATGTTCTATTGTACCATGTTAGGCGGTGATTTAGAATAAATCCAGCAGGTCTAGACGAGGAGGAGGTCATGTCCATGGTAGTCTGGCCCCTGATCACCAGTAGTGCCAACATAGTAGTCAGGATCGTGGTATTCTATCTACTGCACAGGGGTTTGGATTAGGTCAATTGCATTCTTTACATTCGGTACCCAAGGATCATGTTACGGGACCATCTATAGTATGAGGTACTATTCTAGTAGCCTCAACTGTTGTTTCTACTTTTTTTGATAAAGGTGCTTCAAAATCTATTATTTCTGTATCTATAGTGGAATTTATCAGACTATATATACAGTATTGTTACGGTGTAATGAACCTCGATACACCATTGTGAATACAGACAGAGGGCATCGATTAGTGAAGGGATTTCCCCTTGAGGTTGGCAGCAAAACTTTATTGTGGAATCTATTTGTTATTTAGATGACGAGATTTGATGTCAATCTCAGGATGGGCTGTTTAGTCCACTATAACGCCTTTGTAGACTACTATCACCACATGGATTCTTTTACCACATAAAATGGTAGTAGTTATCTTTTCAGGGGTGAGTGGGATATCCAGGATGAGAGAGATGGACCGAGGCATCATGGGATAGATTGAGTGATCAACCATATTGAAAATATTTTCTTGGGAGATAAGGGATTGCATCAATCTAATTTCCCTCCAGTAGTTTATCATTTCAGGGAAGACTTTCCTAATAACGTTTCTAGATTACCTCCTCAGAGAGAGGTAGATTTTACAATTTAGATTGTTCAAGGAGTAGATCTAGTGTTCATTCCAATATAAAGGATGGATACTTCTGATCTTCAAGAGCTCAAGTGGCAAATAGTGGTCCTAGAAGCCAAAGGATGTATACAACCTATTACATCCTCTTGGGGTTCACCTATGATTTTATCCATGAAGGAGGATGGAAACTTACATCTATAAGAAGTTTATAGAAGGTTGAACCATCTTACAGTCATGAACTAGTTTCCACTTCCTCAAATAGATGATCTCTTTGAACAGCTCTAAGGAGAAAAGATGTTCTCTATGATTGACCTGAGATTGGGCTATCATCAGGTGTGATTCAAACCATCATACATACCTCTTATAGATTTCCGTAGAATGTATGGTCTGTTTGAGTATCTTTTTATTCTATTTGATCTAACAAATTCTCCATCCATTTTCTAGGATTGGATGAAAAGAGGTTTCCACCCCTATTTAGACTTTTTTTCCTGGTCTATGTGGACGACATCTTGGTGTATTATTGAACTTGTAACGACCACACTAAGCATCTTGAGATCATTATGAGTACATTGAGATAGAATCATCTTTATTCCAAGATTGATAAGTGTGAATTGTAGATCCACAAGTTCTAGTTATTAGGTTAAATTATTTCCAAATTAGGTGTATCTGTTGACCTTGGAAAGGTTAGTGCTGTAGTTTCCTAGTAGAAACCCAAAAATATGTTTGATGTCAATAGTTTCTTAGGGATTGATGGATATTAAAGTAGATTCAAAAAATAATTTTATCATCTTTATTCCCCTCTTACAATTCTTAAAAATAAGGGTTTCAAGTTCACATGGTCATGAGCATGTGAGAAATCCTTTCAGAAGCTAAAAGGGAGACTTGTATCAGCACCAATTTTAATTGTTCTAGAACCTGGTAAAGGTTAAATTATCTTCTATGATTCATCATACAAGGTCCTAGGAGTAGTGTTGATGCATGAATACAATGTTATTGAATATAGATCTCTGCATTTGAGGCCTCATTAGTGAAATTACCCAATGCATGACCTCGAGCTGGTAGCTATTTCCCATTCCTTACGATGCGGGATACATTATCTATTGGGTGAGCACTTTGTGGTGTATATAGATCATAATGGCCTAAAGTATAACTTTTAGCCATGTGACTTGAACCTTAGACAGTGGATATGTGTTAATCCTCTACAATCCTTTGATATTATAATTGCCTATATTCCAGGAAAGGGAAATGTGGTCACTAATGCCCTGAGTTAGAAAATTCAAATGCAACCAGCACACAAATCCATATATAAAAACAAGTTAATGGACCTCTATTAAAAGCTTCATCTATAGTTTCATGAAATTCAGGATCAGTCTTACCTCTCAGCCTTAAAAGTTACCTCTTCCCTCCATGAAAGGGTGAATAGTAGGCAGATTTCAAATCCTGATGGTTTGGTTCTCTATGAGAGTATATTAGGAGATATCCCACCTCCATATTGGTATGTGGACAGAGATGACGTCCAATATCTATGTGGATGTGTATAGGTTCTTACAGATATAAGGGATGTATTTATTAAATAGTCCCACACTTCTTAGTGTACTGTTCATCGAGGAATCACAAATATGTATCGAGATATGTGATGCTAGTATTGGTGTCCTAGAATGAAATGTCAGATTTACGGCTTCATCATTAGGTGTTACATCAGTCAGCTAGTGAAGGCGGAGCAACATGGACCTATAGGATTATTATAGCTACATCCAATCCCAAAATGGAAATGGGAGGAAATTGTAATGGATTTATTAGTCATCTTACATAGGTCACTAAGGGGTAGTGATACTATCTGGGTATTCATTGACTAACTATAAAAAAATCATCCCATGTCATTCCTATATGAGAGACTTTCTCAGTAGATGAGTTTGGAAGACTGCATGTCTGTGAGATTATACTACTACATGGGGTTATACGTACTATCGTTTCAAATAGGTATTCCAATTTCAATTAATAGTTCGATAAAGGATTGCATAAATCTATGGTGTCTTAGGTGCTTTTAAGCATAGATTTTCACCCTCAGACTGATGGAAAATTAGAATAGACAATACAAGTTCAAGAGGATATGCTCCAAGCATGTTTCCTTTATTTCAACGGTTCTTGGGAGAACCATTTCCCTCTCATAGAGTTCACTTATAATAATAGATTTTAGGTAAAGTTTCAGATGGATCCTTTTGAGGCCTTATATGGTAGGCCATGTTGTTCACCCTTATGCTGGCTAGAGGTAGGTCATGCAGCCTTACTAGGTCATTGCCTCATTCGGGAGACATCAGAATAGGTTCAAATGATAAGGTAGCATCTGACTACTGATCAGTCTATATAGAAATATTATGCTGATCGCCATAAAAAGAATCTAGAGTTTGAGGTTGAGGATCATTTTTTTCCTTTAGGTATCATCTAGGCTAGGGAATAGATAGTTACGGAAGTGGGAAAAGTTTTCTTCTCATTTTGTTGTGCAATTTGAAATTCTAGAGAGAGTCAGGATAGTAACCTATTGGTTTCTAAAACCTCAGATGTACCGTTACATGCACGACATCTTTCATGTCTCACAGCTTTTCCTATATCATGATGACCCATCTCATACCTTTGATCTAGAGGAAGCTCAGTTAGATGCTGATGCTACCTTTAAGGAATATCCATTATTCATTTTTGACTGAAGCATGAAGGCTCTTTAAGGAAAGTTTATCCCTCTCATACGGGTGCTATGGCAGCACAACAGAGTACATGATGAGGCTTGGGAGAGGGAATCTAATATAAGCGCCCAGTGTCCAGAGCTATTCTCAAACAGACTTTTTTTTACCATTGGAGGGAGAACATGAGGGATATTTCTTTTACGGGGGATAGACAGTAAGAACATGGTTTTTCACTCAGGTATTAATCCTTTAATTTTTATTCTAAATAATTAATTTAGCCTGAATTTGGATTTATAACGAGTTAGTAAAGATTATGAGGGTTTCCAAGGATTATTCAGAGCCTGGAACCCACCTTTATGGAGAAAATAGGCCTTGCGCACGGTTTAGAGAAAATTGTGTAGGAATTCACATAGTTTGGAAAACCATGGGGATTGTGTTTTTTCGAATAGAGCGAGCTCACACGGTTGGTGCAAGGCCATGAGGCCTAACCATGCAATTTCCCCTTTTCTCCCTAGGTACCTCTGCATGGGTTGTGCATGATTTGACAAACCATGTAGACCAATCTATTTGGGCAGAGCCATTTCGACCGGTTTGAAAAACTGTGCTGACAACCCATGCACATGCTATTTTTCTGGGTAAATTTCTGGATTTGCCTTTAATGATCTATTAAGACACCCCTCCCTCCTTAATCAATGCTTATGTTGGATTGACCTATTTCTCTCTCAATTTAATTTTTTGGAAGATCTAAAATTGGAACCAATGTATCTTCATCATTCAATATCTGATCAAGCTTCCGTTCCTCACATTGGATGCGCAACGGTAAGTAATTTAGTCCTCTTTAGCCATTGTTCTTCTCTTTTACTCTTGACATAGATATATACATGTGAGTGTTTTTTATATTTTATTAGATCTACTGCTATCCAAGGAATATCAAGGGACAATACCATAGGAGATGGATCGTAGAAACCTAATGTGGGTGGTCTATAACATATCCCTAATGTTTGTTGATTTCAGAATGTTTATGTGGGGCACTTCATTTCCATCGGTGACCATTTATTAAATTTACATGAAATGATTTTAATTTTTATAAATGTGTGGTTATGATATTTCCAAATATGTGTTTACTTGTTCATGGTTACACCCAAAACTCAATCATTTCCATGTTAAAAATTATATCATAATTGGATTTTAGTGTTTCTAAAATGCTTGGGCCACTGTTTGGGTGTTCCCTTGATAGAACTTCTTAAAGGTGAGACATCCTTTTACAAACAGTTTGTTGTTTAATGAGAATTTCATAATGGCATGTACCATGTATTCTCACTACATGACCCGCCTAAGGTATGTTCTTTCAAATAGATGATGAAATGTAAAATGTGGAATGGCATATATGCTATGTATATAACTTTCCCTTATAAAAAGAGATATAATGAAGTTTGCATGTCCATAGAACCCATTTCCATGTTTATGGAAGGTAGCAAAGTGAACCTCAATAATTGAATATGCCTTAATGGATAATAAATTCTTCATTAGATAGTTCCAATGCTTCTTGGACTGTCCATACCAATGGAAGAAAAGGATTGGACCAATTAATAAATTGTTTCTACTCTACTTGAACTATCCACGATAATGGAAAGGAAGACATGAACTGAATAAATTATTACATGATCAAAATACCAAATAGGAATGGAATAATTTGAGATTGCCTTGGATTCTGATAGGAAGATACCTTTGGTCTCAGGAACACCATTTCGATTCAAGGATGTTTTTTTCTTAGGTTGATACCCACCTAGGATCTATTTTTTTGTCTATTTTATGGATACCTAGTATACTACTGTAGGTTCCCAATATTTATTACATGATACCTTAGATACACTCCTTGGATCCAGCATTGACTAGTAGGTTCCATACTGAAAGCCCATTGGAGCATATCTATTCTTAGACCCATTATACCTCGGTAAATCACCTTGGATTCGGTAGATGACTTATTATGGATTTACTTGGATTACGCTCTTGGGATTACACATTACCCCTTATCTAGACTCAGATAATAGTAATTTAGTGTTCCATTTGATTTACGTTACCTTTTTTATTACCTTGGAACTCCCTCACCGGATATCTTTGTCAGGTTTCCTTGTTACGTCTTGGAACCTTCCCAACTTATACAATCATGAGGTGATGTCTGTGGTGACTATACCACACGTGACCTATTAACATTAAATGGAAATTTACTAATTAATGAACAAGTTACATGTTCAGACACCAAATGAGGGATGAAGCATTTACTTGTGTATTTAGTCATTGTACTTCTTACTTTACTTTATACATGCATACTTGCATAGTGATATATTCCATTACATGGGATGGATGTTATAGACACTGTTTGTGGTGGCCCACTGAATTTTTTCTCACACCATCTCCAGGTAATATTTGGTACCTGAATAAGATTACATGGTTGCAGGTATTGATAATGATAATCATACAAATTCCAACACTTCATTTGCGTGCTAATAGTATGGAGCTTGATGGAAGATGACCGAGAAGGATATAAAGATTCTTAGGGTAGTCTTTGTTTCACTTTTATCTTGTGGAAGATGTGATGCCTATTGTCTTGTATCAATGTTTTTCAGTTTTCTAGTTACATGACTTTACATCATCACATTTCAAATTGATACAATTATTTTTATTCTCAATTATATATTGCATAAGTTTTCTACCGCTGTTTATTTATATTAAATTTTCTTTTTTACTATTCAATTATATTCCTTCCACTTTGCTAAACTCTACTAATGAGGGAATAGTATTCTCATGGACACACTCTAGGACCTCACTTCTAGTCATAAACCAATGAAATTTGGGAATATATGCTTGGGGCCAGGTGGCCCACTAGGCTCGGGGCACCAGTTAATTAGAATCCAGTTCTGATTTGTCACAATGATGGATCCATAAACTGCACCTTAGACATGGATTAATCCTCTAAACAATATTAATAATCTTATAAGTATAGAATTTATTAATTTTATATAATTTTATAATTATATATATATAAATTAGTGATGAAAAATTAATTAGATTACTTCGTGGGGACTGTAGTATGTACATCCACATGAGTGGTGTTTTCAATTTTCGATGGATAAAAAAGGTAAATAATAAATAAAAATTATAGAATAATTATTATATAATAAATAATATATATATAGTAAATCTATCCTTATTACTATCCATTAAAATTGAGTACGAAAAATTAATCATGTCGGTTTGTGGAGGTGATAGTCCATACATATGCATGAGTGACATTATCATTTTCCATTGTATAAAAAGGTAATTAGGAAAATAATATCAGATAATTATAAAATAATAATAATTTAATAAATATTATATATTAAATAGTTTATATCATAACGAAACATTGAAATATGGTGATGTAATATGGATCGTATCGCTCCATGGGGGAGGTAATCCACACATACATGCGATTTATACTTTCATTATCCATTTGATGGAAAAAAGATGGATAATGTTTAAAAACAAAAAAATTACCATAATAGTATATGAAAGATTCTTATTTTATTATATATTAATGTTTAGGATATTAATAAATGTAGTAAAATAAAAAGTAAAATGAAATATATCAGTTAAAAAGATTGCATTCCCTTTTGAGATACCTCCTTTGGATTTTATCCTAAGGACCCTAGGAAAGATATTTTGAATAGGAAGGTACCTATAGCACATGAATGAGGTTGTTTATAATTTTTTTTATAATTTTATTCGTGAGGACCGGCTCATGGTTCCATGAGGAATAGAGGAGGGGTGGTGTCTTTTTATTGTGTAGAAAATGACACCCTTAGAATTTCTTAAAATATATAAATATAATAAATTAGTTTTCATGTGAAAGTGGAACAATGTTGTTATATTTAGAATATAGTATGATTATAAGTCAAAAAATTAAATCTATCAATATTTAGAAAAGATTAAGTGATGATTTAGCCTTTATCTCTTAGTTTTAACCTCCAATTAATCCATTTGACGATTACCGTGATATCAAAAAAATTTAATCGTAAGGGGTCAAAAAAATTACTATAAAAGGAAAATTGGCCAATAATTAGAGAAATATTCTTATTATAAACCATACAAAACTAAATATATCAAATTATTATTTTTATTAAATTTAATTCATTTAATAAATATTTATTTAACATAATATTACATTTTATTTATTTTTGAGACTATTCAACCAGTTTGACTTGAAAGACCTCTTGATATAAATGGAATTTAAATATAAACTCTTTTAAACATATCTAGTATGTTATATATAAATAATGTTTTTGGAAACAATAAGTTATCCCAATGTTTTAAATTATAATAGTTTTAATATATTTTATTATATTTTTTTCTATTACATGAACAAACACTATTTTGATTTTGTATAAGCATTTAAAATAATTATTTAATCATTAAAAATTATAAATAAATTAACATGATAAAAAATAATTCATTAATATTTAAAATAATGCTTTAAAACATAACCTAAAATATTTTAATCATTATGAAGAAATATAAAAGAGATTAAAACAAAGAGAGTGAAATGTTGTATTTATTATTTATTTAAATTTTTATTAAGGTCATTTTAAATGTAAAGTAGAATAAAATTGAAACAAAATTAGAGATAATATGATTGAAGTCCAAGTAAACTTATCAAAAGAAATATTGGAAAGTGTTTTGGATATTTATAGGTGTTACCACATGGGTTTAACATATTTTTATCTGTTTTACCATTACCGAGGTGATAAATATTAACCACAATTACGCTTCATAATAACCAAAAATTAAAAGGGAAATATTATCCAAATTTAAACGTAAGATTTGAAATATGGAATATTTTTTCAGAATTTAATTTCTATAAGTGGAATAAATTTATTTCAATATTAATGTGTAAAACATAATGAAATAATGTTTTTCGAAAAATGTGTTTTTAGAATAAAAATGAACTTATAAAAAAAATCATGTTTAATGGTATTTAATATTTGATTAATTATATTATATCTCATTAATGTATTATAATTTTCGTTTATGATAAAATTAAATACGTAATGAGACTTTTAAATTTCTTTATTTAATGAAAATAAATTATAATTGCTCAGAATTAGATATTTTTACTATTCACTTAACAATTAGTCATTTCATAAATATCCCAAAAAATATTACTATAAAAATATTGAAATTATTATTAAAAAAATGTATTTAAAATTTCAAATAGAATTTATAAATATGGTATAGATAATATATAATGTATGTTCACAAAAAAGAAATAAAAACCATTTTTAAAGAAAAAATATTTTTTAGAAGCATAAAATGGATTTACTAAATTTTGAGTACATATTTGTTATAAATTAATAAATAAAACTTATTTGAGAAAAATATATTTCTATATATTTCATAATGTGTTTGATATTAGTCATACCCATCAATTTTATAGCTAGGTTATAATATATCATGGTTATATTAAAGACATAAAATTTTTATAAAGCGAAATAATTTATTAAATGTCAATATGTTACAATAGTGATTTTGGGGAGATATTAATAAATTATTATGTATTAAATAGTTTCAAATTTTGGGAAAACATTTCCCTTTGTTGAGAATGTAATAGTATTTATTAGTTTATTATTTTTTATAATTTTTAAACATATAAACCTAAAAGGTCTTGGAAATGCATGTAGTATATTATTTGATTAATTTCGTGTATATATGTGATAATCAGGTCTATGAATCTATAGTTGGAATTGAATTTATCAGTTAATTTATGTGTTTATAAAACCAGATCAATGAGTCAAATTCTGGGGCATCATATTTGGTATCATAGTTGGGTTTATATAACTTTAGATTTTATGACGCTTATTGAGGAAAATTTCAGGGATGGTCAGTTAAGGTTGATCAAAATTGAATGGAATAGATAATCATTTTCAATATAATATGGTTTAATTTTATGTAATAATAAAGATTCTATTTTGATATTATGATAATAAAACCTTATTGAAAACCTTAAGAATATGTATAAGTGAAAATTCTAAGTATAGGATAATATCCTAAAATTTTGGTAATGTACAAATTTTATGGTTATCTAAGAAAATATATCCTCATTGAGATAATACAAGGGGATACATGCTCTTTCATAGTTGAACCTAATGGTAATAATATTAAAGAGGGAGGATTTAGTGTTAACTTGACCTTCTCCCAACTCATGAAAAAGTGTCTTAGCTTCACACATGGTTTGACACTCTTAGGGGGAGACATTTTGGTTAATAAAATTTTATTTACAAGACATTATAATTGATTTCTTTTATAATTACATTTTTTTAGAAGTATAAGCGAAAAAAAATTAAAGTAACCTAAGTAGAAAAGAGAGATTTATAGTATGAACCATGTGTGACATTTATGATATAAACATATCATAGGTTTAAATGAAGGTGTTTTATAAGAATACATCATTGGATTGAGATTAAATATTCATATGACCATTTACTATGATTCTATTGGATAGTATCAAAACATTTTTTGTTTTACAATTTGGCTAAAATAAGATCTGAATATGAAGTTGAGAGAGACAAGTATCTAGAAACCCTTATATATTATAAATAAATATGGAAACTTACTTAAATAGATTAAAATTTTATAATATACCTATTTTGATAGAAAATATGAGTTTTATATTCCAGCATATTGTATCAAGATTGAGGTTTTAATATAATTAAATATCTATATGCTTATCAATTTTTATTAGTGATTGCTATTTATCGATGACATCCTAGTTTATTCTAATGTAATGAAGATTATGTGAAACATATAAGGATTTTCATTTAGTAAATAAACTTTAATGGTTCAAAAACATATATTAAATGGGAACAATAAAATTGGAAATTGATTTTATATTTTTTAGGATAATTGTTGGAGAACACATAATTGAGGGATGGGTAACTCTTAGAATCAAAATATGTTTGTTGTTGAAGTAATAAAAGGATTATTGATTTTGAGAAAATTATGTTAGATAATATTTATAGCCTTATTACTTATTTGTGGTTTAATGGAAAGTAGATCATGATATTTTTTGTGAGGTTTATCTCATTTTTTTGGATTATGATATATATTTACAAGTGAGTGACCATATTTTTGGTGAAATTTATCTCATGGGGTCACATCCACCTTTATCTCATTTAGTTTGGGGAATGAAATTTAACTTATTATAGAATAAGTGAGAAATGTAGATCTCATATTAGATGTTATATCACAAATGATAAATATGAAAAAAACCCTCAATCACTTTTATCAGTGATTAATAATAAATATTGTGTGGAAAATAATATTTAATGGGGTAGAATGTGACCCCATGAGATTTTAATATGTGATAACCTTTAAGTAAGTTAATTTTTTTTATAAATTCACTACACACAATGCCATACATAATAAATAACCGAATATATTTTCATAAAAATATATAAATTATGTAGTGAAATTAATATCGAGCCATTAAATTAGTGGGATTAAATATAATTTACCGATTTATAGAGTATTTATAGAAATTATAATAATGGTTACATTAATAGCACTGAAATTAAATTGATATATCTAAAGTAAATAATATTATCCTTTTTTTATCAGAAATGTATTTTCTAAATGTTTCTTTTTTGTGTGATATTTATTTCTATTTAAAGAAACTTGCGATTAATTATCATAATTGTAATATCATTATCGAGAATCTACTAAATCAGTGCCCTGAGCTAGTTCTCCACAAGACCTCGAGCATGCCTCCTCATATGATAGAGGATACTAGCTAGTAGTGGGTGTATAAGTTGGAACTATAAAGAGAACAAAACCCTATATCAGAGTACCAATCAGAAGTAAATAACCAAACAATATACCCATCCTAATATATGGAAAGAATAAATAAATAGAAATTGAAGCTTTCTGTAATAAATTTTAATACAGTAAAGGCCTAAACAACCATGAAATATATTCAACATCAATTTCCCATTGAGCTGATCACATATGAAAAATAAAGAATTTAAAAAACAATACATCAGGATATACTGTCAACTCTGACCCATGTCACATACCTGGTTTCTAGTATTGTAATACCATCAAAGAAATCCTTCATGATCACAAAAAGCGCAGTATGGGCCTCAAACCAAACCTACACATGAAATTTACATATGTGAGATGATTAGGTACCCATGTGCAGTGGTATTTCGAGCATGGTTTGAGTATAACGCAGTAGGACCCCACCAATGGTGTCTAATGAAAATACCAGTCATACCAATAATGTATATAGAATATATAGAAAAATATATAAATATTTTCGGAATTAAGAACATATGAAAATAAATAGTAGTTTACTCGACAACCCATTGGCCCTCAGGATCTAAGGATACACCGATGTAACCAACATGCATTGACCCAATATGGGTTCCTAATTCATAAAATTTATGATGATGAATATCATGAAAAAAGGATGAAACTTTTCTTTTATAATATAAATCATGAGAACATAAAACATTGAAAGAGCTCACTGAATCATACAAACAAAGTTTCATTTTAGACATTTGTAACCATACATCGTAACAATAGTTCCAAAAGACTCATTCTACTGCCTAAGCCATGGGAAAAAAATTCCATATCCAACACCCAAAACTATGTATGAGAAATATATTGTTCAACACCATAAAATAATAATGAAGAGAATTAGTCCACATTAAATTACCATATAGCATACAATCAGTGCCTAGAGAATCAATTTTTAACTTGAACTATGGTTTCTAATGCATTATTCCAAGACCTAAACCAAATTACCTAGTGAATCAGTCTATCATGTAAACCACATATGCAATGTACTAGTTTTCCAATCCATTACACCTGGTATACAATTAGTTATTAGTGAATCAGTCTGAAACCTAAATCATGGTACCAATAGTATTAGTCCAGAACCTAAACCACAAATTCGAGAGTGTCAGTATGGATCCTCACCCATGGTTCCTAGAGCATCAATCCATTTCTCAAACAATGGATTCAAAGTGTTAGTTCTCTATCCCATTCCACCCAGTACACCTTCAGTGCATAGAGAAATTGTCAAAAATCTAAACCATTTAATCATTTCATTGTTACTAAGGATCAAAATCTAAACATTAAAAAAATATAAACCAAAAAACCCCTTTTAATCCATTATCATTTACCAAATGACCTTATGAGCCTTCAACACCTAAATAAGTTGAAATAATTTCTTTCTATCTAATCATTAAAAGAACCATTAAGGAATTTTACCAAAGGGAAAACCACACACACATGTTCAATCGACACTGAAATCCATATATAAAAACTTTTTTATAAAACAACATGGAGGAAAACATCCCATTTTAATGAAAGAACCATTTCAAAACACAATATTCCCACTTTTGACACCCAAAAATATGTGAAAAACTCACACACATGACTAGAACAATTTCTAAATCCTCGTTAGCATTTAAAAAAACAAAAAGTTAAAAAATTACATTTTTAGAGGTTGGGACACACCATGGGTGGCTATAGGTTTGGTCTCATAATAGATAAAAAATACAATGGGGTTTATGGAAGGTTGAGGTATAAATATTGATAAAAAACAACAAATGAAAACCATTGGATAAAATACACCACACATTGGATTTAAGTCAAATATAAAATATACATTTAAATTAATTATCATGATTATAGTTAAAGATCTTAGATCACTTACCTCACCTTTCATGGTTTACCCTTGAACTCTACATGGATTGTCCTTATCCATGTAGTAACCATACATCATAACCATGCGCTATTCAAAATGAACTAAAAACCATGTGAGTGTCAAGGTGTCAAAACTTTTCTCTTAAACCAAGTATATTGAACCATGCACCACAACTAGATACTTCAAATCTCTTGAAACACAACACAATGTCTCCAAAACTCCTTAAATTACAGAAGATACCCAAATATATTCTTTATTTGTTGAAAAACTCCACTTTGAGGCATTCCAACTCTCTAAATTCCATTCCATGTAATAATCCAAAATTTAATCAATCTTGTAAATTAAAATTAAAATTCCTTATATACTTTCCAACTCTTTTGGGTACGAGATATTACAACCTCTACACTATAAAACTTGTAGTCCTAACAAATTACTCATGATATTCTATCATCACCACCTAGCATATGTTGGTCACTAATTACAACCAATGACCTCATTGAGTGTCCTAATATATGAAACAAAACCAAGGAATAACCTCTACCTTAAGGTACCCAACTGTACACAAACTGATTTGACACCCATTATCAAAACCAAGACACCAAGATGTATCTCACCGGAGCCCATCCAACTAAAACACCAGTTATTTTATCACTTGATCAACCACATGATATATGGTGAGATCACTTATAAGATTTAGCTTATGAATACTAAACTCTAATTCCATGAACCTACTCCATTAGAAAACACAAATGAACCTCAAGTTCATGCTCCCATAATTCTACTAACACAGTTCCCATCTTACAATTCCCAACACCCACAAGAATGATGAATCCAAATCCAAATCCATCCTCATCATAAAAAATCATCTAGAGTAGACACATACTTGAAAGAACAGTGTGAACTAATAATGAACAAGCCTTTCCTCAAGATCATAGTCCAAAATTTGAATATCACTTATTTCACATTTAATCCATGTCAGTACATCCCAAACTAAATCATCTTGGATGGGATCAGATCAAACATTTGAACCATTACCACCTCACTTGATCACAATACCTTTATTCCCAATTATATTACAATTTCACACAAAGTCATCAGACTACATACCCAACACTTTGTGAGGTTCTATGATCAAATCATCCACTAAACTGAAACTCTCATCATGATGTATTGAATCACTAAAAAAATTCTACAAAATCACTCAAAATTTACATTCAAAACCAAAATGATATCAAATCTAAGGATTGTCTATATCATACATCACAACTAAAATCTTAATAGGATTCCCAATATACCTTAATCATGCGAAAGATCTGTTCCATATTGACATTACAATGCCACCATGAAAAATCCAAGGCCAAAACTACAAACCTATAACCCATCTTTCAGAAGTGTTGCACCTCCAGGAATGACATGTCACTCTCAACCATAGGAGTTTCATTGTAATTTCCACAATTGAGAAGTTAAAATCACCATAGTCCAAACTCCCATCACTATAGAACCCATGAATTGGATGATTTCATCTCACTATCACTGGAGAGTGAAAACAAAACATCAACTATTTCCCATTCCCAACATCTAAGAAGAGAAACCATGGTTATAAAACCCCTGGATTGAGGTATGTAAACATTTTTATGACTTTGTATCTGTCTAAATTTCATGGTATGAGTTGGGTTGAGGTTGGGAGAGTTTGGAATGGTTATGAATAAGTTTGGAGGCTTTTCTAAGCATGCATGGTTTGAGCAAGTTTAGGGAAAACAACACAAATTCTCCAGAAAACTATATAGGAGGAGATAGTAGCCTTCACACAGAATGGGAATGGTTTTCTATGACATGCGAGGAAACCATATGGACCCCTTCTCTCAAGATATTAGTGTTCACACAGTTAGCGCATGGTTTTTGAAACCGTGTGGGCTAATAATGAGACCACATAAAGAGGGGTTTGATAAATCTGGGAACCCTCGGGCTTAACCTATTTCCATCCAAATATTCTCCCACTCAGTCCTCACTTGGTATTTTTGGTTCTCAAAGGTTGAAGGTGCTCTCCCACCCATTTTTGAAGTGATTCAAAGGGGTTTCAAGGTGGTTTCATGGTGGTTTCTCCTGGGTAAGTCTCTCATCATGTCTTCTTTGGTTTCTCTCTATATCTACATTTACCTATCTCTTGGATTTCAAGATATACACCCGTTGTGTGTAGATATATGGTTTTGGTTGCATTGTATGTTGATTTAAGTCTTGTGGATGTTAGATAAGGAGATCTAGAGTGGTTTTCATAAAGGGTTTTCCCGGATTGGGGTACAGTTGCTTGTGGGTCTATTTCACCAAAACCTTAAAGGTAGGTGGATTCTCTCTCAACTCCACTAGGTTTGAACAAGTGGTTTTGGTTACAATTAATTTTTTTCGCAGGAAATTTAATTATGAATTTTATGTGAGAAATTGGTTAGAAATCTCTTTGGTCATGTTTGTGGATTTTTGGGAAAAAGGAATTTTACGTTTGAATGTTCTTGTGGTTCAATTTTAAAATTTATATTTTAAAATATGTTTCTTGTCTTGGATTAAGTAAATGGTTAATTTAAATGGTTTTCAAAAAAGAGGTTGTTTTTTAAATCATTATTAGGCATGGAAAATGTTTTAAGGTGGTTTCAATAAATGGGTGATTTATTTAAATGGTTTGGCATGTCATTGAAAATTGTTATTTGCATGCTTTAATGGCCTTGATGGGTTATATGTTTGGTTGTTGATTATTGGAATGAGATATGAAAGTTGGTGGTGAGACTAACTATAAAAGGAGATGGATAGTGGTCGGAAGAACCACCATTAAGTGTCATGGTCGGGAAGCACCACTAGTTGAGAATGGGTTGAATGGGATGGGTGGATGTCCCACTATAATGGTTGCGTTATTGTGTGTTGTTTCGAAAAGATGGTATTTTTTGTGCTAATGTAAAATGGTGTGATGGATTATGGCATGCTTGTTTGGATTTCCCTCGAGTTTCATTATTTGGGGAAAACTGTGGCTTGGTAAGAGTGTGTTTGTCTTGTGGAAAGTTTTTACACAATTTAATGTTTTATATAAACTGCTCTATATAAATGTGCTAATGGTTCTTTCCTAGTGGCCTCTGTAGTGAAGTATTTTGGAGAAAAACTAATGTGTATTAGTACTCACCCCCTGCTTTGGAATTTTAGTGATTTTGTAGATATTGTATTATGTGACATAGGTAAATGTAAAGAATCTCATTTCTAGTGGCTCGTAGTGATTCTTAGGGGATGTGGTGGTTCTTAGATCATGGATCTTGGTGTTGATATATAGAGTTTGTCTTGGTTTATTTTGGGTCTCTCGTTTAGTATTCCACATGGTACTCTGATAATGTATTTGTTTGTATTGGTTTTGGGTTGTAATTTGTAAAAACTTGGTTGTCTTTTTGGAAATATATGTTGTAATATTTTATTGAAAAGAATCATATAGTTTTTTGTTAGAGGATTGTTTGGTTAGTTATGTATTAAGGAGAAACAGTTCTCCAATTATCCTCAAAACATAGAATTTATAGCATTAAAGGACGTGGCTAACACTTTTATGATGAACATTAATATACCAGGGAGTTGGGTACATAAGTTATTGGATACACTTATAGGCATTGGATATATCATTTTCATGGGTGTAGCTAATGAGATGAGCATGACATGAATGGTAGAAATGCTTTCCAACTAGGTTGCATATTACATTGAGGTATAATGATTTATGGTGTGATATGAATGTGTTGATTTTGAAAATCTATATTAGGTTTCAAAACGAAAGGATTTGAATCATGGAAATTGGTGGAATTTTGAAAATGGGTTGATTTTCAAAACATGGTGGATTTTACAAAATAGTGCAATATGGGAAATGTAAACTTGTGGAAGGATTGGATGTGATAGTTTTTATGAAATTGAAAAATAAAATTGTACACCATTTCTTATTAAGGGAGAGAAACTTATTGTTGTTTTTGTGTTGATAAAAATAGCACGGGGTAGGAATCATAGAGAACAAATGGAGGAAGCTACTGAAAATGTGGTTGCACCTGAGCCCTTGGTGAACTAGAATCAAGTGGAGAGTATAGTGAAAGCTTTAAAAATAGTAGGAAGTGTGGATACAATATATGAACCAAGTCATGTGGATCATGTGGTTTAGTTTCAAAGGTAGAATCCTCTAATTTTTATGGGTGATTAAATTCAAGAGAGGGTTGAAGTGTGGTTGAATAGAATGAATCAGATTTTTGACTTCTTTAGAACACTTGATGAGATGAAAGTGAAACTAGCCTTGTATATGTTGGTAGATCTTTCCCTTTAGTGGTGGAAGCTACCGGCCCAAGCAACGAAAGACCAAAGTGTGCATGAGAGGGGTTTGAGTAATTGATTAATAAACAATTCTACCCTCATACGGTCAGAATTTAGCGTACAATGGATTTATTCAATTTGGAGCAAGGAAACATGGATTTGATGGAATATTTGGCTAGGTTTATGAACATAGTGCGGTTTTCACCCAAGGTGGTGGGTAGTACATCATTGAAGGAATGAATTTTTGAAGTTGGGTTGAACCATGAAATTTGATCAATGATAGCGGTGCTATGTATAGATTATTACACAAAAATGGTGAATCTAGCTATGATGGATGAGTGGGATCTTTTCAGGGTTACATGTGGGGGAAGTATGTTGGTACCCATAAGAAATTTTGGGATCTGGAATGCTGGGTTCAAGAGGAATTGGGACACTTATTTCCAAGGTGGGATCACAACTCAGAATCTGATGATAAGAACTATGAATCTTCCTACGAAGCCTTTGAGAAAGACAAGATGTTTTCAGTGTGGTTCTACAAGACACCTAAAGTGGGATTGTAAGACACAACATCTAGTATGTCATAATTGGTAGCAGATGGGGAATCTGCAGCGTTATTGTCAGAATGATCTGAGGACGGTTGTCCGTGAACCTCCTCAGAGGTCGCAGAGGTTTTATGCCTTAGCGGGATGGGGGCAGCCACATACCCCTCACCAGTAGAGTAAAGTAGGTCATGGTGATTCTTGGAATACCATGACACCTCAACAGGGTAATAAGGAGTAGAGTGTAGCAAGTAATCAGTTGTTTGAAGATGAGCAGGCGGTGGTGAATGATAATTCAAGACCATCCACGATGTGAGGTGTGGTTCTTTTAAATTCATCATTGAAGAATGATTTTTTTGATACGGGTGCTTCACATTCTTTTCTTGCTTCTCAAAACATTGTTTTTTTGGGTTTACATGTGGAAATGATGCCTTCTGTTTTGAAAATAAAAACTCCTCTGGGTCAAAGTGAGGGTCGAGCCTTCCTATATTGAGGATGTTGTCTAGTTGTGGATGACATTGAATTGATGAGGAATTTTTCAGTGATTGATATGGATTCTTATAATATAATTATGGGAATGGATTGGTTGAAATTGTTTAAGGGATACATCTATTTCTATGCCTAAGAGGTTAGTTTTTAGATTGTGGATGGCTTTAGACATCTCTTTAGAGGGGATAAGAGTGAAAAGTTGGGTGAAACATATTTTTTGGCACCAACTGTTGGCACGATCTCATATTAGTTGGCATATTTTTCATTGGCAACGGTATAAGGTGTTGAGAAGTGCGTTCTTCCAGCAGTAGTGGATCAGTTTATGGGTGTATTTCTTGAATAATTATCAGGGTATCCACATGTGAGAGAAGTAAAGTTTAGGATTGATACCCTTTTGTGGACCAGTCCTATCTCACTTCCGTCTTACCAAATGGCACCAGCATAATTACACAAATTAAAGGTGCAGTTAGAAGAGTTATTAAACAAAGGGTTCATATGGCCTAACACGTCTTCATGGGCAGTGCCATTTTTGTTCGTTAAAAAGGCATATGGAACCTTGAGGCTCTGTGTTGATTATCGTAGACTTAATCTGGTTATGATAAAGAACTGATATCCACTTCCACACATTGTTGATTTATTTGACCAGTTGAGGGGAGATTAGAGGTTATCCAAGATTTAATTGAGGTCAGGATAACCCCAATTGCAGGTGAGGAAAGAGGATATCCCAAAAAAAGCTTTTAGGAGTAGATATGGCCATTACAAGTTTGTGGTTATGCCCTTTGGTCCAACGAGTTTACCAGCGGTGTTCCTGGAATTGATGAATCAAATATTTTAAAGATATCCGGATTCTTTTTTGGTGGTATTTGTTGATGATATACCGGTGTATTGAAGGAAAATTGTGGATCAAGAGAAGCACATGGCGATAGTGTTATGGATATTAAGGGATCATTAGTTGTATTAAAAATTGTTATTGTGTGCCTTTGGGATACTGGATGTTCGTTTCCTTGGCCATGTTATTTCTGAGAAGGGGGTTTCAGTTGATCTAGAAAATATAGATGTTGTTATCCCATGGAAACTACGAAAGATTATTTTTGAGATATTAAGCTTCCAAGTTCTAGTTTTGTATTATCGATGTTTTGTTCATGATTTTTCGTGATTGTATTCACTGATGAAAGCTTCAACAAGAAAGAATATCCCATTTCTATGGGATGATCAGCCCCATAAATTATTTTAGGAGTTAAAGGGTCACCTTCTTTATGCACAAATATTTGTTTTTCTAGAACTAGGGAAAGGGTACGTGGAATATTATAACGCATCAGGATTAGAGTTAGGGTGTGTTCTCATGAATGGGGATCATATAGTTGCATATGAATCATGAAAGTTGAGGACGCATGAGAAGAACTACCCAACCCATGATTTGGATATGGAAGCAGTCGTTCATGCTTAAAATATGTGGCATCATTATCTCTTCAGTGAAAATTTTATAGTGTTTGTAGACCATAATAACATAAATCATATTTTCTCATAGAGAGATTTGAACATGAGGCAAATGAGATGGATGAAATATCTCCATATGTTTCATTTAATGTTAATGTACACACCAGGTAAAGGAAATTAAGTGATAGATACTTTAATTAGGAAATAATTTTCTCAGGTGGTGAAGTAGGCATCAGATCAGTGGCAGTTGATTTTATTCATAGCAGACATGCAGTTTGAATGTGAGGACCAGGGGTGATTGAATGGTCTTATTTTTTGTTTCATTATTTCTTGACTAGACTAGTATGATTAAAGTGGAACAAGAATCTGATTCTGAGTGTATTGAGATGAGGTCAAAAATCAATAGTGGGATGACAATTGAGGGCTAGGAACAGAATGGGGACTCATTATTCATTTTTTGGAATCAGATATTGGTACAGGTGGCTTGTTGGGAGGAACTTCTCATGGATTATCATCATTCCCGGAAAGCTGTTCATCATGGAGTTTATAAAATGTATAAGGCATTTAAGGCACAATTTTGGGGGGCTAGTATGAAAAGGGATGTGGTCAGGTTTGTCTCGAGATGCTTCACTTGTCAGAAAGTCATGGAATAACATCAGTGGCCTACATGCATGTTGCAGTATTTACTAATCCCAATGTAGAAATGGGAGTAGATAGTAATGGATTTTGTGATAGGTCTCCCAAGAATGGTTAAAAAACATGATTCCATATGGGTGATTGTGGACCAGGTCATGAAGTCATCCCATTTCATCCTGATTCATGAATATTATACAGTGGATGATCTGTCCAAAATCTATATCTAGGTGGTGGTAAAGAGGCATGGTGTTCTAGATTTGATTGTATTAGATAGAGATCTAAGGTTCACATCTCAATTTTTGTAAATCCTTATAGCAATACCTTGGGATATAGTTTACTATGATCACAACGTATCATTGACAGATGGATGGCCAATACGAGAGGACGATACAAACCTAGGAGGTTATGTTAAGGTCTTGTGTGATGTATTTTGGTGGTTCCTATGATGAGAACTTATCATTGGTGGGGTTCTCCTATAATATTAGTTATCAGGAATCAATACATATGGATTTGTTTGAGGATTTGTATGCACGTCCTTGTCGTTCTCCAATGTGTTGGGTGGAAACGGGTGAGACATTGATGATCGAATCTAGCTGTATCCAAGAGACTATGGAGAAAATCAAGTTTATATGGAAGATGTTGGAGACATCTCAATGTCTTCAGAAATTGTATACGGACCATCGTCGATGACTTTTGTCATTCGAGGTGGGTGATCATGTGTTTTTGAGAATCTCTCCTAGGTTGAGACATCGTCAATTTGGTAAGCAAGGTAAGTTATCTCATAGGTATATTGGGCCTTTTGAGATACTTCTACAGATTGGAGTGGTGGCTTATCATTTGGCTTTTCCACCACGATTTAGTGTGGTTCACAATGTGTTTCATGTGTCCCAGTTGAAAAAGTATCAGCTTGATCATGACCTTGTGATTCGATTGAATCATGTTGGGCTAGAACCTGATGCTTTCTTGGTGCACGTGCTAGTGTAGATTGTGGATAAGAAAGAGAAAGTCATTCATGGTAAAAGAATCATTTTAGTTTGTGTTTTATGGATGCCTGGTCCGATTCATGTGGAGACTTGGGAGCGGGATAAAGCGATGGTTGAGTAATGGCCCGATCTCTTTCAAAAAAGAAATGGTTCTCTACTTTACAAGGATGGAAAGTAAAATGGTGATGAGATTTTAGAACTCCTAGCTTGAAGTATATATCATTTCTATGCCTTTTTATGTGTTTAAATTTCATGTGATGAGTTGGGAATACGTTATGAGATTTCGGAATGGTTTTGAATAAGTATGGAGGATTTTCTAAGTGCGCAATGTTTGATCACGGTTAGGGGAAACCATGCGGGTCCTGCAAGAAACCATGTTGGGGGAGATAGTAGCCTTCGCACAGCCTACGCTTAGTTTTTCAAAACCTGTGATTAAACCATGCTGACCCCTCCTCTTGAGATAGTAGTGTGAAAATGGTTAGCACATGGTTTTTCAAACCGTGCAGGCTAGCCGTGCGTCCACTTAATGAGAGGGTTTTTAAATTCGGGATCCCTCAGGGTTAACCTATTTCCATACAAATCTTCTCTCACTAAATCCTCACTTGGTATTTTGGGTTCTCAAATGTTTAAGGTGCTCTCCCACTCATTTTGGAAGCGATTCAATGGGGTTTAAAGGTTGTTTTTCCAGGTAAGTCTCCCCTCTTGTCTTCTTTAGTTTCTCTCTAGATATACATCTCCCTCTCCATTTTTTTCTATATATACACTTGTAGTGTGTAGATCTTGTTTTAGGGTTTCCCTGGATGTTGATTTTAAGGCTTTTTGATATTAGGGAAGGAGATCTAGAGCAGTTGTTGTGAAGTGTTTTCTCGAATTGGGGGTCAGTTTCTTATGGGTCGATTTTACCGTAACCCTAAAGGTAGGTGGATTATATCTCGACTCCAATTGGTTAGAACTAGTGGTTTAGGTTACAATTAATTCTTTTTTATTGAAATTAATTGTGAGCTTGTTGAGCGAAATGTTTTAAAAATCCCTTTGGTCATGTTTGTGGATTTTTGGGGGAAAAGGGGTTTACAGTTGAATGTTCTTGTTGTTAAATTTTAAAATGTAGATTTCAATTTTTTTTCTTGCCTTGGGTCAAGGAAATGGTTTATGAAAAAGGTTTTTAATAATGAGTTTGTTTTATTTAATCAGTCTTTGGGATGGAAAATTTTTTAAGGGTGGTTTCAATAAATAGAGGATTTATTGAAGTGGTTTGTCATGTTATGGAAAATAGTTATTTGTATGTTGTTGTGGCCTTTATGGGTTATATGTTTGGTTGTGGCTTTTTGGAATGAGATGTGAAAGTTGGTGGGGAGTCTCACAATTAAAGGTGATGGATAGTGGTAGGAAGAACCACCATTAAGGGTAGTGGTTGGGAAGCACCGCTAGTTGAGAATGGGGTTAACGGGATAGGCGGAGGTCCCACCGTAATGGTTTCCTTTTTTTGTGTTATTTATAAAAGATGAAATTTATTGAGCTAATGTTAAATGGTGAGATGGATTATGTAATGGTTGTTTGGATTTCCCTTGGGTTTCATGGTTTGGGAAAAAAGGTTTCTTGGTAAGGGTGTGTTTGGCTTGGGGAAATTTATTACACTATTTAATGTTTTATATAAATAGCTTTACATAAATGTGTTAATGGTTATTTACTTGTGGCATGTGTAGGGAAATATTTTGGGGAAAACCTATTAACTATTAGTACTCACCCCCTACTTTGGAAATTTGGTGCTTTTATAGATGTCGTTTTTCGAGACACTGGTAAAAGGTAAAGCATCTTGTTGCTAGTGGCTCATAGTGATGCTTGGGAGATGTGGTGGTGGTCAGAGCAGGGAGCTTGGTGTGGAGCTGTGGAGTGTGACTTGGTTTATTTTGGGTCTCTTGTTTAGCCTTCCATATGGTACTCTTATATTATGTTTGGTTGTATTAGTTTTCTATTGTATTGTGGAAAAAATTGGTTGTCTTTTTCAAATTACATGTTTTAATTTTAAATGAACATGAATCATATAGTTTGTTGTTAGTGGATGGTTTAGTTGGTTTTTTATTACAATGAAATCATTCCCCAATTTTATTTGAATCCGTTAGCATTTATTTCCTGCCTTTGGCTCATTGGGAACGTCACTTATGGTCCAGTAGCATTCTTCCTCCCTCTAAAGCCAATGAGATAGGGAGGAAAGTTACATTTTTATTCTCCTATATCTATCCCATTATAAGGAGTTCACTCAAAAATGGATGATGATGAAATCCAACTATATAAACTCACATACAACTCTCCATGAGTACCACCTTGAAGTAGATCTTTCATAAAACTAGAAAAAACATTTTGGTAGATATGTGTTTACCCAATTTTCCCTCAACATAAATAGGAAGATGTCAAAATGTAGTGTATTTTCATTTATAAAATGAGTGTAGATGAAGAGTTCCTTGAAAAATGCTACCGAAACACATGAATATATGATGCAAACTCTATATGTAGGGACATTTGAAACTCATATAAAGGCCATGATCCTCCTCAATACCCACAAGAATGTTATCACACTCTCATCAGTTCTTAGCCAACTCATTGCTACTTTATCAACTAAAGCACAATCGATACACACTCCCATAACATCTAGTCAATAATCTTGATGACATAATCATGGGTAACCCAACAAAAAAACATGTCTTATACTCTAAAAAGTTGTGTATCCCAAAAAAAATCATCTCACAAGCCCTATCCACTTGCCATTACTTTCTAACATGAATGTTTCACCCAACATAGAGAACCCTAGGTTCCCTAAAAACCCAAAGGAAACTCACCATTCCAAACCCACTTATATGAACAATCAAAACATGAGTATCATTTAAAAGCCCCAAAAATATCATCTATGCACTGACAAATTTATTAAGAAACATCTAGAGCTAACTGTGCTAGGAACTTAACCAGTCCCACCCTCACAAACCACATCTTCTATTAAAGAATCAACACTCCAAGTGCCTTTCATTTTAAAGAAACAAGGCATCTCTTTTTGTCTCATATTTTTGGCATACCAGGTCTTCCTCACTTGTACTATAATCACAAAAAGTATCCTTTAAATCTGAAACCAGATAACCTCAAAGACCACCTTCACTCTTGGTCCAATTAAGAACCAGTAATCACATTATATCGATAAAACTATTCCATGTGCTAGGTACCTAAATCAACCTTACCATTTTGAAACCAAAAATAATTTTAAATCACTAGTAGACAAGTTATTACTCTTAAATAAAAAGGCATAAAACACACACAAACTCCATTACTGGCCTACACCATTCATGCACTATCTCCAAAAGTAAAATCATCCATATGTGCCTCACTAAACCCCAAAGAATACATAACTCAGTGAAACCCTCCCATAGTTCAGCCAAAAATTTTTAATAGTACTATGTCCTAAAATTAGATCACATAAAAGTAAGATGTCACTAGGGTCCCCACCTCACCCACCAATCTTGTATCATGAAAAACACTAGGTTCGACCACCTTGGTTTATTCCAAATCATATAAGTAAAAAATCATGGGGAGTACAATTGGGTCATGTACCAACATCACTTGAAATAGACATGTCCAAATAGCCATCTCCATGGTAACAAAAATAGAATAAATCACCTATGAAAATGTCAACCCACATCTAGGGAACATGTCTTCTCCAAGAATCTACACATAAGATACTCTTTGGAGGACAAGGACACATATCCAATGTTGATAAAAACAATATATAAAGGTAAAATAGTATATATCTTAACCACACTGACTCTCTAGGGACACTGCACCAACTATTCATGAGGTAGACACCATCTCTCTCATCATTGAGCATCTCACCATAGATCTGAATTACATTCCATCAATGGGCAATCGATAAAATCAAACCCCAGATAGCCTATAACCTGTGGATACTACATGTGTACCATGATTCATGACTTTAATCTTTCCTTTATAGGATGTGATACAAAACCAAATCATAGACCACTTTCTAATTGTCCAAGATCCATAAATCCATCATAAATAATTGAATCCATACAACATGTGCATCTCTCAAAGTAAAATTAAAATAAAAATGTAAAATCACAAATCAGAACAAAAATACTAGCCCTAATAACTTGTAATTTCAATATAAACACGTTTTCATGAGACAACAGTTCGATATCCATCACATGATTTAAAAAACTATCAATATCTCAAGTGTATCAAATCCAAAATATTAAAACATCACGGTAGAAAATAACACATTGATTCCAAATTTTAATGTCCCAACCCAAAAAACACTATACTGGTTTTGCGAACCATTTCACCATATGGAATCAGGTGCACCTTCTCATACACAAATGGCTTATAACTAGTAGGAGTGGTATAAGTTGGAAATGTGATGAGACTATGCCCCGATATCATAGTGAACAACCATGTATAAATATCTAAAAATAATTCATGTTAGAGTGTTCATAAATAATAAAAAAATTTAAATAGAAGAATGTTGTAATAAAATAAAATAATTTAAAATCTTGAATAACCATGCTATACATACCACATCAATCACCCTCTTAGATAATCACATATGAAAAATATGCATCTGATAAATAAATACATCAATATCTATAATAACTCTAATCCATTTCATATACCCATTCTCTAGTACCATAATACCATATGATCCATGTTTCCCAATAAAAAAACTTAACATTGGCCTAAGACCAAACTTGTGCTGATAATAAACATATAATATCTTATCCAGTATCCATTTAGAGTGTAGGGCCGAGCATGGTGTGAGTAAAACTCAGTAGACCACCACTAATGATTTCCAAAGAAAATACCAGTCAACGTAATAGTTTGTGGAAAATAAATAGAAAAATATATTAATATTTTATGAAAGGAACTCATATCAAAAGAAACAATGGTATACTTAACAACCCATTGAACATCAGGTTCGATGAATATACCTTTCTGACCAACATACATTGACCCATGCAATTTTTTTGAGTTATAAATCATATGGTGATAGATATCATGAAAAAGGAATGAGATTTTTATTTATCATTTAACTCATTAAAATATAAAATATCAATCAGGCTTACTAAAACTCATATGTGGAGTTCCATTCCAGACATCTAAAACCATGCATTATAAAAATTGAACCCAAATCCTTAGTTCAACTCCTAAACCATGGGTTATTAACACCATTCCTAAGAACCATATCCATGTTTGAAGAATCCATGTACAATACCCTAAACCATGGAAACCAATCATTTTTTCACAATCCATTCCCATATGGTATACCATCAATTCCTAAAGCATCTGTCCTACACTTAAACCACAATGCATAGAGGGTTAGTCACACACCTAAACCACAATACCTAGAGTATCATTACAAAATCTAAAATATTGATATAGAGTATCATCCCTCTATCATATCCCACTTTGAATACCATCAGGGTATAATATATCAGTTCAACTCTAAAACCAAGGTTCCAAGAGCATCAACGTGACAATAAAACCGAAGTGCCTAGAGTATTACTCTGCCACCTGAACAAATGTTCCTAAAGTGTTAGTCTGACACATAAACCATGGATTCATTGCATCATTTAACCATCCAATTACACTTGATAAACCATTAACACCTAGAGCATCAGTCTGGTACCTAAAAATTTTTATAATTTCTAAATTACTATTGTTTATCACCCTGACCTTACAAAACATTCAAATCCACATACAAACCATTCTTTAAAACAATAACATTTACCAAGGTCCCTATGGGAATTCAACACCTATATAAAGAAAAATCATTTCATCCCATTAAATCATTAAAATATTTATTATGGAATCTCCCCAATTGGGTTACCATAACACATTTCCAATCAACATTGAAATCCATTTATAATCACCTTTTTATAAAAAAACTTGTAGCCACCAAATAAAAACAAAGATTTCACCCTTTTTACTGAAAAAACATGGTTAAAACCTCAAACACATGATTAGAATAATCTCAAAATACTTGTATGAATTTAAGAAACACTATACATAAAAATTCCATTTTTAGAGGTTGGAACACCCATGGGTGGTGGTATGTTCAATCTCATGATAACCCACAAATCCAATAGGTTTTGTGGAAGGTAAAAGTATAAATATAGGACCCAAATCTACCAACCAAAACCATTGGAGAAAACAAACCTCAAAAGGTATTTAAGGAACATATCACATACACATGTAAATAAATTATCACGACTACAAGAAAATCTCATAGAACATTAACCTTATTAATAAATATTTACATAATTTTTTTGAAGAAAGATGACCATGAAAATGCATATTGATGTCCCATAAAAACAACTTAGATACAAAAAAATATAATCAAAACCACATAGTATCTATCCTCATGTAACAAAATAATTAATTAATGAATTATAACAATTAAAATTAATTAATTAATTAATCCCTAACTTGTAAAAATGCCCGAAAACTCACAAGGTGCTCACCTATTATAAATATTCCACACCACCACCAAGGGTAGTCTATAATAGACTGTTTACAACATTACATGGAAAATACCAAAGAAGATATACCATTAAAATTATAAATTTATTTATTTCATGAGGGAAAACCAAAGAAAATTTACCAAGGTATTATACCTTAACAAAACATCAAAAAACGAGGTGAGAAAGTCATATTGGGATCATCACTACATAAGCTGACAAAAATCCCATGAGAAACAAATTATTCCACCATGTACTGATGGAATTTTCAAAGAAACCTAAACCGTAGAACCCCAATATTAGAGAAACGTGGGAGAGGAAAGGAAGACACCGAAGGAGAAGAAAAAAAACTAAAACACCAAAGAATCACAATGGGCACACCCTTAATCAATGGTTTTGTGAAAGAGGAATGGGTTGGGATAACCCCTAGTCCGTGCAAAACAAAAGGCGAAGGAAGAGGGAGAAGTATCCAAAAAAGATGAATGGGGGGGGGGGTGTTAAAATCTCCATTTTCTTGAAATTATGGATAATTGATTGAGTTGGCTACATAGTTTTCCAAACCATTCATTGAACATGATACCTACACTATCCATACCATAAACCCATCACATGGTTTGGTCATATGTTTTCTTAACCATGCACTAATAGTTCAACAACCTACATGACCCCTTCTACTACAAGGAACATAGTTCATCTAAAAATCGGTGTAGCCCATGTGCCTTAAGAAACTCGGTCATCTCACATGGTTTCCCCTTAAACCCCACATAATTGATTATTATATTTGTGTTAACCATGAAACACAACCATGGTCAATTCAAAATGATCTAAAAATCATAAGAGCCTCAAGTTTCACAAAGTTTCTTCTAAACCGTACACACCAAACTATACAGCCTAACTAGAATAATAAAAATCTACCAAAACATAACAAAAAGACTTGAAATCTCATCTTATCTCCCTAGAATCCCCCTAGAATCTTTAATCATAGAAAAACTCCACTTTGTATTATTCCAACTGTATAAATTTTATTCATATTCATGGTATAAAATTATACCCATCTAAAAAACAAATATTTAAATTTCTTCAAGAATTTCCAAATCATACAGATATGGAATATAGAAATTAAATTTATTTGAAATGAATAATTTTTCATCATTGATGTTATTACAAAATGATAGGAAATTTTATTTAGAAGGGTTAATATCATAAAAAATATTTTTCTATTAAAATTGTTTCCCATTATATATCATATTTTTATTTAAATGTTAAATTAATCATTTTATGATTTTTTATTTGATAAATTTAACTTCATTTTTAGGAATATAATTTCAATATTATCTTACAAATAATTTTTAATATTTTTTTGAAAATATTGCAATTAATATGAATTTTTTAATATTCCAATTTTACAAATACTATGATTTTATTACATTATTGGTTGATATAAATTTTTCAAATGATATTTTATAAAAAATGTTTTATAAATAAGATACTCAATTTTAAAATATTATCATCAATTTATAAACCTATATTTGATATTCTGAGATCTCAAGATATATATTTCTCTGAAACTCATTTAATAAATTATACAATCTGTATTTTAAAATTGATTTTTATCATATTTAAAAAATGAATCAAATACGACGAATTAGAATTTTTAATCTTTGGTCCTAATTGTTTAATAAGGACCATTTTATTTTTATGAATAAACTATAATTTACATAGGTAGATGCTAGTTACCATGGTTGGAGTAGATTAGGGATAAAAGGGATAAACCTAGTATAATAGGGAAAACATGTTAAAAACTTTTGTTATATTGTGTGTTTGAGTACTTTATCTACCTTAGGTCTTCAAAAATATATTATTTAACAATTTTTTTGCCACATTAATTTAAATTTATTTCCCCTTTCTATAATGTTATGGGTATTTACAAAAAACACTATCATTTATCACTTATAAATGGGGCCTCTCAACACCCCATCAATACCACTGCTAAAAATATGTTTCAACGTAAAACCATAGAATATATCCCTCTATTTTAATACTATATTTATTCCACTAGATTATTTTAAAAAAATAATTCCAATACCTCCATTTCATAGGGATCCAATATGGAAATCTCAAAGTGCTCTATGTGAGTAGTATTTTTTTACCAAAATTTGATCCTTGTTGCATTATCTTTACAATTATAATTTGGAAAAACCTATATAATTTAATATCAAATTTTTATATAATAAATTTTATTATTCTAATGGAATAAAAATTAACCAAATTTTCCCTTCCTCCCTTTATAAAACAGATATGTGATTCATGCATACGTGTAGACTACCACCTCTATGAAGAAACACATTTGTTTTCAGCCTATTCTATCATGGATGGTCCTAAAATGGTATTAAACATATATTTATTTAACTAATTACATATTTTATATTTTTAATTGATATAAAATATTATACACTTCTCCCATTTCATGGAAAATGAAATCATTGACCATGTGTACCTGTAGACCACTACATCCTTGGAACGATTGAAAGAGAGTTTTCATGAGTTCCCCAATATGATTAGTGGTTTTGGGTACTTTGGTGTAGTAGAGTGGTTGACCAAGGCCGTCTCTCAAGGGAGGAAGTAAATTAAAACAAATTCATAAAGGTATTATAAAAGTAAAATAGAATAGAATTAAAAATATACTTGAAAGGATGGGGGTGATTTTTTATCATTTATAACACTTTAAGAAGTTTGCTGGAAGAATATTGATTTTTTTGTTTTTAATTTTGAAATGAAGTTTGATTAAATAGACACAACAAGAAGATGTTTTTTAGACACTATTTTAAAAGGCATAATCGACCTAACTCCACCTATTAATTTACTTTTTAATCATTATCATTTAAATCAATATCCCCATAATTATGATCCCATAATTTGTTAACACTCAAACCCTACGAGAGTTAACTTATCCATAAAGATGAAATTACTCAAACCCTAGGCTAGCTTCAGAACACGCAATCGCAGCACCCTGCATTGATTATTGTTATAAGGTTGTCTAATAGCCAGTGGTTAATTAGATCACATATTTATTCTAGAAATGAGGATGAATTGTGTATAGGGATTATATATGAACTCTACAAATTTATCCCGTGTGGTCTTGTATTACCGATTAAGATCGAGCTCTCACAATTTACACAAAATCTCGACCTCGCGTGTTTTTTTGTTAATTGTTAAACATCTTTCTTAGTTGCTTATAATTTAATAACACAATTCATGGATCATAATAAGTGAATTATAGTATCTCAGTGACTAAAAATAATTAAATGAAGAGGGTAGAAGATAGATCGATCATGAAAAAACTACTCTTCCATGATTGGTGTGGTCATCGTGGAGACGTTTTGCATGAGCAAAGGATTGAAAGGGTAGAACCCAGTCTCGTCTCTACTCTTTATTCCATCCCAATTAGGAAGATTAAGCGAAGAATAAATGGGAATAACACATAAGATTATTTTAAGTGTAATTCAAGATTCAAACATGAAAGGAAAGAAATACAAAGAGAAGGTGGGAGAGGAGAACCTTTTTGGAAGAGAGGTTTGAAAAAAGTTTTACTTTTTCCAAGACTTGTGAGGGGATCCTAATTTACAACCTTTTGGACACAACTTCCCAAATCCTTTAACAACTCTCCCAAAGAGTAAAAACCCCCTTTAAATAGTGTTTGTGAGGGCTAGGGTTACATAACATTTTAAGTGTAAAATGAAAACCCGGTAAAATATTTTATTCCAAGTTGCACCGCATAATTGACCTCCAAAACGCATGAATTGGCTGACCTTTTAGAAGGATGATTTGTGCCAAATCATGTACCTGAGCCTTTCTCAACATTTGGGCTTAGTATAAGCTCGGATGAAGAATAGACGACCCAAATGTTGAAGTAATGTCCAATCCGGATAGTTCAGTCCAGCTTTGCCTTCATGACCCTTTTAATCCACTCATATACACAATCCAGCTCCCAATTCATGAATAGAGTTTGTATCCCATTAATTTAGAAACAAAATTACAAAATTTTAAGTCAAAATAATTTAATGAAAAATATTTATGCCCGAATTACTACAGTGAATTTTAAAAGGGTAAAAATGGAATTTTAATCAAATGTGAAAATTAATGATCTAATCACAAATATTCCATAATTGAACATATCTAGAATAATTTGAGGAAATTATATCATCTATTATCAATAAAATATTCAACAAAATTGTGTTTTATCAAATTCCCCACACTTATCCTTTTGCACACCTGGGAAAAACCTCATATCAAGTAAACATCAATATCAAATCAAAACAAATTTTAAAACACATATCATTGAGATCCATAAATTACACACCAAGAATAAAAAGAAATCATGCCTCATAAAAACCATATTTTAAGTTCTCCATTTATATCATTCAATATATTTCCACTTTAATTATCCTCCCATGCGCAAAACACTTACCTTACATGAATTTTCTCTAATCACACAAATGTCAATTTTTAACAATGTATTTCTCATCCAAACTCATAAAAGGGTCACCATAGGCTTGAAAAATTCCTACATCACAACACGATGTGAGTCAAGGACATATTTTTATCATGAGGGATTTTCAGGTTTATTCTGTGGCTTTTGGTTGGTAGGATTTAGATGTGAAAAACTCTAAGGCTGAATGAGGAGGGCTTGACTCTTCTTGAAGTAAAATTTCATTAATCTAATTTTCACTTAAATATGTTATCCTCATTAATAACCCTATCATCAATTCAGCTCTATCATCACTAAACATCAGGGAATGTTTACACCATTCATCATTTCAGCAACAAAAAATGTCAATCTTCTCAAACTTGATTTTCTTGAAAACTCTAGATTGGCACAACTTTCTACCTCTATTAAAATATCCAGAAAAGGCACAACTTCACATATAATGAAAGCTCCAAAATAAGCATAGCTTTGAATATAATTATTTTATTCAACATCTAACACATATCTTTAGAATTTAATTTTCCACCGAAATTATCATTGAATGTTGTAGCACAACAGAATATAGCTTCCCCCACACTTGAGTTCAACTAGATTATGCAATTCCACTTCAAGAGTTAGTTGGATAGAGAAACCTGGCTTGTAATGTGGCTAAACTAACAATATGTTCATGGATTATAAGGTCTACAAGGGTTAAATGTTCATGGTAGTCCATTATAAAAAAGGATTCTTTGAAATAGGGGCTTTAATACCAAACAAATGCATCAATCATTTAAACATAATTACCTCAAACCCTCAAGTTTTGACACGAGTAAATCAAATTATGGTTAAATGAAGCATGGTTTGGTTCTCTCAAGAAGTGAGGTGAATGTAAAGAATATGTAAATGATGGTTCATAAGCCTCACATGAAAGTGATTCCAAATATAAACACAATGAGTTGTGGCATGAGATTCAAAATTCAGTGTACTTTTCATTAAATTACTAAATATTTGAACTTGAATCAAAGTCATTTCAGCATTCATTTAAGCTTAGTTTCAAGGGAAAAATTGTTTACTTATTGATATGGGTTTCAAAATGGTTTTTGAGAATCATTTCAGCTCAAAAGTTTCAAAAACACATAGAAAATTGAATAATAAACACACATAATTTAAAAAACAAACAATTTTTTAAAAAAAATAGGAAAACAATTGAAATTACTAAACAAAAAGGTTCCCTCCCCCACACATAAAATTTTTCATTTTCCTAAATGTGATCCCATGAATTGATATATGCACATGATTTGTATAATTTTAATGAGGACAATGAATAAAAAAGTTAAAGGGTTAGTAACAGCCTGATGTGCTCAAGTGATGATGGGGTCATGCAGGGTGATAAAATCCACTACATCAGTAGGAAGTCCCTCAATGTATCTCTTCAAACATTGTCCATTGATTGTAAAGCCTCTATTTATGTCCTCTTATGTGATCTCTACTACACTATAAGGAAAAACCTTAGTCACAATATAATGACCTAACCATCTAGAACGCAACTTACTAGGCATCAGCTTTAGTCGTGAACTATAGAGACAAACTTTCTCTCCAACATGAAACTCCCTTTGTTGGATCATTTTGTCATGAGCTTCTTTTGATCTTTCCTTGTAGAGCCTTGATTACTCATATTAAGGCAATTGAATCTCCTCATGATCTAGAATTTGTAGCTTCCTTTGGATTCCAGCTTGGGCCAAATCCATGTTGCGTGTCTTTATTGCCCCATAAGCCCGATGCTAAAATTTCATGGGGAGATGACATGACTCCAAAAAAAATCTGAAATGGAGACATACTAATGGGTGACTTGTATGATGTCCTATAATCCCACAATGCATCATCCAATAGCTTACTCCAATCCATCCTATTTTGATGCACGATTCTCTCTAAAATTTGTTTCAACTCACGATTTGAAACATTACCCTGCCCATTTGTTTGGGGGTGGTATGGTGTTGATGTTTTGTGTGTCACGCCATACTTTTGAAGGAGGGAAACCAAATTCAGATTGCATAAGTGTGTCCCTTGGTCATTGATGATGGCCTTCGGTACTCCAAACCAACAAAAAAACTGTAGCTTGAAAATGTCCACTACACTATAAGAATCATGAGTCCTGGTAGCCTTAGCCTCCACCCATTTACTCATATAATCAATAACAACCAAAATATTCAAAAACCCAAATGGATTAGAAAAATAACCCATAAAATCGATTCCCCATACATTAAAAATCGCATAGAATAGTATGGGTTGTTGGGGAATCTCATGTCTCCTAGAAATGTTCCCACTGTGTTGGCAATGCGAGTATGACTTAGAAAACACATGGGCATAATGGAATAAGCTAGGAAAATATAATCCAGAGTCAAAAACATTCCTAGCTATCCTTTGGGTTCCAAAGTGTCCACCACAAGTAAGTGTATGACAAAAATGTAAAACAGACTCCAAATCAGGATCTGGAACACACCTCCTAATAACTTGATCACTACACATGCGCCAGAGGTATGGATCATCCCAAACATATTACCGGGACTAAATTTTTAATTTTTGGACTTGATGTTTCTTTAAATTTGTAGGGATTTCAGTGGCAACAAGGTAGTTAACTAAGCCTTCATACCAAGGATGTGTATGTGAGATGGAATATAGATGCTAATCTGGGAAAGTTTCCCGAAGTGGTACCTAGTCTAAGGTGTCATCCTCTAGTGTGTGAGTAAGCCTACTCATGTGGTCCTGCACAAAGTTTTCAAAACCCTTTTTTTCATTTATCTCAATATTAAATTCTTGAAGAAGGTGAATCCATCAGATCTGCCTGGGCTTTGCTTCTGGCTTCTTCAAGAGGTACCTCAAAGCTGAATGGTAAGAAAAAACAACTACTTTAGAGCCCAATAAATATGAATGGAATTTATCTAAAGGAAATATGACAGTAAGAAAATCCTTTTTCGTGGTTGTATAGTTTTATTGAGCTAAATCTGGTGTCCTCGATGCATAGGCGATCACATGTGAACGTCCCTCCACCCTCGGAGATAAGATTGCTGCAACCGCGAAGTTGGAGGTGTCACACATAATCTCAAAAGGAATCTCCCTCCATGGGGGTTGTATGATAGGTGGAGTGGTCAGACACTTCATTAACTGGTCAATGGAATTCCTGCAAAAAATCATCAAACACAAAATCAGAATCCTTTGGAAGTAATCGTTACATAGGAAGAGCAATCTTACTGAAATCTTTGATGAAGAGTCGATAAAATCCTGTATTCCCTAGGAAAGATCTAACATCATGCACACATAACAGATAGGGTATGGATGAAATAATATCTACCTTAGATATATCAACCTGTATCCCATGTTTTTACACTACATTCCCTAAGACAATGCCATGCTCTACCATGAAATTACACTTTTCAAAGTTCAGGACCAGATTCTTATCAATACAATGATTCAATACCTTTCCCAAACTACTTATACATTCATAAAATAAAGAACCATACACTATAAAATCATCCATGAAAACCTCCATGAAGGTCTCAATAAAATCCGAAAAATACTCACCATGCATCGTTGGAAGGTACCTGGGGCGTTGCAAAGTCCAAATGGCATCCTTCGGTGGACAAACGTACCTGAAGGACAAGTGAATGTTGTATTCTCTTGATCATTTGAAGCAATAAGAACCTGAAAATTTCTAGAAAATCCATCCAAGAAACAATAATATGTTTTCCCAGTAAGTCTCTCATGCATCAGATCAATAAATTGCAGGTGTAAATGGTCATTGCGAGTATATTGATTTAGTTTCCTATAATCAACACACACACGCCATCTATTTTGCACCATCATTAGAACTAATTCATCTTTTTCATTTTTAACAATAGTAACAACACTTTTCTTAGGCACAACATGAATAAGACATACCCACTGAGAATCTGAAATGGGATAGATTATACTTGCCTCGAGCAAAATTTCAACCTCTTTTTTAACAACCTCAAGAAGGGTTGGATTGAGTGTCCTTTGTGGTTGCCTCACCGGTTTAGCCCCATCCTCTAGAATAATACTATGCATAAAAATATAGGGGCTAATACTAGATATATCAGCCAAGGTCCACCTTATTGCCCTGATATTGTCCCTCAAATTATTCAAAAGTTTTTTATCATGTTCAAAAGGAAGATTGTTAGCAATGATAAAAGGTAATTTATCACCACTTAACATGTATGAGTATTTGGGATCTGGTGGCAATGTCTTGAGTTCCAGTGTAAGGGGTGGTGTATGGATAGATACATAGGAGGATCTGAAATATGTGAACAAAGAGCATCAGTATCAGAATATAAATCACCAAAATTAGAGAATAAAGTATCAGATCCATCAGCATACTCAACAGACATGTCATAATTAGAGTTCACATGATCAAAATCAGAATATAATTCCATTTCAAAATCAAATCTAAGAGAGTCTTTTTCATTAGAAAAATGTGTGGACGTATCTTATAAATCAAACTAGAACCAATACTCACAGTCTCCCTAAGCATAGGAAAATCAAAATCCATGTGGTTTTTACTTGGTGGTTTAAAATCTGAGATAAAAAATGCATAATGATCCTCTGAGGGGTACTTCATGAAATTCATAACATTAAATATCACAACTTCATCCCCAAATTACATGTAAAGTGTACCCTCATTAACATTAATGATATTTTTTGCAGTTTTGAGGAAGGTTCTACCTAAGATAATGGGGGCATGAGAAATTACCTGATCATCCTCCATGTTAAGCACATAGAAATCTACTGGAAAGATCATTTCCCTTACTCGGACAAGTACATCCTCAAGGAATCCCACTGGATATTCCATAACTCGATTCACTAACTACACCACTACTCTGATCAGTTTTAGCTCACCAAACTACAAAGAAGAGAATACAGAGTGAGGCGTCACATTTATGGAAGCTCCCAAATCACAAAGTGAATCATAAAAGTGTAACTCCCCTGTGTTGCATGGGATGATGAATGTCCCTTAATCCTTGAACTTTGCTGGCAATGCTAGAGTTGGTGTAATGAGTGCTAACACATTTCTTCCAAGATTGATCCATTCATTTCCCTTGAGCCCTCTTCGATTGGTACAAAGTTATTTTAAGAATTTCAAATTCCTTGGAATTTTCTTAATGGCTTCAAGTAGAGGAATGATGATCTCTACATGCTTGAATGTGTCCAAAACCTCCTTTTTCATTGCTTCTTCAACCATATTTTTGGTTTGAACAACCCTATTTGGAAAAGGTAGCATTTTAGGAGAAACATCATTAATCTTTTGCATAACATTATCTTTCTCCTTGGGTTTCTCATTAGTTGACATGGAATTGGGATTTTTTGGAGTTGAGGTGAATCCCGGTGGAATGGTAGGTGGAAAAGCATCAGTTGTTTGCTTCCCACTTCTCAATGTGATGGAACTGACATTCCCCATTGGAATTGGAGTGGGTTGGGAAGGTAAATATCCAGAATTTGTATTTACAAGTTCATGGAGGGTGGTGGAGATCTGGCTCATTTGAGTAATCAACTCCCTTAGCTCTGAACCATGACACTTCAGCTCATTCTGTTGATTAAGAACACAATTTTCTTTAAAAGATCCTCAGTGTTAGAATCTACCTTTGGTAGATAATTCCCTTGTTGTGGACTTGTTGATGCTTGGGTTTCAAATTTCCTTTGGGGTTGTTGGAAGCCCTGTTGGTAAGGTGGAGGCTGCTGGAAGTTTTGTTGAAAAGGGGGACTTTTTTGTTGTCCAGAGCCATACCTCATGTCCTGTTGATCCTCCCACCCTTGGTTGTATGTTGTGGGAAATAGTCAGTTGAGTGTCTTGTCTTAGTGAAAATTCCCCATCGCCTTGAAGGATGGGGTTGGGATGTGTTTTGTACTAAATAAATCTGCCTCACCATACTTGTCAATTCATCCAAATTTTTATCAATAAAATGACTTTCATGAGAAGATGAACTTACCTTATGTACTCCCTTGACGTGTGGTGTACCTCGATCGCCAAATTTTTGGGAGTTTTGGGACATTTTGTCAATCCACGCACGTTCATCTACTGGTGTCTTGTCCACCAATTCTCCTCCAGCTACATCATCCACCATGATTCTCTCCATAGGTGTGAGTCCTTCATAGGAGTATTGGATGAGGAGTTGGTCACTAATTTGGTGATGTGGGAAGCTTGCACACAACTTCTTGAATCATTCCTAGTACTCATACATTGACTTCCCTTGTGATTTCATGATACCTAAGATCTCCTTTCGAATGGATGTGGTCCTTAAAGTTGGAAAAAATCTCTTCAAGAATAGAGATTTCAAATCGTTCCAACAAGTTACATCTTCAGGTTATTTATAATACATCCAGTCTTTCGTAGGTCCATCAAGTGAGAATGGGAATGATCTTAGTTTGATTTGATATTCAGAAACATTTCATGGTTTTATGGTTTGAGAAAACCACATTAAATTATTTAAGGTGTTTGTTGGGATTCTCACCAGAGAGGCTGTGAAATTTTGTAAGTAGGGGAATTAATCAAAATTTCAGTTCAAATTCCGATTCGAGATTTGGATATTCAATGAAATTTGGTTGATAATTAATATTAGGTGCAGCCAATTCTAGAATGGTTATATTATTTTCATTTCCATTATTTTCAGCAATTGGTTCTTGTTTTACGGTTGAATTTGAATTGCTTCCAATTTCAATGTTCTGATATTGGAGTAATTCTATAACTGGTTGAATGTTGAATCTTACCGTAGACTGAGAATGTCTGATTCGTGACCTCTGGCTACGTTCAATCTCATGGGAAAGATCTAAGAGATCTCCAGGACTAGTTCGTGTCATAAATAATTGAATGATGTAAAGGAAATAATGAAATGTGGACCATAATGAAAATAAAATAAGTTTGAGTGAGACCGAAACAAAATAAAAGAAGAGAGTAAGAGAAAAAAAACTTGAGCAAGGGGAAAGAAGAAAGAAAGAGGAGAAGAAAAGAATTAAATGAAAAATAAAATAAATACCTATAATTGGTTAAAAAAATTACTTTCCACCTCGGAAATGGCGCCAATTTGAACGAGCGATGTCGTGGGCAGCCTCAAATGATTAGTGGTTTTTGGGTACTTAGGTGCAGTAGAGTGGCTGCAAAAGGTCGTCTCTCAAAGGAGGAAGTAAATTAAAACAACTTCTTAAAGGTATTTTAAAAATAAAATAGAATAGAATTAAAAAACTACTTGATAGGATGGGGGTGGTTGTTTATTGTTTATAAAACTTGAAGATTTTTTCTGGAAGAAGATATCATTTTTTTGTTTTTAATTTTGAAATGAAGTTTGATTAAAAAGACACAACAAGAAGATGTTTTTTAGAAACTATTTTAAAAGGAGTAATCGATCTAACTCCACCAATTAATTTACTTATTAATCATCATTTAAATCAATATCCATTTAATTATGATCCCATAATTTGTTAACCCTCAAACCCTATGAGAGTTAACTTAACCACAATGATTAAATTACTTAAACCCTAGGCTAGCTTCAGAACACGCAATCACAGCACCCTACGTTGATTGTTGTTCTAAGGTTTGCTAATGGTCAGTAGTTAATTAGATCACATATCTATTATAGAAATGAAGATGAATTGTGTTTAGGGATTATAATTGAACTCTACAAATTTATCCCGTGAGGTCTTGTATTTCCAATAAAGATTGCGCTCTCACAATTTACATAAAATATCGACCTCTCGTGTTTTTGTGTTAATTATTAAATTTTTTTCATAGATTCTTATAATTTGAAAATAAAAGTCATGGATCATATTATGTTAATTACAGTAGCTCAATGACTAAAAATAAATAAATGGAAATGGTATAAGATAGATCGATCACTAATAAACTACTCTTCCATGGGCGGTGTGGTCATCCTGGAGATGTTTTTCATGAGCAAAGGATTGAAAGGGTAGAACCCAATCTTGTCTCCATTATTGATTCCAACTCAATTAAGAAGATTAATCGAAAAAGAAAAGGGAAGAACAGAAAATATTATTTGATGAAAAACTCATGATACAAACATGAAAGAAAAAAATTACAAAGAGGAGGTGGGAGAGGAGAGAGTTTTTGGAAGAGAGGTTTTCACAAATCCAAACATCTTCCAAGTGTTTGTAGGGGCTCCCAAGAGACAACCTTTCGTCCACACATTCTCAAAGCCTTGACCAGACCTCAAAAATAGTGGAAACCTCCTTTAAAAAGATTTTGTGAGGGCTAGGGTTACACAAATGTTTTAAGTGTAAAATGAAAACTTGGTCAAATATTTTATTTCCACTTGAACTTCATATATGACCTCTAAAAGGCTTGAATTGGCTGGCCTTTAAGAAGGATGATTTGTGGAAAATCATTGACCCGAGCTTTCCTCAAAATTTGGGCTCAATACAATCCCGGATGAAGATGATACGACCCAAATGGTGAAGTGATGTCCAATATGGATAGTTCAGTCCAACTTTGTATTCAAGACCCATTTAATCCACTCAGATGCACGATCCAGCTCCCAAGTATGGAATATAATTTGTATCAAATTAATTAAAAAAAACAGTTACAGAATTTTGAGTCAACATAATTTAGTGAAAAATATCTATGCCCGATGTACTACAGTGAATTCTAAAAGAGAAAAATTGGAATTTTCATCAAATTTGAAAATGAATGATCTAATCCCAAATATTACATAATTGAACATATCTAGAATAATGTGAGGAAATTAGATCATTTATTATCAATAAAATATTCAACAAAATAGTGTTTTATCAATGATGCATTCCTCTTTTCTTTACTACCTTTTAGGATAGTCTAAATAATGGTTTTAAAAAATAAATATTGTTTTTAAAATATCATTAATGTATTATAATGAAAAATTGAAAAACCTATTAATGACATGATCAACAATTGATCATCTTTAATGTAATTATTTAAAATAAACATATTAATGTGAATATTTTTTCTTTATATTATGAAATATGTTCATATCTATTACTTCTTATAATTCATTCTTATTATTGTATATAACACTAATAGGAACCCAATAAGACCGTTGTGATTTTATTATAATGATATTGTGGCTAAACCACTACATAATCATCCATTAAACATGGTATGTTCATGTTTGGGTTAGTTTAACCACCAACTTAAACAATGTAATGAATTTACATCATATATAACCATGTAAAATAAATTAATATTGTTATATTATATTAATATGTAAATAATTATTTTATAGTTATTTAATGGAAATATTATAGTTAAACTCATCAAATATTGAAATTCCCTTCATTCATTAAGAATCACAAAATACATGATTATTTCTAATTTCAAAATTATAGATTATAATAAAAAATATAGTGGAATGAAATTATACCCTTATAAATATCATGGAAAATATATTATAGTGTGTTTTTAAGCCCAAAAAATGAGTATCATAAAATCCAAAAAGGAAGAAATACCTGACTATGAGAATTATTTTTCTTAGTAAAACAAAGGAAGAAAAAGGTGGCCATGATTACATGGATCAAATGAACTTCTAGAAGATATATGAGCACATGAACTATAGAAAATCATACATATGGTCACATGCAGTGCATAACCTACAGAAGATCCCCCATATCCCTGTTTTAAAATTCATTTTTCTATTGAGAAGTCATCCCAGACACTCACTGATTACATGATTACAACCAAACAAGCACGCCCATATAACACAAATTGTCAGGCAGTATGAATATGACAAGACATCCAAAACTATTTGGAAAATATGAGGGAAATATCCAATCATATGAAGTTAATTAAGGTCAAAAATATCATATAATGCATCACTGATATGTAGAGTATTGTCTTCTATGGCTTTTAAACAACCTATAGAGGTCCCAAAAATTTGTATAATAAATAATGGAAATAAAAGGGGGAAATATGGGAGCCTCTTATGTTAATAAAAATCAATAAATGCACCTCAAGTGGATCAAGAGACACTACAATCCCCTAAAAAAATGTCCTCCTCATTGTGAAAGAGTCCACTGGAATGTCACAGTTACCACATACGAGGCTTCAAATAGGACTAGGTAGTCTGACACTCCCCATTTGGATCCAAAAATAGGCATAAGTGTTAACCCAAAATATTGATCACACATCACAATAAGACCTTTTGTTGGTCACACGAGACATCAATGATGGGGAAGTTGATTTTGATTGAAAAAATGTAAAATATTGCAAATCATTTAAGCCTTTGAAAAATAAAATAAGGAAATAAATGATAAAAGAACAATCCAATTATGGTTGTAAACTTAGTGAGATATTCTCATGAGAACTAAAAGACTTATTAAAATACCCCTAAAAAGGCATCCTTGTCTCACTAAAGGTCCTATAAAAAGTTTTCACATATCAGACAAAAGCCTTTTAGTATGCATCCTACTTAGATATGTAATCATGATAAAATGAAATTCCATCTCCATTTTTGTATTATTCGGAAAGAACCCATTAATTGGACATAATTTACTAGATGAGTCATTAAAAGGATGGTCTTGCAGTCATTGAAAATCAAGTGACACCCCTAGAATGACCTACAAGAGGATATCAAGAAACAAATGACGTCATAGCCCTCCACTAACACTAACCTAGATTTTCACAACATATTCCATAGAATTTGAAGAATATTCCAGGTGGAAAGACCTATAATTCAAACACCACAACTTAAAAAATAGATGAACATTTCCATGGAACCACATACTGGTGAACCAAGGCATTAGAATGGATTTCTCGAAGGTTTTTTTCCCATGATTGGGAAAGTTTTATATCTATTAATATTTGAAAAAAAACCAGAGTGATCATACAACATTTGTAGGCACTTCCCATGATCACTCAAAGATCACACGAAGGAATTCTGGAGGGCCATGTTTAGAACATCCAACATAGCTACTAGATCATCCGAAACTAGAAACAATCTAACAACGAACAAATATAAGGAATATGAAATAAATGATTATAAAAAAACAAATAAGGCAATATCCTTATGTGAAAAACATATACACTAATCCTCATGTTCTTTGAATGAACCACCAAGGTCACATGGCTGTGCTAGATAATTTTACATAGATCTCAAGATGATCATTTTTCATACCCTTTGGATCATGCAAATTACTCCAGACATGTAAGATCAAGTCACATGGGGATCTTTGTTCAAGTGAAAAATGTCTTGAAAAGCCCTAAAAACTCACCATTAAGACCATGCGATGACCACTATACATGTCACCCAAATCATACAACAACTCATGTGTATGTCTATAGTGTCTCACAATGGAATAAGGACATGTCAATTGGAAGTCATGATTTTCTACGGATAAGAAAACCATATCTCACGACCCCATCAGGGTATGTCTGCTGATTCTTGCTATATACCCTCTAAAATTCGGGTGGATTTCATGAGTAAACCTTAAAAATTTATAAAGGACACGAGACCCCATCCCAGCAAGTCACATAAACTCTTGTGACACTCTTCATGCATGGAAACCATATTTTGTGATGAAACCAGGGAAATCCAGAAATATCAATTGATTCCCTCTAAGAATGTCAGCTGATATCATGTGATGGATTCTCGAATCATCTAGCGCAGTCTTGAAATGTCCTCCAAACAAGGGATCCTTCTCCTTGTTATAGTATCCATACATGAAATTTAGAATATGTGACATCCCCTAAAAAGTCTTCTGGATCATGTGATTTTCCATGGTTATGTCAATAAGGCATCCTTTGACATTTGAAGAAAAAAATAAAGTCATGTAATGATGATACTAAAAATATGTCATGTATAAAATCTAACCAAGTTGAGTGGACATACTAGGAATTGATAATCTTGTACAACATATATAGAAGGGAAACCCCAGTTTGTAATCCTAGTCCAAATGAACTATGAGAACTTTTATTCCTACCTTAACTAGGATACATAGGATGTGTTTCTAATACTCGTGCTCCATATAAAACTTCCAAAGGGGTTTCCCATTGCATAATTCCCACATCCATATGTACTAAGACAAATTATTTGTTTTCCCTTGTCTCTCACACCGAGAATAGCTCACATGTGTTTAAAGAGTTGAAATGATTGTACCAATGTTGTCATAAGACTCTATATAGAAAATGGGAACCTCAATGAATAGACCTAACCGGACGATTAATGTGATATGTCCCGCATATAACAGAAACATCAGTGTTCAAGCCTCAACCAAATGACCTATGATGAATCTTATTCCTGGTACAACCAGGATACATATGACTCCTTCATAAATATTGAGATAAAATGAGAATCCACTTCAGTGTAAGTCATACCTTGTATCTGCAATTCTATCCATTAGGACCCAATATATCCCATGGGCTAATCATCCTTCATTATCCACTAGAAGATTGATAAGACAAGTGAACTATGATGACTTTGATTCCTTCCATAACCAAGATACTTAAGATTCCTTCTAATTCCATGACATAAAATGAGAATAAACTTTTTTGTATGTCCCTCCATGTCTCTAAAATTATAACTATCAGGGCTCGATATCTCCCATTGGATGATCATCCTTCCTCATCCAATAATGGATTGAGAATTCACTAAAATATGATGACTTTGATTCCAACCATAATAAAGAAACATAAGATTCCTTTCTAAGGCCTAGGCTCTATGTTAAGTATCTAATGGCATATCCCAACACATGGTCACCTCATCCATATGAAATGTGGATGATTACATTCCTTCCCTTATTTCTCACACTAATCATAGTGCATGTGGGATAAGGAGTCACAATGATCACCTCTTTGGAATCATGAATCTCAACCAGCAAGGGATAACATAGTATATAACCCCCGATTAGTGTCGTGATATAACTACCTAACACACAAGGTTATATACCATGGGGAATTCTCCAAGGGCATGAAATAACTATCATAACTATTATTCCATCTATAAACTGGATAAATTTGACAACTTCTTGAGGTTTGAGTTCTAATACTAGTGCCCTAGTAACCCCATATTATCATTTCCATATGGAATCAAACTACAGGGGTTTAATGAAATATGTTGTTTTATTATTCTTCATATACAATTTGAAAAATAGGATTCCTAAAAATACCTCAATCCCATTATATAAATATTAAATACCTCCTAAGGTAATGAAAAACATCAGAGTTCCTGGTTATAAGACTTCAAAATATATGTAACTACCCATCAAAGAGAAATGGATGATGAACCTTTGATACATTCAGATGGATTCACCAATAAGTCACCCCTTCGGTCTTTATATAACGAGACATAACATATGATCATTTTATAAGGGTAACAGACCACATATCAGGATTATAAAGGGATTACTGATCATATCTTAAATCTATATGAGAGTCCCATAGTTGGGGAAATCTCCTCCCCCAAGGGAGTGATGAGGCTAAACTCCCATCCCATCGACCCATTAATGTGCCTACGTTTTATTTTAGGTGAAACCCCAAATAACCACCTACATTTGGAAAGAAGGTATTTACCTAGTTATGGATGCAAGAACCATTAAAAGATTCTCTAAAAGGTTAACAAAAGATGAGCCCTATGCGAATGATTGGGAAAAACATTAAACCCCAACAATCAGACTGTTAAAAAAAAGTCACCTGCATCATTCCAAAGAAACAAAAATGGTGAACCAAATATGAATCTCTCAAATAAATGGATGATAAGTTAATCATGAATCAATCCATTTTAGATTCTATAATATATAAAAACTATGGTGAACCCTATGTAAAACTATCAAATTGATGGATGACTGGCTGACCATGACATGAATCTTATGGATGATCCTCTATAGATAGGGTTCTCATGAAATAATTATATCCATGCATTGATACTTCAAAGTGAGTTGAATGTAGGAATCGAGAATTAAAAAATGATGTACCAATTAATATATAATTGAGTACATATCTTCCCTACAATGGTGAACTAGTTTGTTACCTTATTCCTTATTATATTCATGACAATTTATACTCCTCTAATCAACAAGACCCCAATCTGAGATATTACCTTCATCCAGTGACCATTACAAAAAATCAGTTTCCATTAAAACCCCTGTGGGACATAGAATGACTTCACTATGTTATAATCATAAACGTAGATTGGAGAATTCAATAATCTGAGAATACCATTGACATTGTATGATCTTGACCATTGACTCTATACAAAGTGGTATTTAATTACTAAAACCAATGAGTTTGTATCCTCCAAAGAGTGATATAGTAAATCCAGTGGCTCTCGTTGCCATAACCTAATGCTTGAGAAGTTTGTCCCCAAAGAACAACAATCACCACATTCAGCATCTGATGAAGGTGGATCAAGGGACCAAGTATGATTCCCTTCTCGTTTATGATCTTACAAGGAGGGAACCTATCAACCACCATCATTAGAACCATAACACTAGTACCCATCTGTCACCTACTGAGGGCACCCCTTGACACAATAACACCTATGATACCCATTAATGGGTAATAAAGAAGACACATTGGGTGAGGATGGTTTTGGATAACTTTGAGTGGGATCATATCCCCACAATTGCTGATGATGTATGATTATATATTCTGGTAGTAACCAGTGTGCAGGTTCACATCCTTTTTCAGTTAGAACATGTCAATGGGCATATTCCTACAGTTGGCATGGGGGGGGGGGTGCATATCCCTACCCCCCGTGCATGATGTCTGTCACCATATTCCAATGGAATAAATGAGGAAATTAGTGGGCCCATATCCCCTATTCAATCAAAGAATTATTTCAGTATATGGTGAAGAAAAAAAATGTACAGGATTATATACAAGCACACACATTTCTAAAATTCCTTTACATCATATAAACAACTAAAGAGATCCAACAAAATATTATGGTACATGTACCTATAAAAGGACATTAACATATTAATATCCCTACTTCCAGGGTAGCTCAACACTGTAATAATTATGAACAAGTGGTTTCTATAGAGCATACACACATTATTGTTGTAGTCTAGGACATTTATCACTATACTCCATTAATGGACGTTGTGTCGAGCTAGGATAAATTTCCTATTCAAATTGGGGCTCACCATGTTAGAGAAACAAATTCCTCGGGATATGGGAATATTCCTATCAAAAAATTTTGGTGACATATTTCAAAGGACCAGGATCAAGATCATATCCCCATTCTAGCCGGGTCTCACCAAGTGAGAGGGGAAAAACATTGGTAAAAGCTCATATTCCTTTAGAAAAAGACCACTGGCATAATCTAAAGTCCCAAGACCAGGTTAAAATCCCCATTCAGTATGTGTCTCACAAAGAGAGAATGGAACATGGCTCGGGACAAGCTCATATTCTTGTTAGTGAATCTTTCTAGCATATTACAGCTGATCACAGAAGCCATAAGCATATTCTTAGTTCTTCTAAAAAATGACTGCATCAGAATCGTTCAGAGGAAATATAGGAGGATGATCATATGTTTTCTAACATTATAGAGGTCTATCAGAATATTCAAAAGGGGAATTCATATTCGTACAAGGATTATATTCCTATTCAAACAAGGGCTCACTATGTGAAAGAAACACATTACTCAAGGAAAGCTAATATCCATGACACAAAAACTACCAGCATATCCCAAAGGCTAAGGATTGGGGTCGTACTCCCATTATGGCTGATGCTCACTAGGTGAGAATAGAACATTCCTTAGGACATGTTCATATTTTTATCAATAATAAAGACACTCATTTGAAGATTCTAGAAGCTTCTCAGTAGTGGGATCATACTCCCATAGAACCAAAATATTATAAATGTAACGTCCTGAATCTGGGTGCCACACCATGGGTGCCACGAACCCAGTTGGTCACATGGCCTCATGTGCATTTCCCCAAAATCCAGAGGCTGCTGACTAGCAGCGATGGCATATGCTTGGTAGTGGGGTAACTATGCCCTCATTTTTCAAAGTGTAGTGTAGCAGAGAAAATAAAAACATACCAAAAGAAGAAGTAGTAAACAATACCACACTAATATGGAAAACGATAATGAAGTAAAAGATGACCAATAGTCATATATATGATGATGCAATATGTTCTTAATTCTAAGAAAGTATCCAAAATAGGATACACTGCAATCTAAAACAATACAGAACAAGGTACAATTACAAAAAAGAAAATCAAAACAGTGCAGCAAAAAATCACCATCATCCCAAGCCTAAGCTCGGTCCCATGCTCTCATACTCCTCTACAACAATCAAGTACCTGTATAGGGACTCTTTCCATTATCAACACCTGTAGAAATATAATATGTTTAGGCCCAAGACATGACCCAAACAGGGTGTAAGAAATAAATCCCAGTAGGCAACCACCAAAGGCCCGTGCCCAGCTGTCAGTAAAAAATGTGTAACAACAGTATGCAATAATGAAATGTAGTAAACTAGGAAGTACTCAAAAGCAACTTCTCCAACCATTTCCATTACCATTTAATTATTATTTAACAATTAAATATAATTTAATTATAAGTTCCCATGAACCGGCCTTGACTAACAAATCTCGTATACAGTGCCTCAAGAAAAACCACATGAGGCTATATAACAAGTAGAAGGTAATAACAATACTAAGCCTGTGATTTACCTTATCATGTATAACATAATAAACCACCATAGTGAATATTCAAAGCAAACATTTTCCTTAGACATACAAATCCTTACCCTCGAGTAATCAGAATCGAAACCCTATGGTGATTTCCCTTAGGAATAAAAAATATTGCCCACAATTATATGAGATATTACCCTCAGGCATGAAATCTACTGCCCTTAGACATATGGAAAGTTTCCCTCAGGCTAAAAAAACCTTGCCCTCAGGATAAACAGAACCCTTCCCTCAGACTAATCAAAACACTGCCCTCAGGCTAAGAAAAGCTCTGCCCACAGGCTAAGCAAGTAACCGGGCTGAACCCAACACATAAGCAAGTAATTTATATACATTTTCCCTCAAGAAAACTCAAAGCATGCTATAATCATGGCATACCAACGGGTATCCTAGAAAAACGACTAAACAAGGGAAACGCACCCACGGGGTGGCCCTGGATCAAAGAAACGATCCCAAACAGTAGTTTACACATAATCAAAATATTACCTATGAAATTATTGGTATTTAATTAGTTAAGGTCTTATCCATACGACACCCCCAAACAGGGGTGCTAAGCACAATGGTACACAAAATCAACTCGACAGTTGGAAATAAACACCAGACCACCTAAGTCGATCTCCTCTGATCGATATACATGAACGACACCCCCTAAATCTCCCAAGAATGACGTAGATCTAGAAATAAGGATAACTCTCTCTAACCCAAATAACATCACATAGGGAAAGAATTGGAAAGAGAGGTTTAAAGCGAGGGAAGGCCTTACCCGCACGGTCTAAATGAGATCATCGACGGAAGAATTGGGGTCTCAGCGAGTGTTCAGGAGCTCCTCTGATCCTCAGCCTCCTCTCCTGGGCTCCTAATGAGTTTTCTGCCTCTTCTGCCGAATGATGAGGCTAATACCCATTTTTAACAAAAAAAACAACTACAAGACATGTAATCTCGAGTACACGACATGTACTTTCTATTATTTAACTGTTCCTCTGGAAGCCACTTTCCACCGTCTCACTATTCTTTAGCTGACTTGGTTACAAGGCATGTATTTCTATGTACACGGCGTATACTGTCATTCCACTTACAGAAAATCCCACCTCCATAATATTCACCTACCGACTGATTACATGGTGTGTATATACTAAGTACATGGCGTGTAGTCAATTTTTTTACACCCTTCATCACCGATAGGCCTACACACCCTGTATTCTCATCCCCCACGGCTAAAGTACACAGAATGTGGAAAAAGTACACAGCATGTACCCATAAATTTTTGGATTTTACACCATTTTCCTTATTTTCTCAAAAACATTAATGGAATGGAAAAGAAGAAATCCATACCTCAAGAATATGAACCGGGTTCTTACAAAATTCCCCCCTTAAAGCAATTCATCCCCAAATTTCCCTTCCACGGTTGGTAAAGATAATCTTGAGAATAACTCTTGCCATTGACCACGTATGTCAATCTCCCACTCTCAGGTTTCGTCCTACACTCATCCTTGCTGCAAGACCACCCATACAAGAGGAACTGACCAACCTCAGAGAACCTTTGTGCTCCTATCAACAATACAAATCAGATGCTCCTCAAAGGATGAATCGACCTGAAGTTCATCCTCCTCAGGCTGAAAAATGTGAGATGGGTCTGAGTGATAACGGCGTAGCTGAGATACATGGAAGACGTCGTTCATGTCCTGGTACCTCTATGGTAACTGCAACCGATAGGCAACCAGACTGAATCTCTCTAGAATATCAAACGGAACTACATACCTTGGTGAAAGATTAGCCTGTCTCTTGATCTTCTTGTGTCCCAACCTCGTAGAAACATGCAAGAAAACCTAATCCCCAACCATGAACTCCAAGGGTCGTATGAGTTGATCAGCATAAGACTTCTGACGAGACTGCACAGTAGCAATCCTCTTCTGAATTGACTGGACCTGCTCTGAAGTATCTTGTATGAGACATCTTCCCAATAAAGATGCTCCCCCAGCCCTCAACCAGCACAAAGGTGACTGACATTGCCTACCATATAAAGCCTCGTAAGGTGCCATCTTAATAGTTTCCTGGAAACTATTATTGTAGGAAAACTCGACCAGGGGTATGTGCTTCTCCCAAGAGCCCCCAAAGTCCTGGATACATGCACACAACATTTACTCAAGGTCCTGTATCATACGCTCTGACTAGACATTGGTAAAAGGGTGGTAAGTTGTGCTCAGTAGCACCTGTATACCCAGTGCCCTATGAAAAATATGCCAGAAACGAGACATAAAATGGGTATCCCTATTGGAAATGAGGGAATGAGGGACCCCATGAAGGAGTAATGCCTCTCAGATATACAAATTCTCAAGCTCATCTACACCGAAGGTCTCCTTGATAGGGAAAAAGTAAGCCACCTTCGTAAGTCTGTCCACAATAACCCACACGACATCATTGCAACGAGGTGACCTCAGCAACCCGGTCACGATGTCCATCGTTACATCATACCATTTCAACTCTGGAATGGGTAACTATTGTAATAGTCCCACTGACCTCTGATGCTCTGCCTTCATCTGATGGACGGTGGAACATCTCGTAACAAAACTAGCTACCTCTCTTTTCATACCTAGCCACCAATACTGATATCTCAAGTCATGGTACATTTTGGTAACTCCGGGATGCACTGCCCAGGATGAATCATGAAAGTCCTACATCAACTCCTCGCATATATACCCTTGAACCCACACTCATCCATGGATACGTAGTACTTCTTCATCACCTATTGTCTAACCAGGAGGGTCCTCACTTGCCACCGGCTCCTGTAGAACTAGGCCTTTTGAATCTGATAGCTGCATAATCCTCACTCTATCCAGGATGGTAGAAGTAACAACTAAGGATGAAAGATAGGCTCACCCCTAACTATCGTGCACCTCTAAATGAATCTTAGAGAGCTAAGCCATAAGCTACCACTCACCACTGGCCTCTTGTACTTCCTGTATCTGAGTCTTCCTACTCAGTGCATCAGCTACAACATTACCCTTACCAGGTGTATAAGAAAGCTCGAAGTCGAAGGAATGAAGGTATTTAACCCACCTTCGATGTCTCAGATTGATGTCATGTAGGGTAAATATGTATTTCAGACTTTTTTGGGCCACAAAAACCACCAAATGTTCACCCAAGAGATAATGTCTCCAACAACGTAACGCATGAACAACTGCGGCCAACTCGAGATCATGCGTCGGGTAATTCCTCTCATGTGACCTCAACTGCCGAGACCTGTACGCAACTACTCGATCACCGTTCATTAACATTGCTCCCAACGCAATACGTGATGCATCACTGTAAACTATATGGATCTTCCCTTGCTCTGGAAGTATCAGGACTGGTGCTGATGTCAACATTCACTTTAGCTCTTGAAAGGCTATCTCGCAAGATTCTAAACAAACAAACATCATACCCTTCATAGTCAAACCCGTCAATGGAACTAATAAGTAGGAGAAGTCCTGTATAAAGCTCCTATAGTGACCAGCTTGCCACAATAAACTTTATATTTCAAACAGGTTCTTAGGTTGCTCCCAGGAAACAACTGCTCTCACTTTCTCTAGGTCTACTGCAACTCCTACCGCTGAAATAATATGACCTAGGAAGTGAATCTGGTCCATCCAAAAGTGGAAGTTTGAGAGCTTATCATATAACTAATGCTCTCTTAGTGTACTCAAAAATGATCTCAAGATGGGTAGCATGGTCATGTAGAGTGTGAGAGTACATCAATATTTTGTCCATGAATACTATGACAAAATAATCTAGATATGGGTGGAACACATGATTCATCAGATCCATTAAAACTGATGGCGTGTTCGTGAGTCCGAATGGCATGAACAAGTACTCGTATAAACCATATATGCTATAAAAGGTTGTAAGCGGTATGTCAGATGGTCTAACGCGCAACTAATGATATCCTGATCTCATGTAAATATTTGATAACACATGTGTTCCTCAAAGTTGATAAAAAATATCATCAATCATCGACAAGGGATATCGGTACTTGACGATAAACTGGTTCAGTTTCCAGTAATTCATATAGAGTCTAAGGGTACCATTCTCCTTCTTCGCAAATAGGACAATCAAACCTCAAGGATAAGTACCAGGTCAGTTGAAACCCTTTTCTTGTAACTCCCCTAACAGTTTCTTGTGCTCTTGTAACTTTGGTGTAGCCATCTTATAAGGAGGAATGGACATTGGTGCCTCTCCTAGCATAAGCTCAATAGATAAATCAACCTCTCGCTCTGGAGGTAGACCAGAAAAGTCATCCGGGAAGACATCCCAGAAATGATCAAGCAATAGAGGAAAAACCTTCTGACATGTTCCCTGGTCATCCTAATATAAACTCGCAATATATGCTGTCACTCAACCTCACCCTCGATTCTTGAGTCCAGATCAGCTCATTTGGACATCCCATTCACACTTGTATAAAAACTCTCCGCCCTCTGGTGACATGAAGCTCACCCTACGACGATAGCAATCTACAAAGGATAGAAACATTACCAATCAGTCCATACTGAGAATGACATCATAGACCATCATCTCTAAGACATAGATGTCCCATAGAAAGTGACACCCACCAACCTTTAGGGGAACTCCTTGCACTGACGCACACCATCTGTTCTAGTTCATATCGACATGTCTAGTGTCATGATATCAGAAGAAGATGAACCATAGAGCCCAAGGCACTCCAAAACGGGCACCTATATAATGTTATGTGTAGCACCAGTATCAAAAAGTACCAAAGTTAAAATAGAATCATCTTGAATAGTACCTCTTATAGTGGATTGTCTGGGATCTTGCTCCTATTGGGTCTATTGCACTACAAATGCCTGCCCAGTGCCGCATCCCTGCGACATAGCCTGGCTACCCTGAGCTGACCCACCCTGCTGTCTTTGGGATCCTAGTGTCTGGATACCATCGCCGCAATAACCACCTCAACCTGAACATCCTGACGTATTCCAATTCCCTGACTGGTAAGAAGCTGCTGGCCCTGCTCCTGCACTCGGAGTCTACACAGAACCCCTCTCAGTAGTCACTGGTTGAAACTCCTTGCAAAAATGCTAAAGATGACCCATCTTGCTGCAAGCTCAGCACTCCACTGGGTCACGGGAAAACTGAGGTATCATTCCCCCTCTTTACAACACTATTAGCACATTACTGGGCCACCTGAAGAATTCTCCTGGCTAGTACTACCACCATGAGAGAAATCCATCTTCCTCTTCCTCTGGTCGGTAGAAATAATACCAAAGACCGGTACTGAACTACCCTAGTCCGCACCACTAGCTTCCTGCAGGTTCTACTCTGTAATCAATGCCTGGTTCACAATAGCATGCATTGTAGGCAACCTGAAAACATTCACCAGTGCTCCGATGTCATATCGAGGACCATCCTCGAAGTGTTTAGCCCTCAACGTCTCATCACCCAACAGAACAGGTGCAAAAAAACTATAGAACGATGAAGTGTGCAGAATATTCCATCACTAACATGGTGCCCTACTGCAAATTCATGAACTCTCGAGCTCTATCTTCCCTTAATGTCTCTTGAATGAAAAATTCATAGAAGACTACCTGCAAATATTCCCACGCCATGTCTCGATGATTCTCAGTCTGTGTGGTAACATCGCACCATCTGTTAGCAGAATCACGTTGAATGTAAGTAGAGAGCTTGACCCTCCTCCCAGGAGGTATCTGAAGATGCTCAACGATAGTCTGAAATGAATCCAACCCTGACTCCGCAGCCTGTGGTCCACCATCCTCTGAGAACATAGGTGGATGCCGCTGCTGGAATATATGGTTCAGCTCTTCCATATATATGGCATCCGGAAGTGCACCCTGTAAGGTCTACAAAAACCGCATTAAGCCTTCATGCAACTGTGCATCCCCACCGGCGTTCGGTGTAACGACTACCTCTACATCTAGCACTACTAGAGGATCCATCGGTAGCCCGTGGCCTACCGTCTCTAGAGTGTAATCGTTTCCACTATCATGGTGAACAACTCAAGGTCATCTTGGCGGCATGACTCTACAAGGTCACAAAAAACTCCATAGATTTAGATAATCAAGGACTGAATAACTGGAAGCATAATAAGGGAATATGAGAAAGAAAACATTTGTGTTTTAAAAAACAAGACTACACGGTGGGTATAATAACTATACAGCGTGTTCCCTTATGTCTTTCACATGGGTGTGTACTTTAGCTAGAACTAGTTGTGTAACACTCCAAACACACAACGTGTTGTCCACACACATGGCATGTACTTGAATTTTATTCCCCAACCCAAGTCCTTCTACATGGCTTAGCCACACTACTATCCTTTGAATGAGACTACACAGCTTGTATAAGATCTACACTGTGTGTTCCCTTAGTCCCTTTCATGGTCTTGTCCTGATACTAGAATGGGCGTGTCTTAACCCTAGGTACACGACATGTAACACCTGCACATGGCGTGTACACCACTCCGTCTCTTCTACCACACGACCAAGTCCACACGGTCTCTTACCGTTCAAGACTACACGGCGTGCCCCACAGGTACACGACATGTACTAGACGAGATTCACCGACCCGTGTTGTTTGAGACACGACCAGAGACACATCTCACACTACACGACATGTTCGAGAAGGACACAACGTGTTTGGATTAGATTCCAACTGCACGTCTTATTAGTGACACGAACAGCTTCTCAACTGACCGTATACGACGTGTATAAGATCTACACGGTTTGTTCCCTTAGAGCTTCCCAAACCTGTGTCTCTTCTTAAATGGCCTATAACATGGTTTGAACTACTGGGCATGTAAATAAGGTACATGGCGTGTACTTAAAATTATTTCATCTATTCCTGAATAGAAGAGTACTTGGCGTGTTTTCATAGAACCACACATCATGTTGTCTGGGTTTCTGTATAGTAGACCTCAGAAACTACTTAGGATCCCTATTTTTCCTTAAATTTCAAGCATCGGTATGCCAAATTCCGATCCATGGGGGCCCATACTCCCTGCGAACCAAATTTTAGCACCCGACGTTTCCCATTATAGTATGAAACACAACAACAGGCTGGATCATGATCCTCTAGATTCCATTACATGATAGCCCATACTTCTTAGTAACCAATGTTTATCATCCATCAACCCAACCATGACTTGTACCAATACCCCATCAATAGTAGGAATATCTATCAATGTACCTATCATAACAGAATGCATTTTTTAGCACAACATCTATCAGAACAACATGTGATTTCAAATGCACCTACATGGCATGGAGACTATTCATTGAATATGATTCTAACATGTGCCCTAATGATGCATGAGATGGCATACCCTCATCTCATAAGTTTTCAACTAAATAGAACCCCCAAATAAAATATAAACAACACACCACTTGTGCATCACCCAATGGTGAAAATCAAATGAACTGTAAAATTGAAAAATAGAAAAATTGAAATTAAACAAGGTAGATTGGTTTTAACCTGTACACGGGTTAACTACTCCCATGCATAACTTATTACGAAGTTCTTATTCCATCCTATCCCAGGCTATAGGCTCCAAACAGTAAGTCAAGAGAAAAAACAATTCCTCTCATACAACTTTGTAACGTCCTGAATCCGGGTTCCACACCACGAGTTCCCTAAACCCGGTTGGTCACATGACCTCAAGCACATTTCCACAAATGCCAGAGGCTGCTGAATAGTAGCGAGGGCCTTGGAATAATAGTGGGGAAACTATTCCCTCATTTTTCTAAGTGTAGTGAAGTGGAGAAAATACAAACATACCAAAATAGGAAGAAGCAAACAATATCAAGCTAAAATGGACAATGGTACTGATGTAAAAGATGACCAAAAATCATATATAAGATGATGCAATATGTTCCAAATTTTAAGAAAGTATCCAAAATAGGATACACTACAATCTAAAACAATACAACACAAGGTACAAGTATAGCAAATAAAAACAAAATAGTGCAGCAGGAACACATCATCATCACAAGTCTAAGCTCGGTCCCATGCTCTCCTACACCTCTGAAAGAATCAAGTACCTGTATAGGGACTCTTTCCCTTATCAACACCTACAAAAATATAATCTATTTGGTCTCAAGACATGACCCAAATAGGGTGTGAGAAATAAATCCCAGTTGGCAACCACCATAGACCCGTGCCCAACTGTTAGTGAAAAATGTGTAACCACAGTATGCAGTAAAGAAATGCAGTAAACTAGAAAGTACTCAAAAGAAGCTACTCCTACCAGTTCCATTAACATTTAATTATTATTTAACAATTCAATATAATTGAATTATATGTTCTTGAGACCCAGCCTCAACCAAAAATCTCCTATACAGTGCCGCAACAAAAACCACATCAGGCTATCTAACAAGTAGAAGGTATTAACAATACCAATCCTGTTCTTTTTCTTGGAAAGTATAACATAAGAGACAACCATAGTGAATATTCAAAGCAAACAATGTCATCAGACAAACAAATCCATACCCTCAGGTAATCAGAATCGAAACCCTCTGGTGATTGCCCTCAAGAATTCGAGATATTAACCTTATCCATGAAAGCTAAAGATCTCAGGCATATGAAACATTTCCCTCAGGTTAAAAAAAACCTTTCCCTCAGGCTGAACAGAACCTTGCCCTCAGGCTAATCAAAACACTGCCCTCAGGCTAAGAAAAACATTGCCCTTAGGCTAATCAGGTAACCGGGCCGAGCCCAACACATATGCAAGAAGTTTATATAAATTTTATCGCAAGAAAAATCAAATCATGCCACAATCATGGCATACCCATGGGTATCCTGGCCAAATGACTAAAAAAGGTAAACGCACCCATAGGGTGCTCCTAGATCAATGCAATAATCCCAAAAATCAGTTTATAATAATCAAAAGATTAACTAAGAAATTCTAGGTATTTAATTATTCAAGGCCTTAGCCATACGACACCCCAAACATTGGCGCGTACCACAACAGTACACAAAATCAACTCGATAGTTTGAAATAAACACCAGAACACCTACCTCGATCTCCTCTGATTGATATACATGAACTATGCCTCCCAAATCACCCAAAAACGACATAGATCTAGGAAGAACAATAACCCACTAAAACCAAAATAACTTTCCTTAGGGAATGAATTGGAAGGAGTGGTTCAAGGAGAGGGAAGGCCTTACACGCGCAGTCTAAAAGAGATGGTTGGCAAAAGAATCAGGACCTTGGTGACCGTTCCGGAGCTCCTCTGAGCCTCGAACTCCTCTCTTATTCTCCAAATGAGTTTTCTTCCGCCTCTGCTGAATGAGGAGGCTAATGCATATTTTTAACAAAAAAACACAACTACACGGCTTGTACTCCGAAGTACACACATGTACTTTCCATTTTTTAACTGTTCCTCTGGCGGCCACTTTCCACCGCCTCACTATTCATCAGTCAACTTGGTTACACAATGTGTATTTCTAAGTACATGGTGTGTTCTATCTTTCTGCTGTAAGCTACCCCCACCACCTTACTATTCACCTGCCAACTAATTACACATCCGGTATATACTAAGTACATGGAATGTAGTTAGTTTTTACACCCTTCATCACTGACAAGCCTCCACGCCCTGTATTCCCATCCCACACGGCCAAAGTACACGGTGTGTGGAAAAAGTACAGGGCGTGTAACCATAAATTTTGGTATCCCCCCCATTTTCCTTATTTTCTCAAAACCCTAAAAGTAAAGGAAAATAAGAAACTCATACCTCAAGAATAAGTATTGGGTTCTTACAATAAACAAGGTCCATAAATGATCATACATCATGATCATATCCTGACACAATTCTAGAAGTTTAGCAACATATTCCAAGAAAGATGCATCATGAGGATAATAATTCTAATATGCTCAATGTAAGTGTCCTTGAGGTTGTTTGAGAAAATTTTTTTACACCCGAAGGGTCCATCAACTCTTAAAATGACATATAAGATGATCATTACGACAAATGTCTTCCCTGTGGAAGTGTGAATATCAATCCCCTAGAATCAACTCTTCACATAAGGCATGGTCTACCTTCCTATGATGATATGTACCACAGATAGGGAAATCCCCCATTTATAGAAACCTATGTATATAGGGCTGTATAAAACCCATGTTCTTTCTTATAGAGAGGTCCTTGAAACAATGGGCTCAACTTCATATTATTCCTTATAAAATTCCATTTTCACTGCACTCTAGTCAGTAGGATACACCATGATGGATCATCTATGAATTGATCAGATGAAAAATGTAAGTTTGATGAAGATAAATTAGACAATGATATATGGAGAGAGTCAGTCGGAAAAAACCTCCCCATCTTATTTTGGCCTCTTTTAACTTCCAAATACAAGGTACCGAATGAGCTAGAGAAGGAGTTCATGACTTATATATGCTAAAATATGTGGGAAAAACATCAGTGAAGAAATACAAGAAACCTCTATTATACAAGATATGATTTTATCCTTCACAACATTAGGAATATCTGTTTTCATCTAGACTTAGCCACTATCTCCATAGTATGGGATCCAAAACTGGGAAGTATAGCACACATTTGAAACACTCTTTTCGCCATTGCATAAAAACCCTTAAAAACATATATTTGAAGACAAGTCATGTATCCTATTAGAGGATGGTGAAATAATTGAGATTGAAACATCACATCACCCCTAGAAGATAAGACCCCCTCAAATACATCTTCCAATAATGTCCTAGCCTCCGAATAAACCAGGGGATTGGGTAAAGCTCAGTCCAGATGATCACTACAACAAAATTTCCCCATTTAATGATTCGCAGACCTCACAAATAGAGGATGAGGGTCACCAAAAAGTCGTTGAACTGATCCCCTTGAAGAAAAAAGATTGAATTTCATACATGGAATTCAAGGTTGCATTCGTTCAGACAACATCCTATGAAAACTAACTGTTTTCTAGGGCATCCATTTTACCCAGATTCTACCCGATCAGAACTACACCACATCAAAAACTCTATAGTAGCATCTTCTATATCAGTTGTCTTGGAGTGGACCCAACTCAATGGTATGAGGGAATATCTAACACCTCCTCCACCTCTTAGATCCTCAATTATTGAGATAATCCTAGAAATATCATCATCAATTTCAAACAAACCCGATTTCATTGGGCTGGGGGAATTTTTATCTCAACCACCAACCCCAGGTTCATCACCCCATAATAGGGTCATGTGGAAATTAGCAGAGATTATAGATCAACCCCTTTTCATTAGCATAGAGGATTTTATTTCTAAAATCCCACCCTAAGAATCAAAAAATCCATGGTTTGAAATATTAGATCCTCACCAGCAAGGTAAATCAATGGAAATAAATTCCTCAAATAACCCCCACCCTATAGGGATGGAAGAATTTTCATCACCATAATCACCATAGAGAGAATCGGTATTTTACAGTTTCATAGGTAAATATCCACAATTGGAATCCCATTCATTCCATTCTCTCCAATGAAAACCTTTTCTATTTAAGGAACATTTGACAACCGTGACAAAAAAACCCTTCATTTCCATTACTCATAGTATGAGACATGAGGAGAATATGACAAAAGAAATCATTACCTACTAGAGTTGAAATTCAGAATAGCCTAATATGGTCAAGGGTTTGAGGAATAAACCTAATATAGGAAGTTCAAAATAACCCAATTTTTTGGAATGTAGTGGGATTACGACCACTTCCCAATATACCTTTGTGAATGTATTCACTGTAAAAAAAAAGATAATGTAGATCAAGGTGAAAATGAAGAGTGATGAAAAATAGATAAAATACCACGAGATGAAGATTAAATGGATACACCAACAGGGATTGTAAACACTAAAAATCAAAGTATGATTTATAATTTGTAACCTCTAAATATAATGTTACCAACCCTAATGTGGAACACGACCAAAGATAAAGGTAAAGGTGTGGATACATCTTGATCACTGCAAGAAGAGTCTATGTTCCTTCCATGGTGGAACAGTTGTCAATACATGATAATTCTATAAAAATTCTCAGAAAACTCAATGAGGATCTAATCAGGAGAAATATTCCCACTAGGTATCATCATAGGACATATATGAATACTCTTCCTACCTTAGTTGATCTGCCTGCAAAAGTGGAATCTAAGCATCAGATGTACATTAGATCAAAAAATATGGTTTACTTAAATGAGGAAGTTTAAAATGATCATGAATTCCCTCCATTATAGTTACATACCATCCCTCTCCATGGTAATCACTCAATCTACAAATAGGTTAAGAATCAACAGGAGAAGAAGACAAGGGAACCTCGTCAAGCCTCAAACACACCCTATTGACATGATTCATCTCAAAAGTATAAAATTTGGACCTTATCAATGTGATTGAGTCCCTGGATACTTGAAATGGAAGACATGTAAGGAAGACATGAACATGTGGTACCAGAGAGGGAGCCATATCCTAAATGGGTAGATGAAGCTTTTCCTCTACCTAATTTCTAAAATCATACATTCTCAACCATTAAAGACATGGGAGACCCATAATAGAATCTCAAACACTTCATATCCCAAAGTGAGGTGAGGATGGCCCAAGATATCAGTTATAGGAAACAAATTTGAGGTGTTTTTTATAGAATATTATAGGGCTATCCATTGTTTGGTACAATATCCTTCCAGTAAGATTAGTTACAGGATGGAAAGAACTTCATTGTCAATTCATTTATTAGTTCACATCATTGATGAGGAAAATGACAATTGTTGACCGAAAAAGATGCATGAAATGTGAAAATGGGAGAGTTACTAACCCTATATCTTGAAGGAAAGGTCTAAATATTTCATTTAACATCCCTCTCTCATATGAAAAATTGTTGGAACTCAGTTATGAAAATATATAGGATGAGTTGAAGAATCCTTTGAACCAAATGAAGTATCCATGTGAGTTCCGTGATTTTGTAGATAAGGCACAATGTCTGGAGGATCCCATTTAGAAAACCAAATATTAATCTTGACTCATTCCTTTAGAAGAGGTTAAATGTCTCAGAAATATAGTTTCAACAACTTCTACCATCAATCAAGCTATATTGACCCTTCAAGCACCTAAGCAGGCCCCGAACAACCCTATTGATTGAATCAAGATACAATAACCACAAAATCAGCATCATCCAGATGTACATATAAATTGGGGTCGCCTGAGATTTTAGGTGTCACAACTTATCCCCTAGGTCCCATGCCATGACTAACCCAATCCCATCTCTGATAGTCTAGTGGCTAGGGACTAGCACCGAGCAGGCATATCCCAAAAATTGGTGGCATTTTCTGAATAACCTGTACCGACACACCCAATGGAAAGCAATAATACTGGAGAGTGAAAACATTAAGTAAATAAAATGCATTCATACCACTACAACACAAAGTTATATTGCAATAGAAAAGAATGAAGTAAAGTACAACATGGCTAGACTACATTCCCACTAAAAGATAGACAACTGAAAATCCCAACGAGCAAAAAAGAGTAATGCTGCTTTTGTAGGAAGCTTTCGTAAACACCTTATCTCATATGATCTGACAGGACACCACCTGGTCCAAGTTTGGGTCTAGATTTGTCTAAGACTCAACAAAAATATCAAACATCTTTATACGAAACAACACAAGCAGGAAAAGTTCATATAGGCATGAGTAAAACAATACTCAGTAGGGGACCCGAAAAATCACATATATATTTAATCTATACATATAATAAGAACATCTAGGTATAATCATAATGGATTAAAAGATGCAACCTATCTTCCACAACATTCCATATGGTTCCATTCAGAGCATTATCAATTTTAGGAGATCCCACACCATGAGCTATCTGATAGTAGATAGGTAGAGAAAGTAAACCAAAAGTATCCAAGAGAACATTTATCCTCGATACATCATGTCGTTTCCCTAAGAAATCTTGTCTCACTGAGAAAATAAGTCTCTATATCACATCTAATACATCGTCACAAGATTCGGGTCAAGGCATGCTAGTCGTTGGAGGACTCGCTACTTGAGCCATCGAGTTACCATAGACCTACGCGAGGAGGTCCCACTTATTTGGGTCCCCCCAAAGAGAACAGACTAATAACTACCTGAATTACTCTACCATAGTTATAACAATAAAGAACATGTAATACTGAGGGAATCATCCCTGATGAGTCACTATGGTGTGAACGTCTTCTAGGCCCCTGAGGTTCACTCAGCTATTGTTCTTCTGCAGGGCCACTTAGGTCCGCTCAGCTAATAGTTGTCTACCGGTCCACTGGGGGAAACTCAGCTACTGCTCCTCTACCGAGCCCCTAAGGTCTGCTCGACTACTAATAATCTTCTAGGGAACTAAGGATTACTCGACTACTGCTTTTATACCAAGCCAATGAGGTCTACACAACTACTCATATGTCATGCCACTAAGGTTGGCACAACTACTCATATTCCGGGCCACTGAGGTCCGCACGACCATTCATCTAATTATGGTATAATATAATCCTAAATTATTCAATTATAACTCATCCATCACATAAAAAAAATTAGAATATATCAAAAGGACCACTCCATCGTGAGGGTCTCGACACCAGAAATGGATCGGAAATCGGAAATATAATTTTCATGTTATGATTGTTTTACTGAAAAGGGGTGGTGGGGTTTCAGTTCAGTTTGACTCGTGCAGACCGAACCAACCTAAGTTGGCCCATGGTCGACTGACCAGACCTAGATCTAGCGAAGGCCAAACTAGCTGGGCCATGGGTCCAGTGTACTGTTCTAATGTGGGCCCAGCCCGCTGGGCTGCTGTCAGCCCGACCAACCTCCCCCTGCCTAGCCAGTTGTGAGTGGCCTAAGTTTCTCCAACTGAGACGAAATAGCGAGCCACATCTCCCGAACACCACATGGGTCATCATGGGGTCTTCCACCACTGCAAACCAAGTGAACTCTGACCTTCCAGCCCTGTGACGCAACAAGACTTCCATGTCTATGTGTGCCTCCACCGTCGGTCGTTGTTGGCGGCTTGATCCAACACCCGACGCTTCCTCTAGGGGCCCCCTTCTCACCGTTACGGAGCTCTGCTAGCACAACGCCCTCGCACCGCTATAGACCACTGGCCGCAACCTTCTTTTTCCTTAAAAGATGCCCAGCTAGCTCCATGGTTTCACATCAACCTAGACCGATGGCAATGGCCTCCTCCACTACAGCATGCCAACTTTCAACATGCGGCCGCTGTCACATGTCGTCACCGCCTCTACCACCAGCCTTTGAGTATGTGACCTTATGTTGCTGAAGCCTCCTATCGTAGTATCCATATTATGTTGCCATGATCCACTTCCATGTTGCAATCATTGAGTTGTCATGATGATAGAGAATAAATAAAGAAAGAATAGGGGAGTGTCTTACATGAACACCCTATGTGGACGGATCGGGCCTTATTCATGTCAGCCTTTATCCATCCACATATGACATTAATTGTGGATAAGAAATGATTTAAATCAAAACCTAGGTTCAACATGGATCCCTTTTCCCAATGTTTTATCCTTAAATAAAACCCATCCCGCAAGAATAAATGACCCACAGATCAACCTATGATCTGTTGATCAATGTTTTTGGTTTAGGAATAAATAACAGGGAAATCCAATTCAAAAATAGAAAACCCTTACACTGAGTTGGATCACTTTCAGATGGAGATTGAACTCGCATCACCACGTCGATCCTTTTTCTTCAAGTGTTCATTGATTTTTTTCCTCTTGATTGATCCCCAACATTCGATCCTTCATCACCAGTGAAAGATCATTCTGCCAATTACCTTAGAGAAACTCCAGAGTTCCAGAGGGGTTCTCCAACATTTTGAATTCTAACACTGGACCCTATCCCAGGTTAATGGAAGAAACTCTTTAACGTGTTAATGCATTTCAGTGTTCATGTTTTTCTTTGAAATAACGTCATCATGCAGCTTCATTTATGAAAGGAGAATGATTTTCTCTATTGTTGTGTTCCAATGTATCCTCATAGTGATGTTTTAAAAAAATAATATAAACTTCTTTTAGTTTATTTTATTATCCTTTAAACTGTCCAAAAATTAATTTTTACCCTCGATCCATACAGATCGAGGTTAAGTACTTATTTATAAAAAAATTTGATTAGGAACTCAATGGTGTTATCATATTTTTAATCCGAGTTACTATTTGTGAGTTATGATGATTTGAAAATAAAACAATATTTAGTTAAATTATTTTATTTATGGTTACATCCCAAAATGCAACTTTCACAGCTGGTCCCAACCATCTAATGTTAGGCTCTGCCTAAGGAAATCAGACACTCTCATTATTAATGGTGGTCTCATATTTTCAATCCTAGTGACCATTCATGAGTAATGTGGACATGAAAAATAAAATAATATTATTTAATTGTTTTATTTTCAGTTATTCCATTTTCGGGGTTTCTACTTGGAAACACGCACCGACTAAACACAAGTTGTGCCTCGGGAAAAGAAACTACTCTGAACACAATGGTGCCCTTAGATTTCTGATCCCGGAAACTGTTTAATAGTTATTCAATTTTTTCAAGAAAACAACTCATGCATGCTATTTATAACATAACATTTTCTTAACAGATCATTCTAGGAACTCCTGTCTTGGAATCACGTGCCGCCTCAGCTCCTGGTCACAAGATTTTATCAATAATTTCTAAAAATGGAACTAGGAAAATACAAGTCGTTACATAACCCCAAAATTAACATTTTACACCCCCAAAATCTAATCCAAGGGATTCCTAAACAGATGAGGGTACGAGCATGAACCTGAGCCTCCTTCTCCCATATGATCTGTTAGAGATTCATGTGCTACCACCGAACGTGCATTAGATGAATCTATTTCCCATGAAGGGTGCTATTCTTTTGATCCTTGATCTATATCAAAAACTACAAAAAAGTCATCCCATCATCAACGTCTAGATTGTCCTAGTCAAATCTCTTGAATATCGAGGCATCACAAGCCCTCTACTAAACTCTACTCTTGGGTAGTTAGGAAGTGGGTCGAATCAGTGAGTCATTTAACAATCACTGAGATGGTATCATGTATACTGGATCTACATGGTAAACTTGTCACAAAGTCCATAGATATCCCTTCGAACTTCTTTTTTCAGTACCCCTAGAAATATAATTAATAACGCAAAAAACTGATTCATACAAGTTTTTGGATTTTTTATCTCAATAACTAAGCCTACGTTAAACTTGTTCTATCATCCCAGGTGTCCACTTTGACACCCAAACCCATACCGCAATGCATCTCACCACTATAGGAATCACTGCTAAAACTACTCAACCTATGAAGAGAATAACATTCTCCCCACCATTGGAAGGTCTATTAGGGTTATTCCTCCTGGAAAATTTAGCATTTAAAGACTCTCCATAGATTTCACCAATTTGGGCCTCCCGAAATTATTTTTGAGTGGATGAGTAACAACTAATTACTATATATAAGTTTCTTCATCCCCTTCTATGAAGGATAACTATAACTAGGCCAACTGATCTATATAATTATTCAGAAAAGATGAATTGGATCTCTTATTGAGAACACCCAATACTAGGTTCCCGTTACCCGGAGTATAGACAGCATAGAAGTCATAGTCTTTGAGGAAACGAATCCATCATCTTTGTCTCAATTTATGAAAATCCTATAGGCACCATTCCATCCACTTGAAAGGATTCCCCTTTCAATTAATCGATGTGTTCAATATCCCTATGGGTACTCATTCTCCCCGAACACATGGTTAAAGGTTTGGTAATCCACAAATAACCTGGAAAACTAGTTCTTACTAATCCATTCCTTTGTGAGTCCCCCAAGTACACCCTCAACTTGTATAGCTCCGAGAAACCCATCCGATATGCGAATGCTGATATCAGTGCCATATATGGATGTAGAATGACGGATAATTCCATATACTTATGGGGAGGAAATCCTTGAGACATCTTTTGAAAAGACATCCCTGTACTCTACCACTACTACTAGGAACTGAAAAATCAAAAAATCCACTACGAAATGGGTAAGGATGTCCAACTTAATTGTGATCGGCTTTACCCTTTATGAGTTAGTTTATCCTATGTTGTCTGGGTGAACATTTTCACCGACCAAGGAAAACCCAATTCCAGCACTACGGGCATAAAAAATTATTTTTCATAAAACAGTTAATCTAAGCATGAACTATGGATGGGCATTCCATACCCAAACTAATGTCGTAAGTCCTCAACACTACCACCATGATGTTCCTAATGAAACTCTCATCTCCAGGGTTATATCACACCATTAACATAAGTGTGATTTTCAAGTATCCTCCTATAGGTATCTATAGATGGAATGGTGAGTTCAATAGTTTAAATAGAAACTCGAGGTCTTGAACAAGACTCGTGAAAAGAAGGAATGATTAGCACCTATGTCTATAAATAAATAGAAAAGAGTAGATATATTTCGTACCTAAAATCATTCCTAGATCCCTTGGGTCATAATACTTGGCCATATGAAGCTACCCCCTTACCCTATCCTCCAGCTCCCAGAGTCTAGTGTGGACCACATTGATGTGGTGATCGTAACATGTCTGAATGTATACCACCTCCTACTAATCTTCCATATCCTCTTCCATGTCTACCGCCCTCCATATTAATCTGTTCCGGTCACTATCTATGCCTCGGTGGCCCATCCACTGTTTCACTATCAACACGACAAGATTGAAAAAATCTAGAGAGATGTCCCCTTATTTATTTTGAATAGTATTACTTATTTCTTGTCCAACTAGAATCACCCTCTGATCCTTGAGTTGTATATTCCAAATATTGGGACCTATTCTAAGAACGTCTCTCCCGTCCATGTCTATGAGACTGACTTCGGCTTCCTATTTTCCCACTTCCAACATCCATTGGCTGTATCTGCTCAACCAAAGTAATTTCAACCACAAATGTCATATCTACAACCCTATCATAAGTAGGAATGCATAGGAGAATATCTTTATCTCATAGGACCTTAAACACATCTCCCTCAGAGGTCCGAGCCCTAAAGCACTGGTCATTTCGTAATTATCATGTTACTGGAAAGGTTGGTACCCCTCGATGAATAATAACCTACCAACATGTCATCCTGTTGAAGCTATAGAATCTCTTGGGAATTCATAAAACCTATATTTTATGGATAGATCCCTTTCTATAAGAATGTTTCTGAAGCTCTATCCATGGAAAAGTTACCTCAACATAATATCAGGTAATCTAAACCCCACCATCACCCTGACCATCCATGTAGAAGGCTCACTACTAGGACCCCCATCTAATCTAATGGTTCCCTGAATAGACATAAAACATGATCACCACCACAACCAGTCAATAGACACATATGAGTTGGGATCGACTCGAATGTCGAGGGCATTGTGTCGCTGAAACCCATGATGTTTTTTCATCCCACACATCTCATCCACTGGTATTATGAGTACGTTGTGCGACTCCACTGGTGGTGGTATAGCTGGTACACCTCCCGGGGGTGCTGTCTCTTATAAAAACCCTTATACCCATATGGTTACCTCGTGGATCATCCTCATGATCACACGGTGGAATCATGGCTGGCTATGTACGTGGAAGGTGTAGAGACCCATACCTGACATACGTGAACATTAAATTTATTTTTCAGAATACTTAAATAAATGACACAAAAATACACCTAAAGACTATATTAGTTTAGTGTCTTTGGAAACCCAGAACATAATATTTTAACTTGGTGAAATTTATTTATCATCTCCCAAAAACATCTTCCACTTTTTTTCCTACCTAAAACACTTCTTTATATTCTAGGGAAAATAAAACATAAAAAGGGTGAGATAAAACTCTCAATAAGATTAAACATGTGGAAAATAATACAACCCAAAAACATTTGAACATAAAAACATGAATTTAAATTTAAACATCAAAATCTTGAGTCATGAAATAAATTTTCGCAGTATATATGGCATAGATCATAAAGGAAAATTAACCATGATAGCATAACATTGGCATAAAACATGTGATTGTTGAAAACTATTATAAAAATAATATGATTTCCATAGTAGCTAAGGTATTTCTACCAACACCATCATAGTGGAAAAATTCCATTACTGATCTGGGTTTACTTTCCATTCCATCCATGTATTACAAATCTAGATTTACATGGTGTTCTAGACCTGTATTACTAAACTGGATATATTTTCCATTCTAATCATATCTATCTCATGAGATATAAATGTTTACCCCTTGGATTGGAGGGAGATATAGGTCCCAACCATAACATAATAAATTATTCTTAAATGTTCTAAAAAAACATAAACCATTCATCACATAATAACCCAAAAAATAAAATGTGATTCTTAAACATCACGTCATCATCACATAACCCATATAAACTAAATGTACTTCATAAAAATAATTCCATCAACAACCCAATCAAATAAAAGTAATAACAGGGATATAAACATAACCCAATGTCATCTTATATGGAAAATAATTTTTAAAAAACGATTGAACATAATTCCTGAGGTAAATATACTTTCTTTTTTAAAGAATGTTTTCTTTTCCCCAAATTACACACAATTTTAAAAGAAAAGATTTTTTTTGCAAATAAATATGACACCATGTATATGAAGATTCATGTAAATAACTTGTCAATAAACCTTAAAAATTCATTTATTTCATGTAAGTTAAAAAAAATTCTCCTCGCACTTTTTCTAGAAAGATAAAAGAGTACCTTGTACGGTAAAAAAAGAATGATTCCTTCTATACCATGTAGTAAAAGTCAAAATGGGTAAAAATGACATATACATATATATAAGAATTGTTTAAATTTTATGAAAACATTTTTAGTAAACATGAAAATGGAAGATAATTATATCCCTACTAAATATTTATGTATAAACAATCTCTAATAAAAATGAGATTACAAAATAATCCCTTAGCTTAGGTTCAATTCCATCTGTATGTGTCCGAAACTCTTTTTCCACAGCATGCCTCCTTTATATTTCTTCTTAGGTTACTAGAGTTGGTATTGTGATAAGAACAAAACCACTAGAATATAACAAGGAATGTTGAGAATAGAAATGGTAATGGGTTGGCCAAGCATGAAGGCTCAAAATGGAGTAAAGTGGAGAAGGAGGAGGTGCCTTTTTATTTGAGAAGAGAGGGGAACTTTTGGAAACTCTCAAAATATTAATTTATTATAAATTCAATTTTAATTAAAATTGGTCCAAACTTATTTAATGTGATGATAATATGATTTTGTTTCAAATACCCATCACCCAATAATTTTTAGATAGGTTTTGAATATTTTTTATCCTTATCTTTTTTTAACCCTTATATTACCTTTTTTAATCTTACTGTGATATCAGGTTATTTTCAAAATGTGGGTTAATGTAATTACCATATCATATCAAAAGACCCAAAAAATCTTATTTATGACATATTTGGACTTATATTAACTATTGGGATGAATATTATATTTTTAGGAATTTAGTATCATTTAAAAAACTATTTATGTTTAAAGTTATGAATTAAGTCAATTTTATACAATATTCAAACTTTACTTTTTTTAAAAAAAAATTCACAACAACCATTTCCAATGAAACAAATGAATTAAATCATCCTTAATATATAAATTTCATCCAAAAAATTCATGGTTGACATAAAAATTTTAAAATGAAAATTATTTTAATATTTATAAATTCATTTATTTGAATATTTTATTAATGGGGTAATCATTACATCATAATTGTGTCATAAATAAATATATTTATATAATTTCTAAAAAATACAAATAAAATACCATGATGTAGAAAATATTTTTATATTTTTAATTACTATTTATATACATAGATATCGGTTATATAACCCTATATTAAAATCGATTTAGAAAAAGAAATATGTTTATGTTAAAATTATCTTCACTTTAAAAATAATTGTTATAAAATGCCATTTTCACATCTATTTGAATCCACGGGGTCCCAAAATTGAGCCAAGGATGCCCATGGTTAGAACTATCTCATCCAATAGATTTAGGACACGTTTTAGGGTAGTTTTATACTATTAAATTATTATTTTTTACCCTTATTTACCAAATTTACCCCATAACCATCGTAAATAATATATTTACTGAAGTTATAAATCACAATATCTAAAAATAAATGGTACCTATTTAAAAATTATGAAAGTTGTGACTCCAAATATATAATTCATTTTTTTCAAATTTAAAACACATATTTTTTTTAATTAATTTAAATGTAATTCATGTTTTCAAAACCAAAAGGCATGTTTTTTAGATGTAATAACTATCAAAATATTGACATTTGTTTAAGTCCAATTTAAAATTTAAATTAATTAAAATAATCAAAATTTTATTAAATTATAAAAATATAATCCAATTAAAATTTAAAACCAATTAAAAATACAATATAACTATATAAATAAATTAGATAAAAAGGTAGTTTAGAATTAAAATGCAATATTTTTCAGAATTCATTAATATATGAATTTTATCAAGAAATACAAACAATTATATAAAATTAAACTTTTATGGCCCACGTCTAAATAATGAGTTTATTTTTTAAAATTTAACTTATAAAAGTGTAAAATAAACTAGATTTAAAATTTGTACGCCATAAAAAGGCGATAAAACTACATTTTGTGAAAAATACTTCTTTTTTTTTCAGAAAAACTGACTTCGTTCTCATATCATGTTCTAGAAAATGTGTAAGATGAATGAAAATGTTATATAAAATTCAAAATTGAGTTAATAATATTGACAATGTCTAGTTTATATCCCATTAAATAATAATTTTTTTTATATTATATCATTGTTTAGTGAAAATCAGTATCACATACAACGCATGTTATCATGGAAGGTTGCTCTTGCATATAATTCAAGACAAGATAGTGTTGTGTGTAGTGAAAGTATACTTTGCTGTTTTTTATAACTTAATATAAACTTATTTCATTTATACATTAAACAGAATCTATACTCAGTTGTATGTGGAATGAATTATATCAAAATAACTTGGAATTGTGTGTAACACAAACCAAGAATAGTCTTACAAATAATGAAAGCTAATATGGTTTTTCCTATAGAGGAAGCTAATCTTGTTTTTTCATACAACAGAAGATATAAAAGTGATTAAAATAGTATATCTCCTAAAATCATTGTGTGTTACCGAAGGACCATGAACAAAAAAAGATGTACCGCGATCAATAGAGTATACCTGGTGAGATGACTCAAGATGGACATGGAAAACTCAACCCTTTACTATACAATGAATATACCATAATTTTCCCCTGTAAAAATTGTTTTCATTTACTGAGTAGAAAATTGAAAATCAGGTTTCTAGTGTATGGATATGTTGGCTGCAAAACCAACACTGGATTCCCCAGTCTTAAAGAAAAAATTGAAACACTTAACCCTATTTCCCCAAACCAAACTCATAGACTCTAGGTTGTTAAGGTAGAATCGAACTCCTATGATACCACTCTATCATGAACCATCCCTAGGGACCATGCCATGACTAACCTAAGAACACCACTAATTGGACAGGGGCTGGTGACTAGCACCGAGTAGGCATATCCCACAAATGGGGGGCATTTTCCTAATAACCTATACACACGCACCCAACTGAAAAGCTCATGGATGGAGAGTGATGTAAATAAAATTCATCCATACCACAACAATACAACAACAATGTACCATAGAAAGTGAAGTAGTAATGTACAATCCAGCCAGAATACAAGCCCACTAAAAGAAATTCAACTGCAAAACCTAACCCACAAACAAGGGTAGTGTGGAAGCTCTAGGAAGATGTTGGAAACACCTTAGATCATTTGATATCATAGGGCATCACTTAGTCCTGGTTCGGATCTGGCTCCATCTAAGACTCTAATAAAGCATTGATCTTCTTCACAAGACACAACATGTGTGGTAAAAGGCAGTGTATGAGTGGGTAAAAAATTCTCAGTAGGGGACCCCAAAAACCAAAAACCAACTAACATAAATGAAAACACCACTAAGAAGGTATAGTTATATCCACAAAAGCATATGTCATCAACACATACAACATTAACATCTAGGTATACACATAAAGGACTCCCTGATGCAACGGCCCATCCATTTCGAGTCGTATGGTTCTGTGTGTAGCATACTCAATTTTGGATGATCACACTCCTAGAGATATCTAATAGTATCTATGTATAGAAAGTATACCAAAAGTATATATGATAAAATCTGGGAACGATACATCACAATGATTCCTTGATATTTCTAGTATCACCGAGATAAGAAGTCTTGATATTATAGCCAATCCTTCATCATATGATTCTACTCATGGCATGCTTATCCTGGGGGGAGTTTCTCCATGAACCATTAAGTCATCAGAGTCTTATATGAAGAGTTCACACTTATTTGGGCCCCACTCAAAGAGAACACACTGCGAAATACCCAAAGTACAATACTTTAATCGTAATCTTGATGATCTTGTAGTACTAAAGGACTCATCCCTGATAAGTCAGTGATGTATTCTCATCTACCGGGCTAGTGAAGTCCACTTAGCTACTGCTCATCTATTAGGCCACTGAGGTCTCCTTGGCTACTAATTGTCTGTCTGGCCACTGAGGTCCACTCAACTAATGGTTGTCTGTCCGGCTACTAAGGTCCTCCCACATAATTCTCATCTATAAGGCCACTGAGGCCCACTTAGATACTTCTAATATTTTTGACCACTTAGGATCTCTTGGCTACTACTCAACTATCAATCCACTGAGGTCCACACAACTACTCATCTTCCGGGCCACTAATGTCTACATGGATACTCGACTTCCATGACACTAATGTCTATATGAATATTTTTCTGATTATGGGAGAATCAACTCCTCATGTCACCGGTCATAAATCATCCTCCATGTAAACCCACTTGAAATATATCTAAAGTACTGATCTTTCATGAGGGTCCCAATTCCGCAAACAGTTTGTCAATCGGACGTACAAGTTGTGAGTTATGAATATTTTACTAAAAATGGGATGGTTGGGTCTGAGTGTAGTCTGACTTGGTCAGACCGACCCGACCCCACACATCCCAGGGTGAACTAACCCTACTTGGATCTGACTTGGCCCGACCCGCTGGGTTATTAAAGGCCCACTCCACTGCCCATGGCTATATCTGCAGGCCCAGTTCCCGCCAGAACAATGCACCGCCCAAACACCGCCTTCGCACCACTACGACCTTCTCCACCGGACATGGCACCTCATCAGTGCAATGGTCCCGAACTGCCGCAGGACATAGGGTGAAACGCCCTCCATTGCGATGTGACACCTTATACTTGTGGCCACTGTCGCATGTCACTGCTTCCTCCGCCACTGACCTTCAAGCTAATGACCCCATGTCGCTATGACTTCCTACTGTGGTATATGTATACTAATTCCATAATCTGCCTCCATTTTGGGATCATTGAGTTGTTGTAGTGATAGACATTGGGAAACAAAGAATGGGGGGTGTGGCTTACATGAACACCCAAGGTGGAGGGATTGGGCCTTGTTTGTGTCAGCCTTGATCCATCCACATAGGAATTTAAGGGCAGCTAGATGAAGATTTAAATCAAAAAAGAGGTTCAACATGGATCTATTTTCCTGATGTTTTATCCGAGAATCAAACCCATACCACAAGAACAAATGACCCATGTTTCAACGTAATATGTGTTGACCAGGGATTGTTTTTCAAGAGTAAATAACGGTGAAATCAAATTCCCAAAGATCAAGGCCATACCTCGAGTTGGATCACATGTATATGTAGGTTGAATGGGCGTCGCCTCATCGATCCTTGTTTCACCGGTGTTCATTGATTCTTCAATGCTTGACTAAATCCAGACCTCTGATCCATTGTCACCAGTGAGAGATCCCCCTCCCCCTTGATTTTGGGAAACTCTAGAGTTCAATTGGGATTCTCCAGCATTATGAAATCTAACGCTGGACTTTGTCACTGATTAATAGAGTAAATTTTTTAATGCATTTCAACATTATTATTTCTCTTTGAAATAGTGTTTCCACAATACTTCATTTATGAAAGGAGGAAATGTTTCTCCATTGCTGCATCGCAACATCTCCATGTTACAGAACATTAAAATGAAATAAAATAATATTATTTTAGTTTATTTTATTCTCTATTAAAAATTCCAAAAATTAACATTCACTCGACCAACACCGATTGAGGAGAAGTCCTAATTAAGGAGAACATATCATTATGAACATAATGACAGTCAATGAGTTTTAATTCGAGTTACTATTTTTGAGTTATGAGAATTATAAAATAATATAAATTTTTTTTAAATTATATTCATTATGGTCACATCCCAAAAAATGACTTTCACATCTGACCCACATCAGTCGATGTTAGGATTTTCTTAAAGAAATCCTGGCCTGAGGAGCTCAACAGTGGTCTAGGATTTTCAATATTAGTTACCATTCATGGGAAATAAGGACTAGAAAAATATAATAATCTTATTTAATTAATTTGTTTACATGTATGCCATTTTTGGGTTTTTTCACTAGAGACCCATGCCTACTAAACATAATCCCTGCCAAGAGTAAACCCACTTCCATAAATACAATGGTGCCCTAAAATTTTTGATACGTGCACCCATATAAGAGTTATTTTATTTTTCAAGAAAATATCACATGCATGCTATTTAAAACTTATCATTTTTTGAGGGATCATTCCAGGGACACCATGCATTAGAATCACATGCCGTCTCAGTTCCTTGTCTCAATATTTTCACAATAATTTTCTAAAAATTGGACTATTAAAACCTGATTCATTACATTATGAACATATGAATGAATACTACTACATTGGAAATGAACAATTCCCCAATTACTTCTTGGACACCCTAGACAATAAACTACTCAAGCGACCACAACCAAGGATGAAAAATGGGGTATCCTCAGTGATTGTCATGACTAAGGCCATTTTTATAGAATGATGGGTCATAATATCCCGGACTACTTTATCTTGAAACACGACCTTCAAAAAAGGGTCGTATCTTGAATATGGGGTTAGATAAATCCTCAAAGTAGGTGGCCTTCATAACTATCACCCTGTCAAAAGAAAAGGGTGATCAGAAAAAAGTTACCGCCAAGCGTGGATAGAGTTTCGACAACTGTATGACTCTACAAACATTTAACCAAGCTCATACAACCTTGAGATCATATTTGTGCAGACCCACAATTGGCCCACCATCCAGAAAGGAGACATTAGATATGTATCTTAAAGATGAACTCTACTATCAGATACATGAAGAAATATAAGATGAAGAGTAATATTCTTCTATAATGAAAGCATTCACTCTTGAAGATTTCATCCTTGTGATATTTGAAACATTGGCACCGCCCCAACAGACACAACTCTCATCAGATGAAGATATTATATTTGTTTCTTTCAAGGAGGTAAAATTGGAAGACCACTTCTATGATGATTAATATGCCTCCAAGAATGAGTTCCATTTACCAAACTGGGGATCAGAAGGATACTTTCATATGATCCGAGGAATAGGGGGTACCAAAAACATTATTGGACACAAAAGTTTGGTCACATCCCCACAGAGAACATATATGCAGTTGAGATCAATGGGAATCACTGCATTAAGAACAAAAAAAATGGAGGTGTCTTAGAATATTCAAGAAATTGTTCATACCCAGTTGTATTACATGTCTCCCTAGAGGGGGTTAGATTACATACATGGACTAGGAATTAAGGAAAGCCAATGTGACCCACACAACTGGAATAAGACACCCCTTCCACCTATGAAAAAATCAGCAGGCCCATAAACCTCAAATGAATCATCTCTTGGGATACATAACAATTAATAACCCCACCTCAGGAAGCGCCAACCTCTGAATCAAAAGTATGACATTCTAGAAGAGCTATTAGTTCTTGCAACCAAGCTCTCAATCTTAGATGGACTCCATCTTTCAAAATAACTCGGGTAGTAATTCATTAAATCTCTCTAAATCACCCAATAATTTGACATATAAGTCTCTTCAGTCGAGGTATATTGAATGTAGACCATGTTAGTAGAATTATATGTTTCTATCTCATACGTAGAGTATAATCAGAAGGAGGTCATCCAGGGACACATATGACCACTATATGTTTTAGTTGTACATGATAATGTTAATATCTAAAGAAATATGATTAAAAATGGCTTTGGTATCAATATCATACTATTTTAAAAAATACAATGTTTTGGATGTAGAAAAGGGAATTTTCCTCCCAAAAATATGACCATTCAAGGGAATTATACGCATGAGAAAAGACCTCTTGGGAAGATCAAACTCAAAGCTCAGTTTGGGGATCTCACATCTGATACTAATTTTATGATTATCCAGCAAGACACTGCATACAATGTCTTACTCTAAAGCCCCTAGCACTATAATAACATGGTTATAACATCAATATTCTATCAATGTTTGAAATACCACATTGATGGAAGGGTTATCATACTACATGGGGACATCTCCACCTTTGAGACTTGTGAATCCCCATATGCTGAAGCAGGATTCAGAAAAAGGAGATTAAAACAACCAATGATGGATTTATATTTAAAGGTTTCATCCCACAATGGCTTATGAACACACTCAAAAATACTTATATAATGTTCGATAATAACTATGTGATCCTGATAAATCTAGTTGAAGTAATAGACCTCGTCCCAGAGGTCAGATCCCATCCTATATGTTGTGTTAGTGGACAAAATAATCAACTATGAATCTCCCTATAATGACTTTGGTAGTTGGGGATGATCACATCTCTTCTAAAGGACTCCCTCACCTTGACAGTGATAGTGATGCCCCCATATTTCTATCTTCGTCTGAGAATGAATGCATAGACATAGAGGTGGAAGAATTAGAGGATGAACATATGAACTCCCCTCCGATATTTTAAGATGGTTTATTCACCACCATTATCGATCTTGTGTAGGTAGATCCAAAAACCTAAGAAGACTTGTGACCTACATTGATTGGTTACACCATGCTCCTAGAAGAGAAAGAGGTGAAAATTGTATTTCTAAATACACACCAATAAGTTTTTTCTTGGAAATATACCTATATTTTGAGACTAAATATAGGTGGGGTTACACAACATCTCGACTTTCTCGATGACTATTGAGTCTTTAAGTAGGCATGTTTGAGAATGCACCCTTCTCTTGCTACCAATATTGAGGTGGAATTTGAAGAATTTATTAATGAAAACTTTTTCTAAGAAGGAAAATTACCAATATATATTTCCAATAATGTCCCCATTAAGAAAAAGAATGGGTATATTTGGGTCCTTAATTATCCAAATGAACTTAATCAGTATTTACAAAAATATGACTCCCCATTTTTGATCCAAGAAATAGTAATCCATTAAACTACTAGATTCCAGGCACTTTACATCATGGATGGGTTTGTAGGGTACAATTAGTTAAATATTTTCCTTGAATATGAAGAATCCACTTCCTTCAGAGTGCCACAAAGGATATTTTTCTTCCTATTCATGCACTTTTCCTTAATTAATGCATGCTCCACATATCATCACACTATGAATTATTTCTTTAATGAATTTCTATGAAGGATTAAAGAACATTATGTTGATGACCTGGTGGTCAAATCCCGATAGTTGTGTGAACACTACAATGATATTCAAATAGTATTAATAAATCCATGGAATCATTATTTAATGATTAATCCACTAAAGTGTACATTCTATGTTACATCAAGAAAGGTTCTTGTCATTGTGGTATTGCACCATAACATCAGGGTTGACCTAGAGAATACCAATTCTATTTTTAGAAATTTCACTACCCCAAAATCTCAAAGAACTTAGGGTAATCCTAGGTAACCTCTCAAAAATTTTATTATTAAAATCTATCTTGACAGAAAATATACCTTACACCATGCTATTGAAGAAGTTAATCATCTACCAATGGGGCGATGACTTCTAAAAATCCTTAAAACATATCAAGTAATATCTACTACACCCACCAATTTTGATGAAACCAGTGGCGTTAAATATAATAATATTATATGTTTCCACCACGAAATGTTCACCTTGCTCTCTCCTCGTATAGGGGAATGATAAGGGGAGTGAGAATAGTCTTTATTACCACATCCGAACAATTCTATGTATTGAGACCCAATACATGGATGTTGATAAGAACTCCCTTGAACTCATATTAGTACTTTTTAAGATGAGGAATTACATAACACATCATGAAGCCTATATTTCCGATAATATTTATCCTATCAAGTACATACTTGGTCTTCCCATTCTAAATTATCATCTAGCATGATGTGTGGTCATTCTATAACAACATGAAATCCAGTTTGTTTCATTAATAGTTGTGAATGGGAAACCGTTGTCCGATTTCCATATGGAACATACCTCCCAAAAAATTACCCCTGTGGGAACCAGAACCCCAGATGAGGTTTTTTCTAGGCTCATGACACTCCCTAGTCATGGGAGATGTATTTTTTTGGAACCTCACTAAGTCATCTTGGAAAAATGGTGGAAAAACCGAAGATAAATCAGGTTGTATTAGGGATTGTTTTTTTTCTCTAGAAAAAGAAAATTTTCAATAATATTTCACATTATACAAAGGCTGCATAAATGATGAGGTATAATATCTAGCCCTCATTGATGGATTAGAATTGGCCCTCCTACAAATTTCCTAGCTAAATTTCAAAGGATATTCAGAAAAAGGGATCAATCCAATCCTTGGAGAATATTTCATAAAAAATGAAGATTATCCCATCTCAATGGATATATCACGAGACTAATGGAATAATTATACTTTTATCAAACATTTCATCATGTTCCCCAACAATAGAGTGGTCACACAATCAAATTGGAAAATGGAGCCACAGTCTTGGCTGACCCTGATCAGGATGATGTAATATTTAGTATCACACGCTGAAGAACAGTTTCATCGATAATCATCCATGATATGGATGAAATGAATCAATTCAACACCTCCCAAGATCATTATGAACCTATATGCACCACTAGATGGATGGATCCCACAATTAGTTATTTATAAAATGTGACTCTCTCGAGAAATCGAGATGGAAGGGAATATATTTGTTTCTGTGCACTGAACATTTCCATGAGGAATGACGCAAATAATCAAAAAGACCTATATAAGTGAGGAGTTGAAAGAATCATCCAAAAATGCATAGACAAAATAGATATATACCATCATGAAGGGTGTCCATGAAGTCTCATCTAACACTCATCAATCTAGGACTGTGACCTCACACCGAATAAGGTGGTAGAGATATTATTTGAAAACCATGATAGAAGACTATATGGAATTTTCCATGAAATTTCATGCAATCTAGATCCATGTAACATACTTCCATCAGCCCCAAAATTTCTATATATTACTAAATATTCTTGGTCATTTCCCGTGTGGGTATTGGATATTATGGGGTTATATATTCGACCCATAGCTAAGCAGTTGAAGTAAATTATTAATTTTACCAACATATTATACAATTGTTATGAGTAATTACCCCTCAAGGAGGCTTGGAAGATGAGTATCATCAAATTAAAAATGTCCCATATCATAACCAGGGTTGAGGTCCCACGATAATATTGATGGAAAAAATAACAAACTTCTATTCTATGGAATTGAGGAAATTGTAACAGGAGTGCAACATCAAGTCCAATCACTCATTTCGATATCATACAATGGAAAATTGAAAATGGAAAAATTTAGTCCTTCAACAAGACCAAGTAAAACATACTCTGAAAGATAGAGAATAAAGACAAGAAGTCTTGGCTGGATAAAATCCTCCCAGCACTGTGGGCCAACCTTACCACCACATATACTGCTAAACAAGAAACTCCATTCTCACTGGTATACGGAACTAAGGTAGTATTTCCCAAAGAATTCATTTTTACCTCACTTATAATATCCTTATTTAGAAAACTCTCAAATAATGAGAAATCAAAAAATAGGCTGGACGAGATGTAATGACTCAATGGGAACAAGTTGCAAACATTTTACAACCTTGAAGTTCATCAATATTGGATCACACGAGCCTTCAATAAAAAGGTCTACCTTAGTTCACTCTTCTAAGGAGAATTATTGTTGTCTATTAGAACCCCAATAATAATAGTGAAGAAGCCTCCAAAGCTAGAACCCAAATGGGAGGGGGATTATATCAAACATAAGGTATATGATAATTGATCCTAATCATTGGACACAATAGATGGGGAATGTGTAACACCCGCCCACCAATGCATGTTTTCTTATTTAATACATTTTATAACTATCATCAAGCGCCAAGTACATGAAGTAAAGATTTAAAATGAATATTATATATTGTCCTAACCTCATGATACTAAAATATACAGAGAAATTACTCACTACATGATGTTAAATTTGAAGAATCCTTTAATGATTCATCTTCCTTCATATTAGGCAACCAAATTTCTGATATCAATACTTTAAGCTGCACAATATATCATGTCCTAACCACATGATTCTAAACTGCATACAATATGTCCTCACTGCATGTCATTAAAATTCCTAGATCCTCTAATGCTCCATCTTTAGTCATATTTGGTGACCCAAGTCCTAGAAATAATAATTTTTATTGAATATCATCTCTTGTACTAATGGCATGATGTTATACTGTACAAAAAAGGTTCTTACAACTTGATGTTAATATGCATTGAATATTTCCTCACAAGATGGTGTTAAAATACACGATAATCACCATCTCCCTAATAAATCACCTCACACATGTCTGATTCGTGTGAAATAAGGATGAAATTCTTATATCCCATTGTGAGAGTCATCTCTAAATAGGGTGTCCCTTCATCTAAGAACTATGAGAGTCTTGATTTATAACATAATTGGATATTTAGGGATGCCCAAACCTCTATTTTTGGGCCTAAACATAGTGTTACTTCCATTTCACATTGGGTGACACTCTTCCTAACTACAAGACATTAAACTGTACGGATGATGTCCTTACCACAGGACATTAAATTGCACGGGTTCCTAGGAATTTGTACATCTTGATTCACATTTCAATAAGATACACAGGGATTCCTTGATCCTATATATTAGTCTATCCACAACATGATAAAAACTTCCCCTATCATATCCTTACCTGTCTCTACATGTGGAGATGAATCCTTGCCATTCGCTATTTCTCACACTGAGAACAACTCACATGAGATTTGGAATTGCAGTAAGGGTTTACCCATACCAAATGGTCATATAATCTCATGATAGAGGTATCATGGTCCTAAATTACATACTTTCAAATACATACCATGAGCCCTCACTTTATGGTGTTAAACTATATAGTTGATGTCCATTTCACAACACAAAACTGCACATTCATGTAGAACTCACCCGAGAGGAGCACTATTTTTAGTGTAGGTATCCTAACAAACCTCCATATATGAATCACATGTGGCTTGATTCCTTACATAAAATGATATAGTGTGATCAACAATCTATATCCCAAGGTCCAATCATAGAAAAGACATAAAAATTCCCCCTCCATGCATATAGATTAGGCTTGAGTAGGAGGATTATATTACAATAACATCGATTGACATGATTCCTATAACTATAGGACACATAGTGATGCCCAAATATCCATCCTTGGGTCTAGCCACAATACCCTATTTTTAAGTGGGGAGTACAATATCCTTTTTGTATGATGTTAAAATCCTAGGTTCACTGAGAAATAATTGTGGCTTGATTCCAATCATCCCAAGATACACAGTGACACCTAAATCTCCAATCTTGGGTATAAGGACCTAGCCTTAAAAGATTACATAATATTTAATTAAATGAATAATTCACATTGAGGATCTTTTTAGGTTCAGAGTTTTAGAGAATTCGTCCATAACTATTACATAACAACTTGAATATGACATGTAGACACTAATACTTAGTATCCATTTTTATTATAAAATAAAAACTCTTAAAAAGAATAATGTCTAGTTCCATTTTTTAGAAAGTTAGACTTGTCCTTGATCCCATCCTTTACCCTATTCATCATTAAGTCCTGTGGAAAACATTTCAAAAACATGGGATGATAATAAAAATCTCAGTAAGGGATACAAAATTAATGAAAACTGTTAGATTTTTAAAACAACAAGTAAGCCATGAATAGTTTATCATAAGTAATACTTTTCCCTTTTATGAAATAGTAAATAATCTTCACTAAATAAAATATCACTACTTACCCTTTTGTAACCAAAAGATTACCATAAAACCCAAATAAAGAACACATAACATATCAAGGTAACTTGGGACATAAACATACTTAAATGAAATAACCATACGGTCGATGTCCACACATATCACTAAATGGAATATCCATACGACTGACTTCCATACCCAATGCATTGGAGGTTATAACGTAACCACCCGTCCTGGTTTTCATAGCACCACATATCATATGGTTTATCACGTAACCACTCGTCAAGTGTGCAAGTACCATCATAGAACATAAAAATATTTCAAAAATAATCATTTCTCTAATAACATTTCATTTGAAATCACAAGAAGTAATTTCAAGATATTGATATAATCAATCCATTTTCATCAACCATTTAAAAAGAGATTTTTGAATTTTAGTGTCCCATACCACTTTGACGCTTTGAATGCAATTATAATTTTAAACATTAATATCCATATAATTAAACACTGAAAACCATTTTTAAAACAATGACATTAAAAATAAATATTTAGAATAATAAATCATTAAAACATTTAAAATGATATTTTAGTTAAAGAGTTTTTAACAAAATGAGAGAATCTTGAATACAAATAATGGAGGAATAACATTTAATCAAAAATTTATAATATCATGTGAATAAATGGATTCATGATATAATATTACAAAGGACAATATATATACCATATAAGAGTGAATTGGTTCATAACAACAATGAAGTCTCAATGTAAATGTAAATTGAGATGAAATCCCTTATAAAGATGGAATCCTTAAATTAAGGATAAATAAATCACATAATTATGTGTTAAAAATATAAATACACCTAATATAAGTGGATATTAAGTGTAAAACAATCATATTTCATTCATACATATTCATAGGATGACATATTCAAGAAGTACTAGTTTAACCCAAAGAATTGAAATTGGGTTAAGAAGTTCCCTTGAAAAATTCGAAAGCCTAACAACATCACTTTAGAATTATGAAAATGATTTGATGAGATGAAAAGGGTATCTAATTACTTGGACATAAAATTTACATCAATAAGGATATATAATAACATATCCCAATGTAATAATATCTAAATTAAAATACGTATCAAAACGAAGTCTTTTAAAAAGAGGAGGGTGGAAGGTTCACTAACCGATTTGGTAACTTACAAAACATATGCCACATGAAAGAAAGATCATAAAATGGAGATTTAAATACTCATAAATGAAATAATATTACAGAAATATTACAATCATGAGCAGTACATACACCACAAAAAATGAAATAGTGGCAAGTATAGCATGAATCTAACGGGAATAAAAAGTGAGTTGAAACCCTTTACCTCATTGTAATCAACTGAGTCATTTGATTAAAAGTTAATAAACATCAAATGAACCATATAATACCATGATTATAATGATAATATATATAAAACTATAGTACATAATTCACCACATTCAATAAATAATTGGTGAATAATGGAAATCTCACAGAATTAAAAGTGAGATAAGAAAATCCCTTACATCGTTGTCCGACTTGACCTATTCGTTCATTAATCTCCTGAATAATAAAATAAAGTAAATTTATACTTTATAAAGATCCTTTTTCAAGTTTATTAATAATTTTATATCACTTATTACCATGTTATAAACATTTTGTAATCATTTATGTTAATAACGTTCGTTTTGTTGATATTTGGTACTTGAGTCAAAAATGAACACCTCATATTTACAAGTTGTCCATGTGGTCAATAGTACATTATATCCAGAATGATATTCATAATTTATATATCATATATATCATATATTTTTTGTATATACATGTATTCATAATAGTACATTACATTTGGTGTAATAAATGAAACGCACCGTTCATGGAGACGGTAAACCGTACGTACGCATGAAGGCTACTTTCATTTCTATTTCATACTTTAATGGAATTAAAAAAAATGATATATAGTTATATTATAATTCTAGTATTATATAATATATAATATCATTAAATCCATCCTTTATATGTCCCACATATGGAATTAACAAGTCATATCACTTTGATGGGGCGGTAGTCCACACTTCCTCAAATGAAATTATCGCGCTTAGCAATAATGGAAACCATAAATGTATGATATAAATGGAAAATACAAGAAAAAGAAAGAAAAAATAAACATAATATATATCATATATAAATATAGTTCCATTATAATGTCCACCATGATAGGCGGTTGGAGGAAATTGAACAATCATCGTGTTGTGAGGCGTTTGTTTTCCATCCACAAAAACATTACGTTCTTCACCCATTAGATGGAGGTGTGTGTAAGTGTAGTTCAAATAATTTTTATAACAACATACTAGTATATTTAGGATAATAGTGTTGTAATAAAATAAAATAATAAAAATTGTTTAGAGGGTTGGAGAAGTAAAATAAAACCAAATAAAACAAAAAAAGTTAAGAGAAACCATTACCTTTGGTTTGGTTAACTTACTTTGGTTTAAAAGAAAATAATTTCTTGAAGTGCGTTATGACTAAGTTATGGATTCTAGGTGGAAGGTAGGGAGGTTAATTGTGCAGAGGTTGGATGATACTAAAGGCTTGAGAGGTGTGAGGAATGGGTTAGAGGTGGTGTCCTTTTATAAGGGAGAGGAGGGGCTCTTTAGGAAAGTGTGAAAATAATATTTTATAATATAATGATATTCAGTTTATAAAGGTCCAAAAATCATTAGAGTCGAAGATAAGATGACTAATGGTAAAAATAAAATCATAAAATAGGAATTGGATCGGTTTTGGATAATATTGTAATCATTATAATCTTATTTATTTAAATCATTTATTAATGAGGTAAATACTGCATCATTATTGTGTCATAAATAATTAAATTTATTCGATGTATAAAAATTATAAAAGAATAAAATTATCTACGAAATCTTTTTATCTTTCCAAAAAATATTTATAGTCAAAAATATTACTTAAATAACACCATAAAAAAATTAATTTACTAAAAGAGTTTTGTTTATGTAATTTTTTCCTTTACTTTAAATTAATTAATCTAAAGTGTCATTATCATTCATAACTGGATCCATGGGTCCCAAAAATAGACCCAAAGATTCCAATGGTTGGCCATGACTCATAAAATAAGTTTATGACAAGTTTTAAGGTAATTTGGTATTATTATAATATTCATTTTACCTTGAGTTACCCTATTTAACTTTAACCGTGGTAAATAAAAGTTAAAAGTCACTATTCACAAAATATTATTTTCATCTTGTTGAACCATATTGTAATAATAATAACAACCATGTATGTCAAATTTTATAAATTTAATTCCCCAAAGTGGTAACATTTCATTTAAATGAAAAATTCAGTTTTCTAACCACTACTAAGTGGTTTCACTTTTCATAAAAAATTTAAATTTTTCAGAAAAATACCAAAAACTCAGCTTAAGCTGTATTTGATATTACGAATTCAAAAATGGTGTCTATGTTAAAAAATTCAATACAGATAAGTTTTATTAATTAATTTAAAATTAATTCCCGTTTTGAAAACAAATAGTCTGTTTTTAAGAAATAATAACTATCAAAAGATTGACACTTGTTTATGTCCAATTTCAAAATGAAATTATTTAAAATGACCAAAATTATATTAAATGTTAAAAATATATTCTAATTAAACTTTAAAATCAATTAACAAGATTTTATAAAAATATAAATAAATTAGATTAAAATGCACTTTTGAATTAAAATACAGTATTTTTCACTATTCATTAAAAACGAACTTTATCAGAAAATACCAAAAACTTACCCAATGTAAATTTTGATGTCCCAAATCAAAATAATAATTTTATTTTTACAAATAGAAGAAATAAAAATGACAAAAACTAGATTTAATGATGGTTCGCCATCAAAAGGCAGTAAATCGACCTTTTACTGAATATTAGAGTATTTATGCTTAAAATTAGATTAATTCATATTTTAGGCCCCTAAATTTTATTGGATAATTGTAAAAACATTTAACAAAAATATATAATAATATTTTAGTTAGTTCTATTCATTTTTGTTAATACAACGGCTAGACATTAACTAACATAATAATATTATATTATTAGTGTGCAATGTAAGATTTCAAAGAAACTCATTGTTGCATATCGGGTATGCCATCAAACATAAAATACCCTTTAATGTAAAATTAATATTTAATTCACAAATATTAATAAATATAAAAAGTGTCTTATTTCTTATTTATCTTGGATTTCAGATCCTTCCCACCTTTTGGGAATTGCGTCTTCGCAATTTTTAAACTTGGCTTGGAAACTACATTAAAAGTCCCACATCAGAAAAGAGTCAATAAAAACTGTCACTTTAAAAAAATAAAGGGAAGTACAAAGGTCACCCGAGATAAACCATACTAGGATTCCACAAGGAAAACATGGATATGGAATAGAGAGAAAACGGTCATGTTCTGATAGAGAGTGATAGAAAAAGTGATTAGGAGAATGTTAACCACCGTAAAATCACAAACTTATGATGTGTTAAACGATCATTGATTACTAAGTAGGGAATGTAAATCACCAATGTTTTTTATGTTTCTTTTCATAATTTTGTGGAATTAATATAGTACATATAATAATAACATAAGGAAATATACTTACATTCAAATAGAGTTTCATTAGTCAATAAGTTTCTACGAAAAATTGATAATCTCTCTATGCAATGAGCATAAAAAAAGACTTGGTCACATTAAAAGCACTAGAATCATATACAAGAGAATCACATAATCCATAAATGAAGAACTATATATTTCCCTTGTCTTTATATATCAACTAAAACCAAAATGGTTAGTGAGAGATCAGATAATACCAAAAAAGGACAATATTTTACAAGAAGAAAAACTACTCTTAATCTCCAAAATTTTTCAAACAAAACCAAAAGATCAACAATGAACATTCAATAAAAAACATTCTTTAAAATTATTCAATATAATCCAAAATGAAATTGAAAACCAATACTCATAAGAATGTAATCCAATAGTCTTCCATAGTAAATCTTAACATTTATCTCTAAATAAGCCCACATACTCGTAAAGTTTTATATTGAAAAGTAATTAAACTAATCACATATTCTCCATGATAGGTTAATCATTTTCATAAATAACCCAAATCACCTTATGTCCACAATAAAAAAATATATTCTCCTAAAATTAAATTTCAATCATTATTCCACAATTTAAATCCCATAGTATTCTATCATCCTTAGGCATATAGAGTTTTCTCAAAAGAGATAACGTCTTCCACAACAACCTTTATTACTTAACCACGAAATCATTTTTCTATACAGTGTATATCCATTTCATAAAACCTAAGTTCCAAAAATCAACTTATTCCAGTTCCATAAAATCATTTTTTCTAAAATATTAAGTCATACTAACAGTGACTTCAAGTAGTCTAGTTGTAGGCGATGCGCCCTTGTCGCCCATCAGTTGTGGGTTAGATTCCTACAGCCTTTCCAGATGCGCTGTTTTTTCACCCATCCTATGGGTTTTCCTTTTTATAAAACTCAAAAATAACCCTCACATGTTTTACCCTCAATGGGTTCCTTATACCTCTCATTTTCATACAAATTCATTATGATCTCAACGTCTTAATTATTGAAGTCTTATTTGACCACCATAAGATAAAATAAAATGTTCCCCAAAATGAAGAACATCATACCTTGATCATGGTGTCCATTTGGTTTCATCATCATCTTGTTCACATAGGTAGAAGGTCCATTCATTTTAACAATGATTTAGAGATCCTTCAAAATCATTTGCTTCCTCCATCCAAATACACCTTGTACAACGTGGTTCATATGGGTGTTCAGAGATTTTTTTTTTGGAAAATAATCATGTATGACATATAATCTCAAAACATCTGATAAAACATGATTTATATAAAACAGTCAGACCAAATTTGAGTTGAAACATTCCATTAACGGTCCTGTTAAAATACCATAAGTATGTGATGAGAGACTATATCATAAAAGTAAATATAAATAGGTTGAGCAAGGGTCTCCTTCTTCATCACCTTTTTAAAAATCATAATATGCTTCAAAATCTTTTGATAAGGTAAAATATTTGTATATTCCTTGATAATATTTACCTTTCTTGAAAATATGAGAATATTTTAAAAATAAGAATTGTTTAAATACAACCCATGATCCATGATAATAACATGGTATATTGGAGGTGTATGATATCTCAAACAACTTCATGCAAATGAGTTGTATGCTAGAGAAAGTTTTATAATCATCCGAACATGACTTTGCAATAATTATTGCAAGCAAGTAATTAGGAAGAGACACAAATGTCATTTGAGATTCTCCTCCTTCCATTTGTAACTGACTTTTCTTGATCTAAAAAATTTATAAAACAAGTATTGAACTGAAATAATAGACCTAGGGACTAACCATGTGTTTAATGAAAACTCATAATCCCTAAAGTTGTCTAAACCGACCTCTGATACCAACTATAAGTACCCGACCATAAAAAAATACATAATATTGATTTAAATGAATAATTTACATTTAAGATATTTTCAGGTTTAGAGTTTTATAGAATTTTTCCATAACTATTACATAACAACATGAATATTACATGTAGACACTACTACTAAGTATCCATTTTTTATAAAATAAAAATTCATAAAAAGAAACCTGTATAGTTCCATGTTTTAGACATCATGAGTTATACTTGATCCCATCCTTGACCCTATTCATCTTTAAGTCCTATGGAAAACATTTCAAAAAAATTGGGATGAGCCTAAAAAGCTCAATAATGGATACACAAAGAATAAAAACTGTTATATTTTAAAAACAATAAGTATCCATGAATACTTTAACATAAGTAATACTTATACTTTTTTATGAAATAGTAAATACTCTTCACTAAATAAAAGATCACTACATACCCTTTTGTAACCAAAATATTACCATAAAACCCATATAAAGAACACATAACATATCAAGGTAACTGGGGACATAAACATACTTAAATGGAATAACCATACTGTCGACTTCCACACATATCACTAAATGGAATATCCATACGGCCGACTTCCATATCCAATGCATTGGAGGTTATAACGTAACCACCAGTTCTGGTTTTCATTGAACCACCCGTCATATGGTTTATCACATAACCACCTATCAAATGTCCAAGTACCATCATAGCACATTAAATTTTTGAAAATATAAACATTCAACGAATAACATTTCATTTGAAATCACAATAAGTAATTTCAAGATATTGAAATAATCAATCCATTTTTATAAACCATTTAAAAAGAGATTTTTGAATCAAAGTATCCCATACCAATTTGAATATTTTAATGGAATTATAATTTTTAAAAATTAATTTCCATATAAATAAATACTGAAAACCATTTTTAAAACATGGACATTAAAAATAAATATTTATAATAATAAATCGTTAAAACATTTAAAATGAGATTTCAGTTAAAGAGTTTTTAATAAAATGAGAGACTCTTGAATACAAATAATTGAGAAATAACATTTAATAAAAACTTTATAATATCATGAGAATAAAGGTATTCATGATATAATATGACAAAGGAGAGTATATACACCATATAAGTGTGAATTGGTGCATAAGAACAATGAAGTCTCAATGAAAATGTAAATTGATATGAAATCCGTTATAATGATGGTACCCTTAAATTACAGATAAATCAATCACATAATTATGTGTGAAAATATAAATACACCCAATATAAGTCTATATTATGTGTAAAACAATCAGATGACATTAACACATATTCATAGGGCGACATATTCAAGAAGTACAAGTTTAACCCAATGAATTGAATTTGGGTTAAGAAGTTCCATTGAAAAAAATCGAAAGCCTAACGACGTCACATTAGAATTAAGAAAATGAGTTGATGAGATAAAAAGGTTATCTAATTACATTGAAATAAAATTTATATAAATAAGGATATATAATAACATATCCCAACTTAATAAGATGTAAATTAAAATACATAACAAAACGAAGTCTTTTAAAAAGAGGAGGGTTAAAGTTTCCCTTACCGATTTGGAAACTTAAAAAACATGTGCCACATGAAATACGGATCATTCAATGAAGATGTAAATACTCATAAATTAAATTATATTACACAAATAGTACAATCATTTTCTTTACATACACCACAAAAAACGAAATAGTGTAAAATATAACATGAATCTCACGGGAATAAAAAGTGAGATGAAACCCTTTACCTCATTGTAATCAAGTGAGTCATTTGATAAAAAGTTAATAACCATCAAATGAATCAGATAATACCATGAATATAAGGATAATAATGATAATATATATCAAATTGAAGTACATAATACACCACATGTAATAAATAAGTGGCGAACAATGGAAATCCCATAGAATTAAAAGTGACATAAGAAAATACCTTACCTCGTTGTCCGACTTGACCCGTTCGTTATTTAATATCTTGAATAATAAACTAAAGTTAATTTTTGCTTCATTAATATCCTTTTTCAAGTTTATTATTCCTTTTATATCACTTATTACCATTTTATAAACATTATGTAATCATTTAAGTTAATATCGTTCGTTTTGTCGATATTTGGTACATGAGTAAAAAAATGAACACCTTATATTTTCAAGTTGTCCATGTGGTCAAAATTCCATTATATCTAGAATGATATTCCGGATTTAGATATCATATATATATTATATATTTCTAGTATATACATGTATTTGTAATAGTACATAACATTTGGAGGTAAGAAATGAAATGCACCGCTCATGGAGACGGTAAGCCATACGTACGCATGAACGCTACTTTCATTTCTATTTCTTATTTTAATGGAATTAAAAAAAATGATAAATAGTTATATTATAATTCCAGTATTATATCATATATAATATTATTAAATCCATCCCTTATAATTTTCACATATGGCATTAACGAGTCCTGTCACTTTGAGGGGGCGGTAGTCCGCACTTCCTCAAATGAAATTATAGTGTTTACCCATAATAGAGACCATAAAGGTATGATATAAATAGAAAATAAAGAAGCATAAAGAAAACATAAACATAATATATATCATATATAAATACAGTGCCATCATAATGGCCACCATGAGAGGAGTTTGGAGGTAATTGAACAATCATTATTTCTTGAGGCGTTAGTTTGCCATCCACAGAAACATTATGTTCTTCACCCATTAGATGGAAGTTTGTGTACGTGTAGTTAAAATTGTTTTTATAAAAACATCCTAGTATATTTTGGATACTGGTTTTGTTATAAAATAAAGTAATAAATAGAGATTAGGGGGTTGGATAAGTAAAATAAAACAAAATAAAAGAAAATAATTTAAGAGAAATCGTTACCTTTGATTTGGGTAACTTTCTTTGGTTTGAACCAAAAGGACTTGTTGAAGTGCCTTATGCCTAAGGTAAGGCTTATAGGTGGAAGGAAGGTATTTAGTGAGCTTAATTGGGAAGATTTTGGAAGATCCTGATGTATTTAGAGGTGTGAGGTATGTGTTAGAAATGGTGTCCTTTTATAAGGGAGAGGAGGGGATCTTTAGGAAAGTGTGAAAATATAATTTTATAATATAATGATATTAGGTTTTAAAGGTCCAAAAATCATTAGCGTCGAATATAATATGACTCATGGTCGAAATAAAATCATCCAATAAGAATTGGAAAGGATTGGGATAATATTTTAATCATTAGAATCTTATTTATTTAAATCATTTATTAATGTGGTAAATAGTGCGTCATTATTGTGTCATAAATAATTTAATTTATTCGTGTCTAAATATATATAAAGAGATACTATAATGTGTGAAATCTTTTTATATTTACAAAAAATATTTATAGTAAAAAATATTAATTATATATCACCATAAAAAATAATTTACCAAAAGCTATTTGTTTATGTCATTTTCACCTTTACTTTAAATTAATTAATCTAAAGTGTCATTATCATTCATTAGTGGCACCATGGGGTCCAAAAATCGACCCAAATATTCCCATAGTCGGCCATGACTCATCTAATAAGGTTATGACTACTTTTAAGGTAATTTGGTGTTATTATGATATTATTTTTACCTTGAATTACCCTATTTACCTTCAACCGCAGTAAATAAAAGTCAAAAGTTACTATTCACCAGAAATTATTTTCATCTCATTGAAACAAATTTTACTTACTAATAACAACCATGTATGTAGGATTTTCTAAATTTAATTCCCAAAAGTGGTAAAATTTCATTTAAATGAAAAAGTTATTTTTTTTAACTACTACTAAGTGGTTTCACTATTTATCAAAAATTCATGTTTTTCAGAAAAATTCAAAAAATTCATCCTACCAACTATTTTTATTAATAATTCAAAAATGATGTTTATTATACAAAATTAAATACAAAAAGGTTTCATAAATTAATTTAAAATTATTTCCCGTTGTTGAGACAAATAGCGTGTTTTTAATGAATAATAACTATCAATAGATTGACACTTGTTTATGTCCAATTTCAAAACGAAATTATTTCCAATGACCAAAATTATATTAAATGGTAAAAATATATTCTAATTACACATTAAAATAAAATAAAAATGTAATATAACCATATAAATAATTTATATTAAAAATAACTTTTGATGAAAATACAGTATTTTTGACTATTCATTAAAAAATGAACTTAATCAAAAAAACAAAAAATTTACCCAATGTAAATTTTGATGTACCAAATCTAAAGAAGAATTTTATTTTTACAAATAGAAAATTTAAAAATGACCAAAAATATATTTAATGAGTGTTCACCATCAAAAGGCGGTAAATCGACTTTTTACTGAATATTAGAGTATTCATGCTTAAAATTAATTTTATTCATATTTTAAGCCTTAAAATTTTATTGGATAATTGTAAAAACATTTAAAAAACAAATATAATCATATTTTAGTTATTTTTATTCATTCTCGTCAATACAACAGCTAGATATTAACTACCATAATAATATTATATTATTAGTGTGCAACATAAGATTTCAAAGAAACTCGTTGTTGCTTATCAGGTATGAATTCGAACATAACATCCCCATTAATGTAAAATTATTATTTAATTAAAAATTATTAATAAATATTAAAATTTTATTATTCCTTATTTATCTAGGATGTCACACTGGGCCCATCTTCAACAATCTATAGAAAATAGTGCGCACCCAAGCATATTGTATTGACTTATGTAGAGAGTTTCTCAAAAAATAAATACTTTTGTATAGATTCTTATCATCATAATATATGCCGTGAATTCAAGATCTCTAATATTTGACCCAACTGCAAAAACTAATAGAAATGATTCACCCCATCATTATAGGGGATAATCCATACATGATCATTTTTCGTACGTACGAGTCAAATCTACGTACATCCAGATTGTGAATGTAATCTATCTTGAACAATTTTCCACATCTTTTTCCACATATTTACCACATGTTAATTAAAATATAAAGAAAAAATCATGTCACCTTGAAATTAAAATTGCAAAAAAAATATATCTCTTCCACATGATGTTAATCTATAAGGAAAATATCCATACCACGTGACATTAAACTAAACATAAGTCATTTTGTCCCATCTACACGATGTTAAACTGTAAATGCTATCATCCATTATCACCCCTCATCAAGATACCACAAGATAAATACCTCAGTCATCTAGATTATGGGATTATTACACCATTTTTAATCTCCTCAATTCATAAATCACACTTTCTGATTTGAGCACCACATGTTGCCGAAAACCTTTCAGGGCCATTAAAAAGGAAAAGGGATACCTCTGTTTAAACATGCTATAAATACATAAGGTCTTAGACCTAACAAATAATGAAATCATGGATTTCTAAAGAGGTATATCCAATCGTTGTGATCCTGATGTCATCATGGAGGAACTCATCATGAGAGGGTGTTCTGGGATATATTTGGTATGATTGATCCATACCACTTATCATGACCTGAGAACCTCATTCCATGATTTAAAACATTTTCTTCTCCAACTTAGTAAGAAGTTGGAGTTCTCTTAAACATGGGTTTATCAATTGGGCTATTCTGTATTATCCCCCATATCAGGTCCATGTGTATCATGAATTTAAACTACCTAAACTTTGGTCAAACATGTATGACCTTAAACTATAAACCATAATGAACCGAATCTAATGTACTTAAATCGATAAAAAAGAGGAAAAAAATTTTCATTTTTAAAATCTTCAAAGGGGGCCTATGGAAAAGTAAATTATTCACTTTTTAAAATATTTAACATCTGAGTTTAGGTAAAAAGTATGGAATAAATAAATAAGTCATAAATCTAAAAGGGAATACTCTATATAACTAGTAATGTAAAATTAATGTCCACTAGACCCCTTGGTTTTTGAAAATTATAGAGTAATAATTTTTCACATCTCCTCACCAAAAGAACTTTTTTTCTAGGTATTAAAAATATTTATAGTGATATAACCCTTATTGAATATTAAAATATATCCATAGAAATATATTTGATTTTAGTGCCTTGGATCATTACAACATTCCATGGACCGTGAGAAAGGTTACCTTTCTTAAATGGACCATTTATTTAGCTATTAATATTTACTAATGGATCATGAATATTCCCTATAAAGTCATCAAACAAATGAATCACTTTTAAAAAATGGATTTATGATAATTTTGAGCCCATATATCATCATGGTAGAACTCATCACCTCAGGGTGTTCTTGTTCATTCTCAGTATCAATGTCCAAGACCATCCTCATTGCACGAGAACTTTGAACCATAATTTATAATCCCCTTAATTAAGGTACTTATGATAATTCAACATCCTCGATGTTATGTCACTGTGTTTTTTTCCCTTTCTTAAAGAAGGAATGTGAAACTCTTTTCTTGAACCTATGATGGAACACATCTCATGGTAAAAAACCATAGTTTGTATGGATATATAACCCTTCCTGGTAAGATTTATAATAAACCCAACCTCAAAATATATATGTTTGAGCCGTTTTGAATCTTTCATGACCCTCAGAAAGGAGTAGATATCATATATTTTTGGCCATGGTATCGACACATAAGGGAATTAACCTACCATCAAAAGGCATATCCTCCTTGTAGGAAACGAAATAAAAACCTTGCGAGCCTTAAAATCACCATTGTGGAACCTCACAACTCAAGGTGTTATGGGTCATCCCCGACATGTTTCCCCCATCCCATATTAATTAACTCAAACTTTTGGGTTATGAATTATATCACCCATATTCAAATTATACATGTGGTTCGGGCTTCCCTAGTATCTATCCCTCAACTAATATTACCCCCATAAATCCTCCATGACCCTTGGAAAAGTGTAGATTCACCTTTGTTTGGAAATTCTTCTGACACATATGGGATTTTACCAACAAACCAGTGCACTCTCCTCTTCGCAAGAAAGACGATCTAATCCCTGTGAACCTCAATAACACAATAGAAGAACTCAACACCCAAGAGTGTTTTGAGTCATTCCTATCATGTCTAGACCATATTCCATGATATTTGATTAGGACCTATAAGAATGAATTTAATGTTCATGGAATCCTAAAGTTCTAACTAAAAGACCCTAAAATATAGTGATGAAAATCTTGAGTTAAAATACTGTAAACTAAAACAATATATGGTCTGAGATAAAGGGACCTAAACTATATAAATTTAAGGAATGAGATAAAATATCATAAACTACATCAATATAATGCATAAGATTAAAAACCCTAAACTTTATCAAATTAAGGTTCATAATAAAAGTCCCTTAACTATATCACAATAAAAATTTAACATGAATTAATGGAATATCTTTTAAGGCACACCATTTGGCATTGGAAAAAATCATGCTACTCTCACCAAGAATATCCAGTTTGGAAAAGGTAGATAAATCTCCCTTGTAAACATATATTCTACCCATTTATCCTTTTACAAAATAGAAAATCCTAAGATAATTGGAATGGAAAAATCAGTGTTGTACCTCATGATTGGTGGGAATTCATGAACAATTTTCAAGAATAATCTGTTATGGTTTATATTTTTAGATCCAAAAAATTTTGGTTTACTTGTTATTATGAAAATGATGGGTATCATCAGAAATTCATATAATATCAGATCAGTGTGGCATTAGTCACATCATGAATGAATGAAAACTCACAATAATATGAATGGTTCAGAAAACCCATTGCCTGATAGCATAATGTAAGAGGGATATCAAAACCTTGGAGTGTTTCTACGAATATCATCAGAAATATAATTCATGTTAACAGTTGAAATATAGTAATCTTTGATAGGATGATCTAGCCAAGTAGGAAAGAGACCTGACAGAATCACAAATTAAATGTTGAAGTTCCACTCACCCTAATTTTTCTACTTCTTCCCCTAGAAGAAGAGTCTTGACATAAGTAATCTTCTCCTCAACTATTTTTTGATTGGTTTCCAATGATGATGATGATGATGATACTGAATGTTCAGAGTAAAGGATATCTACAATTTCCTTAAATCTCTATATCACCAAAATCTATTGATTCATCTGGTCTAGAAAGTAAAATACCAACTGGATACTCTACTCCAAATCCTTAAAGGATCCTCTATCTATTTATAATGGGGAACCTCATCTTCCATATCATGAAATCCCATATCATTATTGGAAAAATCATTCTATGTCTGGTTAATTTGTCTCATAATTTCATACTATGGTTGGAAATCAAAACCAACCTCCCCCAAGTCATCTATTATATGATTAAGGAATTCCCCTTGTTAATGAAATGTTTCTAATGGTGTCTATGTAATCAAGGAGTGAATTTTGTTAAATGATCATCCAATGTCATGTCTGAGCTTTTATGACTAAGGGGATTGGAATGCTAAAAGGAGTAACAACCTATTAAGAAGGAAATAAAATAAGAGAGGAGGATCCATATATCCTCCTCTCAATAGTGGTATAGCATATTTCTTTTATTGGAGGGATTATTTCTATAATATATTCTATCTCAATATGGGGATGTTCATCACCTAAATTAGGGTGCTTCCTCAATGTATTTCCCAAGTCTTAAATCAACTCCATTGTGGCTATGGAAAGAGGGATTGGTGATGAAAATGGACTGTCCGCATGAATAAAAATTATACTAATCACCCCACTATGATAGACTGCTACACATACTGTGTAATAATCCTAAGCAAGAAAGGAAGAAGTGAAATCAGGAGGAAGAATGATCTCAGTATCATTGTATTTATATTCCAACATCCCCCAAAACTAGAAGATGATCCTGATTGGTCACTCTTTGTACATGCCATCCAAAGGTAGAATGGAGACCCTTTGGGTACAACTGAACTGATGAGAAAATCAATAATGTGTGTATGTCTCCCAGATGATCAGCTCTTCCATCCTGGCTGAAGAACCCTTCCCTTTGTGAGATCTTGTATGAACATTCATCAAGAGATAAACTACTATTATAATTTATTTTCTCAGTTTATGTTGGATAAGGGGTGAAATAAAATATATTGGATTGAATAAAAACATCATTAACATTGTCATAGCATAGTGACAATTCCCCAACCCAAGATATGTTCATCAACATAAATTAATATAAGGCACCAGTGAACATGGTGGAATTTTAGTATTAATAATAATAGAAATGATCTCCTATATACCGAAATAAAATCAAGAAACAACCACTAATACTGTTGGAGATTGTACCATGATGAATGTGGCCTATGATTTGGTAATGATGTGAAAGGATCAACACAACCATATTAAGGCACCATCCCTTCTCTATCCATGTTTTAATCACCAGCGTACTGACCAGAATTCCTCAACATGAATCCTCAGCTGGGAAAAGATGCCCATTCTAGAACATTCCCATCAATCCCACCAACATAAGGTTTGGATAAATCTACGGATTCACTAAATATTACAATAATGTGTAATCCCCATGAAGTATGATTCTTGGCTTCCAAAATGAACCAATACAAATCAAATCTTCCATGAGCCTACTAGGAAGGGAACCAATGGGGTTGTATATCATTTTTCTAAAATAAGATATAATTGAGGAAAAGGTTGATCCAGTATTTTAAAGAGTTATATTGGTGAATAATTATCTCCATTCTTAAAATTTCCATCATAATAATGAGCATGTATCTTTCCAAGGCTAACGTTTGTATAGGGACATCCCAGACATCTACGGTAGGAAGGAACTCATCGTACATATATCTGAATTGGGGAATCTCACCTAGTTGGTATATATCCCAAAGGATGATTAATATAACTCCATGGGATAGAGGAAATGAATTTTTTCAAAGAAACCAGTGGCTAACTAGTTCATGAAGAAGATCAAGCTGGCGATAAGAAATAAATTGGAAAATCCATATTTCATTATAATTATGGATGGAATATAACTAGTCAGTGACCTCGAAGAAGATTTTACAAACCCAGAATGGCCAAGACAATTCATAAAAAATTTACCACCGATATTGATATCCCATTTGGAGCTCCATAAGCCACTCGGGTTGTTCATAGAAGAGATGAATATTCTCTAATATCTTTGAGCGATGGGTGGGTGAGAAATATCATAGTAGACCAGACCTAGGTTATAGTTTTACAACATATAATAAAACCCCAAGGATCGAACTATGACCATACACCCATTTTACAATTCTTTATCTAAACACAGTTAAGAAGTGCTGAACCCCAACAAGACATAAGATTGTATTCCAAAGAAGGAATTGTGATTTCATCATGTAAGAATAACTTATATTAATGAAGTCAATGTGATAAAGGATAATTCTTGAGCTCGGATGGGAGAAGAATATTTCAAAACCTCATTATCATAATTCATGTGATATCAATGGTATAATTTTCATTTCTAGAAATCATGGCCCTTTGATTAGCCACATTTGAGGAAATATGATGGGAGATGGAATAAATATTAACAAAAGTATGTGGCATATTTTAGACAGATGAAATAAAATATTTTCAAAGGAATGGAATAAAACCAATATTATTATACACAATAAGTTAATAATCAAAGGGATATTCAATTTCATAAAGGACTCATAGATCTCTTAATTCTTGAAGATCTCATAGATCACATAAACCCACAAGGCACTATAAAATCACATGACTCCTCATAATACTCAGGATCATGTGACCTTGACATGGTCACATGAGCTCTATAAAAGTCAAGGGATCATGTGATTAAGTTTTAATATCAAATGAAACCCTCATGAATATCATTAATCCCCATGGAAAAAGTTCAAAAAATTACTAATGATAAGTCGATGGATTAATTCAGGTGGGTTCCTAAGAAAAGTAAGTATTTTGATGTTGTTCTCATAAAGTAGAGTTGTAGAGAGGTATCCTGATAATTTCTTAAGGGAAGGTCTTGGGAGACGGTAATGTGAAGGGATAAGGGTGAAAGACCTCTGATAATCAAGTTTTTGGTCAAAGAACTACTCTACGATCCCTAATTTATGGAGAATTATGAAAAATTCAAAAGTTTATGGAAATCCAAACACCAACCATGACTCCAATTATCAAAATCTCCAAAGAATCATTAGGGAATTTAAATTTCTTAGAACCTAGACCTTGTAATCTTGGACATCTCTCTTGGTGGTGGGGGAGGGGTTAATTTTTTTATTCCCTCTATACATGCATATAAAAATACACAAAGGAATAAATACATGAATATGAATATTATTTTACCTATAAAACAAAGGATGAAAAAGGTTAACATGATCATGAATACTATTTGGAACTCTTAGAGAAATGATAATAAATGAAATACGAATGGTCATGTGGAATATCAGGAAAAGAACATAGCCTGTAGAAGATCCACTAGAGGCTCTTTTGAAATGTCCTTCTCTTGTGTGGTCACCCAAGACATTTTTAGATCATGCCATGGTAGTCAGAAAAGAACCCCTAGGAATTTAATATTTTGAAATGATAGGTTTATGATAATCCATCAAAAAATATTTTTAAAATAATCGGAAATCTTCAAAATATGGGATCCCATTATGGCCATAAATATTACAAAATTCATCACCAAGTAGTATAGTGATTTTCTACGACAAAAAACATATAACCTCATGAGATCCCCATCCTTTGTAAACTAAATTATGGAAATAATATTGGGAAATAATAGAAAATATTATAGTGGTATAAATCATGCGACATGAAACATATTGTTTTCATTATACAATAATCCCCTAGCGTTATGTTTTCCTCACCATGTGAGACCATACTTGCATATAAACATCACCATGTGAAAGGTTTTAGACTTTTACAAGCAGTCTCATCCTCCCTATGTCTCCAAAATCAAGAAAAAGGGTTTTACAATGATATTGATAGCACATTTACCCTAGAAATATTTTTGGTCACACATCACATCACCGGTGGTGAATGTGACTGTCTTCAACAACACCCATGGTAGCTTTACAAATCCACAGGCCTTTAGCAAATGAACTGGAAAATTCCGGTTCATCTTACAGTTGTAAAATTAATGAAACACACTCATGCAATCCAAAAGAATTTATAAAATACCCTTATCAAGTCATACATGTCTCACTAAAGTTCCATGAAAATGTTGTCTCAGATCACATGAAATACTTTCAAAAGAAATCCTAATCTCTCTAAAATACCATATACATGTTGGATTGATAATATAAAAGTATTTCTACAAGTGTGCATGACTTGACATAATCCCTTTAATTTAAAAAAATACAATAGATGAGGCATTTATGGGACAATCTCATAGTCACTGAAAATCACGCGATGCCCCCAGAATGACCTATAGTGGGATCTCAAAAAACACATGACATCAAAGCCCTCTACTGACTCCAACGTATAATTGTGTGATACATGCCACAAAAAGTGGAAATTAATTAGGGATTAAAGATCTATAAATACCCCACCAATATTGAAAATTAGATGTAATTTTCCGTGGAACCTTGCACTCGTGCTCCCAAACCTCATTGAGAATTTCTAGGAGACACTGATCTCACGACCAAGAAATTTTTCTATATTGTACGATCTAAAGAATAGTCAGAGTGATAATGTAACAAGAATATGGACTTCTTGTGATCACTCATTGATCATGCGAAGGAATTATGGAAGGTCACATAAAGAACATCCTGCATACCTACTAGATCACGTGAGACATGAAACAAGATGACATTAAACAAATACAAGGAATATGAAATAAAAGGATGGAATAAATTCTAAAACTAAAAGAGACTTATGTGAAAAACATAGATGTTGATCCTCATTCTCTTCACATAAACTACCATGGTAACATGACAAAACCATGAAATTTCATCCAAATCTCATCATACACCATTCTTATAATATTTGGATCATGAGATGTCCTATAGAAATATTAAAGAAAGTCACATGGTGCCCTATGGTCATACCAACCAAGTCTCATGAAAGCCTACCAGCTTACCATCATGACATCTTTATGACCCCTAAACCAGTCGTCTAAATCATACAAAAACACTAGTGTATGTATTATAAGTCTCACAATGGCATCAAAACATGTCAATCAGTCTTCACGATATACTCTCGAAAATCTATAAATATCTTATGATGCCCTCCGATTAGGTCATCTAGTTCTTGAGATGCTCCCATACATTTCAGATGCCATTCAAGATGACACCGATACATGTCATCAAAGACAGGAGACACCCTCTATACATATGACATTGACTCTCATGACACCCTCTAGGACAGTCCGTAAACTTTCCCAATGACACCAGGGAATGTCAGTGGGATCATGGAATGCCCTCCAAACTTGTCAGAAGATATCATGTGATGGATTCTTGGATCAACCATCCAGGTCTTAAAATGTCCTCAAGACATGTCATCGTTTGTCATGAGATATTATCCATACATTCCATCAAGATTATGTGACATCTCCATGACACATCAACTAGATAATGTTATTTACCTTTGATATGTCTAGTAGACATCCTTCGATATGTTAGTAATACAATAAAATAATGTTGAGAATAAAATTGACATATTCAAGGAAAATATGTTGTCTGTGCCGATCAAAAATCCCAGGTCTTGAAAACTTTGTCTAGCCTATATATAAGAGAAATATTACTGTGAAAGACCTGACCAAATGAACAACCATAACATTGATTCCTTCCACAACAAGGATATTAATGAAGCTTTATTGATGATTGGGCTCCATATCAAACCTTCAATATTCTATCTTTGTGGGTAAGTATTTCACCCATAAGCGATGAGACTATTTATTTTCTATCCCTTATTTCTTGTAATGAGAGTAGATCACGTAGGATTTCTGAGAATGAATTACTACATTTTTTCCATTATGAGCCTCAATATTGTTGTGGGAAACTTTATTATATAAGCCCAAATAAGTGGAATAACCTGATATATCCAACATAAAAGGGAAAATTCAGTGTATATGCCTCGACGAAATGAACAATGATGACCTCGATTCCTTCCATAACATGGATAACAAGGGAAAATTTTTGAGGCCTGAGATCAAAGTGTAATACTATTCAATTTATTTCCATCAATGTATTCAATATTATAACAATAAATAATTGATCTCTCCCATGGAATGATCATCCTTCCTCATCCACTAGAGGATTGAGAATCCAAATAAACTAAGATGACTCTAATTCCTACCGTAACTAGGATACATAGGACACCTTCCTAAGTCCCGAGCTAAAATGGGATTCCTCATCAGTGCATTTACTTCCATGTGTTTGAAATTATAACCATTAGGGCCTAATCTCTACCATGGGTAGATCATCCTTCTTTATCCACTACTAGATTATAATGTCACTAAACTATAATGAATCTAATTCCTTCTATAACCAGGACATGTAGGATGCCTTCATAACTCCCAAGATCTATATTTTGTATCCAATGGGCTATCACAACACATAAGACCCAAACTCATATGAAAATGAGGATGATTAAATACAATGAATTTTTTATCACACTAAGCATAGTTTACATGGGCTTAGGGAGTCGTAATGATCACATCATTGGTATCACTGATCTCCATCAACTAGGGAAACCTCAGTGTGTAAGATCTGATTAGTGGGATGATATAACTACCCAATATTAATGGGAAACTACCATATGGAATGTTCTAAGGGAATGAACGGACTATGATACTCATATTCCTATCATAACTATGATTAGTAGTTCACCTCAGTGAGGTACAATCTCTAATATCATGTGCCCTAGTTCACCCATTATATGTCATTTCCGTACAATGTTAAAAAACATGAGTTTAATAATCTATGAGGTTTTTGACTTCAATTTCACAACAAGATACATAGGATTCCTCATAATGGATCCATCCCATCCTATAAATAATAGTCTCCTCGCCAGATAACAACAAACTCCAGAGTTCCAGGTTATACACCCTAAACCTATAATTATCTTCCCATCAATGTGAGATGGTTAATGAAGCAAATATACATACATATGGATTCACCAAAAAGACCCACTTCAATTTGAATATAATGATACATATACTATTATCATTCTGTTAGGGTAATCAATCTCGTATAATTATTAAGAAGACATATTTAACATATTTTAAATCTACTAGAGAGTCCCAAAGAAAGAAAAAAATTATCCCCAAAAGTTTATGCTGAGCCTGACCTCCCACACTCTCAACCAATGTGACTTCCTAAGAATCATTGGGTTTGAAACCCAAACTATCCACCTACCTTTGTAAAGAATGTTTGTACCTCGTTATGGATATAGGAACCATTGTGTGTTTCTATAAAAGGATAAATAATGGTGAGCCCAATGTGAATGAATATGAAAAACACTGAAAACCCACAATCATACCACCAGACAAAATCCACCCCCATATTACCAAAGAAACAATACCATTGATGATATTTTAACTATTGTTATTTTATAACGAAAGAATAATGACACTATTTCTATTAATCTAGTAAAAATAATCAAACTATAAACATTCGATATTGGTAAATGGTTAAAAAAGAAAGTAAAATTCATATAGAGAATGAATCTATATAAATAGTGGAAATAAAAATGGATTGGAATAAATGTTTTAATTATTTATTAATATTTATATGTTTTTGATACATGATGTTAAAGTATTTTCATTGAATCATGGACAAGATAGAATGGGTTGTTGTCTAAAATTTTCACCCCTGAGAGACAAATTTCTTATATTACCCCATGTTTTATTTAGAAGGGAAAATCAAAAACCACTTTAATATTTTATATCATTATCATATAATTATTCATTGTATTTGATGTTTTATTTGAAGTAGTACCCTTAAAGAGGGTTTCATTTGAAAAGTTATATTGTCATAAGGGTTTTCTTTGTCTCAATTTTGATTCTTTGAGACATAATACATTTTTGTAGCATTTTTTTACATATATAGTTAATTTAATTCCCATGGCTGTATTATTATATTTTTTTTGTATTTAATGGGTTATACTATGAAAAGGAATACTCCCTTTGTAAAATGGAAATTGATTTACTTGTTACCCCTAATGTAAGTATTTTTAGTAACTCTGCTTATATTCTCTGTGTTATAATCCTCCTCTAGAACTTATTTCATATAATTTGGGTACATTATACAATTGATTATATTATATTGTATTCTATCATTTTTTCTAATGAATTAAATTCCAACTATATAAATCCTTGTGTTGTATTTCAATACTTATGGTGTATGCTTCCCATAAGTGAAATAGGTTTCTCAAATATTCTGTATTTGAGTAATATATTTTTATCTTTAACATTGTACTTACATGATTGCATTCACCCACAATAATATTTTATTATATCTTATTTTATTATCCTCTTTGTGAAAATGATGTTTTCGTATAATAAACGTTTTATTACACTCTTTTGAATGTGATTTTTCAATAAAGTTAATTTCAAAGTATTAAAAACATTCTTTTCATAGACTAATGTTTTATATTTATCTTATAATTTCATATTAAAAAAATCATTTCATTTGAAAAAATAAATTAATTGATATTATTTTGAAATGAAAGGGTTTTTATAATTTTTGACTTATCTATTACAATAGATACATTTGTATGTGACATGTTTTTTTATATTACATCAATGTAAAAAAAATTTAAATGATATATTAGATTTTCACCTCTATTTACCACTTCATATTCCAAAAGATTTACACTTATGGGATTTATGTTTCATGATTTATATATTAATAAATATATATATTTAGAATTTGGGGGATTTACCTTTTAGTATAAAAATTATTATTCTTAATCCTTTTGGATGTGATAGAGGTCAAAACATTCATTTGTCAGGTTGTTTTTCATCTATGCCAACATCTTTCTAATCTTCCGTTATTACACTAGGGATATTTTATTTTACGACCATACACCTTATTTGTATATATGGATTATGTAATGTTTTTTCTCTATCATTGGTATGTTCCCTCAATTCCATTTTCTTTCTTAACAAACAACTATGAATAATATTTTTGTCCTATGTTGAATTTAATCTATGAATATTTTTTTTTAATTTTACATAAAAACATTTTGGGGGGGAAATATTATATAACCCCTTGATGAATTAGTATATCTCATGAGAGAAACGTTTTTGGGTATTTGGTGTATGCCATCCCCATTTAATATGATATATTCACTATGGTCTTGATGAAAAAATTGATGTATTAGATATAGCCTTGATAAAAAGAATGATGCATTGGATGAATTCTTGATAATGATATTTATATGTATGGTATTTCCCATTTAATCAAAAAAAATTCAGTTATTGTTACCCATGAGATCTATTCAATTTAATTTATACCCAATGATATATTACACTCTCGGACTTAGTTTATTATTTAATTATTAAAGTGCACAGATCAGTGTGAATCACTTAGAGGGGGTGTAGGTGAATCAGTGATTCCTTTAAATCTGTTTACTAATTAATTTTTTCGATTAAACCTCTATGGCTTGTTAAAGCCTTGATCCAATATTTCTTGTGTCTATCAGCCTTACCTCGAATGTTGAAATAAATGTAAATCCACTGAACAGAAGGATATACAATTTTCAGTTTAAATACCTTCTCCTTACTGTGTTGGTTATTATCCCCAACAAAGATTCTCCTCTATAATCATATTATCAATAACAATGGTTGATTTAGAGTCCCACTATATCTCTCCTAAGTCCTACATGAGGGTATTTATACAACATCCCAAAGTTTTACTAGAGACCACTTTCCCACTTTAGAGTCCCACTAAAGACTTCTTCTCCCCCCTAAATCTCATATGGGTCTTCTAGATCTCAATTCACACAAGAAGCGTCGTTCTTTTAGTTGTATTTTTATTCACTGTATCCAGTCTTCTTCTCTCTCCACATAGGATTTCTTAATCACTCTTGCCTATGTATCTCTTTAAAAATCTTCTAAATCCTTTGGTAAGCTCTCTTAAACTTTCTCAATACCTTTGATCACTTCTTCTAATCTTTCCTCAGTTCAACAATGATCAGGAAGTTCATTCTTCTTCTGATGAAGACTTTTCCTTAGTAAGATGTGTGCAAATTTTTCACACAATATGTTCAATAATATTAATATGCACGAATGATCTTGCACAATATTATCACTTTTTCACTTCTTGGATTCTCAAACACTGTAAAATCAGATGAAAGATCTTCTTTAACTCTGTCTAGATTCAGTCTCAATTCTCATCTACTTCATGCATGGATTTCATGGGATGTGATAACTCTTGTATTAGAATATCTCAATTTCTTCTTCTTTAGTGAAATTACTTAATGTATTAAAAATTCTCCTTGTTTATTTGGCAATAATCACATACACTTACATGGTTATTCAAAAACTGAGGATCAGTTCACTTTGCATCATCTGAATTGACACACGTGCTTGTGATTATGCATGATTTCATGTATTCTAATTATCTTTCTTGTAAACCTAGAAACACTGTATCCAAAAATATTGTAGATTTGATGAGTTTTTTTTCATTCACATACACTCTCTCTATCTTTTTCTTTACTCAATTTGAACGCACCCAAATTCTTCCTTTAAGTGTATTTATGTTTTCATGGGCATGCACGAATGCATGCACTATTCCCCATTTTCTTCTTCTCTTCCTTCTCAGTTTCTTTTTTATTCTTCATAAGAACACACACAATATCATATTTATTTTATTTCATTTTATATGTCATGTGTGATTTAAGGAATAAGTCTTGTTCAAACCTGAATGGGTGTGATCCACTCTTTGGATTGTTTTGGTATCTCAAATCATGAAGATGCATGTATGTTTATCATGAATGCATGTTTATCATGATTGCACTCTCCATTATTCTTTTTGAAGACACACGGGCTTGGGTTTCTTCTTCTTTAAACAAATCATAAAAAAGATTCGTCCTTCATGAAATCACCTTCTTAATTAAAGAAAAACCCTGTAAAAATAATATATATATATACACACACACAAAAGTGTGTTCTTCATTGTGAAAACAAGAGGGCACAAGTTCTTACCCTTTAAGCATGCGGTTGGCATGTATCTTATTCACATAACCAAATGTGGTTCTTGGTTCTGTCTTTATATAGTAAAAAAGGGTTCAAGACCAGTTGTGTACATGCTGTTTCTTCTTCACACACAAAGCATGATGAGGGTTTAAAAACTTTTCATGTGTACATGTCATTCATCACACATATGTTTGGTTCCATTGGAGAACCTATATGGTTCGTGGTTGTCCATTGCATAAGGGATGCATAGAAATTCTGTGGGTATCTAGGTTGCACATAACATCTTTGAAATGCACTGTTTTTCAAAATTGATAGATTCATTCAATGTTTTCAACAACACATCTCAACATGATGATCCTCTATTTATAGGAATGGTTTGGATCACGCGTGCATTCAAAATCCACATTAGATTCTGTGGTATTCAGGTCTTTGAATTCGTGGGATCTTCAGTTTGGATATTTCAAAATCGGGGTAAAATATATGCAAAAATCTTGGTTCATTCCTTTTAAACCATGGTCCCCTTCTTTATAGTGAGGAAATCACGTGCATGTGTTTTCAGATTCATGCAAACCGTCCTACCCAAGCTTCATTTATTAAAGTCTCAACGTCATAACTTTATTTGCTTCAAACTCATTCAAACTCTTCATATTGATTGATGCATGAAACTTTTAATGCATGTGTGATATCATGGAACTCAGACAATCATCATATAGTAGAATTCATCATCAATTGTGGTTGGGATCTCAATCAAGGTGGATCGGTAGTGGAAACGGTTATCAACGGTGTTGGGTGGCTCTCTATGCAATCAAAGGTTAGAGACGACACCACCACCGTTGGATTTGCCCAGATCGATCACCGACAACCCTGATTAGAAGGTGTAGCAAGGATGTAATGAGTGGCTGAGATCTAGAGCATGATTAGATGGAATGCATGGACCACATCCATGTTTTTTAAATGTGATCAATGTCATATACCACATTGAACTCTCACACAATTTATCCATATCTTGTAAGCCTCAGTGTGGAATCATCGCTTCAATTCACCTCCTCCCACCCCTCGTACCTCCCCATATATGAATCTACAACTGTGCTTCTACACCCAACCCTACAGCCATGCCTCCCCACACGTTGGCACCGACTTAGTGCAACCCATGCTCTATAGAGGGCTTATACATGGCCCGCACCATATAGGGATGGATTTAAGACTTCCCTAAGGTGCGGTTGACCCTTGGGTCCAGCATGTTCCTTGGGCCGAGGACCTTAGATGGCCCTCTTGGTTTGAAGATTTTTTTAATGTAAGGTATATATTACTTGGGTAAGAACCACAATATAAGTGCATGGCCACCGTCATTTAAAGCATACTAAGCCCATTCTTTCTTCCTTTCTCCTTCATATTCAAACATCATCCTTATTTTATTTTCGAAATAACAAATCTAAGATCTTCAATATTCCTCTTCTAACCAATCATGGATATTGTTTAGATCATTTTTTCATTCCTCAATCATTAAAAAATAATGCATGGCCTTTTATGTTGTAATGAGTGATGTGTTCTCTTGTAAACACATTTCTTGGAACTTGGATGATCATATCATAAATCATCTTATTTGATTCAAAACCTTTATCCAATTAGAAGTCATTAGATGGATCTTACATTTTCATCATGCAATAAAGTATTTCATGGGTTTCTTAAATGTTGTAACAATTTGTCATTATTTGATACATGATTTGGAACTTTAGATCTGTTAAAAAATCGAACGAATTATTCAAAATATTCTTCCATAATAAAAGTGGTATCTTCACTGAATTACTAACATCACATTAAGAATCACCACTTTAATCGTTGGTACAACTTCCATCATCACATTTCCATACACATATTGACAACTTATTGACACCTGATTTATTATTGAAAAAAATGCAACACCATTCTCAACAATATCTTCTTTGTGTTATTTTCTCAATATCTTTTACGCACACTATGTATGGGTAAATTTGTGTGCCAATCGCTTATCCCCCTTATTGGAAACCAAATGCAATGGTGTAGTAAGGCCTGTTTAAAAACATGTCCTCCTTCCTTTAAGAAATATTTTATTGAATATTTATGAGAGAGGAATGATGTCACATGTTTCACATAGCGAATAACCTTTAGTAAATCAATTCTAAGTCTATTTGGGATATCCCGGTGTAGAAAACTTGAGTAATATGACCAAGGTATTAAATTTTGTCCATAAAACACCATACATGTGAAATCATGCTTAGAGTGATTCAATTATAATCCCAGGGGTTGATAACAGTTAGATTTATCAATGAAATGCTAAATATTTCACATACTTCACCAAATATATTAAAATTTTCATTTGAAAATATAAATATCCCCTTTCATACCATATTGTCATCAATCAATAACTCTCAATTAATTAAAATGTTAAATATAATTAAGAAAAAGGAATGAATGTTTGATTGGAATACCTCAAGTTTCAGCTTCTTGATATGATATGAATTTCAAGATTTGTCATAAAAAAATCCTTGATTTCATCTCCTTCATATATTCTCCCCCTCAAGGGGTTAAATCCCATTGATTCGTCATTGCGGAAAATATCATCACATATTGTTTAATATATTCATGTTGATAATTATCCACTGTGGAACACATTATGTTATTATCAAATCGTGAATAATGAGTCCAAATGGTTGTTCTCCTATTTTCTCATCTAATTTTCATCTAAGTAATGACCTTTATATTGAATTTCCTACAATGTAATCACTCATATACAACAAAAATATAAGGGAATAATATGGAACACTTGTGAGATTTTTAATAGAAGCACTGGGGTTGAGAATTTTCTTTCAACACAAGAACTCCATTCCTTACAGCTCTAAGGTGTCTGGTACCCTTAATTCTTGTTTTTACACTCCATTTGATATTTTGATCATTAATTTTTAGCATGGAACCATTACTTCAATTTAGCTTCAAATGGTGTGGATTATTTGTCTTTACTTCTGCCAGTAGTGAAGTAGGTTCCACTAGTGCATGTTCTTCAATTTTTAGCATCTCTATTTGACATGTTAATATAGTTATACATTTTTTTGGATGATGTACAACCTTTTGACACCATCCAAATAGTATTTATGAGACACTTGGGTTGTAATGTTCTGACAACCTGTCATGAAATTTGAATATTCCTTCTTGTGGAAGGCCGTCTTTCCCTTTTTTCCTTTGCTTTAGCTAGTACATCATCTTCTTCCCTCTGTAGTTCTATAGAAATATTCAATTGATTAAGCCAGATAACTAATAACACCTTCCTAACATTTTATAATTTAGAGATTCTACATGGATTCTTCATTGTATTAAAGTTACATTTCTTTGTAAACATATAAATATTTTCTCTAGGAATGTCTTCAGTTATTCCCATCTTCTTCTGGAAAGATTCTCCTTTTATTTTCACCTTGATTCCATTCATTTCCATGGCTTTTCTATGGTGATCCATGGTATAAAATTTCATTCCACAGTAGAAGAATCCTTTTTGGGTTGATATAACAATATTGGTATCCTTATGGAACTTCTTATTGGAAATAATTTATTTCACTATTTTCTTGACTTCATTGATTTTCATTTTCCTAATAGAAGACTTTTTAGCTGTTTTTTCTTTCTATTATATATGTTGTGGTCTATGATTCTTATCAACATATTATTGAGGCATGGTTGGACTAAACCAGAACTCATCATATCTGTGACCACTTCTATTGAAATTATCACAAAATTCCTCAAGATACTCAAAAATGTTCTTAATAAAAAAAATCTTCTTCATCTGTGTTTCCGACCATTGCATTATAGGATGCTTCATATCTTCAAAAATAATTTCCCTACATGTAGGACTTTCATAATTTTCTTATGCGGATGTATTATTCCAGAAACATTGGCCTGCTTCCCAAACATCCAATAACACCAACAGTAGCCAATAAATATCCAACTTTTTCTTATAGTATTTTTCATGATAAATTAAGTGTTTTTTGTTTCTAGATTTGTATTTCATTATTTGGAAAATCGATTTGGGGGTATTTCTTATTAATCATCCTAGTATCCATCCTTGAATTTTTAACATATGTATTAACATTTTTATCAATGAAAATCTTTTCAGATCTTTTCTTTGAACCTATACTTGAAAGTTCCACTACATTAGTAGAATCAGAAAAATCTGGGTTATGGGATACCTTCTTCTTAGTGGATGTTTCCATTGGATTAGAGGATGATATGATTTTTCTTTTGGAATCATATTCCACAATGAAAATCTAAGTGGAAGTATCTCTTCAAAATGATATTTTGGATGTTCCATCTTGGTTTAATGACTGATTCTTCAATTTCACCTCCAGCTCTAAACAATTCATATTGTGGGAGTTATTCTCATCCTCAACTGATCTCATCATCTTTCCCAATTCTCCTTAATCTTTTTCATTTTTTCTTCATGAAAATTTCCTGATTGATTCAAAGAGAAGTCAATATCCTTTACCTTGTTGGATTTTTCTTCTAATTGAGAATATTTTACAACCATAGAGAGTTTGTGAATTATTTCAAATGCATGGAAGGATTCTACAAATACAATCTCAAAGAATTATTTCTCAAAAATACTTCTCTGTAATTCATCTATTACTGGAGCATGTCTTTTATTGAAAATAGAAATTTCTTCTTCCTTTGTCTTCAGATGTTTTGGGAGTGTATTGTATATGCCATCCCTTTTAGCCAATGAATATTTCATGGCATCATCTTCTTCTTTCAGCTGTAATTTTTCATCTTGAAGAGTACTAATTCTTGCTGCAATGTGTCTTCCCACTTCTCTAGGTAATTTATTCAGATGATATTTGAGTGTAGTCTGACGATCACTAATTGATCTATCATCATTATAACTTCATCAGGCTTCATCAAAAGAGTCATAATAATAAAATTAATTATCACATGTTGTACCATTCATATTACCTTCAGTTGAAGGTGTCTACCAAATAGAAATAATATTATTCTTTATATTCCTTTCCTATTTCTTCTTTCTGTTCTTCTCATTATTGGTAGATATCCCATTTTGAGGTTGTTCACTCATCTCCTCAAATCTATACATCAAAAATACTCCCTTGGATCTTTTAGCGGTGACATTTTCTCTAATATCAATTAAAGTTCTCATATCAGTGTGAATCACTAAGAGGGGGAGGGGGAATTAGTGACCCCCTTAAATCTTTTCAATAATTGATTCTTTTCAATTAAACCTTTTTGTATGGTTAAAGCCTTTATCCACTCTTTCTTCTGACTCTCAGACATACCTTGAATGATGCTGTAAATGTAATGCCACTGAACACAAGGATTTATGAGGTTCGGTTCAATGACCTAATCCTTGTTGTGTTTATTATTATCCTCAACATAGATTCTACACTATCATATTATAATCAATTACAATGGTCAATAAAAAGTCACAATATATCTCTCTTGAGTCCCACAAGAGGGTCTTTATAATGCATCCCACGGTGTTACTAGAGTCCACTGGCCTGCTTCAGAGTCACACTAAATACTTCTTCTACTTCCTAAATCTCACAGGGTTGGTCTAGCTCTCGAGTGATACGAGTAGATTTTTTCTCTATGTTCTATTATTATTCACTATAGTTGATATTATTCACTCTATACATTGGTTTTCTGAACCACCCATTCCTGTGTATCTTTTCAGGAATCTTCAACAGCCTTTGGAAAGGTCTGTTTTCCTCGTTCAATAACTATGATCACATTTTCTAATTAGTCCTCAGTTAAAAAATTCTTAGGAAATTCTTTCTTCTTCTGAGGAAATCCTGGCCTCACTAAGATGTGTGAAAATCGCGAACACAACTTCTTTAAGAATATTAATATGCAAGAATAATCTTGCACAATATCAACACTTTCTCTCTTCATGGATTCTCAAACATTGTAAACTCATATGAAAGATCTTCTTTAACTCTATCTAGATTCAGTCTCAATTCTCCTATACTTTATGCATGGATTTCATGGGATATGATACCTATTATGTTATGATATACAAATTTCTTCTTATTTAGTGAAATAACTGAATGCATTAAAACTTATCTGTGTTTTCTTGGAAATAATGACATACACTTATGTTATTATTCAAAAATTGAGGATCAGTTCACATGGAATCATCTGAATTGACACATGTACATGTGATTGTTCATGAATAAATGTATGCATATTATATTTATTGTAATCCCAGACACACAGTATCCTGAATATTTTAGAATGAATGAGTGTGTTTCATTCACATGCATTTTCTCTCTATTTTTCTTTACTCAATTTTCACACACCTAAATTCTTCATTTAAGCATCTTTACATGTGCATGGGCATGTACAAATGCTTACACTCTTCCCCATTTTATTATTCTATTTCTTCTCACTTCCTTCTTTCTTCTTCACAATAAAACACACAATACCATATTTATTTCATTCCATTTTATATGTCATGTGTTTGTTAATGTTCAATTCTTCTTCAAACCCGAATGGGTGTGATCCCCATTTGGCTTGTTTGGGTATCTAAAATCATGCATATTCATTCATGTGCACCATGAATGCACTCTCCATCCTCTTTTTTAAGACACAAGGTCTTGGGATTATTTTTCATTAATAAAAGATAATAAAAGCATCAACATTGATGAAATCACCTTTTAAAAAAAATACTCTGAAAAATAGTGTATATATATATATATTGATAGAAGGGTGTTATTCTTTGTGAAAACATGAGGAAACATGTTCTTCCCCATCATGCATGTTGTTCACGTAGATCTTCTTCACAGAACCAAGTGTGGTTCTCGGTTCAGTCTTCATAGAGTACAGAAAGGGTGCAAGATCAGGTGTGTACTTGTGGTTTCTTCTTCACACATGAAGCACAATGATGGTTTAAAAACCTATCATGTGTATGCATTTTTTTTTCATATAAATGTCCAGTTCCATTTGCGAACCAAGATGGTTTACAATTTTCCTTCACACAAGGGATTCTCATAGATTCTTTTCATAGCTAGGCTTCGTGGAACTTTTTTGCAATGATCTTTTTTTTTTCAAAAATGAGAGATTATCTCAATGATTTAAACAATATTTCTTGGCTTGAAGATCCTATATTTATAAGAAAGGTTTGATCACTTGTGCATTAAAATTCGGGTGAGATTCCTTGGTATTTAAATCATTGAATACCCGTGATCTTCGATTTGAATATTTCAAACACATGGAAAAAGATATACAAAAAATCTCAATTATATAATTTATAACTGTGAGCTCTTTTTTTACAGGATGGAAATCACATACATGTCTTTTTGAATGCATGGAGGCCATCTTGACTGAGATTCATCCATGCAAGACAAGGCCTAAAAAATTCATTTTCTTCAGCCTCGTTCTAACTATTCATGTCGATGCATGAATGAAAATTTTAATGAACGCATGACACCGTTCCACTCAGACGATCATCATATAGTAGAATTCATCATCAATAGTGGCTAAGAGCTCGATCAAGGTGGATCAGCTATGGCGACGGAGATCATTGGCATCTTCTGAATCTCCATGCTGTCAGAGGTAGAAGATTATGCCACGCCCATTGCATCAGCTCAGAACGATCAGAAATGTACCTGATAAGAAGGCATGGCATGGATGAGATGAGTGGTTGAGATCTGGAGCATGATCAGATGCACATAACATATCACGTCTCTATTTTTAAAATGTGAATAGTGTTGTGTACCACATCGAACTGTCACACAGTTTATCTACAACTTATAAGCCTTAGTGCGGCTACAACACTTCTATTAGCTCTCCTCTCTCCACCCGTACCACCCGTACTGGATTCTGCAGGCACGCTTCCATGTCCAATCATGCGGACATGTTTCACCACATGGTGGCACTACCTTAGCATATCCCATGCTCTCCAGTGGGCTTATACACGGCCCGCACCTTTCAGGGCTATCTTGGAGGCTTCTCTAAGGCACGATTGACCCTCATGTTCAATATGTTCCATGGTCGAGGACCTTGGATGGCCCTACTGGTTGGCCTATTTTTTAATGTAAGGCATATAATACTTCGGTAAAAACCCCAATATAAGTACATGGATACCTTCATTCAAAGTACACTAAGCCCATTCATACTTCCTTTCTCCTTCATCATCAAAAATTTACATTATTTTCTTTTCAGAATAAAAAATCTAAGATATTCAATATTCCTCATTTATCCATCCATGGATAATGTTTCGATCATTTTTTCATTCCCCATGAATTAAGGAATAATTCATGGCCTTCTATATTATAATGACTGTTGTGTTCTTTTTTAAACACATGTCTTGGAATGTTAAAGATTAGCTCATCAATTTTTCGATTTGATTCACAACCTTTATCCAATTAAAAGTCAATGGATGTATCTTACACATTCATAATGCAATAGAGTATTGCATGGGATTATTCAAATGTTGTGACAATGTGTCATTTTTTGACACATAATTTGGAACTTAAGATTAGTTCAAGTATCATCTGAATTATTCTCAGTCTTCTTCCATAATCAAAGTGGTATATTCACGAAATTACTAACATCACTTTAAGCCTAAACACTTCAATCACTGGCACAAATTCCTTAATCACATTTACATAAACATATTGATAAATTATTGAAACGTGAATCCTTATTGAAAACAAATGCAACACCATGCTCAATAAATATGATATCTACTTATTCCTACCAGAAAATTTATTCCATATTTTTTTCCAAATTTTCTATTTTTTATGTTTTCCCTTATATAGAATCTGAGATCACCCCTTATTATATTTACATTTCCCCATATTATGAAGAAACAAATTACACAAGATATGGATAGAATGTGAACATGTGTATAGAATTTATGAGACGTGTTAATGAATTATTATTGATTAAGTAGTTTTATATTTTGTGATAAAATGAAATGTCCAATTGTTTATTAATGAAATGTGATTTATTTGTTCAAAATATGTTACAATTATTTATATTTCTATACCTAAATTGTATTGGGAATATAAAATGAAATATTTATTAATCTATTGTAATAATTTAATAGTTATGTTGAAGAATCTATAGTCGATGTCAAATAAATTATTTAAAGCATATTTTTATTGAATCAGATCCAGAAGTGTAGGTACGTTGCATCATAGTTGGTATCATAGTAGGGTTTAGATAATTTTGGATATTAGGATGTTTGTTGAGGATAAATTAAGGATTTATATGTTAGTTTTGATTAAAATTTCATTGGTATAGATAACCATTTTAGAAAGTATATGATTTAATGTTAAGGTAATAATGCACTTTTTTGGGGGATGAGGTTAAATGACATTTAGGTAAAACCAAGGCGTTAAGTTTAAGAGATAAATATAAATATAAGATAACATCCTAAATCATTATTAAAATATAAATTTTTCGGTTCTATTGGAATTTAAATCCATGGGTATATACTACAAGTTGGTGAATGATATAAAAAATGTACCTAGCAGTAGTAACCCTAAAAAACCATTATATTGCGTATTAACTCAATCGTCACATGATTCATGACAAAGAGTTATAACTATACACCTGGTTTGATAGTCCAATTAAATAAGCTTTTATTTATTAAATTATAATTTAAATCCATTATGAATGATTTATTTTCTAATATTGTAGGATAATTGGTATCATGAAACTAAACATAAAGTAACATAGGTTCAACTGAGAGACTTATAGGATGAACGAAGTGTGGCATTGCTGTTGAGATGATGGATTCATAGAGAACTCACATAGGTTTGATATTTTATATTCAAATGATAATTTACTCTGATTTTATAGGATATGATAAATACTATTTTAGTTTTAGTATTTAGTTGAAATATAATAACAAAGATGATGATTATATATGTATGTATCTATAAGCAACTATGTATTATAATTTAATAATGAATAATACTCAAATAGTTAATAATTTTAGAGTTTGACTTTTATAATAGAAAAGGTAATTCTCTTATTATTACCTATGGTAGTGATATTGTTATTTTAATAGAATTAAAACTTGTATCTATTAGTAGTTTTAATTAGTGGATGATATTCACTAATGATATTCAGGTACATTCTAATAGTTATGATGATTATTTGAAATGTCCAAGGATTTTACTTAATTATTTCTTCTTTAATGGGTTGGAAATATATATTAAATGATATTAATAACATTGAAATTTGATTTTATATTTTAGGGGTAAATATTAGAGAACACATGATCGACGTATGGATAAGTATTAGGTTTAAAATATAGGTGATGGTGAGGTAATAAATAGATTATTTATTTTGAGAAAAGTGACTTAGATTATTTTAAAAGCCTTGGAATTAATTATTGTTTTAATAAAAAATTTATCCATGATATTTTTGGTTATGTTTATATTATTTTTGTGATAATGATATAAATTGATTAGTGTGTGTCGTAATGAACAAGTGGTTAATAATTTTTTTTGGGTTTATGATTTTGTTAATTTTTGTAAGAATTTTTTGTTTCATTTGGGTTTAATTTCTTATAGATTAAGAAGGTTTTGGAGAAGTTATATTTTGAAGAATTTGTTATTATGGTATATAAATACCAAAATTTATGATTTTATGAGAGCTAATTATGTCTAAGGAAAGATAAGTAAATTAATCTAGCCTAAGAGATTATGTTAGATGAATAAGAAGAATCTATATCCCAAATTGTGAATATGTTATGAATACCATCACCTACTATTATCATTGAGTAATAGTTGAAATTCCAACAACAAAAATTTTTTAGGAGGGGGGAAGTGACACCCTAAGATTCTAAAATATTATCTACATTAAATAAGTGAATCATTTTGATAGGTTGCTCCAAACACAACAAAAAACATAAAAGAAATAGAAATATATTTCAAGAAAAAATATTCTAATTAATTATGGGCACCAAAACCTATAAATTAAATTATTGGGAATATATAAAAGTTTATTATTTATAAAATAACTAATACAATATTTTTACTCTTAGAAATGTATTTTTATAAATATTTCCTCTTCATGTGATATGTATTTAAATTTTATAAAATTATAATTAATGATGATAAAATATATTTCATTTGAATAATTTCGTACAAATAATTTAATTAGTAAATGATAGAAAAATGAATGAGAAAGAATAATATTCAAAAAAATTTATTTTTTATAAAAATTCTTTGTTAGACATCATTTTTAAAGAAATATTTCTAATTTTTATAAATTGAATTTGATAAAATTAACATAATTTTTGGTCTTTTCATGTCAATATTTTCTTAATATAAAATATAATGGTTTTATGCAAACAATATTTTAAGCACAATAGTCCAAAATACCATTTTTAGAAATACTGTGATTTTATGACATTATTGCTACATATAATTTATTGGGACCTTTTTAATATAAAAAATATATGGTTTATATGTGAAATTATAGATTAAAAATATTAATTTTAATTTAAGAACCTATATTTTATATCTTAATATGTTATATTACATTTTCCTCTAAATTTATTTTAATACATTACATAATTAGTATTTTAAAATTAATTTTTATCACCTTTTGAAATTTAGTAAAATAAAATGAATTTATAATTTTGAATAATTAGAACCAAATTATATAATAAGGACCATTTTTATGCATGAAATTATAAATTACATAGTTAAAAACTATTTTCTGTGGTAAGAGTAAATTATGGGTACAAGGGTAAAATGTAATGAAAGAGGGTAAAAAATGGTAAAAAAATGTTTTCTAATTTATAATTAAGGTATTTATAAATATTATATTTTAATAAATCCATTATTTTCTAATTTTTATTATCAAGTTTACTTGAGAGTGAATTCCCATTATTAAAAAGCTATGAGAATTAACCAAAATATCATCCATTTTCACTTATAAAAGGTGCCTCTCACCATCCATTCACTACATCTTCTAAATTTTTTTTAATAAAAAAACATGAACATTTTTTACTGAACCATTAATCTTATATTTATTCTATTAGCTTATTCTAATAAAATTAAATCATAATTCCTATATTTCTAAGGGATCCTCCAAGGAAATCTTAGAGTGCTAAATATGAGTTATAATAATTAAGTAACTTCATTACTTTCTATATTAAAATAATAATTATAAATTTAAAAAACATATATTATAAAATAATTATTGGTTTTATAATAAATGTTTTATGTTATGATAAAACCCATTAACCCTACTTTTCATATTCCAATAAAAAACAATAATATGATTCACGCGTACGTGTTAACTACCTCCTCAATGAAGTAATCTATATGTTTTCCTTCACCGCATACCATATATGGTAATAAAATGGAATTTATTATATAATAATGAAATTTATTGCATATTTTATTTTCATAAATGATAAAAGATATTTTACATTTCTCCCATTCTATGAAAAATGAAATCATCAATAATGCCTTTGTGTGGAATATCGTCTCCTTAGAAACATGCATTATAATTTTTATTACTAGATTTAATGTATTATCCTATGATTATATTTAATGGATAAATATGATTTTATGATATAATTAAGGTTCTAGTATGATAAATTATAGACCCAATTAATGACATGATCAATAAATGATCATCATTATTTTAATAATTTAAACCATGTGTACTAAGGGTAAAATATTTTTATTCAAAATATATAATATTCTCATATCCATTACTTATTATATTATTTCATTAGAATTTTGATATATTAAACTAAAAAATACTAAATAAGTTCCTTATTTTTATATAAGTATATTACTAATAAACCACCACATAATCATCCATTAATCATGAAATGTTCATGTTTGCGCTAGTTTAGCCACCTACTTGAACAATGATATGAATTTATATCATTAAAGACTATGAAAACTTATTTAGTGGTATAATGTGATATAAATATGTAAATAGTTATTTCTAGGTTCTATAATCATAAAATTATTATTATAATCATTAATTTAGGAAAAAAACATCTATTCCTTTAGAATCATAGAAACATAATCATTGTATATTTCCTCTTTGTGGAATATAACCAGAAATAAGATGGAATGAAATTATATATTTATAAATTAATGTTATATATGTTTCATATAGTCTCCCAGAGATATGTCTGTGTATGGGTTGGTGAATTAGTGGTGAACAAGTTTTATGGATAATATTCAAATGAATATATATATATATATATATATATATATATATATATATATATTATGTTAAACTCACCTCTATTACCAATTAGAATGTATGGGTATTTAGAAACTCATCCTATAGATAATTTAAATTCAATAAATCAAAAATATTTTTATAAGGTTTTCCCTCAATGTGAGAACCTACTTCACGTCATGTCTACTCATGTGAAGTCATGGATTCTTTCTCTTATATATCAAGTGAATATAATGATCCCATTTCTGTTTAACTATTTATAACTACTGATAGGTAATTATATTATATCATTAATGTTATAATGTTTTGATTATGATTGTGATACAAAAAATATAAGAAACGTTTCTTAATAACTCACAATTTTTTCTAGAAATCCTCTATCATGTTCTCTCTTTACATGGTATGAATTTCATTGTGTGCCATTTTATTAATTAATAATGACTCCATCTAATGTGTCTGAAACACCATCTAGTATGAATCCATATTGAAAACCACTATTTATTATGCAATAGTCTCCATTTTGTAATTCTTATCCCACTATACCACTTTTTCATTTGGTATAAATCCATCAGATGCACCTTAATTCATTGCACCACTGATTGGAACCATTTTTCAATAAAAAACTCCACGCCACTACATAGTGTGTCAATATAATGCCTAATATTAAATCCAATTATTGATTACTATTATCAAAACCTATATCCAGTTCCTTTGAGAAAAACCTTCATAGGATTCTTCTTCTTTAAATAAAAATTTTCTTTGTTGAAAATTGAATCTGCTCTGAAACCTTCAACATTTCAACTGTCTCATGCATAAATGAATAGTATTGAATTCTATAGGGTCATCATACCTTTATATAGGCATACATATTAAAGAAGGAATGAGAACTAAAATTTGTTTTCCTACACTACCATACTCAAAGTTTTTAACTTATATTTAAATAAATTTCATTAGAAAATATAAAAAAATGATGAAATTTTTAAAGATTCATAAAAACTATAGTGACAAAAGAATTAGAACGTTCATAAACTCAACATTAATGAAAATCTACAAACTTCTATAAACCATGACAAGATAGAAACCATTTAATAAATATCTTGGTATAATGATTATTAATAATCTTACAAAAATGATGTGATGTTTCTCAAAAGTATGTATGGTAAATATTTAATCAATTAATTTTTTAGTAACTTCACCATTCAGTGTCTATTCTTATGTCTAAATTTTTTGATATTCATTCTATATAGTGAACTGTATTATTTTAATCCCCTTTAACAAATAATATTTTACTAAACGACTCAATCCAATAATCTCATATAATCTCCATTCAGTTAAATTCACATGCTTCCTTTGTTTGATAGAATAAAAAATATTCATCTAGCTTAATAAGTATAATGAATTGGAATGTACGCTTCTAAACCATTTATATCTGATCAAACTCTATATAGTACTTGGATAAAAAACATTAGTTTAGTTTATCATCATAATATCATCTATCTCATGAAATTATGTTTCTCTTTTAGTTCCCCCTTTATCTAATGGATATTTTACTGATAAAAAATAATTGAATAACTAATCCATCAAACTTTATTGATCATCTTCTCTCTATGGTCAATGTACTTATTACTTCCCTATCTAGAAGATTGGTGAATTTTTCTCTATATTGATCATACCATAAACCTTATTTTTATCAATTATAAATTATATATCTTTATATGTTACAACACAAATTCAATTAAAACATCAGACATATATCTCTTTCAGAAGAACATTCATATTTATCTAGGTGATGACTTCATAAGTCTCCATCTGAAGACATCATGAGAGCCTATCAGATGATATATGTATAAGTCTATCTGACGGAATTTCTGGGAACACCATATCTTTCACTATAAAATGTACATCATATTATTTCTAAAAATTAATTAAAAACATCACTTTGAATAGTGGAAAACATTTATCTCCATAAAATGTAACTTTGTATCTATCCGTATGGTAAAAATTATATATAGACATCCATTAATCTTCTCACCAATATATTTTTTTGTACTCATACTTTTTTCTCTGGATTGAAAATTTCAATTTCATATAAAACCCACAACATTCATCATACATAACTTTGTCCAGTGAACTTGATATGATATCATTCATAAAAAAATATCATCCAAAACATAATTGTGACATCTTAGAAGAGGGTTCCTCTCAGAGGTTCCCTGAGTTTGGTGAGGAACATGAACTCAAGAATGTCTCTCTGTTTTCCAGAGGCTACTCACTAGTAGCAAGGGCCTTGGGTGTGTTGGTGAGGGGGGGGGGGACTATTCCCTCCTAACCCATGTAGAGCATAGATGAAATGTAATAATATATAAATTGACGAAGAATATGTAAAAATATGGAACAATGAAATCAAAAAATCTAAGGAATGGATCAATAACCTGTTGTAGTGGAAGAAATGATATAAAATTTTATGAAATAGAAAATTATTCAAAGTTGAAAATGGAATTATTTAAATATTCTAATGAATATGTATGTCATGTCTCTATTAAACTTGAAAACATGTATACAAGTAGGCAAAGATTAAATTTTGTACCAGAGAATAAAAAGAGAAGCCATTATCTATCTAGCATCTCAAGCACTAGCCCGATAATCTTATACCAAGCTCTGTCCCCATGCAAGAAAGTAATATAAAGAGTCTAAGGCGGGAAATTTCCCCTTATCAATACCATCATACATATAATATTATTTGGTACTAATGGAATCTTGGATAAGGTGTGTGATATATATCATTTTTTCACCACCAAAATTATCTATACCATCTTGAATGTGAATATAAATTAAAACTGTATGTATATATATAAATGTAAAGAAGTAAAATATTTTAAATACCCTAATACCTGCTTCAGCCTAAAATGGTATGTGTCTAAATAAGAGATTATTTAATTTGTTCATTTATGTTCAGTTTATACAAAATAAGTCACATGAGGTAAAAAAATTGATTTTGTAACATGATGACCATAATAATAAGAAAGGATCATAGGTATAATAATGCATCTTGTAATTAATATAATAGTGATATAGGATCCATGGTAACAACCATGAAATCCTTTACCTCATTGGTCAAGACAACATAATAATAACATGAATCCTAGATATAAGGTGTCTGAGTATAAGGAGTGTATTCGAGGAATCATAATATTTGAATGACAATGAAGGGTTCCAATGGAATCATGTTTGGAATATTTTAGTAGATATAGACCATTTTCCAAGGTAGGTATTTCCCTTGGGAACTGACTCCTTAAATTGAAATGGAAACCTTTGAATGTGAAGGAATTCCTTTAGGAATAAATCGAATATATCATGTATAAAAAATCCAATAAATATGAAATGTTCGATATGAACTAGAAGCCTTATACTTATAATTAAATAATAAGGTCATGTGATACTTAGTCCTTTTAAAAATTCAATTGTTTCATTCCATTTCCTTCCATGATAAGTGTCAAGACTAAAAGGGGCATGAAACCATTTTCTATTTTAATTAATTATTCATTAATTATTTTTACTCTATTTTCTTCCATTAAGAATGTAAATGTGTGTTATATACATTCAACCAAGTCATTCAATTACATTAATGTTTTATAAGTGAGACAAAGAATGTACTTTCCAATTACTCTTGATATTAATATTTTAAGTTGAAATATTAACATTATAAAGGTCATGTTTTACTATAAGTCACTATCCATTTGGAATTAATACTTCATTTAATTTAATTGGGATTACCATTAGCAAGGTCCATCGACACACCCAATCATCGTCCAGGGTAAACCCACATAAGATACCATGGCATAAATGAAGAAACAACCTACATGGGGTGGACAACATTGAGGTCCCAATATCCAATTACATGATGATACTATATAGAAAGTTATATAAAATATATTCAAGATAAATATAAGTGAGGCACATGAATTCAATAGGCTACACCAGAAAAAACTAGCATGCACCCAATGTCAATCGTTATTAAAATAGAGAGACTTTAGGGATGAGTTATATACCACCTACCATAATCTCATATATCTCTCATCATATATTATTATCATATATTTCATCCTAGATCAGAATAAATCTGTAGAATGGAACAACAACCTGAAAATATGGAATATGAGCCTAAATCAAAATAGAATCATCATGTGAATGAAGAAAACACTGAGATGAAGGATCGAATCAATTACGTATGTGAATTCAATTAGAGAAATGAGTATAAAATAAATAATTAGATATACTATTGAGATAAAAAACTATAGAAGACAGCTTTGGGAGCTCAAAATTAGAGTAGAAGGGTTCTCCTTTCCATTGGAATGAGAAAAATTCGAAAAAATATTCAGATATTAGATCATTTATAGAATCTTTTTCATTACAAACAATAATTTTAGGTGTTCATATTTGGCTAAGCCATGCGCAAGGAATTTATTTATGGGGGACCCCACATGGTTAGTATGAATAGTTTAACACACCATGTTCCAACAGTGCTGTATTTTATGCTACATTTTTTGGAAAGAATCACATGAATGTGTGGTCCTTGGCATACATTTAGGGACCATGAACCCTACATGGGCCCTCTATCTAGACTTCATATGCTTAGGTAAAAAACGGACATTGGATCCCTTGGTTTTTTCTAATGATGAGCCCAATGCATTTTCCCCATCAGATAAGTTTCTATGCTATGATCAAGAAAAGAACCCCCCCCCACAACCTATATAAACCCATTATGATACCATAATTGATCTAAACTAAGTAATTATACCAGAATTAAAAGGATCCATACTGGTTTGGAACTCCATATTCTTACCATATTCCCCCATGAAGGAACTGAACACCAAGTTAACATTCAAATGGAAGAAAAACACTACATATGAACAACTCTAGACATTGGTCACATACGTTGGCCTTTTGATCCTAGGTTATACAAAACCACGATTCCATGATAGTAATACTAAATGGAATGACCGACCTCAAAGAGCCTTCATGCCATGATTAATGATGAATATAGGATACTCCTTAAACAATGAATTTGAATCTAATTCACCCTCCTCAAGATCAAAATTATGAGATGGTTTGGCATGATAAAGATAAAGATGTGAAACATGTATGACTTCGTACATTTATCAACAACTATAAAGCAGTATCAATCGATATGATACTAGATAGAATCTCTCTAAGATCTCAAATGAAACAACATAATGAGTTGACAACTTCCCTTTTCACTATATCTATCTTTGAATAATCCTAGATGATACTTGTAGGAAAATAGAATCCCCAATCTTGAACTATATAGGCCATAGATAGTGATCAATATAAGATTTATCTATATAATATGAAATAGACATATGAGTTTGGATTATATGAACCTAGTCTAAAGTATATTTCAAAAGATAAAGGCCTAGTAGTGCTGGCTCTCCTGCCTCTATACAACAATGGGGTGAACAACATGACCTACCATACAAGGCCTCATATGTATCCATATGAATTGTTTCTTAGAAGATACTATTTAGGTGATCTCGGTGATATGTAAATTATTCTACCAAGAACCATCAAAATCATGGACGCATGCTTGGAGCATGTCCTCTCACACATGTATCATCTATTCTAACTATCCATCGGTGTGAGGGTCAATGTTGTTCCCAGGAGAACTCGTGTACCCATAACTCTCTATAATCCCTAACAAAATCCTGATGTGAAATGAGAATCCCTATATTAAATCATAGTAAGGGGGACCACATATAGACCAATGATTTCATGGACATAAAATCCTCCCATATAATCAACTGAGAAAGTATCCCAGATAGGAAGTATATGAGATAATTTCTCTAGATGATCCACAACTACCCAAACTAAATCACAACCTTGAGATAACTTCAGTAAGATGACTACAAAATCTATAAGAACAAATTCCATTTTCAATTTCAGTATTGGAAGTGGTTGTAAAAATCTTACATGTCAGTAGATCTTCCCTTTCACCTGTTCAAAGCTGGAAGATCAAGTGATAAATCCTGCTATCTAATACTTTATCCCAAGGTACCAATACTAGCATCACATATTTTGAAACATCATGGAGATTCCTAGATGAACTCAAACTAGGAAGAATGAGACTCTCACATCAGTTCCAATTTAATATATATAGGAACCCAAACACCCCCATTAATATGTAAGATTTCATCTCTATCAACAAACCAATCGGATGGTGGGTCCTCACTTGAAATACTCTCCTGGAGACCCAATCATTAAGATTAAAAAATTGATTTTTCTTCACCATATCATGGAGAGAACATGTAACTATCAAGAATGAGAGATAAAAATACTCATCAATATTAGGAAAGTATTGATTTAACTTTAAAAATAGGGCTATTAATTTCCATTCATTACTGTATTTCTATACATCCCAAGACTATGCTTTTTATCTAAGTGCATCAGCTACTGTATTTTCTATTCTAGGAATGTTAGCTTGCTCGAAATTGAAGAAATAAAGATATTAAAAAAATATTCACTATGTTAAATAAAATTCATGTTGTGTAAATATATATTTCAGGTTTTTATTGTCTGTATACACCATAAAGCACTCACCCATTAGATTATGTCTCCAGCAACATATGGAATGAAAAACAACTATTATCTCACGATTGTGATTTAGGTAGTTTTTATCAGGTGGAACCATGTTTTGAGATTCTTATGCAATGTATCTATCCTCCTACATTAGTAGAACACCTATCCCAATTCTTGATGCATCACAAAAAACATTATAGCCTATTCCAGGATTTAGAAGATTCAAAATTGGTTCCAAAACAAGCATTTCTTTCAGCTTGATATAAGATTTACCATATTCTTCTAACCATATATACATCACAGCATTAATTGTAAGATAATTAAGATTTTTATAAAGGTATCATAAGTAATTTATGAAATATGTTAAAAATCCAACCATTCCCATGAAACTCCATATATCAAACATTTTCTTGTGATGCTCTTAGAAAACCACAACAATCACCTACCATGGGACAAATGATACTCATGATTATGAGATAGTGTGACGCATTAAGTGATTTTTTCGATCGAGAAGTGTTACTTAAAAATCGTGGCATAAAAGTAAATTTCTCTTAGTTTATTGAAAATGGAATCATGGTTTCTAGCATGGTCACGGTGAGTATGCAAATACACCAATATTATATCCACAAATGCCATGAAAAAAGAATCTAGATAGGGAATGAACACCCTATTGGTCAAATCCATGAAATATTTTGGTTAATTCATAATTCCAAATGGTATTAAGAAATACTCATATAGGCCTAACATGTTACAAAAGGCCATATGAGGTATGTCTAAAGGCCTAACTCACACATGATGATATGCCAATTTGATGCCAATCTTCAATAATACCCTAGATCTTTGAATATGGCCATTGATATAATCTATTCTAGGTAGTGGGTATTAATTCTTAATCATAACCTAATTAAACCATTAGTAATCTACTTATAAATTAACGGTATCATATTATTTCATTGATAAAATAATTTTTGAACCCTATGAATATGTACTGGGTCTGATAAAAAATTTAGATTTTAAATCCCCCAACAATCTCTTAAACTCCAAGGGATTAGTAGGTTCCATCATGTATAATGAAATAGACATTGGAACATCTCTTGGAATGTGGCCAATCATAAACTATACATCTATATTAGGATACAATCAAGAAAAACCATTGGGAAACACATCGCTAAAATGATCTAATACTTGAGAAAAATCAATCTACAGTATAGCATATTTCCTTTTTATAACATAAACATTCATTTCATTACACAAAACTGAGGATCTTTAAGGTTTAGTGTCTTGGAAACCAGGAACATAAAACATGAGAACATAAAAAAATCATCTTAAACACTTGAAAGGATTCTCCTAACGTTCATCCTAGGTTCATTACTGTATCTCATAACCTGGGAACATACATCAAAATAATGGGTTAGCAGAAGGCCCAGTAAGGGAAACAAGAGAAACATTTTACATGTGAACTTGAGATACTTCAATAAGGTCATGAAAAGAACATTAAGGCGTGAGAAATAAATCATGAGATATATCACAATAAAAATAACATTTTTCATAACTTTAAGATGTGGATACAAAATTTAACATAGACAATCATGAACATATCACCATGGTCCATCCCCAAGGTGTTATTTAAAAATTACCAAGGTTATTCACCAAGATATTATGAAAATTGTAATCTCTAGTGGTTACATCATTACCCAATGCATTGGAGCACTATCAGGGCGCACCCATAAATTTTCCTTTATTATCATGTGAGCCACATATATCATCATCATAAATTTCATAAATAACCCATATATCATAAAATAAATGGGTTTCATTTCATAATCATAACGTTTTAAAAACTGCTTTAAAGACATGATCATTATGTCACTTTAAACCCACGGAAGGGGAGAGCGGGTATCATGTATGTAAATACCATAATTTAAAATAGAACATTTTGATATATATGTGAATACCCTATTATAAATAAGAGCTTTGAGTATTCACTTTATAACATAAAATAATTTTGAGAAAAGAGAGAGGCATTTTGAGACAAAAATTCTGCAGCATAACGGCTATGTTTCGGGGTTTTAGAAAACATTGAAAAGAGAGGGGACATGGGTCCAACATTCATAAATGACCCATAAAACAGTAGAGGGGAAGAATAAGAAGGATATATGAACATGGTAATGAAATTTGATGGACATACCTTTTTAAATGAAAATCATGGAAGGAAGACAAAAATTAGATTTCTCTTATGAAAATTCGGCAGCCTAACGGCGTCACTTAACCTTCAACAAAAGTGATTTGAAAAGATAAAATAGGTTCTCTCATAATGTGAACATAAGAGTTCAGTATGATAGATATAGAGATCATAACCTAACATAAAAAAAGGAATTTGAAATACTTGACATGAAAGAAGATCTTTGAAAAGAATGAGAAGGGTGAAAGAATCCCCTTAAAAATTCGGCAGCCTAACGGCGTCACTTATGTTTCAAAAATGAATTGACAAGATCAAATAGGGTCTCTCATCATAAGAACATAAGATTTCTGTATGATATATATAGAGATCATACCCCAAAATAATAAAAATGAACTTGAATGACTTGACAAGAAAATAGAACTTGAAAATGAGAAGGGTTAAAGAATCTGTTGCAAAAATTTCAGCAGCCTAACAGCGCCACTTAAACATTCATAAAATGAAATTATGAGAGTAAGAGGAGGTCTCTAATCATATGAACATAAAAAGGACTCTATAATTAATATAAAAGAACATCCTCCAACATAAGAACATGGAGCATAAAATAAATGAAAAAAAGAGATCACTTGAAAAGAAAGAGAGGGGTCGGATCCCTTACCTTAAAACGTAACTCTTAAAACTCAAAGGTTGGGACATTGAGAGCTTGGGGGCACCTTGGGAGGACTTTTTGGGAGGTAAGGAGACCAGAACATCGTTGAGGATGTTTTTGGAGTCGAAAAGATGAGAGGAGGGCTTGGTATTTATAGGGAAAGTGAGGGGACAAGGCATTAATGGCCAAGGGACACCTCAAAAGTGGTTTTCTCAAAAGCATGGGCCCTCCCATGGTACTTCCTATAGAGTTAGGCCACATGGGGATCCCCACACAATAATGCATCCTCTTTAGTCTACCATCCCTTAAAATATCTCATGACATCATCATGACACAGTTATGATGTCATTAAACATACCGAAACCCTAAAACTGTATTTTTACTATTCACTGAAAATTCAACTTTCTCAGAAAAATAACAAAATTTCACATTAACCAAATATCAATGCTCTGATTTCAAAGAGGAACTCTATTTTATAAAAATAATTTTCTAAATATTCTTAATTTATTTTTTAAATAAACACACTATTCACTGAAAATTCATTTTTTTTTCAGAAAAATCCCCAAAAATTGCCTTAACATAATATCGATGATCTGAGTTCAAAAATGAAATCCATTTTATAAAAATAATTTTCTAAATATTTTTAATTTAATATTTATTTAAAAAAAAACTATTCACCCGAAAAAACTAATACTTGAATAATAATTTATGAAACTGTTATTTACCCATTTTATTGAATATCATTACTTAATCTAGGTGTCTAAATTATATTAAAACTTTCTTTGAGTGAAATTACTAATCCATTTGGTCACATTACTAATCCTAAGCGTAAAATCACTATTCATAATTTACTATTCATCAAAAATTAAATTGACTTTATTAGACTCGAAATTTCATACTGAACATAATTGTAGAACACCATTTTTTGAAAATCATTACACATTTTTATTTATTTAAGGTTTACATAAACATTTTTAAAATATCCTTTCTCTAAAATTCATCAAAAATATGCATACTATATTTATCCAGACATTTGAAAATTTATAAGCTTCATCATAAGAAGAAATCCCAATTTTTATTTAAAACAAAGGATTACACAAGGCAGTTACGGTCTCCTTATATTGCCCCTTATCACACCAGCATAGGACCTAAGTGTAAGGTGTGCTAAGGTGAGAGAATCCGAGGGAGGCTCGGCCAACATCGCACGAGTAGTAATTTATATCAGTTTTAACTTCTCTCGCGAAGGAGATCCCGTTCTAGCTTCACACGATGAATTTCAACTTGGGTTTGGTCCAGAGAAAATCCCAGTGGTGCTACCACCTTCACACGTTCTGTTAGATGGGCTTCGATCGGTCCAAGACTACTGGGTGAGGCCATCGAATCTTCTTTCTATATTAATTAACCAAGATTGCTTGTATTTAGAGACAATAATAAAAATGTTTAGTTTCCAGCGGTCATATTGACCAATGGTCAAATAACATTCAAAACCCAACAGTCTCATTTTAATTATACTCATGTTATCAAATGAAACTTTTTTTTGAGTATAAAAATAAAATAAAATAACACATAAAATTAGGAAACAACATTTGTTCAAAATTTCAGGTCGTTACATACATAAAATCCAAATCCCCCATAATGATATTAAAAATCTATTCAGTCACTCCACTTAGCCCCTCATGCTATGGTTGAGCTCTAATATCCTCAACACCCCACACACAATCATGGAGATAAATGATACCTGTGGTGATGTAATGGAATCCTTATGGAGATAATAGTTTATGAAGGTGTGATAAGTAACCAACCAATCCATCTCGAGAATGACATCAGTTCCTGTCATCTCAAGGACCAAGAGGTCTCATAAGATGGGATCCCCACCTTCCTAAAATGGTCAGTGCCTGAATTAGCATATTCCCTATAACCATACTCCCAATGGTATGTCTAGGGACATCAATTCATATTCAAACTAAATTTTTATCCCAATACTTTCCATGGTCTATAATGAGATAAAAGATCATGGATAATCTATATTGAATAATGTAGATACAGCAGCAGATGCTAAAAGAATAGTATGTCACAATTTAAATGGTGATGAACATTGATCCTTTGGTATGTACTATAAATCATGTAACTATTATGATCCATGGCCCTATTCCATAGCTATACTACCCTGAGTATGTCTACTCTACGAGCACTAATAATTTGATGTTTGGATAACCTGACCACAATATCATCCTCAAACTATTTTACTAGTGCTACTCCAACTCCCTAACTAACATGGTCCAATTGATACTTCACCTATAAATGGAGATAGTGAAAAGTATCTTCTTTTATAAGCAGGTGGGAAGATCTGATAGATTCTATGAATATACCCTATATGGTTGAAAGTACGACACTCCACATGGTCTTTATCACATTACGACATTACACTAAAACATTGCTCGGTTTGAATGTTTTTTTGGATTATAGGGGGTTATAACCCCTTCTAAATTGAATAGCGATGGTAACCCATAACAGTCGCTAATGTGAATACAACATGGTGTTTGTGGAAGTTTAGGTAAACCACTAGTAAGGTAGCTTCAAATTAGTAGTAGTTAAATTAGAAGGGGTTAAAACCCCTCCAATTTCCCCACAAAATTACTGTTTATTGGGGGGTTTAACCGAAAATAATTTATTTACCATATTAATGGAAATTCAAAAATGACTCTAAATGACTGATAAGGCCCATATTAAAGGTGGTTTTATGGACCCCCTCTAAATGAGGGAAAATTAGTTGGGGTTTTAACCCCTTTAATTATTCCAGCTATTAGAGACTGTTTAGAAAACTGCCCCTAAAAATAATTTTTTATTTTTTAGAAAACCAACACTCTAAATTTTCCATGACCCCCTTTCTAGTTCCCCCATTCCCCCACCCATTCCTACATCTATGTAGTCCCTCCTTTCCTTCCCTCTAGATACTCCCTCCAGTGTGTGGTGTCTATCCCCCTTCCTCCACTATTCTTGCCCCACAAGTTCCCCCATTGAAAATCTAAGAACCCTAGTAGTCATGTCCTCTCGTGTCCCGGTACCATCCTTTATGACCCAATGTTTGGGAATTTTAGTCGCCCTTCACTATAAAACTGCCACTTGTGGTTATCAAATCTTTCATCAGATGAATGTATCTCCCATGACTCTACCCCAATGCCAACTCCATTTCTAAAATATAATTACACATTATAATATTTATACATATGATGGAGATTATTTAAATAAATATTATTTGATTAATTTTTAAAAACATAAAAAATAACCAATATAGATTTATATAAATTAATTCATAAATGTTTTTATTATGTATTTATATTATATTTCATTTATTCTATTTAGTGTATACATTTATATAAACTATATATTTTATATGTATATTTACATACATTTGAGTTAATATATTTTAGTATTCAATTTATTTTATGTATATAAACATATATTTTTATTCTTATTAAAATAATTTATTTAAATAATTTATATTCTTAAATACATATGTATATATTTTATACATGTTTATTTATATAGTGTATATTTATACATAAGTATTTATTTAATATATTTATGTAATTTATTTTAAAAAATAATTATATATTATAATTCAATACATAAAATTATTATTATATACATTAATATATATATATGTTTAAATTAAATAGTATTAAATATAATTAATAAATAAATAATATATAATGAAATACGTATATATGAAATATAATTTATACAAATATTTATATTATAAATAATTAATATTATATTAACTACAATTTATACATATATTTAAATAATGTTATATGAAATATAATTTTATATTATATATAATTAGTTTGTATATTATAGATAATTAAAATTATATGAAATACTTTTTTAAAAAAATATTTATATAATGTATTTTGATTAATATATTTATTATTATGTACATTAATATATATGTATTTCAATAAATATAATTGTATAATATTTTATACATTAATATATATTTTTCATAAATTATATATTATATAATTGCAATTATATATAATATAATATAATAAACATATTATTTTAAAAAATATATTATAATTATTATTATATAAATTATGAAAACTATAATGTTTCGTTTTTACATGACATATTTTTTAAATAAATTATATTTTTGTATATATATATGTAATATGATTATGATTTTATATTATATATAATTAATATTATATGAAATTCAATTTATACAAATGAATATATATTAATGTACATAATATTATACAAGTATATTTATATATACGTATAAATACAATTAAATAAAATCATATAAATATTTTCATATAATGTATTTAAATAAATTTATATATAGTGTTTTAAATATATATAAATATTGATTTTTTAAATAGTGGGGGTTCACAACCCCCTTCAATTGAAATACATTATAGGGTTTCTTGAACCCCCTCTAATTTAGGACATCAAAGGGGGTTCTCATCACCCTCTATTTTAAGAGATTATAAAGGGGTTTTAACCCCCACTAATTTATAATAAAAGAAGGTGTCAAGAATCGTTGTGAGTCTAATTGATTCGTGGTGGTTGTGAACCAGCTCTATTTTTTTAAATTAGAGTGGGTTCAAAACCCCTTATAAAATCCAACCAAAAATTTGAAAAATATTGTCAATAAATTTAGAGGGGGTCATAACCCCTTTAAATATTATTATTATAAAGGGTTGTACATAACCCTCTTTAATTTATAGAGAAAATGATTTTATAGGGGGTTCATAAGCATCTCTAAAATTTGAGGAATATGAGGGGGTGTGTATAACCCCCTCCAATTATAAAAAATCTATTTTAGCGAGGTTTGTACATAAGCCACTATAAATAACATCCACTAATATTCTATTTTTTTAGTGTCAGATTACCATACCATCCACACTTGTGGAATGTAATAGAGATTCGTGTGAAGATACCCTTTCTGCCACTTCTCTGATGAGAAACATCATGGAATTCTTCTTACTACCAGAAAAACCACCTTCCTCCCTCGACACCGATCCTCTATGATCAGAAAGATATTCTTCCCTTAGGTCATTCTAGTTATAATATCTTGATTGAAAATCATAGAAAATGTTGGTAGGTGGAAAACATTACACTAAGTACGTATGGAATAGGTAAGCCCATCCTTAAAGCATCTAGTAAATGATAGCTCATAACAGGATAAAAGTAGTGAAAAGCATTGGCACTCTGTAAAACAAGACGAATAGTCCATGAATAACATATAACCCACATACATTAGGATCATGACATCAAACCATATCATCTTAGGGTAAAAAATACTATATATAAGGGGACACCCACCAATCTCAAGGGGGAACTCCCTGTACTTGCATACACTCTTAGTCATGGTCCCCAATAGAGTATCAACTATCATAACACCCTCAAAAAAAGTATGATGAGCCATAGGATATCCACCACTGGGATAATATGAAACTATAAAATGCACATATATTTAGAATATCATATACAAGAGTAGAGGGTACTAATATTATACCTATCACATCAGTGAGCCTAACTGATATGCTTAACAGGGGTAGGATGTAAAAAATATATATGGCCAGAACCTTGACCATGAAAAACAACCTCACTAACCAGAGTATTCCTACCCTACTATCTAGGCACAACTGGTACCTAGATCCCCCAACCACAACCACCACCTTTTCATGAATGACCAACAATGATCCTATTACTGAATTGACGAAGATCTTTGAAACTCACTCTCGAACATGGAGTCAAAGACAAACCATTCCACTAACTACTGGAAGGAATTTATTAAAAAAGTTTCACATGACACATCCTTCAACAAGCTCAGCACTCGACTGGGTCACGATCACACTGATTCTTCATGTGTCTTCATATTTTAAAATTATGATAGAAAAAATCACTAACAAATCAAATATTCTTGCTAGTAATCATCACATAGGAAGCCTCGAAGAATTCATTCCCACAAATAGATGCTGAAAAATTGGTTTGGGAGACTATATTTCCCTACTATTCACCACTATCATTACTCAGGTTCCACTCTATAATTATTGCATGATTCACTATCTCTTTAATGGTCTTGAACCTATGTTCCTTGACCTGATATTTATCATCATGTCTGAGACATTCCTTGAAGTGTATCACCCATGTTTCATTATAAATAAGTTGTATTTGTAGAAAACACTAAACCTCTGTATAGAGTGATGAATATTCCATAATATTCATCATGCTCATCTCTAGATTCATGAACTCACTGGCCTTCTCTTCTCTTCGATTCACAGGATAAAATTTTTCATAAAATCTATTTTATAAATCACTACACACCATATCTCATAGCCTATTAGACTATTTCAAAAAAATTCACCAGCTATTTGATAATCCTTGATGAATATAAGTCATGATCTGCACATTCCTCTTAGTAGGTGTCTCCATATGCTAGAAGATCAAAAATTTGGTATCAAGAAAAAACTCTTCATCATTTGGACCTACATTCCTTGAAAACATGGGAGGATCCATCTTCTAGAGAACATACATTAGATCTACCATAGAAAAACCATACTATAATGTTCACTAAATTTTTCATACAGTGTAAAAACTAATTTTTTAACTTTGAATCATCACCCATGTTTAAAAAAACTGATGGTGTTGTTGTAGGCACTATATAAGGATCCGCATGTCACCCATGACCCACCTCCATTGGAGAATGTATATTTCCATCCTCATTGTGTATGACTGGAGGTCATCTTATTCTCAGGTGTCTACATTTCCAAAAAAAATACCTTTTTAAATGATCAATAACTAGAAGTTCATAGATAAATGTGTCAGATATGTCAAAAACATCATATAAATAGGGCACACCCCCTGCATGCTCTTAAATACCGGAGTGGGTAAAAAGAAATATTCATAAACACTACTACAGAGACTGCCTAATGCCCACTTAAAAACTGGGTCAAGGTCAAGTTCTATGTTTCATAATTTAATGTTTTAGTTGAATTTATATTCATTTCACACATTATATTAAATAGTTTATCTAAATGGTTCACCAATTACTATCTATAAGGGACCATAAACTAGAGTAACTGAAATATGGTGTCCACTTAATCCATACCATAACACTTTCCAGTCCATTAGACTAGTGGGCCATGATTGAACGTGCCACAATCGGATTCTTAGGGTGTCTTATGTAGCCTAATTATGAAAATAATTCTTAGTTTATGGTAGAAACTCTATATAAAAACCAATTTTCTCAATTTACAATACATATCATTTATCAAATTATAGGTATATCACACGAGACAGATATCACAATGTCTTGTAGTTAATCAATGTATCTCATATGGAATAGAAAAATACACAAAATTTAAAACCTATAATGTTATTAAAATGGTGAAAGAGATTCATACCCTTATCTCATTAGGAAATGCTAAAAAATATTCAATCATATCAATTATTAAATTACAATTAAAGTGCATCAGTCAATGGTAGAATCAAATGGATTATAATAGTCAAAATTTAGAAAATAACAATTTCCATTCTAGGTAATTTAGATTTTCTTATACATGGGTCAGCTACCCCATGGAATAGATCATTTACAATTTCCAACACCTTCCTATTTCCTAAATATTTTATTAAAATATTAAAGATACTAAAAAAGTGGTTACTTTGATACCACTTTATAATGTCCCAACCCAGATTCCACTAATAGTGTCCCAAGGATGTGGGTCACATGGCCTCAAGTGAAATTCCATGTATAACCGAGGTTTTCAACTAGAAAAGAGAGCATAATGTTTATATGTGGGAAGACTATGTCCTTATGTCAGAGTGTATAACATCGATATTAATCATATCAGTCAATAGTAAAAGCTGATATATTAACTAAAATGAAGTCATAATATGGACATCCAAAGTAAAGTAGTGGAAAAAACAATGAATAATGTAATCTCTTGTACAATATGATATGTCATTTCCTGTCCCTATAAAGTAGAAAAATAGGTATATAGAAATTTGTACATTACATGTATCAAAATAAAAAAAATACCAAAGTTCTATCTATAGACTACATCATGATTCTAGATTAGTTTTGTGCTCTCTTACTTCTAAGGAATAATAAAATTAAGAATATTATAATGAGTTCTTTTCCAAGATCCCAACCCGTATCCATGAAGTCTATTCGAGAAACCAAGGACGGACCCAAAAATTTGTGAGATAAAACTTAGTAGGACACCGCCAATGTTGTCTAAAACAAATCTTGGTTGTGTAATAAAAGCTATTGTAATGTGTAGTTTATAACATATATGGTAGTTGTATAAGTAAAATACCCAATAATAAATACCAAATATATTCTATTTGGCCAGGTTGAGAAATGATTTTCACAAAACAATGGTTAGGCTCCCATAACAAGGGAAATGGTATAACATGCCTCAAACAGCCATGGTGTCACCATGTAACAATGTGTAAACCACTACCACAACCAAGCTATATAATCAATTATAAAATTTTCACAATGGCCATTATGTAAAAAGAAGTCACCAACAATGGCCTCACAGTATAATCATGTGTGTTAGAACCTATGCGTATAGATACAATATATAGAAGATCAAGAAATCCTCGACTAGTCTTAGGGGAATCTCAATGGAATCAAAGCTAATATTTTGTGGGGTACAAGGAGAATTTCAATAGATAATGTCAAATGTGAGCCCAAGTAAGATTGTTCTAAGGGGTATCAAGGCTGATGTTATCCTACAAAATCAATACCCAAGGTTTAATATTATCTAAGGCATCCAATAATGCTATAAAGATCCATGGGAGAACCATCCATGACATTTAATTAAATCAGGATCCAAGTTATACCAACCAAGCCATCTATTACCATTCAATTCATTAAATCATTCATCAATTCACACTCCAAAACATTTTGTGAATTCATTAAAGTTATATAATATTTCACTTTTAAATAGATAAATAACACACATCGTGGATAACATAAAAAAGGATGAAAACCAACTCTAGATCATCTCAAAAAAATTAATTAAATTCATGAAAGGAGAAATCTACATAGGAAATCACACCCCCCGATGGGTGGTATAATAATTGAAAAATTCAATGGTAGATAATAAAGGAACGCCCCCATGGGTGGTCTGAGTTGGGGAAACAACCTCTAAAAACTCAAAGAAAACTAGTGGGAAACAAAAATAGGTTCTAATTTGATAAATTCATTCATTCAGTTATTTTTAGAAGAATCTCCAGAGTTTCCGTGATGCAGAACAATTACAACCAGCTCTAGAAGGCCCTAAAACGTAAGGTAAAGGAATAAACAACCTACCCCAGGTCTGTAGTATATCACTCATCCAATAACAGCTTCTAATTTGATCCTGATATGAAGAATAATTAGTAATAGAAAATGAACCAAGAAATAGGGAATATTATCTTGCACCTAAATGAATCCATCGATTCCATGTCGAACGAATAATGACATAAGAGTATCAAAGAAATTACGAGTTCAAATTTGATGATACCGATGGTGTTTAGTTTTTTGTTTTAATGTAAAATTGGATAAATGGATTTCAATTTCCCTTAAAAGTATCTCCCAATGGTGAACCATTTAAAATAGATAATGAAAAATAATATATTTATATTTTAATATGTTTTAAAGGAAAATGAACATTGTACCCAAAAATACCAGGCCGCAAGGTTTGGACACATTGCTAGACAAACAATGCACCAACCATGCACATATCACTACTTCCAGGGGAACCCAACATAGTTTGAATACATAGTTTGTCCGACCATGTGAAAATCTTTTGATTTTTCAATATACAAAGATTGATTTTCCTCAGACAGGCATGCAGACTAACCTGCATGATTTCCTCAATCGTGCAGCTTCCTAAAACCCAATATTAAGCCCCCCACTTTTAGAGGTAACCATGAAGCCTATCTCATATGGTTTTTTCTTATCCATTCCACCTATGAATTTTTGTAAAAAACTAGGGCTCCAGGATCTGAACAAGCCATCGACACCCCTCGATAAACCAATGACCTAAAAAGGTATTTACATTAGGCCATAAATACCTTCAAACCAAAATAAATGATATATATACCTTATAAGAACAACTCAATCTTACATAATATGGGTGCATTATAAGAATATTTGTATTATTTGGAATTATATCATTGTATTCCTTGGAATCACATTCCTACAAAAATATCCCTTGTCAAATATTTCTTACCATATAAAGTATGTTGTATGTATGGGATATTAATAACTCAAATATTATATCACTAAATTATAAAGTTTTAACTTCAACATTATTCTTCCATTCTTGTTTCCTACAACAATAATATTTTTTATATGGTATTTTATAATATTATTTGTTAAAATTAAGTTTTAATTCCATAAGGGTTCATTACACTTGTTATAATATAGATTTAAAAAAAGGTAATTTCATTTTATTAAAAAGGATGCATTCATAATCAAATGTTTTATATTTGGATCCATATTTCCCATACAAGACAACATTTTATTTCTAAGGATCCATTATTAGTGATTATTATTGAAGGAAAATTTTTTCTAAATATTTAACTTAACCTTTTCAATAGTAACTTTTATAAGTGACATGTATGTTCTTATTTTATGTCACTGTTAAAAATATTTTTCCAAAAGACCTTTTATGTTTTCAACACAATTTTCCTTTTCATATTTGAAAGGATTTATATGCATATGATTTATTTTTTATGTTTTATCATTTAATAGGTATATATGTATTTTTATACATTCATTATTTGGTTAATTGAAATTATTCTATCAAATGAATCGATTAATGATCACTTCCAATGTGATGCTATTCGAAACATTCTTTTTGAATGATGTTTTTCATTTATGTCAAAATCCTTCTATATTTATTTTATCATACTGAGGATATGTTCTTTTTCAAACATCCACCATCTTTATCTAGGTGGATTATGTAATGTACATTCCGATAAAAGATATGATCCCTCAATTTTTTTCATACCTATCTACCTACCATGAATACACATAAATTTTCATCAAATTACATTACATTATGGATATCCTTTTTCTAATTTCTTGATTAAATGGTATTGACCTATATTCTATAAATTTATGGATCAGAGAAATTATTGACATAACCATATACCCTTTATTATTTAAGGTGTTTGATAGACATATTATTACATAGAATGATATTTTATTTATTGATTGAGTAGTTTTTGAAAATCATTTTAAATTTTATTATAATATGGATGTTTATTGATTACTCAACAATGTTTACTATGTATTATTTAATCATACAATATATTTAATAGGATGGGTTGCGATCATGTAATCTATTTTATTAACACATGGAAAAGTATTGATGTTATGTGTTTTTACTCCAATACAGATGATTATTAATAAGGTTTATTTTGTATTATCTACTCATAATCTCAAATGATGAATGAATTAGACTTAAAAAAGTGATTACTGGGGCATAACATGTTATATTCCCTCAAGGAATTAATAGGTATCAGAAGAAAAACATTTTGGCTATTTGGTGTATACCATCCAAATTCAACTAGATATATTGAATATTGTGTTGATGTAAGTAATATTTATTGGATATAAAAATGATGGCTATATGATGTACTAGATGAGTCCTTGACATTAAAATAAATATATAAAACATTATGTATTCCATCACTAAGAATTTAGTTATTGGTATCCATACGATCTATAAATTTTCACTTCTATTCGTGGATATATAATACTATCTTATTTAGTTGATTATAAAATTTTAATTATTAATTATTCCCTCCATAATAATTGTACAATGTTAATTTCATGGTGGACTTAGTTGTATGCTTTCTCATGTTGAGCAACTGAACTCACCCCATCCTATGTTTCCATTTTACATGGTTATGAATAAATGTATTACACCTGATATAAATGTAAAAATATAATATTGGGGGAATTTTTTTGATTTGTTGAAGACTTAATATATATTACATAGTTCTTCATTTAGTGTAAAAAATAAAATTCACATTAGTTGACAAACACATGTGCTATTTTAATTTGTTATTTGTATTTCTTATCTAAAGATCAAATCATTACATCTTTGGGGGATTCTTGTAATATAATATTTTCTTTATTTCAGATAATTATGGGATATTTATGCCTGGAAATCTTCAGTTTTCACCAAATCCATCTTATAAAGTATTTTTTATGGTAGTTGATTTGAGAGTGAGAATAAGGGGTGTCCCATCAATGAAATCTGATGTAATTTTATGAATAACATTAAATAAGAATGAATGGGTGGATCTATTAAAGAATCATCCAAAAATTATGCACAACCTAGTCGTAAGGGGAAAAATAAATAGGGAAAATAGAATAGAGAAAAATAAAAAAAATAAAAAATAGAAATAATTTAATTAAAAAATATAAAAAACAATGTTTCTACCTCAGATATATGAAAATGGTCCCACGTATTGAACGCTTCTATTAGGGATGTATAGAAAAAGTAGACTTTATATCCCCTCTATAAAATTTAATGTTGACCTAAATTTTTCCTTTCCGAGAGCTAGTTCTATAGAATTACTATATTAAAACTTATGTTTGTTTTTATTTTTTGTGATATTGAAAAAATAAAGTAAAATGAATACTATTTTGATATATGATTTTATGGATTCAAAAAAAGTCAGGGTGAATGGGAATAAACATATTTTAATTGTAAGAGTTCTTCATTTCCATAAAGTTGTTCTTGGATAATAATATAGTAATAAAAAAATCATTTATTGCTTAATTATATCTAGTTTTTTTACTCAACTCACTCAATGAAAGAATCCATATGTATATCAAACTCAATTACTCTATAGTAAATATATTGGGAACACAATCAACCATGTCCACCAATATTCCAACACCTTGATCTATCATATTCATTTAAACCCACAATCTAGAATTCTATAATTATATATTGTGTATACCATCACAATGGTGGGATATAGATTTTCATAGATGATATAATCCATCATTAAATGGGAAGAGAAGATAATGACCATAAATCCACTTTCCTACAACTCTCCGGTGCATCAAGGATGGTAATTAAAAATTAATGATCTAAAAATAGGGGATTAAGATTCATATGCAATATCCTTGGATGATAATCCCTTGAGTTAATTATATATAACATTAGAAAATATAGATAAGTAAACATTGTGAATAGAAATGATAACTTCTAATTTATTAAAATAATACAAATAATTACTATAAAATTAATATCATAATACACTATCGAGGAATATTTTTTTAAAAATAGTTATGGGGAAATTATTTATAATCAGTGATCGGGATATATCCTTTCTCTAAAAAATTTAGTGTAGTAAGAAATGATCTATCTTTTTCCTTGGATGACTTCCACATGTATAGGTTGAGGGTCCAGATTCATCAGGTGGCTATATTATCAAAGGATCCCAACATCAAATATATCCTAATATCATTGGTTTGATTAGTAACTAGATGTGATGAATTTGTAAGTATCCATATTATGTAAATATATTTAGTGAAATTGTAGAAATTAGTTTTAGTAAAGCTCCATTTATTTTAGGAATTTCATATTTTAATTTGTTTCTAAAAATTTTAGAAGAGTCTAAAAATATTTGTTTCCATCAATTCCTTAGAAAATTTCCTATATATAAAATATTTTATTAAAAAAATCAATATTTTTCATAATTTCTGGGGAGAAATATGTTATTTAATATATTTTATAATAATTTTTTTTCATTTCCTTACTCTAAATGCTACACATCTTACTGTAAGGCAAACACTATTATAATTTTCACATCCTCCCAGAATATATTTTTCATAAGGATTGGGGGGGGGGATTTCCATTTTCATTTATAATTTATATAGTAGGAGATACCATAAAATTTGTGCATTATTTATTCGTGTTATTCTATAACTTATATAAAATAATAAAAAAAAAATTATAATATTGTTACCAATTTTTTAAAAAAAATAAAAAATTTCATTTAATGATTTTTGAATTAATTGAAATAAATGAATAAACCATCTAAAAAAGATTTAAAAAATTTAATAATTCGACTACAGATATACATAAATATAAAAAATCATTTAATTAAGAAGGTTTTATACTATTCCATTGAAAAACAACATAATGGAAAGAAAATATTGGATATCTTTAATATAAATGGGGCCCTTATTAATAATGTACACCCCAAAATTATTACCCAAATATAAGTAACACCAATACCTCAACATGTGCACTACTAATTACAGATCTAGATTATGAATCAAGTAGTTTTTCTTATATGGTATCTATGGCCTAGACCCATAAGTGACTAATCACATATCCTATATCCACACCAACCCAAGACCAACCCATGACACATCATAATACGATATTTTCTCCTCCATATTAGCGAATTTCATTATCAATGTTGATTTAAAACATATATTAAGCTTATATAATTTATTATCACAAGGATAAAGCCAATCAAAAATACACTCTTATTTTTTTGGGCCTTTACTGGCACTTTTAATTGGGGGAATTCCTGAATGAATCTGTTGTAGTAGTCTGCAAATTCCTGGAAGCTATGAATCCTAAAGGTGTTTTTGTTTCACAACAAAAAAATCCATGAAATTGATATTTTTAGGATCTAATGACATTATTACCTATAACATCACATGTTTTAAACGGAAAACCATTATGATCTAGAATAAATTCATCAGGTTCTTGGAATAAAACTGATCATCTCTCATTATGCTCAAGTCAACTACATGATTTAAAGAATGATACTCCCATTTAAAGAAGTGTAAAAATATATTTTTGAATAAAAATACTACAAATGAATCCAAATATGGATAGAATACCCTATTAATTATGTCCATTGAAACTATTGGAATTCTTGTTAAATAAAAAAACATAATAAGGAACTCAAATAATACATACTGTTTCCTAAAATCAACAAGAGGAACCTAAACTGGACTCACCAAAAGTTGTTAATTTATTTTTCACAATTCTACTTTTTTTACCACTTTTCTCAATATAGTTTACCAAACTAGATATATATATATTTAAAGAAAATATAAGTATTTCTTGATCATCACTTGGTTCAACCTTCATTAAATCACACATAATCATAAGGAACTGTTGACTTGATTATAAAAAATATTGGAACACCCTAAAGAAATTCACAAAATAAAAAAAAAATCCATTCCCCTAAAGGACCTCTAGTTGAACCATGAAATCTCTATGTTTATAAAATATATCATATATAGTAGCATAAAAATGGGATACATTCTTATTATTAGATTATTTGTAAAATACACCATTCACTTAGGTGGAAAATCCAAGAAATCTAAAACAAAAATATCATAGATCAACTCAAGTATAAGAGGAAATACCAACCTTCCCATATCATCCTCATCCAATAGAAAAATAATTTTAAACATGAAAAAATCACCATAATTTTCCAAATTTTATGTAAAAATAGTTTTGTAATTTTTAATACATAGGAATATTTGAAATGAAATTTTCAATGATAAGCATAGATTTAGAATAGGAATTCAAAAACCAATGGGAAATCATATTGATATTTTGAAAATACAAAATTTAATGTGTGGAAAATAATATTTTTGTGAAATAATTTAAGAACATATAAAGGAATTCTTAGATAGGAAAAATGGGACCACTATTAACTTTAATAATCATGTTTTTTGTTAGGTGTGAAATAAGCTTTATCGGTGTTGGAAATTTCAGTTCATCACAATAACTAACAGATATTATACATGAATAAATAAAATAAATTTATTAATTTTTCATAAAATAGTTGTCTAAACCCAGAATATCCTCTAGTTAAATACTATTAGATCCAATCCTTAGGGTTAGATGAATAACCATGGGGGATTGAGGTCAAGGTATTTCCAATGCGGGGGAGAATTTTTAAAATATGAAAAAGGTGGATTGAGGATCCATGATCAAGTTAGTACAAGTATTTTCATCAACACTGGAGATATTTTATCACATTAATTTCAAATATTTGAAATCCTTCTTCATAAAAAATGGATCCAAACTTTTGGTAGGACTTTTATTTAGTTTTTTTTTAATTTTTCCAGTTTAGAGTTTTCAATGATGAACATCAATTAATTATTTCATAAATTAATTCAAGGATCATTTTTGTTGACTTTATATTAATGATATTTGTCCCAATAATTTGGAAATCATAATTATTCTGAAATCATAATGATTAATCATTTATAAAATTCCATCAATGAAATGTAACAAAACATTACTTCCATTTGTTTTCCAATTTTTCATTTTAGGCCCTCTCCCTTTTTCTACATAAATTTACCATTCATATTCATTTGATTGACGATTTAATTATACCCTAAGAATACAATTATTATGAGACCATTTTTTAGAATAGTGATTCTATGTAATGATTTCATTATTGGGATTAGAGACATGGATTAAGAATAAAGGTGAAGAAAAATATCTTATGGATGTGAGGGTGGTGATGGTTTCATGATTTGGATCAGGTGAGCTCTTCATAGGTGTGATAATGCGGTTTTTCCATGAAACGTTTTGATGAATTGTGTCCCCAAGTGTTGAACTTATACAATTGAACATAGTTCCAACTGTTATAGGAATGTCTCAAATATGAAGAAATGGAGATTATAATATCGGTAAAGAAACACGAAGATATAGAGTTTTTGTAAAAATTTTATATTCATGGAGTTTTGTCTGAAAAAAATCACATGATGTCGTCTACATGCTGAACCACTATATCTTTTGGAGATGTTGGATATTACATGGTATTTTTTATATCAATAGTTCATGTAAACCACTATGGTAAAATCATGGTGTGTACCATCTGGATTATAGTGACACATATTTGGGAAAGAGAATTGTATAGATACTCTTGAAGAGCACATAGATAATGGAATAATCCAATGCCTGAGAACCTATATTTACCTCTACACATGGTACATGACAAAAAACACCATGTTTATGTAGAAGAACATTTCGTGTGGGATGGTATGACATAGGTAGTACCGGGATTAGTGATACACTCTATCTGTCTTCTTGAACATGCCACGTACTTCCATAATACATGGAAAAGTTTATCTAGTCATTAATTTCCCCTATTAATATGTATAGAGGATTAAGTATATCTTTCAATGGGAAATTTATCCTACGAAATATTGAAATATAATACATATTAGTTTGAGTGGGGTGGGGATCCTATACATATGGTATTTAGATAGATTTTGGTATTGGATAGCCATTATTTTTTAGGGATACTATATTATTGGAGCATAATTCATACCATAAATAGAGCCCATATGGTAGAGGTATCCTCGACAAGAGTATGTTATTTCACTCACATTTACAATGTAGTTATCCTCTAGTTTTATTAGAGTCAAGGGTCAATGGATAATTCTTGAGACTATATAAAGATAGAGATTAAATTAAATTTTATGTGTGGATGGTGGAAACAAACAATACTCTATGTCTTGAGTACATTTGACGAGAATATTCATGTTATCATCCTCACAATCTTTCCTTTTTCACCCTCTGCATTGTGTTATAAGATGATTGAATCTCTATTGATTCCTTATGCATTATGATTTTAGAGAATTTTACCATGGATGTATATTTTCACCCTTGCATGCATTCTACCTCTATGTTTTATGTCTTATAATGATTATTGGCCCATTGAAGTAATACCATGAGAAAAAAAGTAGGTCGATCATAGTCTTATTGTATAGTAGAGATACCAGGTGAGATGAACATGATTTTGGTGACATAACCCCTTATTATAGGTTGAACTATATATCCAGATAATGGGATTCTATTTTCCAATTTTAATAATTTATTTACATTATTTTTTTAATATATAGTGGGATTATAATAGTTGATGCATTCATTGTGGACTTACCTAAAGGTTAATTTATTGTACTATATAGTGGTTGTGATATGTTTCCATGTGTACAAGTACAATAGGGTATGACATCCCATAAGTTAATATTCGTACTTTATGATAGACACCAAACGTGATCTTGTTGATGGCTGGCTTGGGGTGTCACACTCATATCATTTTCATCCAGGTGGTTCGAGTCATGATAAAGATGTATTAGATATTAGATTATCATAGTATTAAATTATCCATATATTCTATCTCTAAGGATTATTTTTGGACATGGGAAACAATGATAATGTGTATCATGTTTGACTATTAAGCTAGGTGACCTGGTGATGGTGAGGAAACCAACATATCCATACACCAGGACTCTGATAACCTGATTATTAGCTCGAATCACATGGAAATTGGGCATATGAGATTTTTTACTTCCATCATATAATAATGGTTTGTGGTTTCTATGTTGTTATTTCATTAGAACTATATATATGATCTTCGATCATGGTCTATGTTGAATACTGTAGGATTCCTCCATGAAGACAACCAACAAAAATACTACCACAAGATCAGGGAGATGAGACACCTAGAAATAAGGCATCATTATGAGCACCTAATTATGATATGACCCCTATAAGAGGATAGTGAGTGGTTTCTCCACCCATTAATTATAATGTTGACCAACCTCTAACGGTTTAGATAGATTTTCACTATCAGGATTAGTAGAAGTTTGTATTTGAGGAACTGATAGATGATGCATGAAGGATGGGTGCACTTCATGAGTTTCAAAGGCATAATACACCTAGGTTTTGGGGTGAGACATGCCCCTAATTGGTTAAGGAATGTTTAGAGTTTCTGGATAGTGTATTCCTCTTGGTAAGGATCCTCGTGATCAAATTCTAGTCCTGGGGGTGAGACTTCTCAAGGGCTCAGTCATTTGATGGTGGAATCTTTTCACACAAGTGCTTGATGAGGTTACCCTCACCTAGATTATGTTTGAGAATATATTAGTAAATGATTAACCTTTAGTGACCTATTTAAAGTGATTATTCATGAGATTTTTGACATTCCATAGGGAAACAGGTTAGTCATATAGTATTCTACGAGGATTACTGACCTCTCATGTAAATCAATGTATATTGACCATGATTGATATTTTTATGCTTGGATCATTGAGCATGTGATTTTATTAATATCATTGTTTGAGTTATAACCCTTTAAATTCTATCCAATAATAGTGTATTATGGTGATAACATATGGTAGAGTGATTCTTGGCTAAACTTCAACATGTGTCATGATGATCTAGTTGTCATAGTGATGTAGAGTCACCCACTTCTGGCGGGTAGTGATGTTCTCTTGGGTTATGACACTTGAGGTGGTAAAATATTATGACTTAAATATGGGGATAAATGACTCAAGATTTATTTAGAGATTCCATCAATACCTAGGAGAGGAAATTCCACTACTATAATGGGTGATTTCATATTTTATGGGACTTTTGACCCACCAAACAGTGGTAGAGAGGCATGAAATAGATCAGTTTCCAATTCAAAAGCAACAACATGCGTAAATGAATATGTAGGGTTGTAGATGTTAGTATGGAGCTACTATATATTTGTATAGAGTCGAATGAAATGGTTTATTACCACCTCCACCACCTCAAAGTGGCCTATATTAGGCTCAAAGGGATGGATATGATGGATATTGACACCTTCATGTTGGAAGAGTTTATGATCCAAGGGCCTCTGAGATGGGTTGAGGTATGAAATATGTATTATCTCATTTTTTCATAGTTTTTATAGAAAAATTTGAGACCATTATTGTCTTATGGAATTCCTTATTCAAGACATAACAATTCTAACAGAGATAATTGCTTGACCGTTAAGTCTAGAGACTCCAACATGAGGATATTTGGTGTTTGCACACTTCATCTAATATTGAGGCCTCACTCCTATAGGGGAAATATTCAAATAAGTTATCATTATATATGTGATTAGATATTATGATGTTATTCGATGCATGGAATGGATTTATGTGGCCCATGTGTAAATTGAACATTACTGGTGATGGATACAATGAATATGAGTAGATGGGGTGAAATTTTATTTTTTAGGTGAGAAGTAATCTCTCGAATAATTAGTAGGGATCTTATAAAGGAGGATACAAATGATTACCCAATAATTTTTTAGTATTTACCTTAGATCAACATATATTATGATCACCTGTTTCCCTTCATTAGGGGAGGAGTATAATGAAAACATCTTCAAGGGAATTCTGATGTTACCTCCCCATAGAGAGATAAACTTCTCCATATACCTATACACATGGAGCTGCATGATATCTACTATAGAAAATTGGATGGGTCGTTTGATGCTGTGTGTGTTGTGGCTAATGATGTAGGAGCTGTATAAGATAGGCTTAAATCAAGTCTAGTGCGTCTTTAACGGAATCCCTAGTGTTGTTCACTAATAATGTTGATGAGAGTGTGAGGTTATGCATGGATTATATTCACATGAACTAAAATACTATCCATAATAATTATTTGATACCCAAAATTGAGGACCATTTTGACTAGCTTGAAGGGGATAAGTTGGTCACAAAGATTGATACTAGTCCAGCTTATAACGAGCTCTATGTTTCAGAAGATGATGTATCAATGATTACATTCCAAAATCACTATGGAAACTATTATTACTTGGTGATACCATTTGTCATGGAGATCACCCTAGTTTTGTTCATGAGACTTACTAATTGGATATTACAACCTTTCCTAGAATTTTTTTGGTGGTATTTATAGATGTCATTATCTTGTACTTAACATTAAGTGAAGATGTTGAAAGTCATCTAAGGATGATCGTGGATATACCCCAGGAGAATAATAATTATGGGATGATATCAATGAATCAATTCTAGATTTGGTAGGTCTATTTCCACATACATTTCATCATAGTGGAGAGAGTATTGGTGCACCCTAAGATTATATAAGTGGAACTATCTTAGGATTCATCCAAGTGTATGGTAGAGTAATATAACTTCCAAAGGTACGATGAATATTAATAGATATTCATTCATTATTTATCTAGAGTCATGACAGACTTTACTACATTGACCTGATTGAGGTATAGATTTATGTCATTGGAAAAATCCAAATTGGATTTTCATGACTTTTAGAAATGTTTTATGAGAAACCCTAAAATGATAATGGAAGGGGATCGTGTAGAGTACTAGGTTTTTTGAGATGCCTATAGATCTGGGCATCACTGTGTTTTGATGTAGACACATATGGTGATTTTTTATGGTTTCAAAAAGTATATACCCCATGGGTTGAATTATGAGACCCATGACTTGGATTTGGAGACATTTTCAATTTCCTTGATGACTTAGAGAAATTATATTATGGGTGACTGAATAATCATCTATTATGATCATAATATTCTCAGATACATATTCTCTATGAAATATCTAATCCTAAGAAATTAACAATGGCCAGTGTTTCTAAAATATTATGACTCTAATATAGTCTATAATTCATGGAAAAGTAACCTAGTATCATATTATCTTAGAAGGAAATCATGTTCACATTTGTTTATTGATCTCTCAAAGTAGATGGTCTCATTGATATTTTAATTTATGAATGAGGTTAGAGAATCATACCTCTAGTAGATGGTTGTTACCCAACCACTTATCAACGTATCAGGAAGGTACATATTTTACATATTAATTATAAGGTCAAATATGACTATATATTCACTAGATGATCCACTGATGGATTTTAGGATGGTTGGGAGATCATCACACTTCCATGAGGATAAATTCATGTTCCAATCATTATATGGGTGGAGGTGATGTGGTATTTTCCTGAATTCCCATTATAAATACATTCTGGAGTGAAGATAAATTAAAAAGACCTCTAGATTTAGTTTTCATACCTTTGGATAGAGATGTGTATAGATGAGTTTATCTATCGGTGTATCACATACCCAAAGGTGAAGGTTGAGTACTGTGTTCCTATGTGTTTTGACCATCCCATTGAGATGAAAATATAGAATTGCGATGGTATCAACCAGAATTTATGATGGGACTACCACATTTAGTGAGTGATCATGACACTATATGGTTGATTCTTGAATTAATCAACAAGTCAGAAGACATACTTTCCATCTGAGAAAGATGTTTTGTGGAAATATTATGATAGTTTTACATGAAATATATAGTATTGATTATTATGGTACCTTCAATGATAATTCTAGATAATGATTCTGAATTTACATCCTCATTGTGGGAAGGATTATAGAAGGTTTATGGGACTCAATTTTTGATGATCATAAAATTCCAGCGCCAAAAGAATTACCAGACTGTATATGAAATTCTTATCTAACAATAAAATGGAGTTATAATTTGGATAAATTTGGGAGGATCGTCTACACTTGAAGAAGTGATCATAAAATAAAATAAATCATTCCACCATCAGTATGAAAACATTTGAGGTTTTATTTGGGGAGCCTTTTAGGTCACCATTATGCTGGTTGGAGTGGGGAGATTTGAAACTTGTTAAACCAAAGTTGGTGAGAGAAATGATAGAGAATGTGAAGATCAATAATGAACTGATGAGGATTGAAATATCCATCATCAGTTATATTCAACTAAGAAATTTAGGCATTCAGAGTTCTATGATAGATACTATATACTCCTTAAGTTATTACATAACTAGGGATTGAAGATTTTTTTTTCATGTTTTCATGATATTTTGGAAATTTATGAGCCCTTTCTAGATACTATGTATGGTTCTCACGTTAGGGTACTTCATAGAATTACCACCACACTTAGACTTTGAAAATTATGTCTTCCACATGTCACAGTTGAGGGGATATGTGAATGAGATATCACATGACATCGACTTTGGTGAGATAGTAATTTAGGATTGAGTTACCCTCATGGAGTAAATTATGGTTATCAAAGATTAGAAGGAAGAGATCCACTATGGGTGAGCGATAACCTTAGTGAACATTTGATGGTATAAAATGAACCTCTATGAGAGGTATTGGGAGTGGGAGAACCATATATGATCTTAGTACACATACATTCATGATTAAAATTTTTTATAAAGAAAACCATTGAATGTGGGGAGTATTTAATGATTTTTCTTACTATTTAATATTTTGGAATATTTTTAATAATATTTTTGGAGTTAGGAATTGGGTCAGTTTATAATTTTGATCCATTTTGGGTCATGATATTAATATATTAAAAATATAACAAATAATATTTTACACACATACGGTTCTTAGAAATAGTGTAAAAACATTTAAAGGGTGTATTAGATAGGAAAACTAGTACTTCTACTAAATCATGTACATTGGTTTTACCCTAAGTCTTACTTTGGTTCTATTGATTTTGGACGTTTTAGTAGATTATATTCTCTAGAAGATATTGGATAAAAATAAATAAATTAGGAATATTTATTTATTGTCTATATTTTTTTAGACCTTTCATAGTCTCTATTTAAAGCCCATTAGATCCAATCTCTTTGTGTAGCTGCATAACACAAAGATATTACAGGGAAGGGACTATGGGGGAAACATTTGACAATTAGATGAAGGTAGATTGGGGATAAAAGATCGAGTTGACAAAATTATTGTAATCAATGATTGGTAAATTTTATCTTTCTACCAATAATAACAAGAAATATTTATTTACTACTGATCATTACAATCCTTAGGTAGGAATTTGATTTTTGGGTATAATTTCCCTATACTATATTTTTCAATGACAGACATGAATTTCATTTTTTCTAAATTTAATCATGGATCGTTTTTATTGAAATACTATTAATTATAATTGTTCATATAATTTAGAAAGTATAATTATTTAGTTATTATAGTGATTACTCATTCATAAGATTCTTTTTGTGATAGAAAACTTAAAACTCCTTTAATTTGACTATAAATTTTGTGTTTTCTTTTTTTTATCCCTCTATTCTATGCTTGTTAATCATAAAAATTAATTTGAGCAATGATTCATGTATACATGAGTAATCTGATCACTGTGATGTATATATTGGTGTTATGATTTGATGTTTTGGGTTCAATATTGGGATTGGAGATAGGTTGATGGTGTGATAATGAAGGCACATATCTAATGATGGTGTGGGTGATGGTGGTTTCACTAGATGGATTAGGCACGTGATTCATATGTGAGAGATTTTTTGAAGAAAGTGTGGATGGAATCCATCCACCGAAAAATAAATAAGATTGGTTAACATGATTACAAGCATTATGGGAGGGATTCATTGTTAATGTGAGGTGATGGTGGTGGGGGTGAATATGTGGGTAGATTTGATGTTTTTATGAAATTATAATGTACTATATGTTTAGTTTGGAAGAGAATATTCCATATGATATCCGCAATGAAGATTTAGGGTATTGGGAGAAATTAAATATTACATGTCGTGTGATGTATCCACACACAATGTGGCCCCCTAGGATATTAGATTAGAATATATATTTCGATGTACACAGATAGAAAAATAGACACATGAATATGAAATAGACATAGATAGATTAAAAAAATTCAAGAAGAGATATGTACCCAAGTTCATGGACCGACCACCAAATGGTGTGTATGACATTAGAACTCTCTATCTATATATATACAGAAGAAGGTCCTGAGTGAGATGACATGGAATAAGAAAAATTAGGCTTTTGGAGATAGGATGATTTTCAATTGGACCATCTTTATTATTCTAGATAACATATAAAATTACTTGTGGGATGTGATTATACACACTTTGACCCCTGGAAGAGTCTGGAAACACTCTTAATGGGATATGGATCCCCAAAAAAATTATAATCTCACCCTTGTGAGTATAAGAGGGGAAAGTATCCTCAATATACAATATTCAAATGGATTTAGATATGTCACACACATTACTAGAACATAGATACTCTCTCCTTGGAGTATAATATCACTTATATATAGTGTTTATATTGGATACAGATCCTTTATTGACGTTTGGTATTTCATCGTATTTTATAGCATAGGGATCCAAGAGTTTTATCAAAGGTAAAGGACAATGTAGAATGATTTAGACTGTAAGAATTTGAGTGTTGGATGGATATTTTACTTGTTTCTATCCGAGACAGACCATAATCTATGTCATTAGTACTTCTGATGGGAATATCTTGGTTATATTATTTTTTAATTTTACTTACTCCTCCTTTGTATTGTGTTATGATATGACTCACTCTCTATTGATTCTTAATGATTTGTAATTTCTGGGAGCCCAACTCGGTCTATATATAATCACCCCATGCATAGGATTTTCCAACATGTGTTCTGCCTTTTGAATATGGAAGACCCTTTGATAGAGTCATAGGAGGATCAGGAGTAGGTAGAGCATAGTGGTGTCGTGTAGCTAAATAGCTGATGAGAGATATCTTTTTTAATCGACCATTTCTATTTTATTTATTCTTCCACATTTTTAAAATAATATTCGATCATGATAAAATAACAACACTAGTATCCTTCATATATTGTGTTTTCTAATATCATTATCTATATCATTATCCTCTTCCATTAAATTTAAAACAAATCCACCGTTCATGTGTACGACACACTACCATCTTATGAACCAATATAATTAATTTTACATTTCCATCCATTAGGGATCGATTATGATGATGGAATTCATATTTATATTTGATATTTACGATATATATATCATTACTAAAATAAAATATATCATTTACCTTATCACATTTCCTTTCACTGAAAAAAGATAATATCATTCGTGGATACGTGAGGACTACCACCTCTACAAAGCTGTGTTATTCTTTTTTCATCAACACATAACATGGATTATTTATAAGTATATTCAAATTAGTAGTATGATTTTAATCGTATTTTTATCATTATGGAAAGATGAAATAATACTTACGTTCTTTCCATAATGATCATTAAATAATAGAAAAAATACTCATGTGTACGTATGACCTATCTTCTCTAGGATAGTAATGTAATTAGTTTTTCATAACCATATTTAATGGTTCAATTTAAAGGTATATTTGACATATAAAAGTGATAATTGTGTCATGAATATTATTATGGATATTATTAAATTATTAACACTTTTATCCTAGTCAATCTACTAAAGTATTTTTGGACTTATATATATCGAATATTGTCAAACTGACCAATGTAAACTATAATGACCATGTTATTGTATATAACTTGGTAATAAGTGATATAAAAGAAATAATAAGAATTAAAATTTTAATTAAGAAAATAATTATACTATTTTTATTATTTACGAATATAAATAATGGATGTTATGAGTTGAACTATAGATATGAGATTATGTTTTAAATCCAATTTTAAAGTTCCCCTTATAACTCCTTTTACAATGTCAAATGGAATGTTTTTTAAAAATTTATGTCATTAATATAATTTAATACATAAAATACACCTAAATGATTTGAATAATACTTTATATTTTTCATGTTTCTTTTCAGTTAAATTTTTTTCATTATTAAATGAATAGTTTTTAGAATTTAAAAGGTCATTTTTAAAAGAAACATGGTATTTTGTTACACAATTGTTTTCATAGACATGTTAATTTTTTTTTCAAGGGTCCATTTGAAGAAAGGTTCTGTTTGAAAATTTTTATGAAGGGTTGATCAAAATTATAGATAAAAAGTTAACCCAAAAAGAATATACGTTGGGTAAAACCAGTTAGCACTCTAATTCATTGGGTCTTCTAGAGGTGGAAGTTGACCGTATAGTTATAACACTTATAAATGTGATTATTAGTGTGATATGGAAATGATATCCCAATGAAACTACATGATATTTCTATGATTTTTAGTAAGTTTTCATGTAAATAAATTTAATTAAAAATGTAATTAGTTGTCTCTTTTGAAAAATATGATTACCTCTCTTGGTACAAAGTTATGTTTTTATTAAAATATGTTTTCTGGGTTTTTGTTTTTTCCATAGACTGACTACTTCCAAACATTTTATTTTTCTTAATGAGAATTTTATCTTATACAATGTTTTTAAAAAGTTTTCATACTGTATAAGTATGGATTATGGAATGGAATAATTTCATATAGAAATAATAAACATTTTTTCTGAAAATAAAACATGTTTTATTTTAGGGGTACATTATTTTGATAAACAAATATTAAGTAAAAGTCTGAACCCTGTGATTTTTGAGTTAGTTATGTAATATTTATTACCTAGTTCTATAAATCTCTAAAACTAAAATATACTTGGAAAAATAAAATAATTTCTATTTTAAAATCACTATAATATTAATATTTTGGGTTTGGTCCTGATAATTGGTATCATTGCTGGGTTTATAAAATGTTAAAGGTTTTGATAATGTAATTAAAATCACTTAATATCTTTTAATCTATGGTTATCTTATTATATATTTTTATGTTTACCAGGTTTCATCATCTAAACTATGTAAATTAATAATAGTTTTCCATTTAGAAAATGTGGGAGCTATAGTATGAAGGCACCAGCAGGATGATGTCCTTCAAAATCAGTATACCAAAATTGATGGAAATAGAAAAGAGTAGTTTTTGCTGTTATAAATCTATTGAATCAGTCTATAAATTGTGGAAAAATTCATTCTAGAGAGAATCCAAATTTACCTAATAGGAAAATGATGATAGTAGAGCTCTTTCTGAGACAACATCCACTAGATATTAGTGGAACATCAGATAGAATGGTGGTTAAAGAATGGATCAATGAACTAGAATAAATATTTGATTTTATGGAATGATCAAAACATCAAAAGGTGTCCCATGATAATTATTATTTTAAGGGTGACGATGATATATTTTGGTCTCTTGTTAATAATTATAGAGAGAAATATTTTTATAATTCCATGTAATTGGATTATTTTAAGAATAGGTTTTTGATAAATATATTTAAAAGACTATTAAACTCAGAATGTAAAATCAATTATTAGAACTAAAAAAGAGATAAACTTTCTGTAGTAGTGCATGGATCTATTATTAGAATATTTTACATGTAAGTATCATATATTTTTGGTACAATGATAGTAAAATTAATAGAATTTACACTATTTTAAAAAATTATTTATGAAGATCTTTAGGAACATGAGAATTTAAAATTTATGAGAGTGTTTTTTTATTTGTGGATAACGTGGAGAAGGATTTTGCAGACATATATGTTACTTATGATGAAAAAGAGTAAAAATAATCTTGGATAGTAGGAAATGGTGTAGTATCCGTAAAATAATATTCGAGGTAAGAAGTTCATGTTCCTATCATGGGATAAGTGTGGTCAAAAGAATCTTTAAGAATGTTTTTAAAATCCGGTAAGTGTTTCCAATGTAAAATGTTTGTATATCTGACTCATGAATATAAGGTAAATGAGGATGTTAATAATGAAAATATTACAAAAAAGTGATTAAATTGAAATGAGTTAGTTCATTATGCTAACAAGTGTACTATGTTCATTTCATAGGGGGAAATCATTACTATTAGAAGTAAAAAGGTGAGAGAAAATATTTTTCTACTACTAAAATTAAATTTATGGAAACTAAAAAATTGGTGACATGTATGTTACACATTTATTAAAATTATTTAAATACCCCATTTGACTCTAGATCATGGAATTATTTCTTTTATTTGAAATTTTCAAGAATACTAGGAATATCACATCATGAAATATTCATGATATTTTGGTTAAAACATTTGTTAGAAATATTAATAAAACAAGATTCATTATAATATTCTTATATCTATCTATGGAATGCTATTTATTACAAATCATTATTAACTAACCATTGTAGAGTTTAATATCATTTTGGATATGGATTTTATTTCAGTTTACCCTGCTATGATAGATTTTATAGATAATAATGTTTTATCCAATGATTTTATACATTTGAAAACATACCATGAATATGAGAAATTGATTAGAGATTGGGGTGAAAGATAGTAATGTACTATTTGTGAATGAATACATGGATGTATTTCTTGATGTTTTGACTAATTTTATTCTTGATCAGAAAATCAAGTTTACTCTTAACATAGTCCTGGATTCTAAAAGAATTTTTACATAAAATTATTGAATGGATCAAGAATAATTTTTTGGAAATTAAAAATAAATTTTCAACGTTAGATGGTAAAGGTTTAATTCGACTAAGTACTTCACCTTGGGTTACCATGTTATGTTTTTCAAAAATAAAGATAGTTCTATGAGGAATTTTTATTATTATATATATTGTTATAATATAACTATTAATAAGAAATATCAACTACCTCATTGTTATGATTAGTTTTATTAGTTCCATAGAGTATAGAATTTTTTAAACATAGATATTAGATCAAGATACCATCAATATAAGGTGAACAAGGTAGATTTTTTAAACACTACATTTAAAAATAGTTATGGTAACTATGAGATTGAAATTATTACATCTAGGTTATCTAATTCCCAAGTGTATTTAGGGATATTATGAATAATGTATTCTATGCATATTTAGATTTGTTTGTGGTTGTGTTTATTAAAGAAATATTAGTGTATTCTAAAAGTTAAGAATAAAATTAAAGGGACTTATAGATTATTTTGAAAATAATAAAAGAGCATAAAATATTCAAAATATTTATTATGTGTGAATTTTAGACGAAAAAAACTTCCTTACACAGACATATTGTTACATAAGATAAAATAACTATTAAAACTACTAAGACTAATGTTGTTGAAGAGTTACTAAGACCTACCAATGTCAATGAGAATATTTCTTTCTTAGTTTAGCGGTTTACTACTGGAAGTTTGTTGAAAACCTTTCTTGGATATCTATCCCACAGACTAAGTTAACATGTAAGGGAGTTAAATTCATCTAAAAAAATGGACATGATTATTGTTTTCAAGAAATAAAAATACGACTGTAGAGTGATCCATTATTTTATTTTTTCTATTGAGATTGTAAATTATTAATCTATAGTGATGTTTTGTTGAGGGTGCTTGGTTGAGTTCTCATTCATAAGGTTTTGTTAATTTCTTAAGTTTCACTTCAGTTGAAACCTATAGATTTAAATAACACTACACATGATACATAAATAACAACAATTATTTTTCCTTTAAAAATTATGATATTTATTTTATGTGGCATAAAATGATAAATATATACTAATCAAAAAGATTAATTAATATACTATCTCAAAATGAATTTGACATGGTATAGTGAAGATGGCCTGAATTGATCAAATATTATGACTAAAAAATTCATTATAGCCATATAAAATAAAATAAATTAGCTAATGATTTATGTTATAATAATAATGCAACATTAACAATGTTATATTTATAACATGAAACTTTGGTAAATGATTTTATGGATTTGGTCCTAGATGTTATGGGTGTAGATAAGTCCTTTGTTTTGTTTTAGGTTCTAGTGTAGTAGACTTTTTCAGAAAGAATTAAGAATTATATGATGGATCATGATTTATATGAAATGTAATAATCCATTAAAAAGATTATGTTTATGGATTTTCTAGATGATAAAAATGGTTCTTTGAGATTTGGGAAGAGATAATGTGTTCTAGCTCTTCCTAATTTGAGGAAAAAATTTTTATTTGAAGCTCATAGATCCCTATTTTCTGTCCATCTTGGAAAAATTAAGATATATATAGACCATTAAGATTTTTACTGGTGGGATGGAATAAAAAAAATATTACGAACATTATCATGAAATGTTTTACATGTTAATATGTTAAGGTAGAATAAAAATTACTAAAGAGAATGATTAAACCATTTTATATACTTAGGTGAAAATGAGAAAATATTTTAGTGGGTTTCATGGAAGATATTCGAAATACACCTTGGGGTAATAATGTTATTTCAGTTATTGTTGATCAATTAAATAAATCAACACATCTGCCTTCCACATCATATACCATGTATCTAGATTATATTTATCAACAATATCTCAAGGGTATTATCAGGTTTCCTGGAGTTCCCCGTTGTATTGTCACTAACCATGATCCCAAACATAATTATAATTTATGGAAAGGACATCAGAAGTCATTAGGTACTAAATAAAATTTTAGTATAGCTTTTCAACCTTAATATGGGGGGTAGATATCAATGGATGATATAGTCTATGGAAGATATTACTAATACATATCCAATGAATTACAAGGAATGTTAGTATAAACAAATATTTTGGTTAATTTTTATTATATTGGAAATTTTCATTCTAGTATATAGATGACACCATTTCTAGAATTATATGGAAAGTGGTTCTAGACCCATGTTTTTTAGGGTGAAGTAGGAGAAAGGATGTTAATGGGACTAGAGAGTAAGGAGTAAGTGGATTATATGGTTTATTTTATTTAGCAATAGATGATGAAAAATTATTCTGGGTAGGGATGTTATATAAATAACAGAAGAAATGATTTTTCTTTTGATTTTAGTGATCATGTTTTTCATAAAATATATCCATGGAAAAGTGTTATGTGTTTTGTTAAAAAGTGGATGTTAACTACACAGTACATGGGAAATTTTAAGAACCTAGATAATTTTGTATCAATTTATAATCGAGTGTCTTTTCCCCTGAGTTTATCCTGGGTACAAAACGTATTCCATGTTTCAAGGTTAAGGAAATCTGGGCTAGATTCATCTCATTTTTTACCCTTGAAGTAGTTTTGTTGGAAGATAAAATCTATTATAAATATAAACCAATTTAGATTATTGACTATAGAGATAGATTATATCTAAATTATGTAATTCACTAGGTTAATGTTTTTGGAGAAAACCTTATGTTTGGAGAACCAGCATGGGATTTGAGAATGATATAAAGAAAAAATATCCCCTCCTATATGACATGTGAAAAAATTATGTGGAAATAATTTTAAAAAGTAAGAAGGTTGTAACCTCTAAATTGAATTTTTATATAAACCATTTTAATTTAATAATTAGTTATATTTTATAACTTTTTATACATTTTATAAATATTATACTAATTTTTAGTCAAATAGAAAAAACATTATTGTATAACAAAATTGGATATTTGTTATATTGTTTTATTTAAGATATTGATTTAAAAATTATGGAATTTTATGAAAAAAAAGTAACCATATTTATGAATTCAACATGCCAAAATATCAACAGATTAATTATTTTAAATTTTTTGAAAAGATTGATTTTTCAATGAATTTTTAAAAACCATGACATTCATTGGAGATATTTTTTTCTTTTAAAATAAAGATTATTTTTTAATTTTTGTTAAATTTTTTTTACTTATTTTAAATTTAAAATAATACAATTATAGTTTTTCAAGGGAAATTAATAGTTTAATTTATTATAAAAACATTTTATATTATAAAAGGACATTTAAAAAAACCTTTTTCACTGCATTTATCGAGTATAGTTTTAATTTAAATTCTTTAAATTTGTCACTTTTAATTTTTAAATATGGATTATATATTTGGAATAATTGGGTACGAATATCCTAAATATATCCAATTTATTTTATTTCAAAAATTGAATTATAACCTTTGTGATTTTTTTTACCATGGTAAAGTTTAAAACATGTATTTTAAGTTGCAAATAAAATGATAAGAGAAAAAAATGACAATAAAAGTTTACTTAATATTATTTTATTATTCATTTTATTACATAATCATACAATAATAGGTTATATATTATTTTTTATTTTGGGAAGAGATTATGGCCATTATATTATTTTCTATAATAAAAAGATGAAAATATTACAAGATTGTTGTTAATAACTATAATATTTTGTAATTGATATTAAAAATGATATGTTTGGTTATAAATATAATTTTGGAATATAAAAATGTTATTTTCATCTTGGAATATGTTTTTAATTTTTCGTGATAAAAAAATCACCTTAAAATTTTACTCAATTGATATGGAGTAATTTTTCAAATAATGAAAAAACGATATTAATGATATTAATTATTTTAAAAATAAATAAATTTGATATAATTAGTAGGATAAATAATTTTATATATCAACAAGAAATTTTAGGGATATAATTAATTGTTCTTATTTTTTAAATGTTTTATTTATGTTATTATAATCAATGAAATTAATGGTTTTAAAAATTGAGGTTAATGATATATTACAATAAATAATATTTTCATAAATGATATAAAATTATTAAATATATTATATCAATACAATATATCTGTATATGATTTATAATATTATCCAGGTTACATTAATAGTCCTTTTTCCTATTATAGTATCTATATTGACACTTAAAGAGTAAAAATACTTATGATGGTAATTTTTAAAAGTGATAAACAAGGGCTAACTCGAATGGATGAGGATGAAAATGTGACCTAAACGTATGAAAAAAATAGGATGAGAGGATTTATACCCATACCAATAAATCCATAAAAATTATTCACTTTAGATCCATTTTATATTGAATAATATTTTGTATTAATTTAATATTGTGGGGAAATTCAAGAATACCCCTCCCCTATCTTATAAAAGGGTTCAACATATACACATTTTTTCACACTTGAAAAAGATTTTTGTTAATTAATTATGTACCCAAATTATTTAATATAATATATACCATAATTATATAGGTATTTTCTTTCGATGAACACAATACTTAATGGTCTAACGGTGTGAAGAAAATGAGGTTGTTTAAAGAAGAGACATCATTTTTAATCAGGGGGTTTCAACTATATTTTTTATTACACCTTCTTCAAATGTTATTTAATGATGATTAATTAACAAATAAATTATCATTAATATACTTATATGTTATTATGTTAATATAAAGACCTTTTTTCATATTATTTTCCATCAAATGGGATACAAAACCCTCTATCTTATTTAAGGCGGACTACCACCTCGCGAACCGATGCAATTCATTTTCCATAATAAAATACCATGGATGGATCATAATAATGGAATTATTGTTTATATATGATATTAATGGAAAATTTATCATTATAAAATTATAATATATAATTTTCCTTCTTATTTTTCATTTCACTGAAAAATGAAAACGCCGTTCGTGCGTACTTGTGGACTAAAACCTCCGTGAAGAGATGGGATTCGTTTTTCAACACTTCATCACCAGGAATATATATAATTATATTTAAAGGATTAATATTATATATATTATATTATTATCCATCAAAAAATATAAAATTATACCTACCTTCTTTCCATAATGATCATTGGAAAATGTAAATGTCACTTATGCATTCATACGGGCTACCATGTCCATGACTATATCAAAACTATGTTTTCATAACCATATTTAATGATTGGATTTTGAAAAATAATCAGTATATAAAATTGGAAATTATTTCATGAATATTATTGTATACTTGATGAAATAATTTATTCTTAACCATATTCAATCAAACGAACTCGTTATAGACATACATATTTAAATTTTCAAAACATCCAACGTGAACATAAATGATTATGTAATTGTATATAACATAGTAAAAATTGATATAAAATGAGTAAATAACATGAAATAGATTATAAATAAATTAACTAATTAATGTAACATTATTATGAAGTATGATAATGAATGTATGTGATGAGTCAAACTCAAGGAATGTGACTTTCTTTTTCATCATGTTTTTAAGTTCTATTTTCTTCTCTTTTTACCAAATTCAAGATGAATGTTTTTTTAAAATATACTAAAATAATTTAATTCACCTAAATCATGACAGCTCAATTATTTTTGAGCATCATTTTTATGTTTTCACGTTTATTTTTAAGGAAAATTATTTCATTATAAATTGTTTTGTTTGATTTAAAAAAACTGTTTTCTAAAAGGAAAAGGTTATTTTATATCAAAAGTGTTTTTCAATTGAGTATAAAAGGGTTTTTAAAGATTTTATTATTGATTTTAGAATACCTGCTAATAATCCACTAAGAGATTACTGAAGATGGATCAATACATGACATCAAGTGCACCTCCCGAGAGATCTGAGGCTTCTGACTAGAAGTGAGGACCTAGGGTGTGTCTATGGGGAGTGTATAACCTCATTTATAAGAGTGTATCAAAATGAAATATAACAATGGAAATAAGTGAAACTAGAAAATAACAATAAATAGCCTTGTAATAATAATAAACATACAAGTAAATACATAGGAAAACTAATGGTCTGCATAAAAAAATCTAAAAGAAATCAAAAGATCCAAAATCTCATACTAGTGACATCTATAAGTATCGACACCCCTATTTGGACAATAATAAATTCATCCCTCTTTGAAAAAAACCCCTATATAATAATTTAAAAAACCTGGCCATCCAGAGTGACATATATATTATTGTAAATGTAGAGGTGGGTTCCATGGAAAACTAATTCATGTATCTATGTTCTCTTAGAAAAATTGAAATTTTAAGGAGACAAAGGATACCTCTAATGCAGAATAGTATCAATGGATTCCTTATATTTATTAATTTAGTAATTTTAATGTTGATGTATCAACCTCTATAATTTTTGGATCTTTAGGTTTTAGAGTTGTATTCCACACTCAGTGTTTCTTTGTCAAAAGATTCTTACATCACATAATTAGAATATATATATCAATATTTCAAAACATATCAATTTAACATTTTATACGTGTATAGTGAGAAAATAAAGTTTCTGATTAACTATAGAAGAGATAAATAATGTAAATGGGAACTATTTGGTCCATTAGGAATCTTGAGTATTGTGAACTAATGCTTGATAAAGTTATTATGGGAGTTCTTTACTCCCGTATTTGTAAAACTCGTAGTAATGTTTGACTTTTTTACTTTTTTATTTTTATTTAAAAATTTTTAGTGATGACTTTTTTGGACCCCAGATCTTATTTTAAATAAATAGGAGGAATAAAAATCATTATCATTTACAAAACAAAGATTATCAATTCATGTGTCAATATTAAATAATGTACATAGGATACAAGGTGAACAATCATATACCATTTCCTATTAAAAATACAAAAAGATGATAAATTTATTATACTGTAATAACTAGTATAGGTTCAGTACTCTGATCCCGTACTCCATCATTGTTATAAAATTCAAGCATCATCAGATGGATGGTTCTATTTAGCTACACCTATAAACATGAAGTCTACTAAGTTACCAAGGGTGGCCTAGGAAGGGTGTGAGATATACTCAGTAGTCCACAAACAGTGGTGTAAATAAAAATAAATTTTCGTCTTATAAGATGAGAAGTGTGTAAGAATATTATAAATGTAAATTAATAAATTAAAGGAACATGTCCGTCCATGTTCTACATGGATACTCGATCAAGACAACCCGCTTTATCCTATGTCAGAGTGTCTTAATCAAGGTAAAACTATATATATACTATTTATGTGTAATGGAAATGTTTCATCATAAGAAAAGTATGAAAATATAGACCACGCCCAAGTATGAGATTTGGTTTGGTGGATGCATCCTTCAATTTAATAAATGATCATTCTTGGAATTTATATAGAAGGTATATCTACAATTTAAACAATTGGAACCCTTGGAATATCCAATGTGAACCATATCGAGGAACCCATGTATCACACCAAAAGAATAATAGATGCTAAATGCTGTAAGATTCCAACCAAGGAAATCCCTAAATGGGGTGGAAGATAAAATAAACAGTGAGACCCCACTATGAATACTAGTATCTCTCTCAGAAAAGTTATAATTCATCAAAAAAATATAATTATAAAGAACAACGATCCTACCCAAGTGGAACCATAAATTAAATCCCAATAATCACTCTCGAAGTGATAGGAATTTATGGTTCATCTATCATTATATCATATAATTTTATCAAGCCATCTTAGAAATAATACCAAAATCATGTTTTCTAATTCATTTAATTAAATTAAAGAAATCTATGGAATAAAGCATAGGGTCTCACGAGATGACTGATCGTCTTTCTTAATTTATTTAGTATTATGGTACATTTATGAAAACGGAAATAACACCCCAAAATTTGTTTAAATAATATATGTTAAATGGTAAATATAACATTAAAAAAATAACACATGTGGATCATGTCAAGGATATCAATCAAGGTGTTTATTTTTTGATAGTGAGGACCATATGGTGCATGAAAAATCATTTAAACTAATTTATTAATCATTATCGAGGCATTATCAGAGGATTATAATTAATATAGAAACATATAATAAAATTAATCCTCTATAACATGAAATAAAATAACTATACCACCAACCGTAAACCTGTAATATATAATCCCACCTTTTTATTATATAACATTTCATTAAATTTTACAGACCCAAGACCTTATAAATTTTGAGGTATTGATAAAAGGTACATAATACATGAAAAAATAAACCATTATAATATTCCACATGAAAGGATTCATAAATGTTGATACTAAGTAAATTTATTTCATCTCATAACATAGGGACATACATCAAAGTATGGGGTGAGCATAAGGCCAAAAATTTTAAATCTTCTGAAACTTGTGATCATGAGGAAAATCAATATGAACACAAGGAAATTAATAAAGGCATGATAAATACAAGAAACAGAATATCATAATAAAAATAATATGATACATAACATGGAAATATGGATAAAACATTAAAATATTTCGTTCATATGAATACCATAATGGTTTATCACTAAGGTGTCATAAATATTACAAAGGTTATTCAACAAGTTATCGTAAAACTTGTCATCTATAGAAATTAAATTCATTACCCAATTCATTAGAGCACTATTAGGGTGAAATATTAATATGTATTAATTAATGTGAGCTAGATATATCATAATAAAACATTTCATAAATAACCCATTGTGAATAAAACAAATGTGTTTTGTATGAATATCATGGGGTTTGAGAAAGTGATTGAAAACAAGATCCTTTTGTCATTTTAAACCGACAGAAAAGGATGGAAGGTTTCACCTATCTTAATACAAGAAAAAAATAGATCATTTAGAAATATTAATGAACACCCTTGGATAATAAAGTGGTCTGGTTATTCAAAAAATAAAACTAAACAATTTAATGAGGAAAAGAGAGAAATTTTGAGAAGTAAAATCAGTGGTATAATGACTATAAAATGTGGTTTTAGAAAAAATTAAAAAGAGAGGGTAAAATGGAATCCCATTAAAAATGTACTCAAACTTCTATAATGGTAATGAATAAAATATATATAAGTACAAGGTATTAAATCTTGAAAGACATACCACATAAAAAAGAGAACTTGAAAGGAAAAGAGAAGTTGATGTTTCTCTTACCATGAAGAGTGACTACAAAAACTCAAAGATCGGGACATTGGGTAAATGAGTAAACCATGGGAGAATTCCATGTGAGGTAATAAAATATATTTTTGTAGAGTGGTTATTGAGAATGAAATCTAATGGGTAAATGGGTGGCTATTTAGAGCAAAATATAGGGAGTTTTCTGTTAATTTCTTTGGAAAACATATTAGTTGAATTTGAAAATCCATGGGATTGCCCATGATATTTTCCTATTTTTTCCCCATGGGACTCCAATTAAATATTTATAATCTATAAGAGTGGGAAAAAATTTTATTTTACATAATACATCACTATTTAATCATTTATTATATCAAAATTCAAAACTGTATTTTTACTATTCATGAAAAAGTAATGTTTTTTATAAAATTAACATAAATTCAACCTATACTATTATCAATGATCTGATTAAAAAAATGTTATTTATTTTATCAAATTAATTCCTTAAATAAGAGAAATTTTACTTTTAACTATAAAATAACTTATTTATTAAAATCTATAGTGGATATAAAATTCATCGTAAAACTTTCAACATTTAAAAAAAATAAAATGATGTAATCATTTGTAATTAAAAAAGATTATATTGATAATACTATTTCATTATAATAAAAATTAATAATACTTTTGACTTATATTGTAATATATATATATATACATATGAAAAGTTATATTTTTTAACCAAAAATAATAATTTATCAAACTCCATCACAATTTTTAAGAAAAATAATTCTTAAAACCTAAATGAGGAAATAATAATTTTATTAAAAAATGGAGATTATATTTTAAGTAACTATGGACTTGAATTATAGCCCCTAATAACACCCACATACGACCTAATGGTAAGATGTGTGATGGTGATAGACTCTTGGGTGGCTCCGATAACATCGATCGATTGGTAATTTCTACTAACTTTCACTTCTCCTGTATGCGATTTCAATGAAGATTAACCTTTTGAATCTTGGCTTGGTCTTGTCCATGAGAGAATACCAAGGACTTTACCTACTTCCCAAGCTCTAAAAAATGGGTTTCATATGGAACAAATATACTATATGAGGACATAAACTATTCTTTATTAATTAACTAGTATAGTTTCTCTTTATAAACAATAATAATGATGTTATGACTATTATTTCAAATAGTCATATTGACCAACAATCATAGTTAATAATGATCATAATTGAAAAATGGTCATATAATCGTCACAACATGATGGCCATATTAAAATATTCTTACTTGATTATTAATGAGTTATACTTTTATTATATAAATTATATAATAAACATTTTTAGGAAATGATTTTTATTCAAAAAGTTCATTTCATTACATTCTACTCCCTAAATTTTTTTCCATGAAATATTAACTCATTCCCTAGCATCAAAAAAATTGTGGGTACATCTACCTCATTTTTTTCTCTAATTCCCACTCCACTAATTCTTATTTATGGTCTTCCTATAAAACATTAATGAGTTGGGTAGTCTTATTGGGTTGAAAATTGTTTATACAGTCCAAGATATCCACTAGATTCTCCTGATAAGAGATGTCATGTTCCAGTTGTACCACCATAGGATTAAGTAAATGTGAAGTTTTAGTTATGTACTTCCTCAGGAGAGATATGTATAATAAATCATGAACATGATATATACTTGGAGGAAGTGCTATGTGATTGGTTACTAGACTTATACAATCAAGTATTTCATTGTGGCCAATGCACTTGAAGATTAGATTCCATTTCTTACTAAACCACATAAATCTATTAAAAGTTTTAATTTTAACGATGATTTTTTTCTAACATAAAACTCTAAGCCCCTTTGATGGTTGTAAACATAACCTTTATATCGACTATGAGTAACCGTTATGTGTTGTTGGATGGCATGAAGCTTTTTTGTCATATCTTACACATGATTATGCCTGAGAATATTTCTCTCACTACTTCCATCCCAAAAAGTTGGAGTTCTACATCACTTCACATGTAGAGCTTCATAGGGTGCCATTTTAATGCTCTAATGGAACCTACTATTGCATGCAGACTCAACTAATAGAAGATGTTGATTCCATCGACCATTAAATTTCATTGAGAAGGTTCATAGAATTCCCTCGATGGTTTGGACAGTCATGTCAGATTGGCCATCATTTTGGGGATGATAGATTGTATTAAAATTAAATTCGATACTTAGAGAATGTTGAATACTTATCCATAAATTTTACGTGAAGCTTAGATCATAACCAGATAAAATAAAATGTGGAACTCCATACATCCTTACCACTTCCTTCATATATATCTTGGTGAGTTGGTCAAAAGATAAATAATATAGGATAGAGACAAAATATTTAGTCCTAGTGAGACGGTCCACTATAACCATTATAACATTGTTTCCTCTGGATATTTTTTGGATACCAGTGATAAATTACATAGTGATATAGTCCCACTTTCATTTTAGTGTGGGTAGTGTTTGTAATACCACTTTATGAAGTTTTCACTCTTACTTAACTATTTGATGCACCATGAAAATTTTAGTATAGTATAAAATATACCTTTTTATGTTATCTAATGAATAATTATCAAGGCATTCTCTATACATTTTATTGATTCAATGATGTGTAGTGAATTTATATTTATGAGCTTCATCCATCAACTACTTTATTTTTGAAATAGATAGAGCATAAATCCTTGTATGAAATTTCAATACAATTTATTGATCAATATTGAACTCAAAAAACTACCAATTGTTTGCATCCTATATCTTCATTGGTAATAATGGATATTCTATTTGAGTTTTCTTGATCATCTATAGTAATTGTGGTTGAGAAATCATTTGGGATAGGGTTGATGATGTCTATTACATTACAATTCCTATATCAAGTTTTAATAGGTCTTTGATCAAGGGATCTCCTTGAATCCTCATAATTTCCAACATATAAGGGACTTTCCAACTTAATTAATTAGTGACATTATTTTCTCTATCGAGATGATAATGAATTGAACAATCATAGTTTTTAAAAATTTACAACCATCTTCTATATCTCATGTTCAATTAATTTTGTGTGAAAATAAAATTCAAACATTAATGGTCTATGTATATATAAAATTTATGTCCATAAAGATAGTTTCTCCATATCTTTAGAGAAGAAAAAACCATAGTGAGCTCCATGTCATGTGTAGGAAGGTTATTCTGAAGAGGCTTCAACATTAAAGATTCATTAGCATTCAACATGTCATTTTTCATAAGGACACACCTGACCACTTTATGGTATGAATCACTAAAAATAAATAATCATTCTCTGATAGAGGGTAGAGTTAACATTGGTTCATTAACCAATCTATTATTTATCTCTTGGAAACTCTCTTTACACTCATTGTTTCAGATGAAATTGACCCCTTTTAGAGTTAACTTTGTTAATAGATTAGAATATCATGCAAATATTTTCAGAAACATTATATAATATCCCAATAAACCAAGGAAATTGTGAATAATAGTTACTATTATAGGATGATGCCACTCCCCCGAAACCATGGTCTTCACTTGGTCAACTGATATTCCTTCATTGGTTACAATGTTTCCTTTGAAAGAAAATTGTTGTAATCAAAACTCTCATTTGATAAGCATTCCAAAAAGAATCTCCCTCTTATGATATTTCAATATAACTCTTAGATGATACTCATGATCCTCAATTTTTTTGAATATATAATAATATCATCAATAAAAACTAACAAAATGTTAGGATGGCAGTTTTTAAATATTCTATTCACAAATCCATAAATATAGTTGTAGAATTAGTCCAAACAAAGGGAATAAAAAAAAAACTCATAATTCACATATCTTTGTTTGAAGGTGGTCTTTGGAATATATTCTTTCTTCACACTAAATTTATAATAACTAGAATGTTGATCAGTCTTAGAGAAGAATTGATCCCCATGAAGCTAGTCAAATAAATCATAAATTCCATGAAGATGGTAGTTTTTCTTTAATGTGGTCCGGTTATGTTCTCTATAATCAATGTATAACTACATTGATCCATCCTTCTTCTTCAAAAGAGAATAGGTGATCCCTAGGAGACAGACTTTTCCTAAAAACCCCTTTTGCAAAATATCTTGGAGTTGTATCTTTAATTCCTACATCTCCGCATTTTCCAATCTATGCAGGGTTTTTGAAATTGGCTTGGACGGGGACAAGATTTCAATGGAGAATGCTAACTCCATTTCTAGGGGAGGTCTAGGTTACTCCTCATGAAATATCTCAATATATTCGTGAATTATGGGGACATTATATATCCAAATACTTTAATTTCATTATTAATATTCACTAATCATTTTCATAAATAAAGGTATGGGATATGCTTATTGACATTGCCCAGGACAAGATATATATCACTTGAAAAAACTATGTGTTGTCCTTTCGAGAGTACTGAGATTTCCTTGATTTTGTATTTTATATATTTAATATAATTTTAGAGATAGTAAATCCATATTATAATGATGATTTCCATCATGGGAATAAATAATATATTTTTGAAGATATTATTATCTCCAAATTAAATTCTGGAGTTTTTATACAGTGTTAATTTGAGGACAATGACTCAAGGAGTCTTGACTGATTGTTATACTTCTATAAGTTTAGGTATTGATTCAATGTTCTTTAAAAACATGGAGGAAATAAAGGAATACATAGAACCAGAATCCAACAACTTAATTTCTTTATCTGAGAGACCAATGATATTTCCTACCACCACATCATTTGGAGTTTCACTTTCACCCATAGTGATATCCAAAGAATGACCTTTCCCCATTGGCCTATGGTGAGGCTGATGTCGATTCTCCTCCACTACCCTTATAATTGGATAGTTATTGGAAGAGTGGCCATGGTTTCCACACATGAAGAATTATACTTCTGTAAAACCTTGAACCATCTTCCCTTTATTGTTTTTGATGAGAAGTTGAGGCTTCAACTCACTATGATAGTTCCGAGTATTACGAACTTCTCTTCCATACTTTAAAAACATCCCACCCATGAGAAGGAAGTTACCCAAATGATTTTCCCACATTTTTTCATTGAGAAATGATTCACTTGTTTTAATACTCTTACTAGGTCAAAGGTCGTCCTCAATTTTGGTTCCAAAGGACATTTAAATTCATTCAATTTATGAGAAAATTGTGTCCCACTAAACTACAATTCATCGTTCATAACACTCTTCAAAATCTCCTCACAGTTTTCATTGCCTTGGTTGGTGAAATTCTTCAATAGATTTGGTCTTAGTCCATCAATGAATCTTCCAAGATTCCCACTAGGATCCCTTAACAAATATATAGTTTTTACAGGAGAGTCTTACGAAATTCATGTCATAAAACCATACCAATTCATTTTCATTATGTTTTATCTCTAAGAGTCCTGTTTCCATTTTTTTATCATTGAACAACATAACTATTTTTTTTGTAAAAGCTTCCCTTGAACTCATCCCACTGCATAAATTCAATCTCCCATATTGAATTCTTATATTTTTTTGCCATCACCCACCATTGATCAACTTTTACAATTATACGGTAAATAGACAAGGTGAATTTCTCTTGTTCTGAAGAATGGAGTACAAAAACGATATTTTTAATAGAGGTTATCCACTGTTCAATAACCAATGCGTTAGTAGATCCATTGAAAGATGGTTGTAATTGATTCATAAAGGAATAAATGATAATTTATTCCTTTCATAGAGAATATAGTATCTAGGATTGATTCATGTTATTCACCATTACTCGAGTTAGTTGATTCAAAATTCTCAATAAGGTTTTCATTCTGAATTCCATCAAAAGTCGATTATCACCCGATCCATTGGGCTCACCATTTACACAGTTTCTCCTATTTACTTTCATTTTCTAAAATGAGAAAGCCTTAGTTTGAAACATGTTTCATTAATAATATTTTACTTCCAAGGGATATATTATGTCATATAACATCATTCTTGAACATGTTATTATTTAGCAACAATTACATTTTATACAAATCCTTCATAATGGTTTATAAAAAGATTGTGATTAACCAAACATATCCACCGAGAGCATCAACCCATGAGTACAGAAAGTCACACTGTCATGTACTAGGTTACATCGATTCAGGCTCAAAACAACCTTTTGGAGTTATTACCCTTAGGTATATTTGTGCCAGAGCCACATCCACTTTTTTATATCGGGACATGTATTTATTTTCTAACAAACCACATACTTAGTATTTCCCCAAATACCAGGACTTTTTCCTATATTAAACATTTTCATTATTGTTATTCCGATGGTTATAAAATACTAATTTAAAAAAACAACTAATCCATCCTTTTATAATAACTATGGGATCTTATCTTTTTATTACATAAGTTTTCATTACATTTTACAATTAGAGGATACATTAATAGTTTGTGTGTTGGAAAAAAGTTACATGATACATGAAAACAAAAAACGATATTCTATTAAACTAGAGATGATTATTAAAATTTCATCGTAAGAACATATATTTCATCTCATAACATGGGGGAATACATCAATAGAAAGGGTGATCATAATCCCTAGTAAGGGGAAACAAGGGAAATAGTTTACATGTGATATTGAGGAATATCTATAAGAAGTTGATGAAATACATATTGTTATGAGAAACAAAAAAAGGATTATCATAAAAAAATAACTTGATTAATAACATTTTAATGGGGATATAACATTTAATTGAGTCATTCATAATCATTTAACCATGGTTTATCACTGAGGTGTCAAAACAATTACCATGGTTATTCACTAAGGTATCCTACAACTTATCATCTCTAGAGGTTGGATTATTTACCCAATACATTAGAGAACTATTATATTGAACCTTCTGTATGTATTAATTAACGTGATCCAAATTTATCCTAATAATGTTTTTTAAAACAACCCATATAGAATAAAATAAATGGGTTTTATATAAAAATCTGGTATTATAGAAATTGATTAAAAACAGGACCTTTTGTCATTTTAAACCCATGGAAAATGAAGGAAGGATTAATGGAAGTTAATTAAAGAAACAAATAGATAATTTTTATGTCTATATGAATACCTCTTGTGAATAAAGTGTTTTTTATTAAAAAAAATAAAATATTTTCTTGAGAAAAAAGAGAGAAATTTTGAGATGTAAAATTTGCAGCATAACGAGTATAAAATATGGTTTTAAAAAACATTAAAAAAAAGAGGATACAAGGGTATCCAATAAATAAAAAACAATAAATAAAGTAATTTATATAACATAATTAAAAAATTAACATGGTATGTAAATTTTAAAGACATAACACATAAAATGATAACTTTAAAGGAAAAGAGAAGTCGATATTTTCCGTACCTAAAGAGTGACTCCTAAAACTCAAATATCCGGACATTGGGGGATTGAGAATAATTTGGGAGGACTCATTTGGAGGTAATAATATTATATATTCATGGAATATGAATGTATGGTGAAATATAATGGAGAAATGGGTGGGTATTTTTTGAAAAGTCAGAGAAGTTTTTATTAATTTCGTTGGACACCTCAGTATTGGTATTTAAAAAAAACGTGGGCTTTACCATGGTTTTTTCTCATGGTATTAGACACATGGAAGAAATATTATATTAAAATAATCCAAAAGATTTTAATAGAATATTATATTACATAATACATCATTATGATTTCATTAATCATTCTAAAAATTGAAAACTGAATTTTCACTTTTCACAAAAAACTAAAGTATTTTATTAAAATATCATAAATTCATCCTATCTTAATATCAATGTTATGATTCAAAAAATTGAAATTTATTTTATCTTAATGATTACATAAATATGATAAATTTAACTTTTAACTATAAAAATGCTTAATTATTAAAAATAATACAAGATAGAAAATCCATAGTAAAATACATTATAAACTTTTCAACAATTGAAAAAAATAAAATTATTTTTTTCATTTTTAATTAAATTTGTGTATTTTGATAATAATATTTCATTATAATAAACATTAATAAAACCTTTTTTATTATAATAATTTTTATTTATCTGAAAATATTTTTTTACCCAAAAAATCAATTTAACAAATTCAATCATAGATATTAAGAAAAACTATTTTTAAAACAGAAATGATTAAATAAAAATTTTATTAATAAAAGGATTATTTCTTATATAACAAGGGATTCAATTCATAACCACTTATAACACCCTCATACAACTAATGGTTACGATGTGAAATGGTGATAGGATCTTGGGGAGTCTTGGATAACATGACCCGAGTGCTAATTTTTACTAACATGAACTACTCCAGTAAGAGATTTAGTTCAATCTTAATGAGATGAAACACAGATTTATATTGGTTAATAGAAAAGCCCATATATGTTACCTCTATCCAATGCTCCAAAAAGGGGCTTTTAATGGCACGAATCTATTGGATTAGGCCACCGACTCTTTGTTCTGTATTAATTAACCATTATCATGTCTATTTATAAACAATAATAATAATGTCAATATAATAGTTTCCATCTTCCATATTGACCAATGATCATAATTGAGCAATGGTCATATGACGGTTGAAACTCAATTGTCCCATTATAATTTACTTAGTTTATTATTAATGAGATATTTATTTTGTGCAATACAATATAACTCACATTTTTTGGAAATAAATATTATTCAACATGTTTAGGTCATTACATTTAACACTATCATTGTCTAGTGTTTGATCTTGAATCAAGAATGAATGTGAGAAATTAAAAGAATAAATTGAAACCATAAAAATACGTCATGTCAACTAGTACCAAAAAATCAATTAAGATAACATGATAAATTATATAAGGAAGGAAGATAAATGAGGAGCTTTCTATTACAGATCCAAAACACATGATAACAAAAGAAACAGAGGTCAGATGAATAGGGAGTAAAATAACCTAGGTGAGGCGTGGGTTGGATCCTCTCACAAAGATACTCTGTAAAGAAATTATGGAGGTGCAATCTGTTAAAAAAGATCCACTATGTCTTAAAAAACTAACATGGGAATTTACATTTCATGTAAATTCTACTTGTCATGTAAAAATCACTTTTCTTCTTCCCAAGGAAAACCCAGTTCATGATGTATAGGGTCCCAAGAGAATCCATTATACATTGTTTATCTAATATATACCATGAATTCTAAATAAACACCTAGTATTTAGTATACACTGTGTATGTGGTTTGTATCCAACCTATAACCCATCTACAATTTCACCTTCCAAAAGAAACAGAACTAACCTTGGGGCACAATTACACAGTCTAAAGACAAATAATGGAACATAACAAGGTTTGACCAAAATTAAAATAAAACATAAATTATTGATAATACATGATGTCGTAACTTCCCCAACTTATAAAAACATGTCCAGGAGTTTCCCTTACAAGGGTAATAAATAATATTCTAAGAATTATTTGGTCATTGAGCACGGTAAACAGCCCCTCTATCCCTAGTCCCATCATGTACTCAGATGTGTATCCATAACACCCGAACATGATGAACTAACCTACCATGGATATAATTTTTTTAGATCAAAGATATTCGACTAATGATCCAAAAAGGTTGAATTTGAATCCATCCCAATATCATCAGGATCAAATGAATGATATGGTTTAGAATTGTATCCACGAAGTTGTGATGTGAGGAAGAAGTCATGCTTGGAATAATACCGATAAGGTAACTGAAACCAATAGTCTATCTACCTGGATCACACTATAATCTCAAAATGGAATATATAATGAGGTCATAACTTTCCCTATCTTTTAAACTGTCTATGACCCAATCTATTAAAATCCCACATAATGATCTGATGTCCCACCTAAAACCCCATAGGTGTGTGGTGACAATTGGTATATGACTTCTGTATAGACTAATCTATAGCCATTTGTTTATGAATCAAATATATTTTCTATGAAGTCTATTGAATGAGCTGAGGACCCATTAGTTCTGCCTCTCCTACCTTTGACTAGAACATGGGTGAAGGGAATGAACTAGAGTAAATGGCCCTATAATGAGCCACTTGAATCAATTCCTGAAAACTATTATTGAAAGAAATTCCAATGAGAGGTATATGTTTTCACATAAAATTAGTAAATCAATGATGTATGAAAAAATCAAGTACACTAAAACCTATAGAGTATGCAAATTTTTCTAATCAGTTTGTGGATGATATGATGTAAATTGTAATGCATATGAATCTAGTGATTTCATTAACCACTATCAGAACCGTGATATAAATCGGGATTCTCATTCCAATATGATATAATGGGGAAAAAAATCAAGTAACCCCATCTCTAAAATATAAATTCTTCTGTTATCATCAACTGAGATGGTCAATTGGATAGGTAGGATGTGTAAAACCTTGTTCAACCAGCGGAGAAGACCCATACTGCATCACTACCTTGAGGGGATCGTAGCAAGACCATCATGAATTCCATGGTGAAATCATTCCATTTAATATTATGAATGGATAGAGTATGTATAAGTCTATAATTATAACCTTTCTCAACCATCACTTATTGAATGATGGATTAAATAGTGGTAAATGCTATAATATTTCTATTTCCACATTTCCACCAATACTGTAGTCATACATCTCAGTACATATTGGTAATCCCAAAGTGACCTACCCCAATAAAGGTGTGAGTTTCCTAAATCAAATATTCTCATATGTTAGTTGGTTCCCAAACATTCTCACACAAGTGAAGGATATAATTCTCATCGATAACCCAACCAGGCGGTGGGTTCTCACCATAGATACATTCCCTCTAGATGATGACATGATAATCTAAAATATTCTCATCTGTATATGTTCTAAAAGGGAGGATGTCACTATTAAAGCTAATAAAAATGTTTCCCCGAAAATTCATGAACCTTCATGTTCATCTATGAAAAAATATTTGTAAACTACAACACAGTACTGGCCCCCATGATGACCTGTTTCTGTGTCTTTTGGATTAGGGTGTTAACTACTGCATTATCCTTTCTTGGTCTGCAAGCACACTCATATTAAAATTACATAAAGTATTTTACCCACATGTGATGCCTCATATTCATTTAACATTGTGTGGAAATGTATTTTACTACTTTTTGACATGTGTAAACAAAAAACTGCTAACAAAATAGATAATTCTTCCAAAATAATAAATCATGAACACCAACAACTAGATAAAGGTTCTGTGTATGGTAAATCCACTCATGATATCTCACCTAATTGTTCATGTACACTAAAACTCGACATCCTTGAATCAAGAATAATCCTAACCTAGTTCATGAATAATCATAATATATAGTATATATTTTTCTTGGATCTAGTATAATCAAGATTGGTTTTGAATTGAGAAACCCTTTTAACAGTTGAAAGGCTGTCTATAAGGACCCGACCTTAAAACATTACATAATATTTAATTAAATGAATAATTCACATTAAGGATCTTTTCAGGTTTAGAGTTTTATATAATTAGGACATAACTATTACATGAAAACATGAATATTACATGTAGACACTACTACTCAGTATCAATTTTTTTCGAAAAAACTCTTTAAAAGAAACATGTCTAGTTCCATGTTTTAAACAACATGGCATATCCTTGATCCCATCCTTGACCCCATTCATCTTTAAGACCTATGGAAAACATTTCAGAAACCTAGGATGAGCATAAAAATCTTACTAAGGGATACACAAAGAATGAAAACTATTATATTTTAATAAGAACAAGTAATCCATTAATACTTTATCATAAATAATACTTTTCCCTTTTATGAAATAGTAAATATTCTTCACTAAATAAAAGATCACTACTTACCCGTTTATATCAAAAATATTACCATAAAACTAATATAAAGAACACATAACTTATCAAGGTAACATGGGACATAAACATACTTAAATGGAATAACCATAAGGTCGACTTCCACGCATATCACTAAATCGAATAGCCATACGACCAGCTTCCATACCCAATGCATTGGTGGTTATAACGTAACCACCCGTCCTAGTTTTCACGGCACCACCCGTCATATGGTTTATCACATAACCACCCATCAAATGTCCAAGTACCATCATAGAAAAAAAAATATTGAAAATATAAACATTTCACTGATAACATTTCATTTGAAATCAGAAGAAGTAATTTCAAGATATTAAAATAAGCAATCCATTTTCATAAACCATTTAAAAAGTGATTTTTGAATCAATGTTTCCTATACCACTCTGATGATTTTAATGGAATTGTAATTTTAAAACATTAATGACCATATAAATAAATCCTCAAAACCTTTTTTAAAACATGGTCATTAAAAATTAATATTTAGAATAATAAATCATTAAAACATTTAAAACGATATTTTATTTAAATAATTTTTAACAAAATGAGAAACTCTTGAATAAAAATAATTAAGGAAAAAATTTAATAAAAACATTATAATATAATTAGAATAATGGGATTCATGATATAATATTACAAAGGAAAGTATATACACCATATAATAGTGAATTGGTGCATAACAATAATGAAGTCTCAATGGAAATGTAAATTGAGATGAAATCCCTTATAAAGATGGTATCCTTAAATTAAGGATAAATCAATCACTTAATTATGTGTGAAAAATAAAAATACACCCGATAAAAGTGGATATTAAGTGTAAAAAAATCACATGGCATTCACACGTATTCATAGGATGACATATTCAAGAAGTACATGTTTAACCTAGATAATTGAAATTGGGTTTAGAAGTTCCCTTGTAGAAATTTGAAAGCCTAACGTCGTCACATTAGAATTAATAAAATGATTTAATGAGATAAAAAGGGTATCACATTACTTGTAAATTAAATTTACATCAATGATGATATAAAATAACATATCCCAATGTAATAATATGTAAATTAAAAGACATAACAAAACAAAGTCTTTTAAAAATTGGAGGGGGAAAGGTTCCCTTACCGATTTGGTAACTTACAAAACATATGACACATGAAAGAAGGATCATAAAAAAATAATATGTAAATACAAATTAATTAAATTCTATTACACAATGAGTACAATCATGGGTATTATATAGACCACACAAAAGGAAATAATGGCAAATATAGCATGATTCTCACGGGAATACAACGTGAGATGAAACCCATTACCTCATTGTAATAAACTGTGTCATTTCATAAAATGTTAATAACCATAAAATGAATAATAGAATACCATGAATATAAAGATAATCATGATAATATCTATCAAAATGCAGTACATAATACACCACATGCAATAAATAAGTGGCGAACAATGGAAATATCATGGAATTAAAAGTGAGATAAGAAAATCCCTTACCTCGTTTTCCGACGTGACTTGGTCATTCTTTAATCTCTTGAATAATAAACTATAGTTAATTTATAATTGCTTAAAAACCTTTTTCAAGTTTATTATTTCTTTATATCACTTATTTCTATGATATAAACTTTATTTAATCATTTAAGTTAATAATTTTTATTTTGTCGATATTTTGTACTTGAGTAAAAAATGAACACATTACATTTACAAGTTGTCCATGTTTTCAACAGTCCATTATATCCAGAATGATATTTATTATTTATATATCATATATATCATATAAATCCGATATATATATATATATATATTTATAATAGTACATATCATTTGGATGTAAGAAATGAAATGCACCGTACATGGAGCCAGTAAGTCGTATGTACGCATGAACGCTACTTTCATTTCTATTTCTTATTTTAATAGAATTAAAACTTAATGATACATAGTTATATTATAATTATAGTATAATATAACATTTAATATCATTAAATCTAACCTTTATACATCCCACAAAAGGCATTAACGAGTCATATCACATTGAGGTGGTGGTAGTCCGCACTTTCTCAAATGAAATTACCGCGTTTACCTATAATGGAAACCATAAAGTTAATATATAAATGGAAAATACATAAGAATAATGAGAACATAAACATAATATATATCATATATGAATATTATGTCATCATAATGGACACCATGAGAGGAATTAGGTGGTAATTGAACAATCATCGTTTCGTGAGGTGTTAGTTTTCCATCCAAAGAAACATTATGTTCTTCACCCATTTGCTGGTGGTGTGTTTAAGTGTAGTTAAAATAAATCTCATAACAACATCCTAGTATATTTAGGATACTGGTTTTGTCATAAAATAATGGAATAAAAATATTTTATTGGTTGGAGAAGTAAAATAAATGAAAAGAAGTTAAGAGGAATTGTTACCTATAATTTGGGTAACTTCCTTTGGTTTGAACCAAATAGAATTCTTGAAGTTTCCTCTGCCTAAGGTAAGGATTTTAAGATGAGGAGAAGATTGTATGTAACTTAATTGGGAAATGTTTGGACGAGCCAAATGGCTTGAGAGGATTGAGGAATCTGTTAGAAGTGGTGTCCTTTAATAATTGGGAGGAGGTGCTCTTTAGGAAAGTGTGAAAATATTATTTTATTATATAATGATATTCGGTTTCTAAAGGTCCAGAACTAATTAAAGTCGAATATAAGATGACTAATGGTCTAATTAAAATCATCCAATAATAATTGGATAGGTTTTTTATGTTATTTGAAGATTTAAAATCTTATTTTTTAAATCATTTATTAATGAGGTATATACTGCATCATTATTTTTTCATAAATAATTTAATTTATTTGTTGTCTAAAAATTATAAAAAAATACCATGATGTAGGAAATTTTTTATCTTTCCAAAGAATATTTATAGTTAAAACGATAATTTATATAACCCTATGTAAAAATTAATTTATTAATAGATATTTGTTTGTTTCATTTTTACCTTTACATTAAATTAATTAATCTAAAGTGTCATTTTCACTCTTAAGTGGCTTCATGGGGTCCCAAAATCGACCCAAATATGACAATGGTAGTCCATGAGTCATAAAATAAGGTTATTACAAGTGTTAATATAATTTGGTATTATTATGATATTATTTTTACCTTGAATTACCCTATTTACCTTTAACTGCGGTAAATAAAAGTCAAAAGTCACTATTCACCAGAAATTATTTTCATCTTATTAAACAAAATTTTACTTACTAATAAAAACCATGTATGTCAAATTTTCTAAATTCACTTCACAATGGTGGTAAATTTTCATTTAAATGAAAAAGTTAGTTTTTTTAATAACTACTAAGTGGTTTCACTATTCATCAAAAATTGATTTTTTCAGAAAAATACCAAAAATTCAGGCCAAGATATATTTGATATTACGAATTCAAAAATGGTATCGATTTTAGAAAATTCAACACATATAATCTGAATTAAATAATTTGAAACTAATTCCCGTTGTCAAAAAATAGAGTGTTTTTAAGAAATAATAACTTTCAAAAGATTGTCACCTGATTATGTCCAATTTCAAAATGAAATTAGTTTCAATGACCAAAATTAGATTAAATGATAAAAATATATTCTAATTAAACTTTAAAATAAATTAAAAAGATAATCTAACTATGTAGATAGATTAGATTAAAGTTCACTTTTGAAATAAAATTCAGTATATTTCACTATTCATTAAAAATGAACTTTATCAGAAAAATATCAAAAATTTACCCAATGTAAATTTTGATGTCCTTAATCTATAGAAAAATTGTATCTTAAAAAGTAGAACATATAAAAATGACCAAAACTATATTTAAAGATGGTTCTCCATCAAAAGTCGGTAAATCGACCTTTTACTGAATATTAGAGTATTCATGCTTAAAATTTGATACATTTATATTTTAAGCCCCTACATTTTATTAAATACTTGTAAAAGCATTTAACAAACATTTATAATCATATTTTAGTTAGTTATATTCATTACAGTAAATACAAGAACTAGACATTAACAACCATAATAATATAATATTATTAGTGCACAACGTAATATTTCATAGAAACTCGTTGTTGCGTATCAGGTACACCATCGAACATAGCATCCGATTTAATGTAAAATTAATATTTAAATCACAAATATTAATAAATATGAAAATTGTGTTATTCTTTATTTATCTAGGATGTTACATCCTTACCCCCTTTTGGGAATTGTGTCCTCACAATTTTAAAACTGGTCTTGGAATCTTCATTAAAAGTCCGACATCAAAAAAGAGTCAGTAAAAACTATCACTTTAAGAGAATGAATGAGAAGTACAAAGGTTACCTGAGATAACCCATACTAGGATTCCATGTAGGAAAACATGGATATGGAAGAGAGAAAAAATGGTCATGTTCTGATGGAGAGTGATAGAAAACATGATTAGGAGAATGTTAACCACCAAAAAATCACAAACTTATGATGTTTTAAACGGTCATTGATTACTTAGTAGGGAACGTAAACCATCAATTTTTTTGTTTTATGTTCCTTTTAATATTTTTTTTTAATTCATTTACTATATAGAATAAGAACAAAAGAAAATATACTTACCTTCAAGTAGTGTTTCATCAGTCAATAAGTTTCTACCAAAAACTGATCATCTCTCCAAGAAATGAGCATTCAAAAAGACTTGGTCACATAAAAATCATTAGAATCATCTTCTATAGAATCACATAATCCATAAAATAAGAACTATATATTTCCCTTTTCTTTAGACATCAACTAAAACCAAAATGGTTACTGAGAGATCAAATAATACCCAAAAATGATAATCTTTTACAAGAAGAAAGACTAATCTAAATCTAAAAAAATTTTCATACAAAACCCAAAGTTCAACAAAGACCATTAAATAAACAACATTACTTAATATTATTCAATATAATCCTAACTAACATTGTAAACCAAAACTCAGAATATTTAATCCCATCATATTTTATCGTAAATCATAACATTTATCTTCAAATAACACTAGTTACTTATGAAGTCTCATATTGAAAAGTAATTAATCTAACCACATATTCTCCATGATAGTTTAATAATTTTCAAAAATAACTCAAATCACCTTATGTCTAGAATAAAAACATATATTCTTATAAAATAAAATTTCAACCTTTATTCCACAATTAAAATCCCATAGTATTATATAATTCATAGGAATATAGTTTTTCCTCAAAAGAGAGAATGTCTTCAAAAAAACATTTATCACTTAACAACTACATTAGTATTCTATGCTAATTATATCCATTTGATAAAACATAAGTTCCCCACATAAACTAATTCTTGTTCCACAAAATCATTTTACTAAAATAATAAGTCATACTAACTAGGGACATCAAGTAGATAGTGGTAGGTGATGTACCCTAGTCTCCCTTCCGTTTTGGGTTAGATTCCAACAGCCTTACCGGATGTGACGGGTTGTTACCCATCCTACGGGTTGTCCTTTTTATAAAACTCAAAAAAAATCCGAACATGTTTTAACCTCAATGGTTTCCATAGACCTCTCATTTTCATCCAAATTCATTATGATCTCAAAATCATAATTCACGATGTCTTATTTCACCACCATATGTTAAATTAAAATGATCCCCAAAATTATGAGCATCATACCCTGATCATGGTGTCCATTTGGTTTTATAGTCACCCTGTTCACATAGGTAGAACGTCCATGCATTGAAATAATGATTTAGAGATCATTCAAAATAATTTTCTTCGTCCATCCAAATAAACCTTGTACAACATGGGTCATATGGGTGTTCAATTTTTTTTTTAAAAATAATCATGTATGACATATAATATCAAATCATCTAATAAAACATGATTTCTATAAAACAGCTAGACTGAATTTGAGTTGAAAAAATCAATTAACAGTCCTTTAAAATACCATAAGTATGTGATGAGAGACTATATTGTAAAAGAAAATATAAATAGGTTGCGCAAGGGTCTACTTCTTCAGAACCTTTTTATAAATCATAATATGCTTCAAAATCTTGTGATAAGGTAAACTATTTGTAAATTACTTGATAATATTTACCATTCTTGAAAATATAAGAATATTGTAAAAAAAGGTTTTGTTTAAATACAAACCATGATCGATGATAATAACGTGGTATAGTGGAGGTGTTTGATATCTCAAACAACTGCTTCCAAGTGAGTTGTATGCTAGAGAATGTTTCACAATCATCCAAATATGAATTTATAATAATTATTGGAAGCAATTCATTAGGAAGAGATACGAATGTCGTTTGAGATCATCCTCCTTCCATTTGTAACTGACTTTCCATGATCTGAAAAAGTTTTAAAATAAGGATTTAACTGAAATAATATACCTAGCGAATAACCATGTGTTTATAGAAAACTCCCAATACCTAAAGTTGTCTAAACCGACCTCTGATACCAACTATAAGGACCCATCCTTAAAACATTACATAATATTTAATAAAATGAATAATTCACAATGAGGATCTTTTTTAGGTTTAGAGTTTTAGAGAATTAGTCCATAACTATTACATAACAACTTGAATATTATATGTAGACACTACTACTCAGTATCCAATTTTTTTTATAAAATAAGAACTCTTAAAAAGAAACAAGTCTAGTTCCATGTTTTAGACAACATGAATTATCATTGATCCCATCCTTGAACCTATTCATCTTTAAGTTGAGTGGAAAAAAATTCAAAAACATGGGATGAGCATGAAAAGCACTGTAAGGGATACACAAAAAATGAAAAATTTTATTTTTTTTAAAACAACTAGTAATCCATGAATACTTTATCATAAGTAATAATTTTCCCTTTTATGAAATAGTAAATACTCTTCACCAAATAAAAGTTCAATACTTACCCTTTTGTATCCAAAAGATTACAATAAAACTCATATAAAGAACACATAACATATCAAGGTAACTTGGGAAATAAACATACTTAAATGGAATAACCATACAGTTGACTTCCACACATATCACTAAATGGAATAGTCATACGGCCGACTTCCATATCCAATGCATTGGAGGTTATAACGTAACCACCTGTCCTGGTTTTAACGGCACCACCCATAATATGTATTATCATGTAACCACCAATAAAATGTCCAAGTACCATCATAGAACATAAACATATTTCAAATATAAAAATTTCACTAATAAAATTTCATATGAAATCACAAGAAGTAATTTCAAGATATTGAAATAATCAATCCATTTTCATAAAAAATTTAAAAAGAGATTTTTGTATAAAGTGTCCCATAACAATTTTAAGTTTTTAATGGAGTTAAAATTGTAAAACATTAATGTTAATATAAATAAATACTCAAAACCCATTATAAAACATGGACATTAAAAATAAATATTTAGAATAACAAATCGTTAAAACATTTAAAATGATATTTTAGTTAAAGTGTTTTTAACAAACTGAGAGACTCTTAAATAAAAAAAATTGGGGAATAAAATTCAATAAAAACATTATAATATCATGAGAATAAAGGTATTCATGATATAATATGACAAAGGACAGTATATACACCATATAAGAGTGAATTGGTGCATAACACCAATGAAGTCTCAATGGAAATGTAAATTGAGATGATATCCATTATAAAGACTGTATCCTTAAATTAAGGATAAATCAATCACATAATAATGTCTGAAAAATATAAATACACCAAAAAAAGGGGGATATTAGGTGTAAAACAATTAGATGTCATTCACACATATTTATAGGACGAAATATTCAAGAAGTACATGTTTAACACAAAGAATTGAAATTAGGTTAAGAAGTTCCCTTGTAAAAAATTCGAAAGCCTAACGACATCACTTTAGAAACTAGAAAATGATTTAATGAGATAAAAAGGGAATCTAATTACTTGGACATAAAATTTACATCAAAAAGGATATAGAATAACATATCCCAACGTAATAATATGTAAATTAAAATATATAACAAAACGAAGTATTTTAAAAAGAGAAGGGTGAAAGGTTCCCTTACCGATTTGGCAACTTACAAATCATATGCCACATGAAATAAAGATCATATAATGAAGATTTAAATACTCATAAATGACAGTATATTACACAAATATTACCATCATGGGTAGTACATACACCACACAAAATGAAATAGTTGAAAATATTGCATGAATATCACGGGAATACAATTGAGATAAAACCATTTACCTCATTGAAATCAACTGAGTCGTTTGATAAAAAGTTAATAACCATAAAATGAATCATATAATACCCTGAATATAAATATAATAATAATAATATATATCAAAATTTATTACATAATACACCACATGCAATAAATAAGTAGAGAACAATGGAAATCTCACAGAATTAAAAGTGATATAAGAAAATCCCTTACCTCATTGTCGGACTTGACTGGATTGTTCTTTAATCTCCATAATAAAAAACTAAAGTTAGTTTATACTTTATTAAAAACCTTTTTCATTTTTATTATTCCATTTATATCACTTATTACCATGTCATAAACATTATGTAATCATTTAAGTTAATAATGTTTGTTTTGTCGATATTTGGTACTTGAGTCAAAAATAAACACCTTATATTTACAAGTTGTCCATGTTGTCAATAGTCCATTATATCCAAAATGATATTAATTATTTATATATCATTTATATCATATATATCTAGTATATATATATATAACAATACATATCATATGAAGGTAAGAAATGAAATGCACCGTTCATGGAGTCGGTAATCCGTACGTACGCATTAACAATACTTTCATTTCTATTTCTGATTTTAATGGAATTAAAACATAATTTTTCATAGTTATAATATAATTACAGTAAAATATCATATATAATATCATTAACTCAATCCTTTATACATACAACATAAGACATTAATGAGTTATATCACTTTGATGGGGAGGTAGTCTGCACTTCCTAAAATGAAATAATCATGTTTACCCATAATGGAAACCATAAAGTTATTATGTAAATAGAAAATACTAAAGAATAAAGAAAACATAAACATAATATATATCATATATAAATACAGTTCCATCATTAATTCCACCATTAGAGGTGGGAGGAGGTAATTGAACAATCATCATTTTGAGAGGCGTTAGTTTTCCATCCATGAAAACATTATGTTCTTCACCCGTTAGATGAGGGTGTGTGTAAGTGTAGTTACAATACCTCTCATAAAAACATGATATTATATTGAGGATAATGGTGTTTTCATAAAAGAAAGATATAAAAAGAGTTTAGGGGTTGGAGAAGTAAAATAAAAGAGAAGAAGTTAAGAGGAATTATTACTTTTAATTTTGGTAACATCCTTTGGTTTGAACCAAATAGACTTCATGAACTATATTCTGCCTAAGGTAAGGCTTCTAGAAGGAGGAGAGGGTTGTATGGAGCTGAAATGGGCAATTTTTGGACGATCCAAAAGGCTTGAGAGGTTTTAGTAATTTGTTAGAAGTGGTGTCCTTTTATAAGGGGGAGGAGGGATTCTTTTGGAAAGTGTGAAAATATTACTTTATTATATAATGATATTCATTTTCAAAAGGTACAAAACTAATTAAAGTCGAAGATAAGATAACTAATGGTCTAAATAAAATAATCCAATAAATATAATACAGGTTTTTAATGTTATTTTAATATTTATAATCTTATTTATTTAAATCATTTATTAATGAGGTATATACTGCATCATTATTGTGTCATAAATAATATAATTTATTTGTTGTCTAAAAATTATAAAAAAATACCATGATGTAGGAAATCATTTAAGATTTCCAAAAAATATTTATAGTGGAAATGATAAATTTTATAAATCTATGTAAAAATAAATTATTAAAAGATATTTGTTTGTTTCATTTTTTCATTTACATTGAATTAATTAATCTAAAGTGTCATTTTCACTCTTAAGTGGCTCAATGGGGTCCCAAAATCACCCCAAATATGCCCATCGTCGTCCATGACTCATCCAATAAGGATATGACAAGTGTTAAGGTAATTTGGTATTATTATGATATTTTTTTACCTTGAATTACCCTATTTACGTTTAACCACAGTAAATAAAAGTCAAAAGACACTATTCACCAAAAATTATTTTCATCATATCGATGTACATTTTACTTACTAATAACAACAATGTATGTCAGATTTTCGAAATTAAATTCACATAAGCGGTAAAATCTCATTTAAAGGAAATAATCATTTTTTAACTACTACTAAGTGGTTTCACTATTAATCAAAAAATGATGTTTTCAGAAAAATACCAAAAATTAAGCCTAAGATATATTTGATATTCCGAATTCAAAAATGATATCTATTTTACAAAAATACATACATTGATTTTGCATTATTTAATTTAAAATTAATTCCCATTATTAAAACATATAGGGTGTTTTTAAGAAATATTAACTATCAAAAGATTGACACTTGTTTATGTCCAATTTAATAATGAAATTATTTCCAATGACCAAAATTAGATTAAGTTGTAAAATTATATTATAATTATAGTTTTAAATTTTTTTAAAATATAATATAACCATATAAATAAATTAGATTAAAAGGAACTTTTGAAATAAAATACAGTATTTTCACTATTCATTAAAAAATGAACTTTTTCAGAAAAATATCAAAAATTTACCAAATGTAAATTTTTCTGTCCCAAATCTAAATAATAATTTTATTTTGACAAATATAACAAAAAAATGACCAAAAATAGACTTAAAGAGGGTTCCCCATCAAAAGGTGGTAAATCAACCTTTTACTGAATATTAGAGTATTCATGATTAATATTCGATTCATTCATATTTTAAGCCCCTAACTTTTATTGGATAATTATAAAAACATTTCAAAAACATATATAATCATATTTTAGTAAGTTCTATTCATTCCAGTCAATACAATGACTAGACATTAACTACCATAATAATATTATATTATTATTGTGCAACGTAATATTTCAATGAAACTCGTTGTTGCCTATCATGTATGCCATAGAACATAGAATCCCCTTTAAAGTAAAATTAATATTTAATTCATAAATATTAATAAATATGAAAAATGTATTATTCCTTATTTATCTAGGATGTTACACTGTCTCATAATATGATGTACATATAAATTTGAAAACATTCTTAGTCAGTCCCATAAGAGGTGCTATTATGCATTATAAATCCTAGATGAATTATCTGTAATAGACACCTATTTTCAATAAACTTTGTATTTAAAAGACATTATTCAGATGCTCCTAGGAAATGATATATCACACCATATTTAGGACAATAGACACTCAAACATCTGAGAAAATATGACCTAATAAGTGAACTTTGTTGATCCAAATGTTTCATTTTGTGACCGTAATGTAAATATGGGGTTCTCTCAGTGTATTCATTATGATCTCAAGATGTTTAGAATAGTAATGTCAAGTTTGGGAATACACCAAGATTCCATCTATAAGGGTTTCCATGAAGGAATCTAGATATGGTAGGAAAACAAGATTCATCAATGCCATGAAAAAGGTGGGCAAGTTCATTAGGATGAATGTTATAACTAAATTAATATACAAGTTGTATGTACTCTAAAACACTATACATGGTAGGTCTGCTAGTATCACTATCAAATGATGCTATAATGACCTCAAATTGATAATAGAGAAAAACATCACTCATAGGTACAACTCAGAGAGGTCATCTATAAAAAAAAGTGGATTCGAGTTTGTAACCATAAATTTTATCAACCATTGATAATCCACACAAAACCTATGTGTAACATCTAAAATCTATGTTAAAAGGATATTTGAACAACATAGTTAGCTACTAGGTTGTATAAAAACATTCACCTCTAAGTGTTCTAATATCTTTATGAGTTTTTTGAGCTCAATAGGTTATATTAAATAGTGGGAATCTGAAATGGTGAAAATCCTAGTACTAGCTCAATGGATGAATTCCCCACTCTAATAGAAGATAATCTAGATAAATATTTAGGAAATATATTCCAAAAATGATCCACCATAGGAGTTAATTTAAAATTCTTTATTCAGTAATCACTCATGAAGAGAATAGCCATTAGCAGTGTAACACTACATAGCCAATGATGATCCAGTCAATATTGACTCACCTATTCATCCCATTTAGCCTTAAGAATATATATTATTCCCACATGTGTTGTAAATGACACCCTCTAGGGATATCAATCAACATGGACATGAGAAGGAACTATCCTATCTATAAAGATAATGAATTCAAAAACTGTCATCAAGGGGAAAGAGAAATTACACCAGAAATAGTAATTATATATCTCAAGGGGTTTTCTTTTCACTAGAATATAATATCTGATCAGAACTTTAATGGTGTGAAGAGAATCATTAATCCTTAGAATTAATCTATATCTAGTTCCATACATTCTATAATTTTAGTATATATGAAACATTGTGATGAAACGATAGAAAAAAGGTAGAAAACTAGGTAGAGGCTACTAGAATAGAACCTTGTACTATAAATGGACCTAGACTCTACTCCTATGGTGTAGGTTGTACTGCATAGATATGTTCAGATCTATGAACCTAAGATATAACATAGATAACCTATGAATGTCTATTCTGTTTGCGCAAAACAATAGATGTGTGAGATGGTATGTGAGTATGATATACTCTATAATACCAAATATAGGATCGAATATGTAAACATTAGATGCTCCATTACAAGGGGGGGGGGGTGAATTGTACTTTTAAAAATTCCATTGGAACTTTTCAATATTGTTATGTTTAACTAGGTTAAACAAGAAAATTCGAAAGACTACTAAATTATAACAACTTGCTTGATTCCAGAAAAGTGATTCAGGAAATGAAACTTAACAAAAGTTAACAACAAATAAGATTCTACCTAAAAGTGTATAGAATCTAACTAAATCAGAGTACAAGTGTGAGGAAGTATAAGAAAGTTATACTTTCTCAACTACAAAAATACACATCAGAAAACAAAGAAGTAACACTACAAGTAACAAGTAGAAACTCTTTTAAAACATAGAGGAGGGTATCGAACAACCTTGGATAAGAGGTCCCTTGGTTTATACTTTCAAGAAAGTCTGTCTTACCCACAACAGGGTAAGCCCTCGATACGAAGATTGGAGTTTGTCTTAATATCCCTGCAAGCCCTCAACAATCCGGTAGTTGGCACCTCTGTCTTCCTTTCCCTGGAAGCCCTCAATAGTACACAGCAAAAATCGGAGTCACACGAAGCAAATCTGTACGAAGAAAATTTTGAACAAGCCATTCAATATATCGGCACAATGCATGAGAGTTTATAAGAGACTCTCTCTCTAGAAATCACTTCAACAACTTGTAATAATATATTTCAAAGATGTTTTCCCGTGTGTCTAGTTCTTTTCAAATGATCTCATATTTATAGGTACAACTCTAACGGTCTGCTGCCTCCTCCAACGGTCGTATTCTTCCTTGAATTTCAGAGGGACCTGTACATGTGTCACTCAAACAACGGATTGTTGATAACTGAAAGAACGATATCATTTTATAATAGAACAAGTGAAAACATAACCAAAATGTGATATTCAGAATGTGAGAAAATATGAATGTTTGGAGTCAACCAAAAATGAATTCGGAGTCTATAATAAAAGGATATTCAGATTCTGTTTTGTAGGAATTCGGAACCTAAATTCTATAGAATTCCGGTGTCTAAATTTCAAGGAAATTCAGAGTCTGGTTTCACTAGTATTCAGAACCTGAACTTACAGGGTTCATAGTCGGAGTTCATGAGAATTCAGAGCCAGAACTCATAAGAGTCTGAATTCTGTATTCAGAGAACTCGGAGAAAGAACTCAAAGAAGTTCGTAATCAGAATTCGTAGTAAGAACTTTACATATGTTCGTAATCAGAATTCGGAGTCGAACATTACATAAGTTCGTAATCAGAATTTAGAGTTGAACATCTTGAGTGTTCGTATCTAGAATTCAGAGTAGAACTTCATGAGAGTTCGTATCTAGAATTTGGAGTAGAACCTCATAAAATTTCGTAACATGAATTCGGATGAGAACTTCATAAAAGTTTTTAAAAAGAATTTGGATCCTAAAATAGAATGTTTCATATCTAGGTATTATATGATTCCAAGGTTTCATACATGACACCAAATTTTATACTTAGACATGATAAGAAACTAGGTAATACATGGTAAAGAAAATTCTTCCTTGGGAAAGAATATTTTTCATTATAGAAGTAAAAACAAGGTGTAAAATAAGTTTTTCCTTGAAATAAGGTGTTTGTGATTTTCAAAATAACAGGAACGGTAAATTTATAAGGTAAACCTTATTGACCAAACAATCTCCCCCTTACATGATGGAATGTAAAATTCATAAGGAAAAACTTATTTACTCAACAATATACCCCATTTTTGAAAGCACAAATATCCTTACGAAAAAGAATATAAGGACTTGGAATACATTTCATAGACTTTGAAATTAAATCTTATCTCTCTGTTTTCACAGAAAATGGTGAATACGACTAACTCCCCCTTAGGCTTTGGAACTCTATGGATTGTATTCTAGGTTTTTGGAATGAGAATTTTCATTTGAATGTGGAAGTATTCGTAATGATAAACTCCCCCTTAAATAAACCCCCCTAAAATAAACTCCCCCTTACTTAGGGATATATCATACTTATAAATCTTTTTCCTTCCCCTCTTTAGAATTATTTTTACTTCTCCACATTGTGGTTTTGAAAAAGAGTTTGAGGGAATTGAAAAATGTGGTAACTTAAATATTAGTATAGACATCCAAACAAGACATGCAACCAAAATTTCATTTCAATTTAAAGAATTAGTACAAGGAAAAAATGAAATAAAAGATCGGAGTGGGATTTATATTGCTTATTTTTCCTTGGGCATTAGAATCTTCACAATGGTCTTCATCTTCTTCAGCTCTTTATGATCCTCCTCAGCTTGCATTTCCAAGACTATAATTCTATACTCTTGTGACTTCAGGGCCTCTACCCGACCCTTCAGAAATTCCTCTTGCTTCACTAGCCTTTCTCCCTTCTCGGTCCAGAGATCACTCTCTATTTTCAAACATTGGAAAATGTATCTCAACATTACATTAGGGTCCTTTACATCCTAAATCCAAATATTATTCTCAAGGGTTAAATTTTTCTAAAAACTATCTGTAAGATTCTTAATTTTGGAGTCTTCAGTATCAAATGATTCTTTGACATCTTCTTGGAACTGATCAAGATCACTAAAATATTCATTGATTTTCTTATACCAGAGAGTCATTTTTCTGCATTATTTTCTGTGGGCCTCAAAATTGATAAGGAAATTTTTGTGTTCTACCTAAATCATAACACATCTGTCCATCACCATAGATACAAATTCTTATTTCTCATTCATGGTGTGCTAAAGCATCTGTCATCTAGAATCAATTGTAGAAAAATCGGAATGGTATCTACAACATATTAAGATATTGAACAACAAAATCATTTCCTAATGTAGATGAATCCGAATCCGAAATTTTACTAGGAGATGGTTCTTCCTATAACATTACCAAATTCCTCTTTGAGGTTCCTCCATCTTCTTTCTTTCTTAGAATATCTTTTGTCGGGGTTTTAAAATCCACTTGTTTACCCTTATAAATTTTCGGAACATCTTCCTTTCCTAGAGACTCATGCTCACTTCCGGATAATTGTATAATCTTGTCTTCATCTATATTTTCCTTCTCAGCTCCAGCTTCAATATATTCGGGAAGAATAAAGTTATGATTGTGACTCTCTTCCTTAGATGGCTTGTTGACTTCCTCTCCACCCTTCTCATCATCTCTAGATTTAAAAAGTTTTGAAGATCCGACTTTAGAAGTCCGGAGTGATAATTTCTCTAAAACACATTCCTTTTCATGATAATCTTCAACTTGCTTAATTACATCATCAGAGCCACCACTTCTCTCAGTTTCTTGAACTCCTTCTGCGGCTTTCTCCTTTTCCATAGCCTTCCATTGTTTTTTTTGGGGTCCTCTTTCCTGGAGTCTCAGGTAATTGTTCAACTATAAAAGACTTAGGAAAATGAATATTTTTGGAAGAAATTTCAGTATCCCTCAGAAGGAATTGACAAATTTTGGCATTTAACATCTTATTATTGAGCTTCTCCTACTTGGCCTGCTTCTCTAGCTCATCAGCAGCTTTTTCATTCAAGGAATTAGCCTAAGCAGAATCCAAACCGAATTGTGGCTCCATTGATTTTCTATTCTGCTTATCCTCCCACCATTTTTCTATGAATTCATCAGGGTAGGCCTTATCCTTCTTTGGTTTAGGAGGTACGGATTGGACATCCTTAGACTTAGGGGTTTTATTTTAAACTTCCACTTTCTTAAACATTATTTTCTTTCCGGATTTCTTTCAAGGTTCATCTTTTTCAACTTTTTCAGGAACAACTTCTGCCTCTTCCTCAGGTAGATCATAAAATTCACCTGACTACTTTGAGAAACCAATCTTTATCCTTTTAAGAGTGTCATCACTGATCAACATGACTTTTCAATTCTATTCTTTGGAACAGTAGGGAATCTTTAAGGATTCTAGGCTCTAAATTATCAACATTGAGAGTATGGAAGGATACATTATAATCTGAGTTCTCATATTGCCATTCTTGATGTTCTGAATCCTATTGAGGATGTGTCTCATGAGATAAACCATCCTGTGATTTAAAAAAAATCTAGGATATACATGTCACTTTTTTTAAGGGTGTCTTTATCACACTTTCTCGGTACAATGATACCTTGAACCCATAATTTTAGAATCCGATTGTTTGTAGATAGATGGAAAATTTTTGTTGTCTTTACATATTTGAGCCCAACTCATTCCATAGCCTTTTCCTTAACTAACCTACCTTGAACCTCTTGTAGTTTTTGGGAGAAACATTAGGCCTCCCCTTTATATGATAGCCCTACCAAGCTTGCAGCCTTGGTGTAAGAGAGTGAATAGATCTTACCATAACTCTTAAATGAATAATTTCCCTCCCATCTTCCATGAAGAAGGAAACTAATTCATAGAACTCTATAAGTAAATCTGGATAGACCACATCCTGATCTCCTGTCTTTGATATAGCTATAATTTCCCATCCATTAAGCTTGGTGTTCTTTGAAATTATAGAGACATACTTTTTGATGAAGTTTTGTTGTACCAACCATTACCTATAAATTTTCAACTCTGGAATTGGATTGATAGTAGACATATCTTGAGAAGTGGCTTCTGCAGACATTCAGACTGAGCACTTCTGAAGAATTCAGAACGGGATTTTGTAGAGGATGAGAGCTTCGAGACGCAAGAGCTCGATAACCGATGTGGGCCAACCCTTCGGGGGTCCTTTATACAGGCGATGTAAGTGAACTTTCATATTCCAATTTGAATCTAATTGTTGGGAAACCTTTTAATCTAATTAAACGGTTGATTTGATAGCCACAAGTGAAAAAAAGTTTGTTTAATCCGATATTTTGAGGTTTTAAAAAGGACCATTCAGATTTAAGGAAACATGAATCTGAGAAATTTTAAAAGAAAAAGAAACTACCAAAAAGTAAAAGTGATTAAAAAAACATACGAAAGAAATAATACCTTTCATATTTCTAGGACGATTATTCGTAATAGGTGATATTATTTTTGAAGAACATTAGATTCCAAAAAAACCCGAGTACGAAAAAGAACTTTACTACGAAAATTTCAAATCCAAAAATTTCCATTACAAAAATTTTCAGGTCCGAAGGTTTTCATTATGAAAATTTCATGTATTAAGATGTTTCATTACTAAAAAAATTTGAAACAAACCTCATTACGAAAAATTTTTATTACGAAAAATTTGAAAAGCCAACTATGAAAAATTTCATTATGAAAAATTTGAAAAACCAAATATGAAAAATTTCATTATGAAAAATTTGAAAAACCAACTACAAATTTTTTTTATTAAGAATGATTTGAAAAACCAACCACGAAAACTTTCATTACGAAAAATTTGAAAAACTTCATTACAAAAAATTTCATTACTAATGTACTCCCCCTATGAAAATGAGTTTATTACTGTAAGAAGATTTGTTCAACAGAAATTTAATGGAGGAAGATTACCTCACGGTTATCATTCCTAACTTTTCATAATATATTCAATACTATCAGAGGGTAATGATTTTGTGAAAATGTCAGTAAGTTGATCTTGTGTTCTGATAAATTGAAGAATGATATCTCTTTTTTGGGAGTGATCTCTAAGAAAGTGATTCCTAATGTCTTTGTGATTTACAAAAGACTGATGTGTAGGGTTTTTACTAAGGGAAATGGCACTTGTGTTATCACACAAAATCTGATTCATAGTAAAACTCAAGCCATAGTCTGTGAGTGTGTGTTGAGTCCACAACACTTGAGCACAAAAACATACAGCTTCTACATATTCAGATTCCATAGTGGAAAGGGCTACATAGTGTTTCTTCTTGAAATACCAAGAACCTAATGAATCTCATAAGAAATGAAATGTTCCGGATGTACTATTTCTATCCATTCTACATCCACCAAAGTCAACATTCAAAAAACGTTTTAAAACAAAATCATTTCCAGAAGTATAAAATAGTTCTAAATCCATGGTTCCCTTTAAGTAGCGAAAAATTCTTTTCAATTCCTTTAAAGCAGATTCCTTAGGATTTGATTGATATATTGTGCATAAGAATAATGAAAAAATTATGTATAGATGACTAGATGTCAAGTAAAGTATACTTCCTATCATAACTCTAAAAGATGTTTGATCTACTGGTTTCCCAGCCTTATCAAGATCAACTGTGTTTGAGGTACCAGTGGGAGTACTTATACTTTTAGTGTTGTTATATCCATAATTTTTAATAAGATCATTAGTATACTTATGTTGGGATATATATATTATTTATGGTTTTTGAAAAATTTAAAAACCAAGGATAAATGTTAACTCACCCATTATACTCATTTCAAACTCAGGTTTCATTAGTTCTGTAAAGGAATCAGTTAAGGATTACTGAGTTGAACCAAATATAATGTCATCAACATAAATTTGAACAATCAAAACATTTTTCTTATCTTTATTTATAAAAAGGTTTGGATCTGAACTTCCCTTGGCATAGTTATTTTGAAGCAAAAATCCTATAAGTCTATCATACAAGGATCAAGGGGCTTGTTTAAGTCCATACAATGCTTTGGTATGTCTATAAACATGACCAGGTTGTTTTGTGTCTTCAAAACCAAGAGGTTGTTCAACAAAAGCTTCACCTTGAAGATAACTGTTATGAAAAGCACATTTCACATCCATTTAAAAAAGTTTGAAATTGAAGAATGCTGCAAGGGCAAGTAAAATATGAATAGATTAAAGTCTGTCTACTGGAGAATATGTTTCTTCATCGTCTATTCCTTCTTGTTGATTATAACCTTTAGAAACTAATCTAGCATTATTTCTAGCAATGATTCCATTTTCATCACACTTATTTATGAAGACCCATTTTACACCAATAACAGAAGTTTCCTTAGGACTTTTAACCTAGTTCCAGCCTTTATTGCTTTCGAATTCATTTAGTTCATCTTGCATAGCTTTAATCCAATCATCATCACCTAAATCTTCATTATTGATTTTTGGTTTCAATTGGGAAAGGTATGCTAGATGTTATACTTCATTTCTTAAAGAACTTTTAGTCCATACAGGGTGATTGAAATCAATAATGATACGATCAATGGAATGATTCTTTAGAAATAGATGATTTGGGTTTTATAAAACCTGTTCATCAACATAGGGTTGGAAATATTCTTGGGGTAAATGTTTCAGGAGTATCTTCTTGAACATCTTTTTTATCAATAGGATTTTCTATCAAAGGTTTCTAATCAGTTTTTGAAAACACATCTGTGGATGTAGGCTGGGGTTGTTTAAAAACAAAAGGATCAGTTTCATCAAATTTAACATGTACATTCTCCTCAATAGTATAAGTGTTTTTATTGACAAATCAATATGCTCTAAAAGTTTTGGAGTAGCCTAAGAAAATACCTTCATCAGATTTTGGTGTGAATTTATACAGATTATATTTAGTATTCCGAATGAATACGTTCCAACCAAAAAATTTAAAGTAGGAAAGTCTAGGTTTTCTACCATTCCATAACTCATAAGCAGTTTTATTAAGAAAAGGTCTAATCAAAACACAATTTATAGTATAACAAGCAGTACATAAAGCTTGAGCCCAAAAATATTTGGCTACAGAATACACACTAAACATGGTTCTAGTTATCTCTTGATGAATTATTTTTCTTCTTTCAACAACACCATTCTGTTGAGGTGTTTTGGGTGCTGAGAAGTAATGAGTAATACCTTTTCTACTACAGAAAGTTTCAGAATCATAATTTTGAAATTATCCACCATGATCACTATGAATAGTTTTCAATGGAAGGATTTTCTCATTTTTAACATGGGCTCTAAAACTTTTGAAATAATAGAAAGCGTCAGACTTCTTTGCTAGAAAATATACCCATGTAAATCTAGTGTAGTCATCAACTAAATCAAATGCAAAGTACTTTTCCCCCAATGCTTTCAGTTTGTGTTGGACCAAAAAGATCTATATGCACTAGCTTGTATGCATTAGTAGTTGAGACTTCCCCAACTGATTTAGAACGTGATTTATGTTTCTTTCCATATTTACAAGGATAAAAATCTTTTGAGTAATAAAATCTATGCTCCGAAAGATCCTTAAGTAGTCCTTTCATGGAATGTTTTCATAAATTCATAAGGTTACAGTGTCCTAACCTTCTATGACATAACCATGAATTATCTTCCATTTCACTAAGGAAAGGTATGTCAAGGCTCCTAATTTCTTCTAAGTTTAGTGTGTAAACATTCTCTTGCCTATTGGAAGAAAGAATAAATTCTTCCTTGGAATTGTGTAATAAGAACTTTTCATTACTAAAATTCACAAGGTAGCCTGCATCACATAATTGACTTATACTAATGAGGTTGTTCTTAAGACCCTTAACAAATAAAAAATTTGAAATCAATGTTTCCCAAGAAAAATGATGTTACCTATACCAATAATTTCCCGCTGAGAATTATCTCCAAAAGTTACTTTTCCTCCTTTTGTTTCGATAATATTTTCAAAATAGTTTATATTACCATTCATATTCTAGAAACATCCACTATCCATGTACGACGTATTGCTGTTGGTACATTCCCTATTTCCTTGAAAATAAGAAAAATTTAGACTTTCAGAATCCAAAATTTCTTGGATCTGGAATTGTTAGAAAACAAAATTTTGGGTATGCACAATTGTTTTGAAAAATAAGATGTATTAAACCCTAGAGATTGAACTCTATTCAAGGAGAAATTTTTCTTCCAACTCCCACCACTTTGGCATGTAGTGCAAAAAGGGGATCTAGAAGTATTAAATTAGTTGTTTTGGAAAAACCGTTTTTTGGTGAGTATAACCAACTCCCGTAGTGTTTCCTTGAGGTTTAATTTGAGAATACATCTTGTCAAAATTTTCCGTCCCAGAGGTAAATTTTGCAAAAGCTTCTTAAGAAAAAATATCTCATATTTCAGTCTAAGGACTAAATTCCTATCCACATGAATCATTTCCTTAGTGTTATATTTTTCCTCAAAAACATTTATCTCTAAAATAGAATTCTTAAAATCTTTATAATGTTCTTTTTAGACTGAATTTTCATTCTCATGGTCTTTAGAATGTTTTTTAAAAGCTCTTCTTTATCTCTATGATCTCTAGAAAGATCTGAAATCTCTTTTGTAAAAATTTCTTCCCCAGTATTTGCCTTGTATAATTTCTTATAAATTTTATAATTTCTTGCTTCAAGTAAGTTGGAAAATCAAGAAACTCTTTCATATGAAGGTAATTCATCATTTTCTGAGGATGATGTATCTTCATTAGAAGTACTATTTTCAGAATAGTAATTTTTATCAATAGATAAATTTGTTAAAGCCTCGGTAGAGCATACCATGGCCACATGACATGTATTGGGGAAAATAGTAGTAGCAATGAAACCCATATTCTTATGTGCTGGTGAATCATATTCAAAAGATCCACTTCCTGAATAATATCCATAGCTAGAACTCCAAGTATCATTAGCTTTAAGACTTTTCTTGTGCTTTGATTGATATAATTTCTTCATGTTCCTTTCTGAATTCCTTTCATTCTTTTCCTTCTTTTTGAACAAGGGACAATCAGGTCTGATATGAACTGTTCTTTTACATTCATAACATGTAACTTCTCCATCTTTCTTATCTCTGTAGTCTTTCTTCTTGTACTTACTTTGATTGTTTCTTTGAGCTAGAATCTTGTTCATTCTCCGAGAAATATTATCTAATTCATTCTAAGAGTTTTTTGTGTCACTATATTCTGACTTAATAATAACATTCTTTGTCTTTGATCTATTTTCATTTTCTGGGATCCTGGATTTCATATGTTTAGAAGTTGTTGTAAAATCAACTCCTCCATTCCAATTCTTCTTCTTGAAATTTTCAGCATCTCTCTTCAATCCTGTTTCATGCTGAATAAGAGTTCCAAACAATTCATCTAAGGAAATTTGAGTGACTTTCCAGTTATCATCAATAGCTGTCCTCTTGGACTTCAATTCATTTGGCATGATATCAATGATCTAACCTACAAGAGCATCATCATCCAATCCTTTTTCTCCCATATATTGTAAGATATTTACGATAGTCATAAACCATTGTTGTACTTTTCTTATAGGTTTTTATATAAGGAAAGTTAAAATTATGGCATTCAGCTCCCAACATAGCTCTTCTTGTCTCTATGACATTTGATGTACCAAAATGGGTAACTTCAAGTTTCTTCCAGATAATGTTTGCAGCTTCACACGATGATATTTGACTATAGATGTTCCTAGTCATGGAACATAACAAAGTATTTTTTACTCTGAATTTTGATTGATATTCTGATTTTTCCTGATTCGTAAAGGTTCTAAAATCATTATCTAAAATCTTATAATCTCCAGTCAGCATTAGATAGTTATCAACTATTGTATTGATAACAAAAGTCTTCATCCTATCTCTCCAGTACTCAAAATCATTTCCATCAAAAACAGGTGGTCTGGTAGGATTTTGGTTATCAATAGAAGCAACGTTTAAACCTTCCATCCTTAAGATAATCTTTGGCACAAAAACTTGTTAGTAGTATGAGTTTGTAAACAAGAGAAAATATCCAATGTAAGGAAAAGATATTGTATCTCTAAACAAAAAGTGAATTCGAACTATGTGATTCCGAAAAATATATTCCAAAAAAATATGAATATGAAATTTCAATTCCAAATATTCAAATCCGAAAAGTAAGAAGAAGAAGAATTTTCCTCTTAATCTAATTGTGGGATTAATTCAGATGTAACCAAACCCTCTGATACCCATTGTGATATGGTATGTGAGAATGATATACTCTATAATACCAAATGCAGGATCGAATATGTAAACATGACATGCTCAATTACAAGAGGGGAGGGGGGTGAATTGTACTTTTAAAAATTCATTTGGAACTTTTAATGATTGTTATGTTTAACTAGGTTAAACAGGAAAATTCAAAAGACCTCTAAATTCTAACAACTTGCTTGATTCCGGAAAAGTGATTCCGGAAATGAAACTTAACAAAATTTAACAACCTATAAGATTCTACCTTAAAGAGTATAGAATCTAACTAAATCAGAGTACAAGTGTGAAGAAGTATAAGAAAGTTATACTTTCCTCAAAAATAAAAATACACAGTGGAAAACAAAGAAGTAACACTACAAGTAACAAGTAGAAAATATTTTAACCAAAAGAGGTTGGTATCCAAAAACCATGGATAAGAGGTCCCTTGATTTATAATTTCAGGAAAGTATGTCTTACCCATACCAGGGTAAGCCCTCGATACGAAGATCAGAGTCTGTCTTGCTATCCCTGAAAGCCCTAAACTATCATGTAGTCGACACCTCTGTCTTACTATCTCCGGAAGCCCTTGATTATACACAACAACAATCAGAGTTTCACGACGCAAATCTGCATGAAGAAACGTTTGAACAATCAGTTCAAATGTTCTACACGAAGCTTGATAGTTTATAAAAGAATCTCTCTCTTTAGAAATCACTTCAATATCATGTAAGCACATATGTCAAAGATGTTGTCATGTGTGTCTAGTTCTTTTGAAATGAGAACCTATTTATAGGAACAACTCCAACGGTTAGCTCCCTCCTCCAACAGGCATATTCTTCATTGAATTTTAGAGGGACATGTACAGGTGTCACTAAAACAATGGTTAGTTGATAACTAAAAACACAACATCATTTTCTAATAGAAAAAGTGAAAGCATAACCAAAATCTAATATTTGGAATGTGAGAAAATATGAAAGTTCAGATTCAACCAAAAATGAATCCAGATTCTATAATACAAGGATATTCAGATTCTATTTTTTAGGAATTAAAAACCTGAATTCTATAGAATTCCAGATTCTTAATTTCAAGGAAAATTGGAGTTTAGTTTCACCAGATTTTGGAACCTGAACTTACAGAGTTTAGAGTCGAAGTTCATGAGAATTCGGATCCAGAACTCATAAGAGTTTTGAGTCTGTATTCAGAGAACTAGGAGTTAGAACTCGAAGAAGTTCATAATCAGAATTCGTAATCAAAATTCACAGTAAGAACATTACATAAGTTCGTAATCATAATTCAGAGTCAAACTTTACATAAGTTTGTAATCAGAATTCAGAGTCGAACTTCTTCAGAGTTTGTATCCAGAATTCGGAGTCGAACTTCATGAATGTTCATATCCAAAATTCAGAGTAGAACCTCATAAAAGTATGTAACAAGAATTAAGATTCGAACTTACGAAAGGTTCATAACAGGAATTCGGATCCTAAAACAAAATGATTTGTATCTAAGTATTATATGATTCTGAGGATTTATACATGATGCCGAATTTTATACTTAGACAGGACATGAAACGATGTAAAACATTGTAAGAAAATACTTCCTTGGGAAATAATATTTTTCCTTATAGAAGTAAAAACATGGGGTAAAATAATTTTTTCCTTGAAATAAGGTGTTTTTGATTTTTAGAATTACATGAATGGTAAATTCAAAAGGTAAAACTTATTGACTCAACAATCTACCCCTTACATGAAGGAATGGAAAAGCCATAAGGAAAACCTTATTAACCCAACAAGATGTATTGCCACTACATCCATGTTCACCTCCTCAGTCTAATCGGATAGTTTTAGAACAACTCCCATCCTAATGTGGAGCTGTTAATCTAACACCAAAATGCGTTGTTGATATATATCCTTTTTAACTAGTCACTGGAGGAAACACCTATTAGAAACACTGAATGTGACCCATCCAATCAAAATATAATTACTTCATTGGGTTCCCTTTATAGTGGGGTATGTTATAACATGACCCACATAACTATTAGCATACTAAATTGAATTAATTTCATCTCATATCACTTGAATCACCCCGAAATGTTGCAATGAATCAATGATGCATTCCACTAAAAAAACATCAACAAGTCTCAAAACTAAACCACCTTGGCCCACATTTTTAGATTCACATAGGATCCTTTATGTGATGTGAGGCTTTTTAAATAGTTATAAGACTATGGTTTGCTAGAAAAATTTCACCTGTGGTTAAATGGAATAAAAAAAACCATCATCATGTCATTTAATAGTCCTCAAATCATAACTATTCAATGTCAGTGCAAAATGGTGAAGGTTAGTGCAATGAGATTCATAATCTACTACCAGTATTTAATCCTAATTTTAGTGAATAAACCATCATATGCAATATTATCTAAATATCTTGGGGAATAAGTAATCATAAAAGGATCATTGAAATTGTACGCAGACCATACCCTGATGACATTCGATGACAGTGATGACATCCCACCAAAATATTGAAAAATAAATGAAGCATATATGTTTCAATATTTACTATCCAATGGTGAGGAATCTCAAAAAGATCCTAGATAGATAACATGGCCTCTATCCTTGACACAATATTCTGAGGACCAACATCCCTTGAAAAGGCGAGATAATGCTGCTGCTAGAATTTCAACATCAACTCTTTAATAGTAGGGGTAGATTTTAGAGCTCCCTATATAGAACAGAAGAAGAAGTAAACACAATATTGAAGCTAATCATTTATTCCCAATGGAATATAAATAGTAGGTGACTCTAATGGAACTATAGTAGGTAATGCTAGTGGCTTATGCACCGTCACCTTTGCAGCAAGGGCATCACCACCTTTCTGACGTATGACTCAAGGATTTCATGATAACATAGCTCAAAAATTTCAAATATAATAACACTGAAGAGACTGAAAAATAGATATAAAATAATAAAATCTTCAATGTTAAGGTATATAGATTTCCTATAACAATTAAATACACTTTAAATAATCCAAAATCAAGGCATAGTTGATGATGAAGATTATATAAGCCTCAAAAGATAGTTCGCACTGACCACTTCTATGGTCATTCCATGGTCATGGTATCATACAACACAACAGAGGTTCTAATATATAGAGTGTTAATTTAATGTTATACAAGAAAACACACTTTATTTTGTATTTTTCATCCCAATTCCATGGTAACCATTTAATATTTAAAATTATTTTTCATGAAGTTAATTTTTTATATTGATATATATATATATATATTTATCCATTTAAATGCATCATCATAACCAATTTATAAATCCCCATACTCTTTATAAATTTCAGTTGATACATCATGTAACTGTGACCTAACCTTTACATCTTCTATCAAGATGTAGCATGTCATGTATATTGATTTGATTTAATAAAACTGCATTCCAAATTTATATTAGTATATAATTCATAAATTAAAATTGGAATTAATCAATAAAAACAACCAATATATCATACCATAGAACTACTATTTTATGTCACATATCTGGTATAATTAATTAATTAAGGTATCATCATCAATATATTCAAGAAAACACAATTCATATTGATGTATTCACTTTAATTAATCAAATTATATTATCCATTCAAGAAAAGGCAGCACATTAAACAATATTATAATCTTGGAACTAACTATATTCATCAAGAAATACACAAAGAATGTAAACATTTCATGAAAAAATGCATGAAATATTATTCCTATAGTGACTATGAGGATGTGAGTGATGATAATTCATTTAAATTACATGTTAAGAAGAAACCCATAATAATAATGTAATTAATAATAATAATTTAAAAAATAAATTTCATCACCCAAATGGGAAATAAATGCCACTATAACAGGAACAATCCAAAACAGAAGTTTCCCATCCATGGTAATTTGGGATTCCCATGTACGCTGGTCAGATAGTCCGAAGCACATGCTCATTACCAAATTCAAATACATCTTAGTCATCGATATAATACCAAAAAATTATGAAAAAAGTAAAAATAATATCTTATACAATTTTGTAGTGTCCCTCCCCAAATGCAAATTAGTGGTGCCCCAAGATAGTTGGAAACAGAACCTCAAGTGCTCATCCCCTTATGCTAGAGGCTGCTAAATAACGAAGAGGGCCTATGGCATGTCCATGGAGAGACTATACCCATACAAGATAGAGTAAAAACGTTTTATAAAATAATCATAAGAAATTGATAAATAAAATAACAAGCATCGACAGATTAATAATAATAAACATCCAGATGAATAAACAGGTGGAAGTTGAATAAAAAACGAGTAAAAAATAATGATGATCATGTCATATTTCTATAAAAAAATTATGTACAAGGGATACGTGGGAAACATGCATATTCCATATTCTATAAAAAAATATAATGAACACCAAAATATTATACTGCAAGAATCACAAGAATAGACTCTGTTCGCTTATCTCATAATCCACCATATTGAAAAAATAAAGCAGCAAAAATTGGATGCTTCCAATTATCAACACCCTGAGTCTAGAAATATACTTGGGTAACATGGGAGGCCATATCATGGTATGGGATATACTAATAGGCCACCACCAATGGCTTCAACTAAAATATATCATGTGCATATAATATGAGTAGCGTGCAGTAATATGATAAATTTAAAGCAATAAATAAATGGAACATGTTGGTTTGGGTTCCTCTTAGATACCTGACTAACACTACCAACATTAGACTATGTCAGAATGTCTAAATCAAGGTCAAACTAGACAGAAGAGATATGGGTGTAACAGTATTGTTTCATCAGAAAATAAGTTTAAAAAGATGGACTGAGCCCAAGCATGTGATTTTTCCTAGAAAACACATACTCCAATTTAATAAATTACCATTCAGGTAATTTATATAGATAGAATCTATACAATTTAAATAAGTTGAATCCTAGGACCATAATAGGAAACCCATATTGAGGAACCTAAGTATCTCCCGAAGAGAAAAATAAATACTCAATTCCACAGGAGTCAGTCCAAGAGGATCTTTATATATAATCATAATTATCAATCTGCACATGGTGTGAATACAGTAGTCTCTGATCCTATGTTTGGTATCTCATATAGGTTACCAAATATATGTTTCGGTTTAGTACAACCATATATCCATAAAGGCCTTCCACATTTTATCCTCAACGGAACTGGATTCTCTACTGTAGAGGCATTGAAAAATCATAGTGATCCCATCCATGGAACACCAAATATTTCTCCTAATGAAATTAAAATTCATCAAATAATCTTATTATGAAGAATTATGATCTCGTACAATGCGATCTATAAATAGAATACAAATTATTTCTCTTGGTATGAGTGGAATGTATGGTTTAGCTATTAGGATCTCATACCATTTTATCAAGGAATCTCATTTATAATATATTAATAAAAATTTACAATTCATTTATTTGAACTAATTCATTTTATGATATAAGGAATAGGGGGTAAAACATGAAGAATCATCTTTCTTAATTTATTTCACATTCTAATATATAAATTTAAAGGGAAAAGACTCAGGAAAAATGTTTTTAAACAATATAAGGTCAAGGGATAGAAGGCCATTATGGAATTCCACACCCATATAGATGGCTCACGTCATGGTGATCAACCAAGGTGTTGATTCCCCACTAGCTAAGACAATATTGGTGATGTAAAATCATTTAAAATAATTTTTTAGACTTTAATTAGGTGTCACCAAACGAGTCCAGTGCGTGGAACAACGAAACATAATATAAAACCACTAGAATCTAATTGAAAGGAACTAGACAACATTCTATAAACCAAAGAAGGATGGAATAGGAATGATTAACTTACCATTATGGATTCAGTGCACCAAAAGTAAAGGGAAAAAATATTCGATGATGTAAGAGTGGAAGAACCAAGGTGAATCATGGAGGGGTTCCTATATCATGATATATCTTGTGTAGAAGATAGGGGGTGTGACCTTTCAAAAAAATATCCCCTATGTAACACCCCGAGATTTTATGAAAAATATTATTTTAATTTCATTAATGTCTTCTGTTGTATTCTATACCAAGATTACCCTGCGCTATACGCAACACCGTATTAGCTTGCAGTGTACGCAACACTATTCTTGGACCGTGTTACACACAATTTTGATAATAGTTATTCTATGCAACATTGAGTATATATATATATTAAATGTATAAATGAAATATGGTTGTATTCTGTTATACGAAACAGCGAAGGATTCTTTCACAACACGCAACCCTGACTTGGCTTGCATTACACGCAATCGCGACCTTTCTCGATAGCGTGTGTTGTACGCAATACCGGGTTTTAATAAACAATGTTATATTATTATAATATTGTTATGAACTTTCCGTTATGAATAGTATTAACTAAAATTTGAATTTTATAACATTATTATTCATCTTACACATTTCTAGAACATGGTATAAGAACAAAATAAATTTTTCGGGTAAAATAAGTATTTCTAAAAAAATGCAGTTTTACCGCCTTTTGATGGCACACCCACTTTAAATATAGTTTTTGACATGTTTATATGTTCAATTTGACAAAATAATATTCTTATTTTGAATCAGGATATAAAAATTTACATTAGATAATGTTTTGATATTTTTCCGATAACTTTCATATATTAATGAATAGTAAAAACACGCTATATTTTAATTAAAAACAACTTTTTTCATCGTAATATCTTATGTGGTTAAATTATAATATTGAATGGTTTTAAAGTATAAATAGAATATATTTTTACCATTTAATATAATGTATGTCATTAGCATTGATTTTACCTTGAATTCGTATGTTAAATCAATTCAATCTTTTGCAATGTTTTAAAGAAAAACTCGTTTTCTTTCAACAACGGGATTAATTTTAATTTAATTTATGAATCTTTTGTGTATTTAATTTGGAAAAATGGATTCCATATTTGGAATCAGTGGGTCCAAATTATGTTAATAAGCTAGTATTTATTTTTGGGAATTATGAATAGTAACTACGGTAAATTTTATTTACCATAGTTAAAGGTAAATCGGGTAATTAAGGGTAAATATAATATTTTAAAATTACCCTAAATAATTTTAAAATACTATTGGATGACTAAAAGTCGACCCATATCACCTAAGGGTCGGATTAGAATCATTTAATGGACATTTTTCCATGAAAATAACTTAATTATTATTAAAACCAAAGAAAGTGACAACATGTCACTCTCTTAAATCTTATAAGTATATTAATTTTAATTTAGTGATAAACTTCATGAAACTTCTAACATGAATAGTCTCCAGAAAGCTAATAAAAGTATCTACATCATATAAATTTATTTATAATTTTTAGGGATTAAATAATTATCATTAATTATGACACAATAGTGATGCATAAATTGTTTATCTAGTGAAAAATCAAAAATATTGTTTTTATTAAACTAATAGTGACCATAAAATGCACAAATACCTAACCAAAACTTATTGGCCATGTAAATTTAAACCATAAGCATCCAATGGTCGAATATTTGACCATTTGGAGCCTTATAAAAGCGATTATGACACTTATATTATTTTATTTTAAATGATGCCAAAGTTGTCACCTTCATAATTTAATAAATATATCAATTTAAATATTGTGATTTTAAGATGATAAATTCTAGTAAAAGTATTATTGTGAAAGGTAATAGATTTATTTTCATCATAGGATTTTATTTTTGATTTTTATGCAACAAATAAGTATATAAATAATTATACAAAAATGTTGTAGTATTTATTTTATTAAGAGATAAACCAAATAAATGGTTTCAAAAATAATAAAATAAATATTATATGAACTATTTAATATGCTCCAATACTTTTTAAGACACATATGTCATTTTATGAATCTATTAAAACTTTTAGTTCGAACATATCTTCTGTATTTATTTTATTTAAATTCAAATAAATGAATAGTGTCAAAATTAACACTATTGTTATTTTATAAAAATACATATTATAAAATTGATTAAAAATCACAAAATATTTCAAAACTATAAATTTAAATTTATTTGATCTAAAATGTTATTAATAAATCAATTATGGAAAATTCACAACAAATAAGTAATTATTTGTTATAATTTAAAAATTAGAATGTTATTACCACAAATAAAATTAAATTGATTAAATAAGGATAAATCATGTTGATAATGTTTAAAATAAATTAATAACATGTCTAAATTCTATTGGTTGATGATATTACAACCGTATCTTATCTAATATTCGAATATGAGTCATTTTTGGAGGTTTTTATGTGGGGTTAGATTTCTTATAAATTAATATTTTTAAGAATTCCAAAGGTGCCCCTCTCCTCCCTTATAAAAGGGCACCTCCTCCCCCTCCTCCTCACACCAAATTGAGCACTCAAGCTCGGCCAACACCTGCCATTTTCTCCTCTCCACTTCCCTAGAATAATCCTAGAGGTCCTGGTCTTCTTCAAAGACCAATATTAGTTTTCTAAGTGGAGGATTCAAAGAAGCGTTCCAAAGAAGAGGTAATATCCGTTACCGATCTTTTCAATTTCATTCTTCTTAAACTTCTTCTTCTTTACTTGTTTCATGATAAAGTAATAACATCAGTATTACATACATACTGATATGTTATTATAAATATAAAACAACCCTAATTCACCTTCTATCCATCCTACGGAAAAATGAAATCACCGCGCGTGCGTACGTACGGAATACCGTCTCCACGCCGTGGTGTAATCTATTTTCCACCACCACCTTACAAGGATGGGTATAATGGTGTGATGAGTAACTATTTATGATTATTATAAATTAATATTGATACTTAAATAATATATATGTACTCCAATACAATTCCACGATCATAGGAACGATATCATCACTCGTGCGTACGTACGGAATACCGTCTCCACGATGTGATGCGACTCGTTCTACATGATCATCATTACATAGTAATTATATAAATGAATTTAATGAATAAATATGATATATGTTACACTAATACCATTCTGGATATGAGGTATATATAACCTTAAAATAAGAATAAGAATTTATTCGGCAAAACACGCATAAGAACAAAAGGCAATAAAGACCCAAGTAACAAGTAACAATGAAATATTACTAACAAGAAGCTAAGAATATGACCATATATGATATCATATCAATATGTATGATTCTGGAATAAGTAAATAATATTATTTAAACCATTATACAGGAGCTTCGGACACATACAAAGCAAATCGGACCTAAGGTAAGGGAAATATCACAATCTCATTTTTATCTGAGACTGTTTATATATTGGCATTTACTGGGGTGCATTTTATCTTCCACATTCATGTTTCCTCGATATGACATATTATTTACATCCACCTACAATAGTTTAAATCCAATTTTACCCTTCGGTGAGTTTTTAGTAAAGAATATGAAAGGAATCTTTTGTCGTTTTTCGTACGAGGTACTTTTTGACTTTTCCGACAAAAGTACGAAGAATGTTTTTTTTAACTTATACGGCATGAATGGATTTTTAAAACATTATTTCAAAGAAGATTCATTTACAAGTTTTCAAGATTATTTTTCATGAACTTATTTTAGTTTAAAATGGTATGACATGTTAAGAAAGGAAAAGTATTTTTGAAGTAGAAAGGATATTTTCCTCAAGAATAAAGTTCAAGTGTTTTATCAAAATTATTTTCCATCTAAGATAATAAAGGGTTCTATTTTTATCCCTATTATTACATTGATTTGATTATGTTGAGATGGAATTATTTTTATGAATTCCTTTATCTTATATCAATTGTTTTATGATGTCATGTTGTTTAAGAATCCCATTTTTATTACATTGGTTACGCTATGATTTATGATTTATGATTGTGTGGCACACATAAGAAAGGATTCATTATAAGATGGGTGGGACCTATATCTCCCTCCAATGCATTGGGTAAAGATTTTATATCTCATGAGATAGACATGGCTGGAATGGTAGGTTATACCGGTTCAGTGAAACAGGACTGAAACGAGGGTTACTCGATTCAGAAAGGGACTTTGTCCACTAAGATAGTCTTGGCAATGAGTCCTGACTAACAAGAAATGATTCTCTATGATTATGTGTGAATGCCACAAAGTTTCATGTTTTAAGTTATGATTATTGTGATTACATTTCACTGCCATGATTTATCCCATGTTGTGAAATTATGCTCTCTTTTGCAGGTTATGATTTCCAAAATGTTATGTTCTTATGAATATGATGTGATTGATATTTCTTTTTTTTAAACTTACTGAGCATTTGAGCTCACCCTTTTATGTTTTCTTTTCCCCAGGTTATACAGAAAGGTTTTAGTTAAAAAAAAGGAAGATCTTTATGGGAGATGTTGAAGATCTTTCACCATGATTAGGAGAATACGTTCCGAGTTTCCAAAGACACTAAACTATTACGATCCTTATGTGTGTGTTTTTGTTATGTACTATGTATTACGCAAAAGTAATGTAATGTTCATGTAAGTTAAGCTTCGGGTCTCTACAGTTGGTATCAGAGGAAAGGTTTAGTCAACCTTTGGAAACTAGGATGCGAAAACGTTAGTGAGATCCCTAGAGATATTTCTACGGTATGTCTAGGGATGTCCCTAAGGTTATGTATACGTATAGGTTATAGTACTAGAACTACGCTAACGATCATAGAATTAAACCTAATATGTTAGATATTGAAGGTACTCCCCCTTTATTATGTTGTTTTCCCTAGCATTATTTTTGCCTCTCACACTATTCTTTTTGGGTTTTAGACGATGGCTGGAACCCGAAAGAACCGTGTTGATCAATGAAATGGACAATGCAATGATTGTCCTCCTGAACAAACAAATGTTATGGGAGATGGAGTTCAAAATCTTATTGCTATCCTTACACAAGCTATGAATCATTCTGGACTTCCAAATGAGCAGAGAAAGGAACAGTATTCTATTGAGTCCTTCATGAGGCAACGTCCACCTTCTTTCAGTGGGACTTCCGATCCACTTGTTGCTGAACAATGGATCAGTACCACTGAAAATATATTTTCAGTTCTTCAATGTTCTGAACATGATAAAGTCATCTTAGCAGTATATCGTTTGGAAGGTGAAGCTGATCAATGGTGGAATCTTGTCAAGAATACGAGGCCAAGAGATGAAATTGAGTCCATGGAATGGGACGAGTTCAAGAACTTTTTTTTCAGTAAGTACTTCCCTCGTATTCTTCGAACAAAGATGGAGAAGGAGTTTCTTGAACTAAACAAAAAGGATGATGAATCTGTTGGTATATACGAAGCGAATTTTGCAAGACTTGCAAGGTATGCATCTGGCATTATCATCCAACCTGAAAGTAAAGCTGACCGATTTTTCAGTGGCTTAAAACCAAGTCTTCGAAGAGAATTAGCTATAAGAGACTTCAGTAGCTATGAAGAAATTGTGCGTTGTGCTATCAAGGTAGAAATGGAAGTTGGTGTTACATATCCATCTCATGGTTTTGAAGAGAAACGAAAGATGGAGTTCAAGGGGAAATCTCAGAATAATGGTGAAAAAAAGATGAATGTTTCCTTATGCACAAAGTGTGGAAAGAAGCATGGTGGAGAGTGTCTTAAAGGCACTAGAAAATGTTTTAAGTGTGGAAAAGAAGGTCATCGAGCAGCTGAGTGTCGATGTAATGGAAAAAGGGTTTCTAATGATGTGAATAAAGCAAACACTGCAGAGAACGCACCACCAACACTTCAATGCTTCAAGTGCAAGGAAATGGGGAATTATTCTAATAAATGCCCTAATCCAAGGGTTAGTGATGATCAACATGAGCAACCACTAAAGGCAAAGGACAAAGGGAAGTTACATGCGATCAATATTGGCGATGTTGAATATGACAACGATGTAGTGGAATGATTAAGTGTTTATGTAATGGGATTCCAAAATAATATTGTATCATGGAGTATTGGAATATTTATGTATTGGTCTAAAGTGGTATTCAAAGTAATTGAGATATTTTTGGAAATAAAATGATATGTGCATAAGGAAGGGAAAATGAGAAAACGAAATGTTTAACAGTATTCATGAGCTCATGATTGATATAAGGACTAAGTGATATCATGGTTTGAGTATATAGAATTTTGAGGATTTTGGTATGTGGAAAGTGTTATCTTTTAACTACATTCATGTTTTCACTAAGGTATTCAAGAGAATACATGATTAAGGACTTTGAATGTTTGGAATGTGACCAACAAAACATATCTTATGATATATGGGGATCAACGATGGTATTAAATCTCTGGTAATCGTTTTCACTATGTTATGAGAGTGGACTGCAGTATTATGGATAAGCCTAAAGATTGAAATGGATTATGTTGGACATAAGTTAGTATTGTTTAAGGATAGAAGTTTTTTCGATATTATTGATGGGATGTTATAGTAATATAGTTTTAGAAAAAGGACAACCCGTAGGACGGGCGACAGCCCATCGCGTCGGGCAAGGCTGTAGGAATCGAACCCACAACCGAAGTGCGACTGGCCTTTATCGCCTACCACTGGCCTACAGGAAGTCCCTGTTTAGTATAAACTAGTTTTATTATATTAAGCAGTATGATATATGAAGTATAAGTCCATTTTAGGAACAATATATGATTAATATCACTATAGATCGACTTATGTATATAATTTTTTCTAACCTTTTGTTTGAGACAGATGGAATGACCCGTCATTCTATCACATGATCTGCTAACACTTCACGAATAACAAATTCATCTTCATTTATTTAAGAGATGAAGTGGAAATTGTTCGAGGCACGAACAACAGTGAGATTATACCAAAATAAAGTAAGTATTTATTATAATTCAAATTTTCAACTTTAGGGAAATGATCTTGAAAACCAAAAATGTTGTCCTAGTGCCCTTATACCCGATGAATCAGATGGTACCCTAGATCATCACAAATTTATGGCTTTGTGATTGCTAGATTTTCAATAGCCATGTTCTCTACCACTCTCCATCAGAACATGATGGTTAGATTTCTCTTCGATATCCATATTTTCACCTATGTGGAAACCCAATGATTAGTTTATTTGGGTAACCGTTACGTTTCATACTTTTGTTTTTAAAGATTGGTTTTGATATTCCTTTTTACGATGTGGGTTTCTATTAAATAAACTATCGAATAGTAAACCATTTATAACCCCGAGAAATTTCGAGGGCGAAATTAATTTTAAGGGGGGTAGAATGTAACACCCCGAGATTTTATGAAAAATATTATTTTAATTTCATTAATGTCTTCTGTTGTATTCTATACCAAGATTACCCTGCACTATATGCAACACCGTATTAGCTTGCAGTGTACGCAACACTATTCTTGGACCGTGTTACACACAATTTTGATAATAGTTATTCTACGCAACATTGAGTATATATATATATATTAAATGTATAAATGAAATATGGTTATATTCTGTTATACGAAACAACGAAGGATTCTTTCACAACACGCAACCCTGACTTGGCTTGCATTACACGCAATCGCGACCTTCCTCGATAGCGTGTGTTGTACGCAATATCGGGTTTTAATAAACAATGTTATATTATTATAATATTGTCATGAACTAGCAGTTATGAATAGTATTAACTAAAATTTGAATTTTATAACATTATTATTCATCTTACACATTTATAGAACATGGTATAAGAACAAAATAAGTTTTTCGGGTAAAATAAGTATTTTTAAAAAAATGCAGTTTTACCGCCTTTTGATGGCGCACCCACTTTAAATATAGTTTTTGACATGTTTATATGTTCAATTTGACAAAACAATATTCTTCTTTTGAATCAGGATATAAAAATTTACATTAGATAAAGTTTTGATATTTTTCCGATAACTTTCATATTTTAATGAATAGTAAAAACACGCTATATTTTAATTAAAAACAACTTTTTTCATCGTAATATCTTATGTGGTTAAATTATAATATTGAATGGTTTTAAAGTATAAATAGAATATATTTTTACCATTTAATATAATGTATGTCATTAGCATTGATTTTACCTTGAATTCGTAGGTTAAATCAATTCAATCTTTTGCAATGTTTTAAAGAAAAACCCGTTTTCTTTCGACAACATGATTAATTTTAATTTAATTTCTGCATCTTTTGTGTATTGAATTTGGAAAAATGGATTCCATATTTGGAATCAGTGGGTCCAAATTATGTTAATAAGCTAGTTTTTATTTTTGGTAATTATGAATAGTAACTACGGTAAATTTTATTTACCATAGTTAAAGGTAAATCGGGTAATTAAGGGTAAATATAATATTTTAAAATTACCTTAACAAATGTAAAAATCCTATTGGATGACTAAAAGTCGACCCATATCACCTAAGGGTCGGATTAGAATCATTTAATGGACATTTTTCCATGAAAATAACTTAATTATTATTAAAACCAAAGAAAGTGACAACATGTCACTCTCTTAAATCTTATAAGTATATTAATTTTAATTTAGCGATAAACTTCATGAAACTTCTAACATGAATAGTCTCCAGAAAGCTAATGAAATTATATACATAATATAAATTTATTTATAATTTTTAGGGATTAAATAATTATCATTAATTATGACACAATAGTGTTGCAGATGTTGTTTATCTAGTGAAAAATCAAGAATATTGTTTTTATTAAACTAATAGTGACCATTAAATGCACAAATACCAAACCAAAACTTATTTTCCATGTAAATTTAAACCATAAGCATCCAATGGTCGAATATTTGACCATTTGGAGCCTTATAAAAGCGATTATGACACTTATATTATTTTATTTTAAATGATGCCAAAGTTGTCACCTTCATAATTTAATAAATATAACAATTTAAATATTGTGATTTTAAGAAGATAAATTCGAGTTAAAGTTTTATTGTGAAAGGTAATAGATTTATTTTCATCATAGGATTTTATTTTTAATTTTTATGCAACAAATAAGTATATTAAATAATTATACAAAAATGTTGTAGTATTTATTTTATTAAGAGATAAACCAAATAAATGGTTTCAAAAATAATAAAATAAATATTGTATGAACTATTTAATGTTCTCCAATAATTTTTAAGATACATATGTCATTTTATGAATCTATTAAAACTTTTAGTTCGAACATATCTTCTGTATTTATTTTATTTAAATTCAAATAAATGAATAGTGTCAAAATTAACACTGTTGTTATTTTATAAAAAAACATATTATAAAATTGATTAAAAATCACAAAATATTTCAAAATTATAAATTTAAATTTATATGATCTAAAATGTTATTAAGAATCCAATTATGGACAATTCACAACAAATAAGTAATTATTTGTTATAATTTAAAAATTAGAATGTTATTACCACAAATAAAATTAAATTGATTAAATAAGGATAAATCATGTTGATAATGTTTAAAATAAATTCCTAACATGTCTAAATTCTATTGGTTGATGATATTAAAACCTTATCTTATCTAATATTCTAATATGAGTCATTTTTGGAGGTTTTTATGTGGGGTTAGATTTATTATAAAATAATATTTTTAAGAATTCCAAAGGTGCCCCTCTCCTCCCTTATAAAAGGGCACCTCCTCCCCCTCCTCCTCACACCAAATTGAGCACTCAAGCTCGGCCAAACCCTGAAAATTTCTCCTCTCCACTTCCCTAGAATAATCCTAGAGGTCCTGGTCTTCTTGAAATACCAATATTAGTTCCGTAAGTGGAGGATTCAAAGAAGCGTTCCAACGAAGAGGTAATATCCGTTACCGATCTTTTCAATTTCTTTCTTCTTCAACTTCCTCTTATTTAGTTTTTTCATGATAAAGTAATAACATCAGTATTACATAAATACTGATATGTTATTATAAATATGAAACAACCCTAATTCACCTTCTATCCATCCTACGTAAAAATGAAATCATCGCGCGTGCGTACGTACGGAATACCGTCTCCACGCCGTGGTGTAATCTATTTTCCACCACCACCTTACAAGGATGGGTATAATGGTGTGATGAGTAACTATTTATGATTATTATAAATTAATATTGATACTGAAATAATATATATGTACTCCAATACAATTCCACGATCATAGGAACGATATCATCACTCGTGCGTACGTACAGAATACCGTCTCCACGATGTGATGCGACTCATTCTACATGATCATCATTACATAGTAATTATATAAATGAATTTAATGAATAAATATGATATATGTTACACTAATACCATTCTGGATATAAGGTATCTATAACCTTAAAATAAGTATAAGAATTTATTCGGAAAAACACGCATAAGAACAAAAGGCAATAAAGACCCAAGTAACAAGTAACAATGAAATATTACTAACAAGAAGCTAAGAATATGACCATATATGATATCATATCAATATGTATGATTCTGGAATAAGTCAATAACATTATTTAAACCATTATACAGGAGCTTCGGACACATACAAAGCAAATCGGACCTAAGGTAAGGGAAATATCACAATCTCATTTTTATCCGAGATTTTTTATATATTGGCATTTACTGGGGTGCATTTTATCTTCCAGATTCATGTTTCCTTGATATGACATATTATTTAAATCCACCTACAATGGTTTAAATCCAATTTTAACCTTCGGTGAGTTTTTAGTAAAGAATATGAAAGGAATCTTTTGTCGTTTTTCGTACGAGGTACTTTTTGACTTTTCCGACAAAAGTACGAAGAATGTTTTTTTAACTTATACGGCATGAATGGATTTTTAAAACATTATTTCAAAGAAGCTTCATTTACAAGTTTTCAAGATTATTTTTCATGAACATCTTTTAGTTTAAAATGGTATGACATGTTAAGAAAGGAAAAGTATTTTTGAAGTAGAAAGGATATTTTCCTCAAGAATAAAGTTCAAGTGTTTTATCAAAATTATTTTCCATCTAAGATAATAAAGGGTTCTGTTTTTATCCCTATTATTACATTGATTTGATTATGTTGAGATGGAATTATTTTTATGAATTCCTTTATCTTATATGAATTGTTTTATGATGTCATGTTGTTTAAGAATCCCATTTTTATTACATTGGTTACGCTATGATTTATGATTTATGATTATGTGGCACACATAAGAATGGATTCATTATAAGATGGGTGGGACCTATATCTCCCTCCAATGCATTGGGTAAAGATTTTATATCTCATGAGATAGACATGGCTGGAATGGTAGGTTATACCGGTTCGGTGAAACAGGACTGAAACGAGGGTTACTCGATTCAGAAAGGGACATTGTCCACTAAGATAGTCTTGGCAATGAGTATTGACTAACAAGAAATGATTCTCTATTATTATGTGTGAATGCCACAAAGTTTCATGTTTTATGTTATGATTATTGTGATTACATTTCACTGCCATGATTTATCCCATGTTGTGAAATTATTCTCTCTTTTGCAGGTTATGATTTCCAAAATGTTATGTTCTTATGAATATGATGTGATTGATATTTCTTTTGTTTACCCTTACTGAGCATTTGAGCTCACCCTTTTATGTTTTCTTTTCCCCAGGTTATACAGAAAGGTTTTAGGTAAAAAAAAGGAAGATCTTTATTGGAGATGTTGAAGATCTTTCACCATGATTAGGAGAATACGTTCTGAGTTTCCAAAGACACTAAACTATTACGATCCTTATGTGTGTGTTTTTGTTATGTACTAAGTTTTCCGCAAAAGTAATGTAATGTTCATGTACGTTAAGCTTCAGGTCTCTACACCCTACCACTTTTAAAAAATCCTTAATTGGTCATTTAACTAGTGTGTAAATTTTAAATGCCCCATAAATCTCGAGTTTCTCCTTTTAGTAGAAAACCTAATTTACGACATGCAGGGTTCCCGACCAATCCATTACATGTTGTGTATGTAATAATTTCAATTGATTCTAAATACACACTATTTATTTACTACAAGTGATGTATCTGGTCTACAACCAGCCTCTATCCCATCTATAACATTTCCATCCAAAACAAAATTGCCTCACTAAAGGGAATTGTAACCTGGTTTTAAGATAAAGAAAAGAACTCAACAAGGTTGGAAAAAATGAAAATGAAAAATACCTCACTAAAAATTCTGGATGTTATGTTTATGTAGTCCATGGATATTTTTTATGAAGGGTTAAGACCCATTATAGAAAATGTGTGACACTTTTATAGCTAATATGATGGGTAAACCAAGATAACTCTTCAATTCATTGGGTTATCCATAGGTGGAACCTGACCATATTATTGTTACATTTGTACGTGTGATTGTAAGAGTGATATAGAAATGATGTATGCACCCACCTACATGGTTAATATATTATCTATAATGATATTTCAAGTAAATAATTTTATTTCAAAAGGTATGATACTGATATTGTTTGAAAAATATGATTCCCTTTAAGGGAACTAATCCATGTTTCTGAGAAATAAAATTTCATGGATATTCATGTTTTTTTCGGAACTAGTTAATTCCTTCTATTTATGTCCCTTAGAAAGATTTTGTTTTGTAATATAATGTTTCAATTTTGTCTGAATGGTTTCAGAAAGGGTAATAAAAATGAATAATTCAATATTATAATGCCAAAAATGTTTCATGAAATAAAAATAATTTTTTATTTTAAAGGTTATATATTTTGGAGAAAATGGATACTAAGTAGAAGTTTCTAACATATAACCTATGGGTTTGTTATGTAAGATTTATGACCTTATTTTCTAAAACTCTTAATATAAAATATATTTTTGAAATAAAAGTTATTTCAAGATTAAAATGACTAGAAAATGTAATTTTTATGGTCAGGTCCTTACTATTTGAGTGGGATGAGATGTTTCAAAATGACTTTTAGGAAATAAATATAAGACTTACATTTGGTATATTTCTTGTACTACCTACATTTTAGTGGGCTTTGGATGCATCGTTTTTCGAGGTGGAATTTTCGGGAATATATTTCAAAATATATGAAAAATCATAAAATAATTATCCTATATATTATTTTAATTAAGATGTATTCATTAATGAATTAAAGATCATAAGATATCACAACTTTGGTAATATGTTTTTTTATATAACAATCATAAGAGTCTAAAATATATATTATCACAACCCCAATTCAATTTGAGACAACGATGGCGGGAATTTTATCTTCATAACATTTAATTTAAAGTTCTATATACTCTTACGACTCAATACTAACATATATTGAAGGCTGAGGAATATGATAAACTAATGGGTATGTTAGCTGATTTTCATTCAGGGTTTAATAAAATAGTGAATCATGGAGTTATTTCCATTTTGAATGTGAGAAAAACCTCATTAAAGTAAATGAAAGAGTCATAGTTTGACGAATTATAATGTAAGGTTATAAGATAAACTTTTTACAGTGGAGAGATCACTAATAGGTGGACACTGGTATTTGATTTGACACCTTATTCCAAGGCATGCATGGTAGTTTCTAAACCCTTTAAGAATGAAGCAATAAAAATATTTTATCATTCAACTTTGAAACTGAATTCTAGGATAATAAAATTATATGCTAACATCAAGGATGTATTTGTTTACTTTTCATATGGTTGGAAATCATCAAGTATATTTTTGATGTTCAATATATTAACATGTGAAGGGAGAACAACAACGACTAGTTGGGTTGTTACAACTATTTCTTAGGTCCAATTGGAAGTGGGGGACATTGCTGTAGAAATAATGATAGATTTAATAAGACCCCCCTTGAAGAATGATGTTTCTTAGGATATGGTGGATTGATACCTGAATTTGACATAGTTATTGCTAATAAGGGATAATAAACCTAAAGAGAACCTAGATTAATTTTATATTTATGGAGATTATTAAGCTTTATAGAGTTGTGAGAAAATCATTTTTATAGATATTATCATTTTACATCAATATTTTTGAAGTTAAAATACCATTATTTGAATATATTGTAAATATTCATTATTTTTTACTATTCTCAAATGTATGGATAGACAATGGATGTTATATATATATATATATTGGAATACATGCTTCCAGATTGAGTGAATAATATTCAAATATATTGGAAATTTCATTTATGGATGGTTTAATTTTAGTATAATTATAAATAATAATTTTCAATCCTTATGGAACTTTTTGTAATTTATTATTGAAGACCTTGTTAGTAAACCTTCATTTTTGTGGTAATGGGTGAAAATTATCTAATTATACCAAGTTTTATTAAAGATAAATTATTCTAATTATATTTTTTTAAAATCATATGTACATATTAAAATGTATGTAAAAGTCATATAATGATCAATTATGATGAGTCTTAGAATGTAATTTCATTTATCATGTATTATTTTGAATGAATCATTTTTAGGACACTCAAGACATGGAAATAATAAGAACTGACCATCATGTTTTATGGGCATGTTTAAAATTTTTGAATTGATTGTTTATTCATTATATAATTTGTAATTAACACCAAGATTTGATTTGATAAATAATTACAACTTTTATCCCCTTTTAAGATATATTTAAAATATCCCTCTCATGTTTTTGATTTTAAAATTAATGGAGTAGTAACCTTATATGAATTTTATTGAAATACCAGCAAAAATTTTAGACCAATAGGATAAGGCTTTAAGGGAAGACTATTACACTAATTCATGTTCTATGGACAAAAAATATCTAATAAGAAATATGGAATATGTAACATCATATATGATAATATTCATTGAAGTCATTCTAAAAAATTAAGATATTTTTTGAGGTATAAATGTATTTATTGTGTGGACAATTACAACACCAGTGTTTTTGAGATTTTTAGATAAATATTATTATAAAATCAGTTTATTAGTTGATGTATTAGTGAGATAGAATGGTATTAAACATTAATTATTTAATCTATGAATTCATTTTAATGTCACATTATTATTAAAAGTTCCATAATTATATAAATTTATGAATTAATAAATAAAAATAAATATGGTGATTTTATTGTTGATATGGTTCAATTGAGGATAATTTGTCCAATTACGGTAATATTGAAGGATTTAGTGAATATAATTTGTTGTATCGTAAAATTATGTTTTTTATCTACCATTTATTTTATCATGAATTAAACGATCATATAAATAGTGTACATACAATATGTTATGGATGATATAGTGAAGGAATGAATTTATGGAATTTAATATTTAAGAAAATGAGAAGGATTCTACATGTGAATTTTAATGATTTAGGGAGTTATTTTTGACTAATTAGTAAATTTCTCATCAAGTGTTAATGAATTTGTTATATGTAATTTTCTATATTTAATGGTAAAAATTTAAATTCACTACTCATTGTGATCTCTCTCTTAACTTCCTTAGAGAATGTTTAATTATTGATTGAGAGATAGACTGAAGGTGATTAGTGGATGTATATTGGTTAAAGAATTACGGTATATAGAAAAAATTATTTTATATATTTTATTTAAATTATTAAGTGGTCCAATGGTTTTCCAAATACATAGAATGATAAAATGTAAATTCTCAATTTTGACTCCTCACAATGAGGTTTTAAGAATATTTTGTATAAAAATATGATTATATATATGTTATTTAATTAATTTGATCTATAAAATCCCATTGTGATGGTGGAATTATGTATAAGTTCATATTTACTAGGTGGTTTAAAATGAGAAAAATCATATTTTGAATCATGAGAGTTGAGTTGTATAAAACAATGAGTTGGGAAACCTGTGAAAACTTCTACATGATAGTTGAGTTATATAAAACAAATATTTCATGATTTATGTGTGCTACTATTTATATGGAATTATTAGTTAAGAAATCATTTTATATGTTGTGATACTAGATTATGTTTAGTAATTAATGATGAGAAATTTATTAATATTTAATTATCATTGATTTGGTAAATTGTTCACATCCAATTATTACCATATCTATTGATAGTGAAAGGGGTTGTCTCACATAGATGATATGATAATCTATTTGTTTAAATATTTTATAAACCATGCATTAAATATTCCTATTTTAATTAGTAATACATGAGAATATTTTTGGGTTTAGTGGAAATTATACTAACATTATAAATATCCCATATATGTTCACTAGTGGAAATGTAGATGTTGTTGGACCTAATACATAAAATGATTTATTTTTAATCAACTAGGAGCTTTGAATAAAAGATATGAAATGATAGTCGGGGTTTTATGTCTTATAGGTTACAAAAAATCATCATCATATTTTCAACTCATTATTTTTCTATTTAATTTGTATTTAAAAAATAAGTCTATCTAAAATAATATTGTTATTCATAAATTTTTAATAAAAAAACTATTTATTTACTTGTATTATGTTTATCTATTTTGTTTTTGGTAAAAATAATTATTGAATGATTAATTGTATCCCTAATCACTAATTTGTTACCATTTCTACAAAGGGGAACACTTGAGGCCTTATGGTGATACACGTCATGTCTCAATATTTAAATATTTGGTCTACTTTTTTTACATTAGAAAAGCTAATCCTTATAGAATCTTATGTGAGACTATAAATTTTTCTAGGAGTTTTATATATTTATCAAGGGAGCATCAAAACATGTATATATTTTTTAAAATTCATAATGTGGTGGTGTAATTTTTTCCTCGAGGATTAGATATCAGGTTTAGCATATGTTTTGGTAGGTAAACCATCTTTTACACTCATGATATTGTAGTTTCTTGGATTTCCATATCATGGTGTAGACTGAGATTAAACCTAAACCATTTTTTTTAAAATCAATGGGAATTATTAATCTAATATCCAACATGGATTTTATTTGGAGGTGTTATGTTTCCATTGTATTAATTATATTTGATTCTTTCTTATACCTAATTTTATATCATGTTATTATAATAGTTATGAATATTTAGCATGAAAATGTGAATTCCTTTATAATGAACATGATATACTTGGAACATAAATCTATTGTTTTATCATGTCCAATATTTTTTGGATTGTAAATATTATGGTATATGATTGATGTTTGTGTCTTGAATGAATGATTTATTGTGCATTTAAAATTAGGTGGTTACACTTTTAATACATTTTTACCGACTCATGTTGTAAAAATGGGATTATATATGTGTGTGTGTATATGTTATTTTGTTTCTTATTTTTCAATCCTTTGATGATGTTCTAATGAGTTTACATGTACGCAGTAGTTATACATGTATATTTTCACACCAACTATACATTACACACACACACAAACTAATATATTAGGATGGAAAAATTGGTAACCTGGCATTTTTTGGGATGGGAACATAGGAGCCCTAACTCTTATTATTGAAAGAAAATATGATTTCAGATTGGAACAGAGCTTCTTTGACTCCTATTTAAAAGACATGATTATCCTTTAAATATATGAATGCCTCTTACAAGATGAATACATTTTCTCTAGGTATCTACTAGTGTACATTTTCACTGAAATGGATATTGATCATGGGTTGAAGAAGATATGTTGGGTTAATTGGGGGATTTTTAATAGCTATAATCTAACCCAAAATAAGTGTAATTATTTAAATTTAAAATTTATATAATGAAATAATTATGTTAAATACATAGTCTCTATAACCAACTTTATACTACTCATTCATGAACTTGATCTTATGATAGAAAGGTAGGGGTTATGTGGTGACAGTATATTGGGTGTGATTCAATAACACCATACACTTTTACAATTGAGATATATGCAAACCATGGTATGCATAATCCAACTAAATGAATGTATTTGAATCAACTATATATCTTAATATATGATTACCATTAAATAATTCAATGTGTTAAATAACATTCCTTACACACAACACAACACATAAACATAAGAATAATATATTTATATAAAAATATAATAACTTAATAATGACTATTAAAACATTATTTTGGAATTTTATGGAATGAATATGATTGAATAATTTTTGAAATATTTGTATTGTGAAAATAAAGGATACTTTTAATATGAATGAAAATTTAATTTATTTACTGGAATGAATAAAAATATCATTTATTATTTAGGAAAATATTTTATTAAAAATATTTCATTTTTATATGATATACATTTTTTAGTTAATTATATGAATAATGATGATAAATAATGTTAGATATAAGTAATTGTGTAACTAAAATTTAGTTGGTAAAAAATATAAATTAAAAAAAATAATAGTTAACATTTGAAAATTTAATTTTCAAACAAAAACAATTCCATATAATATATAATTATATTATTCAAAAAATAAATTTTAAAATATTGAAATTGAAATTAGTAAAATGAAATAAGATTTTGAATTACGATTTACAAAAAGTTAATAGGTAATTATTCTAGATCATTTTTTAAAAGTTTTTTTTAGTAATTGAATATAGGTTTTGAAAAAAGTGTAATTTAGATGAAATTATCCGCATATAAAAATTATCTATTAATAAAATCCATTTAGTTGATCATTTATGATAATGTGGAATAACATTATGAACATTAAAACATTATTTGATCTTATAAACCCCATATCAAATATTTTTAAAACTAAATTATAATTTTAGTCTAATAAAAAATTATATTTAGTCTTTTATTTGAGTTATGAGTTTCTAAAGGATATTAAGGTTTTTACTTTCCTAATAATCGTTATACTCCTTATTCATTATAATAAAGAAATTTATATAATTAAAAAAATTTATAATATGAATTTATCATATTATACATTTTAATTCTTAAAAATATTATTTTTTATTTTTTTTATATGATTAAGTGTTGTTTAAAAATAAATTCTCACACATTTTTAAATATTATGTTATATAATTATTTAAAATTTTGAAATTAGACTTATTAAATAATGTAAAAATGGTCAATATTAGTCTATTTCATTAATATTCATTGCAAAGGATAGAATTTAATTACCAAGGTAAAAATTAAAATATCATTAAAGATTAAAAACCATTAGGACACTAAAATTTGTGTTAAAATTGAGTTATTGAGAAGTGTTTCAACATTCCCTCACTTTCCCATCCCCTTTAATTCTTTTTGGAGTCACTGAAATTGTAATAGAAGTATCACATTATTACGACAATATGTGTGCTTCCAATGTATTCCTTCTTCTCAATTATGAAAATGAAAAACCTCCATAATTAAAGATTCAAATATTATTTAAAATTATCAATAGAAAACGGAAATATTTCTCCATCTAGAACTCTCCCTAATTTACATATTCTTTTTACCACCTATATTTAACATAAGGAATTCATTTCATATAATGCTTTGAATAAATATTCAGGTCCCCAATGTGAGTATTATAAACCACTTATCCATTTATATTAATTATATTAATTTATATATATTATATACACACAAATACAATGATATTATTAAAATTTATATTCATTAATTTTACCTTTTTTATTCATTTACCAAATCCATTAAGAAATAAAAATACACTATTCGTGTGTTGTGAAAATTACAACCACCACTACAGAACTTGATTTGTTTTCTTTCACCACCTTACAAGGATATATATAAGGGTGTTATTAGAGAATAAATTTTATTTTTATGATATTATTAATGTTATGGTATTAAAAATTAGTTTACCTATTAATGATATGTACAAAAAATGATAATCACTAATTTTATAAATTAAAATATCCACATTAAGATGATAACATTTTATTCGAATTGTTTAATATTTTAATGTCTATTATTTATTCTTATACATCCCAAAAATTCTAAAATATGATGACAATAAACAATAAATAATGTAATTATGATTCTTTTATAATTATTTTACATCAAAACCTGTTCGTATTCATTCATTTAATCTGATCATGTTCATATTTGGGTTGGTTTAACCATATAACTAAACGATACTATGAATTTTTAAGATGAATAACCATGGAAACGTAATTACTGGTATATTTTGATATAATTTTGTAAATAATTATGTTTTTGACTATTGAGATATTGTATCATTATTTAATTTATTAATTTTTATAAAACCCTTAAAATGTAGAGAATCCCCAATACAAATGTATCAATGATTTTAACTTCAAATGTTGTTATTAAAATTATAATTAATGGAATTTGAAACATTATAAGTAATCATAAATCATACCTAATAATTTATTTAATTTTATTTTAATTGTAAAATTTTAAATAATAATAAACATGGACACCACTATTACGAAGCCTGTACAAATGACCAAGACATTAAAATTTTTGTGTGGAAAATATGATGAATTAATATAGAGAATGAATATTTATGAATATTATAAATGAAAAAAGATATTATTAATAGTTTAAATAATGTTATTAATAATTTTATGTCTCTGATAAATGAGATGAAATTCTGTTCATGAAATTTAGAAAATAGATATGTTTTTTGTCTCTAATTCTTTACATTAAGATATATTTGGTATTATGAACCTAATTTCATTAATTTTATTTATATCATTCATATTAAAGATAAAATATCATGAAATGTTTTTCATCCATGTCATTTTATGTTAAATCAAAAATACATCTCTTTTAAGGGTGTTAGATTTAAAATTATTTAATGAAAAAAACGTTTCAATGGTCTCAATTTTTTTATTTGATATATATAACATTTTGTACACCATGTTTTATTTTTATGGGGTATTTAATTAACCTAGATTTAATTTATATAATACTATATTTATATCATGGTATTTACTAGAGAAAAAATGTTCCCTTGCTTAAGAGGTTATTTGTTTAGCTTCTTCCCTAAATTAATGATTTCTGGTAAATAAACTTTCATTCGTTGAGTTATGATTGTTATCTTGAACTTATTATATATAATTTGGGTATATAATACAATTTAATTACATTATGTGGTGTTATATTATTATTTTCTACGGATATATATTACTTCTACATAATCCATTTTATAAATAATTCTCAATTTTTGGGTTATATTCTTATATTAACATCCACTTTCTTTCAATAGATAGATTGTGATTATGTTATTCTAGAATTGAATAAGTTATATAACCATTTAAATATTTGGTGTGAATGTATAATATTAAATAATTTATATTGTTTTATTTTTACCGAGTAATTATGTTAGACTTTTACATGGAAATGGTATTGGCATTCTATATATTGGTACTCCAATACGAACAATTACTTGAAATTTTATAATGTAATGTTTTACCATCCACCATATTTAATTGGATGAATTATATTATTATAATTTTTTTAATAGGGTAATGTATTGTAATTCATGATAATTTTTTAATAGGGTAATGTTAGATATAACCATGTTTTATTGAATAAGTGATTCCTCAAGTAATGTAATGAAAGTTATTGATGACTCTTATGATGAATGCATTAGATGAAATTAGGTGATGGGTGGGAATAAGAAATATATATCATGCTTATACATTAACAAGTCTAATGAGATAAAATGTGTTTCAATTTGGTGTATTCCTACCAAATTCCACAAAATGTCTTTATTGTTGTCTCGTAGAGAGGAGAATGACTTGGAACACGGACTTGGAAAATGTTCTTGATGTCCAAAATTATGAATTTTCTTAGTAATTTATCAGCATTATTGATATGCATGTTTTCATTTATCTTTATGTATATAACGTGCTCTAAATTTTAATTTGACCATGGATTGTTGTTGTTGTCCTATTCCTTCCATATTGTTTCATCCATGTTTATTCAATGGTTGCTTTTGTTCTTCATTTTCCCTTATAAATAATATGAGCTTACTCATTATTATGTTTCCATTTCACTTGGTTTTGAAGAAACATAGTACATGTGACATTTTATAAGCATTGAATATAGGGAATAATTTATTAGAGATGTTGAACACTCTTTATGGATTAGGTTGTTTTGTATATAATGGAAAAATATACTCTTGATCCAAACAATATGAGTTTTATTAGTTTATTTTGTATCCTAATTTGATAAATATAAAGACCTAAAATGGTCATTTAGATATAAGATAAATAATAATAAAAATGTATTTATTTATTTAATGATGGATATGTCCAATATTTTTTAGTTACTATCAAAGTAAGTTTTAAAAGTACTTATTCATGGAACTATATCTAGGAGTGTTGGTATGGGGTGTCATAATTGGAATCAATGTAATGTTTTATATAAATATTGGTTTAGGATGTTTTTAATGTATAAATTTAGTCATTTATAAGTTATATTTTTCCATAATAGATAATTCATATGGATATGTTTTTGATTTAATTTTTAGGAAATAATACAAATTTTTTTAAAGATTTATATAATAATACTTCAGTGAAAATCATTGGAATATGATTAAGTACTAGATAACATCATGATATTTTGGTAAAGTTGGTATTATATGGATTTTCATATAATTATATTATTATCTAGATATTAGAATGTAGATGTGGATGTGGAATAAATATACCTAGGTGTAATTACACTGAAAAGGGTTGGTTGAGAATTGACTCAATCATCACTCAAATGAAATATAGATTGGATCAAGAAAAAAGACCTGGTGAAATACTCCTAGGGGATATTTTTTGGTTAATAAAATTCTCTTTGAGGTCCACTATAAAGTATATAATAATGAGGTTATGTAATTTTGTTTTATAACCTAATAGTGAAATTTCCATGTATAACCAAATATTGAAAAAGGGAGCCATAGGTTGATCCAAAAGTAGTATATGTTGAACAATGGTTTTATAAGGGAATAAATATTCTAAATGATGTTATCATATTAAAATTTTGGATATTATAATAACTATTGTTTTTTTAGTATTTGCATGAAACTGGATCACAAAAAAGAAGCTAGGAAAGTGGTATTCCTAGAAACCACAATGTATTATAACCTTGAAATAGAACATATATAACTGTTCTATAATCTTGTTATAAGCCTATAATGATGGAAAAAGAAGTTTCATAGTCTTACCAATGAAATTATGGTTGATATTTTCAGGAAAGACTAAAACATATTCAGTAGTGAGTGATATTTACCAATGATAATTGGGTATATTATAATAGTTATAAGGATTATGTGAAACATATAAGGATTATTCTTCAATAATTGTACTTTAATTTTATAGTAACATATATTAGATGGTATTAATTACCATATAAATTTATTTTTTTAAAAGGATATATTATTAGTGAAAAATTTTATAGAACCTGTAATTGATGTATGGAAAACTCTTATGTTTAGTATACATATACCATTAGGGTATATAAGTATTTGGGTGTATGATTTGGATGATTAATATTTTTTAAGTAAGGATAAGTGGGTTTTTAAGTGAATAGATTTCAAATACTAGAGGGTTGAAAATATTTTAATCATGTTCATGGTAATTTTAGATCACAATTTTATGTATTAATTTAACCTAAGTTGAACTAATAATGATATATTTTTAAAAAATAATGATATATTTTGAACATAGTCTGATACAAGATGAGTTATAAGAACTATAAGATTACATTACACTGTTATAGAGTGTGAAATCTGAGGATAAAATCTATTGAGATTATTTATTTTAGTTAAATTAAATTGGTCATCAAGCATGAAAAAACATTTGGTTTTAGTAATGGATGGAAATAGGATTAACCATGTGTGTGAGGGAAAATGAAAAATATTACCTCGGTGAAAAAACCCCTGGATTTGGATATGGAGTGATAAAACTTCTTATTATTCTAAACCATCTATCATGAAATATGATTAACTATATGAACATATTAAAATTACCAAAAATAAAAAGGAAGTTTAATATGGATTCTCATGAATGATCTATTTTATGAAGATGATAATGGAAAAAGTTTCAACTTCCATTATATTAAAAATATGGGAATCTGCATCGTGGAAATTTTCATAAAGGGACAGATAAATACAATACTTTTGGATATAAAGGCTATAATACTCTCAAGATTAAGGGAATGTGAGTTGATACAAAAATATATTTCTTAAATTAAAATAGAGTGGGACATTATGGGACTCAGTGTCCCAATCTAGAGGAAAATAGGGGAGATGGCCACCAACAACCATGCTAAAGCCTATGAAAATATGACTAATGAAGCATGTAGTGATTTTGTAAGTAAATATTTTATAGTATCCTATTATCTGTATTTGTTCCCCAACCACTATATTTCGAGTTATAAAAAACATCTAGTGGTATGATTATTAGATAAATAATTTGTTGGGTTTGTGGGAAGTTATTCATTATTGATCAAGATCTACACTAATTATATGAAATTAGATATTTTTTTTATCTATATAAAATGGGATATTAATGTTTTTTTTGATAAATTTGATTCCACATCTTATGTATACCCATGACTATCTATTAGTTTATGGTGAATTATGAGTTTCACATAAAAATTACTTTGTTTTTATTAGTCAAATTATGATGGCACAATATATTTAGTGGGGATGGGGGAATGTAACACCATTAGATATTAATACATGATTAACATTCAAGAAATGTGTGACTAATTATTATAAATAAGGTTTTATATTAATAATTTTTTAACCCCTATAATGTTGGTAATAATTATAAACTAAAAAAAGTTAATATTTGAAATTGTCACTTTCAAACAATGATGATTTTTTTATATTTGATGATAATTTAAAAAAATGAATTTATAATTTTTTTAAATTTGGAATTAATAAAATGAAATTAATTTTGGAGTTCCTTTTATCAAAATTGACTTATTATTATTGTTTTAACTTTTTATAACAAGGTTGGGATATATTCAAAAAATATTATTTTCAAGGAACATTTTATTTATATGTGTTTATCTATGTATAAAAATGATATATAATATTAAAAAGCCTTTTTGGAGATCAAATATATATATTTATAACAAATTTATTTATTTTAAAATATTATTTGGGCATATAAATCCTATTTCCTTCATTTTAGAACAAAATTAAAATGCCAGTGTAATATTAATTTTTTGGTCATTTATTTGAATCATGTATTTTCATGGGATATTTAGTTTTGTATTTACCTTAAATAACTATTATTTTTTAATAATATATCTATTTATATATTTAAAATTAGTATCCAACATAAATTTATCTTATATTTATATATAGATCTAAAATGCATCATTCTTCTAAAAAATAATTTTTTTGGCGTTAAGTGTGTTTAATTTAGAATTAAAATTCTAGACTATTATAAAATTTATATGATAACATAATTTCAAAATTTGAAATACTATGCATCAAATATGTAAATTCATCAATCTTAATATTTTTCATTAAAATTAATTACCATAGTGAGAAATTAATTTCAATGGTAAAATATAAATTTGGATCAGATGAAAAAATTAAAAAAAATAATGAAAAATTTAATTTTTTCTAAAACATTATCAGTTGGGATGAATTTTTACCCAAACAAAATTTTTCCTCATACGTGTTCCATTTTTAATCTGTTGTCCTTTGAATAGTAACATGACATTATTTAAATGTTAGGGGCACTTACAAAAGTGCTCTTCTCATCACTTATTATAATTTAAAAATCCCTCCACTTAATGACTAACCAGTTATTAGATTTTCTATTTTAATATGAACAAATTATATATTTATATAAACCACTCCCAATTTCAAAATACTCTATCCACATTTAGTTAATATAAGTCTTTCAATTCCAAGGAGACTTATAAGGAAAAATGATGTCTCTAATGTGAGTATTATTGACTGATTTTTTTATTCTTAATTATATTCATAATAATTGACTATATAAACATTAATATAATGATATTATATTCACTAGATACTATAATATTAAATTTTTTTATTCATATACCTCATAAATTATAAAAAACAGAATCATTGTTTTTGTGTTGTGCGGACCACCACATCCAAAAAGCAATGTATTTTTTTCCATCACAACCGTACAAGGATTGTTCTAAAGGTGGTATAAAAGAAAAAATATGATGTTTATTATATTGATAATATTTTTTTATAAAACCGTATAGATATTATTATTGATATGATTAAAAATTATCATTAATAATATAATCATTTAAAATAAGCGTATAAAGAAGAAAACATTTTGTCAAAATTGTGTAGCATTTTCATATAATGTATTTCTTCTTATAATTCATGAAAATTATTATATATCACACTAATTAAAACTAAATAATACAATTATTCATCTATTTATTGATATCATAACAAAAACTCTTTATAATTTTAATTCAGGGTATTTTCATGATTGAGTCGGTTGAACAACCTAATTGAACAATACTATATATTTATTTCATTAACGAATATGGGAAAATATTTAGTTTTTTATAATTATATAAATGTTTAAATAATGTGTTTTCATTTTTTTATGTTTATATAAATATGAAATTCATTAATTTAGAATATAGACTTTAGTTGTCAAGAATCCTTGAAACATGTTTATTATCAATTTCAACTTCATAGATGAAGACTAAAACACTCCAAAATGGAATTTAAAACATAATAATTAATTATAAATCCTATATAATAGTAAATATAATGAAAAAATAATTATTAACCTTGGAATAAGAATAAACATAGACACTCATATTATGAAACAAGTAGAAACGATCCAGACATTGAACAACTGATGTGGATAATATAAAAAATTCATGTAGATAATAAATATTTATAATGATTATGAACTAAAATATATATGAATAAGGTTATTAATTTAGTAATTAATATTTCTATATTTTATAAATATAATGATAATGTACATTAATGAAATTCCAAAAAAGGTTTTTTGTTTTCGTTCTCTAATTCCACTATTTGAGACATGTTCATGGTTTTGAACATAATTTCATTTTAAAGTGTATATAATTTATATTTGAGATATCATATCACGAATTATTTTCTCTTAAGATTATTTGAAGTAATAATATATTCCATATCTTCCAATGGGTTTTGATTCGAAGGTTTATAAAGCTGCATGAGTTTTATTTGACTAAAATCTTATTCATTGAGACATAAGATATTTTATACCATGGGTTTTAATTGTATGATTTATTCACCACCCATGGATATATTTCTATCAAAATATATTTATTTAATGGGATTTAAAATTCAAATCATGTTCCATTTTTATGTGGCTATTGATTAGGTTCTTCTCTAATACTAATTCTTTTTGGTGACACATATTCCCTTGATTGGGTTATGAATATTATAATGAACTTATTTCATATTACGTGGGTACATGCATCCATTTTATTTTATTATATAGTATTATATAATAATTTTATAGGGATATAACTTCCCACCACATAATCAATTTGTTAAATAATTATTACATCTTTAGTTATGTTCTTTTATAACCATCCACCTTCTTTCTCCAGATAACACATGATTATGTCATTCTAGTGTTGACTTAGACGTATAACCATTACTCAATATGATTTGAACACAACCTTTTAAACAATTCATATTTGATTATGTTCTCCTAGAAATTATTATTTTTTACCAGATAAATGCATTTTCATTTCATATATTGTTATTCCAATATGGATGATTATTAAAAAGTTAAATATGTAATGTTTGACCATACAACTTCTTTCTATGGATGAGTTATGAAATGGTTATCCCATTTATTAACATAAATAAAGGAATTTAAATTATTTATTATTATCAACTTCTCACACAAGTTAATTATGAATTTTATATATGTATTTCGTATTATAAATATTTCCCAATTATATTGAGTAAGAGTTTTTTTCGAGATTGGTATTCATGGTCTTGATGAATCAAATGGAGAATGAATTAAACATAAACCATTCATGGGTGGGGCCTAAAATAATAAACCCCCCTAATGAATTGATATGTCTCATAAGATGAAATGTATTGGTATTTAGTGCATGACTTCCCAATTTAGTAGGATGTATTTATTATTGTCATAACAATAAGTAAATATCCCTATAGAGTTCCTTGACAACATATTTTGGACATCAAGAATTATATATTCTACTCTATTGAAATGAGTATTATTAATATAAATTTTTTCATTTATTGTCATGGATATAAAAAAATCTTATTTTCAGGTTGATTTTGGATTCGTTTTATTTGATATTCCAATAATAAATATTCTACCATGTTTATGTCATGATTTCATTTATTATATATTTTCCATTAATGAGAATTTGATCAAAACCCTTGTAATGTATTTATTTTTCCTTAAGATAAAGTGAATTCAAACACGTGAAATTTTTAGAAGGGTAGAATGTGTGTAATAAATAATGGGAGATGTTCCATATAAACTAAGTAGTTTGTTATATAGGGGAAAAATTGTTTCCTTGGTACAAAGAATATACGACTAATTAGTAACTGATATTTACCAATTCTATAAATCTATAAAATTTAAAATATCATTCATATGTAAGATATATAATAATCTTCACTGATTTTATAATAAAAGATGATTATATCCATGCTTTTACAGGTGGTATCCAAGTGAATATGTAATGTATAGGTTTATGGAATAAGATATAGGAGTCAGGATCTAGGGAATCAGAAGATTATTGTAGGAGAGTTAGTAACATCTATATACAAAATTTTCGGATGTTTTTTTAGTGATATAATTTTTTAATATGATCATGATGAAAATGGGTTTTTCTAGTTATATTTTTTGGATACCATAGGTATTTTTAGTTTTCTCATTTTTCGGTTGATATATTATGTAGTGAACCGTGAACTAATAAGACTAAGGTATTATTAATGGATTTTAATTATATATTTAGATAGCAAAAACATTGTAATATATGAATTTTTTATTTTAAATTTTCTTATTTTTTGGATTTAAGATGAGGGTGTTGATTATAAAATCAACGTTGAATTATTTTTTCTTTTGAATTTTTTCAGAGGGTTATTTATATATCTTTTAGTCCAAGAAATTATTTTTGGAGTATTTATATACAAACTTTTATCGAATATGGAACTATTTACATGGTGGGAAGGTATTAGATACCTAGTGAGGGAGTCTAGAATGGGGTAGTCTAAGGTGAACTACCAGGTACTCAGTAGATGGTGTATGGAACCAGGTGATTTCATGAAATTTTTTATTTTAAAATTGTTATTAATTTTCATTTTAACGTAAATTACTTTGACCCATTAAGGGGTTATTTTGGACATTTATTCTTTAGGACATTCAAAATCGGGGACGATCTCGACTTCATCTTAATTTATCCTTCACTTTTCTCTTGTTTAATCAAAATAATTAAAAGGATTTTTTCATTAAAAATTATGATAATTTTTCATAATTCCCCATTTTTCTATTTAAATTATTTTTATATGATTTACACCTTTAAAGATACAGATTTAAAATTATCTTCACCAAATAATATTGATATTTATTTGTGATGAAAGTATTTCCACTTTTTATAGGTATGGGATTTATGGTAAGATTATTTACATATAATTTATCATGTTTTAGAGTTAAGTTTATTATAATTTTATTGTACTGATTTTTGATTTGGGGTTTATGTTATTGAATGTTTAGATTAGTAAAACATGGTATTTGTTTTCATTTTAATTGTAGGAGTTTATTAGAAATTATCTTCTTAGGATTCCATTAAGTATTTTTATTCATATTGGTGGATATTATTTAATTGTAAATAATTTTTTATGGTGATTATTTAATCATTATAGGATGCTTCCATACATTTATCATAGAATGATAATATTACTAATTTATTATATTAGTAAGTTTTCTCATCTCTCTATGTCAATTATAAGGTATTTATTATAAAGTATAAACATTTTACTTGTAACTTACAATATAGAAATAACATATTATTTTTGAAGGTATGAATGGGGTGTTTTCGAAATTATTTTTTATATTATGATTTTTTTTTTCGGGGTGGGTATATTAAATTATAAAATTTAATAAATTTATTCATTTTCATTCTTGTTTATTTTGAATGTGTTTTTTTAATGTTTACTATTTAAAAAAACTATTACACATATTTATTTTTTATATTCTTATATGATGTTTCAAACTATTTTATTTATTTTTATATTTTCAAATTGTGTAAAATCATATATAAGTATCCTTATTGAACTTTAATTTTCCTTTATTCTAGTAATATTTTTTCAATAATGATTCATTTTTGAAATACCATTTAATGTTATTCTGATATTTGAAATTAGAATCAAATGATTAAATTGTTACATGATAACATGTTTTTATCTATCATTTTATATTTTGTTTTATGATAATATAAAAATTAACACATTTTTTTGATTAATTTTGAAATAAATTTCCATAACTGATATAAAAAATGTTTTTTTCAAAATTAATTTATTTTCCCCTTTTCTATTTTAAATTATTAATCTCATTCCATTTTATATTAATATTAATATTAATGATACAAAAATGAATAATTATTAACGTTTAGTTAAGTAACCTCTTTGATGGAATGGTGATGGCTAGGTAGTTTTTTTAATATGGTGACGCATTTTTTCTATGATTATGGTTTTACATTAAATCCATTAAGAATTTATAATGATTTTATTTTTCTATCCGTATGCTATTTATTTTATATTAAGGGTAACTGGTATCATCATATTTTTTCGGTTTTTATGGTTATCCATTATTATATTTATACACTCGTCAATCTTCCATGGAATGTGGGTAGTCACTCTCACCTCTATTGATTACTTCATAGTATATTCTAGGGTGTATTTATTAGGTTTGAATTTATTCCCCTTATCCTTTATTTTCTTTTTTATTCATCAGTTTTTGTTGTAGAACTAGATATTTTTGTTAAATATATTATTACTTTTTAATAGGAAAGGTTGATTATAGTTAATGTGTTTCCCTAATAGGTGACATTGTGCAATGATTTGGTTGTGAGTTTATTGGGGTCTTACTAATATTGACATTTATTTCTACCCACATCCTTCACTAATTCCCCTTTTATTATTCCTCTAGAAAATGGATAACTTATTTATTATCGTAGTTATTTCATTCATAGTATTATTAATATGGGTTATTTATATCATTTAAATGTTAATCTGGGTATGAGTGTACTTATAAATTGATAACTGAGGAGGTGACCAAGGGAACGTATAAATTGTGTGTTTTAATGGTGTTTTAAAGGGTAATTGGATTTTATGTTCTGAGGATTGGTAAAGTAAGATAATTCCTTCCTATTAGATATCCCTATATATTCTTAATAATAATATCTCCAAATAAAAAATTAACTCTTTTTATTAATTAAATTTTACCCTTATATGGTTAATAAAAAAATCTAAATTTATTATGAAATTTATGTGTCAAGTTTATTATTCATTATTTGATTTTATAGTAGTGTGTAATAATTTTTTTGTATTAGTATTACTTGATTATGTATGTGTGATTGATTCTTATGTATAAAGTGTTTAATGTGGTATGCATGAGAATGGTTTGTTATTAATATACCAATATTTATTTCTTTGCAAACATGTTAATATATCATAATTTGATTGTTGTATGTTTAGTTCTTTGGAAATTTTCTACCCATATTTTATAACCATTATCACATAATGAAATAAAATTAAATTTGATTATTAGTTATGTCTTGTATTAATGTGTTGTTAAATTATATGATGATAAGGATTAAAAAAGTTGTATATTTTTGTTATATATTGCTGCAATATGTTTCCACTTTTTTAATTATGTTTAAAGTGTCCATGATTTTTTTATTTAAATATTTTAATGGGTATGTGGAAAATCTTGTCATTATTTATTAATGGAATATTGATATGATGGTTAGTATTCTAGTATTAGAGAGTGAATGTTGTTTATAAAAATTCAAATGACCATGCAATTTATCCATGATGATAAATTATAGATAATGAAAAACTATTTTATTTTTATATGAATATATTTGTTGATTTTTTTTCATTATTTATGAGACCAAAACATGTTATGAAGGTGTTTTAAGAATGTATATGGTTTACAACATGAAGACTCATTATGTACATGCAAAAATATAATTTATAATAATAGAATGAATGTTTCAAAAAGGAGATGAAATATTAGAAGATTACATGATGGGGATTTTGTTGAATTATTGAAGATAAATGAGGAATATTTGATAGAATCTACCTAGTGGAATTTTGGAAAATTTTTAAGAGAGTTTTTAAAAAATATTCCAAATCTAGTCCTATAACCCATTATATCCATCCATCTAAATGGGATACAACTATGCATCTCCAAATAAAATTTGAATGGACATTCATAGAAGGGAGGAGAATAGTGATAGTTGTGCACCTGGACAAGTAACAATCACATAAAACACATTATACATGTCACAGAGGTGGTTCCAGAGTGTATCTTGCCCTGGAATTTGGGGTAGAGGATATTGGAGTGGACATTGTAACACTCATAGAAAGTATATGTGAACTTGATTGTTAATTTAGTGGCACATGGTCAATAAAACCTCTAAAGATTAATTCAAATGAATATACACTATTCAACCAACAATAAAAGGTATGAATATAAGTTTAGTCTTTCTATTGTATCAATATGAGACTTCTGATCATCCTTCATGATGTCTTGTTTCTCCTCATGAAATATTATAATAGTTCAATGCATGATAATGCATCAAGATGCATCCACCGATCAAACTAAGATTTCTACCATAAATATATATGATATATTCCATATGTAATGACTCTATAGATATTTTGATGAATTTTCATCCATGTGAACATGAATGTTCTATATTAAGAGAGCACAAATATTTTTCCCCAAGGAGGATCTTGAAAGAGTAAGGTGGATTAACTATGATTGGAAAGATATCATGAGAGTTAAAAATGAAATTCTACATAAAGAAACTCCAACGTTCCATTTCATTGAACTTCCATGTGTTAAGAGACACTCACAAAGAAAAAAACCTTTGTGAAATGGTGTCTTTTGTGAAGTACAAATGGAGATTCCATGAGATATGCTACTATTTGAATAGAAATATTCTATGCATAGGAGTCCAAAATTATCTTATATTAGAATACCTCAATTAAAAATCTATGTAGATAAGGATCTTCAATGTGTGACAATCTACTGCAGTGAATGACTCATTACAATATAAAGGGAAATAGAGAAGTAATAGAAGTTAAAATGAATGTGAGGTGTGAATGAGTTTCTCAAAATAATATATAGGAACATTTTAAATTTATTTTGATGTATATATATTATTTAATAGTATATATAAAATGATATTGAGTAATGGTATAAAAAATAAGGGCATAAAAAAATATTTATGTTCTAACATTTAGTATTCCAAATCAATATTAAATGAAAAATAAACAACATACTAGAATATATGAAGATTGATATCTTCCATTCCAACCATTTATACATTTTTCCTTGAGAAAAAAAGTTTTATACAATATTTATACAACTATTATTCATAAAATATCATTCCCTGAATCGTTAATACAAATAATAGTTTTGTTGAAGAAAATAGAGGAACATAAATTTCATTATACTAATATCAATCCAGAACTTTCAATAGATTTAAAATATTGATACAATAGTATTGAATGAATTTTCTTACCTGAATCCATGCTATTCAGTTAAAAATACTTGTATAGGATCTCCTGATTGTATGAACAGACTAGAGTGGGATTCTGCACTGATCTTGTGATCTTGTTTAGAAGATAGCTTTTCTGAACAGAGAATCACATTTCACAATGTGGAGTAAATACTCACATCCAAACGAGAATGAATTATGATCCAAGTTCATGCATGGATAACATATGTAGTATTAATTTAATGCCGACATGGAAGTACTGCACATGAATTCATGAGAATTTATGAAGATGTTGAGTACATAGTTAATCAAATACCATGATAATAATGAAGACCATGTTTTATTTACATTAAAATGGAGGAATTAAATTAAAATTTAATTTATTTTAAGGTGAGAATATATTTTACTACAAAGATAATGGATTTTTATATAACAAAAAATTAATTAATTTTAATGAAATATTTTGTGAGTACTTATATGTGTAGGAAATGATATTAAATATAATAGAGAGTGTGTGAGAAATATATAAGAAAACATAGTGATTATTTTGTTCTGTATTGAAGGAGAGAACACGATAATTTTGAGGAGATCATATGTATCGAAGAAGTATGGTGAGAAATAGTTTTGAAGAGTAATTGTGATTCGTTATCAAAGTGAATGTGAGAAAGTAAAAGTGACCCTGAAATATAGAGAATTTAAATACTTGAGGAAGAAAATGACTAACCTTCCACAGAAAGAGAATAATTATTTAAAGACATGGTGACTGAAGGATTCTGGGGGACCCTTGTAGAAATTTTGAGATGCAGTATAAATATCCCACAAGAAGGTTTCATGAGTAATTTTTTTCATAGATTAATTCATCTAGTAGGATAATAGTATAAAGACACTTTTGGGATGTGGATATGGCGATCTTTTAAAGACTAGTTATTTTGGGAAAATGCCTTGTGGGTATTTTGGGATATTACTTATTAATATTTTTAGGTGATTTTTTGTGAACATTATAAAATTTATTCATAGTAGATATTCTATGTCATTGAAAATCACATAATTCTAGAAAAGAATAGGTTTTAAAGATGAACAATTTATATCCCTTTGTCCCATGAATTTTATATCATACATAATAAAGTATTACTAAGATAAAATATGAAAATAGAATCTTACAATAACCAGCCACATATATTGATTAAAAATAAGTAAATAGTAATAGAAAAAGGATGACCAGTTCACCCTTACCCCTCTGAGTGACTACACATTATATAGGCTAAACAAGTGGTATGAACAAAAATTGGGCTCTCTGTAGAAATTTCAAACCTTCTTTAAATAATGAAGATGAAGAGTTTGAATTCATTCAATTGTATAAGAGTTACTTTCTTTGATGACACTGATATTATTGGATGGAAAAACAATTCTTCCATATATGATTTGACAATGCTTTAATGTGAGTAATTATATTACTATGGGAAATACTACCACTGAAATAAATAAACCTAGGAATCATGTATATAATGGAAATCTAGAATTAGTCTTGAAATAATGGAATTTCATTCTGTCAACCTTATCTAAAAAACTCTATAAAAATATAATGGGACTTAGAATATCCAAGTATGAATTTGAAAATCGTAATTCTTTATAAAGAAAATGTGAAGATCAGTGATTCATATTTAAAGATCATATTTTTTTATATATTCTAATAAATGATAATGAGACCATCGATTATTAATTCATTTGGGTCAATGATATAGTGAGTAACATTAGAGTATTTTGTGATACCTTGTAAGATTCAACTATTGTAGAAAACATATGAGAACATTCATTAAAATATTTTTTCTAAAGATATTTTCCATAGAATAGATTAATGGTTTATCTATAAATGATCTTCATTATAATATCCCCAATAATGATATAAAGAGGGAACCAATGTTCATAAAGAATATATTAGTTGAAATGGAATTCAAATCCATTAAAGGTCTCAAGAAAAATTAAAATAAGGATAAACTACTATTATAATCAGAAGATGAAGATATTGGAGAATATAATAGATTAATATATAATATTTATAAAAACATTATAAGAGGAAGAAAGAAATGAAAAGGCAGTATCCCTTTTAAGTGTTTCAATTTTGGAGGTGATGAGAAATTTGAAATCAATTGACCAAAAATGAACATGGTTCAATTACAAGTGAGGATGAAGAAGAAAAATATTATAGTATAATATATGGAATAATATGAGAATAAGATATCATGAATAAAATGAATCCTTCTATAAAAAATACATTATTACTTAATAATCAATTGGAAGAACCATCATCCTCATGTATATAATGTTATGATTTATATCAACATCACACAAACTTCTTATCCAAGACTTAAATACAAAGAGACATATCATGAAATGAAAAAGAGGATAAGGTGGGATACACTAGTTTTATTATAACATTATAAATAGATTACCACCTTGAGAAAAATACCGAGGTCAATAAGAAATCAAAAGATACTTCAAAATTATAAAATAAGGGTGCATTTGAAAATAAGTAAGCTCACATAATAGATTAAAATTTATTTTGATAAAATTTTAAAAGACACAATATATTATAAGATCAAAATGAAAATATTTTTACAAGGAATGATGATCTAAATTAGTATTAATATTTATTACTCAAAGCAGATATATATTGAATAATAGTAATTTATTGTATGAGGAAGTAGTAGAGAATCAGGTTGAATCCGATAAAGCTGTTTAAGAATCAAACCCTGAGAATAAGGTACCCATTTTTTCAAAATTTATCATGTTATACAAATTCTATTTTAATTCATTTGTTAAAGTTGTCCACCTAAATATAGATATGTGTATGATAATTAAAATTTATAAATATTACCTATTATAGTGAAGACCAGTTAAGATTGTATGAAAAGGGAAAACCACCTATGAAAAAGGATTAATAAGGGTCGGAAAATACATAGAAAAATAAATACACATCATAATATAAAAATATAAAGTTTCAAGGATTATTTCCATGTTTTTGAATGTTTTGGGGAAAAATACTATGACTGATGGTACATATGTTCATTTAAAATAAACTAACCTTAATGAATGGATATCATATCTGAAAATAAAATAAGTTGTTATATTAAGATAATAAATAGTTAAATAAGATATACATTAATCCTAGCTAAAATACTAGAAATATATCATTGACTACTAAAAATAAGGAAAGAAATTATGGAGTTCAGGTGAGCTTGTGCAGGGGATAAAAGTTAAATAATCATGATAAAAATTATTACCTGATATTTCTACAAGATAATATTGGGATGTTGAATGAAATATTTCTACATCAATGGATAAATGTTACATAATTTACAATATAATATTTGAGGTCTCGCACAATATGATGTATGAGAGAAGTGAGACCACTAATCAATCATCAAATTCAAATGGTTATAATATTGGAAAAATTAGCTTGAATTTGACCCCCAAGAATGCATTTTGTGGAAATGGAAGATTCTTGTTTTCATAAATATCTCAATCTTTTCAATCTCATTAAAAGATAAAGGAAATCCCCTCCTTATTCTATTTTATTTTATGTTTACATCCTTACAAATTATTAAAAGAATCAAATACATGGTGATTTATATGAGGATTAAATTTTTGTAAAATAGATAAATATAGTCAATTATAATTTATTGATAAACATGACTAACTATAATGACAATATGTTGGGTGCACCACTTGATGGGGAGAAAAGTTTAGAGGATGTAGACCAATTATATTTTTTTTATGAAAATTAGAAATTAGTAATTTTAGGATACTTCTAATGTAATTATTTCTTAGTTAATACCCATAAAAAATTTCACACATATTTTACATAATAATAACCGTGTTTATTAAGGTGAAGAGTTGGTTGTTGTGATAAAGTGAGAGTTATCTTGAAATTAGTAGTGTATTTTCTGAAGAATGATGGAATGTTATATATTCATTAAATCTTTAAGAGAAATACACTATTTTTATAATGAAATCCCCTTTGAGTTTATTTTGTATTAATTTAAATATCTAGGTTATGATCTATTGTTTTCTACATTGGGTTATCCCATGTAGTATTAGAGTGATATGATATTGGATCATTGCTAAGGGATACCGGTGCGGTCTTTATTCTATAAAAAAGTGATATAAGATGTAATATATATTATATTAGAGTTAAAATATATAAATATAATAAAAACAACTATTAAAGAAGAATAAGGGGAAATAAGCATTTCTTTCCAAATATGTACTTTTCATATATTGATAATGAAGTGAGAAAAAATGAGTAGACATACTGATATGTGTCAAGTTGGTAGTATTTCTAAAAATCCAAAGAGATAGATTTAATTTTCTATGCTTTGGTATTTATTTTGTGTCAATAGAATAGATGTAAGATATTTCAAATATGTTTTGAATAAATTTTTAATAGCTTATGGATGTTTCATTAACTAAGACTGTATATTTTTTACTTTATTTACATCAACAGTGGTGGAAATGAAATTTATCTATTAAGTAAAATTATAGACAATAAAAAATATTTAATTTTTTATATAAAATTTTATAGTTATTATTATGCTGGTCTTTATGGATCATAACATGTGATAAATTTTTTTAGGAATAAAATATTTTTCGAACATGATGATTTGATAACACCATTCAAAAATATTCATTTATTTATGAACAATGGTTTGAGAATATCATTTTATATTAAAATATTTAATGATTATTATTGTGTTAAAAAATTAAGGATAAAAGAGGAATATTTGTGGAAGGATATATTGTGTAATTGTTTTAGTATTTTATGATCATTTTTAAAAAAAAATTGATATGGATATGCTAGCTTCCCTAGGAAGACAACCAGATAAAAGTGAAATAATAGTCTAGTTGAAAGGCTATTCAATAGAAAAGCATAGTTGGGAAGAGCATAGTGAATGAAGAGAACCTTCATAGGTTGTTAGGACTATAGACAGTGCATAGAAGGAGTGGTAGAGGCACCACCATGCTGGGTGGGATGATGGTGGTTTGAGGGCCACCTTGAACTTACCTGGTTACTCACATCGAGTGGAAATGGGAACACATTTTTTTTATGATGTGGTGAACAATTTATAAAACCATTAATGATTAAATTAATGAATTTTGAATTGTTCTCCCATTATTAAAAGGTATGAAAATAATCAATTTCATTCAGTTAAATTGATTTCAGATATCTTATCATCCCAAAATGGTGTATTCTACATCTTTGTGAAAATAAGGACAATTTCTACATTTGATGAAGTGGAAAGACTCATCCACTAATCTAACTAATATTTCCTCCAATGGTCAATTTTAGTGCTTCAATGAGTAATGAATCCACAAATATATTTTCCACACTCTTCTATGTGAACTTGAAGCTTCCATATGAATAATGCCCATATCTTCTATATTAATGAGGGTTTTCTATGAGTAAGGTTCCTCGAACCTGATTGGGATGCAACCATGAGAGTAACATATAACTTTCAAATTAGGAAGCACAAACCATATTTTAAATAGATGCTACATGTGTGATGAGAGAATTCTTGTGGATGGATATACCGTGAAGAAAAATATTCCATGTTGTACAAATTGTACTTCGATCAGATATATGAATATAGAAAAATGGACCTTAATTTCATTTTGAGTTGAAATGGATACTATGTGATAAGAGTTCCATGGATCTTCTAGGTGGATAAGGATATTCCATGTCAGATGAGATTCTCTAGTGAATGGGTAATCGATTAGTAAATGTAAATTGTAAATACAATGATGTTTGAATGCATGTGTGGTGATAATGATTTTCTTAAAGCAAGATGGATGTAATTATTCAATAGTGTTAAAGGTATTGAAAAATATATATAAAATGAGATCATGTGAAGAATGGGAAAATAAAGATGTCAAAAAAAGTATATAGTTTCACTTGAATGCTCTTAAATCAATTTCAAAAGAACAACATGTAATATATTTTTATATACCAATATTGTGATCCACCATGAAATATTCACATATATATATTTTCTATAGAGAAATATTTTTTTATAAAATTTATGATTCCTACATGCAATAATTTTCATTCCATAGAGAATGCATCTAGTGTATATGTTAATGAAATGAAATCGATTAACTAGAGTATCATTATATTAAAATGTTTCCCGGAATTCAGATAGTTTTATATATTTGATACCATAAAATTTCAAGAACATTCATGTATGATTCAAGGCTATGAAGATAACAATACATGGATAAGAGCCCAATATAATAAGGAATTTCAAGGGTGGGAGTCTTAATCAATATTTTTACCTTCCATATAAGTGAACCATTCCAAATCAAGAATCACATGTTATTTCATTTAGATATTATTTAAATGGAGAAACTATGAGAGTTATATTTTACTATGTAAAATATATAATATAAAAGAATATATGACTTTGGTTTATTCATAAACCCCACAGAGGAAATTGAGATAAATATGACAGTTCATGGACACCAATCTTAATGAATAATATTTCAATGTAATTTTTAACAAGATGAGATACTTTTTGTAAACCAACCACAATTACCCAACTATCCCAAACCAAGCTAGTATTGAAATGATATGAATGGGTTTCCGATCCCCATGGGCTAGAAAAAAGCTTATGGGCCTCCAAAACAACCTTTCAAAATGATTTCATTACCAAGAACCTGAAACAATGTGATAAAAAGATACAAAATAATTTCCATATTACAAATAATATAGCAGTTGTAAAGATATAAATTTCAAGAAAAAATAGATCTAAGGTACATAGAACAACCAAAGTACTCAGAAAATTGTAAAATTAAACTCCATATGATATGACATACCCACTAGACTCCCACACACATCCAACAAAAAAACTCATAGCCCCTTATGGCCCCTTTCTATTACAATTATAAGGTAAAAGAAGATTTGTATGCACTAAAATTTTTATGTTGAATGTGACTAGAAGATCCACTCATTAAAAAAGGTTTCCTACATTAGTTTTTATAAGGATTAACATATGTAAAAAATAATGACTTAAAAACGGATGTTTCAAATAATTTTTCCCTGATAGTTATTTTAAATGATGTTAAAAACTATTTTCAATATATTTTATATTAAAAAATATGTTTTGAAAAATTAATTTTATTATTGGATTATTTATTTTCAATGTTGATATAATAAATGAGGTTGAAAATCATTTTACACATCAGCTAACAAACAAAAGATGTTGAAACTATGTTTTTTTCTAATAATATATTACATGAAACCTCAAATCTACAACCATATATTGATGTGAAAAATATTATTATTATAATAACATCAGTTGGAAAAATACAAATTATATTTTTAAAATATTTATTTAAATTACAAAAAGTTTAAATGTTGAATATAAACATAAAAATCTATATTAAAAACAAAAATTGAATCAAATAAAAATAAAATTCTACCATTATTTTTGAATATGATTCAATTATTCTTTGTTTTGAGTGTGAGGGTCATAAAAAATATATTAATTGAAATTAATTTATCTTTAACATATACTTTTAATATAATTATATGATAAATAAAAGAGGTTATAATAATATCTAACCTTGTGGAATTTTTTAACCATGTTAGTTGAAATTATTTCAAAAATATATCTCATAATTTAATATTCACATTCTGTTTCCCCTAATTTATTATAAAAATTCTATTTTAAACAATTATTCAGCTTAAAATAATTGAAGACATGTATATAAAAATTTTACTAATTATAAATGAATTTACCTTCATCAAAATATATTTGATCTTTTTTCCTCACTCCAATGGGCACTTTATAGTAATCCGATTCTATGTATGAAAACTATATATAAGAAATAAAAGGGAAATTCCTTATAAGAAATATTTTCTTATATAATTAAACTTATTTCTCTAATTTTTTATCAATGTTTTCTCAAACTTCACTTTGTAAGTAACAAAACCAAAACAATTTATTATCTTTTGAAAAAAATACCTAACATACAGTGGCCACTAATATAAAAAAAATAATGTTATAAAATGTTAAATTAAGAGAAAAAATTAAATATTTTTTTCATACTAAAAATGATTAGGAAACATCTGACATTTAATTCCATTATTTCACAAAATTAAAAAAAAATTATTTCTTTATTTCACCATATTTCATGATCCTCACCCCGAGGGGAAGAAATTGGGTACCCAAGAAAACCTAAACTGATTTAAAATCATTTTTTAAAATAATTTTATAAATATGACAAATACAAATCACTTATTACATTATAGAAATAAAATTAAAATAGATATATGATATATTATAATGGATTTATATGAAATGGAATTTTATAACTATATGTCCCATCATACCTGACTTAAAAATATCAATGATATTTCTCATTAAAATTATAAAAATAATAATTTGTCTAAACATCTCATAATATAATGGAGTATCACAGGCATCCAATAACTGTGATTCGTTTCATGAAAATTCATAATGTGAATTTTTTTCAAAAGTTGAATTTCCATTAACATGTATTCAATTAATATATAAGATTAATTACCTTTGATGCATTCTTATATATATAAATATATTATTTTAATACTCAAAAAAAAATTTCACTAATATTAATATAGTATATAATATATTCATACCTTAATGGTAAACTGTCGAACAAGTTGAGATGGCCATAATAAAAATTATCAAAAATTGTTTCCAACTACTAAAGATCCACCTTTTGGGATCAGTACTATAGATGACACATCTATAATATGATGTACAATTACCATAAGGTAATCCATATCCAAATTTTAATAATATAGAATATATCTAATATAATATATAAACCTATATGATGAAATATTATATTCTTGATCCTTAGTAAATAACTAATAATAGATTGGAAGATGACGATGAGGTGTGGAAGTTGTATCCGTAGGTAGAGGTGTATTTTTGGGATCTACAAGCGGGAATAGAAGAGTGAGATCTACATTCGATGGTAGCAGAGTTAGACTTGTAACCTGAAACTATCTCTACATGTCATCAAACATTTATTATACTTAAATATGAATCCTCTCATCAACATTACCTCTAATCCTCTCATCCATCATCTGACCCATCTCATGAACATTTACTTTGAAAAACATATTTTTTCCTTTATAAACATCATCACATGATAATGTTCTACAATAATTTCTTTTAATTTAAACAAAATGTGTCCATTTAGGTGGCCTGGGTGTTCATGATTTCGTAATATAGGTTATAAAATATCATTTCTACCCTTAGGTAGGATGGAATAATTTACAGTCTACACCTCAAGTGATACATGTATATAATATTGGAATAATTTATTACCATATTAAAAAATATAAATCATTTAGAAATAAATCTATTAACCCATATATCATAAATAAATCATTAAAATAATCTCAAATAAAACTCGAAATTATTAATTAAGATATTCCCCCTTTTTATTTATCCATAATGTATTCCATATTTCATTTATAAGTCATGTAGAAGGATGGAAAATTTATACTTCTCTAGATTACTAGAGTAAATCCCATATTTTTCTAAGTATGTATCTCATTGAGTTTTTTATAAATATATTTTTTGGTTTCATTTTTGTCATTGACACCTATTGTTTAAATAAACATCTTCTTGGGTTGTGTGAAAACTTTGGAAAAACTGAAGAGGATGTGTGTGTGGAACCTTTTCTAGGGAAGATAACCTAAATATCAGGTATGTGTACTTTTCTAAAATAATGGATTCTGGGTATAATTGGTTTACATTTTAATACACGTTCTTGGTAAGTTGAGAATAATTCAAAGGGGTTGGAGGTTTTTAAAAGGAAAATGGTATTAAAATCCATCTACCGAAAATTTACACATCATTTAAATTGTTTAAACATAGTGTAATTTTTCTTGTGTTATAACAAAATAAACCTGAAGTGACGAGTTTTTAAGTGAATTCCATTAAAAATATTTACATGAACTGTAACAATATTATACACCATGTAATAAAAATACCTGCCATTTTAAACAAGTTGTGCAGCTGAAATTATATTAATTTAACTACATCTCTTCTCCTCTCAACATAGGGAGAACCTCCAGGGGATTTTGGAGTACCAATCCTCCTTCCAAATCTTTCTTTTGGGAGATTAATACCTCAAATGGGTTTTTGGTCATGTTTTTCCTTCTATCACTTGGTTCTCCAAACATTGTAATGGATCCATTTTAGCGAATGTGTTTCTTGTTTTGATTTTGAGTAGTTTTGGTCCAGGAAACTCTTTGAAAGCATTCAAACCTTATTCCTTATGGGTGTTATTTTTTTTAAGAATTAATGAAATTTTATTTATATGTAGGGGGTATAAATCTTGACCCTATGGTTTGAAAATTTCATTGTATAAGATACCATATTTCTCAGTAAGGAGTTTTACCCATTATGTTATAGTTTAAGTTCTCAATTGTGGTTAATTTAGTGTTTTCCCAGCTCCTTGAGAAGTCTCAAGGGTGTTATGGGGTTTCGGGACCCGAAAAAGGTGAAAAGGGGGGATTTCTTGGCCATACACATGGTTTGTTCAAGGTATCAAAAACAACGTGAGGGAAGATAGTGCAGGAAGTGGAAATATGCACAGTTGCACAGAGTTTGGAAAACCATGCATAAAGAAGGGGGTGCATGTAGTATCCTCCGCACAATTTTTACACAGTTTGAAAAACCATGCAGGGATACTATGTGTCCTGGAAACTAATAAAAAACCACAACAATTTCATTATGGGGAAATAAGTTTCTCTCGGTATTTTCATACTTTTTTCCTCCACCAGCCTTAGTGACACCCAAAAATCTCCAAGAACATCCAAGGATAAATCTCCCTCACCTTAGGGCCATTTGGAGCACTGTTGATTGCTGATTGAAAATCCTGGTAAGGTTAATCTGCCCCTTACTTTTCTTTGTTGGTTTAGAGTTTCTATTTCTTCCTCATCGAAATTTGAAGTGCCCATACCCTTCTTTTTTGGTGGAGTTTAGGGTAAATCTTCAAGGGTTGGTTTAATCAAGATCTTAGAGATCCACTGAGAGGGAGTTCACCAATACATTCATGGTAGGAGTTCTACGAGTAATATCCCTTGAGTTTTATGCATATTTTTGTATGTATGTTTTTTATTCTTTCCCTTTTTGAGGAGTTATTGGTTTTTTTGACATGATCTGATGTATTGGGTGTCTAAATAACCTAATGAAACCATCATGATTCCCATGGGATTCATAGAGGAGGATGCGACCTATTTCTGGGGCCACCCAAGGGGTGTACCGATATTCCCAAGACATAGAGTCAGCTATGTAAGTGTAGGCCATTATGAAAAAACATAGAGCCCATGATGAATATGATAATATTCTTGAAGGATGTGCAACTATGGTTTTAGTAATACACTTAGGTTGGGTAATCGTATAATAAGTTGTTTGGTTTCTATGATAAAGTTTTAAATGCATTAATGGGAAAATGCTAGGGGATTATCTTTATACATGAATATTCTTAGATAAATAAGCATTGGAAATGGGAAATGGGGATAAAAGGTTTATTAATATAAATGGTGAAAGTGTTAATGGATTGAGGAAATAATGTTTATTTTCTATTTATTGATATTGTTGTGATATTGTAAATGATGTTGGCTATGGTTGATTGTGGTGAATGATAAATAAGCATGTGCACATGACTTGTTTGAGTGGGGTATCGACTTGTGGTTATACGCCCATGGGTTCAGTTGGACCAAGGTTCTAGATCCTCCCCAAAATACATTGTTTAGTGAAGGGCGTGGTGTTATATTCCCCCATCAGTGGCATTCCACATAGAAAGAATCTTCGAGGTGAGGATTATGGGTATGTTATAATTTGATGCCTAGTGAGATAGGCCTTAATTTTATTCCAACATGATTGAGAACATTGAATATGCATAATCCATTGAATACAGGAAAAGGTATATTAAATCATGAAATGCCTAATTTTTGATCCTAGACTCAATGGTAGTATAGTTAAAAAAGAACATAGTCTAGGATGACACATTAGATTATTTATCTTTATATGTAATTATTTATCACTTGCATGCACTATTTGATTTTGGGTATATTTTTTTTTCACTGTTGATGGTCGCCTACTGAGGTATAATCACACCCTGCTCAAGCCGCCATTGGGAACTCAAGAATATTTAATGCTTCCGGGTCAGGACAAGGGCAAGGGCCCTATGCTAGGGAATTGATTTGGACGTGGAATATGTATGAGTGATGATCCAGAATTGGTGTCCGGACAATTTTGGGGATTATTCTATTCTTCTTTCTTTTTGGGTTTTGACAACTTGGAACTTTGGCATGGCATGACATATTTACTGTTGTATATGGTTATACCCAGTTTTGGGAATTTCCTATATATGCATTTTATTGATTGTTCCCATTTTTATGCTACATAAATTATTTTATGATATTAATTACTCTAGTAATGATAGTATAGTCTCCCCATGAAATAAATTAGACCCTCCCTGCTAGTTGGAAACCTCTATTATATGGGGAGGCATGTTTGAGGTCTTGTGACAACCCGGATTAGGGCACTAGTTTAGTGGCTCCCAACTCAGGGATGTTACAATGTGGTATTAAATGAGCTCTTTTCTATGTCATACTATTTTAGGATGGTAAACAAGAGGTCATGAAAGTTTCAGGATTTTTTAATGAGCTCATTCTTGGGAGTTGGTAATCCATGTATGGGGAAAAACCAAGTTAGCATGGGAGATGATTGTTGTTATTGTTGTTTTTTGTTATATTTGGTGATATTTCACCATTTGGTGATGCACTTGTTGTGTGATTTGATTGTTTTTGGATATTTCCAACCTGGCCAGATACATACAAGGTTGTACATTCATGCATCATTATTGGAACCTATGTAGGATGTTTCACACATCATGATAGGCACAAATAAAGGATGGGTGTGCAAGACATAATGGTTATGATGCATATTTTTTTAAAGTAATGAAATTATCCCTAATGGGATTGTATGAACGTTTAAAAAGTTAAGTGGAAAAATCAAATAGTAATTAAAAAGTAGTTCTTGATAAATATGTAAAAGGGGATAAATCTGTTGTAAGTGTAAATTGGGATATGGAAATGGTTGTGAATTGGGTAAAAGAAACGGCTTGTGACCATATGAATTAGATACTCATGCTAGCCATGACAATAAGAGAGATGGCCAAGGGTAGTGATTTGGTTGTGAGTGGACATGTCTGGGTAGTGTATGCAAACTGGTTTTGTTATGGAATGTGATGAGTCAACCTATGTTTCCTTTTCCATCCATCAAAGTTTTATGGTTGCATTCTAAATTAAAGGTTTAAAATGGTAGAGAAATTCTCCTTGAAGATGTGTGCTGATTGTGCGACATGAGGATGTTGCCAAGAATGTGGCTCAAGTGGTGGAGTAGGTGAATGTGGTGACACAAGAAAATAGGGAAGATTAGTTCTGTGATAACTTCTATTGTTTTATGAAAATGATGGAATGGAACCCAAGGAGGGTTGCGCCGAGTATATTTGAGCTGACAATGGAGTTTCAGCTACAGCGCCCTATGACCTTTATTGGAGAGGGTGTTCTAGAGGTAGCAATGATCTGGATAAAGTCCATAAAAACTATTATTGACCATCTAGAGACTCATGTCGAGAGTTGAGTCTAGTTGGAGGCCTATATGCTGAGGGGTCAATAAAAACGTTGGTGTTACATCGTGGTCCAACCGGAGAAGGCTAAAGGAATGACGTGGAAAGACTTTTGCACTAGTGCAGAAAACGTTATTTACGTCAGTTATTTTTCATTTTTTACGTCGATTTTTAGCCGACGTTAATATGTAAGACATTATAAATATCTTTTTTTAAGTCGGTAATTTAATAACCGACGTAAAAAACATAACATTGCGGTGTTTATCACGTCGGTTAAGTAATAACTGATGTGCAAAACCTAGGGGGGGTTACAACATCGTTTATTATATACCCGTCGTGACAAACCGGGGGGGGGGGGGGGTTATCACGTCTGTTATATAATAACCGACATTATAAACACATGCGGGGGGATTTTATCACGTCAGTTATTAAATAACCGACCTGATAAACCCCTAGGAAATGGTTTATCACGTCTGTTATATAATAACCGACGTGCTAAACAAGTCCGAGGGGGGGGGGGGGTATCTCATTGGTTATTTAATAACCGACGTGATAAACCATTTCCTAGGCCTTTTATCACGTCAGTTATTAAAAAACTGACGTGATAAACCATGGCACAGGTTCTTATAACGTCAGTTTTTAAAAAACTGACGTGATAAACTCTTCCCGATTTCTTTATCACGTTGGTTATAAAATAATCGATGTGGAAGACAATTTTTTAAAAATAGAATGCAGTCCTCTAATCTCCCCCAGAAACAACCACAAACCAAATCAAGAATTTGTACCACAAAAACAGAAGGAGATCAAAACAGGAACTAAAGAAAATTTAAGCATTTACATTGGTAACATATAAAACATACCCCACTTGACAGCCCCCATCACACCCCTTGACTGCACCCCGACCCCCTGGACAACCCCAAACACCCTAGGACAGCCTCAAACACCCCGGGACAACCCCCCACCCTCATGTATAACCCCCCACACCCTGGACAGACCCCCCCACCCCATTAGATCCCCTACCACACCCCTGGACTTCCCCGACCCCTTGGACATCCCCAAACACCCTAGGACAACACCCCACCCTCTTGAACAGCACCCCACCCCCTCACCCCACCTGACAGCCCCCACCACACCCTTGGACTGCCCCCAGACCCCTGGGATATCGCAAAACACCCCGGGACACCCCCCCACCCTCATGTATACCCCCCACAACCTGGAAAACCCTCCCCCACCCCATTGGAGCCCCCACCACAACCCTGGACTGCCCCGACCCCCTGAACATCACCAAACACCCCGGGACAACCCCCCACCCTCCTGAACAGCACACCCTCACCCACTGACCCCACTTGATAGCCCCCACCACACTGCTAGACTGCCCCCCCCCCCCCCCCCCGTCCCCCTGGACTGCCCCAAACACCCCGGGACAACCCCCACCCTCATGTATACCCCCCACACCCTGGACAGCCCTCCCCCACCCCATTGGAGCCCCCACCACACCCCTGGACTGGCCCCTGACCCACTGCACAACTGAAAACACCCATGGACAACCCCCTACCCTCATGTATACCCCCACCCCCTGGACAACACTTCCACACCCCTGTAAAACCCTCCCACACCCCTGAAATAGACCAAAAAGTTACCAAAAACAAACCAAAACCCTCTCACCCCACTAGACTGCCCCCACCACACCCTTGGACACTCCCCCCACACTCCTGGACATTACCACCTCCCCTTAGACATTCCCCCACCCTCCTGTATACCCCCACCCCTAGACAGCACTCCCACATCCCTGGACAGCCCTCCCATACCCTTGAAACAGACTAAAAAGTTACCAAAAATAGACCAGAACCCACTCAACCCACTAGATAGCCCCCACCACACCCCTTCACGGACCCCCATCCCCTTGGACACCCTGACCCCTACACTGGATAGCCCCCCCCCCCCAACCCCTGGAAACTCCCCTCACCCCACAAGACACCCCCACACCCCTGGACACCACCTGGACTGCCTCCCACTCCCATGGACAACCCTTCCACCCTCCTAGAAACGCTCCCACCCCCTGGACTACCCCCACCCCACCAAACAGCCCTCCCATACCCCTGGACACCCCAACCCCACTGAATACCCCCCCACACCCTTGGAACCCCTCCCCCCCAGACCAGAATCCATACCATAAAAACCATCATAAGTAGACCAAAACAAGATGTAGAGAAAAATTAAACATTCACATATATAACATTCAAAACATACACTATCAACTTCAAAAAAAAAACTAAATCCAACCTAACTAACTACCAAATACACAATCACAACGAAAATATTCAAAATTACATTATACATTACAAACAACTAAAATTCAATCAAACCGGTAAAATAATTTGACCACTTCACTTGTAAGTGTTTGATGTCTTCAGCAGTATAGGGTTGAGGGTCATCAAAAAGCTTCAAATGAAAAGGGTAGTAGTTAACGTGAATAATGAATAAATAAAATTGAAATATTATGGCAAAGTTTAAGAGGAAATCTTACCAAGTCAAAATTCACTACTGTCCCAGTTGTTATTATTTCATACATAAATCTTAACATATAATATCCGCATTCGATGACGCCTTGTTGTTCATGACAATTTAGTTTGAAAGAGTGTAAATTAAATATATTATTTTTATGTAATAAATCAAAATGTACAAATTATAAATGGTTATTTACCTTCACATTTACATATTTGATCTCTACACTCCTTTTCTTTGTGTTTTTTCAAAAGTAGGCCCATTCCCTCTTAGAAAAGAATACGAATGGGGTAAATTTAAAATTCATTATAATGTATAAAACTATTGAGAAATTGAAACTTACTTTTCCAATATATTCTTAAAACTTTCCCACACATCATCATGGACAAAGCATATCCAATAAAGTGCTTTCTTTGTTGGAAAAAAAACCCTAACATCCAATGATTATTGATAAAATGAAATTTAACATTAGTGGTTTTTTATGTTAAAAGATAATTAACTGTTTGAGAGAGATATTTTTCATAACTCTCACAAAATGGCATCATCCAACAATGTGTGACTATATTCTTTTCATGTATTTCAGCAATATAAAGCTTTCTTTGTTCCTCATCCAATGCACATGCTTCAGGGGAAATCAATTGCTGGTCCATGAATCCATATACATCTATCAGCTCATTCCTCTCACAAATTTTATAAAGATACCTAATAAAAAATAGTTCTAAGTATACATTTTTAATAAATATAACGTAGGGAAAAGGTGTTAAGACTTACATGGAAAAAAATTTCACCACATTGATGCCCAACTTATCTCTAGTAACAAGATCCGTGATATCAATTTTCATAATCCCCACACATATTGCACGTCCACAAACATGAGCTTCCATTGGAAACTCATAATGACCCACCAAAAAATTTGAATATCTTGACAATCTGTCAGGACTACTAGAATCTGTATCTGATGTCAACGCCATTTTTCTTTGTTGTTGTCTATACAGTATTTCTTTACCTTTGAGTATTCAATTAAAAATAAATTGAAAAATATATTAGTTTTCAAATGATAAATCAACTTTAACAAAAAAATAAGATAAAATATATAACATTCATACCTCCATGGTAATGAGTCGAAGAAGTATAGATGGAGAAATTAAAAAATGGCTGATTCAATGTCCAACTGTCGTCACCTCATCTATAAGTAATGGTACCCGAGCCGATCTATTGATAATATCATATACAGTGACCCTCTGATTCTCTACCTGTAATTGTTGATGATGAACTGTATCTCCTATACAAAATAAAAACCCATATGCAACTATATGATATTGAGGTTCATCAACATACAACTCGCAATTAGTAGGAAGCTGCAGTAGAGGAGTAGGATAAAAAATGGGGTCTGCAGGCTAAGGTGGGGGAGTAGGAGCTACTAGCGGAGGTGGAGGATAAATAATAGGGTCTGTAGGGGGAGGTGGAGGAGTTGGAGCTGCATTATGAAATTGTCTTTGCATGTCTCCAAATATAGACTGTACTAACGCTCTAATATTTTCTTCTATCGTTGCATTAATATTATGAACTTCAGTCTCCAGGGATTCTATTTTTTCTATAAACCCCCTCAATGATAGAAGTTGATGAACGTGAAAACACTTTTCTTACCGATACACCTGCCAGATATCCTCTTACATGACCTGGATTTTTGGGCATTCCCAATGCTACAGATAAAATACCTTGCCTCCCTATAGCTGTAAATATCCCCTGTGAACTATGCTCCTCAAGAGAGTCCTGTATTAATTAATTGAACATTTCTGTAATTATTGAAATTATATGAACAAAATAGTTAACTTAAATAAATAAAATGGGTATCTTAAAATACTCTCATCTACGATTCTCGATTCATCTGGAAGATATTTCCCTTTTTTGCCCTTCCGAGCTCTCTTCCATTTTTCATGTCTAGATGGAGGGGATGGAGGTGCCACCTCTCCAGAGCTTGAAGACTCAACTCATAGTTGTTGATATTTTTCCGCCATCATTTGTTCTTCCAAAAATGCATACCCTCCCTAAGGTAACCTATGAGGGTATGCATTTTTAGATTGGATCTCTTGATGATAATTCCTTGTTTTCTATAAATTAATAATAATAAATCATTAACAAAACATTAGTAAGATCATTTATATAAGAAATCTTAAAAAAGTTTACATTGCTCTTACCAAAAATGAAACTTTTTCTTCTACTATCATAAAACTTTCTCCACGTGTCTTCATCTATAAAAGGATATATAAGACATGGATTGTCATGAATCCTATGACCATAAATGAAATCATGTGAGAGGGTTGATTTGAAATTCTTCCATCTCTTGGCAGCCAATGATGAGCATTTCTTCCCGACTCCTCCAGTGTCAGGAATATCAAATGTCATCTGATAAAGAAGAGGTTAAACATATTATATATACTAGAAATGTTTAAAGAATAGTCAAACAATAGCAAAAGATCTTACCAAAATCGTCTCCCACAACTGAGACATTATTGATTTATCCACACTTCTCCAGTCATCATACAGAATGCCTACTTTTCTCTTAGCCTGAGTTGATTCAAAACTCTTATAATCTTTTTCATTTGGACCTCTAGGAATATCATCATCATCAAACTCAACGACTATCCTCTGATCCTGTGTATGGGAAATTTATAATTTTGGTAAACATGTGCACCCACGTTTACCAACCTTTGAACACTTTGTCGTAATATGAGGACATGAGAAAGATTGGGGAACATCAAGAGGAGCATTTGAATGTTCCTCCCCAGAGGTATGACCAATATGCTCATATCCAAAATCATGTGGATGATCAACTCAATGATCTGTCATTATCCTTAAAATCAAAAAAATGAAACATTCATTCACAAATATACAAATTCAAATATTTTAATACTACTGTAATCAAGAAAATAGAAAAGTGTACTAAGTTATGTAATAGTAATAATGGTTAATATGGTAAGAATGTTAAACAATGGTAAAGATGTCAAAGATGGTCAAGATGGTATATATGTTAAACATGGTAAACGTGGTAAACTAGGTAAACATGGAAAAGTAATTGTCCCTAAAAAAAATAGATATATAATTCATGTAATGGTAAACATGATAATGTAAACTAAACAAACTTAAAACAAACAAAAAAGTATACTTATTTTTTTATCATTAATGTTTAAATAAATAAAAAACATACAATATCTAACATTTTATGAAAAAAATAAATGTAAACAAGAAATAAACATATGTTACCTGTAATTTTAGTTATGTAAAAATGGATTGGTTTCCCAAATTCTTTCATCGTGATCGTTCCTTATGGAACAAAACATGTATTCAACATGCTCATCATTATGTTCTATTAATATTTACATGGAAGTAGGGATCTCACATAAATCAGCATATTCATCAAGTTCATCCTCACCAATATATTGTTTTTTCCCTTGTAAAACAATAGACTACTACATATCTGATTGATCTACTACATAGAAAATTATTTTTTTCATGTGTTTCCATTATAAAAGAATCAGTTATGTCTTCCAATCTATTCAAATTAATACATGTCATTCCAAATTCATCGTGTCTGACACTGTTGTTACCTATAAACCATTTACAGTTAAAAACAAGAACTTTAATTTTAAAGTAATCAAACTCCCATATTTCTTCAATCACTCCATAATATGCACTTGATGCAGAAATTGGATATTTTCCCTTAGCACTTTAAAAATGCATTGCTTCTACAAACACCAATACACCACTATTCTGTACTGCACTTCTGTTGTCCTGAGCTTTCATATGAAATGTATAGCCATTAATGTTATAACCGGACCATGTTATCACATTTAAACATGGACCACCCACTATCCATTTTAATGTCTCTGATACATCTGATCTACCAAGCAAGGTATATATAAACCATGACAAAAAAGTTTTGTTGTGATCATTCAAAATCCACATTTCATTCTTCTTTGCATGACATTGTTTCAACTCATTAATATTCAATGTGATATATGGTTGAGCATCAGCTATGTTATTCATGATGTATGATTCTAACTTCTTCATCTGTTAAGCTGAAAATGATTTGACTTTCAAGCCACGAATTTCCTTTCCCTCATTAATAACTCATTCATGGAAAGATGGAGGCAAACCTATGTATTGTACCACAACCAAGTAGCTCGTACAAAACTCTACTACCTCCTCATAAATATAATTTTCAGTAATGGAGGCTTCAGGATGATATGGATTTTTAACATACCCATTTAATATTTTTATATACATTTCAATAGGATACATCCAATGAAGATATAAATGTCTAAAAAGCTTTATTTCTCGAACAAGATGAATCATTAAATGCACCATTATATCAATAATAGATGGAGGAAAATACATTTCCAATTGAAAACGTATAAAAAGTGAATCCTTTTCCACAATGTTCCAATAATTCACATCAATCGCCTTGTTAGAAATTGAATTGAAAAAAATAAATAAACTCCATTATAGTCTTTCTGACACGGATGGGTAATATTCCACACAATGCAACTAGTAGAATTTGTTGCATCATGATGTGACAATCATGTGATTTCATACCTATCAACATCAATTCCTTCAATGAGACAAAATGTTTTACATTTGAATAATAACCTTGAGGCTCTTTGATATCATGAAGACATTGACAAAAGATAATTTTCTCCCTCTTCGATAATGTATGACAAGTTGGGGGAAGAAATTTTCATCTTCTTTTAGGAGTGGGAGCTAACTCCAAACGTATTCCCATTGATAGTAAGTCTAATCTTGCATTCAACCCATCTTTTGTCTTTCCTTTATTATCAAACAATGTTCAAATCAAACAATAACAGATATTCTTCTCCACGTGCATGACATCAATATTTTGTTTAACTTCATGATACCTCCAATATGGTAGCTCAAAAAATATTGATCTTTTCTTCCAAATATGTTTATCATTGCCGGATTTTTGTGTCTTTCCCAATTTCACATCAATGTTTTTCACCATATCAAAATACAGATCAGGGGATAATGTTTTTGGAGGAGTATCAAATTCTTTTGAGCCATTGACTGCCTTTTTTAATCTTCTATAAGGGTGATCAATAACAAAAACATTCGATGACCCATGTACACTATTTTCCTCCCATGATTCAATTTACAATATGACGTCTGTTGTTCACAAATTGGACATGATTTATGCCCTTTAACATTATATCCAGAAAAAATTCCATATGCTGGGAAGTCATTTATAGTGAACAGAAGCACTGCATGAAGTTGAAAATATTCCATTTTATAAGAATCATAGACCCTAATACCATCATCCCATAAAAGTTTCAAATAATCAATCAACGGTGACAAGTAAACATCAATATCATTTCCGGGTTTCTTTGGACCAGAGATCATTATACTAAAAATGACATATTTGCACTTAATACAAACTTTAGGAGAGAGGTTGTAAAATAACAGTAAAATAGGCCCTGAACTATGTGTGATACTAAGGGTTCCGTATGGATTCATTCCATCTGTGCACAACCATAGTCTGATATCTCTAATTTCATTTCCAAATATAGAATATTGCGCATCAATTTTATTCCATTGTGGACAATCAACTGGATGGATTATTTTTCCATCACATATCTGCTCATCAGTAAGCCATCTAAAACTTTTTCCATCATTTGAATTAGCAAATATACAATTGAAATGATGAATTATAGGAAGATACCAAAATAAATTTGAAGGGATCTTTGTAATCTCTACATCAGCTAGTGATTTTTCTTTCACCTTATACTATGATGTCCAACATTTAGGACACTCTTACAGTAATTCATATTCCTTCCTATATATAATGTAGTCATTCAGAGAGCCATGTATTTTCTTGTATCCCAATCCCATCAGACATAATATTTTCTTGTACTTATAATGTGAATCTGGAAGATCGTTATCTTTTGGAAGAATGTCTTTCATCAATTGTAGCAGCTCTGTAAAACTTATGTCACTCCATCCATGTTTCTCGTTCAGGTTAATCAATCTTAACACCAACGAAAAAACCATAAAATCTATAAAACCAGGATATAATGGTTTCTCATCATCACCATATAGACACACAATTGTTGGTTCTATCTCAATTTCTTCTTCTACAATATCGCGAATCATTTCTTTAATTCCATCGAAGTTACTATCTTTCGAATCAACATCATCAGTGACATTCCGTCCAGTTTCACCATTCCAAATCCAAGGGCTGTAACTCGGATAAAAACCATGACAAATCAGATGTTCTTTTATCTCTCTACTTTTCAACTTCTTTATATTCAAACATTTCAGGCATGGACAGAAAAAAATTCCACTACTTGGAACATTTCATTTAGAAAATTCCAAAAAGCCATCAAAAACTTCCTCATATTCATTGCTCATTCAATGTTCCATAATCCAACATTGACTAATTATTACCTATAACAAATATAAAAACAAATATATTTTTAAGATAAGACAAATATATATTTATATTAAAAAACATAATTTGAATGTAAAAACATTTTGAAATATAAAACAAATCTATGCGTATTTAAAAACAATATGCTTGAGTATTATTTAAAAAAAATATAGTTAGATATAACAGCATTAAATTCCATTGAATCAAAGAAAACCATGGGGCCTACAGTTTTTGATAGAAAATTTGAGAAAATGGAGTAAACCTGTGAATCAAATCATAATTAAAATAAAAATTCAGATGGAGAAAATCACAATGTAAAGCCAATCATCATGGCACAATAATAATGTCATAATCTTAGAAACCATGATGCAGTAGTCAATCCAAACCGACACTTATCCCCCACACCATTGGACACCCCCTGGACACCACCACCCCCTTGTATAGCCCTCCCCCACCCCCTGGACACCACCCCCCACACCCTTGGACACCCCCATGGACACCACCACACCCTTGGATAGCCCCCAAGCCCTCCTGGACACCCCCACCCCCTGGACAGCCCCCACCCTCTAGACAGCACCCCCACCCCTCCTGGACACCACCCCACCCCTACCCCTTTGGACACCCCCCCGGGACAACACACCACCCATCTAGACAGTACCCCCACCCCTCCTGGACACCACCCCACCCCCTACCCCCTTCGACACCCCCAGACACCCCCTAACCATCTGGAAATCCCCCCACCCCCATGACAGCCCCCACCCCTCTAGATAGCACCCTCCACCCCTCCTGGACACCACCCCCAACCCCTACCCCATTGGAAACCCCCCTGGACCCCTACCCTCTAGATGGGCCCCACCCCCCGGACAAACCCCAAAACCCTCTGGATAGGCCACCACCCCCTTGGACAGCCCCCCACACACACCCACCACCTTCGACACCCCTAGACATCCCCCAACCCTCTGGACATCCCCACCACCCCTTGGACAGCCCCCACCCCTCCTGGACACCACCCCACCCCTACCCCCTTGGACACCCCCTGGACACCCCCAACCCTCTGGACAGCCCCCCACCCCCGGACAACCCCCAAAACCCTCTGGATAGGCCCCCACCCACTTGGAAAGCCCCCCACACCCACCCACCCCATGGACACCCCCTGGACAACCCCAACCCTCTGGATAGCCCCCCACATCCCCAAAAAACCCCCAAAACCCTCTGGACAGGACCCCACCCCATTGGACAACCCCCCACACCCACCCACCCCTTGGACACCCCCTGGACACCCCCAACCCTCTAGATAGCCACCCACCCCCAGACAACCGCCAAAACCCTGTTGATAGGCCCCCACCCCTTTGGACATCCCCCACACCCACCCACCCCCTTGGACACCCCTTGAAAACCCCCAACCCTCTGGACAACCCCCAGCCCCGGACAACCCCCCAAACCCCCTAGACAGGCCCCAACCCCCTTGGATAGCCCCCCCACCCCCCACACCCACTCACCACCTTGGACACCCCTAACCCTCTGGACAACCCCGCACCCCCGAACAACCCCCCAAACAATGGTTTACATATAAAAACTAGGCATGGTGAACAACTAAAAACACATGCATTTAATGTTTACTTTAGCATGAAATAGATAGAATTAAATATTATTAAATATGGATACTGTAATGATCGTATGATAATGAAAAATAACCATTGATATTCAACTAGTCAAATAATCACATGTTTTATCGATAACTAACATCATAATGATGTAATGGGTAATTCTAGAAATCTTAAACATATTTTCATGGCCTTGGCCAAGGCCTAAAAAAATACTAGGGTAAGCCCTCAGCAAAACCCAATTCTATTTGGAATCATGATATATAGAGATGCATCGAAGGGACATTGAGGTCAACAACAATTACATTATATGTCAAAGAGATTCTCATATAAAAGAGGATAAACATAAGCAACAAAAACACATGAAATATCATTTCCCAATTCATACATTTAATCAATAACCATTATATGCAGTAATATAGGTGAATGAGATCATTAGATGTCAATGACAACAAAAATTACTATAAATGTCGGGCATTCGCGAAACAAAAAAAAACTAAATAGAAGTAGGTGAGGATTATGTTAATATTGTGAGTCGATCTAATAGATATAGGGATAATAAATAAGATGATTATGGAAAATCGAGGTAATAGGGTTCGAAATCAAAGAATCATACCTAGTTTAATGAAAAAAAATTGCAAAACGTAAATATAGACTATCCGGGGGAAAAATGAATGAAATAAAGTCATGGGAGACTTACCTGAGTGTTGCGAGTTGAGATAATAGATCCGATGAGAGTAAATATGATAAAAAATGATGGAAAAAAGAATTTAATGCAACGAGATAGACGAGTTGATTAGGGTTTACTGAGTGAGAGAGACGAGTCTCCGAACTATCAATTGAAAAATCGTAAATGACAATCCACGAGGCTTGTTAATTTTTTAAATGTTTTATAACATCGATTATTTAATAACAAACGTTATAAAATGTTTTTTTACATTTATAAGGATATTTATTATAATAACTAACATTATAAATGTATCCGATATGGATTTTTTATATCGGTTATTTTATAACTGACGTAAAAAATCTGTGTGTTGGTTTTTTACGTCGGTTATAGAATAATCAACATAAAAAATACATCAGAAATCAGAGTTTTTTACGTCGGTTACTTTATAACCGATGTAAAAAATTCTTTAGGTTGTTTTCTTACATTGGTTATCAAATAACTCACGTCAAAAAGGCCTCAAAAGTTGCTTTTTTTACATATGTTATTTTATAACTCATGTAAAAAATTCGTAGGTAGCTCGTTATTTTCATCGGTTATCGAATAACCGACGTAAAAAACACCGCGCTTTTGTTTTTTTACATCGTTTAATTTATAATTGACTTCAAAAACAAACACACGTGATTTTTAACGTCCGTTATTAAAATAACCGACATTAAAAATTTACTCATCGCAATTTTTATGTAGGTGATTTTATAACCGACGTAAAAACCCACGTTTCACAGATTATCATGTTAGTTACATATAAACGACGTAAAAAATGGTGACGTAAATAACGTTTTCAACACTAGTGTTGGGACAATTTCCATTTGAAATTCTACCAAAAAACCTTGAGATAGGATAAGGATACATATTTTATGTGGTTGACTCTTGGGAAAATATCTGTAATGGACTATTCCAGTCATTTCACCGATCTAAGATTTTTTGTTTTGACTTTGAAAGGAGATGAGGCAGTTGTGGAAAAATCATTCCAGGATGAAATGAGACACGAGATTTGGACTTAGGTGAATATCTTTATATGAATAGGTTTTTTAATGTGGTGGATAAAGCCTTTAAATCAATGGGAAACCTTAATGTAGGTTTTGGTTGTGAACTGGTGGAGCCAGCTGGGTGAGAAAGTGGTGCGGCTTCTGATAACAGGAAGTACTGTTTTGGAACCTTTCAGTAATGTGGAAGAGGAAAAAGCTGTCAGAAGACGGGGTCAACTTCTCATGGTGGTGAAAAGGTTTTCTATTATAAGTGTGGAAGGTTGGGGAACCAGCATGACCAGTGTCCCCGACCACCAGTAATGTGCTAGTTAAGGGAAAAGTTATGCCACGTGTATATGTTCTACAGGAACCTTCAATAATCATGGAAAGATGGAGGTCATAGGCAGGTGACGACTATGGGTAGGGTGTCGGTCACCCCATATCAAGTGTGTTGTTGGGGCTCCACAAGCCGTACTGGTAGGGGTGGTGGAAATTGAAATCTGGGGTCAGATCACCCTTACCAATTGAGTAGTGTAGTGTTGGGTACTCAAGCTGGAGCCAAGGGAAATGGGGTAGGTCATCTCCATGCAGTCGAAGCTGCACCTAAAGGCAGCGAAGCAAGATTGTCTGCTGTTCGAGTTACGATTCTTGGAGATTCCATGTTTTCTAGTGATTTATATGATACAGGTGCTATGAATTCCATTATATATACATTGTTTGGAATTGCGTTGGTATTAACTGTGGACACTACATGTGGGGTAATGTCACTTGATACTCTGTTAGGGGTATGAGTTGAGGACATCAGGTAGTCTAAGGGTTGTTCTCTAGAGGTTGGAGTGTATCATTTTCTATGGGATCTGTTAGTCCTTGATATATTAGAATTTGACCTAATCTTGGGGATGGATTAATAAGCATTATATCAAACTCCTATTGACTATTACCGATGTCAGGTAAAGTTTAAATTTCTCTAGGGGAGCACTTATGTCTTATGGGGTGAGTGGGATACTCGAGTGGGCCACAGAGGGATGCTATTCCAATAGTTGGGAGAACTTACATCCGTAATGGTATGAATTATGTTTGATGATTGGGGGAAAGGACAACCAGTCTTCCCTTGTGCTGTGGACCAGTTTCATGATGTGTTTCTTGAAGACTTCTCTGGGTTACCACACAAGATAAATGTTGAGTTTATGATGGATTTTTTTCAATTAGTAAAACCAGTCTCCATTCCACCCTTTTGAATTTCACTAACTGAGCTCTATGAACTGAAGGTTATGTTAGTGGAATTATAGTGTAAGGGGTTTATACATCCATGTATATCACCTTTATTGATCTCTGGTGTTTTTTATGAAGGCTGATGGATCACTAAGGCTATGGGTCGATTATATTAAGTTGAATAAGATAACAGTCATGAACTGATACTCTCTTTGTTGAATTGATGACCTGAATGACATGCTTAGAGGTGACTTGGTGTTTCCTAAGATCAATTTGAGAATAGGATACCATTAGTTGTGGTTGAGATCTTCTGACATAACCCGAGTATCTTTCTAAAGAAGGTACGAGTTATATGAATTTTTGGTGATGCCATTTGGTTTGAACAATGCACTAGCAGAGTTCATGGCCTTGGTGGAATAGATATTTCCCCCGTATCTGGATCAGTTTGTAGTTTTCTTCATTGATGAAATCATGGTGTACTCCAGAACATAAGGTCATTATGCCAAATATTAGGACATTCTCTTGAGTACACTAAGAGATTATAGGTTTTATGCCAAGCTATCCAAATGTCAGTTTTGTAATGATGAGGTGAACTTTCTTAGATGCATCATTTCTAAGTGAGGTGTGTCAGTGGATCCAGAAGAGGTGCAGGTTGTGGTGTCTTTGGAGTAGGCCAAGAATATATCTGATATTCATTGTTTTTTTAGGTTTGTATTGTTAGTACTAAAGGTTTATTATTGATTTTTCTTATTTGTAAGCATTGATCATAGGCCTAGCTAAAAGGGGGTTAAGTTAGATTGGTCATAGGATTATGAGAATGCTTTCCAGGAGTTGAAAAAGTGGTTGAGTATCGAAACATATGGATCATTCCCAAAATATGTAATAAGTAAACCTTATTCTATTATGTTCCTATTGTTGGACTGGGGGTAGTGTTGATGCTGGATGATCAGGTTATAGTTTATGGGTCGAGATATTTGAGGTTGCATGAAAGGAATTACCCTCCTTATGACATGGAGCTACCTGCTATGGTTCATGCCTTAAATTGTTTGTGGCATTACATGTTTGGAGGTCCCGTTACGGAGTTTACCGACCATAAAATTATCAAATATATCTTATGTTAGAAGTATTTGAATCTTCTATAGTGATGGTGTGTTGAGTAATTGCGATCTTTTGGTTTTGAGTAGGTGTACACACCAGGGAAAGGGAATTATTTCACCGATGCTCTGATCCGGAAGACTCAGAATCAGGTAGTTCATGTATATTTTTTAGAATGGGTGATGATGGCCTTGTTTTCAATGATTAATTTAGTGGTACTGGATGGGAATGGGATGATGACCGTTGCATCTATACCCATTCAATCGGTACTTTTGATCTATGTTAAGGAGAGATAGTTGGTGGATCCATAGTGTTTGGCAATAAAGGAAATCTATAAAGGTGGGTTCCACCTTCTTGTTGGACGTTCTATTCTAATGGCGTTTTATATGTTCATAGAGATGTGGTGGTGCTGACAGATGTATAAGAGGATTTGATGTGTGGGTTCCACACGTAAATTTTGGTAGTGCATCCGTGATTTAAAAATATTTACCATGATCTTCATAGGTAGTTCTGATGACCAGGAATGAAGAATGAAGTTGTGAGTCTTGTTTCATTAATTTCTTACCAATCATTAGGTTAATAATGAGCACCATAATCTAGGTTTAATGTTGCAGTCATTTCCTATTCTAGAGTGGATGTGGAATGATGTCACGATGGAATTCATGGTGGGTATTCTGAGGACACCTCCGATGAATGTTTCAATTTGGGTGGTGGTAGATCAGCTGTCAAATGTATATCATTTCTTGATGATCCATGATACCTATATGGTTTCCCTGTTGGGGGAATTGTATGATTAAAAAATAGTATGGTTTCATGGTTTGTTGAGAACTGTAGTTTTGGATCGTGATCCGCATTTCACCTCATGATTCGAGAAGGGACTACATAAGGAACTTAGTTCCCCAAGTGTTTTTGAGTATGCAGTACCAACCATAGACTCACGGGAAGGTAGAGCATACAATTCAGGTGTAAGAAGGCATTTTGAGAGCATGTGTTTTATATTTCTGTGGTTCATGGGAAAACAACATGTCACTTTTTTAGTTTGCGTACAACAAAAGCTTTCAGAATACAGTTCAGATTGAACCTTTTGAGTCACTTTATGGGGAGACTATGTAGATCACAATTTTGTTGGTTAGAGCTTGGGGAGTCTGAGTTGTCATGATTTATTCTTATCCAGGGGAGGTCAGAGAAGGTTAGTTTGATTCAAAAGCGTATGGAAATAGCTCAGAGTAGGAAGAATTCATATGAATATCGGCATCGTAGACCTCTTAAGTTCTTGGTGGGTGATAATGCATTTATTCGGGTGTCTCCATGGTTGGTTCACCATCTAATTCGGAAGCAGGTCTAGTTGGAACCTAGATATGTGGGGCCATTTGATATTGTGGAGATGATCAGACTAGTGGCGTACAGATTGTCTCTTAAATAGTGGTATTGTGGGATGCATGATGTTTCCCATTTTTCACAACTCTGACAATATCACCTTGATCATTCTCAAGTGAAAAATACCAATGATTTTGAGCTTGAGGCTTACATGTCTTTTTAGGAGCACCCATTTTGTATTTTGGGCCATAGTGAAAATGATTTTGTTGGAAAGGTTGTGCCATTAATTTTTTCTATAAAAACACGGAAATGTTCAGGAGGAAATGTGGGAGAGGGAATAAGATATGCGAGCTCAATGGCCCTCTCTCTTTTCCATGGGAACTCAATGATTATCAGGACAAGTGGCTCGAGGACAAGCCGTTATAAGGTGGGTAGGTTTAAAATGTTGTATATCATTGTAAGATGTGTTCTTGTTTATGATTCAGTTTATGCTTCTATTTGTTGTTAAGTATGTTTTTTCTCAGGTCCTTGAAAAGGATCGGGGGTGTTATGGGGGTTTGGTGCTCAAAAAGGGGGAAAGGGGGGGTTTCTAGGCAGTCCGCATAGTTTTCGAACGATCTGGAAAACCATGTGAAAAGGGGAATGTGTGGGATGTAGCCTCCTCAAGGTTTGTACATGGTTTGAAAAAACATGTGGGTACACCATGTAGCGTAGATGCTTTTAAAAAATGTAAAAAAATGCACTTGTGAGGAAATAAGGGTCACTCTATAATTTCCTCCTTTCTTCCTACTCTAGCCCTAGTGATGCCTTAAAAGTTGCAAGAGGTTCTAAGGCTCAATTTCTCTCATATTAGGGCCTTTTGGAGCACTGTTGGTTGCAGATTGAAGATCTAGGTAAGGCTAATCTCCATCTTTCATTTCCATTTTGGGTTAGTGTTTCTACTTCTTCACTAAATACATCTGAAGCGCTCAAAACCTTCTTCTTCAGTGGGGTTTAAGGTGAAGCTTCAAGGGTTGGTTTAATCGAGATCTATGGATTTGATTGAGAGGGTGTTTTCCAATGGATTCAAGGTTGGTGGTCTACAAGTTATATCCCTTGATTTTTATGTATATTTTTTCCAGTAGTGTTTTTATTGTTGCCCTCTTTTAATGATTTCTTGGTTCTTTTAAGATGATGTGATTTTTTGGGTTTCTAAACAACCAAATGAAATCCTGATGATCCTCGTGTGATGCATGGAGGACGATGCAACTTATTTTTGTGGCCACACATGGGGTGTTCCAATATTACCCGGACATAGAGTTAGCTCAGTGTAGGCTATTGTGAAAAAACAAAGATCCCATGATGAATATGTTATTATGATTTAAGGATGTGAAATTGGGGTTTTATTAATATGCTTATGTTGGGTAATGCCCTAAGAAGTTTTTTAATTTCCATGAGAAATGGTTAAATGGATTAATGGAAAAATTCTAGGGGATTATATTCATACATGGATATTCTTAGTGAGATAAGCATGGGTAATGTGAAATGGTTCTAAAGGGTTAAGTAATATAAATGTAGAATATGTTAATGGATAAAGGAAACAATGTTAATTTCTGATCTATTGATATTGTTGTGATTTTAAAATGATTTTGGCTATGATTGATTATGTATAATGTTAATGTTGCATGTTCACATGGCTTGGTTGAATGGGGTATCAAATTTAGGTTCAACGCCTATTGGTTGAGTTGAGCAAGGTTTTAGCTCCACCCCTAAATGCATGGGTTAGGGAAGGGAATGGAGTTCCATTAACCTAATGGTTGCATTCCACCCAGACCGAGGCTTCAAGGTGAGGATAATGGGTTTGTTATAATGCAATAACTAGTGAGATAGGTCAAGATTTTATTCTCATATGCTTGAAAATTTTGAATATGGATTATCCATTGAACACATGAAAATGGTAGATTTAATCATGAAATGCCGAAGTTTTGAACCAGGACTCAATGGAAGTATAGTTAAAAAATAACATAGTCTAGATTGTCTCATTGAACAATTTATTTTTTATTTTAATTATTTATCACCTGCATGTACTATCTGATTTTGCAGGATATTTTATAATATCTTTTGGCGGTCGCCTACTGAGTTATACTCAAACCCTTCTTGGTCTTCCATTGGGTACCCGAGCAGATTTCATGCTGGCATTCTCAGACAAGGGAAATGTCACATTGCTGGGGAATTGAGTTGGACGTGGAATTTGTATGGGTGAGGTTCCAAACATAGAGTCTGGACCATTTTTGGGATTCCTTTGTTCTTCATTCTTTTGGTTTATTGATCACATAGCACCACAACATGGCATGCCATATTTTCTTTTGTATATGTTTGAATCTAGTCTTTGGATTAGGCTATTTATGCATGTTATTGATTTATATCTTTTGTTCCACTACATAAATTATTTTCTGTTGTGTCTTACTTTGATAATGAGGTTATAGTTTTTTCATGTGACCTATTAGACCCAATATACTAGTTATCAAACTCTGGCGTACGAGGAGGCACAGTTGAGGTCTTGTGAAGACCCTGCTCGAGGAACTAGAATAGTCTATCCCAGGTCAGGGATGTTGCCCATTTGTTTTGAAATATAGTGATAATGACAAGATACCATGTTCCTGAAACAATTAAACAATGACTACGATTATTCCTTGATGTCCTTTGCTTTTAATTGGCTAAATAACTAGCTTATGGATGATTGTTGTGGGAGAAAACTGTGAACATGGTTGAATTGGATAATGGATTAATGTTTTATTATAATGACATGGGAACTTAGGTGATTCATTTTAATAAAATCCCTATATTATGGATTATCATCATTTTGATATAACTGTTAATAAAGTGTGATATAAATGCAAGTTTTATTTGAATGAGAAATGGAAATTTTCATAATGAACTATTGAGATATTGTGATATCCATGATATATGACCTAATTTGTGTTCAATGATGAAAATATTCTATATCGGGTTGAGCCCTGGAATATGAACACATATATGTTGTAAGGTTGATATTGTGTAGGTTCAGCCCAGTCCTTGGCTAGAAATCTTATAGAGTGTAGACTATGCCCAATCCTATATTTTAATTCTTATAGGGCTTTTACCTAGATTTTGTAATCCATTGAGGGCTTTAACACATATTTTTATGACTATATGATGGTTATATGGTTGTGGTTAAAATGGTCTTAATACATGCTCTATGATATTCTATAATGGATCCAATGTAGGATATTGTTGTATTTTATTAATTTTTGAATTAATTAATATTACAATTTATCTCTTTTTTAAATACACTTCTATCATTCTAGTTTTTTTATGAAAATGTTTCTGTTGACCTACTGAATTTCACTGACACCCTATTCAGGCCAAAATTTTGAACTTGAAAAGATTATGTGGATATAGGTTTGGATATGTGAAAATGTCATTAATGTTGATTACATTCTTCCAATATGAGTTGGAGTTTTTAGTTTGGACAGACGTGGGGTTCACGACATTCGGATTTTCACTCATTATTTGAGACATCTATTTTTTACTTGTCTTGTTTCTAGACTAACATTTAGTTACACTATATCATGTTATTACATTAATCCTTATTTTCTTTTTGGATTAAATAGTTGGATTTCATTCTTGTATTATTCTATGTATATAGTTTAATATCATAATTTTTATGGTTCAATTACTACTTATATGACACTTTATACTATGGGGTATAATCTCCCCAAAATACACATTATACCCACACTACTAGTTGGCAGCCACTGGGGTATGTGGAGGCATGCTTGAGGTCTTGAGACCAACCATTCTTGGCCATACGAGAGAGTGCATGATTGGGGTATGTTACAATGTAGTTTAAAAAGATAATGTTTTCTTTTCATCCAATATACTAGCAAGGAAAGGTAGAAAAAAGACTAGGATGTTTCGGGACATGGTAATAATCTAGTTCAAGGGAGTAGTTAACACCAGTACGAGGGAAAACAAAACACCCTAGGATGGGATTTCTCTTTCTGTTGTGTTCTTATTATGTAAGATGTTATTTCATCTTGGGTTTTTTAAATGTCGTGTGAGGTTATTGTTTTATAATGATATTGTTTCTTGAGATTTTTACTCATTGATAAGTACTGAATGAGATGAGAATACATTCATCATAATAATAACATAGGGATGTATTGGCATAGAGTGTTAATTATAGATTCATATCTATTTTATACATGTGATAAATACATTCCTATTTAAATATTATATGAGATATCTATTTCTCCAGATAACTGAAATTATTTGGTGTTTCCTTTTAGAAAATGTTATAACCATGTATAGGGAGACCTAGAGTTAGTGGTTCTCTGTTGTAGTGACCCATTGAGGTTGAATATTTTTTTGCCATTTCGCTATGGTGTGTGGTTTTCTTATAGATAAAATGACTCTTCATAATCTTATACGTGATCATCAGTATATTTGAAATAATATTGCTCCTAACTTAGCTGAAATAAAGTTTCCTATAGTTCATAAAGAGCATATGGATGTTTATCTTCCTAATAGATTTTTGAGGGGCATGTGATCCATGAAAAGGGACACTATTCATATAATTTCATCGATGTATGAGATGATAATAGTGTTTCAAATGTATAAAATTTCAATGTTTACTAGGGACGTGGGACCCAAACACCACATTCTTGATTGATTCAGTCCATACAATCTTAAATAATCGTGATATTCCCACAAAAAGCTGGAGATTATTTCATATATGCCTCGTGGACCAGCCAAGTATTCCTGGGATATTATGGAGGAAGACGGGTAGCTGAATGAGCTATTATTGAAGGACATAAAGAAAATTATCATGGGCTATATCTATCATAAAACATTATGGGATGAAAATTCTTATGAGTTCATGTATCAGAGATAGGATTTTATGTCAGTACTAGACTACACAAAATGTATTAACAACCTAAAATGATTTGCTACATCTTTATTATCTATTGAGATATCCATAGTGATAAATTGTTAGGTTGTTATTAACTATGAGATTAGGTCACAAGTAAGTATTTTTTTTATTAAACATCTTTGAGGACATAATGAACCAGACAGTCATTATAAAAGAGATTTTGATAGAGGCCTTGAGCAGCAATCAGGCTGTTTCATCACGGAAATCTTGGAGTTCTTCTTTGAGTGGAATGAAGTTATGCTATGACAGTTTCCACTAAGGTAGTAGTGGGAAGTGGATACACTTTTAATGACAATGTTACGTTCCAGTGCTACCAATGTATCATGTTTGGTCACAAGCGACCTCATTGTCCCTACCCTGTAGGTGAGTATTGTATCTATAGAATACGAGGTCATCACTAAAGTTTTTCTATGAACATTACATATCATATTAGTTTAAGAAGATCAGAATAAGAAATTGAGTCGGGAAGGGGCTCAGGTACCCCAGTACAAGATGGAAGTGGGAGTTCCACTGGTTGTTTAGAATGAGGTAGAGGATATGGTACCCCCGTTCTTGAGATGTAGTACTAGGAAAGGTAAGTAGCTCATTGTAGTTTAACTAGAACCAATGTAGAGGAAATATTTATATGCTCTTTATGAAGGATACACTAGCTATCAGGGATATAGGGCCTTCAAACGTCATAGGTATGATTCTTGTTTCTTCTACCTTATCTTGTATTATTTTGATGTTGGAGAAAGATGTTATTTTCCATCTTCAATTTTGACAATAGTTTGGGATTGGATGTGGAAATCTTGGATGGTGTTTTAACCATAAGCACACCATTGGGAGTATTCTCAATGAAAATAAATTTTTTCAAGACTCTTTTCCTAGAGATTTGTTGTTAACATTTCCATTGGGAACTATTCATGTTGGAAATGGTATGATTCTATTTTACTATTTTTATGTATTGGTTACTTAAATAGAATTATAATATTGAATATTATAGTAGTAGTTTTACCTTTATATCTCTAGAAGTATGTAGTTATTTTCACTAAGGTGAGTGGGATATTCAAGATGGTCATGTGGGCTCAATTAATTGTATGCTGGATTGTATCAGGGATCAATTTACCATTATTTATTTAGATGATGATGGAATTTAGAATTATTTTTTTCCTCTAGTGTTATTCCATTTTTAGGAGGTATTTATAAATTATTTACATGTCTTGTCGTCCGAGTGAGAGATCGAGTTCATGATTGAGTTTGTGTTGGGAGTGGATCTAGTTTCTATCCCACCTTATAGAATAGAATCATAAGAGATTTGGGAGTTGAGTGTTTATTTGGATGATCTATAATCTAAAGGCTTCATACATACAAGAACATATCCATATTTTTCTACAATTTACATCACTCTGAGCGCTGATGGGTATGTGTTCTTATGTGTGGATTATCAGAGGATGAACTAGATGAAGGTCAAGAACCGATATTCTCTTTTATGAGTGGATGAAATTTTTTATTAGTTGAGAGGTGATAAGATATTATTAAATATTTATTATAGAATATGTTACCACCAGTTAAGCATGAGATAATCAAATATACCATAGACTTTTTTTAGAAGCTGGTATGGCTTGTATGGATTTTTAGTGATGTCGTTTGGGTTGAATAACACCCCAATGATATTTATGAACTTAATGAATTGAATCTTTAATTAATTTCTAGATCATTTTGTGGTGGTTTTTTGAAGAAATATTAGTGTATTATAGATCATTATAAGATCATTCCAGGATTCTTATCATCATCTTGAGTACACTGATAGAACATCAAATTTACCCCAAGCAAACCAAATACATTATCTAGATTAATAATGTGAACTTTTTGGATAACTTAATCTCTTATGAAGAAGTATAAGTGGACCCAGTGAAATTAATTTCCAAATAATAAAGTGAAAAACAAAATAAAGTCTTTAAAATTTGTATATTTATTAGTTTATAAAGTTATTATAGGTTCTTTATTTAGAATTTTTCATGTTTGGAGAACCAATTTATTGGATGACCAAGAAAGGGGACATGTTTTTTTCATCTAATTCTTGAGAGGGATATTTTCAGGATCTAAATGAGAGGCTATCCCAAGAACCTGTCCTCACTTTACTTGTGATGGCTAATTCATATAATGAGTACTGTGAAATGCCCAAAGTTGGAATCTTAGAAATTATAATTCTAGAGGATCAAGTGGTTGCTTGCTTCTCTAGGAAGATGAGGCCACATGAGAGGAATTACCCTAATTAAAATATTGAGTTAGAAAATTGGTACATACAATGAGATACTTGAGTCACAATATCAGGTGTGAGACGTTTTTACTATATACAGACCACAAGATCCTTAGGTAAATCTTTTTTGAGTGAGACTTGAACCTTAGATAGAAGAGGTTGGTCGAGTATTAGTGGTATTTATTTATTTAATTGGATTATACACTAGGAAAGGACAATGAAATTTCTTATTATTTGAGGTGAAAGAAAAAAATAGAGGCATTAGAGAAGTCTTGTGATGAGTGGTGGATAATGGACCCTTTCCATACATGCATACAGATGTTTTAGAGTGTTAGGGTTATGAATATCAAACCTCGAAATCAGTTATATTAATGATTGGGGACCAAATTATGGCCATAAGTGTTCTGATCCATTAGAACTAGTTCTAGAAGGAATATTACGTGGTCGATATATGCCATCAGGATGGTATCTGGGTCGTGGAAATACTCTTCTTTTAAGTGGTTGGGTATGGGTTCATACAAGCTTTTACAGGGATATGGTGATAGAGTTTTGTGCTTCTAGATGGGTAGTGCATCATAGATTGATTAATATATAACATTTTCTTCTTATAAAATACTAATGGTCAAGAATGAAGAATGATGTGGTAAGATTCTTGGATAGATGCTTCATTTATTAGTAGGTGGAAGCTAAGCATCAAAGGCCAACAAGAATTTTACATCTTTTCCCCATTCCTAATTATAAATTGGATGATGTCACAATGGATTTTGTGATAGTATTACCCATGAATACATGTATGAATAAAACCATATGGGTTATTTTAGATCAGCTGACTAATTTTTTCCACTTCTTACATATTCGGAAAACCTTCACAATTTTCGATCTATGCATTCATTACATGTGCGAGGTGGGTTAGTGGCATTGTGTTCCAATGAGTATCATTTTAAAGAGAGATACTCATTTTATATCACATTTATAGATGGGTATTCAAAATGCTCTTGGATCATAGGTCCTTCAGAGTGCATCTTATCATCCATAGACAGATGGACAATCTGAGTGGACTCTTCTAGTTCTAGAGGATATTTAATGATCCAATGTTTTGTTTTTTGTAGTTCAAGGGATAAATATATTTTAGTTATGGAGTTTTAATATAAAAGTATTATCCATGAATCAATGAAAACTGTTCCCTTTGTGGATTCATATGAAAATAATTTATTTTATTTTACTTGTTTGATAGAGGTAGGACATTCTGAACTTTTTGGTCCTAGTCTCGTGCAGGGGATAACTGAGAAAATTCAGTTGATCTGAAAGTGATTTGTTACCACACTGAGTAAGAAGAAATCATATGATCACCATAAAATATGACCTATGGAATTTGATTTTGGTCATCAAGTTTTTCTTTGAGTGTATCCTAGGTAGGGGAAAACCATATCAACAAATATGGGAAGATATAACCCATGTTTTTCAGGCCCTTTGAGATAGTGGAAATCATGGGTCTAATGGCAAAACATATGGCCCTTCAAAAACCCTAAAATTCCATGATAGAAATTCTCCATACGTCAAAACTATAGATATATCATCTAGACCCTTCCCATGTGATAGATGTAGTAGACACCGAGCTTTGTGATGATACATCATTAAGGAAGCATCCATTATGGGTTGTAGATTGTTGAGAGAAATATTGTGTGGGTTAGACAATATTGTTGGTTCATGTGTAGTAGTATCATGGGAGATTTCAAGAAGATACCTAGTATAGAGATTATTATATTACAACATAGTATCAATAAATCAACCTTGATAAATCATAGTGATTCTTGGAGCAACTCAAGGAAGAGATCTTATAAGGTGGGGTGGTTGTAAGATCATGTATTTTTCTAGGTTTTTAAATCTCGATGTTTGACATAAATACTTTCATTTGGTTTCACTTCTTTCTTGGATTTATATCATTTTAATAAACATAGGATTGGGTAGGGATGATCTTTATAAAAACTGGGGAGGATCCACATGGAGAGTCTTTTATGGTGAAAATTACCTAAATGTATAGGATGCTTGCTAGTTTGAACTAATGGGGTATGTGAATAATAGGGTAAATTGATAAAATATATTCTTGGTATGTTGAGAATCATTTAAAGGTGTTCATGTTGTTTAAAAGTAAAATGGTTTGAAAATCTTTTTGAAGATCAGTTACATGTCATGTAAAAGTATTACACATCATGTAATTATTCCAGTGTTTAATAAAATAAATTCGAGGTTATGAGTTTTTAGTGTATTCCATTAAAAATAGTTGATTGATGTACCCACATAACACCATTGTAATTACCTATCCTATTATTTTATACACTCTATTCTTATGAAATTCATTTCATTTCAATATAGCTTCTACTCTCTGGACATAGGGAAACCCTTAGGGTAATTTTGATGTTCCAACCATCCTTATAGATGTCTTGTTTTTGTGATAAATCCCTTTTACGTGGTTCTATCTTATTTTTTGTCACTCCCTATGTTTTTCCAATAATTTAGGTTAAATACTTTAACCAATATCATTATTTGGTTTGTTCATGATCAGTATTAATCATGTAACCTCTTTGAAATTATTCAATCCTTTTTTCATCATTGCTGTTTTCTATTGGAAGTGTTTTTTGATTGTATGTTAAAGGCAGGGGGTCTAAATCGTAACCCATTGGATTGATAATTTCAATGTTTAAGCAATATGGTGATATCGCCAATAAAATGTGTTCCTAAATAATTTAAATAATTATTAGGATTATTACTTTAATTCCTTTATTTTCAATTGGATTCTAACGTGGCATATGTATACACATTATGTGAGAAAACCAAGAACATAATTTAATTGGATAATGGATTAAGTTATACTTAGCATAATATTTGACCTTTGGTGATTTTTGTCATAGAATCCATATTTTTTGGATTACATTCAAAAGGATATAATTGTTGATCAACTGTAATATAAATGAAAGTTGTATTTGGAAGATAAATGTTAATTTATATAATTAAAAATTTATATATTGTATGTGTTATTGTGATATCAATGATTAAATATAGAAATTTTGTTCCTTACTGAAATGCTTATATATCAGGCTCAACAATGAAACATTCAAACTTATATGATTTAATGTTAAAATTGATTGGCCTCAACCAAGTCACATTCAATAGTACTTATATAGAGTGGGATATGCCTAGTCCTATGATGTAATGCTTATAGGAATTTTAACCAGATGCTATAATGCCTATAGTGCCTTAACCCTAATTATTGTGACTAAACCATGGTTATATGGTTGTGGTTTTCATCTTAATAAATAAATCTCTGATATGTTCCATGAAGGAGAATAAGAATGTTTTTTTTACTTTAATTTATAAATTTTTTAATTAAGTAATACATGTATTTATCTCTTTATCGCATATACATATTTTTATAATATATTTTTTATACATGGTGGTATCTACCTACACAGTTTTACTCACATCCTATTTAGACCACCATTTGGTACTCAAGAAGATTATGCAAATGTAGGTTCAGAAAAAGGAAAAGACATTACAGTTGATTGCTTGCAAGATATATGGGAGAAATTTTTGACGATGGCCCAATGTGTGGTTCGAAACCTAGAAATTTTGAGTCTTTATTTGTGACTTATAGTATTTTATATGAATTGTTTCTAGATATACATTTAGTCACATTCCATCATGTAATTAAATTATTCCTTATTTATTTATTGGATTATTCATCAGGCTTTTATTTCTTCCTTCTTCTATGTCTATACATTGATTTATTTCATTGTTTGATTTATTTTCACCTAAAATGAAACTTGATACTAGGGGTTATATTCTCTCCACTATAAACTTCACACCCCCTCTACTAGTTGGAAGCCTCTAGAATATGGGGAGGATGACATGATGTCTTGTGGGAAACTATTTTTATCCATGCGAATGTGTGCCAGATTGGGGGAATTTACAACATAACTCTCAATTTATGATGTTTTTGTCATTACTTCCTCTTCCAATAACGAAAAATATCCAAAAGATAAATTATGAGTGTAACTATTTTTTGGATCTCCTAATGAGATATTCTAACATCCTACAAATTAATTCAAAAAAACATTATGATGATCATTATAGTGATACCAGAAAACATTAAAAACATACATTGAACATACCAAAAATGTATGTTTTCATATACTTTCAGTAAATTTATTCCACGTATCATCATCTATAAAGATATATTTATAACATGTACATTAAATATCTATTTAACCCAAAGTGAAATATCTAGATATGGGTTTTTATAATCCCTCTACCTATTAGTGGAAAGATAAACATATATTCTAGACAAATTTAGTGTTTGGTATATCATAAGTCATATGATGAAATGAAAAAAACAAAATATATTAGTAGAAATATGTAATTATAAATAAAATAATAATAAATAACCTTATCAAAATTACCTACCACTACCGAACTAGTGTCATCTTATGGAAATTTTACCAATTAGAAATCAAAAAAATGATTTATTATAGAGTCTTCATTTCCAAAAAAAATCATCGATTGGGCTGAATTTTCACCTATGGGGATTACCATTAGAATGTAACTAAATAGATATCCTCTATTCATGGCAATGAGAAACTAACAATTTAGGTAAATTTGTGAAGTCATGTTTATCTACCCTTTATGCCTTCCATATCATTATGCTAGTTGAAAAAACATGTACAATAAGATGAAAAACATTATATGTTTTATGTGTAGGGTCTAAATTGGAAGACTGAGGTGAATCAAGAGTATGCTCCTACATTAACCTACAAATACAAATAAATAACAAATACTAAAATAATTGAATAGTTACATATAAAGATAAATATAAATTTAAAAAATATCAAATAAAAACAAAAATAATATATATAGTTTCTTAGATAAAAAATGAAAAAATATCAATCATTTTCTATGTCATGATAGCTAAATAATAACCATTGATAGTGGGATCAACGTGATTATTATGTCATTAATTCATACATAATTGATTTTAAATCCATTAATCATAGTACTGTAAGAGAATCATGGGTACTGTTTCTTGAATGATATATCTTCTCATCTCAAATTGGTAATGGCATTCAATGTAGTATAGGTTCAATCATTAGGAGATCGTCTAATAGATGAATAATTGTTTAGACATGATCTCAAAGTTTTAAAAAACAAGGATAAAATAAAATTTAACATATTAGAAATGAGGTATTTATTTATGTGTGTATGTATCTTACCTCAAGAAAAGCACATACTTGTTTAGATAATATTGAAACTCAGCCTCAAAGATCCATTGGTCACCCAATACCAATTCATGTTGAATGTGATTCCATTAAATAAATAATAATAATCTACTAATTGTACTATCTAGGAAAAGGTAAATAGATTTGGATATGGAAAGGTAATATGAATTTAAAATAATTTATGTAAGGCTTAGTTGAAGTTATTACATGTTTTGTAAGGGTTATCATATATTTCTATAGGTTATGTATTGGTACTAAAAACCTATAAATGTTAATTAAAGGGAAAGAATAAATTTTTAAAGGTCATATAAAAATTAAACAATGTTATGTAGACATAAAAATATCTATGTAAGGAAAAAATATTATTAATTAAATGTAAAAAAGTTATTTAATAGTAAAAATATGGTTATGTAAGGGTAAAACTAAAGTAATTAAGGATAAAACTAAGGTTATGAAAAGTTAAAACAACGCTAATTAGTTGTGAAAAAGTTAATTAGGGGTAAAGAAAAATTTATAATGGATAAACATAAATCTGATGACATGTGTAAGGATAAGTAAAATACATATTATCAAAATAAAAACATGACATATTTTTTATAAATAAAAATAATAATTAAGGATTAAATAATATAAATGATAAATAAAAGTTGCGATATTCATGATATATAATAGAAATGATTTAAATAATTTTATTGAGATGCATTTCTAAAATGAAAAACATAAAATATAAATAATCAAAAGCTATTCAAAGAGTCTCCCAACTCTATCAGAGTAGTTCAATGTTTTCAAGGACAAAGTATCACATTCATAAAATTTTAATCACTTTACACTTGTTTTACACTTATAAAATAATAATTTTTGTTAAAAAAGTAAATTTTATTGAATGTAATGTCTATGATGTTGTACTATATTCTTAATTGAATATAAAATAAGAATATATAAAAATATATATGAACTATGATTTTTTCATAAATATTATATCTAATATTTTGAAAATCATGAAAAGTAAAAAACTATTTAATTAAATGTTTCCTTTAATATTACGATATTCTTAAATTATTTTCCCTTATTCTTCTTCATGATCACTTCTTTTATCCCAAACCATTTCTTTAATTACATTATCGACCTCCTATGATAAATTTTCCATGGATATAGGGACCTCACATAAATCATTATCATCATCAATTTTTCATGAATGAGTGAATTTTTTCTTCTATTGAAAATGTTAAACCTCTATAAATTTTATTGAACCTGAACATTGAATATTTGTTATGAATATATTACCAATATAATGTGTTAATTTGTGTATTCCAAAAATTCTACATTTACAAGTGTCTTACTGAATTCATCATGATTATCAATGTTGTTACCGAGAACCCATTTATAGTAGATTACATCATCTCAAAATATAATGTAATCAATCTATAATATTTCTTTAGTTAATCCATATTATGTACTTGATGTGGAGATTGGGTTTTCGTCCTCTTCAGTAGAGAAATTTATTGCTTCAACAAGAAATAAAAGATTTCTATTCTAAAGTAAACTATTATTATCCTTATATTTCATATAAAATGTATAAGCATTGACGTCATAGCCAATGTTATCAAATTTAAAATTGGAACACCTGTTATCCATTTCAATGTTTCTAATTAATGTTATTAATAGAGAAATATATCCTTAAACCATGGATAAAATGTTTTGAAATGCTCATTCAATGCCCACATATCTTCCTTCTCCAATACACACTATTTTAACATATTAATATTCAATTTTATATATTTTTGAGCATTATATATGTTATTCAAGATATATAAATATTCATTCCTAATTTTTTTCACATGTCAAATATTTAATTTTAAATACTTTGACCCCCTATCCCCTAAAATTAGCTCAATCATGGTGAGACGTAAGAAAATCGATATGCTCATATAGAGACAAGTATTATACATTAAATTTTGTGACTTCATCAAAAATAAACTTCTCAATAAGATATTATTTTGGTCGATATGGATTATTGACATACAACATCGAAGTCATCATATACATCTCAAAAAGACACATCCAATATAGATACACAAAACCATAGAACATAATTTTGTGCTCAAAACAAACCCTTAAATGCATCATTATATCAAAATAATATGGGGTAAAGTACATTTCATGATGCATAATATATATATAATACCACTCTCCAACATTTTCAATGAGTTGGGATCCATCAAGTTGTTAAATATTGAATTTAAAAAATAGAACATGTTCATGATAATCATTGTGATTGGGATGGGTACTATTTTATGAAATTCAACAGATAAAAGATATTTTATAATGATATGGAAATCATGATAATTCATTCCAGTTGTAAGATCCCATATTTTCCTTAGTATTTATCTCCCTAATTTTTTCAATAATTTTAATGGGGCACTTTTTCATTATCTTTAAGCCATGGTTGTTTTATTTCATTATGGATACCTATAATTTGAATAAAAACAGTCTTGGGTTTCATAGAAACTTGTGAAAATTAGAGAAAATCCATGTGTAGTGACTTAGTTGAGTAAAACTCATTAAAGTATAAAGATGTATTTCCATTTGAATTAATGGAGTCTGGGTTTAAATGGATTAAGTGTTACCATGGGTTCCTGGTATATAGAGAAACATTAAATGTAGTTTTGGATGTTTTTAAGAAAAACGGGATGAAAACCCATTATCCGAACATTTACATTCCATGTAGATGCATGAAACATCTGGTAATGTTCAGGTTTAAAAAAAATCTGAGACAACGGATTATTCAGTTCATTTCATTAAAAATAATTACACAACTTGTAACTTTACTAAATGTGGTGTAAATCATAGGCATGTTATTTTGAAGTATGTTTTGGAACTTTTTTTTCAATTTTTCTCACTACTTATCTTCTCTTCTTAGTCATGAACCTTCCCCCGGTGCCCATGCCATGACTACCCCAATCCCACCTTCCATGGGGTTGAGGTTGGAAACTAGAACCAGAAAGGCGTATCTCTAAAACAAGAAGACATTGCTTTTAAACCTATACAAACACACAATACATGAACATAACAAGGTGCAGGCGACGCCTGTGCGAGGTTGAGTATAAAAATACCCAGCAAGGACCCTGAGAACCACGAAGGTCTCTCAGAATTTTACAAAGGAAAACCACAAGAATGATTTCAATCACAAATCACAAAACAAAAGAATAAGCACAGACTAGGTAAAAATTAAGTATAGAAATATATATTATTAGTCATAAGGATAAATCTTCTTATTATATTAAAAGGAATTTCTACTGACCCACACAAGATCGATTGGTTCTAACCCCCACTAACCCACACATGATTTGACCTACCCAGGTTCGATAGTTACTAATCCTTGCGAAACCAAAAAAGATCTGACCCACCTAGGATCAATTGGTTCTATCCCCAGCTGGCCCATATACGATCTGACCCACAAAGGATCAGTATATGCTGACTCACACAGGATCGTTGAGCACTGACCCACACATGATCTGACCCCACAAGATCGGTGATGACCCACACAGGATCGCTAGGTGTTAATCCAAACAGGATATCTAGGTGGTGATCCACACAAGATCTCCAGGTGCTTATCCACACAATATCACTAGGTGCTGATCCACATCGGATCACTAGGTGTGGATCCTCACAGGATCGCTAGGTGTTGATCCACACTGGATCACTATTCATTCTTCAAGTCAAAGACAACCAATGGATTCTCGGATCAGTTATGTTTGATTCTAGGAGAATCCGCTCCACAAGACATCAGTTGTACATCAAACGGCACAAATACTCACATATAAGTAACCTTGTGATCCGTTATGTCATAAGGATTCCAATGCAACTTACAGCTCATCAATCGGACACACATCTTGAGAGTTATATGCATTTTAGTGTCGAGTGCCCAGTTGGATTCGGGTACGATCCAACTCAGTGGTACTGCAAATTTCTCCAAATCTTAGGTGAAGTATCTCAAAATTGTCCATATAATTTCATGGATGCTAGCACCGCAAACGGTTCGTTAAATGGACGTATTGTTTCGGTGAAATGGCTTTTTAAGCATATCTGGGCTGAAATGGGTCTGAGTTTGGTCCGACCCTGTCAGGACAACCAGGCCTAGGCTGACACGACCTGGTTCAGGGTTACCTGACCGAGTTTGGGTCGACCCAACCCAGCCGTTGGGCATCTATTACCTACGCAAGGTTTTGCACGACCCCTTATGCTTGAACGGCTCAAAGAGCCTTTCCGCACATTGTCTAGAAGCGCCAATTGGCACCGCCTTAGTTGGCAGCAGGACTCGCCGGGCGTGGTTCCCCTTCACCGAGAGTTTGAAGCCATGTACACCTCTCATAGTGCATGAAGGTGCGTCTCTATCAACCAATGAGGTTAGATGAGGACCGGCTACCCTTCTGGTTCGCTGGGGCACCGAGCGGTGCCACCTCCTTCTGCGGCCGGAGAACTCTAGTCGCCACCTTCACCTGAAGGCCCCGACCTCCACCTTCGCCCATCGGCGTCAGTCACCCGCGAGGCTATGGAGCTATGTTTCCATTTTTATCTATGCCTATGGGCCTCCCATAATGCCTTCTACACTATGTGACCCTCTGATTCATGTTGCTGTCAAATTAAAAATTCACCTGGGAGGAACACGACGATAAAACAAGCGGCGGAGGGTCTGAGTCTGGTTCATTTGTCCCGCTCCCTCCATGTTAGCATCATAATAAGTCATTAATGAATAAAAACAACTCATAGATATTGATTAATCACTGTTAAAATCTCCCAAAACAAACATCCCCAAATTTATGAATGAGGGAATGAAATGAGAGTTTCTTGAATTTAATATGAACCCTTGCGTCATAAATGGAGCTGATGTCATGGTCGTGGAGGGATAAGATTCATGGCTTGATGAAGCTGCTTACATTCATCGATCCCATATTATTTCCATATGAAGCTTCCATTCTTCATCGTTGGAAGATGTCGCGGTACTTCGATAGAGGTTCCTCATTTGATGAAGCTGTGTCAAAAACGTCATCCTGAGATCCATTTAAATAGAGTGGGAGGGTGAGTAACGCAAATAAAAAACTAATGAGGTTCATTAATGATTTTTTAATTTATGAACCTCTTAATCCCTAATGGTGTGGTTATACAACTAAAGAGTCAAGCCATTAAATGGATTGACAACCCATCAGTCCCACCATATTTACTCAACATGGGGTAGGATAATAAAATAACAATTTCTGATATTTTATTATTTCTTTAAAAGTTTCAAAACCTAAATTTCCCTCCAACCTACTACGTTCGATGTTAATCCTCCCTTAAGTGAATATTGGCACTCCATATTCAATTGTGTCCTCGTATTTTTAATATGTGAACCATTTGAAGAGATTGAAAACACCACCCACACATTTACAGAATGTACCTTTAAAAAAGTTCAAAATTCCATTACAAACACACCGGGCCTCAGAATCAACCACTGTCAATTTTTGCAAACTCTTAATCATCCAAAATAATTTGAAAAAATTATATAGAATTTAAGGGTCTTTACATTCTCGAATCCTTAGGGATTTTCATCCCCGAAGGCTACAATAGAACTAGGTAGACAAATGGGGGTTCTGAGCACGTATCTGAGTCTCCTGCTCCCATGTTCACTCCTAATGGTTCCAATGCTACCAAAGAAATTTTAGTAGAGGAATCGACCTCCCACGAAGGACCCTCTCCTGTCGATCCTCTATCTCCACCAGTTACTCTGCAAATGGCGCCCCATGGTTGATGTCCAACTCACCCCAGTTGAAAATATGTGATGTCTAATGCACGTACCTCTTTAGATGCAACACATGGAAAACATTATTCACCCTGTGCATCTGTAGGGGAAGAGATAGGTGGTATTCCACCTCTCCTACTCTAATAAGGATCTAGAAAGGTCCAATAAAACTTAGAGATTTCTTGTCACCATAGCTGAACCTTTGTAATCCTTGTCCGAGTGAGACCAGTAGGAAGACATGGTCTCCTTCCTCTAGCTACAAGGGTCTTTATCTAATGTCAGCATACAACCTCTTCCATCTTTGTGCAGTCTTCATCCAATTTTGGATGATCTTTAACTTCTCCATGGTAGCCTGTACCATCTCTAGACCAATAAGTGTTGACTCCCCTGGGTCTACCCAACATAGAGGTGATTTTCAGGGTCGCATGTATAGGGCCTCAAACAGAGCCCTGAAAATAGTGGAGTGATAACTTTTGTGGTACGAGAACTTCAACAGTGGTATGCGATACTCTTAACTATGACCAAAATATGGGAAACAAGGATGAAGAATGTCCTCCAAAGTCTGTATAGTCTGATCTATCTCACCATCAGTCTAGGGATAAAAAACATGTTCTCAAGTGTGATGGAACCTGATGCTCTGCTTTCACATGCTGACAACTGTGGCATCGTGAAACGAACTCTACCATTGCTTTATTTTTCACTGGCCACCAGTGTTGACATTGTAAGTCCTGGTACATTTTCACCACACCAGGATGTACCACCAAAGGGGATGTGTCAAACTCTCTCAAACCCTCCTCTTGTTGTGTCACTGGTACAATGGCACGTTCTATGAAGATAATGACGTGCTCTCCACCTTCAAAATTTTTTTAGGTGCCTGTCCTGAGGATATCTGAGCACGTCGGGTATTGCAGTCAATGTCCCCAAGTTGTGCCTTCATGAATCATAGATGAAGTTGGCGAGTGACTGTCATAGACTAGAGGTAAGCTGCTCCACCACTATTCATGATGGATAGTTTTAACGTAGCTAGCTGCTCAGTCGCCTCACTCAACAATTGTAACCTTGACCAACTGCCTAGTGTGTCTGCTTCTACGATTACATTCCTAAGAGTTTAAACCATCTCGATTTCATAGTTCTAGAGGAACTCAATCCATCTCCTTTGTCTGAGGTTCACTTCCTTATGTGAGAAGATATACATGAGACTCCTGTGATCAGATTAGACAATAAACCATTCCACCAAATATACTCTAAGCTCCCTGAGCTCTGCAGATTCCATATGATATGTAGTTTAAGATAATGGTGAATTTCTTTAGTAAATTACATTGTAGAAGTCCCTATACCTACAAGGAGTTAATCCCTGAATAATCTTTTGAAAGGATGTTCCCAAACACTACCACTACTCTTGGGAACTAAAAACTCAAAACACCTGCTGCCACGAGGGTAAGGTTGGTCGACTCAAGAGTGATCAGTAGCACCCTGATATGCATGAGTTTATCTCATGGTGACTAGGTTTCCTTTTTCTTCATCCATGGAAAACCGCATTCCAATGGTTTATATATACCACAACATTTTTTCCTAAAATAGTAAATATGAGCATGAACTGTGGAAGACCATTCCATATTCAAACTAACATCGTATGGCTTTGATGCTTCCATTAAGAGGTTCAAACCAAAAATAATTCCACAAGAGTAGGATCACACCGTCTACATAAATGTGATTATGGGGACTCCAATCATAGGTATCCTTGGACGTAAGGGTCTTTTCTACGGTTTAACTATAAACTCTAGGTCTTCAACAAGATTCCTGAAAAGAAGGAATGATTAGTACCTATGTCTATTAATTAAGGAATCTAGTAGTAGACATAGACCGTACCTCGAATAATTCATAGATCCCTTGGGTCATGTTCTTTGACCTCATTCATCTACTCCTTTCCCCTTTACTCCAGCTCCCTATTCTCGATGGGGGACACATTGTGGTGGTGGTTATAACATGTGGAAATGTACCCCACCTCCGGCTACTCTTCTTGCTCCCCTTCCATGTTGTTAGCCTTGTAAATTTCTCCATCCCTATCACTTCCTCTTCCTGGAACATTTTACACATCTAAGTCTTTGATACTGACACTGGTTTTTTACTTTCCCACAACTAACATTCCCCGGTTACATCTACTCAGTAAAATAATTTTCAACTACAAAGGTTCTCTCTAGCACCTTAACATAAGTAGGAAAACATAATATAATAGTTTTGGATCAGATGTCCCTATACACGTCTTACTCAGAGGTCCGAGCCCAGATGCACTGTTCATATCATATTCAGCAGGTACATGGAATGGTCAGTACCCCTAATTGTATAATCAATTAACAACATGTCATCCTATCAAAACTGTAGAAGATCTTGGGAAGAAAACCCCCTCATCTTTTCATAGTAAGATACACCCTTCTCTTGGGAATGTTCTCAGGATCTGTCCATAGAAAAAGCCACCTAATCCTATGATATGGGTTATATAAACCCTGCCATCACCCTGCTAAGCCACATAGAATGCTCACTGCCTGGACCACCATATGAATTAATGTTGCCTTGGATATATGGAAACTCGGTCACCACTTGAAGCCAATACTTAGCCGCCTGTGAGTTGGGCTCACCTTACATGAGGGGTATCTATCACTGAATCTCATGTAAGGAACTTATGTGTCCTCTACCAGTAGTTCCAATAATAATTACTGTACAACAAGAAATGGTATCATTGGGACACCACCCAAAAGTACCATCCTAAGAAATAGATAGTATACTAAATCCTCATCACACTATGGACCATCCTCATGGTCACACATTGGAATCCTAGCTGGTTATCTGCTTGGAGGCATCTTATAAAAGAATCAAGATTAACCACAGTCAATAAGTTAAACTTGGGGAGCTGACTCAAAAATAGATAAAATGAAAAACATTTCAAAAACACACCCAATCATTGTTTTTGTTTAAAGAGTCAAATAATAAAATTCAGGGTCCTGGTGCATGGATATGTTTGTCACTACACCAACAATGGACTCCTTAGACTGAATTCCTTACTCAAGACACTTAACATTATTGCTCCATTGAAATTATAGAATCATTGTTCATCCAGTAGAACCTAACCCTCTAATACCACTTTGTCACAACTCATCAACTGGGGCCTGGGTTGTGACTTCCCCAAGACCACCTTCTATAGGCTAGGGGTTTGTGACTAGCATAGAAAACACTTATCCCAAAAACCTGAAGGCATTCCCTTTAATCCGGTACAAACACACGGTCCAAGAACACAACAAGTTATGGGTGAATTCCATGCATGGGTGAGTTTAACAATACCCAGTAGGGACCCCGAGTCCCCGAAAGGTGTCTTAGAATTCCACAGAGGAAAAAATCATGATCTTAATCACAAAGAACAAAACAAAAGACTCATCTCAAACCAGTTATACATTAAGTACATAAGTAAAAATGATTAGTCGTAATACTAGATCATCATATTCTGTTAAGAGGCACTACTGCTGACCTATAGAGGATTGATTGGTACTAACCAATGTTGATCTACATGGGATACATCCCACCTAGGATTTATTTGTACAAACCTCCACTACCCACATAGGATTCGAACCACCCAGGATCAACAGGTACTAACACCCACTGACCCACACCGGATCTGACCCACACATGATCGGTATGTGCTGACACACACAAGATTGCGGAGCGCTGACCTACACAGGATCTGAACCACACATGATCAGTTCTTCCCCACATAGGATCTCTAGGTGCTAATCCACACATGATCTCTAGGTGATAATCCAATCAAGATCTCTGTGTGGTGGTCTATGAAGGATCTCAAGGTGCTGATCCACAGAAGATTTCTATTCATTATTCATGTCTCAGCCATCCAAAGAATTCCGGTAAATAGTACATTCAATTTTTGGAGGATCCAATCCCCAATCCATCAGTCATTCTTCAACCAGAATTATGTCACACAAAAAGTAACCCAATGATTCGTCATGTCATAAGGGTTCCAATGCAATAGACGGCGTATCAATCAGATGCCTAGTCTGAGAGTTGTAGGCATTTTAGTGCTGATGACCTGGTTAGATTTGGTTACAATCCAACCTGGCCATACTCCATAGTTCTCCAAAACATAAGTAATGTATCTCAAAAAGGGATGTCTCATTCTATAGATTCTAGTTCCATAAACGGTTCTTCAAACTGATGTATGGTTTGGGAGATATGACCTTTTAAGCATATTTGGGCCGAAATGGCTCCATGTCCTATCATACAGACCCGAATCGACTCGGTCTGGGTCTGAGCCGACCTGTACCAAACCGGCTAGGCTGCAGACTGGCGCGGACTGCCTGCTGGCGTGACTTGTGTGAGGGGTCATGAAACCCCTCATTCCCGAATGGATCATAGAGTCATTTGGCTCTTTGACTGACGATGCCTTGTGGCCCCACCTCAGCTAGGAGCGGGAACCGAGGGATAGGGGTCCCCTTAATTACGGCTCCGAAGCAGCGAAAACCCAACATGGTGCACAATAGTGGGTCTCTCTCCGCTGACGTGACTGGCATAGGACTGGCCACCACTCTGGTCTCCCAAAGTGCCGAGCGGCGCCACCCCCTTTGACGACCGATGAGCGCCGGCCGCCACCTTTTCCCGCCACCGTCAGTCATCCTTACCACATTGAAGCTCCATTTTCACTCCAGTATATTCCTACAGTTCTCATGTGATGTCATCGTCCCTGCATGACCCTCTCATTCGTGTTGCCTTGCAATTCCAAATTCACCTACGAAGAATGCAACATTTAATCAAGCATCGGAGGGTCTGGGCCTTGTACGTTTGTTCCGTACCCTCCATGTTAGCATCATAAAAAGTGGGTATCAAATAAAAAATACATAGATATTGATTAAGACCCATTCAAATATCCCACAAAAAACACCCCCAAATTCAAGAATGATGAACATAAATGAGAGTTTCTTGAATTTAATAAGAACTTCTAGCTCGTAAATGGAGGTGACATCAAAGTCATGGAGGGAGAAGAGTCCTTGCTTGATGAATCCACTGATGTTCTATGATCCCGGATCATTTCTATCCCAAGATTCTATTCTTCATCAGTGGAAGAGGCTGGGGTACTTTGAAATCGGATCCTCCCTTGATGAAGGCATGTCAAAAACCCCAACACGAGCTCCATTTAAATAGAGGGGGAGGGTGAGTAATGTATCGTTAGAATTAATGAGTTTTTAATTAATAAACCTCTTAATTCCCAATGGAGGGGTTACACAATTGAAGAGGAAATACATTAAATGGCTTGACAACCTGTCGGTGCCACCACTACTTCTCAACAGGAGGTAGGATAATAAAATAACAATTTTGTTATTTTATTATATCTATAAAAGTCTCAAAAACTATCTTTTTCAACTAACCAACTTTAGTGGATGTTAATAATCCCTTAAGATAATCTACGTGCTGTATATTTAACGGTTCCCCCAGATTATTAATTTGAGCACCGGTTCAGAAGATAGAAAAACCCGCCCTCGTGTTTACGAAACATACGTTAAAAAGGTTAAAAACCCTATTTCAGGAACACCATGTCTCGGAATCAAGCGCCATCAATTTTCTCTGACACATAATAATCTCAAATAATTTTAAAATTTTATCAAATATCTAGGTCTTTACATTCTCCAAGACTTAGGGCTTTTCATCCCTGAAATCTATAATAAAAATATAGAAACAAATGAGGGTACTAAGCACTTATCCGAGCCTCTTGCTCCCTGGTGCTCTCTTGGAGGTTCCTATGCGTCCAAAAAACTCACACCAGAGGAATTGATCTCCCACGATGTACATACTCTTATCGATCCTATATCTCCACTGGGAACACTGCAAACATCTCCTCATCGTTGATGTCAAGCTCTCCCTAGTCGATAACGTGTGATGAATAGTGAACGTACCTCCTCAACTGCGACACATGGAAAACATTATGCACCCTGTGCATCTGAGGGGGAATATCAAGATGGTATGCCACATCACCTACTCTACTAAGGATCTATAATGGTCCAATAAACCTCATAGATATATTTCCACGGTGTCCAAACCTCCATAATCATCATCTGGGTGATACCCGTAGGAAGACATGGTCTTTTTCCTCGAACTCCATGTGTGTCGGTCTCCTATCAGCATATGAATTTTTCCAGCTCTGTGTAGTATTCATCTACTCTTGGATGATCTACACATTCTCCATGGTAGCTTGTACCAACTCTTAACCAATATGTGCTGACTCCCCTAGATTTGTCCAGCATATAGGCGATCTGTAGGGTCGCCCGTATAAGGCCTCAAACTGTGTCATGCCGATATTGGAGGGATAAATATTATTCTTTAAGAACACCACCAATGGTAGGTGATCCTCCCAACTATGACCAACACCTTGGACACAAGCATGGCACATGTCCTCCATGGTATATATGGTCAGCTTTGTCTCACAATTAGTCTGGGGATAAAAATTTGTGGTCAGGTGTGATGGAACCTTATTCCCTTCTTTCACTTTCTTACAAGTGACACATCATGAAAGAAACTCTTCCACTACATTCTTCATCACTGGACACCATTACTGATGTTGTATGTCCTGTTACATTTTCTACACCCTTAGATGCAGTGCAGAAAGAGATTTGTGGAACTCCCTAAACACCTGCTCTCAAAGTTTCACTGTTATCGTGGTGCATACTCTAAAGAGTATGATGTTCTACCCACCTTCAGAAAATCTTTTAGTAGCCTGTCATGAGGATATCTGAGCATGTTTGGTCTTTTAGTCAACATCCCCAAGTTGTGCCTCCCTAACTCACAGATTAATTGGGGAGGGGCTGACTATTATAGACGAGAGGTAGGATTATCTATCACTATCCATGATGGATAGCTATAACATGGCAAGCTGATCTGTCACCTCACTCAACAATAGTTACCTAGAACTCCTATTAAGTGAGTATTCTACTACTATTTCATTCCTAGGAGTGTAGATTATCTCAATGTCATAGTCCAAGAGAAACTCTAGCCATCTCTGTTGTCTCAGGTTCATGTTGTTCTATGAGAAGATATACTTGAGACTCTTGTGATCGGAGTGGACAGTAAGCAGTTCTCCAAACAATACTCTCAGCTCCCAGTGCTCCGTGGGAGCTTTCTGATATTCAGTTGTAGATATTGGTTTTTCCCTCACTACAAGACAATGTATAAGTCCCTCTCCATACGAGATTTTAATACTAGAAATATCTTTTTAATGGATGTTCCATAACTTTTCCAATACTGTTTGGAACTAAAAACTCAAAACACCTGCTGCCATGAGGGTAAGGTTGGCCGACTCAAGAGTGATCAGCTGCACCCTCCTATGCATGAGTTTATCCAATGATGCCTGGTTTTTGATTTTCACTGACCAAGGAAAACCCAACTCCAAGGCTATAGCTATACCAAAAATTTGATGCCTAAAACAGTCAATTTGAGAATGAACTATGAATGACCAGTTCATAACCAAACTAACATCGTAAGGCCTCGATGATTCCACAAAGATGTTCTAAATGAAACTCTTGCCTCAATGGCCAGATCACAACGCCAGTATAATTGTGATTATCATGTCTCTTATTATAGGTATCTCCAGGCATAAGGGTCAGGTCTACGGTTTAACCAGAAACTATATGTATTCAACAAGATTTGTAACAGGAAGTAATGATTAGTACCTATGTCTATTAATTACGGTATCTAGTAGTAGCCATTAACTGTACCACAAATCATTTAGGGTGCCCTTATGTCATGCTCCATCACTGCATGCAGCTACTCCCTTCCCCTTCCTTTTAGCTCCCTATGCCTGGTGGGGGCCACATTGGGGTGGTGGTTATAACATGTAAAAATTTAAACCACCTCTTGCTAATCTTGTAGAAACCTTTCCACATCTTTTGTCCTATAGATTTATCCGTCCCTATCACTTCCTCTTCCTGAAACATTTTTCACATCTATGTTTCTGAGACTGACATCGGTTTTTTACTTTCCCAATGGTGACATTCACGAGTTAAATCTACTAAGCCAAATAATTCTCAACAACAATGGTTCTCTCTTGAACCCTAACATAAGTAGGAATAAATAGAGGAATAGTGATTGCTCTGATATCCCTAAGCATTTCTTGCTCGGAGGTCCGATCCCTGAAGCACTGATCATGTCATATTTATCGATTACCTATAATGGTCAATACACCTTGTTGAATAATGAATTCATGAAATGCCATAATATCAAAACTATATAATCTCTTGGGAACACATTCCACATATATTTTCATGGTAACATACCCCCTTATCGGAGGAAGGTTCCCAAGCTCTTCCCATAGAAAAAGTCATCTCATCATATGATAGGGGTAATCTAAACCTTTCCATCACCTCGTGGAACCACATAAAATGCTAAATTCTAGGTGCACCATATGATCTAATGTTTACCATGCTAGATGGAAACTCGGTCACCACCTCAATCCACTCTTTAGCCACCAGTGAGTCAAGATTGCCTCAAAACCTGAGGGGTATCTGTCACTGAAACTCATGTAAGGAATATGGCCTATATGTGTCCTCTATCAGTAGCGCCGGTAATAACTACTGACCAATGGGTAGTGGTATCAATGGGACACTACCTGGAGGGACCATCTCCGACAACAATCATTTTACTGAAGCCTCATCACATATGGACCATCTTTATGGTCACACATTGGAATCCTAGTTGTGTATCTTTGTAAAGGCATCTTGAAAAAGAATCAAGATGAACCACAGTCAATAAGTTAAACCTGGCGTGATGACACTAAAAATATCAACATAAAAACCTTTAAAAACACATGCAATTAGAAATTTCGTGCACCCAGTAAGATAATAGAATTCAGGGTCCTGGTGTATGGATACGTCGGCCGCTTCACCACCACTGGAGTCCCTGAACTGAAATATGAACATAAGACACTTAACACTATTGCTCTATTGAAAACATATATTCTTTTTTTATTATAGTATAAATAAACCCTCTGATACCACCTTTTCATGACCCCATCCCCCAGGGCCCGTGCCGTGTCTACCCCAAGCCTGCCTTCCATAGGCCAAGGGTTGGTGACTAGCACCAGAAACGCATATCCCTAAAACCAGAAGACATTTCCTTTAAACCAATACAAACACACAGTCCAGGAAAACAAAAAGGTTCAAGCGAAGCCCATGTGGGGGTGAGTATAACAATACCCAGTAGGGACTCCAAGACACCCTAAGGTCTCTCATAATTCTACAGAGGAAAACCACAAGCATGATCACAATCAAAATGCACAAAACCAAAGACTCATATCAAATGAGGTATAAATTAAGTACATAAGTAAAGCTGACTAGTCGTAAGGCTAGATCCTCTTTTTCTATTTAGAGGACCTGTTGTTGACCAACATAGGATCTATAAGTACTAACCCCTACTGACCCAAACAGGATCCGACCCGCCAAATATCGATAGGTACTAACCCCCATTGAACCACACTAGATGTGACCTACCCAGGATCGATATGTACTAACCCCAACTGACCCGTACAGAAATTGAAACACACAAGATCAGTATGTGCTGACCCACACAGGATTGTTGAGTGCTGACCCACCCATGATCTGACCGACACAGGATTGGTGCTGACCCACACAGGATCACTAGGTGATGATCAACATAGGATCTCTAGGTGCTGATCCCCACAGGATCTCTTGGTGCTGATCCAAATAGGATTTTTAGGTGCTCATCCACACAAGTTCACAAGGTGCTAATCCACACATGATCACTATTCATTCTTCACATCTCAGGCAACAACTGGATTCTCATACACAGTATGCTTGATTATGGGAGGACCTTCATCTCATGCCATTGATCATACTTCAACCAGAACGAAGTCTCATGAAGAATTAACCCAATGATATTTAACATCATATGTGTTCCAACACAACAGACATCACATCAATCGGACGCCCATTCTGAGAGTTATATGCATTTTTGTACCGAGGGCCCGGTTGGATTAAAGTAGATTCCAACACAGCCATACTCAATAATTCTCCAAAAACCAAAAGAATTATCTCAAAAAGTGTCATCTAATTCTTAGGATTCCAATGTCACAGACAGTTTGTCAAAAAAACGTCTAGTTTGGGAGATATTTCCTTTTAAGTGTATCAGAGCCGAAATGGCTCTGGGTCCAGTCCGACCCAACCTAGTTTGGGTTGACCTGAACTGGTCTGGGTCAGACCCAGACTAGCTTGAACAGGCTGGGATATGGACCAGCCCAGTCCAAATAGGGTTGGACATGGCGGGCTCAGCGTCCTGGGCTGCGGACCGGCCATGCCCACCGGCTGGCGCGACCCGCAAAAGGGGTCGCACGTCCCCTCATTCTTGAACATCTCAAAGAGCCATTTGGTTCTTTGACTGGGGGCACCGCATGGTGTCTCCTTGGATGAAAGCAACACCCGCAACACTGCGCGGTGCCCCCTTCTTCCTCATCCGGAGAGTGCCGATTCCCACTTTCTCCCATCAGTGCCTCCACATCGGCTCTACACCGTAGCTTCATCCAAAGGTCTCCAACAACTCTTCGGAGCTCCATTTCCACTCCTGTCTATGCCAACGGGCCTCCCGAAATGCTCCTGTTGCTGCATGACCCTCTGATTTGCATTTCTGTCAAATTTAGAATTCAACCGTGAATAACACAATGATTAAAAAAGTGTAAGAGGGTCTGAGACTTGTTCATTTTACCCACTCCCTCCGCGTTAGCATCATAACATGTTGGTATAAAATAAAAACAACACATAGATATTGATTAAGACCCGTTGAAATCTCCCTCAACAAACAACCCCAAATTCATGAGTGAGGAAAAGAAATGAGAGTTTCTTGAAATTAATAACAACTTCTATCTCTTAAATGGAGGAGACGATATGGTCATGGAGGGACAAGATTCATCACTTGATGAATCCACTTTCTTTTGTCGATCCTGGATCCTTGCCGTCCCAAGCTTCCATTCTTCATCGATGAAAGATTCCACAGTTCTTTTCCAAAGGATCCTCCCTCGAGTAAGCCATGTCAAAAACAACCACCCAAACTCAATTTATATAGAGGGGTAGGGTGAGTAACACATTGATGGAATTAATCAGGTTCATTAATGAGTTTTTAATTTTTGACCCTCTTAATTATGAATAGTGTGGTTATGTAACTAACGATTCAAGCCATTAAATGGATTGATAACCCATCGATCCCTCCACCTCCGCTCAGTAGAAGGTAGGATAATAAAATTTAAAAAAAATTATTTTATTATTCTTTTAAAATTCACGAAAAATAACTTTTTTCACTCAACCTACTGTAGTTGATGTTAAGCCTCCCATAAGTGAATCCCGACACTACGGATTCAAAATTTCCCTCATATTTTTAATTCGAGCACTGGTTCAAAAGAGACAAAACAATTCCCACGCATTTTCTGGATGTACCTTAAAAATGTTCCAAAATCCTTTGCAGGCACACTCGGCCTTGGAATCAAGCAGTATAAATTTTCATAGACTTGTAATAATCTCAAATAATTTAGAAAAAAATTATATGGAATTTATGGGTCTTGAAACACTCAATCTAGAACAACCCTCTAAGATATTTTTGAGTGAAAACAACTCTTTCATACATCTGGATAATGAAGCTGATCCCTTGAATGTCCCTTTGGATAGGGGTTTCCATTCAATCCCTTATTTCTCTAACAATTGTAGTGTAATCCCAAGACCCTGTTTGTTGTTTGTTATGATCAAGATCATTTTTTATTTTTAATCCTCATTTTTCTCATCAACAACTTCTTCATTGCTAACATTTTATGTCTAAAGTGTCTTTGGATTGTTAGTTAAAGGCAGGGGTCTAAATCATCTCCATATGGTATCATATTTTCCAAGTATATGGAATATTGTGATTTTTCCAGTAAAACATGTTTCTGAATTAATTAAATAATTAATGAGAGTATTCCCAAGATTAATTTGAATTTATTTAGTCATTAAAGTGGATTTTGGTTATTCATTTTTGTGAATGAACCATGAATATAATTGGATTGGATAATGTCTTAAAGTTTATTTAACATGACATTAGACCTTAGGTGATTACTTTATTTATAATCCCATTATTTTTGATTACTAATTATTGATTTCAATATTAATCATTTCTGATATAAATGAATTTTGTAATTGGAAGACAAATTGTAATTTACATAATTAACCATTGAGGATTATGATATCTTATTGTAATTTCCATTTTGTTTTGACATGTCTTGTGTTCCTTTCTGAAATTAATATATATCAGGAATAGACCAAGAACATGCACAAATATATAATGTAATGAGAATATTTGGAGGTTCCGTCCAGTCCCATTCTGTAAGGCCTATAGTGAGAGGGTTCATCCTAGTCATATGTTATAATTTTTTAGGGCATTGAACCGACTATTATAATTCCAATAGGGTGTTGACCCAGATTGTTAACATTATAGAATGGTTATATGGATGTGGATGGATAGTCTATGATACATGCTCGATGATATTCAGGTATGATGATAAAGAAGGTTATTTATACCATAGTTTTATGGTTGTAGTTGGCATGGTTGTGACAGATGATCAGAGATATTATAACATGATGCTGAAGGAGGATATTTTATATCATGGTTATATGGTTTTTCTTTTCATGTCCATGAGACATGTTCAAGGAAATTTTTGTATAGATCTGAAGTTGGTTAATGTTGTTTTCTTATCATTTTTTAATTAATTAATACACAACTTTATCGTTTTATTTAATACACTTCTTATCATACTGGTTTGTTTAGACACAGTTGTGTCATCCTATTGAGTTATATTCACACCCTATTTAAGAGGTTGTATGGTATCTGAGAAGAGTACATAGATATATGTATGGAAAAGAGAAACTGGCCTTTTTCTGATTATTTTCATATTTGATGGAATAGAGTTTTGATGTGGGACTGAATTGGGATTTAGGATAGGGGAAAATGAGTATTTTATTGAGTATTCCAGTATTTTAATTATATTCTTTATACCATAATGTTTAGTTACATTTAAAGTTAACATTCTGTTATTCCTATTTTTATTTATTTTATTACTCAGTTGCCTTTTATTTTTAGTTTTAGCTATATTTATACTATCATTTCATTCATTTATACAGATTTTTTATAAGTATTGGGGTACAATGACCTTTTTATTGCAACAAAAAACATCCAGTGAAAGGTAGAAAACAAAACCAAGTGGTACATCAGAAAGACTGAACAATAAAGGTTACCCTGTTCTAGAGCAGGTGCTCATACAGTGATATGGAAGTCGCCCACCTTTGCCACGACTGTGTTGACCCCTTCTTCCAGTCTTTGTTTGCATCCATGTGCCACCTACATCAACTGTAGGTTCATTCTCATTGATGGGAGTCGTGATAGATATAGAAGGATAATCATTTATCCAATTTATTTATTATTGTTAGTGAGCATATCGAATTGGTTAGAAATTCTGACAATACAACATACCTTCTACATATGTGATGGGAATTTCTAGATGGGTATCTTTCCTTCCTTTTGTGGGGAGGCTTCAAGCTTGTCCAACTTCTTCTGTTTCTCCACTTCTATAAAACATCATTCATCAGGTAATCCCATAGGGGGACTAGACAACAGAGATTCAATCTACATTGAATGGAGGGATTTCCCATGCTCGGGATTAGCTTTAAAATAGGTGTACTCTATAACTTATACAAGGACATTAGAAGAAACTTATTTTTGTGCTTTGTAATGGAAGTAATCTTTAAACTTAACATTCTTTATGGTCGCAGCATCAAGCAATATTGTACCCTTTCTCCATTTTAGGGTAAAAGTTTGTTTGATTTATTTTTAGAGTGGGAGCTAACACCAAATGTATTCCTATTGATATTAAATCTAGTATTTGATTCAAACCATCTTTCTTCAGTCCTTTATTATATAAAAATTTTCCAATAAAAATATTTGATACATTAATCTCAACATGAATCACATATATGTTATGTGTTATTTGAATATATTTCCATTATGAATTACCAACAAGTATTTTCATTTATTCCATAATTATTAGTACAATTTATATGAGTATTTCTAAATTGGACCTTAAATGTCTTCACTCTCTCAAAAGATTGATTAGTTGGAAAAGTATTTGGAGTGATATAAAATTACTATAAGCAATTGAAATCATTTTATTAATATTTTTTAAGATAATTTCAAAGAAAAAAACCTTAGATAATCCATTTAAATTTTTTATCCCATGTTTATTTTACAAAATAAATAATATTCTTCACAAATTGTACAATCATTATGACCCTTAACACCATATCCATAAAATTTTCCATAAGCATAGAATTTTTTTATAATAATAATTTTTATTGAATTAAATTTAAAATATTAATTTTTATATGAATAATAAACATTAATACCATTATCCCATATGTTTCTAAAATAATTAGTTAGTGGTAACATGTAAAAATCAATATCTTTCTCAGGTTGTTTTGGACAAGATGTCATTAAAATCTACATGACTTATTTCTACATCATACAAAATTTTGTAGATAAGATGTATATTATAAAAATAACAATACTTGAAATCTGTTATATAATAGGGCTCTGATATGAACTAATTCCATATTCATACAACTGAAGTTTGATATTTCAAACATAATTTCAAAAATTAGAAAATTATATATAAATTTTATTCTATAGTGTAAAATCCATTGGATGATGTGAATTTCTATTTGATATTCTCTTATATTCATTCCATATTATCCATTTTTCATTATTTAAATTTTCATATAAATTTCTCAGACAGGGAATTATATAAAAATACAAAATTACTTTAATGTGATTTTTGGTAGAAGAAATAATAGAAAAATAATGTTTTGATTTTTATTTCAACTTTTTTTTGTGATGTCCCATATTTAGGAAACTTGGAATGTCCTTCATATTCCTTTAATCATAACACATAATCACTGGGTAAGTTTTAATATTTATATTTCCCAATAATATCAGTCATAAATTTTTTTAACATTGTAAGTTTAATTTGAATATTATTGTCTCATTGATGAATTTCAATCCACATCAATATGAATTCGATAAACCCCTTGCCACATTATCCATTTCAAGATTTAAATTTAATAAATATTAAAATTTTAGATAAAACATTGAATTCCCTATAGAGTAGATATATTTGTTTTTCAATATCAACATATAATATCTCAATAGATGACATTTGGTCAATTTTCTTTACTTTAATATCATGAATCATTTATTCAATTTAATCAAAAAATTCATTTTAAAAATCATCATCATCCTTATATTTTCAATCCTACCAAATATATCGAATAATAGTCCAAAGACTAAAATTTTATTAAATCCACTAAAAATAAAACAATATTTGATGTATCCAATTTGAAGCATTTTGATATTTAGATATTTTATGTATGAATAGAAAAATATGTCTTTTTTGGAACATTTTTTAAGAAAATGTAACGACCTGAAAATTTCATGAATTTTTTTAATTACATGGAAATTTTTTGTGTCTGCAGTTTTTGATGGTGCTTGATTCCGAGGCCCGGTGTGCTCGAAAACAATTTCAAAAGTTTTGGTTGGGAACATTTAGTAAACGTACGAGTGAAATTTTATATCTTTTGAACCAGTGCTCGGAATTGAAATATGTGGGCACCGTTGAACTCGCAGCGTCAGTAATTTCTTAGGGAGACCATCACCGTAGTTGCGTTATAACGAGAATGTAAGTTAGTTTATGGGGTTTTTAATTAAATTAAATTAAATTAAAATAAATGTATTACTTTATTTTTATTTTTTGTGTGGTTAAAACCTCCATGTGGAGGTTAGAGGTGGGGACCACCACACCCTAACCTCCCTTGGGAGGATGTTATTAGGTGGGGCCCACCCGAGCCCTTTATCTTTTCGAACCTCCTTTAAACCCCTCGAACTCCCCAAAAATGGGGGAAACTCTTGAACTTCCCCATAATGGGGAGACTCTTCACCTTACTTATCCAATTTAATGGTGCCACCTCCCATTAATTAATTTTGTAAATTAATTAAGCCAAGCCAACAATTAAATTATTGAGACACAAAAATTTGGATACTTTTTATTTTTGGGAGGATTTGGTTTGGAAAAAGAGAAAGGTAGTTCTTGTAGAGATACTCTCTAACAAAGAACGTACAATCTCCAATGAAGAACGAATAAAACTCTCGATCCCGGGATTGGTGGCGTGTGACAGGCGCAACGTATGACAACATCATCGAATTATTATCTCGTGCCTTTGACCATGTTCATCGAAGCAAGGTAGGGGTTTGAGTGGATTTGTTTTTCTTGTTCTTTGTTGTTCAAACCTCGGATTATTTTATGACGAATGGTAACAACATAACGAGGAGGGCTCAGACAGCATGAACATGGCTCGACCCTCCGCCCATGGGTTATACTTGTTGTTGATGATGGACGAAGACCGTGAAAAAAGAACGTGGCGCAAGGCCGCCCGGTCGCAAAGAGGGTGCAACACCATCGTGCCTCATGGAGGAAGAGCTGCGGCAACGATGGGCCGTGGCCAAACCGGGCCGTGGCGGTGGTGGAATGGTGCAGCCGCGCCGAGCAGAGGGCAGAAGGACCGCGGCACTGTCGCCCTCCTCTGGAGGAGCAGTGGCGGCAGGCCGGGCCGACCACCATGGAGCTGGAGCGGCTGGCCGTTCGGGCCAGCCGGGAGGTGCGAGACACCGTTGGGTCCTGCAGTAGGCGGACTGGCACCACCTGGCACCTGTTCGGCTCATACCCGAATGTAAGAGACATTCGGGTGCTAGGGGGAGCGCTCCTCCCGATCTGGGTGCGGCTAAGCTAGGCCTCCCTCACCGGGCCGTGACGGGTCGGGCCGACCTCTGCCGGTCCGCCCTAGGCCAAGCTTCGATGGGCCAGTCTGCACTTAGTGAGGCCACCACGGGCCGGCCCCCCTTCTTGTAGGCTGCCCTCAGCCGGGCAACAACGGGCCGGGCCCCCCTCGGTCGGGCTGCCACGAGCCACGCCGCCCTCGGCCGGGCCGCCCTCGGTCGTGCTGCCATGGGCTAGGCCACCTACAGCCGGGCCGCCCACGGTTCGGGCCCCCCCTCAGGCCGGGCCATCCCCTTGGCTTAGGCTATTTCCTCAGACCGGGTTAGATCCACAGACCGGGTCAGACCCCTGTGCGGACCGGGTCGGGCCGGGTCCGTCCGACTGTGTCAGACCGAACGCGGACCCGTTTGGCCAGTTTACACCTTTTCACCCCTATCTTGGGCTGCGGGTGTCTGATCGGCAATCCCTCTGCGGTAACGAAAGGCTTAGAGAAGGTTGGTTTTTTAGGATACCCCACATGAGGTTTGGACGTAGTTGGGTTATGGTCGGATTGGTTTGAACTTAAAAACCCACAGTGCCACTGGAACAAAAATACCAAAAACTCACAGACCAGGCGTCCGATTGGCAGGACCTCTATCGTGTTGTGTTCCTTATGATGAGATGGAACTACGGGATTCATCAACTCGAGACTTAGTGGTATTTGATGTATCGACACTTTCCTCGAGAAGCAGACTCTACCAGAATCGAGCGTGCTGTGTGCGGGAACCCTATGGATGGCTGCAACTGAGATGATAGGATCCTATGTGGACCTTCTATCGAACATGGATCCTCCATGGGTTTGATAGCAATAATAATTTACTAGGATCCTCCGTGGGCTCAACAGTGAAGATAATGTACCAGGATCCTCTGTGGGTTCGACAGCGATGACTTCTGTACTGGGATCCTCTCTGGGAGTGACAGCGAAGAATTCTGTACCAGGATCATCTGTGGGTTTGACAACGCTAATATTGTTCCATGATCCTATGGGGGTTCGACAGAGGAGATGATTCAGTGGATACAACTAATCATCTCTATCCCCTACTTGAGTTGTATACCTGTGTGAGATGAGTCTTGTCTTTTAGTCTTTATCATCAAGGTGATTGACTTTACTTCTTTTGTGGAATGGGTTGTGCTAGAGCTCGAGAGTTGGAGTTGGACTGTGATTGGTAACATAGGTATATGTATGGGAATATACCTAAGTATGGTTGGTTGAAACATTAAGATTGTATCTTTCTTCTGAGGTTTATCATTATTGGATTCTGGAAGCCCTTCGGGGGTGTCAGGGTCCCCTTCTGAGTATTTTTATACTCACCTTTGCACGGGCTTCACCCGCACCATGTTGTGTTTTGTGCAGACGACAGTCAGCAATGATCATGGCTGAGGGAGACGGATGGGAGGTTGCCCAGATCTGGACTAGATGGGACGTACCTCGGGGATGAGTTGTTCGAGTTCTGTACCTACCCTTCAGGTATGATTCCCCTATGGACGATCGAGGAGTTGTTTTTTCCTTTTTACGTGTACTTGTACATGTTTTTAAGTTGGGATAATATACTGGCCCACTTACTTCTAGCACACATCTCATTTCTATTTTAGTACTTGTTTCATCTAATTCTTGTGTTTAGACTATGTTTGTTACAGGATTAAAGGAAATTCCTTCCCTTTTTATCAGGATTTCAACTTTGGTGCAGTCGCCAGCCCCTGGCCTTTGAGAGGCGGGTTTTGGGTAGCCACGACACGGGTCCCGAAGACGAGTCGTGACAAATTGGTATAAGAGGAGTTCTTTCTACCATAGAACTTGGACTCTGATTCTTTTAATTGAAATAATGCTATGTGTTACGGGTGTGGCCATCAGTTTAGGGAAACCGGTGTTGGTGCAACAACCAACGTATCTATAAACAATGAATTTGACTTCTGACTTCTGACTCAGTGCACGAAAACACTGATTGTGTGTGTGTTACCTTTGAAATGTTTTCATCATGATTACTTTGTGTCACCTCACCAGGTATATTGTTTTGACCGTGTTGAACATGTTTCTTTTTATGATGGCCCCACATAGGCAGCCAACCGGGGTTCTGAGTTTTGTATGATATTGTATCCCACCGAGTGGTGAGGCCTCGGTGAAGGGCCCCATCATAGCGGAGGTACCAGTGGTACCACTACCCACTGGGTCACCGATACCACTAGCTCTACTAGTAGAGAGTGCACTCCATCTGAGGGTGTTGCATGAGTTTCATCACTAGAGGCTGCACAGGTTCCGGGGAGAGATGGACCCACAGGTAGCTGAGGATTGGCTTGAGGTTGTTGTGAGAGTCTTCAGATTGGTAGGGACACTAGCTAACCTCATGGTGATCTTTCCGTGAGTCTCTTGCATGAAGCACCATGCAGATGGTGGAGCCTGATGCTCTAGGTGCATGATGAGGCATCACTAATTTGGGTAGACTTTGAGAGTCTCTTCCGGTAAGAGTTTTTTCTAGCCACCCTTCATGCAGTGCAAATACAGGTGTTACTGCATCTGCAGTAGGGTAGCATGACGGTATCCCATTACTCATCAAGGTTCATCGAACTCTCACTGTACTCCATGGATATGGTACGAGACCCATTATTTATGGCCCGTACATTCTAGCAGGGACTTATACATGAGATCTGGGCTTTGATGATCTCCCTCAACGTCCCAATGTAGGCAGGGGTGCTAGAGAGAGCCATTCTTATGGAGAGTTTTCTTGATAAGTAGTCACCAGCATTGAGACCCACTACAAGATGACACATAGTGGAGTTTTCTACAGCCGACAGTAGATAGATTTAACACAGGTCCAAGAGGACCATGCCATCAGGTGGGCGACCCTAGGATACAGGTTCGGTTGTGCGGGGCACACGAGACAGATCCAGCCATACGAGGAACATGCAGTGCTATGCATTCGGCAGCTAGGGTCACATGGCTCATGATTCCCTGAACCTCTATGCAGAAGAGAAGCAGATAGTAGAGGGACCTCCCAGGTAGAGGCAGAGGTTCGACCGTGGTGGTCCGTCAGGAGCAGGCGGATGTGGAAGAGGAGCTGTCTGAGGAGCAGGTGGTGGATGACGTTTCGAAGCCCTACCACCACCACCACTAGAAGATCCACCACGACCACAAGGAGATGTCATAAAGGGGAGGTCTCATATCTAGGCAGTCGAGGCCTATGACCACGGTGCACCTGAGGTGATTCAAGGTAATATCTGTGTAAAATCCAACCTTTATACAGTACTTATAGACACAGGTGCAAGTCATTTTTTATTTCATCTTCCTTTGTTCGGATCTCGAAGATTCTGATAGAGTCGTTGGATCGATCCTTATGGCCAGAGACTCCTATGGGAGTGGATTTGACGATTACGAACTGGTGACGACAGTGTGAGCTTACTCTAGGAGGCAAGAGATTCGGCTAGGATATCCTCACAGTGGCATCGAGGCCTTATGATGTTATCTTGGGTATGGAATGGTTATCCATATTTCATGATCTGATTGACTATATTAGGTGAAAGGTGCGGTGTGTTTGTATAGATGGGACGAGGATCACCTTCACCGGAGAGAAGGGAGCCTTTGCAGCACAGGACAATCTTACTCAGAGGAGGGGGCAGCCGATCACACATCTGTTGGCTAGTCTCATCCTCAGATTGGTTGATGTGCGGAGTCCGAATTTTCATGTTGTGGTAGATCAGTATGCAGATTGTTTCTATGATGATGTTCTAGGACTACCTCCTCATAGAGAGGTGGACTTAAACATTGACATGTACCCCATGACAACACCAATATATACCCCAGCATATTGGATGGATCCCGCTGAGCTTTGTGAGCTGCGAGCATAGCTGGAGGACTTGCAGGGGAATGGATTTATCCGACCCAGTGTTTCACCCCGGACATGACCGATTTTTTTCACCAAGAAGGCATATGGGAGCTTGTGACTGTGTGTTTATTATAGGTGCCTAATCCAGGTGACCGTGTAGAACAAGTAACCACTCCCGAGGATTGACGACCACTTTGATCAGCTAAAGGGAGCACGTTGGTTCTCGAAGATAGACATCAGATCAGGAAACCACCAGCTCCGAGTACAGGATGATGATATATAGAAGACGGCCTTCAGATGCCAGTATAGCCACTAGGAGTTCCTGGTTATGCAATTCGGTGTAACAAACGCACCAGCGGTGTTCATCGGACTCAGGAACATGATATTTTATTGATACCTTGATTGCTTTTTGGTATTATTCATCGATGGCATTATGATCTAGTCAGATACTAAGGCAGAGCACGCCTACCATTTGCGGGTTGTACTAGACACACTCATAGAGAACCTACATTATGGTAATCTCTCAATGTTCCAGTTCTAGATCCGAGAGGTACACCTTATGGGACATGTCATTTCAGAGGTAGGAGTAGCAGTGGATCCAGTGAAGATCAAGGAAGTATTTTCTTGGGATCCACCTAAGAGTGTGATGGAGGTACGGAGTATCCTAGGACAAGCTGGGTACTATCGGAGATTTGTCCAGAAATCTCCATAGTTACAGCACCGCATTCACCATTGACGAAGAAGGGGAAACCTGTCGTGTGGTCAGAGAGATTCCATCATAGCTTTCAGAAGCTAAGGCATAGGTTGACTAGTGCGCCCATCTTGAGGCTACCAGGGGAGGGAGTTTGGTACGTAGTCTATTGCGATGCTTCAGGGACCGGACATGGGTGTGTCCTGATGTAGGAGTGAGTAGTGATCACTTATGGTTCTCGGCAGTTGAGACAACACGAGAAGAACTACACTACCCATGGCCTGGAGTTAGCAGCATTGGTCTTTTCCTTGAAGATGTTGCGACACAATCTGATGGGAGATAGTTTTAATGTCTACACTGACCACCAGAGACTCAGGTACATCTTCTCACACAAGGACCTAAACTTGAGACAGCGACATCGGCTTGAGTTCCTCCAAGACTACGACCTCGAGATAGTCTATACTCATAGAAAGGGGAATGTTGATGCCAATGCTCTTAGTAGGAGATCATACATTCAACTATTAGGAGAGGCGATGAGGTAGCTGGTTGTGTTGTAGATATCCTTTGTGGATAGAGATCGATTAACCTTTCTAAAGTCTCTCACAGTCACTCCAGCACTTATTCAGAGATTAAAGGAGGAACAGTGTGTGAATGTTGACTATGAGACACGACGTTCTCAGATATCCATAGGGCAGACACCTGATGGAATTTATGAAGGTGCGGAGCACGTCATTATCTTCAGAGGATGTACCATGGTACCAGTTGCACTTCAGGAGGAAGTGTTGAGGTAGTTTCACAAATCTTCCTTAGCGGTATATCCAAGATTGGTGAAGATGTATCAGGACCTATGACGATAGTAGTGGTGGCTAGGTATGAAGAAGTCAGTAGCAGAGTTTGTCTCACGATGCCCCACTTGTGAGCATGTGACGGTTTAGTACCAGGTTCCAGCAGGATTAGTTCAACCCTTAGAGTTCCTAGTGTGGAAGTAGGATAGGATATCCATGGATTTCGTGACAGGACTTCCACGTACATCCAGAAGACACGACTCTATCTAGGTCATTTTCGACCAACTCACCAAGTCGGCCCACTTTATATTGATCAGAGAGTAGGGTTCTGTAGAGAACCTAGGACGCCTCGACAAACAGAATATCATACGGCTTCATGGTGTGCCAATGATGATTGTCTCTGATCAAGATTCTTGTTTTACTTCCCGACCATGGAAGGGGTTACAGGAGGATTTCGGGATGGAACTTCGTCTGAGAACCGCCTTCCTTCCTCAGACGGTAGGCGAGACTGAGAGGACCATTCAGACCATTGAGGACATGCTCCGTGCATGGGTCCTCAACTTTGGTTGTAGTTGGGAGGCTCACTTACCATGGATAGAGTTTGCGTACAACAAAATCTACCAATCCACCATCGGGATGGCACCTTTCGAGGAACTTTACGGCCAACCATGTAGTTTGCCTCTATGCTGGACTGATCCATGGGTGTTAGCAGTTATGGGACTAGAGATGGTATAGGCTACGACAAAGAAGGTGCAGATCTCTAGTAGTGGATGAAGATTGCACAGAGCAGGTATAAGTTCTATGCTGATAGGAGATGGAGACCACTGGAGTTCGAGGATGGCGACCCCATCATTCTATATGTCTCACTTCGATGAGGTGTATATATATTTGTCCAAGGCGAATAGTTATCTCCTCGATTCATCAGACCATTCTAGGCCCTCAGTAGAGTAGGTGAGGTGGCTTGCCTCCTGGCTCTTCCATCTCAGTTGCACTGGTTACACGACGTCTTCCACGTATCTCAGTTAATGAGATACTTGCATGACCCATCTCATATCATTGACCATGGGGAGTTGGACATCAATGATGGGGATACATTTATGGAGGTTCCATTGGAGATTTAGGATTGACATGAGTGGGTCCTATGTGGATGGTCGATACATCTTGTGCGTGTTTGCTGGCAGTACGGGAACATCTAGGAGAGCACATGGGAGCGGGAGGCCCATATGCATGCTCAGTACCCCCATTTTTTTCCTTAGTGTGAGTTTTATCTTACCAGGATGTAAAGACCTGAGGTGGGAGGAATGTAAAGACTTGGAAATTCCATGGATTGTTTTTGTTTCATGGGAATTTTATGAGTCCACAGTTTTTTACGGCGATTTATTTCAAGGCCCAGTGTGCCCTGAATCAATTTCGGAAGTTTTATTCAGATACGTTAAGTAAACGTACGAGTGGGATTTTATTTCCTTTAAACCAGTGCTTGGAATTGAAATCCGAGGGCACCGTTGATCTTGCAGTGTTGGTAATTGCAAAGTGAGACCCTCACCGCAGTTGCGTTTTAACGAGAATTGAAGTCAATTTATGGGTTTTTAATTAAATTAAATTAAATAAAAATAATGGTGTTACATTATTTTTATTTATTGGGTGGTCAAAACCACCAAGTTGAGGATAGAGGTTGGGCCCACCACACCCTAACCTCCCTTGGGAGGATGTTATTAGGTGGGGCCCACCCGGGTCCTCTATCTCTTCTAACCCCCCTTTAAATTCCTTGAACTCCCCATAAATGGGGGATCCTCTTGAACTTCCCCATAATGGAGAGCCTCTTCACCTTCCTTCTCCAATTTAATGGTGCCACCTCCCATTAATTAATTAAGTATGTTAATTAAGCCAAGCTAATGATTAAATTGGTGAGACACAACAATTTGGCTAATTTTTCTTTTTGGGGGCATTTGGGTTGGCAAAAAAGATAGGTAGTGCTAGGAGAACTACTATCCAACAAAGAACGCACCATCTCCAATGAAGAACGTGGAAGACATTCAAGTCCAGGATAGGCACCATTTTATGGTCGCAACGTAAGACGACATCATCAAATTCTTTTATCGTTCCTTCGACAATGTTCATCGAAACAAGGTTGGGGTTTGAGTGGATTTATTATTCTTTTTCTATGCTGTTTAAACCTTAGATTATTTTTTGCTGAATGATAAAACCACAATGAGGAGATACTAGACCATATGAACATAGCCCGACCCTACCCCCTTGGGTTGTACTTTTTGTTGACAATGGATGTGGACCGTGAAGAAAACAGGTGGCAGATTGCCACTGGATTGCAAAGAGGGTCGGGCAACGTCGGGCCGCGCAGAGGAAGAGGCGCGGCCATGATGGGCCACTGCAGAGGCGCACTGAGCCATCACACCGCGCGGAGGAGCCGAGGGCCGCAACCAAACCCGATCATGGTGGCAGGGGCACGGCGCAGTCGAGCCTTGTGGAGGGTAGAAGGATTGTGGCGTCGTTGGGCCGCAGTGGAGGAGTAGTGGCGGCCGGTCGGGCCGGCTGCCGTGGAGCTAGAGCGGCGGACCGCTCGGGTCAGCCGGGAGGTGCAGGACCCCATCAGGTACCCTAGTAGTTGGACCGGAGCCACCTGGTGCTTGTTCGGCTCATACATGAACGAACAAGTCGTTCGAGTGCCAGGGGGCACGTGCCTCCATCCTAGGCGCGGCTAGGCCAGTCCACCCTCAGCTGGGCCGCCACGGCTCGTGCCGCCCTCAGGTGGGCGACCCGACAGGCCGGGACACCCCTTCGGGCCAGGCCATCTCCTCAGCCCAAGCCGTATCCTTGGAGCGGGTCGGACCCCGGTGCGGATTGGGTCTGCCCGGTTGGTCCGACTGGGTCAGACGGGACCCAGACCCGTTTGGCCAATTTACACCTTTTTCCCCTATCTTGGGCTACGGGTGTCCGATCGACGAACCGTCATCAGCGACAGAAGGATTAAATAATGTCCGTTCTTTTGGCATACCCCACCTGATATTTGGACATAGTTGGGGTATAGTTGGGTTGGTGTGAACTTAAAAACTAACCAGGCCCATAGAACGGAAATGCCAATAACTCACAGATCGGGCGTCCAATTGGCGCACCGTCGGTCACGTTGGGTTCTTTATGATGAGGCAAAAATACAAGATACATAGACTTGAGACTTCATTTTAGTTGATGTATTGACACTTGGATCAAGAAGCGGACCCTCCCGGAATTGAGCAATCTATGTGTGGGAACCCTATAACTGGCGGTGAATGAGATGATTGGATCCTACGTAGACCAAATACGATACTTGGATCCTTCGTGGGTTCGACAATGACAATACTGTACTAGGATACTCCATGGGTTTGACAGTGATGATACCGTACTGGGATCCTCCCTGGGTTCGACAGTGATGACTTCTGTACTGGGATCCTCTGTGGGTTCGATAGGGAAGGCTTCTGTACCGGGATCCTCTGTGGGTTCGACAGCGCAGATACTGTTCCCGGATCCTACTTGAGTTCGACAGAGGAGAAGATTCAGTGGCTACAACTAATAATCACTACCCCCTAATTGAGTTGTATACCTATGTGAGCTGAGTCATGTTTTTCAATCTTTATCATCGAGGTGATTGACATTACTTCCTTTCTGGAATGGGTTGTGCTTGGGCTCGAGAGTTGGAGCCGGACTGTGATTGGTAACTTAGGTATATGTATGAGAATAAACGTATGTATGGTTGGTAGATACTACTTGATTGTATCTTTCTTATGTGGCTTTTCCTTAGTGGATTCTAGGATACCTTAAGGGGTATCGGGGTCCCCTACTGAGTATTGTTACACACACCCCTGCACGGGCATCGCCCGCACCTTGTTGTGTTCTGTGCAGACGATGGTCAGCAGTGATTGAGGTATGGGAGGCGGACGGGAGGCAGCTCAGAACTGTATTAGATGAGACGTACTTCAGGGATGAGTTGTTGGAGTTATATACCTACCCATCAGGTAGGATTCCCCGGTGGATGACCCTGGTGCTGTTTTTCCCTTTTTACTTGTACTTGTACCTGTTTTTTAGTTGGGTTTGTATACTGGCCCACTTACTTCCAACACAATTTTCTTTTCTATTTTATTACTTGTTTCTTCTACTTCTTGTGTTCAAACTTTGTGTGTTACAGGATTAAAGGCAATCCCTTCCCTTTTTATCAGGATTTTTCCTTTGGTGCTAGTCGCCAACACCTTGTCTATGGAAATCAGGCTTGGGTTAGTCATGACACGGGCCCCTAGGATGGGTCGTGATAGAAAATTTAAAAAAAAATCATCCCCTTCCCCATATTCACCACTTCATTGATGATTTGTTTTAAAATGATAATATACTAGCACCTATAACAAAATCAATCATTAAATAAAAGTTACTATATTTCATAATTTAAATTCAAATTTTATTTTATAAATAATAATCAAAATTAAAAATTCAAATAGTTTACTTTATTATCATTGGTCATTATGTAATAAAAAATTACAAAATCCAATTTTCTACTTAAAAATTACAAAACAAATGGAAAAATATAAAATAAATAAACGATTACAAAATAATTATAGTTTTAAACACATAATAACAACCTATAATATAAATAATATTTTTTTTAAAATAAAATATTTATTTAAAACATGAAATTTATGTATAAAAATGAAAACTATAAACAAAAATATATTGAATCCCTTGGAAATGAGTAAAGGAATTATAAACACTAGATTGTAATAAATATTAAAATTATAGTATATTATCAAAATAATCTACATTAAGAATATAGAAATTAGTCTTAGTCATGAAAAATAAATACATAAAAATACCAAACGAATTAAAAAAAATTGAGAAAACAAATATAACATAATTTTTTTCATGAATATAATTATTCTATTATATTTTATACAAGTTGAATAAAACTAATTCACAAACACAACCAAAAATAATAATAACTTCTAAAAATATCACTATAAGAATAAAAAAACTAATTTATCTCCCTAATGACCTAATTCTCAAACCATACTAATACCTTATTATCTTGGATCAACAAAAAAATTATAAAAACCTGATTATAAATTCATATATAAAAATGATATCATATATTCATTTAATGATAACTATAACAACATGAAACATATTATATGAACCCTTTTCATATTCCTAACTATGAAAATTACTCTTAATGTCATGATATTATATTTTATCCCTATTTAAACTCATATAATAATTATGTTGAATATGTTTCTCAATAAAAATTAATTTTCCAATTCTTCAATGAATAAAAAAATAGTTATCTTTTAATTTTATAAAGTATAATTATTTTTATAGTGTATTAGTATCTTAGAACCTTCTTCCACCACTTTTCATCCTAGGATTATATAAAATTAATTTGTAACACTAAATCTATCACAATTTTGTTGATAAGTAACCCCAAATAAATATAAACAAAAATAAAAAAATTGAACTATCATTCAATCAGTTATATTAAAACTAGTAAAAATTTAGGAAAACATTAAAAAATTACTCCTTGAATAAAAATACATTTGAGGAGTGGGAGTGAAAAATGGGAAATGATTTAATGCCACATAGGACTAAATCTATGGGTGATGTGGGTTATGGGATGATTATGGGGGTCAATAGAAGCTATCTAGGATAGATGATGGTGGATGAGGTAGGATGACAACTGAAATCTTGAAGAATGGTAGTTCAGGTCACCCTAGAAGAGAAAACCAAAATCCTGACTTGTGAAACAATGAAACAAAAAATTAGGGATCCTTACTAGAAAATAAATAATTAAAAGGATTTTAACATTTATAAATTTTAAATAAATATTGAATTTAATTTTTATATATTGGTTATTTTATAACCAATGTTAAAAAACCAATAATTTTTAACATTTGTAAAAATATAGATCAAATTGAAATATTTTTTCATATTGATCTTATAAAACCGACATGAAAAAACATCATAAAAAATGCATTTTGACTAGTGATACCAATAGGATCCCATGAAGAGTTTCACAGTATGAAATTATAAAATCAACCAACTATTAGGTAGTCGATAGAAATAAGGAATGGATATATCACCCTTTTCATAGTTTAATAAAACATAACAAAAATTATGTTTCTAAATAATTTCATTTAATATCCCATTTAAATAATCAAAGGATAATAACAAGAGAAAAAAATGGTAGGATATCAACTATTTTTTGTTAGTTAGTATCCTAGTATCGATATGATGTTCAGAAGTCAACCTGGTGTGCACATTACCAAAGAAGAATTTGTCTAGGTGGTAAGACTTCACTCTCAGTAGTTCCTCCCTTGTAAAATTTTAAAAAACATAGTGAAAATATATCCCTAGTAGAAAAAGTCTGGGGAGAATGATTTCATACCTTTGGATGATCATTTCATCATCATTAATAATATCTAGTTTTACCATGTCAGAATAATTGAAAAGTAATCTCATCATTGAAAACATATACAAAAAATTTAAAATAGATTTTCTTTTCAATACCAAGAGAGAAATAAATTTCCATAAAAATTACTAAAAACCCCATCTTTAACAAGTCATACCATTATAATAATTACTAAATATATTATTATGATAAATCCATAAACCATTTTTTTCAATTATTTCATAAATAATTTTTAATTAGGGAGGAAACTAGGTTTCTAGATGTAATAAAATTGAAGAAACAACATACATTAAAATAGTTGGAATAATAATGAATTTGGGTAAAAAAATAAATGAGAAATTAAAGGTATGAGAAATCTATATGGGATTTTCAACATTTAATTTGAAATAATTACTCTCATTAATCGAAAAATTCATGAAAAAAGTAAACCAGAGGGAACACATACCACTAGAATTTCTAAGAAACAGATCATGATGATTGGGGATCAGACCAACACTCCTTGATTAAACAATGAATGTAAAATAAATCAGATTAAAACCCCATATAAAAGATTTTAAACTCTTAAAAATTATAAACTATATATAGAAATAAGGGGAAATCAATGGATAAGAAGATCATAGATCAATATAAATAAATATTTATTGAGTGAGGATAGTAACGTTGATTAGTACTTCGATCCACCAATGAAAATATTTAAGAGATTAAAATAAGATCCACATTTTGAATGGATTGTATTTGGGTTTAAGGAGGTGGATTGAAAATTACAGTAGGTGTTCAAGAAATTTATAGTGATAAAATGGGAAAAAACACTAGGATGAAAGACACACTCCACAATGTAAGGTGGATTGACATAGGTTCAACCATACAAAATATAGTAAGGGAATATTCCACAACCATACCTAGTCAAACTTGTTATTATATTCCATGAAATAGTCAATGAAAATATCTTATAAACAAGGGAGGAGGGGTCACACCATAAGTGTATAAGCATGATAGAGAATCCCAAATCTAAAAGTAATTCTACACTAATGCAAAGTTCCATGTAAAAGAGACCCTAATATTGGTAGAACCATTAGGCTCTACCATCCATGAATAAATTTCATAGACTATGTTCTATGACACTTCTATGAAAAAATTACCAGAACCAAAAATAAAATATCTTTTATATTGTAGTACCCCAACCACACTACAACAATATTTTCTATCCAGGAAAAAAAGAATAAAAATTTAATATTTAGTTCCACTTTAAAAAAACTCAAGACAAAACCCAAACCACCCACAAAAAAATGATTAAAATTGTTTAAAATAACCAAATAAATAGGGAAACTAACATGAGTAAATTAGTATATAAAAATCATATAGGGATGTGACAGCTCTACCCACCATATTTCCTAATACACCACCAAAATATAATTTTATTAAATTTGGTTTCTAGAGAGTTGATGACACTACTCTCTCATTAAAGACACCCACTCCCACGCCATACAAAAAAAGCATACTACCATAAACATTAAAACAATGGTATAAAGTTTTCATGTGCAACCATCACATAAGAATCAATAACACTAAGGGGTTTTTCAATAAGAGACATATTAGGTTCTATGTCCATGATTTCACAGTTTAGAATATGATATGGAACCAAATGATACTTCTTAAGTTGAGACACATGAAATAAATCTTGTATCGAAGACAACTATTTTTGTAAAGATATGAGATAATCCACCTTTCCGAGCCATTCAATAACCCAAAATGGTCCCACAAACCCAGGATCATTCTCAATCTTATTTTTGATCCATTAGTGAACCAAATAAGTTTATACATTATAGAATACCGGATCAACAACTAAACACTCCAAATGAAGATTATTTTGATCCACATAAGACATTATAGGCATTTTCACATTAGTAAATGCTGACAAACCAAATGGATCTTTACAACTTCCTCTTGAAAACACATTCTAATTAAATATGATTCTCCAACCTCATACCAATAGAGTGGAGATCTATAATTATTGATATAAAAATACTTCATAGGTTCAATTAGGATGTATTACTAATAAAAATTATTATATGAAAATTTATGCATCCCCAAATGGTTGTCCAAAAAACCTCTAGTGTTCATGGCACATGCATGAATAAAATTTTCTAGAATATAATTATCCATCTCTATTATTCCATCCATCTGAGGATGATATTCTATGATCAACTATACCTGAAATCTCATTACCTCATGTAGGCCCTTATTAACCCATGAGGTAAAATAAGGATACATATATCATTAAATAGATATATTGAACACATAAAACCTTACAATATGATGTTTATCAATGTTTTCTAGGAGCTATAATTTTGTGATGTCATGGATCAGTATGAAATGAAGAAACTTTTTCAAAAAAATGATCACCACCAAGATAATATTCTTACCTTAGTGATTTCACGGTAGAAAATTTATAAAATACACTAAAATATCATTTCACTTACATGTTTTCATGAGAAGAGGCTGGATAAATCTAGAAGGCATCTGGTGCTCAGCCATTATCTTTTAGAATGTATATAATCAAGACCCAATGAACGCTATGTCTCATTCCATACAAGGACCCAAAACCAACACTTTATTTTATAAAAAACCTTTTTCTTCTAGGGATGACAACCCAAAATGAATGATGACAATTACGAATTTCAAAATTTTTAATTGATAAACAGAAAATATAACGACTCTTGATGCATAAAATACCCTATAAGAAATAATACCACTCAGTTTTGGTCTCCCCACCATAAAAATAATTCATCAAACTTTATAACTCATCATCTTGTATTTATCCTGATGAATCATCTCGAGGTGAGAGGATACATATGAACACTACCCAGAATATTAACAAACCCCTCATCCTTGACTTTAAAGTTTATCCAAGTGAAACATATCATCAATTTATATTAATCCATTTCTTCCATAAAATCTTTAGAAGTAAATTTTAAAAAATAGAATTAGAAACCACATTACCCTATCGAGGAGTGTAAGAAATGTTACTGTCAAATGAATCCAAGTGTTGAACCCAACATATCTTCCATAGATTATGTTTTTATAAATATTGTACTATTAATTTTTTTTTGGTATGAGTAACCAATAACATTTTCCACTAACAAGAAGCTACATATCTAAAAGATGATCCACAGTTGTTCCCCTGACAGGAAAACCATCATATATTTATTATCAACTAAGAAACCATATCCTAATAACAAGTTTATTATTTGTGTAGCTTATCATATCATAAATTGTCATTTTGATAATTTATAATAACAATAGGGTTCAAATATAATTACCCAAACATGACTCAATTGAAATAAACTGTAAAATCATACCCCTCCTCATTTTATTAAGAATTGACAATGGTGTTACCATCCTTAACAGACATCCCCAAGAGACAAAGGGCTTGAAATAATTTCTAAGGGATTAAGAAGATGTTTGGGGAAGATATTCCCTTCAAATACAACACAATATATCAAAAATAAAAAAATAATAAACAAATATAATGATATGATGAATGGGGAGAAATAATAAAAATCCGATTAAAAAAACTAAAATGAAAAAATTAAACTAAAAATTGAAATTAATGCAACAATCATCATCGAATTAAAGAAGAAAACACCCACTGATACCCTTGTGTTATTCTCACCAAGAAATCATGAACTATATCCATGATCAACTCCACCTTCCGTGAAACAATATAAAGGCGCATCGCTAGAGAATTATGTTACCTTTCCCTAAATATTGTCTTGATATATTATATATGAAAACACTCCAATGTTCCCCTGTTGGGGGTGTATATAAACTTGGTCTTATTTCCCAATATATTTCCTAGTAAATAACCCAAATAAAAACATATTAGTAAATTTAATATAAAATTACTTAAGAGAAGACAAAAGAGACTATATCATAAAGATAAAAAAATCCCACGTAAAATAAGAAATAATTTATTTAGAAAACATTTCATAATTTGGTATACATATTAATGTACTTCCACACACACCCATTCATGCCAAGTGACAGTTCTGTACAAATGAGCAGTCTCTTGTCTATCCACCAAGACAAATATCTGGGTTCACAAATGTAACATGCCCCTTCATCACGGTCATGTTACAAAATGGGCACATGAAACCCCTATATGCTAAATTCCTTTTCATTTGAAATTTATTATTTAAAAAAAATCATTAATCAATTTATGTAAATAAAACAAATACCACAATTTTAAAACTATCATTTGAAAATTATAAACAATGAGGATATTATAAAAACCATCAAATTTACCAAAATTATAAAGATATAAACAAAAATTGGTATGCATCTAGAAAAAGAAATGGTTTTTAAAAAAAAATTCAATGAAATGGATTTATTGAAAACTAAGCCTCTAAGTTCTAGAATAGTGAAGATGAGGGAGAATCCACATACTTCTCAATGGAAAAAAACAATGAAAAAAACATATATATTATATTTCCTACATTGGGTTTTCATTCTATTAATATAATCAATTATATATAATCAATAATTTCTTACGAAAACAAAGATATATCCATAATAAAGTAGATATATAGTTTTGGGAGGATAAAAATATTACATTTAAGATGAAAAGTGAATGAAAATGTGTTAACAATGAAGATGGATCTCCATGGAAATTTGAATCTCCCTAAAGTTAGTTTTGGATTGGTGGGAAAAATCATGCAATCCTAAATAGGGTGATGAAATCATGATAATATGTTATTAGGGTATTAATGAGCCTTATGATCCTTTATTAATATTAAAAACACAATTTTTGGTGTGTCAATATGCTTCTCAGGATTAGGTCACATAGTTTTTTGAACCATGCACCAACCTTTCATGTGTTACTGCACAGGTAATGTAGCCACGCTGTTTGGATGACCCTGTGACAACCTAGGGGAGATACTATCTTAATCCCACGCCTAGAATTTTTATTTTATATGGTCAGACAAACTATGTTCCATCCTTGATTTTACCACTATTTTACTATTAAAAATTTCCCCAAGGGACTCAAAATATTTGGCAAAATATATGCCAACCACGAACCTTCCAAATAATCCTAAAGCATGTTAAACAATTTCTTGGAGGTGGTTCATGGTTTCTACTGACCTTTCATGGACTGTACAGCTCTAGAAACACATTCAAGCATAACATAAACTTATCAAATCACCCAAATCTAATATGATGCATTATGTAGTATGAAACTACATAAAACAAGGGTCATGTACCTAAAACTAATGTTGAATACACATGATATTATTTAGTGTTTGAGTACAGTAGGATTTCATCCACAAATACTCTAATAAAAACCTCAATATACTAGAATAAGATCTTGTTCATCAATGCTATAAATATGTCATGAGTTTTAGTTATTATAAGAAGAATAACAACTTACTTAAAATGGATATACCTTCCCATAAAAGATATGTTTTGAATATCCAGCTACATGATTCAATATTGGTGATGTATATACTATTGGTTAATTTTGAAAAATCAATTCCCCCATTTCTTCATTCAAAACAAATCAATAATGAAAAAAGGATAATCATTGATGACCATTAAACAATTGAGATTTTGATAATTGGAGAATAAGATAATATTAAATCATCTTTCTAGAAAGAATAAATTATTCTTCCCAAGGTGACACACTAATGAAAACGAATCATTAGGATCATAAATAATACAAAAAAAAATTTAGTTATATCCAATTAGCTATATCCATATAGTAAGATGACACTGATATGGGATTTTTTTGGGAACTAGGTAAATCGGGAACTCCACCTCCCACTATAGAAGTAAACTAATGTGGTCAACTAGAAAAGCATTAGTATAATAGCTAACTACTGAAATAAGATAACAATTACTAGATTCATATTTCAACTTAGATTAAAAAAACATTAAAATAAAATTCTATGAAGAGTTGATACATCTCGGCTAGACCGTGGATCCCATTATCCATGAAAACATGAGACATCCCATAATAAGAACTGATGAACACCTTGTAATGATAACTACCAATATGAAACTTGTAAGCTATCAACCAATCCATCCTAACAATCCCATCAAACATGTCTATGTAATAAAACAATAAAACCCAAAACATATCTATATCACACATTATTAAAGGACATATGGGACAATGAATGACTTTCTCTTTCTTCTTTATATATGAATCACAAATTCCAAAATGAATGACATGAGTTCAATTTTATGTTTTAGAACATTCATTATATGAGTCAATACCAAAGAGTGAGATGTAACTATATCAAAATAGAATCCACTATGTTATAGTCACTATAAATGATACCTCCGAGAGTTGTAGGACCTTCATCCACTTCCATCGGAGACTCCTCCTTTTTTTGTAACAAATTATTATGTAGACATGTGGCTAAAACCCTAAATATTGGGACTAATTTAATCACACTATAGGTCAAATTTGTTCCAATGAGGATCTACCTATGTGAGGATAAGATAGATCCCAAAAAGATTATGCGAGTAACCAGGGTACCCACATGAGTTGCAAACCTTTAGAGTCATGGATTAAAATAACTTATTATTTCTTTAATGGATATATTGGTATAGTGTAAGGCCATAAGCAACTGATGATGTGGTAAGAAGAGAACTCTGATCGAAACTCCCACTATTTATTATTCATATCTTACACAACTTCCTATTTTTCTTTTAAGAACAACTAGATCTAACATGAAACTAAAAATAAATTACATTTAATCATAAATTACCTACCAGGTCATGGTCATCCATCAATGTTCTATCAACCACATTAGTATAGGTATATTTATTTAGATTAAATAAATATTTTTTATGTCTAATAAAATAATCATATGAAACCACTAGTCATTTATATTATCATTAGACATAACCTCAGTTGAAAACAAAGACAGATTAGTGAAGTGATGGATTTATGTGATCACTAACCAATTCAATTTCTCAAGAATAATAAAATATTGGTGTGTGTCCATGGTCATAGATTTTGGGAATAATTTTTCTGTAAAAATTTCTTTTATTTACTTACAGTTTAATCTATCTTGATTTTTTATCATGGGAAAGAAATTTATAAAAAATTATTCTCAGACCTTCAAGCCGGTAAACAAAACAATAAAAATTGAATTATTCATGAGTATCTAGTAATTTTGAAATCTATTCAAGTTTTCATAACCAATCCTATACCTCATGAGGAATGTTTTTCATTATAGGGACATGGATTTTTCTGGTATAAATTCCTAGGATGGATTCTTATTCTAACCCCTTTATTATTCCTTCTCACTATCATGAAGTGGGGAAGATTATACTCCTTGGTCCATTCCTTAGACCATGTTCACCACTACCTCAATAAGATTCTGATTAACTGGAGGGTTTCTCTGTCATGGGTTTTCAGTAGTACCTTCCCAAGGAATAAATGGAATCCTACTAGTTGTAAGGAACTATACATAAATTTGAAAAGATACAAATGAACCTAAAAATTCAATAGTCATTTCAAGTTAAAAATTACATATTACAACTTTAATAATAAAAAGAAATACATAAAGAAATATTGGGATTAAAATACCATAAATCGAAAAATAAAAATCTCTAAAAAAACAGTTGTTACTTATAGATTATCACAAGGTAAAAGAATCTTTGGGTATAAATAGTTATAGGATACTAAAGACCCTTATATCAATATATTTATCAACATATATAATGGTGTTCACATTACACATGCTGAATATGTCTAATGGTTAAGAGTTAAATCCCAAGCGTGGATCCCTTAATTTACTTTTGGAAGCATAGTGCACACATTAAACTAGTAGAATTTGTCTTTGGGGAAAGTGTTTTTTTACTAATTATGGCTCATTTCCTTGTATTTTATCTCATCAAAATTTATCTTGTTAGAATCATTAAAAATATATTTAATATTTGAATCAATATAAAACAAGATTTAAACTATTTTCATTAATAAAACTAAAGGAGAATCCAATTTATATAATCATTACAAAAACCATAATATTTTAAACCTCTTTCATTTAAAACCATTTCAAAATATATTTTCATGATATATTTAGAAACCATATTTTCTAACGATTTTAAAAATTAATTTTAAGGGGAGTGAAAACAAGGTTTTAGAACAAAGTAAATTCTAGAAACCACCTACCTTGAAACACTTGGAACAATAATGCCCATGGGTAAACAATGATCCCATGATATTATGATTCATCAAGGGATTCTAAATAAATAGTTCCCAATAATAAATATCTAAATTGACATGTTTATAATCATATAAAACCTAAAGAAACAATTACCATGATTATTTACAAGAAACATACCATAATAATTGGAGATTAAACCAACACCTTCAATTTTATATGGATGTAAAAGAATAATATTAGAAAGCCAGATCCAACAATTAATTCCATTAAACAATTTGTCCCATAGAAGGAAATAAGGAAAAATAGAATAATAAAGAGATCTAAGATCCAATGGATACAAACATACAATGAAAAATAACATTTCTTTGATCAACCTTTCGATCTACTAATGAATATAGTTAAGATATCTACAGAAGACCAAAAGGGTTATGCAATTTTTAATGGATTATATTGGGTTGGAAAATGGAGATAAATAATTAAAATAAGTGTTTTAGGAATTTTCATAGGAAACAAAAAACATATAACCACACTATATGACATAGTCTATAGTTCATGGGGGACTAATATAGAACAAAATTATTTAATATAGTAAAGGACTTTGTCAAAACAAAGATTGGTCAAACACAAATAGAGAATCCATTTCATGGTCAATGGAGAGATACACTAAACAAGGGAAAAGGGAAAATTCCATAATGTAATAAAAATGATATATAATCATGAATCCATAAAAAAGGATACACTATAGCCTAACTCCCCAGCATAGTAACCTCAATATTTAAATAACCATTGTGTTCCACATTGTTAAATGTTACACTACAGAAAAATCTCCATATTTCTACATTTTATAAATTAGAATATCCACCAAATCTATCTTCTATTCCCTAGCACACCAACTATGAAGTATCCATGTCATCTACAACACAAAACAAGAACCACATCATGGAATTCGGTTCTACATGACCAAAACATCAAGACATATCTCTATCCCACCATAGGAAACTAAAACCTTCTAAAGAATTAGGAAAAAAACCATAAATGAAAAAAGGAAGGTGACAAAATATAATAATTTTACAATCATGATGTGGAGAAATTAATCACATCCCTAAGGAGAATGAATTATACTCTAAGTACATGTAGGTATAATATATAAAATATTAATTTAATGTATTCTTTTGAAGTGTTTCTCATTAATGTATGAGAATTTATAATGAACATGAGTATACAATTAAAAATAATAATATGTGATGAATCACAATTGGGATTTAAGGATAATCATGTAGTGATCATAACATCAGAATTAATTGAGATTAAATTGAGAATACATTTCACTGTATAAATCATGGAGTTTTCCATAATTATTATTTTATTAATATTCATGAAATATTATACAAATATTAAAATATTTAGGAATAGATAAAAAACATAAAATAGAATTTATTTATATCCCAATACAAAACTGTAGTGATTATTTTGTTATATATAGAATGGAGGAACCCAATAACAGTTATAATATCTTATGCATTGAAGAAATGACGTGAGAAAAAATAATGTGATTCATTGTTATAGTGAAAGGGATCTTGGTGAAGTTATCTTTAAAGAGACAGTATGTATATAATTAATAAAGAATAAGGATTACTGTCCAAAATAAGGGAAGATATGTTCGAATTCCCATTCAATGAAATATTCTATAGGACCATTGAAAAGATATTGGGTGGCAGTATAAAGATCCCATTAGGAGGTTGAAAGAGGAATATTTATATGATATAACATTAATTGGATATATTCTTATAAAATGGACTCATCATTAGGTGAATACAATGAATAATAGAATAGTAGATATTTAGATACATTTTCAAGTTGTTAATTTTGGAGATTAATCATCATGATTTTTTGGATAGAGCTTGTGATTTGTATTGAAGTGAATTATGGTGGAGAAAGTAGGCTGCGGAACATCATGTAGACCATTCAAGGAGTTGGATTTCAAGGTCAATCAAAGTATATCATTATATTCTTTGAATTTAATATTTTCAATAATTTAGTAAAGTTGAGAGACAGGATGAATATATTACCTGGCTTTAAATAACCCTAGTGGTTGATTAAAATTAATGAAATCATTAAATTAAAAAGGATCACAGATTCGAACAAACCCCCACTTTGTGATCACACCAAATCTGGGAACAACACTATTAAATGTGGGTCATTATTTATGATTTCCACAACTTAGATTACAATTTTCCACATTCCAAAATTGACAACATGATGATCATACTTACATTGTATATACTATATTCTTTCCAATGGGATGGGTATTATACCCATACATGGTAGAATAATTGTTCCCTGGATAATGATCTAGGATTAAAATGTGTACATAGTGTCCTCCCATTATAAAAAATTATATATATTATAATTATTTTTATATTATATTATTTATTATTAGTTGGTGGTATTTTTTACCATAGTAGGTGAAGTAAATGTTAATATATTTTTACATTTATAAACAAATTTCATCAATACAATGGATTATTGTATTTTTTATTTTGGATTTTAGTGGTGGCCTATCGAGACATTATATTCACACCATAAATTAACACATTAGTGGAAAAAAACTTAATATGATTTATGTCTAACAATTTCTTATACTAGATGTTCAGATATTATATTTAACTTCAATTTCTTAAATTATAACTCAAACATAATGAGTTATTGGATCATGGAAGACCATAGTTAACAAGAGGACTTTTTGACACATTTCAAAATTATTTAGTTGTTTAGTTTTTTGGATTTTTTAATAATCAGTTTATGTTTTCGTACTGTATATATGGGGAATATTTTTCATAGATATTTTTTATTGTTTTTATTCATATAGATTATAGTTTTATTATTACAAAATTGTACAAATTTTCCCCAATATAAATATTACTGCATTTGGAAAATAATGTGTAAATTTATTTTTAGAAAAGATCGACATATAGATGATTCATGATGTATTTTTATAGAATATTTGAATAAATTATCTTATTTATTCAAGAGTGTAAATAATTTTCCAATTATACCCCAATACCCTTGACTCCAGTTAGAATTCCTATGAGACTGGGTAATTTTTTTATGTCCAGTGGAAGACTTATTCAATACTATTTGGGGATCAAGGTTATGTTTTCATAATATTTATCAAAGTGGTTTTTTGATCATTTTTATTATTCTATAGATAAGATATATGATATGAGGACTTGGTATGAAACGAATAAAAATCATTTCAATCCTCATTATGGAAGCATACATAGTTACTAATGGATGTATGAATATTTAGAAAACACCATAAGTACAAGTGATATTTCAATTAAAACATCAGAATGATGAAATGATAGAGGTAGAGATGTTTTATAGGATATATTCTAGAGTAAAATTCATCATTGGTTCATCCATTATTTGTATAGTTCCACATTTGTATAAGTTCATTTTATTTTATTTCTTATCAATATTATATATCAATAACATTAATTAATTTAAAGTAACTAATAAAGTAATAAATATTTTATTAAAGACCTTATTTACGAGGATATTATTAACTTCGGTCATTCAAATTTGTGTTTTATTTATATTTATGAATTTTTAATTTATTTTTAATATAATATTATTGATTATTTAAAATTTTTTTAGGGATATATTTGTAGTCATGATTTCAATTTCTTAGAGATATACCACCATACATGTAATATAATCGTGATTTTGATAGTAAAAGTATAAAAATAATTATGTTCTCTAAGTGGATGAAATAATTTTATAGGAGTGTGTTTTAAAATAGATGCTTGTTTTGAAAGGCCCATACAGTTAGAAAAATCATTTTTTAGAAATCTATTTTTGAAAAATTAGTTGTCTTCTTAAAATGAGGCATCTTAAAAGTAGTAATTCAATTATGATTATAAAATGTAATAGAATGGGAACTAAAAATTTATAAACAAGGAACTAATATTTGTAAATTGGAAATCTAGTGGTAGATCCTAAAATTCCGGCCCATGATGATTCATATGGTTAGGATACCTTATGTTAGATTCATTTTTATTGGTTATATGCATGGAACATAATGGTATTAACATAACTTCTAGATGTCTAAACCTTTGATATATTGTGGGTTAGTTTATTTTTAGGTACTAAACATAAAAATAATAGTGACCACCTTAGGAGAGAGTATAAAGTGCATTGGGAAATAATTGATGATAAAGAGACACAAAAAATCTCAGATTCAATTTTCATAGGCTTGTTTAGGTTAATAACTCATATTTCAGGGAATCATTAGTATTTCAAAATAAATATTTCATATTGATATTAAATAATTATTTTTTAAAATATTTAAATTAGTGACATAAATTTGGTACCAGCTACCAAGTGAGGGCGTCCAATATAGGGGTAGCCCCATGTGGAATACCGGGAGCTCATTGGTATTATACCAGGTACCTAGTGGTCTCAAGAGAGTTTTCCTTTTAAAATTGTTTATTTTTTTACTTTCAAATTAAATACTTTTAATCCATTAATGGTTTTATGACCTTTTATTCTCCCAAACATTAATTACAGGGGAACACTTTCTAATTCCTCTACATTTCTCCCTCTCATTCCTCCACTTCATTAAATCCATTTCCAAGGAATATTGGCATAAAAAGTCCAAGTTATAATTTATCATTCTATTCATTCTTACATTTTATATGATTCTCTGTTAATTTTACACCATCTTCCTATTAAATTTAACAAATGAATTGTAGATTTCATTTAGGACCAAAGGGTTTTCAAATTTTCAAGATTGAGGAGTTTGAGGAGTATATTTTCAGTTTTTTCCCGCTATTTTGTTATAGATAAGTCGATAAATAATTCCTTTTCAGGAAATTTTAATTTTTTTTGAATGTATAGACATATTATGTTAAGAAAATTCGTGTAATTTGTTGGATTTGAGGTTAGGAAATTATTAGATGTTGTCTTCAAAGGTTTAATTTAAATATTTCTTATTATTATTAATAAATATCAAATGATTTCAGTTTAATTGGTTATATGAATTTATTTATTGAAAATAGAATGATCCCTTATGGGATTTAGAGCATGAGGTTCTTATCGATTGACTATATTAGTAGATTTTCTAGACCATATATGTAATTTAGTAACATTTGAATATTGATCACTACACTTGATATACAATTGATAATAAATAATGAAAATTATTATATTGGAATATTTTAATGATGAGTTTTCATTAATATGTTTTTATAAAATGAATTAAACTTTTTGTGAAATATGTTCAACCAGAAAAAAATTTGAATAATAAAACCTATATAATGATAAAATTTATAATAATGGATCATAGAACATGAAAATGATCAACACCATAGAATTAGAGAATTTAAAATACATAATCCTCACACCCCATCCATGAGATGATCCACCCAAAAAATAAATATATATTCCAGATTCCAATTAACAAACAAGATTAAGGTCGATGAAAAAATGGAAACAAAAACAACATGAAATTAACTTGGTATATACATAAATCTTTTATATGATAGGAACGCTATAACCATGTATTTATTAGTTTATTACATAAGATATTATTTGGGTTATAAGGTCCCTATATTCTGGAACATGCTCCCAAAATAGAATAAAAACTCTATGCTGTAATGAAAAAAAACCTATAGAATAGTTTCCGTTATAATGAGAATATACATTGAAAATAGTTTCTAACCTCAACATAATTTTAATTTATATGTGACCCAAAACATATATATATATATATAATTATTTTACATAAATCGTCTAATTCCACCTATTCCACCACCTTCCGGTATTCTTAGGAATCTACCACATGATAAAATCTTACACTAACTACCCTATTATAAAAAAAATTCCTATTTTCAGTGAACTGTGGTAGCATTTGGAAATATATCCACCTACTTCTATAGTTAAATTATCTCAAATTATCCACATGCATTATCACCACTTTGAGTTTTATAATTTCTTCAATATCCATTGAGATATTTCCATCTTTTTCAATGTTGTAAATTCTGAAATCTATCCTTCATAATGTTATGAATTTTAATAGAAATAAAATTTCACATCCAAAACCCAATAATCTCCCACATGAGAAATATTTTCATATTTTAATACAAATATTATCTCAAAATAGAACTTCTATTATTGCTTCACCACCATTTCTACATCCACTTCCAAACATCATTTGTACTATTTCTTTCATTCACTATGTCATGTTATTACATTCAAATGAATGAAATCATCCATACAAATTTGGTTTTCAAATACACTATAAAATTTCTTAGTATATGAAGACATATTCTCTTTTACATAATTTTTTTTATATATATTTTCTGCCACAAAAAACACTTCAAGGACTAGTTGATTATTTTTGAATCCCATCAGCAAGTGACATCATATACCTTCTATGTGGTTCCACTCCCATTGTACTTTTACTTTTATATAATCAACACTGAGGTTATTTAATCTATGATAATACCAATGAAATGGGATTTATCTATACCCATAGTATTTTATGTCCTTTTGAGACTTCTTTAATAATATTAGGTATCAACAAAACGTTTATACTAGCTGAATAATCCATAACCATAAGTCTATTTCATCATTCAATGTTGATAAATATTTGTTATTTTATCCAAAAAATATTCATACAAATTTAAATCCTTCTAAATGATCTAATTAATGAATAAAATATTTCGTTCTCTACAAAAATTCGATAAATAACTACTTTAGTGTTAAAATTCAATATGTTCACCAATATAACCAATAAAAACCAACAAAGGAAATTTGGTTTCCATCATTATATAAATTAGTTTTGACTATTTATTCATCTTTTAAAAGTTTAGTTTTATTATTTTTAATTCATATTATTTATTTCTTATAATTCTTGGTAGGGTGTGCAACCCATAGGGAAGAAAAAGTGGTTTTGCAATCCAAGATTTGAATAATTCAAAATCGAATACATTGACTACTAAGATAAAATAATAGAAAAGAAGAAAATTGATTGTGATAGGGATTAATATTATATGATAATGGATAATGTCACATACGAGACATATTTTAAAAGTATTTTTCTTTAAATTTACATCCTTTTTTTGTTTTGGGTGTTTCCCTAGGTTTTATGGAGGAATATATGAGTATTCATGAATTGGGCCAAACCGTGAGCCCAATTTCAAATTAAAAAAATAAACTTTGTATCTTTTATTAATTTTCCATTTTTCAACATTTTTCATCCATTCAAATTCCTACTTTCCCTCCCCTAACCTATTAACACCACCAAGGTAATTTGGGGCTTTTATAAATCCATAACCAGAGTTTATTTGGGTTTTTATCTAAGGGGTTGGGCCTGCCTGAAAGCCCAATTCCTGTTTTAAAAATAAATTTTCATTATGTTATAACTTATTCAATTTTTGGGAAATTTCGGTAAATCAAAGTGGAGGCCAAGAAAAATTAACCCATCTACGAGTATGATCTCTCTCCCCCTTCTTTGGAGCCCTAGATAATCGTGATTTGGTGCTGAACTTCATAGGCTTCCTCAAATCTCCCATATTTTAAGAGGTAAAGTCATTATTTCATAACTCTCTCAATTTTAAATATTTTTCATCCATTCTAGTTCCTAATTGACCTAATATATCTTGTACGAACGAAACCTAAATTTGGCCTCTTTTAAATTTCATCTACTAGTGTTTTGGAGTGATTAATACAAGATACTTCAAGTAAGTGAGCACTTTTCATTCCTCTTCCAAACTACTTAGGGTTTCATTCTTTTTTCTTAGGGTTTATTTGGTTATAATTTAGTTTCATAATGCCCATAAACTAGGTTTTTGAACCTAGGGTTTAACATTGAGCATTCTTGGCCAATATTTTTGGTTTTAGGTCTTGTTTACCTTCCGTGAGGTGCTGCGGTGGTGCGTTTGAGTTTTCGCACAAAGGATTCATGGGTTTTCATGGTTTTGGTAGGTGATTCCATTGTGTGTGCAATTTTTGTAAATTATCTTACTGGGTTCATGGTACCTTAATGTTTATTTCACTGTAATGTTTCTATAAAAATTGTTTTTAGTTGCATTTATAATGAAAATGAATTTTATGTTCCAATTTTTTGTGAAATTGGGGGTTTTTCAATCAAATAATTTATTGGTTCATTTTTGGCTGACCTATAAGTAATTATTTGATTTTAATGAACAGTAATACGACTGAAAATAATTTTTTGATGATTGTATCATGTGTTTGTTGCTGTGAAAGGTGGTTTTAATGGTGTTTGTGAGACACATGAATTTCTATGATCCGTGTTGTGTAAAAATGGAGGTTTTACAATGATGTTACTTCTTGAACCATATCAGGATTCCCTAAAAATGATATTTTGTTTTAATTTAAATGTATTGGGATGCCCTTTATGTTTTGGTAATTCAAAATGTGCACATAGTTTGCAATTGTTGTTTTCAAGGTGTTTTTTTTGTGCAAAACACTACATGATTTTGAGGAATTGTTTTATTAAAAATAAAAGTGCTATATTGTGTGTTTTAAGTGGTATAAAAATGTGATAGATAATATATTGATTGTGTGTGACCATTAGTGGTGTTTTATTTGAAAATGGATTTATTTTGAATGCTGAAATTGTTTAAGCACAAAAGGGGAAGCCCGGGTACTTAGGTGGGCGGATTTGTACTAGTACGGCTAGTGGACCGGATGGGTGTTGTCCCTGTTTCACCTAGAATTTGGATAACGACAACTCTAACTAAACTATGTGGATGATGATTGGAAACCACAATGTTGTGGGTATGTTCTCAACTAATGGCTCGTGCACAAGAGTGGATTTTACTATGGTTGCTTTACATCGAGATACGAGGTACATAGGGCCCGAGACAACCTAGTGCATCGGGGTGTTCCTCGTTTATTTCTCACTGGATTTTTAGTATTTACCCTTGTATTGGGGTGTTTTTTAAGTAAATTAAAGTGTCTATAATTTCCATTTAGATATTTTAACATTCTTGAAATTCTGCTTTGAAAACTTTTTTTTTAAATGAAAGTTGCATTTCTTTGAATTTCATCATCGTTTTTCATTACAAATTAAAAATGTTTGCTTATTCATCTTATATTGCTTGAACTTTGGAATAATTGGATGGTATACTATTGGTCTTAGTCTCACACCCTACTTACACCCCTTGGGTGTATTTAGACTTTGTTATGTTTTACTCAGGTAAAGTTAAGGCCTCAGGTGAAGGCGGTTCGCGTTGTTAGCCCCCTCCAACTGTGCGGTGTTGTGGAGACAGCTCGGGGGTGATGACCGCTTGTCGTTTGGAGTCTTGGTGGTTGTTTTGATAATTTTTTCATTTATTTATATACATATTGTATTGACTATAAACAAATGTATTCAGTTATTGTTTTTGTGTAAACATAGTTTGGTATAAATTTTTCTGATTCAGTTTATTTATTGTTTTTAATGGTTTATGCCTTCATATTCGGGTAAATCATTCCCAAACCTACATAAATGATTCCTGGGCACTTGTACCAGCCTGTGGGGAAAGGGAACGCCCTTTGGGTCATGTCACGGGCTGGGTTTGGTGCCGGTTTTGGTGGCGACCAGATTCGGTTCGTGAAAAAATGGTATCAGAGGAGGTTCGCTCTTTGGGTCATGTTATTTGGGGAAGAGTTAGGATAGTCTGGAGCTAGGATTGTCAGGACTTGACATTTCAGTCATGGGTAGTGTGCCTGGCCAGCACACCTCATGATGGGATTCAAGTCACTAGGGGATGTATGGATTTATCTGAGTCCTTTGGTTTTCTTGGTTTAATGATGACTATGGGAAATGAAAAGAGAGTTGGGAAAATAATCTCACTGAGCTCACAGGGCCTGGAAAGCCATGTGGAGCCGTGGATATTTCCCTAGAATACTCTCTGTGATTGAAAAGTGATTGGAATATGGCTGCCAACCATATGTCCAAGTCACCCACCAAAACTAGTTTCCTCTCACATTGTCTTATGTCTCTTTGTTTTGGAATCTTGGAAACTTGGATTTTTTTAAGAAAAAAAATGACTTCACTTTAAAGAGTGTGAATTTTTGTGAAGTTATTTTCTTGTAAATTGAAAATGGTTTTATTTTTTTATTCCTATAAATGAAATTTCATAATTATTTCAAAAGGGTAAATTATGTGTTTATACCACTTTTGAAATTATGAACTATGTTAATTGGGGTTTTGAAAATATGTTTCTAGTGGATTTTTTTTAAAAAGTGGAAAAGTGTTTTGGATTGAATTAAGTGTTCTAGAATTTTTTTTGGGGGTTGAATATGTATTTTGGGTTTGGTGAATCCTAAACATTTGAAAAAAAATTATGAACTTTTAAAACCTTGTCTTGAAATGAGAAGAGTTGAGTTCTTAATTAAATAGAGATTTATTAAATGGTGTTTTTCATGAAATTAGAAGTCTTTTGAAATGGGTTGAAATGTTTTAAAACAATTGTGAAAGGCATGAATATGTGCTTTTATTGAATTATGCATTCTTTTCTAAATTTTTTTATGTGATGAAAAATTGGTTTTTGATATTATGGTTAGTGTTTTTGAGAAACTGAAATTGTGGTTAAAAGTTTTATTTTAAAAAGAGGAAAGTTTCGATTTTTGGTATTTGGTATTCTCAAGGGTGACCACATGCATAGGATTATTTGGGAATATAGATGGATATGAGGTGGGTTCCCAGTGTGGCATGTAAACAAGAATGTGTGAGGCTCATGAGATACCGTCAGTAAATGCACAACCGACCAACACTGTTTTTTTAAATAAATTTTTTTGAAGGAAAGTGTTATGTTTTGATAATGTATTGTTCAGAGGTATGGATTATGTGTTTTCAGGATTATTATTTTGGGATGTTTTGAGTTCAATAACCCCTCTTGTTTGAACGATGTTTTGGGTTTGTTTGTCATTGATAAGTTGGAATGAAGTGTTGGTCAGTGGTCTCTTTTGAGGAAAAGTTTGGGAGGCCAATGTGGTGGCTCCCCTCATGTGTTCGGTTTAGGTTTGTGGTCTGTTGTGACCAAAAGACCATATCGGTTGGGTCCTTTGGTTTTCTTGTAGGCTAGGGTACTCCCCCATAAAGTGTTAATGTATGATTCATGTTTGGCCTATGGTGATTCACCGTTGGATGATCCTCCAGTTGATCAACATCAGGACTTTATTCTTGAGGTTTGGAGATTGAGTTTACCCCTCTTCTTTTTCAATTATGTGGATCCCCCTATAGTGGGAGAGTGGTTGTGGGAGGTTGAAATAGACCTTAGTTTCTTATGTTTCCTAAGTTGTCGAAGGTCAATGAAGTTCACGGTTGTCATTATAGAATGATGTCTTAAAGGGAATCTGGGGTTTTCTTCAGTCTCATTGAAGCAAGAGTTCATGTTAGGCCACCAATGTGCAAGATCTAGCCAAGAGTGGCTATTATGGAAACTTTCTCGAATCATGTGCTGTTTAGGACTCAGTAAAAGGTCCCTCTCCTTGTGTTTTCTTTTATCCACAGTGGTCATGTTCGGTGATGCCTTGCGATGTCATGTGTTCTTTTGACTATAAGGGTGAAGATTGTGCAATCTTATGAGAGTCACTATTTTTTGTTGGATGTGTGTCTCCCTATAGGAAATTCTAAATCCTATGTTCTAGATTAATGTGTTTCTATATGGTCATTCATTCCATTGTTTAGAATACGAAGAAAAAAAGGGGCAATGTGTGTGCATCCTCTATGTTCTTGTTTTGGTAAAATGATGGGTTGTGGAAAAGCGGGTTTGAAGTGTGTCATGTCTCAATGAGGCCATATGAGATTACTGTATAATTGTTTTTGGAAATGGAAGAAGATGTTCAGTTTAGGGGTTTCTAAATCCTAACTAAGAGGCCGAAGATGCTTCGATCCATTGAGCTCTAGCCATAGGCCCTAGAGAGAAGCTGGCGTGTAGTTAGGATAAATCATAGAGTCGTTCAAACTTTTGGTCAAGGTAATATATTCAATATGAAAGATAAGAATAGTTTAAACCTCTGGTGTTGTCTTCTTGTTCCAATTTCACACATTTTTTAGAAAGAGGTGTGAGTACCTTGTTCCCATGTCATACCCTGAGTTGATTTTTACCCTTTGGGGTCCCTTGTGTTTTTGGAGAAAAGTTTAAAATTTGGGTTAGGCAGGTTGAAGTGAATAGTTTGTGCATAGTTAGCAGTAACCATGTGCCAACCCAGGGGACCGTGTGATAAGAGACAGTAGCTGCCGCATGGTCTCCACATGTCCATGATCCTTGTCCAAGGAAACTGTGTGAAGTTTCCTCTTTGGACAGAATGATCCGCACAGTTAACTCACGGTTTCCCAAACCATGTGAACCAACCGTGCGGCCATGCTAGCTCCTTAAAATTATGTTGTTTTGTTGTTGTTGTTATCCAATACTATTTAGTTATGATGGTCGGGTTTTTTTGGGTTATACCCACAATTAGACTCATGTACGTTTCATTGGAAGAATTCTGATTTAAATCTACCCCTAATACTGGGAAGTCTGTTCGAGGCCCCTTGTTAGTGTCTTGATTTTGTCTTAAGGAAAGTTATGTTTGTTATTATGGTGGGGAGACACGTCATGGGTATGATGTGTGTTCTCTTGGAAAATGAATAATTTTATTTTACCCCTTATAATGGGGAGACCATTCGTTCTTTCCCCAATTGTTATCCTTATTCTGTCTTAGAAATTGAGTTGTCCCTGGTGGTGGGATGTCCGGATTGGGTCACCCCGTACTAGTGACTCAGTTTTCTCCTTGGTGTATTCTAGGTAGGAGGTAGTATCTTTCAAGTCTATCTATCCACAAATTTGTCACTTGGGTAAATTTGGTGTTGGATAACACCGAATGGTTTTGTTTACGTAATGTTGTGGTAGCGTTATTCGAGTTCGTTGTTCATTTCAAGTGGATTGCTTGAGCGTCGTCTTGTAGAGTCTGAGGTGTTTTGTTTTGGGATGTGTTTTTAATGTGTTTCATAATTAAGAGTAAGTGGGGTTATTTTTGGTTGGTGAGAGTATTATGTTCCTTTGATTGATCAACTGGAGATGTTTTTCCTTTTTGAAGCGGGTGAAAACGTGGCAAGAAAGTCTGTCTTGGTCTATCGTTTGGGCTTTGCTTTTGCATCTGGTGTTGTTGTGAAATTCCGGGGGTGGAATGCTTTATGGTGAAGCGAATTGTCACATAAAAGACATATTTTAAAGGTTATTTTCATTTAATTTACATCCTTGCTTTTTTTTTTCGGTGTTTCCCCAGGTTTTAGGGAGGAATAGATGAGTATTCATGAATTGGGCCAAACTGTGAGCCCAATTTCAGATTAAAGCAATACATTTTGTATCTTTTACAACTTTTCCATTTTTCAAAATTTTTAATTCCTTAAAATTCATACTTGACCTCCCCTAACCAATTAACACCACCAATGTAATTTGGAGCTTTTAAAAATCCATAACCAGGGTTTATATGGGTTTTTATCTAAGGCGTTGGGCCTGCCCGAAAGCCCAATTCCTGTTTTAAAAATAAATATGATTATGTTATAACTTATTCACTTTTTGATATTTTTCGGTGATTCCAAGTGGAGGCCAAGAACAATTAATCCAGCCGCTCTTCTGAGCTCTCTAACACTTCTTTGGAGCTCTGGTTAATCGTGATTTGGTGCCGAACTTCATAGGCTTCCTCAAATCGCCCAGATTTGACGAGGTAAAGTCTTTTTTTCATAACACTCTCAATTATAAAGATTTTTCATCCATTACAGTTCCTAATGGTCCTAATATATCGTGTCCGAACGAACCCTAAATTTGGTCTCTTTTAAATTTCATCTACTGGTGTTTTGGAGTGATTAATTCAAGATACTTCAAGTAAATGAGCCCTTTTTGTTCCTCTTCCAAACTACTTAGGGTTTCATTCTTATTTATTAGGGTTTTTTTGGTTATCATTGAGTTTCATAATGTAAATAAACTAGGTTTTCTAACCTAGGGTTTAACATTGAGCTTTTTTGGCCAATATTTCTGGTTTTAGGTCTGGTTTACCTTCTTTGAAGTGCGGCGGTGGTGCGTTTGAGTTTTCGCACAAAGGATTCATGGGTTTCCTTGGTTTTGATAGGTGATTCCATTGTGTGTGAAATTTTTGTGAATTAGCTTACTGTTTTCATGGTACATTAATTTTTATTTCACTGTAATGTTTCTATAAAAATTGGTTTTAGTTGCATTTATAATGCAAATGAATTTTAAGTTCCAATTTTTGGTGAAATTGAGGGTTTTTTATTCAAATAATTTATTGGTTCATTTTGGGCTGACCAGTAAGTAATTAGTTGATTTTAATGAACTGTAATAGGACTGAAAATACTTTTTTAATGATTGTCTCATGTTTTTGTTGCTTTGAAAGTTGGTTTTAATGGTGTCTGTGAGACAAATGAATTTCTATGAGCTGTGTTGTGTAAAAATGGAGGTTTTACAATGATGTCACTTCTTGAACCATATGAGGCTTCCCTCAAAATGACTTTTTATTTTAATTTAAATTTATTGGGATGCCCTTTATGTTTTGGTAATTAAAAATGTGCACATAGTGTTCTATTGGTGTTCTCAAGGTGTTTTTTTTTGGGCAAAACACTACGTGATTTTTAGGAATTGTTTTATTAAAAATCAAAGTGTTTTATTGTGTGTTTTAAGTTGTATAAAAATTTGATAGATATTGTAATTATTGTGTCTGAAAATTAGTGGTGTTTTATTTGAAAATGGATTTATGTTGCATGCTGAAATATTTTGAGGACAAATGGGGATTCCCAGGTACTTAGGTGGGCGGATTTGTACTAGTACGGCTAGTGGACTGGATGGGTGTTGTCCCTGTTTCACCTAGCATTTGGATAACGACAACTCTAACTAAACAATGTGGATGATGATTGGAAACCACTATTTTTGGGTATGTTCCATACTAGTGGCTCTTGCATGAGAGTGGATTTTACTATGGTCGCTTTACACCGAGGTACGATGTACATAGGGCCCGAGACTACCTAGTGCCTAGGGGTGTTCCTGGTTTGTTGCTCACTGGATTTATAGTATTTACCCTTGTATTTGGGTGTTTTTTTTTCATTACATTACAGTATCTATCATTTTCATTTTGATATGTTAACATTATAGAAATTCTAGTTTGAAAAAGTTTTTTAAAAGAATGTTGCATTTATTGGAATTTCATCATCGTTTTTCTGTACAAATTAAAACTGTTTACTTCTTCACCTTATATTGCATGAACTTTAGAATAATTGGGTGTTATATTATTAGGATTAGGCTCACACCCTACTTAAACCCCTTGGGTGTAAGTAGATTTTGTTATGTTTTACTCAGGTAATGGTAAGGCCTCAAGTGAAGGCGGTTCGGGTTGTTAGCCCCCTCCAACTGTGCGGTGTTGTGGAAACGGCTCGGGGGTGATGACCCCTTGTCGTGTGGAGTCATGGTGGTTGTTTTGCTAATGTTTTTATTTATTTATAGATATATTGTATTGACTCTAAACTAATGTATTCAGTTCTGGTTTCTGTGTAATCATCGTTTGGTATGAATTTTTCAGATTCTGTTTATTGATTGTCTTTAATAGTTTATGCCTTCATATTCGGGTAAATCATTCCCAAACCTAAATAAATGATACCCGACCACTTGTGCCAGCCCGTGGGGACAGGTAACACCCATCGGGTCATGTCACGAGCAGGTTTTGGTGCCGTTATTTGTGGGGACCAGATTCGTTTTGTGACAGATAATAATTTATGATAAGAGTAAAACACTTTGAAAATATGGGGAAAAAATATATTGGCTTACTAAAAATGATTCTGTGTTTGTTCAAATATTGTGTTGGTCTGACAGATATTAAAAATAAATACTTCATAATAAATCTTTCTAGATGTAGTATTTTTTGAATTAGTCTAGAAATTACTCAACTAATAAATCCATTCATTGAAAATTTAAGGGTGGTTTAACACCAAAATAATATCTTGAGCAATTTTTTTGCGTCACTTTTTGATTTAAATTTTAAAAAGATTTATTCCCATTGATGTACATAAAATTTTGAATATAAATTAATCAATCCAAAATTAAAAGAAAAAACAAATAAAGAAAATAATATAATCTAGAATTTTTTTTTTCCACAAATATATTCTATCCAAGAACCATTTTTATTTTATGAATTGATACATTAATTAAATAAAAATTAAAAATGAAATGAAAGAAGAATAGAGGGAAAGAAAAATATATCCTTTGATATTTCTCAGAAAAAGGCTTTTTAATCTATCTATATTTCTCTTCTCCTACCTAAAATATTTTTTACAATGTTTCATTGAGGTTTAGTCTCGCAAAGTTTTTTTCTAAAAAAATTCCCAAAGGCTTTTATACTACCCCTTATGTGTGTCTAAATTCATTTTTAGTTTAATTATTTGTCTCCTAGTCAATGAACTCATAAAAGAAATTATTTCAATTCTCAATTAATCATTGATCTCATGAAATATTTATGTTAAATTTTATAGAAATAGGCTGAAATATTATAACTAAATATGCCCATGCACATTGTATTAAATTCAAGAAGATTCACTAAGAAGACATAACATTCCAAAAACATTACTCCGACAAGAAACATAAGGAAGTCACATGTCACTATCCTCTAAAAATACTAGAAAATAAACTAAATAATTATTTGATATTCTATGTTATATAAAATTATGGATCATTTATACCGATATTTTTAACTCAACATCCTCCTAAAACAACCTAAACCATGATTTATTCCTTAGCTTCGTCCTGACATGTCTAACCTCAACTAACATTATAATATGGTTTTACATGTTTTTAACTAGATTTATAAATTGGGACTGGATAATTACATCTCAAAAAACATTCATATTTATCAAATTTCTATTCAATTATAACCATTCTATATGTTTAGTATTTCCCAATTAACATTAATCATCAGAAACCATCAATAAAATATTGGGGCATGAGAACCTTCTAACAAAGAGGCCCCATCATTCAAACAATACAGAATTTTTAAAACAAATTTCCTCATAGAAATTATGACAAACACCAAGATTTAATAATACTATATAACTATGAATGTATCCCGGGGAATTACCACCCTACATTCCTTCTATATAACTGCAAAAAAACAAAACCATAGAATTTAATATTTTAAAATATCGAAGAAGGTTCTTCATATTGAAACCATACATGACACAACATAACTTTTTTTAAACCTATGAAAATTAAAAAAAAACATTCACTTAAAATGATCACATATATGTTATTTCAATGATTATCCTAGTCTATTAATAACAATTTCCAACTTATTCTATACCATCATATTAATTGTGGAAAAACCCAAGTTTCTATGATGAACTCGAATCATAAAATTTCTTAGAACAAATCATCTACCTCAATGTTACTAATCCCAATTCTATACCTGAACTGTATTCAAATGCACTTCTAATTCTCAAACCCTTACAATCATTATATTTTCATCTCCCATAAATCAGAGATATTATGTTGTCAGTTCTTCATCATCATACTGAAATATTTCATTTGATCTCTATGGAGAATGAGGTAATATCCTTTAAAATTTAAAAATCACACCTCACATCATATATAATAATTATTTTATTCTCTCAAATTGTTGGTAAAAGTATTTTCATATGATAGAGACAAATAGTTTTAATTAGATGAGTTTTACACATGTGGTTCTTTGTGATTTCCCAGCGAGGTCACATGATATCCCACAGTCAATTTTATCGTCATCACAATATATAAATATTTAATCTTTTAATCTCATTCAAACTTGAGTTCGATCTTATTCTAAATTCTATTATTATTCTACTATCTTTATTAGTGCTTCATTAAAAATTTTGGTCTGGATTCCTGCAAAAGATAGATTAACCTACCACATGATAAAAGGCTTCTATAACAATATTCCTCACAACATACTTGTATTTATTGCATGCAGTCACATGGAATCTTACATATAGCCATATTTGGGGTATGATAACTTAAAATATAGGCACGGTCACTAGGAAATTTTGGGGATGGTCACTTAATTTATTGAAAGGTATGTTTAGGATGATATGTACCAGGTTCAAGAAACATGTTGCAGGTCCTCACAGTAGATTGCTACAATGGTATTGGGGACTAAATAACTATAATACCCCCTTAATCTATAAATTTTCTTCATATATTATGTAATTTCTCTATACTAAATTTAGTGACCACAAAATGACTCTGACTCATTTTCAGTTAAAAAATTATGTATTAGTTGACTTGGTCACCTTTGTTCCTTGGAAATTTTTTACATTTCATAATAGCACAGGTGCCTTTGAATGATCAAAAACTACACAACAGTTTCTAAATGTAACGAAATTTAATAATTAATAACCAACACCGACTATAAAATTTCAATAGTAAAAATCAATTTAAAAAATTTCCAAATCACATCACACAGACTCCATAAATTATAAAATTAACACAATTTTAGTTTCTAAAATAATTTAACCAATAAGTTAAAGAAATTTCAAATGAAAACAAAAAAATCAATTTTAAAAAATATTCTCAATATAGAAAAATTAATACTTAAAATAAAAAATTTGAAAGAATTAGTAAGAGATTAAATAAAAGTAAATTAATTAATCATAAAATATTCAAATATAATTCACCATATAGAAAAAGATGTCCTAAAATTATTTTTATACTTAAATAATAAATTTAATAAAATTTAATATGAAAAATCACATATTAATAAAGATATTTAAATAATCATATATTCAACACAGTTTATGGATAATTTCAATAATTCCACAATTAAAGCCATAATTTTCATTAACACATTGATATTTTTACATGAATTATGTGAAAAACGCATGATTAAAAAGAGACACATAAAAGTCCCACACAAATAGAATATTTAATATACTAAATTAAATAATTTATCCATTTTAGTCGAAGAAAATAAATATCAATGATGAAAAATTGAAAGGAGACTAATGGATGTTTTTCAAAAATATTCTTCCCCATGGACTCTTTCAAGAATAAAAACATACTGGTCTCTAAAAACTATTGACTTAGTCATAATTTGTTTTTTAAATGATTGAGATTGAAATTTTTGAAAGAGTATAAATAAAAAACAATATATGTAACTAAGTCTTCCAAACATCTGTAAACCACAGGGATAATTGACCCATATAATAAGAAGATAACAAAATTAGGCACTTAGATATGATGAGTAAACATATCATTTAACAAGAGAATATAATTAACCCATCAAAAACCCATTAATAATATAACAATGAATGAATTAAGTAAAAGTAGTTAAACCTGTATAATAAAATTCATTTCATAAATAATTTAATCATATATCCATACATTTTAAAACCTAGTGAAAAGGTTCAAAACCATGATGATTGTGAATCCTATTTCCAATGGTTGATCCAAAACAATATAGAGAGAATATAAAATTTTAACATAATTATATCCATAAAGAATTAGGAAAATTTAAACCCCTAATATTGGAAAATCAGATCTCAGAATTCTAAAAAAATATTTATTGAATATGATAATTGAATCTTGGAAATTAATAAATTATAAAATTTATAGGCATTCACTATTTTTATTAAATAGTGAACTCCATTTGTCTTATATTAAAGGAACATAAATTTTGTGGAATACATAATACATTAAACAAAATGTTTCCCAAAGACTATATTATGCTAGTGCCTTTGAAATCACAGAAACATAAACACTATTACATAAGTGAGCTATGTTATCCCCCACTTGGTTCTTCATGACTAGAACCCTTATAAGACAAGTCATACATAATACACATCTTCATAACCTGGGGAAGGAAAATTTAAAAGGGGTGAGATTAGATTCTCAGTAATGGTAAATTTGGGAGATATATACGAAAAACAAGAGCATAAGGGTTTCATAACATGATAATTTTTTTTTAAGATCATTCCCTAAATATAAAAGATAAAATTTTTATATGTTGGAATAAGGATTTGGAGTTCATAATCCTTTATTCATAAAGGAATCATGATCATAATCCTTGAAAGAATAACAAAATAATTAGACATGGAGTTGTGGAATACATATAAACATTTAACATCATTCCTTATATGTCAAGGAACATTGTAAAAACATAATATGGAACTTCATTAAGACTACACCTAATAGTAGGGACATACCACCATCCCAAATTATAGTCCTTTCCTTTTAGGTGATCTGGTCTCCCATTCATCCCAAAGTAAATCAAGTTCCTTATACTCCCATAGTATATCACATTTCACCATCTTCCGATAGTTTGTCAGGTTTCCCATATTCCCACATTTTATCTGATTTCTCTATGCTCCCATAGTAGATCGAGTTTCCCGATATATCTATTGTGGTTTGAGTTTCCCCATCTTCCTATAGTGGGTCGCGTTTCTCCGTACTCTATAGAAGATCAAGTGATTCACATTGATTTCCATCATTATCTCATTAGATATAAATCATTACCCAATGTATTGAAAGTAGATATAGGTCCCACCAAACTCATATTTAAATAATACTTAAATGTGCCACAAAATCATAAACAACCATATCACAACCCATCAATCTAAATGGGTACCAAAAACCCATAATCATGTCATAACCTATTAAAAAGAGACATGTTTCAGAATCAGTTTATCAAAGAATATAATGTGAAAATAATTTTATTTTATAATCATATTTCCAATGAAATAGAAATGTGATTCATAAAAATATAACACATGAATGATAAATGGGTTTCATAAATATCATTAAATCAAAACAGAAACCATTATGAGATAGAATTTGAAAGAATAATTTAAATCATTACCCCATGAAGGCATGAGTGACACAAAGCGATGTAATATTAGATGGAAAATAATTTTGAAATATACATTAAAACTTTTTCTGGAGGAATATATACATTCTTGATTTAAACATGATTTTTTAAACCTTAAATCTTTATGAAAACCATTGTCTTTGAAAATAAACTTGAAAACCTATAAAGTGAGGTTGAAAACGTTTTGAAAATAATTTCTTTGAAAAAACATTGAACAATTATACATAAATATAATAAATGTTTTTATAACTATTTAATTGAAAAAATAATTTAATACATATAAATAAATCAACAAAATTTATTTTGAAAACAATTTCGTTGAAATCTCTTTTAAAAATCATAATGAATGCTTTAAAATGCTTTGAAAAAAATTTCCTTGAAAACACATTGAAAATTTATAATGGATTCATCAAATATAATAAAAATATTAAAATACTATTTCCATAAAAATGAGATTAAAATATCATATTTAAAAAATAAATTGAAATCATTTTTGAAAACATGGTTTTCAAAATTCGTGGCATGTGTCTCGATGAAGAAAAATTGAGAAAAAACTACTTTACCAATTTGGAAAATTTTGAAACATAAACCCCAAGAAAGATATATAATAAAATGGAAATGTAAATACCAATATTTTTAAGGATAATAATCATAAAATATATTCATGGGTTGTATATACACCACACAAAAGAAACTAGTGGTGAATAATGCATAAATCTCCTAAAAATTTATGTGAGACTAGAAATCACCATAACTCATGTATTGACTCTCTTTATACTCATCAAAACAACCTATTTAATCAATATTATTTTAATATATCAATATTATGGAAAACTATTATTATATCTAATACCAAATATTGTTTCATTATGAATTTATATTACCTGCTTATGAACTACTTCGTGTAAAGGCTTCCCCTCAGGTAATATCTTTTTTTTTCTTCGCAAGTGTATGAATTTTTAAAATTTTTGGTTCTCATAATTATATAATTATTTAAAGAATTTAAAAAATGACATAAATATCATTTATTTTATGTATCCATGTATTTATAATCATCTATGAAGGATATAAATATGAAACAAAATACAATGTTCATGGAGACAGTTGACCGTATATACACATGATTGTTGTTTCTGTTTAATTGTATTATTGAATGAAAGTAAATAAAATATATGTATATATGTATATATACTATTTCAAGAATAATTTTTATCTCATATATAACATACAATTTTACTTAACTTGTCTTTAATACATTCTTTGTAGAGTGTGAATGATTAACATCACTTTGAGGAGGAAGTAGTCCACACTTCCCCGAATGAAATTATCGTATTTTCAAAAAATGGAAAGAATAAAGGGAATTTTTATGTAATAATTAAATAATAATATGTAAATTAATAAATATAATATATAATATAAAAATATAATGTCCATGATAATTCCCAAAAGTGAGAGGGGGTAAAGGAATAAAGAACAACATAATTTCATGAGGCGGTAGTTTGACGTACACAAGAATGGTAAGTTCTTTACCCCTTAGGTGAATTCTTTATAAGTGAAGGAAAATACATGTAATAAAAAAAATATATATTTATTATAATAAGGGTTTATATAATCATGGAATAAGAATATTTTAGCTGCTTGAGAGTGAAAATAAAACAAAGGATCTTGAGGAAGGTTGGTATATCTTCTTTAGGTAACTCCTCATAGTTTACACCAAGGGGTTTCCTTGATAGATTTATCCCCAAAGTGAGGATTAAATTATGATTGTAGGGATATTGGTAGATTATTTTAGATGTTTTTTGAGACAAATGGATTATTATGTGTCAATATGTGGGATGGTGAGTTCCTTTTTAAAGTGGAGGAGGAGAGGAATTCTTGTAAATTTTCTAACAGGGAAGTAAAACGAAATTTTCACCTAAAAAGTGGATCCAATATTGGTGAAAATACTATATAAGTTATGAAAGGGTATAAATAAAAATATTAAATAGTTTTTGGACATGTTTCAAGGTGATTTTATTTCTTTAAGAATAAGGTTTAGTCCTTTGTTTAGCTAATTTATCTCTTAATCACTATATTTAATTTTAACCACATTCACAAAATTTTTTGGTCAAAAACAAAGTTGAAATTATTTTAAATTATTTATAATATTGATTCCAAATTTATAATTCATTTATTAAAATTATAATCAGATTATTTCGAGAAATTAATTTAAAATTAATCAGGTTGATGTTTTGCGGAAGAGGGGTTTTTAGCGAAAATGATTAAAATGTTAGAATGTTTTGTTATCTAATTTCTATATGAAATTGTTTCAAAGGTCCTTGAATTTATTAATTTATGTATAATTAATCTCACTTCACTTTAAAACCAAATTAAATTATAATTTAACTACATAGATAAATTAGGTGAAAGTGAAGTTTCAAATTAAAATTCAGTATTTTCATTATTCATCCAAAAATATTGATTTTAAAAAACCACTAAAATTAACTCTTTGAAAATTTTGAATTTATGATTTCAAAAATGATATTTGTTTTATAAACGTCAATTTCAAATTATTTCTAAAATTAATCTTATTAGTTTTTAAATAAAGACATAAAAGCAGTTCATTTTGGTAAATAATATTATTAAATATATGAAGACTTTAACAATACTACATGTTTTGTTATAAATATGTATTTTAATATATACCCATTATAAATATTATTCAAAACTTAGTTATTACTATTCATATTACTATGTTTAATGGCTATGTTATAATAATATTGTATAAATAATTAAAAAAATAAAAAAAATTATAGAAACACTGTGTTGCAAGTAGCACATGCCAAGATGGAGTTGGGTGTAGTGAAGGATTATCGTGGTGTAGCAAATAATGAAGGATTGACATAGTGTAGATTGAAATGAATGAAATCAGTTAAAATTAATTTATTTGAAAAAAAAGTTTACAAAATACTCAATGTGCTATATTATACCCCCTTAAAAGGTGATTACCCTCAAAATTTTTCATTCTCATACAACAATTGAGGATATTTTGTCCTTATAGATCCCAAAGTTTCTGCTTATCTTATTCTAACTGATGATTTCTCCGGAAAACATTTACCATGTGGGTGATCTTATTTCATATAATATTCATTATACATTGTATAATCTCAATTGGTTATTCTGGACAAGAATTATATTTCTCTCATGGTATGACCTCTATGTTTAGTTAATTTAGCGGGTCAGGTATTTACTTCCTCTAGACAGATACAAGGAACACATCATGGAATTGAAAGATATTTAGAAGATATTTTAAATGGTAGTCTACAATTCTGATATGATCAGTAATGTCAAAGGGACCAACATAAAAATTTCTTAGTTTATCATTCCTCTTGAATCTCAAAACCTTATTCCATGGAGAAATTCATAGAAAAAACATCTCACCAACATCAAATTATTGGTCATAATGAATGTTATCATCATAATTTTTCGATCAACTTTGAGCTACCATGATATGATGTTGAATGGTTTTAACCTTCTTGATCATTTCTTCAACAGACTCAGGTACCAATAGATTTCTTTACCCAACTTCATTCCAACATGTTGTATATATATATATTTATTACCATAGTGGGATTTACAAGGAGCCATCTGAATTCTTATGTGAAAGCTATTGTTGTATGAAATCGAAAATAATGGAAGGTGTTGATCTCAACCTCCTTTGAAATCCAATTAACAAGATCTCTACATATACTATAGGGTTTATATTATACTTTTAGACTCACCATCCAAATGAGGATGATTAGTAGTGATGAAACTCAATTTTGTATCAAGTTCTTACTAGAGTATTCACCATAACATTGAGGTAATATTTAATTATAGATCAAATATTGTAGAGTTTGGTACTCCATAAATCCTTCCCACTTTCTTAATGTAAATAATAATAATATAATCTAGAGAGATATCTCATCTGATAGTGATTAGGTGATCTGAATTAGTAAGGTGATCGACCACCACCCATATATGATTAAACTATTTAGAGATTTGGGGGATTTTATTCTTTTTATTGATTTTTGATAACACTCCATTCAATGGATGAGGGGGAACACATACATGGACCGTATTCATAGAGATTACATGACCCGCGGGTCTTGGGAAATATATAGACTATTCTTAGTACTGCACCACCCCAACTTCTTCATCATAATATCAGCTCTCCACCTATGCATGGCTTTATTGGCTAGGATTCCCATTCAAGCACATGTTGGTTATGATGTCAATGATGTACCCTATATTTCTAACAAATTTTCTTTAGCTTCTACTCTCGTGAATGTTCCTACTCTAAATCCTTAAATGGAGTCTTCTCTATGTAGATTTTCTCTGATCATTTTTTTACAATTTTCATGTGGCCCAAAGGCCTTGAGGAGGGCCAATGGCCTTAAGGTGACCTGAAATCCTAACTATCCCAAAGGCCTAGGGTGGCCTGAAGGCCATAGTAGACCAAACGACCAAACCGGTGTCTTGAAATCCCCAAAGTATGAATAGTTACCACTGCTACAATACCAAAGATTTTCTGCTACAATATCTACTATAGTACCTACTGTAGTGCCTACTATTGCGTCTGATATAGTTCATGCTACTATACTGCTACAATACCCAGAAATTATGTCTCCACCCAGTTTTGAACATGGGTCTCTTGGATGTACGTGATAAGTCCTCACCAACTGGGATGAGGCCTTTGTGGAGAGGTTGTAGGTATTCAAATAAAAAAATCTATAGTGATGTTCTCTAATTTTCATTCTGTTAAGTGTAATGGATGCAACAACCCCATAGACTTTTGTCTTTAACCCTTAACAATTTGTTATACCATGAACTGATATAAAAACTTCATGATACCCATCTTGATTCCATCCCCACATAACAATTCTTCTATGTCTATATAAATCATCATACTTATAGAAAAAATAGAGAATGAAGAGCTATGAGCTTCCTCTAATTACACCTACTTGAATTCAAGTATTGATGGAAAAAGTACACTATTCTTGAATATTATCATTTCATCTCGATCATAGTTAAACTCTTGAACATTTTTAACCCTTTTTTCATATCAACTTCTTCCTTCTGGACCTCTTTAGTAGTTATTTGTTTAGAGGGTTGACCATTCAATTGAGAGAGATGTTATTTCTCTCCATCCTAATGAATTTATAGCTACATCATTAGAAAATCTATAAATATTGGATCTTTTGTGATCCTCACCATGAATAATATTACATGATCATTTTGAATCAAATAATAATCCTCCATGTTAACTTTCTAATGGTAGTAATGTATTGAGAAGACATAATCCTTTATCTGATTTAACTGTCTTTTTCTATTTATGTTCAACTACTTCTTTTTAATATATATTTTAGAATATTATTATCTGTATATATAACAATTTTCTCTATAATGATAATTACCTTATATCATTAATGGAAAAATTACCCCTTCTAACTCCAAATCATTAGTTGGATAATTTATTTTTGGATCTTCATCTTTCATGAGGAATAAGTGATAAACATGATATTCCTAAAAATAAAAAAACTTAATCCCTTCTTGGATGCATAATTATAGATTATAAATAATTATATGTTGTAGGTTAATGCAATCATAGCTCTTCTAAGTAGCCTTATGATTATTTCCATGAAATTTCCTCCAAATTCATCTATCTATTGGAAATCTGAACCCTCCCAAGTTATTGTGGTCAGAGGATTCAATTGTCTTCATAAATTCTCGAAAAACCATTGATAATATCCATCTAATCCAAGAAAACTATATATCTTCATCACTGTGGTTGGTCTGGGCCAACATTCAATAGCCTCCATCTTCAATGTATATATAGCTATTCCATATCTTGATATTATGTGACTAAAAAATAAATCCTTTTTCATCCAAAATTCAAAGATTATAAATATTTTATATAGTATCTCCTTCTTTAGGTTCATTAGTACAATTCTCAAGGGGAATCATGCTCTTTAATTTTCTTTGAATAAATTACAATATCATCCATAAAGACTCCCACGATGAATTTGAGTTAATCTCTAATGACTATATTCATCGAATCAATTAATATTGTGGGGACATTAATAAGACGAAAAGTAATCACTATATATTTATAGTTTTGATACCTTGTACAGAAATATGTATTATGTATATCTTCTTTATTGACCCTTAATTTATGATATTCATAATGATGGTTAATCTTGGAAATGTATTGAGCTCCATGAAGTTGATCAAACAAGTCATTAATAGGTTGAAGATGATGCTTGTTCAATATTTTGAACTTGTTCAACTCCCAATAATAAATGAAGTGTAGCATTAATCCATCATTCATTTTCAAAAATAGAATAGGTACACCCCTAGGGGCACAATATGATAAATTAATCCCTTGTCATGTTTTTCTTGGAGTATCTTCTTAAATTCATTCAATTTATGTGGGGAATTCTATATAGAGTCATTGAAATTAGTGTGGAATTATGTTTGAGGTTTATCAAGAACTCCACTTCATGTTTTGATGGATGTCTATGAAACTCTTCCATAAAAAATCCCCAAACTCCATAAAAATATAGATACCATAGAAGTTGATTTTATCCCCAACCATTTAAGATAATATTCCTTTCTGAATTGGAACTAACAAACATACACTACATGTAATATTTATAGGATGTTAATAATTGTCTTCACATTGATGGAAGTTCATAGGTTAGTTTAAAATATCAAGGGTACAATTTTTTCATCTGTAATTGATGTATGATTTATGAATAGAAGTCTAATCCATTCCCAAGCTGACATAAAATACAACTAGGTGAAGAATGCAAATATTATTAGGAAATAAATTCCCACAATAATCAATTGAAGATAAATCATAGACTTGAGATACGATAATCATACGATAATGTTTTTTAATGATAATTCAACATATTATAATTTTAGTGTAATCTGAATAACATTATAAAATTATTTATATATGAATAAGTGGGTAGATTTAGAATAAAATAAGACATCATCTATTTTAGAGTTGATTGTAAATGTTCCATTCACAATGTCGTTATCTCACCTCTCATAAAAAATACTGAACGCATGATATTTCCCCTTCACCATCAGTTTAAGAGGTTCCTCACACCGATAATCATTGCCTACCCTTTGGTTTGGAAACTAGTTATCATAATTCTCATTCTCCATACAGTTAAATAACTGAGGTTTGGGTGGTTTATTCTATATAGATTTTCCTCTGTTTCCATTATTGGAAAGATTCTTCCCATAAGTAAAATAATCAATTCCTGATGGCATTTCATTTATCTCTTAAAACGCTTATTAGATCCCATAAGGAAATTTCTTCTATGCTTCTTTTGAAAATTAGATCATCATATAAGGATCATCTTTTTCTCTCTATGGTTTATATATTTTACATTGAACACTGCATTCCTTTTCCTTTTAAAACCATGAGATTGATATGTAACTCCAACCTCTAATTCAACATTGATTCCATAATGAACAATTGATTCATATATACTAATGTGTCTTATGAAAAATTCCCCTCTTATACTTGGATTAAATACACTTAATAACTTAGAAGAATTACTTTTAGTATGTATTATAATTTAAAATTTATTTTGTGAAATTCTTGTGAAATTATTCTCATGGGTTTTAAAATATTCATCATCATTTTACTTCAACTCAAGGAACACATCTTATATATTTTTATGAAGAACATGAGGAAATTACACATTGAATAATATGTTCATAAACTCATACCAATTCATGGATCCTATTTCATCTTTCTTCGTCATATTCATTATTAGAGTCCATTATTTGTATGCTTCACCTTCTATCTGATTATGTTCTAGAATTACTTTCTAATGATCCGAACACTGAATAATAGAGAATATATTTTTAGTGGTATTGATCAAGTGTTTATCAACAAGTAGATCAGAAGACCCACCATAATATAGTGGATGCTTCATCATTAAGGACTCAACCGAACATTGTTCCATCCTTATCTCATTTGGAAACTCAAAATGATTCATATGATAAGAAAGTAAGGTTAGAATTATAATGAGATTCTTCATTCCAGATCCCATAGAATTCAGATGACTAGGAGTACAATGATTTCATTTTATATTGGAATCACTATTTCTGTTGTTCCTTTTGGTTCCACCCAATTAATAAAACCAAAAAAAGAGCAATAATTTTTTTAATAGTGAGGAATGACATAAAAATGAATAACTACTTACAATATATCAAAATTATGACACCTTCCTTTATTTATGACAGCCTAGGTTAATTCTAGGTTATTATTATCTAACTTATTTTTAAATACATCACGATAATTCATAAAGAGTTTATGAATTCCAAAAGCATATCCCTCGGGAGTGTCAAACCAGTTGCACTGTAAGGGCCATTGTCATCACCATGTTATGATTGAGTCTATCCTAACACGCCTTATCAAAGATGTTACTCATAGGAACATTTATGGAAGAACCACATCCACTTATACTATCCGATCTGAGGTGTATTTTTAGGAAACCACTCACTCTGTCCTTTACAATAATTCTTTTACATATTCCAATATTTTTTCAAAATGTAAGTATTATACATAGACATGTCCTAAGAGTTCTTACTATGGTTTTCTTTTCCTAGTTTCCAAAGGATAAGTAAAATTTTTCTCTGATACCAACTATTATTACCCTAAATTTTCATATTTTAACATTGCATCAATATTTTTAGAATACATAATATATTTAACAAACTGACCCATAATGACCATATTTTCCTAGAACCTTTTGGAAAAGGAAAACATATACATTGGTACATAAGTGAGATATGTTCCCCCACTAGGTTATTCATTAATTCAACCCTTATTATACACAGTATATATAATACATATCATCATAAGCTAGGGAAGGAAACATAAATATTGATGAGATAAGATGCTCGACAAGGGTAAACATGAGAGAAATATAAGCATAAACAGGAATATAAAGGTATGAGAATAGGATCATAATAATAAAACATCATACCCTTCAAAAAGAATAACATAAAAGTAAATCATGGATAAATATTAGTAGCTCATAATACATGAATAATATTTAAATCAAGAGAATAATCCATGAAAAAATAACATAATAATAACACATGGAATTAGGGTACACACATAAATAAGTAACCTCACTACCTATATGTTCTAAAAGATTTCCAAAACTTAACAAGACATTTCATGGGGAGTAAATCTACTGGGAGGAACATGCCACAATCCTGAGTTTCAGTCCTTCCCATTTTATAGATTTAATTTCAATATATTCTCATAGTTTATTGGGTTAACCCATCATCACATAGTGGACCAGGTTTCCATATATTTACATAGAGGATTGGGTTTCCCCATCTTCCCATAGTAGGTCTGGTTTCTCCATATTCCCATTGTAGATTTGGTTTCCTTATCTTTCTATAGTGGATTGGTTTTCCGAATCTTTCCATATTTGATTGAGTTTCTCTATATCTAAATATATGATATGGTTTCACTATATTCCCTTAGTGGACTGATTTCCCCCTTCTTCCCATAGTGGATCATTATTCCCCACCTTCCATAGTGGATCTAAACAGTCAAATTTATTCCCATAATTATCTCATAAGATATAAATATTTATCCAATTTATTAGAGGGATATATAGTTTACAACCTTATCAAAATGAATTCATACATACATGTGACAAAAGATCATAAACAAACTTATCATAAACTATGAAATTAAATAGTTATAATAAACATTTACTCATAACATAACCTATAGAAAAAGGATTGGTTTCATAATCATTTCATCAATGCATATCCCATTAAAAAATTGGGTTTGATAATCATATAACCTATAAAATAGAAATGGGTTTCATAAACATGTTTCCCACGAAAGATAAAAAGTATTCAGAAACATCATGCGATCAAAATATAAACCTTTCAAAGAAATCATATGAGTCGAACCATTATATCATTTCCTTAGAAAGAAATGAGTAACACCAAACGATGTCACCATATATGGAGAATTATTTGAAAAGATCTTTTAAAAACATTATTGAGGAATATATCCTTTATTCTCTAAAAATTTATTTTTAAACAACAACACCGTCTTAAATACATTTTCATTTAAAATATACTTAAAAAAATATAAATACAGCTTGCAAACACTTTTAAAACCATTTCTATAATGACACTTTGAAAACATGTATAGTAATATTCAAAAATAATTAAAACCATTTCTTTGAAACCATTTTTCGAACCTATAAATAATTCTTTAAAACATTTTGAAAACCATTTCATTGAAAACACATTGAATACATATAAAGAATACATGAAAATATTTTGAAAACCATTTCATTGATTTTTTTTAAAAAAATATAAATTAATTTTTTTAAAACCATAAACATTTTTAAACACCATTTTCATTGGTAATAATCATAAAATATCATCTTTAATATATAATTCAAGTTTTAAACATGGATTTTAAAAATTCATGGCATGTGTCTGAGAGAAGGAAAATTGAGGCAGAACTATCTTACCGATTTGGTAACTTTTGAAACATAAACACCATTAAAGAGATATAATAAAATGGATATTAATTTAAACATATATTTCAGAATAATTATTATATAATATATTCCTGGTTAGTATATACACTACATAAATGAAATTAGTGGTTAAAAATTCATAAATATCATTGAAATAAAACAGATACTAGAAATCTGCTTACTGTGTGTCCTGACTCTTTGCATACTCATAAAAACCTCATATATAATAAATATTATTTTATTATAAATAATATAAAGAACCATATTATTGTATCTAATATTACATCTGGATTTATTATGAAATTATATTACTCTTGTTTAAACAATTCCTTGTTAAGGTTTTTCTTTGGGTAATATCTTCATTGTTCTTCATGTGTGTCTTAATTTGTAATATTATTTGTCCTCTTAAATATTTACTGATCTAAACAATGAAAAACATGATACAAATATCATTTATTGAATTTATAAAGATATTTATAATAATCTATGAATTATATTAATATGAAATGGAATATGCTGTTCATGGAGACAGTAGGCCATACACATGCATGAACATTGTTTTCGTTTAATTATCATATTTAATAAAAGAATGTAAATGATGTATATGTATATATAATAACTAAATAATAATAATATATTTTATATAAAACATATAAATTTACTTAACACCACATTAATACATTCCATTTAGAGTTTGAACCAATCACGTAGCTTTGAAGAGGCAATAGTCCACACTTTGCGAAAAAAATTAATCATATTTCCAAAAAATGAAAAAAGAAGATTTGTGTTAGATAATAAATAAATATGAATAATTAAATAATGAAAATCATATATATCAAATAAACATATATTTTACATCATAATTCCCAACCGTGAGAGGTGGTAATGGAAAAACTAACAACATCGTTTCATGAGGAGATAATTTCTTGTACACTGGAACAATAATTTCATCCCCCAATTGATGGTAGTGTGTATAAGTGAAGGTGTAAACATAGAATAAAAAATATCAGTAAATTTTGGATACTTTTGTTATTATATAATAAATTAATAATAATTTTTGTGGTGGTGGATAATGTAAATAAAACAAAGGAATTTGAGGAAGGACGTTACCTCTTCAATGGAAACTCCTCTTGGTTTTCCCAAAAGGGTTTCATTGGATGGATTATGCCCATGTATAGGATTCTAAGAAGAGGGAAGTTATTTTAGATAATTATTTTATCAGATTTTGGGTGAGACAAATGGGTTGGTAATCATGAATAAGTGGATGGTTAATTCCTTTTTATAGTGGATAAAGAGTAACATTATTGTAAATTTTGAAAAATGGAATTACACCTACATTTTTACCATGAAACATAAATCCAATAATGGAAAAAATATTATACAAGGAAGTATAAAGAATAAATATGAACATCCAATGTAATTTCAAAAATATTTTAGGTCATTTTGGTATTTATTATTATGGTTTAGTCCTTTGTTAAGATAACTTTTCCCTTAATCAAGGTAGTTAATTTTAATCACTTTCATAATTTTTTTGGTCAATTTTTTTGACCTTATTAGAATATATAAAATATTAACATTCCAAATATGGAATCTATTTATCCACAATTCACATCATAGAAGATGAGGAAATTAATTTAAAATTAATCCCATAGACGTGTCACAAGACAAGATTTTTTTAGTAGAAACATTATAAATTTTGGAATGGTTTGATATCTAATTTCAATGTTAAATTTGTTATAATGACCTTTTTTGGATTAAATTTTTTTAAATTAATTTAATTTCACACAAAATATAAATTAAAATATAATTAAACTGTATTTATTAATTAGATGAAAGGGTATTTTTTATTTATAATTAAATATTCTCCACCATTCATCCAAAAACGTAGTTTTCCATAAAAATAATTATAATTCACACCAATATAATTTGAAAAAAGAAATTAAAGAAATTATTTTTATTCTATAAGTTTAAATTTAGATAATTATCAAAAATTAATTTTTTTATTGTGTGCATAAAAACATAAAAAACAATCAATTTGGTAAAATATTATTTTCAAACATATAAAGACATTACCATTATTACATGATTTACTATTAATATATTTTATTTTTATAAATTCATTATAAATAATATTTAATTTTTTTTATTATTCATATAAAAAAGTTTTCTAGCTAGGTTATAACTATATCATATAAATAATTATAAAAAAAATTATGTTTCATTGAAACTCAGTGTTGTTTGAAGCGCAAGCCTAGTCTGTGTTTCATGGAGTACAATGTAATATTGGTGTATAATATAATGAATTTTTGATAGAGTGTAGAGTGAAATGGATGAAATCAAATAAAATTAATCAATTCTAAAAATTTTCACAAAAACACTCATGGTGTTACAAATTACATTACACTAAAATTTAGAATAACTAAAAAACCCTACAAGAAACCCAAAATTTCCCCAATTATTAATATTAATGTGGAAGAAAAAATCTAATAATTTTGCATAATATTAGTTTTCTAATTAAAATTCTCGACTATATTTTCCAGATTCAAAACATAGTTTAAGAATGACATTTTCTACAAACCCAGAATTTTTAAAATATATTTAAAAATTTATAGGAAGGATATTTAAGGAATAACATAATAATTTTCAATAAAGTTAAAAATAACATCATTCAAATAATTTAGAATAAAAAGTCCTAAAACCAAGGAATTTAAAAGGTTTTCCGTTGGTATGAAGGAATATTTTAATAAGATTTTAAATACTTTAAAAATTATCATTCTAAACATATAAAAATAAATACTGAGTGACTTAAATAAAAATAGCCATGGAAATAATCCCCCACACATTATTTAATATTTTGAGAACAATTAAGAAGGAAACCACTATCATGGAACCATGAAAGAATATTTTGAAAAAAAATCAACTTATAATGAAAATTTAGTATCCCTTCATTTTTAAGAATATTTTATTTTTGATAGTGAAACAAAAGAAGCATCCATTTTAACGTGAGCAAACCCCACTTTTTATTAATATTAATGTTCCTAATATTTAAATATATAATAATTATATTTCTATAATTAATTCACTAATTTAAAGGTAACCTGATGTAGAGGTTAGAGATTTTTATCTAGTAATGATCCAACATAAATCATCACATCGACATGAAGAAAATCAGGACAATTATTTTATTTTATTAGGAAACTAACAACCTTGTTTAAGAAAAGAGAGGGAGACCAAGAAATTAATACAAATATATTTCAAAGAGTAAAACAACGATCACAAAAAAAATATTCTTAAAAAAAATTACTCCCAAAATAATGGCCATGGGTTTACTCCAATGAAGCACTAAATATATATTCATTCATCAGACTTTAGAGAGAACTCAATTTTATAAAATAAAAATGGTATCAAAGACCCATTTATTCCCTTTAAATTAGTACCTCATACATTGACCATTAACTAGAGTTGGTATTTTTATCTCTTATAAGTTAAATAACCCGATTTATAAGGACTCGAAGGATAGTGAAAGGTCTTTAAGAGATGGATTGAGGCATCTAAGAAACAATTATATGTTCAAAACTAAAAATTAAAACCATATTTCCAATAATAAAATCTATATTTTTATTTATGGAATCGTAGTCTTTTTTATCTATCTTTTTATAAATCCTATAATTATCATAGGATTCTTTATTAGTCTGATCTAATTCACTAAAATCAAATGGTATTCATTCCAGGGAAGCCTTGAAAACAATGTTAAATGTCTTAACTACCAAAAATGACTTGTTTTGTAGCAATATTGGTAAATGACATGAATTTAACAACAAAATAATATTTGGATATAATAGCAGTTTTGAATTAAAATTCAGTATTTTCACTATTCATTCAAAAATTGTTTTTTAGAATAGTCCCTAAAATTCACTCAAATATTATTTTGACATTATAAATTAAATAATGATATTTATTTTTTAGAATTAAATTTAAAAAAATTAAAAAAAAATTGTATTATTTTTTATATATAGTTATAAAACATAGTTCACTTGAGAAAATTATATTTTCAAACATATAAATACTTTACCAATATTACATAGTATGTCATCAGTATGTTTGTTTTATATAAAACTATTATATAAAAAAATTAAAATAAGTTATTACAAATCATATTATTATGTTTAAAAGCATGGTTATAACTATCTCATTTAAATAATTATAACAATAAAACGATGTTTCATAGAAACATTGTGTTACATATAGCGCAATCCATGTTGTTGTTCATTATAATAAACTCTTATCTTGGATTATTTTATAATTAAATTTTTACTTACTGTAGCATGTAATGCACAACATCAAGTAAAATTTATTTATTCAAAAAAAGGTTAACAAGAAATGAAAGGTTTTATATTCTCCCCCCTTTAGAAAGAATTACTCAAAATTAATAATTATAATACAAAAAATTATTAAATTTATACCTCATCACATCCTCATGTTTGAACATATATTCTCTTAACTGGTTATTTCTTCAAAAAACATTATCCAAGTGATTGACCATATTTCATAGAACATTATTTTTACTATCTAGAATTTCAATTGGTTATTCCATGTAGGAAATATCTTACTGCAATGGTATGACCTCTAAGTGTAGTACATGTGACGAGTCAGGTATGTACTTCCACAGTAAAGATATAAGGAACCCAACATTAACATGATAGATATTTGGAGGATGTTCCAATTGATAGGCTATCTTTCTGATATGGTCAAGAATCTCAATTGTACAGATATTCCTAGGTCTTAGTTTACCATTCTTCATGAATCTCAAAACCATATTACATGGTGAAATTAATAGAAAAAACAACTCACCACTTTCAAATTTTAGGTCATGATGATGGTTAACAGAAAAAACGTTCTACCGACAATGAGCTTCCTTGACATGCTGCTGAATGGTTCGAACCTTCTCATCCATTTCTTCAGCTATCCCAGGTTTAAATATATTTCTATCCCTAAGTACATTTGTACATATTGGTTCCCTAAATTTATTCCCATGAGGGGCTTCACAAGAAGAAATCTAAATTCAAGAGTGAAATCTATTATTGAATGAAAAATCAACTAATATAAGGTGTTGATATCAACATCCTTTTAAATCCATAGAATAAGATCTAAATATTTCCTCAATGGTTTTAGTTATTATTTCAGACTCACCATCCGTCCGAGGATTATAGGTAGTGATGAAAATAAATTCTATATCATGTTCCTGTAGAAGTATTCACCACAATATTGAGGTAAACATTTGATCCTGGCCAGATTGAATGGAATATGGTACTTCAGGAAACTTTACCACATCCATAATTTATATCCATGAAATCTAATAAAGATAAATGTATTTTATAAAAGTAATGAACTATTTTGACTTAGTATGGGGATCTACTACCACCCATATAGCATTAAAACCAGTAGAGGTTATTGGGCGTCCAAGGAAAAAATCTATAGTGATGTTCTCCTATTTTCATTCTGGTATGGTTAATGGATAGAAAATCCCCTTAGATTTTTTCATTCTCACCTTAACATTCTAGAATACAATGAACTGGTTTAAAAACATAGTGATATCCCAGTCTATACCCTCCCAACAGAATTATTCATTCAAGTCTCTATACGCAGAGGATGTTGGATCCCTTCAGAGTTAACATGGTCAGAGGATTCAATAGGCTAGAGAAATTCTATACACCCATTGATAATATCCATATAATCCAAGAAAACTGTAAAGATCATTCCTTGTGGTTGGTTGAGGCCAATATTCAGTAGTATTTGTCTTCAACGGATCTATAGTTATACCATATCTTGGGATTATGGCACCAAAAAAGAACCCTTTTGCATCCCAAATTAAATAATTGTTAATTTTTCAAAATTGTTATACTTTTTAGGAGCTTTAGTAAAAATTTTGAGTGGTATTAATGCTCTTCCATGTTCATTGAATAAATAATAATATCATCTATAGATTATTCCACAATCTATTTAATGTGATCTCTAAAGACTATATTAATCAAATACATGAAGATAACATGGGAATTAATAATCCAAGACAACATCACATTATATTTATAGTGTCCATACCTTTTATGGAAATACATCTGGGGTATATCCTCCTTATTCACTATAAACATATGATATCTAAAATGAGAACCAATCTTGGAAAAATATTGAACTCTTGGTTGTTGATCAAACCAGTCTTAAATAGGAGGAAAAGGATACATGTTCTTGATCGAGATCTTTTTCCAATGGAGATAAACAATTCAGTGTCACATTGATCCATCATTCCTTTTAAAAAATTTGACATGTTCACCACAAGGGGACACACTTAGTCAGATTAACCCCTTATCAATGTTTTCTTGGAGTTTTGTTCTTTAATTATTACAACTAATGTAGGGAAATTATATAGGGATTCTTTGAAATTTTTGTGGAACTAGGTATGAGGTCTATCAAGAACTAATCTTTACATTTTGGTGGAAGGCTAGGAATATTTTCTAAAAATACATCCACAAACACCCAAACAATAGGCATATCAACAATGTTTATTTTATCCCCAACCATTTGAGATAATATTCTCTTATGAAATGGAATTAAGACGCATACACTTGATGTAATATCTATAGGAAGGTCATAATTATTACCCCATTGATAGATGATAATATGTTGATTTATAATATTAGACGTAACTTATTTTACTTGGAAATTGATGTTAGAATTATTAAAACAAATCCAATACATGAATAAGATGATATAAAATTCAAATAGGGAATTAATAAAAATATTTGTAGGACATACAATCTCACAAATGCCAAATTGAGTGGAACAATAGACTTAGGATACAATAATTATAAAATAATGAGGTTTACTACTATTTACACATCTACTAATTGTGGAATCTTAACACAATTAGAAAATTATTTATATATGAAACGGTAGGTAGATATAGAATCAAATAAGGCACTGTCAGATCTAGTTTAGATGGTAAATTTTCCTTTCACCATGTTTTTATCACACCCCTTGTCAAAAATAGTGACTGCATGAGATTTATACATGACCATTGATTTAAGAGGCTCTTGATGCTGATCATCATCACAAACCCTAGGAATTGTAAACTGATTATCATAATTTCCATCCTCATTAAACTTAATTAACTGATTTTTGGGGGTTTCATTCTATGTAGATTTTCCTCTATTTTCATTATTAAAAAACTTATTCCTATCAATACAATAATAAAATTCCTGATGAAAATACATTCCTCAATTACAACACTAATTATTCCCATAATAAAATTAAGTCAGTGCTTCTTCCCACAAATAGAGTATAAGGGAAGGATCATTCTCTTCTCTCTACAGGTTTTAATGTTTTTTTCAACTCCATATTCCTTTCCTAGTTAAAACCATGAGATGGATATATAACTCCGACCTCCATTTCAACATGGATTTCACAATGAATAATTTATTATTAGATACTAAATTATATTATAAAAATTCCCATTTAGGAATTGTATTTAAGCTAGTAAGGAACTTAACATATGTACATTCAGGTTGGATGATAATTCTAGATTCTTAACTTGCATGTCATGTGAAATTTTCCTCATAGGTACCAATCAATTCATCATCCTTTTTCCTAAAATAATGGAAATCATTATCCAAATTCATATGAAGAAAATGAGTAATTTAATTATTAAAGAATAATTTTAGGAATTATTACAAATCCATTGATTCAACTTAATCTAGATTCTTTGTATTTCTTATTAGAGTCCAACACCGGTCTGACCACCTTCTAACTAATAAAAATATAGAACGACCTTTTCATGATCCAAAAATTTTATAAAATAGAATATATTTTTAATGGTTATGATCCACTATTTAGCAAAAATTGGATCATAATAACCACTAAAAGAAATTGGATGTTTCCTCATAAAGGTCGCAATAGAACATTGTTCCCTAATTTTCTCGTTTGGAATCTCATCATGATTCATATCATAAGAATGTTGGGATAACATAGGAATGATATTTTTCATTCCATTCCTCATAAAATTTATATTATTAGGTGTAAAATCATTTCATTGCCTGTTTAAATCATACTTAATGTGGTTCCATAGGGTTTCAACCATTGACTAAAACTAAAAAGAGAAGAGTAATATATAATTTAAATATTGAGTAACCATATAATCATGATGAACCGATTAAAAGATGCCTTAATTATGAAAAATTCCAATATATATGAAATCATAGGATAAACCTAGTTTATTATTAGCCAAAAAAAATTTAAATCCATTATGGTGGTTTATGATGAGTTTGTGAATTCCAGAAGTAAATCCTCTAGGAGTTTCAAACAAAGTGTACAGTAAGGCCCGTTCTCGTGTACAAGGTTATGATCAAGCTGGGCCTCACACCCCTTATTAGAGATATTACATTTAGGTTCATCTGTGATAGAACCATGTAAACTTCTATTATCCATAAATGGATGTATTTATCGGAAACCACTCACTCTATTCTTTACCAAAATTCTATTAAATTTTTCTATACCTTTTCGTAACCTTAAACATATCCTTAAAAATGTAATTAGAGATCTCACATTGGTTTTCATATCATTGTTTCCAATGGGTAACTAAATTTCTATTTGATAAAAGATATAGAGACCATCTATTTTCATATATTAACATAACATCAATTTTTTAAATACTTAATTCATTACAAAAACATACACTTAATTTCCATATTGGTATAGTTCTTTTAGAAACATGGATATGTAAAAATTGGTACTTAAGTGAGATATTTTATCTCCCACAAGATTCTACACTATAAGAAAGCTTCAAAGAAACATCATATTTAACACAGATCTTCATAGCCTGGGGAATGGAAGATAAAAATATGTGAGCATATATGCTCAGTAAGGGAAAACATAGAATATTTTAAGCATAAATATGATAATAAGGGTACGAAAATGTGATCGTAATAATATAAGATCATACCCAGCTTATCAAAGATCATAAATGTAAATAATGGATAAATATTTTATGTTCATAATATATGAATTAAAAATGAATAAAGAGGATAACGAATGAAACAATATAACAGGAATAAGACAAGAAATTTTGGAAGACAAATAAACATAAATCATTATTTTCTATAAGTCATGGTGATTTTCCCAAACCTGACAGGGCAATTCATGAGGGCTACACCAATTGGGCGAGACACCCCACCATCCCTAGTCATAGTCATTTAATTTTATGATATTATGATTCCCCATATCCACATTAGTGATTGGGTTCCTGCATCTTCACATAGTGGATCAGGTTTTCCATCTTCCCATAGTGGATCTGGTTTCCCCATATTTCCATAAATGATCATGTTTCCCTATATTAAAATAGTAAATTGGGTTTTCCCATATTTATATAGTGGATGGAGCTTTACTAGCTCTCTATGGTGGATCAGGTTCTCTCATCTTCATATAGTGGATCAGGACTCCCCATCTTCCCACAATTGATTCGATTTCCCCATCATCCACATTGGATCAAGCCTACCAACTTAATTCCCATAATTATCTCATGAGATATAAATCTGTAACCAAGGAATTATAGAGAGATATTGGTCCCAAGCATTACATAATGAAACCATTCATAAATTTCCCATAGGATAATAAATAATCATATCATAAACCATGAAATGAAATGGGTATCATAAACATCTAATCATACCATAACATATTGAAAATGGAAGCGTTTCATAATCATTCCATCAAATTATAGTCGGTGAAAATAAGTGGGTTTCATTAGGTTATAGATCATTAAATATAAATAGGTTTCATAAAAACATATCTAATTAAAGAGAAAAAAGTTTCATAACCATCATTCTATCAAAACATAAACCGTTCAGACAAATAATATTAATGGAAGCAATGGTACATCTACCATGAAAATAAAAACTACCATACAATTATGTCACCTGTGATGGGAAATAATTTGGTATGCCCTTTAAAAAATTTCTTAAGGAAAATATCATTCTCATTGGAAAAATAGTTTTTAAATCATAAAACAACTTGAAAAAAAATTTCATTAAAAATATACTTAAAAACATATAAAAGCATCCTATAATCATTTTTAAAAAATGTTTCATTTAATACACATTGAAAACATGTAATGTTATCTCGAAAATGTTTTGAAAACAATTCCGTTGAATCAAAATTGATAACTTATAAACAAATACTGAAAAAATTGAAACCCATTTCTTTGGAAATTTATAAATAAATCATGATAGAATTTGGAAAACAAACTATTTGAAAACATTTTGAAAACCTATATAAGAATATTTGAAATAAATAAAATATTTTAAAATAATTTTTAATTTAATATTATAATAAAATATCATATTTAATATAAAATTATTTTTAAAAAAACCCAGGTTTCCAAACTTCATGGAATGTGTCTCAAAAAAGGAAAATTGAAAAAAACTGCTTTAAAAATTTAGATTCATTAGAAACAAAAACTCAATAAAACAAGGATAATAAAATAGATATTTTATGCAAATAGATTTAATTATAATAATTATATAATATAATCATGGGTAATATATACAATACTCAAATGAAACGAGTGGTAAAGAAGGCCTAAATCCCATTAAATTAAAAGTGAGACTATAAATCCTCTTACCATATGTCTTGACTCTTTTAGTACTCATAAAAAAATCATGTATAATACATATAATATTATAATAAATAATATAAAAAATTGTAGTATTATATCTAATATAATACTTGGTTTTATTATTTCTTTATATTACCTATATTTAATCAAATCCTTGTTAAGTTTATTCTCTGAGTAATATCAGTTTTTTTCCATGTGTCTTGATTTGATATATTTTTGGACCTCATAATTATATTATATTTAATGAATTTAAAAAATAATAAAAATATCATGTATATAATATATATTTTTATTTATAATAATCTATAAATGATAGAAATATGAAATGGAATACGCCACTCATGGAGATAGTAGTCCTTACGTATGCTTGAATGTTGTGTTTGTTTAATTATCATATTGAATGAAATAAAGTAAATGAAATATATTTATATAGGTTTATATGTACATATGTATATATAATTATTAATGCACCATTATTATTTCATATAAAACTTATAAATTTACCGATCAATCATTAATACATTCCAATTATATTCTGAACCAATCACATCACATTGAGGTGGTAGTATTCTACATTTCCCAAAACGAAATTAGTGTATTTACATAAAATCGAAGGAATGAAAGATTGTGTTTTTTAATAATTAAATATTATTATTTAAATAATAAATATAATATATATCATATAAAAATAGAGTTTCTATTAGAATTCCCAGTCGTGATAGGTGGAAGATTAAAAAAACACCATTGTTTCATCAGTCAATAGTCCACCGTACACCAGAATGTTAATTTAGATACCCATTAGATGAAATTGTGTGTATGTGGAATTATAAACCTAAAAATAATGAAATATTAGAATTTTTTGGATACTTAATTTCTTATATAAGAATCAAATATGAATATTTTATGTGGTGTAGAATGAAAATAAAACAAAGGATCTTGAGGATGGACATTGCATCTACTTTGGGTAACTCTTATTGGTTTTTACCCATGGGTTACCTTCAATGGATTTATTCCAAAATGTAGGTATATAGAATCAGGAAAGGGATGTTGGTACCTTACATGAGAAGTGTTTTATATAGAATGAGATCTTGATAGGTGTGAATAAATGGGAGGGGTGAGTGACTATTTTATTCTGGAGGTGGAATGGCAGTCATGTAAATTTCTAAAAATAGAATAACAACAACATTAATACTCTTAAAAGTGAATCCAATGATGATAAATTTCAATTAAAATGAGTAAATGGACGAATAACGAACAAGAAAATAGATTTTTCCAAAATTCTAGGATATTTTGGGCATTATGATTATGGATAGTCCTTGGTTAATATAATTTTTCTATTTATCACTAAAATTAATTTTAGTCACATTCACCAAGTTTTTTTAGGAAAAACAAATTTTACATTATTAACAATTATAAATTATTATAATTACAAATATATAATACATGTTTTCAAATTATAATCACATAAGTGGTTGAAATTTATTCCAAATTAGTCTCGCAAACGTGCCACACGATCGAGTTAATTTAGAAAAAAATGTTTAAAGGATTAGAATGTTTTGATATCCAATATCATCGAGAAATTTATTCCAATCACATATGTTGAATCAATTTATGTAAAATAAATCTCATTTAAACTAAAAAAATTAAAATATAATTACCAATATATTTAGATTAGATAAAAGTTTATTTTTGAATTAAAATTCAGTATTTTTCACTATTCTTCCAAAAATGGAGTTTTTCAAAAAATTATGTAAAATACACATCAAGATAATTTTTAAAATTTAAATTATATATATATTTTATAAAATTATGTTTTAAAATTTTTCTGAAATTAATTTTTTTATTATTCACATAAGGGCATAAAAATAAGTTCATCTGAGAAAATAATATTATCAAATATATAAATTCATTTCCAATATAACATCATTTATTGTAAATATGTTTTATTTTTATAATACCTTTATAAATAATATTCAAAATTTAATTAGGATTATTAATATTGATGTGTTTAATCTCCAAGTTATAACTATCTCCTTTAAATAATCATAATAATAAAATATTGTTTCATAGAAACTCATAGTTGTGAGTAGTGCAAGATAACATGGTGTTGAATGTATTACAAGATAATATTGGTGTATCATATATTTAATATTTTACTTAGTGTATCATTAAATACAAGACATCAAATAAAAATAATGTATTTTAAAAAAGGGCTTAAAAAAGCTAGGGGTGTTACATATTACATTTAAGTACAATTTAGAATAAATTTAAACACCTCAAACATACATAAATTAATTTTTTCCAATGATAAATCATAATGTGGGATAAAAAGATTGATGAATTTTATTTAATTTTTTTTTCAATTAAATTATTCAAAATTATCTTCGAGGGTAAAAACACAGTTTTAAAAATATATTTGTCCTAATCCAAGTATTTTAGCAGTATATTTCCAATATTATATGGATTATACTTAATGAATAATAAAATAATTTCAAATAAAGGTTAAAATAGTATCATTATAATCATTGAATCCAAAAAAACATGAAACTGGTGAATTATAGAGGGTAATAGATGTTCTTAAGGGCAGTTTCAATTGGATTTTCAATACCTTAGAAAACAACATTCTAAATGAAAAAAATATATTTACTAACATGAAAATGTACAAGGGAATCATCCCCAAAAATAATTTCATATTTTTAGAGAATTTATATTTAAAAACAATATCAAAAAAATATTAAATAAGATTCTTAAAAAAAATTCAATGAATAATGAAAACATTGTCTCCATTTTTTTCAGAATATTTTAATTTTGGTAGTGAAACAAAAATGCATCCATTTTTACTAGTGAACCCCAAATTGTTATTAAAATTCATGTTCATAAAATTTAAATATATAATAATTATATTTATATAAATAATTAACTAATGTAAAATTAACCTAATTTAGAGTTTTGTGATGTTTATCCAGTAAAGCTCCCAAATCAAACCACTATTTAACTGGAAGAAAATTGGGACTCTACATTAATTTTATCATGACACAAACATCATTGTTTAATAACTGATATATATACCATGAAATTAATCAAAATAGATTAAAAAGATTAATAAAAATATATATTAAACATTTCATTCTTAACAAAAAATTCAATCACACAAGAATGACCACAGTTTGACTCCCCTTAAGTAATAAATTTATATTCTTCCATTATATATTATAGAGTACTAGTTTTACATAATAAAAATGGAATCGAATAACCTTTTATTCCATTAAAATTATTACCTTAAACATTGACCATTAACTGAGATGATATTTTTTAAATCTCCTATAAGTTCAATACACCGATCTATACGGACTCAATGTGTGGTGAACGTTACATAATAGTAGGATTAAAGCATCTATGAAAAAATTATATTCAAGGAATTTAAAATATAAACATGAATTAAAACCATACAAAATATATTCTTCAATATGGAATAATGAATTTTTTCTCATATTTTTATAAATCCTAGTATTATTAAAGGAACCTCTCATAATATCATCCAATTCAATCAACCCATGTGGTCTTCTTTCTTCTGTAGTATTTAAAATACTATTAATGGTATTCACTACCCAAAATAACTTGTGTTGTAACTATATTGGTAAATTAAATGAATTAAAAAAAATATATATTAAGATATACATATTTAGGTTTTAGTAGATGGTATATAAGATCATAATACTTTATCCAGATTCAAAAAACCACTCATTCCAAGAGTGAGTTATTAATTTTTTTTGGAAAATATATTTTAGCTCCCTCTTAGAATTATTAACATTTATATTATACTGTGGAAGGTAATAAGTTGAGGTTCTTTGATACTAACTTTAGTTATCCTTAAATTATTTTAATTTGAAATTATTTAATGGGTTTCATTATCAATTATCAAAACATTTTTTCACCCAAAATCTTTAAAATATGTTATTTATAGTGAGTCAAATAAAATTATCCAATTTAATTTTGGTGAGTGTTATAGATTTTCACCTACTTAAAACCATAATATACTACCACTAATATATACTCATTTCCATGAGAATATAGAATAGATCACATAAATTTCAAACCCATGACATAAAAAATCTCTACCTATAAGATACCTTAAGGATCTAGGCCCATCTTCCTATCATAATTTCTCATCCCTAGAATCTTTTAAGGACTAAAACCTATACTATTAGCATCCTTAAATAAATTATGATAATAAAATCTATATTAGAGTATTTTTTAGCCAGTTCTCTCACCCCCATTATAAAAACCTAGTCTTAACGTATATAGAAATTACATCATTTTTTGAAATACTTATAACATTTCACAATTAGATTCCCAAAGACCTTATTACTTCAGTTCCTTTGGAAACGTGGATACATAAACTATGGTAAATGATTGAGATATATTATCACCCACTAGGTTCTCTAACACTGTCACCCCTCTTAGAAATGTCATACATTAAATATATCTTCAAAACCTTAGAAGGGAAAAATAAAATGGGTGACCTCAGATGCTAATTAAGGATAAACTAGAGAGATATGTAATCATAAACATGAAAACAAGTGTTTGAGAACATGAAAAAAATAATATAAGTTAATAATTGCATATTAAAGATCATAAAAAAGAATTTTTTCTTAATGATTAGTAGTTCATAAGACATGAATAACTAGGTAAATAAGATTTTAATACAGGAAAGAATGACATAGGAAAAAGACATCAAATTGTGGAATACATATAAATATGTAATATTACTCCATTTAAGTAAAGACATTTAATTGGAAATTCTTAGGGAATATTATGGGGACTACACCTACTGGGTGAGACACACAACCATCCCCATTCATAGTCTCGTTCTTATAAGGGATAAGGTTACCCCATATTCCCATAGTGGTTTAGTTTTCCCCACCTTCATATAGTTGATCAGGTTTCCCCATATTATTTCTTCAGGGTGAATACAGATACTATATGGGACACACCATTATTACCAATCTTAGTCCTTTCATTGTAATGGATTAGGTTTACCCATCTTCCCATGGTGGATAATGCTAGTTGATTTTATTCCCACCATTATCCCAAGGTTTATAAATCATTACCCAATGCATTTTTTAGAGATATACGTCCCACAAATCTCATAATAAAATCATTCTTATATATTGCACAATATAATAAATCATTCATCATATCATGGTCCACAAAAAGGAATGGATTTCATAAAAATCCTATCATAACCTATGAAATTAAATTGGTTTCATAAACATGTAATCATATCTTCACATACGGAAAAGGATATGTTTCATAACAATTTAATCAAATCATAACCCTTGAAGAGAAGTAGAGTTTATAAGCATAATTATCGTGGTAGAGGAAGATGTTTCATAAAAATATTACTCATGAAATTGTAATTGGTTTTATAATCATCGTGTCACCAAAACATAATATGTTCATATAAATAATATGATTGGAAAATTTGTGTCACTTCCCATAAAAGAATTATTAACCCCAATGGTTGTCATCTTAAATAAAAACTACATTGGAAATATCCTTTTAAAAACATTTCTAGGGTAAAATATTCTTTATTATAAAAAATTATTTTAAAACCTAAGTCTTTTTAAAAGACAACTTCAATGAAAAATAAAATATTATCTTGAAAAAAAATTCAATACCATTTTCTAAGAAAAAATATAAAATAATCTGGACATTTTTTTAAAACCATTTCATTAAAAAAGATGTTTGAAATAATTTTTAAAAACTATTTTCCATGAAAGTAAATTGAAATCATACAAAGGAATCTTTGAAACCATTTTAAAATCATTTTTATAAAAAATATTATATGTAAAACATGAAATTTTTTTAAAAACATTTTCCTTGAAAAAATATACAATAATTATTAATCAATTTTGAAAACTATTTGCCATGAAAACAAATAAATGGATCTTGAAAATGTTTTGAAAATAATTTTTTTAGAAATTAAATTTAAAACTTATAAAGTAATATTTAAAATAAATTAGAAATATCTTTATATTTTATAACTTATAAATAATTATTGATTTTTTATGACATATTACATGAAAACATATGAAAGAAGCTTAAAAACGTTATGAAAACAATTTTCCTTGAAAATATATTAAGGAATATTAACAAAAAACTGAAAAACCTTTCTTTGAAAATACTTTTAAAATGTATAAATATATATTGGTAACTTTTTGAAACATGATTTATAAAACATAAAAAAAATTATAACCTTTTTAGAAATCAAATATTTGAAATGACACAGATTTTTGAATGAAGAGAGTGGTAATGTCAGACATTCATAAAAACACATTATTAATTATCTTATTTACAAAATAGTGAAAAAATTATTCCATTACATGTAAATAACATTAATAAATAGAGTTTAATAAAACACCTGACATTCCATGTTATATGAATCATAATATTTCATCATTGGGAACATGATCATAAACAATCTCTATATGCAGTGAGATTGTAGCTTTAAACTAATACAAATTTGGTCATTCTGAATCACAAAACAATGGAAAGAATAATATTTAATGAAACTTAACATATAATGAGAATAAATATATTTCTGAATAATCATTTCATCCTCATTATATACACCACATTGAAAAATATAGTTTCATAACATGGCTTGTGTAAAAAAGAAAACAAATTGAGACAAAAATATATTACTGATTTGGTATGTTTTGAAATAAAAACACCATGAATAAAAGATCATAAAATAGTTATTTCAATACCAATAAATTTATTTAAAAAAATCATAGAATATATACATGGTATGTATACACACCACAAAAAATAAATGAGTGGTGAATAAAACATGAATCCCCTGAAAAAATTGTGAGATGAAATTCCCTTACTTTATGTCTTGACTATCTTCATACTCATATAAATATCTGGTATAATAAATATAAATTTAATATATATATATTTTGGAACCATGTTTTTATATATAATACCATATATTTATTTATTATGAATTTATATTACCCACTTATTAATAATTCCATGTTAAGGTTTCGCTTCAGGTAATATCTTCATTGTTTTTTGCATGTGTATTAATTAGTTATATAATTCTACTGATATTTATATCATGATTTAAATAATGTAAAACAAGACATTCATATCTTTTATATTCAGAATATATGTATTTATAATAAGCTATAGAATATAGAAATTATAAACGGAACAATCCATTCATGGAGACAGTTGGTCGTATGTACACATCAACATCAGTTTCGTTTTCCTGTGTAACACTAAAAGAACAAAATTATATAGAATATATGCATATATATATATATAACATCCTTACTATATAATTAATATTATATATATTATATAATTTAACTATACCCATCCTTAATACATGTCATGTTGTGTGTGAATGAATTACATTGCTTTGGGGCAGTTGTAATCCACCCATCCCGAATCAAAATTATCATATTTGCACAAAATGAAAATAATAATGGTTTGTGTTATATATTAATATAATAAGAATAATTAAATCATATAAATCATATATATATAATTAAATTATATTTTCAATCAGAATTAACAACCATGATAGGTGGTAAATTAAAAACAAACAACATCGTTTTGTGAGGCTGCAGTTCGTCATACATAAGAATGGTAAGTAAATTAATTACCCATTTGATGGAAGTGTATATAGGTGTACATAGAAACTGATCATAAAAAAATAATATTATATTTATTATACTGATGTTATTATGTATTATTGTAATTATAATAATTGAGGTTGTGGAGAATGAAAATAAAGGAAGGGATCAGGAGGTGGGATGAAACCTCTTTATTGGGAAATTAATTTTGGTTAGCACAAAATGGATAACTTGGTTGGATTTATGTCCAAAGGGTGGATTCAAGGACGACTGTATAGATATTTGGAAGTTAATTGAGAAGAAATTTTCCAAAAATAAGTGGTTTTATTGGTTTGAAGATGGGGGAGAGGTGGTTGCCTTTTATTGTGGAGAGAGGGGACACAATTGGAATTTTTGAAAAACAAGTAAGGTGTAGCTATATATTTACCTAAAAAATATATTAAAAACATTAGAAACACATTAATTTAATTTTTATGGGATAAATATTTCCATAAAAGGTGTTTTGTAAAAGTTTATACACCATTTGGTCTCTATTTTTTAAGGTTTAGTCCCTTGTTAAGAATATTTTTTCCTTTATCACAATAATTAGTTTTAATCACTTTTAATAATATTTTTTGAAAAAAATCAAGTTGATATTATAAAATGATAAATATTAATCTTATTAAAAACATTTATGTATATTTTTTGAAATTCATTTAACCTATGTGTAAAAATTTAGTTTAGTTCTATTCTTTCACACATTGAGAGAAATAGGGTTTTTAAACTGAGAATGTTGAAAAGATTAATATGTTTTTTAATCTATATTAAATATAGAAAAAAATTGCAATGAAATTAATTGGAATCATAGTTTTATAATTGATATATTTTGACTTTAAAAATTGAATAGAATAAAATTTAACTAACTAAAATAATTAGATGAAAAAGATTTTCTGAATTAAAACTTTCTATTTTTCACCATTCATTCAAAAATGATGTTTCTCAAAAAAATAAAAAACAATCACCCTAAGATAATTTTGTCTATTGAATCAAAAAAATAATATTTATTTTATAAATTAAATGTTACAAAATTTTATAAAATTAATTTTATTATATTTTTCATAAAGGTATAAAAATGAGTTCTTTTATGAATAAAATATTTTAAAGCATATAAAGACTTCAATAAAACAATTATATGTATTATTATCATTATGATGTATATATATATATAATTATTTTAAATAATATTAAAAAATTATTTATAAATATTCATATTATAATTTTTAATTTCTATTTATAACTTTCCTTTTTTAAAAAATTATAACAATAAAATGATGTTTGTTAGAAATTCATTGTTGCACGTAACACAAGCCATGTCGTTGTTGCGGGTAGTGAAAGATAATCTAAGTATTGCATGTAGTGTAAAAAATACACACATAGTGCTTTAATATATAATAAAAATGACATTCCTTGTTTATGAGATATAAGATATCAAGAATATGAAATTAATATAAAAAAAATCAATTTCACAAAATCTTAGGGCGTTACCCCCCATGATTACCACTCTAAGGGGATTAAAGGAATCTCAATAGAATGGGAAGTTTAAATTAATACAAAACACATCTACACAAAATTAAACCAAAGAATATATTAATTATTAAAGTATCATCCAATATATAATAATTAAACATAACCTTGAATTTTTTATTTTGAGTTTATATGAAATATTTTTGAATGACCCCTAATACCAGGAAATTTGATAAATATTTTTATATATTATATTACCTGACTAATAAATTGAAAAAATTCATCATGAAAGGAATAATTAAAACCAATTCGGTGATCAATTTTGTAACTATAAATAAAATATAATTAGTCTGTGAATAAATGTTTTACCCATGCTTATTGATAATTTCCAAAAAACAATTTATAGTAATAGAATCCATCAACCTATCCTAGGTTACTCCTATTTTATTGAAAATAGTTTTCAAGGTATAATGGTTAATAAAAACAATGAATTTATATCAAATTAGTTCATTCCAGAGCTTTTCAATAGAAAAAAACAACCAATGACTCCTTCTCAGAAGTGTTATGGTCTCATTGAGAATCATCTAGAATCTTGCTATCATAATACTCCACATCTGAGCTCTTATACTATACCTATAAAATAAATTCTCTAAAAAAACTACTATAATGATACATGATTTGAAAATTAAACTTATAATCATGTATAGTGATGTTTGGTGATGAAGTGAGTTTCAAGTTTCATTGAATAAAAGATTCCAAACAATTTTCATCAATAATTAATGATGTATCATTGTCAAAAAATGGGAAAAAGGATTGATAATTACATGAAACTAGTCAATGATACTCTAACAATAAACAACGTCCCATAAAAGGATCCTTACACAAATTAAAGTTTTTAGAGTAGGTAATTTATGGATAAATTCTATATTTTTATTGTCAAAATCAATACCCATACTAGAAACCTTATGCCCTAAAAAAATACCTTCATTAGCATAAACCCACATTTCTCCCAACTAAGAATAATATTGGTCTCTAAAAATCTCTCCAAAACTAATTTAATATTTTCTAAACATCTCCTAATGTTTTTAAAATAATCAAATGATTTTACATAAGATCCCCAATTATAATCACTATCATGTTCAAAAGGATAGCCATCTTGTATCTCTAAAAGGTGGTTTGGGAGATAAATAATACAAAGGGAATTCACTAGTAAAAAAATCAACGAAATTGACATGTTAATATATATTTTTTCTAGTCTTATGGAGTAATGATAATGTTGTTGTGACTAGAATACCTATCCGAAATACAATATAACTCATTCCCTGCAACCCTATTAATAATTTGATCTACTAATGGAATGAAAAAATTATCTTTTATAAATATTAAGTTATAATTTTCTGTAACAAGTATAGTATCTCTTTTTGGTTTCCTTTCTAATGTGAATTTTATTTTTAATTTTATTAGTCACAATAGTGAATTCTACTTTCTTATTAACTACTATGACTAAATTGATCCAAGCACTCTGTAAAATGGGATAAATGATACTAGAAACAAACGTCCTGATAACCCATTCTCCTAAAACATATTTCTTGTTTATATTTAGTCTCCATTTACCATTAACTATTGTTTTATGGGTTTTTTCAAATAGGATACCAATGTATTAAATATAAAGGTATAATCTCTTTAGTGTCATCTATGGACCAACCTACATTAGTTTTGAACTTGTTTACAACACCCAATCATTTTCCTCTAGACATTTTTGATTTTATGTATATATAATAACTCAAGGTGTTAATGTTTCAAATAGAAATGTGTTTTTTGGTTATTATGAGTGATTTATGCTCTGAATTAGGTGTGTGTTCAGTATAACGAAGTATCTTATGCTGATGTGGTGAATTTATTCATTATTTTTCTTAAAATGTGTTTGAAAACTCAAATGATTGTCAATTTTAAAAAAATTCATTTGTTTCTTCCCACTTCTACCCAGTGTTTATATCCCACTACACTGAGTATCCAAATCAATTTATAAGATATTTATAATGTCAAAACTGTCAAATAGTCCAAACAACGCTCCCAAAAACATATCATATTTTCCCTCTATTTTATAAAAGGTAATAAATGAACAAAAAATCTCAATAAAAATACTTAATCTCAACAAATAATTCTTAAGAAATATTCCCAATGTGAACTTAAATTATGAATACATATTGAAAACTATTAAGACTCACTTTATGAAGACTGTTAATTTTGTGGGAAACATCATTTTCAACTTCAAAAATATATTATTCTATTTATTTCTATTTGTCTAATTTTATTTTATTAAATAATGTGTCCTCGTTATCTAGGATTTCCAATCTTGTGAATTTATAACTTAAATTGGGCCATTGTAAATTTTCGAACAAATTAAATTATTCCTGTTTATTTCCAGACATAATGATTAGCTAAACCTAAGAAATATCAATAAGGTCATCTCTATTGGACAATAAATTCTGTCCTCGAATGATACAAATTTCTTGTTCAAAACCCAAATAAAAAACAATAAAATTATAAAAAAAACCTAAAAACTCAAACAAGATAGTAATCTAACAATCTTATATGTTGTGTGAATGATTCGCTAATCATCTGAAAACCAATAGTGTTGGGTTCTAATTCACCTATCCTCAGTTTTTGAAATATTGGTAAAGTGAGATAGTTTATACATGTACCAATATCACAAATAAAATTGAATTTGAAATGAATTCCTAAGATATGGGTAATGAAAAAACTACCCAGATATTTTTGTTTTGGAAGGATTTTCCTTCAAATAACAACACTACACTTTCCAGTGGGTCTATAAGTGAAAAAATCATCAATAGTACCTGTTTTAAACCATTTTCTAAATCGATTTCAGATATGATGGAATCTAATTTAAACCTAGTGTTAATGGAATATGGACTAGGATATTATCAAAAACCACAAATAATATGTTCAGATTCTTTATAATTTAGATTTATCCATTTAGGGAATGAGAAGGGTGGAGAAATGTTATTTAATATATCGTGGATTCCCTCCAACGCCAAGTCTTTCTACTTAAACTTTTCATTTTTTATTATAAAACATTATATATATTTTTTCAATATGGAAGAGATTTATTTTAATTATTTTTTTATCTGAATTTATATATTGAATGTTTTACCCTTTCATGATTTATAAAATATTAGAGATTTTCATTTTTGGACTTTCCAAGTGTCATTTCTGGCTTCTCCATTACTTTTAAAACAATATATCATAGTAAGAACCATGAAATTATATCTAGGATTATTTTCATTAGTACATGGATGGTTTCTTTTTCTCCACCAGCTAACACAACATCCATTTCCAATTTTTCATTTGATGAGTATTTATGTCATTCTTTAAAATAATTTTTTTTATTCAATTTACGAGTTATTATCACCATGTTGGGAACTCAAACTATAAAAAATGGTTCATTACCCCATTATAATTATATTTTATGATGGATGGTTCAAAAAGTTTTTAGTTAAAAAAAGGTATTGGATTTTATAAAAAATTTGAGACAAAAGTTCATTTAATCACACATTTATATTTAAAAGAATACAGTTGGTGATTACTATAACCTTATATGTATTAGTTTGAAAAGGAAAATGTTTTTCTTTTCTAGTAACATAAAAAAATGGGCATAATCACTATGTTTGGATGGAAATGAATTGTCGGTACAATACGATAAATAATGTACATACGTGCCATGGTATTGTAATTTCCGACTAAGTGAGTATTCATGATTAACATTATAGATTTGAGTGGCATATACACCATTATTTCGAATAGAGGTTATTTGTTTATAAATATGGACCCCTTCAAAAATAGTTATGTTGATAATTCTCTATACGTTTATTTTAAATTTTTTTATGTTTCCACTGATTTTATAAGATAAATCCTATAAAGAAGAATGATCTAATAGATTTTTTTTAAGGGTTAAGTCAATTATAAAAATATTCCATTAATAAATTTGGGGAATCATGTGAATAAAGAATTATATATAGAGTAAACTAAACCTATCCCATGTCTTAGAGAACAGTTAACCCATTTCAAGAAAAAACCTGATTATTTTATGAATAATCTCTATAGTGATCAACTTGGGATTACATTTCATTATGAAACTATTAAGAACATGATCCCAGTATCAAAAAATACTTCTAATAAATATTATATACAAGATCAATAATTTCCATTTAAACTAAATGTAGAAACATTAATATATAAATCTTCTTAAATATTCCCTCTTAATGGTAGTGGTTGGACTACACTATATAAATCCTAATATAAGTCTGTTGGGTAATCATTAGGTAAACCATTGACATATAGTGGCATATAAGATAATGACTGTTTTAATTCATATTTTTTCTAGTGATGATACAACAAAATTAAAGATGGGTTACTAGAGACTTTAGTTAATTAGAACTATCTATAACAATGCCTCTAAACTTTTGGTTCTCTAGGTGGAGGTGGAATAAAATTTCCTAGGATTTTCTAATACCTCTTTAGTGTTTCCCTTAAAAGAATAGTTTTTGTTTTTTGTAAAACATATATGTACATTTATTTAAGTAATGTAAGACTCTTAATTCATAGATGATGATGTAGTGGACATAAAATAAGAAAAAAGTAAATGAAATCATAAAAATACCTCTTTAGAACAGAACAAATAGATTTTTTTTAAAAAAATCATATTTTTTTTTCTAACATCTTAGTATTTCTTTAAAATTTTTCAAAATTAATTTCTAGAATTCTTTCAAATATACTGATTCTAAAAAATTAGATGGTTTATTATTGAAAATATCATTTTTAAATTTTAAACAATCTATTTGTATAGATATGAGTAGGGTATTGAACCCATTTGAAATAATAATTGATTTTACTATCTAAGATTTTAAAAATACATAATAGAAGATAATGACTACAAAGACATGAGAACAAAACATAAAAGTAGTGAAAATGATAGAAATTAACAATACAAAATTAATGATTCTAAATGATGATAAGAAAACAAAAAAAAATTAAATGATGGGGAACACTCGATTGATAGGCTAAAAATTGTCTTCATTAATTAAAATACTTACAGGAACTATTACACATTTAATAGAAATACTTCATAATAGATATCAGGAGATGTATTTTTTATATGATGAATAAATTAGTTCCAAAACTAATTAATTTGATGATTTTAAATGAATGGATGATATAAAATAAAAAATTAATTTCTTGATCAATTTTGACATTCCACATATACTTTAAAATTGGAGTATAATTCATTCTCTGTGAATTATATTAAATTCAAAATATAAATTAAGAAATACAAGATTAAATGATTTTATAAATTTATAATATATGACTAGCCATAACAATATAACTTTTAACAAAATATATTCTATTCAGGAATCATTTTTAATTTCAGAATCAATATAAAAAATTAAAACAATTATAAATGCAACATATGAACAAAAGTGGAAAAGATAAATCAACCATATGATCATTCTAAAAATGTATAGCATCAAATATCTATCTTTGTTCCTATATAAACCTTCTTTATCTAATGGTGCATCATGGTTTCATCACCCAAAATATTCTACTGATATATATACCAAGATCTTAAATCCTCCCCCATGGGTGTATCTAAAAACATCTTTATTTTTTTATCTACCACTAGATTTTATACATGACACACTATAGTAACTCACTATTTAATGAATGACCTGCCATTTAGAATATTTCTATCACCACCGTGTGAATTAATATGAACTATTCTAACTAAATTCACTCCCATATATGGAATTAATATTTAATAATCTTCACTAATAATCCCTAAATATTTTAGTATCTATACTCCAACACATTTATTAAAGAATTCACATGTCACTATCAACTATACCACTAGGAAAATTTCGCTATGAATTATATTTGATTTAACAATATTGAAAACAGTGGATCTTCTTTACTGATATATTTAACAAAACTTCTTCTATCAAATATTCTTGAAAATGATACAACATTTTTCTTAATCAAGATTTGTTTAACCTTGTCTGATAATCTCCCATGTTAGTCATTGTTTCATGCATGGTTTATCAATTTGGATTAGCTGATCATTTCCTAAAACTCTCATCGTTATCAAATTTTGAATAATATATAATCATTAGATATGTTTAGAGGAACTGAATAATATTTCATCCTCATGAGCCATTTATCAAATAATGGGGAACTTGATCCATCCCACTATGAGGTCCCATCCTATGCACATCAAGGAAGTAATGAAAATAGAGTTCCTCATAAGAATTATATCAAATGCCTAGAGTATATAATCTTGAAACCCTATGAACAAAACATAATGGAATCACAACCATTGTATTTCTCATATGTTACTAAAAAAAATTAATTTCTATGAATAGAAGATTTCAACTCATCAATGTAGGTTATTCATATAAAAACCATACTTGGTATAGCATCACATTTGGTGAAAACAAAGATTTTATATTTGTGTGTCATGGTCATTGATTGATTTTATATAGTTCATTTAAATATTTATCACAGTAGTCGAATGTTGATTTTCTATATTGTTATATATCACCCTCTTCAATGTAACAAAACACCCAATTTATTTATGATCTCAATTTTTCTGATTTATTTAGAGAATGACATCTAACACAATGTTACTAAACAAAAATATAGAACTAAACCACTTTCAAACAAATTTCTAATTCCCAAACTCATCTTTTCCATCATGTTATATGTCCATTAGATTTGAGCTACTATGTCATTGTTTCTTCACCATAAAACAAAAATTTTAATCGAGATCATCTGGTACCAAGGTTATCTTCATTAAATTTTCAAATCGACACCTATTTTTTTAGAAATCGATTACTTTATCTCAAATTATTTGAAATTAGATTCCAATTCTATTGTAAACATAAGTGTTTGTTATTTTTATTTTAGGCATGTTAGTGGATTGAATTTCAAGGCGTGATCACTTGACCTTCAAACTCTATTATATATTTATCAAATAATAAAAATACGTAGTCTTGTAGTCTTATTTAGGATTGGTATCAAACTAAATTTATTATTCCACAATTATGATCCTATATTAATCAGTGAGTCCTTGAATTTCTTGGTCTCTATTCCTTTATACGGTTTCTTAAGATACCCATTGATTAATGGCTCTTTTTGGTCACATCCCTCGTGGGAGGATGAGAGTTACCACTTACAATCACTTGGTACCTCACAAATGGTTAAATATTCGGTGGGTAGTGACTCAAAAATATCATAAATTGTAACATGGAAATAGTATTGACAACAACATGTATCATTTCTGGGTAATTTGGGGTTGGGATGCAATAGGTTCTGTACCCATGCATCTGGTCATCACGATATGTTTATATAGTGGTAATTCAATTAGATTACCTAATGAATTCCCTTTATTTTTCATCATTATTCATGCTATAATTTCTTTCATTATACTAAATTGAGTATCCTCTTACTAACTTCAACTCATGAGTAGTTAAAAAAACCACATGCATTCATCGGACATGGTCACCATGGTACATTTCTAAATTTATACACCACACAGTAGAAAAAGTTCCTTCCCTTAACAAGAAACATCATGATATCTTATAAATTTAACCAAATTCCTGAATTAATAACCCACAACCACAATAAGGATTAAATGGAAAAAAATTATTTCAAATAATTTCAAATGTCCCCAGATGGACTAATGAAATAAAAAAATTGATACAATTTAAATTTCTAATATTACATGACCCAATAATTTTAAAGAACTAGAAATTAAGATGAAAATGTATATTTCAAAAGGATTCTCAATTTATGTAATTAAATATTTCAAATGAGAAATACCCTATTTTTAATGAAGTACCAAAGAGTATTAAACATTTTAAATCAATCAAGAAAGTTATATTTCTAATAAAATGAACCAAATTAAAAATAACCCCAATTTTAAAGAATTTGTATATTTTAACTAGAACATTAATGAATTTCAGTACAAAAATATTATTTTAATAATTATATTTAAAGAATCATATTTTAAAAAAATATTGATAAATTTAAATATTCCAATTTATAACTCTTGTTTTCAGTAAGGTGTATATATTTTCAATAGAATTATATAGATGTAAAATAACAAAAAAAAGACACATCATTTATGGAGGATCAAACTTTTAAAAACATTCACGTAAGAGATACCAACCTTCTATCTGGACCAGATTTCTTCTAGAAGATTCTTCCCATTTGAGATAGAAGTATATTGATTCAGAATACTAGATAAATAGCTAAACATTTTTTTCTAAAACACATTTGAAAAAATAAATCCTAACATCATGAAACTGTATTTCTCATTCAATTATAGAACCATCCTCACTATAATAAAAATATTTCATAGAGTTCATTGTACAACCTTCTCAAAAAATTTACATTTCTCAAAATAAAACATATATAACTCTTTAATATTTAATTATTTACAACCATAAAAAAATAATTTATTCCTATATCTAATACCACTATCCACTAATTCTACCTATATGTTTTTTGAAATACTCATACATTATTCTTGATAATAATCATCCCTAATTTTAATGCCTCAATATTGATGAATGTATAAAAATTATTTCGCCCACTATGAAAAAATATGGTTTGGCCCCTTTACTTCTATATCCATAAGCATATACATATAATTCATAGGTTCTTTAACATCTATCTTGAATGAAACATTTAGTTATTTATCATGTTAAATCTATTCACATGTTTCATCCTCCAGGTTTTGAATTTCCATCATCACTTTTGTATCCATTATTTTTACCCAACTATTACCCACATGACTATGCTTCGCCTGCCACAAATAAGAAACCGATTGTTTGATACAGATTTCTACATCAAAATTATTGGATGGACATAAAGCTCTATTTCTCAAAAATTTGACCAAAATTGTAGATACCTGAATGATTTTTCAAATTATATCCTCAAAAATCATATAAAAACCAACATCATCTAGATTTCGAATAGAGATAAAGTTATTAACTAACCATGGTTTAAACCACACCCCTTTAAATTATAGAAATAATCTATTCCTTTTATAGATGGAAACATAACCCATAAAGATATAAAAAGTGCTTCCTCATTTAAAATGTATGAATTTTTCACGTTTTAGCAAATATATATTCTCCTACTCAATTTCTAAGAAATTAATGCCAAAGAACCCCCAAATTTAGAGAAATAGAAATAAATTTGGGTGGATATACTAAAAAAATATATAGACACTACCCTAAATTATATGATATTAAAATTTTCTAGGTAAAAATATAAATAATAGATCATTCATTCCACATAGTACATAATGAAATTCCCATTTCTACCATTGTAAAATAATATAGTACTTGTCAATGCTAAATCTAATTATCATGTTCTTCATTATTTATCATTTAAAAATGTTCCTAGTGTTGACATTAACTCAATAGTCCATTATACTATATATATACTAAAGGATATTCTCTAGTCCAACATAATATAGGAAATTAAAAGTTACTTCTAGTCGAGTATATACCATTCATCCAAAATCAAAAGTCGTTTCCATCGAACCTTTAAATCCCTATATTACCATATTCTAGAAAAATATTTTTATAACCAAACATCAATTGAATAGAAAATATGGGATATATATAATCCTTAATAAGTATCCTACATAAAATATTGTACAATTCCACTTTAGCCTTTTTTGGGGACACTTGACACATTTTTCAAGCGCCATGAGACCCCAACTAAGATCTGATTCCAAAAATCCATTAATTTCTCACTATAAACCTAAAACAATATCTAATATGTTTTTTCTATGTTGAAACTAGAAAATTCACTTGATAAAAACTCCATGACCTCAGCATAAAACATATTTACTTATAAAATACCTATAAAATCAACTCTATGGACTAAGTGCTTCTCAAACTGGGAAACCTTATACCACTCAAATATCATAAAATACATTTTATAGATCAATGAATAGATAAAAAGAATTAAATTATAATATAGAAATATAAACAACATTAAAGTAACATTATTTATACTTAATCCTACACCAAGAGAGGAAAAATGAGATCTTTTATTCATTAGAAAAGTTTCTAATAAAATAATAAAATTTTGAGATTCCTGTCATATGAATAATTACATTCAAATAGAAGAATAAATAAATGGTTCTATGATAAACACCATCAAAAATTGTTCCAATTGTGATGTCCAAAATTATTGAACCTTCTTTATATTTAATCTACTTTTATTGTGTCCCATAGAGATATATTTATTAACAACTTCCAATCAGGTAACTTGCTGGAATATTCTCTTATATTGAAATCAGATTCATATATTTTTTTGTGAGATGTCAGAGTAGTTGGCCTCATTACTATTATCTTCTGTGTATGGGGGAAGACTACCATACCTCTAGTTGATATTTTTTCCCTACAACTTCTTTATCACATCAAGGAGGAACATATTATAGAAATTTATTGTGAGGTATTATTTTAATAGGTATTCAAAGGATATAAAATTTATGTATTATTTTAGGGATGGAAGAAATTTATATATTTTTAAGGATAGATGATTGTTCTAGTAGTGAAATTGTAGAATGTGATGAATTATTTTCATACACTCCCTCAACAGTATGCCAATGAGTAAAAAATAAATACCGGGTCCTCTTATGTTAGTTTTTGTGTCCAATGATGAAGATGATTATTTTTTAGTTTATCTTTCCACATCTCACCTACCAATTGGTGAAGGTTGAGAACCATGTTCTAGTAGGTTTGCTCCAGTCCCATATAGTTACAAAGTATAAGTGGGAGAGTATATTAATGGATTTATTTATCGGATTTACATTCACATTCATTGTTCATGATGAATTCTGGATGATTTTTGAGTAACTAACATTCATTTCATCTAGGAGTATTGTTTAGTGGAGATATTGGGATGCTTTTTTTTGAAAAAGATAAAATGACTTCATGGATCCCCTACTAAGAATTGTCTCATACTCTGAAATACACCATGCATCATGGTTTTCGAGAGGATTTATAATTTATATTGAGAATTAGTTGTGGATGAGAATGAAATTCCACCCCAACAATAATATATAGAATGATAATACCATTAAACTCAAAGAAAATATATTATTATCTTTGACTTATGATTTTAGAAGAAGATAAGAAGATCATCTTCCCTTAGTTAGTTCAAACACAAAACCAAAAATTCTTTCCACCATTGGTATGAATCTGTTTGTAGAATTGTATGGGCAGAATTTCTGGTCATCAATATTCTTTTTGGAAATGTGAGAGTCGACCCATATGGGCCCATAGTTAGTGTGAGGAATGATAGAGATGACGTGGATTATCCAATAACAAATGAGTATTTCCCATATCCTCCAGCATGGGAACCTGTAGTAGAGCTATTGGACATGGGAGAACCAGATTGGATTTTTATACCTTTACATATTTTAATAGGTTTTTATTTTGGTGAAAAAAATACATTCTTTTGTGGAGATTGTAAAAATATTTTTTCATCATTTTTAATACTTTTTAATATATTGAATTATATTTTTGGTGTTTAGAATAGTGCCGGTGTGGAATTCTTATCCCCATGAGGGATTAATAGTGATATAGTAAAAATGAAAATTATAACATATCCTACGCATTTAGATTTTAGAGAAAATGTAATTACATCCAAATGGTTTCTTAGATATAAAAATAGGTACATATATTATATACGTTGAATGGGTTTTACCACAGGAACCACATAATTTTTTTTGGCAATACAAGTTTTGAAAGAGTGTAGTAACTAGTAGATATTTGATAAAAATAAATAAATTATATAAATTAATTTATTATCTAATATATTTCTAAACCTATAAAAAACTATATTTAATCCACTTTAGATTCAATATCCATGTTTGGCCACAAAAACTTGGGTGATTGATGAGAATGGATTGTAACAATGGTGGAATCCTTTTATGGTTAGGAGAAGGGGGGTTTATCCCCGTGAGTGCGTAATAGTGATATATTAAAAATAAAAATTATAACATATCCAACCCATGTATCTTTTAGAGATAATATAATTAAATCCAAATGGTGTCTTATATAGAAAAGTAATGACATCTATTAAATACGTTGAATTGGTTTTACCACAGGATCAACATAATTATTTTGGCAATAGATGTTTTGAAAGAGTGTAGTCACTAGTAGATGATTGAAAAAAATAAATAAATAAATTAAATTAATATATTATATAATATATTTCTAAAACTAGAATAAACTATATTTAATACCTTTTAGATTCAATATTTATGTTTGGCCACAAAACCGTGGGAGATTAATGAGAAGGGATTGTAACCATGGTGGAATCTTTTTATGGTTAGGAGAAGGTGGGTTGAGGGTTGGTGATCATGGTACCATAATTCTTATCTTTGATGATGGGGATATTGGATCTTACCAAAAAACAATATAAAATTATTATTGTATAATGATTGAACCAAATATTAGGTAGGACATTGAATTTGTTGTTTTAATTTATCTATTCTTGAATTTATTGGTTCAATTTCGTTATTGAATATTCATGATTTGTATTCATTTGATTTATGATACAACCATACCACATTATTTAGATTATTTAGTAGTCATTATTTAGTGACATGATTTGATGGTGTGGGTTCAGTATTTGGATTTGATATGGGATGAAAACGTGAAGGTGAGGATAGGTATATGATAGTGGTGTGAGTGTTGGGGTTTCATGATCTAGATCATGCAGGTTCATAAAAGGTATGGTGGTGAGAATTTTATTTCAAGGAATGGCTTAAATCTAACCTCATATTCAGAAACAAGACTGAATAACATGGTCCAAAGCATTATGGGATATATTTTTTAGTTTAGGTGAAGGATTGGGCATCGTGAGTAGGGATTCATTAAGATTTAGAGTTTGTACAAAATTATGATCAACAATACATGTATCTTGGAAAAACACATGTGGTGTAATTCCCTTGATACGAAACTAGGGATTTCAAGAAATTTAAATATGACATGCCAAGTGTCTTATCCAGACACTTTGTGACCCCTTGGTCAGTATATCGACATGTACCATTCAGAGTATGAAGAAACAAACACATACACATGAATATGGCATAGACACTAATATAGTAAACAAATATAGGATGACTCTTATACCTGAGTAACCTTAACGACTCATGCATGCCGGGTATGACACCAAAGCATCATATATATATTGTTTAACATGCTATGTGAGATGGTAGGATATGATCATAATTGGTATTTATGACACACTTCATGTGTCCTATTAAAAATTTTATGTACTTTCAGATAACTTGAAAAGTTTTCTAAGGCATGGATTATTCATTCTTTTGTCCAATAGATAGATAGATATCACACTCGATGGGACAAGGATCCTTTTAAATAGTAGAATCAAACCCATGTGAGTATGATTGGGGTAGAAAGAATTTACACATGGGATTCAGATAGCGTCTAGTATTTCTTCCTCATTACTAGGGTTTGGATCCTGTAATTTTGGTGTAGAATTTCACTAGTATACCATGTTAATATGGGTGAGGGATCAACAACTATAGTATGGTGTTGTAATAAATTTTATATTGAAGGGATAATCAAGAATATACTGTGGAGATTATTTTAAATAATTATTGATACAAAATAAATAGACATATGGAAAGATATTTTACATGTTTATGGTTTTTAAGGACCATTCTATAAGGATTATGTAACTTAGATAAATATATCTGGGTTATCTTCTTTGTGATCTTTCCCTATGCACCATCTATATTGTGTTATTGGATGGAAAAAACCCTATTGATTCTTTATTATTTGTGTTTTGTGTGTGTCTAACTGGATCTATATATATTCACCCCTATACAGGATCTTCCTAAACATGTCTTTTGTGATGAAAATAATATTCCCTAACAGAGTCTATGGAGTACAGGAAGTAGGTGGATCACAATGGTGAAGTATTATGAGGATAGCTAGTGACAGAAAATTACATTTTTTTGTACAGATGCTTATGACATGTTTAATCATATATCTAGATTTGGGGAATTTTTTTCCCAAATTTTAAATTTTTTTACCTTATACCATGCTTTGAAGTGGGATACCAGTAGTTCTTTCATGCATTGTGTTTTTACTTTTAGTTTACATTACTACACTATTTGGTGGTTATGATATAAGTGAATGAATACATGTATATTATGATAAGGCCTCTTATGGGTGTGATATACCCGCTATATACTACTCACCAACACATGGTGAATTAATGGTAGGTTTAGGGTGTCACACTCATCTTACTACAGAGAAGAATGGCCCTGGTGGGTTGGTTCATGATATTTTAGGTCCCAACCAATAGACCTATAAATATTACTCTTAAATGAAGGTGTAAATATCCCCCTTGAGAGATGAAATATAATCATTGATGATATTAGTTGATCATTACTCAATAAAAAGTCATCAAATATATCACAAGGATTACATCAAACTTTTACATTTGAAATAAAAATAAATCTTATAGATTCTCATAACTATTGATCATTATAGAAAATTGTGGACATTCTAAACAACATATGATCTCAATCGTAATAAATTATTGATATATATTAACCCATAATGGTACTATATAACCATACTTAAATCAACATCAATCATGGTAGTTATATATGTCTATAATGAATCTAAGTCCAATAAAACTGATATTATGGTGGATTTTACCAAATTAGTACATGAAATAGTCAATTTCCCCATTCTATGATCGATAAGAATCATCTTAGTAGTGTGATTCTTTCATAACCCAATTCTTATTTTTTTGTATATATATCCCATAGAACATATAGGATATATACTCCCCACACCTTCTAATCCTTAGCACCATGACCTCCTTCATGTCTTGATCAACCAAATGAACTGCTACTGCTGTATTTTGGTAAATAATCTGATCCTAGAGGGCGTATGGAGACCTCCTCCACAAGGATTAATATTTACCATAACCATTATTTTATTATCTTCTAATACATATCTGAAAATAATTATATCAAAATTATATACTACCAAAGGATATACTGTTGGATCTAGAATATGTACTAGAATGACCTAAAATAACACTTCCCACCAGGGAAATAATTACTATAGGATCTATCACATTACTGTATACAAATAAACTATAACCTAAGGGAAATAATTAATATAGGATCTATCACTAGCCTAATGTACACATTTTTATGGCTCAAAAAATATATATAGGATTCAGAAAATCAACAATTATATTATAAAAACATAACAAAAAAAATGATCTTGGTCAACTATAATTCCAAAAATAATTTATAATATTAAAAAACATATACAATTTTATTGTAATTTAAAATAACCAAAACCTACATAATAATAATTTTCCCAATCATAAACATATTAATGGATTAAAAAAAATCAGTTTTTCCAAATATGATACATGAACACACACCCACTTCCACTTTAGGCCAATAGTAAAATGATATACTATAAATCACACATTATATTTCTTGCAAATATCAAATCAAAATATCCAAAAAAAATCACATCCTTGTTGAATTTAACATTATTTCTACATGAATTTGTTAAACCCAGGAATAAGGTCCATCGCAAATCATAAATGAAGTTTATTTACATTTAAATTCCCAATATTAAAAAAATAAAAAAAAATCCATAAGGCCACTTTGTTACATACCTAACCCATTCATCCCACATGAATGTAACCTATAGGGAACCATTCAAACACCCATGAAAATACCTATATTTTATAGGTTATTTAATACCAAATATGTTCTATAGATAACCCTATAGATACTATACCCTCATGTATAGATAACAATAAAAAACATTATAATAAAAAATAAAAACAGTCATCATAAAAAACAACATAAATAGACATTATATCTATGAGCAAATCACATGAAAATTAAACTCCACATTCCATATAAAATAAATATTTTAATTTGAATTTAGTTATATAATATTAAATATATTCTATCATGGTTTGATCATATAATACATGGTAAAATATACAATTGATTTTGAAGTGACTACAAAATTACACCCAAGTCCTTTCCTAGTCCCACCTACCTACTCTGACCATGAAACTCATGCTAATACATCTAAAATTGGAACCATACCTTTACCTCTCTTATGAACCATGAATCCTACACATACAAACACTGATATAATCATCCTCAGTGTGAGTATAACTCAGTAGGCTACCATTTATAAAGTATGAAAAAAATATAAATGTGAATTCATGAAGTAATGTTTTAGTAAACATAAACAATAATAAATCCCAAAATAAATTCCACACCATAAATTACTAAACTAGTTACACATAGAGTAAATATAGAACATCAAAACTATTATAATTGGATTTAATATTTCCCCAAAATTACATATAGGTAGTGGGGTACTATATTCGCATTAATGAAATGGTTGTTTCGACAAGGGAACTCAACAACAACTTGGGATTATGATAACATGAATGGTACAACCAAACCATTTCTATACTAATATTAAGAAAATGGAATTACCACCCCTACTAAAAATAATATAAAGATAATAGGAATAGTATCAATATTTATTCTAATGTTATCTTATAGGAATCCTGATACCTGATCAGAATAATAAAAATAAAATTGGGAAGGTGATCCATATCTATATGAATATCATCATGTGGGAATTTCAATATTATTCCAAAATAATTTATGATAAATGATGAAAAAGGAGGTGAATATAGTGGGTTGAAACAGTACCAATCATATTCAATACTACGTGGGCATATCAATCCTTTTTCTTTATTAGATAATGAATCCAATACAAATAATATTCAATACTAAGTGGCTCCAAACAATCAATCCTTTTATGTAGAATGGTTCTAAGGAACACTCTAATCAAAACAAGACAATATATGTGAGATAAAATATCCAAACATATATACAAATCAATATAAATCAATATGATATATAATAACCTATAATACCTATACCAATCTATATATGACAATATATTAATATAAATTTTAATTTCCTTATCGAATGAGTAAAATGGTCACCGATCAAGGTCTTCTAAATCATAATATATTTCAAGGAGAACCCCTTAGGGTTCCATGTATATGGATCATCAAACATTGTTTAAGGAACATTACTATTGATGTAAAATGTATAAAAGCACTATAGAGGGAGGAAGAATCAGGACCCAAAACATCATTACCCAACTAATATATTTTCTGGAAGAAAATTTAATTTATGTAGGTCAGGTTAATGCATTTTATATGGACACATACCTTTAATTACATCGAACATGGATAAACGAGTAGAAAAAATTAGGCCCCACCTACCTTGGCTTAGTATAAGCCTTCTCATCGATGTTTTTTAAAGGAATCAATTTTAGTTGAAGGATTTAAATCATTTGAAACCCCTCTACTTTCGTGATATGTGATGAAAAATAATGAAACCATTATAAAATATGAGAATCAATGGATGTTAATTTTTAGACTTGCCTTCAGTGATCCACCAGGATAGATGACACACAAATAAGTGAAAAATAATATAAGATAAACCAAATTGAAAATGATTAAATAATGGAGAAAGTGGATTTGAATTCACAAAAATACTGGAGGAAAATAGGAGAACCAATAATTTCCACAAAAGGTTATAATAATTATCAAAATAATAAATAAATTAAAAAACAACGCTAGATAAGGCCCCTTGAATACGAGGTCTACTTCCATTGGACACCGATACCCTAGTGGGATCTAAAATTAGGGTCATCGACCACCTGGTGGCACTCCAATTCCTCCCCCTCTCTCTTTATATCCAATGGTTACTCAGTACCCTACACTAGGTACACATCCCTATTGGTCGTCAAAGGGTCATACACTATACTTGCTATAACTTCACAAAAAGATAACCCTAGATTCCCCAAAATCCTAAGTCCCCAAACCATCAAAATATAAAAGGTTTGATATAAAATTTAATCAATTTAATTTATTAAAATATATATGTTATTATAAATAATTTATATAAATAATGGAAAATTTGGGTTATGTTGTGGTTATGGGTGAATGAATTTAGGCCACACTTGAAATTCCATTTCATTAGTAGATAATATTTACTTTCTCCAATCACTATAACTAAATTTAAAAAAATTATAATTAGAATATGTTATTTTATCTATGACTACTCATACATAGTCTCATTTAATAACATATATCCATTTGAGATCGTATTTTTTTTTGGCTTCCTCATCTTTATAAGAAAGTTTTGAAAACATAGGAAACATTTTCTTTCATCTATTTACAATTATACAACATTAAATGTTTTCCATTTATTCATATATGATTGGAAATTTTTCATACATAACCTAATTAAATCCTATTTTAATAATGAATATCTCAACACAAACTTCTACAGCACACTAATGTGTATAATACTTTTTATGAATTTCTAATTTCTTGGTTAATCTTATGTCACTTGTTTAAAACATATAATATTGATACAAAATCTTAATTTAATTAGCAAAATCCCAATATTAATCCATATTTTTAATTAAATCTATGATATAATATTAAAATTGAATGGTGATTACTGAATATATATTATCAAAATTGTTGGGATATAGTTAATGAATTATAATGAAAAATATACCATTTTTTCCACTACATCCCACTTATCTTTTTCTACTCTAGTAAAAAATGTATATCATAATCCATTTTAAATTGAAAAAAGAATTGTGAGAGTTGTTTTCCAATTTTTTTCCAAATATAATATGTAATGCGTCGCATATGAGTTTTTGAAAAGGTTTTTATTCATTATATACAAATAAAATCCCACTTTTTTATATCTATTCATTTCTATTTTGTGACTTATCCCACTTAAAAATAAATTTTTACACTTCACTCAAGAGAATACATGTGTTAATTTATATACTTACTCATGAAAATATATGTTCACCATAAGATTATGTAATTATTAATTCTAAAAAAATATGAAAATGAAAAAAAATATCTATTTTGGGGTTTGAATAAGGTGATTTATTGGGAGAGGGATGGTGGGTAAGATCTTTTTAAAATAAATTATAAAATGATAAAGAATTTATCTAAATAATAATTAATGTAATGTCGGATTAATGTATTAACACTTAACCCAGTATCATAGATACAATAGTTAATTTAATACATTGTAACTTTATAAAAATGATAACATACAAAATGATCAATTAGATTAGTTGTCTTAAAAATATAGATACCCACTAAAATATCACCTTATATTTGGAAAAAAATACAACATAATATTGACATTGATAATATAATTATTCCCATTATAATAAAATTTTATATGAATCGTCATACACTTCATGATATCCTATGGAATGAAAACATAAGAAATGGATGAGTTCAAATTCCTTGCAAAGGATTGCATACAATAAAAGCTACTAAAGAATTAATAAGGAATAAATAATTTTGTAGGAATAAAAGGAGATACAAAATTTCATGTAAATTATATCACAATTTTCAAACATATCAATATATATCATAAATATAATCACATAGAAATCAATAACTATTATCAAAATTATGGAATTTAAAATTCCAAGCATCTGCACAACACTATCAAGGCCTCAATCCATGACATCTGACATATATTGGTAAGGCCATAGCCAAATACCTAACTTGTTTTTATCATAATATCTACCTATGTATCATTAGGATATGTAATTCATGTCCCTAATAACCACTTAGTATGTCTAATAAATATATAATCTGAATAAAAAATAGCACATAGTAAACATGCCTTTATTAATAATGACCCATATTCTAAGGACTAACATAATGAGAGTCAGTGCATTTAAATTCCAATATGAACATAAACCATCTAATAAAATTTTGGGTATTGTATTAATAATTTATATACTCAGTAAAATATTCATCAATGTATGTTTATATAGATGAAAATACTTTTAAAAGTATATCATAAAATTTCTTGATGAAAATAAAGTTTCAATTTTATAATATAATAATTAAAATAAAAAAAATATTCAAGATATTCAGTTTTTTTTATTTCAAATTAAATGTGGAAACATGTAAAGTATGATTCAAAAAAAATGTATCCATAATTAAGGAAAATACATTTGGTTTGTATACATTAAAACAAATATTAGATTCCCACCTTTAGAAAAAGTACCTAATTTGGAAAATGATAAATCAATTAAATTTTAGTATTTTTTTAAAAAAAATTCAATAATGGGTAAATATATCATCAATAAATAATTGGATAATAATTAAAAATTCTTGAGATTATTTTTTGGAAATCATGTAATTTGATTATTAATATTCCCAAAATAATTGAAAATAAATGATGACATTAATTTAAAACATTCTTTGGGTATTTATGAGTGACAAAAAAGGTAATAACTGGATAATAAAAATATTTTATATAAATATTTTTTGGATATAAAAAGACCATTTTGGATAAATTAATTTATTAAAATTTATAGTATTAAACTATTTATGTTTTTAGTAGAATAAAGTATTTTTATCAGAAATTATGAAAAAGGAGATGAATATAGTGAGATGAAATAATATCATGCATCACCTCATCAAAACAAAACATGATATCTGTCATTTAAAGATATATTGAATATAAAAAACTGTCATAGACCAATATCATATCTCAAAAACTATGAACCAGAAAAAACTGTGTGACAATAGTTGGTATTAAACGTTACAAAATGTGTAAGTCAATCATGACGTGTAACAAGAAATATTACAACACACAGAAACATGAAATGAAAAGGCTAATCCCACACATTACATATTTTTAATCCACTATTAAAGAAGTGTAATATTTTGGAAATTATATGTATATCCAGAACATTGCACATCTTATAACACTTACACACTGTGAAAATAACGAACGTAGACAATGTTTCCAGGGTTAATAGGAATAGATATGAATGATATTATTTTACAATTTCATGGACTAAGGTAAATTATCTATTATTTATAATATCGTGATAGATCTTTTATGACTATAAATAAAGGGACATGGTATATTGATAGAGGTTCAACTGGTGTGGGATGCTTTGAATGATAGCTTGCTACTGCATTGTGATGCTAACATTTTCATTTCTCATTTATTTACATTCTTTCTGAAATAGATCCTGTCTCATGAATCAACTCAAATTCTCCATACATATAGTGGTAGTTTATAAGTGTGATTAATAATGGTGTATGATAGAAAAATTATATTTTTTATGATTTTTTATTCAACTTAAATAAATAATTTCTTTTATATACATGTAGTTTCATTTTTTAATTTCAGATTTAAATTCCAAATGACTTTTTGTTGGGTTTTGATTCAATTAATTTTAATTTCCTTGGTTGATAATGAATTTTTTCATCCCAAAATTTTATTTCTTTATATGGTGGAATAAATTAGGGTTAGGTTGTGACTACTCAAAATTCATTATCTTGTGTGTAAAATAGTATGTTATGAATTTTGGTTTATAAGGGAAAAACAATTTCATGGTTAAGGATTTACTTAATTAATCAAGAGAACCCATTAGAATGACACATACCTCGGAATAAGGGTTAAGAAATATGACATTTTAAATAGTAATACACTAATCATAACCATCTAGCCAATTGAAAAAGAGAACATGATATATTAATATTTGTCTTACCAATAAACAGAATAAAAATGGGTAAATTTTGGAAACCAAGATAGCATGGTACAATGTCTAAAAAACCTTATCTATTCATTTCCATTCCAAATTTTTTTGAATCCCATTAAATCAAACTAATTTTAGCTCTAAATTTCTAAAAATTAATCAAATTTTTTAAATATACTAACAAAAATTTACCTCTTTATTTTGTGTGCTCTTATCATTTGATGAAAACCTAATGACAAATCACTAGACTATAATTAAAAAATAAAAAAAAAATTACATGACTTACTACATGCATGTGTCATGGAAATAATACTTAAAAACCCAAAAATAACAATTGGAGAAGAAAATTTGTTGGGTTTAATAAATAAAGACAATATAATTCCCCCAATAGAAACTTAAACAAAAACAATACCTAATAAAGATGTAATATGGAAATAAAAACGTACTTAGGATTGACATTATTTTTAAGTTATTTTAGCCTCAATTATAGAAAAAATAAATTTATTATACTTCCATAATATACTCATATATTTCTATTTAATGTCACATATGATACAATTATATCATATCAATAAATGTTTATAAATATGTTCTCATTAAAATCAACATTTTAGAGTGTTTCATGTTTCATTTTTCATTTATGTTTTGGTTTAATAGTTTGGGTCCTAGAATATATCTCTTCTCTAAATAATAATAATAAATTTAATGATGATATATATTTCATCTATATTCACTATATACATTTTTATTATCAACCTCGAAAATAGAACATGGAAAATGAATCTCATCAAATTTTGGAGGTGGTAGTCCACACGTATGCACGAGTAATGTAATAATTATTTAAGGAGTTGAAGGGTATGGAATTAAATGATATATTATATATCTAGGACCATAATAATTTCATAAATTTAATAAATGTTAATTAGATTCTTATTTATAACCATATAAGTAAAATGGTTATGAAAAATATATTACACGATCATATGGAGATGCAATCCATACGTATGGACAAATGATTTTTTCATTTTCCATATGATGTAAAAGAGAAATATATTGATTTCCCACAATAATAATTAAATAAAAATATAATTATCATATTGAGACATTATTTTTTCATAATATAATATATTTAGAGGAAGTAAAGGAAGAAATAAATTTTAAAGTATTGGTAAAAACGATTACCTCTTCTTTGATGGAACTCTTTTAGATAAATTGTTAATAACCCTTCCAATGGTATTTTAATAATACATGTACTTATATTTCTTGGATTTATTATTTTAGAAGAGAATATTGCAGTGTTTTTTTAGAGTTAGGCTTCTCAAGGTGGTGTAATGAAGAGAGAGATTTGATTTCGTGTTTTTAAGTGAGGGGATGGATACAATTGGACTTACATAAAATAATAAGTAATATATTTATAATAATAATGCAATGTGGTACCACGAAACCCCAATTTTAAAGATAATATATGAGATGGTTTAAATAAAATCAACCAATCACATTTAAGAAGGTTGTTGATACATTTTATGCCTTATTTATTAGTTAAACAACATTAATACTATTTTAAATAAAAATATGATAAATTATTTTTTACCATGATAAAATAACTATATTAAAAATATTAAAGGGAAATTTTAATTGAAAATGCCTTCAGGTTACATTAATTTTCCAATTTATTTAGACAAAGGTGTTTGGTGGAGTCTGGATTGGTATACAAGAGTTGGATCTATAGTGGCGGTGCAATATGTTTTTTCCATCATAATATAAGGGCTTAAACTATATGTTTTTCTTTTAGGGATTATCAAGATGGGGGTTTATAGATTTTTCTCGATGAGGGGATCCCTGTGAAATGTTCTTACATTATAAAAATGGATTATATTATATAATATTATTCTAGATGAGGTTCCATCAAAATTTGTAGAATGTCCAATGATTTATATTTTACAACATAAATTGTGTTAATATTATATTTTTTTGGATGAAATGGATTATAAACTGTAAAATTGTGTTTTAATACTTAAAAGGGGACTTTGTTAGTTTTTCATGACTCTTTTTTAGACATTTATATATTTTATTTGGTGGATATCACTCTTGTTTTCTATAGAACCCTGTGTGATCATATAAGTATAATATATCCCTTTCCTCCATATTTTATATGCGGGTTTTTGCGGTGATGGTTTGGTTATCCTATGTGAGATCTCCTTTTATCCCAAATACTTTTATATTGTTATTATTTCAGGTATCTATTATGGTGATGTTTTTCTGATTGAGGTGTGCTCTGGGTTTCATTATTGATAATCCTTGGGTGAGGGTCAATGTGGTCTAAGGTTTGTGGATGCGATTATGGTTTATAAGATATTTCATCTTATCCATGTGGTGTCCATCGTGAAAAAAAACTTCATTGTTGTGAAGAATCCAATTTATCCCCTCCTTATGTTCTATGTGTGGGAATTTTATGAATTTTATTTAATTTTTGTGTATAGTGGGGGATAAATTAAATAATATAATTATTTTGAATAATTATAATTGATATATATGGTAGAAAAATTCTATTCATTACTTCTATGATATATTTTGTTGATGATTTTGTGCGTGTATGTTTCCAATATTGAAATTTTTTTTGTGGGAGGCTAGTTTAATATATAATATGTTCTTAGACACTCATTGTGTTGGCGTATGACCAAAATGGGAATAAATTGACTAATAATTTATATGTTTTTAATGAATTGGTTTCCTATGGAACCTAGTTTGTGAGATAATACCAATAATAAATAAAGAAGTAATGAAATGAAATCTTGTGAATAAATTTTTGAGGTTGTGGTGTCTTGTTGTGTTTTTCAATTTCTTTTTATGTTTCCTTTTTTATTATGGGAATTCATGGGATGGTGGGGGTTACCAGATGGTCTATGAGTGGGATGAATTGTGGTATGTGGTGGTTTTATATATTGGATGTGGTGTGGGTAGAATTGTGATGGTTATGGTGCACAATGTTGATGTTGTGTGGTGGTGATGTGTTGTTATTGTTTACATAAGTTTGTTCTAGAATATGGTTGCAGTGTGAGATGTGTGGTTCAATGGGTAATATGGTTTTTTGGTGTTTAGTGACCTAGGCAATAGATTTTTAAAGGTATAGTATTTGTGTAGTGGTTTTGTTAGTTTCCTGATTATTGATGGAATAAATTTTGATGTTAGAATGAAACAAAATAGGCTGGTAATAATTGAGATGTGATAAAATTGGATTACAAAATTAAATGTTAAATGAATGATAATTGTAAATCTAATGATGTGTGTTTTTAAATTAATGTATTAATTTGTGGCATGTGTGGTGATTGTGTTGTTTTTTTCATATGGTGGTGGAAGTAGTTGTGATGGTTTGTGAGAAATTTAGTGGTTGTTTTGGTGGAGTATGCTGTTAAAATTATCTTTAAACCATTAGTTAGTTATTCAATGATACTTGTATATCATGTAAATGATGATATTTTTATACACGCCCCACCTAAAATGGGGAAACATAATAAAGGCCAATGTCTTTAGGTTCTATGTGATTACCCCAACATTCGGGAAAATAGTAAAATAAATAGTTGATAACCCCAACTTCCCCTCACTTTTGTTAGTAGCAATGATATACCATGTGCAGTTTGGTGATATGTGATGTAATGTCATAGTTTTTGTTGAGTGTGGTATGATGTGATGGACTAGGTCTATTTTCTAGAGATGTGATGTGATGATGTACTGATGTAACATAATATATAGCGGGGGTTAAACATGGTAGGAGGATGGAACATGTTCAATGTCCGTCATGTTCATGATACCTTACATACATAGTTATGTGATTTGATGTGGTGTGATGGCCATGGTGTCTTTGGGTGAGATGTTATGTGATGTTGTATATACATAATTTATGGTATAATATTATATTTGACGTTGGGATGTGATCTTGGAAAATTAGTGGGGATGAAATAATGGGGTGAATTTGATTTATTGATTATTATTATGTCACTATATATGATGTGAAATTTTTTGACCAATCTATGGTGATTATGGGATGTATATTTGACATTTTTATGTGATTTATAGTTCTTCAATTTGATAAATTACACATTTTCAATCTCTTTTAATATGTGCACTTGATACCTTTGCTATGTCCCTACTATGAACAGTTTTTATGATCACCATATGTATGTAAAATATTTTTTAGTTTTTCTGGATGAATTTAGGGACTGAAATGTAATTTTCATACATAGGTTATAGAGCTACTTTTGATTTATTTCTATAATACATTGCTTTTTGGAATTTTAGTTTGGATATTTTAGTTGGATATGTTTACACTTTTCATGAATTTTGTTTTTTATCCTCTCTCCCAAAAATATTTTATTATAACGGGTAATGCCTCCCATATGTGAAATTTTTTATAACCTCAGTGCTTATATTCGACCTGGGTCCCATTGGAGGTGGGACACAGGTTTTCATTATCTCTATCCCACTATTACCGTATCTTTGGGAGGATAGGAAATGATATAGTGGTATTAGAGGAAGATGGTTGAGTGATAGAATGGATTTTGGAGTTCTCAAATGTGATGATTACATGGGTTGTTAGGGGAATTTTTCCAGTTGTCCATGGTTTGTAAAATCTATTAGGAAGACTGGCTGTAGGGACATATTTTTTCCCCATATGATATGGTTTATGGAATCTAATTTTATCTAATAACCATGTGAAGTGGTCCTATTTAAAAATTTGAAATCTAGTAAATGTATATGCATCTGGATTGACTATATTCATGTGTGAATTGGGTAATTTTTTTAAATGAAAATATACAAAATATATACATCAATGATACAATTCCATTATAATAGTATTAAGATATTCTCCTTTATTTTCAATAATATATCATGGTTATTACCCATGAGTAGTTTAGTGATTTAAGGTCAAATTTTAATATAAATTATATTATCAAATGATTGATCAGAAAACAGAGGATGAGGAATGGTTGAAGGTTTTGGAAAAATTTCAATGCGGAGTGTAGGAATGTATGAGTGGACTATATCATATTTGGTGATAGAGTTCCAGCTAGAGGATACTGAGATTATATTTGGTCTTATCCAACCACAGGTAGAGTTCTGGGTTCCATTAGTAGTTATTCAGTTCTGGGGAGTTTTTCATTAGTGGTGGGTGGTCATTCTTGGTGATCATAAGGATGCAGATGTGTTGTGGTGTGAATTTCAAAGGGTTTTTTAGGCAGATTTCAGATCATCGATGATGTCGGTAGTCAAAAGGTAGGATATTATCTCCCTAAAATAGGCGATACTATGTGTGTTAGATCTTGGGATCATGTTCAAGGAACTCCACCACTTTGTTTCAGATGCTTTCTAAGATGAGGAGTCCTAAGCGCAATATATAGAGTAGGATTTACACCCAATTATCAAGAATGTGTTCATAATTTTTATGTTCCTTATATATCCAATGGTTCTAAAAAAATTGGTATTATATCAAGAAATTTTCTTCATTAGGTGTTGAGCCATGATAGAGTGGCCAACATGGCATATCATGGAGTAAGGATTCAGGCAGCGGGTTATGGGCTTTCTGTCAGTCTAGGTTCCATATCATAGGGGAATGATCACAATAGATCTCTTATCATTGTTTTAGGACATGTGACTTATGATCAGTTTTTGAGGTATTCTCATTCTCTTGTAAGGTCTATTTGGGATAGGGTCACTACTAGGCATAGTGTACAACCATTCATATAGTATGTTATTAGGTGGGTTGTCCAACCACATTTCAATAGTATATGCAGTTTCCAATGAGGTAGCTTCTATATCTAGAAATTAAACAACATGATTAGATACCAATGTAATATAGTGTTGGAGGAGGGTTGCCTCAAGATAGTCCCCTTATATAGGGACCTAGGATAGAGTGTGGCTGTAAATTTAAACTATAGGGTGGAAGAAGAGTATATCTTTGTCAAATAAATGATATATTGTTAGTGGTTCTAGAATAGACAATGGTTTTCATAGATATAAATATTTTATTATCTACCATTATTTCTAATTTATTTTTATTAAGGGTAATCAAACTCCTTTGTTTCTCCCTCTTTGGTCATTTATTTGGGAATGGATGTGGATAGACTTCATATTCCCATGGTTATGTCTACCCTGGTTATCGTTCTGGATTAATTGTTTGGAGTGTTCTAAGGATGTGGAATGGTGTTAAGGTATCACTAATCTATGTGATATTTTATCCTATTATAGTTATATCCTTAAATTTCTATCCATGGAATATATTTTCTTTATTATGTTCATGTATTCATTAATTATCTTCAGGGGATATTTTTTTTTCTATCCTGGAGGGCCAGTGTGTGTCATTCATTAGAAAAAATGGTTATTAGATGGATGGGAGATGAGTAGAGCTTCTCTTATGTCAGTTGACAATGATTTTTGTGGATTCTCAAGAATGTAATATTATTAGAGTTGTGGAGCAGTTCCTAAATATTATTCTTGATGATGTTGGGGTGCTTACACTGTGATGAGATGTCATGTTCATGATATAGTTGTAGTTAGAATTGTCATTGATTTTGATGTATCCCTATCAAATTATGCCCATATTTCAATATGATTGATGTTTTAGGTGGATTATTGGGTGCATACGGGTTTCATCTAACCCAATTTGTGTCTTTGGGGGTCACTAGTGTTGTTTATGAAGAATTTAGATGGTTGTAGGAGGTTGTGAATAGACTACCATAGATTAAATCTGTTAGTGATTAATAAATATTACCCTCTTTAGAGGAACAATGTTTTTTTAACCATTTGTGAGGATGTAGTTCATTTTAGAAGAACAATATATAATATGGATGTCACCAGTTAAGGGTGAGTGAATAGGATTTTCCGAATACTTCTTCCATTTTAAGGTATGGGGTCTTTAGGTTGATAATCATTCTATTTGGCATAATGAAAACACTAGACATTCTCATGGAGCTCATTAAATCTATCATGTTTGAGTTCCTAAACTAGTTTTTCATCATGTATATTGATTGAATTTCTATATAATAAAATTCATACGAGGACGAAGCTGATCATCTCAGAGATTTTTTTCAGGTCCTTCGATACCAGTAACAATATGGTAATGTTCATAAGTGTATGATCTATGTCAACGTGGTGAGTTTATTCAGACATTTAATTCCTTGTTAGGGTGTGGTCATTGACTCCTAAATGGTTGAGGAAATAATTTTAGGGATATATCCGCTCACATAGAAGATGATTGATGTTTCTTAACACTATCTAGTTGTTATAAGAGGGTTTTTCTAGGTTTCTATCATACTCAATTATCACTAAATAATTTGATTCTAAACTAATCAAATCTTATGTGGACTAATAAGTTACAGGAAGTATCAAGTTAACTAAATGAGAAGTTGGTTTGTGCTTCAATTCCATGAGGTGTGTGTGTTTGGTGAGGTTTTCTATAACATGCCCCATTTGGGATTGTGAATAATATTGATCCATCATAGTGGCGTGATCTATTTGGGGTCTAGGTAGTTATATAACCACCACTGTAACTATTTCACCCATGATCAAGATCATTTGGAAGTTGTGTTTGTGCTCATGTTGTGGAAACATTACCTCATTAGTGAGGAATTTTAGGTTTTCTGAAGCCAAATGATACTGAAAAATGTTTTTCGTGATATTATTTGAACCTACACATGTATTGTTGGATGTAGTTTCAATATTATTATGGTTTTAAAATATCTTACACCTCATGAAAAGAGAATTTTGTAACTAATGCATTGATTCAGAAGTCCCTAGGAGATATGTTTTGTGTGTACACTGATGTTTGGAAAGGGATGGAGGAGCATGAATCAATGAATATTTATGTTGGAAAAAGTAGTGGACGATGTTATGTTTATTTTACAATTGTGAATTAATCCATAATGTAGAAGGTGGAGGATTTTTAATTGGAGACTCAGAGGTAAAGGTGATTTATGATCATTTTGTAATAGTGAAGCTCTCGAGGGATGTTTAGAGGATGGTCTGAACCTTGAGTTATTTTAAAGGAGGTTATTCATTACACATGTGATATGTGAGGGATTTCTACATGTGTATCAAAGGAATCCTTTAGTAGTGAACATATGTGTGATAATTATGTATAATGACTAGATGATACATATTTTGTTGATGGGTATAAAATGATCAGTGGAATAGTTTTTGGAGAAGTGTTTGGTGTGACTTTTGGTGAATGAAGAGTACCATTGTTTTTGAAGTTATTCGAAGTCCATGGAATTTAATGAGTGGAAATGGGATGAAATATAAAGGAACATTTTACAATTTCACACTGTGATTAAGGAGGTTTTGATATGATTTGGTTGATAATAGACCAAATAATGAATTTGGCTCATTTTAAAGGGATCTATGACTCTATTTTCTTGGTTATTCTGGTGAAGTAATTTATGGATTATGCGGTAAGGCTTTATGGATACCGAGGAACACTGTCTATAGACAAGATCATCCTTTATCTTATGAATCTTGAAATGATTACAATATGATCTTGGACCCTAGTCATTCCATAGAAAAGTGTTCCACCCTCAGATATATAGAAATATGGTTAAGACCATCTATATGTTGGAGTATATATTACGAACGTGTATCTTGTACATTTTGGGATCATCGGTAAAAGGCATATATTGGTTTCATTTAAATATAAAATAAATTATCACTCATCCCTTGGATTGGCTCTGTTTGGGGATTATTATATCAGGCTATGTCATTATCCATTGTTCTAAACAGAGGATGGGGAGTCATTAGTTTAAATTCCCTATTTCATGAAGATACTGACCGAGGAGATTTAGTTGGTTAGAGAGAAAATGATGATAGAATAGTATTGTTTGAAGGTCAACTCTGATCATTGAAGGAGGACCCTGAATTCATGGTTGGGGAGAATATGTTCATTAGAGTATCTCAATGACATGGGATGCAGAGGTTTGATAGGGGTGTAAGATTCCACCCTTGTTTCATAGATTCATTGAGGTATTAGGATGAGTTGGAATATTAAAATATTAGTTTTCATTTTCCCATGTTTATAATGGATCCAAAACTTCTTCCATGTGAATCATATTTGTTATTATATTCATGATTAATCCCCTGTCATTAACTGCAGAGAATTGGATATTGAGGATTACATGATGTTTTTTGAGTGACCAGTAGTCATTAAATATCATTAAGAGATGGTGTTACATGGTTGAACTATTTTCTTAGATCACATGTTGTACATGTATGGAGGATTTTTGAAGAGTAATTTATTGTACGATATGGGAATTTATACTTAGCTCCCAAAGTTATTTTTAGTTTTTTATTTTATTCATTCGGTTTTCTAGGATGATGTGATGTTTGTATATTGTTATACCACCTGCAAATTTAAATTTTTTATTATACCACTTTAAAGAGATGTGGAAAACCAAAGATCACAAAACATTGATACCACTACGTGATGAAGGAACCCACAAATTGATTAAACACAAGAATAAGATTATTAGAATCATAAACTCTATGAAATTCCCAGTGCAGAGTACTAACCTGTATGTTAGGATTCTTGCTGATAAGCTCTTAAATGTGTGCATCCATTCTAACTATTTTCAGAATGAATTCCTCAGAGTTGATTTTACAGTTGTGGAAACCTTGAGCTAGGATTCGGTCTTGTTTTTGTAACCACGCCTCTTGATCTAACTTGGTGTCAACACACAACCTTCATTCATATATTCTGTCGATATCCTCTTTTTAAGCGTTGACTCAAATAGCTTTTTCAGGCATTTCTTCATTGGAATGGAGGATGAGTTCGAGCACTCAATTTCTTATTCTTCTTCAACTATTCATTATTTCCCACATTGTTCCCTACCATCCCATTTATTTATTTCTTTTCATTCTTTGTTTACAACTATCTTAGCTGACCTAGTTTCCATTGGCTTAGGCAAGTTGGAATAGTATTTCTGTCCCTTTTATTTTTCCCTTTCAAAACAATGCACTTTTGTGAGTCCTGATTTCCTTTCTACCCTTTCTTCCTTCTAGGACTATGAAGTCTTTTTCATTGAGTTCTTTCCAACAATCCCATGAGAATTGGCTGTAAATTTCATCACTTGAATCCTCCTTCTCTAAATCCAATGTTTGTTCATGGACATCCAGACCATCAAAGAGGTTTCCCATCACCATAACTGGGCCTTTTTTGAGGGGGATGTGCCTGCACAAAAACGTCACTTATCCTACCTTAACCTTAAAGGAATTCGTCTTCTCAACACTCATAGCCTTTAGCTGGACTAGAGGTTGTGGTGTGAGGGTGTTTAGGTCTATGGAACCCATGAAATTCTCCCCATTCGTCCTTCCTTCTCCAATCTATGATATTGCAGCTGACTCCTCCTGAAATATTTTTCCTATTATCTCTGCCTCGACACTGATATAAACCCCAATGGCTGCCCAGCTAGAGGTCCCCCCTAAGGATTAAGGCCATTCATTTTTCTCCTATAGGCGCACTTGCTAGGACAAGACCAATGGAAATAGGTTGTCCAGGTTGTTGTGCCTCATTATCACCTAATTACTACAATTGATTGAGGATACTCAGGACCTGTTTCAAATGACTAAAAACCTCATCCACCAGTGTATTTTCACTCAAGCCACTAGCCATACATGGTATAGATGGTGATGGAATTGTTGTCCCTTGGTTCTCCCCAATTACAGTAGCAATTCCATTCCCTCATCCTCACAGACCCAAAAAATGATCTCCCTTATCTGATTGGTTAACAACTATAGTGTTACAAACCAGGACCGTGCCAAACTCTATAAGATGAGGAGGATTAGTCTAAGGAACTTTCATTGAAGCTATGACGACATTTGGAATCCTCATGGCCTAAATGATTATTACCAGAATTGAAGGGGATCCAAGAATCATAACATACCATCTGGTTCCAGTGGAGCACGCCCTCGATCTCAAAGGTGATGCATTTCAGAAGGCCTTTCGATATATCAGCTTCAACATAGATTCTAGCTACAATGGGATTGAAAATCACAATGGTGTGGGAGTCAGAAAATAGATAGCATCCTTGGAAATTACCTATCAACCAGTGGATCTCCAGGTTCCAGAATGACCAAAGAAACCTAGCTTGGGAGATCTAGAGTACTGTGGTCAGAGGGTCCCGCCTCAGGTGAAAATCAAAGGTCCAATAGAAGAGGGATATCCTAACACCTCCCATAGAGCATGGAGAAAATGCCCAAGCAACAACAAGGTCCTCTTCATTTGAGAAGAGAAATTGAATGTGTCTCGCATCAAACAGGATGATAATCGATCGATCTTTCAAATTATAGGATGAAAATATGAACTGGTCGAATGCATCAACAGAGGGGTCATTCCTTCCAAATCGGCCAACCAAGTTAAGATCCAACAAAGCAAGAAACTTCTATGAACTCCATGGGGGAAATCAAAACTGAGAGGTATCTCTAGTGGTGGGTGTTTAGAACTCTTGTATTTTCATCAGTTCGGGTTTTTATTATTAGGAAAAATAATATATTGAGAGGTATTTAATATAATGTTACATTCCTACTTGACCAAATACTTTTCATGTTTGGGAAGTCATAGGTGTTTAGAGGATTATTGAAGAGGTCTATAAGGGTGGAAGCTACAATTGTGATATACCAGGTTTTGAATCCTAAAATAGGGTTTCACATAATAATTTTCTATTATTGGTCTTTTCAAACAATTGTTTTTTGAAATTTTTTGAGTAATGTGGACACTATGATAAATGTATTAATTCTATAAGAAATTATGTTTACACTATTTTTTTATACTATTATTCATGTTGTGAAAATTGGTATAACTTCCAATTTTTTGGATTTTATGTTGTATAATGTTTAACTGAATATGATTTGTGGGGTCCATGGATTTTATATTGTAAATGTTTAGTTCACTCCATATAAGGGGTTGATTCCATGTAGTGTATAACTAATATTCATCCATTTCTATTCTTATCAAATCATCCAATATTTTGTTTTTTTGGAGAACACTAGGTGGAACTTGAAGGATCTGTCCTCTCCTTCCTCCTGATTTGAACCATGGGTTTCAATGGTGGTCTTTCTATGATGGTTGTGGAGTTATACCATCACTAAGATGTTCATTTAGTTTTTATTTTAGGTATCCTCTTTTTGGTTGTAGTTTTGATTGATGTTTCCTTTGGGTAATGTTTTTTTATAACCCTTGGATGTTATTAGGGCTATCTAGGGATTCCATGTGAGGTTATCGTATCTGTGTAGCTTCTTATTCACCCTATGGTGCAAAATAACATTGGAAATCATCATTGAGGTAGGGAAACCCCATTCTCATGTAATTATAGGATATGATTGGGGATTTTAGGATTATAATTTCCCTTTTATGGATATAAATGGTTCGTTTAAAGAAGATAATGCGTTGAAATAACGTGAATTGATGGGTATGAGATATATATTTCATTCCTGAATAATTTAATATATGTTTTTGGTTATTTTGTGCATCTTTTCTTCCAATACTAAAAATAATTGATGTTTGGATTCTTTTTTGTGTTATATATTATATTTTATGATTCCCTTTCCTTGTCGTGGTGTGATCATAAAATGATTAAAAGGAAAATGATCATATATATAGTTAATGAATATGTTTCCTATAGAAAATATATTGTTTGATAATAACCGTGGTACATAAAGTAGAAATGAAATGAAATTCCACGAGTAAATTTCAGAATTCAGGGTGTGGTGAAGTTGTGTATGGTTTTTGTAGATGCCTTATGTGTTTTGGGATTTCATCTATTTGTAGTAGTGACTAACAAGACTGTGAGTCGGATGAGATATGTGACATGGTGTTTGGTTAGCTTAGAGATAATGGGGATATTGTACGATTTTTGGGGTGTGTAGTGACGATGATATGAGGTGGTGATATATAGTTTTGTGCATGAAATTTGTGTTGTGAGATGGGGTTGGGTTTTAAGATTTGTTGTTGTTGTGGTACGATTTTTGTGGGTATTTCATTGTGATTATAATAGATGTGAGATGGGTGGATCATTTTGTGGTGGCTGTGTCAGTTTCCCACATTGCCATGGAATAAATTGTAATGTAAAAAAATGAAATTGGATAGAAAATATTTGAAATGAACTATAAATATATGTTTTTTAAATGGATTAAATAATTCTAATGTCAAATGAATGATTAGTGTAAACAAAATAATGTAAATTAGTAAATGAATGTAGAAATATGAGTCTTGTGTGGTGTGTTTTCAAGTGTTGTATTGATGGTATTAGTGGAGTATTCTAGTTCAGTTTTTGTGAACCCATATGTTGGATATTGAATTATATATATATACATTATTTCATTTTATTTCTATATTCTCCCCATATTAAATAGATAATCATTCCAATTCCTAATGGTTTTGGGTTCCAGGTGTTTTCTCCGACATCTAGGAAGATGGTTATATAGATGGATTACAACTAACTCTTCCCCGATTATCCACCAAATAAAATTATGGGAAATGTTTCTTTTGGTGAGTTTATTGTCATTGACTAGGTGACATTGAATGATATGTAATGTGATGGACTAGGTGTTATTGGGAAAGCTGTGATATGATGAGTTAGTGATGTAATGTGATGTGTGGTAGGGGTTATGCATGGTAGAAATATCATATGTGGTTGATTTCCTTCATGTTTATAATAACCCACTACCCTAGTTATATTAAATAATGTGGTGTAATTTCCATGGTGTATTTGGGTGATATGGGATGTTATGTGGTATGTACATAAGGGATGAGAGAACATGATGTTCAATGTTGGGGTGGGACAGTATAAAATCAATGGGGAAGCTGCTACATGGTTCCAATTTTGTATTCATTCTTATTTTGTTACTACATTGGATTCTTGATTTTTTGAGTGATACATGGATAGAATTATATGGTTATTTGATCCATTTAGGTGCTTTTGGGTTCCATTTTTTGTTCAATAGTGCATTAGCATGTTGTTTTTACATTTATAATTTAGTCCTCGGTTATGTTCATATTGAGTATACTTGTATTTATCAACATATATATATATATAATATTATTATGATTCTATAGGGACATTGGAGATCAATCTAGAGGATACTAGTTTAGTTTTTGATGTTTTGGTTGATTCACCACTATAGGACTTGTCTTTTTCGCATTTTACTTTAAAAACATTTATTTGAATCTGTTGACATTGTTCTTGAATTATGGGATGGTTTTAGAGTTATTTTATGAAATATACTGGAATTTTTTTATTGTTTTTTTTCATATATCCTGTTATATTTTATTTATATAGGGTAATTTCTCCCAAATGTGATATTATTTAGTCTTTTAGTTCTTATCACTAATTGAGGGCCTACTGAAGGTAGGGCTTGAGGTTCATTATCTCTCTCCCTTTCTTATGGTATATTTGGGGGGACGGTTCCATTGAATTACATCTAAAAAAATATGATCATTATATTTCCAAATTTGGAAACCATTTTATTTGATTCAACTTGTATTGGGGATCAAAATTATTTTTGATACATGAACACAAAAAACATGGTAGGCATTTTTTTTGGAAAATACCTAATTTACGTGTAAAAATAATTTCACGTTAATATAAAATAATAATTTTCTTGAATGCATTTTTTATTTAAATAATAGAAAATGGAATATATTTATCCATATATTTAAAGTAAAAACTAATTTATTTCATCCAAATACACCATTAAATGAAAATACCCAAAGATAGTTTTCAATTTAGATAAAATAATTTTTATGTTCAAAAAAGTCAATATGGGGGTCTAAATTTGAAAATAATGTTTTCTAATACATAAATTTACTACATAAAAACCTATTTGGATTAAAACACTCATATGGTAGGATAAATGGAATAGTTTGAGAGTTTTAACCCCATAGTTTGAACCAATTTTGACCAGATTAACCCCAACCTAGGTGAAAACTATTTACCATAGTTACATTCCCTAATGACCAAAAAATAAGTTGTAATTATTATAAAATAATAATTATGAAGACTTATAATAAATAATAAATTTAACAAGGATACGTTTTTTAAATTATAACTAAATAATTTTAATATATGCGTGTTAAACATGATGAAAACAATTTTTTATGAATATGTGTTTTAATCCCAAAAATTAACTTATACCAAAGAAAAGTATAATGGTGATTATAATGTAATTAATTTGATTATATATAATTATGAGTGTATTATGTTATAATAATATTAAATTTTATAATATACTCGGAAATTTAAAATATATGATTTAATAAAATAATGATTTTCTTAAAAAAAATATTAATTTTTCAATATTCATTGAAAATTAAATCATTTTATAAATATATAAAAAACACATTAAGGTAATATTGAAATAATTATTTCAAAAAAAAAATAAATTTTATAAAATAAATTTTACATTAATGTAATAATTTAGATAAAATGTATGTCTACAAGATAAAATAAGACCCATTTTCTAAGAATACATTTTTTTAAACCATAAAATGACTATTGAAAATTGAGAACTTATTTATTTTTAGTATATAAATTATATATATCCTTTATACATTTTTTCATAAAGTGGTTAATATTATTCATACATCCAATTTAATTTAAATTTTATAAACTTCATATTAAAATAACTACATTATTATAATGTAACATAGTTCACTTAAAGAAAAATGTGGAATTTTAAAAATCGGATCAAGCTTATTATTATTTTAATCTAAATTTTTGGGTTGTTATATTCTCCTCCCATTAAATCAATTGATTCCTCCCAATTTTTTATCTCAGTAATATAGGGTTGAATATTAAAAAATAATTTAGTCAAAAACCCTCATAATTAAAAGAAATAATAAGTTCCCTCTATTAAAGGGGAGTGGGAAATGTAAATGCTACCTAAGATAACCCATAATTATGTTCCTAGATAAGATGAATATTATTAGGAAGTGAAAATATTGTTATGGGGGAGAAATAACATGATCCACAAAACAATACAGAGAAACATAAAACATGATAATGAAAATGTTATTATCCCGTAAACTATAAATTAGTGAGTTATGAAGAATTACATTTATTAATCATAAAATAATATAAAAGGGAAAAAATTTATTTCATGAATATGTCACTATATTATTTTATGATTCATCTAATAATTCATAAATCCTCAAAAGTTAATGAATCACAAAATCATGAATAGTTCAAAATCCGAACATCATAATAAAAATATTGATTGGATCTTGGGAATACATATTCATCTCAATGAAAAACACTTGATATATTATAATTATATATCTACTAGGTCTCTTGATTGATAATTCCATCATGAGAGTTTGATGGGAGGATTCAATATCCATGATAAATGTAAAAGATTCTATAAATCTTATATCATATAAATTATGAGTTTATGATCAATGTACCTACTATTATATCTTAATGGATTTCAGTGTTAGCAAATATAATTGAATAATCTTAAAATTTCTTCATTATCATTTTTAAGTTAAATTATGTTAATATTTGGAGAATTTTTTTTTAGTGCCCCATATATTTATGTTTAAACATTGGATAGTTATAGATTCTTTATTTCAATTACACACATGTTCTCGATGTCATTTCTTTCCACACCTGAACAAAACTACTATTCCCTTTATAAAGTACTGAGGTTTTTCATTCGACAATTATCACATGTGGGAAGATCCATCATTCCTTTATTTTCATTAGTTAATTTTTCTATGCTACTCATTCATCCCCTCCTTTTTTGGATCTCCATTTAAAATTTATTTCTTGGAGAATTGTTTATTTATCCTAATAGATGTTCATAAGATATCATCATACGATGAGAACAATTGAGAGACTAGTTACTTTCAGTGGATTTGATTAGTTCCATAAAATAAATGGTCTGTCTTACTTTCAATATTATGTATATAGTCCATATAATGAAATAAATATCTTGGAATGTATTCCTCATACAAATAATCACTTTACTCTTTATTTTGTTTATGATTAAGGAATTTCATTTCCATATCATATTATTGCTCACAAGGAAATTATTTTTTGTAAAACATATCCCGAAAAATCATCCACTCAATTATCTCTCTCTCTCTCTTAATCCCCCTTTGTATTTTTTATCCATTTCCACCATTAATGAACATATTCTTTTAAAAACATAGAACCATAATAACCTTATCAATTTCATTATTTCATAAATCTAGAAATATGATTTCAAGGGACATGATCCAAAATTAAACTATCAATTGATTAGTAGTTACATTAAAAGATGGGAGTTTCTATCACATAACATTATATTACATCATGGAATCATGCTACAAACCTTCTGATTTCTCCTTATGTGATAGATTATTAGTTATAACCCAAGTGAAATATCTTAATTTAATCATATTATTTTTAATTCCAACACTATTTATGTTTACTTGATCTTCTGGGAAATCACTTCATTGGTTACCGGTTAAGAAAAATATTTCACTAATTCATATGGGAACCATTGAAAAAATATTTATACAGTAGATTAAATCCTGAAATTTTGAATCATAATTTTCAATTCCAAATATAGTGTAAAACCTAACATAAGTTGGAAATTTATTCATAACAAAACATTGAATCATAATATTATTATCATTGGGATTATAAACAAATAAAAAAAATTCTTTGAAATTTTCAATTTGGTTAAAAAAAAACTAAATTAACCCACTAATACCACTTGATGTTCTAAACTTGTTTCCCAGTAAGGGACCATTAACCATGCACCATAATTTTGAATGATATATACTTGACCAACTCTTCTTGTGGTTATTACCACCAAATACATCTCTACCAAGACAATGTCAAATTATTGTTCCCAGATAAGGATGTATTTATTGGAAAACAAAATAATACATATAGTTCTGATTAACATAGGTTATTATCAAATAATTAATAATATACTTAAAATCCATCATATATTTATGTTAAATATTATATGTTTTCATAAATCTAGTTCCCAAGGTTTCTAGAAAAAATTATATGATAACAACTATAAATATGACAATAATAGTACCTCAAATACAGTGGTTAATTTAATACATTTGAACTAGATAGAACCAATAAAATCCAAATGAACTAATTAGTTTATTACTCATGGAAAACTAGATACATTATAGAATCATAAATTATATCATCAGATATAAAATATAACATCATGTTTTGTTTTAGAACTATATTATTACTTCCATAATATTATTATATTTCAATCGCTGTATATATCCAAAATCATAGGGAAAGGAGACATAATAATTGGGAAATATGAAATTCACATTAATGGAATGCATATAGAATAATATATCTCATAATAAATAAGGAATTAATTATATGATAGGAATAAATGATGATTAAAAATTTCCATATAAATAATATCAAAATATTGAACTTGTCCATGGATATCATAACTATAATCAGATGAAAATATATAATATGATTTTATAATAATGGAATTCATAATTTGGGACATCAATAACTGACCATCGATGCCTCATGAATATACATCATACATAAATGGGTAAGGCCTTGGCCAAATACCACATGTGTTTTGTCTTAAGAAATCTATTGATGCTTCAAGAAGAGATGAAATTATGGTACACTACCATGACTAAATAAGTCCAATGAATTTTTAATATGAATAAAAACACAAATTTATCTACATGTATTAATCATTAACTAAAAATATTGGAATAAATCCCATATGGAATGTCAATAATTATACCACTCAGAATAATAAAAAGATATTTTTTAGAAATACAATTGGTGGTTCCATTAGAATCTATCCTTAGTAAATCCTATGATTCATTAAAGGATCTTGAGAAATATGATAGTACATAAAAAATTACGCCATAATATTTATTTAAGAAAATAAACATTTCATTTTGAAATCACACAATTGAAATCTCTAAATTTCCAAAATATTCAGAAAACAAATTCCTTGGAATGAAACATGGAAAGTTAATAAGGAATCATCAAAGAAATATTAGATATAATATTGGGGAAACAAATTCACATGGTATATGATAAAATAATGATTCCATTTATACGTTTAGTAAAATATACCTTGTTTGGGAAATGATAAAAATATCGAATTTTAAATTTTCTTATTAAAAGTAAAACATGGTTTAAATAACTTTTATCAATCACTAGAGAATATGAAAATCATTCATGAGAACATTTCAAATTAAATATTGAAATGGAAGAAAACAATTCTTGATCATTCGAAAAAAAATCATCTTTATCTTGAGAATAGCATATATGATCCACTAATAACATTTCAATACCCATTTATTATAAATTCTAGATTAAATTTGTCTTTTCTAAGTGTTTACTATTTTAATTTTCATGTATGTTTTGGTTTGTTAGTTTCTAACTTTATATATTTCTCATGGTTCCATCATCTATAAAATTCTAATCTTAATATAAAATTTTCTTATTTTCATTATATTCATATTTATATTCACCCTTAATAGCTGGCCATGAAAGTGGAATCACATCACTTCATTGAATAGGTAGTCTACACGTACACACAAGTGAAGTTATAAATTTTTAATAATTTGAAATGTATGATGGTAAATTATATATTGTTTTTAGATGACTATAATTACATCATAAATATATTATATATTACTTTTTTTAGTATTGGTGACCATCCACATAATATTTTTATGTAAAACATTACACTACTACATGGATACCATAAGTTGAACATATGTATAAGTGATTTTTTATCTTTACATAAGATATAATACATGAATAAAATGATTTTATAATATTAATTATAAGAAATAATTATATTATTGAAACTGGATCAATTATTTTAGGATGAACATTAAATATTTAGGTGACATAGAATAAAAAATAAATTTTTAGGATTTTGTAAACATGATCACCTTTTCTTTAGTTTACCTCCTTTAGTTCCCTTCATTAGGACCCTTATAATGTTATTACGAGAATAAAAATACTGATAAAAAATATTGAGGAAATTTTATAAAATAATTTGTGATTATGTTGGTTGATCTCGATGGATCATTTTTTATTAAATAAGGGAGAGGAGGGGTGACCTTTTTTATGTTATGAAAAGGATATACTTGGAACTATTTAAACCATTAAATATGAAGCTCCAATGGATCAAATAAAAACTTAGAGGGGGTTGAATGAGTTGTTCACTTTTTATAAGTTTCAATACATTTCAAAAATTAACCCTGGAAAGCTATTAAGACTTAGTTTCTTATCAACTTTTAGTAAATACAAATGCATATAAAAGTAGGGCTACAAGTAAAGAACAAAAGCTTTATAAGGATTAGTCTTAGTGTGATAACCTACATCTTTTTCATATCCCCTCCCATGGGTCTATGGAAATTCACAATAATGATGAAGTGAATACATTTTGTGCCAACCCCTATTAGATACCTTCTATCTCCTTATCAGAAAGATTATACTGACCCTCATTAGTTTAAAATGATTTGTTATAAAAACATTAATCCAAACAAATGAATAAATAATTTCTTGGAACTTCTCTACAATTTCTCATTCTGAGCCCTTAGTATGATTTTCATGGATCCTATTTTTTAATCTGATGAATCTTGATTAGATTCTCTCAATACGATGAGTCAGGATCTTATTCTCTCAATATGATGCTTCTTGATCTAATTCTATCAATATTATGAGTCATTATCTAATTCTCTCTATATTATGGACTCAATACAATGAACCCATTCTGAATATGTAAATCTCAAACTGTGGTCAAATTTTCAAATTGGTAAACAAAAATTCAGTTGTTTTATCCTTCTCATTAAGTCTATGGAATAAAATTTCCTTCACTAGATTTCATTAGCACACCAACTTTTCCGCATGTTTGAAAAGTCCCTTATTGAATCAATGATCTGAGCAACTATTTATATGTGGCTCAGAAAACAAAAGCAGGAAAATCGAAATCATTCCCCATGTTATCAAATTTCAAAACATATAAAATATCTCACATTTAAAAATCAGATTTGACTTATTCAATCATCCTTATATTTCTATGAGATTTATAAAAAAATGAATTTCTTGTTTGAACTCTTTAACTCTTCATAAATATTTTCAAATTTTTTGAGTCCTATTCATAATATACTCATTACGGATATATTTCTTTCACAAATCATTAGGAATGTAATTCCTTCTCAACACATTATGATTTTTATCCTACTCATCTCATTACAAATGTTTTTCCTTCTCATCAGTATTGTGTATTCTGTTTCCTTATATGTGATTAACAATTTTGTATCCTTCTCAATGATTAAAAAATAGGTATCTAGCTCAGTGATTATGAATTATATTTCCTTCTTAGGGATTACAAATTCTATATTATTCTTAGTGATTACAAATTATATATCCCTCTTAGTGATTAAAAATTATGTTTCATTCTCAGTGATTATGAATTAGGTTTCCACCTCACCTCATTAATAATTTTGTTTCCTTCTCTGGTCATTATGAATTATTTTTCCTTCTCATTGTGATCGATTTTTACATTATTATGTAAATGCCATTTTTATGGAACTCCTTTTATGATTTAATTCCCATTCTGTATCCCTAAAAATCTTCAAACCCCTCCACCATTTTTTCTTTCTTAATGATACTACCTTTGATGGTTATTTCATAATGATGGACTACCCATTAAAATTAATTCCTTATTATGATCAAGTGTATATGATGATAACTCCACTCAGAATCATTGATAAGCTTCAAATCTCCTCAGCTATTTCTCATTGAAAAACATTGTGTTGATTTCTGGAATTGATATAACCATTATAATTCCTCCAAATTTTCAAAATATATTATTATGATATTTTTCACGATTTTTGAAAAATCTATGATCAAAACCTCATCATCTAATTTTGTTTAGAATATATGGAAACTATCTAACTTTTGACATCACGATACTCTTTCAAAAATTTTCACCCCTCATTAACGTTTTTACTTCTCTGATTATAAAAAACGTAAATTTCCATCAATATACATTTTCTGCCTAAATTTATTTGGGATTCGATGATCTAAAATCAATGTAGATGAATTTGATAGTCCATGCTCGTTGAATCTTCATTACGATGGATATGGGTCCGATTCTAGAGTAACCAAAACATTCCTATACAAAAATGATAGTTGTTAATAAATAAATAAAAAACATAATTAAAACAATTTATCAGAGAGGGTCTTTGATATCCCCCATTGGATTTTATAACAATTGTTGGTAACAAATTTTCTAACCCTCGAAAATTTTTCCCAAATAAGTTTTGTAAACAACTCATGTTTTTTCCTTTATCAAAACAAATACTATCTCAAAATAGAGTGTCCTAACAATACACTACCAGATAAAGTAAATTAATGTAAAGAATTCCATCCCTAGGTTGCAAGAAATTTTTTTTTATAGATAAAGATAAAATTTCCCTCATTTTTTTCTCACACTAATATTTTTCTCTCTCCCATTTTATGATAACCATGCCTTTAGAACTCTAATATAAAGATAATTAAAAAATTCTAAAAGAGTAAAAAAAATTTACTTTCTCTGCCATTTTTCTATATAATCAATATAAAGGTAGGGGTACTTCCTTATGAGGTATAGAAATTCATGGTAGGATGTTGAATAATAATTTGTTGCCTTAATTACACAAAACATTCATTCAGAATTTCTATTTTAAAGATATCAGAAGTATGATACTTTTTAGAAATGTATTCAAGAAAAAGATCCCCAAAACCACTTTATATTTTATAATGTGAATCTTTATGTCAAATATGTACTGATATTTAATGTTGGACTAGATTGAAGGAATGATAAAATGCAATTTAATTATTAAGAAAATATTCAATTGTTTAGAAACATTTATTTCAAATGTTCCAGCTAAACATTCACCCACATCATTTTTTAAAGAGACTAAGTAGCTATAAAATATTTAGATTCTATTTTGTTGAATGTTAATGAACAACGTTTCTTCTTTTGAAAACTCATTCAATATTCACCCGAGAATAATGTTCCCCTGGAAGTTTATTATTTATCATGACATTATCCTACCCAATTTTTATCAGTATAACCATGAAACATCATCTAACTCTTTCTTTTTTATAACATTACATGTGATGTTGTTTATTTAACATATCTCAAAATCCAATTTTCTAACAACATATCTGATTCTTTCAGATTACTTTGATACCATGAAAAAATGTTTACAATATAAACATTATCTTTCTTGACGACTATAATGTAAAGAAGACTTTCTTTTATCTTTAAAAAGTCATTATGATTCACATATATTCCGGATTTATCTTTACTCAGCTTGAGCTCACTAAAGTAATATTTTAATCTTCTTTGGTTTCATCCATCCCAAACATCTTTAATAACTATTTGGAATACTTTTCTTGATATAAGAAAATTTTATTTTTCATTTTTTGGAAATTATTCAGACAAGGAAGATTATTAATTCTCCTATCATAGAAATTTTATAATTCTACTTCATTTCCTCATAAAATGTTTCAAAAAATCATTACTTTCTAAATAAAAATTATGTCACCCACATAAACAATTACAATTACAGTTCTAGAGTCTACATCATTCACATATAATTTTATATCAACTATTCCATTAGAAAATTTCAACATTCTCAAAAAAAATTCAAGTTTATAATACCATGTATGTGGATCTTGTTTCATCCAATACAATGATTTCATCAATTTACAACCTTTTTTATCTTCATAAAGTATAAAACCATGAGTTTTCAACGTAAACATCATCCCCAATCTCACCATTTATGAAAGATATATTTACATAAATCTAAAAAATATTGTAATTTTGTAATTTGGATACTAAAATATACATTATAATATTTTCTAATCTTGAAAATTGGGATAATGATTCATCAATATCCATACATTCCAAATGTTCAAATAATTTACAAACAATTATAGCATTGTTTCTTGAAACACCTCCATGTTAATTCAATTTATTTATATAAACACGATTTGTCCCGATAATATATTTATTTTCAGGATAATGAACAAGTTACCATGTTTCATTCTTCTTAATCTAGCATAACTCTTCATTCATTAATCCACCCATTCACTGCATATAATATATTTTGAAATTAATTCGTGTCCAAAATTTTGGATATTTGAAGTCTTATTATATAGTATCAACTCTTTTATTGTATGAATTAGCCTTTTGATTTCCAAAAATGTTTTCGCACTCAACATGTTTTTGTTATGTATGAAATTTAATATTTTCATTCCGAGTTGGACTTTCCACATCACATGATTTTTTTTGAATCTTGATAATGTTGTTTTGATTTATTTTCAATATTTTTGAAAATCCCCAATTTATCCACCTCAGGATTCTCATCAAGTTATGTTATGGAATATGAATTTTCAATTTATTTCTCATTAAATAAGTCTAATGACTTTTGTACACATTTTTTTCATCATTTGAAACATATTACATTTGGTTAATATCCCATAAATGTTCCTTCCACATATTTTTTATCCAACATTCCCAAATATGAATATTTTATTTTCATAATTCATTGACTTCAAATAAATTGATGTATTTAAATGTAGGTTTTTTGTTTTACCACATTTCAAAAGGGGTCTTGTCGGTTACAAGTCTGAAAAAGAATATATTTTTACCATTTAAAACTTTACCAACAACCTCCCCCTAATATAATTTTGAATATTTGTATTCTAATAATATACATATTTCCATTTGCACCAAACTCTAATTTTTTTGATACTCTATTTTTTTGTAGACTATAAGGTGAAGTATACTAATGATTGATACCATGATTTCATATATAATTTTCTAATGTATTTATTATGAATTAGGTAAAATTATTTATTCTCAAACGTTTTATGGAAACCCCCATTTCATTTACATCATATTTTATAAATAAATTGATCATTTCAATAGCATCTGACTTGTTCTTCATAAAAATGTTGTTTTTCATCCATGTGAAATCATAAATAAAAGTGACAAGTTATAAATCTCATTTTCTAAATTCATATCTTATTGGCCCAAATAAATTAGGATTAATATTCCCATGTTGTTTGGTAGATTTTATATCAAATATTTCATGAATTTAGTTAATCATTTTCCCTTTTTGACGAGTTACACAAAAATATTATTCTATTCTTTTCCATTTTTAAGCATCAAAATGAAATGAACATCAGAATGTTTTTTCAAAATTTTATAACCTAGTTTACAATGTATTTGGGTTCCAAGATTTGTATTCATCTTTAGTACTCAAGTGAGAGGGGTTGTTGAATTAACTTATTTGGAAGTGATTCCCACTAGTTCATTCCCTTTTTTAATAACTTTTCTATCTTTTACACAATTGATAATACAAAATTATTTTCTAAAATAATTCTTTTTCATCATAATAAATTTTAAATACAGAAATATAATCATGTTTTTAACCCATCAACAATTAAAACATACCAAAATTTTAACTTTCATACATCAGTGTTAGCCATTCTGATTCCCCTAATTTTAAATAAAATACCATCACCAAAGGTAATTCATCTTCTATCATGATATTGAATAAGTTTCATGATTCTTATATAACATATCATATGTGAAGAAGAACTAATATCAAGTATCCTTGGTTTTTTGTTTTTAATTACTTTCAAAGCGGTCTCAACAATGAAATATCCTTCCACAACTTTCTCATTTACATCTTCATTTTCTTTTCCAAGGTATGAAACCTATTTTGAAATGAGTGTCAATTTTTTTTTAAAATTTATACGGACCTTATCACACATTCCAAAAAAATATTAGAGATAATAGAATTTATTTCTTATTGGAATGTTTCTAATATATTGAGAGTTCACTTTTTTAGCTTTTTGAATATTAGGAAATTTTCTCATTAAACTTTCACTATTTATTACAATTTTATAAAAACTTCTATCATGAAAAGAGAATTTTGTAAAATATTACATGTCTTGTGTGAATAGATTCCATGAAACAAGAATTACACATAAAATATTGACTTTCTATTTTATAAATATCTTTCTCTGTAGAAACTTTGTTGAGTTTGGTAACTTCTTTCAGGATTAACATACATAGGACGTTGACCATGTTTTTGTTAATGTGAGTTTTATGATTTTTTGATTTTAAAGGATTCTCACATAATTTGTCCACCCAATATTTACAAATACCTTTTACCAAACCTGAATTATTAAAAAAATCACATGAATATTTTATGTAAGAGAACACATCACCCAATTCTCATATTTAGCATTCTAGGAAATTTTTTATGTCTCAAAATTTACTTCTGAAGATTTTTGGATGTTTTCATTTACATTACTATATGTAATTTAGGACTCAATATGTTTTGATTTAATATTTTTATGTTCTTATTCTTTATCTTCCATCTTCTTACAATGTCCATCAATCATCTTTACCGGTTCAGCAATTCAATGTTTTCAACATAATATATCGTGAATATATTCATACTCTTTCTTGAGGACAAATTTCATTTCAATGGATACATCTTCACAATATTTTTTTCATTAAAATAATTTATTTTTGGAGTTTTGATATATTAATATCATGAAAAAAGTTCAATTATGATCTTATATAATCTATATAATTATTAACCACCTTATTCACAATTTGAGGAATCATTTATTATCAACTTTTGGAATGATGATTCTAAATTTTTTGAAACATTCACCTTCAAAATATTTTTAGATTTTTTAGTCTGATTCATATTTATTACTAAACATAGTAATTTTGTTTTTGGTAATTTTATTATTGTATTTATTGGATTCCACTTCTTCATTACCATTTTCATCCACTTTTTCCATCGATTTTTTCCATTAGAATCATCTCAATAATCTCCACATCTCATCTTGGGGAAGTTCATAGAAAGGTGTCTAATTACACAAAACTCATAAAATTAGAAAATATTTTTACCTATATATTTTCCCCTTAGTCGTTGATAGTTTTGAGAGATTAGAGGCATAATAATATCATTCAACTCATTATATTCCATATCATTGGACAAATAAGGTTTAGCTTATTCAACATCATGTATTGTCTTCTTTCTCATAACATTAAAATCCATTTAATCTTTATTCTTCTTTTCAATCATTGGTGATTTCCACATTTCAAAAGAAATAAGAATGTTAGGAAATTAAAAAAGACTTAAATAATACTTATCTTTTAAAGGTGAAATATTTGTATCAAACTTATAAAAAAAATTATCATAAGTTTATTCTTGATTGTAGAATTTTCCGAGAAATATCTTAATCTTATTATATATCAAAAAATTGTGCTTACTCTCGTGAATTATTCATCAATAGTTTCTTCATTACTCATTCAGATGTCTACATACATACTATGCTAGATTATTAATTTTTCTTCCTTCACTTTTATATTCTATTCAAAAATACTTTCTAACTTTTCCAACATAATTTTTGAAGTATTGATACTCATAACCTTCCGATACACATTCTCTGAGAAAGACATAAGGATTTTATCTCTAGCCATTACATAAAATTATTTCTATTATCTGCAAAATTCATAGGAGAATCTTTCCTGATCAAGGTAAAACAAAAAATAGAAGCATTATTTTCTTGTTGGACCAGATATAGGAGATAGGGAATCATTTTATTTTTTCATCCATTAAATTTTCATCTTTTAATGTATGAATTCTCTACTATTGATTGAATTTATATTATCCATGAAAAGGATTCAACAAAGAACCCTTCCATCTAATTCTAATTGAAGTTCCAAATTATTGAATAAAAAATGAGGGAAGGAGGGGGGTTGAATCACTTGTTCACTTTTTATAATTTTATATAATTTTCTAAACATAACCCCTTATATATGTTAATATTTATTTCATTATAAACATTTAGTAAATACTACTAGATGAATGAGTTGGAAATCAAGTAATGAACAAAGGATTTATAAGGTTCATCCTAATTGTGAGACCCTACATCATTTACATATCCACTCATGTGGGTCTATGGAAATCCAGTGTAATGAAAAAGTGAATACAACTTTTGCCAAAATCCAATTAGATACATTTTATCTACCAATATGAAATATTATACTGACTATGATGGTTTACAATGTTTTATAATAAAAAAAATTCTATAAATAAATAAAATAATGACTTTATTGAAACTGCTCCACAATTTATTAGACTGAATACTATGTTGGATTTGGCATGATCTGATTTTCTCAATACAATGAGTCTGGATCTGATTCTCTCAACACAATGAGTCTAGATCATAATCTCTCAATGTAATGAGTATGTATATGATTATCTCAATTTTATGAGACTAGATAAGAATATCTATATATTATGGAATCAATTCTATGATCTGATTCTGAATCTGTGAAACTCAAAAACTTCTCAAATTCTAAAACTAGAAAACAATCATTTATATATTTGATACTCCTTATGAAATCCATAGCTAGAAATTACTTTAACTTGATTTATTAAATGCTTTTAATTTTCCTCTTATATTAAAATTCAATTATTGAACAAATTATCTGAGAAAGTATTTATCGGTGGCTCAAAAAATAGAAGTGGGAGACATGAAAACATTCCCTACATCCCCAGTTTTCAAAATTACAAAAATATCATGCATTAAAACACCAACTTTTACTTCATCAAAACTATTTTGACTTCTCTAATATTTACGCGATAATCAATTTCATGTTTTACCTATTCATATATTTATAGAACTATAGTAATTGTTTTATTCTTCCTCGTAATCAACTTATTAAATATCTATTTCCTTGTCATCTTAATATAAATAAGTTTCAATCTCAACTCTTTAAGAATTGGTTTCCTCCTCAACTCATTAAAATTTTTATTTCTTCTCATCTCATTATGAATTTGGTTTCACTCTCAAAGATAATGAAATTAGTATGCCTCATACTGATTACAAATTATGTATCCATATCAGTTATTTGGAATCCTATTTCCTTCTTAGATATTATGAATTCTATATCCATCTCAAAGATTATGAATTATATATCCTTATACATGATTACGAATTCTGTTCAGTTCTCAATGAATAGATATTCTATTTATTTAATAACTCATTAGAAATTATATTTCCTTCGCTGATGATGAAAAAATATATCTCCTTATCATTATGATAGATTTTCCAATTCTGATGGAAAATCCATTATGATGGAATTCTCAGTATGATGGATATCCTATTCTATAACTCTAATAATCATCAAACCTCTCCACCATTATACATCCTTTATAATTATTTTTCCTCTAATGAATATTTAATAATGATGGAATCCCCATTATGATGGATTATTCTTTAAAATAAATTGTATATGATGATAATTCAATATAGAAATATTTAAATGTTTCAAACCTTCTTATCTATTACTCATTGGAAAAGATTACCTTGATTTATGGAACTGATACAACTATTACGATTCCTCCAATTATTTAAAATCTTTTATGCTGATAATTTTCATGATTTTTGAGAACTAGAAGATCAAAAAATAATCAATTGGTTTTGTTTAGAAATTATGGAAACATTATAACTCATGAAATAATTTACTTCTTTGAAAACTCATTGAGAATAATACATTTTATTACACACAAACTTTTTTTTTTAATTAATAAAAATGTAAATTTCCATGAATCAATAATTTCTGCCTCTGATTAACTTGGTTATTTTGATCTCAAATATATTAAGATGAATAATATACATTGAGTCCAATTTATCTTCATTATGGTGGATATGGGTTCAATTCCTGAGTAAAAAAACACCCTTATACAAAATTTATTGTTGTCAACAATTTCCCAAATGTTGTTAAAATAAGGTATCCCAAAGGTTCTTCAAAATAATATGAATATATATATATATTATAACAACATAATTCTGAATAATGGAAACCTATAATATTTTCATTTAATATCATAAATAATCAGAGAACAACTATATTTGTTAGATATTATATATATTAATTTCTTATATATTGAAAGTCTACATTATTTTCATAAAATATCATTCTAGGCATAAAAATACATTTTCCTATAGAGAACTACTAAATTAAAAGTTTGATAAATAAATAAAATCAAAACAAAAGATGAAGGTTAGGAGGCTTGGGTCATCCCCAAGTAAATAGAGAAATGGTAGTGATCTACACCATTTAGAAATAGGATTTTCATTATTTGATATAATTTTTTTCCATTTTATAATGTGAATCCAATACAAATACTCATTATAATCTAATTATATAGACTTATTATTCATCTCTTGGTATTTTAGTTCTTTTGAACCCTTTATAACCACTTTATCATGTTGCTTCACTTCTTCATTTTGGATTAATGTATACGACATCAAGTAGTGAGAAGCTTCAAACTCTTCTTAAAATAACTATTTTATTGGTTCTTATTTATAATATAGTAGGTATGTTCATTAAACATTAATTCATGTTCATCATTATCACCCTCTAGTGTAATCTAATTATTAGCTAAATCTGATTTTTTAATTTAATGGTAGTTATTGGTCCAATAAATTTGGTTAAAATTCATTAGAAAAGAATTTAAGAAATGACTATCTCCACATAGTGGAATGACTATAATATCTTCTTCCTTAAATGGTTCATCATTGAGAAAGGTTTTCATAGTAGTTTGAAGGTATTTAATTTCATCCTTATGTCATTTAAATATACCATCATTGTGCTCTTTTAATCTATAGACAATGTGTGGTACCTTAGTGTGGATTCTATTATTAAATGTTAGGGGAATCACTTATTATGTATTTATTATAAAATTGTATAAATATGTATCCATGAATTATTACACTATAACTATAACATTAGCTTGAAAGTATTCATCTAATTTATTCCCGAGAAACGTATTATTATGGTATTTTAGTAAATGTTTCATCATATCCTTCTTAGCAACCTATGGTTCGTCAACATGAAATTAATGAAGGTAAACGTACTCTTTATCCTCTTATTGGAGGAATTGTTTCCGAGTTTATTTATCCTTTTATGACTATAAGATGAAATTAAGTTACTCTATATGACTCCTCACATAATTTATATCATATTTGTGCTCCTAAAAACAGGTTCTTTAGACATCAATCAATTCTTCTTGCACATATATATAGTTTATACATACATAATATAATTCTAAATTTTAATACTCCATTTATATATTTGATTAATCTAAATAAAAAAAATAAAAAAAATGAACAAACAAGGGAATAAAATAATGATCACATAGAATAAATCACACAAATCTCTATATAAATTAATCAAAATTTTACTGAGGAATTATTGTAATGGTAATAAAATAAAATTTATATTCTATTAAGATAATGACATTATAGACAACATAATGGAATCTTATAAGTAAATTATTTATATATATCAATGAACATTCATTAATTATCATTATTTTTATGTTCTTAACTTTTTAAATAACTGAGAACATGAAAATAGGTGAGGGTTTAGTGATTTTTAATACATAATAGACATTAATGTAGAAAATATTTAGTCAGAAATGTGTTTTTCTTTTTTATTATTAGTAATTATCTCCATAAATATCCCAAATATTTGACCACATTATCCATTAATGATTACAGTCATATGTATGAAGTATCATATCTAATTATACTTTTAATGATGTAAATTTCCAACACACCCCAGGATCCTCAGGGGTGCATCAAATTAACCAAATTTTTGGGAAAACATTTAAAATATTACTCAAATGTGAGAATATTCGAGATTCTCTCTTAGATTGAAATTTTAATCATTCAATACACCTCACTATGGTATCATCATATACTAGTGAAAAGTTTTATGTAACATGACTGATATTATGGGGTGAGAAGAAAATAATTATGAAAAAAATATGAGAAGCACTATCACAAACCACCCATCCCTGCAACTATTTAGATTATCAAATATTAGAAAATATAATTAATTTAATGTATTAGTGACTCTATAAACTCTTGAAACCTCTCATTAAGAAACCATATGTCCAGATCTATATTATCATCGAGGTAAGAGTTCATGTTAATAAAATAGAAATGGGATAATAAGAATATAAAAAACAAAAAATCTTTTTCAATTAATTGAAAATATTGAAAGTGATGAAAATTTAAAAATAAGGAATACATATTGTAGGGTACTCCCTATATATTTATAAAAAAATCATATATCATATAAGGAAACATAATTATGTAGTAAGGCTATATTATAACTAACTTAGCACCCACGATCATATCCTTCTACCCCTTATATCATTTTCCATGTGGAATTATTACTAAATGATGACAAAATTTAATTAGATTATGGAATTGTCAAATTGTTTTCTTGTTGAGGGAACATGCATGTGAACCGCATGAAAAGGGATTTCCATCAGTCACCCATATTTACTCTTCTACATCTCAAAAGAAGGATTTTAAACTTTTAAACAAGTTAAAAGCCTTACATTAGAGTTGATTACTACAAATTAAGTTATTGTATTTCTATATAAATAGTTGGGATTATATCTGTCCCTACTCCTTTATCTCAACAGTTACGTATCAACAGATTACATTGTATAAATTTTCCCTAAATTATTCTGAAATAACATTCATATTTTTCTATTTATTAATACATTATTTATATTCATTCATATGTAACATTCCTGATTTCTATTTTAATCACATGCCTCTTGGTGTGCCCTTAACCATCGTATAAATATCAAGAATCTCAATACACATTGTTTAATTTATCAATAAATATTGTATAATAAGATTATTCTTATATATATCAAATGAAATGTTGTATAATAGTATGTGGCCTAACTATTCATTATATATACATAAAAATAAAATGATATAAAGTACGTATATATAATTTTAAGACAACATTATAATTTAAAAATAAAATAAAAATAATTGTTAATATTTACAATCCACCCAAAAATATTATAATATAATGAAAATGTAATTATCATAAATATATTATCATAATGCGTTGGATATAACAAATTGATTATGATAAAATATATGATTTTTTAGGTTTGATATTGAGTTATTTCATTATAGTGTAATAGTTGATATGCCTTTGTGAAAAATTTATGAATAAGGATTCATATTACCATCTTGAACCATCAAGAAAGGTGATGTAGAAGTATCATTGTATTTTTTAATCCTTGAGAAGAAAACATGTGACCTTATTATTGGATGTGAATTTTTATCAAGTAAAACACTCAAATAGACTAAATTTAATAAGGATCATCTTTATTTAAGATATAGTGCTCTAATTATTTATGATATTAAATGAAAATATTATTTGTTGTTGCATTTTTCTTACAAAAATACTTGTAGAAATAGTTGTACCGTGATAACATATTTAACTGGAAGATTCCATGTGGTTTTTCAAAATATTTTATGAGTATTACCCCAAAAAAGTGAATTTGAATTTTCTAAAGATATTTTTCTGGGAATTATTCAAAATTATACACCTTTATACCATATACCACCAATCTTGTTATGGTATTTGAAGATACATTTTAGTGATTTATAGAATAAGGGATTCACTATACATATAATATTATCATGGACTATACAATTAATAGATTCTATGATGATGGGTGATAGATTAAGGATAGGTATTGAATATATAAGTATAGATCATGTTATGTAAAGGAACAAATATTCTTCAACAATTATTTATGATTTTTTTAGAAAATATAAAGACTTTGATGGCCATATAAAATTAATTTTTTATCAATATATCATCACCACAGGTTAAGATAGAATAATGTACCAATGACATATTTTCAAATTCATTTTCTTCATTAGGAGTACTTGGTCATTGTTTTTAATATTACATGTTCAAATATAATGCTCCTAACCTAAAATAGTCAAATATTCAATAATATTATTTGTAATATTTTTAGTATACTTGAAAAACATATTAATTTATTATCGATTAATATTCAATTATAAAAGATATATATATACTGTTTTATGATTATTTCATTAACATAAGTTGTACACAATGTTATATAAATATCAATTTTTCATTCATGAATTGAATGTTTTAGGGAATTTTTTTTCTTATAAAATAATATCCATTGATTTTTAAATATCTATGGTTTTGATTAATTGGGATAGGTTTTTGAATTTTTTTAGATTCCGATTTTTCTTAGCCTATTGAGAAATTAGTAGAGTTTTACAATGGGATTTAAGAATATTTAATCACTAATGAAATATTTTAATAAAAAATATTTTTATTTTAGTATGATAATAATTTTTTAAATACGTATTTTTTATGAGTTAATATTATTTCGAATAAATTAAATATATTTGCTAGATTATATTACATGCAACACCAAATTTTAAGAAACCATGATATATTAACAATAATAATAATTAAAAAAGATATTATAAAACAATATATTAAAATTAGAGATATGAATAGTTATAAATATTTTTAAAATAATATTTATAATGAATTTATAATGTGAAAAATTTTTGAAAATAAGTAAATTTGTTTTCGATAAGTTGTTTTTAATTTTTGAGAATACAAATTTATAGATGAAATATATTTCATTTTTTTTGAACAATAATAATTTTTTTTGAATCATTCAAAAAATATATTTTATAATATAATAAATATTTTTGAAATACTGATGTAAAATAAAACTTTTGGTGAAGTTTTGGGATTTTTATGAAATGATTAATATATCAGGGAATAGGGAAAATAGAGTTTTTCACTAAAATTTCATTTTAGTTCAAAAAAGTTATATGGTTACAATTTTTAAATGGGAATAATAGTAATATTACATAATTTCTAATTCAATTAATCTAATTTAGTTCATTGGAATCATTCTCATGTTTAATTTTTATATAAAATCATTTTAATCTTTTGAGCATTTTCCCTTTAGAAAAACATTTTTTCATCACGAATAAAGATTTTATTTTAAATTAAATACTTCAACTTCTATTAATAGATTTTATAAAAATGGATTCCATATTTTTAATCATAATAATAAATATTATTTAATAAGGGAATGTTAATTTATTACAATAATGAATACTAAAAATAGTTAGCATTATTTTCTATGGTTAAGGTAGAAATGAGTTTACTAGGGCAAAACTAAATAGATAAGTTTGAAAGGAACACAAAAATTATCCAAATACCCCTATATACACACATTTTGATCTTATATTATATATTTTTTGTAATTATCAATTTTCAAGCCTTTTGGAATGTAATTATAAGACCCATGCCTTAATCATTACATAATATTTAACTACCTTAATAATTAACATTGAGGATCTTTTCAAGTTTAGAGCTTTATAGAATTAGGTTATATCTTATAAAAAAATCAATTATTTTACAGGTAGACATTTCAAATCAGTATCCAATTTTTTCATAAAACAAAAACTCTTTAAAACATGATATCATTAGAATAACATTTCCTTGGTCCCATCCTTGACTATATTATTCTTTATGTCCGATGGAAAACATTTCAAAATAGGGGATAAGCATAAAAACCTCAGTAAGGGATACATAAAGAAAGAAAACTGTTAGTCATTAAATAACATGAAAACCTTGAATACGTTTTTATAAAGTAATAATTTTCACCATTAAGAAGTATTAAAATACATTATTGAATATAAGATAATTTCTTACACTTTTTGTAACCAAAAGACTACAAAAATACCATAGAATGCAACATATAACAGATAAAGGTTACATGGGACATAAAATTACTCTAATGGAATAACCCTATAGTCTACTCCCACACATATCACAAAATGGAATAGCCATACGACTGACATCCATACCCAATGAATTGGAGGTTATAACATAACCACCCATCCTTGGTTTATTACCGAACCACCTGAAATTTGGTTTATCATGTGACCACCAATAAGATGTCCAAGTAAAATTATATTATCATAAAAAATAAAACAATTAAAATATCAACTTTTTTATTATAAAATTTAATTTTCAATCACATGAATTAATTTCTAGATATAGAAATAGTAAATCCAATTTCAAAACCATTTCCAATACCAGAATACCCAAAAACAGAATAAGGGGCTTCTTTTATCCTTTTAAATACAATAAGGATTATAGAAGAATCCAAATATTAGATAATAGTTACAATTATTGAAATGTCATTGTTACTACAATACGGTAAAAAACATTCCTTTTTTCGTTTATTAAAACTCTTCCTAGAGAACGATTCATTTTGAAAAACATTTAAAGTTAAAGGAGTATATTATACGCTGTTTAAAAGAAGGAGGTTTATATTATAAAAACAAGCCGCAGTGATATTCATGACCTATATATCATATATATCATATATATCTACTATATAAGTTTTTATAATAGTCCATGTCATTTGGATATATGAAATGAAATGGAGACGGTAAGTCATACATACACATGAACGCTACACTCATTTCATTTTTATATTTAAATGAATGAAAACTAAATGATACATAGGTGTATTAAAACTAAAGTATAGTATCATATATAATTTCATTAACTACATCATTTATATATTCCATGTATGGCATGAAAACGTCATATCACTTTGAGGGGGCGGTAGTCTGCACTTCCTCAAATGAAATTATCATATTTATTGAACATTAAAATCATAATGTTATGTTCTAAATGAGAATTAAATAAGCATATAGATAGAATAAATATCATATATATCATATTTAATCATAGTTCCATCATAATGGACTCCACAAGAGGTGGTGGGAGAAGACAGAACAATCATCATTTCTTGAGGTAGTAGTTCACCGTCCAGAGGAACAATACGTTACATACACATTAAATGGAGGTGAGTGTAAGTTTATTTATAATAATTATTATAAAAAAACATATTATATGGAAGATAATGTTTTTTTCATAAAATAATTTAATAAAAAAAGTTTAAGGGGTGTATAAGTAAAATAAATTATAGAATTTTAATAGAATACATTACCTCAAATCAGGTAACTCCTTTCGATTTAAGCTAAAAGGCCTTATTTATTGTCTTCTTTCCATAGTAATGTTTCTAACATGAATATAGTGATGTTTGGAGCTTATTTAAGAAGAGTTTGGATGAGCCTATAGGGATTTAGAGGTTTGAGTAAGGGATAGAGGTTATGTCATTTTATAAGAGGGAGGAGAGGCACTTCAGGAATGTTTGAGTATATTATATTATTATTAATTTATTTTTGAATTCTAATAACGCCAAATTGACATATTTCTAATATAAGATGATTATGGGTCCAAATAATCTTATACAATTAATTTTATACAATTTTAGGTCATAAACATAACCTTATCTTTTATCATTAATCAATAGTAAATGAATTTAACTTTAACCATGTCTTCTTGTATATTCATAATTTATTGATACCATAGTTACAATAAAATTACAAGAGACCAAAAAACGGATCATTAATAAACTTTTTAACATCATATATGTCATTTAAAATAATCATAGATTTTTAGTACTCTTATATCATTTAATGAAATATTAATTTATTTAAAAACACATTTATGTCAATTTTATTCCTATTCATATAATGACTATATAAAAATCCATAAAAGGTTTGTTATTTTGGAAAACTAAAATAATTTAAATATGAAGAGTCATAACCATCCCTAAAATTTTTTGATGGAAAGAAGTTTAAACATAAATTTATTTTAATATTTGTAATCTCATTTATTTAAATCTTTTATTAATAGGGTAATCACTACATCACCAATGTGTGATAAATAAATTTATTTATTTGATGATTAAAAATTATAAATAAAATACCATGGTGTAGTAAATTTTTTTATTTTATAATTAATATTTATAATCTATGATATCACTTATATATCCCCATATAAATTTTTTAGTAAATGTTACATGTTTAGTTTAAATTTTCCTTAAAATTAATTTTAAAGTGATTAAATGTCATTTTCATACACAGGTGGCTCCATGGGATCCTAAAAAAGATCCAAGGATGCCCATGGTCAATAATAACTCCTCTAATTGGGTTAGAAAATATGTTAGGGTAATTTAATATTATTATAATATTATTTTTAACCATATTTACAAGATTTACGATTTAACCATGAAAAATAAAATATTTACAGAAGTTACAATTTATAATATCTAAAAATAAAAGGTACATATTAACACAATTAGGACCTTGTGACTGTAAATATTAAATTCATTTTTTCAAAATTCTAAACACATTATTTGTTGAAATTAAATTAAAATTAATTCCCATTGTCAAAACCAAAGAGTGTGTTTTTAAGAAGTGAAAACTACCAAAAAGATTGACATGCATTTATGTCCAATTTCAATGTTAAATTACATCCAATGACCAAAATTGGATTAAATGATAAAAATATGATCTAATTACACCCTCACCTCATTTAAAAGGATAATATAATCTTATAAAAAAATTACTTGAAAGGACAGTTTTTACATAAATAGCAGTTTTTTTCACTATTTATTAAAAATGATCTTTATCAGAAAAACACCAAATTTTTACCAAATTTTTGTCCCAATTCAAAAATAAGAAGAATATTTTTTCAAATATAACATATAATAGTGATGAAAACATGATTTAAAATGGTTTCTCCATCCAAAAGGCAGTAAATTGACATTTTAATGAATTATAGAGTATTTCATGTTTAAAATCAGATTCATTCTTATGTTATGCCTCTAAAATTTATTGGATAAATGTAAATACGTTTAACAAACATTTGTTATCATAATTTTATTACTTATGTTAATTCCCATCATTAAAATGGCTATGTGTTAACTAACACTTAAAATAATAATAATATTATATTATTTTTTGGTATAACTCAATGTTTTGGGCAACATAAGATTTTAAAGAAACTCATTGTTCCGTTTTGAGTACGCTATCGAACAAAGTTTCCTCATAAAAATAAAATAAAAAATTTATTAAAAAATATTAATAGATATGAAAAAATATTATTCTATTAATACAAGGGTCTTTACATCCTTCCCCCTTTTTGAAATTGTGTCCTTCAATTTTAAAATTGGGCATGAAAAATTAATTGAAAACACCACATTGGAAAAGAGTTGATAAAAATGTCAATTTATAATAAATAAATATAAGTACGAATGTCACCTGAGATAACACAAATTAGGATTCCATGTAGGAAAAAATGGATATGGAAGAGAATCTAACTCTCATATATAAATAGAGAGTGATAGAGAACCTGATCTTAAAAAGTTAACAACCACAATACCATAAATTTGTGGTTGGGTAGATGTTTGATGATAAAAGCGAGTGTATACCATTTTTACTTGCTGGCCCTTTTTGTAGAGTTGAGAAATTTTATTACTACCAAGACTAAGGTCATAGAAAATATACTTACTTAAAAAATAGTGTTTCATCCTTTAATCAAATTTCTACCACAAACTCATCTTTTCTCCAATCTATGTGTATTCAAGATGACTTGGTCACATCTAATTCTCTAGAATCAACATATAGAGAATCACATAATCAAAAAATCAATTTTCTATTTCCCCTATCATTAGAAATTAACCAAAACCCAAATTTTTTGTATGAGAGTAGATAATCCCCAAAAAGGATAATACTTTATAAAAGGAAATAATACTCTTAGTCTCCAAAATTCAACAAACATTACCCAAAGTGAACAAAATACCACTCATTAAACACGTGCCTATAAAATTATTTAAAGTAACCCATATTAAGATTAAAAACCATATATTAGAATAATTTAATAACATATTATTCTATAGTAAATCTTATCATTTATCTCTATATAACATCAACTACTCTTAAAGTATCATACGGAAGTGTAATTGAACTAATAACATATTATCTATGATAGGTTAATCATTTCCATAAATGACCCAAATCACCATTTGACTAGAAGAAAAACATAGATTCTCCCATATTCAAATTTCATCTGTTACTCTACAAATGAGATCTCATAGTATTCTATTTTCCATAAGCCTATAGTGTTCCCGAAAGAGAGAATGTCTTACAAAATAACCTTTATCAATAAATAAGCAAATCATCTTCCTATAATAAGGTTATTAAATTGATAAAACAAATGTTTTCAATATAAAATTATTCATGATCCATAGAATAATTTAACCAAAAATTAATAAGTCATACTAACCAGGGAATTCATGTAGTGTAGTGGTTGGCGAAAAATCCCAATCGCATATTGGTTGTGTGTTAGATTCACATATCTTTGTGTGACATGATGGGTTGTCACATGGTTTGTGAGTTGTCCTTTTTAAAAAACTATATAATTTTAAAACATTCCAAAAAATGAGTTAAATTCTTCAAAAACAAGTATAACATATTTTAACCCCAACTGTTATTTCATATCACGTAATTCCATAACAAAAAGTAATAACTTCTAATTTCCTCAAATTCAAGGATTATATAATAACAAATGGTTCTTTATAACTATATCCAAAAAGAAAAGATAATTTTTCATTCAATAGAATTTTTATATATCATACATCAGGGTTACACATACTAGAAAAATTACTCCAATGTAATCCTATCATTAATAAATTAAAAAACATCATCATCCATAGATCCATCATAACCCTAAAATTCCTAAAATGTTGACATCTTAGTCATAGAACATTCTTCATAGTCCTTTATCCTTTTTTTTCTATATTATTGTTTTATACTACTTTCTTACAAACAAAATTATGAATAATGTCATATGATTTCAGTAATGTCAAAATATGTGAAAAGAAATAATCCATACCTCTCATAGGTCATTTTTAGTTTCCACATCATCAATTATAATGACATTAAGAATTGGTAAACATACTTTTGTACAATTATAATGATCCCATTCTATAACCTTCTTCTTAGGACATCTATTTGTATAATGATCATGTATGCCATATTTATAACATTGAATTGATCCTTTGGAAAGAACTTCTTTCCCTTTCCTGGAGTAAACCAGATGATTCCTTTTTCTATGGTAGGTTATTGCTTTATAACCTTTATTACCACATCAAAACCATCTTCCTATCCCTTTGAAAATTTTTACTAGGAGTTTAATTCCACATCCTTGACACATAGGTTTTTTAGTATACTTACTTTTATGGTTATTACATGATTTTCTATTTGGATTAGTTTCTTGAATATATGATGCCTTAGAAAAATGACTACGGTTTGAGTTGTCAATAAAGACTCCAAATGGTTTTCTAGAAATAAACACAATATTTCTCATTGCAGCTCACATTTCATTCTATTTCTCATTCAGAAAACCAATATTGTTTCCTTCACATCCATTGTGACAAGGGTGCCTACTAGACAAATCCATTTACTAAAACCAAAAACATCAGTGTGATTATATCTCTAAAATCATTATATAAATTCTTATAAGGAGGGTAAACACTAATATATACTTATTCTTGTTATCTTAAACTCATTCGATTTTTCTAAAATTACTACGAATATATATAATATGCTAACCATTATGGTTATGTAACCTATTCTAAAATATCACCATAACCACTATAGTTAACTAAACGACCTCTAATACGAACTATAAGGCTCCGACAATAAACATTACAAAACATTGAATTAAGTTAAAAATTAACATAGAGGATCTATTTAGGTTTAGAGAATCAGATAATTATGTCATAACTTATAAATAATATCTTGAATATTTCAAGTAGACACTTCAACTCACTACCCATTTGTTTAAGAAATAAAAACTCTTTAAATCATAACATCATTAGCATAACATTTACCTAATCCCATCCATGACTCTGTTTTTATTTATATCCGGTGAAAAGAATTTCAAAACTTGGGATGAGAATAAAATGATCAATAGGGATACATAAAGACTGAAAATAGTTTTTCTTTAAATAACATGAAAACCATGAATAATTTATTATAATGTAATAATTTTCACCTATAAGAATGTCACAACCTGCCCCCGGGGCCAGTGTCATGACTACCCCAAGCCCGCTTTCCATAGGCTGGGATCTGGCGACAAGCACCAAAGGCACAAATTCCAAAGCTAGGAAGTCATTACCTTTATAAAATTAAACACACACAATCAGAGTACACAACTTGAAGAAAAAAAATAAGCAGCACTGTATATAGAAGATGTGCTAGAATGTAAAAGGGGCCGGAAATACAAGCCCAATGGTAAAGCACAGGTACAACTGAAGTAAATACAACTGAAATCAAGTACAAACGAATAAGGGTCAAATAACTAAAAGGTAATGAACATCTCCCGGATCATCCTCTAGGGTTCCTATATGATGGGTAGGTACATATGGCCACCTCAGCAATCCACGTCCATTAGACTCCTCTGTGTACCGACTCGTTGTATGATCAACCTCTGGGTACCATCCTATCGTGGCGCGCTCAGCATCTGTCAGTGCTGTCCGTCATTTTCATCCAACAATACGAGATTCGGGCATAGCCCGTGCAGGGGTGAGTATAACGATACTCAGTAGGGACCCCGAGACCCTCATGATCTCATAAAATCCAACAAGTATAACCACAAATTATGAATTCAACATATAACCATTACTTAGGTATACTACCATTCATATACCTAAGTTATCAAGTAACCCATCTCAATCATGAGGAAAACAAAAAGGTCTTTGACTCAGCTCAAACCAGGATTTTTCAATATCGAAACAATGACTGTTGGAGAACTCCTCCTTTTTCGAGTACAGTTGGCATGTCGCGACACTGAGGCACTTCTCACTAACCTTAGACTATGGAGGTACTCCTCCTGTAGAGTTCCACGGGATTATTGCCAAACCAGGAACTCCATCCGCTGTGGGTCTACCACAAAACCAGGCGCTCCCCCTATAGCCTACAAAGGTACTTCTCCTGTCGAGTACCACATGTTTGCTGCCAAACCAGGCGCTCCGTCCGCTATGGGTCTGCCATGAAACTGGGTGCTCCCCACTGGGCTTATCGAATCACTGCGAGTCGAATCGGTCAATAAGTCGTCAGGTCTGTCAGCTACTAGGTCTCCACACTCTATTTGCTCTTCTCCGAGAGGATCTTCTCCATGAGCTACTGGTCGATACTCCATGTTTCGTGAAATCTAACGAGGAAGTATCTCAAATGACCATTACGTCATAGGGGTATCAACACAATATACGACACATCAATCGGACACCCGGCCATAGAGTTATTAGCATTTTAGTCTAGGGGGGCCGGTTGGATTCGTGTACAAACCAACATGGTTGTAACTCAACTATAACCTGAAATTTAGTGGGTTATAGTCAAAGGGAGAGTTATGCTCCAAGAATACTAGCGCCGCTAATGGTTCGTCAAACGAACATCCAGTAGGAAAGATATGACCCAAGAAGGTAATGTGTCAGTAATGGGCCCGAGTCCGGTCAGACCGACTCGGCCCAACCCAGTCTGGGCCGACCCAGTCTGGGTCGACTCGGCCAGACTCGTAGGGTCTGACCCAGCCCATTGGGCGGGTCAGCCCACTAGGACCGACCCAGTGGACTGCCAGGGCGGTTCGGCTCGATAGTCGCCATGTAGGCGGCTCGGTAACTCGACCCGGGAGATCAGGCCGGTTCGGCTAGTGACCCCGCGGGGGACACCGTGGGTTGGATCGAGAGGTCATTGGCCGGGAGGCCAGCAGGCAGGCCTTACAGGGCGCGGGTCGGTAGGGTGTTGACCGACAGGCCGCGGGTGCACCGGGCAGGGCGCAGGTGCGCCGGAGAGGGAGCGTGGGTGTTGGGACGCCAGGAAGGGTACCGGGGTGTCGAGCAAGCCACGGCAGGGGCTCCGGGCTACGCGCGTGGGCATTGAGCAGTAACCCGGGGGTGCCGGGAAGCGCCCCAGGGCATCGGTAAGTAGCGAGGGGGCGCCGGGTAGCGGCGCAGGGCGCGGCGGTCTGCGGAGGCCTCAGGTATCATGACCTTTGATCTTTGTCTTCTTTGTCGTTGCCACCTGTACCTCCTCCATAGTCATCAATCAAGAACACGAAAAGTGGAGAGGGTTGAGCCATGTTCGTGCTACCCGAACCCTCCTCGTTACGTAGATAGAATTTTGCAACGAAGTGCTCAATAAAAAACGAAGAACAGAGATTTAAACTCATACATAAATTAACTCAAAAATACCCCTACCTTTGATTCTCCGGTCATTGTTCATCGCATCTTCCACAAATCTCAAATCTTGAGCTAAGTCAGCTCATTGACGTTGCTCCACGTAAGTAGGATTTGAGGAAATAAGTCGAAGAAGAAAACTTTGCCGATTTTCATCGCGTTCTTCCTGGAGGAAGTGCATTACTCCATGTGTTGGGCGTCGCATCACTTTACCAGTGCTTCGTCTTTTGGTGAAGTCGTCCCAAATCCTCCTCCCAAGAACCCTATATATAGTCGAGGGGGAGTGGTATATAACCATAATGTAATTTATGACTTTTCATTTATTTGGAATCATCCTAAATTCCAACGATGCAGTTACATAATTTAAAAATAGGGTTCAAGAGAATTAAAATTTGTAGGTGCATAAATTTAATTGACAATGATTTATTTTATGTTGACACATAAAATTAATTAATAGATTTAATTTTATGTTGACACATAGAATTTAATTTTACGCAGACACATAAAATTAATTTGACATCAATTAATTTTATATTGACACATAAAAGTAATTTAGGGGGTTGTGGGGTTTCCTCTCCCCCCCGCAATTAATTGGGGGTTTAATCCACGCGTGGTCCCCACATAATTACTTCTCAAGGGTGGTTCGGATCAAGTGGGCCCCACTACCGTAACCTTTTTTGGGTGGTTATGGTGTGGTGGTCCCACCTCCATCTCCCAAGAGAAGGTTTTAACAAACAAATACTCACATAGTAGCTTACTAGAGAATAAAGTGTTGTAAACATTATTTTATTATTTTATTTTATAGAATGAAATAAACTAACTTTTATTCTCAAAAAACTACCATCGATATGAAAGTCTCCCTAAGTGAATATCTGTGTTGCGAGTTCAACGGTTCCCTCAGATTTCAATTCTGAACACCGTTTCAAAAGTTACAAAACGTCGCTCACGCATTTTCTGAACGTACCTGAAAAAAGTTCAGAAAATTATTATCAGTAACCCTCAACTCACACTGGTCAAGGTTTAGCTCTGCCTAGGTAAAACACTCCCCATAGAACCCAATGGTACTCTCATATTTTCAATTCGAGTTACCATTTAGATGTTATGAATTTTAAAATAAAATAATTGTCACTTAATTATTTTATTTGCGGCCAAAAACTAACTTACTATGGTGGCATGTGCTGGACAATGTTAGTATCCTCCTAAGGATAGAATACTCACATGAGTTTAGCGGTTGTCTCGTATTTTTAATCTGAGTTACCATTTTTGAGTTATAAGCATTTTAAAAATAAAATAATTTATTTAGTTATTTTATTTACAACAATGCCATTTTTGGGTTTTCTCATAAGATTCTCGCGTCGACTAATCTTAAGTAGTGCTAATGGTAAACCCTCCATCCTGAGTGCAACAGTGCCCTGGGATTTGTAATCCGAGTTAACGTATAAGATTTAATCAACTTTTTTAGGAAAACTACTTACGTGTGTTAACTTAAGCATAACAAAAACTTCGACGGATCATTTCGGGCACTCTGTTCATCAGAATCGTGCGCTTTCAGATTTTGTGGACCTGTAAAATTCCCATATAATTAAAAAAAATTACATGGAAATTTGGGTCTATACATTCTCCCCACCTCAGGGCTCTATGTTCCAGTATGCCACAACTCACAACTTAGTGAAGAAATGGGGGTACTGAGCATGCATCTGAGCCTCCTGCTCCCATGTTCTCAACTGGAGGTTCCCGTGCTACTAGTAAATGTGCACCAGAGGTATCAAATGCCCATGAAGGACCCTCTTATTTTGATCCTCGATCTCTACTGGAACCTTTGTAAAAGTTTCCCCATCACCAACTCCCAACATTCCATGGTCGATGATGTGGTAAGGGTCGTGCACTTATCTCCTCAGCTGGGATATGTGGAAGACATCGTGCACCCAGTGCAACTGAGTTGGAAGAGCTAAGTTGTATGCCACCTCACCATCTCTATTGAGGACCTAAATAGGAATGATGAATCTCAGAGATAACTTGCCTCCTTAGCCAAATCCCAATAGACCTAGTTCAGGTGAGACCTATAGAAAGACATGGTCGCCATCCTCGAACTCTATAGGTCTTTGTCTCTTATCAGCATACAACTTTTGTCTCCTCTGTAAAATCATCAACCACTCCTGGATGACCTACACCTTCTACGTGGTAGCTCATACAATCTCTAGTCAGTAGGAAGTGGGCCGACTTTGTGAGTCGGTTGACAATCACCCAAATAGAGTTATGTCCTTTGGACGTATGTGGAAGAACCATCATGAATTCCATGGATATCACATCCCTATTCCACTTTGGGAAATCTAAAGGATGAACAAAGCCTGCTGGTACCTGATGATTTTCCTTCACTTGCTGGAAAGTGAGGCTTTTAGAGGAAAACTCCACTACTGCCTTCTTCATACCTAGAAACTAGTGTTGTCTCAACTGCCAAGAACTATATGCGATCACTGATTGATCCATCATCGAGAAACACCCTAGTCCAGTCCCTGATGCGTCACAGTAAACTACATACCCTACGCCTTCCTCTGCAAGCCTCAATATGGGGGCATTAGTCAGCCTCTTCCTCAGCTCCTGGAAGATCTACTGGCATCTCTCATATGACACGAAGGGTTTCCCATTATTTTTCATGGATTACAGTGGTGATGCAACTCTGGAGAAGTCTGGTACGAACCTTTGGTAGTATCCAGCCAAAGAAGACATCCCTTACCCTTTGGGGGGTAATCCTGGAAACATATTTTGAAAAGATGACCCCATGACCTGTCACTCCTGTTTGGAATTAAAAACTCAAAACTCCTGATGCCACGAGGGTAAGGTTGGTTGACTAATGAGTGATAAGTTGTACCCTCTTATGCATGAGTTTAACCTGTGATTCATGGGTTTTATTTTTATCCGACCATGGAAAACCCCTACCTACTGTTGTAGATAAACCACAACCTCATTGCCTATTACAGTAAATCTGTGTATGAACTATTTTTCCCAGTCCATACCCATAATAACATCGTAAGGCCTTGACGCTACCACCAAGAGGTTCCAAACGAGACTCTCACCTCAATGGTCAGATCACACTGTCAGCGTAATTGTGATTTATCAAGTCTCTTTCCAAAGGTATCTCTAGATGTGAGGGTCAAGTCTACGGTTTAACCGGAAGCACTAGGACTTGGAAATGATTTGTGGGAGTAATTAATAGTTACTACATATGTCTATTGATACGACAACTAGTAGTAGACACATATTTTACCTCAAATCATTCTTAGAGACCTTAGGTCACACTCCTTGACCACATGTAGCTACTCTCTTCCCCTTCCCTCCAGCTCTCTGAGCCTGGTTGGGACTACAAAGGCGGGTGGTTGTAACATGTCGAAATGTACACCACCTCATGTAGCTCTCCGAGCATTGTTTCCAAATCTGATGCCCTGCAGATTTATCTATCCCTGTCACATCTTCTTCTTGAAACTTCTTTTATGCCTATGTCTCTGAGACTGGCACTTGTTTCCTACTTTCCCAATACTTAGATTCATTGGTTGTATCTGCTCAACCAAAGAACATTTAACCATAAGGGTTCTCTACTGCACCCTAAAATAATTAGGAATGCATAGAGAAAAAAGTGATGGCTCGAATGTCCTTAAACACACCTCGTCCATAGGTAAAAGTTGTAAATCACTGAACATATGATACTCTTTGAGTACTGGAAACGATCGGTATGCATCGATGAATACTCAGCTACCGACATGTCGTCCTGCTAAAACTGTAGAAGCTGTAGGGAACTCTCAACCACCTCTTTAAGCCAGTCCTCAGCTGCCTGTGAGTCGGGCTCTCCTCGGATCTTTAGGGGTATCTGATGCTAAAACACATGTAAGGCACTAAGACTACAAGTGTCCACTACCAGTACTTCCAGTAGTGTCTGCTGACCAATGGGCAGTGATATATTTGGCACACTTCCCGAAGGTACCATCTCGGGAAACAATCCATATACCAAAACCTCATCACTAAGCAGACCATCATCATGGTCACTCAATGAAAAATACTAGTAGCTAAGACCAAAATCGGCTCTTCTGGTGTCTCTACTAGGAAAAAAACTCTCGTAATCGCCTCCATCCTGTCCTCTGATGTGTGGGAATCAGTCTAGCCTCGAATCCATAGAGGCCTCTACCACTGGAACTCGTGCAACGCGCTCAGTCAGTGTGCACCGTCCGGCAGTGTGGCTTGTGGCATCTTCTACCCAACGAGTGGTGGTGGTGACGGTACACCACCTGAAGGGGCCAACATAGAAAGAGGTCCATTCACCGGAGCCTCGTCACTCAGTGGGACATCATCGAGTACTCTCTCAAAACTCTAAGTGGCTATCTGCAAGAAGGTATCCTAAACAGATGCGACAGGATCAAAATATTATACTTGGTGAGTTGAACAGGTTGAGCTAACTTAAATAAAAATTTTAAAAACACACAAAAACAATATTTTCGTGCACTGAGTCAGAAATCAGTTGTCAGGGTCCTGGTGTATGTATACGTCGTCCACGGCCCCAAAACTGTACTCCCTGAACTGGGAACAATACTCAGTACCCATAACATTATGGATTCATAGAAAATAAAGATCAGTGTTCTAAGTTCTACGGTATAACCGACTTCTCTGATACCAATTTTTCACGAACCATCCTCGGGGCCTATGCCGTGACTACCCCAAGCCCGCCTTCTATTGTCCAGGGGCTAGCGACTAGCAATAAAGGCGCAAAATCCAATGCTGGGAAGGCATTGCCTTTATTAAAAGTAAATACACACAATCAGAGTACACAACTGGAAGAAAAAAACTAAGAAATACTATATGCAGAAGAAGTACGGGAAAATAAAAGGTGCTTGAAATACATGCCCAACAGTAAATCACATTCACAATTGAAGTAAATACAACTGAAAGAATGTACAATCAAATAAGGGTCAATCAACTGAAAGGTAATGAATAGCTCATGGATCATCCTCTGGGGTTCCTACATGATGGGTAGGTACAGATGGCCACCTCGACACTCCACGTTCGTCAGACTCCTATGTTTACCGACTCGTTGTATAGTCCACCTATGGGTACCATCCAGTCCTGGTGCTCTTGGCCTCCGTCAGCGTTTTCCATCGTCTGCATCCATCACAATGAGGTGTGTGAATATCCCGTGCTGGGGTGAGTATAACGATAATCCATAGGGATGCCGAGACCCTTAAGGTCTCACAAAATCTATCAAGGACAACCAAAAATTATGAATTCAATAGATGACAATTACTTAGGTATATGCCCATACATATACCTAAGTTATCATGTAACCCATCTCAATCATGAGGAAAACACAAAGGTCTTTTACTCATCTCAAATTATGATTTTTCATTATCAAAACCACGACTTCTGGATAACTCCTCCTCTGTCGAGTACAGTGGGCCGTTCACAACACCAAGGTGCTTCTCACTGACCTTAGACTACTGAGGTACTCCTCCTATTGAGTATTGTGGGTTTGTTTCCAAACCGGGTTCTCCGTCCGCTGTGGTTCTACTGCCAAACTGGGTGCTCCCCCTATAGCCTACAGAGGTACTCCTATCAATTATCATGGGTTTTATGACAAACCAGGCACTCCATCCACTATGGGTCTGCCGCCAAACTGGGCACTCCCCACTGGGATAGTCGAATCACTCTGAGTCTAATCGGTCAAGTAGTCATCAGGTATGTCAGCTACTAGGTCTCCGCACTCTATCTTCTTTTCTCTGGGAGGATCCACTCCATGAGCTACTGTAAATACTCTATGTGTCACTATGTCTCACAGGGAAGTATCTCAATGTACCACCACGTCATAGGGGACTCAACGCAAATCAAAACACATCAATCGGATGCCCGATCTGTGAGTTATTAGCATTTTAGTACCGGGGGCCCAGTTGAATTCGTGTACAAACCAACCAAACCATCACTCAACTATACCCTGAAATCTAAGGGGTATACACAAAGGGAAGATTATGCTCTATGAATACTAGCATCATTGACGGTTCGTCAAACAGACATCTAGTTCTAATGATATGGCCCAACAAAGTAATGGGTCAGTAATGGGCATGGGTTCGGTCCGAACCGATTGGACCGACTTGGCCCAACCCAGTCTGGGTCGACCCAGTCTCGGTCTAACCCTGCCCATTGGGCAGGTCAGCCCGCTAACTTTTGGCCAGGTCCACTGGGCCCGGCCCAGCAGACCGTGAGGGTAGTTCGGCCCGATATTCACCACATAGGCGGCTCGGTAACTCAGCCAAGGAGACCGGGCCGGTTCGGCCATCGACACCGCGGGGGATGATGCGGGTCGGCTCTGGAGGCAAGCAGGCTGGCCATGCGGGGAGTGACCAGGCCGGATGGTGACCGACATGCCACAGGTGCATCATACAATGTGCGGGTGTGCCGGGCAGGGCACGTGGGTGCCGGGCAGGGTGCCGGGACGCCTGGCAGGCCGTTGGGGGACTGGGTAGGACAAGGCCAGGGCACCGAAAAGCACCCCAGGGCATAGGGGAGCGGCTCGAGGGCACCGGGAAGTGGCGTGCGGGTAGTGCGCCCGAGTTCCGGGCAGCGACGTGGGGCCACCAAGAAGCGGTGTCGGGCTATGGCCCGGGGTTCCGGGCAGTGGCGTTGGGGCGTCGGGCCATGCGTGGAGCGCGGCGGTGCACAGAGGCCCCTGGTAGCGCAGCCTTTGATCTCCGTCTTCGTCACCTTCTCCGCGTGTACCGCCTTCATCATGATCAATCAAGAACAATAAAAGGGGAGAGGGTCAGGCCATTTTCATGTGGCCTGAACCCTCCTCGTTACGGAGATAGAATTTGGAAATGAAGTGCTCAACAAACGACGAAGAACAAAGGTTTAAACGTATAAATAAATTAACTAAAAAATCCCTCTACCTTTGATTCTCCGGTCTTTGTTCATCACATACACATCACGTCTCAAATCTCGAGCTGTGTCGGCTCATTGACAATGCTCCACATCGGTAGGATTTGAGGAAAGTAGTTGAAGAAAAAAACTTCGCCAATGTTCTTCGCGTTCTTCATGGAGGATGAATAATCCTCTATGTTTTGGGAATCATGTCACTTTACCAGTACTTCTTCACATAGTGAATTCATCCCAAATCCTCCTCCCATGCGCCCTATATATAGGAGAGCGGGAGAGGTATTTAACCATCGTGGAATTTATGATGGTTTATTTATTATGAAACTTCATATATTCCAATGTTGCTGTCCCTAAATTTAAAAAGGGGGGTCAAGCGAATTAAAAAGTGTTGGCGCATAAAATTAATTGACATCATTTAATTTTATGTTGACACATAAAATTAATTGATAACTTCAATTTTATGTTGACACATAGAATTTAATATCACGTTAACACATAAAATTAATTTTACAATAATTGATTTTATGTTTACACATTAAATTAATTGAGGGGGGTTGTGCGGTTTCCTCTCACTCCCCATTAATTGGGGGGTTAATCCTCGTGTGTTCCCCACGTCATAACTTCTCACATGTGGTTATGCTCGGGTGGGACCACTACCATAACCTCTCATGGGAGGTAGGATGGGGTGGTCTCACATCTGACTCCCATGTAGAGGTTTTAACTGACAACTACTCACATGGGAGATTAAAACAACACAAAGTGTTGTACACTTTATTTTATAATTTTATTTTATAAAAATTAAAAAACTAACTTTTATTCTCCACAAAACACCATCGGGTTGAAAGTCTCCTTAAGAAAATATCAGTGCTGTGAGTTCAACGATGCCCCCAGATTTTAATTCTGAGAACCGGTTCAAAAGTTACAAAATTCCGCTCGCGTGTTTACTGAATGTACCCAAAAAAAGTTCGGAAAATTATTATCACTTACCCCTCGACTCATGCCGGTCGAGTTTAGGATCTACTTAGGTGAAACACTCCCCAACGAACCCAACCGTACTCTCAGATATTCAATCTGATTTACAGTTTAAATGTTATCAAATTTACAATAAAATAATTTTCACTTAATTATTTTATTTGCGGCCAAAAACTAACTTTCTCTGGTGGCCCATTCTGGACAAAGTTAGTATATTCTTAAAGAAAGAATACTCTCATGAGTTCAGTGGTGGTCTCATATTTTTAAATCGAGTTACCATTTGTGAGTTATAATAATATGAAAAAAATTAATTTATTTAATCATTTTATTTACAATTATGCAATTTTTGGGTTTTATCAAAGGAGGCTCGTGTTGAAAAATCTTAAACCGTGCCAAGGGAAACCTACCATCCATAGTATAACAGTTCCCTCATATTTCTGATCTGAGATACCATTTAAGATTTATTCCACTATTTTTGGAAAACTTCTTACTCGTGTTAAATTAAGCTTAAAAAAATTCGACGGATCATTCTGGGCACTCCGTTCCTTGGAATCGCGCGCCGTCAGATTTCACGGACATGTAAAATTACTATTTTAATAAAAATAAATTACATGGAAATTCTGGGTCTTTACAAAGAAGTAGTAAAAACACATCAATAAATATAATCTCATTGATTACTCTTTTTGAAACTAAAATATTTCCACGATCCCATAAAATTCAACATATAACATATAAATGCAAATTAGGACATAAACATTCATAATTGAAATAACCACATGGTCGACATCCACAAATATCACTAAATGAAATAGCCATATAGTCTACTTTTAAACCCATTTAATTGGATTTCATAACGTAACCATATGTCCATTGTTTTTTATGGAACCACCCATCATTTTTTTATCACGTAATAACCAGTAAAATGTCCACGTACCAGTATATAATCATCACACATAAAAATATTGCAAGAATCAACATTTAAATCATAAAATTTCATTTTCAATCCATAGAGTTTATTTCAAGATATTGTAATAGTAAATCCACTTTTAAAACCATATTCAAAACAAAAATACCCCAAAAGTGAATAAGGGTATTTTTCCTTTTAAAAACATTAAATCTTATAGAAGAATCCAAATATCAGATAATTGTTATGATGGAAAAGAAGACGTCATTACCGTAATATTGTAAAATAATTTCCTTGGGTGATTTAGTGAAACTATTAGTAGAAAATTATTAGTTTTGAATCAAAATAAAATTCAAATACTTTTATAATAAAACTTGCAATAGAAAGTGGTGTATATTTTCAAAACATGCCTCAAAGAGAGAATATTGAGACGAATTCCCTTACCACTAGTTCGACTAGCCTTGTATGTTCCCTGTTCATGCTAAATAATAAACATAAGTTAATTTATACTTTCTTTATAAACCTTTTCATGTTTATTATTACTTTAATACCACTTATTACCTTTAAATAACTATTAGTAAATTATTGACGTTTATATCGTACTTTTTACCGATATTCAGATCTTGAGTCAAAATTGAAATTGTAATAATTACAAATTTTCTATGTGGTAAAACATAATCTATCTAAAGAATTATATTAATGATATACATATCATATATATCATATATATCAAGTATATATGTTTTTATAATAGTCCATTGAATTGGGATATAAGAAATGAAATGCACCGTTAATGGAGACAGTAAGCCGTACAAACACATGAACACTGCTTTCCTTTATTTTTCATATTAAATGGAATGAAAATTAATTGATTAATACGGATATAATAATTCCATTATAATATAAAATATGATTTCATTAAATACATCCTTTACATGTTCCATGTATGGAAAGAACAATTCATATCACTTTTATGGGGCAGTAGTCCACACTTTATCAAATGAAATTATCGTATTTATACGTCATGAAAAGCATAAAAGTATGTTCTAAATGAGATTTAAATAAGATTATGTATAAAATAGATATCATATATATCATACATAATTAAATTTCCATCATAATGGCCACCATAATAGGTGGTAGGAGAAGATTTAACAATCATCGTTTCGTAAGGCAGTAGTTCGCCATTCACAGAAATTGTATGTTCTATACCTGTTACATGGAAGTATGTTTAAGAGTTGTTAGAATAATTTTCATTACAACCCCATAATATTTATGATACTAGTTTTGTTATAAAATATTTGAATAAATAGAGTTTAGGGGGTTGTTGAAGGAAAATGAATGAAAGAATATTGAGAGTACACATTAACTCAAATCGGGTAACTCCTTTTGATTTAAGCTAAAAGGCCTTCTTTAATTTCCTTCATCCAAAATTATGTCTTAAAGGAGGAATATATTGATGATGTGACGTTATTTAGGAAATTATATGATGTGAAATTCGTTCTTGATAGGTGAGAGTAAGGGTTAGAGGTGGTGTCCTTTTATAAGAAGGAGGTGTAGCACTTTTTAAAAGATTTAAAATATTATTTTATTAATAATTTATTTTAGAATTATAACAAAGAGAATTGATATATATATATAATATCAGATTTATATGGGTCTAAAAAATCTTATACAATGTATTTTAGAAATGTTTAGTTCGTAATATTAACCATATCATTTAGTTTTAACCCTTAGTAAACTAATTTAACTTCTACAATGTCTTCTTGAATGTTCATAATATATAGTGACCATAGTTACTAAAAAATTATAGGAGACCCAAAAATGTTTCATTAATGACATTATGAACATAATATAGGTCATTTTTCGAAATATTATATTTTTATTACTATTATAGAATTTAATAAAATATTAATTGATTTTAAAAACTCATTTATGTCAATTTTTATAGTATTTACATCCTAACTTTTAAAAAAATACATAACAACTTTATTATTTCAAAAAACTCCATTAATTCAAAAAAAAATCATAATAATCCATAAAAATTGCCGATGGAAAAAATGTTTAAAAATAAATTTCTATTAATATTTATAATCTCATATATTTAAATCTTTCTTTAATAGGGCAATCACAACATCAACATTATGTCATAAATCAATATATTTATTCGAGGTCTAAAAATCATAAATAAAATATCATGACGTATTAAAATTCTTTATATTTCTAATGACTATTTATAGTTGAATATATCTTTTATATAACCCCATATAAAATTTTTTTATGAAAAAGATACATGTTTGTTTATATTTTCCTTAACTTTAAGCTAAATGTAATTAAATGTAATTTTCATACACAAGTGGCTACATGGGGTCCTAAAATCTATTAAATGAATCACATGGTCTCAAATAAATCATACAATAGGGTTACGATATGTGTTAGGGTAATTTATATATTATTATAATATTATTTGATAACATTATTTATCATATTCCCCTTTAGCCAAGGTAAATAAAATATTTACTCAAGTTTCTATTCATAATGTCAAAAACTAAAAGATGCATATTTAAAAAATTTGGACCTTATGATTCCAAATATTGAATCCAATATTCAAAATTTAAAACAAAAAAATTTCAGAAATTAATTTGAAATTAATTCTTGTTGTCGAAACCAAAATGTGTGTTTTTAAGAGGTAAAAACTACCAAAAGATTGACAAGTGTTTATATCCAATTTCAAAGTGAAATTACTTTGAATGAAAATAATTGTATTAAATGATAAATATATAATCTAATTTAACTTCAAAACCACTTAAAATGTTAATATAAGTATATAAATAAATTATATTAAAATATATTTTTAACTTAAAATGCAGTAATTTTCACTCTTCATTAAAAATGATCTTTATCATAAAAATAAAAAAAATTTACCCAAAGTAAAATATGGATTTCCTGATTCTAATGAAAAATTTTATTTTTCCAAATTTAACATATAAAATTTAAAATAACTATATTTAAAAAGGGTTATCTATCAAAAGGTGATAAATTGACCTTTTAAAAATTATAAGAGTATTTCATGCTTAAAATATGGTTCATTATTTTTTCAAGATTCTAAAATTTATTATATAAATGTAAAGACATTTAAAAAATAGGTTTAATAATAATTTAGTTATTTATGTTCATTTCCATCATTACAACATATATGTGTTAACTACCATTTAAAATAATAATAATATATTATTATTTTTTGATATAACTCAATGTTGAGTGCAATATAAGATTTCAATGAATCTCGTTGTCGCGTGTTGGGTAATCTATAGAAAAAAGTATTCTCTTAAACATAAAATTAAATTCTTATTCATAAATCTTAATAGATATAAAAAATTATTATTCAATAAATACCTGGGTCATTACAGTAATAACCATGGTAACACCTTTCTCTTTTCAATAAAAAATGTTTTTCAATTACCTCACTAATAAATGGCCAAAATTATCCTCTCAACATAAAACTTTAAAGTCCATTTGTTTTGGATAATTACTAGCCAAATATCTTCCATAACCACATCATCCCTACTGAAAGGATTATTATGGTATAATTTCAATCTTTTAATCCTTTAGTGAAAAGAAAATGAAGATGTCTAAAGAAGAGGTAACACCCATAATCGAGTGTTTGGTTTTATTTGTCACGCAACCTCCATTAATTTTTTTAAAACCATTATGATATAATAACCTCGGTTTTTTTCATATATTGAGCTATTTTTTAATTTTATGTCGTATACCCAAATCCTATTCTATCAAATATGATATGAAATTATAATTCGTGTGTATGGAAAACTACCACCTCACAAACTAACATTATTTGTTTTCCACGACCACCTCTCATGGATTTATATAATGATGTAATAAGGGTTTATATACTATATTTATGATATTATTATATCATGTATACATTTATACATTCAATTTATTAGGTATATGATAATGTCACTCATGTGTATGGCAGATAACTACCTCTCAAAGTGATGTAATTAGTTCATGCATTACATGAATGGTAAAAAGGATGGTTTTGATGAATATATGTGATATATATAATATAAAAAATATTACGTAGTGGTTATATATTATTTACCTTACATTCATTCAATCCTTTGATGAAATTGAAATAGTTTCCGTGCTTATATATGACATATCATCTTTAAGAACATATTATTCCATGTTCTAAATAAAAATATCATGGATTAATCTAAAAAAATACCGAATATATATAATGTTATATAATGATTTAAATTATTAATATTATTTTACCCTTATAAAATTAATATGTCCAAAATTAACAAAAAAATCAATATTATCAAAGCAGTTATTTCCCAAAATAAAACCTTAATATGGAATTGATAATAAAGGGGAAATAAATGGTTATAAAAAAGCATATATGTCATGATATATATAATTATTGTTCTATAAAAGATATGAAATAAAATAATTATTATTATACTAGAGGATATAATGTTTATGAATGATGTTGTGACATAAAATAATAGATTTTCTCTTCTATTTCCTTTATATGAATCTTATGTTATATTATACATCTATCTCTGTTAATGAGGTGTATATATTGTCAATTTTCTATGTAATAAAACGAATTTATTTACTCTCATCATCTTAGAATATTCATTTAACAATATTATTTCACGGGTATTATTATTGAATGTTACTGAAGTGGTAATTTGTTTTGTTACAATCTCTTTCTTTTCTAGGATTAGTCATGATTATACTTCTGATAATGAGATATTCTATCTATCCCTTAATAGACCCAATTATTTTATTCTAGTTTTAGTATTATTTTTATATATCATGTTTTCTATTCATTTTTCTCTCTAATTTACTCCAAAATTTAAAAAACCAGTAATAAATATCGTCTATGTCTTTCTCTTTTCCGAAAATCCATTTTTCCTCCAAAACAATGATTTATAAAAGTTTGTTAATATGTGTTTTAAATTATCAAAATGATTTATTAAAAAAATTAACCATGTTTGACTTTTCAAAATTAGTATATAATAAAATATTCAATCTTTTTTCCATATAATTCTTCGTTGGATTTAATGAAAATCTGAAAGTAATCATAGTTTTAATTTATATGCTATCAAAAGAGTTCTCTACCATTATAAAAAATAATTTTTTTATTATTCCACTATAATTATACAATATAATTTCTGAATAAAAGTATTTTTTTTGTTTTACGATTTCATTTTCAAATTGGAATGCATATTTTGTCTAATAAATATTTTAAATGATTATTCTAAATAATTTTCCATCTGTTATAGTATCCATTGAGGTTATATATGACCTATTAGGATATTATCAAATGATACCATTATTATGCTTTCAATGAATAATTTATATATTTAATAGTGTGATGTTTATGGACCATGTTTTCCTTTCAATGGTTATTCCATTATAAAGTGAGTATTAAAACCACTTCATTTTATATGTATATATATGATAAAATAATAAAATTATTATTGAAAATATTCCCTCTACGCATGTTATAGTATGATTAAGTGATTATGAAACACATTTCAATTCATAGGTTATTTTATGATGAAATTATTATGATCTAATGGAACACATATATATTATTTTCATTCTGTGATGTGTGGGACCTATATCTGTCCCCATTACATTTAGTAAACATTTATATATCATTTTATATAATGTATTGGAATGGGGAGTGAACCTATTTCAGTAAAAGACATTGTCCATTATTATTGTCTTGGGAGTAAACCATGAATACTATGATCATTAAGGGAGTGAAACCATTCCACTATAATTTCCTTGGCCGTGAGACTTGACTAATAAGGATATAATTCTCAATGCTTATTTCTATGCCAAAACTATATGTGTGGAGATTTTTTTTCACTCATAGATCATGTTATTTGATTTTATTTTGACTCATGCATTTTTACTAGTAAATAATTATTACATGGAACAAAATTTTGATCATGTATATATATTACATTTCATTCAAATGTAATGATCATATTATCATAACATTAGGCTTATGTTAATCTTATGTATATCATTTTTTACCCATACCGATTATCATAGATCAGCCTTAATTATGTTTCCTTTCCCCAGGTTATGAAGAAATGAATTTTTTTTTTTGATTTGTCTATGAAGGGTTCTATTAATAAATAACATAGTGTTAGATGACTAAGTTCATATAATAACCAATTTTTTATGTTTTCATGTTTTAAAAAGAACTATAAAGTTGTTACCCTCAAGTGTGTATTTTTATAATGTAATGAGTTTTCTTTTAATAATATTAAATATATATTTATCTCAAATTATGGTCTCAATTGTTGTAATCATATGAAATGTTTATTTAACAATAGGAAAGTATGATGGGAAACCATTAGTGATATCCCTAAGGACATATGTAAGGATAATTTTATAAATGATTCAATGTATAGAATCATGTCTTATAATTTTGGTAAATGGTAGAGTGATTGGTTTCCAAGAAATTACATCACTTTCTAGATACTTCAAGTGAGTTTGTATCTAGAATAGAGTTGACTAACGTTAGTCACACTAAAAATGAGGCATTCAGCTAGACTTGGTCATCATAACCTGGTGCGTGAAAATGAGCCTTGATTCACACATTGTTTGACAATACATTAGAAAATCGCAAAATAATTAAAAATCATTAATAATTTAAATAATTTATGATTATGAATGACCTAGGTTAATCCTAAGGTTTCATATATTAAAAAGAATATATCATGATTTAGACATCCTATAAGTTATTTTTCATGATTTGGTGGTTCCCCAATATAATAATTTTTTATTACACTCTGATTTGGAGTTTTAACATATATATGGAACCTAAAAAAATATATATAAATTTTTATTGTGTTGAAAAATTAAATTATTGTCTTTTTGAGTAGAAAAACATTAAGGGAACTATAATGAAAAATATAATTTATATGTTGAGACAATATTCTCAAGCCATGAATCATTTTGGTCCTCCAAACAAGAAATAGAGGAGAAATTTTATATTGATATTTTAATGAGAAACATCATATTTCCTATAGAGTATCCATTGATCAATTAGTTTCTATGAAATATATCAGTACCACAAAAAATATATTTTTATCCTTTTTTCCAAAAATGAAAAAACAATTTCAGTTTTTTATCATTTAGAAGGTGGTATGGACAAATAGTGGACTCGCATTAATAATCAAGGGAACTTGATGAATTCGACTCCTTGGATTGGGAGGAGTTTATAAAAATATATTTAAATAAGTTATTAATTCATAATTTTTACATGAAGATAGATAATGAGTTAATGGAGATAAAGTAAAGGGATTATGAATCCATTGGCACATACGAGGAAAATTTTACATGACATGTGAGGTATGCTTTAAGTATTATCATCCAACAAAAAAGTAATTATTATTCGTTCATTATTGGAATAATACCTTATATATAATGGAAAATATCATTAAGAATCATCAATAGATATGAAGATATTTTTTTTATTCTATCATGGTGTAAATGGAGGTTTTATTTCGGTATCAATGTCATGGTTTTGATAAGAATAGGAAGACCAAATTCAATGTAAAATGTTAAATCCTTTGAGAGAAGAAGTATAAACTTCCATTACACTCATAGGGTGGGAAGAAACATAGATTAAATTTCAATAAGATTTCATTCAAATATATTAGGTGTTAAAAATATAGTCATCAGACAATTGACTACTAAATTAAATGGAAAATGTAAGATGATGATGTGAATTCAGAGAATTCGATAAGAAATTATCTACCCATACTCCATTGTTTAAAATGCAAGGATTTTGGGAACAATTATAACCATTCCCAAATCCAAAGGTTAACGATAATGATTAATGTTTGTAACAACTTAAGCCAATGGAAAATGCTAAATCCCATGTGATCAATATGTTTGACATGGGTTGTGATAATGAGATGGTGAAAAGTACACATTCCATCCACTCTAGAATTGTTTATTTCTTATTTTAATATGGATCTTATCCTTATTTAGTATCTGAATAATTTTATTATGGTATCAAGATTTTATTAAAATTAAAATATGTTGAATTATAGGAGAAAGACCCTAATTAAATGATGATCACATCTCAAAAATATGTTTCCTATCAAGTTGAATTTTTTTTGGAATTTTTGTCCTTATAATAATTCCATTCTTTCTTCGGATTAATTTAATGTTATATTAATAATATAATGACATTATATACATAAATAAGACATCAATTACTCTGAAAGGAATGCTAAATTTTTATATTCCAAACCGACATATGATCTTCTATCAGTGTTATGAGAAATAAGAAATTCTGATGGAAATCACATTAATTGTATGAGTTTCTATTTTTATTTAGAGCCATATTTTATCACAAATAGATGGGTATAAAATTTACATTTATGATATGATTATTGGACAATATCTTTTTGATGAATTTCTAGTATATTTTTTTACCCTTAAACAAAAATGTAATGATGAGTTCTCAATACAAGTCATTCTTGGTGCCACAATGATTTCAATGACTCTCTATAGAATGGTCCCCATTGAGTAATAAGAATTTAAAATTCAAAACTAGAACATCCTTTAAATTTTTTTCATTCATACATGTGTGTCAACTAAGTGTTCGCTTATTCTTTTTGTTAAAAAGAATGATATATCATTGTGACGTTGACTTGATTATCAGGAGATAAACAAGATCCTCTACCCTGTATTGATGACCCGATTGATCAATTGTGTGGAACCAAATACTTTTCCATGATTTACCATCCATATATATATCATCATCTAAGGGTCAATTAGGATGATATTCCAAGATATTTTTATTTAAAAGGTATTTACATTATGAATTTATAGTGTTTCCATTTGGTCTTAATAATGACCCTTCTATCATTATAGATTTAATGAATTGAGTCATTAGAGAATACATCAATCAAATTTTGGTAGTTTTTATACCTGATATTATTATTTATTAAAATGAAGATTAATATCATGAATATCATTAGATAATTTTACTAATGACATCAGTGAAGGGGTTATTAATTTCAAAATTTATAGATTGTAATTTTGGATACAAAAGGTTTCAATTGTCAATAATATAATCCTAATAGAGTGTATATCTATATATCCATGAAGGTTAAAGGGTATTGAGTGTGGTCCTTGACCAAACATGTTGATTGAGATATTTAGATTTTTTGGTTTAGTTGGATATTTTTTATAGGATGTGGAGAATTTATCATTACTATCTAAACCACTAACCATGTTTACATGAAAGAGAGCTATGTTCCACTAAAAAAATTAATGTGAGAAAAATTTTGTGGAACGGAAGTGAATATTAGTCAGCACACTAATTCATACATTACCTATTAGTGGGGAAGGTTTTTTATTCTATAGAGATGCATCTAAGAAGGTATTTTTATGTGTTATTTGAATGAATAACATGGTTATATCTTATGCCACACAAAAATTGAAAGTTCATGTGAAAAAGTACCTAAATTATGATATTGATTTAGCTATGGTAAATTTTAAAATATATATTTTGAGAGATTACCATTATATGGAAATGTTTTATATATATACTGATAAAAAATGTAAAATTATATATTCAAAGATAAGTAGTTGAATATACACAAGAGAAGATGGTTAAAGATGATTAATGATTACAAATTATCATTATGTTTCCACAATGGAAAAGTAAACAATATCAATGATTCCTTATGTTGAAAGGAAGATTCTAGATTATCCAATACTATGATCTCAAAATATCCAAAATTTATAGATTTGAAAAGGGTGGATACCAAAATCGAGAAGGAAGGGGATAACTCTTATATGGCTTAATTGAATATTCAACTATATATATACATAAAAATTAAAGAGATGTTGAAAGAAGATATAGAACTATAAAATACGTTTAGAAATATTCTTTACCTTTACATTGATCATGATGAAATGATAATGTTCAGTAATGATGTATTTGTTCCATAGATACAATATTTGAACAATGTGTTTTCAGTGGAAGATCATATTTTTTTATTTTGTATTCATCTTAAAAGTATGAAGATGTATAAAAATTTGAAATATAATTTATGGAAAGATTAAATGAGGAGATACATTTTAGGGTTTTTTTTCATTACATGGTATGTACAAAAGTTTAGTATGCGAGAAAAAATATTAGGGCATGTCACATTGATTACCCATACAAGAATAGAAGTGGGAAAACATAATTATGCATTTTATTGTCAAACACCTTAAAATTTATTAAGAGAATAATAATATATAGGATTTAGTCGATCCCATAACAAAGTAATAATTATTCATAACTTTTATAGAATAATTATATATTTTTTATAATTATATAATATACCTTAATAATGTTTTATGTTTGTATGATGTACCATAATCCATTGTGTTTTATCAGGAATTGAAATTTAACTCAATGTTATGGAGAATTCTGCAACCAGATCTCAATATAGAGTTGTGTTTCTTGACTATGTATCACCCTAATATATATGGTAACTCTATGAGAAAAAATATATCCCTATAGTATATGTTTATATCTTATTATATGTATTAAAATGGTTGTTTGAATCAACAGTATCCTCTAGTTGTGTTTTCATACAATAATAACATTAACTTGAGCATTCTCGATGGATCCTTATTAATAATTATATGGAATGAAGTGTAAGGATCCTACATTATGAAATTATTTTATAGAATGAAATATATTAGGACCTTATATTGATTATTAAATGAAATATAAGGTAAGAGTAATTAAGCATCCCATTAAGGAATCTTTGAGTTGACAAAAAAGTTATACTGGAAATCATAGGTGTGATCTAGAACCTATTGTTGGTAAAAATATTTTCCTAAGAATTTATCCATAGAAGAAGTTAATCAGATTTTGATATTAGGGAATACTAATACCTTGGTATATTTTTCCCTTTTAAAATATTTATTATATATATATGGTAAACCATTAGTTGAGACATCAGAAAACCTCTCTCAAGTTCATTATGAAATCTATATATCTCTCATAAGGAAGAACTTACAGTCTCTCACATATATTGAAATAAGAGGTCATACTGCTGGGAAAATATATTTCTTATGAGGAATAAGAAATGAATATTATGGATCATATTGAGAATGTACTTATGAACAAGACCACACACTTGGTCAATGTTTTATGGTGAAAATACCAATTTGAGGAACCTATGTTGGATCTTGAGTATATAATGAGGTAGAAGTATCCCATTTTTTATAAAAGAGCTGAAATTTTGAGGTATAAATTAATTTTAATTGGGTTAGAATGTAACTCCACAATTTTTTATGAATTATCTTTTTCAATAAATTATATTTCATTGGTTTCTTGTGTTGTACAGAACACTTAGTTTTAACAAACAGTGACGTATTATATATATATATTATAATTTAAAATAACCATTACAATCAATACATGGATCATAGTGTTATGAATAGTAATTAATAATTTTTAAATATTAATTGTAATGGTTCTATTTAATGAAATATTATAGTCAAAAAAAGATCTTAATTTTTTGATAATGTATTTATATGTTTTGAAAATAATATTTTTAGAAAAAAAATGTTATATATTTCTTTTTTCTGAACAATAATATTTTTTTAACATTTTTGGAAAATTAAATTGATATATTAAATTTCATTTTTGAATTAAACAAGTAAAAATTATCTTATGGTGAGTTTTTAGATTTTTTCTGAAAATATTTATAATTTAGTGAATAGTGTAAAATCAATTTTTTTTATGGACAAATGACTTTTCATTTAGAGAATTTTTATGGTTAAAATTTATTTTAAAATAGAGTTATAAGTAATAATAATTCAATTATATACCAATTTATCTAATTTTTTTCATTTTAATCATTATCATATTGAAGTTTTATTTAAAAATGCTTTTAAACTTTTGAACATTTTCTTTTTGGAAAACAACATTCTTGTCACATATATAGGTTTAATTTTAAATAATATTTTAATACTTTTGTTAATTAGAATTATAAAAATCTAATACATGTTTTTAATAGTCATAATTTACATTATTTAATAGGAAAACCTAATATTTTACCATAATGAATCGTAAAAATTGATGACATTATTTACCCCTATTAAGGTAAAAATTGGTTTTATGAGGAGTTAAACAAATAATATTAGAGTTAATAGTGACCGAGAACTTATCCAATAACCATTTTATGGATCAACTACATCCTTATATATTATTTAATCAATAATGTTCTATTTTGGATCCTTTTGGAATAAGAGAAACATGGGAACAAAAGTATCTTTTTGAAACCTTATAAGTGTGGCACTCACCTCACTTATAAAAGACCACCACATTTCCTCTCCTAATACTACATAAATGAATTCAATCAGGAAAAAAATCCCATATAACATCATTACTTCCACCCTCCCATCATATAATCCTTATTCTGGTCAGAAATCCAACCTATGAATCATTTTGATGAAAACCAAAAGTAATTTTCTGAATATGTGGTAACACCCCTAACTGAGAATAATATATATTTCTTCATACACCTCCTTAAACTATAAATAAAAAAAATTAAAAAATAAAATAATTCTTTTTCATATACATATATTTTTTAGGATAATTTCATGACCTAAAAACACCCCATCTTCCATAAAATGGGATATAAAATGATTATTCATGTATACAACAGACTACCACCAGATGAACTATTGTTATTCATTTTAGAAAATGACCAATGAAATCTATTTATAATAATGGAGTAAATATTTAAATATTATATTTATGATATTATTATACATATTAAATTTTTATATCACATATACCCTCAAAAATTCCATTAACTGGAAATGATAATGTTTCTCTAGTGTTTGGCTGACTATCACATCGTGAAACAATGTGATTCATTCAAAATTTATGTGGATATTAATATGGATGGTGTTGGTCGGAGTAGATTACTCAATATGGGGGCGAATTATGTATCTAAAATTTCATTTTTTAAATAATTTATTTAAAAATATTCCCCAATAAAAATGTATATAGGCTAGTTAATCCCGGTAATAAGGTTATAATAGTTTTACTATTCATATAAATTCCAAAGAGTCTCATTAATTCTCATAAATTTCAATGTGATTTATTGATACAACTTTGACTCTTGTCTAATAGGGAATATAGTTATAACTTCTATCCAGGACTAACTATCAATGTAAAATATATTTTTCTAAAATATAAAGTAAGGTAGAGAAAAACCAAGTTAAAGGACACAAAGGATAAAACAAGTGGTTCAATATCAAATTGAGACCTAATCCACTCAACATGGTGATCACCTACCACTATGCAGTTTATATTAATAAACTTGTTCCACACCTTGGATTGGGGTAAAAAAATAGAAGAAAAAATTTTCCAGGTCACACAATGTCTTCCACTGTTTTTCATGGGCATTAAACAATCGGTAACACAAGGACCTCTTCCACACATATCCATTGGAGTAAAAATATGTAAGAATATATTGTATGGAGGATATCTTTTATCCTTCAGTTTAATACAAGAGACAATTTTTGTTTTAATACAGACACACACACTTCTCGAAATCTAAAAATAGTAAACAACTATGAAAATATGATGAGAAAGGATTTGAAATGATCTGAGTGTTTCTCTATACATCTTTGGACTTTTAGGATGAATTAGATGCAAATATGTTTTCCTATTGTAAAAAACAGAGTATCATGAATCTGGTGCTCTGGATTCCAGTTTGAGGAAGTAATATATGATGCTCTTGTTCTTCTTTGAGTTGGTACTACAAAGATATTTGAGGATTTTATCTTTACTGGATTAGCCTTTTTTGGATCAAGAGTTCTTCATGTGTTCTTCAGTACTATCCTGTTTAATTATTGCATTAGCTTTTCAAATTCACACTCCTCTCTTACTTTGAGTCTCGTGTTCTTGTATTTATTTTGGGGTGCATGTGTTGGGGCTGACAGGGAGCATGATTTCTATACCTTGTACATCGTAATATTAGGTTACATATCTATAATGAAACTTTAATAATTCCAGTCCCATTAAATTACTCTAATATGACTGTTATAAATTAAATTGAAAATTACAAAAGAGACTAAAGAATGGTCTCACTATTTTTCCTGAAATGGTATCAGATGGAAACGGTAATATAAAGAAATAATGTTCTCTCCTTCTCATATGAACAATTATATAGTCATTATGCCACAGTTTCATTGAGATCAGGAACTGATAGAACAGATGCGGTGTTAGGGTCACGATTTCTCAAGTAACAATGACAACTCCCTTTTCAAAACATTGTATTGAGTCTTGTTGATGGTTGTAAGGAACTAGTGTCACATGCATTATGAAATCTGAAACTATTTACAGTGTCTGAATCATGGTTCCAGGATTAAGATGTTAGGGTCAAGTAGTTTGGATTATGGTGTCAGGGTCACAGTATCGGGATTACAATGTCAGGGTCACGATCTCTGGATTACCGTGTTAGGGTCTCGATGTGTGGGACTTTTCAAAAATTCTAATCCAATGGAAGACATAAAATTCCTCAGGCCTAACATAATATTTTCAAATAAATTTTAGGAAATAATATCCAAAGAATGAATTAGACATAAGAATTAATATAACAAAACATTATAGAACAAATCAAATATAGTTTACAATATTCAGACAATATTTATAAAATTCTAAATCAGGATCCTCTAAAGGTTTATAATATGAATTTTTTACTTTAATGGGTAGGAAAACAACAATCATTACTCATGAATTGAGTAGATTAAAAAAGATTAACATGATTTGTGATCATTAAAACAAGATTAAAAAATGATGAATACAACAATCACCCGCTTTTGGATGATCACAAATCATAATATTTAGATGTATGTTCTTATTATTCTCCCCCTTTTGAGATTATAAAAAATAAAGAAGAAAAGGAAAATAAACATTGAATGATGGTAAATAAGAAAGTAAATAACAATAGTTTAAATTGTATGGATGGAAAGATAGAGGTAATTATAATCATTAAGAAAAATGAAAAACATCCATATCAAAATATATTTTTTCACTTCTCTTCAACACTATAAGTATTCTCTTTTCACTGGTTAGTATCATCATAAGGGGATAAAAAAGACGTATGGGATGTTTAATAAGGGATTGAGCCAATTTTCTAAGAAGGAAGAGGAATCCCCTAAAAAACAAAAGTCATAAGACTGTGTTTGGTTGAAGACTGAGGCAAGGATTGGTCAAGGAAAACAAGTCCTATATAGATCAGAGCCAGAGATAAAAACATGGAGGTAGAAGAAAATGTAGTGGATGAAGAAGGGGTTCATCCAGTATGGATAGTTGAAGCTGTAGGAGCCCCAGTTGTAGTGCTTTGCACATGACGATATGGCTTCAACAATTGAATGAATTATGTAATGATATCACCACCATTGTACATTTCTCTCTCAAAATAATCATTGTTCTCCATGAACTTTTTGAAAAAAGTGTGTAATATTTTAGCATTTGTACATGAGTCTTGAAGTCTTGAGTGATAGGAAGAATTTTCAAATTCTCTACAAGGTACTTGAATTGTTTTTTAAGATCATTCTAAGAGTAAATCCAATTAAAGTAGAAATCCACAATTTTGTAATTTCATCCAAGGTATCATTGAAAATATGTGAGTGAATACTCACTATGTCAAGTACTCTGTCACCATTCTTGAAGATAGAAAATAAACCTTCCTTTTCAAAACCACTTAAAAGTGACTGAAGTTCCTCATTACAATAGTTTTGATCAGACCACTGTCTATAGGTTGAGATTACTGTCCAGAGGCTTTTGAAGCTTTAACATCAGAAGTGAGAGACTTATGCAGATTTAGAACATTATTTTAACATCCCTTATACTCATAGGACATCTTGTTAAGGACAACAACATATTCACACATTTTATTTACTTTCAGGATGTTTATTATATCTAATTTTTCAGACATTTAAGTCAAATTTGGTTGAATAAGAGATGTAACTTTCTATGGAATATGATCACTAACATATTCAACCTGATGAGAAGTATGAGATTTTCCAGTTTGAATTTTTTTATATATATTCAATAACAAATCTAAGAGACTTCACCTCATCACTCAAATTCTTGTTCTCAATCCCAACTTCTTGTATTTTATGAATCCTTTTTAGTTGAATTTCACATTTGATTTTCTCTAACAGTAAGGTAGCATCATTTTCACTGAGATTTGTCACTGGAAAAGGCTATGAAATCATGATAATTTCAAATCCAGCCAACATTGTATCTTCAAAATTATTTAGATCACCGTGACTCAATGAAAAAGACGGTTCTTATGACGGATCAGGAACATGAACTAAAACAGGATCATGTTTCCTAGCAGAGATTACATGTAGAGAAGAAACTGGTTTCAATTGAAACACAGTGGAAGAATCTATACCTTTAACAAAGAACTCATCTGTGTTTTTCACATCCATGTAGCTAGGAAAACAATACCAGGTATCTATAGTACATTGATCAACATGATTGGGAATTAAATCACTTTATAGACTTGGGTTCTTCTCCCCCTAAACAGGTGCATCTATTATAGTAATAAAGTATTAATACCCTCGATATATTTCAAAATTTTCATCTTTAATAGGATGACCCATTTTTTTTCAAACCATCTGAAATTCCTATTTCATTATTTCCTAAGCAGATAAAATAATTTCAAGATCATCTTTTTATTTTAATTTTTCCCCAAAAGTAGCCTCTTCCTCAATTTCTGGTTCTTAATCTAAATCCTCCTTAGGATCAACATGTTATTTTACACTATTAGAAATTTATTTTCCTAAAGAAGGTTTTCCAACGAATCAATACTTCTATTAATAATAGGTACATCATTTTACAATATATTTTGTATAATATGTATACCACTATATTATTTTTCAAAGATAGTTCCTTCCTTAGGTGCAACAACTCCATCTATTACTCCATCATTCAAATAATCAAAAACATTATATGGTTCCAAACCAAGATTAGATATGTTATTAGGTATTGAAGTAATCTCTACTAGATTAAATTTTTTTTTACAGCCTTTGATTATCCTAAACCCAAGTCTTTTTCCAAGGATTCTGGCTTATTTTAAACCTTTTAATTGTTTCCTTTGAGACACATAACTCATAATCTTCAATGACTTCTTCATTCGGGCCAACTACTCCTTTAACAGACAAAATTACAAAGATTAATATTAAATAGAACGAAGAGGTAGACTTCAATATTGTCTTGATCATTTCACAAATGTGATGTATAAGATACTTACATAAATTAATCTTGTGACTATTTTTTATAAGATTTATCAAGATTAAATCTTGATAATTACGAGTAGAAAATCACCTTTCCTAGGAAGAATACAATTTTGGATAAACCCAAATATGAACCATTTCTCACCATCCAACTTAGTTAAAATTTCCATTATTTTATTCTTATTTCACTCAAACATTCAAGGGAATATTCTACGATAAAAACATCATTAGGAGGAAGAGTACCTCTTTGATAATACGCAAATATTCCTTCATGAGTTATCCCTAGGTAGACAATCGACAACCTCAATGAAAAGTTACACCTTTGACAACTAATCCATCTTCTTTAAAAAAAAGTCATCTTTAATATTGCATGAAATTTGGATATACTAATCAAAATGGGTAATTATTTTCAGATAAATCATCCATTTAACTTTTTTGAACTCGTTCATCTATCCTTATCCATTTAGTACATTCAAAACTAGTGATTTACTTGCTAGAAACCACTTCGTACAGAATTCTTTTTCATGTACAACTGTTCTATCAGTAAGATTAAGATTCAACGGTCCTTCAAGAATTACTTTCGGTTATTTTTCCTTTTTCTTTTGAGATATCCACTTCTCTGGAGTTGATGAAGAAAAGCTCTTCATTCTTGGCATTCAATGACAGTTCAAGAGATATTAAAGGCATAAAGAGTACAAATGATTTGAAAGAGAGGGGTTTCTGTTTTAAGAAAAGTGTGATCAAGTATCGAAAATAGTGAAAAGTATTGGTTATTTATTATTTTGGTATTTTGAGCATCACAAAATCCAAAACGCAACATAAAAACAATAAAATAATCAAAATAATAGTATAAGAAATAAAAGTTTAAAAAGAAAAAGAAAAAATGGGTCATTATTGTGAGACTAGAACAGATTGTCATAGTTTCATCATTACGGTGCGACTCCAAATGGTGTGACCATATCTTTGGGACAGTAAGTGTGAGACAGTAACTGAGAGATATGAACTGTGAGACTGTAACCCTGAGACAATAACTTCAAGTATGTAAAAATTTATACTTATTATTTATCATTCATAATTCATGTATGATGTAACTTATCCTTTCATTATTTAATGTTTTAGTGAATATATCAAAGAGATTATGTTCATTACCATTGAATTGAAAAGTAATATCATATTTTTGAAAATGTTCTCTCAAAAAGTTATGCCTTACATAAATATACTTTTTCCTAAACTGTGAATTAGGATTCTTTGAAATATTAATATCTCTTTTATTGTCACAATTTACAGTTATATGTATGAATTGATATCCATATTCTATTATGGAGTGTTTAATCCACAAAATGTGTGCACAACAACTACCAGTAGCTATGTATTCAACTTCGATAGTAGATAATGAATCATTGTCTTATTTCTTACTGCACCCGTCCATTAGAGAGTTTCCTAAAACGTTACATGTTTGAGAGGTGAATTTTCTATATAAATTATAACCACAAAAATTAGAATCATCATAGAAAACTAAATCAAATGGTTTTCCTCTAGGATAGAACACTCATAGATTGGGTGTTTGTTTTAGGTATTTAAAAATCATTTTAAAAACATTTAAATGTGACTCTTTAGTGTTTTCTTGAAATAGATCGCAAATAAACACACTAAAAATAATATCAGGGTGGCTAGTAGTTAAGTAGAGTAAGTTTCCAATAATTCTTCTATAAGTGGTTTGATCAAAAAAATTCATCTTCATCAAGACCCAACTTACAAGTAGTACTCATTGGAGTATCACTACATTTAGTGTTGTTCTATCCAAAACATTGTAGATGATCTTTATCATATATTTTTTTATTTCAAATAGTAAAATATTTATATTGAATGATTCAAAATCTAAGAACGAATTTTATTTCACCCATTAAACTCATTTAAAATTCAATTTTCATTATTTTAGAAAACTCAATACATAATGAAAATTATCATGATCCAAAAATAATATCATCTACATAAATTTGAACTACTAAAATATCATTGGAAATTCATTTTCTAAAAGTTATAGGATAAATATTACCATTTATAAAACCATTGTAAATAATAAAGGCAATTATAAATATCATACCAAGCTCTTGAATCTTTTTTAAGCCATACATTGCTTTTTATTATATAAAAAAATGATTTTGAAAGTGATGATTTATGAAACCAGGGTGTGGTTAAACAAATATACGACATTAAGAATTAAATATGGATATAAATTTTATATAGTTTGAAATTAAGTTGTGCAGAATATGAAAGAAAGATTCTAATGGATTCATGATTAGCTACAGGTGAAAAATTATCATTATAGTCAATTATTTCTTCTTGGCAATAGCCTTACGCAATTGATCTAAATTTTTTTCTAACTATGTTACCATCGTTATCGACTTTATTTATAAACACCCACTTAGTGCCTTTAGTAAATATGTATTTGGGACTATCAAAAAGTTTCCAAATTTTGTACCCTTTAAACGGATTATGTTCCTCTTTTATATCCATCACCTAAAATCCATTATTGAAGGCATCATTGATGTTTTTTGGTTCATGTTGTGACAAGAATGCATGATGATCGACCTAATTTCTAGGAGAAGATCAATTTTATGTTCCTTTATCTAAATCTCCAACAACAACATCTAATATATGATTCTTAAAAGTTCTAATAAATATAGAAACAGAGAGGCAAGTGATTTCCAACTCTTCAAAAGGTTCGGGTTCATTATGGATTGAATCAGGATAATTTCTAGAACTTGATGTTTAAATAGATTCCTGTAATGATGGTCAGATGATTTAGAATTTACATCCGGATTTGACATATCATCATCAAGATTCTCTAGATATGTCTTAGGCGCATGTGGATCACTCTCATAAAACCTGACATGGACATATTCCTCCATATGTTTGGTTCTTTTTAAAAAACTCTATAGGCTTTAATAGAGATTGAATATACTAGAATGATTGCTTCATCACTCTTTGATGAAATTTTTTCAATATTTTCCTTGTTATTAATGATATAGACTTCCCTAAAAGAGGCTTTGAAGTAGTTCACATTGGGTTTTCTATTATTCAACAACTCATATGGACATCTGTTAACAATAGATCTAATCCAACTATATAAAAATATAGCATGTCATATTTGAAGCTTTAGCCCAAAAATAAATAGGTAAGTAATATTCATTAATCCTAGTTCTAGAAATTTTTTTCAAGGTACTATTTATTCTTTATAAAACTCCTTTTTTTATGTGTTCAAGTGGAAAAGAAATTGTGACTATAACCATTTTTTGGGAAAAAGGATTTAAACCCTTGATTTTAAAATTCACGGCCATGGTCATTTCTTAGAGATTTGATTCTATGTCCACTAATATTTTCGACCCTTTTAGCATACTTGGTGAAATGAGATTAGGCTTTACTTTTATGAGCCTGGAATAAGGTCCATGAATACCTATAAAAGTCTTCTAGAATTACATAAACATATTGGTTCCCATTTAAACATGAAAATATAAATGGTCAAAACAAATACATTTGAACCAACACAAGAGGATAATTAGTTGAGACATATTTCTTTTGTTTTAATGAAATTTTGTTTTGTTTAACATTTTGAAAAGGATTTCACAAATTATCATTTGGAAACTCTATTTTGGGTAGATCTTTGAAATAAAATCTAGTTAGCTTTATAAGGTAGTGAACATTGCAATGTCCTAGTCTTCAAAGAAAAATCCAAGACTCTTTGTGAAATACACTTATACATGAAGAATTTGATGATGTAGAGAATATATGTTCATAGTATATACATTTTCATTTCTTAATGCCGAAAATACTAATTCATTTTTAGAATTAAAAACATTGCAAGAATCATTTTCAAATTTAACATGAAATACATCATCACATAGTTTTTGATATACAAAGAAAAATATATTTCAGTCCATCAAAAAAATGATTATAGAAATTAAAACAGAGCTATAGTTACCGATTTAGACTAGGCTAATGACTTTTCCATTAGAAATTTCACCAAAAGAGACATTCCAACCATCAATCCTAACTAGGTTCTTGAAACATGGATAGTATATTTTCATGAATCATGAACTCCCACTATCCTTGTACCAAAAGCTTTTACAAGAGATCTTGAAACAATTTTCCTACAATACAGTCAAATAAAAACCGAAATTTTTATCCATATTTGCTTGGGTCCAGTACTATTAGCAACTAGGGCCTTTGGAACCCACATCTACCTTATAGTATTCTAATAATCATTATGTAAAGTATTTGAGAAAGAAACATTATTTGGTCCAAAAAAACTCGAAATATTAGAGGATGTATCATACATTGAACTAGTATAAAGTTTACATGAACTAGGAATAAAGTTGTATATTCTAGATTTAGAAACAAATTGGTTTTTTCAAAATGTCTTTTACCAGGTTGATAGATAATACCAGTAGTGTATTTAGGGGAAATTGTTTTACCTAGAACTTTTACTAAGATATCTTTACTATTATTAAACCTTTCATGGTCCTTTTTCAATTTATAATTAGATTACATTAGTTCATTATTTTCATTGAGTAAATGATCATTTTTCTCTCGTTCTACAACCTGTTTAGATTTGATAATTGAGGTAAGAGAACATTGTATATTTAAAGACTTGTATTTATCTTTTAGTTCATTACATGTCTCTAAAATCATATTTGAATAAAAACATTTGTCCTATAGAAATATTTTTAGAATTAAATTCATCCGAAGAATAATTTTAATTTTGTATAGTATATTCCAGGATTACCTCAGAAGTTTTTTTTCATGAAACAAATATTGGCTTTATTAGCCTATTCATCATTTGTAGACCCAGAGTCACTTGAATGGTACTCAAAAGCACTCCATGTTGATTTCATTTCAATTTTATACTTTTTATCTCCATCCTCATATTTCTTTTTATAAATGAGCATGGGCCAATAAGCCTCTAACTATCCCTTTCACTTACATTCATACCATAATATCCCATAAAACATGTCATTTGTTTTCCAATATTTCTTACAACTTCACTTTTGATCATATCTTTAATTCATGTCAGGATTTCTAAAAAATTTCTATGTTTTTAAAAATTGCTTAAACCTTCTAGATAATTGTGCCATCTACTCATCATTACTGGTCGATGATTGTTCACTATTGTAACTCTCTACAAAGGCTTATAGTTTCCCCTTTTCATTGTGTTTAGAGATAATAGTTTAAATTTAACATAATTTCATTTGGGTTCATCCTACTCTTCCTTGTTGACTTTCAACTCTTCTTCGTACATCATTAGTTTTCCAATGAGTTTTTTTATAGGTAATTTGCTGATGTCATTTGACTCTCTAATAGAGACACAAGTTCATCTCCATCTATTAATTAGGAATTTGAGAATCCTCATAATTTGTTATTTGGCGGTAAAATCTCTTACAAGAGAGATCATAGTGTTTACTATTTCATTGAACATGAGATTCATGTCAAAAATAGGCTTATTAGGACTCAACATAAAATTACCGTATTTAATTATATATTTATTAATTCTTATTTCATTAACACTAGAAGTTCCTTCATGTGAAACTGAAAAATTATACCAAATTTCAAGGTTTTTTTACATGCATAAATTCTGTTACATTACTCATATCCTAAATAGATGTATAAGGAATTTATGGAATTGCAAATATTTTTATAAGCAGCCTTAGTTATGTCATCCCAAGTAGTTCTAGAAAAACTATGAAAATTATATTCATCTATAATTGAAGATTAAATGTCAAAACTCATAATTTCTAAATGAATTTTAATTTTAATTTTACATTGGACATAATTAGTTCCATTAAATAATGGAGTTCTATTTGTAGCATCAGAATTTTGTCTATTATCCATAAAAAGGAAATACATCTCAATATCTAGAAATTTAGAACTAACAGAATTTTAAAAATATTTAATGTTCATGTCAAATCACAGTTAAAAATATTTTAACAAAAAACATTTACAGGAATAAACTCCTCTGATACCAAATATTGGTCAGAGTAGATTACTCATAATGGGTGAATTAAGTGTATTTAACAATTTGTGTTAAAAATTAAACATAAAAAGATTCTCTAATGAAAATTATTACACGCATGTTAATAAAATAAATAAAATTATAATAGTTTAACTATTAAAGTAACTTCTAATATGATAGATTAATTCTTAGAAATATCATTATAATCTATTGATACAACTTTTGATGCTAACATAATAGGGTAAAATAGTTATAACTTCTATCGAAGACTAATTATCAAAGTAAAATATTGTTTTCTAAAATATAAAGTATAGAATAGAAAACCCAAATTAAAATGCATAATGGATAAAACAAGTGGTTTAGTCTCTAGTAAAGACCTAATCCACTCAACTTGGTGATCACCTGCCTCCATGTAGTTTATATTGACAATCACGATCCACACCCTGGATTGGGGTAAACAATAGTCAACAAGACTATCCAGGTCACACAACCTCTTCCAGTTTTCTTTGTGGGATTAAATCACCAACTCACAAAACAAATTCTTCCACACTAATTCGTGGGAGTAAGCAGATGTAAGAATATATGAGAGGAATTATATCTTGTATCCTTCAGTTTTCTACAAAAGACAGTGTGTGTTTTAATACACACACACACTGATCTAAATCTAAACACTTTACACAATCAAGAAATGATGATATGAAATGATTTGAAATTCTTTGAGTGTTTCTCTATGTAGCTCTAGTCTTATAGGATGATTCAATTGAAAATATCTAGTCCTATTTTCAAAAACAATGTATCACGAGTCTGACGCTCTTGTTTCTAGTTCAATGAAGTAAGATATGAAGATCATGTTAATTGTTGATTTGGTACTAAAAAGATATTTGAGGATCTGATATATGGTAGTTAATTATTTTGTAGATCTAGAGTCATTCATGATTTCTTCGTTAGTATCATGTTGCATGCATGAGTTATATTTTTAAACGCTCCCTCTTCACTTGCTCTGAGTCTTCTGTTCTTGTCGTTATTTTGTGGTGCATGGGTTGGGGCTAATAGGAAGCATGATTTATACACCTCGTACCTCATACAGTTAGGTGACATATCTAAAAATAAGAATTAATAATGCCAATTCAATTAAATAACATGAATATGAAATTTGGAAATTAAATTGGAAATAACAAAAGAGATTAAACTATGGTGTCACAATTTTTTTCTCAAACTGTATCGCATGGAAACAGTGTCCTTTGGAAAGTTTGTCTTCTATTTTTCCATTGAACGGTGTGACATTCACGATGCCATAGTTATATTAAGATCCAGAACCAGTAGAAAAAAGGCGGTTCTAGGGTCATGATGTCTCAGGTAAAGGTTTATACTCCATTGTAAAAAAATTAATATTGTCTTGGTGATGGTAGTAAGACAATGGTGCCACAAAACATATGAAATATGAAACTGGTTATACTGTCTGAATCATGGTGTAACGATTACTATGTCAGTGTCATGGTGACTGGATTACGTTTTCCAGGTCACGGTGTCTGGAATATGGTGCCAGGGTCATGGTGTTTGGATTACGATGTCAGTGTGACTGTGTCCGGGACATTGACAAAAATCAGAACATATGGAGGACTTATGGGTTCTCAAACATAGCTAAATATCAGTATAACTTTATTAGGCAATAATATTCACCGAATGAATTGATCTTAAGAATTAATATAATAAAAAATTATAGAATAATATCAAATATTGATTACAATATTCAAACATGATTTATAGTATTCTTAATAAGGATCTTGTGAATGTTCCAACCATGAGTTGTAAACATTAAATCATAGGGAAACCAACCATCTCTAAATATTATTTGAGATAGATTAAACATGTTTAATAAGATTTGTGATAATTAAAACATGAGGAGTCCAACATATGGTTTTAGTAATTTTTTTGATATATATTACATAAAATTTATTCTAAATGGTAATTCATTATTTAACTTCCATTATTTTAATACATCAAGAAAATGGAAACAACATTCAAGTGTAAACACGACATACCTTCCCTATGAACAGTGCATTTAATTTTCTATCCCTATATATTATGTATTACTCTAAAAATATATATACTAAATGTATATCATTTTCATTTTATTTTTAAAATTATTTATATCATGGAATAAATATATAATTAAAAGGACAAAAATTAACAAATAAAGGCATACAAGGAAAACAGAGCAATTATTGCCTGAAATGCTGCATTAAAATTTATTCGTTAATTAACTTGTAAAAAAGAGAAATAATAAAATTATATATGGTATGATATATATATTTATATGGTACTATAATGGATAAAAAATAAATTTTTTATTTTTATACCCTAGGTTTGAATGTGTATTATTGAAGTCGATATTTAAGGTAAAATATTTATGTCTCAATTATCCTTATCTAAGACATATGTTATATTATTTAATGAGATGTATAAAGATATAATTTTCTAGGTAATATAATGAATTTATATATTCCCATACAATTCAATGTTTCACTAATCATAATTATTTCATGTTTATTACAATACAATGGTACAAGTAGGGTAAGGGTTTTATGTTACAATCTCTAAATTTATCAGGATTACTATTGATTATACATCCAATGATGAAATATTATAATAAATATCTCAATAAACTGATATATTTACTTCTAATATGGTTATTTATGGATAATATAAGTTATGATTCATTTTCCTTTAATTATGTACTAAATATTTCAATAGAATGTTTTTAAGAAAAGTTATCTATATTTTTCTCTTCGGTCAAAAACCATATTCTATGAAAACTACATTTTATAAAATAATTTTTTTATCTTATATAATTTCCCCAAATTATTCACTAAATAAATTTTTACCCTTCTTTTTTTCTTAGAATATTTTTGATTGAATTTTCATGTCCTTTCCTAAACAATTCCTATTTCAATTAAAAAAAATTGAATGAGATATTCATTTTAATGTTTATGTAATTACTTCAACTCTACATAATCATGAAAAATAAATAATTTTAGGATTCAATTTTAATAATTCATTTTTATTTTAAAATATTTGGGTTTTGATATTTTTATTAAATTTTTATATTGAAAATAAAATGATTATTTTCCCTAAGAAATGTTTCAAATGATCATTAAAAATCATTTTCTATATAAGATTCCACATGTTGATGTTACCTATTACTTAATGGGAATATTATCCTAGGATACCATTCTTATTCTTTCTATAAATGGTTTATGTTTATGATCACATGATGTTTATGAAATTTTTTTATATTCAATAGTCTTTACCTTGATAAATTATTATGAAACCCCCTAATTTTCACTGGTTATGGTATGATGAAATTGTAAAATGATTATAAAACCTTTTCATTTTTCAAAGATTATGATATGATGAAATATTTATAACACCATTTTATTTCATGAGTTATGATATGATTAATTTTTTATGATCATGTAAATCACATATATATAACTTTTATTTTGTGATTGGTGGAACTTGTATCTCCCTCTAATAAAATGGATAAAAGTTTATATATTATATGATAGTAAGACTATAATATGGAGTAAACCCTAATTTTTAAGGGTAATTTCTCTACTATGATGGTCTTGGTATTGAACCTTGAATAATACTATGGTTTTTGGAGTTAATCCTTTCGACTATGATATCTTTGGTTGTGTGCCTTGATGAGTAAAAAAAATGATTTTATATGCTTTGGGGCAGACCAAAATTCTATGAATTATTCCAATTTTACTCTTTCATGTATCATATTATATAACTTCCTTATGATTTTTGTCTTCTGAACCACCAATATTAATTCCATGACATACTATTTTGATTTTGATATGCAGGGTATGGGATTTATATGTTATGCTCATGTTCTCATATCCCTATGCTCATGTTATGCTTATATATCTCCATTATTTAAACTTAATAGGAATTTGATATCCCAATTATTATATTTTCTTTCAACAGATTATGAATAAATTTATTATTTATGGTTTTTATAATAAGGATTTTTGTTATGAAGAGATTTTTGAGAAATTATGTCGTTAACATAAGAACCATTTTTTTGTTCCCATGAATAAAATGAAACTGTAACTATACAATACCCATGTTTTTTCTTGTATAATTTAATGAATATTCATCTAAACATATGTAATATATATGTATGAAAATTCGAGGACTCTATATAAGTTCTATAAAAACATTTTATAATGAAATACAATACTTACTTAAGTGAAATTTCTTAAACCACCTGAATGTGAGTCGGCTTGGAATGCCCCATTATTCAATGAGCTATTTTTATGGAATGTGATTCAAGAAGACAAAAAAATATACTATGCATGAAATTAAATTATTTGTAGTGATCCATTAATTTATGATCTTGAGGAATTATCACTTATGTAAATTGTTCTTGATATATACTAATTATAATGAATCTTCAATATGTCACCTCACAACATGATATCAATTTGAGAAAATGAAGTTCAGTATATTATCTCAATAAAATTGATTTTGAACATTCATATAATCTTAAAAATTGAAATATCATAAGTAATACCTAGATTAGGATGACACAAACCAAATATACATAGGGTTTGAGGAATAAGGGAAACAATGTTAGTTTATTTTCACTTCGGTTAAAAGGAAATAGAGAATGGTGTACTTGATTCCAATTTGAAAATGAAAAAAATTATAGTAAATTATATATTTCTAGTTGGAAGAACTATAAATTGAATAAAAAATACTTTTTATATTTGTTATATCACTAATGAGTAATATTTTGTGTTGTTTTTGATTCCTTATTTTAGGGCATGAATGGTTGTTCTAAAACCCATTGAGAATGAATAAAGGAAGATATATCAGTTTTTTAGTTGTACTGTGAGTTTGATCATTATAAAAATATAAATTAACATCATGGAGGTTTTTTTCTGACTTTTCATATTTATATGTATGATTAATTATATTTCATGGTGTTTACACATTTAACTTATTATGGTGGAACAACAAATATTAACTAGATTATTATAACCATTAACTATATTGACCTCTAAGTGGGGGGAAATTTAAATAAGCCTATTAAAGGATTAATAAGACAATATTTAATTCATGTTGTTGTGTAGGATATGGTTTAATGCATCAAGAATTTGGAACATTTATTTCTAGTAAGGGAGATAGAACCTGTTGCGTGCATTGATAAATTTTATTTTAAGGGTATTATTAAGATTCATGGAGTTTAAATACAACAGTATCATATAGTCATCCTTAATTTACCTCAATATTATGGAAGTTACATAAGAATATTTTTGGAAACATATTATATATATAGTTTAACACGTTTTTTTGGGCATTTTTGAAAATATGGAGTAGAACGACGAAGTAGGATATCATTTAGAATTCCCACCATGATATGATTAGATTCAAAAATGATTCTTATATATCTTTTTAAGATATTTTTATAATATCTATGTCATGGTTTTATTAAACATTGGTGGAGTTGGAACCTAATATAAATTTACTGAAGGATTGGTAGACATTTTGGTTTATTTAGAGAAGGTTTTATGGGAATTCAAGTTTTTATTATTAAAGTTTTATGATAACAAAAAAAATTATTAAGGAATATGCGGAAAATATCATATATTACACTATTGGATGAACATTTTATAATAAATTAAGTAACTATTTTGGGTAATAAATTATTTATTGTATGTATAATTGTATTATCTATATTTTTTATATTTTTATATAAATATTATTATGAGTTCAATTCATCAGTTGATATTTTTGTGACATGAAATCCAACTAAATATTTATTATTTAAATTGGTATGCTACATATATTAATATATTCTTATTTTGTGGTAAATAATTATTTGAATTTTAAATTAACACATTTTAATTTTTTTGAGTATTTTGATGATGATAAAGTTGTATTGATGATAATTTGTGCAATTACTATAAAATCAAAGGATTTAGTGAATTTAATTTGATGATTCATGCAAATATGGAATTTCATTACCATGTATTTTTTATAATGAAACAATGTTATACATAACACATTTAACATTTTTTATGGAAGAGAGTGAGGGAGCTAATTTATATAATTGAATATTAAAAATTGTTAGAGGGGTTTGGCATGGGAATTTAATATATTTATTGTTGTATTGCTGTCTCAGTTAAAATTTTCCCATGATGCTTCAATTAATGAGATATATGTATTTTCCAATAAATTATGAAGTGAATTGAAATTCTCTACAGTTTGGGGTCAATCAATTTTATTTTTTGTTTAAAGTGTGATTTTTAAAGGATAGACACATGTAAAGTGGTCAGAGGATGAGGTTAAATTGTGGAATTATGCTATATAAAATGTACTGTTCTATATATTTCATTTATATTATTAAGAGTTCCAATGGTGTACCATGGTCTTCAATATAAAATTTTATAGTCTCATATTTGAGGGACTAAAATGAGGTGATATGATTGGTTTTCAAAATAATATGATTATATAACCTCTATATAAATACTAGAAATTTAGGATAATGGTTGAATGAGTCATAATATCATAATTACCATGTGGTTTAAAATAAGAAAAATATCATGTTTTATCATGATAATCGATTTGTCTAAAATAATGTGTTTAGAAACACATAGAACCATATAGTTGAGGGTTGAGTAATATAAAACCATAATTTTATTTTTGAAGGAAAATAATATTTATATACTATTATAAATTATGAATATTATGATATTATGTAATGTTTTATTAGGTTTATGAATTGACGGTGACAACCAGACTAATATTTTTATCATAAAATATATATACTATTCTCATCCAATTATAACCGTATTACCTGATTGTTGAAGTGGGTTTTTAATGTAGATTATTTGATATTTTATTTATGAAAATATTTTATAAAACTATATCTAAATATTCTAATTTATGTCAGTCATGAATTTCTATATTTTTGGGTTTTAGGGGAATTATACAAACATTACAATCATTCCCGGTATGTGAACTAAAATGAAAAATGATATGATGTTGGAAATGATTCCAAAAATACATCATTCCTCCTTAGTGGGTAGCTATAAATATATTATATGGATATGATAAGAGGGGTTTAGAGGCTTATATATTTAGTCAAATGATTAATCTTTTGTAAGATCATTTTTTATCCTTATGTTTGATTTATAAAAATTAATGTCTTCCATTATAATATTGGGATTTATAATGTTTAACAAAAAGTGTTATATATTTACATATAATAAAAAATTACATTTTTTAGGAAAATACAATCCCAATTTTTTTTTACCGCTCATCAGTAAGTTATATCCCATAGTGAATGAGGTGTGCACTTGATGTATTGTAGTGATCTAGTTCAATCTCAAGATGTAGGTACTTAAGTAATGTTGTTACATTATAGGAGTTAATTCCTAAGAAATATTAGCATGACTATCATTTTTATATTTTAATTTCATATATTTATCAAGGGAACAACTGGATTTATATATTTATTTCCTTTATAATTTTTAAATCCTTAAAGTGGAATTGTACTTACTTCTATATGGATAAGAGATTGGGTTGAAAAAAAAAATTAGGTAATCCCTCCTTTACTATCATAATTTTTCAGTGTAATGGATAGTATTATATTTGGGCTGACTGATATTAAACCTAAACTAATTTTTGTTAAAATGAATGGTTTTTCTTAAACAAATATTTCACATGGTTTTTATTTGGATGTGTTGTGTTTCCATTGTATTATTTATATTTTAGTTTTTCATATGCCTTATGTCATATTATTATGGGTCAATTGTATTGAAAATTCACAAGATAATATAAATTCCGTTTTAAAAAATATGATATAATTTTTATGTATAATAATTTTTTATAATGTTTATTAATTTCTTTATTGAAAATATTGGGGTTAATGATTGATTTAGGTTACCTAAATCAATGATTTGTGGTTCCTATGAATGTAGGTTGTTACACATTTGATACAAATATATGGACTCATGTTTTAATGAGAAGATGGTGTGTATGTGTGTGTGTATTATATATTATTTTTTAGATTCATCAAGCCCAAGATGATGGGAAAATGATTTTCTATACACACACTAACTATACAGATATTCATTTACACCAACTTCTCATTACACATGCACGCACTTATTTAATGGTACGAGGACTATGGTAAGATAGATTTGTCTAGGATGGGTACTGAGGTTCCATATCTGTTATTAATGAAATAAAAATCAATTTTATATGGTAAGTAAGGTTCAGTAACTACTTTTTATCAAACATTGATACCCATTAATTGTTTGATTGTTTCTAATAAACAAAATATTTTTTTATATGTATCAACCAGACTATAGGTTCACTAACATGAATTTGAAGCATCAATCAATGAATTTATGAATGTGTTCCCTATTGGTATGATTAATAACTAGAATTTAACTCGCAAGTGGTTTAAATTATTTAAATTTTAAATATATATTAAGAACTGATTAAGTTATATACACTATTTTTTGAGCCAACATTATTGTACTTATTCATGTGCTTGATCTTATGATTGATTGGTAGGGGTCTTGTGGTGAATTTATATTGGGACTGATTTACAAATAACCTATGATTTTTTCATTTGTATACATGTATAAATTTTCGTTCATTATCAATGTGAATGGAATGTATTTCTAACACCCCAAGATCTTAATATATGATTAACCTCTAATAAGTAAATGTGTGTGATAACTTCTCCACATGCAGCAACTATCTTAATAAAAACCCTGATACATTTAGATAAAATATAATAATATAATTATGATATTTAAAATATAACTATTGATTTATAATTAATGGATATGAGTATTTAAATTAGAAAATATATGTATAATGAAAATAGATTCTATATTTAATAAAAATTAAAATTCAATTAGTTTACCTAAAATGAATAATAGTATCATTTTTTGTTTAAGGAAGAATTTATCTAAAAATTTCCGTTCATAAAATATGAATTTTTATATGAAGAAACACTTTATTAATGATGAAAAATAATATTTGACATTAACCATTTGTTAAGAACACATTACATTGTAAATAATATAAATTAAAAATACAAATAGATAATAATTTAAAATAGAATTAAAAAAATTGTTATATATAAGGATTTTACTAAAAATTTTAATTTATAAATTATGGAATTTAAAACTCATAAAATAAACATAATTTTTTAATTCTTTTTATCAAAATTTTCATGATATGGTTTTTTGAGTTTTTTCTAAAATTATGGGGTTTTTTCAAATAATATGATTTACATAAACATTTAATTTCAATACTTTATCTATATATAATAATCATCTAATTTTTTTTGGAAAAAAGCTTAGTTGATTACTTGTGAATATTTAGAATCAAAATTACAATTTTAAAATAATCTTTGAGATTATGAATAATATGGATGACATTTTCAGGAATAAATTAAAATTTTTGTTTAATAAACAAAATGTTTTCAGTATTTTCATTGAATCATGTATTTTAATGTAATATTTGATTTTAAATTTCAATAAAATTATTATACACTCTATTTTTTAATAAAAAATTGATTAACGCCAATATAGTCAGTATACATGCTAATTTTATCATATATATAAATTTAAAGCATGAAAATGTTACTTTTTAAAATGTGTTTTTATGTGATTATGTGGGCTTATATTAAAATTAAATTTTCACTCCAATTTAAATTTCATTTTAAAAAATAATAATCGAATTTTAAATTATAATTTAAAAATTAGTAAAAATGTTCAATAATTACCATTGTAATTAAAATTAATTTCTTTGTTTTTAATTTAATTACCTTGGTAAAATGTAAATTTGGATAAAATTTAAGACTAAAAATAAAAACACAAAACACTGAAATATGTCCTAATAAGTATTTTTTGAGATGATTTTTCCACACTTACTTTACCCTCCACTTTTTTTCATTTCCGACCCACTAACCTTGTAATAGGAACATCATATTATTTAACATTTCAAGGTTCTTCCAAAAGTTCACTTCTCCTCATGTTTTAAAATGTAACACTCCCTCTAGTTCAAAACGTACACATTCATTGAATTTACTATTTAAATAATAAAAAATTTCTCGAACTATAAAAAACACCAACATTAATTATATTTTTTATAAAAATTATTTACCAAAAGTCCATCATTTCCATGGATATTTCAATGGAAACTTCTAGCACTCCAACTTGTGTATTATCAATCAAATAGATTTTACTCTTAAATATAATATTTAAAATATACTATATACACACTAATATAATGTTATCAGTATAATTTATATAATTAAATAATACAATTTTTTATTCATATTCCTCGTTCAATAAGAAAATAAAATTATTGTTCTTGAATTATGCGGACTACTGCTAGCACGACACAACAACTTTCATTTTCCATTAATACCTTAAAATGATGGATATAAGGGTGGTATGAAAAGATAAATATGATGTTTATGATATCATTAATGGTTTGGTATAAAAAATTATGTAAAAACTTTGTGATATTATCTAAAATGGTCAATGTTGATTTAATAAATTAAAACAGGCGTTGTAATAGTTTAACAATTTATTCAAATTGTTTATTGTTTTCATATAAAATTTTTCTTCATAAAATTACATAAATTTTTTATATATCATGATAATAAATACTAAATAATATCATTATGATTTTTTATTTGGAAATTTCAAAAAAAACTCATCATCATTAATTAAATCTCGGTATGTTCATGTTTGGGTTTGTTTAGCCACATAAACACAACTATTATGAAACGAATATAAACGATGATGACTACAAACACTTGATGTAGAAAATAAGAAGAATTCATATAGAGATTGTCTATTTATAGTGATTGTGTGGGAAAATATATATCATTAATTCTATTAATTAAGTTACTAAGATGTATATGTTTGTGAAATCGTAGGTTAAAGAATGTTCATGAAAGACAATAAAATAGGTAAGGGTTTTTGTCTAAAAGTCCTCTCTTGGGATAAGATTTATATTTTCAACCTAATTTCATTAATGTTGTGTAAATACCACCTATTTGTGGTTTAATATCATTAATTATATTTTAGTCATGATATTTTATGCTTAATTCTTGGTCCTCTATTTCAAGGGGGTTTTATTCAAATCTTTCTAAAGTCGTATAGGTTTTCATTCTCTTAATTCGTATTCATGGAGAAATAATTTTTTTCCACCATGTATTTTTTTATGGTGTATTAAATTCCAATGGATATGTTTATATCAATTTTTTTAATTTATTACGATTTAAAAGATATATTATGTTTCTATTGATTTATTTATTTACCTAGAAGAAATGATTTTTGGAAACTAAATATTCATTAATTGAGTTGTGGTTTTCCTCTTGAACATACTTCATACAATTGGGTACATTATACCCTTTAACTATGTTATATATTATTAATTCATTATTTTTTGGGGAAAAACATTTCGACCACATAGTCCATTTGGAAAATATCACTTCTTGGGTTATGTTCTGTTAAATCCAGTAATCTTCATCCTCTGGATGGATTATGATTAATTTATTCTTATAATAAATTAATATTATACCAATTAATATATATAGTGAGAAAATAATATTTAAAAAAATTCATGTTGGGTTATTTTTACCAGGAAATTATTTTATTTTATTGACATGGTAAAGGTATTCACATTCTGTATATTGTTATTCCAATAATAATGTTTCATGGAATGTGATTGTAATTATTCCCATAAAAATTCTTTCTCAAGATGTGTGATGATAATTCTTTCAATTTTATTGAAATGGAAAAAAATTATTGGAATTATTTTTTTTACTGGTGGAAAACCGAAGTTGATAACGTATTTGACTTCTTGATTTGTCATTAAATATATAATAATGTTTTATTTAGTAATTTATTTCTTAGTAAATGATATGAAAGTTATTTATCAATCATATGGTAAAATAATTTTTCATAATTAGGAGACTTTTTTTGGAAAATATTATATAGCCTCTGAGGATCCTAATATATGATTACCTTTAATTAAGCCAGTGTGTTCGATATCATTCTCCACACACAACACCAAAATTAATCATAACCATTATATAGTTACAAAAAAAATAAATATTTTCTATCATAAAATTAAAAATAATATATTTAATTAGTGTGAATGAATAAGTGTAACTTATTTATGAAATATATGAATTAAAAAAAAATAATGTTTACTAATAATAGGATTGAAAATTAAATCTGTTTACCTAATTTGACTAATAAAATCATATATTGTATTTTGAAGTATTTTTCTAAAAAAATTATATTTATAAGATATTGATTTATTTTTTAATAAACAAATAATTTATGATGATAAATAATGATTAATATTAATAATTTGTTAACCTAAATTTATTTGGTAATTGATATAAAATAATAAAATGCGAATATGCGGAATATCAATTTTTTAAAAATGTCCTTTTCCATTATATTTAATGATACTGTTAGAAAATTTAATTTATAAATTTTAGAATATGAAAATAATAAAATAAACATAATTTTTGAATTCCTATTAAAAAACTCAATTGATATAGGTTTTTATTTGTTTTCATACATGGCTGGTTTTTAGTCAAAAAATATGGTTTGATGAAACTTTCAATTTCTATGTATTAATCTTTATATAATAATTATATATAATATTAAAAAATATTTAGCTGTTAAAATAGAAATATTTGGAATGATAATATTCATTTTTAAATTTTCTTCTACATTATAAATCATATGTCCAACATTTTTAAAACTATACTAAAATTGCATTTTAATAAAAACAATACAATGAATTTACTTTGGAGAAAGTATTTTCAAGTGATATTGGGTTTTTGATTGAAATTAAATCCTAATAACATTTATTTTTTATAATAACACATTTTTATATTAAAATCCTGATACATGATTTTTTCTGTTATATGTAAATATAAATTAACAACATCATATTTTACCAGATCTATTATTATTAAATTAAGTATGTTTATTCTAAAATATAATTTTCAAACCATTATAAATTTAATTCTATAGAATTATTATCAAATTTTAATTCAGAATCATCACATTACATATAAATTTCAATGATAGTCTTTCTCAATAAAATTAATTACTGTGTTTAAAATTTAATCACACAATTAAAAATAAAATTAGTAGAAAGATAAAAGTTAAAAAAATGGAATAAACACTCCAAGAAGAATAAAAAACAGATTAATAAGATGAATTTAGACCCAAAATAACATTACCCCCTCTTTTCCCAATATTGGGTCCATTGAATATGTAATAGAAACAACACATAATTGAAATGTTATAGGAGCTTCCAAAAGTTACATTCTCATCACTAATATAATGTAAAATGACCCCCAACTAAAGGCTCACATATTATTCACATTTATACATGAAACGGTACCAATTATATCCTCTTATAATTCTCTCTCACTTTTGAAAGAATCTTGGCACCATTAGTTATCATTAGGCCTTCACTTCCATGGAAAAATCCCGGGAAAACTCAACTCCCTAATGAGAGGTTTATCAATTATATAGATTTTCCTGTTAGTTATATTTTTTCAAAATTATTCTAGTAAATATAATATAATTATATTAGTATCATTTATTAAAATCAACATTTCTATTTTTTATTCATATATCTAATCCATTTGGGAAAAATCCATTATTACTGTGACGCGCAGACTGCCTCTACTATAACAGAGCGTGTTTAATTTTTTATCATAACCTCATATGTAATGATATAATGTGGTATTAAAGGATAAATATTATTTTTATGATATCATTAATCTTATAATATAACAATTTTTATACCGAAATAATTATTTCATGAAAAATTATTAGCATTTATCTAATTATCTAAAATACGTGTACTATGTGGATAAAATTTTAATCAAACTATGTAATGTTTACATATATATTATTTTTTATTATAATTTAATACAATTATAATATATCATAATAATAATCACTAAATAATTTCCTTATTATTATATTTTAATGATATTACAATAAAATGACATCACAATCATTCATTAAACTATGATATGTTCTTATTTAGGTTGGTTAAACCACATAATTAAATGGAACTAAGAATTTATACCATGAATGAATATAGGAAAATAAATATTGGTATAATATTACATAAAAATAAATAATTATTTTTATTGTTTGTTGATATGTTCTATCAGTATTGTATTCATTAATTAAGAAACCACCCTTCGTTATCAAGAATCATTGAAACATGATTATTATCAATTCTGTCTTCAAGGATAAAGACTAAAATTCTTAGGAATGATATTTTAAACATAATAAGAAATAATATATCATACATAATTTTAAAATTAGTAATCTTTTAATGATGATATTTGAAATAATAATATATATGGACTCAAATATTATAATACTAGTAGAAACAACCAAGATTATATCAACATGATTTGGAAAAGAAGAATAATCCACATAATAAATGAATATGTATAAAGAGTATGGAAGAAAAATATATTTGAGTTAGGTTATCAATTATCTAATTAATATTCCTATTTTTGTTATACATGAGTTTAAATTAGGTTTGTAAAATTTAGGAAAATAGGCAAGGGTGTTTCTCAAAAATTCACATCTTTATGGCATTTTTGGTTTTATGGACAAATTTCATTTATGTGGTATATATAATAACTAATTGAAATATCATACAATGAATTATATATTAATAATTTTATTTTTATTTTAATTAGAAGACATTTATTTTAGGTTGTTTGATTCAATGGTTTCTAAATCCATAATGGTTATCTTGGCCTCAATTCCTATAATCTGATACATAAAACATTTTTTACATTGTGATTTATTTGTAAGGTGTATTCAATTCTCATGGATATATTTTTGTAATAATATTTGTATTTCATGTGATTTACTAGCCATGTCATGTTCCCTTGTTAGAAGGGTTATTTTTATTATTTTTTCCCACAGTTGTAATGATTTTAATTAACCCAACTTTCATTCATTGAGTTTTGATTATTCTCCTGAACTTATTTCATATAAGTTGGGGAACATTCTACTAATTTTTAAATTTATTGGAAACATTTCATTATTTTATATGGATATAAATTCCTAAAAAGATATCCTTGGAAAAAAATTCTCACCTCTAGGGTTATGTTCTTTTTCAGGCACACACCTTGTTTCTCAAGATGAATTTTGATTACCTAATTTCATAGTGAACATCATTGTATGCACATATCTCTATAAGTTTTATACATCACAATATACATAAATTAGATTAGATAATATTCATATAGAATGCATCTCATTTTATTTACATTGGAAATGTATTGAAATTTTATATATTATTATTCTATTTTATATATGATTATTGGAAAGTTATCTATGTAATGGTTGAACATCCAACTTTTTTTTATAGATTTCTTATGATAATGTAATAATTTTAATTAAATGGGTATCAATATTGGACTTATTGATAATTATTAAAAACTAAAACATATTTATTATATATTTGATCAATTTTATATCCCATTATATAGATAACCATGTTTTATTGATTAAGTAATTCCTCGTGGAATGGTATAAAGGGTCCTCTTGACACTTTTGGTGAATAAATTAAAAATAATTTGGTTGTGGGTGGGGCATGAAGGAATGTGTCCCCTTTATACATATACATGTGTCCCAAGATAAAATATGTTTCTGTATTCTGTGTATGCCTTACCAATCTTTATGATAATTTTTCTACGGTCTCGAAAACAAGTAAATATCTTCATAAAAACAATTAAAAACATGTTTATGATGTCTGTATTTATAAATTCATTTAGTATGATATTAGTATTATTGATATCGATATTTCCATTTATTTTCATGGATATAAAAATATTTCTTTTTCAATTTTATTAGGTATTCTTGTTTGTTTACCTATTCCTAAAATAATATTTCTTCCATGTTTATTCAATGGTTACATTAGTTATATTTTTTCCCTTATAATGAATTTGATTACCACCATTATTTTGATTTAATGTCTCTAGGATATGAATAAAAGTAGATATTATGGCATGGTTAAAATGATTTAATACTCAAAATAATTTGTGGGATATAATAAATAATATTTTTGGATTAATTTGTTTTATATATATAGTAAGAGAATTACACATGATACAAATAATATGAAATTAATTAGATTATGTTGTGTAATAATTCTTTAATGCTCTAAAACTGAAATGATATTTCCTATGTAATAGATACAATTATCATTATTTATTTTTTAATGATGGATGGTTATATCCATTCCCTGAAAACTATTATCAAAATGAAAATTTAATGTATCTATTTATGACACCATATCCACGAGTTTGAGTATGTAGTGTAAAATTGTTAATATAGTATATTTATTAATACGTATAGATATTATTTTAGGAGGACATTCATATCTATAATTCACTAGCATGATCATTTGGGCAAGGGATATACCCAATTATATTATTAATTATTATATATATTTTGGTTCTTTCTTTAATATTTGGGTGATTTATTATGTAGTGAACCATCCATTACAAATATTAAGGTATTTTTGAAGGATTTTAAGGGGATATTTAAATTTACGAAAAAATATTATATGCTTTTTTATTTATATTTTGATTTTTTAATATCTAGATTACGGTTTCAATTTTGATAATTAGGGGTGAATTTTTAATTTTTTTTCTAATCATTATTGAGATATTTTGGGGTTCATGTGATGATTTTTAGTTGTTTTATATACAAAATTTTACTATATAAGGAACTATGTACCTGATGGTATTTTTTCTAATACCTAGTGAGGGTATCCATAATGGGTGTTGTCTAGGTTGGACTACAGAGTACATGGTTGTAAGAAACATGGAACCTAATTCCATTATTCATATTTTTTTTATGGAAGGTAACAATATTCATTTAACCTAATATCGTTTTGACACCTTAACGGGGTCCTTGAGAATTTTTCTCTAGGCCATTCATAAGAGGGGAAGAACTACACTTCCACTTCCTTTCTACGCACTTATTAATCCCTTTAATCAGTGGATTTACAAGTAATTTTTTTTGAAAAATATAATTAAAATTTTCTATATTAATTCAATTTTCATTTTTATATAATTTTAAAATGCCTTTATAACTTATAAGATAAGTATTTATAATGAATTTCACCAAACCATAGTAAATTTTTTGTGGGATTTATATATTTATTGTTATTCTAGCTAGATGTGTTTGAGTGGAATCATTCACACAACTTCCATTATGGATTTTTGGAAGTAAGTTTTATATAAATCCTTATAAATATTTACTGAATTTTAGTTTAATTCTTGGAATCTTTAGTTTAGCAACAATGTTCATTTTTGTGTATATAATTTCAAGATATTATAAGATGTTATTTCAATGGGGATCATTTCAGTATTTTTTATTCATTGTTATGGATATGAATAATTTCTGATTAATTGGTTATAAAAATTTGTTTATTTATTATAAGTAGTTGTGTTGTGGTTTCCAGAGCCTGAAAATATTTTTGATAGATTACCTTAGATTTTGATCTCAATCCATTACTTCATTTATCTTTTAATTCCTAAAATGTGAAAAAATTTATTTCTAACATATAATAAATACATAGATGATTACTTTTGAATGGTTGAATTTGTTAATTTCAAAAGTATTTTTATATATTATAAAAAATATTTTTCTTAGAAGGTATATTGAATTATATTTTTTTATTTAGTAATTTATTTTCTTACATATTACTACCTAGTTTTTTGATATTTTATTCTTGTAAAATTTTGTTTCAATATTTTATTTCTAAATTTTTAGATAACGACTCCAATTTGTTTCTATATTTTTATTATATCAATATATTTAAAATAACATAGATGATTTTTATTGATCTAGATTCTATTTTTTTCTAGTAAACTCATTTAAAAAATTCTTCATTTGTTAAATACCCTTTATGGTTTTGATGACAACATATATTAGAAATGAATAGAAATGTAGTTATATTATAATGAGATGTAATATATGAATTATATTTTGGGTTTTGTATACTATAAACTATTACATGATTTATGATTATTTTTTAAATAAATTTTTTATGATGATATAAAAGTGGATTTTTTGAAATAAATTTATTTTTCACTTTTCTATTATAAGGTAAATAAATAAGTTATTTTTAAGATAATTATAAATGAATCATATATCAGTGAATAGTGATTAACCGTTAATTAAGTATGTTTATTGATGGAAATGTTATAGTTGGGTTATTTATTTTGAAACATGATTTATTTTTTATGTTTAGGGGTTCTAATTTAAATTTTTTAAAGATTTATAATGAATTTCATTATTATTATTACTCCATTTCTTTCATATTTAGATTATTTGGTAAATCAACATTATTTATATTTAGATACAAATTGGTCTTCGATGGGATGCGAGTAATCATTATCACCTTCTTTAAATCATTATTAATATATTATTAGGTTTATTAGTTAAGTTGGTATTTATCTTTGGTAAATTAATTTCACTATTATTCAGGAGTTTTTTTATTTACATGTAAGGTCATTTAATAATTATATTACTAATTTTTCTTAAGCACAGATGATTAGGGACTAAATTTGTCCCTACTATGTGAATTGTTTAATGATTTTCTTGTCTATTTATTGTTGTATTGCTAATTTTGACCTTTATTCCTACCCCTACCTTCACCAACTATCCTTATATTGGAAATTTTGATACTCAAAAATATATTAGTTAAAACTAGTATTCATTGTTAAATTTTTCATGGAATTTGTTATATGTGTTCCTCTTCTAATATGACTTAATCGATTTTACAATATTTATGCAGTCTAAATTAATTTGTTTGGTTTCATGAGCCTATTTGGTTATTATTTTTACATTAATTTTGTTTTTTTAGTATTCATGTCAAAATATCATAATTATATTATTCTGAGATTATTTTTTTGGATTGTTTCTACCAGTATACTAGACTACATATTACATCATGATATACATTAAATTGAATTATTGGTTATTTTATTAGGTTTAATGAAATTAAATTTTATGATGATAAACTTGTAAAAGTGGGTATATTAATGTTATATATTTCATTATAAGGTGTTAATGTAAAACCCAAATATTTTTTCTAATAATTCTATATTCGGCAGTATAGACAACAAACAACATTGAGATTAAACAAAACAGTAATATATTATTAAAATAATATTATTTAAATACGAACATTATAACCGATTCATTAAATTGGGACATATTAAAAGGATTATCTCATTTATAATATATATATATATACGTTAAGATTAATATAAATATATTTATAAACTCCAAATAAACATGCACTCATGTTTTTAAAAAAAATTATGTTTTCTAGAAATTATTTTTATTTCTTTTGTTATAAAATATTATAATTAATTACTACAAATCATAGAAAAAAGAATCTTTTAAAATTAAATTATTTTAAAAAATTAAAAATAAAAAATTTATCTAATAGTAAAATATTTGGGTTCTTTAAAAATACGGTTTTTAGAAAATATTGTAAAATATTTTTTTTCTAAGAATCATTTATTTTTAAGAAATTAATTAATTAAAAACATTCATTATGATTATAATTTTATTTAAAACTAAAATAATCATTTTTTATTTATATTTTTTAAAAAATTTATTACAGTTAAATATTCATTATTTCCAATTTTTGTACAATTTTATTTTAAGGATTAAAAATATATATTTTTAACATAATTTTAAACTGCATAATGTTTCTTCATTTTAAAAAATTAGGATAACCCATAATGATGAATTATTTAAATAAAATTTATGGGATTTATCTATATATAAATATTAATTTTTATTCATTTAATTAATATTAATTTTTATATATATGTTATTAGATCCACTTTATCTTGAAAAATGCATTCCTTGAAAATTTGTTTTTTCTATACATATGCGGGTTTAAATTTAAATTAAATTATTATGATTTATTGAATTAAATTTGATAATATGGTTTTGATATTTTTAATTAGAATAATTAATATTATATCAATAATAATATGTTACAACAATTACAGTTATAACTAGTTTACGGGGGGGGGTTAAAAGAGGATAATTTAATAACATGTTTAAATCTGGTTTCTTTAAATGTTATATTTCATGATAGGCCATATCTATCCTAAAATAATTTATTTTTTATTTTTTTGGACATTTATTGAGATTTAATTCCCAAAATTGAATAGTTTTGCGTATTTAAAAGAATGTTACTCCTTAGTTATAAGGGCAACCCCCTATTCTCTAGTTTCAACACATCAAAAACCCATTTACCAATAAATACAAAATTAAATTTTTTGATAACCTTCCCCTATCATATATACCTTTTTTAATTAGACATAATTTCTATGAAGGATTTAGGTATAATCCAATAGAGGTGGTCCAAATAAGAGGAATCTATCTTAATCAAAAATATTTGTTTTATTAATTCCTACAACATATTTAAATATTAATAAAAGATGATGATATAACACAAAAATACATCCCAAATGTAATGATATTATTATTTTAATATAATACCCTATATCATTCCCCACTTCCTTCAAATGGGAAACAAAAATATCGATTTTGTGTATGATAGACCAACACCTCACGAACCTGTGTAATTCATTTTCCATCAATTCCTCACATATTTTTTTTATGATGATGAATTTAAGGTTTATATACTATATTTAGAATATATTAACCATTATTAAAATGTATCATGTCATATAAATTCTTTCTAGACAATCCATTGAAAAGGGATTTCATTATTCATTAGTATGGCAGACTACTGCCTCATAAAATGATGTGATTTGTTGTTTATTATAGGATCACAATGATGGAATATCATAGTCTATTGAAATAATTAATATGATATTTTGGATATAATTATCAATATCAAAATATAAAATAATATTTACTTCTTTCAATCATGATTTTCTTAAAATGGATACATTACTCATGCTTACAAAGGACCTCCCTTCTCCCTGATCGAAACATAGTCTATTTTTCATAACCAGAATTAATTATTCATTTTAAAAGTATAATTGAAGTATATAAAAGATAATTATTTCACTATTATTATTTTGGATATAATTAAATATTAATCACTTATACATTATTCATGAATCCAAATTGGTTTTGGTCATATGAGAAAAATATCATCAAAATGTCCCACATAATCATAAATGATTAATTAAATTGAATATAACAAGTTAATAAAGAAATGGAAATGAATAATAAAAATGAAAAACTGGTGTATGTAATTAAAGAATTTAAATTAGTTTATTTTTAGGGAATATATGGAAAACACTTGAAAAAGCATGCTCGAGGAATGGGATCTCTTTAAACTACCATTTTTCAATTTTTTAAACATATAACTCTAACACACATTATATCTCTATTTATTGTTAATTATTTTTATAAATGTTATATATATGTATTTAAATATATACCTATATTATTATACATTTCATTTATGTGGTAGTTATTGAATTATGATCATTTCTGAAAGGCCTTTATTATGGAATTTCAATTGATTTTGATATTAGACCAGATTATGCAATCCATTTTGTTTTTATGGGAAATTCCATGGTAAAACCAAATTATTGAATTCCTTTTAGTATAACACATATATCATGATACATTTCTGATGTGTACTCATATATAGTTCTCCAATTCATTGGGTAATTTTTTATTCTCATGAGACATCAAGTATGGGATTATGGAGTGAACCAAATATATTATGGGACTCAATCCACCATTTGAAGTTGTCTTGACCATTATCCTTGACTGATGTTTATGTTTTATATTTTCGAAAATTTATTTTATTGCTATGATCATTTGATACCATGTCCATTATATTATTATACATTTTCATTACCCATGATACTTTTCTATTATGATATAATGTTATATCTTTAACAAATATGTTATGATTTTTTATCATATCTATTCTCGTTTTGGGATTTTGAGCGTATCCCATTTTTCAATGTATTCCTTAGGTTATCCCATGAATTTTTTAAGATATTTAATGTATTTAAGAGGCCATTATGTATAATAATGTAAAGAATTCAGGTTTTAAGTTCCTTTCGTTGTATAATGATCTTTGTCTTGCAAAGATAGTAGAACTTTTTCATACTTTTTTTGTATTAATGTTGATTTATATTAGGAATCATGAAATAATATATATATATAAAGGATTTCTTTTATAGAGTTTTTATAGGAGTTTTTCTAGATATTTTGTGGTATTTAGACTATAATAGATAAATAATAATCATATAATGAAGTATAAGGGTAATAACATATACAAGAAAATATCATGGTATTTTGGTGAAATTTAAAGCGACTGGTTTTTAGGAATTTACAACTCGGTTTAGACAATATAAATCAATGTGGTTCCATAAAAGTAGTACCTAGGTTTAACAACCCTAAAAATAGAAAAAAATTATTTTAATTGATCATTTCCTAGTATATGATATAAGGTCATTCCGTAGTTCTAGTTTTTCACTATAGGGGGAATTGTTTTCGAAATTAACAAATTAATTATGAACCATTATAAAAAAACATGAACTGTTTTTTAGGTTAGAGAACCTAATTAAGAAATTTCCATTAATAATGAAGATTATTACCTATATAATTACAATATAATATTCACTTATCATATTTATGTTATCCATACCACGATTCTATGTATATATTTTTTATGCTTATTAATTAGTTAATTATCACATTGTTTTTATTCTTTTATTTAATGGAGGGATATAAAAGAATTGTTTTGGATAAAAAATGTAGTGGATAATGTAATTATTCCTCCAACAAGATACCTAACATAAGAAGAATTCTAATTATTCAAATTTTGATCCTGAAAAATTATCTATCATGAACAATGATTAACAGAAGGAAGAAAGTTGAATTACTAATCACATTAATTAAAAGAAGGGTCATGTTTTGTGTACATACATTTGTTAAAGATGATATTGAAAATAAGATCAAATTAATTACATTAAAAAACAAGGTTATACACCATGGATAACTCTTTAATGGAATTTGAAGATCATTTATGTGAGGGAAAGGATGAAAAAAAGAAGATAAGTAATGAAAAAATGAAGATTCTAGTTAACAAGTATTAGGGAAAAAATGTTCAACCTAAGGATCCACCAAAAGTTCAATGTCATAGATGTGGGAAAATTTCTCATGACCCATCCCATGTTATAGATCAAGCCATAACTACCCCAAAATTGACATTATAGGACATGGGGTGGAAACCAGCGTTGAATGCATAACTAACACAGGGAGGTGTTGTCTTAAGTACCTAAATGCACACAGCTGACCATCTCAATAAAAGAGTGTGGATGAATAGAAAATGAAAATGATATAGTAGGTATAAATTAAATCAAGAATGAAAATACGTAATGGTGTAAAAGATTATGATATTGTAAAGTAAAAAAATGTAAAAATATATTACTAAACAAAAAGATTTCTTGAGATGAAAAAATAGGAAAATTAAAACATCGAGAAATCCCAGATCCTGATATGAAAGGAAGGACCACCAAATGATGTCCAAATACCCTTTATTCATAAGTGAAACTTATTTATCATCTACAAAAGCCACGAAAAGTTCTATTGAGGCCCATTAATGAGTGAAAATATACATACCCCTGAGGATTTCTTAAAAGATGAATATGGGGAAGTATGAAAATAACCGAAAGAGAAGTAAATTAGATAGTGTATAGGATAAAATATAAATTAAATAAAAAAAGATCAACCCAAACCAAGAAATTATAACATCGTCATAATATAGGGGGCTGAAATAAATATTTATATTAACTAAACATCATTTATTTGAAACCTATCACATAATATTGGACTCATCCAACCATGAGTTGATAAAAATTTAAATATCATGGCACACCCTACATGGCTTCAAAATTCATGGAAACAGGGTTTTCAAATCCAAGGGTATGGAAATACCTGTATATATATTTTCAGTAAAAATAACACAAAATGAGAGAGTATGGTGATATCCATCTCACATATCAAACTAGAAAAAATAATCTCTAAAAGTACTAAAAGACCATCAACAAAGACCAGCATCTCACACGTCAGTCCAGAATAATCATCCATGCCTAGTCACATCTCACAATTATCCCACACAATCAAGGGGCCAAAAATCCATGTAGCGGACCCATTCCATAGTGCATTAGGGGGTTTCAACTCTATAAGTATTTATAGTGGACCCACGCCCTAGTGAGTTAGGGTGCTCCAATATGGTGTTAGGAGGACCCACTCCCGACCTGAATGGGTGTTCCACTCTATAGGTTAAGAACACGATCCCTAACGTATCATGGGGGGTTGCACTCTGGTGTCATGATAAACCTTTCCCTATCTGATAGGGGGTCCCACCCAATATGTATAGGACCCATGAATAATATGATGGGGGAGAGTTATACTGTATGGGTCGAGGACCCATGCCATTGTGTGATAAGGGTGTTCCACTCTGGTCGTTGAGAACCCACACCCTATGTTATAGGGGGTTTCCATTAGAAGGTAGAGGACCTCACGCCCATGCTGATAGGGGTTCCACACTATATGCATCCTCTAGTGATCCTTATCGATCACTGCTATCATCGAGCACATCATAAATAATTTATGTGCATGAAAAAGCATATCTAAAAAACCAAATCTGGGGACACCGTCAGGTTCTATGTGAAATATAAACTCAGGATAGGATACACACAATACACAATCTGAGTTTATAAGAATCATATATAGAAGACTGATTATTTCCAAAATGGATCCTTGTGGTACATGGCATGTGAGGGAAAAAACATGGCATGTGGTCTTTCTCCTTCATTTGGTTCTGTCTCGGGAAGTACATAACTCACCAACCATGTAGTTGTACACAACATGCAGGAGATATACATGGCATGCCTGGGCCACACGAGGTCACTATAAAGACCTAGAATTTCAATGGAATTTTTCTTCTTAAACACGTGGTAATTTTACAAGTCTGTAAAAATTTATGGTGCTTGATTTTAAGACCAGGTGTTCTTGGAATAAATTTCTGATGTTTTGTTCGGGTACGTTCAGTAAATGTACGAGTGTGATTTAGTAACTTTTGAACCGGTGCTCAGAACTAAAATATGAGGGCATCGTTGAACTCTCCACATTAGTGATTGCTTAGTGAGACCATCACCGAAGTTGAATTCTAATGAAAATGGTTGTTAGTTTTTGAGGTTTTAAATTAAAATTGAATAAAAATAAAGTGTTAGATTTATTTTTATTTTTGGTGGTTAAAGCTCCAAGAGGAGGTTAGTGGTGGGGGCCACCACACCATAACTTACCATGGGAGGTTATGGTGGTGGGGACCACCCGCAAATAACCTTCATTAGAAGGATATTCTTGATGGGGTCCACATGAGCTTTAAACCCCCCTTAACTCCCGATAAAAGAGAATGAAACTCATCACCTTCCCCCATTAATTATTTTGAGCTAACACCAATCATTAATTAAATGAGTTGCCTATTTTAATTAAATACATGAACTCGAATGGTTGTGCCAACAAATAATAGAAAACATCATCTATTATTTTTTGTTGGAATCTTGGTGATACTTTGGGGAGAGAATGAATTCTCCAATGAAAAATGCTTCCTCCACCAACGAAAAACCATTGGTCAAGGGACGAAACTGTTGCCCCTGAAAAACGCTGACGACGCTTCATCATCGGTTTCCTACCCCATACGCTTCCCGACGTCAACGAATTGATGTCCTCCATTTTTCTCCTTCCACTATCTACGAATGAAAATCGAGGCAGGGGTTTGATTTAAATTTATTCCCATTCTTCATCATTCAAATTATGATTGAAATTTTCAGATTGATATCAACGTAACGTGGGGGGCTCGGACCGCACTAACACGACCTGACCCTCCACCATTGATTGTTCTCGTTTGATGACGACATGGTGGAGCAAAATGACCTGTGTCAGACCAACAACGAAGAAACTGGCAGCGAAAGGCCATCGGGTCACCAATAAGGTGCGGCACCATCGTGCATCATGGAAGGAGAGTCGCGGACATGTCGGGTAGTAATAGAGGCGTGCGGCACTGTTGCGCAGCGCAAAGGGAAATTAGGGGGGAGCAGCCATGCCAGACCGTAGCTGATGGGGCGTGGTGCCGTCACGCCGTGAAGAGGATATGGAGGCTGCGGCCTGGCTAGGCCATGGTGGAGGAGGCGCGTCGCCATCGCAACGCGTGGAGAAGGGGCGTTGCGGCCTGTGCGGGACGCAGCGGAGCAGGTGGAGCGGCTGGCCGCTCGGCCAACCGGGAGGAGTAGGACCCCATCGGGTCCCACGTGTCCTGGACCATCCCCACATGGCACCGGTTTTAGCTGACATCTGAACGAAAGAGCCCTTCAGAAGCTAGGGGCGTGTGGCTTCTCCCATGGACGCGACTAGGCGGACCCACGAGTCGGCCAGGCTGTCGGGCCGGACCGCCCCATCAGGATAAGCCTTCCCATCGGGTCGGGACACCATCAGGCGAGGCCACCCTTGGGCCAGGACGCACCCTCAGTCTGGGCCACCCCCTCAGGCCGGCCAGCTCACTCAGGCCGGGTCAGACCCATGGAACGGGTCGGACCTCGGTCCGGACCGAGTCAGACCGGACCTGGACCCTTTTGCTCAGTTTACATTCTTTTCGACCATAACATGGGCTACTAGTGTCCGATCGATGAACTGTCTGCAGTGAAAAAAAGAATAGAGTGAGACGTTTCTTTTTTAATATCCCACATAAGATTTGGCAATAGTTGGAGTACGGTCAGGTTGGATTAATCCTAATAACCAACCGAGCCCCGGGGAAGAAAATGCCAATAACTCACAGACCGGGCATCCAATTGACGCGTCGTCTATTATGTTGAGACCCCTAAGATGAGGAGGACCTTTGGGATACTTGTACATGGATTTTTGTGATAGTTGGAGTATTGACCAGTAGCTCATGGAGCAGATCCTCCTGGAGATGAGCGTAAGGAGTTCAGAGACGTAGTAGCTGGTTGATACCTAACGACTGCTCACCTTTCGACTCGGAGTGTTTCGACTAGCCCTGTGGGAAGTGACTCTATGTGATGTGGCATGCCTACAGGGGAGCGACTCTGTGTGATGTGGCAGACCCATGGTACTTTGCAGAAGGTGTTCCTCAGTAGGCTACGAGGGGGAGCGCCTCTGTGTGGGCACGGAAGATCCACATTGGGGAACCCCACAGTGTGACACAACATGCCCACGATACTTGATAGGAGGAGTACCACAATAGTCCTAGAAAGTGGGAAGTTCCTCTGTGTTACCCAGTAGGCCCACTTTACTCAATATAGGAGGAGTACACCCTCAGATGAGGTTATGATAGTGTGATTGGGAGTGTTACATATTAATACCCCAAGAACACAATCCTGGTCTGAGCTGAGTCAGTGACGTTTATGTTTACCTCATGATTGAGATGAGTTACTAGATAACTTTGGAATAAGTTTGGGCATATACCTAAGTAAGGTTTATCCATTGATTATTTACTTTGTGGTTATCTTTTTTGGATATTGTGAGACCATGAGGTTCTTGGGGTCCCTACTGGGTATCATTATATTCACCCCTTCATGGGCTATTCTCGCACCTCGTTGTGTTTGTTGTATACGATGAACAACACTGAATAAGGTAGAGAGTAGTGGGACTGGATGGTACCTGGAGGTGGACCACTCAGTGTGACAGTGCACAGAGCAGACAGACAAACATAGAGTGCTGAGGAGGCCATCTGTATCTACCCTCTAGGTAGGAACATTGGAGGATGGCCCAGTAGCTTCTTTACTTCCTTTCAGTAGAACTTGATTTTCGTTGTATCTGTACTTTACTGTTGGTCTTGTATTTCCGGACCCTTTTACTTTCCAACACTTCTTCTGTATAAAATATTGCTTAGTTTTTTTCCTTCCAGTTGTTTACTCTGATTGCGTGTGGTTACTTTTTATAAAGGAAATGCCTTCCCAGCTTTGAGATTTACACCTTTGGTGCTAGTCGCCAGCCCCTAGCCTAGGGAAGGCAGGCTTGGGGAAGTCATGGTACGGGTCCCGAGGACGGGTCCTGGAAAATTGGTATCATAGGAGTCGTTTCTACCGCAAAACTTAGGACTCTGATCAATATTTTCTGTGAAGAAATAGTTTTAAGAGTACTAAGTGTGGTTTTCAGTTCAGGGAGTCCAGTTTTGGTTCGGTGGCCGACGTATCTATACACTAGGACCCTGACATCTGAATTCTGACTTAGTGCATGAAAAACCTAATTGCATGTGTGTTTTCAAATGTTTTTCTTTAAGTCAGATCAACCAATTCAGCTCACTAGGTATAATCTCTTGACCGTGATGCATCTGTTTCTTTTAGGATGCCTCCTCACAGTGCCTTGAGAGTCGTACACTCTGACAGCCCACTGAGTGATGAGGCATCGGTGCATGGCCCATTACCAGCAGATCCACCAGCGGTAGCACTTCCCGTTGGGCCACCGATGCCACCAGCCCTAGGAACAGACGATGCACTTTTCTTGAGTGCATTTCATGAGTTCCAGCACCAAATGTCACCCAGGTTCCTAGGAGAGACAGACCCACAGGCGGATGAGGATTGGCTGGAGGTTGTGGTGAGAGTCTTCAGGAAAGTAGGGACACCAGCTGACTATATGGTGATCCTTACTGCCAGTCTCCTTCAGGAAGCAGCTGGCGGATGGTGGAGCCTGATGCTCCGAGTGCATGTCGAGGTGAAACTTATTTGTATAGATTTCGGGAGCCTGTTCTGGGTAGAGTTTGTACCAACCACCCTTTGAGTGGTGCGGATACAGGAGATACTGCATCTACAGCAAGGCAGTATGACTGTAGCTCAGTACTCAGTGAAGTTCACTAACCTCTCACAGTACTCAGAAAATATGGTACGAAACCCATTTATCAGGGCCTAGACCTTCAAGCAGGGGATCATGTGAGAGATCAAGGCATTGATGATCTACCTCAGCATCCCGATGCTGGTGAGGGTGTTAGAGAGAGCCCTCATATTGGAGAGTTTCCCTGCTGAGTAGTCTCCAGCAGTGAGAACCACTACTAGTCGACATACAATGAAGTCTTCTGCAACTGGAGGTAGAAAGACGACATAGAGGTCCAAGACGACTAGATACATAGGTGGATGACCGCAGGACTAATGATTTGATATGCGGGGCACCCGAGGAAGTAACATACATTCCAGGAGCAGGCGGTGTCCCTCATGCGGCGGGCAGGGTCACATGGATCGTGACTATCCGACCCACCATTCAGATGATCAGTAGACAGTTGAAAGACCTCCCAGGCAATAGAAAATGTTTGATCGAGGTGGTCCGCAGGGCTCAGAAATACATGGAATAGTATTTGGTCGAGTAGCTGGAGGTGGATGACGTTTAGAGGTGCTACCACCACCACAACCAGGAGATCCACTCCGACTGCATGGAGCGGGTGGACATTGGAGAGCTCAGCTTCAGGAAGCTGAGGCCTATGACCATAACACTCGAGAGATGATTCAAGGTACTATTTGTGTCTACTACACCTTAGATGGAGTTCTTATAGACACAAGTTCCTGTCACTCTTTCATGTCTACTACCCTCATTCAGAGCTCAGATATTCTAATGGAGCCATTGGATCGATCGTTACGGCTAGAGACTCCTATGGGAGTAGAATCAACGATTACACACTGGTTCCGGCAGTGTGAGATTACCCTAGGAGGAAAGATCTTTGGCTTGGATCTCCTCATAGCGGCATCGAGCCCTTACAACGACATCATTGTTATAGACTGGTTATCTACAGTCCATTCTTAGATTGGCTGTATTAGGCGCAAAGTGTGGTGTGTCCACAAGGATGGGACTAGGTTTACCTTTACTGGCGAGATGGTATCCTTTGCAGAACATGAAGGACTTACTCGGAGGAGTGTGCAACCTATCACTCACCAGTCGACTTTCCATACCCTCGGAGCAGTTTATGTGGAAAGTCCTACTTGTCTTGTAGTGGTGGACCAGTATGCATATGGTTTCCCTGATGATGTCATAGGACTACCTCCTCACAGAGAGGTGGGTTTATACGTTGTCATGTACCCTAGGATAGCACTGATATCTACACCAGCATATCAGATTGCTTCTGCTGAGCTTTGTGAGCTGCAGTTACAACTGGAGGATTTTAGGGGAATAGAATAATCTGGCCCAGTATTTCTCCCTGGGGAGCCCTGATTCTTTTCTCCAAGAAGGCGGATGGGAGCTTGAGGCTTTGTGTTGACTACTGTCACCTAAACCAGGTGACCATGAAGAACAAATACCCACTCTCGTGGATTGATGACCTCTTTGATCAGCTTAAGGGAGCACAATGATTCTCAAAGATAGATCTCAGATCGGGCTATAACCAGCTCAGAGTTAGAGATGAGGATGTACAGTAGACGAACTCCAGATGTCAGTACAGCCAATATGAGTTCTTGGTTATTCCCTTTTGCATAACCAACACTCCTGCAGTGCTCATGTGCCTCATGAATAGGATATTCCAGCCTAACCTTGATCTCTTTGTCATGGTCTTCACTGATGACATTCTGATCTACTCGACTTCTAAGGAGGAGCATGCCTACCATTTTTAGGTAGTACTGAACGCACTCTGAGAGCACCAACATTATAATAAGCTCTTGAAGTGCCAGTTTTGGATTCAAGAGGTTCACTTCTTGGGACTTATCGTCTTGGAGGTTATTGTTGCATTTGATCCAGCAAAGATTGAGGTGGAACTTGCTTGGGAAGCACCCAAGAGTGTGATGGAGGTACGAAGTTTCTTAGGCTTTCCTGGATACTACCAGAGATTCATTCCAGACTTCTCCAGATTTGCAGCACCACTATCATCCTTGACGAAGAATGGGAAACCATTCGTGTGGTCGGAGAGATGCCATCAGAGATTTTAGGAGATGAGGCAGAGGTTGAATAGTTCCCCCATCTTGAGGCTTCTAGAGGAGGGAGTAGGGTAGGTAGTCTACTGAGATGCATCAGGGATAGGATGTGGGTGTGTCCTGATATAGGAGAGAGCAGTGATCACATATTGTTCTCATCATCTGAGATAGCACGAGTAGAACTATGCTACCCATGACCCGAAGTTAACAGCAGTGTTCTTCACCTTGAAGATGTGGAGGCACTATTTGATGGGAGAGCATTTCACAATCTACTCTGTTCAAAAGAGTCTCAGGTATATATTCTCATAGAAGAACCCGAACATGAGACAACAGTGTTGGATTGAGTTCCTCCAGGACTATGATTTTGAGATAGTGTATACTTCTGGGAAGGGGAACGTTGTTGCAGATTAATTATGGCGGAGTTCTGGTATACAGCTGCTAGGAGAGGCAATAGAGAACCTGACTTCTTTACAGATTTATTTTGTAGACCGAGATTAAGAATCTTTCTACAGTCTCTCACAATCACTCCTACACTTCTTCAGCGAGTCAGGGAGGCACAACATTGAGAAGATGACTATGAGACACGACGTGCTCAGATATCCATAGGGAATGCACCTGATGGATTTTCTAAATGTGGGGATCATGTAATCCTATTTAGAGGATGTACCATGGTACTAGTAGAACATCAAGAGGAAGTGTTGAGGGAGTTCCACACTTCCCCTCTAGTAGTGCATCGAGGAGTGGCGAAGAAGTATCATGAAATTCGATGACAGAACTTGTAGTCAGGTATGAAGAAGGAAGTAGCAGAGTTTGTCTCATGATGCCTCACTTGTCAGCAAGTGAAGGCGGAGAACCAGGTACCAGTAGGCTTGGAACATCCCTTAGAGGTCCCAGAGTGGATGTGGGATGGGATATCTATGTACTTCGTGACAAGTATTCTACATACATCTAGGAGTAACGATTCGATATGGGTGATCGTTGACCGACTCACCATGTCATCCCACTTCCGACCGATCCAAGAGAAGGGCTCTCTAGAGTGAATGTGATGCCTCTATGTGCTAGAAATTGTGCGTTTACATGGATTAACTTCTTCTATTGTCTCCGACCGTGCGAATGGTTTACGTCCCGGCTATGGAAGGGGTTGTAGGAGGATTTCGGGACGCAGCTACGTCTGAGCACCGGCTACCATCCTTTGACGGATTTCCAGACTGAGAGGACAATTTAGACTCATAAGGACATGCTCTGTACTTGTTTCCTTGACTTTGGTCACAGCTTGGAAGACCACTTACCTTTGGTGGAGTTTTCGTAAACCAATAGCTATCACTCCACCATTGGTATGGCACCTTTTGTGGCCTTTTATGGTCGACCTTGAAGAACACCAGTGTGCTGGACAGACCCAGGGGAGTAAGCACTAGTGGGACCAGATATGGTATGGGCTACCATGATGAAATTTCATATCATTGAGGAGCAGATGAATACTGCACAAAGCAGGTATAAGTCATATGCCGACAGGAGACAGAGGCCTCTAGAGTTTGAGGATAGAGACCACGTCTTTCTATGGTTCTCACCTCGATGAGGTCTATAAAGGTATGGCCGAGGTGGCATGTTATCTCCGCAATTCATCGGGCATTTCTAGATTCTCACCAGAGTAGGCGAGGTGGCTTACTTCTTAGATATTACACCTCAGTTGCACCGGGTGCACGACATCTTCCATGTATCTCAACTGAGAAGATACGTGCACGACCGTTCCCACATCATCGATCATGGGGAGCTGGACATAAACGATGTGGTGACTTTCACAGAGGTTACAAGGGAGATTTAAGATCGATAGGAGAGGGTCCTACGAGGATAGTTGATACCCATGGTGCATGTTCGTTCGCAGCACGAGAACCTCCAGGAGAGAACATAGGTACAGAAGGCTTAGATGAGTGCTCAATACACCCATTTGTTTCCTTAGTTTGAGTTGTAGCTTATGGGGACGTAAATCCATGAGGTGGGGAGAATGTAAAGACTCGGAATTTCCATGGAATTTTTTTTCTTAAATACATGGGAATTTTACGAGTCTGTGAAAATTTACGATGCTTCATTACGAGGCTCGGTGTGACCAGAATCAATTTCTGAAGTATTTTTCATGTAATTTTAGTAAATGCATGATTGGGATTTTGTAACTTTTGAACCGGTGCTTAGAACTGAAATCTGAGGGCACTGTTGAACACGCAACGTCAGTGATTCCTTAGTGAGACCTTCACCGCAGCAGTGTTCTAACAAGAATGGAAGATAGTTTTTTGGGGTTTTTAATAAAAATTGAGTAAAAATAGTTTTATATTTTTTTTTTGTGGTTAAAGATCTAAGAGGAGGTTAGTGGTGGGACCCACCTGCACATAACTTCCCTAGAGAGGATATTCTTTGTGGGGCCCACACGATTTTTAAACCCCCATTAACTCCCCTGAAATGAGGATGAAACTCCTCACCTTCCCCCATTAATTATATTGAGCTAACACCAACCATTAATTAAATGATTTGCCTCTTTTAATTAAACACAAGAATTCGAATGGTTGTGCCAACATATAATAGACAACTTAATCTACTATTTTTGGTTGGCATCTTGTGGAAGGTTTGGGGAGAAAAATAATTCAACCACAAAGAATGATTCCTCCGCTAACGAAGAACCTTCGGTTGAGGGACAAAACTGTCGTCCGTGAACAATGCTGACGATGCTTCCTCCTCACTTTCCTACCTCAGACGGTTCCTGACGTCAACGAATAGACGTCCAGCATTCCTATCCTTCCACCGTATACGAAAAACAAGTGAGGTAGGTGCTTGAGTTGAATTTATTCCCATTATTCATCATTCAACTTATGGTTGAGATTTGTTGATTGATATAAACGTAACGTGGAGGGCTCTGACCGCACGAACATAGCCCGACCCTCCCCCATTGATTGTTCTAGTTTGATGAAGATGCAGAGGAGAAACGTGACCAGCATCATACCTTCCATGAAGAAACTGGCGGTGCTAGGCCGTCGGGTCACCATGAGGCCACAGCACTGTCGTGCTGCACGGATGGATAGCCACGGCTATGCCGGGCGACGGTAGAGGTGGTGCAACATCATCGTGCCGCACAGAGGAGATGGAGGCCGCGACAGGGCCGGGCCACGACAGAGGAGGCATGACTCCGTCGTGCCATGCGGAGCGGTGGAGCCGCGACCAAGGGGGCCGCGGCGGAGCAGTCAGAGCGGCTGGCCGCTCGGCCAGCTAGGAGGAGCATGACCCTGTCGGGTCCAGCATGTGCTGGATCGGCGCCACATGGCACCAGTTTCGGATCACACCCGAATGGTAGAGACTTTCGTGAGCTAGGGGCACGCGGCATAACCACATGGATGCGACTCGACAGAACCGCAAGCCGCCAGACCGCTAGCTGTCTGGGCCGCCGTGCTGCCAGCCTGCCGGGCCATGCCTCCCACCCGGGCCGGGCTGCCATCGGGCCGGGCCGCCCCATCAGTACGGGCCACCGTCGGGCCAGGCCGTGTCCTCGGATTGGGCCTCCCCCCCAGGTTGGGTTGTTATCTTGGACCGAGTCAGACCCGCGGACTAGGTCGGACCCAGACCCGGACCCGTTTGGTCATTTTACACCCTTTTCGCCCATATCATGGGAAACTGGTGTCTGATCGACAAACTGTCTATAGCGACAGAAATCATAGAGCAAGAATGTTCTTTTGAAATACCCCACTTGTGATTCGGACATAGTATGATTACGGTCGGGTAGTATTGATCCTTAAAACCAACTGGGCCCCTGGGACATAAAATCCAATAACTCACAGACCGTGCATCCTATTGACGTGATGTCTATTGCTTTGAGACCCCTATGACGAGGAAGAACTTTGAGATACTTATACATGTGTTTTCATGACAGTTTTTGGGTTGACCAATAGCTTGTGAAGCGGATCATCCCAGAGACTATCCTGCAGAGTTCATAGACCAAGTAGGTGGCTGAGACCTGACGACTGCTGACCATTCGACTCAGTGTGTTTCGACTAGCCTAGTGGGAAGCGCCTCTTTGTCATGTGGCATGCCCACAATGAGGAGAGACTCTTTATGATGTGGTAGACCCATGGTACTCGATAGGAGGAGTAAATTTGCAGGCTACGAGAGGGATCACCTCTGTTTGAGCACGGAAGACCCCAAATGGGGAGCGCCTCTGTGTGATGCAGCAGACCCACGGTACTCGATAGGAGGAGTACCACCGTAGTCCTGGAAATTAGAAATCACCTATGTGTGATGCGGCAGGCCCACAACACATGATAGAGGATGAGTACACCATCAGCCGAGGTTCTGTCAGTGTGACTGTGAGTGTTATATGTTACCACCCCTAGAATAAAATCATGTTTTGAGCTTAGTTAGTGACAGTTGCATTTACCTTATGGTTGACATGGGTTACTATATTACATAGGTTTATGTATGGGCATATAACTAAGTATGGTTTTTTATGTTGATTCATTACTTTATTGTTATCCTTGTTGGATATTATGAGACCTTGAGGGTCTCAAGGCCACTTTTGAGTATCGTTATACTCACCCATGCACGAGCTATGCTCGCACCTCGTTTTGTTGGTAGCAGACGATGGAAAACGCAAACTAAGGCAGAGAGTAGCGGGATTGGATGATAACCGGAGGCAGGCCACTCGGAGTGACTGTTCACAGAGCGAATAGATGGACATGGAGTACTAAGGAGGCTATCTGTACCTACCCTTCAGGTAGGAACCCCACAGGATGACCTAGTATCTACTTTACATGCTTTCAGTTGTACTTGCTTTTAGTTGAATATGCACTTTACTGTTGGACTTGTATTTTTGGCCACATTAACTTTCCAGCACTTCTTCTGTATATAGTATTGATTAGTGTTTATCTTCCAGTTGTTTACTCGGATTGTGTGTGTTTACTTTTCATAAAGGCAATGCCTTCCCAACTTAGGTATTTTCACCTTTAGTGCTAGTCGCCACCCCTTGGCCTATGTATGGCAGGCTTGGGGTAGTCACGACACGGGTCCTGAAGACGGGTCATAGCAGTCACACTCATTTGGTTGACCATGTCCACATATCCAAGCCATGTCCATGTACTTTAAGCAATGTTCGTGTAATCTAGCACACAAAGTGCCTCTTCACATGGGGTCCTTCCCAAGAGCTCTGGTTGTGCCCGTGTACTTGGGAACATGGAGTGTTCCTGGACATGTGGTTTTCAAGATGGGTCATATATATGTGGAAGGTTGTACATGGTGTGTAGGAGGGATACACCTCATTCCATACTTATAATTTTTTGAAATCCTAGCCACTATAGGAAAGGGGATACACGCCATGTGTTAATCATGGTACACGACATATAGTATGGTTTTTGACATATTTCAAAATCTATGATATAAAAAAGAGATACAATATCCACTATATATTTTTTCATGATATGACAATTGATTTGTGTGTCTAGAATTTATTGATGGATTTCATCCCTGTGGTGGCTGGAAACCTAAATCAAGATTGATTTCTCTAAGAACACGTACACACTACAAGACTCAGATTCAAATACCATAGAAGATTCAATAACTAATCATAAAAATTTTCGTCATCATCTTGAAAATTATCCAAAATATATAAATGTTTCATCAATCCACACATTTTATGTCATTTAACCATTATTTCAGGGGTCTGATCGAGCTCGGTATGGCCCGACATCATTGAACTAGGACTGCATTGTCCTACCGGTGATGAAAGGAAATCAATTATGGGATAAATACCTATGAATTGATATTTATCCATACTTTTCCAATATTTATTGTTCAAAGATAATGAATTTGGATATCATTGTAATAAAATATTTGGATAAACAAATTAATCAGAATGTAGCATCATTCCAAGGATCTGCAATTCTTATAGATCAATAGAAGGGAATGAACTGCTCAATAGATTTAATAAAAAATTTCATAAAACAAAAATTGATGGGTCCTACTTGGTGATTGGATATATTATCATTTAATAATGTTCTCTCCAATTATTTATGGAAATCAAAGCATTTTCTATGCTCTGATATCCTACGATACAATGTTTCATCGCCGTCTAAAGTGATTTTCCAACAGAAGAGGGAGGAGAAGCTATTGATAAACAAAGTATTATCAGGAAAACCCAGGGTAATTTTCCATTGTTATGTATTTTTAAAATTTTAGTTTAAATAAAATTAATTATTTATTCAACTGAACATTCCACCAACGGGTGACATGTATAAATGCTCTGCACTGATCTATTTTTTGTAATTCCCAGGGTCTGAATAACATTCTAGGTCAACTGTGGTCTTGGATTTATGATATGAGATTCCTTTTAAGAGTTATAATATTTTCTCTCAGAAACTATATGTTCACAAAATAAAATATAATTAATATTTGTATAAAATTATTTTTAGGAACAGTGGTCCTTTGAATCACAGGCCGTCTAAGTGCCTGGCTCCAGAAATATATATTGAAATATTATAATGCCTTTCAAGGGAAACAATATTCTATATATAATTCCATCCATTAAAAATTTCATCTTCAAAAATAAAAACTAGAGAAGAAAGATGTGTTAACTAACCCACTCTTGGATCTCCCACTACTAGGAGCTCTACTACATGTAGAAGATGACTTGATCCTACTATAGTAGTGGGGTTATGGTGAAGGGGTAAGAAACCTAACCATCCCTCTGCGAGATGTCTATTGTGTTAATAAACCTATGAGATAGAATTATTCCCCTGTAGAACCTCCATAATACTTATTGTGGGGAGACTCTTTGGATAATGTGTTCTCCCTACTAAAATTCATAGGACCCATGACATCGATTTACATAACAGTTCAACCTAATATGGGTCATCCTCATCATCTCAAGGATGTCTTGGACCATCTCTACTGTCACCTTCACCATATTTCATCCATTAAGATATATCTCATCTATCTCTATCCAATATATGGATGATCTTTGTGGTTTCCCATAATAGGACTCAAAAGGAACCATATCAATGTCAGAGTGGTAGTGGTTGTAATATGAAAACTATTCAAAAGGAAAGTGATCCTCCATGGTCTAACCGATGTCTAACATGCAATACCTCAGCATATCCTCAATCAAAAGGATAATGTGCTTATTCTTACCATTTATATGGTGCTGAAAGGTCATAATCATCCTCATTTTCATATTTAATTCCTCCTAATGTCATATAAAAAATTATCACATAAACTATGTGTCATTATTAGAGATAATCCTTGAGGGAACAAAATGAATTAAGATGATCAACTGTACATAAAACTTTAAAAAACTCTTCACATAACACTACTTCTGGATAAAAAGAAATTATTTAATCTTCATGAATCAGTAAACTATCACCCAAATGGTGTTGTGGACCATCACTAATATTGGAAGCCCTGTATCAATTTTACGTGATATGAAATCCCACTTACACTCTATAATATTATGGCGATGAAACAAAACCTATAGAACATGGTGCTCAATATTCACCTTCTAAATGTTAGTCACCATATGATGAACTCAACTATCCTCTCCCTCATGTTGGACCACAAAAAAAATCCACAAAATTTCCTAATACATCTTCCTCACAATGGTATGTACATCTACAGGAGAATTGGGGAACTCTATAATCACCTTCCCAATCATCGTGATGTGAATATCATTTTTACTTGGAAAATGGTGAAATAATTACCTAAATTATAATATACATTACATGACCCAACCCAATTTGGGTCTCAACGTGAATCTAACCCATGAATTCCTCCATAGTCTTGGGGTGGCAACACGAACTGAATGAATAAAAATCATAGGGAGGCCTTCTCCTAAGAACATGTATAAATGAGAAAGACCAATTGAATGAAAATGTGTAGAGGGAGAAATTAATAGATAAAATATTAGTATAAAGTAAACTAATACTGTATGATTATCCAGATGGTTAAAAATAAAAATACATTAAAATAAAAGTGAAAGGGAAAAAATATATGTCCAACAAAAAATGTGTCTCACATGAAAGAAAACATGAAAAGTAAAATAGCTGAGAGAGCCCAACTACTGGATCCCATACTACAACTACCATACATTGTCGAAGCATCCTGTATCCCTAATTTCTTCTGAAGTCACAATTAACATGTCCTCTCTCTATAAATGACATAAAACAAGTGGGGGGAATCCCATAAAAAATTGAGTATATAAATACATAGAAGAACGCCCCAAAAAAGGGTGAAGGGGCATCGTTAAGATATATAACTGAAGAGGAAAGCAGTATATAGAATAAGATACTACTAAACTGTATAAATCATCAAAAAAATTAGATTGAAAGAAAACTCATAAAAACAAAAGGAGCTCAACATGATGGGAATATGAACTTCTCTTTAAGTATTATCTACCCGTTGAAGGAGAGTAGACTCATCCAACCATGAGAATCTATACATATAAAACACATTGAATACCAAATGCATCATAACCTCTTCAGGACGAAGTGTAACATAAAACCAAGGTGTGGGTACTGAAGAATGGTATATAGATATTCTCAATCAAAGAACCCCAAATGAGAGAGTTGAGGATCTCTATATCACAACTTACTCTAAGAATAATTGAATCCAACCGCTCCAAAAAAGGCAATCAAATAAACCTAACACCTCATGTATCTTATTTTATCAAACAACTCTAAGAGACATGATCACCACATCTTCATATTACTCACTTTGGGAGGCACTGACTCGCCCGCAAGGTTTTAGGTAATGTCACAAGGATGTGTATCAGTGGGGAAACTGTCCCTATTTCTCATGAGTTAAAAGGTATGTAAAATCTGGTCTCATAACTATTCCACACAATCTAAGGGGAGTACAATTTCCATGCAGAGGACCCATGCAATATACCAATATGGGTATTCAAATGTGAGTCCATAAAACATGTATAGTGGACCTGCACCCTGGTACGACATGCTAGTACCATCTCTATTGATTGAGTAACTTTTCACTTGTGTGATAAGGGGGTGCCATATCTATCAATAGAATAAGTATGGGGGGTCCCACTTCCTTATGTGATAGGGGATAACTATATCCATTGATAGAAGACCCATGCTCTGGTTCCATAGGGGAGTAATATATTTATATACACAATTATTATGGAGGACTTGTACTCGAATGTGACTGGGTAGTACCATCTCCCTAGATAGGGGACCTAGTCACTGATATAACAACAAAGTACTATCTCAACCAGTGGAACAACCATGGAGGACCTACACCCTAATGAGATAGGGGACTAATATCTCAATGAATTGTGTACCCATGTTATGATACGAAATCAGAGTACTATATCTAACTGGATAAGAAATTTGGATCTCTAAAATGCTTATACAATAGTGGAGTACCATATTCATGGATAGTGGACCCTCACACTCATTTGAGAGCAGAGAAAAGTCTCTATCAGAACTCTATAATGATAATTCCTGATCACATATATAGTTAGGTGACACCTAATAAATATTTATGGTTAGAAAATCTCAAATAATCTCTTAAATTCCACAACTGGTGGTTCTATCTTGTTCTATGGAGAAAAAATCATAGTATAGGATAATCACATGTGAAAATACGAGTTCAAATGAACGATATAAAAAACATTGATGTTTCCCAATAAATATGTACAAGACAAGTTGGGGGCCAACGTGGAATGTTCTTCCACTCTGCTACATGGTCATTTCCTCATCATAAAATGGATTTTAGTCTTTGTTTTACTACACAATATGTAAGCGTACTACACGATGTGTCTCAGATAATGTTCGGATGCACACACGAGGCTCATTGCTGGTATAAGGGAAAAATGTAATTTCACTAATATGACTCTTCAAATGGAATAGGATAGAGAAATGTATAACACAGTTGTGATCCTTTTGGAATAATTACTGTGATAGACTATTCATTTACCTCAATCAAACAACTTGTGAAAAAATATAATTTCCCTACATCACACATTAACGGTTCTTTGTAGTCCAAAACCCTGAGTAAGGATTATATACCCTAACTGGGTCTTGAAATTTTGGTCTGGATTTCAGGGTTTCGATGTTGTAGACGATTCATCATTCTATCACCATATGAGGGAGATATTTCAAATACAAGATCCTGAAATAATTATAATTTCATTATTTTTTGTTGTTTTAGTGACTTGAGTCATGAGTCTGAAAATAGTATCCAACCTCAGTATTAAAACTACTATATCAATTTCATGATCATACTACCACTGATGGTCCTTTAATCCAACACTACATGGAGGAGTTCTGTAATAATCAAAATTTGGTTAACATAATAAATAATAATAATATTTTATATTTATATTATATATTTTTCATTTAAAACATCAAAAAACCATAAACCTCATGCCTTTTCCCCTCACATATGTAGATCCCCACCCATACCATCCTTTCATCTTGGATTTATTTTTATACTTCAATTATTATTTTACATAATAATTATAATATAAAATTAAGGAGCTAAATTTATGCGTTCATCCTCACCATTTGTTAGGTTCGTTATCTACTCTCTCTTATATTCTCTTCAAATAAATGTTTTATCAATTAAATGTATAAATATTGAAAAATAATTTAATTCAAAGATTTTCATGCCAAATAGAATCCACCATGAGATCACACTCACAGTTTGGGCATGAAACTGACCTTGTCACAGTACATGTCATTGATTCGTGCCAACCGGGAATGGGGGTTATCAACTGGGTCTCGAACATTCTTTGATCAAAAACATGCCCCTGTGTTTCATATCTGACTAGTTCAAGAAATACTATCACACTAACTAATGAATCCTTACCCAATACTTTGATCTACTTGTAGTTCATGCCACTTCGTTGAATCTATGGGTTTGACTGCATTCAAACCCACCGAAAAAATTGAAATCATGGAACCACAGTACAATGCTGTAGAACATGAAGAAAATTGGGGAAAAAGAACAAAGAACAGGGTTTTACAGATCAAGGCCACTCGTTCATGGTCATTCTATCATGAATTATGATCCAAAGGTTAGAAACAATTGAAAATAAATTAAATTTATATATTGTCACATGGAATGGCTGGAGGGAGAATAACATATCGAAGAACAAATATAAATCTACTCTAACATATAATTCAATGGAATGAGTGAACTAAAGATGAGACCCAACTCTATTTTGGATTGATCATTGGTGAATAAGATTCTCACACATTGATCATAATAGGATAATGCATTTTTAATGATTTGATCCGCCTCAGTCTAGAGGTTTATTATCGTTCACCGAAGGGATTCACCAATAGAGAAAGAGGAGTGATTTCCCATTGGTGGGAGAATTATGAGTCATCCCTATGAATTATACATATCTATTTATTTATAGACATTTATTAGGTCAAAATAAATAATTTAATTAATTAATTAATTCACTTAATTACACCTCCAGCGAGAGATATGTCTAAATGTCCTGTACCAGATCATTTTTTTCATGCCAATGGTAAACATGATGTTCTAGACACAACAGTGATCTTGGATTTCAGATCTGATAATCCATTTTAGTGTTATCCATTTATCATTAATTATCCATGCATGCGCAATATGAAATATATTTAATATTTTTATAAAATTAATCCTGACCACACTGGGCCTCAGATTCACACGACTTATAAAAACCCACCAATAGAAAATTATATATAAATATTTCAAAGTATTTGAATATAAAAAATGGCGCACTATATCATTGTCTCCTTTCATATTTTCATCCCCAAAAATAAAAACTAGGAAAGTAACTCAGGATACAGAGCTAGCACAAGGATATCCATTTCCCAGAAACTCCCATATAAGTTTCCATGCAGCCAAAACATGTGAAATAAAGGGATGGTCCTTCCATGCGTTTTTTTCTCCTATCAATCCTCGATGTCCAGATCACCCCCATAAATGAAGTGAATCATATTATTCACATATTTCCTCACCTATGACACAAGGAAGATAACATTCATCTACTCTAGCTGTGGGGGAAGGGTGAGGTTTAAAGAAATCTCACTAACCCTTTGAATGTTCTCAAATGGATCAATGAAACTTGAGGATAGCTTGTTTGCCTAGATGAAATATCATAATCCACTTCATGGAGAGACTCTAAAAATAAAATTATTTCTCTCTTCTTGATCTTCAATGTCCTACGACGACTGTATTCATAAGATTTCTACTTTCTCTGGGTCATCCTCATTCGTTCACAAGTGACATTCACATTATTTATTTTTACCCACACTAACTCTAGGCCCATAAGATTTGACTCATCAATCAATTTTAAGCATAAAGGTGACTTGAAGTATCTCTCATATAGTTCCACATAAGGTGTCATTCCAATGGTAGATTCGTTAAATTAATTGTACACAACTCAGATAATGGTATATGATCCTCTCACATCATGATTGGAACTACAGTTTTCCCTTGGAACATGACGACGTGATTCCCTCCGTCAGAATATACAATTGGTGCATCACATATGGATATCTTATCATGTAATAAATTATAGGTGATATCTCTTCGCTGAGTCCCTCTCCCATGCTCTTGGAGAGAATGAGTCAAAAATCGTCGAATGAAGAAAATTTTCACCCTCCTTCTCCATCAGGGTTAGTTGTAGGGAATTTAACTACTCAAAATCTTCACACTAGGTGAGCTTAGTTTTTTATGGTAATGTAATATGCTTCAATGTTTCCTTTCCTTGGAGTATAGACTATCTCAAATTCATAGATCTTAAAGAACATTAACTATAATTGTTGTATCGTGTTCATGTATCTCAATGAAGACCAGACTAAGGCATCAATGCTATGATGTAGTCGTACCAAATCAATTCAAGGTAGTAGTACATTTGATCTATGAACCATGTTTCGTACTCATCCACCATCATATTTCTCTACCGAGGCTCTTGAAGCTCTTGGATCTTGACCAAGCATAAGTGGGAAGGGTATTATTCCTCATATAAATATCTTTTGATGTAATACCATGAGAGTGTTGAATCATCTTGCATCTGTGTAAAGAGTCTCTACCATAGCCCAAATTCTCCAGGGAAATGGTTGGATGCTAGTTCCTACACATGATCCTTCAGGGTTCAAAAAATCCTAATGATATATGCCATCGTCTCTAGACAATCCTATTCTCCATAGGGATCTATGTAACTCCTGCTCTTCAGTGGAATTTGACATTGGAACACTATGAGGGTGCTAAGCCTGTGGATATCTTCATCATTCTCTATTGAGATAATCTATTGCGAGATAGGTGGAGGTGACTCCAGTGTCCTACATAGAGGAAGTGGATCAAATGATGGACCTTGAATTGATTAATCATAACTCATAAAGTCATTTTCACAATCCAGAGTTGGAATCATTGATAGATTTCATCATAGAGGATTCATAAAATTCATCAATGAGTACCACAGTTGAATGAGGATATATATATATATATATAATAGTGGGGAGATGAATCAAGAATGAAGGTCAAAGACAAAACCCTATATAATTCATGCACCATTGATCCCTACTACAAATGTTTTAATATGTCATGTCAACAAGTAGGTAGTCAGTGTCATAGTGAATGAATATGTCGACTGCCCATACCATCACCAGACTTCTTGGCTTGTGAGCCGCACTCGAGAAACTTTGAAATTCTTTCCCAAGCCCAACCAATCCTCTTAATTGGAAATGATTTAATAATATCCCATGGAATGAAATTTCATTGGTACCAATATTTCATGACCCTACCCAAGTCCAACCACAATCCATAACTACCCCAAGTCCACCTACTTAGGCCCGGGGGTGGCAACAAGCTATGAAGGAATAAATAAATCAGGGAGGAATTTTTATAAGAACCTATACACAAGCTCATAGACAAACTCAATGAAAAGGTCCAAAGGGGGAAAGTAAAGAATGAAATACTACTATAAATTAAACCATCATACATGAACCTCTTGATAGTACAACACTATGTTAGTGTCAACTAAAAACAAAAAAATGGTAAAAATACATGTCCAACAAGAAATTCCTCCCAACCTAACAAAAAACAAGAAAAGTAAAATAGTTGAGAGTTCTTAGCTTCTAGAACCCATAATAAGAACACTTGATATAGTTGTGTCACCCCAAATCCTTATGATCCTATGAATTCACAATCAACCTATCCGCAATCTATGAATGACACGACATGTGTAGGGAAAATCCCATGCAGGGGTGAGTATATACATACCCAGTAGAACACAACAAAAAAGGGTGAAGGGGGAGTTGTAATAGATAAAAATGGACGGGAAGTTAGAATATTGAATAAGGTAATATAATAGATCATACATTAACATAACTATAGAATTAAATTAAATTCACCCAAAATACAAGGATCTCTACATGGTGAGAAGATGATGATTTTGTCATTTCTTTACTACCTATATCATGAGAGTAGACTAATCCTACCATGAGAATTTAGACACAGAAATCATAAGACACGCCCCAAATTTATTTTTATCTACTAGATGGATAGTAACCAAAACCCAAGGAGTGGGTAACAAAGAAGAATGTCTAGATATTCTCAACCAACGAAACCCAAACAAAAGAGTAGAGTATCACCATCTCATTGATCAACCCAAGTACAATTGTATCTAATTATTCCAAAATAAGTTCACTAGTGATGTCTAGTACATCATGCATCTTCCCAAAACATAATAGTCTAAGGGACTCAGTCATTAATCCGTGATACTATCCTTTTTTGGTGGCAGTAACTTGCTCGCATGATTTTTGTTCATGTCACACAGACATGTCGTGGTGGGGAAAGTTTTCATGATTCTCATGAGTTGAATTCTATGTCAAACCACATCTTATCACTATGATGCATAATCTAGGGGTCGAGTAATACTTTAATATAGACGACCCATACCCTATACCGATAGAGAGATGTGAATATATGTTTGTAAAAAAAGAATGGAAGACCCATTTTTTAGTACGACATGGGAGTACCAGCTCCATGGATAGAGTAATCATGCTCACGTGTGATTGGGTAGTATTAGAATTATCTAAATAAGGATAATAGAGGACTCATGTCATGATGTGATAGGGGGTATTATCTCCATGGATAGAGGACCTATGCCCTGGGTCCATAGGTGAGTACCTTAACTATCTACATAAAAAGTATAGAGGAATCATTCCTTAATCAGATAGGGGAGTATTGTGTCTATGTATAGAGGTTTAGCATGTTGATACGACAACAAAATACCATATACACCTATAAAATGAGTATGGAGGACCTGCGCCCTGATGAGATAAGGGAGTACCATCTCCCTGGATAGAGGACATCTATACTAATACAACATCAGAGTACTGTATTGACCTTGATATGAAACGTGGAGAAACCACACACAAATATGACAATGCAGTACAATCTCCATGGATAGAGGACACACATGTTGATATGAGAGAGGAATACCATCTCTATCTGAACTCTCTAGTGGTCATGTATGATCAATTCCATCGTCAAGCACCACTTAAAGAAGCATCATGCTAATAACATCTCACATAGTATATCAAAAACCTCTACTGAGTGTGAAAATTCATTCAATATGAAAGAACACTCATATTAGGATACTCACGGGCCTAAATCTAAGTTCAAATGTTGGATATATGAAAATTTGATGTTTATTCAAAAAGTAGTACAATGAATGTTGAGGACCCACAAGGTGTGTGATCCTCGTCAGATGCCAGGTTGTGTCCTCATTGGAACATGGATTTTGGGATATGTAGCACTACACAATGTGTAAGTGTACTACACAATGATTCTTGGAAAAAGCCTTCAGGGACACATGAAGCTCATAATCGGTCGAAGGAAAAAAATTTAATTTCACTCATACGCTGCATAAAAAGGCCCATGATGGCCAAATGAATCACACAACAATGATCTTCATAGAGAAATTATCAGGATAGACAATTCACTTTCTTTAATCAATCAGCCCATGAAAAAGTCACTTTTCACTGTATAACACACCAATGGTGCTTCGTGGGCCCAATACAAAAGTCTAAAATAAATTCCCAACATTGGTCTTGATACTTCCACTTTAATTTCAGGGTTGCAACATCGTATAAAGATGTTCACTATAACATCATACGAGGGAGATATGTCAAGTACGAGGACCCCGCAATAAAAATAATTTTATTATTATTGGGTGTTTCATTGACCTAAGTCATGGGTCCAAAAGAAGGTACCCAACACCAGTCTAAAAATGACCTTCTCAATTCCAGTATCAAGTTGCCACTGGTGGCATGTCAATCTTACACTCCATATAGATGCTATGGGAGAATCAAGGTTTGGTGACAAAAATAAATCATAAAAATATTTTATATTATTATAATTATAATATTTTTTTATTAAAACCTCATAAACCCATAAACCATACACCTCATGGCCCCTCACATATGTAGCATGTTTACCCTACCCACCATTTATTCATCTTCATTTCCTTTTTCTACATTACAATTATTATTTTATATAATAATTATAACATAAAATGAAAGATGTACATTTATGGGTGCATTATCACTATTTCTTAGGAGCACAACCTTCTCCCCTTTATCATTTCTTAAAATAAAGGTTTCATTTATTATTTTCTACAAAAATCAAATTTAATATAACTGAAATCATCTGATAGAAAATATCCACTTCCATGAGATCATGTACAAAGCCTCCACTTTAAACCAACCCTATCAAAGCGCGCATCATCACGACAGGCCAATAGGGAAAATATGGGTTATCTACCCAATCACGAACCAACTCTAATAAAAAAAAATCAACCACAGTACATATCTGATCCATTCATGAATAAAAATATATTTTTTTGTCAACTTTTACACAAACCACTGATTCGTATGTCGTTCATTCCACTACAACGAGGTCAGGGGTTTGAACTCCTTTGAACCACCTCGTTAAAGATGAATTGTTCCCCCATGGTCAAACGATAAAGAGCATGAATAATTTTGTGGTAAATGAACCATGGAAAAAAGTTTACAGATTGAGGAGAAGTGTTCTTCATTAGTTGATCAAAAATAGGGATCCTAGGGCAAGTAAAATATCGACAATAAATAAATTTTAGTACATTGGAACCTGATAAGGCTGCAGGGATGGGCGTAGATCAAAGAGAAAATATTAATGTACTCAATACTCTATTATATAGGAGTAAAATAGAAAATGATGATACCTACCACTATTTTGGATCTATCATTGATGAAGAATATGCTCTCACAATGATCAAAAGAAGTTGATGCGTTCATTGTGCTTTGATTTGCCTTGATCCAGAGGATTGTTATTGTTCACAGAAGGAATCCTCCAATAGAGGGGGATGTGAGCCTTGTTGAAAGAGGGGAAATTATGATCCAAACATGATAATTATCCATATAATGTTATTTATATACCTTTTTATGTCAAAATAATAAAATTAATTAATTAATTAATTCACATAAATGCACCACCAATGAGAGTGGGTTTTGAACGACCCACACTGACTCATTTTATGTCGCACCTTGGGTAAAAACCATGTTCTAGACACAATACTAGTCTTGATATTCTAATCTGATTAATCATTTGAGATTTATCCTATTTTATTTAATTATTAGCTCACACAAAATATGAAATATATTTAATATTTTTATAAAATTAATTTTCTGACATCATTCCTCAGAATCACACATCATTTCACCATCTAGCTCTGGAAATATATTGAAAAATATTTCAATGTCTTAAAATAGAAAAACTAAGTCTTTACAACACATCTGGTGAATACCCCATGGATATCTATTCATGTATAACCTCACAGTTGAAATCTCCTAACTTGGATTCCCTCACACACTCAACAAATTGAATATTATAGAACATCAACTACAAAAATGATATACCTTCATGCTTCATTAGGTTCAGCTATATAGAAGCCTACTTCTCAAAAACCTCCTACACCAAGAGGGAATGATACTTCCTACTAAGGGAACTTTCTATTACATTACACTTCCCTATAGAATATAATATCTCATAGTTATTGTATTGTAGGAACTCTTACTAGAAACCCTATCTCTATTTCAAGTCTCTCTACATGAAGATGTATCATAGACTTAATGGTCATAGTAACCCACAAATCACTCCCTAGGAAGGTAGTTCATCAACATCCACATTGAGAAAACTACAACTTCCTGATCTTGGTTATGATTCGTGTAGTTCTTATAGTAGAATCTTAAAAACCTTATTAGGTATGAGATAACTTTAGGTTAATGAATCAACATGCACATGATCCCATATATTGTGAAATCCTATAGTCTAGAAATATGATAACCCATTATCCACCACCTGAACTCCTTGAAGTAAAATGTATTATAATTTGGGGTATCTCTACCAAAAAGATCATATGATACCCTACCAAACAATAAAAACATTGCACCATTATCAGTCGCTTGGGTGTATCCCAATAAATTACTTCTTCAAACATCTCTTGGTCCATGACTGACCCATGAAATGAAATAACATGACCAAGAATGTGAACCTCAAGACTCTAAAATTGGAACATCAAGAGGTTTCCCAAAATATGATTCTTTAGATGAAAATTAGAACCACCTTCATTTTATCTACACGTTACTCTTCTCATGTAGAGTAGATGTAAATAAAATTATTGATGACAACTACAAATTTGTCCATATATAGTTGTAAAACCTACTTCATCAAAGGCATACAAATGTCAGGGTAATTATTCTCACCAATGGTCATTATTATAAACTCATATTGTCATTGGTGATTTTCAATTCCATATTTGGAAAATCAAGTCCACAAACCCTCAAGTAGTGATAGCCATACCAGAGATCAATCTTCGAAAACCATCTCGCAGCTCATAACTAGTGAAAGTGGTCATCAATACAAATCAAGGGGTAATTTTTAATTACCATGCCGAATTTTTGGGGTTGATAATCAATGAAAACCCACAAGATCTTGTCCCCCTTTTTCATGAACAACACTGGAGCATCCCAAGGGGGCACAATGTGCTTGATGAAACCCTTTTCTCAAAGGACATCCAACTACAACGACAGGTCCAAATGATTTGTAGGGGCCATACATTATGATGTATAAGATACCAAAGAAGTTATAGGATGTAAGTTTATATAAAAATCCACATATCTCCTTATAGGTAGTCTCAAACTGTCCTCAAAGTAGACATCCATGACACCCTCCACAACTAAAGGATTCCATATTCTGGAAAAGACTACAACACCAAGAGATACACTCACAAAATAATGGGTGATGGGATAAAGACTCCCACTCATAGAACCTACATGTCCCACCATGAGATCTCCCCCACCCCATAAAGATAATCTCATCCCATAATTCCATAGTCATCAGACTCGTCTACGGTGATAGTCAATCTGTACTCAAACCACAAAAAACAAATCATTACCCAATACAGTGTCATAGGGTTCCATCTATATGAACAAAATATCCCACAAGAACCATTCTCATCCAAAAAAACAACACACTACCTACATATAAATGGTACTGAAAAAGAATTATCTGTAGGAATCTCAAGACAAAGTTACTGGGCCCACACCTCAACTATGAGCTCCATCTCTCAACACATGAGTATAAAGAATAATGGATGAGTTGTGTTTGTGTATACTATTAATGAAGAAAGAGTATACTAAACAATAATCACACCTCTAAACATATAGTGTGATGTGGGGTCATGAACCTTTAATGCATGCAGGTTTCTATGTCCCAGACGGCCAGTTCTCTATACCAGAAGTTGGCTACCTGGTGGTTGTTGTGTTAGGATCACACAAATTCATCCACTAACCATAGATCGTCTTGATCCTCTTTATAATATACCACACTATGGACCACCTTTACCTCACCTAGGAGATCCTTGATCATGGAGTTTCCACTACCATGGAAGACCCTCAGTAATTTTCCTATGATCCTAAGGAGGTCTGGTTAGGAATTCTCACGCCCAATACCCTCATCCATCATTAGTACAAGAAACACCCTATTCGGGATTCCCTTTCCCTATACACTACCACAGAACACATGTTTGAGTTTTTTCATGGGGAGGTCTCATGCGTTGGGATCCTAACGTCTACCATCCTCTAGTTGATGCATATGACTCAGTGCTATGACACCCACTAGAAGCTCTAGCTACCTGACATCCCTTTGACTGAAATATATTTGTCACCAGTGTTATATCCCACCCCCCAAAATAGGCGATTTTGCAGAAGGGTACTATGATATATTAGATCTCTTGAAAGAATCCCCTCTCAAACATCCATGCTTGTAAGTAACCATCCTAGATCACATCATGGGATTATTGAGTAGGATCTGTGAACTTGACGGCATACTCACCCACTTTCATTCGTCCATGTTGCGAATCTAAATGCTATGGAATATGAACATAGCGCAAATAGGAGGGGTAGTAATCCTCACATAAGAGATGATGATATTCAGGTCATGATAGTGTCGACTCATCATGAATCTAGGTAAAAATACATTTCCAGTACCCAAATACTATGTAGAAAAGGTTAAATGCCAGTGAAACCACTTGAAACATCAATTTTTAGATGAGCCTGAGGAATGAAACCACTAAGTCTTGCCAATTGTTTGGTAACTGAGGAAATGGATGGCCATATTACTTCAATGAAATCCAATACTGAAACTCATGGAGCATGCTAATCATGTACGTATCCTCATCCTACTAAATTGGGAAGATATAATGATCGACATGTGGAGATGCTGCAACCCACCCAACTGGAGGATGAATCTCTAGGGATAGACCCTAAATCACGGCCACATAACTCTTCAAATCATCATCATGATACGAAACTAGTATCCTTGTTGTCTATCACCATGGAGGCATCATTTAATATAATCAAGATGTACCACTAATAGATGAGCACACACACACACACACATATAATAATGGGTAGATGAATCAATAAGGAATTTGAAAGACTCAATCCTATATGATGTATGTATATTTGATCCTGGAAACCAATGTATTGTTATTTCATGTTGAAAATAAGGTAATCAAGGTCTTAGTGAATGGATACGTCGGCCACTAGCACTATCACAAGATTCCCTATCCTGAGTGTTTCACTAGAGAAAGATTGACTCTATTTCTATAATCCCAAACAATTACACATAAGGGGAGTAATTAAAACCCCATCCCATTGGATCAAACCTCCATAGAAGATAATAAGTCATGACTCGACCCAAGCTAGGGCTTTAGCCACCACAACCCCAATCCACCCTCTATAGGCCTTGGGATGGAGACTGACATCAATGAAATAAATTACATGGGTATGTATTTTCTTACGTAACTATATGTACTCACCCTACCATATCAATTTCGGAGTTAAAATGAATAAATATAAAAAGATGTGACTGCATGAAAGTATACCAACCATGCAAAACCACTATGGTGTAAAATAGTATTATAGTGTAAATCGATAATAAAAAAGGGGAATAATAGACACCCCACTACAAATATGTCCTAACCTAACAAATAAAGAAAAATTAAACATTGAGAGTGACTAACTTCACTTCTCTAAGATGAGACCCCCTACGTGGTCAAAATAACAAGGTATCCGAAATCTCTAATGCATTCACCGTTAAAATGGTCATCGTTTCAATAAGTAACGACACTTGAGGGAAAAGCCCGTTCAATGGTGAGTATAAACATACCAAATAGAATTCCACAAAATATGAAGTGGTGAAGTAAATATTGAGCAGGAAAAGAAATATAATTGATATTACACAGTATGAAATATAGAGTGAAAGAGAACATATCAACCAAAATAAAGAAAGATTAACCTTGTCCAAACACAAGGGGATTAACACAATGTATAATGGAACTAGTTTTGAAATATTTTCCACCTATTACAGGGGAGTAGAATCATCCAAACACAAGAATCTAAACACAGAAAGGACGTGGCATACCTTCTTTGTATTCACATCTCATGGACATAGATGAAAAAAATACAATGGTAAGGATAGATGTGTGTGTGTGTGTGTCTATGTATATTTATACGCATAGTCAAAATAGTCCCTCGTGAGAGAGTAACGGGATATCGATCTCATAATTTAGCCCTGGGTGTAGAGTGTGAAACAGTTCCAACAGTCCATCGACAAAGTCCAGCTTCTCACACATCTTCGAAGAAGATACATTGATTTTCATCCACACATCGCCACTATGCCAAACTGTTGAGGGGCTATAAACTCCAAGTAGAGGACCCACGACCTAGTGTGTTAGGTGGGTTCCACTCTATAAGTATCCTTACAGGTCCCACATTCTGATGAGTCAGGGCAGTAGAGAAATAATAAATATTTGTGACTGGTTATTTGCAATGGGATTTTATACTGGTCACAAATACCTGTCATCAGGTTTTAGTATTTTTGAGGAAATTTATCCCTCATCGTAAATAGTATTTCAATAGGTTAATATCTATGACGGGTCATATCGCAAATACGATTTTAACCACCTCCACTATTTTATAGGGGGTAAATAATTATGACAGGTCCATCGCAAATAATCACGTCATAACCAATTTAATATATATATATATATCTTCATTCGTTTTCCCTCTCATTCATCGATTTTCTCTACTCCTCTGCCCCTATAATTATATTTTATCTCTCTAAATTTTTCTCTGTAAAAAATTTTAGATCAGTGTAATATTCATGGTGTAATTTCTTCCAAAGGATCATTTCTAAGGTATTTATCTATTTCTTTTATTTTTCAGTTAATTCATTTTTAATATTAGTTATAATTATTTTAATTAGCAGCATTATAATTAAACTAAAAATAGATAATTTTCATTTTCATTTTTAACAAAAATGTGTGATTAGTATTAAATAGATTTAATGAATAGTTGTATAAATTATTACAAAAAAGTATCCATTAGTACAAATAAAAAAATTAATAATTATTCATAATTAGTAATAATTCGTCAAAATTACTAAAAAATAGTGTTACTAAGTAGTAAACTAAAATAAATTTTTATAACTGATAATAAATAGTAATAAATAAATGTAATTAGTTATAATTAGAATTAAATAGTAATAATTAATAGTAAATAATAATAATCAAGAAATTTTTTAATAATTAATAAAAATTAAGAATAATTAGAAATAATTTGTAATAATTAGTACTAAATAGTATTAATTTGGATTAATTTTTAATATTTATGATTTAGTAGTAATAATTAAGATTAATTGTTAATAATTATGTATAATTATGAATAATTAGGATAAATTTAGATAATTAGTAATATTTAGTAGTAATTAGGAATAATTAGTAATAATTATTCATAATTAGGAATAAATAAAAATTAATAATAACTAAATATAATTAATAATTATTAGGATTACATAGTAATAATTATGAATAAATAGTAATAAATAGTAATAATTAGTAATAAATAGGAATAATTAAGAATTATTTAGATTAATTATGAATAATATAGCGACCCAACCTTTTCTTATATTACTATCACATCATTTTAAAGATATACATCATAATAGTATTACACATGGAGGATCCATAGGTTTAGTGTCTTGGGAAAACTAGGACCATGCATGAAAAATACAACATCAACCATAAACATTTATTTAACTTCTTCTTCACTAGCTTCTTAGTGGCACTTGTCCTCTCCTTAGTACATGTAGCCACCTGAGGATATACATCAAAAGGGGCGAGCTAGAAGACCAGTAAGAGGATAGATAAGAACAATATATCATGGGGTGAGCATAATCATGACATAGGCAAAGAATCATGAACATGAGAGGAGCATAAGTAAAAGACTTGAAATGTGGAAATGCATAAAAATGAAACATCATGTCTTAGTGGTTAACTACCACACATACTTGTGAACAAAGATAGCATCATGTTCACAAATCATTTCAAATTTACTCATGAGATTCATCACTTTACCCAATGCATTGGAGTGCTATATAATTCCGGGCACACCCGTCACATTTAAACATTCATATTGTGCTATATAATTCCGGGCGCACCTGTCATATCATAACATTATCATTATCATGATTTCCACATAGAACACATATCAAACATGTACATAAATAACCCATGGAATGGAATGGGTTTCATCTCATAACAACACATTCATAAGCTTTGGGTTCCCAAAATTAAGAGGGAACAACATACTTGATAAAAGAACCATCAACCTTAAAAGAGAGGTAAAATGTGAGATCTTGAAAGAAGAGTTCTTTTGGAAAACATTTTGATGGACATAAAAACCATTTAAAAACATGTATATCCCAGAAAAGTAAAGAAATGATGAAAAAATGATCTTTTAGGAGTAACCATATCAAAAATGTAGTGAAAGAGGGAGAACCCGAAGGAAGAAAATTGGGTTCGAGATTTCCCCTTACCTTGTACTTCGAATGCCTCCTTCTCGTTAATGTCCTGTATAATGACATTATATTAATTACTTATAATTTCCAGAACCTTTTATACATTAATAAGGTTCATTATGGTTTCATTATTTCATATTATGTTCCTTTTGATGACTTATAGAGTTTAAAAACATTGTTCGGGGATGATCGTTTTTATGGTTTTCTTGAACGGTCCACTTGTATTCTTAAATTGATGTTTGGGTAGATCATCGGTAAACATCCATAACTGATATTACATGTTATCAATGATACAAAAGAATATTTAATCATTTTATAAAGAGTTATATTATATCCATGTGGACGAATCATTAGATAATATTTTAATGATTGTTATTTGGGTAAATTTGGGCGGTTTTTGGATCACAACGAACTTGTTTTAACATTTAACTTAGTAATATGGTCATTGGTTATTTACATAACATAAAATAGAACATAATACATATGAAATATTCTGGATCAACCATAAAAATGGTTTCATGACCAGATCTGAAGGTACAAATGGGAGAAGAGAGCATGTTGTTTTTGAAGGTGATAAATTATCACCACATGAACAACGTTCTCTTTAATGAAATAAAAGGAAGAGGGGAAGGGTGTGGGTGATATAATATACCCTTAGAATCATAATATTACAGTATATGTATAATAATAGAGTTAAAAAACAATTTATATGAAGATAGTTAGGGAGAGAACAATAAAGGAACTTGAACTTCAATGGAATTTAAAGGAGAAGAGGGAGAGAAATTACCATTAGAATCATCGTCTTAAGAACCTCCTTAAAGGCCTATGATTGGTGTTTTGATGAGACCAGGAGCTCTTGGTCGTGGGGAAGAGGCTAGGTAAGATGATTGGGTAGAGATTAAACAATTATTGATGCTTGAGAGGTGTGGTTTGGCAAGAGGAGTGGGAGGGATTATTTATACACGAGGAGGGAGGTGTTTTTGGCAAAAAATATTAAATAAAATAATATATCATAAGTTAGACTTGTAATAGTAATTTTATGAAATCCTAAATCATATATCAATATAATATAATTCTTTTTAGGCTTTAACTCTTCTTTATAATTCGAATTCATTAATTTTTTAAAAGGAAAGTGAAAGAAAGAGAAAAAGACACTTTAAGAAATCAGCTTTTGACTTTAGGCTTTGGAAAGTTTTTTTTAGGTTTGAGAATTGGATTTATTGTATTTAAAGGAACAATTTATGATATTTAATATGTTTTTGCCGAAACTAATGTTCTATAATGTTTATGTCATCATTACATCATTAATGATGCAATTTAGTATATACAGATTATGCGAAAAACTGTATTTTTAATATTCACCCGAAAATTGAAGTATTTCAGAATAAACCCAAAAACATACCCCTAACATTTTTCGACGTGTAGAATCCAAAAATGATGTAAATTTTTCAAAAACAATTTTCGAAATATTATTAATTTAATATTTAATTAAAATCATAATTTACTTAAAAAACCAGTTTTTAAAATTAAAACTGATTTTGTAGTTCTTTCAAAAATTACATAGGTTCTTATAAAATTATCAAAAAAATATTAGAAATTGATTAAATAATTTATGAATATATTTTAGGAAAATAAATATTCAATTTAATTAATTAATTAATTATAATTAATTATTTATGACTTATAAAATACCAAAAATATTTACTAAGGTCAAATGACCACTTTCTATGATGTCTAAATTTTATTTTATTATTCATAGTTAATGTTCCTCTTAGTTACTATTCATAAGGGTCATGTTACTATTCATAAGGGTAGGTTACTATTCATAAGGGTAGGTTACTATTCACCAAAAATTATTTTTGTTTTATTAGACTCCAAAAACTATCTTGAACACAACCGTGTGTGTTGGATTTTCAAAATTCCAAACATAGGGGTGACAAAATTATGTTTAAAGGTCACTTATCACTTAGTAGTTCATTATTTTGTGTTTTTAGGAAATAAATATAAGACGAGAATTTTCCATTGAAAACTTTGGGTTATTACATTCTTCCACCCGTAAGAAATTTCACCCCCGAAATTTCACTTTACACAAACAGGTGAGGGTACTTCTCCTTCATTGCCTCTTCCGGTTCCCAAGTTGCTTCCTCAAACTTTTGGTTCCTCCACAACACTTTGAAAAGGCGGGTTGACGTGTTGCGTAGAACCTTATCACTTCGGTCCAAAATTTTTACCTTCTGCTCCTCATAGGATAGATCATCTTCCAACTGTACCACCTCTGAGTTTAGTGCATGTGAGGGGTTTGGAATGTACTTCCTCAGTAGTGATACGTGAAACACATAATGAACTTGATCCATATTCGGTGGAAGTGCCAGACGATAGGCCATGGCTCCTATACGATCAAGGATCTCAAAGGGGCCAATGTACCTTGGGCTTAACTTCCCTTTCTTCCCGAATCACATGACTCTCCTCCATGGAGATATTTGAAGGAAGAGTTTATCTCCAATGTTGAACTCCAAGTCTCTTTGACGGTTGTCAGCATAGCTCTTTTGCCGACATTGAGCAGCTTTGATGTGTTTCTGGATGACTTGAAGCTTCTCTATCATCTCTTGAACAAGATCGGGACCAAGTAGCTTTTGTTCTCCAACTTCATCCCAACAGGTTGGAGTTCTACATCGATTCCCATAAAGAGCTTCATACAGAGCCATCTGAATACTCGAGTGGAAGCTATTGTTGTATGAGAACTCAACCATTGGAAGGTGCAGATCTCATCCACCTTTGAATTCAAGAGAGCAGGCTCTTAGCATATCTTCGAGTGTCTTAATAGTCCTTTCAGACTGGCCATCAGTTTGGGGTTGATAGGCCGTGATGAAGTTTAATTCAGTACTCAAAGCATGTTGAAGGATCCTCCAGAATTTAGTTGGGAACCTTGGATCATGGTCAGAGACAATCGAGAGTGGAACACCGTGCAATCTCACTACTACCTTCACATATATCCTTGCAAGATGTTCAAGTGAGACATCTTCCCAAATAGCAATAAAATTGGCAGTCTTGGTGAGTCGATCAACCACAACCCATATCACATTATTTCCCTTTGACGTCTTCGGGAGACCCGTGACAAAGTCCATAGTAACATTTTCCCATTTCCACATGGGTATAGGCAATGGTTGTATCATAACTTTGTACTTTTGCCGCTCAGCTTTAACTTGCTGACATACCAAGCACCTTGATATATATTCCGCAATATCCTCCTTCATGTTATCCAACCAAAAGTGTTCTTGGTGATCACGATACATCTTGGTACTTTAAGAATGAATAGAGAAAGTTGAGCTATGTGCATTATCCAATAGCTCCATCTTTATCCCGGGTGATGAAGGCACACAAAGCCACGTTCCAAACTGAATCACACCATCATCGTCGATATGGAAGTCATTCAACTTCCCTTCCTTTACTGCATTCACCCTTTTTTGTATCTCCATATCATCCCTTTGTGCTTCCTTAATCTTCTCTTGGATGGATGGTTGTACAATCATTTGGGCAAGGTAGGATGTATCCCCTGCCCTTATGATTTCCAAATCCATACTTTGCAAATCCAAGAAGATAGGGTCTTTCTCAATCCTCAACATGGATAGAGTAGAAGGTTCTTTTCTACTTAGAGCATCAGCTACCTTGTCCGCTTTTCCAGGATGATAGTGAATAGAGCAATCGTAATCTTTGATTAACTCTAACCATCTCCTTTGATGCATGTTGAGATCATTTTGTGTGAATATATACTTTAGGCTCTTATGGTCAGTGTATATGTCACACTTCTCGCCATAAAGGTAGTGCCGCCAGATTTTCAAAGAAAAAATCATGGCTGCTAGCTCTAGATCATGCGTCGGGTAGTTCTGCTCATGGATCTTCAACTATCGTGAGGTGTAGGCTATCACATTATCATTTTTCATGAGTACACAACCCAAGTCTTTCGTTGAAGCATCACTGTATATCACAAAAAATTCTCCACTTTTCGGTAGTGTGAGTACATGTGCAGTGATCATCCTTTTGATTAGCTCCTTGAAGCTTCCCTCACATTATTCTGTCCATACATACTTTACCCCTTTCAATGTTAACTTAGTAAGAAGGCTTGACAATCGTGAGAAGTTCCTCACAAAACGTCGGTAGTACCCAGCTAATCCAAGAAAACTACGAATTTTTGTGACATTAGAGGGCCTGGGACATTCCTCAAACTCCATCTCCACTTTGAGAGCACACCGAACTACTTCTTCATAACTCCCAAAGTCTCGAATTGCAAGATCCTTTCGAAGATGTGGTTTTAATCCACTAAAGAATCTATCAATTTTGATATCATTGTTGATAACAAAACCTGAAGCATACCTTGAGAGCCTTGTGAAATTTGCTTCATAGGTTGTGACAGATTCTCCTTCTTTTTTCTTGAGCTCTATGAATTCTCTCTCCATCTTCGTGCGAAGAGATCGTGGGATGTACTTATTAATAATCATTATCTTAAATTATTCCCATTCCATCTCTTCAATTTCATCCCATGGCTTGGTGTTCTTAATCAAAGCCCACCATTGATCAGCTTCTCCATCTAGACGATAAACGACTAGAGTCACGTTCTCCGTCTTGAAACAGTGAAGAACAGAAAAGATCATCTCCATGGAGTTGACCCACTGTTCCGCAACTAGTGGATCATAAGATCCACAAAACTTCAGTGGTCGTTGCCACATAAAACATTCGATAGCTAGTTGATCCCTCTTTGGTGAAGGAGGAAGTTCCCCATTATTATGGATATTATTCATAACCCGAGATATTTGGGTAAGCATCGCCATGATGTTTTGAACTCCACCTCCAAAATCATTGGGGATGTCGTTCGGGCAATCGTTGCATTAGGCCTCGCAAGAGTTATTTTACTGATTTCTCCTGGTTCCCACCATTTTCTAAAATAGAAAAGGTTAGAAAAAAACATAAGTAAACAATTCATGAATAACTTATTCATGTAAAAAATTATACCAAAAAAATAACATATGGTATCCCTAGGTAAATATTCTTGTGTACATATTTGTACTTATTATTATTCTAGAGGTTTTCTCTAGGGTTTACTAATCCTAGTCCCCAAATTAACTAAACCTTTCTTCTGATACCAACTATAGTGACCCGGCCTTTTCTTACATTAATATTACATCATTTCAAAGATAAGAAAACATAATAGTATTACACATGGAGGATCCATAGGTTTAGTGTCTTGGGAAAACTAGGACCATGCGTGACAAATAAAACATCAACCATAAACATTTATTTAACTTATTCTTCACTAGATTCTTAGTTGCACTTGTCCTCTCCTTAGTACATGTAGACACCAGAGGATATACATCAAAATGGGTGAGGTAGAAGCCCAGTAAGATGATAGATAAGAACAATATATCATGGGGTGAGCATAATCATGACATATGCAATGAATCATGAACATGAGAGGATCATAAGTAAAAGACTTGAAATGTGGTAATGCATAAAAATGAAACATCATGTCATAGTGGTTAACTACCACAGATACTTGTGAAAAATGTTTGCATCATGTTCACACATCATTTCATATTTACTAATGAGATTCATCAATTTACCCAATGCATTGGAGCGCTATATAATTTCGGGTGCACCCGTCACATTTAAACATTCATATTGGGATATATAATTCCGGGCGCACCCGTCACATCATAACATTATCTTTTGCATGATTGCCACATAGAACACATATCAAACATGTACATAAATAACCCATGGAAAGGAATGGGTTTTATCTCATAACAACACATTCATAATCTTTGGGTTCCCAAAATAAAGAGGGAACAACATATTTGATACAAGAACCATCAACCTTGAATGAGAGGTAAAATGTGGGATCTTGAAAGAAGAGTTCTTTTGGAAAACATTTTTATGGACATAAAATCTAGTGACAAACATGTATATCCCAGAAAAGTAAAGGAAATGATGAAAAAATGATCTTTGAGGAGTAACCATATCAAAAATAGAGTGAAAGAGGGAGAACCCGAAGGAAGAATATTGGGTTCGAGATTTCCCCTTACCTTGTACTTCGAATGACTCCTTCTCTTTAATGTCCTGTATAATGACATTATATTAATTAATTAGAAATTCCATAACCTTTTATACATTAATAGGGTTCATTATGGTTTCATTATTTCATATTATGTTCCTTTGGATGACTTATAGAGTTTAAAAACATTGTTCGAGGATGTTCGTTTTTATGGTTTTCTTGAACGGTCCACTTGTATTCTTAAATTGATGTTTGGGTAGATCATGGGAAAACATCAAGAACTGATATTACATGTTTTTAATGATACTATAGAAGATTTAATGATTTTATAATGAGTTATATTATATCCATGTGGATGAATCATTAGATAAGATTTTAATGATGGTTATTTGGGTAAATTTGGGCGGTTTTTTGATCAGAACGAACTTGTTTTAACATTTAACTTAGTAATATGGCCATAGTTTATTTATAGAACATAAAATAGAACATAATACATATAACATATTCTTGTTCAACCATAAAAATGGTTTCATGACCATATCTGAAGGTATTAATGGGAGAAGAGAGCATGTTGTTTTTGAAGGTGATAAATTATCACCACATGAACAACGTTATCTTTAATGAAATAAAAGGATGATGGAAAGGGTGTGGGATGATATAATATACCATTAGAATCATAATATTATAGTATAAGTATAATACTGGAGTTACAATGCGATTTGGATGAAGATAGGTAGGGAGATATCAAGAAAGGAACTTGAACATGAAAGGAAATTAAAAGAGAAGAGGGAGATAAATTACCTTTAGAATCCTCCTCTTAAGAACTTCCTTAAGGGCCTATGCTTGGACTTTGGATGAGACCAGGAGCTCGTGGACGTGGGGAAGAGGCTAGGGAAGATTATTGGGAAGATATTAGACAATTCTTGAAGCTTGAGAGGTGTGGTTTAGCAAGAGGATTGGGAGGGCTTATTTATACATGAGGAGGGAGGTGTTTTTGGCATAAAATATTAAATAAAATAATATATCATAAGTTAGACTTTTAAAAGTATTTTTTTGACATAATAAATCATATATCAATATAATATAATTATTTTTAGGCTTTAACTATTCTTTATAATTAGAATTCATTAATTTATTAAAAGGAACGTGATAGAAAGAGAAAAAGACACTTTTAGAAATCACCTTTTGACTTTAGGCTTGGGAAAGTTCTTTTTTGGTTTGAGAATTGGATTTATTGTATTTAAAGGAAAAATTTATGAAATTTAATATGTTTTGGCCGAAACTAAAGTTCTATAATTTTTATGTCATCATTACATCATTAATGATGCAATTTAATATATACCGATTATGCGAAAAACTGTATTTTTTACTATTCACCCGAAAATTGAAGTATTTCAAAATAAACCCAAAAACATACCCCTACCATTTTTGGACGTGTATAATCCAAAAATGATGTCCATTTTTCAAAAATAATTTTCTAAATATTATTAATTTAATATTTAACTAAAATCATAATTTACTTAAAAAACAGTTTTTAAAATTAAAACTGATTTTGCAGTTCTTTCAAAAATTACGTAGGGTCTTATAAAATTATCTGAAAACTATTAGAAATTGATTCAATAATTTATGAATATATTTCAGGAAAATAAACAATCATTTAAATTAATTAATTAATTATAATTAATTATTTATGAGTTATAAAATACCAAAAAGGTATACTAAGGTCAAATTACCACTTTCTACGATCTCTAAATTTTATTTTATTATTCATAGATAATGTTCCTCTTGTTTACTGTTCATAAGGGTCATGTTACTATTCATAAGGGTATGTTACTATTCATAAGGGTAGGTTACTATTCACAAAAAATTATTTTTGTTTCATTAGACTCCAAAAACTATCTTAAACACAACCGTGTGTGTTGGATTTTCAAAATTCCAAACATAGGGGTGACAAAATTATGTTTAAAGGTCACTTATCAATTAGTAGTTCATTATTCTGATTTTTTAGGACATAAATATAAGAAGGGAATTTTCCATTGAAAACTTTGGGTCGTTACAAATAATTAAGAATAAATAGTAATAACTAGGAATAACTATTAATAAATATTAATAATTGGTAATAATTAGTAGTAATTAGTAATAATTAGGAATAATTAGTAATAATTAGTAATAATTATTAATAATTAGTAATAATTAGTAATAAGTAATAATAACTAGTAATAATTAAGAATAATTAGGAAAAATTAGGAAAAATTAGGAATGATTAGTAAGGATTACTAATAATTAGAATTAATAAGTAATAATTAGTAATAATTTATAATAATAATTATTAGTTAGGAATAACTAGGACTAATTATGAATAATTAGTTATAATTCAGAATAATAATGATTAATTAGTAAAAATTATGATTAATTATTAATAATTATGATTAATTATTAATAATTAGGTTTAAATAGTAATAATTATGATTAATTTTGAGTATTTTTGATTAATTAGTAATAATTATGATTAATTAATAAGAATTTGGATTAATTATTAATAATTGGGATTATTTAGTAATAATTAGGATTAATTACGAATAATTTAGAATAAATAGCATTAATTAACAGAAATTAGGATTAATTTGTAATAATTAGTATTATTTAATAATAATTAGGATTAATTGGTAATAATTAGGATTATTTAGTAATAATTACTCCTAATTACTAATTAATACAAATTATTTCTAATTAGTTACAATTAGGACCAATAAGTAACAATCAGGACTAATTAGTAACAATCAGGACTAATTAGTAACGATTCAGACTAATTAGTAACAATGAGGAATAATGAGTAAAATTTAGGACTAATAAGTTACAATTAGGGATAATTAGTAAAAACTAGGACTGATTAGTTACAATTAAGACTAATTAGTAACAATTAGTACTAATTAGTAATAATTATGTCTAGTTATTAACAATTAGAACCAATTAGTAACAACATGACCTAATTAGAAATAATTAAGACTAATCAGAACAATTAGGACTAATTAAGAACAACAAGGACAAACTATGAACAATTAGTAATGATTAGGAAAAATTTGTAATAATTAGGAACAATTAATAAAAATTAGGAATAAATAGGAATAATTAAGAACAATTTATAAAAACTATGATTAATTATGAAAAATCAGTATAAATTATGAATGAATAGGATTAATTAGGATTTATTGGGAATAATTAAGAATAATTAGGATTAATTTGGGATAATTAGAAATAATTAGTAATAATTAGGAATAATTTGTAATAATTAGTAATAATTAGTAATAATAAGTGGTAATTAAGAATAATTAGTAATAATGTGGATGAATTAGAAATAATTATGATTAATTATTAATAATGAGGATTAATTAGTAATAGTTAGGATTAATTATTACTAATTAGGAATAATTGGAAATAATTACGAGTAATTTGGTATATTTTGAACTAAATAGATATAATTAGGAGTAAATTGGAGTAAATAGGAAAAATTCCGAGTTAATAAGAATAATTAAGACTAAATAAAAATAATTGAAAGTAAATTGGAATAATTAGGAGTAATAGGAATAATTATGAGTAAATAATAATAATTTTGAGTAAAAAGTAATAATTAGGAGTAAAAAGGAATAATTAAGAGTATATAAGAATGATTATTTGCAATTTCGAATAATTAAGAGTAGTTAAGAATTATTAGTAGTAATTCAGAATAATTAAGAGTAATTAGGAATAAATATAAGTAAAAAGTAATCATTAGAATTAATTATTAATAAATAGTAATAATTTGGATAAATTAGTATTAAGTAGTAATATTTTAATATAATTAAGAATAATTAAGATTAATTCTAAAGAATAAGGATTAATTAGTAATAATTCAAAATAATTGGTAATAATTCCCAATAAATTGGAACAATTTCCAATGGATTGGGGGAATTCCTTTTGGCTTTATGGTTCATATACTTTCAAATTTAACTCATTGAAATCAATCTGAAAAATCATCTCTAATGTGTGGATATGCATTATTTTATTCACGAGAATTAATATGCATCTATCATAGTAGATCTTTATACTTATTTCAATGACAGAAATTTGAAATGAGATGAGAAGGTACGAAAAAGAGGCTCTTTTGGGCGAAAACTTATCTACTTATAACTTTATCTGACTAAAATATCTGTGAAAAATTTGCTCTGATGTTTGAATATCCATTTTCATTTGCATGATAATGGTGAGCAGTGATGTGAGAAGCCCTAATCTACATTAATGTGCCTTAGAAAAAGAATATTCACATGTCAAAAAGGATCATTTAAAGTGATTTCAGTTATAGATTGATTCAAGGAGATGAGTCATCAGGAAGAAGTGTTTCTGCCAATCCGCTAGAAATTGTACCACTCATAATAAGAAGTAATTAGTATAAATTATCTATAATTACTAATAATTAAGGTAAATATGATAAATGTTCATAAATTAGGTTAGATTAGTGTAGATTATTTTATATTCTAAAACAGAAGCTATAAATTACTATGAACTAATATAAATTATTATAAATAACTGGAAAAGTTAATTTAAATTTCTTTTATTTTATGGAAAGTGTTTATCTTTTGACAAATTATTCAGAAATCATATTATTTCATATTTTTTACAGAAATATGGAACAAAAAATTAGACAATAATCATTATTAGATGGTCACACTTGGATAAATCATTGTAGGAATTCAAGCACTTCTGGTTTAGATTAGCTATATATTGAGGGTTTAGAATCTTTCTTATCAATTTCATAATCAAAACAAGAATTTTTGTTAGAATGGAAAATTTAATTTCCTTTTAAAAAATGTTCCCTGAGAATGTTAGACAAATTTGACAATGTTGGAGTCCATCTATTTCATTTTGGTTTTCAATGTGATTATATATTTTGGTATCAATATGATAAACACAATTTTAGAGAAGATACTAATAATTTTATTTCAGATCCATCACAGTTTCAAAATTTATTACAAGATGTGATAGGTATGTCTTATTAACAAACTAAAACTCATGATGATATTGATTTAACTCATGAGTTGGAACTGTATAAATTTTATGAGATGTTGAGGTCTGTTAAGGAATCCTTATATCATAGACGAAAAATACGAACATTTGAAGTGGCTGAAAAAATTGGGGCTATTAAATCACATAATAGAATGTCAAATAGATGTCTTGATCAGATATTCACTTTGGTTAAAAAATTATTACATAATGAAAATGTGTTACCTAAAAATTTCTATGAGAACAAGTGGATAGTTCATAACATGGGTCATTATTATCCGAATATTCATGCATGTTCAGATGATTACATCTTATATTATGTTGAAAATGATTTATGGGAATGTTTTCCCTCATGTGGACAATCGAGTTAAAAATAGGATCAGCTAGGAAAGTATGAATTTATTCATGTAAAATAGTTGAAATATTTCATGCTACACCCTGATTGTAGTGTTTATTTATGTATCAGAACACAACAACATTGATTTCATTGCACAAAACCAATATTTGAAATACAAAAATAATAAAGAAACTCTCTTATGGTTATTTAGGGAAGAATTTTGACAAAGTTAATCCATCTTTTTTCATTAGAATCCCAAAACATGCAATTGGGCATTTCTACTAATGGTTTCTTTCTATTTGGTTCTTACAGTAGTCAATATTGATGTTGGTATGTCTTTACAACTCCATTTAATTTACCTCCATGGATGTTGATGAAGGATACATACAACTTTTTGACCTTATTAATTCCCGGACATCTGAAAATGGATATATTGATATTTATTTGGAACCATTGATTTAATAGTTCAATTCATTATGGAGTAATGGTGTTAGTACATATAATCTCTCTGAGAAACAAAATTAATTATTGAAAGTTTCATTGATATGGATAATCAGTGACTTCCCAGTATATAGAATATTGTATAGATGGAGTACACATGGTCCAAAATCATGTTCATACTGTATGAGATAATGAAAAGTGTTTATTCTCATCAATAGAAAAAAATTCTTTTTTTGAATGTCATTGGAAATTACATCCAATCGATCATCTTTTTTGGAGGAATAAATATCATTTGATAAAATGAATAGTTCAAAGAGATGAACGGGCAATAATGATATTATGTATAGAGGTAAAATAAATTTTCTCTTTATTATCTCCCATAATATTTTGAAAAACAATAAACTAATAAGAAATTGATGGTTTTGGGAATGATCAGAATTGTATAAAATATAGAATTTTTTGAGATCTTTCTTATTGGTCTTATATGTTGGTCCATCACATGTTAGATTTAATTTTTATAGTGAATAACTATTTTGATAATTTATTTCATACAGTTTGGATACACCAGGTAAGACCAAATTTAATGTAAATGTATGAGTTAATCTTGCCTGAAATTTTAGGCGACTTGAGCTTGATCCATTTGAAAATGTTAAATCACAAATGTTATGGAATCCAAAATCATCTTATACACTATTCATGGAAAATTATTATTATTTTTTAAGTTGATTACAGATTTGAGACTTCCTTATGGTTATGCTTTGAATTTGGACTGATGTGTCTGAAATGGTCATATTATCAGATTAAAACGTCATGAATGTCATGTTAGAATGAACATAATTGTACTGATTGGATTAGAAGGATTGTTTAATTCTTTTATTTGGGATGTTATAAATGATATATCATATTTTTTCGAGTGTCATTTTTGTGCTGACAATAAAATAATATGCACTAAACATCCTCCAATAAAATGTTGTTGTAATTTTATTTAAACAGGAAAAACCATCCCTGCAACTTTCTTTGAATTAATGAAACATCTGATATTACATTTTCTGTGTGATGAAAAAAGTAGGGGCCAATACTGTTTTGATAGATGTTCCATTCGAGAGATGCATGCAGAAATTGAAAAAAAAAATTTGTAACAAAGCATCGGTTGATGGATCCGGGGAATAATCTTATTTTCCAAAGAAAAATACTTTTTTACGCTCTCATTATTTTGAATATAAATATCTCTAAATATGAAACCACATGGTCCACAAAAAAGGGAAATGTTGATGATGAACTAAGAAATCAATTATCTATTTTTAACCAGCTTAAACCTGGCATCAGTGGAGTTTATGAATGATTGATTTTAGATGATGAATATCACAGAGCTCAAACATATATTCTACTTAACTATGAATAAATAACACCATTTTTTACTTTGAGTGATCCTATCACTTATTCTATAATCTTTTCTATTATAAATTAATGTTATTTTATTTTGTAGTTTATTTGATAATCACATCAAGAAAAAAATCCCACAAATTGAAGAAGTTGATTTTTGAAGAATGTTGGTAAAATAGTTTTTCCTATGAGTCTAAAACAGTGGTAATATAAATTATTTATAGTTTAACTTAAAAAATAAATTTATAATTTATTATATTGTTAATTGTTTATATAATTACCATGTATCTCAATATACTGATAAAATTGATAATCAATTATGTGTCTTGAGTAACCCACCATCCAAAATGGTTAAATTATATAATGTATTTGTCATGAATGGTTTTCAATTCCATACACGTGTATATAGGAAATAAAAAATAATGATTAGTAGTTCCTTCTTGAGAGGATCTCATCATAGAAATAGTGATGTTTACCATTATATCATGTTGGAAGAGATTATTGAATATTTTTATACGGGTCATAATTATATAATTATGTTTAAATGTCAGTGGTTGGATACTGAGAGAGGATTGTATGTTCATCTGACCCATGTAATTGTTGATATAAAAAATAAATGCCTTCTTTAATGTAAATGAACCCTTTTATTTGATATTAAGTACATAAACTTTATTAAGATAATTATTGTGTTACTTCAAAAGTGTAGGGTAATTGGTGGAGTATAATAAAAATAATATTTTGAGAAAATCATTTTACCCAATGTGAATGTGGTTCTGTTGATGTTCAAAGAATTTTGGTTCGATGGTGATGATGATGTTAATAATGTTAAAAATGAATTTGAAATGATAAGAGATGATGAAACTGAAACTCATATAGAAAATGATTATACTAAAGAGGAATATGAAGACACTGACATCATCAGGTATGAAGATAACGATGTCAATAAAGTTTTACACGGTTAAATGATGGTTATAATCATATATAATATATATCTATATATATAATCGTTTTTAATTGTTTTCTAGAAAAATTAATTTCATGTTTCAGATGGACACGATTTTGTTTTGTAAGTTGCAGGGTCTGATCATCCTTTGGATGAGAAGGATGTTGGATCATCTGACCCACACATTTCTAGCAGTTCAGGGAGTACTTGGAGGGAGTATCGCCCTCCCCTATTGATGATTCTTGAACCTATCCTAGAGCAACGACAACATCTTGACTTTTATTCACTCATGCTAAGGTATGTTTACCTTTGTTTATTAGATAGTTTTCATTAATTTATTTATATACTAATGGTTTGATTATTTATTTTTTCACATATTTACATAAATACTTTTTGGATAGGGGATCTCTATATTACACAATTATTTTTCTATATAATCGGTCCCAAAGGGTCAGATTCCCATTGATATTCAACACCGAATGTTTCACTATTCACCGGTACATAAATAAATAATATTTATTTTTAAATTTATTTAATTAATTACTTTTTATTATATTTCATTAATAAGTTTAATGGTATACCATTGATTATCTCATGCATGACACTATATATAAGGCATTGTAGGGGTTTATGCATGAGTTTTTCTGTTAGTTTTGGCATAATTTGGGAACTAATGAAGAAAGAAGGAGTGATAGAGTTTGATGATTATTGTCATGCCCACCAACCTAATTAAATTTAATCTAAGGTTTGGGATGGATTATTTTCGCATAGGTTGTGTGGAAATTTTGAAATGATATCATTGGTAGATCGGAAAAACTGGGGGAGATAGGAGGTGACACATTGAGCTAGTAGTTGTACATTCAGTATGCACATGGTACATATAGTAATCACTTTTTAAATAATTTATATAACATTAAATATAAAGATTAATTTTATATTAAAATAGGTAGTCAAACAACCCGATGTTAAAAAGTTCAATGTTTAGAGGAGGATGTACAGTGATCCGATCACTAGAGATATTTGAGTAGATCGCAAGCATCATATTCTAGTTAGTATAATTTATTTTTTAGTTTCAAAATTTAATGAAATTTATTCATTGATGATTCTTATAACTACCCATACATTACATACATTTTTATTACTTCAAAATTAAAGCACACTTATTACAACATATAACAAAACCATGAAAGGACCGTATAGGTATAGTGTCTTTAGAAACTGGAAAGCATAAACAACTAGTTCATAAAGAATCTACTTTGCCGCCCATTTATTTCATCATATCTAGAGTCCCTTTTTGGCATATTCTACTTAATAACCTTCTTCTTGACCTGGGGGAATAAAACATACAAAAGGGTGAGCTCAAATGCTCAGTAAGGGTAAACAAAAGAAATATCAATCAACATAATATACATAAGAGCATAACTTTTGGAAATCTTAACCTGCAAAAGAAATCATAATTTCATAACATGAGATAAATCATAGTAGTGAAATGTAATCCCAATAATCATAACTTAAAACATGAAACATTGTGTCATACACATAATCATAGAGAATCATTTATTATTAGTCAAGACTCATTGCTAAGACTATCTTAGTGGACAAAGTCCATTTCTGAACCGAGTTCAGTCCTCGTTTCAGTCCTGTTTCACTGAACCAGTTTAACCTGCCGTTCCAGCCATGTCTATCTCATGAGATATAAAATCATTACCCAATTCATTGGAGGGAGATATAGGTCCCACCATTCTCAAAATGAAACCATTCTTATGTGTTCCACAAAAATCATAAATCATACATAATTGCATAACCCATGTAATAAAAATGGAATTCTTAAACATCGTGACATCATAAAATAATTCATATAAGATAAATGAATTCATAAAAATAATTCCACCACAACATAATCAAGTCAATGTAATGATAGGGATAGAATCAGAACCCTATATTTTCTTATATGGAAAATAATTTTTATAAAACACTTGAACTCCATTCTTGAGGAAAATATCCTTTCTACTTCAAAAACATTTTTCCGTTATTAACATGTCATACAATTTTAAAATAAAAGAAGTTGATTAAAAATAAACTTGAAAACTTGTAAAGGAATCTTCTTGGAAATAATGTTTTAAAAATCCATTCATGCCGTATAAGTTAAAAAAAACATTCTTCTCGTACTTTTGTCGGAAAAGTCAAAAAAGTACATCGCACGAAAAACGACAAAATATTCCTTTCATATCTTTTACTAAAAACTCACCGAAGGGTAATATAGGATTTAAAAAATTGTAGGTGAATGGAAATAATATTACATATTAAGGAAACATGTATGTGGATAATAAAATACACCCCAGTAAATGCCAAAGTATAAAAAATCTCGGATAAAAATGAGATTGTGATATTTCCCTTACCTTAGGTCCGATATACTTTGTACGTATCCGAACCTCCTGTATAATGATTTAAATAATGTTATTGACTTATTCCATAATCATACTCATTGTTATGATATCACATATGGCCATATTCTTAGCTTCTTATTAGTAATATTTCATTACAACTTGTTATTCGGGTGTTTATTACGTTTTGTTCTTATGCATGTTTTGTCGAATAAATTTTTATTCGTCTATTTAGGTTATAGATACCTGATTTCCAGAATGTTATTAGTGTAATATATATCATATTAATTCATTAAATTCATTTATATAATCATTATGCAATGAAAATCATGTAGAACGAGTCGCATCACATCATGGAACGGTATTCCGTACATACGCATGAGCGATGATATCATTCCCATGATCATGGAATTGTATTGGAGTGTACGTATACTATTTCAGAATCAATATAACTTTAAAATAATCATATATATTTATTTTTTACACCATTATACCCATCCAAGTAAGGTGGTGGTGGAAAATAGAATACACCACGGCGTGGAGACGGTATTCCGTACGCACGCACGCACGATGATTTCATTTTCCGTAGGATGGATAGATGGTGAAATAGGGTTGTTTCATACTTATAATAACATATAAGTATATGAGTGATACTGTTGTTATTACTTCATAATGAAGCAACTATATAAGAATAAGTGGAAGAAGAAATAAGGATGAAAGAATCGGTAACGGACATTACCTCTTCTTTGAAGTGATTCTTTGAGACCTCCTTTTAGGGAACTAAAATTGGTCTTTGAAGAAGCCAAGGACCTCTAGGATGTCTCTAGAGAAGTTTAGAGGAGAAATTGGCAAGGTTTGGCCGAGCTTGAAGGCTCAAAGTGGTGTGAGGAAGAGAGGGAGGAGGTGCCCTTTTATAAGGGAGGAGAGGGGCACCTTTGGAATAACTAAAAGTATTATTTTATTATAAAGACAAATTCGGTTTTAAATAGCTCCAAATTGATTTATTTCTAAGATAAGGCGGGTATGGGTATACATTCTCTCATCCAAGAGAATTTAGACAAGTTTAAGTTCCTATTTTGACCTTGTCATTTATATTTAACATTAAGTTAAATAATTTTACTTTTACCATGTCTTCTTGTGTTCTTACACTATAAGGTTAATAAACATACTATAACAATCCTAAAGAACCCCAAGTTGTTTATTATTAATATATCTATCCTTATCTAAGTCATTGGACGAACCTTATATTTTTAGGAATAAAATAACAATTAATAATATAATATTTGTTTTAAAAACTATTTTATGTCAATTTTGACACTATTTAGTAATTGATTTTTGTGAAAATCATAACAGAATTATTAGCTAGAAAAGAGTTAATTAAATAAATAATAACATGTCATATTAACCTATAAAATTTGTGGAATTCATAAAAAGTCTCAAATTACATTTATTTGGGAATTTATAACAACAATTATGTCAATATTTCATTAATAAGATAATTACTGCATCATCTTTGTGTCATAAATAAATTAGATTATTTAATGTCTAAAAATTAAAAATAAAATACCATTATGTAGGTAATCTTATTAGATTTCTAATTAATATTTATTGTCGAATTTATCTTATATATAACCTTATATTAAATATTATTTACTTATTAAACTTTGATTTTAACTATTTTTACCCTTCTTCAAATAAATTAATAATAAATGTCCTAATCTAATCCAAGTGGGCCTAAATGGTCATATTTTATTCCTAAGTTTGCTTTTGGTCAAATTAAACTTATACAATAGAATTAGGAAATGTTTTAGGGTAATAATAATATCATTATTACCCTTAATTACCCTATTTACTTTTAACCGTGGTAAATAAAAGTAAAAAGTTACTATTCCCAAAAAATTATTTTCATGTCATTGAACCACATTTTACATACTGACATCAACCGTGTCTCTCGGATTTTTGAAATTCCACTCACAAAAGCGGTAAAATTATGTTTTCTGAAAAATTTAGTTTTTTAACTACCACTTAGTGGTTTCACTATTCATCAAAAATTGAAAGATTTCAGAAAAATACCAAAATTTCACCCTAGGATAATTTCGATATTCCAAATCCAAAAATGAAGTACATTTTGAAAAAAAATTATAAAATTTCAAAAAGTGGTTATTACTATTCATAATGGCTATTTTTAAATATGTTTTAATAGCATATCATTGTTTAGTGAAACTCGGTATTGCGTATGACGCAAGCTATCGAGGAAGGTCGTGATTGCGTGTAAAGCAAGCCAAGCTAGTGTTGTGTGTAGAGAACCAAAGCTTAAAGTACATGAACATTACATTACTTTTGCGGAATAATTAGTATATAACAAAAAAACACACACACAAGGATCGTAATAGTTTAGTGTGTTTGGAAACTCGGAACGTAATATTCTAATCGTGGTGAAAGATCTTCAATATCTCCCATAAAGATCTTACCTTTTTTTAACTAAACATTTCTTTATATCCTGGGGAAAAGAAAACATAAAAGGGTGATCTCAAATGCTCAGTAAGGGTAAACAAAGGAAAAATCAATCACATCATATTCATAAGAACATAACTTTTGGAAATCTTAACATGCAAAAGAGAGCATAATTTCATAACATGGGATAAATCATAGTAGTGAAATGAAATCCCAATAATCATAACTTAAAACATGAAACATTGTGGAATACAAACATAATCATAGAGAATCATTTCTTGTTAGTGAAGACTCATTGCCAAGACGATCTTAGTGGAAAAAGTCCCTTTCTCAACTGAGTCACCCTCGTTTCAGTCCTGTTTCACTGAACCGGTATAACCTACCATTCCAGCCAAGTCTATCTAATTAGATATAAAATCTTTAACCAATGCATTGGAGGGAGATATAGGTCCCACCCATGTCATAATGATACCATTCTTATGTGTGACACAAAATAATAAACAATACATCATTATATAACACAAGTAATAAAAATGGGAATCTTAAACATCGTGATATCATAAAACAATTCATAAAAGATAAAGGAATTCATAAAAATAATTCCATCACAACATAATCGAATCAATGTAATAATAGGGATAAAAACAGAACCCTTTATTATCTTAGATGGAAAATAATTTTGATAAAATACTTGAACTCCATTCCTGAGGAAAATATACTTTCTTCTTCAAAAACATTTTTTCCTTTCTTAACATGTCATAAAATTTTAAACTAAAAGAAGTTGATTAAAAATAATCTTGAAAACTTTTAAAGGAAGCTTCTTAGAAATAATGTTTTAAAAATCCATTCATGTCATATAAGTTAAAAAAACATTCTTCGTACATTTGTCGGAAAAGTCAAAAAGAACCTCATACGAAAAACGACAAAAGATTCATTTCATATTTTTTACTAAAAAACTCACCGAAAGGTAAAATTGGATTTAAACAACTGTAGGTGGATGGAAACAATATTACATATTGAGGAAACATGTATGTGGATGATAAAATACACCCCAGTAAAATTCAAAGTATAAACAATCTCGGATAGAAATGAGATTGTGATATTTTCCCTTACCTTAGGTCCGACTTGCTTTGTAAGTGTCCGAACCTCCTGTATAATGATTTAAATAATGTTATTGACTTATTCCAGAATCATATTAATTGTTATTATATCATATATGGTCCACTTATGAATTTATATTACCCGTTCATTTGTAAATTCATGTTAAAGTAGCGTTTTGGGTAAAATCGTCTCATTTGTCGTTTGTGTTTTTAACTTGTAATTATTAATATGATTACTTGGATCATGATTACTTATATCCAGAATGTAAAACATTATTTATATATAATATATATTCAGAATATATATATATATATATATATATATAATATTGATAAATGTAATGAAATACACCGTTCATGGAGACGGTAGTCCGTACGTACGCATGAATGCGGTTTTCGTTTCCTTATTGAATTGAATGGAATTAAGTAGATGAAATACATATAAATATACATAAATCCAGTATCATTATTATGTCATATATTTCATTAGTACTTATTATATATACTTTATAATCATTCATGAATGGTTAATTATTGAGAATGAATCTCATCGTGTCGTGGAGACGGTAGTCCGTTCGTACGCACGGGCGATGATATCGTTCCCATGGTTTTGGAATTGTGTTGAAGTGTGTGTATACTATTTCAATATCAATATCACTTTATAATAATCATATATAGTTACTCATTACACCATTATACCCATCCAATTAAGGCGGTGGCGGAAAATAGATTACACCACGGCGTGGAGACGGTATTCCGTACGTACGCACGCACGATGATTTCCTTTTTCCGTAGGATGGATATAAGGTTAATTAGAGTTGTTTCATATTTATAATAAAATCTCAGTATATAATAAATACTGGTTTTATTACTTTATCATGAAACAACTAAAGAAGAAGAAGTTGAAGAAGAAAGAAATTGAAAAAGATCGGTAATGGATGTTACCTCTTTATGACGCGCCTTCACTTAACCTCCACTTAATGAACTAAGGATGAACGTTATAGAAGACCAGTACCTCTAGGATGATACTAGGGAAGTGGAGAAGAGATTTTGTCATGGTTTGGCCGAGCTTGAATGCTCAAATTGGTGTGTGGAGGAGAGGGAGGGGGTGCCCTTTTATAAGGGAGGAGAGGGGCATCTTAGGAAAATCTCAAAATATTATTTTATATTAAGGACAAATTCGGTTTATAATGGTTCCAAATGGTCTTATTTCTAAGATAAAGTGTATATGGGTCTAAATACTCTCATCCAATAGGATTTATACAAGTTTAGGTTATTATTTTAACCTTATCAATTAGATTTAACTCTAAGTTAAATAATTTAACTTTTACCGTGTCTTTTTGTTTTCTTAAACTATATGGTTAATAAACATACTATATCATGCCAAACGAACCCCAAGTTGTTTATTATTAATATATATATCCGTATCTAAGTCATTTGGACGAACCTTATATTTTTAGAAATTAAATAACAATTAATAATATAATATTTTTTTTAAAAACTAATTTATGTCAATTTTGACACTATTTAGTAATTGATTTTTGTGAAAATCATAACAGAATGATAAGATCGAACAAAGTTAATTAAATCAATAATAACATGTCATATTAACCTAGAAAATTATTGGAATTCATAAAAAGTCTTAAATTACATTTATTTTGGTATTTATAACATCAATTATGTCAATATTTCATTAATAAGATAATTATTGCATCATCTTTGTGTCATAAATAAATTAAATTATATGATGTCTAAAAATTAAAAATAAAATACCATTATGTAGTAACTCGTTTTATCTTTCTAATGAATATTTACAATCGAATTTATATTATGTATATCCCTATAATAAAAATGTTTTAGTAAATAAACGTTGATTTTAACTCTTTTAACTCTTCTTTGAATTAAATAATAATAAATGTCCTAATCTAATTCAAGTGGGCCTAAATGGTCATATTTTATTCCTAAGTTTGTTTTTGGTCGAATTAAACTTGTCCAATAAAATTAGGACATATTTTAGGATAATAATAATATCATTTCTACCCTTAATTACCCTATTTACTTTTAACCGTGGTAAAAAAAAGTAAAAAGTTACTATTCACCAAAAAAATATTTTCATCTCATTGAACCACATTTTACTTACTGACATCAACCGTGTCTCTCGGATTTTTGAAATTCCATTCACAGAAGCGGTAAAATTAAGTTTTATGAAAAATTCAGTTTTTTAACTACCACTTAGTAGTTTCACTATTCATCAAAAATTGATGTTTTTCAGAACAATGCCAAAATTTCACCCTAAGCTATAATTTATATTCCGAATTTAAAAATGATTTCTATTTTACAAAATTCCCAACATATAAGTTGCATTAATTAATTTTATAATTAATTTCCATTGTTACAACAAATAGCGTGTTTTTAAGAGATAATAACTATCAAAAGATTAACACTTGTTTATGTCTGGTGTAATTGTGAAATTACATCCAATGACAAACATTGTATTGAATTGTAAAAATATATTCTAAATATACTTTAGAAACACTCAAATTAATAATTTATCTCTATTAATTATTTCGATTAAAAATTTGTTTTTAATTATAATTTAGTAATTTTCACTATTCATCAGAAAATGAAAGTTATCCGAAAAGTACCAAAATTTCACCCTAAGCTAATTTTGATATTACGAATCCAAAAATAAAGTCCATTAAATTTACAAAATTTTAAAAAGTGGTTATTACTATTCATAACAGCTAGTTTTAATAATATTTTAATAGCATATCGTTGTTTAGCGAAACTTGGTGTTGCGTACAACACACGCTATCATGGAAGGTCGCGATTGCGTGTAATTCAAGCCAGGTCAGAGATGTGTGTTGTGAAAGCTCCTTTTGGTGTAGCATACAACACAAGACATTAGTGAAATTAAAAGGAATATTTTTCATAAAATCTTGGGTTGTTACATTGTGTGTAGTGAATGATTTCTTTTATGATTTATAAAAACAAAAATATTTCTCATAAAATTCTCGGGTGTTACATTCTAGCCCCTTAAAATGAATTTGGGCCTTGAAATTCGTCACTTTGTAACAAACAGATGAGGATACCTCACCCTCATCATATCCTCAAGCTCCCATGTAGCTTCTTCTAATTGGTGGTTACTCCATAAAACATTCACAAATCGAGTGGTCTTGTTTTGTAGGAATTTTTCGCTATGATCCAGAATCTCTATCGGCTGTTCTTCATAAGAAAGATCCTACTCCAGCGGTACAACTTCTGAGCTGAGTACATGTGAAAGATCAGGTATGTACTCTCTTAGGAGAGATACATGGAACACATCATGAACTTGAGAGAGATTCGGTGGAAGCGCCAATCGGTAAGCTACCTTCCCAACACGATCCAGTATTTCGAAAGGACCGATATATCTAGGGCTCAACTTCCCCTTCTTTCCAAATCTCACGACCCTCTTCCATGGAGATATTCGTAAGAACACTTTATCACCCACTTCAAACTCTAGGTCATTTCTTCAGTTGTCGGCATAACTTTTCTGTCGACTTTGAGCTTCTCTTATTTGTGGTTGAATAGATATGACCTTTTCTGCCATTTCATCAACGAGTACGGGTCCTAATAGCTTTCTTTCCCCAACTTAATCCCAGCAAGTTGGAGTCCTGCATTTATTTCCATAGAGAGCTTCATAAGGATCCATCTGAATACTGGAGTGAAAGCTATTATTATAAGAAAATTCCACCAAAGGTAGGTGTTGATCCCACCCACCTTTGAAATCCACAGAGCAAGCTCTCAACATATCTTCTAGAGTTTGAATTGTTCTCTCAGACAGACCGTCTGTCTGAGGATGATAAGCAGTGCTGAAACTCAACTCTATATCCAGAGTATGCTGAAGACTTCGCCAGAACTTCGAGGTAAATCTCGGATCCCGATCAGATATAATAGAAAGTCGTACTCTATGCAATCTTACCACTTCCTTTACATATATCCTGGCAAGCTGATCCAGAGAGAAATCCTCTCTAATAACAATGAAGTGTGCAGACTTTGTAAGACGATCAACTATGAACCAGATAGCATTATTTCCTTTGGATGTTTTAGGAAGTCCTGTGACAAAGTCCATAGTGATGTTTTCCCATTTCCATTCAGGTATGGGTAATGGTTGTAACATCCCCTTAGACTTCTATCTCTTAGCTTCAACTTTTTGACAAACCAAGCATCGAGAGACATATTCAGCAACATCTCTTTTCATGTCATCCCACCAAAAGTACTCTTTCAGGTCCCTATACATCTTCGTTCTTCCAGGATGAATAGAGAATGAAGAACTATGAGCCTCATCCAACACCTCCTTCATTAATTCGGGGATGGGAGGAACACAAACCCGATTCCTGAACATTATTATCCCATCACAATCAAGGTTGAATTCAGGAACATTTCTCACCTTCATTTGTAACTCAACATCTTCTTTCTGTGCCTCTTTAATCTTCACATGTATAGATGGTTGAACATTCATTTGAGAAAGATACGATTTTTCCCCTTTCATTATAATTCCCAGATCCATCATTTGTAAATCCATAAATATTGGATCTTTTTTGATCCTCATCATGGATAAACTAGCATGGTCTTGTTGACTTAATGCATCTGCCACCTTGTTTACTTTCCCAGGGTGGTAATGAATTGAGCAGTCGTAATCCTTAATCAGCTCCAACCATATTCTTTGGTGCATATTCATATCCGTTTGTGTGAAAATATACTTTAAACTTTTATGATCAGTATAAATATCACACATTTCAGCATAAAGGTAATGCCTCCAAATATTTAATGCAATGATTACCACAGCTAACTCCAAATCATGAGTTGGGTAATTTTGCTCGTGTATTTTCAACTGTCGTGAGGAATAATCTATCACCATATCATTTTGCATAAGAACACACCCCAATCCCTTCTTGGATGCATCACTGTAGATCACAAACCTTTCTCCACTACAAGGTAGTGTGAGCACAGGTGCACTGGATAACCTTCTTTTCAACTCATTGAAATTCTCTTCACATTCCTCCGTCCAATCAAACATAACTTCTTTCCAAGTCAACTTGGTGAGTGGATTAGATAATCGTGAAAAATATTTCACAAAACTTCGATAATATCCAGCCAAACTAAGAAAACTTTGGATCTCAGTTACTGTTGTTGGTTTCGACCATCTTTCGATAACCTCTGTTTTTGCTGGATCCACAGATATCCCCTCTTTTTAGATTATGTGACCCAAAAATGAAACTTTTTGAAGCCAAAATTCACACTTGGTAAATTTGGCATAAGGGTTCTCCTTTCTCAGGGTCTTCAATATAATTCTCAAGTGATCTTCATGTTATTACTTGCTCTTTGAATATACAAGAATATCGTCTATAAAGACTACCACAAATTGATCAAGATAGTCTCTAAAGACTCTATTCATTAGATCCATTAAGATAGCAGGGGCATTAGTAAGACCAAATGCCATCACTATAAATTCATAGTGTCCATACCTTGTATGGAAAGCCATATATGGTATATCCTACTTTTTGACCCTAAATTGATGATACCCTAAATGAAGATCAATCTTTGAAAAGTATTGAGCTCCGCGTAGTTGGTCAAATAGGTCATCAATGCGCGGTAGAGGATATTTGTTCTTGATAGTTATCTTGTTAAGTTCTCAATAATCAATACAGAGTCTCATTGATCCATATTTCTTCTTAACAAACAGAACAGGTTCTCCCCAAGGTGATGCACTAGGGCGTATGAACTCCTTATCAAGATTCTCTTGGAGTTGCTTCTTCAATTCCTGCAACTCAATTGGGGCTATTCTATAAGGTGTCTTTGAAATAGGCAAAGAATCCGGTACGAGTTCTATTGAAAACTCAACTTCCCGATTCGGTGGAAGACCCAGTATTTCCTCCGAAAAGACATCATCAAACTCCCGTACAATGAGAATATTCTTAATCATGAGTTTCTCACCAACCATTTGAGATAAATAACCTTCATTTAGTGGAATCAGTACCCATAAAATGGAATAAATTTCCACTGGATGGTTATGTTCATCCTTGCATTGATAGACGATCATAGATTGATCTAGAATATGAAATGTGACTTCCCTTCTTTGGCAATTGATATGAACTCCATGTAGAGAAAGCCAATCCATGCCAAGAATCAGATTAAATTCCACTATATAAAGGATCAAAAGATTTGCAGGAAGCACTTTCCCACAAACATCAATCGGAGAAGAATTATAAACTTTTGATGTGACTACTGTGCCATTAGGGGTTGTCACAGCTAACTCAACATCTAAATGTTGAGGTAATACAATGATATCCTTAGAAATTTCTTTAGAAATAAAGGAGTGGGTGGATCCAGAATCAAATAAAACATTTTCTACTTTAGTGTGGATGGTAAGTGTACCTTTCACCACATCGTTATCGTACTCCACATCGCTGATAGAAATTTCATGTGACTTTCCTTTGTCTTTAGACTTAAGAGTTTGTTGACGTCGACCATCATTATCAACCCTTGGATTTGGGCATTGATTGGAATAATGCCCCATCTCCTTGAACTTGAAACATTGAAGTGTAGTAGGGTCATTCTTTGTATCCCTTACATTTTTTTCATCATTGTACATCTTCTTCCCATCATTGCGGCATTCAAATGCCCGATAACCTTCCTTTCCACATTTGAAACATTTACCTGTACCTTTAAGACAACTCACTCCTTGTTTCTTTCCATACATTGAGCATAAGGGAAAGCTCATCTTCTTTTCAGTGTGCTCTTTAGATTTTCCGTTCAATTCCATTTTCCTCTTCTTATAAAACTCATATGACTGATGGGTTACTCCAATCTCCATCTCGACTTTGAGAGCACATCGAACGGTTTCCTCATAGATATTGAAGTCCCTTATGGCTAAAGCCCTTTGAAGACTTGGTTTTAAGCCACTAAATAATCGATCGATCTTAATCTCAGGTTGGATAATAATACCAGAAGCATACCTTGAAATTATTGTAAAATTTACTTCATAAGTACCAACAGATTCATCAAACTTTTGTTTTAGTTCAAGAAACTCTTTCCCCATCTTTGTTCGGAGAATACGAGGGAAGTACTTATTGAAAAATAAGTTCTTGAACTCATCCCATTCCATGAACTCAATTTCATCCCTTTTCCTTGTATTCTTAATAAGATTCCACCATTGATCAACATCTCCTTCCAAACGATACAGTTCTAGGATAACTTTATCATGTTCAGAACATTGAAGAACTAAAAATATATTTTCAGTAGTACTGATCTATTGTTCAGCAACTAATAGATTAGTAGACCCGCTGAATGAAGGTGGATGCCGTCTCATGAAGGATTCAACATAATTTTGCTCCTTCCTTTGCTCATTTGGAAGTCCTGCATGATTCATAGCTTGATAAAGTTGTGTGAGCATGGCTACAAGATTTTGCATTCCAGCTCCCATAACGTTTGGTAGCTCAGGGGGACAATCATTGCATTTCCCGTTGCATTCCGCATTAACATGCTTCCTTCGGGTTCCATCCATTGACTAAAACCAAGAAGAATAGTGTGAGCAACAATAATTATAATAGGAAAACCACATAATCAAGAATAAAATTTCACACTTAAGGTCTTATCCTAGGTTATTCATGGTAATTTCTAAAACACTAAGATTGTGTTCTATGCTTAGAATTATCCTTAGGGTTCTTAGTAAGGCTTTCACATCCTTGTTTCCAAAGGTTGACTATACCTTTCCTCTGATACCAAATATAACGACCCATACTTTACATACATTGTTATTACTTCAGAATTGAAGCACACTTATTACAACATATAACAAAACCATGAAAGGACCATATAGGTATAGTGTCTTTAGAAATTGGAAAGCATAAACAACTCGTTCATAAAGCATCTACTTTGCCTCCCATTTATTTCATCATATCTAGAGTCCCTTTTCGTCATATTCTACTTAATAACCTTCTTCCTGACCTGGGGAAATAAAACATACAAAAGGGTGAGCTCAAATGCTCATTAAGGGTAAACAAAAGAAATATCAATCACATAATATACATAAGAGCATAACATTTGGAAATCTTAACCTGCAAAAGAAATCATAATTTCATAACATGGGATAAATCATAGTAGTGAAATGTAATCCCAATATTCATAACGTAAAACATGAAACTTTGTGGCATACACACATAATCATAGATAATCATTTATTATTAGTCATGACTCATTTCCAATACTATCTTAGTGGACAATGTCCATTTTTGAACCGAGTTCACTCCTCTTTTCAGTCCTGTTTCACTGAACCGGTTTAACCTGCCGTTCCAGCCATGTCTATCTCATGAGATATAATATCTTTACCCAATGCGTTGGAGGGAGATATAGGTCCCAACCATCTCATTATGAAACCATTATTATGTGTGCCACAAAAATCATAAATCATACATCATTGCATAACCCATGTAATAAAAATGCAATTCTTAAACATCGTGACATCATAAAATAATTCATATAAGATAAATGAATTCATAAAAACAATTCCACCACAAAATAATAAAATCAATGTAATGATATGGAATGAATCATAACCCTATATTATCTTAGATGCAAAATAATTTTGATAAAACACTTGAACTCCATGCTTGAGGAAAATATCCTTTCTACTTCAAAAACATTTTTCCTTTCTTAACTTGTCATACAATTTTAAACTAAAATAAGTTGATTAAAAATAAACTTGAAAACTTGTAAAGGAATCTTCTTTGAAAAAATGTTTTATAAATCCATTCATTTCGTATAAGTTAAAAAAAATTCTTCTCGTACTTTTTTTGGAAAAGTCAAAAAAGTACCTCGTTCGAAAAATGACAAAATATTCCATTCATATCTTATACTAAAAACTCACCGAAGGGTAAAATAGGATTTAAACTATTTTAGGTGAATGGAAATAATATTACATATTGAGGAAACATGGATGTGGATGATAAAATACACCCCAGTAAATGCCAATGTATAAAAAATCTCAGATAAAAATGTGATTGTGATATTTCCCTTACATTAGGTCCGATATACTTTGTATGTATCCGAACCTCCTGTATAATGATATAAATAATGTTATTGACTTATTCCATAATTATAATCATTGTTATGATATCACATATGGTCATATTCTTAGCTTCTTATTAGTAATATTTCATTACAACTTGTTATTCGGGTGTTTATTACTTTTTGTTCTTATGCGTGTTTTGTCGAATAAATTTTGATTATTCTCTTTAGGTTATAGATAAATCATTTACAGAATGTTATTAGTGTAATATATATCATATTAATTAATTCAATTCATTTATATAATCATTATGCAATGAAGATCATGTAGAACGAGTCGCATCACATCGTAGAGACGGTATTCCGTACGTACGCACGAGCGATGATATCGTTCCCATGATCATGGAATTGTATTGGAGTGTATGTATACTATTTCAGAATCAATATCACTTTACAATAATCATATATAGTCATTATTTACACCATTATACCCATCCAAGTAAGGTTGTGGTGGAAAATAGATTACACCACGGCGTGGAGACGGTATTCTGTACGTACGCTCGCGCGGTGATTTCATTTTCTGTAGGATGGATAGATGATGAAATAGGGTTGTTTCATACTTATAATAACATATCAGTATATGAGTGATACTGCTTTTTTTACTTTATAATGAAAAAACTAAAGAAGAAGAAGTGGAAGAAGAAATAAAGATGAAAGAATCGGTAACAGACATTACCTCTTCTTTGAAGTGCTTCTTTGAGACATCCTTTTAGGGCACTAAAACTGGTCTTTGAAGAAGACCAAAAACTCTAGGATGTCTCTACGGACGTGGATAGGGGATAGTGGCAGGGTTTGGCCGAGCTTGAAGGCTCAAAGTGGTGTGAGGAAGAGAGGGAGGAGGTGCCCTTTTATAAGGGAGGAGAGGGGCACCTTTGAAAAAACTAAAAATATTATTTTATTATAAAGCCAAATTCGGTTTTAAATAGCTCCAAATTTATTTATTTCGAAGATAATGTGGGGATGGGTTTCAGTACTCTCATCCAATATAATTTAGACAAGTTAGGTTCCTATTTGGACCTTATCATTTAGATTTAACATTAAGTTAAATAATTTTACTTTTAATGTGTCTTCTTGTGTTCTTACACTATAAGGTTAATAAACATACTATAACAATCCAAACGAACCCCAAGTTGTTTATTATTAATATATATAACCTTATATAAGTAATCTGGCCGATTCTTATATTTTTATGAATAAAATAACAATTAATAATGTAATATTTGTTTTAAAAACTATTTTATGTCAAATTTGACACTATTTAGTAATTGATTTTTGTGAAAATCATAACAGAATGATTAGTTCGAAAAAAAGTTAATTAAATCAATTATAACATGTCATATTAACCTATAAAATTAGCGTAATTCATAAAAAGACTCAAATTACATTTATTTGGGTATTTATAACATCAATTATGTCAATATTTCATTAATAAGATAATTACTCCATCATCTTTGTTTCATAAATAAATTAAATTATTTAATGTCTAAAAATTACAAATAAAATATCATTTTGTAGGAAATATTTTTAGATTTCTAATTAATATTTATAGTCGAATATATCATATATAATACCTTATATTAAAAATTATTTACTTATTAAACATTGATTTTAACTATTTTAACCCTTCTTTAAATAAATTAATAATAAATGTCCTAATCTAATCCAAGTGTGCCTAAATGGTCATATTTTATTCCTAAGTTTGTTTTTGGTCGAATTACACTTATCCAATAGAATTAGGACATGTGTTAGGGTAATAATAATATCATTTTTACTCTTAATTACCCAATTTATTTTTAACCGTGGTAAATAAAAGTAAAAAATTACTATTCACCAAAAATTATTTTCATCTCATTGAACCACATTTTACTTATTAACATCAACCGTGTCTCTCAGATTTTTGAAATTCCACTCACAGAAGCGGTAAAATTATGTTTTATTAAAATTCAGTATTTTAACTACCACTTAGTGGTTTCACTATTCATCAAAAATTTTAAGTTTTCAGAAAAATACCAAAATTTCACCCAAGGATAATTTCGATTTTCCGAATCCAAAAATGAATTACATTTTGAAAAATAAAATTTATAAAATTTCAAAAGGTGGTTATTACTATTCATAATGGCTATTTATAATAATATTTTTATAGCATATCATTGTTTAGTGAAACTCGATATTGTGTACGACGCAAGCTATCGAGGAAGGTCGCGATTGCGTGTAAAGCAAGCCAAGCTAGTGATGTGTGTAGTGAAATATTCCTTTTATGATTTATAAAAAAAAAATATTTCTCATAAATTTCTCGGGTGTTACAATTCTTATATTATAATTTAATTAAAGAAGTTATATGTGGTTGTGGTGTCTCAGTCGCAGAATAAGAGTCCGGTCGAGGCCAAGGGTCAAACTAGTGACCACTAATTTGATGAGGTAACATGGATTTAGGCAACCCATTGTACCTTCAAGAAAGGACAAGTTATTGGTATTAGCTCTCTACTGACACCTGAAGAGTTATTATGGCACCGCAGTGATGTCAGTGTCCAACTTGAGAGAAGTTTATAGAGATTTATAATAATCTACTACACAATATCTGTAGTATCTGTGAGCCAAAAATGAGGACATAGATATTATGAATAGGCAGAAGAGGGAGACGTGTCAATGTCTACAGTTGGATATGAGTCAATGGCAATAAAGAAGCATGAAGAGCTCTGATGACACTGGGAGGAGGAGAAGAAGAACATTCATCGATGGTAGCAGTAGCAACCAGAGTTGATGGAGTACATGAAATGTTTGACTCATGGTTTAGGGATAGAGTCCCCACCAAAGTCTCATCCCGCACCTCTAGAGTCCCCATCAATGATATTTTTTTATGATAAATAATTTGAATGAGTTTTTTGATATAGTAACTAAAAATTTCTATATAGTGCAGTTTTTAAACTATTGAAAATTTTGCATTGTTTGTTATTTATTTAAATTTTTATTATTTATTGAATTTCATTATAATTTCATTACATTATTTAAAATTTTTATTACTTTTATTGTTTTATTATTTATTATTTTTTTTAATATTATTTATTTTTCTTAATATCATGGTTTTTATTATTTTATGGTTATTTATTATTGTACTAATATTAATATGATTTTTTTCATTAATAATAATATGATTTTATTAATATTATTATTATATTTATAATATTTATATTATTTATATTAGGTTTATTATTATTATTAATTCCCAATATGTTTTTATTATTTCAAAATATTACTTTATAATTATTTATAATATTATTTTATTCATTTTTTTTAAAACATATTTCTGACACACCTTTTGCGATAGGGGATCCCCGTCACAAATAGGATTTGCAATGGGCCATCCATTTGACATATAAGATATCACAAATAGGATTTGCGATGGGCCATCAAAAAGAATTTTTTGACGTATTTTTATCTAATGGGCAATTTGTGATGGGAACCCATAAAAAATTTTCTAATTAACAGTAGTTGGGGGTTCCACTATGGGTACATGAGGAGCCATGCCATATCCGAGAGGTGGGTTCCAATTACAATGTAGTGGAACTACACCCAATCTGATTTGGGGGGGGGGGGGTACCACTCTATTTGGAGAGGACCCACACCCTGATTTATTAGGGAGTTTTACACTCTTTTCAAAAGAATTTAATCCCTATTTGATATGGTGTTCAACTTAGTTGGTAGAGGACTTATGCCCAAGCTTATGGGGGGGGGGGGTTACACTATATATGTTGAGGTCCAACTCCCTAGATTAACAGGGGGTCTCATCTGGTCATTGATGATCAGCTCCCTATTTGATAAGGGGTTCATCCTTGAAAGTATATGACATACATCAAAGATAATGGGATGTTCCACTCTATATGAAGCCTCTGTTGATCATTCCAGATCACATCCTTTGTCGTAAAACACCTTAAAAATTACCATGCCCATAACATTTCACATCATATTTGAAAACCAACAAATAAGTTCACCATCATGTTATATGTAGAAAAATAGTCATGATAGGATACTCCTGGCCCAAAATAAAATTTCAAATATAGGAGATATGGAAGACTATAGTTTCCTAAAAAGGGACTACAAGGTATATGGAACGCGGCACTACTCCTTCACCTGGTCTTGTCCATTGAGGTACACGACATTCCAATTGTGTAGGATCTCATAGAGTGTGTTGGTTATAAATGAAATACATGGGAAACATAGGGTCCCACTCATGTGCTTGGATGTGTCCAAGTAACTTAGTCGTGTCCGTGTACTTTATGCCATGTCCGTGTACTCTAGTACATGGCGTGCCTCTTCACACAGGGTTCCACCAATGTACTCTAGTCATCCCTACATACAAGGGATCATTGTGTGTTCCTATCCATCTACTCAACTACATAGATACTCCACATATAGAATGTGGTACACATCGTGTAGGATGGATTCACTTCACGTCATCATTATAATTTTCCTAAACCATACCTACCGCATCCTTGGGGTACACACCATGAATCAATAATTGTATACGAAGCATATTAGACTTTTTTTATAGATTTATAGATCTAAAATACGTGTGATAGAAGCTTTACAAGGATCCAAAATTAACACAGATCAGTAGAATGAATTGATCTTCAAATTTAATTTAATGAAAAATGAAGTGAAACACAAATTGATTAGTCCTACCTAATGATTGGATTATTCTTTGATGAATAAACACACTCCAACGACATGAGGAAATTAATGTACTCATTGTGCTCTTATATGATCTAATAGAATGTTCCTTCATTGTCTAAAGCGATTCACCAACTGATGGAGGAAATAGAATCTCTCGAATATCAATAGAATATGAGAATTACTCTGGTCGATTCTCCAGGGCAATGTATTTTTAGAAATTCAGTTTAGGTAAAATGAATTAATGGATGAATTAAATAAATAGATAATCCACTGATTGTGTGGCTAGTTTATGAGATGTCTAAACACACTATGACTATTCTATTTTATGTCATGCCTAGGTTAAACAGCAAATTCTGGACTCAAATGTGGTCTTAGATTTCTAATTTAAAATTCTATTTAAGATATTACAAATTCTATTTAAGGAATTAAATATGTGTGATATAAAATGTATATAATATATTTAAAAAATTAATTAAGTGAACACATGGACTCAGAATTTCATGTAATCTCAATGCATGGTTCATGAAATATATATATATATATATATATATATATATATCATATTCCTTTAGGGAAAAACTAGGTCTCTACCATGTTGGTCATTATGCAAGTCAATTACTTAATCCATGGGTTAATTCCCAAGGGCCAATGTTGTAACAATTAATTATGTCAAATGATTGGAGAATTTTGGTGTTGAAACTCGAAAATAATATTCTTAATGTAATTTTTTCAATGGTATGCTGGTTAAGAAAATTATGAATCCTCTAAGGGGTTTTGTATAGTATTTTTTATTTAAGGACATGCAATAACATGTTTCACATTACTAATGATATAGAAATTTTATTTAATGTTATGTTTATATTTCATTGAAAAAAACATGAATGATGAAATAATATTTTTTTATATTTTTTTATATTGAGGAAATTATTTTAAATAATAATTATTTGATCTTGTGGAAAAATATAGGTTGTATAGAATGAATTAGTGGTTAAAACTGATTTATGATTATTTTTATAATGATAATTCTATTTAAACCTTTGGGAACATTATTGGAATTATAATAATATATTTTTAGAATATAGAAAATTTCTATGTTGGGGAAAAAACTCATCATATACATCAAGGATTTTGGGAATGAACCCAGAACTGAAGGGTTATATTGGTACATCGCCTACCACGTGTCTATGTAATTTTCTATTTCATATGATTTTTTACAATAAGTAATTTGATTGATAAATATTACGTTTATTTAGGGAAAAATATATTTGAGGAATTTTTTTTGAAATTTTATGATTTTGGGGTGATCAGTGATATTTTAGGAAATGTTTCATTGGTTTGAGTTAAATATAACCATTTAGTAAAACGTTTAGATTAACATGAGATATTATTTGGGGAGAAGACTAATAAATTTTAAAATGTTGAGTTCATATCGGATGGAGGGTTATAGATGATTTAACTTGAAATTTGGATATGATTTTTAATATATAGGTGTATTCAATTATGAAATTTTATAAACATATCCTAAGAATTAATTGTTTTGGTTAATATTTAAATGCATGTGGAATATATTGATAGCATTTTTTGGAATCATGTGACGCATTAGAAGAAAAATTTAGTTAATTAGTCATGAAAAAAATCATAATTAATACTCATATTTGGAGAATCATAAGAGATATTTTGAAAATGATTAAAGGATAAAGTTATAATTTTTAAATTAGTATATTTCAATATTCCCAAGTATAATAACCTTCACCTTTAATAAATGGATCTTAAAATAAAAATGATATTCATTTTCTATAGATTGATAAACCGACCTCTCTTAAAAAGATAAGCCATTATCTCTTAAATGGATCTTCTTTCGATGTATAGGTTTTTCCTTTCCAATAATGAATTCCTATGTGGAAACCTATTTATGTGATCATCAGAATATTTAAATTTCTATCTTTATAAGAGAATATTTTATTAACACATTTTACGATGTGAGTTTGTCCCAATGGGAATTTTAAAAGTTTAAACCATTGATAACTGAGAAAAATTTCATAATGCGGGGACAAAATTTATTTAAGGGGGAAAGAATTTAAAACCCTATGATTTTATTAAAAACAAAATGTTTTATATCTTATACATGACCCAACACTGTGATTAAACAATGAGTAACATATTATGGAAGGATTATTATATAATATCACTTTTATAATCTTGAATTTATTTCTTTTGTGTTTGAATAAGATTAAAAACATTTTGAAAAAGATATAAACATTTTTAATTAATATAAATTTGTTCATAAATTCATAGTTAATAAGAACTCAAATTTTTTTAAATATGTCTTCTCCAAATATGATTTTTTACTGTTTTTGGAAAAATATTTTAATTTATTTATAATAATTTTAAAAAGTATATTTTTTCAAAAGTACATAATTTTTTAAATAATCATATTAAAATTAACATATGGTGAAATTTTTGGGTTTTATCAAAAATAATTTTTTTTTGTGAATAGTGGAAAATACTGTTGTTTTTAAACCCCTCAGATTTTTTTAATAAACTAATTTATTCTAAAGTGCCATTATTATATTAGATAAATCTAAAGTTATAATATTTTTTAATTATTTATATTTAACATAATTAATTAAATTTAAATTACCTTTTTGTTGGATTTTAGTATAAGATTATTTATAGGCTAAACATACATTTTTCTAAAAACTACTTTAAAGTGCACAATATTTATCCATTTCAAAAAATTAAAACAAAATCTAATAAAAAATTATTTAAAGGAAACTCATAGATTATATATATATATATATTAACTTAAAATAATTTAATTATTATTTATTTTCAAACAGTTATTATATGATCATTTTTGGCTTCGAAAATTAATTTCTTAAAAAACCTTTTTTTTCGACAAATCGGTGAGTTTAATTTTAAACTATATTTTTCCCATATATTAAATCAATTTTTTTAAATGTATTCCATAATTATAATCATAATAAATAATATTTTTCAAAAATTTAGTGTACATTTTTTTCATAATGAATAGTAAAATAGTAATTATTAGTTATAATAATTAATGTTTAAACTAGTTTACCAACAGAATTAAACTAAAGATGTAAATGGAATAAAATATTTTTAAAAATTTTAAATTTTTCATAAATATGTGTCTTTTATCCGTTTATCTAACCCACTATTTTTTTTTAATTTTGGGGAACTTGTCTTGAGAGTGACTTCCCAATATTGAATTGTTTTCAGTATTTACAAAAATGTCACTCCTTTATTATAAAAGGGAACCCCTCTACTCTCCATAACACCATTCCAAAACATGAATTTTTTTCATGATAGGTCTAACTCAATTATTTACTTTCCTTATAATTTTGAAGTGTCCTTATTTTATCCAAAATCCGATTTCAAGGGGCATTATGTATAATCCTAAAGGGGTGTTCTGAACAGGAGGTGTCGAACCTAACAAAATATCTTGGTTTAATTTATTCTTCCACCTCTTTAAAATATTAATCAATTATGACTATATAATGACAATTAAAACATCAATATAATGTTATTTTTTTCATTTTATTAGATACACTATATTTATCACCAATTCTATCAAATTATGTATAAGAGCATTAGTCTTATGTATGGTGGACTACTGCCTCACAAATCAATATAATTGGTTTTCATTATTCTCCGCAGGCTAATGATAATGATGATGTATTTTTATTTTGTATTTTTTATTCATGAAATTCATTTCGATCTATAAAATTAATATATCATATAACATTTTACCACACCATCCACTGAAAAATGATAATAATGTTCACGTGTAATATATACTACAACCTGATAAAGCGATGGGATTCGTTTTCAATTACAACATGAAAACGATTTTATCTATAAGTGTATTAAAATAGTTAATATTATATATATGATATAATAAAAATTATTTAATGTTAAAATAACATTTACCATTTTGAAATCACAACTGTTGAAAAATGAAAGGGTTATTCATGTGTATGTACGTCATTCCATCTCCAAGATCGTAAAGTAGTTCATTATTCATAAAAATCCTTCATTATTGGTTTTAAATGTAAAATGTTTCTTTAAAAATGATAGTTATATCCTGATTTATATAATTTATATGATGAATTAATTATATATTGGGCATTAGTGAGCTCACTAAAGTGGTTTTGGACATATGGGCCAAATATTGTCATAACATGCAACACGAACATAATGATAAGTTTAATTGAATAAAGTAGCATAATAAATAAATTTAAATAAAAAATAAATATGAAAAATGTTCTTAAGAAATTAAATTATTAACATTTTTTTACTATTTAGGAATTCAAAGAGTTCATGTGAAGAATCCGGCTCAAGGTAAGGGACCAATCCAAAATTTTCTTTTATCAGATTATGATAAATATCTATCTAACTCACTATATATCTCTTTTTAATGTTATTAAATTCTTCTAAATTATATATATATTTAAATTATATATATACCTATCTTACTCTCCCTTCCTTTGATGGGGTAATAATAAATACCATGTATTCATTTCTTTTTTTCATTCAATATGAAATTTCCTTTGATTATGATATTAGAATACTTTTCGACCCATTTTGTTTTTATATGTAATTATTATGAAACAACTTTTGATTTAATTACTTTGTATTTTAAAAATGTATCATAAATATTATACAATGGGTGAACCTATATTTCACTCCAATTCATTGGGTAATGTTATAGTATCATGAAATTTTATGTATGGAATTATGGAGTGAACCTAATGATTATGAGACTATCTCCACCATGTGATGTTGTCTTTGGGTAAACCATGAATTACTTTTTATTTTCTATTTTTTATCAAGAATTTCTATATATTTATTCTATTCTATGATACTAGTTCATTTATATTATTCTCCCATGTTTTTAATCATTTGTATTTTATTTTATGATTTCATGCAATACCTTTGACTCATATGTTATGATTATTTATCATGCTTATTCCCACACTGCGTTTTTAGCTCCCCCCTTTGTATATTAATTCCCCAGTTCATCCAATGATATTCTATGATCTCAAAATTATATATAGGATCTCATTATGGAGAATAAAATAAGAATTCAATGTTTTATGTTCTTTTTGATGTATTATGAATATAGTCTTTCAAAGTCACTAGCACCTTTCAGTCCTTATTTTGTATTGATTAATATTTATTATGTGAATCATGAAATCATATGTGTAAAATGGTACAATATATTATAATATAAAATTTTTTATGATATTTTTTAGGTTCAAATAGGTTGATGCTATATTTGTTCTTAATAATAAATTTTCATGTTTATGTCAATATTCATTTAACATATTTAGATTTGTTGATGGATGTGTTGTAGTAGAAAATGCACATTGTTTGAAATAGGGGAGAATACCATGAAATTTATTCATGAATATATATTTAAGACCATCTAAAAGTAATTTTTACACGAATACATTTTGAGATTTTTTTATATTCATTGTGAAATCTTAACAGGTTCTAAAGTTGATTAATGAATTCACACTATCTACAACACGATGATTTGTAAAGGTCATGAGAAAAAAAAATTATTTTTGAAATGATAATGTTTTAATAATGTTATTATATATTTGAATATTGTATGATGTGATTTTTTTTCAACAACTGAATATAGTTAAAAAGGATTGATGAAATCTCCCAAGTGGAATTTTGGTTTATAGTTTTAAGAGTGTTTTTTAAAATATATAGTGTGTCTTGGATAATAGTTTATGACAACCATCCATATCAATTGGAGACAACCAAATATATCAAATATCATTACAAATAGAATCCTAATATAGTGGAGTGTATGAATGGAATATCACATCACTGAAATTTAACAATATGCATAGAGAACACATGGAGTTGATGGGGCACCACAGTGCATTGTGGAAAAATAATGGTATGAAGCACTCCCAGAGTAGACTCAATTACTCAAATTTATTTGATATGGGATAATATTGTTTATTAAGAACCACATAGATGATAAAACCGATATCATGGGAATAAAACTATTGGTAACTATTCATCCACCATTAATTGTTTGTAAAATAAGCTACACTATTCAATTCAATTGATTTAATTTGTATGACCATCCCTCCTGATATCTTCTTACTCATCACAAAACACTCAATGATTTATTCACGTGATGAATTCAGGAGATAAATATACTAATCAAACTAATATGTCCTCCACAAATCAATCAAAGATATTCTATATGAATTAACTACATAGATATTTCATACGTAGTCTTCCATGTGAAAAAAATATTATGTATGAAGGATTGATGATCATATGCACACAAAGGGATCCTCCATGATTATTGTTGATTTTCCATGACTAGAAAACTATTTTATAGTTTACATGAAACTTATTCAAAAAGAAACACTCGTTATCCATGGAAATTATGTTCCATTCATTAAGATCAACTTATATAGAATATGGAATCCATAAAGAAGGATCTTCTATGATGTGAACATGAATCATCTATGAGATATGTGACTACAAAAGCATTTTCCTTACATGGAATTGAACCAACATATATCTTGATTAATAATACCTCCATGGATCATCTATATACATGTGGATATTTTGTGCATGATGATCGATTTTAGTGAATGTTTTATCACAAGATAAATAGAAATAATTAAGCATTGATGTTCAAATTCATGTGATATGAGAATGAGTTTACCAAAAGAAGATATAGAAATTATTTTAATTTATTTTCTTTTTATATATAATTCAAAAATATATATCGAATGATATCAAGTAATTCATGAGAAAATAAAATATTTTTAAACAGGCAAGATGTTCAAATTTCATTCTTGTTAATCTTCTGCAAAGGAAAATACACAAAAACCATGTATATACCAATCCCAATATCTTCAATTCAAGACAAATATTAAATTTTTCAAGATAGAAAAATATTTTATTCAATATATATGGAAAAAATGCATGTAATATCATTCCATGAAGCCTTCATGAATCAAATAGGTTTTTGGAACAAAATAGAGGAACTAAAGATTTATTCTCTATAGATGAGGCAAGATGTTTAAATTAATTATTAAGACTGATATTTTGATTATTAATTCACTATAATTTAATAATTAATTCTATGGAGTCAAAAATATATGGATTGGATTCCAGAAAGATACAATCATTATTTAGTTGGACTCTTAACTGAGCTTGTGATTTTCCATGAACGTGAACCATGACGAATGGAGACACACATTGTCTATCATGATAATACGATTTTAATAGAGACACCACATTATATATTTGTTAACATATAAGAAATAAAATATATAATAATATATGATTTCATTTTATTCATAAAAAAATTTAGAAAAATTTGATAAATATGAACTTTACATTTTTATAGTTTTTAAAAAAAATATATAATCATAATGTTATATATAATGTGAAAATGTGGTGGTTTAATCAATCATATATAAAAGTAGAAATAATTATTCTCTGGATTCATGAATGAATAGTATGTATAAAATTAATTTAATGTTGACATGACAGTACTGCAAATGCATTCATTCCCGAGAATTGTAAAAGGAATGGATAATGTTATTAATAAAAAATGATATGAAAAATCAAGGATGATTTATATATATATTAAAATAGAGACCTCAACTCAAGAAATAAATTAAATTAAAAAATTATACGTTTCACTTATAAAATAATTGTGTTTTCCATAATTAATGTTTAATTATTAATCATGAAATAATTTTAAAATATTTATATATATATGAAATAAGAAAAAATATTACATTATGTGTGTGAGATCCTGATAAAAATATCATAGTGTTTATTTTGATGTGAATGAAAAGAGAGAACCTGAATCAAATTAATAAATCCTATGAATCGAATAATTCAGGTGAGAAAATATTGTGAGTATTCATTTCAATTAGTTATATTAGTGGATGCGAGCAAGAAAAATAAATCTTCAATGAGAGAATACATAAATGCTTGAAAATAAAACAATGTTAGTTTTCCACAGTAAGGTAATGATGATTATAACACCTTTTCAAAGAAAGAATTATGAGGACCCTTGAAGAACTCTTGGGATGTATTATTAAGATTTCAGAGGAAGGTGTAAAAAAGGAATCTTTTCAGAAAAGTAATTAAAATTGTGGGATTCTAAAATAAAGATCCAATCTACTTGTTGATTTATTGACCAATTGAATACTATATATGATTTAGGATTATATTATTGGTATTTTTTCATATTTCACATTTTTATTTTCATGATATAGCTTGTGTATTGTATTCAATTGATCATCAATTGAGAATCCAGGTCTCAAAACATCACCTGAACCTAGAAAGAAGAAATATTTCAATGCCAAACCATTTTTATACTTTTATCAAATTACTTTTACAATTTTTATAATTTACTATGGAAGAGTCACAAAAATAAAATATAATATATTTTTAACTAGATAAATAGGTTTATTAAAAAGAAATATATCATAAAAAAAATATAATCATTGATTTACCCCATCCCCCACTCGGTAGTCCCACATAATTTGGGATCCACATGTGGAATAAAAGAAATCTATTTTCCCATAAAATGGTCCATCTTTTTTTAATGATTAATGATTGGGATTTTGAATTCAGTCAATAGTAGACAAATTCTTTCATTTGAAGGAATATACATTCTTTGATGAATTTTAAAAATGTTTCCATATTATCATTTAAAATTATTTAATGTATGGGAATATGTCACTATTATATTTTCCCCACCAAAAGTAGGTGCTCCATTGAATCATAGAGATAAGAGAAAAATAGAATTATTTATGAAATAAGGGGATTCCATTATTTTACCTATTTATGAAAACATATACTAAAATGTTATAGGACATAAAACTACAATGTAAATGTGGAAAAATATTGAAAATATGTCTGATGTTATGTGGAGATCATGGAGGCCGTGATTTATATTTAGAGATCAATGTTTTAGTATATTTTGATATAATATTATGAGACCGTTGGTTATTAAATCAACTGGGTGAAACAAATAGTGAGTAAATTATAGGATTTCAAGTTAATGAAAAATATTCAACTATTTTAAAAAATATTATGAGAGAATTCCTATAAATATTTGTTATATATATATATGTAACATTGAAGATATTGAATATTTTTCTTCGGATGAGCTACATATCACTCTTCTGAACAATGAGATGAGAATGGAATTAATTTTAAAGAAGAAGATAAAATAGTATATGTAATTCAATTCAATTAATTGTCTCATGACGAAGGGAAATTAATATGAACTAATCTCATAGTTAGAATATTAAGATACTGGAGATTATAAGAGAATAATGTCTCCTATTTCTATAAAAATTTATAGGGTAAGAGGTAAATACAAAAGAAATCACTATGTTATGGGTTTTAATTTTTGATGTGTTGTGGACTTTTCAATAAATTGATAAAATAATGAATCTGAAGAAATAGAGAGTCAGTATAAATAAGAAAATTATTTTATAATGATGTCTATAATGATATGAGAATATGATAACATGAATAATATTAATCCTTTTTGAAATTCTAAGTGGAAATTAATTAATAAATAATAGAGTGTAGAATCATTTTCATTAGGACAATAATGTTAATATTTCTCTCAACATCATTATGAAATCAAAGGAAATACAAAAAGGCATGAAGACATCTCATGTACATAAGAATATGATAATTAATAATATATGAAATATATATTTAGGTCAGAATTGGAATAATTCCTATAGAAAAACACAATGATTAATGAGAAAATAAATCTATTTAAGAATTATAATAGAAGTGAATTTATGGAATGATGTAATATCATATAATTGTTTAATATTAATACAGTAATGAATAAAAATAAAAAATGCATTATGTTATACGATTTTATTTCTAAAATATATGTAATGAATCAAGAACTAATTAAGATATATCATGATACCATAATGTTGGAAAAACCTTAAAGAACATGAGAGTATATTTGTAGAGAATAGTGTCGATTCTGTCTTAGATATCCAAATTTACATATATAACTAAGACTAAGAAAACGTTACACTATTTTCTTAAATCTTCAAGTGATATTGATTTAATGATAATTCAGCTATATATTTTGTGAAAGTAAATTGTGATATGTAATTCAAATATGAAATTACAAAAAAAAATTATACTGTAGTGAAGAGAATTGAAGATTAAATGTTATGTAAAACCCTTGAATATAGAGGCTTAATAAAGGCATAATGATGCCTAAATGACAAACACATCATACTCATCATCATATTCAAATATATCATTTCACGGAATAATGTTTGTGTTTTGTATGTTTGGGAAGAAGGCCTTTGACCAGTGGTATAACATTTCATTTACAAGGAAATAGATTCAATTAGGTGATAGAAAAACTAGAATTAAATTAATAAGATCTATTTAGATAATAAATACATTATGATGGAAAATATTTAGGTTGAAGAGACTAATCGATAGATCACAAAGACTACTAAAGATAAGGAAGGAAATTCCAGAGTTCATGTATTGTTTTGTGGGAGATTAATGTTAACTAATCATATTGTAAATAATTTCATTTTAATTATACTATGACACAATATTAAGATTAAAAGGATAATGTTGTATTTTTTGTATACATGTACCTTTAATATTAAAATAATAAATGAGGTCCCACACAAGAAGAATGTTGTGAAAATCGAAACCACCAATCTTTTTGAAAAATAAATTATATGATAGTTGGGAAAAATCATGAAGAATATAACATTAATGAATTTTGTTAAAGAGGAAGATTCATTTTGAGATACACCTATCAAACTTCCCAATCTCATTAAAAGAGAAAGAAAACTCATTCCTTATTCTCATTCATTTAATGTGTAAAAACATGCATTAAATAGGAAAAATATAAAATAGGTGGAGACAGATGAGGATTTTGTTGTTAGACATTTAATATAGACTTAACATTATAGTGTATTGACTAAAATTAAAAACCATTTTAGGAGATATTGAGTGTGACCCATGAGGGGGAGCAATGTAAAGGGGAGGATGAAATATTATATTTCATTATAAATATTAATAATCAATAATTCCCAAAAATCATCAAATGAATGATTGTTTTTAATCCCAAATATATATTGAAATACTATTTAATTATTAATAACTTTATCATAAATGTGGAGTGTAGTTTTTTTTTATAAAGGGGAGTTATTTAACTTTTTCTTGAATTTATTGATTTATTTGGTTATGAATGAGTGTAATGATTGTATTACTTAAAATATTTGATGGACTATAGAACCCACAGTTTTTGGTATGGAACCCTTTCTTGATGTTTTATTGGTTATAATGTTAATGGTGACGTATGGGAGAGTTGGGAGAACTCAGAATGAAGTTTTGAGGCAAAAGGGAAAGTCGTACGGGTTGCGCACAATTTGTCTAAACCGTATGACCATACTGTGTGAATCTGTTCTTGGAGATTGTAGCTTCCGCACGGCCAGCGCACTGTTGTCCTAACAGTGCGGCCAAACAATGCAACAAGGATTTCTGAGGCAGCAGCTAACACATGGTTAGCGTACAGTTTGTCAAACCGTGCGAACTAACCGTGCAACCACTTAAAAGAGATCATATAAAGGTTGATCTCACACGTTTTTGCCTCTAAGTTCTATGTTTAAGCTCTTAAGCATCCCTAACTCGGGATTTTGGTTCTCCTAAGGTCAAATAGGGTTCTCCCAGCATTCTGGAGGCGATTCTAAGGCATCTCTTGGCGAATTGAAGCAGTATTCTGGAGGTATGTGATCGTTTTCTTCGTTCATGTTCGGTTTCTTAGATCTACTTACATCCACTTCTCGTCTTCTCTCGATTTCTTAGATCTATTCCTGTTATGGGTAGATATATGTGTGTGGATGCCAAATATGATGATATTTGGTCATGATCATTCTAGGAGAAGAGATCTAAGGTATGTTTTTGAAGAACTTACTCAGTTTTCTTGTGCGTTCTCTGTTTATTGGGGTTTTCGTCAAAACCTTTGAAGTAGGAGGCTTCTCTATCGAATCCTCTTATTATAATTGATTGGTTTGGTTTCAAATTTGGTTATTTTAATGGAATTGATTTTGAAAATCATTGAAGAAATCTTCATTAGTGATGATTTATGGTTTTAGTAAAATTATGAAATATTGGTGATTTGTTGTGAAAAGTTATTTGGCTTCTTGAATTTAAAATATTGATTTTAAATTATAGAATTTATGGAATTTAAAATGGTTTTATCAATGATGGGGGTTTCAATAAAAATATTGTTTTATTGAAATGGTTTGGTATTGAAATGGCTTTGTTGGAATTGGTTTATTCATTGTTTTTCAATAAAACTACAGTTTTATTGAAATGGTTTAAATTGGTTGAACACACTTGGTTTTTATGGAAATAGTTTTCAATAAAAGGTGTTTTATTGAAAGGGTGGTCTTGGCATGATTTTTGGGAATTGGTGGTTTTTGATCATAGTGCATGTACGGGACTTGGTTGAAATATGACCTTGTGCCCAGTGCCAAAAATTTAATTGCACAATGGTAACTATATGTTTGAGGCTTGGTTGAAATATGAAATTGTTCTCAGTGACAAAGGTATATTGGCACATGGAAAATAATTACCTTTTGATGACTGGGTAGATCGACGAGAGACCGATCATGAGTATGGAACTGTCATAACGTAGCATGCATGGTTGGTAGCATGGGTTGGGAAATGGTTCGGTATAACATAAAGAAATGTTTGTGGAATAGTTCTAAAGCTTGTTGGGTTATTTTTCTGGAGAAATTACTTGATGGAAAATTGGTATAAATTTCTCTTGGAATGCCTTTGGTTCGGAATGGTTTTGGATACTTTTTTATATTTAGTTATAAACTACTTTCGAGAAAATGTTTTATATAAACTATTTTTATAAAAATGTGGGTAACTCTTCTATCCTAGTAGCAAGAGTATGGAAGTCACTGTGAAAACCTACTAAGTTCTATACCGACCCCTAATTTTACACATTTGTTCTTTTTCAGATGTTGTATTTCGAGACACAGGTAAAGGTAAGGCATCTCATTACTAGTGGTTCATGATGATGTTTGGGAGATGTGGTGGGGCTTGGTGCATGGAGCTCAGTGTGGGGACGTGGAGTGTGTCTTGGAATGTGTTGGGTATTTTGTTTAGTCTTCCTCTTGGTACTCTGATATTTTGTTGGTTATGTATTGGTTTGTGGAACAGTGTAGTTATCCTTTGGTAATGCCTGAGTTGATTGTTTCATTAACATGCATCATATCGTGGTTGTTAGTGATGTTTGGGTTGGTTTATTTCTTAAAGGGTAAATCATCCCCCAAAATATATTTGAAACCCTTTGGCATTTATTTCCAGCCTTTGGAGTCTTGGGGATGTCTCTTAAGGACTAGTAATGACTCGTTGTACTCTCAAGACAAGGAGAATTGGTGGGTCATTACAAATGGTATCAGCTTGTTCGGTCCTACCTAATAAGTGGTCATCGATGTTCTTGGTCTAGGAGTGGAAATTCCTTCTTGTCTATTCTTTAGGTCAAAATTTTAGATAGGATTAGGATTGTCATAACTAAAAACATATAGCATAAAAGGATATAGCTTACCTGTTTATGCTGATCATCAAGTTACCAGGGTGTTGGGTACATAAGGGTTTTTGATACACTTCTAGAATGTTGGAAATATCAATGTCTGGGGTTTATTCAATGAGAGGAGAGGGAAATTAATTTTATAGGAATGACATCCCACTAGGATTGCATATCTCATTCTCAGGAATGAGTAAGGATTTGGTGCAAGGTGTGAATTTTTGAAAATTGTAGAAATTTTTTCAAGTGAAAGATTTTGAAAACAGGGTATTTGGAGTAATTTAAAAATGAGATGATCTTCAAAAAGCATGCTGAATGTTTTAAGAAATGTTTGAACATGGGGAAAAGGTTGTTTTGAGAACAATGTTGGGATATATTATGTGATAGAATTTGAATGCTAAGACATCAGTTTTAAGTGAGTGATATTTACAGAGTTTGTTGTTGGTTTAGAAAATGTCACCCGGTAGGCGTCTTCGAAGCCATACAGAAGTAGCCACGTAAAATGTGATTGCACCAGAACCACGTGTAAATCGAGAGCTTGTTCATAGTATTGTCGAGTATTTTCATGCTGTGGATATGTGGAATTGGAGGATTGAACCAAGGCATGTGGATCATACCATCCAGTTCATGAAGAAAACTCCACCGAGCATTTGGGGTGATGCTGAACCTGAGAAGGCGTAGGTGTGGCTAAGTAGGATGAATCGTATCTTCAATCTCATAAACACACTAGTATATTTGAATGTAATGTTGGTGAGGTATATTCTTGAGGATGTTTCACACCAATGGTGGGATTTAGCAGTGCATGCTAAATTGGATGAAGGCCATACATTGGAGGATTTTGAAGAATTGTTCAATAAACTATTCTATCCTCACACGTTCAAGATCCTGAAAAAGACGGACTTCTTCATCCTAAAATAAGACAGTCCCTCTATCATAGAGTATGAGGCAAAATTCTGGAATTTATTTTCTTTTTCACCATAGATTTTGGAATGTGCGTCATTAAAGGCACGCATCTTCAAATTAGGGCTAATGCAGGAGATTCGATTGAAGATTGTGGTGGTCTGTATTAAAAATTATAAAGAGATGGTGAACAGAGCGACTATTGATGAACGTGATATCTTATGATCAATAGGATGAGGGATGATGATACCTAAAATAAATGGTGGGAACTCAACAGTTGGGAACAAGAAAAAAGGGACACCTATTTCCACGATGCAAGTTGAAATCAGAACCAGATGGCGGGATCAGTGAACCTTCCCCCATGACCCCAGAGAAAATTAGGTTTCTTTAACTGTGGTTTGACTGACCACATAATGCGAGAGTGTATGGATCTACCTAGAGCATGTCACAGTTGCAAGAATATAGGGCATCTACAACGCTATTGTAGGAATGCACAGAGGTCGGGGGCATGTGACGCACCTTAGGCTTCGCAAGAATCATATGTTTCGACATGAAATGGACAATAGAATTAGTCTCGTCAGCATAATAGAGCTATCCATGGTGATTCTTAAAATACCATGAATCCTAAACCAGTGAAATCTCAGCAAGGCAACATAGAGAACAATGCAGCGACAAAGAAATTGTATGGAGATAAGAATATGATAGTCGATAATCAGGCTGGACCATCTATAGTGAGAGGTACAATTCTTTTGAATTCTACCCTTGTGCAATTTCTCTTTGATACTGGTGCATCACTTTCCTTCATTGCTTCATGTGCTGTTGTCTACTATGTTTAAAACAAGAAACGATGCCTTCTATTTTGAAACTAAAAACTTCTCTTGGTGAAAGAGAATGTAAAGCCTTTATGTGTAGAGAAGGTGCTATAAATTTTTATGGAGATGATTTAAAATGGTACTTCTCGATGTTGGTCATGGATATCTATGACATAATCCTGTGTATGTATTGGTTGAAAATGTTTAAGGCTCACATCGACTGTTATAGGAGAATGGTTAGTTTCACGATTGAGGATGACATCAACCATCTCTTCAGAGGAGAGTGGATGGTAAAGAATGATACAAAGAATTTGTTGGATCCAATGGTGGGAACGATCTCTTACCAACTAGAAATGTTGAATTTAGCATCAATGTAAGAGATTGGGGAAAATAATTTTCCAGCTATTGTGGATCAATTTCCAGATGCCATTACCAATAACATCTCAGGGTTACCACATTTTATGGAAGTGGAATTTACGATTGATCCTCTTCCGGGGACCAGTCCTATTTCTCTTCCATCATATAGGATGGAACCAACATATTCACGATAATTAAAAGTGCAATTAGAAGAGTAGGAAAGAAAGGGATTCATTTAACCAATTACTTCTCCATGGGCTGCACTGGTGTTGTTTATGAAGAAGGCATATAGAACACTTCAGCTGTGTGTTGATTATCGTAAGCTTAACCATGTTATGATAAAGAATAAGTATCAACTTCCCCGAATTGATGATCTTTTCGATCAATTAAGGGGAGCTCTATGGTTCTCCAAAATTGAATTGCGATCAGGATATCACCAATTCTGAGTTCGAAAAGAGGATATTCCAAAGACAACTTTTAGTATTAGATGTGGCCACTATGAATATGTAGTCATGCCTTTTGGTCTAACGAATGCATCAATGGTCTTCATGTTTTTGATGAATCAGATATTTCAGTGATATCTAGATTCTTTTGTTGTGGTCTTTATGGATGATATCATGGTGTATTCAAAGATGAGGGATGATCATGATGTGCACCTAGAAACAGTGTTACAAATCTTGAGAGATCATTGTTTGTAGGAAAAATTATCAAAGTGTGATTTTTGGATACAGGAAAAACGTTTCCTTGGCCATGTCATTTCTGAGAAAGGCATTTTGGGTGATTCTATAAAGATAGAATCCATTATCTCTTGGAAACCACCAATGATTGTATTCATGATATATATTTTTCTTGGTCTAGCTGGTTACTACCGAAGCTTTGTGAGTGGTTTATCATGACTAGCATCACTAATGACAGCTCTAACAAAGAATAATGCTCCATTCCAATGGACAGAAGAATGTCAGAAGTCTTTTCAGGAACTGAATGTTCAGCTTACATCGACACCTATCTTGATCTTTCCTGAATCAGGATAGGGGTATGTGGTGTATTGTGATGCTTCTAGAACAGGGTTGGGTTGTGTTCTCATAAAAGGAGACCATGTGGTTGCATATGGATCTAGGCAGTTGAGGGTGCATGAGAAAACATTACCCAAGACATGATATGGAGTTTGCTGGATTCTTCCATTCTTTGAAAACATGGAGACATTATCTCTTTAGTGAGAAATATACCACTTTTACGGATCACAAAAGTGTGAAACACATTTTCACACAACAAGATTTGAATATGAGGACAATTAGGTAGATAGAGTATCTCCAGATGCTTGACATTGACTTGATGTACTCACCAGGAAAAGGGAATTCAGTGGCAGATTCATTGAATAGAAATTCATATGTTCAGTTAGTGAAAGAATCTTCAGATGAATGGAACTTAATGTCGGTCTTCGCTGACATGAATGTGGAATGTGAAGACCGAGGTGATGGTGATGTTTTATTTTCATCTACGCTTGTTCATGATTTGGTAATGATGATCAAAGCAGCACAAACATCTGATGTAGAATGTCTAGTTGTGAGTTCAAAACTCAATGATGGGGAGACCATAGATGGTTGGAAACATGATGGGGGTTCAGTTTTCTTTTTCAGTGATTGGATGGTTGTACGTATGGTTTATCAGGAACAAATCATTCATGCATATAACTATTCAAGATGGGATGTACATCCAGGTACACATGCGTAGTTTTGGTGGAGATGCATGTAAAGGAAGGTGGCCGAGTTCGTCTCGTGGTGCTTAACATGTCAGCAAGTTAAAGCAGAGAATCAGAGACCTGCTGGTATGTTACAATAATTACCTATCCTAGTGTGGAAATGGGATCAGATAGTAATGGATTTTGTTATAGGTCATCCAGGTAAGGTCTGAAAACCCTATCCCATTTTGGTGATAGTGGATCATCTAACCAAGTCATTCCATTTCATCCCTATTCACGAAACCTATATGGTGGAAGATATTTAAAAAATATATATCCCTGAATTGGTAAAGAGGCATGGTGTACCAGTGTCTATAATGTCAGATAGAGATCTGAAGTTCACATCTCTTTTATGAAAATCATTACAGCAAGCCCTTGGAACTCCGTTGACTATGTGCACAACGTATCATCCTCAGACAGGTGGTAAATTCGAGTGGACAATACAATCATATGAAGATATGTTGTGGTCTTGTGTAATGGATTTCAGTTGCTCATGGGAGTATCACATACCCTTAGTGGAGATCTCATACAATATCACATGTCAATCCTCGAAACACATGGATCCTTTTGAAGCATTGTTTGGGCGTCCTTGTAGTTTTCCCTTATGCGGGGTGGAAATGGGTGAAGCATCACTAGTCAGGCCAAGAATTTTCCATGAGAAAAAAGAGAATATCTAGTTGATTATAAAGAAGATGGAGATGGCTCAAACTCATCCGAAATCTTATGAAGATCTCCATCGAAGACCGTTGTCGTTCATTGTGGGTGATCATGTCTTCTTGAGTATCTCACCATGAATTAGACATCATTGTTTCAGGAAGCAGGGATTGTTATCTACTAGATACATTGGCCATTTGGAAACACTTGAATGGGTTAGAGCGGTGGAATATCGGTTGGAATTTCCACCACGATTTAGTTCGGTGCATATTGTATTCCATGTATCTTAGTTGAAAAGGTATCATCCTTATCTGGACGATGAGTTCAGAAGGGATCATGTTGACCTAGAGCGGGATTCTTCATTGATATATATCCTAGTACAGATTGTGTATAGCCAAGGGAATGTCATGCGTGGAAAAATCATCGGTCTAGTGTGGGTATTATGGAGCATGGTGAGATTAAAGAAGAGACTTGGGAACGTGAAAGGGAAATGAAATAGAAGTGGACGGAACTCTTTCAGCTGGCTGAATGTTTTCTAATTTCTGAGGATGGAAAGACCAATGGTGGGGAGAATATAGTACACTCGGTTTCGGGTATGTAACCATTTCTTGATGTTTTTTGGTTATAAAGTTAAGGGTGACGTATGGGAGAGTTTGGAGAACTTGGAATGAAATTTTGAGGCAAAGGGGAATGTCGCACGGGCTGTGCATGTTTTGTCTACACCATGAAGCCAAACCATGCGTAGCTGGTCTTGGGGGAAGTAGATTTCACATGGGCGGTGCCTGTTTTGTATAACCATGCATCCAAAACATGCGAGAAGGGTGGACGAGGGAGTAGCTAATGCACGGTTATTGCACGGTTTGTCAAACCCTGCGAACTAACCGTGTGACCACTTATTGAGATCCTATAAAGGTATATATCACACGTTTTTGCCTCTAAGTGCCTCGTTTAAGCTCTTTAGTGGCCCTAACTCGGGATTTTTGTTCTCTTATGGTAAAAGAGGGTTCTCCCATCATTCCAGAGGTGATTTGAAGGCATGTCTTGGAGAATCATAGCCATATTCTTGAGGTATGTGATCGTTCTTCTTCGTTCTTGATCGGTTTCTTAGTTCTAATTAGATATACTTATCCTATTCTCTCAGTTTCATAGATCTACACCCGTTATGGGAAGATCTATGTGTGTGGATTCCAAGTATGATATGATTTGGTTTTGATCTTGCTAGGAGAAGAGATCTAAGGCTGGTTTTTTGAAGTACCAACTCGGTTTTCTGGTATGTTCTCCGTTTTTTATGGTTTTCGTCAAAACCTTTGAGGTAGGATGCTTCTCTCTCGACTCCTATTATTATAATTGATTGGATTGGTTTCAAATTTGGTTTTTTGAATGTAATTGATTGTGAAAAGCATGGAATAAATCTTCTTTTGTGATGATTTATGGTTTTAGTATAATTTCGAAATCTGGGTGATTTGTTTTGCAAAGTGATTTGAATTCTTGAATTTAAAATGTTTATATTAAATTTTTTGAATTGTTGGAATAGAAAATGGGTTGATGAAAGATGGGTTTTCAATAAAAAAAGGTGTTTTATTGAAATGGTTTGGTATTGAAATGGAAGTGTTGGAATGGGTTTATTCTTTGGTATTTAATAAAAGATCAGTTTTATTGAAATGGTTTAAATTTTTTGAACACACTTGGTTTTGATGGAAATGGTTTTCAATAGAAGGTGTTTTATTGAAATAATGGTTTTGGCATGATTTCTGGGAATGGGTGGTGTGTGGTCATGTTTCATGTACGCGGCTTGGTTGAAATATGACCTTGTGCTTGGTGCCAAACTTTTAATGGCACAAAGGTAACTATATGTAAGAGGCTTTCTTTTAAATATGACCATGTGGTTTGTGCCAAAGGTGTAAGGGAACATGGGAAATAATTACCTTGTGATGAATTTGTAGATCGAAGAGAGACCGCTCATGAGTATGTAGCTGTTATAACATAGCATGCATGGTTTGTAGCATGGGTTGGGAAATGGTTGTGTATGCCAAAATGGAATGTTTGTGAAATGGTTCAAAAGCTTGTTGGGTTTTTTTCAGGAAAAATAACTTGATGGAAAATTGGTTTATATTGCTCTTAGAATGCCTTGGGTTTTGAAATGTTTTGGAAACCTATTTATATTTAGTAACAAACTTCTTTTGAGAATTTTTTTTATGTAAAATGTTTTTATATAAATGTGGCTAACTCTTCTATCCAAGTGGCGTGAGTAGGGAAGTAATTTGGAAAACCTACTGATTTTTATACTCACCCCTGCATTGGAACTTTGGTGCTTTTATAGATGTCCTATTCCAAGACCCAGGTAAAGGTAAGGGATCTCATTACTAGTGGTTCATGGTGGTGCTTGGGAGATGTGGTGGTGGTTGGTGCATGGAACTCGGTGTGGAGTTGTGGAGTGTGTCTTGGCTTGTGTTGGGTCTTTTGTTTAGTCTTCTACTTGTTACACTAATGTGGTGTTGGATATGTATTGTTTTGTGGAACAGTGTAGTTCTCTTTTGGTAATTCATGAGTTGGGTGTTTCGTTAACATGAATTATATAGTGGTTGTTAGTGATGTTTTGGTTGGTTTATTTCTCAAAGGGTAAATCTTCCCCTAACTTATATTTTAAACCCTTCGGCATTTATTGCCAGCCTTTGGTGTCTTGGGGATGTCTCTGAAGGCCTAGTAATGACTTGTTGTACTCTCAAGCCAATGAGAATTGGCGGGTAATTACATGAACATCCCCTATATGGATAATGGTATCACATGTGAGTTGATTATGGGAATATGGTAATGTTAATTTTATGATCCATTTGTTATATATATTGTTTTGTAATTTAGAATTATAAATATTAGGTAATGTGTCATATTTTAGGGTGATGTGTGGTGTCACTCTATAGTCAACACTATAGATTTGATGGAATATAGATTCTATAATTGTGAAGAATATGTTAATAAAATAAAAACACTTTTCTCAAATATAGAATATGTAGTAAGGAGGAAGTCCTCAATTTTTTATTCATTTCATATATTTTTTTAAATAATGCAGATAAGAAATATGAGCACACAAATGGACATGTAACGAGTTGGTAGTGTTTTTAACAAATTCAATGGGTGTTGATTGAAGTCCCCATGATTTGATATTGTGTTTTTTTTTTCAAAAATAACTATGTAATATCATTTATATATGTTTTTAAGGAAGATTTATGTTTATATGGATGTGATTGTTTTAGAGAGTGCACATTGTAAACAATAGTAGAGAAGAGTTTTCTATTTAATCTCGAAGATTATTTAAGGGAATGAAAAAATATTTTATTTTGTCAGGAATATAATCAATGATTGTTTTGTTAATCTATAAGGAATTATAACATGTCCTAAATACATTTTAGGAATGAAAATTGGGTTCAATATAAGGACTTGTGAAGCCCATACAAAAATATATATAATTTTTTTCATGAAGAATGGATTAATAAGGTAATGCATGGTAATAATTTCATTGAAGAATTGTAGATAAAAGGAGTTTATTTGGGGATTAATTATGGGTGGAATATTTCTTAATTTATTTATGAGAGTTTATCAACAAAACAAGACAACATTATACTACTATCCAAAGACATTTAGAAAAATAAAATAGAGAAAGCTGGACAGCTTAAAGACAATTACATTTCTAGGTCCATTAGGTATGATGATAGTGAATGCAGAGTATCACCACCTGTAGGTAGAAATATGTACATTGTTCATAAGAAATGATAGAGGAACCAAAATAAAGGGTGGCATGATGGTTAGTAAGGAAATCCTAGAAAGGGCCTGATTACTTTCATCTAGAGGGTAAAATATTTTTTTTAAGTAGTAAACATTCGATAAAATATATAATGTTGGACGCAAATATGTTGGAATAGTTCCCCCTTAATTGAAATCATAGAAAATATTCCATATTAATTATTTATATTGATAGGTTCCATTTGGTATTCCATCATGGTGTTTTCTTCCAGGATACAAAATAATTGACTGGTTTTATATGAAATGACATTACATGACGCATCCACTAATGGAAATGATATGTACTCTATAGATTAATTCAAAATATTTTATGAGTAATGCCTCTATATATATGGTGCACGTCACTGATGTGAAAATTTAGCATAATTAGGAATAATGAACATATATTTTGTGAAAATAAGGTTCTTCTATAGTTTGTTTGATCAACTATGAATGTAAAGATACCATGAGAGTTATTATAAATATTCCACACGAGGAGGAGAATAAAATCCATGTCATGGTGTTTACTTTTTGTGTGATTGACTTCTTCAAAATGAATCTTCTATAAATAATATCTTCCATAAAATACACAGAGATTTTCACAGATATTTGAACTTGAACAAAATGACCTTCCTAGAATATGACTATATATGGATATTTCAATAGAAGAGATTCATTGATATTCCTTTTATAATGAGGTCTTTATTGCATGATGAGATACTACAATGAATGATTCATCACATGATGAATTGAAATAGTGAATCTATAGATGTTTAATTGCATGTGTGGTTGGAATGAGTTCCTCAAAATAAGTTTTGAGAAATATTTATATTTAGTAATGTTTATAAATAATTCTATATAATATTTCAAATAATATTTTATATAAATCTAGAGAAAAATAATTTTAGAACAAGCATGTATGTGCACTTGAATTTTTTCAAATTGAGTGAAAAATTAAAGCAATAACATACATGTATATACCATGTCTGTGATCTTCAATTGAAGCTATGGATAAAATTTTCCCATTGAGAAATAATTTATATGATAAATTTATAAAACATTCATACAAAAAAATCATTTAATTTTACATGCATGTAGTATACATGTTTGTGAAAGAGAATAGAACAACATGATCAAAATTCTCAAGAAAAGAAGTCATAACTATAGTAGGATTTGAAATCTCATTGCTATGCTAGTGAATTCACTTTCATGAATTGATCCATGCTATAGAGTAAAGAATACATAGAGAAGATCCAAATTTTATATGACCATGCATGAGTGGGATTCAACATTGATCTTGAGATTCCCAATTGAAGTGAACTATAAAAACTGGATAGTAATGTGTTCCTCCATGAAGGTATGGTTCAAATGCAGAAAAGACATGTGATATGTTTAAATATATATAACATATCATAAATAATAAGAGTTGATATTGTTTTATTTATAAACCCCACGGAGAAATATGAGATAAATATGATGTTTCTATTATAACGGTCTTCATAAATAATATTTCACAGTAATTTGATTCTTGATTAGATCATTTTCATTAACAACCACTTATTACCCAAATATCAAAAGAATGAACTGGTAATAACATAACCTAAAGGGTATTCTCGATCCCCACAACCTGGAGACAATCACTGGAGCATGTAGGGAAACCTTTTGGGTATTATTTCTTGACAAAGAGCCCCAAACAATGTTGTATAATGATATAGTATATTTTAAATAGGATTAAAAATGTATCATCTACAAACATAAAAATGTCAAGATGAACAAGTCACATTGTACATAGAACAAAAAAAGTACCCAAAACATTCTAATACCAAACTCTTTATTATATAGAATCCCCTCTAAAACCACTCACATTTTTAATAATTAAACCTTCCACATCCTAAAAAGCATTTAACCTACCTAAATAAGATAAAATATGATATACATGTACAACAATGTCTTTAAAGGGAGTGACCAAAAACCCCATTAGTGTTTAATAGTGGTTTTGAGGTCAATTTTTTAATGATTAATGTTTTTTAAATAATATTTCTTAAAATTCAACATTTTAAATAAATTTTCCACATCAGTTATTTTTAACTAACATTAAAAATGGTTTTAAACATGGGTGCTGTTGAATAACTATGTTAGAAACACATTAATCTTACTAATGGATGATGTATTTTAAACATCATTTTAACAACCAACATTGAAACTATACTATTTTTTAAAATAGAACATGAAGCAACTAACCTAATGTCAAATGTTTCAGCAAAAACAGGAAACACCTGGAGAACAATAATATCATTTTGACCTGGAAAAATTAATTACATAAAAAAATTCATTAAATTAGAACTATTTTACAATTCTATCACAAACACAATAATCTATATTATAATATAAAATTAAATTATACATGAAAAATTTTCCATCCAAATTTCAAAAAAAAACTCATTTATATTTTTAGAAGTATGGTTGTTAAAAATATAAAAATTTGAGAAATTGTATATGAAGAATATATTTTAAATATCATGATATCATTAACAAGAATGGTTACAATAAAATACATCATTGTGGAATTTTGAAGTTTTTTTTGTAAGAAATTATTTCAAACACATATCTCATAACGTAATACCAACATTATGATTCTAGTTTTTGATGATTGAAATTATTTTAAAAAATTAAATTTCAAATGAAAATAATATTTGATGTATTTATACAATTATAAAAATTATAAATGAATTTACCTATACCTGAACATATTTATTATTTTTTCATCATTCCTAATGAAATTCAATATTATTCACTTGCACTGTTTGAAAATTATATTTATGAAATAGATGTGAAATTCATTTTAAAAAACAATTACTTATAAAATAAAATTTATGAATATTTTTTCATCTTTTCTCACTCCTTACTGTGTAAGGAGAATAAAAAATAATTTTTCTTATCTTTTTTGAAAAGATACTCAACATATGATGGCCACTATATTATATCATTATTAAATATTTAAATAATATATGCATTTATTTAATAATTATTCAATATATTCACCTTTGGAGAAATAAATTTTGTGTCTATGAAAATACACAATGATTCCCTACCATTATTAACACAATTTGTTTAATGATATGAAATTAAAAAATGTTTATTATGTTTGATAAATCAAATTTAAATAATTATAATAAAATTTATTATTGAATTACGTGGAAAATATTTGGATAACTATATGAAAAAAATTAACAGATGTAAAAATATCACTGATAATTTTTAACCATCCTTTTAAAACATTCTCTATGATATGTATCCTAAAAATTAAAATTAAAATTATATGTAAATATAATTCTACATCTGTTTGAGGATCATAATCATATAAAAAATATGACTCCAATATTAATAATATATTTAAATAAATCTACATAAAATTTTCATGTTTCTTAAGAATGATTCCACTTCCTATATTTTATTTCTTTACCTTTTATATATTCATATATATATATATATATAATATTTTAAAAAATTAAAATGAAATGAAATAATTTTTATTATATATGAATAAATAAATTGTTGAATATTAAAAAAGACATGATGTACATGATAAAAAGTTTTCAACTATGTGTCAAATTATCAAAGACTCACCTATAAGGAATGATACTATTAAAACTGCATCAATAATATCCAATAATATTACCTTAGGATAACATATCTACATATGATGATGATGATGTAGAATATCTCAAATATATTCTATCATACCATATGATAAAATATGATACTAGAGATACTCAAAAAATATATCATTGTAGATGGGAGGATAAGGATGAGTTTTGGATGTGGGGTTAGTGGGTGGTGGTGGAACGTTGGGATATATAGGAAGGGTTATAGGAGTGAGAGTTGTATGTGGTATTAGAGGAGTGGGATATACAACCTAAAAAATTTTCTACATGTTAATAAACATTAAATGTACATAATTAATAATCCAATCCTCAAATGTTACTCTATTAACCTCTTTTATATTTTTATCTCTCTCGTTAATCATGACCTCTAAAGTCTCAATTTTCCCTTTATGTAAATCCACCTTTGGTAATGTTCCTGAATTATTATTATTTTTAATTTATCCACCAACAGTATATCCACTTATTTTCTATAGGTAATTGTTCATTCCTAATGTTGTAGCTAAAATATACTTTCTTTCCTCGGGTATGAAGGACCCTTGTTTGGTATGTGTAAGATCCTCGACCTGGGAGCCACTAGGATGGTGATCCAAGATAGGTTAGACCCATAACCTCAACCCCATATCCTAGATACTAGAGGCTACTGAATAAAAGTGAGGGACATTTTAACATGTCTTTATGGGATACTATTACCTCATAGGTAATAGGTAATAAACATCAGATAAAAATAAATTTATAAGAAGTAGAGGGCTAATATAAATTAGAAAATTGATTTATGAGAAAATAAATAATCTGAACTGAATAAATGTGAAGTGTGGAAGCTACTATATAAAACCAAATACCCCTTGATGTCATGCTATGATGTCAGTAGTAAAGTAAATGTATGTAATGTGGGAATGCAAGCATGCTATCAAAGCTATAATGAAAACACCATGGTTTGATACAACTTCATATTGAAGAAAGGCTCAGCCCTCTACCCCCAATATCCATCCTATGTAGTATTAAATTCTCAATAATCAAAAGTAGAATGCTTCCATTTATACATACACGTGAACATATAATCTACTTGGGTACCAAACGTCGTCTGAGTTGGGGTTTGTGACAAAATACTAGTGGCCTAAAACCCATGGTGTCTAATCCATTCCATTTTATGTTGTATAAAAAATTAGTATTCCAATATATGAAAAATAAAAGCAATTAAATAAGAAAAATAACATAATTGTAACTGGTTCTGGTTTCTTAATGTGACCAATGCCATTCCACCTTCATCGACCAAAGATGGGAATCTAAATAAAGTACCTGTATAAAGTAGGATATATATATATATAATCCAAGAAAATTGAAGGAAGACTAAAAAATAACATTCCCCAAGCTTGTGTTATTGCATGGGGTCTAATTTATGTGTCAAAAAATATCTACTTCAAGGAATTAGAGAGGTATCATAATTCAAAAGGAACTCAAAGCTGCATCAATAAAAACCTTCCACACATTATAATTAATATTACATTGAAGTTTAGAGTTGGATTCTTATCCCATCCCAAAGGTATCACTATGGAACATTCCTCAATTTGAGTAATACTATGAAGCCCATCCAAAGAAAACATCCAAAAGACCAAGTATCTCTTGATGCATGGTCTATAAAGTGTATTTCGGAGTATCACATAGAAGGGGTTGAGTATCACATGAGGATTTGTGTAGCTACTTTTCTAATGGGTCCCCCCTCGATTGTCCCTTTGGAAAAATGTATCACTCATACGTCTATAGAAAGCCTATGGAGACCCTCAGTTGGAAAATCCTATGACAACGCAATAATATTGCATAGTGTAGAAACAAATCAAGAATTGAGTGTCCATCTATGGTTCTTTAATACGAAAACCACATTCTCTCTCCCACCCTACATTTAATTATATTTAAAATAACTAGATATCAAAGAGTATTTATTTATAATTGAAACAAATCAATTTAAGAAACTAGAAACCATATACTTCTTGATTATCCATGCCCAATAGTCACAACCAAATAAAATTAGAAAAATCAATATATCAACACCAAAACATTCCCAATGAAACGAGATCATCACATTTTTGGTTGAATGCAGTGAACCACCATTATATGAGTTTTATTTCACAACAAGACATTAATCTTGTAGAAAATAGATTAACTAATTAATTTAATATCATAGTCTACAGATTATCATGGGAAAATCATTATCCGCAAAATAAAAAAATACATTTTCTATAAATACAACAACATAACATGGTAATTATATTAACATGTAATCATTAGGTATAGACAAACCAATGAAACCTATAATATTATAGTTCATATTTATCCAAAATATTTTATTTGACTTAAAAGTCAACCAAAGATAGGTCACAAAAAATAATGCAATTAATAAATTAATTATTTGGGGCTAAATAAATTGAGAACTATTATTTTAGCAACACAAATGAGTGTCCAATGATGTTTTAAAAATTCAAACTAGTTGCATCACCTCAAAAAATTCAAAATACTTATGAAAAGTAGTTTAATGAAATTATATTGCGTAGAATTTATTATTTTCGGTAGGCACTGACGAGAAGTAGAAACATGAAATGTAAAAGATGTAATGAAATGTTGGGAATGATAGTAGCCACCCTACCTCATAATTGTACTAGATTGTATGATCTGCAAAAATCATTTATTTCACCATAAAAGGGAGGAATATGATGTTTTAGAAAAACTCACAAAATATAGAAAAATTCATCTATAGTAGATTTCAAGATCAATGGTTGATTAAATAATAAATTTAAATCTTATGGTAATACATACCCTGAGGATCACTTTACATTAGATGGAATCAAAATCAGATAAGAAACGGAGTTGCAGTGGGCTTCCAAAAGGAGAGAGGAAGATGAAGTTAGGGCATTACTAGGGGGTGTTATAGGTGGTGTCGCACCATGGTGGAGAGGTGATGAAGGGAAAAAAATAAAGTAAGAAATAAAAAGAAGGATGATAGAAATAAAAAAATAAAAAAAGGAAATAAAAAAATGTATAATAAAATAAAAGGATTGAAAAATAAAAGGGAGACAATAATTAAGATAGACTAATGCCTATTTTATTTATAACCACTTTTCTCATAATTGAAATATTATTTTATTTTAAAATATACATTAAACCTTTATAAATTTTCTTAATTTTCTTTAGAATTATTTTTATTTACTTTTTATTTATTTTAATTTATTTAAATTTATTTAAGGCTTTTCAATTATAAAACAATGCAGGGCACAAAGTATTTTTTAATTTATCTCACACAAATATTTAATTTTTTTATAGTAAAAAATATTTTTAAATGGTCCGTAAATTTGTAGGAGTTTGGATGTTATAACCTCCCCTCCTTGAGTACACCCATCAGTGTCCTACACCCAGGTCTCATCTTAAGCACGTCCACGCTCCCATATCACTCGAACCAGAGGAACTGAACTCCCTTAGAGAACCTTCATGCCAAAGTTGACAATATGAATTAAATACTATTCATAGGATGAATTTCCCTTATGCATGATGCCATTAGGGTAAAAAGAATAAGATGAGTCTAGATGATACTGTCGAATTTGAGATATATGGGACACCTTGTAAAAACCCATAAAATTCAAGGGAAATTTTTTCTCAATTTTCTTTGGGATTTTACAAGAACAAAGTTTCTGACGGCAACTGATTCCGAGGCCCGGTGCACCCGGAATAATTTTACGAAGTTTAGCTCGGGTACGTTTAGTGAACGAACGAGCGGGATTTCCTAACATTTGAACCTGTGCTCGAAATCAGTATCTGAGGGCACTGATGAAACCGCAATGCAGGTAATTTCTTAGGAACACATTTTCTGGAGTTGTGTTTGCTCGAGTGAGGTTATTAAAATATTTGGATAAGTAAAGAATAAAATAAAATGATGCCACCAATTTTTTTTTTGTTCAAAGTAGTTTAACCTAAGCTTATTGGATAGAGTTGGCCCCACTGAAGTTCTAAACTTCCCTTGTGGGGATATAATGTGAGGTGGGGCCCACACAAACCCCACCCCTTCAAATTCACTAACCCCCATAACTCTTCCCCGCAAAACCCCCTTCTATTAAATGATGTGACTTCCTTTCACATTAAATCATGGCAATGCTTATTTTAATTTTAGAGTTATGCATTTGAATTTTAAAAATTAAAATGCATGGCATGTTATAAAAAAATAAGAATAACACTTATTTTATTTTGGGGGTTGTTTTGTTGTGTTGGGTTTTTGAGAGAGGGAGCAATCATTCCTCTGAAGAAGTTCATCTTCTACGTTGAAGAACGTGAAGAATGCCACTCTCCGACGAAGAAAACCAACACCAAAGAAAGACGACGTGCCTTTCTACTCCTATCCGCAGCCGGTGTGAGACGCTGCCCCACCTCAGACGATCTCCATCAAGCATGTACGGAACCTCACCTCGTGACGCCGCTTTCTGTGATGCTCTTCGAACATCATCTCGTTATCAAGGTAGGGGTTAATTACTTTTTGTTCGTGAAATATCCTTTGTCGTTATTCGTATTTATTTTTGTGCTGCTTGATATCAACTTATCGGGAGGAGGTCGGACTGCACGAACATGGAAGAATCTCTTCCCCCTTTTTGTTGTCGTGTTGTTGAAGTTCGAAAGAAGGTGGCGTGGTGTGAAGGCACCATGCGGAATCATGCGGCAAAGATGCGCGACGCCGTCACGCTGTGCCGTTGAGGCCAAACGAACCCACGGCCGTAGTCAGGCCACAATGAAGGGGTGCAGCGCCATTGTTCCATGCTGGAGAACCTCGAAGACACCGTGATCGGAGGGGGGCCATGGCAGAGGGGAGCGACGCCATCGTGCCGTGCCGGTCAGACCAAGGCCGCGACATTCGGCCGCGACGGAGCAGGGAGTGGGGGCCGGAACCACCAGCCTCCGGCGCGCCGAAGGGGAGGGACTGCGGGGTCCCGCAGCAGTAGCACGACCTGCCAGCCGGGCCGGCTGATCAACGAAGGGCAGGGGTCGAAATCCTAGGCTGGCCAAAGGTGCGGCCCCCTCACATGGGGGCCGCGATTACACAAATTGGGGGGCAGCGTGCCCCCCCCCCCCCGTCCGTTCAAACGCCCATAACATGGGATAGATACCTCCGATTAACGCACCGTCAGTTGCGATGTGATCATTGGACCGAGAAGGTCTTTTCGGTATATTACACTCACGGTTTTGGAGAACATTGGGTTCGGCCGGGTTGGTTCGAACACGAAATTAACCAGGCCCTCGAAGTGGAAACACTTATAACTTGAGCTCCAGACGTCCGATTGACGTTCCGTGGACTTTGTTGGATTTCTCTTAGTGATAAAGGCCTTTTGGCTTAATCCGGTCAAGGATTGGATGCTGATAGAGTGCAGTCGGGTTGGTTTTGAATTAAAAAACCAACCAGGCCCCTGAAAAAAAAGCCAATAACTCTCAGACCAGGCGTCCGATTGACGCGTCGTCTATCACGTTGAGTTCCTTTTGACGATACAGAACATTGGGATAGATAAAATCCAGACTTCGTGTCAGTTGATGTACCAGCCCCTCGGCTCGTGGAGTGGACCCTCCCCGAATCAGGTTGTTGTGTGTGGAAAACCTAGAGCTGGCTGCGACTACAATGACGATGATGACTATATAGAAATCCTCCGTGGGTTCGACAGTGACGACTACATCACTCTGCTTTCCAGTGTGGATCAGTGCTTACTGATCATGTGTGGGTCAGCCCTCAGCGGTCCTGTGTGGGCCTGCGTATACCGATCATGTGTGGGTCAGATCCAACGTGGGTCATTGTGGGGGTTAATACCCATCGATCCTGTGTGGGTCATTGCGGGGGTTAGTACCCATCGATCCTGTGTGGGTCCGAAGGCTTAGATGAATCAGTGGCTACCTATGATCATCTCTATCATCTTACGATGATTTATACCTGTGTGAGCTGAGTCTTGAATTCAATAAATATGTTCGATATGATTGACTTTCTTTCCTATGTGGATTGAGTTGTGTTATCCTGTGTGGATTGGGTTGTACTCTTATGTGGACGTGATCGAACTTGACATGGATGCTGGATCCGAACGAGAATTGATGACATATGTATATTTATGGGAATATACCTATGTAGTGTTGGATTTTACTTCGTTGCTGTATGTTTCCTTTGTGGATTATCCTTTGTGGATTATGGGAGACTTTCGGGGGTTTCAGGGCCCCTACTGAGTAGCGTATACTCACCCCTGCACGGGAAATGCCCGAAATATGTTGTGTTGGATGCAGACGACGGACAGCGCTGATGATGGTTGAGGCTCATGGAGGGAGACAATACCTGGAGGTGGACCACAGGGCGGGACGTACACGGAGCAGACGGCTGGACCCGTGGATCTTTGGAGACTATCTGTACCCGCCAATCGGGTGGGACATCCAATTGACGGATCGACGTTGCGGCTTTACTTTTTAGTTATTTGACTTCTTTTCCATTTGTAATTTAATTTTAGTATGGGTTTGTATTCTGGCCCACATACTTTTCTGCACTTACTATTATACCCAGTTTTACTTAGTTTTTACTTCTTCTTGCTTACTCTGTGTGTTTGTTTACTTTATAAAGGCAATGCCTTCCCTTTTTATTGGGAATTACGCCTTGGTGCTAGTCGCCAGCCTCTGAGCAATGGAAGGCAGGTTTGGGGTAGTCACAGCACGGGCCACGAGGACGGGTTGTGACAGACCTATTTAATGGAACTATACCTCTAAGGTAACATTTATTGATAGTCTACTAACTGAAATCTCTCCACTATCTCAAAGGACCACACATTTCTTGGTGATAACATCCTCTATATTTTGATCCGCTTATTACCCAAAATTTGTGAAACACATAGAGAGGCTCGATGTACCACCTCTACCATCATAGGTTAGTGGTGACAATCAGTTTAAAAATTTCGTCTGCACTGATATGTATTCATACACTTCTAAATCAGCTAATATTTTTCTGAATTCTCCTGAATGAGATGAGGAACCCATATAGTTTTCTTACCAATATTGTGCCATCATAAAGATGAATGGAACGTTCTACCATACAAGGCCACATATAGATCCAATTTAATTATCACCAAAAAGTAGTTATTATAGGTAGACTAAAAAAGTGTAAGACTTTTCTCATTGGAATCTCCAAACTGAAGGATACAGGCATGTAGCACATCCTTTAACACTAGTATGGTTTTCTCGGACAACCCATCGGTTTGAGGGTGATATGTAGTAGTCAAGAGTACCTGTGAACCCAATTATTTCTATAAACCATTCCATAACCTTAATCTAAAGAGGGAATATATGTCCAAGATAATAAACTAAGGTATTTCAGGATGTCTCACTATCTACCACTAAATAAAACCATCCAAAATCCACAATTGAAAAGGTCTCCCTCATATTTTAGAAGTGCATGACCTTGTTCAATATATCAATAATCACACATACTAAATCGCTTTCTTGATGAGATATTGGAAATCCAATAACGATATTCATGGTGATGTCATTCCATTTCCACATAGGAATGGATAGAGAATGTAGAATTTTTGGAGGTTATTGGTGCTCTGCCTTCACCTACTGACAAGTGGAGCACTGTGTGATGAAACCCCGTATCTGCTTCTTCATACCCAACCACCAATACCGACGACACATGGCTTTGTACATCATGGTTAGTCCAGGATGAACTTTCCATATAGATTTATGATATTTTTTAATCATTTTTTGTTGTATATTTTAAGGTACCCATTCACGTCCTTGGTAAAGAATAGGTTCACCAATATCAATAACCAAAACAAGAGGCGAGTTATATCCGGGGAATATATCCCTCAAAACAGGACCCTCTAGATCATATTACTTTCAAATACAGAATTATTCTAGAAGAGAGGATGTCATTATAATTTCTATTTAAACTAGTTATCTGCACTATTCATGAACCTCTTGATGCAGATTAGAAAACAAATCCATCATTTACCGCTCACTTATGGATGCATGGATGGATTGTGTGTGTATTTTTTTGGACCAAAGCATCATCTACGTTAGTTTCATTACCAGGGGTATAAGAAAGATCAAAATTGAACAATTATATGTATTAAACCCACCATCACTACCTTAAATTCAAGTCTCACTATGTGGGGATATATTTCAAACTTTAATGATCCTTGTAAAAAACAAACCTATCTCCCAAGAAGTATTGTATCCAACATCATAAAGCATGAACCGAAAAATTGTAACTCAAGGTCATGTGTGTGATAGTTTCACTCATTAGGTCTCATATGGAGGGATCCATTAGCCATGACTTTACCACCCTACACCAAAACATCTAACATTATGATTTCGAAATAATAATACTAAATAATATATCTTTTTCCTAGCTTAGGATGAATCAGGATCAAAGTTGAGGTTAGTCATCCCTTTACCTCATAAATTATTTTTCAAAAGATTATGACCAGATGAAATATACACCCTTCTTAGTTAGGTCCATAAGTGGTGCTACTAACCATTAGAAATCCCAGATGAAATGCCTTTAATAGCCATCATGACATTTGAAAATGCGTATGTTTAAAACATTTTTGGAATGTCCCTATAAAACTACGATGCACACCTTTTTTGGTTTAACTAATACGCCCACCTCAAATATTATATGACCCAATAAGTGAACTTTATCAATCCAGAAGTGGAATTTGTTGAGATTTTAATATAGCTAGTTCTCTCTCAGTGTACTTAGCATGATCACAATATGGGTTTCATGGTCATATATGGAGCACGAATAATGAAAAATTTTATAAAAAATAATGAAGGTGTGGATGAAAATATTGATTCATAATAGCCGTAAGGATTTTTGGAAAATTAGTGAGGCCGAATGGATAACTAGATACATGTACAAGACATACCTTCTTTGGAATGTCTTACGTGGTATGTGTGATGGTCTCACACAAACTGGGTGATATCCCAACCTCAGATCAATCATAGAAAAAATAAAAAAACCATATAACTAGTTTTAGAGGTCGACCATATGAGGCATTGGATATCGATTAGTTATCATAAACTAGTTGAGTAGATGATAATTCATGCAATATATGTGAGTACCATCCACCATCTTTCTGAAAAGAACTAGTAAACACCATAGCAATGTAATAGTTCTGAAATAACTCTTAGATTAGAGGTCTGGAAGCTTCTTTTTTAGTTAATATAGCTCAGTAGGTACCATACTATAAGGAGGAATAGACGCTGGTGTCACTCCTAGAACTAGATCGATAGTGAACACCACTTGTTTTATGGGAGCTAAGCCAGAGTCATTATTTCGGAAGATTTCAATGAAATGGTCTACAACATGAGGGAATTCGCTAAGCTGAGATTCCTAACTGCTCATGAAGAGACTTACTAACTGAGTTGTCACTCTGCCCGACATTCTTGTTTATGTACAGGTCAATCTTCATATATATCTCATTCTCTTATGTGTAGAAATATTTCACCCTCAAGAAATGTGATGGACACTCATTGATAATAGTAATCCACTTTGGAATGATAAGGAGCATGGTAGTTCATACAAATAATGTTGTCGATACCAAACATATCGAGGATGTCAAAATTCCAAAATAAATGATACCCACCTACCTCAAGGGAACTATTGGAACTGTAATATTCCCTCTATCCTGACCCTTACTGGATTGTCAAGATTAATGATACCACAAGGGTAATTGATTGTAAAATCAAGAATTTCTGCAAAAATATTAGATAAAAAGGATTATGATACACTGATATCAAAAAGGTGAAAAACAACAGTAGAGGATACCAGAGTAATACATATAATTATAGATGGCCATGCATTATACTCTTATGGTACTGTTTTCATTGCTTATACAATACCTAAAACATTACCTATTGATGCTTCCTGACTGGCCAGAGAAGGTCAGCTCTGTTGATGTTGATAATCTATTACTTGATTTCCTTGACCATGACATCCACCCTTACCTCAGCCAGATCAGCTGATAGAAAACAAACATCTAGCCTGTTGTGGATTCAAATATCTTGTACCTGATATAGGTACCAATAAAAATCATATTCCATGGTATAATAATGAGAAAAAAACACATAAATGTTGAACCTGACCCATCTTACTGAAAACTTGACACTCTATCGGGTCTTTCGTGCACTAAGTCTTCTTATGGAAAACCCCTTCCACACTGATGATTGGTGAAAAAACTATCAAAAAATGCTACATGATTGGGATTTCTCTATGTTCACATTAAAAATGTTCCTTCCTATTGCTTTAACAACTATATACCCATCTCAGAAGTGAAAAACGCTAGATCCTAGTTTTAGATTCCTTGACATTTCATTTTGAGATTAGAGCGTGATTTACAATATCTATCATAGTTGTCAAAGGAGTGTTGTTCGCTTGGGAGAAGATGACATATATGAGTCCATCATCAAATAATCTCACAGTGTTTTTTCATCATTAGTAAGAGATGGAGAAAATTGATTAAGATCTATGAAATGAGTAAAATTCCATAACAATGTCATAGGTCCCCTCTAAAGATGTATGAATTCCCTTCGACAATTATCTCTTAGAGACTACGAAAAAAATGATCATAGAATGATTTTTTTGAAATTTTAGACAAACCAAGCCTCTGATTTTCTCCGCCTAAGAAATTACATCCCACTGATACTTGGTAGTGTCACGAAGCATGTAGACTACATGTTTGACCTGCCTCTATGGAAACATCTCAATATGGTCAATGATTGACTTCGTGGGTTCTATCCCTGACTCTGCAGTATGAGGACCACCACTAAATAAGAATGTGGGATGGTGCTGCTAAAAAAAGTCCAATGTAATCTCAGACAGAGATGGGGCATGTTTGGGAACAATTTGAATTTCCAGTATAAACATGATTAGACTATCCCTGAAACGAGGGTTGGGGCACATCAGATGATGGATAGGAGTTCGTATCACATGAGGTTAATTGGTGGTACTACAGGTAATAATATAAAAGACACTACAATATGAACGTCTAGTGGTTTAGGACCCAACATCTCTGGAATGTGCTCTTCACTACTCTCCTGAGGTACAACATGAATACATCACATCAACGATTGTCTATAATATCCATACACACACCATTTTACATAAATTCATTATAAATGAGTAAAAGGAGGTAAAGTTTCAGTAAATAGGGTAGGTACATAGCTTACCTTGGAGAACTACACAATAGATAGCCTACACTAAGAGCCATGTCCATATAAGGGAGATAAAACATAGAAATATCACTAATACTAGACGTACATCTCATTTCATAGATAAATTCAAGTTAAAATCTTAAAAAATATCACAACTTTATAATTAACAAATAATCACTTCAAAATTTTACAGCTAGGAACAACCACACTGACATGAAAATAGTTAGATGCACGCTGAAAGTAGATCTAGTATGGAAATATGCAATTCATTTTAATACCTATGTTGCATTATGTGATGAATTTAAATCCATCACCCTTGTATCATCGGGCTGCAATGGTAAAACCTAGTATCTCAATAATACCAATATCAATAACAATACAAAACAAGTGTGTTTCACATCCGTGAAATTGAATCGACAATAATTGGTATAATCAATAACTACAATCCCAACCCAGGAATTTGGGTTTCCCTTATACAAGGGTTAGCTACACCCAATCATCAGGTAATGTAAAAAATCTTATATCCTAATTTTTTGTCTAACCAAAAAATTTATAAAAAGGAAAAAGAACCATCAGATACTACTTTGTATCATCCATAAACTGGGAGCCATTGGAAAGGTTCTCTAAGCCAGGTTGGCCACATAACCTCAAGAATATCTCCCTGAATACAAAAGGCTGCCGAATATTAGTGATTTCTTTTTTAATGTGTCCATTTGAGAGACTATTCCCTCATAGGTAACATGTAATACACAGTGCGAGAAAATTATTTTATAACAAGTAGCGTAAGTATATAAATAAACAATTTACAACATGGAAAAATAAATAATCCCAACTAAAAAAATGGAAAGTGTGTAAGGTGATAAATATAACTAGATACAAATTGATGGCATACTATGATGTCTGTAAAAATGTAAATGTATGAAAAGAAGGAATACAATCATGATATCAAAGCTGTAATGAAAACGACACAAAGTGAAAAAAACTGAATCTTGAGTAAAAACTCAGTCCTCAACCTCCAATCTCTATCTTATGAAGTTAGAAACATTTAAGAATTATAAGTACCATTCTTTGCTTTATCCATACCTGCAATCATATAATCTACTCGATTACCAACTGATTCCGGAGTATGGTGCGAGTTAAAATCACAGTTGGCTGATACCCAAGGTATCTAAACTTTTCCATTTTGTGCTGTAAACAATAGCATTGTGCCAATATATGATAAACGAAATAAATGAAATAAAGAAATACAAATAATGGTAACTTGGTCCATGTTTACAATGAAACCCATCACATACTTTATGCTACAGTCAAAGCAGAGAATTAGAATAACGTACGTCTATAAATATGGACACACTTATATAATAAAATAAAACAAAATACATACTAAAAAAATACCCCCAAGCTTGTGTTATAGCTCGAGGTTCTATTTAGGTGTCAAAAAAGTGTGATTCAAGGCACTAGAGAGGTATCACAATTCACAAAAAAAATCATAGTTTCCTCAATGAAAACCTTATTCACATTATCATTATTATTATATTAATGTTTAGAGTTAGATTATGAGCCCATCCTGAAGGTATCTCTATGGTACATCTTTAACAAAATATTGTTAGATGTGTTTTGATATCAATATAAACATTATCGTTTTAATTGACCATTAGTTTTTCTATTTAATTTTAATTATGATAAAAAATTATTCAATATTAACATTGTGAAAAATTTACTTATTTGATATCAATTATACCCTAAATTAATAAATTAGAAATGTTTAGACCATATCATAATTATTATATATATTTAATTTTATTTATGATTTTTAAATAATTTATTAATTCATTATTATAATAAAATAACAATTGTGTCACTTTTGATAATATTCAATTCATTGATTTTTAAAAATATCAAGATAAGGAGTTATCCTCAAACAAATTATTTTATTCTATCCTTAATGGGTCATGTTCATCTATATAATCTATATTAAAAAATAATTAGGCCAAATTTTGTTTATTTTAATAATTTATTAACATTTATTTGATATCATTGTTATTAAAATAATAACTAACTCAATATTGTTTAATTATTTAATATACTTATTTTTAGAATAATATTTTAAATAAAATTTGATTTTTAACATAAATTTACAATATTTAATAAGAACATTTTTAGAGGAATTTGTCTTTTGTAAAATCTAACATTAAAATTGTTATACTAATTAATGTATGAATGTGACAACATTAAAATTATTTTAAATAAAATAATATAAAAGTCATAACCTATTCTATAAGGATCCAAATAGTAACTATATTGACCTTTTTATGATTAGGGTCTATATTTAGTTGAACAATAAGATTTGGTCATGTGTTTGAACCTTTTTATAGTTATTTGGATTTTTACAAAAATTGTTTCACTAATTTCTCATCAATTAATTAATTTTTACATCATCAAAGAATATCACATAAATGAAATTATTTAGTTCATAAAAAAAAATAAGTTACAATAATTTATTTAATTATTTTATCTTCCATGAAATAATTATTTTCAAATATATCACCAGGTTATCCATATGTTAAAATTATTATACTTAAAAGAAATGTGAGTTTGAGAATTTGTCACTTTAATTGCTTTTATAAATATCTATTCCATTATTATTGTCAAGTGGACATTAAATTACTTGTTTATAAAAATAATTATATTAATAGTAGAATGATATTCATCAAATAGGATTTTGGAAGGGTTTTGTGTATTTTTATTATCCTTATAATATAATTTGTTATAGTAATTTACCTACTTTAACTTTAGCTATGTCAAATAAAAATTATTGTTGTTATTATTATCAATATCAAAATAATAAAATTAATCTATTAATATAATTTGGACCTATAAATTCCAAATTTTGAAACCTTTTTTCATAATTCAAATCATTGAATTGGCAGGAATTTATTTAAAATTATGTTCTGTTGTCAAAAAACAATAGCGTAATTTTAAAAAGAAAAAACTTATCTATAGATTGACATGTGTATATGTCGAATTTAAAAGTTAAATTACTTCAAATTAATAAAATTGGACATAATGAAAAAATATATTCTATTTATACTTTAAAATCATTAAATATTGTTATTTTTCCATATAAAAATTTTCAATGGTAAAATATGTTTTCAATTATAATTTAGTGTATTTTATCTATTCATCAAAACAATATAGTTATTAGAAAAATATAGGAAATTAATTAAAAGTAAATTTTGATGCCTGGATTCTAAAAAAGATGTTTATTTTTCCAAATATAATAGAAAAAGGTGTTATAACTACAAAACTCTATTTGTTGAAAAATAATTATTTTATCTAAAAAATCGAATTTGTTCTCATATGAGGTCTATAAAATATATCTAAAAATTTATAATATTTTATAAAATTTAAAATGTGGTTAACACTATTCATAAAATCTAGTTTAAATCCCACTAAATAATAATATTTTAATAATATATCATTTTTTAGTAAAACATGGTATTGTGTACAATTCAAGCTATCGATAATGGTCACTCTTGCATATAACACAATCCAAGAATAATGTTGTGTATACTGCAAGAAAATATATTGTTGTGTATGGAGAAAGATAATATTGGTGTAGCATATCATCTATGACATCATAGAAATTAAAAATAATCTATCTCATAAAATCATGGGGTGTCACATTCTACCCCCCTTAAAATGAATTTTGCCGTAAAAATTAGTCTTGGTTATAAATGGTTTATTACATGAATATTTCTTTCATGGAAACCCTCATTTCAAAATGGAATACTAAAACTTAACTTAAAAATGAATTTTAGATACAAATCTGTTACCCATGTTTACTCATCACTAGGATTCCACATAGATGAACATAGCTAGGAAGTGAAAAAAATGATATGGAAGAGAAATCTAACCAACATGTTATGATGGATAGTGATAGAAAATAAGGTTTGGATAATTTTAACTATCATAATTCCATACATCATTGATGATTTAAAGGACCATCTGATTCATCGGATTAGAAGGTTCTGGGATAACATTTTTGGTTTCAAGAAACTTTTCCAAAAGTTGATGGATTTTTGCATGAAGAAAAATGCATTCTTGATTTCAGTATAATATCACCATGGGTTGTTCCCTGAAATATATTTACTCCATCTCTTATTTAATGTAATTAAGTTAAATTTTTCATTTTTGAAGTAATAGCAAATCATGCGATAGAATAATTGGTCATTCCATCTATCTCAACAAAAAGGTTATCCTAGGGTATTAAATATGAATAAGTACACCTATAGTGAGATGATATATTTATATATTAAACATATACATGAGTATAACTCCTACTATCCATAAATGTATAACCTTAAAATCCATCTTAAATCTAAAAACATTAGAAATATTTGAACTAAATTGACTTAACATTTATCTCCCAGATATCATTAGGTAGTTTTTGGATGTCACATTCCAGACATTTGAATAACATAACCATTTATTCTCTTAAATGGTTGTAAGAATATAAATTCCCATAGATCCATAGTTAAAACATGCATTATATAAATATTAACTCTTTCTAAACAAAAAAATTCTAAAATATATATATAATCTAAGAACGATATCACTTTGTCTTTATATCAGTACTGAGGTAATTAATAATTTTATGCAACTCATTATCTTTTTATCCCACCATTATCCACATATCACATGTTTTCCAAAAATATTTGAATTACTTTACATGTTTACCAGTTCTATTGCATATATACTTTTAAATACTTATGGAAAAAAAATACTCTAATAATCCTTAGATATATCTTAATTCCATAGTAACATAAAATTTCTTATAAAACAATATTTTTGATAAACATGCAATCATTCCACTGTCTTCGTAAACCATTGATCGAGCTTCATTGTTTTATTCCTAAATAGTTATTTCATATCATATATCAAATGCAGTCTCTTCATCTTTATCTACATAAGTAATACTCATACAACCATGATGATTCTCTTTGTGATATTTTACCTTAGGGAATTTATTTTCAGTAATCTCGTACATTCAACATTTAAAACATTTAACCATTGTTTATGTCATAGAAATACCATTATCCTTGACTATAATGTTAACTGAACCATTTCCTTTTCAATTACTAGATTAGTGTGATTATTTTACAAAAACAAATCATTTATAGTTCCTTTAAAAAATTCTTTGAGATTCCTCTCCCCACATTATTTACATGAGGAAAATTGGACATTATTTCCTCTATTATCACCATGAAACTCTATCTTTATATTATTAGATGGGTTCCTAAACTCACCAATGTTTAGATTACTGACCATATTATGGTATTTATGATTAGTAATAATAACAATGTTTCATCTTCCAACTCCCATTTCATTTGATTCCTCATGAATAATATCATTCCATTTTCCCTCATATTCTCAATTAAAATGAATCCTAATGTTTCAATCAATTTTATAAAACCCAGAAAGAATAGTGTGAGAGGAAAAAATAATACTAGGAAAACAACATAATAAAAGGGGATTAATTTCAATATATAACATCATAGGTTTAATTCTAGGCTATTCATGATCATTACCTTAATTCTTGGAATAAAACCTATAGTTAGACATACCCATACGGGCATCCCTAAACATTATTTATAAACAACTCTAGGGATCTCACTAATGTATTTTTGAATCATAGATTCCAAAGGTTAACTAAACCATTGCTCTGATACAAACTATAACAACCCATTCTTGACAAACATGTATATGACATTACTTTTACAGATTATATAATACATGACACAAAAAGACACCCAAAGGCAGTATTAGTTTATTGTGTTTGGAAACATGAAACATAATCATATAAATTGGGGAATTATCTTCAACATATCCCATAAAGATCATCCCCTTTTTTCCAACCTAAAATCATTCTTTATATCTTAGGGAAAAGAAAAAATATGAAAAGGGTGAGCTCAAATGCTCATTATGGATAAGCATTGAAAAATCAAACATAACATAATTGTATGAATGTAAAAACATGAACATAAATTTTTAATATAAGAAACATGTGTTTTGAAATAAATATTGGTCGTATGCAAGGCACATATCATAAAAAACATTATCCATGATAAAATAGAATTTGAATAAAACATGAAATTGTGGAAATAAATTAATCCCACAAAATGATTTCTATAGTAGGCAAGGAATATCTTCCAAGATCATTGTAGTGGAAAATGTCCATTACTGAATCAGGTTTACTTGGCACTTCATCAATGTCTAACTGAACCTGATTTACATCTCATTCCAGCCCTATATTACTAAACTGAATTTATTTTAGTTTCACTTATTTAAATATCATGAGATATAAATATTTACCCAATTTATTAGAGGGAGATATAGGTCTCACCAATCTCATAATTAAATCATTCTTACATGTACCACAAAAACATATATCATTCATCATAGCATAACCCAATAAATAAAATAGTTTTATTAAAAATCATTCAATCATAATCCATATAAAAGAAATGGATTTCATAAAAATTTCTCCATCAGAAAACAATAAATTAAACATAATAATAGGTATTTAAAAATAACCCTTTGTTATCTTAAATGAAAAATATTTTCGATAAAACACTTGAACATAATTATTGAAGAAAATGTCATTTCTTTTCAAAAACAAAACGTTATCTTTTTTCAAAATTTCATGACATTTTAAATGGTAAGAATTTAGTTGAAAATAAAATTGAAATATCTTATTGGAATATTTATTTAAATATGTAATTTTTATGACATAGAAATCCATTCATGGAGTGTTTGTTAAAAAAACATTATATTCATTCTTTTTTAGGAAAAGTTAAAAAGTACCCCGTATTGTAAACAAAAGGAAGATTACTTCCAAACCATTTAGTAAAAGTCAATAATGGGTAAAATGACTTTAAATATACATAGAAGAATATGAAACAATTTATGAAAATATATTTAAAATACTAGGACATGTATAAGAAATATACCACAGTAAATACTTATGTATAAACCATCTCAGATAAAAATGAGATTGAAAAATGTTCCCCTTCCATAGATCTGATATGCTTCGTATCTATCGGAACCACTCTATAATTATTTAAATAATGTAACTGATTAATTCCATAATAATAATAATTTTTATGATATAATTTAATAACAAATTTTCATCTATTTATAAGTAACATTTCATTGTTACTTGTTATTTTGGTATTAACTACTTTATGTTCTTACAAATGTTTTTTCGGATTATTTCTTATTACTATTTTTATTTAATTGTTATATCATTTACAGTATGGTATTAGTATAGTATATATCATTTTATTTATTCAAATAATTTATATAATAATGATTTCTTGAAGATTATATAGAAAGAGTTACATCACACCATGGAGGAGGAAAGCCGTACGTATGCACAAGAAACAATATCATTCCTATAATTGTTTAATGGTACTAAAGTGGATGGTGTATAGTATATCATAATCAATATCATTTTATATTAATCATATATATATATATATATTTATTAATTCCACCATTATACCCATCAATGTAAGGTGGGGTTGAAAAATAGATCACACCACGATGTAGAGACTGTAAGTCATACGTACATACACATGGTGATTTTATTTTTCATAGGATGAGTAGAATGAGTAATATGGTTGTTTATTAATCATAATAACATCTCAGTATATATTTACTACTTGAGTTATTACCTTATAATTAAAAAATTCATGAGGTATAAGAATAAGTAGAAAGTAGTTTGAAAGAATCGGTAAATGATATTACATCTTCTTCGAAGTGCGCCATATAAATATCCTCTTGTAGCATTAGATTTGGTCTTTATAGAATACCAGGTCCTCTATAATGTTTCGACCATAGTTTATAAGGGATATGTTCAGGTTATAGTTGATATTGAAAGCCTAAAATGAAGTGAAGTGTTGAGGGAGGAAGATAATTTTTATAATTGAGGTGAGGGGTCTTTAAGGAAACCAAAAAAATATTAACATATAATAATTTGAAAATCAATCTAAATGCCTCCAAATAGAGATATATTAGAATATATGATATATTTATATTTATTTATCATCAACTGATAATATTTAGACATGTTTTTATGTCAATTTATACATTATCATTTTAATTGACAATTAGTTATTCTATTAAATTTTAATTATGATAAAAAAATTTCAATAATAAAAGGGTGAAATATTTACTTATTTTGTATAAATTATACCATAAATTAATAACATAGAAAATTTTAGAGCATATAATAATTATTATATATTTCTAAAATTGTTTTATGATTTCTGATTAATTTTTTAATAAAACTATTTTAGCAAAATAACAATTGTGTCACTTTTGACACTATTCATTTAATGGATTTTTAGAAGTATCAAGATAAGGTGTTATCTTAGAAAAAATATTTCATTATACCCCTAATGTGTAATGATCATCAATAAAATTAATTTTACAAATTAACTAGAACAAATTATATTTATTTTAATATTTTTTCTAATATTTATTTGATATATCTGTTATTAAAATAATAACTACATCAATATTGTGTAATTATTTTATATACGTATTTGTAGAATAGTGTTTTTAAATAAAATACTATAATTGATATAAATTGAATACATTTAATAAGAATATATTTTGTTGAATTTATCTTCTGGAAAATATAATATTATAAATGTTATACTTATTAAATTATGAGTGTGACAACTTTAACATTACTTTAAATTAAATACAATAATAGTCATAATCAATTTTACATGGCTTTAAATTGTCATTATCTTGGCCTTTAGATGATTATGGTCGATATATACTAGAAAAATAATATTATGTCATGTTTTTGGACCTATTTATGGTTATTATTATTTTAATATATATTGTTTCACTGATTTCCAATAAATTAATTGATTTTAAATCATCATAGAATAAAACATTAAGGCTATTATTTATTTCCAAAAAATTAAAATTAAATTACCATGATAATGTAATTATTTTATTTTTAAATTGATTATTTATTTTATAATTTATCACCTAGTAATACCAATATTATATTTATTATACTTATAAGAAAGGTGAATTTGATATATTGGCACTTTTATTGGTTTTATTAATATCAATGTCATTTTCATTATTACGTGGAGATTAAATTACTTAGTTTAGAAAAATTGATGTAAAGGGTAGAATTATAATCATAAATAGGAATTTTTAGGTTTTTGGATAATTGAATTGTCCTTATAATATTATTTGTTACCCAAATTTTCATTATTTTCCATTAACCATATTAAAAAATAATTACTATAGTTTCTATTCGTAATATTAAAAAAATTATAATAACATATTAACATAATATAAACCCACCGATTAAAAATATAAAATCCATTTTTCATAATTGAGAACATTTAGTTGGATGAAAATAATTTAAAATTAATTTCCGTTGTCAAAAAGAAAAATCAGGATTTTAAGAGGAAAAAACTTATCAAAAAATTAACATGTGTTTATGTCCAATATAAAAGTGAAATTATATTAAATGACCAAAATTGGATTAAAAGATAATAATATATCTCATTTATAATTTAAAACCATTAAATTATATGATTTAACAATATAAATTATTTCAATGTAAAAAAGTTATTTTCAATTAAATTTCAACATATTTTTAATAATCTTGAAAATATGATAATTATAAAAAAATGTCAAAAATTAATCCATATAAAATTTTGATGTCCATATTCAAGAAAATAAGTTTATTGTTTCGAATAGAACATATAGCTTTTTAGAAATTAATTTTTAAATTTTTGCGCCATCAAAAGGTAGCTAAATATAATTTTTTTTTGAAAAATACTTATTTTATCTGAAAAATTGATTTTTTTCTCATATCATGTCTATAAAATACATAATATAAATTATAATGTAATATAAAATTAAAAAATATTGTTAATAATATTCTTAATTTCTTTTTTAGATACCATAAATAAATAATTTAATAATATATCATTTTTAGTGAAACATGGTATTGCGTACAACTCAAGAGATCGAGGAGGGTCTCTCTTGCAAGTAATGCAAGCCAAGAATAGTGTTGTGTATACATCAAGATAATATGGTGTTGCTTATAGTGCAATAAAAAATTGGTGTATCATAAAACATAAGGCATCAGTGAAATTAAATATAATATATCTCATATAATCTCGGGGGGTCACAATTATGGGAAACGAAATGTTACGTAATTGTAAAAAATTATATTAAAGGGTAATAAAATATGTTTAAGTGTAAAATAATTTTATTTATGGGTATATTTAAAACAGCATAAAAGAAAATACAATGTTTAATTAAGGTAAAAGACGTTAAGTAAGGGTAAAACAAAGTTATGTAAGGGTAAAGATATTTTCAAGGTCATCCAAAGGATATGTAAAATATATAGAAATAATATAAGATTTCGATTGATTTTTTTATTAAAAATATAAATTATTAAAAAATAAATAAAATAAATAAATTTATTGACATATAATATAATGTAAATAAATGAAAAATTTGGGTGGAATTTTAAATATGAGAAGAATAAAATATAAATAATAAAAATTCATACAAATAATCACGTAGATCAAAGATACCGGTCATTTATTTTCAATAAAAATTACAATATAGATAAATTTTTGATGAATTTATACCTGTTACCAAAAAAATATCAATGATTTAAAAATAATTTCAATGAGATATTAAATTAAATATGTTAAATATATTTTTAATTGATTATCACCTAAAAAGATATATTAAAATTATATTACTTATATAAAAAATAGTAATATTATCTCTAAAATAACAAAATCTTTGAAAAGAGAAATGAGATATAAATATATGTTACCTGCAATATCAAGGGATTACTAAATGATTTTTCTAATATTCCTTCCTAATGAATGTTCCTTTATCCACGAAACATGTCTGAAATTTCATCATCAATATCATTTTATATTCTTTCCATGTAGGGATCTTGAATATTTAATCTTCATATTCAAATTATCATAAAAAAAAATTATTTTATTTTTAGAAAAATTATATACAACTAGAAATTTGATGGATCAGGAATAGATAATTTCTGTTATGGGTTACCATTATAAAAGGTATATAATTATATTCAAACTAATTTAGATTTACTAGTATCATATTAATTTCATCATTTTTAACACTACTTTTACAAAAAAAAACAATTTATGGTAATACATAATAAATTAAAATATAATGTAATCAATCTCACATATATCTTCAATAACTCTATAATATACAACTTATGTAGAGATTGGGGTTATTTCATTTTTTACTCAAGAAATGAATTTTTTCAACAAACACTAATACAATTATATTGTTAACTACATTTTTGTTGATATTTGGTATTAATTTTATTGTAATTAATTTCATACCCAGACCATTTCATCACATTTAAACTCACCCCACATGCAATCCATTAAATTATTTTGGGCGCTACTAATATGTAACACCATGATATTTAAATATTAAAAAATTGGGTTTAATGGAGTAAATGAAACCCTACCCCGAGCTTTGAATATAATTTCACACACTGATACATTAAAATATAAATATTTTTAAATTAATTCAATCCCTTCAGCATCTTTTGATACACTCAACATCGAGTTTAAACAAAACACAATACTCGATTAAAATATTTTTATTTAAAACATGCTAATTATAACATATCCAATAAGTTAAAGGGTAATAATAATAATATAAATTTATGAAAATATAGGTTTTAAACAAAATTTTTGATTATATATTTATTTAAAATAATAATTATAAACATTTGAAATAATAATAAATTGTGTATGTGAAACTCTATTTTTTTATTGAAATATCACTATTCATTTAAAATATTTACAAAGTTAAATTTTATTTTAAATTGGTTTTATAGTAAAATTATTTTAATTATATTACAATATAACGAATCTATGTAATTTTAATAAAATTAATATTGATTTCAATTGGAATTGTTTTTAAACTTTTTAATGTTTTCTTGTGAATATTTTTTTTAAATGTTTTTGGGGTTAATTGAAAACAGAATTCCACAAATTATATGAATTAAATTGTTTAAAATGGAATAAATATTTTTAATAATAATTATTTATATTATCTAATAAGATAAAGATAAAATTTAACTATTATTTATAGTAACATAAATGATAGTTATGTATTGTCCTTAATGTCAAAACAGGTTTATAGGGGGAGGGTTTAAACATTGATGATTAGTTTTAAAATGAAATTAATATTTTCCCTAACCCACTGTATCACCATATAAACACCTTATAACCTCTATTATCCTATAATGTACCATTTTTTGGATTTTTTCATGTGAGAAACATGGGTTGACATTTTTTTTTGAAAGTTTAAATTTATGTCATCTCCCTCACTTAAAAAGCTCACTTCATACCATCCCTTCTCCACACTAATCAAGCCCTTTGACTCAATATGAACCATAAAATATATATACCAAAAAACTTGTGCCCCATTATAGAGATAATTTTAATTTGAAAATAGTAACCCTGGGATCCTTTATTGGATATCTAATGGAGGTTTCTCTAAGATAAAGTAATAGTATTAATGAATCTATTTCATTTTATTTCTCCTTTTCACACCTTATAATATTTATAAATTCATCAAATATATATAAAAAATTTTCTTAAATATATATTTTTATTTTTATGTAATAATATTTATACACCTCATCATCTATCATCTTGGATTCAAAATCGTTCAACGTGTGTTCCAAAAACATCAAGCTCATGAACCAATGTTACTTATTTTCCCTCAACACCTCTCACAATAGTATGTAATGTTTGATTTAATATATATATTTAATTTTATGATTAAATTTTATTTATTTAAATATATTATCATATATATATAGCTTTTTATATTTCATTCACATTAAAATACAATATTTTATCATTTGTGAATGGTGGAGTATTGCCTCACAAAGTGATTTTCATCACTTTTTTATTACAATTTACCAAGAAAGTAATGTGGTAAAACATGTATATTTGTAAATATGGAATGATATTGAATATTTAAAATTTATATATCACTTACTTCCTTACCCTCTAACCTGTTTATGGAATGATATCATCACTCAGGCATACATACGACTTACGGTCTCTAAAAAGTGATGCGATTCATTTTCGGTGTCCAACATTGTAGAATAGTTATACAAATGTATATAATGAGTAAGTATGATATTTATAAAATTAGTATTATTATATGGATGTTGTATTTATATATATATACTATATTGGAATTGGAACATTCTTGATAAAACATACATGAGAAAAGAAGTAAATTATCATCGGAAAAAATGAAAATTCAGAATTATTATTAAAAAAACATAATAAAATTTAATAATAGTATCATATATGAGAGTAATAATTTGAATATGGTTATTTAATAAATTAAAAAAAATTATGAAAAAAATTATACAGTTGTTAAAACATGTTCAATACGAAAAAAGTGTGAGGTATGAGACCTCATCTCAATTTCGATTCAATGATTCATATTCTAATGTTATAAACCTAATTTATTTTATATGACAAATATAATGATCTGTTTTCATGTAGTATCATGATTTTTTTTTCAATGTATTATTTTTTTGATATTTGAATGAGGAAAATTTTAACCAGTTTTCAATAATGTGAATGAAATGTTTTTAACATATACAGAATATAAAAATTTTCAATCCATCATTAATATTCAACCTTTTGAATATTAATTTCTAATTTTAAAAATTTATTTTCAATGAAATGGATTTTCAAAATATTTTTGTGATGTTTTGGTCAAAAAAATATTTTCAATGTTAAAAGGTTTTTCCCTTTACAATTTTTTCAGTGACATTACTATGGTTTTTTTATCGAAAACAAAAATATTTATTATACATATGATCACCTAGGTATATGTTTTATTGAATCAATCCATGTTATGTTTCTATATGGTTTACGATCAGTTTGATAAGGGAATGTATAAACATTTTATTTCTAGATTAATTTTTAAAATCATTATCTTTCACGTGAAATATTCAATTTCTTATTTTTATTAGAAATTAAATTTACACTAAATATCCATATTATTAATCATTTATATACTTATTAATTTAACAATATTTAAAATATACTTATGATATTATAATTTCAATGTAATAAGATGGACTAAGGAACTTATTATTAATATTTATACCTTACTCAATATAGAAATTTATTGATAAGGTGTATTGTTCAAGAATTAAATTGATCATTAAATATATGATGAATGAATTGGACATAAATATATAGGAGGAGCCTAGTTATAGATAGCCCCACATTGTATTAGTAGTCTAATGAGATGAATCAATTGGATTGTCTTGGTAAAAAAGGAATTTCATTATATACCAAATGATGATATGGATATTAGCCATTTCAAGTAATCAATAATTTATTTACCTAAAAGTGAAATATACTGTTCATATAAGGGTCAATCACTCGAGATGGCTACTTAGAACTCAAATATTTTTCTATTTTTATAATTATAAACTAAATAATATAAAACTACTATACTTATATAAATCGAGGGAATTGAAATTCATGAAATAATAATAATATATATATATATATATTAAATTTAATATAGAATGATGTTTGTAAGAAATATATAATCAATTCTTATAAGGATTTTATGGTTGTTGAAATCATTATTTATAATAATTCCCAATTTTTAATTCAATGTAGTGATCACGACCTATCACACTACACCTTGTCATTTGAAATGTCATTACCCAATACTGAGAATATTGTATATGAGGATAAATGAGATGAAGAACCCAATGGTAGAGAAATTGTGGCAGTATGTTACCATAATAGATTTATCCACCATTGAAATTACAAAAATAAAATAAATAGATAAAAAAATAATCATAATAAACTCATTGTAAACACCATTTCATTCATTAAACAAGTGTTGAGTCTAGTTTTCCATTTTTAGATGAGCTTATAAGGGAACAACTGTGGGAGAAACACATGAAATAAAAAAATAGTAAAAGAAGATAAATGAATAGAATAAAAAAAATTTAGACTAATATATATTGAAATTATTAATAACTATTAAAAACATATACTCCACATCATCCCCAGAAAATGGCTACACGTTTTCATAGGAGAAATGATACATATTGTTTGGTAGGGTGATAATGAATTCTCTCCAAAAGTAATATCCATATAGTTCTATATATAAGTGATAATAAATGGACTAATTTATATTAGGTGTCTTAATGAAATTTGTTTCTATTTTTGTCATCCTTATACCCTGAGAATGTGAGATTTATTGGCAACTAAATATAGGATTCATCGGAGATTTAATCTGATAAAATAATTATGTCCTTGTGTCTCATACTATCCCACATCTTCACATACAAATGACATTATAACAATGAAAACGTTCAATTCATGCATTCCACCCTTAATAAAAGATTCAACATAATTTCATGAGAATCTATAAACAAAATTTCAAGCATTTTGGACTTGTGGTTTAGATGATATGAATTAATGACTAAATGGAACCATCTCTCCCTCATGATACCTACCATATTCCACATGTTGGAACCATTCAATGAAGTCTTTATGAGAGGATTTTGACTTCAAACTCATCATGGATGAACCTAGTTGAATCTTGATTCATATGACATTAAAATCAATGAATTTGGATATTTTTATCCTAATTTATATCTATATTACTAATATGGGGTTCACTCTGCTGGATAGTTCACCATTCGACAAAGAATGTTTAATTTTAGCCTCTAGATGCTTGAATAAAGACTTGGGCCAGTTGAAAAATATATATCCAATGAACATGTATATCCTAAAAAAAGAATAACTATATTTTTATCAATATTTAAATAGTTCGTATTGAAAAATATAACTGATTGACAACAGTTAAAATTCCAAAATTTACCATTTTTTCATTTATGAACAAAATACAAAAAAACATATAAATATGAAAAATTATCATTAAATAACACTATGTTTGGATTTTAAAAAATGAATTGTAGACTAAAATATATTAAAATATTAGCTTCATCACTCCCCCACACATTATCATTAAACTTCTGACCATTTCTCATATATTCAAATTAAAATATACACAATAATTAAAAATGATAAAACATCAACGATCAATACCAAAACCAAATTCCATCATGTATATTCCATGAAAAAAACTATTTACTTATCATTAATCACATTTACTTTTTTTTCCATCCTCAAATATCCATCAATTCGCTAATCAGAACCTACATCACATTAAAATTTATATCACTCTTTACTCAAGAGAAAATAAATTCATATATATTCTAATACTTGGAAAATGAATGTATCACTATAGCTAGTGAAAATTAAAATTTATCAAAATTGTGATTCATTAAAAATAATTCAATCATGATGAATTATTCAAGGTATATTCTATGGACTAGGTTTAGTGGGAAAATGAATGAAAACTTTTATGGTCAGAAAGAGGATGTTTGAATCTTGAGTATAATGCATGAATAATGAAGTAAAAATACAGGATAGACATCACTAAAATCCCCTTACCATAGTGAAACAAAAAACCACCACATTTTTTTGATATGTGAAACGAGTCTATCTGGGATTACAAATAATTATATCATTGACATTCTCTAATTTTTTGTAATGCTCCAGAAAGGAAGAGCCTTATTTTATTAAGGTGTTATTGATTTTTTTTCATAGAAGATGAGAATATAAATGATTAAAAGTAATTAATTACAAAAATAAACTTTATTTTATAGTGAAAAATGACTCATAAAAAGAATTTCAAGTTGATAAATAATCTCATATTCATTTTTTTTATTTTTTTGAATTAAAACCGGATGAAACAAATAAAGAACAATGACCTGATAAATCAAGAAAAATTATTCAATTCTCCACATAGAAAAATATTGACACACAACACACACCACCCAAAAATAAAACACACCCCAAATAAGTCACCTGAATGTCCCTTACCAGACAGTCAAACATTAAATATCCATGAAAACACACTAAGATTGTGGGTAGGTATGGAAAAATTGGCTTGAAATGTGGCTTAAACAAATAAATAAATTCTGGGAATCTATGGAAAAATTAAGGATAGATGTAACTATGGGTATTAAAATAAATTCTGGCTATAAAAATAGATTCCGAAATCATATAAAAATCATTCCATGAAGTCTAAATCGTTGAAGAAGAAAAATCACAAGTTCTTGTTCTCACATAAAATTCATGTTTCCCTCCAGAATGTGTGGGTATTAGAAAGAGTAAGTCAAATAGGATAAAAAATTTATCCAAAGAATAGTAATTATTTTTATTTAGTGTTTCATTTGTATGGATTTGAAAAATTGGTCAAACTCATAAAAATTATTGAAAATCAATGAAAAGTTAATAATTTATCACATAAAAAACATTTGAAATCTATTTTATAAAAAATTAACTAAATTTTATAGAAATCCATTATTGTGTGACAATTTATATGAAAATTCATTGAATCTAAATATTCTTAATAAATTAAAAAACAATAAAAATAATAGAATAAAAAATAACATTTTGACACTCATCCACAAAAAATTTTACTACCCCTAATTTCAGCACAAAAAAAATAAGAGAATAAAAACTAAAGATAATGAATGATAAAAGATGGAATTATTTATTCTAGTGGAAATAGTTAAGCTTCAATATAAAAAACATCATCATAGAATACAAGAAATAAGTAAATTTATAATAATAATAAATAAGGAGATAGTGGAATGAAAAAGAGGATATAATAGGATTTGGACCCCATGTGGGTGATATGTTTTTACTATCCCTAATGTGGTAGTTATAATGTATTATCCCCAATACTTTGGTGGATGTGGTTTCTTGTATAGAAACTATAAAATTTTATTTCTCTATATATCCATTAGTAGATGAGAGGAGTGAGGACCCACAAAAATTAGAATAGTCCCAACCCCTATAATTGATGAAAGAGAAATTTTTAGATTATGTAAGAGAGGGAATATAATATTGGGGTGCACTATATTTTGATCATCTAGAGGATTTTTGTTCATTATTTGATAAAATAGTAAAATTGGATGTTTCTTCTCACCTTTTTTATGTTCATCAATTAATGTTTTATGTATTTCTTATTTTTTTCACCATCCTCACTTTCACTGGTGTACAACTCGATTGACCACTCTATTTTATGAACACAAATATCTTTTTCATTGTCATCATCCAGTTCCTGTTGTAATGGTTCTAAATCGAAAATATAATAATAAGGGATATTATTTTTAAACATATAATAAACTTAATTTTAAAAATATGTCTCTAAACATAAATCACCCTCTAAAAATAAACTTCAATCCATATTTCCTATTATAGGGAAGTCGGGAATTCATTTAGTATAGAATGAACTGGATCATAATGAATTTCATCAATATCACCAATTTATACATAAACATTAGTCGGAATAAGAATTTTATTTTCCTCATCTTAAATTTGTTTCTATTCCATCCATAATACTTTTTCTTCATCATCTTTGGCGTCCAATAATGAAACTATCTTTCATTCATTTTCATGAAAATTGAAATTATAATGATGTTCCATGGCATTTTTTTCCAATTAAATCATCAGTATCTCTTCCCCATTAGTATCACCCTCAACGTTTTCAATAGGCCAATAATTATATTAGTCACCATAAAAATTCTTCTTAGATTAAGAACTGGAATACATTAAATATTTTTTTTGATTTTGAAATATTTGTTTTTTTATGTTTTTTAAGAAAAATAGTTTATGTATGTCTGTTGCCTCCACAGAAATGGAGCCAAATTTATGATATGGATTTTCGTTATTTAACATAGTCAATAATTTATTTACCTAAAAAAGACGTGTAGTGTGCACACCAGGGTCATTCTATCAAGAAAGCCTCTCAAAACAAAAATATTGTTGTTTTATCACTATTATAAACTAACTAATATAAAACTATAATACTAATATAAATTGGGGATCTAAAATTACTGAAATATAAATAATATATATTTAATTTAATAGTAAAATATGATATAAATAAATAAAAATTTATATTTTTTCTTTGGTGTTTACAGTGGTTGAAAGTATTTTTTAATAGAATTATCAATATTCAATTCAATGTAGTGATCACGACATATCACACGACCCCTTTTCATATAATGTCTCATTACCCTATACCGAGACTTCTGCACATTGGGTAATGCATTTCCAGAATAAAACTAGGATACCACTTTTTTGACTATCACAATCAATTCAATGTTCCTTCATATTCATTACACGAACAATGAAGGGAAGGATAATGATAAATGAGAAGGAAAACTCTTCGGTAGAGAAAACAGGGTGACCGCTCATAGTAATTGATTTATCCACTGAAGAAATTCCCATAATAAAATAAATAGATATCAAAATAAAGAAAAATAAACACATTCAAAACACTATTCTCTCCCTTGATCAAGTGAGGATGTTGATTCACTATTTTTAGAAGAGTGGAGAAGGTAACAATGATTGGAGGAACACGTGAAATAAAAAAATAGGAGTATAAGATAATTTCAAAAAATAAGAAAAAAAGATAAACTAAAATTTATTAAAATATTACAAACTAATAAAAATAATTAAACTCGGCCTTAGCAAATGAAAATGTATTGATTATTTATAAAGGTAAGATATACATATTTATAGGGAGAGGGGCGAATAATTCAATCCAAAAGTACATTCCAAATATTTCTACATTGGAATCCAAATAATTTGAAAAATATGTAACATGTTTCTTTATGAATCATTTTCCATAATTTCTCCTACCTTCATCCTCAAAATATTAGCTTTATTCTCTACAAAATGTAAGAGTTATATCTTATTTACTCTGATAAGTTAATTTTATCCGTGTGCCTCATCATATTCCACATCATTACATTTACATTCCATTATTACCTTGAAAACGGTGGATTCAAGCATTCCATATTTTAAAAAGGTGTTCAATAGTTTCTTTTACATCCCTCAATAAAATTTCATACATTTTAGGGAATGGTTCTGATGTTTTTAATTAATTAATTAATTCAACTGTTTCATCCTAAAAAGATATTTCATATTCCACATGTTTGAACCCTTTAAAGAATGCCTTAATATAATAATTTTGACTTCAAACACATAAGGGATGTGCTTCACTGAATTTAATTTCAAATCCATCTAGATGAAATTAATTTTTGCATGATTATATTTATTTATACACCTATTACGAAGGAGGGGTCCACTCTACTAGACAAAACACCTTTCTACATGAATTATTTAGTCAGGACTCTAAATGTGAAAATAAAGACTTGGACCAGTTGAAAAATGTGTATCCAATGAACTTGGGTATCCTAAAAATAATAATCACTAGATTCGGATCAATATTTAAATATATAATCTTGAGATATGGATGTGATTAAAAACATTTAAAATTTCAAAATTTACTATTGTTTGGAATTTATCTCAAAATACCACCAAAACATAAAAACATGATGAACGATCTAAAAATAACAATATTGAGGAATTAGAAAAAAAAATATAGGGAATAAAATATATGAAAATATTAGATTCATAACTCCCCACACACATAAACATTACACTCTCATGCAGTCATCATATCACAAAATCAAAATCCATGCAATAATCAAAAATAAGAAAACATCAATGGTATTTTTCAAAGCAGAATTATATCATGTCTCTTCTTAAAAATACAATTCCACTTCATTTTCATTCCTCACATTTAAAATTTTTTCAACCTCTAAATCCTCCCATTTCCGAGTCACAACCTACCTCACATTGCAATTTTTGTAACTTTTCACTCAAGAAAAATTAAATCTAGCGTTATACTCATACTTGGAAAATGCATGTGTAACTCTAGGCTGGTGAAAATTATCATTTATCTATAGTGTGAAAAGTGAAAATGAATTCATCCATGAGAACATTTTTAAGGAAAATTCTATGGCTTAGGATTGGTGGGAGAAATATTAAAAAAATTAAGTCATGAAAGAGGAGGGTTGACTCTTAAGTACAATTCATTAATAATCAAGTGAAAACCGAGGATTCACCTTACTGAAATCCCCTTACCAATGTGAAACACAAAACCATTCAATTTTTTATGACATGATACATCTTTCAATTAGTGATTAAAAAGAACAATATCATCCAACTTATCCCTTCTTCTGTAATTCTATAGAAAGACACTGCTTTATTTTTTTCATTTTCTTAATATTGGATGAGATATTAATTGAATAAAATTATTGGATGATAACAATTAACATAATTTTAGGGAGGTTCATGAGTCATAAAAATAATTAAATTGATAAATTAAGTATCATCTCTATTTTTTTTTAAAAATATAATGGAGAACCAAATGAAACAAAAGAAGCATAACAAAATTATGACTCAAGACCAATTCAATAATTATACCTTGAAAAAAAATTTACACACACCTCATACCATCCCCAAATAAAAAACCCAAATAACTCCCAATAAATTCCCTTCCCCAACCCTCAAACTTGAAATATCTATGAAAATATACTAAGAGTGCGAGTAGGTAAGGATAAATATTTTTGTAATGTTGAATAAACCTAAAAAAGGAACTCATGAAACATAATTAATAATGAAAGATATGTATAATAGAATGCCTAACATTAAAATTTGGATATCCAAACAAATTACTAAATCATATCATAAACATTCCATGATTTCAAAATATTCAAAAAAGAAAAATCGTATCTTTTCATTGTCACAAAAAATATATGTTTCTCAAAACTAAGAGTATGTATTAGAAAGAGTATGTCAAAAAAGTCTAGAATAACTAATAGGACTGGAATAAAAACTTATTTTAGTGTTTTATAGACATGTATTTAAAAAATTGGTCAATCTTATACAAATTGCTGAAAATCCAAATCATTGAAAAAATTTCCCAAATCAACAATAATTGAAATACATTTTTTCAAAAATAAACTAAATTTACTCAAAATCAATTTATGTTTTAAAATTGAAAGGAATATTTATTTATATCACAAATCATAAATGGTGAATAAAATAAATAAGAATAGAAAAAAAAAACTAACAGTTTCATACTCCCCCATATTTAAATTTGACTACACCTTATTTCAACACAAAAAAATAATGAAAAAAAACTAATGAGAAGGAAAGATACAACCTGGCCTTCATTTTTCTGTGGAATCCTATAGTTAAACTCATATCCACTAAAACATATTCCTAGAAAATAATAAATTAAGAAATTAATATGAAAATAAAGAAGAATTAAGAGGAAGGGAATATAGTATAGAACATGGTTTGGACCCCCCCCCCCCATGTGGGTGCTTGTATTTTACTACCCCTAATTTGGAAACGAAAATTTTTAAACCCAAATCCAAATGTGTAAGGTGTTTATTATATATAAACCACCTAATTTTATTTCATCTATCATCCATAAGTAGATGAAATGAGTGATAACCCCAATGAGAGTAATAATGGTCCCAAACCCCATAATTGATGATGAAAACAATTTTAGACTAAGAAGGCATGGGAATTATAGGGGTCCTCCCAATTTTGTTAATCTAGAGGAGATGGTTCCAATAGTAGTGAAATTAGTAGAATAGAATGTAGCTTCACATCTAGTATAGTTTAATCAATTAATTCTTCAAGGATTTTGTCTTTTCTTCTAGTATCCTCATTTTCATCGGTGCACAACTGACATGGCTCCTCCATTTTCTCAACACAAATATCTTCTTAATGATATTAATCTAAGGCCTATGAAAATAGTACTGAATCTAAAAAATCAGAATAATGTATATTATATTTCAATTAAAAAATTAAATATATTTGAATAAAAAAAGACTCAAAAATTAAATCTCCCTTAACAATTTCAACTCAGACTCCTTTTCCTTAAGCATGGTATTTGGGAATTCATTTTTTAGAAATGGAAGTGGTAATTATTTCTGCACCCACACATTTTTTTATTTACATATAGATAGAATAATAATTTCATTCTCCTCATGATTTCTTTGTTTCTATTCCATCCATATGACTTTAAATTTTTCATCATTAGTGGCCAGTAATGAAACTAGCTTGATTTCTATTTTGAGAACTTTGAAATTCTCATGAAGCATCATGGAATATTGTTCTATTTGAATCATCAATATCTCTACCCATCTATTCACACAATAAATTATTTAAAAAGGATAATAATTAGAGTAGTCACTATAATAATCCATCTTGTTCTAATAAATGAATGATATTTATTGAATTTCAAATTTTTTAGTTATTGAAATATTTGATTTTTTTTGTATTTTAGGAAAAATAGTATGTATATGGACTTGGACAGCTAGAAATGGTGCAAAAGTGATGATAGGTATTTTAGTCATTTCATGTAATCAATATTTTATTTAACTAAAAGTGAAATATAGTGTTCACACCATGGTTGATATCTCTTGGAGACCACTCACAACACAAATATTTTTCTATTGTCCTGATTATATACCAACTAATATAAAACATGAATAATACTATTAATGTGGAGAATTGAAATTCATAAAAAATAAATAATATATATACATATACATATATATATAATTTAATACAAATTGATTTTATTATGAAATAATGAATATATTATTGTTAAGATTTAATGGGCGTTGAAATCATTATTTAAAATAATTCTCAATATTCAATTCAATGAAGTGACCAAGACCTGTCACACTACAAATTATCATATGAATTGTCACTACACCATAATAAGAATCTTTATATGTTGTAATTATATTCCTTAAGACAACTATGAGACCTCTTTCTTTAACATCATAATCCATGTCATGCTCCACTTTATGCATGACACAAATAGTGAAGGATGGATAGTGATAAATGAGAAGAAGAACTCGGTGGTAGAGAAAACACGGTGACCATTCAACGCAATAGATTTAACCACTATTGAAATTCCTAAAATAAAATAAATAGATAATGAAAATAAAAAAAGAAACTTATTGAAAACACCATTACCTCCCTTGAACATGTGTTGAGAATAGTTCTCCATTTTTAGTGGAGTTATGAGGGGAATAGTGGTAAACACATGTAAAAAAAATAGATGATGAAGAGAAATTCATAGATTAAGAATAACAATATAAAAATTAATATATATTGAATATATTAAAAACTATTACAAAATTTAAACTCCACTTTATCCCTTTAAAATTATTACATCATGAAATTAGAGAAGAGATACATATTTATAGGGAGTTGGGGTGAAATAATTTTATCCAATAGTATTTACTAATGATTTTTCATTGATGTCAACATAAATGGAAGAATTTTTAACATGTTTCTTAATGACATTTGTTCCATAATATCACATGCATTCACCCTCAAAATTGGATATCTATTGGACATGGGATGTAGGATTTATGGATGATTTACTCTATGAAATTAATTTCATCCATGTGACTTTTCATATTCCATATATCCACTTTACCATGAAATTATGATGTTACAACTAGTAGATTCATGCATTGAATAAATAATAGAATTTTTCAATACTAATTTTCATCCCTCAATAAAATTTTAAACACTTAGGATGCATGGATTGGATTTTATGAATTAATTACTGAATGAAACCATTTAGGTTTGATGAGACATTTCATATTACACATATTTGAACCTTTCAAAGAAATCCTAATTTAAAGGATTTTGACTTGACGTTCATAAATAATGTGCCCCATTGAATTCAATTTCATCTTTAACTAGAAGTAATTCATTTGGACATGTTTTTTCTGATTTATGACTCAATTTTGGATGTGGGGTTCACTCTACAGGATTGAACATCTTTCCATAAAGAATGATTTATTTTGGCCTCCAAATTTCTGAATTGAGACTTTTCCTAGTTGAAACATATGTAGCCAACGAACATGGGTGTCCAAAAAAATTATTCACTAGATTTAGATCAATTTTGAAATAGATATGAAAATAATAAAGAAGTGATTGAAAATAGTTTATATTCCATAATTAACAATTTTTGTCATTTAAGAAAAAAATACCACAAAAAGATGACAATTTATTATAAAAAAACACTATGAAGTATTTTAATTATTGAATTACATAATCAAATGAATGAAAAAAATTAGATTTATCACATAAGCCTCGCTATTGAATTTTTATGTGAAAGGATATTATATTAGAGATATCTTGATACTAACGATCAGGATGTATAACAATTAAGAACATCAAAAATTAATAATTTATTTATTACTATCCATGAGGTTGTTTAAATGAAATTATCTCTAGGATTATTTTATTCTCTGTTTATTGATTAAATGGAATTTTTTCAATTATTTAACCTTCCATATTTATTATGACTTCATTAATCTTGATTTTCAAGAAAATGATTCAATGGAATGTGTGCTCAGTTATTGTTCATTACATATAAATGATTTGTTTTTATTATGATTTCTCTTTCCATTATAAATTAAAATTTATGCTTCTATTACTAAGAAATTTATCTCACTGTTATTTTTTTCTCTCATAGGAATGTTGGAAGATTTATTTGAGTGATATTAAAAGACATTATAGATGGAAAAATGATATTAAAGAAAAAAATTATGCTGTAATTTTTCATACAAATATAATATTGGTATTACATATGTAAATGTTTTATAAATACTAATAAAGAATTTTGTGATTAGGGAAAATATTGATTTTATCTTATTTCAATACAATAAATCAGGAACTGACTCTATGTTATTGGGGTCAGGGTTGTTACTTTTGTTATCATTGGAATTTTATTATAAATATTAGTAAATAGATAAATGAAAACATAAATTAATGATCATAACAAAATTGTATAATTTGAGGATTATTATAGAAAAAATAATAATGTTTTGTTTAGGTGGTTATTATGTGGTTTTTCTTGGAAATTAATCTTTGTTTCGATAATATAAGTCGATTTGTCTCTATAATAGATACACATATGTGTAATAAATCCAAAAGGCACATCAATATAGAGACAACTATAACATGGTATACATAAATGGGCCTTACTGGGAACCTATCTTGACACTCTCATTTTATTTTCCAAAGATAATTTAATTTTTAAATAACAATATTTGTGATGGATTTGAATAGATGAGGAGAATAAATAAAAAATATTACACAAAAGGTGTCATAGATTGAAAAAAACTGTTAGGATTTAGACATCATATATATGATTATATTCTTTTCCCACTATGATTATTTTTTCTCACACTGTGGTTTTTGGTTTCTTTAAATTTATAGAACCTGAGAGAATCATGTTAACATTTAACATCAAGGAAAATTTTGATAATATGAGAAAACATATTGGATGATGATAGGAGTTGATGATATCATGAATATGCTTAATAATTCTTCTTAAAATATTATTATCAACCTATATCATAATCAATTTTTCGACTTTATAAATTATATATGGATATATTTTAGTAATTTCTCAAGTGGTGGTTGAAATAGAGGAAATAAGGGTCGATTTAGTTCATTTCATATATGAGGATAGAGAAACCATGGAAAGTAAATTAATGGATTTGGAAGGTGTTTTATGTTTGTAGGATAATGGAATAATGTAATAACATTCCATGAAAAAATGAAAATTATTATGTAAGGAAACAAGTCACATAAAAGGGATCCATTTATATTAATTTTCATAAATTTGAGGAACCTAGGAATTATACGCGTCAATTCATTATTCTTAATATTAAACGTTAGACGAAGGAATGACCAATAATGAAAGAATATTATTGAAGTGTTTAAGTATTTGAATTCATGAATTGAATTGTATAATTATATTTACCAATGATGTTTTGTTTATAAGAATAATGAAACATATAATTATTGTGTTAAATATAAGAATCGTATATGTATTAATTTACAAAAGTGCATTTGATACCATCACAAGATTATCAGTTTATGGATGATTATGATTTCCAAATTTTAAACCACCCATTAGAAAAAAATAAATAATGGAAATATAAAAAGATTAAGGATATTTTGGGAAAACAGTAATGGGAATACAACCCATTGGTTTAGTTTATAAAATAATTATTTTGGGAAGAATTGATTCTGAATTTTTTATACTTTTGATTAAAGGTATTAGTAACCATTATGTTTTATCGTATCTTTGATGTTGTAGTAATTATATGTCATCCAAATTTGGGAAAATTTTAAGAATTATATTTATATTGTTCTAGAAAAATAATAACCCACATGATGGGTGAAAACTCATTTCATCTATAGAAGGTCAGGAGGAATAAAAACAAATCTAATGGACAATAAGGGATTTTCACCTACCACAGGGCTTTGCGATGTCCTAGTTAATATGTCATTTTTTACTTTAATTATTAGAATAATACATATTAATTATGAACCAATGATGTTACTATTGTGGTTTAATGATTAATTTATTATATCAGACAACTTATGCTAAATATATTGGTTTTAGAAAATATTTATAAGTAGGTGGAACGTCCTTCCACTCTTTTATAGATATCATGATTTTTTTTATTTCATGATGTATAAAATTCCATTTTGGAAATTCATTTTTTGTATTACGAGATGAAGTGGAAATTTAATGAAATATAAATAATGAATTAAAATTTTCTTATGAAATAGAAATATACTAAGTATATTTCCTTCTACCATAGATATTAATATAATTCATCAAATTTAAGAAATGAATCCTGAAAAAATTGTTATCTAGTTACCATTATATAATAATTATCGATGTTATTTTCAGACATCCTAGAGTTATGGTTTTTTTGTTGTTAAATTTATCAACATAATTAAAATTCTTATAATCAATTACCTCTATCACCATCCATCATTATTTTGGTGTTACTCTTTTCTTCCCTATCTATATCATAACCTCTATATATTTTCTCTTACATCATAACCTAGTTATATTTGTTATTCCATATAACCTTTCATATTTATCATCCCCTATTTTGAGATATTTTTTTCTAAAACGTTTTTTTGATGGGGTTTTATGACAATGGAATTTTAAAATATACATCCCTTTATATCTAAGTGCAATTTATAATGGTAAGGATGAAATTTATTGATGGAGGGGTGAGTGTATCACACAATGATAATAAAAGAAGTAAATTTCATTTTATGGCATATATAGAATGAAACACCGAGATAGTAAGATAATGTTGTATTTATATTATTTATGATATATATATATTTATTCATATATATTAAATCTACTCGATAGATTGAGAAGAACACAACATAATTTTTAAACGAAACTGAATGTTCTATAAAAATATTATTATTTATAATGTGACTGTTATAACCTAGATTTTATGTTGAAGGATAATACTATAATTAACTAATTTATGAAAATATATTGTATTTCCATGATGAATTTTTATCTATTTATTGACAATAAAAATAAAAAACACTTGAATGAAATAGAAATGGTTTAGGATTATCCTTAATTTTTTTTGTAATGGGAAGTTTAGTGACACTTTTTCCACATATTGTAAAATTAATTTTAAAATAATTTAGAAAATAATATTGAAAAAACAAACATCATATTTTTAAATCTACATGTCAATAATTTATTTTTCTAAATTTTTGATAATTTTTATAAAATATTTATTATTGAATGATTATTTAAAAATATTGATTTTTATTGAAAACTGTCGATTCATAAAATTATTTATAATATTAAATTAAAATTAAAATTTATTTTAAAGTAAAATTTGAAAATTATTAAATAAATTACTAATTTACATCATTTAAATCAATTTCATATCGAATCCTAATATAATTTTTTTTTTAAAATTTTCAATAATTTCTTTGGAAAAACTATGTTTTGGACATGTTTATAGGTCTAGTTTTTTTTTCTGAATTATGGAACTGCATTGAATTATATTTGAAAAAATGTATTTAATATTTTTTTTAAAAAAATTATTATCACTAAATAATTTCAACTTAATTTTTTCCATTATGAATAATAGAAGTAGTAAAAATTATTTACCCTGAATAAGGTAAACATGAGCTTACATAGGGTTAATATATGAAAATAAGGATTAAAAATGTCACAACCCCCTCTCCACAAAGTGTACCACTTCTAGGTCGAAAATGTGAGAAGGGAGATAATGACTCCTGAGTCCCGCCTCTAGTAGGCCCTAGGTTTGGGACTAGCACCGAGGGTCTATTAAACAAACAGATGGGAGGCATTACACTCTAGGAGAACAAATGCGAAAGAGATAGATAAGACATACACCAACCGACTCCAACTCAGACTGTAATATAAATGAAATCCCATGTGCACATATGTAATGTCATGCAAAACTATAACAACTGAAAGGAAAAATCTATAAGTACCCAAAATAAAGTGAAAACAACAATGACCAGGAAGCCCATACAGTTCTTGAAACCCCAATCTAGTAGAGACCAACCTGATCTCCAACCTTCTCCAAGAAACCTAAAAAACAGTTTATATATACATAGGGTGAGTATAACAGTACACTCAATCGGATCCTCCCCAGAACCTCTCGTGAAAGAGTAAGAAAGAATGTTAGGGCACAATAAACAATAAGTCAAACTTACTCATTACTTAAATATGTATAATATGTTCTCAGGATCACCATGTATAGTCTCACTAAGTAACTTATGCAATAGTATATTATATTATAAAGAATATCATGGAAAACCCACTACTACTTCACCCTTGGTTTTCTGCTTTTCCCCAACATTGCACGTCCTAAACATCTCCCTCTAAAATGGCTAGCCTCGATACACCTCGACGAAGCACCACAACATGCACCTCCTGAAAAAATACCACCACGTTCAAGTAAGCAAAATAACCGGGTGGTTTTTGGAAGCAACCACTACTCGAATAACATGTATCATACGTCATACATTACACTTCAGGCCATTTCAACCCACAAACCGAGTTAGAATACTCATGTTGTCACAGCCTATACTGGTTACACCTATAGTAGTCCATGGAAAAATATATCCAGAATATATGTGTATGAATAGCCTCAAGCCATTATAGCCCTCTACACACATATATGGGGAAATAAAACCATAGTGTCTACCATCACAAGTTACTACCAGGAGAATTGAGTGTGGCACAATAGTGTAGTTAGTCATGCATCCTCCCACCAGAATGTTATAGAAAACACCCCCACAAGCTCAGAATCCCCAGGGTGTCAGTTTTTCGTATTAACGGGGTGAATTAACATATATAAACACAAAAACTATAGAATATAGTATAGCTCACAACAACACAATGGGAATAACCTAGTCTTATACTCAACTGCATCTAATGACTCTCGGACTCCTTACTGCCAATTCTAAGGCTAGGTATCCTATAAGAAAAAAACCATTTAAAGAGATTTATTACATCACTTTATTACTTTTTTATCAATGAAACATTACTTTAAATAATTATTTAAACATTAGTTAACCATCAATAAATTCCACTTTATGTTTCATTAGAATAATATCCAATGTTCACTATTCCTACAAATTAACACCTCATCATTGCACTCAAACATGCTCCAAACCCCATGGGTTAACATCATTTATTCAATTATTTATTTTCAGAATTTCTACTTTCTCATATTCACAGGCATTATAGAAAAATAATCTAAGCTACTAAACACAAGGGGGCTCATTTTGGTGAGTAGATTAGCTACCCATCATGTACTTTCCACCTATAGCAAGAGCATTGACGCGTCCACCCTAGATATGCTAAACACAGAATGCATGTGGCATACCCCGCCTTTCTTTTTCCATTTTAGAAGGAGGGTATGAAAACCAGCTACCTTGAGCACTGGAGAATGTAATGAGTATTAACAAACATCAAGATTCAAGAAACATCCAAAAATTCACATCCAACCCATTTCATCATCCCCTATGTGCTCCCCAACACCCCCATGCATAAACTGATGCATCTCGGCACTCCAGGAATCAACATCTACCACTACCAAAAGGCCTCCATGCTCCCACATATCCAAACAACTAACCAGGCTCACATAACAACACAAGTAACAGGAAGAAAAACATCATATCAATTGGGATCATGGACTTTAAAAAAGAAATGGGTTTACTCAGAACCTTACAATGAATAACATTTTATCAAACAACTAGTTATTTAATTCATCTTGAATTAACCGATTTATTATTATCAGGTTCCAAATATGGGAAACCTAAACAGCAAGCAACCACCAATTGATTAATCATGATTAATGCATCAATTTGATTGGCATAAAATTAAAACAATTATCAATTAATTATATTTTACGTACTTTACAAAATTTTATCAAGAATGATGTTCTAAACCAAGAATGAATAGATATCACACTATCTATAAAAACAAGAAGCAATAGCATATGATCAATATCATTTTATTTATTCAGTTCATATATTTGTTATGTCAATTCCATTATGATCATGTGGGATAAACTATGATAACTATATAGTTTCACTTAATAGAAAATAGAAGCAATGAATCCCCTACGTCAATTGGTTCTTGCCGCTCTTTATACGAGAACAAGACACATAATGGGTTACAATCTCCTCCCCCAAGAGAACTGTATCCATACGAGGATACATATAAACCACCACACCAGTAAACATGAAATATAATTCCATTAGGTACAAGGGTATAACATTCCAAAAAATGGAAAAGAGAAACAAATGGAGATTGAAACAAACGAATGCTGATAGATCATACCTCTTAAAGAAGATTGATCGATACTTCTTGGTTGCATAAAGAACAGAGGGGAACCAATTCATGGAGGAATGTTTGATCGCAAAAATATTATGGGAAGAAATGGAAGGATCAAGTGTCTCACACCTGAGATCAAGTAGGAAGAACTAAGGAGGAAGATATCTAATACCTTTAGAATATTTAACAGAGTAGCAGTTTAAGATAAAGTGAATTTTATATTGAAAGCAGATCACATTAAAACACCCAGTTTTACCAAGTAAAAGCATCCCAATACTTAGAAAAAAATTAATATAGGAGTTATTGCCTTTGTATCGGCCTTATATTCTTTAAAAAGAGGCTTTAAATGCATTTTACGTCAACGGGAATGTTCAATTGGGAAAACTATAGGATGTTGGAAACACTGCTCATGAACATGATGTTTGGAAAAAGAAATAGAGGTTACCATTGGAACCTTACCATTTCTAGAAACACTGTTCATGAACTCAAAATTTGGCAAAGGAAAGAGGCTGCCTTAGGACCTCACCATTCTCGAATCATTATTCACATAAGGTTTCCATTGCATTGTTCACATAAGCCTACCGTTGTCATTGTTCACATATGGTTATGGTTACACTGTTCACATAAGTCTATTGAGGACATTGTTCACATAATTTTTCCATTGCATTGTTCACATAACGATACCAATGAAACTGTTCACATACGGTTACTATTGCACTATTCACATAAAGCTACCAATGGAACTATTCACATAAGGTTACCGTTGCACTGTTCACATAAGGCTACCGATGACACTGTTCGGATAAGGTTACCATTGTACTTTTAACATAAGGATACCGATGAAACTATTTATATAAGGCTACTGTTCCACAGTTCAAATAAGTCTACCAATGGCATTTTTCACATAAGGTTTCCATTGCACTGTTCAATAAGGCCACTAAGGAAACTATTCCCAAAAGGTTACCGTTGCACTATTCACATAAGGCCACTAATGACACTATTCACATAAGGTTACCATTACAATTTTCACATAGGGATACTGATGACACAATCCACATATGGTTACCATTGCATCATTCACATAAACCTACTGATGACACTGTTAACATAAGTTTACTATTGCACTGTTCGCCTAAGGCTTCCGATTACACAGTTCACATAAGGCTACCGTTGTACTGTTCACAGAACTAGAAACACTATTCACAAAACAGAAAATTTGGAAAAGTGTTGGGGATAATTCGCCTTTACCTCCATGAAAACTTCAGCCTACAGATTTTTGCAATGAAATGGACTAGAGAGGTTTATTCCATTACATCAGATACCTCACAAAACATTATCATCCTCAAGAATTCATAATCACCCTAAAAGGAAATATAAAATAATTATGACAAAACACCCATAAAGATACCTCTCAAAATAGGTAAAGCCACAAGATGAAACCAAAGAAATCCATCTCATAAAGACAAATGGTCTACAGCCACAAACCAAACATCATTACATGAAAAGAGTTAAATATCGAAAAAATCCGGGTACTGAGCCTGTATCTGCAACTCACTTCCAAGGTACTCTTCTCCATGCCACCGTGTTTACACAAGGCATGAACCAAGGGGATAGAACGCCCGTGAAAAACCTTCTCATTGCGGTCTTGGATAACCACAAGATGCTTCTCGAAGGTAGCATCATCATCAATATCGATCTATCCCCACTCAATGCCATGCGAGTCATCATGAAGATAACAAAATAAGTGTGATACATAGAAAACATCTGGTATCCTGATCATCTGTGAGGGATTTGACACTCGTTATGCCATAGATCCAACATGATCTAACATGGCGAAAGGCCCAAAAAACAGGGAAAAATATTACCCCCAGGACCAAACCTTCGCTGCCCATAATGGAGAGTCACCTTTCGAAACACATGATTCCAAAAATAACACTCTAAGGGTCTCCACCTTTAGATAATAGAAAGCTGGCCAATATTGATTAGTTGATACGAACGCTTGATCCTTAATGGTAAAAGCTGTCAGAGGAGTCATAAATCTAGAGAAATCAGCTGCGAACCTCCTGTAGTAGCCCTCAAGACCATGGAATCTTCACACCTCTAACACTGTCTTGTTGGCTTCCCTAGACAATAATTATTTTATCTTCAATGGATCCACAGCTGCTCCCTATAGGGACACAACATACCCCATGAAACAAACATCTCAAGGCCAAAACACACACTCTGAAAACTTCCCAAACAGTTGATGTTGACAAAGAACTACCAAAATTGCATGTAGATGCATTGCATGCTCTTCTTCATATGTGAAGTACACAAGGATGTTAACGATAAACACCACATTGAATTTTCTAGGATCTTATAGAACGTTGCATTCATCAATCCCATGAACATAGGTGGATAATTTTTCACAGAAAACGACATTACAACGAACTGATACTTCCCATGCGGACAACAAAAAGTTGTCTTTAGGCTATCCTCTTCTTTCAAACGCATATGATTATAACATGTCCAAATGTAGATAATTGAGATCCAACTTTCTCCCTTTAGTTGATCGAATAAATCATCAATTTGTGGCAGAATATAGTGATTCTTTAATGTCACTTTTTTTAAGTGGTTGATAATCGACACACATTCGGTAACTGTCGTCAGCCTTCTTCATGAAAAAAATCGTTGCACCCAATAGGACACACTCAGACAAAACAAATGTAGTGTAACATACCATAAATCTATATATGTAGATATCATAACTTATATGGGTCCCTACTATAAGGAGACATAGAGATATTAGACACTCCAAGTTGTAGCTCGATCCCAATCTCTATCTCTCGTTAATGGGGTAATGTTATAACCTATGTTGGAAAGACATTAGGGTAATCTATTACGAACCAAAGGTACTACAATTTCTAATCCTTTGAAGAACTCAATATCAGCTCATCCATCATGGATGATAAGGATGAAACATGCCTCTGACCCATCTAGGGGTCTCACTCGCCAACGAACACCACCATCTCTCAATCTGCATCGAATAACACATCATTCCTCCTGAATCAATCCATGTTAACATGCACCAAATACATGATATCCATTCCAAGGATGAAATCATACAGTTTCATTTGTAAACATAGGAAATATCCCCAAGAGCAGTGCTTACCCAATACAATCACATCGTCTCTACCTACATTAAACATTTTACCGTGGCCTTCAACTGGCATAGTAAACGCCAAGGGAACTAGAAGCCTCTCTACCTCAAGTCTCAATGCATGAAAGGGGTAGGTGATATAAAGAATTGTGTTGCTCCTGAATCAAACAAGGCATTCACAAAGGTAGAAAACATGAAAAGGGTACATATAACGATGTTTGGATGAGATGAAGCTGTAAACGTTAAAGCATGAAGCCGAACCCAACCTCATCCATGACCTGTCTGACCCTAATGACAACCACCAACATAGCCGTGCTCAGATCTCCAAGGATGGGGAGTGTCACAGGGCTGTCCTCTGCCAACCATATCTACCATCTACTGATATAAAGATAGTGAAACCTGCTGATGCTACCTCGGCTGAAACTGCCTCAATGGAGGAACCTAGAGTGGATCACATGGCACACGATGACTTCTCTGAAAGGTTGGGAACTCTCACTGCTAATGACCTCGACCATTACAAGAAAAACAAGTCCCTGGTCCCTTAACATAGGCCTATGAGTTTCTACCCCTAGAGAAACGAGATGTTGATGGCTGGGACATACCCCCAGCTGAACGTAAACTCTTCTTTCTTGAAAATTAAGAACCCCAGACCACAACTCTACTTCAGGAGGAATCATGAAGACTCCCCTCTCATGATTATCTAGTTCTGGACAATGTACTCTCAATGACCTCAGCACTCGCTAGCACCTCAAGATATGTCTTCAGCATAACTCGGGTGGGATGGCCTTAGATATCTTGGAACAAAGCATCCCCAAAATTCCTCACCCTGGAATCCTCATCTGAAAACATCTATAAATCATATTGTAAAATGATTCTAAAACATATTCCTAACTCTCACACACTAAAGATCCCATTTCGAAGGGTTATATACTCCATGAAACCTGAAGCCTTCATGTTTGAATAATGAAACTCGACTCTAAACTTGTCTCAGAACTCTTCCCAAGATATTGACGACTCCTCGTGATCCTTGACGAACAAGAACCCCCACTGCCTCACTGCTCCACACAAAAATATACCAACCAAGGACACCCACTGACACTTTCGAGCACGGATCGAACTAAATTCTATCTCTACCTCCTCCATCCAATCTTCTGTGAATGAATCTGAAATGGAGCCCTCATACTTTTGAAAACTCATGTGATGAAACTCTTGGAGAGTCCTCCTCCAAGTTTCATCATCGCCAACCTCTTCCCTACGGTGATCTAGTGGCACAACTTACAAGATATCTTCTATGCGATCCTGACAAGGATGTCGACCTAAAACCATTCATGCCATATAAAAAATAGTTAGATCTCTTAAACATGGAATATGGGTGACTCAACATTAATTAAATAATTGTTTTCCTTAATTCATTTTAGGTTAACGTATCCCAAGGTCTACCCATTCAAACACAGCCAAAAAGAAGAATGATTCATGATCCTTTCCTAGGTCTCTACCTTAAAATTAGTATCACCTCGTTAATAGCCATTGTAAACATAAATGTCCATACATGAAATCATAGGGGGTTATAAAATACATATGTCTCATTTTGTCTCCAGTGTTTACATAACATTCTAATCTTGACTAACACCATTTACCTACCAACCCATGCAACCTCACCTGTGCGTAACTCCAAAATCTATCCCATCCCTCAACCAAACCTCTGATACCACTCTGTCACGACCCACTCCCCACAAAGTGCACCCCTCCTGAGATGGTAATGTGAGAAGGGAGATAATGACACCCAAGTTCCACCTTCGGTTGGCCCTGGATTGGAGACTAACACCAACGGTATAGTAAACACACAGATGGGAGGCATTACCCTCTAAGATATCACATGAGAAAGAGAGATAAAAATAAAAACCAAACAACTATATCTCAGAATGCAATATAAAAAAATACCAAGTGCACATATGTAATGTAATGAAAAACTAATATAACTGAAAGTACCAAAAAGAAATTGAAAAGAACAGTGACCACGAAGCCCAAAAAGCTCCTGAAACCCCATGGTAGTAGAAACCAACCAGATATCCAGCCTACTCCATGTGACCTAAAAATAGATTATATATACATATGGTGAGTATAACAATATACGTAGTAGGATCCTCTCTCAATCCTCTCGTGCAAGAGAAATGAAAACATGATAAAGAACATTAAAAAAAAGTGAAACTAACTCATCACTTATACTGGTATAATAAATTCCCAGCCTCACCATGGATACTCTCACCATTTAACTCATACAAGAGTATATAATATAAGGAATTATATCAAGGGAACCCTACTATTACTTCCCCAATGATTTTACGCTTTGTCACAATGTATCGCGTCCTAAGCATCTCTCTCCAAAATATCTTTCTCGCAGACACAAGGGCCAAGCACTACAACATGCATCTCATGCAACAAAACCACCACATCCACATAAAAAAAGTAATTTGGTTGTTTTTGGGAGTCAACACAGCTCACATAATGTGTATCATATGTCAGGTATTATACCTCAAGCTATTACATCCCACACACAGGGTAATATTCATCAGGCCTTCACAACCTATACATGTTACGACTATAGTATTCAATAGAATAATAAATCTGGAATATATGAGTGTGAATTGTAACAGCCCAAGATTTTATGAAAAATATTCTTTTTAATTTCACTAATTTCTTGTGTTGTACACTACACCAAAAAGAGATTGCACAACACGCATCCTTGACTTTCCTTGTATTACACACAATCACGACCTTCCTCGATAGCGTGTGTAGTACGCAATAACGAGTTTCACTAAACAACAATATGCAATTAAAATATTATTAAAACTAGCCGTTATGAATAGTAATAACCACTTTTTGAAATTTTTTAAATTTTATTTTTCAAAATGGAATTTATTTTTGGATTCGTAATATCGAAATTAGCTTAGTGTGAAATTTTGGTGATTTTCGGATAACTTTCATATTTTGATGAATAGCAAAAAGTACTAAATTTTAATTAAAAACAACTTTTTCAATCAAAATAATTAAGAGTAATAAATTATTAGTTTGAGTGGTTTGAAAGTATATTTAGAATATATTTTTACAATTTAATACAATTTTGGTCATTGGATGTAATTTCACATTTAAACTAGACATAAACAAGTGTCAATCTTTTGATAGTTATTATCTCTTAAGAACACGCTATTTATTTTGACGACGGGAATTAATTTTTAAATTAATTAATACAACTAATATGATTTTAATTTGGTAAAATAGAAATCATTTTTGAGTTCATAGTTTCAAATATAACATAGGCCTAATTTTTGGTATTTTTATGAAAACTTTCAATTTTTGATGAATAGTGAAACAACTAAATGGTAGGTTAAAAACTGAATTTTTCATAAAACATAATTTTACCCCTTCTATGAATGGAATTTCGAAAATCCGGCAAACACGGTTGATATCAGTAAGTAAAATGTGGTTCAATGAGATAAAAATAATTTTTTTGGTGAATAGTAACTTTTTACTTTTTTTACCGCGGTTAATAGTAAATAGGGTAACTAAGGGTAAATATGATATTACTATTACCCTAACACATGTCCTAATTCTATTGGATAAGTGTAATTCGACCAAAAACAACCTTATTAATATAATATGACCATTTGGTCCACTTGTATTAGATTATGACATTTAATATTATTTTATTTAATGAATAGTTAAAATAGTTAAAATCAATGTTTAATAACTAAAACATTTTTAATATGGGTTTATACATAAGATAAATTCGATTATAAATATTCATTAGAAATATAAAAATATTTCCTACATAATTATATTTTATTTATAATTTTTTGACTTTAAATAAATTAATTTATTAATGACACAACGATGATGCAGTAATTACCCTTTTAAGGAAATGTTAACATAATTGATGTTATAAATGCCCAAATAAATGTAATTTGAGACATTTTATGAATTTAAATAATTTTCTAGGTTACTATGATATATTAGTGTCTATTTAATCAACATTGTTCGAACATATAATTCTGTTATAACTTTCACAAAAATCATATATCAAATAGTGACAAAATTGACACAAAATAGTTTTTAAATCAAATATTATATTATTAATTGTTATTTTATTCCTAAAATTTTAAGGATCGGCCAAATGACTTAGATAAGAATATATATATTAATAATAAACAACTTGGGGTTCGTTTGGCATGTTATATTAAGTTTATTAACCATATTTTGTAAGGAAAAAAAAAGACACGGTAAAAGTTAAATTATTTAACTTAGAGTTAAATCTAATTGATAAGGTTAAAATAATAACCTAAACTTGTCTAAATCCAATTGGTTGATAGGATTTAGACCCATCCCCACTTTACCTTCTAAATAAAACCCTTTGGAACCATTATAAACCGATTTTGACTTTAATATAAAATAATATTTTGAGATATTCTTAAGGTGCCCCTCTCCTCCATTATAAAAGGGCACCTCCTCCCCCTCCTCATCACACCAATTTGAGAACTCAAGCTCGGCCAACCCCTGCCAAAATCCCTTCTCCACTTCCCTAGAATAATCCTAGAGGTCCTTGTCTTCTTCAAATACCAATCTTAGTTCCCTAAGTGGAGGATTCAAAGAGGCGCTTCATAGAAGAGGTAATTTCCGTTACCGATTCTTTCACCTTTATTTATTCTTCCACTTCTTCTTCTGAGGTTGTTTCATTATGAAGTAATAACATCAGTATCAATCATATACTGATATTTTATTATAAGTATTAAACAACCCTATTTTACCATCTATCTATCCTACGGAAAACGAAATCACCGCGCGTGCGTACGTACGGAATACCGTCTCCATGCCGTGGTGATATCTATTTTCCACCACCACCTTACTTGGATGGGTATAATGGTGTAAATAATAACTATATATTATTATTTTAAAGTGATATTAATACTGAAATAGTATATGTACACTTGAATACAATTCCATGACCATGGGAATAATATCATCGCTCGTGCGTACGTACGGAATACCGTCTCCACGATGTGATGCGACTCGTTCTACATGATCATCATTACATAGTAATTATATAAATGAATTGAATTAATAAATATGATATATGTTACACTAATACCATTCTGGATATAAGGTATCTATATCGTTAAAAGAGGAATAAGAATTTATTTGGCAAAACACGCATAAGAACAAAAGGCAATAAAGACCCGAGTAACAAGTAACAATGAAATATTACTAATAAGAAGCTAAGAATATGACCATATATGATATCATATCAATATGTATGAATCTGGAATAAGTCAATAACATTATTTAAACCATTATACAGGAGCTTCGGACAGGTACAAAGCAAATCTGACCTAAGGTACGGGAAATATCACAATCTCATTTTCATCTTTGATTGTTTATACTTTAGTATTTGCTGGGGTGTATTTTATCATCCAAATCCACGTTTAATAAATATTTAATATTATTTCCATTCTCCTACAATTGATTAAATCCAATTTTACCCTTCGGTGAGTTTTTATTAAAATATATGAAAGGAATCTTTTGTCATTTTTTTCGTACGAGGTACTTTTTGACTTTTCTGACAAAAGTACAAGAAGAATGTTTTTTTAACTTATACAGCATGAATGGATTTTTAAAACATTATTTCCAAGAAGCTTCCTTTACAAGTTTTCACGTTTATTTTTAATCACCTTCTTTTAGTTTAATGTTTTATGACGTGTTACGAAAGGAAAAATGTTTTTGAAGAAGAAAGGATATTTTCCTCAAGAATGGAGTTCAAGTGTTTTATCAAAATTATTTTCCATCTAGGATAATAAAGGGTTCTGTTTTTATCAATATTATTACATTGATTTGATTATGTTGTGATGGAATTTTTTTTATGAATTCCTTTATCTTATATGAATTGTTTTATGATGTCATGATGTTTAAGATTCCCATTTGTATTACATGGGTTATGCAATGATTTATGATTTATGATTTTGTGGCACAAATAATAATGGTATCATTATGAGATGGGTGGGACCTATATCTCCCTCCAATGCATTGGGTAAAGATTTTATATCTCATGAGATAGACATGGCTGGAATGGTAGGTTATACCGGTTCAGTGAAACAGGACTGAAACGAGGGTGACTCGGTTCAGAAAGGGACTTTGTCTACATAGATAGTCTTGGAAATGAGTCTTGACTAACAAGAAATGATTCTCTATGATAATGTGTGTATGCCACAATGTTTCATGTTTTATGTTATGACTATTGAGATTACATTTCACTGCCATGATTTGTCCCATGTTATGAAATTATGGTCTCTTTTGCAGGTTAAGATTTCTAAAATGTTATGTTCATATGAATATTATGTGATTGATATTACTTTTGTTTACCCTTACTGAGCATTTAAGCTCACCCTTTTATGTTTTCTTTTCCCCAAGATATAAAGAATGGTTTTAGGTAAAAAAAAGGAAGATCTTCATGGGAGATGTTGAAGATCTTTCACCACAATTAGAAGATTATATTCCGAGTTTCCAAAGACACTAAACTATTACGATCCTTGTGTGTGTGTTTTTTTTATGTACTAAGTATTCTGAAAAAGTAATGTAATGTCCATGTACGTCAGGCTTCGGGTCTCTACAGTTGGTATCAGAGGAAAGGTTTAGTCAACCTTTGGAAAGCAGGATGCGGAAACGTTAGTGAGATCCCTAGAGATATTTCTAAGGTATGTCTAGGGATGTCCCTAAGGTTAAGTATACATATAGGTTATAGTACTAGAATTACGCTAACGATCATAGAATTAAACCTAAGATGTTAGATATTGAAGGTACTCCCCCTTTATTATGTTGTTTTCCCTAGCATGATTTTTGCCTCTCACACTATTCTTTTTGGGTTTTAGATGATGGCTGGAACCCGAAGAAACCGTGTCGATCAATGAAATGGACAATGCAATGATTGTCCTCCTGAACAAAAAAATGTTATGGGAGATGGAGTGCAAAATATTATTGCTATACATACACACGCTATGGATCATTCTGGACTTCCAAATGAGCTGAGAAGGGAACAATATTCTATTGAGTCCTTCATGAGGCAATGTCCACCTTCTTTCAGTGGGTCTTCTGATCCACTTGTTGCTGAACAATGGATCAGTAGCACTGAAAAGATATTTTCAGTTCTTCAATGTTCTGAACATGATAAAGTCATATGAGAATTATATCGTTTGGAAGGTGAAGCTGATCAATGGTGGAATATTATCAAGAATACGAGGCCAAGAGATGAAATTGAGTCCATGGAATGGGATGAGTTCAAGAACTTATTTTTCAATAATTACTTCCCTCGTATTCTTCGAACAAAGATGGAGAAGGAGTTTCTTGAACTAAAGCAAAAGGATGATGAATCTGTTGGTATATATGAAGCGAATTTTACAAGACTTGCAAGGTATGCATCTGGAATTATCATCCAACCTGAAAGTAAAGTTGATCGATTTTTTAGTGGCTTAAAACCAAGTCTTCGAAGGGCATTAGCTATAAGAGACTTCAGTAGCTATGAAGAAATTGTGCGTTGTGCTGTGAAGGTAGAAATAGAAGTTGGTGTTACATATCCATCTCATGGTTTTGAAAAGAAACGAAAGATGGAGTTCAAGGAGAAATCTCAAAATAATGGTGAAAAGAAAATGAATGTTTCCTTATGCTCAAAGTGTGGAAAGAAGCATGGTGGAGATTGTCTTAAAGGGACTAGAAAATGTTTTAAGTGTGTAAAAGAATGTCATCGAGCAGCTGAGTGTCGAAATAATGGAAAAAGGGTTTCTAATGATGTGAATAAAGAAAACACTGCAGAGAACAAACCACCAACACTTCAATGCTTCAAGTGCAAGGAAATGGGGAATTATGATAATAAATTCCCTAATCCATGGGTTATTGATGATCAACATGAGCAACCACTTAAGGAAAATGACAAAGGAATGTCACATGCGATCATTATTGGCGGTGTTGAATATGACAACGATGTGGTGGAATGATTAAGTGTTTATGTAATGGGATTCCAAAATAATGTTTTATCATGTAGTATTGGAATATTTATGTATTGGTCTTATGTGGTATTCAAGGTGATTGAGATATTTTTGGAAATAAGATGGTATGTGCATAATGAAAGGAAAACGATAAAATGAAATGTTTAACAGTATTCATGAGCTCATGATTGATATAAGGACTAAGTGATATCATGGTTTGAGTATATAGAATTTTTGAGGATTTTGGTACGTGGAAGGTGTTAACTTTTAACTGCATTCATGTTTTCACTAAGGTTCAATGGGTATTCATTCTTCAAGAGAATACAATATTAAGGTATTTACATGTTTGTAATTTGACCAACAAGATATATCTTATGATATATGGGGGATAAATGATGGCATTCACGTGATTGTTCTGTGACATTTCAAGTAATAATTTTCTATATACTATGACCTTGGACCGATGTATTTTAGATAAGCCTAAAGATTATAATGAATTATGTTGGAAATAAGTTAGGATAAAACGTTTTTCGATATTATTGATGGGATGTTATAGTAATATAGCTTTAGAAAAAGGACAACCTGCAGGACGGGTGACAGCCCATCGCTTCGGACAAGGCTATGGAATCGAACCCACAACCGAAGTGCGGCTGGCCTTTATCGCCTACCACTGACCTACAGGAAGTCCCTGTTTAGTAGAAACTAGTTTTATTATATTAAGCAGTATGATATATGAAGTATAAGTCCATTTTAGGAGCCATATATGATTAATCACACTATAGAATGACTTATGTATATTTAATAACTTTTGCTAACCTTTTGTTTGAGACAGATGGAATGACCCGTCATTCTATCACATGATCTGCTAACACTTCACAAATAACTAATTCAACTTCATTTATTTAAGAGATGAAGTGGAAATTGTTCAAGGCACGAACAACAGTGAGATTGTACCAAAATAAAGTAAGTATTTATTCTAATTGAAATTCTTCAACTTTAGGGAAACGATCTAGAAAACCAAAAATGTTGTCCTAGTGCTCTTATATCTGATTAATCAGATGGTACCCTAGATTGTCACAAATTTATGGCTTTGTGATTGCTGGCTTTTCCATAGCCATGTTCTCTACCACTCTCCGTCAGAACATAATGGTTAGATTTCTCTTCCATATCCATATTTTCACCTTTGTGGAAACCCAGTGAATAGTTTATTTGGGTAACCGTTACGTTTCATACTTTTGTTTATAAAGATTGGTTTTGGTAATCCTTTTTACGATGTGGGTTTCTATTAAAGAAACATTCAAGTAGTAAACCATTTCTAACCCCGACGAATTTCGAGGGAGAAATTCATTTTAAGGGGGGTGGAATGTAACAGCCCAAGATTTTATGAAAAATATTCTTTTTAATTTCACTAATGTCTTGTGTTGTATGCTACACAAAAAGGAGCTTGCACAACACGCATCCTTGACTTGCCTTTCATTACACGCAATCACGACCTTCCTCGATAGTGTGTGTAGTACGCAATAACGAGTTTCACTAAACAATAATATGCAATTAAAATATTATCAAAACTAGCCATTATGAATAGTAATAACCACTTTTTGAAATTTTGTAAATTTCAATTTTGAAAATGGAATTCATTTTTGGATTCGTAATATCTAAATTAGCTTAGGGTGAAATTTTGGTGATTTTCGGATAACTTTCATATTTTGATGAATAGTGAAAAGTACTAAATTTTAATTAAAAACAACTTTTTCAATCGAAATAGTTAATAGTGATAAATTTTTAGTTTGAGTGGTTTGAAAGTATATTTATAATATATTTTTACAATTTAATACAATGTTGGTCATTGTATGTAATTTCACATTTAAACCAGACATAAACAAGTGTCAATGTTTTGATAGTTATTATCTCTTAAGAACACGCTATTTGTTTTGATGACGGGAATTAATTTTTAAATTAATTAATGCAACTGATATGTTTTGAATTTGGTAAAATATAAATCATTTTTGAGTTCATAATATCAAATATAGCTTAGGCCTAATTTTTTGTAATTTTCTGAAAACTTTCAATTTTTGATGAATAGTGAAACCACTAAGTGGTAGGTTAAAAACCGAATTTTGCATAAAACTTAATCTTACCGCTTCTGTGAAAGGAATTTCGAAAATCCGACAGACACAATTGATATCAGTAAGTAAAATGTGGTTCAATGAGATAAAAATAATTTTTTGGGTGAATAGTAACTTTTTACTTTTTTTACCGCGGTTAATAGTAAATAGGGCAACTAAGGGTAAATATGATATTACTATTACCCTAACACATGTCCTAATTCTATTAGATAAGTGTAATTCGACCGAAAACAACATTATGAATATAATATGACCATTTAGGTCCACTTGGATTAGATTATGACATTTAATATTATTTTATTTAATGAATAGTTAAAATAGTTAAAATCAATGTTTAATAACTAAAACATTTTTAATATGGGCTTATACATAAGATAAATTAGATTATAAATATTCATTAGAAATATAATAAGATTTCCTACATAATGATATTTTATATATAATTTTTAGACTTTATATAAATTAAAGTATTTATGACACAACGATGATGCAGTAATTACCCTTATAAGGAAATGTTAACATAATTGATGTTATAAATGCCCAAATAAGTGTAATTTGAGACTTTTTACAAATTACAATAATTTTATAGGTTACTATGATATATTATTGTTGATTTAATCAACATGGTTCGAACATATAATTCTGTTATGACTTTCACAAAAATCATATATCAAATAGTGAAAAAATTGACACAATATAGTTTTTAAATAAAATATTATATTATTTATTGTTATTTTATTCCTAAAAATCTAATGTTCGGCCAAATGACTTTGATAAAGATATATATAATAATAATAAACAACTTGGGGTTCGTTTGGCTTGTTATAGTAAGTTTATTAACCATATAGTGTAAGAAAACAAAAAGACACGGTAAAAGTTAAATTATTTAACTTAGAGTTAAATCTAATTGATAAGGTTAAAATAATAACCTAAACTTGTCTAAATTCTATTGGTTGATAGGACATCGACCCATCCCAACTTTACCATCGAAAAATGACCCTTTGAAACCATTATAAACTGATTTTGACTTTAATATAAAATAATATTTTGAGATATTCCTAAGGTGCCCCTATCCTCCCTTATAAAAGGGCACCTCCTCCCCCTCCTCCTCACACCAATTTGAGCACTCAAGCTCAGCCAAACCCCGCCAAAATCCCTTATCCACTTCCCTAGAATAATCCTAGAGGTCCTGGTCTTCTTCAAAGACCAATCATAGTTCCCTATATGGAGGATTCAAAGAGGCGCTTCATAGAAGAGGTAATTTCCGTTACCGATTCTTTCACCTTTATTTCTTCTTCCACTTCTTCTTCTTAGGTTGTTTCATTATGAAGTAATAAAATCAGTATCACTCATATAATTATATGTTATTATAAGTATGAAACGACCCTATTTCACCATCTATCCATCCTACGAAAAACGAAATCACCGCGCGTGCGTACGTACGGAATACCGTCTCCACGCCGTGGTGAAATCTATTTTCCACCACCACCTTACATGGATGGGTATAATGGTGTAAATAATAACTATATATTATTATTTTAAAGTGATATTGTTACTTAAATAGTATAAATACACTTTAATACAATTCCACGATCATGGGAACAATATCATCGCTCGTGCGTACGTACGGAATACTGTCTCCACGATGTGATGCGACTCGTTCTACATGATCATCATTACATAGTAATTATATAAATGAATTTAATGAATAAATATGATATATGTTACACGAATACCATTCTGGATATAAGGTATCTATAACCTTAAAAGAAGAATAAGAATTTATTCGGCAAAACACGCATAAGAACAAAAGGCAATAAATACCCGAGTAACAAGTAACAATGAAATATTACTAATAAGAAGCTAAGAATATGACCATATATGATATCATATCAATATGTATGATTCTGGAATAAGTCAATAACATTATTTAAACCATTATACAGGAGATTTAGACACGCACAAAGAAAATCAGACATAAGGTAAGGGAAATATCACAATCTCATTTTTATCCGAGATTGTTTATACTTTAGTATTTACTGGGGTGTATTTTACCATCCACATCCATGTTTCCTAAATATGTAATATTATTTCCATTATCCTACAACTGTTTAAATCCAATTTTACCCTTCAGTGAGTTTTTATTAAAATATATGAAAGGAATCTTTTGTCGTTTTTTTCGTACGAGGTACTTTTTGACTTTTCCAACAAAAGTACGAGAAGAATGTTTTTTTAACTTATACGACATGAATGGATTTTTAAAACATTAATTCCAAGAAGCTTCCTTTACAGGTTTTCAAGTTTATTTTTAATCAAATTCTTTTAGTTTAATGTTTTATGACATGTTAAGAAAGGAAAAATGTTTTTGAAGAAGAAAGGATGTTTTCTTCAAGAATGGAGTTCAAGTGTTTTATAAAAATTATTTTCCATCTAAGATAATAAAGGGTTCTGTTTTTATCCCTATTATTAAATTGATTTGATTATGTTGTGATGGAATTATTTTTATGATTTACTTTATCTTATATTAATTCTTTTATGATGTCATGATGTTTATGATTCCCATTTGTATTACATGGGTTATGCAATGATGTATGATTTATGATTTTGTGGCACACATAAGAATGATATCATTATGAGATGGGTGGGACTTATATCTTCCTCCAATGCATTGGGTAAAGATTTTATATCTCATGAGATAGAAATGGCTGGAATGGTAGGTTATACCGGTTCAGTGAAACCGGACTGAAACGAGGGTGACTCGGTTCAGAAAGGGACTTTGTCCACTAAGATAGTCTTGGCAATGAGTTTTGACTAACAAGAAATGATTCTCTATGATTATGTGTTTATGCCACAAAGTTTCATGTTTTAAGTTATGATTATTGTGATTACATTTCACTACCATGATTTATCCCATGTTATGAAATTATGCTCTCTTTTGCAGGTTAAGATTTCCAAAATGTTATGTTCATATGAATATGATGTGATTGATATTTCTTTTGTTTACCCTTACTGAGCATTTGAGCTCACCCTTTTATGTTTTCTTTTCCCCAGGATATAAAGAAAGGTTTTAGTTAAAAAAAAGTAAGATCCTTATGGGAGATGTTGAAGATCTTTCACCACAATTAGAAGATTATATTCCGAGTTTCCAAAGACACTAAACTATTAAGATCCTTGTGTGTGTGTTTTTGTTACGTACTAAGTATTCTGAAAAAGTAATGTAACTTCCATGTACTTCAGGCTTCAGGTCTCTACATGAATAACCGCAAGAAATTACATCTGTCTAAACACATAAATGGGGAAAAATATCCGACGTGCCTACCTGCACATGTAACTACCATGAGAAGAGAGTAGGTCCAAAGTGGGTAGTCAGCCACGCCTCATTCTAATGGAATTTTAGAAAAAACACTCCCTTTGGGCTTATAATCCCTGGGGTGTTAGTTTCCCTAACCGACAGGGTAAAGTGGCATATTGAAACAAAAAAATTACAGAATATACAACTGCTCACAACCACACTATGGGCATGACCTAGCCTTAGACTCAACTATATCTAACATCACTCGGACTTTTGGATGCCACTTCTATGACTAGGTATCCTATAATCACATGACTATTCAAAGAGATTAATTACATTACATCATTAACATTTTATCAGTTACAATTTATAAAAATTAATTATTTAATCATTAATTGACAATCAATAATTTCCACATTATATTTCATTAGCATCACAACCAATGTTCATTGTTCCTTCAAATTACAACCTATTCATTGTTCCTAAGCATGCTTTAAACCCCAAGGGTTAACATAATTTATTCAATTATTTATTTACACAGAATTACTAGTTTCCCAGATTCGCAGTCATTCTATAAAAAATTCTAAGCTATTGAACACAATGGGGATCAACTCGACGAGTTGAGAAATTAGTATTTTAGGAACAAAAATAGTAATATTATTTTTATGATAACATTTAGAAAATACTATGTGTACAAGATTTATTTCTGAAAAAGTCCATAAATAAAAGTATTTATATTATCATGTTATGTGAATTGAATTATTTTGACGCCACATCTTTATATAATCAAGTCCATATATAAGGAATTACATCGTCATTCTGTGCATTAATAATATACTTTATATCTCAATTTATATTTTATGTCAGGCTTCTAAAATGATTAAGTACATGGATTTCTCTCGAAATTATAATGTTATATGAAAATATTGGTTTTGAAAAATTATTATGTGTATAAAATTATTCTCATCATAGAAAATAGTTCATGAAAATTATGAAGATTTTTGGAATGTTATAATGGGTTATTTACAAGAAATAGAGATATTATGAAAATAAAATCATAAAAATATAAAATTGGCACTTGCATATCATAGGAAATGTAATGGAGTGGGGAGTGAACTCACTGCCTCAGGGGTCCATTGTCCTGTATGTGATATTTCTAAGTAGCCTCATGAGTTTTATTTGATCTGTTGAGTATCGTAATAATCCATACATATATTTTGTAACGACCCAGACCTCTGCGACCCATTCCATTGTCCAAAAGAAGGTCACAAAGTGTTCTGGAGGGTAAAATGGACTTTCCCCACACTTTCTAGAATTTTGTAATTACATGCCGTGTAGTGTCAGTACACATTGTTTACCTCCTTTCCGGATATACACCGTGTTCAAGGCTATGTCCTTGCCGTGTGAAATAAATGGGTACACACCGTGTACCCCATACTACACGCCGTGTAATCCCTCGCCGCGTACGCGTTACCCTCAGACCGTGTGTTGACCAGTCAACGGTCGTGTGCCGTGTTGGAGTTGTGTCCTTGCCATGTGAAATAAATGGGTACACGTCGTTTACCCCATACTACATATCGTGTAGTCCCTCCCCATGTAGGTGTTACCCTCAGACCATGTGTCGACCAGTCAACGGGTATGTGCCAAGTTGGATCCTTTTCCTTGTCGTGTGAAATAAATGGGTACATGCAGTGTAACCCAAACTACACGCCGTGTAGTCCCTCCCTGCGTATGTGTTACCCTCAAACCGTGTGTAGACCAGTAAATGGCCGCATGCCACGTTGAATGTTGTATTGGAAGCCGCGTGGTGACCCTGTGAAATGGCCAAGTACAAGACATGTACCATATAGTGCACGCTGTGTACTTTTGTTTTTATCGCCTATCAAAGTAGGGGTCCCCTCCTCCTTTTCAACTCACCCCTCTCCTCCCCATTGCTCTGAGCAGAGCTCTCCCAAGAGACTTGAAGGCTCCTTTTCTTCCATAAATTCTTTGTCTGAGCTCTGATTTATGATCCATCAGCAGCCACGGTATTGAAATGATGAGGTAGATCTTCTAAGATTAGATCCGTCGTCTTTTTATAGGCCTCTCCTTTCCAACATCCACCCGATGAGGTTTTTCTGGGATTTGATAGAAGTGACGGACGCCGATGGACATCTTCTAAAGTTGATCCGAGGGAGCGTTGTTATCAAAACCTATTTAGGTAGGGATCTTACCTTCATCTCTCTAAATTGTGTATCATGTGGGGTGGGTATCCTCTTGTATTCATGGGAAACGGTTGAACCAATAAACGAAGATAATAACTGGTTAAAGAATGGGGATGGGGAAGTTGTTATGTTTATCTTTATATCCTGTGATATTATGTTTTGAATTGAATAGGCATATTCCTACTAAAAGCACGGTCATAGGGGGCCTCTTCTTGTGCAATTAAGTGTTGCCCTATCTTTCTAGACCGTTTTTGTGGATGGAAACATCATTGAATGTGGAAATTTGGTTAATCACGTAAAGTATGCTGGTTTAAAATTCGGAACCCTTTTGTGATCACCCCGGTTGAACAAAATGGAATAATGAACATGTGGGTGTTGGCATGGATAGGTGGCATGCGATGGGGGTGTTTTTTTGGATTTTTGTGGATCAGGAGAGGTGTGGAGCTGCGTTTGTCTTGGTTGTAGTTATGGTGGTTGGCAGTGGGGCTCTAGGGATGGGCTTGAATGTGAACGGACTATGGGTTGTGAATAATCAATAAAGGTGGAAGAGTTAATGAATGGTGGGGCATGGTAATGGAACGTGAATAATAATCAATGGGGATGGTTGGTTATTAAGAGGGACTTGGTTGTGTTGTTTTTGTTTTCCTAACTTTGTTTGTGGATGGTAGGGATATTCTTTATGAACGATTGATATGGTTGGTTGTGGATTGTTTCCCAGTAGTTAAGGAACTAAATAGATGATTCTGTTAAAACATGATAACCTAAATGGGGTTGGGGTTGTTTTTTGTATTCATGCTTCGTAGTAGCATTGTCGAGGCATGTGCTCAGTTCTTTTATTAGAAGCCATAGGTTGGGATGAGTGTTTGGTTTATATATATATATATATATATATATCTTTATATTTGTGTTTTATCGCACCCCACCCATGTTGAGAACTTAGTGCCGAACACTCCGATTTCATGGGAAAGGGTGTTTTCCCCATAGTTTCTAGCTCCTTTCTTCTCCTTCTTCTATTGGCTGTGAATTCTTGTGGCGACCTTACACACAAAACTCTTAGGGTAGGTTTTGATTGGGCCGGTTTTAGACCAATACTCTTTGGGCAGGTTTTACTGTTTCCCAAGAATCTTTGGGATGAGTCCTAGGTGTGTGCGGGTGGGATGCGTGGTTGTGAGGCCCAGGTGTGTGCGGGCGGGATATGTGGTTCATGAGGCCTTGGTGTGTGCGGGCGAGAAGTGTGTGGTAGTGTTAGGACGTTCTCCGTTAGGAAGAGCATATAACTAGTGGGAAATGGTGCGGGGTACCCTATACTCTTGTTATTATATACTTCTACCTGTTGTGATTCTGTTTTTGGTGAGTGTGGCTGGTGAGTTTGGGTGGGTAGAATTCCTTGCTAGGATTATTCTGTTGTTCTCAAGGGACATTATGATGACTCCCCACTTGTGCACGATAGATTTAGGTTTCCCTACTGAGTATACTTGTAGGATCACCCTACGTTTACTTTCAGGTTTCTAGGAGGACTACCAGGGCCGTGTGGGACCCCACTAGTCAGGACAGTTGGAGTTGTTGCAGTTGATGTACTCTTGTTTCTTTTAGTATTGTACTTTTGAGCTTTCTTGTACTTGTACCTTGTTTCAGAACTATTTAAACATGCATGTGGGATTGGTTTGGGTTTATTTCTATACACTAGTTCTTTTCTTTTTTGGTGGTTTACTTGTCCTATTTCCTGATCTTAAATAATAAAAATAGGTAATGCCTCCCATATTTGTGAAAACTCATACCCTTGTTGCTAGTCGCCACCTTGGGGACTACTGGAGGCGGGACTCGGGGGGTCGTTATCTCCCTTCACCATTGCCAGCTCAAGAGGGGCATCTTTGGTTGGACGGGGTCATGACAGAATGGTATCCGAGGCAGGTCGAGAGATAGGATAGAGTCTGGAGTTAGGCATAGTGAGGATTTAATGGGATGGTTGGGAAACAGTGTTGGTTAATCCTGGTTCATGACATAGGCTAGGGAAGACCGGCTAGGACACGGGATTTTAGGGCCCCCGTGATCTGATGCAAGGACTATGAGTCTACCGAACGACCAAGTGAGACTACATTGATTGAAGGGTAGAGACACTAGGGAATGCACATTCATCATCATGATTTTGTTTTACTTAATTTGGGTGTTCTAGGAAAGAAATTGAATAAAATGATAAAATGATACCTTTAGAAATTCCTTGCTACTTGGGATTAGGAAATTATTTTTTATCGTACAACTATGGCACATGTACGTCGTCCCTTGGTGACTCAGACGAGAAGGCCCAGCAGATTCTGGCAGTCGATCAGTTGAGGATTGATCGAGATGAAGAAGATAGCCAGTGGTAGAAGACTCTCTGTTCTTTCCAGCGGAAAACCCTGAAGACGTGTGAGGGTATTACTTCAGTTACTGAGGCGGAGGGGCGGCTTGAGGAGTTAGGGTTCTATTTTACCTTGATTCATGCTCTGAGGGAGTACTGGGTTCCCCTAACAGTCATTCAGCTGAGAGGTACGGCGCGACAGTGGTGGATTCTCTACCTCGGAGAGAGGATAGAGGCAGAGGTTTCGTGGGATGACTTTGAGAAGGAATTCTTAGAGGAATTCCTTTCTTCCATGATCAAGGCGGAGAAGAAGAAGGAGTTAATCTACCTTCAGCAGGGGAGTATGTCAGTACGAGATTTGGGGATTAAGTTCAAGGACCTCATGTGCTTTTCTCCAGATCTCTTTCCGGATGAGGAGTCTTGGCCATGATGTTTGGAGGAGGCACTTCGTCCTTCGCTCTAGTATGCTGTCACCCCCATCACCCTTCTGACGTACATGGAATTTGAGAAGAAGGCATAGGTTGTAGAGAGGATGAAATCGCAGGGAGTTGCAACACCTGACAGGATCCAGCCAGGTTCGTCGAAGGGGAAGGTAGTCAGCTAGAGGTCTCCTCTGACTGGACCTTCTAGGTTCAGGCCAGTTGGGAGTAGGACCCAGCTGTTCCAGTTCAGATCTTCAGGTCCTCATCCCTTTTTCACGGGCACAGGATCGAAGTTTTATTCTTATGGTGGTTTCGGGCACATTCAGAGTCGGTGCCTGACCCCAACTCAGTACGGTGGAGGTGGGCAGGTTCAGTGCCCACCTCAGCAGCACCAGTTTCTAGCGAGGCCCTTCCAGCAGCAGCAGGACCATGCTCCTCCGAGGTCAGAAATTACGGGAGGAGGCCGACCTCAGGGTGCTCCTTAGGGACCTCGACCAGGGCATTGTAGGGGAGGTGGATGACCTCAGAGATACAGAAGAACTGGGCATGGATAGTTGCATGCAACAGAGTTGACAGCTCTGGCAGGACCAGAGGTGGTGCATGGTACGATTTGTTTGTTCATCACTCTCATTTCTGCCATGTTTGATTTGGGAGGTTCACACTCCTTTGTTGCACCTAGTCTAGCCCATGCTTTGGGACTAGAATTAGAGAGACTTTTCATACCACTGGTGCTGAGTACACCAGTTGGAGGCCAGACCAGCGTATCTTGTATTTTCTAGGGATATGTGCTCACGTTGGGACCACATAGTTCTAGTGGGGACCTTATTCTATTACAGATGCAGCCATATGATGTCATCCTATGCATAAATTGGTTATTTTCCATTAGTGCCGGTATCGACTGCTTCCAAAGAAGGGTCGTGTTCTCCAACGTGGATGGCCAACATGTAGCTTTTTTTGGCGAGAGGAGCTATCAGGTGGGAAACCAGCGTGTAGAGCCTCTCCATTACTTGTTAGCTGGGATATCAGTGGTTCCAGCTGATTCAGAAATGATGGATGTCCCGGAGGATGTTGGGGGAATTCCTCAATGTTTTTCCCGAGGAGGTTGTGACTCTACCCCCCCCCCCCGATGTGACGTTGAGTTCGGGATAGACTTACAGCCCGGTGCCCATTCAATTTTGATGGCCCCTTGTTGGATGGAATCTTCGGAGTTGCGGGAGTTGAGAATTTAGATGGACAATATGATGGAGAAGCGTTTTTTTGAACCAGCATATCGCCATGGGGTGCTCGAGTTTTGTTCGAGAAGAAGGTAGATGGTGGGCGTAGGCTATGCATAGACTACCGAAGGTTGAACCAGGTAACTGCCATGAACTATTACCCCCCTTCCAAGGATATATGATCTATTGAACAAATGAGGGGAGCAGGCTGGTTTTCTAAGATTGATCTATGATCAGGATATCATCAGCTGAGGGTAAAGGACAATGACATCTTGAAGACGACTTTTAGGTGTTGGTATGGGCACTTGTTTTTTTAGTAATTCCATTTTGTGTTACAAATGCACCGGCTGTGTTCATGGGACTTATGAACATGGTCATCCGAGAGTTTCTAGATTGGTTCGTCATTGTGTTTATCGATGACATCTTGATCTACTCAAGATCAGAGGAGGAGCACATTGAGCATCTCAGGGCAGTCTTGGAAGTCCTTCGACACCACCAGCTTTTTTTGGAAATTGTCGAAGTGTATGTTCTTGACACAAGAAGTACACATCCTTGGGAACGTAGTGTTTCAGTATGGAGTGTCAGTGGACCCATCGAAGGTTGAGGTAGTTGTTTCTTGGGTAGAACCATATAGCGTGGTAGAAGTTTGTAGTTTCCTGGTGTTAACAGGTTACTATCGGAGGTTCATTTCGGACTTCTCTTGAGTTTCTGCTCCATTGACAGCTTTGACTATGAAGAACCATGTCTTCTTATGGTGCGAGCAGTGCCAGAAGGCGTTCAACTACATAAAGGAGAAGTTGTTCAGTGCTCCCGTACTCCGGTTTCTAGAGGGCGGGTTGTTGTATAAGGTTTTTTGTGATGCTTATGGCCTTGGTCTGGGGTGCGTGCTGATGGTGATGAAGGGAGTGATCTGTTATGGATCTAGTCAGTTATGACCTCATGATCATAACTATGCCACCCATGACCTAGAGCTTGAAGCAATAGTGTTAGCACTGAATTTGTGGTGAAATTACCTCTTTGTGGAGTTCTTTGTGGTCTTCTCAGATCACAAGAGCCTACGTTATATCTTCTCTCAGCATGACCTGAACTTACGGCAACAGAGATGGGTCGAGCTCCTCCAAGAATATGACTTCGAGATCTCTTACACTGATGGTAAGGGATACATTGTGGCTGATTCCCTGAGCAGGAAGTCTCATAAGGAAGTGGTTCATGAATCCACTGATGCTTTGAATGTGATGAGAGTGTTGGCCTCCTTGCACTTGGATGCAATGGTAGAAGGTGTTAGAGGCTATTTGTTTCAAATGACAGTGTAGTCCTCCTTGTTGCAGCAGGTGGAAGAGTCTCAATGGGGGGACTCTAAGGCAGAATTAATGTGGGATCGTGTCGATCAGGGAAACACTCCAGATGGATGGTCAGAGGACAACCGACATCATATGCTTATCCATGGAAGGTTGTTTGTTCTAGAGGTGATGTATGAGGGAGTTCTTTGTGAGTTCCATAGCTCAGCCTTGGTGGTACATCCAGGAGTTTCATAAATGTATTGAGGCCTGATGTAACAGTTTTTGTGGCCCAGTGTGAAATGGGCAGTGGCTGTGTTTGTGGCTAAATTCCTAGTGTGTCAGCAAGTGAAGGATGAACACCGTGTTCCCAGTGGGTTTTCGTATCCTTTATATTTCCCCAAGATTAAGTGGGATGACATCTCAATGGACTTAGTCATAGGACTACCCTGAGCTCAGGTTGGTTATGATACTATCTGGGTAGTGGTGGATCGACTGAAGAAATCAGCTCACTTGTTAGCAATTAAGGAGTCGGACCCGGTGAGCACCTTATCACATAGGTACTTAGATGAGGTGGTGAGTTTCATGGAGTTCTGAAGTCTATCGTCTCGGATTGGGATACTCGGTTTACCTGACGAGTCTATAGGGGGTGAAAATGTGCTTTTGGAACCCAGCTACACCTTAGCACTACTTTCCACCCCAGACCGATGGACTGATAATGCGGACTATCCAGACGTTGGAGGACATGATGCGAGCATGTGTCCTGGATTTTGGAGGATCATGGGTATGACACTTTCTTTTAGTAGAGTTTTCCTACAAAAAAAAGATTCTACTCTACTATTGGCATGGCACCGTTTTAGGCTTTTTGTGGAAGACCATGTCGTTCACCCATTTGTTGGGCAGAGGTTGGTGAGACAGGTTCTCTTTGGCCAGAGGTAGTGCAGATCACCAAAGATAATTTCCATCTTGTACGTGAGAGGATGAAATCGCTCAGCACTGACAGAAGTATTATGCTTATTGTTGGAGGAGGCCTTTTGAGTTCGAGGTGGGAGACCATGTGTTCTTGAAGGTTTACCCTGGACGGGGGCAGTGGAGGTTTGGGAAAAGGAGCAAGCACTCAACTAGGTTCATCGGACCTTTTGAGGTGATGAGGCGAGTCGGTGAGGTGGAATATCATCTAGCCCTGCCAACTCAGTTGGAGAATGTTCATGACGTCTTCCACATCTCCTAGCTACGTCGATACTTACGCGAAGACTCTCACGTTATCGAATGGGGAGATTTAGATATGGGAGACAACGAAACCTTTGCGGAACGACCAATCATAATCGAGGATTGTAAAGAGAAGGTGCTCTGTGGACAAACCATTCCATTGGATCGTGTGTTGTGGAGGCATGGAGGCCTTGAGGTGAGAACATGGGAGCGGGAGGCCCAAGTGCACGCTCAGTACCCGGAGTTATTTTGACTTGTGTTTCCCTTGTTCTTATGATCATTGTTTTGATGTTATACTATGTACCTTTGATATGGAATGCTTGTATTGTCGGTTATGAGACCTTTTGTTTCATTATTATCTGGAATTGTGTAGTATGTCCGGTTGTGTGGGGAAAGGAAAAAACCTGACTCTTAATCGACATGCATTAATGAGGACGCGATTGAACCCATACGGGCAAGTCAGTGCCGCCTAAAGCGGATAATATCTCGACATAGGAGAAGGGATTTTACCCAAACCAAATGTTCGTGTAGCATGTTGGTTGTGTGGTTTTGGGGGTAGTCCATGTTGAAAAATCGTAATATATGGAAGTGGGAAGGCCCAATACATAATTGAGATGCGTTAATGCAGATGCGATTAAACCCATGCAGGCGATTCAGTGCCGCCTAAGGCGGATAATATCTTGACATAGGAGAGGCAATTCCTAACACCTATCATTAGGTTTGTTGGTTGGGTTTCTGTTATAACGAGAACCCTAAGAGGTATCTTGTTGGGTTCCTCTTGGTTGGTTTTTAAATTCTTGGGGACGGAAATGTTTTAAGAAGTATCTGATGTACTGGCTCGGACCTCTCCGGCCCATTCCTTTGTCAAAAAGAAGGACACGAAGTGTTCTGGAGGGTAAAATGGTCTTTCCCCACACTTTTTAGAATTTTGTAAGTACACACCGTATAGTGTGAGTACACGTCGTGTACCACATTGCCGGGTATAACCCATGTTCAAGGCCATGTCCTTGCCATGTGAAATAAATGTGTACATGCCATGTACCCTATACTACACACCGTGTAGTCTCTGCCCATGTATGCATTACCCTCAGACTGTGTGTTGACCAGTCAATGGTCGTGTGCCATGTTGGAGCCATGTCCTTGCCGTGTGAAATAAATGGGTACACGTCGTGTACCCCATACTACACGCCATGTAGTCCCTCCCCGCGTACGCGTTACCCTCAGACTGTGTGTTGACCAGTCAATGGCCGTGTGCCGTGTTGGAGCCGTGTCTCTACCATGTGAAATAAATGGGTACATGCCATGTACCCCATACTACACGCCGTGTAGTCCCTCCCCGCGTACATGTTACCCTAAAACCGTGTGTTGACCAGTCAACAGCCACGTTCCACGTTGAAGGCCGTGTTTCAAGCATTGTGGTGACAATGTGAAATGGCCGAGTATATGCCATGTACCATAAAGTACACACCATGTACTTTTGTTTTTCTCTCCTATAAAAGGAGGGTTCCCCACCTCCTTTTCAACTCACCCCTCTCCTCCCCATTCCTCTGAGTAGATCTCTCCCAAGAGACTTGAAGGATCATTTTCTTCCATAACATCTTCGTCTGAGTTCCAATTTACAATCCGTCAGTGGCCACAGGATCGTAACGATGAGGAGGAACTTCTAATCTTGGATCCGTTGTCTTTCCTTTGGCCTATACTTTACAACATCCACCCTAGGAGGTTTTGACTGGATTTAAAAGAAGTGATGGACACCAACGGACGTCTTGTAAAGTTGATCCAGGGGAGCGTTGTTATCAGAACCTATTAATGTAGGGATATAACCTCCGACTCTCTAAATTGTGTATCATGTGGGTTGGTTATCCTCTTGTTTTCATGAGAAACAGGTGAACTAATAAACGAAGATAATAATTAGTTAAAGAACGACGACGGGGAAGTTGTTATGGTTATCTTTATATCCTGTTATATTATGTTTTGAATTTAATAGGCACATGAATATTGAAAATCACGGTTGTTGGGGGCCTTTTCTTTCACAATTAAATGTTACCCTGTCATTCTTGACCGTTTTTGTGGATGGAAACTTTTTTGAATGTGGAAATTTGTTTAATCATGTAAATTTGGATGATTTAAAATATGGAACACTTGTATGATCACCCCGGTTGAACAAAATGGAATAATGAACATGTGGGTGTTGGCTTGGATACGTAGCATGCGATGGGTGTGTTTTTTTGTGGGTTGTTGTGGGACGGGAGATCAGAGGGGCAGCGGCTGGCTTGGTTGTGGTTATGGTGGATGGAAGTGGGGCTGTAGGGATGGGCTTGAATGTGAATGGACTATGGGTTGTGAATAATAAATAAAAGTGGAAGAGTTAATGAATGGTGGGGCATGATAATGCAACGGGAATAATAATCAATGGGGTTTGTTGGTTAATAAGAGGGACCTGGTTGTGTTGCTTGTTTCTTCCTAGCTTGATTTGCAGATGGAAGTTATATGCATTACGAATGATTGATATAGTTGGTTGTGTATTGTTTCCCAGTAGTTAAGGAACTAATAATCTGATTCTACTGAAACATGAAAACCTAAATGGGGTTGGGGTTGTATGTTGTATGCATGCTTCGTAGTAGCAGTGTCAAGGCACGTTCTTAGTTCTCTGATTAGAATCCATAGGTTGGGCTGAGTGTCTGGTATATGTATATATATATCTGTATCTTTGTGTTTTATCACACCCCACCCATGTTGAGCACTTAGTGCTGTACACTCCCATTTCAAGGGAGAGGGTGTTTTCCCCATAGTTAATAGCTCCTTCCTGCTCCATATTCCATAGGCTGTGATGGATTGAGGCGACCTTACACCCAAGACTCTTTGGGTAGGTTTCGATTGGGGTAGTTTTAGCCCAAGACTCTTCGGGTAGGTTTTATAGTTTCCCACGAATCATCGGGATGAGGCCCAGGTGTGAGCGGGTGGGATATGTGGTTGTGAGGCCCAGGTGTGTGTGGGTGGGATATGTTGTTCTTGAGGCCCAGGTGTGTGCGGGCGGGAAGAGTGTGGTACCATCAGGACATTCTCAATTAAAAAGAGCAGCTATCTCGTGGAAAATGGTGCGGGGAACCCTATACTCTTGTTCTTATATACTAATACCTGTTGTGATTGTGTTTTCTGTGAGTGTGGCTGGTGAGATTGGGTGGGTAGAATTCCTTGATAGGTTTCTTCTATTGTTCTTATAGGACATTATGATGTCTCCCCACTTAGGCACAAGAGCTTTAGGTTTCCCTACTGAGTATACTTGTATGCTCACCCTATATTTACTTTTAGGTTTCCAGGAGGACTACTAGGGTCATGCGAGACCCTACTTGTCGGGAGAGTTAGAGTTGTTGCAGTTGTTGTACTCTTTTTTCTTTTGGTATTGTACTTTTGAGATTTCTTGTACTTGCACCTTATTTCAGAACTATTTAAACATGCATGTGAGATTGGGTTGGGATTATTTATATATATTTGTTCTTTTCCTTTTTGGTGGTTGACTTGTCCTATTTCCCGATCTTAAATAATAAAAAGGGTAATGCCTCCCATATTTGTGAAAACTCATACCCTTGGTTCTAGTCGCCACCCTGGGGCCTACTGAAGGCGGGACTCGAGGGTCATTATCTTTTTTTCACCATTGCCATCTCAGGAGGGGCATCTTTGGTGGGTGGGGGTAGTGACGTATTATTATTTTCTGAAAAATACAATTCAAGGAGAAATCCAAATAATTTTCAAATAATAGTTTTGAAATAAATCAGAAGTAATTTTAGAAATATTTTGAAAAGTAATTCTATATATATATATATTATATAAAAATAATTTCTGAATTTTTTTAGAATAAATATTTATGATTACCCGGTTTGGAAACCCCATATTGAGGAAATTCATGATCTCCCTATGTTTAAATATTTTTTCACATGTTGCATAGAATTTCTTTGAGGATGTAGCACATATAAATTCATTTTGACTAAATTATTGTATTATTTACAGTTTAATTATTTTGTAAGGAATGTATCTAATTTTTTAAAACCATGAACCAAAAAGGTATCATAATGTATTAAATATTTAATATATTTTAGTTATTTATAAAAATACACCACAATATTATGCACCGAGTTCGAAAGCATGAGATCAGGTTATTATAGTTGGTATCGGAGAGACTTTCTAGTGAAATATGATGATTAGATGCTTTTGGTAGAGTTCTATGTTTAATAGTTTAAAATTTTTTAATTTTGAAGATGGAAATAATGTTTTTTTAATTATGATGAATGAATTATGAGAGAGAAATTATTTTAAGGGGGTGGGAATTTAACACCCTCTGTTTAAACAATTTAATTATTTATTCTTAGTAAATTTTTTAAAATAAATTATATAATGTTTAAAATAAATAAAAATATGAAAATATTAATATATAGAATATGAATATTCATTAATTCGAATATTTAAATCAATAAATTTTTTATAAAAATTATATCATTTTTCAAAAAATAAATATAATTTTTTTATAAAAACAATTAAAATTATTTATAATATATTTTACATTTAATATTATGGGTTATAAGATAATTATATATATATTATTATTATTTTGAATTCAAAAATTATTGCAATATATTTTAAATTTGAATTATAAATAAATTATGATAATCCTATTATTAATTTAACAAAATATATAAGTGTTATCAATTGTTTAAAAAATATATATCAATGAAATATGTTCATTTATTTTTAATTAATAATCCAATTTATAAAATGATAAAAATATAAATATTTGACACAAAATCAAAATTATAAATATATTAATGATATTATAATAATTTTGAATAATAAATTTATAATTATCTTAATATATAAATACAATTTTAATAATGATATTCATTTAAATAAATGAGAAAAATATATTTTCAAAATTATTACTATTATGATTTTTGTTTTAAAATAATAAATATATATAATTTATTAATTATAAAATAACAATCTATTTATATATATATGAAATAAAATGAATAAAAAAATGAAAAAGAGGTGTTGAAAAAGGAGAAAATTATTTGACTGGAGGTGTTGAACAAATAGGTAAACAGGGGGAAACTATGTCTTCGAGGGAGTGCCATGATGAGGGCTTCAAAGAAGAGGATTGGTAAACATGATAATATGTGGGATTCACATTCAGTATGGGTCGAGATTGAGAGCTCTAGGTGAAGTGTGTTGAGGCCGAGCACAACAGTGAGATCTTATCTAAGAATTGTCTAGAATAATTTGACTAATGTCGAGGGCTCATCTGCTAGTGAGGGACCTTGAACTTTTTTTGATGTCGTTCTTCTCTGGTTAGGGTTTTAGATTCTTTTTAATGAAGGAAAATTGTTCATCTTATTCAAATCTAAGGTATGTTTTTGTTTTCATTCAATAGGTGTCTGAATGTTCTTGTTATTTTCATTTAGTATACATCTATCATTGTATGTTTCTTCACTTTTCACTTTTGTGTTCACAATCCGCTATCCCTGATCTTCATCCAAGTATATACAATAAATTAGTTAATTTTTTGTTGACATTAAGCATGAATTTTTATCTCATTTTAGTTGATAGAAATTTGTTATATTAAATATTTATATATATTGTTCTATATGTCTTTTGTGATGGTTTTTTTAACTGATGTATACTAATAATTTTTTGTTCCTATCTTTTTCAAGATTTTGAATCGCAACATGTCACAGTGTTTAATCACAACAAGCCACAAAATATATATTAAAATCCATAACAACTTAATAATCATTACTTCTTGATCGTTGTTTGGAAATGAGGATTATTTTCTTCTTTAATACATTATACATGTATCATTCATCATTGTATACATGCAGTGAGTTATTTTTATATAATATTGTAATTTCATCATGAAAATGTGAATGGTAAAATGAATTCTCAGTATGGTGGGAATAAATTTGTTTCCTAATCCAAAACAGATCATTTTATGATTTTATAAAATTAAAATAAGGGAATTAATTTTAGATCATGTTTTAATTTTCATGTATTCTGATCTTTTTTATTTTATTTTCTTGTTATATTTTAAGATAACCCTTAGTAATTGGATGTGTTTCATTAAAAAAATAACTCTTTTAAAAAATCATTAATTCTATGTGTGATTTTAAAATAATCTTGCCACTCAATAACATGGTGTGTATATATATTGATGTTCTTAAATAATTCCATATTTTCAATTATATATGATTATTTGTACATAATAAAGTCTTCTTAAAATTAATAATTATGATAGTTATTACTTTTATTTTTTTAAATCCTTAATGTTTTGAATTTATAATTTATGTCAAGAAAATAATTTTTATTATATATAAAGTAGTTATTTATAATTTAATTTTTATCTCATATATATATAAATACGTGTGTGTGTGTGTATTATATTTATAATATTCAATTCAATAATGTTATGCTTTAAATTCTTGTTTTGTAAGAATATATATATATATATTAAATTCAAATTTAATTTTTAGTATATATATATCTATTATTATCAATATCATGTTTATTTATTCCTTCAGTATATTTATATCCAAGTTTTTAATTAGGAAAATTGAATTAATTTTCCCAAAGAAAATTATATATATAATTATCTCAAATTCCATGTTTTATACATTACTTATTCCCATGTTTATATCATTATAATTTAAATTCAGGGAATATATATCTATAACTATATGTGTAATGAGATTTCTATGTATATCATACACACAGACACAAATATATATATATAAGTATTAATTTTCATATTATATGACTAAATGGTGAAAAATTATGTGATTACATTTTATTAGATTATTATTTTTATGTTTATAGATATTATACAAGTAAAGTTATTAATATATATATATATATATATATGAATTACTCAATGTTCAAGATCATTTAATTTCATTAATCCTAATAACAAATTTATATTTATGTACTCGTATATATATATGTTTGTGTCTGTGAAAGGATAAGTGTTTATTTAACAACATTTAATTAGATAATTTTATGTGAAATAAATAAATTTTTATTTCTGATGATTATTGAAAGAATATAATAATTATATATCAAATATTATATGAGTAGAATCAATTATGAAATTATATCTTTAATATTTATAATAATCGAGTTTGTGTTTTAAATGATAAAATTTATCATTTATATAAATTGTATTTCCCAAATTGATGAAAGATATTTTGAATATAGGGTTATAATTATTAATTATAGTTCATGAAAATACTTAATTATATGAATATTTTTTATAACAAATATAACAAGTATTTTCTTAATGAATTTAATATTTATATATTTATATATAAATAAAAGTGTGAATGTGTATTTAATGCAAAATCATGTTTTTAAATAATAAAATATTGTGAAAAGTAGTATATATATATGTGTAAGGAATGATAAAAAGTGATTAATGAATATAAGTACATAGAAATTGTAAAAATGGTAGGGAGTGTGGAGTGGTCCCTTCCCTAAAAAAAAATTTTTGCGCTAGAAAACCATCAATGTTTCTTATGGCCTTATGATATTGTTTTCAAAATATTTCTTAATGTTTTCCTAAAATCACTAGATTATTTTTAACATATTTTCTTGGTAGAATTATTTTCCAATTATTAAAATATTTTATAAAGGTATTTTTTATAGGTCATTCTGAACAATACTTTTTGAAAAAATTAATTTTCATCCCTTCTTTAAAATTATCACTTTTTTGAAAGGTTTAGTAGACATTTCTGTAGGGATTTGTTTCTATTATAGAGTTAAACAGATGAAGTTTTATATTATTTTATTTTACTTATGTATATATATGATAAAAATATTTAAGGTTCGTATGATTCTCCAAATACTAGATCGAAGAAGTTTATAGTATGTAAAATTTTATTTGTATTTTTTAGAAGTATTTTATAAAACAAAATAAATTTCTTTGTATTAACCACGAAAGACTGTGTTTAAGGAATTATATTCAATCATGTTTTTCAACAGAAATGAACAAGGAAACAGAGAAAACCAATTTACTAATCAATGTCTTTTTGAAGAAAATAAACATAAAAAACCTCCATGGCCTATAGGGAAAGGTAAGAATTGTGAAATCCCCAATGTTGAGGTAGATGTTTTCAATGATGTGGTTAAAGGTATGAAAATAATTCATTCAATGATAAAAATATACAATTTTATTAAAATTATACACATTATTTTGTATCAAAAATGTTTGGTAGACCTATTTTAACACTACCACAAAACATAAAATTTGATTTATCAATGAAGGAAAAAATGGGTAATTCATTTCAAACCAAGAATATAACTCCTCACTTGTCTCTATTTTTGGGCTGAACTTCCCAATGAACCATGTGATATTACATTTAGTGTAATTTAATTATATTATAGGTATGGACTGAATTTCTATATATATAAATTAAATGGTTGGGAGAATGAAATCACCCTCTAGATTTCAAATCACCCACCAATTATATACATGTGTAAGGAGGAGGATGAATATATTTTGTATAATAATCTCAATAATAGATATTATTCCCTGATGAGTAGGTGTATCTATCTCAAATGATTGATACTAAGGAAAACATCATCCTTGATGACATTCAGATTTTGAGTAAAATCAATGATGTTTTCCCTGATGAATTGACAGGTCTTACACCTAGATGTGAGGACGAGTTATTAGTAAAATATATAACTAGTTCATTGAAAATATACATGTCTTTAAATATAATGGAATATTTTGAGCTTGAGGATTTAAAGAAGCAACTACAGGTGAATATAAATAAAGGGTGGATATTCCAAAGTACTTCATCATGGATTCTATAGGTTCTCTTCATCATAATGATGTACAAGTTAATATTCCTCTTCATTGATCATAATGAAATCCTAAAAATAATGATAAAGAATAGGTATCCTCTATCATATATTGAAGGATGGTTGAATAAACTTTTTGGATCCCAATAATTATCTATGGTTGATATTTGGTTTTTATATTACCTAGTTGTGGTGAAGAAGAATGATATTGCCAAGTCACTGTTTCATACAACTTATAAAAGCTATGAGTTCATTGTGATTCCATTTTCACTCAGTAATGATCAAAAAAATGGACCTCTTTAGTTGGATATTTAGGGTTTAAATCGACAAATTTGATGTTGTATATTTTTATGATACAGTTACTACTCCAAATGAAAAGATTAACATGAGAAGTTTTTCAATTCTACACTAAAGAGATTATGAAAGAAGGTGTTTTTCACGAAGTTCAGTAAATGTTTGTTTTGTATGGATTAAGTTTCTTCCCTAGGGAATTTTATGGTTAGAAAATGGATATCTAGGAATAATTAAGAAGGTATGGAAATTAAAGAATTGACCAAAGCCACATATGTAATGGAAAGTTTTAGATTCTATGGATTACATGGGTACTACTGTCAATTTTTGAGAAAAATCTCATAACTATCCAGACCATAGATAATGATAAACCAAATCAAAGTGCTGTTTGATTAGAGTGACGAAATCAAAAGAGATATTTAGAGATATAAAGAAGAGTCTAGGAACTACACCAATGCTCAGATTACCTAGAAATGGGGAAGAATTTTTGATCAATAATGGTGTTCCCAAAAACAAATTTGGTTGTGCACTCACGAAAGATGAAAAAATAAAAGATTGTTAATCCCACTAATTATTCATATATGAGTATAATTACCATTCCCATGATCTATAATTGACTGTAGTGATCATCACATGAAAGATTTGGAGACATTACCTATATGGGTAGAATTTTTATTTATATATAGATCATAAAACCCTCAAATATATATTAACATAGAATGAGATAAATATTCACTAATATGGAAGGTTTTAGATTATAATAGATTATAAAATTTCAATCCCTTGTCAACATGGTAAAGTTAACAAAGTGGTCAATTATATGAGTAGAAAAGATCCCACAACTATATCCATGATGAGGATTTAAAGGGATGAAATATTTTGGGAATACAAAGGGTAGACATCATAATCATAAAAGGATCATCATCCAACATTTATAAAATAACTCCTCAACCATATGTTCATGATAATATTATAGAGGCCCCAAAATATGATGAAGTGATGTTGAAAAAGGTATTGACTATTCCACAGTTATACCATTCTAATGATAGTGTTATATGTTTTCAAACCTAGATATGTGTCTTCTAAAACTAGAACTGAAGAGGGAACATATGGAGAATGTGATGTAATCATCATTATCTATTCATCTTGGAATTACTGAGATGTAAAATTATATGAAGAGAAAAATATAACGGTAAAAATAAATATTGTTACTGAAGAAGATGTATCTTGATGCTTGGTTTAAAACAAGTAATGGTTGAATAGACAACTCTAAGGGTATGATGAAACCATTATTCTTTTTAGTATATAAATGAGAAATCATAACTATGGATTTCATCACAGGACTCCACAAACACCTAAATAAAATGAATCATTTAGGTTTTAATCGATCAACTTACAAAGTCAGTGCATTTCATTAATATAAAAGAATATTTTTTAATTGACTGTTTCACTAAGATATTCAAAAGGGAAGTGGTAAGTCTGTATGGAGTTCATCTCTCTATTGAATCTAATTTATATCTAAGGATTACCATGAGGTTCTATAGAATCCTCTAAAAAGATATGGAACACGAATTTTCCTCAAAAATAATTTTCCATCTTATAATGATGGTAAGTCTGAAAAGAAATACTCAATACTGTAGGATATATTGAGAAAATTTTTTTTATAAGGACATTGGGATCAAAATCATTCACTAGTGGACTTATAATATAAAATCAGTTTCCATTCTATCATTCAAATGGATCCTTGTGAGTATATTAATGAAGATTGGTGTATGGATTTGACATGCTGGGATGAAGTTCACATGTTGAAGCCGATGGATCCGGATCCTATCCAAGAGATGACAGAGACGTGTCAAACCATTCTATATCATATGAAATATATACAATATAGATATACAATATATGTATACAATTATAAATGATACCTAGATTTTGAGGTTATAGATTTGTTTTTCCTTTATATATCACATTGGATGATATTTGTGTGGTTTAGGAGGAAGGGAAGACTTTTTCTAAGATACATCGGCCCCACTGAGATCCTTGATCAGAGTGGAGCTATAGCCTATCAGCGATAAATCAATACTAACCTATCTCAAGTAAATGTTATGTTCCATGTATCAATATTAAAGAAGTACATACTAGAACCCTCAGAAGTATTGATTACCAAAGCACATCGTTGGAAACTGATCACTCATAAAAGAGAACTCATTGAAGAACATTGACTTTATTTAAAATTTATATAGAAGAAGAAAACATACCTACTGAAAGTGTTTCGGAGGATCCATAAGTTTGAGGAATTTACATGAGAATCAGAAGTGGCAATGAAAAAAAATACCCTTATCCTTTTTTGTTAATGAAAATATTGAGTGAAATTCCTAAATGGGGGAATAAGGTACTGACCCAGTGTTTTATAAATGAAATCCCATTTTTAAATGAATTAATTATTTTTTAAGTAATGAATATATAGTAATCACATGCATTAGTTTGGTTATTTTGGATTATTTTTATTTATATCAAGTTAGATTTCATCAAATATTATGAATAATATATATTGATAATATATCTATTGTTTAGTGACTATTATTATTATTATATATTAAGTGTTATGATAAATTACAATTGACACAAATAGATGAAGTGGTGGATTTTAAAATAGAATTGTACCTTATAAACCCCATTTATTATAAATCTAGTGGAATATAGAATCCCTGGTATATTCCTTGGTCCAATCAAAAAATGTAATCAAGAAGAAAATTAAAAAGAGAATATTTTAAAGAGAGAAGATTAATCTTATCTATATCAGGACCCAAACCATGATCATTGAACCACCCCAAGAATTTGTCACCATCACACTCCTTACCCGTAAGGTATTTATTGGTTTATTAAGGTTGTTATATATATAAACACAAAATGAATGAATTTTTATATTTTTTTAAATAATTATTTTATTGATCATTTCTTTGTTATTACATTATAAATTATTAATTTTTTTTTGAATAAAATTAGATTTTGATTGTATGAAAATATATATTTTTAGAAATATAGAGCATCAATCCAAATAATATTTTAATGAATTAATAAATAATTGAATAAATGATATTTTCATTAAAATATTATGATGAAATAAATTTTTATTAAATAAAAAATTCAATATTATTGTGTAAAGTCAAATGGTATGCTTATAAGGGTTAAAAACTGTTATCATTGTAAATAGAAATATTTTTTAATAAATAATTAATTTTTAATGAAAATTGTAAATTATCATATTTACATAAATATTTTCAAAAAAGTTAATTTTATTTTTTGAAATAAGTTCATTGAATATAGAAAATGATAATTTTTCATAAATTTAGAGATAAACATAATTTTGGGTAGTAATTATATATGATATAAATATATGATTTTTATTTTGTTATTATAAAAAAATGTTATGTAAAAAATACAAAAAAGATTTTACATGCCCCAAATTATGTTTCAATTTAAAATTGAATTTTTTGGAGACTTAGAATAATTTTATAAACCCCTAATGAATTATCCAAAACCTATATGGTATTTTAGGGTTTTTAAATAAATTCATTATGAACATGACACACTTCCTCCTAACTAAGGGAATTAGATTAATAATTTTTGTTTTTCCATATAAAATAAGAGAAAAAACTCATCCGTGGTAATGACCAAGGGAAAAACATTGTAAGGTTTTTGGTTCGGATTACATTACAATATATTTTCCAAAATAACTTTGGGAAATTTATAATTAATCCTCATTACTTTTGATATAAAACCCACTGAGCCTCCGTTCCATCATTACTCAAAAACCATAGAGGATAAACTTACTCCACCCTTCCTTATATATATCCCTCCCAATTTTCTCCCAATATCTTATTAAGATCATCTGATGCTTTTAAAATCACCCTCCCATGGTAAGGGATCCTCTCATTCTCCTCTTCATTCAAGAACTATATTTATATTATGACTTTTGATTTCCAATAGTTCATGTTATAATATGTTTCTAAATACCCATATTCCTAGTGATTATATTTCCATTTCAATCTCATTAAACCCTTCTGAAAATCTTTATTAACCACAATTTTGTTCCAAAAATTGTCATTCACTTTTCCACATCAATCATTTTTATAGTGAATACTAATCCCCATTTACACTAAATGGAATTCACCTATATATACCCATCCTTTATTTATTATTTAATTCCATGTATGTAACCCAAAATCCATAGTCATTTATTAATAGTAATTAATGGAATCCTTATTTCTTAAAATCTATGTAGAACCCTTATGCATGTATATGATATGAAAGTTGTTGGTGGATTCGAAAATATATATCCCACCAATTAATTGAAAAATTTATTTTTATATTAGAAGGATAAATTTATGGTGGACATAAGGTTATCCTATGAACATTATGTTCTAATGACATAGTGGTTTTCCAAGACCAACACTAATAATGTAATGATATATGTTATTTCCACATTCTTATGTTTCATTGATGTTATAATGTTATATCATTCCTCATTGTTCATGATTATGATCCATATAAACAAAATCATCTTTATATTCCCTTCAAATAATATTGTTTTTATTTTATCATCGGATTATTTAATTAGTCCCTTACAGGGATTCGTATTTCAACCATTTCTTTTGTATCTCCCCAGGTTATCGTCTGCATTATTTGAAGACCAGTGAATATTATATTAATGATATGGAGTTTTTGAATAACCATGTTACACCCATGTTTCATGTTAATGTTCTATGTTCCTAATTTCATGGAGACATTAGGCATAACAATATTATCGAATTGGATAAATTGTGTTGTCATAAAAGAAAACATGAATTAATGTGTATTAAAGTGTAGGCTGTCATTATTTAAAATTCAAACAGTGTGTATAATTATATTCATTTCCTTTTATACTATGTATACCTATGTAAGATCAAGGCGTAAAAATAATAGAAGATATTGATTTAACTAAATAATATGGATTAATTAAATAAAAGAAGTCATAAAATGAAAAAGGATCACTGGTTCACCCCCACACCCTTTTAGTGATTTTGAATTATCTAGGCTCTATATTGTTAAATATGTGACATGAAAAAACATTTCACCAATGTAGTGTACCTATTTTACCTCTCTCAAAGGGACAAGATAAAATATTTCCAAAACATGGTATGGGTATTATATCCTTAATTTCATGTCTACGTGTTCCCCCTATATGAACTAGGATCAAAACATGTATTATTAGGTTTAGACCCTTACATTATAAGGAGTAATCTATATGGTTATTCATAAAATGTTATATACTTTAATATTTGTTGGTTTCATGTTCTAACTATATTATTCGAAAATATTATTAATATATTGGTAAATTAAAAAAAATTTCTTTCATACACCTTACTCATTCATGTGTGAGTTTCGATATTACTGGTGGCTTAAAAATCCCTTATACTAACACCATGAATATGATATTTTTTGGACACACAAAACCACCATTTTTTTATGTGAAAGAATATATTGAGCTTAATGATAAGATAATTATAAAATTTCAATGTGTTATATTATAACACAAACTTTATGTTGTGCGGGATCTTGGGAGACTGGTGTTAGTTGGAAATATCATTTGGAAAATTTCCATATTCGTAGTTTTTTTAGTATTATAAATTTTTATTACCCATTTATAGTTTTCATATTTTCTATTCTTGGAATTTCTTTCTTTGATATTTGATTCTTATTCATAAAGTTTCAATTTTTAGTACTATTAAATTATACCAGGTTTGCTCAATATAAATGTTTTTTCATTTGGAGAATAATGTGAATATTTATTTTTAGAATGTTTAACATAAAGACATTTCATGTTATAATTTTTATTGAATAATAATTTTTTATTTTATTTTATTAGTTTAAATCAATCCCTAATGATAACTTGAGGACTTCTACTCTAGTAACTATCTCCCAGATATTGGAGAATACACTAGGGGTTAATGGTGGTCAAATTTGATACTATTTGGATATCTAAGTTAGGTTGTTATAAGTTTTATTAAAAAAATTTTGTGTACTTGAATGATTTATTAAATAACATATAAGATATTATGATTTCACAAGTAACATATAAAATATTTTATCAACATCTTCATGGAAAATTGATTATTTAGTAATTGATTTATGAATATTTTGTAATCACTATAAGTATATGTGGGGTTTCTATTAATATTTCTCGAGTATGAAATTATGGAACTCTAGAAGTGTTTTATGGTTTAGATAAGGGAACATTTCTAAATTACTTCATGTATCATCCGTATATGGCACACTTGGACATGTTCATTTTAATTTATTTTCTATAACTATTATATATGATTGACATTAAATAATTATATGAAACTATAAAACTAATTAGTGCTATCCTTAAAACCTTATCTAGTGTGATTCAATTTATTAAGGGTATTCACATGCATGTTATATTGGTATTTATGATTTATTCACTATTCATTAATTCAATGTTAGTGATAATTCATCTTCTCATTAGTGATATGTTTTCATTAATAATTTCAATATTTTCATAGGTATGTGACCATATATGTTTTATATTTTTCAGTTTGATAGTATGAGTAAAAAAATTATATGGCTATTAATGTTATATAAATAGAGTTATATTAATGGGTTTTAATATGGAATCATATTTTGAAAGCTATTTACAGTTAATAAATGTATTGTTTTATGTCTTCATATGAAATTAAGTCTTTTTCTTGAAACATTGTGTGTTAAAAGTTAAAATTAAATTTTTATTCCAAAATAGAATACAAATTGGGAAGAAATCTAAATAAAAAATTATAGTTTGTAAATATTAATTATTAGGGTTTTCCATAATAGAAATATCCAATATGATTCATATGGTGGATAGTGTTATATATCATATTTAGATTGATAGGTTATATTCATGGGACATAAGGGTTTTAACATGAATTTTATATATTGTAACCTTAGATATATAGTTGTTAGTTTGGGTTTTAGGTGTCTCACATAAAATGCATATTGATATTTTGATGACAGAATATAGAGTTTATTGATAACCAATTGATGATGTGGAGACATCAATAATCATGGATTCAATTTTTGTGGGAATTCAACTGGATGAGAAGCCATATTTTTTTGGAATTTTATAGAAATAATAAAAACATTTTTACTATTATTATTAACTAATGTTTTATTATAATATTTAATTGTCTATCAAAATAGTGAAAACACAATCTAGTTTGATATTTTGGAATTTGAATTTTGTTTTTAATGAGATTTTAGTGAAATGTTTTTTATTTGAAAATTATTTTAGAATGCCTAAAATAATTTTTTATGAATATTTTGGGATTCTATTGTTAGGGATTAGATTTTTGTTGTTTCATATGAACCATTATACTATAGATGGAAAATGGGTAATAGATTGTAGGGTTTTAACTTCTAAGTGAGTGTGGCCAAAATAATGGTTGTCCCATATGGAAGATCGGGTACACGTCACTTGGGTAATATGTACCCAATGGAAACATAATAGTTTTATTTTATTTTATTTTTGATTTTCATCTTTTTAACATTAATTATTTTAACCCCTTAATTTATTCCTTGGACCATTTATTCTCCCAACCATTCATCATAGGAGAATACTTTAATTTTACTACTTGTTTCCCCTCCATTTCATCATCTTCAATCAATAGAGTACCAAGGATGTTTGGAACACTAAATTAATTTATTTATTTCTCATTTCAATATTTATTCCATTATACATTATACTCTCTTAATTTTACACCTTAAAATATAGAAATTTATACTTAATTAGATATTGTAATTGTGATACTAATTCCAAAATAAATATTTTTCCCATATTATATCTTGAGAAGTTGGAGGAGTATTTTTTCACTTTCTTCATCACTAATTTTTTGAAGTAAATTTGTTAAATAGTTCCATTCAGGTTGTTTTGAATTTATTAAAATTTATAGAATTACTAAATTTGGAATATTAGGTGTTTGGTTTGATTCAGTGTCATGAATATATTAGTATATATCTTTATGGGTTTATATGGTTATTTTTATTTTTAGTTTTGAATATGAGTCATTTTTGTCAAATCGGTCATGTTAAATAAATTTTTTATGATAGGAGGATCCCATATAGTTTTCAGATAAAAAGGACCTTATCAATGGTCTATAATAAATTTTTTTCTAAAAAACTATAAATAATTTATCCAACTATGCATATATTGTTATTTAATATTATTTAAAATTTTAAATAATTATTTAAAATGATTATATTTTAATTTTTACCTATATAGATTCACTTATAATTTTTTATATTAATAAAGTTTTTTTTAGAATTTATGTTATAGGAGAACTATAAATTCATATCATACAACAAATTGAATGTCAACATTAGAAATAAGGACAATCTATAGGTATAAATTGTCAACACCACAAACTCTGTGTATCTTGAATTTTGAAGCCTCACACCCCACAAATTAATTGATCTGAAAAAATATTAAGAATTGCATTATATATTCCAATGAATAATGAAAATAAATAACATTCCAAAAAAGATATAAACCAGAACACATAATTTAGTTTCATTTAACATAGTGTTACTCTTGGAGAGGAACATTATAATCTCATATTCATGGGTCAATTACTAGAGATAAAAATTCCGTTATAAGGTCCCTATATTTGGGATATAAAATAAAAAATCAAAGAACAAATTAATACATCCATGAAAATATCATCTGTGCTTTTTTCCAATGTGACGAAGTAAAATAGGGATCCAATGTTCTCTCATTAACTTAAATCTAATTTCCATGTCATCCACAACCATATATTTATAGATGACATCTAAATCAACTAGAATATTGTTATAATTACAAAAATATATTATATTTTGGAGAATATACCACATTATCAAGTCTACAACCAATAACACTATTAGAGAACTATTTTATCTTCTTAATATCATTTAATCATGAAAGAATCAGGATACACGTGCTAATACTTATGGACCCCCATTATCTTATATCAAAATACATAATTTCCACAGAATAGAGTTTTATAAATTCTTCTAGTTAAATTGATATTTATATTTCTATTTCAATTTTCAAAAATCAAAAATATTTAATCATTTATGTCATAATAGTTATCCAAATAAAATTACATCCCTAATCCTATAATCTCTTATTTAAAATCTAAATTCATAGTCGGATACTAAAATTCATTTACATGGGAATTACAATTAAGGAATCACCATCACGTTTATAGCCACCTCATATAATAAATTATTATAAGACTTCCATTCACTATGTCTAAATCTGTCTTCATCATGAAATTGATCATTTATACTTAATTGAGGAACCATTTGCCCTAGAATTTCCACATCATTAAAAAACTAATCAGTATTTATATAATATTATTGATTACTCTATGGAAATTTGTCTATAGAAAAACCTATGAGAACAATTTTAATATATTTAATCCTATCAACAAGTCACATCATGTACAATTTTTGTGGTACCACTCCATCAAGATTCATTATTATCAAAAGTATACACCGAGATTTTTTAATCAAACAGAGTCCCAATATATATTCCATTAATGATACACATGGAACCAAGCTTGGATTTGAATCAATTTTATGAATTTATGTGATAAAAAACAATTGTAAAACATGAAAAATCAAGAACCATCTATCCATTTTATAGTTCAATCATAATATATATTAATTTTTTTTAAAAATAAATTTTCATACATATATTAATACATACAAATGATCCCCTCATAGATGATAATATTATATACTTTTTAAAAAACGTCAATAATTAGTTATTATAGTTCTATTATTGAATATATTCACCACCATACCCAATAAATAAATACACGAAAGATGTTGGGTTTCCCACCTACCAACCGTAAGTACAGACTAATGGTTCCTTGTTAAAAATATAAATTCCATTATTTTTAATTACTTCTAACTATTATTTAAACAATTGAGTAAGTTTTCAAACCTAAAGTGAAGGAAAGGTGATTTTGATAATGAATATTTCAAAATTTCATCATAATAAATTATGATAACTACGTTGGTGGAAAAAAATTAATAGTGATTCTGATAGGTCCTAAAATCACATGTTGAAGGACACCAAAATATTGGTTGAAGACAACATAAATAAAATTTATTTAAAAACTAGACTATATGGATAAACATAATTCTAAATTTATTCAATAAATCAGTTAGTACATCATAGATTAAAAAACATTTGCTATTAAAACTCTCGAAATGTAGTAGTTGAAAAATGAATTTTGTAGTTTTTATAAAAAATTCCTGTTATTGAAAATGTTAGTGTGACATAACCCTAAAAGAAATATTTCAATAAAATTTGGTGTACTAGTATTTCATTAAAAGTGATTTTTAATAACTTCTCAGTTAATAAAATAATATTGTGAAGAGAATGAAATTAATCCAAATTTAATGGATTCAACTAATGAAGAAAAATTGATAACCATCGAATTCAACTTTTCCCAAATAATACTCTATCCATGAATATTTTTATTTATGTTATTGATAAAAAATTTAACAAATAAACATAATATAAATGAATAATATAGGTAAATATAAATATCACCTCAAATTTTTCTTGAAAATTGGAATATCAAAAGCTCTATCTCTTCTACTCCCCAACACTTCTTCTTTCATAAGGTTACTGTGGCCTCATCTTCCAACAGTCTATAATGAAAGGTATCCAAAGGTCTTATATCCTTTACAATAATTAGACCAACATTAATTTATAAAATTATTATTTATCCCTCTGTCATAGAACACAATGGAAAATTTATCTCAATCGTCAATTAATCATTCACTGAATGGCATATTTCAGTCACATTTGATAGAAATAATATTAACTCTTTTAAGAGAATATGCTTTCAATGTTTGCATTAAAATTAAAGAATACTTTCTAGAAATCCCATAAGATTAGAATTCATCTAATCCAAAATTTGAAATTAAAAAGTCACATGTCACTCTAAACAATAACACTAAGACAATACAAAAGACTCACCATCAAAGGTGTACTAAATAATGGATCTTCTACAGTGATATGTTGAATAAATCTTATTACCTCAATCATCTTCAACCAGGATTTTGACATATAATTCATTGAGACTTTTATAACTACATATGATTTTAATATAGGTATGTATATGATTTTATCATAGTTGAACAATTATTTTTAATATTTACAATTCCCAAAACTATCAAATTTGTCAAATTTCTATTCATAAATAATCCTTTTGTGCATTATTAGTGCCCAATAACCCTTAATAATCATGAAAACATGATCATAATATGGTGTAGTTGAACTCTCAAACCTTAATGTCCCATCTAACTCCCATAAAAGAATTCATTAAAACAGAGTTCATTAAGGGAATTATTTTGAAAACCTTGTGATTATAATTTTATAAAATTGTGATCATGAAATTAGGGAATGACAACCCCACATATACCTCACAGGGACCTGAAACAAATTAAAACCATTAATTTTTTTAAATATCAACAAATTTTCATCATATTTAAACCATAGTCAATCCAAATTAATTTTTGGTGAAACCCAAAACATGATATAATAGTGGTGTGTACTTTGATTTATCACATAAATGCGATTTTATGGGTAATATTATATAGTGAAGCTTCATTTCGAACTCAGTACATATCACCATCATCATTGTGAAGAAACACTATTTCCATACTGAAATCAATTTTAGCGATTCATTTCTAATATTTCATTTATTTCAACATGACTAAAACCCATTCTAGAAGTAAACCACATTCATTTGGCTTTCCAATTCCCAAAACATTCTGAACCTTTCAGTTTCTTATCCCATAGATCAATGATAGTAATATGTTTGGTCTCTTCATCAAATGAAAAAATTCAATTCCTTCTCAGGTGGATCCAAGGTATTATTCTAAAAATTTTCATATCAAAACCTTAATTTAGATCTAATTTTAATTTCCATCTCTCAAATTAATGTAAAATGGAATCCTGATCAGTTAAAGAACAATTGTGCAGTTAGTTGTGTTTTATCCATGAAATAGGTTGGGATTTCATGGTGTATTCACTTGACCTACCACAAATTATTTTACCTTAATCACAACATCAAATTATATGGTACAATAATTTCTTTAAACACCATATTCATGCTCTATTGAAGCTTGACTGTCATGCTTATAACTTTTTCAATGAATCATCCAATAGATCGGTATGAAATCCTTCATTTGGCGGCCAATGTTACAGAATGATGAAAGGATACAACAACTACTTTCTTCAACATAGGTTTGGAGTTCCATTTTTACTATCAGTTAGTATCTAATTTATGGTATAATATATGGTTATCGTTAACATTAAAATAATAGGTACAATTACTTAGAAATTATTGGGATGATCACTTGTGTCATTTCATGGTAACATTAGTTTTGGGTGTCGTAAGTTCAAGACACATAATGAATGTTCCCATGGTAGGTTGTTGTAGTTTAATAATAGTAAGAATACCTACCACATCACCATTATCATTATATTTTCACAAATGCAAAAATTTCATTCTTTCATGTCAAATTAGTGATTGTTCACTAACTACTTCACAAATTTAGTGGAAAAAACCCATGCAGTTTATTGATGTCATCATCTTGAAACTTTGGGTGTTTATTACATTGAATAGTAGCATAGGTGTAACCACATGATCATACTCTTCATTTGTTGACTCTAAATTTAAACAAATTCCTTAAATAATGACCATTCCCATCAAAGAAAAATTTATTGTCTAAAACCCATTTAAAAAAAATCCAAATTTCACCACATGGCCACCATGATTTATAAAATTTACAAAATTATAATATCTAAATTTATTATATCTATTCAAAGAAAAAATTGGAAATTAAATAGAAAATTTATTTTTTAAAATATTATAAATTTCCAAAAAATCAGTATTTTAAATAAAAATAATGCTATTTTAAAAGAAAACCCATGATTTTGAAACATTTCAAATCTACTAAAAATTAATATTTAAAATGTAAATAACTAAATTAATAACAACAAGTTCTTCAAAATCATTATAATATTTTTATAATACCTTCAATTTATTTCATTATGAAAAACCAAATTTCAATTATTATACTCAAATAACCATATTTTTAATATGATTTATAGATAAAATAAATAATTAAACTTTTAAAAAATTGATTTATCATTAAATAAATTATATTTTAATGAGAATTAGGTGTAAAAAACAATCAAGAAGTGATACATTAATTTCACCTCGCCAAACCATATTTCATATGCCCATGAAACCAATTTTTAAAAAATCATGGGATAAAAATAATTTTCAATGATGTAAATGTGAAGTGACCCTCAGATTTCATTTTAAAAATATTCCTATTCATGGACCCTTCCATGAAGAAAACGTGATTTCTTTATAGAAATAAATTATTTTTCCAAAAATTGGTTTTTATTTTACAGAAAATGCAATCTTCATAAATTTTTTAATTGGATGAACAAACATCACTTTACAATTAACATAAAGTCACAAAAATATTTTTTCCTATATAAGAATAGACTCACACAATTAGAATCCAAAATAGTTAGATATTATATTTTGATGATCATACAAAATAATTAAAAACAATGAATAAATAAACCATCCAAAAGATTAAGGAATATAATAATTAAACAATGATAAAAAATATTTCCAACTTGGATAATAATTTTCATTTTGTGGGAATTTAAATGTATATCGTAAAATAATAAAATCTAGAAGAAAGGTTCAAATTATATTATTATTATAAATCCAGGTACTAATTTTGAAGCTAAAAAATGTATTGAGAGAATAAAAAAATTTCAAACCATTTAAATCCCTATGAAATCCAGAAATTGTAACACCAAAAAATTGGAACGTAAAATATGAAACATTCAAAAAATAGTTATCTGCTGAAAAAGAACGTAGAATAATGTATATTAATAAATTTAAAAATCATTAGGTGGCTTTATATTTGTATAAAATTGGACTATATTTTAATATTTATTAAGACACCTCCCCTACACAAATGTGTAAAAATTTCCGCAAATGCTGAATATCAATGGGGGAGAAACATTTGAAGAATTTTAGTTCTAAATAAAATTTATATTCTACTGTTACAATTTATATTCATGTGTCACCTGAAATTTAAAACAATATTTTATCCAGAAACCCTATATTTTTTAAGTAGATTTCAAATGTATAACCATTATCCATAAGGAATAACATGAGGATTTGTATTAAATTTAAAAATAGTATCATAGTAATAATTGAGTCAATAATAATAAAACATAACACCAATGAATTTGAGAAGGTATGAATATGTATGAAATTGTGTTTCTAATTAAATTTTTTCACCATAGAAAATATCGGGTTAAATACTCAAAAAATACATAGATTCGCTTAAACAAAAAAAATTAATGTGCTTCATCCCACCACATATAATTTCATATTGTGATAATATTTAACAGAAGAATAGTATAAAGGGTTTATGTTGGTAGATTTAAAAATAACTGTTTCTAAGAAGAATGAAAAAATATGTCTCCCCTTTAATGTTATAATAATTCTCATTTTATAGTGTAACCCAAAGTTCATCTCTTTTTTTCTATTGTGAATCCTTATAGTTATTAAAATTTTAGTACATATAAGTTAAAATAATAAGAATAATATTTCAATAATTTTATATATAATATAAAGGTGACCATATATATATTTTGGGGAAGTTTATCCTATTAGGACACACATTAATATTCTATTTGACTACAATTAAATTAGGTATTTGTTTTACTTTTGTTAGCTTCTGAATAACCTTCTATGAGAAAAGGCCAGGAGACCAAGAGTTAAATCTGAATAGAAAATATTTATTAAGATAATGATCATAAGAACATTTTCAATCATAAAAAAACCAAAAGTAAAAGTATAGTAAATAATATTGGTCAACTCCCATGAAGTAAAAACATTATATTTATACATATGAATTCATTAATAAATATATTTTATATAAATAAAATGGTATCAAAGGCCGATTATTCCCTTAAAATTTACACTTAGTCCCTTTTCAATTAACTATAAATTGTATTTTTTACCCATTATAATCTCATCTAGCATATGTATCATGAAGGGTCAATACTTTTTAGAAGAAATCCTCCCAGTAAATTGCCTATTTCTTGAATTGAGAATTAAGACATTATATCCAATCATAAAATTTCAATTCTATAAGATGGAATAATGAAAATATGTATCCCACATTTTATGAATTATTTAATTATCTTAGTAATCTCATTTAATATTATCCTACTCACTTATATCAGTAATTATTAATATCTACGTTAAAGACCATCAATTCCCAAAATGAATTGTGTTGTAACATCACATGTAAATTACACGATTTTAGAAATGACATATTTTATGGAATCATAACTATTTTTGTAATAAATTTAGTTATAAAAACTCTTAATGCATAATCAAGATTCAATAACATACCCTTCTAAGAGATAGTGATAGTTTTTTAAAAAATATGTTTCATCTAATTGATTAAAATTTTCCCATGTCCACTAGATTGTGAAAGGTAATTATTTTCAATTCTATGTACCAAACCATAAATCTCCCCCAATAGTTTTAATTTAAAATTCATAAAATTTGTTCCAAATCATTGATTAATTATTTTTTAAACCAAAATAATTAAAATATGTTCTATTTAATGAATTTAAAGACAATATTCTCATGAATTTTTGGAAGTAGAACTACATCTACCATATTATAATCATAATCTATTACCACGAAAATTTATTCTTTTCTATGATAAATAGAAATAGTCCCACAATCTCCCAAAACTAGAAATTAATATATTTCACTCTGAATTACCTTTATTAGGTAGTTTATGTTTTAAAACAAAATTTTATATACTACAAAACATATCAAAAATAATAGTTAGTATACTTGAATCCTTAAAAAAAATAGCTAAAAAATATAAATCGTAAAGAAATTAGTAGGTCTTTTCTCCCCAATGAATAGCTCAATTAGGCGATTAATGAAAACCCTCTAGAATATGCATAATCTCTATATTTGGAACACATATCCTAAAAAATATACAAAAAAATTATCTTAAAGTGTAAAGTATCATCATACAGATAATACATATGCGTAAAAATTAATAATTTCTTTTTAGTTTTCTATATATCATTTGTAATGAAACCTTATGATAGGAAATAATAAAAATATGGATGAAAAACATATTTAATAACATAGATATTTAATTATTTATTCTTTTTGAATAGAGATTTAATTTCCATTGAATGATTATTTTTGGTACTATAGAACTTATAAAATTGGTTGATGTATGATCCCGTGTTTTGAACCGGTTGAATATTCCTAGTGAATTTGAACTATTCATTTAGTGGGTAGGCAAAATTGTTTGTTGGTATTTGGATTAGAAATGAAATAGTTTTACCACTTAATGGTGATGATTTTAGATGGGGTTAAGGGTCTAATAATTAAATGGGGATTTATACATGTTCAAGATATATTAGGCTTTGGAAACCATTTTTCGAGATGAGAAATACGAAGGCACATTGTTAGGGAAAATTTAGTGAACGCCATTCACCACTAACATTGTGGCCTATTTTATAGGCACACAACAAGTCTAATACACATATATGGTATGAAAATATGTGTGATTAATTTATATAAAATAAAATATGTTTCCATATGATTTTAATATAGTTTTCCAACTGGTGTTCCTAGCCATGGAAGAGGGTGTCCCTTTGGGTATTAGAACCACATGGTTGGTAGAATGTTTTCAAAATAGTGAAACCAAACCATCCTTCTCTTTAATTGAATGAAAAGAACTATTTTTTGTAAACTTATTTTAAGAAATAAACCCTATATTATCCTCTTATTTCTGAATATAATCCCCCTCTTAGGAGATCCACCTTTGAGATACTTCTAGGATAAACTAGATCTCATTTGTCAAGGCTCATAATTTCGCACTGTCGGTTGCGTTAGATCACTATCGGTAAGCATATGATTCCTCTCGCTTCCTCTCTTCATTTATTTTTTCCCTATTACATGATTTTTAAATATGAAATTATATTCATTATTTATAATATTTTTTATGAATCTTCTTATTTCTCTCAATTGGGATTGAATAAAATCCTGATAATCATTGGATTAAATTTCTTAAAAATGATGTAGGAGTTCTAATGTTTTCCCCTTAATGATTCATCATTTATATAATATTTTAATTGTTTCACATGCCTTAAATTATTTTTTTAAATTTTATTTTTATTAAATAAAATACCAATATAGTGGTCATGATATATTTATATCCAACTTAATAAGGTTAGAGGTTGAAGTCCTCAACCCAAACCACAAAAAAATGGTGTGTTTTATTTTAATTTTTTTAGTGACCATTGTCGAAAAAATTAACAACCCAATCCTAGTGGTGTATTGGGTATTCCCTTCCAAGTGTAATTCCATATATAAATTAGATAAAACCTTGGGTATTTTAAAATCCTTCTATATACCTTGTTATAATTTGTAAAGTGAATTGACTAAATAATCTACATGATGAATTTTATTATAGAATTTTGGAATACATGTCCAGTATTACATTTTATTATTTTATTGATAATTTAATGTATCATAATGACTTTTTTATCAATAATGGGTGATTTCAATGACCTTATTCTTGTTATAAATGAAATTCTCTAACTGTATATTGTGAACATTAAATTTGGAATCTAATATACACATTTAATTTGATTGGTTATAATACTAAATATACTTTATTGTATGATTAACCCATCTAAGATACTCTTGTTCATCATAAAGAATGAATTGGATGGGAATATAGGATAACTAAATTATATTATATGTTAATTAAAACATTTTCTCTTGATACAAGATTCCGTGGATGGAAATAAAGGTTAAATTAATTACATCACACCTTTGGTGATACTTGGGTTACATATAAAGAATTTATTTTATGGGATTAGTGGTTTAAGGAGAACATATATACTACCATGAGTTATACTGGGATACCTAATGCAGAATGCATTTGATAGGCTATGTGTTCAAAATAATTATGGTATACCATGATCAACACATGGGGGTTACAATTATGGAATTCCTTGTATGGGATTATAGGCTAAATTAAATTATATTATGATTTTAATTTGATGACAATTTGGTTCCTCATATATAATATATAGAATTTATTGTAAAAAATAATTACTATAATGAATTTTGTAATAATTTATTACTCAGTATATAACCCCTTATAAATTATTCCTTAATGTCTGGAATCATATAGAACCAAATATTCTTATAATTACCCATGGACAATAGGGATTAAATCCATGAGTCCCAAATTTCACTTACTATATTAATTTATAGATTTTTGGTGGTGGATCCATTTTTTTAAAAATGATACTTTTCATATTGATATAAACATATCCACTTGCTTCATTCTGTTGCTCCCCTTATATAGAATAGGCTTATGGTCTTGCCGTCAGCTCCCCTAATCTGTCCTATAAGACTAGGGGGAGGGATTGTTCTCCTTGTAATTCATCTTCCCCTCACTATCACCATTTAATCTTTTCATTGACCCATCCCTTATCCATAAATTTCCTTTTATATAAGTTTCCCTACTTTTCAGTAATGACTGATTGATGTAATTTTGGTTCCTCTATCTACCATCGAGTTTACATGATCATCAGTGTTGTTGGACCTCTCACTTGGGTGATGCATTTGTAAGAGACGTCCCTCTATGTATGAATTCAACATATTTATCTTCAATTATTTATGATTTCAAGATTAGGAGATAGTAGCGCTAATGGATCTAATTCATTTAATGATATTATTATTGACCAATGAATATCGAATCTCAACTTCAATGAGCACTCCCCATGTTATCCCACATTCTCATTTCACCCTTTTATGATTGTATTTTGACATTCATTTGAGGAACGATACCCATGGTTCTCTGACATGGTTTTTTCTTCCCCAGATAACTCTACCTTTTAAAACACAGTGATAATTTGTGATATTAGAAACATGGTGGGTCGTTTTCCTTAATATAATTAGAGAACATGTACTATTTTACACTCGATTTCTCTAAAACACTATGTGAGATCCAGGTTTCCAATGAACTGATTGAGTTTATCGATATTGAGATTGAAGGTGATCTACAATGGAGGAAAAAGGTATTATATGAATCATGGGATACTTTTTATCAATATATTGACTGTTGGGTCATGAGTCTTGTAGATGTTGATCATCGTCTTGTTATTATCATGTCGATCCATTAGGTGTGAATCATACCAGGTTGACTGTGGGGTTGTATTGGATGATCATTCAGAACATTGATACAACGTCCGATATAGAGTGAAAATATATAACTGAGGAGAGAGTGGTATGAGATAGATAGGTAACACCTATTTCACCCTGAAATAGACGAGAATCAAGGATATTGAGACCAAATATATGGATACTTTTGCCTTTATGATTCATGATTTGGGAGACAATGTTTCTTCAAAATAGGTCAAATATGGTGTAAGGGGTTTTTAGGGGGTTTATATTTTCCTAAACACTAGCATAGTGTGTTTTTATATAGATTCAAAGTGACCTATTTTTTTCTCCTCAGGAGGAAATGACTCAAGTGTCTTGGGACGACAGTCCATTCACCATCACCGTTGAGTCTTCCATGCATAGGGAATTAGTTTTCCATACAGAATAAGGGATACTTGGACTGCTGGAGCCTCCTGACTAGTGGTAATCCATTGGATCATCCTACCTACAAAACCATTTTTAGCCTTCAACTGATCTAGATGTTGGATATTCTACATAGGATGGATGGAATATGGTAATCTCAAAGTGGAATATAATGATTGAAGTTTCCAATAACAGGGATGATCCAATACATGGCATCTAATAAAAAAATTATTTACAAGACTTTAATAGTGAACATTGTCACATGACTAGAGATGAAACGTCAATCCTCCTTTTAGTGGACCGCATTGAAAGTATGAATTATATAGGACATTATAAAACAATAATGAAAGATTAAAATGGGACTTGAAACTCATGGAGTCACATGGTGTTTTGGGAAAATATAAAAAGGGAATAATGAAAGTTCTTACCTACTAAATACCATTGAGATATGGTCAGTTAAAAAGGGTGGGTACAATAAGGAGCCAAAATGTGAAGTCAATATATAGGATCATCTCATGATTAGAACGTTAATATCCATGAGGTTAACGACTTGATAGCAGGTGAGGTCTCTAAGAAACAATATTAATTTTACAAAGGAGGATTCAAACTGAATATATGAAAGAATGATCAAATTTAATATTAATGAGAATAAATGTGTGTGGAAAAATAAAGGAAATCACATTTTTCATGAGGATGCAATGGAAGAAGATTAATATGGAAGAATAAATTAACACTTGCGAAAAGTTAACCCATAATTTTGATGAAATATTCAAGGAAGACATAGAAACTAAGGTAACTTTATTACAATGGGGATTATATAAATTGACTGGTTATAATAATATGATCCTTTTAATTAATAATTTTATGAATTCTTTCTGTGTTCAATGATCAACTTATAGAATCTTGTGTGGTTTCCCACATTTCCATAATAGTTCTTTTGTGATAAAAATTTAATTTTTAGTTAGTTGACATATCATATTCTTAATATGACTATCCACAGATACCTGAGTTGATACTTGGGTCATTAATATCACTATTTATATAAATATATATCTATATATAATATCACATATATTATATGAATAGATATATAAGTATAAAAATATTCTTATACATTGTGACATGTATTTAGATAAATTATGGAATAAGATAAAGTAAGTATGGTTGACCATGTTTTCATGAGGAAAATGAGCTAAATTAATTTCATTTACTTATTCACTAATTATATATTATAATTTTATGCTACATTATTATATATTAATTTACTAGAATGAATTAGACACCATTGGTGGTGGACTACAGATTTTATCTCACACATTATTAGGGATACCATGTTTTACGCAAATAAATCTTATGTATATAGGTCCCAGATCATGGAATATTCTTTCATGATTATTGTTATTCTTTATGGAATCAACAAGACATATATCTAGGGGAGAAGCATTTGCCCATGCCTCGTATTAGAGTTGGTTTATTTAATTATTTATGAATTCATAGTCATCCCAGACTTAGGTAAAGTACACCCCACATTATTTATATTTTATATACATTATAACATGTTCATTCTTGATTGTTAATTCATTTATAGTGGATTTAGATTTGATATATTTTGTTTCTTGTTATTATATTTCTTCCTATACTTATTAATTATCAAATACCACTAGACTACTCTAATTATAGAGTATATTATTCATACAGTATTTTCATTAGATTGTCACTTCTTTTTAGAAACCTTTGTTGTGAATGGGGGAACATGTGATGCCCTGTGACCTACTGACTTTGGGTACCTCTTTAGTGGATCGTGGTTCAGGATGTTACAAAGTGGTATCAAAGTATATTTTCTGTTCATATCACTTGTTTTTAATGGTCGACTGGAAAAAATAAATGTGCCATTGCTTGATAGATTTATCTTGTTTGAGAGTCTATCAAACCGCCACATTAGGGAATGATCAAATTTCATGGGATTGGGTTATTTTTCATTCTATTTTTATTACATTTGATTTTTATTTATCCATGAATGAAAAATGTTCCTCAAATAGTTACTAGTTTATGATTTTTACCATTTTCCATGTTTGAAAAGGGATATTTTCACGAATCATTATAGGAACATAGATATTACCATTACATGAATATTTCATTCCATGTGTATTTTTTCATGATTATTTTTATGAAGTTTCTATTTGATTTATCATCACTCTTATTCAGATAACATCTTAAGTGATTGTATAGAATGATTTCATATATAACATGATTGATTTATTTTTTTACCATGATTAACTATATTCTTTTAATTGGAAAAAGCTCTTTATGTATTCTTTCTTTCATTTTTTCAAGGATATCACGATTGTAATAATTATGACATATAATGGGTTTTTAAAGTGTACACATCAACATAAATGGTGGTGGAACCTTAACTAACCTACTAAGACAATTTTGAGCCATGTATCATCAATTATATGGGATGAAAATATTATTGTTTTAATTAAACGTCTTCCAAAAAAATTATAAAGTTAACTTGCCTTTAAAAATTCAAAAGGGAAAAGCATATAATCAAACCATCCCATATTAATTTTTTTATATAATAACGTCAAATGGGATAATGTTCTGTATATAACTGAATGCCCTAATTATAAAGTGAATAACCTTTTTAATTTAATAATGCTAAAAATATTGTGATTTATATACATGTTTTTTGAATTTAATTTCTTATGAAAAAAATAGTTGATTCAAAATGAAATACAGTTAGTAATTATAAAGTCTTATGCCTTTATAATTTTTATATGAAGATCTATAAGACTATTTTCCTAAATGAAAAATCATCCACTAGTATGTTAGTTGGGGAATTTTGTATAGTTACCCAAGATTTTATATCATTTATATTACATATTTAAGTACAATATTAAATAAATAATACAAACTAATTCTTGAGGATCGTAATGGTTTAGTGTGTTTAATGAAATATTAACAAAAATAATAATTTGAAGAAAGATCATCATCATATCCCATAAATATATTCTAATTTACTACTCTTCCAAAAAATACCTAACATAAACCCATTGTTTATAACCTGATGAAATGAAATATAAGAAAGGGTGAAAACATATTCTTAGTAAGGATAGATAAGTCAGTTACATAAGCATAACATGGACATAAGTTTTTGATAACATAAGTATGAAATATGAAAACCAAAACATTAGTATTAAATATTATAATATTGAGTTAAGACAAAAATATTTTGAGTAAATAAGTTATGAATCCCATGTAAATCAAAGAATATAAGAGAATATATATGACATGGAATATTGGCATACACATAAGCAAAGGAAGTCATTTTTATATATTTCATGGCACACATCGAAGGCTAGGATAGGGGAATGGGTTCACTCCCCAATCTATAATAGTAGTCAAGGATCGCTCATAAGACCATTATAGCAGAAATATTCCTCCATTAAACTAGGTTCATACCCTATTCCAGTCTTTTCTATATCATTAGATATGAATAATTACCTAATTCATTTGAGGGAGATATTGGTCCCACCAATCACATAATAAAAATCATGTGTATGTGTTCTTCCAGACTCTATTTGAATAAGGCCATCCTAGGGGTCGAGCTCTGTTTGAGATCCCAAAAGGCTCCCTTAATGGCTTCGCACCATTTGATATTCATTTCCATTTCATTCAAGAATGTAATAGGTTATTCAAGGAATAAGAATTACTGAATGAATAATATATAAAAATAGGATATCCCAAATAAATTTCATATATCAATGATGTTCTTGGGATTATACGAGGAAAATACAACTATCTCCTTCATTAGTTTTACTGATACACATTTCTCTTTGAAAATATAAACAAGGATGTGAATTGTACCCACCCAAAAGTTTTACATTGAGATATTATCAAATAAATAATCCTCTCTCATTGTATCTAATAAGATATTATGATGTTTGGAAAGATTGTGTGGTGTGTGAGAATAAATAAATAAATCATCAAAAAATAACACATCAAACTAATATATATATGGATTTGAATCCCAGTTTCTCGATTTATTTAAAACTGTAACCATGTTCATGAGACTAAACAACATGAAAAAATACTCATATAATCCATAAATACTCTAGAATGTTGTACGCAGTATATCTGATAGTCTATGACAGACTTGATGACAACACGATCTGAGATCAATATTATGGAAAACTTGATCTCCTCATATATGGTTGAGGAGGTCATTTATCTTGGTCATGGTATATTGGTTCTTAACCATGATCTGGTTCAATTTATGGTATTCCCCATAGAAATGAATGTTTTAATATTCATTAATGGTGAAATGGAATGGAAATTACCATATATCAGTTCTGCGTCATGTAAACCCATTCACTTCTATGTCCTCTGTATTCCTCTGGAGCTCCAAAAATCTAATAGTATTTACCCAGTTAGGAGGAATGGAACCGATGAAGATCAAAGAACTATATCAAAGGAAAACTCAAACTCTCTCTCTTGAGGTAGTCTTGATATGTTTTCTAGGGAAACATCACAGAAATGATCAGCCATGGGTTGGAAATCCACCTAACGCGCTACCTGGTCATTTAGATATATGCACGAAATTTGGACTGTCACCAGGCCTGGCCTACTACTCTTGGGTCCTTCCTAGCTCACCAGAATACCCCATTAACCCGTTTGAATAAAATACCAGCATCAGTTGATGTAAAGTTCTGCCTCTGAAAATATAAATCACCATACTCAATGTAGGGAACCAACCACTCCACCCCTGAGAATGAGGCTTTGTGCTATCATCTCAAGAAAAAATAGGTCCTATATGAAACAACAACCACATATCTCAAGTGGTTCACACACTACACTATCTTACACTAGCTGATCACATCCCGAATGAAGTATTGAGAGTCATTAAACAATAAGTGAACTAATCAACAAGGACAAGGATCTCAATTATATGAACGAATATAAAGTAATGATCCTCACCAATATCTTAAAGAGAATATGCTAACCTAGAAGATAAAATAATAGTACCTATCCCTTTAGATGCTCTAACAGTATACTCCTATTGTATCAGTTGCATTCTATACATCTGTCTTGAATGAAAACCCTGATATATCGCTTGAATACCATTTGAAGGTCTTATTTCATATTGATGTATTCATAGGGTCTTTCGGCCATGGGGAAGACACCCAAATGAACATGATCTATGGGTTATACTTCATCTACCTACCTAACATGACACCTCTAAACCAGATCCTAAATTTGGATTCACAAACCCTAAACCATTCTGATGCAGGCTTGATACTTGAATCAGTCTCTATCTCACTATCTCTTTATGTGTCCATGTATCCCACATTTAGGATAGAAAATAAAGCTACATGTACTCATTCCCTCACTGTTATTACTCTCCCAAGGATCCTCATGAAGTATCCACATCCACATAAGATGGAGCCACTAGGTTGAGAAGATGATATACCCACTCATTTCCCGATGCATTCCTCAAATGATGTTCAATAATTAGAATCTGATTTAAAATTTATGATATGATAGTAAGCTAAAATAATTCACCTATAATCAGATACCATAAATATGACCATGCACGAGTCAAAATTATTTTTATAACTCACTACCTTATAGAATGGGATCTAAATGATGGATCTCTTTTAAATGGGTTGTATAGTCCAAAACTGTCAAGATTCCATGATCTATTTTCATAAAATATCTATCTCTATCAGAAAATGATTTTTTTAAATATCATTGAAGGCTGTTTAGTAATCCATAAAATCCATATATTTATGATGTTACATATGAGAAATCACACCCAACTATTTCTTTGAGGAATACAGAATAATGAGTCTAAGATGATTCACTCTCATATTGGGAGGTGTCTCTGGATTCATGAAAATTGATAGAATGGTCTCCAGCCATGAATGTACAATATATTTTCTATAATCCCCCTATAACATGGACGGATGCTACTAATAAAGCTCACACGTCAAATATTTCATAGTTGGGACTGGTCATGGTGATCCCTGAGTAGTCATTATGGCACAGATGAAGCTTGTTCAGAAATAGGCCTCAGTACCCATATCAGGTAAACCTAGAGGTTTGGTATATGAAATTACTGGAGGTTCTACTAGTGGTCTACTTACCACTACCTCCAGATCAATGTTGTCCCCACACCTTTAGAGAAAAACTAGAGTCTATCATGGTTTCTTATCACTACAAATTCCATGAATATGTCTCAAGAAAGATTTGATCAAAAAATAATATCATATATATAAATAAGTCATATACAATCCTTCTTAAACATGTGTCACACCCCTCTTTCTAGTCCAAAATGTATATCTAGGGAACATATATGTAACATTAATGCATGGGATATTTTGCACTATCCAATACTGTTATTGGATTAGGGTCATGTCCTCTATTATAAGTCAAGAGTTATTTTATATAATGTTCTTTTTTATAGTTATAGAGTAAATTCCCTTTATGTTTTGGTTGGATACTCAATTTAACTACCATGTTTTCATTTCAGAAATCAATTTCTATTATATTCATTATCATTTATATAATAAATATCATAAATGATTGAACTATATATATCAAAATTTATAATTTATAAGGGCACGTTCACAATATAAAATAGTGTGGGGTATCTAGTTAATCTCATCCAGTTAATCACATCCAAAACAAATTCAATCCCATGTGACCAATGGTCCATATTAAAAAGTTACATTATTGACTAGTTAAGGTTTTTATATAAATTTATGTAAGAATGTAGTATCAGATTCATGAATGAAATTTTATTAGTCAATTATGATTTTCAGTTACATTCAAAAACATTAGTCAAATAGAAATTATATCACTATGGGAAAATATAACATATATCATGTAGTATGGAAATTCATATAGTAAATAAATTGTGAATAGGAATAATGACACAAAAAAATCATAAAATGACTATGATGCTTCCTGATGTAATACTACCTTACCATACCAGGATAGGGGTGAAAATATGAAATCATAAAAAATGTAATCCATCCAGTGTGTCACCCAACATATAATTTGAATCAATTATAATAGGAAAAAACTCCACCATCATATCTGTTATTTAGAAAAACTGTTTTCCTTTTATGTGGGTTTTCTACTCCCAGGAACAACCCATTAGCAAACTCTAAAAAATTTGTAATATCCTCTCTAATATTCTAAAAAATTGAAAAAATTGAGATCAATCCCTTAAATACCACATTGGGACAACTTGACATGGATTCAAGAAAATAGTTCCATGATATTGTGGGTCACATAGTCACAGGTGTTCCTCCTTGTACGTCATAGGGTTTCGACTAGTAGTGAGGGTCCATGTTGGAAGAGTGGGGAGACTGTACCCCTTTAATTAATGTATAGCAGAATTTTATAATAACATCAATCTATAGAGGAAGTATATAAATTTATAGAACAGTCGAGTAATAAACATGAATCACATAAATGACCATTTAATCTCATCCTTCATTGTCATATACAAAATATGATCATTGATTTCAATATTAAAGATTCTAAATACATTGAAATCAGGATCCAATAAAATTCATGTATTAGTCCTACAAAATAAATTAGATATCATCACGTGCCATATCCTAGTCATATGATCATCTACTCATATGAAAAAATGAATCAAGAATGACTAAGTGAGAAACTTCCCAGGCCCCTACCTATATCCCTGATGTTATCTATGTACCCAATAGTGTCCTGAACATTGATTTAGATAACAATTATTAGTCCACCACTGATGATGTTAATAAGAATTCCATTTAGTGCACATAATTCAAATAATTTTGTTGATATAACATGAGTTTAAGTAATAAAATAGAAATAGTGATATCCAGTTAATCAATACTCACTATGATCAGAAACTAAATCATAAGGGCTATCTATTTGCATTTTAGGAAACTTCTACAAAATATTCATTGTAATTACCTGTCAGGACTACAAGGGTTGGGGTCCAAAGAGTACAAATTTACATTGAAACCAAGTAACCTAATTAAAACAAGTATATAGGATCCAAGGAGTATAAATTTCTATGGAATTCAAAAGGGTCAAATACAAGGGGTAAAAATATTGAAGGAATTTGAGTATGTTTATTAAACTAGATCCAAGGAGTTGAAATGTACAAGGCATCCAAATAAGATAAGTGAATTAGATACAAGGAGTAGAAATGTACAATGAATTCAATTAATCTAGATACATAGAGTAGAAATTTTGATGGAATTCAAGTAATCCAATTATATTATGAAAATGATGTTTAAGGATTATAAATTTCCAAGGCTACCTAATGGGTCTTTAAACCTAGGGAGTAGAATTAACTAAGGCCTTATAACAAATTCATTCACCATTTCATAAAACATTTCATTTATCAGTTCAATAATCCCTTAATAATCATATAAAGGTATGTGATTACCAATTTCATACCCTTTATTAATATTAAAAATGTTCTATTTGGTGTTCACAACCATTCATAATCATTTCCATTAATACTATTTATTTTCCATAACAATAACTAACTGAACACATCCCATAGGTGGAATAATCATGTAAAAAAAATTACTCACCCAATTGGTTTTTTGGGTTTAATTGAAAAACTAAAAACCTAATATATGTATTTAATTGATTGTATTAAACATTAATATTTAATCAAACTCTTGTTTTAATTAATTTATGAAATTTCACCTAGGATGCTAAGCATGAAAGACTACTGAAACAGGGTATAAGATAACTAGACTTGTGGGAAAATTTATATACCACCCACCTTACCCTCATAAAATAACACCACTCTAGTATCATCCAATGATTCTCTCTAGATCAAAATAAAATATAAAAAAACAAATATAATGAAACTGGGTAACAAGAGCTAGCCCAAAAATTGAATTGCCTACTGCAAGGAAAAAATACAAAGGAGCCTAAGGAAACAGGAACTCATATGTGGATATCAAATATGATTAATGGATCATATTTGAGATGTTAGATAGTGGATTTACTTACATCCCTGGGAGAATCTTGGATAGAATCACTGACGGTATTAAGAGGTGATAGCCACTGGTGGAAATAAGAAAAGCAGGGAAGGGTATACCATCAATTGAATTATGGAAAATAGTCATTTCTACTTTAAAATATGGTTTTCAGGTATTTTCTATGTGGTTGGACAAACCATGTACCAATAATACTCATTTTTCTTCTTTAATACCTCACTCACATGGTTATGGCCCACGGTTAGATAGACATTGTGCTAACCATGCGTTTTCCCTCTTTTAGAAAACTCACAGCACACACACATGCATATTTCCCAGGGTGAATGGTTAGGGAAAGCTCTGTGTACTCTATTTTGCACTGAGACACCACAAATAGTTTACTCTATCTTTGTGGATTTGGCGGTAGGGTTTTTCTAACCATGTGTCTTTGTAATTTTCTCTAAAAGTGGGATTCTGCGATATGAATTAATACCGCACATGCTCATTTCATCCATAGCCTTACTTGGAATTCACATAAGGATGTGTTTAATGAAATTATAAAAATATAAATTTTTCATACATCATATGAAATCAATGAAATTAGATTTATTTTTACAACAATTTTTTTCAATAATTATCATATGTAAGGTGTAAAATAACTATGAAATAGGTGGAAACATACTTTTTAGAAAAATAAAAATATTATGTGTACTATTAGATTTATTATTATATATTTTCTATAAAACATAGAAGTTTAATGTTAATCATTTAATTGAATATATAGAACATACATTAAAATAAAAAAATTAACCAAAAATATTTTTTATTTTATTTAGGTAAAATGTGTTTATGCGTATAAAAATAGTTTTTAAAAAAACACTTCTTTTATTTTGAAATGGATTATATTTTCATTTCTAAATAATTAGTTTCCTAATAATTAATTTTATATACATGGTCATTCCATATTTTTTGATAATATATATAATCAAATTCATATCCTCTATTCCAATGGTAAGGTGATAACATTTATATATAATATTTTAATTATATTTCATGATTAATTTGAACTCGTTTTTGTATGTAATGAAATATAAACTAAGTGTTTCATGAATCACAAAATGTCAAAAAAATTAAATTTAATAGAAAAAAAAATATTTCAGAAAATCTGGAGGTGCTGCATTCTACCCTCTAAAAATGAATTTCACCCTTGAAATTATTCTCAGTTGTCAAATGCTTGACATTTGAAAATTATATCAAAGAAACTCACATTATAAAAACGGTTCATAAAATATCTTCTTGAAAAATGATATGAATGTGAAAACATAATATAGAATAAAACAAACTAGGTCTGCAAAATAAGTGAACATGGGTGGAAATAGATAACATAGACATATACAAGAAAACTCACACAAAAAACTATTATAGAGTGATATAGAACATGTTCATGATATAGTTAATGGCCACAAATCCATAAACTAAAGGTCTATGACAAATGTCATTGATATTAAAAAAAATTATGATTATAGGAAAAAAATTTATTATGTTATCATTTTCCTAATGTTGGGGAACCTCTTTAAAATTCTGACTGAGAACATATTAAAATGTACATAATTGATATCATTTTTATTTCATGGGAATAATTTCATCCTTTTCGTTGGGACTTCATCAATTTCTACTTAATCTATTACTATAAGAGATGAAGGTAATTCTATTTAAATAACTAAATAAAATCCCTTATATAATTATAAGTCATTCCTTCTATCTCCATTTAAAAAATGTTATGACTAGTTTTCTTAAATGTATAAATCATTATATAGTGATGTAATACGTTAAAATCTAAAACCTCATCCAAAGTACAACATAAACCAGTCCCTAAATGGATATCCTCATAACACATACAAAATTAATTACGTATAAATAATGTTAGTTGATTTATTAAAATAAACATAAAATTAATTCCCATATATCATAAAGTGTCTTTTTATTTTCACATTCCAAACATGTAAATACCTTAATCATGTATTCTCATAAAACATGGTAATAAAATGAATTACCATACAAACTTTTTGAAAAAATTCAAACATCCTCATTACTTATATATATATATTATTTTATATTAATTATATATCTAAAATTATTTTCAAATTTATCAATGATTACATAAGCCACTAATTCAAAAAAATCATTAATCAGTTTGAATTCCATTAATACTATCCAATTGATATATTTATTTTTAATATATTTTTCCCCCAATATCATTATCTCAATATTCAGAATATAATAAAGGTTATGTTCCCTAAATCATGTGTTTTTTAAAGTATCACCTTGTCATTAAGTCGAATTTCTAGGTCATAATTACCATTTAACATATTAATGAAATTACATAAATTAAAAAATTATGCAAACAATATATATAATAATGATATAAATCAAATAAAAGTAATCATACCACTACCTTCTCATACCATTAAGTAGGTTTCTTGGTCTTAATATGTAACACTTATTTCCTTTAATATGTTATTTGTAGTCTCTACCTTGTCAGCAATATATCCCTTACTCATACAACCTTAATGATTTACATTAATAGATTTCCCCTTAGGACAACGATTTTCATGATTTCATAGATTTTCATATTTAAATCATTCAATAGTTGATTATATCTTTGAGAGTCCATTATTCCATCTATTTTGATTACCAAAACCTCCAATTCTCATTTGAAATTACTTGATTTATGTCATTATTTTTACACCCAAAAAATATTATCATCCCTCTAAAACATTCCCATGTGATCTTATTCAATAATTACCAATTTATAGGAATCCAAATATTCTTTCCTTCTTGGACTCTACTACCTGAACTCTTAGAAAAATATATCCTTCCATTCTTTGGTGATATTGAGAGTTGGACATGGTGCACGTTGTTAATCATGTTTAATGATAATATATTATGTTTAGTCAGAATATACTTCACTCCACTCATCATCCAATTTTTATGCTCTTTAGAAAAGTGTCCACCATATTCATTTCTATCCTACATCCTTCTTCTTGTCTCCATTGACGAAAACCAAAAATAATAGAGTGAGAAACACTAATAACAATGAGAAACCAAATAATCATGAAAATCAGATATAAAATATCCAAATATGGAATCGTTAATTTTTTTAAAATATTATATCTTAGGATAATCATTGGTATTTTCTAGTCATCATTTATGTAAATACAATATGAGGTCTGATATTGTGTTTGTGAGTTCCCCACTCATATAACAAGGAGTGTAAAACTAGTTCAGTAGCATGGATTTTTGACATTCAATTAGTGATGACTGAGTCCAACTCAATATGAAATTTTACAGTTATTACAATTATGTACCTATTTACTAGATTTGAATCAACTTTTTGTAGCCATACATGGATGTAATTTTTGGGGAACCAATTTTATTTTCCATTTCCAAAATTCCAAGGTATTTATTATGAATTGGTTAAACCTTAGACTTATCCATGGAGACATTATTAGAAATATAATTTGAAATGTCCCTAGGTTTGCAACTAAATATTTCCCACACTATTTTCAGAAGGTTAACTAAACCTTACCAATAATAACAACAACAGTGAACTAGGATTTTTATATATTGATAATATAACTTTTTATATGAATATTCAGTTCATTGCAAAACCACATGCCTAGAGACCATAATAGATTAATGTCTTTGAATACTAGGTAAAAATATTATTATTTGGTGAAAGATCATTAACATTTATTATACTAATCTCCTCCATTTGTAATATTCATAAAAATAACCTACATAAACCCTATATTTATATCATTGGTAAAGGAAGGAAAGGGTGAGCTCAGATGCTTAGCAGGGGTAAAAAATGGAGATATATAATCATAACATGAACTTAATGGTTTTAGAACATGAGCCTAACATATAAAAAATGGAACATGTATATAATTGAGTAGAATATTGAATTAGGAAAAAAATATTAGTAGTTATATGACATGAATCATAACAAAAATAAATTAGCATGATTAATGAGAGAGTAACGATTCTATAATACATCAAACTTTTTCCTATATCTAACCACTGATAATATTTTCAATATTATTTAATTATTAAAGCCAAGGATATCATAGTGGAATAGTTTCACTCCCCAAATTGTATTATTAGTCAAGGATCACTCACAATACATTCACAGATGAAAAATTACATTATTTAACTAAGTTCAATCCCAATTCTAGTCTTATATATCTGAAGAGATATATATATTTACCCAATGTGTTGGCTAGAGATAGAGGTCCCACCGTTCAAAAATGAAATCCAGATGTATGTGTGATAAAAGATCATAAAAAATTAATCATGTCAAAACCCATGAAATGTAATGTGGTTCAAAATAATTTCATTATATCATAACCTCTAGAAAAGATATAGTTCTTGCAATCATTTAACTATTTAATCATAGCCTAACCCATGGAAAAAATCAGGTTTCTTATGAACTTTATCGTTGTATAACCCATTAAAGTGACATGCATTTCATCGACGCATATTCTCATGATAAATAATTTAATTAAAGAATAATAATTGTATCATTTTATCATATCCTTAGAAAAGAATATGCTTCATCAGATGATATCATTTTAGATGTAGATTTATTATGAAATACCACTTGGACAATTTCATGAGGAAACTAAATTTCTATTAGAAATCATATCTTCAAAATAAAAATTAATTATTTTTAAAAAATAATGTTCTTTGAAAATAATCAAGAAAAAATTTAAATGGGGCTTTAATGCAATTAATTTTCATGATGTTGGAAAATTCCATTCTTTCCATACACATTAAAACAATGATTCTTTCCACTTTTGTGGTAAAAGTCAAATGAGCATTGTTTGGATATTGACAAAATGATTCCTTTAAAAAAATTAAGATGTAAAACATGTGTAAAATTTTCATTAATAAATCATTTGAATAATTTTGAAAAATATGTGTCAAAATATTTTAGAAAACATGGGTTTTGTAGAAAAATGGATTTCGATGGAAAGGAGTAATAAAAATGATTTTTTTAAAAACATTATTTTTATCTCTTTAGAAATAAGAAGATGAAAATTAGTGGTGAAGGGTATTTTATATAAAAAAATATATAATATGTAAATTAATTTGATTCATGCGACATAGATACTAATTTTTCCTCACTGGAAGACTATTTATAATCTATCCCAATAAATGATGAGATTGTAAGGTAAAACTCTTCCAACATTCCTAACACGGAATCATAATCCAAATAAAATAGTAACATGAAATTAAACATATAATATAATTAATAAAGTATAATAATCATATAATATTTCAAAGTTGTAGTATATACACCTCATAGATGAATATAGCTATATAACCTAACAAATGTCCCAAACAATCCAAATTGGGACAAAAATTACTTACAGATTTGGTAACTATTTAAACATAAAACTGATGAAAGTGAGATAATAACATGGATAATTAAATATAAATTATTATAATGATATTATATATAAACATAATGCATCGGAAGTATATGCACCATAAGAAAGAAACATGTAGTGAATAAGGCTTTTGTCTGATAGAAAACAAAAGTCAGATGAAAATACATTACCATAAGTATCGACATCATTCATACACATTTGAAACTCCTATATAATAAACATACCTTTATTAAACATATATAATAGTACAATAAATATATTTATTATTCCATATATTATTTAATTATGATTACTTAATTACCTTTTATTAGTAGTTCCATTTAATGTCCCCTTTTAGGTAATAACTGCATTGTTTTTCAAATATGATTTGATTTCTTATTTTTTGTCCTTTTAATTTTATCAATATTCAATAAAAATGAGAATAATAAAAATAAAATAGTTGAAATATTTATACATTAATTATACTTTTAATAATATTCATTATTGTTGGTTTTGATAAATGAAGTATGTTACGATCGTGGAGATGGTAGGTAATACATATGCTTGAGTAACATTACAATTTTTAGAAAATCACTTTGAAAAGGATGTATGTAGTATTTTATATTTATAAATATGATGATAATATCACAAATAACATATAATTTATTTAAATGTACTAATACATATCATCCACGTTGCGTGGTGATCAAAATAGAGAGTCTAATCGCTTCTTAAGGGTGGTAGTCCACTCATACACAAATGATATTATCATCTTTTAGTGAGTGAAAAGATAAGAAATGATATGATATATCATCATTTAAGAATGAAATATATGACATGAAGATGATAATTATTTTATGAATATCAAATTTATTCTTTAAATTTATTTTTATTATATTCCATTTATAATGTTAGTGGAAAAAAATCACATCACTTCATGAGGTAGTTGACCACCATACACATTAGCAACATTATCATATCCTTTATAATATATAATATAAAAATATAATATATGATATAATTACTCCAGAGTAATAATGATATCATAAATTTAATATATAAAATTTATATAAACCATTATAACCAAATTCAATTGGTGTTAATTTAAAAAACACATGATATCTGTTTGTTTGGTGGTATTACTCTATACACAAGAGTGACTATTTCATAAACCATTTGATAATGGTGGAGATGTATTTAGGTAATCAAAATACAAAATAAAAATCTATTTATATGGAATATATATAGTATATTATATCATTTTTTTAATAATAATTGATGGATGTGGAGGTATATATAAAAAAAGGCTTGTTTAATTATATTATATATTTTTGGACATTATCTTAATGATTGAATAGAAAGCCTTTCTATATTTTTTATGAAAAAAATTATTCCAGTATGATGGAAGAGAATTATTTAATGTATTTGTTAGAAAACGACTTAATTAATAGGGTTTAATGATTTGAAGAAGAGAACATAGGTGGTGAACTTTTTTAAGTGAGTTGAGTGGCACAATTGTTATTTTTTGGCATGGAAAGGGGAAACCCTATTTTTATCATTAAAAAATGATTAAAACAGTGTTTTCAAGAATAATTGAAATTATATGGATTAATATGGACATAAAATATATTTTATCAAATATTTATGTTATTTTAACCCTTATCGGTTTAGTTTAACCCCCAGTTAACCAATTTTTTCCATAATTATGGTTATTAATATTTACAGTTTTCACTATACATTTTTGTAAATAATAATTTTAATGTTTTATAAAATATAAATTATTATGAATCCAAATATATAATCCAATTTTAAAAAATAAATTCATATATTTTTAAATTTTTAATTTATTATTAATCATGTATACGCGACTATAAAGAGTGTTTTCAAAGAGAAAACGGTCAAAAGTATACAAGGTTTTTATATAAAAACTCAATATGAAAATAATGTCAATGACCTATATTTTATTAATGGATTTATATATATATATATGAAATAATAATAATTTAAAACTAATTTAAAATATAATTTATCTAGAAAAATAATTTAAATTAAAATGTAGTTTTCTATTAAATCACTATATTTTTTGGTTATTCATAACAAAAATTATATTTTTAGAAAATTTTCAAAAAGTCACCGTATGTTAATTTTTAAATAATTATTTAAAAAATGATCATTATTTTTTCATATAAATATTTTTAATTTTAAAAAATTAGTTTCAAAATAACTTCAAACAATGTGAAAAACTTTGTTTCAAAAAATAATATTTTGAAGTGTAAAAATGGATATATTCTTATATATTGTATATAAAACACATAATATGAATTTTAAAATTTTAATTGAATATATAATATTTATATTTCATTAAAATAATTCACAAAATGTTGTTTTATTATTTAATTCTGTTAAAACCCCTTTGCGTACATAGAAAAAATTTTCAAAAAAAATTATTTCATTTATTTTATAATGGTTGAATTTTCATTATTGATGAATTACGTAACCAATAATTCCTTATATATTCATGCTTATGAGATATATTTTAATTTTTTAGCAATCCGTAATTATACGATCCTTTCCAACTAATAAGAAATAATTATCATATAAAATAATTTAATAATATGTAATATTTCGTTTATACTCAGTGTTGAATGAGTGGAAAGATAAACTCTTTTTTGTGTGTAACAAAAATATCAAAAGGATTATTTTTATTCGAAATAAAATATTTCACAAAATATCAGGGTGTTATATATATCAACCTGATATTTTATGAATCATCCTTTATAAATATAATTTAAATCATTTATATCTTGTGTTACACATAATGAAAAATTTATCTTCAATTTAATAAAACAATATTTCTATATTGAATTTCATGAAATATTGTGTCTCTTTGATAATGTGTGTTTCATGTAATACTGAGTTTTACAGAAAAACAATATAATATTGATAGATATTATAATAGTTATCAGCTAGTTATTCTAATGGAATGATTTAATATGAATTAATATTTATGAATATATGATCTACACATGTTTATAAAATCAATTATTTTGTGTCCAATTATTTATAAATGAAAATAATAATCAATTGAATATAAAGCTTGTGTTTTATGAGAACGTATTTTTATGACAAGAAATGAATTTTTTTTAATTTTTTAAATTAATAATAATTATTCAAATATATTAATTAAATTCCTATATGATATATTAAATAATATATTTTTCATTTCTTCTAATATGTTTGACAATCTTAAGATAAGAATAAATCCAATTTTATGCATAAAATGATATATATTTTTTAATGGCTCTTGTACCTCCTTTTAAGCATAGACTTGAATCCAAAATAGATTTTAAAAATTTCATCATATCTATTTGAATCATTAAAATTAATTATCTAATGAATAATTTCAAAATTTTGTTTGGGTTAATTTTTAGTATTTATCTGAGACCTTTTACATTTTGGTAAAAAGTGAATGTCATCAAATTTTAATTGAAAACATTTTTTAATGAAATTAAATTATATTTTAAAATTATATTTGAACAATTATTATTGAATAATTATATAAATTTTATATTATATCAAAAAAACAAGTTAATTGGAATCAATTTTACATTGATATTGGATATGAAAACGATTCATAATTTTCAGCTTTTTTCTTTTAAAACTCTTTATCTCGTCCTATGTATGAGATTTATTTTAAATTAATTTCTTCCACTTACATAATCTACATTTTAAGAAATATATATTTGATATGTGTAATAATTATAATTTATAATTTCTAGTATGTTAAAACAAGGTTTTGAAAAAAATATTAGTGAAATAAATTAAAAATAATTTCAATGATGGAATTAAAAAATGTGTTCACATAGAGATTAAAAGTAAATCATTTGAGGCCAAAATAGTTAAAAAAAATTCAAAACCAATTTGTTACATTATTATACCACATACCCACTTTTTTATTATTTTGATCATTATTAGGGCACATTATGTAAGGATGACCTCCCAACAATGTTTGCATTTTTATATTTACAAGAATGACACAAACAGTCCACTATAAAAACTCACTCATCCAACCATATTTTGTACTCCAATAATGACCTTTTTTGGTAAAAAAACCTGACCAAATATTATCCAAAAATCATTATTATCATCCTATATGAATAAATTTGGGAAAAAATAAATCCCAAGATGTTCTTTTGTTTAAGACAAATGGAGTTACCCGAAAAGGGGTAACATTTTTCACGATCACTTTTGTTTTATTTCAATCTCAATACAATATAATTTTTATTATAAAACATTATATAATAACCCCAGTATAATAAATATATGTATATGTTGTTATATTAATTCATCAACCTACAATGTCACACAATTCCATCAAATTGGATACTCAATCATTATTTATGTGTTCGACAGATTGTTTCATCAAATATCAATGACATTCGTTCTTCCATTACAACCTCTAAAGGTTGTTAATAGTATTGTATATAATTTTTTAAAAATATATATGATATTTATAATGTTATTATTCGTTTTTACTGGTTATATAACAATTATATTCAGTCCTTCCATTATTTGGAATATGATAACAACATTTGTGGACGTGTGGACTGCTACATCCGCGAAGTGATGTGATTCCATCAAAAATTACAAGGAATTTATTAAGGTTGGGTTTAATAAAAATATATGATATAAATAAAATATTTATAATATCCATGAAATAATTAAATGTATATATAATTATTTTATATCCTTTATATTCTTTCCATTTCGCACACTGAAAAAGTGATAATGTCATTCATTGATGTATAGACTCTTACCTCCTCAGAGCAATGTGATTCTTCGTTTTTCATCACCACATCACAAGAATGAAAAATATAGCTATATATAATTAAATAAGATGATATATATCATATAATTATCATCCTGGAATTATAAAATTTACTTAACTTATTTCTATAAATGACATTGAAAAATGGAAACATTACTCCAGCATATGTAAGTCCTAATGTCTCCATGATTGTATTGTTTGTTCATTTTTAATAACCATCGTTCATGTATGAAGTTGAAGGTATAATTGATTAAACAATATGATAATTATTTCATCATTATTTTTATGAAGATGTGTATATAATGACCTTATTGACCATAGTAGACCTATCATAGTCAGTTCTGACACATTTTCCAAATATTGTCAAAACATCCAAATATAATATTATTTATTATGTAATAGTATATAACCTATTTATAAGTGAAATAAAAGTGATAAAAACTAGAAATTATTTTTAATTATGTAAAAAATTAATCTGATTTTATTATTCTAGAAGATATAGGACAATCGTGTCAAATTAGACTCAAGCTAAGGGATTTGTTAGATCAATTTCCATTCATTGGGTTAAACATATATGTCATTACTAATGTTATTCATTGAATATGTTTAAATTTTTTTCTAATTATTTTATTTTTTAATTACACTTCTATTTTAAGGATTTAAATTTATCACACACAATTGTTTCATTTATTTAACCTCACTCAAATGATAAGATCTTTATAAGAGGTTTTCTCATCTCGCTTTTATTTCTATTGTATATATTTAATATTCACCACTTATCATTGGTTTGTGGTGTATATACTAGCCAATAATTTATTTTATTATTCATATCATTAAATTTATTGGTTTTTACATTTTATTGTGATGATATCTCTTTCAAGGGGCTAATTGTCTTAATGTTACCTAAGCATTAATGTAATTTTTCATAATTAGCCTTATTTCAGATAATTGTTTTATTATAACCCTACATTCTTTTATAAGGTGAGTAGAATTCTCATATAACCTGGAAAATTAAGAACATATATTTTAAAATTATATAATATCTTTAAATTATTGTTATTCCTTCATGGGTCTTGTTATTTGATTGTTTCAAGGTGGTATGGTGCACTTTGGAATGTTTACTGGTAATTTTCCTCATGATTTGTTTTTCACAGGCTAACAATGTATCAATGATATTATTATGGAACCCATTTATTTAGGTTGGGATAATAAAGTATCAATGAGACTAATTTCGAACCCAATTCTTTTCAATGGTGTATACTTATTCTAAATATATTTATATGGTACCCATTGGTTTTCCATAGGTCAATCAGGTACAAAGATATTTGTATTGAACACATTATTTCTTTGGTATATTCATGTTTTATAGGGATTTTTATGAAACCCACTTATCTTCATTGGGTTAATCATGTTTCAAAGATATTGTTATTAAACCCATATCTTTTATTAGGTTCAATTTTTTTAATGAGATTGATATTGAAGACTTTTGTTTTCTATAGGTTATTCATGTTTCAAAGTGATTGTTATTGAGCCCATTTTTATTCCTTTGGTTAACTATTTTATAATGATATTTTTATGGAACTCATTTAGTTTACATGGGATAATCTTGTTTCAATTAGACCTTTATTGATCCCATTTCATTTCAATGGGTTAATCATGTTTAAAAGAGATTTTTATTGAACACAATTATTTTTTATAGGTTAATATTTTTTCAAAGAGATCATTATTGAGCCAATTTAATTTCATGGGTTAATAATGTTTCAATATATTTTTATTGAATCTATTTCTTTTTATAGATTAGTCTTGTTTCAAGGAGATTATTATTTTCCCCCTTTCATTTCCATGGGATAATCATGTTTGGAAGAGATTATTATCGAACCAATTTTTTTCCTTGGGTTAATCATGTTTCAAATAGATTGATAAGAAGCTGATTTATTTTTTATGGATTAATTAGTTAATGAATGGGATAAAGGGGTTTCCTATGTGTTTATTTTGAAATTAAATATTTTATATGTTATGTCATTTTATTGGGAAATTTATAAAATGGTTATGTGATAACAAAATTGATAGTTGGTTTTGTGATAAACCAATGATGTAGGGTTCCATGGAAATCCAATTAATAGTGGATCTATGATACACATATGGTGGGTGGTTACGTGATAAACCAATGACTTGTGGGTTTGTGTTCGCCCTCCAATGTATTGGGTGTAGAAATCAACTCTATGGTTATTCTCTTTATAATAGTGAATTTAAGAGTGAAGTGAAAATGAAATCCTAAGTGTGTATATAAATTCTACATGCTTTTTAAGAGTTTATATTATATACAATAATTGAGATTCACATCACATGGATTTTGATTGATGATTTTTATGACTCATGCATTTTCCATTTTTTAATATTTTATCATCTAGATATTTATTTTTATGAGTTCCATTATAAATCAACCATTATTATTTCATTATTGCTTTATACATTAATACGATCATTGATGAGATTAAATTATTAATTATTGTGTTTAACTATAAAAAGAATCTGATCTCAACTTTATTATGTTTCCTTTTCCTTAGGTTTTAAATAATGATCCTAAACAAGTTATTTATGGAGGGTATTATATATGTACTATGATTATATGGTAGTGTGAACAATATAATCCATGTTAAGTGGGAGAAATGATCTATTAAATCCATGTGATATATTAATGTATAATTGTTTTCAAATTCTCTAAAACATTAAACATAAAATTTCATGAATTATGTAAGTGTTACAAGTTTTCCTTTTTATATTTAATTTTATCATGAAAAATTTGTTTACAAAATCTCGGAATCAAAGCTAAGATTGTAATATTATTTATTCCAACCCATCATCTCTTAGTGTGGGCTCTCTGATATTATAGTTAGTATCAAAGTTTTTTTAGATAACATTAGTGATTATGATGTATTGACATGAGGTTATATTAATGGTTATAGATATATTAACAGGGTTATATTCATAAGGATGATGATAATTTCATAGTATTAGACACCACATACATGTATTATTTGTTGAGATAATAATGTGATTTTTACAGATGTTTTTTAGGATGAGGTATCTTTAACCACTAGGATCCAAATGAAGTGTTTTTTGGGAGTAATTAGTTTTCATGTCTAAAAGAAAAGATGAGAAACCAAGTTCTAGGTGACAACCCATCACATCTAGCTACGTGGTGGTGCATAAATCAATGATTGAAGGATGATACGGGTTTTACACACTACCACTATAATAAACAATTTTATGGGATTACCCGACCCTAGTTTCCCAAGTTCGGTGCATTATTTTAATACAGTGGCATGATTACATGGAAACCAGTCCTGAATGACCGATTAGTTTAGTAGCCTTGAAATATAGATTACTAACATGAACATTACATTAAACTTTATAACATACAACACAGAAAAATATTTTTAGAATGCTACTATTCCCTTAGAATAAATCCGTATCTGAAACATAAAACACTTCTTAGGATCCTAAGAAAATAAAACATAAGAAAGGGGTGAGCTCAGATGCTCAGTAAGGGTAAATAATTTAGCAGAAGCTAAAAAATTTTAAAGCAAGATGTGTAATAAAAACAAAAAACATTTAAACATAAACATTAACATATATGGAAAAAATCAATCATACATTACCATATAAAAATGCACATGCATATTGTACTTGTTGAATAATCACATGTAATAACTAATTTCATAATGATGTAATTCCTAACACCGGATATGATTACCTAATATTCAAGGCCTTGTTCCATGACTACAAATAAAATTTTTGTCAAGGCCTTGTGCCAAGACACTAGTTTTCCTAATGAGACATACCAATTAATTGGGGACCTATAGCGAGCTCCACCCGTTACATACAAAGTCCACTACATTCCTCATATGAAAAGGATGAAACATAACATATTAATTCATATTTAAACTAGCATACGAAATGTCAATAAATTATCCATAAACCATGAATGGTATAATAATAACACATCCATAGTAAATCATATCACAAATCCTTCAATACAATATGGAATATTTGTATCATAATAAATCAAATTCAAAAAAGTTTATAATCCATCAAAGGATGTTGACATAGATGAAAATGATTTATAAAACCTTTTGAGAGAAATATCTATTTTTCATGAAACCATTTAAAATTCACACAATTTTAAATGGAAGGGATTTAATGAAATTTTTGAATCAAATTTTACCATAAAACTTTGAAATATATAAAAGGAATTAATATTTTAAAAACATTAATGTCTATATATATAAATCCTTTCAAACCATTATGAAAACATTGAATTTAATGTGAATGATTTTGAAGAATAAAAATTTAACAAATTTAAAATGTTTTTTTAGTAAAACGTCCCTTAAAAATAATCCATTTTAAAACCCTTTTATTAAGCATGGACTTGGATAATAAATATATCCCAGTAGATACTTATGCAAAAACAACCTCAGATAATAAAGAGATTATGAAATTAACCATTTCCTTGCACCTTCCTTTAGTTGAGGGTACATTTAACCTCCTGTATAATGATTATTGTATGTTATTATATTATACCATAACCATATTAATTTTTATGATATGATAAATTATTCATTTAAGACTTTATACTAACCATTAAATAATAAATTCCGTGTCAAATGAACATTTCATGTAATAATCGCTTTCTTTATCATACATGTTTTAAATTGTTACTCTTGATTGAATAACATATATCATGATTTTAATACTTCCAAAATCTAATACATTATTTATATGTGAAATATATTTATAATATAAATATGTATAATAGATATATATATATATGAAATTGAAAACACTATTTAGGGAGATGGTAGTCTGTACGTACGCATAAAAACTGTTTCCGTTTTCAAATAGTATTGCATAGAACTATGTGAATATGATATATGTAAGTACATATATATATATATATATATATCTATAGTAGAATAATTATGTGATATATTAAATACTTATTAATGATATATATTTTATAATCATCGTTGAATGCTGAACGTGGAACTGAATCTCATCGCGTCGTGGAGACAATAATCCGTTCGTACACATGTGTGAAAATATCAATATATTTATGGAATAAATGTATGTAATTAGATGTTAATTCATATATTAAGGATCATGATCATGTTATATTTACTATTTACATCAGTTATACCCATTATTATACTTATCCAAAAAATTAAGTGTTTGAATAACAAACAACACTACGTCGTGGAGACGGTAATCCAAACGTACGCACATATGGTGACTTTGTCATTTTTATGGTGGATAGAATAAATAATATGGTTGTAAAATTTTTATAATAACATCACAATATATATTATATACTAGATTTATTATTTTATAATGTAAACAAAAAAGAATGAGGAAGTGGAAGAATAAAAGAAACTGAAAGAGGGTGGGAAAATCATTACCTCGTTTTCAGACTGTTCATTTTGATTTGATCAAAAGGGCTCTGTAGGATGACTTTATTACCAAATAAATGAATATGGGATGAAGTTAGCATAATTGGGAGGATATTTGGGCTGGGTTTTTCTGAGAAAAATGGCTTTGGAGGTGTGAATTTGAGAGAAGGGGAAGTTCCCTATTATTAGAGGGGTGAGGGTAACCTTAGAAAAAACATCAAATATTTTTTTATAGTAAATTCATTTTCGGTTTATATTGACAAAAAAATAAATTATATAAATTATAAGGTTTTGAAGGGTCGAGAACCTCTAAACTAATAGGTTTTAGACTGGTTTATGTCACCATATTAACATTATCTTTTAGATTTAACTCTTAGTTAAATAGTATCACATTTACCATGTGTCTTTGTATTTTTTATATTATATTCTTGATAAACTAAATATAAAATTTCAATTGAATCCCAATTGGTTAATTAATGTAATATATATTATTATATAGGTCTTTTGGACTAACCTTAGATTTCTAGGATGATTATATCAATTAATAATATAATATTTGTTTAAAAAACTATTTTATGTCAATTTTGATAATATTTGGTATTTTGTTTTTTATAAATTCATAACAGAATTATTACTTCGAATAAAATTCATCTAACCAACCCTAACCTGTCATATTAACCTAGAAAATTAGTGTAATTTATAAAAAGTCTCAAATTACATTTATATGGATATTTATAATGTCAAATATTTCAATCTTCCGTTAATGCGGTAATTACCGCATCATCATTGTGTCATAAATAAATTTAATTCTTTAATTTATAAAAATGATAATTAAAATTCCACTATGTAGTAAATATTATTATATTTCTATTTAATATTTATAGTTTAATTTATCCTATGTGTATCCCTACATTAAAAAATGGTTTATTTAATAAACATTGAATTTAACACTTTTAACTCTTCTATAAATTGAATAATAATAAATGTCCCAATCTAATCCATGTGGACCTAAAGGATCATATATTATTCATAATGTTTATTTTTTTCTAATTAAACTTATCCAATATAATTAGGACATGTGTTAGGGTAATAATAATTTCATTTTTACCCTTAATTCCCCTATTTAAATTTAACCGTGGTAAATAAAAGACAAAAGATTCTATTTACCAACAATTATTTTCATCTTAATAAACCAAATTTATCGCAATGAGTTTAACTGTGTCTCTTGGAATATTGAAATTCCACTCACAGATGCAGTAATATGAAGTTTTTTCTAAATTTTTAAATTCTCCTAGGAGGTTGGTAAAAGACGGTGAAAAGATCAATAAAACATTTATATATCTAAACTTATTATAAAATTACTCCAATGAAATATATTTAACATTTATAGGTATTATTTATCTATTTTGACCTAAAATAAATTTAAATAAAATAAAAATTATTTAAATAAGAAGTCAATTTTAACTAATAACTCATTGTTTTTCACTATTCATCGAAAATTGAATGTTTTCAGAAAAAAACCAAAATTTCACCCAAATATAATTTTGATATTATAAATTTAAAAATTAAGTCTATTTTACCAAATAAAAAACATAGAAGTTTCATTTATTAATTTAAAATTAATTTCCGTTGTCAAAACCAAAAAGCGTGTTTTTTTTGAAATAATAACTAACAAAAGATTGATACTTGTTTATGTTAAATTTCAATGTGAAAATATTTTCAAGGAATAAAATTGGATTAAATGATAAAAATATAATATTTTTATACCTCCAAACCATTAAAAAGTATAATTTAAGACTACAAATTATTTGGATTAAAAAAGATGTTTTGAGTTAAAATATAATATTTTTTAATATTCACCCAAATATGAAAATTATCAGAAAAATGAAAACAATTTATTGAAACTAAACTCCTATATACCTATTCTAAATATGAATTTTATTTTGGCAAATGTAATTTATAAAAGTTTCAAATATTGGATTTAAAAAGGGTTCACCATTAAAAGGTGGTAAAATTGCAATTTAAAAAAAGTACTTCTTTTATCTGAAAAAATGAATTTGTTATTACATTATGTCTAAGAAACTCATAATATATATTATAAAATTATAAAGATTATATAATATTAAAAATTCAATTAATACTATTCATAACCTCTTTTGAATAGCTACTTTGGTCAATCATGGTGCACTAGAATTCAGTGTTATGTGTAGTGCAAGTTAGTGGATTATATTGATGAAATAATGTAATGTAAAATCATGAGGTGTTACATTATTCCCTCCTTCAATAAATTGTGTCATCGTAATTTAAAATTGTTTTTCAAAAATAAAATATTTAAAATATAAAATACCTTTGTGGGATAACCACCAACAAAAATTGGGTTAAAAAATTTGTCTTAATAAGAGGAAAAGGAGAATGAAATAATGACCCCAAAATTATGATCTCAATTAAGCGAACACTGGTGGAAATTTGAGACACATAACTGGAGAAAATATGTAACTATTTATAGGCAGTGATTGAGGTCATCAGTCATAAACAATTGTAGAACTGAGGTCCTCATAGCCATCAATCTATGATGATTTAAAATATCATCGGTTCAACAAAACATAAGGTATTTTCATAAAACATTTTTAGGTTTAAGATCTCATGCCTTATGTTTAAGAATTAATTTTATCATAGAGTACGTGAAGAAAAATATATTTATATACCTGGCATGTAGAGTTCTATCCTTTAACTAATTTCTACCACAAACTCATCTTTCACCATAAAAGATAATATGACTTAAAAAAATGTTCTATTTATCCTATTAGTATGGGGTTCCAAAAAAATGAATTTACAATTAACCTATCAGACCCTTTAGGAAAAGAAACTACATTATACAATCCATGGAGTTCACGTAGTCCAGTGGTAGGCGATAAATCCCAATTGCACTATGGTTGTGGGTTCGATTCCCATAGCATTTTCTGACGCGATGGGTTGTCACACGATCTCTGTGTTTTCCATTTTATAAAAATCCAAAAATAACCTTAACAATAGTATACAAATTCAAACTTAATCAATTAAAACCTATAAACTTATCCAAAATACATATATCCAAACTCACAGTCAAAAATTTATAGGGATGTTAATCACAATAAAGATCATTTTTGCTATGTAATGACTTTTGAAAACATTCGTCATGTATTATTTTAAAACATGGTAACACCATAAATTATCAAAAAACCCTTTTGATTACTTTTATACTCCCTTATTCTTTATAGAATACTTTATATACTCCTTATATCAAAAAATTATGTAAACTCCAACAATGATGGAATATACAAACCCTTAATCAGTTCTAAGGTAGTTAAGAATATCCAATATAATTTATCCACATCAACTATAAATTATTCCAAAATTACTACCTTAGTATCAGGACCATATAATCTCAAATTCCAAATGAAATAGTACTGCAATACAATCCTTATCTATTTCCATAATTCATATAACCAATACTTAGTTGATACATCACTCAAATGACACAATAATTTCTAAACAACATATGTACTCTTAATCATTACTTTTCATCATCTATACTATCATAACATTATTCTTATCTAATAACATCATTTGGGGTATACTCTAATTACTTGGACATTGATTCACGTAGTGTCCCAACTCCTTGTAGATGAAGAATTGTACATTTGAATCCATTTTCTCACCGTTGCAATCACATACTTGGTGTTCTTTTTCTCCACACTTATAACAAAATCCCACTACCTTTAATAATATACCAAGGTGATTCTTTACAAAATTATCACATATGGTAAAATCCTTATTTCCCTAATTCTATTTATCTATCTTTCTATCTAACATCCTTTTCATCGCTTTCTTACCTTCAAAACTATAGGACTAAAAAATTAATTACTTATCTTATTAACACATGATACTATTTTTTCATATTTTGAGAATTCATGGGATACTATTTCCATTTTAAATTATTTCTTAATAACTTGAAATATTTGATCCTTTCTACTCTTTGGATCATAAATATTTCTTGAGTTCTCATTCATTCTAATGGGTGCCATTTCTAAACAATGGTATACAATATGTCAGTTTAAGAATCACAATGAATAATTTCAAACTTCTCAAATACATACCATAAATTGAATAGTTTGTGGATATAATCCATCATCATGAAAATTTTTTCTTTGAAAATATATTTACTTATAAATCATTCATAATGGATTGTAATGAAAATCTGAATTATCCTAAGCATATCCCATAAGAGATTCGTAACCAAGAGTTTAGCAAGGCATGCTGTCATGCCGTGGTTCCTATTTGATTCCATCTCATAGTGGTATTTTTTGGTTTTATCCCTAGGTACAAATGTGCCAGACCCACCTCTACCTGCTCATATCTAGAGAGGGATGTATTTTGTGGAAAACTCACAAAATCTATATAGTAACAAAATTTTAGGAAGTTCATCTCTACCAATTCTCAATGTCTATCTTATGATAATGTGATCTATTCTGAGATTATCTAAATCTAGTTACCATGTTTTGTTCGAAACTTTATTTGATACCAACTGTAATGACCTGAGCCTAGTTACCCAGACTCAGTGCATCATTTTAATACATTTTCATGATTAAAAGGAATCATGTCCGGAAAGACAGATCAATGTAGCAGTCTGGGAAAATATATTACATTCATGAACATTACATTACACTTTCTAATATACAACACAAAAAATTCCATTGATAATTCCATTATTACCTTAGCTTAACCCTTCATCTCAAACAAAAAACACGTCATGCTATCCTGAGAAAACAAGACATAATAAAAGGGTGAGCTCAGATGCTCAACAAGGTTAAATAATTTATCAAAAGCCATAAAATTTTAAGGCAAGATGTGTAATAAAAACAATAGCCTTTAAAACATAAACATGAACGTAATATGGAAAATATAAATCCAAAATTACTATATAAACATGCACATGGATATTCTACTAGTCGAATAATCATATGTAATAACTAATTTCATAATGAGGGAATTCCTAACCCCGAACATCATTATCACATAGTCAAGGCCATGTGCCAAGACTGCAAATATTTTTTTTCAAAGCCTTGTTCCAAAACACTAGTTTGTCTCATGATACCTACCGATGCATCGAGGAGCTATTGTGGGCTCCACCTGTAACTTACTACGTCAACTGCATTCCTCATATGAAAAGGTTGAAAAGTAATTTGAACAATCGTATTAAAACTAAAATAAAAAATGTCAATACATTATACATAAACCATGAATGGTATAAAAATAACACATACACAGTCAAACATATCACAAATACTTAAATAAAATATGGAAGATTTGTATCATACTAAATCAACATCAAGCAGGTTTAAAATTCATCAAAGGATGTTGACATAGATGAAAATTATTTGTAAAACTCTTTGAGAGAAATATCTCTTTTTCATGAAAACATTTAAAAGTCGCACAATTTAAAAAGTGAGACATTTAAATACAATTTTAAATCATTGTGTCCCATGCTACTTTGAAATGTTTCAAATGAATTAAAATTTTAAAAACATTCAGGTCCATATAAATAAATCCTTTATAATCATTTTGAACACATGGACATTATTGAGAATGATTAAAAAGAATAAATATTTAAAACATTTAAAATGATATTTAGTAAAACATCCATAAAAATAATCCCTATGAAAACACTTTTATGAAACATTGACATGGATAATAAATATTACCCAGTAGATACTTATGTAAAAACATCATTGGATAATAAAGTGATTGTGAAATTAACCCTTACCATTCACTTTCGTTTAGTCGAGTTTATGTTTAATCTCTTGAATGTTTATTATTGTATGTTATTAGATTATAAATGAACCATATTAAAATTTATTATTCATAAATAATTCATTTATTACTTTATACAAACCATTTAATAATAATTTCCGTCATAAATTAACATTTCGGGTAATAATCACTCTCTTTATCGTACATGTTTTAACATGTTAATCTTGATTGTATCACTTAGATAAGAATCTAAATACTTCTAGAATATAAAAAATGATTTATATATCATATATATTTAGAATATAAATATGTATAATATTTATATATATGAAACAGAAAACACCATTTATGGAGATGGTAGTCCGTATGTATGCGTAAACACTGTTCCCGTTTTCATATCGTATTACATGGAACAATCTGAATAAGATATATGTAAGTACACACATATATATATATATATTTCACCAGTAGAATTATTATGTCATATATTACATACATATTAATGATATATATTTTATAATCATTGTTGAATGCTGAACGTGGAAATGAATCTCATCGCGTCGTGGAGACGGTAATCCGTACATACGCACAAGCGACAATATCATTATATTGATTAAAAAATTGTATGTAATTTGATGTTATATCATATATTTAGTTCCATTAATATGATATATTTATTATTTACATCATTTATACTCATTATTATACAATCCAAATAATTAAGTGTTTGAATAACAAACTACATCATGACATGGAGACAATAATCTGTACGTACACAAGTATGGCGACTCTGTCTTTTATAGGATGGATAGAATAATGAATATGGTTGTACAAATTTTATAATAACATTACAGTATATAGAATATGTTGTAGTTATTATTTTATAATCTAAACCACAATGAAATAGGAAGTGGAAGAATTAAAGAACATGAAAGGTGGTGGTGAAATCATTACCTCTTCTTTCCGGTTCATCCTTTTGATTTGACCAAAAGCGCTCCATATGTTAGATTTATGACCCAGGTAAGGACTCTAGAATAAAGTTAGGATAGTTTGAAGGATATTTGGGTAGGGGATGGCTAATAAAAATTGCTTTTCAGGTGTGAATTTGAGAGAAGGTGAAGTGCCCTTTTATAAGAGGGGTGAGGGGCACCTTAGGAAAAACTTAAAATATTATTTTATAATAAATAAATTTTTGGTTTCCAATGGTTCTAAAATAAATTATTTAAACGATAATGTGGGTATGGGTTGATAAACTCTCATACAATAGTTTTTATACAAGGTTAGGTCCACATATTAACATTATCATTTAGATTTAAATCTTAGTTAAATTGTTTGACATTTACCATGTCTCTTTGTATTTTTATATTATATGGTTAATTAACATACAATAAAATGCCAATACAACCCCAATTGGTTCCATAATTTCATATATATTATTACATAATTGTTTTTTCCAATCCTTAGATTATTAGGACTACTATATCAATTATAATATAATAATTGTTTAAAAAACTCTTTTATGTCAATTTTTCACTATTTTGTATTTTGTTTTTTCTAAATTTATAATAGCATTATTAATTAAAAATAAAATTCAAGTAACCAACCCTAGCATGTCATATTAACATAGATAATTACTTGAATTTATAAAATGTCTCAAATTACATTTATTTGGATATTTATAATGTCAATTATAATAATCTTTCATTGATACGGTAATTACCGTATCATCATTGTGTCATAAATAAATTTAATTATTTAATCTATAAAAATTATAAATATAATACCATAATTTTGTAAATAATTTTAGCTTTCAAATGATTATTTATAGTCCAATTTATCTTTTGTGTAACTCTATATTTAAAAAAGGATTAGTTATTAAACTATGAATATAACACTTTTAAGTCTTCATTAAATTAAAAAATAATTAATGTCCCAATCTAATCCAAGTGGACCTAAAAGATAACATTTCATTCCTACGGTTATTATTGATTGAATTAAACTTATCCATTAGAATTATTACATGTGTTAGGTCAATAGTAATATAATATTTACCCTTAATTCCTTTATTTAAATTTAGCTGTGGTTAATAAAAGCCAAATGTTACTATTTACCAAAAATTATTTTCATCTTATTGAACCACATTTTACTTACTGAACTTAACCGTGTATCCTAGGTTTTTGGAATTCCACTCACAGAGGTGCTAAAAATATTTTTTATCTGAATTTACGAATTCTCATAGGAGGTTGGTAAAAGACGGTGAAAAGTTCAATAAAACCTTTATATATCTAAACATATTATAAAATAAATCCAATGAATTATATTGAAATTATATAGGTATTATGTTTATATTTTGACATAAAATAAATTTAAATAAAATAAAAAATTATTTAAATAAATACATTGTTTTAACCAATAACTTAGTGTTTTTCACTATTCATCAAAAATTGAATGTTTTCTGAAAAATACCAAAATATCACCTGAAGCTAATTTTGAGATTCTAAATTAAAAAATTAAGTATATTTTACTAAATTCAAAACATATAGGTTTCATTTATTAATTTAATATTAATTCCCACTGTCAAAACAGAAAAGTGTGTTTTTAAGAAGTAATAACTAACAAAATATTGATACTAATTTATCTTCAATTTCAATGTGAAATTATTTCAAATGAATAAAATTGGATTAAATATTAAAAATATTATCTATTTATATCTCGAAACCATTAAAACATATAATTTAACACTAGTAGTTATTTTGATAAAATAGTTGTTTTCAGTTAAAATATAGTATTTTTCAATATTCACTGAAAAATGAAAGTTATCAAAAAAACAAAAAAAATATTTATTGAAACAGAACTCTTATGTCCCAATTGTAGAGAAGAATTTTATTTTATTAAATTTAATATATAAATGTTTCAAATATTTTATTTAAAAAGGTTTTGAAATTAATAGGGGGTAAAATATCATTTCTTGAAAAATACATCTTTTATTTGAAACAAATGAATTTGATCTTACATTTTGTCTAAAAAATTCATAATATGGATTCTAAAATTATAAGGATTATAGAAAGGTCAAAATTCATTAATACTATTCATAACTGTTTTTGATTAGCTAGTTTGGTAAGTCGTGGTGCAGTAGAACTCGGTGTTGCTTGTAGTACAAGTTATTGGATTACATTGAAGAAATCACGTACTATGAAATATTGGGGTGTTACAGTTCTTATTTGGATGAAATTGTATTTAAAGGTAAAATTATATTATTAAGACATGGTATTTTATTTTAGGAATAATGGTGGATTAGTATTTGGATAATATATGATAAAATCCTTTTAATATTTGGGTTTCAAACATACTATGCATATTTTTTAATAAATTTAAAAATAGTTATATATAGAATAATTTAGTTTCAAATTTTGGAATATCTATTGAATATGTATGATTAGTGTATCATTTGATTGATTTATTATTTTGTGAATTATCTTAGCATGTGCAAATCATTTTGGTTTTACTTAATTTTTAAATAAAGGTAAAATATCTTGACTATCCATTTTATAGTTATGTGGTAATTAAAAGTTGAATTTAAGGCTTAAAGAATTAAAAATTCATCTTGAATACTCAATTTTTTTTAGAGAAAATGATTATATATTTTTATAGAAATTTTCTGAAGGATGAAATTATACTCATTATTAAAATATATTTACTTTTCATTTTTCACTTGTCCTAGATAGTAAGAGAATTATTTAAATCTATGTAAAATATCCTGAACCTAAAGTATTATACTAGTATATTCTATTATAACAAACCAATGGACTTTTTGATCAAAAAATATATATGTTATTATGGCCCTTAACTTTTCATTGATTACTCACATGTTTACGATCAATGACCTCAATCACTCTCTATAATTATTTACTATTTTCCTCCATTCCCACCTATGTTCCTTCTATATGAAATACTTGTTATTAATAAATTATGGGGAACATCATATTTACCATTTTATCATTTTAATACCATGTTTTATTAATTAATTTTATGATGTGGTAATCAATAAAGGAAGTATCGAAAAAATTATACTCTAATAACCAAGATGAGTTCCGAGGGTGAATTTATTTTCAGGGGGGTTGGATGCAACATCCCTAGATGTTATGAAATATATTTCTTTAAAATAATTTTAATTATTTGATAGCTTGTGTTACATTTAGTGAATTGTTGTTCATTGTGGTAAATGACATGATGTTTATCGTTCATTACACATAACATTGAGTCTCTTCGATAACAAGTGTTATGTAACACCGCCAGAATTTTACAATTACATTTATTATAGAATGCATGGATCACAGAGTAGAAATAATTGTTGGGATTTTATTGAAATACTTGAATTTTGTGATGAATAGTAAAGTACCATAATTTAAAAAATATGCTAGATACAATAATTATATTTTCATGTATGAAGTTCTGATTTTGTAAGCCCAATTGAATCAGATTCACTTGATAAAAACACTATTCTTCGTCATGTAAGAATCACTTTTCCTTGTCTTGTGTAGAAATAACAAATTAATGAATATAAAATTGAGATATCCCCACTCTCCTCCACTATAGAAACCCCCCATCACGGTATATTCTCTTCACTCTTCTCAATCCTTGTGAATTCTCCAAATTCTATCCAATTATCCTCCCAACCATTTCTCCCACATCCAATTTATGTCATTGGATGTAAATTCATATTTAAATTGTATAAAAACAAATTTCAATATTTTGATAGTTTTACGTCTTGAAAACCTGTATTCTGGTTTTTTCAAATGAAATTAATTTTAAATTAATTAATGAAAATAATAAGTTTTTAATTTGGTAAAGTGTACATCATTTTTGGATTCATAATAAAAAAATTAGCTTTGGGTGATTTTTTTGGTATTTTTCTAAAAACATTCAATTTTGATGAATAGTGAAAAACACAACATTATTGTTTAAAACTAACAATTTTTTAAACAATAATAATTATAAATTAAATTTAATATAATGTTAAAATAGATATATAATACCAATATTTGATAAATTTAATTCATTAGATTATTTTATAATAATATTAGATGCATACGATTCTATTGGATTTTAAACTTGTTGTACTCACCTTCTATGTGCATTTGAAAAATTACGTAAAATGAAATTTTACCTTTTCTGTGAATTGAATTACAAAAATATGAGAGAAACAGTTGACATCAGTATGTAAAATGTTTTACAATAAGATGAAAATAATTTTTGGAAAATAGTATCTTTTAAATTTCAGTTAGCATGGTTAAAAGTAAATAGGGAAATTAAAGGTAAAAATGATATTATAATTACTCAGAAATGTGTCATAATTCTATTAGATATGTTTATTTCGACAAAAATAAAACTTAGGAATAAAATAATATCATTTTTTTCCACTTTTACTATATTATTACATTCATTATTATTTTATTTAAAGAAGAGATAAAAGTGTTAAATTCAATGTTTAATAACAAAACGATTTTTAATATAGGGTTCTGCAAAAGATAGAGTATACTATAAATATTCATTAGAAATCTTAAAATTTTTTCTACATTATGGTATTTTATTTCTAATTTTTAGTTATTAAATAATTTAATTTACTTATGACAAAATGACGATGTAGTAATTACCTTATTAATGAATGATTAAAATAATTGATATTATAAATATCATAATAAATGTATCATGAGTCTTTTGATTCCTTCCAAGAATTTTCTAGGTTAATATGACATGTCACGGCCTATTTAATGTATTTTTTTCAAAGTAATAATGTTCTTTTGACTTTCCCAAAAAGAAAATACTAAATAAAGTCAAAATTGACATAAATGGGTTTGTAGAAAAAATACTATAATATTAAATGTTATAATATTAATAAAAATATAAGGTTCTACACAAGGTCTTATATAATGATAGATATGTCATTAATTAACCACTTTTTGTTATTTTATCCTTTTATAGTAAGTTTATTAACCATTTAATTTAATAATACAAGAATATATGGTTATAGTTAAACTTTATAACTAAGAGTTAAATCTAAAAGATAAGGTTAATATCATTAAATAAACCTATCTAAATCCAATTGGATGAGAGTTTCTCGACCCATCCACACATTATCATCGAAATAAATCATTTTGGAGCCATTATAAATTGAATATTATTGTATAATAAATTAATATTTCATGGTTTTCCTAAAGTAACTGTCTCCTCTCTTTTAAAAGGGTACTTCCCCTTCTCTCAAAATCACACCACTGAAGCCATTTAGCTGGGCCAGACCCAGATCAAATATTCTACAAAATACACTAAATTCATCCTAGAGGCCATATATTGATTATAAATCCAACCTAATGTTCTATTTTGATCAATGAAAATGGAAACACCCGAAGAAGAGGTAATAATTTCACTACCTCTTTCAAAGTTCTTTTCTTCTTCCACTTCATATTTCATTGTTTACTTCCAGAGAAAAATAATAAATCAAGTAACATATAAATAATTTGATGTTATTATAAATATGTTGCAACCATATTTACTATTCTATCAATCCTATGAATGATAAGTCACCATACGTTCGTACATACAGCATACTGTCTCCATGTAGTGGTGTAGTTTTCTATTCAACACTTCATTATATGGATGGATGTAATAATGAGTATAACTGATTTAATTAATAAATATATCATATTAATGATTTTTTATATATGATATACCATCCAATTACATATTATTTCACCGTCAATATAATGATATCATCACTCGTTCGTACGTACGACTTACTGTCCCCACGACAGGATGAGATTACTCTTCACGTTCCCCATTCAACATTGATAATAAATATATAAATTATTAATAAGTATGTAATATATGACATGATAATTCTACTGTATATATATATATGTATGTATGTATTCACATATATTACATTCACATACTTATTTTCAACCCGATTTGAGAACGAAAACGATGTTTTTGCTTACGTAATTCCTACCGTCTTCATTAACGGTGTTCTCAATTTCATATATCTATATGTTATAATTACTTATATTATGAATATATATGATACATAAATAATTATTTATATTATAGATCAATTAAATCATGTTATAAGTTATACGTTCAATAATAACAAGTTAAAACATGTGTGATAAAGAAAGCGATTATCAACTGAAGTGTTATTTTAAAACAGAATTTATTATTAAATGGGTACTATTAAGTGTTAAAGGAATCGAATATGATATAATAAGTATGAATATGGTTATATTATAATTTAATAACATACTATTTTTATTATATAGGAGGATAAACATTCCCTCGACCAAAGGAATGTAAAATGTAAGGGTTAATTTGTCAATCACAATATTATTTGAGATTGTTTATGTGTTAGTATTTTCGAAGACATATTTATCTTCCACGACCATATATAATCAAAATGATTTAAAAAAATAAATATTTTAAGGTTTATTGAAGTATCTATTAAACTATATTATCAATTAATTGTTTTAATGATTTATTTTTCTAAATCATTTTAATAAATGTCAATGTTTTCAAAACAATTTCAAGGATTTATTTAGATGGACATGATTTTGTTTTAATTTTTATTCCTTTCAAAAGTATCAATGTGATATGGGACACATTGAGTCAAAAATATCATTTAAATTACATCCTTTATAAATGTGAGACTTCTAAATGATGTCACAAAAATTTATATTTCTCTCAAAGAGTTTTACTAATCATTTTCAACTATGTCAACATTCTTTAATGGATATTATTGTTGATTGAGGTTTATTTATTATAAATATAGTCTTCAATATTTTGTTGAATAAGTAATGATATGTTTGACTGTGAATGTTCAATTTTTATACCATCAATGATTTATGGTTAATTTTTTGACTTTTCATTTTCTAGTTTTAATACGAATGATTATGTTATGTTTCAACATTTTCAAATGAGGAATTAATTGGACTTAGTAAGTGACGGGCGGTGCCCGCTATATCTCCTTGAACCATCAGTATTTCTCATGAGACAAATTAGTGTCATTGAACAAGGCCTTGACAAAATTTTTATTTTTACTCTAGGAACTAGACATTGACTATGTGGTTATGATGTTCGATATTTTTCATTCTCTCATTAGGAAATTAGTTATTACATGTGATTATTCGACTAGTAAAATATACATGTGCAAGTTTATATGGTAATGTTGGATTTATTTTCTCAATATTATGTTCATGTTTACGTTTAAAAACGCTTTTGTTTTTATTAGATATCTTTCCTAAAATGTTTGTAGATTCGGCTAAATTATTTACCCTTGAAATGCATCTAATCTCACCCCTTTCTTATCTTTTATTTTCTCAGGATGGGAAGAAGTATATTATGACTGACATGCAGGGATATACTAAAGGAAAAATGGAAATATAAATGGATTATTAATGCTACGTTGTATGTTAGAAAGTGTAATGTAACATTCATGTATGTAATCTATTTTCCGAGACAAATAAATTGATGGGACCTTCATGACTTGATTCCTTGTAATCATGCCAATGTATTAAAACAATGAACCGGATCCAGGTAACTCAGGTCAGGGCATTATAGTTTGTATTAGAGAAAGTTTAACAACATCATTGGAAACTAGAATTGAAAAACTTTTATTCGAGAAAATTACCATAATATAAACATTGAGGATTAGTATAAAAGAACTTCCTATAATTTTTGTAAGGTAAAGATTTTGTTAGTTTTCCAAGAAATATATCACTATTTGGATATGAGTTGGTAGAGGAAGCTCTGGCACAAATGTACCTAGGAGTGATAACTCCAACAAGGATTTTCAGGCTTGACCAGGGGTATCTTGGTACACGACAACATGACCTACTTCAATCTTGGTTACCACACTCCTGAGGGATATGCTTAAGATAATTCTCATTTTCATTAAAAATAATTATAACGGATTTATTAGTAACTACTTACCCAAATAAGAAATTTTTATGATTATGAATTATTTGAATAAACATTTCAATTTATCATATTTATTTTTAAGGTTTTTAATTATGTCTTGCGATTCATAAATTAAACTAATGTATTCTATTGTTTACAAATGGTTCCTAGTAGAATTAATGAGAACTCCAATGATACACATGATCTAAAGAGTAAGAAGGATCATTTATTTCTGGGTATTAAGACAAAAATTAAAATGGAAATAGTTTCCATCATATTATCATCATATGATGAAATAATGTCATGTGTTTATAAGATAAGTAAATAATTACTGAGTCATATGACTTTAAAGGGAATCTAGAGAAGAAAAAGATGGTACAAATAAAGATAGATAAAGGGAATATGGGAAAAAATGATTTTCCAATATGAGATTACTATAGAAAGAATCACCTTGTGAATATATTGAAAGCAATGGGATATTGATATAAGTGTGAATAAAAATAACACCATGATTGTGATTGAATGGGTAAGAAAAAGGTTTCAAATGTTCAATACTTCATCTGCAAGGAGTTGGGACACTACGCGAATCATTTTCCCAAAAATCATGGTATACCACAAATAATTTTATTAGATAATAATCAAGTTAAGAGGAATTATTAGTGTTCTTATGTTGTTATTAAAAGAGGATGTCATTTTACTATAAGTTATAATAATTATAAAGTATATAAGGATTTTACTGCAGTATATTTTCATTAAGGATTTGAGATTTTATGGTACCAAGTAATGTGACATAGTTTTGAGTTAATTTTTTTGTAAAATATATGGATAAGGAAAATATAATACATAATATGATTCTGTAACTCATATCATGATTTTGGAATGAGATATAATTTATTTGGATAATTTATATTGGATATTATTGTCTACCTTGGAACTAATTAAATGTTTCTTTACTCCAAAATTGTTGAAGTTTACAAATTTTTTTGATTTAAGGAGTATGTCTTGTATTATATAAGGAATAAGGGAGAATGAAAATATTAAATAAGGTTTTATTGTAATTTTTTGTGTTACCATGTTTTATGAGAATACATGATGAAGTTATTCTGATGTTATTACGTTGGAAAATATATCTTCATTATGTTTAAATTCCTTATAAATTTCAAACTGGGGGTAGGGTCAAAGTTTTATGGATAAGTCTAAAGTTTGGAATGATTTATTTTTTAAATTGGATTCTATTTTTTAAGTTTAAAAAGTTACATAATGTTATTTGGGATTATTATAAAAATGACAACCAGTAGGTCTGGTGACAACCCACCACCACTAGTGCAAAAACATTATCGACATCGGTTATTTTTCATTTTTGACGTTGGTTTTTAGCGGACGATAATACAGATGACATAATAAATAAAGTTTTTTTACATCGGTTATTTAAAAACTGACATAAAGAACATAATATCGTTGTTTTTATCACGTTGGTTAATTAATAACTGACGTGAGAAAACTGGGGGGGGGGGGGTTTATAACGGCGATTATTATATAACCGCTGTGATAAACTAGGGGGTTTATCACGTCCGTTATATAATAACCGATGTGATATACCCATGTGAGGGATGATTATCAGGTCAGTTATTAAATAAACGACATGATAAACCCCTGGAAAATGGTTTATCAGGTTGGTTATTAAATAAACGACGTGATAAAACGCCTGGGAAATGGTTTATCATGTAGGTAATCAAATATACAACGTGATAATCCATTTCCCAGGACTTTTATCAGGTCAGTTATTTAATAACGGACGTGATAAACCATTTCCCCATCCTTTAATTAGGCCAGTTATTAAATAACTGACGTGATAAACCATTCCACAGGTGTTTATCATGTCGGTTATTAAAAAAACCGACGTGATAAACCCTTCCTGGTTTCATTATCACATCATTTATAAAATAACCGACGTGGAAGACAAATTTATTTTTTAAGAATATCTAATACAATCCTATGCTCTCCCCGAGAAACAACCGGAAACCAAATCAAGAATTCGTACCACAAAAACATAAGTAGATCAAAATAAGAACTAAAGAAAAATTAAGCATTTACAATGATAACATATAAAGCTTACCCCACTTGACAGCCCCCACCACACCCCTGGACTGCCCCTGACCCCTTGGACATCCCCAAACACCCCGAGACAGCCCCAAATACCCCGTGACAACCCCCCCCCCCCCACTGGACTCCCACCACCCCTGAATATCACCCCTCACCCCACTTGATATCCCCCACCACACCCCTGGACTACCCCATGACCCCTTGGGAATTATCAAACACCCCGAGACAAACCCCCCACCCTCCTAAACTATACCCCTCTCCCCCCCACCCCACTTGACAGCCCCCACCACACCTCTAGACTGCCCCCAACACCCTGGACAGCCCCAAACACCCCGGGACAACCCCCTACCCTCATGAACAGCACCCCCGCACCCCCTCACCCCACTTGATAGCCCCCACCACACCCCTGTACTTCCCCCCAATCCCCTGGACAACCCTAAACACCCTGGGAAACCCCCACCCTCATGTATACCCCCCACACCCTGGACAGTCCTCCCCCACCACGTTGGAGCCCCCCACCACACCACTGGACTGCCCCCGACCCCTTAGACAGCCCCAAACACCTCTGGAAAACCCCCCACCCTCATGTATAACCCTGAACCCCTTGGACATAACTTCCACACCCTAGGATAGCCCTCCCACTCCCCTAAAACATACCAATAATTTACCAAAAACAATCAAGAACCCCCTCACCCAACTAGACATCCCCCACCACACCCCTGGACACTCCCCCACACCCCTAGACATCACCACCACCCATGGACATCCCCCACTCTTCTATAGACCCCCAACCCCAGTAGATCACTCCCACATCCCTGGACAACCCTTCCACACCCTTGAAACAGACCAAAAAGTTACCAAAAACAGACCAGATCCCCCTCAACCAGCTAGACAGCCCCCAACACACCCCTGTATTTCCCCTATCCCCATGGAGACCATGGACCCCCCCACCCTATGTACATCCCCCCCACCATGGGAACCTCTCTCACCCAACAAGACAACCCCATACCCCTGGAAACCCCCTAGAGAGCCTCCCACTCCCCTGGATATCCCTTCCACCGACCTAGAAATGCTCCCACTCCCCTAGACTACCCCCCACTCTAATGGACACCCAGGACCCCCACCCCACCGGAGATCCCTCCCAGTCCCATGGACACCCCCACCCCACTGAACACCACCCTCACCCTTGGAACCCCTCTCCCCAGACCATAATCCATACCAGAAAAACCATCACAGGTAGACCAAAACAAGAAGTAGAGAAAAATTAATCATTCACATATATAACATTCAAAAATTACACTGTCGACTTCAAAAAAACTAAATCCATCCTAAAAGACTACCAAATAAAAAATTACGACAACAATATTCAAAATTACATTTTTCATTAAAAACAACTACAATTCAATCAATCATGTAAAGTAATTTGACCACTCCACATGAAAGTGTTTGATGTCTTCTGCAGTATAGGATTGAGGGTCATAAAAAAGCTACAAATGAAAATAATAGTAGTTAACGTGTATGATGAATAAACCAAATTGAAATTTTATGGAAAAGTTTAAGAGTAAATCATACCAGGTCAAAATTCACAACTATCTCAGTTGTTATTCTTTCACACATAAGTCTTAACATATAATATCCACATTCTATGGCTCCTTGTTGTTCAAGAAAATTCTGTTTGAATGAGTGAACATTCAATATTATATTTTTATGTAATAAATCAAAAAGTACAAATTATAAATAGATATTTACCTTCACATTTACATATTTGATCTTTGCACTCCTTTTCATTGTGTTTTTTTGAAAGTAGGCCCATACCCTGTTAGAATGTAAAACGAATGGGGTAAATTTAAAATTCATTATAATATATAAAACTATTGAGAAATTGAAACATACTTTTCTAATATATTCATAAAACTTTCCTACACATCATCATCGATATAGCATATCCAATAAAGTGCACTCTCCCTTCAGCAAAAAAACCCCTAAAATCCAATGATCACTGATATAAGGAGATTTAAGGTTAGTTGTTTTTTATGTTAAAAGATACTGAACTGTTTTAGAGAGATGTGTTTCATACCTCTCAAAAAAAGGCATCATCCAACATTGTGTAACTATATTCTTTTCATGTTTTTCAGAAATATAAAGATTTCTTTATTCCTCATCCAATGCACATGCATCAGGGGAAATCAATTGCGGGTCCATGAATATATATACATCTGTCAGCTCATTCCTCTCACAAATTTTTAAAATATACCCAATACAAAACAAACATAAGTATACATTTTTAATAAATATAACGCAGGGAAAAGGTGTTACGACTTACTTGGAAAAAAATTTCACCACATTGATGCCCAACTTATCTCTAGTAACAAGCTCCATGATATCAGTTTTCATAATCCCCACACATATTGCACGTCCACAAACATGAGCTTCCATTGGAAACTCATAATGACTTACCAAAAAATTTTAATATCATGAAAATCTGTCAAGACTACTAGAATCGTTATCTGATGTCATAGCCATTTGTCTTTGTTGTTTTCTATAAGGTATTTATTTACCTTTGAAGTATTTCTTTAAAAATAAATAGAAAAATATTTTAGTTTTAAAATGATAAAACAAATTGAATAAAAAATTAAATTAAAAGATATAACATTCATACCTCTATGGTAATGAGTCAAAGAGGTATGGATGGCCAAATTAAAAAATGGCCTATACTATGTCTAACTGTCGTCAACTCATATGTAGTTAATGGTACTCGAGCGTACCTATCTATAATATCTTGTACAGTGACCCTCGGATTCTCTACCTCTAATTTTTTAAGATGAACTATATATCCTATACAATATACCGACCCATATGCAACTATATTATGATGAGGATAATCAACATACAACTCGAAATAAGTAGGAAGTTTCGGCATAGGAGTAGGATAAAAAATGGGGTTCGTAGGCAGAGGTGGGGGAGTAGGAGCTACTGGAGGAGGTGGAGGATAAATAAATGGGTCTACAGGGGGAGGTGGAGGAGTGGGAGCTGCAGACTGAAATTGTCTTTCCATGTCTGTAAGCATAGACCACACTGACGCTCTAATCATTTCCTCCATAGTCCCATTAATATTATGAACTTCAGCCTCCAAGGATTATATTTTTTTATAAACCCCCTCAATGTTAGAAGTTGAAGAATGTGGAAACACTTTTCTTACTGATAAACCTTCATGATATACTCTTACACGACCCGGATGTTCGGGCTATTCCAATGCTACAAATAAAATATCTTGCCTCCCAGTAGCTGTAAATTCCCCCTGTGAACTCTTCTCCTCAAGTGTGTCCTTTATTAATTAATTGAACATTACGGTAATGATTGAAATTATATGATGAAAATAGTTAACTTAAATAATTAAAATAGATATCTTACAATCCTTTCAGCTACGATTCTCGATTCTTCCAAAAGATATTGACTTTTTTCTCTTCTGATCTCTCTTCCATTTTTCATGTCTAGATGTAGGGGATTGAGGGGCCACCTTTCCAGAGCTTGAAGACTCAGCTCTTAGTTGTTGAAATTTTTCCGCCAACATTTTTTCTTCCTAAAATGCATACCCTCCCCAAGATAAACGATGAGGGAATACATTTTTATATTGGATCTCCTGGTGATCATTCCTTTGATTCAGTATATTTAGAATAAGAAATCATTAAATAACATAAATACGATCATTAATATAAGAAATATTATAAAAGTTTACATTCCCATTACAAAAAATGACTATTTTCTTCTACATTAATAAAACTATCTCCATGTGTCTTCATCTATAAAATGATATATATGACATGGATTGTCATGAATCCTATGACCATAATTGAAATCAGATAAGAGGGTTGATTTGAAATCCCTCCATCTCCTGGAAGCCAACGATAACCATTTCTTCATGTCTCCTCCAGTGTCAGGAATATCAAATGTCATCTGATAAAGAAGAGGTTAAACATATTATATATACTAGAAACATTTAAATAATAGTCAAACAGTAGAAAAAGATCTTACCAAAATCGTCTCCCACAACTAAGGGATTATTGATTTATCCACACTTCTACATTCATCATACAGAATGATTACTTTGCTCTTAGTTCGAGTTGATAAATAAATCTTATAATTTTTTTCATTTGGACCTCTTGAAATATCATCATCATCATAATCAACGACTATCCTCTAATCCTGCATATGTGCAAGTGCTAAGTTTGTTAAACTTGTGTTCCAATGTTTACCAACCTTTGATCTCTTTGTCATAATATTAGCACATGAAGAAGATTGGGGAACATCAAGAGGAGCATGTGAATGTTCCTCCCCAGAGGTATGACCAATATGCTTATCTCCAGAATCATGTGGTTGATTAACTGAATGATCCATCATTATCCTTTAAATCAAAAAACAAATTGTACTATGTTACGTAATAGTAAACATTGGTAATATGGTAATCATGTTACACAATGGTAATAATGGTCAATATGGTCAAGATGGTAAACATGGTAAACATGGTAAAGCTAGTAAACCTGGTAAACCTGGTAAACCTGGTAAACCTGGTAACATGGTAAAGTAATTGTCACTGAACAAAAATAATAGATATATAATTCATTTAATGGTATACATGATAAATTAAACTAATCAAACATAAAACAAACAAAAACAAATACTTATTTTGTTTTCCTACATGTTTTAATAAAGAAATATTTTACAATATCTAACATGTTATGAAAGAAAAATGTAAACAAGAAATAAACATATGTTACCTGTAAGTTTAGGAATGTACAAATGGATTTTTTCCCAAATTATTTCGTCATGATCGTTCCTTATGGCACAAACCATGTCTTCAGCATGCTCATCATTATGTTATGTTAATCATTCCATTGAAGTAGGTATCTCACATAAATCAGCATCTTCATCAAGTTCATCCTCACCAACATATTGTTTTTCACTTGTAAAATAATAGCCCACTGCATATCGGATTGATCTACTAGATAGAAATTTTGTTTTTCATGTGTTTCCATTATAAAATAATCAGTTGTGTCTTCCAATCTATTCAGATTAACAAGTGTCATTCCAAATTCAATGTGTATAACACTGTTGTTAACGATAAACCATTTACAGTTAAAAACAAGAACTTTAATTTTAAAGTAATCAATCTCTCATATGTCTTCAATCACTCCATAATATTCACTTGATGAATAAATTGGGTTTTTGTCCTTAACACTTGAAAAATTCATTGCTTCTGCAAACACCAATACACCACTATTCTGAACTACACTTCTGTTGTCCTGAGCTTTCTTATGAAATGTAGAGCCATTAATGTCATAACCGGACCAGGTTATCACATTTAAACATGGACCACCCACTATCCATTTTAATGTCTCTGATACTTCTGATCTACCAAGAAATAAATTTTTAAACCACAAAAAATGTTTTATTGTGATCATTAAAAATCACAATTTCTTTCATCATTGGATGACATTGTTTCAACTCATTAATATGCAATGTGATATACGTTTGAGCCTCAGCTATGTTATTCAAGATGTATGATTCTAATTTCTACATCTGTTCAGCTGACAATGATTTGACTTTCAAGCCACAAATCCCATTTCCCTCATTGTGAACTCGTTCATGGAGAGATAGAGGAAAACCTATGTGTTGCGCTACATCCAAGTAGCTCGTAAAAAAATCAGCAACCTCCTTAGAAATATACTTTTCAATAATGGAGGCTTCAGGTCAATATATATTTTTAATATAACCTTTTAATATTTTCATATACCTTTCAAAAGGATACATCCAACAAAGATATACTGGTCCACAAATCTTTATTTATCGAACCAGATGAATCATTAAATAGACCATTATATCAAAAAAATTGGAGGAAAATACATTTCCAATTGATATAGTAGAAATATTGCATCTGTTTCCAAAATGTTCAAAGCATTCAAATCAATCTCCTTGTTAAAAATTGAATTGAGAAAATAAAACACCTTCATTATAGTCTTTCTGACACAGATGGGAAATATTCCACACAATGCAACTGGTAGAATTTGTTGCATCATGACGTGACAATCATGTGATTTAATACCTATCAACTTCAAGTCCTTCAATGAGACAAATTTTTTTAAACTTTAAGAATAACCTTGAGGCTCTTTGATATCATGAAGACACTGAAAAAAGCATATTTTCCCCCTCTTCGATAATGTATGACAAGCCGGGGGAAGAAATTCTCATTTTCTTTAGTAGTTGGAGCAAACTCCAAACATATTCCCATTGATAGTAAGTCTAATCTTGCATTAATCCCATCTTTTGTCTTTATATTAATATCTAACAATGTTCCAATCAAATAATCACAGATATTCTTCTCCACATGCATGACATCAATATTATGTTTAACTTCATGATACCTCCAATTTGGTAGCTCAAAAAATATTGACCTTTTCTTCCAAATATGTCTATCATTACCAGATTTCTGTGTCTTTCCCAATTTCACATCATGGTTTTTCACCCTCGCAAAATAAAGATCAATGGATAAAGGTTTTGGAGCAATATCAAATTCTTGTGATCCATTGAATTAATTTTTTAGTCTTCTATAAGGGTGATCCATAGGCAAAAACATTCGATGATCCATGTACACTGTTTTCCTCCCATGATGCAATTGACAATATGACGTTTGTTGTTCGCAAATTGGACATGCTTTATGCCCTTTAAAACTGTATCTAGAAAAATTTCAATACGCTGGGAAGTCATTTATAGTGAACAAAAGTGTAAAGACCCATACAATTCAAGGGTAATTTTTTCTTAATTTTCTTCAGATTTTTACGAGAGAACGGTTTCTGACGGCACCTGATTCCGAGGCCCGGTGTGCCCGGAATCAATTTCCGAAGTTTGGATCGGGTACATTCAGTGAATGAACGAGCGAGAATTTCTATCTTTTGAACCGGTGCTCAGAATTGAAATCCAAGGACACCGATGAACTCGCAGCGTCGATATTCGCATAAGGAGACCTTTTCCGATGTTGTGTTTTATGCGGGATGAGAGTTAGTTTTGGGGGGAATTAGAAGAAGTTAAATAAATTGTGGAAGACAATTTATTTTTAACCTTGTTGGTTATTTCCTCCCAAAGGGAGTTAGAGGTGGGGCCCACATCCACATAACCTCCCTTGAGAGTATAAAGTGTGGTGGGGCCCACATGATCCCTAACTCTTCAACTCCCCTTAAACTCCTCAATAACTCCACTCTAATTAATTTTACAACTTGTGTTATTAATTAAGATGAGTTGCTTAATTTGAAACTCATGAAATTCAAAGAGGTTAGGATGTGTAAATAAAATAAGGCTTGGACTTATTTTATTTTGGTTAGATTCATTTGACACCTTGAGAGGATTGAGAAGCATTCTTCATCTTCTTCAACCTCAACGAAGAACGCAAAGAACACCGTTCTTCAACGAAGAACTTCTCCGCCGAAGAACACAGTTATTCCGCGACGCCGTATCCGTAACGCGACATTCTTCATCCGCTTCGTCTCTTCCGCGACGGTTTTCCGTGACGAAATCGCCGTCAACGACTTCGAATCCTCACTTCGCAACGTCGACGTTCGTTCCCCGCGATGCTCGACCTCCACGACACTCGTCTTCCGCGGGTTGTTGACGAACACCGTTCCTAAACCGAGGTAGGGGTTCTATTTATTTAATTGTTCGTGAATACCAACTTGATGATGATCATGGATTAAAACCATTTATTGATGAATAATGCGAGGGGGTCGGACCGCACAAACACGGCCGACCCTCCTCCTTTTTTTCTGTTGGTTTCTTGTGGTTGGTACAAAGAAGCGTGGTGCCGTCGCACCACGAGGTTTCATGCGGGAGATATGTGCGGCGCCGTCGCGCCGCGCCGTGGAAAGTAATTCAAGAAAGCGACGCTGTTGCGCCACGTCGAAGGAAATCGAAATCGCCGCGGCCGGAGTGGGGCCGCGGTGGAGGGCGTGGTGTCGTCGTACCGCGCCGTACGACAAGGGCCGCAGCGGGTTCCGGGCTGCGGCGGAGCAAGGAGACCGGCAGCCGGATCGGGCCGCCGACGTCGGAGCTGGAAGGGGACCGGCCACCGCCGGACCCGTTGAGAAGGAGTCGGCCAGCCAGGTCGGGCCGGCCGGAAGGGAAGGGGGCCGGGGGAATTAAATTCCCCCAGTCGTTCAAACGGCCCCCAATTAATTTGGGGGGGGGGGGGTTAAACAGGGGGGCAGGCACCCCCCCCCCTTCTTCGAACAGCTCCGCCAAAGGCCGAGCCAGACAGCGCGCCGGGCGTGCTGTCCATGCTGGACCGGCGCCCGGCCGGTCTGCCAAGCCAGGCCGTGCCGGGTTGGGCCGACCCGGTCCGGGGTGGGTCGACACGGTTCGGGCCAACCGGGGGGTCTCGGGCCGGGTCTGTCTCGGGCCTGAAACCCCCGTTATCGGACTGTCTTGGTTCAAATGTCTATAACCCGGGCTACGAACCTCTGATCGATGCGCCGTCAGTGGCGACACGATCCTTAGAATGATATGGTCGTTTCGTCAAATCACACTCAAGGTTTCAGAATACTTTGAGTTCGGCTGGGTTGGTTCGTACACGAAACCAACCATGACATCGGAGTGAAAACGCTCATATCATGAGCTACGGACGTCCGATTGTTGTGCTGTCAACTTTGTTGAGTTCTTCGTAGTGAGACGGATCTTTTGGAACACTCCGCCCGAGGTTTGGACACAGGTGGAGTACGGTCGGGATGGTTTTTCCTTAAAAACCAACCGGGACCCTGGGACAAAAAAGCCAAAAACTCTCAGACTGGGCATCCAATCAACGCGCCGTTTGCGACGTTGAGTTCTTGTTGACGATACAGAACTTTTGGATACATCAACTCTGGACTATGTGACAGTTGATGTATCCGACTCTCAGCTCGTGGAGCGGACCCTCCAGAACGAGTTTACTATGTGCGGGAACCCTAGTGCTGGCTGCAACTGCTACTGTGACTGCAACGACGACTGTGCAGAGATCCTCAGTGGATTCGAAGACGACGACTACAGTACTCAGCGATCCTAGGTGGATCATTTCTACCGATCCTGTGTGGGTCTGATCCTGTGTGGGTCAGCGCTTAGCGGTTCTTTGTGAGCCAGCGCCTACAGATCCTGTGTGGGTCTGATCCTGTGTGGGTCTTTGCGGGGGTTAGTTTCCTACCGATCCTATGTGGGTCATTGCAGGGGTTAGTACCTGTTGATCCTTTGTGGGTCTGACGACTTAGATGGATCAGTGATCATCTCTATCGTCTTCGAAGAAGTATACCTGTGTGAGCTGAATCCTGTTTGCTTTCCTGTGTGGACGGTGTTGTGCTATCCTGTGTGGATTACGTTTTTCTTTCCTGTGTGGAATACGTATACTTTCCTGTGTGGACTGGGTTGTACATGGGCTCGGATGTTGGAGCGTATAGGAATTGATGACTTAGGTATATGTATGGGCATATACCTAAGCAGTGACGGTTGTTACTTCGTGATTGTATCTTTCCTTTGTGGTTTATCCTTTGTGGATTTTTGGAGACCTTCGGGGGTCTCGGGGTCCCTACTGAGTAGCTTATACTCACCCCTTCAAAGACTATGCATGCACTACTTTGTGTTGGTTGCAGACGACAGACAGCGTTGATCGTGGTTGAGGCTTGTATTGCAGGATGGTACCTAGAGGTGGACCACTGGGCGGGATGTACTCAGAGTAGACGGCGGGACCCGAGGAGCAGTGGAGCTATATGTACCCACCCTTCAGGTGGGATTTTCATTTGACAGCTCGGCGTAGCGGCTTTACTTTACAGTTGTGGTTTTCCCTTTCATGTTGTACTTTACAGTTGGGCTTGTATTTTCGGCCCCTTTTACTTCCACAGTTACTGTTGTACTCAGTTTCTTACCTAGTGTTTACTTCTTCCGCTTATACTCTGTGGTGCTTGTCTACTATACAAAGGCAATTCCTTCGCTTTTTATCGGGATTTATGCCTTGGTGCTAGTCTCTAGCCCCTGGCCTATGGAAGGCGGGTTTGGTGTAGTCACAACACGGGTCCCGAGGACGGGTCGTGACAAATTGGTATCAAAGGATTTCGGTTCTACTGTGAACTCTGATCTTTTCTATGTGAAGCAATAGTGTTTAGCGTATTGAGTGTGGTTATCAGTCCAGGGAGTCCAGTGTTGGTGCGGCGGCCGACATATCCGTACACCAGGACCCTGACTTCTGATTTCTGACTTAATGCACGAAAACATTGATTGTATGTGTGTTTCAAGTTTTCTTTGTGATTACTTTGTATCAGCTCCCCAGGAATACTGTTCCGACCGTGGCACACCTATTTCCTTTTCAGGATTCCCCCACGATGACAGCCAGCTAGGGTTCCGAGAGTTGAGCGTGACGACAGCCCACTGAGCGACGAGGCCTTGGTGTATGGCCCTTTGTCAGCAGTGGCACCGGTGATATCTCTACCCGCCGAGCCCCCGATACTTCCAGCACCAGCCGCTGACGATGCACGTCGCCTCAGCGCACTGCATGAGTTCCAGCGCCAGCGACCTCCCAGGTTCCATGGGGAGACGGACACCCAGGCAGCCGAGGACTGGCTGGAGGCAGTGGTACGTGTGTTTTGTTTAGTGAGGCCACCAGCAGACCTCATGGTGATCCTTGCTGCGAGACTACATCACGCAGCAGCAGGCCGATAGTGGAGCTTGATTCTCTAGGTTCACGATGAGGAATCTCTACTTTGGACGGACTTTGAGAGCCTCTTCCGCTCGGAGTTCGTCCCAGCCACCCTTCGTGCGGTGCGCATTCAGGATCTTCTTCAACTGGGGCAGGGCAGCATGAAGGTCGCTCAGTACTCGGCGAGATTTACCGATCTCTCGCGCTACTCGACCGACATGGTACGGGACCCATTCTTCCGGGCCCAGTCCTTTGAGCCGGGATTGAGACACGAGATCAGGGAATCGCTGATCTCCCTTAGCATTCTAACTCAGACAGGAGTACTAGAGCGGGCCCTTTTGATCGAGAGCTTTCTTGCTGAGTCTACACCAGCGTTGAGACCCACCGCAGGGAGGCACGTAGCAGATTCTTCTACAGCAGGTAGTCGACGGATGACTCATGGGTCCAGGCAGACTAGACCCTTATGCAGACGACCTCAGGACACTGGCTCAGCAGTGCGGGGCACACAGCGTGGAGCCAGTCTTTCGAGAGGCAGACAGTGCTACTCGTGCGGCGGGCAGGGCCAGATGGCTCGTGAAATCCCGACTCGCCGTGCCGAGGAGTAGTAGACGGTTGAGGGACCACTGAGGCAGAGGCAGAGGGTCGACCGTGGCGGTCCGTAGGGAGGAGGTAGACAAGGCATAGGAGCTGGCCGAGCAGCAGGTGGTGGACGACGCTTTGAGGCTCTACCACCACCACCACCAGGAGGTCCACCGCTACCACAGGGATTTGGCGGGCAGAGACAGGCACACCTCCAGGAAGCGGAGGCCTACGACCACAGTGCACCCGAGATGATTCGAGGTACTATCTGTGTGTATTCCACCCTTGCTGCAGGACTTATAGACACAAGAGAAAGTCACTCTTTCATAGCTGTTGCCCTTGTTCGGAGCTCGGAGATTCCGACAGATCCGTTGGCTCGATCCTTACGGCTAAAGACTCCTACGGGAGCAGACTCGATGATTACGCACTAGTGTCGGCAGTGTCATCTTACTCTAGGAGGCAAGAGCTTCGGCTGGGATCTTCTTGTAGCGGCGTCGAGGCCTTACGATGTCATCTTGGGCTTGGATTGGTTGTCTACGGTCCATGCACAGATTGACTGTTTTAGGAACAAGGTGCGATGTGTATGCACCGACAGGAGCAGGTTCACCTTCACTAGTGAGAAGGGAGCCTTGGCAGTACAGGATGGACTTCCGCAGAGGAGAGGACAACCCATCACTCATCAGTGGGCTAGCCTCATCCTAGGAGCAGTTGAAGTGCGGAGTCCTGGTTTTCCTACAGTGGTGGATCAGTTTGCAGACGTTTTTCTTGACGACGTCCCAGGGTTACCTCCTCGCAGAGAGGTAGAATTTTATATTGACTTTCTCCCCAGGATAGCCCCGATATCGACTCCATCATATCAGATGGCCCCCGCTGAGCTTCGAGAGCTACGGGTACAGTTGGAGGACTTGCAGGGCAAGGGGTTCATCCGACCTTGTGTTTCACCCTGGGCTTCCCCGATATTGTTCGCCAAGAAGGCAGACGGGAGCTTGTGACATTGTGTCGATTATCGTCGCCTGAACCAGGTGACAGTGAGGAACAAGTATCCGCTATAGAGGATTGATGACCTCTTTGATCTGCTCAAGGGAGCACGGTGGTTCTCGAAGAGAGACCTCAGGTCAGGTTATCACCAGCTCAGAGTTCGAGATGAGGACGTGTAGAAGACGACCTTCAGATGTCGGTATGGACACTATGAGTTCTTGGTTATGCCTTTCGGTGTAACCAATCCTCTAGAAGTGTTCATGGACCTCATGAAAAGGATCTTTCAGCAATACCTCGATCGATTCATCATGGTCTTCATCGACGACATTTTGATCTACTCGACGACTGAGGAGGAGCACGCCTACCACTTACCGGTTGTACTAGACAGACTCCGAGAGAACCTGCTTTATGGAAAGCTCTCTAAGTGCCAGTTATAGATACGTGAGGTCCACTTATTGGGACACGACATCTCTGAGGCAGGAGTTGCAGTGGATCTCGTGAAGATCGAGGCAGTGCTAGCTTGGGAGCCACCCAGGAGTGTGACGGAGGTGCGGAGTTTCTTGGGTCTAGCTGGATACTACCGGAGATTTGTGGCAGACTTCTCCAGAGTTGTGTAACCACTATCATCTTTGACGAAGAATGGGAAACACTTCGTGTGGTCAGATAGATGTTAGCAGAGCTTCAAGGAGCTGAGACAAAGATTGACCAACGCACCTATCTTGAGGTTGCCTAAGGAGGGAGTAGGGTACATAGTCTACTGTGATGCATCAGGGACCAGACTCGGTTGTGTCCTGATGCAGGAGCGGGCAGTGGTCGCCTATGGATCATGACAGTTGAGGCCGCATGAGCAGAAATATGCTACCCATGACCTAGAGTTAGCAGCAGAGGTCTTCACTCTGAAGACATGGCGACACTACTTAATGGGCGAGTGCTTTACATTATTTTCTGACCATCAGAGTCTCAGGTACATCTTCTCTTAGAAGGATCTGAATCTGAGACACCATAAATGGCTCGAGTTCCTCCAGGACTATGACTTTGAGATAGTCTATACTCCTGGGAAGGAGAACGTAGTAGCTGATGCTCTCAACAGGATGACGGGCATTCAGCTACTTGAGAGGGCGACGGAGCAGCTAGCCTCTTTACAGATATCCTTCGTGGATATAGATGGAGTAGCCTTCCTTCAGTCCCTCACAGTCACTCCTCCAATTCTACAGTAGGTCGGAGAGGCACAATGTGGGGACGCTGACTGTGAGATGCGGCGTGCACAGACATCCTCAGGATAGGCACTTGATGGTTTCTCCTTTGGAGAAGAGGACGAAATCCTTTTTGGAGGACGTACCATGGTACCAGTTGCTTTACGGGAGGAGGTGCTGAGAGAGTTTCACACTTCTCCCTTGGCGGTACATCTTGGAGTGGCGAAGATGTACCAAGACCTCAAACGACAGCACTGGTGCCCGGGCATGAAGAAGGCTGTGGTAGAGTTCGTTTCTCGATGCCTCACCTTCCAGCAGGTGAAGGATGTGCACCAGGTACCATCAGGCGTGGTACAACCCTTGGAGGTTCCGGAGTGGAAGTAGGACAAAATATCTATGGACTTCGTGAATGGACTTCCACGCACTTTCAGAGGTCACGGCTCCATCTGGGTGATTATCGACCGACTCACCAAGTCGGCTCACTTCTTACCCATTAGAGAGCAGAGATCAGTGGAGATCTTTGGACGCCTTTACATTCAGGAGATTGTTCAGCTTCATGGTGTGCCATCATCTATCGTCTCCGATCGAGATGCTCGTTTTACTTCCCGGCTATGGAAGGGATTACAGGAGGCATTCGGGACGCAGCTACGTCTGAGCACAGCCTTTCACCCTCAAACGGATGGTCAGACGGAGAAGACCATTCAGACTCTCGAGAACATGCTCCGCGCATGTGTCCTTGACTTTGGTCGTAGTAGGGAGGACCACCTACCCTTGGTGGAGTTTGCGTACAAAAATAGCTACCACTCCACCATCGGGATGGCACTGTACGAGGCGTTGTACGACCGACCATGAAGATCTCCTTTGTGCTGGACAGACCCTGGGGAGTTAGAACTTGTTGGACCAGAGATGGTCCAGGCCATGATAGAGAAGGTACAAGTCATCCAGGAGCGGATGAGGACAGCTCAGAGCCGGTAGAAGTCATACGCTGACAGGAGGCGGAGGCCACTTGAGTTCGAGGATGGTGACCACGTCTTCTTGCATTTCTCACCTCGACGGGGTTTACAGAGATTTAGCTGAGGCGACAAGTTATCTCTGCGCTTCATCGGACCATTCCAGGTCCTCAGCAGGATTGGCGAGGTGGCTTATCGTCTGGCTCTACCACCTCAGTTGCACCGGGTGCACGACATCTTCCACGTATCTCAGCTGAGGAGCTTGACGGTGACGATGGGGCGAGTTTTACGGAGGTCCCGGTGGAGATCAAGGATCGACAGGAGCGGGTCCTACGTGGACGGTCGATTTCTCTAGTGCGCATCAGATGGAAGCACGAGAATCTCCAGGAGAGCACTTGGGAGCAGGAGGTTCAGATGTGTGCTCAGTACCCTCATTTGTTTCCCTAGTTTTGATGTATCTTTATGGGGACGTAAAGCCCTGAGGTGAGAGTAATGTAAAGACCCGTAAAATTCAAGTGAAATTTTTTCTTAATTTTCTTTGAAATTTTACAACAGCACGGTTTCTTACGGAACCTGATTCCGTGGCCCAGTGTGCCCGAAATCAATTTCTGAAATTTGGCTCGGGTACATTCAGTGAACGAACGAGCGGGAATTTATAACTTTTGAACCGATGCTCGGAATTGAAATCTAAGGACACCGATGAACTCGCAGCGCCGATATTCTCATAAGGAGACTTTTTCCGAGGTTGCGTTTTATGCGGGATGAGAGTTAGTTTTGGGGGGAATTAGAAGAAGTTAAATAAATTGTGGAACACAATTTTTTTTTAACTATGTTGGTTATTTCCACCCAAAGAGATTTAGAGGTGGGGCCCACATCCACATAACCTCCCTTGAGAGGATAAAGTGTGGTGGGGCCCACACGAGCCCTAACTCTTCAACTCCCCTTAAACTCCCCAATAACTCCACTCTAATAAATTTGACAACTTTTGTTATTAATTAAGATGAGTTGCTTAATTTCAAACTCTTGAAATTCAAAGTGGATAGGATGTGTAAATAAAATAAGGCTTGGACATATTTTATTTTGGTTAGTTTCTTTTCCCACCTTGAGAGGATTTAAGAGCATTCTTCATATTCTCTAACCTCGATGAAGAACGCGAAGAACACTGTTCTTGAACGAAGAACTTCCCGGTCGAAGAACACGGTTCTTCCGCGACGCCGTATCCGCGACGCGACGTTCTTCTTCTGTGTCGCCTCTTCTGCGATGGTTTTCCGTGACAAAATCGCCGTCAAAGACTTCGAAACCTCGCTTCGCGACGTCGACGTTCTTTCCCCGCGATGCCCGACCTCGGCGACGCTCGCCTTCCGCGGGTTGTTGACGAACACCGTTCCTGAACCGAGGTAGGTGTTCTATTTATTTAATTGTTCGTGAATAGAAACTTGATGATGATCGTGGATTAAAACCATTTTTTAACGAATAACGCGAGGGGGTCGGACCGCACAAACATGGCCGACCCTCCTCCTTTTTTTTGTTGGGTTCTTGTGGTTTGTATGAGGAAGCGTGGTGCCTTCACACCACGCGGTTTCATGCGGAATATATGCGTGGCGCCGTCGCGCTGCGCCATGGAAAGAAATTAAAGAACGCGACGCCGTCGCACCGTGTCGAAGGAAATAAAAGGTTCCGCGGCTGGAGCGGGGCCGCGACAGAGGGTGTGGTGCCGTTGCACCACGCCGGGAGACAAGGGCCACGTCCGGACTGGGCCGCCGGCGTCGGAGCCGGAAGGGGACCGACCACCGCCAGTCCCGTTGAGAAGGAGCCGGCCTGCCAGGTTGGGCCGGCCAGGTTGGGCCGGCCGGAAGGGAATGGGGCCTAGGGAATTAAATTCCCCCGAAGGTTCAAACGGCCCCCCATTAATTTGGGGGGGGGGGGTCGGTTACACAGGGGGGAAGGCGCCCCCCCTTCGTCAAACGGCTCGGCCAAAGGCCGAGAGGGACAGCGCGCTGGGCGCGCTGTCCCAGCTGGACTGGCGCAGGGCTGGTCTGCCAGGCCAGGCCGCGCTGTGTCGTGCCGGGCCGGGTCATGCCGCGCCGGGCCGACCCGGTCAGGGGCGGGTCGACCCGGTTCGGGCCTACCGGGGGTCTCGGGCCGGGTCGGTCCGGGCCCGAAACCCTCGTTATCGTAATGTCTGGGTTCAAATGTCCATAACTCGGGCTACAGACCTCCAATCGACGCGCCGTCAGTGGAGACACGATCCTTAGAACGATATGGTCGTTTCGACATATCACACTCAAGGTTTCGTAATACTTTTAGTTCGTCCGGGTTGGTTCGTACACGAAACCAACCGGGCCCTCGGAGCGGAAACGCTCATATCTTGAGCTACGGACGTCCGATTGACGAGTCGTCAACTTTGTTGTGTTCCTCTTAGTGAGAAGGATCTATTGGAATACTCCGCTCGTGGTTTGGATGCTGGTGGAGTATGGTCGGGTTGTTGTTTCCTTAAAAACCAACCGGGCCCCTGGGACGAAAAAGCCACTAACTCTCAGACCGGGCGTCCGATCGACGCGCTGTCTGTGACGTTGAGTTCTAGTTGACGATACGGAACTTTTGGATACATCAACTCTTGACTATGTGACAGTTGATGTATCAGCCTCTCAGCTCGTGGAGCGGACCCTCCCGAATGAGCTTGCTGTGTGTGGGAACCCTGGTGTTGGCTGCGACTGCTACTGTGACTGCGATGACGACGACTACAACACTCAGCGCTCAGTGGTTCTGTGTGAGCCAACGCCTACAGATCTTGTGTGGGTTCGATCCTGTGTGGTACTTTTCGGGGGTTAGTTTCCTACCGATCCTGTGTGGGTCATTGCAGGGGTTAGTACCTATCGATCCTTTAGGGTCCGACGACTTAGATGGATCAGTGATCATCTCTATAGTCTTCGAAGAAGTATACCTGTGTGAGCTGAATCCTGTTTTCTTTCCTGTGTGGACTGTGTTGTGCTATCCTATGTGGATTACATTTTTCATTCATGTGTGGAATACGTATACTTTCCTGTGTGGATTGGGTTGTACTTGGGCTCGGATGTTGGAGCGTATAGGAATTGATGACTTAGGTATATGAATGGGCATATACCTAAAAAGTGACGGTTGTTACTTTGTGATTGTATCTTTCCTTTTTGGTTTATCCTTTGTGGATTTTGGGAGACCTTCGGGGGTCTCGGGGTCCCTACTGAGTAGCTTATACTCACCCCTGAACGGGCTTTGCCCGCACAACGTTGTGTTGGTTGCAGACAATGGACAACGTTGATCGTGGTTGAGGCTTGTAGAGCAGGACGGTACCTGCAGGTGGACCACTGGGTGGGACGTACTCGGAGTATACGGCATGACCCGAGGAGCAGTGGAGCTATCTGTACCCACCCTTCAGGTGGGATTTCCAGTGGAGAGCTCGGCATAGCGGCTTTACTTTACAGTTGCTGTTTTCCCTTTCGAGTTGTTCTTTACAGTTGGGATTGTATTTCCGGACCCTTTTACTTCCGCACATACTTTTGTACTCAGTTTCTTACATAGTGTTTACTTCATCCGCTTGTACTCTATGGTGCTTGTTTACTTTACAAAGGAAATTACTTCCCTTTTTATCGGGATTTACGCCTTGGTCCTAGTTTCCAGCCCCTGGCCTATGGAAGGCGGGCTTGGGGTAGTCAAGGAACGGGCCCCTAGGATGGGTCATGACAAAAAGCACTGCATGTAGTTGAAAGTATTCAATTTTATAAGAATCATACACCCTAATACCATCATCCCATAACAGTTTCAAATAATCATTCAACGGTGACAAGTAAACATCAATATCAATGTCGGGATGCTCTGCACCAGAGATCATTATATTCAACATGACATATTTGTGATTCATACAAACTTCAGGAGAGAGGTTATAAATTACCAATAAAACAGGCCATGAACTATCTGTGCTACTGAGGGGTCGGTATGGATTCATTCCATCTGTGCACAACCCTAGTCTGAGATTTGTAATTTCATTTACAAATGTAGAATACTACGCATCAATTTTCATTCATTGTGGACAATCAGCTGGATGATTTATTTTTCTATCACATACCCACTCATCAGCATGCTATCTTAACCTTCTTTCATCATGTTAATTAGAAAATAATTGTTTGAAACGATGAATTATAGGAAGATACCAAAATACCTTTGAAGGGATCTTTGTAATCTCTACATCAGCCTGTGATTTTTCTTTATCCTTATACCTTGACGCCCCACATTTAGGATACTCTGACAGAAATTCATAATCCTTCCTATATATAATGCAGTCATTTTGAAAGACATGTACTTTCTTGTATCCCAATCCCATCGTGAATAATATTTTCTTGGCCTTATAATGTGAATCTTGAAGATCGTTATTTTTTGAAATAATTCCATTCATCAATTGTAGAAGCTCCTTAGAACTTCTGTCACTCCATCCAGGTTTCACCTTCAGGTTAATCAATCTTAACAGCACCGAAAAAATAGTAAAATATGTACAACTAGGATATAATGGTTTTTCAGCATCACCACATAGACGCGCAACTGCCGGTTCTATCTCAATTTGTTCTGCTACAATATCGTGAATCATTTCTTCAATTCTATCGGAGTTACCATCTTGGAAATCATCATCATCAATGACATTCTGTCCAGTTTCACCATGCCAAATCCAAGGGCTATAACTCAGATTACAAACATGAAAAATCAGATGATCTTTTATCTCTCTACTTTTCAACTTCTTCTTATTCAAACATTTCAGGCATGGACAGAAAAAAATGTCACTACTTGGAACATTTCGTTAAGAAAATTCAAAAAAGGCATCAACACCTTCCTCATATACATTTCTCATTCGATGTACCTTAATCCAACTTCGAATAATTATTACCTATAACAAATATCAAAAATTGATATATTTTTATGATATGACAAATATATGTTTATATGAAAAAAATCATCATTTGAATGGAAAACAATTTTGAAATATAAAACAAATATATGCGTATTTAAAAAAATGTTATTGATTATTATTTTAAAAAAAAAAATTGGATAAATATAGCAGTTTTAAATTCCATTGAATTAAAGAAAACCATGGGGCCAATAATGGTTGATAGATAATTGGGGAAAATGAAGTAAACCTGAGAATCCAATCAAAATTAAAATAAAAATTCAGATGGAGGAAATCACAATGTAAAGACAATCATCACAGCACAATAATCATGTCATAATCTCAGAAACCATGATGAAGAAGTCAATCCCAACTGACACTTATCCCCAACCCCTTGGACACCCCTTTGACACAACCACCCCCTTGTACACCCCCACCCCCTAGAGACCACCCCCACCCCCTTGGACACCCCATGGACACCACCACACCCTTGGATAGCCCCCCCACACCCCTCCTGGACCCCCCCACTCTGTGGAAAGCCCCCACCCCTCCTGGACACCACCCCCACCCTTACCCCCTTGGACACCCCCTGGACAACACCCCACCCATCTAGACAGCACCCCACCCCTCCTGGACACCACCCCCATCCCCCGCCCCCTTGGACACCCCCCCCCCCGGACACCCCCAACCCTCTGGACAGGCCCCCACCCCCTGGACAGCCCCCACCCCTCTAGAGAGCACCCCCACTACTCCGGGACCCCCCACCCCTACCCATTGGACACCCCCCCCCCCCCGGACACCCCAACCCTCTGGATAGCCCCCCCAACCCCGGGACAGCCCCCACCCTTCTAGACAGCACCCCCACCCCTCCTGGACACCACCCCCACGCCCTACCCCCTTGGACACTACCCTGGACACCCCCATGGACACCCCCCAACCCACTAGACATCCCCCACCCCCCTAGACAGCCCCCACCCCTCTAGACAGCACCCCTCCCCTCCTGCACACCACCCCCACCCCTACCCCCTTGGACACCCCCTGGACACCCCCACCCCCCGGACAACCCCCACCCCCTTGAAAGCCCCCAAATCCCTCTGTACATGGCCCACCCCCTTGGACAACCCCCCACACCCACCTTTCACCTTCAACACCCCCTGGAACCCCCCCCCCCAACCCTCTGGAGAGCCCCCACCCCCGGACAACCCCCCAAACCCTCTGGACAGGCCCCCACCCCCTTGGACAGCCCCCCCACCCCCTTCGACACCCCGTGGACACCCCCTACCCTCTGGACTGCCTCCCCACCCCTTGGACAGTCCCCGCCCCTCTTGACAACACCCCAACCCCTCTTTGACACCACCCCCTACCCCCTTGGACACCCCCCTAGACAGCCCCCACCCCTCTAGATAGCACACCAACCCCTCCTCACCACTACCTCCACCCCTACCCCCTTGGACACCCCCCTAGACACCCTCCAACCCTCTGGACATCCCCCACCACCTAGACAACCCACCACCCCTCTAGACAGCACACCCCACCCCTCATGGACACCACCCCACCCGCTACCACCTTGGACACCCCCTAGAGCCCCCAAGACCCTCTGGACAACCCCCACCCCCTGGGCAATCTCCAAACCCTCTGGACAGTCCCCCACCCCCATGGACAACCCCCCCCCCCCCACTCACCCACCCCCTTGGACCCCCCCCCCCCACCTCACACACACACCCTTGGACTGCCCCCCCCCCCAACTCCATGGACACCCTGGACAGCATCCAAACCCCTCGACAACCACCAACCCATTTTACAGCCCCCAAATCCATGGGATTTTAACCTCAAGCTACTAGTTTTGGAATATCTAGAGATTTTAACCTCAAGGTGCTAGTTTTGGTATCATTCCATTATTCAAAATGAGAACCATGAATTGAATCTCCTACTAGTCTAAAATTCTCTATTGTTCAATGAATTGGTTTTTAATATCATATGAAGACTTATAATAGTCCAAGAAAATAAGCGACGTAAATAGATTATGGAACAAAAAAAGTGATACCCAAAATAGAAACAACCAAGTATCCAAAACAAACAATCCACCAGGAAAAACCATATATATACTTATAAAATAAATCACACTGGTACACATAATGGGTGTATCACAATGGTTTACATATAAATTGCAGTAATATAGGTGAATGAGATGATTAGTTGTCAATGAGATCAAAAATTACCATCAATGTCGGGCATTCGCGACACAGAAACAAACGAAATAGAAGTAGGTGAGCCTTACATGACTATTGCGAGTCGATCTAATAGATCAGAGGATAATAAATAAGATGATGATGTCAAAACTAGGTAAGAGGGATCGAAATCAAAGAATATTACCTAGTTTAAAAAAATCACAAAACGTAAATATAGCCTATCTAGGAAACAAATGAATGAAATAAAGTCGTGGGAGGCTTACCTGAGTGTTGTGAGTTGAGATGTCAGATCTGAGGAGTGTAAAGATGATAAAAGATGATGGAAAAACGAGTTTAATGCAACGAGATAAACGAGTCGATTGGGGTTAAATGCGCGAGAGAGACAAGTCACCAGACTATCGCTCAAAATATCATAAATGACAATCCACGGGGTGTGTTAATTTTTTAAATGTTTTATAATGTCGGTTATTTAATAACCAGCGTAATAAACTATTTTTTATATTTATAGTGTCCATTATTCTAATCATAGACTATATAAATGTATTATATATGGATTTTCTACATATGTTATTTTATAACAGACGTAACAAAATATGTGTGTTGGTTTTTTACATCGGTTATAGAATAACCAATGTAAAAAATACATCAGAAATCACAGTTTTTTGAATCGGTTATTTTATAACTGACGTAAAAAATTATAGGGGTTTTTATTGTTACGCCAGTTATCAAATAATCGACGTTAAAAAGGCCTCAAAAGCCCCATTTTTTACGTCGGTTATTTCATAACCGATGTAAACAAATCATAGATAACTCATTTTTTACATTGGATATCAAATAACCGACGTAAAAAACACCGTGCATTGGTTTTCTACGTTAGTTAATTTATAACTAACGTAAAAAATGAACGTTCTCTATTTTTAACGTCGATTATAAAAATAACCGACGTTAGAAATTTACTCACCACATTTTTTTCGTCGATTATAAAATAACTGACATAAAAAACTACTTTTCAAATATTATCACGTCGGTTATATATTACCGATGAAAAAAATAGTGTCATAAATAACGTTTTCTGCACTAGTGCGTGACCTGCAAGGCCATGCCACTTGAACCCGCAACCGAAGTGCGACAAGGGTGAATCACCTACCACTGGCCTATGTGATGTCCCGGTTTGTATAATTTAGTATTTTAAATGATATGTTATAAGAATTATATTTTAATTTTTTTGAAACCCTATACTATTAGGATAAATAGAATATTTTGAGTTCTATTATCTTATGCAGTGAAAGATGAGTTTGTGGTAGAAATTTGTCGAACTCAACATGTCAAGTATTTTTTCTTATTCTTTGAATAAATTAATTCTTAAACATTATGTGAATGATAATAAAATAGAATATGTGTTATCCTGATACCTTATGTTTTGTTGATCCAATAATATTTTAAGTCATCATAGATTTATGGCTTTAAGGTACTCAATTTTCTATTTATTGTTCACATGTTTGTGATTGATGACCTCAATCACTCCTGAAAAATATTTATGATTTTCTTCCAATAATGTGTCTCAAATTGACACCAATATTATTATATTTGAAATCCTAATTTAGTGGTGAGTTTTTCATTTCCCTTTCCCTCTTATTGATAATATATTTTGTTAACCCTATTTCTGATTTGGGTTTTCTGCAAAGTTATTTTCTATTTTTAATATTTTATTGTCAAAGAACAATTTTAAATTGCGAGGAAAAAATTTATTGAAGGAGGTGATAATGTAACACCCCATGATTTCAATTTATGTTTCTCTTTAGTGGAATTCAATAGATTGCGCTACACACAACAACGAGTTCGAGCGCACCACGACTTACCATACTAGCCCTTCAAAAAGAAGTTAAGAATATTATTAACATAATTTTGAATTTTATATATTCCATATAATTTATGAATCCATATTATGTGTTCTTAGACATAATATAATAATAAAATCATTTTTTCAGAAAAAAGTTGTATTTTTTAAAATAAATTCAATTTTGCAACCTTTTATTGGAGAAACGTTTTTAAATCCAATATTTGACACTTTTATATATTCAAATTAATTAAATTAAATTTTTTCATAGAAAAAGAACATAAAATTTTTGTTTTTATAAATATTAGGTACTATTCTTATAACATTCTTATTCTGATTAATACTGAAAAATTCTAAATTTTAATTGAAAAAACTTTTTAAATCCAAAATATTTAGTGTAAAATTAATTTTTTGAGTGGGTTTAAATAATAATTAGATTATATTTTTATCATTTAATACAATTTTGGTCATTTTATGTAATTTCACATTTAAATTGTATATAAACACATGTCAATCTTTTGAGAGTTTTTACTTTTTGAAAACCAGTTTTTTGTTTTTGACAACATGAATTAATTTTAAATTAATTAATGGAACTCATAAATTATGAATTTGGTAAAATATAAATCATTTTTGGATTCATAATAACCAAAAAAATATTGGGTGGTTTTTTTGGTATTTTTCTGAAAAAATTAATTTTTTGATGAATAGTGTAAAACACTGCGTTATTGTATAAAACTGACTTTTATTTAAATAATTATTATTTTTATTCAAATTTATTTAAAGTAAATATAGATAAATAATACCTATATTAGTTCAATATAATTAATTGGATTCATTTTATTATAAGATCATATGTATACAATATTTTTTAAATTTTTAAGGTCTTTTATTCACCTTTTAGGCACATTTGCACATTTGTATAAAATGTAATTTTACCGATACTATGAATTTAATTTAAAAAATTTTAAAGACACAGCTGACATATTTATATAAAATTAGTTCAATAAGATGAAAATAATTTTATTATAATAGTAGCTTCTGAATTTTATTTACCACGGTTAAAAGTAAATATGACAATTAAAGGTAAAAATGATATTATAATTACCCTAACACATATCCTAATTCTATTGGATAAGTCTATTTATACAACAATCAAACATATAAATTAAATATGATCCTTTCGGTTCACTTGGATTATATTATCTCATTTATTATTATTTTATTTAATGAATTGATAAAAGTGTTAAATTCAATGTTTTATAAATAAAAAATTTTCATATAGAGTTATACATAAGATAAATTAATCTATAAATATTCATTAGAAATATAAATGTATTTCCTACATCATGGTATTTTTGTTATTATTTTTATATAATAAATAATTAAATTTATGTATGACATAATGATGATGCAATAATGAACTTATTAATAAATGATTAAAATTGTTGATATTATAAATATCCAAATAAACGTATCTTGAGAATTCTTATGAATTACATGAATTTTATAAGTTAATATGAAATTTTTGGGTTGGATAAATGTATTTTGTTTGAAGTAATCAAGTTTGTTTTGACTTTCACAAAAACAAAATACTAAATAGTGTCAAAATTGACATAAATGAGTTTTTAAAACAAATTCAATACTATTAAATGATATAATATTTTTAAAAATATATGCATCTACCAAAGGACTTATATAATGAGAGATATGTCAATAATGAACCACTTGAGGTTATCTTGGATTTTTATTTTATATTTATTATCCATTTATTATAATAATACAAGAATACTTGGTGAAGGGTATACTATTTAAGTAAGATCTAAATCTAAAAGAGATGTGTATTATCACAACATAGACTGTTCTAAAACCTTATGGTGGAGAGTTTTTCTTCCACATCGCACCTTATCGTTGAAATAAATCATTATGGAGCCATTGTAAACAGATTATGATTGGATAATAAAATAATTTTTCATGTTTTTTCTGGAGTGACCCTCACCTCTTTTATAAAAGGCTACCTCCCCTTCTCTCAAAATAACACCATAACATCCATTTAGATCATTCAAATCCTAATCAAATTTCATATAAAAAACAATCAATTAATCCTATAGGGATTTCATTGATCATAAATCCATCCTTAGGAGAAATATTTATCAAATCAAAAGAAAACACCCGCAGAAGTGGTAATACTTTCACACCCCTCTTTCAAAGTTATTTTCTTCTTCCACTTCCTCTTTATTTGTATTTTTTTCAAACCAAAATAATAATCCCAATAATTTATACATACTGTGATGTTATTGTACATATGGTACATCCATATTAATTATTCTATCTATCTTATGAATGAAAAGTCACCATACATGCGTACGTACGACATACCATCTCCACATCATGGTGTAGTTTGTTAGTCAACACTTCATTATTTGGATGGGTATAATAATGAGTAAAAATTATATAAATAATAAATATAACATATTAATGATTTTTTATATATGATATATGATACAATTAGATGTTATTTCACCATCAATAAAATGATATCCTCGCTCGTGCGTACGTACGACATACCGTCTCCCCGACACGATAAGATTAATTTCCACGTTCACCATTAAACGATGATTATTAATATATATTATTAATATGTATTTAATATATGACACAATAATTATAATAAAAATATATAGATATAAATATATATGTATTTATTTATATATATATCATTCACATTCATCCGTTCAATACAATATGAAAAATGAAAAACGGCATGTAAGCGTACATACGACCTACCGTCTCCATGAATGATATTTTCCATTTTTATATCTATCTATTATTAATACTTATATTATAAATATATGTGATAAATAACTAATTTTTTATATTCTATAATCAATTAAATCATTACATAAGTTATAATATCATGTATAACATGTTAAACCACATATTATAAAGAAAGCAATTATTACCCGAAATTTTATTTTCCAATTGAAATTATTATTAAATGTGTTGTGTAAATCCATAAATGAATCAAGAATGATATAATTAATATGAAAAAGGTTGTTTTATAATTGAATAACATACTATATTCATTATACAAGTGGATAAATGCACCCTTAACCAAAGGAATGTAAAAGGTAAAGGTTAATTTCTCAATCTCATTATTATCTGAGATTGTTTATGTGTATGTATTTTCTAGGAAATATTTATCATCCATGTCCATGTATCCTAAAAAAATTCAAAAGGAATTTTTTATGTTTTATAGAAGTTACTTTTATCTAGATCATCATTTAATGGTTTCAAAGAATTATATTACTATTTAATTTTAATTAATGACTTTGTTTTCAAAATTATTTTAAGGATTTATTTATATGGGCATGATTGTTTTAAAATCACAATTCCTTTAAAAAGATTCAATGTGATATAGGAAACCTTTATTCAATAATATATATATTAAATGACTTCCTTTATAAATTCTTGACATTTAAATGAGTTTACAAAAAGTGATATTTCTCTCCAAGAGTAATAGTGATCATTTTCAACCATGTCAACATCTTTTACTGATTATTATTATTGATTGAGGTTGATTTACAATAAATATGGTATTAAATATTGTATTGAATGAATTATGATATTTTTTACTGTGAATTTTTTATTTTAATACAATTCATGATTTATGGTTAATTTATTCAAATTTCATATTCTATTTTTAATATGGATTTTTATGTCATGTTTAAATATTTTCATATGAGGAATGCATTGGACATAGTATGTGACAGGTGGAGCCCAATATATCTCCTAGAAGCATAGGTATGTCTCATGAGACAAAATAGTGTCTTGGCACAAGGACTTGAAAAATGTTTATTTTTAGTCTGTACATGAGGCCTTGTCTATGTGGTCATGATGTTTGACATTATGTATTTCCTCGTTATGAAATTAGTTATTACATGTGAATATTCGTCTAGTAGAATATTCATGTACATGTTTATATGTTAATGTTGGATTTATTTTTTCCATATTATGTTCGAGTTTAGGTTTAAAAATTCTCTTGCTTTTATTACACATCTTGCCTAAAACATTTATAGCATATGATAAAATATTTAACGTAACTGAGCATCTGAGCTCACCCCATTCTTATGTTTTATTTATCAGGATGCAATGAAGTATATTATGAATGAAATGTTGGGATAATATATAGTAATAATGGCATTATAAAAGTATTATTTATGTTGTGTTGTATGGTAGATATCATATTGTAACGTTCATGTATGTAATCTATTTTTTGAGACTGCTAAATTGATCGGTTCATTGGGACTTGATTCCTTGTAATCATGCCAATGTATTAAAATATTGCACCAACTCTCAGTAACTGGTGTTAGGGTGTAACATTTATATTTTTTAAAATTTAATAAATACATTTAATGTTTGTTTAAATATATTTATGGTGATTTTAAGTATTTCTGAGATGATAAATCATAATATATATAGAAATATAATGAATACACCATGTATATATTTTAGTTTAGTATATATGGTCAATAGTAGGGTAAAGAATGAAAATATATTCATGATAAAAACATACACATCAATTGAAACATTCATTTGGAAGTATAAACTTTTTCAAATTTATATATATTTAATAAGTATATATATATATATATAATTATTTATATATAATATTATAGACATACAATATAATAAATATATAATAAAGATATAACTAAAACTAATAAATATAATATCATAAATAAAACACCAACATGATAAACATAACAAACTTTCATTTTTTATTTAATATAAACATATAAACATTATTTTTGAATATAATTAAAATATTGTTATATAAATTAAAAATATTTTCTATTAAAAAATTTTATCAGCGATTTTATTAGTGCCAATATAGTCTAATTTTTATCAGCTCTTTTTGTTAGCACTGACAAGTGGTAGATTTATCAGCACTTTTTTCATGCGCTGATAAAAGTCCCACTCTTATCAACATTTTTTGATTAGTTCTAATAAAACATGAAGGTTTACCTTGCCTATATTTGTGGAAGAGAATTATTTAAAATCATATATTGTATATAAGATAATTTCAACAATATAAATAATTATGTTCTTTAAGTCTAAATATGCTAATAATTTTTTATCTATGATTAGTTATGGGTATTAAAACATTGTGACTATGTAGTACTATAAGATAGACAAAACATCTAATATTATCTAAGTATGAGTAACTAACACTGATAGAAGAACTGGCACACATATAAAAAAATTAATTACCGATGCATATGACTCACCAACGCAGACGACCTTCCAATGCATATGACTCACCGACATAGACAACCTACTATTAAATATGAATCACCAACACAGATGACCTGTTGGCAGTCCAAGTGACCTACCGATTCATGGTGATAACGACATAAAGACCCACCATTAGATAAAATGATTCACTGATGTAATGAGTCACTAATGTATGGAAATGATGACATACAGATGGGTTGAGTTACTGACATAAGGAGATACCATATGACTGACTCACTGATCGAGGACTCACTGATCGAGGTCTCACCGATAGACTGTTTAAATTTTCATTTATTAAATTTATAAATAATTGTCATATTTGAGCCATTTAATGTTACTGATATATTTAATAATAATTTGTAGCATGTTTAGCAGACAGTACGCGGTACGATCAACCTATTCACATGTAATAAATATGCTATTTTCCATCCCTAAATTATAAAATAATTTTGATGAATGAAGAAAAGATATAATAACAATAGTGAATAAAAGTGTGGTATGCTAGCATGTGAAACATAAAAAAGAACAATTGTGACTCCCATTCACCCACTGTGAGCACAAGAAAAAAAAATAAAGAACACAAGAGGCAATCCCAATCGAGTTGTACATGAAATTGAAAAACTACATCAGCACATTAAAGAAAGAGAGGAATATAACTATAGAAACATACATATACCTTGAATCTACAATACTACACTATTATTTTTTGTCAACATCCATAAAAATACTGAATCCTCATATCTAAAACATCTTAAGAGTCAAGAGCTACATCTTAAGACACAAAGAGCCTTCTAAATCCTTTCTTATATTTATTTTCTCTATTATGTTCGCTTTTAAATAATTTTGAGCAGTGTGTGTATCTATATGTTAAGAACACACTATATCCTATATCAAACTGAAGGACACAGGATATCCTTTAACTCTTAACTTATTCACCATTTTTACTCCCACATATAAGGGTGGAAGAAGTCCTTGTGTGACCTGGTTTTTTGTACCCCACGAAGAACTATGGAAGAGGACTTCAGACCTAGATTACCATTGTGCTTTTGTAAACCCCAATCTAGGGTGTTAATAAAACTATTTATTAATTTAAACTACATTATGTTTGGTGATCACATGTGGAGAGTATTTCTTATATTTTTGGGACAAAACCTCTTGTTACATTTCCACTGTGTTTTTACTTTTACTTCTAGTCTTTTTTATCACATACATCATAAAACTAAATTAAACTATGATAGTTATTGTTTTAAAGAGTATTTAATATTATAGACAAATTATGTTAGTTTTAAAAGTTTTATTAATTATAATATTGATATAACTGAGTACTAATCATTCTTTTCATAAATTAATTGAATAGTCTTGCTCCTATAAATTCACTTTTGGCTAACTGGTCAATTGAATTTTAAATTGCAGAGAACTTCTGATTATAAATTTTAACAAAAATTTTTATAGGATCTATGTTCACCCCTCTTGAGTGACTTACTTCAACGAATAGTTGGTATTAGAGGATATTTGGAATGTTCTGCTTTCAATGCATTTTCAATATTTTCAATTGTGATATTAGTTGTATTTAAAAGATCATATAATTTTTGTTAATACTAAATTTTTATATCATTAAAATGTTTTTCTAAAATTTTATGATGGATAGTAGAATGGAAGGAGAAGCTACCAATAGTCCTCTATTAAATAATGAAAAAACTATGAACAATGAAAAGTGAAAATGAAAATGCACTTTGAAAACATGGGTTGCATAATTTGTTCATAAATTGTAGATGAATATAAGATTCCTGATACTGCTAGAACAACATGGTATAACAAAAATATTATTTCTATTAATAATAATTAAAAAACTATGAATGCCTTATAATATTATTTAGGACATAATGAGTTTAACATAATTTCTACATGTAAAATAACCCCTGAAATTTGGGATACTTTGTCTGTTTTACATGATAGAACATATAGTGTTAAGTAAATGAGACATAACACACATATAAATAAATATGATAACATTTAAATAAATCCTAATGATTCTATTTCATACATGTATCTCATGTTTAATGAAATATTCAACTCTATGATCTCTCTAGGAAGAGATTTTATAGCGAAGAAGTGGCAAAATGGAGGAGTTTTTACTATATGATTGTAATAGGATATGACATGTCAAAGCTGAATGTCAAAGATTGAAATACAAAAGGAAGCGTGAAAATTAAGACAAAATATATAACAAATATATGAAGGCCACATAATGATGAATGCGATTCTGGAAAAATGACAATTTATGAAGTAGTTGAATACCGTAACATGATGGAAGATACATGAAATGAGTTAAATGATAAATATAATACATTATAGAAACAACATGCTCTGACTATAATTATTTAGTCTGAATATACTACTAAATAGGAAAATAATTCTCAACTACTCAAATGAAATAATTCACAAAAAATGTCTAATGAACAATTGATGAAAATCTAGAAATCATTACCAATAGAAAAAAACACTGTTACGAAATTCCTGGTAAATAGATAGGATGTAATTACACTTCTAGTATTGGATATTTGGAAGGATAGAGAAACCTATCTAAAAAACATTTAGTCACAAAATCTAGAAAATATGTTCTATCTAAAAATCAAAACTATACTGCTAGGTCCATTTCTGGAAAATCTTTTACTACCTCTATGTGTTATGGATGAAATAGAGTATATTTTTCAAATATGTTACATAATACTAATAAGAAACCCATAAGCCAATTGTGGGTTCCTAAATCACTGATTACTAATGTCATTGGAGCCAAACAATTTTGGGTACCAAAATCGATTTATGTTTGATTATTCTGTAGGAATGCTGATAGAAGAGCTTCTGCCAGAGTTAGAAGTACTTGAATAGTGGATGTTCAAGACATTTGTTTGGAGAATATTCATGATTCCATAACCTAATCATGATTTTTGGTGTATATGTAATTTTTTGTGACATTTCTAAAGGAAAAATAATTTTATTATGCCAGACTGGTAACATTATATCAGATTTAATTGATAACATAATTTTTGTTGATGGATAGAAATATAATTTTCTTAGTATTTCAAAATAATGTGACAATGGATTTCATATTAAATTTGAAAATGATACTTGAAATATTTTTAACTTCAAAAATGAATTGTTATTTTATACTCTTATAAATTAAAATGTATATTCTGTTAACATAGATTCATTAGTCTCTCAAAATGTCTCATTTTTATGTTTATTTCACAAAGAGTATTTTCTTTGGCACACAATATTAGGACACTGTAATTTACAATCTCTTAGAAACCTTAATCGAAATGGATTAGTCATGGATCTACCAAAACATGAGTTTGCAAAAGAAAACTTATTTAATCCTTTTTAAATTAATAAACACCACAAGATATATTTCTAATCCAAGAAAGAAGTTTCATCTTCTCAACCATTAGATCTGGTTCACATGGACATGTTTTTACCATATAGAGTTTCTAGTTTATATGGAAATAACTATATTTATTTTATTATAGATGACTATTATAGGTATACATGGACTTATTTCATTTCTCAAAAAAGTGATGTTTGTACTTATTCCATGATGTGTTCTAAAACAATGGAAACTCTAACAAGAGTTAGAATAAAATAATTATGAAGTGATCATGGATGTGAGATTTGAAAAAATACTATGAATATTTTTTCTCACACAATGTCTATAGTAATATCTTCTGTTCCCCAAGGAGACCTCAACAAAATGGAGTTGTGTAAGGTAGAAAGAGAACCATATAAAAGATTTCACGAAAAATACTTAATTAATATGATCTACTTGTTTACTTTCGGGATGATTCTGTGAATATATCTTGCTACATAATTAATAGCATCTTAATATGACCTATCTGCAAGAAGACTCTTTAGGAGTTGTGGAACAATAGAAACCTCAAAGTCAGTTAATTAAAAGTTATTTGTTTAAATGTCTATATCCTTGGTACAATGTAAAATCATAACATATTTGAATCGAATAGTGATGAAGGAATCTTCCTCCTTAATAAAAGAACCAAGTGTGGGGATAAATCATTGAATATCAAATATGATGAGATATACCCACTTGAACCTATGTCCACCCTAGCAAAAATTTAAGATGATGTTCATATTTTGAGATAAATGAAAGAATATCTTATCCCATTGTCAAGAAATTTGTTAAAAAAAGTACTATAAATTCATCCGACTTTGAACATGATGAATCCAAACATGTAGACGAACATGAAATTTCTATATCCTCCTTTTATAGACCAGATAATACTCTAAAGAACAATCCTTTATATTCTATTTTTGGATACATAGATAAAGGGACACAAACTAGAGATTCTCTTCGAAATCAGCTTGAACATCAAGCCTTTTTATAATAGCATAAACCTAAAACATCAATGATGCAATTAAATATGGATTTTGGGTGATGGTGATGTGAGAAGAACGTAATCAACTTGTAATAAATAATGTTTGGAAACTTGTGGATAGACACAAAGACACCTTGACCATAGCCACTATGTAGGTTTTTAGGAACAAAGTACATGTATCTGGAAATATTTTTAGAAATAAAGCCAGATTGGTTTCCCAAGGTTATATTCAACATAAAGGCATTGAATATGATGAAAATTTTGAACCTATTTCTGGACTTGAGGCCATCAGAATCCTTCTTGCTTATGCTGCCCATCTTAATTTCAAGCATTATGAAATGGATATTAATAGTTCTTTCCAAAATGGTTATATATTTGAGGATGTTTTTTTGAAAAACCCCCCAGTTTTAAAAATACTCATTTTTAAAACAATGTTCTCAAATTATAAAAAACTTTATATGGTTTTAAAGAAGCCTCATGAGTTTTGTATGATAGACTAAAAGGTTTTCAAAAAAAAAATTTACAAAAAGAAATTTGTTATCATACTATATTTATGAAACTAATTTTTAAAGAGGTTTCAGAAGTTCATATTTATGTAGATGATATTTTTTTTGGATCATGAAGAAATTTTTTATGGATTGATTTTTTCTAAAATGATTCAAAGTGAATTTGAATTGAGTTTGATGGGTGTACTCAAATTCTTTTTTGGATTTCATATTTTTGAAAATAATGAAGGTATCAATTTAAATCAATGTAAATACACAAAATACCTTTTAAAATTATTTGGATATGACTGAATTAAAAGTAGTGACACTACAATGAGTACTACATGTATGTTACATATTGATGAAGATGGTAAATTTGTTGATCAACCCTCTTATAGAGGAGTGATTAGATGCTTTCTCTACTTGACTTATAGTAGGCCAGATATAATGTTTAGTGTGTGTATGTGTGTCCATTTTTATGAAAATACAAATGAATATAACATAAAATATTTTAAAAGTTTTTAAATACCTCAAACATACTTTCAATTTTGGATTGATTTACCATAAATGGAAATCATTCGATATAGTGAGTTATTCTGATGCAGATTTTGATGGATGTAAGTTAGATAGAAAAATCACCACTGGAACATGACACTTTTTGGGAAGATCATGGGTTTCATAGTGTTGTAGTAAACATAATTTAGTTTCATTATCTTCTTCTAAAGCTGAATACATAGCTGTTGGTAGATAATGTGCTTAGACTTTGTGGATGAGACACACTCTTCTAGAATATGGATATTAATTTAGACAAGTACCTATAAAATGTTTCTAATAACCCAGTTTCTCTTACTATACGAAAACATATTGATTTAGGAAATCTATTTTTGAGAGATAATTATAAATAGGGAGATATAACTTTATATTTTATTGGAACTGAATATCATCTTGCTGACATATTCACAAAGCCATTAAACTTGAAAAGAATGAATTACATCTAACATTAATTTGGAATGATCAATCTATAATACCTTTTGTTGTTATTCATTTGATATTTTTAAGTTTATTTGTCATGCTGACACTGATGCTATGTCATTCCAACAAAATTATCATGAAGAAACTGATGCTATGTCATGCCAGAACAATTGTCATGCTAACATAGATGCTATGTTATTCTGACACATTTTTCATACCTACACTGATATCTTGTAATGCCGACACCATTAGTGTTTTGAAAAATCTGTGATATTGTCCCCGATGTATCGTTGTTTTTTTACAATTCATTTCTTATCCAAATTACAATGTTTCATTAAATTTCTATATCCCGGTTAATGATTTTATGATATTGTCATTTCAAAAGCCCTAAATGATATTTGTGTGAATCGATCCACACTAATCCTTTACCTATACACCCTCTTAGCTGTTACTCACTATTTACCCTGACCTTTTAACTTCTAACCTTTAGACTGAACGGATTGCAATATCACCTATGAACAGAGCTCTTAATGACGGAAATTTTCTTGCTTCTATGAAACAAAAAAATTTATTTGAGAAAATCATCAGCTCCCCAAAATCCTACTCTATAAAATAATGTTGTAACTCCAAAAAAGAAGTGTTTTCTTAATGGCTATTATATTGAAAGTCTCTTCTACTCAAGGTACTATAAGATAATGGTTGTCTTGAGTGGTTCTCAAATAATGAACGACCCTTTTACATGAAGTTAGTACTTTAGTTTTACATGAATATGGAGTTTTTATTAGATGAAAGTTATATTTCGTGGATAAAATCCATTGTAAAATGGAAGATAATATCATTCTCATCAAGTCATTTGGTTAAATGTTTTAAAGTTCCTCATGAATGTTTTTTGATGATTATAAAAGTAACTGTCCACCTTAGAGTATCATGTTTTTATTTGAGACTACGTTAAATGAGCCTACAAATAATAATGAGAACAAAATTCCCATTTCTACTGATTTAAGTGGATAATTTAGAATATTATTTTTGTTTATCCAGCATCAAATCTTTCCTAGGAAAGGGTACATTTCATCTTAGAAACACCAGGATGTCTACATGGTTTATCTACTGAGAAAATAGATCAAGGTAAATTTTTATCGATACAGAGCTTTTCCCATGAATGATATGATCAAACCATCTAGAAAAACTAATTCCCAATTCTATTCAAGGATTTCATCATCTATTATGAAATTAAAATGTTTGGTAGATGATGGTGAAAAATCTATATCTGATTGAAATCAGATCTGACTTGGTAATGAAATTTTTAAGATAATGAAAATCAACTGGAACCCATAGACAATTGAATGAGTTAGAGATGAAGATATGATCTTTGAAAAGATTAATACAATAGATCATCCAACTAGACCTAATTACATGATTGATCCTGGTCTGGGACCAAATGAAGATGTTGTTTACTCTTCAAAATATAAAGATGAGCTTGTCAATCTAGTTAGTGATCAGGGATCAACTATTGATGATAGGAGAGATCCTTACACAAATAGAGCTCACAAATCATTTTCATTTGGAACACCTAGTCTTCCACTTACCTTACCCTCCAATGAAACTTCTCTAGAATATAATGGGGTTGAGTAGATAGAGGTCTTGGGTAGTGTGGAATATGTAAGCAGATCCAGTGGCTCTGAAGAAGTAGAATGTGAAAATGGTGAATGTTGAAGTTGTAGTGAAGCGGAAGAAGATGATGAATATGGAGATAACAATTCAAATGAAGAACATGTCTATTGACATGGTTATTATTTAATAAATGGAAATGACAATGACTATAATAAGAATGATCATGGTGAAGATGTTGAAATTGTTGAAGCTGTGGATCATACTCATTAGAGGAACCTCATGAAGATGTTGTTGAAGTGAGAGAAGATGCTGAAGTACTTGCTGAAGTGGAAACTCATGAAATTCATATACCTTCTTTGGTTTCAAAAATAATAAGACCTAATTTTTAAGAATATAAACCATTACGGAAAGCGCAAATTGAGTGTGAGTATCAAGAAAGTGAAAATGATATTGAAGAAGAGAATCAAATTGTAAGAGTAAGGCTTGGTACTATTACTCATCTTGATGATTATACAATGGATGAATGGGTCTGGAAGCATGGGTATGTGTCACTGGGATTAGACTATGAAGATTCAGAAGATGAGGAAAAATTCAATGCAGACAAATGATCATTATTAAGTTATTCAGTATAATCTTAGTTGATATATGAGATTGATGATTCTATAAGTGAAAACATTGTCCTGACTGATTACATGAAAGATATTTGGTCCATGGATGATGGTGTAACGCAACCTATAACTTCTATTTATACTCTTGTCACAACCAGTATATATCAAGAAGATTCTCTTGAGTCTCATAGACGATGATGATATAAAATCATCCCAATTTGATTAAAACTACTGAATCCATTTTGGAAAGAAACACAAAACATGAGAATTAGATGAAGATGTTAACTATTGGCATCCATTCTTTAACCAGTACGTACATAACTATAATGGAGAGTGTCATGAAAGGAATTGAAGATATTTTTTCTCTTCTTAATGTTCCTAATTTTCTAAACTTCATAAGGATGTAGAAGATATTTTGAAATATACGTCAAACTCTACTCCTAATACTATCCTTTCCACATCTGCTCAGACCTCTCAGACTCTAGATAATGAGGTAATCAGAACAGTCATCAAAGAATATCTTAATGATCTTTTTGATACCTTTGGATTGGGTAGCATATAAAATATTGATAATAATAGTGATCGTGTACATGATATGGTCATATTATTTACCAATGAATTATAAAAAACTCAGGAAGTGCATTCCAAGAGAATAAATTTATATGTATCCAATGTTTACTCCAATCACCAGTTGAAAAGTCATTTTATGTATTTGGAAGAAAATTTGACTTTAACCCTAGTTACAAAATAATTCAAATAACATGTCATGCCATTAATGGACTTCACTCCTCTATTGTATAAATTAATACAGAATAAGAATTAGAAAGTAATGAAATATGGTGGTGAGATAATTGAGGATTTCATCAAACTATTAAAGCAATATGTCCATGTTTAGAGTGAAGAAATTTTTGTTTGAGATGCAGCTTCTCATCACATTTTTATGCCAATAACTTTATATAGGATGTCAGTTTCTCAAGCCTTGAACCAAATCCTGGCTGTTATCACAACACAACAACAACATCTACTGTTACCCCAGCACAAACCAAGGTTGGTACCAACTTTTACAGAAAGAATTCCTTTACCTCCACTGATTATCCCTTTTGATTCTTCAGAATATCCCCCACCACCTACAAAAACAACTATAGATCGCTCTAATAAAGGTAAGGCACCCCGTGACCCTAAGAAGTAGTGTGGATAGATTCTTTTTGACATGGCTGAGTGATTTTAATTTTTTTTATTCAAGTGTAATTTTATTATGACTGCCAAATCACTATTTCTACTTTTTGTTTTAGTTTTTTTACCATCCACTTCTTACTAATCCCAAAAGGGGGAGGACATTATTAAGAATTATTATGTGTTTATGTATTATTATTTTATCTTAATATGATACATTTCACTTCCCAAAATTATTTTTGAGTCTATTAATCTTTATGGGAACTAATAAAAGAAATATTTACTTTAAGTATTTTCAAATTCTACATAATAATTCCGTGATTTGTGAACATTACAAGGGGGAGATTGTTGGCCTATAGGATATTTTTTGATGCTGTCCATGACAATAATGGTTTTAATTATCAACAATCAGGTCATATATTAACAAATATCTTATCCCATTATACACTCTCAATTATGTCAAAGCTTATATTTTATATTAGATTATTTGAATAATATAACTAGTTATGTTTATTTAAGTCAAAACAAGCTTATAACTGATTATCTGTCAGTAATAATGTTTATAAACACTTTCTGAATTGGTTGTAACATAATATAGAAAGGACATAAAAAATTATCTATGTATGAGTCACTAACACCAATAGAAGAACTGACACACCTATAGAAAAATTACTTACTGATGTGTATGACTCACTGATGTAGATGACCTACAGATGCATATGACTAACTAATGCAGACAACCTACCGATGCATATGACTCACCAACACATTCAACCTACCACTAGTCTATGTGACCTACTAATGCATGGTGTTATGGACGTAATGACTCACCATCTGTTAAAACAAGTCAATGATGTAATGAGTCACTGACATATGGCATGATTGAAATAATAACACACTGATAGGTTTAGTCACGGATAGAAGTAGATAATGATAGACCGACTCACTGACCGAGGACTCACCGATAGACAGCTTAAATTTTCATTTATTAAATTTATCTCTAACGGTCATATTTGAGTATCTTAAAGATATTTCCATATTTAATAATCTTTTGTAGAAATTTTAGCAGACAGTACGAGGTATGATGAAGATATGCAGGTGGAAAGTACATGCTCTTTTTCAGACCTCAAATATAAATTAATTTTGAATAATGATGAAAAGATATTACAACAATAGATAAGAGAAGTGCGGTGCATCCATGTGTGAGACATATAGAAGAACATTTGTGACTCTCATCCACCCATAGTTAACCCAAGAACAGAAGGAAGAAAAGATGAGGCAATCTCAATCCATAAGTAAATAATATTGAAAAACTACATCAGTATATCAAAGAAGGAGAAGAATATACCTATAAAACAATACTTATACCTGGATTCCAGAAGACAAAACTCTGTTTTTGTGTCAAATTCCCAAAGAAGACTCAAACCTCATACCAGCTACATCTTAAGAGTTGTGAGAGACATTTCAAGATATATAAAAACTTATAAATTGTTTCATATATTTATTTTTCTATTGTGTGCATTTTAACATAGTTTTTAGCACTGTGTATATTTGTATGTTAAGAAAACACTATCTCCTATATCAAACAAAAGATTACAATATATCATAAAAAATATATCTTATTACAAATTTTTACTAACAAAGATAAGCGTTGAAGAGTCCCTCATGTGACCTAGTAGTGAGTACCCCTTACAGAACTATGGTTGAGGTCTTATGACCTGGACAACCTGTGTGTTGTTGTGAATCCAAATACAAGGTGTGGATCAAAAAAATTATTAATTTAAACTGCATGGGGGAAGGTGATCACCAAGTGGAGTGGATTAGGTATCTTCTTGAGACTGATCCTATTGTTTTATATTTTTAATGTTTTTACTCTTGGGTTTTCTATGTTTTATCACTTATTTCAAAAAAATAAATTGAACTATGATAGTTAGTCTTAAATGTTTTTATAATAGTATTAAACTATTCGGTTAGATTCAAAAGTTGTATTTATTATAAAATTTATATTTCTAATAAATAATCAATATTTTGAGAAAATAATCAGACAATCAAGATCTTATAAATTCACTATTATCCGACTAGTTATTTGAATTTTTAATTTGATGGAATTTCAAAAGAATATTTTCAACTAAATTTTTTTATATGAACTCAATTCTCCCCAATTCAGTGTCTTAATCTGACCAATATAGGTAGAACTATCTTAATTATTGCTCGAGGTGTCTTGGTAGTCTGGATGTTTTGGAATTTTAAAATTTAAACCTTGCATTAGGAATATGATTTGTTTTTTTGTTCGAGGTGAATTAAATTGTGGTCCACGTAGTATTTGGTTTCTTTTTGAAATTCTAAATTTGAATGGGGTGAGTGTGGATTAAGGGGATGATAATTTCATGGCTCTTGTATGGTTCCCACTTACATTGAAAGAATTTTTTTAAATTAAAAAAAGGATTGTGGTAGGTATCCAAAAAATCACTACTGGATGACTAATAAACTAGGGGTTTGATATAAGAGGGAATTCCATTGTAAAAAGTGACCCTTAAAAATCTGGAGATAATTTTTGATTCGGTGATTATATAAGGATTATCCAAAATCTATCCTAAGTTTCAAGGAATAGTTGAACATCTTGTAGAACAAAATAGATTATTTTTTACCAAATCTATATGTTAATTTCTTAGAAAAAATATAATGATGAATCTGTTAAAAAAATTATAGAGAGTATAAAAAATTTATTCTTCAAACTATTGAAATCAGGATCTATAATTTTCCTTTAAAAATTTTAAATCTCTTAGAATTAATTCTTCCTCACTCACCCCCCTTAAGGGATTTTTGTGGACGGCATTGTAAAAACCCCAAAAAAGAATATTGAGTATTCGTTGGGTGAACCATTGAAATATGGTTGCAAGGACAATAACGACTATTGGATCTCATAGTTCGTTTATTGAGGAGAAAAACTAATGCATGAAGGGTTAGTAAAACCTGTAGGTAATTGTAACTCTTAATGACGATTCCTCACACCCTTATGTTTTCTTATTGGAGGAGGGATAAAATTTATAGGTTTTGTAATATCCCTTTTATTTATTTCCATCACAACTATAATTTTATTTTTCATGGAAATAATATTGACTTTTATTTATGTAATTGATGATTTACTATTCACAGATGATGATATAGTGGACATAAGAAAAGTATACACTAAAAAAAATAAAAAATATTCCACTAATGAAGTGAACACTCATTTTTTAAAAACCAATATTAATTTATACCAGTTGTTTGGGTATTTATAATTTTTTTTCGTTCATTGTTTTTAAAAATGGTTCAATAATACCTTACATGGAATTGGTTCCAAAAATATTTTATAATTCACCATTGAAAATATCAAAATCATAATAATTATAACTAGACATTTGTATTGATATGAGTAGGGTGTTAAAAACATAGGGATGCAAATTTATATTTGCAGACAAGGACAAAAAAATTAAAAACATAAGATAATTACTAATAATATGAAAGAATTATTTTGGAACATTGTTGATTATAGGGATTTATAGTGAATGATACATGATACAAAAATATGGCAAGAAAATAATATAAGGAAAATATAACGAAAACATGAGTTTTATGCAAAAAATGATTTCTTGTTCAATAAAAGATTTTTTAGGACCGTCAAACAATTAAATGGAATAATTCCTACAATCTCTCATAAAATTAAGTAGTTGAAGACAGAATCTACCAATTGTCCTACTTCCAAAATCAACAATTGTAAATTTAGATTTATGCAATAGAAAAAATATTCACTTGATCAATTTTTGTGTGCTAGTTTTTCATTAACTGTGATGTAACATTCCTCCAATATGAATTGCATAAAATTTTGCATAAGAAAGAGGCATTATATATTTAGAATATTCCACAAATATAAGAAAATACAATGATCCAGAATAGTTTCTTATCCCAAAATAATATTCTTTCAAAGAATTAGTTTTATTTACAGAAACAATTGAAATAATAAAAACAATTTCTAATCTAATGAAAAAAGAAAGTTTGGGAAGAGAAATATACCCTCTAATATTGAATTAAAATTGGATTATTGATGTAATATATCTACTCATATGTGAATCTAATTCTTTTCATGTTTTATTGAGGTCTCATCGCCTAATATTATCTATTGAAATGGATCCCAATAATTTTATTCCTCCCCCTCAAGTGTGCACTAATTCATTTTTAGTTTATTTATTTTTCACATGGTCACCAAACTAATGTACTATCATAGATGAATAATCAATGATTCACTACCCATTTGGTATTTTTATATCAAATCTATGAAGGAAAAAAATTAACTATTATAACAATACACCTGTACATGTGGGATTAAAATTATAAAATTTTCCTTATAAATCCCTTATGACATCACATCATTATCCCCAAAATGTTACCAAGAGAAGAAGCATTCGTTTTTCATCTACACAACCCATAAAACATCTAATGAAATTATCTCAGAAGTAATGGTTCACCAAATCATGGATCTTTGGTGACAATGTGTTTAACCCATCCCTACTCCACCAAACATCCTTAGTAAATATTCAGTTGTTTTATTCATCAATAATTGTATAACATTATCTTAAATTATCCATAGTTTTACATGTTTTGACTTGGATTATAAATTGGGATTGGTGAATTCAAACCCTATAACTCTCACCATTATCGAAAAAAATTATTGATAATAAGTTGACATGTTCAATATTTCTGGGCTAGATTTGATCCTCATAAACCATTAATTAAAAATCAAAGAACAGAAACTATACATCCTTAAAGTCACATATATTTCACATTAATTAATTTACAACAGTTGAGTTCCAAAAATAATTATGCTGAACACGTGGAGTGTATATTCTTACAACCATGTGATACAGCATTTGTGAATTTCAACACCCATATTACTCAAATAGAACTATAATATCATTGTGACCTTGAACAAAAAATGTTAATAGAATGATGTAGGTTGTTCATATTGAATCCTTCATAGATCTAGATTAACTTTTGGTGAATCCTGAGATAGGATGTTGGTGTGAGTTTTTCTTAAACTGATGATATATTGATGATTTCAAAAATTCTCTTTGTCAATGATTCTTAATTTACAACATTTCCATATCATCTTCTTCATTGTATTGAATTTGCCCTTTTATGAACTAGATTCTTGATATTTGATCATAACTGGTCATTCACCTCAATGTTACTAAAACCATTCCATACCTGCATTATCATACACAGGATCAACAAATCCCAAAACCATCAAGGCCTTCATATTTCATTTTAAATATATAAAATAAAATATGATGTTAGTTATTCTTCATCATAATGAAAAAGTATAGATTATCATATGTGGTGTCGAGGATGTCTTCTTTAAATTTATAAATACACACCGAGCTTTAGTTTTGATCTCTATGTATTTCTATAAAATGGTAGGAAACTCGTTCATTTTTTTTGAAAAATATAGGTCCATATAGTTGTGTTTTAAGAATACTATAGGTTGTAATTTCAAGGTGTGATGACATGTCGTCTCACACTTAATGTCACTTTAATCACATTATCAATATATTTGGTCTTGAAATCTTCTTTCTGTATTCATATCAATCACCTTTACTGTTCGTCAAATAATATAAATTCATAATCAATGGGCCATTAAATTGATTATTCTCTATGGATTCATACTATACCTTATCCTACAACATATTGAATCTATTCCATAGTTTCATTCTTCATGGTAGGTCATGATGCTGGCAGTTCAAGACAAATGATGTCGATCCCCATGGTATGTTGATGCAGTGTTTTTTAGTCATAATACACATTTCACCTCCTATATAAATAATCTGTATTCACTTCGTATCTTCTCTATATTTAGTCAACTGTATTAATTTTCACTAACATCAGCTTGTGGTTATTTGTAAAAAACCCATATAAAATTAATTGACACAACAACTATAATACTTTTCCATTTATTATAATATGTGAAAGCCCAAGTGCATTCCCATTACTAGATTCATCATGATTTGTTATAAATTTTTACAAATTTTATAATTATTAACCGACACACATAAGAAAATATCATCGACTACAATTCATTTATAGAAATTCAAAATTTCATTACACAGACTCAATGAAATATAATCTAAACCCAAATTTAATTTCATAGATAATTGGATCCAATAAAATTACCAAATTAGAAATTAAAATAAAAAATTTAATTTTTAAAAGATTATATATTTACATAAATTAATAATTTAATATAAAAAGTTAATAATTTAAAATACCAACAATGAAATTCAATCATTCTAAATCAACGAAAAATTTATATTTCAAATCGGAATCCAAAAAACTTAAAAAAATGTCTGAAAATAATTTTAATATTGAAATAATAACATTAATAAATTTAATGACTAAATGTCACATTTTAATAACAATAGTCAGTGAATCATATTTTAAAGAAAGTTTATTTAAATCACCAATAGATTAAAATAAGAACATTAGGATTGATATTGTGTATAACACACAACACCAATCTTAAACGACCAGTGGAAAATATTATTTAAATATGACCATTATAATAATAGTAGATAAATTAGAAGACATATATACAAATTACTAAATTATAAAAATTTTATGGTTTACACATTTATCCTACAAATCATTGGTCATCTATCATTAAGTTATGAAAATAAAATCATTTCAACGGAAAAGAAATGTTTTTCTAAAAAACTCTTTATATGCTCACAATGTGTTTATATAATCATGAATTATACTAATAACTATTATTGAATAATTTTATACAAATTTATATATTATATATTCTATAATTTTTATTATTATTCATACAATATTTTTCTAATCATTGGATAATAATAAATATAATTGTGTGCTTAATAATATTATTGTTATTAAAAGTTGTTTCAATATGCTTTTCAAATTTATTTTAAATATAATTTAACCATATAATGAAATTAAAATTTATAAAAATATCATACTTTATTAAATTATAATGTTAAAATTACATTATATTTATGTATTTAGATATTAAAAAAAGAATAATATTTTTATGAATTGTGAAAAATGTGGATTTGTTTTGGAAACAACTTTTTCATTTTAAAGATTTACAATGTCTTATTTTGGATTAAAATTTTTAAAAGAAAAATTGGTACTATTAAATTATTATTATTCAAATTTATATAATTAGTGTAAATTCAATATTGAAATATTATATTAAAATATTTTATACCTATGAAAAAAAATTTATTGGAAAACAACATTTTTGTCACTCTTTCAGGTATAATATTTTATTAAATTTATCCAATTATAGGAATTGAATTTATTAAAATCGATTCCATATATAGAATCTGAATAATTAATATTACGTAACAAGGGTTGTGTAAATTTTAGTAATAATTTATAGAAAAGACAATATAAATTAATTATAATTGTTAAAGATAAAAGAGGGTGTTGTGTGTTACATGTGTTTGTTTCTAAAAATTAGATTTTACTAGAAAAAGGGAATTTGATATTTTTTATAAGTGGGTATAAATGTTATAATATGTATAACTTATTTTCATCTCTAAATGATATATTACCATGATTTATAAAATAGTAATTAACGAGGTGAATACTAAAATGGTAAAAGTATTTAAACATATGGGTAATGTGAGGACCATGTTTATTTTTTATGATGGGAAATTTTATATAATTTTAATTCCCACAAAAACATTATTTATAATTTTTTAGGAACATTGGGTGAAATGTAATTCCATTTATTTTATGATTTTGGGTATTTAAAAAAATTCCACTCCTCCTAAATTAAAAAAGTGCACTACAGTTTCCTCACATATTACCACCTCTCAAGAAAATTATCTTGAAAATTTAATAAAACTGTTACACCAACAAATCCTTTTCCACATTATATAGGTTCTGTTTTTCCCAAAATTCATATCCTATGGTTCTTAGTTAGAGAGCCAAAGGTGGGTTTTCTAAGCAATGATAACCGTCTTCACTATGTTCATTCTTTATTGCATCATCTTTGACCACATTCAATTATGAATTGAAAATTAAAATACAATAAAAAATTATATATCTTATATTGTGGCTAAATTAGGATTATTGAATAATATTTATCCATATACTTTACCACCAGAGGGAAACAAATCCACTACTCATGTGTGTGTAGGACTTCTGTTTCAAGAGCCGACGAAATTTGATTTCCATCATCAAATCACAAGTATAGTGTTAGTGAAATAAATAATGAATATATATGATAAATATGAAATAATAATAATTATATAAAATAAATATTTCATTTACATCCTTAACCTTTCAAAAAATTAAATGAATGATATCATCACTCAACCATACATACGACATACTATCTCCACGGAGTGATGTAATAAATTTTATCAATAAAAATATCAAGAATGGGTTTATAAAGGATCATAATGAATAAATTTTATATTTAAATCGTTAAAATAATTTTGGATATAATGGATCTATATCATTTTAACAATTACAATAACATCCATTACAAAACAGGCATGAAAAAATGAAGCTGATAACACTCAAAATAGTGGTAATAATGAATCATTTTTTAGTAATGTGTAATAAGATGTTATAATAAGATCATATATGATAATAAAAATATGAATATGGATATATTATAAATTTATAACATTTATAAAACTATTATACACGAGGTTAAAGATTTTTTAACTGAAGAGAAACATGAGTAAAATAAGTTCATTTCAATTTCCAATCATTGAGGCATATTTTAATTTTATACATATAATTTATCACATATTGTGTATAAACTACCAATTTAATTTTTAAATAATGAATCATTAGAAGTTAATGGTATTTTATATTTCAATTTTAATTATTTCATCCAAGGGTAATTTAATTGAACGTGACCAATGGGTAATAAATTTCTTAACTCAATTTGTTTTCATTGGGTTATATTTCATTGTCATTGTATTTTATAATATTTGATAACATTTTTTATTCCATTTAATTAAAATATTTTTATTCATGATTTGTTTGGATTTACATTTAATAAGCATAAAAACACCATTAATTAATCACTACCTCAATGGTATGCTAATTGTATGAGATTTCGTCTCAATTTTCACATTATTGGGACAAAATTGGTATTTTGAATCTTTTTTTTATGATTTTAATCAAATTAAACATTGATATGTTACATCATAAATATGTTTACATTCATGGAATAATATTTTTCATTAGAAATTATTGAATTTATTTTGGTTTTTATTCAAAAGATACTAAATCGGTAAGTAGAAATCCATCAATATCACAATAATCCGGATTATTTATACATGAATTTAAATTAAAGGAAATTATTTGATAATATTATAATAAAACACTTAAAATTCCTTATACAATTGTTATTCATGATGTTATCATGTAATCGTAACATAATTTTCAATTTGGTACATAAATATATTGAGATGTTTCGTTTATAAAAAGACAAATTTATGTCTTTTTTCAGAGAAATATTATTTTTCGTAGATATACATAGAAACAATAAAATTATTTATAAAATATTTTTTATATTATAAAATTATTGTTTAATTACTTGTTACCGATATTTTAAATTTAGTTAAATGGTTTAAAAGAAAATTTTCTTTTTTGTTTTAACAAAAAGAATTTTTTTTTTAATTTTTACAAAAATTGCGAAAGGAATCATTGTTTTAAGACACGTAAAATGAATATTATATTACTATTTTATTGAAAACATATTAAATTAAATATTTATTTAATCATTTAAATGTTTCTTTAGAATTAAAAAATTATACATATTATTCTAAATAGTTTTTTTAAAAGATAATATTAATGACTTAATAGTATTTTCCTCATGAATGTTTTAATGATTTTTGTTGTATTTATATTCATCAATTATAATAAAACATTTTAATCCATTAGGGATATGTTATAGTAAATAATCTTTATTCTTTTTCTATATTTTCTACGATCAAGTAGCTAGATAATGTATTAACATAAACATTCTATGAAAATATTTTACTCATTAAATTTCTCTTGAAAAATTAACTTATTTTTTTCATTAGAAAATAAATTTCCCTACAATTTAAATGTTCATTTATTATGGATATTCTTATTTTAATATATATATTAGTCCAACATGTTATTTTAATATAATGGGGTTTTAATTAACAAGGGGAACCCTTGATAATTATTCTTCATTACTTAGTTTATATGTATATTGATAAGGTATAATATTTATGAATTAAATCATTCATTTGATATATGAGGAATTAATTAGAATTGATGTGATGAAGAGAGACTATAATTATATACCCCCTCTCTATATTCATAGGTCATATGAGACAAATCAATAATATTCCATTAAATGGGAATCTTGCTTAAACGTACCCATCAATTAAACTATTTGTGAGAAAGGTCTTGATTGTATAAATATCATGTTGACTAAGATCATGACAATAAATATCAGTAATTTAATTCATTTAGAACTTAATTATTATTATTCAGGACACTAATTTATTGATATTTCCCATGGATTATATTCTAGATCATGTGATAATTTATATTACCTTATTTGATCATTTTTATTCCTATCATACTATTATTTATGATCATGTTATGATTAAAAGGGAATAGTTTACAGTTAAAACAATGATATATAATATATTCCTTATTTATTTCAAATATCATCCACAATATATAACCCATAATGAACATTATAGATCACCGTAGTTTTGTTTACCATCCCCAAGATATATTAAAAGAATCCTTGAATGAGTTCGAGGATGTATAATATTAACACTAACTATATTGTAACTTATGTTTTCAAATTTACAATGAATCTAAAGTATGTAGTATACCAAGACTACCAAACTATTCAATATTTTTGGATGTGATCATTTGTATCTAGAAATATTTTAACAATGCGACCACTGAATCTGTTTTAGGGTGTCTTTTCTATTATAATTAGAAAAACATTTGTAGAAAACATCAAAACTAAATTTCGAAAAAATTTGATTATCGTATATATCCTTAAAAATAAATTTTATAATTAGTATAATAATATAATAATGTCAATAATTTTTGTTAAGGTATATATTTTTTATTTTTCTAGAAATATTTCCCTTTCTGGATAGTACATGTGGATGTGGCTCTGGCATAGTTGTACAGACATATAATATATCTGATTATAGTGCATTACGATTGACTCGATCATCACCATGTTCCTGAAGGTGGTCCTTTATGCACTCCATGTTCCTCACTATAATGGGATATTATTGGTTTAAATAAAATTTTCATTAAAAAAATAATTATGAAATTTAATTGATGATGAAAATTAATAGCATAAGTCAATCATAATATATCTTGTATTAAAAATAATTTCTCATGATTAAAATATCTTTTAATTTATTTTATGGTTTTCCCAACATGATTATTATTACTCAAAATATGATTTACTGTTTTCGTCAATGGATAGAACCCAATGGAATCATTATAACCATTCATAGGATAGAAAATGTGATGATATAGTGAAACTAAATGATTTTTTGAATGGAATGAAAAAATTATGATTACTCTTAATAAATTATCAAAATATATTATTAACAACCCACACATTAAAAATTCATGGACTAAAAATATTAGATAAGGATACCTTCCATTAAGATCATGTGTGGTGTTGAGCAGAGAAGAAAGAAGGCTAGACATCCTTTTTGTAAAAAATGTGGAAATAGACACCCAAGTGAACATATCAATAGAAAAGGATAAAGTTTTATGTGTGTTAAATAAGATAATATATCTTTTATTTTCTAACGAAAATTCAGTGGTTCAATGGCTATAAATATACATCATCCTACAGATCAATTTATTGTTCATTTTCATTAATATAGAGAATGAATGTACTATCCAACTCAATTACCTCTTTTAGTGGTTAACTCTATGTCCATGGAATGGCCTATGTTGAAGTAAAATGATTGAAGTAATAATTAATCTTCATTCAAGAATAATATTGTAGAAGTATTATAGTCAATTGTATTTTGGTTATATGAATCAAAAAAAAATCAAAGGATTGAGTTATTTTTCGGGAAACAAATATGTCTTTATATACAATTAGCACAAGACTTATGGATACCATTATGAGTTAATGTTTCTAAGGTTAATTGTAATTTGATAGTATTGGACACACCACTTGAGGTTTTAAGTGAGGGTATTTTCTTGTGATTAATGTCATTTTCAATGATGATTCATTTGTTAGTTGTATGTGTAACCCTTAAAATAAAATTAATTATTATTTGAGGAATAGTTCTATCATCATATGTTTAAAGGTACTGTTAAATATTATTGTTAATAATATCATTAATGTTAAGGTAATAATAGTCGATTATAAGAGTAATATTAATATTCTCTCAAAAAAGTGACACCCTGCATACCATATGAAAACATGTGGTATCCAAAAAGGCCGTGGGGATTGAAGTCACAACAACAGGGAGATAAGATCTTGGTTCCTACCATTATCTTATTTGATATTCTGGTTAGTATGTGATTATCTCTAAATAAAGTATATGAAAAATAGATACTAATTGAATATTATAGGTTTCATTTTGGATGTTATTATAGTTTTTTTAGATTAATGCATTATATTGAAAACATTGTGATAATAATTTTGATTTTGGTAAATATATAGAGATATAAAGAATATAATATCACTCATTAATGGATCGTATGATCCATTAAAATATTATTTTACATATTAATTCATTAAAAACACATATTTGATATTTTATTTTTGGAGGATGAAACAAAGATGAAATTTATCAAATGAAAACAAAAGTATTAAATTATTCTTGAAAAATAAAAATATTTCAATTAAGAATAGTTTCTCATTTTATCTATCATGATAGTAATATAATCCATAATCATTTGGAAAAGTAAATTTAAATTTAAATGATATAAATTTAACTTCTATCCTAGTGAATGAATGCACATTTTCAGACCTCATTGGTTTTTGGTTTTGTGGTCATTATTTTTATCTTGATAATTCAGTTACATGGGATCATTGATCTTTATCACTATGAAAAATACTTTAGGCCTTTATCCCATTCCCTTATTTTCATTTCCCACTAGTTATTTCTATATTAGAATCATTTTTATGTGTGACTCTAAATGGCCATTATAGTTTCTGTTCATTATTTTCATGGGTAAGTTATATTAACACATTATATAATGTGGGATTTTAAAATATGTAGTTTTAGATGAAAACCAATTGTTTTATTTGAGAAATTTCAAATTTGAATGATGAATTTTTTTATATATGGGGCTAATGTAACACCCAACGGTTCAAAAATAATATATTTATATCTGATATCATATATGATAGTGAAAAAATGAGTTCAAATGACCCATGGAATATTTTATATAAATATTACCATCTCAACAGAGATGTCAAATCGGTGGAACTATTTTACAATAATTTTTTTGGAATATTATATGATTATTATTCTATTTAAATAAATTCATTGGTTATAAATTGATTATAAATGAAAATATGACTAATTTAAAGTAAAAGAAATGTTTTAAAAAAACAGGGATTATGATTTTAGTGTGTATATATCTTAATAAATTAAATTAATCACTATTGGAAAATTATTAAAATGAAATTTGAATATTTCATATTAAATGAAATTTTTTACCATTAATATTATAATTTTTATATTCATGAGATATGAAAAAATCCACATTAACGCATAAAAACTATGTTTTTTATAAGAGGCTTAATCACATTTATCACAATAATTTTATATTTATTTTTGTCATTTTTATAATATTAAACTCTTAAGTACATAGAAACACTTTGATAGGTGAGGGATGAATAAAGGTTTCAATAATTTTATTTTAATTGATCGATCTTATTCCCACATTGGTAGGAACCTGTTAACCCTGTCTGATTAGAAATTGAAGAATTAATGAACCACATGCAAAGTAAAGACACAATAATTTTATTAGGTTCACCACCAAGGGATGCATCTAGGGAGCACATGACAACATGTTTATGGTCATACCAAAGTCCCCAAATATTAAATTGTTCTATAGTACAAAAGTTTAACATAGTCACTCTGTGCTAGGCGCACAACATTTATAAGGTTTTAATGGTAAAACATTGCATCCCTCAGATTACTTCCATCAACAGCTCATTTCTCACTACGTAGGGATGAATCTGAACATAGTTTATTGACATGATGGTCTCTTCAATTGGTTGTAATTAAATCATACATCCATAACTATATATATATGCTCTATTGATTCTGTATTTTCTCTTATAGATGTAATAAAATTTTCTACATACTATTCATTCTTGACCCTATCCTCCATATAATGGGATACTTTCTTTGGGTACTAGTGTGCTCCACATTCCACCTTCATGTTCCACCTATGTGTACAACCTATGAAAACCTTGACTACATACTTCTTTTTTATATCTTGTTTGTGAAATTTCTTCTATCTAGATATCATGTTCTATCTTGTTTTACACACTACCTTGACATGTGTACTACCTCACTGTCTCCACGTACTGTAAGATCTCTTTGGACATTGTTATTACTCCAAATAAAGACTCTTCTCCATGAACCACTTCTACTCACACAAAATCCTCCATGCGTACCATCTTTCATGAACCATTCTGGACAACGGTAAATTATTTTGAGATATTTATTTAATGTTTTTTTGGTGTTGCATTTCACATAGTGCTTCTAGTTATCAAAAAATTACTCTCAGATTTTTCAACAGAGAGTCTCTCTCTAATGAAGGGATTAGTGCTATATATAGAAAAAAAGATATGCATTACCCAATAAACAACTTTTTACCAAATCTTATACATGGTATCGTCATTACCACATATCATTCATCTATCGTAAACCATATTCCCTATGTGTTCCACGTACATCCATTCTCTATACATAGAGGCACAAACCACAAACTTATTTCGTCAAATGACACACTTCCATGTGGCCTAATTCTTCTTCAAACCTCTCCACCTTAAATTTGTGAACAAAATGCTATCCCTTAAATAGTCACGCCTTCCGCGTACTGTGGGCCTTCCTCCGAACCTCCTTCATTCCACAAGTTGTTCCTCCTATATAGTCCATATAATATTCCAACATTGTGGTTAGGTATTCGGTGTACCATATTTCATGATCTATGAACAATTCCAAGAACATAGTTCAATTAACTCCATTCCTTTTCTAAAAACCATCCTTTTATAAAAAACCAACTCCAGATTTTGAGGTGAATTGTTTTTTCAAACACTGGGTAACTATTCCACATTAAATATTGATTTCATCCTCAATCTTAAAAACACATTCCTTGCAAATTTTTTTATCATCACATTGAGAATAGAAAAAAAACACAAACCACAATCCATTTCTAGCATAGAACATCATTTGTTCCAACAATCTCCCCCATTTGGTTTGTTGGAAATCAAAATATTAATTGAATGAAGATTTGTGAGAAATGTTCAATAGGGGGAAATAAGAGGATCAAGAATTGGGTTCTCGTGTCTTGTAGCTCATCATTCCACCACATTATAATATTTTTGAATTTCATTATTCGACATCCTTTTATAACTATCAAGAAAAACATTTCAAGATTATTGAATTTATACGTTCTCTTCTATTGGTAATAAACCTAAGGAATCAACTTTTGACATTTAGAGATCAAATCACACACCCCCTAGATCGTATCTCCCCCATAAACATACATCACATTCAAAAATAGATTAAAATATTTAATATAATTGGGGAGAGGGGACATTATAAATCTCCTCAAGCACCAGTATGTGGCTAAACACCAATGTTCAACCGATTATTCTCGAACACATGTGCTGAAACTGGCTTCATCAGTTTGACAGCCACTTGATCATCAGTTCAAACATGATCCATTTTAAAAATCCCTTTTTAAAATTAGACTTTCACTAGTGCAGAAATCGTTTTTTACGTCACCATATTTTACGTCTGTTATATATAACCGACGTAACAATGCAGCGAGTAGATTTTTCATGTCGGTTATTTTAATAACCGACGTTACAAATCGAGCCTGTTGGGTTTTTACGTCGGTTATCAAATAACCGACGTAAAAAACCAATGCGCGGGGGGTTTTTTTACGTCGGTTAATTTGTAACCGACGTAAAAAAATCCGATATCGACGCGTTTTTTACGTCGGTTATCAAATAACCGATGTAAAAAACCAAAGTGCAGTGTGTTTTACGTCGGTTATGTTATAAACGACGTAAAAAACCCCTGGGGGCTTTGGTTTTTTACATCGGTTATCACATAACCGACGTAAAAACGCGTAGATATCGGGTTTTTTTACATCAGTTATTTGGAAACCGACGTAAAAAACCCCCCTCGTATTGGTTTTTTACGTCGGTTTCCAAATAACCGACGTAAAAAAACCCGATATCTACGCGTTTTTTACGTCGGTTATCAAATAACCGATGTAAAAAACCAAAGCGCGGGAGCCTTTTTATGTCGGATTTAAGATAACCGATATAAAAAAACTAAAAAATAGTTTATAATGACGGTTATATAATAACCGATGTTATAAAGCATTTAAAAAAATTAAAGCCCGTCTTCAGTCATTTACGATTTTTTCGATTGACAGTCGCCGGCTCATCTCTCTCTCGCGCGGTAGATCCTAATCGGCTCGTCGATCGCCTGCATTACACTCATTTTGGCTTCATTGTTTCTCTTCATCACTGCTCTCAGATCTATCATCTCAACTCGTGACATTCATGTAAGCTTTCCACTAATTTATTTCATTTGTTTTTGTTTCGATTTTTGATGTGCTTTTCGTTCGTTTTTGAATCTCGGGGATTTTTTTATTACAAATGGTTATTATGTTCATTCAACTCGCAACATTCAACTCAAAAATGGTTATTAAAACATTGTGGATTAGCTTCAGCAAAATCTGAAAAATAATGGGTGGTACTATAACGTTCCATTCTTCCAGCAACATTATTATTTCCTACTTAGCTAGAATGTGTCTTTCTGGATGAAGATTGGTAGTACTTATTTTCTTAAAATCATATTTTCAATATGATTGTCCTGAAAATTATTTTCAAGAATGAAATTGGACTACGTACAATCGGTAATACCTATCCTTAAAATTTCATTCAACATTCTTACATCATAATATTTTTTCAAAAAATTATGATTTTTAGAACTCCTAGATCAGAAAACCATCATCTGTTTTCATCTGCATTCATAAAAATATCAATTCATACCTATTACAATAAAATATTTCATTCTGGACTCATGGTGAGTCTGATAATACATTTCATCTTTCAGTCATCTCCTAAAAATGATGGACCTTTTCATGCAAAGTGTATCTGATTTCTTGATTACGATGGTATGTCCGATTTTCAACAAAACCAAGTGAGGTGATTTCTTTTATTATTAATAATTCATAAAAAAATTATAATACCTAAATATTATTATCATCCTTTTCAGATTTTTCAATATAAAAAAGGTAAAGGGTACTTTCTTTTCATTCTCAAGTTAAATTATATTTTTTATAAAGGTCTTTTCTATCTAGGTAGAAATAATTTAATGATAATTAGATTGAATTAGGTATATTATCTTATCTTACCATCCAAACACATTTTTATGTATTAATAATTATTATGTTTTGTAAAAACAATTATGAACCCCATTTCATTTCTGTTAGTTAATTGATCTATGAAAGTGTTATAAATGATTTGATGATCACGATTCACCCATATATATGGTTAGTCATTATGTGACATTTGGGTCCATAATATCCTTCTAATGCATTCGACAATGCATTATATATAATAGATCAATATGGGATACATATGGTTATACCATGTCCAATGTGTTATGTGATGTGCCTGGTAAGAAATATTATAATAAATTATAGGAATGCTGATTAACATATCCCAATATGAGGTGAATGAAACTATGTTTTCCCTTGACATATGTTATGACTTATATGATTATGTTTGTTCCACACTCTTATGTTATTCCACATACTAATGTTGTGATCTTGTGAATAAGGTTTTTTAAATCATGTTCCCACTATCATATAAATTATGTCTTATGTTATGCTAAAATAGTTATACTTGCACTCAGGTTTTATGATCTATGATTATATAGAACTGTTTCACTTATCTTTTTGATCATGTACTTTGTGTATGCCCTTATACCCCCATGGATATCTTTTTATGAGATTAGATATTATATTTATATATATCATGTTTACCCATAATGAGTATCATAAATCAAAACTTTTATTATTTTCATTCCCTAAGTTATAAAAATAAGTATTATGTAGGATGATTCAAAAATTTAATCTGTGAGATGAGTTGTTTTATGTGTGAAACCCAGGGAAAACACATATGTATTTTTTTATTGGTATTACATATATATAGTTTGACATATACTTTTTTTTACATTACCACGATATTAACATTACTTTTTCTAAAGAAATATTAATGTCCTTAGATTATATATCGGATCAAAAGGATATAGTAATTCTAATATATAATCAGAATGATCAGATAATATGACAATGTTATTAAACATAAAACAAATGGTCTATATTCATTTTTTTAACATGACACTTACGATGTATAGCTATTTGGTGTTGGGTACTTACGAAAACTACTACTACTTTCATGATTTGTTTTATATTTTAAATTGTTTTACATTAAAATTATGATTTTTTTTTCATATAAACATGTTTTGTCTTATCTTAAAAATATATATTTTTTGTTGATATTTGTTATAGGTAACAATGAGTCGAAGTTGGATTATGTCACATCGAATGAGCAATGAATTTGAGGAAGGTGTTGATGCCTTTTTGGAATTTGCAAAATGAAATGTTCCAAGTAGTGACATTTTTTTCTGCCCATGCCTGAAATGTTTGAATATGAAGAAGTTAAAAAGTAGAGAGATAAAAGATCATCTGATATGTCATGGTTTTAATCCGAGTTATAGCCCTTGGATTTGGCATGGTGAAAATAGACAGAATGTCACTGATGATGATGATTCGCAAGATAGTAACTCCGATGGAATTGAAGAAATGATTCGCGATATTGTAGCAGAACAAATTGAGATAGAACCGACAGTTTCACGTCTATATGGTGATGCTGAAAAACCATTATATCCCGGCTGTACAGATTTTATAGTTCTGTCGGTAGTGTTAAGATTGATTAACCTAAAGGTGAATCATGGATGGAGTGACAGATGTTTTACAGAGCTGCTACAATTTATGAAAGACATTCTTCAAAAAGATAACAATCTTCCAGATTCACATTACAAAGCCAAGAAAATATTATGCCCGATGGGATTGGGATACAAGAAAATACATGCATGTCCGAATGACTGCATTATATATAGGAAGGAATATGAATTTCTGTCAGAGTGTCCAAAATGTGGGACATCACGGTATAAGGTGAAAGAAAAATCACAGGGTGATGTAGAGATTACAAAGCTCCCGTCAAATGTATTTTGGTATCTTCCTATAATTAATCGTTTCAAACGTTTATTTTCCAATTCACATGATGAAAAAAAGGTTAAGATGGCATGCTGAAGAGCGGGTATGTGATGGAAAAATATGTCATCCAGCTGATTGTCCACAATGGAAGAAAATTGATGCATAGTATTCTACATTTGGAAATGAAATAAGAAATCTCAGACTAGGGTTGTGCACAGATGGAATGAATCCATACTGAACACTCAGTAGCACATATAGTTCATGGCCTGTTTTATTGGTAATTTACAACCTCTCTCCTGAAGTTTGTATGAAGCACAAATATGTCATGTTGAGTACAATGATATCTGGTCCAAAGCAACCCGGTAATGATATTGATGTTTACATGTCACCGTTGATTGATGATTTGAAACTGTTATGGGTTGATGGTATTAGGGTGTATGATTCTTATAAAATGGAATATTTTCAACGGCATGCAGTGCTTCTGTTCACTATAAATGACTTCCCAGTGTATGGAAATTTGTCTGGATACAGTGTTAAAGGGCATAAAGCATGTCCAATTTGCGAACAACAGACGTCCTATTGTCAATTTCATCATGGGAGAAAAATAGTGTACATGGGTCATCGAAAGTTTTTGCCTATGGAACACCCTTATAGAAGACTAAAAAAGGCATTTAATGGCTCACAAGAATTTGATACTGCTCCAATACCTTCATCCCATGATCTGTATTTTGAGAGGGTGAAAAACCTTGACTTGACATTGGGAAAGACACAGAAATCTGGTAATGATAGACATATTTGGAAGAAAAGGTCAATATTTTTTGAGCTACCATATTGGAGGTATCATGAAGTTTAACATAATATTGATTTCATGCACGTGGAGGAGAATATTAATGATTCTTTGATTGGAACATTGTTAGATATTAAAGGAAAGACTAAAGATGGGTTGAATGCAAGATTAGACTTACTATCAATGGTAATACATTTGGAGTTAGTTCCCACTCCTAAAGGAAGACGAACATTTCTTCCCCCGGCTTGTCATACATTATCGAAGAGGGAGAAAATTAGCATCTGTCAGTGTCTTCATGATACCAAAGTGCCTCAAGGTTATTCTTCTAATGTAAAAAATTTTGTCTCATTGAAGGACTTGAAGTTGATAGGTATGAAATCACATGATTGTCACGTCATGATGCATCAAATTCTACCAGTTGCATGGCGTGGAATATTGCCCATTCATGTCAGAAAGACTATAATGAAGTTGTGTTTTTTTTTCAATTCAATTTGTAACAAGGAGATTGATGTGAATGCTTTGAACATTTTGGAAAAGGATGCAATTTTAATACTTTTTCAATTGGAAATGTATTTTCCTCCAACTTTTTTTGATATAATGGTGCATTTAATGATTCATCTGGTTCGAGAAATAAAGTTTTGTGGACCTGTATATCTTCGTTGGATGTATCCTTTTGAAAGGTATATGAAAATATTAAAGGGGTATGTTAAAAATCTATATCGACCTGAAGCCTCCATTATTGAAAAGTATATTTCTGAGGAGGTAGCAGAGTTTTGTACGAGCTACTTGGCTGTGGCGCAACACATAGGTTTGCCTCCATCTCTCCATGAACGAGTTAATAATGAGGGAAAGGGGATTCGCGGCTTGAAAGTAAAATCATTGTCAGCTGAACAGATGAAGAAGTTAGAATCATACATCTTGAAGAACATAGATGATGCTCAACCATATATCACATTGCATATTAATGAGTTGAAACAATGTCATCCAAAGAAGAAAGAAATGTGGATTTTGAATGAGCACAAAAAAACTTTTTTGTCATGGATTAAAAATAATTTTCTTGGTATATCAGATGTATTAGAGACATTAAAATGGATAGTGGGTGGTCCATGTTTAAATGTGATAACATGGTCTGGTTATGACATTAATGGTTATACATTTCATAAAAAAGCTCAGGACAACAGAAGTGCAGTTCAGAATAGTGGTGTATTGATGTTTGCAGAAGCAATGCATTTTTCGAGTGCTAAGGACAAAAACCCAATTTCTGCATCAAATGCATATTCTGGAGTGATTGAAGACATATGGGAGGTTTATTACTTTAAAATTAAAGTTCCCGTTTTTAACTATAAATGGTTTAACGGTAACAACAGTGTCAGACACGATGAATTTGGAATGACACTTGTTAATCTAAATAGATTGGAAGACACAGCTGATTCTTTTATAATGGCAATACATGCAAAACAAATTTTTTATGTAGTAGATCAATCAGATATGAAGTGGGTTGTTGTTTTACAAGGGAAAAAACAATATGTTGGTGAGGATGAACTTGATGAATATGCTGATTTATGTGAGATCCCAACTTCAATGGAAATATTAACAGTACATAATGACGACCATGTTGAAGACATAGTTTGTGCCATAAGGAACGATCACGACGAATGAATTTGGGAAAACAATCCATTTGTACATTCCTAAAATTACAGGTAACATATGTTTATTTCTTGTTTACATTTATTTTTTCAATAAATGTTAGATATTGTAAGTTTTTAATTTATTAAAACATGTTTTAAAATAAAATAAGTATATTTTATTGTTTGTTTTAAGTTTTTTTAGTTTACTTTATCATGTTTAATGTTGTACCCCTCTCTTTGGGTTCCACCGGTTGCCGGGGTCACCAGGCAGTGGGCAAGCCTACTGCCTGGGTCCTCCGGCTGGCCGGTGGGAAAGAACCGGTTGGCGGGTTTCCATACCGGCTGGTGACACCGGCCAACCAGTGGATGACCACCGGCCAGCCGGTGGAACCCAGACAGAAAGCCTGCTGTCTGGACCACCGGCCAGCCGGGAGCTCAGCACCGGCCCGCCGGTGGACCACCAGCCAGCTGGTGAGACACCACCGGCCCGCCGGTGTGCCCAGTCAGACAAGCCGTTGGGCTTTGATAATTGTTTTAAAATATTTGAATTTTTATATTTGTTCACTGACAATTACTTTACCATGTTTACAATGTTTACCAGGATTACCATTTTTTCCATTTTTTACCATCTTGACCATCTTGACCATTTTGACCATCTTTGCCATCTTTACCATTGTTTAACATGCTTACCATATTACCAATGTTTACTATTATGTAACCTAGTACACTTTTCTATTTTCTGATTACAGTAGTATTAAAATATTTGAATTTGTATATTTGTGAACTGAAGTTTGTTTTTTTGATTTGAAGGATAATGACAAATCATCAAGATGATCAACCACATGATTCTGGGGAGGAGCATATTACTGGTCATACCTCTGGGGATGAACATTCACATGCTCCTATTACGACAAAGAGTTCAAAGGTTGGTAAACGTGGTTGCACACGTTTACCAAAATTATCACTTGCCCGTATGCAGGATCAGAGGATAGTAGTTGAGTTTAATGATGATGATATTCCTAGAGGTCCGAATACCAATGATTTTAAGAGTTTTGTTGCAACTCAGGGTAAGACCAAAGTAAGCATTCTGTATGATGATTGGAGAGGTGTGGATAATGAGATTATCTCTCAGTCATGGGAGACGATTTTGGTAAGATCTTTTATCATTGTTTGACCATTCATTTAATGTTTCTGGTATATATAATATGTTTAACCTCTTCTTTATCAGATGACATTTTATATTCCTGACACTGGAGGAGTCAAGAAGAAATGCATATCGTTGGCTGCCAGGAGATGGAGGGATTTCAAATCAACCCTCACATATGATTTCATTTATGGTCATAGGAGTCATGACAATCCATGTCGTATATATCCTTTTATAGATGAAGACACATGGAGACAGTTTTTTGAAAGTAGAAAAAAAGAGTCATTTCTGGTAAGGGCAATGTAAACTATTATATACTTTCTTATATAAATGATTTTATTAATGTTTTGTTAATGATTTATTATTCTTAAATTACATCAAACAAGGAAAGCACATCAGGAGATCCAATCTAAAAATGTATACCCTCATAGTTTATCTCGGGGAGGGTATACATTATTGGAAGAAAAAATGATAGCGGAAAAATTTCAACAACTAAGAGTTGAGTCTTCAAGCTCTGGAGAGGTGGCGCGTCCATCCCCTCTATCTAGACATGAAAACTGGAAGAGAGCTCGGAAGGGAACAAAAGGGCAATATCTTTCGGAAGAATTGAGAATCGTTGCTGAGAGGATTGTAAGATATCTATTTAATTTATTTAAGTTAAATTTTTTCTTCATATAAGTTTCAATCATTACAAAAATGTTCAATTAATTAATACATGACTCTATTGAGGAGAAAAGTTCAGAGGGGACATTTACAACTACTGGGAGGGAAGATATTTTATTTGCAGCATTGGGAAGGCCTGAACATTCTGGTCGTGTAAGAGGATATCTGACAGGTGTATCGGTAAGAAAAGTGTTTCCACGTTCTTCAACTTCTAACATTGAGGGGTTTATAAAAGAAATAGAATCCTTGGAGGCTGAAGTTTAAAATATTAATGCGATGATGGAAGACAAGATTAGAGATTCGGTGCAGTCTATGTTGGCAGAAATGAAAAGACAATTTCAGACTACAGCTCCCACTCCTCCACCTCCCCCTGCAGAGCCCATTATTTATCCTCCACCTCCGCCAGTAGCTCCCACTCCCCCACCTCCGCCTGCGGACCCCATTTTTTATCCTACGCCTCTGCCGCATCTTCCTACATATTGTGAGTTGTATGTTGATGATTCTCAAAATCATATACTAGCATACAGGGTTGGTATATTGTATAGGAGATATAGTTCATCATCAACAATTAGAGGTAGAGAATCAGAGGGTCACTGTACAGGATGTTATAGATAGATCAGCTAGGGTACCAATACCTACAGATGAGGTGGCGACAGTTGGACAGAGTATCGACCATTTTTTAGTTTGGCCATCCAGACTTCTTTGACTCATTACCATAGAGGTATGAATGTTATATCTTTTATTTTATTTTTTTATTAAAGTTGTTATATCATTTGAAAACTACTATAATTCTCAATTTTTTTTCACAGGAATACTTCAAAGGTAAAGAAATACTGTATAGACAACAACAAAGACAACATGCTATGACATCAGATACAGATTCCAGTGGTCTTGACAGATTGTCAAGATATTCGCATTTGTTGTTGGGTTTTTATGAGTTTCAAATGGAATCTCATTTTTGTGGAAGTGAAATAAGTGCGGGGATTACAAAATTTGATATCATGGAGGTTGTTACTGGAGATAAGTTGGGTATCAACGTGGTGCAAATTTTTTCCATGTAAGTCTTAACACCTTTTCCCTGCGTTATATTTATTAAAAATGTATACTTATATATGTTTTGTATTAGGTATCTTTATAAAATTTGTGAGAGGAATGAACTGACAGAAGTATATGGATTCATGGACCCGCAATTGATTTCCCCTGAAGCATGTGCATTGACTGAGGAACAAAGAATGGTTTATATTGCTGAAAGATTTGAAAAGAATATAATCCAACAATGTTGGATGATGCTTTTTTGTGAGAGGTATGAAACACATTTCTCTCAAATAGTTAATTATCTTTTAACATAAAAAACCACTAACATTAAATTTCCTTTTATCAGTGATCATTGGATGTTAGGGATTTTTTGCCCAAGGGAGAAACCTCTTTATTGGATATGCTCGGTTCATGGTGATGTGCGGGAATGTTTTAAGAATATATTGGAAAAGTATGTTTCAATTTCTCAATAGTTTTATATATTATAATGAATTTTAAATTTACACCATTTGTATTATTTTCTAACAGTGCATGGGTCTACTTTCGAAAAAACACATAGAAAAGAAATGCAAAGATCAAATATGTAAATGCAAAGGTAAATTTCCATTTATAATTTGTACTTTTTGATTTATTACATAAAAATAATATATTGAATTTACACTCATTCAAAACAGAATTGTCATGAACAACAAGGCCTCATCGAATGTGGATATTATATGTTAAGATTTATGTATGAAATAATAACAACTGGGACAGTTGTGAATTTTGACCTGGTACGATTTCCTCTTAAACATTGCCATCATATTTCAATTTGATTTATTCATTATACACTTTAACTCTCTTCTTTTTCATTTGTAGCTTTTTAATGACCCTCAACCCTATACTGCTGAAGACATCAAAAGCGTACAAGTGGAGTGGTCAAATTATTTTACAGGTTTGATTGAATTTTAGTTGTTTGTAATGTAAAATGTAATTTTGAATATTGTCATTTTAATTGTGTATTTGGTAGTTGTTTAGGTTTGATTTAGTTTTTTTTGATGTTGACAATGTAAGTTTTGAATGTTATATAAGTGAATGTTTAATTTTGCTCGACTTCTTGTTTTGGTCTACTTTTGATGGTTCTTTTGGTATGGATTTGGGTCTGTGGGGGACGGGTTCCAAGGGTGTGGGGGTGTGTTCAGTGGGGTTGGGGGTGTCCAGCGGTCTGGGAGGGCTGTCTGATGGGGTGGGGGGACAGTCCTGGGGGGTGGCCGGGATGTCCAGGGGTGTGGGGAGCCGGTCCAGGGGTGTGGGAGTGTTGTCCAGGGGTGGGGGTTGTCCAGGGGTGTTTGGGGCTATCCAGGGGTGTGGTGGGGGCTGTCAAGTAGGGTGAGGGGGTGAGGAGGTGTTGTTTAGGCGGGTGGGGGTTGTCGAGGGGTGTTTGTGGGTGTCCGGGGTCGGGGGCAGTCCAGTAGTGTGGTGGGGGCTCTAATGGGGTGGGGGAGGGTTGTCCAAGGGGTATACATGAGGGTGGGAGCTCCAACGGGGTGGGGGAGGGCTGTCCAGGGGGTATACATGAGGGTGAGGGCTCCAACGAGGTGGGGGAGGCTGTCCATGGGGTATAAATGAGGGTGGATGCTGTCTAGTGGGTATGTTTTATATGTTAACTATGTACATGCTTAATTTTGATGTACTTCTGTTTATGTGGTACGATTTCTTGATTTGTTTTCTGGTTGATTCTGGTGGAGAGAAGATCACTGCATTCTGTTTTTAAAAAAAATTGGGTTTATCACGTCGGTTATTAAATAACCGACGTGATAAAAGGCCTGGAGAATGGTTTATCACGTAAGTTATTTAATAATCGACGTGATAAAAGGCATGTAGAATGGTTTATCACATTAGTTATTGAATAACTGACGTGCTAAACAGCCCGGACAATGGTTTATCACGTCGGTTATTCAATAACCGACGTGATAAATGGCCTCGCTCCGGTTTATCACGACGGTTATACAATAACCGACGTGATAAACACCCCTCCCCCGGTTTTTCACGTCGGTTTTATATAAACTAACGTGATAAACCACGCTCAGCCCGGTTTATCACGTCGGTTCTTATAAAACGGACGTGATAAACCCCCTCACCCCCTGTTTATCACGTCGGTTGTTTAAGAACGGATGTGATAAACCATTGTCCAGGCCGTTTATCACGTCGGTTCTTAGATAACCGACGTGATAAACTATTCTCCAGGCCTTTTATCACGTCGGTTCTAAAATAACCAACATGATAAACCATTCTCCAGGCCCTTTATGACGTCGGTTCTAAAATAACCGATGTGATAAACATCACGATTTTATGCCTTTTGACGTCGGTTTTTAAATAACCGACGTCAAAAACCTTATTTATAACATCGCACGTATTAACGTCGGCTAGAAACCGATGTAAAAAATTAAAAATAACCGACGTAAAAAACGTTTTCTGCACTAGTGTTTTATGATGTTATATTTTATTCCAATGTGTTTCCTATGATAATATATTGTTATCAAATAGAATCACCATTTGGGGTTTCACCTCCTCACCAATATCATTCAGTTGTTGCTTCATCCAAAGTAGCTGAGTGAAATCTTTTGTAGCAGAGATATACTCAGATTCCATAGTACTAAGATAAGTACATTCCTATTTCTTAAACATCCATCCCATATATTTCTTTCCAATAAAGAATTATCTGTTAATTGTGGAATTTATATCAATAACATATCTATCCTAGTTAGAAGAAAAAAATGTTGATAGTTCATTATATCTCCTACAACAAAAAATACACCATACCTGTGAGTCCCTGGAATGTACCTCATGATTCATTTAACTACATCCATTTGTTCTTCTTTTAGATTACATTGAAATTGGTCTGCAAATCATATTGTGAAGATAATATATATCCATTTCACATTCAAGTAAAAATAAGATTTTGATGATTCTCTCATACATTGTGGGGTCTACAGATGTCCCATCTTTATGATTTACCAATTTTTTCCCAACCACAGTCATTATCGAAATTTCTTTGGAATCAGGTATATTTAATTTCATTAGAAACTATCTTTCATACTATTCATGAAAAAGGAATGTGTAGTATTTTCCATGAATCACTAACAACCCCATGAATTATGTGATTTCAACAATCATAAAAATTCAATATTATGATTTTATGTGATTGAAAAATTCATCAAATGATCCCTACCTACATCATCTATGTATAATATCATCTACGTACACCAGAACCATGAACTAATCTTTCTGATAATTCATTAGATTAAGATTGTTATCCAATCCTTCTCTTTTGAATTCATGATTCTTTAGATAAGAATCCAACCATGAGTACTATGCATGTGGCACTTGTTTCAAACCATATATAGAATTATTTTATCTGAAAACTTTCATTTCTTCATTACCAAGATGAATGTCGACTGGTTTTTCAATATAGACATCTTCTTCAAGAACACCATATAATAAATATGTCTTCACATCCATTTGGTACACTTTTTTTCCTCGTTGAATTTACTTGGAAACAAACAATCTTATTGACTATATTTTAGCCACCGAATAAAATGTTTGTTCAACATCAACACCTTCAATACGGAAATAGCCTTTACACGCCATCCAAGAATTATTTTCGATTACATTTCCATGCTCATCAAATTTATTTTTTAATATTTACTTCATACCAATCACATTTTGTGTTTCGGGTCTCTTAACTAGATCCCATGTTTGGTTCGTATCAATATGACCCAATTCATCATTGATGTACTCAAACCATGATACATCCTTTACAACCTCTTCAAATAATTATGGTTTCATAACTGATAAAAATATATATTTTTTACTATTCCTCATTCTCCATGTTTGTGTGGGAGCTTTCCAATTCCCAATAATGTTGGATCGATCAATTTTTTCTCTTGAATTATTTCCTATGAGGTTCAAAATAATTTCATTTCACACAAGGAATCTTCTTTTCATTCTTCTTATAATTCAACAATACGATGTGACTCTTGAATGGTTTTCATTTATTTCTCTACTTCTGTATTAGGATCAATTCCATGTCCACATTCTTCCTCCTATACTATCAGACCAGATGATGAATTCCTTAAGACATTTTTGATTTTATCTTCAATGATATTCACTTCACTGGTTTCCAAAAAATTTCCAATACATTTATTAAAAGACTATTATGATTTTCTATTAATTGAATATCTATGGAATATTCCTTCATCTGCACTGTCACCATACATGACTTGATTCACTTCATTGTTTCAGAAAAAGAATTTAAATTGGAAAACATGAAAATAAATAAAATATGGATTCCATCCATCCAATAACACATAGGGTGTCTTGGAATCCCCCATATAAAGCCCCATTCAGTTTTGGATATAAAGTGTAGCTTGAAAAACCTCCTTCGTGTAATGGTGAGAGATACGACACTCAATCAGCATTGTTATGGACATACTATTCACATGTCGATTTTGGCACTCAACAACTCCATTCATATACGGAGTTTTCAGAATAACTACCTCATGTTATATCCCATTTTTTCCGTGAAAATTTTATCCTCAATGGTTATATATTATCCACCATTTTCAGACCACATAAATTTTATTATCAATCTAGAATCATTCTTAGATATTGGATGATAAGTTCTTATGAAATTAATTACATTTGATTTCCCATCTATAAACATCACACAAGACATTCAACTACAATCATATAAGAAAGTAATGAAGTACCTTTTTCCATGAGTCCCAACAACATTTACCAGACCACATAAATTTGTGTGAATGAGATCAAGAAGATTTTATATAGTTTTCTTCTATGGATGATATGACCTATAGACCAACTTCAATTGAATGGATGCATCACAATAATTTTATCAATAATTATTCAAATTGGGGTTATTCATGGCTATCATTAGCTTATATATCTTTTCCATGTCTTTTTTGTTAATGTGACCCAACCTCTAATTCCACATGTTGTTTTCTTCTTCAACAGGCATGTAGACAATGTTTTCTTTACTATCATCTTGGTATAGTTTTCTATGTATTCTTCAATTTTTCATGATATAATCCCATATTATTAATTTTATGGTGTACCCAATTTTATTAAATGTCATTATGAGTTACGATTCATATAATTGACTCACATGTTGGGGATTATGTCATCACCCATCTACTTAATGAAATTCATTCTTCTTCAGCTCACCATTGGACATATTAATAGTTCCACTTCAATTGATATTCAAAGAAACATCATTATCGAATATCACTATTCCATAAAACTTTTCATGAAATTCGTTAATAGATATTCATTTACTATTATATGTGATGAGCATACAATATCAATAATCCATGTTCTGTTGTTAATGGTAGCTTTGTGAGCTACTTCGACATTGTTAGATTTTTGAATTTTCTTCTATTACATAAATGAATGTTATTTTGAGTGAAAGATAAATATGTCCTTTCAAAACACATTTCCATTTTCATAAATTCATCATACTCGTAATATTTATCCAAATGAGAAAATTTGTTTGAAAAAAAATACTATTCGTTTTATGAGCAATGGCTTCTCTCTATGTTCTATACAAATTGTTGTTTCCACTCCTCTACCTCCAATAAATTACATTAAAAAAAAATATAGAACACTAAAAACAATATCCATAGAAACGGTTTCTATACAAGAAATTTGATATGAACTCATTCTACTTTTTTACTTCATATCACTTCCTTATTCATGTATCTCTGTGCCACTTCACAGAATGACATGGTAAGGCTCAGATAGAAACCATATTGACATTTCATATGTGGGAAAGTATATTCACTTGTATTCCATCTCATGAAAATTTTCATAGGTGGGTAGTTTGACTACCCATCTTCCCGGAAAACTCACAGGTAGATTTAAGTCCTCATTTAAGTCTGGTTTGAGAATGTATTTTTTTGGACTTCATGTGAATTTTAATCATATCTTACTTTCAGATTGCCTTTATTTTAAATCATTTGTTTATAGTATTCTATGTTTTTTAATCCCAACTGATTCCACTATTACTCATGTATGTAGTTATTTAGTAATTAAAAATTGTTTCAACTCCTTCAAAACAACACGTAGCTATCATTAGCAACTTAACATCTAAGATTTTTTTAAATTTAATTTTATTCATTGTTTATTTTATTATTGATTCACTTTTGAGTTTACATATTAGAGTAAAAACATCTCTCTATAATCCTTCAATAGTATTGGACTCCCCTTCGAGTCTAGAAGTAAGACCACTGATGACCTTTCCTTGGTCATCTATTATGATCTTTAGTTTCACTACATTTTCTAGGATTTCAATGATTTATGACTATACTTTCACAAATTCTTCTATTTGGTCAATTTTATTTTAATTTTAATGAATATATTTTGATTATTCTTCCATAATTTCTTTCTACATATTTTATCTATAACAATGATTCTCATGTTTTCCAATATAATCCTTTAGTAGAAACATGGGATCAACAATAGTAGTCAGCTAATAATATCTAGGTTTATTTTTTGATGGTTTTATTTTTAAAATCATAGACATCATGGAAGAATGGTTTATATATATAAATTGTGATTATTCATCCTAAAATAATTGATTTTCCTCATCTTGTAATTCATAAAAGAAGTATTTTTATGTAATTTATTTTCAATTTTTATGTCGCGATTTGTGAAAAACCTTTTTTGTAGCTTCTGGATGTCTCATGTTTTTTTCATCATCATTGCACATTATTTGGCACAAAGTGAAAATGTGGACTACTCTTTCATAATGTAAACAAGATATAGGTTACTTGCCTTCAAATTTACATGTTCCCTTATTGAATTTCGTGGCCATGAGAGAAATAATTTCATTTTCATCCTTATATTTATCATCACTCTATCATCAAATTTCCATTTTTTCCATGGAATTGAATGCCTTTACCTTGTTTACATGAGTCGTTGCATCTTCATGTTTGAATCTCATTTCAAAATCCACCCATCTACTTAGCAGATCATCCAAATAAAGTATATAGAGATCCATTTCCTCACAGGTTGACACATTTTCACTGTAATGAGTTGGAAGAGTTCTCTTTATTTTCATAAAAAAATAAATGTTTTTTATATCATCACTAACTACTCATATTGTTCCAAAAACATCAGTAATTTTATTTAAAAAATCATCTTCATCTGGATAAATTTTCATATCATCGAACCTATTGTTCAAAACATGTAGTTTCTTCTCCTTAATATTGATGTCTCCTAAATATATGTTCTCTTGTTTTTTCCACATAAACATTACTGATGTCCATGTCATCAATTTGAGATATATCTAATCAGAAAGAGCACTAGTGGGAGAATTCTATGCTTTGGCATCAACATCAAGCATTTTTTTATTAGTATCAGTCATATACATCCTAATTGAATTAGTGACATGTTTTCATTGTGTAGTGGAAAATAATAAATCCTTTACTAGAGATCATAGATGGTATTTTATCCTATTATTCTAGATATTAATGATACTTCTATCAAATAGGGATACTTCCCTTATATTTATTATAATCTTCATTGTAGAAATAAAGGTAAAATAAAACACCAACAACCTTAACCCAATGATACCACTTGAAGGACCCCTGAATACACTGAGAGGGGAGTGATTACTCAAGGATTCAACCTATTCTTTTTAACTGAAGGATCTTGTTCTCACATAGGTAGAATCTGGTTAAAACTATCTATTGAGAAAGTGAAGAAAACAAACAATAACATGAAAATCAAAGAGAATTGTTTGTACTTGATTCACCACTAAGGGATATGTCCAAGGAGAATACACTAAGAGGTTATCGATCATACCAATGTCTACTAATCTTCAATAGTTTTTTTAATAAAAAATTTTAACATAGTTACTCAGTTCTAGTAACATTTCCTCTACAAGGTTATTGTGATAGCACACTACTTCCATAAGATTACTTCAATTGAATCCCCCTTTATCAATATGTTTGGAAGAATCAGAACTTTGTTTATAATTTTGATTGTCACTTCAATGGGTTGGATTAAAATCATTAGTCATTAACTTTAGATAGATGATTTTTTAATCCCCATTTTATCCCACATATGTAATCTCCCTTTTTGTGAAAATTTCATTCCAGAATAAAATTCTCCACATATTGGGCTTCTTATTTCACGTACTAGAGTGCTCTGTATACCACCTCCACAAACCACTTATGCATAACACCCATGCAAACCCTTACCCCAAACTGCCTTCTCATATTGAAATTGTGTACTACCTTTACTCCTACAATTGGGTACCACCATACATTGCATACTACCTTGTTCCACATACCACTTCACAACCTCCACAAACTATAAGATAATTGTGGAATGAGTTTTTAATCGGTATATATAATCTTCTCTAGGTAACACTTCTCCTCTAGCAGAATCCACCTTGTGAGCCCTCTTTCGTGAATGGTTTTAGGCTTCCCAAAAATCCATTCATATTTTTAATTACAGATTTTTGGGGTTTTCTTCAACAAAGTACATATAGTCTTATCCAAATTCATCATGAATTTTTAATCATATAACCTCTCTCTAATAAAGGTATTGGTGACACTAAAATAAAAAAATAAATATTTATAACACACTAAACTGGGATTTACAGAATCATCAATATGATACCGCCTTTACCATGTATTTTTCATCTCTCACAAACCATATTACCAATGTGGTCCATGTACATACATTATCCCTACGTGGTGGCACAAAAGACCAACTAATTTTAGAAAACATCACCCTTATTAGTGGCCAAATTATTCCACGAAACTCCTATCCTTGATTTCGTGAATGTCGCACCATCCTTCGAACCATCACTCTTTATGTGTTCTGCTACACTTCCCACGAACCTCCTCCACTCCGCAAATTTTTCCTCATATGTGGTCCTCATACCATTCTTTCTTCGTGGTTCGCAGTTCATCAATTTGTGTACCATATTTCATGATCCATGAACTGTTCCTGGAACATGGTTCATGGTCCGAAATTACTTTTTCAAAACTCTACCTTTTCTAAAAAAAATCATGATTTTGGGGCCTAATATTTTTTAAAATAATGGGAAACTATTCCACGTCCAATACTTCTCTCAGCCTCAATCAAAAGTACATATTATTTAAAAAGACATTGATCAACCCAATGATGATTGATAATAAACACAAACTATAATCGATTTACAGAAATGATCATCATTGATTACATGAATTTAAAACATTAAACTTATTTTATAAAATAAACAGGTAAAAACTATCTTGGATATAGTTTTTTGATATATTATTGTAAATATTATTTTTCTATGAGTAGTAAAATAAAAAATTTAAATGAAAACTAACAGTTACATTAAATAATTTTAAAGGTCACATAATATTTTAAATGATTTTCATTTTAAAAATTTTCAATTAAATTATTATAAATTTATTTTAGTTCATTGAATGAAATTCTGGGTTGAAATTTTATATAATAGTTTTTCTAGTTATGTAAATTTTTATTTGGAAAAAGTAATTTTTGTAGTACTTGTGGGATTAAATTTCAACTAAATGATGAAACTTATATGAATTAAATTAGATAAAATCTATTCAATAGTGGGAATAAGTATAATTAATATTATTTATTATAGTTAATGAAATTTATTTTTTTAATGAATAGTAAATATAGTGAAGATCAATTACCAGAGTTATGGTTAAAATAAGTTTTTCCGCATTAAATAAAGTTATGTAAAAAAATGTTTTCAACAAAAATTGTATTTTTATTTTAAAAAATGGTTTAATATTTAGAATCACTAATATAAATAATCTATTAAGAAACATGATTTTTTATTTTTAAATTAATAAATTTCATTGGAAAATAGGAACAATAATTACAGTAATGATCACAAAAATGCAAAAAGTAACTAAAATTAGAGGATTGTGGAATGAAATATTTAAACCATGGTTTCTTATGGTGGATGTATATACAGACCATAAATTCCATCAATTAACTTACTTATTAATTTTAGGGGATCTTGGGAAAATAGTTAGTTCCAATTATATAGTATGTTTGGGTATTTATTAAAATTTAACTTCTCCTAATTTATAAATGGGAACCCCCTACCATCACATCCTCTAAATTATAAATCATTTTATATGGTACAAAATTTTAAAACCTATTTCCTAAAATCCTTATAAACATTATATATTATATAGTATTCTCAAAATAATAATATTTGTGTTCTTAATAATATATCTAATGGTGGGTTTTTAAGGAATAATAATTGTCTTCACTAGGATCCTTCTTTTTTACATCTTCATTTAAAAAAATCAATTATGGCTTAAAAATTCCAATATAATTAAACCTATGTATCCAATATACATATATGTTATTATATATTTTTTAAAATATTTTTCCATATCCCCCTGAATTCTATGTGAGGAAAATCCAACGCTTGGGTATACGATGAGCTATCACCTCACAAACCATTGTAATTTGGTTTCCATCACAAACTCACATTGATATTCAAAAAAATAAAAAAAAATTAATATATACGAAAATATTTAAATGAAATTAATTATTTATAATTAATATATAATATAATTAATTACCCTTTCAGACATTAATATAATGATATTGTTTCCCATTAAAACGTACGACCAACTTTCTCCATGAAGCGACCTGATTCACTTTCAAGTTGAATCACTCAAAAATGGTATAAAAAAGGAACCTAATGAATAAATGTGATATTATCAAATTAAATATAATTATAGATATTATTTATATATGAATTATTCATAGTAAATAACACTTTTGTGAGATAATACACATGATAAAATATAGAAGGCATCATTCAAAATAATGATATTAATGAAATATTATGAATAAAAGAGAAAAAATATGTTATAAGAAGAAACAATATGACATTATAAATGTTAATATGATTTTATTATAAATTCATAACTTTTTTAAAACCATTATACATGAGGTTAAATTACATTTAACTATAATGAAACATGAGGTAATGAACTTCATCTCAATTTCCACTCACTAAGGATTATTTTAAGGTTATGATGTTATTTTTTATATAGTGCATGTACATCCTTTTTCATTTATTTATCAAGAAACCTTCATACATTAGGGTATTTTATATTTCAGTTTTAATTATTTCCTTAAGGGGTTTTGACATTAATGTTGACATTTTAATGGAATTTCATTACTCAATTTCCATTTCTTTGGATATTTTACTTCCTCCATGTATTTGATAATAGGAAATAATGTTGGAAATATATTATGAATAAAAAATTATTTATTTATAATTTTTTCATTTTTATTCAAATTCTATACCCATAATCAAAGCATTGATTAATACCTCACATCAATGGATAAACATTTTAAAAGACTACATATTAATTTATAATCTATTGAGACATACTTTGTAATATGAACCTATTTATTTTTATGAGGTTTATTATCAACCCATTTAATATTTTATATAATTTTTTTAATAATTCCTTGTGTTTAATGTTTTATTTGATGCTATTTATTTCACGTGGGTTTTCACTCAAAACATACCATAGAGGCAGGGGTATATGCTTCAATCTCATTTTAATTAGATTGTTTGAACTTAAAATTCAGTTGAAGGAAATTATTTTACCATTTTATAACATACCACATTCATTTTATTCTCACATTCTTATTAATTTTGTTTTCTGGTAGTATTAAAATTTTATTCTCTTTGGAACATAGAATGATTAAATATTTTTTATAAAATACAAATTTTCTTTTATTTTAGGAAAAAAATATTTTTTATTAATTATTTATATTTTCATTAAATTTTTTTAAATAATATATTTAATTTTACATAGTTAATAAGGTACCTTTATTATTTTTGACAAAAATGTTAAAAGAAAAATTTTTATGACAAAGTCGATATGAAAAAAAATCCATCAATCATGACCACTCATTTCTTTGTGTATTCCTCTACATGTTCAAACAGTTATTCTAAAATATATTTTTCTATATTAGTCTAGAAATTTATGGCCTTTTAAAATGTTATTTTTAAATTCACATGTTTATTTTCATCAAATGCTTAATGATTATTTATGGAATTTTTTTTAACAATGAATGAAACATTTTATTTTACATTTTATTAACTATGGATATATTTTAATGGTATAATCCATATTTTTTATCAATATGGTTTATGATTACATTCAATAAGGACATAATTTTTTCACTCTATTTCATAAATTTCTTTAACATTAACTTCATCATAAAATATTCAATTAATGTGATCATTGTACAATACAATTCTCTAATATACCCATTCTTTATCAGGGATATTCTTATGGTCTAAAAAACCATTCATTTATACATATGATGTTTTACTATAAATTTTATTTTATCAACCACGGAAAACAAGATAATTGATATTCCAGACATAAGTGAAATACTTTTTGATAATGAATATTGTTTAATAATTTAATCTATCATTTGAAATATGAGTAATTCAATAGACATTTAGTGACTAGTGGGATCAAAAATTATAGAGGCCATTGATGTGTCATTAGGTATCATGAGAAAAATAAGTAATTTAGCATTAAATAAGTTTACGGTTTATAGATACCCATCATTTAGACTTTCAAAGTTAATTTTCATGATGATATTGATAACATGATATCTGATATCATCAAATATAATATTAATAATTTTTGTTATTAAAATTATTTTATAATAATCCATTAGAATAATTCATTGATATTATCCATAGATTACATTAAATATTATGTTTTTTTATATTTCATTATTTAATCATCATTTATTCCTTATATAATATTCTTTATGACCATTTTATTCACTAAATGGAATTTATTTACAGTTATCAACCTTTGTATATTGATTATTCCATATTGATTTAGGATAGATTTCACTGTATGTAAACCTTATTGTAAATTTGTTTTCACCATTATTTTTCTGCATTCACTAGGATATAAAGAAATAATTGATGAATTAATTTGAAGAATAATAATGTTTACAATTACTATTCAACACTATATTTTTTTCATATTTAATGTGAAACTCAAGTATGTATCTAGTTTACTATGAAAACTACACAATAAAATCTTTTGGGATAATATTTTTTATTTCTAGATCCCATGTTATAAATAATAAACCAACTCTAAGGTAATGGGGTTGGGGTCTCAATAGTTTATATAAAAAATAAATATTTCCACATTTAATAAACTTTTATTTCATTAAATAATTTATATTTTTATAAGAATGATGATTAAAAAATAATAAAAAATAACCACATCATGGATGTAGGATCTTCAAAAAAATCATCTGGGGGATACCATCAATTCTTCTAGAATAGTGTTATTTCATATGATTAATACCCAATGATATAAATTTACATTAATTCAAAAGAAAAAGTTTATAAATATCTAATTTAAACCATGAAATCATTTGGAAACTGAAAAAAACTCATGCAGCTGGATTTCTCATTCGAAGAATGGTCCATCCACATTACGATTGAAATGTTTCATAGTATTTTTGGTTCAATCTTCTCAAATTATATATGTTTCTTCTTGTATAACTTTTAAAACACTCAAATTTTTAAATATTTAACATTATCATTCCACATTACATTATACATACATTAAGTATTTTTTTTTACTATGGGACTCTATATGATAATATTTTCATAAAACTTGTAAATTTTATTTAGAATAAATACACAATATTTCCATGTCTCATTATCAATGAATTTAACAAAGTAATAAGACCCACTGCAAGAATAATTTGGTGTTGTTCATTGGAATTTTTTATATATCATTTCATTAATAAAATTTCTAGTTGTTACACCATACATATTTAATGAGACATTCCATTTCATCTCATACCAACAATCCATGAATGATCTAACTTCTAGGAATCATAGTTCCATCATGACTTTATTATCCAAGATTTTAATTAAATTCCTAACCATTTGACCAAGATGTCCATGTCACAACTGATTCATTAACTATTTGATATTACTATATTCTTATGAATTCTTATTTGAATATAATGTCACCTCTTTTACACATTTTCCCAAAACCAAAGTTCCTTGTATATTTTTACATGCTATTATTAAAAAACATATATAAACCCAAACCATCTATTTTTCCAGTAAAGAAACAATTAATCAATAACAAGTATATGTACCACACATCACATAATTATAATAATAATCATTTCCTTATTTGAATAGGAAAAAAAGTCCTAAAACAATATTAGGTTCACCACTATATGCAAGGTATGTTTTTTAATGATTCAAAAAACATAATTTCTCCTTGTAGGGATCATAGAAATTGATAGAAATGAAACCCTTCTGTCATAAAAATAAATTGGGATGGTGAAACCCAAAAACAAATATATAATACCCTCAAGTTTGTTATTTTTAGATCTTATAGTAATGAAATATCTAAAATGAAATATTGATTCCCAAAATTCAATCTAAAAACTCACATTTATACCGTAATTCTATAATATACATTTGGGCCCAGCTGAATCAAATAAAATTATTACCATTTTTTATATGTGATTAATAAACAAATTGTTTTATTCTGCTGAAAAATAAATTCCACCCTGAATATTTAATCAAACAAACTATATGACAACATATTTCAAAAAATTCAATGTAACTTTATGTTTATTCTTTTACAATCATTAAATGATACCACTTCAGGCTTAAATCCCATTAAAAAAAGCGGTGGATATCTTAGAAGAAGTATATCCCCATATGAAATCTGAAAATTAAAAAATCTTTTAATTGAACCCACCAATCAATACATTACCATCTTCAACCACATCATTATAAAATAAAACAAACAAAAAAATATAATAGTGTATTGGGGCAAGATATGGTCTTTATGAAGTCTCCTACATAGCGAAGATCATATGTACACACTGCCCAGATCTATCAACACAAGACTAGTTTTGGAAATTTTATGATTCCAAAATGAATATCTATATTATAGAACACAATAAATTACTCACTAGAAATATAAATAATGATCATATATTATTTGTTCATTGGAAACTAGAAATTTAAACAATACAAAATTAACATGGTTCATACATAAATGTACACCTTTGGAGGAATGGTGAGTCCTTCTATTTATATGAAATTTCAGAAATAAAATATTTGACTTATATTGGACATATTATATGATTACATATATATGGTAATTTAAGAAGCGATCAACAATTTTCTGACATTAACCCTCATAAAGCACACCTATTATGATGAAAAAAATTGTGATCCAAGGTTCTCCTTTTAGATTTAATATAATTTTCACTTGAATCGAAATCATATATTTAATCAAATCTTCCCAAAGATGAATTTTTTAATATATTATCTTATATTGAAATAATGTTTGGAGTTCTTAAGTGTGGCATCATATTATTTTAATTCATTTGAAGCTATTCTCTGTGAATAAGGGAAGATAAATAAACCTGCATTTGATGATTATCACCCTTCTGCTTCTACAGTTCATCAGGGTTCATATATTAGAGAAATAAATTGTGAGATCATGTGTTTCCCTAAATTCATTTTATGTTTCAATAAATGAATATTATGATGGTTGTGATAAGATCATTATTTTTTTATGATAGCTGACGGTTCTAATATTTCTATATGAGGAGGTGATGATGTAGTTTATATACCCCCTTAGAAGAATATTCCAGAGTGGAAATGATTTACCAAGAACTATAGTATCAGTTTCGGTGGCCCATGATTTAGAATATTGTTTGTGATTTTATATTTTTTATGTATCATGTTCTAATTGGTGTAGGCCAAGCACAAATTTCCATTGGGTTTGGAACAACTCCTTAAGGTGGAAGAGCAGAAGTGAGAGGTTATATCCATGGATTTAATGACATGAAAAACATTATTAGAGTGTTTTCATGACACCATATGGGTGACCATAGACTGAATAAAAAACTCAAAGTACATCATTTATATCGGAGAGGAAGATTTAGTGTGGAAAATAGGATTATTGTATTTGAAAGAGATAATCTAGATTCATGGAGTCCCTTTGGTGATTATTCTAGACTGTGATTCTTTATTTATAACAAAATTATGGAGAGTATTATAGAAGAATTTTTGAACTTATTTATAAATTATCTTCATGTTATAAAACTAAAATAATTACTAGACTGAAGGACCATCCAGGTTATAGAGGATGTACTTTGATCATATTTGATTAATTTTAGCCGAAGTCCGGTTGATCATCTCACAATGGTTGAGTTTAAATAAAATAAATTCTATCATTAGAACATTGGTATAAAATAAATTATGGATTATTATAAGAGTACTTATAGGGCACCATAATTCTATTTGGAGATTGTGAAGTTTTCACTTTTTATAACTCTTTTTGTGCATGAAATGTTAGAGAATGTGACTATCATCCAAGAATATAGGATAATTTCCTAGAGCCATTAGAATACATAAACAGACTGATGATGGAGACCTTTTATGTTTGGTATAGGATAACATGTGTTTCTCAAGTAATCGACTAAATAAGGATAAATGATATTTTTCTAATTTGGAAAGCTAACATTGAAGTACGTAAACCCTTTCTAGATACGGTGTAAGGTCGGTGAGATAGTGTACTACTTAACCTTACTAGAAAATTTAGACCATGTTCAAAAATTCATTCACATGTTATAGCTGAGGATATATGTGTATTATGCATCACACATTTTTGATAGAGGATGTATGGAAATTGAATATGGAGATAACTTTTAAAACTTCTCGATGGTGATATAGGATTGGTAGGAGAATATCATTAGTGGGTGAGAGATTTTTTCTGCGTATGTTCGATGGTAGAATAGGAACCTTCATGGGAGCTCATTAGAGTGGGAGAAGTAGATGTGAATCTATTACCCTCACCTATTGGAATTGGTTTTTCCTTTCAATCATTAAATACCTAAATGCATTTAGAATGTAATGAATATTTTTTTGTTCAATACATTTTAATATCTTAAATAATATTTAAAAATAAATTCAAGTGGATGCTATTTATTTGGATCCCATTAGGGGAATTGAAATTAAAAAAAAATTAGATTTTACACACACAAAATTTCATATATAAAATTTAATTACCTCCAAATTGTGTCTTAGATAGGAAAATATATTATTTTATTAAATACAAGACACAAGTTGTACGATAGGTGCAATATATGTTTTATCGGTGATGGAAAATTCATTAGAATGTACCTAATGGAGAATATTTTATAAAAAAATATTATTTATTTATTTATTGATAATTTCAAGACTAATCCATTCATATAATGAATTTTAACCCTATTATAGAAAATCTATAGGTGTAGTTGTCTTACCCCATGAGATTGAGGAGAAGGTTTTTTCACATTGGGGAAACTTTTGATAATCTGATGATGGTTGATAAAGGGTATATGATCGAGGTACCAAACTTATTTCCATCGATGATAGAGATATTAGATCATACAAATGACAACAATTTGGAATTTTTCATCACTAAAAATCAATACCAATGTTAGGGAAGATAATTATTTTACAAGTTTAATTTAAAAACTCATGAATTTTTCATCAAAAATAAGAATTAATTCTGTTAAAAATTTATAGGTGGATCATTTTTATTAAATTTATGTTAATTATATTAATTCAAGGAATTTATAATTTTCATATCTTTTGAAAATATAGTGATTATTTATTACTCGATTCATCCAATGATGTTAGAACAAATAATTTATTAATTTGATGCTCACTTTGGTTTTTCATACCATTCTCCCTCCTTTCATTGAATGTTAGTAACTTGTTTTCATTTGAATGATTATTCAACTATACCCTAGGTATATTATATTTATGAAATAATTATATGGTGCATTGATTTGATGTCTTCAGATTAATTTTTGGATTAGTGATGATATAGAAGTGTGAGAATGATGGAACATATTCGAGGGTGATGTGGGGTTTGAGGGTTTCAGGACTATATCATGTAGGGGCTTCAGAGTTTTTTCAATTATTGTTTTTTATTAAAAGTGAGTCCAAAACATAACCAACAATTAAAACACAAGATTAGCCAACATTGTTTTAATAATTATGGAAGATATTCATGGATAATGGTATGGATAAAAAATTCAAGAGGAAATACATGAGGACATAGAGAATTTGTGAAATCCTAATCTATTGTGAATATAATCATAAAGAAAAATATACCACTCTATCCCCTTAATATGGGGCAAAGGTTTTGAGAAAAGTTAAATATCACACACCATGTGTCATATCAACATCCCATGTGACCTCAATGGTTTTTAACTAGGTGTTAACTATTCATAGTAAACAAACATATACATAGAGAGACACATAAGAGACAATCGTTGAAAATTTACAAAAATATATTAATATCTATATTACTATACACATGAAAAAACCAATAAAAAATATGCATGAGCCGAAAAAAAATTATATTTAGAAGAAAATTGCATGTGAGATGGTAGGATAGAAGAATAACTTATCTTAGAGAGACATGCCATGTGTCCTATTGGACATGTCATGTACTTCTGGATTACATAAAATGGTTATTATAAGAATGAATTTCCCCATCTAATTCCTTTAATAGATTCATGTGTCTCACCCAATGAATTATTAATCCTTGTAATTATTATAATATAACCCATGTGAGTTCGATAAGAACATGTATCATTCTCCCATATGATTCTGATAAGATCATTCACGTCACCCACATTACCGGTTTATGCATACTCTACATTTTTTAGAATTTATCCTATCTATATAGTTATGAAATGATAGGGATACTCTACTAGTGTACAATATATCAACCAATTACACAGGACAAGGTATCTATAGAGTTACAAGAAGAATGATACTATGATGAATCCTATATACTATAGAAGTAGAGAGTTGGAAGGGTAGTTTACATCTGGATAGCTGAGACACACCGTACTATGATTATTGAGTACCTCGATGAGTGTATCTGGGTTATCATCATTGTGATTTTCTAATTTTTTCCCTATTTATTATGTTATAACATGAACCAATATCCATTTTTTTATTTTTTGTGATTTAGGGAATTCTATCAAGACTATATATACTCATCCAATGGATTGGATATTCCCAAAAATTTTAGGATGTTATGTTGATGATAATCTCATTATTGGTTTCTTAGGAGGGATAATAGTAGTTGGATTATAGTGTTGGGTTATAGAGAAGATAACGATTTAGAGGACATTTCTTTTGATTATAAAATCCCGTATTATATGTAGAAACATATATCGGGATGTGGGGCCTATATTTTTCATTTTTATTCTTTTCTTATCTTATATCATACTATATAGTGGGATTCCAATAGTTCATGTATTCATTTTTAACCAATTTTTTGTTTACATTACAATATTACATGGTAGATGTGAGATGTTTGTGTCTGTAGTTATATTATATTAAGTCCTCATAAATCTATGATATTCTCACTAAATTCTATTCTCCAACCCATGACCTATTAGAGGTGGACATGGGTTGTCACACTAACCATAATACAGTCTAGGAAGGACTCAGCGTGCTGGGTAATGATAATTTCATTCCCAGACAACATACTTATTAATATCTCTCTTCAGTGAAGGTATAAAAATCATCATATATATAAATGAAATACAATAGTTGATGACATTTCATTATGTGTACACAATAATATTTCAACCACTATATACCACGTAACACAATATTTATGTTAATCTATAATAACCATAAATTTTATATATTCTTAAAACCACTGACCCTTATAGAATAATTTAAACATCTCTAAATACCAAATTTTATCACTCCTAAGGGACTATTGAGATACAATACCCTATATAGGTTCTTTATAACTATCGTTGAATCATCATCGAACTATATATATATAAATGTTTTTAATGAACCCATATCAACCAATATTGATGTCATTATCAATGACACTAAAATTGTACCTCAAGTAGTCATTGAACCATTTCCATGATCAAATAAAACCATCTCAATATAATGAATCTATTATAAATAGAATCCTATTCACTATCCTTTAGATCCAAAAAATATCTGATCTCCATTCCACTACCTCTTTAATTTCTAAAAAAACTACTAACATCATTTATTGATTAATAGAAATAACTATAACTAAAAACCTTAAGTGAATCTCATGTTCTCAATTTAGATCCCTAAATCTGATCATCACAAATACGACTAGCTGGTTATGAAAAAATATAGAAAAAATAAATATATCCCATATTCATATATGATTGTTACTCTATCGGTGTTCATTACCTTTACAATTTTGTTTGATCAAAACTACATCACTGGTAGCATACTAGAGGAACCCTTCAAAGAATATGTTCTGTCACAATCCGTGATGAAATCCAATCACTGTTATCTTTCCCCAATATTATGAAAAATAAAAACAAGGATATGATAATACCTTGTAACCTCCCTTACATGGTCATCTAAAATTACTCGGAGCTAGAGGAAACCAGATGAATTCCAGTGAAACTCCATATATTCGAGAGTCTATTAATTTCAAGGGAGGTTCTATAGGGAACCCTAGGGAGGATATACCCCTTTGTAGAGATAACAACAAACAATTATGGGATAAATAATAATTATTTCCATCATAATATGGGACACTAATGGAAATTAATCATGGATTCTTTCACAAGAAAATGGTAAAATATATTCTATATAACAAATAATTTTTAAGATGTCTTTATTTATATAAAATAAAACAGGATTTCTCATCGGTCAATGATATAAAACATGGTAAAAGATATGAAAAATTATATAGGTGACTACCAAAATAGAGATGATCCCCTCATGGTCCAATATGTCTAATACAACAATGGATGTCCTGCTCATCCATCTAAAATTTGGACATTTCCCATATATGTTCTTGAACTATGAATCTTGTATATACACACATATTTTCCAATGAAGGGTGTGAATACAGCTCAGTTGGCTTCCACCAAAGACATCCACCAAAAAATAAAAAATATAAAAATTAAAAAAATGATATTCTTATAAACATAAACAATAATAACAACCCAAATTAATTCCAAACCATTAAGTACTAAATAAGCTTTTCATGTAGTGATTAAAGATATGAAAAAATTATTAGGATGAGTATAAAAATAGCATCATAATACAATATGTCCAATGAGGTAGATCATTATCATTCTTGTATAGATCCTTTCCCAAGGATAATCTCAACCACTGCACGAAATAATGATAAAAATGATGGGAATAATGTACCATTTCTATAATAATATAACCACATTAAAATCACAAACCCTTCTCAAACTAATATATTGAAATTTGAAAAGGAATCCCATGTTTAAACAAATCTCATCCCTTATAAATCATGACCATTAATATGAATAATATAATGATAATGTTAATGATGAACCATGTCTTTACAAATATCAACATGTGGGAATACCAATACTTTCTCAAAATATTGTAAGACACATGGTAATGTTTTCCCCATGTCTTTATTGATCTCATCCAATAATAATCTCTATCCTAAATCATAATAATACTAATATAAGGGGAATGTTTCCCCATACCTACATCGACCTCATCCATAGTGCATCTTGATACCTCAACTATAACCTCTATTTGAATATAACATAAACAAAATACTATACAACCACTCAAAATGAACAACTTATGGTATCCAATACCACTCTTAATCAATAATATTTGGGTCCCAAAACTCAAAAAAAATTTATAAACTAAGTCCATGGAACATTTACATAGAACCATATAATAAAATTTAGAATAACTCTCATACCATATGTACCAGTGTTAACAAATTAACATGCTATATACAAACCCATAAGATCATTATTATGTTTTCTATATCTATAAATAATGCATAAATATTTTTTATTTATCATTAGAGGAAAATTGGATCTTATCATGGTTTTCTATGTCATAATATAACTAAGGGATCACCCCTTCAGTTTTCAAATATAAGACAGATCATGCTTTATTTAAAACACATGGTGATCAATTAGCATGGAATTAAATATCTACATATGCAGGACCTATCATTACCATAAACATCCATAATCGACTCATATAGATTCAAGAACAATAATTTATTTTATATTAGATCAATTATATTCATGTAGTGGCCCGAGTTCTTTGAGGTCCATTACTTTGTAAAAAGTATGATGTTGGGTGTTCTGGGTAGTCTGGGAATGTTATCAGGGCTTCGAGATGAGGAGTCTCGGGCGAGACGTTTAGAGGAGGTGCTCTGACCCTCCCTCTAGTACACTGTTACCCCCTTCACCCTGTTGACATACATGGAGGTCCAGAAGAAGGTCGAAGTGGTGTAGAGGATGAATTCTCTAGGAGGTGTGACACGAGAGGGGACCCAGCTAGGGTCATCGAAGGGGAAGGTTGTCAGCACCAGACCACCAGCATCACGACCCTCCCGGTTCTGACCAGTAGGGAGTAGGCCGCAGCAGTTCCAGTTCCGATCCCTCGGTCCTAGCCCTTTCCCTTTGGACCCTGGACCAAGGTGCTTCGCCTCTGGGAGCCATGTAAATCTCCAAAATCAGTGCCCGGGCCGAGTTCAGTACGACAGTTGCAGACAGTCTCAACACCCGCCTCAGTAGCAGCTTCAATCAAGGCCCTTCCAGCATCAGCAGTAGGGGCAGCGAGCTCCCGCTCCTCTGAGGGAAGACATTGTAGGGGGAGGCCGACATCAGGGCGCTTCTCAGGGACACCGACTAGGGCATGGTCAGGGAGGCGGCTGACAGCCGAGGAGAAGAGGAGATGGGCGTGGACAGTTTCACGCCGCAGAGGCAGCAGTTCTAGCAGGACCGGAGGTCGTTCGAGGTACGATCAATTTGTCTAGTACCCTTTCATATGTCTTGTTCGATACCAGAGCTTTGCACTCCTTCATTGCACCGAGTCTATCCTGTGCTTTAGGTCTAGATGTTGAGAGTCATCTAGTGCCCCTAGTGTTGAGCACACCAGTCAGGGCTCAGACAGACATATTATATGATTTTTGAGGATGCAGACTGATGGTAGGGCCACATCAGTCGGTTAGGGTTCTACTAATACTATAGATACAACCATACGATGTCATCCTAGGCATTGACTGGCTGTTCTCTATGTGTTCCGTCATCGACTGCTTCCGAGGAAGGGTTGTGTTCTCAGACTTGTGTGGTCGGCAAGTTACATTAACCAGCGACCGGAGAAGTCAGAAGGCTTGCAGGCTAGAGGAACCCCTCCACTTCTTGTTACACGAGATGTCAGTAGAGTCAGTAGATGTTGAGATGGTAGAGGTTCCATGAATAATTAGCAAGTTTATAGATGTATTTCCTGAGGAGGTAACGACTCTACCCCCTCGACGTGATACTGAGTTTGGGATAGACTTGCAGCCTTGTGCTTGTCCGATTTCGATGGCTCCATACTGGATGGCACCTTCAGAGCTATGAGAGTTGCAGATTCAGATTGACAATCTAATGAAGAGGGGTTATGTTCAACCAAGTTCGTCACCATGGGGTGCTCTGGTCTTGTACGCAATGAAGGCAGATGGTATTCTCAGGTTGTGCATAGACTACAGGAGGCTGAATTAGGTAACAATCAGGAATCGCTACCCTCTTCCGAGGATAGACGATCTTTTAGACCAGCTAAAAGGGGAAGGATGGTTCTCCATGATCGACCTGTGTTCTGGGTATCACCAGTTGAGGGTGAAAGAGGGAGAAATCCCGAATACGACCTTCAGGTGAAGATATGGACACTTAAAGTTTTTAGTCATGCCTTTCGGTGTTTAGAATGCCCCGACTGTGTTCATGGTGCTTATGAACTCCGTCTTCCGGGAGTACTTGGATCGGTTTGTAGTCATGTTCATAGTCAACATCCTGATCTATTCATGATTAGAGGAGGACCACACGGAGCACCTGAGGATGGTTTTGGAGGTCCTATGACAGCACCATCTTAATGGGATGTTTTCAAAATGCATGTTCTGGATGCGAGAAGTACACATCCTTGGGAAAGTAGTGTCTGAGCAAGGGGTAGTGGTGGACCCATCAAAGGTTGTGGTGGTTGTTTCTTGGGAAGAACCCAAGAATGTGGCAGAGGTTCGCAGTTTCCTAGGGCTGGGGGGTTACTATCGGAGGTTTGTACCCAATTTCTGCTGAGTTGCATCCCCTTTTATAGCCTTGACCAAGAGGGACCAAGTTTTCATGTGGAGTGAGCAGTGCGAGACAGCCTTCAGCTATCTGAAGGAGAAGATGGTTAGTGCACCAGTGCTGAGACTACCAGAAGAAGGGGCTGCATATGAGGTGTTCTGTTATGCTTCATGGAAAGGCCTCAGATGTGTATTGATGCAGCAACAAGGAGTGATATCTTATGGGTCGAGGAAGCTACACCCTTATGAGTGTAATTATGCCACCCACGACAGGGAACATGCAATGGTCATTTTTTCACTAAAGTTATGGCGGAATTAAATCATTATAGAACACATTGTGGTCTTCACGGATCACAAAATCTTGAGGTATATCTTCTCCCAGCAGGACCTAACATGCAGAAATGAAGGTGGATGGAGTTCCTCCAGGATTACGACATATAGATTTCCTACACTTCAGGGAAGGGAAATGTAGTGGCCAATGATTTGAGAAGGAGGTTGCAGAAGGATGCGATCTAAGAGTCGGCATACCCCTAGAAGAAGATGGATGAATTTGATGCCTTGCACCTAGGTGCGAGGATGGATGGCAGTAGAGAATGCATGTATCAGATGATAGTGCAGTCTTCCCTGTTGCAGTAGGTGGAGGAGTCTCAGTGGGGTAAACCCAGAGTGCGAAGTGATGCGTGATCGAGTTGACCAGAGCAATGCTCCGGAAGTGTGGACGGAGGATGGTCAGAACCAGATGCTTTTCCATGGAAAGCTATTTGTTTCAGAGGCGATGCGGGGAAATGTTCTTAGTGAGTTCCACAACTCAGCCCTAGAGGTACACCAAGGAGTTTCCAAGATGTACTAAGGTCTGAAGAGATAGTTCTAGTGGCCCGGAGTAAAGCGAGCAGTGGCAGGGTTTTTAGAAAAGTGCCTAGTGTGTTAGCAGTTAAATGATGAACACCGTGTTCCCGGTGGCCAACTGCAGTCTCTGGATGTCCCCGAGTGGAAGTGGGAGGACATATCGATGGATTTAGTCACGAGACTACACATGGATCGAGGGGGATACGATTCCATCTGGGTAGTAGTGGACCGATTGATTAAATATGCTCACTTTATGGAGATTAAGGAGTCAAGTGTAGTGGATGCTTTGGCATGAAGGTACGTGGATGAGGTTGTGTGGTTGCATAGAGTTCCGAAGTACATAGTCTTGGATAGGGATGATCGGTTTTCCTCATGAGTCTAGAGAGGATTGCAGTATGATTTTGGAACCCAGCTATGTCTAAAAACAACTTTCCATCCCCAAGCATATAGAAAGACAGAGCGCACCATCCAGACCTTGGGGATATGCTGCAGGCATGTGTTCTAGACTCAAGAGGATCCTGGGTGCGACACTTGCCTCTGGTATTGTTTGCCAAAAATAATATCTATCACTCTACCATTGGTATGGCCCAATTTTAAGACTTGTACGGGAGGTCGTTCCAGTCACCTATGTGTTGGACCGAAGTTGGAGAGGTAGGCATTCTTGACCCGGAGGTGGTGAAGAGCACGACAGAGAAGGTCCAGCTTATACGGGAAAGGATTAAAGCGGCCTAGGACTAACATAATTCATATGCTGATACTCGGAGGAGGCCCTTGGAGTTTGAGGTTAGAGACCATGTGTTATTGAAGTTCTCCCCTCGGCGTGGACAACGGAGGTTCGACAAGGGGATTATGCTTTCTTCCAAGTTGATAGGACCCTTCGAAGTGTTGCATCATGTCGGCGAAGTGGATTATCAGCTAGCGTTACCACTGCTGCTACAAAGGATACATGACATCTTCTATGTGTCCTAGCTCTGTCGGTATCTGCATGATGATTCACACATCCTCGATAGGGGAGAGCTATATATCGAAGATGATGTGACCTTTGTGGAAAGACCAGTGATGATCGAGGATCCTGAGGAGAAGGTGCCTTGTGGGAAAACCATTCCCTGGGTACGTGTGTTATGGAGACATGGTGGGATTGGGGAGAGTACGTGGGAGAGGGAAGCACAGATTCACGACCATTTCCCTGAGTTGTTTTGAGTTTTGTATTTTATTAATTATACTTGTGGTGGAGCCTTTTACCTTGTTGTCTATGAAATATGTGGTTTTTCTTTCCTCTGAATGTGTGTGAAATATTCCTGGCTATAGGGAGGGGTGGACCAAATCCCCTATCAAGACGCATTAAGGTAGATGCAATTAATCCCGTGCAGGCGAGTCAGTGCCACCCAAAAGAATACAGTATCTTGACATGGGGGAAATGACTCCCCAACCCACATGACTAGGCAGTTTGACAAGGTATGTTTCATAGTTCTCTAAAGGGGGATTCTTTTTGTTAACAATGAATTTCACTCCTGAGAGGTATCTTTTGAGTTGGTTGTTCGGACCCCCTTTTTCTTTATGGGTTGTTTTGATTCATGAGGGTGAGAATAGTTTGAGATGTATCTGATGTAATGGCCCGGGTTCTTGTAGGTCCATTAGTGAAAAATATGATGTTGGGTGTTCTCGGTAGTCTGGGAAAGTTATAATTGCTTCTCGGTGAAGTTTTAACCCCTAACGCTAGGCCTACCGGTAGCCTTAGCCTAACGGTAGCAGGCCTACCGGTATCTCAGACTACCGGTAGCTTGGCCTACCAGTAGCTGCAACCTGCCGGTTTCTTGGAAACCGGTGGCAGCAGCCTACTGGTAGCTCTCAGCTACCGGGGGCTCTTGCATACCCCCACGGGATATCCAGAAGCACCTCCTTTTTGCGCAATTTTGATTTTGAGCCACGTTTTGACTCCATTTAAAGCCATTAATGGGTTTTTAATTAAATATTGTTGATTTTTGCAACTATTTTAACCACTCAGAAGTTTGGGGACCCTTTAATGACGTTTGGGGACGCATGGTCAACCCATAACCGCGCTCCTTACACGGTTTCCCGTTCTTATCTCAACTGTCCACAGTCCTTATAAACTAAAGGGTTCTCCCAGGGTTTCTTTTTCTAGATCACCCTCCATTCATTTTGTCTTCTCGTGCTTGAGTTCCCTAAGGCCCCACCCCTACAAATCACACATCTCCTATTACTGGCACGTGGTAAACTTTGATTGTTGATCAATCATGTAGGGTTTCGCCTTCGTTTCTCCTCTCTGTGTATCATGCAGGTTGGTGTGCTTTTGTTTCTATAGAATTGGATGAACCAAACATAAATGAAGATAATAAATGGATTCTAATGAATGAAGGGGACATGTGTGATCGATGATGATCTGATTAATGATTTCTGAATGGTGTGGGCTAATGCCTACTAAAAATCAAGGTCGTTGCTGGTCTTTGTCTGTGAAGTAACGAACCCTTACCTTTGGTAATTCTTAAATGGCTTGTATTTCAATTGTGAACAACTACTGTGTAAATGAATTTGGTTAATTATGTATATTTATCCAAATAAATTGATGCACTAGGATCAACCCTTTCTTTGATAACCCCGGCTAAAGCACACCGAAATTGAAATCATGGAGTGTGTTAAATATTTTAAATCTGAATGTTCTGGCATGGGACTGCATTGTGTAGGTGGAATTGTTTTGGTTGTTTCCCTTTCACGGGCTGATTGCTGGGTGATGTGGGTGTGGATGGGATCCCCTATGGTTATGCTTTTCGTTTTGAATTTATGTTCTGGTGATTAATTTGATTATATTACGAATTGGGGTGGGATCCTCTGTTGATGAGAAACCATTTGCTTCTAGAATTTGGGGAAACATGGGGTAGTATCTTCGGGATTTCCTTGGTCCCAGTACATTGAGGGATCCCACATATCCCTTCTTTTTTATGGTTGTGACTATACAAGAAAACCAGGTGTGAAAATTTAAGTTTATGTTTGACTGTAATCTTTGCTTGGCTTGTGCTTATTCTTGCTAGTTTCCCAAGTAGGTGCATAAACTTATTTAAACATTAATACTGAACATTAAAATGGGAATGGGACAATGGTTTTGGTTTGGTATGGGTTGTGACTTGGGCATGGGTGCTGATTGTGTTCTGTAGGTTGTCTGAAGAAAAACATAGATTGGGTGAGTGCTTATTACCTATACATATACTTGTAGTTTTTTTGGTTCTTATTGACGCGCCACACAAATTTAGCACTTAGTGTCAAACACCACCATTTCATGGGGGATTGTTTTTTTCCCAACACTTCCACTAGTGGCGGGTTATTAGCTCCTTTTTTCCCCCTTTCCTGAATAGCCAAAGTACCTTCATGTAGGATGTGATGGCCTGAGGTCCATTATTAGCCCAAGAGTCTTCGGGCGGGGTGGTTGTGGTGGTTAGCCCGGCTGTGTGCGGGAAAGAGGTTTCCCAAGTATCTTCGGGATGAGGCACATGTGTATATGGGTGTGGAAGTGGTTGTTCTAGCCTAGGTGTTTGTAGTTGGGGTTAGGTGTGACAGTTGTGGCCTAGGTGTATGTGGGTAGGATAATGGTTATGGCCCAGGTGTGTGCGGGCAAGGTTTGGCAGTGGGACTGTGGTGAGGTTGTGGCCCATGTGTGTGAGGGTAGGGAATGACAGTGGGACTATGGCAATAATGGAGGGATTGGTTGGATACATAGGATTTCTAAATATCCAGTGGGAAAGTGGAACGGGTTACCCAAATATTGATGTTCTATTACTATACTTTTATTTCCATGCATTATTTGGAGAGTGTTCCTTGGTGAGGCTTGGGTGGATAGTTTACCTTGATAGATGTTTTGGTCATCTCTATTCTCACAGAGCATTAGTATGCCTCCCCACTTGTGCATTAGAGCTTTAGGTTTTTCCCTACTAATTATACTTGTATGCTCACCCTACATATATAAAACTATTTCAGGTTTCTAGGAGGACTTCAGGGATTGTAAAAGACCGTACTAGCTCAGACCTTGGGGCAGCTGTTGTTGTCGTTTTCCTTTATTTTTGTACTTTATTATTGAAGTTATTGTATCATGTATATTTTACTTTTGAACATTCATGTAGGAATGGTTTGATTTTGGCTTTACTTGTCCTTCAGTTTTGGTGTTGTTGGAAATTACTATCTTATCTCCTGATCGTATTAAAAGAAAAAGGGTAATGCCTTCCATTTAGTGTGTGATTCTATACCCTTGGAGCAGGTCACCAATCTAGGACTGATTGAAGGCGGGTTTCAGGGGTCATTATCTCTCCATCAACTTAAAGAAGGATGGGCCTGGCAATCTACTGACCCTTCCTTCCTTTTAGTGAAGGCTGGTCATGACAATTCATTTAAAATGGCTACATACCATGAATTACAGTGAACCGTGATAGACCAATTGAAATTCCTAGGAACTACCTACCTTGATTGAGTATAATTCTAATCATATATGTTCATTAGATTAATATGTTTCACTTAAAGGCTTCATAAATTTGAAACCCCCTTAATTTAATGACACATGATGAAAATTATTGAATTAATGAGAAATAAATAAAATATATATTTGGATTTTATATTTTTATATAGAGATCCATTGAGATATATGAAATATGAATTATAAATAAATGAGAGGAGATATCCCACATTAAAAATTATGGTATTCGGGAAAATTAGGATATAGTTTCACAACAGTGGGAGAAGAAATGAGGAGAAAATATAATTTTATAATTTTTATGATAATAATAAAAATAACAAATAAAATAAAAATAAACCAAATCAGGGGACACTAAATACTCACTCCCCTACCACTAGGTATGAATACAGAACTAGGTATATACCTTGGATTAACATGCCACCTAGTAGGCTAGCAAGGGCTACCCCACTCATCATGTAGCCATCAGATACTCAGTCCCATGCATTAAGTAGTTGGTTCCATCTTTCCTCAAGGTTAAGAACACAGAACTATGTCCATCTTCTATAAATGAAATCCACATATGCCTCTAACACCTCTAAAGAAAAAAAGTCATCAAAAATACATTTTTGGTTAAAAATAAATCAAATTAATATAAAAAATATATGATTGATCAATGTAATTTTTGATAGTATATATAATATTTGGTTTAAATTATGGTTCATGATGTTTTTATATAACAAAATGCATAAATGAATTTTCTTTAGCACCTCATATTTACTCACTTCATTTAATATAATTTTCTTGTTAATTTTTTATATGAATAACCTTACATAATACATGATTAATCATACATTGGTTTGTTTAATAATATATATCTTGATGGGATTGTATTTAGCCCCATTTCTTCATATTTGTTACATATTTTAAACCCTGGATCAATATTTACTCAGTCAAATTATAATAATATAATGTTAAATATTCTAAATATGATTATACATGGATTAGAATTATTCATTTTTAACTTTTTTGATTCCCAATTTAGTCGAAAAATGATCTAAAAGACCTTAAACATCATAGTATAGTATATAATGCAAATGTATAATTTCAAATTTATTGAAAAATCCTTTAAAACCTGTTCTAAATAAGAAATTTTAACAAAATAAAATTGGATCCTTATAATCACAAAACTTTGATATATTAATAATTATATATATACTATCATAATAAAAAAAGTGAGACTATTGAACATATATCATAAAGATAGTGGATATATATTCAATGAATTATAATGAAAAATATATGAATTTTTCCATAGCCCTGCACTAATATTTTTTTTAGTCGAGGAAAAAAATTTCCCTATCCAATCATAAAAATTTAAATCAAATTTGATGGGTATTTCCATTTTCTCCAGAAGTAATTTATAATTTCATATATATGAATTTACATTAAAATTTATTTATACCTCTTATATATATTAATATTTAATTTTTATATCCACCCATTCCAATTTTTTGACCTACCACAGATAAATGCATTTTCACTATTCACTAAAGAGAATAAATATGAGGAATTATTCTCCTAATCATGAAATTTTTTGTTTTTCATAGGATTGTAAAAACAAAAATTCTATAAAAAACTATATATTTTTTTTCAATTATAAGTTCCCAAATTGTCTGATTATATGAATTAGGGTATGTGGTATATAATTTTTTAAAATAAATTCGAAAATGAGAATAAGAAGACTGTAAATAACCTTCTCATTAAATCCAAATCCTATTTTTGTGATTATAAATTGGCACCTGATATTAGAAATCAAATACCAAAGGATTGATTATTATTGTAGTCTTGGGAAAATAAATACATAATTCAATCTCATATTACTTTTTAAGAAAAGAAATTCAATGTAGTATTTTTTTATAATTTCATTATTATATATATAATATCCTTTCATATAATTCATATAATAATTTTTAATATATTTGGGAAATGAATCATAAGAATGTGTTGATGTCAACTTCTTAGTAAGGGAAATGTGTACAGAGGAAGGTATCATAATATAAAAAAGTCTTGAAAAATATGGTTATAATAAATTATGATAAAATAATTCATATATAAATAATCTCATGAGCATCAATCCGGTAAATATATATTATAAATATAGTCACATGGACATAAATAACAGAATTTTTAATTATGGAATGCATAATATGCTATATCTGCGAATTATTGTCGAGTACTATTTGTATATTAATATATATGTGTGTAAGGCCTTGGGAAAATATAGAACATGTTTTTTCTCATATGTTCTACCAAATCATTTATGGCCTATGTCATTTAGGGTCCCACCCATCACAAAATAAGTCATATTAAAAAATTATTCTAATAAAAATACAACTTAATCAATATTATTATATCAATAAATACATATATTTAAAGAACAAATATATGTATTTCCAATAATTTTTTTAATAAAATGATCATTATCCATAACAAATAAATTCGTTTTATGGTATCATTAGAGTATCTATATTAAAACATAACATTTATTATTAGATGTTTACTTAGATGAAAATAATGTTAAAATATAAATGGAAATTTCATGAGGAAAATGTTATTTTCATTTTAAAATCAATTAGTTAAGATATAAATTTTTTAAAAGTATTATGAAAAAAAATTTCTTTTAAAAGAAACAATGTAAAATGTAAATGAGACATTAGAGTAAATATTAATCATAATGGATGGAAAATCCATTCGTGTGGTGAATGTTAAAAAAATATTATTTTCACACCATTAGTGAAAATAATTGGTTCAAGAAAATGATAATGAATTATAATAAAAAATATTTATTGATATAAGAAATTAGAAAATTGTTATTTAATTAATCAATGAATAATAGAAAAATACGTATTCAAAACGTTTTAATGAATGCATGTAAATTGAATAAAAGTATTTCTGAAAGAAATGAATTACAATGTGGAATATTGTTTATAATATAATATTGATATTTATAATAGCCAATAGAGGTAAAAATAGAGCTAGTACATGAAAAGAATATATATAACTAGAGAAGATGATAATATATGGTTCTTATTATATACATATCCTATAATTCTACCAATATAAATTTAAACTTAATCAATCCCAAATAATGATCAAATTTTGAAATAAACCCTCAAACCAGTATAATAGACAGTTATGTTTTTTTTAGAATCCATTATAATAAATTTTAATTTATTATACATCAATAGTTGAAATGTATACACACATTAAAGAAAATATATTATCCACACATAGCATTTCAGCACCCATTTATAAATATTTCATTATTAAAATCATTGTTTCAGAGTGTTTAATGATTCTTTTTCATGTATGTTTTTGTGGGATAGTTTTGTTCCTTTAATATTTAACATTTTTAGAGAATATAAATAAATTTAATCATGTTATAAATTTAATATATATTTATTAAATGAATATTTATTACCATCTATCCAAGTAATATCGGAAAAGTGATTCATATTTCTTCACGGAGCAGGTAGTCCACATGTACACTCAAGAGATGCGATCAGTTTTTAACAAGTACAAGGATAAGAATGTATATGTTATATTATATTTAAAGGATAATTTTTATAATTTAAATATAAGTTATATTAATTATTTATATCTTCATATCCATATAATTAAAATGGTAATGAGAAAAAAATTACATCTCTGCATGGAGATGGTAAACTATACATACACATGATCAATATTTTTTGTTTTATATAGGATAAAAAATATTAATAAAATGGTTGAGACATAATAATAATAAAAATTTATAATTTTTATGATACATGGTAAACTATTGATGTGTGGTAAAATAATTTATAGGAAGTAAAAGATGAAATAAATTTGAATGAGTTGGTAGACAGTATTACATCTTCTTAGATAGAACATTGTTACATCCCTCCACAAATACCCTTTTAGTTGTCTTTTATGATGATAATTAAAATCTATATATATATATATAATTTAATAATATAATTTATATGATTTTCTCTAATGTATATGGCTCTTGGTGGTGTAAATATAAGAACAGTAGGATTGCATATTATAATTAAGGGGAAAGATGTAGATGGATTTAAAAAATAATAATGAATAATATATTTATCATAATCATGTAATGTGGAACCAAAAAACCCAAAATTAGAATATAATATTTCAAAAGGAAAAATAACACTAAAAAATTTAAATTTAGAAACGTTATTTATACATTTAAACCACTTTATCCTTGTTTAACCACTTTAGTCACATGTTAACTTTAACCATGATAACATAACATTTTGAACATGATAAGAAAGTTATATGAAGAAAATAAAATTATAAAAAAATTGAAAATTATAATTTTTAATATTTATTCCATTTTATTAAACTTGATTGATATAGGTGGAGCAAATTAATTTTTAAAAAGGAACAAAAAATGAATGATTTTTTTTCAGAAATACCCGATTTAAGTGCGAAAATAATCTCACTTTGATATCTTGTAAGAAGTTTTCATGAATGATTTTTTAAAATACTATAGAAAATAATTATTTTACACTTTATTAGAAATATAAAACTGATGGTACCATTCCAAAAGTCCATTAAATTCATTGACTGAGGAATTTTTTTTAAATTGAATAACATATTTCCTATGTTAAAAAATGAAAATATTGGGTTATCAATTTGAAAATGATATCCTAAAATAAAAATTTTAACCCATTATATTGATATTTTGTTTAAAAAACTCATAAAATATGATAATTGAATCATGTTAGATATAATTTATAGATTTACACCATAGTTTTAGCCCATTATTACATTATTTTCCTATATTGAGATGACAAGTATTTAACATAGTTACTATTAAAAATGCCAAAAATTAAGTTAAAATTATTAACCAGTATTAATAATAATTATTTTTAATATTGTATAAATTTGGAAATATTCAATTAGTATAATTGGTATAAATAATTATAATATATGTGCTTAAAATGTAACCAATAATGTTTTTTAGAAATATATATTTGTAATCCAAAAAATGACCTTATACCAAAATAATGAATAATACTAATTCATATAATTTAATTTAGATTAAATATAACAAAATGATAATTTTTATATAAATTTATAAACAAAATTTAACTTTGAAATTACTTTACGTTATAAAAAATATGACAACATTGGAAATATTATGATTTTTTCACTATTCAATGAAAAATAAATCTTTTTATAAAAATCACAAAAATCCTCCCCAGATAATATTAACATTTTGGGTAAAATACTAATAATAAGTTTTTAAAATTATATATATAAAAATTTCAAAAATATATTATAATGTCAACAAACAACAAGAAACAAAATCAATTTTTGAAGAAAACATATTTTTGATGAATAAAATGTCTACTGGAAATTGAGTAATTATTTATTATTAGTTGATGAATTATATAAAACCATTAATGATATTTTTAATAATATCATTATTATTATTCATAAATATATTAATAATGACTAGGTAGTAATGGATATATTTAAATAATAAAATTTTCTAGTATATTTGAGTTTTTTAATGCTTGTTGTTATGGGCTAAGAATGATATCTATATTATTATTTGTTTAGTCTATCATTTTGTTCAGTTATATTATCAGAAAATAAATGAATTAAATTTTTTACCTCAGTTACTTAGAGAACATTATTTAAAAAAATTATATTAGAAGCAAAATCATATTGAGTAATAATATAATTTCCTTCGAAATGTTCAAGTGGGAAAAAATGACTCCCTAGATAAGAAAATAATCAGTTTTCTAGATAAGGAGGATATTATATAGACGTTAAAGTATTGGTTTTTAAGTGAATTAAAAATGACCATGAAATAATATAGTATGAGAAAAATAATATAATGGGATGGTTAACGACAAAAAAACCATAAATTGGTAAGGATAAGGAAGACCATCAATTGGACAAAATTGATGGTAAAATAATATCATTTTAATTTCAAGATCCATTTTCTATATTATTTTATAGGTTTTTCAAACACTTATTCAAATATCATTAAATTTTTTTTAAAAAATAATGATTATTATTTATAAAAATCTAATTATAACAACAATGATTGAAACTAGATAATAATTTTTCATCTTTACAGCAATAGATTGATTTATTATGAGTATATTTCCTCAATATGTCTTGATCAATAATTATTTCCTTAGATTTTAAAGGGTTAATTTTATATTAATGAAATATAAAAGACCATGTTTTTATATTGATTAAAATAAATCTAGATTTACTAATTAAATTACATATTACCAGATCCTTTGGGATTTCAACATTAGCTGTAGTAATTATATAATTTTGAACATTCCCCCTTATCCTTTTCTTAGATAAATTCACTTGATTATTTGGGAATTTATTTTCACTGATCCCCACATCCTTATAGTTGAAATAATTGAAATTTATAGCTTCGTTCTCATACTTACACTTATAATGCTGACGACATTTCACTCCATAGTAGAAGAAAACAATATTTCTCTTTAACCACGTACCAATGTGTTTCTTTCCAATGTTATATCATGTTAGGTGTTATATCATTTAATTTTACACTTGACACAATATCATCAAATTATGAATATATTTTAGAGACTCATGCCCTTATGATTTTGGGATCAATACCATAACATAAAAAATCAATATTACATTCAAGATTTTGTTGTTAGTCTACATAATGTTTTTAGAATCTAGTAATGTTTTCCTCATACACATTAACACCTTCTTATTCATTCAATCATAGATTGAGTAATTTCAATTATTTATTATCCCATTTCATAGGAGAATGTATTTTAATGGTTATAAAAAAATGTTTCCATAAAAATATATCTATATCATTGTTATATTTTTATTTTTATTTAATTTTAACAATAAATAAACATAATTTTTTAATCATTACACCCCAATAATAACCATATCCTGTTTATTAATTCTAAAATAAATAAATATATTTTCCAGGGACATGATCTATTATTCAACAATTAATAGATTATTATTTCCATTAAAGGACGGATGCTTATTTCTCATCAATTGATCCAACATCAATGTATCATGCTATGATGTCATAGGTTTTATCCTAAGGTAAATTTAATTAGTTTTGAACTGATTTAGCTATCCTAATAGAGTCATAATATTTTTTCTTCAACACTAGTTCTGTTGAATTTATCCTGAAGGAAATACCTACATTTTTTATTGGTGTTGAAATTAGCTTTGTTCATTCCGTTTGAAACCATTCATAAATAATTTTATTATAATATTAGATAATAAATGATTGAATCGTATTTTGTAATTACCGATATGGTATAATAGATAAGATAAATTGAAAGTTTATTTGTTTCAAACCATATAATCATTAAATATATATCTTGGGGAATATCTTCAAATCATAAAAAATTGAAATATTTTAAAATTATATGTAAATTATTAGTGAAATAACTTTAGAAAACCCCACAAGATTTTCAAACCAGGTGCTTAGTAAGAGTTTATTCACCATGAAACAAACTGATATTTGAGATATACTTGAACAACGATTTTTATCGTTATTACCCAACAATACAAATATAACAAACCGACATCAAATTGTTGTATCTTTGGAGAGATATTTTTCTCAGAATAAAACATAAAATATACCATTCAAATACATTATTATATTATCCTATAATTATAAATATGTTAGAAACACGTCATAGGTTTACATTCCCCAATCTGTAGTTTTATAAATCTAGTTCCCATATATTTTATTAACCTGCTCTCATACCAACTATAAAAACACCAACCCTAGTATCATAGAGATGATTTCTACATTAATAAATATCTATGAGACACAAGTGATCACATAAGAAAATATCCATTTATTTATTATTCAAGGAAAACTAGATATATGATTGAATATCATGTTACATTTTAAGAGATAAAATACAAAATAATATTTTATTTAAGAATATAATTATCACCACTATAATATACCCATATTTAAATCGTGGTATAATTCTTAAAATCATGGGGAAATGAGATATAAAAAAGTGGTGAAATCATATTCTCATTTAATGAATGTGTAAATTAGATGATTCCATCAAATAAATAAGGCATGAATAATGTGACATAAATAAAGAATGATAAATAAATTCCATAATATCTTTCATGGGAATTAAACTGATCCATATAAATCAAAATTATAATAACCAAGACATCAATTACTCATCTCATTATGATGGAATACATAATACTAGAGATTCACGCTTTCCATTGATGCCTTGTTCCATGAAATCTTTTGTAAATGTGTAAGGCCTTGGACAAATACCCAGCCTATATTGTCTCTTTAGACTTATTAATGCATCAAGTTATTATGTGACCCACACTTCACATAATAATTACCATGGAATCATTATATGTATGAACTATAATACTTACTCAATATCCCATAACCATTAACATTCATTTTTAGATGAACAAGTATGTGGAATATCAATTAATTTCATAGTTAAAATGATAATAATATATCAAGAGAAATATATCAAATTTTATCATTAGTGTATATCCTAATTAAATCATAATATTTATATTTTTTTACATGACTGAAATTAAAAATAATTATCCATGGGAATTTTTGTAAGGAAAATAATATTTTCATTTTTAAATCACTTATATCAAATATATTAGTGTAAAAAACATTTGGAAGAATGACTTAATTGAAATAATTATTGTATCCTATATTGGAGACTTTAATTTAATGAATATTCATGATATTATTAAATTTCATTTGGATGGTTTCTTTTAAAATAATTACTTTGTTCTATTAATTAATAAAAATTAACATATTTAGAAAAAGATAAAAAATTATTTTCATTGAGTTATTCGAGTTTTTAAAAATGGGTAAAAAATAATTTAATAAAACATTGGAGAAAACTATATATAATTATGAAAACATTTTAATGAAAATATATAAATATAGGAAAGGTATTACTGTTTGAATTGAAAATAAATTCATGTTTCCTTTAAATATTTTTTTGATTTTGGGACTAACAAATTTTAAAAAATGGAATAAATAAATGGATATAAAATAAAAAATATTTGATGTTGATTTATTGGGTTTTAGGTAATAATATAATATAATTCCCCTAAGTAAACTTAAACATAAACAGTCTTTAATAAAGAAAATATTTTAAAATAAACAATTATATCAGGTACATGTTTCCTTATATATTCTTTTATCCTGATATAAAATAAATAAATATTTACTATAATTTCATTATATAATCTTACAAATAATTATAATATCATATATAATCCAATTATATCATTATAATTCATATTTATTTAAATTGATTATTCAAATTGTTGTTTTTATTGTTTTCCGTATTGTTTGTTATGTAAATTTTAGTTAGGTAGCTTTATTCATTGTATATTTATTGTGGTTGAATCATTTATAAAATATTAATTCTGATATATATGTAATTTATATTCATTATATACATATACATATTTATATTTTAATGTAACACATGAAAAATAAATCACAAATCTTTGGGGAATTTTTAGTCTTCACATACAAACAAGAGACACTATCATTTTTCAAAAAGTGTAATCAAATAAAGATGAATGATATATTAATGTTTTAAGGAAATAATTATTTAATTGATATCATATATATTCATTATTTCTATTTTAATGACCATCCATGTAAAATGAAGATGAATAATGAATTACACAACTTTATTGAGATGGTAAGATGTACATATACATGAGTGATTTGTCTCTTTTTACAGGTTAGAAAAGATATGGAAAATGGATTTACCATAATCATAATTGCACAGAATTATAATTATGATATTGGATCAAATATTTTAGTATATCTACATTTTTTATAGGAAGTATAGGATGCAATATATATTAGAGAGTCAATAAAAATGTTTCCCTCCTCTTTAGTAGACTTCATTTAGATCCCCTTTTAAAGATCCTTATAAATGTATTTTGGGGAATCAGTAACTCTATTTAAATTTTAGGTATGTTTAGAAGATAATTTTATAGATTTTTTTTTCTATTTGGATTATGGTAGTGAAGATAAGATATAGGAGGGGTTTTATTTTATTTATTAAGAAAACGATAGATAAATAATTAATTAAAAAATTAAATATATTATATATATATATAATTAGTGTGGAAATAAAGAACAAAAAATTTGAACATAATATGTCATAGGGTTGGGAGAAAATAATACATTCATATTTATATAAATTTTGAGTACATTTTAAATGTTTCACCTTATTAAACCAATTTTATCACATTTTAACCACAACTATGATAACAAAAAGTTTTACCGAGATAACATAAATATAAGACCAAAAATTAAAAGGTAAATAATAACCAAAATTATTCATGAATATAAAAAATATGGAATCCAGTTTATTAGATCAATTTATCTATGTTTTATAAATAAATTTTAATAAAAAAATATAGAACGCAATAAATACATTTATTATGAAAATACACAATTTAAGATTAATTTTTTTTACTTTGAAAGAAAGAAATATGTTTGTTTCCCAAAATATTCATTTTAAAATATAAATTTTTTTAAATTTTAAAGTACGATGAAAAATAACTGAATCTTAAATCCATTCTATTAAATATAAAGACCCATAAATTGGTTTTAATTTGATTAAAACATAACATGTCATCAAAAAAATAATGATTTAGTTAATAGTTTCAATGAAATTATATAATGTAAATTATTTCTCATTAAATAGAAAATTTTTTGAACACAACTCATATAATATGATGAATTCAAGTGTTGAGGGTATTTTATGGATTTACCTCATTGTTTTAAAATATTTTTAACTGGGTTACACATACAGAACTGGCACATATTTACCAATATTTCTATTTATAATGATAAAAACATATGTTGACTGAGATAAATAATATCAATTTGGAGGATAAAAAATATTTAATTCATTTAGTAATATTATTTTCTTTATTAGTGGCTAAATTAATTGTATTATATCTATGTAAAACCAAATGAAAACTATTTTTTTGAAAAATATATTTTTAATCTTAAAAATGAAGTTATAACAAAATATTGTATAATGTAGAGTAATATATAATAAATTATATTTTATATAATTCATGGTGAATTAATTTAATTTAAGATAAATAAAATGTATATTTATGTTTTTAAAATATATGATTTAAAGAAAATAAATTTTAATTTTACAGAAATCAAAATTTTAACTATTCATTGAAATGTATTTATTTTATGAGAACTCTAAAAAATTGACACTAATATAATGTTTGTATGATGAATTCAAAAATTATAATAATTTTTAGAATTAATATTTTAATAAATTGATCTACGTAATTATAATATTCCTACATAAAAGTTAATAAAAACTAATTTTAAAGAAGGCATAATTTTTAAGCGTAAAATAATTTTACAAAAAATTGAGTACATATTGATTAGTACTATATTTTTTTTGTAGAAGAAATATATAATTTTTTTATAACATGTATATTACCATTCATGTTTACTTTTTAATGGTTTAGTTATAATAGTTATATTTTAATAATAAAATTTGTATAGTATATCATCATTTTCAAAATGATTAGGGTTGAATGTTAAGAACGATATAAAGAGTTTTATTACTAAATCTTATGAGTGTTAAAATAATAATATATATAATGAATGACACCAATTCCTTTATCATTTTATATTCCCCCAAAAAATATTATTCCCTCTCCCTTTCTCATATAAAAAGGTTCCTTTTGAAGATATATATGATGGACCTCCCATAGGCTTTGATGACACTACCATCAATGAATCTCAACTATGTTTATGTATGTGGGAATAAAAGGTATAAAATAAGTTAAAATAAAAAACAATTATGCGTGTGTAAATTAATTGGTGGCTATTTTAGTTTCATATTGAGTATATCTCTGATATAAGTTCCACTATTTCTGCTACAATCTTGTTTAAAAAACATCTATATTAATATTATATTAAAGTAAAAAAATAAAATTATGGATAGTGGAAAATTCAATTCGGTCACCCCTAAGAGATTTTGCGTTTATATTATATACAACTAGGAAATTATAGTGATAATACCAAATTTCAATGAGTATTTGTTTTGATAAAAAATGATAATTATAGTTTTTCTATGGTGAATCAATGAAAAATTATCAATCAACTCTTCTCATAAATGTATATTATTCAACCCTGGGTAATTATGTTCATGGTAAAACATGATATAAAATTTATCTTCTTTATTTAAATATATATTATTTATTAAAATGTGGGATACCAAATGGTGATAAGAATAAATCTCTTCATGAAATATCCATTGTAAGATTTCTTCAACAATATAATTGCTCAGTTAATTTTTTATAAAGAGCATATTACCCATTATCCATATCAATGGTATTCTAATTATTATCTAAATATAAATTTTCAATGAAATTGTAGTCATCACTAAATTAATTTTAGATAAAATTTTATATAAATCATGTCAATAAATGAAAATTTCCCTATAGTGGAGTGACCATAATCTCTTCATCCTTGCACAGTGCCTCTTGGAGGCATGTTTTCATAGGAGGCATGTAGTAAATATCGTTCATATATTTTTTAAATTTGATAATATTAAATTATATACTTTTATATATATAGTGGGGAACATTGGTGTGGTTTTTTATTCAATGATACACGAATCATATATAATGGTATTTTTTATAAGATTATTCCAATTTTAATCTAAGGATTATTGAACTCCTAATATAACATTTCAATGTAATTATTCTTCTATTAACTGCACTAGACATATAAGGTAATGGTTTGCAGTTGATGAGAAATATTATTATTCTTCACATCCTCATGTTATTAAATATCAAATTAAAGAAGGGACCCCTCATATTTTCAAATTTTTTTAATAAATTATTTCATTAGTTACTGATCATTATATAGATAGAGGTTTTTTACGTTATCCAATTTTAACCCTCGCGCCATTTATAGTGACATATAATTTTCATAAATCAATATTTCATATTATTATTTGAATATTAATTACATAGAATAATTATCAGTGGTAAAATAATATATATGTAGTATCATTAGAAACGTGGATACATAAACAGATTCACCATAAGTGAACTACATCAACTATTACTATGTTATTCATAACTAGCCACCTTAACAGACATATCATTATTACTAAATTTATTCCTCTCTTGGGGGAAAGAAACATAATAATGGGTGGTTTAGATGCCTAGTAAGGGATATTAATGTAGATATCAATGATCACATAAACATAACATGAGTATAAGGTATTGAGAATATGAGCATTACATTTGACAACCATGCCATGCATATCATAGATCTTAATCTTGAGTCATTGAATAATTACTACAAGTTAATAATAAATGAACCATAAAAAAATTAAATAAAATGAGACATAAGATAATTAAATTTGAAGAAGGCCTAATTTTTTTGTTTACGAAAAACAGTATAAGATCATATACCTAGTAGTGAAGGATCACTTCTAAGACAATAATTGTTTATTGGTTTCAGTCTTTAAACCAACGTTTTAGTCAAGATTCAATCCAAAGGCTGTTAGAGTGGATAGATTCCCAAAAAACAACTAATTAAATAACCATTATACCATTTTTTATCAAATGACATGTGCTTATTTAACCAATTCATTAAAGAGATATTTATTTCTATGCCAAATTGACAAATAATGAAAACCATGCATATGTATGCCAGAAGATCATAAAACATTCATCTTATCGTTACACGTTAAAAATATAGAGGTATTATAGACATATTTTTATCATAATTATAAACCATAAAGATAAATAATAATGATGGTCTCCTTGATTTATATCCCCTATATATCATAAATAATATAAAAGGATGTTATCACAAATAAAAATTTTCATTAAAATATCAATTGTATAATTTTTTGAGGGAAATAAAATTTTCTCGTTGAAATAAATTTTTTAAAAACTAAATATTCCTCAAATATTAATGAATAAAGTTATGTTTTTTATGAAATTATAAAATGTATAAAGGATGATTCAATGTGTTGAGAAGCAATGAAACATAAATTTTTTTCCATGACGTATACGTAAAAATAATGATTCCATTTATATTTTTAGTTTTTTATATATTCTTTTCATGAAATTCAAATGAAGATCACATTGAATTTTTTTATATATTATAAAAAATTGGTAAAAATTAAAATATAAATTAATTAGAAAATAGAAAACTTTGTTGAAAATATTTTAACTATTTCATTTTTCATTGGAGTTCTGGTTTGGGAATTATTATACATGTATTTTGATCATGATTCCATAATATTATTAATTTTAATAATTGTATTAATATAATATATATTTATTAGATATATATTTATAATCATCCATAAAAGGAATATTTAGAAAAAATTAATGACATAATTCATGGAGATGGTAAGATATACCTATCAATGAATACTAATTTCCCACTTAGATGGATGGAATAAAAGAAATGTAATTATTAATTGACCATTATAGAATAATTATTATATCATATATTTCATATATATTCATTAAATATAACCGTATCACCATATATGTTTAATGACAATTAAAAATGAAACACATCACCATATGGGTGTAGTAGTCCACTTATACACATGAGAATCATTTCTATTTCCAAAAATATTCGGAGAAAAGATGATATATGTGATATAATAATTAAATAAGTATAATTATATCATAAATAACCTAAATATAATTTTCTATATATCATTATATCCATCAGTGAGATGCGATGATAGAAAATGAATTATATCTGTTCGTGAGACAGAAGTCCACTATAGACACGAATAACCATTTCACATCTAATTTAATGGAATATGAGAAGGATATATATGATTAAATTAACATAATAATGCATCAGTGTACAGATGATATATTTTATTTTAAATTCATATAGTCGGAAGAATATTTTATGGAGTTTTAAGTATAAATAAAAGAAAATTTCAGTTAAGAACGACTCCACTTCATTGGACTACCACAATAGGGTTAAACTGAAATCCTTTCTAGGCGGGTTTTATAATCAAAATAAGTCCTGCACAATGTGGGATTGAAATTAATAAGGATATTCACATTTATATTCACTAAACCAAAACACTTTTATCTATTAATAAAATAGGAGAGCATGATCCATTTTATTAGTGGGGTGAGGGGTACTTTTTGAATTTTATAAAATGTTAAATTAATACAAAATAATTTTCAGTGATAAAAATATCCAAAATGATATAATTAAAATATATTATCATTATAGATATATATCTTATCATTAAATAAAATTTATATTTATTTCTAATATGTTTTATCCCATATCATTTTTTTTGATCCCTAATTCCACTTTTTTCAAGTTATCAAGGTAATAACAATTTTTACTTTTTAGGTGTCAATATAGTTAATTTTAAAGGATACAGGGACAAAAAATGGACCATGGATGTTATTGTAAGCCATAATAACATTATTTTTCTGAGGATAACATTTTTTTAATATTAGATAATTTACTAGAATATTATTTAAAAAATAATTTCACTATTATCAATTTGGATGTATTTATTTAATAAGACTCTAAAGGAAATATGAAAGAAATAGAATAAAAAAAAATTACATCAGAACAACTATAATAATATATTTATTTTAAAAATATTTTTGGAACACATTAGTCCAATAATGTTATATTAATTTTATTATTTTCATAATTCATTAATTTTATGGTTGTAGTAATGAAATAAATATTGTGTCATCATTTCCTGATCACCTAATGTAATTATTTAATTTATAAAAAATAGAAATAAATTACCACGATAAAAAAATTATTTATATGTCAAATTAACTATTTTAAAAAAATATATGTTATTTTTATCCCAATCAAAAATATTTTATACAAAAAATAAACAAGTGAGACTTTTTTCATTATATTTTACTTAAATATTACAAAGGTCCAAACAAAAAAATATCGAACAAAATGGAAATATATTAAGGAATTGGGTGTAAGTGGCATAACATCAGAAATTAAATAGTTTAAAGGTATGTGTTAGGGACAATTTTTAATTTCCTATAATATAATTTTTGACCTTAATTACCCAATTTACTCTTATCATGGTGAAAATTATTTCATATGGTTATTATTTATAATGACAAAAAACATAAGGGATTTATTTTCGAAATTTTTACCTATTCATTAAAAATATCTAATTAAAAATTATTTATTCAATTAAATTAATTATTTTAATTTAATTTAAATTTAAACATGACAACTTTGGTGAAAGTATATAATTTATGATAAATAAATTTTTAAAGGAAATATGTTTTTCATTGAAACTATGATTTTTAATCTTCATTATATTAATATTAATTAATTTATATAGTTATAAAATATATAAATTAAATTTAAATATTTATTAATTAACCGTTATTTTAGTTAAATAAAAATAATATCATTATGAACCTAAAATCATCTTTCAAAAGAAATGTGTTTTAATCATAAAAAATGTTTTATAACAAAATCATGAAAATTTATTATTAAAATGACATTAATTATATATTTATATATAAAATTTATCATTTCTAAAATTATTACCCTATACAGCAAGTAATGATTCTTTTTAATTAGATGATTTAAGAAAAAGAAATAAAATTTCTAAATAAATAGTTATAATTTTTAGTTTTCAATGAAAACCCATTTTTGTAGAAAATTCAAAATATTTTAAAATGAAAGAAATTCAATATATGTTAATTTGGATAAGTTTATTTCAAAATTATTTAGTTTTTATAAATTAATATTTCTATTTTTAAAAATTTATTCTATCTACCTTTCACAAAAAGAAATAAAAATCTATTTTGAAGGATACATATTTTTGAAAAAATGACATTAATAATACAAAATTATTATTTAATAACTGATAATTAATGATTTAGTTATCTAGTTTATTTAATATATTTCAAATTTTTTTCTAAATATTCATTCAATCTAATTTAACGGTTAGGTTATAATGGTTGTATGAAAATAATAATATGTCATGGTTTGTTTAATCATTGTTCTGGGTGTTGTATACTTTGTCGAATATAATTTTTGTCTTTTAAAATATCGGGGTGTTACATACATTATCTAAACATTGATCTCCAGAAAATGGATACAACAAACAATGTTAAATTCTTAATTCTCGTATCAGTTGTATATACATGCATAATATAATTTTTATTTGGATAAAATAATTGATTTATTTGGTTGAAAAAATAATGTAATATTAAATAAAATAAAATAATAATAAATTTACACATAGAAAAAATTACATATATCATTAAAACAATTAATTTAAATTTGTTAGAGGACTTTTAATTATGATAAAAGAATACATTTTATTTTTTTTTCTAAGAGAACAATATAGTAAATAACCTCACTATAAATTATAAGGTTGATTGATATAAAACCCAATGTGTCAATATTTTATTATCTTTATGTTTGTGTTTTTAATTTTGTAGAATAGTAGGTTGTGTTTAGAAATTTTTAATAAATAATTGAAATTAATGATGTAAAAAATGCAGTTGAAATGTTTTACTCATGGGACTAGTACTAATGATCTCCTTCACAATCACATATTTATTTTACTAATTCTCACTCAATGATCATACTCTGTTATATGTGTGATCAACCATTAATATACTATTCATGTTCTGAATTCCAAACAGACCCATGGATCCTTTAGTTTAATTTACAACAACCTTATATTCTGGATAATAATTAATATAATTATCAAATGAAGTAATTTCCCAAATGACCCCAAAGAATAAAATTTTATCCATTGAATACCCATCCCTTTGGATTCATCATATACTTGTTTAAAATTATGGGAAGGTAAAATGATTCTATATTTGGAGAATAAAACAAATTAGGACATAAAAATGAGAGACATATTAATTAACATCTGACCCTTACATCATTTTACATCCATATATGTTAGATAAGATGTTTAATTTAATGTGTTTGTGACTCTATAAACTGAGGAATCCTCTCTATCAACAACCATCTTCTCAGATATCCATTATATTAGAGGTTAGTGTTCATGCCATTGAAATAGAAAACAATGAAGAAAAATGAAAAATAATATATTTTAATTCAATGAATATAATTTAGAAAATTAATATAATCACTAATAGGGAAGCCATATTATAGTGGACTCCCTATATATTAATACACAACTTGAAAACACTAAATGTCTCATTTTTTATTTAATAAGGTTCATGTTTCACTGAATTATCACCCATGAGAATCTCTTTCTACCCCAAATATCATTTTCTATTTTGAATAATTATGAAAGTGTTACTTAATCCAATTAGATAAGTAAATATATATTCATTATTTCTTATTTTTTATGGTACATTTATATATCCTACATGGAAAAGAGTCAGCATTAGTGAAACATATTTCTTATCCTACATCTAGATAGATGATTTTTCTAATTTTATCAATTTCAAAACCCATACATTCATCTACATAATTCATAATAAGGTTATTGTTTTCACAGATATCGAGTTTCGATTGTATCCTGCATTACTGCATTATATCCGGAGAAATGTGTGAAAACCATACATATCATATACATTCCCTAAATAACTCTTATAAAGAAATATTATTTCTCTATTTATTTATACATGTATGGTGATTATCTATATATAACATGATTTATTTCTTATTTAATGACATACATATTGGTGAGATCTTTAGAATCAGTGGAATGTGTAGATTGTTTATAAAAATAGTTTAATTTTTCAATAAATCTTATGTAACGTATTTATAATTATAAAGATATTATGGAATCTTTTTTACTTATATGTGTCCTGACTAGGAATAAACTATACTCCAAAAATAATTAAATAAAAAATTTCTTTATAATTTCAATAAAAATAATAATTTAATCATTACATCTAAATATTCATCCATATTTACAATCAACTACATACTATTATAAAATAAATATATTGTTATTATTGTTCATATATTATCATAATATAGGTAATATAAGAAATTAATTATGGTGAAAGATACTTTATTTTTATATAAGGTATAATGTTGAATTAATGTCATATACCATAATAATTGATACAAAATTAGGAAGAATTAATGGAAAAGTATTTAAATTCCCATATTGTAATAATAGGATATGTGATGCAGAACTATTATGAAATTTTCTAGTCCTTAAGAAGGTAAAACGTGACCTTATTATTGTAAGAGACTATTTAATAAATTAAGACACTCAAATAGATTGCTATAAACATAGGGACCTATTCATTTCACATGATGGTATTTTTTCATTCTTCTTCTATACAACGTGATATTAATTGATGAACGATTTGTTTATTTTTCTTAAATGAACATATTATAAGTTATGGGTATATTTATTTAAATAGTTAAAAAAGATATCATATTATAAAACACTTTATTGATAGGTACCCAGATATACCTCCCAATAATCACTCTGAAATATCCAAAAAACAATATTTAAATTTTATTATTTTCTTTTTCATGCAGGAATAATAATTTATATACCTTCATAGCATATATAACTAGTGAAATTGTGGGATTAAAGAATGAGTTTTGAAATCTGTAGAACATGTGATACATTATACAATGAAATTCCCCATAGGATGTACAAGTATTATCATTTAAGATTGTCAATATATGTTTACATATACTTATTAAATGATGAATTATGAATCAAGTGATAAAAATGAAAAAATATCATTCACTATATATTTATGATTTATTTTATAAACTAAATAGACCGTGATAGTCATCTATGATTTATTTTTTCTCCACATAAAACTGTCTAATTTTAAGGGAGGATTACATGACATATAAATCCATTTATAGTCATAGCGGTATTATATGTTTTTTTCCATCCAATTTAGTGTGACTTGTTCACATACTATGTTAATAGAATTAATTATTTTAACATTCGATAAGTATTTTGAGAAATTTTTTGTCGTATTAATAGAAATAATATTTATTTATTCGACATAAAAATACAATCATAAATGATATCTAGAAGTTATTATTGTTTTTAGGATGATAAGTTATAAAAAATTTCCCTAAATACCAGCTTTTGAATCAAGTTGTGATATTTTTTGGAACTTTTGTTTCATATAAATTATGATATATTTACTTTAATGTATTAAAAGGTTTTTTTACATTAGGAGATACCAAAAAACATTTTTATATTAATATTTTTAGTATACTGTGATTTTATAAGAGGATTATTATATATTTATTATTATTTTTATTCACCAATGATATATTTTACTCAAAAAAGTGATTGAGTTGAGTGTTATGTAAATTTATACATAGATATTGAAGAATAAAATACAAGATTTACTTCAGTGAGAACGCTTACACTAAAATAATATGAGAAGTGTTTGGATACATCTTTATAAATGGAGGTATTATCATGTGATATGGTTAAAGAATTACGAAACCACATAAATTATTTATCTAATATATGATTTAATTATAGATTTAGTGGTTTATGCATTGAATATATTAAGAAGTTATCACATTAAAAAAATGTTCATGATGTAAAAAAATTATAATAACATAAAATATATCTCCTAACAACATGATATCAATATTCAAAGATTAATGTTGTTAGATTATAATTAGAAAATTGATTTTGAACAATCATATACTCTTTGAAAACAAAATATCATAACTAATGCATTAATTAGGAATACTAAGGCCCAAAATATATTAGGGGTTGAATTATAGGGGAAATTACTGGATATGTTTTATAAGATTTTACTTAGGGATAAATGTAATAGATAATGTTTTAGTAATTTATAGAATTGTTGTTAATAAGATAACATTAGACTAAATTAATGTGTAATAGGATTTTTTCATACAATGTGAGGTACACGTTAATCATTTTATTTTGGAGATATCACTAATGGGGGTAGGTTCGATTTGGATTTGATAATTTACTTCAATGTGTGAATGATTGTTTCTATACCATATTATAATGTATTAATTAGTTTATCTCATCATTTGAGTTGGACATTGACTTCATTTAATATAAAAATATACATTAACATCAATGTGATATTTAGATCACTTTTTATATGGATGGAAGTCAGGAATTATATTTCATGATGCTCAATCTATTAAGATGTGAAGGTAAAACAACAATGACCATCTCACTTAGTATATCCATTAACTATGATGGATTAGATATTACAGACTTTGTGATATGATTACTAATTTCTCACTTAAAAAATAATTTTACTTTTGATGTGGGAGATTAAATCATGAATTTGTTAAACTTCTTTCTAATAAGGTAAAATAAACATATTGGGAACCTTAGTAAAATTTCTATGAATTTTATTAAAAATATTCTTGGATTTATAAGGTTTTCATTATTTATAAATATCCCTATTTTAGATCATTATTATATAAGGTACTTCATTATTTATTCATATTCAGTGCATATTGATTATATATTTACATTCTTAGATAAATAGATATATTGAGGATGCTATAAATATTCTTTTAAGCATGATTTATGATTGCATTATTGATTTTAAAAAATATTTGGAATGTAAATTATCATTGGGGGAATTTGACTATAAAAAAAATTAATGATTTTCAATCCATAAGTAACTATTTGATGTCTAGTATGGAAAAATTGTTATTGAACCATGACATGGGTGGAAATGGTAAAATATTATCATATTAAACAATTTATTATACAATATAAACTGATATAATTAAAATTATTTGAAATAATATTGAGATAATAAAAAATCTATTGAATTCATATGCTGATCAATGATTATTACACATTCAATTTCATGTATGTTATCATATCTTATTTTGAGTTTCAAGTTTTCTATGACTCTAAATACATGTAAATAATTTGAATATATCACAATATTAAGTAGATTTTTTTAAATTTTATAATAGATTATTGAACTAACCTAACATTTTGAATTACCACTATGATATGGATTGATTAACAGTGTCTTCTTATCTCTCAATTGAATATTGATTTATATGATATATATTTCATTCACAAAAATTTGCGGAGTTGGAACCTGATATTACTTTTATAGAATTAACTATTAAAATTTTGGCCCAAAAGAAAATGGTTTTAAGGGAAAGCATATTTCTCTTGTTTGCGTGTTAGAGAAACAAAAAAAACTTCTATGAGAAAATATGGGATAAGGTAAATCATATTTAAAATTAGTATTGATGAAATTTTTATAAATTAACTTTCTTTTTGAAGGAAAATATTTTTATTTAGAGAATTATAACACATATATTGTTGTCATTATTAAATAATAATGATTATTGTATCAATTTATATGTTGAATACTTAGTGGCATAGAATGAGATTAAATATATTTTTATCTAAAATTAGAAGTTCTTTTGTTTTCATATGGTTATTTCTAGTTAAATATTATTGTTAGTTAAAGAATTTTTATATCATAATTAAGATGTGAATTTTGATGTTGACATTTTTAAAAATGATATAATTGGGCCGATTAAGGTAACATTAAAGGTTTTGTTGATTTTGATTTTATGTTTCATAGAACTGTGATGTTTATTTAACATGTATTTTATTATAAATGAAAATATTATATAAATAGTGGGTCTACCATATCTTATAAAGGAGGGAGATAGAGGTATTTAAATATTGGATGCTAATATAAGATATTTAAGATATGTGCTTAACATTGGAAATTAAAATATTTAATGGAGTATTCTTGAATCATTATTAAATTTTCCATGAATTTATAATGAATTACATAGATTTATTTTTATATAAATAAAGTACTAAATCAAAATAATTTACTCTTTATGATATCTCAATTTTCTTCTTTTTTGAATGATTAAGATTAGACATATAAATAGATATAATGTGTTCAATGAAAAGGGATCAATTAGATAAATTCAGTATATATAATATATTATTCAATATATTTTATTTAAATTATTTTTAGTGGTAATGATTTTCCAAGTCCTTATTATCATAAATTTTATATCCACATATTTTTGGAATGAAATTTAGTTTTATGATTAATATTTTTTAAACATATCATTAAATCTCTATTAGATAATTAATGTGACTTATAAAACCATAGTAATATGTTAAAAAATGTATAAGAAATTTTTTAATATGTACAACCAAACATAAAAATCTCATGTTGTATAATGAGAGTCGAGTTTCGTAAAATAATGGGGGGAAACCTGTGTAATTATATGATTGTGGGTTGAGTCATAAAAACCTTTATTTTAAGATTTAGTGTAACATTTTTTATATAGAATTATAATTTAGTTAATATTAATTAATTTCATACTATTATATTAAGATTATGTCTTTACAGTGAAATCATGACTATTATTTTATTTCTATTAATAAGATAGATTGTTGTCATTCAATTATTAATTAAATTTTATATGGTTTATGGGTTTCTTTTAGAAATATTTCATTATAAAATTTTATGCAAATATTTTGAAACAGTTTAATTAACTATTACAATTTATATTAGACACTCTTGGTTATATTTAAGAGATTTTTGAAAATTTTATCAACTTTACAATCATTCCCAATCTATGTACTATAGTAGATATATTGTTGTGGTTGGACATGATTCATGAAAAACTTCATTCTTCATCATTCGGGAGATATAAATCCATGACATGGATATGATATGAGGGGATTTTTCAGGAGTATTAAGTCACATAATCATCTATTTTTTATGTTCATTGTTTAAAATTATGTTATTTTTTTAAATCATATGGATTTCCACTATAACATTTGGATTTTACAATTTTTTGAAAAATGATTTTTTATATACTTAAATTAAGTATATATTTTATTATAATGGTAATGATAAATCATGAATGATTATTTTTATTTGCAATAACTAATTTCTAGCCATTGGTAACTATGGGGATCCTTGATAGCCTACCGTGTTCCATTTTAGGTCTCACTATTTAGGTACTCTAGTGGATTTGTTACATTAGTAGAGATAATTATTAAGGAATCCTAGGATATGAAATCATTTTTTTGGAATTTTGAATATTCACCAAGAGAACATATAAACTTATATGTTATAATTATTTAGTTATTTCAATTCCATAATTTGGTGGTGTTCTTATTTCCTTTAGGATTAGATTTCTGGTTCAATATTGCATTCAGTAGGTAACCCTACCTGTACTCTACTAATATTTTGGTGTATGGTATAATATTATCATGTAGTACAATTAGATTCTACCTAAACAACATTATATTAAAACTAGTCGTTTTTATAAAACTAATAAAAATCATGGTTTTTATTTGTATGTGTTATGATTTCATTATATTTTTTATGTTTATTTTCTTCATATTCCTTATATTATATTGTGATGGTATATTAGTTATGACAAATTATTCAAAAAAAATGACACCCTCTATGAAAAATATGATATTATTATCATATATATACATATATTAGAATGTCTGATAGTTTTTTGGATTGGTAATAATGTTTTAAATTTTTTTTAGGAGTCTCGAGTCACAGATTTATAGTTCCTATGAAATTAAGTTGTTACACTTATGATACATATATATGGTCTTCTGTTTTAATGAGGGGATGGTAAATATATATATATATATATATAATATGTATTTTTAGATTATTGAATTCATTAATGATGGGAGAATGAGTTTCCATGTACATACCATATATACGTATACAAGTATACACTAGATACACATCACACACACACACACACTTATATTACAAGATGTGAACTGTGCTACCATGGCGTTGATTAGGATGGGAACTGAGGATCCCAAAATCTTATTAATGATATATATTTCAATTATAGATGGGAACTGATGTTATTTAACTCATTTTCATGGTACTTTGCTAAAACTAAATTTTATTATTGTTCCTTATAAACCTATTATGTTCTCCATATGTATCAACTGGTGTGAAGGTTCTCGAACATGAATTTTGGGTGTGTCTCAAAGAAGGTATAAATGATTTACTTTTTTCTTATTTAATATATATAATCACACTCCCAATATTATGTAATAATTTAATTTTATAATAATTTTATGATATTATTGTGTTATATACTTTGATTTTCCATCCCACATTATACTAGTAATACATTTCCATGTTCTTATTATAGATAGGTGGTTGTTTAGTGGTGAATACATATTTAGAATAATTTAACAATACCCCACAATTTTCATACTAGGTTATATAAAGATACTGTTATGCAGGACCTGGGAAAAGTGAATAAATTTTATAACACCATGATATATAAATATATTATTACCATTATATAAGGCAATGTTTTCGGTAGCTTACTCTACATACTACACTAAAACTAAAAAACCATGATAAATTTAGATAATGTATAATTATATAAGAAAATATATTTTATCATAAATGTCTAATTGGGGGGATGGAATAACAGTAAATACATTATGAAATATAAGAATAATCTAAATAAATTTTAATTATATATTATCAATAAATCAATTAGTTTTCCTAAAATGACTAATAAGATCATTTATTATTTAGTGGCATATTATTCAAAAAAATATCATATTTATATTATATGAATTTCATTTTACAGAAATTTATGAAAACTGATGATAAATAATTATTGATATTAATAATTGGATAACACTAATTCAGTTGGTAAATTATATAAAATTAAAATATTTACATTTAATATTTGAAATTTTTATTTTTTAGAAAAATTCATTTTCAATTTAATTTATGATTTCAATAAACAAGTAATTAAATATTTTTGAAATTTTAAATTATAAAATAAAAAATAATAATTGAATTCTTCTTACAAAAAGTAACTAGTTAAATATTTTTGATTTTATTTGATTTTTTTTGTTTTTAGTAAAAAATCATTCATTATGAAATTTGTAATTTATATGGTTTTATTGGTATATAATAATGTTCTATAATATTATGAAAACATCTTGGGTTGTTAAATAGGAATATTAGGAATAAATTATGAGTTTTAAAATATTCTATGAGATTATAAATTTTTTGTTCCACATTTTCAGAAAAAAATCCAAATATTAGTTTAGTAAAAATTTATTTTTAGACTTTTCATTATATTGAAAATATTCGAGTGAAATTTAGTAGTTTAATTTTATCTGTTGAAGCAAAAAAAATTTAAAAAATAAATCAATTTATTCCATTAAAATTATTATTCAGGGTAAAATATTCTTAAATATATATTTATACATATTTTATTTTAAAAAAATACTTTTATATTATTTTGGGGGTTTGTTTTAAAACTAAAATTTCACACCATTAATATTTTATTTTATTGAATGAATTTATACTAAAAAATTATAAGTATTAAAATATATAAATAGTAAATGGTTTTTCTTTTTCATTATAATTATTTTCTAAGGGTAAAATTTAGCTACAATGATCAAATGTAAATTTGGGAAAAAGTTAGTAGTTAAAAGGAAAATATCTAAATAACTCAATGTTTACTAAAAATAGAATAGTTGAGATAAGTTTCACCCCCATGCTATTTCACCATGTATTTTGATTATTTCAAATTGTTGACCTTGAAATAGTAACATCAAATTAATGAAATTTCATGGGTGCTGTCGAAAGGGCCCATCTCTTGAAATATAAAAAAGAAACACCACCCCTGATAAGAGACATGTATTTATTAAATTTATCAAAGAAAATATACATATTTATTCCTTATATAACCTATCCCATTCTCAAAATCTTTTATAGACAATCAGTTATCACAAGGCCTTAATTTACAAGGAGATTATAAAGGGAGATTGAGTTCTCCAATGCATGTATTATGAACTACATAGATTTTCCTCCTATTAATATTTATATAAAAATACTTTGGAAACAATAATATAGTCATATTAGTATAATTTATTTACTATAATGATACTATATTTATTCATAAACCCCATCCATTAATAAAAATAATATAATTGTTTTTGCTTTATCGGGACTACAACATCCACAGTGGAATATGTTTTTTCATTAACACCTTAAAAGGATGTATATAAGGGTTTTCTGAAATAAAAAATTATTATCATGAAATAGTTATGGTTCTGGTATAAATATTTATAAAATCTATATATTATATATTCAACAAATGGTAATTATTAATTTAATCAATTAAAATAAGCCTAGTAAGAGATAATCATATTATTCAAATTGTTTTATATTTATGTATCCCTTGATTCTTATTTAAATAGCTTAAATTTTTTTATATCAGGAACATAAAAATTAAACAATATCATTATGATTCTTTTATAATTATATTCTAACAAAACCGCCTCATAAACATTCATTAAATTAAGGTATATTCATGTTTAGGTATGACTAATAACGTAATTCAAGGATAATTTGAATTTTTATAATGAATTAATATGTGAAAAATATTAATAATATAATATTATAAAATTTCTTATATAATAATTTTTTTCATATTTCTTATTATTTTCTAATTAATTAACTAATAACACACCATTTGATTATCGATATTCATCGAAACATTCTTATTATCGATTTCTTCATGAAGGATAAAGAATTAAATTCTTAATAAAGATATATTAAATGTTCATAGTAACTATACATAATTCATAATAGTAATATTAATGAACTAGTCTCGACACAATTTTAGATAATAATAAAAATAGAAACAACTATTATGAAACAAGTACAAATGATCAAGATTAAGAAAACATAATGTGGAAAGTATTAAGAATTCATATCAAGGTTGACTATTTATGAAGAGTATAAGTGAAAATATATATGATAATTTATGTTAAATAATTGATTAAGATGTCTATGTTATGATACTAGTGGTTAAGATTCTTTCATTATGGTTAGTAAATGCGGTATGTGTTTAGGTCCCAAATTTCTCTCTTTAGATAATGTTTGGAATTATGAATCTAACATCATTTATTTGGTTTAAGTTCTAGATATTTAATAAATCATTTCATGATTTATCTTTTAATAATGATATTTTTTATTAAATTAAAATACCTCTAATTTATTGGTTTTTGATTTGGACATTATAAAGTCATAAGGGTTTTCTTGGACTCTATTAAAATTCATTGTGTCATAAAATATTTTGCCCACCATGTATACATTTCATAATATATTCAATTCCATTTGATATATTACTATAATTATATTTTAATTTCATGGGATTAAATAGAGACATTATTATCCATTTTATTGTAGATATTGATTTATTTATTTCCTCGTTAGTAATGAATTTTGGAAACTAAACAATCAATCATTGAGTTATAATTTCTCCCCTAGACCTATTTCATATAATCAGGGTAAATTTTTCCCTTTTATTGTGTTATATGCTGTTACCCATTAATTTTTTGATATATACATTCATATGACATAATCCATTTGGAAAATATTTTTCACTTATTAAGTTATGTTCTTTTAAATTGTAAACTTAGTTTATCTCAATGATTAATGATTATATTCTATTGTTATGGAGTTTCCCATATTTGAATTAATGTATATGGGGTGAACATCAAATTTTACATAATTTAAATTATATTTTGTTCACATATAAATTATGTTATTTTATAAATATGGGAATGGTATTAGAGTCCCATAAGTTTTTATTCAAATACATATGATTATTGGGAAGTTAACTGTATAATGTTTGATCATCCAACTTTTTTTATCTATGTTGGTTATGATCTTATTATAAATTTTTTTAGATATGACGAAACATATATGAATTTTTTTATGATAATATATCACTATCATATGTTGATCCTTATTTTCATATACATATTTCTCATTAAATAGATATCAACGATTTCTTGATTAAGATATTCTTCTGGTAATTCTATGAATGTAATTCATCACCCTTATGGTGAATGAATTTAACATAATCACATAGAGGATGAGCCTCAAAAATAAATATATATCTTATACATATCTAAAGGTTACATGTGAAAAAATTGGTATTTAGTTTATCATGCCCATTTCATCACAATATGTTGATTATGGTAACAAAGAAGTGTTAATGTTTTAATGAATGGCCTTGAAATCTTGTTTTTAATGTCCAAAATTACCAATTTCATCTCTATAATATTTCTTAAATGTTTAATCCTTGATTACTTTAGTTGTATATTTTTACATACATTGTGTTTGACATCACCCATTATTATTTTTATATTATCCAATGAAATAAAAAAAGGTTGTAAATATGATATATTTAGGAGGATATCTTGGGTGATAAAATTTATGTGAACCAATTATTACCATTTAAGTATTAAGTATTTTTATATATTAAAGGAAAAAATATATGCATGATATAACAAATATAGATTTATTAGTTTTTGATGTGTCCAAATTCTTTGAATATCTAAACATTATATGACAATTCTTATATAATATATGAAATTATAATTATTGAATTTTTAATGAAGGATGGTTATATCCACAATTTTTCAGCTGGAATTAATGTGAATATCTAAATATGGTGTTAATGGTACCAGATTTGGGAGGTTGGGTCTTGGAAATAATTTTTGGAATAAAATTAAGGTTTTAGATAAATTTTGGATTCTGTTGTGTATTAAGGATAATAAAATGTTTCAAAGGTTATGATTGATAATACTATATAACTATTTTTGAAAAAATATTATGATTTAATTTTACAAAAATTAATCACATTTTATTTTGGTATTGGGAAAATAAAATTTTGGTAAAACCCCTATGAATTTAACTCTATATATTGGATACCATTATTTAGTTCTAAAAAAGTAAGTATTATTTGGTTTTTCATATAAATAAATACTTATATGGATACTAGAATTCATATGTTGGTGTGGCCCAAATTCAACATAGTATAATCACCCCAAGAAGGGTTAGTTGAGAATAAAATCAATCATTACTCAAATGACCAATGGCTTTGACTAAGAAAACATAGTGGGTGAGACAATCCTCAAGGATATGACTAGTTAATAAAATTTTATTTATGAAAAATTATGAAGGATTTAATAGTGATGTTAGCTAATTAGTTTAGATAATGTAATTGAGTAATTTCCATGATATCCAATGTTGTAAAAAAAGTCATTTGATGATCCAAAATATCATAATTAAAAAAAATTGTAAGGGAAGAAAAATTTAAAAATATGTTTTTATTTTCATATTTTGGATATAATAATGAAAATATTAGTTTCTGTATTTCGGTGATACAAGATCAAGAAAATCAAGTAGAGAAAGGACTATTTTAAGAAGACACTATGTCTCCTAAACAAATTAGGGAACCTACTTAAATGGTTTGGAATAATATTTTATTCATTTTATGATATAAACAACTGGGTTTCCCAATAGAACCATAGGTTGTGTTAATTTTATTTTCTTGAATCTCCTAGATAATTTCATTATTGAGTGCTATTTACCAATAATAAATTTTTATATGCTAATGTTTATGAGGATTATGTGAACCATCTACGGATTATTCTTCTGTAGGATTATATTAAATGTATTGGTGACATATGATAAATGGAAATTCTATCTTCAAAAAGTTATTTTATAATAATCTTATATTTTTAAAGATATTAGTTGGAGAAGAGGAATTGAGTAATGGATGAATATTAAGTTTAATATACACATGACATTTAGATAATAAAGGGTGGTTTTTTAGATAATAATCATAGATATTGTTTTGGTAAAATTTGAATTGAAAAATTATTAATGATACTTTGGGGTAATTTCAACACTTTTTTTCAATTATGATCTATATTTACTATATGTGAAGTTATTAACATGTAGTTATTAATATTTTAGTGTAAAATATAGAGTTAATTTCTCATATGAATATATAACTTCACAGTGAATTTTTTTACATTTAGATTAAAATATGTTTTTGGGACGATATGTTATTGAGAGTATATGGTTATGGTATATAAAAACATGGGTATATTATTATAAGAATTATTTATATTTTGTGAGGAAGGATAAAGTGGGTTTCAAGAACATATATTTAAATTGTGTTTTAGTTTATATTATTTTATGAAATTTAATGGTATATTTTAATTTTTATTTTAAAGATTATGTAAATAAGTGTGGTAGTTCCAAAATAGAAGCGACAAATTCTTTACTATTCATGATATATTTTAAAATGACAGTGAAGTTTGATTAATTTAGTATAATATTAGTTAATACATAAGATATATCATCTAACATTATATTTTAATAATGTGTTACATCATGAGGATAGATTTATTTTTGTTTATTTCCAATCATTTATTTATTTTGATTGTAACACTTGTTATGCCCTTTTTTTGTAGTAATGGATAGAACAATAAGGAACCATGGGTGTGAGTTAAATTTCAATGAAATCATGTTGAACAACCCATATATGATTGTGATGGAGTGATAAACTTTGAAATTGTGAAAAAACATTCAATAATGACATATTATTAATAATGTGAAATAAATTAATTCTCAAATACATCAAGGAAGTGAAAGATGGAGTCTCATGAATGAACAAGTGTTGAATATTATGACATAATGAAGAATAATTTTCATAAATGTAAAAAATTTAGGAAGACTCATTGAAAAGTTTTCATTTAAGGTAACAATAAATTAAATAAGTGTGGATATATAGGTTATCAGACTCACATGTTTAAATGAAAGAGGGAAGCTACAAAAATATTTTACTTTAATTACAAGTGTGTTGCGAATTATGTGACATAAGGTTCTTATCCCCCGCACAATGTGGTAGAAGATAAAAAATAACTCTGAAAATTCATATAAAACATATACTAGTGAATAATGTTGTGACTTTTAAATATCAATTTTATATTATCCTAATCAATATATGTTTTTAATAACTAATGGATGTTGGGTTATATAAAAACAGTAGTAGTTTAATTATCATATATATCATTTTAAGGATTTTATGATGTTATTCCACATGTATTGAGTTCTATATCACTTTTTATAATTCAATGTTTAATTGTGAATGGGTTATCTCTCATTATAAAGATAATATTTTTATGTATCATATAAATAAATCTCATTCCACTCACAAAATAAACCCATGTCCATATAATGTTGTATGATAAAATATGTGTTTGACATAGAAATTACTCTAATCATATGTTTCTAATTTTGAGTGCATGATTTATTAAGGGGGTAATGTTACACATCATGTTATAATAATATAATTACCTTTAAATAATTCAATGTTGTTGATAGATTCATCGACATGGAAAACCAAACATAAATAAAAATTTGATATATTTGTATAATATATAATTTTTATGTATGTTTTTTAAAATGATTATGTTGAATTATAGGGAATGAAAGTGAGTGATATTTAATGCGATAAATGAATAGTTCATATAAATAATACATTGAATATAAAAGAAACTTCATTTATATTACCAAATATGACAAATTAGAGATTTTTTTTCGAGATGTGTATTTATAATAAATTTAAATTTTATAAAATATATATATTTTTTAGGAAATATATGATTAATGAAGATAAATAATGACTGATATAAATAATTAGTAAACCATAATTTAGTTGGTAAATGATAAAAATCTAAATTAAGAATGTTAATCTTTTAAAATGTTATTTTCAAAAAATAATATTTTCAGTTTTATATTATAAGGTTATTAAAAAAATTCATTTTCAATTTTACTAATTTAAAATTAAAAAAATAAAATTAATTTTTAACCCCCTTAATCAGAAATGAATTTGTATAATTTTTTGATATTTTTTTATACAAGATTAGTATTGAGTCGAAAAATATGGTTTTCATGAATCTCGTAAATTCTATGAATATATCCATATATAAAAATGATATATATTATTAATAAACCCTTTAATTGAATAAATATTATTTGTTAATAATTATACGAAATTTAAAAAAATAATTGAAATTATAAATCCAATTTTAAATCTAATTAAAACTAAATTATAATTTTATTCTAATAAAAAAAAATTCATGTTGTCATTAAATAAAATATTTTAATGAGAGATCGTATTTGGTCATGACATTAAATACTCATACGATTTGGTTTTTTATATTAAATACATTTATTTGATTAACACCATTATCTATGATAATCTTAAATTTAATTTTAATGTATAAAAATGTCATTATAGTATGAAATATTTTACATGATTAAGTTTTTTTATTTTAGAATTATCATTTAACACAGTAAGCTTTTTTTGATAAAATTATGTTCAAATTTGAAATCAGAGGTATAAATTTTGGGAAAAGGGTCAATATTAATATTTTTCAATAATATTAATTTTTAGAGATTGAAATTAATTACAAAGGTTAAATGTAAATTATGATATAAGCTAAAAGTTTAAAAAAACCACAAAACATATAAATTTAATGATAAATGATCATTTGGGAAGGGTTTAAATAGACACTCACTTTCTCATACAATTTTATCCATTTTCTATCCAATGAGCATGGAATATTAAAATCACATAATTGAAATTTTATGTATGGTTCCAAATGTTATGTTCTGCACAATTTTAAAAATACAACACTTCAAACACATTATGAAATCACATATTATTATAAATTTCCCTTATGGTCAATCAAATCTCCCCTATTATTGCCCTATGTCACAACCAGAAGCTCATTTCCACCATTATTTAGCATATTACCTTAATTTATATTTAAAATTTAAGGGAAAATTTATATCTCTAATTTGAGTAATATCAAGTAATTAGATTTAATTAATAATTATAGTCATTAAAATTTATTCTAGAAAAAAATATAATTATATTAGTTTAATTTAAATAATGTAATGTTAATTTTTCTTTTCATGTACCACATCCATTAAGAAAAAATAAATTTTTTTCTATGTTGTGTGTAATTCCTCGACCATGATGAAACATATTTCATTTTCATTCACCAGCTTATATGGATGTATCAATGTGTGGTATTAAAGGATTTATATGATGATTTTGATATATTTATTGAGTTTTATGGAAAATTAGAGATCTTATTAAATATATGTTCAATAAATAAATATCTTTAATTTAATCATTCATAATAATCATAGTAATAGGATAATTTTATTTTAAATTGTTTAATATTTTTATATGTATAAATTCATCTTATAATTACTTATAATTATAAAACATGGAAACAATAGGTAGTTAAAAATATTATTATCATTCTTTTATAATGATTTTATATTAAAATAAACTCATAATCATTCATTAAATTAGAGTACAATCATGTTTTCATTAGTTCATCAACTTAATTGAATTATATAATGAATTTATATAATGAATTAATTTGGGAACATATTTACAAGTATAATTTGAATGAAATTTTTAACTACTTATTTTTTTTCAAAAGTTATATAACTATTTATTTCATTAACTCATAAAAACCATTCCATTATAAAAAATCATTAAAACATTTTTATTATTGATATCATGTCTATGGATAAACCAAACTATTCTCATGAATGAAATTTAAAACATAATAAGTAATTACAAATAATCTATAACTGATAAATTTAAAGATATATAAATTAATAATTTTTATGGAATAAAAAACATGGACACCACTATTATAGAACTATTAAAAATGAGGAATTCTATAAACACCCAAAGAGGAATATCTGAAGGAGTCATTTAGAGAATGAATATTATTTAAGTGAATAAATGAAAATAGATATGATTAAAGTTATGAATTATGTTATTAGTTGGAATACTTTTTGATACAAAAGGTAAATGTTTTTTCATGAATTTCAGGAAAATATGTAATGATTTCTGTCTCAAATAATTCCCTTAGAGAAATGTTTAGTATTATGATCCTAATTTCATCTACGTGTTGTATATTCAATATTTTTGTTAAATATTATAATGAATTATCTTTAAAACCATGTATTTAATGATAAAATATTATCCGTATATTTCAAGAATTTTTTATTCAATTTTTTTTATATATGAAAGGATTTTCATCATCTCAATTCAGATTTATTAACACATAAAACATTTTGCACACTATGTTTTCATTATATACTGTATTAACCTCCAATGGATATATTTTTACATAAAAAATTATATTTATTGTATTTAATATAAAATGTAATGATTCCATATTCATTTGGTTAATGATTTCGATGTTTCCATTGTAGTAGTGTTTTTTGGTAACTCAACCTTCATCAATTTTGTTATGATTATTATCATGAACATATTTCATACAATTTTGTTACATTTTTATCTTATATTGAGTGATAATTTATTAACACATAATTTTATAGCGATATAAATTTCTAACACATAAACCCATTGAATATTAATTATCATATCTTGGGTTATGTTATTTTACAACAATCCATATTATTTCTCATGAAATATTAAAATTAAGTTATTCCCATATTGACATACTCATTTATCCATTTCACTATAATGTGTGAAAATAATATTCAACATTATTTAGATTGGATGTTTTTCACTTAAAATATAAGTTAACTTTTAAAATGAAAAAGGTTTTGGAATTCCATATAATATTATTCTAATTGGGTAATTATTGGAATGTTAACTGCGTAATGTTTAACTATTCAACTTCTTTTTCTTGATAGTTTATGAAAAAGTTATTCATTTTATTTATGTGGTGAAAAAATGGACATTTTTTAGGATTATTTAATACTAATATTTGTTTTTTATATAACTTATTTCCAAATTTTTTTATTTAATTAGTAGAATTTTTTTATTAGTGTACATATTCATAATAGAATGATTTTCAAGGTCGTCATGATAGTTATGGTGAACACTTTGGACAGAATTAGGAGACATGTAGGGCCTAAAATTATATATTTTCTCATGGCACCAACATGTCTTCTGAGATAAACATGTTAGGTAATTTGGTGTATGTCATCCCAATTTAGTAATATGCCTTGACTGTGGTTTTGATGATATGTAAGTATCTGGAAGATGGCCTAAATAGTCAATTTTTCATATATGATATTTTACATTATATTATTATGTAATCAGTTTCATTGATATCTGTATTTTCATTTGTGTTCATACGTATAACAAGATATTGTTTTTAGGTTTATATTGGAATCTTTTGTTTAACTAATGTTGGCAATAATTTTTTTTACAATTTTTTATGAAATTTTTACATATAATGTATGTTATCCCATTAAATGAATTTTATCTAATTTATTATTATGTATCTATTATCACATTTTAGAATGAAATTTTTTAGATGTGAAATATTTAGATGTAAATCTTGTGTGTAATAATGTATGGGAGTTGATGAAAAATCCATATGGGTTATGCAGTATCAGATATATTGTCAATTTTTTGGTTTGGTGTAAAGAATATGATATTTCTTATTTCATAATGTTTCCAAATTCTCTAAATGTATACACCTGAAAGGATATTTTGGATGTAAGAGATGCAATGATTTTTATTAACATTTAAATTAATGATGGTTATATATAGAAATTTATAGTTGGTATCAATGTTAATATGTAAGGTATATGTTTATCAAACCAAATTTGATAGTGTGGGTCTAAGGAATCACATTATTAGTGTCTGGGAGTTCTAATGATATATAGAAAATTATCTGGGAGGACATTGAAGGATATAATTATCTTTAATGATAAGGTGGACTAGGGTTGTTTCCCATTCATTTTTTGGATATCATGTGTATTTGTTTTTTTTATTTGATAGATTTTTAACGTATTGAATCATGAATTACTTATATTACAGGATTATTGAAGGATTGTACTAAGAATTTTGAATAATGATAATAGTGGATTATATGAATCATTTTTGTTTGTGTTGTTTTTAGTTTTCACATTTTGGTGTGAATGTTAATATTCAAGGGATAATTTTATAATGTTTTTGCATATGTTTAGAGGATTAGTTAGATATTTAGGAGTATAAGGGATTACAGTGATAGGTATTTTATACAAATAATTATTGTAGATGGGAATATGTACCTGGTGGTATGGTATCAGTTACCAAGAGATGGTATCAATAAATGGGGAAGTCCATAGTGGACTCCCATATACTATATGTTAAGGTACATTCATTCTCATTTTCAATGGTACTTTGTACCTTCATGCTGATTATTTTAAAATAATATTTTTTTATTTTAAACATAAATCATTTTAAACACTACATTTGGTTCATTGGGAATTTCTTATTTTGGTTATATAAAAGTGGGGATGATATCCACTTATAATTTCTCCATACCTTTTCTCATCATTATTGAATTCAGATACAATGAATATTTTCAGTCTAAATAATGTTATTTATTTATCATTACCTTAATTTCAACTATATATATTATTATAATATGATTTCACACCTTATAATATTGTTATTTAAATTCAATTTCATCAAATAATAATGATAAATATTTGAGATGAAGGGATTTATTGTTGATCTAGCATGATTATTTTGAGGAGGATCATTCACGCTATTCAAGTCCTTGTTTTTAAATCTATATTTTTTGTAATTATATTCTTTGGATTTAATGAATTTATGTTTAAATTATGGACTATTTAGTCTATAAAAATTATACATTTTATGTTAGTTCATGTCAGAAATGTATTAGAAAATATATTCATAAGTTTCTTTTAGTTATTTGTTATTCATAGTTACGGATTTGATTCCATTGCGATTAAGAAGTTATGGTAAATTATTTATTCATTGTATTATAAATACCCATGATAAAGAGATGATGAGTATCTTTTCATTATATTATATTAGTAGGTGATCTCAAACCAAAATTTTATTTATTTGGAAATTCATATGTTGGACCAATAGTATATTTCAATAATATAATAAACACATAAATTATTATTTATTTAAGTATTAATGTTTATTTTTCTGAGGTATTTTTTTTATTTTATTGGAATATTTTTTTTATGGGAAGGTCTATTAAATTAAAATTATTTGTGAATTTAGTCATTTATAGGGCCTATTTTTCATCATATTTTTTGATCTGATATTATTAAGAATATTTGTTAAAAATTTTATTTTAAAATATATAGATAAAGTATATAATTGGCTTCCTTTCCATTATTGTATCAATATGTATAAAAAATTAATATTTTTTTATTGAACATGATTATTCCATTTTTCGAGTAATATTTGTATGAAAAATAATATATTTCGTAAATGACCAATAATTTTATGATGACATTTTGAAATATAATCTAATCGGAACTTGTTTACATTAACATGAGTAGTAATTTTATGAATTATATTTTGGGTTATGTAATTCTTAAAATTAATACATAAGTGAAAATTATTTATTAATCAAATTTCCTTAGTTGATATAAAAAGGTATCATTATAAATAAATTTATTTTTCACTTTTCTATAATAAATTATGAAAATAATTCCTTTTTATATGAAACATGAATTAATGATACAGAAATCAATAATAATTAACATCTTTATGTAACTTCATTGATGTAAATATTATCTTTGGTATATTTTTTTTTAAAATGAAATGTTTTAATTTTATTTATGGGGTTTATATAGAATTCATTAATGATTTATAATGAAGTTATTCTTCATTATTATTTTCTTTCATTTATAATAATGATAATTTGTTTGATCAATGTTTTAGCTTTTTAGGATTACCCCTTCTTATGTTGACATACTATTTGTACTTATATGGAATGAGAGTAGTCATTTTCACCACCATTAAATGCTTCTTAGTTTATTAATGGGAATATTAATTGGGGTTTAAATTCATTACATTATCAATTATTTTTTCTATTATTAATGATTTTTTATACAATTTGTGATTTTAATAATTATATAATTAACATTTTGCAGAAAAGATTGATTTGGGATAAATTGTTTCACTACTACTTGACCGTGGGTAATGATTTTTTATGAGTTTATAGGGGTCATACTATTATTGATCTTTATTCCTACCCATATAATTCACCAAATATCATGTCATTGGATATCATGACATTGGGAAACGTTATTATAATATTAGTTATATATTTTTATGTTTTATGAACATAGTATATTCATTTAATTTAAATATTATAGTCATTATAGTGCCTTTTTCAAATGGGTAATTTAGGAGGTTACCAAGGGAATATTTAAACAGTGCATTTTAATAGTTGTTTCTATGGGTTTTTAGATAGGTAAATATTTGGTTAGGTGTAGTAAGAAAATCCAATCCTAATATATATTCTCAAATTAACATAGGTATAAATGTTCATAATCTCAAATTAAATCATATCATTAATTAAATGATTATTTTATATGGTTAATAAATGAAAATTATTTATTAATTATTAAAACAAATGGATAAATATGATATTCATTATTAGTTTTTTTAAAATATTTCATATATATTTTTCTAATAGAATGAATTGATCAAGTATTCATGATTGATGTTTATATCTATCATACTTTGGATAATATGTATGAGTGTGTTTAGTTATTATTATTGTATGATTTAGGTTTTCTATTACTTATTAATATAACATAATTGTATTTCATTATGATATGTGTTTATATAGTTTCTACTATTATACTATATTTATTATCACATCATGATAAATTTTAAATCGGATTATTTGTTGTTTTATTTATTCATGTGACATCAAATTATAAGGTGATAATAATACAAATGGGTATATTGATGTCATATATTTATTTAGTAGGAATCAAAATTTTCTTATTATAGTTTTTCCAATATTACCATGCATTTATATTTTATATTTTTAATAAATAATATGTAATATTTTTTTGGTATGAGATGAAGTTATGTTTATCTGATAATGGATGTGCTAGTAGTTGTCTGTGAACATTGTAAAAACAATTCACAATAGGGTAATTTACCATGAAATTTATGGATAAAAATAAATTTAAAAACAAGTTATTTTCATTAATATTATTTCATGTCATTTTTTAGATATTTAGATTATCATATCATATAATAATTTTTCAAGGAATTAACATTTTTTACCAAAAGAAAATTTTGGAAGTCTACAAGAAAATATATATTATGTTTATATAAAGAAGTGTTTTAGTAGTCCATCAAATAATCAAATATTTCATGATTATAATTTTATTATTGAATTTAGTAAAAGATGATTTGAGGAAGGATAGCTAGTGAAATTGTTTCTCTATGTTTCAAGAATGAAAATAAAAAAATAATCCATTTTAGGTTTTCATCCCAATCCAACCATCCATCTCACTGGGATAGAACGAGGTAGCTCCAAGATGAATGAATGGCCCGACCGAGTTTGGAGGATAATAATGAATGTTGAGAACCTATATGTATAAAATATTTATAATTGATCAAAAATGGAGTATAGGAGGAACCATAGTGTAGGATGGCAAAAAGGTATAGAGAAGTGATAACCTAGTGGACCATGTAACTGACATAGTCTGGCTAGGTGATCTAGAATGTTTTTAAATGGGTGTATTATTTATAAAACATATAATGTTGGATTAAAAAATTTAAACCAAATTCTATCTTCATTAAATAATTTTAAAATAATCTGTATCATTAGATTATTTCTATATAAGATGTATCATCATCCCTCATGAGGTTTTCTTTCGCATCGTGAAACACATGATGAGTTCTATGAGTAATGAATTCCCAAGCCACATCAAATGATAGAACTATTATGCCCCCACCAAATCAATCTATTAGAATCTGTGATTAAATAATCCATATATATACACATAAGATTGTGTGTGAACATAAAACGTCTATATGAACATAATGTTTTTTATGAAGAATGAATGAATAATCTCTGAAAAGGTAGATCTTTCTGGTGTATTATTTAATGGAAATGTATGGAAATATATCATGGTATTAATTGTAAAAAAACTTCATAAATAAACAACATCATTCAAGTGAAAGAAATTCTATATGAATGAATATCCCCTTACAGAAAAGAGATATTCTATGATGAAAGATATTACATAAAGTACACATATAAATTCCATGGTATATGTGACTGTGCGAACAAAAAAAATATTTTCATATGAGACTATATTGATATTAAATCAGAATGATATCTCTAAGGACAATCATTATACATGAGGATATTTTTTGTAATGATCTAATATAGGGAAGGATTTACCACAATACAATTTGAAATTGTCAAGAGACTAATTCTTTAATGAATTAAAGGTGAGAATGAGTTTCTCATGAAATGATGGGGGAAATATTATCATTGAGTTAATGGTATAAATTATTTAGAAAAAATATCAAATTAAATTAATTGAAGCACGATAAGAAATATATTATAAAATAGTAATGAATCTCCACATTAATTCTTGATAATTGTGTACAAATGAAAAACCCACAACATCCAATTATAATACAATACCAATATATATACTATAAATTTCAAATATAAAATTTTCACCAAGATAAAAATATTCACACAATATTTATGATACTATCATACCTGAACAATTTTTCCATAAAAAATGTATCCAATATATTTTTTTGAATGAAAATATAGAATTTTTTTTCATTCCATTTACATGCTTCTTCAACTATTGATAAATTTATGAATATGATAATATGAATGTTAATGTACATTCATTCATGAATCCATTATATGGAATATTTGATACAATGATAAGATCCCAAAAATAAAATGAACATACATGCATGTGAGTCTATACCGAGATTGTGATATACTATAAAATAGAACCGTAAGGAATGGGGAGTCATATGTTATTATGTTCTTGGATTTTTTTTAATGGATAAACCACATGAGATATGTTTAACCACAATTAAAAAATAATAATTAATAGGTTGTGATTATATCTTATTCATAAAACACTATGAGAAAATTGAGATAAATATAACAGTGATTTTATACTAACCGACATGAAGAATATATCATTATATTGTGATTTATGCTGAGATCAGAACTTGGAGTAATTAGTCACATCATAATGGAGAATTAAATATTATCAAGGTCAATGAATAAGTAAAATTTGATGTAATAATATAATTAATACTTGCATGTACTTCACAGGAATGTATGGAAATTGATGAATAAGATGAGTACGTGATTAATCAAATACCACCTAAAGAATCATGAATTAGTTTTGTATTTATTAATATGGGATCCTTAACTCTATAATTAATTTTATTTAAAATAAACATATATCTTACTACTAAAATCATGGATATTTCCATAAATAATGTTAAATTAATATTCATCACATATTCTACCAAAATTAATTTGTGTATGAAATGAGAATAAATAGAATAAAGGCTATATTTGATCAATGAATAACAATATTAGTGATTTTTTATGTATTGAAGGAGATAACCTAATGACAATTAATAAATCCTATTAATTGATTAACTGAGGTGGAAAATAATTAATTTTTGTCACTATGACTCATTATCACAATGAATGTGGCCAATGAAATGAAATCATAAAAGTGAATGGTTATATAGGCTTGCAGAAGAAATGGTTTGGATGTCAAGACTAATTGATTAAATATTCAAGGACCAATTCAAATAAATCAAGAATAACTTTAAATAAGTTTATGTTGGTAATATAAATATCGCACCAGGTGGTGGATTGGGGAATATTTTCAAAATATAGCTTCAAATAACAATATGGTTTTATAAATAACCCATTCAGTGGTGGATGTAGTGAACACATGAAGACCATATATTTTAATTGATTCAATGCTAGGTATTTTATTATATTACTCATTTTGAAATTTAGAATCTAAATTTTACATTATAATTAATTTATTCGTAGTATAGAATCTAGGTCTGAAAACAACATCCAAATATGAAAATGATATGGTTTTAATAGATAAAACATTAATATCCTTGTATATAGTTACTTTTAAAATTGTTTTTACACTTGAGTAAGGACAAGAGATAATTATAAGAGATAATATGTCCTTAACTCGTCACATTTTCTAATTTAAAAGAATGAAATAATAAAAATAATTAGGATAATTAATTCATACCCTCCCCCTTACTGTTACCACAAATAATATAGATTTTACAAGTGGTATAAAGATAAACAAGATTCACTCTAGAAATTTTAATCATTTTCTAAATATTGTATATGGGGAGTGTGAATTCATTCAACACTAGTGGAGATAAATTCTTTAATGGAACATACATTTTTCAGTGGAAGGAAATTTCTTCAACTTATTATTTAACAATTACTCAGTGTTTATAATGTGGTTAATATGGTATTTACTCTACCATAAAGATATTCTCTCATGAATCATTCATATAAGATGAATCTATAATTATAATTGATATCAACTAATTTCATCCATTCACCCATATCCTAAAAATTTTAAAAAATGTTATGTGACATTAAACTACCACGTAAATGTGGAAAAATCACGAAAATATGTGTAAAGAAAATATGATGAATAAAAACAAATTTATAATTTAGATATCATAGTTTGAAGATAATAATAAAGTATATGATGGATATTTTGATTATTACTTCACATTTATTAATGAGATTGTGGGTAACATTAGAGAATTTTGTGAGACTTTAAATGATTCAACTATCGATAAAACTATAGTGATAAATTTACTAGACAAATTTGATAAAAAATAACTACTTTGTTAATTATTGATTATTTATCTCTATATGACCAACATAATACTCATCTAAATAATGACATTGGAAATTTCCTAATTATTATGATTTAGTTTAAATAATAAATGGAATTGAAATCCACTAATGATATTAATCGGTAGGATAAGAGTGATGAACCACTCTTAGAATAAAACTATGAATATAATAGAGAATATAAGAGAATGATGTTTTTATTTTATGATAAAATTTGAATTGAAAGAATGGAATATATAATTAATCTCAGTATTATGTGTTTTAATTTTGGTGGTTCTGTTAACATTGTGATCAACTGATTGATGAAAGAATATGGTATGATTGAGAGTGAGGATAAAGAAGAAAAACATTGTAGAAGAATATTTGGAAATAATGGATAATATGTTACCATGAACAAAATTAATCCTTAATGAGAATATAATTGGAAATTAATTAGTAAGAAAAAATGTTAAGAACCATCATCCTCAAGTGAATCAAGTGATTATTCACCTCAGCATCACATATAATTCGAATTCCATACTATAATATAAAAACATATCTGATGGAATGAATAAGTCTATTAAGAGGGAAATATAGAATATATCAAAATACATAACTAAAATACATTATTGAGAAAAATATGAAGCTCATGAAGAAAATAACAATACTTATATAGCATATAATATTTTAATAAATGGAAATACGTAATCTCATTTAGGATATCAAAATTTATAAGGTGAAGATTTTATTAAAATGAAAAGATTATATTAGATTTTAATACTAAGATAGATCTAAAAAATGTAGTACTAAATGAGGTTCAATATATTTCCCTAATAATAATGAATCCTTTTCATAAATTATAGTATATTATGAGAGAGTTGTACTGATTCAGTATGAGTCATATAATTCTACTGAGAGAAACAACATAAACAAATTGGTTTAAACTTTTCAAAAATTATGAATAGACTTTGAATATATTTTTATTCTATTTTAGAAGTTCTCAAACTCAATATTGTGATGTATGAACTAAATTAAATTACAAAAAAATTACACAAATAATAGAGAGAAGTGAATATTTACTAATTATAGAAAAATCCCAATGAAAGTTGCTTAATATATGCTTTTATATTCTTGGACTACAAACACAATTGGCTTATTTCGATATTGAAAAATAATGTTTGAAGGTATATTATTGGAGTTATAGATGATTTGGGTACAAAGACAATACGTTTTGGAAAAAACCGTTGTTTCCATGAATATAATATGCATCAAGGGAGATAATACCAAAAAATAAAATAAGAAATTCTATTCATAGAATATATATAAGTTATGATGAAAAACTATTGAGCATAAAGAAACTACCAGACAGATCACACAAACTGCTAAACGTATAGAAGGAATTCCAAGAGTTCATGTGAAGTTGTGTGGGAGAAAAAAGATAGTAGATCATAAATAACAACATTTTATATAAATTCCACAGTTTCTAATGAGAAACTAAAATAGAATATTTCTACATCTTTGGATGCATTCAACTTTATTGTTCGCAAATTAAATTATTTTTCACACAAGAAGCATGTTATGAATGGTGAGATAGAAAATCAATCAAAAAATATAAATAATAAATAAAAATGAAAAGTGTCTTGATGATTATCCCAAAGAATGAAATTGGGATGAATTTAAGATTCAATTTGATTTAAATATCTCAACCTTACCTCTAGCTTTAAATGACTATGTAAACCCCCTCGTTATTTTATTTAATATTTTACGCCCAAACATAGATGGAACTAAATGAATCCAATATAATGGGAACTATATGAGGATTTTATTATTTTAAATCAATGGATGAGTTTCCATTATATTGTATTGATAAAAATAACCAACCATGATTAGAACAATGTGAATGAATCTCTTGTGGGTGAGTAATGTAATGTGGAGGAGAACATATTATATATATTTATACAAACAAAGAATCCAGAATTTTCGAGAAAATTATGACGGAATAAAATTTCGGTTAGTTCAAACAAAAAATTTCAAAAAACTTTAATTATGATAAATGTTTTTATAAAGGAGGAGTGTATATTGATGTAAGAAAGGGGGAGTTATTTAACATTCTCTTGAATGTATTGATGCGGTTTTTTAAAAATGAGGTAATTTAATGAATTATATGAAATAACTTATTATCACCCCAATATTTATAATTGAATAAAATGTGGGTTTATTAGGGGTGGCTTTAAATTTATTTGTTATTATATATTTTTTTCTATGTCAATTTTTCCATGTAGAATTACATTGATTAGCTCATGGATCCTTGATCAGGGAAACATGTGCTATCATTATTCAATCAAAAAATAGAATAAGGTTGGAATTCATATTAAATAACGTATAAAAATAGGATAATTTAATAAAATCCTTATTATAATGTCATATAAGGTGAAATGGGAACGTACTCCAAAGTATTAAATCTTCATTAATTTATAATAAGGGGGATAAGAAAAATTATCCACATATTGACATACGAAGAGTTAGTAGTATTGTTAACAACTTCATTGTTGGATATTGTGGTTCCAATTTTTTGGTGTTATATTATTTGTCAACATGTAAGATTTACGTTTTTTTAAAATTATGTTGAATTCATTTTTATAAGATTATGGATGTGCAAGTTGTTGTGAGTTTACGTTGTGCACATTGATTACTATAATATATATTCGAATGAAATTTAATCTTGAAGATAATTTCAATATAATTGAAAGAATATTTTATTCTTGAATTAATATATTTTATGATTATTTTTAAATATTTATTGGTTCATAAAATGTTTTAAAAGTTAGGGAGTAAAGAACATTGTTTAATACAAGAATGTTTTTAAAGTCCATGAAAAAAAATAAATTTTAATGAAGAATGATTTGATAAGGTCATGTAATATTTTAATATTTTTTAATGAGAGTTTTATTAATAAATTAATGGTAAAATTATAATAGTTGAGGATAGTCTAATAGTATTATTTTGGTTATGTTTTCTAAAAAGTTTGTTAAAAAAATATGGAATGTGAAGGTAAATATCCCATCCCATCCATCCATGTCTAAAATAGTTAACAAAAAATCAAATTCCATTGTTTGGTTCGGCTTGGTAGGGAGTATTATATTAAAGTAAGATAACCTAACCAGATGAGTAGGAATATGCACATGGAACACAAGGAATGGTAGTGGTTTCATCTTACAGAGTGAAATAATGGTAGTGTGAGTGCCTCCTCATGTAGACCTTATTACCTGCATCGAGTTGCTAATTAAATAATACTATTTATTAACCAATGATAAGTTGAGGGAATCTCAAATGAGTGATTCAATGAAGTGGGAATTATTCAATCTCAATTAAAAGATATTAAAATAATCACCATTGTTTAATAATGTTGATCTAGTCCATCATATCATCCTTCATAGTGTCTTCCCCCTCCTCGTGAAACCGTCAACTGGTTCGACATGTGATGAAGTTACATAGACACATCCACTAATCAAGATGAGATATATATCTGATAGATAAATCTAATATATTCAATGTTTAATTCATGTATATATATTTTATTCATTCCTCTTTGTGAACACGAATATTCATTATGAATAATCCTTATATAATATATGAAATAGAATATATTCAATGTGTATTGTTAATCAAACATGAATATAAAACTGAAATGAGAGTCAACATAGATATTTTTTATGAGGAAAAATATAATTTTAATGGAATGTATGCTAAATGTGTGAATAGAGACTACAAATTTATGGATCATCAATGTGAAAAAATCGTCCATGATGCACACACATAAATTCTATGAGAAAAGAAACCATGAAAAAATAGATCATCCGTGTGTAAGAGTCAAAATGGATCTTTCATGAGTATATCACCATTGATCATCCATGGGGATGAGGATCTTTTTTGCATGATTTTCTACTATAGTGAATGAGTAATAACATGATAATTTGAATATTTAATCAATTTAAGAAATAATTCTTACAAGGATAGAATAAGTTTATCAACAAAAGAGGGATGGATTATTTATAGTGGTTTAATGTTTTACATTATTCAATAAAATATATAATATGAGGTGAAATGAATTTTGAGAATAATGATAGGTCCAAAAAAAGAATCTATTTCTGATTAAGTAGTTGTAAATAGATTGTGAAAGAGAAAACATGTCATAAAAATATATATCATTCTAAATATATCCAATGTAGCATGCACATATATTTTTTCCACAAAGAAACATGTTTTATTTAAAATAATATCAATAATGAAATATCATTCCCTAGAGAATTCTAATAGTGATTAGGCATAATAAAAAATAGATGAACTCAAGAATTATTCTACTTAAATGCTGCTAGATCATTGGATGCATTTATATTTTCAATTATATGTTATTTTATTCACTTTCATCCATAAATAAATTTTAGGGATGTAGAATAAATGATGAATATCCTGCGATATTATGACCATGCATGATTTCTTATCTGTATCAAGGTCATGATTTTCCATGGAATTAAAACATATCAAATGGTAAATCTTGAGTTATTCTAAGAACATATGGTTTAAAAAGAAAAACAAGTGAGATATGAGACCATGTTAAATGGAAAATAACTTTTTATTTCATGAAAATATGGATAAAATGGAGAAACCTTGTGATATATATTTCACAGTGTAAAACATATAGTAACAAATGAATCTAATGATTTTGTTTATAAATAAAAACCCTAGAGAAAATTGAGATAAATATAATTGATCCTTCATAATCATATTCATATAAAAAATATCACAATGATGTGAGATAGGTTGATACCATTTTAATGATGAAACCCATTCTAATTGCTATCCATAATCTGAACCTATCCTAACATGGTTTGAAGGTCGTTATCGACCCCCACAGGTAGGTAATAAGCACCTGGGCATCAAGAACATCCTTTGGTATGGATTTCATAACCACAAATCAAAACCAAGGTATTATAATGATACAAAAAAACATTTTTTTAAAAGAGGCATCATCTGAAAAGATATAAATGTGGCACCATGATATTTTATGGTATGTCTCTTTTTAATTATTACATCTTCAAAAGAATATGTTACACTGAACGCTAAGATTAATCAAATGATTTAATATTATTATTAAATTATGATACTTATCACTTATCTATTTGAATGGATGAAATTAATGTAATTATGAAAATCATGAAAATATATTTTAATCATTTTTATACAAGGAATAAATTTGTCACTAATTAATTTTAAATGAAATTTTAATCCAAATGTACATAAAAGATATATTTTTATAAAAAACTAATCATATGACCACATTGGAATTATATATTAAAAAATAAAATTAATCACAATTGTTAATTATATTAATGACATTTATATTTTAAATAAATAGAAAAATATTTTAAATTCTTTCAATATATTGTATATAATTAAGACAATAATAAATAAAAATTTAATCACAAATTGATTTATTTTCTAAAAGGAAGATTCAAAACCTTTTAATGGAGGAATATTATTGAATATAAAATTTAATTGTTTTAAAAATCATATTTGACAAAATAAACATTTTTTAATAATTAAAATTTCCAAAGTACCCTCAGGTAAATTTTTTGTATTATTAGAAACAATTTATTTTCTCATGAAGGTTAAAAATACACATTTTTATAAAATTTTAATTTTAGTTATATTAAAGGTATATTTTTTATTTGAAGTTGATATTAATGGAAAAAAATAAATATTTGTTAAATAATAATATAATTTATTTCATTTCAATCATCCATGTATCTTATTTTGGTATAATTACAATGTTTTGCATAAAAATATATTTCCAATAAACCGATTTTTCATTGCATTTTTTAGGTATATTTTAAAATTAAATTCAATAAATTCTATTTATTTCATATTTAAAAATGGATTTCATATTTGGAATCATAATTTACAAATTTATTAAATAGGTATCATTAAATTTTTGACCAATATGAATAGTAACAGTAGAAATTTTTAACATAGTTAAAGGGTAAATTTGCAAATTTAGGCAAAAAATAAAATTATAAGGACCATAAAATTACCATAAATGATTCCCACTTTTTATTAGATTACCATAATTTGACCCTTAACTGCTACAGTTCTATTTGGATTTATTATATGGCCAATTTCACATAATAGTGACTATGAATTATTTAAATTAATTATATGGAAAATGTCATATTCATAATTTCAATAAAAATGTTATTTTTAATATGATGTAATTTAGTAGCTTTATTAAACTAAATATTTTATTTTGAATGTTAAAATATTTATCAACATCATGGAATTTTATTTTTTATTTTTAATTAATATATAATTACCTAAAATAATTATATAAAGATGCTAGAAAAATTTATTACGGAAATAATCAAATAAATGATGATTTTAATTAAACATAATATTTATAATATTTTAAAAATTATTTTCATAAAAATGTTCAATATTTATAATATTGATTTAAAAAAGGGTTAGGGAGAATTTTTATTATTATTATAAACTAGTTCAATTTTTGGTGAATATTGAAATATAGTGATTTAATATATTTAAAATTATAAGTGAATAAAATGAAATTTTAAATAAAGGTTGAGTCATGGATTATGTAATTGACCATTATCTAGAACTCAAATGATCTAGTTAAGAATTTAGTCACAAGAATCATTACTGCTGATAGTCTTGATCCAAAATAATAAACAAATTAATAAAATTATCATCCCCCTTTCCTCTATTATAAATAACACCCCACAATACCCCTTTTCCTCACGCATTCCATGATTTGGATATTAATTATATTTTAACAAATTTATCTCCCAAAACTCTTGCCTATTTTTTTGTTTCTTACCTTCTATCTGATGTCATAAAAAAACTAATCATTATTAATATAAATTTTTCCAAATGAATCACCATTATATCGAATAAAAAAAGGAATATGATACCATTAAAACATACGAATGTTAAATAATACAAAATAATATCACATTGGGAAAAATTATTCCCATTTGAATAGAACTATCATAATTATACACAGTGGAACCAACCATAAAACTATGAAATGGGGGCTCCGTAAACAACAATATTAAAAATTATAACTCATCAAAATGGTCACACATAAACATAATAAAATTATAATAAATGAAATATATGTTTATGTGGGTTTGAATTAAGTAATAAAAAAATTTAATTTGCATATCAAGAAAATTATGTATTTATGTAGAATTCATCTAGACATAAGTTGTAAGGGGTTTTCCATCTAACTTTTATTTATATGAAATATGCCTTTTACAAAACATATACCAAGTTTGTCAGGTGTGTATACTTACCTTTTATATATCATATCATTTATAACTTTTTCTTAAATTTGATAAATTTTTTCATTTAATAATTATTAATATTATGGTTCATATGGTGCTCACTAATTAATTTAAATGTACTCTTTTAGATGTTTAATTATTTAATTTTTGAAGGAATTTATTTTTAACCATGTATGGCATGAGGAAATTTTCTATATTTCATGAAGACTTAATGGAAAAAGAATACTATATATTTTTACAAGGTTATATTCAACGAAATTTTTTCTTTTTATAATTGGGTATCATTTTAACTAAAGGATTCAAATGTAAAAAGGGTATTTCTCTCAAAAAAATCAAATGATTTCGATAGAGTTTTTTAAATTATTTTGAAAAGAAATATTGAATCTTATGATTAATTGAGGTTTATTTCTTATGATACCATGTAACATATTTTATTGAATGGTTTATGATTATTTTGATCGAGGATATACTATCTTGATACCATTATCTATGTCACTACGAGTATTTTTTTATTAGGTTTACAGATAGTGGAAATTTTTTACATTTCGTATATAAAATATTGAATATCAATATACATGTTTATTATGCTTCACCCCATTCATGTGAGGAATTAATTAGACATATTAAGTGTCAGGAAGGGCCCTCTATATCCCATCTATGCATTGATAGGTCCCATTAGACAAATATGATGTTGTTTTTTCCATTGCCTGATCTATTCTGGGATACTTCTTGGATGAGATCTTGATTTTATACTGTATACGTCCCACACTATGAATTACCTCATTGTTAGAATAGTTTTTAATAATCCATGTGACTATTTGACTAGTATAATATCCATGGATAGTTTTCATTTTCATGTGATTATTTATATGGTGTTCTCTAATAATTTTTTTTAAATCTATATTACGCTCAATATTTTTCTTTTATGGTCTGAGTTGTTATTTATTCACCTTTATTTACTATTTATTAATATTTATAATATCTTCCACCTTATTCTTACCATTATTGTGTGTCCAACGTCACCCCATTATAATGTTAATTTTTAATTACGATGACAATTTGTATATTATAATTGGCGTTAAGGGATAATCTAAGAGAATATGAGTTTCTCCAAGAGAGTTAATTTTATGTGTTTCAATTTTAGTTGAAATATAATTTGTATGTTTGTATCAATTTTTTCAAATAAACTAAATTATTCGGTCCCTCAGGAGGTGACTTCTTCTTTTTTATGTCAATGTGTTAATGAAAGGAACTTGATCTGCAATACGAGGTTCAAGGTATTTATAGTAGGTAATGGAGGAAGTCTAGTTTTATCTTTAGAGAATATGTTAAGGAAATTCTAGAATATGTAACATAATAATATGATATAATTATTGGATAACTATAGAATAATATAACAAACAATCTATGTTTAAGGGTTTAGCTATGAATAAATTTATTCATTTATGTAATATATTTCACTATTTTTGGAATTACAAATTCTTTTTCATAATGATAAGATATAATATAATGTATTTCATCATTTATAAATGAATCCTCATAGAATGAATATGATCCTAATTAATGCACATTATCCAAATTGTATGTAGGATCAATTATTTTATGGTTTTATGCTAATATTTTTAAATGAATAATAATTCCCAACATTATCTATATACAATGATATATTATCATGTGATAATGAGAAATATAAATATTAATCTAACTATTGGGAATTTTATGGGAATCACAGTAACAAAAGTAAATCAATTTAATATTTTGTTAAATGAAAGAATGGATACTAGTATTTTATCACATGAGATAGTTGTGTGAAGAATCACTCTGGTAGTTTCTTAAATGAAATAGGATATTTCAAAATGTTTGGAGAGAAAGGCCACAACTCATGTGATTTAAATGGTATGAAAATGGTTTTCAATGTATGAAGCTTCCAATACACTGAGATGTGACACTACATAAATCAATGTCTCAAGCGTCAATGAAATATAACCTAATAGAGGATAACTGATCATGGTATATCTTATAATGTTACCACATATAAATAAGAATAACTAATATTACAATTTTCTATTCAATAATTATGTTATATGAGTATTTTATCCAAAATTATATGGTTTTATGAATCATTAGTTAAATAAGGATTGTAATATAGTACATCTTCATCAAGGAATTGGAATAATGCGATGAATAATACTAGTAAAAGAGATAATTGATTCTGTTGTAACTATATATTCTTGAAAACATGTTAAATTAAAAATATTGCATTAAATATGTGCTCAATTTTTAGATAATAATATGCATATGATTATGGGAAATAATTAGTGGACATGAAGGTGTATTGTGATCTTAGGTTTTCTGTTATATTGGAGTTAAAAGAATTTTGGATTAAAGGAATATATTAAAAATTGTGATAGTTTACACATGGAAGCATTAATATTGTATAAATATTTAAAAGATAATTACATATTCATTTATTTATCTTGGGATTATAAAAGGTACATTATTTGAGGAATATTATGTTTAGTTGATATTGGATATTTTGTGACCTTATAAATTTTTTGTCTTCGAATTTGGAATGAAATATTTCGGATGAATCGTAATGTTAAATACTTATGGAATGGGTTAAGGATATTATTTGTTAAGATTAAATTATGTTATTCAATATTCTATAACACGACCAAACATGTTTGGGTTCAGTAAACATTTAAAGGATTAATGAAAGACTTGTGGATCTTATGATTCATAAATGTTCTTCATGAATAAGAATTTGTCTTGAATATCCATCTATTGATTTATGAAATGACGTTGTGATAGATGAATGAAAAATAAAATGATATGGTTAAGAAATATAAAGGAATAACGTAAGTCTATTTTGTAAAATCTTATCTATATATTAAAATAATATTTAATCCTTGTGAAAAAGATTTTGGAAAACAAATATCATTTGTCTACTTTTCTTAATAAAAAATTATTTCCCATTCAACCAATAAAAAATTTATTTTTTTGTGAAGGTACAATTGATAATGACCATATTCTCTAATACTCTCCCTAAAAACATCATAGTAATATTTATTTTCTATTCCCATGTTTTTAGTTTCCACTTATGTTATTTAATAGGGAGAACTAGTTTGGTCTTGACTATCACATTGTCTTTTCCCTCAAATTATATCAATGTTTTAATTACCCTATTGATGATATGAGATTTCCAAAACGGTATATTAAAATGAAAACTATATTATTACCAATATAAGGATTAAATAATGGGGGAACCATTTAATTAATGATGTGATAATGTAACTACCAAACAATTTATCATATGTATCTTTTTAAATTTAAATTATTCAATATGTTATGTTAAAGAGTACAATAAGTATAAACAAATTATTTATTATTATTATTTAATTTTCAGAGTTTTCATCTAGATATTAGAAAGCAGGGAGTGAAATAAATTAAGTATATTACGAAAATATAGTTTCAGCATGTTTATAATTTTAATTAATTTGTTACCAATTAATGATAGATAAAACAACCAAATTAACAAAAAGCATATGTTTTTATAATAAAATATTTTAATGACCATAGTGAAATTTTGTCATAATAAATTGAATTAATCACAATTTTTGAATTATATTAATGATTTTTATTTTTAAACATTAAATTAATTTTTTTAAATTAAACCATCAATATTGATTTTTTTAGATAAAAATTAATCCAATTTCAAGCACAAAAAGTTATATTTTCTAAAAAGAAATTTGAATGCCTATTAATGGAAAACCTATTTTGAATATAAATTTTTGAAACTATAAAAATTCTATTTGAAAAAATGAAATTCATTTTATTAAAGAAATTTCAAAATTATAATCGAGTGAATTTTTTCTAATGTTTATAAAATATTTTTTTTCTATTGAATAGTAAAAAATAAGATTCTATGCTTTGGACATTCCATATATTCTGCCAAATTTTTCCCTATATCCACTGACCTTTTCTACTCGTTTTGGTATCATTGAATGAAATTCCCCCTATTCCATATGGTGGTTCTCATGGAGAGGACACTCAAGTGAAAAAACCTTCCATATTTTTCTTTTACATTTATCATGTTCGTTATCCTTCCCAAAAACCCTATACAAATTTGAATGGTATATCCAGTATAACAAATATACTATAATTTTATTAGGTTTATAGAATATCAATAATCATGTATCATCTCTACTGATTTAATTTTAAAAATGAAATCTCAGTGTGTGAGGTTTCGATTCACCGTTTTCAGGGATGATTAGTTATTATTTTTCATTAAATCCTTCATGGATTTTAATAAAACCATAATTATTATTCAAATAATTTAAAATATGTGTAATAAATATTATTTAATTTTTCAGAACCATTAAATAAACATAATATAAAATTATACATGTTAGTGGTGGTGGTAAGAACCACCAAAATAAATTGATCTTTTTTCATTAACATTTTATCTAATCAATCATCCTCATAATAAACAACCAAATGATATATTTTAAAAATTGAAATTATGGAATGTAATTAATGATAAAAAAATATACTTACGAAGAAGTTATTCAATTTTTTAAATAACTCCCCTTGTTATACAAAATGGAACCGACCATAAAACCATGAAACGAACACACCCAAAACAATAGAATTAAACATTACATGTCATTATAATGGCTATAAATGGGCTTAATTTTTTTAATAAATAATATATATGTGGAATATTTTATAAATTAATTAAATAATTATTATAATTATATTATATAGATCATTATGTACAACTGAAGAAAACATTCGTACATAAGGTAAGGTTTTTGTAACCTTGCATTAATTTTTATGAGATATTTCTTATTCACCACTTAATCCATGTGTTTGGTGTATGAGTACATACCATTGATAAATCATATCATGAATACATTTATACTTATGTTATTACATTTTATCATAAAAAATTAATTCTTTTATTGTGAATTCAATTCTTATACAATCTTTTAAAAATACCCTTTAAAAGGTTTCTTTCTCAAAAGTGTCATGAAATTTTTTTTTAATCCATAAAAAGTGAGAGGATTTTACCCCAATCATGATTCATTAGTTTTTAATGAAATGATATATAGGTTTACAACTTTATTTTCATATAAAATTTATTCTTTTATAATTACATATATTTAAAAAAAATGATTCTAATGTAAAAAAGGTTATTTATCTCAAGAAATATTCAATTATTATTATTATGTATTTTCCTCTATGTCTAATAACTCTATTGAATTATATTCTTAATTTATGTAGATCTATTATGATACCATATATCAAATTTTATTTATTTTTTAAGATCATTTTCTATGAGGATTTAAAATATTAATACTATACATCAATATTACTCTATATATTTTATGATTGTTTTTACTGATATGTAGATTTATATATATTTCATATTCTAGAGTCTGTATGAATTTATATGTTTATTATATTTATTCCCTTACATGAGATTAATTAATTAGACATTGTATATGATGTCCGGGGCCCATTATATCCACTCGATGCATCGATAGGTCTCATGAGAAAAAATAGACTACGTTTTAGCCAAGGCCTTACCCATTAATGATGACTTATTAGTTGAGCAATTGATGGATTTTTAGAAGTTGAACATTATTCATTAAATCATTATGAGATTATTTATTGGTAACCCATGTGATTATTCAACAAGTATAATATCCACATGTAAGTATCACATTCATGTGATCATTTATATATAATAATTTGATTATATTTTATTATTTCCATATTATGCTGATGATTTTTCTTAATGGAATGAGTATTTAGGTAATTTCCATAACTATATTTATATGATTATTTTTTATTTCTTTTGTTGTATTCTAACCATTAATGAGTATCAGAGCTCACCAATTTTATATTTATTATTTTTTCCTAAGATGTATGATATGATTGACATTAATGGATAATCTTGGAGAATTGTGGTGTCTCCAATAGATTTATTTGTTTTATTTTATTTTATTTTTTAATGTAATTCTTTATTTTTTTGTTCATTTCTAAATATAAAAAACTATTTAGTCCTTCATGATACGACTGCCTTGTATAATATAAAAGTGTAATAATGTATGGAACATTCTCCAAGAAACTGGTGTTGGGGTGATTACAAAAAATTCCCAGAAATACATGTCACCAGGTACATTGAAATTCTTATGTAATCAAACAATACTTAATGATAAACTCTATGTGACAAAATTTTACCACCATACTCCCACGTCATCTAACGAACAAACCCACCATGACCCTACTATGACTTTTCATTACCCTAATTAGCTAAAACAAGATATATATTCATCCAAATGTTTATGTTGGGTGTGACTAAAAGATAACATAGTGAAGAGTGGGGGGGGGTCATGTCAGTTTTCAAGGTTTACCTTTAGATAAAAATGTAATCTTAAAAATAGTTTTTCAAACAATTTTCTAAAATAAACAAATAGAATATGAGGCTACTACCATGGACCTATATCCACAGTTTAAAAACCATGGCTATATGTGGCTATAACCACAGTTCGGTTGCCAATAGCCACAATTTTTATACCATTTCTATTGGATGGTTTTCCATAGCCAACTGCCATGGTTTTGAAAAACTCTGGCTATAGGTCCTGGATAAAGCCAAATTTTTAAAACTGCGACGATAAGACAAAATTTTCGATAGCCTATATCCATGGTTTCCAAAAACCGTGGCAATAGGGTTCCCGCACTTCTGCAGGATAAGAATTTCCCACCAAAAATTTGTTGGGAAGACAAACCACAACTGTTTTGATGCTATTTATATAGTTTATATTAATATATATATCATAATATATATATATACCCAAAGTGTTTTTGATATGTAATTGTAAGTATTCAGGTTCATAAAGAGGTGGTAAAAGGATCGAAACTCGCTGGTGACACTGTGTATTAAGGCTATTTCCAGAGTTTACTGAGGCTAGATCCATGGTTAAAACCATGGAACTATATTCCTATAACCATGGTTTAAACAGTTGTTATAGGTCAAATTCCATGGTTTACTAAGGCTAGAGCCACCTTTAATATAGCATTATAAGAAAAACTAGAAAATTTTCCTTCCACTGTCATATTTATAATCAATTGCAATCCCATTTCATGTCTGAAAAAGATATGTTTGATGTAAAAGTTAATGTAATTATAAGGACTTGACATTAAAACATTACATAATCTTGAATTAAATGGATAATTTACATTGAAGACCTTTTCAGGATTAGTGTTTTAGAGAATTAGGTCATAACATTTTCATAACAACAATAATATTACATGTATACAATTCTAATCAATATCAACTTTTTCATTAAATAAAAACTCCTAAAAAAAGAGTCACTTCATGTTACATGTTTTAGATAGCCTAACTTTTCCTTTATCATATCCTTGACCCTATTCCACTTTATGTCCGGTGAAAAAAATTTAAAAACATGATATTTGCATAAAATTCCCTGTAAGGGTTATAAAACAAAGAATGAAAACATTAGTTCAACATTACTAACATAACAAAATATCATTAAAATTCCCCATTAAATCATAAGATTTTTGAATACCACAATAAAAAACATAAATCAAAAAGTTAACATTTGTAATCCATATCATACTTACATTGTAGCAATCACAGCTACGCAGGGAGTGACATTTGGAATACCCGTAACAGTATATTCACTAAATCACTTTGGAGAAACATTAACTTTTACATCCGTCACATTACCCAATATATTGTAGAGCTATCTGGGGTTCTCCTGACATAGGTGTATCACGTAACCGCCTGTATTCATAAACCATTCCCAAGAACCATAACATGCTCATAACACACAAAACAAATATACTGGAAAGAAAAAATTTCCACATTTTAGTCACAATATCTGAATTAAATGCATTGAAATAAAAAATCCATTATCTAAACAATTTTCACTAACAAAATACAAAATAATATTATATGTAATTTAGTTTCTTTTTAAAAAACATTACAGCTTGTTTAGGAAGCCTATGACGAAATAATACTCTCAGCAGCAAAAAAGGTCATTGTCACAGCTTACATTAAAAGAAATATTCTTTATTTTTTCATTTAGTAAGAATCCAAGTATTAAAATATTCCCTTTGAATGAAATTAAAAATAAAAGTTATTTATACACCGCATAAAACAAAGTTGAAAATAAAACAAAATATGCCTCAATGAAAGGAGACTGAGACAAAGTCTCTTACCTCGTGTTCGACTTCATTCAATCGTTCTTTAATCTCTTGAATAATAAAATAAAGTAAATTTATACTTTCTTAACAACCTTTTTAATGTTTATTATTCATTTGATATCACTTATTACCAGGTTATAAACATTTTGTAATCATTTAAGTTATTAACGTTTATTTCGTCGATATTTGGTACATGAGTAAAAATGAACACCATATAATTACAAGTTGTCCATGTGGTCAAATATCTTTTATAATAATAATGATATTAATGATTTAGATATCATATATATTATATATATCTATTATATACATTTATTTATATTAGATCATAATATTTGGGGGAAAAAATGAAATGCACCGTTCATGGAGACGGTAAGCCGTATATACGCATGAATGCTAAATTCATTTACATTATTTTTTTTTAATTGAATGAAAACATAATGATACATATGTATATTATAATTTCAGTATAATATCTTAAATAAAATCATTAACTCCATCCTTTATTCATCCCACATAATTCATTAACGAGTCATATCACTTTGAGGGGGTGGTAGTCTGCACTCCCTAAAATAAAATTAAGGCATTTACCAATTTTGGAAACTATATATGTATGTTAGAAATGAAAAATATATAAGAATAAGGGATTAAAAAAATAATAATATATATCATATATAAATTCAGTTCCATTATAATGGACACCATGAGAGGCGGTAGGAGATAATTTAACAATCATCATTTCGTGAGTCGTTAGGTTTCCATCCATAGAAACATTATGTTCTTTACGCATTAGAAAGAGGTGTGAGTATATTTAGTTTGAATAATTGTCATAATAACATCCTAGTATATTTATTATACTTATTTTGTTATAAAATACTAGAATGAAATGAGTTTAGGGGGTTGGAGGAAGTAAAATGAAATAAAAGAACATAAGAGAAGACATTACCTTTAAATCAGGTAACTTCCTTTGGATTGAAACAAAAGGGTTTCTTGAAGTGATTTCTATCAAATTTAAGGCTTATAGAATGAAGAAATAGATATAGTAATCTTATTGGAGTAGAGTTTTCAAGATCCAAAGGCTTTATAGTTGTGTGAAATGGGTTAGAATTGAGGGGTTTTTATAAGTGAGAGGGGGGATCATTTGGAATGTTTGAAAAAATTATTTTATTATAACCTCATTGTCGGTTTCAGAAGTTCAAATATTCATTAATATCAATGTTAAGATGAATCATGGTCGACATAAAATAATACAATATGAATAGGATTGGTTTCAGATATTGTTTTAATATTTATAATCTTATTTATTTAAATCATTTATTAATGATATAAATATTACATCATTACTGTGTCATAAATAATTTATTTTATTTAAGTCCAAAAATTATAAAAAGTACCAGGATGTAGGAAATTTTTTTTCCTTTCCAATGTGTATTTATAGTTTAAATGATAACTTATATAATCCCATGTAAAAATTTTTTCACTAAAATATATTTTTTATGTCATTTTTGTCTTTACTTTAAATTAATTAATATAAAATGTCATTATTACTTCCATGTGGCTCCATGAGGTCCCAAATTCCACCCATGGATTCCCATGGTTGGGTATGTATCGTCCAACAGGATTATGACAAATGTTAGGGTAATTTAATAATATTATAATATAGTATTTTACCTTATTTTATATATTTACCCTTTAATCATGGTAAATAAAATATTTACTGAACTAAATATTTATAATGTCTACAAATAAATGATACCTATTTACACAATTTGGACTTACTAATTCAAAATATTGAATCCATTTTTCAAAATTCAAAACAGAAAATTGGAAGAAAAAAATTTAAAATTAATTCTCGCTCTTCAAACAAATATCGAGTTTTTATAAAATAATAACTATCAAAATATTGACACTTGTTTATGTCCAATTTCAAAATGAGATTAATTAAAATGACAAAATTTAGATTAAATGGTAAAAATATAATCTAATTACGCTTTAAAACCAATTTTGAAAGATAAGATATCTATATAAATATATTATATTAAAAGGAACTTTTGAATTCAAATATGGTATGTTTTACTATTCATTAAAAAAAGAACCATATCAGAAAAATACCAAAATTTCATCCAAAGTAAATTTTTCTGTCCCGATTGTAAAGAATAATTTTATTTTTTCATATATAACATATAAGAGTCACAAAAATTAGAATTAAAAAGGGTTCTCCATTAAATAACGGCAAATCGTCCTTTTAAAAAAATTATTCTTAAAATTAGATTCATTCACATTTTAAGCCTCTAAAATTTATTGGATAAATGTAAATACATTTTACAAACATGTATAATCGTATTGTCGTTAGTTATATTAATTCCCACCAATATAATGGCTATGGGTTTACTACCATTTAAAATAATAATTTTATATCATTACTGTGCAACGTAAGATTTCAAATAAAACAGTGGTTGCGTATCGGGAATGATATAAAACAAAGCATCAACATTAAAGTAAAATTAATATTTAATTAAAAACTATTAACAAATTTTCAAATGTATTATTCTTTATTTACATGGGATGTTACATCTTTCCCCCCTTTTGGGAATTGCGTCCTCGCAATTTCATACAAATATCTAATAAGTGGGGGTTTTTATCCCTCATAGTTTTTTTCAGATTCCCACATTGCCTCTTCAACCAAATGGTTTTTCCACAAAAACATTACCTGAAAAATTACCTTATTCACTAACAATTTCTCTCTATGGTCAAGAATCTTGACTGGTTGTTCCTCATTGGAGATATTCTCTTCCAACTGAACTTCTTCTAGGCTCATAACAAGAGATGGATCTGACATATACATTCTCAATATTGAAACATGATAAACATTGTGTACCTATGATAAACATGGGGGTAAATCCACTATGTAGAAAATGCTCCAACATTCCCCAGCATTTCATAAGGTCCAATGATCCTCGGACTCATCTTTCCCTTCTTACAAAAATGGATCACACTTTTCCATAGAGAAACTTTGAGAAAGACATGAAAACCTACCTCGAAAGATAGATCCTTCCTCCGGTATCTGCCTAACTTTTCTTCCTTATCTGAACTTTGTTCATGTTCTTCTGAATCAATGGAACTTTTTCTACCATATCATCTAAAAATTCTGGTCCCATCAGCTTTATTTCACCTACTTCATCCAAAAAAGCTGGAGTTCGACAAATATTTACTTATAATTCCTCAAATGGAACCATCTGTATACTGGAATGAAAACTGTAATTATATGAAAATTCAACCAAAGAAATATGTTGGTCCCATCTTTTCTGGTAATCCTGTGGACAAGCTCGTAGAATATCCTCTACGGTCTAAATTGTTTATTATTATTGCCCATCTGATTGAGGATGAAAAGATGTACTGAAATTTAATTTAGTACCGAATGACTTCTAAAGTCCTTTACAAAAGGTAGAAGTAATCTTGGGATCACGATTAGATAGAATTGAGAGGGGAACACCATGCAACCTGACTATCTCTTTAACATACAACCGACAATGTTGATCTGGGGACAATGTATATCTAAAAGAAAGGAAATTTTCTGATTTAGTCAATCAATCAACCATAAACCAAATTGAATTTTTATATGTAGATGTCTTTGGTAATCCCACAAGGAATTCCATGTATATATTTTCCCATTTCCACTCTAGCACCGGTAAATACTGAAGAATCCCTTTCGGTAACTACTGCTCTAATTTAACCTACTGACTAGTCAAACAATTCACAATAATGTCAATAATATATTGTTTAATTCTATCTTACTTGTAATACTCCTGAAGATCTCATTATGTTTTAGTACTGCCAGGATGAAATGAAAATGGGGAACTATAAGCTTTATAAATCAACTCATTCTTCAACTCTAAATCACAAGGCACACATAATCTCTCTACGAACCTCAAAAACTAATCATTATCATTGTTAAATTCAGGCAACATACCCTTCTGAACAAACTCTACCTTTTTCTATAACTCACTGTCTACTTTCTAGACTCGTTTAATTATGTCGGATGGAGATGATTCCACTATCACCTAAAACAAAATAGAAGAATTTCCGGCGCCAACAACATCTATGTCAATGTTTATCAAATAAAAAACCAAAGGATCTCATTCTAAATGTATCATGCTTAACGAGGTATTACATTTTTGACTCAAAGAATCAACCACTTTATATCATTTTCCCGGATGGCAATGGATCGTGCAATAATAATCCTTGATTAATTCCAACCATCTCGTCTGTGTTATGTTCAATTCATTCTGAGAAAATATATACTTGAAACATTCATGTTCAGTATATATTTCACATTTTACTCCATACAAATGATGCCACAAAATTTTTAAATCAAAAACAAGAGAATCGAATTCCAAATAATGTGGAGGGTAATTTATCTAATGGTGTTTCAACTATCATGAAGCATAGGAAATTAACTGATCATTCTGCATAAGTACACAACCAAGTCCTTTCAACAAAGCATCAATTTAAATAAAAACTCACCATTTATGGAATTTAGTGCAAAAAATGGACCATTCACCAATCGTACTTCAATTCCTGAAATTAATCATCACATTATTTTGTCTAAATGAACTTAACTCCTTTTCAAGTTAATTTAGTTATTGGACTAGATAACCATGAAAAATTATCAACGAACATTCATTAATAACCTGCCAAACCAAGAAAACTATGGATATCGGTTATATTTGTGGGTCTTGGCCATTCTTGAACAACTTTTTTTTAGCAGGATCAATATTTATTCCATTTTTTGATACAATGTGGTGAAGGGAAGAAATTTTTTATAACCAAAACTCACACTTGCTAAATTTTCCATATAGTTTATTTTCCATTAATTTTTTGAAGACGACCCTTAAATGACTTTCATGTTTTTATTTACTTTCGGAGAAAGCCAAAATATCATTAATGAACACAACCACAAACTTATCCAAGAAATCAAGGAAAATTAAATTCATAAGTTCCATGAATATATCTGGTGCATTGTTTAAACCAAGAGGAATAACTATAAATTCATAATATCCATATCTAGTATAAAACACGGTTTTGAGAATGTTGGATTCCATTAATTTCCACTGATGGTACCCTGACCTCATATCAATATTTGAAAAATACTAAGCTCCCTGCAGTTGATCAAACAAATCATAAATATGAGGAAAATGATTCTTGTTCTTAATAGTGATGTTATTCAATGCTCTATAATCAATGAAAAGCCTCATTACACCATATTTTTTTAATAAATAAGATAGGATCACCACATGATGGTGTGCTAGGTCAAATTAACACTTTATATAATAACTCCTTCAATTTCTTCTTTGAGTTTAAAAGTTTAATTTCAGCCATTCGATATGTGGGTTATGAAATTTTTTTAGCATTAGGAACTAAGTCAACAATAAATTCAACATCAAGATCAGTTATAATACCATGAATTTCATAGGAAAAAACATCACGATACTCTTTTACCATCGGAACATCATTAATATCAACACATCATTTATTTTCATCAATATAAAGAAGGTAACATTCATTTCCATATTTTACTAGTTTCTCAGCTGTCTGATATGTTATCAAAATTAAGGGTTAAATATTTTACACAAACTAAAAATCATTCTGAAAAGAATCCTCTTTATCTCTACAGTCCTTCTTAGCATGATAAACAGAAATCCAATCCATACCCAAAATAACGTCAAACTCTACTAGAGGAAAAACAATTTGGTTTTCTGGTAGATTCTATCTGTAGAGAATGAAATGAAGGTTATTTTGTTTTCTTTTTATCTCAATATTTCCTCATGGTGTTTTTACTATAAGTTATGTATTAATATCTTGAGACGGAATTCCCAGTTTACTAGAAAACTTCGTAGAAATAAAAAAAATGTATAGACACTGAATCAAACAACACGTTGGCATAATCTGAACAAACAAGCAGTGTACCTGATACTACTTAATTTGATGGACCATCATTCTCTGAAGTAGTTGAAAATGATTTCATCACCCCTATCTACTTGTAATTTGGCTGCTTCCCTCAATTGAGTTCTTCGTTGGTCAATAATTTGCATAATGACCCATTTCATTGCACATAAAATATTTTAATGACTGTAAATTATAATTTTTATTAGCATTAACTCGATCCTTTTTAGTACAATTACGAGCCTTATGTCCCATTTTACCATATAATTAGCACATAACAAAATTCAAAATACATTCCCCCATATTATTTTTCTCACAATTTTTACAAACTGTAAATTTATGTTTGTTACAATCAGACTTTTTTGGAGTGTTCTACCCTTTTTCTTGTCACTTCAATCACTTATTCTGTTGTTTTTCAATGAACACCTAATCATTAATAAACTACATTTCAACCTTCTCCACACAACGAATAAGTTTTTCGTAACTTTTGAACTCACAAGAAGCTAAATCCCTTCGACACTTTTTCTTTAATCCTGAGTAAGAATTGTGGATTTTACTATCAAGATCACGTATAAAATTTGGAGAATACCTTGCATTTTGAGTGAATTTTTCTTCATAAGTAGCCACTGAGTCAACATCCTACCTAAATTATAGGATTTTTTTTCCATCCTATGTTGAACCTAATTAGGAAAATATTTATCAAGGAACATTCCTTTAAACTCAGCCCTTTCAAGTGCATCAATCTCTTCACAATCCCTGATATTTCCCACCATCGACCACCACTTATCATCTTCACCATCAAAACGGTAAACAACAAGACTATCCTTTTGGGGTTCTCAACACCCCATGAAATAAAAAAATTTCCCTAGTTCTTTAATCCACCTTTCTTCTAGTGCAGGGTCAGACGAACCTCTGAATGATGGTGGATTTTGCATCATGAAATGCTCTACTGCTAACATGTTCCATTGTGGTTGATCTGGCTGATCTCATGCATGGATACCACCACCATTTATAGCCTAAGTCAACTATTCCACCATTGCATCAAAATGTTCTGTTTTGATTCTGGCCATCTCAAGTTGCTAATTTGGAAGGTAGTGGTCCTCCTGATGTCATCCCAACATAGATGCCCTATTTCTACTACGAAAAACCATTCTAAAAAAATAATTATCTTAGTCAAAGCAACATGATAATCTTTAAATTCTATATCATTTTAATATTTCCATGAATTTATTTATGGGAATTAATTTAACAATATTATATCTACTAATTTTTCTAAACCGACCTTTGATACCAAATATAAGGACCCGGCATTAAAACATTAATTAATCTTGAATTAAATGGATAAGTCACATTAAGGATCTTTTTTGGTTTATAGTTTTAGAGAATTATGTCATAAAATTTTGATAACCACATGAATATTAGATGTAGGGAAATCTACTCAGTATCCATTTTTTCATAAAATAAAAACTACTAAAAATAGTTTCATGTATAGTTATATGTTTTAGATAGCATGAATTTTCCGTGATCCCTTCCATGACCCTATTCCACTTTAATTATTCTGAAAAAATATTTCAAAACATTAGATGAGCATAAAAATCCCAGTAAGGGTCATAAAACAAAGATTTAAAACATTAGTTCATTATTACATATATAACATATGATCATTAACATGCCTCAATAAATAATAAGAGTTATGATTAACACAATAGAAAATATAAATCATAAAGGTAACTTGTGGCATCAATATCATACGTACATTGTAGCTATCACAACTACATAGGGAGTTACAATTGGAATACCAATCACAATATATTCCACAAATCTATTAAGATAAACATTCACATTTACCTCTGTTATGTTACCCAATGCATTGGATAACTATCTTGGGCTCACCCACCCTAGGTTTATCATGGAACCACCCGTATTCATAAAAAATTCCAAAGAACCATAAAATATTCATAACACATAAAACAAAAATAAAGATAACATGTCCAAATTTTAATCAAAACATATCATTTCAATACATTGACTTAAAAAATCCATTATCGAAACCAATTTAAATACCAGAATATGTAAAATGTGTATTTGGTATTTATTTTCCTTTTAAAAAACACGACTGCTTGTTTAGGAGGCCATAGATCAAATAATACTCACGGTGGTGAAAAATGTCGTTGTCACCACTTATGTTAAAAGAAACATTTTTTTCAATTATTAAGATTCCTCATAGGAAAATAATCTCTTTGAATGAAATTAAAATTTAGTTTAATGTATACATCGTATAAAAGAATGTTGCGAAAAAAATAAAGTAAGCCTTAATGAAAGAAGATTGAGACAAAGTCCCTTACCTTGGGTCCGACTTGACTCGATCATTCTTTAATCACAAAAATAATAAACTAAAGATTATTTATACATTCATAAGAACCATTTTATTGTTTATTATTCCTTTTATATAACTTATTACTATGTTATAAACATTATGTAATCATTTATGTTATTAACCGTTGTTTCATCAATATTTGGTACATGAGTAAAAATAAACACCTTATAATTACAAGTTGTCCATGTGGTCATATATCCATTATATTAAGAATTATATTAATGATTTAGATATCATATATATTATATATATCTAGTATATACATGTTATTATATTAGTACATAACATTCGGATGTATGAAATGAAATTCACCATTCATGGAGATAGTAAGTCGTACGTACGCATGAATACTCATTTCATTTAAATTTCGTATTTTAATGGAATGAAAATATAATGATACATATTTACATAATAATTCCAGTATAATATCTCAAATAAAATCATTAACTCCATCATTTATTCATACCACATAATGAATCAATGAGTCATATCACTTTGAGGGGGTGGTTGTCTACACTTCCTAAAATGAAATTATCTCGTTTACCTATTATAGAAACAATAAATTTATGATATAAATGGAAAATACAAAATCATAGGGAAATAATAAACATTATATATATCAAACATAAATACAGTTCCAAAATAATGGACACTATGGGAGGCTGTATCAGATAATAGAACAATCGTCCTTTCATTAGGCGATAGTTTACCATCCATAGAAACATTAAGTTTTTTACCCATTAGATGGAGGTGTGTGTAAGTGTAGTTAGATTGCATCAAATAAAAACACACTAGTATATTTAGGATACTAGTTATATTATAAAATAAATGACTCAAAATATTTTAGGGGGTTAGATAAGTAAAATAAAATAAAAGATCTTACGAGAAGACATTACCTATAAATTTGGTAACTCCCTTTGATTTGAACCAAAAGGGTTTCTTGAAGTGCTTTCTGCCTAAGGTATGGTTTTCTAGGGTGAAGATAGGGATCCTTTGAGCCTATTGTAATATAGGATGCATGAGCCAAATGCTTGAGACGTGTGTGAAATGGGCTAGAATTGAAGGCTTTTTATAAAGGAGAGGGGGCTTTTTAAGAATTTTTGAAATAATTATTTTATTATAACCTCATCTTCGGTTTCAAAAGGTCAAATATTTGATAATATAAAAGTTAAGAAAACTAATGGTCAAAATAAATTAATCCAATATGAATTGGGCTGGTTTTGGGTATTATTTTAATATTTACAATCTTATTTATTTAAATCATTTATTATTGAGGTAAATATTGCATCATTATTTTTCCATAAATAATTTAATTTATTTGATGTCCAATAATTAAAAAAACCAAGATGTAGGAAATATTTTTAGAATTCCAAAGAATATTTAGGGTCAAAAAGATAACTTATATAATTCCACATAAAAATTTATTTACAAAAAGATATTTCGTTATGTCATTTTTATCATTACTTTAAATTAATTAATATAAAATGTCAATATTAATCCCATATGGCTGGATGGGGTTCCAAATTCAACACAAGGACTCCCATGGTTGGATATGTATCATACAATAGGATTAATATACATGTTAAGGTAATTTAATATTATTATAATATCAAATTTTACCATTATTTACTATATTTACCCTTTAATCGTGGTAAATAAAATATTTACAGAAGTAAATATTTAAAATGTCTAAAAATTTATGTTACCTATTTAAAAAATTTATACATATGGATTCTAAATATAAAACCCATTTTTCCAAATTCAAAATACAGAAGTGGCAGAAATTAATTTAAAATTAATTCTTGCTGGTAAAACAAATTGCGTTTTTTTAATAAATAATAACTATCCAAGGATTGGCACTTGCTTATTTCAAATTTCAAAAATAAATTACTTCTAATGACTAAAATTTGATACAATTGTAAAAATATATTGTCATTACACTTTAAATCCAATTAAAAAGATAATATAACCATATAAATAAATTATTTTGAAAGGCACTTTTGAATTGTAATACAGTATTATTCACTATTCATTAAAAAATTATCATTATCAGAAAAATACCAAAATTTCATCCAAAGTAAATTCTGATGACCCGATTCTAAATAAGAATATTATTTTTTTTGAAATTGAACATATTATAGTGACCAAAATTATATTTAAAAAGGATTCACCATTAAATGATTGTAAATCGAACATTTAAAGAAAATTATGATTAAAATTAGATTCATTCAAATTTTAAGCCTCTAAAATTTATTGGGTAAAGGTAAAAGAAAATTACATACATTGATAATAATACTGTAGTTAGTTGTATTCAATATATCCAATACAATGGCTTGGCATTAACTAAAATTTAATATAAAAATATTATATTATTATTGTGCAAGGTAATATTTAAAGAAACACATTGTTGTGTATCGGGTACGCCATCGAACATAGAATCCCATTTATAGTAAAATTAATATTTAATTAAAAAATATTAATAAACATTCAAAAGTATTATTCTATATTTACTTGGTATGTTACAGTAATCATAAAAAATAATTATTCAGAAAAAGGATTATATGTTTAAATAATTATTTTCTTATTTACTAACATGTCACTATGTAAAGAATATAAATGATAATTCCTCATCTATTCTGTAAAAACAATACACAAAATATAATGGAAAAAATTATAAAAAATATTATTATAGTGAATGTTAGATTATAAGAGACCAAAATATCGTTATGTTTCATACCTACCCTTATAAGGAAAAATACAATAATAAATTACATAAGTATTTAAAAATTTATTATTACATGTATTTCATTCATCACCATTTATGATCACACCCATTGGAGAAAAAAATTGGGTTTCCATGAAACCATACACATATATTGTGTCTTTAATTAATATTTTTTGAATACAAAATCTGTAAAAAGTTTTATGTAAGATAATACATTGAAATTACTATAAGAAATTTTATAATCCACATATCCAAAATATATTTATTACACAGTATGTCCCAAAATAAATGAGGTTACAATTTTAATTATATCTCTCCTAAAAATAATAAAAATTATAACACATCCAAATATTTCTTTGTATTTTGGATGATCATTGGTATCCAACAACTCTAATTTGTTAATTTATAATTTAGAAAGATTATTTGTTTCTAAATGAAAAGTTTCATCAACCACTTTTCACATTCTATATAATATTTCATAACTATTGATTTATTCATTTAAATATATATATTTTTCGTAAAAAAATAAAAAAAATTACACCGTTATTAAATGAATTATGTTATATATACTTATCTTAATGGTAATCTATCAAAATAGTTGAGAAGGAGATGATAAAAAATCTACAAATATTTTACAACATTCAAAGTTGTACCTATTGGTAATGTTACTCTTGGTCATACATCAACAATGTTCATTATTTTTACCATAGTATGATCCATCTGAATATACTAATGATGTGGAATATATCCAATATAATATATAATACCATATTAAATAATATTATAGAAGGAATTCAGATTAGTTTAGATATATTAGATTCAAAAATAATGATGAGGTGCAGAAGTGGGATCTACATTCAGAGGTTGAGGAGTGGGATTGGAATTCAAGGGTGGAGGAGGGGGATCTACTGTTGGCAGTGGAGGGGTGAGATAAACAATAAGAAACTATCTATACATGTTATTATGTATCAACAATATTTATTCACTAATCCTCTCCAAAACAACAGATCAGATCATCTCTTACACCACTTGTCTCATATTATTAACATTAAATATTAATGAATCTAGTATTCTATTATATATATCCTCTACTGAAGATATTCAATAATGAAAAATGTTTTCTTAAGTGGAACATCATCGATGTATCATTATATGTGGCATGGGTTTTTTGTCTTACATAATTCAGAAGATGAAATATCATCTATACCCTAAGGAAATAAGAAAACCATTGTTTGTTGATCCCTAGGGTATTCCTATATAGAATATTTGAATAATTTATTATAAAATTAGAAAGTATAATGAGTAAATAAAAAATTTTATAACTTATAAATCATAAAAAATACTTACAATTCAATCTGCTACAATTTTTGATTCTTTAGTAAGATATGTACCCTTTTTAGTCATCTAGTTACTCCTCCAATTTTGTTTTCAAGGTTGTGGGGAATGAAATATACTTTTTTCTGATCCTAAAGACTTAGCTCTCAATTTTTGATATTTATCTTTGATCATTTTCTATTCTAATAATGTATACCCTACAAAAAATAATTTTTGAGGGTATATGAATTTTGTTTGTATATATTCATGAGATCATATCATTTCATGTAACTACTAAGAAAACAAACCATTAAGATGATCACTATAGAAATATAAAAAATACAAAAACAAGGCATTTCACTTACCAAAAATGAATCTTTATATAATTTCAGTTAATTTCATCGAAATATATTCATATAGAAAGGTATATAAATTTAATGGAATTTCATTGTCTGCCTAAAAAAAATGAAATCATTAGTTTAGTTTGAATTATAATAACTCTATCTTCTAGTTTCAATAGATAAACATCTCTTTGTAAATTCTATTTTTCTATAGAACCATGTAATGAAAAGAAAAATAATAATAAATGACCATTCTAAAATTTTCTACCTCAATAAAACTGGTTCCATCTTGGGGAAATTTCTATAATTATATTTCCAAATAAAAATTATTTCATGAACCTACATTCCCAAACTACCAAATAATTGGGCTTATTCTCTACATGTGGGACTAGCATTATTTGAAACTAAATAGATATCACTTTATCCCATATATAAGATTTTTTTTATAAATTTTTTAAAACAAGTTTAGAAACCATTACATATTTAACTATCCATGTTTTTATATAAGGAAACTATATAAAACAAATGAGGATACATATCAATGGAATATGTTGGTTCCCCAATGGAAGAACCAAGTGAATTAGGATTGTGATATGAAAATATCATACAAATAAAATTAGTAATGCATTCAATAAATGAATAAATTGTTATATATAAAGATAAATATAAATTAAAAATGGATTCTACCAAACAAATGTAATATAATTTTTTTTATGATCAATAAATTTTGTAAAAAGTTCAATCAATTTTTTTTAGTTAGCCAAATGATCATCATTGATTGAAGGATCAATGAGAAAATTATTTCATTAAATCATATATAATTGATTGGTATTATATTAATACTAGTGTTATAATAGAATAACAATACAATATATCGATTATATTATCATTCAATATCATGAAGGTAGTTGATGTAAATGTAGTTTAGGTACAACCTGTGAGAGATTATACAACTGATGTATAATTGATTGTAATAGATCATAAACTAGAACAACAGTTGAGAAAAGGATAGTTCACATTATGAAAATTTAGTATCTCTATGTTTTTGGATCTGTGTATCCTACTCAGATAATATAATGAAATTCCTTAAATATGATAGAAACTAAACACATCGAAGACATTGGTTATAAAATATAAATTCATGTTGTCAGTTCATGTGTGAAATGAAGAATAACGTCATGGTAATTGAACTATCTAATATATGTTAACTAGATTTAGGTGTGTAAATTTAAAATGAATTTTATATATGAATTGTAATGGTAGGTTGAATATTATATTTTTCTTAAAAAGATAAAAAAGAATTTTTAGTTTTTATATAAGTGTAAATTTTTTTATGTAAAGTTAAAACAATGTTTAGAAAGGGTAAAGGAAATATATGTAAAGGTGAAACAATTTTAATTAAAATTAAAACAATGTGTTGAAAGGATAATACATATTTAAGTAAGGGTTAAACTAAAGGTATGTTACGGTAAAACATGTTATGTAAAAGTAAAAAAGAGCTAACTAGGGGTAAAAAAGATACGTTAGTGTAATACCAAAGTTAATAAAATGCATAAGAATATGAATAATACAAACCTTAATTGTTACATATATTTTATAAAATAATAAATATATTAATTAATTAATTAATCTTTTAAATGATATATAAAATTAATTATATTAACAAAATATAGTATATCATAATAAAATAAAAATTGTGAGGTACAATTGTATTAAGAAAAACCTAAAAAATAATTAATCTCAAATTAGAAAAAGGATTTCCTAACTCAAATAGTGGTTTCCATTATTCTCATGAAAAAGGTACCACAAGGAAATTTTTTATCACATTAAAGTTTTTAGAAACACGAAAAATAATACTAATAATTTAAAAAAATATTTGACAAAATATAAATTTTTTAAATATTCACAACATTTTTAATGGAAATTCAACTAATACGATAAATTTTTTTTTAAAGGATGGGGCCAAAACCTCATTATAATTTAAAGCAAACACCTCTCTTGATTGGGTATAGGGAGACCAATTACATAGACCAAAGGGCCAAGGCCATGTGGCCTGAATACAAGGCTTGAAAGCCCATTTTTTGGCCCAAAGAGCCCCTTTGTGAACAGTAATGCTACAATATCCAGACAGCTATAGTACCTATTATAGTATCACCGCCACTACAATCCCTAGTACAATGCCTCCGCCACTACAATGTCACCACTGCTATAGTTACACTACTTCTACAGTACTGCTATAGTTCTACTACATTCCGTCAAATATTTAACTATCCATGTTTTTATCTAAGGAAAGTATATAAAACAAATGAGGACACATATCAAGGGAATATGTTGGTTCCCTAATGGAAGAACCAAGTGAATTATGATTGTGATATGAAAATATCATACAAATAAAATTAGTAATGCATTCAATAAATGAATCAATTGTTATATATAATGATAAATATAAATTAAAAATGGAATCCACAAAACAAATGTACTATAATATTTTTAGATCAATATATTTTTTAAAAAGATCAATCAATTTTTTTGTTTAGTTAGCCAACTAATCACCATTGATAGAAGGATCAATGAGAAAATTATTTCATTAATTCATATATAATTGATTGGTATTCTATTAATAATAGTGTTATAATAGAAGAACAATACAATATATTGAGTATATTATCATTCTATATCATGAAGGTAGTTGAAGTAAATGTAGATTAGGTACAACCTGTGAGAGATTATAAAACTGATGTATAATTGATTGCAATAAATCATAAACTGGAACAACAGTTGAGAAAAGGATAGATCAAATTATGAAAATATAGTATCTTTATGTCTGTGGATCTGTGTATCCTACTCAAATAATATAATGAAATTCCTTAAATATGAAAGAAACTAAAAACATCGAAGACATTGGTTATAAAATATAAATTCATGTTTTCAGTTCATGTGTGAAATGAATAATAACATCATGGTAATTGATCTATCTAATAGATGTAAACTAGATTTAGGTGTATAAATTTAAAATGAAATTTATGTATGTACTGTAATGGTAGGTTGAATTTTATATTGGTCATATAAAGATAAAATGGAATTTTTAGTTGTTATATAAGTGTAATTTTTTTTATGTAAATCTAAAATTATGTCCAGAAAGGGTAAAGGAAATATAATTAAAGGTGAAACAATTTTATTTAAAATTAAAAAAAAATTTAGAAAGGATAATACAAATTTATGTAAGGGTTAAACTAAAGTCATGTTATGGTAAAACATGTTATGTAAATGACAAAAAAAGAAAACTAGGTGTAAAAAAAGATATGTTAGTGTAAAACCAAAGTTAATAAAATTCATAAGAATATGTATAATACAAAAAATAATTGTCACATATCTTTTATAAAATAATAAATAAATTAATTAATTAATTAATCTAGTAAAAGATATATAAAATAAATTAAATTAACAGAAAATAATATATCATAATAAAATAAAAATTGTGAGATACAATTGTATTAAAAAAACCTAAAAATAATTAATCTCAAATTATAAAAAGGATTTCCTAACTCAAATAGTGGTTTCCTTTATTCTCATGAAAAAGGGACCACAAGGAAATTGTTTTATCACATTTAAGTTTTTAGAAACAAGAAAAATAATATTAATAATTTAAAAAAATATTTGAAAAAATATAAATTTTTTAAATATTCACAACATTTTTAATGGAAATTCATCTAATCTGATAAAAATATATTTTTCTAAAGGATGGGGCCAAAACCTCATTATTATTTAAATAAAAAACCTCTCTTGATTGGGTAGAGGGAGACCAATTACATAGACTGAAGGTCCAAGTCCTAGTGGCCTGAATACAAGACTTGAAATCCCATTTTTTGTCCCAAAGAGCCCCTTTCTGAACAGTAATGCTACAGTATTGCGGCAGCTACAATACATGTTACAGTATCACTGCTGCTACAATCCCTAGTACAGTGCCTCCGCCACTACAATGTCAACACTACTATAGTTCCACCGCTACTATAGTACTACTATAGTGCTGCTACCTTCCCCTGAAAATTCGTTCCTTCCCAGATTCGGTCCTGGGTCTTTTGGATGCCAAGCAGGACCCTGTACCACATGGGTATAGGCTCGTTATCATTTGATAAAAAAATATTACTTATTAAAAAAAATTGAGATATTAAATATAATATTTAAAAATATTTAAAATATAATATAATTTATAAATATATGATACCATCAATATCGAGACATTTATAAAGGATTCTTCAAATATATTCATTCTTCTATATCATTCCTATAGTTGAAGTATGGATATAACATAAATAATAATGGCCATCAGGTTTTTTTAATTGAAGGAAGGTTTTATTTCATTCATCATGATATACCCTTGGAAATTTTATGGATCATGGACTTATTAAATTTTTCACACATGTGGAACCATTATAAAAGGTTCATTTGTGTATTATGACCTATTCATATTTATGAGTTTTATTCAAAAATAATAATTTTATCTTAGTATTCATCAATAAGTCAATTATAGTACAATAGAGGAACCAAAAATTTAATGTAATATATCACCCCAATTCATAAATTATTATAAAATATTTAATGAATGTATATCTTGGAATTTTTATTCTTTTTTTAGCCAAAAAATATGTTTCCATAGTTAACAATAATACACTACCATTATTAACATTACATTTTTGACCAAATATTAGGTTTAAAATGTGTAGTCATTAATGTAACACCTTGTCCATTTTGACACCTTTAAAACTTTTCCCTCCCCCTATCAATTTCAACATTTAAGATGCATTTGATATATTATTCATGTTTTATTTAAGCTGTTATAAAAAAAATTGGTTATGATAAATTACACATATATATTTCATCTTCATAAAATACAATTTTTACACATTATATTGAATGTTTTTATTTTGTGGAGCATAATATTTATTATTGAATATTTATAAATGTTCTTTATTTAAATAGTATCCTATCTATAATTTAATTTGCATGCCAGGGGTCCCCTATCCCAAAAATTAACCTTTTTATGGAAGGAGGATCCCAAAATGATGTTCTCAAAAGTTCTCATTTAGTTTTTTTATTTCCATGTAAATTCATTATAAATATACTTCGCAAAAGTAGATGATTGTTATAAATTTGTATCTTACCATATGCCATCGATTTCATTTCATACTATTCAAAGGGATACATCTAATACGCACATACAATATAAAAAATGTATCTTTTCTCAGAAAATAAATCATTAAATTCACCATCACTTCACAAAAATACGAGGGATTTACATTTCAAGTTGAAAAATTATAAATACAAGATCATTCCCCAAAATTTGCAATGAATTCTGATTCATCACATTTTTACATTTAGAAAGTAAAAATAATACCTCTTCATTATAGTCATTATGACATGGATGGGTAGTACTCCAAAAAATTCAACTTGTAAGAGATATTGCATCATTAATGGAAAATATTTTGGGTTCCTGCCAGTTAACTTCAAATAATTCATGGAATTAATTTTTTATAATTTAATACTAACACTAAGGTACCAGTATAGTATAGAGGTGCTCGAGAAAAACTAAATTTTTTTTCTTTAATAATGTAAAAAATAGGAGATAATTATGTTTTTTTCATTTAGGAGTTGGAGTTAACACAAAAATTATTGTAATTTTCATTAAATCCAATATATTATTCAAACCATCCTCTATCATTCCTTTAATACAAAAAAATGTTCCAATAAAAATCTCATATACATTCTTCTCCACATGTATAACATCGATGATGATTCTGCTATCAAGAGATATCAAATATAGAAGATAAAAATTTAATGATCATCCATTATATATATATATATAGAGTTTTTTATGTCTTCTGTAATGCGGCATTAATGTTTTTCACTCTCTTAAAATATTGACCTATTAAAAAAGGATTTAAAGTGATGTTAAATTATTATAAGTCATTAAATTAATTTTTTTAATCATAGATAAGAGTTATTCATAGATAAAACCCCATGATGACCCATGAATACAATTTTCTTACAATTTCATAGTTGAATAAAATAATGTACCTTCTTAACATCTTAGGCAAGACTTAGGACCATTAACAATATGTACATTAAAATTTCCAATTACTAGGAGGTAATTTATAATAAACATACGAATTACATTGGATTATAAATATTCTTCTTATAATATTTATAAACATGGATTCCTTCCTTCATAAGTGTTAAAAATAATAAACTAATGGCGAAAAGTGAAAATAAATATCATTACCTAGGTGTTTCGGTCTATAAATTCATCAAATCATCATGAAATATTTCCTATTTTTACAAAATCCTAGAGGTACGTTTTAAATTATTAATGAAACTAGACATGAGCTATGCTTTCTACCAAGTCTCCGGTATAGATCCATTCTATCTACTCACATCCCATATATGTGATTTTAATTTTTTTTTTGAAAATCTAGGATGTTTTATATCAATATATTATTTATTTGTGGTTAATTAATTATATGATTTAATTTTACATGATTTAATTTCTTATTTTCACATCACCATAACTTTTTTTATAATTTTTAATATCATATAATCATTTAATATGGGAAATTATTGGAATATATATATTATCTCATTAGGATATTTGGTATATGGAGTAATATATGAATCGAGTTATAAATTTACTTTCAACTATGGTCATGATGTTATTCATTTAACTGACATTTATAGACCTTTTTATTCCTTCCAATATAACACACAATCCTTAGGGTTAGTCATGTATCATTTTTATGCCAATTCTAATGGTAATTACTTTTTTCTATTATAATTTTAATATGGATGATTATTATACCCAATAAATTTTTGATTCAACAATTATAAAAATTATATAAAACACTTATCATATAATTCATTTTGATTATTCATGTTCTCCAATATTCATACAGATGATTAAAATTTGAATTGGGATAATTAGTATACAATGGTTTTTTAAATTCGCTATATAATAACTTAATCTATAGTATTTTCTTAATTATATCTTCTTCAATATTATCAATCATGTAATAAATTTGATAAAAATTTTCATTTTCAAAATATTCATCTGCATTATATATTGAATCCAACCAAATATTTATATTCCAAATACTATAATAATAATTGGGATTAATTCTATATAATTTTAAATGGCCATTTAAATCTATGATTTATAGCTTCCACATAATCAAACATTTCAAGAATTGGGAAAAAGTAGTTTGTATAGAGCATTTAATTTTTAAAATTCACAAAATGATAAAACCCTTCCTCACATTCTTCACTCGTTTAAATTAAATAACACAATTATGAAACATTATCACCTATAACAAATTTGGTTTATTAAATACTAGTTATTATGATTCAAATTTTAAATTTAAATTTAATTTCATAAATAAAAATAGATACAACATGAAAATATTCATAATTTTTTAAATCATATTTATTTATGTGATGAAATATTTCTAAATATAATTAATTAAAATAAATAATATTTTGTTAAAAAATAATTACAAAAGAATTAAGAAATTATATTTCTAAACACACAATAACAACCAAGATGTTAAATTATAATACTTCTAAAAAAATAATAATGATACATTTTGAATGTAGATTTCCTGTATACACATGCATACAATAAAAATGCATATTAAATCATATATAAATTCCTAAGATAATGATAACTAATAGAAAATATTGAATATTGTGATTATGGATTATGATAAAATAAAACAAAATTTAATGTAGATAATTTTTTTAATTCATAAAAAACATGAAATTGTAAAACCACTTATAAATAATGTTTCAACAAGAGAACTAATTTTTTTATAAAATATATTAATTATATTATATTTTCAACTACATGAATAAAAAAAATTCCCAAAATTAACAAATAAAATATAAACATAAAAAATTCGCCCTAAATATCTAACAATTTCATTATTACTATTATGAACTAATTCTCAAATAAAACTTATTCTTATTTATTTGGGTCAAATAAAAATCTTGAATAAAAATGTTATTTGAGAGTCATATATGAATAAAAAAAATATCTTTTACTATATTCTATTTGTTATTAATTATTTATAAAACCTATTTGGTGGCCCCTTTCTATACTACTAACCACTAAAACATGCATTAAGGTAGTGACACTTCATTAATGTTTAACTAAAACATAGATAATAATTATTGTGAGGAATTATTTAAAAAAAATCCTCAAAATCCGTAAAGAATGAATAAAATTAGTTAGCTATTAATTTAATTATGTATAGAAGCTTTTATAGTATCTTATTTTATTTTGACCTTATTAAACCATTTCTCATACCAATATTCAAATAAATTCTATTATAACACATCATAAGGTAATTCATAAGTAAACCCAAATAAATATGAACAAAAATAATGACATTTATGATAGATTATTTAAATCATATTACCACTGGTGGCCATTCATAAAAATAGTGAAAATTAATATGTATATAAAAATACCTTTTATAGTCATGAAAAAAAATTGATTATGAAATCCTAAATAATAAAAAATGTTATTTTCAAGGGTGGATGACATAGGGTATTGGGGGAGCCATTGTTGATGACTATGAATGATGGTGGATGAAGGAATATGATGTTGGATGATGGGATAATGATGGATGAATAATGGTTATGGTCAATCTAAAAGGGAAAACCAAAAGGCTGATGTTCAAGAAAAATAAATAATAATTCAGAATACTTTCATTATAATAAAATTTTTTTTGGGATTTAATATCGTTAAATTTATAACTCACATTAAAAAATAGTTTTCAATAGATGTTTTTTTAACCAATTTTGAAAATAACATTTTTCATTTTCAATGTTGGTAATACACTAACAAATTTTTTAAAAAAATACTATGTATTTCATTAACCCCACATGAAAACACATATTTAAAAAATAATATTTTCACTAGTGGTCCTTGTAGGATACCTCCAAGTGTTTCATAATAAAAAAAGTATAAAATAAACCAATATTTTTAGGTAAATTGAAAAAAAAAATTTACATACAATTATATATAGTTTTATACAAAACCCTGTTAGATCACCTTTTTTACAGTAGAATAAAACATAAAAATAAATAGGTTTCTAAAGAATTTCAATAAATAACCCAATGAAACATTTCATAGATAATAAAAAGAAAAAAATCCTAGGTTATCAATAGTTTTAATTCAATGAGGATCATTGTATTAACATAATGATCAATAGTCCAAATTAGGGGATCATTACCCTAAAAGAACTAGTCAATGGGGTAAGAGTCCACACCTTAGTGTGGCTCCTGGGAATGACTTTATAAAACATGGTGACCGCATTACCTAACAATAACATGTACATGGGAAAAGAGTTCAACCTTGAGGATTGATATAAGCAGATCATACATCATGTCTAGGTTCAACATGTTAGATTTATTGAATGTATATTTTCTCTTTGAAACTATAAAGATCATTATTTAAATCCATTTATGTTCACCAAAGCATAAGATAAATCCATTTCCATAAATAGTTAGAAAACAACAATATTATAATATCTAGTCCTTTTAAAACATTTGAAAGTATATTTTTTAAATAAACCAAATAAAATTTTTTTATAACCATTGCATCTGTATATTTGAAGGATAAATAAAGTAGGTTTATAGTAAAATTCCAATTCATGAAACCACCAATCTTGGAGAACATGGAAAAACATCACCTATGAGTAAATAATGATCCATGATAAAACAAGGTAATTTATAATAGATGAGGTATTATATATATTGTATTTATAAAAATAAATATATAAATTAAGACATTAAATAATAATAAATACCAAATGGAACACTTACCATAACAATTTGTGAGGAATGCACTATATGAAATGGAGATATGACTAACACTGTTCAATTTAACAATAGATCTCATAGGATTAAAATTGAAAACATAGTTCAAAAAGTTAATACAATTTAAAAGATAACCCAAAGAAGTAAAAAAGTGGAAATAAAATAATAAATTGATCCAAGATGAAAATAGATACAATATTAACATGATTAAAAAAAATTGATAAGCACATTGATTTACCAAGGAATTGACTTGAGAGACAATACTATCCCAAAAAAGCCTCCAAGATCAAAAGGGTCATATTTTCATCAAAATAGGTGGATTAAGAATTTAAAATGGGCTATGAAGAATTTGAATGTAAAACATGGATACATAACACCATGATGAAATCCACAATCCAATGTTAAATGGGGAATGACAAGAAAAAAGCTATGATATAAGGTAAGGGGCTATATCTAAGATATGAATAGTAAAACATGTTTCTAGTATCCATGTCATGTTGAATGAGATGGTCGTACAAATTTGTTAAAATATACCATTCCATATGGGAATACAAATTCTTTAGAATAAAAAATCTAAGAAAAATTATATGCCACAACAAAACCTTATGGTGTTGTGACCCATAAATTTGTAGAACTAATGGGTTTCACTATTTATAAATCTATGCTATAGCCCAAAATCCACGTCATTTTTGTTCCAAGATTAAATGTACCAACGAACCAATTTTAAATTATATAGTACACCCACCACATTAAAACAATATCTTATATGGAGTGAAACACACTCTATGACATATAATTGTGTTCCACTTGACCAATAACTCAAGACAGTCATAAGACACAACCTAGAAAACTAAAACCAATTTAGATAATTATAAACATGTAGGAAATAACCAAATAAAGAATAAAAAATTAATATAATTACTATTGTACTTAAGAATAGGGGATGTTAAAACTATCCCCACCATATTGTGTTGTTCCCATAGAAATCTAGGTCAATAATGGTTAGTCTCCAATGTATTTAGGACATTTCTCTATCATCAATGAAACTCACTCCCAAGAATCATGAATATGAGAACTATTATTTTATGTTAATCGAATGAAAGGTATAGACATTCCATATTGAACCATTACATTAGAGTAAATAACCTGAAGTGGGTTTTGGTAATAGAAATATCATGTTCAATGTCACGGTCTTCCAAACTCACAAAATGAGATGGGTTCATATTATACATCTTTTTATTATTCACATCAAAGATGCTGTGTATTGAATAAAAATATTTTTAACAATCCATGTAATAAAACAAAATTCATAGTATTTAAATGGCCGAAAATAGTCCCACAATCCATGGAACACCTTCAATTTATATCTGAGCCTTCAGTGACTGAAACTTGGAGAGGCTTTTGATAAAACATGGAAACCTGTTAAAAAATATTATATTTGATGAATTTGATTAAAACTATTATTTTTTTGTATTTGATCCATCATAAAATGATGAAGATCACACTAGATCATCAATGTTGTCTCCATAACTAAAATTTTTCCAACCATTGAAGCTTCTCTAACCATAGAACAATAGATAGAATAGATGTAAGGATGCATATAAAATCATTACAATGTTTACTTTTTATTCATTTCTAATAATTTTTATTATAATAAATTTCACCCATCCAAAAAAGTACTACTCAATAAAAAAAAATAAAAAACATTATCTCTAAATATACCTTCAAATTTAGGATTAGAACATTATGTATTTACATCTATCTGAGGATCATATGACGTGATCAACCTATCTTAAGGAACCACTACCATTTAGACTCTCTTTAACGTTTTTGAGGTAAAACGAGAGTCCCAATATGAGATAATGTTCACAAAGATCCCATGTAACCTTGAAGTCTCTTTTACATACCAATTCTTAATATCTTAACATTATTGGTGTCTTAGATTTGTATAAAATGAGACAATTTATTTAAATGGACAAACATAACCAATATGGAATACAAAACTATGTTATTTGGAGGAAAATCATATGGGTTCTAGGACTCATCATTTAATAGTTTTAATTGATAACATCAAGTCACACATTTTTTATTGTCTCGTATCATAATTAAAAAAAATAATGTTTTATGTCACAAAAAATATTTTCAGTGTATCGGTGGACAACCCGTAAAAAATTATTATGATCTCCCAACAATGCCTATATTATAGAAAAAACACTATAATGTCTAATGATGCAATAAATACCATCTTGGTAATGAGACTGTTATCATTTGATCTCCCCTCCTCAAAAAAGATCAAATAAAAAATAGAAATATTCATATTATTATTTCTCTTGAATAATTATCTCAAGTATATTGAATGCCACATGAACATTCCCCAAAACATCACAAGACTCCAATTCAATAACGAGCATGAGAATCTAAAAAAAATCACCCAATCATGTACCATTTTCAATTTTATTACATCACCATATGGGAAGGTGACTTCATATAATGAGTAATAGTAATAACGTTACCCATTCCAATAGAGAAGGAAATTTTAATGTCCAATGAATGGAAGTATTCAACCCACTATAATTTCTATACGTTCATTTTTTAAGAAAACATGTACACCATAATTTATTAGTCTGATTATAGATTGTAATTCTCCCCCAAAAAATAGCGGCACTAACATTTTATGGAATTCACACACAGTGCAATTTCAAAATCATGAGTAGGATAATTATACTCAATAGGTTTTAATTAACATGAGTGGTTATCCCATGATTTAATATTATAAATATGCATCCAAAAAATGAACATTAATTATGAAAATAAACCACATAAATATGAAAGGTATCTGGTAAAATAAGAATTGGTTCTATGATTAAAATATTTCATAACTCTTTTAATGGGTTTTTGACAGTTAAAATCTCATAAGAACTTCGCCCCATTATGAAAAATAGTTGTAAATGGTAAGACGATATTTGAGAAATAATTTTTTATAATAAATTCGATACTCTAAAAATCAAGAATATAAAAATCCTTAACACATTCCCATTTTTATTCCACTGACAGATCAACCATTAAATTTTTAGGATTATATAAGGCACCATATTATGAGATCACATGTCCCATGTTAATAAATTCCGATCTCTCGAAATGCACTTTGATTATTTAGTACAAAGATGGTGATACCTTAGAATTACAAAAACATAACACAAGTGGCACTAATGATATTATTGGGTCATACAATACACTATGATTTAGTCTATGAACATTATGGAAAAATACTCACGATAATGGTAGCTTATATAGTTCATCAATCCCATTAATTTCTTATGATTGTACGTCGGGATAAATGACATCCAAATGTATGTAAAATAGCCATAACAATTCTTTATGGGGGTTATTATAATATTCAATTCCTTGATTTTGAGTTGGTGATATCCATACAATATATAAAATTTAGACAATTAATTTTCACTTTTAATCTGGTTGAAAAAAATCAACACAAGCTAATGAATAATTTTCCTTTTTAGTTACTATATTGAGATTAAAATATTCATTCCATAATTTAATAGTTCCAATGACCTTGTTGGAATTTATCAAAGGTGATTACCATGGTAATACACTCAAGCGTAAAAATAAATTTTATCTAAAATGAACCAATAGAATAATAATATCTTGCTACATTGGTAGATATATATCGAAATATTACATTGTTGTGGGATATATTTTGGGAACTAAGACAATAGATGACTCTACATTCACATACAAACAAAGACATGATATTTCAACTAGAAAAAATATTAGAAACTTGCTAACACTTAACTGAAGACTACTATAGTTATATTCAAATTCATACCTATCTAATGTTGAAACATTTAACTACTGATATCTAGAAGAGTTGAAATCACCCAAATAGAGAATTGATCCAATTTTCCTCAAATCATATGGGAGTAACCATCATAATTCATGAAGGAACACCATTGATGTTTTCAATTGATATGACCCTTGAAAATGATCAAAAATTTCATCCAAATAATCAAATGTAATAGGTATAATTTGAGAACGAAGAAATAAAAAACCATATCCACATCACATTGAAGGAATGAGATTGAGGGATAATGTGTTCCTTACACCTTTTCTATTGTAGGGGCCTTACCAATTTTGTGAATAGTTATATGAGTTCTGTTGGATACATTAAAAGATCCACATTATGAGATAGTAAAAAAGTGCGGGAGGAAAATTTATTGAATAAATAAGTTACTAATGTTGAAAAATAGTAATGGTTCCTATCATAGTTATGTGACCCACATCAACATACATATGATACATTTACAATGCATCTAACTGGTTCAATGTGGAGGCCTATAGTGTTACCCTATAGTCTATTAATCATTTGGATACAACAAATTTCCTCTAGGTACCAATGAGGATATAATATTTGAGGAAAATTTAGATCCCAAAAAATATATGTGAGTGAAAATGTAACCCACTTGAGTAACCATCCATAAGAGGAATTTGGAAAAAGCACATAACGTTCCATGGCATTCAACATATGTAAAATTTCAAGACACTACCTATTGTTGATGGTTTTGGTATATAACATTAATAAGGACCACCATTATTCATCGTAGTGAAACTCACCATACATCCCATTTCTATTGTAAAACAACTAGAATAACCACCCGAACGATAACGGAACTCCATTGAATCCTGAATTACCCATCTGGTCAAGATTAGCACTCAACACCCTATCCACCATTGAGGTATTGGTGTTCAACATTACCAAAAATATAGGATATTTGATATCAGATCAATGAACCATCTAAAACTACTAATAATTCATCATCTCTATTGATATAACCATTGATAAAAATATAGAGATCTCACTAAAGTGAATAACATACTTTATCACTAACTAATTATGATATCCATATTTTAGATACTCCATGGATTGTTACAGAGTCATATTTTATAGGAATAATATTTTAGTAAGAATAGAGTTGATGTATTTCTACTACATGACCACATGTTTTTTATCCAAAAAAATAGAGTCCCAAAATCTTCAACTCTAACCGTGAAGATTGAATTTTGGAGATTTCATGTTGATTGGTTCATGATTCCCAATGAATTTCAAAAATCATCTCAATCATTCATCACCAATCATCCACCTATTGAGGGTATTTATTCTTTTATAAGGACATCAATCTATATTAATAAAATTACAGGGCTTGATACCTTTCTATATACCTTTGACTATTCACTTCTCAATCATGAATATAAAAAACTATCACCCCATGCCCCATATTTCACCTAGTTTTCAACACCAACTCAATTATATTTTGATCAACTTGTGTGTTTCCCTATCAGGTATTGTTAGTAATAACCTACCATGGATTACTTGGATGTATTATAGGGGTTTTATTACAATAAATCAACATACAATTGGACATAATAAGAATAAAACCATGAATAAATTCTATTATAGAATAACATAGGTCAACCGAAATTATCAACTGATATACAAAATGAATGGTTTCTTTTAAAACACTATATATCAAAAAATTATCATTTTTTATCAACTCGTTGTAGCATAAGGCATCTCATTTTGAGATGTATCGAAGAACAAACATAAGGCATACCATATAAGATCCCACATTCCTATATCATATATAAAAATAAATCGCAAAATGAATACTCAAAGTAGAAACCTGAAATCCACTATTTGATATGAATTTTTCATCAAATGACCTAGATTACCAAACTATTCATAACCTAAACTATTATTAACACTACCCTAAGGAAATTTCCTATCCCAACAAGCTGGAAATAAGTTACTGGGAATTAATAAAAAAATTTGAATTGATTTTACCACAATGAATAGGAAATAAGGTGATATAAATATAAAAAATTATATTGTTATGCCAAACAAATAATATAATAATAAAGGAAGGACATCAGGGAAAATAAGGTCCAAGATACATAGAATAAAAAATTTAATAAAAATATTCTAAGGCCGGACTCCTTGTTACATGACATAATCTCTATAATCATACACCCTACTAATGAACAAACCCACTACCCCCCTACGAAAAATATATTATACCTACATAAAAAAGCATATATACACCAAAAGTTGTATTCAGGGTGTGAGAAAATGGTCATTTTAGTATCATACAAAGTGTTTCATAAGAATACATTTTAAATTAAAAAAATGTTCACAAGTATATTAAAATAAGGAAGGAAAATTTTATTCATAGTTTTCTATAAATATGATAAATAACTGTATTCCAAAAGTAATAAAAATAAGCATGTTTCAAAAATATGTCATAACACATACCACTAATTATTTTCAAGGATAATCATAGGAGAAAAAAATATTTGGGTTATAATAATTACCACTCAATGATGACACTTTTATCAACATCATGATTAATATGACACTTGGTGTACACATTACCATAGCATGACAAGTATTGGTGTAAGAGTTCGCTCCTCATAGTGGTCCCTTATCACAACGTTAAATAACATAGTTCAAACATTTCCCTTGCAGAATATGTCTATAGGGAATGAGTTCATCCATGAGGATAAAACCCTGATTCATCAATGTTCACTTCTTTGTATTACATTTCAAAATCATTAAATGTACATTTCAAATTTGAAACTATCTCAAACATAATTTATAAATCTTTTAATTAACAATAAAATTTTATAAATCAATTTTCATAGACATTATGTAAAACACTATAATTAAAAAAATAATTCATTTAAAACAATTTTAAAATTAATATTCAATATAAATCCATAAACCATGTATTCCTAAAATTTGGGAAATACAATTTAATGAGAGAGGGAAGATAACTATTGGAAAATAAAATTCATTAAACCACTAATGATGAAATTATTGGACAAACAACGTCCATAAGAAAACAAGAATATATGATGAGACGGGGGAATTTAGAATAAATAAGGGATATAAGATCAATAATACATTATTAAAAATATCCAAATTAACATATAAAATAATAATGAAAACTAAATATAACACTAACCACAATGATTTCTAGGAAACATACTATAATGATTAGTTATCTGACCAATACCCCTCATTTCTAAAATGAGTATGTAACATCCTAGAAAAATAAGAAATAAGACACTTTTCATTTTTATTAACATTTTTTAATTAAATATTGTTTTTACATTAAAGGAGATTCTATGTTCGATGGCGTACCTAATACGCAACAACGAGTTTCTTTGAAATCATACGTTTCAAAGTAATAATATAATATTATTATGATAGTTAATGTCTAGCAAATATATTGATGGGAATAAATAGAACTAAATAAAATATTATTATATAAGTTTGTTAAATGTTTTACAATTTTACAATAAAATTAGGGGATTAAAATATGAATGAATCTAATTTTCAGCATGAATACTCTAATATTTAGTAAATGGTAGATTTACCGCCATTTGATGGCCAACCCTCTTCAGATCTTGTATAGTTCATTTTTATATGTTCTATTTTTTAAAATGTAAATCTTTTTAAGATTCGGGACATCAAAATTTACATTGCGTAAATTATTTCTATTTCTCTGATAATGTTCAATTTTAATGAATAGTGAAAAATACTATATTTTAATTCAAAAGTTCCTTTTAATATAATTTATTTATATGCATAAAATTTATTTTTAATTTATTTTTAAGTATAATTAGAATATATTTTTATCATTTCACATAATTTTTTTCAATCGAAATAATTTCATTTTGAAATTGGACATAAACAAGTGTCAATCTTATGATAGTTATCATTTCTTAAAAACACACTATTTGTTTTTACAATGGGAATTAAATTTAAATTAAATAATTCAACTATTTTCTATTGAATTTTGTAAAATAGAAATCATTTTTCAATGAGGATTTTAAAATATATCTTAGGCTGAATTTTTGGTATTTTTCTGAAAAACATCAATTTTTGATGAATACTGAGACCACTTAGTAGTAATTAAAAAAACTGACTTTTTCTTATAAATGAAATTTTACCGCTTCTGTGAATTGAATTTTAGAAAATCCAAAATACATGGTTTTTAATAAAAGTAAAATGTCGTTTAATAAGATGAAAATAATTTTTGGTGAATAGAGACTTTTGACTTTTATTTACAACGGTTAAAGATAAATAGGGTAATTCAAGGTAAAAGGAATATCATAATAATACCAAATTACCTTAACAATTGACATAACCATATTAAATGAGTCATGGACGACAATGGGAATCTTTGGGTCATTTTTGGGACCCCATGGAGTCACATAAGAGTCATAATGACACATTATATTAATTAATTTAATGTAAAGGAAAAAACAAAACAAACAAATATATTTTAATATATTAATTTTTTGATGGTGTTATATAAGTTATCTTTTCAAATATATATTTTATTTGGAAAGATAAAAAACTTTTCTACATCATGGTAATTTTTTTCAATTTATAGACAAAAAATAAATTAAATTACTTATGACACAATAATGATGCAATATATACCTCATTAATAAATGATTTAAATAAATAAGATTATAATTATTAAAATGAAAACCAAAACCAATCACATTCTTATTGAATGATTTTATTTATACCATGAGTCATATTATCTTAGACTTTAATTAATTTTTTACCATTAGAACGAGAATATCAATATATAATAAAATAATATTTTCACACTTTCCAAAAGAGCCCCTCCTCCCCCTTATAAAAGGACACCACATCAAAAATTCCTCAGAACTCTCAAGAATTATATCTCATCCAACCTCTGCCCAATTAAGCTCCCAATAATCCTATCCTCCTTATAGAAGCCTTACCTTAGGCTGAATAGACTTTAAAATATTCTTTTGGTTCAAACCAAAGAAAGTTAACCAAATTAACGGTAACGATTCCTCTTAACTTTTTTTCTATTATTTTACTTCTCCAACCCCAAAACTCTTTTAATTAATTTATTTTCTGACAAAAAAGTATCCTAAATATACTAGGATGTTATTATTATAAGTATTTTAACTACACATACACACACCCCCATCTAATGGGTGATGACCATATTGTTTTTGTGGATGGAAAACTAACGCCTCATGAAATGATGATTGTTCAAATACCTCCTACCACTGCTAATGGTGGCCATTATGAAGGAACTGAATTTATATATGATATATAGTATGTTTATGTTTTCTTTATGCTTCTGTATTTTTCATTTATATCATACCTTTGTGGTTACCATTATGGGTAACGCGATAATTTCATTTGAGAAAGTGTCGACTACCACCCCTCAAAGTGATATGACTCGTTAATGCCTTATGTGGGATGTATAAAGGATGTAGATAATGATATTATATAAAATATTATACTAGAATTATAATATACCTTTGAATCATTACGGTTTATTTCCATTAAAATACGAAATAGAATTGAACGTAGCATTCATGCGTACGTACGGCTTACCTTCTCCATGAACGGTGCATTTCATTTCTTATCAACAAATGGTATGTACTATTATAAATATATATATTCTGAATATATATGATATATATGATATATAAATAATTAATATCATTATGGATATAATGGAATATTTACAACATGGAAAACTCGTAAATATAAGGTGTTTATTTTTGTCTCAAGTACCAAATATCGACAAAACGAACGTTATTAACTTAAATGATTACATAATGTTTATAACAAGGTAATAAGTGATATTAAAGTAATAATAAACTTAAAAAAGGTTCTAAAACAATTATAAATTATCTTTAGTTTATTATTCTAGAGATTAAAGAAAGATCTAGTCATGTCGTACAACGAGGTTAGGTATTTTCTTATCTCACATTTAATTCCGTGAGATTTACATTGTTCGCCACGTATATATAGCACGTGGTGTATTATGAAATTCCGTTTGATATATATTATCATTATTATCTTTATATTCAGGGTATTATATGATTCATTTTATGGTTATTAACTTTTTATCAATCTAATTAGTTGATTACAACGAGGTAAAGTGTTTCATCTCAATTTTTTCCCGTGAGAGTCATGCTATATTTGCCAGTATTTCCTTTTTTTGGTGTATGTACTTACCATGATTGTACTATTTGTTTCATAAAATTTAATTTAGTATTATTGACATCTTTATTGTATGATCCTTCTTTCATATGGCTTATGTTTGGTAAGTTACAAAATTGGTAAGGGAACCTTTCACCCTTATCTTTTTTAGAGACTTCATTTTGTAATGTATTTTAATTTAAATATTATTAAATTAGGAATGATATTATATATCCTTATTGGTGTAAATTTTATGTCCATGTAATGAGATACCCTTTTTATCTCATCAACTCATTTTCTGAATTCATTAATGACGTCGTTAGGCTTTCAATTTTTTGCACGGGAACTTCTTAACCCAATTTCATTTCATTGGGATAAACATGTACTTCATTAATATGTCATCCTATGAATATGTGTGAATGAAATATGATTGTTATACACATAATATACACTTAAATTTGGTGTATTTGTTTTTTTAAAAATAATTATGTGACTGATTTATCCTTAATTTAAGGGTTCTGTCATTATAAGGATTTCAACTCAATTTACATTTCCATTGAGACTTCATTGTTGTTATGCACCAATTCACTCTTATATGGTGTATATATTGTTCTTTTTCATAGTATATCATTAATACCTTTATTATCATTAGATTATAATGATTTTATTAAATATTATTCCTCAATTATTTGTATTCAAAAGACTCTAATTTTGTTAAAAAATAATTAACTAAAATACAGTTTTAAATGTTTTAACGATTTATTATTCTAAATATTTATTTTTAATGTCCATATTTTATAAATGGGTTTGATTATTTATTTATATGGACATTAATGTTTTATAATTATAATTACATTAAAATATTCAAAGTGGTATGGGACACTTTGATTGAAAAATCTCTTTTTAAATGGTTTATGAAAATGAATTGATTATTTCAATATCTTGAAATTATTTCTTGTGATTTAAAATGATATGTTATTAGTGAAATGTTTATATTTTCAATATTTTTATATGATATGATGGTACTTGGACATTTTCTGGGTGGTTACGTGATAAACCATATGATGGGTGGTGCTATGATAATTAGGACAGGCGGTTACGTTATACCCCTTAATTATTGGGTATGGAAGTCGGTCGTATGGCTATTCCATTTAGTGATATGTACGGAAGTAGACCGTATGGTGCATGGTGATCTTTTATTTAGTGAAGAGTATTTACTATTTCGTAAATGGGAAAAGTATTACTTGTGATAATGTATTCATGGATTACTTGTTGTTTTAAAAATATAACAGTTTTTATTCTTTGTGTATCCCTGACTGAGCTTTTTATGGTCATCCTAATTCATTGAATTGTTTTCCCCCAGACATAAAGATGAATAGGGTATAGGATGGGATCAAGGATAAGTTATGATATCCAAAACATGGGACTAGACATGTTTGTTTTTAAGAGTTTTTATTTTAAATAAAATTGATATTGTGTAGTAGTGCATGCCTGTAATATTAAAGTTGTTATGTAATAGTTATTGGCTAATTCTCTAAAACTCAAAACCTGAGATGTTCCTTAATGTGAATTATTCATTTAATTCAATATTATGTAATTTTTTATGGCCGGGTCTTTATAGTTGGTATTAGAGGTCAGTTTAGACAATTTTAGGGATTAATCACATTCAATAAACACATGGTTAGTCCCTAGGTCTATTATTATAGATAAATCCTTGTTTTATAAATTTTCCAAATCATGGAAATTATGTTTCCAATGGAAGGAATAGGATCTCAAACGAAAACTGTATCTCTTCCTGATGACTTTCTTGCAATTATTATGGAAAATTCATGTTCGGATGATTGTGAAACATTCTCTAGCATACAACTCTCTTGCATGCAGTTGTTTGTGATATCAAACACCTTCACTATACCACATTATTATCTTGGATCATGGGTTCTATTTTAACAAATCATATTTTCACAATATTCTCATATTATGAAGATAGGTAAATATTATCAAGGCATTTAGAAATAATTTACCTTATCACAAGATTTTGAATAATAATATTATTTTAAAAAAGATACTAAAGAAGGTGAGTGTTCAACAACCTATTTATATTTTATTTTACAATATATTATATCATCACATACTTATGGTGTTTTAGAAGGACCATTAATTGAATGTTTCAACTCAAATTTGTTCCGACTGATTTATAGAAATCATGTTTTATCAGATGTTTTGATATTATATATCATACATGATTATTTTTCAAAATTGTTTTTCTATGAACACCCATATGGTCCATGTTGTATAAGGTGTATTTAAATAGAGGAATAAAATTATTTTGAAGGATCTCTAAATCAATGTTTCAATGCAAGGACCTTCTACCTACGTGAACACGATGACGATTAAACCAAATGGACACTGTAATACAGGTATGATGTTCTTCATTTCGGGGATCATTTTATTTTATCATATGATGGTGAAATAAGACTTCAGGAATTAAGATGTTGAGATCATAATGAATTTGGGTGAAAATAATAGGTATAAATAAACCATTGAGGTTAAAACATGTTATAGTTATTTTTTAGCTTTATAAAAAGGAAAACCTGTAGGATGGGTGATAACCCGTCACATTCGGAAAGGCTGTTTGAATAATAATTTTAGTAAAATGATTTAATGGAACAAGAATAAGTTGATTTTTTGTACTTAGGTTTTATCAAATATATATACTTAGTACAGAAATATGATTTAGTGGTTAAGTGATAATGGTTTTTATGGAAGGCATTTTCTCTTTTGAGGAATCTCTATATGCCTAGGAAAGATAGAATACTATGGGATTTAAATTGTGGAATAATAGTTGAAATTATATTTTAGAAGAATATATGTTTTTATTGTGGACATAAGTTGATTTGGTTTATTTATTAAAATGATTAACCTATTATGGAGAATATATGATTAGGTTAATTAATTTTCAATATCAGACTTTATGAGTAACTGGTGTTAGTTGGATATAAATGTTATGATTTTTTGTGGACAACTATGGTATTTAATTCTTCTGAGTTTTGGTTTTCATTGTTAGTTTGGATTATATTGAAGAATTTTATAGAATGTATTTTATTGAATGGTCTTTGTTGATCTATGGGTTTTGTTTGACAATTTATGAAGATTAAGAGTAGTTTTTCTTGTTGTAAAATATTGTCCTTTCTGGGTATTATCTGATCTCTCACCAACCATTTTGGTATTAGTTGATGTCTAAAGAAATGGGAAATATATAGTTTTTTTATGGATTATGTGATTCTCTAGAAGATTATTCTAGTGCTTTTTATGTGACCAAGTCTTTTTGAATTCTCATTTCATGGAGAGATGATCAATTTTTGGTAGAAACTTATTGACTGATGAAACTCTACATGATGATATGTATATATACTTATGTTCTTATTCTATGTAGTAAATGAATTCCAAAAAATTATTAAAAGAAATGTATAGAAAAAACATTGGTGGTTTACGTTCCCAACTAAGTAATAAATGACCGTTTAACACATCATAATTTTCTGATTTTCTAGTGGTTATCATTCTCTTAAACATGTTTTTTTATCACTCTCCATTAGAACATGATAATATTTTCTCTCTTCCATATCCATTTTTTCCTATATGGAATCATATATGGGTTATATCGGGTGACCTTTGTACTTACCTTTCGTTCTTTTAAAGTGACAGTTTTTACTGTCTCTTTTCGATATGGGACTTTTAATGAAGTTTCCAAGCCCAGTTTTAAAATTGCGAGGACGTGATTTTTAAAAGGGGGGAAGGATGTAACAACCCAGATAAATAATTAATAAAAAAACTTTTCATATTTATTAATATATTTGAATTAAATATTTATTTAACATTAAAGGGGATTCTATGTTCGATGGCGTACCTGATATGTGACAATGAGTATCTTTGAAATCTTACGTTGCACACTAATAAAATAATATTATTATTGTACTCAATGTTTAGCCGTTGTATTGACAGTAATGAATTGATCTAACTAAAATATTATTATATATGTTTTTAAAATGTTTGTACAATAATCCAATATATGTTAGGGGAATAAAATATGAATGAATCTAATTTTATGCATGAATACTCTAATATTCCGAAAAAGGTCGATTTACCACCTTTTAACAGCGAACCCAATTTAAATCTAGTTGTGGTCATTTTAATATGTTATATTTGGAAAAATAAAATATCTCTTTAAATTTGGGACATCAATGTTTACATTGGGTAAATTTTTGGTATTTCTCCCATAAAGTTCATTTTTTAAGGAATAGTGAAAAATACTGTATTTTAATTCAAAAGTTCCTTTTAATATAATTTATTTTTATGGGTATATTATCCATTTAATTGATTTTAAAGTCTAATTAGAATATATTTTTACCATTAAATCTAATTTTGGTCATTGGAAATAATTTCATTTTGAAATTGGACATAAACAAGTGTCAATATTTTGATAGTTATTATTTCTTCGAAACACGCTATTTTTTGGACAATAGGAATTAATTTTAAATTAATTAATTCAACTTCTATATATTGAATTTTTAAAAATATACATAATTTTTGAATTTTTAATATCAAATATAGCAGAGGCTGAATTTTTGGTATTTTTCTGAAAAACATCAATTTTTTATGAATAGTGAAACCACTTAGTAGTAGTTAAAAAACTGACTTTTTCAATTAAATGAAATATTACCACTTATGTGAATTGAATTTTTAAATTATGAAATGCATTTTTGTTATTTTTTATAAAAATTTGGTTCAATAAGATGAAAATGATTTTTTGTGAATACTGACTTTTCACTTTTATTTACCGCGGTTAAAGGTAAATAGGGTAATTCAAGGTAAAAAGAATTTCATAATAATACAAAATTACAATAAAAATAGAACTAAATTTATTTTATGAGTCATGGACGACCATGGGAATCTTTGGGTCGATTTGGGACCCCATGGTGCCACTTAAGTGTGATAATGCAACTTTAGATTAATTAATTTAATGTAAAGGAATAAATAGAACCAACTAATATTTTTTTAAAAATTAATTTTTACATGGGGTTATATAAGTTATCATTTCAACTATAAATATTCAGTGGATATCTAATTATATTTCCTACATCATTGTATTTTTTTAAAATTTTTAGACAACAAATAAATTAAATTATTTATGACACAATAATGATGTAGTATATACCTCATTAATAAATAATTTTAATAAATAAGATTATAAATAACAAAATAACATCCAAAAATTTTCCAAATCTTATTGGATGATTTTATTTCGACCATTAGTCATCTTATATTCTTTATAATTAGTTTTGGACCTTTAGAAACCGAATATCATTATAGAATAAAATAATATTTTCACACTTACTTAAAGTACCCCTCCCCCGCTTATAAAAGGACATCGCTTATAAAAAATTCCTCACCCCTCTCAAGCCTTTTGGCTCTTCCAAAATATTAAAAATTATGCTCCCAACATCCCTATCCTCCTCCTAAAAGCCTTACCATAGGTAGGGGACACTTCGAGAAGTTAATTTGGTTCAAACCAAAGGAAGTTACCCAAATTAAAGGAAATGATTCCTCTTAACTTCTTTTCTTATAATTTACTTATCCAACCCGTAATCTCTTTTTATTAATTTCAATTTTGAAATAAACAATATCCTAAATATATTATGATGTTGTTATGATAAGGATTTTCAATACACTTACACACACCCACATCTAATGTGTTAATAACATAATGTATATGTGGATGGAAGACTGACGCCTCACTAAATGATTATTGTTCAATTACCTCCTACTGACTCTCATGGAAACCATTATGATGGCACTGTATTTATATATGATATATATTTTTATTATGTTTTCTTTATGGTTCTGTGTTTTAAATTTATGTCATACCATTATGGTTCCATTATGGGTAAATGTGATAATTTTATTTGAGGAAGTGCGGACTACCACCCCCTCAATGTTATATGGCTTGTTAATGCCTTATGTGAGATGTATAAATGATAGATTTAATGATATTTTATATGGTATTATACTAAAATTATAATATACCTATGTATAATTATGTTTTAATTCCATTAAAATATGAAATATAAATGAAAGTAGTGTTCATGTGTACGTACGGCTTATCGTCTCCATGAATGGTGAATTTCATTTCTTACCTCTAAATGATATGTCCTGTAACACCCGAGACTTTTATGAGAATTATTTTGTTTTTATGTTATATAAAACATCAAAGGAATCGTTCACTACACAAAATACTATCTTGGATTTCTTTACACGCAATCGCGGCCTTCCTTGATAGATTGTGTCGTACAAAATACTGAGTTTCACCAAACAACGATATGCTATTAAAATATTATTGAAACTAGCCATTATGATTAGTAATAACCATTTTTTGAAATTTTTTAAATTTTATCATTCAAAATGGACTTCATTTTTGGATTCGGAATATCGAAAATTAGCTTAGGGTGAAATTTTGGTACTTTTCGGATAACTTTCATATTCTGATGAATAATGAAAATTACTAAATTTTAATTAAAAACACCTTTCAATTGAAATAATTAACAGTGATAAATTATTAATTTGAGTGGTTTTAAAGTATATTTAGAATATATTTTTACCATTTAATACAATTTTGGTCATTTTATGTAATTTCACATTTAAACCAAACATAAACAGGTGTCAATCTTTTGATAGTTATTATTTCTTAAAAACACGCTATTTGTTTTGACGACGAGAATTAATTTATCAATTAATTAATGCAACTGATATGTTTTTAATATGGTAAAATAGACATCATTTTTTAATTCATAATATCAAATATAGCTTAGGACTAATTTTTTGGTATTTTTCTAGAAAATTTCCTTTTTTGATGAATAGTGAAACCACTAAGTGGTAGTTAAAAAAACTGAATTTTTCATAAAATTTAATTTTACCGCTTCTGTGAGTGGAATTTAGAAAATCCGAGAGACACAGTTAATATCAAGTACTAAAAAGTGGTTCAATGAGATGAAAATAATTTTTGGTGAATAGTAACTTTTTACTTTTTTTTACCACGGTTAAAAGTAAATAGGGTAATTAAGGGTAAAAATGATATTATTATTACCCTAACACATGTCCTAATTCTATTGGATAGGTGTAATTCGACCAAAAACAATCGTAGGAATAAAATATGACCATTTAGGCCCACTTGGATTAGATTAGGACATTTATTATTAATTTATTTAAAGAAGTGTTAAAATAGATAAAATCAATGTTAAATAAGTAAATAAATTTTAATATAGGGTTATACATAAGATAAATTAGACTATAAATAATCATTAAAAATCTAAAAAAAATTCCTACATAATGGTATTTTATTTTTAATTTATAGACATTATATAATTTAATTTATTTATGACACAAATATGATGCAGTAATTATCTTATTAATGAAATATTGACATAATTGATGTTATAAATAACCAAATACATGTAATTTTAGACTTTTTATTAATGCCACTAATTTTCTATGTTAATATGACATGTTAGTATTGATTTAATTAGATTTTTTAGAACTAATAATTCAGTTATAATTTTCTTAAAAATCAATTACTAAATAGTGTCAAAATTGACATAAAATAGTTTTTAAAACAAATTTTATATTATTAATTGTTATTATATTTCTAAAAATCTAAGGTTCGGCCAAATGACTTAGATAAGGTTTTATATATTAATAATAAAAAACTTGTGGTTTTTTGTCTTGTTATAGTAAGATTATTAACCTTATAGTGTAAGAACACAAAAAGACACGGTAAAATTAAAATTAGCTAACATAAAGTTAAATCTAAATGAAAAGGTTATAATAGTAAACTAAACTTGTAAAAAATTTATTGGATGAGAGAATTTCGACCCATCCCCACATTATCTTAAAACAAAATCAATTTGAATCTATTTAAAACCGAATATGGCTATATAATAAAATAATAATTTTAGCTTTTGCAAAGGTGCCCCTCTCCTCCCTTATAAAAGGGAACCTCCTCCCTCTCTTCCTCACACCACATTGAGACATCAAGCTAGGCCAAACCCTGACAATTTCTCTTCTCCACTTCCCTAGAATCTTCCTAGAGGTCCTGGTCTTCTTCAAAGACCAATTTTTGTGCCCTAAAAGGAGTTCTCAAAGAAGCGCTTCAAAGAAGAGGTAATGTCCGTTACCTATTCATTAAACATTATTTCTTCTTCCACATCTTCTCCATTAGTTGTTTCATTATGAATTGTTAACATCAGTATCACTCATATACAGATATGTTATTATAAGTATGAAACAAACCTATTTCACCATCTATCTATCCTAAGAAAAATGAAATCACCGCGCGTGCGTACGTACGGAATACCGTCACCACGCCGTGTTGTAATCTAGTTTCCACCACCACATTACTTGGATGGGTATAATGGTGTAAATAATGAATAATTATGATTATTTTATAGTAATATTGATTCTAAAATTGTATACATACACTCTAATAAAATTCCACGATCATGGGAATGATATCATCCCTCGTGCGTACGTACGGAATACCGTCTCCACGATGTGATGCGACTCGTTCTACATGATTTTCATTGCATAATGATTACATAAATGACATGAGTGAATAAATATGATATATATTACACTAATACTATTCTGTAAATGAGGTATCTATAACCTAAAAATAAGAATAAGTATTTATTTGACAAAACACGCATAAGAACGAAAAGTATTAAACACCCCAATAATAAGTAGCAATGAAATATTACTAATAATAAGATAAGAATATGAAAATATATGATATCATAAAAATGATATTGATTCTGGAATAACTCAATGACATTATTTAAATCATTATACAGGAGGTTCGGACACTTACGAAGCAAATCGGACCTAAGGTAAGGGAAATATCACAATCTCATTTTTATCCGAGATTATTTATACTTTGGAATTTACTGAGGTGTATTTTATAATCCACATCCATGTTTACTCCATATGTAATATTATTTCTATCCACATACAATTTTTTAAATCCAATTTTACATTTAGGTGAGTTTTTAGTAAAAGATATGAAATTAATCTTTTGTCGCTTTTCGTACGAGGTAATTTTTTAATTTTCCGACAAAAGTATGAGAAGAATGTTTTTTTAACTTATACGGCATGAATGGATTTTTAAAAAATTATTTCCAAGAAGCTTCCATTATGTGTTTTCATGTTTATTTTTAATCAAATTATATTAGTTTAGAATTTTATGACATGTTACGAAAGAAACAGTGTTTTTGAAGTAGAAAGGATATTTTCCACAAGAATGGAGTTCAAGTGTTTTATCATAAATATTTTCCATCTAAGATAATAAAGGGTTATGTTTCTATCCTTATTATTACATTGATTTTATTATGTTGTGATGGAATTATTTTTATGAATTCCTTTATCTTATATGAATTTTTTTTATGGTGTTACGTGGTTTAAGAATCCCATTTTTATTACATGGGTTATGCTATGATGTATGGTTTATGATTCTGTGGCACACATAAGAATGGTATCATTATGAGATGGGTGGGACCTATATCTCCCTCCAATGAATTGGGTAAAGATTTTATATTTCATGAGATAGATATGGATGGAATGGAAGGTCAAACCAGTTCAGTGAAACAGAACTGAAACGAGGAGTGAACTCGGTTCAGAAATGGACTTTGTCCACTATGATAGACTTCACAATGAGTCTGGACTAATAAGAAATGATTCTCTATGATTATGTGTGTATGACACAAAGTTTCATGTTTTTATGTTATGATTATTGGGATTACATTTCACCACTATGATTTATTCCATGTTATGAAATTATGATCTCTTTTGCAGGTTAATATTTCCAAAAGTTATGTTCTTATGTATATGATGTGATTGATATTTCTTTTGTTTACCCTTACTGAGAATTTGAGCTCACCCTTTTGTATGTTATATTTCCCCAGGTCAGGAAGATGGTTATTAAGTAAGATATGCCAAAAGGGACTCTAGATATGATGAAATAAATGGGAGGAAAAGTAGATTCTTTATGAACTAGTTGTTTATGTTTCCCAGTTTCTAATGACTCTATACCTATACGGTCATTTCCTGGTTTTTTTATATGTTTTATTAAGTGTGCATCGATTCTGAAGTAATAACAATGTATGTAAAGTATGGGTCGTTATAGTTGGTATCAGAGGAATGTTATTGTCAACCTTTGGAAACTAGGATGTGAAAGCCTTAGTAAGAATCCTAAGGATATGTCTAAGAATAGAACACAATCTTAGTGTTTTAGAAATGGCCATGAATAACCTAGGATAAGACCTTAAGTGTGAAATTTTATTCTTGATTATGTGGTTTTCCTATTATAATTATTGTTTCTCACACTATTCCTCTTGGTTTTAGTCAATGGCTGGAACCCGAAGGAACCGTGTTAATGCAGAATGCGACAGTCAATGCAATGATTGTCCCCCTGAGCAACCAAACATTATGGGAGATGGAATGAAAAATCTTTTAGCCATGCTCACATAACATTATCAAGCTATGAATCATGCCAGACATCCAAAAGAGAAAAGAAAGGAGCAACATTCTGTTAAATCCTTCATGAGACAGCGTCCACCATCATTCAACGGGTCTACTGATCCATTAGTTGCTGAACAATGGATCAGTACTACTGAAAAGATATTTTCAGTTCTTCAATGTTCTGAACATGAAAAATTCATCATAGTAGTGTATCGTTTGGAAGGTGATGCTGATCAACGGTGGAATCTTATCAAGAATACGAGTTCAAGAGATTAAATTGATTCCATGGAATGAGACATGTTCGAGATCTTATATTTCAATAAGTACGTCCCCCTTATTCTCCAAACAAAGATGGAGAATGAGTTTCTTGAACTGAAGAAAAAGGATGATAAATCTGTGGGTACCTATGAAGATAATTTTACAAGACTTGCAAGGTACGCTTCTGGTATTATTATATAAGCTGGGAGTATGATCGATCGATTCTTTAGTGGCTTAAAACCAAGTCTTATAAAGGCCTTAGCCATAAGGGACTTCAATAGCTACGAGGAAATCGTTTGACGTGCTCTCATTGTTGAGATGGAGATTGGAGTAACCCATCAATCATATGGGTTTGTTAAGAATAGGAAAATGGAATTCAAATGAAAATATAAATGGCACCCGGAAAAGAAGATGATATTTCTCTTATGCTCAAAGTATGGAAAGAATCATAGAGGGAGTTGTCTTAAAGGCACAAGTAAATGTTTCAAATGTGGAAGGGAAGTTCATCGGGCATTTTAATGCTTCAATGATGGGAAGAAGATGTCCAATGATGCAAACAAAGGGATGGATACACAGAATAAGCCTACTACACATCAATGTTTCAAGTGCAAGGAGATGGGGCATTATGCTAATCAATGCCCAAATTCAAGGGTTGATGATGATGGTCGATGTCAACAAACTCTTATTGCTAAAGACAAAGGAAAGTCACAAGAAATTTCTATCAGTGATGTGGAGTACGATAACGATGTGGTGAAAGGTACACTTACCAGCCACTCTAAAGTAGAAAATGTTTTATTTGATTATGGATACACCCACTCATTTATTTCTGATGAATTTTCTAAGAGTATCACCGTATTACCTCAACAATTATATGTTGATTTAGCGGTGACAACCCCTAATAGAACAACAATTGCATCAAAAGTTTATAATTCTTCCCTGATTGAAGTTTGTGGGAAAGTGCTTCCTGCAAATCTTGTGATCCTTCCTATAGTGGAATTTGATGTGATTATTGACATGGGTTGGATTTCTTTATATAGACCTCATATCAATTGCCAATGAAGGGAAGTCACATTTTATTATCCACATCAATCTATGATCATCTATTGATGCAAGGATGAACATAACCTTCTAGTGGAAATCTCTTCCATCTTATGGGTCATGATTCCAATAAATGAGTGTTATTTATCTCATATGGAAGGAGAGAAACTCACAATTAAGAATATGCTCGCAGTATGGGAGTTTCATGATGTCTTTCCTGATGAATTTCCAGGTCTACCACCAAATCGTTAAGATTAGTTTTCAATAAAACTCGTACTGGTTTCTTTGCCTATTTCAAAGACACCTTATAGAATGGCCCCAATTGAGTTGCAGGAATTGAAGAAGCAACACCATGAGAATCTTGATAAGGGATTCATATGCCCTAGTGCATCACCTTGGGGAGCACCTGTTTTGTTTATTATGAATAAAGATGGATCAATGAGACTCTTCATTGATTATCGAGAACTTATCAAGATCACTATCAAGAACAAATATCCTCTCCCGCGCATTGATGACTTATTTGACCAACTACGAGGAGCTCAATACTTTTCCGAGATTGATCTTCCATCAGGGTATAATCCATTAAGGGTCAAAAGGGAGGATATACCAAAGACTTCTTTCCGTACAAGGTATGGACACTATGAATTTATATTAAAGCCATTTGGTCTTACTATTTCCCCTACTATCATCATGGATCTGATGAATAGAGTCTTTGGAGACTATCTTGATCAGTTTGTGGCATTATTTATCGATGATATTCTTGTATATTCAAATAGAGAGGAAAAACATGAAGATCACTTTAGAATTATATTGAAGACCCCTTGAAAGGAGAATCTTTATGCCAAATTTACCAAGTGGTAATTTTGGCGTCAAAAAGTTTCATTTTTTGGTCATATAATCTCAAAAGAGGGGATATCTGTAGATCAAGCAAAAACAGAGGTTATTGAAAGATGGTCGAGACCATCAACAGTAACTGAGATCCGATGTTTTCTTGGTTTGGATGGATATTATCGACGTTTTGTGAATGATTTTTCGCGATTATCTAATCCACTCACCAGGTTGACTCGGAAAGGAGTTATGTTTGTTTGGACGGAGGAATGTGAAGAGAATTTCAAGGAGTTGAAAAGAAGGTTATCCAGTGCACCTGTGCTCACACTACCTTGTAGTGGGGAAAGTTTTGTGATCTACAAGGATGCATCCAAGAAGGGATAGGGGTTTTTTCAGAATGATATGGTGATAGATTATGCCTCATGGCAGTTGAAAATTCATGAGCAAAATTACCCAACTCATGATTTAGAGTTAGCTGCGGTAATATTTTTATTAAAGATTTGGAGGCATTATCTTTATGGAGAAAGGTGTGAAATTTATACTGATCATAAAACATTAATGTATATTTTCACACAAAATGAGCTGAATATGCACCAAAGAAGATGGTTAGAGGTGATTAAGGATTATGACTTCTCAATTCATTATCACCCTAGGAAAGCAAACAAGGCGGGAGATGCATTAAGTCGACAAGACAATGCCATTTTATCCATGATGAGGATCACAAAAGATCCAATATTTATGGATTTAAAAAGGATGGATCTTGGAATTATAATGGAAGGGGTAAAATCGTATCTTTCTCAAATGAATGTTCAACCATCTATTCATGTGAAGATTAAAGAGGCACAGAAAGAAGATGTAGTGTTACAGAATTAGGTGAGAAATGTTCCTGAATTCAACCTTGATTGTGATGGGATAATAAAGTTAAAGAATCAGGTTTGTGTTCCTCCGATCCCCAAATTAAAGAAGGAGCTGCTGGATGAGGCTCATAGTTCTTCATTCTCTATTCATCCTGGAAACACGAAGATGTATAGGGAATTGAAAGAGTACTTCTGGTGGGATGGCATGAAAAGAGATGTTGTTGAATATGTCTCTCGATGCTTGGTTTGTCGGCAAGTTAAAGCAGAGAGACAGATGTCTAAGGGGATGTTACAACCATTACCCATACCCGAATGGAAATGGGAAAACATCACTATGGACATTGACACAGGACTTCCTATAACATCCAAAGGCAATAATGCTATCTGGGTCAAAGTTCATCGTCTTACAAAGTATGTACACTTCATTGTTATTAGAGAGTATTTCTCTCTGGATCAACTTGAGAGGATATATGTAAAGGAAGTGGTAAGATTGCATGGAGTTCCACTTTATATTATATCTGATCAGGATCTGAGATTTACCTTGAAGTTCTAGAGAAGTCTTTAGAATACTCTGGATACAGAGTTGAGTTTCAGCACTGCTTATCATCCTCAGACAGACAGTCAGTCTGAGAGAACAATTCAAACTCTAGAATATATGTTAAGAGCATGATCTATGGATTTCAAAGGTGGTTGGGATCAACACCATCCATTGGTGGAATTTTCTTTTAATAATAGCTTTCACTCTTGTATTCAGATGGCTCTTTATGAAGCTCTCTACGGAAAGAAAAGCAGGACTCCAACTTTCTGGGATGATGTTGGGGAATGAAAGCTATTAGGACCTAATCTTGTTGATGAGATTAGAAAAAAGGTCTGATCTAATTGAAAACACATAAGAGCAGCTCAGAGTCGACAGAAATGTTCTGTCAACAACTGAAGAAAAGACCTAGAGTTTGAAGTGGGTGATAATGTGTTCTTACAAATATCTCCCTGGAAGAGGGTCATGTGATTTGGAAAGAAGGGGATTTTCAGCCCTAGATATATCGGTTCTTTCGAAATACTGGATCATGTTGGAAAGGTATCTTACCGATTGGATCTTCCACCGAATCTATCTCATGTTCACGATGTGTTCCATGTATCTCTCCTGAGAAAGTACATACCTGATCCTTCACATGTACTCAGCTCAGAAGTTGTAACGCTGGAGCAAGATTTTTCTTATGAAGGACACCCGATAAAGATTCTGGATGGTAGCAAAAAAGTACTACAAAACAAGACCACTCGATTGGTGAATGTTTTATGGTGGAACCACCAGTTAGAAGAAGATACCTGGGAGCTTGAGGATATGATGAGGGAAAGTTATCCTCATCTGTTTTTTACAATGTGATTAATTTCGAGGGCGAAATTCATTTTAAGGGGGTAGAATGTAACACTCGAGACATTTATGAGAAATATTTTGTTTTTATGTTATATAAATCATAAAATAAATCTTTCACTACACACAACACAATCTTGGCTTTCTTTACACGCAATAGCGACCTTCCATGATAGCTTGGGTCGTATGCAATATTGAGTTTCACTAAACAATGATATGCTATTAAAATATTATTAAAAATAGACTTATGAATAATAATAACCATTTTTTGAAATTTTGTAAATTTTTTCTTTAAAATAGACTTTATTTTTGGATTCGTAATATCAAAATTAGCTTAGGGTGAAATTTGGGTACTTTTCGGATAACTTTTATATTCTGATGAATAGTGAAAATTACTAAATTTTAATTAAAAACAACTTTTTAATCGAAATAATTAATAGTGATAAATTATTAATTTGAGTGGTTTTAAAGTATATTTAGAATATATTTCTACCATTTAATACAATTTTGGTCATTGGATGTAATTTCACATTTAAATGAAACATAAACAAGTGTTAATCTTTTGATAGTTATTATCTCTTAAAAACACGTTATTTGTTTTGACGAAGAGAAATAATTTTTTAATTAATTAATGAAACTGATGTGTTTTGAATTTGGAAAAAATACATCATTTTTTAATTCATAATATCAAATATTTCTTAGGCCTAATTTATGATATTTTTCTGGAAACATTCATTTTTTTGATGAATAGTGAAACCACTAAGTGGAAGTTAAAAAACTGAATTTTTCTTAAAATATAATTGTACCGCTTCTGTTAGTAGAATTTAAAAAATCTTAGAGACACGGTTAATATCAAGGACTAAAATGTGGTTCAATGAGATGAAAATAATTTTTGGTGAATAGTATATTTTTACTTTTTTTACCATGGTTAAAATTAAATAGGGTAATTAAGGGTAAAAATAATATTATTATTACCCTAACACATGTCCTAATTCTATTGGATAAGTGTAATTCGACCATAAACAACATTAGGAATAAAATATGACCATTTAGGCCCACTTGGATTAGATTAGATCATTTATTATTAATTTATTTAAAGAAGGGTTAAAATAGTTAAAATCAATGTTTAATAAGTAAATAATTTTTAATATAGGGTCATACATAAGATAAAATCGAATATAACTATTAATTAGAAATCTAAAAAGATTTCCTACATAATTTTATTTTATTTGTAATTTTTAGACATTAAATAATTTAATTTATTTATGACACAAATATGATTGAGTAATTATCTTATTAATGAAATATTGACATAATTGATGTTATAAATACCCAAATAAAAATAATTTGAGACTTTTTATGAATTCCACAAATTTTCTAGGTTAATATGACATGTTATTATTGATTTAATTAACTTCTTTCTAACTAATAATTCTGTTATGATTTTTAAAAAATTCAATTACTAAATAGTGTCTAAATTGAAATAAAATAGTTTTTAAAACAAATATTATATTATTAATTGTTATTTTATTCCTAAAAATCTAAGGTTCAGACAAATGACTTATATTAGGTAATATATATTAATAATAAACATCATGGGGTTCGTTTGGCTTGTAATATTATGTTTATTAACCTTATAGTGTAAGAACACAAAAAGACACGGTAAAAGTAAAATTATCTAACTTAAAGTTAAATCTAAATTATAAGGTTAAAACAGTAAACTAAACTTTTCCAAAATTTATTGGATGAGATTATTTCGTCCCTTACCCACCTTAGCTTTGAAATAATTCAATTTGAAGCTATTTAAAACCGAATATGGCATTATAATAAAATAAAAATTTTAGTTTTTCCAAAGGTGCCCCTCTCTTCCCTTATAAAAGGGCACATCCTCTCTCTCTTCCTCACACCACATTGAGCATTCAAGATCGGCCAACCCCTGAATATTTATCCTCCACACTTCCCTAGAAACATCTTTGAGGTCATGGTCTTCTTCAAAGCCCAATTTTAGTGCCCTAAAAGGAGGTCTCAAAGAAGCACTTCAAAGAAGAGGTAATGTTCGTTACCGATTCTTTCAACATTATTTCTTCTTCCACTTATTCTTCTTTAGTTGTTTCATTATGAATTAATAACATCAGTATCATTAAAGTACTGATATTTTATTATAATTATGATACAACCCTGTTTCACCATCGATCCATCCTACGGAAAATGAAATCATCGTGTGTGCGTACGTACGGAATACCGTCTCCACGCCGTGTTGTAATCTATTTTCCACCACCACCTTACTTGGATGGGTATAATGATGTAATTAATGAATTTATATGATTATTTTAAAGTGATATTGATTATGAAATAGTATACATACACTCTAATACAATTCCACGATCATGGGAACGATATCATCGCTCATGCGTACGTACGGAATACCGTCTCCACGATGTGGTGCGACTCGTTCTACATGATTTTCATTGAATAATGATTACATAAATGAATTGAGTGAATAAATATGATATATATTTCACTAATACCATTTATGAAATTAGGTATCTATAACCTAAAAAGATGAATAAGAATTTATTCGACAAAACACGCATAAGAACAAAAAGTAATAAACACCCGAATAATAAGTAGCAACGAAATATAACTAATAATAAGATAAGAATATGACCATATATGATATCATAACAATGATTATGATTCTTTAATAATTCAATGACATTATTTAAATCATTATAAAGGAGGTTCAGACACTTACGAAGAAAATCGGACCTAAGGTAAGGGAAATATCACAATCTCATTTTTATCCGAGATTGTTTATACTTTGGAATTTACTGAGTGTATTTTATAGTCCACATCCATGATTCCTCAATATGTAATATTATTTCCATGCACCTAAAATTTTTTAAATCCAATTTTACCCTTTGGTGAATTTTTAGTAAAACATATGAAAGGAATATTTTGTCTTTTTTCGTATGAGGTACTTTTTGACTTTTTCGAAAATAGTACGAGAAGAATTTTTTTTAACTTATACGGCATGATTGGATTTTTAAAACATTTTTTTCCAAGAATAATCCTTTACAAGTTTTCAAGTTTATTTTTAATCAACTTCTTTTCGTTTAGAATTGTATGACTTGTTAAGAAAGGAAAAGTGTTTTTGAAGTAGAAAGGATATTTTCCTTAAGAATGGAGTTCAAATGTTTTATCAAAATTATTTTCCATCTAAGATAATAAAGGGTTTTGTTTCTATCCCTATTATTTCATTGATTTGATTATATTGTGATGGAATTATTTTTATGAATTCCTTTATCTTATATTAATTCTTTTATGATGTCACGATGTTTCAAAATCCCATTTTTATTACATGGGTTATGTTATGATGTATGGTTTATGATTTTGTGGCACACATAAGAATGGTATAATTATTAGATGGGTGGGACCTATATCTCCCTCCAATGCATTGGTTAAAGATTTTATATCTCATGAGATAGACATGGCCGGAACAGCAGGTTAAACCAGTTCAGTGAAATAAGACTGAAATGAGGAGTGAACTCGGTTCAGAAATGCACATTGTCCACTAAGATAGTCTTGACAATGAGTGTTGACTAATATGAAATGATTATATATGATTATGTGTGTATTCCACAATGTTTAATGTTTTAGGTTATGATTATTGGGATTTCATTTCACCACTATGATTTATCCCATGTTATGAAATTATGATCTATTTTGTAGGTTAAGATTTCCAAAAGTTATGTTCATATGTTTATGATGTGATTGATATTTCTTTTGTTTACCTTTACTGATAATTTGAGCTCACCCCTTTGTATGTTTTATTTCCCCAGGTCAGGAAGAAAGTTATTAAGTAGGAAATTCCAAAAGAGACTCTAGATATTATGAAATAAATGGGGGGCAAAGTAGATGCTTTATGACCGAGTTATTTATGTTTCCCAGTTTCTAAAGACTCTATACCTATACGATCCTTTCCTGGTTTTGTTATATGTTGTAATAAGTGTGATTCAATTCGGAATTAATAACAAAGTATGTAAAGTATGGGTCATTATATGTACTATTATAAAAATATATATATGCTAGATATATATGATACATAAATAATGGATACCATTTTGGATATATTGGACTATTTACAACATGGACAACTTGTAAATAAATGGTGTTCATTTTTTCCTCAAGTACCAAATATCGACAAAACGAATGTTATTAACTTAAATGATTACATAATGTTTATAACATGTTAATAAATGATATGAAATAAAAAATATACTTGAAAATGTTTTTTAATCAAGTATAAATTAATATTAGTTTATTATTCGGGATATTAATGAATGATCCAGTCAATTCGGACAACAAGGTAAGGGATTTTCTTATCTCCCTTTTGATTCCGTGAGATTTCCATTGTTCGCCACTTATGTATTGCATTTGGTGTATTATGTACTGCCATTTGTTATATATTATCATGATTGTATTTATCTTTATGTTATTATGTGATTAAATTGATGGTTATTAACTTTTGATCAATTGACTCAGTAGATTACAATGAGGTAAAGGGTTTCATCTCACTTTTTTTATCGTGAGATTCATACTATATTTTCCACTATTTCCTTTCGTCTGGTGTATGTAATGCCCAATATTGTACTCTTTGTGCAATATATTTTCATTTATGAGTATTTAAATCTTCATTGTATTATCCTTATTTTTTGTGTCGTATGTTTTGTAATTTACCAAATCCGTAAGGGAACCTTTCACACTCCAATTTTTAAAATACTTCATTTTGTTATTCCTTTTAATTTACATATTATTTAGTTGGGATATGTTATTCTATATCCTTATTGATGAAAATTTTATTTCCTTTTAATGAGATACCATTTTTATCTCATCAACACATTTTCTGTATTCTAAAGTGATGCCGTTAGGCTTTTAAATTTTTTAATGGGAAGTTCTTAACCCAATATCAATTTTTAGGGTTAAACTTGTACTTCGTGAATATGTCATCCTATGAATATGTGTGAATGTAATATCATTTTTTTACGATTAATATACACTTATATTATGTGTATTTATATTTTTCACACTTAATTATGTGATTTATTTATCCTTAATTTAAGGATACCGTCTTTATTAGGGATATCATCTCAATTTACATTTCCATTGAGACTTCATTGTTGTTATGCACCAATTCACTCTTATATGGGGTATATACTGTCCTTTGTCCTATTATATCATGAAACCCTTTTTTCATATGATATTATAATGTTTTGATTAATGTTAATCCTAAATTACTTTTATTCAAGAGTCTCTCATTTTGTTAAAAATCATTAACTAAAATATCGTTTTAAATGTTGTAAAAATTTACTATTATAAATACTTATTTTTAATGTACATGTTTTAAAAAAGGTATTGAGTATTTATTTATATGGAAATTAATGATATAAAATTTTAATTCTCTTAAAAACATCAAAGTGGTATGGGACACTTTGATTAAAAAATCTCTTTTTTAATGGTTTATAAAAATGGATTGATTATTTCAATATCTTGAAATTACTTCTTGTGATTTCAAATGAAATGTTTTAGTGAGATGTTTATATTTGCAATATTTTTATGTGCTATTATGGTACTTGGAAATTTCATGGGTGGTTACATGATAAACCTTGTGATAGGTGGTGCCATGAAAACAAGGATGAGTGGTTAGGTTATAACCTCCAATGCATTGGGTACAGAAGTCGACCGTATGGCTATTCCATTACGTGATATGTTTGAAAGTCGACCATATGGTTATTTCATTTATGTATGTTTATGTCCCATGTTACCTTGATATACTATGTGTTCTTTATATGGGTTTTATGATAATATTTTGTTAAGAAATGGTTAAGTAGTGATCTTTTATTTAGTGAAGAGTATTTAATATTTCATAAGAGGGAAAAGTATTACTTATGATATAGTATTCAGGGATTACTTGTTGTTTTGAAAATCTAACAGTTTTCATTCATTGTGTATAACATACTGAGCTGTTTATGATCATACCATGTTTTTGAAATTTTTCCACTAGACTTAAAGATAAATAGGGACATGGAAGGGATCAAGGATAAGTCATGCTGTCTAAAACCTGGAACACGACATATTTCATTTTAAGAGTTTTTATTTTATAAAAATAATGGTTACTGAGTAGTAGTTTCTAAATGTAATTATCATGTTTTTATGTAATAGTTATGGCGTAATTCTCTAAAACTCTAAACCTAAAAAGATCCTCAACTTGAATTATTCATTTAATTCAATATTATGTAATATTTTAAGGCTAGGTCCTTATAGGGTATAAATTAATAATCATAAAAACCTAGATCCAATAATTCCCACCATTGAAAAAATCCACCCCTATGATAAAAAGGGGAAATCAAAGAATCATGAGATCTAATATCTAAATAGAGACCAAAAGACAAAGATAAGACAACAACATAGGTCGATGCTTTGATCAACTTAGAAATTGGGTAAAGAAATCCAATGATGTAACTAGAAAGTAACCATGTTCTAATTTGTTATGTTATGGTTTCAGGATGTGGATTAATAAATAAAAGGGTGTTTCTTGAATTTATAAAAAATATCATGAAGAATAACACCATTTTACATTTCACACTCTACAATTCAAGGTGGACTGGAATAGAATAAAACTATTGAATAGATAAAGGACTATGATACAACCAATCCTTTCCAAACAAGTTTACAAAATCCATACTATGGTCAATAAGGAAATAATATCAATAGTGAAAATGGGATCATGGCATAAGGGAATAATCATGTAATAGAATAAGAATCTATGATGAATGTGATACAACAGGCAAAATTCATGGTATTTTGACCTTAAAATTAGAAGAACCACTAGGATCCTCCTTCCATGGATATATGCTATATAATAATCACGTTTCTATAGATATTCCATTGTTTTTAGAAAAAAACTATCATCTATGGTGAAATAACCTTGCCATACTGCAACCACAACATCAATGATGAAAACATAAACCACATAATATAATTCTATTCCACTTGACCAACTCCTCTAGACACAACACCAATGCACCCTAGATAACTGAAGACAAATGAAAACATTAGGAATAATTTTGGAATAAAAAATTTAATATGAAAATAATTATCATGAGTAATGTATTCAATGGAATAAATTTTAGGATTTTAAACTCATGATGTGGAGTAATTTCTCACCTCAAAAAGGATAAATATTCATTCCCTAGTTGTATAGATGAATAATATATAAAGTATTAATTTAATGCTTATGTTTAATTATTTAACAATAATGTGGGAGAATCCATTAAGAATATGAGTACAAGATTAATAAAATACCATTTAAATAAACAAACCCAGATTTTAAAGAGTTTATAATTCTAAATATACATTAATAATTAATGGTATTTAGAATCACAATATATTTAACTTCTAGAATTTTGGAGGATTCAATAACTACTAGGGAATTAATATTCATGAACTATTATTTAAAAATTTATAGGTGTAAAAAATGATAAAAATGTATGACATAATATATGTGAAATCCTGAGATAAAAACCATAGTGACTAAAATGATTTCTATAGAAGGAGAAAATATGAAATAATTTTAAAGCATTATTTCATAAATGAAATAAGGTGTGAAAAAATTATGAGGATTCGTTTTTATTCATCATTATCGTGAAAGTGAAAAATTCAAATTAATCCTCAAAGAGATAGGATGTGAAAACATGAAGAAGAATAGGGCCAAATATCCACAAATATAAAGGATAGATTCAAAGACCTACAAAAATAAAATGTATAAAAAACCATTGAGGAATAGTTGGGAGGTATTTAAAGATCCACCCTAGGAAGCAAAAAGAGAATAATTTTCCATATATCGTTTCAAATAGTTGAAATCCAATATATGTATCCCTTATGGAGTTTACTATTGTGATCAATTGAAGACCATATATTTTGAGATACTATTTTAATATAAAATTTTGGAGATTACTCATCATGAAATTTAGGATATAACCTGTGTATTTTATTTAAGTGATTGATATGGCAGAATGTGGAGTATAAAACATCACCCAAGAAATTAAAGAGTTATAATGTATGGTAAAACGTTATATATCCATTTTCAAGTTTCTTTTGCAATTATCATACCTGATTAAGGTTTTGAGAAAACACAAAGATTTAATAAGGAATTAAACAACCAAAATGGTATCATTACAGGATTGAAATTATAAAATGAAAAACGATCATTGATTCACGTCTACCCCTCTAATTGATCACACCTTATTTAGGATCTATATTTTTTAATATGGGATATGCTATATTATTTACCTATATCAATATATCCCATCCCCTATTCTTAATGGGAAATGGTGTAAGGTCTCCCTATCATTGTATATATTATCCACATTTTAATGGGATATATATAATACCATTACTAATTTGACTACATATTCCCCTAACACTAAGCCAGGAAAGAATCATGTATGTTCATATTTGGACCTTCCAACTATAGTTAGTTTTCTTTACAATTATAATTGTTTTTTTCCTTTTTTCTGATTAGTTTGTGTATTGTTTTAACTATATAGTTTATAAATATTATTTTTTATTATATTAAAAATATTATAGGAAAATTTCTGGCATACACCTTATTATTCATGTGATTTTTGGGATACTAGGGGTGGCCAACTGAGGTTTCATTTTCACATCACTAATATTCACATTTTTGCACACGAAACACTATTTATTATGCTTTATGTGAAAAAAAAATTTAGACTAGATATTCAGATATCTTATATAACATCAATATCTTTAGGTATACCATAAATTTAATTAGGTGTTGGATTTAGTGGTATTAGTGTTTGTGGGATAAATCATTTGACCCGATACCATATTCATCAGTTTCTTGGTGTAATTATTTTTAATACCCATTAATATTTTTTAATGTCTATATATGGTCCATTTTTATTTGATTTTTTGTCATATAGATTATAGTATTATAAATATATACTAATTTAAAGTTCCCCCAATATAAATGATATTTCATATGGAAAATAATACAGAAATTTTATATAAAAACATTCATCAGATAATATATTAATGTTTTATTATTGATATAACATGGGTATAACATATTTTAACAGTGTTAATCATTAGAAAATGGTAAAAAAGTATTTATAATCAAGTAAATCTCTCTATTGAAAACATAATTCATTTATTTTTGGTGATATTTTTATTTCATATTGTTTTTGTATATCCTTATAGTTGTTATAATATATATTTATGTGGTGTTTTTAATTTTTATTGGATAATATTGAAAAGAGATAGGATATTATGATGTGAGAGGAATCCTATAAAAATGTCTCATCCGCTCTATAGAAGCATCAATGATACTATGAGATGTATGAGTAATCAGTAAGCACCATAGTTACCCGAGATTTTCATAATATGATATCTCGATTATGAAATGAAATAAATCAGTAAGTTTTATAAGGTTTATTATTGAGATAAAATATACATTGGTTCAGAAATCATGTGTATATTGGCACACTAGGACATCTTCATTACATTAATTAGCTATCACTATTTTATGTAAATTACATTAAATAAGTATAATAAACTAAAAGTGTAATTACTGTCATCTAGAATACCTTATATTATGGGATGTAATAAATATAAGGTTATTCATATGTTTGTTAAATTTCTATTTTTTATTTATTTATTTCTTAGTAATAAAATGTTGTTTATGCTTCATATTATTCTAAGGGAGATATTTTTATTCATGATATCAATTAAATTTATAATAATCCCTCAAACTTGGTCTATAATTGTGATGTAGGTAGAATGGTGAGAATATGTTTAATATTTTTCAATTGGAGATAATAATTTTATATCAATATTATTTAAAATAGAATAATATTTTGAAATATGTTTATAACTGTAATGTTCTTTATTATAGATATTGAATTAAAAAATATTTTTTTCTTGAAAAAATATATTAAATATAGAAAATAATTTTTTTAATGAAATGGAATAGAATATGAACTATAAATTTTTATATAACAATATATTTTCTATAAATTATATATCTAGTTGAAGATCATATAAGTTTGACCTTAAATGTTCATATGTTGGAGAGTTCCATAGATCATATTTAGATTGACTTGTTATTTTTATTGAAAATAAGCTCGAAAACATGAGTTCAAGAAGTTATAACTGTAGATATATAGTCTTTATAGGTAATAAACATCAAAATCAAATTTTTGATATTAGTAAAGAATATATTTTGTATTGATAAAAAATTAATGATGTTGTGACAAAGTGGATCCAGAATTCTGTTTTGGTTGGACATATTCGTGATGGTATGTCATTTTTTAGGCTGTTATTATAATATCAAAAAACTCATTTACAACTGATATTAATTAATGTATTATTAAAAAAATATAAATAAGATATATAAATAGTGAAAACATGGGCTAGTTTAAAATTTTTTATTTTGATTTTTTGTTGTATTCTGTTTTGATATTAGAGTGTAAATCCAGATATTTTTAAATGATTTTTTGAATGATTCAAATATTTTTCAGATGATTATTTGAATATTTTTGGCTTTACGACATTATTTATAGAGTTTTTTACTTTTATAATTATAGTACACATGGCACTAAGAAATTTATTGTATGGTACTAACTACAAAATAACGGTGTTTAAATAATAGGTTGTACTAGATGTAATATAGAAATATAATTTTTCATGTACCAAGACATAGTGGCTATTGGATATTATTCTCTTCAAATAGTTTATTTTCCTCTTTACACCAAATCATTTTTTCCCAATCATGTGGTCCATTAATAATTTTTTATCCTAACAATTCATTAGATATGAATACATTCCTCTTCATATTCAATCCTATATACCATTCCTCATCTTTTCTTTACAGATTTCCATGCAACCTTGTCATTCCAAGTTAATTTAATTACATTCCATTACATTTATTCTTCCAATTTATATGATTATCCATTATTTTTATACCTTATAAAATAGAGATTATACTGATTTTCATAGTGGTGTTGTGAAGTTCATTCATGTTGAGTGAGTTTTCACATATTCCAAGGTGAGATGTTTGAGGAATATTTTATCAATTATTACATCACTATTATATTGGTGGTATGATTTTTAAAATTACCCTCTAGGTATTTATGAATTTTTTTTGAAATTATATAATGATAAAGTAAGTATAATTAGTTGTTTTTTGGAATGATTTTAAGAATTTATTAAAATTTATCATTAATGGTTTACATTAGATATTGTTTTATCATTAGTAATGATTAATAATTATTTGTGTCTCATTGTTTAATTTCATTTTATTTATAAATTTTAATATGATCACGTACAGTTTTCAGAGCATTATGATATTTTAAATGGAGAGAAATGTTTTTTTGTAGCAACCATATTTGTAATTTAGATGGGTTTGAATATATTGTTAGTTTACTTAATTTAAAATTTTAAAATAAATTCATAAAATGATTTTATTTGAACTCTTTAATGTAGTGTTTCAAATATATATTTTTAGAATGTGGTTGTTATGGAATGTTATGTTGCACCATATCTTCAAATTTGGATGAAAAATCCACTAGAAATTCATCATGTTAAATAAGGTGTTTTAGAAGGTCCAAATGTTCAATACCACAAACTCAATGTATCTATAATTTACAATAATTTTTTTCCATCCATTCATAGATCATCCCAAACATTATACTAAAAAATATTTACAATAATGATTAATGATAAAAATATTTTAAAAATAAAACAGAAAAAACTGTAATACAAAATTACCTTGGTAGAAATATAGTACTACTATATAATAGGAAAACCATAACCTTGTATTTAATAGTGAATTTAAAGAGATAAATTAGGGGATATAATTTTCCTATATTATTGATATAACCTAAAATATATAAGGAAAAATCAGTTCTTTAGTGAAAAATAGATTCCATATTTGTTTCCATTTTGAGTGTCATAATGTTTGAACTTAAAAAATCTACTAAAAATAAATCAAATTTCCAAGTGATCCGAAAAACTATAATTATATAGGAAATTTATATCAAACAACCAATTCCACTATTCCCACCTTATTCCCATAATCATGCGCATCCACCACATATTCAACACTGCCACCAAATACCCTATTATAACACCAACTAAAATTCTTATTTTTGATGTCATATAATAGTATATTGAAATAGATTCCATTAATTTTGTAATTATATTATCCAAATTCAGAAACCACCACTGCCACCTCATGAACATTCATACATTATTATATGTCTTCTAAGATGTCTCCTTTCACATCAATGATGTATCTTCTGAAATAAATCCGCTCTAACGATTAAAAAGTAATCCAAAATATAGCATTCAATTATAAAAAAAATAATATCAAACTTGAGAACTATTTTTATACGATAATACTAACAAAATTACACTTTAGAACAATAATTAATGATTTACCAGCAATTCTATATCCTCTTCCAAACACCTCTTCTACTCTGACTTCCATTCACAGTGTTACAATTCTCTTTTATCATGAACGAAATTATCCACAACCCATTGAGGTTAAAATCCCCCATGTACTTTATATATCTTTAAAAACATATCATGTTTAAAAATATATATATTTTCGTTATGATGTTACATCAACAACAACCATATCAAAATATATTTTAATTTTTTGAATACAATCAAGAAGTTATGTCATATACAATGTCTATGGTTCATATATTATAGTACTCCACATTATAAAAACTCTAATCCAAGCTGTAGAAATCAATTATTTCTCAAAAAAATATTGATTTACCAATACCTAAGGAAAATGAAATACATTTGAAACTATTTAATGAATTTTGGTATCATCAAAACTACTCTACTCACTAAATATTCCAGAAACACTACCCTATTTCATAGTTCAATCATGATTTATATTTCAAATTTTGTTCATAATAAATCTTAATACAATTTTCAATCGATCTGAATTATCCCCTCACTGATGAGATCATTCAATACACAGAAATATATATATAAGTCACCATTCTTGTTCTTGATTCAAGATTTTTTTACCACCATAAGAAATAAAGAAATATACTTAGTACAATGGGTTTCCCACCATCAAATAATTATGGTTGAATGATGCATTATCATTGAAATGATTTTTTTTTAATTTTTTTTCTTATTAAAAAAATTTTATATCTGTGATTTAGTTGTCAAACACACCGGGAATGAAAAGTGATCGTGCAAAATAAAATTTTATAAACTAAAAACCTATGATAAAGAAAATTAAGAAACATGAATGAAATACATGAATAAAAATTACTATTGTGATTAAAAATTTCTGATGATGGATACAAAAATATTACCATAAAAAACTAGTAAAATATGAGAAAAAATCGATTGGCATGCTAAAAATTGTTTATTGTTCAATCAATGATTTAATTGGGTTATTGATGATATAAATGAAGTATTTTTCACTAAATCTATCACAATTTAGTATTTTCATGATGAATCATTTATTATCTAAATTACCGAATCAAATTATTGAAAAGTTAAGCATGTTGTAACAACTAAATTAACTTGTAAATGGATTTCAAGGTACCAAGTTTTCCATTAAAGTAAAGTTCAATTTATTCTAAACAAATTATTCAAAAATGTTAATACAAAAAAAAATTTAAATTTAAAATTTTCAACAAATTACTGAGAAAAAATAATCCCAAAGAACATAATTTACCCCAATTTTATTATATCCAAATATCTTTTTTTATTTAAGAATTGATATAAATTTTCTAAAAAAATCAAATAAAATGAAACGAGAAAATAGATAGGGGAAATATCCCTTCTGATGTTTCTTAAAAATAATATTAGATATGATTTTTCATTTCTTCTTAATGAATATTGTTCTTATAATGTGTCATTGAGGTGTTTTCTCTCAATGCCTTCAGCTGAAATTATTCCAATATTATTTGATCCTCCTATAAAATTTGATTTCATTAATTTTTATTTTCTTCTTTAATAGTTGGATAGATACCCCATGAAACACAATATATCAATATTGAATTTACCTCTAAATATGTGGAATATCTCATTTTCCTTCAATTGAAATTAAATAAACGCTTCTTACCAAATAAAATAACGCACATGGTCTTCAAATTCATGAAACTTTTATATGAATCCCTTAATATATAAAATCCACTTATCAAATATGTGACCTAAGAATTTCATACCTTACTATCAACTATAACAGCCAACTAATGCAATAAATTATTACCACAGCTTCAATAGTGCCTAAAAGTATATATAATTTTATATAAATTTTCTAACATCGACATCATCCCTTATACTACCTAAACCAAGATTTACCATTGGACTTTATAAAGACTCATATAACCTCATCTAATATTATTACACAGTAGTACTTCTTATCGAATTATATGATCAATTTATATTTCAAAATTAAAACCCTAAATATTATAATTTTATCAAATTTTTATTTATCCATAAAAAATTAATATCTTTAGTAGTTCCTAATTAGTTGTAATCCTCATCAGCCATTGATCAATCAAAAGGGAATTTGAATTAACTGACCAAAAATACCCATCTAATGAACATTAATTAATTTAATAAAATTAGTTTCTCATGTAAATTTTGTAGAAAAATAAGAGTTCATATGCATGAAACACTAAAATCAAAACATTGGGGAATCACAATACCCATCATCATCATATAAAATTTTAAAAAATAAAAACTAGAAAACAAAACATCTCAACTGATCAATTTAGGATACTCTTATTGAAACTATTATGAATACAAACTCATTTATAGTGAAACGTATGATATGAGATAAATATTGCTGGAAAATTGAATAATTAAATTACGAGGACATCAATATTTGTCGAGGACTTTGTATCTAAATTTCAAACTCAATTAATTTTATCTTATTCAACATGATGAGACCAATTTTTATTAATGAAATTGATTTTTAAAATTATGTATAAATATATCTTCTAAGTTGATAGGAATAAATTACTTTTGATAAAAAAAACTCCATTATAATTTTTCACCAGTTCCAAATCAAATCATGTAATATTTGTGTCTTCTTCCACAAATTGAATACAATATTATGTGCATTATTTATCACCAGTCCAAAAAATTATTATTGTGATCAGGTGGTGCTAAATTATCCTTATATAAAACTAAAAATACAAACTATTACTATATTATAATCTGTATTTAATTCTCCCAAAAGGATTGGAAATTGTTTGATGGTTAGTTAAAAAACATAGTTGCGGGTAACTGTGTTTTTGGCATGCTGTATAATGTGATTTCAAGTTGTGTTATGTTGTCCTGGCACACCCAATATCATCTTCATCACTACAGAAAAATATTTATCCTTATAATATATTTAAGGATCAGTTTCATGGTCATTTGATGTTATAAAATCATGATCATATTTTCCCACTGAGTATTTCAATAGATTGATCAATATTCTATCATACGACAACTTATGATACCTCATGTTGAATGGATACCATGATTGAAATATTCATGATAGGATGGGTGTTACATTATAAAATGACATGGTATACTATTTTTAACACCCGAGACTTTTATGAGAAATATTTTTGTTTCTATAAATCATAAAAGGAATATTTCAATACACACAACACTAGCTTGGCTTTCTTTACACTCAATCACGACCTTCCTCGATAGCTTGTGTCGTACGCAATAACGAGTTTCACTAAACAATGATATGCTATTAAAATATTATTAAAAATAGCTGTTATGAATATTAATAACCACTTTTCAAAAATTTATAAATTTTATTTTTCAAAATGGGCTTTATTTTTGGATTTGGAATATCGAAATTATCCTAGGGTAAAATTTTGGTATTTTTCTGAAAACTTTCAAATTTTGATGAATTGTGAAACCACTAAGTGGTAGTTAAAAACCTGAATTTTTCATAAAACATAATTTTACCACTTCTGTGAGTGTAATTTCAAAAATCCGACAGACACAGTTGATGTCAGTAAGTAAAATGTGGTTCAATGAGATGAAAATAATTTTTGGTAAATAGTAACTTTTTAGTTTTATTTACCACGGTTAAAAGTAAATACGGTAATTAAGGGTAAAAATGATATTATTATTACCCTAAAACATGTCCTAATTCTATTGGATAAGTGTAATTCGACCAAAAACAAACTTAGGAATAAAATATGACCATTTAGGCCATCTTGGATTAGATTAGGACATTTATTGTTAATTTATTTAAAGAAGGGTTAAAATAGTTATAATCAAAGTTTAATAAGTAAATAAATTTTAATATAAGGTTATATATAAGATAAATTCGACTATAAATATTAATTAGAAAGCTAAAAATATTTCCTACATAATGGTATTTTATTTGTAATTTTTAGACATTAAATAATTTAATTTATTTATGACACAAAGATGCTAAAGTAATTATCTAATTAATGAAATATTACATAATTGATGTTATAAATACCCAAATAAATTTATATTGAGTGTTTTTATAAATTAAACTAATTTTATAGGTTAATATGACATGTTATTATTGATTTAATTCAATTTTTTCTAACTAATCATTCTTTTATTATTTTCACAAAAATCAATTACTAAATAGTGTCAAAATTGACATAAAATAGTTTTTAAAACAAATATTATATTATTAATTGTTATTTTCCTAGTAGAAATCTAGGGTTCGAACAAATGACATAGATAAGGTTATATATATTAATAATAAACAACTTGGGGTTTATTTTTATTGTTATAGTATGTTTATTAACCTTATAGTGTAAGAACACAAGAAGACACGGTAAAAGTAAAATTATTTAACTTAATGTTAAATCTAAATGATTTGGTCAAAATAGGAACCTAATCTTTTCTAAATTCTATTTTATGAGAGGATTTCTACCCATCCCCACCTTATCTTTGAAATAAATCAATTTGGAGCTATTCAAAATCGAATTTGTCTTTAGAATAGAATAATATTTTTAGTTATTCCAAAGGTCCCCTCTCCTCCCTTATAAAAGGGCACCTCCTCCCTCTCTTCCTCACACCACTTTGAGCCTTCAAGATCGGCCAAAATCTTCCACAATCTCCTCTCCGCTTCCCTAGAGACATCCTAGAGGTCCTGGTATTCTTCAAAGACAAATTTTAGTGCTCTAAAAGGAGCTCTCAAAGAAGCACTTAAAAGAAGAGGTAATGTCCGTTACCGATTCTTTCATCTTTATTTTTTCTCCCACTTCCTCTTCTTTAGTTGTTATATTATTAAGTAATAACATCAGTATCACTCATATACTGATATGTTATTATAAGTATGAAACAACCCTATTTTACCATCTATCCATCCTACGAGAAATGAAATCACCGCTCGTGCGTACGTACAGAATACCGTCTCCACGCCATGGTGTAATCTATTATCCTCCACCAACTTACTTGGATGGGTATAATGGTGTAAATAATGAATATATATGATTATTTTAAAGTGAGTTTGATTATGAAATAGTATACATACTATCCAATACAATTCCATGATTATGGGAACGATATCATCGCTCGTGCGTACGTACGGAATACCATCTCCACGATGTGATGCGACTCATTACACATGATATTCATTTCATAATGATTATATAAATGAATTGAATAAATGAATATGATATATATTACACTAATAACATTCTGGAAATGAGGTATCTATAACCTAAAGTGAAGAATAAGAATTTATTCGACAAAACACACATAAGAACAAAAAGTAATAAACACCCGAATAACAAGTTGTAATGAAATATTACTATTAAGAATCTAATAATATGACCATATGTGATATCATAACAATGATTATGATTATGGAATAAGTAAATAACATTATTTAAATCATTATACAGGAGGTTCAGATACGTACAAAGCATATCGGAACTAAGGTAATGGAAATATCACAATCTCATTTTTATCCGAGATTTATTATACATTGGCATTTACTGGGGTGTATTTTATCATCCACATCCATGTTTCCTGAATATATAATATTATTTCCATTCACCTACAATTTTTTAAATCTTATTTTACCCTTCGGTGAGTTTTTAGTAAAATATATGAAAAGAATCTTTTGTCGTTTTTTGTACGAGGTACTTTTTTTACTTTTCCGACAAAAGTACGAGAAGAATGTTTTTTTAACTTATACGGAATGAATGGATTTTTAAAACATTATTTCCAAGAAGCTTCCTTTACAATTTTTCATGTTCACTTTTAATCAACTTCTTATAGTTTAAAATTGTATGACATGTTAAGAAAGGAAAAATGTTTTTGAAGTAGAAATGATATTTTCCTCAAGAATGGAGTTCAAGTGTTTTATCAAAATTATTTTCCATATAAGATAATATAGGCTTCTGATTCTATCTCTATCATTAAATTGATTTTATTATGTTGTGATGGAATTATTTTTATGTATTCATTTATCTTATATGAATTTGTTTATGATGTCACAATGTTTAAGAATTCCATTTTTATTACATGGGTTATGCAATGATGTATGATTTATGATATTTGTGGCACACATAATAATGGTTTCATTATGAAATGGGTGGGACCTATATCTCCCTCCAATGCATTGGGTAAAGATTTTATATCTCACGAGATAGACATGGCTGGAACGGCAGGTTAAATCGGTTCTGTGGAACAGGACTAAAATGAGGAGTGAACTCGGTTCAGAAATGGACTTTGTCCACTAAGATAGTCTTGGCAATGAGTCTTGCCTAATAAGAAATGATTCTCTATGATTATGCGTGTATGCCACAAAGTTTCATGTTTTAAGTTATGATTATTGGGATTACATTTCACTTCTATTATTTATCCCATGTTATGAAATTATGATTTCTTTTGCAAGTTAAGATTTCCAAAAGTTATTCTCTTATATATATTATGTGATTGATATTTCTTTTGTTTACCCTTACTGAGCATTTGAGCTAACCCTTTTGTATGTTTTATTTCCCCAGGCCAGGAAGAAGGTTATTAAATAGAATATGCCAAAAAGGGATTCTAGATATGATGAAATAAATGGGAGGCAAAGTAGATGCTTTATGAACCGGTTATTTATGCTTTCCGGTTTCTAAAGACACTATACCTATATGGTCCTTTCATGGTTTTGTTATATGTTGTAATAAGTGTGCTTCAATTTTGAAGTAATAACAATGTATGTAATGTAGGGGTCTTTATAGTTGGTACCAGAGGAAAGGTATAGTCAACCTTTGGAAACTAGGATGGGAAATACTTAGTAAGAACCCCAAGGATAATTCTAAGCATAGAACACAATCTTAGTGTTTTAGAAATGACCATGAATAACCTAGGAGAAGACCTTAAGTGTGAAATTTTATTCTTGATTATGTGTTTTTGCTATTATAATTAGTGTTGCTCACACTTTTCTTCCTGGTTTTAGTCAATGGCTGGAACCCGAAGGAACCGTGTTAATGCGGAATACGATGGGAAATGCAATGATTGTCCCCTTGAGCAACCAAATGTTATGGGAGCTGGAATGCAAAATCTTGTAGCCATGCTCACACAACTTTCTCAAGCTATAAATCATACATGACTTCCAAACGAGCAAAGGAAGGAGCAACATTCTGTTGAATCCTTCATGAGACAGCTTCCACCTTCATTCAGCGGGTCTACTAATCTATTAGTTGCTGAAAAATGGATCAGTACTACTAAAAAGATATTTTCAGTTCTTCAATGTTCTGAACATGATAAAGTCATCCTAGAAGTGTATCGTTTGGAAGAAGATGCTGATCAATGGTGGAATCTTATTAAGAATACGAGGCAAAGGGATGAAATTGAGTCCATGGAATGGGATGAGTTCATGAACTTATTTTTCAATAAGTACTTCTCTCGTATTCTCCGAAAAAATATGGAGAAAGAGTTTCTTGAACTGAAGCAAAATGATGATGAATCTGTTGGTACTTATGAAGAAAATTTTACAAGACTGGCAAGGTATGCTTCTCGTATTATTATCCAACCTGAGAGTAATATCAATTGATTCTTTAGTGGCTCCAAACCAAGTCATTGAAGGGCTTTAGCCATAAGGGACTTCAATTGCTAAGAGGAAATCGTTCGATGTGCTCTCAAAGTCGAGATGGAGATTGGAGTAACCAATCAGTCATATGGGTTTGATAAGAATAGGAAAATGGAATTCAAAGGAAAATATGAAGAGCCCACTGAAAATAAGATGAGCTTTCCCTTATGCTCAAAGTGTCGAAAGAAACATGGAGGGAGTTGTCTTAATGGGACAAGTAAATGTTTCAATTGTGGAAAGGAAGTTCATCGGGCATTTGAATGCCGCAATGATGGGAAGAAGATGTCTAATGATGAAAAAAAAGTAAGGGATACACAGAATGACCCTAATAAACTTCAATGATTCAAGTGCAAGGAGAGGGGGAATTATGCCAATCAATTCTGAAATCCAAGGGTTGATGATGCTGTTCGACGTTAACAAACTCTTAAGGCTAAAGACAAAGGAAAGTCACATGCAATTTCTAACAGCGATGTGGAGTACGATAACGATGATGTGAAAGGTACACTTACCATCCACTCTAAAGTAGAAAATGTTTTATTTGATTCTAGATCCACACACTCCTTTATTTATAAAGAATTTTCTAAGGATATCACCGTATTACCTCAACAGTTAGATGTTGAGTTAGATGTGACAACACCTAATGGAACAACAGTCGCATCAAAAGTTTATAATTCTTCTTCGATTGAAGTTAGTGGGAAAGTGCGTCCTGCAAATCTTGTGATCCTTCCTATAGTGGAATTTGATGTGATTCTTGGCATGGATGGGATTTATCTACATGGAGCTCATATCAATTTCCAAAGAAGGGAAGTCACATTTCATATTCCAGATAAATCTATGATCGTCTATCGATGCAAGGATGAACATAACCTTCCAGTGGAAATTTCTTCCATTTTATGGGTATTGATTCCACTAAATGAAGGTTATTTATCTCAAATGGTTGGTGAGAAACTCATCATTAAGAATATGCACATTGTACGATAGTTTGATGATGTCTTTCTAGAATAATTATCAGGTCTTCCACCGAATCGTGAATTTGAGTTTTCAATAGAACTCCTACCAGATGCATTGCCTATTTCAAAGACACCATATATAATGGCCCCAATTGAGTTGCAAAAATTGAAGAATAAACCCCAAGAGAATCTTGATAAGGGGTTCATATGCCCAAGTACGTCGCCTCGGGGAGCACATGTTCTGTTTGTTAAGAAGAAAGATGGATTAATGAGACTTTGCATTGATTATCGAGAAATTAACAAGATCATTATCAAGAACAAATATCCTCTCCCGCGCATTGATGACCTATTTGACCAACTACGCAGAGCTCAATACTTTTCCAAGATTGATCTTCGTTCAGGGTATCATCAATTAAGGGTCAAAAGGGAGGATATACCAAAGACAGCTTTCCGTATAAGGTTTGGACACTATGAATTTATAGTGATTCCATTTGTTCTTACTAATGCCCCTGCTATCTTCATGGATCTAATGAATAGAGTCTTTAAAGACTATCTTGATCAATTTGTGGTAGTCTTTATAGAGGATATTCTTGTATATTTAAAGAGCAAGGAAGAACATGAAGATCACTTGAGAATTATATTGAAGACCATGAGAAAGGAGAAGCTTTATGCCAAATTTACCAAGTGTGAATTTTGGCTTCAAAATGTTTCATTTTTGGGTCACATAATCTCAAAAGAGGGGATATATGTGGATTCAGCAAAAACAGAGGTTATCGAAAGATGGTCGAGACCAACAAAAGTAACTGAGATCCGAAGTTTTCTTGGTTTGGCTGGATATTATTGACGATTTGTGATAGATTTTTCACGATTATCTAATCCACTCACCAAGTTGACTCGGAAAGGAGTTCAGTTTGTTTTCACGGAGGAATGTGAAGAGAATTTAAAGGAGTGGAAAAGAAGGTTATCTAGTGCACCTGTGCTCACACAGCCTTGTAGTGGAGAAAGGTTTGTGATCAATAGTGATGCATCCAAGAAGGGATTGGGGTGTGTTCTTATGAAAAATGATATGGTGATAGCTTATTCCTCACGACAGTTGAAAATACATGAGAAAAATTACCCAAATCATGATTTGGAGTTAGCTACGGTAATCTTTTCATTAATGATTTGGAGGCATTACCTTTATGGTGAAAGGGGTGATATTTATACTGATCATAAAAGTTAAAAGTATATTTTCACACAAAAGGTGCATAATATGCACCAAAGAAGATGGATGGAGCTGATTATGGATTACGACTGCTCAATTCATTACCACCCTGGGAAAGCAAACAAGGTGGCAGATGCATTATGTCGACAAGACCACGCTAGTTTATCCATGATGAGGATCACAAAAGTTCAAATATTTATGGATTTACAAAGGATGGGTCTGGGAATTATAATGAAAGGGGAAAAATCGTATCTTTCTCAAATGAATGTTCAACTATATATAAATGTGAAGATTAAAGAGGAACATAAAGAAGATGTTGAGTTACAAAAGAAGGTGAGAAATGTTCCCGAATTCAAACTTGATTGTGATGGGATAATAAAGTTCAAGAATCAGGTTTGTGTTCCTCCCATCCCCGAATTAATGAAGGAGCTGCTGGATGAGGCTCATAGTTCTTCATTCTCTATTCATCCTGGATGCACAAATATTTATAGGGACCTGAAATAGTACTTATAGTGGGATGGAATGAAAAGAGATGTTGCTGAATATGTCTCTCGATGCTTGGTTTGTCAACAAGTTAAAGCTGAGAGACAGAAGTCTAAGGGGATGTTACAACAATTACCCATACCTGAATGGAAATGGGAAAATATCACTATGGACTTTGTCACAAGACTTCCTAAAACATCCAAAGGAAATAATGCTATCTGGGTCATAGTTGATCATCTTACAAAGTCTGTACACTTCATTGCTATTAGAGAGGATTTCTCTCTGGATCAGCTTTCCAGGATATATGTAAAGGAAGTTGTAAGATTTCATGGAGTACCACTTTCTATTATATCTGATCGGGATCCAAGATTTACCTCGATGTTTTGGAGAAGTCTTCAGTATACTCTGGATACAGAGTTTAGTTTCAGCACTTCTTGTCATCCTCAGACAGACGATCAGTCTGAGAGAACAATTCAAACTCTAGAAGATATGATGAGAGCTTGCTATATGGATTTCAAAGGTGGTTGGGATCTACACCTACCTTTGGTGGAATTTTATTATAATAATAGCTGTCACTCTAGTATTCATATGGCTCCTTATGATTCTCTCTATGGAATGAAATACAGGACTCCAACTTGCTAGGGTGAAGTTGGGGAAAGAAAGCTATTAGGACCCGATCTCGTTGATAAAATGGCAGAAAAGGTCAGATCTATTCAACAACACATAAGAGAATCTCAGAGTCGACAGAAAATTTTTGTCGACAACCGATGAAAAGACATAGAGTTTGAAGTAGGTGATAATGTGTTCTTACGAATATCTCCCTGGAACAGGGTCATGAGATTTGGAAAGAAGGGGAAGTTGAGCCCTAGATATATAGGTCCTTTCGAAATACTGGATCGTTTTGGGAAGGTAGCTTACCGATTGGTGCTTCCACCAAATCTCTCTCAAGTTCACGATGTGTTCCATGTATCTCTCCTGAGGAAGTACATACATGATCCTTCACATGTACTCCGCTCAGATGTTGTACCACTGGAGCATGATCTTTCTTATGAAGAACAGCCGATAGAGATTCTGGATCGTAGTGAAAAAGTCCTAAAAAACAAGACCACTCTATTGGTGAATGTTTTATTGAGGAACCACCAATTAGAAGAAGCTACATAGGAGCTTGAGGATATGATGAGGGAGAGGTATCTTCATGTTTTTGTTACAAAGTCACGAATTTGGAGGGAGATTTTCATTTTAAGGGGGGTAGAATGTTACACCCGAGACATTTATGAGAAATATTTTTGTTTTTATAAATCATAAAAAGAATATTTCACTACACAAAACACTAGCTTGGATTGCTTTACACGCAATCGCGACCTTCCTCGATTGCTTGCGTCATACCCAATACCGAGTTTCACTAAACAATGATACGCTATTAAAATATTATTAAAAATAGCCATTATGAATAGTAATAACAACTTTTTGAAATTTTATAAATTTTATTTTTCAAAATGGACTTCATATTTGGATTGAGAATATTGAAATTATCCTAGGGTGAAATTTTGATATTTTTCTGAAAATATTCAATTTTTGATGAATAGTGAAACCACTAAGTGGTGGTTAAAAAACTGAATTTTTCATAAAACTTAATTTTACCACTTCTGTGAGTATAATTTCAAAAATCTGAGACACGGTTGATGTTAGTATGTAAAATGTGGTTCAATGAGATGAAAATAATTTTTGATGAATAGTAACTTTTTACTTTTATTTACCACGGTTAAAAGTAAGTAGGGTAATTAAGGGTAAAAATGATATTATTATTACCCTAACACATGGCCCAATTCTATTGGATAAGTGTAATTCGACCAAAAACAAACTTAGGAATAAAATATGAACATTTAGGCCCACTTGGATTAGATTAGGACATTTATTATTAATTTATTTAAAGAAGGGTTAAAATAGTTATAATCAAAGTTTAATAAGTAAATAATTTTTAATATAAGTTTATATATAAGATAAATTTGAGTATAAATATTAATTAGAAATCTAAAAAGATTTCCTATATAATGGTATTTTATTTTTAGTTTTTAGACGTTAAATAATCTAATTTATTTATGACACAAAGATGATGCAGTAATTATATTATTAATGAAATATTGACAAAATTGATGTTATAAATACACAAAGAAATGTAATTTGAAACTCTTTATGAATTACGCTAATTTTATAGGTTAATATGACATTTATTATGGATTTAATTAACTTTTTTCGAACTAATCGTTCTATTATGAGTTTCCAAAAAATCAATTACTAAATAGTGTCAAAATTGACATAAAATAGTTTTTAAAACAAATATTATATTATTAATTGTTATTTTATTCCTAAAAATCTATGGTTCATCAAAATGACTTATATAAGTGTATATATATTTATAATAAACAAATTGGGGTTTGTTTGGATTGTTATAGTAAGTTTATTAACCTTATAGTGTAATAACACAAGAAGACACGATAAAAGTAAAATTATTTAACTTAATGTTAAATCAAAATGATAAGGTCGAAATAGGAAGCTAAAATTGTATAAATTCTATTGGATGAGAGGATTTCGACCCATCCCCACCTTAGCATCGAAATAAATCAATTTTGAGCTATTTATAACCGAATTTGGCTTTATAATAAAATAATATTTTTAGTTATACCAAAGGTGCCCCTCTCCTCCCTTATAAAAGGGCACCTCATCCCTCTCTTCCTCACACCACATTGAGCCTTCAAGCTATGCCAAACCCTGTCACTTTCTCCTCTCCACTTCCCTAGAGACATCCTAGAGGTCCTGGGCTTCTTCAAAGACCAATTTTAGTGCCCTAAAAGGAGGTCTCAAAGAAGCACTTCAAAGAAGAGGTAATGTCTGTTACTGATTCTTTCATCTTTATTTCTTCTTCCACTTCCTCTTCCATAGTTGTTTCATTATGAAGTAATAACATCAGTTTCACTAATATACTTATATGTTATTATAAGTATTAAACATCCCTATTTCACCATCTATCCATCCTACGGAAAATAAAATCACCGAGCGTAAGTACGTACGAAATACCGTCTCCACGCTGTGGTGTAATCTATTTTCCACCACCACCTTACTTGGATGGGTATAATGGTGTAAATAATGACTATATATGATTATTGTAAAGTGATATTGATTCTGAAATAGTATAAATACACTCCAATACAATTCCATGATCATGGGAATGATATCATCGCTCGTGCGTACGTACGGAATACCGTCTCCACGATGTGATGCGACTCATTCTACATGATCTTCATTGAATAATGATTATATAAATGAATTGAATGAATGAATATGATATATATTACCGTATAACATTCTAGAAATGAGGTATCTATATCCTAAAGAGATGAATAAGAATTTATTTGACAAAACACACATAAGAACAAAAAGTAATAAACACCCGAATAACAAGTTGTAATGAAATATTACTAATAAGAAGTTAAAAATATGAACATATGTGATATCATAACAATGAGTATGATTATGTTATAAGTCAATAACATTATTTAAATCATTATATAGGAGGTTCAGATACGTACAAAGCATATTCGACGTAAGGTAAGGGAAATATCACAATCTCATTTTTATCCAAGATTGTTTATACTTTGGCATTTATCGGGATGTATTTTATCATCCACAACAATGTTTCCTCAATATGTAATATTATTTCCATTCACCTACAATTGTTTAAATCCTATTTTACCCTTATTTGAGTTTCTAGTAAAAGATATGAGAGGAATGTTTTGTCGTTTTTCGTACGAGGTATGTTTTTGACTTTTCTGACAAAAGTACGAGATAAATGTTTTTTTAACTTATACGGCATGGATGGATTTTTAAAACATAATTTCAAGAAGCTTCCTTTAAAATTTTTCAATTTTATTTTTAATCAACTTATTTTAGTTCAAAATTTTATGACACATTAAGAAAGGAAAAATGTTTTTGAAGTAGAAAGGATATTTTTCTCAAGAACGGAGTTCAAGTGTTTTATCAAAATTATTTTCCATCTAAGATAATATAGGGTTCTGATTCTATCACTATCATTACATTGATTTGATTATGTTGTGATGGAATTATTTTTATTAATTCATTTATCTTATATGAATTGTTTTATGATGTCACGATGTTTAGGAATTCCATTTTTATTACATGGGTTATGCAATGATGTATGATTTATGATTTTTGTGGCACACATAAGAATGGTTTAATTATGAGAAGGGTGGGACCTATATCTCCCTAAAATTCATTGGGTAAAGATTTTATATCTCACGAGATAGAAATGGCTCGAATGGCATGTTAAACCGGTTCAGTGAAACATGACTGAAATGAGGAGTGAACTCGGTTCAGAAATGGACTTTGTCCACTAAGATAGTCCTGGCAATCAGTCTTGACTAATAAGAAATGATTCCTTATGATTATATGTGTATGCCACAAAGTTTCATGTTTTATGTTATGATTATTGGGATTATATTTCACTACTATGATTTATCCCATGTTATGAAATTATGATTTCTTTTGCAGGTTATGATTTCCAAAAGATATGCTCTTATGTATATTATGTGATTGATATTTCTTTTGTTTACCCTTACTGAGCATTTGAGCTAACCCTTTTGTATGTTTTATTGATTATCTCATATTCAGGACATGGAATCTTAAAAATAATATAAATGAAAATTTTTAATTAATTGAGAAAGTCGATTGATTTATTTAACAATATGATGGGGTTGGGATGTGGTAGGTTCATGAAAAAAGTTTACATTACACATAGATGATTTCTATGATAGTATTGTGTTTATAATAAAAACTACGCCAACATAATTTGTAATAATTATTCATATATTATATTCTTTCATTGAATTTAATTAAGATATTGTGAAATAACATCGTGTCAAAGTCATTTTTGAAAACCACTTTTGTTTGGTTGAATTGATGGTATTTGTACATTTTTTTTACATCATATAGTTGTAAATGGTCCAAAACATGATCATAAATATCTTTTTATCTTCCAAATTAAACAAAATTCAATAATTAGTAACCAAAAACCATATGATAATTCCCATGAAAATAATTCATTTCATAAAATTCTAAATACCATCACACAGACTACAAAAATTATAAACAAGAAACAAGTTTAATTTCTGGAATTATATGATCTGACCAATTAACTAAATAAGAAATGAAAATTGAATTTTTTTTAAAAAAATTCTTCTCAATATCCAAAAATATACACTTGAAAATAAATATATGGAATTTCTGTAGAATAACCAAAATATTGAAACATTTGTCATTAAAAATTAAATAATATTTTAATTGGAAAAGAATAAATTTGAAAGAAAAAAATTCTAAATTCATTTGAATGTTTGAAGAATATATTTAACGAGTTTAGTTATGAAAGAAAAATTAAAAAACATGTATATAGAATCATATTTTCAACCATGTTTATGGAAAAATTAAATAATTCCACATTTAATTTCGTGATTTTTATTTAATGATATGATATATTCCCATGAATGATATAGAAAACACATCAAAAAATGAATTTCAATTCCCCCCCACATATCATATTTATTTCCCTTGTGTAATTAAATTAAAGAATTATAGTGAATGAAAATAATTCTCAAGGAAAGGAGGTAATATGACACTAAGATCCCATTTTTTAAAATATTCATACCTATGGAATTATTCTACATAAAAAGGAAATAAATGTTTAGAATTGGATGATTTGGTCAAATTTTTGTACTGTTTTTAAATAAATTCTTGATATTTGATATTTTGAGTGGGTTTAAAGAAACATAAAATAAAATTTTAACAAGGCTTCACAAATTCTAATTGAATCTAGAATAATATAAATTTATAATCATCTTCCAAAATTATTTCACTCTATTTGTATGAAAAAAAATTATAATTAATAGGGAATAATAAATACCCTAAGAAAATCCCAATGAAAAAAAAGAAAAAATGAATTATGGAAAATAGATTCAACATGGAATAATTTTTTTATATAATTTCTCATTAAAATTTATATATTAATAGTTTAAACCATATTTGAACTTTAACAAAAACAATTATGAATGCAAATCATTGTCCCAATGTTTGACCCCAATAAAATATCGAGAGAGTAGATACTTTTTTAAGCGAATTAAATCAAAGAGAATGTTGGGAATTATAACAGACATAAAATATTAAAATATAATATCCAAATATATAAATTTTTTTCCGCTAAATAAAAATAATGAATAATGTAAATAAAAAAATTTAAATTTTTAGGGGGTTTTTATTTATATTAAATTTAAGTTCAATTTAGCAGGAATTAAGACCCCTCACAACATATGAATATTAATGTTGGCCCTAATAATGAATAGAGAAGCTAGAGAAATAATTGAGTACGTTTATTTAACTTTTATTTTAAATTCATCAGCTAATGTTTATATTCAATGGTTATAATACATTTAAAAGAATATATATCCATAGAACTAGTATTTTAAAAATATATTGAAAAATATTATGCATTACCATTGAGGCATAACACAAGGATTTATAGTAATGTGAAAAATAGTATGATGATAATAACTGAGTAGGAAACAACAAAAAATTGAAACTAATGAATTTTAGAGGGTTCCAACAAGTTTTAATATTTTTTTAAATTGGAATTTCAACCCGATAGAAAAAAAAATCTACAAATAAAAAAATTGTGATATAAATTAATTTAAACATAAATTATCTGGGGAATAATCCCCATAAAACTAATTTTTTATTTTGTGAAGATTTAATAAAAAATAACATTCATAAAGGTGTGCAAGAATATTCAAGAAAAAATATTTCAATCTTTAATGAAAATTAAGACTCAAATTATTTTATTGAATATATATTTTTTTCATAATTAAAAACAATATTCATACAATTTTTGGGGATGAAACCCCATGGTTATTCAACTTCCAGTACCTAAAAAGTTAAAAATATTAGAATTATAATTCAATAATGAATGTAATAAAACAAAATTAACTGGGTTAATATATACTAATTTTTATCTAGTAAGAATGCATCACAAATATTATCATTGACCTAAATAAAATTGGAAAAATTATTCTTTATTTTTATCACACCAACAAGAATTCTCTAATAGGAGTGACGAAGACCAAGAATTAAATCCAAATAAGAAATAAATTATAAATATAGATCCATATTTTTTATTCTAAAAAACTAATGTAAACCCACATGAATGACCTAGTGTTTATGACATGATGTTATGAATTTGTAGTCTCCAGTTAAAAATTAATGAATATATATATATATATAAATGGTATCCAATTCCCATTTTATCTCTTAAATGTAGTGTTTAGTCATTTAAAGACTAACTATATGATTAAAATTTTCATCTAAAATATGATCAACATATTTATTGATAAAAACTATAGGGATGGTGAACGGTTCATAACCCTTGGATTTATGCTACCCATGAAAACTTATATATTTTGAATTAAAAATTAATACATTATTCCACCATTAACATATATCTTCTAGATGATGTAATCCCTCTCATAAGAAATATTGGAATTATCATCTGGATTTATCTTAGTTACCTCCGTCTCACATAACTCAAGTATTCATCTCTCTCAAAAGAAAAAAATATAATCATGGTTAATGGTTTTTGTTGTACAAAATGACTTATTATATGACTCTATTGTTAAATAAACATACATTTAAATAACATCATATATAGATACATTCCAATTGGTATTTTAAATTTTTTTATAAGTTCATAATTCTTCATCATATTTAAAAATCCATTCCATCATAGTGTTAGACACTGTTTTCTCTAAAATACAATCTAGCTCACTGGATATAATTTAATCATATCCAAAATATTGTGGATGGTAAAAATTTCATATTATATATGTCTAAACATACTTCTCCATCAATTATTTGAATTTAAAATGATTTACATGGGTTTAATTATAAAGGATGAATGATTTTACAAATCAAAATATTTAAAATATATTCATTTTAATGAATTTAATCACAATATCATTTTAATTATTATGAGGTGATATATATTCAAACAACATAGAAGAATAATATACCACCACCAAAATAGAATAATTTCCATAAAAATGATCGTTTTCTAAAGGGGATGAATGATAAATCCCTAGAATATGAATCATATCTTACACATGAACACATATCATCAAAATTCCATCATACTTTCTCCTAAATCATGAATTTTTATTATATAGAAAAAAATTAAGCACAAAATTAATTTTTATGATTTATGAGAAATATTTAGGAGTGAAACCTAAATCCAAAAAATTATATAAATTCTACATACCATGAATATTGATGAACTATGATATTTATAAAAAGTATATTATGAAGTGAATAATTATTCTCCTATAGATAAATAGTTTGATTAGTATACATCCTATAAGAGTAGTTAAAAATTACATTTTTATCTGCATGATAATGCCCAATTTCAAAACTAAATCTTTATAGTAAAATAATTCAGCTTATCTGTTGATATATTTTTCAAACTTTTTAAAAAAAATTATTTCATATAAGAATGGTCAATCAAAAATGCCTTTATAACTATTTAGGAACTATTGATGATTCTATAGAGAGAAAAATGAGAAAACACTTTCTTAGTAGTGTTATCGTTACTTTTAGAATCATTAAAAATAATACTAGAATAATATAGCACATGTAACCAATTTTCATTCCTATATACTTGAACAACATTAACAACCACGTCATTAGAATATTACATGATTTCAAAAGGACACATTCTATTAGATTAATTGATGATTAGTGATGAAGTAAGATTCTCATTAATCTGATTTAATGATTATCAAAATATACATTAAATATGAATGTTTCATCTTTATCCTCAGGTAAAACAATGGACTTGTAATTTTTGGAATACAGTTAATAAACATATGTTAAAAAACCTAATACCATAAATACAACATAAGACTCTTAACTATTTAAGGTTGTTGAAATTTTAACAATACATTTATTTTGGAATATTCAAACATAATACCCCCTCCACGAAACCATATGGTCTAAAAACATCATTCACTATAAACCGTTAGTTCCATCAATTGTGATTTGGGTTGGCCTCTAAGTATCTCTTCAAAAGAAACCCAATTTTTTCAGTTAGCTCTCAAATATGAATTCAACAATATAAAACTCAACCACAATAACCTCAATGATCACCGATATTATGTTAGTAAAAATATCCATTCATAATCTCTTAAATTTTTATGGGGAAACACATATGAAAATGGTAGTTCTCTGGTATGAAAATATATGAAAAAAAATATTAATATTGTTTTCTTTTGGTCTTTTGGAGAAATGAGAATCTATTTGTAATCAAGATACCTAATCAATAAAAAAATAGAATCTCAATCTTTTAATCTATTGTTATATTTATATAACAATCTTTTCTAGTGGATTAATTGTTATTTAATCAATATATACTTTTCGTTTTCATGTATTTTTACATTAAATCTGATCATTATTTTTATTGGTGAAAACAATTAATCCATATTTAGTTGGAACTATATGGGCATGTCTATCCACAACACTTTATAAAATGGGAACAGTTATACCAAGATACAAAAAATTGATTACTAATTCTCTTAAAATAAGTTTCATGATTGGATTTAGAATCCTATTTTACTTTAAATATATGATTATTTTATATTTATATAGGAGTCAAGTGCATGAAATATGAAGTGATAATCCTATTTATGTCATCTACACATCAACATATTTCAATTTTTAAAGTTTTTAGAACACCCAATAAATTATCCACTTAATTTCATAAATTTCAACAATGGTAATAAGGGTATGAATTAACTTCTCTCTTATAAGTGCGTATTTCAGGTGTTCAGGGAGTGGTTTAAGAAAAATATTTGGTGATCATTCATGGGAGGGAGTATGTTAAGCCGTTGTGGTATTAATAAATCAAAATATTTCATAAAATGAGTTTGAAAAATAAATATTTTTTAATTTCAAATCTAGAATTTTTTTCTGACTATTGTCCAATGTGGAAAACCCACTACCCTAAGTTACAAGTTCTAATTGCATGATGTCTTGAAGGAAATATCGTTATACAATTCTAACAACTCATCATTAAATTTATCAATTTATTCCATTGTTTTGTTATTGGTAATACAAGGACCATAAATATGAACCAAAAATTTATTAAGCTTAGCAAAAAAATCATCCTCTAAAAAGGTATCCTAAAATGTAATAGTCATTGTATCAACCTATTTAAAGGTATCCATACTAATTTCCTCAAAAACCCAAATATGGTGTGAAACAAAATTTTCAAATACAAAAATTTTTCTTTTTAAAGAGTGTCTATCCATTTATTATTGATGAAATAATGACTACTGTCACTAAAATTTCGAGTATTAACTAATTCTTACCTAATGTGGTTCTTAGACATTTTTAAACAAATTATATTACTCTTTTTTCTCCCTAAAAAATATCAGTTCACCCTAGGATACATCAATAAGAACAACCGTAGTGGACAAGAACAGTCGTCTTGGAATGACACCAACCTATAAATCACAATTCTAAATAATAAAATAAAATGAAATAAAAATAAATAAATTACCAAATCTAACTAAAGTGTCATATACCTATCTTATGGGATGTGTTAATGATTTTTAATTCAACAATAAGATCACATTGGTGGGTTCTAATACACCTAACCCAAACATTGAAAATAGTTAGAATACGAGAAGAATTATACTAGTAACAATATCAAAAAGAGAGTTAATATGGAAATTATTCCAAGAGATTTAATTTAAAACAATGAGTTTTTATAAATTATAATTAATTTATCTTGAATTATATTTATTTTAAATCATTCATTACACACAACAAATTTTTTAGTAAAAAATGATACATGATTTATGTTACTATTTAAAAATGAAATTTATAAAGTAGAGGTTAAACCTAAAGATATCAATAATGAAAAAAATTCAATACTGTATATTTTTATATATAAATAAAACATAATAATTTTAAAATATATTAATTTTTAAAAAATCTATTATATGTTTATAAACTATAATTTTCAAAAAAAAATTATATATATTTTATGAAGAATAATAAAGGTAATTTTTTAATATTTTAGAAAAAATGAATTTGATAAAATTTATTTCATTTTTATATCATAATGTAAAAAATTTCTTGTGGTGAATTTTTTTGGGATTTTCTCAAAAGGTAATTTTTCAATTAATAGCGAAAAGTATTGGTTTTTATTGAAAACTACCTTTTCATTTGAATAATTTATAAAGGAAATGTTTGATACATCTTCGAAATAAGGGTTAAAATGAACCTAAACAATTATATTTATATTTTATATCCCTATAATCAATCTATCTTAAATAATAATTGTTAATTATCACATTGTTTTTACTTTTTAAATTTAAAGAATATTGGTAAACCAATTATTTTAATAAATTACTAATATGGAACTCACCTCAGATTAAGAAGGACACGCACAATACTATACTCATAGAACTTATATGAAGCATGTTTTCAAACCATAATTAACCTTATAAGATCCATAATTCTCTCAAAACATCATATAGTATTTGTTTTGATAATAATGGAAACTATATATTCAATTCGGTGAAAACCAAAAAGAAGTTGTCTGAAGATGATGTAACACCTTGAACTGAGAATTTTATTTTATTTATTCTTACACATAATTAAAGTATGAAAAAACCATGATGATATAATAAACATATTATCCAAAATGAAATGATATTTTATATTTCAAAGGTATAAACTATAACCATATCTTCTTCTATAAAATGGAATACAAAATCATTATTCATGTGTTTGGAGAACTGCTTTCTCGAGAATCGATATTATTCATTTCCATCACCATCTCTCATAGTTGGATGTAATGATAAATATAATTTTTATTAATTATATTTATTATCATATAATTCTTATGTAATAATTATATCATATATACCTTTTAAAAATCCTTTCTTTTGGAATACAATAATGTCGCTCATGTTTAGGAAAAAATGCCGCCTCACGAAGCAATCTGATTCATTCATGCATTACATAGTAGGTAATAATAATGGGTTTATGGAATATGTATAATATATATTATATAAAAGTAATAAAATAAATTTATTATAGTATTTAGCCTAATTTCATACAATATTTTGTAAAAATGTAAATATCAATCATCCATATGTATACCCTACTATCTCCATAAATGGTGTATTTCATTTTCAATCTCAAATTATTATGGATTAATCTAAAAAGTTATAATTAATAAATATGATATTAATATCATTTTTAACATTTTTATATGATATAACCGTGATTAATATAGGAGGGCCAAAATAAAAAAAATGAAAACATACACGATAAAAATCAGTTATTTTCCTAATCGAGAAATTAGTATAGGATTATTAATAAATGTGTAATAAAATTTCATAAGTAAATCATATTTAGATTTATATTTATATGTATTGTTCTGAAATAAAATTATTATGAAAATATGTTTCTATACATGAGGTTTGAATGTGTTTGAAGGTATTGCATACTTAAAATAAGGTTTTTCCATTTGACTTTTATTTTATGGGACACAATCATCATTAAACATATGTTAATTTTATGTGGTGTATAAAATACCCATGAATGTATTTTATTAATATTATATGCATAATTAGGTTTATATAAATATCCATTGGAGGATCTCTCTCTCACTCAGTTTATAGTTGAATATAACTAATGTTGTAAGATAGTTTTCATCTGTTTTCATTCATTGAGACATATGTTATGATATGGACCAATATAATTTTATGTGTTATATGTATAGATAAATTTACATATAATGCAATTATTTTTTTCTCATGATATTTTATGTTTCATTTAGTTTTATTCCTTCATGGGGCTTACAATTCAATGTTTAATTTCTCAATGATTTTATGTTACATTGTCTTCATTAATAATTATATTCTATGATTATCTTTATGAGGATAAAATCATAGTGTATCATTAAATTCATTAATAATAATATCATATGTTTATGTCATGAGAATACATTTTTTAATTAATTTTCATATCATTATATTCTTAATAGTTCATTGGAGTGTTTTTTAATGTCTTCTTTATTTATCTCTTCCTTAACAAAATATTTTCCTTCTAAATCCATTTTTTTTATAAAAATACTTTCACATTTTTTGACATTAAAAAAGTTACTTTTCAAATTAATATTTATGCATGTTTTAATTTTTTTTTAAAAATAATGTTTCGAATAGAATTAATAAGTTGTATTCCAAATAATTTAATTCTGCTTTTACCAAAAATGTTAATGGAATATTATTTTCAGCATGTAATATATGAATTAAATTATCAACCATAAGGACTAATAATTACATTGAAAAAACTTTTATAATCTTCTAATTCTATTTTCTAACAAAATAATTCGAATTTTTCTATTTTAATTTTTTTCAATGAGGAAAGGATATTTTCATTAAGAAGTATTTTAAATGATCACTCAAAATATTCTTCCATCTATGATAAAAACATTTTCTCTTACTTATTCCATATTGGGTATATGATAATAGTATAACATTATTAGTAATTATTTGAAATTTTTATATTTATAATGTCACGATGTTTATGAAATTTAGTTTTCTTCCACGATTTATTCCATGAGAAATTTCATACGATTACCACTTCTTTTAATAGTTTATACTATGATGAAATGATGATATTATTTTGAAACATATATATTTTCAATGGGGTGAGATTTGATGAATTTTTTTAAACTCATTTCATTTCATGGGATATGATATGATGACTATTTTATAGTTTTGTGTCACACATATGTATGATTTTCATTTTATGATGGATGAGACCAATATATCCCTAAAAATCATCATGTAATGATATATTTTAGATGATATAAAGAAGACTGAAATGGGTGGTTATCCAGATTTAATAAGGTAATGTTACTGATATGATGATATTGTGACTGAACATTGAATACTCTGATGGTTTGTAGAGTGAGCCCATTCAATAGGACATCATTAGAAGTGATCCTTTACTATATAAAAATTATTTTCTATAATTATTTGTTAAAAAATTATTTCTATTATCCCAGTGTTGATTTCTCATATATCATTTTATTTTATTTTATTGTTATTTAATTTTTATGAATATATAATATCTATTCAATGACTCAATATTTTGATCGTTCACAAGTATGGTATGGGTTTCATATGTTATCCTCATGTTCTCATATTCTTATGGCCATTATATGATTATATATCTATCTTCATTTCCCTTATTAAGAATATGGGATCTCCTTTTATTATGTTATATTTCCCCATGTTTTGAAGAAATTTATTATTGATTGACTGTTAGGGGATATCGTTATTGAGAAAATAGTGGTAGATGTTGCTGTTCACAAATGAAAATTTTTCTTATTTTTACATGTTTCTTTAAGGACAATGCTTTTTTGATGAACATGCATGTGCTCGTATAATTGAATGAATTTTCATATAAAAATATATAATATATATTTATGAAAATAATGTGCGACTATAGTTTCCATCATAAGATAGGTTTAGTTAAACATTATAAACTAGAATTAGAAATATTTTGTGAAACCACTAATTAGGGGTATAAGGATAAGTATAAAGACAAGTCAAAGTATGAGATAATGTAATGGAATGTTAGAAAAGGATACAGTGAGTGGTTTTTATGAAATTACCTCTCTATCGGAATAATACAAGTAAAATATGGATTTGGAATAGAGGTACCTAGGGGTGATTTCTCCAAATAGGGCACATTGATCTGGGAATAATCCTCACTTAGTGAATAAATATGGGCCTTACTGAACACATTAATTATTACTCGCCGAATATATATATTGGAAATTCATAAACTCAATATGAACTACAATGAAGGGTTTAAGTTGAAGATGATTATAAATGACTGTGAATATACGAATATGGAATATATTAAACAAAATATGTCATTAATCAAACATACATTTTGTGAATTTTCATGATTATGTGGTTCTAGACTATGATTATTGTTTCTTACAGTAATATTTTTTTTTGTTCAAGTCAATTGATAAACTAAAAGGAATTCCACAAATGATGAGTGAAATGAACACATCCAATTATTTTCATCCAAAGAATCCAAAAAGTATGGGAGTTTGAATTAAAAATATTTTTTAAGCTCAAAAAACTTTATCAGGATATGAATAATGATACCCTCCCAAACGAGAAAATGAGGGACAATGATTTGTTGAGTACGACATTCCATAATTTCTACCGACCATTAGTGGATAAAAAACCCGACAGTTACTATGAATTGGATCAGTACCATTGAATAGATATTTTCTATTTTCTAGTTTTAGGAAAATGAAAATTTCATTTTAACTACCTATAATTTTGAAGGTGGAGTGAATTATTGGTGGAATCTCATAAATAATAAATAAAAGCATGGTGAAATTGACTCCATTTATTGGGACAAGATCGAGAACATATTTTTCAATATTTTAATTTCTTAAATTATACGTATCAATTTGGAATAAGAGTTCTTTGAGATAATGAAAATATATGATGAAACTATTGGTACCTATAAAGAATATTTTAAAATACTTTTGAGTTACACATGTGGTATTATTATATAACACAGAAGTAATATTTTAAGATAGTTTAGTGTCTTGAAACATAGTATTTTGTGGGAACTTGAAAAAAGATAGATTAGTATCTATGAATATATATTTTGATGCGATGTCATGGTGGAAATGGAGGGATTATTTACTTAAAAATATCAATGTTTTGATTAGAGGAGAAATAAATAATTAAAAGGAAAATAAAAAAACCAAGGAGAATAGAAGATATAATTTTTTTATTCTCAATGTGTGGGGAGTTAATTGTAGGGATTTGTCTAAAGTGGAGTAGAATATGTTTATGTGTTTAAGGGAAGGTCATTGGGAAATGAATTGCAGAACTAATGAGATGAATTAACCAATTATTCAAATAGAGATAAATCTCCAGATAATGATCCACTGATACTCATGTTTTTTGACTTCGTAGAATATGAGAATATTTCAAACCTAATCCCTAAAATAATGGTTAATAGTGATTTTCAACCTTAGAATCCTCTCAATCTTGAATAGATAGAGAAATATCATTTGATCCCTATTTCTAAATAGGGGTGTGAGAATGATGTGGTGAAAGGTGATGTTATTATCCACTATTGAACTTATCTTATATTATTTAACTCTAGATCTACCCCTTCATCAACATATAATGAATTTTTTTATGGGTATCAATATTCCATGAAAAATATTATATGTATAATTAGAAATGAAAATTAATAATGGTATGATAATTTCATCTCATGTATATGATTCTTCTCTAGTTGATGTTTGTGAGATTTCTCTTCTTGTAGATAATTACAATCACCCTAATATTGAGAATTTATGTTTTATAAAAATTGTTTTTTTCTCAACATATATCCAACAGAAAATTTTTATGAAGGTAAGTTGAATTTGATATTCCAAATTGGATAATGATCATCTACGAGAACAAATATTAAAATGTACATATGATTGAGTTATCATCAACTATATGGGTTTTTATTTCTATTCAATGTGGCATTTTCCATAGATGGTTATGGGGAAACTCGAAAATGTTGATACACCTATTATGAGGGATATTTTTGGGTATATTTACAAAATATTTATCTAAAATTCCTCCAAAAGGCAAAATGGATTTATCATCATAACTCATACTTGGTAAAACACGAATTTCAAAGATTCCATATATAATGGAGCTAATTTATTTATTATAGTTGAAAATTAATCTCTCGTATAGCCTTGTATATATATTCATTCATTATTTTGGGTCACCTTTGGGTATCAAGTTCTCTATGTTAAAAATAATCATCGATCGATACAACTCTTCATTGGTTGTAATGTATGTGATAATACCAAGATTAATAAAAATTATCATATACCCCATATTGAGGACTTATTTGGAAAACAATGAGGAGATTAATTCTTTTCCCTGATTGAGCATTGTGTTTGATGTCATAAATTAAGTGTTATGAATGAAGATATACCCAAGAAAACATTCCATACAATTAATGGAAATTATGAATATATAGTGATTCCATTCAATCTTTCTAATTCCTCCTATATCACCATGGATTTAATTTAAAGAGACACTATAGATGACCATGATTATTTTTTTCATTATATACAATATAATGGACTATTTAAATAGAAATTTTGATCATCATGTTCACTTGATAATTGAACTAATGACAATAAGGAAGGGGAAACTGAAAAGGAAAATTTACAAAGTGGGAATTTTGGCAACAAAAGGATTCATTTTTGGGTCATATAATCTCAAGAGAGGGTATATCAGTAGATCCATCATAACAGGAGGATATTATGTGTTTTCCATGACCAACCATGATGACTAAGCTCCATATTTTTCTTGGTTTATCTAGATATTATCAACAATTTTTGTATAATTATTCATGACATTCTGATTTAATCACCATATTATCTCGGAAGAGATCCATGTTTTCTAGAAAGATGAATGTGAGGAAAATTTCAATGAATCCAATATCACTTTTTATCAAATTAATATATAGTGTAAAATTTCTTTATATCTATATAAATGCATCCATTAAGGGATTGTTAAGTGTTCCTCAATATAATGAAATGGTTATAGGTTATGACTTAAAAAATATAGGGTTCCTAAAAAAATTAGCGTACTCTTGATTTGGTGTTTTCTACAGTCACTTTTCCAGTAAATATATTAACACATTATATTTAAAAATAAATTCTTGATATTTATATATATATAAATATCAGAAAATTTAAAATATATAAGTAATGACCTATAAATTACATGAAATTGTTTTCCTAAATTCTTGGTAATTTTACGAGTCTGCAGTTTCTGACAGCACACGATTCTGAGGCCCGGAGTGCCTGGAATGATCCTTCAAAATTTTGTTCAGCTTCAATTAACCCACCTATGCAGTTATCGTGAAAAAGTGGAATCACTATTAAATAGTTACTTTGATCAAAAATCAGATGCCACTGTTGTGATTAGGATGCGGGTTTACCCTAGGAGGGACATACGTTTAATCGGTGCGAGCCTCTAGGGAAAAATCACAAAAATGGAATAATCGTAAATAAAATAATTAAATAAATTATTTTATTTTTGAAATGCTTGTACCTAACAAATGGTAGCTTAGATTAAAAATCCAAGACCACTGCTGAACTCAAGAGGGAATGTTTTATTTATGTAGATACTAACATTGGCCGCTGTGGGCCACTAGAAAAAGATAGTTTTCGGCCGCAAAAATAATAATTAAATGACAATTATTTAATTGTAAAATTCATAACATATAAACGGTAACTCGAATTGAAAATATGAGAGCACGGTTGGGTTCGTTGGGGCATTTTTCACCCAGGAAGAGCCTAACCTCGACTGTAGTGGGTTGAGGGTGACTGATAATATTTTTCCGAACTTTTTTTCTGGTACATTCAGTAAACGTACGTTTGGAATTTTATAACTTTTGAACCGGTTCTCAGAATTGAAATCCGAGGGTACCATTGAACTCATAGAATAAGTAATTTCTTAATGAAACCTTCGCCATAGTTGTATTCTTCCATGTGTAGGAGTTAGTTTTTGGGAGTTTTAATTAAATTGAATAAAAATAACGTGATAACTTCATTTTTATTTTTGGCAGTTTAATCCTCCAAGGAGAGGTTGGAAGTGGGGCCGACCCACAAATAACTTCCCTTGGGAGGATATTTTTTAGGTGGTTCCCACATGAGCCTTACCACCCTTAAACCCCCAATTCTAGTTTGGATAGTGGGTCCCACACGAGCTCCTTAACACCTCAAAACCACTCTTTTATGTGGATAAATCTCTCCACCTCCCAATTAATTAATTGGACACTTCCCTCCATTAATTAATTAGAACTCCTCACCTCATGTTATTTTAAATTTGAACCATCATTCCCATTAATTATTTGGGTTGTCTTATTTAATTATCCAAAACATTTTAAATTTTGGGTCCAACAAATAATAGACGTCATTTCCATCAATTATTCGGTTGGCATGCCTCTTTCTTTTTATTGGGAGAACTAAGGAGAGGGAGAGTTCTCAGAGAGATGCATCTTCCAATGAAGAACAATGACTTCCTTCTTCTCTAACAGGGGAATGGAATGGAATGTATCTTCTATACGTGAAGAATGTCGCCAACAACGAGTATCTCTCTTCCTCTTCTGATGTTGATGGAACGACGCCACCTTACAGTGACTCCGTCAAACGACAACGACAAGCAAGGCCAGGGAATTCCTTGTGTTATTTTATTTATGAGGACAATCCCTCCTTCTTCATATATCAAGATATCATATAAATCATCATTTTCTATCACATTAATGAGGAGGGTTCGGGCCACACTAACACGATCCAACCCTCCCATTGTTTTTTCAAGTTTGGTGACGATGAAGGCGGTACACGTAGTGATGACGACGAAGGTGGCAAACAAAGGCCACTCTACCCATGGCCTCTGTGAACTGTGCCCCCCCTGTGGTTCCACAGTGCGCTACCAGCACACCTGCGCCCTAACGCAACCCGTGCCTCGCTGGCACGCTGCCCGCGCCCCCAGGCATGCTGACCGGCTTGCCGGGCGCACCCCGATGCCTCTCGCGGCGCCCTACTGATGCTACCCGACGCACCCCACGGTGCCCTTCAACGCTACCCAGTGCACCCCCTTGTGCTGCCCAACATCTGACACCCTACCCGGCTCCCACGCACCCTGCTCGGCGCACCCGCACCTTGCCACATGCACAAGCCTCCGTCCCTTAGACCAGTCGGCCCGCCCGCACCCCGCTCGGCCTACTCGCTGGCCTCCTATCCACCATCCTGCTGAACCGGCCCGCGGTGCCCCGACAGTTCCGCTGGTCGAACCATCCCGGTATACTAGGCCGAATTATCGAGCCACCTACGAGGCGATTATCGTGCTAAACCGCCCTCGCGGTCCGCTGAACCGGGCCCAGCAGACCGGGGAAAAACAAAGTGGGCTAACCCACCCCATGGGCAGGGTCTGAACCAGCGAGTGTGACCGGGTCGACCCAGACCTGGTCGGCTCAGGCAAGGTTAGGCCAAGTCGGTCCGAATGGGTATGATCAGACACGAGACCATTAATGACCCTTTAACTCCTTGGGCCATATCATTGGCACCGGACGTCCGTTTGACAAATAGTCAGCAGCGCTAGTATTCTTGGAGAATAGTCATCGCATTGAGTATACCCCACGAGTGTTCACGGTATAGTTTAGATACTATCGGGTTGGTTCGTACACGTACCAACTGGGCCCCTCGGACTAAAAGGGTAATAACTCACAGTCCGGACGTCCAGTTGAATCACCATTTGTGGCATTGAGACCCCTATGACGTGGTGTTCGATCGAGATACACTCACGTGAGACTTCATGACACTTGGAGTATCGACCAGTAGCTTTTGTAGTTGATCCTCTTGGAGATGAGTGTGCGGAGTGCAGAGACCTAGTAGAAGTAGACCTGGCGACTACTTGACCGATTCGACTCGCAGTTATTCGACTAGACTAGTGGACAGAGAGCCCGGTCTGGCGGCAGACCCACAGCGTACAGAGCGCATGGCTTGGCAGAAGACCCGTGGTACTCATCCAGAGGCGTATCTCTGACGGCTATTTTGGGGAGCGCATGGTTTGGCGGCAGACCCACAGCAGAAAGAGCGCTCTGTTTGGCATCAGACCCACGATACTCAACAAGAGGAGAGCCTCACCAGACTATTGTTAGTGTGTAGTGCCTTAGAGTCATGATAGGGCCACTGTACTCAACAGAGGAGGTGTTCTCCCATAGTCATGGTTTCGATAATGAAAATCCTGGTTTGAGCTGAGTCAATGACCATTGTGTTTTCCTCATGATTGAGATGTGTTACTTGATAAATTAGGATTATGTATGGTCATATACCTATGTAATAGTTATGTATTGATTTCATACATTTTGGTTTATCCGTGTTGTATTTTGTGAAACCTTGAGGGTCCCAGGGTCCCTACTTAGTATCGTTATACTCAACCCTACACGGTCAATGCCTGCACCTCGTTGTGTTGGAAGGAAACTATGGACATCGCTGACCGAGGCAGAGTGTGAGAGGAATGGATGGTACCCAAAGGTGGACCTCACGAGTCGACGGTACCTGGAGGAGACAGAGGGATGTGGAGTGCTGAGGAGGCTTTCTGTACATACCCTTCAGGTAGGATCCAGGGTCGATGATCCGGGAGCTTCTAGACACCTTCCAACTATTTATCATTTAGTTTCACCTATTTTATCTTTTCCTTGTACGTTACTATTGGGCTTATATTTCTAGCCCCTTTTAGTTTCCATCACAATTTTTTTATACAGTTATTACTTACTGTTTGCTTCTGGTTGTACTATGGTTTTCTGTGTTTACGTTTTATAAAGGCAATTCCTTCATTGTTATAAAGATTTACGCCTTTGGTGCTAGTCTCCATCCCCTGGTCTATGGAAGGCGGGCTTGGGGTAGTCAAGAAATGAACCCCAGGAGAGGGGTTGTGAAAAATTGGTGTCAGAGGAGTCGGTTCTACCAAATAACATAGGACTCTGATATTTATTTTATATGAAGCAATAGTGTTAGTGGTAACGATTGTAGTTTTCTGTTCATGGAGTCTAGTGTTGGTGCATCGACCGACGTATCCATACACTAGGACCCTAACTACTGATTTCCGATTTGGTGCATGAAACACTGATTGCATTTGTGTTTCAAATTTTATTCGTTACGTCAACTCAAACCAGGTAAGCTCACCAGGTATAATATTTTGGCTGGTTTGCACTTGTTCAGGATGCCTCCTCACAGATAGTCAGTTGGAGTTCCGAGAGACTATTCGATGATGGCCCACCGAGTGATGAGGCTCTGAAGCAGAGCCATTATCTATGTTGTAACCTTCGGGTGGTGTACCAGCAGCACCAAAACCCATTGGGAATAAAATCCCACCAGACGTACTAGAGGATGGTGCACGCTGATAGAGCTCGTTGCACGAGTTCGAGCAGCAGATGCCTCCGTGGTTACGAGGTGAGACAGATTCCCAGGCAGCAGAGGACTGGCTAGAGGCGATTTCTAGAGTTTTCCGCTTAGTTGAGACACCAGTAGAGTGGATGTTGGACGTAGCTACTAGTTATATCCAGTGAGTGACCATAAGGTTGGTCTGCATAGTGATTAGGCTTCGGTACGTGGACCGATGCCGAATATACTACCTTCGGGTTGTGTTACAGCTATATCACTACCTGTATGTTAGCAGTTACAACCAGTGGTACCAGTAGATGACACATGTAGGCTTACTGCCTTACACGTGTTTCAGCATTAGATACCCCTCAGGTTCTGAGGTGAGATTGATTCATAGGCGGCTAAGGACTAGCTTGAGGAGGTGGATGAGAGTTTTCTAGATCATATACAACTTTGGAAAGATGTCATGTTGGTTGTTGAGTATTCAACGAGGCGTACAGATCATTTTGGGAACTTGATGAATACGATAAAATCAGTGCTTTGGATGTTGGAACTCTGAGTGAGATGTGTTTAGGGATATCTAATCCAGCACTTTCTTTTTCCTCTATGCATTCCAACCTAGGTTAGGATGTGAGAGAGAAAATTTTCAGTTGAATTTCTTTTGGAAGAGTGTATACGGCCAGTGAATGTTAGTAGTGGGAAAGTAGGAAACTAGTGCCAATATCAGTGACTTGGGTGTGTAAACTATTTCAGAAAGAGGATGTAATAGGGATAGATGAATTTTCATGGTAGCAGACGTGGAAGCAGATCTAGGAGAGCAACATGAGGTGGTGTTCATTTTGACACGTTACAACCACCCACCTTTGTAGTCCCTGCTAGGCTAAGGGAACTAGAGGGCAGAGGAAGAGAATAGTTTCATGCTATCAAAGATTGTGACCCAAGGTATCTAGGAATGACTCGAGGTTCGGACTATGTCTATTACTAGATACTATGTCAATGGAAATCGGTAACAATCATTCCTTCCTTCCTCAAATCCTGTCCCAGAACTAGAGATTCTTGTTAAATTGTTGACTTGACCCTCATGTCTAGAGATACCGTTGGTAGGAGACTCAATAATCACACTTACACTGACAGTGTGATCTGAACCTTGAGGTTAGAGTTTCGGTTAGAACCTCTTGGTGGTAGCGTTGTGGCCTTACGACGTTAGTTTGGGTATGGACTAGGCAACCACAGTTCAGACAAAGATTGACTGTATTTGGAAATAAAAGGTTGTGGTTCATCTACAACATTGGGATGGGGTTTTCCTTAGTCGGAGAAAGAGGAAACATAGGCAGCACAGGATAAATTGTTTCATATGAGGGTGCGGCTGATCACTCGTTAGTCGTCCAGCCTCACTCTCGTGGCAGTAGAATTTTTGAGTTTCCAGTTCCAAACAAGAGTAGCAGAGCATGGGGACATCCTTTCAATAGATGTTTCTAGGAATACCTCCCTAAATGGAGATGGACGAATGCTTTGTCTATGTACTACCAATGATTTGTTCCAGGCTCTTCTAGAGAAGGTATGAGATATCATGATGAAGGACCAGATGAAGACAGCACAAAGTAGACAAAAGTCTTATACTGTCAGGAGACGGAGACCTCTGGAGTTTTAGGATGGTGATAGCATCTTTCTACAGGTCTCACCTCGATGAGGCCTACAGATATTTGGCTGTGGCGGAATGTTATCTCCGCGATTCATCGGACCTTTTCAGGTCCTCAACAGAGTAGGATAGGTGTCTTACCACTTATCTTTTCCACCTTAGTTGCACCAGGTACATGACATCTTCCACGTATCTCAGCTGAGGAGATAAATGCACAACCCTCACCACATCTTCGACCATAGAGAGATGGAAATCGATAACGGGGAAACATTCACAGAGGATCCAGTGGAGATTGATTATTGAAAGGATCAAGTCCTACGTCGATGATCGATACCTCTGGTGCGTGTTCGTTGGAAGCACGAGAACGTCCAGGAGAGCACATGAGAGTGGGAGGCTCAAATGCGTCCAAAATTTGTTCATTTAGTGTGAGTTGTGGCTTATGGGGACGTAATGCCTGAAGGTAGGGTAATGTAACTAACCGTAAATTTCTTGGATAACTTTTTCTTATATTTTTTGGAATTTTACGAGTCCAAAATTTATGACGGCACGCAATTCCGAGGCCCAGAGTCCCCGGAATAAACCTTCGAAGTTTTGTTAAGTTTAAATTAATGCACATATGCAGCTTTTCTGAGAAAGTGTAATTACTCTTAAACGGTTACTCGGATAAAAAATCGGAGGCCAATGTTGCAATCAAGATGGCAGTTTTAACCTATGCACACCATATGTTTAGTCTGCGCGTGCCTTCTATGAGAAATCCCAATAATGGAATAACCGTAAATAAAATAATAAAATAATATTTTTTATTTTTTAAATGCTTATAAATCACAAAGTGTAGCTTGGATTAAATATCCAAGACTATTGCTGAACTCTTGAGGGCATGATTTATTTAATAACATACTAACTTTAGCTAGCGCGGGCCACCAGAAAAAGTTAGTTTATGGCCGAAAATAAAATAACTAAATGAAAATAATTTTATTGTAAAATTCATAACTTCTAAATGGTAACTCGGATTGAAAATCTTAGATTACCATTGGATTTTTTGGGGCGTTTTTTACCTAGGCTGAGCCTAACCACGATAGCAGTGGGTCTAGGCTGACTGATAATAATTTTCCAAACTTTTTCTCGGTTATGTTCTATAAACGTACTTTTGGAATTTTATAACTTTTGAACCGGTGCTCGGAATTGAAATCTGAGGGCACCATTGAACTCGCAACATCAATAATTTCATAATGAGACCTTCTCCGCAGTTACATTCTACCATGCGTAGGAGTTAGTTTTGGGGGGGTTTTAATTAAATTGAATATAAATAAAGTGATAACTTTATTTTTTTATGTGGAAGTTCAATCCTTCAGGAGAGGTTGGAGGTGGGGCCCACCCACACATAACCTCCCTTGGATGGATATTTTTAGGTGGGTCCCACATGAGCTTTACACCCCCCTTAAACAACCAATTCAAGTATGTATAGTGGGGCCAACACGAGCTCCTTAACACCTCTAACCCCCTCTTTTATGTGAATAAAACTCTCCACAACCCAATTAATTAATTGGACACCTCCTTCCATTAATTAATTAGAACTCCTCACCTCCCTTATTTGAAATTTGAACCACCCTTTCCATTAATTGTATGGGTTGTATTTTTTAATTAACCACAACTTTTCAAATTTTGTTACCAACAAATAATAGACGTCATTTCCATCTATTATTTTGTTTACATGCTTCATTGTTTTTGTTGGGAGAACAAAAGAGAGGGGGAGTTCTTGGAGAGATGCATCTTACAATGAAGAACACTGACTTACTTCTTCTTCAATGATGGAAAGGAAGGGAACGTCTCTTCCGCCCATGAAGAACTTCACCAATGATGAGTATCTCTCTTCCTATTTTGACATTGATGGAATGAAGTCGCCTTCCTGTGACTCTGTCAAACGACACCGACCAGCAAGGTACGGTAATTCCTTGTGGTATTTTATTAATGAGGATAAACCCTCCGTCATCGTCTATCATGTTACAGTATAAATCATTGTTTTCTACCACTGCAACGAGGAGGGTTCTGGCGGCACTAAAACAGCCCAACCCTCCCCTTGTTGGTTTCTATTTGGTGACGATGAAGGCGGTACATGCAGTGACGAAGATGAAGGCGGTGAACAAAGGTCACGCTACCCACAACCTTTGTGAACTGCACCGCCCCTACGGTGCCCCGGTGCGCTACCTGCACCACCGCGATGCCGGCACCGCGCCGCCGCGCTGCACGCACCCCATGGCGCGCTCCCCCGTCTGCCCAGTGCACCACGGTGCCCTCTGTGGCGCCCTGCCCGCGCTACCGGCATCCCACGATGCCCTTCCCGCGCTGCTCGGCGCACCCCGCGGTGCCCTACTGCCCTGCACGGCACCCCGAGATGCTTCGCCACTAGAACAATGCCCTATCGCGCTTCCCGGCGTGCCCCAGCGCACTGCCCGGTGTTCAGCACCCTGCCCGACACCCACGTACCCTGCCCGACGCACCCACGCCATGCCAGGTGCACCTGTGGCCTGCCCGCAGCCCAGCCGGCCCGCCCCCTCCCCGCACGTCCTACCCGATGGACACCCGGCCACCGTCTTGCTAAACCGGCCCACGGTGCACCTGCGGCACCGCTGGTTAAACTGGCTCGGTCTCCCGGGCCGAGTAACCGATCCACCTATGTGGAGACTATCGGGCCGAACCGCCCTCACGGTCCGCAGGGCTTGGCCTAGCGGACCGGGTCAAAACATAGCTGGCTGACCCACCCGATGGTCCAGGTCAGACCCAGCGAGTCAGACTGGGTCGACCCAGAAATGGTCGGCCCAGTCTATGTTAGGCCGAGTCGGTCCGACTAGGTCAGACTAGACCCATGCCCCTTTATGAAACATTACCACTTTGGGCCATATCTTTGGCACTGAACGTCCGTTTGAGGAACCATCAACAGTGCCGTTATTCATGGAGAATATATGTCCCTTTGATTATACCCAAGGGGAGTTCGGGGTATAACCGAGATATAGTTAGGTTGGTTCATAAATGAATACAACCTGGCCCATGGGACTAAAAGGCTAATAACTCCCAGTCTGGGCGTCCGATTGATGCGCCGTCTATTTCGGTGAGAACCTTATGATGTGGCGGTATTTTGAGATAATTCCACATGAGACTTTGTGACACGTTGAAGTATAGACCAGTAGATCATGTAGTAGATCCTCCCAGATATGAGCATGCAGTGTGTGGAGACCTAGTAGCTGTAGACCTGATGACAACTTGACCGATTCGACTCGGAGTGATTCGAATAGCCTAGTGTACGGAGCGACCGTTTTGGTGGCAGACCCACGGTGGTTGAAGAGCAAGTCTTGGAAACAGAACCATAACACTCGACATGAGGAGTACCTCTGACGTCTATTTGGGGGATCATCTGGTTTTTCCGCAGACCCACAGCGGACGGAGTGCACGGTTTGGCATCAGACCTGTGGTACATGACAGGAAGAGTACCTCAGCAGTCAAAGGTTAGTGAGTAGTGACTTAGAGTCGCGAAAGGGCCACTGTACTCAACAGAGGAGGAGTTCTCCAATAACAGTGGTATTGATAATGAATATCCTTGTTTGAGATGAGTCAATTACCTTTGTGTTTTCTTCATGATTGAGATGGGTTACATGATAACTTATGTATATGTATTGGAATATACATAAGTAATGGTTATCCATTGATTTATTACTATTTGTTTTATCCTTGTAGGATTTTTTGAGACCGTGAGGGTCTCGGGGTCCCTATTGAGTATCGTTATACTCACCCTTGCACCGGTTATTCCCGCACCTCCTTGTGTTGGATGCAGATGACAGACATCACTGACTCAGGCAGAGTGTGCGAGGACTGGATGGTACCTAGAGGTGGACTTCATTAAGAGACGACACCCGAAGGATACGAACAGATGTGGAGCATTGAGGAGGATTTCTATACCTACCCTTCAGGTAGGATCCATGTTGGATGATCTGGGAGCTCCTAGACACCATACAACTATTTTCCTTTTAGTTATACATGTTTTATCTTTTCCTTGTACTTTACTGTTGGGCTTGTATTTCTGGCCCCTTTTACTTTCGATCACAATTTTTTTATATAGTTTTAACATAGTGGTTTCTTCCGCTTGTACTCTGGTGTTGTGTGTTTACGTTTTATAAAAGCAATACCATACCAATTATATGGATTTATGCCTTTTTTTCTAGTCGCCAGCCCCTGGCCTATGGAAGGCGGGCTTGGGGTAGTCATGATACGAGCCTCAGGGGACGGGTCGTGACAATATATTTCTATATAAATGGTTGAATATTCACCAAATGAGATGATTATATCTCATTAATGATTATGAATCCATAAAACATTACCACCCTAGGAAATATAATAAGGTCGCTGATTCCGTGAGGTAAACAGATATTTGATCTGTATCCCAAATGATTTTCAAAAAAGATCTTAAATTTAGTAATATAGAAAAGTTGGATCTGGATATTCGGATAGAATGTAAGAAATATTATCATTATCAATTGAATGTTCAACCATTAATCCATTTAATGAGTAAAGAGTTACTGAAGGGAGATATAGAGCTACAATAGAATAATAGAAATGTTCATATGTTTTAAAAGGATATTGACTATATAATAAGTATTAGAACCATATCTGTGTTCCATACATACTAGATTTCAAGAAGAATTTTTTTAAAATAATTACATCCCATCATTATCTTGTCATCCTGCAAGTAAAATGATATATATGGATTTGAATGATTTTTTTTAGTGGGAGAGAAGAAAAAGAGATATAAAAGAGGTTATGTCTCAGTGGATGGAATTTCAATAAGTTAAGTTTGAAAATATAAATTCTAAGGGTATTTTACAAGCCTTAATGATACTAGAATGGAAATATTAAAACATAAAAATTGATTTGTTTTCATTGGAAACCCCATAAATTTTAAATGTAATAATTCTATATGGGTTGTAGACATTATCCACGAAAATCCAGAACACATTATTACTATGAGAGAAGATTTTAATCATGAATAGAATACTATAATATACATTAATTATGTGCTAAGGTTTCATGAACTACCAAATTATGTTTTATCTGATTTGGATCTATAGTTTTCCGTAATGTTTTGAAAATTTTTCTAAAATTCCCTTGATATAGATTTCTGTTCTCAGACTACACATCTCCCTTAGATCGATGTCAAGTTTGAAAGAAAAATATAGAATCTAGAGAATAAACTGAGATATTTATCTATGGAATTCAATGTGTTCTGTGATAAAAACCTTCCTCATGTTTTGTATTAATAAAACAATATATTTCAATTATGAATTCAAATGAATCCTTATGAAGACCTCTATAAAAACAAGTGTAGAGATATAATGTGATGGAATAAAGGTTGATAGAGAACTATATTGTCTCATGAGATAATTAATGAAATTTAAGAGAATATTAAATAAATTCAAAAACACATCAATGAAGCTCAGATTCAAAAGAAAATTTTTACAAACAATCATAGAAGTGATTTATAATTTAATGTTTCTAACAAGAATAATTTAATGAGATTTGGTATGTAAATTCCTTTAAACATATTGATCATATCATGATGATAGAATATAGGTTGTCTCTTCGACTAAACCTATCTCAAGTGCATGATGTTTTCCATGTGGTTCTATTGATGAAATAACCACATGATCCTTAACGTGTATGAATAATAGAGTTTATACTGATTCTAGAATAGTGTTTCTAATGAAGAACAACCAATAGATATTTTGGAATATATAATGACTATTTATGGATAATATACCACACAATATTCTATGTTTTGCGGTGAAACCAACATTTTGAAGAAGCTATATGGATACATGGGGAAATGATGTGGCATACCAGACCAAATATATTTGTGCATAGCGTAGAATTTCAAGGGAAAAAATCATTTCATTGGGATTATAATGTGACACCGTGAGTTTTAAAAAATTATAATTTATTTAAAATTTATTAAATTTCCTTGATAGCTTCCATTACACATAATACCTAGTTTTTAAAAGTGTCATATTTTAATATTATTCTTCTTTAAATGTGACTATTATACCCTAGCTATTAAAGTTAGAGATATTGAAAGTAATATATAATTATTAAAATAATATTATAATGCCTTTATAAGACGAATTTTTTACAAAGAAATTACTAAATTTTTCGACAACACAATATCTGTTTCAAAAATATTATTATCTCAAAAAATAATAATTATTTCTTTTTTATAAATAAAAAAATCACTTCTTATCAAATTTTGTAAAATTAATTTGGTAAAATAAAAATGTTTTTTTTAAATAAACTTGTAAAAATTATCTTAGAGTGAAAAATATTTAATAAAAATGATTCATTAATGGTAATATATAATTTAAATTTGTTTCTTATAATCCATAATGAAAATGAAATCATCGTTCATGCGTACGAACAACTGACCATGTACATAAATAGAGAATTTGATTTTCAATATTTTAAATATTATAGGTAGAAATAAAAAACATTAATGAATATAAATGATATTTATATCATTTTTAAGTTTATATTGATGTTTTAATTATGATAAAATTAAATATACAAAAAATAAATATTAAAAGCATACAAGAAAAAAAAGTAGTTAATGCATGAAACATGACTTTAACATTGAATTGAAAATATATATGCAATTAACGTTCACAAGTAAACAATATATCATTTGATTTATAAAATAATGGTTATAAAATATATGTATCATAAAATTATATTTCTTTTACATGATTTTTCAATGAGTAAGTAAGAAGATGATACTTATTGCAAGAAATTTTCATATCACAATAATTTTATCGGAGACACAATCCATATTCAAAGCATGGCTAATTTATGTGGTGTATATACATCCCATGAATTTATTTTAGAATTATTATATTAATAATTATACGTATTTAAATATCCATTAGATGATATCTATTTTATGGGGTTTGTGGATAAAACGTTACTAAATGGGTATGCGATTTATTCTTCAATTTTCCTTATATTAGACATAAGTTATTATTTTCAAAATTTCTATTTTATGAGGTCTATATAAATACAATTTGAAATTTAATATCATAAATGTAATTATTCCCATGATATTTTGTGTTTCATTTAATGTAACTTCTCCATTGGTCTTTCAATTCAAAATTGTTAAATTGTTAACGATTTTATATTACAATGTCATCATTAGTCATTATTTTTTTTATTATTTTGACGATGATAAAATCATATGATAAATATCTAAATAAATTCCTGAAATTTATTCTCATATGGTTATTCCATGATAATAAATATGTTTTTTTTCATTTTCCTCTCTTTATGAACTCTAGAGTTGAAAACGTGTTTTTTTAAAATCGTATATATTTATATATTTAGTGGAAAATGACTTTTCTTCTAAAAACTTGTTCTCTGAAAATGTTTTCAATTATTTTAATATTTTTAAAATTTATTTTTTAATTAAATCTTTTCCCATGTTATAATTTTAGAAAATGTTTTTAAATGAATATTATTTCATTTTCCAAACAATACACGTTAGAAATCTACCAAAAATGTGAATGGTATATTTTTTAACATGTATGAAACTAGGAAAATTCTACAACTTCCTAACTAATAATTCCTTAAAATATTATTCTATACTTTTAATGTTTATTTTAAAATTAAAGTATTTAAAAAATAATATTTTTAGAAAAGTTTTTTCAAATTTTGAAAAGAAATTTTAATCAATAAATTTTATAAAAGATCATTCAAAATAATTTTACATCTAATTTGAAATATATTTATATTACATAATCCTTAATGTGGATATAATATTATGATACCATTTTTATTATTTCTATGACTGTATTATTTTTATGGTGAAATTATTTTTGTGAAACTTTTTTCTCTTCCATAGGTTATTCCATGATAAAATAAATATGAAATATGTTTCTTTTCAATGGTTGTGCTATAATAAAATGACGAAATGACTATGAAACTTTTCCATCTTGCATAGGTTATGATATGATGAAATTTTTATGATACACATTTAATTTTATGGTTGATTATATAAAGAATATTTCATAGTTTTTATCACAAATACATATGATATTCATTTTGTGATGGGTGTGACCTATATCACTATCTAATTCATTTGGTAATAATTTTTATCTAATGACAGAAACCATAACTAAATGGGGTGTGAACCCAATTAATATTGGGTATTTGTACAATATTATGGGATTGGTAGTGAAACAGGAATACTATAATGGTTTTAGGAGTGAAACCATTCCACAATGATATCCATAGAAGAAAGGCTTGACTGCTATGTAAATTATTTTCTATAATTATACCTAAGAATGAATTCTATGTATTATGAAAATTTTATACTCTTAGGGATAATTTTATTTGATTTAATTATGAATCATTTATTTTTAATTTACAATATTTCGTCCATGAATCAAGATTTAAATCATTAATAAACATGGTGTGATTTTTATATGTTATTCTCACGTTCTCAATCACTTATTCTCATTTTATTCTTATGTATATCTATTTTTTACCCTTACTAAGAATATAAGCTCACCCTTTACTATTTTTAATTTCTTTAGATTATGAAAAAACTTATTATATATAATATTTTTAAGAATATTTCATGTTATGTTGAACAGAGTGGGAGATTATGTAGTTGACATATGAACTGGTCATTTATGTGTCTCTGTTTCCAAATGAACTACTCTTTTAAAATCCATAGGTGGGTGTTTTTATAGTGAAATGGATGTTAATATGATAATATATAATTATATACAAGAAATGTATCTGTTGATATCTTTAGTGAATGAAATATCTCTTGGGATCATTATGTTTTTATGTAAATTTGTTTTGAACAACAATAAGACACTCTTCAGAAATGATTTATGTCAAAACTCGTAATGATTTTTTGTGATTGAAATTATTTTAAACAAATTTTTCATTCAATTGTAGAAAAATTAAATCTTCTATGAATGTAATTTTGACATTTATCATGGTGAAAATCCCATGGAACATGATAATTTTATGGTATTTTTAATTTTTTTGACTTTTAATGGAATGAGATGGGTGGAAAATTCTCTTTTGTGAAGTGAGAATACCCTCAAACTAATTATGATTCACGTTCCCTTTATTATTTTTAATAATTGAAACTTTATAATGTTTTTATGTGGAAGAATTTGAATTTATTTTTTTTCAAAATTATTATCCCTTGTCCCGGTTTAGTGTTATCCATTTTTTAAGTAATAAAATCTTCATAATTTTAATTTTGGTTATTTATAGATTTATTTTTACATTATCCTTGAGTTTCAAGAAACATAAAATTTTGAAAATCCTTAGTTTTAGATTCATCTATTCTCGGAGTTTTTACTTCTTCTCTACCACCTATATCACTATCCATTTATCAAATTTTTATTTATAAATTATTCATGTCATTCTAATTTTTTATTCCATTTTATAATTATTACTTGAATCATGGGAATATATATTATAAAATATTTTTTGAACTATCCCCTCATGATTCCAATGTGTTTTATGGTTTTATCATTTCACTAATTTTATAAAATGGTATTGGCTTTTACAGAAAACTCAACGTAAAATGAGTGTCAAAAGACACATTTCTCCATCTATTATTAGTTTGGTTGATTATTATAAATATGTTTGTAAATATTGTTAAATGGGTCATATTTATCATTAAATTTAGAATTCTAACCCTCAAAATAAAAATATTCAATAGGATGACCTGAAAAATAATTTTCCAGACTATATGAAAAATAATTTTCATTCATGAGAAAATATTGGAATTTCTCTCTAAGTGAGTCTTAATGATTTGAATTTTAAATTATTTTACATGATAATAATAATCATGAAATGTATGTGTCTCACCCTTAAATATGATACCACTTATATAATATTTATGTTATGAATTTTGGGATTTTTATATAAATACTTATCTAATTGTTAACACCTTTTATTTAATAAATCCCCAGATGAATATAGATCAACTAGAGTTTGGTCGTATATGGTAATCACATTCCAAAAAAGTGTACAACAAGAAATATGGAGAATTAGATTATTATAGAATCACCTAAGGAGTCTGTAAAACCCATCCCACATCTCATAGTAGTGTTCACAAACCTCTTGAGGTAAATAAATTTTGTATTACCTATTCCTTATATTCATTCTCATGGGATAAAATTTATCGATGAAATTATTAAATACATGATTATGAGTATCAGAAAAATATTCCTCAAACCGTCGAACCCATCATCATTAATATCTTTTTTACAAGATAGGATAACTATAAACATTAACTCTTTCACACTTAAACCTATTAATGGATTTCTCTGAACAACTATTTATCAATCTATAAAAATGTCTATTGAGTCATTTTGTAGGTGAACAATTAAACAACTGAATCTTGTAAAAAATGAATATTTTATCTAATAATTAAAAAAGAGATGAGATAAGATAATTTAATATGGAACAGTAAAGATATTAGTTAACTGTAACTTTCTAGAACTATGATTCTGACCATCTTGTTTTTTATGTGGAAGTTGAATTTTTTTATGTGTTACATGAATTATCCCTCTGGCTTTCCATTATGACTCTTCTTTTTATTTCCAAGGTTGTATAATTATTTTTATTTTATTAATATATAATTCTAAATTATTTAATTATAATATAGTGTACATATAATAAGTAAAAAAAATTAAGAATTCATATAATAAAACAACAGAATAGAACATGTAGAGTTTTTATAGAAATTATATTTTTATAGTAGTTCTATGGTTTTAAGGATTTTCTTTTCCAAATTTTTAGTGTTTTTAAAATTAATCATTCAGAGGACTTATCCTATATAGATTTCATTAAATTTGATGCCTAAAAATTAAAAATTTCCATTTCTTAATTCCAATATGCGATTTATGTAAATGTGAGTAGGTTATTGAAAACAAAAAAAAGGAAAAGTTATCAAAGATACATTGATTTGAAATTATTTAAAGATAAGATAACGAATATTAAGATGAAAAAAGTGTAATAGTGATGATGACATGGATGAGTAGTATATGAGGAGGGATAAAAAAAGATAAGATCAAACCCAAATAAGGTTATGAAGAATAAAAAAAAATTTGGTATCTAAAAATTATTTTTCATTCATTCAATGTATTAGTTTGACCATTATAATTTTATAAGAAATACTAAATTTAATGTTTCTTGAGAAGTATCAGTTTTAGAAAGAATCTAGTAGTTCATCTGTAACTAACTGATATTATTGAATATGTATGTGTGATATAATTCAAAAATTAATATCTTTATCTATTTTATGTTACATTTTTTCATTGAATGTTACATTGAACCTATTTTATAATGAATAAAAAAATTTGTGTATAAAAAAATTCAAATTTAAAAAATTCAACATAAAAAGATGATGAGATGATAAAAAATAAACTACTTTTCACACAATAATATTATTTCCATGAATCATTTATATTTAATTAATCAATATTTTAATTCAAAATAATTATAGGTGTAATATGAAAATAATATATATAAATAGAAATATCCCAACTAATTTCTCTCAAAAATTGGTTAATTGTATCTATGTATCTGCTCCTCCATGATACTCATTATTTAGAATTGTCACGGAGTTCTCATCCCCCAAAAGACACTACTAAAATGTCACCAAAATTATTAAATATTCACATACATGTGTTCATAAATTCATTTTAATTTTATTTTTATCCAACTATGTCATGAAAAACATCCACTGACATAGCATAATCTTCAAAAAATAATAAAAGAAATTATACCATTTTATCACCTTCCATTTTAAATAATCTAATCTCTCATAAAAAAACCATACATGTGGTACTAAAATTAATTAGGAATCACCTAAAATACCTTAATATGTCACCTATTATTCTTCATCATAGGTATAAATGAATTCATGTTTTATTGTCAACATTAAAACTAATAAAATATCATGCTGAATTATTTTGGCCTTAATGGTGAAACAAATTTTAGATATTTAGTACTGATATGTTGGAATCAACATCATCTATAAAACAAACTTAACCAAAATTTATTCATTTTCTTCATCAATACATATCTAACCTCATATGATCACCTACCACGATACTCCATGTTTTTGAACATTTCTATCAATTGGGATCAGAAAAATAAAAACCTAAGGCCCTCATATTTTTGAAATTTTAGATCATAAATAATAATTATAAATATTCAAAAACACCCAATTAGATTTCATCCTCATAAACCATATATTATAAAATTGGCCACCTAAGCCGGTCGACTATGATTCCCCATCCTATGCATGTCAAGGAAATCAAGATCATATATTTACACATAAGAAATATGTTAAAAAATAGAGTGTCTCTATGTCATTACTATGATCATCAATTTTTTAAATTATAATAGTCATATTTATCATATGAACTAATAACAAATTAAAACATAATAACAAAAAAATTCCATAGATCAACACATGTTTTTTATCTCAAAACCATCATCGTTCTTTCTTAACATGTGGTGAAACATGTTACATGTGGATTGTGGTGCTTGGTATTTTCCTGATCAGATATAAGTGATTTCAAGATTTATCAAAGTCATTGGATCTTAATTTCAAACATTATTTGGGTCATATTCTACAACTTAATGTCTCTCACTTATTCTATTTAAAAATGATTATTCGAATCTAGATAGGACATATAATCTACCTTAATGTTAAAATACACCATTATAGACCTACACCAAATACGGAAAAATTTACAATTTATTAACCCATATTGTACTTTAGGTTTCTTCTCTTGTTCATGAAATCTGATACATATTTACTTCCTCATTATAAGAAAGAAAATTCTAGAAATGACTATGTTGTTCCATTTTAATATTATTTAAAATTAAAAATTCATAGACAACTTTAGTTCTAATATCAATTTTCTTCCCTTATAATGTTATGAAAAAAAATTTACATTAAAGTTAAAAATAGAGGTGTAGTTAGTTGTGTTTTAGGAATGACATAAATTTGGATTTCAAGATGGGGTAACTTGACATACTCCATTGAATTTAATAATTTTCATGGTATAAAAATCGTTGGTCTCATAATCTCCAACAGGCCCGAGTTTGAGCTACATTGATGTTCGAAAATCAATATGTTTTCTCTGATATTTTTTTTAATATCTTGGTATTGGTTTGTTCATATTTTTTCGTTACATACCACATGATGAAATCACTCCAGAGTTTCTTTCATGATGTCCTGTTGGTAGATCCTTCTAAAAATTAGTTATAATCTCATAGTTCTTTGAATATTTTGTGATTATTATTTTAAAATATCTTGTAAAATCACTTAATAATTGTATAGAAATTACACGTATCATTTCATGGTAATTTGGGAATGGTATGTGGTACCGTCAAACCAAATTAGTTTGGTATTAATTGTAGGTTTCAAAAATATTCTTATTGTCAGAAATTAATCACACTTCCTTCATTAGTAATTATAATTAAAATGATATGATCATTCTTTGGAATGAATTGAGTGACTGCACACTAACTTTAACTCATAGTGATTTAAGAAAACCGCATCTGTCCATTTGAAATGGCAACCATAACCATTTTCCAATTATATTACATCACACAGTAGAACGTGTCCTTTCCCATGACTAACAGTTTCACTATATATTCGAAATTCATCCAACTCCTCAAATTAATAACCAACAATCAAAATAAATATTCAATGAATAAAATTCCATTAAAAATCGAAATTTCATGACATTGACTAATAAAATTATAAAATTGAAAAATAAAATTCATTTATAAGAATATTTTATCCAATAATTATTATTAATTAGAAATTAAAACTCAAAATTAAATATATAAAATATTCTTAATTTCCATAAAAAATATCTTGATAAAAATTTAACTTTTGAAGAAGAACAATGAGCTTGAAATATTTTTCATCAAATAAAAGTTTATAATTCAAATGAAATTCCAAATATTCAAAAGAAAAAAAATTAATATAATTTTACCATCAAATAAACAACATTAATTAATTTAAGAATAAAAAATTATTTTAATTATGATATTACAGAAATCATATATTCAACATATTTTAGGAATAAATTTAATAATTTAAAATTTACTAAACATGTGTTTTATGATTGAATCAATATTTTCTCATAAATGAATTGCAAAAAAATAATCATAAAAATCCATATCATGAATATATTAACTAATTCCAAAAAATATATATTTTGGGAGATACCAATCATGATTCTTTACAATATATATTTAGGATGCTTCTTACCTAATGAAATAAACATACTTTTATAAAAAGATTATCTATATAGTTAAAAAATCTACGCAAAAATACATTTTGGAAACTAGAATAAAACATCATTTTATAGAGTTTTTCATTCAATGTTATCATCTTCCACATTATGACACCAATATAACATGTGGTTCTTTGTAAAGACATCTCAAACTGTTTACATTTCTTATAGTAGAAACACTATTTCAATCTAATTTTTGATTGTTAAAAGCTATTAGATCATAAGATCTTCATCTTATTTTCAGAATACTTTTTCCACTAGGGATCTCTATCTAAAATAACATTAATAATTCAAATATATTTTCTTGAGAAGAGATATAGAAAATTATTATTTCAATATTTATTAATGTAAAAAATTTCTTTGACCCTCTAACAAAAAAAATAAAGGTATGTACCCATACATCTATGTCCATTAGCTCATGTCATTCATTTATATGTTCATTACCAACATATTTAATATCACATTCCATTAATTCTCAGGTCAATGCCACTCAAATGTTCCATCCTTATAAAAAATAAGTTCAATCTGGACATTAATAAACAGTATTTTCATTTAATTTTCACCCATTTATCTGAGGTTCCCATTCCGAAACTACGTTATTGTATAGTTTATATGAATTTATGAATTTTAATTCTCATTTGGATATAATATTCTATCTCTCACATATTTTTCTTCATCTCTATACCATTTTATTTTTTTATGTTATATTGTAAAAATAATATTGAAATCCACCCCATCCGGTTGTCTAATGTATATAATATTATTAAATAACAAGGGTATGCACCATAACCATTAATGTTATAGAAACATACAATAATTATCTATATGAAAACCACACTCTTGAAATAAATTTGGATAACTTCTCCATATTCAAGGTAATATTTTTTTATGAATCTAAAAACATATATTTTTTTTAATCCCACTCTAAAAAAATTGATCTAAATGAAGCCTATGAGTAAAAAACATGATATCAAGGTGGATAGTGAAAATAAAAATCAAATATTTAAACACTTAAATTATTTTATTTTTAGATAATATTGTAATAAATTCTCTGGAATGAAATATTGAGTCCCAATATTCATTCTCCAAATGACACTTTCAATAATACTGTACGTAATCAAGACTTTATCAATCCGAATTAAATTTAGGTTTTCTCTATATATATTTTTAAAAAGGTTTTTAACCACTAACATCAAATCAAAAATAATTTCCACCACTTGATTCTATGGTATGTCCTCTTGTATAATATAATTCAAAAAATTATTATTCATTTTGTTTGAGTATTTTCCTTTCATAAAATGATACCCCTTCTTCCTTGACATTTATTAATTAAAGCTCTAGATATATCAGAACATGAAATATCCCATATATATTCTCCAAAATCTAAAATATTTCCTATTGATTCAATCCATATACACATTACCCTCTTTAACAAAATCATTCATAAATGAACCTTTTGGTGAAATATAAAAATCATTACAGTACTAGATATATTTATTAAGAAGTCTTATACATAGCCATATTTAGAATACCACTCTACCTAGAGCTATGAAAACATGAATATTTTTTTAAACAAAATGAGTTTCTAAATAATATATATTTATGAAAATTATTAAACTTTTCATCGCAAACATAAATCAAGAAATGATATCAATTGATATTCCAAAACACAAAATTCAATTGATAAAAACTCCGTAACCTCAAAATAAATTAAATGGACATTGACAAGGCCTTAATTATAAATTTCATAGATATAATGTATCCAAAAATAGGAATATATAAAAAAACCATATCAGAAAATATATTCAATAGACCAATGAACTAGACATATGGAAATCAATATTAAAATAAAAATATGAACAAAATGAAATTCACATGTTTTATACAAAAAAACACTCCATGGGGGGAATATGAAAACATGTATTGAAAATACAATGAAAAAATTAAATACCGGAGTTATGATGCCTCAATATTATGATTACATACATATAAATATGAGATGACATCAATGATTCGGTGAAAAACCCCCCATATAAATCACTGCAATTGTGATGAAAGAAAATGTTGAACCAAAATGATATCTTCAGATTGAATATAACTTACATGTGACCTTCAAAAACATATTTATTAAAATCCACAATAGAGGCCAACATGTAACTCTATGTCTACCACCATTTGATCATAATGTTTATTGAAATATTGATCAAGACTACCACTTTCTACCTCAGAAGCATATAGAAAGACATCCACATACATCTACGCATAATTCATCCCAAATTAGATGTCAGAAATTCTGCGACTAATAATTCTTGATTTTATTATGGTTTTCTAAAATACCAGTATTTGGTTCTATAATGTATTTTGACAATCATCTCCTTCCTAAAGATATAACACATATCTAAAAAACATTTTTTTTCAACCAAACCCCAATAATCTCATATTTAATAATTATTTTCTTATGGTAATATATGAAAATATTAGTGATTATAATTTTTAATATTTTTAATTGCATTTATTTTCTATTATCTATTTTTTTCATTATTTATTTTTTTAAATTATGTTACCCATTTTTATATTTAACTAATTAGTTAAAATATCTAATTTGTTAACTTATTTGTTTATTTATATGTGGAACATAGTATATAATTTTTTTGATTGAACATTATAATTATTTTGGTATAGTATTAAAGTTGATGAAAATATTTATTTTGTACTTTTTTTAAATGTATGATTATATTTGTAATAATAAGAGAATGATTACATACATACTTGATCATTAATTTTTATCAAATGATCTATGGGTCAATATTTATTTGTATGTCAAATTGAATCATTATATGGATGGGTGTTTTGGAATCTAGATATGAGTTATTAGACATTCAATGGGTCACAATGACATATCATAGTGTTTTTTTTTCAAATTGTTTTATTCTTTTTGGAGGACTGAACATGGATAAGGTAATGGAATGGTTCAGATTTTGGAAGTTTGGATGTTGGTAATGAAGGTCATTAATTTTTAAAATGGTGCACACCATGGAAATGAAACTCCCATTATTTATGGTTTTTTCATGGGGTTTTCATCTATGGAAAAATAACCTGATACAACACCCCGTTGGATAGTCTTAGTGGCTCAGTACATCTCCCTGTATGAAATGAGGATGAGGGAAACACAATGGGAGTTAGGCATGTCTATGTGAGTGGGTCTGGTGAGTCTAAGTGAGCAAGGAATGTTAAAATATATGGTTATTTTTTTATTATCAATAGAAAATGGACATGATGGTTTTTTATGGGACAAAATTCTACAAACCATTCCATATTATATTGTATAGTGATGATTAAAAGAATTTTTATAGGTGTTTTAAAAAATAAAATATTTAGATATTTAGACACCTTAAAATAGGTTCACTACTTGACTGAAAGAACCACATTCTTTTGGTTGTTTGGAATTTTGTGTTCAATTATTTATTAACCTTCTCGATAAATAGATGGATGAATACCCCTTAGTTTTATTTTTTATCATTTCCTTTCAAGTCATAGTCAACCACATTCCATATCACCACTCTCGAGGAATATTATTGAGATTCTTACAATTGTAGATTCTTATATTGATTTCATGGATCATGATATAGTTTATCCTATCTCATATTCTTATCATAATATTTTTTTATTATATCTTCTGAGATGTGTGATATGGTGGTTACCCTAATTCTTTTTGAGTTTAGAACAATAACTAATGATGGTTTGAAATTTCTAATCATTATTGTTGTTTCCATCATGTTTGGTGTTTTTTATCCCATTATTATTCAATTTGTGAATAATTATTATAAATTAAATATTGAATCAAGGTTGGGGATTCAATAAAATTTATATATATTTTAAATTATGGGATTATCATTCTTTTAGTTAATTTTTTTTCTTATTCGAAATTAACTTAAATTAGATAAATAATTTGGAAGATGAATAATTAAAAGTGGAAGTGTTGAGAATATATTCTATGTATATTCATGTTTCATATCATGTTTTATTAGTGAAATTATATTTTATTAAAATTAATTAATTAATAACAAAGAAGGAATATTTTGTTAAAATATATATGTGAATTAAAGAAATTTTGTTTGGTTTGAACCATAAAATATGTGTTAATAAAATCCCCACAAAAAGAATGTAAAATGTTTTAATGATTGAATCAATATGTAATCCCATTACTACCAAGATTATATTTAAATGAAATTATTCATTATTTTTGTGTTTAATTTCAAACAATATGTCACAATGTTGAATTATAATAAATGATGGTAATGAAATGGGTTATTTTCATAATCTATTCTGAATTTATGTTAGTAAAGGCCCATATTATATATATTCTTGATAAGATATTAGATATTATTATTTTGTGTGGGTGGATGTCATGTTATGTGTGAGTGTGGAAGAGAGTATCTATTATGAATATTTGTATGTAATGTTTTTTACATTAGGGAAGTTGTTGGTTATAATGAAATGGGGATGGTTGCATGATTTTATATTATTGATGATGGTCATGTTAGTGATTATTATTTTAATATTATTTACTGGGGAAAATAATTATTAGAACTATAATATAGAGTTATAATGTAATGGTTGGTTCTTAATTAAATTCAATAATGATTAACTAGGAATAAATAGAATATAATGAAGTGTAAATAATAAATATTGGTGTTTTGTTGGGAGTGGTTTGTGATTAAATATGGAAAATTGATGAAAATGGACTTATTATGGATGGTAAATGGTATTTTTGTATTTCTATTAATTAAAAAATGAATGGGAAATGGGAAGTGTTTTATGAATTCTTTTTGCGATTTTTTAGGTTTGGTATTGAATTAGTATACAAAATTATAGATCAGTTTTGGTAGAAAGAATTATTTGAAAGTGGTGGTGTTGTAGTGAGGATTGTAAAATTTTGTAGTTTTTCTATATCTAAACCCATTGGTGGATTTAATTTTATTTTCTATATACACCCAACCTTGTTGGATAACCATAAAAATTCCCAATGTTTTCTATTTATATTAATTTTCCAAAATATCATTATGGGTGAGGGGATATGGATAACTTGCCCATCTTCCCACTCTTCCCCCGTATATAGTACATGGAACCATCTTTGAAGACACATAGGGGAGATATTTTTATGTATGAGTAATGTTTTTAAGGAGGGTGGAGTTGGTTTAAGGTATTTCATATTCATGATACCATAATATTTTATAATTATGATGTGATGAGATTTTGGTCCAAGGATGGGAAGATAAACATTGGTTAAGAGTTTGACAATATGATGATGATGATATTAAAGCAATGAGATAATAAGAAAACAAACAATGGGTCGTGTGAGAGTAACACCATTATAAATGTTGTTATGGGGTTCCTACAAAGCTTATCATCATATGTTATGCTCTTATACTATGTGTGATATTTATAGAATAAACTTGTAGAGGATGGGAATAGATTGATTATCTTATAGGTGATTTTTTGTTCTAATACTTATTGACTAGAGTTATAGTAACCCTTGAAAACTATATAAATTTTTTAAATTATTTATAAAATATAAATATATAATTTTAAAAAAATATCAAACAACAAAAATAAACAATTTAATTTCTTTAAGGTACATTTACAAACGAAATATATTACAAAAAACTGGTGAAAATTTCCCCAAAATCAAATAATAATAAAATATATTATATCTTTCTGACAAGAGATAATAATATTTGTAACCTGGGTATGTAAAACATAAGAAATTTGTGATATCAAAATCATATTAAGGGAATATTTATCTGTATATCATCAAATCCTAGTTGGTAATTATATGACAAAACATATGAAAGGGAAGAATATCTCATTAATGGTACATTAAAAAATATGTGTTCACAACACTCCATTATAAATGGACATATAATCTAAAACATAAATACTATAACATTGAAAAGTATATATAATTCATGATACAATAAATATGATCTAAAGAGCATGATTATAGGATTATTTCTCTGAACTGTGACATGTCTTTGAAACCATTCATATAAAATGACATTATAATAAACATAACCATAGAGAAATTATAACATTGGGTACAAATAAAATTACATGCTTCATTTTAGGAATTTTTCCCATGATCCAAGCTTTGAACAAATAAATTTTCCATTATTCTTGATTCATATAAATAATTCTCCCACAGTATTAGTTTTGAAAAACAAAATTCACATGATTCATATTTTGAACAAAATCAATTCACATGGATCATATTGTAAAAAAGGATCTTGATTCATGTAGTATAAAAAATAAAAAAAAATTATATTTAATATATATTTTTCCACATATCATATTCTGAACTAAAAAATAACCATGATTTAAATTGGGATTAAAAAAATATCACGCATCGTATTGGGAATTGTTCATTCAAAAATCATGTTCTAAAAAAATTTCATCTATTAAAATTCATCTCTTATGAGAAATAAATATTTAACTAATGAATAGGTGGGAGATATGTGATAATTTGTTTCATCATCCATACATATCAGGGAAACATAAAATGAAATCATTCATCTTATCATAACTAAACCATGGATATAAAATTTGTTTTATACATTTTTTCAGTTGGAATCAGATTAAAAAATAATTATAATTTGTAAAGGTAAATATAAGAAAATACTATTCATGTAGAGTACATTTTAATTGATTTATAAAATATAAATCCCCTAGATATAAACCTATTTAAAATGGAAAATAATTCACAAAAATGATTTTTTAAAATAAATTTTCATTATATAATCTTAAAAAATTGTGATTTTCATGTCACCATCTAAAACAAATTTTTTTAATATTAAAATAAAAAATTGTCCTTAATTAAATGAATAAAAATTCCAATAATGAGTCATTGATATGATATAAAACATATTAAAATATGATGTAAATGGAACATATATAAGATCAAGGTAATGAAAAACATTTTCAATTTTTTAAAACACATTTATTGAAAAACCACATTGTTAAAAGAAAATTAAATGTATAGATTGGATATACATATTCATTGCAGATAAAAACAATTTCTGATACCACATGGTAATGGGTAATATTGACATGAAAAATAAAAATTAATATGCATGAAAATTCCATTAAAATATATGTAAATTTTGTGTGAAATAATTGGAATTTAACAAAACAGTATATTCAAATGAGGTTTAATAATATGGTTTAAAGTGTGGAATCCATATAGAATAAGGTGCCAAAAAAATATAATATTATTATATGTTATAATAAGGATGGGTCATCCTCACATGTCTGAGAAGCTGACTTATATTTGGAGTTATTATTTGGAGAATCTATTTTTCTTGAATCATATTATCACTCAAATTTATAGGGGAGCCAATTCTATTGCTGATTCCCTGGAAAATAAAGGTGTTAATGGAGTTGTTTTGTTTGGTATGACCATGATCCTGATGATCTCCTTCCATTTCATAAAAAGTACTGTGACATGTATCAAATTTTTATACTTTTGTAAGATGTATCTTATCCTTATTTGTGGTTGTTTAGTAATGATTTTTTCATCCTTGTGTTTTGCTTTTTTTATTTGGGGTTTATTTTCTTTGTTTTATTATTTTTTATTATTTGGAGAGGTTGTTTATATTTTTTCTACAAGTTGGAAGTTGAAGGATATCTGTTTTTTTCTGCGCTAGTTTTCAAGATGAAGATTTTTTTCGGGGCTTCATTCATAGAGTGTCGTAGCATTGTGGCCAAGGATTTATGATTGTCCTTCCCTCTATTCTAAAGGTTTAGGAAGATAAAACTTGGTGAACCAATATGCACATCCTTGAGTCCAGTTAGTTGGGAAACTTTCCCTTCAGCAGGGCTTTTTCCCTGGTGTGGATTTTTCTCTTTTAGAGGTGATTACCTCGTGAGAGAAGTGCATGATCCGAAGTTGTCGTTTTCTTCCTTTCTGGGGGGATCATAGGTGTCATCATTGTTGGTGTTATGGAGTTTTTTCTGAGGAAGATCCCTTGTTTTCCATAGGGTATCGTAGCCTTCTATTGCGGGCTTCCTTATGTAGTTTCTTCTGCTTGCAATCCAGAGCCCACCCTATATTAATGGGAATTTCTTGTTTGAATTGGTTTTTATCATTTTCACCTTAACCATAATTTATGGTTGATTGGTGTTTCTTTTTTGTATTTTTTCCTGTACTGTATTCTTTTTTATTTAATGAAATTCCATTAATTAATAGTAGTAAAATATAAGGGATTAAGAAACATGGAAAATATTTGATTCATGAAAACTCCTTACAAATTAAATAACATTTTACATAGAACCTATTGAAGGATATATAGATTAAAATAAAACCATAATAAAAATAATTAATGTTTGTTTCGTGATATACATATTAGTTAGGTAGAAAATAATCTACTAAAACGAATTCAGTTTCCCAATATGAAACAAATATCAGAGAGATGATGTTGTGACAAAATATTCCTACATTTTATTTCATCTTAGATGACTCTTCTATTTGATAATGTGTAAAAACACAAAGAAAATACCTTTTCACATAGCCATAATATATATTCACTCTCCTAATTATAATTATTTGATAACTATATATTACAAATATATTAATCAAATATTAATTATTTTCATTATCATATATGAGAAATTGTGATCGTTTGTTTCGTAAAAACATTAAAAATATGGGTTCAATTCTCACTAACTGTTTTAAATTTGATCATCAAATATCAATTGGTAGTTAATAAAAATTTATTTAGTTATTACAGATTCCCCATTCCCATTATGTGAAAAAACCGACTAATGTTTGTTAGAATGGAAATCAGGAAGAACTAGTTTGTAATGTGATAAATTACAGTAAGGTTATATATTAATTAATATTATAACAATAAAAAACATATTTATAAAATAAATAAATTATTATACAAAATAATTATAAAAATTTATTATAATTATTTGATATCCGATTATCATTTATGTTATAATCATTATAACATAGGTTACAAAGGTGGTAAAACAAACCCAAAAACTAATGTTATAAAAATGTATTCATGATTAAGGGAAATTAATTTTATAATGATATTATAAAATATTTATAACATTAAATATATTATTATTATTATATTTCCCCATTAAATACAGTCTATTAATTTTCAATAATATCCGGTTATATAAAATGAAATTCAACATTCACGGAGGTGGTTTTCCACCATACACATGTTTAATGATCCCATTTTTCAATGAATATATAGTATTATGGTATAATAAAAATTATAATTTCAAAATATTAGGTCATAATTAATAAATATAATTATTCACCAAATCCATCCTTTATATCTATCATGAGTATCCCTGACGAAAAATGAATATCATTGCATTGTGGAGGAAACATGTTTCATATAAAAATGATCCATGTTAATTTGTTTTCTTATTGGATTTAAATATTCGAATAATTATTATAAAATAAAAATAAAAAAAATTATTATAATTATATTTACTTCAAATAATTATTCTGTTGAGAAATTATTTATGAAAGTATAGAGTTAAAGGAATGTGTAATTTAATGTAATACTCATATTGGGAGCATGATATTTCTCATGAAAAATTCCTTGAAAAAGATAATATTAATAAATTTATAGTTAATGACATAGGATAGGGATATATAATGTGAAAATTGATAGATCTTTACTTTGAATTCATCAAATAGGTTATTATTGATGTGGTAACTGTGTAACATTTCTTATGTGGTGGGAAGTGTTGTTTTGAAAGTAACAATGAACTTTTCAATAATGTAATGGTTTTTTAAAATAAAATTTACCAAAAAATGTAATAATTTTTCATGAGTTATGTTCAGGTTTATATTCTCCTCAATTAATCATATTGGATACCATCTAGAATGTTTTAGGATTTTTATTTTAGACTTTTTATTTATACACCAATTTACCATTAACTTGGTAATTAAATTTTATCCTCTTTAATAAATAATAATGATAAAAGATAATATAAAAATTTTAGCCATATTTTAAACATCGTATTTAAAATTTTGAAGTAATTTTTGAAATAAAACATCTAATGTTTTGAAAAGGTATTTTTTTCTTTAGCGCCCAAAATGAATAAAAACTATTTCATAAAAAAGGTGCTTTTATGTTTGAATTTTAATTTAAAAGAAATGTATCATATCGAAATTATTTAGTTTATTAAAAATAATAAAGTATATGTTTCTTCTAAATCATCATAAAGTGGAATTTCACTATCAAAATAATTAATAAGAAGAAAAAATACTAATTTTATTAAAGTTAATTTTTTATTTAGATCTAAAAATATTGGACATAAGATTTATAAGATAAAATAATATATAAAAATACATGATGTTATTACTGAAATTTTTTTTATTAATAAATATGTCTTTTAGTCTTCCAAGATTTAATTAAATAATTATAAAATTATAATAACTGTTATTTTGGAAAAACTCATATTTTCAACAAAAATAAAATCCCCAGAAAAAATTCAAATTTCATACATTAACATTTTTTATTTATGGAATTAGGAAATCAATTTTATTTTAAAAAAATTTAATTATAGAATTAGAATATTTATACATTTTTAAAATAAAAAACATAATATCAATAAAAATATTTTTTTTGAAAAATGTGATCTCAACATTAACGAATTATAATTATTTATATTTTAAAGGTAATAAATTTTAATGAATTAATATCTTCAAGACCATTATTGAAATATTTATAAATATATTATTATATTTTTTTGGTTATTCATTATTTTATATAGAATCTAGTCTATATTATATATCAAAACTTCAGTTTTAGGAGGACTATAATGTTGATACCTCACATTCTACCCCATTAATTGAATTTTTTCCTTGATATGTAAATTCTAACATACAAATGGAAAAATAGTAATGCATTTCCTTATGGTATTTGTAAATCATAGTTTTATTAAAATGGTGGGATTCCTTAGTAACTTGGGTATGTTTATCAAACTTATCATTTCCATTATGAGAGACATAACTCAATATTGGGATTATTTCAATCTTTTTGAGTAAAAGACCTCTCATTATTAGATTTAATAGACCTTATTTTTTAATTAGTTTTCTATAAGGGATCATAATAATTTCTAAATTTGTATTATATAATATTATTATATGAAATGTGATTTTCATAAGTGAATAAATTATTTTTTCCCTTTAAGTAGATGAAACCAATTGATTTTTAAAATCATATTTTATTTATCTAAATGATATATAATATGGAATATTCCAATAATAATCAACTGAAATTCAAAAAATCAATAAGTAAAGTATTTCATTAATAATCAAATCATCTTGTGAAATTTATTTATATGAAAAAAATATATAATAAACAGATTTATTAAAATTAAAATTATAATTATAAATATAGAATTTCATATTTGAAGGTATGTGTACATTTAATATAAATATTAATTTATGGAGTATTTATTGCATAATAATTCCAAAACTTCTTGGTCTTTGATTCTTGTAATGATGATCATATTAGAAATTACTTGGGTTATTATATTTACATGTTTAATTAGTATATTTCCAACAGATTATACATTGAAATATAAATATCACCTTAGGATACACTCTATATTTAATAAGGTTAAGAAAACACTTCATTTTCCAATGAAGGTTTTATGCTCGATGATCTCCTATTATAGAAGGAAATAATATTAAAACCCCATGATATTATTACTAAAATTCCCAAATACCATATAGTATGCTTTGTTTTTACCTTTTTTAGTCTTAATTTCATGTTGATTAAGTAATTACAATAAGGATTTGTGTGGATACATATAATGGTGATGTGAGGAATTTATAAGAATTATCAATATAAAACCTTCTATATTGTAGATTTATGTGGATTTAAATTCTATGTAATTAGATTAAATGTTGTTTAATCAACACATAGATGATTTAATGAAATAGTTATATACCATTCAAGGATACATTCTATGTATCATATGCACAATATGTAATGTGTAAAATATGTGTTTTAATAAAAAAATTATATGGTTTTCATTGTATATGAGCCTCTGAAATTATAAATAATATAATTTTATTACACAACGTGAAATTTCTATGATTTTTGGTATTAAGAAGGAGTTTCAGCACATTTTTAATTAATTTGACCTTCATATGAATGCTTTAAACCCATAGATTACCATTGGTTATTTTTTTTATAATCCTATCTATCCATATCACATTTTTAGATATTGATCAATATTAGGGTTCAATTTATTTTCTACATGTATTTATTTTTCTATGTTCTTCTTGGTTTTGGGTTCTAGCTATACTTTGGCTAGTTTTTTAAAAGCATATTATTTTCTAGAAATCCTTTTCTTATTATTATCATTACTTTCTTTATGAATGAATTTCCTTTGGATTTTAGACTTTATTGTCAAAAAACATCTAGATCACTACCAATTTGAGGTGGTGTTTCTAGAAAATCTGTTAATTTTATGTATTCCATGCTATTCTAAAAACATTATTATAATTTTCTATTTTATTTTAAGTGATAAATTTTTTACAATGATTTCATAGAGAGTAAAAGGATTTAAAAATGGTATTTTCATTGAAAATAGATTTCATTGATTTGGAAATTGGTTTTCAAATTCATAAGAAAAACCTCTAATAATTGAAATCATTTTATAAATTTATTAAAATGGTTTTGAGTTGAATTTGTAAAATTTTAAATTCGGAACCTTAGGTGCGTGAGGATAAATACACAGATATCCTTAGTGCCTATTTAACCACTAGTAGGTAACTTCATTTGATACCGTCTGTTAGGAATCAATAAATTTTGGATCTAGTGTATTCTTGTTTAGGTTTGTGAGTGTATGGAATACATTTTTCTATAGGGTAGAGACCAATTCTAGGTTATTTTTCACTAATCATTATTGGTTGTATATCCCATTAATTAATAATCATGAATTGTTTCTTACTGGTTTGTATAAGGGACGTTTTACCACATAGTTTTTCATGATAAGGTGTTTCATGGATATGTGTTTACCTGTATAGCTCATGATTCATGGATATGATTTCATTTTTTATCACTTTTACTTTCCCTATTTTTAGTTATAAAATATTGTTGGATTTTATGAAAGCCAATGTAATAAAAGGGAAAACTATATAAAATTGACATTACTTTATAAAATTATCTTTAAAACATTATTTTTTTAAAATATATAATATTTTAATTAATGATATTAAACCACTCATAGAAACTACATCGCTATCCTATTTGGATATGGATCACACCATACATGTGCCTTCGGGCGTTCAAACATGTTATATTATAGATTCTGTTAATGGGAATAACATATTTTAGCATGATGATTAATATTGTTTATATTAATTTTATTTTGGGTTGGTCTGGTTTTGATGTTTAGTCAAATGGTATCTTGAAATATTTTCTCATTTAACCTATCTTGTTTGGTGAATGAATTTTTTTGGTATATTTTTTATTTCTAATTCATGCTATATTTGTATGTATTTTTTGGTTATACATATGACTATTTTACTATATATTTGTTTACTATTATCATGTGACAGGACAATATGGGTGGCTTTTCTGGTTGACACATGTTGGTTTATTGTAATTTTGTTCCAATGGGTTGCTCATCGTGATGTTTTTTCACAGATAATGAGTTTGTTTTTTTTCCATTGAAATATAAAAGTCATGAAATCAGAATTCAGATAGTAGGCGCGGAAAAAGGGCCTGACAAGGTCACTTCTATAATTGAAACCATGTTTCCATGGGTGACCTGGGATATTTACCAAAATTAAGAAATATATTTTTAGTCCATTTGAAAAAATATAAGGTATGTTTATTTAAATTGATCAATTCCTTCATATGTAAAGTTCTTCATTGGTAGTTTTTTGTTTTCCATAAATTCATAATGTTTTAATTCTATTTTATCTCTACAAGATGTTTTTATTATGATTTTGGTACTATCTCATGAATTATATTTTATATTTTATTAGATAATTACTTTGAGAAGAATTGTTCATGATCAGAGAGATGAATCTATGAAACATGTTATATAGATAAACCCTCCAATTGAACCATCAATGGTTGAAGATTTCATCATCACTATTCAAATTTTTTGTCAAATTGGTGATAGGAACCCATGATTCATAGTGAATAATGGATCATAATTTACAATATATCCACCCCCATAATTTATGGTGAGAAAAGACCCTAGGAATTATTGGAGTGACTAAAGTTGATGGAGAGGTTTTCTATCTTCGTGAATACCCCAAAAAACTATAATTTGGGTTTCTCCACATATATTCTTGAGGAAATTTGGATGATATAATGAGACTCTTTTATGAATGTTATGTTGAATGGGGATCTTATATTGGATTCCTTAAAGAAAATATTTAACCATTAGTTTTATCCTAATACATTTCTTCTAGTGATGAACAGAGAGTTTCTAACCATAGGGGAGGGAGAGCATACCATTTTGGTGTATTCTACAAATTTTTCTAATTTAGTGCATCTAGATCCCAAGGTTGTCACTAATGAGTACCTAAAGGCTTAGAAGATTGAGTTTGGACTAAGACCCATTATTTGGTCTATGTTGATACTCATACGCCTTCTGATCTTTGTAGACAAAGTTGAAATTGAATATTTAGTGTATGGAAGATGGGTTTGGTTGGAGCATCAGTTGGTTCAGTGGTTATCCATGGTGTACTTTTCTGATAGAAAATAGAGCATAAGAGATGTTACATTTCTACACGAAAAGTCTATGTTGCAATTATTGTGTATAAATTTTTTTTTAATTTCAGTTTTAATAAAACAATCATACCAATACTGACTATAAAGAGTCACCTAATAATTTCCATCTTTGTGGAAGATATAGACATCTATAAAACATTAGTTAAAGGTTATCTACGTTAAATAGGGATTGATAAATTTTCCATGACGGTCCACATGGTCATGAATATGATTCAATGTGTGGTGGGTTTAATCCTTAGTCTCAGGGAGATGTTCATGTTTTTATTATTAGAAGAATTTATGAAACAATGTATGAATGGAAGAAATATTTTGTAGGGACAAAAACTATTAGAGGTATTGTTTATATTTATTATTTTATGGTGCTAGAGTTTTTTAATATAGGATCTACTCATTATTTTATATAATAAATGTTAGATAATATCATGATATTATGTATGGAATATAATCCTTTCTAGTTAGATCATTCCTCGCCTTTGGTAAAAGAGATATGAACAAGTTTTCAAATGTCCAACTTGTCGATGATAATAGAAAACTTTTAGGTAGATTGGGAATTGTTTTGTTCTTGTTATTGAAATCATTGACCAGATTATTAAATTGGATTTCATAATCAGTTTGAAGGCCTAGAAAGACATTAATCATAATTGAGTTATGTTTTTATCTTCCTAGGGGTCACTCATGTTTTTCCAGGAGAGTGGAAATGTAAATCAATAACTATTGGAACTATTGTTTTATATGTATAGGTAATATCATTCAAGTTGATAGATATTTTTCTTAGTGCATATAAGAATTTATTGGGATTTAAAAATCATATAGTTGTGTGTGAGTACCCTGAGGTATTTCCTAATGACTTTTATAGTGTTTTTTCCACAAAGATGATAGTTTTTATATTTCCATACTCCTAGGTATAATGCCCATTTCTATTCCTTATTACCATAAAATTACTAATACATTAGTGGATATTAATGTATAACTTGATGAAATAGAATATAAATTATTTATTCATTATTTTTTGACTCCATGAGCTTCACATATACTCTTTTATAAGAAGAAACACAAGATCCTAAGACTCTGTATTGAAATCTGAAAGTTGAATTAGTTGACCCTCAATAAGAAATAACTTTTTTCGCTTATTGATAAACCATTATATCAGCCTAGAGGGGCTCATTCATTTTTTATTATTGACATGTGGTCTTGGTATCATCATGTAAAATTCCAACGAGATTATATACCTAAGACAAAATTTAAGAGTTAATATGTGAATTTGTTATGTCGGGTTATGTGATTATGTCACAATAATTCTCATGTGGTGTTTATGTTTCGGTTGAAGTGGATATTTTATCAGTTTTTAGACACATGTTTTTAGTGGCTTATATTTTTGTGTACTCCCATTCATAGGATGATCATTTAGACTATTTGGATATCATTTTTTGATCCTTGAATGAACATTATATATGATAATACTTCTATGAATTAGTTTTGGATATGAGAGGTGAAGTTTTTGGGGACTATGACATATGGTAGGGGTAACTCATTAGATCCAGAAAAGTTAAAGGAAGTTATGATCTAAGAGTAGAATAGAAATATGTATGGTATTTAGAGCTTCATGGGTTTTGCTAGTCACTATAGATGGTTTGTTCAAGACATCATTGAGCATTCATCTATGATTATTGCTTTACCCTTAAGGGTTTATAGAATGAATGGAATGAAAATTTCTAATGGTATTATGCGTATGTGAAAGTGAGATTGAATTCTGATCAATTTTTGATACTTCCACAACAATGTTCATGTTATGATGATTTCCTTGATTCTTATAGAAAATATTTGTGATATATCTTGATGATGGGGGAACTTGTTGTAGATTATGGATATCTTTAATTAATCATTAATGGGAATAACTACCCTACTATTGATTTTTATTTATAAGTTGTTATGCATGAACTCATTATTTTGTTTCATTATCTATTTGGGGAGCAGTTTATGGTATATGTTGATAATATTATCATAAATTATATTTTTACTCAAAATGAATAGAATTTGTAATAAAGAGGCAGTGTAGAGTATCATTAGAATTTGGATTTTGATATTCTTATACCCATGAGATCGTAAATGTGGTTTTTTATGTGTTGTAAGATAATTAATGAACCAATCCTTGAAGGAATCAGTTGAGGAGTAGTTTATGGTGAGGTTGTTTGCTGAGATATGCTTAGAAGTGGATGAGGTTCGTGGAAAACAATTCATGGCTTCGATTGATATTGAATAATCTTTTTATGAGAGAGTTCATATCAATTTGGTGGAATACAAAAAGTGATGACATGGTAGTGAAAGTGTTTAAGGTGGAGAGACATCGATTGAATGGTCGTGGTCTTAATGAAAATATTTTTTTGTATATATAGCAGGTTAGTTGTTCTGTTTTCTATCAGATAGTAGTTTCTAGATAGATGAAACCATTATTCATTTTCACTTCACCATGAGGCTACTAATATGTGTCACATGTATAGGAATAAATATTTGTGAAATGGGATAAAATGGTCAGTATAAGATTATTTTTTGTAGTACCTTACATTTCAGAGAACTAAGACCACTCACTAGAGACCTATAGGGTTTTTCCGGCTTTATCACTTCTGGTATGGAAATATAATGACATTTCATGAATTGTTTCTATGGTTTTCCATGGAATCAAAGTGCAAATGATTTTAGTTGGTTGAAATTTTATCAAATTATGAAATTAGTGGATCTTCAACCAATTCGAGAGGTGAGGAAAGTGGAACAACCTAGGACCATTTATGTATGAGAGATTATAAGATCTCATGGGGTCCACCCTTAGGTTGATTATAAATGAGATTTGAGGATTAATTCATATTTTTTGAATGTTTGGAAGGATGTTATGTTTTCCAAGATTAAATAACGAACAATTTTTCTTCTGAAAATGATTGACCAACAGAGAAGGATATCCAGTTTCTAGAGGATATACTATGGGGTTTTCATAATGATTTTGGACGATCATGGGGAAAGAGGTTAACTTTGGTTAAATGTTCATATATAAATAGTTATATTGGATCAATCAGGCAGGTGCCTTATTAAGATTTATATGTCCATTCATGTAGACCACCCTTGTGTGGGGTGGAGTTGGGAGATAAATCCTTAGTCTGGATATAGGTTGTTTAGGAGGAGATGGATATAGTGAAATTGATATGAAGTTGTTTGATCACATAACAATGTTGTCAAAAATCCTATGTGTACCATAGACATCAGCCACATCAGTTTGAGGTTGGTGATCAGGTAGTTGTCATAGTTTCAACTAAATTGTTTTATCACTAGTTGGGTATGTATGGTATGTTGGCACTGAGGAGTGTGGTACCCCTTTGAAATATTTGGTAGAATTGGGAGGATGGATTAATGGTTTCACTTACCTTCTACTATGATAAATATCCATGATGTGTTTCATGTTTCTTAGTTGTGGAGGTTTATAACAAATAGATTAAATGTAATTATATTTAAGGGTGTGGATATAGTGCCCAATACCACATTTTTTGAGTAGCCTGTTCAATGTATGGATCCCTATGATAAGGTATTACATAGTTAAATTATCCCATGTTCTAGGTACAATTGTAGTGTGGGTAGGATAACCACGAGATGTTGGGGAGATAGTCATATATAGTATTGTAGTGGATTTTTATTCTGAAAATTGAGGATCTTGACGGTTTACTTAGTTTAGAAACTATCTTTGGTGGGTAAATTATAATTCCCCATTACGTTTAAATCATGTATTTTTTTACATTTTTTTGGTTTTCCAATTTCATTGTTTTAGTGATGCTATGACAGAATTGGGAGGAACCTGTAATGGTGAAGGAAGGGATTTTTTTTTGGAATTTTCAACATTAAACCTAATGGGGTTTTAGTCTAAAGTGTATTTAAACACCATGTAATGGGATTACATGATGTGTAATCATCACATGAAATATGAATTAAAATGGATACAAACATTTCTCGGTTACAAACCATGTAACAGGTACATGCTGTGTAATGAGATGAATCAGGTTTTTAATACAAAGTCAATGAGTTTTTCACCGTATATATGCCACGTGAATTATATTCCCTCTAATGTAATGAAACACAATGTAATTTCTATGAACTCTATTTTTATATTTTCGGATCAACTATTTTTCAGTTCATTTGACCTACAATTAACCTCTCTCGACCCAGAGCCAACCTAGGGAAATTTTTGCCAAATCTATTCCAACTAGATCAGTTTGTTCATCAATTTGTCACTATAGGGGATTGATTTATTCCATATAGGTATGAAATCTTATAGTATAATTTTTTTATTCCTGTGGATTTTATTTAGATATATTTGTTTGCTGAGATAGTGTTTCCTATTGAGCCTTATTTGATTCTCAGTGTTGCTTTCTTAACACCAGTCACTCTCTTAGTTTCCAATCTCTATTGTTGAAGACTGCTAGGTTTCAATCTTTTAAAGAAATGTGTTTACATAAAATTTATACTTTTATGAATTTAATATTTTTAGGGATAAATTAATTTAGGTTCATTATTGATATTTTGTTATAAATTGATTCAAATGAATTTTAGGAATGGAAAATGATTTCAAAATGATTTTTTATTTTAATGTTGATTTTATTGATTTGGAAATAAGTTTCCAAAATCTAATTTTGATATTCTAGTCCTTGAAAATTTATTATAATGGTTTGATATTTTTTTATAGAGGAATTAGGAAAATTTCAAAATTTCGTCCTATGGTGCATTGAGATAGAGACATGGGTAGCCTTTGTTTACATTGCACCACTAGAGGTAAGTTATTTTTGATATCAACCTATATATTGTGAACTATTTTGATTCTAACATATTTTTTATTGTGTTCATGAGTTTCTTGTATGCATTTTACCATAGGGTAGATCCCATTACTATGTTTTTTTCATTTGTAATTATTTGTTGTTTATCACGTGATATGTTTATCATATATATATTTTCATATATGTTTTTATATTTGAGTTTATATCACATAGCTTCACATGATAGGTTGTTTCATGGTTTTGAATTTTCATGCATACCTATTGATGCATGGATATTATTTCTACAATTTATCACTTCTATTTGTCATACTTCAGGCTATAGAATGTAACATACCAAGTTTTTATGGACGTTTTTAAAACAAATTAAATGCCTATTTATGAATTCTAATGAAATTAGTCAACAATTCATTTAAAACAGAACGAAATCATCATAATACAAACAAAAAATCAACATGGACTATTTTACAAACCACACTTACTTAGTATACGTTACATGCATCAACGACATTTCTATGAAACACCATTTTATTGTTATAATTTTTTGTGAGATTATGATAACCTAGAAATTAAAATTATTTGTATGAGTATTAGTATCTATATTTCTAATATATTATATAATATTTTTTATAAAAATTAAATATATTGATAATAAAAGATAAATTTTTTGGACATATCCTTATATTCTTAAAAAGACTTTTTTCTCCAATGAACTACTTTTCATGTCTTTATGTGAAAAAAATTAGTTTATTTCATGCAGATTTTTAAAATAAGTTTGATAAAATAAAAAACAATTTTTAATTTTGAATGTCAAAATTATCTTAGGGATAATATGTGGTAATATTTTTAGAAACATTATTTTTGGATGAATAGTGAAGATGTTGGATTTTAATTCCAAAGAACTGTTTCATAAAAATTTACTAATAAGGATAAATTTTATTTTAAATTTATTTAAATGATTAATTAGATTATATTTATATCAATTAATACAATTTATTTTATTAGATCAAATTTCACTTCAATATTTTTTTGTGATAAATTATTAATCTTTTAGGCATTTTGACCTTAATAACAGGCATGTTGTCCAACTAGTAGAATTATTTTATAATTAATATATGCCACATATATGATTAGAATTTGGAATAATGGGTTTTATATTTTGAATAAAATTAATTTATAACGTATAATAAAGTCAAACTAGTATATGATAAATAATATTAGTTATGTTGATTAAAATTAATTACAAAGATAAAGGGAAAAATTTGGATTCCAATGTACTAATACCGAAATTTATGAACCAAAAAAACATAGACTAATTTTAAAACACAATTTTAAAGTCATAATTCATACATATACCATTCATTACTAATTGGGGTTTGTTTTTTTATCAATTATTTAGGTAAATTTGTGGGTAAACATAACACATTTTTAAACAATATCATGTGTTTTCTCTCCACAAGCTATAGAAGGCCATAAACCCTCCCTCTTTTTCACACCTCTCAATTCACAAAGGGTCAGACAATAACATTATAATACACTTAAAAAATACATCCCTTATATATATAATCCCATTATTTAGAATAAATCAATCCAATGAAGACTTTTTGAATAGATCAAAAGGTGTTCACTGATTAAGAGGTAACTACTTCTTACAAGCTCCTTTATTTTATTTTATTTCTCTAACCCTCCAATATATTTGCTTTATACTTGTATAAAAAATTATTTATCGAAAATATACTAGGAATTTATTATGATAATGTTTTTACATACAATGATACACAGCTCAACTTAATTGGTACCAACTATACTGTTTATGTGGACGATGAACTCCCGCCACACAAAATGATGATTGTTTATTTTTACATACAACATATCATGGTAGAAATTATGATAGAGAAATTTCTTATATATATTATATATTATATATATTAAATATTTATTCTTATATAATAATTTTACAGAAAAAAGCTTTATACATTGTATTTGGTGTGAATTTGATAATTTCATTTGAAGAATTTTGGACTACCACCCCATAAAAATGATGTGATTTGTTCATAAACTAATTTAAATATATTAAGAATATGTTTAGTTAAATTATATGTTATATATTATATAATAATGATATTATAATAATAATATATCTTTATATATATAATCATATTTCGTTTACATTCTTTCATTCAATAGTGCAATAAAAATGGAAACAATGTTCTTGTGTACGCACTACTTACAGTCTCCATGAATGGTGTATTCAATTTAAAAATTCTATATTATCTGGATAATTATTAAAAAGATAAACATAATATAATTGATATTTATATCATTATTTAGATTCTTGAAATATTAAAATAACTATTAGCACAAAATCTATAACAAATTAAGACACACGCGAAGAAGAAAAAAAGATTACCTGAAGTTAAACCATAACATAGGATTGTTCACAACAAGGAAGTGATGATCATAATAATACAATATATGGTTTTAGATATAGTAATATTGTTATATAAAACAAGTATAATAAACTTATATTTATTATATAGGATTTTTGAATGAATAATAATATAGCCAAGACACCAGGTATGTGGATTTCCTATCACTTTTAATTTTTGTGCGATACATGATTTATTCACCACTGATTCATGTTTTGTGATATGTATAATTCCCATAGACTTATTAAATTATTAACATAATTAAATTTATAGTTATATATATCCATTCCATGATCTATATTTTAGGTTGTTTATTTTTCTAAAGCGAACAAATCAGTATTATAATTTTTTCAAAATTTTACTTTTTTGAGAAAAATGTTTTATTACGCACCTAAATTGTTTTTCGAGGTATTTATAAAATTTCATAACATTTAATATCATGAATATTATTATTTTAATGATATTTAATGATTTTTTATCTTAATTTTCTTACACGGAGAGTATGGTCCCATGTTTCCTTGTTATAAATTGTTTTGAATCAATCTCATCGTTTTTTGATATTGTTAATGTTTATGATTACATTGATGAAATATTATGATCCATCATATAGGAACAATAAATAATTTAATTCTCATATGGTTATTAATGATATCTTCATGTTTTATAAAAATTTTATAATATTTGGTACAAAACATATTTAACAACCTAAATTTAGGAAAATCTGATCATATTTCTATCTTTGGTTGTTAATCTTTTTTATTTACAAATAATATTTTCAAAAAACATTTGTAAAATGATTCGAAATGATCCCAAAATATTATTTTCAAATGAAGATTTGATATAATTTTTTATGGATTTTAATGATTTATTTAGAGGTATTGTGAGTTATTTTTAAAGAAAAAGTTATTCAAAATGGTTTTATGTTTTAAAAAATTATTTTTAATTGTATAAATGATATTTTAGCAATGAAATGTATTGATAATTATTTAAAATTTATTTCCTATATAATATAACTTTAATTGGGGTTCAAAATGGATTTTTGTGGAAATCATTCAATGTTTACATTCATATTTTTTCTTTGAATTGATTATGTATTTTTGGAATGATGTTTATCAAACCCATTTCAATTTTATTTATTATATACTATTCCAACCAGAATTTATTCATGGGATATGTTTATGATGAAATAATTATGAAATCAATATTTTTCCATAGGTTTTTATAGGATTAAATATTTATAATACCCATTTAATTTCATGGTTTGTGATAAGATTTTTAATGATCATGCAGAACACGTATGTGTGATTTCATTATTATATGGGAGGGACCTATGTAACCCTCCAATTAATTGCATAATGATAAATGTTTTATGTACTGAAATGGTACACGTGAGGTCATTCCAAGCCCCCAAAAATTGGTTACATGAGAGGACATCCCAATCCCAAAATAAGAGGGCAATTGGGAGGACAACATAATCCCAAATCAAGAGGGTACAAAGGATGTAATTCCAATTTGGAAGTAGGCACACATATGATTAACCAAATTATAACATGTTTCAGAGTCCTTGTTATTCCACCTTATCATAGGGTTATTATATCCTTATGTTCCGAACCCAATACCAAGTTTTATTCCTATGTTTTTATTTCATGGAATATTCCCTTTATTTCTTTATGATTCGTGTCTTATGAACTCCCATGAGTTATTCCATGATCATGGTTATGATCCTTGATATACAAGGTATGATATTATATACTAATGATCATGTTCTCATACCCTTATGCTCACGATTAATCTTAACTATCTCCCATTTTTACCTTTACTGAGAATATATGTGCACCCCTTTTTATGATTCCTTTCCCCAAGTTATGAATATATGTATTAATATTTTGGTTTCTAAGAATCATACTAGTCATGAAGAACATAGTGGGAGATGATGCAGCTCATTTATGTACTAGTTTTTTTTCAATGTATCAAAAGTCACTAAAGTAGTTTGGTCTTTGGGTGTAAATATTTACATTGTTTTATGTATTCCTCAAACGATACATAATGTCAATGTATGAAAAGTGATGTATCTATATAGAATATGAATTTATTTTATGATAACCAAAAGAAAAAAATAGAAAATTATTTAGAATTGTATTTAATTTATTTAAATTTTTTGTTATATTATTTATTTAATGTTAGAATTATTACATTATTGAAATTAATAATAGTATAAAAACTGTGGTGGTATATAAATGGAATTTGGATGACACCCTAATTGATCCATTTGGTGTTTGAATATGTTGTATCATATTATTCACATAAATTTAGGAGAATCATGTATCATTTTAGTTTCTATTAATGTTATTTGTTTTGGTATAGGTTAGTATGGTGGTGATTGTTTGTCACAGGGGATCTTAACATACTTTCTAGTCTAGCTTATTTTGGATTTATATTGTTTTTCTTTTTGGTATCATGTAGGTTTCAAATTCATAATATGTTTTTATGCCTTGTTTCAATTATATAATATACTGGTTATTGTTATCTTTTTTTACCCATATTATGATATGGGCCTGTCCGAGTGGGTTGTCTAGTTGGCAAAGGTGATATCATTATAATTACCTTGGCGGTTCATCCGAAAATTTTAACAAATATTAAATTGAACATTTATTCATATATCATAATCATTAGCACCTAATATCTCATGATACTCCATCTATCTACTCATTAGTATCTTCAGGGATATGTAAATTTTCACATTGTCAATCATATTTTGTGATAGGTATTTTTTACATAATCTCAAGGTTCCATACTATAGATACTCTTTCGATGTTTTGTTCAGTGAGGTATACTCTACACTATCCATCACTCCTATGGTTCCTTATAGTTATAGACATTACTAAAAAATGTGTTGAAATGAGAGATAAGTATTTAAATCGTATGTTAATTATGAAAAAAACAACCTTGAACTGTGTTACACATTGAAACCATCAAATTAACATTGATTTAAACTCAACCACTATTTTTTCAATAAAAATTTGTTTAGGTTAGGTTCCCTTGTAATATATAATATAATTCCTTGATATTATAAATTGTTTACAATAGGAGAATAGTTAGGCCTCATTTTCATGAACCATTTGATGATTGAGTTAATACCAAACATACTTTTTAATGGTTACTACTCTAAGGTAAATTCGATCAAGAGCTTATATTAAAAGATAATATGTAGAAAAACATCTTACTTCTAGAAATACCTTAAAATAACCACTTTCAAAAAATTTAACTATGTATTATTATAATATTTCATATCCCTTAGACTTATCCATGGATTTCTTACAAATGTTATCAAATAATATTCCTAAAAAATGGATAAATTCATCCTAATTAATTAATATTCCCTCTTCTGATAAAAAATAAAGTGAACTGTGATAAAAATAACATTATTTTATATAATTTAAATAATATTAACATTAAATCACAGAAAATAATATCACAATCCAATGAACATAAGTTTAAGAGTCTTTCTGGACCATTTATATAGGAAAATAATTTTACAAATATTCTAATAAATTCTCTATAATCATAACATGAATGACTCTATTCTAGAGTTCTACTAAGATATAATCATCTTAAAAATTGGGGAAGGGAAATATAAGAAAGATGATATCTCAAATAATCATTAATGGGATACATAATAATATTTCATTTATGGGATGATTATAATCGTATGAAAAATCATAGACAGGGGAGGATTATCTCAATAAATTAACATAGAATAATAAAAGTTGTCCACATGTCATGATAGAATGACATAGAATATCAAATTAATAACCAATAACCAAGAAAAACAGTGTGAAATAAGGAGATAATAAACATGATCCTTGTAAAAAATATTAACCACATTTCTTGTTTTAAAGAACCCCACATAACATTTTTTGTTCAAAAAAATATACACAGATAGAATTAAGAACAAAAATTGACCCCACATCGTATTGTGAACAAAAAATACCCAATTTTTGTATTCTAAAGAAACAAAATATTAATGATTTATAATTTTAACAAAAATATTCCTCACATAATATATTTGTCTCATGAGAAATAAATACTAAAAAAATTCCATGGTGGATAATATAAGACTCAAATAATAATCATCTATACATATATATGACACTTAAAATCACATCATTTATCCTATAATAAATTATACATGGTTAGAAAGTAGTTTTCATAACATTACCAAATGTTATAACATTTAAAAATGATTATTTGATACGAAAAATGGTTACGGGATATAAAACACAGAGATTAAAAATAATTATTTCTCTAGATTAAAAATATGAATATTTACTAAACATTAATAGATTATTGAGTAATCCAATGAAAAAGGAATATAAATAAAATTAAATATATTCTTGAAATTAATTTCTAAATATCATCTTAAGAGGACAATATTTTATGGTCAGAATATAAAAATAATTTTCCATTTTGATGGAGAAGAAAATTAATTTAAATTTACTTCCAAATAAATTTCAATTTATACATCATGATATATGATAAAACATATTTCCAAATTTTATGTATATAAGAGGAACATATGATCATGACATGTAAAATACTTTTGAATATTATAAATAACCTTTATTGAAAACTGACATTATTAAATGGTTAAAAAATATTATTTTAATATTAATAATGCTTGATGATGTTACCATTATAGATACATTTTTTTGTTTCAATTAATTAATTAATAATATTTTATCGATGTATATAAATATGGAGGAAAATCCATTAAAATAAATTTACAGTATTCATGAAAAACTACCATTTTCATAATACAATAGATTCATCCAAGGGAGAAAATTTTGTTTTGAATTATTATTTCCCTAGAAAATATTTTGTAATACAACATAATATTTTCTCTGGTTAGAAAAAGTAAATCATGAATGATAATAGTGAAATCGGGGTGATTATGGTCCATGGAAAATATTTGAGTCAAAAATATCCCTTACAATTTGAAATTATTTATATGAAAAAGTATTTAAAGATATATGAAGATTTAAATAGAACATATATCACAATTAATAAATTTAATTTAAATATTTAAATCTAAATTAGAGAAGCATATACACTAATTAAATGAAATTTGGTTCATAATACAATACATTTCTAAAATAGTATCATTTGATATATAAAACCATGACCATTTATTCATGGTTACTCAACCAATATCTAATATCATGTATATTGAACATAAATATATTTATAAAATTTATTATAACATTAAAATAATCATTATATTCTTATTATAAATTTTTTTCGGAACATATATTACATATAAATTATCTTTATATAATTTATTTTCATTATTGGGTGGAAAATCATTCAGTTGTTATTTTTTAAAAAAAATCACGAAAATGGTATTTAATATCGGAAAGTGAATTAATTTTAGTAATTAAAAGATAATTAAATATTTAATAACATTTTTTAATTATTATTTAATTCTCATGTTAATTTTATTAAATTCATGAACAAGAATAATGAAACTCGAAATCACTATGAACTTCTTTTCAACATGTGCTATGATCAAAAGGATATAAAAAATAATAATTATCAATATTAACAATTATCTTATATAATCATCAAAAAATTATTTAATATATAATTATTACCTTATATTACTATAATATGACATCCCATATTCATTTATTACCCTTTATTTATTCCATCGTTCACATAGATGGTAGAATTGACAAAAGTATTAACATATTATAATGTTTTGTTGAGTAAGGGAATGTCTTTAGATAATTATAATATTCCATATCATGAAGACAAAAATTATATAATTATAATATATTTTTATTAAATTCATTATACAATCCCTTAGTTAATGGTGTTTAGGAAAAATGAAAATTTTCATTCATGGAGGTGGTAGTGTACCGTATACATGATTGCCAATCCCATGTCATAATAAATTGATATGATAATGGTATATAAAAAATAATCCTTAAAAATATTATTTCTGAAATAAAAAATGTAATTAGTAATAAAATCCTTCCTATATACTATCCTTGATAGGTGTCAATGTGAAAATTAGACAACATCACTTCGTGGAAGTCGACGACTCCAAGTACGCATGAAAGATGCTATTATGTTTATTTGTGGATGAAAATGATTAAATATTTTTTAATAAAATAATTTCAACAAATTAAATTATATTAATTATATTTCATTCATTAAATTAATAAGGTTTCGTATGATTTAGGTTTTATTAGAGTAAATGAGATGAGTGAATGAAAGTAATACTGACCATGGAAGATTGAGTTTCACTCAGAAAACTTGACGGGCTTGAAGGTCTTAGGAAAACAAAAGGTGATAAAATGATTTTTTATGTCAGATAAAGTTATAAGAGGGTAAAATTGGAATATTTTAAATATTAAATTTTATATAAAGTTGAGTCTTTAGGTGGTATAAGTGTTAATTTTTCACATATGAAGTGATGGGTAATTTTGGAAGTAACAATTACAATATAAATAATAAAATATCTCTATTAAATGATTAGTGGTTCCAAAATGGAAAATGGTGGAGAAAATGTGTTCATGGGTTGATATTATCCTTATCCACTAATTATGGATAGAAATAGAGTTTTTTTTATTTTTTAATTTAAAAATTTATCTTTTCCCATTATTTACCATTACCATGGAAATTATTTATTAAATTATATAAATAATTTCAATGATAAAAATTAATTTTTCAACCATTATCTCTTCAAATAATAATTTTATGAAATTGTGAAATAATTTTATTAGTTTTTTAATATGGTTATGAAAATTTAATATTTTTATTAGTTTACATAAAGTTTAAAACATTTTTTAATAAATGTTTTCTTATGTTTATAATTTTATATAAAATATATAATTATTTTAAATAGTGACTTTTATTATATAATGTGGATAATTTAAAAAAATTATATTTCATTAAAATCACGTACACACTGAATTTCTCCATTATTACACATAATTAGAAAAAAATTTAAAATTTTTTTAATTAATGTAATATTTAAATTTAATTCAAATTTTTCCAGACATAAGATTTATATAGTCAAATAACAACTGAATATTCATAATATTATTCACAAAAAAATATTATATTACATAATAGTGTTTTTAATCTTGACGTATATTCCTACATAATGATACAATAATAAAAAATCTAATTTTTTGAAAAATATATCTTTGACTAAAAACTAACCTAAAAAATTAAAATAAATTCATAAAATGCTAATTTTTATATATGGCATTGAAAATTGAATTTTATTTTATAAAATATATAATTCATAATTTATAAAATTAGTTTTTCAAAAATAAGACACAAAATAAAAAATATATATTTTATTGAAAATAACATATTTAATCTTAACTATTAGTAATAATCTATCATTTGAAGGTAACAAATTTAAACAATTAACAATTATATTTTTTATTATATATTTATTAAAAATTTCATTCTAATATTTTGTGATTTTATTTCGTTTCGTGTAGTATGTAATATAATTTATTGAACTTATCCTCACTTTTACAAGTTGTATAATTTTTTGTCGATATAGGAGCATTAGAATGGTTTACCTTGGTGTCGCTTGTTTGTTTTTATACTTTTTTCACTAGATAATTTGTATACTTGGACAAAATATTCATTGTAGGTTTCAAGGATTATCCTTATAATTATTCCTATTATGGCCACCATTGTATATATATATATACTATTTTTAGGATTCCCGGATGGATTTAGTGACTGAGTTGGTCTGAACCAATTGAAAGCGTACAGTTGTTGGTACTATATCATAAGTGTCTTCTGGTAAGTTTTTATTAAATGGTTGTATTTTATTTGATGACATATTGTATTTTATTATATTATGAACACAGATTATCTTATAATTTTCTATAATAATTGGTGGGTTTTTTGATATATAATGTCTTTAACTTTATATATTGAGTGTAACTCCTCCCAATGTGTGTTTCATATACTCCTTGGTTGTATCCAAACCTTTTCCCATTAGAGAAAGGATCGAGGTGTTTATCTCATCTTCATTACTAACATATGATGGGTTGTAGTTGATGAGGGTATGGGGAGATGCCATGATTTCGTAGTATCAAATTATATCATTTTGATATAGACTGGAATTTTGATATAGAAACTAATGATGACTAAATGGGTTGGTAGGAAAAAAATTAATATTTAAATCAAGTACATGAGATAAACATGGTTGATTGATTATTGGAGGAAGGTTTAAGACCCCATTTAATTCATTACATGATATTTAATCATACAAAACCTACAAATATATGTGATACTACTTGTTTGGTAGATTCCTATGATAGGTACATGTATCATTCTTGGTTTTTCCTACATTTTAATTATTGTGGTATTAAGAAAGATTAATTGAATAAAAAAATAAATTATTATTAAATAAATTAAATTCCAAGTATTAGAAGTTTATTTATTCTAGTAGAGATTCAACATGATCATTTTCTCAGTGTAGATATTGTAGGTGAGGTATAAAATTATGATGTAGTTGACCAATAACGAGTCAACCTGATGAAAGATGGTATGTTGTGGAAAAGGATATTTCATTATATTCTATATTATATTTTAGTGAAGTTTGATGGTTTTATTTTCAATTTAGTGATGGAGCATGAGATTATGTTTAATTTTTGTCATTCATATGTTATGTATATTCTTGAGATGGTAGTTTTTCAGAAAATAGTAGTAACTTGTTAGTTGTGGATGTTTTATTTTGATGAGTGGAAGGAACCAATTATCTTTTTTAATAATTTATATCAGGAATAATGTTCAATGTTTTTATATTCAATGATAAGGGTTGTGACGAAGAAGGATTTAAACTCCCTCTAGTATTGGATCATAATCATGCACGAGCATATGATTAGGTTTAAGGTCATTATTCCATTTTTCATGACACCATGTATGTTAAGAATAATGATGGTGTAGTCATGAGGATGCATTCTCTGATTTGGGGAAGTCATTAATGTCTTTAATGAAGTATGGAAATGGAAATGGTTGACCACAATGCCCTATTTCCCAATTTTCATGATACAAACTACATTTAGATCTTCTAGGAGCCTCTTCTATGTGTGTTTCTATTGAGGAGGCCTTGTCCATCATTAGAGGATGTTCTCATCCATCCACGTGAGACATTTTGGGAATGTACATTAATTTATTTCACTCCATTGGTGGAAGTATACCAAGATGAAGTGATAGAAGATGAGGAAACTGATGTATCTTCAACAATATGAAATGCATGTTATTGTTTCTATGATGTGTGGAAAATTTATAGGGGAAACATCATGATAGATTTATCCCTACAGGCTATGAGAAGAGTGTGTCTATAGGGGTGGATGTACACAATTCTAGTGATGATGAGGATCTAAGTGTTGACGGTTTCATATTAATAATGTGATTACACCATAGAGTACATAGATTATGTGAGGTATGATTGAATTACTCTATATGTTTTTGTTTATTTTATATTCAAGAGAATCACTACACTTCATATGAAAATCATTATTCCATAATATGTAATTATAGGTGGAGAGGTTTCAAATTACCCTAGTTTCTCCCTTGCTAGTTACTGAGTTCCCTAGTTTATTTATTGTGTTTCGTGGTTTTTAACTGATGTTTGTGACATGTCATTCTCTTGGGGAATTCTCCCCACTTCTAGTATAACCATATAATATAATATATGTTATGGTTTTTTGTTTTACATATCTGTAGTTATAGATTTAATTCGTATAAGGATTGTATTATGTTGTATAGAGGTCTGAAATGTGGTGTTTTATGGAAGAGTGATCATCAAATTGTCCATATGTTTTATCATACATTTATTTTTCACATTTAGAAAATTTATCCCTGGATTAGAAGGGGTATAAATAGTGGAGTTTCCTATGCTCCTTGAAGTGTGTCTATAATTTTTCACCATGGAAATTACTACCCTACCACATCAACATGAGGTCAATTTTGGGATAGTGTTACCACTAGGTTCTACATCTAAATAAATGGATTTATATTGGATGAAACCCTCTGGGATGTTATAATTCAGTATTTAGATCATCGATTAGATATTAAAGGGATTCATCAAACCTGCAGTATCTCCCTACAACACAGCAGTGTTGTTTTCGAATAAGAATGATCATAGTTTAAGGTTATTTATGGATTACTGGTAGTTGAAATAGAAGAATATAATTAATTTAACTCCATTATAATAGGTATAAAACTTGTTTTATTTGTTTAAGGGATCTATATAGTTTTAAAAAAATTATTTCTGGTCTGATTATCAAGAAATTAATGGTTAAGGTGGTGGTTATTAGGAAGACCACTTTTAGTGTCAATATATGAACATTGAGTTTTTGGTCATGCCATTAGATTTCATGGACACGATATTCATGTTGATTTCACTCATGAACGTCGTTATTCATTAGTAGATTGGCTAGTTTTTGGTAATGTTTATCAATGATGTCAACATAAAATCAAACATAAATAGGTTCATTTGTATAAGGTATATCCAATATTATGGAATCTATTACACCACCCAATTCATTGGGTATTATTAAATAAAATTTTGGATATAGGATGTGTAATTATTTAGAAATGTATTTTATTAGTGAGGGGTGGTGGTGAATACATCAATGTTTTTGGTTGTTGTTAAATTGGAATAACACATTAATGTGGAAGAGGTTTGTAACATCGTGGGTCTAGAAGGAAATTATTTGAGGACAATGGAATTATTTTTTAGAATATCGACCAATTAATTTAATTTTCTAGGATGGAACATGATTTAATTGTGCCTAATTAGTTCCTGATCACTTCACTTTACCAGAAGAAGTAGTTTATAAATGATATTAATCTCTGGCTTCAAGGGTAAGGATTGATTTTTTAGGTCTATTAATGATTTTACAATACGAGTTTATGATGGATTTTTATTTATTATAGGATTTTATAAACTATGGTTCTTGGTAGAAACATCCACATGAAGGTACATGTGACACCAAAGAACTTAGTTAGAAGTTTTTGTTTTCACTCAAATATTGTGGTGACATCACTACATAATGGAGAAATTTGTGGACTCAATGGAATATAAGAGAATGAGGATATTCTTTTCTCAGTAGGTCCTTAACAAATATTTGTGAATCTGGATAATTGTTTTCCCAAGACTATGAATTCAAGGTCCCTTACAGTCGGTGATAAGAAATTTGGTTGTCGAAAATGTGATTATAATTTCTTAGGGATGAATTCTCTAGGAATGTACGAATTCATAGAGAGGAAATGGGGATTTTATGTATTTGAACCTCTATATAAATGATGGTTTTGGAAGAGGGTGTTATTATTAAATGGTTTATGAATCCTATTTGTAGAATCATGTTAGTGAGTCCCAATGTAGATACTCATAGTTAGAGGTGATTTGAGACCATAGTGATAACCTATATTGTTGGATGGAGGATGAGTTGTATCAGATAGTGTTTTAGGGTTGGTTTCTCATTACGTCACTGAAACAAGAAGCTATACATTTTGAGTTACATGAATTCACTCTAGTTCTACTAATAGATTTCTCTATCACAAAATTACATGACTGACTCAAAACAGTAATATAATCAAGGGTTGCTGAACCTGAAGCATTATTCCCACTACCCCAGAGGCTACCGAATAATAATGGGGATCTAGGGTAATATAACTGATGGACTACAACCCCATACTATATTTAATTGAAAACATTATTAATTAATAAATAACATCAATCACAATACATAGAGAAAATAATAACAATGATCAATATTAGTATAAATGTAAAATAATCTAGTTATACGACAATAATTTCACACCAGGTTGATCAAAAATACTAATAAAAAAACATCATACATGAGGATATATTATAATCATTTAGTCTCACATCAATATTCTCTATAATATCAGTAGATCTATCGAACTATGTCATGATACTCTTTTCCTTTTCAAACCCGAATCCACAATTAGTGAGGGCATTTAGGAAACCAATTTCTATGGGAACCTATGTATCATTTGAGTATAAGTGATAATAGAAATTTATTTTCTTCACATACATAACTTGTAAATATATGTGTATAAAAATTATATGTTCTACTAAAATTAATAAATAAATATCATATTTTAAAATAAATGACCATGTTTGATTATCAGGTTTAAAAGTTGCAAATGATATTAACATTGCCAACTTTAGAGAGTGGAGGAGTGTATTTGACCATGTTTGTTAATCCTTCCAAACATATGTTACCACAATGTTGGACCAATTCATCCAATTGATTCAATACCCAATAGCATACCAACTTCATTTAGTGTTGGAGGGTCTCTAACCATTTCTTGAAATCGTTATAATTAATTTTATCACCAGATCTTTGAGACTCCCTTTTATATATGATATAATAACCCGAGTGTGAACCCATGTAGTATACATGAGAAAAATTCATGGGGGTTTACTGAACTAGTATACATGATTTAATAACCATGGGATAACCCAATATCTATACATGATATAAACATTAGCATGTTAAACAAATAGATATAAATGTGATAAATACATAAGGGATGACCCACCAGATATAGATGACATATATAGTATGGACTAACCCACAAAATGGACATGATATAAACACCTATTTGAGCGACCATATATTTAGGCCAAATGGATCTCTCCCTAATAGGCTTGTCTATGTTACACAAAAGAGTGTATGGTGGTCTCATCCCCTTCTTCCATATCCAGGGATATTGTTAATGGTATCCCATGTATATTAATATATATAAGAGGAATGTTATTCCACCTCTAATATCTCATCAAGCATATCCATATACCTAATCCTATATCATGAAAATGAGGTTGAACTATCAACTGGATGACCATTAAAAGTTACATCATCATGATGCTCAAATATTGGATTTTGATTTTATAATAACACATTCAATCATCACTATCCATTTCCAATTATAAAACCACTTACTAGGGTTTCCATCTTAGTGGGGTATCCAATAGTTTCCCCTATGAATCATCAAATCAAGGAACGTTCATAAGGGTACCACAACCAAAACCTCATCTCTTGTGTCAACACCCATCACTAAAATCCATAATTCCCATTAGAATCATCAAAATCGCATAGAAGACTCACTAACCTCCTTGTTGAACCTCACAATGGAGATATCCTCAAGCACATTCCATTTCCAATCCATTAAATGGGTGGCATCAACACGTGAACTATCAAACAAAATCAATTGTATCTACCCACCTATGTGATCACATATCTCTAGGGGGTGTAGTATATGTCTTATAGAAATCACAGAATCCAAAAAACTTTGAGGCCCTTCTATTTTCTCAAAAAACCGACTCAAGCCAAACAACTTAGTCCCACAGTCAGAAAAACATGGAATAACCAAAGGTAACCAATAATAAGATAGAATAAATCTCTATAAACATATATATAAATATATATATATATATATTGTTTCAGTGAAACTCATCGAAATCATGTTATAATAATGCCAAGACCGTCGACATCCAGGGCAATCGAGCTGGTGATCAAGGCTCCATCATGACCCTTACCTGCTTGTTGAACTCAAGAATAAAACTAAACATCGACTAAATGATTTATTATATTCACAAGTATATCATGTTTAGTGGTAATACCAACCATATCACATCCATATAAAATAAATTCATTATAACCAAGGTCTTATTCATAAGGCCACCTACCCTAAATAGAGTTAATTCTTTATGTAGTCACAGTATGATAACTCTCTCCGAGACCATCCCAAAACTAATTGAATTTCATCAATTCACTCAAGTTCATAAGTGAATCCAATACATCAAGTAATTAATTATAATATTTTTTATTATTAACAATGAAATTAATTTACATATTCTCATAATTCATTAATTGAAATAAATTAGTCATAATGAAGTTATACTCATTGAATGAAACTATAACATAATAACCACAACCAATCCTACATTGAGGTTATATGATACACCATTGGTCCTTTAACATGAAATATTCCAAACAAAAAACATTGATTAAAATATGAAATTAATTTAAATTAATTCAAAAAGTCCATAAAATTCTAAATGATTACATAATGGAATGAAACAATAACAAATTGTTTGAATATATTATATAGATACATACTCTACTTATGTATTGATAGATCCCCATGACAAATTTCTAATTCCACTATGATACAAAGGAATCAGAATACAAACACTAAATTAGGGAAATAGAAATCCCAAAAAAATACTTGAAAGGGAAATTGAGTAATGAAGTGGAAGTTGGTTGGGTCTTGTGTGAGGATGATGAGAATAAATATTGAATCCAACTTAAAATTAAAATTCAAAAAACTATAATTCCCCAGTCTTGATGAGAATCATAATTTTTCTAGATTGATTTCCAAACTATGTGTTAATAATGAGATAATTGTGTGGTAGAAACATCCCAGGTACACACTATTGGCATGGTTTGGTTTCAAAATTTACCAACCCATGGATAATCTATGAGAATAAAAATTTCCTTAGTCATCTTCATTTCACAGGGTTTCTCTACAACCATGTGAACATCATGTGACGAGTCCCTATTTAGAAACTTATTTATGATTATGTATCTACATGGTATCTCCTAAAATATGAACACAATATTGTGAACCCATAATAGAATCCTCTAAAACTCATGAAACTGAAGATGAACCAAACTGACACTCTCGAGCACCTTACACACCTCTTATTCCATGGCCTTTATCCAAAAACATAATTTTAAGATGTTTGAACAATTAAATTAGAAATCCCATTAAATGTTTGGAAATTTAATTATCCACTAAATTAAACATTCAAATTTATTCTCACTTTTAAAGAAATATATACATGAGATTTTATAGCCTGCCAACAATAAAAAATATCATTCTAAAATGGTCATATATACCTCTAGAAAATGAATCCAAACCTACATCCACTATCTATTCAATTATAAAAGTTTTGATCCCTCAATAAACACCCCACACTCTTCCTGAAAATAAATCCAAACACCTGGAACTCATCTCATTAATAGTCGTGCTACTTCTTACAACCATCATCAAACTACTAAGATTGTTCCAGACTTCAACAATATATCTTGGTGGCATACAATGGGAATAAATGACTTATAATTCTCTTTCTGGTGATCTAATTCATAAAAAAAAATAATAATAATCGATTCTAACCCACTATCATCCCCATGGTAGGAATGGAATATCAAAATAGATTCCTAGTTGTCCACTAAACTACTCATGGATGTTTCAAATTAATAAACAAAAAAAACAATTTGAATCACTGATCAAAGCATTTAATAACTCCCAATTCTAATTTATGTTGAATCAGATGAGCCTACTTTTTCCACTCATTGATCCCAAATAATACTAAAAACACTGCTAACCTTCCATATAAAATATTTGCAGAACAATTGATACCACAATATCATACCCAATATGATGTGCCTATTGATGTATATAAACATCCACATTTAATTATATGAAAGCATACATTTAGGGAAACTTATGGATGGAAAAATAATTAAATGATCAACTCTATCCATCTACATGGTATCAAACACATTATCATGATTCATTTACTACAAAATACATATAATTGCAATCAATTCCCTGAAAATGATGTCCAACTGTGCTTTTCATGAAATTCTATGGTTGGATCCTTAACTATCTCACTCAACTTTCATGATCTAACCAAATAACAAATTCATTATCAATATAAAATATTCTTAGATAATTCTAAAACCACCACTTTCCCAAGTCCAATGACCAGACTCCATCCAAAATAAAATCTAAATAAAAAATAATATGTTTAATATGGGGAAAGAAAATTTAATTCACCTATTCATTAGCATTATAGTGATACCTGAATCATCAAATGACTAGTCCATTCTCACCATGATCCTATAGAGGGATATTTTTTCTAGTGATCACATTTTTCCTGTCAAAGCACTTAATTACTAGATTTAGCTTCCTCACTCGTACCAAAGCACCAAATAAAAAAAATTCCCACATTAACTATTCTTAACTCAAAAGAACTTCACCTCTGGATTATACTATCAAATTCATAAGGAAAATTTCTTATCCAATTGTAGCCTATGTTGGAATCCCCAACGCATGGATTTCCTTATACCACTAATTGACCACAAACTCAGTATATTTCATCATTACATTCTCGATGCTTTACCAAATATGTGTACATTTCATCCTAGGATATGCCTACCATTAATTAACTCAAAGATTAAACGTTCCATGAATATTAATGTATTCCAATAGATAACCATCACAAATATCCAGTCTTCTTATCTTGAATCCACAGAACTAAAAACCATAAGAATCTATCTAATAGAATCGATTCTTTAGTCACATACATTTTCTAACTGATTCATAACTCAAAAAAATCGCCCTTAAACAACTTATATCATATCAATTTAAAATTAATAAATAGGTTTATTCCTTACTATCACCTTTTTACTCTAACTGACTCATTCCCCCCATAATATGGACATTATTAAACATATTCTTTTGTGTCTTAAAAAGTTCAGTGACCCATAACTTCAAAAATCATGTCACATATCAAATACACATATTCATAAAGGTACAAGATCATTATGTATATCACCATCCTTATACCTCATACTTTATAATAACTCATGTGAAACATGTTATAAACCAATGAAACAAATAATTCTCCCAATCACTACAGAACATAAAAGGATAGATTATAGGCTCTCATGGGATGGAGTGACATATCTACCACTACTAAGGGGTCCCTAGGTCCACCCAACTAGCACATATACTAAAATGAAAACCTGGTAATTGGTCATGTAATCAACCTCTTCTATAACAACTGGATCACCTCTCACATATCATCTTAGTAGATCACGTACAATCTTAACCATCATGGGTTCTTATAAACACATAATTGGTCTCACATGAAAAATCACCACCCACTCATAGGGTATTGAATTCTACTAAGGATGTGAACATGGGACTACTCCCTAGAATATGGGGTCATTAACACATAGACACACAAATATATTTGTATACATATATATACACATAATGGAATATTAGTATAATAACAAATGTTGAGTACCTATATTCATGCTAGCATAGTTATGTAGAATTACACCAAGAACACATATAATAAAGTAACATATATAATAATGATGAAATATTAAATAATAAAACTTTTATCATATCGAGAGTAATCATCAAATCATAAAATGTATTTTACAACCTACTATGGTCACCATACACAAACCTTACACTAACTGAATTCATAACCATCATTACTATAAATCCCACCATAGAACAATAATATCTTTCATCAGAATAAAATACAACAGTCACTATGAGTATAATTGCATTAATGTTATATGGAAAAAAACTAAATATGTAATTTTTGACACATTAAACAACTTAAACATCATAGTTAGAGATATTAATCAAACATATTTCGGTAAATTTCATGTTAATCCTATATGAGAAACATGGTTTAAAAGAATCTTCTTTCCACTATAGGCCAAGATCAATACATTTTAAAACATATACATCATAATATCAAATAATTTTTTCATCACGCTTGGTGAATATCCGACAACCATAACACTAGAAACTAATAAATATAATCCCATAGCCCCAATAACATGGAAAACCAACCATAATGTTTATCCATGCAACAATAGTCCCATATCCATTAAATACATTGACACTTTTCTATAACACATGTCTTCCATCACTACAAAATGTTAAATTATATAACACTCTAACATGATATGTGATATTAGTCACCTAGATTATCATGTACCACTTTGTCTCATCTTAACCCATATCACTCTAAATAGTAACCAAATCAATGGATTCATAACCTCATCCATACCTCCTCATGCACTAAATTCTACTGACTATCAGAAGGGTACTATGGTAATACATTGTGCAGAGAATACCCCATATAATAGTTTTTTATGATTCATAAAAATAATCCTAAAATCATCAATTTATAATTAAAATTATTCAAGGATTACAGAAGAAACAATTAAAATCATATATAAAAATATGAATGTGGAAGATTAGAGTCATAAAAAACAATTTACCATTAATAAAATTTATATATAAATGAGATAAAAAGTTGAATGATTTTCTATAATAATCGAGAATTTTCAACTGAGCTTGATCTCCAATACCATTCGAGATTGTATGTTTGATCAAGTAACTCAAGGCCTCTCTCCATCCTAAACAAGGAAATAGTGAGGGATGCTCCAGTACCAAATTAAATGGTCATCCAAGTAGGATTTTTGTATAATTCTATATATAAACATAATTTTTCCACATAAATAATAAAAAAGGTTACATTAAACATGAGATATCCTTAGAAAATAAAAAAAATATCCAAAAAAATTATAAATAAATAACAATTTTTTATTTCAAATTTCTAACAAGACACTAAATATTGAAATTACTACATTCTATGGTGTTGGGGTGTCTCTTAGATTGTCATTTAATCATTATAGTTATTGCAAACCACACTTGGGGTCAACATCATAACCAAGAACGAATACATAATTACGTACTGAAATCATCTAGGTTCAATGTGTCTATGAGCATGTTACGTTGTCATACGAACTAATGTAATCTCTTGAGGTCTAACCCAAAATTATATAAGGGATAATTATTTAAGGTGTTACAAAAAAACAGAATAGATAAACATCTATCAGTTAGCCAACTTAGAAACCATGTGATAATCCCTATAGTGATGAACCACCTAGTAAACTTGAGAAAAACACATACGAGTTTATCCAGCGTCTATAAATGTGATAAATAATCGAGTGTTTTACTATCATCACCTCACCAACTATGGATCACTTGGTCAGTAATGATCCATGATTGACATCCCAATCCCACCCCAAATATTATTGGGTATAGATACTACCACAGAGTTAGAATATAATATAAATCTTGGGACTAAATGTGGTCCATCTATGAAAACAATGATCCATTTTATAAAAATCCACCTAGATATCTATCAAAGGGCATGCCATTTTCGTAAGACATGATATGTGTGGAATGATCCCATATTGGATTGTATATATTCATTCCCATTAGGAATCCCATAAATAACCAAATATAAATCATCAATGAGAATAAAATCCTAATAAATGCTAACATAAAACCAAGTTTACTCTAGAAAAAAACCAAGTATCTATTTTTCAGAGTAAGACATTCAAGAGGGGGTACAATGAGTAACAATAAATCATTTATGATTAAAAATTCATATATAAAAAATAAATTTGAGTTCCCTAATTTTAAAAAATGACCCAGTTAACCAAAGTAGAATATTTATGAACATTTTTTTGGTTGAAAATATGTTTTAATGATTGATTAGTTATTAGTTAAAACAATATACATTATTATCATAAAAATTGATATAAGTTTAATAAAAAAAAATTATAATACAAAAAAATCTTAAATTAACTATCAATGTGAAGTCGTGTTTTAGGAAATAGTAATAAAAAAATTAAACAAAACTTGAAATCACATAGCATAATTAAAAAAGATGTCTAGTTTCAAGATGAGGTTTAATACTATTTACATTGTGATCACCTAAAACCATGTAGATTATAATATATAATATTCATATCAACCATAGATTGAGGCAATAATAATATACAAATATTCCAAGTCACTATACCTATTCCATAGTTTTCATAGGAGTGTAAAAACATAGACATGGCATGCCGAGACCTCTTCAACTGTTATCTGTGGTAATGTAAAGAGAAGAAGATGAGTTTGTGAAGATATATTTGTATCATGAAATCTATAAAAATATTTAGTTTGTGTGTTTATATGATAGAGACACACACTAATTGAAATATAAATAATATGCACATGTAGACAAATTCCATTAGAATAGTGTTTAGAAGGCTATTTGTGATGTTCTATGAGGATCTTAGACTTTTTCAAGATGGTATAAGTTATGTTGAAGTCTTATTAAAGAACTAGAGACCAAAATATAGAGTCATGTTTTATTTTAAATTCTAATCTCAGTGAGATAAAATATTCCTTAATGTATTATTATCATATAATTTTTCACTATAGAGATTTGTGTACTTTTGGTTCTTAGTATTGTCTCCAGTTATGAACAATAGGAAGCTCTTATATTTTTATCCAACCTGTATGAATAGTTCATGATTTTCTACTACTCAACTTTCCCAAACACGCCATATCTTTTTTATCATGATATTTCACTTATACAGACAAGAAGTATGTTATCTGGTACCACGTACCTCATACTGGTTTCTAACAAAATTAAATGTTTTATATAAAAGACATTAATGCCCAATAATGTAATAAGAAGTACTAAATTTCATAAATTTGGATTTTAATGGTATGTTCAAATTTTATAGATAGATCATTGGTGACTTAGTCTACTCGTAACTCAGACTTTAAATGTCTCATGCTATCGGTAATTCATTTCTATTGGTATCCCATTTCATCAATAGGTTATGCATCATTATCTCAGATGTTCATAATTTATATGTTGGTGTCATGGTTTTTGGTAGCTCATACATAGTGAAATTAATAGTTTAAGTCAACCATTCATTTGGTAGGTCGGACATCATTAGGTCAGACTGTTTGTAGGTCAGGATACCGGAAGGATAGACATAGCACAAATTCTAAGTCATTCGGTCGGTGACTCAGCACATCAGTAGCTTATTCAATTAGTAGATCATGTATCAATGTCTTTTATATTGGTAGTACTTGTATTAGTAGCTCATACATATCAAAAAACTACAATGATGTCAGACGATGTAATCACTAACACCCTAGTAAATTCATATATTTAAACATGATTAAAAACATTGTATAATAATATATCATAATTATCATAGTTAATAATAATTTGCGAGCATTAAAACTAGAGGAAGACAACAATATTACATTTTTTGAAAAAAAAAATCATGGAATTATTTTCAACAATAATTGATTTGTTTTATTATGATCAGATAACAAGTATTCTTAACATAATACAAAAACTGTTGAGTCAAAATATTTAAAATAAACACAAGTACATATGAATTGTGAAATGATTAGGTACAATTACGTGTTCCCTGATAATATTAATCATAATCGTATTCTCCCCTGGAGAGTGATTTCACAGTATTTATCCCCCTTTTGGGATTATCAAAAATGAAACATTAAAAAATAGATAAGTAAAAAACAAAGAGATGAAACTAAAGAGAGTATTTCATTAATCATCTTGTACAAGGGATAACACAAATAATACCAAAAATGGATTACATAAAATACCTATAAAAAATGAACAAAATAATTATTCTTAATAACACCAGCCTTCCATTTAACCTAATCAGATTTAGGGGAATTTGAGATACGAGCAATAGGGATATAAGTCGTAGGTGGTAGAAGGGACATATCCAATATTGAGTGTAGGCCGAGGAAATACTGTAAAAACATAAAGATCTATACATGGGATAGTGGAAGAACTATGTACTATTTTATGATGATTGACTAGACTAATCTAATTTATAGTCTGATAAGGGTTCATGGTTACATGTGAAAAAGGGTATAAAGAGACACACCGTGCTAGATTGGAGCAACAGCCGTATCAATAATAGATGTGCTACAATGGTGCAGGTATGGCCTGAGTAGATTAATGAAATCCTTGATGACCTCACTAACATATTACATATCTTTATCAATGTAATCATTGTTTTCATGAATTTAATAAGAGTAGGAGTAAAATATTTTATCTTTTAAGAATTGTCTTTAAATTCCTTGGTCACTATAGGCAGCCTCAAATTATCCATAAAATAATTGAAGTGAATGGTCATATCATACATGGTATAAACACTATTGATATCAAAATCTAACATTTGGTAATTTCATCCTGGTAAGTGGTATCTCCATTTATGAAAACACATAACTATGTCATAAATATTATCACAATTATTCATAATTTTGGAAATAATATCATGGTTAGTACCATCCACCGTGGTATGTAGCTCTTCTATAAGCATTTTTCTAACTATCTCAACATCTAGATATTGAGAAACATGAATTCCAGAGTTAGTTTCACTATTCACTATATCTTTGATGGTTAGTATTAACTGGTTCACTTCAAAAACAGAAGTCTGAGATAGAACAGAGGGAGGAGTACTTGTCACTATATCTTCTACAAAGGATTACAAAATTTCCAGATCAATGGTTGGAGAAGGAGGGGAATCATCCTTAGAATATTTTGACGTGATTTCCCAATGTGGTTTTTGAGCTCTATCCAATAATTCTTTATACACAGTTTTCAACTTGTATATAGATGAGACCATAAAAAATAATTCAGTTCATAGTTATTTATGGTCTCTGGGAACTACTTCCTCAAGAACTATCAATCTTGGCTCTACCTAAGATATAATTCTCATTGTAAATAACTCTTCATCTCTTTTACTATTTATAGAAACTAGAGTTGTTTCTGTGAGGAGGAAGATCTCATTGCAGCCAATTGATCATCTCTAAAATCATTAAAATTATCCATGGTTACATACTAAAATGTTATAGAAGTATCCATAGTAGTATGAGTAGGATAATATCTCTTATCACTTGGATCGAGATAGTTTAATCCAAGGGTTAAATACCATGAATCTCTTCTCCATATAGGTTATAATAAATTATCTAATAGTTGGAGCACATCATCATTGGATATTTTAGTAGATATATCCCCCCCATATGTTGGTCACTTCCTAGAATACTATAACTCCCTCAGTGGAGTTACAGGTACATATATTTTAGGTGACCCTCGTTATTCATCATAACAAAGCACAGAAGGATCTTGTTCCTCAACAACAACCACTTCAAAAATCTCAGTAGGGGAATGGGTATTATGAGATCTCTCTTATATTATATCTTTCTCAACAACCTCATGGGTTCCACATCTTTATAAACATGATAATCAAGAGAAAATGGGTTGTAAAAATGGTTCATGTGATACTGAAGTAGTGCCAATATTTTTAGCATCACCACCATGGTAATCATCTGGATGATCTGATTAACTGACTAAACCATCATCCCCTCTTATTCCATTTCACTACCATATTCTCTTACACCTTCATCATATTCATTATTATCATATTCACATTCATCATAATTCTTAGTTTCCTCAAATTCTTCCTCATCTTCTTTAAATTCTTCCTTATCTTCATTCTCACATATATTACCTTATTACTCTCCAGATTTTTTTTCACTATCTGATTTACATTCATACACAACATTCATAGACTATTCAATCTCTTAACCATATTCTTCAGGTAAAAGTGGTTATTTTTCTTATAAATGATTAGGTGGAATCACATATATGATGGTGGCCTTCTTAAGGATATCAGCGATGTTAGGATAAATCATATCATATATTAGAGATTCCTCTCTATGAAGTTCCTTAGCCATATCCTCATCAGAATAGAAACTCACCTCACAATGTCCCAAACTAGGGTCTTCCATATCCCTTGTCCTTATAGGATAGTTAAAAGGATAATATATTCATATAGATTATCACTATCCTCGGCCATATTTTCTTCCAGGGGTTCCATCTACTTTTCATCCTACTATCGATAACGCAAATTAATCAGAAACATTCACAAACAGAAATAGTATATTCACATTAACATATAAAACATTTTTCCTTCAACATGGCAGAGATAATATTCAGATAATACAAGGAGTTTTTCTTGATTGAATTCTTGATCATATAACTAATATAAAAAATAATATATTTTAAAAAAAATTCCTTGCATCTTTTATTCAACAGAAACAATTGAAAAACATCCTGAAACATAGGAGATGAAAATCTCATTTCATTGGACACAACTGGTGTTCGATGAATTTAAACAACAAGTATCTCTCACCACCCATCTCAGTTGCAATTGGTCTTATGTGTTATCCATTTCTTATTAACCCAGATAGAGTAGCCTCATATCAGACTACATCACTAGTGGGAGGTTCAAACCATTGATGATAATCACATATACAATCTTGATGGACCTTTAGACATTATTTTAAATTCATAAATGTGATGGAAACCATTCTTCCACCTATTATTGTATTTTTATAGAACACCATTGCTCCTTCTTGTAGAAACCCATCAATGAATTAAATCTCATACACTATCCCTAGATAGTACAATCTCTTATTGTTGGAGAACCACTCCAACCAACATTGGTCTTACAAAATAATTAATAAAAATGAATTATTTAAAAACATTTCTGAAGGAACTTACAAAAAATGGGTCACAGTATTGATCACATGTTCAAGATTAACAGTTTCAGGTTTCGAATTAGATCGAATCGATTCTTCTCTTGGATTTAGGGATGGATGTGGCTCACACTCAGATCCTTTAAAGACATGCTAGACATGAGGAATTGGAGGTTTAAAGGGATTGGTTCGAGATAAAAAGGTAGATGCTCATGAGAGAAAGGTTCAAGGGTAAGCGATCAAGGGTAATAGAGTGTGGAGAGGTAGTAGTAATGTTTTATTAACCCTTAATTATATCATTTAGGGATTTAAAATTATAAAAAACTACATGTGGATTAAAAAATTGAAAAAACAATTGTTTAAAATACTATAAATGGAAACATAAATAATATATAAATATAGATTGGTGAGACACATCACTGAGTCATGTACGCAAGACAACATCGAATATTCATGTTGGTGAGATGTTTTTGATGAGTCACGTTGGAGAGACATCACCAATGAGTCACATTGGTAATACATCATCTATGATTAAAATTGATGATATATCATCGATGATTCCTAAAAATTGATTATTCCAAACTCAGGTCTAATGTAACTAATCATCTCAGAATTTCATGGCTTAGTAAAAATATCGGTAAGAAGATGTTATGTACCATTGAGTTAATGAGTTATATCCAATTTTTGATAAAAATATCTAAAAAAGTGATGTCTTGCATCAATATATTTTTCTTTAAAGAGAGAAACTACATTCTTATAATTGTTAATATAACATGTATTGTCAAAATTTATTTGGACATGCCATACTAATATCCATAATCATGTAATGTGTGACTAATATAAAAATATAAGCACAAAAATTACCAGTAGCTATATATTCAACTACTATAGTAGATAATGCAATAAAATTTTGAGATCATACTACACCATGATACTATAGGCAATCACAAAAAGTGACTTGTTCCATAGGTTCCTTTTCAATATAACTTGCAACCACCAAATTCAGAATCATAATAACTAACTAAATCAATTGTTTTCCATCTAGTAAAGAAGAATACTAATTTGGTAGCATAATTTAGGTGTTTGAAGATTCATTTAACATCATTTAAATTATATTAATTCATTTTTTTGTTAAAAAATGATATCATACAGAAACTAAACATAATATTAAGCCATCATGCAGTCATGAAGAGATGACTACAAGTCATAACTCTATAACTGGTTTGATAAATGTATTTTCCATTTTCATGAGGATCCAATTTACATGTGGCAATCATTGTAGTATCACTTCTTTTAGTGTTATCCAAGTCCAAAACATTCAAATGACATTTATTATAATTACTCTAATTTAAAACTAAACCTTCATTATTTTGAAGAATTTGAAATTCGTGAAATAATATATATTCTCCCAATAAACTCATTTCAAATTCATTTTGAATAATTTATTGACACTCAACAAATAAATAATGTATTTAAGATCCAAAGAAAATATAACCAACATATATTTGAAGAACTAAAACATATTTAAAAATTATTTCTATAAAAAGAGTAGGATCTTCCATTCCTTTTGTAAAAAATTTAAAAATAAGAAAATTTATGAGCCTATCATACCATGCTCATGGGGATAGTTTTAGTCTATACAAATCTTTAGTGAATTTGAAAACATGATATTGAAAATGGATGTTTGTAAAGTCAAGTGGTCATACAAAAAAAATCTCAACTATATATCCATTTAAGAATGATCCTTTAACATCTATTTGATAATGTTTGAAATTGATATGTGTTGCATAAGATAGCAGATTTATAATGCATTGATATATAGAAACCTGAAAAGATATTTCTTCATATTCAATTCCTTCTTATTGTGCATATCATGGGGAAACCTATCTAGCTTTATTTCTAACTACAGTTCTGGCTTCATTTACTTTATTCCCAAACACCCACATAGTTCTAATAGTCAATATGTATTTGGGTATATCTAAAAGATTCCAAAAAATATTCCTCCAAACTGATTAAAATATTATGGCATATCTATTACATAAAATTCATCATTTTTTCCATCATATATGTTTTTATGATCAATTTGCGATAAAATGTTTTGATGTTCAACCTGGTTCCTAAGTGATGCTCTAGTTTGTGTCCCTTTATTTTATTCTAAAACTACAACATCTATGGGATGGGTTTTAAGGGTTTTAATAGGTCTAGAAATAGAAGGTATAGTTATTTTAGGGTATTCTATTGGTTCTGGTTCACTATAAAATGATTGTGAAGATTTTTCAAAACTAGAAGATTTTGCTACTTGCTTTACAGTCGGGTCGTAAGGTTTATCATTTATGTTAAGATGGGATAGATCATCCCCAATATTTTCGAGGGAGATTTTAGGGTCAGGTGGATATGTTTAATATAATTTGATATGTTTTGATTCTTCCACACAATAGGTTCTTTCATTGAATACCCTATAGGATTTTTTATTGGTTGAATAACCTAGAAAAACTATTTATATATTTGGGAAGAAACTTTCCAATAATATCTTTTGTATTAAGGATAATGAAATTGAATCCAAAAATTTAAATTTAATTAACCTTAGTGATTTTATTTTCCCATATATAATATCGGACTTTATAATGAATTGGTCTAATTAATGCACAATTTATAATATAAGAAGTTGTATTCATATCTTTTACCCAAAGTAAAACCTGTAAGTCATATTCATTGAGCATAGTTCAAGAAAAACATTGAAATTATTTATTCCTTATTTTTACAATTCCATTCTACTAGGGAGTCCTAGGAGGTGAGATGTTATGGAAAAATCCATTTTTTGAGAAAAAAATTCAAAATTTTGATTCTCAAACTCATGGACATGGTCACTTCTTAAAGATTTAATACTAAGACGAATTAGGTTCTCTATAGTTATAGTATACTTGGTAAATTGGGAATAAGCATCACATTTGTGAGCTAACAATAGTGTCCAATTATATCTAGGAATGTTATCTAATAGAACATAGACATAATGATTCCCATTTAAACAAGAAACTCTAGAAGGTCCAAAAAAATCCAGGTGGACCATATCATGTGGAAGATATGTTGAAACATCTTTCCCTAGTTTGAAATATATTTTGTGATGTTTACCGTTTTGACAAATCTTACAGACTTTATCAATAGGAAACTGATGTTTAGGTTGAGTTTTAACTAAAACCTTTCTACTAGGATTTATAGAGGAGTGAATGTTGAACTAGACTAATATTTTATTCCAGAACCCCGACTCATTGTGAATGTACCACAATAAAGAAAAAAATTTATAAACTAAAGATTTCATATTAACAGAATAAAAAATTAACAATTCTAAAAATCGTAAATATTAACTAATTTATCATAATTTAAAAAAGGACATGAATTATTTTCAAATTTATCATGAAATCAATCATCACATAATTTTGAAATGCTACAAAAACTATACCTAATACCATAAAAAATGAAATTTGGAAATTTAAATTAATATTATGTTACCAGTTTAGACAAATAAAAATATTTTTCCTTTTTCATCAATACCAAAGTTATCAAAACCACCACCAATCTTGATAAGGTCCTTGAAGATCGAATTGTCCCCTATCTGTGTCTTTAGAATCTACTTTCCACGTACCATATAAATTTTTAGGATCACTTCAAGTAGGTTTCCACCAAAATAAATTGACCATGAATCTATTTTGGTACCCATAAATTCTTGGTTCTAGTAAAATTATTAATTAATTCTTTGAGAACCCATATCTGTAACCCCCCAATCTTTCACGATACGCCTCTCTTTCAATAATGCAATAACTTGCATTTTACGCAAGTTCGAGTTCTAACACACCGCGACTAATCAAAATAGCCATTATGAATATTAATACCCTCTTTTTGAAATTATATATATTTTATATTTCAAAATGGACTTCATTTTTGGATTTAAAATGTCGAAATTAGCCTATGTTGAATTTTTTGTAATTTTTTGAGAACTTCCAAATTTTTATGAATAGTGAAAAATATTTAAAACAACTTTTTAAATCAAAATAATTTATAGTGATAAGTTATACTATTTAGTAGTTTTAAAGTATAGTTAGAATATATTTTTACCATTTTATCCAATGGTGTTCATTAGAATTAATTTCACTTTGAAATTGGACATAAACAAATGTCAATCTTTTGAAATATATTGTTTCTTAAAAATATGCTATTTGTTGTGACAACAGGAATTAATTATAAAATTAATTAATGAAACTTATATGTTTGAAATTTTGTAAAATATACATCATTTTTTAATTCAGAATATCAATTATATCTTAGGATGAAATTTTGGCATTGTTCTGAAAAACTTCAATTTTTGATGAATAGTGAAACCACTAAGTGGTAGTTAAATAACTGATTTTTCATTTAAATGAAATATTACCACTTATGTGATTTGATTTTCAAAAATCTGACATACGTGGTTGTCATTAGGAAGTAAAATGTGGTTTAATGGGATTAAAATAATTTTTTTGGTGAATAGTAACTTTTAAGTTTAATTAATCGCGATTAAAGGTAATTAGTGAAATTTAAGGTAAAAATAGAATTATAAAAATATGGAATGACCTTTACACTTGAAAACAACTATAGGATGTGTCATGGCCGACCAATACAATCCATGGGTCAACTTGGGGACCCCATGGAGCCACTTTGGTAGGAAAAGGACATAAATAACTTTTTATTTAATGTTAAAATAAGAAGGTCACAAACAAAAGTTGTTTTACTAAAACAATTTTTAAATGGGGTTATATAAGTCATATTTTTGACTATAAATATTAATTAGAAATCTAAAAATATTTCCTACATTATGATATTTTGTTTATAATTTTTAGACATTAAATATATTATATTATTTATGACACCATGATGATGCGGTGATTACCTCATTAATTAACGATTTAAATAAAATGAAAAAATAATGTAAAATCTAAAGCTTACACTTGTCAAAAATTTATTGGGTGAGGAGATTTAGAACCCGTATCACCTTAGCCTCGAATTATATAAATTTGGGACCTTTAGAATCCGAAAATCATTGTATAATAAAGTAATATTTCATTACTTTCCAAGAGTGCCCCTCATCTCCACTTATAAAAGGCCCCCACCACTACCACCTTACTCACACTTTCTCAGCCTTTTTTCTCAGCCAACCTCTTCCCAAATACTCTCCCAACTTCCCTCCCTCACTCCTAGAAGCCTCACATTGGGCATAATTCTTCCCAAGGAAGACTTTGGCTCAAATCAAAAGAGTAACCCAATTTTAAGGTAATGTCTTTTCTTATGTTATTTTGTTTTATTATGATTATCCAACCCCCTAAACTCTTTTTATTAATTTATTTTGTAACAACACCAGTATCATCAATATACTATGATGTTGTTATAAGAAGTATTCGAGATACACGTACACACACCTACATCTAATGGTTAAAGAACATACTATTTCTGTGGATGGGGAATTTCTGCCTCACGAAATGATGATTGTTCAACACTCATATAACACCTTCAAAGGCGGAAATTAAGATGTCACTATATTTATATATGATATATAATATGTTTATGTTTTACATAAGGTTCTGTATTTTTCATTTGTGGCATACTTTATGATTTCTATTATGGGAAAACGCGATAATTTCATTTTAGGAAGTGCGGACTACCGCCCCCTCAAAGTGATTTGAATCGTTAATGCCATATGTGGGATGTATAAAGGATGGAGTATATGATATTATATATGATATTATACTGGAATTATAATATACCTTTATATCATTATAATTTCATTAAATACAAAATAGAAATGAAAGTAGCGTTCATGCGTACGTACGGCTTATCGTCTCCATGAACGGTGCATTTCATTTCTTACCTCTAAACGTTATGGAATATTATAAATGCATGTATATATTGGATATATATGAGATATAAGATATCTATATCATGAATATAATTCTGGATATAATGGATATTTCACCACATGAACAACTTGTAATTATAAGAAGTTTATTTTTGACTCAAGTACCAAAGATCTAAAAAATGACCGTTATTAACTTAAATAAATACATAATGTTAATAACATGGTAATAAGTGATATAAAAGGAATAAAAAACTTGAAAAAGGTTCTTAAGAAATTATAAATTAACTCTAGTTTATTATTTAGGAGGTTAAAGAACGGTCGAGTCAAGACAGGACGCAAGGTGAGGGAATTTCTTAACCCAATTTTCATTCTTTGGGTTAATCTCCTACATTCAAATTATGTCATGATATTATTATGTCATATCTTGTATTTTTACTTTCTTTATGTGTTCTTATAGTGAATACACATAATAGATCTGTTTTATTTTAAAAATGATCTTTATTAGGACTTCGTCTAAATCTACTTTCTTTAAGGCATATTTGGTTTTATACACAACTTTCTTTTATACGGTGTATAAACCCCTTTTACTTTTACATTTATTTAATAGGAATATTTTTATACGATGTGTTTTACTAAACGAAAAAAAGGAATGTTTTTCTTGTCATACGTATACAGTGAAAACGTCTTCTCTACCGCCATGGCCATTATTTGGGTTTCGGCTTCCTCTACAAGCCATAACATATTTTTTAAATGAAAAATAAATTCCATGTTTTAACTTTCTTCTATTTTGGTATTAAAAATGGTTTTGAAAGAATATTTATTATATCAATGTGTTGTATTGATATATTGTGAATGAAATGTGGAAATGTTATGTTTCCTTTATGCATGTTTTATGTGATATGATTATGTTATGGTTTATGATATGTTTAAACCTGTTCATATGAGGAATGCATTGGACTTAATAAGTGACAGGTGGAGCCCGCTCTGGCTCCTCGAGGCCTCGGAAGGTCTCATGAGACAAACTAGTGTCTTGGCACGAGGCCTTGACAAAGTCTTATTTGTCGTCTTGGCACGAGGCCTTGACTACGTTGTTATGATAGTATTGAATTATTCATTCCATCATTATGAAAGTGGTTATTATATTTCATGTGATTATTCGACCAGTTGAATATCCATGTGAATAAGTAAATGGCATTATCTCATTTTACTTTTGCCATATTATGTTTAAGTTCATGTTTAAAAGGCTTTTGTTTTAGCTATACATTGCCTTAAATGTTTATGTTTATTTATGAAAGTTTCCGCAATATTTTTATCCTTACTGAGCATCTAAGCTCACCCCTTTCAATGTTTTAATATTTTCCAGGATGTGAAGAAGTTTTTTATGAATGACATGCAGGGATAGTCAAAAGAGGATATGAGTGTGGACTATGGAGACTTTGTATTTTTAGATTTTCACTTTATGATGTAATGTAATATTTATGAATGTATCTAGTGTTTCCAAGGCTACTAAACTAATCGGTCTTTCGATACTTGATATTTTATGATCATGCCAATGTTATGAAGTAATGCACCGACTCTGGGTAACTGGGGTCGGGGCGTTACAATATCTTTTCATGGTATTTCTATATGTAGTTTCTAAATTATTAAAATAACAGTATTGGGTATAAAAAAACTGGATGTAGTAATGACATTTCATGTGATTGAACATGCATAAAAATTTTCAATTTTGGGAACACACCCAAATTTTCTTGATTTTGATAAATTTATTTTTAAAAATTAGGTTTTCTATGTTTATAACCAATACATGTAGATTTTCAAGATCAAAATTTTTTTAAGAATTTTAACTACATAATCTTTACCATTTTTTTACATCTCCATATCCATCTTTAATAACTCATTTGAATGTTGATTTCATTATTACAATTGAAAACTAGATATTTCTTTTCTTTTTCAATAGTAAGTTTAAATTCGTCCAAAATAATATGAGAATATTATTTATTAAGATATTTATAATTATCATTAAATTAATTGCATATGTCCTAAATAATTTTATGGTATTCAAACATTTCTTCATTTTTTATATTTTTAGAATCAGATTCATCTGAATAATAATAAGAATTTTGAGTTGGAGATTCAAGGGTTAACTCTGATGTGTTTTTCATGAAGCACATGTTAGGTTTATCATACTTCTCATCATTTTAAGATTCATATTCACTATAGTTGTCCGTAAAATCACTCCAAATGTCCTTCATTTCCTTTTTATAAATTCTATCTATTTATTCATATTTCTTTTTGAACATTAATTTTGGACAATCAACCATTACATGTACTATTATCTTACACTCACAGCAGACTAATTCCATAGTATTATATTTTTCTTCTAATCCCTTTTCCATTTTCCCTTGATGTCATACTTTCATTTTTATATAGTTTCTATAAATGTTTTTTTTATAGAAATTTTTTAATCATTTTTATAACTGATGTATTTCGTCATCACGGTCACATAGCGTGTCTTCATTACTAGAGCATTTAGTATGGACTTCTACAGTATATTTTGTCATGGTGGTAGTGGTTTAAAAAGCCAATGACTTTCATATGGGTTCATACACCTCCTCTATGTTAACCTTTTATTCATATTCATAAATAATTATCTAACCTATAAAATCCTCGATTGGAAACTTACTAATATCACATGATTCTCTAAATTACACTAAGGTTTCTCTCAATATTTCTGGTAGATTTATGATTAACTACATGATTTGTTATTATTATTCCAATGACTATCCATGAGAGATCATATTAGTGAATATCTCAATGAACATGAGTACATATTAAAAATGTGTTCGTCAGGATTCATATTGAAATTATCATAATTAATAGTATATGTACTATGAATCATTTTTTTTAACATTACTGCTTCCTTCAGGTGAAACAGCTAATGTATCCCAAATTTCACAAACATATTTACATTTATATATTCTATTAAATTCTTCATCAGATAAAGCAAAAAACAAGGAATTCATATTTATTCATTTATTATTATAATCATATTTTTTAGATTCACTATAAGAATTTCTTATAGTTTCATGTATTACATATTTTTCTTCTATTACAATAAAAATATCAATCCCCATACATTATGAGTTCATTTAAATTTTTATTTTCCCTAGTAATAAATAGTTCCATAGAAATATGGAGGTTAGATGGTAGCATCACATTCTTGTCTGTTGAAAATATTAAAGAAATAAATACCATTTTAGTGAAATAAAAATATAGAATTGAGGGAAATTTAGGGATCTTGAAAATCAAAAATAAATTCACAGTTGAAAATTATTATTTGAAAAAAAAAATTAAACACCCTTTGATAAGAAATGTTGGTCGATGTTCGACGGTCAAGAGAGGGTTGAATTTAGTTCTTATAAAAATTTTCTGTCAATAAATGATTATTTAAAAATTCATTTATTGTTCCCCATTTAAAAAAATTGTTACTTAACCGAATTAATATATTTATAGAAGTTTGGTTTGTTGAAAATATGTCTCAATGATTGGTTAATTCATAGTTAAAACAATATATATTATTATCTTACCTTTTGGTATCTTTTTAATGAAAAAATTATAATATAAACAATATCTATTATTAAATATCAATGTTATGTTATGTTATGCGAAATAGTAATAGAAATAGAGAATACAAAACATGAAATCAAACAGTAGAAGTAAATAAGGGGATTAGTCTCAACCCAGGACCTAATCTTCTCCACTTAGTGATTACCTACAACGAAGTAGTTTATATTAAATAAACTTGATCCAAACCCTGGATTTGGGTAAAAATAGAATACAAACTATCTAGGTCCCTATAACTTTTCTATAGTTTACATGGGAGTTTAAAAAAACACAAGCCACACATGGACCTCTTCCACTATTATCCATGGGAATGTAATGAGCAGAAGATGAGTTGGTGAAGATATATTTATATATTCTAGTTTTCAATAGGATTCAACTTGGGTGATTATAAAAAAGAGATACACACACTACTTGAAATGTGAATAATATGAACTAGAAGAGAAATGTAATTAGAATAGGGATTAGAATGATTTGTCTGATTTCATAAGAGGCTCTTTGACTCCATCCGGATCCTATAAGTTAAGCTTGAGTGGCCTTCCAGAAATAGACACAAAAATAATGAGTCGTGATATCTTCTGTATTCTATTATCAATGAGGTAAATGATTCATCGACGTGTTCTTTTCCTATAGTGTTTCTCTTTAGATATTTATGGAAATTTGTTTCTTAGAATTTTCTCTATGTATGCACAGTAGGTAGATCCTATATTTTTCTCTAAGGTTCCAGATTTGCTCTGTGTGTTTCTTCAAGGTCACCTCTTTCTATCACACAATATATCTTGTTGATTGATATATTCTGATTACACAGATATTCGACATGTTCTCTTGTACCACATACCACATACTAGTTTCTGACATCAATAAATGTTGTCTCAAAAATAGACATGATCATTAATATAAAAATAATTACTCAATTTCATTATTATTATTCTTATAGTCAACATTTAATTTAATAAACAGATCATCAGTGACTCGGTCTGTCAGTATCTCACACTATCAGTGTCTCATGCAGTTGGTATATAATTTTTTTGGTATCTCATTCTATCAGTAGATGATGGATTTTTAGCTCGGCTGTTGGTAGGTGAGGCGTTAGTACCTCAGTTTTCAATAGCTTATTCATATCAAAATTATATGTGTCGGTCAGTCACATTATTGGTAGTTCATATGCAAGTAAGTTAGGCTATCGATAGGTAAGGCTATCAATATTTCATACTTAGTGAAAATACTAAGTCACTCTATTAGTGACTCAGCTCATCAGTACATTATGTCTTTGGTAACTCATGTGTTAGCGACTTTTCTATCGGTAGTAAAAATATCAGTACATCATACTTAACAAAAATCTGCAATGTTGTTACATGATGTGAACAGTGAAACTAAAGTGTAATGTTATAAATGGAGATGATTAATCTTATTGTATCTTCATAAATCATAATTATCATAGTTAATAAGGATTTTTGATTATTAAAATAGTGGGGACCAATTGTCTAAATGTAAGGTCACGACTACATAGACATCGTAGGATTCTATTAATGTATTTAATGTGAAACTCATTTGAGAAAATTCAATCTGCTTTTCTTTTTAACACTTATTGTGATATTTTGAGAGATCGTTCTGATTTGGATTTTCCATGATGAGTTACATGTTGTAGCTCAATTGATCTCATTATATTGGATGGGGATCACTTCTTGAGACTGTGGAGGATACCTCACCCTATCTGGATTTACTATTTATAATGGGTATCACATTCCCTGATGGTCAATAAAAGGATTCTTAACCCATAATGGAGATAAATGATAGAGGATCATACCCATATCCACACAGCGGGATACATAAATCTTTAAAGGAAAAATATGTGATATGTATTTCTAATCCAATACCCTGGATGAGATTTTCCACTATACCCACATGGGGATGAACCATGCAAACATTCCCTATATTAAGTACATAATGTGTTTCACTAATACCAGAACCTAAATACTCTATGCATGTGTTCAGTAGCTTATGTATATGTACTATATCCACCCTCATATACATTGTGAACGTTATTTCACTACAGCAATGACTGTGTTTCCAATACATTCCCATGCACCTTGTTGTTCTTGTGTAACATGGCCATGCCTATGTACATGGGTTGTTCTAGTATACCAGGCTATGTCCATGACCTTGCACAAATAGGTAGATTCTAGGATTCAAAAAAAAATTCGTAAAGCATGTGACATGTCACATGATGTGTGATATTTATATTTTCACATAGACACTATCCAATATATATGCATACCACGAGAGTAGTATTATTCCAAAAAACATTATGTTTACTTTAGCATTTCAAAATATTTATGGAATTAATCATATAGCATTACCGAAACCCCATAACCATTAGATCTAATATAAATCCTGAATATAGATATTGGATCTATATTTGACCAAGAACTAACCAACATCAATAGCCAGATATTGGCCACACATCTTTTCGAGTGTTTATTTTGTTCATAATGTGTCGATGAACCCCAAACCAACGAATGAAAAACACCAAATATGAAATCTTTAAATCCCATCATCCTTATCATCATAAATAATAAATCATAATCCAAATCCCAGATCAGATCAAATAGAAATGAACCAATGTGGAAAAGATATATTTCATAAGAATCTAGTTCTAGGTGTTTTCAAACAAACTTATAAATGAAATATTATCGATGATAACATGATTGACATGGAGAGAAAACCACACAATATAAATGTAACTACAAATAATTATATATTGTTTTTATTGTTTTAAAACTATTTGTAAATAAATTATTTAATACATTTAAGAATCAAATATTAACTAAAATATTATCAATTACAAATTTTAGGATGTTAAATATAGACCTAAAATCCAAACATTTAATAGTGAATTATATTTCCAAAGTTATTAATTTTTATTAGATAAGAGATAATAAAAAAAGGCATGAATCCTTTATAAAGAAAAATATCATAACAATGGATCGATCATTGATGAATAAAAATTTTGTATTATAGTCATTTGAGATATCAATAAACTTCGTAGGTGGTGAAAAACTCTTTAGTATCGATCATCAATGCGTGATACAATTTTTGGGGAGAATATATAACCACCATGGTCCAATGGAATGAAATATTCTTCTTATAAAACCCGAGTATTTTTTCATAAATATGTGTAAATAGATTGGGTTAGGTCGTGGAATTTATTATGGAATAAATTATTTATTTAACATATTTATGGGTTATTCTTCTCATTACCACTCTAAAACAAAGGCCCTAATGAACACCAAGGTTATATCACAGATAATATAGAACCCAAATTTAGTATTTAATGGAAATATTTCATTTCCAATATAAGAAACTATTTTGAATTTCTACCAATATTTTAGAAAAACATTCTTTATACGATATAATATATTAAACGTTAATATTTTATCAATGTCTTGGATCACAAAACACTGAAATATTAAACTGAATCTACACATGTCTATGAATATATTCATTAATATATTCTGCTGTTTTAAAAGGGGAATAATCATTTCATTATCTCAACTTGTAGGAATTTAATAATTAAAATAGAAATCCCTACAAAAAAGATGATAATGGTGAGATTGTATGCATTTTTACCATTCCCAGGTGTTTCCCTAAAGATTCTCAAGAAAAAACAGAGAATAAAATAAGATAATTACTCTCCTATGATAGATCTTCTCTTATTTATCCTTAATCTATACAGGGTAATATTTGGAGTTAGATCCAACTTCAATGTCAAACTCAATATATTCGATTATATACCACAATTCATAAACATAACACATAAACTATGACACAAGGAATATATAAAGATCTCAGTCTAACTATTTCAGTGGGGCTAAGTGGTATGCCACCTCACTGACCCTAAAAATGTCAAGAAAGTGTGAAAGAATATCTAAGATATAATTTCACCCAGGATAAATCACTACTGTTCTCAGGAAGGTGAGACCTTTAAGAACACAATGTCTTTTTCATCACAATCCAATGGACTCTTTAATTAATAAACAAAGGAAATCAGAAGGATATTGGAAGTTCTTGTATACTCCTTGATAATCTATAACTCTCTATCACTGCTCACCTAAATCAGGGGCCATGAAATCTATATCTCACTGATCATTACAACCTTATAGAAACCTAAATGTTCTATTGTATACATCATTGAATTGTTCCCAATGATGCTGCAGTTTTAAATTTTCGTATAAAAAATATACTAATTTTTATTAATCCTCCCAATTATATAAAAAGTATATAATGAAATACTATATCATTTCCAGCAGAACCTTAATGGTATAATCATTCTAGTAATTATTTTTGATAAATGGCATGCTTAACTTAAATTAGGTCAAACATTCCCCTATAAAATATATCTATAATCTTGATGTCAAGCATGAATCATGGAGTGAAATAAAAAATCAACGGAAATCCATGAATTTATACCTTATCCTTTTCAAATAATGTTCCCAAAGACTCAATGGAACTCTACTATCGCAGAACATGGAAGTGGGATGATAAGGTGGGATGTTCTTTGATCACACAAATAGAATAGTGAAAATTAGCTATTTTTGGAAGTCCCGCTATGATGTCCACGAATATAACATAAATCATATTCTTAGACACTTCAAGAGGTTTAGGGACGACCACAAGAACAAAGTGGCTAACCATCACCTACTAAAAACTATGTCATATAGATAAATCCTCAGTTATGAATCTCATTATTTCTAGCCACCATAACAAATATTGACAGATCGAATACATCTTATCCATCCTAGTATACACTACTAAGGAGATGTATGAATACCCCTCATCACCTCTTATTGAAATTTCATTAGTACCAATATTGATACCTGAAAAATGATGACATGATCCCCACCTATAAAAAATTATTATGGGGAACATTTATTGAAAATATGGTAATAAAGGTTCTCTAAATGGATATCTCCATTTTGAAACACCCAGAAAAAACTAAAGAAGAATAAAGTTAATAATTATGGGATAGAGCTAAAATTCTGCATCGTAATACTCCAATGACAATTACAGCTTGGTAATTTGCTATCAACAACTACAAAAAAAATATCATATTTAGAAAATATTCCACCACATACCCCTATAAAAAATTCAATAATCTCTTAAATTTATAATCCTATAAAAAAATATATCCCTCAAAACTATCTCAACAAAATATCATTATTTGAAAACATTTACATGAGACTGTTGTGATTACAAGAGATTATAATTCTCACTCCCGTAAAGTAGTGTTGAAATATATTTAGGGCAAAGACCACCACTATGAGATCTAAATTGTTGTTGTTAAAGTTATACTCATGGGTTCCTAGAAGTTATGACCAATTATAAATAATTTTCTTCCATTATATCATGATTCATCTTATCCTAGTCCCAGAGGTATCATAGAACACCACATACTCAACAACCTCATAGGAATGTTTCAATACGTGGGTGCTCATAAACCCCATCTATGACCCATGAATAGAATTTGGGCACTTCTCTATCAACAAAAATAAATTCCCATTTTAGGTCAAATTTTATAGTGGTTCCAAAATCCTAGATAATTATGTATAATACCAATATAGTCACATTTCAGTCTATGAAATATTTTCCTCCGAATCACTCTCTAAGGTGGTCCCATGAAAGAACCACCTTAACCATTGGTCCCATTTTGAGATGACATATCCATGATATTGAGCATATTAAAAAACAAAAAATTCAAGATTTATATTTTTTAAAATATTTTAATGTATGTCCATGACCATCCTCAAATGTTTCATTTGACCGTTAGCATATGTCTATTATACAAGGATATCACTAATAAAATCCATAACAGAAAAGTTAATGAAGGGATGAAAGATTCATATAATAAAACTCATGTATAATATTAAAAAAAATCAACACTAAAATGAGTTATAATAATCCTAGAATCCTCATAATTACTTCATTTGTATATCCCCAACTATAACATTGAGCTACAATTATTTCAACATATGGTCATTATTTGGGATACAACTTTCCCATATACACTATTTTATGTATCAAAAAATTCTTATAAGTGGATACATATTATTTATCATAACCAAATTTATGAAATGGTAATCAGAAAATAACATCAATTACCCATTCCGATTTTCAGTGAACTACACTAGGACAACCCATGGGGACACACTAGGTCAAAAAAACCATTCCTCTATAAATTCTCCAACTAATCATCATATCCTGAATATCGAAGTGGAAAATGTGATATATTGGAAAAGATATCACGATATTCCCCAAGATAAATTATATATGTTAATTGACCTTTTATTATGGAGGTAATCAAGTCACGTTCTCATGGAAGATGACCTCCTACCATGCCACCACTATATGGGGATGAAATATTATTAATTAAATTAATCCTAGATTAATAATAGGAAACTCATGAGTTAACAAATATATCATTTTAATTCTATTCCAATGTAGTTATGTCTATGTCATCATCTCAAAGATGAAGGAAAACAACATCACATGAAGTCAAATATACTGTATTCTACATCTGATGTACTTAATATATAAATGAACTATAGAGTGGAATCCCATAAATGAAATGAAATATTAATTCATAATCAAGTCCAAAATGGGATCTCAAATTAATATTTCCATTATGATTTAGGTCACAATTCATATAGAAACATACAATCATAGAATCCACATAATGGAATATCCATGGACAAGGGTTAAGCTAAAGGCTCCAGAATGATATCTATAACTCATTCCAGGGATGTGAAAATAAAATACTAGATCATGATTGTGTCTAGAATTATTAAAACTATAGTATTTTAGAAATTGTGTATACCCCAAATAATCCTTATAGACTTTGGTTTATATACCCATACTACCAACTGCTACCCATGTCAATGTCCACATGCTACTTGAGCCTAGTGCAAACTACATCGATGTCATGGATGATAAAAATTAAAACTTTAGCCACATAAAACTACACTCCCATAACATCTTCCATGTATGGAATTCTATGTTCCACAAAAATCTAGCTACTTGGTCTATGTATGCATTCAATTTACCATATACCTATCCAATATATGAAGGGTCACACAGTCCCGAATGAGATATTCTCACCCATCAATGGATTAACATCACCACTGCCTTGGATGATTGCTTCAATATTATGATACTCAATATTCAAAGGCATTATACTGTGATTTTCACAAAAAAATGTGTCACACACCTTGATCCCAATTCCCATCATTGGATACCAATTATTAAAAACTCATAACTACGGTTCCAATCTCCATAACCAATATTCAGTCTATGTTCAGTTAGAAAGATCCAGATGATGTTGCATAAAAACCACCCTCATCATTACAGGGTAACATTTTTTGAGAATATACCTAAATTAGAACTAAAATAGTTACCTCATCCCCTGTTTCAGTCTCTAAACTACAACATCTCGCAATTGATTCATAGAGGTGGGTCACTGTGACGAGGACCATCTGATCAGTATGTTTCTTATCATGGTAGAAAAATTATCTAACTTACTCAATTCAGACCTATACTACTCATGGGTATGGATCACACCAAAATAATATGGTTATTCATATATAAAAATATATATGTTCATTAATCCTACATACAACATTTTCGTCATTGTCAGGACAAGTGGATACTCAACTGGTGGGGGTAGTATTATATAACAACCCAGAGGTTCCACTTTCTTTAATGGCCCCTAAACTGAATCTTATTTACTAGGTGTATCATACATATTATAATTCTATATAATCTTAGATAATTTTCATCATGGAGTAATACATTAATAGACAAGATATAACACATTTAGATTGTATAGCTATATTGATGACATGTGAAGGATATTAAACCCACAACCCTTTTCTATATGGTTTATATTCAGATGTTTTAACTAAAACTATTTTCTATTTATAAAAAGGAAAAAAGGATAATAGAGTATTACAGAATGGATACATCAGCTATGACACCACCATTGGGTTCCATCGCCTGATAACAGTACTAGATACACATTAACAATGATCCCATATTTCCTATAATAGTCTCCAAAGTTAAAAAATCAATAAAATTTGGTTATAAGATAAACCTCCATTAAGACTAATAGAATGTGACCCATCCTCAGAGTTTCCACCTAACAATAAACTAGTTGATCGTGACACCACAAATTAACTTTCAATTGGAGAGGGGATAGGGATGAGTGTTGATTACGAATATCACACGCACGTGGGGCCTTATCCTTTGTTAATTGTACACGCTCACAAATATCCATGAACCATTAAAATTGATAAATGGAAGATAAAAAAATACCAGGATTATTTCATATAACTAAGTCTCACATCATTTTATAATAAAAGTATATGAATGATAATGGGAAAAATATAAACCCACCAATACTACTAATGATTCCAACCTACTGGTAAGAATCATATCTCTGAAAAGATAAGGATCATGAGACACAATACAGTTCAGCTAAAAAAACTTTTCTCCACCACCACTTTTTACAAGTAGATATCTATCAAAGGGATATTCATCCACATAAGTCATGACATGTGAAAAAAGAGACCATGAAGGGGAGTGTATAATTATAATAAAACAATAAAAATTGAACACACCAAACATAGGACATTAAAGAGTGGCATATCACAAGAAAGGATACCGTCAAACATGATAAACAAATGAAAGTTTCAAAGTCTCAATGTAATGTCAAAACAATAATAATATTATAGAATTATATTCATCTATTTAGGGTAATGATCATCTAGGAAAACTCACTACTCAGGTCATGAAGACACTAAAAATGCTCATATGAAAGGTTATTCATGTTGATCTTCACCTTGAAGTGGTTTTATTAGAACTCTATATATCATTATATGAATGTTTGGGATCACTTCATATGCTTGTGATTGATTTCTAATCCTATCTCGATTAAAAATATTGGATATTGATGACAGACCATAATATTCAGTAACATGATACATGACCCAACCTAGGGATGAATAACATATGATCACACCACAGTCTGCATAGAGGGATACCGATATCAATATATGAATAACTATTTGGGGGAATTTTTATTCTATTCTCGTGAGAGTATGTCTCATTATACCCTCATATGAAAAAAACGGGAACATATCGTATTAATTCTTAGCTATGTCACGATGAATGAGGGAACATACTAACTATTAATTGATATAAAGTGTGTGCATAAAGTACACGGTGTGTCCTAATAATCTAAAACTTACCCCCATTCTAAATCATGTTCTCAAACATGTTCTTGTATAATATGTCCATGACTATGTGGATAAGTTGTTACAATATACCTGGTCATGTTTCATTAATATAGTCATTCTCGCAAGTCTTAATCCTACATGTGTAACTTATTATTCCCATGTATCCGTATCGTGACTGTGTACACTGGCCATGTTCTTATACATAGTTCTTTCAATGATCATGCATCATGATGTAGATATTAGGATTCTAGCTATGGGTAACACGATGTATGAACTATCACGGAACATGTGATATAAATCTTTTCATGTAAACAGTAAACATCATAAAAGGGTTCAAACAATGTTTGGTCCCCCAAACTATATTTTTTGTTATTTTAGATATTCAAAAAAGTCAAAAATAACACAAAAGGCTCATGAAAACAATTATCACATATGTGTCCCACCACAAATCACATCATTAAATATAAAACCTATCATTGAACATGATTGATCCATCAAAGGTGGTTGGATTCCATCCACCCATATGTCATAATTCAATTTCAATCACACTGGTCTACTGAACCGCTAAACCACAAACAATGAACATCCAATCCAAACTCTGAATTTACCATCATTGTCATCAGTCCTTAATCATTTCCAAAATAATTGATCAGAACTGATGGAAATGATCTATTTCCCCATATATTGATTTCGTACGGATCTTGTTCTGTGTTTTGATAAATATAAAAATTAATGAAATACAAATGATAATTGTATGACGATTTTGAGGGATACAATTCAGAACACCTATGTGAGAATGAATTCAAACGATATTGTTTGGGTTGCATCCATTTATTGCATAATAAATTTACAATACATGTAATAATTAATGATTAACCCAAACATCATAAATTCCTAATTCTATGAAGATTAATATCAATAAAAAATCAAATATCGACTGATGAATAAACATTATTCAGGAAATTATTCATGTTATATATGATATAATAATAATGAGGATTAATATATAAAAAATAAACATTTTTGATTGAGATTGGGTTGATCGATAATGAGTATCAATTGAATGCAATTATTGTTGGTGAGAATGGAGAACACCTTTAGAATTGAAAATATCAATGTTACGGATTCTTGGATCCATGATCAGGTATTCATCCGCAAAGGCTCTCTACCCTGGAGCACTCAAATATAGTGGGTTATTAGACTAAATGTATCATTTTCAACAAATAAGTTTAAATATAGAAGGATCATACATTGAAATTAATAAAATGTATTTTTATACTTTTTATATTTCCACTCACTGCCACTTATAAACCAAGAACATGATTCATAAAATGGTCATTTCATTAAAAGGTAAACCCACATTCCAAATATATTTTTACTTTTTATTTTACCATCATGGAATCTATTTTTGTATAATTAAATTCATTGAGAAAAACTATTTTTGGTTGATATATTACATTTCATATTTTTTATATGATTACCAAGGCTCCCTAGACCTCACAATTGTTCACTTACTATGATGATATTATTTACTATTTCCAATATCTTATATGTTAAAAATAATTTCATTACCTAACCCACATGTTATACATGTGATAAAATCAAATAGAGAACCTACACAGTATAGATGAGATAAATAATTAAGATTTACCCAAAAGATATTCATATATATATATATATATATGATTAGTGGCCAAAATCAAATTTGGATATCCTATAGATTTATATTCTCTATTGGTGGTCATATCCCCTACTCATGGATACAGGTAGTGTGTCTTTGAAATCCAATGGTCATAAATATATGTCAATGGGAATTAGTTATATGGTAACATATCCTTAGAGATGTCTCTCTTATTGCGTCTTCTTCACATAAACAAGTATGACCTATCTATTGCGTCAATTATAGGACCAAATCATGGAATCAACATATATGGTGATACCTGAAATCATCACATCACATTTCTCATTATGCACCCTCTCCCTAGGGTCAACATCATAGTGGGACTCCCACATTTTTCTTCTATGTAGCATCTAAACCGAGAAACCTTATAAGGGTCACACAACGTCAACCTAATATCATATGTAAACACCTATAACATAAAGTAATAATGTCCATCTTTATCATAATGATGTCATATAGACCTCAATGGACTCCTAGAAAAATCCCACAAGGAATTTTTCCTAAATCTGTTTCTGTTTCTATGAAATCAAAAGGTCATAATGAACACACATCCCATCATCCATCCTCCATTGGTTCTATCAAACCTTGGGATCACATATTGGTTGGAGGGGGATATTTTCCCATTGTAATATCACATGAAAAATGGAATTATGAAATCACTTATTCTCACACGGATTATACATGCCAAATATCCCTGTCCAATGCTCACCTATACTTAGAAGCACCATTGGGAATGCATACTAAGGACCGCTACATATCAATCATTTTGGTTATAACCATCATTTTTATAACGTAATGAATTCATGTAATAATCAAGGCCTCAACCATCACTAACTAAGGAAATGATGTCGGTGTATAGATGTCCAATGTGACCCATAGAAACAATTTCAACTCATGCATGAAATTCAATTTTAATTTAACAATTTTAAATATATATATACTGATAACACTCATTGGAGAGAACACATATATCACCTGAATAAATAATTAATTCATAATTCCCAGGGAACTATATATGAGACAACCTACATCGAATGAAGTTATTTCCTACATTTTTGACCATATAATAGCTCTTACTAAGACCCATCAAATATAATTGACCATTAACAATTCATCAAAGGACCAAATTTAGGAAAAATATATCCAATAATTAAGTATACAGTATTTATAATTTAATTTAAAATTTTAATAAAAAATTTAACAATTATATAAATTTAATTAAATTTGGAATAATGATCTAAAACTCACCATGAAATATCACTACACTAATACCAACCCCAATTATACAAACATTGTCAATGGTTAACCACCAGTCATATATCGAGAAAAATATTAGACACACATTTCCGATTCAATTATACATTTAAATTAAATTATTCCTACACTTCAAAAACCCATATAATTATATAGATAAATAGAAAACCATAAATTATATGTATATAACATATTAGGATACCCTAATAGTTTTTTTAAATACCAATCATAAAGGTCTGATTCAGACATTCTTTTATGGAATCAAAACATTATACCCAAATTAAGGAAATAAAAATTAGAAGAAACTTCTGAAAAAGATAATATGTGGATGAAGGGTGATGAATGATAACATAAATTCAACGAAATACATATTAAGGAACCAAAAATATTAGAATGAATTATGTAGTATGGATGAAGTAATTATTTGGGACATAGTGTGGAGGAGAAAAGAACAATCCGCTAAATAAAATTCCATGGGAAATCTATATCTATCTCCTTTTATTTAGTTTTATGGTTGGAATTCCTAGTTATTGAAACCATGAACATACCATGAAGAAGGTAATACCCAAATACACACCCTCCTCAATGTTGGGCTACCAAATTAACAACTCTTTTCACTAACCATTAAAAATAAAATTACATTAGTAAGATAAAATTCACATGGTTTTTCTTTAATCAAGTGAAAAAAATGTTCCATGACCTAGGTATAAAAAATAATGCATTGAGGAATTTGAGATCACACATTGATTAGCCTTAATAATTCATTGACCATATAACTCAACCATGTTCCATAGAAAGTGAACTAGAATCCTCATCAAAGGAATGTTGATGCATAGTTTCTCATAAACCGTGAACCAAAATACAATGCACTCGAGACATAATACTAAAACAACATCAAAAACATTAAAAACCTCTTAATACACATTTTGTAATAATAGAAACCTCTAATTACTCAAAATAAATCCAAAAATATTATTTGGATATGATTTAAAAATCCGAATATTTATTTGGATCCCATATCTCAAAATAATGCAGCAATCAAATGGAAAATTAAAATTCATTATAACTTACCAAAACATATAGGATACATGTATCGATAGTCTCTAAGATATATCATTAAATTGAGAATATTTTATTGTGGGAATATGATATAGAGCTAAGTATCCATATTCATATCATGGTTCTTCCCCTTTCTAGTATGTGAAGGTTGAGCATCGGGTTCTAGGATGTTTTTTATAGAGACTGAAGTTCCCAAAGTAAAAGTGGGGGGACATATCAATAATGATATCGATAAGGATTCCATGTATCCAAGGATTGTATGAATTTATTTTTATGATAATTTACCATCTCACAAAATTAATCCAATTCCTATATATTATTGAATTTCATTCTTTAGATTCTACAATGAAAAGACATGGGGAATAAATACTGTGACCCCATGTGGTACTGAGGACCATAATATCCAATTGGGCTCCTCATGTTAAATCATGAATCAAGGGTGATATTCAACTTGTTTCGAGCCTCATGTTACTCTATAACACACCAATACACATAAAGATGGACGATTAGAATGATTAAACTATCTGGAAAATGGAAAATATATTGTGGGATTATATTATAGAGTAAGATGGATCATGGGTAATGAATATACCTTTTGATTACTTCACATAAAGAAAAATATACAAATATTCCATCAAAATGAATTTTCTTGAGGATTAAAATGGATTACAATATTGATTAACATATACTAGACTGACATTGGGGATATTACTATTCACAGAATAGATGTAGTATAGAGAATAGAGATCAAGTTTTTGGTGATTCAAGATATGTAGAAAAGATAACCATACCAATAAATGTCCAATTCTGATTGATGGATGACTCATTATAGATTATGTTGAGGATTATGAATTTATAATTGTTTATCCACATAATGGGGTTAAATGATTCAACCATGGGGGTATGTTATTACCTATGTTTATTTAAAATATTGAGGTGTTCAGATGAGTTGATGAGGTGTAATTAATATTCATTCATCCCCAATATCTTGAGAGGATACACTATTTTTTTGAGTATCATAAATCCATTCTGATCATCATGATTAATCTCAGGTGATTTATTGTGAGTTAGATATATAGGTTGATGGTATATTTTGGGACAATTTTTTGAGATCTAGGTTAATATATTCATGTAACTGCATGATAATTATATATCTTTGGTTTATGTCCATTTTTATAATGGTGGGTTGTTGGAAAGAATATATGAGTAGTGAAAAATTAAATCTTTACATACAATGTTTTTTATTGTATGATATATTATAAAGATAAATTTGTAATAAATTTTCTTGTTTTAGACATAGTTGTTGATGTTTTATACTTATGTGCATTTTCATCACAATTTAAAAAATCTGTTTAAATTGTAGAAAAATTTTAGTGGGGTATCTCAATGGGTTATTTTTCAATCCCCTTTCATTTATTTCAAATGTTTTGTTTTTATATCTCAATGATGAGAATTTTTTTTGTTGTATATGATATTAGGGACTATATTTATTTACCCCACCCCTTGTATTACCTTGTTCCTTGCAGACATTAGGAGGGGTGTTATGGGTGTTATATAAGGTAGAGATGAGTTTCTATAAATCAAAAGGGACACTACACCATTTAAAAGGGTGAAATGTTTTTCATTTAAGGTGTATTTTGATGATTTATCATAGAGGTTGTCCATGGTGTGGTTGGTAATTGATTATTGTAATGGTTTTCTATAAAGGTTATCTGTTTTGGAACTATGGTAAACCACAAATAGTGTAATTTTTGTGATAGTCAGTGTTTCACATGGGGATTCCACCTTCAAAAACTAATACAATAATTCCTAATTGGTTGTGAGTGTCTATAAAGTATGCCCCCCAATATGAAAAAAGGACGAGGGAACTGCTGAGGGAATTGGTCATTTTTCTACATTGGGGCATGGAAAGGATAAGTGTATAAGGTAGTTGATATGAAAAGGACCTATCACCTGCAATGATTCATTTTTTAGAGTTGAAATTTTATGGACCATAATTTTATGCATGATGAGTTTTGTTTAAAATAATTTCAATGATTTTTTTAAAATGAGTGATCCTTGGAGGTTCAAAGACTATAATAATGACCCCTTCATGAAATAATGAACCATTGGCTTAGTGAATTTCATTATGGCATGTTGGAGGATGTTTGAGCCTCCTCTATAAATTATGAGAAAAATACACCATTTATTATTTTATATCATTTCCATTAGTGCCCAAGTCATGTCCTTTATATCTCAATACTATTTATCCACCATCACGAGAGTCTGAAAACCATTTAACACTGTATCAAAGTCTTAAACCAGAGTGATATATCTCTTATAGGCATATTTTATTAGTATAATTATTTTTATTTCTATCTTGATGTGTGTTTTTATGTAGTATCCCAAATTTTTATTATGTTTCATGAAAAACAAGATGGTGTTTTTCTATTCTTAGGCTCCAGTAGGGTTCCCTTAAGATTGGTGGTGATGAGTCCTTAATTATAAAATTTTTAAATAATGATTTTTTAAATGATTAATAAATATAGTTGATTCAGGAAACCGTATTTTTTTTTGGCAAAATAAAGAGATGATGACAAATTTGGTTTTCTTTGTAATTTTTATGAATTAACCTAATGAATATAAATAATTAAGAAGTTAGACAATAAAATAGGGATGTTTTCCACATGTTCTTATGTATATTCTTATGTTATATATTGTGATATTATTTCTCTAATATAAATTTTTAATGTATTAATTACTATTAATTAATATGGTGATAATGGATATTGATAATATATTGGAAGGAGGTGTGGGGTAAACAATATATTACATGATAACTAATTCTACGTACAAATTGATGAATTGTTTCATGTTTAATTAATTATTCCATGCCCATTATTACTATGGGTTTATTTCTCTGAAATAATTTTATTATTTTTTGTTCAAAAAATCTAAATAACTCTAATTATTTAATTTTTGTTAACACCCAAAATAAAAAATCTGTTATTTGGATAATGTTTTTGAATTTATTTTTTCACTCTCGCTTATTGTAAATATGCCCGAATGGAATGTATTTTTTGTTTTTGTTTGAGCATGGTTGAGATATGGTGTTAAAAAGTTATTTTGATTATTTTCATTTATTTATGGCCATAATTGTTCACAGAAATGGTCATGTGGTTAGTTGAGAAAGAAAGAGACCAAGTAACTTATTATAGTCATGTAATGTGGGGATTGTTAGTGATTCCTGATGGAATGATATGGAATGAAAAAAAATATCGAAATTGAGAAATGGATAAAAAAATTAAATGGAGGGTTAATAATTAAATTTTTCTATGATATAAATAGTGAGGAATGGAATTGAATGAAATGGGAAAAATAGATACAGTGGTTTTCTTATGAGTGGTTTGTCATTAAATTTTGGAAATGGATAAAATAATGAACCTATTGTGTTTTTTAACAGTAATCCTATTATTGGGTTAATAAATGAATCAATATGAAAATAATGACTGGATATTTAATTTTCTTATGAGATATAATTATTTGGTGTTTTGAGTAATAAATGGAAGAAACTGATGTAGTAAGGTTGTTGTTTTCAGTTTAATGTGCTAGTGTCAAAGTGAAGATTGTGGATAATGATGTTGGTTATAAGTTTGAATACATTTGATGGTTTTTATTATGACTGTCTATTAATTTATTATATTATTATTTTCTTAAGGTCGCCACATTTGTAATATAACCCTAATAATTCCCAATCGTTTTCGGTTTTGGGTATTTTCCCTAACACTTTAGTAGGTGAGGATGGATGGTTGGCTACCCTCTCTTCCATTATTATCATTTAGTTGTAGTTCACAGAATAGTTTTTTAAGATACAATAGGGTGCTATTATTATTTGGTGTAAATGCATGGTAAGAGGATAGAATTATTTTAATTCAATTAATTTTCATGAAACCCTTCTACTCATGTGTTATGATGTGACAGATATGGATGTGATGAGGTTGTTATATTTGGTTGTAACGATTGGTGGGTGTTGATAGTTATAATATATTGTTATGATGAGGGTTATGATAAACATGGAATGAGAGAAAATGATTTCATATACTGGGGAATGAGTGATGAAAAAGATATGGAATTTGGTTATGGGGTACATATTATACATTCTTCAAAGATAAAATTCATAGTGACTTGTCACTTTTTTTGAGTGAGCCTTCGTGAGGCTTATAATTGGTAGTTGTTCTAATTGTAACTTTTTGGTCCTTCTAATTTTTCACTGGAGAATTTGTATTCCCTTATCATACATACATGATATGTTATAAGAAAGATCCAACAAATTATATGTTTTGTGTTCAACCAAGTATATATAGTGTATCTTATGTTATCATGGGGGATTTTGTAGCCGAGATAGGCCTTATTGGATGGGAGTGAAGAGTTTATATTTTTTATATAATTACCCATTAATCAATTACGTAAATATTATTAGATTTACGTGAATATTTATTACATTTCACAATAGTACACACCCAATAACTCTAATAGTTTATTATCATTTTATGTTAGACCCATAATTAATATATTTTGTGAATGATCATATATATCTCGAACTAATACCTCCTCACATTGTACCATTTTTAGAAATATAATTTTTAAACCCATTAATTATATCCTATGGACGTGGAAACATAAGAAATGGAGACCTTATATACTCAGTATCGATGAATATCAGAGATTTATATCAATGATTATATGGGATCATGACATAAACATAGGTGTATGAGAGAATGATAAAAACTAAAAAACAACTTAATAATTAATAAAACATAAATCACAAGTCATGGTATAGGTATTTTTATAAAAATATATGAGTTATAAATGTGTATAATCATCAATAATAAATAATAGTTGATGAGAATGATAATAATGATAATATATGGGTTTTTGAATTACCCATTGGAAATGGAGTGGATGATTTTCCAAAAGATTATGTTTTCAAAATTGAAGTTTACGTTTTAGACTTTGGAAAGTCACTTATAGATTTGGAAAAAGATCAAAAGATATTAAAATAATAAATACTAATATGATAGAATATTTTAGGCCATGTATCGTGTTTAATTAATGTTCACATCATTATGATTTAAATTTGAAGTCATAAATCATACTAGAAACCCAAAATTGTATTTTCACCATTCACTAAAAATAATATATTTTAATAAATTCAAAAAAAAATATCCCTAACATAATATTTATGTCATGATTTAAAATATAATACGTACTTTATCAAACTAATCCTATAAATCTGATAATAATAAATTATATATATATAATTCATTATGTATTGAAGAACATCATATTTAGAGACATAATTATTTTTGTCAATTATGAAAATTTCAAAGGAAATTATATAATCATTTTTTCATTACTATATAAATAATTTTTTATAAGGAATATGGAATTAAAACAAATATTATTAAGAATACATTATGTTATTATAGTTGTTTATATATTTTCTAAAAAAACTATTATGTTTTATTTACATCAAACATTCAATTTACCAAATTGGTTTTACATAGAAAAAATTATTAAACAAATTTCTATGAAAATATGACTAATGGAATGAACATTTTATTTATAAATATGAAATTTAAATTCATATAAGTATGTCTGGGAAACCAATAGCCTTATTAATACTGAGTAAGATGTAAGGGTATAGTGTGAATCAGTGAAAGTTTCATATGGTGGATCCACTAACATTAATAATGTGGTAACTTACAATAGTATTAAATTCTATGATTGTATTTTTTTTTTCAGGCCTCTATTGTTTATTCTTGACTTTTTCATCATCGTGGGTGAAAATTATGATTCTACCTCCCTCTCTAGATCTAAAAAATTAATTTTAAACAATGTGACTCTACCTGTTTTGGAGATAGTTTCTACATTCAATTTGAATTATTCTTTATAATTACGACATTTGAAAAATATTAATAATGGAAAAATAATTACCAAATGTTATAGTTCAATATTTCCAAATGGAACAATAGTTATAATGAACAATGATCATATTTAACTAATATTCTTGTTATTTATCCTATGGTCACATTTCTTCTCATAAATAACACCTCATTCATCCACAAAATATTCATCACAATTCATCCTAATGTAATATTTTAATTTTCTAATATATTTATAGGTTTAAAAATATTTGGTTAAATTGGTATATTGTTTTCCATGGGGGTGAAGATTCTAGAATATAGGGAGATCCATATTTTTTCATTTAATATATTTTATTTTATTCAATTTTAAATGTTGGAATTTTTATTGGTATCATAGATTACTAATGAAATGTTTTTTAACGATAAAATTTTTTTAGTTACATGATATTTTTAATGAATAATATTTTATATTATATAAAAAATTCTAAGGAAACAAATATAATTTAAAAATGTTCATTTGTTACATTCTTCTCATCTTTATAAATTTCATCCAACAAATTTCTATTCTTATTCTTGGTTGAGAATTGGGGATGTTAATTTTGATTCACAATTTCCTAGGGTTACCATGGTTCCAAATAAAACATATGGTTCCTCAAGAACAAATTTTCAAGTTATGTTTTATATTGGGGAAGATATTTTTCTTTACAATCCACGATTTCGACTAGCTACTCATCATAAAGGAGGTCATGTTTATATTATTAAATTTATAGATTCAAAATATTTGAGGGACCAATTATATAAATTATCATGATAGAGATATATAATAAATCATGAACTTGAGCCCAATTTTTTCGAAGTTCTAGCCAATATTCTAGTTCACCTTTGTGATCAAGGATTCCAAAGGGACCAATGTACCAAGGGCTAAGATGCCCATTTTTTCCAAAATTCATGACTCTCTTTCATGGAAATATCCAAAGGAAAATATTGTATCCAATATCAAACACAAATCCCCTTTTATGGTGTTAGTATATATATCTTCTTCCAACTTTGCCCATCTTTTATAATTTTTTGGATGAAATGAAACTTTTATGTCACATCTTTCCCTAGATTATTACCAAGTATATTTCCAGCACCAATATCATTCGAACATGAATGATTTCTATATCAATTAAAATATATATATTCCTATAGTTATATTTTAATAGTTTAGGGAAATATTTTATTCTATAATAACTCAATTAAAGATTGGTGTAGACACCATCCACTGTGAAATTCCATAAAACATGTTCTCAGCATGTCCTTAGGTGTCAAAATAGTCCATTCATATTGGTAATTTCTTTAGAGCTGATAGGACATAATGAAATTGAATTTAGTATTCATGTTATATACCTATAACTAATTTTTATGTGAACCCTAGATCATGATTATATATGATTGAATGTGTAACCCCATAAAATCTCACCACCTTATTTGCTTATATAATGCAATATAGGTCTATAGAACAATCTCGCTAAATATAAATGAAATGAGAAGTCATGGTTTGTTGAAATACTATAGACCATATCACATTATTTCTATTGGATATTTATTGGATTCCACTATCAACTTCCACTGTGAAATTTCTCAGCATCCATGTTTGTATTGGTTGTGTTTATAACACCCCTTATGTACGTTGTCACTCCACCTTCACTTGTTGTCCCACTAAGTACCTTATAGGATAGTTGTGAATATTTCTTATCATATTATCACATCAATAAAGACCAATATTATCCCTTTGAATTTTATTTCTTCTAGGATGTATAGATAATGTAAATATTAGATTTGTATCCATGGGAACCTTCTCTCTCTCTAAGATAAATGAGACACGTATCCATGTATGAAATTTAAAAATTTATTACTGATCAATAATTAACATAGGGAACATCTAATTATATAAAACCAATATCCTAATTTTTTTTAAAATGATATTCTCTTTAATCAATCTTGATCATCCCTAAAAATTATGATTGAGAAATAGATAAGCTATTTTTAATGATTTTTAATCCATTTTGATTCCCATTTACGACCACAATAAGAAATTGTGAAATAGACCTCCTTGAATACACATAATTTCTAATACAATAATGTATTTCCAACTAAATTCATTAACAACTTTTTTTCTATTCTAATGTGATAATCAATGGAACCATCATAGTCTTTAATAAAATCAATCCATATTTATTTTATCATGTTAAATTAATTTTATGTGATCATATAACTCAATACATAGTGATTTTTATATATTATAGTTATTCCAAGAATACATTTCATCTATATCTGAAGAGAAACAATGATTGTATCTAACATTAAGTATTTTGTAAGATAGTTTTTATCAAGAGTCTCTAAATATGGATATGCATAAGCAATCACTATGTCAGTTTGAATGTGGAAACACCATGGCCCATGAAGATAAGAATAAATAGAAATATAAAATCCCACTATTATAGTGGTTATATTTAACACATGTGAGTAACAATTCTCTTATTTAGTTATATTAATCTTTTTTCACACACATTTTTCAGGATGATCTTATCTCGTATTAAATTTAACTTTGATATATGATTATAATATTGTGGTGTATTTTTCACTAACTTACTATAATATATTTCTAAACTATGGAATCTATGAATGATAGTTACTATATTAGGATGATACTACTCCTTTATAGAGTTCTTCATAGACTAGTAATTTTGTATTCCTTAATTGGATAGAATTTCCCCAAAGAATGAATCATTTTTAATGGATCTTCACATTGCCTAAATATTACAATTATCATCTCCTTTCTCATTGATTTCAATGTAACCCTTATATTATTCTCAATATCCTAAAAAATTGTAATATATAATAATATATTCAATAAAAACTAACATGAATTTATAATGACATTCTTTAAATAATACATTCATCAAATCTATAAATATAATATGAGAATTATTCAGGACGAAGTACATAGAAACCAACACATAATTCCCATATATTATTTAGAAGGATGCCTTTATAATATCTTAATTCCCCATCCATAAACTAAAATATATAAATAATAGGTCAATCATGGGGATGAATTTATCCCCATTAAGATGGTCAAATAAATTATCAATCCAGGGGGGTACATGTTCATCACTGTGATCTCGTTATCTTCTCTATAATTAGTAAAGAGTAGAATTGATCTATCCATATTCTATTCAATGATAAAATATTCTCCCAAAGGAGAAACACACAGATGTATAATCTCTTCTCTAAAATATCTTATTGTTATTATGTAATTACCATATATCCACATATTTTATTCTACATGAGGTTTTTTGTATTGGCTTGGATCCATGTATGAGTTAAATAGACAAATCTATCTATATTTATAGCTGAGGTCCGTGTACCTCTTCCAAAAATACATCATTGTAATCTAAAATGATTGTGAAATTTTATGTCCATATACTTCCATTTATATATCCATCATCACCAATACTCACGTTAATGAATACTATATGTGGTTATTTTAGACAAATTTTAAACTGAGATATCTGCATTTTGAAACTAGCTATACGATTTCCATTCATAGATATTGAATTTCGACTTCTCGAATAGTTTTCTTCATAATTATACATTGAGAGTAAATCCATCCCAATTATTATGTCCAATTGTAACATTTTAATGACTAATATATTTTTGATGAGATTATACCCACAAAAGTCATCAATATAATTTTATAGAATATTGATGTATGGATATTTACTCTAGTAGTATTGAATAATAACTGTACAATTAGATACTCAATTACCTATTATCTAATCTTTTCAAAAAATGAATGAGAAAATGGAATTCATAAAACCATAACCAAACAATTTAAATTATATCTTTGGCATAAAAATATGTGTAAATGCAACTAAATCTTTTTGAGACTATACATCATCAATAATGATACAAAATGAAAAAACATTCTCCCTTGGCCTTAGTTAATGTTTATGGTCATTTCCATATATTATCATATTATTTAGACAATGATTGGGAAATATTCTAGTATTTTCATATAAAATGAAATGAACATCATGCCATGATCTCACCATATTCCCATTATATTTAGTGTAGATAAGTTGGAGATTTACATAGCCATTGATGTTTCAATATATACTCCCAGACCTCCCACACAGGAATCACTCTACACTCTATTTTACGATGTTTCCCAAATGCTTCTTCGAAAAACAATTCATGTGGGAAGCTTCACTTTCATTCCACCCAATACGTTGTCTAAATTATACCACGAGTTTGGATCCATTTATAACAACTTTTGATTCAATAAATGTGACCAATACATCTCTTGAGACCCCATTTTGACTATCTTATAACTCTTCACTATCTCCTCAAATAATATTTAGTGACAATTTGATAAATTATTCTATATATGGGTTATCTATCCACCAAATAATCTATCAACGTTTACCTTAGGAACCATAAAAAAGCTAGAGGTTTATTGAGAAATTATTCGAAATATAATTTCCTGGGTTCCAACTAATTAATTTTCCATATTATTACCCTCTATAAATTCCCTCTCACAATTTTCTAACTATGGGGGAAAATATTTGTTGAAAATTATTCCCCTGAACACTCCCCACCCTATAACAACAATCTCCCTTTATCTGTTTGTGTTTTTAATTAGTGTCCACCATTGATTATCATCTACTTATGTTCATTATACTTACTTTTTTAATTAGTGTATCCCTAAACATTTGATTGCCGAAATTAACTTTTATATATCTTTAATCAATTGTAATGCAATAAATGGGTAGATATATCTGTTAAAATAACATAGTTGGTGACACATGAAGGACTCAACAACAACTTGTTCCCTATTATGTTAATACTGTCCCTTAACTAGATTAAAATTAAATTTATATGAAATTATTTTTTTATTAATCATCATCTTGAATTTTTCAATTCCTTTATTCATAATGTTAGGATGTCTATCACAACATGTTTTGTTTCCCTCAACTTTTATTCATTTCCTCCAATTTCCCTCAATTTTCTATTCGACGAAAACCTTGTTATAAAAAGATTTTCTTATGATAATATTATAATTATAAATCTCTTTTATATTATAAAATATAATTCTTATGTATAATATTTATTAATATCCCTTAAAAGATTTAAAATATCTCTATTACCATCATAACTGTTCATAAAATGATTTTGATTAACTAACCATTTCCCCTGGAAGTGTCAAAAAATGTGGGAAGCAAGGCCTGTTTTCCTACACCCATTATTTATCGACTCTAGCTCAATATAGTGTTTTTGGTTTTGTTACCCATAGGTAGATATGTTACATATCCACATCAAAATATTGTGTCTAGACTAGTATATCATTTCGTGGATACCACATGCATAAAACAAGACAAAAATTCCCGGATAGTCACCTATATTTAAACATTTCTCTATTGTTCATAGTAAGAATTTAATTTCACAATTTAAAAAAATTGCAAAACCTTCCTTTGATAAATACTATGGAAGCCGACCATTTTATTACATAAGGATTTCATTACATTAAAAAAACATGTTATTTTAATTATTATTTTTATGGAAACTAAGAAAATAATATATTAAAACAAAAAAAATCTTCTAACCCATGTAAGACAATTCTTGATGTGTTCACTATAATATAATTTCACTGTATCTCATATATTGGGGACATACAAAAAAGGTAAGGGGTATCCATGAGAATAATAAAAATATATTCAATGGGGAGATTTAGCATGTGATCTCGAGGCATATCAATAAGAACCTATTGCATAAAAATGTAACATGATCAAGATAAATTGAGTCAAATCATAAAAAAAATTCAATCACAACATAGAATTTTGGATACAGCCTTTAAATGAGAGATTCATAATCACATCACTAATCATTATCACCATTGTGTCATAATTCAAAATTACCCTTGTTATTCTCAAAGTTATCATATTACATGTGTTCTTTGGAGAATAATCCTTTATCCAATGCATTTTTCTTATATTAAGGACAAATTTTAATATTTATTAATTTCTTTGAGAAAAATATATCATAATAAATAATTTCATTAATAACCATTTTAGAATTAAGAACACATTTTTTATACAAAATCATTGGATATAAACGTGCACCAGACATAATAATTACATAATTATTTAACTAAATAGAGGGAAAATGGGGTTTACATATGTAAATATCTATAAAAATAAATTGTTTTTATTATATTTTTGAAAACCCATATCAAAGTATGTAGTTTGTTCATTCAAAATATAATGATATATTATGTAAAAGATAGAATTTGTGAAGTAAGTATTGTAGTGAGATTGGTATAAAACATCAATTTAGAGAAGGTTAAAATTGGGGAGAATGAATGTAACCAATAGATAAAAAATTATTTTTGACGTAAAGGTATGATAAAATGTGTATGAATGACAGTAAAATTCAATTTATATAATTTATATAAGAATTATACTTTATTGAAAAGAAGATGATGGGAATCCTTCACAGTGAAGAGTTTATCTAAATCTTGTGGATGTAACCATGTGGGATTACTGACACCATGGGGAGACTATTTGGGAGAAAAAATGTTCATAACATCATAGAGGATAAATTAAGAGTGATGGGTATGGATAAATGGGTGGGAATTTATAGAGAATGGGGTGGAATTATTTATCATTTTCCAAATATAAGACTTTAATATCAATGTTTTGGAAAATGAAAAACAATGGGATTACCCATAGGGTTTTTGGGGTATTTGAAATTTTGTTCTCATTATTTGATATATTATTTCAATACTTTTGAAAAAAAATAAAAAAAAATTTCTATATATTTAAAATTATATTTTCCCCAAAATAATTTTTTTAAATCAAAATTTAAATCTCATACATTGGAATACCACTAATAGGTTTGGAAAATGATAAAAATATATCAGAATAAATAATATTAAAAAAATTAAATATTTTAGGTCTATATTGTGGTTAATTAATTATTATATTTTAGTACATAAATATGAATTTATAAAATATATTTAAATCCCAAATCAATATTATAAATGTTCATTGAAAATTACAGTATTTTGGATAATTATAATGAAATCACCCAACCATTATTTTGATGTACTAATTTAAAAAATAATATTTATTCTATCATATTAATAGTATAAATATGAGAATTTTAATATATAAATATAATCATTCTAATTTATTGAAAATATATATTTTTAAGAGATGATAAAATTTTTGACTCTTACAAAAGATTCAGAGATCATTATTAATTTATTTTCATACATATATTCAAATATAATTTTGGAAAATTATATTTCATTAAAAATATTATTTAGAACAACAGAGGTTATTATAAATTTGTACACATATTCTAAAAATGTTTTGTTTTATTTTTATACAAAATAAATTTATCAAATTTATCTTACATAATAATATATTTCATAAAATAAAATTGAACTCAAAATAGAATTGGAGGAATAAACATTTTATTTATAATAATTATATTAAATTAATGTAAATGAGTCCTAGACATGCGATCCATTATTACAACCGCATACTCCCCATGGGTAAGGTGTAAAATGTTGGAAGTTTCATTGGGTTTCTCAGATGTCATTGACCAAGTAGTAATCTTCACTAACATGAACATCTCCAGTATATAATTTCGTTCTCACTTCACATGTCAATGCTTCACATTGGATCAATCAATGGTAAACCCTAATGATTCAACATCCAATGCATGATAAAAAAATGGACTTCACACATCAGTACTATACTAGATGAATATATCAATTATCCACAATTCATAAATTATCCTTTTTAATTACTACTTATAATTACTAGTTAAAACTATAATGTTATTACCAAGGGATATAGTTTCCAATATAAGAATAAACCAATTTTTATATCAACCAATGATCATAATACTATTCCAATGGTCACATTCTTCACAATATATATCACTACATTATTGTACACAATATTCAAATCCATTCCTCAAAATGTTATCTTTTTTTTCTAAGTTGTTTAATTTTTTAATAATATTTTTTTATTTATATTATTTTTACCATGGGGGATATGAATGCAATATATAGTCTCAGTCCATATATCACCATTTTAGATTTTTTAATTTTTTAAGTTGTAGTGTGTTCCATTTTTATTTGATTTATAGCTGAATAATGTAAGGATATTGATTAATGAGATAATTTTTTAATGGGTCCTCTATTTTTTTATATATTTATATTCTTATATAATATAACACAAATTTTTTTGGATGAAAATATCATTTATAATTTCTAGTTTATTACATTATCCCCCCTATTAAAAATTTCATCCATACAATTTGAACTCATATATTCAATTGGGAATATTTTAGGGAAATTATATTTCATATATTCGACTAGTTACTATATCGAATGTTTATACATATGGAATTTATTAATGTGGTTTAAAAATAAAAGATGCTTAACCCCAGGTACACTGGACACTTTCAAATTCATGATTGTATAAGACCAGTGTCCTTTCTGACAATACATCGACCAAATATGGGTCATCTCATTGATGTATTTAATGTATATTTCTTAATTACATATATTACTAATCTATCACATATACTAAATAATAATGGGGTACAAATGGAAGTTGACCTATATTATGTGGAGAAATTGGTGGAAATCATGGTACATGGAGAAAATATTCTACAGAATAAGAAAAATCATATTATAATTTTTTTTGACGAATAATATTTATGAATAGGTGAAATGTGAACTTGTGGAAAAAATGAAACCACTTTATCCTAAACTATTCTTATATGAGAACATGAGTTTAAATTTTAAGGGAGAAATTTCAAAATGGAGGATTTTAGAAGGTTACAACCCATGATTTTTAAATGATATTTGTTTCATGATAAAATTTGAATTATATATTTCTAAATTATACATGTATAGATTTTATAGAAACAAACAAATTATATAAATAATAAATATCATTGAATTTTTTAGAAATGAAACTATTGAAAATTCCAACATTTTAATTGGACATGAACTTTAAATTAGAAAACATAAAATTGGAAAATATGTATCGAAACGATTTGCAAGAAATAATGCCCACATGGAAACATATTTTAAATTAATGAATATATTATTAAAACTGAAAAAATATTAAAAAATGAAAATATATTCTTAGTATTAATGTAATTTAAAATTTAGTGGAAGAATGAACTGGTATTTATAGGGTGAAATGTGAATATTGTAATTGTTATATGACCATTGGTCAAATATGACTATTGGTAAAATATGGCCAATTGTAAATATAGTCAATAGTTTATTTGACTATTTGGAAATATAACCACTGGTTATAATTTTACAATTATTATTATTTTTTATGTTGTAATGAAAAAGGATAATTGATGCAAAAAAATTAAATTGGTAGACACAACAAGTAGGGGAATGTATTTTGAAGCCCATTTGTATGAAATGTGAAAAGAAGTATCGTCACTAGCGTTGACCCTTGACCTAGAACATTCCATTAATTAAAAAGATAGGCTTTAATAAATTTAAATGTAGGTTAGTTAATGTTAGTGTATGTTAACAATATTTCAATCTTAGCTGACACACCACAAGAAACTACCACCATCACACACCAAACCCATAAGGGGTACACTAGTGTAATAAGTTGTTATGTCTCTAGGTGATAGTTGTATAAATAATAATTTCAATTATAAAAATAAAATTGATATTCCTTCAATCCCATTTTGAGAATAACTATTTTAATAAAATATATGGTTCTATAAGAACAATATAATAATATAATTATTGGACAAAAATAAAAAATAATTGGGTTTTTTAAAAATATTTAAACATTCATAATAAAATTAAGGTATTATAAATACTATTTAATTTAATTAAATATTCTTTGAATGAAATATGATTTTAATATAAATGTAAAAATAATTTTATAATGTCATATGAATTTTTATATGTGTCTAATATTTGACAATGTTTAAAAAATGGAAATTTTTCTTTAAATAAGTCTTTTTAAATTTAAAATATATAATTCCCCAAGATAGAGATTTATTTGGATAATATAAATATTATATATGAACTCATCACAATGGTATTATGTTAGGGTAAACTTTTTAGATTTTGATTGAATAAATTATTTTTGAGTGACTAGTAAAAATTTATTTGTGGCATTATAAAATGATTTTTGACTTAATATTTATGTCATAATGAGGTAATAATGAATTAAAAAAAATATAATCTAAAATATATTTATTATTATTATTATATATTTTAATAGTTTTTAATCAATTTCCATACGTGTTTGTGGCTTTCCAAAGGCTAAAATGGAATATTTGACTATAGAAATATAATTTTCTTCAATAATATACCATTCCATGTCCAATAGCGTATTTAAAATGGTGTTTGGTTCTAATTTATTAATATAACCTCAAATATTTTTAAAATATATGAAAAATGAAAAAAAACTGTGGGTAATCTAATGGGTTTTATTTTATAAAACCATGATTTCAAAAACCAATATTTGAACATTATTAAACATGCCCTCAAATTTTGATATAAATTAATACCAATTTATCCTTTTAAAATCACTCCCAATCCATCAACTATAGATATAAATTCATTTTTGATACAAAAGAGTCCCCCAATGTTTTTTTAATTAACCTGTTTTCATACTCATGATTTATGATTAACTCTTCAATGTAATGGAATCCTAATTATCTTCATTTCCATTAGTGATATTCATTTTGTACGTCTCTTAAAAGATATGATAATTTATTTTCATATTCTATTGATCATATCCTTATTGATAAAACAATCTTTATCCATGAGAGATATTATATATCGTTCATTTTAACCTTTTCAAAGTTCTAATTTGATACCTACCAAGCTTATGAATTACATCTAAATTTCCCTCCTTAACTTGGGAAATATTTATAATTTTAATCCCAAAACATCTTAATTTTACATTTTAATTCACTATGATTAAAAAAATTATTGTTTGTTTCAGGTTTTTACATATATAACACCATCAATCCCTTTTCATTAGTTAATAATTGTGTAACGATCATGCTGTTTAGATATTTTGTTTCCATGATTTTGATATGATTCTCATTCTCTATTCTCCCTAGGTTATTAATAAAATGATTTTTATTATCTATGTTTCTCAAAATAATTAATATATTTGAAGGGTGCACCTAAATAGAACAAAAATTCATTGGGTAAATAATTATCTCTAGAGATGACCTGTCTTAAAATACCTAAGGGAATAATGATGTTAATTATTATTAATGAAATGATAATGATAAACTGTAGTGTTATTTTTTTGAAAGTATAATTAAAATATTATAATCAAATTTATATTTTAAGATTCATGTTATTTTTTCTATGATATTTTACCTGATATCTTGATGATGTTATATTATTATACATCATGTTCTCAATGACATGAATTAGGATAAATTAAAAAGTCATCCCCTACTAATTTCTCTAAAAGGGTCATGATATCTCCTTTCCTTTGATGAAGGAAACTAGGATATGTGATGAAGTAATGTTAATTTTGGTTGAACACATGATGAATTCATTAAGTTGGATTAGAATAATGTTTTATGTTATCTTTTATTGTGTTCCATATTTCTAGGAAAGTAAATGTTAGAAGATCCTATGTTTTTTTCAATATATTTATAAGTTCAAGTTATAATAAAAACGAATAATAACACGTAATTTAAGATAAAATTGAAATTATTCATTCATAATCACATACAAAGATATATCACCAAATTTTCATAAATCAAAATACCAATTTTTTTCACCATGGTATCAAAAAACATTTAATCTCTTGAGACACTTTTTATAACCAATGCATTGGATTACTATAAAGGAACACCCTTCATATGTCATAATTAATATGAGAAACAAATATCAAAGAAAAATTCATTAATAAACATTGGAGAATAATAAATTAAATTGTTATCAGAATCATGGCATATTAATGATCTTAAATATGTGTTCATTACATCACTCCTAAACAAGAAAATGTGAATCTGGGTTTCATATATTTAAATACCCAAACCAATAAATAATTTTATCAACTTATTATTTAATACCCATGGAAAAATTATAGATTATTGAATTCACAGTATAATAATTTCTCGTCGAAAAGATAAAAATTTAGAAGTAAATTCAGTAGTAAATCATTATATATCATGAAATTAAAAAGTGTAAAATGAGAGAGAAAAAAAGAATAAAATTAATAAATAATTATTTTAAATGACATGGTATGATAAAATAAATTATAAAACAAAATTATATATAATTTAAAATACATAAAAAATGAAAATCTCTAATGGAAAATTAGAGGGTGAGAATTTCGTTACCTTTAAGCCTTTCCCATAAATCAAGAGGATTGAACCATTGGGGTATAAGACCACCTTTGGGGGACATTATGGAAGATAAAATTACCATAAATTCATAGAAGAAGGAATTGGAGTGAGGTGGAAATTTGAAATTGGGGGGTATTTATTGAAAAATTTGAGTAATTGTTTAATAATCTCTTTATATAAGTATTATAAGTCATAATTGTGTAAAATGTTGAAACATTAGACTTCCTATGTTTTTTCTCATTTCTTTTATAAATTTTTGTGAATTATTTTGATATTTTAAAAAATTGGATTGAGGAGCCATTTATAAAACATTTTGGGAGATGTAAATATACATTTTCCACAAAATTATACTTTTAAAATCAAAATTTTAATTTTAGCAGTTATAAATTCAACTATATTTTTCAAAATTGATTAAAAGTTATTATATGACATATTATTAATAATATAAGATATTTTATGCCTTTTATTGTAGTAAATTAATTATTAAATAATTATGACATAAATATGAAGTCATAAAATATACCAAAACCCCAAAAAAATTATTTTTATATTCACTAACGAATAAAATATTTTTAAAAAAATATCAATAAACACTCTAACCTGTTATAAATGTGTAGATTTCAAATATAATGTTTTTTTATGAGAATAATTTTATAAATATAATAATTTTAACTTATAATTATCAACATACCTATTTAGTGAAAAAATATATTTTTTTAAGACATAGTCAAATTTTGGACACTAATAAAAATGTCTTATGAAAATAAAAATTATTTTTTTATTTATATTTAAATAATATTGATTTAAAATATTATCTCATTAAAACACATATTAGTCATAAAATATAAGTTTATTATAATAGTGTTATTATTTTCTAAAAACAATAACTATGCTATTTTTGTGTCCAACAATCAATTAATCAAATCGGTCTAAGAATAGCCTATATTTTATTAAATAAAATTATTCGAAAAATTGGATTTAGGGAATAAAATTTTTGTTTATTCTATAGATATTACACTATATGTTACTAATTCAGGGAAATTTAATCGCTTTTTCATCTGCATACACCCTATTGGTATGGTGAAAGGTGTTGGTAGTTTAACGGGGTGGATCAGATAACATTATCCAAGTGGTAATATCCATTATATTGAACTTCTCTCGTATGCAATCTTGTTCATTCCTCACTTTTTCAAGCACAACTTGGGGTCAGTTAAGGCGAACTGCATTGATTCTACCTCCCTCCCATGTTCTAAAAAATGTGATTCAAATGACATGAATCTATGGGTTGAGTCTATCGTTATTCATATCTACATCATTTATCATATCTCATTAGTATTTATAAACAATAATTATAATTATTGTTTCCCTAATTTTGTTAGATTATTGTTATATCATTTTAAATGTTAACAACATATTAGTGTAACAAAACCAGAATCCAAATATTTTATGTATTATGAAAATTATGTGCATTCCAAACTTTTTAATAATAAGCCATTAAATTTTTTTTAAAATATTATTTTTATCCTTTTAAAGCTCTTGTTCTTATTAGTACGTGTAGTCTATTGATGATAAAAATCAAATAAAGGGGTAGCTAAAATTCTTGTAAGAGGATGAATAAGGGTAATGAAAAAATATAAAATGAGTGAGAATAATTATAATCATCATCATAAAATAATCATTAGATTATAAAAAATATCATACATGAATCATTTAATAATGTATTGGAATAATGAAATGTATAAAAATAAAACATCATATCATAGTGGTAAAGTAACTCACTTACTTTTTTACAATATTTTCATCATGTTCATTTATAACATATGTTCATAATCATAACATTGTCATTGTGAAAAAATATAGAATCTTGTTCATGAATAATTAAATAATATCATGATACACATGACATTAACTGATTAATTATAGTGATATCTAATTTCAGGACCACGTGTAACATCATAAAATTTACATTATCATGTATTCCATAGAGAAAATATAATAATCATAGTCAAAAATTCACTCATGGAATGAAATGGGATTCTTAGGAATATAATAAATCATATATTAATTAATAATATTTTTTTATCCCGAATGAAATATGGGAAAACATATTTGGTATAAAAATTATCATTCTTGAGTGAAGATGAAACAATCCCAAGATGATTCAATATGTGTTTTGGAAAAAAAAAATTCATTTTTAAAATTTTTATATTATTCACAAAACCAAGTTCAAAACATTTATATCTCTAAAAATAAAAACAAATAATAATGATATTGTACTTAATTAAATTCAAATGAATATCAATTACGAAAATGTTTTGAATGTGGAAAAACCCAATGAAAGGTAGTTGGGTTATAGAATCCCCTTATATTAATTCATAAAGAACACTTCACATGAACATAATATTCTAAATAATTAATTTATGTTTTTTAATAAATTAATTTAGAACAAATTTTAAATGTGTATTACATTTTATATTTTTTGGGTTCATAAATGGAAATTTTGATGAGTTATAATATTCAATTTCAATATTTGGTAGCATTCATTTTCATGGTTGGTTTAATTGAATATAATTATGTAAGTTCATGTAAAATTATATTAATTCACCAAAATATAAATTCTGTGTTATTAATTAAATTTCATAAGTTTAAATGGTTTCATATATCCGTATTTATGTTATGGGGATGATTCATTTTATAAAACATTAGTGAAATTTTTTTATTTTATTGTTGAAGATTCTATATACATCGCATAATAATTTATTTTTAAAATATTATGTTTCTAAGTTTGTTTTATAACATTATGAAACTCAAAATATTAATACTAAAATTTTTTTTTAACAATAATAATTGATTTATTACCATCCCTAAAAGTGGTAATGGAAAAGTAAAAATTATTATCCATGAAGGTGGAAAATCAACATATCACATTTGTTGGTTTTTTAATATTCAATAACGAGATAATAGAATTTATGATGTATTTTACATTAATAAAATAAAATTACATTATATATATGATACTATATTTATCATTCAACTTTGGATATGGGGAGGTTACTAGTGGATAAGAAAATAATTAAATTAAAATGGAATGAATGAATATTTTTCCTTCTGGAATGTTGTCTCCTTGAGAAAATCCATAATTAAATTAGACATTGAAACTATAGGAGACAAAACACTCTAATATATGGGTAAGAGGTTATATTATGGAATTAGGTAAATTTAAGATAATATAGAAGGCTTATAAGGTGTGAGGAGAATAAATGGTGAGGTTTTGTATTTATATAGGAGGAGATGGGTGATTGTTTATTATTTTATTCATTTGGTCGTTACCTTGGATCAAGACTAACAATAGTTTTGATTCCCAACTCTAAATACAGTTATATGGGAGGTATATTTTGAGACAATGGTTTGTAAATCAGAAATATATCATCAATGAAATAAGAATTAATGTATATATATTTTATCACAAATTTTTGTTTTTAACTATTCACAAAAAACTATATATATTAAAAAAAATCCAAAAAATTCTCCCAAACCATTTTTCAACATGTTGATTTTAAAAATAAACACAATTTTATGAAAATAATATTTTAAATATAAGAGATTAATTTTTATATAAATTATCATTTATGAATAAAATATCGATTTTAATATTATAATCAATTTCTTAACAATTTGAAAGATTAATTAAGGTCTCATAAAATTAAATTATATTTATAATTAAACATTATAATAATTTATTAATATATTTTATTAAATTATTACTTTTAAATATTTATTTTAATTATAAAATAGTAAATAAAATTAATTTTTTATAAAAATACCAACATTTCATTTATCATTTTTTGTAAAAAATTATTTACTTCACCGTGATATGAATATATATAATTTACATTTATAAGTTTACTATATTATATTTATTCTTTAATAGGTGAGGTTACAATTTTAGGGCTGTATAACTATTCTAAATGGTTGTATTACTTATCCAACAACCATGTTCACATTCCATTGGTATATATTCATTAATATTAATAAATATCACTTATTTTATATTAAATTTATGATAATAATGTTTTTATTTTTTTATCTATGTAATCAATGTGTTTTATGAAATTAATATAAGAAAAAAAATTCGTGATTAATGTTCAATCGATTACATTATTCCCCCATTTCAAATTTTGTCCTTGAATTTTTATTACACACCAAGGTGAAAAAAAGTGATGGTACTTCTATATCATCAATTACTGAAGTTCCCATGTCACTTATTCATGTTAATTGTGTCCCAATATTACATTGACTATGTGGGTGATATTTCATCATAGAACCATGTCTATATTTTCCAAAATCATTAATAGATTATTTTCATAAGAGATATCATATTCTTAATGCATCACCATTGATTTTTAAAACATGCGGTTGATTTGGTATGTACATACTCATGAGGGACAAATGGAATAAATCATACACTTGAGACATTGTTTTGGGAAGTGGAAGCTGATCTTCAACTCCTCCCATGCGATTGAGGATCTCAAACGGGCCCATGTACCTTGGGATATGATTCCATTAAATTCAAAACAACATGAATCTCTTCCAAGGTGACATATAGGGGAATTATTTTTCACTATATTCAATCCTAAAATCCCATCGATAGTCGGGAACTTATATTTTTTTACTGATTGTAAGAAACATTTTTGGATTGTTGGATGTATTGAACCTTTTTAGCTATCTATTTCCCTAGATCAGGTCAATTTATCTTTCTTTTTCGAACTTCATCCCAAAAATTTGGAGTTCTATATATCTTCCCATATATATCGTCACATTTATTATTCTGAATACTCATGTCAAAAATATATTTTGTGATATATCATCCAATAGGAGATGAAAATATCTTCCTCCTCTGAATTCCATTGAGAATGATCTCACAATTTCCATGAGTATCATAATAGTCCTTTCTAGATGGCCATATTTTTTAGGGTGATAGGCTATATTGAAATTCAATTATTTACTCAAATCTTGTTGAAGTCATATCCAACATTTAAATGCTATTAATGGATCATGATCAAATATGATCCAATGTAGAACCCCATACAGCCTCAAAACATAATTCTAATATATCTTATCATATTGTTCATGTGAGGAATCTTATTTAATAGTAATGAAGTAGGTAGTCTGGTGGAGTCAATCCACCACAACCCACATTTCATTTTTTTCTTTGGATGTATTTGGTAGGACATTAAGAAATAATAACGTAATGTTCTACCATTTCCATATGAGAATAGGAAGTGATTTCATCATACATTTGGACTTTTTTATTTATTCAATAATTTTTTGACATACCAATCTCGTGGAGATATACTTTGTAAGATCCTTTTTCATGTACACCACCATATATGATTTCATTGATCACAATAACTATTTTTTAACCTCCATGAATGATGGTGAATGATAAAATATGTACCTTTTAAAATAGATTATTCTTTAACTCATGTGATGAAGGTAAAAAAATATTTGTTCCCAACCAAATCACATAATCATCATTTATAAGGAACTCTTTTAACTTCCCATCCCTTACTGCCTTCACCTTTTATTCTAGGTCTATGTCAACCTTTATAGATCCTTGAGATTATCTTGGATAGATGAGTGAGAAATAATATGAAAAAATATTTGATTTATTCCTTTCCATTATGATTTACAAATCCATCCATTGCATATTTATGAATATGGTGTCATTTTAAATCCATGTTATGTATAGAGTTAGAGGTTATTTTATTCTAAGTGCATCATCTAGCTTGTTCACCTTTGCTAGATAGTAATGTATAGAGAAATCATTGTCATATGTTATCTCTAGCCATATCTTTTGACAAGTGTTGGTCTCTATATGTATGAATATATATTCTAATATTGTGATTATTATATATGTTACACTTATCACAATATAGGTATTTATGCTAAATTTTCTTATGAATGATCATAATCGATATCTCCAGATCATGAATCACTTAGTTCTTCAGAAGGTTCATCAGGTTTCATTTGGATTAATATGTCATGTTATTATTTTATATGAGAACATGACTAATTCATTTCTTTTTAGAATCACTATATATCACAAAACATTCTCCACATATTAGTAGTGTGCGTACAAGTGTTTTAGTTATCCTTATATTGATCCCCTTAAATATTTACACAGATTATTCAGTCTTGACATACATTTAACCCATTCTATATAAAAGTATTTAGAATCATAGAATATTGAGATAAATTCTAAAACAATATTGTGTAGTACCCTGGAATGACATTAAATCTATTGAAATCTATGAAACTAGTGGGTCTGGTCCATTCCTTGATTTCTTTTTTCTGATGGATTCAACGATATTCTATCACTTGTGATCACATTCCCCAATACTGTTAATTGATGCTTATAATAGTCAATATTTATGATCATGGAATATAATTTATCCTTCATTAATGTTTCATGAAAAATACACAGATTCACTTCAAGTTCCTCCTTCATCATGGATTAGATGATAATATTATCAATAAATAGTACCTTGATTTTTGTAAGATAGATCTTAAATACTCTATTATTCAGATCCATGAATATTTCAGGGTCATTTGTAATTATGAAGGGAACCAAATAGGATCTCATATTTAACAAAACTATTAAAAAATGATTATTTGAATATATTTTTTATTCACCATAAGTTAATGATATCCATAATTAAGATCCACATTTGATAAGTATTAATCTCCTCATAGTTGATCTAACATTCCATTTGTCCTAAAAAGATGATACTTTTTCATAATGATGGTCTAATTGAGATCTCAATAATAAATAAACATCATCATTAATCCATCATTTTTCATTAAAAATACCAATAACGCGCCCCATGGTGGTGAACTGGGGCATATGAACCCCCTTTACAAATTATATTACATCAGATTCATTAACTCACCGAATTTGATAGAGGTTTTCATATTGGGAAATTTTGAGATATGAGTGGATCTTGGTTTATGTTCTATTAGGAACACTCCCTTATGATCTGGGGGAAGTCTGGGTAACATTTCAAGAAGTACATCTGTGTATTCTATCTCAATCTAAATGTCCTTAGGATTGATTCTTTAATTTGAAAAAACTATTTGGCCCTGATATTGTTCTTCATAGGGTATCAACAATGACACCATTTCAAGATATTCTATTAGTGAATCATGATATTATATTAGTATTTAATGAATAATGGGTTGTATTTTAATATAAAATGAAATTTCCTTTTCTTTACAGTTAATGTGTAAAACATATGACTATATTAAATTCATGCATAGTATGTAATCAAATTATACTTTGGGAAGTATTACGATTTTTCTGTAAGAAATATCCCACTTACATCAACAAGCGTTTAGTCTAACACTTTGGTTGTAATTATAGAAATAAAATATGTTTTTAGAGATATATAAAAATCAATGTATCAATGATTCAATTAAATTTTTATTAAAAAATACAGCATATAAAATAATGTGTTGAACCAGAATCAAATAATACCCTTTCCATTTTTGAGAAATTAAGTAGTGGACCATGAGTGACTTCATTTTCATGCTCAACTTTAGTACTAGATATGGAATATGATTTCGCTTGATCAATTGGTTTTGGTGTCTACTGAAAGTGATTACACTCATGGAATTTATGTTTAGTGATTTTTTTCTAGGTGACCAAGATCCCAACATTTGAAGCATTGAACAGTAGGTGGAAAATTTAGAGGTTCAATGCATTACACTATTATTTTGGAAGGATTCTTTATTTCTATTCGATATTCCTAAGTATGATGTAATTGTCTCCCTCAATTGAATTATTTCCCTATCCCCTTGAGAAATTTTTTATAAATCATATTCTAATATTTATGAAACATGGGATGTTATATCCTATTTAATAATTTTTTATTTAACCGACCTTCGTGGAACACCATTTTTCTATTCTTATCTTAATTACCAATTGACCATTATTTAAACTCCATCTTGATCATGAGATCATATTACACCAATTATTTAAAACTACCAATGTATTTCAGATCATGATCCTTTCAATGGAATGATTTTCAAGTACTAAAGAATTAATCTATTTTTCTTTCATCCATTGTAACAAAACCCAAGGCATATCATTCATGACTAATAATTCTTCCTCGTAAACCATGAAATAGTCATATTCCTTTTAATTCATCTCTACAAAGTCTCTATCTATATTATTTAGATGTTTTCAATGGAAATACATGTTTAAATACATTTTCATAATGCATTCCAACATCATCTATTCTATTTCATATTTCGGTATGGAGTTCATTATCAATTCCCACTATTTATTGGTCCCTCTATCTAAATGATATGAAACTAGATTCATCTTCTATTTATTATGATTGTGGAGCACATAAAATATATTCTCTATTGATTGAACATAATATTCAAAAAATTTGAATTGGAATATCCACAAAACTTATGTGCTCATTGCAACATAAGGGACTCAATGTATAGTTTTACCTTATTTGGTAAATGTAAACATTACACATAGTTCATGTTATTATTAATTTCCTGAGATAGTTGGGTAATAATCACCATGATGTTAGAACTCCCGCACCCTTATAATTGTGGTTATCATTCTGGAATTCCTTGCATTTTCCATAACATGATTTTTCCCCCATATTCATTTAATTCTCAGATTATACAAACACATAAATATTTTTAGAAAATTAAAAAAACAATTATTAATAAATTATTATTATTTTAAAAAATTTACTATAAAGGAATATCTTATGGGATCCCTATGTAAAACATTATTATAAAACACAGATTTTTTGTTATAAATATATACATTTTATATTCCCAAGTGATTTATCTAATGTTTTCAAATATTAATTTCCAAATTAACTAAATCCTACTCTAATACATACTTTAGAGACCCTATTTTTTATTACATAATTATTAAATCATTTTAATGAAAAACATCATATTATTGTTACAAAACAAGGATCCAAAGGGTTATTTATCATGGAAAATTTGTCACATAAATAAATTGAGAATTGAAATCATAAACATTTATTTAAAATATTATACTTTATCACTCTAAATTCACATTCTATTTAGTAAATGTTGTCACCCGAGGATATACATCAATGAAATGGGAGATGTAAAATCCTTGTAAGACGATGGATGAGGAACACAAAACAATATAGGAAGTGAGAAAATAATAATTATCTTCATGACATAATAATGATATCATTATGAAAATTATAAGGGAAGAATTTTATAAAGTCATGGAATGTGGAAATTCCAAAAAATGAAACATCATGTTTTAGTAATCAAATCCCACACATAGTTTCGAACAATGCTGGAAACGTGTTCATGGATAAAATTGTTTCATAATCATAACAACGTCTGTATTAAAAAAATATTGCATCAAATTCCTGAATAATAAAAAATTATCTCAAAAGACATATAACATTACACGATGCATTTTAGGGTTATATAATTCTGGACCCACTCATCACCCCATAACATTTATATAATCTTGCATACCATATAGAACATATAATAACAAAATTGAATAAATAACCAATTGAAGGAAATGTGTTTCACAAGAATTTAATAAATCATAAAATCATGAATAATTATTAGGGTTCGTAAATGAGATATTTAAAAAGAATTGATATAAGAATCAACATTCTTAACTAAAGGTGATACAATCTCAACAGGTATCAAGATGTGTTTGGAAAAGAATATTGCTTTTAAAAAATCAATATATTTTTCAAACAAACATGTTGGAAACATTTATATACTCAAAATAGATATTAAATAATAATAATATATTCATGTAAAATTATATTAATATCAATACTAAAATTGTTATGAAATCAAGAAAACCCATAGAAAGGGTGATTTGATTGATAATCTCATTAGGTTATGTAAGAAAACATTCTACATTTTCACATTATATCGTACATAATAAAATTAAATTCACTTATTACATAATAACTAAAATTTTATAATTTTAGTTGATTTAATTTAATTTTACAAATTTAATTTTGGGTCATTTTTATGTCTTATAGTGTTCAGTTTCATAGTTTCTTCGGCTTTTATTTTCAGGTATTAAAGGTCAGATTACATGTGTATAATTATAAATGTTCTTTTGAAATGTGAATAATACACTTGAAGTGAAATTATTAATTTTTATAGAAAATTTTTAATCTTTGATGGGCTTATATATCATTAGTTTTATTGATATATGGATGATTCCTTTGAAAAATATTAATTATGACTTTTTAGTTTATTTTTGGCGGTTGCACCGTCCATCACAAAATAATTTCATTTTCCTAATTTTTTATTTTTATAAATTAGTTTCAAGACTTTAAAAAGATATAATAAGCATATTAAAATCTTTTTTTCACAAAAATAATGTTTTCTGACTATCCATTAATGTGATAATAGAAAAAAATAGAAATCATTATATATGAAGGCCGTAAGTCGAGAAATCACAAATGTTGTTTTCATTTTTTAGATAAATGGTAAAAAGAAATTTGATAATAGATATTCCATGAAAAATATAAAATTAAATTATATATATGATTCTATAGTAGTAATGATACTTTGGATAAGGGTTGTTGAGGATGGGGTGAGAAATTAATATAAATTAAAGGTAAGGATTGAGGATTTTACCTTTTGAATGATGTCTCATTGAGAACCTCCATTAGGATACAAGATTTAGTATTTTTATGAGAAATGTATCTCCAAGATGTTGGTAAGAGGATCAGGAAAGTAATTGGGATATATATAGAAAAACTACATGGATTATAAGGTTTGATGAAACTAGGTAGGGATGGGTGGTATTTATAGAGGTGGAGAGTGGCGTTTTTTTGTTTTTTATTCATTTTTTTATTAATTTAAATTAAGAATATCAATAGTGGTGATTAAAATTAATAAATACATAAAATATAGAATTATATTTTTGAGGTAATGTATCTTAAATCATCCATACATCATCCATGACTCATGAATTCATGAAATTAGCTTATAACATTAATTTTCAAATCTCAATATTTATGAAAAATATAACTATTTTAAAAATATCTGAAAAATTCACCAGAACCATTTTTAAGCGTGTAGATTTTGAAAATGGAGTCCAACTTAGGGAAATATATTATGAATATATGAAATTTAGTTTTTATTAAAAATCCTCATTTATTCTGAAATAGTGATTTTAATATTATAATAAATTATTTAACCCTTTAGAAAATTATTTAATGTCTCATAAAATTAACTTTTAATTATAATAGAATATAATTTTAATTTATGAATAATTTATGTTTTATAAAATTTTCTTTTAAATAATTATATTAATTATAAAATAGTTAATAAAATTTATGTTTTACAAAAATTCCAACAAATAATTTACCATTTTAGAATCATTTATTTAATTATTCCTTGTTATAAATATATCATATTTTCATTTATAAGAAACCAATAATTTGTTATAAACATTTAAAGGTGAGGTTAATATTATAATGTATGGATTACTATTTTTAATGGTCATGTTACTATTCCAATAGTCAATTTACTATTCTATTAGAATAAGATCATTAATTTCAATGGGTATATTTTATTTTGTTCTTTACTTATTAGATTAATATTCTTATTCTGTTATCTTTTTGGATCATGTGTTGTATAAATCATTTATAAGAAGGAAAATTCTATTTATTAACGTTTGGATTTTTACAATAATGGTTAAATTGTTTTCCTTATTTATATTTACTAGCAGTCAAATCAGCCAATAATTTTATTATCCAAAGGTAATATTTGACCTATGACTATATTACTACTCCAACAGTTATATCTCTACCAAATAATACCTCTTCATTCTTACGTTGAATATTTAGTAAAACATTATTAATGGTTATATTATTATTTTATATGTTGTTGATTTGTTTACTAATATTTTTTTCTTTTTATATAGTTATAGATGTGGGGTAATGATTCTAGTAGATTGTGGTGATCCATATTGTCTGAATTTATAATCTTTATTTTATTTTCTTTTTCCTATTATAATGCTCTTAAATTAAATTTTTTTGTAGTTCACTCATGTAATAATAATTATTAATGAGATATGGTTTTTTTTGGTTTTAATATATTTTTTACCTGTATAATATTATATTATGAAACACACATTTTATCATGAAAAAAATATCATTCTAAAATCCTATATTGTTACAAATAAATAATTTGGAAATTAATTTATGTGATTCATGCATCGTATGTATTTAAATTCATTTAATTTGTTAAACATAAAAAAAATAAAAAAAAATTTGTGTTCCATTATTCCCGTTATAATAATTTCATCATAAAAATTCAATTACTTGAACGAAAATAAATGAGGGTACTTTTACCTAATACATACTTAGGTTTTCATTAGTAATTCTGAAATTTATGGTCCATAAAAAAAATTTATCTGGCGGATGATATTTTTCTCAAACACATTAACTCTTCAATTCAAATATCTACCAATTTATCCTCATACAAAATATCATGCTCTATTGTTATATCATATGGTTTTAGTACACAAAAATAATCATGTATACATTTCAGAAAAATAGATACACAAACATATCATTCCCGTTGTAGATGTTTTTATGAAGGGGTAAGAATGATGCTATCATCCTGTTATGATCCATAATCTCATAGGGACCAATATATATGGTAACCTTCTTCACATTATATCACAATATAATAATATTATTTTGATTAGATATTTTTAATAATATATTATCAATAAATATTATTTCTAAACCAATTCATCAATTATATTCATAATTTTTTTTACATCGATCTTCTCTTATATGCTATTGAATGGCGCAAAATACCACTACCATTCCCTTACACATATGAGGTCGCAAAATATTTTATTCTCTAACTTCTTTCAAACATGTTGGATTCATTCACTTATTTCTACATAAAGATCAAAATAGATCCATTTAAATTATTTATAAAATTATATTATCGTGTAAAAATTTATCAAGAGGAAGGTGTCGATACTGATAACAATTGAAATATATATAGTAATATATGAACAGATCTTCATGGTTTGGAATGTTACTCTCTATTTGTTCAAAATGTATGACAATGATATATTACTATAAGGATCAATTTACTATTTAATTATTTTTTAAGTGAACTTTGGAGCTACATGGGAAACCTAAAATCACAATCAGCTAGAAATGAGAGTGGTGCACCATGAATCCATACCACCTCTTTAATATATATATAATAAAAATGGTTTTTTAATTAACATTATCTATTAAAAATTATATATAATTAATTTATAATGTGATTTACTATAACTTATATGGTTTTATAACTATTATAGGTCTTGGAGTATCCTTTGATAAAATACATGGTGATTCATTCCCATTTCTATATAGGTATTCATAAAGGTTTCATTATCTCATTTGAATATTAAGGTTGATCCTTTATTAGACACATACTAGGAATCATGATATATACTCTGAAATTTCATTTTTCATGTTATGCCACAATGAATTCTCTTCAGAATCAATATTATTCGTTTTTCATTCTAGACTGGATAGATTATAATGTGTTATATTCTTTATAATGCCCCACCCTGAATCACTATGAATCGGGGACGAATCAGTGTTGTACATGGCCTCAATTTCTCCAACCCATATGAAAAATTTTGCCCTTCCACCGACATTATATATCAATATATCTATCATAGAGTATATTTTTTGGTTAGTTTAATAAAGAATGTATAATAATAACAACCACATAAATATTGTTAGATGACAATCATAAGTAAGATAGAATAGTGACAATAAATAAGTACTACATCACCGGCTATAAAATTCTTGGATTCAATTTATGATACTAATATCTATCAAGAAAAACAATAAATATAGATAAAATTAAAATTTAAAATAAACTCATCTACAAGAAGTCCTGAGTCATGCATGGTCCTAATTTCCATACTTGACATCCATCATTCCCTGAAACGATTCATGCCATGGGCCTTTTATCATAACTTGTAACCTACTTCCATATAGTCTTCTACTCAGGCAGCCTAGTTCCATGGTTTCTTCAGTATGTTGTCATTAAATCTATGTAGGCTACCACCAACATAATCCATAAAATAACCTTTTTTATAGAGTTCATATACATGTTCTGTTAATAAAAAATGTGTGTCAAACCAATTTAACAAAATAGAAATAATATAATTTAATCCATGGATCTATGGTGAAAACCTTGGATTGACCAAAATATTCATCCAAGGTCAGTGTATCATTATCAATGATATAGAATATGGAATAAATAGTTCCTAGTATACCACCAGGGAAACCACGGTCATTAAAGAACAGGGGAATCCATAGGGGATCTATTATGTCTTTCATTCCAAACAAGACATCTAGAATATATGGAAATGTTATATGAAACACTTCTCTGTTCAATCCATTAATATTCAAGGAATCAAATAATGAGATTCCATAAACATAATCCAAGGTAGCATGAGTCCAAGGCATCTAATGTATTAGGATATAATAGACACTAGGGTGACACCCAATAAATTATATCAAGTAAAAACTAGATTAATCGTAGAACGTCATCATGTGAAAGTCATAAGGGTATAATGATGAATTTTAGTACATTAATCCATGTAAATCAATAAATAATTTTTCAATAAAATCAAATAGGGGTCTAAGATTAAGAATTCCTAGAGTTGAATCACAATGGAAAAAATGGTAGAATATTTAATTCCTTAGATTTGAACATCATTTAATCCCTTGAGGAATTCTCATATAGATTCTATTCATATCCCCTTATAGAATCCATTTATAACTCAAAAAATTCTATTCATTCGATAACTAGGAATAAATCCATTGGATGTAACCCCAGGAATTGAACCCATAACAATAATTTAAAAATAAAATATTAACTAGAAATCATTATTTACCAATATATTCTTTTCAATTAAGAAATTCATCCTTTATGAAAAAATACCTCATTTACCACTCAATGTACCATTAAACCAAACACCAATACCTTATAAAAACTCTTAATATTTCAATAAAATAATGTAATATTACTTCATTGTTAATTAGGGCTTTATCATTTCCCAATGGATGATTAAATAGTGCATCATTAGTATGTTATATTGGAAAATTCATTATATTTTGTTTACGGGAAAAATACTTATCTAATAAAAATATTTATCAATTCATCATAATTATCATTTGAAAAAGTCAAATTTTTATATTCTACATTAATTTCAAACAAATAGTTTTCCATGTTCCGTTATTCCACGATTATTCCATAAACCCCAAATTCATTTCATGAAAATATATACATTGTATAAACACCAATTTTTTATTCAACACTTACCATTCCATTAGATTTATTTCAAAGGTCAAATAAATTTTACAAATATATAGTCATCATCCAATATGTACAAACCATTTTAAATTATCTGTCTTTGTGAAATAATATTTCAATCAAATCGATTGAAATAAGTAATTTTCAATTAACATTTATTTTTACATCACAATTTCTTATGCTATGAAAATACATGGAAAAATCATATAACATTGTCACATTAGGATCTATAACATTTATTTGGTTGACAGAATGTTAAAATAGGAATTAATCCAAGATAATATTAATTTGAAACAATAAATTAATATTAGTTTAATTCCTGACATGACCAGCTTTACTGCATCATTCATACACTTCAATAAATATAGAATATTTTCTTTTTAAGGAATGACATATATAAATTCTAGTGAATCATACTCATTGATTATAAAACACAGGTTTATCATATATCAGTATAAAAGGAAAATATTCATAGGAACATTGAAAGATATGGAATATTTGTTAAAACTAGTAGAAATCCACTCAATAGTGGAAGAATATTAAACTAGGGGAAATGGAGAGAGACACTCATATTAGTCTCTGTAACAAATGTTATGAAACTTTTTCCAAAAACATGATAAAATAGATATACAAAAGAGATGTAATTTCGGAAGGGGATCCTCACATAGGTTTCTTCTTACAAAAAATGTCAGGGTTTGGCCATGGAAAATATAAAATATTTATTTAGATAATAATTATTTTTTCACATTTAAAAAGGTTCATTGTTTGGGAACATTATTTAATAAACTATGGAGATGTGACTTCCAATCCCACTAAATTTCAAAATATTTGGATTAACAATTTACAATCCATGCACCAACCATGTGTAATAGATCTATAATTTTATATTAAGGATTTCAAGGTCTCATAGATATCATTCAGTAGTCTAAATAAACCATGAACCAATACAAAACAATAGACACTATTGTAGTTATATATATTCATTTACTATGTGTTAACCTTCAACCCCATGATATTACCACCAAAACTAAAATTTCAGACCATGAACCTTTGAGATAGTCCTGAAACTCATTCAATATACAAGGTTGTACTTTTGAAGATTTTCATTACATGGAATTTATATATGAATTCCAACTGAAATGTTGACCCCTCCACTAATAAAAAATATAAATTCTCACTAACTCTATATGAACATCCATAAACACAAGGATTAAAATCTCCCCAACATGACAATTCGCTTCCCCAAGAAGTCTTGCTGGCCATAAAAATATATGTACTAAACTACGTTGGTTTTCAATTTTCTTCCAAACACCCTCATTCAATTCCATAACACCTATCATGATTTCATAATGTAGGTCCTAAAAATCGCGCAATTTTTTTATTAAAACAAAATAGACTTCCACTAATTAATTTAAACAGAATATTATAAGGCATGTAACCGAAACCCATTTATTTTATTTTAATAAAACACTTGGTGCTATATCCACCGTAGTCTCGGAAAACACAATGTACAACACCAATATAATACCAGTTTTCATTTTTATTTCCAAATATGAATCCAAAATGTAAATTCCTAGATCATCCAATAACAACCAAAACACACACTTTCTTCTTCTAAATTCAATGTAAAAGGATAGAAGTTTCCTCATCACATCCCACACAAAATATTGTATACATTTTCTAATCATGTAACCAAATTTCACCATGAATATCTAAATAGTATCCATGCATATCTATTACCCTTAATAAACTAGGGACACCTTCCAATGATTATCGAGACATTACTCTCCAAAGTAGTATCATTTTATTCATTTGATTAGAAAGAAACATGATATTAGTGGTAGAAATCCCATCCATCACTAAAAATAATGGTCAGATGGGGACAAGACTATTCTTACCTAAGCACCATTCCAACTATTAATCACTAAACTGTTCCATTTTATGGAACACCTTCCTCAATAATTTTTGAAACTCACAAAATATGAAGTAAATACCCTTCAATAACTTATGGTTGGATCCCCATTATATATCGGTTACGACACTATTATTCATGCACCATCCCCAATGCGTTCTATCGTTAGCACATGTGTGACCTCCTAGAGACACTCATTATATCCTATGAAAATGTATCAATGATTGATCTCTTGGATTAACCATGTCATAACACATTGATATAAACATATTTTACCACACCTAACCATGGGTATTTCCTTTTTCCACCCAAACCAAGAGAGATTATTCCCATAAAACCACGTCAAGGAAATTGGACCCCCGAATCATACATGATTACTCATAAATCCAAAAATTCGGTAGCCACCATGCTTAATAGTATCATTTCCTTAACACTTCAAATAAAAATGGTTTAACACTATAGTTACATTGAATCTTGTTTCTCAAATCACAATCCTATGATTTTTATCACAAAAAATCTTGGATCACAACCATAAACAACAATATATGATCATGTGTTAACAACATTGACCTTGAAGATACTATACTCTTTACTATTCAAAATGAGGCACTTCACAAGTCCTAAGGTCTGACACACGAAAAACAACCACGTATATTTATTCAAAAACTACAAGCATCCCTCCACACTATCATAGAGTAGCTCAAATCACATCTCAAACATGACATAGCCAGAAAATTGACCACTACTTCCCATTAACACAATGATGATAGAGTGTCCTAACACCGTTAGATCATTATCAATTTAGGTCATCCAATATAGAATTGAGTTTATTTTGTTATCCCAGTCACACTACAGATTCATCAATACAATCTACATGAATGACACATAAATTACATCTAGAATATATGTTCTCACTCTCACACTGCATGATCTCATCAAGACTCAAGAGTAGTATACTATGGTATGAACTATTAAAAATAACTAGACTAATGATCCCATAATTTGAGCATCACCACTACATGTATCAAAAACCCACTATAAAAATAATTCATGTTTCGTGAAAGTCAGTTCAACTAACCAGAGGCATCACAAATTCTTTCTTATAATATTTATGACTCACTACACATTTATCAGATAAGCACACAACCACTCATCACCCTCGATTACAGTTAAATAATTCCAAATAATATATATATATATATACAACCACTATATACAAAAATCACATCAACATTATTGTTAAAGTAATCTTAATGATCTCACCCTTCATAACTATTATTGATATTAGGATATAGTACATTTGGTGATCATGTTCGAAAACAACGCACTCCATTCCATTCCTCAAAGACCCCACTAAGGGTATTGAAATATGAAATACATATCATAAATGATCCTAAACACATAATACCACGTATCTTAAAAAACACAGAACATAATTGAGGAATTTACTATGGCTTCATGCCTTGAGGAAAATTAAAGAAATAGTTCGGTCCCAAATGTGGGTAAATTTTTATTTCATACAAAAAACTCATTGAACATGATTTTCATTCAAGGGTCATTCAGCCCAATCACATTGCTCCTTAAAAAAGATTTAAAACTATTATAGTTCATCAACCACAATACAAACCCCTCTATTCTCGACTCAAGGCCACTTATTATCTATCACATCAACAATCCAAATCAGGTTTTTTAATAATGATGTAAACTCGACCTGACCCATTCAATAATTATTTCAAAATAATGTCTCAAGGGTCACAAGACACCAATACACACCATAGATGTTCCATAATCCTAGGGTCTCCATATATCTGAACACCTGTCACTAAGTTCATTGCCTCATCTACTAGACCGCACAACCCCCATATGTTCTATCTCAAAAAATAATATTAGAAGGCTTATAACCGAGGTTTCGACAGAATCCCAAAATACGCACAACCCAATTCATAGTAATATAAACAAGATCCTAAGTTTCCTCATCCAATTTGTGTTCATCACATCACTTAGCTTTATCATCATCACATTATCATTTCACAATGTTCACATCCCATGGGTAGTTAAATATAATAAAATTTTCAATCTATTTTGGAAAACAACAAAATAACATTCTAAAAGAAATTATATATAACCAAAAAAACATTTTATATAGATCTTAAATTTCTGTGGAATTTTCGTTACCAAAATTTAAAAAATTTAACATTTTATAAGGATTCACATTTAATTATTTAAGAAATATATATTCATCCTTTATTATGTTCATCAATATTTTCAAACAATTATCAAGGATTAATTAAAATTTTCTCCACTCAAAATAAATATTGAATAATTTCTTATATGAATAATAATTGAAACTTATTTATAATCAAGAAAAAATTATAACCAATTATATATTCATATATATAGAGTATTAATCCTAAGGATTTGTCAAGTAAGATGAAAATATAGTCTTATATGAAAAAACCATATAAAATTTTTAGACACTTTAATTCACCAATCACTCCTTAACTAGTAAATAGTCAAAAAATTTGGCAGATATAAACGTGATAAATAAAACATAGGGAAATATAAAATCCATGAAATTGTAATATTGATCGTAGTAAAAATACAAATTATATTATAATCCCATGTTCCTATAATAATGTATAAACAAACACACACACACACACTCTCTCTCTCTCTCTCTCTATTTCCATACTACGATACGATAAGAATAACATATAAAAACGTCATAATGGTTAAAATTAAATATACACTTAATAAAGAAATTACAAGAAACAAATTCCCATCCCTAATAACCTTGAATTTATCCTATTCATTGGTTTATTACTATCATGCATCATCTTATTACGAAGATTTGACAGATTTCTATTATACTATATTTTAATCAAATGTATTAAAAAAATAAAATATTACTTTGATTAAACTTCATAATGTCCTACCCTTATCACAATGAACTGTAGAAGGACCATTTGACAAGATGGATTCATGAATTCCTCCATGTATGCTGAAGGCTACAAACTATCAGAGACAATTGATTAAGAAATCAGGGGGAGGCTATACCCACTTTTTAGAGTCTTAGTGAAAATTTAATAATAAAATTAATATTAAAATGCTATATTAGAATAATATTTAAGATATGAAAAAGTAATTATATATTTATAAGATCACATGTTACTAAATAAATGGTATAATATACAATATTAACACCCCTAATGGAGAATTATATACAAAGTTAAATATATTGAATGAAATTTATATAAAAAATCATCACCAATTAGTCTCTAGTCATTCCCACACATAAGATCCAAAAAAATATCCTATAATTCCATAAAACAAATAAATCTTTGGGATTTAGTGCTCTAACCATAACCTGAATCTTGAGAGACTTTTTCTCATGATCCCATGTATCATGTCATCCTGAGTGGGGTATGAGTAAAACTCTAATGACATCAATTTAATATGTCCCAATATGACCTAATATTTATATCATGATTATATATAAATTATAATAAAACAAATAACATTAATTGAAATAAAAAATAATATTATTAAAAATCAATGCCTATAATTATTTAATCCTTGGTGAATGCAAAGGTACAAACTACCCTAATTATCTAGAAATATTGTATATTATTCTATTGTATATATTGTGATGTAATAGGTTTTATATATACCACCAAGGAAACCCCAATCATGAATGAATTATGGAATTCATGGGGGATCCATGGGGAATTACCTTATCACTAAGTCATCCGAAATGATTGAACTGAGGCTCCGATTTACTGGAAATGGAGTTTTGATTGTATATTTTTTTGTCAATCCTCACATATAATATCAGTGAGTTTTTTAGGAAATATTTTATACTGTAATAATTCACTACAAAATTGAAGGAGACATCATTTTGCAGTGGTTGGAAATATTTCAGGGTCAAAAATATGGATGAAGAGGCTTGCATCACTATATGTATTTTTTCCTACACGAAAAACATCATATATATGATAACAGAGAGGGTTTTAAAAAGACTAGTTTTAAGTCCATTGAAGATGTGGAGAGTCATTTATGATGATGGAGATCTATGCAATTATGATAAGTGGATAACCCAGACTGTGTGACATGTTGATAGGGATATCTGCGACTTTACCAAATCATAGTGGAGCATTGCAAAGAAAGAAAAACAAATAAAATAGTTTTTAGAAAGACATTGAAAACATGATAGAGATGTTAGTTAATCATTAATATCCAATCCTATCAATATAGGCTTTTAACTTTTCATTGTAAATAAAATTATAAAATTAAAATATGTAATCTCTCTGATTTCACAAATCTATGGTAGTTCGGTGAATCTGGAAATCTATAAAATCAAGATAATTGTAAAAACTATTTAATTATTGAATAAAGCCAGTGATTATGTATAAAGGGCCTTTAATAATGATGGGTTATTCATGTTGACTTGATGATAATCACAGAGGCAGTTTTCTTCCTTAATGAATTGTGATTCATGATGGTATGATCTTCGTGAATGAGCTTCATGAAAGGTAGTTTTAAAAATAGTTTTTTCAGTGAATATTGCTCCTAATGTGTGACAACTCATGTTTATAATGAAAATATACTCTCATGATAGATAGAATGAAATTATTTATCACTAATATATTCAAGAGAGATGTAATTATATAAACTGAGTTAAACTTCCCCCAAATTAGTGAGCTCTAGGAGTCGACAGAAGTGTTCCAAGGGATATAGTGTTCAATCCCTTAAATAATGTAAAGGAAGTTTTCATGGAACATAGTGACTATATAAGATCTCTTTTCATAACCAACTACTGATGATTACAAGATTTATGTATAACCAACACACTATCAGCGTTTTCTCTTAGGACAATCCCTTGGTGGTAAACCATGTAAAATTATTATGAGATCTTTTTTCATGTGTTTTTTTATCTTCTTACAATTCAATTCAGATTTGATTAATTGGTTCCTACCAATGTAGTAAAAATATTAATTACTTTTGAAGAAAAATTGGAATGTTATATTAACCTCTCACCTCTCAGGGTGTTCTAGGATCCTTACATAATCCCTAATAATCATCCATGGTATTCTTATCAGTGATATCCTCATGAATCCTAGGAATATATCACAACCATTATCTAAAATTAATCCAATGAACTATGGGTCTAGGGAATTCAATGAATCAATATTTATTGAATCCCATGATCATAACCATAACATTCGATATAAAAAAAATAAATACAAATATGGGTTCTATCTTATTGCATTCACATGGGTACACTAAGTTAATAATCCAAATTAATGTGGACCTCCAAGTTTTAATCATATAAAATCATGATTCTAATAATATTTATGCATTTCATATTTTACTATAAGAAATATCATTTTTGAGATCTTGTGGTAAATTCATCCATATATAAGACACCATTGAAATGTACACTATTCACCATGAAACACTCTCAGCACAAAAATCATGAAGTATGAAATACGATCAGGACATCACACCATAAAGTTTTCATACCACTGGACTAATGATTTATTGAAGGATTAGACACCATTTATTGACACATTGCTATGATTTCAAGTTTCCATATCAAAATATGGCTAGGTCAAAGACAACACCAGATGAGGCACCACCAACATAACACCATTAGACTCATACAACCATCCATGAAACATTTCCTAAGTATGGAACACCATCATAGCATACCCTACTAAACCATACACCATTATCTAAGACACAACCATCATTCAAACAATTTGGCTACGAATAAGAAATATCCCACAATCTATCATAATAGCTTGATAATGCTAGTTTCACACTACCGATTTCATATCGTCATCAATATAACACCAGAACCTGACACATAAATATCCAAAGACACCATAAATATATTTATAACTTCAATTGTTTTGAATTATACTACTCTAAAAACTATATTAATTTAATTTATTTCCATTTTCCTATTTTAATGATTGATTATATAATATTTGATAGAAATAATCCTAGAACATGAAATAAAAAGGATATAATTTGGATTAAAATGATGATAATTAAAGTATAGCACACTACCTTGTGAAATTTTGATTGAGGGAGAGGAATAAATTCATATAGAAAACATCATATATACATACGAAACATGTGGGCAGATGGATCTCTCAATTCAAAGAATATCCAAGAGATAAAGAGTTGAACCTGACTACAGACACAATGAGATGACCTAATATGTTCATACATCTAAAAAAGAAAAATCTCATCTCATCCAATGATTTTCTCTAGTCATAAAAGAAGTGTTTAGACACTAGTTTTTTACTAATGATTTTTAAATAACCTGACTCCATCATCATTGATGTTTCAAATATAGATTCACAAGCTTCATTGCAACTGACTAATAATATCTAAACAATACACTCATAGATTTGTCATTTTTTATATTTTTAATTTTTGAGAAGAGTGTGTTATACTCTAATTTATATATGCACACTATCTCAAATGATAAACTAGGAAATGCTTGATATCATCTGAAACACTATTCTCATTTTTTTTCCCTGATGGATAATAGTGGTTTAGGACCTTCTGTGGCATGTTGGATTTCAAACCCTCAAATAACTATGGGAGAGGTCATGTGTTATATTGATAGTGTAAACTATTGTAAAACCCAATATAGGTTTTGGATCATCAAGTTTATGTTATATAAACTTCTTGGTGGAGGGTGATCACCATTTTAATAGGACTAAGTCACGACTTGAGATTAACCATTTTTATTCAATTATTCCATTGTGTATTTTTATTTTTTTACTAATTTTCTTCATTAAAAATAACATGTATTTTCACCTATAACCATAATTCCAACATTTATAGTTTATATTAATTTTTTTGTATATAGTAATTTTATAATTTAAATTAATTTAAAATAAATCAATATTATTATATATTATTAATCCAAGAACTAATAAATAATTAGACGAATCATTCGAAATATTAAGATCAATTTCATACTAATTATGTTTTTAAAATGTATCATATTTAAACATTTTAGGGATTTAAAATAATCTTTTTTAAAAACATAATTGGGTACTCAGTTCACTCCCATCTTGATTTACACACACTACCATCATTATGTATCATTAGGACTTTCATTGTTCAGTATTTATTTTTTATGATTTGTTTTATCTATGAGTTTATTTATAAATTAAAGATATTAAATTTTTTTAGTTGATATTTTTTCTTCAATTGGAGCATCATCATGTATGTTCATATATCAAGAAGCCTCATTTATTCAATAGAAATAGTTATACCCATTGGAAAATAAATATGGGAATCCATATAGATTTGAAATGTTTTGATATTTTTTCCTCCATATAAGCTGAATAGGAAATGTTTTATTCCTTTATAAGAACTTGGGATGATGTTACAAAATCATCTAATAATAATAACTATGAAGCTATGAATTCCATGTATTGTGCACTTGGTGATGAAGAATTTAATATGATTTTTTCTTATAAAACCACTTTTGGAAATTTTGGATACTCTATTTGTTTCTTGTAATCCTACATGAAATGATAATATATGAGGTTTAATAATTGTAATATTAGTTTATGATAATTTGTTGATGAAGCCTGATGAACCGATTTATTATATGTACCTCATATTTATCGAGATTGTTAATACCATGAGCTCATTGGGAAAGCATGTATATGAAATGGAAAACATAATGAGGTTACATACATTGGTACCTAAAAGATGGAGATGCACTTTATAATCAATTAGATAATCATGAAATATCTATAAATTACCAATCAAAGAGATTAAATGTAATCTAATGTTGTAAAAATAAGAAATAAAGGTTGACTATGATGAGGATGATGATCCTAAGAGAATGTAAGTTGATTTCAAGACTAATATTTATAGACAATATAGTGAAATATAAAAAGTAAAGGTACAAGTATTATATTCAATTGATAGTGAATATGATTCTAATAGTGATGAGGAAATTGATAATATAGATAGATGGTTTAATACGATTTATTGAAAGTATTTCTTTTTCAGAAAATCAAAAATTTAAGGAATCTATGATAATATAGTAAACAAGATGAAATATTTGAATAAAAAGGATAATGATTCAAAGGATGTAGTTATCTATGAATGAAAGAGAATAGTTCATATAAATTATAACTTCCCAAAGATGAAATACTTAAAGTGAAATGAATACAAGGATATGTGATACAAGTAGGCTATGAAAATCCCATGGAGTTTATATTATGATAATTTAAGTGACTCATATTCTTCACATGAAGAATAATATGATAGATCGAATTTTTTATTATAAATAATATTAGTGAGGTATCTGGTTTATCCACTATTTATGATATTTTTACTATGCTTGATTTAAATAATTCCGGAAATGAAAAAACATGATGAAAAAACATCACATGATGAAATATATGAATACTATAACATGATATAAGTAACTATTAATGAGGTACAAGATAAATACATTTTTTTGAAAATAAAACATACTCTAAATATAAAATTTAAATATGAGTTTTCAATAGAATCAGGGAAAATGGTCAACTGTTCAATGAAAATAACGAACTCAAACAATCTATTGAGTAATTCAGAAAAGACCTTGAATTTTTTTTAAAATTTAACTGTGACATTAAAATAAATATTAAGAAATAAGTTCTCCCCAAAATATGTTACTAGGGGAAGATATGTGCCGAGAAAGAGAAGAATATCTAAAAGTAACTATGTTCCTAAATCAAGACCTGAAATATGTAATGCTACCTTTTTTTCAAAGTGAATTATTCTTTATTTCTACATGTCTGAAATCAATATATATGGATCCCTTTATGTAAATGTATGTTCTTAAATATTTTATTGCTAAAATATCTATACCCGAACAAATTTAGGTAAAAAAATAATTTTTTGTTAAAATACATGTTTCGTTGGAAAATTTCATGAAGACAAAGAGTAGAATTTTATGGTACATGGAATGTTTTTGATCAAGACAAATGAAAAATATTATTTCTCCATTTAGAGTATTATAAAGGCTTCTGATGGGCATGTGTCCTTTGGTGATAGTAAAAAATGAACGATCATCAGTCCAGGCCCGATTGGAAACCAAAAAATCAATTTTAATTTCCAATGATTTATATGTTGATGGATTGAAGTATAATCAAATTAGAATTTTGTATTTGTGTGATCATTGATTTTACATTAAGAATCATAATTATTAACCAAATTATTATTATTAAAAAATACCCATAATTATTTAATTCATTATGTAATGAAAATGTTTATGATGTCGATTTAAATTTCATAGTTTCTTAATTTTGATTTTTCTTAAGTGTATTTTATAAGTAATGTTGTCTTTGGCATTGGAGACTATGAAATTTCAACACTCACTCTCCTAGAAAGATAACTAGGAAATGGTTAGTTAAGGATCAACCTAATATTCAGTTCCTAGCCAATAATGTCTATAACTCATTTCATAAAGGGAACGAATATACAGTTTCTTTTAAAACTAATGAAATAAGGGCCAACATATCAACATCTCGAGCTGGTTTACAGATATTTGTTTTTAAAATAAAGTGTTTTTAGTCTTAATGGGAAGAACTATTTTTATGTTAGTTTAGATTATTTTTTAAGGTATAATTTCATATATTTTCTATTTTAAAACAATGATGTATGCTCTTACATTACCAAGTATACAAAATATTAAGAAAATATCAATGGAATTAATACTAAAACCATTATTACTAACCATAGCAATGAGTTTGAAAATATTGATATTGAATCATTTTCCTCAAAATATTAATACACACATAACTTGTCTCTTCCTAAGACACCCATAAAGAATGGATTTGTTGAAAGAAGAGATCGAACCTTAAAAGTGATATCTTGGTACCCATTTAATGAGTATGACCTACCAATTTTTTTTGGAAGAAGTTCATAATACAAACTTCTAAATAATGAAAAAAAAAATTATTATACCTATCCTTAGGAGGAACACTTATGAGTCTTGGAATAATATGAAACTTAAGATAAATTATTTTTTATTTTTTTGTTAAAAAATATTTATTATTAACATTAGTGATAATTTTAAAAATAAAATCATCCAAAAGTGATGAATATAATCTATTTGGTTATTATATTTATAGAAATCCCTAAATAATAATCAATAATAAGAACAAAACTTGGGGATATAAGTTAATGTCAAATTTGATGAAACTAATCCACATGATCCCTATACTTTCTTATGAAACCATGAGGATGATTTATCATTTCTAATTATTATTCTAAACCTCTATGTTCTTGTACAAAACAATCATAAAAATCATCCAGTTCTTAAAAATTTCCAGAACATCTAGAACATAAACCAAAAAATCTAAAAGTAACCATTACTTCTATCTTTAGAGCTATTAGATCTTTTTTGTACCATATATTAGATGTTGTTGTTGGTGATCTAAATATTGGATCTCAAACTAGATCTTCTATTAGAAACCAGGTTGACATAAATCTATCTTGTCTCAGGTTGAACCAAATAACATCAATGATGTTATTAATTATGAATTATAGGTAATATCAATTCTAGAATAGTGAAATCCATTTAAAGGAAACAATTATGGGAACGTTTATAGGGTCCCAATAAAACATTTAATGTTGGAACTAAAAGAATTATTAGTAATAAATTTGATGATTCATGAAATATATTTAGTAATAATGATTGACTATGAGGAAAACTTTTCAAATGAAGCTAGACATGAGTCCATAAGAATCATTATTTCTTATGAAACTCATCTCAAATTCATGCTTTTTCAAATGGATTTAAAGAGTTCTTTCTTAAAAGGTTTTATTATTGGTGATGTATTTATGGAGAAACCCCGTGGTTTTCAAAATCCACAGTTACAAAATCATGTTATCAAATTAAACAATGAATTATATCATTTAAAATGATCTCCTATATCTTTTTATGGCAGGATCACCTATTTTCTAATTTTAAAACGATTTTCAAAAGGAATAATTAATCCTTCCATTTTCATAAAATAAATTTGAAAAGATGTATTAGTAATATAAATCAATGTTGATGATATTATTTTTGGATCTTTATGAAATTATATTTGTACTAATTTTTCTAAAACGATGAAAAAAGAATTTTAAATGAGTTTAATGGGTGAAATCAAATTAACCCTTGGATTAATGATGGTTCAAAACAAAGAATGATTTCTTTTGATCCTAACTAAATGTTCAAAATGACATGAATAACTTATTATTTTATATAGTAGTAAAAGTAACGATACTCCTATGATTACCACATATAAATTATATCATGATGAAACTAGGAAACCAGTTGTCCAAAATAGTTATAGATATATGATTGTATGTGTTATCTATATGACTTCTACTTGACCAGATAAAATGTTTAGTGTTTTTATGTGTTTCAATTTTCAGGAAAACCCAAAGAGTCACAGTTACATGATGTAATTGTATTTTAAAATATAGAAAATATATAACTAATTTAGTTTATTTACCCTAGATAACATGTATTGGATTCAGTATGTTATTCATATTAATATTATTATTGGTGAATGTTTGATATAAAAAGAACATCTGGAAAATGTCACTTTTAAGACAAGTCACTAGTTAAATGGTGTAGTAAAAAAGAAAAGTTTTTATGTATTTTCTACTAAAAAAGACGAATACATATCTTCATTTACATTTTATGTAATGCTTCTTATGAAACACACTTTATTAGACTATTCATATCAATTGCAACATGATCCCATAGATTTTGAAAATTCATGATGAATAAACATATATAAAAATATTATTTCTTATTCTAGGAAAAAAAACATTGATATAATACATCACCTTTTGAGAGATCATTCTCAAACGGGTGATATCACTATTGAATTTTGATCCATAAGACATAACTTGTCGGATATATTCACTAATCCATTGAATTTTTAGATAATAAATTATATCAAACATGAGTTAGGAATGAAAAAGTTTAGTTATGTTTAATTCTATTTTTCATTCCATTGGTTTTTTATACCATTAGTTTGTCATACCATTGTCTTTTCATAATTTTGTTTTTTCATAATCTTTGTTTTTCATACCATTAGTTTTTTAATATTTATTTCTATGTCATGTTGATAAGTAATCATACTGTTTATTGGTTTCCTTTGGATGATTTTTTTATTTTTTTATTTTTTGAGCCGCTAATTTATTTCCCAGTTTATTTCTTCTACTAAAACCCATTTCATATTTTTGTCTCAATTTCTATTTATATTTCACATATAACATTGATTTTATAATACATAATATCCTAAAATATATGAAATTTTCTATATTCATTTCCCAACTAACCCTGTGCCTTGTCCTATATTTGTGTATCTCTTTTGATCCAAGAGAAACCCTTTCATCTCTCCATATTCATACCTTTACCTTCCCTTTGACCAAATGTTTCACGATATTATTAATTACAAGAATGAATTCACCTTAATTTTCTTCTTTTTTTATGTCAAGATCCTCATATAATAAGAAGAAGGATTTGAGTGTTCCTTCTCCAAAATATTTTGTCAACAGTGATCTTGTTAACTACATTATTATACTGGAAAGGATGTATCCTCGAAATAGCTACTATAGAGTAAGTACTTGGACCTTATGGTTCTTTAATATATAAGATTTTTGAAATGGGTTTCATCAAATATGACGTATTTCTACTCGAAGATGGAAAATGAGGATTATCAAGACATAGAGATTGAGTTTAATAGAGATAATGACAATTGGATTAAAAGTTGTGTCCAAGGATTTGTATTTGTTTTTTTCACAAATATAATGGGTTATGTATTTAAATGTTCCTCATGAAGACTTTTATTATTATTACTAAGAAAATATTATAGAAAACAGTAACTATATTATGTATGAGGATTCTCTAACTATGCAAACAAGAGATTGAAAATCCAAAATCCAAGTAGCCTTTGAGTTAGATAAATAATTTTGGTATCTATTTATGTTTTTTTGATATATTCAATGCCTGAGGAATAGTTATTTTGAAACCCATAAATTTCAATATTTTTATCTCATATATCTTATGAAAGAAGGTCAAATGATTAATATTTGATATTGCCTATTGTTTATTATGTATGAGATGGTGAAACCATCTCCCATATCAAATTCATTGATAAATACTACAATTTTTTAAACTATGATAATGTCCAACGAAATAGTCCATAATGATGAAGTGTTTGTGATTGAATATTGTTGTTCCTTCATAATCATGAACCATGTTTAGAAATTAAAATCATATAGAAACTATGGATGAAACAATAGTTTTGAAATTCTGAGATGTTATATTCAGAGTACATCAAGTCGTTCGTCCTACAAGACCTATGGAGGAATTTGATCCATGTTTGTTACATTATAATGTTTTGGAAAACACATATGAGGAATGATCTATTATTGTAGAAATTGAAAAGGATTATTCTCTCGATATAGGAAGTAACCTTGAATTTTACCCAAAATCTTCTCCCTTCACCTATAGATCACCTAGTCTACCTAGGAGATTGAATAAATTATAGAAGTTAGTTAACAGTGACAATGAAGAGAATGAGGTATCTAAGTAGGATCAATATAAAAGATCCAAATCCAATGAAAATGATGATGATGATGAGGATGATTAAAAAGATGATGAATATGGTATTGAATGATATTATGAAGATTACCTAAGTGATGATGGATGTGATTTAGAATATGATGATGGCAATGTTTGATTAAGTAATATGGATGTGGAATTGCCTCCAAATTTGAAGTATGTATTTGTTGAGGGGGATCATCCCACATTATGGGAGATCTATCATGAAACTCCAGTTTCTAATGTTGTTGAAGATTGTTAAGTTACCACAGGTCAAGAAGTTTTAGACTCTACTATGATCGAACAGATGAGATTCATAACTTCCTTTGAATTACATGTTTCTAAGAAATAAAAAAAGGAACTAATTGAGGAAGAATTTGGAATTTAATATTTATATATTCTAGATGATCATTAGTCCACTATGTATGAAAATGTGAAAGGTGGGTCCACTATTATTAGTGCTCAAATAAATGTTGAAATGAAAGATACAAGAATTGTTGGTACATAGTTGGAAGCCGAACCTATAGGTGTTGACCTCAATGTGGCTTCATAGAGTTCATAGATTTAGATGAATCAAGAAGATTCAGGTTTTTATATAATGTGGTATCTCATACCACATGTTATTATTTCATATGTTTGATGTACCATATGGATGAGGATTTAGGGAATATAATCATTTGTCGTAAGAATACTCCCATGGAGTGATACACCTTGTTAGACAAGATTATTATTGAAGTTCTTCTCAAAAAGTTTTCTTCGGTGAGATGTTATTTATCTAAATCGCCTCCATCATCTCTAGTTATTTCAATGGATATAGTCCCTCAATCAGACTAAAATGTTTTTAGTGAAAGGAAAATGTGTTATTTTCACAACTCTCTAATAACTAAAAGCCACATTTTGACAATGTTAAGAAAAAAAAGATTCTAGGTATTCATTTGACTTGTTTATTCTGCATATCCAACCCAAAATGATGCACCACATACAAAACATGTAAATTTGGTATTATAGGATAAGTGGTGAACTGGAAAATATCAAATATATGGTCAAAGTAAATGAAATGTAAATTTAGATCATCCTTGGATAGTATTATCAAAATTATTAGGGAAATATCCTAGGATTCATGTGATGATATTGTAACTACTCTATTTCTTGATGTATATTGATGAGATTAGTAATAAGATATGAGATTTGAACTACTTATGCTAGTGATTCTTGTAGTATCACATATCAACCCTAAGAAACATTGAGACTTATTCAATACAATTCTGACCATGTACTCATTTTGGATTCTAGATATTCTAATGTTGTGAATTATGTAATTGATACTATTACTAAATACATTAATTAAAATCTATATAAAATCCATAATATTAATTATATAGATGAAAATTTCAAATTCCTGGCTGAGAATATTTGAATGCCTTCTATGTCTCAATCCATAAAAGGTAATGTCAGACAGTATAAGAAAATGAACTCAGTGTTGAAAAACTCTATTGAAGAGAATGGTGAGTTTATGAGTTCCATGGAATGGGGTGTTAAAATCAAAAGGTATTTTATCACACATTTGAATCCATAAATTCAAGTTCATAGCTCTTCCATTGTAACTCTAGATTCATTTTTTATTCCATCATTTATTACAAGACTCTTTGTTAGACATATGTTCCATTATCCTCATTAAAAATAACATTCTTACATTGTAACCAATCCCTTTTCACCTTTACCTTATTGACATTATCCATTTCCCATGTCTCCTAATAAGGCACTCTTCTATTTGAAAACAATTATTTTCAATGAATTTACCTCCCCCCTACCTCAAAATCTCTTATAGTGGTGACAACTATCCCTATTCCTTCATCATCTTCTCTGATCACATATTATAAATAAAATGAACCTCTAGATCCTACTATTGTGATGTCATAGACTCTGTTTTTTCTTTTTTATTTGATTTACTTGAATAATCTTACCAATATATCTACTAATTTTTTGGATAATTCATTATAATTTTTATATATTATTTAGATATTTTATAGTCCCAAATGGGGATAATTTTTAAGGAATACGTGATTCTATGAAATTATAGAAGTAATTTATGGAATTATTTCAATCTTAATTGTAACCTTTTTATCATTCATATTTTTTTCATTATGATACTTAACTATGATAATTCTTATATTATTATTATTATTCATGAACCATATATGCATACAATGATGGATAATTCATGATTTACTTTTGGATCTATTCATTGATATCATTGATAAACAAGTGAAATATCTGTGATAAGAATTTTTATATTTATATTATTCTCTGGATGCCATTATTTTTTATCATAAAAAAGGGGATATTGTTGAATGTTCCTTATTAATGATCACAAGGTAATGATTCTAACAATACTGACACATGTGATGTTTTCCTATAAGAAATAATTTTTATGAGAACATGTTTTAAATTTTTATAAGTATATGACACTGTTAAGGAAAAAACTACTGTCAATGACACATATTCTATAAAAAACTAATTATGTATGAGATGCCATCAAGAAATCAAAATGTCAGACTTCTATATCACGTGACTAAATATTTTAAAATGTATGAGACATTGTTGTTCGACATAGGTCTAGAATGCAATTTCATTTGAACAGAAATATGGCTATGTCTAAGACACCACCAGTTGATGAATTTTCAATATTGTATCATCATACTCATTCCACCAATAGTAAAAAAATTCATAGTTCTAAGACACTATAATAGAATGCACTGTCTAACTACAGTGTTTGCTAAGTCACATCATATAATCTATAAATTGTTTTACATCTAAGACACCTCCATCAATGTACTACCAATGATTGACACTGCAATTGACAAACTGTTAGTTTTATACCATGAGAAACATACCACTAGAGATTAACAATGCCATATCCTTATACATTTTAATTGTTTTTATTAATCTAGTAATTATGATTTTTATTTCTCTAATAGCTATATTTGTCGAATTCAATTCCATATACTATTTTAATTACTGTTTCTTAAAAGTTCATTAGAAATCATGTCACAACGTGCAGTATGAGGAAGCTGGTTTGGATGGTCCTAAAGATAATAATAGTTGAGCACACTACTTCATACAATAATGATAGATATATATAAACATAGTCATATAGAAAAAAATTATTTATAGAAGAAATGTGTTGACATAAGGATCTCACGATTCATTAAATAATTGGGAGCGAAATGGATTCACCTAATAAATAACATTAAGAGATTATATGCTTTGACAAATAAACTAATGTAATAAAAATAGTATCTCATCTAGTGATTTTTATTGCCAAAAACAATGAGTGCTACCACACTGTTTTCTGGAAGATTTCAAAATAATCCAACTTAAACTAGATTTTTTTTCCAAATCAATGGTCATAACCAACATTTCAAAAGACCAAGAATCTCTGAAATCTACACTCATAGATTTATCTTTTCTATTTATATTAATTTTTTAGCAATTTGTGCAATAATCTATTTTATATATTCACAGTATATCCTATGATAAATTGGTTGATACATGATATCTTAACAAAAACATTTCTTAGTTTTTCCCATGAATAAGTGTGGAAAATGTCCTGGTGTGTCCTATTTCATTTCACTCCCACAAATAAATATGGAAGAGATAATGTGTGACCTAAAAAATGTTAAATATTTTAAAACACTATACATGTTATGGATAATTGATTTTATGTTATATAATTTGATTGGTGGTGGGTGATCACGAAGTGGAGATGACACCATCTTGACTTGAGATTGGTCCTCTTGTAATCAATTATTCTATTGTGCGTTTTAATTTTTTTACCGCATTTTTACATTAAAAATGAGAACTATTTTTATCTATAAATAAAATTCATACCTTGATAGTTTATCTTAATTTGTGCTAAAATGCTATTTTGATCAACTAAAATGATTTAAAAGGATTCAATTATATAATATATTATTCAAGAGAGAACTAATTAATATTTAATGAAATATTTGAATGTAATATTAAATATATCATACTTCTTATTTTGGTAAACATTATCTTATGTAAACATACTGGGGATTTAAAAATTATCCATTTTGATCTGATATTTTATGGGGTGCTCAATTCCCCACCCTCTTGATATACAAACTTCAACTAAAAATTAATATGAGGCATTTAAAATATAAGACATCAGTGAAATACAAGGGGGATACACCCTAAGGAATTTATACAGATGAATTTATGGGTAATATAATCAATGTAATTACATTCCTTTTATTTTTATATCCTTAAATAAAATGATGCTTCCTCCATTGAAATTAATTAATGTCCCATAATGGAATTCATTCCCTTCTAAGAAATTCATCAAAAATCATAGAAATAAATTAATAAATCCAATCGGTGATATTAAATGAATTACACCAATTTTATGAAATTTCATCTGAAGACTTCAATAACAAAATTTCTTTTAATATGAATGGTTTTTATATATTGAATTTCATCAATTAGGAACAATTCCCACAAGGTCCTCTTCATGGAAAATTTTACCACAAAATTAAACCTTATCAAAAACCCATACTATGTCAATGACTTTAATCCCACATTTCATTTAAGAATGGGTTTATCATCTCGATTGTTCTGAATTAAATATGGTATTGTTCTAAATATATTTGGTAATACTCCATAAATGTTTCTTATTGAATGTCTATTTGTCCAATAACAAATTTGATAAATTTAATCTCGAGGAAAAAATGAACAAATCATATTATTTTTTCGGTAATATATTTCTTAGCCATGATTCTCCATTTTTAATTCATCTTTGGTCATAAAAAACATTATATTAATTTCATGAAAATGCATGGAAAGTATAAATCTTCAATTTTATATTCAATACATTCCAATAAATTATACTCATTAAAAAGGTAAAATATATTTTTAAATTTAGAAAACACAATATAATAGGTCTAACACATTACTAATTTTGGATGGTTGTGAAAATATATTTGACAACTAACATTTGAAATTATAGATTATTATTTAACAAATAAATATATATTACCATTTATATCCCTAATATAATAATTTAGTAAAGCCATATAACTTCATTAATAATGAATCTGTCATTTTTCCTAGGTATGTAATCATAAATTAAACCTTAATAAATGATAGAATCAATTTAATGCATTTAATTTAATAATGGATTAATTGTAAAATGGATGGTTCGATGTAATCAATAATATAATATGACTAATAAATAGGAAATAGGTTAAATTAAAGGTAACAACTATATCATTCCTAGTAAATCCCACCCATTGAGTTTCAGTAATAGTTTTTTCTTGAATTGGGAAAAAAAGTGAAACCATAAAAATGACTAGAAATAGGGCATATTTATGAAAAAATTCAAAAAACCACATTAAAGAATAAGGAAAAAAATTTATAAAGAAGAATTTCATTAGATATAAAACATTATTGAAGACCCTATATTCAAAAACTAGACAAAGGAGTTGTATCCAAGGTAAGAAAATGAAGAAGAGGATCCCTGTGTAGGGAGATACTAGATGAGAATGGGATGATAAATTGGATAAAAACATGAAATTTATCAGGGAAAATTCATACTTTTTTCTTATGATTAATGATATATATAGTTTGGGAATAATAATTAAAAAACCATTCACCAAACATGTATATCCCACTACCCAAGACACATTCTTCTTTATGGGTAGGCCATAAAATAGAATAAATCATGTACCAACAATGTAGAATGGATATTAAATATTAATTAAAGGATGGAATGATACCCTACATCACATTTCTTGGTTTTAAAAAATAAATTTATAGAAACTAAGTAACATGATTTGGGAGATCAGTTAAAATGTATTGTGCCAAAAATTACACCCCAGGATGTCAACCCCAAAATGAATATTTCAATCTTCAACCCATTGGAATATCATGAAACTCATTCAATGTAATAAGTGAATATATTTTGGGTCTCTTACCCCAAAAACAGGAGACTTATAGAATCCTAAAAATATTAAACCTCCTTTTGTTGAACATACAAAATTTTAATTGAAAATCTAGGTTATTCAAAATACATGTGTATTAATTGCATTATCCAACAACTAAAAATTAATATCTGGAATTAATGCTTCATATATTGAGTAGTGGAATATTATTATTAAATCATGGTAAAATATAAGCTCTCTAATAATCATTATCTTATTTAACAAATCATCATCTTCCTTCAATGCCTATTTTAACATTAATCTCATATTTGGTTAGACATTTAATTTCGTAAAATAGTATCTCCTCCACATATCATAACTTCAATGACTGTCATGAAAATAATAATTAATTAGTGGAACATTCTTTATCCCTATCATAAACATGATATCGTGGTAGTTCTGAATTAGTGTATCATCCTCCTTGGTCTCCTTCCTTGGGTGGTAATGTGTTGAGAAGTATCTAATAAACACAAACCATCACTTTTATCAGATATTAAGCTTTTCTGTGAGTATATACTAAATAATTTTATGTTTTATATATATCACTATATATCAAAACATTATTCATAATAATAATTGATTTATATTTTTAATTAATAAAATAAAAATCCTATCTCATAATAATGTTTTGGGTAATTGTTGTCATGAGGACGAAAGTGGCATAAAAATATTTCACATACATTACATTATTTATGATAGAAACTCTATAATACCTATGATTTTTCCAATATGATTTTTATAAATTAATTCTGAAAATTACAAGACCAGGCACAGAGATTACATATGATTCTGAGTCCTGGTGTGCCCGAAGCAATTCAATGAATATTATGTTTTTATTAAAGCTCGTGCACGTTTTTCCTATAAAGTGGAATAACTCTTAAATAGGTGTCTGAGATAGTAATAAAATGGAATTGATGTGTTTGGAATGGAAGGCATACCCTAGGAACCACTTAACATTAGCTTGCACATGTCTACACTCAAACCCCCCCAAAAAGACCAAAATTTCATTAATAATTAAATTAAAAAGTTATAGTTGATGAAGCATTAGTTTTTCTATTAATATTAAATTGTTTGGAATTTAGGATTAAAACATAACTGTAACGCCCTGACCCTAGATACCATGAATTGGTGCATTATTTTAATACATTGGCATGATTACATGGCATCAAGTCCTGAAAGACTGATTAGTTTAGTAGTCTTTGAAAATAGATTACATACATGAACGTTACATTACACTTTCTAACATACAACAAAGAAAATAATACTTTGATAATGCCATTGTTCCCTTAGCTTAACCCTGCATGTCAAATATAAAACACTTCTTGGGATACTGGGAAAATAAAACAAAAGAAAGGAGTGAGCTCAGATTCTAAGTAAGGGTAAATAATTTAGCGGAAGATAACATAAAAATATTCATGGTAAATAATTGAAAACACGTGCATTAACAAATAATAAACATGAACACATTATGGCAGAAATATGACCTCAGTAAATAACTCCATAATAAAACATATTCATGGGTATTATACCAATATTATTTTAATAATGAAGGAATGTATAAATCCAGACATTCTGAAACATTTTTTCCAGGCCTCGTCCAAGTCATCTAAAAATGATTAAGGTCTCGACCAAAACCATATATCAAATTGGGAAAGGCCTCGGCCAATTCGAAATCTAATTGTCTCATGAGACTTACAGATGCATCGAGGAGAAATATCGGGCTCCACCCATCACTTACTAAGTCCAATACATTCACCATATGAAAAGGTTGAAACATAATATAAACATTCGTATTAAAAAAAGCATACGAATTATCAATACTTTATCCATAAACAATGAATGGTATAAAATAAAACATCCACTATAAAAAAATATCACAAAACATTCAATACAATATTGAGTATTTTTATAATAATAAATCAATTTCAAACTAGTTTAAAATCCATCAAAGTATGTTGAAAAATATGAAAATGATCAGTAAAATGATTTGAGAGAAATAACCTTTTTCATGAAATAATCTGTAAGTCTCACAATTTATAAAGGAATTCATTTATATGATATTTTTTAATCAAAGTGTCCCATTACAATTTGAAACTTTTTAAAATATTTTCCATTTCAAAACATTCATGTCCATATAAATAAATCCTTAACATCGTTTTGAAAATATGGACATTAATTTAAATGGTTTAGAATGATAAATATTTAAAACATTTAAAATGATGATCTAGTTAAATATAACATATCAATAAACCTTAATAGATTCCATTTGAAAACCATTTTATGAAATATGGGTATCTATGATAAGTATTTCCCAGAAAATACATACACATGAACAATCTCGGATAATAATGATATTGAAGAAATAACCCTTACAAATTTAGTAACTTAGAAAACATACACCCCATGAAATAAGTATCATAATATGAAGATGTAAATAAACATAAATTAATGTGTATTACACAAAGAATACAATTTTGGGTAGTACATACACCGCACAATAGAAAATAGTTGCTATATAAAAAGAATCTCACTGGAATTATGAGTGAGATAAAAACCCCTTCCCTCGTGTCCGACTTGACCAGTTCGTTCTTTAATATACTGAATAATAAACTAAAGTTAATTTATAATTTATTAAAATCCTTTTTATTGTTTATTATTACTTTTATAACACTTATTATCAAGTAATAACCATTATGTAATCATTTATGTTAATAACGTTCGTTTGGTCGATGTTTGGCACTTGAGTAAAGAATAAACATCTTATAGTAACATGTTGTTCACATGGTAAAATGTTCATTATATAAAGAATGATATTCATGATCTAGATATCATATATATCATATATATCCAGTATATACATGTATTTATAATAGTAAATTTCATTTTGGGGTAAGAAATGAAATGCACTGTTCATGGGGACGGTAACCCGTACGTATGCATGAATGAAACTTTCATTTATATTTCATATATCAATGGAATTAAAAGAATTATACATAGGTATATTATAATTATAGTATAATATCATATATAATATCATTAACTCCATCCTTTATACATCCCACATATGATATTAACGAGTCCTATAATTTTGAGGGGGCGGTAGTCCACACATCCTAAAATGAAATTATCGCATTTAACCATAATGGAAACCATTAAGGTATGGAATAAAATTAATATACTGAATCATGAAGAAAACATAAACAAAATATATATCATATATAAATATATTTCCATCATAATGTCCACCATGAGAGGCGGTAGGAGGTAATTGAACAGTAATTGTTTCGTGAGGCGTTAGTTTGCCATCAAGAAAAACATTATGTTCTTCACCCATTAGATGGAGGTGTGTGTAAGTTTAGTTTGAATACCTATCATAAAAACAACCTAGTATATTGAGGATACAGTTTTTCTTATAAAATAATGTAATAAAAATATTTTAGTGGTTGGAGAACCAAAATAAAATAAAAGAAGTTAAGAGAAACTCTTACCTTTAATTTTGGTAATATCCTTTTGGTTTGAACCAAAAGGACATATTGAAGTTCCTTCTTCCTAACATAAGGATTCTATGAGAAGGATAGGGATGTAGGGAGCTTATGTTCACAGATTTTGGATGATCCTAAATACTTGAGAGGTGTGAGGAATTGGTTATAAGTGGTCTCCTTTTATAAGGGGGAGGAGGGGCTCGTTAGGAAAGTGTTCATATATTATTTTATTATATAATAATCTTCGGTTTCTAAAGGTCCAAAAATAATTACGGTAAAAGATAATATGACTCGAGGTTGAAATAAAATCATCCAATAAGAATTTCACATGTTTTTGATAATATTATAATATATATAATCTAATTTATTTAAATCTTTATTTAATTAGGTAAATACCGCATAATTATTGTTTCATAAATAATTTAATTTATTCTATTCTAAAAATTATAAAAACAAATAAAGTGATGTATTAAATATTTTTAGCATTACAATTATTATTTATAGTAAAAAATATTACATATATAAAACCATATAAAAATTAATTTCTAAATGATTTTTGTTTATGTCAATTTTTCCATTACTTTAAATTAATTAATCTAAAGTGTCATTATCATTCATTAGTGGATCCATGGGGTCTAAAAATATACCCAAATATGACCATTGTCATCCATTACTCATCCTATAATTTTATGACATGTGTTAAGGTAATTATGAACTATTACAATATTATTTTTACCTTAAATTACCCTATTAACCTTTAACATCGGTAAATAAAAGAAAAAAGTTACTATTAACCAAAAAGTATTTTTATCTAATTGAACCATATTTTACTCCTTGATATTATATTTGTCATTCGGATTGTATAAATTCAACTCACATAAGTGGTAAAAAAATGTTTTATGTAAATTAACGTATTCTCCTTGGAGGTGGGTAAAAGACGGTGAAAAGTTCAATAAAATTTTTATATATCTAAAATTATTATAAAATGACTCCAATTAATTAAATTGAACATATATAGGTAATATGTATCTATTTTTACCCAAAATAATATTAAATAAAATAAATAATTATTTAAATATAAATTTGGTTTTAAAATGTAACTCAATATTTTCACTTTTCATTAAAAATTAAATGTTTTCTGAAAAATACCAAAAATTAACCATAAGGTAATTTTTATATTCTGAATTCAATAATGAATTCTATTTTACAAAATTCAAAATATATAAGTTTCATGTATTAATTTAATATTAATTCCCACTGTCAAAACCAAAAGGCGTATTTTTAATAAATAATAACTATCAAAATTTTGACACTTGTTTATGTTCAATTTCAATGTAAAATTACATAAAATGACCAGAATTGGATTATATGGTAAAAATATAATCAATTTATACTTATAAACCATTAAAATGAATATTTTAACACTAATAATTATTTTTACTAAAAAAGTTGTTTTCAGTTAAAATATAGTATTTTTCACTAATCCTCCAAATATGTAAGTTATCGAAAAAACACCAAAAATTTATTTGAACTAAATTTATATTTCCTGATTTAAAGAAGAATTCTATTTGTCAAAATGAATATATAGAAGCTTCAAATATTGGATTTAAAAATGGTTCAACAATAAAGGTGGTAAAAGTATATTTTATGAAAAACACTTCTTTTATCTAAAAAATGAATTAGTTCTTACATTATGTCTAAGAATCTCATAATATGGATTCTAAAATTATATGGATTATATATAGTTCAAAATTCAGTTAATAATATTCATAACCACTTTTGAACAGCTAGTTTGGTATGTCATGGTGCACTTGAACTCGATGTTGCGTGTAGTGTAAGTTATTGAATTACTTTGAAGAACTAACGTAATATGAAATCATGGGGTGTTACATTATTCCCTACATCAATTAATTGCGTTCTTCCAATTTGAAATTTTTCTTTGAAAATTAAAGGTTGAAAATTGAAAATACCATTGTTGGAAAATCCACATCGGAAATAGGGTTAATAAAATTTATTATTAATAAAAGGATATGTATTTATATATATATATTTATATACTTGACAAGTAGAGTTTCATCCTTAAACTAATTCATACCACAAACTCATCTTTCACTCCAAATGATTTCAAAAAAAATATATTTATCATAATCTTATAGTGTTCCAAAAATAATGAATTTATAATTCATTTATCAGACTATTTAAAAAAATCTAAATTATAAAAACCAGTACATCACATAGTCCACTCGTCGGTGATGCACCATTGTCACTCTTCGGTTGCGGTTTCAAGTCTCACGGCCTTACCAGACATGACTAGTAGTCGGCCGACCTATAGGTTGTCCTTTTTATAAAAATCCAAAAATAACCTTAACAATAGCATCCATTTTGATACTTAATCCATTCCAACCTTTAGAATTTTCCAAAATACTTATATCCAAACTCTCTATCCAAAATTTATAATGAAGTTAAACATAATTAAAATCATTTTTTCAAGGTAATAACTTGTGAACGCCTTCATCATGTATTCTTTTAAAACACCAAAACATCCTAAATTACCATAAAACGTTGCTGACTATATTCATAATCCCTTATTATTTATAGAATACTGCATATAATCCTTTTATCCAAAAAATCCTTTAGACTCCATCAATGATGGAATATACAAATCATTAATTAGTTTCAAGGAAGTAATGAATATCCTATATAATTTATCCAAATCAACCATCTCTTATTCCAAAATCACTACTTCATTATCAGGACCATATTAGGGATTACCTTTCCTTCATCCATGTATTTTCCAAAAAGTGTAGCTTACTATTAAGTCACTTTTTTAGAACCATTTAATCTCAAATTGGTCACACCATTATCAAGGTCGAGGTGCGGGCCCCATGAGGCCCGGTTCGCGCGTGATGTGGTGAAATGGAACTTTTTCATCGGCTATCCATTTTGGACTAATGTGTAGTCCATCTTGTGTTTTTTTCAGTATGGATTGCAACGGTGTGACCGGTTTGGTTAACCAGAGTCATTTTAAGTATGGTCGGGTTGGTTCGAACACAAAACCAACCGGGCCTTCGGAGCGGAAATGCTCATAACATAAGGATCGAATGTCCGATTGATGTGATGTCGACTATGTTGGATTCCTTTTGATGAGATCGATCTTTTGTCATACTTCAACTGAGGTTTGGACAGAGTTGGAGTACGATCGGGTTGATTTTAGCTTAGAACCCAACCGGGCCCCTGGAACGGGAAAGCCGATAACTTTTAGACTGGACGTCTGTTTGACGAACCGTCAAAGGCGTTGGTAATCACATTAAGAAACTGTCTCATTTAGTATATCCTATGAGTGTTCGAGGTACAGTTGAGATAAGGTCGGGTTGGTTCAAACACGAAACCAACCTGGCCCCTGGGACGAAAAGGCTAATAACTCACAGACCGGGAGTCTGATTGATGCGTCGTCTGTTGTGTTGATACCCATGTGACAAGGCAGTCCCTTATGATACTTATTTTTTGGAACTTTGTGATACGTGGAGTATCAAACTGTAGCTCGTGGAGCAGATCCACCCAGAGATGAGTGTACGGAGTGCGGAGACCTAGTAGTTGTGGACTTGACGGTTGCATGACTGATTCTACTTGGAGTGAGTCGACTAGCCCACTGGATGGAGCGCCCGGTATTTTGCAGTAGAACCATGGCGTACGGAGTTCCAGGTAGTTGGCAGCAGACCCATGGTACATGACAGGAGGGGTACCATTATAGGCTATTAGGGGAACCACTACAATGTTTGGGCAGCAGACCCCTGGCGAGGAGCACTACTGTGTTTGGGTGCGGACCAGCGGTACTCGATAGGAGGAGTACCTCAGTAGTCAATGTTTACTGAGTAGCACCTCAGAGTCATGACAGGGATACTGTACTCGACAGAGGAGGATTTCTCTAGCAGTTGTGGTTTCGGTATCATTAATGAAAATCCTAGTTTGAGCTGAGTCAATGATCTTTTTGTATTCCTCATGATTGAGATGAGTTATTTGATAACATAGGTATATGTATGGGCATATACCTAAGTAGTGGTTATCTGTTGATTTCAAACTGTGTGATACCTCATGATTGATATGGGCTACATGATAACTTAGGTATAAGTAGGGGCTTATACCTAAGTAAGGGTTATCTGTTTAGATCCTTCTCTGTGGTTATACTTTTTGAATTTAGTGAGACCTTGAGGGTCTTGGGGTCCCTACTAGGTATTGTTACACTCACCCCTGCAAGGGCTATGCCCGCACCTCGTTGTGTTGGATGCAGACGACGGACATCGCTGACAGAGATTGATTGTACTAGGACGAGACAGTACCCGGAGGTGGACCTCATGACGAGATAGTACTCGGAGGTGGACTTCACGATGAGGCGGTACACTGAGGAGGTTGGCGAGAGAGAGCATTGAGTAGGCTATGTGTACCTACCCTTCAGGTAGGATTCGAGGTAGACGACCCAGTAGCTGCTTCTATTTTCCAGCTGTTTTTCCTTTCTGTTGTACTTTCGTTTAGTTGTAGTTGTACTTCTCAGTTGGGTTTGTATTCTGGCCCATTTACATTTTAGCACTTTCTTGTGTACTTATTGTATTACTTCCTCTTGTACTCTGGTTGGATGAGTTTATGTTTTTTAAAGGCAATGCCTTCCCAGATATCGAGATTCACGCCTTTGGTGCTAGTCTCTAGCCCCTGGCCTATGGATGGCAGGCTTGGGGTAGTCAAGACACGAGCCTCGAGGATGGGTCATGAATAATTGGTATTAAAGGAGTCGGTTCTACCATAGAACTCAGAACTTTGATCATTCCATTCTGTGATGAAATAGTGTTAATGGTTCTGATTGTGGTCTTCAGTTCAGGGAGTCCAGTGTTTGTGTGGTGGCTGTCGTATCTATACACCAGGACCCTAACTAATGATTTCTGACTTAGTGTACGAAAACACTAATTGTGTTTGTGTTTCCAAAAAGTTTTAAAGTCAGCTCAAACCAGGTCAGCTCACAAGGTATAAATCATTGACCATGTCACATATGTTCATGATTTCTCCACCTAGACAGTCAGTTGGAGTACCAAGAGAGTAGCTGCTTGCAGTCAAGGAGTGTGACCCAAGGGCTCTGGGAATGATTTGAGGTACAGTTTGTGTCCACTACTAGCTACTGTAACAATAGAATTAGGTACCAATCATTCCTTCCTTTCATGAATCTTTTCCCAGTCCTAGAGTTTCTGGTTAATATTGTTGACTTGATCCTCACATCTGGATATACCTTTGGGAGGAAACTCGATAATCACACTTACGCCGACGGTGTGATCTGACCCTTGAGGCGAGAGTCTCGGTTGGAACCTCTTGGTGGCAGCGTCGAGGCCTTACGATGTTGGTCTGGTTATGGATTAGACTAACATTTCATTCTCATATTGTCTATATTAGGCAAAAAGGTTGTGGTTTATCTACAATGTTGGGATGGGGTTTTTCCTTGGTTGGCTAAAATGGAATCCCAGGAAGCACATGATAAACTCATGCTTAGGAGGGTGCTGCCGATCACTCTTGAGTCGGCCATCTTTACCCTCGTGGCAGCATGAGTTTTGAGTATTCAGTTCCTCAAGGTCTATAACATTGAGATAGTCTATAATCATGGGAAGTGGAACGTTGTTGCAGATGCGCTCAGTAGGAGGACTAGTATTCAGCTGCTAGAAGAGGCGATAGCGAATCTGGCTGCCTTAAATATATCCTTTATTGATAGAGATGGTGCATCCTAACTTTAGTCTCTTACAGTCACTCCACCTTCTTCATCAATAGAGTAGGCGAGGTGGAACTCCATCTGGCCCTTGCACCATAGTTGCACTGGGTGCACAACGTCATCAATGTATCACAATTGAGAAGATGTGTGCACGACCTAACAATCATCATCGACCACGGGGAGTTGGACATCGATGACGGGGAGATATTCCCTGAGGCTTCAATGATGATCCAAGTTCAATAGATGCAGTTCCTACGTGGACGGTCGATTCTTATGGTGAGCATTCACTAGCAGCATGAGATCTTCTAGGAGAGAACATAGGTGTGGGAGACTCAGAAGGGTGCTCAGTTCCCTCATTTGTTTCCCTAGCGTGTGTTGTAGCTTTATGGGGACGTAAAGACTAGTGGTGGGAATAATGTAAAGACCCATAAATTTCAAGGAAATTTTTTTCTCTAATTTCTTTGGGAATTTACGAGTCCGCAGTTTCTAACGGCACCTGATTCTAAAGCCCAGTGTGCCCGAAATACTTTTTTGAAGTTTTGTTAAGCTTAAAATTAACGCACGTAAGCAATTTTATAGAAAAAGTAGAATAACTCTTAAACGGATACTCAGATCAGAAATCTAAGGGCACCGTTGCGCTTAAGATGGCGGGTTTACCCGAGGCGCGACTTATGTTTAGTCGGCGCGGGCCTCCTGTGAGAAATTCCAAAGATGGCATAACTGTAAGTAAAATAACTAAATAAATTATTTTATTTTTCAAATGGTTATCACTCACAAACGGTAGCTCGGATTAAAAATCTAAGACCACCACTGAACTCGTGAGGGTGTTCTTTATTTAAGTAGATACTAACATTGGCCAGCATGGGCCACAAGAAAAAGTTATTTATGGCCAAAAATTAAATAATTAAGTGACAATTATTTTATTTCAAAATTCATAACATCTAAACTGTAACTCAGATTAAAAATTAGAGATTATCGATGGGAATTTTGGGGCATTTTTTACTTAGGCAGAGCCTATCATCGACTAGTGTGGGTTGAGGGTGACATATAGTAATTTTCTGAACTTTTTTTCGGGTACATTCAGAAAATGTACATGTGGGTTTTTTCATCTTTTGAACCGATTCTCGGAATTGAAATATGAGGGCACCAATGAACTCACAGTTCAAGTAATTGCTTAAGGGAACCTTTACTGTAGTTGCATTTAATGCGGGGAGAATTTTATTATTTGGGGATTTAGTTTAAAATAAATAAAAATTTTGAACAATTTTATTTCTATATCTTGGATGATAAACTCTTCAAAGGGTGGATAAATGATAGGTGGGGCCCACATGAGCCCTAACCTCTCAACTTCCTTAACTCTCTCTAACCCCACTATAACACCTTTCCAATTTAATGTGAAAACTCCCCTTAATATGGAAACCCATCATCTCCCTAATTTATATTCAATCAAAGGCTTGAATTACATGGCATGTTATAAATTAGAGGCCCTTTGTATTATTTTGGGGGTTGGAAATATTGGTGGAGGAACTCTTGAGAAGACTTAGAAGGAAGTGTTCTTCTTTGACGATGAACACCAACATTCAATGAAGAACGACACCACAGTGAAGAACATAGGGTATTTCTCCAACTGTGTTTCTACATCAAACACACCCTGACATCAACGGAATAGACGTCCATCTTCTGCGATGCCCCATTCCACAAATCAATGACGTTCGACGTTAATTAACAAGGTAGGGGGGTTATTGTTTATTTTAGTTTACATGATTCTTTCCCTCAAGCAAGAAAGAATATTCTGTTTGGTGTTTATTTGAACTACTAACGCGGTGGGTATAGACTACAAACAATTCTGGATCCACCGCCAACTTGTTATTGATGTGCGGCAGCATGGGGTCAGGTGCATGGTAATGGGAGTTGGCGCAGCGAGTGGATGGGGGGCCAGACAATGCAGCAGGTTTGAGGTGCGCATGCGCAGGTAGCCAGGGGCGGTGTGGCGGCGTGGTGGGAGTCTAGGATGGAGGTAGTTCAGAGGAGGCAGCTCTGGTATGAGAGGCAGCTGCGGGAAGGCCAGGCTTGTAGGTTTTGGTGGAGAAGAAATTTTGAATGGAGAATGAGATTGGAGAGAAAAAACATTTTAAGAAAATAAATTCAATATTAACAGAAAGAATGAGAAACCAATGAATGCGATGTGTACCATTTAATTAGGGGTTTCCATGCGTGAAATGGGAGAGGTGCACCAATTAGAGAGAGAGGGTGGTGGTGGGTGACATTTTGTTTTTTAGGTAAAATCAATTAAAAATAATAATATAATAATAATATTTTTATTTTTGTTGATAAAATACTTTCTCGACCGCAACTTATTCGTGCGACCTCGGTTTCACGAACCGTCTGCGGCAGTGCAACCCAGATTCTGAGACGGACATTCTGAGTCCAAAATTGAATGTTTTTTGGGGGTTTTGGATCAGGTACCATAAGCGATCGAAAAAAATCAATTTAATATTATTTTTAAATCTTGGACCTGCCATAACTCTTGTGTGCGACATCCGATTCTCTTCCCGTCAGTGGTGATGAAATCCTGTCAATAATACGGTCGATTCAAGTCTAACGTTGGATAGTAAATTCTGGTTCGTGGCTCGGCTCCACGAAACACTGAATAATAATATTATTATTATTATTACGGGATTTGTATCTGACATATCTCACCCATATGTTGTCGGAATGACGAACCGTCTGCGACGTTGCAACCTTGAAATTAAGATGGATGTTTCAAGACCAATTTTGTATCTGGGTTGGTTCGAACACGAAACCAACCGGTCCCTTGATGCAGAAACACTTATAATATAAGTATCATACATCCGATTGACGTGTCGTTGACTATGTTGGATTCCTTTTGATGAGACGTATCTTTTGGAATACTTCACCTGAGGTTTGGACATAGTTGGAGTACAGACGGTTTGGTTTTAGCTTAGAATCCAACTGGGCCCCTAGAACGGGAAAGCCGATAACTTTCAGACCAGATGTCCGTTTGACGAACCCTCAGTGGTGTTGGTAATCTCGTTGAGAATCATTCCCTTTGAGTATAACCTTTGAGAGTTAGGGGTAAAATTTACATACGGTAGGTATGGTTCATACACGAAACCAACCGGGCTCTAGGACGAAAAGACTAATAACTCACAGACCGGGCGTCCGATTGACGGGTCGTCTGTTACATTGATACCCCTATGACAAGGCGGTCCCTTTTAAAACTTCATTGTCGGACTTTGTGATACTCGGTGTATCAACCAGTTGCTCGTGGAGCTGATCCTCCCAAAGATGAGCGTACGGAGTGGAGAGACCTAGTAGCTGTGGACTTGATGACTTCTTGACCGATTCAGCTTGGAGTGAGATGACTAGCCCAGTGGACGAAGCACCCGGTATTTGGCAGTAGACCCACGGTAGATGGAGGACATGGTAGTTGGAAGCAGACCTACGGTACTCTATAAGAGGAGTACCTCTGTAGGCTATTAGGGGTACCACTATTGTGTTTGGGCGGCAGACCACTGGCGGGGAGCACTACTGTGTTTGCGTGCGGTCCCGCGGTACTCAACAGGAGGAGTACCTCAGCAGTCTAAGGTTAGTGAGTAGAGCCTTAGAGTCATCATAGGGATACTGTACTCGACATAGGTGGAGTTATCCATCAGTTGTGGTTTCAGTATCATTAATGAAAATCCTGGTTTGAGCTGAGTCAATGTCTTTTGTGTATTCCTCATGATTGATATGGGTTACATGATAACATAGGTATATGTATGGGCATATACCTAAGTAGTGGTTATCCTTTTATTTCATATCTATGTGATACCTCATGATTGAGATGGGATACTTGATAACTTAGGTATAAGTAGGGTCTTATACCTAAGTAAGGGTTATCTGTTTAGATCGTTCTTTGTGTTTATCCTTGTTGAATTTATTGAGCCCTTGACGGTCTCGGGGTCCCTACTGAGTATTGATATACTCACCCATTCACGTGATATGCCTGCACCTCGTTGTGTTGGATACAGATGACAGACATCACTGACAGAGCTTGAGAGTAGTAGGACGAGACAGTACCCAGAGGCGGACCTCACGACGAGACAGTACTTGGAGGTGGACTTCACAAAGAGACGGTACATGGAGGAGGTTGGTGAGCGAGAGCGTTGAGAAGGATATTTGTATCTACCCTTCAGGTAGGATCCGAGGTGGATGCCCCAGTAGCTGCTTCTATTTTCCAGCTGTTTGTCTTTTCTGTTGTACTTTCATTCAGTTGTAGTTGTACTTCTCGGTTGGGTTTGTCTTCTGGCCCATTTACTTTTCAGCACATTCTATTGTACTTAGTGTATTACTCTTTCTTTTACTCTGGTTGTATGTGTTTATGTTTTATAAAGGAAATTCCTTCTCAGATATCTGGATTTATTCCTTTGTTTCTAGTCACCAGCCCCTGGCCTATGGACGGCAAACTTGGGGTAGTCACGGCACGGGCCCCGAGGATGGGTCGTGAAACTCAATGCGGTGTTTTCGGGTTTTACCCCTCGATACATCTTTTTCTGAGACACCTCTACCAACTCATATCTAGATAGGGATGTATTTGCTTAGAAAAAATCACAAAATAATTACATTGCAAAAAATTTAGGAAGTTATACTATACTAATCTTCAAAGTCTATCTTAGGGATATGTGCTCTAATTAAGGTTTATATAAATCTTGTATCAATGGTAGTTGTTAAACATCCTCTGATACCAACTGTAATGCCTCTCCCCAGTTACCCATAGTTAGTGCATTATTTTAATACATTGGCATGATTACAAGGAATCAAGTCCCAAAAGACCGATCAGTTTAGCAGTCTTGGAAAATTGATTACATACACGAATGTTACATTACACTTTCTAACATACAACAAAAAAAAAATAATCCTTCGAGACCGCTATTGTTCCCTTAGCTTAACCCTATATCTCAAACATAAAAAACTTATTGGGATCCTGGGAAAATAAAACATAAGAAATGGGTGAGCTCAGATGCTCAGTAAGGGTAAATAATTTAGATAAAGATAACACAAAAAATAAGCATGGTGAATAATTGAAAACATATTCCTTTACAAATAATAATCATGAACACTTTATGACAGAAATATATGTTTAGTAAATTACTCCATAATAAAACATAGTCATGGGTATTCTACTAGTCGAATAACCGCATGAACCATCAATATTATTTTTTATGAGAGAATGTATATTGCCAGACATTCTGAAACATTTTTTAAAGCCTCAAGAAAGATGTCTAAAAATGATTAAGGCCTCAGCCAAAACCATATATCAAATTGTGAAAGGCCTCGGCCAATTCCATGTCTAATTGTCTTATGAGACCTACCGATGCATTGAGGTTAAATAACGGGCTCCACCTATCACTTGCTAATTCCAATACATTTCTCATATGAAAAGGTTGACACATAACATAAAAATTCGTATTAAAAGTAGAATACGTAATTTCAATACATTATCCATAAACCATGAATGGGATAAAAATAACACATCCACTATCAAAAATATCACAAAACATTCAATACAATATGGTATATTTGTATAATAATAAATAAATTTAAAACAAGATTTAAATCCATCAAAGGATGTTGACATAGATAAAAATGATCAGTAAAATGCTTTGAGAGAAATACCCCTTTTTCATGAAATCATTTGTAAGTATCAAAATTTATAAAGGAAGTAATTTAAAAGATATATTTGAATCAAAGAGTCCCATACCACTTTGAATTTTTTGAAAATAGTTATCAATTCAATACATTCATGTCCACATAAATAAATCCTTAAAATCGTTTTGAAAATACGGACATTAATTAAAACAGTTTAGAAAGATAAATCTTTATAAAATTTAAAATTATGATCTAGTTAAATAGACCCTCTCATAAAACCTTAAAAGATTTTTTTTAAAACATTTTCATGAAATATTGGTATATATGATAAGTATGTCCCAGAAAATACTTACACGTGAACAATCTTGGATAATAATGAGATTGAGGAAATTTCCCTTACCAATTTGGGAATGTACGAATCATACATCCCATTAAATAATTATCATAAATTGAAGATTCAAATAAACATAAATTAATTTTTATTCCACAAATAATACCATTATGGGAAGTACATACACCACACAAAACTAAATAGTTTCAATATAACAAGAATCTCACGGGAATAATGAGTGAACGTGTCCGACATGACCTGTTCGTTCTTTAATATCCTGAATAATAAACTAATGTTAATTTCGACTTGCTTAAGAAACCTTTTCAAGTTTATTATTACGTTTATATCACTTATTACCATGATATAAACATTATGTAATCATTTAAGTTAATAACTTTCATTTTGTCGATGTTTGGCACTTGTGTCCAGAATGAACATCTTATAGTAACCAGTTTTTCACATGGTAAAAATTTAATTATATCTGGAATTAAAATCAAGATATAGATATCATATATATCATATATATCCAGTATATACATGTATTTATAATAGTACATATTATTTTGGGTAAGAAACGAAATGCATTGTTTGTGGAGATAATAACCCGTACGTATGCATGAATGCTAATTTCATTTCTATTTCTTATTTTAATGGAATAAAAAAAATTATACATAGGTATATTATAATTCCAGTATAATATCATATATAATATCATTAAATCAATCCTTCTTACATCCCACTTATGGTATTAAAGATTCATATATCTTTTAGGGGGCGATAGTCCACAATTCCTCAAATGAAATTATCATGTTTACCCATAATGGAAACCATTAAGGTATGGAGTAAAAGAAAAATACAGAAACATGAAGAAAACATAAACATAATATATAACATATATAAATATAGTTCCATAATAATGGCCACCATGAGATGTTGTAGGAGGTAATTGAACAATCATCGTTTTGTGAGGCGTTAGTTTTCTATCCACAGAATCATTATGTTCATCACCCATTAGATGGAGGTGTGTGTAAGTGTAGTCATAATCATTATCATAACAACATACTAGTATATTGAGGATACTTTTTTTCTTATAAAATAAAGTAATAAGAAGAGTTTATGGGTTGGAGATTCCAAAGAAAAGAAATGAAGTTAAGAGCAATTGTTACCTTTAATTTGGGTAACGTCATTTTGTTTGAACCAAAAGGACTTTTTGAAGTCCCTTCTACCTAAGATAAGGATTATAGTAGGGGGAGAGGGATTTAGGGAGATTAATTTGGATGATTTTGGACGAGCCTAAGGACTTGAGAGGTGTGATGAATTGGATAGAGGTGGTCTCCTTTTATAAGGTGGAGGAGGGGCTCTTTAAGAAAGTGTGAAAAAATTATTTTATTATATAATGAACATTGGTTTCTATTGGCACAAAAATAATTATAATCTAAGATAATATGACTCATAGTCGAATTAAAATCATCTAATATGAATTGGACATGTTTTGGATATTATTTTTATATTTGAAATCTAATTTATTTAAATCATTATTTAATGATGTAAATAATCCATCATTATTGTGTCATAAATAATTTAATTTATTCGATTTATAAAAATTATAAAAAAAAACCATGATGTGGGAAATAGAATTATATTTCCAATGAATATTTATAGTCAAAAGGATTACTTAAATAACACCATATAAAAATTAATTACTAAAAGATTTCTGTTTATGTCAATTTTGACTTTACTTTAAATTAATAAATCTAATTTGTTATTATAATTCTTAAGTGGATCCATGGGGTCACAAAATTGACCCAAAGATGCCCATTTTCATCCATTACTCATTCAATAAGGTTAGGACATGTGTTAAGGTAATTTTGAATTATTAGAATATTTTTTTAACTTTGAATTACCCTATTTACCTTTAACCGCGGTAAATAAAAGTCAAATGTTACTATTCAAAAAAATTTATTTTTATTATATTGAACCACATTTTACTCAATGATATTAGACTTTTCTCGCGAATTGTAGAAATTTAACTCACAGAAGAGGTAAAATTCAATTTTATGTGAATTTACAAATTTTCTTAGGAGATGGGTAAAAGATGATGAAAAGTTCAATAAAATTTTTATATATCTAAAATTATTATAAACAGACACCAATTAATTACATTGATCATATATAGGAATTATGTATCTATTTTAACATAAAATAAATTTAATAGTATCAAATTATATGAATTGTATTTGGAAAAATGGATTAAATATGTTTTATTTGAACAATTTATATTAATTAATATGTTAAAATGAAATATTTACAGTAATGAATACTGAGTCCAATTATTTAATGCAGAAAAGATAAAAATGGGTTTGTGATGGGTTATATATAAAGGATAAGGGTTTAAAATGACCCAAATTTGTTCAATAATCATTAAATGTAAGTATTTATACCATTTTTTAAATAAATTTTATAATTGAGCATTTTTTATCATTAATCTTCCAGAAAAAATTTGATACACAATTTCCTTTTCAAAAATTAAAGGTGTGTCACTAATGTCACTTATAAAAGGCCACCCACCCGTCTCCTTATTAAAATTTAAAAAAACATTTCATTAGAAAAAAAACCAAATTTACATTCATAATTCCTTCCTCTCATACTATAATATTATTTTGGTATATAATCCAACCTTGGAAGGATTTTGGTGCCAACTATAAGTAGTTTTCCGAAGAATATGTAATGTTCTTGAGAGAGATTTTATATTATTTCCTCTTCCAACCCTTTCAATTGTTATTAAAAATGATGATATAATAAACTATTTATCTTACATATAACAAGGTTATTTATATTATTGAATTAACATAAATTCTTACAGTCTTTCATCAAATGTGTTACCAAATCATTATTTAGGTGTACGATGGACTACCTCCTCGCGAATCGAATTTATTAATTTTCCATCACCACCTATCACATCTTGAAAAAATTATTAATAAAATATTTTTATATAATATTTATTATATTATCATACTTATTTTATTATTATATCACATATAAAATCTTACAATCCATTCTGTGTATGACACAAAAACATAGTTCGTGTGTACATCGAACTAAAGGATCGTGAAGTGATGTGATTCATTTATCACGTAAGTATTATTTATAAAGAAATAAGGATAGTATTGAGTAAATATTTTTGGTATATATGAAGAAATTTTTGTTCTATAATGGTAATACATCATTTAATTTTTTATTTCTTTCTTTAAGGGAACTTTAAACATTATTGTTTCATATATATGACTTTCCCTCTCTATGAATGAGGTACTTAACTTTATATCTCAAACAATTATGGAATATGATAAAGGATTATATACTGAATATATAATATATTTATATAATGGTTAAAATTATTGATATTATTTAAAAATTATAAAATGATGTGGACCAAAAATTACAATAACAAATCTAAATATTCATGAAAATAAATGTAGTTATTACACGAAATATTATTTTAACAATGCATTGTTGGAAAATAACTAATAAAAGATCAAAATAAATCATATATTTTATGAAAAATATGAACCTAGTTCTTTAATATTTTCATAATATTTATATGTTTATTTTACAGGAGGTTCAAACATGTATGAAATATGTAATGACTTATAGTAAGGGATTTCTAGTCTCTCATTTTGTTTTGGGAGGCACATGCCAATTTACAACTCATTTATTCTTGTGGGGTTGATAAAAAAACTTTTACATTTAATATCATGAATATAATTATTTCCATTAAATTTAATATTAAATTTTTGAATACTAGTTTTTTAGTCTTACGATTCAATATATTTCTAATGAGATAAAAGATTTTTCATCTAACTTTTATATCCATGAGATACATAAAATATTAACCACTTGTTACATATATGTTGTGTACGTAATTCCATTTAATATATATATTGAATATAATTAAAATTATTGGTAATTATATATAAAGTTTAGTTTCTCCATTGCATCTTATTTATGGATCTAAATATACCCAAGTGTTAACAGATTTCGGTTGAAATTTGTCATCCTTGATACATATATCATATTACTCACCTATGTCCATTTATGTATAGTATATACATCCCCATTGACAAGAAATATCATGAATTTTTTTATTATGAATAAATTATATATTTCATTTATTTTTAATTATTCCGTGGGGCTTATCATTCAATGTTACCAAAAAGGGAATAGTTTTGGAATATCATATTATCATTTATTAATATTATCAAGGATTGTGTTTCCAATGATGAAATCTTAGGATAAAAATATAAAGAAACACAATAATTATATTATCCTCTATTTTTTTCAATATAATAAAATTTTTACCTTTATTTTCCACACCCATGGTACATAAGATAAAACAATAATGTTTTAATAAAAATTTTAATTATTTATCTGTTCACTCGAAAAACGATCTTATATAAAAACAATGTTTTGTAAATATGTTTCCAAATAAGTTTTCAAAATTATTAAAATTATTTATTAAGAAAACCTTTACCAATTATTTTATTTTTACAATAATATTTTTTAGATTTTTCATTTTTTTCAAATAGTTAAAATTTGGATTTTACCAATAATATTATTTAAATATTAGTTTTTAAGTGTAAGACCTGAAAATAATTTACTAGTGTCTTGACTATTTTTTTCCCAAATGATTAATTTATACCATTTCAATGTAATTTTTAATGAAAATTATTTTTCAATATTTATTATTTTTTAAAAATTGTTTTATAAAAAATGACATTTTCAACATGAAATGATTGGAATGGTTTTAAATATTTCCTTATAAGATTTAAATATTACTTTAAAGGAAATGATTTCCATAACAATGTTTATATTTTTATATTTACCTTTTTTCAAATTAATGTTATACATGTATTGTAAAATTTTAAATATCATTTTCCATATAGGATTACATTTGTTGTTGATGTGTTTGCCTTATTGGGGATATGATCCAATAATTCCAATCTTATTATTTATTAAAATGATATTTTTTGAATTATGCTTAAGAATCCTAGATCATTTCATGTGTTATCGAATGAATACATGGTAATCACATGCACTTTTTTTAAAGGGTTATGATATGGTGAATTAATGAAATGATTATAAAAACTATCTACTTACATAGGTTATGATATGATAAATTATATATGAAGAACATTAAATTTATGGGGTAATGATATGATAATTTTTTATAATATTATGGGAGACATATTTATGGTTTTAATTATGTCATGGGTGGGACCTATATCTCCATATAATTAATTGGGTATAGATTTTTGTCTCATGAGATAGACAGGATTCATATGGGGAGTGAAATCAGTTCAGAAAGGGACTATATCTCCATTGTGGTCATATGAGTTAAAATGCACTACATTGATTGTTCTGGGAGTGAACCCATATAACTATAATACACTTATATGTGATCTATGAAAACTATGGAAATTATATTATATGATTTTGTGTAATCCACAATTCAATGTCTTGTTCTGTTGTTATTCTCTCATGCCTCCTGTTTTTTTATTTGATTCATGACCTATAAACTAAAAATATTTATCCCATGACTCAAATTTTTAGCTTTCCTATGAAGGGAATGGTTTTAATTAGTTATTCTCACATATTCACACTACCATGTTCATATTATTTTTGGGTTTTTTATATTTTTAACCCTTATTGAGTATCTGATGTCACACTTTTGATTGATTCATTTTCCAAGGTTATAATGAATTATTTTATATAGGTTATGACTATGTAGATTTATAAATGTGGATATATTTTTTTGAGAAATTTATGACATTTCACTAGAATTAGAATATTTTGTACGTACTCTCCAAAGTTGGTAAATCATTATGATTCACAGATGTGTTATTGTGTAATGTAATGCATATTCATCTAAAAACAAGTAATATCTATGTAATAAAATAATATTTTATGATAATTAGTGTTTGAGTAGTGTATTTGGTTGAGATTTATTATCATTATTGATAATCCACTTCAATAATATTTTTCATTAATAAATTAAATGGTCATCAATTAAAAAAATATCTTTGACTATTCCATTTATGAAATTTTCCTCTATGTATCATTCAATATTTTTAAAATGAAGTTTTATTAAATTTTTTTGGATTGTAGGTTTAATTATTAAAATTTTCTAAAAAAATCCAATATTTTATTAACATTAAAAACATAAGGATAATTTGAGTAACTAGAATCCAATTCTACCTTGGGGTAACACCAAAAAAGTACTTCATAGTTATCAGATTATATTATTTCTAATTCATTATGGAATCATGATATTAAGACACAAAAATATTGAGAAATTTTATGTTCAAGGTTGAATTTATTTCCATAATATTACTTTACACATTGGGTGAAATTTTCCTCACATGTATTAATTGATTTATTATCATTATAATTCAGTTATATGAATTAATTCTACATTTTAGTGTGGGGATTTAGAGGAAATTACATAAAAATTACTTCTTAAAATATTTAAATTTTATCAAAATAAATTTACTACTATCACATAAAAATAACCATTATGTAGTCACTTAATCATAAAACACATAAATGTAATGGTTTTTTTTATTTTGTTTGAGATCAATGGAAAATAAAAATTCACTCTTGGGGGGATTTATATATATTTAATTATTAAACACAACAATAAATTCTGAAACAATATGTATATAATCTATTTTGAATATAAATTTCACAATTATAATTTTTATTTTCTATAGTTCTTATATAATTTCGACATATATTGCTACAAAATGTGTGTTATGAACCAAACCGGGCCATCTACCCTAAAAACTCATGTTCCTACCTTCTACCATCCTGAATGGAATTTCTGATTCTCATGTAATAAAAACCAATTAATATGAATCATAAGTTCGTACATAAGAATTATTTCCCAAAATATTAGTGTAACTTGAACACAAAAAATATTAAAAAAAATAACGGGCCATCCACTTATTAGAGAATAATGCTGAATAAAAAACAGTAGAAAAAATAAAATAATAAGAGAATATACATAAAATTAAATAGTATCACCACTAAAAAATTCCTTTAAACCCTTTCTACATTTATTTATTATAAAATATAACCACAATCAACATTTTAATCACCCACTAGATGTTATCGTTACTATCCATTTATTGAAAGAAGTAAAATCTTCATTATCCAAAGTAAATCATTTAAGTGGAATCTATCCAAGAATTTTAGGAGAAATAATAACCGGTCCGAGAAAAATAAATTAATAGGTATAGATGGTTAAGCTCAATAAACAAGCTAAACATAAAGGATATAACCCCTCATAATAGTTCATGAAACATGAACTGGAACCTACGACTGAGGTAAAATAAGTGTGAGAACATAAGCACAATATAGGCTACCATAATACATCAAATCATGTAGATCAATTTTTTATTATGTGGTAAAAGTTCTAGTTTGAAATATGATAGAATTATTATTATTTTCTATAAATTTTTGTTGTATAATTAGTAATAAATTAAAACGAGGTTAAAATTTGTGTTCTAATACTTTTATTTAAATGAAAAGAATCTTTTAGTAATCAGTTTTTTCAAGTAGATACCTCTATGATAAGAAAATATTTAATATTCAATTTAATATTATTTCATAACACCCATTTATATGAAAACATCTCCAAAATTGAAATATGATTCACATTTCTGTTGGATTTCTAGAATCCATTTGAGTTTTATCCTTATTATAAAACTAAACACTCTAGAAAAAGTCCATGTTTTCTAAACTCACTTGCACATGGAGATTCAAAAATGTACTATTTAGACATCTCAAAATCACTATAACTTTTTTAAACATATTATAAAATAATGATTTACATTTTCCTCCTTTAAAACTCTTCTATAAGGCCTTTTCAAAACATTAGAAATTAAACCAATAAAATATAGGAGGAAGTAAATATCTAGGCACTACTATATCAATTCAGACAAAATGGATAACAAACAACAATAAAATGTGTACAAATAAATAATAAGTAAAAGTGGGATATAATAAATGAATGAAAATAAATACTCTAAAATTATTTAAAAGGATCAATGTGTTAAGGGAATCATCTCCATATAAACAAATAATATTAATTGGGATAAAAAATTGATACAACATCAAAAGAATGCACTAATATAATGCATTAAATCATATAAATACACCAGGCATATATAATGTAAACTAATGGAAAAATCCTTAAAATTATAATGTATGTTATTATAATATATAGTTTTATTTATGGATAAGAAAAATGGAATCTCTAATGATCTTGGTTGTACCCAAATCCATGATCTCCATTGGTCTATTGGTAAAAAAAAGGAAGACCTCTCTATCTTCATACCCAATGTCTCTCTCGTTTCCATCAAAAAAATAAGTATCTCTCTTGGACATCAAAACCAAAGGCTCTATAGGTTTGTTGTATCATCAATAAATTAGACATTGGTAAAACCATGTTCTAGTAAATTTTAAATATAATCTCATCAAAAATTTCCAAAATAAAATCCATTTAAATACATAATTTAATAAATAACTACACTATTTTTGATAAAACACATTTTCTGAAAACACATTTTTTGTAAAACTATCAAATATTAATCTATTTGAATCATTCATGGAATTACAATACACATAATAAAAATAAAAATCCTTCACAATATGTGGTTATGAATAATTTTTATCAAATCTATTTTTAAACTCAAATACGAACTAAATAATGTTTCATTAAAACAACTTTGATAACCTTAAAATGAATAATGATTTTAAAAAATATACCCCCAAGGGGAATCAAACCCTTTTATAGTCAACTAACTCATTTTATAATATCCCAATCCATAAACACATGAACGAAATGGTTACATCACCCATTTTACGAAAATACAACCCCACCGAATTGGTTTTCACCCCATATTAATTCAATAAAACTTTTAAAATCATCTACATAACTCTCCCCACTCCATTATAAATATAAATGAATTCATTGAAATTAATCTATGATTTTTCAAAATCATGTTGAATGGATTTTAAAACCATTAACAAGCTAAAACATTCTAAAATTATTTAAGAACCTCAAGGGTCATATATAAAGGAATAATTTTAATGATAAACCATTTTTGACCATCAAAAAAATTTAGACAATAATATAAAAGGATGAAAATTAAACACATACCACACAAAAATGAACATCATGACTTAACAAAAATTTGGGAAGTTGATATATGTTACCATTGAAGTTGATGACTCCCAATCATAATAGAGAATCCATTTGAACCCTAAAAAACAAATACATTAATTTTGGAACTATACCGAATAATTTTCATGACCCATAAAATATTATTTATTACTTATGTGAAAACAGTGGTGGGTGAAAATGATTGAAGAAGATGGATGGGAGGAAGGAAATCATACTATTCAAACATATCAGGAGAAAGAGAATACAAAATCATAGGATAAGGGGTCCAATGATGGAGGGTTTCATCACATGTAGAGTAGGGTGACATTATGAAGGTATAATGGATGAGGGTGAGATATATCTATTCTAGTTTAATTAAAATAAATGAAAATAAAATAAAAATATTTTTTTAAAACATGTGTAGGTCAGATGGTAAGGTGGCACATTTTTACTAACCCTACACCAGCCATGTGGAAAGAACTACCTCAGAAAACCTAGCCCATATTGTTTCTCCATAGCACCACATATTTGGACAAACCATGCTTCAACAATACCTATTGGCAACATAAAACATCAAGTATAAACCAAACTATTTTTATAATATTTATCTAACCATATAAAATTCATGTATTCTACATTAGAATCCCCAATGGTCCAACATGTTTCCTTTTCAGAATCATAATGGTTCTTGCTTACAGGGCTCATAAAAAAGGTATATTATCAAAAAAATTAATATTTACACGTTTTAGGAAGATGAAAATGGAAAATCAAAATAACCATCATTCTCATATAATATATAAAATAAATTCTAATGTTCCGTGGTTGGTGTCATAAGGTTGATCCAAACATGATTAAAATTTTGTAGTCACACCACTACGAAAAATTTATACCATATATCTATCTAAATACATAATCTCCATATTCAAGAAATAAATACTATAATTAAAATTTGAAATCTAATTAGTACCAATAATTAGATCAAATATAACATTTGATCTAATAATCAAGTTGGAAAATATGGTTTTTGAGTCAATAAGGTTTCTATATGAATATTCCATTACACTATGTTTTGAAAATCACAAACACATTATCTTAAGGAAAAATATATTTTCCCTAAGGATTATTTTAATTAGGAAAATTTCCATTCACTAAGGAAATATTTATCATTACTTTAGTTTTCATTTTCCTCTTTAAAATCCCTTTAAATCTAAATATTCTTATTACAATGTCTAAAATTTTGTGTCACATCTACAAATTCATAATTTTATAATTCCTAGCATATAGAGTGTTTTGTTTTCATATTTTGAATTCTAAGAATTCAGGTTCCGAATTTTCTAAAATACAATCTCAAAATTCTATAAAATTCAGACTCGGAATACTTTGAATTGTATTTATGAATTCTCAAAAATTCAGGCTCTGAATTTTATGAATTCAGGTTCCAAATTATCTTAAATTCATACTCCAAATTCTTCTAATTTGTCTTCTGAATTCACTGAGTTCAGTTTCCTAATTCTCTGAAAATTGGACACCAAATTCCTCAACATTAAAGCTCCCAATTCATCATAATTCATAATTAGAATTCAATAAAATTCAGATACTAAATTCATTGAAATTTAGACTCTGGAAATTATAGAATTCAGATTCCGAATTCCTAGGAAAAAAGAATCAAATTATCCATGTCTTATATATTCTAAAAATTTATGTGGTTTGAATCTAAACATTAATTTTTCTTATATTCTGAAAAGTAGATAGGGTTGTGACACCTTATTTTTCACTCACTTGTTATAGTTATGAAACAATGTCGTACAATCTGTTTTTTACTCACTATAGATTGAGTGAAACATGTACATTTCTTTATGATATTCAAGAAAAAATATGCCCGTTGGAGGAGGGAGTTGACTGCTGGAGAGGTTCCTATAAATAAGGGCTCAAATGAACTAGCTCACAATTGTTCCACCACAATAGGAAGACGAAGGTTCCAACTACCGTAATGTTCAATTATTTCAGGGGTTAGGAAGAAAGAGGTGTCGAATACTTTAATGATCAAGGGATTGTAGTAATATCAAGACAGATTCTTATATTCCAATCAAAGGAATACCCTAGTTTGGGTATTATATAATTTCTTGAATTCATAAATCAATAGACCATTATCAAAGGTTGTTGGATACTCTACTCATTTTGTTGTAATATCTCATACTTGTAACTGGTTTTTTACTTTTTTATTTCTCTTTTATTTTGATAAAGAAAGAATGAAAAAAATCATTATACATTCTCATTATTTTGTGTATTCTAATAACTAATATTTTATACCCTTTAGGATAGAATATTTACCTTTGTAAACATTCTGTATGTTTCATTTCAATAACCATATTTCCAGAAAATAGAATGGTTTTTTATTCAATTAATAGAGGAATTTTTATTTTGCATTGTTAAACTATGTTAAACATACTTTTCCTTGTGGATAAAAACCAAGTTTTTTAAACATATAATTCATCCTCCACTATTGTAATTGAGAATCTACATTATTATTTCGGTCCAAAAATGGGTATAAAAGGAGATATCTGATTTACATATATTCACATATAAGATTTATTTCTCAATTTTTCCTTATTCTAAATTTTATTGCTTATATTATCATGGTTGAACATTTATTAATGATTTTCTATTTGTTTAGAATCCATTTATATTAACATGTTTTTTTAGAAGGATATTTTTATTATATAATGGAATGAATGAATGTCCCGAATAACAATTTAAATCCCACCAGAGCGTCTATTTTCTATGGTGATAATTATTAATATTGGAGAGATTAAATGTAGAATTTTTTTATTAGTACCGGTGTAGACAATTTTTTCATTCTTACTAGAGATTATAAATTTATTCCATTCAATGTAAATAATAAAATTCCCTATGAGATGATAAAATGAGTAATATGTAATAAAGATAATTCTATATGTAAGGTGGAGTCAATCTAAGGATAATTTTTCTCAAAAAAGATTTTCCTAAGTAAATATAAGCCAAATCCCTTTAAGGATGTGAAGAATATAATCCTTAGGGACATTAAAACCTAAGTGGGAGTTAGTTATCTTCTCAACAATTCATATGTAACAGTATATATGTTTTTCATTTAAGGTCATAATGTAAAATTATTAGTCTTTATATTCTTATTTGTAAGGATGTTTATGCTTTCCAAAAAGGGGGTGATTGTTTGGTCAATAAGGTTTCCCATTGAATTTTCTATTTCTCTATGTTTTAAAAATCACAAACACCTTATCATAAGGCCAAATATATTTTCCCTAATGATTATTTTCATAAGGAAAACTTGCATTATAAAAGGAAATTTTTATCTTTACCTTTATTTTCATTGTCATATTAATAATCATTCTAAATCAAACTCTCTTTATTATTATGCATAAAATTTAGTTTCACATCGAAGACATCAGAATCATATAATTCTTTGCATATAAAATGTACTATTTTCAAGTTCTAAATTCTCAGAATTTCAGTTCTATATTCTTAAAAATTCAGATTCAATTTCTCTAAAATTCAGACTCTGAATTCTATAAATTCATGTTCTGAATTATCTGAAATTTAGACTCTAAATTCTCTGAATTCAGGATTTTAATTTTCTGAAATTCAGACACTAAATTCTCTAAAATCTCATTCCAAATTATCAGAATTCTAGTTCCAAATTCTTTGATTTCAGGTTCCAAATTATCTGAAATTGAGGCTCTGAATTCCTTAGAATTATGACTACAAATTCCTCATATTTCAGAATCCAAATTCCACAAAATTCAGACTCTGAATTTTTTATAATTCAGACTCCTAATTCATCAGAATTCAGAATCTGAACACATTATAATTCTGATAATAAATTCATTGAAATTAAAAATTCGAAAACTATAGATTTTAGATTTTGAATTCTCCGAGATATAAATTTCAAATATCCATGTCTAAGAGGTTCTGAATATTTATTTGGTTAGAATCTGAACAATATTTGTTCTTTAGACACCGAAAAGTGATTTGGTTTAGGAAACCTTATTTTTCTTGCACCTGTTATAGTTATGAATTGATGACATACAATTTTTTTCTATCTAACTGATGTTTGAGTGACACGTGTGCATGTACCTCCGATATTCTAGGAAAATATTACTTTTGGAGGATAGATCCAACCACTAGAAAAGTGAATATAAATAGGATATCATTTGAACGAGTTCACAACTGTTCCATTACTATAGATATTTTAGGCTGATGAAGTGATTTTTAGACAGAGAGACTCTCATGCTCTGTGATGTTCTAAACATCTTGTTCATATTTTTTCATGCGAATCCAATTGTTGTAGAGTACAATCGAGATATTTTGGGAATATGAAGATAGAGGTGATAACAACCATAAAGATAGAGGACTTATGTGGTTATGAAGACATAGGTTCCAACTACCTTAATGATTGTGGTATTGTTGGGATAGAAAGATATATTCTAATATTCCTATTGAGGGATTACCCGAGTTTGGGTAAGACAAATTTTTTGAATGTATAAATCAAGGAACCATTATCCACTATTGTTGGATACACTATTTTTGTTTTATAAAATTATATACTTGTTACTTATTTTGTTTTAAGTTTATATCCACTATATAATTATAATGAATGAAATTATTGCATTCTTATACTATTTTATTTAATTATGTAATCTGATATATAAGATTATATATGACATAATGTATAATCTTTACCTGAGTAAACCATCATTAAGATTCATTTCTAGAACCATATTTCTAGAACCTAGCATGTTTTTTTAGTTTAATTAAAATTGGATTTGTGAATTTACATTTTTTAACTTTGTTAAACATAGTTTTCCATAATTATAAAAACGAATTTTTTTAACTTACGATTTACCCACTCATGTAATTGAGAATCTACATCATTATTTATATCCAAAAAAGCAATGACTATTTGTAATAATGAAAATTGACTAACATATCCATTTTTAAAAAATATTTACACTAATATTCTTAGTTTAAAACTCAATTATTAGAGTGATAGAAACCTACCTAATTTTAAAAAGAAAACATTAATGATATAAAATAGAAAAAATATCTATAATCAAATATAGAAATATATGAATTTGGGATCATGGACAACTTAACTTCCATGGGATATTTTAGAACATCAACCTCAATTATGGTGATCACATAAGATTAGAGTTGATCCTATGAATTTTTATATAGATACCCCATTAGGGAATAGAAAAATCATTCGAATATTAAATGATATACTTAAAATTGAATCATTGAATATTATTGAATCCTTTATTACCCTTATAATCATGATTATAATTCCATTTATCTCCATACATAAAACAGACAGATATTCTTATCAATCATGTTCCGAATGGATTCTTTATATAATTATTATAATTTAAAAGATACTCTATTCCCTTCATCCCATTTTATATTTTTTTTAGAGTGATCATCTTCAATATTATTATCTTTTTTTCTCGAGAAAACAAATAACTTAGAGAATTCGTTATATGTCTTGATGGAACATGATATAATATCCCTATATATATAAATTATAGGTAAGAATAGATCCCATGGAAGGATAAACATTATTTAATAAAACAAATTATTAGTCATACTTCATTTATTATGATGATAATTCACTTAAAGAGTTGCTAAACAAACAATGTTAGCTACATATCCTGAAAAATTATCTCATTTTTTTCATTAGATTAAGGAATTTCCTTGCAATATCAGATAAATTTAGATGAGGAAATAATTTTCCAAAAAAGTATATTCTTGAATGTCTTCAACCAGAAATTATTTATTTCTATAGACTTCTCAATTTTCTGGATCAATAACCATCACTGGTAAACATCTCCGTTCAGAAGATATTCTGCTGTGAGAAATTTATATCTTTCATTATTTCCCAAAGAGATAAATATCTTCAAGAGGGACATTATATATTGATAAACTACAGATGTCTTATTAATCACATTGAATGATGGAGGTTACCATCAGATAAAGTCGGCCAACATTTTCTCACCTTGTTATGGATATTTCAATTTCTCAGTACGGGATTGATTGTCAATCACAAAATAATTCATCAACCCCAATATAAATAATATTTCTACCTCTAAATATATTTTTATTATATTACCATACCTGGAAAAACCCAAAATATGGCATACGCATTGATATAATTTCATTTCATTCAAATATTACTCATTTCTAAATAGTATAATATATTGAATTTTCACATACCATTTTTAATTTTAAATCGAGCAATCTAATTTTTTTTTATACAAATTAAATATAATTTTCTTGATATTTATTATCATAAATAAAATATTATTATTTTTGGAGATATATTCAAATCATAAAAATATATAAAGTCATTAATAATGGTACTTAAATAACATATGAATTAATAAATTAATATTCTAATGAATTTTCTTTCCATGTGTATAGTCTTTTCCCCACTTATTGTGAAACGAGTGAACATTTAATTAACATTCAATTTGCATTTTTCAATGTGTTTACCCCAAGGTAAATGTATTCTACATGTACATACTCATGTAACTACCTTTAAAATGATGTCATTTCATTGAAACAAAACATTATCTACATTTACAAAACTCCACGATATAATAAATCAATTATATTTATTGATACAGTTTATCATATGGTCATGGTCACTAACATATATTATCATATATCTAGTTCTTAATGCTTATACTCAAATTACATTGAATTTAATTGTAACATCCTAACTCTAGTAAGGTAGATATGTTAGATATATGACCATGTTTTCACAACATACAAGAGATTACAACTGAAATGTTTGAATAGTTTAACAATGTAGGATGATTGTATAGATACATGATTCTCATATTACATTTTAATACATGAACAAAAACATAAAATTATACTTGTAAATTTATTATTTCTTCTACGATAGACTTGAAATCAATAATAGATCACTTAATAGTATCCTATGTAGTGTAAAAAACATTAACGGGTGAGCTAAGATAAGTAGGTATGGAAGGAATACAACATTAGATATCATTGATTAAATATATCATGAATAAAATGATAAAGATAAAAAATAACGAATTAATTATTAGCACTAATATAATATTATGGGAATATATCAATGGACGACATAATATCATAAAAAAATAAATTTTGATAACAATAAGTTATTTGATAATGATATAATATATAATAAAATTCCAGGAAATCTTACTCTAGTGGTATCATGCTAGGACATAAAAAATAAATTAATAATATATATTGAAAATACCGAAATTAGTTTGTCTCATGATAAAAATTGATAAATTAAGGGGATATAACTGGAACCCCCAACAATATACAATATCAAATGAAGTAATCATAAGAAATAAATTAATAAAAATTCAATACATAATTTATATAATGTTTGTATTGGAGAAAAAGTTAATGAAATGTTAATATTTTCTCCTATCAACAAATATAACTATACGATGAGTAGTCATCCCCAGAAACAATGTGTATTTCATATGTATAGTATATCTCAATAATAATATTCATGAAATGGTGAATATATCAATTAAAATTCAATTAAAATAATATTTATTCTTTCAAAGAAAAAATTTGAAAAATTGTATCTTTTAATAATAATTCAAATAAAAATTTACCCAATATTCAATAAAAAATTATTCTTTTAAAAAACCATTGTAATGTTTAAATTTAACATCAAATAAAAAAATAGTTCTGTTTATGGGAAATTTTATTCATTTTTTCAATTTTAAAATTAATATTACATTTATTCATTTGGTAAAAAATTAAAAATACCTGATTTGGATGATAAAAAAAAGATTCCTTTTATACCCTTATAATGTATGTAAAATATAGTTCAATGAAATTAAAAAAAATATCACAGTAAATGATGTTTTGGAAATATCATACAGATCATGTATAAATAAAGGAAATATTTGTAAACAAATATTGAAATAAGAATGGTTTCTAATTATACCATTTTATTATAATTTTAAGTACAAATTAGGGGAAAATTTAAGGAAAATTAGAAAAATAAGTATATAACTAGTGTATAAGAAAATATATTATTTTTAAGATGAGAAAAATATTATAATTTACATTAATGTATTCCTAAATAGAAATAACCCTAAATAAAAATGTGATTTCAGAATAAACCCTTAACCAATATATCTTATTGATCAAACATTATTCAATATTATGTATAAAAATTTTATATTTATTATACATATATATCATTAATGTATATTGATTTATATTAAAAGTTATTATAACCCTATGATATATTATTATACATTTATTAATATTTTTTAAATCATAATTTGAGTGTCAAACATTCCATTTTCCCAATATATTTTTATCCAATGCTTAGGTCCTTGCACTATGATTATAGTAACCCTCACATTTAATATAGAGAAATACATATCATTTTAGGAATACTAAAAAACATTAAAAAAATCAGAATCCCACATACTATATTAATCCAATGCCTTTTGAAACATGGAACACATTCTTCTAATTTTCTGAATGACCACTAACATCTCCCATGAAGATATCCCCATTTAGATTTACTGCTTATTTTTTTCACACATGGAACAGAATCGTAAAAAAGGTGATGTACTATTATAATAAATGGTAACAAAAAGGTTGTTATACTAACCTAATGATGTACATAATGGTTGGATAACGAGATCATGAAAATTGAAGATCATACCATGTCTATCAAAGATCATAATCATAAATCATGGAATAATGATTAGAAATTAATAATACATGAATAATTTGGGAATCAATGGAATAAGCCATGAAATAATAAAAAAGAAATAAAATGTTGATTTTTTTAAGATACATTTGAATATAAAATTATTTACAAAGTAGTCAAAACACACTGCCAATTCCATCGTAGTTTCATGGGTTTACTCCACATACCATCTTAATAGACATGTATTATTAAAAAAACAACATTTTTATTCATTGTTCAATCCCATAACTATCTTAGTGGACATGATCTATTATGTTTATCTCATGAGATATTAATATTTACCCAATTCGTCAGAGGGAGGTATAGGTCCCACCCATCACAAAATGAAAACCAAACATATGTCTGCCAAAGAAATCATAATAGAAACTATTAAAAATGTGTGTTGTATAATTTTTATCATAACATAACCCATAGAAAACAAATTTTTTTCATGAATTTCATTCAATTATAAACATAAATAAAATCATATAATTAAAAATAATGGTATAATTGATTCATATCCCTAGTAAAACATAAGTAATTTCAAATGACATTTTCTTAGATGAGAAATAATTTTGGGATATCACATGAAATTAATTCTTAAGCAAAATATCATTTATTATTTAAAAATAATTTTTAAAAGTTAAAAAAATTAAAAACCATTTTTATTGAAAATATAATTGAAAAAATAATATGGAATATATGAAATCTGCTTTGAAAATTTTTGAAATCATTTTCTATAAAAATTAATAAAATATCATTTAAAACACAGAAAAAACATTTATAGAAAACATTGTTTTGAGTGAAATTGATTTCTAACTAAATATATAATAACATTAAATTAAACTTGTTATATCATGAAACGATGGTGCATTATGATACCACATCTCATGGGGCAGTAAATACTCCTCATAAATTAATATAGGTTCATCGTTTAACATGTGTGAAAAAGAAGTAAAAATTAGAAAAAAAAACCTTACCAATTTGGTAATATTTGAACTGTAAAACCCATGAAAGAGAGGACATCAAATGGATTTGTAAATACACATAAATTTAAATATATGAATCATAGAATAAATTTAGGGGTTTTATATACTCTATACATAGGAAATTATTAGTTTATAAGGAATATGGCCCACTTAAATAAAATGGTGACATAAATACCATATTACATTTGAAATGTTAGAATTATGAACCCCATAAATGACTAAAATAAAATGATGATCATAATATCATTAAATATATGAATATAATTATATATCATGTCATTTTTCAGTATATGCAAAAACATTGAGTGGTGAATATGGTGTGATCGGTTAGAGAGATTACCCCTTCTTCAGAACAACTCCTCAAGATTTCCAATAAAAGACTGTAGAGTTATTCATTTTGGAAGACCAAAATATATATATTGTTTATAAGGAAGAATATAAGCTAAATAGGAGGGTATAAAAGATTCTAAAGGCACAATTTAATGATAATAAGATAGGTTATATGTTCCCATTTATAATTGAGGCGATGTGAACATTAAAGAATTTTCAAAATATTAAATATTTATACATTAAATTTTATTTTAAAATTTATCTAGTGTGATTTATTTTGAAGATATGATGATGATAGTTCTAAATCATATCAAACATTGATTTTTATACCTGTTTAGTTATCAATATTAATCTTATCTTTTTTCCTTCAACACTTATTGAAATATTTTAACTCTTACCGTGACAACATGAATTGTTTACACTTATGTTATAATATATTTACTATAAAATTTCAAATTAATACCAAATGGATAATTGATGAAATATTTAACCTTATTATTTTAATTTATGCGAGGTTTATATTATTATGAATTTAATATCATTTAATAAGATATTATTTATTTTAATGCATCATTTTGGTCAGTTTTGATAATACTCAACCTTTGTCTATTTAATAATATGAAAAAAAAGATTATAACGTAGATTAATAACTAAAATTATATAAAGAAAAGATGAATTGTATATAAAAAATTCGTGTATTTCATTAATGATGATAAATTGTATTTATTTTAATATTTTTCATATAATTATGTTGATATTTTCACTAATTAAAAAATTATTTATTCGTCATAATACAAACCATTAATTAAAAAAATTAATCTATAAAAATTAATAATTATGATGAAGATAAAATATTTATAATTATATTTAATATTTATTTTCTAACTTTTCTATTATATTAGCCAATATTGTAAATTACTTATTAAAAATGGTAATAATAACATGTTTAACTTATCATGAAATGTAATATAATAAAACGAGTATTCATACCCATGTGGCCTAAAATATTTATTGTTTCACTCTATGATTGATTTTAGTTGAAACACACTTAAAAAATGATATTCAAAAAATTCTGATTGTAATTGAATAGTTTTATAATATTATCTGTACAGTTAATTATTAACATTTACCATTAACCGTGATAAATAAAAATGCACTGAATATATTATTCGATATATACAAAATATTATGTTGATGATATTAGACTATATATATAATACTTATTACAACCATTTATGTGTTTTTTATAAAATTCAATTCATAGAAGTTGAACAACTAGGTTTAACACTTATCCTAGACATGTGGTCAGAATGTGGGGAAAAAGTAAATTAAAAAGGTCAACATGTGCTTATATTTAATTTAAAAATAAAATTTATTCCAATGAAAAAAAGTAGAATAATATATTTATAATTGATATATTTTTATATTTATAATCATTTTTATTTACAATATTTATTTAAATAAATAGATATTTATTAATTGTGATGCAATATTTTTCACTATTAATCAAAAAATAAAACATCTCATAAAAATACTAAAAAATCACCCTAAGTTAATTTAGACGTTACAAACTCAAAAATGGAGTTTATTTGATTAAATTATATTTCTAATAGTGTGGAAGATTAATTTTATTATTATTCATAGAAAGAAAAAAAAAATTCCATTATGAAAATAATATTTTAATGCATTTAAATACTGGACCGAAAAATATAAATTTAATTATAAATATATTTTATTAATGTGAAATAATATATAAATAATATATAAATTTTATATTGTTATGTTAGAATTAATGGTTATAAGTATATAATTGAAATAATTAAAACACTTATGTGATATTTCATTGAAATATAGTGTTGCAAGTAAGGCTATCCAAGTGGGTGTTTCATGTAGTGCACGCTTAACATAACTTGGTGATTAATATAACATAAAAAATAGTGTTTTTTTATATGATAAAAATTTATATATTTAGTGTTGTGAAATATTAAAAATATACAAAATATTAAATTAATTGGAAAGAATATATTTCACCAATTATCATGGTGTTACATTATAACCCCTTAAATTGAATTTCAATATTGAAAATTTTCAATATTATTAAATGATAAAATCATAAAAGATTATTTCATGGAATCCCACATAATAAAAAAGAGTAATAGAACATAATTTTTAAAAGGGAATGTTTAAAACTTAACTGTTACCTAGAGTAACTCATAAATGAGTTTCCACGTAGGATAACATATGTGCTAAGTGAAAACATTGACGTGGAGGAGAAATCTATCTATCATGTTCTAATGGAGAGTGATAGGGAACAAGTTTAAAAAAATATCTAAAATAAAAAAACTACAAATCTATGATGATCAAGGGGAACATTTTATTCTTGAGAAAATAAGGTTCTAGAACAATATTTTTTGTTTCAATATCCTTTCCCAAGAGTTGATGAATTTTCACAAAATCGTACACATACATGATTTCCTGAAAACATCACCCTTTGTTGATCCTTTATACATTTACCCATAATCTTTAATTCCAAGTAATGAAGTAAAATTTTCATTCTTGAATAATTTTTAGGTCATGATATCCAAAAAAGAATTATAGTTCATTCCATATAAATTTATCACAAGAAAATGGTTGTCACAAGATATCAAATATCCATATATCAACATATGGGAAGATAATGCTTTATCCTTATAAAATATATGTTTTATCATTAACCATTCCCCAAATGGTTATCCTTATAACCCTTATGAAATATGAAATCCAAAAACATTAAATATGAGGTCCCTAAAATTATAAAAAATTGGTTATCATTGTTCCACAAAATATCATAATGTAAATGTTGGTGGTCTCATAACGATCATGTGAATACAAACATTATGTATTCTCATAAAACATCATAATAATTTAAAATATCAAACATCATTATTGAGAATAATAATATTTCATGATTATAATGTGCATTGGATAATTTTCATAAATTCATATATCATATTACCTTCACCAATTATAATGTAACAGCTTTTCAAGAAGCCCTTAATCTGTTACATGGTATTCTATACTATCCAATTTAATTATTTGTCTCATGTATATATTTATATTAATATAAGGAAAATATAAATGGTTTTCTTTAATCAGTTAAAATGGAACATTTCCATTTAATCACAACTCACATCAATCAGTAACATTCAATATAAACTTGTAAATATCAAGAGAAAACATAAACTAAACAATACATTTATGTTTAACCATTCACATAACATAATTATTAAATAAAAATACATTGAAAATTTTATTATTAAACATTATCCTAAAGTCCTAATAAAGATAAAAAATCCTATTACTAAATACCTTTTTCTTTTCACATTTGATCAGTAGTATCCTTATCACCATGAATATACCCATTACAAATAACCCCTTTCTGATTCTATTTGGGATATATCAAATTAGGGAATAAATATTCATAATGGCCATTCATTCCACACTTAAAGCAATAAAATTTCAACTATGTCTTAGAGATTCAAATATTCCTATCCATTTAATAAACAAACCCTGCATTTTTCATTTGTACTTACTTCCATTGTTTCCTTCTTTTCAAAATTGAATACATGTTCTGATTCTTTAAAGAAATTCAAATATTATATTATTTCCACATTTTTGACACAAAGTAAACAAAATTTTCTATATTTTGTAGTCCATATTACCCAAACTCTCAGTTCAATCCTTACTTATATTCTTTTGTGAGTATGAGGGTTTGTTAAGCTACATGATTCTAATTATGTTTGTAGATAAATAATTAATAATTCTCACAACATCCTTCAATCCAATGATCATCTTGTTCTACTACTCATCCAATGTTACCATAAATTTGAACAATAATATAGTTCCTTTTGTTTCCCTCCATAGACTAAAACCAGAATGAATTTTGTAAGAAATTATTATCATAGTTTGGAACCACATTATCATGGAAAACAACTTATACGATGTATAATGTAAGTTCATACTCATTATCCTATGAAAAATTATATTTATCCATTGTTGATCATATAAAACATCCATTTTAATCCTTTATGATAGTTCATAAATATTTTATAAATTTATAAAGCACATCCAAAAGGATAATCAAACCAGGTGTGAACCAAGTCCCATTATTGTTTTCCATGTTACGTTAAAGTTAGGCCTGATGCACCTTGTCGGTGTCATTACCCCTATGTATATCTTTTCCAGAGAAACATTAAATTTTATTATCTAGACTGAGATGTAATTCTTTGAAACCACTCACTATATCCTTCATTAAATTCAAATATATTTTTTAAAACATTAACTCCTCCTCAAAAATTATGCTTAGTGACACTCCAGGAGATATAATTATAAATATATCTAGGGATCTCAGTGTTGTTTTCTCAATATAGTTTATAGTGGATAACTAATCCTTTTCTATGAAGCCAACTATAAGGACCCTCTACTTTCATAAGAGATATTACATCACTTTTACAGAATTATTAAAACGTTATACAAACACACATATAAATCATGTATTAATTTACTACCATTGGATACTTGGGATAAATTCTTATAATTTTGTTAATGTTATTCCACATATCACATAAAGATCATCCTCTATATTTTTCTACCAAAATTATTTCATTATGTCCTAGTTAAATGGAAAATAGAATGGGGTGATATCATATACTCTATCTGAGTAAAAAATGGAGATATTTAAATATAATCATTATTATAAGGGTATGAGAACATGATCCTGAAAATATAAGATCATACCCTACATATAAAATATCATAAACCCGATTCCGGGCATAATGATTTCAAACTCATAATACAATAAGCATAAGGGAATCAAACGAATTTTCAATTATAGGATATCATAGGAATGAAACATATAATGGTGGTAGACACATATGAATATAAAATTAATTCTATAGTATTAATGTCATCGCTACTAATAAAACCTAATTAGTATGGGTTCACTACCCATGACATCTTTGGTAGTCATGGTTTTCTCTCCCAACCATCCTGGTAGTCATGGTTCACTCCCATTACCATATTATCAGAAATTATACTTTTTGTTGATATCATGTGATATTAATTATTATCCAATTAATTAGAGTGAGGTATAAGACCCATATATCACATAAAGAAACACAAAAATATATTTTCCACATAATTCCTATTAGAACCCATAAGATATATTTGTTTCATGTACTTCTTATCAAAACATAACCCATGGAAAATAAATATGTTTCATAAATATCTATCCTTTATAAATATAAAACATGATTAGGATGAATAAGATTAATATAATTTATACATACCCCAAGAAAAATATATGAAACATCAAATAACATTATCTTATATGGATAATAATTTTGTGAGATCACTTGAAAACAAATCACGAGGAAAAGATCATTTCTACTTTGAAAACCCTTTGTTAATCACAAATCAATTTTAAACAATATTCATTATAAATAACACATAAAACTTATAATGGATTATCTTAAACTTATTTTAAATATATTTCAAATCTAAATCCTTTAAAATTCCTAAAATATCATTTGAAACCCTTGTAAGTTTTTTTTATAAAAGCATTTTTTTAAGGAAAATACATTTTTGATTGAAGAGAGAATAAAATTTAATTAAACATACAATATCATTGAATAATGTATATTAAGGATAAAAAATTTCAAGAGTATTTATTTACCCCTCATAAAAATATATAGGTTCATGATTTAACATTTTTCCCAAAAAGGGAAAATTTAAATAAAAATTAACTTTCAGATTTGGTATAATTTGAAATATAAAAACCATTAAAGAGATAATAAAATGGATCATTAAATATTAATTGATTATCATATAATGAAAATTAAATTAATTAATGGGTCATATATAATTCACTCATAAGATATGAGTTGATTATAAGGCATGTCTCCCACAAAAATAAAATCAAGACTTAAATCCTGTAATACATTATTAACATTAGAATCATATAGCCCATGAAACAATAAAAGAAAATAAAGATTTAATTAAAAATAATAAAATTAAATTAATGAAATAGCATGAATTAGGTCATTATATACATTAAAAAATATAATATATGGGTGAATTTGACATGTATCTCATAAAAATATAATGTAAGATGAAATTACATTACCTTATGTATTTATGTCCTTCACACAAGTTAGAACTGCAGGTATAATATATATATTTTTATTATACATAAAAAAATAAAAAAATTGATATATTTAATAGAATATAGAATTTAATTATGAATTTCAATTATCGTATTATTTATAGGTCGATTGTTAAATTAACATTTTGGGTAACAACTACTTTATTTATCACATGTGTCTGGAATTTTACTTTTGGATCCGGTTACATTATTCATTATTTAATTATTTATTGAATGTTAAAATGAAATATATATAATATATATTAATTATATAATAATTTATATTAATCTATAATATATATATATAACTCAATACACCGTACATGGAGACAGTCGGTCGTACTTATACAAGAACTCTGTATCTATTTTCTTGTCAAGTTATAATAGAGGAATTTCTATTATATGATATAATTATAGAATAATTTTTTTATACTACATATATATCCATAAAAATTCATACTTATTTCCATCCATGATATGATGGTGAATAATTAAACAAATCACATCGCTGAGATGAGAAGCGATATGTACACACAAACAACATTATCATTTTCTGAAAATATTAGATGGTAAACATTTTGACATCATATTATAAATAAATAATAATAATTAAATAATAAATATAATTTATAAATATTGAACCCATAAAAAGTCACACTCATTGAAGATGGGGATGAAAGATGAATTGTATCGCTACGTGGTGATGGTAATCCATACATAAGCATGATTGATTCTTTCATATTTTTGATTTATGGGAAATGGGATGTATAATGGTGAATATTTAATCATAATAAAATTTCATAACATTTAGGTTTAGGATGTTATTATATATATATATATATATTATATATTTAGAGGATGAATGGAGTAGTAAAAAATGAGAATGACTGGTTAGAGTGATTAACTCTTCTTCAGAATGACTAGTTTAGATATCCTCTAAAGGACTTTAGAGTTGGTCCATTGCGAGTAAGAGAGCCTATATAATATTTTTAGGGACGGTGAGAAGGAAAATTGATAGGTTTTTACTAATATTTATGGATCAATGCAATTTAATGTAGTGTGGGAGGAGGTTCCCTTTTAAAATAGAAGTGTGAGGCACTTTAAGAAATTCAAAAAATACTAAATTAATATAAATTATATATAAATTAAAAATAGATAAAATGTTATTTATTTAGAATATATGATTATTATGTGTTTAAATCTTCTCCTAAAATTATTTTTAGAAATTTTTAGGTCGCAACATTTACCTTATCTTTGCCCTTAACCCTTATTTATACCATTTAACTATTATCTTGACAACATATCATTTTTACACATTAGGGTCTATATAGATACTATAAAATTTATAAATTATCCAAAATTGATCAATTATAAAATATTTTGCCATATTATAGTTAATTGGAATATTTTATATTTTCATGGATTTTATATCTTTTAATAAAAAGTTATTTATTTAAAAGCATAATAAATGAAAATTTTATTACTATAGTATACATTTCAAACTAAACAAACTCTAATATCATGATATCTTGATATAAAAAACTATAATTTATCACTATCATATCTATTTTATCTATAAAATTATTGGATATCGATAATTATGTAAAATAATTTTAATTTTGATAATTGTAATACAATTTATTTTATATTTTTATTAATTAAACAATTATTTCCTGATCATTATACAAGCATTTAATTGAATAATTTATTGTCAAAAAAAATCAAAATAAATTTTGATCATGAAGGTAAATTTTTATCATTAAACTTATTATTTTCGGTTGAATTTATCGAATATATAAACCAATATTAAAATCGATATGCTTATTAAAATTCTGATTTTTAAATTTTTTATTTATCTATAAATAATACATAATAAATATAAAATTCCTACATGTTTGGGTAAAAATTTTATAATTTCTGAATAATGTTTATTTTAGTCTAAACCCACTAATCCGATTATATTTGGGAATGTTTAAGGGTAATTTTAACATATTATAATATTATATTTACCAATAATTATCCAATTTACCCTTAACCGGGGTAAATAAAAATTTACTTATGTTACTATTCATAATATCAGAAATATTAATATGATCTGATTATCATATAAATATCATAATTAATATAAAAATATATTAAATTTTTTCAGATATCTATTCATATAAAAAGAAATTTCATGTTTAACATAAATCATGCAAATGTTGCAATAGCAGGTAAAAATTACATTCAAAGGATTGATAAGTTTTAAGATATAATTTCAATATAAAAATGAATGAAATTAAATAGATTGAAATAATATATATATATATATATATAATTGTTCTATTTTATCTTTAATTATCACTTTAAATATAAAAAATCATTAAAAGAAATAGGTTGTTTTTAACATCAATTTAATATTTTTAAACATACATTAAAAATTGAATCTTATCAGGAAAATACAAAATATACACATTAAGATAATTTAAATCTTCCAAACTGAAAAAATATTTTAATTTTATAATATTAAAATTATATGAGTTACTAAAATTAAATTTATTATTTTTCATAGAAGGACGTAAAAAGAAGTTCCTTTATAAAAATAGCATTTCTAAATATATAAATACATTACCCAAAATTATAAATTTACTTGTAAATATGATTTATTTATGTGGAAATATTAAAAAATTATTGATTACTGTTCATATTACTATTTTTAATGTATAGTGTAGAACTATCACACAATAATAATTATAATAATAATATTTTGATTTACAGAAACTCAGTGATGTGTGTTACACAAAACTAGTAGGTGTTGCGTGTAGTGTAATATTAACATTATTTTTCATATAACAAAATAAAAACGTAATGTTTATATATAATAAAAAAATCATTTTTTATTCTGTAATGTGAATAATGTTTAGAAGATTAAATCTATTTGAAAAAAATATTACATAAACTCTCTCGGTATTACATTGATATTTGGTTTTTCAAATCTATATTCATAAACATGTTATAATTAATATTTTTTTAATTTTATTATTACTTTATAACCCTAATTTAATAATTTTCATAAAAAATGAATGACATCATCTCTTCGAGTCGAGAGTCCATATGTATCTATGAGTGATGTTATCATTTTTATAATTGAAAATAAGAAAATAAAATGTATAAAGGTTAACTACTAAACAATCATAATTATAATGTAATTTTCAAAATAATTCACCTAGTACAACATGATTCCTATAGATTTTATAATTAAATGAGAAATGAATCACACAACTTTATGGAGGTGGTAGTACACACACACACATATGAAATGTTATCATTTTCCAAAAATATTTAAGGGTATGAGGTTATTTGAAATCATATATATTCAAAATAATAATTTCATTAATTATAAATATATATATATATATATTACATATTACATATTTATGACAATAAAGATATAATGGAAATGAAAATTTAATTACATCACAATGTGGAGATGGTAGGATGATGTACACAGGAGGGATAATTTCATTTTATATACGAATAAAAGGTAGATGAAAAATGGTAGTTCCAAAAAAATTATAAAATCTAATATTTGTAATATTTATATTTTATCAAATCATCATGGTCATTGAAGATTTTAGGGATATGTAATAAGATATTAACATATAAGCACTCATTTAATCACTATACATATTAATTGGAAAACATCAATCAGATTACACATTGCGCATTATTGGATTTGTTTTATAGTGATTCCAGGACCTATTTAATGTTCATAGGTATGCTAGAAAAATTTAGTTAATTTTATTAATCTAAAAGGATTATGCTGTGAGAATAATAGAATATATAAGGTTCCACGTTATAATTGAGGTGAGTGACAGATTTCTAATATTTATTAACTGTTAAATATTATTAGTGACTTACTCATTCATAATTGAAACTTAAAAAATTCAATTTATAAAATATTTTTATTAGTGTGGAAACACCATTAAAAAATTATATATATGATAACATTTTATGACTATGCCATTATTTTTTAACATTAGATTACCTATTTTTCTACTTTATGATTGTGACACCATTTTCCTTAATATTACTATTCATAATGATAAGAAATAAAATTAACCACATTTATAATTTTTTAACACAACAAGAAAAATATTAGATTCATTTTTTATGAATAAATATTTATAATATCGATAAATTAATTTTAATTAAGATCACTAAAAAATGGTCATATTTGGAATAATGTGCTTAAAACATAGAAATAATCTTTTACCAAAATAAAATAAAATATGTGTTCCTTTGTAATTAATTATATTGTTCTTATTAAACATATAAATTATTTTAATGTAAAACTAAATCAAAAAAAAATTCACTTTTAAATTACTTGGTCTAATTTAAATTCAAGATAGTTTTTCAAAAATTTCATTTGAACTATTCACCCAAAAATAAACCAATTTTGATAAACATCATAAATTAACCCTTAGCTAATTGATATAATATGAAATTAAATGTTTTTTTAATTTAACAAAAAACTAGGATTATAATATATATAAATTTTTTTTATTATGAGTATCCATGGACTATTTCTATTAAAAGGATAAAATATTATGGTGTGAAATGCAAAATAGATTAGTGTGGTATTGTTTACCTCTTATAGTATGATATTTGATTTTTGAGAATTATTAACCAACCAAATATTTTTTGATTATTACCACTAGTATCATATATTATTTTATATTCATTCCCTTTTTATACACATGTTCTGGTCATTGTTAGGATACAATGTAATATTCACTTTACAAAAATTTAATGAGGGTATCATATATTTATACATATCAATAGGGTGATCACTATGTATATTTAATAATTATAATTAAAAATATATAAATCCATCACTAGTACCAACTATAATTACATGATCCTAGGTTCTATAAGTGTTTAATCATTTCTGTGGATTATTTGATAAATCTCACAATAATAAAATCAAATTGAAATAACAATGTAATTTCTTCAGTAAAAACATTGATATTCAACTTATTTAATGAAAATTTACGTTATCAGCAAAAATGTTATTCTAGTAGTATACCATTAAAAAATATCTTTATTACAACCTTTCATCATATTGAGGGAAAATGGAAACATAAAAAAGGGAAACCTCATAAGATAAAAATTTTATGCATTGTATATATCAATCTATGATCACTAGAGAGTAGAAAACAATTATAATTGATTAGATCATGATAATAACATAAAAAACATAATCGTAAATTTATAACACATAAATAAAAATTGATAGAATAAGGATTATTAAAAAAGTACATGATCTATATGAGTATATATTCATTAATAATCAATCATGATACCTGAGAGTATATCCTGAGCATATATGTATATAACAGTAACAACAATAGGGATCTAGCTCAAGGTGGACAGTCAAAGACTCAATACTATGTGATGCACAAAACAATTTTCCTTGCAACAAGTGTCTTAGCATACCGAGTCGACAAGAGGGTTATCAAGGTCCTGGTGAAATGATATGTCGGCCGCTTCACCATCACTGGACTCCTTGGCCTGAGAGCCACTCTCTAGACATGTTAACATTGTGGCCGTAAATCCCAACCAATTCCTTTTTATGGAGGTCTGAACAATGTCCCAAGGAACAAACCACCTCAGATACAACTTTTTCATGACCTGACCCTACCCGGGTTCGAGCCGCAACTACCCCAAGCCTGACTTCATAGGCCAAGTGTTGGAGACCAGTGCTGAAGGGAAAACAACTTGGGGAGGCCTTTTCCTAAATACTTATACACAGACATGCGACACACTCAATGAAAAAGTGCAGAGTAAAAATAAATGCAATGTTCTAACTGCTATAAATAAACCAAAAATGTCCATCAACCTCTAAACAGTGCAAAGAAAAGCTGAACCTAAGCTGAAAAGGAAAAAGGAAAAAACATGCACCCAAAAAGAAAAGTTCCACAACATGGCAACAGGTAAACAAAAGCAATCACCTAGGAGAGTTCCACAACTGGAACCTGACTACGACCACCGCACATAGTCCAAGTTCCCGAACTCCTACGCTTCGCTGAAGTCATGACCAACTTGTTTGTCATCTGCAAGGGCACACCATGTGCGGGCAATGTCCAAGAAGGAGTGAGTATAAAAATACTCAGTAGGATACCTCGAAGGATTGAGGGAGAAAAAAAGGATGTACCGAAGGGTGAACAGTAGATCGAACAGGGGAAAGTAAAATAGTACAAATGAGAGTGCAGTAAGGAGTAAAACATGGAGTCTAGTAGGGAGTAAAATAAGGAGTACAGTAGCGTAAAAATAGAGAGTCCAGATCAACCCAACAAGGGAAAGGTGGTAGACTCGTCCAGACACAAGAAGCTGTAAATGGTGAGAATATGAACATCTCGTCGAGTCTTCTCTACATATTGTAATAGTGTATACTCGCCCAACCACGAGAAGCTAGACACAGAAAGCACGTGGAATACACTACACGTCATTGCCTCTCCTGTAAAGGGAGTAGCCAAAACCCAAGGATTGGGTACTGGAACAAGCTATATACATATACATATGCTCAATCAAGAAGCCGAACAAGATTGTAAGGGGATCTCCATCCTGTAGCTCAGCCCAAATAAGTGAGTAACCAACAGTCCCACAAGTAAACATCATCAATTCCCAGCATCCCGCACGTCTTCCTCGAATAGCAAGTCAAGGGGCTCAAATCACTGCACCTTGTTACTATCCACATTGGGCGGCACAGACTCTCCCTCATGGTTTTATGTCGTGTCACATGGACACATATCGGTGTGGAAAACACCCCTCGTACTTAAGTGTTTTGGTGGAACGTCAAGACACACCTCATCACTACCTCGTAGTCGATAGGTCTCCTCAAATTCGACAGGCGACCCCCTTCCCAGCCCCGCTGGTGGGTAATCCTGAGATGTAGATAGGTTCCCACTAGAGGGAGACCCGACAAAAGTCGACGGGTGACACACATCCCAGTCCCATAAATGGGTATTCCACTGGAGGGAGACCCGGATAAATTCATCGATGAGTCCTAATGACCAGTCCCGTTAAAGGGTACTCCACTAGAGTGAGGCTCAGAACCGTCATCGGGGACCACTTCTCAGGCCAACTGGTGGAAAACACAACATCTGGGACTAGGTCCCAGCCCCGTTGGAGGTAAACCCGGCATCAGGGACCACTTCCCAGCCCCGCTGGAGGTAAACCCGGAACCGCTCTAGCCATCCCAACTGGATGGTACTTCTCGGTGAACACTGCTGTACTGGCTATCCTTGCTGGATGGTAACCCACTGGCCATCCCTACGGGATGGTATCTCATTGGAAATCCCTGCTGGAAACAACCTCCTGGGTAGAGGATCGATTCCTACGTAATGTGTTGGTCACATAGAATCCACAAGAACTCTACCAGGGAACACAGAGAGGCGGGAGAAACTCATAGGGCCCCTTAGGGTGATCACGCTCTAATCCGCTGAGTCACTATCCAAGAGGACCGAGACAACTCATCCCAGAAAGTGAAAAAACACCCACGTTGTACGAGCACACATAGTCATAAACGGTGTCGCAGTCTGATGAAAGGGGAATGATACTGAAACCCCTCACTTTTGAAGAAACAGAGGAACCACACCATCTCTACCGGCCAAACCATCGAGAACAGAACTAGGGAAAAACTCAACACTGATGGTCAACAAACGTGAACAGAACCAGGGGGAAACTCAACCCAGCTGGTCAAACATAGGATAATAGAGGGACCCTCTATGTCGCGAGAGGTCAAGGGTATGCAAAGCAGTACACGACACGCACATGGGGCCCAAACTATGTGTGGCCCCAAGTCAACTCCAACCAAGCGTACAAATGTTCTTAGGTACAAACAACCGCACGTACCTCCAAGCGTTCCCCTATACTCCCAGAGTATACTACTTTTCCAGCCATAAGGCTATCATGCACATGACACCCAACGTCAACGCGAAGGTCATTAACATAACAACTCTAACTTTCAACCTCATCATCCCAAGCATGGCCAACTACATCTCTTCAATCATATACATCACTCACACAAGAGTGCACGCGATCATATGCCAATGATACGCTACAAACACAGTAGAAGAACTGCCACCAGATAACCTTTCATATTTCCACATTTAATGAGATCTCAAAAGAGACTCCGCACATCCAAAAATATAACATCATTGTAATCCTTGTAGAAAAACACGCAAGATAGTCTATTTACTCGCCTTAAATAGATATCCGATATAAAAGCCTCCAACACCGCTTTACGCCCAAACGACGTCCCGTGATCCTGAGCCTCGGCCTCGAAAATAGTTGAGTTCATCCCACCATTGCGATCCCCTCAGGAAAACATGTCAAAAGGACTGCTCACATGAGTTGAATAGATATCCTGAAAAAAAGATTCATTTCGTCAAACTTCTCACAAGAAGTTCCATGTGGGACCCACACCCTGGTCTCTAAGCACAATGAATGGATTTCACCATTCTTATCCTCTTGAAAAAGTACATAATATGGACTATTCACTTGTCCAAACCGGACACCCGGTGATAAAGCTGCAAATCACTGCCAACTCTCAAAATGAATCCCATGGGGCCCGCACCACCGTGCGTAATTAAAGCGGGCGAATTGCTCTATTGCAATGCCCTTGAAAAAACACCCAGAAATGACTGCTTGCATGACCCAAATGGACGTCAGAAAAAAAATATGTAAAGTGCTGCACGCAGCTCGAAATATGGGTAGTGGGCCCATGCCTCAACAAAAGCTTCAATGCCCGAAACCACATTGTTAATCTCTGCCTCAACACCAGGGTCACAACGCCACTAACAGTGTTCAAAATGAATATCAGATGTGTCTGCGCCATCAAAAAAAAGAACCCTCAGACAAAATCCAATTCACATAAAGGCATGTAGTGCCTATGAGGCCCGCCGTTTTGGGAATTAAAAATCTCTGAAACTAACTCAAAAAGATTGTCTCAATTTAAGGGACGTGTCGCCATAAACGGTGCCCAAATCGGGCACCCTGCGAATTATTTATCAATTATAAATCATTTTCCACAATAATAATAATAATATTATTATTATTATAATAATAAACCACACATATATATATATATATATATTAAAACTAGACTGGCCAATTGGCATGTCCCACCAAGTCGCCCAGTACGACCCACCAATCATGGGTCCTTGTCTCCCAGCCGATCGGCCAATCGGCTGGTCTTCCTCTGCATGCCTGCAGGACCCGTGGCTCCTGCTTCCTTCGCACGTCCAACGTGTCCTCGGGCTCCTCCGCCGAGCATGACTGGCCGGTGCACCTCGACATGGCCAGCGCCGCCATGCTGCCCTGCTCGACCGGCTCCTGCTCCACCGACCGCTTGCACCGTCGCTCGCAGTCGCCTGCTCCGCCTCGCGCCGATGACCTCAACTCCCCCGGCCACTGTCCTGATCATGTCGAGCCACCCGTTCACTGAGCCACCGTGTCGTCCTACTGCCACCACACGAGGGCCCATCAGACCATCTACCGGAACCCCCAAAACCAGCCGAAGAAGCTCCAAACACACCCAAAAACTCCAAAAACCCGCTGACCTTCAGCAGACAACTGAGAACGCCTCGAGACTCAGATTTTCAAACCGAAATAGGAATTGGTAAGTACAAAATAAAATCTATGCAGATATGGGCTTCACTCAATATTTAAACATCATTTTAATGAATATATTCGAATTCAATGATGGTGTGTAAATGAAAATGCATCTAAACCTACATCATGGGTGTAGCCCGGCTCTTCATCTTTGATCCACTGTCATCGTTGCCGCAAAGCTCGGAGGTGGGAGAGGAGAGCTTGATGGTGGTGGAGAGATTCCTCCTTGAGAGCTCCTACCATGGAAGAACAATCATTGGGGGGGAGAAGGGTTTAAATAAAGAGAATTAATTTAAAAAAAAATTAATTAATCAGAACTCCCAGTTTAACCCTTATCTAAAACCTTCAACAGAGTCGAGGTTAATCCTCTTCTAGGCCAAACACCATCACCCGAGCACAATGGTGGTTTTGTAATTTTAATCTGAGCCTCTATTCGAATGTTATAAAACTGAACGCCCGAGGCCGCCAAATCAGGAAAACGCCACTGGGGCCATTTTCCACAAAAGGCCCGCGCCCGTGAAACATACACCCCACCTAAGGTAAACGGCACACTCCAGAATCCACGGTGCCCTTGGTTTTCCAATATGATCTACCATTTAAGAGATACTTGTGTTTCACCATTAAACGAATAAATTAATTAGTTATTTATCCTTTTAATGTTCCGTTAATGGGAGAGGGGTCCCAACGTCCCGTGTCGGCATGCTTTATGTCGTTCCTAGGGTAAACACCCCATTTCGGACCCATCTGTGCACTCAAATTTAGGATCAGAAGCTCCTTTTAGGAGTTATACCATTTATTTGGTGTGCCCAGTGTGAACAAACTGAAAATTTATTTCCGTCCAAACTGGGGCATGGAATCTCACTCCGTCTGAAGGCACTGCTTCGGAATAAAATCAATAATATACAAAATTATTTTATAGAAAAAACCGGATTCTTACAAAGAAACTAACCATATATCCTATCTAGGGGTACAAGGGTATGTATAGTAAATGTAAAGATCCATGTTTCAGATATATTCCATGTAGAAGTATTAAAAAAAGGCTAAAACACAAATCCATGCCATTTGAGATACATGTGTTGGTACCCCTTGTACTATACACATCATGTACAAGTCTTATACTCCATATACATGGTCTTACACACCATGTTCGGATAGATTTATTTTTCAATTTTATTTTTTAGATTATGCATATTTTACTAGGAAATACATGTCTTGTACTTTAACTAATTTACCATTTTACTAGGATTTATCTGAATTAATATCCCGGAGACAAAAATTGAAAAAATGAGTTGTCTATTTTGTGTATTTTTCCATGTAGTTAATGGTGGTGGAACACTCAGTTTATATTTTTGGAATCCTGTTTTTAATTGTGCAGTCTTTCGAGATATAATATATTGGTTCTTACTTTAGTAAATATTTTTAGTTAACTCATTATAGGGAGACCATGATTTGAGATGAGGCAAGGTCCAAATATATTGAAATATTATTATATATATTTTCCATTATAGATTTTTGTCATTCGAGTTGTGACATTTCAGCTCAGTATTCCATCAAAATTACAGTTTATATGGATCCCTAGTATGATTCATCATCTTAAATTTCAATATAGAGGTTCCCATGTATGATGCATTACCTTACATACACATCCAAGTAACCCACATAGGATTTCTTTACTATCCTTCATTTTCATGGAAACCCTATTGGACACCTCTAATTATGTGGAAGAAAATATGTTCTCAAATAGGATTCCATTGTATGTTATTATATCTAAGGATACCATGTAGGATGCTACCACTTATATATCGATTTTAAGGGTCCCATGTACAATGACTCTTTTGTTATTTTGTTTCATGGACCTATTTGGTGCCCTAGTGTTTGACTGAACCTTATCTAATATGTTAGGTACAGTGACCGATGATATCATACATGGATATTACATAATTTTATATGAATATTAAACACATTATTATTGTACACGCCCTTGGACAATAATAGTTTTTTGTATTTGAAAACATGGAATCATAATACACTATCTTGGTGAAAGATAATCAAGGGATCCCTTTGTTTTATTCCCCCATGGTAATCCTAATTATAACCTTTCCCCATAATATGAGAATAGAATACATATAAAGGGGTGAGATCAGATGCCCAATAATGGTAAATAAAATAGATATGTGATCATAACCTAAGCATCACTTTTTGAGAATGTGAGAATAACATTTGAAGATCATAACCATAATATTAAGGACCATAATAATGATTCATAGAATAAATATTGGTATATCATAATAGATATATAATAGGGGAATAAATGAAAATCATTCATCAGAGAATAAAAATAGGAATAAGATATAAAAATGTGGAATAAACAAAAGCATAAAAAATATTATGTCAAGTTAACCTAGCAACACATTCATAACATCTTAGGCATGGGATAATCACATGTATACATATTTCAATATTAAGATGTCCCCCCATGTACCCTCTTTTATTGTGATTTGGATGGCCACCCACAAGCCCTATTCATACAGTTCATGGATTCCCTCATGTTTACCCTCTTATATTTGGCTTGGGATTCCCTCCTTTATATCCTCTTGTTACATGAATTTGATTCCATCCCATGTATCCTGTTTGTATAGGTTTCAGAATACCTCATGTGTACCCTCTTATTAGGGTCTTTGGATTCCCTCCCTTTCACCCAATAATTATGGGATTACTGTATCGTCCCATGTACACTCTTGATATAGCAATGGGATTAAATCCTACATACTCTTTAGTTATGGGCTTCAGATTATGTTTTTTTATATCCAATGCGCTAATAGAAAAATTACCATTACCCAATGCATTTATGGGAGATATAGGTCCCACCCATCTCATAAAGAAATCAAACATATGTCTGCCACAATATCATAAACACTCATCATATCAAGCCCAATGAAATGAACAATGGAAATCATAATCATTTCATTATATCTTAATTTTTGTAAAATAAAGAGGATTTATAATATATTATTCAAATAATAAATCACGAATGAAAGTGGGTTTCAAAAGAATTTTATCATTGTCTTACCTTTGGTAGTGGTTCAGGTTTCATAAACGTAATTCCATGAAAATATAAACCATTAAAAAGATTTATTAAGAATATAATTAATAGATCAAAACCTAGTAAAGAATATGTTAAACTAATGGATTCTATATTATTTGTAAAATAATCTAAATGATCTTTTAAAAAATTTATTTTTCAATATATCCTATTATAATTGAAAAATGATTTTCAAAATATAAAACAGGGAAAAGATACTACAATTTAAAAATGAAGTCGAACCTTATAAAGGATGATTCAAAACATTTTGAAAAACATTTTATTTTACAATATCCTTAAATACATATAACGTAATATTTAATGAATAGAGTGTCCAAGAAGGCAGATAATTCCATATATAGTGAATAAATAAAATCAATTATTCCAGTCATATTGTTGATTGAGGTCAATAGAGCCTTGACCAGAAGAACTCATAAATATTCCATTCAAAAAAATTAGAAGATTAAAACGTGTAATAATGAATTTCAAAAATCATGTTATGTGATTTAAAAAAAATTAGAAATCATTATTTTGGGAGAAAATTGATTTTAGGATGAAGTGGGGCATAGTGCAAGATTTTATTGAAAAGCTTTCTTACTAATAATAAGTACCATAGAGTGTAAAAATGGTAACAATAAAAGAAGATATTTAGAATAACCATAGTAAGAGATAATTTTTGGGTATTCGTAGGAGATTAACTTAATATTTTATATGTAGAAGAATAATCATAAACAATCGTGATACTAATGATATGACACCACTAAACATTTACCACATTAATAACATTGAATCATAATCCCTACAAGATAATGAAATTAAATGAATATTAAAATATAAAAAAAGAATTATATTCTTGATAAAACATTTAAAAATGAATTATATACCCCTTGTAAAAGAATATAGGTGAATAAGATGAAAAGTGCCTCAAAGAAGGTAAATTGTGAAAAAATTACATTAACAATTTGGTAACTATTAGACAATATACCCCAAGAAATAGAGGACAAAAAATCATATATAAATAAAAAAATAAAAATAATATGAATAGAATAAATTAATCAAAATTTTACCACACAGAATAAAGGAGTGGTGAATAATCCATATGTCTCACAGAAATAAATGTGAGACTAGAAATCCCAATTGTACTTGTGAAAATTTTGAATCAGGAGACCCATGAAAGAACAACATCAATATAATCTTTTAACATCATTAGGTAAATAAAATTTATGATATAACATGTATTTGGGAAAACCCAAGGTAATTATAGAGTAATAATTTTTCAAATCTACTAATAATTATTATTAGATATTAATTTGACATTAAAGAGGAATCTATGTCTGATTATGAACTAGACCTGAAATTATGAGTTTCGAAAATATCTTGGGTTTCAGAGAAGACTGTGTTATATTGAAAAATAAAATTTTGTTAAGTTTAAATAGTACTTATCACTTAATCGTTGAATGGTTTGGTATAAGAAAAATAAATATATCAGGTTTAAACATGATTATTAAATATTTTTAAATTATCACAATAAATTCAAGTGTCATCACATGGTAATAAATATAATTTTAATAATTAAATACTCTAATAATTTTAAATGGTTATTTTACCACATTTACATGGTGGAACATTTTTAAATATAGTTTTTGTCACTCCTAAATGTTCTATTTGAAAAGAAAGATTTATTATTGGAAGGTGGGACATAAAAATTTACTTTGGTTTAATTTTTGGTAATTTATCTCATTAAAGTCATATTTTAATGAATAGTAAAAAATTTTGAATTTTATTTCAAAACTGATCTTTCATCTAATTTATTTATATATATTGATTGTACTTCTAATCAGTTTTAAATTTTAATTATATTATCTTTTTTTCATTTAATCCAATGTAGTTCATTAGAAAAAAATTTATATTGAAATTTAATAGAAAAAATATGTGATCTCTTGAGAGTTTTACATAAAAAATATGTTTTTTAATTCAGACAATGAGATTAAATTAAAATATAATATTTCCACTTTTGTGAATTTAATTTTCAAAAACTAACATACATGGTTGTAATTTTTATAAAAAAATTCCAATTTGGTCAAAATAAGTTTCATGAAGAATAACTTTAGTATTTTATTTATCATTGTTAGAGGTAAATATGGTAAATAGTGTAACTCTGGAAGCCACATGGGTGTGATTATGACATTAATAACATGTAATTTAATGAAAAGGAATATATTTCATAACCATGTATCTCATTATAAAATAAAATTTCAATATGGGGTAATATAAGTTATATCATTGAATATAAATTGGATTTATAAAGATAAAAAGTTTAACTATATCATGGTAATTTATTTAAAAAAAATCAATTAAATATTGAAAATTAATTATGACACATAGATGATGATGTAATAGATTTATTAATGAAGGAATCAAATAAATGATATTAATAATATTAAAATAAATAATATTTCAAATAATAAATTCCATCCAAATTTTTGTAGAAAAATATGACATGTTAGTAGTGAGTTAATATAATTTTTTATGCAATAAAATTGTTATGGTTTTCTAAAAAAATCATGTAATGAATAGTGTCAAAACTAATATATTTCATAACATAAACTATAAAATATAAAATGAAACAATATAAAATTTATAAAAATCCAATCAGAAACCAAAAAGTTCGGATATATCTAAAACATTCACTAGTGACCCATTAATAGGTCATTTTAAATGATTTAGTAATTATTTTAACTCACAAAGTGATAATTACATAATAAAATAATAATAGTAAAAATGGGTTAAAAAATAAGGATTAAAAAATATCCAAAATATTCAAACAAAATATTGGATGATTATGTTTAGACCCCTACTCATCCTATCATCCTGAAAAATTAACATGGACCCAGTTTTAATGGAAACTGAATTTATGAAAATTTATTACTATTTATAATTCCAAGGGTGGCCCTCCTATCTCCTATAAAGAGACACCCATTTCTCTATATTAATTAGACATTGATAACTTTTTTTAGAAAATCTCTTCCCAAAACAATTCCTACAATCCCTCCCGACATTCTTGAATCCTTAATTTAGTCAGAATAAATTCTGTTGAGGTGTTAATTTGTTCTTAAAAGTGATCAATTGAAGAATATATATCATTTACTTTAAGTATTTAAATATTAATTATTCTTATGCTAACATAAAATATTATTATTACAAGAAGAAATGATAAATCCAGAATTTTCAAAATACTGAGATGTTATTATGTTAATATCATCAACTAAAACAATATCTACTTTCATTAAGTGGTAAATTATTTAATCATTCGTGCAAACATGTGAACAATCACCTCCACAAACCGATATAATTGTTTATCTATTTCCATCTCTCATGAATGGTTATAATAATGAAATTAATGTTAATATATTATAATCACGAAATAATAATCAATATAATATAATAATACATCAATTACGTTCTTAATTCGATGAACATAAAAATGTTAACCTCATTTGGGAATAATTATGAACTGTCACCTCTACGAAGATATGTGACTCGTTTTCAATCATTATATCACTTCTGTGATAAATATAAGTATATTGAATTACTAGTATGATTTTAATTATTTTATTATAATTATTTAAAGTTAAAATAATAATTAACTTTTTTTCATAATGATCAATGAAAAATGAAGACGTTATTCATGTGTACGTACGACCTGTAATCTCCATGATTATAACGTTGTTCATTTTTCATAACCAAACATCATGGTTTTATTTAAAGGTATAATTTATATATCAAAATGATAAAACATTCAAGAATATTATTTTGGGTATGATGGAATTATGATCGTATGGACTATTTACATCATATCAGGTTCATTTTCGACTAAAGTATATAATATCGAAAAAAATTCCGACAAGAACATAAATCATCACGTAATTACTATAACGTGGTAATAAGTTATATAAATGGAATAATTTACAATATAATGCTTCTAAATCATTTATAAATTAACCGAATATTATTAATAATGAAGATAAATAACATACAAGATGATTTAGGCTTTGGGTTGGGGAATTCCTATCAATCTTCTTTCATTGAGGCTTATCATGATGTTAAGAAGCTTTATTATCCTATAATGGAATATATAAAATATTTTAAATGTTATATCATGAATTAATATAGTAACGTGATATTTATTTTTCTATTTAATGTTATTTTTTAGTGTTTTTTATTCATGTGTTTCTCAAGTGCTAATGTAATCATTAAGAAAAAATCGTTTTAAATGTTATAAATCTTTATTCTTCTCATTAATTTTCATTTGAGTCTATTTTTCCAATATCATTGTTAAGAAATTTTTAATATGGACATAAATATCTATAAAAATTTAATCCCATAAAAAAATTTAAAATTTTTATGGGATACATTGATTCAAAATTGTTCTTTTTAAATGTTTTAATTCTATTTTGAAAATGTATTGATTATATCAATAACATGGATTGTTTCATTTATCATATACTTCATAAAATGAATTTATCATATTTATATCCATAAAATGATTTCAATATTACATTAAAAGACTACACATTTATTTTAAAATAATGTTTTTTTATTATAAGTGGTAATCTTTGTAAAAATGAAATGTGATTTCTACGTGGAAATGTTATTTTTCATTTATGCTTATTTTATGTGTTTTCATAGTGATATTGTTCATTTTCGTTGCTTATGTATATGGGATGTTCCATGATAAACTAAGGTTTTGTGATCTTGGGATATCTTTTCTATGTATTGGGTAATGATATGGAGTTAGACAATAATGGTTCTACTAATACATTTAGGGAATATACTATGATGGGTATTTTAAATGTTACCATGAAAGTTACTCCCTATGTAATTGTGAAAGGTAAAATGTAATTATGATATAGATGCCACAAGTTAACTTTTATGATTTGTTATTTCTAAGATGTTTTTCATGAATCCTATGATTTCATGATGTTTGTTAAATAGTTTATGTTTAATGGGTAAAAAGAATGATTTTATGAAAAAAAAATTCATGAGTTTTTTGTATTCACAGAAAAATGGATTGATTAATTATGTTATATCCCATAATGAGATTTTTGTACTCATACCATGTATTTGAAATTGATTTTAATATTTTATAAAAATGATTTATTGGATGGATGAATTCATGATGAATTTTATGAATATTTCCAGCCAGAAAAAGAAATCACGATTTCATTTTAAATGTTTTATATTTTGGAAAATGGATATTGAGTATAATTGTCTACATTATAATATTTGAGATGTTATGTATAAGTCATAGCCCAAATATCTAAACTCTAAACCTGAAAATATCCTTAATTGGAATTCTTCATTTAACTCATGATTATGTAACATTTAAGGATGAAGCTTCATAGTGGTATCAGAGGTTGTATTAAAAAACAAAAGAGGATAAGATATTGTTAATAGAATATCCATTATTGTTTTAATTAATTGAAAAATTAAAATGATATATAATTTCAATATTAACATGTTTTTTCATCTATGGTACTTTTTTTGAATTGTTTTAACAAAGGACACATGGCATCTGTAATGGGAAGACATTAAGGGGAAAAATACTATCCAAATCTAAAACCTAATATGGATGGAATTTGAACTAAATTTATTTTTTCATAGATGGTGAAGTTTAAATTGGATATCAATGGTAGTGTTATCCATAAATGAGATAATCTTGATCAATAATAAATTAACATCACTATAGTGGATCATTTCATGGGGAAACACCCCCATCATTCAGGGGATCAATTTACCTCATGCTAGAAAAATTGGGGATTAAGGAATAAGAAAATATTTTTTCTATCATGGGTTATATTGAAAGTCAAAAAGTTAGTCTTCTTGTTTTCTATATTGAAGTCGAATCCACTCAATGGTGTTCAATGGTTATGAATATCATTTATATTTTAGCGATTGGTGTCATGGAATGAGATGAATTTAACAACACTATTCTTGATAATTATTATAGCAAGGTCGTACGACTATGAATGAAAAAACATTTTTTGGAATTAATGAAATAAGCAGATTCAGTGGCACTATATGATGAAAAATTCACTTAACTGGTAAAGTATGCCAAAAATTTCATCTTGGATATTGAAGGTAAAATCAATCAGTTTTACTCCTGATTAAATTCAAATTATATAAGGGTGGTGACTACTCATGAGATCAAAATCTATGAAAAACATGTTCAATGTGACTAGATGGTGGAAATAGAGTTTACTGAATATCTTATTTTCTTTGAAAAATATTATAATTTGAGGTCATTGTGGACAAAAGGAGAGAATAATTGTTAAAAAAATATAATGTTAAGATAATTGAGTTTATAGTTTGCGAAAATAGTTTTCATGAAAAAACTATAAAATTATTTTTAAATACTAGTAAGTGATTTTGATGTAGTAATATGTGACATGTGGCTCTTAAATGCACTAAAAAAGATCAAGGAAGTTTTATAAAAAAATATAATAAACAATTTGTTAAATTTTTTATTTGTAATGACATGGTTCATTATGCAAATGAGTGTTTGATAAAGAACTTGAATAATGGGAATTATATGGAATACAAGGAAATAAGTGTTGTGAAATCCTTTGCAACAAAATCCATAGATGTTGGGCCATCAAATGAACTAGTATCTTGTTCATTTTTTTCTTATTCATATTATGCCAATGTGTTGTTTGATTCAGGTTATACACATTAATTCATTTATAATAAATTTTTTGGTAAATTGGAAATTACACATCATGAAATTAATCTATAACTTATTATAAAAACACATGGGGTAATTGTTAAGGAAAATAGAAATTATGAGAATCTTCATGTCCTTATCTATTGAAATAATTTACCTACAAATGCTTTTGTTATGTCTTTTGTAGAGTTTGATGTTGTTATGGGTATGGTTTTGCTTTCATTTTACTATACTAAGATTAAGTGTAGAGCAAAATAGGATTCTTTTTAGAATTACTTTGAATTTTTGTACAACAATGATACCTTACAATATTATACATATCCGGAAGATGAGGAACAATTTATATATAAAAATCGTTTTTACCTAAAACATATTGTTGAAATCAAAAAATAATGTTTTGATTAATGATGGCTAGTAGTAAATAATTATCTCGATGTTTTTTCTGATGAATATTCTACAAGTATACCGGATCATGAAGTAGAATTTACTAATTAAATTGATCCTGATTCTAATATAATTTCCGAACCCCTTATATAATTGAACAATTTACTTTTTACAATTAAATATAAAACTGGAAGAGTTATTAGATAAATGTTTAAATCATCCTGGTATATCACCATGGGGTGATCCTGTCTTGTATGTTAAAAATAATGGTAGTTCAATGGGGGATTCAATTCAATAAAGTAACTTGATTACCGTCACTGATATTAAATAGTATCCATTTCCTCATATTGATGATTTATTCAATTTTTCCTTGGGGGAAAATAATTTTTGATTGTTTTCATGTGGTCTGGGTATCATCAGTTGAATGTAAAAGAAGAAGAAATTTTGATGACAATGATTCATTCTATATATGGGAATTAGGAATTTTTAGTTATGACACCTGGATTAACTAATGTTTATGATTTATTAGTGGATCTTATAAATAATATATTCCATGATTTCTTGGACATGTTCGTGGTTTTGTTTATTAATGACATTTTAGTATATTATAAAACTAAAAAAGAGCCTGAATGTAATCTAATAGTTGTTTTAAAACCCTTAAAATAAATAAAGTTGTATTTGAAACTCATAAATAGTTTATTTTGGTTTCAAAAAATGTTCACTCCTTGGTCACATAGATTCTAAAGAATGAATAAATATTGATCCTACTAAAATTAAATTTTTTGAATAATGGACAAGACCCAAAAATTGAACTGTGATCCATGGATTTATGGGATTAGAAGGATGTTACAAGAGCTTTTTTAAAGCAATTTCATGTTTTTCTATTCCACAAACTATGTTATATTGAAAAAGTGTTATATTTATCTGAACCAAATAATGTGATGATTGTTTTCAAGAATTGAAATGAAGATGGGTGAATGCTCCAGTTTTGGCCTTTCTTTTAAGAAATGGTGAATTTGTTATCTTTAGTGGTGCTTCATTGAAAGGAATTTGTTGTTTCCTAATGTAAAATGATGAGGTATGTGATAATGCTCAATGCTATGTGAAACCTCAAGAGTTAAATTACCCTACACATGTTTTTTAATAAGCTAATTTTTTCATTAAAAAATTGGAGGCATAATTTGTAGGGCATAATGTATGAAATATATACTGATCACAAATGTTTTAAGTTTGTATTCACAAAAAAATAATTGATCATGATATTTAGGAGAAGACTATAATTAATCAAGGATTATGATTGTAGGATCAATTACCATCTAGGAAATGAAAATAATGTGTCTGATGCATTGAGTCTAAAATGTAATGTAACAATACCCATTGTACAAATTGATTGAGAAACTTTTGATAATGATTTAAGGAATTTTGTCTTGGATGTAGTTGGTGCGCGAAATTACTCTTTTTTGTTTCATGTGGAAGTTGAATCATCACTACCAGAAATAATTAATAAATCAAAAAAGGAAGATAAATAGTATAAAAAAATTAGGATTAGTTTAGAAGGGTATGTTACCTTAATTTTACATTAATATAATTGTTTTTTGAGGTTTTTAAAGAGATTATATGTGCCATGTCATTCATAGTTGAATAAATATTTGTTACGTGATGTTCATATTTATCATTTTTTATTTAATCAGTGTAACAATAAGTCATATATAGAAAATTGGTAGTGTTACTAGCAGGATAGAATAAAAAGAGATATTGATGACATTACCTAAGATGTATGATTTCACAATATGGTAAATCAAGGAGGTTGTTACAAAAATTTATGCTCCATCCTTTCCCAATGTCTGAGTCTAATTGTGAAATTATATCCATGGATTTTTTAGTGGGATTAAAAAAAAATTCAAAAGGTAATAATATGATTTTTTTTATTATTGATCGACTGACTAAATCTGCTCATTTTAATCCTATCCAAGATACCCTGTCTCTAGATAATAAATAACTATTATATATTAAAGATATATTTATGATGTTTGTTTATCCCTTACCAAATTTATTCAATCATTATCCTAGGTTCAATTACAATTTTTGTAAAGGCCTTAATAAGTCATTAGGTAATGAATTAAATTTATGTACATTTTTAATCATTAATCATATGGGAGTTAGAATGAATAATTAATATGTTAAAAGATATGATATGTCCATGTTAAATGTATTAATAGGGAATTTTGGATTAACATCATTCATTGGTTGAGTTTTCTTTTAATAATATTTTTCATTTTAGTACACATATGGCACCATTTGACCCATTATATTGAAAGTGGTGTCAAACTATAGCTTTTTTGGATGAAGTGCGTGACACAATGTTGATGGGACTATAATTGGTTGGGGGAAATGGTAGAGAATTTTAAGTGTATTTATACATAAATTAGGATAGAATAGATCTAGAAGAAGAGTTATGATGATAACATGAAGAAGAAACATTAATTTGAGGTAATTGATCATATTATTCAAAATATTTCTCTCTTGGAAAGTGTGGTAAGTTTTATTAAGAAGGGGAAGATGAGTCCATGATTCATTGGACCATATGAATTCATGGATATAGTTGGATTATTTTCCTACCAAGTGTATTTACCTTCGTGTGTATCCTAGGTACATAATTGTTTTCATGTTTCAATGTTACGAAAGAATATGCTAGATCAACATCATGTTTGGTGTCCAAAGGTAGTTCAGTAAGAATAAAATATTTATTATGAAGAACAATCAGTATATATTATTGGAGAATGTTATAAAGTGTTGAAAAATAAGGTGATTCATCTGGATAGGGATTTTTGTAAAAAACAGTATCTTTGATGTGGCAACATGGGAATAGATTAAACACATGAACTTCAAATTACAATTTCTAAAATAAAATATGACATACATAATCCTTTGATAATTACTTTTCCCCTATCTTAATCCATCATGTCAATCATAATACACATCTTGTCATCCTGGGAAAATAAGATATGAGAAAGGGGTGAGCTCATATGCTCAATAGGGGTAAATAATTTATTGGAAGATATAAACTTTCAATACATGATGTATAATAAAAATAGAAGCCTTTTTAAACATAAACATAAACATAATATATAAAAAATAAATCAAGCATTACTATATAAATATGCACATGGATATTCTACCAGTCGAATAATAACATGTAATAATTAATTTCATAATGAGGGAATACATAATGCTAGACATAATAACTACTATGTCAAGGCCTTGTGCCAAGACCATTCACAAATATTCTATCAAGGGCTTGTGCCAAGACACTAATTTGTCTCATGAGACCTATTTATTAATAAATGTGCCATAGCAAGCCCCTCTCATCACTTACTATGTCCAATGCATTCCTCATATGAAAACGGTGAAACATAATATATTCATTCATATTAAAACTATAATAAGAAAAATCTATACATTAACCATAAACCATGAATAGTATAAAAACAAAACATCCATCGTAAAAAATATAATAACACATTCAATAAAATATGGATGATTTTATTATAATAAATCAACCCCAATAATGAATAATATTCCGTAATGGATGTAGAAATAGTTGAAAATGATCAGTAAAACTCTTTGAGAAAACATACCTTTTTCATAAAATGATTTAAAAGACTCCCATTTTACAAAGGAATTCATTTAAGAATGATATTTCAATCAAAGTGTAACATCCCTCATTGAAATTTTTTAAAGTATTTAACATTTTAAAACAATTATTTCCATAAAAAATTCCATAAAATAATTTTTAAAACATGAACTATAATTAAAATGATTTAAAAAATATATTTAAAATTTTTTTATTGATGATCTACTTGAAGAGACCATTAAATAAAACCATTCAAGATATTTTTTGAATTTTTTTTATGAAACAAGGACATGTATGTATAAATATTTTCTAGAAGATACTTACATATTAGCAACCTTGAATAATAATGATATTGTGAAATTAACCATTACCTAAGGCCTAATACACTCCGTACATGTCTGAAACTCATGTTTAATGTTTCTAAAAATATTATTAACTTATATTATAATCATAATAATATTTATGTAATTATATATTATTCTTTTATGACTTTATATTACCCATTTATTCACAATTCCATGTAAATGTGACATTTTTGGTAATATCTCTTTGTATATTGTATATGTTTTAACTTTTTATTCTTCATCATATTACATGTATCCTGATTTAGTTACATAAAGAATGTATAATATGATTTATTTATAATATATATCAATAATTAAATATATAGAATATATTTTTATATAAAATAGAAAACATTGTTTATGAAGATGTTAGGTCATACGTACACATAAACACTGTAACCATTTTCATATCTTATTGAATGAATGTAAGTGAATGAAATATATGTACATATATATATATATTTCTAGTAGAAATAATATTTCATATATTTCATAATTAAGAAAAATAATTATTTTTTTATAATCATTCTTGGACGGTTAATGTGGAGAACGAATCTCATCGCATCGTGGATATGATATGTCATATGTATGCACGAGCGACAGTATCATTTCATTAATGGTAAAATTGTATAGAATTTAATGGGATATGAATTTTATGGAAGTAATATAATGTTATATGTATTATTTAAATACATTATATTCACCTTTATACCCATATTAATAAATTATATAAGAAAAACTATTTACACCATGGTGTGGAGATGATAAGCCATACGTACGCATTAATGGTGGTATAGTTTTTCATAGGATGGGAATAATTAGAATATGGTTGTACAATAATCATAAAAAAATATCCAAATACATTATATCATGGATTTATTCTTTTATTATGCTAATAACATAGTAATTGTATACACAAGAAGAAATAATGATTGAAAGAAGAGATAAAACGATTACCTCTTCTTCAGGTGTCTCCTTTTGATTTCCACAAAATTACTACTTAAGATGGCTTTATTACCAAATTCTTTCCCCTAATATGAATTTAGAGAATTTGAGAACGTATTTGGGCAGGTTATGGCCTATCCAAAGTGTTTTTTTTGTGTGATTTAATGATAAAGGGATGATCTATTTCATAATAGATGTGAGTTTCATTTTAAGAAAACCAAAAAATTATATTTTATTATAAAATTATTTTAGGTTTATTATAGCTCAAAAATGATTTATTTGGAAGATATGATTATTATGGGTCGATATACTATAATCCACTATGTTTTATAAATGATTAGGGCATAAAATTTCCTTTATATTTTGGGATTAACGCTTAGTTAAGCAGTTTAACTCTTACCATATCTTCCTGTATTTCAATAATATCGGGTAAATTTAGTTACAATAAAATTCCAAGGGAAAATAAATTGGATCATTAATGATAATTTTATCATTATATAATAATTTTGGCTGAATTGAAGATTTTCAGTATTTTTATATCATTTAATAAAATAGAATATGTTTTAAAAACTCATATATGTAAATTTTGACACTATTTAGTAATTGATATTTGATAATGTCATAAAAACACAATTCCATCATAAAATGAATTAAATAATACCTAATATGTCAATTTAATCCAAAAAATTATTTTATGGCCTCCAAAGTTAAAATTATATTTATTTTTATATTTATAATATCATTTCTGGGATTCATTCATTAATAAAAAAACGCTTCATCAATATTGTCTCATAATTAAATTTATTTATTTAATGTCTAAAATTTAGAAAAAAATATAAATGATGTACGAAATATTTTAATATTTATAATGAATATTTATATTCAATTGTATAAGTCATTTAACCCTATATTAATATTTGTTTAGTAAATGATACAAGTTAATGTTATATTTATCTTTTCATTAAATTAATTCTTATAAATGTCATTATCACACCAATGTTGTCCCCATAAGACATCATTTCGGCATAATGATTATCATGGTTTTATATATATGATACAATAGGATTAGGAACTGTGTTAGGGTAGTTTTATATTATTATTATATTTTTTTACTCTTATTTACTAGATTTACCCTTTGACTATGGTAAATAAAAATAATAAATTGAGTTACTATTCATAATATCTAAAAATAATAGATACCTATTCAAAAAATTTAGACCTCATGATTCCAAATATGGAATATATTTTTCAAAATTCCAAACATATAATTTTTAGTAATTAATTTAAAATTGATTCCCATTGTCAAAACTAAAAATCGGGTTTCTAAGAAGGAAAAAACTCTTAAAAGTTTAACATGTGTTTATGTACAATAGAAATGCGAAATTACATCAAATGACCTAAATTATATTAAATGATAATAATGTTATCCAATTATACTTTCAAACAAATAAAATTTATTGTTTTAAATAATAACTTATTTTGGTTAAAAAACTTTTTTCAAATTTAATTTAGTAATTTTCACTAATCATCAAAATTAGAAATTTATCAGAAACATAAGAAAAATTTATCCAAAATAAATTTCTATGTAATGCTTATAAATAAGAATTTATTTCTGATTATATAAAAGTGTCAAAAATTGTATTCGGAGTGGGTTCTATATTAAAATCTGGAAAAATTATTTTTTGAAAAGTACATCTTTTATGTGAAAAAATATAATTTTTCCACTTATTAAGTATTAGAAACACAAAATAAGATTGTTAAAATTATATGGGATAAATAAAATTCTAACTTTTGATAATAATATTTATAACCTATTTTTGAAAGGCTTGTTTGATAGGTCATTTTGCGCTTGAACTCAGTGTTCCATACATCAAATGATATAAAATTATTTCAAAAGGAAGCATATTGTGGTATCTTGCGGTGTTACATTATCCCACTATCAATAAATTTATTCCTCATAATTAATAGTCGGGATTGAAAATTAGGGGTTTGTCATTTCCAAATATATTAGTTTAAATACAACATCGAAAAATGGATTAATAAGGCATCTATTTAAAAATAAATATATTTAAGTATGAAGGTTACTAGAAATAACACATACTAGGATTATATGTAAAAAAACATGATTATGGAAATGAAATCAAACAATCATATTCTGATGGGGAGTGATAGAGAATATTATTAGATGAAATTTAACAATAAGAAATATCTAAATTTGCGACAATCAAAGGGACCATTTGATTCTTCACTAATGAAAGTAATAGAAAAACTATTTTTATGATCATTTTCATAGTGTTGTGGAATTAATTGAATTCATATAATAATAATACAAGGGTGAATACATAATTTACATGTAGATTTTCATCCTCTGACACATGATCATCTTTTTTTTCAAAATATTGAACAGAATAATATTCTCTTTATCTCAATCATATAAAAATATAAATATAAAATTATACCTTTTAAATGAAGAAAAGTATTTTATAATAACTAAAAACTTCTAGTAGTCTAGTGGTTTGTGATAAAGCCTTATTTCACTTAAATAGTTTATTCGATTCCTAATGTTTTGTCTGATGTGAGGGTTATCTCCCTACCTACTGATTGTCCTTTAAAAAATAGTATTATAACATTCCAAAAATAATCTTTAGAAATTTTTAACTATAAACAATACAATCCAAAGTGAAACTAAATCCATTCCAACAATTAGAGTTATCCAAAATAACTCTTTCAAAAATATCTATAAAAGGTCCCAATATTTCCATAATCAATTATAACATCAAATTCACCATATGAAGTAGTGATTCTATTATTTTCACAAACAAAAAATATCATTACCTTAATAATATTAAAACCTTAATGAAAAAAATTATTTTAGAACCATCCTTATATATCAAAATCATCTTATAACCAGAATATAATTAATGATTCCCAAAACACAAATTAATTAATTATTCTACTTTAACTATTGTAACACCATATGTTTAAACTTGATCCATATTGTTTTATTTTATCATTAGTTTCTTGATGATTTTTTCAATAATTTTCATAGTGTCATATTTCATTTCTATTGTAGCATGGAATATTGATAGCCTCTTTCTCCCCCACCAATCATGAGCTTTGTGGCCATTTTCTCCACATTTATAACAAACTCCCATTCTTTTTAGGCAAATACAATGGTGTTGATTCCCACATTTATCACAAAAGGGAAAATCCATATTTCCCTTTTACCTTTTATCCATAGTTTTCTCCACCATTATCTTATTCTCTTTTATTAATTTAATGTCATGATAGTTAAAAAATTCCATTTCTATCTTGAAAACACATGAGAATATATTTTCATTTGATGGGAAGGATTGTGAGATGAATTCCCATCAGAGGAACAGATTTAAACTATAAATAATTGATCAATCATACATATTGGGTTACACATGTAGTTTGCAGCATGCCTTGATAACCTTGTGAATTTAGCCTCATTCATTGCAATATTCTCATCTTATTTTTAGACTTAGATATTTCCTTTTTATATCAGCATATTTTTCATGAGGAATGTATTTCTATAGGAAAATTTCATTTAACTCCATCCTTTCCCAGATTCCAAATTCTTTATCTTCTTTTATGTTTTGAATCAATAACCACCACTGATCAACATCTCTTGAAAGACAATAGGCATCCATGAAAACTTTTTCCCCCTCATTACCCCCTATATACAAAATATTATCTCTAAGGAACGTATCCACTACTCCAAATAAAATGAATTTTTAGACCAATTGAATATTGGAGGATTTTTTTCTCATGAACTGTTCTACTATTGATCCTTTATGTTGTGGATTAGGACGCACCATGGAGGTCATGTTATTATTCCAAACCTCGATCAGTTGTCCCATTATGGTTTTAAGTTTTTTGGCACCGGGTGTGTCAGCATATACTCTATCATTATCTTGCATAGGGGGGTAGTCCCTACATGGATTATGTGTATTGATACAATTTCCATTTCTTCAACTAGAATACATTTCAATATAATAGAATACATTATATTAGGTTATGAATCATAATTCAAAATTCGAAACTGGAAAAATACTTAACATAAATTGAGAAATTTATGCATATATAATCCATCACAATAAATATTCTTCCATTGAAAACATATTTACAAATAAATCCTTCATAGTGGTTTGAAAAGAAAATTTATATTATCCTAATAATATCCCCTATGAGTGTTCAACCAGGTCTGTAGTAAGGCTCATTTTCGTGTACCAGGTTTCCCCGAGTCAAGCCCGAAACACCTTATCTGAGTTTTCAAACCATCATATATCAATTCTATAACTATACCCACTTGTAATATCTAGAAATGGATGTACTACTTGAAATATCAAAATAATCCATATTTTACAAAAAATTTAGTGGGGATCTTCTATATTTATCTTCAAAGTGTATCTCAGGGTTATGATCCCTAATCTATGTTTTGTAAATCTATTTTCAATGTTCTTTTTAAACCTCCTAGGATAAAAACAATAATACACCGAACATAGAATCCTAGAACCGGTGTATCATTTTAATACACTGTCATGATTACAAGGAATCATGTCCTGAAGGGCTAATTAGTTTACCAGTCTTGGAAAATAGGTTACATACCTAAACTTCAAATTAAAATTTATAACATAAAATATGGCATTGATAATATTTTAATAATTTCATTATTCCCCTATATTAACCATTCATATCAATCATAATTCACTTCTTGGAATCCTGGGAAAATAAATCATAAGAATTGGGTGAGCTCAGATGCTTAGTAAGGGTAAATAATTCAGTGGAAGCTATAAATATTTTAGACAAGATGTATAAGAAAAACAACACCCATTTAGTCATAAATGTGATCATAATTAAAAAAAATTAATCAAACATTACCATATAAATATGAACATGGATATTCTACTAGTCAAAAAATCACATGTAATAACTACTTTTATATTGGGGGAATGCATAACATCGGACATAATAACTATTATGTCGAGGCCTTATGATATGGCCATCCACAAATATTCTATCAAGGCCCTGTTCCAAGAAACTAATTTGTCTCATGAGACCAACTGATGCATCTAGGGGCTATAGTAGGCCCCTCCCATCACTTAATAACTCCATTTCTTTCCTTTTATGGAAATGGTGAAACATAACATAATCATTCGTATTAAAACTAGCGTACGAAATGTCAATACTTTAATCATATGCCAAGAATGGTATAAAAATATAACACCCATTTTAAAAAATATCATAACTCATTCAATACAATATGAAAGATTTTATTATAAAAAATCATCCTCAATCAATAATAATATCTATTAAAGGATGTTGACATTGTTTAAAATGATTAGTAAAACAATATGTGAGAAATATATCTTTTTTAGTAAATCATTTAAATGTATCATAATTTATAATGGAATTAATTAAAAAGGGATTTTTGAATCAATGTTTCCATTACAACAGTGAATCTTTTTAATGTTTTTAATATTTAATTAAAGTATTTCCATATAATTAAATACATAAACTAATTTTCAATACATTGACATTAATTAATGATATTTAGAAAAATAAATCTTTAAAACATTTAAAATGATGATCTAGTTAAATAGACCAATCCATAAAACCTTAAATGATTCCTTTTTAAAATTATGTTATGAAACAAGGAAAAGGATAAATAAATATGTCCTAGTATATACTTACACATCAACAACATCAAAAAATAATGAGATTTTGAAATTTACCATTACCTAAGGTATGATTCTATTCATACGTTTCTAGAACCCCATTATATAATGTTTACAAATATTTATTAACTTATTTAAGAATTATAATATTATTTATGATATTATATATGATTCTTTCATGACATTAAAATAACCAATTATTAACAATTCCATGTAAATGCCACATTTCAGGTAATATCGCTTTTTTTATCATATGTGTTCCGACTTGTTATTACTGATAATATTACATAGATCATGATATACATACTTCCAAAATGTATAATATGAATTATAAGTCATATATATTCATAATATAAATATATATAATAGATTGATATATAAAATGGAATACACTATTCATGGAGACGATATGGTGTATGTATGCATGAACATTGATTCCGTTTTCTTATCATATTGACTGAAAGTAAGTGACTGAAATATATGTAAATATATATATATATATATATATATATATATTTCCAGTAAAATTATAATTTCGTATATTTCATAATTATTAATAATATATTTTTTATAAACATTCTTGGTAGGTTAATGTGGATTATGAATTACATTATATCATGGATACAATAAGTTGTATGCATGCACGTGCAACAATATCATTCCTTAATGGTAAAATGATAAGGAATTGGATGGAATATGAATTTTACAGAAAAAAATATAATTTAATATGTATTATTTACATCCATTATATTTATCAATATATTGATATATATAATGTGCACAGGAAAAACCATTTACACCCAGGCGTGGAGACAATATGTCATACATACGACACATAGTGGTATAGTTATTCATAAGATTGATAAAAATGGATTATGATTGTCCCATAATCATAAAAACATCTCATATTATAATTTATTTTAGGTAGTTATTATTTCATTATTATAACAAATTATTAATAGGAAGTACATGAAAAAATGAACATGGAAAGAATGGATAAAACGATGACCTCTTCTTAGGGTGTCTTCTTTGGATATAAACAAAAGGACTAATTAAGATGGATTTATTTCCAAATTTTTGCCTCCTAGATGAATTGAGGGAAGTTTGGGGGATATTTGGGCCAGGTTTGGTAAAAAAAAAGGCTTTGGAGGTGTGAATTAAAGTGAAAGGGTGGTGTCCTTTTATAAGAGGTGTGCCAAGAACATTAAAAATAGCTTGAAATATTAATTTATTATAAAATTAATATCTAATTTTTATTAGCTTAAAATATATTCATTTTTAAGATAAGATGATTATGGGTCGTAATACTCTAAAAAAATTTGTTTTAGACACGTTTATGTCAACAAATGATCGTTATCTTTTGGTATTATCGCTTGGTTAAATAGTTTTACTCTTACAATATCTTCTTGTATTTTCATACTATAGGGTTAATTTAGTGACTATAAAATTCCAAAGAAACCTCAATTTAATCATTAATGAGAATTTTATCATTATATAAATCATTTGGGCGATTTTGTATTATTATTATAATTTCAATTTATAAATTAATATTTTTTTAAAAACTCGTTTTTGTAAATTTTGACTCTATTAATTAATTGAATTCTGTTAAAGCCATTACAACATGATTACTTTGAATAAATGGAATTAACTCATACCTTGTAAGTCAATTTTCATCGAAAATCAATTTTAGGGCATAAAAACTGTTAATTTATATTTATATTAGTATTTATAATATCAATTATTTTATTCCATCATTAATAAAGAAATTAATGCATCATTATTGTGTCATAAGTAAATATAATTTTTTCATGTATAAAAAATATAAATAAAATACCATGATGTATGAAATATTTATATATATATAATGAATATTTTTTTTCAAATTGATACATCATATTACCCAATAATAATATTTTTTTTGTAAACTATCCATGTTAATGTTATATTTATCATTTCCTTAATTAGTTCATATGCCATGTCATTATCACCCCTAGTGGTACCCAAATGCCAAAATGTAGGCATTAGGCTTCCCTTGGTTGAGTATATATCATCGTATATGATTAGGATATCTGTTAGGGTAGTTTTATATTTTTATATTATTATTTTTTACCATTATTATCCTAATTTACCCTTTATTCATGGTAAATAAAAGTTATTACTGAATTTACGATTCATACTATCTAAAAATAATAGGTAACTATTCACAAAATTTGGACCTTTTGATTCCAAATATGGAATAAATTATTCTGAATTAAAAACACAGAATTTGAAATAATTAATTTAAAATTTATTTACGTTGTCAAAACAAATTGGCAGGTTTTAAGAAGTAAACATTGTCAAATGATAGACTTGTATCTTTGTACAATTTAAATATTAAATTAAATCTAATGACCTATTTTATATTAAAAAATACAAATATAATATAATTATTATTTAACACCTCTCAAATATATAATTTAATACTACAAAATATTCTGATTAAAAAAGTTGTTACCATTTAAAATATAGTATCTTCCAATATTCATCAAAATATGAATGTTATCAGAAATATACCAAAAATTTATCATAATGATTTTTTTATTTCTCACTTTTAAAGAAAATTTAATATTATTAAATTTAATATATAAAAGTGTTAAATATTTTATTTAAAATGGGTTCAACATTAAAAGGTAGAAAAAATGCATTTTATTAAAAAATACGTCTTTTTTTCTGGAAAATTGAATTTTTCCCCTATTATTCTTATGAAATAAAAATGATGAATTATGAAATGATATGAGATAAATAAATTTCATAGTTTGGTTAATACTATTATTATCCTCTTTTTTATCTACTCGTTTGATAGGTCATGGTACGACTAAACTTGGTGTTGTGTACATCACATGCTATTTAATTATTTCAAATGAAAGCATATTTTTGAAGCTTTTGGTGTTACAAAAACACGAAGAAATAGAATAAAACTAGATATAATACAAATTAATGTATTTAAAGAAGGAATATACAAATAAATAACATGAAGTGTCTCATATAAAAGTGATGTAGATGGTACAAGTATCTAGAAAACATCCAGAACTATAAATGGAAATACAATACAATACATGTATTAGAAAAAGAACAAAAGACCCAAAAGGTATGGCTCCATCATAAGACTTATCTTTATCTTATTCTACCCAACTTCAAAGACACATTCAACAGCCTGTACTAGGGATCCTTCCCCTATCATCACTGATAATCATTTAAAATGCTTGGGTCCCCAAGGAGGCCCAAATAGGTTGTGAAATAAACATACCAGTAGGAAACAACAAAGGTATATATTGTTCTAACAACAATTATAAGAAACTTATATATGGTTAAAACAACTAGTAATTTAATGTATGTATGCCCATTTAATACATCTACGTTATGAAGTAAAACCTACATGCCTTCAAGGATACCTATAAAAGTGTCATCTTGTAACAAAACATCTAAATGAAAAGTAAAAAATAAATTTACATGGACAAGCCGTACATCCATTTGTATCAAGAAATCCATAGGCATGCTGTATAGAGATTTCAAGTATCCCACAACCATATCTTTTAGTGAAGTCAAAATAAAATCCCACTCCCTCACTGTATGTGAATTGTAGATCACAATGGATAGATCCATGGTGTCATTAGACCAAGGAATCCATGTAATAATTATCTATACCACAAAGGGCCGGATCTATGGATTTTTTCAAATTCATCCTATCAAGTCACATGAACATACCTGGTGGGAACTTGAATAGGCCTCAGTTGGATTCCTATGACCATTGAAATAGAAAGCCCTATGAGATCCCGAGCTAGTGAGATCCATGGGAATGCAAGGCTTGAGGCATCTCACAGAATCAGGACCCAAGGCATAATTTCAACCCAAGGTGTCCACTACTATCTTCCATATCCATGGAGAGAAGTCCAAGTCATCTATCAAACCATACTTTCAATAATTCAATTTTATCATTCATAAACATGTGATTATACCAACTCACATCAACAAGAAAAGGCCCCGCGTATACCGACTCATGCAGACCATTTATCGTTTACCAAGAATATGGGCCTACCCTACCATATAATCCATTTAACATTCCATTGGAAATTTAATAATTGTTTACATAACAATGTTACCAATTTCACATTCCAAACTAACAATATATTTAAGGAATAACATGATATTAATTTAGCAAGTAGGATTCACATATCCTAACCAAGCTATTCAATATTTCGCGACATATACGGGCTTCCTATAACTAGGAAAGCACAAGAACAAAACCATTGTGTAGTTTAAATAGGAATAAAAAGGTTATTTCCTTAAGGTGCACCCCTCAGGTGTCCTCGAAATGAGCATTGGGTGCCAACACACCTAAACCAAAATTACAGTTCACCACACTAATTCCATCTACGACTACTAAGAAAAACTCACCCAAAAAAGTGACCTAGTTAAAATGTCTGATGGATATCGTAATGTCTACACGCTTAAAAAACACCAACAAAATTTCCAATGAAGTTATATACCACTGAATGTGAATAAGACTGTCGACTATCAACCATTCAAGGTTCTGGTACTCTGCTAATGTGTATAGTAGCGCACGGGTGGAATCATCAGTGATGATACTTTTTAATAGTCTATTATTTTTAGTTGATTGTATACTAATTGGGGAGGGGGTTTGTTTCTTGTTCTTATGAAATAATTTATTTATTAAGATAGATTAACCAAATTGGTAAAGATTGGGATGATTTCATCATTAGGAAGTTATGTATGTGATATGATTGAGCCTTTCTTTATATTGAATTAAATTAACACCCATGTCACAAGTTGAGGTTGATTAGAATTACCAAGTGTTAAGGGTTTAATCGAAGACCTAATTTAACTTAATGCTCTAATTATAATCATATATTATATATGGTAATATATTTATGGTTCCAATAATCCATGGAAAACACTCATTAAACAAATCAAGTAATTATTCCATGACTTGGTAAGTCCCACATACACAATGTTAAATCAATGAATACTCATTGTGAAAAAACATTCAATATCATAACATCCCAAAATTATAACTCACCCCAATGATATAATTACTCATCCATTGAAATTTTTAACAATCTGGTTATAATGATTATGACAATAATTTAATAACAGAAGAAAAATAAATGGATAAGAAAAGAGAGATGCATCGAACACACACACCAACGATAATGGGAATTAAAAACAGACATTCAATTGAATGAGGAAGAAAAATAATGTAAGAATATTTAACTTGATTTATAATATTTTAATAAAATTAATATTAAACTACAATAGGTGGATGAGAATAATAGATATTGGAATAGAAACATTCATTAAAACATAATTACAAAAAAACGAATTATAATTTTACAATAACGAAGATCACAAAAGTAAAAGGAATCAAAGTGTGGAGGAATGGAATCTCAAGTGACAATATGAGTATGAAATGTTTTCCAAATCCTTTTTAAAGGATTTGGTCAATCCAATATGTTCTCATATCTCCTAAAATTCCAACCCTTTTTAAAGTAGAAGAGTTGTTTTATTTATAGCCAAAGGTGTTGGACTATTTCATCCAATACTACCCCTCCCCTTAGCTCGATGATTTGGAAATCTATATAGCTGAGTCACGAGATATATATGTCTTCAAAATTGTAGATAACAATTTAGGTCAACTAATCTCAATATTTGGGGACATTTGGACTTATAGATCCATAGTTATGGCCGTTTTATTAAACAATGCCAATCTTTCCATTTCAATCCATACTTTATAGAAGTCTGAAATGTGAATGGGTTAATAAATATTATGATACCTTAAAATATGAAAAAATTCTAAAACAACATTGGCCATACATATCTCCCTTTTCACACTGAGAAATATCATCTTCATTTGATGATTACATAATGAGTTATGTCATGAATAATGTCTGGATATTAATTTCCCACTAGAATGGTGGCCTGGAATTAAATGCATCATTTAGGACCTTTGTTTGTATAATTGGACCTTAAAATTTTTATCCATTATTCTATAGGATAATCATGAACATGTGGTGGAGTTTCATAAAATTTGAACTTTGGTATTTAGAATAGTAACCCAGTCATCATGGCTTGTCCAGTTTCGTCACAGTTTCATTGGGTCTTCTTTTGTGGACAATATGACCCTCCAAATGGATGATTTGGAAAATGGTTCCTTATAATAAAATATTTTAATTGGACTATGGAACCATATAAAACACTAATAATTAAATTTGGATGAGAAGAGTGAGATTTTTTATTGAATCATTAAATACATTTGAATCTGGATGAATTCAAATACTGATAAAAAATTATATTAAATATTTAAACCTTAATATATTACATAAATTAGGAAAATTTCTTATAAAATATGTAAAGGGAGTATATAAAATGTAATTAAAATATTAATAACATCAACTCCTTCACACATAGTTTTGTGCATGTACATATGTGCAACAAATATAAAAAACAATATAAAATAATTTTCACTCACCATCAAATATTAAAATATTTCTTCCCCACATTGAGGTGGTTTAGAAACTTTTACTCATCCATATTGAATTCCACCAAAATTTGTTATAGAAACAATGTTCCAAAAACATTTCATTTTTTCATGCTCAAATTTTGCAATGGAAAATGGTGGCATAAAAAACATACTCCTCTGAAGATGATAAAATTAATATATGGAGTTCACACATTCCCCAACCAAAAAGTGAAAATCATTGAGTTTGTAAGAGATATTATCTTCTGATACCTATCCTAATGTGAACAAGAATCATGATGTCTTTTTAAGGGGTTTTTCCATGGCCATGGGACGGTACGAATTTAATTTCCAAGAGAGAAAAGAAGAGGGGTAAAACCCCAACATGGGTAAACTAGTGCCCATAATTTTTGAAATGAATCATCTAAATGAATGAAAACAAATATTTAAAATGGAATTATTTTATAATGAAAGACACTATATGGGAATAAAATTTTAAGGGGATGAGAAGATGAAATATTCACAAAACAAAAACTTCTCCCAATGACATAAGTGTTCTTTTTTTATTTTTCCATTCTTTTTATTGAAAGTTGAACTTGAAAAAAGATCTCACACTCATATCCAAACCCCTGATTTATTTCTTAAAGACACTAATTATAATTGTAATAACAATATTAAATGTTGAGGAAGAGTTATTTTTTACCTACCCAAGAAACAACCCAAATTTGTTTGTTCTATTTTTATTGATTATTTTTTATTTTTGTATACACTAGTCAATAACATTTTCAAAATTAAATAATTGAAAGTACATTAAATTCCCCAAATATCACTAAATTAAAACCTCTCCCCCATATTTAAATGGATGATTTCCCTCAAGAAAATAAAAACATAGTGAAATAAACAAATGTTAGCCAAAATTAAATCCATTACCCCCCAAAATTAAATTACAAAAAAAATATTCAATGAAAATCAATGATGATATTGGGTGGGAAAATTTATTGCTATTTAATGAGACTATCAAATAAAATGATTTCATTGACTCGAATAGGTTTTCAAAATGAGGATTAATGTATGGGAATTAGGAGGCTATTTGGCTATTGTGATTTTCATGTATTTCAGAAAATGCTTTCATCATATTAATGCACACTAATGTAGCAAATCTATTTGATGGTCCACAAACTCAAGATTCACAAATTGGGCTGAAAAACACATATTTTTAAAAGATGTCCATAGGTTTCCTTGGCATGAAAGCCTGAAGTGTTCCTCAAGGGTGGGGAAAATATGTTTCCAAATAAAAAATTGATCAAATCAAAACATTTTGGGTTTGAGACAATATTTTTTATCCAAATATATTATGAAAGTACAATATTTTTGAGATGAAACAATTTCTTCTGATTCCCATAAATATTTGGACAAAATATCAAAAATTGATGCTGTGTAGGTATGCATTGTTTGGTTTTTTTTTTACATTTTTTAAATTTTTTAAAAAAATTTAGTGTTTTTAAATTACACACCCAAACCGAAGAGAATGAGTAAATAAAAAATAAAAACAATTATATGAGTGATGTGGTAAAAAATCAGAATTATGGATGGAGAAGAAGTAGAGAGAGAGAGAGAGTGAAGAGGAGTTAAAGGGAAAGAGGTGACCCCTGGTTTGGATTTGGTGGGTTTCCATCTCCATCTAATGGTGGGTCAACTGCAAAAGTTGGGGATCCCAAAAAGCTCGATGTTGTTCTAGGATTATGCATCCACTCATGGTGATTCTTTAACTTATGTCTATTAACGGTGAATTTCCTTTTCAAAGACATGTATTGGACTTGCACTGCACCAAATGGGTAAATATGGGAAACTATAAAAGGACATTCCCAATGAGAGTTAACCTTACATAGGGGAAGCTAAAAATGAGTCTTGAAAATCAATATCGTATAACCTTTAGGGAATACATTTCTCAAGATTTTTTTGTCAGGGATAACCTTATCCTTTTCTTTCTATATATTGGAATTCTCATAAGATTAAAGTTGATTCTCCCCTAGTTTAGCCAATTGACACAATCATTCTTCACTAGATTTTTCAAAATCAAAATTACAGTTTTTCACATCCCAAAATTACTTATGTTGGATTTAAATTGGAAAATGAAATGCTTTACCAAAAACAATCCTAAAATGATACATCCCAATGGGCATTTTATAAGTTGTTCAATATGCCTAATGTGACTCAACATGAATTTCAAGCCAGTCTATTCTGGTGGGGTTTACAATTATTTCAAGCACTCTTTTCACTTCTCTATTAGAAATTCCATACATTACAATTGTTTGGGGTGATAGGTAGTTTATGATTTATGCACAACACCATTGTTTTTTAAAATAGAATCCATGGTTTAGTTAAAAAAAAATGGGTTTCGATGTCACTTATCAAGGAACGTGGTGTGCCAAATCGGTGGAAGATGTGAGTATTTAAGAACAGTCTAAAAGTATGTGAAAAATATTTTATAGTGGTATTGGCCTCGAAAAACCTATAAAGAAAATCAACAGCTATAATAATATATGAGAATCCATTGGAAGGAGGGAATGGTCCCATGAAATTGATGCCCCAAACATTGAAGATCTCAGAGAAAATTAAAGTCTTTTGGGGAATTATATTTCTCATTGAAATTGTTCCAATCATTTGGCATGTGGGACATGATTGACATAACTCATTTGAGTCCTTGAAGAGTGAAGGCTAAAAGAATCTAGAGTCTAGGACCTTTCGGGAGGGCGTTTGTGGTCCAAAATGGCCACCAACATGAATTGAGTGACTAAATTCTATGATGGATGAATGCTCATTTTCATCAACATATATCCTAATTATAATATCTTCCCCAGTTTTCCAGTTTTTATTTTCCTCCCAAAAATAGTATTTTCAATAACTTTTCAACTTCAATTTTTTTCTTTTGAAAAAAAAATTACAGGAAAAACACATGAAACCATGTAATTTACAATTTGGGATTTCCATGGTAATTTCGGAGTGAGAGATGAAAGTTTCTTAGTTGCCAATTCATGATCAATTATATTAGAATGATATGAATTACAAATTCATCTACAGTGATCAGCCTCAGGGTTTTATTTACCCGGTTTATCTTTTATTTCATGGTCAAAATCTTGGAGCATTAGGATCCATTTTATTAGCCTCTGTTTGGATTCACTTTTCATTAGTAAAAACATTATAGAAGAATGGTCTGTAAAGAAGATGATTTTGGAACCAATGATATAGGGCCTGAATTAATGTAAGGAAAAAACCACTACTAAATGTTCCTTTTCTTTGATAGTGTGGTGATATTGAGTTTCCTCCAATGTTTTTGAGGTATTATAGATGAAATGAATAATTTATTCTCATCTTTGACCAAGAATATCCCCAATGGCTCTATCAGAAGCATCACACATCATCTAAAATGTTAAAGACTAATTCATTGGTTGGATTATTGGGGGCGATGTAAGAGTAGTTTTTAGTTCATTGAATGCTCTCATGAAATTTTCATCAAAATGGAATGCGATGGCATTTTGGAGCAACTGAGTGAGTGGGAGGAAAATTTAACTGATGTTAAGGATGAATCTCTAATAGAAACCAGTATGACCTCGAAAATAATAGATGTCTCGAATAGATGTGGGTTCTGTAAGTGATTGGATCACTTCAATTTTGGAAGGATCTACTTAAATACCATCTTTTAAAACTATGTTCTCTAGAACAATTACATTTGAAACCATGAAGTAACATATTTCAAAATTTTTCCCAAGGTTACACATGAAATACTTTTTATGGACTAGAGAGAGTGAATTCAAACAGCATTTAAATGACACACCATAAATGGTAATGGAATCCATGAATAATTCCCTGAAATGCTCAAGTAATTCAGAAATGATACTCATCATACACCTCTGGATTGTTGCAGGAGAAATGAAAAGGCCAAAAGGAATTCTCTTATATGCATATGTTCCAAATGGGGATGTGAAAGTAGTATTTTCTTGGTGATATGGTGCGATTGTGATTTGGATGTAGCTGTTTTATCCATCAAGATAGCGAAAATGCGACTTTCTGGCTAATTGTTCTATAATCTTATCAAGGAATTGAAGAGGGTAGTGATCTTTTCTTATTTCAACATTCATTTTCTTGTAATCAATGAACACATTCCATTTTTTCTTCACTAAGGATGTGACTACCTCTCCATGTTCTTTTGTGAAAACAGTTATCCCAACATTGATAGGTACAACTTGAATTGGACTAACCAATTCAATATCGAGAATTTGGTAGATAATACCAGCTTGAAGAAGTTTGGTGATCTATTCTATAACTAACACATGTATGAGTGGATTGAGTTTTATTTGTGGTTTTCTAATTGATTTGGATGATTCCTCTTGATGGATATGATTAATGATAAGATAAGGGTTTATTCATGGTATTTAATCGAGGGTCCAACCTAATGCCATTTTATTTTCTTCTAACACCTGAACAAGTATGGACTCCATAGTTTCAGTAAGTGAAGAAATGATAATGAACCGATATGAGCGATCATGGAAAAGGAAGGCATATTTCATGTGTTCATGAAGAGGTTTTAGATCAGTCACATCCATCATTTGTGGGTTGGACAAACTCAAGAATAGAGGTAGGGACTTCAGTTGCTTCAGATACAATTTCCATAATATTTTCCATGGTAGAGAAGAAGAGATCAAAGCTATTGTGGGTGTAACGCCCCGACCCTAGCCACCCAGAGTCGGTTCATTACTTCGTAACATTAGCATGATCACAAAAGATCAAGTCTCGAAAGTCCGATTAGTTTAATAGCCTTGGAAACACTAGATACATTCATTAGTCTTACATTACATCATAAAGAGAAAAACGAATAACAAAGTCTTCATAGTCCACACTCATATCCTCTTCTGACTATCCCTGCAGGTCATTCCTAAAGTACTTCTTCACATCCTGGAAAATATTAAAACATTGAAAGGGGTGAGCTCAGATGCTCAGTAAGGATAACAATATAGCGGAAGCTTTCATCAATAAACATAAACATTTAAGGCAATGTATAACTAAAACAAAAGCCTTTTAAACATGAACTTCAACATAATATGGAAAATGTAAAATGAGATAATGCCATTCACTTCTTCACATGGATATTCTACTGGTCGAATAATCACATGCAATATCAATAACCACTTTCATAATGACGGAATGCATAATTCCAGACTATCATAACCACGTAGACAAGGCCTCGTGCCAAGACCACAAATAATATTTTGTCAAGGCCTCGTGCCAAGACACTAGTTTGTCTCATGAGACCTGCCGATGCATCGAGGAGCAATAGTGGGCTCCACCCGTCACTTACTAAGTCCAATGCATTCCTCATATGAATGGGTTTAAACATATCACAAACCATAACATAATCGTATCACATAAAACATGCATAAAGGAAACATAAAATTTCCACATCTCAATCACAAGATTTCAATAAAACACATTGATATAATAAAAACACTTTCAAAACCATTTTCAATACCAATATAAAAGAAAGTTAAAACGTGGTATTTATTTTTCTTTAAAAAAAAGGTATGGCCTGTAAAGGAAGTCGAAACTCAAATAATGGTCACGGCGGCAGAGAAGTCATTGTCACTGCATATGTACGGAAAGAAAAACATTCCATTTTTGTCATTTAGTAAAACTCTTTGTATAAAAAATATTCCTTTTGAATAAACGTAAAATTCAAAGGGGTTTATACACCGTATAAAAGAAAATTGTGTATAAAACCAAATATGGCTCAATGAAAAGAGGTTGAGACGAAGTCCTTAAAAAGATCACTTATAAAATAAAATAGATCTATTATGTGTATTCACTATAGGTACACATAAAGAACGTAAAAAATAAAAAATAGGACATAATAATATCATGACATAATTTGAAAGTAGGAGATTAACCCAACGAATGGACGTTGGGTTATGAAATTCCCTTACCTTGCGTCCTGTCCTGACTCGACCGTTCTTTAACCTCCTGAATAATAAACTAGAGTTAATTTCTATTTACTTTAGAAACTTTTTCATGTTCATTATTCCTTTTATATCCCTTATTACCATGTTATGAACATTATGTAATTATTAATGTTTATAACGGTCATTTTGTCGATCTTAGGTACTTGAGTCAAAAATAAAATTTTTATAATTACAAGTTGTTCATGTGGTGATATATACATTATATCCAGAATTATGTTCATGATGTAGATATCATATATATCATATATTTCCAGAATATACATGCATTTATAATATTACATAACATTTAGAGGTAAAAATGAAATTCACCGTTCATGGAGACAGTTAGTCGTACGTACGCATGAACACTACTTTCATTTCTATTTCGTATTTAATGGAATGAAATCATAATTATATAAAGGTATAATATAGTTCCAGTATAATATCATATATAATATCATTTACTCCATCCTTTATACATCCCACATATGGCATTAGCGATTCATATCACATTGAGGGGGCGGTAGTCCGCACTTCCTAAAATGAAATTATCACGTTTACCCATAATGGAAATCATAAAGTATGCCATAAATGAGAAATACAGAATCATAATTAAAACATAAACATATTATATATCATATATAAATATATTTTCATCTTAGTGGCCACATTTGAAGGTGTTATATGAGTGTTGAACAATCATCGTTTCGTGAGGCAGAAATTCTCCATCCACAGAAACCATATGTTCTTTAACAATTAGATGTAGGTGTGTGTAAGTTTACCTCGAATCCTTATTATAACAAAATACTAGTATATTGAGGATACTTGTGTTGTTACAAAAGAAATTAATAAATAGAGTTTAAGGGGTTGGAGAAGCTAAATAAAACAAAACAACATTAGAGAAGACATTACCTAAAAATCGGGTAACACTTTTTGATTTGAGCCAAAGGCTTCCTTGGGAAGAGTTCTACTGAAAGTGAGGTTTCTAGTAGTAAGAGGGGGAAGTTGGGAGAGTATTTGGGCAGAGGTTGGCCGAGCCAAATGGCTTCAATGTGTGAATGAGGTGGTAGAGGTGGGGGCATTTTATAAGAGGAGAGGAGGGGCACTCTTGGAAAGTAAAGAAAAGTCACTTTATTATAAAATGAGTTTCGGATTTTAGAGGTCCCACACTTATATGAATCATTTATAAGGTGATAAGGGTTCGAAATCCACCCATCCAATAGGTTTTGGATATGTTTAGGTCTTAGATATTGCATTATCTTTCCATTTTATTTAAATCGTTAAATAATGAGGTCATCGCTGCATAATCATGATGTCATAAATTATTTAATTTATTTAATGTCTAAAAATTATAAAAATCTAATATGATGTAGGAAAGCTTTTTATCTTTCAATTTAATTTTTATAGTCAAAAATATGACTTGTATAACCCCATGTAAAAATTGTTTTAGTAAAACATTTCATGTTTGTGTCATTTTTTACTTTAACATTAAATAAAAGGTATTTTTGTCATTTTCTAACTAAAGTGGCTCCATGGGGTCCCCAAGTTGACCCATGTATTTTATTGGTCGGACATGGCACATCCAATGAGGGTAGGACATGTGTCAAGCTCATCTCATATTATTAAAACATTATTTTTACCTTAAACTACACTAATTACCTCTAATCGCAATTAAGAACTTTAAAGTTACTATTCACCAAAAATTATTTTAATCTCATTGAACCACATTTTACTTATTAATGACAACCATGTATGTTGTATTTTTGAAAATCAAACCACACAAGTGGTAATATTTCATTTAAACGAAAAATCAGTTTTTTTAACTACCACTTAGTGGTTTCACTATTCATCAAAAATTGAAGTTTTTCAGAAAAATGCCAAAATTTCACCCTAAGATATAATTGATATTCTGAATTCAAAAATGATGTCTATTTTATGAAATTCAAAACATATAAGTTGAATTAATTAATTTTATAATTAATTCCCACTGTCACAACAAATAGCGTGTTTTTAAGAAACAATTTATATCGAAAGATTGATAATTGTTTATGTCCAATTTCAAAGTGAAATTAATACTAATGAACACCATTGGATATAATGGTAAAAATATATTATAATTATAGTTTAAAACCACTCAATAGTATAACTTATCACTATAAATTATTTTGATTAAAATAGGTGTTTTAAGTATTTTTCACTATTCATAAAAAATTAGAAGTTCTCAGAAAAATACAAAAAATTTAACAAAGGCTAATTTCGATATTCCGAATCCAAAAATGAAGTCCATTTTGAAATAGAAAATTTCTATAAATTTAAAAAGTGGTTATTACTATTCATAACGGCTACTTTGATTAGTCGCGGTGTTTTGGAACTCAAAGTTGCGTACAATGAAAGCTATTGCATTATTGAATGAGAAGCGTTATGTGGAAGCTCGGGGTGATACATTCTCCCCTAATTCAATAAATTGTGTCCTCTCAATTTGAAATTTTTCTTTGAAAATAAATTGTTGAAAAGAGAAAATACCTTCGTGGAAAACCCACATCAGAAATAAGATTAATAAAATTTAGCCTTAATAAGAGGGAAAGGGAAATGAAAAAGTCACCACCCAATTATGATCTCGATTAAGAGAACATTGGTGGTAATTAGAGACATATAATTGGAGGAAAAACGTAAATATTTGTAGGGAGTGATTGTGGTCATCAATCACAATCAACTGTCAAATTGAGGGCCTCAAAGCCTTCAATCTATGTTGATTTAAAATATCATCAGTTCAACAAGACATAAGGTATTAGGATAACACATTTTTTTGTTTTAATATCCCTTTAATAAAGATTAAGAATTAATTTATTCATTGAATAAGAGATAGGTATATATATATTAATGCTTGACAATTAGAGTTTAAACCTTCAACTCATCTTTCACTCAAAAATAAAATAGAACTTAAAAATATTATTCTTATCCTATTTGTATAAGGTTCCAAATGTTAACACATACCATTTAGATTAGTAAAATTATTTTGTAATAACCAGGGACTACCTGTAGGCTAGTGGTAGGAAATAAAGTCATGTCGCACTATGGTTGTGGGTTCGATTCCTGCAGCTTTGTCCGACGCGACGGGTTATGCCCCACCCTGCAGGTTGTCTTTTTCCTAAAACTATAGTATTATAATATTCCAAAAATAATCTTCATAAATTTTTTAACCTTAAACAATACTATCCAAAGATCAACTTAATCCACTCCAACCTTTATAGTTATCAAAAATACTTCTATCCAACTGACAGTCCAGATTTTATGAGGAAGGTAAACATAATGAAGCTCCTTTTTTTTCTGCGTAACAACATGTGAACACCTTCATCATGTATTCTATTAAAAAACTGCAACATACTGTATTACCATAAATCCTTATTGATTACATTCATGATCCCTTATTCCTTATAGAAAACTAGATATACCCCTTCTATCCAAAAATGTATACAAATCATTAATCAGTTTCAAGGATGTTAAGAATATCCAACATAATTTATCCGAATCAATCATGTCTTATTCCAAAATCACTATCTCGGTATCAGAACCATATTATGGTTTATCTTTCTATCAACCATATATTTTCCAAAACTTTAACCTACTGTGGAGTCACTTTTCTTGGTTCCACACAATCTCAAGTCCTAGATGAAATAGTACTGCAGTACAATCCTTATATACTCCATAATTATTATAATCAGTACATCATTGATACAACACTCAAATTACAAAATTCTTTAATAACAACATAATAACTCTAATCATTCCTCCTCATCTGTGGTAGTGTCATAACTTTATTATTATCCAATAACATCATTTGGGGAAAACTCTGATGATTTGAACATTGGTTTGCGCAGTGTCCCCACTCCTTGCAAATGAAGCATTGTACATTTGAAACCTATTTCTTACCCTTGCATTCATGCACTTGGTGTCCTTTTTCTCCACACTTATAACAAACTCCCATTCCCTTCAGGAAAATTCCAAGGTGTTTCTTCCCACAGTTATCACATATTGGAAAATTCTTCTTTTCCCTTGTCCCATTATCCATCATTCTCTCTTCCATCCTTTTCTTCTCTTTCATCCCTTCAAATACATAAGAATCAGAGAATTCTCTACTTATCTTATTAACACATGATACTATTTCTTCATATGTTTATAACACATGGGAGAATATTTCCCTTCTAAATGTTGGCTTAATACCATGAAAGATATGATCCTTCTTACTCTTTGGATCATACGTATTGATGGAGTTCACATTCCTTCTACTGGGAACCATTTCTATACAATGCCATAAACTAGGTTAGTTTATGAATCGAAATACATAATAACAAACTTGAAAACACTTATAATAAATTGAACTATTTATGGATATAATCTGTAATCATAAAAAATGTTTTCTTTTACGAATTATATACTCATAACCCTTCATAGTGGTTTGTAAAGAATATGTGAATTATCCTAAGTATATCCCCCAGGAGTGTCGTAACCAAGAGTGCAGCAAGGCCTGTTGTCGTGCACCAGTTCCCATTAGAGTCTAGCTCAAAGTGGTGTATTCGGGTTTTACCCCTAGGTACATCTGTGCCAGAGCCGCCTCTACCTGCTCGTATCCAGACAGGGATGTATTTCTCGGAAAACTCACAAAATCTCTATAATACCAAAATTTTAGGAAGTTCTTCTATACTAATCCTTAATGTCTATCTTCGGGCTATGTGATCTAATTAGATTTTATCTAAATCTAGCTTCCAAGGTTAGTACTAAACTGCCTCTGATACCAACTGTAACGCCCCGACCCCAACTACCCAGAGTGGGTGCATTACTTCGTAACATTGGCATGATCACAAAAGATCATGTCTCGAAGGACCGATTAGTTTAGTAGCCTTGGAAACACTAGATACATTCATAAGTCTTACATTACATCGTAAAGTGAAAAAATAATAACAAAGTCTTCATAGTCCACCCTCATATCCTCTTCTGACTATCCCTACAGGTCATTCCTAAAATACTTCTTCACATCCTGGAAAATATTAAAACATTTAAAGGGGTGAACTCAGATGCTCAGTAAGGATAACAATATAGCGGAAGCTTTCATTAATAAACATAAACATTTAAGGAAATGAATAACTAAAACAAAAGCCTTTTAAACATGAACTTAAACATAATATGGAAAAAGTAAAATGAGATAATGTCATTCACTTCTTCACATGGATATTATACTGGTAGAATAATCACATGCAATATCAATAACCACTTTCATAATGATGCAATGCAAAATTCCAGACTATCATAACCACGTAACCAAGGCCTCATGCCAAGACCACAAATAAGATTTTGTCAAGGCCTCGTGCCAAGACACTAGTTTGTCTCATGAGACCTGCCGATGCATCGAGGAGCTATAGCGGGCTCCACCCGTCACTTACTAAGTCCAATGCATTCCTCATATGAATGGGTTTAAACATATCATAAACCATAACATAATCGTATCACATAAAACATGCATAAAGGAAACATAAAATATCCACATTTCAATCATATGATTTCAATACAACACATTGATATAATAAAAACGCTTTCAAAACAATTTTCAATACCAAAATAAAAGAAAGGTAAAACATGGTATTTATTTTTCTTTTAAAAAATTGTATGGCTTGTAAAGGAAGCCGAAACTCAAATAATGGTCACGACGGCGGAGAAGTCATTGTCGCCGCATATGTACGGAAAGAAAAACATTCCCTTTTTGTCGTTTAGTAAAACGCTTCGTATAAAAAAGATTCTTTTTGAATAAACGTAAAAGTCAAAGGGGTTTATACACCGTATAAAAGAAAAATGTGTATAAAACCAAATATGCCTCAATGGAAGGAGATTGAGACGAAGTCCTTAAAAAGATCATATTTAAAATAAAATAGATCTATTATGTGTATTCACTATAGGTACACATAAAGAACGTAAAAAATACAAAATAGGACATAATAATATCATGACATAATTTGAATGTATGAGATTAACCCAAAGAATGGATGTTGGGTTAAGAAATTCCCTTACCTTGCGTCGTGTCCTGACTCGACCGTTCATTAACCTCCTCAATAATAAACTAGAGTTAATTTCTATTTATTTAAGAACCATTTTAAAGTTAATTATTCCATTTATATCCCTTATTACTATGTTATGAACATTATGTAATTATTAAAGTTTATAACGGTCATTTTGTCGATCTTAGGTACTTGAGTCAAAAATAAAATTCTTATAATTACAAGTTGTTCATGTGGTGATATATCCATTATATCCAAAATTATTTTGATGATTTAGATGTCATATATATCATATATATCCAGTATATACATTCATTTATAATATTACATAACATTTAGAGTTAAGAAATGAAATTCACCGTTCATGGAGACGGTAAGCCGTACGTACGCAAGAATGCTACTTTCATTTCTATTTTGTATTTAATGGAATGAAATCATTATTATATAAAGGTATAATATAGTTCTAGTATAATATAATATATAATATCATTTACTCCATCCTTTATACATCCCACATATGGCATTAACGATTCACATCACTTTGAGGGGGCGGTAGTCCGCACTTCCTAAAATGAAATTATCACGTTTACCCATAATGGAAATCATAAAGTATGCCATAAATGATAAATAAATAAGAATAAGTAAAACATAAACATATTATATATCATATATAAATATAGTTACATATTAATGGCCACCCATGAAGGTGTTATATGAGTGTTGAACAATAATCGTTTCGTGAGGCAGAAATTCGCCATCCACAGAAACCGTATGTTCTTTAACCATTAGATATAGGTGTGTGTAAGTGTAGCTCGAATAATTCTTATTACAACATCCTAGTATATTTAGGATACTTTTGTTTTTACAAAATAAACGAATAAAAATATTTTAAGGGGTTGGAGAAGAAAAATAAAACAAAACAACACTAGAGAAGACATTACCTAAAAATTGGGTAACTCTTTTTGATTTGAGCCAAAGGCTTCCTTGGAAAGAGTTATGAACAAAGTAAGGTTTCTAGGAGTAAGAGGGGGAAGTTGGGAGAGTATATTTGTAGAAGTTGGCCGATCCAAATGGGTTGAAAGTGTTAATGAGGTGGTAGAGGTGGGGGCCTTTTATAAGAGGAGATAAGGGGAACTCTTGGAAAGTAAAGAAAAGTCACTTTATTATAAAATGATTTTCGGATTTTAGAGGTCCCACACTTATATAATTCTAGGATAAGGTGATAAGGGTTCGAAATCCACCCATCCAATAGGTTTTGGACATGTTTGGGTCGTAGATATTACATTATCCTTCCATTTAATTTAAATCATTAAATAATGAGGTCATCGCTGCATCATCATGATGTCATAAATAATTTAATTTATTTAATGTCTAAAAATTATAAAAAAAATACTCTGACTTAGTAAATCTTTTTATCATTCCAATTTCTATTTATAGTCAAAAATATGACTTGTATAACCCCATGTAAAAATTGTTTTAGTAAAACATTTCATGTTTGTGTCATTTTTTACTTTAACATTAAATAAAAGGTATTTATGGCATTTTCTAACTAAAGTGGCTCCATGGGGTCCCCAATCTGACCCATGGATTGTCTTGTTCAGCCATGGCACATCTAATGAGGGTAGGACATGTGTCAAGATCTTCTCATATTATTAAAACATTATTTTTACCTTAAACTACACTAATTACCTCTAATAGCGATTAAGAACTTAAAAGTTACTATTCACCAAAAATTATTTTAATCACATTGAACCACATTTTACTTCTTAATGACAACCATGTATGTCGGATTTTTGAAAATCAAACCACAAAAGTGGTAATATTTCATTTAAACGAAAAATTAGTTTTTTTAACTACCACTTAGTGGTTTCACTATTAATCAAAAATTGAAGTTTTTCAGAACAATGCCAAAATTTTACCCTAAGATATAAATGATATTCCAAATTAAAAAATTATGTCTATTTTATGAAATTACAAACATATAATTTTCATTAATTAATTTTATAATTAATTCCTGCTGTCACAACAAATAGCGTGTTTTTAAGAAACAATTTATATCAAAAGATTGACAATTGTTTATGTCCAATTTCAATGTGAAATTAATTCTAATGAACACCATTGGATAAAATGGTAAAAATATATTCTAATTACACTTTAAAACCAATCAATATTATAACTTATCACTATAAATTATTTTGATTAAAAATGTTGTTTTAAGTATTTTTCACTATTCATAAAAAAATAGAAGTTCTCAGAAAAATACCAAAAATTCAAGATAGGATAATTTCGATATTCTGAATCCAAAAATGAAGTCCATTTTGAAATATAAAATTTCTATAAATTTAAAAAGTGGTTATTACTATTCATAAAGGCTACTTTGATTAGTTTCGGTGTTTTAGAACTCGAAGTTGCGTACAATGCAAGTTATTGCATTCTTGAATGAGAAGCGTATCGTGGAAGCTCGGTGAGTTATAGTGGGATTCAATAGATTTTTCAAGATACTCAAGATTAATAGAGTCAATGAATGAATGGTCTATATCAACTTCACAATTTATGACTTAGATAATCATGGAACAGATTTCACAAGATCCTTTGTCCTTAGAACATGAAGAACATGATTGTAAAAACCAGATTCTTATTTTTGAGGTACGGGTTTTGTCTTTTCTCTTTTCCTTAAGTGTTTTTGAGAAAATATGGAAAACAGGGAAAAATTATAAATTTTGGAAGTACACACCATGTACTTTTTCCACATGTCATGTACTTTTGGCCATGTGGGATGAGTACACGGGGCGCGTGTCCATGTTGGCGATGAAGGGTGTAGGAACCGACTACACCCCATGTAGTGGTCCCTGACATGTTGCGTAGTCAGTTGACATGAAAATAGTAAGGCGGTGGCTAGTTGTGCAACAGAACACGCCATGTACTCTTGAAGACACGCTGTGTAGTCATGTCGGCAGGTGAACAGTGTCGTGCTGGCCGGATGCCGCCAGAGGAACTGTTTAAAAAAGGATAAGTACACATTGTGTACTTGTAAGTAAAGGCCGTTTACTTTGTTTTTTTTCACGTAAAATGTGAAGTATCCTCCCCTATTCACAGAAAAGTCTTAGAACTAGAGGATGGAGGGGGGGTGGATGGTCGAACCTTTTGATATCCGCCAACCGCACGTCAGTAATCTGTTTCCACCTCAGATGATCTAATTGGAACCACACAGGTGATATCTCTCTTCTCCTAGAGTAGTTCTTACTAATTCTTTCCCGTATGAAAATTATTTATGTTTAAATAGGTTTTCTTCTTCGTCAGATTTGTGTCGTTCTGGGGCGTTTCTGGAATCGATGTTCACGTATATTGATCGTTGGCCTTTAAGGAAGGTGGCTTGGTGATTATTTCCAACTATTGTGTGTTTGGTTTGTTTTTGAGCTATGAACCCATATATGGGGTGTCATGTGGCTAAGGTCGTTGCTATATTTAATTACCTAGAATTGTATAGGTGATTAAATAAAATCGTGAATCTACTGTTTGGGATCAGTGCTTGGATCCATGACCACCCCGGGGGTGCATTCCTCTGTTTAGCCATTTGGCTAGGATACCCAAGGGTATGACTTGTTTATATTATGCCTTATTTTGTGCATTACTATTTCCTAGAGAGGAATTGTATTTGAACTTCTTGTTTATATGTTGCGCATGGATCGGTTACCGGTTTGTCCTGAGAGCAGTGTTGTGAATAGCCAGTGGGCACTGTTCTATTAGCCAGTGGGGAACTTCTTCCGTGCCTGTAGGCAATCGAATCTATGCCTGTGGGTGACACTACTTATGCATGTGGGAAATATTTGTATGCATGTGGGTAGATTCTTGTGTTTGGATACTCTTTACTTGAGGGTAGGCGTTTACGTGTCTGTGGACATTTGTCTATTTACTTAGAATATTCACTGTGGTGATATTTTGAATTAAATGATTAAATGGATATAAAAAATGAAAATATAATTTGTTAAGTTAGTTACTTTTGGTACTGCCTACCTTATTGCATTTTATTACTGCACATTGTTGTAGCATGTTTACACACAGTTGGGTAGAGGCCTTTAGTGGGTTCCCACTTGAAATTTATTTCTCACACCCTATTTGGGTCATGCTTTTCATCCCAAAAAGATTATTTTTTTTGCAGGTGTAGATAAGGGAAAGGGTCCCTATACATGTACTTGATTGCTGCTGAGGTGTCGGAGAGAATTGGACCGGGATTAGGCTCGCGATGTCGTTGACTGTTCTGTTTTTCTTTTTAGTACCTGTACTCTATATTATATTGTACAGCTATGTAACATGATCTGGCTTCTTTCTACGAATTTGAGACATGTTGCATCATATTTATATATCTGATTGGTTTTTTCCACTGCAGTTGTCCATTTCAGTTGTGTGTGGTATTCTGCTTCCACTTTTGTTGTATGTTTTATTTTATTTCACTGCGCTACACATTGACAAATGAGGGCATAGTTTCCCCACTATCAGACTTGGGCCCTCGCTGCTAGTCGGCAGCCTCTGGAATTTGGGGAAATGTACATGATATATTGTGGCAAACCGTGTTCGGGGGCACCCGTTGCGTGGCACCCAGATCCGGGATGTTACAAAGTTGTATCAGAGGAGTTCTTTTCATTGACTTACTATTTTCTATCCTTAGTTAGGGATAGGATGAGAATGGTAGTTGGTAATAAGCTATGCCTAGGCATAGATAACCCGTGTATAGGGAAAATACAATTTACCACGTATTGAACTTTTTCTGATTTTGCAATTTACTATTGAATTGATTTTCATCGTTTGGTGAAACACATGGATTGTGCTGTTATATTTTATTTATGAGTTCTATTCAGGTGCAACCCGATGAGATGATGGTATTCCATCTAATGTATCATTTAGGAACATGATTGAAATCGCATTCCATGAAATGTTTCCTTGCCATGTAGGTGCATTAGAAATTGCATGTTGTTGTGATTGTTGTCGTGCTAGTAAAGCATGATGTTGTGATAACTGCTTTGACAACTACCTGCTATTTTATATGATATTTTTTAGGATCCGATTAAAAGAATGGATGCCAAACATTGGTTTTTGGGGAGTATGGGCCCCCATTAACTAGAATTTGGTGGGCCATTGACTGGTTAATTATGTTATACCATAGATAAGATGTCAAATGTTGATTCGTGGGAAGTATGGGCCCTCACAGGTTGGAATTTGATACTTAGGTGTTGTTTTTCAGTGTATTCTAGACTCCAGAGTAGTTTCTGAGGCATACTGTCCGGAAAACCCAGTATACACGCCATGTAGTGCTTTACACACGCTATGTGTGTTTTCCTGTTTGAGAAGAAAAATAAACTTTCTGAGTACACACCATGTAGTCTCGTCTCATGTCACAAACCGTGTGGGCGGCAACACGGGGAAGGGAAGACCATTGGGAGAACATGCCGTGTATCTTCTATACAAGATGTGTGTATATAGAACACATTGTGTAGGTTGAGTCGTGTATCCGGCCATGTAGCTAACAACACTGGTCAGCGAAGCTCGTCTAGAACACGTCGTGTACCTTTGGGAACACGCCGTGTAGTCTTGTCCGAGGACAGAATGTGCGGACTTAGACATGTGGCGGGGAAACGGGGTGGTGTACATGCTGTGTGCTGGTGTAACACGCTGTGTAGTGTCAAGACGAGTGGTCGTCCATGTCACAAGCGACACGGGCATTTGAAAAATACACCATACACGCCGTGTAGTTAAAATACACGCTGTGTAGTTTTGTTCAAATGGGTGTTGTGTGGCTTAGCCATGCTGAAGGACTCGGGTAGGGGAAGGGAAGTCATTTACACACTGTGTAGTCAGTAAACACGCCATGTAGTGTTGTTTTGAAAAATTTTAATGCCTTCTTCCTCCTGTTTCCATTTGGGTTCCTTCATTTTTGGTCGTTGTAAATGTCATTCTATGTTGTGATATTGACCTTGTAGTGTCATGCCTCCTAAAAGACCATGTGTTGTTAACTAGCAGAGCGTTGACGAGTATATTCCGAAGATGGTGGATCATGAGCTACCAGTGGATCCTCCTGTAGAGCTGGATTCGGCGCCAGCTGTTATACCGGACATAGGCACAGATTTGCAGTTCCATTAAGGCATTATGTGGTTCAAGAAAGCCTTTCATGGAGCACTGCCGGCTGCCACATATATGGCCGAGCTGACACATATCTTCCATCTGCAGCATACGACTGCGTTTTCAGGGGATTGCGGACTGCATGCTGGGGATTCTTGGCTGGGGTCGATGCAGACTATTTTCAATCATCTTGAGATGCCTCCAGGGTGGAGGGTCAAGCTCGCGACGAATATGCTGCATGATTCCATCAAGAGGTGGTGGGATGTTACCACCCAGTTAGAGCATCACAGAGACATGGTGTGGGATGATTTTTAGGCAGTCTTCTATGAATTCTTCATTTCTGAGATGCTGAAGAAAGATAGAGCTCTAGAGTTCATGAATCTGTAGTAGGGCACTATGTTGGTGATGGACTATTCTGCTTGTTTCACCGAGCTACAACATTTTTCACCGGTGCTGGTGGGTGATAAGACGTTGAGGGCCAGGCATTTTGAGGATGATCTCTGATATGACATTTGAGCACAGGTGAATGTTTTCAGGTTGACAACTATACATGATAATTTTAACTGGGCGCTGATTACGGAGAGGAACCTACGAGAATCCAATAGTGTGGGCCAGGGTGGTTCAACACTAGTTACTGGTAATATTACTGGTGGCAAGAGTAAGAGATAGTTGGACTTCTCTCAGGGTGGTAGTACCAGTCAGAAGAATGCTTCAGGTGGACAGGTCATGTTCTACCAGTGTGGTAGAGAGGGGCACAAGAGGCCACAGTATCCACTAGACCTAGTGGAGTTCCGAGCATACGGCATCATGGGTCATCTGTAGTGTTTTTTGAGGGAGTTTCCACCGATGGCTAGTGATAGGGGTTCTGTGCAGACTCTGCGTGCGAGAGTAGGACGAGTAGCTTCTTACCTGTCAGTGAACTGGAATACATCAGGGCATGCAGGGAGAGGTGGTGGTTGTGGCCGTGGTAGCAAGACACCAAGATCTCAGAGGCAGTAGGGCAGGACAACTTAGTGTAGCCAGGCTATGTCGCAGGGCCGTGACATTGGGCAAGCATACGTAGTGGAACACACCCAGTAGGAGCAAGATCCCGGACCTTCTACAGTCAAATGTACTATTCAAGTAGCTTCTGTCTTATCTTCAGTACTTTTCATTACGGGTGCTACAAATATTTTCATATTTGTACCCATTTTGGAGAGCCTTGGGCTCTGTGTTTATTGTTCTTCTGATGTTATGACGTTAGACACTCCATTAAGGACTAGAATGACTAGTGTTCGTCAGTGAAAGGAGAGCCCCCTTGAGGATGGTGGGTGTCACTTTCATTGGGACATCTATGTCTTAGAGATGTCTGCTTATGACATCATTCTCAGGATGGACCGGTAGGTTCCCTTTCAAGCTTTTGTAGACTGCAATCATCGTAGGGTGAGTTTCACATCACCAGAGGGCAGATAGTTTCTATAAAAGGGAGAATGGGATGTTCAGGCGAGTCGAGCTATACCAGAGCATCATTGGTGAGGTGGAGTATACCCACTCATATCAAAAAGCATAATCCATGAGTAAACCCACTCATTTAAACCATTAATCATTTACAAATCATATATTCCTACCCTCCCATATAGTCCATGTAACATGACATTAGTCATTTCATAAAGGCATTCCCACCCATGTTATCAATTTAACATTCCAAACTATAAAAATAGTTAAGGCATAACCTGATATTCATTTAGTAAGGACACAATAAATCTCCTAAGGAAGATATTCAGAATATCAAGGCATTTAGGAGAATACCCTAACTAGTTAATCATTCACACACACCCCTTGGGTGGTTGAATCATGTATAAAAAAGTTATTTATTAAAGGCACACCCCTCGGGATACAATGAAATGAGAAACAGGTGCCAATTCACAAAAACATAACCTACAGTTATCCTCAATTAGTATAACTACAGTTACTAAAAGCAACACACTAAAAATGAGACCTCACTGGAATGTCTAACAGATAGAGTAAAGGCTGAACACCCAAAAAACACCAAAGAAAAGCCTAAAGAAGGTATATACCACCTACCTTGCCTCAGTTATAGACAAATCTTCTATTATCAAGAATGGATTCTCCTGGTTTGGGAGAAATATGAAAAATGGATGAAGAACATAATGTTATGGAATATGATCCTAAATAAAAATATCACAAGTATTTATCCAAATAATCAATAATGGATAAAAATGAAATGAGTAGTTACCATTGTGGATTCGATGAGAGAATCAAAGATCAAAATAGAGGTTAGATAGAGGAACTAGATCAAAGCATTAGTTAGGTTCCAAGGGGAGAGATCCACGAAGCTTCTATATGTAGAATAGAAAACCCAAATTTGGTTTAAAAAGAAAAATTTTATTATTAATTAAAATATTAAAAGAACAATACAGCCGGGTTGCACTATTTACCTGCACGATATCCCAAATAATGTGGAAATCGTGCGCACCTCACTACCTATTAGGGGCACATTGTATGGTTAACCCACATAGAATGATTAACTGTGTGGTAATCATGCAAAAATATTTCTACTAAAAAAACATCACTTTTTAGACCTCTCACACGGTTTGGTCTAACCTTGCATAGTTCGTGCGCAAACTGTGTAACATGTCATTGTCATCCCAAAGCATGTTTTCGGACACCAAACAAGCCCCCAAACACCTCAAAAACACCCATTATATTGTTAAGAATTCAAAAAATGCCATAACAAATCATTTAAACTGAAAATAAACGTATCCTTACCTCATATCAATACATGGGTTCTTATAGTAAGGTGTAGGACTAACCAAATGCATATAGAGGTGTGAATAGTGATGGGGCGAGTTCTATATTCTAATGGAGGAGGGTTGTAATTCCTATAAATACAAAATTGTTACATTATTTAGAAGTATCGCATACAACTTGTAACTCCAATAATGGTCCATTTTAGGCTATAGAGGGTGAAAAATAAAAATACCATTAGAAAATGTATTTTATAGAAGTGCCTAATTCATTTCCCCCATATGTTATAAGATCAACCACTATGTAATTGGATTATTATCTTAATCAGTGTAATTCATTTTAATTGATTTCAATAATATTTTTTGTAAAAAAAACTATTTACCTAAATGAAAATTTGAAATTATTCTTATTAAAAATATTGAATCCACATTTTAAATTATAAAAAAATATGTAGAATAATATAATTTTATATTAATCCCTTAGGACAGATATGACAATGAGTTTTTAAAGTAAAAAAGTTCAAAGGTATTAAATGTTTTTAAATATATTTTCATTGTGAAATTGATTTCAATTCCCTAAAATAGATTCATTTACGTATATTTGAACTTAATATACTTCAACAAAAAATTAATCTTTAGTTTAACTGTATCCAAATTAAATGAAAATGCATTTTTTATAAAAATTCATTGTTTTTTACTATTAATAAACAATAAAACATTATGGGAAAGTAAAATATTTCACCCACTGTAATTTTTTATATTGATCATTAATTTTTTTAAATTATATATTATTAATGTGTAAAAAATTTCTTTTATAACACATCTTGAGTTAAAAAGAGATAAACAATCCTCTTAAAAAAGACATCATTTAACGTGTAGAATAGGATTTAATATATGTTTTCTATAAAAATACAGAAGTTTAATGTTAAGATGTTTATTGAAAATATTATATATAGAAAAAAATACATAAATGTTGTTTTTTAATTAATTTGGATAATACATATTTGATTACAAAAAATAGTTTTTTCTGAATACGAACTCCATTATTTTCAAATATTTCCTACTATTATTTATAATTTATTAATTTTATAAAAATTCATAAAATGTATTTTATTAATATAGATTATCCCTTTCATGAACATATACCCAAAAAATCGGTGATAACTACCATAATATTTCAATAATATATATATATATATATATATATATATATTGTAGTCAGGTAAAACTCATTCATGGGTGTAACACAAGCCATTGAAGGAACTCAACATTATGTATAACAAAGGCCAAACATAATGTTACATGTACAAAAATCTAATATATGTGATGCATATAGTGAAATCTAATATTTTCTTCTGTATAAATAAATAATAACATGGTGTATCATGTGATGTGATCCATCCGTGACTTTTAATTTATTAAAAAAATAAATTATAATAACTCAAATTGTCACACCAGGATTGGGTATTTAACGACCAAAAGTTTTATTAATGGAAAATCCCTCTTGATCCAGTTAAATGTTTCTTTATGAAAAATGTTTTTATAAGATGTCAACTTCTTTAGTTTTACGTTAATATTTCTGACCCTTACTTTTTAGTCGTTGAGCAGTGATCATCTGATTAGTATAAATATAAGGCTTTAACGAACCCATTTCTACTCAGAAAAAGAGATCGATGGCCTCATCCAGTAGAATTTCCCCTTACGAAGCCCATTTGTCAGAGCTCGGAAAAGAGGTGGCATCTTTGGGCTTTTCCCTTGACCAAGCCCAAGTTGAGATTCATCATGTCATGCTCGAACGTGATCATCTATGGGAAAAGAGGAAGTTGATTGAAATTTCCACTCGAGCGATGTTATCCGAGCCGCCCCATGAGTCTGTCACCATCGCGCACCTTACCCTTAGGTCTTATGCGGCTATTTTAAGGGGTTATGTAACAAATAAGTAGCACCATGTTCATGTACATTATTTTTGTATATAATAATGAATATAATTTCTAGTCATTTTTGATACATTGTAATTAATTTTTAATGTACAAACGGTGTTTTTAGTTATTATTTAATTAAGAATTATATTTTATTAAATTAAAGGATTTTTGAATTAAATAATATTTTAATAAAATATTATTATTAATATTAAATTAATTTTTTATTATGTATAAATGATCTTATAATTTTATGAATGCAATTAAAATTTTTATTAAGGTTTGAAATCCATTTCTGTCAAAACCCGTGATTTTTTTTATAAATGTCGGTTTTTATTTTAAAAGTGAAAATTCACATATTTAGAAAATTATTTAGATAAAATAAATATTATTTTTGGAATCAGGACGTCCAAATTTTCCAACGGTGAATTTTTCATAATTTTCTGAGACAGTCAAATTATTGGGTAAAAATTAAATACCATTTAAATATATAATGTGTTTTATGACATCATAATGACCCAATGGTGATGTAATAAAATAAAATAATCCTTATGTTCGTCCAATATGTGTTTTATCATTAAAATAATGAGGTTTTGGGTTTTTTTGACTTACTTTTCAAAGCATTAATGGAGCCCTCAAGACTTATTCAACACTTTGTCTTTTTAAATTAATTTCCCTGGGAGTGTGACTCATCTCCACATAAGCAACCATAATTTTTTAACAAGTTCGGACCTTGGCCTTATAAAATATTTTTTTCCTATTTCCTTTTCCAGAAACCATGGGCAAATACCCTGAGATGGTTTGTGTTTTGGATTATTTTAATATAAGGTGTCCCAAACCTAAATAATAAAGAATTCTCTCACCTTTCCTATATAAACCAACCCAAGATCCCACTTCCTCCTCACTAAAATCCCTTGGAGTTCGTCCAACCTCTGCCCTAATCTCTATAGAATCCTCCCAAGGTGCCCCAAGCTACCAAGAATCCTCTCACAAGCCTCTCTCTAGCCTTTGGAAGCACCCTTCCAAGTAAGGGTTTTTTTCTTCCTTTATCATTTTTGTCAATTTTCATTAAGTTGTATTTCCCTCTTAATTTCAATTATGAATGTTGGGGTATGGTTTTGCACCTCCCCCATACTTCCCTCTTATTGTTTGAATGATGGGAGAACCCTTTCCCTCTCATTAAATGCCTCCCATGTACACCCGTTACTATGCTGAAATTCTGAAAGGAACTTCTCTCTCTTCTTGTACATTCAAGCAATACTTTTGTATCATGATTTTAAATTCCATTTCAATTGTTGAGACATGTACATATATGACATCCTTACTATCCATTACATGTGAATATGATGAGGAACCCCTTTCTCTGTCATCAAACTTTTTTATGAATTCTTATGTCACGCCGATACGCTGCCGAAATCGCACCGATTTTCTAAGCCAATGTCAATGTGTAGTGAATACCATGCCCATTTCTCCATCAAGGGTATTCACCTTTATGCATATTTACTTATTGATTGTAAAGTTTCATTTGTGAATTCCACATTCCTTTATCGTGGAATAAATGATTATGTTGTATGAATCCATGTTTTATGATCCATGTGGCACACTTATGCAAGAAATGAAATGTTTAAGAAGGGTGTGCCCTGATAGCGCTCCAATTCATTGGGTAAAGTTTAGTATCATTATACGTCATGTGAAATGAGTGTTTACTATTGCTAATTCAAGTGTAACGAGGGTTTACTCATGATTCAAGTGCAATGAGGGTTTACTCATGCTCCATGTGCAATGAGCCTTGGCTCATGCTAATCCAATGTTAAGTGTTGTTGCCACATTTCCATGTTATGGTTATCATGCTTTATCATGCCTTTATGTTCATGTTACTCTAATTCTCTATTGATGTTCCTATTGCCTAACATGTATTGTACTCCTCATGTTTTTCATTGTGTACTCCCTTACTGGGCTTTATAGCTCACCCTTTTCTTATGCATGTCCTCAGGTTATCCCATGCAATGCTAAGTATGAAGGAATGTAGTGGTCATGTAAAGGAAGTTTTCAATAAAGATGTTGTATTTAAAGTTTATGTTTTTTATGTAATGATCCTAAGCCCCAAAGACACTAAACCTCTCTATCTTCTTTGTTGTATCAAGTGAAGTTTTATGTAATAAAGCATGCTTAAGTTGTATTAAAAAGCAGGGTTGTCATAGTTGGTATCAAAGGATAGGTTTAGTTATTTTTGGGATTAGGAAACCCTAGTAAAGCCTTAGATACAAGACTAAGTATAATAAAAGCATCCCTAAGTTTTGTTAAATACTAAGTAAGTGGTTTATCAAACAAATACGTCCCTGTCTGGATACGAGCAGGTAGAGGCAGCTCTGGCACAGATGTATCCTCGGGGTAAAACCCGAAAACACCGCTTTGAGCTAGACTCAAACGGGAACTGGTGCACGACAACGGGCCTTGCTGCACTCTTGGTTATGACACTCACAGGGGATATGTTTTGATAAATTCACAATAATAGTATGAAACCTTATTAAGGGAAAAATTCCCCTATGAATATATGTTAGAAGGAGGATCATGAAAATCCTGGATTGAATCATATAGACTCATGAGTTAATGAGATTAAAGTTTATTTATAAGTCATCAACATTTGTATTTGGATTAACCTTTATGTGTTACCCCTAAATTTCCTTTTATTCCACCCAATGGCTGGTAATAGGAGAACTCGGGCTAACAACCGTTCTGAAGATCAGTATGATGATTGTACTTATGAGATGCCCAATCCAATGGGAGCGGGAATCGCGAACTTTGTCATGCTTCTCTCTCAACTAACTCAAGTTATGAATAGAAACAATGGTCAAGAGGAAGTTTCAACCCCCCCCCCCCCGAAGAAAGAACAAGTCGCTGTTGAAAGCTTCATGAGATAAAGGCCTCCTACTTTTAGTGGATCATCTGATCCCACGATCGCTGAACAATGGATCAACTCCATTGAAAAGATATTCTCCATCCTCCAATGCTCTGAAAAAGAGAAGGTTCTCTTGGAGGCTTATCGTATGGAGGGTGAAGCTGATCAATGGTGGACGTTGATCAAAAATACGAAGCCTAAGGAGGATATAGAGGCTTTGGAATGGAAGGAATTCCGGAAGATGTTTTTTGATAAATATTTTCCACGCACCCTCAGTCTTAAGATGGAAAGGGACTTCATTTCCCTCAAACAGAAAGATGAAGAATATGTGGGAGCGTACGAGGAAAACTTCACAAGGCTTGCATGATAGGCTTCCAGCTTTGTCTTTACCCCCAAATTCAAGGTTGACCGCTTCTTTGGTGGGTTGAATCCTAGCTTTCGGAAAGAATTATCGATCCGTGACATCGACAGCTATGAGGAAATTGTCCGATTTTCCCTCAAGGTTGAAATGGAGATCGGAGAAGCACAGGGGTATCATGGGGACAAGAAGCATGAGGTGTACTTAAATGCTGGTGGTCTGATGGATAAATCCAACGGCGCTAAGAAATTCCAGTACCCCACTCACTAATAGTGTGGAAATAAGCACCCTAGAAATTGCCTTAGGGGGACAAGAAAATGCTTCAAGTGTGGAAGAGAAGGGCACCTAGCTGTTAACTGTCAGCAAGAAGGACTCGCGGCTGCGACAGAGGAGAGGAACGCTCCGTTCGAACCTCAACGCGTTGTTCAATGCTACAAATGAAATGAACTGAGTCATTCTGTAAATCTGTGCCCTAATCCTAGGGTTATCGGAGCCAACCAGCAACCTCAAAAATGTCTTGGAGGTTGCTGGTTGGCTCCAATAACCCTAGGATTAGGGCACTGATTTGCAAAATGACTCAGTTCATTGCATTTGTAGCATTGAAAAACGCGTTGAGGTTCGAACGGAGCGTTCCTCTCCTCTGTCGCAGCCGCGAGTCCTTCTTGCTGACAGTTAACAGCTAGGTGCCCTTCTCTTCCACACTTGAAGCATTTTCTTGTCCCCCTAAGGCAATTTCTAGGGTGCTTATTTCCACACTATTAGTGAGTGGGGTACTGGAATTTCTTAGCGCCGTTGGATTTATCCATCAGACCACCAGCATTTAAGTACACCTTATGCTTCTTGTCCCCATGATACCCCTGTGCTTCTCCAATCTCCATTTCAACCTTGAGGGATAATCGGACAATTTCCTCATAGCTGTCGAAGTCACGGATTGATAATGCTTTCCGAAAGCTAGGCTTCAACCCACCAAAGAAGCGGTCAACCTTGAATTCGGGGGTAACGACAAAGCTGGAAGCCTATCGTGCAAGCCTTGTGAAGTTTTCCTCGTACGCTCCCACATATTCTTCATCACTCTGTTTGAGGGAAATGAATTCCCTTTCCATCTTAAGACTGAGGGTGCGTGGAAAATATTTATCGAAAAACATCTTCTGGAATTCCTTCCATTCCAAAGCCTCTATATCCTCCATAGGCTTCGTATTTTTGATCAACGTCCACCATTGATCAGCTTCACCCTCCATACGATAAGCCTCCAGGAGAACCTTCTCTTTTTCAGAGCATTGGAGGATGGAGAATATCTTTTCAATGGAGTTGATCCATTGTTCAGCGATCGTGGGATCGGATGATTCACTAAAAGTAGGAGGCCTTTATCTCATGAAGCTTTCAACAGCAACTTGTTCTTTCTTAGGGGGGGGGGGGGGTTGAAACTTCCTCATGACCATTGTTTCTATTCATAACTTGAGTTAGCTGAGAGAGAGGCATGACAAAGTTCGCGATTCCCACTCCCATTGGATTGGGCATCTCATAAGTACAATCATCATACTGATCTTCACAACGGTTGTTAGCCCGAGTTCTCCTATTACCGGCCATTGGGTGGAATAAAAGTAAAGTTAGGGGTAACACATAAAGGTTAATCCAAAGACAAATGTTGATGACTTATAAATAAACTTTAATCTCATTAACTCATTAGTCTATATGATTCAATCCAGGATTTTCATGATCTTCCTTCTAACATATATTCTTAGGGGAATTTTTCCCTTAATAAGGGTTCATACTATGATTGTGAATTTATCAAAACATATCCCCCGGGAGTGTCATAACCAAGAGTGCAGCAAGGCCCGTTGTCGTGCACCAGTTCCCGTTTGAGTCTAGCTCAATGCGGTGTTTTCGGGTTTTACCCCGAGGATACATCTGTGCCAGAGCCGCCTCTACCTGCTCGTATCCAGAAAGGGACGTATTTGTTTGATAAACCACTTACTTAGTATTTAACAAAACTTAGGGATGCTTTTATTATACTTAGTCTTGTATCTAAGGCTTTACTAGGGTTTCCTAATCCCAAAAATAACTAAACCTATCCTTTGATACCAACTATGACAACCCTGTTTTTTAATACAACTTAAGAATGCTTTATTACATAAAACATCACTTGAAACAACAAAGAAGATAGAGAGGTTTAGTGTATTTTGGGCTTAGGATCATTACATAAAAACCATAAACTTGAAATACAACATCTTTATTGAAAACTTCCTTTACATGACCACTACATTCTTTCATACTTAGCTTTGCATGGGATAACCTGAGGACATGTATAAGAAAAGGGTGAGCTATAAAGCCCAGTAAGGGAGTACACAATGAATAACATGAGGAGTACAATACATGTTAGGCAATAGGAACATCAATAGAGAATTAGAGTAACATGAACATAAAGGCATGATAAATCATGATAACCATAACATGGAAATGTGGCAACAACACTTAACATTGGATTAGCATGAGCCAAGGGTCATTGCACATGGGGCATGAGTAAACCCTCATTGCACTTGAATCATGAGTAAACCCTCGTTACACTTGAATTAGCAATAGTAAACACTCATTTCACATGACGTATCATGATACTAAACTTTACCCAATGAATTGGAGCGCTATCAGGGCGCACCCTTCTTAAACATTTCATTTCTTGCATAAGTGTGCCACATGGATCATAAAACATGGATTCATACAACATAATCATTTATTCCACGATAAAGGAATGTGGAATTCACAAATGCAACTTTACAATCCATAAGTAAATATGCATAAAGGTGAATACCCTTGATGGAGAAAAGGGCATGGTATTCACTACACAATGACATTGGCTTAGAAAATCGGTGCGATTTCGGCAGCGTAACGGCGTGACATAAGAATTCATAAAAAAGTTTGATGAGAGAGAAAGGGGTTCCTCATCATATTAACATGTAATGGATAGTAAGGATGTCATATATGTACATGTCTCAACAATTGAAATGGAATTTAAAATCATGATACAAAAGTATTGCTTGAATGTACAAGAAGAGAGAGAAGTTCCTTTCGGAATTTCAGCATAGTAACGGGTGTACATGGGAGGAATTTAATGAGAGGGAAAGGGTTCTCCCATCATTCAAACAATAAGAGGGCAGTATGGGGGAGGTGAAAACCATACCCCAACATTCATAATTGAAATTAAGAGGGAAATACAACTTAAAGAAAATTGACAAAAATGATAAAGGAAGAAAAAAACCCTTACTTGGAAGGGTGCTTCCGAAGGCTAGAGAGAGGCTTGTGAGAGGATTCTTGGGAGCTTGGGGCACCTTGGGAGGATTATAGAGAGATTAGGGCAGAGGTTGGACGAACTCCAAGGGATTTTAGTGAGGAGGAAGTGGGATCTTGGGTTGGTTTATATAGGAAAGGTGAGAGAATTCTTTATTATTTAGGTTTGGGACACCTTATATTAAAATAATCCAAAACACAAACCATCTCAGGGTATTTGCCCATGGTTTCTGGAAAAGGAAAGAGGAAAAAAATATTTTATAAGGCCAAGGTCCGAACTTATTAAAAAATTAGGGTTGCTTATGTGGAGGTGAGTCACACTCCCAGGGAAATTAATTTAAAAAGGCAAAGTGTTGAATAAGTCTTGAGGGCTCCATTAATGCTTTGAAAAGTAAGTCAAACAAACCCAAAACCTCATTATTTTAATTATAAAACACATATTGGACGAACATACGGATTATTTTATTTTATTACATCACCATTGGGTCATTATGATGTCATAAATCACATTATATATTTAAATGGTATTTAATTTTTACCCAATAATTTGACTGTCTTAGAAAATTATGAAAAATTCACCGTTAGAAAATTTGGACGTCCTGATTCCAAAAATAATATTTATTTTATCTAAATAATTTTCTAAATATGTGAATTTTCACTTTTAAAATAAAAACCGACATTTATAAAAAATATCACGGGTTTTGACAGAAATGGCTTTCAAACCTTAATAAAAAATTTAATTGCATTCATAAAATTATAAGATCATTTATACATAATAAAAAATTATTTTAATATTAATAATAATATTTTATTAAAATATTATTTAATTAAAAAATCCTTTAATTTAATAAAATATAATTCTTAATTAAATAATAACTAAAAACACCATTTGTACATTAAAAACTAATTACAATGTATCAAAAATGACTAGAAATTATATTCATTATTATATACAAAAATAATGTACATGAACATGGTTCTACTTATTTGTTAAATAACCCCTTAAAATAGCCGCATAAGACCTAAGGGTAAGGTGCGCGATGGTGACAGACTCATGGGGCGGCTCGGATATCATCGCTCGAGTGGAAATTTCAATCAACTTCCTCTTTTCCCATAGATGATCACGTTCGAGCATGACATGATGAAGCTCAACTTGGGCTTGGTCAAGGGAAAAGCCCAAAGATGCCACCTCTTTTCCGAGCTCTGACAAATGGGCTTCGTAAGGGGCAATTCTACTGGATGAGGCCATCGATCTCTTTTTCTGAGTAGAAATGGGTTCGTTAAAGCCTTATATTTATACTAATCAGATGATCACTGCTCAACGACTAAAAAGTAACGGTCACAAATATTAACGTAAAACTAAAGAAGTTGACATCTTATAAAAACATTTTTCATAAAGAAACATTTAACTGGATCAAGAGGGATTTTCCATTAATAAAACTTTGGGTCGTTAAATACCCAATCCTGGTGAGACAATTTGTGTTATTATAATTTATTTTTTTAATAAATTAAAAGTCACGGATGGATCACATCACATGATACACCATGTTATTATTTATTTATACAGAAGAAAATATTAGATTTCACTATATGCATCACATTTATTAGATTTTTGTACATGTAACATTATGTTTGGCCTTTGTTATACATAATGGTGAGTTCCTTCAATGGCTTGTGTTACACCCATGAATGAGTTTTACCTGACTACAATATATATATATATATATATTATTGAAATATTATGGTAGTTATCACCGATTTTTTGGGTATATGTTCATGAAAGGGATAATCTATATTAATAAAATACATTTTATGAATTTTTATAAAATTAATAAATTATAAATAATAGTAGGAAATATTTGAAAATAATGGAATTCGTATTCTGAAAAAACTATTTTTTGTAATCAAATATGTATTATCTAAATTAATTAAAAAACAACATTTATGTATTTTTTTCTATATATAATATTTTCAATAAACATCTTAACATTAAACTTCTATATTTTTATAGAAAACATATATTAAATCCTATTCTACACATTAAATGATGTCTTTTTTAAGGTGATTGTTTATCTCTTTTTAACTCAAGATGTGTTATAAAAAAAAAATTTACACATTAAAAATATATAATTTAAAAAAATTAATGATCAATATAAAAAATTACATTGGGTGAAATATTTTACTTTCCTATAATATTTTATTGTTTATTAATAGAAAAAAACAATGAATTTTTATAAAAAATGCATTTTCATTTAATTTGTATACAGTTAAACTAAAGATTAATTTTTTGTTGAAGTATATTAAGTTCAAATATACGTAAATGAATCTATTTTAGGGAATTGAAATCAATTTCACAATGATAATATATTTAAAAACATTTAATAACTTTGAACTTTTTTACTTTAAAAACTCATTGTCATATCTGTCCTAAGGGATTAATATAAAATTATATTATTCTACATATTTTTTTATAATTTAGAATGTGGATTCAATATTTTTAATAAGAATAATTTCAAATTTTCATTTAGGTAAATAGTTTTTTTTACAAAAAATATTAGTGAAATCAATTAAAATGAATTACACTGATTAAGATAATAATCCAATTACATAGTGGTTGATCTTATAACATATGGGGGAAATGAATTAGGCACTTCTATAAAATACATTTTCTAATGGTATTTTTATTTTTCACCCTCTATAGCCTAAAATGGACCATTATTGGAGTTACAAGTTGTATGTGATACTTCTAAATAATGTAACAATTTTGTATTTATAGGAATTACAACCCTCCTCCATTAGAATATAGAACTCGCCCCATCACTATTTACACCTCTATATGCATTTGGTTAGTCCTACACCTTACTATAAGAACCCATGTATTGATATGAGGTAAGGATACGTTTATTTTCAGTTTAAATGACTTGTTATGGCATTTTTTGAATTCTTAACAATATAATGGGTGTTTTTGAGGTGTTTGGGGGCTTGTTTGGTGTCCGAAAACATGCTTTGGGATGACAATGACATGTTACACTGTTTGCGCACGAACTATGCAAGGTTAGACCAAACCGTGTGAGAGGTCTAAAAAGTGATGTTTTTTTAGTAGAAATATTTTTGCATGATTACCACACAGTTAATCATTCTAAGTGGGTTAACCATAAAATGTGCCCCTAATAGGTAGTGAGGTGCGCACGATTTCCACATTATTTGGGATATCGTGCAGGTAAACAGTGCAACCCGGCTGTATTCTTCTTTTAGTATTTTAATTAATAATAAAATTTTTCTTTTTAAACCAAATTTGGGTTTTCTATTCTACATATAGAAGCTTCGTGGATCTCTCCCCTTGGAACCTAACTAATGCTTTGATCTAGTTCCTCTATCTAACCTCTATTTTGATCTTCGATTCTCTCATCGAATCCACAATGGTAACTACTCATTTCATTTTTATCCATTATTTATTATTTGGATAAATACTTGTGATATTTTTATTTAGGATCATATTCCATAGCATTATGTTCTTCATCCATTTTTCATATTTCTCCCAAACTAGGAGAATCCATGCTTGATAATAGAAGATTTGTCTATAACTGAGGCAAGGTAGGTGGTATATACCTTCTTTAGGCTTTTCTTTGGTGTTTTTTGGGTGTTCAGCCTTTACTCTATCTGTTAGACATTCCAGTGAGGTCTCATTTTTAGTGTGTTTCTTTTAGTAACTGTAGTTATACTAATTGAGCATAACTGTAGGTTATGTTTTTGTGAATTGGCACCTGTTTCTCATTTCATTGTATCCAGAGGGGCGTGCCTTTAATAAATAACTTTTTTATACATGATTCAACCACCCAAGGGGTGTGTGTGAATGATTAACTAGTTAGGGTATTCTCTTATATGCCTTGATATTCTGAATATCTTCCTTAGGAGATTTATTGTGTCCTTACTAAATGAATATCAGGTTATGCCTTAACTATTTTGATAGTTTGGCATGTTAAATTGATAACATGGGTGGGAATGCCTTTATGAAATGACTAATGTCAGGTTAAATGGACTATATGGGAGGGTAGGAATATATGATTTGTAAATGATTAATGGTTTAAATGAGTGGGTTTACTCATGGATTATGCTTTTTTATATGAGTGGGTATACTCACATGTTTATTAAGGATGAGGGTTTCACCTTAGAACCTTTAAATAATATGAGAGTCTGAGAGTATATGGAATACGTTATGGGTTTTTGATTTTGGCTACCCTAACTCATTTATTTTTATTCTCATGCTTACTAGTAATGTAATTATTAATTACAGAAGTGTATCATCGTTTATCTTGATGATCATTATACGATGGAAGAAACATGTACAGATGCCCAGAGGTAATTCATGGGATCTATCATATTATCCATTTTTCTAATTAATTTGTGAAATCGATTTCCTAGAAATATTTACTCAGATACACCTTCTAGGCCTATTTTATTATCTTTTCAGTTGATATGCCTAGAGGTAATTCTTGGTATTCAACATCAAAGACTTTTTCGATGATTGAATAACTATATGGGATACCCATAAATACTTCCTTGGAATTTTATATTGATATGAAATGTTTATCAGGAATCTCATATGTACTTCCTAGGATCTGACATATGGTCTTTACTTCGCAGTAATGTAGTGCATAGAACCCCTCATAATTTATTTGATGTACTCTCTAGGATTATATTATGCTCCCATCAAGTGATTTCAGGGATGATCCCAAGGGTCGAGTTGAATTACCATTACTAAACATGATAAGACTATTTGGGAGCCATATATTGATCCATTCAATGGAATAGATTCTGATCATGTACTTGGATAAAGAGTGAATTACATTATCAAATCTCTAAAGGGGTATAACCTTGGGGATTATTTGAGTTGTAATTTCATTATTTTTTATATACTGAGAACCAAAATTCAGAAATCATACTCAATTTAACATGGTTGAGTGGAATTTCATTCAAATTAATTCCATTATACAGTTAGTATTTTTATAACATATAATCCTTCTCTATTGTTATTGGAGGTATGTATGACTGATATCAGGGATAAGTCATTTATCCCCTATGTTTATATAAATTTCCCAAATAAATTTTCCTACAATGGCCAAATAATTATTTTTCTATTATGATTATAGACCAAAGGATTGAATTATTTATATCCAGCTTGAGTGGTTTGACATCCATCTCAATGCCTTATTATCAGGATATCCAAAAAATTGGATATACAGACCCATGAATCTACTATGGTTGATTCATGTTACTTGTATTGTTAATAATACAAAAATTTATACATAGTATCACTTATATATAAGGGATCATTATATAAATATATATCTTTTCAAATGAAATAATTTGTTGTTGATCAGGATCATAGTCCCAAGGATCATCCATGGAGTATTTACTTATATTATGTTTTAATTATTCTAATGGGACTCAGTTCTAATACGAATATTTCATGAGCATGAACTTGTTAAAGAATATTTTAGGTTCACTATTTTGGGTGGCCTACTATGATTTATTTGTCACCCCCTTAATTTGAACCCTAGTTTGGGTGAATACAATATGTTTTCTTTTTCAGTTCAGAATAGATAAATGATGAATAAGGATAATTCCATAGGATTCAGGATCAAGAGGATCTTCATGTGTTGATTATTGTTAGACATCAATAGTTGGATATTGTCACGGAGACCATGTATGTGGTTCAACATGATGTACAAAGTTGATAAATTCTATTTTTTCCATTATGTTTTATATTCTTCATTATGTATATTCTTCCAAATGTGTGACTAGTTTTGTATGAATTAATTTTATTCTTGATATTTTACAATATTTCTTTTATTATTATTAGAAGATTTTTTTAGGTTTATTTACTACTTCTACAGTCTATTATTTTACTGATTTTTATGAAATTTGTTTATTTACACTATTTTCACTCATATATGAGGGCATAGTCTAACCCATGACACCCCATTGGCCTTCACTATAAGTAAATAGACTCTAGAAAATAGAGTGGCTCAATTTAGGAATTGTGGATAATTGGATCGAGCAACCAATTTAGTGGCATATATGTTGATACGTTACAAAGTAATATAAAATATACTTATTTCCTATTATATTAATTCATGGGATATGGAAAATATGAACACTAGTAATGTGTTAAAATAGGTGAGGGATATTAGATTGCATCATCTATAAAAATTTATTTTAGAAATAAGTCTTGGTTTCTTGGGATATAGGATTATTGTTCTTCATATGTGAGCTGATAGCATTATATTATTTTTTCATTGTGAAAGGCCCTTTTGTTGTAGAGTTTATGTTTTATTATTGATTTATGTATATCAGACATTTAGGAGAGGTTAGTGATTCATTTTGATTCATGACCAATTTAGGTAAGAGGCATATAAATCATCATAAATGACACAAAGGGTTCATTTATTATAGGTCAACTACTGTGTGGTTATTATTGAAATATAGTCTAATTATTAAAAATTTCAACATCAACGTAAAGGATGTTTTACCGAATTGGTTCATAGTGGAATTATAATAAATTTATTTGAGTTATATATAAATTCCATTCTTATGGAACATCATATGTATCTTCAATGATATTTTTGATAGTGATGATGATTAATCAGTCCTCAAGAACATGAAATGTAGTGAAATTAGTAAGTCGATACGGTACATGAATCTTAAGGATGAACCCATCTTAGGAGTTTCATTCGACGATAAATTTCGTACAGAGGGAAACAAATTGAATGTATGGTTTCATTAAAACATATGTCCCATCAGTACAAATTTTGACACTCTTATAGGTGTGTATCATTGTTTTATAATATATTAAATGTGGAGATCATGGTTGTGTAGAATATATGTAGTGCATTTTAGAGGATAGTTCCCAATATGTATAGAATGCTCTGATCCATAAGCCTAGTGAAATGGTGTGTTCCTATTAAAAATTTTCACCATATGGTTTTTGAAAGGTGAGCACAATATATGTGGAAAAAACATGTGGGTTATGTCCCATAGGATGTGTGATATCATGATTATCCAATGAATTTTCAATCCTTGTGGCCTAACTATACACCCCCACAGGGGGTCCAAAATTATATTTCTCCCTATAACCCTTTAATGATTCCTATTTTTTCTAATTCAATTTTACTAAGAGGGTGTGTGTCCAAATATTCCACCTCCTCTACTCTCTTGTGACAGATATCCCCCATTAAAGATGAGAATAAATTTCTATTAGTTGTGTTGTATTCATAACAATATGAAATTAATTTCTCTGACATAATTTTTCATTTTTTATCCCCATATGGAATGTAATTTCTGTTAGATCTATTTCATCTGTTGTTTTGGAAATTTCGTTAATATTATGATCTCACCCATTCTAGCATGAATAAATGGCCCATAATTGGTGATTGAAGCATTCTAACAATATGGTAGGTTCTCATGTTGATATATATTTAATGTATGATCATTTTTACGTTAATAAAAATATCAAATGTATTAATTTACATTTTCTTGTCCTAAAATTTGAAATTCCATTAATTATATAATTATACACCACCCTAGATGTACCAGAAACCCCTTAACAATGTTGATTGTTCATACCTCATCTTAGAGCACATCACTTGGAAACGATGATTATATGATAGTTTTTCACTAGCATTGTAATGTTATTAAAACAACCCTCATATGTCTTCTTTAAAATTTTATATCATATTTACGAATTATATAATGAAATAAATGGTTTGGTTAAATTTTTTTGGGATTTGATCACATGTAGATTATTTTATAATTATGAAGGATTTAACTAATAACATTAATTATATAGTTTTAAATGATATGATAACAAAGCCTATATTATCAACTAAAACTATCTTTATGGTGTGTTTCCTTATAAAATAAAACAAACGAGATATATAAATGGTTTTGAATTAATTTATTCCATGGGTTCTTTCCATGGACATATTTATTTTTTTTTGAATGTACCGAACTGTGTATAAGGCATTAAATGAAAAGTGAACAGTATGTCAGTCTCACATAGCACTTCATAGTGCATATGAAATAAATGTTACGACATATTTAATTATACTGTAGGGAGGAATTGAGTCCTTTACTATTTATGGGTCTAGTGTCTCATTCTATTTAGGGTAATGGAGTCCCTATTTGTTATGGGAATGGGGTCTATTTTTATTATAGATAATTATTACCTTACTATTACAAGAATGATTGTATGTATTATTAAAAGAAATGAAAGACTAAAAATTATGGGTATGGAATCCCTTATTATTTATGGGAATGGTGTCTAATATTTTTCATGGTCAATTAATACCTTATCATCATAGGAATGGATCCCCTATTAATCATAGTCATGGAATCCCATATCATTCTAGGGTATGGTGTCAATTATAAATTGTGATTAATGGAAATGACATCCCTTATAAATTGGTATACTCGATCCTAGAATTATTTATAATGTTTGAGATTAGGAATTATAATCCATAAAAAACTGTGATATATAAGAATTTAATTCTCTTTAAATTTTTACACCTAGTCACGTCGAAGGTTATATAAAATATGAAACTTATCATTATAAATGGATTAATGAGTTACACAATGAGTCTAGACTAATACTACGTATCTCTATACAGGGATATATATGTTAGTAGTTATTAATTGGATATATATATATATATATATATACATATATATTCTTATATATATCTAGTGACACATCATCAGAGGTATACATGTTCAGGGTGAAGAAGGTATAGTCATACATGTGTTATTTGAGGAAACAGAGACCAAATTGATTTTTTTAATTTAATTACACTATTTTTCTTATTATAAGTGAATATTTATTTATTTTATATAAAAAAATAGATTTTGAATTATATATATTTTTTGTGTGGAATATATTACATATATAACACACTCTTCATATCATTACCTTCTATCTCGACAAATATAATTTGGTTGTAGGTTTAGGACCTCAAATATTTTTTTTGTAATGATTCAATTCTTCCTGGGATTTTAATTGAAAAATAATGAGTTGTTTCCTAGGATTCCCATGGGATAACCATCAAGTAATATATTTTGCTTTATTATGATTTAGATTTATATATAAACTACGCTATGCCTATAACTTTTGATTGGTATCATATTTTTAAATTATTACCCATTAATTTATTATTGATTATCATCAGTTATAATATTCCAATGATATTTATTTATTATTATATTATGCTATATTTTTTCATCTAGATGGTATAGTATCACAACTACACCACCTCAAAACATTCACTTCTAGTCCGTAGCCTCTAGTGTATGGGGAGGAATTCATGAGGTCATGTGGTGATAGGGTCTTTATGTGGTGATAGGGTCTAACTATGAAATTGTGTAATTATTTGTTTGTGAACTTATTGGTTTCTTACAGATGTTGATTTATATTTATAATATATGAACCCACCAACACTACATTTACTTGTCTCTAGAAATAAATATAAGAATTTATTTTTAGGGATTTTTCATTTGAAATATTATCAATTTGGGTTATTAAATATATTTAAATATTTTAGTGAGTATGTGTGTGAATATGAATGGTTAATTGAGGATGTAACTAAAGGGATTTTTAAATTGGATGTTTCAATGATTTTCATTATACGCACTTTATATGGTTTTTTAATAGTATATAATATTCATGTATTCATGCTAGATTCTTATGACCTGATTAATATTTTTATCATGTACATAAATATTTTATTATTGTTTTTATGATAGTTTTTATTTGGATAAGATTCTTCTAGTCCATAACTTTTTTAGCCATTATTAGTGTTTTTCTAGATTATACTAATATGATTCTATGATTATCATTTTTAATCAATTTATGTAGAGTGATGTTTGTTATGTTTGTTATGGTTTTGTATTTATATAACTCTAATGTATAACACATTCATCATGTTTATAAGGAAAAATTTATAATTTATAAATATTTTGAAATTATCCACTAAATATAATAATATGTTTTTAAATATGGGATGATCTATATAATATCATTAACTAATTATACCCCTTAACTTTCATTGAAGGGACATTCTATAGGATCATACATACTTGTTATATATAATATCATTTCCCATTGAGAAGGCATTATATCATGACATGGTTGACAACTTGTTCTCCAAATTCAAATGTAGGATAGAAGACGATACGTTTATGTCTCGAAAGATTCTATATATGGATATATATATATAGTTATTATTTTCTTGTTTTCATTACTAAATATTAATGTAATGTTATAAATACAACAATTGAAAAATTATTATTATTACCGATGTGAATTTAATTTGTATTTTATTTAATAAACCTGATTCATTAATGTGTGAGATGATATCACGGTGTTTTCCATGTGAGTCTTCATATTTTTATCCTTCATTTACACATTAGTGAACATGCGTTTTCACTTATGATGTTCCCATAATAAAAATGTATTTTATTAGTTTTTTTGATTTCAGAAGCATGTTTAGTGTCCATGGAATTTGGTCAGACTCCATGATTTCTTAGATCATGGGATATTAGTGTTTTTTGATGAATCCTTATAAAATTATCCATATATATTAATTTTACAGTCCTAAGATCGAGTAATTTAATATACATTTATAGCTATTTTATAGTGTGTTTTTGGTCTATTTCAATTTGGTTCTTCATGATTATTTTTCTAATATATATTTAATTATCATTATTATATTATTATATCTAGCACCATAGATGTAATTTTTTCATTATTTGGAAGGTTGGTTATATATTTATTTTTTTGAATGTTTCATGTATATAAACATTATTTCATGTTATAATAATTATATAAAAATTATTTATATTATTATCTTAAAGATGAAAATCATTATCCAATGATGACCTGTGACCCTCAATGTCATTCTACCACCACTGAATATCATGGAATATTCATGGGGTCGATGGAAATCAAGATAATGAATTGATTAGGTATCCCTATTAGGTATTTTCATACGATGATGAAATTATGTTTGTATAAACATTTCAATAATTAATTATGTTACGAAACAATTAAAAATTTAATTATATTATGTTTAAATATATTTTTTCGTTAGGACTAGTTTTTGTTTTAATAAAATTTATTACTGGGAAATTATCATTTTTTTATTCTAGGTATATTAGTAAAATTGTAATTTCATCTATATGTAATAATCACATTATATAATTTCATATTTTTTCCTTTGATGGCTAGTTCATCATCTTGGGATTGGGAAGTGTACTTTTGGTCTAATGGAAATTTATGTGAGGCCGTTATGATCTTGACCAGTTCTATAAAAAATGAATTTTAACTCATATATGTATGATGCAATTGGGATAAACCAAATGATATGTTAATCAAGGGTCGTGAAGTAATACAAAAATATGATTTTCCAAAAAACAATTTTTGAATGATTGACTTATCCAGCTAGTCCATGTTGAATTTTCACTTTCATTTTGATATATATATATATATATAAAGTCCATAGAGTCTCATATATCATGAATAGATATTTAAAGGTATCAAATTATAAGAAAATGATATATTTCATTATAGATTATATTTGTAAAATTATTCATTATTTTAAAAATATATTTTAATTGAAAAACTAATAATTAATAAGATATGATTTTCAAAATATATGATTTTTAGAAAGGTTTATATATATAGATATATTAATTAAATGATTTATAATCAAATTATATTATTATTAATAGTAATATATTTCATTATTAAATATAGTGGAATATTTGTGAGCTATTTTAAATAAGTTTTCAAGTGTATATGACAAGATTAAAAATATAAATGATAGTGGTATAGGTCCCTTTACCTAATGATCATGGTGATGATATTATTTTAATTAAATATTTTTTAGAAATGGAAATATGTTTTCATTATCTACATAAGTATATAGTAATTGAAAATTTAGATAACATATACATATTCGAAAAATGAAATTATGAGCTTACTCTAGCTAATGAGTTTAAATTTAATCTATATTTCTAATAGATTCTATCACAAATACATCCTGATACAGGGTAGGGAGTGTCTATCTCCCTCATTAATTTTTTTTATTTCGAAAAGTAAGTATTCTAGATTAGTGGGAATTGAAACATAAAAGTCCAAAAATCATCAACCAGAAAAAACAATTATGACAGTAAATGAAAACCCCATGTATGTCTATATGTGATTCAATGTATGTTAATCTTACACTGAATCAACCAAAATATCTAGTGGGATATTCAAATAGATCACTATCCATAGTATTTTTGATCCACCTGAGCCATGAGATTCCCAAACACACTAATATAGGTAGATCCAAATCCCAATGAGGAATATATAGAAGCAGCTGACACATAACCAAACATAGTCCCTTGTGAGAAGTAGTATCTAAAACCATATTTCCAAAAAAATGCATTAGAAATACCAAAATCAGATTGTTATGAATACCCTTATTCAATTGAATCCAAACAAAGACCACAATTAGAGTGGAATGAGATTTAATCCACTACCACATTAAATAAGAAACCCACTTGATTCCAATTGACCTATTCATTACCTAAATCTCTAAAAACACCACGATTTTCTTGTCTAATGAACATTTTCCACAATTTAAAAAATTCCATCTTCTTGAATACACGTTCAAATAGACTTGTAATTTTATTACCCTAAGAGTGTATCAAATATAGTAAGTGCATAATAACGTAATAGAAGCAAAAAATCAACGAAAATACATATAAAATGACAGATATTTCCATAGATGATATGAGAAGGGGATCAACATTGATGAAATCATGAACAGTAATGGGTATAATCAACCAAAGAGGAAAAAAATAGAAACAGAAAAAAACATAGAGATACAACATTCAAATATAATAGGGGACACGTCATTCGATTAAAAAATATCACTAAAACCATCCCAAGCCTTTCATAACACATACATTCCAAACAATAATGGGGTTGTGATATGTGTTTTGAAAAAAATATTATCGGAGGAAGGAAAAAATACATGAACCCATATGGAAACCCCATAATAAATTAGATTTAAGATCATATCTAGACTAAGGATATCAAGAAAACTACACATCCTCTTTCACATACAAATGCAAAAAACACAACACAATAGTACACAATAGCTCGGGTGGAGTATGGTGGGTCAGAATAAATGGTAATAAGAACAACTTTTACCTATAAAACAAAACTCTATAGAAAAATATATAAAAACTTATTATGGAAAAATGAAAATCCAATTTAAATTGAAGGATGGAAAGAGATGATAATAAATAACAAAATAACCATAATAAATTAAACTAAACTCAATTAAGGATAGATACTAAGGAAAATAAACATAGTAAAAGAAATAATTCTCAATTCACGGAGAGATAATATCATTGATGAAATGGGTTTTACGAGGTGTAATGACTATTTTTTCCTCTACGACGAATTTGCGATGAAATTTGAATTTTTTTCTAATAGATTCTTGTAAGGGTAAAATAGTACTTTTACCAGTCATGTAATGTCTAATGATTTTGTTAACCATTAAATTGGTCCCATAAAAAGGTATTTTTTCTAGGATGATGTGTGGGGGAATTTTTTACCATTCTTATTTTCATGGAATAATTAATAATTAAGAATTAAATGATTAAATATTAATTCATTCACACACAATAATTGAATATATAATTTTAATGGAGTTTTATATTAATAATCCATCACATTCACTTAGTCTAAAATGGGCTGTTTTCCACAGTGAAGAATAAATTAATGTTGTGTTCTAGGGAAAACATGATCCCTCCTTTAATTTTCTTTTAGTTTTATTCTATTCAATTCACATTATCTTTTATATTTTCTCCCCTAATTTCTAAAGAACCCCCTAGTTTTTATTTCCATAACTATTAATTAGATATAAAAATGATATATATAGAGAGATAGATGTAGATAGTGAGAGATGGGCCGCCTTAGAACTTAAGAGGATCCAGATCATGATGCATAAGTGGTGGAATGCGATTATTGGTGATGCTTTAGAAGATTCTACCCAAATTTTTTGTATTTTTATGTTTTTTCGAATAAATACAATTATATTTGTTATTTAATATATTTAGTTTCCTTTTTGGAATACATGGAAACCATTTTGTTTTGACCTATTTATTTTCTAGAGAAAAATAGTGTTTCAAGACTTTCACAATGGCTTCCCATTCATAAATCCAGATCACATATTTTGTAGTCAAGGGACACACACAATGTGTTATTACCATTCACAGAAGCATAATTTTTTAGAGAACATCTGTTGTACTAGTTCATGCACTTGTATTCGAGTGTCTATCTCGATGGACCTTGTCAGTGCACGTGGCCTTATAAATTACAAGACCCTAATCCTGTGAGGGATACACGACCTGTAGAGTAAACATATTGTCTAATGGACATGTATAGACCCTATGAGACAAATGGAAATATACACCCTATTTTTTACATTCCATATACTTGTCTTACTTGTAGTTTACCGGGGATTATATTAAATTTATGAATTTAGTACATTCCCATGTGTTTTTTTGGGATTAAACATTTTGTAATATGGTATTCATTCAATGTAAATATCATTTTGAATCTTTATTACGATTTTTCATAATTTTCACCACTAAATCAATATAAGAAATATTAATACTCCATTTTTAGGGTTTTAGTTCATAGATCACAATGGTGGAACCATTAGAGTAAATTTATGGTTTTTAATTAGCATTTCGGGGGGGGGGGGGGGGTATGAGATACAATGGAGAGTTTATTACAATGGTAAAATTTTTTATTTATCTTCTCATAGGGATTCCAAGATATGATATGGACAATGATCCAACTTTCTTCATCGATTATTACGTAGATTTTTCATCGAGGATGTCTCCCATGTATTATTTTCTGTTTTCTCCCAAGAGGCTAGGAGATTCTTAAATTTCCAGTGATCACTAACAGTATTAATCAACGTCCATTTCAACATATATGATCCATTTAAGAATACAATTCCTAACTTAAACATCTTTGGATACCATGTAAGATATTTCTTGTAAATTTTTCTATTGATGGATATTCTATAGAATGAATATAATTATGTTTCAACAATGATGATTCCAAATAGTATTTCCCTATATATTATTTATTCTAGGGATACCATGTAGGATTCTTATATTTTCATAGCATTCCAGAGGGTCCCAATTAAAATGAATCTCTTGTATTTTAACTATGGGGACCCAACAAGTTCATCATAATTTGATGCAACCTAAGCTAGTACATCGGGTTTGGGTAAAGATTGTAGCATGTCTCACATTAGAACCCATAAAAACATGTGAGACCAATAGTATGTTGAAATAGTGATAGGTTTAGGTGTTTGACCACAATAAATATTTTTTATGTATTCACATGTTTATTATTGATTCTTCTATGATTTCGTTAGGCGCTTCTCGGATTGTGATAGTTGAGCATAAAATGATGTGAAATATGGAATTAGATGCCCATATGTACTTCATAGATGTTAGATTATAATCATTGTATCTTATTTATTACCTTACTGGGATTCCTAGAAATAGTTACTAGAATCTACCTTATTTACCTGTTAATTTTTATCAATAATATTTTTATTTACCTATTTTAATTCATAGGATATATCTTATAAAGATATTATTTGACTGACCAGCTTGTTTTTATATATATTCAAACATTCTATGTTCATGCTATTGATTATATTTTTTTCTATTATCTTAGATATACTTCCTGGTATCGGATAATGATCCTTACATTACCACAGTATAAGTGATAGTGATCGTCATTATTGATTTGAGATACTTCTATGGATTAGATAATTCAATCCTTCATCAAATCCAAGGATTCCTCAAAGGGCCATGTTGAGGAATTATTTCTAAGCACACCAGGTTTTTTTGAGATTTGGCTACAGATCAACTAATTTTAATGAATTTTGAGTATGTACTTGGATTCATTGGGAATTATTTTTTCAAATAACAGAAATATAAAATCCTAAGAGATTATCTAGTTATAATTTCATGATTTCCTTTGTATTAGGAGCCATGATTTAGTCATCGTAATGGATTTAAATGGTTTATAGACAATATTTACATCTCAATTCCATTATCTATTGAATATTATATTGTTACATGTAATCCTTCATTGTAGTTATTTAGAACGGATATGGGTTAACTATGTTCAAGGACTTGTATCTTCTAATGGTGAATTAGATTACTCATAGATACTTTTTTCATAGTGAAGAAGGAATTGTTGATTGGGATTATTAAACCATGTGTCGGCATTACTATATAAGGATTCAGTGGTACAACATCAATATCTATTCATTTTTCATTTAATTTCTAGACGATCAGGGCTACGTACCCAATGATAGAATGTGGTAGATTCATGTTCCATATCACCTCACTAATATATAAATATTTATTTGTATATATGGGAATATATTTAAATTCACACATAAATAAACACACATATATATATGAGGTCACATTTTTCAGATAAATCATTAAAATGGGAAGAACGAGGTATGGTCAACTTGTAACGCCCCGACCCTAGTTACCCAGAGTCGGTGCATTATTACATAACATTGTCATGATCATGAGAAAGATCAAGTCTCGAAAGACCGATTAGTTTAGTAGCCTTGGAATAACTAGATACATCCATAAATTTTTACATTTCATCATATAAAAAAACATCTTGTCTTCATATCCCCTCAGACTATCCCTGCAGGTCATTTATAAATTACTTCTTCATAATCCTGGGAAAAAAAATAAAACATTGAAAGGGGTGAGCTCGGATGCTCAGTAAGGATAACATTATAGCAGAAGCTTTCATAAATAAGCATAAACACTTAAGGCAATTTATAACTAAAACAAAAGCCTTTAAACTTGAACTTCAGCATAAAATGGCAAAGGTAAAATGAAATAATGCCATTTACTTACTCACATGGATATTCTACTAGTCGAATGATCACATGCAATATCAATAACCACTTTCATAATGAAGGAATGCATAATGCCAGACTATCATAACCACATAGCCAAGGCCTCGTGCCAAGACTACAAATAAGATTTTGCCAAGGCCTTGTGCCAAGACACTAGTTTGTCTCATGAGACCTACCGATGCATCGAGGAGCTATAGCGGGCTCCACCCGTCACTTATTAAGTCCAATGCATTCCTCATATGAATAGGTTTAAGCATAAAATAAACATTCGTATTAAAACTAGCATACGAAATGTCAATACTTTAACCACAAACCATGAATGGTATAAAAATAGAACATCCACAGTCAAATATAACTCATTTGATACAATATGGAATATTGTATTGTATCACATTAACCTCAATCATGAATAATGAAGGATGTTGACATAGATGAAAATAATCATCAAAACTATTTGAGAGAAATATCCCCCTTTTCTTGAAAACATTTACAAGTCACACTATTTGTCAAGAAGCCATTTAAAAATAGATTTTTGAATCAAAGTGTCCCATACCACTTTGAAACCTTTTAAAAGGATTTGTAATTTCTAAAATTTAATGTCCATATAAATAAATCCTTAAAACCATTTTTAAAACATGGACATTAATGAGAAAGATTTAGATGAATAAGTCTTTAAAACATTTAAAAATGGTATTTCAGTTAGAGATTCTAACCAAAAGAGAGACACTTGAATGAAAATAATTGAGGTAATAAAAACATTGTAATATCATGAGAATAAAGGTAATTCATGATATACTATGTCAAAGTACATTATATACACCACATAAAAGTGATTTGGTGTATATCAACAAAGAAGTCTCAATGGATTGTAAGTTGAGATGAAATCTCTCATAAAGGCCATATCCTTAGGTTAAGGATAAATCAACAACATAATTATGTGTGAAAAATATAAATACACTAAATATGATTGGATATTCAGTGTAAAACAATCAAAGTATATTCACACATATTCCTGTAAAAACAACACCAACGAATTGGATGTTTAACTCAACAAATGGTGAAAGAGTTAAAATTACTCTTATCAAATTCATATCAATGACTTGAGAATTTTCAATGGAGTGATTATGTGTATCAAAAGTATATACACAGGAAGGGGAGTGGAAATTATGACATAATCAAATGAATAGTGATTCCACACATAATCTTGGGGTAATATAATCAATGAAATATGCGTAAAGCCAAATGAGTGGAAATTGAAATCTCAAATTCCCTTATTGATTAGGTAACTTAAGAAACAAACACCCATGAAAGAAAGATCATACCATGATGATGTAAATACCCATAAAATAAAGTATATTACACAATTAATACAATCATGGGTAGTACACATACACCACATGCAATAATTAAGTGGTGATCAATGGAAATTCTCACGGAATTAAAAGTGAGACAAGAAACCCCTTACCACGTTAATCAACTGAGTCGCATGGACAAAAGTTAATAACCACCAAATGATTTACAGAATAACATGAATATAAAGTGAATCATGATAATATATATCAAATGTAAGTACACAATACACCACTTTCAATAATTTAGTAGCGAACAATGGAAATCTCACGGAATTGAAAGTGAGATAAGAGAATCCCTTACATTGTACTTTTTCCTTGGTCGATGGTAGGTTTATCTCATGTATAATGGTGAAATAATTGTTATTGAATAATAAAAGAATCATTTACTTTAATATGATATCATATATGATCTTTTATCATTGATTTGTTAATAATATCTTAGAATTATCGTCATTTCGGGTGTTAACGGGTTCATTTTACTTTATATTCTTTGTTATGTGAGACATATTCGTTATTAATGGGATGTATATTATTCATATCCAGAATGTTATCAAGTTATTAAACATCATTTTTAAATCATAAAATGATAATTATACTTGAAAGGATACGATGGAGAATGAATCTCATCGCGTTCGTGGAGACGGTAGTCCGTACGTACGCACGAGCGACAATATCATTCTTTTGATATTAAAATAATATATAAATGAATGGTATATCATATATACAGAATCATTAACATGTTATATTTATTATTTACATTAGTTACACATCATTATTATACCCATCCAAATAATATTATATTGAATAACAATTACACCACGACGTGGAGACGGTAAGCCGTACGTACGCACGTATGGTGACATGTTATTCAAAGGGTGGATAGAATACTGAATATGGTTGTACCATACTTATAATAACATCACAATATATGTTATATACTGGAGTTATTATTTTAGAATGGTAAGAACAAAGGAAGAAGAAGTGGAAGAAGAAATGAACTTAGAAAAGGGTGGTGAAATCATTACCTCTTCTTCGGGTTCTTCCTTTTGATTTGATCAAAAGGGCTCCTTAGGTTGGCTTTCTGATCAAACTAAGGCCTCTAGGTTGTAGTGAGGGATGTTGAGAGATTATTTGGGCAGAGTTTGGCCGAACCAAAAGGCTTTGAAGGTGTGAAGAAATGAGAAGGAGGAGTGCCCTTTTATAAGAGGGGTGAGGGGCACCTTTGGAAAAGCTAGAAATATTAATTTATAATAAATTCATATTCGGTTTCCAATGGCTCAAAGTTGATTATTCAAAGGCTAAGGTGGGGATAGGTCGAAAACCACTCAACCAATAGAATTTAGACAGGTTTGGGTACTTATATTAACCTTATCTTTAAGTATTAACTCTAAGTTAATTAGTTTCACTTTTACAATGTCTCTTTGTATTTTTATATAATATGGTCAATAAACTTACTATATACATCCAAGCGACCCACAAGTGGTCCATTAATGATGAACCTATCCTGATATAAGTCTTTTGGCCGAACCTTAGATTTTTAGGAATTTAATATCAATTAATAATATAATATTTGTTTTAAGAACTCTTTTATGTCAATTTTGACACTATTCAATAGTTGATTTTTGTGAAACTCATAAAAGATTGATTACTTCGAACAAAGTCAATTAAATCAATCCTAATATATCATATTATCCTAGAAAATTAGTTTAATTCATTAAAAGTTTCATATTATATTTTTTTGGGTATTTATAATATCAATTATTTTAATTTTTCACTATTATAGTAATTACTGCATCATCATTGTGTCATAAATAAAATAAATTATTTAATGTCTAAAAATTATAAATAAAATATCATCATGTAGGAAATCTTTTTAGCTTTCTAATGAATATTTATAATCGAAACTCCAACATGTATAACCCTATGTAAAAATTGTTCTTCTAAAAGATGTAAGCTTATTCCATTTTTATTTTTATTTTAACTTTATTAATATAATGTGTCCCTACCACATACAAGTGGCTCCAAGGGGTCCCCAAATTGACCCAAGGATACCCATGGTCGGGTATGTGTCCACCAATAAGGTTATGACACGTTTTAGGGTAATTTTGTATTATTATAATATTATTTTTTTTAACCCTTATTTACCGGATTTACCCTTTAACCATGGTAAATAAAATATTTACCACAGTAACTATTCAAAATGTCTAAAAAAAAAGTTACCTATTTACACAATTTGAACATCCTGATTCCAAATATGGAATCCATTTTCCTAAATTCAAAACACAGAATTGGCAGAAATTAATTTAAAATTAATTCCCGATGTCAAAACAAAAAGCGTGTTTTTAAGAGATAATAACTATCAAAAGATTGACACTTGTTTATGTTCGGTTTAATTGTAAAATTATGTCCAATGACCAAAATTATATTAAATGGTAAAAATATATTCTAAATATACTTTAAAACCACTCAAATTCTTAATTTATCACTATTAATTATTTTGATTAAAAAAGTTGTTTTTAATTAAAATTTAGTAATTTTCACTATTCATCAAAATATGAAAGTTATCCGAAAAGTACCAAAATTTCACCTTAGGCTAAAATCGATATTCCGAATCCAAAAATGAAGTCCATTTTAAAATATAAAATATACATAATTTCAAAATTTAGGTATTACTATCCATAACGGTTAGTTTGATCGGTTGTGGTGTGTGTTAAAACTCGAAGTTGCGTACAACACACGCTACTGTTTTATTCAAAGGAAAGCGTACCGTGTAAGCTTGGGATGTTTCATTTTAAATTTTTTGATGTCCCCATTTAGTCAAAAAGTTTGAAATAATTTATTTAAAAAGGGTTCACTATTAAAAGTTGGTAAAACTACAATACTGAAGATGAATTTGTTCTTACATTATGTCTAAGAAACTCATAATATGGATTCTAAAATTATAAGGATTATATAAAGTTTAAAATTTAGTTAATACTATTCATAACCTTTTTTGAACGGTTTTTTTTTGGTGAGTCATGGTGCGCTTGAACTCGGTGTTGCGTGTAGTGCATGTTATTGAATTATTTTGAAGAAATAACACACTATGAAATCTTGGGGTGTTACATTCTCCCCTCCTTCAATAAATTGCGTCATCGCAATTTGAAATTGTTCTTAGAAAATAAAAGGTTGAAAATAGAAAATATATTTGTGGGAAAACCCACATCGGAAATTGGTTTACTAAAATTTAGTCTTAATATGAGGAAAAGAGAAATGAAAGGGTCACCACCAAATTATGATCTCGATTAGGAGAACATTGGTGGAAATTAGAGACATATAATTGGAGGAAAAACGTAAATATTTATAGGTAGTGGTTGAGGTCATCAATCACAAACAAGTATAAAATTGAGGTCCTTAAACTCATCAATCTATGATGATTTGAAGTACCATCGGTTCAACAAAATATAGGGTATTGGGATCACACATTTTTGACATTTCAAAATATCTTAGTTGAAATCCCACATCGAAAAATGAATTAATGAGGCCTCTATTTAAAATAAATAGTGGAAAGTATGAAGATTACCGAAAATAACACATACTAGGGTTCCATGTAGGAAAATATGGATATGGAGGAGAAATCTAACCATCAATTATCTGATGGAGAGTGGTAGAGAACATGGCTATGAAAAGGCCAACAATCCCAAAGCCATAAATTAGTGATGATTTAAGGTACCATCTAGGACAACATTTTTTTTTCAAAGTTACATTACATAAGGAAGAGGAATTCATTTATGATATTGACTAAGAACATTATGAGATATACTTAAATTTTAAGTTGATTTTCATTCTTTAATAAATTTCCACCACTAACTCAATTTTTTTTAAACGATGAGTATTCAAGAAGACTTGGTCACACTGGAAGAGATAGAATAAACTTCTATAGAATCACATGATCCATGCAGGATAAACCATATATTTACATTGTCTTTGAAGACTAATCAAAACCAAAATGGTTAGTGAATGATCTAATGATCCCCCAAAAGGATATTCATTGAGATAAATATGCACTAATCTTAATTTCTAAAATTAAACCAACAATACCCCAAAGTTAAATAGATACCATTCAATAACCAATTGTCCTTAAAATCCTTTAATATAATCCAAACTAATATTGAAACCCAAAACATAGAATAATTTGATTATGTAGTCTCCCATGTTACATTGTATCTCCAAATTACATCAAATACTCTTAAAGTCACATACTTAAAAGTAATCAACATCATCACATATTCTCTGTTATAGGTTAATCATTTCCATAAATAACCCAAATAACTATAAATCAACAATAAAAATGTAGATAAAAATCCACCATTACTCTACAAATGAAACCTCATTGTATTCTATTTTCCTTGGGCATATAGTGTTCCTAACAAAACAAACATCTTCCAAAATAACATTTATCACTTAATCACCAAATCATTTTCCTATACCAAGGGTATTCATTTGATAAGACATAAGAACCCAAATCATCTTATTATTGATCAATAAAATCATTTAACAAAAAAAATAGTCACACTAACGAGGGACTTCACGTAGTCCAGTGGTAGGTGATAAATCCCAATCACACTTTGGTTGTGGGTTCGATTCCCACATCTTTTTCCGACGCGACGGGTTGTCACACGGTCTACGTGTTGTCCTTTTTCAAAAACTATATTCTATAATATTACCAAAATGAGATAAATTCCTCAAAATAACAATATTTAACCACAAATTTTATATCATACTTTGCATTTTCATCCCAAATTATAATAACTTATCATTTTCTCAAACCCCAATGATCATATAAAACCAAATGGTTATTTATATCTATATCCACAAGGGAAGAGACAATTCTTCCTCAAATATCATTCTCACATGGCAAACTGTGGGGTTACAAATACAAGAGAAAATTATTCCAAAGTAAACCCATCAACAAGGAGTGCTAATACTTTTTAAATTTTTATCCAACCATTTATTTCCACATATCTTCTTCTTTGACCAAGAAAATATCCTATAGAATAGGACATTCACTCGGGTAATGGCCAGGTCCCCTACATTTACGAAAAATGACTGTAAATGGACTCTTGGGACCATTTTTATCTTCTTCCATAGTACTCTTCATTTTTCTTCGACAATTCTTCACTTTATGTCCTTCCTTCCCGCACGTAAAACATTTCGTTGTCCCATTGAGACACTTTCCTGGGTGTCTCTTTCCACAATTCCTGCATGATGAAAATTGAGGTTTCTTTTCTCCATGGTCTCCATTTCTGGAGATCTTATCATTTATCACCTTTCTCTTCCTTGTTGAGTCTGGGAGTTGGTTAATATATATGTTGTTGATCATATTTTTGGAAAACTGATTTGGCATAAAGATGATATCTTTTACGCCTATCAACATTCCATTTTGTTGCTCATTGCCACCACTGTTCCCAATTTGTACATCATTCTCAAAGTCACTATGACTTCCTTGGAATCCAGCCATTGAATAAAACCAGAAAGCATTGTGTGAGTAATAGTAGTCGTAAAATCATTTAGAGATTAAAATGTCACCATATTCTCAATTTGAAACATATTAGGATTAACCAAGGTCATTTACTCTCATCTTATGTATATATTACTTAAATCAGTTTGTAAAGAAAATGTAAATTATCCTAAGCATATCCCCCGGGAGTGTCGTAACAAAGAGTGCAGTAAGGCCCGTTGTCGTGCACCAGTTCCCGTTCGAGTCTAGCTCAAAGCGGTGTTTTCGGGTTTTACCCCTAGGTACATCTGTGCCAGAGCCGCCTCTACCTACTCGTATCCAGACAGGGATGTATTGCTCAGAAAACTCACAAAATCTCTACAATACCAAAATTCTAGGAAGTTATTTTATACTAATCCTCAAAGTTCATCTTAGGTCTACGTGCTCTAATCAGAGTTTATCTAAATCTATCTACCAAGGTTTGTACTAAACTTCCTCTGATACCAACTGTAACGCCCCGACCCTAGTTACCCAGAGTCGGTGCATTATTACATAACATTGGCATGATCATGAGAAAGATCAAGTCTCGAAAGACCGATTAGTTTAGTAGCCTTGGAATAACTAGATACATCCATAAATTTTTACATTACATCATAAAAAAAACATCTTGTCTTCATATCCCCTCATACTATCCCTGCAGGTCATTTATAAATTACTTCTTCATAATCCTGGAAAAAAAAATAAAACATTGAAAGGGGTGAGCTCGGATGCTCAGTAAGGATAACATTATAGCAGAAGCTTTCATAAATAAGCATAAACACTTAAGGCAATTTATAACTAAAACAAAAGCCTTTTAAACTTGAACTTCAGCATAAAATGGCAAAGGTAAAATGAAATAATGCCATTTACTTACTCACATGGATATTCTACTAGCCGAATGATCACATGAAATATCAATAACCACTTTCATAATGATGGAATGCATAATGCCAGACTATCATAACCGCATAGCCAAGGCCTCGTGCCAAGACTACAAATAAGATTTTGCCAAGGCCTTGTGCCAAGACCCTAGTTTGTCTCATGAGACCTACCGATGCATCGAGGAGCTATAGCGGGCTCCACCCGTCACTTATTATGTCCAATGCATTCCTCATATGAATAGGTTTAAGCATAAAATAAACATTCGTATTAAAACTAGCATACGAAATGTCAATACTTTAACCACAAACCATGAATGGTATAAAAATAGAACATCCACAGTCAAATATAACTCATTTGATACAATATGGAATATTGTATTGTATCACATTAACCTCAATCATGAATAATGAAGGATGTTGACATAGATGAAAATAATCATCAAAACTATTTGAGAGAAATATCCCCCTTTTCTTGAAAACATTTACAAGTCACACTATTTGTCAAGAAGCCATTTAAAAATAGATTTTTGAATCAAAGTGTCCCATACCACTTTGAAACCTTTTAAAAGGATTTGTAATTTCTAAACATTAATGTCCATATAAATAAATCCTTAAAACCATTTTTAAAACATGGACATTAATGAGAAAGATTTAGATGAATAAGTCTTTAAAACATTTAAAAATGGTATTTCAGTTAGAGATTCTAACCAAACGAGATACACTTGAATGAAAATAATTGAGGTAATAAAAACATTGTAATATCATGAGAATAAAGGGAATTCATGATATACTATGTCAAAGTACATTATATACACCACATAAAAGTGATTTGGTGTATATCAACAAAGAAGTCTCAATGGATTGTAAGTTGAGATGAAATCTCTCATAAAGGCCATATCCTTAGGTTAAGGATAAATCAACAACATAATTATGTGTGAAAAATATAAATACACTAAATATGATTGGATATTCAGTGTAAAACAATCAAAGTATATTCACACATATTCCTGTAAAAACAACACCAATGAATTGGATGTTTAACTCAACAAATGGTGAAAGAGTTAAAATTACTCTTATCAAATTCATATCAATGACTTGAGAATTTTAAATGGAGTGATTATGTGTATCAAAAGTATATACACAGGAAGGGGAGTGGAAATTATGACATAATCAAATGAATAGTGATTCCACACATAATCTTGGGGTAATATAATCAATGAAATATGCGTAAAGCCAAATGAGTGGAAATTGAAATCTCAAATTCCCTTATTGATTAGGTAACTTAAGAAACAAACACCCATGAAAGAAAGATCATACCATGATGATGTAAATACCCATAAAATAAAGTATATTACACAATTAATACAATCATGGGTAGTACACAAACACCACATGCAATAATTAAGTGGTGATCAATGGAAATTCTCACGGAATTAAAAGTGATACAAGAAACCCCTTACCACGTTAATCAACTGAGTCGCATGGCCAAAAGTTAATAACCACCTAATTATTTACAGAATAACATGAATATAAAGTGAATCATGATAATATATATCAAATGGAAGTACACAATACACCACTTTCAATAATTTAGTAGCGAACAATGGAAATCTCACGGAATTGAAAGTGAGATAAGAGAATCCCTTACATTGTACTTTTTCCTTGGTCGATGGTAGGTTTACCTCCTGTATAATGGTTAAATAATTGTTATTGAATAATAAAAGAATCATTTACTTTAATATGATATCATATATGATCTTTTATCATTGATTTGTTAATAATATCTTAGAATTATCGTCATTTCGGGTGTTAACGGGTTCATTTTACTTTATATTCTTTGTTATGTGAGACATATTCGTTATTAATGGGATGTATATTATTCATATCCAGAATGGTATCAAGTTATTAAACATCATTTTTAAATCATAAAATGATAATTATACTTGAATGGATACGATGGAGAATGAATCTCATCGCGTTCGTGGAGACGGTAGTCCGTACGTACGCACGAGCGACAATACCATTCTTTTGATATTAAAATAATATATAAATGAATGGTATATCATATATACAGAATCATTAACATGTTATATTTATTATTTACATGAGTTAAACATCATTATTATACCCATCCAAATAATATTATATTGAATAACAATTACACCACGACGTGGAGACGGTAAGCCGTACGTACACACGTATGGTGACATGTTATTCAAAGGGTGGATAGAATACTGAATATGGTTGTACCATACTTATAATAACATCACAATATATGTGAGATACTGGAGTTATTATTTTAGAATGGTAAGAACAAAGGAAGAAGAAGTGGAAGAAGAAATGAACTTAGAAAAGGGTGGTGAAATCATTACCTCTTCTTCGGGTTCTTCCTTTTGATTTGATCAAAAGGGCTCCTTAGGTTGGCTTTCTGATCAAACTAAGGCCTCTAGGTTGTAGTGAGAGATGTTGGGAGATTATATGGGCAGAGTTTTGCCGAACCAAAAGGCTTTGAAGGTGTGAAGAAATGAGAAGGAGGAGTGCCCTTTTATAAGAGGGGTGAGGGGCACCTTTGGAAAAGCTAGAAATATTAATTTATAATAAATTCATATTCGGTTTCCAATGGCTCCAAAGTTGATTATTCAAAGTCTAAGGTGAGGATAGGTCGAAAACCACTCAACCAATAGAATTTAGACAGGTTTGGGTACTTATATTAACCTTATCTTTAAGTATTAACTCTAAGTTAATTAGTTTCACTTTTACAATGTCTCTTTGTATTTTTATATAATATGGTTAATAAACTTACTATATACATCCAAGCGACCCAAAAGTGGTCCATTAATGATGTACCTATCCTGATATAAGTCTTTTGGCCGAACCTTAGATTTTTAGGAATTTTATATCAATTAATAATATAATATTTTTTTTAAGAACTCTTTTATGTCAATTTTGACACTATTCAATAGTTGATTGATGTGAAACTCATAGAAGATTGATTACTTCGAACAAAGTCAATTAAATCAATCCTAATATATCATATTATCCTAGAAAATTAGTTTAATTCATTAAAAGTTTCATATTATATTTTTTTGGGTATTTATAATATCAATTATTTTAATTGTTCACTATTATAGTAATTACTGTATCATCATTGTGTCATAAATAAAATAAATTATTTAATGTCTAAAAATTATAAATAAAATATCATCATGTAGGAAATCTTTTTAGCTTTCTAATGAATATTTATAATCGAAAATCCAACATGTATAACCCTAGGTAAAAATTGTGCTTCTAAAAGATGTAAGCTTATTCCATTTTTATTTTTATTTTAACTTTATTAATATAATGTGTCCCTACCACATACAAGTGGCTCCAAGGGGTCCCCAAATTGACCCAAGGATACCCATGGTCGGGTATGTGTCCACCAATAAGGTTATGACACGTTTTAGGGTAATTTTGTATTATTATAATATTATTTTTTTTAACCCTTATTTACCGGATTTACCCTTTAACCATGGTAAATAAAATATTTACCACAGTAACTATTCAAAATGTCTAAAAATAAAAGTTACCTATTTACACAATTTGAACATCCTGATTCCAAATATGGAATCCATTTTCCTAAATTCAAAACACAGAAGTGGCAGAAATTAATTTAAAATTAATTCCTGATGTCAAAACAAAAAGCGTGTTTTTAAGAGATAATAACTATCAAAAGATTGACACTTGTTTATGTTCGGTTTAATTGTAAAATTATGTCCAATGACCAACATTATATTAAATGGTAAAAATATATTCTAAATATACTTTAAAACCACTCAAATTCATAATTTATCACTATTAATTATTTTGATTAAAAAAGTTGTTTTTAATTAAAATTTAGTAATTTTCACTATTCATCAAAATATGAAAGTTATCCGAAAAGTACCAAAATTTCACCTTAGGCTAAATTCGATATTCCGAATCCAAAAATGAAGTCCATTTTAAAATATAAAATATACATAATTTCAAAATTTAGGTATTACTATCCATAACGGTTAGTTTGATCGGTTGTGGTGTGTGTTAAAACTCGAAGTTGCGTACAACACACGCTACTGTTTTATTCAAAGGAAAGCGTACCGTGTAAGCTTGGGATGTTTCATTTTAAATTTTTTGATGTCCCCATTTAGTCAAAAAGTTTGAAATAATTTATTTAAAAAGGGTTCACTATTAAAAGTTGGTAAAACTACAATACTGAAGATGAATTTGTTCTTACATTATGTCTAAGAAACTCATAATATGGATTCTAAAATTATAAGGATTATATAAAGTTTAAAATTTAGTTAATACTATTCATAACCTTTTTTGAACGTTTTTTTTGGTGAGTCATGGTGCGCTTGAACTCGGTGTTGCGTGTAGTGCATGTTATTGAATTATTTTGAAGAAATAACACACTATGAAATCTTGGGGTGTTACACAACTAGGATCACAAAACTGAAACTAATTTGTGGATTTCTTATTTTTCTCCATTATAGTTATTATAGAATGTGTTGGGTTGGATGTTAATAATTCAATAGAATTCACTTATTATAGTATGTAATAGCTACAACATTGTTGGTGGCCTAATGAGTCTTATTTATCCCCTCTATACGTTCACCTCAGCGCACATGCATACCCCATGATTTTTTATAGTTCATTACTGATATGTTATATATTGGGAAAATTGATAGATTTGAGAAAGAAAGTGGATCCTCTCATGTGGATTATAACCCAGAAGAGTAGATCAGTAGTATCTTGGATTATGTGTACGCAGTTCATATTGATCATAGAACAGGATCCTTGAACCTTAACATAAGTTTCATTAATGATGTCCTATATGTATGGTTGGCCCATTGGGTTACCGATGTATGTATATATAGAATGGATATTTGACATATTATGGTATTTCATTTATTATTATAGAATGATTCTATCATGTTTTAGTGAATTCTTCTTCACTCTATTTATTTACTACTTTTGATGATATCATGTTATTTAGGCTATCAATAATTTGATAACAGGGCATAGTCTCTCAATCAAGACACATGTAGGGAAAAATACTAGTAGGAACCCTCAAACATATTGAGATGCTTTCTTGATGATGTTTGGTTGACCAGCACGAGTCACTAATAGTGTGGATTCCTGACCAAGACATTATAAGATAATATCTAAGCTATTCCTTTAATACTATATTACTATTTGGGATATGGTATATAGAAGTATTAGTAATGTATTAGAACCTGGAATGGATATCAAACTATTGTGTCGACAAAACCGTTTAGACTATTATTTAATGGTTTCCATGGATATGGGACTTATATTCCCAATATGAATTGTTATAGATGTATATAATTTTCACATTAAGATAGTCAGTTTTATTGTGATGTTTATTATGTATCATATATTTATGGATATTGGACATTGGTTAGAGTCTAATGGTTTATTTCTTCTTTTGGTTGGAAAAATTCATGAGGTGTGTCATGCATCATACATCACACATAGTTTAAACATATTTGGATCCTTATATTGTTTGATTATTACTAATGAAAGAGTCCGATTGAATAATGAGTCAAAAAAAGAAACTAAATGATTTCTCGCTATATATTTTCTCGATAGAATTATAGTAAATTATATGACTTATAAATACATTTCATTAATCTGGTAGGTCATCTGGTTCTATGTAGAGATGACAAATAATGAGCTTAGTGACTCAGTATTCATGTACATGTGCTCTAGTGACCCTAGTAGTACATATGAATTAGGGTTACAAGGGATAAATACATCATAGGGTTTTCTCAATAATTCAGTTATTTATAATTCTAGTAAATTCAATTATAGTGTTTCCATCAGATCATGGAATTATATTCTACTTAATCAAACTACTTTCATATGATATGAAAAATATCATTGAGAATTTGATATGTCCTTGATTTTGACCACAATATGTCAATGTAGAATATTGAAACCTTTTTTATATTGATCATGTTGTGTGTGATGGTAATTAATAAGGAAATGTATATGGTGAACTGGTCCTAGTGAGGGATATCACCATATATAGATTCTTGGGGAGAGTTGTTTCTTTTTTCTTTTCATTTATATCTTAACACTAGTGGTACAATCTCTTTATGAGGTTTGCTAAAAACATTGGGGTCCATAAAAGGAATATTCTTGATAGTTTACAATATTATTATTTTATTAATTCATTACCTCCCTTTAAGAGGGATGATAGGCATTTTATATTCGTTTCATTGAGAAAAGAGTGTGGTTGAAGACCCATTTTAATTGAAATTAATGATAGGTATAATCTTTTCACTAGGTGGTATTTCATAGTGACACTATTATGAGACTTGATCTGATAGGATAAGGGGAAGACCTAGAAACCCTATTTTGTAACTCATAACCATACTGGTTGAAATTCCAGTGAATCAAGTGGATCCTAAAATTGGTGTTATAAAAGGTTTCCGATTTATTTTTTGCCTATTAATATTGGTTATTTGATTTCTTGAGACAAATTCATTGTATATTCAAGGTTATTTCAATATACGAAGTTGTATGACTTCAATTTCTGAGAAAACACTTATGGTTTTTTTGAATAAAGGGATATTTTTATGTAATTTTTTTTATATTCCTCAATTTTTTTAATAATTGAATCTATTTCATTGATATTTATAGTGCATGTTGATTTCTGTGTTGTGATTGATGTTTTATGACATGAAATGGTTGAAAATTTGTGTAATAAATTAGGGGTCGTATTTTTATGAGGAGTTCCTGTAGATATTTATGATTAATGATATTTTCATTCTAATTAGCAATGTCAGATTGACCTCATATTAGATTAATCACAACATAATGAGTCAGTTTTTAATGTCTCACATTAGTTGACCATGGTGTAGATTATATTGTTAAATTATTTATTCTTTGTTTCTTAACTAAGTAGAGACGGTTTAAGGACCTTATATGTGTATGGATTCTCGAGAGATGGGACAATATTATAAATTTCCCTCTATCGTAGAGGATATATAAATAATTGTTTTGTTGTCACGAGGAGGTAAACCAATGGTTAGAACTACAAACACATTATTTGGAGTTGTCGTGTTTTGAGTTTGTTAAAAAAATGACTATACGATTTTGATGAGATAATTTCTCAATAAAAATCAATAAAATAATATCATTGATATCATAGTGTATTCATAGTTCCAAATGATCATTTCCTATATCATGACAACTCTTCGAATATCCTGAGAATGAATCTGTTTTATAATGATATTTTAAATATAATTATTGGTTTGGCATTGGTCCAATTTATTTCATAGTCGAGAGGAAATATAGGATAAAACATATGATGGGAGAGATCTTTTGGATGAATTAAGGATGTGAACCTCATTTTCTATTCAAATATGATGGTTTTCCATGGAAGCATTCTCAGGAATACGGAATGGGTGATGAATTATGTTGCATTTTTGTTTATTTTAATGAATGTTTTCATTCTAATGTAATGAATTCATTCAGTGATGGATTGAGGGTGGTCCATTGATTTTGGATATTTGTTTTAAGGTTATGATATGTGTATTTCTATTTTGGGGTGTCCTAGATCGATCATCATTAATAATATTCTACGATAGCTGTGTTTTTATCATTGTGAGAATGGTCATTGGGGACTCAATATACTGTCATAGGGGAGACTCTCAGGATGTGATCTTAACTACGGTTTGAGTAACAATGATTTTTAGAGATGATACGGCTTATTGTGGGGAGCTTGGACAACATGTGTTTTTCTAAAATATGAATTTTTATCTAAATTTTAATATTGATTTTATTTTCTTTTAGGTTGTATTTTGTAACCTAGAATATGATCTCAAATTATTTTTTTGACCACTCCATTTGCCTAAAATAGTTTTTTACCCTAGTAAAGGTGTTTGGTGGAATTATGAATCATTCAATACTTCGTGTATTGATTAATAATTAATATTCAATTAAATAAATTTAAATTTATTTTCACATGTTTTTTAATATAATTTTTTAAAAGATAATTGGATTGATATTCTGTATCCAATGATTAGATAGAAATTGGATGGGTTTTCCATAGAGAGGCATAAAATCATGTTGGGCACCGGGACTCATCCTGGACATGGACACCTTTTTCTCTATCATTTTTATTCCTCTTTTCTTTTCCACATTTCATTTCTCTTTTTTCCATAAATTTTGGAGTATGCCTTAGGTTGGATTCATTCATTTTGACTAATAGAGGAGAGTAATTAGGGTAAAGTGTGAAATAATTATATAGGATTATTGGTGCCTCCACAGAGCTCGAGAGGATCCAATTCATCATAAGAGAGAGACATATTGTTAACACGATCAATGCTTCATCATATTTTACTAATGATGCACCATTTTGAAATTTATTCTACAAAAAACATAAATGTGTGAGTTTCTATTTTAAAATCCATATTAAAATAGAAAAGGACACATATTGGGTTAATATGTTTCTTATGAGGAGAATAATGAGGGCTTTGGCCACATTTAGGGTTTTCCCATTCATAAAATAGCATCACATAGAGTGTAGTTTCGAAACACATATGGTGTATTCATGTCACACCCGTCTTCGGGGCCCGTGCCCTTAATACCCCAAGCCCTCCTTCCATACGACAGGGGTTGGCGACTAGCACCCAAGGCATAAATCCCGATAGCTGGTAAGGAATTTCTTTTATAAATGTAATCAAAACATCACATAATACAAGAAGAAGTAATACACTACGTAAAAAAAAAGTGCTAAAAAGTAAGTGGGGCAGAATACAAACCCCACTAAAAGTACAGCTACAACAGAAGGAAATTACTACAGAAAAAGACAAATAGCTAGAATAATAGAAGCAGCTCCTAGGTCTTCCTCCTCGGATCCGACCTGAAGGGTAGGTACAGATAGCGCAACTCCTGGATCATCCACCACGGATCATACCTGATGGGTAGGTACAGATAGCGCAGCTCCTAGATCGTCCACCACAGATCCTAACTAAAGGGTAGGTACAGATAGCCGCCACAACTCTCTCGCCTATCAACCTTCTCTGAGTGTCTTCTCGTCGTGAATTCCACATCTAGAAACTGACTCGTCATGAGGTCCACCTCCGAGTACCGTGAAGTCCTCGAACACTCGGCCTCTGTCAGCATTGCCCGTCGTCTGCAACCATCACAACGAGGTGTGGGCATATCCCATGCAAGGTTGAGTATATGATACTCAGTAGGGACCCCAAGACCCTTAAGGTCTCACTAAATCCAACAAGGATAACCAAAAAGAAGGATCTCAACAGATAACCCTTACTTACGTATAAGCCCATACTTATACCTATGTTATCAAGTAACCCATTTCAATCTTGAGGAAACACAAAGGTTATGACATCAATGAATAACTTATACCTAGGTATATTCCCATACATATACCTAAGTTATCAAGTGACCCATCTCAATCATGAGGTAAACACAATGGTCATAGACTCATCTCAAACCACGATTCTTCATTAATGAAACCGTAACTGCTAAAGAGCCCCGTATCTAGAGAGTACAGTGATCCTATCACGACTCCAAGGTAATGCTCATTAACCTAGACTGCTGAGGTACTCCTCCTATCGAGTACCGTGGGTCAGCCACCCAAACACAGAAGTGCTACATGCCGAGGTCTGCCACCCAAACACAGTAGTGCATCCCCCCTAATAGACTGCAGAGGTAATCTCTGGACAAGTACCACAGGTCTGCACCCAAACACTATAGTGCTCCATCCTCCATGGGTCTGCACCTAAACAAAGTAGTGCTTCGTCAACTGGGCTAGTCGACTCAGTCCAAGTTGAGTCGGTCAAGCAGTCGTCAGGTCTCAGCTGCCTACACTGTCTCCGTACTCGGTACGCTCGTCTCCGAGAGGGTCCTCTCCATGAGCTACAGGTTGATAATTCAAGTATTTCAATTTCCCACAAAGATGTATCTTAAAGGACCGCCTCGTCAAAGGGATCTCAACGCAAGAGATGGCGCGTCAATCGGATGCCCGGTCTGTGAGTTATTAGCATTTTCGTCCCAAGGGCCCTGTTGGTTTCGTGTAAGAACCAACCCGGCCAAATCTCAACGATACCTCGAACTCTCATAGGGTATACTAATAGAGACCATTTCTCAACGTGATCACCAATGCGACTGACGGTTCGTCAAACAGACATTCGGTCTGAAAGATATCAGCTTTTCCGTTCTGGGGACTTGGTTGGATTTCTGGTACAATCCAACCCGACCATACTCCAATATCGTCCAAACCTCAAGTGTATTATACCAAATGTTCCGTCTCATCAAGATGAATCCATCAAAGTTGACGGTATGTCAATCGGACGCCCATAGCTCATGTTATAAACGTTTCTGCTCCGAGGGCCCGGTTGGTTTCGGGTTCGAACCAACCCGTCTATACACAAATTTCTATGAAAAATAGAGTGTAATATACTGAAACGACCATCTCAATCCAAGGATCTCATAGCTACTGACGGTGTGTTGATCGGAGGTCCGTAGCCCATGATATGTCCGTTTGAATAAAAACTATCTGAAAAATAGGGGGTTCGGGCCCGGACCGACACGGCCCAATACGACCCCCCCACCCCGTGGTCGACCCAAACCGGGTTGACCTGAAATGGGTCCGGGTCTAGACCACTTGGGCGTGGCCTGGCCCGGCCTGGCGCGCGCGTGCGGTCCGTGCAGCCAGCTCGGCCGATGCCGAGCTGGGCGGACAGGGGGGCGCTCTTCCCCCCTGATTGACAAACATGGCCCCCACGTTGGGGGGGGGGGCTCCTACTTCTATACGGGGGTTACGAACCCCTGGTTTCCTCGATCAGCCGGCCCGGCTGGCCGGCCGTGCTGCTGCCGCGGGATAGGCGCGGTCCCGCCCTCCTCCTCCGGCGGCCAGAAGCCGGCCGCCGCTCCCTGCTCTGCCGTGGCCTTAGTCTGACCGGCGCGGCGCGATGGCGCCGCTCCCCTCCGCCATAGCCCCACTCTAGTCGCAGCCTCTTCGACGTTCTCTAGCATGGTGCAACGGCACCGCGACTTTGTTTGACTTCAACAGCGTCGCGCGACGGCACCGTGCTTCCTCTCCCATTCTCATGTTTCCGCGCGGTGCAACGACACCTCGCTGCCTTTTCACGATCCAGAACAAAATCAACAATCCAGGGGGGAGGAGGGTCGGCCATGTTCATGCGGTCCGATATCCTCCTGTTATTGCGATATCAGGTGGCTCAATTAGAGACGAAGATCGGAGATGAAAGTAATCACGAACAAAAACAAATAATCCCCTACGATTTTCCCCACAATCAAGAATTCCCAATCCTCAAACATATTCTTCGCGGATCAATTATATATTTAGTTGATATGATTTATTTTTTTAGAAGGAAGTAAAAATGGGTTCATTAACATTCACAAATTAATTCCCTACCTTGATGGAATCATTGAACGAAGGTTCGTCACGGAATTGAACATCACGGAAGAAGGCATCATGGAAGAGGGTTCCGTACATGCTTGACGGATATCGTCCGAGGTGGGGCGGAGTCTCAAACTAGCTGTGGAAAGGAGTAGAAACTCATTTCGTCTTTTATTGGTTTTGGCGTTCTTCATCGGAATGTGGCGTTCTTCGAGTTCATCAACGTGGAAGATAAACTTCTTCAGAGGAAGATTTCTACCTCTCTCAAAAACCCAACGTTACGAAACAACCCCCAAATAAAATAAGTTTTATGCTTATTTTATTATAACATGTCGTGCAATTAATTTTTTAAAATTCAAACGCTTAACTCCCAAAATAAATGTAATGCTATAATGTGAAGGAAGTCGCATCATTTAATACATGGGGGTTTAAAGGGGAAGAGTTATTGGGGATTAGAGAATTTGAAGAGGTGGAGTTCGTGTGGGCCCCACCACCCTCTATAACTCTCATGGGTAGTTCCCCAACTTCCACTCAAAAGATATAACCACATAAAAAAGAAATAAAATTGTAGCAAAATTTTATTTTTACCCTCCACAATTATTAACATCTCCTCCCTAGAAAACGCAACCCCAGAAAAGGTGTACTAAAGGAATTACTGGCGTTTTAGTTTCATTGGTGACCTCGGATTTCAATTCCGAGCAATGGATCAAAATTTAGAAAAACCCGCTCTCCCGTTCAATAAACATACCCGATCTAAACTTCGGAAAATTATTACGGGATCACCGGGTCTTGGAATATGGTGCCGTTAGAAAGTACGTACTTGTAAAATCAAAAAAAAAAATAAGAAAAAATTTCCCTTGAATTTTACGGGTCTTTACAATACTCCCACCTCAGGGATTTACATCCCCGTAAAGATATTTCATAAACTAAGGGAACAAAAGTGGGTATTGTGCACACATATGAGCATCCCGCTCCCAAGTGCTCTCCGAGAGGTTCCCATGCTGCGATCTGATGCGTACTAGAGGTATCGACCATCCACGTAGGACCTGTTCCTTCTGATCCTCGATTTACACCAGGACCTCCGCAAAAGTCACCCCATCGCCAAAGTCCAGTTCCCCATGGTCGATGACATGCGTCGGGTCAAGCATGTATCTTCTCATTTGAGATACGTGGAAGTCATTGTGCACCCAGTGCAAATGAGGTGGATGGGTCATGTGGTAAACCACCTCGCCTACCCAGGTGAGGACCTGAAAAGGTCTGCTGAACCTTGGAGATTACTTGCGGCCTCGGCCACATCTCTGTAAACCTCATCAAGGTGGGACCCGAATAAGAATGTGGTCGTCATCCTTGAACTCTAGAGGCTTCCTGTCAACTCTGTGCAGTCTAATCTGCTGTGATCCATAGGTCATCACTGCCCACTCCAACATTTGGACACACCCGAGTTCAGTCCCTAATGCGTCAAAGTGAACTATGTAACCAATGCCCACAGGTTGAGCACAACGGTCAACCCAGATCTTGGTAGCTCTGCTAGAAGTGGTGCTGCAACTCTGGAGAATTATGGCACTATGGTAAGTTTGGCCATCTCCTGAGTGATCGAATGCACCCTCTTATGCCTGATTCCATCCTATGCTGCCTGGGTTTTCCTTTTCGCCGACCAAGGAAAACCCCATCCCAATGTTGTAGATAAACCACAACCTTTTTTCATAACATAGTCAATCTATGTATGAACTATGGATCCAATCCATACTCATACCAACATCATAAGGCCTCGACGCTGCCACCAAGAGATTCCAACTGAAACTCTCACCTCGTGGGTCAGATCACCCTGTCGGCGTAAGTGTGAGTATCGAGTCTCCTTCCAAGGTATCTCCAGACATGAGGGTCAAGTCTATGGCTGATCGGAATCTCTATGTGTGGGAAAAGATTCAAGGAACGAAGGAATGATTCATATCTACGTCTGTTACTATGACAGCTAGTAGTGGACACAGACTGTCCCTTGAGTAATTCTTAGATCCATTGGGTCACATTCCTTGACCGCATGCAGCCACTCTCTTCCCCTTCCCTCCATCTCCCTAAGCCTAGCGGGGAATACAAACGGGGGTGAGTGTAACATGTAAAAATGTACACCCCCTCATGCTGCTCTCCTAGCTCTGCCTCCACGTCTGCTGCTTCGCAGACTCATCTGTCCTTAACATTTCCTCTTCTTGAAACAATCGCACGCCCTAGTCTCTGAGAATGGCACCAGCTAGCAGCTTTCAATCTTCTTACATTCTCTTGCTGTATTCATTCAGCCAAAGAAAATTCTACCTCAAGGTTCTCTCTTGAACCCTAATGTGAGTAGGAATGCATAGAGGAAAAAGTGATGGCTCGAATATACTTAAACACACAGCGCTCAGAGTTCTGATCTCTATAGCACTGATCGAATCGTATTTATCAAGTACCTGGAATGTTCGGTACGCCTCGATGAAGTCTCAGCTACCGACATGTTGTCCTACCAAAGCTATAAATGCTCTTGAAAACTCTCAGCCACTTCCTAATTCCAGTCCTTAGCCGCCTATGAGTCGGTATCTCCTTGTAACATGAGTATATCTTATGTTAGAACACGTGTAAGGAAATAAGCATACATGTGTCACCTACCGGTACCACCGGTTGTAACTGCTGACCAACAGGTAGTGATGTATAGCTGACACACTACCCAAAGGCACTATCTTAGGCATCGGTCCACGAACCGAAGCCTCATCACTATGTGGAACATCCTCATGGTCACATACTAGAAAACAATAGTAGCCAAGTCTACCATCCACTCCACTGGTGTCTCAGCTAGGCGGGAAACTCTAGCAATCGCCTCCAACCAGTCCTCTGCTGTCTGGGAATCTGCCTTGCCTCGTAACCTCGAAGGCCGCCGCTGCTGGAACTTGTGCAACGCGCTCTGCCAGTGTGCACAGTTCGCTAGTATGGCTGGTGGAATCTACTTCCCATCATGTGGTGGTGCTGCTGGTACACCACCTGAGGGTGCCAATATAGTCAAAAGGGCCCTGCACTGGAGCCTCGTCGCTCGGTGGGCCGTCATCAAGTACTCTCTCAGAACTCCAACTGACTGTATGCGTGGAGACATCCTCAACAGATGCAACACGGTCAACGATTTATACCTGGGGAGCTGACCTGGTTTGAGATGACTTTAAAAATCATGGAAACACATACACAATCAGTGTTTTTCGTGCACAAAGTCAAAAATCAGTAGTCAGGGTCCTGGTGTACGGATACGTCGGCCACCGTACCAACACTGGACTCCCTGAACTGAAGACCACACTCGGTACCCTTAACAAAATTGCTTCAACGAAAGGGAATATTAGAGTTATAAGTTCTATGGTAGAACCAACTACTCTGAAACCAATTTGTGACGACCCGTCCTCGGGGCCTGTGCCATGACTACCCCAAGCCCGCCTTCCATAGGCCAGGGGCTATCGACTAGCACCAAAGGTGTAAATCCCGATAGCTAGGAATGCATTTCCTTTATAAAAGAAAACAAAACATCACAGAGTACAAGCAGAAGTAATACACTAAGTAAAAAAGTATGTGCTAAAAATTAAGTGGGCCAGAATACAAACCCAACTGAAAGTACAACTACAACTGAACGAAAGTACAACAGATAAAGGAAAACAGTTGGAAGAAGGGAAGCAGCTCCTGGGTCATTCTCCTCGGATCATACCTGAAGGGTAGGTACAGATAGCGCAGCTCCTGGATCGTCCACCATGGATCCTACATGAGTGGTAGGTACAGATAGCACAACTCCTAGATCATCCACCACGGATCCAACCTGAAAGGTAGGTGCAGATAGACTCCACAACACTCTCGCCCGTCAACCTCCTCCGAGTGTTGTCTCGTCATGAAGTCCACCTCCGGATACTGACCCGTCGTGAGGTCCACGTCCGGGTACCGTCCAGTCCTCGAACACTCGGCCTCTGTCAGCGCTGCCCGTCGTCTGCAGCCAAAAGAATGAGGTGTGGGCATAGCCCATGCAGGGGTGAGTATACGATACTCAGTGGGGACCCCGAGACCCTCATGGTCTCACTAAATCCAACAAGGATAACCACAAAGAAGGATCTCAATAGATAACCCTTACTTAGGTATTTTCCCATACTTATACCTATGTTATCAAGTAACCAATCTCAATCTTGAGCAAACACAAAGGTTATGAAATAAACAGATAACCTAACCTAGGTATATGCCCATATATATACCTATTTTATCAAGTGACCCATCTCAATCATGAGGTAAACACAAAGGTCATAAACTCAACTTAAACCAGGATTTTTCATTAACGAAACTGTAACTACAGAAGATCCCTATCTCTAGAGAGTACAATAAACTCGTCACAACTTTGAGGTACTGCTCACTAACCTAGACTGCTGAGGTACTCCTCATGTCGAGTACTGCAGTTTAGACACCCAAACACAGTAGTGCTACCCACCGGGGTCTGCCACCCAAACATAGTAGTGCATCTCCCCTAATAGCCTGCAAAGGTACTCTCCGGACGAGTACTGCGGGTCTGCACCCAAAAACAGTAGTGCTCTGTCCGTGATGGGTCTGCAACCAAACAATGTATTGCTCCATCCACTGGGCTTGCCGATTCACTCCAAGTCGAGTTGGTCAAGTAGTCATCTGGTCTCAGCCGGCTACACGGTCTCCGTACTCCATACGCTCGTCTCCAAGAGGGTCTGATCCATGAGCTACAGGTTGATACTCCAAGTATCTCAGAGTCCCACTAAGATGTATCTCAAAGGACCTCCTCGTCATAGGGGTCTCAACACAACAGACGGAGCGTCAATTGGACGTCCGGTCTGTGAGTTATTAGCCTTTTCCTCCTACGGGACCGGTTGATTTCGTGTACGAACCAACCTGGACGTATCTCAAATGTACCCCGAACTCTCATAGGGTATACTCATAGGGAGAGTTTCTCAACGTGATCACCAATGCCGCTAACGGTTCGTCAAACGGACGTTCGGTCTGAAAGATATCAGCTTTTCCGTTCCAGGGGCCCGATTGGATTTCGGGTACAATCCAGCCCGGCCATACTCCAACTATGTCCAAACCTCAGGATAAGTATTCCAAAAGTTCCGTCTCATCATGTGTATTCCTACATTGTCGACGGTGGGTCAATCGGACGTCCGGAGATCAAGTTATAAGCATTTCCGCTCCGAGGGCCCGGTTGGTTTCGGGTTCGAACCAACCCGGCCATACCCAAAGTTCTCTGAAACCCTGATTGTAATATACCAAAATGACCGTATGGATCCACGGATCGCATCGCAACTGATGGTGCATCTATCGGAGATCTGTAGCCCATGATATGGGCATTTGAAAAAAAAAACTGTCCGAAAAATAGTGGGTTCGGGCCCAGACCGACTTGGCCCGATACCCCCCCCCCCGGGTGGACCTGAACCGGGTCCGGGTCTAGCCCACATGGGCACTGCCTGGCCCGGCCTGGTGCGCGCGTGTGGTCCGCGTGGCCAGCTCGGCCGGTGCCGAGCTGAGCGGACAGGGGGGCGCGCTGCCCCCATCATTGACAAACGCGGCCCCCATGTGGGGGGGGGGGGGGGGCGCTCCTGCTTCCAGCCGGGGGTTACGAACCCCCGGTCTCCTAGATCGGGCGGCCCATCTGGCCGGCCGTGCTGCTGCCGCGGGACAAGCGTAGTCCGCCCTCCTGATCCAGCGGCTGGAAGCCGGCCGCCGCTCCCTGCTACGCCGCGGCAACAGGCCGCGACCTTAGTTTGACAGGGGTCGCGCGGCGGCGCCATGCCCCTCTGCCGCAGCCCCACTCCGGCCGCGTCCTCTTCGACATTCTCTAGCGCTGCACAACGACACCGCGACTTTGTCTGATGTCAACAGCACGGCGTGACGGCGTCGTGCTTCCTCGGTCATTCTCATGTTTCCACGCGGTGCAATGGCACCACGCTGCCTTTGCACGAGCCGCAACAAAATCAACAGTCAAGGGGGGAGGAGGGTTGGCCGTATTCGTGCGGTCCAACCTCCTCCCATTATTGTGATATCATGTGGATTAATTAGAGATGAAGATCGGAGATGAAAGTATTCATGAACAAAAACAAAAATCCCCTACAATTTTCCCCGCAATCAAGAATTTCAAACCCGCAAACATATTCTTCACGGATCAACTTAATATTTAGTTGATCGGAGGTTTTTTTTAGAAGGAAGTAAACATGGGTTCATTAACATTCCCAAATTAATTCCCTACATTTATGTAATCTTTGAATATAGGTTCATCACGGAATTGAACATCGCAGATGAAGGCGTCGTGGAAGAGGGTTTCGTACATGCTTGACTGAGATCGTCCGAGGTGCGGCGACATCTCACACCAGCTTCAAAAAGGAGTAGAAAGACACGTAGTCTTTCATTGGTGTTGGCGTTCTTCATCGGAGAGTGTCGTTCTTCACGTTCTTCATTTTGGAAGATGTACTTCTTCAGAGGAAGATTTCTCCCTCCATCCAAAACCCAACACTACGAAACAACCCCCAAATAAAATAGGTGTTATGCTTATTTTATTATAACATGCCACGCATTTAAATTTTTAAAATTAAAATGCTTAACTCTGAAAATAAATGGCATGCTTTAATGTGAGGGAAGTCGCATCATTTAATACATGGGGGTTTAAAGGGGAAGAGTTATGGGGGGTTAGATAATTTTAAGAGGTGGAGTTCGTGTGGGCCCCACCACCCACTTAACCTCTCATGGGTAGTTCCCTAACATCCACTCAAAGGATATAACCACTTAAAAAAGAAATAAAATTGTAGCTCAATTTTATTTTTACCTTCCACAATTTTTAACATATCCTCCCGAGCAAACGCAACCCTAGAAAAGGTGTTCTTTAGCAATTATCGGCGCTGCAGTTTCATCGGTGCCCTTCGATTTCAATTACAAGCACCAGATCAAGAGATAGAAATACCCACCCGTCCGTTCACTGAACGTACCCGAGCTAAACTTCATAAAATTATTTCAGGCTCACCGGGCCTCGGAATCAGGTGGCGTCAGAAACTGCGTTCTTGTAAAACCCCAAAGAAAATTAAGAAAAAATTTCCCTTGAATTTTACGGGTCTTTACAATTTATCCCATTTGGGGAAGATTTTTTTTAGGAGTAGACAACGTGTAATGAAGTAAACACCATTTAATAGTTATTTTTCATGTATATAAGATCCTATTCTGTTAGACCATGTAAGAGAACATTTTCATGTAGAGTACATGGCTTTAAATCTTTTTGGTCTACACACCATATAGAATTAAACAGCTACGATAAAAAATACATTAAGTCCATGTGATATACATGAACCAGTACCCCAGGTAGATACATGTTATATACATGACTTAAAAACCATGTACATGGCCTAACATCTATGTTCATATAGATTACATGCCTATGTGTGGCTATGAGAGTACAAATCTTGTAATTTGGAATACACACCGTGTATTTCTCCTTCTCTACCTTCATAATATGTTTTTTCAGGACACTATGCCCCATATTCCGAATTGGACATATGAGTATTCCATTTTGAGTATTTTTCCTTATAGATATCGATGTTGAATCCTTTGGGTTAATCAAAGAATTGTGTTTTGGGAATATATTGATATGTTGTGGAGGTTTTTCTCTATTAAATAGTTTTCATTATCTCTTTATAGTGAGAACATGATCTGAGAGAGGACATTGGCCATCATTATTGACCAATTCTTATATATCTTTTCCACTAAGGATATATTTCATGTGAGATGTTTCCTTCTATCCCAAGAGGGTATGTTATTTCTATTTTACAAGGAATACGAATAGTATTCATCTACTCACATTTCAAAATTCATGACCTTGTGAGGGATTCCTTCTATTAGTTACCCTTCCAAGCATTCCATGTAGAATTACTCTACCTATATATTATTTTCAGGGATCCCCTCTAGGGTGACTCGGATTATTTTTTTATTGATAGGGTCTTATGTAGGATTAATTTATATTATATTCTTTATAAGGACCTCATTTATTATTCTACACTTATAGATTTTTAGGATCCCATTAGGTATTCCTATACATTCTTTTGATTTATAGGACCCAACAAGTTCAATGATGTTTGATCAATCCTAAGATAGTACATCTGATGTTGGTAGATATATAATTTGGTCTCCTCGGGGAACACATACAAAATGTGTGATCCCTATAGGATATGGAATTATTGATGGTATTATATGTCCATTCAACTTTACTATTTTCTTTGGATTTAACATGGACACACAATATAATGCTATATTTTTTATGGAGGTTATTCCTTATTTCTAAAAAATGATCCTAAAAAGATGTACAATATTATTAATGATATCGAGATGTATTTCCTAGTATCCATCTTCTAATACTTTTATATGATTCATTAACTTTTTGAAATAACCAAAAATATTTCCTAGGATACAAATTCAAAGCCTATTAGTATATGTATTTATTATTTGATATTAACATAGGTACCTCTAGTGATTTGGATATTAAGACATTTATGTGCTTAATTACATTATTGGGATACCCAAATTCATATCCTCAGATATGTCTATCTAAATAAATTATTTATTGAGATTCTCATATGAACATCTATGGATATGAATTATGATAATAACATGAAAATAATGTAAGATATAGCTCCCCTAATTAGTTTTTTGAGATAATGTTTTTTATTAGATTACTCTCTCATTGAGTGACTCCAAGATTTATCCCATTGGTTGGTTTGATTCACCAATATTGAACTATATATTATTGTTTGGGAGTGGGCTGTTTTGTAATTAATTTGAATGGATATTGAAAATATACTTGGATAAATAGATGATTCCTTTTTTAGATTCCCTAAGGGACATCCCCATAGAGATTATTTGAGTCGTAATGTTGCGATTTCCCATAGAAAATGACTTAAAATTTAGACATCAGATTGGGTTTACATGGGTTTTATTGCTATTATTTCTAGATAAATTCTATATTAACATGATTTCATGTTATTAAATGGAATCATTCATTACATAGATTGGAGGTTATTATGGATGAACCCAAAGCTATGAAATGTTTCAAGATATTGTGAGACAACATGATCAAGATTTATTCTGTTCTCGTTGAAGGTGTTATTTTGATTTGGATAACAAACCAACACATAAACAATTTTATGAATAGATTTTGTGTTATGACATCTAACTCAATGCATTATTCATTCGATATCTAGATGATCGAGGTAATATACCCATGTATTTGTTTTGGTTTATTCATGTCACATAATGACATACTCATATATATACATATATATATATTATTATATATATTTATGGGAATATAAATACAAACAAAAACACACAAAAATATATTTATATATATACACGAGGTAGCATAGATTAGGGAAATATCTGTTTTGGGATGAATATGGTATGGTCGATTGAGATCATGTATGCAAGGACCGACAATGGATTTTTTATTTATCTGTTGGTTTTATTAATCCAAATGTTCTCAATGAGGATGGTAATTATTATTCAGAGTCCTCTTAGGAAATAAAAATATATGTCTACCATTTGGGGTGTTCTATTGAGATTTTTTTCTCACCCCATCTACACTCACATAGGTGTGTGTATGTGTGTTGAGACTATATCTACATCCAATGTTGATCCTATAATCATGATGGATGGGGATGAGGCCCAAGGTATCATGATTGAGTGGAGCTTCTCATTTTGATTATTATTAGACTTGAAAAGCTTAGTGGTGTCTTAGAGATAGTTTATGTGGGTTATCTTGTAGTAAGTTGTGAAATCCTAGTATTTTATTTCAATTACATGTAGGTAGTCCTTTATATTTGGGAAAACTAGTGGGTGAATAGTGATGTATGAATGACATGTCTATTCATAATTTTATAGTTTTTCCTTTTTTAATATATGTTGATTCTATTTTAAGATAATTACTACTTATGTACCCTTTTATTTACTACATTTTATGATATCTGGTTATCTTCACTATTGTTACTCTGATATGATTTCATTGTCTCCCCCAGATACATCACATTCCCTTGATCATAGTTGGTAGCCTCTAGTGTTTAGAGACGTTCTCTAGAGGTCGTGTGGAGAACATGATCATGGCACCAGTTTAGGGGCATCTGGGGTTGGGATGTTTTGGTACGAAACACTAATGATTTAATGACATATGAGAGTGTGATAAATCATATAAGAGAGCCCCTTTATAGGAATAAAAAACCACTAATATTTGTAATAATTTAAAATTATGCGTCACTAAAATTTATGGTTGAAGTCTATCCAATAGAATTTGTGGATTGTATTTATGACTACAATCAAATATTTTAGATAATTGAAAACTGATGGTAGTGTGAGGTTTGTTAGAGACCATTATGATCAAAGGGGTTTCTTATTGATTATATAATATTATAGTAATAGTGAATAAATTCAATTCCTTGGATTGGAGGGGTCTTTAAAAGATATTATATGTACAATTAAACATTTAAACCCTTCAATTAATTATATATTATGTATTTGTGGAGGTCAAATTAGTGGCAATGAAAACAATATACTATGCATCCCAAATGTATTAATCTACTACACATAATTCTCAATTTTAGAGGGGGTGAAGAACATATATCCAAAAGTTTCATGACTGGTTTGAATGAAACCATTCATGTTTAGGTGATGGTTCTCAATAATTTTACATTATATATTGTTATATAGAAATTTGTTCTAGATTTTAGATGTTATAAGAGAGTTGGAGGATCTGGTGGTTCAATTAATGGCCATTGAACTGGGGTGAAATATTTAATATGAAAAATGGGGTAACATAATCAGATAGGTAGGGGTGAGTATTTCTAGATAAGTTAGGTTGAATGAACATTGATCATGAGGAAACAATTAATAATATTTTATTATGATGGATAATTGGACACAAAAAACTCAACATTACGTAAAAAAGTAATTATAATTATGTGGTATGTTCATAAATATTTAGATATCTGTTAGAGTGGTCCATTATATATTTTTAAATATTGGAATCAATATACATTTTTATATCATGCTCAGCTAGGTGAAAATTTATAATAGGAAGCTGATCACCTATATCTGGGCCTATTCATGGAAGAAAGTGAGGTAGTTAGAGTCATCAGATAGTAATACATTATTTTTTAATAATATATTTGTTATAGGGTTTGTTTGAGGTTGTATATAAGATATATTCATTCGACCAGTCTCTGACATAGGCATTCTATGGTCTTTCATTAGTTGTAGGTACTATTATAGTATCTTCTAATCATTCCTTATTTGATATATCGTGTAACAATAATGATTTTTATCTCCCAAACAACACCCTTATGGGTTATAAAAATATCTCAATTAAACATCCCATTCACCATTGGTTGGCATAAATTACAAGGGATTGATAGAATAAATGTAGGAAGAAATTTTATACAAAAATTATCACGAATAAATAGGGAATTAGTCTACATAAACTCAAAATTACTCATCGGGTCTATATGAATATGAACCAAATCATGGTAATCAGCCATTGAGATTTATATATAACCAATAACATGATAGATAATAATTATGAACTATATTTAATATTTTTCTAACATAAACAATTACAAGACCCACATGTGGCCCATGAATATGTGAAATAGACTTTTTCCCACATCAAATCAATAATAAAAACGAAAACTGTCCAAAAAAATTGGCGAGGTATCATTCATTGAAACCTCGTTGAAACAACAATGAATAACCCTTACTCATCCAATAGAGAACTCACAGATGAATCTATAGGAAAAGTTCATTTTATATTTGATACTTTAAAAGGATCTAACTATTGGGAACCTAAAAAATAGAAAAACATAATATAATAACCAACAACAAGTACATGAAATGTAGTGGAGGAAGTTATATGTTCATGTCGGATTCTGTGTTTAGTGCGAGCATATAATTACCCAGTAGTATAACAATTACATGACAAAACCCATCTATCAAACCATTTATTATAAATGAGAATTTCATCAATTTTATATAAATATATGATAATGTTTATTTAAAAAATAACAAATATTACATAAAAACATAATAAATTAACATCATAATAAAAAAACATTTACCAATTGACTGCTAATATTGCGGGGAACCACTGGTAACATCCCTTTGTCATGGTATGTGATCAAAATATGAGATTTCAGGAATGTTCTTTCCAAAGCTAACTTTATAATCATGATAATGAAAGAAGGAATATAATGATGACCCATGTTATTATACTAGTGAACCCTTGGATGTCCATTGGAATGAAGGGTATAATGAAAGTCACACATTTCGGATGCATTAACCAAAATAGAAAATTAATATCATGAGGTAGTATATGTACTACCAAACAACTACTTCCAATAAAATTATTATGATATCCTATAATGAAAAAAAGGAAAATTAATATTTATAATGTCTCATAGAAAAGTATTAGAATACATCCCTATATAAAAAATCAATGAATTATTTTATTCAAAACATAGTCAGGTCATGATTAGGATTTTATGTCCCCCTAAATAATTGAAAATAAAATAAAATATATACACAGGGTGAGAATAAAATGTATTCAAAAAAGAAGTATAACCAAGGCCTATTATGGAAATGTGAAAATAGAATAATGGGGAACTAGTGAAAAAATAGTAGAACTGACAAGAACCTAAACAATTAAACCATTCTACCATAATCCCACCATGAAACTCTCAGAAAATATCACATCCAATAATTATAACCTATCACTATAATATTATATGAAAAGTTTCAACATAAAAACATACCTAAAAATGTTACTCTCACAATATATAATTGAAATCATCATATTCTTATATTTCCTCCATTTCATCAGATCAAATATCTTGAAATAACTAATGTAGGCTGGGTTACAATCCTACATACCCTAGCATCAAGTATGTCAAAAATCATGTGCATGAACCAGTTCCATAATTTACATATGTCGTGAAACAAAATCATCATCATTAAAATCATAAACCCATCCATATATGATATTGGTCTAGATGTGTCTCTACATATCTCACCATCAGAAGCCATACTATCCCATGTTAGCATCAATTGGAATCCAATTCACAGCCTCATCATGTTACCTAGGTATTAAGATATCACGAATGTATGTGACATTGACTATGTGACCTCATATTATTAAACATAACCCTCACCAAATAAAATAACCATATAATAATAGGGAATAAATGACTCCAATTATCATCATCTGAGCTACTGAAGGATGAGTGTAAAAGAGGGGGTATTCGGTTATCCATTGCAGAACTAACCAGTATACTAGAAAAAACACATGGCTTCAAAAATATATAGAAATTGGTATGGTTATCAAAATTTAGTGGGTAGTGTTTATAAAAACCATGATAATACATGATAGTCAAATATAAAATAATACCTAGCTTATGGGTTCACATATAAATCAACTAGTTCATTCCAACATACAACAACAACACCTCATAACCTCTTCCATCAGTAACTTCAACTACTAATGTAAAACACCACAGATTCAAATTTCACACAACCAACATTTACTATTCTCTTTTCAAGTTAATTTTTTTTAATCATCTAGTTACGAACAAAAACCTGTTTATTAATCCATTTCACTCTGTTTATATGACTATGAATCCAACCATACCTTTCCATTCAATTCAATAAATTCATTAGATATTTCTTCCTTAATTAAAATAGAAGACATTTTTTTAGTCCAATGTAATTTAATTCATAACCAATACATTATAATTTATTTATTTTTATTTCAATGATAAAACATAAATAATTTTCTATAAGGAATATGCATCTTCACACCAAAATAATAGCCCATCCACATTATAACAACCATCATCACATCTCATGCCAAATGACCACCACCACAAAATCAACCGACGTCAACTATTCCCATCATGAACATACTATTATAGCCTTCATAACATCCAATTCATACCAACCATAGTTTCATATCCCAAAACATTTATCATTTTAACCTGTTTATCTCCTTATCTATACTATTTCTCATTATATCTCTAAAAAAATTAGGAAAATGAAACTAGCTTTTTTTACGTTATAACATCAATTTTTTATTTCACAACATTTAAATTTTAAATTTAGAAAAAGTAATTTTATCATGATAATGGATTGATTTCATTGAAATATAACATAATTAAAGAATTAAATAGGAAACTAGTTAATTATCAATATATATTTTATCTATCCCTACAGGCATGGTGAGTTATAGAAATCATTACAATAATTACAAAAAATAATATCATTGGAAATGAAAACAACCCTCACAAAATCCATATATTTTATCATAGAATTTATTAGGAGTGAAGATATAAATAATATAAAAAACACCTGATAAAAAACCCATACCCATCAATTTCATTTAAATATATGTAACTTTTTTATTTTTTAAACACATTATATCTAATCAATGGAAGATAACCTCCAGAAATTTCCATAAATACAGATTACAGAAAGTGATTAAAAGGATCCCCAAACTCAAACATATGTTCAATATTATCCATGTATGAACATATAATCATGAAATTTCAACCATTGAAGGAAACACCACAATTGGAAAAAGGAAAAAAAATTAAAACCTATACATAAAAAGGATTCATAAGACCTCACTCAATTTCAAATAAAAATGAGAATCATTTCCCAGTAGAACTCTTAGAAGAAGATAAAAAAATAATGACGAAAATTGAATAAGGATGAGTTGATTGACTTCAGATACATTAATCGAGATGAAATTTGGTGTTTAAATCCCAATAGGATTGGCTAGAAGGTGATGAGTGGTAAAGTGGTTGGGTAAGGCATTTATGAAAATTGATAGTGGAACCAGTGAAGTTGTGAAGCCCAATTTTACTAAGGAGTATTCAAAATACATCATTATGATGTAGATGCACTAAAAACGTTTCAATGTGTGTCTGATCAAATCTCATATTCATAATATATGGATTAACCCCCCCCCCACCCCCTAAATTTACATGTGTTTTCAATATGAGTTTGACTATTATTATGACTTTATCCATGGAGTGTTCTAAATAATTTCAGTAACAAACTCTAATTAGAGACAACAACTATATCATAATAGAATTCCTGGGATTCTCTCTCCCAACACCACTATTCACAGAAAAAACATAAAATACAATTTTACAAATCTAGACAATCACATTACTTACCTCGCTAAAAATCTAATCCCCAAGAATTAAAATAAAACCTAAAAAGTAAGACAAAAATATATAGGTCCAAACAATTGTGATATTTAATAACTATTATATATATTGTTATAACCTAAGGAAAACCACCTACCAAGCAGTACATGTTAGATTGAAGGAAGCATATCTAATAGACTAGAAATTAGTAAAGCATTATTTTTTAAATAGGTAGGGTAAATTATGCAATTTTTGTTACAGAAAACATAACCCTACTTTCAGTTTGGGGAAGAGGTATCTCATTATATTTTTTAAGGCCTTGTAGGAATTAATACAAAATACATAATCTAGGAGGATTATTTATTATAATTGATCAGCAAAGTCCCCTGAAAAATTACACCTCTTTCATTACCATCATCAGTCATAAATTTAGGTCTATATACTATACAATTTATGGAATAACCCATTCTTATATTATCTACCAAACTATGTCTTCATTCGACATTATTAATGTTATTTCTCATTACAAACCCCATTAATGGGATGAGATCCCACAGATGTGCCACTACTTTGGTTGCCCAACCATGGTTACCTACAAGTATTGTTTAGAAAGGTACCACATCACCACCTGTATGACCATCAATAAGTAGAAATAACACCTACAACTTATCACACTCCAACCAATTTCAATATATAAACCTACCGAAATCACCACATCCTACTATAAAGTATGAACTCACTTCAACACCCATGAAATTCATTTAATTTAGTTCCACATAAAACAATGTGCATTATACCACTATTTACATGCTTCCCTTGACATGAATTTATACCTCGACGACATGAAACAAGGATTTTCATTTCATTCACACTGATTTGCCCATAGAATTTCCCCATTACTAGACATAATTAGGATTTGAACGCTTCATAGTTGTGGTATTACTTGGTTCTTTCCGCTTATTCCTTACACTAATTAAAATTCATTATACAATCCAAGGAAGATATAAAAAACCAAAATTCAAAACATATCAGGATAATATGATGAATTTGTGTCTCTCTTTCCCAGTAACTCCATTACAAGACACCATACTATCTCAAAACATTACCCATAGGTAATTCTTTTCAACACATCACATTCACTCAATGGTCTGGTATATGATCTGTTCATTCCACAATAATCACATCTTTCATAACATCTATCTTCTCTAGAAAAGTACATGCTGGTGCTCATGAATATACAGATGCTTCTGAGACATGGAGAATAAGTCATAGATTCAATCTATGAAATGGGGATCACCATCTTATATGATACTATATTGATGAGTTGAAACACCTAGGAAGGTTCAAAAAATAGCAGAGAAATATATCTCTCTTATAAATTACAATAATATAACTCAAAGAGGATAAAAACTACAAAACACATGTTCTAAAACCACAAACTATTTATTCTTCTACATATAATTCTAATTTTCATTATAATAGTCTTGAACAACCTCTATAATTTATTTAACTATTCATATCTTCACTATCATTACCTATACCACATTACTTCCATGGACTACCAAATCTCCAAACTCATTCCAACATAATGGAGAATGGAATATATTTACATACAATATATAAAATTTAAAAATGGAAATGCATTAATGGTAGTTATTAATATATGAAAACCTACTCTATGGTAATTTATTCACCCATGAACAACTAAAATCCTATACACATCCCTACAATATGTCCTCTAGATTCTCGATAGTGCGTTACATCTTGTCGTATATATGGGTTCATAATACATGATATAAAAATGATGGGAGCCAAAAGTATGATATAATAATTTAAACACTCATATGGGTAGATACAGATACTAATAAAAAAATATGTACCAAAAAATCATTGATGTTTGATAACATTACACCTGAAATTACATGAAAAGGGATGGATGAAAATTGACTCCTTGATCACCAATAATTCGGTCGAACTCATTACATGGTCAATGTCTCCCCAAAAATAGATATTCTCTCGACTCTAGGTAACTCCATGTTAAAATACATAAAAAAATTCTACAAACTAATGACTATAAAAATATACATGAACATTATTATCAACATTAATTAAATGAACAACTAAAAACCATTACACAAACTTCTTCACTAACATCCCCATTTAAGGTTACTGGATATAATTCATAAATACATTCAATATTTCAGAACCACTTGAATGAAATACTATGGTTACGATATGAAACTCTAATACGACATTCATATACATCACTAAGAGAATAAACAACCCCCCTTATAATATCATTCATTTCATACTATCCTTTTCTTGTGCCTTTGGGGCATCGCTATAACTGACAAGATCTGGAAGAACCTCCACCTTTGTATCTCTTAACTATAACTAATCCACATATCACATAGGCTGTTATTTTACTATCATATGATAAATAAAAAATTTGTCACCAACCACCTCTACATAGAGATTAATATCCATAAGATCTTATATTCCTTTACTAGCATTGTCAAATTCTACTAAGATATCCCCAAAATTAATTCCATCTCAGTGAATCAAAAATAATTATTCCTTTCCCCCATGTGCATGAGTTGTTGAATTAATAATCCTTGATACATTCAATCCATCTACACTGTTATATATCCAGATCCTACTAAGATAATACATTCCATAGTCACATTGAATCCATGAAGACCATAACGAACTTGTCGATGGGGTAATGTCACTGTAGATTTAATTAAAAACATACTTCCCCAAACTCTACGTAATTCGTGGAATTATTTTTCTTATGGGTGTAATGTTTCATGGAAAATATTTTATCATTTACCATTACTACATAAATATGCATAAAAAACACAATATATTCATCATAAAAACATTAAACATCACCCTTTATTCTAGAAATGGAATCATTGGGGAACTGATCAAATGATTCTTCATGTCTCAAAATGAAGAATAAAAGTGACCATTACAGATTAATGCATAGTACATACTTATTAAAGTTTATAATGAGTCTTTTATAAGGAAAAAACATTAATCAAATTTTAAATTCAACCATAACAAAATAAAATATTATATTATATTTTGATGATCTTTTTAGTTTAGTGTTTTAGTAAATTATGTCATAACTCATAAATAAAATTGGCATAAATTAAAATCTCAAAGCATTATCTTAGTATTTGTTTCTCTAACAATGAATTAACATTAAAAATTGGGTTCTTAATCTTGAAAAATAATTGTGAATTAATATTTTAAATTTTTTTGTACCTACTCGCCCTAAAACCACTGAAAAACTTCTGAAAATGTGATATTGTCATAATAATATCAGTAAGGGTCATAAAAATATTAAATATTTCCATCAGTCCATTCAAATACCATTATATCAAAAAAAATTATTTTCCATTAACATAAAATGTTTTGGGCTAGTATAATTAGTTAAAAACACATGAGATCATATTTATATACAAAATTTTATCGATAAAAATTAACGAAGAGAGATAATATTAGAAACATAATAATCAAGATTCATAGTGAAATTATAACCCATGAAAAACATTTTCTTAAAAACTATATTCACACACTAAAATAAAATAATACAACCTTTAATAAAATATTTCATTAGCTGATGTTTTGAAATAAAACAATTTCTATTAAAAATATTTATTATGAAAAAAGAGTAATAAGGGATCCTTGGGGAATAATATTCACGGAATCCATAAAAGAAACATTTATATATTCATGTCCCATTTAGTTAGATTCTATCATAACTCTCCATATAACATAATCATCACCCCATATATTGGATATATTTATCAGTTTCACCAGTTATCATGTTCTATAATAGACACACTAATTATAAGGAGCCATATCATGATCATATATTATTAAACAAAATTTATAAGGATTATGTCATCCATTTAACAAATAAAAAATATTATTTTCATCATCAGAATAAAAAAATATCAATTTTAACCCATAAGTAATTTTTTTTATACTGATATATTTTTTCCTTTAAAACCCTATTTTATAAAATAAGTACCTTGAAAAATTTGAAGGATTGTTGTCCAGTTATGAAAACATAGTATCCTTCAATCTTAGAAAAATATAAGGAAATTTTTAAAGACGAATATAATGTTTTTGATATTTTATACATAAAAATAGAACATTCATTTGTTCTTCTTTAATGAATGATAAAACATTCTACTTAAAATATATGAATATGTTTATTTCTAATACAATTAAGTGAAATAAAAAACATTGACATAAAATGTACATTTTAATTTATTTATTAGTATATAAATACATTCATTAATTAATTATAAAATATAGTTATGGAATGAAACATTGTTTATAATAAATAGTTAAATCATTTTAAATTAGTTTTTCAATGAAAAGTTTCCATTACTTTTATTTCAACAAATCACCTACTTTAATTATCATATAAAATAATAAAAATATGTCATCTATTTAGTCTATTAATATCATAGTTCTAGTTTGTTATTTATTTTATTGTATTCATGAAAATGGTATATCAAATTAATTAATTAGTAAAATCCACGTTGAATGTTTCGATGATACTCGTCTCATATGTCCAATAATTATTTGGTAAGTGTACTATTGTCAAGTATGTCATTATTACATAATATTAAGAATAATATTTCAGAACAATTTCAAATTTTTATAAATCAAATATTGAAATAAAACCAATTACAAAATATGGTCTTGAAAAATGAACTACTTTACAATCATGAATATGGTAGGTTGTATGTATGAATGAGAATCATTCTCATTTATCAACATACATGATGAAAATAAGGTATGTTTTATTTAACCTTACATAAATTATAGCTATTTTATAAATAACAATTTTTATTAAATATGCATACGTATAATTTCAATGTGATGTGATTATGAAAAATGATCTACATCACTTCACAGAGGTGGTAATACACACATAAACTTTATGGATAATTTTGTTTATAAATGAAAGGAATGTAAATAAAAATGTTGATATAATAACGTTAATAAAGTATAATTAATTAATGAATAAATTATATATACATTAAATGAATCATTTAAACCAGAAATTATAGGTGATGATGAAAAATGAATTACAATGGTGTGTGATCCAATAGTCCTATGTACATAGGAGTAATGATATCATTTCTTATTTTATATAAGGGAATATGGATATAGGTTATTAAATTGACATAAAAATATTTCAATATAAATAATATACTAATTTAACTATTTAATCATGATTGAATATTATTATAGAGAGAAAAAGGAATAAATATTACTAAAGCATTTTTCAAAGTACTTTATCTATTTTTTCACACAACGCCCAATACATTCCATATTAATCTCTATGTAGTTGGTATTATATTCAAAATATTAATTCTCGAATGTGTGTGGGGGGGGGGGATTTTATTAGGGGATTTGGTTAGTTATTTGATGAATTAAATGGATCTTGTTGTGTGGATAATAGAGGGGAGAGGTTCTATTTTATAATTGGGGGAGGGGAATTTATTGAAATATTAAAATTATTTAATTAATATATATTATTTTCAATCACTTATGAATAAAAATTGATATAATTAATATTTTACATATGGATGATCGAAATAATATAAAATAATAAATTTTGGAATAGTTTATATTAACTTTTAGCCATTTTCTCTATGTTTTAATCACACCATTAATCATTTTTAATGATACATAAATATTAAATTTTTTTAATCATTAGGATTCAATAAAGTTAATATAAAAGAAAAAATTCACAAAAATGAACCATGGGGAATATTTTAAACCATATACCATTAACATTTATTGTATTAGGATTTTTCATAAATTTTAAATAATTTTAAAAAATAATATTTATTATAAATTAAAATTATTGAAATTTTTTGGAAATATTCACTAAATTGGACTACAAAAATAACATGATGGAAAATGATTTTGAGTATAAAACGTTAAAACATCCCTAATTATTTATATTTATCAATAAAAATTTCCATAAATGATAACTTTCCAATAAAATAAAATATTATATTTTTATATAATTTTCTTTAATTTATCAACAAGTTGAGGAAGCACTTTTCTAGTGATATGTGTGTTTTTAATGTAAATATTTAATTATTATAAATTCAAAATAAATTTCAATGGTAAAAAAATTAAATATAAATAAAATAAAACATATGTAAAAAATATCATTTTTTATCCCTATCAAAAAATATTATATGTATTAAAATAAAAAATGGTGAAATTTTTACCTTTATCATGTATATAAATATTCTGATGAACAATTTCAATGAAAAATAGGAAACATTCACATTATCATTATTTGAATTTTAATGAATTAATATACCCATCTAATGAAATTGTTACGGGTGTGAGATTCAATTTGAATCTACATCACATTAGTTTTTATCCTAATTAACCAATTTTACCTTTATTGTGATAATTAATAATTAATATGGTTATTATTCATATTTAAAGAAATTATTTTAAACTTCTTAACAAATTTTACGTATTATAATACTAAATATGGAATACATTTTATCACGTTATTTTCATAAAAGTGGTATAATATAATTTAAGAATAAACATGGAAAACAAAATTAAAAGATATTTTCTATAAATATTTGTTATAAGTATAAATATTTTTATCAAATAAAACATATAATTTTATTTTTTTCTAGTTGAAAATATAATTCAATTTTCAAGAGAAAATATTAATTTTATAGAGAAAATATAAATTTTCTAGAGAAAATAGTATTTTACTTTCATCATTGAGAAATGAAACTTTTCCTAAAATTAACAAAATTATATAATAAGAAAATGTTTATATGTTTAATTCCAAAATTATTTCATTTTTTATAATATAAAATTCCAAAAATTACTGTAATTTATAAAAAATATTTCACAAAAAGAAATAAATATTTTTATAGAAAACAGAATTTTGATGCATAAAATGAATTTATTGGGAAAATGAGTTCTAATTTACTAAGAATTAATTAACAAAATTGTATTTTTTGAAACCTATATATATATATATTTAAAAATTCTGTTAAATTGATTCATAAAGTCCAATTATATTTTTTCCCATAGTTATATAAAAATAAATTTGTTTAAGATGAATGTATACTCTGTGTTGTGGATCTTATATGCTACCGAACATGTTCATCATTTAAAATCAAATGATATTAAATTATTCCCCCTTTTATAGCATTCATCCTATAAAAATAAAATTTTTCTTATAAACATTGAGTTCTACATTATAAAATATATCTTTTAAAACCCGAAATATTTATAAATGTTTGTACAACATCCTTTTAAAAAGAAGAAATTTGCAGTAAGATGGTCATCTAAATTAGCACTTACAAGGTTTCTAAAAGGGAGAAAATCAATGGGAAATGAAAATATTTTTCTGATGAAAAAATATAATAACTCAATAATGGAAGAGTTTAATAGAGACTATTTATCACTATAATGTATATGATCATTATAATGTCATGTACCACAAATCAGTAAACTATTATCTGTGTGAAGAAGAAAATATTGTTTTCAGAAATGATAGTAATTGGATAAATTTTTGATTGAATATCATTTTCATAGAGTTTAGGAATTTATCTACAATTTATATTGGTAACATATAGAATTAAACTCATTGGAAAGTAAAATTACAACCTTTAATCAATTTCATACATAATTTCTAACTTTTCTCCCAAAGATGATTATTAAAGACGAATTTATCCTTCATTAAGAAATAAAATACACATTAACGAGATTACATAATATACAAAAGGATAACAAGCTATTAATATTATCTTTATAAATTATCCAAAAATATTTTTGTTAGAATATACAACGATATTTTCTACTCTGAATAAACCATCATATGAAGAGATGATACAGTAATATCCTATGCTCGACCAACAACACAAAAAGATAAACACATATTATTTAATAAATAATAATAATAATATTTTAAAAAATATATTATTCCTAGTGATCAATACAAAAAATAATACTAATATAATCACATGTTCTTATTATACGAGTTTAGCATGTATCTCCCAAAAATATAATCCAATCAAAATATCATAAACCTAAAAATATTTTTACACAAATCGTAAAATATCAACGCCACATTAAAATATATTATTCAATGAACATATAATTCATATATTAATTTTAAAATTAAATATAATATGATATAGTATTATTCTATTTTCCTTAATTATATAATGTTCCCAAAAAAATAATAATCTTTTTATGAAATACCATAAACCAGTTAATCCTGAAATCACATCAAAATATCACGTTTTTCTATAATTACCCCAGAAAAAATGATAATATAAATCCTAAAAGTTATAAATTACACTAAATATATATCTATAAATATTAATTAATCCCTTCCAAAAATAAATTTTTCAGATGTCTAAAATTAGGCTAATATATTCCCCAGAAAGCTAAAAAACTCAAATAACATTGTCCTAATGTATCACCTCATAACAATGAAAATTTTAAATGTAATTGATCCCATAAAATACATTATAAAATAAACATAATCTTTTATAAATTTTATTACGTAAAAAATGTCACACTTATCAAGAGATAACATAGGCAAGTCGAAGGAGTTTTATCTTTATTTCCCTTTATGTGTGGGTTAAATCCAAATGGCTTTTCCTGATGAACAAATCTATCACCTTCCTTTTTAGTTGTCCCCATTATAATGATATATTAATATAAGTATATTTAAAATGAAAAAAATATATGATATTCATATTCATAATTTTTCGTGATCATATAACCTTCATAAAAAATGACGAACATCTTAAAAAATTTCCTTATTTATTAGATCAACATTTTACATAAAATGTTTTGAATTAAACATCTCTATCTACAAAATAAAATAGTCTCAGTTCTAATTTTTTACATATCATCAAGAATAAATTAACCCCAATGATTATTTATCACTAAAACCTATTTCTTGAAATGACTATCTTTAAAAATTATATCCTTTTCACAACAACATTTTCTAAAAGGTTGTAATTTCATTGAACAGAAGCTTTAAGATATTGAAAGAATATATACTATTGAATAATAATTAAGGGGTTCACAATTCTAGTAATATTCAAAATATATTATAATTTCATTCGTAATGTAAAAGTATTATAATTAGGAAAAAAAAGTTACATAAAAATGTCTTTAATTTAACTTCATTCATAATCCATTATACATGAAATTTCATATTATTTATTAATAATTAATTTCTAAAAATAATAGATATGAATTATGTTTTTAATATTAATTAATATAATAATTATTCATGATTAAAAACTAAATTATATGAAAATTGTTAAAATATTCATTATTTTTAAATATTGATCCCCATTCATATTATTACAAATTTCCAGGACTATGGACCCATGATAATCCAGGTAGAGTACCAATGGTTTAAATGCACCTAAAACCATTCCATTTTCTTTTTATTCTTTTATCCAAGAATATATTTTATATCTTGGTTGAAATGGATGTTTATTGATATAAAAATATTTAGAAAATAATTGGTTTTTACCATAATGTTTTGAGTCATCATCAATATTTTTTTCCTACAAGAAGTTATAGTATGATTCAACCTATGTTTTTGTAAAAAATTATATATATAAGCATTAATAATAAAAAACCCAAATAATAAAATAAATATAAAGAATTCTCAATGATCTCTCTATTTTTCAGATAAATAGATGAATGACATCCCTTTTTTATGATCAACCATTATAAAAATTTTAATTCCTATATTTTATTTAATAAAATGAATAATTTTGGAAATTTTTATTTTTCATAATAGATTCAATTGTATCCCATGTTCCAACATGATATAATGGGATATAAGTGTATTCTGAAATATTTTAATTTTTTCTGAAAATTTGAAAATTAGAATTAGTTCTTATGTCACTTGAGTAATCTTTTTCAATTATCATTGCAAGTGAATGTTCTTGTGGAGAAAGTAGGTTTCTGTGTCATTTCCATCCGACCATTTTGAAGATGATATTTTACTATGATGAAATAATACATTGATTTGATAACAAAAAAATCAATATTAAAATAAGAGATGAACATAATGAATAATATTAATTTTGGGTACTCTATAAAAACATTCCTTTCAACCAATACCACCATTAGGATTATCCATGGTTATCCATGATCATCATTAAATTTGAAAGCATTATTTTTAAATATTTTAAAATAGTTTATAGAAATCATGTGAATTAACTCATGAATATACCGTGAGATTGTCTATAAATGGGTACATCATTAGGACCAATCATTCTGCACTAGGTGGTGATCTGGCCCACACCCAATCATCCACATTATGAGTTAATACCCCTATATGCATCTATTCCATAGCTCCATCAAACCTGACGATATCACGACATGGATAAAATTTCTATGAAAATAACATAATCATTATTTTAATATAAATTAGGACATTATCCTCTATATAGACTCACAAATATGTAATGTTATCAAAAAATCATAAACTATTCTCACCTAAATTATCATAGTACTTAATGTTATATAAACATTTTCCCCAGTAACAAATAAAAGGTCCCAACCTAAAACAACCCATAATTGGAATCATTGAAAATTAATACACACTCCTTTATTTCAAGGATATTTTCAGTTTTTTATTATATATAATTATCTAATTACTCAAATAATAAAAACTCGTAAATCACATATTGTACACATCCACATAGTATCCATTTATCACAAATTACAAGATCATTTAAATAAAACTTATTATCTTTTCATTAAAAATAATTAGGATATTCAACATGACATATGCATTATTACTAACAAATCTTAAAACCAATGTAAAACATTTGAAAAGGTGGATGATAAGGAAATAAAATTTTGGGACATAAAATTATTATAATATAAACCCATTAACAAAAGATACACTTTGATTAAAAATTCAATTACTTAAATTTGCAATCAGTATTAATTCCCACTATTTTCATTAATCAAATTATAACAATACATAATTAAAAAATCATAATCGTGAGGGTTTCCTATAAAACTGGGGAACCACTATATGTTTTTTCATAAAAACATCAATTTTTAACCTAAAATGGAATAACAATTCCTTAAAAACATAATTTTTTTAAATATTAAATCAAAACAATTTATATGAAAAATGATTATAAATATTAAAAAATCGTATAGGCTCCTTGGGAAATAAGCTTTATATAACCCATATTAGTGGAATAACCAATATGGTCATCATCCATTATAATTCTCCAGAGAACATAATCACAACCTAATGCATTGGAGTGTTGTATCTGGATCACCCTTCTTCATGAGAAATACCAGTATCACCCACATCACAAGTTATATAATACACAAAAAAAAATTATAATACATATTAATGGACTATAACATTCATTGAACACATAAATTATTCCATTTTTAAGACTAAACTAAAAAAATATTTCATTTTAAACCCATAAGTTATTCATGTTATCATATTGATGTATCTTTCATTTAAAATACAAATTTCAAAACCAATAACAAGAATTAATTGAAGGATTTTATTACATTGAATAATATTTTTGAACCTATAGTGGTTCCTAAATATCAATTAATTGTTATGGTTGTTGGAAATTTCATTGACACTGTATATGTTAATATATAACATTACATTTTCCTTTTTAAATTTTTTTTAATGTTACTTATAAAATACCTAAAAATATTTGAATTTAATAACCTTAATAAAGTTAAATAGCGACATAGAATTTAATCTATAATTATTTTATGTCCATATAAATACATCAATAAAATATTTTTCCCTATAAGGACATGTAATAAAAATATTTTAATAATAAATCATTAAATCATTTAAAATGAGGTATCTAAAGAAACCATTCCCTAACCTTGAGTTCAACTTATTACCTAAAATCTTTATATTAATTATTAATAAAAATATGTAACTTATTTACATGACTAAAAAAATTTATCATTATAACCATGTTATATATAAGTACATAATCAGTTAAATCCAGTTAATATTGTTTAAATTATTCAGATCATACGTCAAAAGTGCCTTTTGTAAGATGAATATGGTAAAATAAGACATTAATTAAAAATCTAAAGAATAATAATCATGAAGTAATAATCATTTCTATGGTTAAATTTAAATTTTAAAACCTACCATTAAATATTGTTGTAAGTAATTAACTACATTATAATCATGGAGATGGTAGGCCATATGAATGTATGAGTAACTTTCCTATTTTAAAATAAAAAAATGGAAATAAGGTAATAATTATTTAATATTTCTAAAATTATTATTATATCATAAATAAAAAATAAATTCTATTAATAAAATTATATATAGTATCCATGATATGTGGTTATGAAAAAAATATCACATTACTTCATTAAGGTGCTAATCCATACTTTTTTGAGGAACGACGTTATATTTTTTAAATTTTTTAAAAGGTAATAAAATACATAATATATTATACTTCAAGAAGAATAATTATTTTACTCATATCATATATATGTACATTAATTACATCATTATACCTAGTTATTAGACTCCTTTGTGGAAAATGAGAGAGGTTAATTTTTGGAGGTTGTTGTCTGTTGAACAAACGACTGATGGTTTCAAATCAAATTTGATGGAAGTAGATATGATTGTAAATTATTACATTAAAATAAATGAATTTCAATAAATTTATGATTATATTTTAGTCTTTTAAAATTGTTTTAATTATATTTGAACGTAATAGAAAAATAAATAAAACTACAAAAATCCATTAAAAACTATACACATTAATTGATTTGCCTCTTTCTAATTAGATACTAATCCCATTGAAGTTATATTTTCCCAAAAATTAGACCTCAAGAATCTATATAAGGATGTTAGTATGTTTTTTGTGAAAAATTGTATTATAAAATATCCCATGATGTGTTGAAAGGATAAGAGATAATGTAACCTTTTATAACCTGGATAGGGATATTCAAATAATATTTCACATTATTAATTTAATATAAAATAGTTTTAATTGAGATAAGGATCAAAATTGAAATTATATAATATTATAATGAGTTTGAATCGTAATACTCTCATAAAATAAAATTTTGATATGTAGAGAATATTTTGTTACCTTTATCAACATGTTTTAAATCCAAAAGATTGATTTTGACAATTATAATGATATCTATGTTTTTATGTTTTAGGAAATAATAAAATTAAAATAAAAGGATATGTAAAAAAAATAGTCCAGGGATTATATTTTCAACCATATATCCTTAAATTTTAGGTGTATTAGATTTATATTATTTTTAAATCATTTAATAAAATATTATGAATCAATAGATATCAATAATTTTATTTTTCAAAATATTCATATGATTTTACATATAATCACATAAAAGAAACTTATATCTAATATAAACCATTAAAACATCAATAATATGTAATATATATCAATAATATTTATGGGAAACTATAAAGGGATATTTTATAATCGAAGAACTGTTTCCATTTTGAAAAAAAATTCAAAAATTATTTAATAATTAGAAATTATAAATAAATTACAACTATAAAAAATTATTTCATATTTAAACTAACAATTTAGAATAAATAAATTATTTGTATTATCCCTATTATAAAATATTGTACATAATTAAAGAAAGAGATAAATATTATTGACTTTATCCTTAAGATAAATATTATAGTGGTCAAAATAAAATATAAATGGAAACAAAACTGAATATTTAAATACATTTTATGATAATGAAAAAAAACATTCAAATGCAATTACATTATGTATTTGAATGAATTTGAAGTAGTATAAAATTATTTTTAACCCAAATTATCTTACTTTACATTTATCATTTTAACAAAAATTAACCATTGCTATAATTAATATTTTTCAATAAGTATGTTTATATTATTACAATATATTATTTATTCTTATAAAAATTTAAATTCATTTCATCAAATTAATTTAATAGTAGTATCATAATTTAATTTAAAATCATTCCAAAAAACAAAAAGAAAATTGATTTGACAAAAAATGATTTTTTAAATATTAAAATGTTTTTATATAAAATTAATGTATAATTATGATTTGAAAAATCATTGTCGGATTATTTTTAGTAAAAAAAATTGAATCCAATTTGTATCTATAAAAAAATTTAATGTGATTTTTACGTAATTGAAATGAGAAATACAATTCAATATAAATCCATATTTTTCAATATTTATTGAAAATTTACCCATATCCTAAAATATATATGAAATTCAAACTATGAAAATTATGAAATTATGAATTAAAAAATTATAACTTTTTATCGAATATAATTTATAATGGTTCCAGAAATTAATAAAATTCACTCACCAGAATCAAGATGACCCATTTTGGAAGGAAACATATTTTAAGATCATAAAATTACCTTACTGAGATATTGAGTGATTACTTACTAAGAATTAATCAAATAAAATTTTATTGATTAGGAATTTTTAATATATTCAATACTTTTTTTAATATGACTCTTACCCTCCAAATTCAACTACTAGTTTATAAAATTATTATAAAAATAATAAATTTCATGGTACATTTTTGTACAATGTTACATATCTTTTACCCCATCGTACATAGTACTATTTTAATATAATGAAATATTACAACAGAACACCAAGGTAAATTTAAATTAAACCATAATTAATAGTCTATAATTTAATGAAAACTTTGAATCTTGGAAAAATTATTACGTGTTTCCAAAAAAGGGCTTCATCTACCTATGAGGAATCCCAAACCATAACCTATTCAGACAACATGTTCCCAAGGAAATTCACTCCACTCATCAAGAAAATGACCACGAAAAACAAATCATATAATTTTTTGTGTTAAAGATCTCATAGGATAGCTCCTACAATCTTATAAATCTTCTATTCTATACTTTAGAGGATAAGGATATAATTTTAAAAACATGGCCACAGACTGGTCCAAGATGGAATGAAACATTGATTCCATGATATCCAAAAAAAATAGATAGTGAATTGATGATGTTGAATGATATAACCATAATCTTGAAGTTATAATACAATATTCGGAAGGTTATATTCAATAATTTTCATCATTAACCCTCTTCGTATGAAATCTTAAATATAAATAGATCTTTTAAATGAAGATCACTCCATTCAACTGATAAGAAAGATAATATATCATCATTAGAGGGTAACCAATCTTAACTACTACCTGATTCAATATTTAGTAGTATTTGAAAAACAATAGTGTAAAATATCCCATCTTACTTAACAAAATTTGGGAACCCTAAGGGGAAAAATGGATAAAATAAATCAGTTCTCCATTATATGATCAACTTAGAGCCTCAACACCCATAAATTTGTGTATTAAATTTGATAAGAATACATCCAAATTATATACACACTCATTAAGAACATTATAAATAAGAGGAAATCACATTAAGGGGTTATGACTTCAAATTCATTTTGGATGTCATTAATAAACTATTCCATGACCATGGGTACCTACCCCACAATGGATTCTACCGAAACCACTTCCATTTGTGATAAAGGAGGCTCTGCTCTCCTACCACCAATTTGATATCATTACTCACCAAAAAAACCCATCAATATCCATTCATTTTAGATAATAAAAAAATAATATAAAAACAATCAATAATTCCAAATATATAATACTACCATTTGACTCCAATAATAACATTATATAGTTATATATGCAACAAGGAGAAGTCTCAAACCGATTGTTTCTCCCCAAGCATCAGTCAAAATTCCCTACAAAAAAATAAAAATGAACTAATCTACAATTTGTATGGATAATACTAGGGAACATGACTCCCCTCACCGACCATCCAAACATATATAATAATGAAGGTGAAATGATTGATTTGGGTGATTTAGAACAAAACAAGGTTGAAACTAAGTTAAATAGCAAAATGATCATACTTCAAAAAACTTCCAACGATTATTTTTCTGGAACCACTATTCCATATATTTATCGACACCCATCACATATTCTTTTTAGATGACATATGCTATGACCATGTTGAAGTCTATGTCCTTAAATGTGGGTTGTATCATGAGGTAAAACCCCACCGGCTCCATGTACCCTCTATTTAGTGTAATCATACTGAACCGATATTTGTAGAAAGGGATGCAACCTATATAGCATGTACTTTCACATATGAAATAGCTTTCATCGAGAAGGGTAAATACCACCCATACCATTTTTAATTTCATGAGTGACCTGGTTGTAAGACAATCAATTAAATGGACCCCCACAAACATAAAACACCAATTGAATGACCTTGAAAACTTCTAATTCTAGAAACCAATGAGAAATACCACTAAACATTCTTCTCTATTATTAAAACATCAATTTCCCTAATATACATGATCCACTACAAAATTCCCTACTCCTCAAGGCGCCATATTAGCCTCCATACTAAGGATCTCTCCCATTGATAGTGTATCTGATCGATCACATACTGTTTATTTTGTATCTCCAAGTAAAAATGAATTGATAATTTGGGGATTATAGATTTATTCATGTGGTACAATTCCTCCTATAGATAACATGCTAAAGAATTGACATATGGAATGTGGTTTGGGAAATAGACTAGAAGGTCCTTAAGTTGAATCTAAATATATTGTATTCTCATTCGTCTATTCCCAATGGATATTATCTATTACCTCTTTACATCATTTATATTTTATGATAACAACTTCATAAGAAAATCCTTATGATATTTATCCCATAAAACTTATACATCTCTAAAATAAAATGTCCCTCACTAATTCAGCACTCCATGTATCCAAAAGTCTACCATTGGAACCCAAATTGTATATCAGTATATAATTTGAACATTTGTAACCTAATGATCCTCAATCGAATGATGTTCATCTACATCAGTGAAACTCAAATCACACCTTTCTATTCTCTACCATGAAAAATTATGAAATTTTTTTCGACCATGCCTCATCCGCATATATTATATTTATCCTACAATGTTCAAATAGTAATAACTATTGAACCACTAAATACATTATTGAAAGTGGATGTTGAACATTATTTATTACTGAAAACAGAAGTCATTTTATAAGACATATATCTGGAAATTTCAACTTTTATCTCATTAGAATAATTTTAAATTTCCAAAACACCATCTTCAATCATAAAAAACCCATTCATGAAGGGGGTATATCACATAATTATCACCCATGTAGTGTAACTACATCACATGTTGTTTTATAAACTCAAATTCAGTTCTTCATATCATCAGGGCCATAAAATTTGATGTCCTAGTCAGTCTCGATGGTCTATGTCATGAACTAAGCTCCACTATGAATATTTTTCATTGATCCCATGCATTACCTAGAAGTTCATAAACCAATGATTTATCCTATATACTAACCAATCCCATTAATAATATGATTTAATAAACCCACGTATCTAAATCTTCACAAATGAGCTCAATAATGAATGAAGAAATATAATTGCCCTAGATTCCCACATCTACTAGGCCCTATGTTATCTATTAACACCGATTGTATATTGAACATCACAAAAATTAGAGGTATTAAACTCAACATAAAATTATGATGAGGATATGTGATATTAAACTACAAATAATTGAAATCTTCAATTGAAATTAATAGACACAATCCTAAAATTACTGAACGATTTTAATTGAATACATGTAAATGGTATAGAAAATTTCCAAATAGATAACACTAAAATATAAATTCAATTAATATTCAAATTTCCTTGATAGTAATGTCTATATCAATAACCTACGTCCTACTAGAAACATGAATAATAATTTATATGTATATAGTTGGATCAGAACCTATAAACTAGTAGGATTATATCGAAAAAATCTCATGAAAATTTGAAAAGAGCCAAATTATTTTCCAGTGAATAAAAAAATAAAAAACAATCACCAAATTGGACAAACTAACCAATAAACGTTCCAACATGGAACTATCACCATGTAATTCATCTATATGTAATTACATGTTATCAAAATAATAAAAGGAATAAATTCAAGTAAAAACATTCCAAATTATTTTATGGTCTCATTTCCCAATGTCAAAAAATCATCTGATCTCATTCCTTCCATGTTATAAAATCACATATCATAAATTCACTGATTTGGCCTCTATGAGAACCCAATCCATAGTAGCCACATATAGGGGTCAACATTTTATGTTGATATTAATTTCATCTTGATCATCCATCATTCCAAAAACACATAATGATCTGTATTATATTTATGTATTATATGGGTTTGGATGTTTCCCTACCAACAATAACCATAATAGGCCTAACATCACAAGTTGGAATTAGATTGAATACACATCATAACCTCATAAAGAAAGTATGGTATTATGGTATCAAAAATTTGAATGATATAATTCTCATCCTCTATCGTACGACTTATGAACCCCCACCACACACAATATCCACATCATCACTTACCATCTCCAACACTAGTAATCATTATAACAAATAATATAGGAATTGAGGGGAAGATGGGATATCCTACCATTAATTTAACCACAAACCTATCTGTTGGGGAAATAACATGAAAAAAAAACATTTGGGAATTGGGAATATTATCCAACTCGAGTGGAGCACCTAGATATTTTATTCAAAAATTAAATATAAGAAGATAAAATAGAATACCCAAATTATTAGTAAACAAATAACTCCCCTAGAATACCCCCCAATAGTTCCAAAACACATCACAATGAATCTAGTAAACATATAACCCAACTAATAAATATAACCACATTCAAAATAAACCTGAAAGAAAATTTTCATCTTAGTTTTTCAAGTTAAATGGTTTCAAGGTTTACTAGTTAACAACCATTTTCTGTTTATTAAGAAATTTAACATAATGTTTAGAGAAAAACTATAATAATCACATACCAATAAATTATTCAAATTCATCAATCATTTAATTCATTAGTCCATTTGTCATTCATTCATTTCAGCCCACAAATTTTTCTCCATCCCATGCCATAAAAATTACATCATTTCCATATCATTGTTAAATCTTCATTCCATGTCTAAAAGGAATATAGATCAATACAACACAAAAACAACCCATTCATATTGTGCCAACCATCTTCACATATCATCATATGCTTCAACCATTACCAAAAAATCACACCAATACATCCTCACATCACAATTATTACTTAATAAATAATATCAATTACCATTCCTACCAACCAAAAAACCAGATCCCAACACATTTTGTATCTAAACACAACCACCACCATCGTCAAATTATTTCTAATTTGATCTTTAAAAATGCTCGAGTGAAATGTATAAATTGCCCAACTCCTTATAGAATTAATTATAAATTCATTACCTTATAGTTTTATAATCATAAAAATTGATTTAATCATATTATTTGATAACTTTCATTGATATTCACACACAGTTATAGATTTTCTAGGGATACAAATTTGATATAAATATTTAATGTCAATTTTTTTGAAATGATTTCAGGAAATAAAAAAATAAGATTTAGAAATCATGAAATAAAAAAAAAACAGTGTAACACAACATGGTTTGGAAAATAAATATTGAATTCATGAAATGATGAGTCCCTACTAAACAACACATTTTATTATCTAGCTGTTTAATATATCATTTCCTATACTATGTTTTGAATTTCAAAAAACAGTCATCTAGAGTTGTGATCATTAAGTCATTTGGAGTCTGAGAGAACCAAATTGATTTTTTCTAAATTATAACATACCCTTATGAATACTAATATAATTAGTTATATGACCCTTATGAATTGTAAATATTATTACTATTTTATTTTCATATGGTTACAAGATAATGAGATCTTGATGATTTTTTCATTGTGATAAAAAACTATTTATAGTTTTAAAGTGTTATTTCTCAAATAGACTATGCTTTTATATAAAAAATTAAATTAGTAATATTTATATAATTATTTTAATAAAATTTAGTTCATTTTTGAATTTTACATGTCCGAATATGTTTACGGTGTTTTTTTGGGGATTTTTAGGAAATTCACAAAATTTTGATGAATAGTAATATATGGTGATATACCATATATACAAATGGTCAATTAAATACACTATTTATGACATCATGAGTGATTTAATCACACTTGGTTTGAAATAAAATGTTCTTATTACTATTATGGGTAACATGAATCAATAATATTGGTTTTATTTGGGGAAATAATAAAATAACAAATACAATATTCAAAATTCACTCTCTCTACCACTACCCCCCCCCCCCCGCCCTCACTGCCTCTTCAATTCGATCATCTATACCTTGATGATAATCAATGATATGTCCAAATACTAGTCCCTATTAGCTCCCCACATCCAAAATCTTTTTGTATTTCCAAAAGACCAAAACCCCTTTCCTTAAGGATATTTTCAAGGAGGCAGATTCAAGAAATAAGGTCACATTCTTTTTCATTTATTTTTATTTCTAGTCCCATTATATTGTTATCATCTCCTATCCTCATATGTAAAAATGACCATGATAACTCTAGTATCATCTTTATTCTGAAATTATTTCTTGTTAATGGAAGAACTATCATCAATATTCTTACATTATATTTTAATTTATAAATGAAATAATCATTAATGAGGTTCCAATTTACAACCTTCGTGGAGGATGATGTTTTGTTTTTAAAGTTCAAATTAATTACATGTCATGACAACATATTTATCATTCAAAAAGACTCTAATAAATCTATTACAATCTATTTTAAAATCATGATGCAGTATATGTACATAATATTAAATCATATGACCAAACTAGTTCTAAATAATCTGAACACTGCAAAAATAATATAAGTGATTGTCATTAATATTTCATCTAATGAGTCATCCTCATTCCATGTCAAAAAATGATATAAATTAATATAAAAACCTGTTTATTTTCATAACTAGTTTTTAAATTCAATTCTAGATATTTACATCCATTTCATATGAAATCCATTATATAAAAACAATTGAATCGATTATGAATATCACGAAAATAAACACTCTAGAAAGATGTAATTCAATATTATAACAAATCAATAAAGAAATAATGGACTTAATAAAATCATGATCAACTAAAGAAATGTCTAATAGTATCTAAATTAATTTATTAATATGTTTAATTTCATATTCCCGAACCATAATTTCAAGAGTGGAACACATTCAGAGTAAAGGTAAGGGTTTTCCACCTGATCCACCATTTTCATTCAGGATACATTTAATGAATAATTAACATAGTGAAATTATAATTTATTATTATGAACTCATCATAAATTCTGTGTGTGTGTTCAATATATGTTTACTAACTAGAATACTTCCTTATTTGTTTGTGAATTTACCCATTTAAAAATGATCGTTCAAAATTATTTCCGAAATATAGGCCTAATTTAATGGAATTTCTCAAATTCATACCTATATTCAAGGGAACTCTATAATAAATTCATAGATGCAATTATAATTCTAAAATAACTCATTTTGTTATAAAAATACTCTCTTACATTAATTCTAGTATTCATATACATAATATTCCAAAAGATCTCATCGTTTTAAAATAAATTAGCATTTATCTCAAGAAATATTTAATGATTTTATAAGAGTATTTTCTTCTATTTCAAAAAAGTTTCTGATTATTATGTATTTTTTTGATGAATATTAAATTATATCATCTAATGTATTTAATTGGATGGGTTATGATTAGCTAAATTGTGGATGTTCTATCCTTAAACAATTCTTCATTAACTCTAAATGGTTAGTGTTTAAGTATAATATTCAAGGAAAGTTATTTACATTTCATATATTATTTCCAATATGAATGTATATGTTGTTTATGATTATCCCTCATCATATGAGGAACACATTGAACTTATTATGCGTTAGGTGGGGCCCTTTATATCCCCTCGATGCATCGATAGGTCTCATGAGACAAATAGACATGGACATGGCTGAGGTCTTTCCCATTTTGAGATATGGATTTGGTTGAGGCCTTAATCATTTTTATAGATCATAGATGAGGCCTTGATTATTTGTTTCAGAATTTCCATCACATTCACTTCCCTCATTATGAATCTAGTTATTTTAAGTTCACATGGTTTTTCAACTAGTAGAATAGCAATGATTAAGTGTTATTATGGAATTATTTACTCAACACATTTTCCTTCCATAAAGTGTTCGAGTTTATTATTTAAAATGGAATTTGAATCAAATAATTCACCATGCCTAATTTTATTATGTTATCTTCCACTGTATTTCATACTTTTACAGTGCGTTTGATCTCACCCATTTCTTATGTTTCATTTTCCTAGGATATGTAGAACTATGATTTGAGTGACTTGCAAAAATAATCTAAAATTTATGGATATTTATAATGGAATAAATGAGTTGTATTTCATTTTCAAGATGTTATATTGAACTTATATATGTATATTTTTTCAAAAATGAACAAAACTACATGGTACTTAGAGATGCATATTCCTTGTTTATATGCCAATGTAATAAAATAAGGCATCGAAACTGGAAAAAAAGGTTATAGTTTTTACAATTTGTATCATAGAATGATTTATAGAAAACACGGAAACTAGATTAAAAAAATTAGGGAACATATCCCTAATATAGTATTTTAGGATAAACAAACAAGAACAACCTTGTATTTTGATATGGAATATAATATATGGATATTTCTAGAAAATACATCCATGTATGGATATTATAAGTGGAAATGGTTCTGGCACAGATGTACCTAGTAGTGAAAAATATGACAAGGAGTTTTGGGATTAACTTGGGGTATCATGGGACATGACAACGGGCCTCACTACACATTTGGTTTGACACACCTAGGGAATATACTTAAGATAATTCACCTTTTATTCACAATCCATTTTGAATGACTAAAATGAATTTTTTTTTCTAATAGAAACCATGTTTTTTGAATAGGGGATTAGTCATTCGTTTGATTTCAAGTAATGATAAGTATTTTTCATTGTTAAGATTATACATTTTGATTCAGAACCTAATCTAGTGAATTCCATTATCTTGAATTTTTTTCAAGTGGGAAAAATGGAAACCATGTAAAAACATGTATCCCATGTAGGGATTTCCATCTGATCCAAAATAATGATGTTGGCTCTGGAGCATCAACTAGTGTAGAGAAACATATAACTATATAGGGAAAACATACTCAGGTTATGAAATATAACTATACTGGTATGTAGCATATAGATCCACCACATAGAGGAGATTTGTTGGATCTATTTATGTGACAAAAAATTCCATCATTCAATGGTTCTATAAAAACATCTGTTGCTGATCAGTGGATAGGTTCCCTAGAGAATATATTTCTCACTCTGTGATGTAATGAATGAGAGAAGGTTGTCATGGATGTTTATCTTCTATTGGGAGATGCATATTAGTGGTGGTCATTAATCCAAAAAACAAAGGATGAGGAAAATATAGAAGATATGGAATGGAGGGACTTGCATTTAATATTTCTAGAGAAACATTTTCCACATGAACAAAGAGGGGATATGGAATGGAAATTTCTAAATTAAAGGTAATAGGAAGATGATAAGGTTGAAAATTATGAATCTAACTTCACAAGGATAGAAAGACATTATATAGACAACATAAGAAATCCATGTACCAAGATTTATCTATTCTTTGATATACTAAATTTATTCCTCCTATGAGAACTACTCTCCCTATGATTCTCATTATATGAAGATGTCGTTCCATTTGTTCTCATTATGGAAAAGTAGTTCTCAATGTATTATGACATTAGTGGAAAGATAGAGAAGAATAGGTCTGCAAAAACTCTTGAAATAAAATAAGGAAACAAGGAATATGGGGAGAGATAAATTTCCACCCAATGATAACTGTGAAAATAAACACCCTAGGGCCTACATAAAGTGAAACAAGTTATGCTATAAATGAGGACAGAAAGGAAATCTTGTTGGTGATAGCAAGGGGGAAAATAAGATATTAATTTTCAATGGTGTTATTCTATGGAGGTAGGACACTATGCTAATGATTTTCAATTAATCAAGGAAACATGCCACAGAAAAGGACAATGGATAAGGAACAATCATATGAGATCACTAATGGTGATATTAATGTTCTTAATGATGTGGTGGGAGGTACATTAATCATTTCCTCATACATATCAAATACATTATTTGAGTATGGATCATCATATTCTTTCATATCTTCCTAGTTTTCTAAGAAATATATTTATTTCCAATATGATTTAATTAGGGAGTTATCATTCAAAACTCTTAAAGGATGTATCATTGCAAATAAATTGCATCAGGTAGTCCCAATTATGGCATATAAACGATCTTTATCTGCTTATTTTAATGAAATAACCATGATTGACTTTGATATAATCCTCGGTAAGGATTTTAGTTCGTACCATGATGAGAATATCTTTTTACAAGAAGAAGGAGGATACAATTTTGGAGGATGCTGTGGAATTCCTTATCTTTAGAGTAGAAACATCACCATAAGAATTTCATATAGATCCACTCCCAATAGATCTACTAAATTAAATTATTGGGGATGAAGGGAATTCAATAACTATGGCTGGGGAAGTGAATGTTAAGATAGAGGACATACCTATAGTTCAAGAATATGTTAATTTGTTTCTAGAGGATTTACATGGACATCCTCAAGAGTGGGAAATTGAGTTTTACATTGACAAAATTCCGGATTCATGGCCTATATCAAAGACATGATATATAATGGACACTGTGAAATTGCTGTAACTAAAGAGACAACTAGAATAATTGAGGTATGAAGGATTTATTTACCCTAGTTTTTCTCCATGGGGATCCCATGTTCATTTTTTTAAAAAGAAAGATGAATCTATGAGGCTGGTCATTGACTACTGGGAGATCAATGCTATAACAATAAAAAAAAAGTATATCCTACATCATATCGAAGATTTATTTGACCAAATTTATGGACTCTCAATATTTTTTGAATATTGAACCTTAAATTGGATATCATGGGTTTCTTGTGAGGAAGGAAGACATTCAAAAAATTACATTTTGAACTAGGTATTAGCATTATTAGTTTAAGGTAATTCCATCTAGACTGAATAATGCACCCACTTTTTCATTGATCTAATGAATATAGTTTACAAGGAATATATTAATGACATTGTGGTGGTATTGATTAATTATATGATGGTATAATCCTAAATATATAATGATCTTGAAAATAACTTGTGCAATATTCTAAAGACTCTTAGAAAAAATGAAATACATGGGAAGTTTAGTATGTTTGAATTTTGGCTTCAATCAGTTTTCTTTCTTGGCCACCCAGTCTCTACATAAGGAATCTATGATGATGTTACAAATACAATGCTTGTGGAAGAATGGACTACTCCAACAAAAATAATTCAGGTACGTAGTTTTATGGGTTTAGTAGGTTATTATGGTTATTTAGTTCATAATTTCGCCAGTTTATCCATCCTAATGACCAATATTACATGTGAATATGTATTGTTCATATGGATAAAATATTGTAAGGTCTATTGCGATGAATTTAAGAGAATAATATTGAATTATTTGATCTTAACCCAACCATTGGGAAATGATAGGTTTGTGATCTATTGAGATAAATCAATGAAAGGAATTGGTTGTGTCCTTATGAAGAATGATAGTGTTATTTCATTTTCATAAATCAAGATAAAATTTAATGAAAAAAACAATCTCACCCAAAACATTGTGTTAGTAGTATAAATATTTTCTCTTAAAATATAGAGACAATATCTATATGGTGAAAAATGTAAGATATATACAGATCCCAAGAGATGGATGTATATATTCTCACAGAAAGAACTCAACATGAGGCAACAACAATGGATCAAACTACTGAAGGATTATGATTATAGTATACAATACCACCCAAGAAAGGCAAACAAGGTAGTTAATGCATTGATCAGGAAGGATCATGGTGTTCTCAACAAAATTAGGATTTATAAAGACCATTTGTACATGGATATAGTGAGGATGGATATGGGAATTATGAAAGACGGTGAAAGATCACCAATTTTTCATTTGGATTCCAAACCAACTATTTTAGAAAGGACTAAAAGTTCTCAGCCTGATGTTGAGAACCTACAAAAGGAAACTATTGCTTTCAAATAAGAGATGTTGGCTAACATCATATGTAAAGATGGAATTATTAAATTTTGGAAGAGGCATTCTGTTCCGGCTATACCTGAGATAAAAATAGAGTTTTTGGATTATGCCCATAGTTTTAATTTCTATATACATCTTTGCAGCACTAAGATGTATAGTGATTTGAAGGAACATTTCTTGTGGGATAACATGAAAAAGAAAACTAAAGATTATGTATCAATATGTTTAATCTATTAAGAAGTGATGAATAGATGTCAACATCCAAAATGATCCATGAAACCTCTACCTATTCTTATGTGGGAATGGCGTAAAATCACCATGGATTTTTTTCACTGGATTACCCAAAACTTCAACGAAGAATAATGTGATCTGGGTATTTTTTGATCGATATAAAAATCTGCACATTTCTTTACAATAATGGAGGGATTTCCACTTGAGTTCCTAGAACCTCTCTATATCAATGATGTTGTTAGAAATTATGGAGCACTTCTCTCATTTATTTCTAATCATGATCAGAGATGTAAATTGAAACTCTAGAAAGGCATCAGAGAGCATTAGATACAGAGATTCGATTGAGTTCTTCCTACCACCAAAAAACTGATGTGAAATTAGAAAGGATGATCCAAACCTTAGAGGATGTGTTGAGATAAAGTTCATAGGACTACCAAGTTATATGGGATCAATACATAACTTTAGTGGTGTTTTCCTTAAATAATTGTTTCCATTCAATTATTAAAAAAGTACCATATGAAGCATTGTATGGAAAGAGATTTCATACTCCAACATGTTGGGATATAAATTGATAAACGAATCTTGTGGGCCTAAGGCTTATGGAGGAAACAACAGTGAATGTAAACATTATTCAAGTTCATATCAAAATAGCTCAAATAATACAAAAAATATAATATGACAGTCAAACGAAGGATTTGGAAGTTCAAGTGGGAGATCATGTTTTCATAAAAGAATCTTTATATAAGGGTGTTATAAGTTTTATGATGACAGAGAAACTAATACCTAGGTATATAAACCCATTTTAAATTTTGGAGAGAATTGGAGCTATTACATTTCATTTGGCTATACTTTGTAGCCTATCCAAAGTACAAAATTTTTTCGATCTCTCATTGCTGAGAAGGTACATGCCTGACCCAATGCATGTCCTCACTTCTGAAGGTTTAGAGATGGAACCTAAAGTATCTTACTATGAAAACACTATCTAGATTATACACACTATGGAGAAAGTGTTGAAAAATTGTACGAGTCGTCTTGCAATGATAATTTGGATATATCATAAAATCGAAGAGGTGAAATGGGCTCTTGAGGAGATTATGAGGGCAGAATATAACACCCCAAGTTTCTGTAAATAAATAATGAATTCATAATACATTGAGTCCCTACAAAACAAAAAATTTTATTATATATCTATTAAACACATCTATTCCTCTAATTTGTTTTGAATTTCAATAAACTGACATCTAGAGTTGTAATAAGTATGTCATTTAAAGTCTAATATAACCAACATGATTTCTGATCAATAGTAACATACCACTATGAATAGTAATTTGAATAGTAATATGAACCTTATGAATATTAAGTAATAATATTTTTTATTTTCATAAGGTTATATGATAATGAGATCATTATTAATTTTTCACTAGGATATAAAATAAACTATAGTTTTAAAATTATTATTTTTCTAATATACATTTATTTTATTTAAAATATCAATTAATAATATTTTGAAAATTATGTTAAAAATATGGTGTTCATTTTGGAAATATACACATCCTTAAATGGTTATGGTGAATTTATTGGATTTTTCTAAAATACTAATTTTTTTTATTAATAATGAATTATGGTGAAATACCCTATATACAAATTATCAGTTAAATGCCCTCTTTATGACATGTTCAGTTATGTAATCATGCTTGGTTCAAACTCAAATGAACTTATTACTATTTTACGAGATATTAATCAACATTATTGGTTGTCCTGGGGGAAATAATAAAATAACAAATAAGATATTCAAAATTCACTTCTCTCCTTTACTATAACCCCCTCCCCCCACATTCCCTATTCATTGCACTCCTCTATTCCTTGAAGATCCTAAAATATCTTCAAAAATACCCTTCCCTTGACAATCCTCACGTTCAATAGCTCTTTCTCATTCCAATAGAAAAAACCTCTTCCCTTAAGGAGATTCTCAAGGAGGTGGATTAAAGAGGTAAATTCACATTCAATTTCATTCAATTTCATTACCAGTTCCATCATATTGATATCCTATCCAATCCTCCTATTTCCCAATCACCTTAATAACTACAGTATAATCTATATACCATAATTATATCATGTTAATGTAAGAACCATAAAAAATACTCTTAATCTCTCTCCATCTATTATTTTATAAATTAAATAATCGCTAGTGAGGTTCCAATTTAAATCCATTTTGGATGATGAAGTGTCATTCTTCAAATATTTTCATTACTGGTCATGAAACCATTTTTATGGATGAAACAGACTATAATATATGTATTATAACATATTTAATATTAATTAACTAGTATATGTAATAATATTAAATCATATGACCAAACTAGTTCCTAATAATCAAAATACTGCTAATATAATCTAAGTGATCGTCATTAATATTTCTTCTAATGTTCATATTCATTCCATGTAACGAAATTATATAAAAGACCATTAAAAACAATTTAGGTTCATAAATAGTATTCAAATTCAATATTTTATATTTACCACCATTCCACATGAACTCCATTACAAAATAACAAGTGAACCGATTATGAAAATCAAGAAAACAAACACTCTTGAACGCCAAAATTCAATCATATATCTAATCAATATGGACATAATTTACTAAATAAAATCAATATAATATAAATAATTGTATAATATATTATTAATTATGTTATTAATAAGTCTAATTTTCTATTCCACGACCAAATATTCAAGATGAACACATTTGGATTTAAGGTACGGTTTTTATACCTGAACATCCATTTTCATTCGGGTTACTTTTATTGTCTAATTACATAAATATATTTATTAATTATTATGTTTTACACCAAATAAAATATGGGTGAGTTTTATATATATCTTTTCCCACTAGGATACTTCCTTATTTTATGGAGAGTTACATATTTTAAAATGATATTTAAAACTTATTTATGAAATACAGGCTTGATTTATGGGAATTTCTAAAATTCTTACCTTTTTCAAGGGAACTCTATAATATGTTCTCAAAAACAATTATATTTCTAAAATCACACATTTTATTCTGAAATTATCATCATAATTCATTCCATGTTTTATAAATATTCTTTTCCAGTATAACATTTCATTTAAAAAGAAAATAGTATTTATCTCAGAAATTACTCAATACTTTTATATGAGTATTTTCATCTCTTTCATTATTATTATATATTATTATGTATTATTGGGATTAATATTTTACGATATCATCACCCATATTTTCTTAGATGTTTTATGACTAGTTTTTTTATGTTGTATCATAAAACTACTCCCCAATTTACACTGAATTGTTACTGTTTAAGCCTAATGTTCCGCGAAAGTTATTTACATTTCATATGTTAGTTTCAATATGAATGTATTTGTTGTTTATGTCTACCCCGACTCATATGAGTAATTCATATGACTTATTATATGGCAGTATGGGCCCTCTATAGCCCCTTGATTCATCAGTAGGTCTAATGAGACGAATTTACATAGACTTGGTTGTGGACTTGCCAATTTTGAGATATTCTTTTTGTCGAGGAATTAATCATTTTTAAACATATTGGTTGAGTCCTTGACGATATGTTTTATTTTTTTTGGAATATGAAAATATATCATTATGAATCTAGTAATTGAATGTTAATGTGGTTATTTGACTACTATTATACTCTTGATTATGTTTTATTATGGCTTTATTTATTCATCTCATTTTCCTGCCATATTGTGTTCATGTTTATTATTGGTAAAGTCATGTGTTTTCAATTATTCACCAGGACTAATGTTTATATATATGTTATATTCCACTTTATTTCTTACTATTGATGAGCATTTGATATCACCCTTTTATTATGTTTCATTTTCCAAGGATATTATAATGTATGTTATGAGTGACATCCAGGATTAATCTTGGAGGTGAGGATGTTTCTAATTTAATAAATTAGTGTTGTTTTTTCCATTAAAGATGTAATGTTGAACTTATATATGTATATTTTTTATAAAATCTACTAAACTACATGGTACCTCAGGACCAATAATCATGTTTATATTCCAATATAATAAAATAACACAACAACTATTGGTAATTGGGGAACGGTCTTTACAAACATGGTCCATGATAACACAAATTTCCAGCAGTAATAATGATCAATAATGAAGTCATTAAAAATATTATAAAACAATTAAACACATTTGAAAGAACCAATACAATTCAATTTCAATTCGATTCACTTAATTATATGATTATTTTAACCAATTCTATCCACTCAATAAAAGTCAAAAGAGTTAAATTTCAAAAATAAACATTAAATAAGTATAGAATGAATATTTAATTATCACAATAGAAAATCAGTGTTCTCTAGTAAAGAACATATGATCAAAAATTAGATAACATAGAAAGAATCACCTATAAGGATGATGTAAAACGAATTATAATCAATCTAAAATAAAGATTAATGGAATCAGTATCTATTATAAACTAAAAATACATGATCTATGCCAAAACAACCCTATGGGAAGAAGAATATTATGATGAATGATGGAAATAGAATACTGGAAAATACAATGACTTGTGAGGCATCGATCTAGATGAACCATGGTGTTTAACACTGAATATGTTCATCTAAAATGTTAAAAGAGTTTAAGTATCAATAAGCCACCATGAGAAGAAGGAAAATATAATCAAGGAATATTGGACTCCATTTTTTTAGTTGTCATGACCCATCCCCTGGGGCCCATACCGTGACTACCCCAAGACCGCCTTTCATTGGATATGAGGTGGTGACTATAAACGAAAGGCATACTCCCTAAAACTGGAAGGAATTCCCATTGATATTGTACAAACACAGGGTCCAAGAACACAACAAGAAGAAATTTTGAAGTAAACTGTTATAGTAAAAGAATGTTGAATGTAAAAGGGGTCGGAATACAAGTCAAAATGTAAAGAACCAAGTTCAATTGAAAATACAATACTACTGAATGAAAAATGAAAACAACTAATCGGTTGTCCTCCACAATTCCTACATGAAGTGTTGGTACAGAACGCCTCCCTGACACTCATTGTCCATTCGTCTCCTCTGCATCACGTCACACTGAATGATCCTCCTCTATGCATTGTCCCTCCCTAGATCCCCCACTCTCGATCCATGTTGTACGTCATTTTCACTAGAAAAAACAATGTGCAGGTGAATCCCATGCATGTGTTAGTATAGTAATACTCAATGGAGACCCCAAGACCCCTGTAGGTCTCCTAGTGTTACATAATGGAAAAACAAAAAAGCAAGATATCAAATCTACTTATGTATATGCCCATACATATACCTATGTTATCAAGATATACTAATCTCATTCATGGGGTAGGACACCACATAGGTAACACCACAAATGTAGAAATACCACAGAGGTAACACCACAATGATAATACCATGACATTAAAATTGCCACTCAGGTAAAAAACGTAGTTTAAATAGTGTATTCTCTCAAACCGGGTATTAGTGAAGTAGAGAAGTACATACGATTAGTCACGAAGCTAAATCTTATTATTCTATCAAGAGGAAATTTTTTTTGACCATACAGAGTCATACCCACACAAGATCTTTAGATACTAACTCCCGCAATGATCCACGTAGGACCGGACACGCCTGGAGTCGATAGGTACTAACCTATGCTGAGCCACACAAGATCTGACCCACAAGGGATTGGTATGCGCTTACCTACACAGGATCACAGAGCGCTAACCCCCACAGGATTTGACCCTCATTGGATTGGTATGCGCTGACCCACACAAGATCATTGAGTGCTGAACCACACCAGATCTACCCCACACAGGATCATTATGCGCTGGTCCACATAGGATCGCTATGAATGCTGATAGTCAGTCACAGATTATCTAGGCCAAGGAAACAAGTAACATTCCCAGTCACAACGTCGAACACCTCGGCTTCTAGAGTAATCCTACTCTAATGAGTACAGTGGGCATGCCACATCACACAAAGGAACTTCCCACAAACCTTGGAATGCTAAGGTACTCCTCCTATTGGGTACTGTGGGTTTGTTGCGCCACACAGAGGCACTCCCCACCATGGGTCGGTTGCGTCACATAGATGTGATCCCCCTGGTGGCCAGTTGAGTTACTCCTCCTATAGATTACCATGGGACTACATCATTAACCAGAGGCACTCCCCACTTTCTGTCTACCGCGTCACATAGAGGCACTCCCCACTGGGCCTGTCGAGTCACTCTGAGTCAAAAGGTTTAGGAATCTTCAAGTCTCGGCTAGTCACAGGGTTCCATACGTAGAGGGCATGGGAGAACTGCTCCCCAAGCCATCAGTCATACCTAAACTTCCCTGAAGACACATGAAGAAGTATCCCAATGGTCTGTATCATTATATGGGATTGAATGCAATAGACGGAGCATCATTCAGACGCCCGATATATATGTTATTAGTGTTTCTACTTCGAGGGACAAGTTGGATATGTGGTTCAATCCAACACATCCATAACCCAACATTATTCAAAACTCAAGTGGATTTTACCAAAAGTACCTCCTCGATCCAAGGATACTGGTGCCGTAGATGGTTTCTCCAACGGATGCCCGGTTCTCATGTTACTGTATAAAAGGCGAAACAAGGTCCGGATGGGCCCGAGTCTGGTCCGACCTAGTTGGAACGACCCATTCCGACCCGTCCTAGGCCAACATGACCCCGTTTGGGTTGAATCAACTTGAACCAGGTCCAGCCCGGTCCACTGGTTGGGGGCCGGTGGCGTGGCACACTAGGGGCGGCCCAGTGGTGCGGTCCGCCCGAGCAGACCCCGAAGGGGGAGCGGACCCCCATCCATTCAGAACTACAAAAGGGGAAGCACCTTTAGGCACTTCCAAGTCAATGCGGGACTCGAGTGGTTCCTACCAAACCCCAATGGCTAAATAGTGTTCTGGCCGGTCCTCCTCCTAGAGTAGCGGTCCCTAGCCGCTGCTACACCGCAACAAGCCCGACCGACCGCTCTTTGGCCATGAACCCACAACCTCTTGCTCCACCAGTGGCGCAGATGCATGCCGCCACTCCACCACACAGAAATACGGATTTCGTCCACCACCTTTCCCCTCCATGGCTGACAATCCATGGATTCCTCATCATCCAAGGGCGTAGACGCACACCGCCCTTCCTTTCTCGCGGATGACCGGGTGCCGACTACAACCTTCTTCTGCGAGCCATCGCAGCTTTGTTCTAAGGCTGAAAATTATGTCATTTTCATATTCACGATCCTAGTGGTGAGGATTCTGCGTCCATGTGTCACGCATCAGAAATCAAGGTTTTTCCAGCCTCATTAAATATTTGGCGTTGAAAAATGCATGAAGAAAATGTGGAGAGTCAAAATGGAAGAGGCAAGTTATATGTGTTGGATGATGGCCATGTTAGTTTGTCCATATTTGTTGTGAATCCAGAAATTGAAGAATTAATAAATAAATTCAATCATATATAAATAAAATAAATTCCCTACCTCAAGAATGATGGTGAGCGTGCATTGGTGGAAGTGGGTCAGTGTTCTCTATCCCCCACAACTAGCCTCCAATAACTTCACTCGAATGTTGATCTCTGATTTGGGGTTTCGCGGTTTCTCATCACCTCTCGCTAGCACTGGCGCCAACCTTCTAGGGTTTAGTGTCACATTACTTTTTCATCACATCGTTTCGTGGCGAAGTAGTGCCGACATCACACCCCAAGCTCCATATAAATAGGAGAGGGGGAGAGTGTGCAATGTTCGAGGGATTAATGGTTTCCCATTACTTATAAACATTCCTAATTCCCCAATGGAGAAATTACATTGAATTTAAAGGTCGAAAAATTTATGTGTTTGACATGTCGTCGTTCCCACGTTGTCATTTTTACGTTGGGGGAAACAAATGAAAAAAAAAGTAACAATTTTTTTTAAAGTCCCAAAACATTACATTTTTTCTAGACCTATTTCAGTCAAATTGAATTCTCCCATAAGAGAATCTTGCCACTACGGATTCAATAGTGTCCCCTAATTTTTAATCCAGGCAGCAGTTCAAAACATTGAAAACGTCGTTCACCCGCAAATTGAACGTACCCAAAAAATGCGGGAAATTATTAACATTCACTCTCGACTCATGCTAGTCGAGGATAAGCCCTGCCTAGGTGAAGCACACCCCAAAAAAACCAACGTTCCTAGAATATTTGCAAACATTGTTACCATTTAAATGTAATAGTTTTTCCAAAAAAATAAATTTCACTTAATTATTTTATTTATTATCAAAAACTAATTTTGACTAGTGGCCCGTGCCGGCCAATGTTATTATCTACATAAATAAAGCATACCCTCACAAGTTTAGTTGTGGTCTCAGATTTTTTATCTATGTTATGATTTCTGAGTTATAAGAATTTGAAAAATCAAATAACATTATTTTATTATTTTATTTACTGTTATGCCATTTTCGTGTTTTCTCATATGAGGCATGCGCCGACTAATCCTACATTGCACCTAGTGTAAACCCGCCATCCTGAGTGCAGTGGTGCTATCAGATTTTTGATCTGAGTAACCATTTATGATTTATTCTACTTATTCTGGTAAATTTCTTATACATGCTAATTAATCCATAACAAAATTTTGACTAATCATTTCAGGAACTCCAGGCCAAGGAATCATGCACCGTTAGATTTTGCGGTCTAAAAAAATTCCGTATAATTAAAAATATATTTGTAATTTATACGACATTATATTCACCCCACCTTAGGGATTTACATTCCCAAAATCCACAACATTGACAAAAAAACCAAAAGTGGGTACCAAGAACGAATCTGACCCCCCTCCTCCCATGTGCTCTCTTAGAGGTTCTCATACTGCTAGCGTATGCACACCAGAGGTATCAAATTCCCATTAATGACCAGCTCCTGTCGATCCTCAATCACTACTAGAACCTCCGTAAATGTCAACCCATCATCTATTTCCATCTCACCATGGTCGATAAGGTGTGATGTGTCATGCATGCATCTCCTCAGCTGTGACACAAATATGCTCCCCCCATGGGTCTGCCGCGTCACACTAAGGTGCTCCCCCTTATGGCCTGACAAGGTAAATCTAATGTCGAGTACTCATTCTCTACCTTTTCACACTGACTCGCTCCACATCGTGGGTCCGCCCCGTCACATAGAGGTGATATCCACTAGGCATGTCGAGTCACTCCGAGTTGAAACGGTAAGCAGTCGTCAAGTCGTATCCAGTATTAGGGTTTCCTACAATGTGTGTTTTGTAGAAACACTCCCCAAGCCATCAGTCGTACCTCAACTGTAACGCCCCGACCCCAGCTACCCAGAGTCGGTGCATTACTTCGTAACATTGGCATGATCACAAGAAAGATCAAATCTCGAAAGACCGATTGGTTTAGTAGCCTTGGAAACACTAGATATATTCATAAAGTTTTACATTACATTTCAAAGTGAAAAACTACTACAACAACAAAGTCTTCATATCCACACTATTAATCCCTCATAATATCCCTGAAAGTCATTCATAATTTACTTCTTCACTACCTGGGAAAAATAAAACATAGAAAAGGGGTGAGCTCAAATGCCCAGTAAGGATAACAATATAGCGGAACATTCAAAAATAAGCATAAACATTTAAGGCAATGAATTACTAAAACAAAAGCCTTTTAAACTTGAACTTCAACATAGTATGGCAAAAGTAAAATGAAATAATGCCATTTACTTGTTCACATGGATATTCTACTTATCGAATAATCACATGCAATATCAATAACCACTTTCATAATGTTGGAATGCATAATTCTAAACTTTAATTTATTTTCAAAGCCTCGTCCCAAGACCTTGGGGCTAACTGTAACCGGAACCCAACCCGGAGTGCCTCTAATAACCGGACACCAACCCGGAGTGCCTCTAATAACCGGACACCAACCCGGAGTGCCTCTAATAACCGGACACCAACCCGGAGGGCTTACTCTTACCAGTCCCCAACCTGGAGGGCTTACTTTTACCAATCCCCAACCTGGAGGGCTTACTTTAACCAGTCCCCAACCTGGAACATACATGTCCAACACATTCATATGAAGTAAAGGTTGAAATATAACATAAACATTCTTATTGGAACTAGCATACAAAATGTCAATACTTTCACCATAAACTATGAATGGTATAAAAATAGAACATCCACGGTCAAACATATCACAAAACCTTCAAAACAATAAAGAAGTTTTGTATCATAATAAATCAACTTCAAATAATCTTAAAATCCATCAAAGGATGTTGACATAGATGAAATCAAAATTCTTTTTAAAGAAATATCTATTTTTATTTTGAAATAATTTAAGATCCATATAAAATAAAAAATTTTCTTTGAAAATAATCTTATAATATTGTAAGGGAAGCTTTGAAGATTTTATAACAGCGGAAAATAGCTGCACCCGCTGTATAAGTTAAAAAAACATTCTTACCTTAATTCTGTCGAAAAGGTTAAAAAGGACCTTGTTTTGAAAACGACCGAAAGATTCCTTTATAAACCACTTATAAAAGTCAAAAAGGGTATAAATGACTTTAACTCATATTCTAGTAAATAGTAAAAATGTTTTGAAATACATTTTTAAGAAACATGGATGTGGATGATAAAGAGATCCCAGAAGATTATTACATATAAACAACCTTGGATAATGAAGAGGTTGTAAAGTAAACCCTTACCTTGTACTTTTTCCTTTGTTGGGGTTGGTTAACCTACTGTATAATGGTGAAATAATTGTTATTAAATTATAAAAGAATCATATACATTAATATGATATCATATATGATCTTTTAACATTTCTTTATTAATAATATCTTAGTATTATCGTCGTTTCGGGTGATAATCGATTCGTTCTTCATAAATGTTTGGTTACGTAAGACATGTTTGTAATTGATAGATTATATCTTATTAATAATCAGAATGATATTAACATTATTTTTAACCCTAAAATGAGAATAATACTTGAATGGATATGATGGAGAATGAATCTTATCGCGTTCGTGGAGACGGTAGTCCGTACGTACGCACGAATGCTACTTCCATTTAATTTTTATTTTAAAAGAATCAAATCCAAATGATACATAGGTATATTACTATTCCAGTATAATATAATATTTTATATATGTTACTTATGTTCATTAACACCATCCTTTATATGTTCCATGTGTGGTATGAACGAGTCATATCATTTTAAGGGGGCGGTAGTCCGCACTTCCTCAAATGAAATTATCGTATGTATATACAACATGAAACGAATAATGGTATGAAATAAAATGGAATTACAGAAGCTTATATATAAAATATATATCATTAATATCATATTTAATTACAGTGTCATCATAATGGCCACCATGAGAGGTGGTAAGATGTATTTGAACAATCATCGTTTCGTGAGGCGTTAGTTTGCCATCCACAGAAACATTATGTTCATCATCCATTAGATGGAGTTGTGTGTATGCGTAGTTTGAATCCTTATTATAACAACATCCTAGTATATTTAGGATACTGGTGTTGTTACAAAAGAAAGGAAATAAAAAGATTTTGGGGGTTGGAGAAGCAAAATAAATGAAAATACTTTAAGAGAAATTGTTACCTTTAATTTAGGTAACTCACTTTGGTTGGAAGCAAAGGACTTCTTGAAATGCTTTCTGCCTATGGGGAAGCTTCAAGGAGGAGGAGAGGGATGTGGGGAGCTTAGTTGGGCAGAGTTTGGACGAGCCAAGTGGCTTGAGAGGTGTGAGGAAAAGAGAAGGAGGAGTGCCCTTTTATAAGAGGGGTGAGGGGCACCTTTTGAAAAGCTAGAAATATTAATTTATAATAAATTCATATTCGGTTTCCAAAGGCTCAAAAGTTGACTATTCAAAGAATTAGGTGGGGATAGGTCTAAAACAACTCATCCAATAGAATTTAGACAGGTTTGGGTACTTATATTAACCTTATCTTTAAGTATTAACTCTAAGTTAATTAGTTTCACTTTTACAATGTCTCTTTGTATTTTTATATAATATGGTTAATAAACATACTATATACATCCAAGCGACCCCCAAGTGGTCCATTAATGATTAACCTATCATAATATAAGTCTCTTGGCCGAACCTTAGATTTTTAGGAATTTAATATCAATTAATAATATAATATTTGTTTTAAGAACTCTTTTATGTCAATTTTGACACTATTCAATAGGTGATTTTTGTGAAACTCATAACAGATTGATTACTTCTAAAAAAGTCAATTAAATCAATTCTAATATATCATATTATCCTAGAAAATTAGTTTAATTCATTAAAAGTTTCATATTATATTTATTTTGGGTATTTATAATATCAATTATTTTAATTTTTCACTATTATAGTAATTACTGCATCATCATTGTGTCATAAATAAATTATTTAATGTCTGAAAATTATAAATAAAATATCATTATGTAGGAAATCTTTTTAGCTTTATAATGAATATTTATAATCGAAAATCCAACATGTATAACCCTATGTAAAAAATGTTCTTCTAAAAGATGTAAGCTTATGCCATTTTTATTTTTATTTTAGCTTTATTAATATAATGTGTCATTATCACTTACAAGTGGATCCATGGGGTCCCAAAATAGACCCAAAGATGCCCATGGTCGACCATGTATCAACCAATAGGGTTAAGACACGTTTTAGGGTAATTTAGTATTATTATAATATTATTTTGTAACCCTTATTTACCGGATTTACCCTTAACCATGGTAAATAAAATATTTACCGCAGTAATTATTCAAAATGTCTAAAAATAAAAGTTACCTATTTACAAAATTTGATCATCCTGATTCCAAATATGGAATCCATTTTTCTAAATTCAAAACACAGAAGTGGTAGAAATTAATTTAAAATTAATTCCCGCTGTCAAAACAAAAAGCGTGTTTTTAAGAGATAATAACTATCAAAAGATTGACACTTGTTTATGTTCGGTTTAATTGTAAAATTATGTACAATGACCAAAATTATATTAAATGGTAAAAATATATTCTAAATATAGTTTAAAACCCCTCAAATTCATAATTTATCACTATTAATTATTTTGATTAAAAAAGTTGTTTTTAATTAAAACTTAGTAATTTTCACTATTCATCAAAATATGAAAGTTATCCGAAATGTACCAAAATTTCACCTTAGGCTAAATTCGATATTCCAAATCCAAAAATGAAGTCCATTTTCAAATATAAAATATATATAATTTCAAAATTTAGGTATTACTATTCATAATGGCTAGTTTGATTGGTTGTGGCGCGTGTTAAAACTCATGGTTGCGTACAACACACGCTACTATTTTATTCAAAGGAAAGCGTACCGTGGAAGCTTGAGATGTTTCATTTTAAATTTTTGATGTCCCCATTTAGTCAAAAAGTTTAAAATATAGTATTTAAAAATGGTTCACTATTAAAAGTTGATAAAAGTGCAATACTGAAAATGAATTTGTTCTTGCATTATATCTAAGAAACTCATAATATGGATTCTAAAATTATAAGGATTACATAAACATTAAAATTTATCTAATACTATTCATAACCTCTTTTGAATGGCTTGTTTGGTAAGTCATGGTGTAATTGAAATCGGTGTTGCGTGTAATTAAAGTTATTGAATTATTTTGAAGAAATAACACACTATAAAATCTTGGGGTGTTACATTCTCCCCTCCTTCAATAAATTGCGTCCTCGCAATTTGAAATTGTTCTTCGAAAATAAAAGGTTGAAAATAGAAAATATCTTTGTGGGAAAACCCACATCGGAAATTGGGTTACTAAAATTTAGTCTTAATATGAGGAAAAGAGAAATGAAAGGGTCGCCACCAAATTATGATCTCGATTAGGAGAACATTGGTGGAAATTAGAGACATATAATTGGAGGAAAAAAGTAAATATTTATAGGTAGTGATTGAGGTCATCAATCACAAACAAGTATAAAATTGAGGTCCTTAAACTCATCAATCTATGATGATTTGAAGTACCATCGGTTCAACAAAATATAGGGTATTGGGATAACACATTTTTGACGTTTCAAAATATCTTAGTTGAAATCCCACATCGAAAAATGAATTAATGAGGCCTCTATTTAAAATAAAGAGTGGAAAGTATGAAGATTACCGAAAATAACACATACTAGGGTTCCATGTAGGAAAATATGGATATGGAGGAGAAATCTAACCATCAATTATCTGATGGAGAGTGGTAGAGAACATGGATATGAAAAGGCCAACAATCCCAAAGCCATAAATTAGTGATGATTTAAGGTACCATCTAAGACAACATTTTTGTTCTAAGTTCCTTTTCTTAATGTTGTGGAATTTATTTATGAGATTGGATAAGATCATAAGGAGATATAATTACTTTATAATTAGAGTTTTATCCATTAATAAATTTCTACCACAAACTCATCTTTCACTCCAAAAGATAATAGAATGTAAAAAAAATTCTATTTACACTATTCGTATAGGGTTCCAAAATAAACGAATTTATAATTCATCTACAAGATCTTTTAATAAAAACTACATTATTTAATCCAGGACATCTCGTGGGCTAGTGGTAGGTGATACACCCTTGTCGCCCTTCGGTTGCGGGTTCAAGTCTCACAGCCTTGCCGGACGCGACGGGTTGCCGCCCGACTTCCGGGTTGTCCTTTTATGGCAATCCAAAATAATCCAAACTAGAACTATCCAAAATACTTATGTCCAAAATCACAGTCCAACATTTATAAGAAAGGTAAACATAATGTAGATCCTTTTTACCACGTAATAGCATATGAATACCTTCATCATGTATTCTTTTAATACACTGAAACATCCTGAATTACTATATCCCTTATTGATTACATTCATGCTCCCTTATTCCATATAGAATGCTGGATATACCTCATCAATCCAAAAATGTTTTAAACCCCAACAATAATGGAATATACAGATCATTAATCAGTTCCAAGGTAGTCAAGAATATCCAATATAATTTATCCAAAACAATCATGTATTATTCCAAAATCACTAACTCGGTATCAGAACTATATTATGGTTTATCATTCTCTCAACTATATATTTTCCAAAAAAATTTATCCTGCTATTGAGTCACCTTTCTTTGTTCCACACAATCTCAAGTCCTTAATGAAATAGTACTGCAGTACAATCCTTATATACTCTATAATTATTATAACAAGTACATTGTTGATACAACACTCAATTGACATAATCAACATAAGAACTCTAATCATTCCTCTTCATCTGTGGTAGTATCATAACTTGATTATTATCCAATAACATCATTTGCGACATATTCTGATGACTGGGACATAGGTTCGCATAGTGTCCAAACTCCTTGCAAATGAAGCATTGTACATTTGAAACCATTTTCTTACCCTTGCAGTCACGTACTTTGTCCCCTTTTCCTCTACACTTATAACAAACTCCCATTCCTTTCAGGCAAGTTCCAAGGTGTTTCTTTCCACAGTTACCACATAAGGGAAAATTATTCTTTTCCCTCTTCCCTTTATCCATCTTTCTCTCTTCCATCCTTTTCTTCTCTTGATTCCCTTCAAAGCCATAGGACTCAGTAAACTCTTTACTTATCTTATCAACACATGATATTATTTCTTCATATGATGATAATACATGGGAGACTATTTCTCTTATAAATTCTAGATTAAGACCATGAAAGATATGATCCTTCCTTCTCTTTGGATCATGTGCATTTCTGGAGTTCTCATTCCTTATACTGGGGGCCATTTCTAAACAATGGAATACACTAGATCAGTTTATGAATCAAAATACATAATCCCATACTTATAAAACACTTAACATAAATTGAACTATCTATGGATATAATCCATAATCATAAATATGTTTTCTTTGAGGAAGTATATACTCATAAACCCTTCATAATGATTTGTAAAGAAAGTGAGAGTTATCCTAAGCATATCCCCCGGGAGTGTCGTAACCAAGAGTGCAGCAAGGCCCGTTGTCGTGCACCAGTTCTCGTTCGAGTCTAGCTCAAAGCGGTGTTTTCGGGTTTTACCCCTAGGTACATCTGTGCCAGAGCCGCCTCTACCTGCTCGTATCCAGACAGGGATGTATTGCTCGGAAAACTCACAAAATCTCTACAATACCAAAATTCTAGGAAGTTCTTCTATACTAATCCTCAAAGTTTATCTTAGGTCTATGTGCTCTAATCAGAGTTTATCTAAATCTATCTTCCAAGGTTTGTACTAAACTTCCTCTGATACCAACTATAACGCCCCGACCCCAGCTACCCAGAGTCGGTGCATTACTTCGTAACATTGGCATGATTACAAGAAAGATCAAATCTCGAAAGACCGATTGGTTTAGTAGCCTTGGAAACACTAGATATATTCATAAAGTTTTACATTACATTTCAAAGTGAAAAACTACTACAACAACAAAGTCTTCATATCCACACTATTAACCCCTCATAATATCCCTGCAAGTCATTCATAATTTACTTCTTCACTACCTGGGAAAAATAAAACATAGAAAAGGGGTGAGCTCAAATGCCCAGTAAGGATAACAATATAGCGGAACATTCAAAAATAAGCATAAACATTTAAGGCAATGAATTACTAAAACAAAAGCCTTTTAAACTTGAACTTCAACATAGTATGGCAAAAGTAAAATGAAATAATGCCATTTACTTGTTCACATGGATATTCTACTAATCGAATAATCACATGCAATATCAATAACCACTTTCATAATGTTGGAATGCATAATGCTAAACTTTAATTTATTTTCAAGGCCTCGTCCCAAGACCTTGGGGCTAACTGTAACCAGAACCCAACCCGGAGTGCCTCTAATAACCGGACACCAACCCGGAGTGCCTCTAATAACCGAACACCAACCCGGAGTTCCTCTAATAACCGGACACCAACCCGGAGTGCCTCTAATAACCGGACACCAACCCGGAGGGCTTACTTTTACCAGTCCCCAACCTGGAGGGCTTACTTTTACCAGTCCCCAACCTGGAGGGCTTACTTTAACCAGTCCCCAACCTGGAACATACATGTCCAACACATTCATATGAAGTAAAGGTTGAAATATTACATAAACATTCTTATTGGAACTAGCATACAAAATTTCAATACATTCACCATAAACTATGAATGGTATAAAAATAGCACATCCACGGTCAAACATATCACAAAACCTTCAAAACAATAAAGAAGTTTTGTATCATAATAAATCAACTTCAAATAATCTTAAAATCCATCAAAGGATGTTGACATAGATGAAATCAAAATTCTTTTTAAAGAAATATCTATTTTTATTTTGAAATCATTTAAGATCCATATAAAATAAAACATTTTCTTTGAAAATAATCTTATAAGCTTGTAAGGGATGCTTTGAAGATTTTATAACAGCGGAAAATAGCCGCACCCGCTGTATAAGTTAAAAAAAACATTCTTACCTTAATTCTGTCGAAAAGGTTAAAAATGACCTTGTTTTGAAAACGACCGAAAGATTCCATTATAAACCACTTATAAAAGTCAAAAAGGGTATAAATGACTTTAACTCATATTCTAGTAAATAGTAAAAATGTTTTGAAATACATTTTTAAGAAACATGGATGTGGATGATAAAGAGATCCCAGAAGATTATTACGTATAAACAACCTTGGATAATGAAGAGGTTGTAAAGTAAACCCTTACCTTGTACTTTTTCCTTTGTTGGGGTAGGTTAACCTCCTGTATAATGGTGAAATAATTGTTATTAAATTATACAATAATCATATACATTAATATGATATCATATATGATCTTTTAACATTTCTTTATTAATAATATCTTAGTATTATCGTCGTTTCGGGTGATAATCGATTCGTTCTTCTTAAATGTTTGGTTACGTACGACATGTTTGTAATGGATATATTATATCTTATTCATAATCAGAATGGTATTAACATTATTTTTAACCCTAAAATGAGAATAATACTTGAATGGATATGATGGAGAATGAATCTTATCGCGTTCGTGGAGACGGTAGTCCGTACGTACGCACGAACGCTACTTCCATTTAATTTTTATTTTAAAAGAATCAAATCCAAATGATTCATAGGTATATTACTATTCAAGTATAATATAATATTTTATATATGTTACTTAAGTTCATTAACACCATCCTTTATACGTTCCATGTGTGGTATGAACGAGTCATATCATTTTAAGGGGGCGGTAGTCCGCACTTCCTCAAATGAAATTATCGTATGTATATACAACATGAAACGAATAATGGTATGAAATAAAATGGAATTACAGAAGATTATATATAAAATATATATCATTAATATCATATTTAATTACAGTGCCATCATAATGGCCACCATGAGAGGTGGTAAGATGTATTTGAACAATCATCGTTTCGTGAGGCGTTAGTTTGCCATCCACAGAAACATTATGTTCATCATCCATTAGATGGAGTTGTGTGTATGTGTAGTTTGAATCCTTCTTATAACAACATCCTAGTATATTTAGGATACTGGTGTTGTTACAAAAGAAAGGAAATAAAAAGATTTTGGGGGTTGGAGAATCAGAATAAATGAAAATACTTTAAGAGAAATTGTTACCTTTAATTTAGGTAACTCACTTTGGTTGGAACCAAAGGACTTCTTGAAATGCTTTCTGCCTAAGGGGAAGCTTAAAGGAGGAGGAGAGGGATGTGGGGAGCTTAGTTGGGCAGAGTTTGGACGAGCCAAGTGGCTTGAGAGGTGTGAGGAAAAGAGAAGGAGGAGTGCCCTTTTATAAGAGGGGTGAGGGGCACCTTTTGAAAAGCTAGAAATATTAATTTATAATAAATTCATATTCGGTTTCCAAGGGCTCCAAAGTTTACTATTCAAAGGATGAGGTGGGGATAGGTCTAAAACAACTCATCCAATAGAATTTAGACAGGTTTGGGTACTTATATTAACCTTATCTTTAAGTATTAACTCTAAGTTAATTAGTTTCACTTTTACAATGTCTCTTTTTATTTTTATATAATATGGTTAATAAAATTACTATATACATCCAAGCGACCCCCAAGTGGTCCATTAATGATTAACCTATCATAATATAAGTCTCTTGGCCGAAAATTATATTTTTAGGAATTTAATATCAATTAATAATATAATATTTGTTTTAAGAACTCTTTTATGTCAATTTTGACACTATTCAATAGTTGATTTTTGTGAAACTCATAACAGATTGATTACTTCGAACAAAGTCAATTAAATCAATCCTAATATATCATATTATCCTAGAAAATTAGTTTAATTCATTAAAAGTTTCATATTATATTTATTTGGGTATTTATAATATCAATTAATTTAATTTATCACTATTATAGTAATTACTGCATCATCATTGTGTCATAAATAAATTATTTAACGTCTGAAAATTATAAATAAAATATCATTATGTAGGAAATCTTTTTAGCTTTCTAATGAATATTTATAATCGAAAATAAAACATGTATAACCCTATGTAAAAATTGTTCTTCTAAAAGATGTAAGCTTATGCCATTTTTATTTTTATTTTAGCTTTATTAATATAATGTGTCATTATCACTTACAAGTGGATCCATGGGGTCCCAAAATAGACCCAAAGATTCCCATGGTCGACCATGTATCAACCAATAGGGTTACGACACGTTTTAGGGTAATTTAGTATTATTATAATATTATTTTTTAACCCTTATTTACCGGATTTACCCTTAACCATGGTAAATAAAATATTTACCGCATTAATTATTCAAAATGTCTAAAAATAAAAGTTACCTATTTATACAATTTGAACATCATGATTCCAAATATGGAATCCATTTTTCTAAATTCAAAACACAGAAGTGGCAGAAATTAATTTAAAATTAATTCCCGCTGTCAAAACAAAAAGCGTGTTTTTAAGAGATAATAACTATCAAAAGATTGACACTTGTTTATGTTCGGTTTAATTGTAAACATATGTCCAATGACCAACATTATATTAAATGGTAAAAATGTATTCTAAATATACTTTAAAACCCCTCAAATTCATAATTTATCACTATTAATTATTTTGAATAAAAAAGATGTTTTTAATTAAAACTTAGTAATTTTCACTATTCATCAAAATATGAAAGTTATCCGAAATGTACCAAAATTTCACCTTAGGCTAAATTCGATATTCCAAATCCAAAAATGAAGTCCATTTTCAAATATAAAATATATATAATTTCAAAATTTAGGTATTACTATTCATAATGGCTAGTTTGATTGGTTGTGGCGTGTGTTAAAACTCAAGGTTGCGTACAACACACGCTACTATTTTATTCAATGGAAAACGTACCGTGGAAGCTTGGGATGTTTCATTTTAAATTTTTGATGTCCCCATTTAGTCAAAAAGTTTAAAATATAGTATTTAAAAATGGTTCACTATTAAAAGTTGATAAAAGTGCAATACTGAAAATGAATTTGTTCTTGCATTATATCTAAGAAACTCATAATATGGATTCTAAAATTATAAGGATTACATAAACTTTAAAATTTATCTAATACTATTCATAACCTCTTTTGAATGGCTTGTTTGGTAAGTCATGGTGTAATTGAAATCGGTGTTGCGTGTAATTAATGTTATTGAATTATTTTGAAGAAATAACACACTATAAAATCTTGGGGTGTTACATCAACTACCCCAATGTCCCATAAAGAAGTATCTCAAATTTCTGTCACGTCGAAAGAGACCCAATGATACCGACGTCGCGTCATTCGGATGTCCGACCTGTATGTTATTCGCTTTTCTACTCCGAGGGCCCGGTTGGATTCTGAGTTTTATCCAACTCAGATGTAATCCAAAATTATCCCAAATATAAGTCTATTATACCAAAAGTATTTCCACGATCCAAGTATTTTGGTGCCACATACGGTTTGTCAAACAGACGCCCGATTCTCATGTTACGGCCAAAAAGGCGAAACTAGGTCTGGATGGGCTCGGATCCAGTCTGACCTGGTCAGACTGACCATGCCCGACCCAGCCTGGTCCAAGATGACCCATTTTGGGTCAACCCAGACCAACCCATGTCCGCCCCAACAGGGGTCTGGCCCAACCTAGGTCCGGCCCCACCCACTAGGTGGGGCCCGACCCACACAGGGCACAGCCCGGTGGCGCAGCCCGGTGGCACAGCCCGGTGGTGCAGCCCAGTGGCGTGGTCCGCCCAAACTGGCGCTGAAGGGTGATCAGATACCCCTACACTTGGAAATACAAAACGAGCAGTGCCTTTAGGTGCTTCCAAGCCACCATGGGACTTGAGCGGGTCTTGCCGAACCGCAACAGTCGGCCGGTGTTCCGGCCAGTCCTCCTCCCTATGGCACGGTCATGCGACGCAGCTCCTCCACCGATGGCATGAACAACCAATCTTCGGTCGAGGGGTCTCAGCCTCCAGCTCCATCAGCTGCGTGAACACGCGCCGCAGCACTACCATGCGGTCGGCTATATGTTGGTCGCCACCCTACCCCACCGCGGCCGACGGGCGGTGCCTTCCTCATAATATGGCGGTGTGGACATGTGACACCCTTCATTCCACACGGTCGGTTGTGTGCCGGCCACCGCATTCGTCCGCAAGCCATAGCGGCTTCAGTTCATGCTTGAAAATTAGGTTTTTTTTATATTCATGATCCTCGTGTCGAGGGATCCATGTCCATATGTTGCACTCAACAATGATTCTTGTTTCTTGTATCACTAAATATTTGGCATTGAAGAACGTGAGAATAACGCACGGAGAATCCAAAGGTAGGACACATGGTATATGTACCGGATTATGGCCATGTTTTTTTGGCCATCTTCATTGTGAAACCAAGATATGATGAATCGATAAATAAATTCAATCATGTATAAATAAAATAAAATCCCTACCTCAAGAACGATGGTCAGTGCACATTTGTGGAAGCGGGCCAGTGTTCGTCATCCCCCCTCCCCCACTAGCCTCCAACGGCGTTGCTCGATCATCGATCTCTGATTCAGGGTTTCGCTATCACTCATCACTTCCCTCTAGTACTAACTCTGTCCTTCAAGGATTTGGCATCACTGCACATTGTCAAAACTTCATTTCATGGCGAAGAAGTGATGACACCTCTCCTTAAACTTCATATAAATATGAGAGGGGGAGGGTGTGCAACATTGATGGGATTAATAGAGGCCCATTAATTATGAACCTTCCTAATTCTCCAATATTTTAGTTATATAGAATTGAAAGGTCATTCCATTTTTCTCCTGACACGTCGCTGGTCTCATGTGGTCTTTTGTCCGTTATAGGTAAGGAATGAAAATAAAAAAAAAATTATTTTATTTATTTCATTTATTTCATTTAAAAAGTCCCAAAACATAAATTTCTCTCCAGACATACTACAGTCAATGTGAAGTCTCCATTAATCCAATCTCAACATTGTGGCTTCAATGGTGTCCTCAGATTCGTAAGCCTAGAACCGGTTCAATAGTTAGAAAAATTCAATTACGCACTTAATAAACGTACCTGATAAAAAGTTCAGAAAATTATTAACAGTTACCATCGACCTGTGATGGTTGAGGATATGCTATTCCCAAGTGACAAACGACCCAACGAACATAATGGTAGTCTCAGATTTCAAATATGAGTTAAATTTTATGGATCTTACAATAAAATAATTGTTACTTAATTATTTTATTTACGATCAGAAACTAACTTTCACTGGTGGCCCAAGCCGACCAAGGTTTGTATCTGCCTAAAAAACGAGTACCCTCACGAGTTTAGCGGTGGTCTCAGATTTTTCATCTGATTTAATGGTTTTGAGTTATAATCATATAAAAAATAAAATAACTTTATATAATTATTTTATTTATGGTTTTTCCATTTTCAGGATTTCTCATAGGAGTCCCGCGCCGATTAATCTTAAGTCGCTCCTAGGGTAAACCCGACATCCTGAGAACAAAAATGCTCTCGGATTTATGATCCTATTAACCTTTTAATTTTTATTCCACTTTTTCATTAAAAATGATTACTCATGCTAATTAAATCTTAAAAAAACTTCAATGGATCATTCTGTGAACTCCAGGCCACATAATTGAACGCCGTCAGATATATCGGTCTCAAAATAATCCCGTATAATTAAAAAATATATATACCAAATTTTTGGGACATTATATTCTCTCCACCATAGGTAATTACATCCCCAAAATCCCCAAAAATGGAAGAACAACCAAAACAAGGTAATGAGCATGAATCTTACCCCCTGCTCCCATTTTCTCTCCTGGAGGTTCTTGTGCTACCAGCGTACACGCACCAGAGGTATCGACAACCCACAAAAAACCTACTCATGTCGATCCAAAATCTCTACTGGAAGCTCCGTAAACATCGCCCCATAATCTAAATCCATCCCACCATGCTCAATAACGTGCCATGTATCATGAATTCATCTCCTCAGCTATGACATAGAGGCAATCACCCCTGTGGGTCTGCTATGTCACACAGAGGCACTCCCCCTTGTGGCCAGCTGAGGTAATCCTCCTATCGTGTACTATGGTTCTGCCATGTCACAAAAAGGTTCTCCCCACCGTGGGTCTACTGCGTCACACAGAGGCACTACCCACTAGGCCTGTCGAGTCACTCTGAGTCAAAATGGGCAGCACCTGTCAAGTCTTAGCCAGTCGTAGTGTTTCGTATATAGTGGGCTTGGGAGAACCAATTCCCAAGCCATCTGTCATACATCAACAGCCTTGAAGTCCCAAAAAAAAGTATCCAAAAGGTTGGTCACATCATAAGGGACCCAAAACAACAAGAAATTCACCATTCAGACGCACGGTCAGTATGTTATTATCATTTCCTATCCAAGGCTCCTGTTGGATTCGGGGTTGTATCCAACCCTTACATACTAATACATTATCCAAAACTAAATTCGATTATAGAAAAAGGAATTCCTCGAACCAAGGAATCTGGATTTGTAGATAGTTCATAAAATGGACGTTTGGTTCTCATGTTATGTCTAATACGTTGAAACTCAGTCTGGATGGGCCAAGGTTCGGTCCGACCCAGTCAGACCGACCTTGTTTGGGTCAACCCGGCCTGACCTGGGTCGAGATTGGCCTGTTCTGCATGGCCCTCTAGTGCCTCCTAGTGGGGTGGATCGGTTGGGCAGTTCGTCCAAGTTGGTTCCAAAGGGGTAATAGACCCCCTTCTGTTCGGAATTACAAAATGGGCAGTGCCTATAGGTGCTACCAAGTCACTACGAGACTCGATCTGGTCCGTTCGACTACAACGGCTAGCCGATGATCTGGTCGGTCCTCCTTTAAGTGGTGTGGTCACGTTTCGTTGCCCCACCTCAGCCAGAACGACATGCCACTCATCGGCCTAGCGGCCGCAGCCTTCTGCTCCACCAATGGCGTAAACGTGCACCGCTTCTCCGCAACGCAGCCGACTGGATGTCGGCCGCCACCCTCCTCTGCCGCGGCCGACGGGGCATGTCTTCCTCATCATCCATCAGCATAGATTCATGCCGCCCTTATTTACTCACGGCCAACTGGATGTCTTTCAACGCCTTCTTCCGCGAGCCATCGCGGCTTCGTTCCAAGTCCTAAAATTATGTCGTTCTCATATTCACGATCCTTGTGTCGGGGGCTCTACATAGATATGACGATATCATAAAATCGTGGTTTCCCAGCATCATTAAATTTTTGGCATTGAAGAAGGCATGACGGACATGTAAGGAATCAAAATAGTAAAATCTATGTATATGTGTCGAACAATGGTCATGTTAGTTAGGACATAGTCATAGTGAAAATAGAATATGAATAATATATAAATAAATTCCATGATATATGAATAAAATAAATCCCCTACATCAAGAACGATAGGGTGTATTCGTTTGTGGAAGCAGGTCAGTGTTTTCGCTGGCCCCCGTAACCAGCCTACAATGACATTGCTCGATCGTCGATCTATGGTTTATGGTTTCATTGCTTCTCATAACCTCCATCTAGTACTGGATCCGTCCTCCAAGGGTTTGGCATCACTACCCTTTCTATTCACTCCGTTGGTTGGTGATGTCGTGCTGACACCTCTCCCAAAGACCCATATAAATAGGAGTGGATGACGGTGTGCAACGTTCGTGGGATTAATGGAGGCCCATTAATTCAGAACCTACATAATTTCTCAATGGTGTACTTTCATATAATTGAAATTTTATTCCATTATATTGGATTGAAATGTCGCCGGTCCCATGTTGTCATTTTTTCGTTTGAGGAAAGGAATGAAAATAAATAACAAATTTATTTTATTTATATATTTTAAAATGTACCAAAACAAAACATTTTCTCCATACCTACTGCAACCATGTAAAGTCTCCTATAAGAGAATCTCGATGTTGTGAAATCAATGGTGTTCTACGTTTTTTAATCTGAGTACCGGTTCAAAAGTTAAAAAATGCGGCTCATGCACATACTGAACGTACCCGAAAAGTAGTTCAGAAAATTGTTAACAATAACCCTCGAACTGCGCCAGGCAATGTTAGTCTATGACTAAGTGAATCACACCATAATGAACCCAACAGTACACTCAGATTTCCAATTTGAGTTATATTTTGAAATTTATGGATTTTACAATAAAATAATTGTCATTTAATTATTTTATTTACAATCAAAAACTAACTTTCATTGGTGGCCTGCACTATCCAATGTTAGTATCCGCCTCAAGAAAGCACCCCCCCCCCCTCACTGGTTTAGTTGTTGTCTTAGATTATTAATCTGAGTTACCATTTGTGAGTTATAAGCATTTGAAAAATAAAATAACTTTATTTAATTATTTTATTTACTGTTATGCCATTTCGGGTTTTCTCATAGGAGGCCCATGAAGAATAAACTAACGTCGCTCTTTGGGTAAACCTACCAATTTGAGGGCAATGATGCTCTCAGATTTCTGATCCGAGTAACCATTTATGAGGTATTCCATTTTTTCATGAAAACTACTTATGGACACTAATTTAACCTTAACAAAACATCAATGGATATTTCTAGGAACTTTGGGCCTCAGAATCACGTGCCGTTAGATTACTCGATCTTAAAACAATTCCATATAATTAATAAAAATACAGATCTTCCATAAAATTAAATTAGATGAGAATTAACAATCCATCACTACGATGTGTATCTTCCAAATAAAATATTGGTTAGATCATGAAACAAAAACATGTATCTATGATTTTAACTTAGTTTGAAACATTTTTTTAAAAACATAGTATCCCTGCAGACATATCTATAGAATGGTGTATAGTGTTTCATCAACCACATTCTTGTCTTGGTGAGCCACTATGGTATAAAAACAATAAAATTTTATATTTGTCATCAACATGTCCATTACTTTGACATGGTTTGATCTAACTCCCCATGTTCATGATGGTCATGGTTAACACCACACACGAACCGAGCCCTTCCAAAATACCCATTTTACAAATGGTAAAACCCTGTCCCACCAAGACCACAACAATGACCATAAAACCCTATTTACTATAAATGGTGCAAAAAACCCGACATGAACAACTCAAAATAACCAACGGTCAAAAAAGACTTAACAGAATGGCTAACCCATTAACATTGATTCAAACACTCACCAACACACAAACTCCCAATGTAATGGTGACTTGCTAGGTGAGGACTCGCCAGGTGTATCCAAGAGACCCAAGATCAAATCTAGGTGGAGGAAATTTTCTAGGTTACTATATCTGTACTGTAGCAGTATTGTAGTAGCCATTGTAGCAGTATGGTAGCAGGGACTGTTTCGTTCTGTAGAAGCTGGAACTATTCATCCATCTAGGCCTTCGGGCCACCGGTTTGGTCCTTGGGACCTGTAAAGCATTCGGGCCACCAAAGACCTTCGGGCCAGTTGATTCTAATGGACTTTAGGCCACCTTAAGGCCTTAGGGACACCCTAAGGCCTTTGGGCACATGAATGTAGGACCCAGACACACTACAAAAAAGGAGCAGCCCCAGAAGAGGATTCAGAGTAGGTGCACTCACTAGAGAAGATCCCAATGGAATGTCAGAATGAGAGGGTATGGCTATGCCATTGGTAACAGCCTGTGCTTGCACAGGAATCCTAGGAAGACGATCATGTAAATGTGGAGAGTTACTATCAGGATGCAGATGCTGGGGAGGGGCAGTTCGTTGTAGATAGTCTGGTAGAATTCCCTTAGACCTTCGGGTCATGAAATCTCCTAGCCTACAGGACATGTAATCTCTAAGACTACGATCCATGTAATGTTTCCCCCTCATGCCTTGAAAGGGGGGTTATCAAAAATCAATAAAAATGAAGGCCTTCTAACCATTCAGGCATTATGGTGACCATAAAAATGTACACAACTCACCATTGACAACATAAACACATCTAAAATCCCTCATTCACAACCATGACTTAGATGAATATTATGGGAGGGGTTGTAAATATGGTACCTAACATGAAACATTTTATTTTGGTAAATGACGATTCTTGTAAAAATAACATAGTGTACAATAACACTCATTTACACAAATATAATCACACTTAAGTGTAGTTGTGTGCATAAGGAGTTTGGGTGAATATAATTCCCCATGTGAGAATATTTATGGCGTAATGAGTCCTAAAAATCTATTTACATATCCCAGATAAATAATGGATATGCAAATTTTAATATTGCTTTCAGACCCCTCAATGTCTTACATATTTTCATTGATATTGATATAGGCCTATGTGGTTATGGAATTGAAAACCCTTCCACACCTTTTACTAATTCACCAATAAGAATTACCTTATCAACATATATATATATATATATGATATAATAGTATATTCAATCATATACAGATAATGTGAGGATATTAATATATATGTCATAATAAAAATGTGAATCCATTTTAATCATCGTATATAATATAAATCATGTAAATCGAAGACTATAACAATTATCATTTTTCAAAACCAGAAATATTGATAATCTTATATATATGACAGTATTGATTATATCAAGGAGAATAGAAAATGAATGTCTCTAGTGTAAAATATAATTATTTTCAAAGAGGTATAAAAGATAAAATACAAGAATTGTATATAACACTATGGAAGATAAGGATGTCACAAATACATAACATAATCTACGGTCTGTGTGTCATGTTATGATTAATTTACACGATACTAAATAAGATATGAGGTATAAAAATTAGGTTACAAGTGTCTTCTGTAGATCATATATTCATTGAAATTTTAATTGTATTTTTTATAAAACATACCCTATTAATATTACCCTAAAAAAAGTAATACATAGTCCCAATGAGATGTTTTGAACCTTGATTCGAAAGTATTCTCCAGGATAATTTTTCTAATTGAAATATATTGTAAATAATGGTGACTATTTCTAAAATAAAACATACATATAAATGATGTTTTTAAACCATTCCATTTACCGATAAAAATATTAAAATACTTTAGTGTAATGTAGTTTCCAATGGTAAAAACATAGACATCAATTTTATTCATACATATGAAATATTATATGTTCATAATGAATATGGTACATTGTTTTTAAATAATTATAGTTTAAGATTAAATGAGAAGGTGGATTTTTAGACACAATGAACTACCTAAATAATATTTTTTTATAAGTACAATATTTATAAAGTTAAAGAAAATGGTCATTTATTAGTTATAGAATGTATTAAATTTATTTTAGATAAAATACTATCATATAAAAACATGAATTGATATTAAATTGTTGACTTATCTTACATGTATATACCCGATGTTATCATACAAATGATATAAATCTTCATCAATGATAGTTTCGGATCATTTAATTGTAACTAATTCTTGTTAAAATGAACGAAATTCACCACATGGGTAGACACGGTATAACCATATTAATGTATAACCAAAAGGACTACAGAAAATGTATTAAATTGAAATTGTTAAGGGATTATAGTACTCAAAAGGGGAATACCGGAGGACGTTTATTTAACCACCCCATTTTATAACATAAAGTATATATAACATCCCATAATAACTCAAATATTGTATGAAACATTAATTTATACCTGTAGATTCTTATAATGAAGAAAAACATTCCAAGAATTTGAAACACATTAACAATAATTAAATGAAACATGACAAAAAAAAATTACAGTTGAATCCAAAAGTAAAAAATAAATGATAACATTGATGTTATAAAAAATTATGGCTTTATTATAACCCTTAAATTATAAATCTAGAAATAAAAGGTATAAAAATTAAATAAAATATTTTTATATATCATCAAATGAAATTTCATTAAAATTATTCCACTATATAAATATAATTAACATTATAAAAATTTGTGTACTTCAAATTTATATATAAAATTTATTATTCAGATTTTAAAAACCTATTAATGAAACAACATATTAATATCATTGAAATTCACCATGGGATTGGAAAATCACCAAATAAAACATAGATAAGATTTAGATATCCATTGTTTTTCAAGGTATGTGAAAATAAAATATATGTAGCCCATGTAAATTATTTGTAATATTTCCATAAATAAAAAATCTAAATAATAAGTCATATATAATTAAATATACTATATTTTCAAATGAAATATTAAAATTTAATAGTGAAATGACAATAGAAACCATAATATCATAATGCCCAAATTAGAGTATGAAATTTAAAAAAATTTATCACATATTATAATATAATGAATACCCATATAAAAAACTCAATTTAAATCTATATATAATCAGGGAAAATACTAATAGAAACAAAACAAACACTATAGACATCCTATAAAAAAGAAATGTGGACATTAAAGATTCGAAGCGATTTAACTAAGTAATTGTGAAATAAAACTAAATATTTATATATGATATTCTGAAAAAATTGAATTGAATATAAGATATGAGAATAATAATAAGAAATTGAATGATTAATATTAATTCAAATTAATTTGAACACATTATATCACACAAGGTTGATGTAGGTTGTGGGAGGATAATATGTTCTCACAATTTTTATATAAATGATATTTAAATCACCAAATAGAGGAATGTTTTGAAATAAAAATCTATTTGGGGTAAAAATATATAAATTTATAAATTAAAAATTACCTTCGAACATCATGAAAGCAACCTATGATTACTGGATACCATGTAAAGAACCATTGAGTACCCATTAAATTTTTCACAAACCTTGGACTATAATTGGGTAAGCATGTACAAGATGTTGTTTGAAGAAAATGTATGTATGGGACACATGTATCCAGTCTAAATGAGACTTTATTTCCCTAAAAAAAACTAAAAACCATGTCAAAAATCACCTAAAATTCCATCCACTAGCCTATCATTAATTATACGATTTTAAAAAAATAAAAAACCACCCCTAAACTGATCCCAAAAACCATATAGAGCTTAATTATATATAGATAAATTCCCCTAATTCAACATTAATAAAATATCAATATACAAGGATGTTAAAAATTTAATCGCCTTAATACTATTTATCTAGAAAATTCTAATAGACCATTAAATCAATTTTTCAACATCCTGTAGAATTAATATGAAATTATCATTCCAAAATCCAGTACATCACTAAGAAAAAAATTATTGATATAAATATACTTATTATTAAAACATAAACATGAATCTAGTTAAAACCCCCTTAATTAAACCAGATATCATAATGTGATGCCAAAAAAACATATGTATGAACCTTGTATTTTATGGCAGATATGACACGTGCCACTAGGAACGTAAGGTAGTATAATATCGAAATAATTTATCTTATATTTTTTATTTAAAATAAATTATATGTATTCCAACTCACTCAACACAGAGTTGTATTAATTTACACACAAGATATACCTTCCCTTATATCTTGTGTTACATGTAAAATAATCTTTCTTCGATGGCTTTCTCTATACACAATATCAAGTCTTACAAAAAAACCATCTATTATTAAAACATTATTATTTAATAAAATAATATATTACACTGAAGTAATATTAGTAGATATGATTATTAATAACTAAAATATGAAATTATAAGTGTTAGAAAACTAAATAATTTTTTACAAATAGAATATAAATAAATATATGAACCAAATAAATATTAAAAGTATATTACTGTATAAATTAATTTTTATGCTCATATAGTTGTTATACCGTAATAGATTAAATTAATTAAAATTAGTGAGTGATACTAATTTAATAATAAGTTACAGCTTCAGTCAATTATTCTTTATATTAATATAATATATTTGGTAATCATAAGATATGATCAATGCAAATATTACATATAAAAACCTATATTTTTATTAAGTAATTTTTACCCCCTTTTAAAGGGGAACCTATTTTAATTATAAATATTTACCCTTGTACAAATTAAATTTGATAAAATAGAATTTATTTATTTAATTAGTAATGTCAAAATAATCTTACGATGAATTTTTGGTATTTTTCCAATAAACATAAAATTTTAGAGACTAGTGAAAAAATTATGTTGAAGTTAAAAATTTCATTTTCATTTAAATAATTCTTAATGTTAAATAATATTATACATTTCTTTTAATGTGTCATTGGATCAATTACTGATCTATTAATATATTTATTCCATTACAATCAATTTACCTTTGTAAATTGAATATAAAAACATAAGAATCATTTTAATATTTTTCAACTAATTCTAGTTAATCAGTGTGGCACATGAGCCTTAACCCAGTTGGTGAGGACTAAGTAGGTGCATCCAAAAGTCCTGAGATCAAATCCAGGTTGAGGCTTATTTCCAGGTTACTATAAAAGGAATTGTAGCAGTACTGAAGAAGGCATTGTAGCATTACTGTAGCACACATTGTAGTAGATATTGTTTGTCACAGTAGCGGGTACTGTAGCAGGCACTGTTTGGTAATTTAGTAGCCAGAACTATTCATCAACCTGGGCCTTTGGGCCACCGGTTTGGTCCTCGTGTCCTTCAAGGATTTTGGTCCACCCAGGAGCTTTGGTCTAGTTGATTCTCAAGGCTTTTAGGCCACCTTAAGGTTTTTGGGCCACCCCAAGGCGTTCAGGGCACATGAATGCAGATGTACCAGTCACACTATAAGGGACAAGGCTTCAGAGCAGGATTCAGGGCAGGCACATTAACTTGAGTAGACATAACTATAATTGGAATAATGATAGGGTTTGTATTTTCCATCAGTACTGAGCCTGTGTAGCTTTGCATAGGATAGCTATCCGACCAACAGTGTGAAGGTTGAGTGCTGATACCATGACACGTGCTGGGGAGGAGCTTTTCCAAGATGTCTTGTGTGGGTGATTCCCTATAAGACCTACAGGTCATGTAATTTTAATTGAGTCTTCGGTACTTTTAAGGGTTCTACCTCAACCCTTGAATGGTGGATTATTATAAAAAATAAATAATTAAGGTCGTCGGGTCATTCCGACCGACCAGTTAATCAGTGTGTCTGTGAGATTAGCATTCATCCAAATTTCTCCCCATCTATGATTTTAAAATTGAAATTTTTAAATAAATAATTTTAATCAATATAATATTTATGACCCAATAATAGTGGTTTAATTTTTTACAATAATTATTAGTGAATGTGATTAGAATTAATTATAGTGCTTTTGGCATAATAAAATATGGACTAAAACCATAATTTGAGGGGACCGAATGGCCAAGAATGATTTCTAACACCCATTTTATTGACATATTTCGGCCATGAAACATTCATTCATAAGTTTAGGCGGTTTTTTATGAATATATTTAGGTAATAACTTGTGTAAACCTAACTTCTTTTAATGAATACCAAGGGAGTCCTTTCCATTCCCTATCAAGGCCACCACCCCTACCCATTCCTCCCACCACTCCAACCTATTAATATCGTAAAATCTATTCCCAAATTTCATCCCAAATTTCCTATTATAAACCAAGAATACATTATTTTTTATTTTTACCATTCATTTATTCCTTTTTTTAAACCAAAAGTTGTAATCTTATTAAAAGGTTATGTCTTTTCTAAATCTCTCTAGTTTCATTTACATTATCCAACCCCCAAAATCTACTTATTCTATTATTTTATTACAAAAAGAATTAGCCAAAATATTATAAGATTTTTTATTCTAATATTTATACCTACACTTAAACAAACGACCATGTAACCGGTAACTAACATAATGTTTCTATGTACAGTTAACTATAGCCTCATAAAACGATGATTGCTCAATAATTTCATACTACCAGTCATGGTGGTTATTATGATGTAAAATATATTCATATATATTATATATGATATTTATTGTGTCTTTATCCTTATTTAATACTTTATTACACAAAACTATAATACATTCCATTTTACAATAATATGATAACTATGTTTTAGGTAGCGTGGACTACCACACCCTCACAGCATTTTGATTCGTTCACACTAAACATTAAATGTATAAAATATGGGTTCAATTAAACATATGTGACATAAAATAAATTTTTATTATATTAATAACATAATTACCTTTATGGATATATATATATATTTATTTCATTATCATTATTACCCCTTCACACCCTTTAAAAGAGATAATGTTGTTCATGGACGTGTGGACTATTGCCTCCTCGACATGATGTGATTAATTTTAAACAATATATATATATATATAAGTATATATAGTAAAACTATATGATATTTACTATATAATGGTCATTATGTATATATTTCCTCTACTTAACTTCTTTCAATAACAATCATTTAAATATGGTAATGTTACTCATGTATATGGGCGGCCTACCGTCTCCATGATAGAAACATATTAAAATGATCATAAACATATTTAACTATCGATTAAAAATTATTAATTTCCCTAAAAATATGATAATTATTTAATTTTTATTATTCTGGATATGTTATATAATGACCCCTTTGACCATAGTTGACCAACAAAAGTTGTTTGGACACATAATCTGAATTTCGTCAAAAACACTTACAAAAACGTATTTGTTTAATTAGTGTACACAACATTGTAGTAAGTAAAATAAAATTAATTATACAAATTATTAAGGTTATAAATAAAGTGCAAATTTTACATAAGTTTATTATACATGAATTTAATGGACATTCACCTTAACAGAAACATGAGTTAAAGGATTCTTATCTCATTTTTATTTCATGGGTCATACATAATTATTGTGTTCCTAATTTTTTATATATGGTTTACATACTACATCATTGAAATATAATCACTTGAACCCTATTTTATTCTGGTTATTTAGATATTTTATTTTATGATTATCGATTATTTGTCATTTGATTCATATTTAACAAATTTCATCTCAATTCCATTTCATTATTTTACATTGAATTTTTATGAATTTATTATTGTTTATATTGTTAATTTATTGACCCTTACATGATATATATATAATTTCGTTTAATATATTGATATTATAACGTTCATTTAATTATATTTATTCATGAGGATATGATTTTGAATGTTTTAATGTTGTATGGGACACTTTGAAATATCTAAAGACAATTTACCTCATCTACAAAATTAATGACCATTAAATGGTATTTAAATTATAGGAAATTAAACAACCATTATTAAATAAACCATTTCATTTTATATACTTATCTATGGCCATATCATGTGTTTGTACCATTTTCCACTTTTTGGTAATAATATGTTTTTTGAAAATGTTTTTTAGAGAACCTGGCTTTATTTCTCTCTTTAGTTTGAGAACATCTTTTATTATCTAAAAACCATGTTTTATTAAATGTTTTTCAAAAAAAATTATTACAATTATTTGGTAATTACATATTTACCCTTTTTACCAATGTTTCAAAGGATTTTTCTTATTTATTTCTTAATGATCCATTTTCTATCCTTTTTTCATTCAAAAGAAATATCCTTTTTACCTCATATGACATTTACAAAATTATCTTCCATCATTTCATTGATGCATCCTTCTGAATGTTTTTAAAAATTTATATTAATTTAAAAATATTTCAAAATAAAAGGATATTTTCCTCAATAATATTTTTTAAATATATTATTTTATATCATCATCAACAACAACCCATTATTTTACTCTATATTGTGGTATATTGTATTGATTACATCCTTATCCATCCTCTAGATGGTTTATGATTTTTTTGGTCAATGATATTAGTCACATTCTATTCCATGACCTATTTGTTAATCTCCTTGAAATATTCAATTTCTTATGGTCCATGACATTGAATTTCCAACAAAATTATCGATTTCATCTATCATGGGTATTACTATTTCATAATTTTCATACCATTTTAAATATATTTTATACATTACGAGATATTTTATTAATCTGTATACATTATTCAATAATGATATTTGATATGAAAATTTATTTATATGATATGTTAGTAATTCATTTTACTTGAAATAAATATGTTGGGGGACGATTTAGGGAAGCTCTATTGGTTGAGAACTAGTGAATTAAATCCCCCCAATGCAATCATAGTCTCATGAGATAAATTTGTTAGACAAATTAGAATGGTTAAATTGTCTTTTGATATTAATGGTATCTTATGCCTAAGAAACATGAGTTCTGAAAAATAATTATTACCTTTATTGGGAATCCAGTTATTATTCATCCATGTGATTATTCATTGACATATATATGGATACATTTCATTTTCAGTTCATTGATTAAATGGATTTTGTTTCATTTTTATACCTTGAAATATTTATTTTTCTTTATCTTTATATTTTAATGTAATGTGGTTCCAATTTTTCATATCACTTATGTTATTAAATTTAGTTTATTGATTATATTCCATGTTTGGTCAGTAATTTACCTTTCATACATACTAATCATTTTTATTTAATAATTAATCCACTAAATTTTTCCCTTACTGAGCATTTGAGCTCACCCTTATTATGTTTCTTTTGAGAGAAATCTACGAAGATTACAATACAAGATACGTAATGATTTACATGATGAATTAGAGTTATCCTAATATTATTTAATTTATAAAGAATAAGAAATTTATTTTTTCATCTATTTATTCATTTTTAATACTATACTCATTTATTTAATTTCCTTACATAGACTTCTAAACTGATCTGTCCATTAGGGTTTTATTCATTGTAATCATGCCAATTTATTTACTAGTAGACACGATATCTGGGATATCTGGGGTTGGGTTACTACATTTTTATCAATGGATGTTTATTAGATACCATGTGACATAGATTTATAAAATCCATGACGAGAGAACATAACCTTGAGGTAGAATTTGAAGAATTATAGATTAAAGCAGTATAATTTTGGTAAAGAATATATTATATGGGTCATCCTAGAAATAAATCTCTCTCTAGATACAACATGTGTATATGGTTCTAGAATAGATATACCTTGGAGTAACAACTCCAATGAGCTTTTCTGGGCCGGACTTGAGGTAACCTGATACACAACCACAATCCCTACTGTGTACTTGGTTTGAAACTCTATGGGGATATGAATTGTGTAATAACATTTTTCCGCACAAACCATTATGAAGAATTTGGATACATAATATGTTACCTAGGTTGTGCCTATAGAGTTATAGATTGAATATAAGGTGTTAGGATATTGAATTCCATCTAATTATATTATATATAGTCCCCAGATCAAGCAAAGACCGGTGTGGAAATAAAATTGATGAGGTATTTCGGTATTGAAGTTTTTTTGAAAACCGTATTTGATATTCTATTTTAATATTAAACTAATTTCAATGATATTGGTCATATTTAAATTTGGTTGTTATATTAATATATTTATTGACAAGGAGAACCTATAATCCATGTAAAACTAATCAAATATGGCAAAGCTGGCGGACATGAACCCATAATAGAATGACGATAGGGGTTTCATGACAACCATTAACCTATGAAATTCCCTTGTTAAATTTCCTTTTTTAGTTAAATAATTTAACATGTAAATATTAATGATGAAAATTTTCAAAAATTTATGAGGATTAGAAAGTAATTTATTTACCATATCAAATTTGAGATATATTTAAAGATAAATAGTAATACCTTTCACTCTTTTATAGGTCATAAGATCCTTTAAAAATATCTTTTAGTGCTTCAGGCATTCAAAATTTTTGTTATTGGTAATTATATTGTTCCAGAGTAAAGGGATGTGTAATAATTTGATGGAAACATAAAAAAATGAAATGATTGTTCATATGATATTGAAACATATAATGTAAGAACTTTTCGTTATATTCTAGGTCAGTAATATAATTACACAACATTAGGAAATGAATTTGAAATAATATTATTGTCCAAATTCCTATTTTTTTGGGGATCTAATGGATTTATAAATCATCAAATATTTGTGGCACTACGACCCTCATCATCTCATCGATCATTCGCTTGTTCATGATTGATAACCTTATAAAATACGAATAAATATTGGCCTTTTTCATCCATGAACTTGTCTATACATTACACTAACTTTCTCCTACTTGTAGAGAGAGTAACATTGTATTCCATGTGAACATTGTACTTTCCAGTCTCTCTTTTATAGAGGATTCTTCATAAACCCTTATAAAAATGCGCGATTTCATGAAAAAAGGAAGTATCAAACAATATTTCACCATGATCTAGTTTAATTTGTGAGAACACAATTTATTTAATGTTGGGAGAAGTTGGTGACCTGAAAAACATAAGTAAGAATCCTGTATTTGTTAGTGTGTATGACACATGTCACCAAGTGCGTAAGGTAATATAATATCCAAACAATTTATAATATATTTACTATATAATATAGATTATAATTATTTCAATGACTAAAACACCATTTTGTCTTTATTTACACACAAGAGATACCTTCCTCAATATCATGCATTACATGCAAGAGAGACCCTCCTCAACAGCTTGCTCTATATGGAACATCGAGTCTTACAAAGAAATAATCTATAATTAATGAATTATTAATTTAGAAATTGATATATAACATAGAATTATATATTAACGGTTATGAATCAAATTAACGAAAATATGAATATATATGGTTTAGACCACTAAAGTATTGGTTATAAATAAATTATAAATGAATATAAGTACCAATTTAATATTAAAAGGATATTTTTATTAAAAAATATTTTTATGCTCAAAAGCTATTTTACACTAATAGATTAAATTAATTATAATTAGTGATTGATATTAATGTCATAACTACATTACATATTCAATCAATTATAATTTATATTCATCTAATATATTTCTTAAGCATAGTATAAGTGTAAAGCCTATATGTCACATAAAAATTTATATTTTTATTAAGTCATTTTTGTAGCCTTTTAATGGGGAGGCTACTTTGAATCATAATTTTGAAATTTTAATGAATTTAAATTTATAAAATAAAATTCATTATTGAATTAAAAATTTCAATATTATATTAGGGTGAATATTTTTGTATTCTCCAAAAAACATCAATTGTTTAGTGAAAATTGAAAAATAATGTGTTTTAGTTAAAAACTACCTTTCAATTTAATTTTTTATAATGTTAAAATAAATAAAAAAAAATTTTAAGTCACATTTGATCAAATATACATATATGAACACAATGCATTTCATTATAATGATTTTAAATTTTTAATTTCAATATAATTAAATAAAAAACTTTTGATCATTTTCTACTAAAACCAGTTAATCATTTTATCCTCGAGATTTGCATTCATCCTCATTATTACACTTCTATGATTGATATTTTTAAAATCATAAATATTAAATTTTAATGAATAAAATATTTTTGGTCTAATATTATCAACTTAATTATTGAAAAAATTGATTACTAAATGTGATTAAAATTTTTTACAGTGATTAAGGTGTAATCCTGCTTAAAATGGAATAAAAGCTTATCTTTAAGGGACCAAATGTCCTAGACACTATTCCAACACCTAGTGGATGGAAATATTTCGTCCATTAACCTTCCTCTGAAGAGTGTTAGTGGGGTTTTATGATTATTTTAGGTAATAACATGTTTTCACCTTACTTGTTTTCATGAATACGAAGTGCATCATTTTCCTTCCCTATAAAAGGACACCACCTTTACCCATTCCTCACACTTCTCCTACCTATTCAATTGGAAAAAGATATAAAAATATTTCCTACTAGAATCCCTTACCTAGAACTAAAATCCACCATTTAGGTAGAATAATTCCTTGGATTACATTTGTTTTAAACTAACAAAAGTAACTCAATTAACAGGAAATTTCTTTTCTCAATCTCTCTAGTTTCATTTCAATTATATAACCCCTAAAATCTAATTATTCTATAATTGTTTAAAATACCCAGTTTCCATAACAAAAAATGATTTTTGTGCTCATATTTTACCCACACATACACACACCACCATCTAATGGGTAGAAAACATACATTTTTCATTTACAGTGAACTATTGGCTCAATAAACGATGATTGTTCAAATATTCCCTAACTCCTCTAATGGTGTCCATTATAATCTAAAATCTATATATATATATATATTATATTATATTTAGTGTGTGTTTATAATTATTTAATTCTTTTATTGAACATACCTTTATTACATTCAATTGTATGTTAATCTGATAATGTCACACCCGACTTTTTCAAATGATTTTATTTTTTTTATCTTGGTGTCGGGTGTTTTTTCTAATGTTCTGGTGAGTCCCGATTCAAAATTTTGGATGTTTAGAGATGTTTGTGGGCTCTAGGTTGGTGTGAAAACATTGTGAATCTTAGTGGAAGTCGTGCAGACAATTTGGTTACCCGTGCTGTCATTACTGAAGTGAGAAGGGGCCACCGCACGACCCGTGCTCTGTCGACTGAGTCGTGAGGGGCGTCGACGCAACTTCCCACCCATAAGGTTAATTAAATTAGGTGGTTAGGTGATGATGTAATGAAACCATTCAACGTGACAATGTGGATATATATATATATTATTAGAGAATGTGTTATAAATAATTTTTGTTATTATTATATTTAGTAATGTTTTATTATAATTATTACTATAAATAATGTCATAAAATAAATTATTAGTGTTATTATAGATTTACCATTACTATTATTATTTTTATCAAAATTTTATTCTTATTATTAAGGTTTTTTTCTTATGAGTATTTTTTATTTATTGATATTAATAATTTATTTTATTTTAATGATGATTTTATCTTTATTTTCTTTTGTTTGTTGTTTATTTTTAGGGTTTACCTGTGTTCGGTATAGGAGGCACCCCCCTCTTTTCTCTCCTTTTCCCCATCTCAAAGGCCTCACCCTGCCTACTTGTAAGAACCCGGTTCTTATTTTGAGGTATGGGCTTCCTCTTTTTCCTTTTCCTTAAGTCATTTTGAGAAAATATGGAAAATGGAGAAAAATCCTAAATTTCAAAACTACAAGCCCTGTACTTTATCCACAAGTCGTGTACTTTTGGTAGTGTTGGGATGAGTACACGGGGCGTGTAGCCTTGTCTGCAACGAGGGGTTTAGGAACCGATTGCACACCATGTAGTGGTACCTTACATGCCCTCTAGTCAGTCGGTAGGCTTGAACAGTAAGGTGGTGGACTCACCGCCAGCTGGGCGACATTACACACCGTGTACTCAAGAGTACATGCTGTATACTAAGGTCGATGTGTGAACAGTGTGTCAGTGCCACTAAATGAACAGTTAAATGAAATAAGTACACGCTCTGTACTTTTTTTCGGCTAAAAACAGGCAGTAGCTTCCTCATTTTGCAGAGGAGGTGTTTGAGCAATTTTTGAGCAAAGGAGGAGGCTGGATCTTTGAAGATCCACAGAGCATTCGTCTGGAATCTGTTTCGGCTTCAGAAGATTTCATTTGGAACCGAATGGGTAATCCCTCTCCTCTCATGGTACCGTTCTTACCAATTCTTCTCCTAATGTATGTTATTTATGTTTTAATGGGTTTTGTTCTTCGTTAGATCTACACCGTTCTTGGGTGTTTCGGGAACCGACGTACGTGTCTAATGCCCGTTGGTGTATAAGGTAGGTGGTGTGGTGTTTAGTTTTCCAACTGATGTGTGTTTTTTGCGTTTTCGTGGCACGAACCCATGTTGGGGTGTCGTGTGGCTGAGCTCGTTGCTATGTGTAATGCCTAAAATTGCATAGGTGATTCAGTTGTTTTAATAAAATGTTGGATGGGATCATTTCTTGGATCCGGAACCACCCCAAGGGTGTGTTCCACTATTTAGCCGTTTGGCCAGGATACCCGAGGGTATGCTTTTAAAGTAGTAATTGTAGAATTTCATTGAGATGAATTTCATGATACTGCTTGTTACCTGTTGGGAATGGCTCGGTTACCTCTTTAGCTCGAGGGCATTGTTGTGATTTGCCTATGGGAACTGTACTATATTAGCCTGAGGGCGTGAATGTTTTAGCCCGAGGGCTGTCATTATTCCGCCTGAGGCCAACCTTTCATGTCTGAGGGCTTGAATTTTGAGCCTGAGGGTGACAATTCCTACACCTGAGGGAAATTTCTATTACGCATGAGGTAAATACCTACGGGATGGATTCTATATGGCCCGAGGGCAAGCCTGAGGGTGTGGTTACTTTTTTAGCCTGAGGGAACAGTTCTTGTAGGCCTGAGGGCTTGGTGCCGTTGAGCATAAGAATTTTACTAAATTAAATAAATTAAATGAATAATAAAATGGAAATTAAATTGTTATGTTAGTTACTTTTTAGTACTTCTTACCTTATTGCATTTTTCTATTGCACACTATTTTTTCATGCTTACACGCAGTTGGGCATAGGCCTTTAGTGGGTTCCTACTGAGATATATTTCTCACACCCTGTTTGGGTCATGCTTTTCGGGCCAAATAGATTATGTTGCAGTAGGTGTAGATAGGGGTAAGAGTCCCTATACAGGTACTTGACTATTGCTGAGGGGTAGGAGGGCATGGGATGGATCCTAGGCTCACGATGCCGCTGCCAGCTGTTTTTCTTGTTTTTTGTACTCTGTATTTTGTTGTACTGCATTGATGTATAACATGTTCTGGATGCTTTCTTAGAACTTGAAACATGTAGAATCATCATTTACATAATTTTGGTTATATCCACTTATGTAGTTTATTTCAGTTGTGTAAGTTTACTGCTTCCACTGTCATTGTATGATTTATTTAAATTCTACTATGCTACACATTGACAAATGAGGGCATAGATTCCCCACTATCAGACCTAGGCCCTCGCTACTAGATGGCAGCCTCTGGCGTTTGGGGAATTGCACTTGAGGTCACGTGGCGAGCCGACCTCGGGGCACCCATTGCATGGCACCCAGGTCTGTGATGTTACAAAGTGGTATCAGAGGGGTTTCTTTTCATTGACTTACTATTTGGAGCCGTAGTCAGGGATAGGATGGAACGGTAGTGGGTAATAATATGTGTCCGAGCGTAGCTAACCCATGTACAGGGAAATGCCAGTCTACCTCGTATTTTCATTATTTTGATTGTGCAATTTTACGGTTGATATGTTTTCACCGTTGGGTGACGCACTTTGAGATTATGAAGTTTATATTTTCTCTGTGGGTTCTATTTAGTTGCAACCCAATGAGATGAAGTTATTCCATCTCATGCATCATATAGGCTCATGCTAGATATCACATGCCATGTATAGTTTCCATACCATGTTGGTACATTAGAAATTCACATGCTATTGTGATAGTTGTTGTGCTAATAATTGATAGCTACTTGATAAATACCTGCCTTGTGATATGGTATGTTTGTTTGATCTTGTTTATAGAATGGATGCCAAACTTTGGTTTTTTGGGAGTATGGGCCCCCATTGACCAAAATTTGGTGGATCATGGACTGTTTATTGGTTATAACATAGATAAGATGTCAAACATTGATTCGTGGGGAGTATGGCCCCTCACGAATCGTAATTTGACACATAGGTGTTGGTTTTTAGTATTTTATGGGTTTCAGGGAAGTTTCTGAGGCATACTATCCGGAAACCCAGTATACACGCCCTTTAGTATTTTAATACACGCTGTGTATGCTCTTATGTTCGGGGATAAAATGAACATTTTGAGTACACGCCCTGTACCCTGAGTACATGCCATGTAGTCTCTTCCCGTGTCACAAACCATGTGGGAGGTGACACGGGGTGGGGAAAGCCTTGATTAAAACATGTCGTGTGCCGAATGGACACGCCGTGTAGTGTGACCCAGAGTCCGGACGTGTAACAAACAACACGGTTCAGTGAACTCCATGACAGAACACGCCGTGTCAATAATAGACACGCTGTGTAGTGTGACCTGGGGACTCGGCCATGTGGCTAACAACACGGGTCGGTGTCACCTCTCCTCGGACACACTGTGTACCTATGGGACATGCCATGTAGTCTTGTCCGAGGACAGACCATGTGGAGTTAGTCATGTGGATGGGAAACGGGATGATGTACACGCTGTGTGCGGGTGTAACACACCGTGTGGTGTAAAGCTGAGTAGACGGCTGTGTCACAGACGACACGAGCAGTTGGAAAATAACACCATACATGCCGTGTAGATATTATACATGTCGTGTAGTTTTGTTGAACAGAATTCGTGTGGCTTAGCCGTGTAGAAGGACCTGGGTAGGGGATGGGAAGTCATGTACACACTGTGTAGTCATTGTACATGTCGTGTAGTCTTGTCTTACAAATTTTGAAATGCATTCTTCCTCTTGTTCCATGTGGTTATTTTACATTCAGTCTTAATAATATTGAATCCGAGGCATGATTTTGAACTTGTAGTGTCATTCCTCCTAGAAAACCATGAGTTGTTCGCCAGGAGAGCGGCGACGATTATACTCTGGAGATTGTGAGCCATGGGCTACCAATTGATCCACCAGCAAAGCCAGATGCAGTTCCAGCTATTATACTGGACACAGGCGTGGAGGCGCAGTTCCGTGAAGGCTTATTGAGGTTCATGCAGACCTTCCAGGGATCACTGTAGGCTGCCACATCTATGGCCGAGCTGACACGTATCTTTCAGCAGTAGCATCCGCCTACGTTTTCACGAGATGTCAGACCACAGGATGCAGAGTCTTGGCTAGGATCGATGCAGACTATTTTCGAGCACTTGGAGATGCCTCCATGGAAAAGGGTAAAGATCGCGACTTACATGCTGCATGATTCCGCCAAGAGGCGGTGGGATGTTACCACCCACCCAGAGCATCACATGGACATGGTGTGAAAAGATTTTCATATAGTCTTCTTTGACATCTTCTTTCACAAGACGCTGAGGGAAGATAGAGCTCGAGAGTTCATGAATCTGCAATAGGGCGCTATGTCGGTGATAGACTACTCGGCTCATTTTACAGAGCATCAGCGTTTTGCACCCTTGCTGGTGGGTGATGAGACATTGAGAGCCAGAAGTTCTGAGGATTGTCTTCAGTATGACATCCGAGCACTGATAAATGTTTTCAGGATGCCTGATGTACTCGCGATTGGGAACCAGGCATTTATTATGGAGAGGAACCTGCGGGAATTGAGTGGTGTGGGACAGGGCGGTTCAGCACCAGTTACTGGAAATATTTCTACTTGCAAGAGGAAGAGAAAGATGGACTTCTCTCATGGTGAAATTACCAACCAGGTAGTGTCTTCAGGTGGCCCGATCAGGTGCTACCGGTGTGGCAGAATGGGGCACAAGAGAACATAGTCTCCACGAGACCCATTTGAGTGCCGAGCTTGTAGCAAGATGGGTCATCTATAGAGATTTTGTAGGGTGTTTCTACCAGTGTCTAGGGAGATGGGATCTGTGCAGACTCTACATATGGGATAAGGACTAATGGATTCTTACCAGTTAGGGAACTGGAATACGCCAGGGCGTGCAGGAAGTGATGGTGGTCGTGGCTGTGGTTTCCAGACACCAGGATCACAGAGGCAGTAGGGCATGACAGCTTAGGGTTGCCAGGCTGTGTCGTAGGGCCGCAACACTGGGCAGGCATATGCAGTGCGATAGACCCAGCAAGAGCAGGATCCCGAGCCTTCTACAGTCAGAGGTACTATTCTAGAAGCTTCTGTCTTGTCTTCAATAATTTTTTGATACGGGTGTTATACATAGTTTCATATCTGTACTCGTTGTTGAGAGCCTTGGGCTCGGTGTTTCTACTTATTCTGATATCTTGACGCTAGACAGTCCGTTGCGGACTAGGAAGGCTGGTGTGTGTTAGTGTAAGGAGTTTCCCCTTGAGGTTGGAGGGTGTCACTTCCTTTGGGACCATTATTTCGTAGTGATGATGAGCTGTGAATTCATTCTCAGGATGGAATGGTTGGTTCCTTTTCAAGCCTTTGTAGACTGCTATCATCACAGGTTGCGTTTCATGTCACCAGAGGGAAAAGAGTTTCTATACAAGGGAGAATGGGATGTTCAGGTGAGTCAAGTTGGACTAGAGCATCATGGGTGAGGTAGAGTCACAGCCTAGATTGTGAGTTTGTATCTGGATGATCAGGGGACTTGTTAGATAGATTTCCCTCCAGTGGTTTATCGTTTCATGGATGTCTTCCCGGATTAGTTTTCGGGTCTACCTCCAGAGTGTGAGGTGGATTTCTCTGTCATGCTTTTGCAAGGAGCAGCACCGGTGTCCATTCCTCCTAATAGGATGGCCATGCCTGAGTTGTAGGAGCTCAAGAGGTAGTTAGACGACTTACAAAAAAGGGCTTTATTCGATCCAGTACATCTCTATGGGGTTCTCCGGTCCTTTTTGTGAAGAAGGCGGATGGTACCCTCAGACATTGCATGTATTATTAGAAGCTGAACCAGTTGATGGTTAAGAACCGATATCCCTTGTCGAGGATTGATGATCTGTTTGATCAGCTACGTGGAGAACGAGTGTTCTCGAATATTGACTTGAGATCCAAATATCATTAGTTGCGCGTGAGACCATATAATATACCTCTCACAGCCTTTAAGAGTAGGTATGGTCTATATGAGTATACGATTATGCCGTTCGGACTCACGAACGCAGCAGCAGTTTTCATGGATCTGATGAATCGTGTGTTCCATCCGTAACGTAATTATTTTGTGGTAGTATTCGTGGAAGACATCTTGGTGTACTCTCAAACTCGACATGACAATGCCACCCATCTTGACATCGTATTGAGTACACTGAGATAGCATCAGCTATATGATATGGTCTCGAAGTGACTCTTTTTGATGGACCAGATTCTCTTCCTGGGTCATATCATCTCAGAGGCAGGATTTCCAGTAGACCCAGAGATGGTAAGAGCAGTAGTTTCCTGGGAGAAGCCTAAGAATGTGTTTGAGATACAGAGTTTCTTAGGGCTGGCTGGTTACTACAGATGCTTCATATAGCACTTCTCCTGCTTAGCAGCACCGTTCACAGGTCTAACTAAGAAGGGTGTGTATTTTGTTTGGTCAGAGGCATGCGAGATAGATTTTCAGGACCTGAAGGGAATATTGACATCAGCACCGATCCTGATACTCCCAGAGCAGGGGTAGATCTTTACAGTTTACTGTGATGCATCAGGTATTGGTATGGGAGCCGTTTTGATGTAGGGTGACCGAGTTGTTGTGTACGGGTCTTGGCAGTTTAGGCCACATGATAGAAATTACCCAATGCATGATCTCAAGTTGGATGTAGTTGTTCATGCGTTGTTCTATTAGAGACATTATCTGTTAGGAGAGAATTTTGTGGTTTTCATCGACCACAAAAGTCTCAAGTATATCATTACTCAGCATGACCTGAATATAAGGCAGAGAAGGTGGGTTGAGTACCTATAGACCTTCGATTTTGAGCTTGCCTACACACATGGTAAAGGTAATGAAGTAGCTCATGCGCTGAGCAGGAAGACTCAGATACAGGCATTTCATGAGGCCAATACTGAGTGAGAGCTTATGGCTTTTGTTCTCTGAGATGCATCTGGAGGGGCATGACAGTCAGGGGAAGACATATCTTTCCTTGTTAGTTGTGACTTCTACCCTCATGGATAGAGTGAGGATGAGGCAGCTATCGGTTTCAGAAGGCCTAGTTCTATGGGAGTCTCTGGCAAGTGAGGACCCTCCTCCCAGTTGGACGATGGGTGATGATGAGGTTTTTCATTTCCATGCACAATTATGTGTTCCAGGGGATATACACATGGAGCTGATGCGGGAGTTTCATGTTTCAGCTTGGGCAGTTCATCTCGTGGTTAACAAGATGTACCTTGACTTGAGGCGTTAGTACTGGTGGCTAGGTATGAAGAGAGAGATAGCTAGTTTTTTTACGAGGTGTTCCACCTCTCAGCAGGTGAAGGCAGAGAACCAGAGGCCAGCTGGGCTGTTACAGCAGTTACCCATTCCAGAGTGGAAATGGGATGCTGTCATGATGGATTTCGTGAAGGGATTGTCGGGGTCACTTTGAGGCAATGCTGTCGTGTGGGTTATTATTGATAGACTCACTAAGGTAGATCACTTTTTGCCGATCAAGGAGATATTCGGTGTTGACGAGCTCAGAAGGCGGTATGTTTTAGAGATTTTACGTCTTCATGGAGTCCCTCATTCTATCATTTTAGATAGGGACGCCCACTTGACGTCTTGTTTCTGGCACTGTTTTCAGAGGGCGCTGGGAACTGAGGTACTTCTGAGCACATCATACCATCCTCAAACTGTTGTCCAGTTAGAGTGGATGATACAGGTGCTACAGGACATGCTGCGCACATGCGTCCTAGACTTTGGGGGATCTTGGGAGAATCATATAACCTTATTTGAGTTTTCCTGTTACAATAGTTTTCAGGAGACTATTGAGATGGCACCATTAGAGGCATTATATGGTAGGCCATGCCGATCACCTTTGTTTTGGATAAGGGCGGGTGAGGCATCTTTACTGGGGCCACAGCTCGTGTAGGAGACATCTGAGCAGGTCCAGTTGATTTGGAAGAGGATGGCTACGACGTAGTCTCGTCAGAAATCCTAAGATGATCGCCACAGACGACCTTTGGAGTTCGTGGTCAGGGATCAGGTTTTCTTGCATGTTTCGCCGAGGCTGGGACACAAGCGGCTCAGGAGACAGGGTAAGATTTCACAAAGGTATGTGGAGCCATTCGAGATTCTGGAGAGAGTCTGGCTGGTTGCCTATCGGTTGCAGTTACCGCAGCGGTACTGATCCATGCACGACGTCTTCCACGTGTCTCAGTTGCGTCACTACCATTCATACACGTCTCACACCATTCAACCAGAAGAGGTTGAGCTGCATCATGATGCGTATTTTGAGGAGCATCCAATACGTATCATTGACAGGAGCACAATGTTTCTCCAAGGCTGGTTAATTCCTCTCGTACGGGTGCTATGGTAACATGGTCAGGTGCAGGACGAGAACTAGGAGCGGGAGGCCGACATACATGCTCAGTGGCCAGAGCTGTTCGGAGCTTTATCTTCGCCACCATTGGAAGTGCAATTTGGGGACGAATTTATATGATGGGGGGAGATTGTAACAACCCGGTTCTTATTTTGAGGTACGGGCTTCTTCTTTTTCCTTTTCCATAAGTGTTTTTGAGAAAATATAGAAAATGGGGAAAAATCCAAAATTTCAAAACTACACGCCGTGTACTTTTTCCACACGTAGTGTAATTTTGGCCGTGTTAGGATGAGTACACGGGGAATGTGGCATTGTCAGCAACGAGGGGTGTAGGAATCGACTACATGCCGTGTAGTGGTACCTTACACGCCATGTAGTCAATCGGTATGCTTGAACTATAAGGCGGTGGAGTCGCCGCCAGTTGCGCGACAGTACACGCCGTGTACTCATGAGTACATGTCGTGTACTCTGGTCGATGGGTGAACAGTGTGGCAGTGCCGTCAATGAAAAGCTAAATGAAAGAAGTACACATCGTGTACTCAGAAGTACATGCCGTGTACTTTGTTTTTTTGACTTTAACCAGGATGTAGCTTCCTCATTTGGCAGAGGAGGCGTTTGAGTAATTTTCGATCCAATGGAGGAGGACGGATCTTTGAAGACCCACTGAGTGTTCTTTTTGAATCCGTTTTCTCTTCGAATGATTTTGTTGGAACCGCACGGGTAAGCCCCCTACTCTCCAAGTACCATTATTACCAATTATTCTCCTAACATATGATATTTACGTTTGAATGGGTTTTGTTCTTCGTCATATCTATGCCATTCATGGGTGTTTCGGGAACCGATGTTCGTGTATAACGCTCGTTGGATTATAAGGTAGGTGGCTTGGTGTTTAGTTTTCTAACTGCTGTATGTTTTGTGCATTTTCGTGCCACAAACCCATGTTGGGGTGTCGTGTGGCTGAGGCCGTTGATATGTTTAATGCCTATAATTGCATAGGTGATTAATTTGTGATAATAAAATGTTGGTTGGGATCATTGCTTGGATCTGGAACCACACCAGGGGTGTGTTCCACTGTTTCGCATTTTGGCCAGGATACCTGAGGGTATGCCTTTAAAGTAGTAATTATAGATTTTTCTTGAGAGGAATTTCTGGTTACTTCTTGTTACCTATTGGGCTTGTCCCGGTTACCTGTTTGGCCTGAGGGCGTTGTTGTGATTAGTATGTGGGCACTCTACTGAATTAGCCTGAGGGAGTGACTATTTTAGTCCAAGGGTTGTCATTATTCAGCCTGAGGGAAACCTTTCGTGCCTTAGGGATTGACTTCTGTGCCTGAGGGTGACACTTACTAAGACTAAGGGAAATTTTTGTTACGCCTGTGGGAAATAACTGCGGGTTGGATTCTGTACTGCCTAAGGGAAAGACTGAGGGTATGGTTACTATTTTAGCCTGAGGGCACGGTTCTGGTTGGCCTGAGGGCTTGGTGATTTTGATAACAAGATTGTTACTAAATTAAATAAATTAAATAAATAATAAAATGGAAATTAAATTTTTAAGTTAGTTACATTTTAGTACTGATTACCTTATTGCATTTTACTATTTCACACTATTGTTTCATGCTTACACGTAGTTGGTCATGGGCCTTTGGTGGGTGCCTACTGAGATATATTTCTCACACCCTGTTCGGGTCATTCTTTTCGGCCCAAACAGATTACGTTTCTGCAAGTGTAAATAGAGGAAAGAGTCCCTATACAGGTACGTGACTGTTGCTGAGGAGTAGGAGGGCATGGGACAGATCCTAGGCTCGTGATGCCGCTTCCATCTGTTTTTATTGTTTGTTGTACTCTGTATTTTGTTTTACTGTATTGATGTATAACATGTTTTTGCTTCTTTCTTCGAACTTGAAACATATAAAATCATAATTTATATACTGTTGGTTATATCCACTACTGTAGTTTATTTCCGTTGTGTATGTTCACTACTTCAGCTGTCGTTGTATGATTTATTTAAATTATGTTGTGCTATACTTTGACAAATGAGGGCATAGTTTCCCCGCTATCAGACCGGGGCCCTTGCTGCTAGTCGACAGCCTCTGGGGTCTAGGGAAATGCGCTTGAGGTCACGTGGAGAACTGGGCTCGGGGGACCCATTGCGTGTCACCCGGGTCCGGGACGATACACTGCTGCGCTACATCTCCACCGTATTGCCGCCTCCCCATCTAGCCACTACACTCTGCCCTCCCCCACCATCTGACGGTGCTTCCCCATGTAGCGCCCTTTAGCTATGCACATCGGTGTGGCGTCCCACGCCTTCCGCTCCCCATTTATGCTCCACCCAGTCAAGTAAGCTCGACCAATGCACCTACCTTCCTGTTGCGCAAACCCCACACCTCTCTCGACCTCTTTTGCATGCCACACCTGCATAACCCTCTCGTCCTCTCTTCCAGCCTCGACTGACCATGCTCCAGTCTGACCACCTCCCTCGCAATTACCTCCTCTCCCTTCCCCTTCCCTTGCACCCTGTTTTTCCTCTACCTAGAAGCCCGCACAACAAATAGCAGGTTACCCCTGCTTCAGTCGCAAAACAGTAGTCTGTCCGGCCTTCTGACCCTACAACACCCCATCCGAGAGACTCCCCCTACTATTTTACATGCAGCGTGAACTACTCCGGGTGTGACCCAGCTACCCCTACCTTTCGTTAGTCTGCTCTCTCCTCTTGGTTTTCCTCCTTCCCCCTGTTGCGACCCAACAACCCCTGCCCCATTGGTAAGGGTTCGTGGAAAGTATGTTCTTTGAAGAGGGTTTAATTTTTCCAAAAATCATATCTGTTGGGGGTCAATCTTGTTGTGTAGGGGTTAATAATGCTTCTAGAGAATACCATTGAGGTTCAAATGTGATCGCAGACTAGTCTCGGGCATGCGTTGCCTTTTCACCATGGAATTTAGCTATAAACCCTTAGCACGACACAATTAAATTTAGGTTTTCACTGAATTCTTATTTAATCACTACCTTTAGTTGTTAATTAGTGATTTAGTGTTTTTTTCATTGTTCTTCTTGGTGATACGTGGTGTATTGGTTCAGTTTCTTCAATCTTTTGTTGTGAATTTGATCATAAAATTGTTTTTTTAAATATGTTTATGTTGGTTTCTGTGTTTCAAGTCACAGTATGCTTTTCAAAAAAAAGTATAATATTTTTAATGATTTATTAAATTACATTGATGCTGCGAATCTGATTTTGGAAAATTATTTTGGCGCACATGCATTTAAATGCTAATTTCATTGTTTTGTGTGTTTTTTTTCTGGTTTTCCACTCATAGGGTTTTCTTGAAATGGACCGGTGGCTCTTTAAAATTATTAGCGAATTATTCTAGCATTGGATGGTTTCTATAAACACATTATAGGTTTTAAAGGGCTTTAATAAATATTATTGACGGTGAGAGTTGTGTTTTGGAAACATACCGAGGTTGTTATTTTGCGCCGGTTGTCCATTTTCAAATTGTTTTAAGTCATTGGTTATATGTTTTTAGATGTTGTGCAATGTTTTCAGCGTGCTGTCAAGGTAACCCCATGAAACCCCAATCATCGGCTTGCGCGTGCTTGTATGTCGTTGTGAGATGTGTCATGTCGCCATGTTTGAGCTACGAGTTGAGGTAGGTCCCCCAATTCAGTCAACATTAAATTTAGAATTTATTTATTTCTTGATTTTTTATTAATTTTAATAAATGAGAAAAAATATTATATTATTGATTTTTAAATGATTATTTTGTGTAAAAAGAGACGTTTATTTTATAACGAACACTTGAAACATTTTATTGATGAGTGGACACCCAGTATTGAAAAAATGCATGTTTGGCCTTTAATCATAATTCATGGAATTTCAAATGTAGAACTAGTTTAAAAGATAAATTATTTCTTCTGAACAAGTGTTTTGGGTTTTCTCGATAAATGATGATTTTCTTTAAAATTGGTGAAGTCCTGTTTGGATCTTTAATAAAATAAATTATTTTGGAAAATCGACTCTATGGTGATCTTTGGTGTGTGTTGATTGCATGAGGTGTATGTGATGTTTGTGGATCGTAACTGATTGATTTACATTTTGGGCACACCCCTTTTTATTTATTGTGTTAACAAGGGAACCTAGAATAGTGGGTTAATCTTCTGAGAACTATTGCTGCTCTAGTTTATATTACACATTAGATAGTGGACCCTAGTACAGATGACACTCTACTATGGGATTGGGCCCCTCAGTTAATCTATGTAGGGAAAAACCAGGCTTTAGGTCATTATGACATCCTCGAGAGTAAGCATGCCTTCAGGATGAGTCATATGTATAGTATGTTCTGGATTATTCACGAGTTCCTAGGTTCGACCCATATTCTATTTAGTGTTTATTTGTATGTGGCGGAAGGTTGAGAGGTCTAGTTCGGTTGCTGGCCCATGTGTGCCACATTTTTTTTCATTTCCCTTAGTGTGTGTTGTGTGTTGTATTTAGTTTTACTTTGGACAAACAACTAAAATTTGGATTTCTAAATTGTTCATAAAAAGGTATTAAAATGCAATGCACCTATTTATTTCAAACACTAAACTTGTTTTTATTTTAAAAAGGGAAATGGTCTATTACTTGTTTCAGAAATGAAAGTGTTTGTGGAAACCAATATTTTATATAATTTAGTTAAAACCTAGAATTGATAAATTCTATTTTTAATGGTATGTGCATTTGGAATAGAATTAGTCGGGCCAACCTACTGAGTTTTAATACTCACTCCTATAGTGTTTTCCCGTTTTTAGCATTGCTGCAGGTTTGGTTCGAGCATGATCTCCATGGGAGAGAGTTGGTTGTGGACTAGTGTGCCACTCTCAGAGTCGCAAGGAGTATTGGTCGAGACCAGGTTAGTGTACTTTATTGGTATTTAATTCTTTTTAGATTCATTTTATGTACATTGTGGTATTCTAATTTTTTGCTGCTTTATTTAGTTTTACTAGGAAAAATCATTCCCATTTGCCTTCTATTGATGCCCTTGCACTTGTCGCCAGCCCGAAAGGATGGGGAATGCCTCTCGGGTCATGTCGTGGGTCGACACAGGTGATCGGTTCAGGGTCGACCTGGGATGGTTCGTGAAAAAATGATATTAGAGGAAGAAGGCTTCTGAAAAGACGTTGTTTTTAGAGTGCCCATCCTTATTTGGGGTTGTCACATTATAGGGACTGTAATTGTTGGGAGTCGGGGTTTTCGAACGGGAAGGACGTCATGAACCCTTGCTCATTCTGAACATCAGGTTACCATTGTATGTTCGTGTTTGTCAATTTATTTTCATTCTTATGCTTTGTTTGTTTTTGGGAAATGAAATGGGAGCCACGCATGTGACCTCTTTGAGCTTGCATGGTCTGGAAAGACTTATGGAGATGTGTACTTTACCCTATAATGCTCTCAGTGACGATGGTGCGACTGGCGTATGGCCGCCAACAATATGTCTGAGTCACCCATCATCACTAGTTTCCCCCTAGTGAATCACTTCGGTTTTCCTTCATTCTGAAAAATTGTTTTGTAAAGTTTTATTTTGGAAATTGTGAAAATTTTAAATTGAAATGGAAATGACCATGTTTTGATTTTGGTCTTTTTTCCCTTGTTCCTTAGTGTTCACCCGCACGATGGTTTGGTGGATTCCCAAGGTGCAGCTTCGGGTGGTGCGCCCCTAGCAAATCCTCTAGTTGATTAGCCCATAGACTATGTTCTGGAGTTTTGGAAGTTGAACCCTCCTCTATTTTATGGAAAAGTGGATACTCTGGAGGTAGAGGAGTGGTTTCAGAAGATTGAGAGGAAGTTCAGTTTCATTGGGTTGCCTGAGTCGTTAAAGGTGATGTTTTCTACCTTTATGCTTGAAGGCCCAACTTGGAAATGGTGGAAGTTCATGTCTCGGAATAAGCCCCCGGAAGATCTGACATGGGATTTTTCCAAGTCATCGTTCATCCAAAAACACTTCTCTGAGTTGAAGAAGAAGTGGAAGAGGATGGAGTTGTGTTATCTTCATTAGGGTGTTGAATCGGTATTGGAATTCTATAAATGTTTCATAGACCTAGTTCCATATGATCGGTGGATTATTGAGAATGATCTCGAGAAGGCTCGACAATTTGAGTCTATACTCTGACATGAGATGCGATCAAAAGTGGAAGAGATCATCCTAACCACCTTCTCAGATGTTGTGGGGAAATTCTTTTTTGGCTGAAGATGGGTTAGCAGGAGGACATGAGGTGGTGAATCCTCTAGCTTTGGGAAGCAGTGCAGAGGATGGTGATAAGAAGAATGAAAACCGACCTTATGCTAGTGGTGCTGATTGAGGAATCAAGAAGCCTTTATAAATTCAATTGTCTTCTTCACATCGCAATTCCATGATCTTTCTATAGTGTGGTAGGTAGGGTCACAAGAGGCCGACGTGTCCGAGTGCTCTGAGACCCTTACACACCTCTAGACATTGGTGCCACCTGCAAGGATTCTGCTGTGGTGTTTCCAAGAATAACTCTAAAGATAGACCTGGCTCGTCGAAGGTCACCTTTTCCCATCAGCAGGTGTAGGGCAATGTTTGTGGATTAGTTTGAGGTCTTTTCATTGTACTGTTTCTTGGTTGTAGTAATCGTCTCCTGTTGCATTTTTCGGTGATTCTTTTCTTTCAGTTGTATGAATGGTTGTGGTTGAACCTATTTTAAACTTTTATTTTATTGGTAGTCTGTTTGGTGAAATTCTGGTTTTTTTGTTGTGTTTGGGAATTTCTGAAGCCTAACTGTGAAGCAGGAGATGCTTCAATCATCAGTGCTCCAGCCATAGGCCCTAGAGTGAAGTCAGTACATAGTCAGGAGAGCCCCAATGGTGAAAAAGGGCATTTGTTTATCCTTTTTCCTTATTGTTTCATTGTTTGTTCTCTTCCAGGGGTGTGATGTTGTTTATATAAAAGTAGTGGTATTTTTTATTCTATACCAGTTAGGACCTTCCTCTCCCTTCACTACCCTTATGGTGGGGTTTTTTGTCTATGTGGAATGTTTTCAAATTCCATTAATCTCGTCAGTTCTTATGGTGGGGAGACCCATAGCGGGTTCTACAAAGTTACGCCTAAAGTAATTTAGAGTTATCCCAATCCTTATAATGGGGAGTCCATTCGGGTCACCACATGTCAGTATTAGAGTTTCATTCCATGTATCATTTGGTGGTAGGTGGTCTCATGCAGAACCACAAAATCTTGAGTTCGTCCTCTCATGTAAACATTGACATTGGAGTACACCCAATGGTTTTGTTGGACTAAGGTTATGTGAATAAGTGTTGGGGGTAGTTTATGTTTGTTTATTCCTTGGTAGAAATAGGAGGTTTGTGTTCTTCTTGGTGACGATTAAGGTGATTGTGTTTTAAATGAAGAGTTGTGTGTCATGTGTTTTCAGTGTCAGTTTGGATCGATCAGCTGGAGGCACTTAAACATTCGTTGGTGGGCGACACTTGATGAATTTTATCTTTGGGTCTTGATCTTTTTGTGGCTTTCTAGTGGTGGAAAGAATTATTGTGGGGAGATTTTTCACACCCGACTTTTTAAAATGATTTTATTACTTCTTTTTATCTAGGTGTCAGGTGTTTTTGCTAAAGTTCCGGTGAGTTCCGATTCAAAATTTTGGAAGTTTGGAGATGTTTGCAGGTTCTAGACTAGTGTGCGATCACTGTGTGTCTTAGTGGAAGTCGTGCAGACATTTTTGTTACAAATGCGTTCACTGCTAATGTGACTAGGGGACACCGGATGACCCGTGCACCCATGACTGAGTCGTGATGGGCGACCGCGCAACCGCCCACCCATGAGGTTAATTAAATTAGTTGTTTAGGCGACGATGTAATGAAACCAATCAACATGAAAATGCAGATATATATATATGATCATTGAATGTGTCATAAAGATTTGTTGTTATCATTATTTTTATTAAAGTTTGATTATAATTATTTGTATAAATAATGTCTTAAAGTAAATTAGTAATGTTATTAAAGAATTATGATTACCATTATTATTGTTATCAAAATTTTATTCTTATTATTAAGATTTAATTCTTATGAATTATTTTTTTATTTTTATTATTAATTTATTTTATTATAATTTTAATTTTTATGTATTTTATTTTCTTTTTTGCTTTATTTTTAGGGTTTACCTCTGTTGGGTATAGGTGGTACCCCCTCCTTTTTCTCCTTTTCCCCATTGCGAAGGCCTCACCCCGCCTCTTGCGCTGCATCTTCACCATCTTTCCGCCTGCCCATCTGGCCACTGCCCTCCGCCCTCCTATATCATCCGACGGTGCTCCCCCTATAGTGCCCTTTAGTTATGCACATTAGTGTGGTGTCCCGCTTCTCCCGCTCCCCTATCTCTTCATCAATAGGTCCAGCAAGCTCCACCAGTACGCCTCCCTTCCTGCTGCGCGAACCCCCACCTCTCTCGACATCTTTTGCATGCGACACCCACATAACCCTCCCCTCCTCTCTGTCGGCCATGACCAACCATGCTCCGGTATGACCACCTCCCTCACAACTACCTCCCCTCCCTCTCTTTCCCACTCACTCTGTTTTGCCTCCACCTCGTAGCCTGCACAACCAGCAGCATGCTGCCCCTGCTTTAGTCACAACACAGCAGGCCGTCTAGCCTTCCGACCCTAAAACACCCTATACGAGCGACTCCCCTACTCTTTTAAGTGTGGTGCGAACTGCTCCCGAAGCGACCCAGCCGCCCTTGCCCTTCGGCAGTCTGCATTCTCCTCCCGGTTTTCCTACTTACCCACGACACGACCCAACCATGCCTATACCTTCAGTAAGGGTTCGTGGAAAGTATGTCCTTTTAATAGAGTTTAATTTTTTCTTTGATCATATGATTTGGGGTTCAATCATGTTGTTAAGGTGTTAATTATGCTTCTAGAGAATACCGTTGAGGATAGAATGTGATCCCGCACCAGTCTTGGGCGTGCATTGCCTTTTCACCATGGAATTTAGGTATGAAACCTTAGCGGGTCACCTTTAAATTTAGGTTTTCACTGAATTCTTATTTTATCGCTACCTTTAGTTTTTAATTAGTGATTTAGTTTTTTTTCATTGTTCTTATTTATGATATTTGGTGTATTGGTTCAGTTTCATTAATCTTTTGGTGTGAATTTGACCATAAAAGTGTTTTTTAATAGGTTTATGTTGGTTTCGTGTGTTACAAGTCGCAATATTCTTTTCAAAAATTGTTTTATATGATTTTTAATGATTTATTAAATAACATTGATGCTGCAATTAAGGTTTTGGAAAATTGTTTAGACACACATGTTTGTAATTGTTAATTTTATCATGTCATGCTCTTTAGTCTAGTTTTGCAGTCTTAGTGTTTTCTTGAAATGGCCCGATGACTCTATAAAACTATTGTTGAATTATTTTGGCATTGGGTGGTTTTTGTAAACACTTAGAGGGTTTTAATGGGATTTAATAAATAGTACTGATGGTGTAAGTTGTCTTTTGAAAACATAATGAGGTGGTTCTTTTGTGCTGGTTGTCAATTTTGTATTTTTTTTTAAGTTAGTGTTTATATGTTTTTAGTTGTTGTGTATTGATTTCAATGTGTTGGCAAGGTAACCCCACCAAACCCCGACCATCGGCTTGCGCGTACCTGTACGCCTATGTGAGGCATGTCGTGTCGCCGTGTTTGAGTTGCAAGTTGAGGTAGGCCCCCCACCACACTCACTAATAAATTTTGAATTTATTAATTTCTTGATGTTTTATTAATTTTAATAAATGAAAATAATATAAGATAATTGATTTTTAAATGATTATTTCGTGTAAAAAGAGCCGTTTATTTTATACCGAACACTTGAAACAATTTCTTAACGAACGGACACCGAGTATTGAAAGAATGCCTTTTTGGACTTTAAACTCAATTCACTGAATTTCAAATGTAGTTCTAGTTTTAAAGATAAATGATTTCTTCAGAACAAGTGTTTTGGTTTTTCGCCAGAAATGAAGTTCTTCTTTAAAATTGCTGAAGTCCCGTTTCGAACTTTAATAAAATTAATTATTTTGGAAAACCCACTTAGGGATGATTTTAGGTGTGCGTTTATTTTGTGAGATGTATGTGATGTTTGTGCATCAGGACTAATTGATTTACATTGTGTACACACCCCTTTTTATTTCTTTTGTGGACATGGGAATCTGGAATATTGAGTGAATCTTATGAGAACGATTGGTGCACTAGTTTAGATTACGCACTGGCTAGTTCCCCCTAGTACGTATGACACTCTGCTAGGGGATTGGTCCCCTCAGTTAAGCCTTGTAGGGAAACACTGGAATTCAAAGCATTATGATGTCATAGAGAGTAGGCATTTGTTCAGGATGAGTCACATGTATTGTACGTTCTGGATTGTTTACAAGCTCCTAGGATCGATCAATGTTCTATTTAGTGTTTATTTGTATGTGGCTGATGGTTGAGTGGTCTAGTTCGGTTTTTGGCGCATGTGTGCCACTTTTTTTCCATTGACCATAGTGTGTGTTGTGTATTGTGTATAGTACTCCTTTTGACTAACAACAAAAATTTTGATTTTTAAATTGTTCGCAAAAAGGATTTAAAATACAATTCACCTTGTTCGTTCAAACACTGAACTTGTTTTTATATTAAAAAGGTAAATGGTCTATTACATGTTTTAGAAATGAAAGTGTGTGTAGAAACCAGTATTTTATATAATTTAGTTCAAACCTGGAATTGATAAATTCATTATTTCGTGGTATGTGAATTGAGAATATAATTAGGCGGGACAACCTATTTAGTTTTAATACTCATTCCTATTGTGTTTTCCTGTTTTTATCTTTGTTGCAGGTTTGGTTAGAGCTTGCTCACATTGGGAGAGAGTTGGTTGTGGACTGGTGAGCAACTCTTAGAGTCACTAGGAGTATTGGTCGAGACACGGTTAGTGTACTTTGTTGGTCATTCATTCTTTTCAGAGTCATTTATTTACTTTTTGGTATTCTACTTTTCTGCTGCTTTATTTTTTTTTACTGGGTGAAATCATTCCCATTTGTCCACTATTGAATCCATGGTGCTTTTCTCCAGCCCGGGAGGATTGGGAAGGCCTCTCGGGTCATGCCGTGGGCCGGGTCAGATGATCGGTTCAGGGTCAACCGGGGTTGGTTAGTGACAGACAACATCCTTTGAGGAAGTGTAGACTACCACCCTCACAACATTGTGACTCGTTCACACTAAACATAGAACATATTAATGACAGTTTGTTTTAACATTTGAGAAAAAAACAACCAAATGATATTAATGAAATAATTACCTTTCTGTATATATATATATATATATATATATCATTTTCTATATTACCCCTTCACACAGTTTAAAAGAGATAGCATCACTCGTGGACATGTGGAGAACCACCTCCTCTGTAGGATGTGATTACTTTTACACCAAAAGTTTATATATACTATTTAATAAGATGATATTTTATATATAATAATATTTTTTTAATTATTATAGTTAATTAATTTTTCCACAATTATGGTTTAAAAATAAGAATGTTACTAATTCTTACCTACGATCTACCATCTCCATGATTGTAACGTATTCTCATTTTCATAACCACATTTAATAAATTATAAAGAGGTATAATTTTGAAAAAATATATTAATTGTTTCTTGTTAATGATTCTTGATATGTTATATAATGACTTCTTTGACCATAGTTGACAAAAAATATTTGTTTTCACAAAAAAACCGAATATCGTCAAAAAAACATCCGACATAAACCTAATTATTTTGGTACTATAAAAAACATGGTAACAAGAGTATTAAAAGTAATTAAAAACATGAAAAGGGTTTGAAAACAAGTGAAAAGTTATCATAACATTATTATACATGAATTTAAATGGTGTTCACCCAAATGGAAAAGAATGTAAGGTATTCTTTTCTCATTTTAATTTGACGGGTATAATTAATTATTGTGAACATAAATTTCTGTCTATAGTGTACATACATACACATTAACATATAATATCATGAAACCTATTATATTTAGGGTATTTAGCTATTTATTTTAATGATTATCAATTTTGTGTCATTTGATTTATATGTAATGAATTTCATCTCAATTTCATATCATTGAGGTATATTGTGTTGTTATAAACCAAGTTTAATATATATGGTGTGTAAAATACCCTTTACATGTTCTAACTTGAATATTCATAGAGTTATGATATTATAATTTTCATTTATTTTTATTATTTTTTTGTTTATGATTTTTAATGTTTCAGATGGGTATTAGACACTTTGAGATGTTTAATGATTACTTAACTCATAAATAACATTAATTATATTTTAAAGGAATTTGAAATCAAATAATTATATAACCATTATTAAATAAAACCTTTTATAATACTCTAGTTATTCATGATCATTTCTAGTGTTTTAACCCCTTTTATACTAGTTGTTACTAAGATATTTTTAGAAGTTGTTCTTCTGAAAACCGAACCTTATTTATCTCTTTATTCAATGAACTTGTTTTCTTCAAAAAACCTATTTTTTTAAAGGGATTTAATGACATTTATTAAAATTATTTGGTAAAGTTATGTTTACCCTTTTTTCTTCTACCAATGTTTTAAAGAAATGTTATTGTCACTTTCCTAACAAGGAATTTTCCAACCATTTTCCGTACAAAAGGAATATTAATTTTACCTCGTACGACATGTACAGAATTATCTACCATCATTTATTTGAATCCTCCTTCTCAATGTCATTAAAAAGGTATATTCAATTAAAAATAATTTCAAAAAAAATTATATTATCCTCAATAATATTTTTAAAATGTATTCTTTAATTCCATCATCAACAATAACCCATTATTTTACTATACTTTGGTGTATGTGTAATTGATACAATCCATAACATTCATGTAGATGGTTTATGATTTATTTGGACAAATATAATATTCACATTCACTTCCATAAATACTTTTTAGCCCCCATTAAATATTAAATCATCTATTACCATTGTAAATTTAATTTCCACTAAATTATCCATTTCATTTAACATTGATATTAATATTTCCTAAATCGTATACCATTTTACATATGGTGTCTATGAAAAGAGATATTTGATAAATACTTATACATTATTCAATATAGCTATTTGATAAGGAACATTATTTATTTAATATTTGAGGAATATGTTGTACATTTAATACATTGGTTGTGGATAGTTTATGGAAATCATTACGGGTTTGGAAATGAAGAATGAAATCCCAACGAAGCATAAGTAGTCTCATGGGATGAAATTGTTACTCAACTTGGAAGGGTAAAACTGTACTTTGATGGTAATGATATCATGTGCCTTGGAAACATGACCAATAAAAATTAAGTATTACCTTTATTGAGAATCTAATTATTATCAATCGAGGATATTTTTTATCAACATATCTATATATACATTTAATTATATCAATATTGACTAAATGGTATGTGTTTTTGATCCGTACCTTTCCATATCTATTTTTCATTATCTAGTTATTTAAATGGTTTGTATTTTTAGTTTTCCATATTTTTTGTGTTCTTAAATTGTAATTATTTTTTTCATTGCATGTGTTTTCAGTTGTTTAGCTTTCCATAATAACTATTATAATTGACTTAATATTTTTTCCTCTCCATATTTACATTACTATACTTTTAAGATCACCCTTATTATGTTTCTTACCCTATAAATCCAATAATTTTACTAAGAAATACATGTAACAATTTACTAGGATTATTAGTGTAATTCTCAGAGTTATTTATTTAGATAGAATAAAAATATTATGTTGTAATCAATGTATTCATTGGTAATACAAAATGCATTTTTGTATCTAGTTTACCAAGACCAATAGACTGACCAGGCCATTGAGTATTGATTCCTTATAATAATTTAAATTTATTTAATAGCTGACTCTACCATCGGGCTGTTTGGGGGTAGGTTGCTACACATAAAACAGCCAATAATACCAATATTCATAAGATATAAAAACTAAAATCTCACAGGTACACATAAAAAATTCAATATCACATCTATTAAGCATAAAATTTATAACTACATATGAGGATGTTGACAAAAAAGGAATGAAAATCCAACAAAAATAGGTCCCTCTCTATTTAATTACATAAATTTTATAATTCAAGTCAACATAAAAAAATATATAATTTAAAATTATTATGCACTTAAGGTTTACTAATATTCTCGTAGCCACAAAATATTATTAAATGAACCACATCCATTATAACAGGTTCCCTATAATAAGAAATATCTATGATTTTCTCATGTAAAACACACCACTGGGTTATAATTTATTAATAAAATTACCTTCCAAATACTGCTCTCCAAAAAATCATTACATATCCAAAATCAAAATCCAAACTCATTTTTTAAAATATTTTTTGTTTCAAATAAAAGATATTTTAGAAACAAGACATTTAAATGATCAAAACCTATTATAATCTATAAAATTAATTATTTTATTCAAATATTTGGTGTTTTTAAATAAATTGATGTAAACTTTTTAATCAGGAAATCATTTCTTTTCATGTAATTTTATCATACGATAATTCATTCTGTCAAATTTCTTCAAAAACAATATTTCATTTAAAATAAGAGATATTAACATATTTTCCATCTAATTTAATAACATCAACAATTTTTTTATTATATCCTATATGAATATTTTATTGTACATAGACTACATGTAATTTTATTAATACACTTCATCAGACAAACTAATAAACTCAGAAAACATGTTTTTAAAATAGGGATAAAGGATCACACATAGGAATAAAATATCATTTCATAATATAGAAATGATTATAACAAACTAAACATCAAATGGTAAAGAACTATAATTTTAAATAATAGAGTTTAACATAAAATACATGAATCGTTATCAATAATGAAAATAAATTGTAAAACCACACTACATTTCAATCATTGCATCATTAGTCATGAAACTAGTGGTGTGATTTGAATTAAAATATATGGGAGAATAGGTAGTGTGCTTATAAATTTTCATAATTTAATAATTATATAATTTAACTATAAAATTGAAAAATATTTATATAATTCCTTGAAATTATAATATATCATTTCCTTTAAAAAATAATTGTTCGATGATCTACATGAAATAACAAAAAAAATGAAAACATGATATTTTTTTATAATTAAAAAACTAGTATTGAATTAATTTTAATGAATATGAGTTATTTCTTAGTGAATTATATCTACATAGAATAAAAAGGAAAATTTAAATATAAATGAAATTCAGTTACATTACATAAAATGACTTAAAAGATCATTTAATTATTTGAAAAGTAATTTTCTAAAAAACTGACTTTTATGATATAAAAATTTATATTTCAAGGAATATATGAATAATGATATATTATTTTTGATATTAATAATTTAATAATAATTTTTTTTTATTTTTCTGAAATAAGAATATTAAACGTAAATATCACAAAATGTTAATTTCATACAATTACAGGGTTGCATAATATTTTATAATAATATTCATCATATTAATATAGAAATTTCATAAATTTACATTTTTGATATTTTATTTAGAATCTTTAATTCATCATATAAAAATGTAATTATTTTGTGTATTTAAATCTTTTTCTAAAAGGGTTCTTTTTTATTCAATATTTTGTTTTCCCGAAACATTAAATTTATATGTCTATATATATAACAATGAAATAGAGGTTTAAAAACCAATTTATGTAATAAAATATTAATTTATGTTATAATAATATGAGATTTAATATATTAAATGAAGTTAGAAATCCCTCGTCCAATATTTTAATGAATAATTAAAATAATACATTAATTTAAAAATATTTTTTCCATTTTTCTAATATTGTTTTTTATGTTATTTAATTTTGAATATCATTGAATTTTTAATTTAAATTTTTCATTAAATCAGTTTTTTCATTAAATTATTTAACCAATAAAATATAATCTTATATATTAAATTAAATCTTAAAATGATATTACTCTGAAAAATGTTACTACATGATTTTTTATAATTAACATTTTATAACTATAGGAAATTTAAAATATGTAATAGGAAGAATAAAATTAGTTTCAAAGGCCAATCACAATATTATCCATTAAAATTAAATATTAATTTTAGAAATTAACAACCGTTGTAAAAGTAAATGAGGGTAAAAGTTAAAATAAATATACATTAAACAGTCAATCATTTTTAACAAGATATTTTTAGGTGAATTTCTTCCCAAAATCCTTTTTATCTCTTATTTTATCCACATTTTAATTTTATATTTTATTAAAAATGCATGGATTACTAAAAAAACTACCCTTTCTTTCCCTTATAAAATGTGACATTTATACAATTTAATGACTGAAAAATCCTTTGAATTTACTCTTAAAAAATATAAAAAAATTCACTGAGAACCCTCTCTATGTTCATAATTATTCTTGTCTCCATTAGTTATCCCAAGGAATTAATTTCCAAGGATAATTCCAATGAAAATTCAAGTCTCGAATGTGATTATTTTCATCTACTTTACTTTTCCTCTTATTTATCATCCTTAAAATTTTATCTAGATAAGCTAATATAATGGAATTTTTTAAATTTATGTACTTATATGTATCTATATTATTATTATTTTCAATGTTTATTAATATATCTTATCCATTAGAAAACATAAAATAGTTGTTCGCACATTGTGCAGACTACCACCACCAAGACAGAACACATATTAACTTCCTTCCCCTCCCTACAATGTTGGATATAAGGATAGAATTAAAGGATAAAGAAAATGATAATTATACTATTAAGGTTATTTTATTATAGGTTAATGTACATTTTGAATGTAATATCAGTGAACCATCATCATTAGTTTAATAACATAAAACACAAGAACTAAGAGGAAATTAATATCTTAAATTTTTTTTTCATGAATTTATAGGTATAATTTTATACCCCAATTTCATTCCAATAATTAATTATCACAATATAAAATATAAAAAAATACCATTATTCTTCTTGGATAATTATATAATTAAATAAAAATCACATAATCATCCCTAAATGCCACTAGGTTCATGTTCGGTTCAATTTTACCAGCTACATAAATAACTATATTCATTTACGTCATGGGTTATGATGAGAACATATTTAATCATTAAATATTTTATTTTATATAGATAAATTTTTTTGATGAAATTAGTTTAATATCATTATTTACGTCAATTATTATGAAAATAACTTTAGTTTGATATGAATCACCAAAACATGATCATCATCAATTTCATCTTCATTATAAACAAGTAAAACATACATGAAATGAAATTATACCTTTGTAAAATATCATTTAAAATCTATTACAGTAGATTATATTTTCTAATAGTTATGGTATTTCTAAAAATAATAGATAATGACATCTAATTTATAAAACTAGTTCAAAATGATAGAGATTTTGACACATGGTTTAAAAAATTGGTGAATACAAACTATTAGTTATAAGTATTCAATGTTCGTAAATGAAAATCCTCCTTGATTTTAGTTATGAATAATTAAATAGGTTATTTATTTAATGAACCTAATTTAATTATTCATATGTTTTTTGAATGTGAAGAATATATCAGGAAAATACGAGGGTTTCATCATCTCAAATTCCGCACATTGAGTCATGCTTGTATTATAATCATGAGTTAATTTAGGGGTTGTATATACAACCAATTGTAGATATCATATAATGATTTATTATTTTATCATGAAATATTATGTTCAATTTAAATACTTCCATTTCAAGTTGTTTTTATTAAAAAAATTGAATTCATAAATGTTTTCATAGCCTTAATTCTAATTTTTTGATACATATTATAGTTTTTTAACCATGATTTCATTGTATAGTGATTAAAAATACAATTTATATATTTATGTCATAATTATTTAATTTCATTTATTTCATAAGCACAAAATGTAACCCTATTTTATTGGATGTTTATTTCCATGTTTCAGTGAGATTAATGATTTTTGGAAACTAAACATTAATTTATTGAGTTATGATTAAAAAATGTTTGTTATATCCATCTATATGATTATATTATATGTAGGTTTATCATTTTATTGGTATATAAATTCCTACCACATAACCCCTTGGATAAATATTTCCCCATCTTGGGATATATTCTCCAACAACCATCCACCTTCTTTATATAAACTGTTTTTGATCTTGTTATTCTAGTATTGACATAGTTGTATAGTCATTCCTCTAATTTTTTTGAGCATAACATTTAATATAATTTATAATGGTTGATATTGACCTATAAAGTATTATATTCTATTGTCATAGTGAAATGTAATAGCATTCTATATTATCATATTTCTATACACATATTTATTGGAAAGTCCACTATGTATTGTTTAACTGTCCACCTTCCAGAGGATGGGTTATGCTCATGTTATCTATTTTATTGAAATATGGATAATTATAACCATTATATATAATATTATTACAATATTGATTGTTATTTCAAAGTTTAATATGAAATTTTTAGCTATAAACATTCTTTCTAATTATGCATTTGGAAAGTTTTTCATTCTATTGACTGGGGGAAAATTATTGGAATTGTTTATTGATACTCATATCCAATATTGATTGAATCTATATATAATTTCATTATTTATCAATATTAAATTAGTATGGTAATATTGGGTAATAGGGCACTCATGTAAAGGTATGGATGTTCTTGATGACTGTTATAGTAAATGTATTAAACACAATTAGGTGATGGGTGGGGTTCAAAATTATTTATCCCATCGATTCATAAACAAGTCTCCTAAGTCAAAATAGGTTGGGGTTTGTTGTATTTTACATCATGTAATATAAAATTATCTAAGAAAAGACATTTAATATTGGTTTCTTTATAAAAACCATCCAATTAGGTTTACCCTTTATGAGGTGAAAATATGTGAAGATAGATATAGACACCTACTTACCACCTTCATTAGGCCCCAGGTTGAAGACTAACATACATAGAATAGTAAACACACAGATGAGATACATTAAACACCACGAGAAAACATGATAAATATAATATAATCACCAACCAAATCACTCTTAAAAACAAATATGAAATAAAATCTAATGTGAACATATTTAATTACTTGCATGAACTACTACAACTACAAGGAATGTTTTCATGTACGAAAAGAAAAGGTAATGAAAATGATGACCACAAAGCCAAATTATCACTTGAAAATCACATGATGATCCTAACCAACTTGATTTGAATGCAACCTCGATGAACTAAAAGAATATATTTTTATATACATATGGAGATTTTAGGAGAATACGCAGTAGGATCCTCCTTAGAGACTCTCATAGAAATTTTAATGAAAGAAAACTAAATAATAGTGAACAATTAGTGAAACTAACTTATTACCTAACCTTGTATAATATATTCCAAACATTACAATGGATACTCTCACTAATCATTTATTACATGATCATATAACATAATAAATAATATCAGTGGTACCCAGCTACCTCTTCTCTGCCGGTTTACTACTCTGACCCAAAATCACACGTCTTGATTATCTCTATCCAAAAAGAATAGTTATTAGACTCCATGATGAATAAAAAAATCTGAACCTTCTACAAAACAACACCGCATACACATAACCAATAATAACAATGTAGTTTTAGGGATCCACCACAACATGAATAATGTGTATCATTCAGTGGGTAATGTACCTCTATCCATCATATCACATTCCCCCTATAAAGAACCTAAAGACAAAACAACCTATAAATGTAATACCTATAGTATTCCAAAAGAAAATATATCCAGAATACATGAGATTGAAATAAAAATAAGGAATTATAACCCTCTACACAAATATATATGGAAAACTAACTTTCATTCATACCATCTCAAGTAATTACCATGAGAATAGAGTTGTACAAAAAGGGTTTGCTAGCCTTCCATCCTACCAATAGGATGTTAGGGAAAATACCCACATGGATCAAAATCACTACAGTGTTGGTCTCTATATATTACATGGGGTATTATAATGTTAAAAAATAAGTACAAGATATTATATAGATCCCAACCACACTATGTATATAACCTAGTCTCACACATAATGGCAGTTGACATCTCTTGGTCTCCCAGCTACAACGGGTAAAACCATATATCCTATAATAACAAAACCATTAAATAGATACATTAAATTACATTAATACTTTTAATTACTTGTACATTACATAAATTAATTAATTAATCATTCATTTTCCAATAAAAGTTTCCACTATACATTTCATTATCATTACATCAAAGTTCCATACCTTCTCGGATTAAGAATACCGAGTCCACGACTTATCAGAATAATAACCTCATCGTTGCATCTTAGAATGATCAAACCCCATGGGATAAAAAAGTTATTCATTTATTAACATTATCAATTTCCATGTTACCAATAATTTCCATAAAACATATTATTCTACAAAACAAGGCATATGACCAAGAACATCCATCTACCTCAAGTAGTGGGAAAAGCAATGCAAATAAACAAAAAAACATGGCTGTCATCCATGAAATAGATTCAAATAGTTATATAATATTCATATCAGTGAGAATATTATCTTCAAAACATTATGTCATCTCTAGTCTCCTCACATAGACCTACATGTATATCAAAATACATCCCACCTTGACAAGCATCAAATGCTACCATAAGAAGTGGTCCTCACCACCCCATTACCACAATAGTCATCAAGGATTAACCATCCCAAGACGAGATCACATTCATACCTCCCCACCCCCTATACCACAACATCCCTCTTGGATTAGTCATACCTAGATTAGATAACATCAAAAATTAGTATGAAATAAATTGAGAATCTATGATGTTTTCTCTAAAGAAAGGCATTCATCCTTTACATTCAATATGCCATCACGACCCCAAAAAACCGGAAACTAGAACATTACAAGAAAAGTAGAAAAATAAATCCATATCAAAAATTATATTTAATCTCACAATATCTTCATATTATATCACGAATTTACAATTTCATTTTTTCATTTTCCGATAGTAGGCATCCCCACAACCAATCCATCAAAATCTATAAAAAATAATTAATCAATTACATTAACATGAAATTAATTCATATAAAAAATCATCATTGTTATTTATATAATTATTCCATTAAATTTACACATAGAAGAAAAAATCATTTAAACATGCTCACAGTAGTAAAACTACGACTCAAAAGATTCATTATACATGCCACATTAATATTTTTGCTAATTAAATAACAATTAATACAGGAATTACATTCTTTAACAATTACCTTCATGAAAAACATGATAATACAAGAATAGAATAGATATCACACTATCTATAAAAAAATTCAGGCAATCCATTATTACGATACAAAACCAAATCATCTCCACATGATCAATATAAATTCTTTAATCTAGTTCATGTAATTATTTTGATAATTTCATTGGCATATAAGGGGAAAAATCATGGTAGCAATAAAATTTTACATAAATAAATAGATACTCATTGAATCCTTTACATTAAAAGGAGTTATTGACTATTTAAACAAGAAATGTTTAACAATGTGGATCCTGATCGCCTCTCTCACAAGATGTGAATCCTCCCGAGGATTCTATGCCACAACTGTGCCAACAAAGAACAAAAAAAGCAATTTTAGAACCACGGACCTCATGCTCCATCACATGGAAAAGAGGAACCATATAGAATAGATCAATTACCACAATATAATAGAGGTAAAGTATACTTTCAATTAATGATAGTTTGAAGGAGTGAATCTAGAGATCAATCCATGAATAAGGAATCCCCAAAATTAAAAATAGTGGTTTTCTAGGTTTCATAGGATTTTGAGAGAGATGTTACAACAATAGGTTTTGAAAAACATAAGATGCAAAAATAGATTAAAACATAGAGCATTGGGGTCTACATGACTTGTAATCCCATTTCACATTTCATAATCCACATTGCTTGTTTTTTTTTCAAAAATGAGTGTCCTTTTTATTTTTAAAACCCATATTTATCTCATGTTATGAAATCTACATTCATGTCATGTAAATTTTTACATGATGTTAAATATCCCCTTCTTCCATCTTTTAGCATCCAAACTCTTACAGAGTTCCATTGAGCCTCCTCCAAGAACCTCAGTCTTTGAAAATGAATAATGGGTCAATCTATATGGATCTAAGACCATACATTAGATACCTCTCAAAACATTCTAAAAACCAAGTATCCAAATCTAACCCTGGTAGGAAACCAAAAAGGGTCGTCCAGATATCAACCCTTCAAGATACCTGTCAGGGCTTTTTCCACCACAAGAGCTCAACCAGCTCCCCAAGGGAGCAGTGTAAAACCCCACATCATGCACAAATAGCTCAAAAAACACTCTCCCAGGGGAGATATATCACTATAAGAGTAATTCACAAAAAGAAACAAGATAATGCAATATCATAAACTAGAAAATTTCTACCATGAAAAAAACAAGCAACATTAAATGAAATGATATAAACATAAAATATCATTGTGTGATGAGCCCCTATCTATGAATAATTTTCCCAAGTACTCTCCCCCACACCATTATGCAACCACAAGACATAAAAACCAGTAGATGGAACACCCACACAACAAATTCTCTTGAAGGTCCAGGATCTCTATAGGTTTCAACTTGAAGGATGCATCATCATCAAAATAGACCTCACCCCAATCGATAATGTGACAGTATCCGTGAAAATAATGAAAGATCAATGAAATGAGAAAAAAATCGTGTATCTTTCTCATATGTGTGGGAATTTATTTCTAATATGTAACAACTACAAAACAATCTAACACCTTAAATGTCCAAAAAGAATAGGACAAAATGTTTACTCCACTGGCCAACACTTCACTACCCACAATGGGGAGTCACCTTAAAGAACACATGATCCCCAAATTCAAAAATTATTGGTATCATCCTTTGATCATCATAATATTTATGATGATTATGAGATGTTATTATCCTCTCGAGAATCACTTGAAAAATCTCTGTTGTATTCTGTATGAGTTCTGACCTAAGAATTGTGGACCCTTTTACCCAAGTCCAACACAAGAGTGAATGAAATTTTCATCCATGAAAGGTTTCAAAGAAACCATACTGATGGTGGAGTGAAAAATACAATTTTAAGATATCTTTACAAAGGCATGGTACTTCATCCAAAATATCCAAAATCTAGGATATAAGAGAGAAACAAGCCTTTAAGAGTTTGGATGGTCCACTCTATCTATCCTTATGTCTATGGATGAAAATTACTTATAAGTCATAGGTGAGAACCAAAATTATGCTATAGTCCTCTTAACATCCTAGAGGTAAGATAAGGATATAGATAGAAAATTATTTTCCTTGGGGATCTTTGGATTCTCTCCAACTTCTCTGAATACCGACTCGACAAATGATTCATGGAGTTCGACACCATGATCACAATAATGTTGGATGATTTCATCAAATGATCCTCTACCACACATATAGCATCATATCCTTTGTGATCTTGATGTTAACCAATAAAAAATTCCATTTATTTTTTCTCTCACTTCCACTGAGGAATATATAATTGCTGGGGAAAACAAAAAAGGAACAAATTTCTCAATATTAACCTTCTACAAGACCAAACATCATGACAAGAACATGGAAAATGAATTCTTCAACACAGGCCCCAAAAACTAATCCCGAAAACTTTATAAATAATATTCATACTAGGATGTACCTCTAGTGAAAAAATAGAAATCTCTTAGTCCCATCTAATTAATTTCCAACGGAATGAAAAAACAATCCTTGACACAACACTTGTTTTTGTTCATCCTGAGTGCAACTATTAGGGGCCTTGCCACAAACAACTCTGTCTTTCATGACATCCAACTCATGATATCCCAACTGGGACTCTTCCATGTGATACACAAGAGATTACTACACCGTCATATGAAAATGAAAACTAATTTCCCCAACTTCCCCCATATCTAGATCAAATGTGGGATGTTCTTCCATCACTCTCCAGGAATCATCATATTTACACACTTCATTACTACATAAAATACTATTGAGTGCATCGGCCATTAAATTCATCATTAAATGCGTCTAAAAAATATGAATGTCATAGTTAGGTAACAATACTATCTACTGACACTGGTGTATGATTACTTGATTTTGGGTGAAAACATAACTCATGATCTTATGATCTGTGAAGATGATAAAGTGTTGGATGAAATGATAATGTTCCTCAAACATTAGGGAAAACTCATCCACTAGTGGATTTAGATGGTGGGAGACATAGTTACACTCATGGGGATGTAATTTCTGAGACCAATATGAAATGAATGATATCTAATACATCAAAACGCAAACATACTCAAGACAAGAAGCATCCCAAAAAACCTCAAACTAAAATATTTATATTAAATTAATGAACTAGATTATTGGCCATCTATTCCTCAAGACACGAAAAAGCTATCTGAAACTGATCAATCCAAAGGAACGCATTTTACTTTATAGTTAATGCAGTCATATGAGATGCAAATAGAGACTAATCAAATATGAACCTCATATAATAGACTGCGAGACTATGGAAACCTCAAACCTCTAACACTATATTTTGGGCTCCCCATTATACAACTACTACTATCTTCAATGGATTCATAGCTACTCCCTTATGGGGTACAACATTCCCCATGAAATGAAATTCTCAATAATAAAACTCAGAAATTAGAATTATCCAAAACAATCGATCATGATAATGTACTCCCAAAACAACATGTAGATGCTCTGCATGCTCCTTATCATACATGAAGTATAAAAGGATTTCATTTTTTAAAAACACCATGATCATATCCACAACATAGAGAACCAACCATTCATTAACCCCATGAACACAACTTGATAATTATTTACACCAATCAACTTCCAGAAAAACTATTAATTCCATTGAAATCAAAGGAAATAAGTGTTTAGGATATCCAAATCCATTAAACGCATCTAATGGTATACAGAACATAAATAGATCTATGAAAAACAACTTTTTCCCTTAATTTTATCAAATAAATCATCAATCCATGTAATATGATAGTTATTATTCCCAATCACTTGGATCATGTCATGGTAATTGGCACACAACTACAAACATCCATCCACCTTGTTTAATAATCAATCTTGTCCATCCCACAATGACACAAACACCCAAAATGTAAGGACCTGACCCCAGTTTCCTAGAGATAGTGCCTTATTTGATTACGTTGGCATACATACAAGGACTACAAATCCTGAAGGACAGAGTAGTTTAGTATTATAGGAAAAAAGTTACATACATATGATCAATTTTTTAAATGGAAAGGAAAAATGACATTGAATTATTCCACTAGCAAAATCATGCCTCCTAGATTATGCATGAAGTCAATCTTCATTTACTTCTTCATATCCTAGGAAAAATGTAACATAAGAAAGGGGTGAGCTCAAATGATCAGTAAGAGTAAGAAATATAGTAGAAGATAATATAAACATTAGACATGGGGAATATTTGAAAACACATGCCTTTAATAATACACTTGACCACATTATGGCATAAATATGAGATGAATAAATAATTCCACAATAAAACCTAATCATGTGTATTATACAAGTCAAACAACCGCATGATCTTTAAATACTAGCATCATATTGAGGGATGTTCATATTCTCGACATTATGAAACATTTTTCAAGGCCTCATCCAAGACATCTAATGATTTAGGCCTTGGCCAAAATCCATATAACACACTGGGAAATGCCTTGGCCAATTCCACATCTATTTGTCTCATGAGACCTACCGATGCATCGAGGGCTATAGAGGGTCCCACCCATCACATAATAAGTCCAATTCATTCCTCCTATGAGGGGGGATCAACATAAACAACATATACATTCATATTGAAACTGTCATATAAAATGTAACTAAATTTCCCCAGTCATTAAACATAAAAAACTAACCATTCAGAATAATATATTGAATGGTTTTAGGATAGATCATCCATAATAGATTAAGTCATAAACCATTAAATAAAATATGGTAGATGACTTCATAAATGATTAAACCCAATAATACCATGGAATCAACAAGAGTGTTGAATTAGACAAAAACACTCTAATAAAATCATAAAGCAATTCTTGAGATAAATACTCGTTTATTTTGAAAAGAAGAGTTCTTTTCAAAAAATCTATGTATAAAACCAGATGTGACGTAAGATAATATTTTCATTATGAAAATTTTGTTTTTATAAGAATAATTTTTTCCAAAAATTGATATATATTTCCCTTGAAAATACATATGAATTTGAGAAATTCCCTTGTATCGGGCTGGTATTTTTTAAAAACAGTTTTTGAGAGATTTTATTAAAATATATAAAAATCCTGAAAATAGGGAAGGATTCTGGTTGGTGTACATATATAGTATACACACAAAAAACTTATGAAGAGTAAATAAAAATACATAATAATATCTTTGAGTAATGTAGATAATAAATGTAACTCGAACGAAGATGGATGTTCGGGTAGAAAACCCTTACACTTTGTAATCTAATGATTCGTATTCCCCAAAATTTATAACATAAAAATGATAGATATAATACCATGATGATAACTATATTCATGATATGTGACATTAATGGTCAGTATACATACACCATACAAATGTATTACTAGTGAATTTGGAAAATCTCATGAAAATTGAAGTGAGATGACGAAACCCTTACCTTTACTCCAAATGTGTTCCACTCTATAACTTAATATACTAGAATATGAAATTATAATTATTAATAACATTTTTAAGAACCTATTAGTCATATATTTAGTTTATCATAATTATGTTTAGTTAATTTATACCCTTATTTCTATGTTATTATATTGAATTTTGTTGTTCTAGGGTCTTCATTTCCTTTATTTTCATAATCGGTTCACATGTTTTTTACTAATGAAGTTCATATCGAATGGTTATAAATATCCAAGATTGGAATTAGATATTATTTACAAACATAAAAAATTGTTAGTGGTCATTTTTATCATTTGGTTACATGTAATGAGGATGAATCATTAGATGACACCCACCTCGATTATTCAGCGGTATTTGGATTATTATTACCTAGTTTTGTAATATAACATAATTATATGTAAATATTCTGGTTACTGAATATTTATTATCTTATAATACATATATTATAGTATGGTTCAACCATAAATATGATTTCATGACCAGTAATGAATAATAATTGACGAACGAATCTTCGTCGTCCAGGAAGGTTATATATTGGAACCTCATGGAAGTTGATTACTTTTATGAAAATGAAATGGAGGGAGTAAGAGTATTTATGATGGTTCTTTTATTCACATGATATAATTACAATAAATAGATGATCATAGAGTTACCATGATAATTTTTATATAGGAGGTGAGGAGAGGATAGAAAAAGAAGATAAATTGAAATGGAACCAAATGAAAAAGAAGGGTGCTTTACCTCTTGAAAGAACCTCATTGAGAATCTTCATAAGGGAAAGGGGTTTGGGACTTTGGGAAGAACAGAAGATTCTTGGATGAGGGGAGAGACTATGGAAGGTTAATTTGGCAGATCATTTAGGAGCTTCATTTATTAGAGGAGTAAATAGAAGAGTGACTGGTGAGGGTTTTTTATAGTGGAGGAGAGGAGTAAATTTTGAATATTTAATTCATTATTTTATTATCTCCTTCAGGACAACCAATATTGTTGTTTCATATGATCCCTAACAGTAAGAAGTTCATGTGAGTTCGAACCAAGTGGTCTTGCATCACTTGTGATGTCATGAATAGTGTATTGAACTGTTAATTTGAACATATGGTATTTCATCGTATTTCACTATTCATAAAAAATTCTAGAATTTCAGAAAAATCCAAAATATTTACCCTAACCATTTTTTGACATGTAGAATTAAAAAATCAACTCTATTTTCAAAATTAAGTTTCTAAATATTAATAATTTAATTTTTCAATAAATTAATAGTTAATTAGAAAAATAAAAATCTTAAAGGGCAATTAGTTTTATTTATCATTGAAAATTTAATTAAGATATCATTATTTTATTGCCTTAAGAAAATAAAATAAAATTAGTATTTTCTATTCATAATGGTCATATTAATATTCATATCACTATTCATATCACTATTCAAAATGGTATGTTACTATTCAAAAAAATCATGTTTTTTCTATCAGACTCAAAATGACATAATGATCACAACTCTAGATGACCAATTTTTAAAATTCAAAACATAAATGAGGCACAGTTGTGTTTAATGGATAGATTATAAAATTGCATTGTCTATTTATTTTCAAAACATTGGGGTGTTACATTATTCCCTCCTATGAAGAATTGAATCCTCTCAATTCATTTCATAACCACAAAATATTTCTCTCTGATGTTCTAACCATATCTCCCATCATAGAGGATCCTCATTTGCATTCAATGGAAAACCCAAATTGATTATTAACTCCACTAGTTCTCTACTGCTAACACACCTCAAACATATGGTGTTAAACTATTGCATATAACACTCGAGCTTCCAGAGGGAGGCTCGAACGGTGCAATTTTTGGAAATGTTTGAATGGACCGACACATGAAAAACTCACCAATCTATTTCTCAACTGAGGACATCAACGTCATACACATTTTTATACAGGCTATAACTGAGGAGTTGGTACATATAGGACGCACAAAGGTTTCCCTCCAAAGTAGCCTCTGGAAAACATAACATGGACGTGTAGTTTTGGCCTAGGGTGAAACATAGGAAATGCCCTTCATGGTATTTTCCACTTCTCTTGTACTGAGCCAATCGTGGCGTGGCTATGTAGTAGTAAATGGAAGCATTCCCTTGACAGGTGCGAAGAATATCTAGACAGTTTGTCTCTTTATATAGTTGTTTATACATCTTTCATATGTTTGCGAGAGGTAGGTACTCCTCTTCACATGCTTTTATGATAATAATCTACAGTACCTCCACAGGAATAGTTAACATATGGGTTTGTCCTTCCATCTGAAAATTTATTATGAAAGTTCACTTAGTGATGCCCATTCAAAAGTGTAACTGATGAAAGCATAACAAAAAGTAGTGACAACAAGTTATATTCTTATATAACCACTAGTTCAAAATGTAAAACATGGATAATGGTTTCACCAGTCCCCCAATACATGAATCCCCAAACCAGTTCAATGATTTCAATCTCCCAAAACCATATGCAACACTAGACACATGTTACTCATGATGTCCCTTTACCAGGAACACCACCGATGCTAGGGTGTAGAGGACCTTAGGTAGATTTCTACGGTAGTATTAAGCTACTCGATTTCCTTATCCCAGACACACTGTAGACATATAGGGTTGAATATATGCTTAAAGCACTTGGGCTTCCATAGAGAGACATGCGAAGTGTGGAGTTCAGAAATTTAAGTGTGGAAGAAATCCCTATAATTCCCATGCACAACATCATTATTGATGATGTTGATGTCGTAAAGTTATCTATACATACTAAAACTCATGATCTGTAATAGGTAGGATAATCGATGGTCACTATCCAAAGTATCTCCGAAAAATTTACCCATAGCTCGGTAGTTATCATCCAGATTGAAACATAGAAAAATAACTTCATTATACTTACCTCTTTTCCTATATGCAGAAAATTGTGCATATGAAATATGGTAATAGACCAAATTGATTCCTTGGTAATGATGGAGAATGTTTGGAGTATTCTATACTAGATGGAGTAGTTTACAAGTCAGACATAAGTTAGCATAGGACTTGTCCTCTTCGGAGTAAGTCTTGACAATTATAGTCTCTGAAAACATGGTAGGTAGTGAGAAAATAGTTGTTGGTTAACTCAAATATTCGAACTGAAATGTTTTAGTAAATCAAAATTCAGTATGGAAAATCCATTTTAACCAATCTTATTGTTTTATATAAAAACATATCAAAACAAATATTTCATTTAGACATGATTTTTAAATCTCAAGAAATTACGCAATCTCTTGCTCCCTTTCACAAAAATCTTGTATGGACTTCCTGGAATCCTCTAAGATGAATCCTCATAGATTTAACCGATGTTGGGGATTTCCCATGTTTTTTAAAAAATGGATCTCCATGGAAATTCCAAATTCCTCAATCTCCTTGTCCTATATGCAATGTGTGTAACTGGGGTCAACCACTTGTGGACATCTAGAATTCAGATTGAGAGAAGCATGTTGGGTATCAAGTTGATCCACATCAGTATGAACATGATGTTGATAATGCAAACATGTTGTCTCGTTATCAAGGGCTTCAATGTCCACTACTCAACCATGGAGTCCAAAGGACAAAATATGACATAGATATGTTTCCCATAGGTCGCCCCCTTGTGAATCCTCCTCAAAGTCCTCAAGAAAAATGAAATTATTAGCTAGGGTAAAACATTTAAAGATACCCAGGGAGTATTTACCATGTCGTACATAGAATAGGAAGTGTGATCTCATCATGAGGTAATAAACGAAACCAGCTCCGTGGTGAAGTTGGAGTACATGTGGAGAGTTGGATACTCGATAGAGGGTTTTTCATGATAAACGAATATTTTCAAAAGTATAATAGTTTTCTTCACATGATTTTCCAACTATTGTCTCTAATACATTTGTTGAAAGAATCAAAAGACAATTACCATCATTTTCCATCTGAAAATTAATAAAACACCGCTCTTAGTATTGTTTATGTATGTTTTTAATAGTTCAGTTTCTCTTTCCAGAGTTATCCAAACCAAATCCTCTAAGGAAAATATACATTAAACACTCTCATAATGGCTAGTAAGGAAAATTTGGATTATCCTAAGAATATCCCCATGTAATGTCATAACCAAGAGTGCTGAAAGGCCCATTTTCGTGTACCATTTTCCATTCGAGTCTAGCTCAAAGCTATGTTTTCGGGTTTTACCCCTAGACACATCGGTGCCAGAACATCCTCTACCTACACGTATCCAGACAGGGATATATTTTCTAGAAAGATTACACATAATATATTACTTACCAAAATACCAGGACTTTATTGTATGTATATCCTCAAAGAATAACTTATGGACTCTTCCCTAATTCTACATTTTGCAAATCTAGTTTCCATTTATTCTAATAAACTTCCTCAAATACCAACTATAAGGACCCGACCCCATTTCCCCGAAGACAGTGCCTTATTTGATTACATTGGCATACATACAAGGAATATGAATCCTGAAGGACCGATTAGTTTAGTAATATTAGAAACAAGATACATACATAAGTTCATATATACATATGGAAATGAAAAACGACACTAAATCATTCTACTAGTAACATCATGCCTCCTAGATTATGTTTGCAAGTCAATTATTATTTACTTCATCATATTTTGGAAAAAATGAATCATAAGAAAGGGGTGTGCTAAAATTCTCAATAAGAGTAAGAAATACATAGGAAGATAATATAAACATTAGACATGGTCAATAATTGAAAACACATGCCTTTAATAATAATCATGAACACATTATGACATAAATATGAGCGAAATAAATAATGCCATAATACAACATAATCGTGGGTATTCTACTAGTCGAATAACCACATGATCGTCAAATACAAGAATCATAATGAGGAAAGTGGATATGTCGGACATTCGAAAACATTTTTTCAAGGCCTTGTCCAAGACGTCTAATGATTAAGTCCTTGACCAAAATCCATATATCACATTGCGAAAGGCCTTGGCCAATTCCACGTCTATTCGTCTCATGAGACCTTCCGATGCATCAAGGGGCAATAGTGGGCCCCACCAATAACATAGTAAGTCCAACACATTCCGCATATGAGTGGGGATCATCATTAACAACATATACATTCATATTGAAACTATAATATGAAATGTAACTAACTTTTCCCAATCATTAAACACAAAACACTAACCATTCAGAATAAAATGGTGAATGGTTTTAGGATAGATCATCCTCAATAGAGTTAGTAATAAACCATTAAATAAAATATTGTAGAATACTTCATAAATTATTAAACCCAATAATAAAATGGAATCAACAGGGGTATTTAATTATAAAAAAAAACTCTTATAAAATCATTAAGAAATTCAAGAGATAAATACTCTATTATTTTGAAAAGAAGAGTTCTTTTAGAAAAATCATTATATAAAACCAGAAGTGATGTAAGATACTATTTTCATAATAAAAATAATTTTTTAGAATAATAATGGTTTCAAAAAACATATTATAGATTACCCTTGAAAATAGATATGAATTTGAGAAATTCACTTGTATCGGGCTCATATTTTTGGAAACAGTTTTGAGAGCTTCTTTTAAAACATGTAACTATCTAGAAAATAGGTAAGGATTCTGGTTGGTGTACATATATATAAAACCTGAACATAATTTATGAGGAGTACAAAATAATACATAATAATTTCATTGGGGAAATTAGACAATAAAAGTAACCCAAATGAAAATGGAAGTTCGGGTGGAAAACCCTTACACTTTGTAATCAAGTGATTCCTATGCCCCAAAATTAATAACATAAAAATGATAGATTTAATTCCATGAAGATAAGGATATTCAGGATATATGACATCAATGGTCAGTATACATACACCAAACAAATGTATTACTTGTGAATAAGGAAAATCTCACGAAAATGGACTTGAGATGAAGAAACCCTTACCATAACTCCAAATGTGTTCCACAATTGAACTTAAGATCATGGAATATGAGATTATACATATTAATAAATTATTTAAGAATATATTATACATTTATTTATTTTATCATAATTATGTTTATTTCATTTATAAACTTATTGCTATGTTTTTATATTGAATTTCGTTGTTCCAGGGTGTTTGTTTTCTTTATTTTCATAATCGGTTCAATTTTTTTTAAGTAATGGAGTTCTTGTGGAATGGTTATAAATCTCCAGGATTGGAATTATATATTATTTATGAACATAAATAATTGTTATTGGTCATTTCTATAATTTGGTTTATTGGAATGTGGATTAATCATTAGATGAAAACCACTTCCATTATTCGGCGGTATTTTGATTATTATAAAGTAGTTTTGTCATATAACTTAATTATATGTACATATTCAAGTTGCTGAATATTAATTATATTATAATACATATATTATATTCTTTTTAAACCATAAATATGGTTTCAAGACCAGTAATGATGTTGAAATTGAAGAACGAAACTTCTTCGTCCACGAAGGCTATAAATTGGAACCTCATGGACGTTGATTCCGTTTATGAAAAGAAAAGGGAGGGAGTAAGAGTATTTATGATAGTTCTTCCATTCACATGATATTATTCCAGTACATAGATGATACTAGAGTTATCGTGATCATTTTAATAGAGTAAGTGAGGAGAGGATAACAAAAGAAGATAAATTGAAATGAAATCAAATGAAAATGAAGGGTGTTTTACCTCTTGAAATAACCTCCTTGAAAATCTTCTAAAGGGAAGGGGTTTTTGGATTTGGGAAAGGCCAGAAGCTTCTTGAACGTGGGAAGAGACTAGGGGAGGGTAATTGGGCCAGACTATGAGATTTTTCAAGGCTTAGAGGTGTAAATAGAAGAGGGAGTGTTCAGTGGTATGTATAGTGGAGGAAAGTAGTACATTTTGAATATTTAATTCATTATTTTATTATTTCCCTCAAGACAACCAATAGTGTTGTCTCATGTGACCCCTAATAGTAATAAGTGCATCTGAGTTCTATCCTAGTGGCCTTGCATCACTTTTGATGTCATGAATATTTTATTTATCTGATAATTTGTATATACGGTATTTAATCATATTTCACTACACTTAAAAAATTCTAGAATTTTAGAAAAATACTAAAACTTTATCCTAACCCTTTTTTGATGTTTAGAATTAAACAATGAACTTAATTATTCAAAATTAATTTTCAAATTAATATTAATTTAATTTTTAAATAATGTCATAGTTAATTCAAAAAATATCAATCTCAAAGTGCAATTAGTTTTATTTCCCATTGACAAAATAATTAAAATCTCATTATCTTATTACATTAAGAAAATAAAATAAAATAATTATTTACTAATCATAAGTGTCATATTACTATTCATATCACTATTCATAAGGGTCTGTTACTATTCACAACAAATCATGTTTGTTCTATCAGGCTGCAAATGACTTAATGGTCACAACTCTAGATGACCATTTTTCAAAATTCAAAACATAGAAGATGCAATGTTTTGTTTAATGGCTGGATTATAAAATTGAATTCTATATTTATTTTCAAAACCTTTGGGTGTTACACAAAAAAACCCACAATATATCATAACATAGAGCAATATACCCTACTATAAAAACTCTGAAGGCATCATCCTATTCAGAGACATCGATATATGAGACATTACCAATGGTAGTTTGATCTAAAACTCGATATCTCATAGAGTGGGAAACACTACAACCTCCTCTAGGATGACATCCGAGAATTGTTATATGACAATGGGATACAATAATTCCTGATCCTCGGATGAAGTAAACATTTCATAAGACATCATGTATGATAAGGATGAAACACACCTCGGACCCATCTATGGGCCTCACTCACTATCAACCACTATTGTCTCTTCATTACCATCGAAGACCAAAACCTGCCTCCTAAATAAGTATATGATTTAATTCATCGAATTCCACTAATCCTTGATAAGTATTATTTTATATGTTTGTATAAATGAATATTGGAAATATCCTGAAGAGCAGGGATAACCCGGCACTAGATAATAGTCCCTACATACATTAAACAAGCCATATTGACCTCCTACTGGTGGAGTCAATGCCAAGTGCACTAAATGTATCTCAACCTCATGTACCAAATCATAGAGAATAGAATATGATATAAAGTATTATGTCTCCACTGGATTAGTAAAGGAATGTACCCGAGTAGAAATAAAGAAAAGGTCACCTCAAATGAATTATGGATCTCCTAGGGCTGACAATGCTAATGTATCATGCTAAACACAACCTTCTTAACTACCTCTCATACCATGAAGATGATGAACTGATTGGCCATGATTTTATATATGTGGTGGGGTAGAATTCCGAGGATATTCTCTATGTTCTCCATTTCATCTCTGTTAGTCCCAAAATGGATCAAACAGCTATTGGTACCTCTTTTGGAACTAGCTCAATGGTGGAGCCTGATGCAGGACAACTAGCACACATTGACTGAATAGAATGGATGGAAACTCTCAGTACTGATGACATCATCCATCAGCAGAAAATTTTTGGAATGATCCCTTATCAAATGACTATTAACAACTTCCCCTTAGGGAAATGGTAAATTTATGGATGGGACCATCACTCATCTAATCGAAAGATATCATGTCCTAAAAAGTGGGATCCCCGAACCACAACTATTCTTCATGATGAATCCTAACAACTCACCTCTCATGTTGATCCAGTATTATCTAACAATATCTTAATGATATATGATCTATAAATCACATCTTGATATATCTTCAGCATAAATGTGTTGACTTAGAGTTGTATTGATGGATTTAAAACCTCCTTAATATGAATCTCACTGGCCTCTTCATTAAAAGATAATCACAAAAGGTTCTTAAAATGGATCTAGAACTGTTGCACACTGGGACTCCCCTATCCAATGTTAAGAAGCTCCTGGTAAAATCCCACCTTTATGGTCGAATAAATTAAATCATCTCCAAACAAGACATCAAAATCCTTCCATGAGACTACCAACTCGGCATGATCTCTAATAAAGATGAACATACACTATATCATTATCATGAATAGAATCATCAAAACCAGTGATACAAAGTTATCTATTGGATCACGGATCAAACTCAAGACTATGTCATCCTCCTATAACAAGTATTCCATAACGGAATCTGAAATAGATCCCTCATAACATTGCAGACTATCGAAATGAATCTCTTGGAGTGTCCTTCTACACATGTCATTGTTATCAACATCTTATTTATTAGGATCTTCTAGAGTAATATATACATCATAATCTATGTGAACCTGAGGAGGATGTTGAACTTGAGTCAATCCGACAAAATAATAAAATTTAGATCTCCTAACATGGAATATGGAAGGACATAACATTAATTAATGAATTAATTAATAATTTTATGTTAAACTATACCATGTTATACCCATTTTAACATATTAATAAATAGGAAGGATGCATGATCCTTTCCTAGGTACCTACCATGTAACCAATATTATCTCATTTAGTAAATACAATAAGCATAAAGGTACATGCATCAGAGCACATGGGTTCCTTAGGTACCCGGGTATAATACGGTATCCCTTGATTACAATGCTTTATAAATATAGGTTTCACCATTTCCCAACCATCCCATTCATCCTTAAATTTAACTAACTGAAACCACCATATTCAATTATAACCTTGATACCACTCTTTCATCACCACTCTTTACTAGGTGTACCAATCTAGGGCAAAAAATTAGAGAAGAGTGACATTTACACATGAGTCCCACCTCTATTAGGTCCTGGGTTGGTGACTACCATCTAGGGAATAGTAATCACATCGATATGAGGCATTTCCCTCTATGAGAACACATGATAAAAATAATTATAAGAAAAAAACCTCTAAATGATGATCAAAGATTAGTATAAATTAAAATCCAATGTGTATATATGTAATGACATTCCTGAACTACTAAAAATTCAAGGAAAAACTACATGTACCGAAACAAAATGTAAAGATACTAAGAACACTATGCCTAAACCACACTTTCAAACCATAAGAGAGAATTATCCCACAAGATCAGAAACCTTATAATATTGAACTAAGAGAAAATAATTACATATACACAGAGGGATTTTAATAGTTTACAAAGTGGTTTTCTCACTGTATCCTATCATGAAAAAGATAATAAAGAATACTGAAGAATATTGAAGAATATGTGAAACTAATTCATCACATAAACATGTATATTATGTTCCCATATTCACCATCATTTTACTTAAAATGTAGTGCATATAATAGAATATAATATAATAAGTAATATCAATGGTACCCCACTTCCACTTCCCCAATGATTTTCCACTCATTCCCAACTTCTCTTGTCGTAAGAATCTATCACCAAAAAGTATATCTAATATAATCCTTGGTGAATCATAATGACATGGATGTCGTGAAAAAAACCACCATGTCTATGTAACAAAAAACAACCTTGTAGTTTAAGGGATCTAGCAGAACTCATATAACATGTATCATATTAACCTATTTAATATGTCATACATGATTAAATTTGGTATCATAAGTATGATTACTACAACGGTGACTCTGTAGCGATGATGGACACTATAGCGGCAATAGGTCACTGTAGTGGTGATAGAGTACTATAGTAGTAGCGGGTAATGTGCAGTGATATAGAAGCACGGGTACAGTAGCAGTACTATTCACAGAATCGGCTTTGGGCCAAATTAATGGGTCTACGGGCCATGTAATGGGCTAAATGCCCACTGGGCCTTCGGGCTATGTAATGGGTCTCCATCTACCCAGTTAAGGAGGAATTTGAATTAATAATAAAAGAGGCTTTGGACTCAACCTTTAAAAAAAACATGTATCATACATCGATTATTATACCTCAAGCCATCACATCCTGTAAATTGAGTAAGGAACCTTTGACGTTCACATCCAATACAAATTATACCTACTGTATTCCTTAGGAAACAATATCCATTAAAGAAGTGTTTGAAAATAACCACAATGATTTATATCCCAATAAAAGTATATATGAATAAGTCTATCTTCCATTAATACCATTACAAGTAACTCCCTATAGAAGATAGTGGGCACAAAGATGGTAGTTAGCCATCCATCCACCCACTATGATGTAGGGAAAAATACTCACAGGTCTAAGAATCCCCTGGGATACTGTTTCCCTAACAGAAAGGATGAATTATCATTTGAAATCAAGAAAATTCCATGGGATAATATAACTGACAACCACACTATGAGAATAACCTAGTATCAGACACAACTGTAGGAAATGTCTCTCAGACTCTAGGAAATAACTTATAACACTAAATATCATATAATCCAACTTCTATTAAAGAGATAAACTAAGTTAATTTATATGTTTTAATCAGTTTATCATTATACTAATTACTACATTGACCATTAAATACCATTAGAATTTTGGATATTACATTTCATTAACATTACAACATAGTTCCATTCCCTGTTATCATATGAAAAAGGAGTCCCCAAATTCATAGAATTATAACGTAAAAATTATATCCAGGCAATCTACAACCCCATGTGTTGAAATTTTATTCATTTTTAAAAATTATCACTTTCTATATTAACATGTATTATATGAAAACATCCTATCTTAATAAAAATATATAACCAAGAACAAAACTTTGCATCAAGTAGTGGGGAGAAGAAGGTTGAAAAGGAAAACACCTCGATGTTATCCAATAAATAGATTGAAACATGCATACAACATTCATATAAACGGGTAATACCATCAACAACCAGTTCTATCATCACCGATTTTCTCCCCCACACAACATGGACGTTTTGATACATCAAACCATAACAAGTGTCAACTAATGCTAGAATAACCAGGTCACCACCCTATATTGCACAACACTCTTATAGGATCAGTCATCCTATGCTCAAATTACATTTTTTACCCAATCCCATATATCACAACAACCCACTAGGGTTTTCTATCCCAGGATAAAATCATATCATAAGAAAAAATAAAAAACATAGATACTGGGCTCTTAACAGTAATAAATGCATTCACCCTTCAGACACAATGATACATCATGGAAAAAATCTCAATGGACTATATATTTACAATAAATTCAGAAACTCATGCCCGATTAGGCATTATTTTTTATAAAAAAAACTTGTTTTCATTAAACCATTAATTAAATGATTCATTGTTTTGAGGTTCAAACTATGGGAAAGCTAACCGGTAAGCCATCAATAGATATCATGAAATAATTATATTATTAATTTAAGATGAATTAATTTCCATTATCAATAAGAATAATCAATATTAACATATTCATTTCCATCACCACATATAAGATAAATCATTTATACTTTCTCACAGCATTAAAACAACAACACACTAGATTCATCAATCTAGATTCTTTAATCTTTTAGTCAATTAACTAACAATTAACTCTTGCATTGAACTATATAAGAATTTACATCAAGAACATCATGAGAATCCATGGAAGGAATCGATATAACACTATCCAATACAACAATAAGAAAAACAATTTTCAAGGTAAAAACAAAAACATCACCATATTATTGATATCAATTATTTAATCCAATTAAATTCATTATTAGGTTAATTTCATTATGATCGAAGGGAATATATCATGTTGGATCTATGGTTTTCAATTGATAAATAGAGATGCAATGAATCTTCTACCTCAAAAGGGTATCAACATTCTTTTCATTGGAATGGACCACCACTATTGATAAAAATCACCTTATCCACAATTTCTATATACACTCGAGAGTGTCATTCCCCAAAAACACCATAAAACAACCAAAAAATAATTATTGGAAACATGGAGAACAATAAACATCACATAGAAATGGTGAATAAGTATGAATATAGTAAACAAACCACCATAATGGAGGTAAAAAAACCTTGTATCAAATAAATTTAGATGGAAGGAATCTAGATATAGATCACTGTAAAAGGAATCCACAGAAAAATTGAAGTGGGCATTGATAGGTTTCCTAGAATTGAGAGAGAGGGGTTGAAAAAATATGGTTTTATAAAATAGGGAGAACAAAATTGATTGAAACATTTGAAATCTAGGACTTACATGATGGGTAATCCACGTTCATTTCATATAATAATTAGGGTTTTGTTTTTTTGTAAAAAATGGGATTCCATTTTCAAAACACTGATTTATGAAACATCGTTAACCGTACATTCATGTATGGTAAATTTTTTCACATCATCAAATATACACGATTCTTCATTTTAGTGTCTAAACTCCACCAGACACCACCCAATCCTTCTTTGAGTACCTATATCTTCTGAAACACTCATGTGATCAATCTATATGGATCCGAGCCAATATATTTCAAATGTGATAAATTATAAATTCAATCATTATGAGATTAGTATTATGGATTTCCATGTTATCATTTATTTTAATAAAAAAATATGTATCTTAGTTTAATGTTAATTATGGATTCATGTTTTTAGAACTAATCATACTATAATATTTATACCATATTATTCTCTGATTTCATTCTTTCTATGTTTTCCCATATAGATCAATTGAGGTCACTTGTTCTCGAGATTCTATTTCCCTAGGTAATGATGAAATGTGGTACACGATACATAATGGGAAAGAATTATATACTATACATAAAACATTATATTTTTTTATCATATAATGTGTCCAAATTTTTAAATCATTAATACTCAAAATATCCTAGAGATATAATGATTGATTTTAATGAGTATTAATTTTTCAATTTAGGATTATTATATATATGGTTCAAAAACTATTTTCAATGAAATTATGTATGTTATGTGTTAATGAGAACCTGACCGGGAAGGGGAGTCCTGGGTGTCACATTTTGTATTAATGGAGTTGTTTAGATAAATATAGATATTATTGTTTTATTATAATTTATGGATTTATAAATAATTGATGATCACAATTTCAATGTTATATACAACCCTTTGGAATAGTGTAAGATTTAACATTAAAGTGATATTTTTTTTGGGAATTAAGATATGAGAAATTTACTAGAAATCCTATGAATAATTATAATTATAAGATGAAATCATAATGTTGTGGTAAATTATTTAACGGTTTGTATTCTTTCAAATTACATTACAGTATGGATTATATAATTTATATTTTTTTGGAAAAGAATTACTGAGCTGTAATAAACATAAATATGATGTGTTATGAAATTATTAAACAATGAAAAAGTGCATGACATAGAGGCCTTACTATACACATTTGTAGGACTTACTAGGGGAAAGTCATATTTTTATTATTATATCCTTATAATAATTTGTGGTATTGAATATTGTTTGTCTAGATAACATAAATGAAAATTGATCTTGGATAACCATTTATTTATCAAATCAAGTAATCGTTTGATCCAAAAGTAACATAAGTAAAAAAGGATTCATAATGGTAGACATATTCATTTTAGTGATTTTGAATTAATAATTGGCATCTTATCATATCCATTTTTGTTATTTTATGTGGCTAAAATTGTATAATGAATAAAAAGATAAGAATGGAATGTTCCATGAATATAATTTATCTTATACATAAATTTGTTAAAAACATAAATGGTTCCAAGACATAATATACTATTATTTTGATGTGAAAAGTTATTTGTCAAATAATTACATGGGTATTGAGGTTGATATCATAATAGAAATTAATTATAATTACTCTTAGTTAGATTAATTAGTAAAGTGAATTTTATGAACCACCATTCCTTTTATATATTATTCAATTACTATATATATATATTTATCAAAAATAAATTATATTGTTTTATTTATAAATCATTTTAAATACCTAAATTTTCAAATGAATATACTGTTTCTCTAGTATTATGGATTTTTAGTAACTCATTTTTCATTCTTTGAGTATAGATGATTCTCATTATCTTATTTCATAAAATTCATGTATATAATTCCATTTGAGTTATGATTAGACAATATCATTGTTTTATAGTAATATTCATTCCTACAACATAAACCCTTTGACAAATTCATCTCACTTATTGGTATATGTTCTTTTTCATCTATCCACCTTTTTTCTTTAGAAATATTATTATCATGGAATTTCATTGTCAATATTTCCATATAGTAATTTTCCAATATTGTGTGGAAAACACATTTCCAATAATTAATTTTCTTTTAAATTCACTTATAATTTATTTTATTATATATACATGGAATTGTTTTAACATTTCAAATGTTTTCAGTGTAGTGCATATGTGTTTCATCTGAAAGATGTAGATGTCTTTTGTCCAATTTTTTTATTTGGGGGTGTCAATTTCTGGAATAATCATTTTAAGCGAGATAATAATTTTCTAATATTTTATGGATTCTCCCAATGCTTCCCACATCCATAACTAGGTAGATTCTTCACTTCCATTGGAATAAATTAGTTGTGGTTTCAAGGCAATGATTCTTAGGTGGTCCCATTGGATGAGGGGATGGGAGTCTCGGATCAACACATCCTTTCAGGGGAATTATTTCATACTTGGGGTCTATATTATATAATTAAGATATGTTTTTAATTATATATAATTTCAATAGCAAACATGTTACCCAAAAAAATGATCATAGGTTACATCTCTTTATATTCAAAGAGAGGGGGACTTGTTGTGGAATGAATCTATTTTTTTCTAATGTTTCTCACGTATTTATTCAGTTCCTCATCCATATCTCTTTTTTTTGAATAAATCAAAACTAATGTAGTTTTTTGAACCCGCACAATTTCATATTTTATGGAAAGGAAATATGTGGGTGAACTTTGGAACTAGATATTTAAGCTCCAACCATAGAGAGGTGTTCTATGAATCCCGATTATAGCTGGAATCTGAGTTTTCATAATTCAGTCCATCCCTTAAAAATGAACATAGGATATATTCTACTATGTGATAGATAATTGTGTCATACCACCAATTCGAGATTTCATATTGAAGTTACCATAGCTAGTGATTCTTCATGATTTCAATGAGGTGATCATTTATACACCCTATATCTATGTGAGATATGAACATTTTGAGAAAAAAGGGATAGTAAGTAATCATCATTATTTCTTTTGGATGAATGGATTAACTGCTAGGAAATACCTTTGGATTATTAACATTGGGATCTGGACGTTGGAAGGATCCCTTTGGATCCTAGTTATGATAGTAATCAGATTAATCATAGTTATGTTATTTCACATTCATCTAGTGCATGCGGAAGGATCAGAATCCCATGAGATAGATTGGGTCCAGATTATTGGAATATTGAAGTCATATTTGGACAAAAATTGAATTGGATTCCCATTTTAGATTCTAATTAGGCCTTAAGAATACATATAATTTATCCTAAATATTAATGGAATCATCATCCTTATAGTTTAAAACGCCAGGGTCCATACACTAAGGCATACCTATTATTCGGTATAAATCAAATGATATCACTAATCATGGTTTCCACACTAAGGATTTACTTGTCCTCAAAGAGGCTTATGACATAAATGATATGATAAGTGTAACTCCCTAATCCTATAGGATTTGTGATTTGTTTTATATAAAAGGAATGTAATATACATAGTCACACTACTTATGGATATAAGAATTGTGCACTGGGGGTGCCCTTTAGATGTTTGGTATAGAGATTGAGACATAATAATGTGTCTAATGTATCCTACTTATATTAGGAATTATTTTTCTTGCATTATATAGTGTTATATCATAAACAATAAATTCGGAATTATATGTAGGTTGGACAAAGATATATTTTCCTAGGACACCTTCTTGGTGTGGTCTGATTCTCTTCATGACTAGCATTGATTGTTTCCCGAACAAACGTCTATTATCTATACAAATTTATGGTAATATCCTCTTGAAATTTCAAAAGTCAATCACATGTCCAAATTGAATTATCCATTTGTTTTTTATAATCAAGACGTCATGTATAAAGGTCATCATATGGAAAAAGATAATCATTCAGGTGGACATCTCATGATATAGATGGTTGATAGTGGAATCCATCACATGATACTGGATGATATGTTTTGAGGGTTTCTCAAGAACCAAATGACTTGCCTTAGTGTCATCATGAAATTTGGTTGACATAATTTTCTAATTTCATGACAGTCAATGTGTCAGGTAGAGAGGGTTCTTCATGTAATGGTTTGAATTTCTAGGTGCCGTTGCAAAAGACAAATGACATGTATGTCGGACTCCATAAGAGCAAGATGACATAGCTAGAGGGAATTGTGAGATACAGATGGTGCATCTGGAGGATATCTGAAGAGTGTGTTGACATGACCTGGTTCCCTCATGACAGTTTGATAACATATACTAGTGCCATTATATGATCTCTGTGACACACTTAAAAGAAATAGTATGGTCTAGATGGTGATTTGAGAGGGTATCAAGGTAATTGTATGTGATTTATGGGGGCACCATGTTTCTATCTCTATCATTTCCATGGGAGTTTTCACAGTCCAAATATTACAATGAATTTTCATTTCATTATCTGGATGACATGTCATGGTGTTGTCTCATGATTGGGGGTTGTTCTTGTGAAGCACATGAGGATCGTTGTATATCTTTTTTTAATAATTCTCCAATATATTTTGTTTTAGTTCTATATTTTTATTTCTTTTTAATTAATTTTATTAAGAATTATCTTATTTAAATCCATTAACTTTTGTATTTTTTTGTTCTTCCTTCTAATTACCCTTAATATGTGTTTCATGTGATCACACAAAGTGCATATGCATTACTCATGATATCTTAGTTGGTTCCTCAAACTTTACCAGATGGATAACCATTATTATCATGAGACCAGCCGATTTGAGAAATTATCTATTATTCTAATATTCAAAAATGAATGTATCAATGAATTAATTTTTTGATGATGGGGTAGGGGATTAATAGTCCTTACCACCAATAATATTCACTCATTTTCATGGAACATATCGTCGAAATACATGAATGATCGTTGGAGTGATTTGATTTCAAGAGATTCATGAGATCCTACCATAGGTTATTTAGGGGGATTATCATCATTTTCGAAAACCACAATATCATCCCATAAACACCTCATTTATTGGATTATAGATAATTAATGGGGTGTTTACAAATCATGTTGGCATGACAGTGCACATTCACTCTATGTGGCTAATAAGTCAAAGGTCTATCACTAGTTCAAATATCAAGGTGAAATCTATCCATATAATCATTGGTGTATTTTCTAGGAACATTAATAAGAAATTTATTGTTTCACCAAGGGATTTCATGACATCATGATGACATTCCAAATGGAATTTTCTTGGTCTTATAGAGTGCACATGCATATTGCATGATGTGTACAACCACTAGAAGCTACCTCCATCAATATATCGTTCCATTATTTTATTAATCAAAGGATTGAGGATATTGTGTTATTGAAGGAGTGTTATTGATGAGAATCACACTTCCCATAAATTATGGGTCACCAAAATGATAAAGGGTCTTTTGTGGATGCAAGATAATTTCACGAAAAACACCAATGTTTTCCTTATAGATCCGAATGGGGAGAAAAATACCACTGGGACATCTCTAAATCCCTATCCATGGTGAGGAAGACATGAAAGAAATATCTTTCATGGTGAGGTTGGAATGTATCCATGGTTCGGTGATGTGTCTCAAAAAAGTATGGGACACATCACATGAAGTTTATGATGAAAATAGGTCTCCTAATTTCCCCCTTTTTATTTCATTGTTTATTTTATATAGACTTGAGGTCTCTTTATTTTTATTGATTGTTTTCAAGGAACATCATTATCTACATTAGTGATGTTTCATGTGACTAGTAAATGGTCATTTGGTGATGTGTAAAAATTTCATGAAAACCCCTTATGATTGTTTGTTGAGCCAATGGGGGAGTGTGAGACCACCTTGACTTTTCTAAAGCCCTTCGTGTGATAGGGGAGACATACCATCTATCTCTTTCTCAATCAAAAGAATATATAACTAGGGGTTACATGGTTTAATTAAATATTAATGTGTGTTTCAATTTATTTTTATGGTCATAAGAGGATCCAACAAATATATACTTTTCATATTGTTTTCAAAATATTTTTAGATGGCCTGTTAGCTTTCGATCGCCTGAAAAATCAAATAATCTTGGGGTGATCACCTGACGACTTCTATGTGGTCATATATTGAATAATACAACTTCCTAAGAGTAGAATTAATTTTCAATGGGTCTTTACAAGATCTTTCATAGGTTATTTGTTGCATATGGCTCCTTTACATGACCTTTTGGAGGACTCCTGATAATGTTTCTCTTGGAAGAATATTTGATCTGTGAGAATTGGCCAAATTTTTGTCGATTGAATTATGGGTAATACAATACTAATATTTTGGTATTTCTCAAAATGAGAATTTTCAGATTCTCATTTGGTTCACATTAACATCTTTCACCCCTTAGGGTTGATATTTTAGGGCATAAGGTCTTTCTTCTGTAGAAGTAAATGCTTGGATGAGGCTTTGGAAAAATTACCTATTAGTGTCATTAAAAGAAACATTTTCTATTGGGAAATATTTTTAATTATGTTTAATTCCCTATAAATAGTATAGAAGTGATGGATTTATTAATCGGCTACCCCATTTCTTAGAGATCTTGCTTCCTGACTCCACCACATAATCCTTTTTCAATATGCTTTCAGAAGAACTGATCATGAGATATATTTTTCCTTGGACCTTGATCAAATAATCCGTGAAAAAATATTTGGTAGTTCATTGAACATGGGGAATAGAGATTCCCATATTATTTTATAGGTTATGTAGGATCTACTGCATTGATTATGTAATAATTTTTTATGTTCATTCATTTCATGAGACCATTTCAATGTCACACAACAACGATCCTTCTAGGGGTCATGTGTCCATGACATATTATAAGTAAATATGATGTTTACGAGATCTTCCCGAAACAAGGGATTCAAATATCATTTCTACGATTCATGAATTCCTTGATGATTCATGAGATTCACATGGAAATACTAGAACATTATGTCTTTCCATTAGAATTATTATATTTTTATCTTATGAATACCTGCCACATTTTGTTGTTTTGATACATTTGGAAACTCATTATAGGTATTCTACTACAACTAATAAAAGGCCCATGATTTCTAAAACCCAAATCTTGGAACTCAATACCACATGAATTCTGGTAATGTTTTTCCAAAATTAAATTCTTCCATTAAAGCTCCAAAATTTTCATTTATCACACAAAAATACACTATACATGTTTGGATTACTGAATGTATTTTTTAGTCAATATTGAAACAAAAATTAACCATCTTGTTTGGTTCAAAATTCTATTGACTGTATGCAGATGTCAATTACCAACGATGGCTAAATGGTCACTATTCTATCTTAGGTGTTGTCATATATGTTGGAAAAATCTCATCTAGGTATGAATGGATTTGAATTTTCTAAGTAGAAAGTTTATATGAGATACGTGATTGTTTTTGTATCTTATTTTAATAACCCATGAGGTAGATGAAGCTCGAAATTAGATCTGAGTGCTAGTAGTAATTTCTTTTGATTGATTTTTGTGGCCATTCTGGATCAGGCATAATAACATAGTGTTTTTTACCAATTATATGTCGTCCATGAATATTAAATAGTATGGATTTACCAAAATTTATTTATTATAATTCTGATCCTCTAAATTAATTGGTATGCCACTTGTTACTTGGATCTATGTCATATCATCTATCCTAGTGCGTGGTAGCAATTATTCTCTATGACATCTATAAACATGACGGGATACCCCTCTTAGAGATATGTTTGAAAATTGTATTCTTTTAAAAAATGTATAGGGTGAACCATGGTAAACTCTAGTATTGGGGAAGGAATACATCATCAGTATAAAAGATATGTTTATAAAAGAGAAAACTATGAACTCACTTATCTTTTTTAAAAAATGGCTCATCATTTTCCTTCAACTTAGTGGAGCTAAGAATACTACTATATTCCCTCATCGGTTCCCTTATTCATTGCTTAGTGATAGTGATGTTTTTTATTGAGAAATTTTGGAAGTCTAGGATCATACATCTTGTAACTACCCATCCCAGTGGGGCTCATTATGGGACTTCCCAATACCACCTCTAATAGGCTAGGGGGTGGTGATGTGTACTATGTACGCATAACAAAAACATGGGAGGAATTTCATTAGTACATGTACACACACACTCAAAAATACATGCACCAAAATTATGAAAGGTTATAAAATCAACATCAAATTCATTCACACACATATATATATATCCCACAACCAGAGTATGATAGGAAGAAAAGAAATTAGTCATGAAAAAATAGAAAACCACCACAAAGAGTCTATAAAACATGTCCCACCTAAATGTACTGGTACCAAGACTAGACTATGAAATATGTACGGACACACCTTGGTCTGTCTAGTCTGACTATGAACCATATGTTCCTTGTATGCCGAGGACTATGCCAAAAGGCCGATCATCTGTATAAGGAACAACACATGTGGGAAAATCCCGTGCATGGGTGAGTATAACAATATTTCGTAGGAAACCCCAAAACCACAAATAAATAAAAGAAATTCAGATAAATTCATATATTCATAGGTATATTTCTATAACAAACACAAAACAAATATTACAATACACCCAAAAACAACACATCATTTAGAGGTAACCCACAACCATAGTATACCAGCCCTATGTTTCAAACATCAAGATCCCAGGAATCACTCTTCCTAGAAAACACACTCGGATTCCTGATAGCACAAATGTTTTATATCCAAGTAGTATTTCTCATATTGTATTTTCATCAGAGAGTGAATATGATGATTTAATGTAGTGAAAAGAATATATAGATGGGGATCATTGGAAAATCCATGTGGTATTGCCAAAAAACATAATCTCAATTCACCCAATAATTATAGGATTCATTCTTACTAAAGGGATCCTTATTCTACGAGAAGGAAAGGATACTATAAGAAACATCAAGGAAAAAATAATAGAAATAATATTAATGAAACTCATTTATTTCACTAAGGACAAGAGAAATAATCCCTGAATAAAAGAGCATGTGACTTGCAGAAGCGTTACACACTTTTCCCCTTGACCTCAGGCCCTGCCCGTGTAAATGGACCATGTCAGAAAACTATGTTCATGTAGTAGTACATGATATTTAGGAAACATATGTACTCAACATGTGTTCTAGTACCTGGATTCTGCCTTTGTATCTATTTCCATGTTCTAGTATAGGGCTTACCTCATGTGTATGGCCAAGCCTTTGTCGTGTTGGAGAGTACAAGCTTTGTAGGCAATCCATGAAATCCAAACGATGTCCATGTAATTTCCAATGTACGAACTGATAAACTATGGTATGTTCAAATTCTTTATTATAGGGTTCAAATTCCATGTGATGTTTAACTTCTACTAGAACACTAACAGCTGGTTAGGGGGACCCATGCTACATGTAGATCCAAATTACATGTCGTGTTGTTTGGAATTTTGCAGAATCCCAGATCTGAGGTCTACATTTAGTCCAGTACCGCTGGCCTTTGATATTTTCATTCCCTCATTAGGAAGAAAATGTTCTAAAATCATCCAATCTCTACTTCTTTTTAAAAAAATGTTCTTCATCAACATATATGCTCGAAAAATGGATCAAATCATTATTCTTTTTTGGATGCCAAAGACCACTGAAGAACAAAAATTTCAGTTTCCACTATAATATAAATCACAATGCCTCCGACATAACATATCCATTATTCCATTCCAATCCTAGATGTATGACATTGGATCAGTGTTCCATGAAATGAGAGTGTAATGATCGATTGATCCGTATAACATGATTCATTGGCCAAATGAAGAATAAAAACAATGAATAATGATTGAGGGAGTTCAAATCAATCAATAAGAAATTATTTTTATAAATGTTCTAGTATATCCTAGTTTATTATTGTCAGAATGAATGTTGAATAAGTCAACAAATTAATCAAAAAGGGAATTCTCCTTCTAAAACTGCTTTGTCATACCAATCTCAAAAGAAGATTGATCTATATATCAATATGTCTTGGCTGGTTGGTTGAAGATCATTGTAGAAATAAAGAATGTGAATAAAAAAACACACACCCTACCTTGAATTGGATTGATCAATGACGAATAATGATGTGTTGTCAACATCATTGGAATGATTATTTGAATATGAGGTGTATTGATCATCGATCCATGATCTGTCGATATTGTCATGTGAGAGAAACCTGAAATATCACTCCAATGTCTATCAAATGATTCAAGGATTTTGTGTATAACCTCTAAAAATATCTACAAAAATATATTTAAGGACTAGTATTTTTTCAATATTTAAAAATTAAATTAAATTCTTTCAATGACTTATTTTTTTCCTTTCAGCACCCATAATGAATTATTTAAAAAAAACCCACACCAACCAATATTATTTCATTCCTAGGGTAAACCCTCTGTTCATAACTAAACTTTTCCTATATATTTCTGATTCTAGAACTCTTTTACTTGTTATTCCACTTTTTCCAAAAAACTATATTCAGCTTATGTTTGATATATTTAATATATTTCAAACATCTATTCCAGGAACACTGCACCTCAGAATAAAATGTCGTCACATCAACTAGACTCAATGATAATCCATATAATATTCAAAAATAATCCCACCATGGGAATTTACACACAAGAAATTAAAAAAAGATACACATAAATACGTGGTTATACTAGGATTGTTTCTATGTCTTCTTCTACAATGTGTTCTTTGGAATATTCCCTTTCTACCGTCAGACATGAACTAATGGAATTGATCACCCATGGTGTATCGTAACCTATAAATCATTGATCTCTACAAAGTACTCAATAATGTTGAATCCATCTTTGATGTCCAGTTCACCCCATTCAATAAAATGTTATAATTCATGCACATACCTCGTTAACTACAACACATGGAAGACATTGGGTAATGGGACTAACTATAAAGGTCAATTTCAGAAATATCTAACATCTCTAACTATATAAAGTATCTAAAAAGGAGAAATGATTATTAGATATAGATTTCCATAATACATTCCACGTTGATATGAAACCTATATTATTATAGGGTCAACATTTATGCACTATAAAAGCCTCCATCACTTGCCAACATAAGACCTATGAAGTCTATGTGCATTATACATATTCTCTTGGATGATCTTCACCTACTCTGTTGGAGTTTGCAGCAACTCTAAGCACATGAGTGCGGACTATCATGGGTCATTCTGGAAATTTTTTTACCTACTTGGTCGCCCATACAATGCCTTTAATAGTTCTATAACAATTGATGAATAGTATATTTTTCTATTCAAAAACTCAACCAGTGGTAGGTGATTCTCCCAAGTAATGCCAAAGTATAACATGAATGATTGTGAAATGTCCACTAAAACATGATTTGTTCACTCTACCTCCTTTCATTTTGAGGGGGAAATGATGTACCCAAGAATTAATGGGCCCCAAATAGATCATTTAATCCCTTCCATAACTGGGATTTAAATAGAGAATCACAATCAGAAATAATATTCTAATGAAGTCTAAATATATCTCATCCAACTTCTATTGTGACACCAAAAGGGGTTGATCTAAAACCACAGGAACATGGTTCCCAACATTAACTTGTCAACATGTATGGAGTCTATAGATAAACTATGTAACTACATTCTTTATCCTTGTCCACCAAAACTAATGTCATAGTTCCATGTACAACTTTTCTAGATCTATACGTACCACCAGAGGAGACATATTAAATTCTATCAGAACCACCTCTCACAATGTCATGGGTACCATCGTGCATTCGGTGAAAATAAATATGGGCTACCCCCATTTAAAAAATCCATTAGGAGTGTGACCTATTGATTTTAGAGTACAGAAGGTCTCACAGTCAGCATCTCGAAGATGTGCCTCCCATACATGCTGCTTGAGTAGAGGGGTGACAACCATCAATTAGATGTAAGATACACCATATCCATTTATAAAAGGATAAGTGTAATGACCTGAACTACTCTAACACCTTACTCAACAACTGAATACAAGGACTCTGTAATGGTTTATTCCCTTTCGGTCTGTTAATTTTCAAATTTTGGTTTTTGGATGTGTTTAGGGGAGGTTCTGGGATTTTTCTTGGGATTTAAAGGTTCATCATGTATACTATAGTAAATAAAAAGCATTTAATTTTATTACAAGACATGAAATTTGGTTTCATGTATATTTTACAGATATTTCATGAAATGTATTTTTTTTGTGGATAAAAAATAAAAATGTGATTTTTTTAGTAACCTAGACTCTTGGGAGTACACAATGTGAAATGGGATTAAATGTTATGTAATTCCTATATGTTGTATTGTTTTTAAGGTTTAAGATTTCTATATTTACCATAATCCCTACTACTAGTGGATATTATCTTATTAGAGGCATTTGATGACCTTCTCATTAAGCATTTTGGGAAGACATATTACGAGGTTCAATCATTTGGCTCCCATATATGATCGGGGTAATTTATCCACTCATAATCATCTATTTTTTCACTCTTATTTGGGGTTTTGCAGTGATGGTATAGTTAGGATTGGGTTGTGGGTTTGGTCTACGTCCTGATGGACTATTGGTGTAGTATAGTGGTGTGTTTTTTGTTGGTGGGCATTCTTCTTCACCGTTGGTGCATAGTGAGTTGAAAATATTTATTAAGGTAGGGATTCCTTCATTTACCTTTATTTTTTATCTTTCATGAGTGGTTTACAGTTTATTATCTATATATTATGGCTATTATTTATAAATTAATGATAAATAAATGGCTTATTAAATTGATAATTGGTGAATGGGGTTGATTCACATTCTTCTAAAGATTTGATATATTATTGTGATATTTTTATTATTGTAGGCTTAATTCCCATTTATAAAATGTGGTTGTTAGAGGATTTATTTTATCTTGAAAAATATGATGATATTTCATCTTTGGTTTTTGTTTTTGGGATATCACCATATAATATAAATTGGATAATTACTATATATTGTTAATAAATTATATCCCAATGATTATGGATTGTGTGATAACACCACTATAATTAATTGAACTATTCTTAACTATTCTATATATATCTATAAATGTACGATGTTTTTTTTTATTTGTTGTTGGGTAATGTGGATCTGATAGTTTATGGGCCACGATTTTGGGGTGGTGAGGTGATAGTTTGTGGGATGTTGTTTTTGGGTGGTGAATTTATAGTTTTCGGGACATGGTTGTGTGGTGATATGGTGATAGTTTGTGGTATATGATTTTTTTGAGTCATCATGAGGTTTTCTGGGATGATAGGTTTCTTATGATATATGCTTATATTTTGCTAGATTCCTGAGTGGTGATGGAATAAATGAATGTTTAATAATATTTTAAATGGAATCTTTTAGTTTGTTTAATGGGAATTAAGATTTTTAATGGAAAACTAAATGATGGGTTGTGGGATTAAATGTGGGTGATGAAAAATAATGAAATTAATGTTGTGATTAAATTATTTTATTTAGAAATATGACATTGGGTTTGTGTCTTTATTTCTCGTGTTATGAATTTAGAGGTTGTAGCAAAGGTGAAGATGTTTTCAGTTGTTTAGATTATTTGAGAACCCTTTGGTTGGGATTGAGTGTCTGATAATATAAATATACTAGTATATTTTTTTTGTGACTTATATACGCACCACACACACATTGACCACTATGTTCTGTACACTCTCATAGTCACATGGGAGTGTCTTTCCAAACATCTCTGTGGGGGGATGGATGGATAGCCACCCACTCATCACTACTTCCACTACTATGTGATAGTGGCGTTGGTGTCTCTAGAAGAGTTGTTATGTGTTGTCATGGATGTATTCAAGAATGTTTTGATCTATGTTCCCAGGTGTCTAAGTGATTAGGTGTGATATGTGTCTCATGCGTCTTTATAATGTGATGTGTTGTGATATCCTAGGTGTCTGCGGGAAGGATGTGATGTGTTTTTATAACCTTTGTGTGTGTGGATGGGATGTGTTGTGATTACCAAGGTGTGTGTGGGAAAGATGTGTTGGGATTTCCTTGGTGTGTTCAAGAGGCATGTGATGTGATATATTTTGATGTGGTCGGAGTTCCATGATGTTTCCCATTAGGGTGAGATAGTGGCTAATCAAAGGGCATGTGGTGTGGGATAAAATATCATCGATGTGATTTAAATTATATTATATTACATTATGTGCATTACATGGTGAGTGTGCCTTGGTGAGGTTGGTATGGTTAGTATTTCTATTTAGGTGCTGCTTGGTTCTTTTATTTTCTAATAGGTTCATTACTAATATTCCTTCACATGTGCATGAGTGACTTTAGATTTCCTACTATGTATATTTATATACCAATGTTACATCTATAAAACAATTTTCATGTTTGTAGAATGATTATGTGGATCGTGACAGAACATACTATCATAGATCCTTGAAAGTTGTTCTATAACTACATTAGGTTTACTTTTTGGTATTTACATGTGAAACTATTATCCCTGTCAGTTATATTTATAAATTCATATCAGATGGTTTGATAATTTTTTTTATATTATGTATTGTATTTTTTGGGATGATTCATTCCATCCCATAATATTGTTTTCATACAAAGGTAAATGCCTCTTATATTTTGATATTGGTGTACTGTTGGTGGTAGTTAACAAACCGGGGCCTACTAGGGGTGGGACTCAGGGGATATTATATACCTCACCTCGTAGTTGAAAATTTTGAAGGATGGGGTTGTGGAATAGTGGTATTAATGGGGTTGGATGTGAGATATGATAGAGTTTGGTGTTATGAACTATGAGGTTTGAATGGGTTGGTATGGAAACTAGTCCAGTTGACTATGGTATGCAATATATCCTAGAGATATCATCAAGGAAAAAGGATCTTGGGGCCCCTAGTGATCCTGTGCACAGAGTCTAGGCATATTAGATCACCATATTAGATGGACCATATTCCAAGGTAGAGACCTAGGATAAGTATATTCAACATAATTAATTGTGATACTATTTTAACTAGGTTGTTTTACGAAGGTTAAAATATTAGAAATAATTAAAATGAATTAAAATGAATCAAAAAAAACTCCACACTAGTGGGGGTAAAAAATATTTTTTCCATTAAGCTATGGCTACTAATCGTTGTGTATCTGTGTCTCGTGATGAATAGATTCAGTAGACTGAACCGATTGATTGATGAAGTGTTGATCGTGTTAAGGAGAATAATTGGTGGTAGAGGACATCGTGTCATTTATAGCAAAAGGATTTGGGTATGTACAAGGGAATTGTTTTAGATATGGAGAAAGAGACCAGGATGGATGAGCTTGAGATATCATTTAGTTTGATCAGATAATCGATGGAGTACTAGGTACCTTTAGTAGTCAGAAAAATGTGAGGAGATGTAAGTCTATGGTGGGTGTTGTATCTGGGAGAGAAGAAAGAGTTTGTTGTTTTTTTGATCAACATCTAGAAGGATTTTGGGGAAGAGTACATTTCATCGAACCTAAATGAAATAAATAGTTATGAGATTCATTCTCATCTGGGGGGAGCATGTCAGCATGGGATATGGGAATAATTTTTAATGAATTTTTCATTTTTTCCTATATATTTTTATGGATGAGGAGTCTTGTAAGATACATCGAGATTAGGCATTCCATCCTTCTAACTATTATGAAGTAACCCATTTTATGATGACAACATATCTAGAGGTTTAAAATAAGGAAGAGGTGACAATGATGATGCACTCAAGAGGAGTTTTTTTATGATAGGGGAACTGGTTTGGTTCTTCATGGGGAAGATTTGGTAGTGGTAGATCTCATTCTATAGGACCTTAATTGTTTTTACCAGCAGTAAGTAGACCTACGAAGATTCCCATTAAACATTTTTGGTTTAGTGAAAATCTTTCGCGGTTGGGGATAATGTTTTAGTTATATTTAATTCACAACGATATCAAATATTAGTTCATAGTAGATTCTCAATATCAGTTTTGATGAGTTATATTTGTTCAACATCTTCCTGAAAATCAGTTGTTAGTGAGGTCATTATATAAGTATGGGAAGTATGTTTTTTCCACATAGATGGGGGAGAGAGAAGGTAGAGGCTGACCTCGGTATGTTCCAAATGTTATGGTAATGTGACCCAATCATGGGTTTTTATGTGGTCATCAATAGATATGAAGATGAGTTGGCCATGGTTTGTTGAATCCAATAGAGCAATTAGTTCCAGTTGGTCTAGATATCATTAGATGAATGATTTTTTTTACAGTACCCTTTTTTGGGAATTTATTATTTATGATCATTGAACTTATTTATTTCACCCACTATAGTCCATATTATGGGACTGTAGGTTGATATAATTTACATATCTCGAGGCTTTACTATGTCATTCGGAGGCCATACCATCTTGTTTTTTGTGTTATGAGTTTCCAGACTGATGATGGGGACACATGAGTCCCATGGGGATATTTTCGTACTATAGATGTTGTCATATGATTTCATCCTCAACATTTACACGTTGTTTTCCATAGGTGTTGTTATCTATTTATTTTAGAGGGGATTCGTGTCTTCATATGTGGATGGTCAACATGTGGTTTTCCTTAGTGACCCGATTCTTAAAGTGGTCAGTCATCGTGTGGAGCCCTTTCATTCTTTCATGGATGAGTTGTTGGTGGAGTCGGTAAAATCAGAGTTAGTGAGGCTTCATTGTTTCATTAGGAATTTACTAAAGTATATCCTTGATGAGTATGTGATGCTACACCCTCGACACAATGGTTTTTTGATATAGTTTAATCCCAGTTTTTCTCCAATTTTGATGGATCCTTATCAGATAGAATGTTTTGAGATTTAGGATTTGAGGATTCATGGGGATGATTTTATGTATATGGTATTTAATAGGCTAGGGAGTCATCATGGGCTGATAAAAATTTCATTGCAACGATGGTGGATGGTAGTCTGTGGCTATGTATAGACTACCCGATGTTGAATCAGGTGATATTCAAAAATCATTAACCACTTCAAATGATAGAAAATCATTTCAACCATCTTAAAGGTGAATATTGGTTTCCTAAGAGAGATATATAGTTTGGATATCCCCATTTGGGGTTGAAGGATAGAGATATACCGATGACTACATTCAGATGCATGTGTGGGAACTTTGAGTTCATAGTCATTCCATTTTGTCTTACGAACATACCTTCCATGTTCAAGGGGATTATGGACTCCTTGTTCCATGAATTCATGGTTTGGTTCATCCTCATGTAGATTGATTATATATTGACCTACATGAAGTCAAAGGATTATCATTTTGAGCATCTCTAATTTATATTTGATGTTCGTCAATTCCACAATCATTACATAAATGTTTCCAAGTGTATGTTCTTAACATGAGAGGTACATTTCCTTAGTCTTATAGGGTCTTAGAAAGGTGTGTATGTAGAATCATTGAAGGTTGAAGAATTTTATTCTTTGGGAATCAACCATGAATGTAGAATACGTTCATAGTTTATTTCATATGACATGTTATTATCAGAGGTTTGTACCTGATTTGTGTTGAGTTTTATCCATGTTGACATATTTTACTAGTAAAGACCATTCTTTTGTGTGGATTCATCTGTGTTGGGCTGTGTTAGATTACCTGAAGGATATGTTAGTCCATTCTTTGGTGGTTTTGATACGGATAGAGGGTGTGTTTTTCTAGGTTTTTCTATAACACTTACCTTACTAGATTAGGATGTGTGATGATGAACCAATAGGAAGTGATCTCTTATTGGTATAGGAAGTTATATACCCATGAGTGTAACTATGCCACCCTTGATCTAGATCTACTTTTGGTTGTGTTTCTGCTAATGTTGTGGTGACATTACCCCATTAGGGAGCACATTGTGGTCTTTACAGATCACAAGAGATCAAGGTTTTCCTTTTTCGATTGTGATTTAAACATATGAAAATGGAGGTGGATGGAGTTTATTTTCAATTATGATTTTTAAATCACTTAAAACTCAATAAAGGTCAATTTTTTGGATGATGGTTTGTGAAGGAAGTCATGGAAGGGTGTCCTTCGTGAGTTTGAGGATTCATGAAGGGAAATGTAATAGTTGGATGCCTTGATTTAGATGCAAGGTTGTATGGTTGATGAGGATATCTGTTTTAGATGGTGATGTAATTTTCATTGATGTTTTAGCGGGTGGAGTATAATTGTGGTGTCTTAGAGGTACAAGTGATGCATGATCATGTTGGCCATGATGATGCCCCAGAGGGATGAAGGGAGGATGGGAAAAACCTGATTTTGTTTCATGTGAGGCTATTTATTTTTTTATCAATTCACAAGGGTGTTTTTCTAGAGTTCTATAGATCACCCTTGGAGTACACCCATGAATTTATATGATCTATTTTTTTTGTTGAGGTTGTAATTTTGGTGTCCCGATATGAAACGTTAAGTGGTATAGCTTTTGGTGAATTGTGTGGTTTGATAGTTGGTAATGGCTGAGCATCGTGTTTCTTATTGTTTGTTGTTACCTTTGGATAGTTATGATTGTAAATGTGTTGAAATATATGTGGATTTAAATACATGGTCACCTAGATCTCGAGGAGATTGTGGCGTTATCTAGGTGTTAATGTGTTGGTTGATGAAATCAACCCACTTCATAGTGATCAAGGAGTCAGGCATAGTGGATTCTTGGATAATAGGTATGTGGATGAGGTGGTGTGGTTTCATGGATTTCCTACGTCCATTGTCTCATATTTGGATGAATGGGTTACCTGATATGTCTATAGGATATTACATTATACCTTTTGCATTCTATTACGCCTCAGAACTGCTTTCAGACCAAAAACTAATTGGCTGATGGAACATACTATACAAAGGATACAGGGCATGCTGCAAGCATGCATATCCGAAATTGGATAATATTTATTATTAAACATTCCCTTGGTTGAGTTCTCTCATAATAATATATTTGAATCATCCATTGACATGGACCCTTTTGATGTGTTCAACAAATGACCATTTTGTTCGCTATTATACATTGAGAAGGTTAGGGAGACAACCATCCTTATTCCCGATGTGGTGTAGAGCATGATAGAGAATGTTCATCTCTTTTATGAGAGGATAAATGTTTCACAAGTCCAAAATAAATCTTATTCTGATCATAAAAAAAGGCCCATGGAGATCAATGTTCTAGACCACATGTTCTTGATGGTTTCTCCATTACATGGGTTGTAGAGGTTTGATAGAGGGAGTAAGATTTCTATCATGTTTTTTGGGCCCTTTGTGGTGTTGAGGAGTGTTGGAGAAGTGAGAAAATAGTCATCATCGTCACTATGGTTGGAGAGGATCCACAATGTATTCCATATATCTCAGCTTCATCATTATATTCACAATGATTCTCATGTCATTGAAAGTGGAGTGTTGGATATCAAGAATGACATGGAATTTGTGGAGTGGATAGTAGAGATCCTAGATCATCATAAGAAGTCGATGTTTCAATAAACCATTACACTGTTTCATGTGTGTTTGAGTAATGGTGGTATGTAGGAGAGTACTTCTATGTGAATGATGAAAATACGTGCCAAGTACCTGGGGTTTTTTAGTTTTTTTTGCTCTGTTATAATAATGTGATGTTGTGTTTGAAATTTGTTTTTTCTTATGAGATGTTTTCCCTAGGTTATGATGTTTGTAGTGTTATTTAAGATGATTTATGGACACATTATAAGGGGAGAACAAGATTCCAATTCAATAAAAATTTACTATTATGGTGTTAGACTTATGATGGCGGTTTAGAGCCATAGAGAGCAGATATTATCTTGACATGGAAGAAAAAATTCACTAATTTAGGTGTTCAAGATGGTGTAGTTCATTTGTTGTAGAAGTTGTTCATTTATATAGTGTGGAGGTTGAGATGGGTCTATATGGTTGTGCAGCAGTGTTTTTATAGAAGGCATATTGTGTTGTATAGTGTGTTTTCTTTCAATTTGGGTTGGTGTCATCAGCCAGTGGTATCGTTTGAGGTGTGGCTGGATTCATCAGAGGTGTATTGTTGGGTGGTTATTAAGACCCCCTTTTCTTCTAGGAACAGTTTTGGATTCATGAAGTTGAACATCAATTGAGAGGTATCTGATGTAATGTTATGCTTCCTCCAGGTCTATTACTTTTCTAGTTTTGTTTGTTGGATGTGTTCAAGGGAGGTTTTAGAAAATTTCATGGGAGTTTTAGGTGTTCCAGAGTTAATGCATGAAATACGTGACATGAAAATTTATTAAAAAATTTAAAATTTGGTTTCTCCTCTTGTCTATGGATAGTTCATGGCCTGTATGTTTTCAAGGATAAATAATAATAAGGAGACACATTTCTTGGCAGAACATGGAATCCTAGGATTACATGATGTGAATCCAGATTAAACGTCATGAAATTATCTAATGGTGTATAGTTTAAATTGTTTTTTCCACTCAGGGTTTTCAAAAAACCTATGTCCAATATTTCTTCTCTCATCTCAAGAATCATATGAACTTCTCTTACATCATTTTTTGATTCCTTTCATCTGGTATCGATCCTCTAGTTCCCATAATCAATCTATGGTGAGTTTTTCTCTTTTTGTCATATGTTTCCTTTCATTATTCTTTATAGTTTTGTTGTGGTGGTATGTTTTTTTGGGTTCTGTTTTTGGGTGGTGTCTTTATGGTGCATTTGTCTGGTATATGTTTATCTGTATTTCCTTGTGGTGTGGTTGTGGTTTCGTAGAATTTTTATTCTCTCTGTGGTGCACACAAAGTTGATAATATTGTTTTAGGTTTTTATTCCTTCATTTCTCATTATTCTGTACTATAATAGGGGGTTTAATTTTATTTATATATGGATTATGTTTTTTCCATATTAATTAAAGTTAAATATTTGGATAATTAAAATGAAAATGGGTGAATGGGGTTGGATTCGTGTGCTTTTACAACTTTGATATTATATTGTTATATTTTGAATTTTATGGGATTCATGCCCACAATGAATATTGTGGCCATTGGGAGAATTTTTTTCACTGGATATATGTTTTTTTATATCTTCATTGGTTTTTATTACATTGATATCAACAAAAAATAGTAATGGGTTAATTACATATATATGGTTAATACATTTTTTCGCAAAGGATTAAGACATTATTGATAATTGGCCTAAAATAAAATGAAATGTGATAAAATAATCCCTGTAAATCTAAAAAGTTATAATGATGTGATTTGATGGGTAGTTGGGAATTTGTGGAAAACAGTTTTTGGGTCGTGATTTTGGGTTAATTGGGTGATAGGTTTTGGGCCCTTGTTTTGGGGCAGGGAGGTGATAGTTTATATGTCATGACATTGTGGTGGAAGGGTGATAGTTTTTAGGCCATGAATTTGTGGTGTCAAGTTGAGGTTTCTAGAGATGATAGGTTTCTTATGAAATGTGGTAATGTGATGACAAATCCATGAGTGCTGATAGAATAAATGAATGTTTAACAATGCATTAAATGGAATGGGTTGTTTTGGTAAATGGGTAAAAAAAAAATTAATGGAAAATTAATTTATGGAATGGGAGGTTAAATTTGGTTGATGATAAATAATGAAATGAATGGAGCGATTAAATGAAATTTGTTGGAAATGTGAAACAGGTTTTGTGGCTTGATGTGTGGTGTTATGCATTTAGAGGAGCAATCAATGGTGATAGTGTAGTGGGTTGGTTATATTTTTTGATAACTCATAGGTTGGGATTGAGTGTTTGAAGTTTATATATATGTACTTGTATCTTCTATTTTATTTCTATATGCCCCAACCCTTGTTGAGAACATTGTGCAGAAAACCCGTGCAGTCATGCGATGGGTGACTTTCCCAACATCCTGGTTTTAGGATGGATGGATGGGGACCCACTCTACACTACTCCCTTTTCAAGGATATAGTGTCCAATGTGTCATTAGGTGAGTTATGATGTGTGGTAAGAGGTTTCTTCAAATGATTTGTGATGTGTGGTCCTAGGTGTCTTCTGCATGAGATGTGGTATGTGTCCAATTTTTTATCGGGTCGATAAGTCTTGTGATAGCCTAGGTGTGTATAGAATGGATGTGATGTATTGTAATTCAATAGGAGTGTGTGGAAAGAATGTGTTGTGATATCCCATGGGTGGGTAGGAGGGATGGGTCGTTATTGCAATGATTTGTGCTGGAATGATGTGATGTGATATATTCAAAATATGTGGGAGCTCCATGATGATTTATATAGAGTTGTGAGAGTAGATATTCAATGTGAAATTTGTTCATTTTACCCTATCATGGATGTTATTAACATTACATTATATGAAATGATGAATGTTACATTGGGATCATTCCTGGTATATGATGGGATGATCAGTATTCCTATTTAGGTTTTCTTTGGTTCTGTAATTTTCTCACAGGTGTATTAGTATGCGTCTTTCACATGTGCACAACAGACATTGATTGTCCTACTATGTATATTTTTATACTCACCCCAAATCTATAAAACAATTTTCTTGTTTCTGGTAGGATTTTATGGACCATGTTGGACCTTTCTAGCTTGGATTCTTAATAGTTGATGTGTCACTGCTTTAGTTCTAATTCTGGGTATTTACATTTGAGAATATTATCAGAATCTCTTATATTTTTACATTAATGTGGTATGGTTTGTTATTCTATATTATATTTTGTCATGGAGTTTTTGTTGAAGATTTATTCTATCCTGATATTGTTTTTTGATAAATGGAAATTCATCCCATATTGTGATATTTGTACCCCAATAGTTATAATCGACAACCTAAGGCCTAATCAAGGTTGGAATCAGTGACCATTATCTCTGTCACCACATTGCAGTATCATTGGTGGGTGGGGGCCACGACAATATCATGGTGACACTATCTTCTAGAATGTTCCATGTCTACATAGTGAATAAAATTTAAAAGATATTGTCCTTGAAGAATTATATCCATTTCCTCTATATTAGTAATATGTTATTATAAGAGAAGATATAAATGATACTATTATGATCAGATTAGATGATAAACATCTCACCCAACTGGTAGTGTATCCACATATTCAATGAAAATTAAACCCATTCATGCTCAAGATTTTGGATCAGGTAGTTTTTCTTATGCGGTCTCATCCAATTTGATCCATAGGTAATCACCACATAACTCTTCCTCAGCACACTATGAAGACTAGTCCTTGATGCATTAAAATGCACTACATAATCAACACTCTCCTCTAGAAATTTCATGATTGGAGTTCTCGTCAAACTCTGCCTCAACTAATAAAAATCATGACAGAACTTCATTGTCCAAACAAAAGGCTTTCCCATTCCATTAAAAGATGTTATCAGTGATGTTATAATATAGAAACGAAAAATCAATCTCTATTAATAGCATTTCTACCTAAGGAATCTGTGAACCTCTATCACACTGTTATGTTACTCCCATGCAAAAATAGACACGTCATTGGACGAGCCCACTGCTACACCATCCATGAGATAACATGTCCCCAAAATTAGACCTCCAATATCCAAATATTTCACTTTCATAGATTTAAATAATGTTGGTTCTCATAATGTATGTATAAAACCATCCATATGTGCCTAGGGTTCTCCTTTATAGAGGATGAATACACAAGGATATAATCAATGAATAATTCACGGAATATGTCTAAAAAATCATGAAATATCTATTTCATGGGTAAAATTAATACTATTAAGTAATTATTAACACAAAAAGGCATAACCATGTACTCATAGTTATTATAGTGATATATTAATGTTGTGATTAGAATATCCACATCTTGCACTCATCCATCCAATGGAACGAAGACCTTCATTTATATTCATTTTTGATAATACACCATTCAAGGGGTGAGGCAGAACCCTCAAAAGGCCTGAACGTGTAAGTCTTACATGGATCGTAGGCCTTAGAGGAATTCATTTGCATGTATGCTTAAAACATTACATACAACCCATACTAACTACTTGGAACTGCTCCTCCTCATCATCTTCATCATGAAATCCACTCTCCACCATCGTATGGATGTTCAGCTAGACATTCATGTGCATGCACAGTCTTGTCCCGATGGAATGTGTCATACCCTCTCATTCATTCAATCCGTTTAACTTCTGATGTGGTGAAAGCTCGTTACTCATTCTCCTTGTAGAGATTGTTCCATGTAGGTAATCTGGTTTGCATCTGTACTAAAGGTGGCCCAAAGGGCTTGAGGTGGCCCAAATCCCTTACTGACCTGAAGTCCTGGGTGGCCCGAAGGCCTTAAAGGACTCGAGGACCAAATCGGTGGTCCAATGACCCAAATGGGGGAGCATTCCCAGCTATTATAGTGCCAAACAGTACTTTCTATAGTACTACACATTTCCCACTATGATACCTACTACAACAGTACTACAGTAACCCCAAAAATAATGTCTCTATATGGATTTTATCATGGGTCTCTCAGATGCACTTACGAAGTCCTTACCAAATGGGATAAGGCTCATGTGCCACTTCCCACTCTCACAACTGGTGATAGACTAATCAAAGGTCAACGATAGTGAACCAACGATTCCACTCAGCTGATTAATGTGGAAATTGATCCTCAATAGTAGATAAATGTTCTTCATGATCACATGATTGAAGAAATGTTAGTTTAGACACAACCTAAATCTATATTATTCATTCTTGAAAAAATTATGGGCTGACCAGGGAAAAACACTGGGTCGAACGAAGCCCATCATTTTTAGGTCATCCGACTGCACCACCAGCTCACGATGCTCTATAAGACCCAACCAATAATATGTAGAAGATATTTGTGTCCTCCTTGGTTGTATATCCATATTAAATTATACATTTTTTGGCAGGAAATCCTCAAAAAAATTTAGGGATCACATCATTGTAAACTTCCACCACTATAGGAAATCAGAGACTAATAACATGCACTACCCCATGGGCCAGGACAGATAATTTACGAGTAATCTTCTACACCCTCCAAGAATGGGTCTATCTAATGATACTTGAGTTTCCTTTAATTGAAAAAGGATTACCATGATACATCATTATAGAAACACCACACCCTTCACTTTGAATAGTAAATTTGGGAATGCACTATTGCTAAAAAATTCATACCAATAATTATGTAATAAGGACTTTATGTTACATTTAGGTGATTCAAATGTAAAATATCACATCCATGTGTCAGTTCACGCTATCATCATGAGTTCATTATCCTCGAGTCTTCCCTATTATAGTTCTCCATGTGAAAGGGTCATGAAACTGGTTTAATATGAATATTTATATCCTGTACATGGAACAATGAATGAAAATAATGAGTTGAACCTATGATTATTAGTATTAAAAATATAATACAAACTAAATTTTTTTTATATCGAATCATTTTTCGATCCTTTGGGTCATAAAATACGACCACCTACACTGGTCCCCTCTCATGTCGCCCAACTTCTCGAGCCAATCTTGGACCACCATAAGGTGGTGGTGGTAAAAATTACAAAACTCGAACACATCTTGTATCTCCCACAACTCCACATTCACATTCATCATCCTCCAGACCTGCATACACCTGCCATTTACTCTACCTCAATGTTACACCAATGTTTTCTCAGTTATTTTTACAGTGGTTTAGATAATCTTGGTTGAGATGTACCTTTTAATAACATGAGTACCACCACCAATCTATTTGAATATTGGACCCACCCTATGTGCCATGAACTATATAACCACTATATTAAGACCTCTTCATATAACTTCTCCCATTTTTAGGTCCCTCATTCTATCATTGGATCATTACTTCTGATGTCTCTACATATTCATTTTTACTGCTAAAAATTGTTGAATTTATCTACTAATCTAGGAAACTCTCAACCACTAATTCTCTATCTAGTACCCCTAAATAGATTATAATTCATAGAAGGGTAACACTGTCTCAGATGACACTACAAAAACAATTCTCAATGGTCAGATCCCTGATGAACTAATCTCAAACCATATCTATTGATTACCTGGATATGTTGTTAAACCTCTATAAATTTGTATATATTACATTTATACCCTACTATATCTATATTATCTCCTATATATTTATAACCCATAGCATTGATGGTTATAACTCCTCTCTGAAATGATGCTTGAAATTTTTCCATGAAGGAGTCACCTCGTCGTAAGTCTAGGTAACAAAACCTCAAAATTTATATATGGATCCATGAATAATGATCGCATCCAGGTAAACCATATGAATTACTAGTTTTAAACTATGTTGAAAAATAAAGTCACTACCTGAATCTTGTCCATAACAGCTTGAGGGTTAGGATCTCATTAGATCCTTAGTGCTCTCTTTCACTGAACCCCATGATGCATGTTCATCCTATTATTCTCATACCTTGGTACTATGGGTACTTTGTGATTCCCTATATTTGGTTTTTCTAGAGCACCACTTGGAGGTAACATCTTAGGGACTAGTCCCTATATTGATTCCTCATCGCTAAAAGGATTATCCTCATGATTCCTTGTCCCAATATTGGTGGTTCACCCCTATAACAAATGTTCCTATGTGTCGAGTTGAAAAGAAGTTGATCAATGTTCTTGTTTATGGATTCATTTATAGGTGCACCAACACTAGAGCCCCTGGGTTGAAATCCCAATTTAAAACACATAACATTGTTTCCCCAAATAAATGTTATATACTCCCAGTCCTAATATTGTACCGAACAATCTAATTCCAATATGTCATGACCTATCCTAGTGGGATGCTTTCAGTGACTCCCCAGTCTCGCAACAAACAGAATTGGGGCTCGTGAGTACAACCGAGTATAAATATAACTAACATGGGAGGCATTTCCTATATACCCGCACACACACACAAATGTCTTTATGCCCCAAAAAAATTATGAAATGTAAAAACAACATAAGAATCCATGCATGAATACATATGTTTCCCAAAATTATATTATTTTAGGTTTAATGGAAAGTAAAAATGGGCTAATATAATCCCACCACAAATGGTGTATTACACATGTACAAAGTGAATGAGAATGTACTAGGACTGAAATTTTCAATCCATAAGAACACACTTAATTATTTGTAGTCTCTCTATGAAACTTGTGGACTTTGTCTACATAGGACGCCATCAAAAGGCAGATTATCAACACAAGACATGACACATGCTATAATGATCCATGCAGTTGTAATTATAAGAATACTAAGTAGGACACCATGAAACTGAAAAGTAATACAAAAATAAAAACAATTTTTTCTCTTCAAATGAATATGTCTATTGTATTTATAATAATAATATTCAAATATAATAAAAAAAGTCCCATATTCCAGAAGGAATCATCAAAAAAAGTATACCATCCATATGATTATAGCTATAAGATTCAATGAATCACTTATTTCGGAGAGCAGACTCCTCGGGATGATTGAACTAATGACCTCTATCTAATATGTAATGCTATTCATGTATAATCATGAGAGGGAGAACACATTGATAGTCCAAAGTGAATAAGATACGTAGATGTGGATCACTGATAGGGGCTTGGTTTTATACCAACAATCGCAATCTATATTAACCCTCTAATTGAGTATTTACTCCCATGAAATGTTGATCAAGAAGATACCAAGAAATCCACCTATGCAATAAAGATGAATATAGGATCTCACTATAGACCTCTTAGATGGATTTCAACGACTTTATCCAAATTTCCATCTATAGAGATTGTAGTCCTAAGAGTTGGAAATAACACTATACTGACCTTTAAGGAAATGACTAGGGTAATTAACATTAATGAAACATGTCATTATAACTGAGAAAAAGGGCTATAAGCCATGTAAGAAATAGTACACAATGTGTAGAAGGGTTACATTCAATGTCCCTTGTCCCTGAGTGTTGTCTATGTAAACAACCCATGTCATTAAACCATATTAGTGTAGTGGTTTACACTGGGGTATCCATCCTTTATAATAAACCCATGTACCAGTACATCAATTCAACCCATGTACCCATGTATGTGTACCGGTACATGGCATAGGTTTTGTACTTGGTCCAACCCATGTCAGGGGGTGAGTACAGACCATTTAGGCATCTTGCGTACTCCATCCAATGTCCATGGACATTCCAAATTAAATATATAATTATCATATTAGGGACCAAAAATTATGTTATAGGGGTCAAACGTTGTTTGTTGTTTAGCATCCTTTGTAATTGTAGTCACCACGATGGGTTTCCACATAGTGTGGTGATCTAGTTCCCACACTTTGTTGTTTGTGATTATTTTTAATCCCATATCTACTTTTCAAATTTGATCTCGAACCTCCTACATTTATCTAGTGATTATATCACCAAAAAAACAAATATCCATGATCTTCCAAATGACGAAATCATTGAAAAATGCATTTCATCATCCGATCTACATGAAAAATGGATCAAGTAAACATTCTTCATTATAATCTAAAGAACATAGAATAATGTTCATAAAGGTATCCTCCTTTAATTTTAATTTCTACATCTCCATATTATCAAATCCTTCATACAATGTATATCCTAGATCTATGATAATAGTTAATTCCACGAAGAAATTGGTGTGCAATTATTGATTGATCGAGATAAGTCGAGTTGCGAGACAATTGAAGAATGCCCACGACAAAGGATAAAATGGGGGGGGAGAACAAATAAATCATGATGAATGAATCACAATTGATGTTCATGTATATCATAGTTAATTTAAATTATAAAAATCATTTAATATATATACAAAATAATCACAATGAAAATTCTTTCGTAAAAAATTATTATCTTACCCATTACGCAAGAAGATCGATCTATAGAAAAACATATTCGTAAATTTCCCTATGATTATTTTAGAAGTAAATAATGTGGAATAAACAAATAAAAAACACACAATACCAATATTTGGATTGATCGCTAATTAAGAACAATGCATCTTTCTTTTCCTTGGTAATATCCTTCAAATCAGAGGTTCGTTGATCATCGATCCACAATCTGTCACTATTCTCCAGATAGAGAATCGAAAAAGCTATATCCAATGGCACTCCAACATTTCTAGTGTTATGTGGATAAAATTAAATATTATCCAAAATAACCTATTTAAATATTTTTAGTTACTACGTCAGTGCATGTTAAATAAATTACTTTTACTAAATAAAATTTTCATTTTCACTTCCCCCAATGAATTTTCATCAAACAGACCACACAGACCATTCTTAATATATTATTAGGGTAAATAAATTCTTTTCTAACTCAACGGTTCCATCATATATTTTATTAAGGAAACGTTTTAGAAGTACTTCATGTTTTTTTAGAACACTACTCACTTGTGATATTTAATATATTTAATATATTGAAATCATTTATTCTAGGTACATTGGGACCTTGAATCACAAATTGTATTAGTGATTGGTATAATTTATAATATATATATATATATCAAAAATAATACTAGGAAAATTAGATACATTAAAATTCATGGGAATATGGAGTGATATAATTGATATCTCCATTCAATAAGATGGAGGGAACCATGATCATGTTCTTGAACATATGAAATTTCCCAGTGTGGATATGGATTCCAGAATCTAGTTTAGTTCATTGAAGCTGGTAGTTCATATAGAGATAGGATGATGGATAAATATGGAAGTACTAATCCTCTCATTTCATTAAAAAATATTAGGACACATTTATTAGTATATAATACCCAATAAAATAAGAGGTCCTTTTCAATTTTTACTTGGATGGAAAGAGAAGCATTTCCATTTATCTGAATACAAAAATACCTACAGATTTACCACTATCTTATGTAATCCAATGGATCTAATCATATATGGTGTTGGGTCCAAGTCACCAGGCTTTGATGAGGTTAGTAAATTGTTGATTGAATCTGATATCTTATATTTCACCCCTTATCGTACCCCTAATGAGACAACCATTGATAATGGAGGTGTTTCTCTCAAAATATTGTCATACAAGATCTCTCTTTGGGATGTGGTTCTTGAAGGAAGGATGGAAGAGATGATCATCATCATTCCACATACACCATATCAATTTTCTCTTCTGTTCTGATACACCAAAATGATATCCCATATTCCTTTGTCTTGCATGAAGGGAGAGAGAGATCCAATGACCATCTTCCAATTCAATGTGTTGTTGGTTCATGATGCCACTAATATTGAAGAAAATATCATGTCTAATGATGCTTCTACATTTCATTCTCATCATTGTGACATGGCTTGTGTAATAAAAAACCATGGCAGTTTTCTAAGATGACTAGTTAATCATGAGAAAAAAATTTCTTCATTTACACAATTATCATTTGAAATAATGGAGTTGATTCCGGATATTGTTGACACATCGAGGAAGATCCATTTTCTTGGTGTTGTCCATAGAAATAGAGGAATATAATCATTGGTGTAAATTTTCCCTCCCAAATAAGTAACAAGTGATGTATCTATTTAGGGAAGAATATACAATACTTCCTCTCCTACATCCATCGAATCCATAGAAGTTCAAACATGGTACATGATAATATAGTAGTAGATTCATTCCTCGATCACTGAGACCCCTCTAGAAGAACTTAACTGATAAGTGGAATGCAGTAGTTATCTATTTGAGTACATAGGTGGATATCATTGATTTCATCCACTATACAAGATCATGAGAAATGTTATTATGACTCAAAATGACTTTTCCACCAATAAGATGGACTTTTATGATGTTGATAATGAGGAACCACTCTATGAATAGATGAATGAGGCCTTGGATCGATTTTAATACATTTTCTAGTTTGTATCTCATTTGATATCCAAGACGGATTCCTCAACCATGTAGATTTGGAGATATGAAAAAATCCTAGATCATTTAAGCTCTGAACACCAACCATCATCATCCTAATTATAAACCACATAAAAAATTGTCGAGTATCTAATAAGGCTATTCAAGAAGCACCATGTTAGGGTATAAAGAGATGAACTAGGGATAGAGACACTACATTATTCAACTGAAACGTCTTTCTAGACTCTATCCAACATGGCTAGCTCATTTGATGGAATCTTATAATATTTCCATCATTGATAGGAATTATATATATTTTTAGATTCATGTATAAAGTTTGTTATATTTCTATTCTTTAAATTTCTTTATATTTATGAATGTATCATTTAAAAGTTTCCTATTTTTATCTCGAATTTCTATCAGTCATGATGTGCAAGAAATTTATCTAATCTGATGTTATATGAATCACCAATCATACCAATACTTTTCCAAATATCAAGTAAACAATAATGTATAGATATAAATATATAAATTAAAATGATTATTCTTGAGAAGTTCTCATGAATTCCCAATAATCATATGTTTTTTCATTGTTGAATCTAGTCTTTTTTTCTTTGGAATAACTATTTTGAAAAAGATAAATTGGGAAATATATAGGTCAGTGATAGAGCATTCCCTATCTTTTTATAAATTAGTTTTTCATGGAGAGTGTAGATTCATTTTCCATGTATAAATGAATGGTGGTTCATAAAATATTTTACATTCATCATGATTAAATTTCTATTGTGTATTAGTTTTGGTTATTTTATCTTGTACGTTATATCATTGTAATTTAGGGTTTTTCAGATCGGACCATATATCATTTTAGTTTAGGGTACATTATCTCAAACCATATATCACTATTATTTACAGATGTTATGATTAGATGATATTATTTTAGTACATTTAAATTCCTACTACAATGACATTATTTATGATTATGGAATATGTTAGAGAAATGTCATGAATAACTATTAAAATTCAAGGATGCTGAGTTCTCTTTTAGTGTTTCTTAGGATTAAGGGGATTTTAAGTCTTTTCCTATAATGAGGATATTCCTCTTGTTGGAAATTAAAACCCCATATGTGATGAAATCAAGGTCAAATTGAGGCATATCCACTCTCCTCCAAGGGAAAATGAAGATTTATGGGAGTAATACTGGTTTAGTGTAAAATAATATGAAATCTAGGACCACCTCAATAGTTGGATTGTGGGTGAGGTAAATTATGTTCCTATGAGATTTAGTCGATGGATAATGTAATGGTGAATACATGAAAAGGACAACCCAAGGTACCCTAAGGTTTTATGTTAGTCCGTTGTGTCACTGAGGCTCATGAGGATTGTATATCCATTCATAAAAAGTAGTGACTCCTTTGGTTGGTAGGTCTACGCCCATTGTGATTCCATATCATGATCAAGAATAGGTATAACTACTCGTTTCCAAGCACTATATAATGTTTTAAATGATTCAATAGTCTATCCAATGAAATTATGTATGATGTAAATCTATCCATAAAATATTGTAGCAAACTAGGGAAATTTATATCTCAAATTGTGAATCTTTATTTGTATTCATTATGCTATTGAATCATCAGACATGGATGATAAAAGGTTAGCAATTGGGGTGTCAGATTTTAGCTTTGGAAAATTTTATCAAACAAAATGATGTAAGGCCAAGGATATTGAATCCACATGAGTATTATTGTTTTGGGGATTTTGAATCATGGTTCAATTTTCTCAGGTCATGAGGATGATATGGGAAAATCATACTAAGAATGGCCGAGAACACCCTCAAGTTCGAGATTTTTTCATTGAGACATCAGGATCACAAGAATCAGGATTCCCATTATATTGTTTGAAGATTTTTATGGTTGGTAGATATGAGATCTTTTAATTCAATAAAATATTCATCTAGAGAAATACATATTCCTTTACAAGGGCTATGAATTGGTTTTTATGACCAAAGGCACTTAAATCACGATGTGTGATTTATGAAAAATACAATATGCAATATGGGATCAAGAACACTAAAAGTTGTTTCACCTCCTAGTTAACATGTTTTTATGATGACGAGGTGTGGAACCCCATTAATATAATATTTTCATGAACTATGTGGTCCAACATGTATTTTTTTGGATTTTAAAAGGGATTAATTGTAGACTCCATGATATTTTGATTTATTTTTTACACCCTATATTTTTTCGAAACTCTAGATATGATGAGATTAAAAAGGGAGGACATGAATTTTACTCAGGTATCCTGTTGAGGGTATTCAACTAGAAATGTTTTTTTATTCTTTCACAGTTAGTTTAAGGACTTACTAGTTGTAAAATCATAAGCTAGAGTTTAATGTCATGCATCATAGAATATCATGTCGAAAGTTGAAGTTCAGGACACAAATAGATTTAATATGTTATGATGATTCACAAGAGACCAATTAAGATACCTAAGGTCAATGTCACTCCAACATCCTTCTAATAGGGGTATTAAAATGTTGTAAATAATGGATTGAGGATCTCTGTATGTGAGGAAATTTTATGCCAAATTAATAACATGGATGTCCATGAAGTCCCTCAGGCGATGATTTCCACAACAACAATGTTAAGATCACGAGGATAAAAATTTCATCCTTATAGAACCAAGATTCCATTAGTTTTTTGGTCTAAGAATCTATGTATTGATTACATTTCCATGTATGTTTACCCCTTTTTGTTTGAATGGGCCCTGAAATGTTTACAACCACCTGAGGTGATCGATATATAATGTTTTATTTACAAATTATTGTTTTTAAATGATACTGGAATCACCCTTTAGACTAGATGATTGGGTGTAATTATCTTGTGGTCCAATGATAAGGGATTATAATGTAGGATGAAATGCATAGTATAAAATTATTTATTATGTATTTACTTTCATTAGTGAATTTTAAGAATATTATATAGAGAAATTTTCCTTAGAGTTTAATGTCATTCAGTAAAGTTGTGGGATCCTTTGTGAAATATTTTTGGCAAAAAATTTTACACGAACAATCTCTAAGGACATGAATTTGACTTACATGTAAAAATAATGTTTTTTAATGGATCAACATATATGCATTATGGATGTATTTTTTTTATTGTTTTTGTGTTGATAGACCTAGGACTGGATATCTTTGAATCACTATGTGTCATGTTATGATAAGAATGAAGCCACATATAGTTATTAAATGGGAAACTCTCCACCCTTGTATGAACCATAAGTAAATATGGTCATTATTTCTATTTATTTTTTATGTTGGGACTTAGATTTTATATTTGTATGTCAATATGAATAATTTAATGAAAAAATCATGCAACATGTAGTTCTCAAAGAACCATATAGTATAACATAATGCTACAAGGTCATATGAATACTGGAATAAAAGGGGTAAAATGGATAGAACCATGGATGAAAATCTAGGAATCACTATATATCATAATAGGAACTAATCCTCATGTTCCTTTAGAAGCACGACATTCCTATGAAATTTTGACATATACACATAGAGGGGGGATTTTTAAATCTGTTTTTTCTATACCTAGGGCTGGAAATTCATTCATCATGGAATATCCTATTATTATAGGAATCATGTCACACATTGATTTTAAAAAGAGGTGTGTTAGGATACCTAAAACAAAAATTATAAGGCCCCGGCCATAAACATCTCTTAATATTGAATTAAATGAATAATTCACATTGAGGATCTTTTCAGGTTTAGAGTTTTAGGGAATTAGGACATAACTGTTACATCTCAAAAGGTTACAAAGTAGACACTTCTACTATGTTTCCATAGAATAAAAAAACTCTTAAAAAGTAACATGTCTAGTTCCATGTTTTATATGGCATAAATTTCCCTTGATATCATCCTTTACCTTATTCCACATTATGTCCTATTAAAAACATTTCAAAACAAAACATTGGGTGATCATAAAAAGCTCAGTAAGGGATACACAAAGAATGAAAACTGTTAGTTTTTCAAACATCAAGAAAACCATGTATACATTATCAAAGTATTACCTTCACCTTCATGAATTAGTAAAAACTCCTCACTGAATAAAATATCATTACATACCCTTCTGTAACCAAAGGATTACCATAAAACCCATATAATGAACACATAACATATAAAGGTAACTTGGGACATAAATATACTTAAGTGGAATAACAATACAGTCGACTTCCACACATATCACTTAATAGAATAGCCATACGGCCAACTTACATACATAATTTATGGAATAGCCATACGGCTGACTTCCATACCCAATGCATTGGAGGTTATAACTTAACCACCTGTCATGGTATTCACGGCACCACCCATCATATAGTTTATCACGTAACCACCCGTCAAATGTCCAATTACCATTATAAAATTCATAAGACATAAAACAAATATAATTGAAAGAAAACATTTCCACACTTTGATCACAATATATCACTTAAATATATTGACATAACAAATCCATGATAAAAAACCATTTTCAATCCAAAATACATAAAAGAGTATATGGTATTTAATTCATTTTAAAAAAAACATTACATCTTGTTCAGGAAGCCAAAGACCAAATAATACTCGCTGCGGCGGAAAAGGTCGATGTCACCACGTACATTAAAAGAAACATTCCTTTTTGTCATTTTGTAAAACTCTTCATAGAAAAATATTCCTTTTGTTTAAAATTAAAAGTCAAAGGGGTTTACACACCATATAAAAGAATGTTGTGTATAAAATGAAATATTCCTCAATGAAAGGAGATTGAGACGAAGTCCCATACCTCGGGTCCGACTTGACTCAGTCGTTCTTTAATCTCCTAAATAATAAACTTTAGTTAATTTCTACTTTTTTAAGAAATTTTTTCATGTTCATTATTCATTTAATATCACTTATTTCCATTTCATGAACACTATGTAATTATTTACGTTAATAACCGTCGTTTTAATGATCATTGCTACTTGAGTCAAAAATAAACCCTCTATAATTACAAGTTGTTCAGGTATCCATTATATGAAGAATTATAATCATGATTTATATATCATATATCATATATATACATTATATACATGCATTTATAATACTACATAATCATTTAGAGGTAAGAAATGAAATGCACCGTTCGTGGAGACGGTAAGCCGTACGTACGCATGAACGCTACTTTCATTTCTATTTCGTATTTTATAGAATGGAATCATAATGATATAAAGGTATATTATAATTCCAGTTTAATATCATATATAATATCATAAATACATCCTTTAATCATCCCACGTATGGTATTTAACGAATCAAATCACTTTGAGGGGGCGGTAGTCCGCACTTCCTTAAATGAAGATATCGTGTTTAACCATAATGGAAACCATAAATGTTTGCCCAATATGAAAAATACAGAAACTTAAGGAAAACATAAACATATTATATATCATATATAAATATATTATCATCTTCATTACCACCTTTTAAGGTGTTAAATAAATGTTGAACAATCATCGTTTCGGGAGGCCGAAATTCGCCATCCACGGAAACAGTATGTTCATTAACCATTAGATGTAGGTGTGTGTAAGTGTAGCTTGAATCATTCTTATAACAAAATCCTAGTATATTTAACGTAATGGTGTTGTTACAAAAGAAATTAATAAAAATAGTTTAGGGGGTTGGAGAAGTAAAATAAAACAAAAGGACTCAAGTGAAGACATTACCTTAAAATCGGGTAACTCTCTTTGGTTTGAGCTCAAAGGCTTCCTTGGGAAGACTTCTGCCCAAAGAGAGGATTCAAGGAGTAATAGAGGGATGTGGAGAGAAAAAATGGGCAGGGGTTGGTTGAGCCAAAGGCTTTGAAAATGTGGGTAAGTTGGTAGAGGTGGGGGCCTTTTATAAGAGGAGAGGAGGGGCACTCTTGGAAAGTAAAGAAATGTTACTTTATTTTAAAATGAGTTTCGGATTCAAAAGGTCCCACATTGATATAATTCGAGGGTAAGGTGATAAGGGTTCGAAATCCACCCATCCAATAGGTTTTGGACATGTTTAGGTCATATATTTTGCATTATCATTTCATTTTTTTAAATCCATTATTAATGAGGTAATCGCTGCATCATCATGATGTCATAAATAAATTAATTTTTTAAAATTCTAATCATTATAAAAAAATACTATGATGTATTAAATCTTCTTTTCTTTTCAATGAATATTTATAGTCAAAAATCTGACTTGTATATCCCCATGTAAAAATTGTTTTAGTAAAACAACACATGTTTGTATCATTTTTACTCTAACATTAAATAAAAAGTTATTTATGTCGTTTCCCAACCAAAGTGGCTCCATGGGGTCCCCATGTTGACCCATGGATTGTCTTGGTCTGCAATGACACATCCAATGAGGGTAGGACATGTTTCATGATCATCTCATTTTATTAAAACATTATTTTTACCTTAAACTACACTAATTACCTCTAATCACGATTAAGAACTTAAAAGTTACTATTCACCAAAAAATTATTTTAATCTCATTGAACCACATTATACTTCTTAATGACAACCATGTATGTCGGATTTTCGAAAATCAAATCACAAAAGTGACAAAGTTTCATTTAAACGAAAAATCAGTTTCTTTAACTACCACTTAGTGTTTTCACTATTCATCAAAAATTGAAGTTTTTCAGAAAAATACCAAAACATCATCCTAAGCTATATTTGATATTGTGAATTTAGAAATGATGTCTATTTTACAAAATTCAAATCATATAAGTCACATTAATTAATTTAATAATTAATTCCCGCCTTCATGACAAATAGCGTGTTTTTATGAAACAATAAGTACGAAATGATTGACACTAGTTTAAGTCCAATTTAAAAGTGAAATTGATTCCAACGACCACTATTAGATATAATGGTAAAAATATATTCTAATTTCACATTAAAACCAATTCAAAAGATAATATAATCATATAAATAAATTAGATTAAAAAGAATTTTTGAATTAAAATACAACATTTTACACTATTCATTAAGAAATGAACGTTATCGGAAAAATACCAAAAATTTACACAAAGTAAATTTTGATGTCCCGATTCTAAAGAAGAGTTTTATTTGGTCCAATAGAGTGTATAATAGTGAACAAAACAATATTTAACGACTTTTCGCCAACAAAAGGAGATAAGTGAACCTTTAGTGAAAACTAGGGCATATACGCCTAAAATTGAATTCTTTCAGTATTTTAAGCCTTTATCTTTTATTAGATAAAAGTAAAAACATTTAAAAAACATATATAATCATATTTTAGTTATTTTTATCCATTCCCACCAATACAATGGCTATGTGTTAACTACCATTTAAAATAATATTATTTTATTACTAGTGTGCAAGGTAAGATTTCTAAGAAACTCTTTGTTGCGTATCGGGTACGCTATCGAACATAGAAACCCCTTTAAAGTAAAATTAATATTTAATTTGTAAATATTAATAAATATGAAAATATTTTATTCATTATTTACCTGGGATGTTACATCCTTCCCCCCTTTTGGGAATTGAGTCCTTGCAATTTTATTCACTTATCAAAATAAGTGGGGGTATTTATCTCTCATAGCATTTTCAGATTCCCATGTTGCCTCTTCAACCATATGGTTTTTCCACAAAACCTTTACCTGGTGAATTACCTTATTTCACAACACTTTCTCTCTTCGGTCAAGAATCTGGACTGGTTGTTCTTCATAAGACAGGTTCTCCTCCAGCTGAACTACCTCTGGACTCAAAACATGAGATGGATCTGGCATATACTTCCTCAACATCGAAACATGAAAAACATTGTGTACCTGAGATAAACTTGGAGGTAAAGCCACTTGGTAAGCAACTCATCCAACTTTCTCTAGAATTTCATATGGTCCAATGAACCTTGGACTCAGATTTCCTTTCTAACCAAATCTCATCACACTTTTCCATGGAGAAGCCATGAGAAATACATGATCACCTACCTCAAAAGATAGATCCTTCCTCTGGTTATCCGCATAACTCTTCTGCCTTCTCTGAGCTGTTCTCATGTGTTTCTGAATCAACTAAACTTTTTCTACCATATATTCTACCAATTCTGGTCCCATCAGCTTCCTTTCACCTACTTCATCCCAAAATGCTAGAGTTCGACACTACTTCCTATATAATGCCTCAAATGGTGCCATCTGTATACTGGAATGAAAACTGTTATTATAAGAAAACACAACCAAAGAAAGATGTTGGTCCCAACTTCGCTGATAATCCATCGAACAAGCTCGTAGCATATCCTCCAAGGTCTGAATTGTTTGTTCTCACATCCCATCTGATTGAAGATGAAAAGCTGTACTAAAATTTAATTCAGTACCCAACGACATCTGAAGGTCTTTCCAAAAGTTAGAAGTAATCCTGGGATCACGATCAGACACAATTTAGAGAAGAACTCCATGTAACCTTACTATCTCTTTAAGATACAAATGGGAATGTTTATCTATTTAAAAAGTATCTCTTATAGCAAGGAAATGAGCAGATTTAGTCAAGCGATCAACAATAACCCAGATTGCATTATTACCTCGAGATGTCCTCGGTAATACCACAACAAATTCCATGGATATGTTTTCCCATTTCCACTCTGGCACTGGTAAAGGCTGAAGCATCCCTTTAGGTAACTGTCGCTATGCTTTAACCTACTGTTAAGTCAAACACTTCACAGTAAAATCAACAATATCCTTTTTCATTCCATCCCATCAGTAATACTCCTGCAGATCTCTGTACATCTTAGTACTGTCAGGATGAACTGAAAATGGGGAACTATGATCCCCACATAACAACTTATTCTTCAATTGTGAATCACAAGGCACACATAATCTCTTCCCAAACCTCAAAACACAATCGTTATCAATGTTGAATTCAGGCAACTTACCCTTTTGAACTAGCTCTACCTTTTTCTGCAACTCATTATCTTCCCTCTATGCATGCTTAATTCTGTCTGATAGGGATGATCTCACTGATACCTGAAACAAAACAGAAGAAATTCCTACACGAACAACTTCTATGAAAAAGTTCATCAAATCAAGAACCAAAGGATCTCGTTCCAAACGTAGCATGGTTAATGAAGCATTAATTTTTCGACTCAGAGCATCGGCCACTTTATTTTCTTTTCCCGGATGGTAATGAATTGTACAATCATAATCCTTGATTAATTCCAGACATCTCCTCTGTCTCATGTTCAATTCTTTCTGAGTGAATATATTCTTTAAACTTTTCTGATCAGTATATATTTCACACTTTACTCCATACAAATGATGCCTCCAAATATTTAAAGCAAAAACAACAGCAGCTAATTCCGAATCATGTGTAGGGTAATTATCTCATGAGTTTTCAACTGACGTGAAGCATAAGAAATTACCTGATCATTCTGCATTAGGACACAACCAAGTCCTTTCAATGAAGCATCACTGTATATAACAAACTCATCATTCCTGGAAGGAAGTTCCAAAACTGGAGCATTCACCAATCATATTTTAAACTCCTGAAAACAATCATCACAATCCTTTGTCCAGATAAACTTAACACCCTTCCGAGTTAGCTTAGTAATTGGACTAGATAATCGTGAAAAATTTTCAACAAACCTGCGGTAGTAACCTACCAAACCAAGAAAACTACGGGTCTCTATTACATTTGTGGGTCTTGTCCATTCTTTAACACCTTTTTTTACCAGGATCAACAGTTATCCCATCTTCAGAAACAATATAACCAAGGAAAGAAATTTGTTGCAACCAAAACTGACACTTGCTAAAATTTCCCATACAATTTTTTTTCTTTTAAGGTTTGCAAAATAACCCTTAAATGTCTTTCATGCTCCTCTTTACATTTATAAAACTACAAAATATCATCAATAAAAACAACCAAAAATTTTCACCTGAGACAACTGAGCAATCACTGCAACAAACTGTTTAGTTCTGATTCTGACCATGTCTGGATACTGATTTGAAAGGTCATTTCCCTCTGTATGCCTTCCCAGAAAAGCTGTTCTGTTTCCTCTATGAAAAACCATTTTTAACATAGAAATATCTTAGGCGAAGAAACATGGTAATCTTTAAATTCTATATCATTTCAATAATACAATAAATTAAGTTATAATTTTACACTTTTCTAACTCCTAAAGTTGTCTAAACCGACCTCTGATACCAACTATAAGGCCCCAGATTTAAACATATCTTAATATTGAATTAAATGAATAATTAACATTGAGGATCTTTTCAGGTTTAGAGTTTTAGAGAATTAGGACATAACTGTTACATCTCAAAAGGTTACAAAGTGTACACTTCTACTAGGTTTCCATAAAATAAAAAAACTCTTAAAAAGAAACATGTCTACTTCCATGTTTTATATAACATGACTTTCCCTTGATCCCATACTTGACTCTATTCCACATTATGTCTTGTGAAAAACATTTCAAACAAAACTTGGGGTGATCATAAAAATCTCAGTAAGGGATACACAAAGAATGAAAACTGTTAGTTTTTCATACATCATGTAAACCATGTATACTTTATCAATGTAATACCTTCACCTTCATGAAGTAGTAAATACTCCTCACTGAATGAAATATCATTACTTACCCATTTCTAAACAAAGGATTACCATAAAACCCATATAAAGAAAACATAACATATAAAGGTTACTTGGGACATAAACATACTTAAGTGTAATAACCATACGGTCGACTTCCACACATATCACTTAATGGAATAGCCATACGGCCAAATTCCATACATACTTAATGGAATAGCCATACGGAAGACTTCCATACCCAATGCATTGGAGTTTATAATGTAACCACCCATCCTGGAATTCACGGCACCACCCGTCATATGGTTTATCACGTAACCACCCGTCAAATTTCCAAGTACAATTATAAAAATCATAAGACATAAAACACATATAATGGAAAGAAAACATTTCCACAATTTGATCACAATATATCACATAAATATATTGACATAAGAAATCCATTATAGAAAACCATTTTCAATACCAAAATACATAAAAGAGTATAAGGTATTTATTTCATTTAAAAAAAACATTACGACTTGTTCAGGAAGCCAAAGACCAAATAATACTCGTGGCAACGGAAATGGTCGTTGTCACCGCGTACGTTAAAAGAAACATTCATTTTTTTCGTTTTGTAGAATGCTTCATAGAAACATATTCCTTTTGTATAAAATTAAAAGTCAAAGGGTTTTACACACCGTATAAAATAAAGTTGTGTATAAAATGAAATATGCCTCGATGAAAGTAGATTGAGATGAAGTCCCTTACCTCGGGTCCGAATTGACTCAGTCATTCTTTAATCTCCTGAATAATAAACTTGAGTTAATTTCTACTTATTTAAGAACCTTTTTCAAGTTCATTATTCCTCTTATATCACTTATTCCCATGTCATGAACACTACATAATTATTTATGTTAATAACTGTCGTTTTAACGATCATTGGTACTTGAGTCAAAAATAAACCCTTTATAATTACAAGTTGATCATCTATCCATTATATACATAATTATAATCATGATTTATATATCATATATATCATATATATACAGTATATACATGCATTTATAATATTTCATAATCATTTATAGGAAATAAATGAAATGCACCGTTCATGGAGACGATAAGCCGTACGTACGCATGAACGCTACTTTCATTTCTATTTCGTATTTTATATAATGGAATCAGAATGATATAAAGTAATATTATTATTACAATGTAATATCATATATAATATCCTAACTCTATCCATTATACGTCCCACATATGGTATTTAACGAATCAAATCACTTTGAGGGGGTGGTAGTCCGCACTTCCTTAAATGAAGATATCGCGTTTACCCATAATGGAAACCATACAGGTATGCCCAAAATGAAAAATACAGAAGCTTAAAGAAAACATAATCATATTATATATAATATATAAATATAGTTTCATCTTAATGGCCACCTTTTATGGTGTTAAAAGAATGTTGAACAATCATCGTTTCGGGAGGCCGAAATTCGCCATCCACGGAAACATTATGTTCTTTAACCATTAGATGTAGGTGTGTGTAAGTTTATCTCTAATAATTCTTATAAAAACATCCTAGTATATTTAATATACTGTATTTGTTACCAAAGATATGAATAAAAAGAGTTTAGGGGGTTGGAGACGAAAAATAAAGCAAAAGGACTCAAGTTAATACATTACCTTAAAATCGGGTAACTCCCTTTGGTTTGATCTCAAAGACTTTCTTGGGAAGACTTCTGCCTAGAGTGAGGCTTCAAGGAGTAATATAGAGATGTGGAGAGACAAAATGGGCAGGTGTTTGCCGACCCAAAGGCTTTTGAAGTGTGGGTAAGGTGGTAGAGGTGGGGGCCTTTTATAAGAGGAGAGGAGGGGCACTCTTGGAGAGTAATGAAATGTTACTTTATATTAAAATGAGTTTCGGATTAAAAAGTTCCCATATTGATATAATTAAAGGGTAGGGTGATAAGGGTTCGAAATACACCCATCCAATAGGTTTTGGACATGTTTAGTTCTTAGATTTTACATTATCATTTCATTTTATTTAAATCCTGTATTAATGAGTTAATCGCGGTATATCATTATGTCATAAATAATTTAATTTATTTAAAGTCTAAAAATTATAAAAAAATACTATGATGTAGTAAATATTTTTATATTTCCAATGAATATTTATAGTCAAAAATATGATTTTTATAACCCTATGTAAAAGTTGTTTTAGTAAAACAACACATGTTTGTGTTATTTTTACTCTAACATTAAATAAAAAGTTATTTATGTCATTTCCCAACCAAAGTGGCTCCCTGGGGTCCCCAAGTTGACCCATGGATTTTATTGGTCTCCCATGACACATCCAATGAGGGTAGTACATGTGTCATTCTCATCTCATTTTATTAAAACATTATTTTTACCTTAAACTACACTAATTACCTCAAATCGCGATTAAGAACTTAAAAGTTACTATTCACCAAAAAATTATTTTAATCACATTGGACCACATTTTAATTCTTAATGACAACCATGTATGTCATATTTTTGAAAATAAAATCACAGAAGTGACAAAGTTTCATTTAAACGGAAAATCAGTTTCTTTAACTACCACTTAGTGGTTTCACTATTAATCAAAAATTGAGGTTTTTTAGAAAAATACCAAAACTTCACCCTAAGCTATATTTGATATTATGAATTCGTAAATGATGTCTATTTTACAAAATTCAAATTATATAAGTAACATTTATTAATTTAATAATTAATTCCTGATGTCATGACAAATAGCGTGTTTTTATGAAACAATAAGTATCAAAAGAGTGACACTAGTTTAAGTCCAATTTCAAAGTGAAATTGATTCCAACGACCACTATTAGATTTAATTCTAAAATATATTCTAATTTCACTTTAAAACCAATTCAAAAGATTATCTAATCATATAAATAAATTATATTAAAATGAAATTTTGAATAAAAATACAACCTTTTACAATATTCATTAAAAAATGAACTTTATCGGAAAAATACCAATAATTTACACAAAGTAAATTTTGATGTCCCGATTCTAAAGAAGATTTTTATTTGGTCCAATAGAATTTATAATAGTGAACAAAACTATATTTAATTATGGTTGGCCATCAAAAGGCGATAAGTGATTATTTAGTGAAAACTAGGGCATATACGCCTAAAATTGAATTATTTCTGTATTTTAAGCCTTTATCATTTATTAGATAAAAGTAAAAACATTTAAAATACATATATAATCATATTTTAGTTGTTTCTATCCATTCCCTCCAATACAACGGCTATGTGTTAACTACCATTTAAAATAATATTAATTTATTACTAGTGTGTAAGGTAAGATTTCAAAGAAACTCTTTGTTGCATATCAGGTATGCTATCGAACATAGAAACCCCTTTAAAGTAAAAGTAATATTTAATTCGTAAATATTAATAAATATCAAAATGTTTTATTCATTATTTAACTGAGATGTTACAAAAATAGTGGTATTCCCTAGTGAGGTCTATAAGAAATTGAGGTATTCTCTCCAGAAATAGACATAAATTATGAATCTTAACATCATACAGAGAGGAAAATTTGAATGGATTTCATGTTATTTAATTCTGGGACTTGATAACTTTGTCATGAGATGGTATTAAATTTTTTTGTGGGTACGTCCTTATAAAAATTCATAAGCTCAATTGAACTATGTTCAATGTGAAAAACATGGAATGTAAATAATTAATCTCACAATAACGATGTGATTATTGATAGAAAATGGTAATCATGTATCCTTTGGTTGATGGACATAGATATAGTATTTATGCATACATACATATAACCTCGAAATGAGAATAAATCAATACATAGTTTTTGAATCATTTTTAGATTAAATCTACTTGTTAAGGAAATCATCCTTCAAATTTAATGTCTTGAAGTGAGGATGAGGGTCACCTGATATGAAAGGGATGTAACAGTGTAGTTAAATCCTAGAATAGAATTTTGTTCATCAGAAAGTATCCCTTGATTGTATAAATCATGGCACAAGTAGTTTTTATAAGTAGATACTCTGTCTATAGAGCTTAATCTCAAAGGGGGATGAGGGAAATTCATCACAAAATCAAATATATCCACCTATTTTGTAGACAATCCATAGTTAGATGGTTCCTCTCATTTAGGATAATGTATGGAGGTGAGGTCATCTTCCATGAAATTTAACATTTTAAAATAAGGACTGCTCTTCTACATTTTAACATCATGTGGTTCAGATGGGAGATTCTTTAATGTTTCACGATTTTCTTCTATGAATTGGTTCACTCGATATGGATAATGATCATAAATTGGGGTATCCATGCAATTTAACAACTTGTAGTGAGGATGTGCTATGTACAATTAAGAATTATGTGTTTAGAACATATCTCAATAGTTTAATTCCATGTAGTAACGAAATATCCACATTGTTTGATGTCATGTGGTCACTATGTGAGATGTTGTGAAATTTAATGAATTGATGCGATGAAATGATTGTTGTGGATAACTATGAGAGGTATTTCTTGAAAATAATCACATTCGTGGGGGGGGGGGCATGACACAATCCCCAACCAAAGCAGAAAATATGTTGGATTTATTATGATAGGCCCTTTTCATGATATAATGAACATACCATTTTGGTTCTAGGTTAGGAGGAATCTTCCATGGTATGGTACTGATATCCAATAAAAATTCTCCTTGGAGGAAAGAAAGGAGGTAGGAATTTTTATAGAAGGTTAGTGAGATCAAATTCTGATGGATTTAAATTTTGTGTAAATTTTAAAACATATTCTCACAAATCCATTATAGTGGACACATAATCTATTGTGATTTCTCATTATCTAAGATCTTCCTGCAAATAGGTATTATAAGTGATAGAAACTATACTTCTATTTGAGATACTTCCTTGGTCCCATACAAAAATGAGAATGAAGTTTCTTCTATATCAGTTTGTGTGGTGCTATGTTAGGACCATAAATTATGAGGAAGTATATCCATCCAATACGTATTTACTTTATTAACCACTATCTAGATTATGTATCACAATGTAGTCTTTAATATGACTATTTATTCTTCTTCCAAGGCATGATATTAGGATGACTTATTGAATACGATGCTACACTCTTGGTACAATTTCTTCAATTCTATATAAGATATATCAGTTTCGTTGTTTGTCAATATTTTGGGAGCGAACCTGAATCTAGTGATGATATATCACATTATGAAGTTGATGATATTATTCATCCCAACATTGAAGAGTGTAATTACATCTTCCAATTTGGAAAATAAGTCGATAAAAGAAAGGATTTACATGAATTTCTTATTTGTTCCGTGGGTATATTTCCCCAAAACATCCATTCCCAAAATGACAGATGGATAAGAATATTTGGATTTATGTAGAACATTTTTGGGCTGATGGAAGGATTTTCATGGATCTGGAATGAATTGAATTTTCTATAGAATTACACACTATCATGTATCATTATTTTCATGTAATATTACATCCTCTAAATGTAGTCGGAGATCCATGTCCCAGATAGATGAGAACTATAGTATCATATTTGTAATTCATAAATTATGATGTGAATCTCTATTTTTTCAATGAGTCTATAGAGTGTTTAATAAAATAATCTTTTATAGAGGGATTTTTTTTCATTTGGGTCATTCTATAGGGTGAATTTCTATACATGGAGCTGAATCTATTCAGAACTGGTTTAGTATTTTAGAAGAGTCGCATTTTAGAGATAATGGATTAAGGGATTTATCAATCCTTGGGTGAATAGCAGTGCAACATGATTTGGGTGGTTTTGATCTAATTTATTTCTCCATATAACAAAAGATAATTTATGAGACCATTATTCAGTGTGTGATACAAGTGATTGCTTCCTCGTGAGCATGGTCTACTATGATGGTAGTAGTATTTTCCATTGTGTCAGCACAAGAATTATGTAATCAAGGTATATGATGCAATGCTGGATCTGATGGAAATTTAACCATTATATCCATTATAAATGAAGTAATAGGGTCTAATTTTTCCTTTTAGGTCATATATTCCATTGATATATATTACCGCTAGTTCTGAATATCCATTTAATTTTAGGTAAGCTTTTTGAAGTTATTGGTCCAGTTAAAAGCAAGAAATAAAGACTCAATATTATGCCTCATTATTCTAGAAGTCACCAGATATTGTAAATGAGTAGGTAATTTGTTTTTCTTGGGAAACAAATTTAATCCTTAATAAATCTATATTGAGAATCATATATTAAATTCTATATCTAATAAAAATTATAGAGGTGTCCTAAAAATCCATCTTCCATGTTTGGGTGGTGTCGTGGGAAAATAAAAACACTTCATTATGGAGTTCAGTGCATAATGGTGTACTTTTCAAGGAGGGATGAACCATAGGGAAATCATCTAGGAATTTCCCCTTCAAAACATTATATGAAATGATATGATAGTCATATTTTTTTAAAATTATTTCCTAATGGTCAAAACATCAATTTAGTATGGGGCATGAAAATATGCACATGAGCGAATCAATACAAGGGACTGAATGATCATTGTGGTGATTCTTATATTGTCTCAACTTCTATATTACAAAGATTAGTGGTATGTAGTACTTATCAACATTGAGTATCAGGTCGTTGTACCTAGAATTGTTCATTTGAGGTAATAGAAACTATTCTCACCCCCCACAACATTCATTTGTGCATGGAGTGATCCACATTATCATTCAATGGATGTCAAATATAAGATGAGTGCATCTATCTCAACTAGTGGCATACAAATCAGTGGGTGTAGAAGATACCCTTTAATAAATTTGAATGATTCCTGGAAATATCCATTCAATTTGTATGAGATTGCCTTCTTTATTACCCTAGTGAAAGAGAGATATTTTATAGAAATTTTGGCGATTGAACACAAAATGTATGAAAGGTCCCCATTGAGTGTCATTAGTTCTTTTATTTTTCTAGGTTTGAAAGTACTAAAGTATAACTATTATTCCCATGATCGACCACAATATTGTATTGGAACCCCACATAGCTATGTAACATCCCCAATGGTTTTACAAAAGTGAATTTTAGTGTAATCATCTTCAGACTAGGATGTCAGAGACTGTTGAAGACCATTTGAAGATCTAGGAAATGATCAAATATCTATTAAAATTTTAAAACCATTTCATTGACATTAAATTTGAATACCGTTCATCTAAATAAATTAAATATATAATTCAAGGATTGTTGATAAGTGCTGACAATGTTCATTATGCCAATGGGAATAACCTGAATGAAATATATCCCAGATCTGCTCTAAAGGATATAGAAACATCATCTTCTAGGGAAATATTTATCGGATTGTACACTTAATAACCACTCAGGCATGAACAATCTTAGAAGCCACCAGTTTCATCCATCAAGAGTTCTATGATTGGAAATGAGAAGTCATCCCTTGAGAAATATCAATTCTATGAACTAAAATATGTGCAGATCTTGAGCTACACATACTTTTTCTTGATGGGGAAATTATTATCAATCTATATTGGGTATTTATCATCTTGAAAATTAATTTGTTGATAAATTTTTCAACTCACTCCACTACATTAGTAGAATTAGAGGGGTGAATCCTCTTATCTACCAACTTGAATACTCGATCATCTTTGGGTAGGACATGATAGAATGTTTCCACATCTGGATTCAGTCAATGCATATAGGTATAGTTCTATGTTAACACATATTAATGATTCATTATAAATTAAATGTAAATGTCGTAATATTCGATGGATGTGGATATAATAATTAGTGTTGGTTATGGGTTTTCTAATTTTTCAATATTTACCTCTCTAATCTCATCAATGGTGGCATAGTCACCATCCTCTAATTGGGAGGGTATTTCATGAGGTTATTCTCTTATTCTCCCACTTGCCATCATGTGGTAGAATTCATAGGTAAAGACAGTATTCTAGGGATGCCTCAATCGCTATCAATCTGAGATAGGCCTTGGGATTGTTTTTATCATACTGTATAGCCAGATTCATTGTTGTGAGATGTTAAAGCATATTGTCTTTTATTCTACCATGAGTAAAATAAGGGGCATGTGCCCCATGTATTGGTCTATTAACTCAACTAGATTTATGAGGAGAATATATTCACTATAGATTATAATCTCTGGATTTTTTGGGGCGTCCCAAATCTCATTGGGGAAATAAAATTCATATCATCATCCCCCACTGGTTTTTTCCTTTCCCTTTTTCAAACCTTATTCTGTATATGAAGCATTGCAAGTATCAATGGGGGATGTTTCACCATGTTGTATTTAAACCATTCCATATGTGGGATATTTTAGAAATTGGTGTAATGTTGAAGGCACCACCATGATACTATGGTTCCAAGGCCTTTCAATAAGAAAATTTTGTGAACTGTTTTCATAGATAAACATACAAACATCTTTAGATGTGAGATCCCTAAATAGATATTTGAGTTTTATCTTCCCAAGATGACATTGTAAAAACTTATAATAAACATGTATGGTCAGATTTGTTGGAAACAAAACCAATTATCTATATCCAAAACATTATAGGGTTATAATGGTTATAAGATTTCTCCAATGACCATTATCAATCATATCTCATTGGATATAAACATTATCTTGTCTAAACGAAACATATATTGTATGATTTGTCCCTTGATGAAGTATTCTAGATCTGGTGTTGATAATGAGATAAAAAAAATGTAATTATACTGACATGGTCTCCATTCTATTGACCATTCACTACTGGAATGATGACCTATACCAATATCCCTATCTCAATAGTTTATGAAAACTATTGTGATAGGTCTGTTGTAACAATGGGATCATAAAAACTACTGGAAAGGGAGATTGTATAATATAGTTTCCTATTGGTTTTGAAAAATTATTGGGATAGGGATGTCATTATATGGTGTATTCAATAGTTTTTAAAAACCATTGGGATAGGCTGGTTTAATGCCAACAGTATCAATAAACCATTGGAATATGTTTATTAAGATCAGCCTATGCCAATGTCTTATTAATGAATCTTTGTATATAATATATATACTAATTGTTTCAAAAACTATTCAGATATGTTTCCCCGAAATACAATATTAATCCCCATCCCCATTTGAAATCATATTGTGTTTTCCCTATAGCGGGGATGCTCTCTTCCCAATATTAGACTCCTCCTCCTTTCATGTAATCCATCCTAGTAAAAAAAATTGCTTTACATTCACTTAAAATTTGTGAGTTTGAGTAATATATTTGGAATAAATTTATTTCAGATCTTTATATATCATATTTATTTTATTCACTCATCTTCCTACAGTCTCTATAATTTATGGTTTTCAATTTATTGTTCCTGAATGTAAAATTGGCATTTTCTAAACACTTCTTCCAACACATTGAGAATGAATGTCCCTTCCTGAACCACTACCACAATCTCTAATTTCCCATGCATGTTACAAAATATTAATTTTTTAAGGTAACTATATTTTCCATTATTTTCATTGTTAACATTTATATTTTGAGTTATATTAACTTGAAAACTAATTTCTTTATTTGAAAAGTGAGTTCCAACAATTACTTATTTAACTATTTTATGTAATGGTTTCGTTTTTAGGAGATTAATGGAAAATTCATTTTTTACTAATACCATTTTCTTTATTCCAATATAATGGGACATGTATGATAGAGAAATGAATTAAATGTACTTAATGGAAAATAATTGTTACTTTATTAATACCACTAGACCTTTTGGGAGTATCTTGATAAATTTTTCTCTTTTTTATTTTCATTGGTCACCAAAAATTTAAAATTATCATTATTTCCCTTGTTTGGTTTCATATTATGAATATTCCATCTCAAATTTGTATTTTTCACTTTTTTATTTTGAAGATTATCCATGTATGTTTGACAGGTAGGTCACTAGTATGTTTATAAATTATGATTTCTAACTAGTCATCCCCAACTATAGTTGAACTTTTTTGGGTGAAGTAAATCCATTGTTGTCATAAATCTTTAATGAATCCTTTATATATGAATTAAAGTGATTGATTACATAAAGGGAACTGAGTTACAAATGGAATTTGGGTGAAGTGATATGTGTGAGTCACATGGGCTAAGTGACCAGTTTCAGGCCTGTTGGTTAAGTGACATGTGGGATACACCATGGAGTTGTGATATGTGTGTGGAACATGGTAATAATTAAATATTTTCGAAACTCAAGTACAATACTACAAAACCCACTTCATATGGAATTAATCCATCATTTACCCATGATATCCTTTACTCAATGATTGATTAAAATCATTTCATTATTACAAATATAATCTTGTATGCATAGTTCCATACATCCAATGTCTTAGAAAATTGATTATATTTTATATGAATAATTAGATTCATGCATATATGAGATAATAGATATTTTTTGTACCATGGTATTTTCTTTTATATTAACCCACACTTTTGATCCTTGTGAAGTATTTGATGATGTTCCATTTTTATCCTAATGGAGAACAATTAAAATTATGTCCAAAAAGTTAGAATGAAGTTCTCATCCTAATGTCAGTCATACCTTGAAAATAGTTGCATGTATTTGAGTAAGGTAAATATAACACATTGAGTTATAATATTAGGTCTATAACCCTTTGTTAAAGGTCGGTGGTACGAGGGGGTGGTACGAGAGCTAGGTGATGAAGTTCGCATACCAGATTAGACACCGCCCCTCCCACTAACTTAACATTTACCACAAATTTTGATCCCACTATAATTTTTAAGGACATAGAAGATATTTAGACATCCCATATTTTCACCAAAATTTACTTTTGAGCCTCCTCACTCATATTTTCCATATTCGATGATGATTCCTACACCTCATTGATATCATAAATTTGGTCATCTATCCATGACATCTTATTTTTCATCTACTTATTTCTCTCTCTGAGTTTCTATATTTCTTATTTGACTTTTTCTCTGACACCGTCTGTGCCTACATAACAGACATTATAAACCACTCCACCTATACATGGTGAGGATATGTTAGTGCCTACAGATTTAGCGGTTCCCATTAATCATACTACCATATGTATACTTTTTTATCCTTGAATTGTTTTTACAACTATTTATTTTCATTATAAAATGTATTTATATAATATTTGTTTCTATTTCATAATAGATTCATCTTACAGGTAGGCACTGGGGGAGTGCATGCATGTGTGTGGTGTGGAACCACCACATGTCATTGATGGTGGACTACAACCAAGACATAAAATTTATTGAAAAATACTGTAGAAATTTTATAAAATTTTTGGTGATGATTGGAAAAGACTTTGAATGAATTTTCGCCAGTCCGATCTCATTGAGATAGTTTCCAAAAAAAATGTCAAGGATAATGCTTGGGCACAAATATGTGTACATAAATCTTTTGAATTTAATGTAATGTATCTTATAATATGAATTAATATTTTTTTGCTTGTTAGTTTTAATTTTCCCTAATAGCGGGGGTGCAGAAACAACACATCTAAAGGAATTTAGTGAGTTTTGGATAGATTATAAGAAAATGTTGTATATTGTCCTGCGTGCTAGAGTTGGAACAGAGTTAAATTAATTACATTCCATGGATTATAGTTTGATGGAATTTTATCATCAAATGATTACTCATTATACTAATACCCAGATTAAGTTATTAATCACATTTTATGTTTTTAAATGAAAATTTTCATGTTTTTCATTAATAAAAACCTTTTTATTATGTAATTTTATTTAGGAATTATCAAAAAAAAATTAAATACCTCCACAATTTATTGCATTAAACTATGGCAGATTATTAGAGGAAGCTTGGATGAAAATTGTTTATAAAATTTCTTTAGGACTTTCAATTTCTATTATTTATTCCATATGTTGTTCAATTTATAATGGTTTTATATATTTGTAGTTAAGAAATTCATTATTATTATCATATTTTAAATTTTGGTTTTTTATATAAAATTTCATTATAGATTTATTTCATTAATATTGGAGGACATGTGCCTTAAAAATAATGTTTTCCTCGAGTAGAAAGAAAAAAAGTTGAGTGTTTAGATTAATGACAGACACAACAACAGATAATAAGGTTTACTATGATTATTTAAAATTTTAATATAATTTTTTATAATTATTAATCTATTTATATTTTTAATAGGATGCTTTGTAGGACCTTGATGCTCTAGATCCTGGCAATTTTACGGCAAATGATCACATACAAATATTGTTGGGAGATGAAGACCATGGCATAGCACTCTACCAACCAGGGAACTGTATATTCTCGACTAGGTGTTGGCCCTCTTCAGGTAATATTTTTGGTACCACTGGGTTGGAAAGGGTTATGGAATAATAATTAAAAGTGCAAAATGGGTCACACATGTCCAAGAATAAGATGAAAGAGAAAACAAAAAATTTATGTAAATGGTGACAGTTTTATATCCATAAATTTCACCAAAGACCAACTTTTATTATGGAGAATATATCTGGTTGATGCCTTCATTATATAGTTCACCAATAATTAGTCCTCATGATGGTCAATAAGATTTCATTCCTGGCGATGATGATAATTCGTATTATTCTAAGACCATGGTCGACGATGATCAAGAGGCAGAGGACGAGAGAGAGGATGAGGGTGAAGTGTAATACAATGGTGACAATGGGGACTATGATGAAGATTGAGATGATGATAAAAATAATGTCGAGGATATGAATGTGGAAGAGGACGAGGCTGGTGATGATGGTGATGATATTTATGGTGATGTGGGATGGATTGATCTAATGCATTTTTTGAGATATTAAAAAAAAATTATGTTTCATGATTTGTTGCTACTGAATATATGTGTGAGTAGGTAAGTCACATTATTCCTGACTCTGGTAGCCTAAATATTATATTTTTTTAATCAAATCATCTAAATATATAGTTTTAATTATGGTAATTGTATATTTAAATTATGATTTGGAAATCAAAGGATAATTTTTCATATTTCATACTTGTATCATTATTTATTTGACAATAAATAATAAAACATGACATGAAAAAGTTGTATGGATTCATTGAATTAACATTTGACACAGTATCAAAGATATTTCAAAACCCTTCCCATCATTATCCATGACACCATACCAAATACAACACCCTCCCTACCAAAACAACTGAGGTCCATTGTCCCTCCTAGTATCCTATTCCATGATATATCCTAAACACCCTCTATCCTCCTATTGGATTCACTTACTATCCCACCCCTCTTAATGTCTCAGCATCTGACTACGTTTTTTTGTGCCTAACATAATTTTTTGAAACAAACCTTATAAATTTACATGAATAATATTTTTGGGATTCTAATTACTCTAGCCCAAATATATTATTTATTTGAAGATCGTTTTGTATTGATTTATGTTTCTTTTGGTGCCTAGAGGATTATTTCAATCTTATTAAACTCATCAAGTCCTCCCATGACTTATCGATGATTATTTGTATGATGAAATTTTTTCTGTATAAAAAATGATAGTAATTATATCTCTTGAGTGTATGGAAATTGATATTTATTTGGTGGTAAATCCTCTATCTTTAATCTATCCCAAGTATATGTCATTAAAATTTAATGATATTAAATTATTTTCCATATTGTACAATTTCATATAACTATTTTTTAAAGAGGTTACCTGCACAACATTTATGGTAACATTCATTTACCCTAAGATAATAAATATGAAGTGTGTTTTATATGCTATAAAATATATTTTACATATTCATATGAAACATAAAACCTTCCTCATCTGATACATGTTATTTAAGTCATATCAATATTGGATCCTCGAACAAAGAACTATTCTATAGACACCAATACATTCTATAACTAAATATTTTGAGATTGGAATATTTTCTCTTATTTAAGAGTTAACATCCAATTTTTCCACAACTTTGAGAGATTATACAAAGTCCAAAAATCATTAACATCTGTTATTTCTATATTATTATTTTTGAATCCAATATTATTTTGGATCCTAATGTAGTTTCTATATGGTAGATCATAGTTCCATGACAACTTTTCAAGGAAACAGTGTTATGAATTATTCCACTACTCATGGAATTATTTTGTGAATTGGACATAAACACATATTTTTACAACATTATGGAATGAAATTTCATCACATTGGCATCTATTAGACTCTTAATGAATTCCAAATGACTTTTCACACTACTCAGGTAGCCTTTTTGTGAGTCACATGATCCACAAAAGCATACACTCAAACTCTTTGATGATGAACTTGCAGTTATTCATTGCCATTATACCACTTATTAGTCACCATATTCTGATTCATTATCATTTACTGATTTACATTATGAGAATAAATTTTTATCTAGTATCACTTTCCACTTTTCAACGGTTATTGGTCTCTCACAATTTGGGTTATGATAATGGGTCCCTTCATCCATAAATACATGGATGGTTTTCTCAATATCCCTTTGAGTAAGCATTATACTAAATTTCATTACAACCCTTCATTTAAATATGTATATAAAAATCAGTACCTAGCATCAGGAACCTATTATAATGCATCATTTATTTGTTTTAAATACTAAAATCATCAATCAATAATAGAAAATAATAATGATGTATGTTAATTTCTCAACGTATCCAATGTTCTTCTTCCCTAGTGTATACTTTGGTGTGGATATAATCATTCTTTTTTAGTGGATACCATCCTATTTTTCGAATGTATTCAAGTTCCGTGTTCTAATTTCTAGTGTTTTATTTTTCATTTATAATTGTGATGTATATTTTCTATATTTTCCAGGGTATTTACTATGAGGTGTTTTTTCCAGTCCAGTTTTTTTCTAGGGGTTGTAGTAGTTTTTTTATGTGTTGTATTCATTACTTTTATGTTGTGTTTTTATAGATGATTGTAGAATATTCACATTTTACCTTTATAGAAAGCCTTATATATAATATATCTTTAACTATTGAAGCTTTTTTAGACATGAATTTTTGTAGAAGTTTATTTTTAAATCCAATTTGAACTGTCCCATTTTTTTTCTATTTGGATTCAAATTTGGGAACCATTATGCATAATTTTGTATCATTCTAATGGCATGAGTTCTTGTTTGATTTGTAATAATTTTCATTGATGTTAGGATGGTGTTTTTTTTATGAAAACATTTATGGAATGATGGATTCTAAATAGTTTCTATATATATATATTGAGTATTTGTGGTGAGTTATATCCTTTTGAATGTTGATAATATTGAATGATATTGATTTTTCTTATGGTAGACTATTGATGTACCTGTAAGTGTTACACTTCATCAAATTCTCATAACTATATAAATCCACAAAATACGTCCTTGGAAAAAAACGCATTACCTGTATCTGGTTCATAGAACATTGATGATGATCTACTTTGTTCTCATCTTCTTGATGGACTGAGAGACACTAGATGATTGAAAACATTGAACGAAGCTATTCTATGGGAATCTCATCATGATATACTGTGGGCCTCGCATATGGGCCAGATTCAATGGAAAACTGTAAAAGATGATTTGTTTTATGGGGAATAGTTTTAATGCATGGTTAAAATGTAAAGAATTATTTCACATTAATATGTGGTTTAATATCATGTGTGTTTTTAATATCTCTAAATTTATTGATGGTGCATTATAATTTCACCTCATATATGTTCTATAACATGAATATATCTTCAATAAATTTTTTTAGGGATGTGGGTTGGAAAACTAATTTTTACACCCCATAGTTTCGGGAATATTAATGTTTTTAGAGTATCTTCAGGTGTGGTAAATTCCACTGTTTTATTTTTTATATTTTTTATGTTAGTCTTATTTTGAATTATGTACATTGTATTGTATGCAATGTATTTCCAATTTCATGTAATTATAGATGGGAGGCTTTTGAACCCTTTTATTAAGAAAATTATCACTCTATACCAAAATTTTCTAAACCATTTGAAAATATCTATAAACTAAATATCAACCAATGGTTATTCTACCAATATTATTAAAACACTATTCTAATGGTATAAAAAAATTAAAACATTTATCCCAATAGTTAACTCAAACAGTTGGGACAATGTAATTTCTACAGTCATATACCAATGGTTAATGTAGAACTATTGTAATTGGGCTATACCTATTCCTCAACAACCAACTATTTTGAAAATCATTCCAATTTATTATAAAAATAGTTTTCCAACCTATAACAACGGTTTAAAACTGTTGGTGTATCCTATTTTTCTTGCAGTGCTGGTCACATCATCGTCCATTTCGAATTGATTTGGGCTCTATAGGGCATCAATGAGTGCCTATTTTCTTTCTATTTAAATACATAGTGCATATAGGATTAATATATTTTCGGGGAAAACCTAATTATATTTCATAATGATATAATTCTATGCCAGAGTAAGGTTCTTCATGAGGAGGTGTTTCTACTTCAAATGTGTCTTAGGAGGCTTGGCATTTTAGGTGGACTTCCATGGTGATTTTTCATAGTTTCAGGGAGTATCTTTTTCCAATGGCACTGGTCAGGTAAGATTTATATATTTGCTAGACTGATCAGGTAATCACACCCCTATTAAGAGGATAGAAAATACATATGCATGAATATATTATTTTGGGTTTCCATACACGCCCATGACTCTGTTGAGATTACTACATCTCTTCCCCATGGGTCTTAGCGGCATATATGGCCTCTGTGCAGACATTAAAAACATCTTGGGTTCCAAAACACTTATGTTGTTCTCTGTATCCTTGGATTCTATATATGCGGCCTCCTATTCCCCTATTTGGTTTAGAGAAGTCATACATGGAGAAATATTTGAAATTAAAAATGGGTTCTACCAAGTGTGTCTCTTTAAATATCCAATGATGACATGTTCCTCTAATGAGGGATCTATTTAGTGGGGAGGTTCTCATGATATGGATTTTGTGGGGATGAACTATACTAGAGTTTGATAATCCAATAGCACATAATAAACGTATAGATAATCTATGTACTATTGTATATTATAGTTTCATATACCCTCATAATATGTACCTAAGGTCATCTTATTTAGTGGTCAAGCTATTGTGGTTATGTGCTTATGTTCTATCAGGGTGGTATGCGATTATTCAATGTTATTAAGATTCATTGACTATGTAAAAATATATCCATGTCTAATATAAAATTTCTGGAAATAACCATTTTCCTATGAATTAGAAAGGATTATAATGGACAACTGATCAGAATAGTTATCAATCACCACCTTTCCAGAGTCAAACATGCCTTGAAATCAATCTTTAATGATAAATCATTCAAATATAAAATGACTTATCCTTCGAGGGAATGGAATTTAATAATGAAATATGATGAGGTTGAATTCATTGGGATTCCTAGGCTATTGTATCTTAATTAGGTTATTGTCTATTTATATAAGGAAGTTAACATAGAATTTTTAATTTAAGAAAGTTTGTGCTTTACTCATCAGTTCCTCAAATCTGGGATGATCATTATTTTTATTTTCACCGAGATTAAGGTGCTATTTTTGTGATTTGTTCACAATAAGAGCATATGGGTAGCTTAGGACCTACCTGGTTGTTTCAAGGGGGATTACACCTTGTTTAGGGGTAACATCAGTGGATTCTTCTCGATCAATCATTTTCCCATGCTCTAAAGGAATGAGTTGAGTTTTAACATGGGTTCTCCAAATGGAACCTTCAAAACTATAGGCCACATCTAATAATCATATATACCACCATGACATATAATATGGGTCATAGGTGTCTACAACTAATCTTAACAATTTTTAACATAGACTTATAAATTTTTTTCTTCTGAGATATGTATGCAAAGTGATTAGGTTAAAACCTTCCATCTAGATATTAAATAATACACCCTCTTGTTTTTTCATTTCTTGCAGTTCGTTATTAAAAAATGATCATTTTACTCTTTGAAGAGATGAAAATCAATAGGAATTTATGAAAAAGGACATACCATCATGTAATGGATCCCATTGTAAGGATAATATTCTTTGGTTGGAATGTTTTTTATGAAGACATAGTAGGGGGTGGGGGTGAATTTTGTCCCTTTAGAATGATCACAATCCAGTCGTTTCACATAATCAGTTGATAGAGATGGAGATCATAATGAATGGGAGTACACACATCAAAAAATAGAAAATATAGTACAATAATTTATTGTGGATAGTGGCATGAAGATACCCTAGTCACCTTTACTGATCACCCCCTCCACGGGCATGATGAATTTCACTAGTCAGGTACTCTTCTCATTAGATCAATACACAACTGAGTGTTGGATGTTGTCACTATTAAAAACAAGGATATTAATAGATCCTTCTGGTTCTCTAAATAGAGATGAAATATTCACAGCTTAGCACGAGAAGCTGATTCCCCACTACGACTGAAACAGAGCAATCGATAATCCCAAGAATCAACAGACATTTATTTGATAAAATAGTTTAAAAATCATATTTGTATCGTCAGCCAAATTACATAAGTTGAGTCTTTATATTTAGAAGAATAATTATATTTGAAATATGACTACAGAGATTGGATTTCATGAGAGATATTATATTTTATGAACAAAAACAAAATTAGTGTATCATACTAGCTAGATTGAACATGTATAACTACAAAATGCAGTCCCTGTTTCTGAGATGCTCGATCATTTTAGCACTATAAATTTAATTTCACAAGATAATTAGATGAATAAAAATAATAAAAACTATAAATATATCAATTAAAAACATCTGACACAAAAAGATAAATATAATGAAATATCTTGCAGCAATATTTCAAATCCACAAAAGACACCTGATAAATCAAGGTAATTAAAATTAAAAAATACATCTCAGAGTAGTCGTAAATCCCCCACCTAATAGGAGAGGAAATATCCTTTGTAAACAACTTGTAAAAATACTTTTTGAATGGATTTGTATCCGTAGAAATCGAGTTTAAAATCCCTGATTTTCTGTAAATATTTTTAGAAAAACGATAATGTCATAAATTCAAATCAACGATGTTGAAAAGTCAAAAATAAGGTTACTTCACAAAATGAAAAAACAAAAAACATAGTGTTCAACTCCTTAGAAAATATTCTGTGAATGTAAGGTTGACAATTTATGTTTTATCAAAAAAGTGTGGTTGATGATTCTTTCATTTTCTTCTCAAACGTATGGTTCCATACTTATGTAGGGTTCTTTAACCATACATTTTATCTTTTACAAATGTATTGTGTAATTAAAAACATAACTTTTTTTAACCACACATTTTCTTCCGACGTAAGGTTGATAAACCATACTTGATGATCCTTTATCATATGCTTTAATTAAAACATAGGGTATAATCCTTACATTACAATCTTCTGCTTAGTTAATGAAATGTGATTCCAGAATATGACTAACTGTGAACAATGACTCTTGAATATGAAAAACTATGAACATTGTTTCAAATATATGCTTAAGATAATTCCGATCACTTTATCGAATATTAATCATGAATAAATACTTGAATATTATTCCAAAATAATAATAATTTAGAATATATACTTCTTGAAATAGGATTAAAATAATATCATTTGTAAAAAAAATTACGGTATTTGTGAGCATCAAAATAAATAATATTTGATGAGTATTGTTGGGACAATACATACTCAACAATGTTCCACTTTTTTATGGTCCCAAAACCCGTAAATTAAAACCCCAAATTACGTAACATAATTTAGAGTTTTGTAGAGATGGCGTGAAATAAATTTGATTTGGTAGAATTATTTGGATTAAAATATGTGCTTGTGTTTATATAAATTTCTCCACAAATAGTTAAAAATTTAAATGAAATGTTTTGTTTATCCAAATTTCTCACCAATTATTTCAAAATTTAAAAGAAATTTTTTGATTACCAAAAGTTTTCTCAGTTTTTGTGCGATCAAAAAGAATGTAATTAATTATATTAAAACACATATTTAATGCTGGAAAAATTAGTAAGTGACCATTATAATTTACTAATAACAATAATGTATATTGTATGTTATGCTATTAGAAAAAATAATAAAAAATAAATATAAAAATAGAAAAAATATCAAGACAAATTATTTAATTATAAAATGTAGAAATACCATAATGATGCATCCTAGAAATATAATAGTAATAGAAACGGTAGGATAAAAGGTTTGTTTGGGTAAAAAATAATTCGGTATGTGTAAGCTTGGTTAAGGTTCAAAGGATTTTGAGCAGCTGCAAACAAATCATTCAATACATCCATCTTTAACTGCAATTTCTTCATAAAAAAATCACCAAACTGCATTATCAAATTCTAGAATGATAATTAATATGAAAATACTCCACAATATTGACTTTAAAAAAGGTATGTAAGATATATTCTTACTTCTTAAATTGTTCCAAATTTTATGTAAAATGATTTAGTAGAAGTCTGATACTAGGTTCACTCTAAGTCAACCGATCAATAAGAAATTTCTTGTTGTCTAACAAAACTGACAAGTGAGTAATGATACATTGATGGTCATGAATATGATCATTCATATCTGCCATAAGAGATGTAATTGTCTGAAATATGGAAATTAAAATTGTGCTAATTGCAGTGGTAAAAGTATATTTACTGGTCTGATTCACTGAATTTTTCATCGAATCAAACTGACTTCCCATGTACCAATTCCAATATAAATAATATGTCTTTGAAACAACTTCAAATCTGATCCTCATAATCTCATTTAACATGTATCTTTTTAAGGCATAAAAATTCCTTCTAGAAATAGTATTCTCATTATATTTCTAGATCATTTTCCTTCCAATTATACTTTCCTACCATTGAGTGGAAATAATTTTCACGAAATTTTTTATTTATTCACAATTTCATCAACATGATGAGACAATGAATCAAATTTAATTTCATTTACATTTATTTTATTATTAAAAACATTTGGAAACGAATTTTCAACTAATCTCTCTATAGTTTTTTGAGTTGAAAACAACTGATTTTCAAGTACTTCAGTTTGATCTTCAGAAACATGACCTCGATGTTCAACATTTTTATTCACAACCATATATTTAAAATTAGTAAATTATTTAGGTACAAATTGGTTTTCTTGAGTAGCTTATTTATGAATAGTTTATTCTTGAATATTCACCTTTACTTGATCACATATCATAGGTACAACTAGAAGTTATATTTCTTGACTATACACTAGTATTACTTCATCAAGAATTGATTCATCTAAAAAATTTGAAAAAGGTTTCCTATCCAGAAGACAACACTTTTTCTTCATCTTGTTGATCATCTCTTTTTTTCATTCTAATAACAAGTCCCTATAGACTTTTTTCTTCCTCACCTTCCTCTACATAGGTATTAAACCATTTCCTTGTCATAGATGGTTGAGAAACTACATATATTCTAGATTTAGAAACCCCTTCATTTAGAACTTCTCCTTTCCCCCCTGAGAAAAATCTCCCGAGCTCTGTTCTTCTCCAGCACCAACTGGTAAAATCATACCATTCTATATACTATAGAAAAACTCAATTCTTCATAGAGTTCCATCATTTAAAAAAATTGTTATGAAGACTCATTAGGGCCAAGTTTACTAACCGGGTCATATCCTTTTTGAACAAAATTATAGATATTATTGGTCTATATGGATATTACTTTTTCCTAGAATCCAGTTGACAGTAGTAATTGAAATACCTAAAAATATACAATGAAAAATTCTGCATAATGTAACATAAAAAATAACATGATGTACTTATCAGGTTACAAAATTTATCCATCTCTGCCATCCATTGCGCAATACTAATCTAAATGAATCAATCAAAGATATTATGATCTTTCTCATGATCCAGAAGAAACATTTTCCTAACATACATCGAGTAAAATTGAAATGAAACAATGAATTTGGAAGAATGATTATTATCTCTAATCGATTGACGATATGAGTTAAATTGACCTTCATGAGGACAATATATGATTTTTGAATGTTCAGTTGAAGAAATTGAAAAATATGTATCCTCAATACCTGCAAGAATAATATCCCCAGAATCACAAAAAATGAACTTTAAAATCATATAAAAATATATTAGTTCTACCCCATAAAGAAATTCCAAATTGATCTCGTTAAATGCAGTCAGTAACCCATGAAATGCCAACGCTGGTTTGTGGAGACAATTATTATGATATAACAATTCCAAATAAACCACTATTCAATGAAGTATTTCTCACCCTATAACATGTTTCTGCTTTAGATCACTGGTGAATCATTCTTGTACTTTCTTGGTTTTCTGCATTTCAAAAATGTAAAATTCAAAGGTTTTGGAATTATAGGTCTTGGATGGAAAAATTGTTTTCAGTTTAGACGAAATCAATTTTGGATAACAAAGGATTTGGAAGAAGAATGGCTTCTGAAAAGTGGAGAATCTCCTCATTTCGATGTCACATAGTATTAATTACATAATTTCTAATAAAAATGGTGTGTAAATAAATTTTAGATTAAATAAAATATCTTAAATATAGTATTATTAAAATTAAAAATAAAATAGATTCAAAGTAACTAACATAAAATAAAATAAAATAAAATAAAATAAAATAAAATAACTCCTTTTAAAATTAACTAAACCCCAATCCCCCTTAATAAAATCAAAACATACAGTGGTAGGTGGTTTTGTTAAAATATAATCTAATTGATAGTTAGTGTTATCAAATTCAAATGATATATATTTTTAAAGATCATGATGTCTTAAAAAATGAAGTCTGATATCAATATGCTTGGTTCTAGAATAGAATACTATATTTTTTGAAATATTGATCGCATTTTTATTATCACATAACATAGGTGTACTATTAAATTTGAAGTCTAAATACCATTAATGTTGTTTTATCAACAACACTTGTGCACATCAACTACCTACATACACTATTTTACTTCAATTACCGATAAGACAACTAAGTGTTTCGTTTTACCTGACCATGAGACTAATGATTTTTCTAAGAATTTATATGTTCTTGTGGAGCCATTTCTAACTAATATAAAACTTTCAAAATCTATATCTGAATATAATAATAATTTAAAATTCGATGTTTTTTGATAAAGAGGAGATTGAAAAATGGTTTCTTTTTATTATATTAAAATCCATCTGATATCAATATATTGAGATTCTTTCATATTTGTTTTAAATATGAGACATAATCATTCTAAAAACATAATATAATGTCTACTAGCAGTAAGATATAATAAATTACCAATCATACTTCTATATAACTTCTTGTTTACTGGTTTCCCAGCTTTATCAAAATAAAGTTTAACATTAGTACACATGGGAGTTGAATATGTCTTCTTATTCTGAAGACCAAATTTTGTTAATAAATTAGTAATAACTTTTATTTTCAATAATACAATTCCATAATCTTTTTTATAAATTTTAATTCCTAAAAAGAAATTTAATTCCCTCATAATGCTCATCTCATATTCTTTTTGAATGAGTTATGAAAAATCATTACAATGTTTTTTATTCGTTGATCCAAAAATAACATCATCAACATAGAATTGAACTAATAATAAATTAGAACAAACAATTTTATTTAAAAGGGTTGGATCTTCCAAAACAACAGTAAACACATTTTTCAACTGAATATAACTTAATATTTCATATCATTCTAGGGGTGCTTCATTAAGGCCATAGAGATCATTGGATTGTTTAAAAAAATTAATCTGGTTTTGGAGAATTTTCAAAACAAGGAGGTTGCTCAACATAAAATTCCTCCATTAAATAACCATTTTAAATGGCATATCCAACATCTGTCTGATAAAATTTATAATTCATATGATATGTATAAGCTAAATGGATGTTAATAGCTTTTAATCGAGCTACTTGGGAATGGTTTCGTCATAATAAATACCTTCTTCCTCTTTATATAATTTAGCTACTAATATATCATTATATATAGTTATAGTCACTTGAAAATATTGTATGTTTCTAATGATCCATTTTTTCCCTATAACTAGATAATTTTATAGTCGTTAAACTAATTCGAAAACATTAATTATTTTAAACTGGTTCAATTATTCTTGTATTTCTAACATCAATCATTCATCATCAAATGATTCTTCAAAAGATTTAGGTTCTAGTAGTGATAAAATAGTAGATAATTAAACTATATTTAATGTATTTATTCTAGTCGGTATTCATATGTCTCAGTCTCTTATAAAAATTTATAAAGAATGATTATTTATGGTTACTGACTGTCTAGTCAGAACAGTTTTGTGTTCATTAGTATGATGTTATTCTGAACTCGACTAAATATTATTTTCAAAATCATTTTTCAGGTTTTCAGGTCTCATGTAGTCACTAGAGTCAGTAGATTCATCAGTTTAATCATTGTCTTTATTAAAAGGGTCAACTTAATCCATCTTCACATGAACCAATTCTTCAAAAAAACCTTGACTGTTTATTAAATAATCTATATTCTTTATAATTTGCAGAATATCCTATGAATATTTCTTCATCAGCATTTGAATGGAACCAAAAAATGATTATACTTGGTGTTTAGGATATACACCTAGAATCCAAAAACATTAATGCACATTACCTCAGGCATTATGTTATTCTAATGTCAATAAGGTAGCTTTTTGAAAATAGGCCAAATTAATACTTTATTTATTATATAATAGGCTATGATTACAGCATCTGCAAATAAATAGGTAGTAATATTTTATTAATTTATTATATTCCTAGAAAATTCTTGAGTAGTTCAATTTAGTCAATAAATAATTCCATTTTTTGAGGTTTTCTTGGTGTAGAGAAGGTGTAATTATTAACCATGTTTGATAAAAAAGAAAGGAGTTATTGATTTTGAAAATCTCCACAATGATCACTTATTGATAAAATTGTTTTAAAACCGTCTTCATTCTGAACATGATTTCAATAACATTAAAAAATACTAAAATATTCATTTATTAGTTTTATAAAATAGACCCTGGTAAATCTAGAATAATCATAACAGAAAACAAATGTCAATATTTTTCCAGCTAAACTTACTACTCTAGATGGTCTGAATAGATATATGGGGATATGTTTTAGGGGATTTTATGTTGCAATTTTTTTAACATATTTGAATGATGATTTTTGTTTCATGTTAATCTGTCATGCATCACAAAATCTGTCTCTATCAACCATGAGACTTGGTAAATTTAAAACACATTGTTCCTTAGATATTTAATATAATGATTAAAAATTTCATTGACAAGGTCTTCTATTCCAAATAAAAGATTCATTTCTCTTAGTAGTTAAACAACCCCCTTTCTGTTTACATAATTAATTTATGTCCATGGGGTACACATTTTTTGTTCTAGATTCACTAAATTGAAGAAAATAATCTTTAAATAAGAAACATGAATTTTTTTTAAAAATAACCATTGTATCCATCATCATAGAGTTGAGAGATAGTTATCCAGTTTTTCTTCTATCATTATACATACTGAACATTTTGTATTGAGACCAACATTGTATCTCAAACTGTTCCATGTCCAATTATGTTCACATTGTCATTTTCACCAATGGTTACTAGAACTCCATCTATATATGTCAATGTATTGATTTTTAATGGATTTCCACACATGTGTATGGAGTATCCATTGTCCAAATACCATATATATTTTCTCTTTTTGTGACATATTACCTACGAAGGAAATTTAAATTTTTTATTTTGGTACCCAAATCATTTTGTGTCCAGCAGAGTTAGCTAACATGCTTTATGAAAAAAAATATACTTTATTTATCCATAATTTATTTTATTTTCTTCAGATAAATATTTTTAAATGAATGCTCTTCTAATTATAATTATTTGAGTATTTCTAAAATTATAGTTTTTTGTTATTTTTCCTTATGTTCCACAAAAATGACAAAAAAAAAGATTTTGTATTAGGACCAAAAAAATTCTTATATAGTTTTGATTTTTCACTTTTACTGCTTATACCAAATCTTTCCTTTTCAATTAAATTCTCAAAATTATTTTCATTCTATATATTTTTCCATTTTTAAATATAATAGAATAACTTTTATATGTTTTCACTTCATTCTGTAGTATGGTAATCTTATATTCATGGCTAGTACGGTGTGTAAAAGATGAGCTAAATTTCTCACCTATATCTTGATGTTTTTTTAAGTAATGTATCCAGTTATATAAAATAAAATTATGATTAATCCTTAAATATTTAGGTTTCATTAATATGGATTAAGAAATTTCTTCTAGCATAGGATAATAGGTAGCCATTTTATTATTTGAGTAACATGAATCAGAATCAGATGAATAGAAGGGATGTACCTTCTCTTCTTCTCCCATAATGAACATATTAGCTTTTAGTTTTGATTCTTCATTCTCTAAATTAGAGACCGATGACCAAGTGGAGTCTTAAAAAACGTTCCAGGTAGCCTTTATAGTTATTTTTCTTTGGTTTTAATAGTCAAAATTTTTCTAAAACTTCTTTCCTTTCATTAACTTTTCAACATTTTATAGAAGAAAATTAGGTCGTATGTGATCCAATTTTTTTTATTCATAGAATCTAACTTCCCTTGAATCTTTTCTATCCTTTATGGAGGGTTTCATGAATCCTCACTTCTTCATAAAAAATGATAATCTTTTTGGCTAATTGAGAATGGTCGATTTCATAAATAGATGTGTCTGAATTTCATTCTTCTAGGACATCTTGTTTCAATTTTCTATTTTTCTTTTGAGATGTAACCTATAAAGAAGTGTTATCCTTTTTCACTAGAGATTTTGGATCATAAAATTAATTTTTCATTTTAGATTTATATAACTTTAGAGTTCAAATCATTTATCTAATTGTCAGATTCTTGATAGGAGCGGATTGGTGGACTGCCACTGAAATTCCATTCGAAAAATTATGTGGTACTATTAGTACTTTAAATTCATGATCAGCATGATTGATAGGTTCAACTAATTCTATACTGTAGTTTATAATTTCTTATTACTTTTCCATTCATTTTGTTGATAGTTTCTCCATAAACTTTTCTGAATGTATCAAAATTAAACATTTTTTATGCATACATAATCTGTCATACATTGTCCATATCATCATATAAAACTGTAATTGTTTGTCACATTTAATAAGTTGTATGTCACTGTGAGATAGGGTTGAATTTGTCAGGTCCATGACCACAAATGATAGCATCCATAACATTAGAATTCATGTCATAGTCAGTCTTTATAGCTACATTCTATTATTCAGGTTTCTAAAAAATTTTGTAAGGAGTAATAATCATGGAGTATACTTTTAATCCAATATTTTTTATATATATTATCATTCGTGATTACCAGCATCCATATTTTTCCCCATTAAAATTTGGAACATGAACCAATGACATTTCTTCATTGAGATTCTCTATTTATCTTCATATGAATCATTATCTTTGGTTTGTTAGAACAAAAAATATGTAGAGTCAAACCTTTGATACCAAATTTTAGTTCATAAATCTATGAATAAGACACCATAGGGGAGTGAATTGTGTTCTTTTTAAAATTTCACAATTTTTTTTGTGTCACATAAATAATAGATAGAGCTGGAAACATTTATGAATTAGATTGTTTACAACAGAAAAACAGAAAACATATCAGAATAATTTATAGTGGTTCGGGGGACAAAGATCCCCTAGGCCACTCCACCAATCACCGTCTCTATAGGCTTGGTGATGTTGAATAGTCGGGCCTTATTCTAATAAGACTGATCCACAAATTATTGTATGAAGTTGTAACCCTTACAGATAAGGATAAAAATGTATCTATAATATTCTTTAAATAGAGAACTAAAATATCCAAAGCTTATCACAAGAAGCTAATACTCCACCACAAATATAACTGAGTAGCCGATACCCACAAGAATCAAATAGGATTGATTTTATAAAACATTTTAAACATCACATTTGTAGTATCACACAACTGAAAGAAGACGAATCTTCATCTTTAGAAGAATAATAATATTTGAAATATGTCACATGAGATTTGGTTTCACTATAGATCTTTTATTTTAAGAACAATGACAAAAATAGGGCATCAGACATCCACGATTGAACATGTATCCCCCCAAAAGGTAGTCCTTGTTTCTGAGATGCTCGATCACTATAGCATGGTAAATTAACATTCTTAAGTAAACTCGATGAATAAAAACTATCAACACATCCAAGAGATCTCTTAAAAACATCTAATGTAGAAATATATATATAACAATATATCTTGCAACAAGATTTCAGATCCACCGAAGATGCATGAAAAATTGAGAGGATTCAATTTCAAAAAAATAGCTCAGAGTAGTTATTAAGTCCCTTCAAAATATCATAGAAAATATCTGCTGTAAAAAGGTCATTAAAATAATTTATGACGAATATTGAAAAAATCAAAATCTATCTTTAAAACTCCCTAATATTTTTCAAAGGTAGTTATAAAAAGGTCTGATAAAGTCGTAAATTCAATTCATCGGGGTTTTGATGTCCAATGTAATCTTCCTTTAGAAAATGAAAAAATCACCAATAATTGGTTTCATCTATATAGCGTTCATTGTTTGAATGTAAGGATGACAATGTATGGTAGATCACAAAATTAAGGTTGATGGTCTATATGTTTGCTTCTCAAATATAGGGTTCCATACATATGTAGGGTATTTTAACAATACATTTTCTCTTTGGCAAATGTAAGGTTTTATTCAAACTTACTGTTTTTTAACCATATTTTTCTTCCAAAACAGGGTTGGTATGTTGAGATAGTATGTGAGAGTATGATATGATCTATAAGACAAAATGTAGAATTGAAATAATAAATATACTAAATAAAGTATCTAAAAATGATCAAGATACTAGAAGGGGGATGAATTGAATTCTTTAAAAAAATTCATTTGGAACTTTTAAAGATGGTTATGTTTATTAAGGTTGAACAAGGTAATTCCTAAAACCTCTAGTTTTACACAATATCTCGATTCTGTAAATATGATTATGAGAAAGCGATTACGGAAAAGATGGTTCATAGAATGAATCTTAATGAATGTTTACAAAGTTAAAGATTCTATCATAAATCGTATAAAACATCCTTAAATCAGAGTATACAGGTATAAATAAGTATAAGATAGTTATACTTTCTTCAAAAAATAAAAAATGCAGCGGAAAACATGTAACAAAACAAGTAACAAGTAGTAAATATTTTAACCCAATGAAAAGGGTGTCCAACAACCTTGGATAAAGGTACCTTGAATTATCCTTTCAAGAAAGGTTGTCTTACCCACGCTAGGTCACGCCCTCAATACAAAGATAGGAGTCTATCTTGCTATCCCCGCAATCCCTCAACTTCAAGGTAGTCGGCACCGCAGTATTTTTCTGAAAGGAAGACCTCAACTTTAAGGTAGTCGGAACCTCTTTCTTCAAATCCCCGGAAGCCCTTGATTATACACAGCAACAATCAGAGTCGCACAAAGAATAGCTAAACAAAAATTTCAGTTCACAGAAAGAAATAAAGCCTGTTTCTCTTGAAATCACTTAAGTAGCATGTAATATCTAGAATTATCAACATGTTGTGAGCTCTTTCAAATTAGATCCTATTTATAGGAACAACACCGACGGTCGTCTCCCTCATCCAACAGTCATATTTTTCCTAGAATTTCGAAGGGGCCTGTACATGTGTCACTCAAACAATGGTTAGATAGTAATTTAATGCATGACATCATTTTATAACAAAAAAATGTTTAAGGAAAAATATGGTTACATAAACAAAATCAATTATTCGGAGTGTATGAAAATAAAAGCTCAAATTATAACCAAAAACACATTTGGTTTCTATGTTATAAGGATATTCAGATTCTCTTTTATTAGGAATTCGGAACTTGAACTCTATTGAATTTCGGAGTCCAAATTTCCTGGAAATTTGGAATCGAGATTCACACGAATTTGGAACCTAAACATATAATTTTTGGATTTAGAGTTCATGAGAATTTGGAGTAAAAACATACAATGTTCGGAGTCTGAATTCATTGGATTTGGGAGTCAAAAATCACAATTTTCAGAGTCTGAATTCATTAGAATTCGGAGTTTGAACTCATAAGAGTTCGAAGTCTGAATTTAGAGAACTTGGATTCATAACTAAGAAGAGTTTGGAGTTTGAATTTAGAGAACTTCGGGTAAGAACTCAAAAGAGTTCAGAGTCTGAATTTAGAGAACTCGGATTCAGAACTCAGAATAGTTTGGAGTCCGAATTCAGAGAACTCTTAGTTAGAACTCACAATGTTCGTAGTCTGAATTCATAGAACTCAAAGTCTGAATTCAGAGTCTGAAAAAATAATTCTCTATATCCATGTATTATATTATTATGAAGTTTTATATATGAAACATAATTTTACACATATACAAGACAATGAGCAATGAAAAATGTGGTAAGGATAAATTTCCTTGGTGAAGGAAAATTATCCTTACAAAAGTAAAACACATGGTAAAAGAAATTTTTCATAAGCTAAGGTGTTTTTGATTTTCAAAACAAGAAGGAATGGTCAAGTCATAAGGAGACCTTATTGACACAAAAATCTTTAACACGTATGAAGGGATGACACATTCAGAAGGAAATTTTTTTTGACTCAACAATCTCCCCCTTTTGGGAAAGCACAAATATCCTTATGAAAAAGAATAAAAGGACTTAGAAAATATTTTTATAGTCTTTGAAAATAAAACATATCTCCCTTATCTTATGGGAAAAGATGAATACGACTAACTCTCTCTTATGGCTTGGAACACTAAGATCGTATTCTATATTTTTGGATTGAGATTTTTCATTATCATGATTATGTAAATCTCTATAATGAAAACTCTATCTTATATAAACTCACCCATACATAGGGATATTTCTTCATTTCTTAGTATTATTTTTTCCTTTTTCCCCCTTTGTGATTTTCAAAAATAAGTTGATGGAATGGAAAAGAATTAATAGTACTGGAATGATTAGTACAAAGCATCCAAACAAAAATGAGAAACCAAAATTTCCTTAAGATATGAAGAATTTGTACATAGAAATAATAAAACAAAAGATCGGATTGGATGTATTTTGATTCCATCTCCTTAGGTATCAATTTAATCACTATGGTTTTCAGATTTTTGAGTTCCTTGTGTTCATCATGTTCTTTCTTTTTCCTTTGACCTTGATCCTCCACTTTCTTCTCTAAGGCCTCAATTCTTTCATCCTCAGCCTTATGAACCTCTGTCTGAGCCTTCAACAATCCATTTTTCTTAAATTTATTCTCTTCGATCATGATCCAAAGATCCCTTCCCCTATTCTAAATTTGGGAAATAGAATACAGTATCCCATTCAGATCATTTACCTCTTGAATCTGAGTATTCTACTCAAGATTTGTGTTTTCCTCAAAGTTAGTCATTAGAACCTTGATTTTACTATCTTCCATATAAAAATATTCCTTAACTTCATGATGAAACTCATCAAGCTCTCTCATATCCTCCTCAATTTTCTTTGACGAGATAATCACATTCTTACATGATTTTTATAGGAATCATATTTAATAAATATGTTCTCTAAATCAGCCTCAATTTTTACAAACTTATCCATCAGCAATGATACTGAATCCGATTTTCGATTTATGTTGTGTTGGAGCATCTGACCTCTCTAATCACTACTAGGAAACGCCAGAATGGTGTCAACAAGATTATTTTGTGATTGAATGACAAAATAATGCCCAATGGTGGATGATTCAGAATCATATACTTTTCATGGTGAAGGATCTTTCTCTAGATCGAAAGGTTTCTTCTTCAAAGATCCACCAGCTTCCTTTTTCTTTAAAAAAAACTTTAGTAGGGGTATACACAATAAATTATTTCCCCTTATCAATTCTCAGAACAACATCCTCATTTGGAGACCCATGTTCACTGTCAGACAGCCGAACAATTCTATCTTCATGTATCATCTCCTTCTCAGCTCATACCTCATCATCTTTATGGTGAATGAAATGATGATTATAACATTCTTCCTTAGAGATCTTATTCACATCATCTTCATCTTTTTCATCTAACCGAGGAGTATCAGGCTTTGAAGGCCCATCTTGAGAGGTCTATATTGACAATTTCTCAAATGATCATTCCTTCTCTTAAAAGTATTCAACGTTCTTTATGTGGTATTCTGTGTCACCACTGCTTTCTTATTCTTTCACTTCTTCCACAAAATCATTTTCATCAACAATATTTTCTTGTACGTTGTCCGAAGTTGGAAATTTATTCCCCGGTGGCCCAGGTAAGGCCTCTACAAAGAATTATTTCGGTATAGTGATATTATCAGATGCATTATCAGTATCCCTTATACAGGATTGGATAATTTCGGCCTTCGACATCTTCTTCTGCTACTTGTTTTCCTTAGCATGATTCTCAAGCTCATCACATATCTTTTCTTTTAAAGCCTTACCTTCTACAGGATCCAAGACAAACTGCAGATCTTCTTCCTTCAAATTTTTCTTATCATAACTGTCCTTGGATACAACCTCATCTGGATATTATTTTTTCTTCTTACGTTTTGGAGTTTTAGATTGAGCTTCCATAGCATTAAGGGTTTTCTATTCTTCAACAACTTAATTAAATTTCCTCTTCATGCCAATATTTTTCGATGGTTCAGCCACTTCTTGTTCTTTCAGAACTCTTCATCCTCTACTACTAGTAGATAATATAATTCTATGGTTTCCTTAGAGAACCCATTATTCATTCTCTTCAATGTATCATCATTTACTGACATGGATTTGAAATTCCTCGGCTTGGAACTGCAAGGAATCTTGATAGACTCAAGAAACCAAACAATCTACTTGGAAAGAATAGCCAGGTACATTTTAATATAAGCATTCATGTTTCCATTCTTGATATTCTCTATCATAATTAGAATATGATTAACCAAATTTATATTCAATAGATTCACTAGAAAATCTAGGATGTACATGTCTATTTTCTTTAAGGTTTCATTATCACCTTTTCTCAGAATGAAAAAACAATGAACCCACAATTCAAGCATCCAGTTATTTGTAGAGAGGTGAGCAATCTTCTTAGTCATGAAATGAGTAAGACTAAGAGACTCCACAACTTTAACCTTGACAAAACATCCTTGTAAATCCGGAAATTTATGGGAACACAATTCATCTTCCCCTTCATAAGACAACCCCACCAAGATAACAACCATGATCTATGAAAGGGAATAAGTTTTTCCATATCTTTTGAAATAAAATTTACTCATCTATTCATCCTTGATAGAGCTCATAGATTCATAAAATTTCACAAGAATATCTGGATATACAACATCTTGAGATCCTAAATTTGATATGCAAATGCTTTCCCATATATTCAACTTGATGTTCTTGGATATAATGAAATCATACTTGCTGAAGAAATTCGGATGCACCAACTTCACTCTTTAAATCTGCCACTCCGAAATCGACTTGAGAATTAAAATCTATTGAGAAGGAACATCAACATTCATTCGGATTTGAGTATGATTTTAGAGGTTCAGAATGGGTTTTTGAAAGGGGTCAGAGCTTCTGTACGCAAAGGCTTGAAATACGATGTGGGATCACCTTCAGGTGGTCCTTTATATTGGCGTTTGATATGACAGTTGAACTTCCAAAGACAATCCAAGAGCTGATTAATCTTCTGATTTGATATGACAGATAAAATGATAGACGCAAGGAAATATTTATAGAATCCTATCTTTTGAGGTTTTTATGAAAAATATTCGTATTTAAGGAAAATAGAATCCGAAAAATTTAAAACACAAAAGAAAATACAAGTATGTAAATTCTGATTATGAACAATTAAAATAGAAAACATAACTTTTTGATAACCAGGATGATTATTCATATTGAGAAAAAATTCTTCCTGAAAAAATTAAGACTCCGAAAAATTTGATTACAAAAATTGAAAATGAAAAAAACTCCATTTCGAAAATAATAATTACGAAAATTGTGTGTACGAAAATATTTATTAAGAAAATCTTTATTACAAAAATTTTGAGTATGAAAATTTTATACTAATAATACTTTCAATACGAATGTTTTGAAAAATCAAACTACGATTTTTTTTGAAAAAAATCATTATGAAAAACTTGAAAAAATTCATTACAATTTTTTTAAAGTATTTCATTATGAAAAATTTAAAAAACATAAATATGATTTTTTTTTTAAAAACTACATTATGAAAAATTTGTAAAACTGACAAGAAAATGTACCCCCCTATGAAAAGGAATTTATTACTGTTAAAATATTGGTTCAACAGAAATTTAGAAAGGAGGATTACCTTGTGGTTATAATACCTAACATCTGTTTAATGTATTGAAATCTATCATAGGGTAATGATTTTGTGAATATATCTGCAAGTTTATCTTGTGTTCCAATAAATTGAACAATGATATCTTCTTTTATTGTGTGATCCCTAAGAAAGTGATGTCTAATATCTATTTGTTTTTCTCAAGAGTGATGTACAGGGTTCATACTAAGGGTAATTGAACATGTATTATACCACAAAATTTGTGTTTTGATAAAGCTCATACCATAGTCGGTGAGTCTGTTTTTCATCCACAACTCTTTGGCACAACATCCAGCTGCTACATATTTAGCTTCAGCAATGGAAAGAGGTACTTAGTATAGATTCATGCATGGCCAAGAAACTAATGAATATCCTAAGAGATGACAAGTTCAAGATGTACTTTTTCTATCCAATCTACATCCACTAATGTCATTATATGAAAAACATTTCAAAACAAAATCATTTCATATATTATATAATATTCCTAAATTCATGGTTCCCATTAAGTAGAAAAAAATTATTTTCACTTCCATTAAATGAGATTACATTGGATTTGATTTATATCTTCGAAATAAGAATACTGAATACATTATGTTTGGATGACTAGGTGTCAAGTAATGTAAACTTCCTATCATACCTCTAAAAGATGTTTGATCTACTAGTTTTCTAGCTTCATCAAGATCAAGTGTATTTGACATACCAATAAGAGTACTTATACTATTACTGTTGTCATATCCATATAATTTAAGAATATCGTTAATGTACTTATGTTGGGATACATAGAGTCCTTCTTGTTTTTGCGAAATTTAAAAACCAAGGAAAAATGTTAACTCACCAATCATACTTATTTCAAGCTCAGGTTTCAATTTATTCGCAAAGGAATTAGTTAATGACTTCTTAGTTGATCCAAATATAATGCCTTCAACATAAATTTGAATAATCAAAACATTTTTTTGACATTCTTTATAAAAAGGGTTGGATCTGCATTACCCTTGAAATAGTAATTTTTAAGAAAAAATCATATATGTCTATCATACCAGGATCGAGGGTCTTGCTTAAGTCAATAAAAGGTGTTGTTAAGTATAAACACGTGATCAAGATGTTTTGTATCTTAAAAACCTGGAGTTTGTTCTATAAAAACATCCTTTAGAACATAACCAATACGGAAAGATCATTTCACATTCATTTGAAAAAGTATGAAATTAAATAATTCTCAAACGGAATGTAAGATACAAATAGATTCAAGTCTAGAAACTATAGAATAGGTTTCTACAGAGTATATTCTCTCCTATTGATTGTAACCCTTAGTAACTAATCTATCATTATTTCTGACTTTGATTCCATTTTCATCACACATATTTATGAAGACCCATTTGACTCTAATAACAGATGTTTCCTTTGGTATTTCAGCCATGGTCCAAAATTTATTCCATTAGAATTCTTTTAGTTCATCTTGCATGGCTTTAATCCAATCAGCATCACCTAAAGCTTCATCAGTGCATTTTGGATCTAATTGGGAATGAAATTCTAGATGTTCTACTTCATTTCATAAAGAACTTCTAGTCCTTACATGTTGACTCACATCAAAAATGGTAATATCACTTAGATGGTTCTTAAGAAACACATGATTTTGGTTTTGTAAAACCTGTTCAGAAACATATGGTAGGAAATCTACTGGGGAAAATGTTTCAGAAATATCTTCTTGGACATTTTCCTTATCATAAAGATCTTCTAACAAAGGTTGATAATTAGTTTTTGAAAACACATCCAAAGATGTAGGTTGGGGTTGTTTAAAAAATGGATTTGTTTCATCAAATATGTCACGTACGGTCTCTTCAACAGTACAAGTGTTTTTATTGAATATCTATAAGCCTTAGAAGTTATGGAGTACCCTATGGAAATTCCTTCAAGAGATTTTGGTGCAAATTTGTGTAGATTATCATTAGTATTTAGAGTGAATACCTTGCAACTAAAAACCTTGAAGTATGAATATCTAGGTTTTCTACCATTCAATAACTCATAAGTTTTTTTATTAAGAAAAGGTCTAATTAAAACTCGATTTATAATATAACAAGCAGTAATTATACCTTCAGCCCAAAATTTTTTTGCTATAGAATATTCACTCAAAATGGTTCTTGGTATCTCTTTGAGAATTCTATTTCTTCTTTCAACAACACCATTCTGTTGAGGAGCTATTGGTGGTGAGAAATTGTGAGTAATTTCTTTTCTACTAAAAAAAGTTTCAAAATTAGAATTTTGAAATTCTCAACCATGATCACTATGAATAGTTTTCAATGGAAGGTTTTTCTCATTTTTAACTTGGGCTCTAAACCTTTTAAAATATTGCATGGCTTCATATTTCATTGCTAGAAAACAAAACCACATAAATCAATTGAAATCATCAACTAACAAAAATATATAATAATTTCCTATAACTCTTCCAGTTTGTGCAGGAAAAAAGAGATCCATATGCACTAACTATAATGCACCATTAGTTGAGACTTCACTTACTGATTGAAAACATGATTTATGTTTCTTTCTATATTGACAAGAATCACAAACTATTGAAGAATCAAATCTAATCTCGGGTAGATCCTTAACTGATCTTTTCATATAATGTTTTCATACATTCTTATTGTTACAGTGACCTAAACTTCTAAGCCACAATCGAGAATGATCTTCCCTTGCACTAAGGCAAGGTAGATATGGTCTCATATGCTCGTCTAAGTTTAGTGTGTATACATTTTCTTTCCTATGAGAAGAATGAATAAACTATTCCATGGAATTGTGTACTAAGAACATGTAATTCCTAAAATTATCAAGGTAACCTTCATCACATAATTGGATTATGATAATGAGGTTGTGCTTACGACCCTTAACAAATAAGACATTTGAAATCAACTTTTTTACAAGAACAACGATGTTACCAATACCAACAATTTCTCCCTGAGCATTATCTATGAAAGTTACTTTTCCTCCTTTCATCCTGATAATTTTTTCAAAATAGTTTTTTGTAACCAATCATATGCTGGGAACATCCACTATCTATATACCATGTATTGTTGTTGGTACTCTCTCTATTTTCCAGAAAACAAAAAAGTTAGACTTTCAGAACCAAAAATTTCTTGTATTTGAAATTTCATAAACAAACTTCTAGGCACTGACATCTTAATAGAGAAATAGGATTTATGTAATCCAAATGATTGTGTTTTTTAAGGAACAATTATTTTCCCAATGCCTACCGAACTGTCACTTAGTATATAATGGAGCACTTTGAGGAACAAAATAATTTTTACTAAAATCGTTTTAGAACTAATATAAAAAAAATCAAAATTATTCCTTAGAGGACAGATTTAAGAATACGTCTTATCAAAAATTTTATTACAAAAATTAATGTTTGATAAACCCTTCCTCAAGGAAAAAAGTTCGGATTTGATTTTGATAGTCAAGTTTTTGTCTAAAAAAACATTTTATTTGGAACTTGAGTTAGGCTTGAAAACTCTTTTTTGATAAATTACTTCATTTATATCCTTAGAAAGTTTATCCATCTCAGAATTTACTTCCACAAATTTTATTTAAATTCATTAAAAATAAAAAATTTTCTTATCTAGATATTTAGAAAGATATGATATTTCCTTAGTAAGAATATTTTTCCTAGATTTTTCCTTATAAGTCTTTTTCATGAGTTTTGTATTCTCAATATCAAGTAGTTTAGCAATCCTCAGAACTTCTTTCATAGGTAGGTAAAGTATTATCTTCATCATAAGAACATTATTCAACCAAAAAAATCACAATATTAATCAGTAGTATAATTATCATTTAAAGAAATAGTTGACATTAATTCAACATTGTGTACCTTAGCCATCAAACAATGATTGTCAATAGGTAGTCTGGATATTAGATAAATATTTTTCTGTCAATAATATTCGTAATCAGGTGATTCATCTGTAGAGTCACCACCACTGGCACTTCAGGTTTTATTAGCTTTCTAGACTTTCTTAGCTTTATATTTTTAGTACTTCTTTCTATTTTTCTTATAATTTTTTTCCTTTCTTTCATTTATCTTAAGCATAGGACCATCATGCCTTATATGTCCAGCTCTCTTTCATTCAAAACATGTAACTTATGAATCATTCTTTTCATTCCTCTCATTCTTCTTATATATGGATTGAAATTACTTCTATCCAAAAAACGTTGTCATCCTTCGAGAAATATTTTCTAACTAATTTTATGAGTATTCACTTCCACTAGATTCATATTAGATAATAATATTCTTATATTTTGATCTAGTAACTCTCTCATGAGTCTTGTATTTCATATGCTTTGAATTTATAGTAAAAGAAACACTTCCATTCCCATTATTATTCTTTAGATTATCAGCATCTCTCTTCACTCTGGTCTCATGTTGAAGAAGAGTTCCAGAAAGTTCATCAAGAGAAATCTGAGCAACCTTTCTGTTCTCATCAATAACAGTACTTTTTGATTCCCACTGATTAGGCATAATGTCTATGATCTTATCAACAAGAGATTCATCATCTAATCCTTTCTTACCCATAGATTTTAAACTATTCACAATAGTCTGGAATTTTTGTTGCACCTTGCATATGGGTTCTCTATTAGGAAAGAAAAAACCATGATATTCAGCTCTGAGAATGGCTCTTCTACTTTCAATTACTTTGGAACATCCAAAGTGAGTAACTTCAAGTTTCTTCCAAATACAATTTTATTCTTTACGCGATGAAATTTGGATATATATATTTCTATTCATGGAACAATGTAATCTATTTTGTACCTTATAATTCTATTTATATTCACGATTTTCTTGATTTGTGAAGGTACTAACATCCTTGTAAGGGATTTTATATCCCCCCATAAGCCTGAGAAAATTATCAACTACAGTATTGATAGTAAAAGTATTCATGCGATCTCTCCAATATTCGTAATCATTCCCATAAAAAATAGATGTCCTGCTATGATTTAGGCTGTCAATGGAACCAACATTGATTCCTGCCATCTTAAAGAAAAAACATTCCACAAAAACTTGTTAGATATAAAAGTGTTTGTAAACATGGAAAATATTACTCAGAAAAGAAAATAGAACTATCATGTTTCTAAGAAAAATATGAAACCGAAAAATAAGTAGAAGAATAATTTTCTTTAGAATCTAATTGTGTGATTAATTTAGATTGAACCAATACCCTGATACCAATTGTTTCGATTTTATGTAAGAGTATGATATAATCTATAATACCAAATGTACGATCGGAATAATAGAGATACTGAATAAAGTATATAATGATGCACAAAATACTATTGAGGGGGTGAATTGTATTATTTAAAAAAATCATTTGGAACTATTAAATATGGTTATGTTTCACAAGGTTAAACAAGGTAATTCACAAAACCTCTCGTTCTACACACCAGCTTGATTCCAGAAATATGATTCCGACAAAGTGATTCTGAAAAAATGGTTTGAGAGAATGAACCTTAATGAAGTTTTACAAAGATAAAGATTCTACCATAAAGCATATAGAATCTCACTAAATCTGAGTATACAAGTATGATGATGTATAAAATAGTTACACTTTCATCAAAAAATAAAAAATGCAGCAGAAAACTTGTAAAAAAACAAGTAAAAAGTATTAAATTATTTAACCCAAAGTGTAGGGTATCCAAAAACCATGGATAAAGGTCCCTTGATTTATACTTTTAAAAAAATATATATCTTACCCACACCAGGGTAAGACCTCGATATGAAGATCGGAGTCTGTCTTTCTATCCCTGTAAGTGCTCACCTTCATGGTAGTCGTCACCTCTATCTTCCTCAGCAAGGAAGTCCTCAATATCAAGGTAGTCAGCACCACTATCTTCTTATCGTCGGATTCCCTCAATTGTACAAAGCATCAATCGGAGTCTCACGAAGAAAATATGACCAAGAAGATCAGTATGCACAAAGCAATAAATCCTCTATCTCTCTAGAAATCACTTCAGTAGCATGTAATCTCTAGATTGATCAACTTGTAGTGAGATCATTCAAATGAGATCCTATTTATAGGCACAACAACAATAGTCTTCTCCCTCCTCTAACAGTCATATTTTTCCTTTAATTTCGGAGGGACCTGTACACATGTCACTCAAACTATGGTTAGTTAGTAACAGGATACACGATATTGTTTTATAACAAAAACAAGCATATGATGAAATATGGCTACATAACCAAAATCAATTATTCATAGTGTAAGCAACTAAAAGTTCAGATTCTAACCAAAAACACATTTTCTATCTATTATAAAAGGATATTAAGATTCGGTTTTCTAAGGAATTCAGAACCTAAACACTATGGAATTCTAGAGTCTGAATCTCAAGGAAATTTGGAATTTGGATTCACAAGAATTCGGAACCCGAACGTAAAATGTTCAGAGTCAGAGTTCATGAGAATTCAGAGTCACAACCTACAATGATTGGAGTCTAAATTAATTGGAATTCAGAATCATAACTCACATAGTTCGGTGTCTGAATTCATTATAATTCAGAGACCGAACTCATAAGAGTACGAAGTCTGAATTCACAAAACTCGGATTCAGAACTCAGAAGAGTTCGAAGTCTGAATTTAAGAACATGAAGTCAGAACACAGAAGAGTTTGGAGGCTAAATTTCTAGATCCCGGATTAAAAACTCAGTAGAGTTCAGAGTCTGAATTCTGAGAACTCGGATTCAGAACGAACAAAGTTCAGAGTCTGAATTATGAGAACTCGGAGTCTGAATTTGGAGTCTAAAAACAGAATTATCTGTTTCTAGGTATTATATTATTCCGTGGATTTAGATATGAAACCAAATTTCACACTTATATAAGATAATAAACAATGACAAACATGGTAAGGATAAATTTCCATGGGGAATGAATATATTTTTAATAGAAGTAAAAAAGAGGGTAAAAGGATTTTTCCATAAGATTGGGTGTTTCTGATTTTAAAAAAAAAATAAAATTGTAACGTCATAAGGATACCTTATTGACTCAACAATCTCCCCTAAGTATGATGGGATGAAAAGTCATAAGGAAAACCTTGTTGACACAATATGATAAACCATACAAGATGATCCTTTATTTTAGATTTAATAAGAATATAGGATATTATCCTTCTCTTATGTTCTTCAGTTTAGGTAATGAATACTGATTACATATTATAAAAAACATTGAATAAATGATTCTAGAATATGACAAACCGTGAATAGTGTCTCTAGAATATTCTTGAGAAAGTTCCAAACACGTTATCAAATATTAATCATGAATAAATAATTGAATATTATTCCAAAATAAGAATCATCAACAATAGAAACTACATAAAATACAAATATAATCAGATCATTAGTATAGAAAATGTATTTTTTAGCATCAAAATTAATAATATTTATAGAGTTTTTTAGAGATAATACATTCCCACCATATATACTGACCACATGGTGTTCCAATCAATGTTTGTAAATAAGACATCATCTTGTTCACATATGTGTGATCTCATGGTCTAATTATCCAGCTCCATCAGGATAAAAAGTTAGTGATATACTGTTCAGTATCTCCCATGGAATCAAAGGGAGAGAATTTATGATTTCCAAAATTGACTGAAGGAAATGTGTCACCCACCCACTCGAGACATGGATTCTTTTAAGGATTCATAGGTGTGTGTCACCCCACCATGTAAACTATTAGTTTACCTAAGGACTCAATGATGTTGATAAATTATGGAGGCACTACTATTGGAGCTGCCTTCTATCTATAGGGAATGTGTGAGGTATGGTGGAATTTCAATGTTTTTGTCTCCCATTGATTAATTAAATTTTTACAGACATGGTGATTAACAAGGTGTGGGGGAGGATGTCTCTTTGATTGGGGAATATAACAATAATTTTTTAAAAATTCATTTATGAATACCTACTTTCTATATATAGATCCAGTCTGGTACATAGATTCTAATATTTCCAGAGGATGGGCTATTATATAATACTAAAAAATATACCATTAACATTACTAAACATTTCTATTATTTGTTATATAGAAGTGATAAAAAGTGGAGTAAGATTAAAAACCCAAGTATTATATCAACACATTTGAATGTTCCAATAATGGTTACATTTATTAGTGAATCTAAAAGAACTGATAATGGAACTCTTTATTACCACTTTGAAAAGCACAATTGAAAGTCCCATTTATCTATGCTAAAATATCACTACAGATGGACCCATTTTTCCAAAATGTAAAAAAATTAATAATAAAAGTCCCCTTTATGAGCCCTTATAGAAGCACTGATAAAGGGGAATACTATAGTTTGATGGAAGAACTCATTACAACTGCAGTTCAGTGGGCTCCAATAGCACCCTGCACCCCAAAAACACCACAGAAAAAATAATGCACCAATACATAATATAAAGGGAATAAAAATTAAAAAACACATACAAGAAAGAAACTACAGTATAAAAATTTCAAACATCGGTTTATACAATTACATTTGTACAATTATTTAAATATATTAAAAAATTAGTGTAACTTTTCATTGGATATTAACCCCTACCAACATAAAAAACCCATCTTTATAAGAATAAAATTATATTGTTAGTAATAATATAAATATATATGTTATTAAAAGTGTTAATTTTAAACATAACATATATTCATCACATAAACATGGTGTATCTGATTGAGTTGCGGTTAATTATTTCAGGTCACACAATTTCTTCATCATCTTTATGAATTTTATTTATGAAAATTAACTAAATAATTATTAGATAAAAATGATAAGGAAAGTAATTAATTAATATAATATTGTATTATGAGAAAACATTTATGCTCATTTTCTCAGTTTTAGAGATTTAACGTTCATTTTAAACTAAAATGACACATATATATTCAAAAGATGCACATGGTGGCATATCTATCAATCATTGAATTAGATTTAGGTGAGTCTGATTCATACGGAACTCAAATTACTTATGGATTATTTAGTTAACGTATAAAAACAATCAAAATGTGTTATCTTAGTTATGAGAATTTCACTCGTATTTTATTCTATAACGTAATTTAAAATCTGAAACACACACATTCTACATAACTATCACATAATATGTCAATTTGATGTGATAAAGATTCATACACATCAAAAATGTTTTTTGAATCATTATAAAACATTATATAGAGAATCAGAGAATTTTTTTCTTATATTTATTTTAGTGATAATTCTTGAACAAATCAATTTTATTATGATAATAGACACATCAAGTCATATTCAGCACATCATTTGTCACATTGTTGTGTGGTTGATTCCTACTAGTATGAAATGAATTATTTATCATTTTCCTTAACGATAAAAATAATCTAAATTTGTTTTCTTTGTCTTCAGTATGTTAGTTTCTCTTTTACTAAAACTGGTGCCAATTTTAAATAAAATGATGCACATGCAGTAATATCGGTCATATAGTGTCTCAGATTGTGGTCCATATGATTCCTACTTGTCTCAAATCACATATAGATTGTCTCCAAATTGTATCCTGGCAATCTGAATTTTTTTAATTGGGTTTGAGTACATCCCTTGTGTTTATTTAATAAAATGTCAAATTAAATTAGAAACACAATCCATTTCTAATAATGACTAAATCTTGTATTGATTTTATGTGAGAATGATTCCCACATGTCCCAAATAAATTATTAATATATTTAATAATTTATTAATAAAATATAGTATGTTTCCTTGATTTTCAGTTAGTGACACTATTTGAAATAAAATTTAATTTTTAAACTGATAATAGAATCATTGAGTCATTGATGGAACATTATGTTATTGATTGAGGTGATAATGACTCATGCACATCAAAAAAGGCTTACTGATAATTTCCATGAAGTATCAGAACAATTGTATTTTTTTACTAGTTGTGAGTAGGTCATTTGTAATATTTACTAAATTTGATGTCAATTAGAAATAAAAAGGTGCATTTGGAGTCATATTAGTTTTAGTATGTCTCAAATTGAGGGGAGTATGATTTTTTCACATCCAAAATGAATTATGGAATATTTTTCTAAACATTGAAATCAATCATATAATTTTTTATCAGTGTTGCTTATTTAAGATGTAATTTTTAGTAAAATTGAATCCAATTTGAAATAAGAAGAATAAATTTGATTCATACTGACCCCATCATGTGTAATATTGTGGTGTGGTTGATTTGAAAATATTAAAAATGTGTTATGTATTTATTTACGAATTTATTAATAAATGTATGAAATTTTATTCTTGGATCATTTTATTACATTATAAAAATAATATGAATGTGTTTTCGTTGTATTGAGTATATCCCTTGACTTTTTACTAAATTTTTTTTATTATTGGAAACACCAATATGGAATCATGAAGATCATATCCCATATTAGTTAGATATGGGTACTATTGCTACCTAAATAAAATGATTCAAAAAAAATTCCTAAATCATTAATAAATATTGATTTGTATTGCTTTATTTTCCATGAGTGAAATTTTTTTAACTAAAATATAAATTTTTAACTGAAAACCAACATATTGAGTCATACCAGAATAATCATGTATCCAATTGTGGTGAAGATAATTCATACACATCAAAAATATCAGGTAGGAAATTATCGTAATGTATAAAAATAGCGAGATTATGTTTTCTCAATTTTCAATGTGTTACTTTCATTTTTTACTAAAATTAATTCCACTTTTACAGAAGGATATTGAGTCATACCGGTCACACCATGTATCATATTGAGGTTTAACTGATTCATATATATCCCTATGTCTCAAATAGTACCTGAGGAAAAATGTTACCCTGATATTCAATGAATTTTTTCTCAAACCCCCATCACTCCATATTGAACTGATGTTATTGGTAGAAAAATGTTTCTCGTTGTTTAAATCTATAAAATAATATGGAGATCATGTGCCATATACACATCTAGTATTAAAAAATGGGAATGTGTTTTTATAAAATAATATAGAATTAATTTGTAGTGTTGGTTGTTCGACAATAAATGTAATGGAAATGGATATCATGGTAACATTATAATAAAGAAACATTTTAACTCCCATGTGTATTATTTAATGTTGTTGAATCCAAAATTTGACTTCTAAAATGTTATTTGAAAAAAATAAGTATTATATAAAAATGATAATGAAATTTACATACAAATAGAATATGAAATGGTGATAAAATAATGAAAACAAGTATCATGGAGTAACATTTTCATGATGGTATATGCATTCTTGAAGAATCTATTTACTGTCATTATGCAATTTTTTTTCTCGAGTCCAAATCTCTCATGAGAATGAGATGTTTGGAACAAACCAACCTAACTATAAAAAAGAACCCACCTATAGAAAAAACTAATTAGTAATGAGTTATATGATATAGAAATAAATTAATCACAATCACGAAATAATACAATATTATAATGAATAATAATTATTCTATGAAAATATTATTATTACCTCTGTGATTGAAATGTCGAAGGAACATGAAGAAATGCTATAAATTCCCACAATGCTGGGTGAAATGTGTTTGAGGGAGAAGAATTGTTTCAAAAATTAGCTCAGTTACCCTAGTATTATAATAACTAATCTGACCTTATCATGACTTGAAAGGCATTTCTTATCCACATGGGTTGGAAACTAGCACCTGACATCATACAATATACAAGTGGGAATGATTTTTCGAGAAGAATGAGGATTAAAAAGATTAAAAGATAGTATTCATATCAATAGGAAAAATCTACTGAGAGTAAAATTAGTAGAATATAAAAATGAATAAAAACCAAAGTAGTGAAAAAGTACTAAATAGTATAAATAGTCCCATGGTTTGTATTGAAACAACTCATGAAGCCCAAATATCAAGAACTATATGCATCCCCATGAGATCCCTTCCATTTTATTAATCCTAGAATAAGAATGTATAGCATAACCCAAAGTAAAAAATAAAGGCGTGAGCCTATCCTAAGTAAGATACCACCAATGATTCCATAACAGATGCCAAATATAGATTATTCCACAAAAAGCATTCAATTATTTAGATCACATGGGTTTAGAAATTTAATATCATATTTAAAAGATCATGGTATTCATTTTTAAAATGATGGAAAATACAATCAAACCCCATGATTTACATTACAATAGATGGAATATTTCTAAAACAAGGATTTTGTAAAACATTTATTTATAATATTTTATAAATATTCACCAGGAATGTAAAGTTGTTCAAACAACACTAGAATACATTAATATGTCAAATATAAATAAACAAGAAAGAAGTGTGATCATATTCCAATATTTACGATAGTATTAAACAACTATTGGATTCCCCACACTCTTTGTGGACTCAAAAAAAATGTTTATACACTTGTCCCTATGACACTAAGAATGAGAGACTCATTACCAACCCAACAAGCATATGACCTATTGTATGTATGTTTTAGAACATTGTAATAGCATTGAGTGTATCCAAATAACCCACTAATAACATAAGGCTTTTATGTGATCTTATAAAATGGATGAACTATTTTAAAACTACATAAAATATGATCTATACATTTCATACAATTAAAAAAATCATTCAAATAAAAAAAATATTTTTTATTCAAAAATATTCCTTTTCTATGGATAAAACCAGTAGGTTTCAACCAAATCATTTTGAGATATTTTGAGGAGTTCAGAAACCATTCAAAACCAATTACATCCTTTTCAAAATTCATTTTCACAAAATAAATTCATAAAATTAATTTTAAAAAAATTCAGTCAATATTCACCATGTAATTTGAAATTATAAAATGGATAACATTCTACGAATCCTCCTCAATTAATTGCAATTGACGGTTTTCCAAATTTCCAAGCCAAAACCATTTCAAATCGTCCAACTCATTGTAATTTGGTTACCCTCACTTAATTTTAATGTATTTTTATGAAATTATTTTTAAATAATCAATTCAAATAAATCATGTCATATGATATAAATTAATTTGTAAAATCGGTTTGGAACTAGCTCCCTCTTTCCCGAAGAACGAAACTCACAGTGGCACCCTTCCACGAGAAAAAAGATGAAAGAGGCCATGAAACAAAAACTAGAATCATGGTCCAACACTACATGGGATAGATAAATCAATTTCTTGATGGTCCATTAAAACCCAAGAGGAGAGAAAGATAAGAAGCTAAGGAAGCAGAGAAAAAAACAGAGAACCCTTACATATGAATCGCACCGCAAGAGAAGCAACACGAAAATGTTATTACGATCAATCTAGAATGAAGGGTGCCACTGAATAATTCTTAAGAAGGCTCAAGTTTCAAGAGACAAGTGTTCTAAAATAAAAACAAAATATTAGAACTACTGAGTGAGATATTTAAAAATAGACGCAAGAGGATTCATGACATGTTCCCTAGGGTCACAATGTGTAGTCCACACTGGATAAGATATGCTGAAAACCCCATCTAGTTGGATTGAAAACTAACATTTAACTGCAACACACATTGTAACACTATTACATAATGTGTACCTGCAAATGTTCTGATGTCACAATTCATGAAATGATCTCCCAGTCCACAATATGAAAACATCACTATGTACACAATGTGTACTTCATGTAGATAGTGTGTAACTTTTCTTGAGTCTGTAGTAAACCCTAAAAAATCACATAAAATAATTTACAATAAAAAAGGAACATAGAATAGGTGTAAGACATACTAGATCAAGGTAATGAGATGTTAAAACCTCCCCAACATTTAAACATTCTGCCTCATAAAGACTCTGAGGTTCATCCAGGACAAAGATGTGAGGCTACTTCTCTCCCATCCGTGCATCACGTTCCGAAATCTCATGACTACCGGAGCAATTTTTCCATAGTACAGGAAACAAAGGTATATGTTTCCATTGAAGCACCGTAGTCTTAGAATAAAATATTATAACTAGTTTCTTAGTGAATGATAAATTGGGCTTCATCTCAATATCACTCCATCTCAAAACACGAGATAGATTAGATAGATACTTTCTCAACTGTGGTACACGGAACAAGTTCTGTATCGACGACAGATGATGTGGAAGTGAAAAATGGTAAGAAAATCTCCCCACTAGAATAACTACCTAAAATGTTATCGCAATGTGAGGTTTAAGCTTCCCTATCCACCCAAGACGTCGATTACCCAACCTGTGTGAAACCTTTAAGAACACCAGATTACCATCTGGAAATTCCCAAGGTATAAGGTGTCGACCAGAAAAAGAATTATATCTTATTTTTTTTCAACATCATATGGTGAATAATCTGAATCATTGTTGTCATATCCTTCACCAAGATTGGTCCAACCAAATAATCTCATCGTCCTCCGACCTACACAATAGATATTTACATGGCAAACCATAAAAGGCCTCAAAATGTTCCATTCTGATAGTGGACTAGTAAATGTTTCTATAAGACAATACAATCAACCCCAAATGATCATTAAATTCCCCACATAAGTTAGTGACACATGAGTGAAGCATATCCTTAGGAATCTATATATCTCTTTCTATCTAGTCATCCGACTATCGAGGGTATGTCATGATCAAATCAACCTGAGATCCCAATGCCTCTAAATGTGTCTCCAAAAGAAAGAAGTTAGCTGAGGATACCGATTAGATACTATAGAAGATAAAAATCCATGAAAGAGATAAATATATTTCATATAGTGATTTCCCAACTCCTCAACCTTGGTCATATCAAAAATGGGTATAAAGTGTGCCGACTAGGTTAGCCTATTCATCACAACCCATATAGAAATCTTCTTTCTATGGGCACGAGGCAACCCAACCGAAACGTCTATTGATATGACATACCACTTCAATGTTGTGAATGGATTCGGTTTAAGAAAAACCATAGGATTTCAGTGCTCAGCTTTATCAAGAAAGCATGTATAGAAAGGAGAGACAAACTCACCAATGCCTCGTCACATTCCCTACAACTAGAACAGTCATCTCATGCCGTAGAAACATTTTTTGGTTCCCAGGTACACAACACATTGAGAATTATATAAATCCCCCATAACATCCTTTATAACCACTAACAACACAACGATGTGGCTTCAATTTCATACAAAACTCGCTTTGGAGAACATCCATTAGGAAACAATCTCCGTATCATAATGGGATTCTATAATGCTACAGAACTCACAATCAAGATCTTGATTTTGAATAATCATCTCATGAAGAGTATATGTCAACATCACATTAGCTAAATAATCATCATCCACTTATTCATGAACACAAACCTTCAATTGGGAATATAATGTCATCAAATACCACTAATATGGAGACTTTTCACAATTTGGGTTTGATGTTTCCTTCTCAAGGAATTAGTAACAACATTATGTTTCCTTTGTGTATAGGCATTATAAAAGTCAAAATACTACATATACTCCAACCAACGCCTCTACCGAAGATTCAAATATTTCTTATAGATGATATAACATAGGATTTTTTGGTCCGGATACAACGTAAACCTTTCGCAAGAAAGGAAGTGCCTACCACCTTTAAGCACATGCATCACAACTTATTGTCCTAGATCATGGGTATGATAATTCATCTCATGTGGCCTATTATGAAGAGATCCATATGATACTACATGAACTCCATGAATAAGAACAAAACTAAACATAGTACCACATGCATATAAAAATACAACATAGAACTGCCCGACTTCTAGAACTGAATGAATGTACAATAAAAAAAACGGAAAAGTTCAGCTACAACTGAACGAAAGTACAATAGAAAAGACAAACAACTGGAAGATAGAAGCAGCTCCTGGGTCATCCACCTCAGATCATACCTGAAGGGTACGTACAGATAGCCTCCTCAACACTCTCACCCACCAACCTCCTCCGAGTACCATATCGTCGTGAAGTCCACCTCCGGGTACTGACTCGTCCTGAGGTCCACCACCGGGTAATGTCCAGTCCTTGTACACTCAATCTCTGTTAGCGATGTCTGTCATATGCATGTAACACAACGAGGTACGAGCATAGCCCATGCAGGGGTGAGTATAAAAGTACTCAGTAGGGACCCCGAGAACCTCAAGGTCTCAATAAATTCATCAAGGATTACCATAATGAAGGATCCCAACAGAAAACCCTTATTTAGTTATAAGCCCATACTTATACCTATGTTTTACAGTAACCCATCTCAATCATGGGGAAACACAAAGGTCATTGACTCAGCTCAAACCAGGATTTTCATTAATGATATCGAAACCAAAACTTCTGAAGAGATCCTCCTCTGATTAGTACAGTGATCCTGTCACAACTCTAGGGCGCTGCTCACTAACCTTAGACTACTGAGGTACTCCTCCTGTCGAGTACCGTGGGACTACCACCTCACAAAGTAGTGCTCCTCCACCATGGGTCTGCCACCTCACATAGCAGTGCTCCCCCTCATAGAATAGAGAGGTACTCCTACAATCGAGTGCCATGGGTATTCCAACCAAACACTGTAGTGCTCCCCAATGTGAGTCTGCCACCCTAACACAGTAGTGCTACCACTGGGCTCTACAAGTCACTCCGACTCGAATCGGACAAGCAGTCATCAGGTCTCAACCAGCTATAAGGTCTTCATATTCTGTATGCTCATCTCTGGGAGGGTCCGCACCATGAGCTATTGGCCGATACTTCCAAGTGTCACATAATCTCATGTGGAAGTATCTCAAAGGACTGCCTCGTTATAGGGGTCTCAACGCAACAGACTATGCATCAATCAGACGCCCTATCTATGAGTTGTTAGCCTTTTTAGTCCTAGGGGGCCAGTTGGTTTTGTGTATGAACCAACCCGGACGTATTTCAACTGTAACCTGAAATCTCATGGGGTATAATCGAAAGAACTGTTTCTCAACGTGATTATCAACCCCACTAACGGTTCATCAAACAGACATTCGGTCTGAGAGATGTTGGTATTACCGTTCCAGGGGCCCAGTTGGATTTTGGGTACGATCCAACCCGACCTTACTCCAACTGCGTCCAAACCTTAGGTTATGTATGCCAAAATAAATTTCTCACCAAGAGTAATCCGACGTAGTCGACGGCACGTCAATAAGACGTCTGGTCCACATGTTATAAGCGTTTCCGATCCGATGGCCTCGTTGGTTTCAAATTCAAACCAACCCATCTGTACCCAAACTTCACTTAAACCTTGACTGTAATATACGTGAACTCCCATCTCAATCCAAGCAATCCTACACGACCGAAGTTACTTCTATAGGAGGTCCATAACTCATGTTATGCATGTTTAATCGAAACGGTCCGAAAATAGGGGGTATGGGCTGGGTACGACCCGACCCAACACCCCTTGGGTTGGCCAGATCTAGTGTGACCCGACCTGGGCCCGGGTCCGGCCCGGTCGTGCGCGGTTTGGCTCGACTGACACAGCCCGGCCTGACCAACGCGGCACAACACGACGCTGGCTGCCCGGCCCCACACGGGCGGCCCAGACCTGCGCTGGCAGACCGGCCCGGCTCTGGCGGCCCCGCCTGGCCGACGTGGTCTGGTCCACGGGACCCACGCAGTTTGCCACGTGGCTGGGGGACCAGGGGTTTTCACCACCAAATTCTTCAGAAATGGTCGTCCATTAAGGCCGGCCCTTAGTAATCGCGAGACCCCCTCGAGTTCCGCCTCTTGATGGAACCGGAATCCGGCACATCCGGCCACCCTTCCTGGTCCACCGCAGACTTAGGTCGTGGATTTTTTCGACAAGAGCGGTGCTTCAGGGACACTCTCCACTATCTCGTCCCACCCTAGCCTCACCCCCCTTGAATTTCTAGTGGCGCAACGGCTCCGCGCCCCTCCTCTATGGCGCTTCCCGGCCGTGCCTCAGCTTTACACCGCGTGGCACGTTGGTGGCGTGCCATTGCGGCAACCCGACAATCATGCGCTGACGATCCGCTTGTGGTCGGCCTGTCACCGGATGGTTCTTCACAGTCTGCCTCCATCGTCCATAAACATCAAATGGAAGGGGAAGGGTCGGACCATGTTCCTACGTTCCGAACCCTACCTCATCATGATGGTATCAAGTGGCCAAACAGAACTCATGAATTGAAGAACGAAAAAGACTGTATTAAAACATAAACAAAACAACCCCTACCTAGTAAAACAGCGTTAAACGAAGGTGAGTTGCAGAAGATAGGTGTCGAAGTGTTTCCGCATCATCGGGAAGGAAGGAGCTGAGGGTGGCGTCAACGTTCTTCGTTATTCGTTCTTCATTGGAGGTAGAGAAAAACTCATCAAGTGATGAGCGCAATGCTTTGCTACTAGCGTTCCGCCGCTTGAAGAAGCCGTCCAAAACTCCATCCCATAGTCTCCATTATATATGAGTGGTAGGGTTCGTTGTTGGAATGCAAGTCATAAATGGAGGATTTATGACAGAGGGCTCCACCCAATTAATCTTCTACGGTGGCGCATTAAAATGGGGAGGAATTCAAAAAAGGTGGTTATTTCCTAGCGGGTCCTACCATTATTAAACCACAAAAACAAATGGTGGTGGTTAATTCCTGGGTGGTCCCCTCATTAAAAATGGAGGTTTCATACTTCTCAATTAAGAGGAATATTAAAAACTAATGGCTCTCCATCATTAAAGAGGGGGAGTCAAGGAGTTATGATCCCCTCACATTAATGCGGGGTTGGGATGCCTTTTGTGGTTCCCACCACAATTAATCTCTCATGGGAGGTTGGATCAAGGTGGACCCCACAACCATAACCTCTCTTGAGAGGTTAGGGTGTGGAAGTCATACCACCAACTCCAAAGTGGAGCTTTTAACCACTTTCTCCACACGACATGTGTTTAACAAAAAAATAATAAGTTGTTCACTTATTTTATATTATTAACCCACGTGAAACCCCAAAAACTAACTTTCATACACGATCATCTTTTGTTGAGGAGAAAGTCTTCTTAAGAGAAAACTCGTGTTGTGCGTTCAACAATGCCCTCGGATTTAAATTCTGAGCACCGGTTAAAAAGATAAAAAACCCGCTTGTTCGTTTACTGAACGTACCTAATCTTAACATCAGAAATTTTTTCCGGGCGCACCGAGCCTTGGAATCAACTGCCTTCAGAATCCACAGACTCATAAAATTACAAAGTATTTATGAAAAAAATGTTCCTTGAAATTTCGGGGTCTTTACAATATTGATGTGATCAAGGATGATTCATGGTTCTTAAACATCAAATAAATCATGTTTCTTTTTTTAAAGATTATATTTTATTAAAAAAATTATATCATGAGTAAATGTTCCTACTGGTAAAATTTATGTTGTTAAATATGAGTTCTGAAAAATTTATCTAAATATTTAAACTGAAAAATATTTTTAATGTGATTAAAAGTCAAATTATTTACTAAACTAAAAATTATGTAAATTTTAAGGCAGATGCCATTTTTTTGGTATCATAGGAAGGTTTAGACAACTTTGGGGATTAATATTTTTTATTAATAGTATGGGATATCATCATGGGTATATAATTTTTAGGTAGATCACAATTTCAATGTAATAGATAAACCTTTTGAGGCATTATGATCTGAAATATTTAGGTGAATAATATTATTTGTTTTGGAGAAATTCACCATTGAGGAAATTATGAATTATTACATAATTGGATGAAAAATGTTACGTATGAGATAAACATTGATGTTAATGTATCATAAGGTAATATTTTATGATATTATATCACCTTTTAAATGTTATAAAATTATATAGTATATGAAAAAGGACAACCCATAGGTACGGTGAAAACCTGTCGTCTCTAGCAATGCTGCTAGAATCGAACCCACAACTGAAGGGAGACAAGGGTGCATCACCTATCACAAGCCTACAAGAATTCCCCAGTTAGTAGGATTATCATTTTTAGTTGAATGATTTTATGTATTAATAATATTTTGGTTTTTGGAGCACTATAGGCCTACAAAAAATCAAATACAATGGGACTTCATTTTCAGAGTAATGGTTGAATTTTATATTGTAAGAATCAATGTTCTTATTGAGGAAATATGGTGATTTGGTTATTTATGGAAACAATTAACCTATCATGGAGAATATTTTATTAGGTTAATTAATTTTTAGTATGATAATTTATGAGTAGTCTATGTAATATGATGATAAATGTTAAGATTTATTATGGAAAACAATGGGATCCAATCCTTCAGAATTTTGGGTTTCAATCTTAGTGTGGATTATTTTGAGGAATTTTAATGGAATTTTTTTGTTGAATGTTATTTGTGGATATTTTCTATTGCTGATTAAATATTGGAGATTAAAATTTTTCCTTCTCCTTATAATTGTTTCTTATTTTTGGGGGATTATATTATATTTATCTAATGATTTATGAATTGGGTAATGTTCAAAGGTAGAAGAATTATATAGTTAATATTTATTAGGATGATATGGGTTTTTTTAAGTTGATTATAGTTCCTCAGTTGTGAAAACAATTCTTCAATAATACTCACCATATTATGTAAAAGATGAGTACGTGGTGGAAATTTACTAAAGGATGGTACTCTACCATTCAATTAAGTACATTTACTTATGTTCGTATTCTATGTTATAAAATAGTTCCTCAAAATTATGAAATATATCCTAATAAAAAAATATGTTTTTTACATTTCATTCTTTAAAATATAATATTGTTTAATAGATCATATTTTGGTGGTTTTTTTATTTTAACTCTCTCTTGTTCATGTTTTCAATCACACTACATCAGAAAAATATATTTATTTTTTCATCCATATCAATGTTTCAATACATGGAATCCGTCGATGTTTTATATCAGGTGAATTTCATTAATTCCCTTTAATTATATTAAAGTGGTGGTTTTAGTGACTCTTTTTCTAATGTGGGATTTTTAATGAAGTTACAAAGCCACATTTTAAAATAGCAAGGATGTAATTTCCAAATAGAGGGGAAGGATGTAACATCCTAGGAATTTATAGAATAATAAAATTTTATATCTAATAATAATTATGAATTTTATATTAAATTTATTTTAAAGGGGACACTTTTTCTGATAGAATACAAGTTACTTAGCAATGGGTTTCTTACAAATATTAAATTACTCACAACATTTAGTTATACCAATATATTATACAAAAATAATATTATTATTTTAAAAGGCAGTTATCCCCTAGTCATTGTATTGACGAGTAGGAACATAACTAACTATATAATTATTATACATGTTGTTTAAAAGTTTTTAAATTTATCAAATATATTTTAGAGACTTAAAATTTGTAGGAATCCTATTTTAGGCATAAGATACTCTACTATTTTCAAAATGTCCTTTTCCCACTTTATGAAGCTGAATAATTTTTAAATATAGTTTTTGTGACTTTTATATATACTATTTTACCAAATAAATATCTTATTTATGAGAGGGACATAAAAATATACTTCGGTTTAAATTTTTAAATTTTTCTAATTAAATCCATATTTTGAGGAATAGTGAAAATATTGCATTTTAATTCAAAACATCATTTCCATTTAAATTATTTATATATTTATATGTTCCATTTAATATTTTTTAATTTATAATAGGATTATTTTTATCATCTAATACAATATTTGTCATTGGATGTAATTTCTCCTTGAAATTGGTCATAAACACATGTCAATCGTTTAATAGTTTTTATTTCTAAAAACACAGTTTTCTGCTTTTGACAATGGGCATTAATTTTAAATTATATTTTTCCAATTAAATTATTTTAATTTGGAAAAATAAATTCCATATTTGGAATTATAAGTTCCATGTTTTGAAAATAAAAACCTCTTTTCGGAATATGAATATTAAAATCAGTAATTATTTTAATTTAGCAAGGTTAAAGGGTAAATCGGGTAAATATGAGTAAAAAATAGTATTATAATAAAATAAAACTACCCTAACTCATGAAATAATCATATTATATTTGAACTGGGTGACCAAATAAATTCTTAGGCTGAACATTTGTCATTTGTGAAACACTTGGGCGTGAAAATGACCTGTTATATTAATTAATTAAAATAAATTGAAATATAACATAAATTTATTTCATTTTCCTAAAAAAATTAGATGATTTTTTATAATTTATTCCTCTGACTATAAATAGTACTTATAAATATAAAAATATTTCGAAAATGATGTTAATTGTTTTATAATTTTTAGGCATTAAATATATAAATGTATTTATGACACAAGGATGATGTGTTGATTACCTTATTAATGAAAAAAATAAAATAAATATTTTTATGAATATTTAAATATATCTTATATAAATATTAGATTCCATCCATGAATTTAAATTATGATTTTGACATGTTATATTCAAGCTGAAGTAGTTTGTTTGAACCATTATTGTTGTTATGGATTTAAGAAAAAACATTTATTAAATCGTGTCAAATTGACATAAATATTTTTTTTAAATACTATTATAGTAAATTATATAATAGTCATAAAAATTAATATTTTTCTTAATGACTTAAATGATTTTACAAATTTAATTAAATATCTACTAAATATTCTTTTTCCAGTTTACTGTAACTATATTAACCATATTGTGTAGAAATATATGAAGACATAGTAAGAGGTAATTTTTTTAGCTAAGGGTTAAAGACAAATGATAATGTAAAATGTTGAAATTTTTTTCATAAAACCAATTAAATGATATTATTTTGAGACATATTAATATTATTATCTAAATTTATCACTTTGAAAGTATTATATTCCCGAAATCACTTTTTAATAAAATAATATTTCATGACTTCCCTAAGGTGCACATCCTCCCTCTAATAAAAGGCCACAACCTCTACCCACTTACTCAAACCTATCATGACCCTTGTATAGGCTGAATTATTCTCAAATAATCTCCCAAAACCCTGAAATAATTATATAATCCTTACGTTGGCTATAATCCAATTCAAGAATTCTTTTTGGATCACCTCAAAAGGAGTTACATGATTTAGAGGCAGTGTCTTCTCTCAAGTTTCATTCCATTATTTTTTTATTAACACCCTTAGATATTCTTCTTATATTATGAAATAAAAAAATAATTATTCTAAATATTCCATGTTCATTTTATGACAAGTATTCAAAGAAAACTTACAAAATCCTCCATCTAATGGATACAAACATATTATTTCTATGTACGAGGAACATATGGCTCACAAAACGATGATTGTTCAATTTTCTCCCACCACCATTCATTTTGGACATTATGATTGATCATTATTTATATATGATATATATTATATTAATATTTTCTCTATTATTCTATAATTTTTATTTAAAACATACTTTTATGCTTTCCATAATGTGTAAATACAATAATTTCATTTGAGGAAGTGTGGACTATCAACCCCTAAAATTGATATGACTCATTTGTTTCATACATGGAATGTATAAAGGGAGGAGTTAATGAAATTATGTAAAATATGTAACATATAAATTATAATATAATTATAATATACCTTTGTATCATTTAGTTTTCATTCCATTAATATGAAAAGGAAATTAAAATAGAGATCATCCATACGTACGCCCTACCATCTCCAAGAACGGTGCATTTCCTTTCTTATCTCCCAAAATTAGGTATATTTTAAATAAATATATATTTTATATATGTGATATTTAAATCATGAATAATATTATTTTAGTTAATTTATTTTGACTCCATTTACAATAATGATCAAAACGAGTTCATTTTTGACTCATGTATGAAATATCGACCAAATGTTTGATATAAACATAAATAATTATGTAATATTTACAACATGGAAATAAGTTATATAAAAGGATAAATAAAAGTGAAAATTTTTCTCATTCTAATCAAAATTAACCTAATATTCTTATTCAAGAACATAACAATTTTATGTGACGAGTAAGATTATAGGTAAGGGAAATCTAAACTCAATATCATTTCATTGAGTTAAATATCTATGTCATTGGTTTCATTTTTTCCATGAATATTTGTGCATGACATATGAATGTTTTAATCATAATATCAACATAAATTTGGTGCATTTATATTTTCTAAACATAATTATTTCATTGATTTATATTTAATCTAATAATATGATATTTGCAAGCTACTTTGTCTCAATCTCTTTTCATTAAGGCATATTTGGATGTTTTGAATTGTTATTATCCTATAATGTGTATATATAACACTTTCAATCATTATATCATGAATTATTATATTGGAATTATATATTTGTATTTTGTGATGATATTCATTAATTATTTTTATTCAAGTGTGTCACATGTGGTAAGATACGCTTTAACGAAAACATGGTTTTATGTATTTTAATGATTTATTATTTAAAAAAATCTATTTCATGTCCATGTTTTCAAAATAATTTTTATGAATTAATTTATATTGAAAATAAAGTTAAAAAAAGAAAATTTATTTCAAAATTTTCAAATTGTTTTAGGTCACATTAATTCAGAAGTATATTTATTAAATGTTTTAAATGGTTTTGGAAATGAATTGAAAAACTCAATATCGTGAAATGAATTCTTCTTATTAGACATTAATCATTATGAGTGAAATGTTGATAAATTCAATAATTTATGATTATGATTATATAATGTAACTTTACATTTTACATGTGGTTGTGTGATAAAGCAATGATGGGTGGTTACGTGATTAACCAAATATGGGTGGTTCTATGATAAACCAAGAATGGGTGGTTACTTTATAACTTCTAATTCATTGGTTATGGGTTTCGGCCATATGGCTACTCAATTTATTGATATGTGTGGTAGTAGACAATGTGGATGTTTTATTTATGTATGTTTATGTCCCATGTTACCTTTATATGTTATATGTTACCTTATATAAGAATTATTTTAACATTTTGTTTAAAATAATGGTAAACAATGAGGTTATAATCCGTGATGTTTTTTTATACTTATTAAAGTTGAAAAGTATTACATTATGGAAAAATATTCATTGTTTACATGTTTTTGCAAGAATAACAATTTTCATCCTTTATGTATTCATTGCTGATAATTTTATGCTCATCCCATGTTTTGAAATGTTTTCCATTGGACATAACGATGAATCAAGTCAAGGATTTGATCAAGGAAAATTCAAGTAGTTTATACATGAAACAAACAATGTTTCTTTTTAAAAGAATTTTTATTAAAAAAAACGGGATAGCGGGAAAAAAATTTACATATAATATTTATGTTGTAATGTATGATTTATGACCAAAATCTCTAAATATATAAACCTAAAAAGATCTTATATGTTATTATAAGTTAAATTATTATCTTCACACTTGATTATGCAATGTTTAACATTAGGGAATTATAATTCAACACATAGGAATTTAATTTGAACAAATATATGGATCATTGGATTAAAGAACATAAATTAATATTTTTATGGAAAATTCATAAAGAATTAGAGAATATAGAGGTACTTTAATCATGATAATTGATTTAGAAAAACAATCCCATACATTGAGTACAATAAAATAGTTGAATTTTCTCTTATTTTTCACCTTGGAGATTAAAAAAAGTTAATATCATCTCAATAAAAACATAAATATCAGGTATGGTCAAATGTGAAGTTCTAAAAGTAGAGAATAGGTGCATAAAAACTCTAAGGAAACATTAAAATTTAAATAGGTAGTCCTAATTTGTAAATATATCTCAATGGTACATCTATGACTAATCATATCATGAGATTTATAAAATTTTCATGATTCATGTATGAGTAGGATCGACCATTATTCTTATGTTATTGATGTTCAATATCTTATTATGATAATTATATTATATGAACATAATTTTTTTATTATAAAATATTTCCCACGATTTTCTAATTTCCAATTTGACAATAACTGACAAACAGTAATGAATTTAGGAATTATTTTTTCTATATCACTCAACATAAAACTCATTTAATAAAATTTAATATATAATTATTTAAAAAAATTACTATGATTTGTATTATTTTATGTCACCATCCTTATGATATTTTAAAATTGATTTAATTTTACTTATCCCTAAAATATCATTAAAACATAAATTTCTCTATTTCATTTCCCACATAATGGTCTTTTTTGTTATATTTACCTTAAAATATCTTATTTATGACTATTAGAATTTAGAAGGATAAGGATTCATTATGGAATAACTATTTATGGAAGTGGTACACAATTATATTTACATAATAATCGGGTATAATTGATAATATGAGTTAAAATGTCATGATATTGAATATCATATAATGTATATACTGTGTTGGAGAAGTAGTTCTAGTGTGGGAAACATCATGATGCATGACTTATAGAAGTTCAAAATATTTAGTAGCAAACGTATGTATTATTTTTTCATTTTTCCATAATCCATGCTGACTAATGTATCTAGTTTTACATGTTATTTAATATTTCAAATATTATTTTTGTGGAATAATATTGATTTAAGAAGTTGATGTATTAAATATTATAATAGAAAGGATATTGGAGACTGATATGTTTTTATTTTCATTGGAAAAGGGAAAATCCTTTGAAATATTTATGTTTTGGACAATCATGAATGATAAATATTTATGTTTTATGATGACATAGAGAAAAGTTGAAAAAACCTCATAGATTATGTAATGGTAATCATTACAGATATGTAATAGTTATTAGGATATATAGTTTAATTATGGGATGACTAGATGAGAAAATTATGAAAAGTCCCCAATACGAGAGATTATCTCAGATAAATATCTAATAGTAAAACTAAGAAGACCCAAAATAGAAAATTGATAAAGTCCCTTGATACGTAATGTTCATTATATTAATATGTAGTGGTCCTACTAATTTTAAGGAATGAAAAATGGGAATTTACCCTGTCAGAGTATAATACATAAATGATTTGTTTCCATTCCATAATGGTTAGTAGATAGATAAATAAGAGGTTACTAAAAATAATACTATAAGATATACATATATCATAAAGGATTCAAACTAAAAATTGAAGGTGACATAGAGTGTAAAAATTACCATGGTAATGAACTCACTATGATATACTATTGTGTAAACGTGAATATAGAAAAGAAAATTGTTTAATATGGAGAAATTGAAAATGAAACTAAAATGAATATCCAGACCTAGAAGTCTGAATTATTGAAATGTCAAAAATCGCACTATGATATGTATTGGACTGTTTTCAAAGATGTAATGGAACTCCATTGGAAAGTAATTTTTCAAAGTTGTAGGGACATATTTAGATTTTTAAGAGTGAAACTTAGTGATTTGACTTAAATAATGGTTCTGGGTGTTTTTATAATTTACAACCATAAAATATTCAAAGGTTTTAATAATATTACAGTATATTTATATGGGAAAACTACTTTTTTTAATTATGATTGAGCAACAATAATTTTCCAAAATTTAGTTTGTGGGATATTACTTTTTAAGTAGAATACATTCTTCCTTTTTAAAAATACAACTTCAAATATCATTTACTTATATAAAAATATTGCAATAACATTAATTGTGTGGAACTCGAGTAATAAATTTAAAAATAAATATATCTCCAATATATAATAAATCTTGTAAATTTAAATTATTATTAAATTTAAGAAAATATATAATTTAATGAAAAATATTGTTGAATAAAATTTTATAATTAAAAGTGTTAATATTATTCATAGTATTATAAATATAAAGATTTAGAATAATGAATTTATAAAAAATATAAAAAGTTAATGATTTTTTTATATTAGAATAATGATAAGTTAAATCATAAAACAAAACATATTTGAAACCACAATGAAACAAACAAATTTTAAATGAAAATTATTATCTAATTATTTATATATTAAACATTTCATGAATATAATATGATCTTTATAAATATATATATATATATATATATGTGCACGTTTTAAAATAAATACTTTCCTAATAAGTATTTATTAATTAAATTGATATAACTTCTATGATAAAATTTGGATTTTGTAAAAAGTACTTAGTATTTAATACATTATTAAGATAGTAGACCCTATAGATCTAAACGTAGATTATTTAGATTTATCTACATCGTAGTGGTCCCTGCATGGTATCCATTATGATTCCTTGATTATAAAAATGAACATCCTTTTTTAATTAATACACCTATATATCATCCGTGAACACCAATGCGAATTTATATATTTATTGAAAAAATAAGATTCATTAAACACAAGCACATTGTTTGGGGATTCACCATCTGAAATGTAATAAACAACCCATTACGTTCTTAATGATATAAAAACATGGGCATGGGAATATACTCTAACCAATACAAAAACTCATGTTTTATATTCTCGATTTTAATATAATTTTTTTGTTTTATCCTAGATTATCAAAAAGGTCATAAATTCAATGTAATGATTATCATATTTGGTTATTAGATTATTTAATAAATAAAAACAAGTAAACAAATCCAAAAATTTTGTTTACCATATTTTTAAAATTAAATGACGTAACTTATTGTGATTTTATCAATTAGATGGATCCTATTTTTAATGTATTATATACCTAAACATGTATGTATTTTATTTAATGAAGGTAAATTCAGTAGGTTTCTAATGAAATATGCACCATCCCTTGATTGACATCCTTGATAAACTCCACCAAAATATAGAACGTATGGAAACCAATTCCATAGGGAACAAATAACTAAACATAAATGTTAATAAAAATTTATTTTAAATGAATACATTTTATTTGAACAATTCAATACAATCAAACTTGGTAGTGATGGATTTCTTTACCTAATTAACTACCAATATATAAAGGCCCATGTATTAAGTAAACACTAGAATCTACCATCCAGGACTATAATAATTGACCCTTAAAAAACCTATTTATGATTGGTCTAATTGCAACAACAATGTGCCATTAATATAATCATGGTATTTCAGCTATTATAATATTACATCAAAAACAATTTTTCAATAATGAGAACCAGTTAACATCATAAAAAACCCTCTAACAGACTAAAAATCTCTCTAGTTGATGAATATGAATAAATTTGACTCTCTAACCTCAATAAATATATACCATGATCCCTCATAACGATCATGTCAGTGAACGAGTATAAAAATCATATATCAAAAAATGTAAGATACTGTAAAAAATATACCGAAACTTCTTATATCATCTTTTAGTATAAATACATTATATTCCGTTATTATTTATATATAATATAAATTAACTTGTTCTTTAAACCCACCTAAATAAATGTATCGTACACCCTCATGAATATTACTTCCCAGGAGTAAGATTTCGGAGGGAATTGATATTTTAAAGTTTCTATACAGTCTATATTTAAAAATTTATACCATTACTAGAGAAACTTTTGTGAAATATCTACCAAAAATTCCAACCCTACACCAATAGACCATTAAATAACATACTCTTTGGGGTCCCCTGTGAAATTATAACAGAATTATGACACACTAGATCTATGTAGGAATAATATGAAGATAGATTTAACACATATTTCCTGACCAGTATGTAAACCACATAAGATTAAAATACCTACATAAACAATAACATTGTGTTAGTGTAGGAAAAATATGTTTTTGGAATAAAGTCCAAAATAATCAATTAATAACAAAAATATTCAGGAACATTGTTCATGAAACTAATTTTTCATAGATACCTTAATAGTTACACAGTTAATAATTGGATGTGTAGCCTCTATGACACCACCTATCCTATAGAAACAATCCATAGAATAAATAAAAAACATATAAACATATGTAAAAATTATTAAGAAAACATATCTATATTTATATCTTAAGACACCTAACCGCACCCTTGAGGTGAAAAATTTAATAAAATTGAATTGGGTAAATTTTATAACAAATAAACTAGTATAGAATTGAGAGAAAAATCTATGGACTGTTTTTTTGTCACAAAGGAGATTCATTTATTTAATAAATAAAAAGTTTATTAAAAATGTTGGAATTTTAAAATAGTTACAAGGATAAAATGAAATATGTTGACGTTGTTGTGCATAACTATGATTCGACTACCAATGATATTACCTCCACTAAATATCCTTCACTTACTAGGTAAATTGAATAAAAATATCAACCTAATCATGTCATGTTATAGAGAATTGATTCTAATAAAGACCAATTGATTTATTAAATTTATATATCCTGAAACCCATGGACATACACCTATGATCATAATAACATTTATGATTTCAGGTATATCACATGTGTGGTGATTAATTTTAGTATTAAATAATGACCCATTAACCACCATGGTATTATTAACACATTTGGTGATAGTGAAATGAGTTACTATTTCATAGCCCTAGAATTCACATTCATTTCATAAAAAATGTCAAAATTTCATATATAAAAAGTATAGATGGGAATGAATAAATATTAATTTAAATGGATTTACAATAAATAAATCTTCTAATAGACTCATTATGTTTAAACTTATTTTAAAAAACCAACAAAAAATATTTAAAATTTTTAATGATTAATATTAAATCAATTAAAAGAATTGTGAATGTGGGAAAAATTGGACCTTTTGTCCACATAATGATCTATTACCAACACCGCTGATTCTATGTGAACTCTTATATTATTAACTAAGAATATAATGCATTCTCTAGGCCACATATGTTATCTAAAATTATCTCATATACATCTAAGAGTTATTTTTTTCATGATCTAATTAATGGTTGACCTATATATTTTTTTCCACTTCAATTAATATACCTAAACATAAACATAACTCCTATAAAAAATGATAAAATTCAAATATAATATTATATTTTTATTATCCATACATATGAATGGTCTTTTATTTAGGGAATTTTATTTTTTAACATTATAGGGTATCTTTAGATTTTGTTCACATTGTATCCTCTATCTACGATTTATCTTCCTGTATACCTAATTAATATATCATTTACGTAAACCATATGAAATTTCATCTTTTATTTATAGTATCATAATTTTATTTCAAGTTTCGTACTTTTTTCATTGACAACCCTTGATTACCCATAAATCAATACTTGTCTTATTTTTTTCTTAATATATAATCCTTGTGGAGGAGTACAACACACCACCGAATACCATGTTCATTTTATGATAGGTTGAACGCATTTATTAACAACTATATTTTTATTTTGATTCATGTGTATCTTGTTAATGACATATCAATTAGTATCATATTCTATATTTAACAATCTCTAAATTTGAGTATTTATAACAAATGATAGCCTTTATTTAGTACAACATTAAAAAATATATGTTTTTCACTATTTATAAGAGAACAATTATATTTGATTCTTAAAATTCATTGATGATAACATGGTATTTTTCATTATTAGAAAATAATTGATAAATAATATTATAATTATGATAAGCGTTTGTAAAGGGATATCGAAAACATATATTATATTTTTATACCTCTCGCATATAGAGAACCAAATATTATTTATGATATGGTGATATCATCTTATTTAATAGTCTATTATGCATTGATTTATTAATATAATACTGTATGACATGAAACATCGCCATGAAATTACATTAACACTTATTTTTGTTTAAATGAGCCATATTGTCTAATAGATATGATAATAATGTATATATATCAATTATACATTATGACTCTAAGATCTTCATATATGTGGCCTTGTTTCTTAAATAAAAAACATTTCCACTTGAGAGGTTATAATCATTTCTTAATAAAGAACACGATTCATCATCAAAATTTCCATTTGATTATATCTACTCATAAACCTACATAGCTCTCTTTTACCGTTACACCATTAACTTACATGATTCAGATTTTAATTGTGTGAAAAAAATACAATGAAAAATAATTCATTTAACTCTATATTTTATGTAAATTTCACATTTCATTTCATTATTCTAATAAAATTTAATAAATTCCCCTAAAATATAAAACATATTTCAATATATTAATTTCATTACAAATTCTATTTTTATATAAATTTAGTCCAATAAAACATATAATAATAAATCATTCAATCCTAGGAAAATGATATTAATGAATTTTAAAGGAATAATTACCCTATTAATATTTAAAACATTTTATATGAAAAAGAGGTAAATGTATTAATTTATATTTTAATTTAGTTGTATCCTAAACACATTATCAATCAATCGGTTTCAATCTATTTCTCCTAGCATATATGTATCAACCACAGATTATTAATCATGAACACTCTTGACATACTTTACTCAAGAGGTTTCTCTCATAATGAAATGATATTTTATGTTGAGGTATATTTATTCTATAGGTAAACTTATTCCACAAAAGAATTTACATATTTTTAACAAATATATTATTTAATAAAAATTACACTAATTACAAGGATATACATAAGGTATTTTGTGGTAAAATTATATCTATATGATATAAAAAACTAGATGTTTAATGATGAATTTTTTCTCTTCAGTTAAATACCTTATACATAATCCATAAAATTAATAAAACATCACTCATCACAAATAAAAATAGAAGTTACTAATACGTACCCTTATTATTTGCAAATATAACAATTCTTAATAATTAATGGCAATGAATCATTCTTTCTCTAATATAAATTTAAGTACCTTTTTCCCTATAGTATTTTATATTCAAATTATTATCATCTGCATTATTATTATAGAGTTCGTGGGAATAAGAATTCATGTTTAATATAAAATTATAATCTCACAAAATATAACTACTAATATTCGTCCACATTTCATTCCCATCACAATTGTATTTCCCCAAAAAAACCCTTGATGTTTATACATTCACCCAAACTTAGATAAATATATATCAACAAATTGACTCATAGATAGGTTGTAAAGAGTTTCTTTCAAATCTAATGATTATATTATAATAGTTAATTAATGGTTTATAAGGGTTAAATGATTTTCAAATATAGAGTTGATCTTAATGGAATTTTCTGGTATATATTAAATTAAAATCTCCAAAATCAAATTTCATGAACATGAAATTGGTTATAATGGATAATTTTTATTCATTTTACAATTTATATAATGATTGGGAGTTAAAAAAATTGGGAAGTAAATTCATAAATTAAATAATTGTTTATATTTACCAAATATAAGTTTAATTAATATAAAATTATAAAATCGATCTATTCCATTAATAAAATAAATTTAATACATTAAATTAGAAATTTTATATTAATAATTAATTCATGTAACATGATATAATGGTTGAAGATAAATATTATTTATTATTAAAATATACTCAAGATGATAAATATATCAAATATGAAAATCACAAATAAATAATTCAATCATCACTATAAAATTATTTAACATTACTCAATATTATTGTTTTAGAGAGAATTAATAATAATAAACCTGAAAAAATCATAGGGAATACATTGAACAATATGAAGGAGATAAACCATAAAATGATTATCATCATAATGATTAAGAAACTCTTCTGAAACTCAATTCGTATATGACATAAAATTAAATTGGTAAATAATTAATTCATAGATAAAAATAAATGAAAAAAAAATTATATAAAAGCAATATAAAAAATATCTTTCCAACATAGATATATTCTTTTTATATTATGCTCCAATTTTATTTTCATATTTTTATATCAATATTGTTTTAGTGGGTGAGGTTTTTGAAATTTTAACTACCCATGATGGATTTTATACTACTCATTTGAATCAATAATTTTTTTTCTCTAATAAGGATCTATGAAAGTTTACAATATAATGAAATATTGTAACAAACATTTTGATTTACCAATATAGAGAATTTTTTACTGAAAAATTTACATATTATTTTAGAAAATTGATTTGACTATGATTCAATATGGATGAATTCGTACTATGGGGATCATACATAGAAGTTGTATTACCCTTAAAAAATAAGCAAATCCATTATACTTTTATCCTCTACAAATTAATTTAATCTTCTGTAGAATCTTTCTTTATATACTATAACCACATCACTATGTACTAAGTCTTATTTTATTTTTACTCATTAAATTATTTTTATTTAATCCAAATACTTCATTATGTTTTTTGTATGATCTCATTATTTACATAGATCACCTTAACCATTATTATATGTAGTCCAATTAAATAATATTGTTTATAATGACTCATATGATAGAGAAATTGTAGAAGAAATAATATTTCACATTTTGTTTTAATAATTTGTTGCCTAATAATCTATATAAAAACTATAGGACATCTTTTATTAATATGGATTTTAAGCGATGCTCAAATCCGATGTGATTATAATTTTTTATTGAAATAATTGAAAAAGAAATTATTTATTTTACAGGTTTATATTATGTATATAATGATAAATAACATTATAAAAAAATAACTATAGGGTTTTAAAATATTTTATATACATAAAAAACTATAAAACCATACATGTGAATGATTGTATACATTATTTTTTGAAATGAAAAACATTAATAACCATTAAAAGTTTTATTTTTTACATTAGTTATTGAAAAAAATTATGATAAAAATATAAACAAAAAATTTATTCACATCTTATCAACTGAATTTTATATTACCATTTTCATATATATAAAAATGCATATATAGATTTTATATGTTTTTATCACTCCTAAATATTTTATCTTCGTATATAAAAATATATTATACCTTGAAAACTTTTTTTCCATTAAAAAACATTATATTCATCACTGGTATTCCCATCTTTAATTCTCATGTGATTTACATCCTAATATTAATTTCTCATATTGTTCCACATTTATAGATTCTATATCCGGATTTAATGTCATGACTTTTCCTTGGGAGTCGTACCGTGACAACCCCAAGCCCTCCTTCCATAGGCCAGGGGCTGGCGACTATCACCAGTGGTGTGAATCCCTAAGCTAGGAAGGCATTGCCTTTATAAAAAGTAGTCACAAACAATCAGAGTATACAACTAGAAGCAAAAAACTAAGTAAAACTGAATATAAATGTAGTTTTGAAAGTAAGGGGGCCAGTATACAAACTCATCTGAACTATAAGAACATGTTCAAGAAAATTCGGAAAACAGCTCCTGGAACGTCCACTGGGGAATCTTACCTGACGGGTTGGTACAGATCTCGAACAACTCATCCAAGTGGTATGTACCATCAAGTCCAGCTCTAAGAAGCCTCCCGTCCGACACGCTCAGCCTCGATCACTACTGAACCTCGTCTTCACAGAACACAACAAGGTGCGGGAAAATCCCATGCATGGTTGAGTATAACAAAACATAGTAGGGGACCCCAAGACCCCCAAAGAACTCCCAGAATCCACTATAGATAATCCACAATAGAAAGATACAATCACAAAGTATTAATCATCCTTACATAGGTATATAACCATACATATACCTTAGTTACCAATCGTAAATCGGCTCCAACTCTTGATACCAAACATGTTCCCTTACACATGTGTAAAAACACTCCACAATGAAAGTATGACACAAGGTGTATCCCATAGGTACAACTCGCAGAGGAAATCCATGTGGGCTTCACCATAACACATCCACGAAGAAACATCCACCGTTACTTAGGTATATTCCCCTATGTATACCTAATTCGTCAAGATTACACATCACATACATGAGGTAAACACAACGGTAATGACTCAGCTCACACCAAGTATTCACAATGTAATATAGGGTAAGAGATTATTAGTTGTAGCCACTAAATCATCTATCACTGTACAACGACAGATATCTGTAGAAACCTAAAACATCAGTTTTTCTAATTTGTCGATCCTACGAGGGATCTTGGTACAAAAGCCGTCATTGTCGAACCCACGGAGGATCCCGGTCCTGTCTCGTCATTATCAGACCCACAGAGGATCCAGGTCCAGTCTCATCACTGTCAAACCCACAAAGGATCTAGGTCCAGTCTCCTCATACTCGAAACCACAGAGGATCGAGGTCTAATCTCATCACTGTCGAACCCACTAAGGATCCATCTACAGTATCATCACTGTTGAACCCACGGAGGGTCCATGATCAGTCTTGTCGTTGTTGAACCTACGGAGGATCCATGTTTAGTTTCTTCATTGACAATCTCACTAGGATCTGGGTCTAGTCTCATCACTATCGATCCAACATAGTATACAAGTCTAGTATCATCGATTTTGAACCCACAGAGGGTCCTGGTCCAGTCACGTCATAGTCGAACCAACAGAGGATCCAGGTCCAGTCTCTTCATTGTCGAACCCACATAGGATCTATGTCCAGTCTCGTCACTGTCGAACCCATGGAGGATCCAGGTCCAATACGCTCGATACCCAGAGGGTCCGCTCCTCAAGCCAAATGTTGATACATAAACTACCACGATGTCTCAAGTTGATGTATACCATAGTTACCACTCATCATTTGAAACCAAACGCGACAGATGTCACGTCAATTGGATGCATGTTTTGTGAGTTTTTTAATTTTCCATTCAAGGGGCCCGGTTGGTTTTTAGGTTCAATAAAACCCAGTCGTACCCCAACTGCGTTCAGCCCTCAAGTGGGGTATGCCAAAAAACTTGTCTCGCTCTATGCTTCCTATCACCGCAGACGGTTTGTCGATATGACACCCATAGCACGAGTTATGGGCAAATAGGTGTATTAAGGTCTGTTGGGACCAGGTCCTATCCGACCAAGTCGGACTGACCCGACCAGACCTAGGTCTGGACCAGGATCTAACCCGGTTGGTGAGTCTAACCCTGTCCAAAGGGGCGGCCTGGACCAAGTGTATGGCCTGACCCGTGGGGACGGAACATCCCAAAGGGGACCCGCCTCGGATTCCAGCGTGGCCGGGTGGCGGCCCACGTGGCCCGGCCTGGCTGGACGTGTGGCCCGGCCCGGCCCGGCCGGCCACGTCGCGGGACCCGATGGGTCTCGCCTGTGTTACGTGCACTAGTGGCTAGCTCAGATGGCCTCCCTCCCCTATCCTCTATGTCCTTAGGCCATGGGTCTTCTCCATCATGACGTGACGGCACCGCGCCCTTGCTCTCCCACTGCAGCCCGCCCTGGTCGTGGTCCTACACCCCTGGCGCGGCGCGTTGGCGCCGTGCCCCTCCGCCGTGGCCCGTCATGGCCGCGAATCTCCTCCATGTAGCAAGGTGGTTCCACGCCCTCTTGGCGACCCGATGGAAAATGTGTCGTCAGTTTCTTTTGAGGCTGGACCATCGTCGGCCGTCGTTGATCGTTGTGGTCCATTCCTTCGTCATCAACAAACAAGATCAATCAAAGGGGAGGGTCAGGTCGTGTTCATGCTGTCCGAAACATTCCTTATACGGTGATATCATCCAGTTCTCAAAGCAGACATCATACAATGGGGTATGAAGGGTAATATTCAATGGTAAAAAATAACTCCAACCTCGTAATTGTTGTTCATTGGTGATATCGGAAAAAAAGAGAAGTGGTCAATTCATTGATGAAGCTGGAGAAAGGGCGGTGTCGATTTTTTGACGTCAGGAAGCATCCGAGGTAGGATTCTGAGGATGAAGCCTCATTATAGTTCTTCTCGGTTGGATCCTTCTCGTTAGGCATGGTCGAAGATCGAGAACGATGTTATTCATTCTTCATTGGCAATGAAGTGGCATTCTTCTTGTTCTTAAGTGGAGTGCTCTTCTCCCTCTCAAATCACCTTTGCAAGACCTCCCAAAAGATTATGCCAAGCCCCCAAAATAAAAATAATAAACTATCACACCTTATTAAATTGATGGCATAAATAATTAAAAAGGATTTGAATTAAATGAAACCATTCACTTAATTAATGTGTGGACAGTTGTCCTAATTAAATGGTGGGGAAGTTCAAGGGTTTCACACATAAGTGGGGGTTCCAAGGGTTTCATCACCTGGGTAGTCCCCACAAATGATAACCTCCCAAGGAAGGTTATGTGTGGGTGGGACCCACCTCCATAACCTATCATGGGAGGATATGGTGTGGTATCCCCCACTACTATCCCCCTGTTGGATGTTTTAACCACCACCAAAAAAAATTACGTTAACAATTTATTTTTATTCAACTTAATTAAAAACCCAATAAACTAACTTCTACACTCATTAATATGAAACTGCATTGAAGGTTTCACTATGAAATCACCAACGTTGTGAGTTCAACTGTGCCCTCAGATTTAGTTCTAAGCACCTATTGAAATGTTATAAAACCATGCTCAAACGTTTACTGAACTTACCTGAGAAAAACACCGGATCTTGATTCTGGGCATACTGTTCCTTGGAATCAAGTGCTGTTAGGAACTGCGGACTCGTAAAATTTCCAGGTTCTTAAAGAAATCCACAGAAATCGGGGTCTTTATATTCTACCATCCTTAGGGATTTATGTACTTGTAAGCTACAATGCGAACTATGGGAACAAATTGGGGTACTAAGTACGAACCTGAGTCTCCTTCTCCCATGTGGTTTGTGATGTTAGAAGGTTCAAGCATGTATCTCGTCAGCTGAGATATGTGGAAGGCGTCGAGCACCCTGTGTAACTGAAGTGGAATAGCCAAGTGGTAAGCCACCTCACCTACTCTGCTAAGGACCTGGAACAGTCCAATGAATCGCAGTGATAACTTGCTGCTTCACCTAAATCTCTATAGAACTCGTCGAGGTGAGACCCATAGAAAGATGTGGTCGCCATCCTCGAACTCCAGAGGCCTCCGTCTCTTATCCGCATATGACTTCTTCCTGCTCTGTTCAGTCTTTATCCACTCCTAGATGATCTGCACCTTCTCCATCATAGCCCGAACCATCTCTGGTCCCATAAGTCCTGTCTATCCTGGGTAAGTCCAGCACTGAGGCGATTTGCAAGGTCAGCCTTATAGTTCCTTGAAATGTGTCATCCCGATGGTGGAGTGGTAGATGTTGTTATATGAAAACACTACCAAGGTAAAAGATTATCCCAGCTATGATCAAAGTTGAGGATACCAGCACATATCATTTCCTTGAGGGTTTGGATGTTCTGCTCGGTCTGACCATCCGCTACAGAATGGAAAGCAGTGCTCAAGAGAAGTTGCGTCCCGAAAGCCTCATGCAACCCCTTATAAAGTCGGGAAGTGAAATGACAATCTCGATCTGAGACGATCGTCGATGGAACACCAGTGCTGTCGTCGAAGGTCTAGGTACATCTTCACCACTCCTAAATTTACTGCAAGAGGGGAAGTGTTGAACTCCCTCAACACTTCCTCTTAATGTGAAACTGATATCAAGGTACCCCCACTGAAGAGAATTACGTGCTCCCCACCTTCATAACATTCATTAGGTTCATGCCCTATGGATATCTGAGCATGTCGCCTCTCACTGTCAGCTTCTCCATGTTGTGCCTCCCTCACGCTCTAAAGAAGTGGAGGAGTGACTGTAAGAGACTGTACAAACGCTTCTATATCCCTATCATAGAGAATACCATCAAGGAATCCAGCTGCTATGTCGCCTCTCCTAGAAATTATATACTAGATCTCCTTCTTAGAGCATCTGCAATGATGTTCCACTTCACAGGATTATTTACTATCTCAAAGTCATAGTCCTGGAGGAACTCGAGCCAACGTCGTTGTCACATGATTAGGTCCTTCTACGAGAAGTCACACCTGAGACTATTGATATTAGAGTAAACCAAAAACCATTCTCTCAATAAACTATTGGTGAGACTAGGCAATTGTAATGAACACGACTACACACTTCTTCCCATACGTCCTACTAGAGCTGCTAAGATTTCCCCTTTTCTAAAAATAGATATCAGGTCTCAATGATACTAATTCATTCCATGGACGACGTCATAAGGTATCGATGCTACTACAAATATATCCAACAGTTACTCTTTCCTCCAAGGGTTGAGTCACACCATCAACATCAGTATATGTCACTAGGTCTCATCCAGTAAGATTCTCAAATGTGAGGGTCAAGTCAATGGTTTTAACCAGAACATCTCAGTATCAACCACACAAAAAGAAGGGAATAAAATGTTACAAGGACATGTGACTTTTATTACTGCAGATCAAAGTACAAAGACACAAATCAATCACCAAAAACGACCTCAACGATTCTAGAAGAATCATGACCAAATGTTTCTATGACTGGAGATTGTACCGCTCCTGTCCACCTACACCCGGAGCTCACGGTGAACCATCTAAGGGTGGTGGTTGTAGTGCCTGATGACTCTGACCACCATCCATTGAAGGACCTACTCCACTGCCTCATCCTCTACTTGGATGATGCTCAAGCTCCTACCGCTACCTCTGTCTCGGTGGATCCTCTAAGGCCTACTGATCAATTGTTCGGGGAGTCGGAAAATCACACGCTCTGTGACCCCATTCTCTACAGGTATAACAGACCATTTTCCGTTCAAATATCCCATGGCCTCGGGTGCCCCGCAACCCCGATGCCACAACATAGGGTCATCTGATAGTAGATCTAACATGCTTGTGCCCCACATGTAATCTTCTTACTGCCTTCTACAGATGTCTCAGCTACTGTCAGAATTCCCTGTGGCATGAGAAGCAGTTCTTGAGTACGAATAGAGTGTAGAGTCACTGATAAAAACTCTACCCCGAAAAGACCCTCTAAATCCCCCAGGTGAGGGTCGCATCATTGTAAAATTGGAGCATTAGGATCCACCACCTCTCAGATACTCCCTGAAAGAGACTAACAACGACATGCACCATCAAGTCAGTGGGTGTCCGAACTATGTGGAAAACAAATGCTACAAACTCTAACCAGTACCCAGCCATCTGAAAATTTGTCTCGCCTCAAAACCTCATAGGCCTCTGTCATAGGAACATGTGCAACGTACTAAAGTGGCGCTCACCCTCTTCTACTGGGGATTGTAACAATGGTAGCCCAGAGGTTTGTGGTACTACTGGTGCATCTGCTATGATGGGGCCCTACACCGAGGCCTCGCTACTCGGTGGTCTACCATCGCGCTCTCCACTCAGAACCCGTGCTGACTGACTAAGTGAATACATCCTGAAAAGAAACAGGTCCTGAACAATCAAAAGTATACCTGGTGAGTTGACTCAATGTAATCAAAGAGAAAACGTTTCAATAGAAACACACATGCAATAAGTGTTTTCCAGGCAATAATTCGGAAATCAGAAGTAAGAGTCCAAGTGTATGGATACGTCGGTCGCCGCACCAACACCGGTTTCCCTAAACTGATATCCACACCCAAAACACTCAAAACAATTGTCATTAAAAGACTCAATGTCCTTACATAGGTATATCCTCATACATATACCTATGTTACCAATCAAAAACCAGCTCCAACTCTGGAGATCGACCACATTCCATTCCACAAGTGTAGAAACACTCCACAAAGAAAGTACAACACAAGGTGTATCCCATTGGTACAGCTCATAGAAGAATTCCACGTGGGCTTCACCAAAACACATCAATGAAGAAACATACAACATTACTTAAGTATATTCCCATACATATACCTAAGACATTATGAGTACACATCTCATACATGAGTTGAACATGAAGGCAATGAATCAGCTCACACCTGGTATACAAAACATAAAATAGTGTAAGAGTTGATTATTTGTAGCCACTGAATCATCATTCACTGTCGAAAGGCAGATATCCCTAGAAACCTAAAAAAGTACTCTGTCGATGTTGTCAATCCTACGTGGGATCTCAGTAAAAAGTGGATGCTATCGAACCCACATTGGATTCAGGTCCAGTCTCGTCACTCTCGAACCCACGCATGATGTAGGTCCAGTCTCCTCAATGTCGATCCCACATAGGATCCATGTCTAGTCTCTTCATTGTCGAATTCACGGAGGATCCAAGTCGAGCCTTATCACTGTCAAACACACAATGGATCCAAGTCTAGTCTCATCACTGTCGATCCCACGGAGGATCCATGTCCAGTCTCCTCACTGTTGAACCCATAGAGGATCCAGGTCCAGTCTTGTTACTGTCGAACCCACAGAGTATCCAGTTCCAGTCCCGTCTCTGTCGATCCCACGGAGGATCCATGTCTAGTCACTTCACTATCGAACCCATGGAGGATCGAGGTCCAGACTCATCACAGTAGAACCCACATGGGATCGAGGTCCAGTATCATCACTATCGAACCCAAGGATGATCCAGGTCTAGTCTCTTCACTATCGATCCCACGGAGGATCCAGGTCCAGTACGCTCGATTCCGGGAGGTTCTGATCCTCGAGCCCAGTATCGATACATCAACTACCACAATTTCTCATGTTGATGTATCCCATAGTTCTGACTCATCATAAGGATCCAAATGCGATAGACGTCGCATCAATCAGATGCTCGGTATGTGAGTTATTTGCTTTTATGCTCTAGGGGCCCGATTGGTTTTTAGGTTCAAAGCAACACGGCAGTACCCCAACTACGTCCAAAACACAATTAGGATATTCCAAAACAATTGTCTCACTCTACATTTTCTGTCTTCATAGTCGGTTTGTCGATAGGACACCCATAGCCCGATTTATGGGCAAATAGGCGTATTAGGATCTGATGGGTCCGGGTACGGTCCAACCCCGTCGGATGGACTGGACCTGACTTGGGGTTTGGACATGGGTCTGACCCGGTCTGAAGGGGAGACCCCGTCCGAAGGGGTGGCCTGGCCTGATGGTACGACCTGGCCTATGGGGGGGGGGGGCATCCCGAAGGCGGACCGACCCGAAGCGGTGGCCCGGCCCGGCGGCCCGCGGGGCCTAGTGGCAGCTTGCGTGGCCTCGCCCGGCTGGTCGTGTTCCCAGGCACGGGTGGGCGTGTGGCCCGGCCCGGCAGGCCATGAGGCCCAGCCGTGCTGGCTGTGAGGTCCTGGCCGACAGGCCATGAGGCCCGACAAGGCCAGTCGTGAGGCCCGGCCCAGCAGGGCGGCCGGCCGCGCGGCCTGGCCGGAAGGGCGTGTCGGTCCGTCACGTGGCCCGACCGGCCACATCATGGGGGGGGGGGGTCGCCCCCCCCCCCCCCCCATGTTTGTAACCAAGCTATGGCACAGGCCACTGTAACCGCTGGACCCGAAGGGTCCCACCTGTGTAGCTCACACCGGTGGAAAGCTAAGCCAACCGCCCTCCCCTGTCATCTGCGACCATAGGCAATGAGTATTCTCTAGCGTGGCGTGACGACACTGCACCCCTGATATCCCACCTCGGCCCGTCAGGTTCACTGCTCTCCACATCATAGCGAGGCGGTGCCACGCCCTCTTGGAGACTTGGTGGCCTTTGCGCCCCCCGGTTTGTTTCGCGGTCACCCCGTTACCATACGTCTTTGTTCACCGCGGTCCATTCCGCTGTCATCAACTAACAAGATCAAACAATGGGGAGGGTCGGGCCGTGTTCGTGTGGTCCGAACCATCCTCATTACGGTGATATCATTCGGTTCTCAAAGCACACATCATACAACGAGGTTTGGAGGGTAATATTCAATCATAAAAAATTACCCCTACCTCGTAATTGTCTACCATTGACGATGTCAAAATACATGAGAATACATCGATACTTTAATGAATCCGCTGAAAGGGCGGCATCGATTCATTGACATCGGGAAGCGTCAGAGGTAGGATTCTGAGGAAGAAGCATCGTTGGCGTTCATCGCAGTCGTCTCCTTCTCCTTTGGAGAAGTCGAAGATCGAGAATGGTTTTCTTCATTCTCTGTTGGCAATGAAGTGGCGTTCTTCGCGTTCTTCAATGGAGAGCCCTTCTTCCCCTCAAATCTCATTTCCATTCCCTCCCAAAATTTATGCCAACCCCCTAAAAGAAAAATAATAATGTATCACACCTTATTAAATTGTTGGCATAATGAATTCAAAAGGATTTGAATTAAATGACACCATTAACATAATTAATGGGTGGAGATTTGGCCTAATTAAATGGTGGGGATGTTCAAGGGTTTCACACTAATGTGGGGGGTTCCAAGGGTTTCAAAACCCGTGTGGTCCCCACCAAAGGATAACCTCCTAAGGGAGGTTATGTGCGGGTGGGCCCCACCTCCATAACCTCTCTTGGGAGGTTATGGTGTGGTAGCCCCCACTACCAATCCCCTATTGGAACTTTTAACCACCACCAATAAAAATAATGTCAAAACTTTATTTTTATTCTACTTAATTAAAAACCCCAAATTCTATCTTCCACACTCGTTAAAACGCAACTGCGGTGAAGGCCTCACTAAGAAATCACGGACTCAGTGAGTTCAACGGTGCCCTCAGTTTTCAGTTCTGCGCACCGGTTCAAAAGTTATAAAATTTCGCTCGAACGTTTACTGAACGCACCCCTGCAAATCTTCAAAACTTGATTCCGGGCACACCGGGCCTCAGAATCCAGCATCGTCCAAAACTGTGGACTTGTAAAATTCCCATGTATTTTAAAAAAAATCCATGCGAAAACTAGGTCTTTACATTTAATATCATTGATGCATATATATCCAAAATGAATGTTTTGAGGGATAGAGTGTTTCATCAGTGATGAAATAATTTCTTAGGACCAACACTATTATATAGAAGAAAAATAATTAGAATGATCGGTATTATTATTATTTGATATTAATTTTCATTCATAATCATAATATCATATTTTTCTGAATAACTTCATGAATAATTATTGATATTTTTTATGTTATGATTATAAGGTAATTTTTTATCATTTAAATAAGAAATTTATTAGTACAACTATTTTTTTAGAGATAATTTCATCAATTTCTCTCTTCCAAAATATATAATATTTTAAAGAATATCTCAATATTTTAAAGAATATTTTATTCTTCATTAAATTATATAAAAATAAGAAACGTTTTATAAATATATATATATATATATATTATATTATATTTCCAAAATGAACGAAATTTAAACAAAATTATAATTTCAGTTAAAGTAATCCAAGATAAAATAATATCCATAACATCACATTCATATATGTCACCTAAAAAATGATAAAACTCTAAAAAATAATGCTAATGTCATTTTTCACTTGTGATGCTTGGAGCCCTTCCTATATTAGTCCTCCATAATTTTATCATCGTAGTTTACATTTTTTTTCAATTTAACAATCATTCTATGTGTTCATCATATGATTTCTTAGTAAAACCAATTTAACAATGAATATGATTCCAAAATCGATATCCTATTTAGTCACAAATAGTCTACATATCTTTTTGTAGAATCCAATTCCATTTTTTTATCTAATATTAAAATATAATGTTGAATAAAATATAATAATAATTTTTTATATTTCATTGTAATGAGGAATACTGAATATTGAATTATGAAAATTAATGATAGTCAATAGATAATTTTAAAAAAGGTTACAAGAATAATTTTTCTGTTTGTTTTGTGGTTTTTAACCTATTTTATAATTTATAAATATTAATTATATTTATGATTTTCATGTGTTTTGAATTTTATGTTTTTTACATAAACAATTGATCCTCAAGAAAGGATCCCTAAAAATGGATCTAAAAATATTCCAGATGTAAATGTTTCCCAAAAACTATATAGGATTAATTTTATCATATATGAAATGGTAGGGTACCGAGTTGAATCCATCTAGAAAATTGTTAAGATAAATTTTTCTTATTTGATATTATATGAAAATAGTGAAATGATATATTATATTTTCAAAGTCTAAACAATGATAGATTTCAATATAGTGAATATATTTTCCCTATACATGATTCAGAAAACAAATTATGGAAAGTAATAATGTGGCTTCATATGTAAGAATAAAACTAAGAAATCCTCCATCAACCAATACACTAGATATAAATGTCCTTGAATAACCCCACCAGATTTCTAAAATAATTTTTTTTATACCATTGACTTGGTGTTGAGATCATGATTCTTATATGTTATAGGTGTATATTAAGTATACCTTTTCATTTATGTTTTTTCATATTATAAAACTAACCCCTTAATAAATTTCATCCCTTAGGAGAGAGTTTCCATAAATCATATTTCCTATGCATAATGACCCCTATTTTTCCTTGTATTATTTTAAAATATTATAATGATTATTATTAAAGCTAGGAGATGAGATGAACTGATATTTGAAGGGTTAGTGTGATAGAAATTAAATTTAAAAATATATTATTTATGTTAAATATAAGGGATTCATAGTTTTCCAAAAAGGGTGGAATAAATCTAAAATAATGTTCACATAGAAATTATGAGGCCTCCATTGATTTTTTAGAGTGTGTTTTACCCATGGTTAGTTATAATAGTGGTTCAGGTTAGAGGTTCATGTTGACCTTGGAGACATTAGAAAAGATTTGGAAGATCATTATCAAATGAAAAACAACCAAATTATCGATCATTGATCGATGAGAAATATAATATGTGGTTCTTACCAAAAATATACATGGATTGGTTGATCACCTATGAATGATCCACATTTTTGTATAAAATTATTATTATGTTCATTTATAATGATTTTATTTTTAATATGAAAAAAATATACCAACTGATTGATTAATGGTTCCATTATATTATGGTTGGGATTTACATTGAAGATATTAGTGGGAGAAATTAATTATTTTATAATCAAATGTTGTTCTTCATTATAGAAGAAATGGATTGAGGCCAAGCCAAACACATATATGGTTTGTTCCTCTAATTCTTAGTTTTTTTTAGAATTGTCTTCCCAAATTTTCATCCATTCACCCTCGGATATTTCATTAAGAGTTTGTTTGAAGAATACTGGATAAAAAATCATGGTGAACATGTTACATGGCTCAACAGATTGATAACATTGTTTTTTTCAAATTGGAATAAAATGATCATATTTAAAAAAATGATAAAAAATAACAAAAATAAAAATATTTTGTTATGATATATTAAGAAATCATGAAATAAAATTCATGGAAATACTATCCCATTTGAATTCATGAACTATTAAAGGGTGAATCGTACCTTTTATTTATGTCTCTAAGATCTGACCAACTTCAAGGAAAAACAATTCTTAGTAAAATAAATAATTTAATTTTTCATTCCACTACACTATTAATACTATTGAATGACTCTATGAATTTTAATAATTATAGTGTTACCAGAAAATAGATATATGTAAGGATTATAGAATAATTAAATCATCAACTTGGAATCAAATTGTAGAAATAAACTATTTAAAAATATAAAAAATACTTCTTTTTAAATTTAAATTCATGAAACATACCCTTCTTGACAAATCCTACAATTTCACAAAAATTATGATTTTATTTTTCATTATCATAAATTCTATCAAAAAGATGACTTCAGTGATAGCTAAAAAAAATATTTGGAGTTATTTGGTATATAATTTTATTTCATCAGTTTTTCATTCATTATCCAAAGGATTAATTTCCAAATGTATAATACTTAATGATATATTATCATTTAATATTATTTAAAAAAGTAAATTTATTTATTTTCAAGGATTACAGATAATCATGATATCATAATGCTTAATACGTTCTAGAAACCTTTTTATCATTAGGTTAAACTATATTTGACCTAAAATGTACTTTAAACATTTATGGAAGTCAAATATTTCCAATATTAATCCAAATAAATGATAAAAAAAATTTAGAAATTAAAAACAATTTTTAAAATCTCATGATCTTTTTTTCTGTAAATTCTGATCATGTTTTATAATTAATGTGAAGAGTATGAAATTACCTAGTCATCTTCAATAAAAATAAAACTAACACATCTTATAGATGAATTACTATACAAACTATCAACTGATTCTTAATTTTTTTGACTCAAGTATAGATATTGGCTTTTCATTCTGTGACAAAGTACACCAGGATTACGATTCTCAATGAAATGGCCTTTTAATACAATCTAATCCATGACATCAATGTCATTATTTTAAACAGTGTTCCTAATTAGTTACAACCTTGGGTGGACATAAAAAAATATAATATTTATAGACCTAGTAATTTATTTCACATAAATCATAAAAAATAAATTATATTATATAATTAATTTACTTAGCCTTCATCTTTCACTATAATGGATTATCCACTAAATATTGGATGGTTCTATTTCATTATATGATCCCAAATAGTCATGTCATACATAGGGAATTTAATTCTTCACTTTTATGGGAACTAATATTATTATGTTTTATCAACTAATATAATAGGTCCAAAAAATGTTCTATTTCAGTAATTCATTGTTACTAATTTGGAAATTTATTATCAACCTCATTCCATCATACTTCATTTACATTATTTACTCTACCTAAAATCATTCATAATAGAAATATATTAGATGATGCAATATGGAAATATTCAAAATATATCTCTTGAAAATATAAATAGTACTATGAATATGTAATTTATGTTTATTTAAATTCTTATAACATCTAAAGGTAACCAAAATGTTTCATTGATACTATCTATAAACTCTACTATCATAATCAACAGATAATATATTTTTAATTCGAATGATTATATTGTAATAAATTAGTGTGATAATTTTTTTAGAGTTATAGATAATTATTAATAACTAATAAAAATAAATCCCCTTCCATTAAAAGTGGACACATATACTGAATATCAAATTTCTCTAAAAATAATACAAATTTTATTATTAAAATCATATTTTATATAATAAAAATTCAATTATTTTACTATTACTTCCCATAGTGGAATGAAAAGCATTAATATATGTAATACTAATCATTAATCCCTTTGAAAAACATTTTAAAACCAGGGACAATACAAAAAAATCATTTCGGTTTATTAATTTAATGAAATTAATTATCTTTAATAAAAACATGAAATTAAATATTTTTTTTCCATTTTCACATAAAAACTTTTGGTGGAAGAATAAAATATATTAACAATATTATAACACATAATTTATGGAATTAAACACATCATAAGCAATTGTTATTTATAATAAAAACATGAAGAGATATTGAGTAATATGCGAACTCATGAAAACATTTCAAACAATTGACTTTTAAAAGTTCTTGAGATTTCTTAACATCATACAGTCAAATGATATATTTAAAAATAACACTATCAATATTAATATATATATATATATCATGATTTCTCACATAAATAACCCATGTTAAATTATTTTTATATTTTGTTAAAATTAATAATTCCCAATTAATTTCATAGTAGTAACCAACCCATTTGACTACCTCAATATTAACTATATAAGACTAAATCATCCCCATATTCATTAGAGAGGTATGTCAGGCTCCATAATCTTCAAGAGTAGTATCCTGATCACCCTTCATACTCTATAATGATTAATTATTGTACCATAAACCAAATTGATTTAATATTTCACTTTTTTATCATAAAACCCATTAATAACACAATTGAAACCATAAGAAAACACATTCTATTTTCAAAAAAATATAAAGGGAGAAATAATTTTACATTGAAATCCAGTAAAGATTAAAATTTAATAGGAATGATGGAATATGATAATATATGAAACCCCCTATTAACTTATAATATATTATTGATAATTATTAATATGTATGATTAAGATAAATTATATTCACCATTATATCTTACAAAAAATAATTTTTCAATTTTCAAAAAATGATGAAAATAAATGATATGAAAAACGATAAAAATACTATTTATAAATTTTTGTTAAAAAAGGTAAAATAGTGAAAAACTTAAATTTATAATCCTTTGCATCATAAATTATAATATTCATTAAATATATTAAATCAATTTCATATAGGTGAAAACATGTTTGAAATATTTAAATAAAAATAATTAAAATCCCTTACCTCTAGCCCCAACTCACTTCTTACATTTGTATTATATATTTAAGGATAATTTAATATTATTGTAATATATTTTAGATAATAATTTTTTAATTAAATTTTCATTATTCTTTTTATTTTATTTTATACTATGTTTTATATTGTTTATAAAATTTTTAAATTCATGTGGGATGTGTTGAGGTTGTTTTTTTAACATTAAAATATCATTAGTTTGTTGAACATTTTAGAAGTTTTTGTAGGGAAATTTAAAAAATCCTAATAATATCATTATTAATATATTTATACATTTTGTACACTTTTCAATGTAAATATTTAAACCATGTGTACAAAATGAACCTCATATTTTCAAGGGGATGGTGGTCCATACCTACACATTTCCTGCATTTTCATTTTACTATTGGTTAAAAATTTAATAATTTAGATAATATTTTCCTCTAAAATATTCATAATTTTAAAATATATTTGATATTTATTTAATAATTATATCATTACACCTAGTAATTTTTGGTGGATATTAAAAATAAATCACATCACTTCATGGAGGCTGTGGTCCACACATATTCATGAACATCATTGTCATATTATAATGGATAATAGGGTTGAAATCAATTCATATATTGTCATTAAATATTAAAAGTACATTAATAAATAAATTATATATTTATTTTATCTATAATTTTATCAATATGTATTATATTGTGTGAAAAACAAAACAAATGGATTTGTGGGACTGGTAGTTCATATATATGGTTGCACGATGTTTTTATTTCATATAAGGTGAACTTGATAATAAAAAGGGGGTATGAATAATGAAAAAAATACTTTGGTATATCTAATACATTGATTTTTTTAATTTACCATTTTAATGTACTTTTTAAGGAAATAAAAGGATAATTAATAATGAATCACATAGTTAAAAATTATAAATTTTCATTAGGAAACCTCTAATGGATTACATATTAATTATTCTTAGGTTTGTATTTTTGTGAGATTAACTACTATAGGACCCTAAGAGATAATCGGGTAAGGTTAGTGGGTATGTAATGAGGGATAACAATTTCTAAATGTCTTTTAATACATGATGAGAGGTGGTGCCCCTCTATATGTGAGTGGAGTGGAAAACTTGTAAATACATAAAATTTATAAATTTGTAATATGACTTTCAAATGTAATGGGGAATAGAATCTATAATTACGTAGTCCAAAATTAATTTTAAATACACTAAATTACATTTCTTCACAATTAAGATATATATAATTTTTATCACTCAGTTAAACCACCCTTTAAACCCTTTTACTCATTACATGGGTGATACAAATCTAATAATGATAGTATTAATTATGACCAAATCCTAAAATGGAAATTTAACCTATATTTGAACTAAAAAATGAAAAATATTTTACCCATTATACCATATTATGTTTCCAAAAAAATTAAAAATTTATTTTAATATTAATATTCAAATATCAAAGAATCTTTTTTATAAAAATATTTTTTTTGGATAAAAATATTTGATAAAAAAATAAATTATAATAGTAATTACTATAGGATTTATTGGAGTTTTTTTAAAAAAAATTAATAATTTAACATTTTAACAAATACAATATAATATTATTATTTTTAAATGTATGAAAATAAAGTACGATTTAAATAATAACATAGAGTTTTCATAATTTTTCAAAAATATATCTTTTTTGAATCAAACCAAAAATGTTACCAAAAAAATATTTTTTTTAGTGTTATAAAATATGACTTCTATATTATAAAATTTAATTTAAAAAATCATAAAATTTATAATTTATTAAATTCATTGGAACATATTAAATACTAATCTATTTAAATAACTATTAATATTTAATCTCATAATTCTATTCAAATAATTTACAAAACTACATTGAATATGAATCAAGTAAATTAATACGTATAATTCAAAATATATGATTATTAATATGATAACCATCGTCTTAATATTCATGACCTATAATAAATACCATCCTTAATTTTATTTACTTAAATTAGTTAGGGAATTGATTCATCATGGATTTTTTATTCCTATGTTACCACCTCAATCATGTGTTTCTACAATTAAATAGGAACATGATGAATCATATTATTTCTTAATATATACTATAGTTAATAGAAAATATAAACTAGATAATATTTATAGGCACAGTTCTCTAATAATTGTTCCACATTAGTGAACAAAATATGCCACGTATCAAGTGCATAATTCGTTATAAAAGAAATATGAAACACATAACATACCAAAGATAAACATGAATTATTTGTATCCTAATAATAAAATGAATCGAAATTACCCAAATTTTAATATAGACTAATGAATAATTGTCTAAATTTTCATTTTTTTCCAAAATTAATTACACTTTTAAAATTAGGTACATTAAGAAAAACATTATCACCTTTATCAAAAAAGAGATATTTACTATCGTTATCTACAAAACATTGTATAATATTAGTAGCTTCCATCATATGGTTTTAAATTTTATTTACATTCACAACTATATCTTTTCCCAAATCTTGTTATAGATTTTTTTTTCAAATTATTCATTCCATCATTATTGAGTTCAAAACCACACTCTATATAGTACCTACAAAGGTTTTATCATTATATATGAATGAAAACTATTAGTATTAAGAAATTTATCAAATAATAGATATTGGTCCCAACATCTTATATAATAGAACTATCAATCGAAGATTATATCATCCAATATATGAATTATTTTCTTTAACATTCCATTTGATTTATTATGAATTATTGTCTCGAAATTTTATTAATAGTAAAATGGTTTTTATTATCCGACCCCAAAAATTGATATTTCTAGATGTTAAAATAAGATGTAACCGAGAGAGGGAATCCATGTAATCTTTCTACAACATTATGATAATTCTAGCGTGTTAATTTAAAAAAATTGTTCTAGAAGAAGAATAAAATTCAATAATTTAGTAAAGCGATCAACAATAATCCAAATAAACTCATTACCTCAATATTGATTTGGTAATACCACCATGAAATCGATGGATATATTCTCTAATTTCATTTAGATAATTTTAAATGAAATAACATTATCTTATGGTGGTCATCACCCATCCTCAGCCTATTGAATAGTGACAAAATTCATGGTAATTTCAATGATATATTTCTCCCTTCCGCCCCTCAAATAATACTCTTGAAACCATGTATAAATTTTAGTCCTATGTGGATTAATAAAATGATAGTTTTGAGAATGAAATGATAATTTATTCTTCTATAATGAATCACTTCGAACCCAACACATTATCATAATTTCATAGAACATTCATTATCAATGTTATATTAATACAACGTAACCATATTGACCAATTATATAATTTATTTAAAATAATGTTCTTATTTTCTACCATTCAAAAATCTGTCTCAAAATGGTTACAAAACGATCATATGAACCAAATTATAGGGATTTATAACATGAAAAATTTCTATGAAAACATCAATTAAATCATTAATCATAGTATTATGATAGAAACATAGCATGGTTAATAATAAATAATATTATTAAATTATGTCATTACCTACCTACGTTAATTTTCATTGATGGTAGGGAATAATTTAATAACAATACATAATTTTTCATAGCTATTTTCTCTACCTCATGTTTAATTATTTTTGAGTTAATATATAGTTTAAAATTTTATGTTCTATATATATTATAGATTTCATCCCATAATATGCATTTAATTAATTTTCTTATAAAAAACCATAGCATCATGCTCATCGAAATTTTTAGGAAAACATTATTCATATAATTTAAAATGACATTAAATATATAGATTTAGATGATCATCAATCAATAAAGAATAAAAAATTCACTTTTATTAATAATCACTATAAATAATAATTTAACCATTTTTTATTAGATGTACAAATACTGTTTAGATAATAATCTTCTATTAAATTCATTGAAACGTCATCACAGTCTATTATTAGGATGAATATAAAAACTTTTGTAGTTGGAATTTTATGTGGGATATATAATTGATAAATGCTTAAAAGACATCAGTATTGACATACTAATCAAAGGAATCATTAAATAATAATAGAATTTTTAATATTTGACCACTCTTTCTCCACCTTTGTTTTAGTAGGATCAAATGTTTTTAAAATATTTATAATCAATATTTTGAAGGAATAAATTATCAAGAAAAAAATATTATATTTAGTGAATATTTTATACAACTTATATAAATTTTTATCCTAAAAATCAATTCTTAGGTGTTTCTTATATTCATTATAACATCTAAAAATACCATAATTTCACTAATGAATCCCAGTAGATATTTATCCATGTAAGGATAGAAACTGATATTAGTATGATCCACAAATTGAATATGTGTATTCATCAACCATAATGGAATAACCAAAAAACTCTAATTCCCATAACATGTATAGAACTCTATCATCAAAATTCATTCATCCTTTACATTCATATTGAAATACCCAAACCTAAGATCAATCATAAAAATATAATCAACCCCTAATTAAAAATAGAACAAGTCATCGATATGTGTAAAAAATACTTATTTGTAACATAATTGTTATTGAATTCTTTATAAATAATAAAATTTATCATTGAAAAATAATTCATGGTATCAAATTGGATAGGATCAACTCAAGGTGACGTTCTAGAGAAAATAAAACCATTATCAAGATATTATTATATATCTTTTTCTAATTTATAACATTTCTAGTAGAGAAATTTTAAAATGTTTTTTGGAATTTATTTCATAAATAATTAATTAAATTTAAAATTCAAACATTCAATCATGAATAAAAATAGAAAAATCAGTAATAAATATATCAATATACTAATCTATAACTAGAAAATCGGTAATTTTAATAGTTCCTTTATTTTTCTACCATGTGAGAAAGATAAATTTCACACACTTTACTTACTAATTTGATATATAGTGTATTAATTCTATTTTTTTATACAAACTAAATTTGTATTTGTATAATATGTTCATTAGATATGAATTATATCATACCATGATAACATATTCGATATTATATTATTAAACCAACATAAATATATATAATGGCTAAGATAACATGTTTTATAGAAAATAAATTTCATAAATTATAATAAAAATATTTCTATAATTTTTTTAGCATTATATTAACTTCAAGGTGTTTTACTAAAAGGAGTGTCTACTTTTTTTGAGAAGGAATGATCATTTTACATGAAAATTTCCTGATATGAAACAACATATTGATCCTTAATTAGACAATATATTGGATTAATATGGTTATATAATTAATATACGTATATATATATATAATTTGAACATAAAAATGCACTATATTAAAAGAAAAATAGTTTTCATAACGTTTTATGTAAAACATGGTCGATATATTATGTGAGAAACTCAAATAAAAATGGAGTGGGCATAATATACTGACACATTCAAATTGAATTATCATGCGGTATAGTGTCAATAATTTTTACCAAGAATTTTCTAATATGAATCATTTTTCATGTATTCATAAGGATAATTAAAAATTGTATGAAATCATAAAATCATTCCCCATCCAATAAAAAATTACTAAGATTTCATTTACCAAATATAGACCATTTTAGGTTCTTTCTAACCTATATCTTGGGTGTCTACTTCTCAATTTCATTACACATAAAACACTTTTTACTCTTGTTGATAAAGAGTAAATAAGTAGTGATAAATACCATCACAAAATTACTAGTAGGAAAAAACTTCTTCTTACCTTTTATATTCATGAGATACCAAATATCATCGTAATATATGTTTTACACCTTTTTTATGATAGTTTCCCAATATAGTAAAATTTTCTTATTTTGTAGCCATTGAGTCTTGTTCCTTCTACTTCAACACTATGAATTTCTATTGAATTATATTTCAAAAAAAACCATGAAAAATATCTATTTAAATTTATCCTTAAAAGCCATCCAATCTATGTAATCAATTGTATAATTTTCTGAAGTATTGTTAAATAAGGACCATGATCGATCAATATCTCCTTCAAAATGAATAATATAATATATTACGTTTTTAGGTTTTATTCTTCTCAAAACATCAAATATATTCTAAAATGAATTTATAAATACATTTAAATTCACTACATATAAATATCCACCCATTTATGAGGGTTATATTTCATGAAATGCATCAATGTAGTCAAGTTCCTCTTTTAAAAATTTAGTTTTTCTCTTTTAAAGGGTCTCAAAATTTATTTATATTCCAAATATGAAAACATAATAAAACATGTAATGCTAGGAATAATAACAGTTTACTAATTTTAAATGTTATTTTAATTTTTATTCCTTTTTTTCTTTAGATTTCAGGTCTAATCTATGTGTCCCCATTTTTAAAAGACATGGAATAGATGAGGCAACAAGTAAATACTCAAAATTTATGTCTTCGTAAAACTAAAATAAATTTAAATCACTAAATAATTTATTTTAATATTCCTCTTGAATCCATAAAAATATAAACCTTTTATTTGATACCAAGTATAATTTCCCACACCTTAATCAACAAAAAAGTAGTGAGTTTAGTAGCATGTTTTGAATTTTCTAAACATCCAATGATATTTTTGGTTTATAGATTTAGAGAAAAATGAATAAAACATAAATATAAAACCGTTATTATAAAATTACAAATCCTCCACTTAAATAAAATCATGTACACATAGAAATATTGCTATGCCATTGAATACAAGAAAAACTGTGTAAATGTTAGCAATTTTCTAATAAATCATTAAACAAATAAAAATAATGTACACATAATTTTTTTCTTTTTCTAAAAAAAATAATTTGATATCCCATTATTAATAACAATACATCCACTATAAAATATCTATTCCTATGGGAACTCAGTATTACATTTCAAAACACTCACCTATAAATGATCATAAACGTTCATTAAATTGTGAAAATGAATTATTTAAATAAAAAACATTGTTAATGAATAATACCAGTTACTCGAATAATCATATTAATAATCATTAATAAAACATTTTTATTCTATTTTTTAATAGTGTAATGTGATATATTTATATAAGACTAGTCAATTTGGATATATCTACAAATTTTCACCTTCATAGACTATATTATTGCATACTGTTTTGGAGAGCTATAACTGAACAACCCACATTCTTGAGTTATGTCAAGAAAACCTCTAGAAATTTTTAATTCTAATTTATCATATTATCAGAGAAACCCCTAAATTCAATAATTTCATAAAAAACCCTTTAAATTATAAATTTAATCAAAAATCACAAACACATTCCAGGTTTGTAAAATAATATAGGGAAATATCATTTTTATTTGGAAACAACTAAAGATGAAACTTTATAAAATTGATGGGAATATGATTTACATGTAAAAAGTATGTTAAATTATTGGTGAAGATTGATAATGTATGGAATCTATCTCAGTTGGATATTTCAATAATTCCATACATTTAAAAAAAATTACACATTTAATAAAATTAAAAAATAACTCATATGGGAAATGTTAAAAAAATTACAACTATGAAATAAATATTAAAAATTATACATTAAAAATATTTAATAAATGATCAAAATATTCCTGAAATAATTTAATTACTATTTTATATTAAGGAGATACAGTATAAAATATTAAAAACACCATTTGAAAGGAAACTCTTATTCCTCGAGCCTCGACCAATTCTCTCATATGTATAACCTATACCGTAATAAAATTATGTGAATTTTATTATTAATTAATTATTATTATTCATTTTAATTCAATTTTTATATTTATATTTACTCTATTTTACCATATTTTTTAGCTATTATAATGGATAAGTTCACATCAATCATTTTCTGGACAATAGGTTTATAAACAAAAAATGAGATAGGATTATTGACGATGGATGGAGGAGTTATTGATAAATTAAATACCTAATAACATAAATTATATATTCATAATATTTATACCTCATACAAACATTAAAAACCAATAATCTATTTTTCTAATGAAAAGTTATAAAATTTGATTCAGAGAGAAGTTAGTTTGTACACAAATACGAATGAATGTATCATTTATATAATAGATTAAAAAGACATAAAATAGATAATATTTGGATTCAAAAAATCATAAGTTCCTTATTAATTAAATATTTATTCATTATTATAATCCTAATTAACATTCTTGAAATTTTTTAATTAAAAAATAATCATGATGCTTTATGGAGGTGGTAGTCAACATATAAACAAAAGAGGTGTCACCGTTTTCCAATAGATTTTTTTATGGAGGTACACAATTTTTGATATAGTAATAATATTTTTTCATGTATACCATATATATTTAATTGATCCATAATTTCAATTATCTATATGTACTGTTGATGAATGAAGAAACACATTACATTGTTGTGGTGATAGTACATATATATGCATGATCAACAAGTTCAATTACCCTACGACAGAAAAAGTATTGAAAATAGTTGTATCATAATAATAATACTATGTAATTATGTTTAATAAGTTGATGATATTATTGTATAATAGATGAATAATATTCTATTATGGTAGAAGAAGAAATAAACAAGAAATAATATGTTAATAATTATACCCCATCTTGGGAAAACCATCCATGGATTGGACCTTAAACCCCATGATAATGGTGTTTTAGTGAGAATGGAATGTTTAGTATTTGTGGATAGATGGTCGGAAAGCATATTTATAGTTATTAGTTTACAAAAATTTAACAATGTGATAAATTGAGTGAGGATAAAATATTCCCTATTATAAGTGAAGGGAGTTTCGCAATAATAAATATTTAAATCATTTAAATATTGTATATGTCTTAATCAAAGAAATATTGAAAAAATTTATCAAATTTATATGGAAATATGGTTTAAATGATAAATAATCTTGAATAATCATATTTTGAAAATTTATTGATATATTTGATACATTATATCTTAGTTTTACACACTATTAACCCTTTTAAACTTTATCAGGGTGATATTATATTACCTAACATACTATTAATAATAGCCAAAGAAGAAATTGAACTTATTGAAAAAATATAACCTCCAAATTCCTAATATAAATTCAAAATATCTATATTTTTTTATTTATGTTTTAAAAACATTTTTTATATAAATATGAAAAATACAAAGAATACATCTGTAGAAAAATTACTTCTTTCTAATGAAAATTGATTTTATACCCAAATAAAGGTTACTAATGATTAAAATATAACTATTTGTATTATTTTAATCCAAAAGGTAAATAAATTAAATTTTAAATCGATCAATAATATAGTTAATGTTTTTATATACATTAGAAGAAATGATAGTTTTATTAAATTATATAAATTCCACTAATCACCAAAAATGTAATTTTATCATAAAAATTACAATAGATAAAAGAATTATATATTTTTTTTGCTTATATAAAAAATATTTTCAATTTTAAAAATTCAATTTATACAATTTAAAAATAAATTTCTTTCAAATTATATCATACATCACATTGGAAAAAATTAATTATATTAACCTATTAAATTTTCATTTTAAATTTTTTATAGTATTATTAATATTATAATGATGAATAAAAATCCATAAAATTAATACTTATAAATCCAAATATTATCAAATTCTTGAATTACCTACTTTTCCACTATTTTTTTTAATTAAATACTATATTGAAGTACTTCCTTTAGTTACACAACTAAAATAATTCATTATGTGACACACCTTATTAAAATAATTCAATAAGATTCAAATCATCAAAAAATGTAACACTAATTGTAAATTATATTGTAAATTGAAATGAAATAATTATTATTTATTTTTTTAGATTACATTCATAATGTTATATTTAAAAAATAATATATTTATAGAATAAAAGTAAAGATTATACATTAAAAATATTGATATAGTATTTGATCTATTAAATAATTTAAATGGATATTTATCAAAGAATTTTTTTTGAAATGCTATGTTTATTGACATAATAATTTAAATTCATCAATTTTAAAATATTATTTTAATAATATTTGATCTTTTCAACTATTATATAAATACATCATTAATTAAATTTGTATATGGAATACAGTTACAAATATTTAATGTTCGAATCTATTTTATTTGTAAACATTGTTTTCATTATAAAATTTAAATAAATTTTTTAGATAAATTTATATTTTTTATAAATTCATTAATATGGAATGAAAATCTGTTTTCAATTAAAAATGTAAAAAATAACCTTGTATGAACCATTTTGATTTTTTGATAGAATCAATTTTTATTCATTATAAGTAATAATGTACAAATTAATTTCTATATTTAATATAAATATTATTTGAAATATTAATTTAATGTTTCGAACTATTAGGTGGATATTTTTTAAAATGTTAATTTTTTTTCATTACACATAAGATAATTTGGTAATAATTAATTAACATGATATAAAATTGAAAAACATAAAAGAAAAAGAATGGAATACATAAAAATAATTTATAAAATTATTTAAAACGTTATTTGGTAAGGATTTTTTACCTTATCCTTCCCTCACATCACTATATTACATTATTTGATCCATTTTACCTTTATATTGTTAAATTAAGATAAATATATAAAAATATGTAAATCATATTCCTTTTAAAAGGATTGATTAGTAACCAAAATATCATCATACCTCATGACTCATGTATTTGACAAAGCACTACTGAAATGACTCCCAAAAACTCATATTCCAATCATAGTGGACCAGGTCTTAAGAATATTCTACATATCAATGATTAACACAATATTCAATGGAAAAAATCAAATGAGTTAGGTAACATTAGAAATTACTCATTTTTGTATTTATTTTATTTTATTTTCATATATTATCAGTCAGAAACACTATATATACGAAATTATGGCCAAATTAATATTATTAATTTTATTATATCAATGAAATATATATTTTTTATCATCTTCTTAAAATATTTTAAAAATGAATACATTGTCATGCCTAAATATTGACTATCCCCTCTATGGATGTATTTATATATTTTCCATCATCTGCTGACATAATTTAATCCAAATTACATTTATATGTATAATATTACATTAATATCATTATTATTAATCAAATTTTTAATCAATCCCAAATAATTCCTCTTGATCTATTGAAAATGAATGTGTCTCCCACATGAACATTTGGAATTCCACCTCCTTGAAAGTTGATATTTAGAATTAAATTATATTATTTTTTATACTCTAATTTAATATGATCTAATGACATAATAATATATATATATATATAATTAACTTTTTAATTTTTATTAATTTAATTATTCTGAAGGAATCACTTTATTAACTATAGTCTTCCATCTATTATATTACTTTCTAATTTGGATCTGTTTAACCAACTAAATAAACAGTGTTATACATTTTTTCAATATTAACTAAGGGAATATTATTTCTGGTGATATTGTAAAATAACATTTTAATAATGATTTTTAAATTTTTGATTCCAAAGGTAATATTATTCCCATTATTATGATATATCCACTTTTTAATGAAAAGTGGAAAAACTATCTCTCTGTTGACATTGTCTCCATGAATGGTATCATTAATGCATATAAAATAAAATATAATGTTTTATGTGATTAAAAACATGTAAACATATAATTTTTCATTTAAGAATTTCGAATATTTTAAGAATATTTCTGAATCTGGGCATAGATTCACTGTTGAATTTTGGGGCCCAATGAATTCCAGTGTGGTTATTTTAAAACTATTAACTATATAATATTGTACAAGAATTGTTTTTCAAAAATTGGTTTAACAATTTATTGGAGTCTCATATCAGATAGTTGATACTATCATTGTATCTAGAATGTTAGTTTTTCCCTATTCATGATATAAGTATTTTTGACGTGGAAACCCAGTTTCAGTTTATTTTGGTGGGATGTTAAAAGATACAGGGTTTTTAAATAAATATAATTTATTTAATTAACTAAATATCCACTCCCCCTATGTACATCAATCACGTAATAGGAGAGTGATTCTTCCCATTTATATTATGCATAACCCAAGGAAGAACCAAGATAGAGGGGCACCGCAAAACACTATTATTGACGATGATCCATCTAAAATAAAGGTGTAGTGGATTCAAGACCAAGGTATGGACATGAAGATTCATAGTGTCTCTACATGGTAGGTATATTTACAAGATTTATCTCATGGTCATCATAAATGAATTATTTTATGTTTTTAGAGTAATATTTGACTACTAGAGATCCCCTAAAGGTTGATTGATAGAAGTTGGGTTATCTTGGATTTTGGGTAGGTCATTGGTTTTTCACATTAGGATATCCAAATGACATGATTTTTAGTTAAAGAAAAAATGTTATGTGTTCGTAAAATTTAGGGAAGATGAAATTTTTGGACTACATATCATGCAATGGGGTTAAATTCATTGTTGTGAGGCTCTTCCATGTGGTCAGGGATATGGGTTGGCATATCATGTTGGGGTACATGGTCATGTGTTAGTATATGAATAGCCCATGGGTGTACAAGGTCATATAGAATTGGATAAATAAAATATCTCTTTTCAAGAATGATGAAAAATTCATTTACCAAGTGAACTTGTTGTTTGGGGTGAAATATCCAACTAGTTCAAGTGGGAAGTATGCATACCCTGGTGATCATGTGCAGTTTCATGCCATGTAACATAATGTGAACACAATTTATTGTCCTTATAGAACATTATTGTAGCAAGGGGGAATGATTATTGTTTTATGAAAAGTGACAAAATATTTATTGGGGATACAGACAATGTACTCTACTTAGAGGGTTCTTCCTCTTACATCTTCATCATTAGGAAATGGATGGAGGAATGCGAGTAGATCATACTGGTAACATTTTTTTGCGTAGAATATGATATAGACCATAGATTATAATTTATAGTTTTAATGTTATATAATTTTAGTGTGTTGATTTTTTTGAGGACATATATGTAGAAACTAGGTTTATGTGTTTCAGTAAGGGTACAATGTGGCATTACATCCTTAGAGTATGTTATTGCCCCCCTTTAAGGAACTTGTTCAGAGAGATTAAATATAACAATATAAAAAGTACAGGGTGGGATCCAGTATTTCTAATTATCCTAAGAGGGTTTTGAGGTATTATCAGGGAATTCGTTTATAGACATTGATCCCCTACATAGGAAATTATTTCAGTAAGGTTGGTAACATTGTCATATATATGATCCCCTACATGGAAAAATGATCAAGATTGGGGTTCGTTATTTCCTAGGGGCCTGTGTTGTGATCCCATGTTTGTGGTTCTCGTTTTGTTGTCCCAGTAGCATTCACAGTATCTCCCAGTGAACCAGAGTGATACCCCCTATCTAAACGTTATGAATTATAGAGGTCAAGATTGGGTTCTTTGTGTTCCCTAAATATCTTGAGAGGAATCACCTCAATTTCTGAGAACAGAAGTTTTGAGTTCTTGTTCGGTTCATGGATTTCACAGGATACATAGATGGGATCCTCTCTCAGTGGGTTGAGATCTGCTGGGTTCCAGTATGACTCTCTTCATGGTGATACCCAATGAGGGTGTTCTCATGGATAGATTCTATATTCAATGTCGGGGTTGTGCCCTCGAGATTTTCATGATCAATGAGTGATATATGTAATAATAGTTCCATCATTGAAGAAACTTCTATACTAAATTAGTTGTATCTTTCAATGAGTTGCATCTTGGATAGAAAGCATTTTGGAGTGAGTACACTCTAATGAGAGATACCTTTGAGTCTCAAGTAAAAAACTATGTTAGGACATGGGGTTGGGATAATGAGACATGAAGTATGAGATGATTAAAACTATTTTATTACGTGATTCATTATACTATTTCTCATATTTGATTTAAATATTATCTGGTTATGAGAAGAATAATCATGTACATAGAATGAGTTGTTGGGATGGAGTTTCATGTTCTCTCTCAAATGGGATTATATAACCTCTATATATTAGTCATATTGACTATTTCCATTCATTTTCTGAGTTTTTCTTTCTGTTTTTTGGGAACCTACTTGGTATTTCTATAATAAACACTACTTGGGAACTACAAATAAATGTACTATATTGTGTAGATTATATTCCTTTTTATGGTGTCCTAGGAGGACCCGATGTAGGTAGAGAAGAGTGAGCTAGACAGCCTGAAGGGTGTACTGATTGTTCCATTTGATTGAAGTGTCATTATACTAAGAACACTGGATAATTTAATCAATTTTGGTGGGGTTGAATTTTTACATATTTAGATTTTAATTACCATTTTTTAATTTTATTTTGGGTGAGGTATATGCATTCATTTTGGTATCACTTGTACTATTATCTCAGCACTTTTTCATAGATACATATGTTCATAAGTGCATAATCATTCAATAGTATGTGACCTATAATTTTATTTATGACTACTAGGTTCAAGGAATTATCCCATCTCAATTATATATTGTCTTGTGGTAGTCACACAAGGCTCATCATAGATGAAATGATTCAGATTTTCCATGTAATATTTTTTTTAATTATATAGAATTATTAAAAGTCTTCAAAAAATTGACGGCACGTGATTCTGAGGCCCAGTGTTCCTGTAATGTATTTCTGAAATTTTTTTAAGGTAATTTCAGTAAACGCGTGGGAATCATTTTCTATCTTTTGAACCAGTGCTCAGATAAAAAAATATGAGGTTTCCATTGAATCTGCAATGCCATGATTCTCTTAAGCGAGATATCAATTCCACCATAATAATTTTGGGGAAAAATATAGATTTTGGACTTTTTAAAAGAATAATAAAATAAATCTGTTATTTTATTTCATTCATTATATTCCTAAAATGGACAAGTAGTAGTGGCTGGACTATTGATGTGTCGATACATAAAATAGCCCGACTCACAAAATCCATTGTAACAATGTCATTGGAATTTGGGTGGTTCCTTTTAAATGAACCTCCATTAATTCCACGGGTGTTACTCACCCTCCCCCTCATCTATTTATATGGTTCTTGTGAAGAGGTATTTGCACAACATCACAAAGTGATTAATTTTGGATAATGTTTCGTGATGCCAATCCCATGGATGAAGGAGCTGAGTCAAAAGGGTGGTGATGAGCACCCCCAATGATGAACACTAACTTTTCCTCATGCTCAGAGGCTCTCAATTTATTATTATTTTGGGATTTATTTTTTAATAATGTCAAATTATTTTTGAATTTTATTTTTTTCTCCCTCAAATTTTCAAGAAAACAAGAAGGGTGCCGACCAAAAAAACATGGCCCAGACCCTCTGATACCTTGTTTACCCTAGTGTTTTCCATGGAAGACCAACGTTTCAACAACACCGTCTAGCCACAATGGATGGGGTGTTCCATAATGAGACGCAGGTGGAGAAGGTTTTAGAACTATGCCACAGGGACAGTTGGGGAGACCGGTTCACCTTCTGGCGGATCGACTGGATGCAAGTTGACTGAGTGTGCTGGACCTGTAGCCTAGCGGGGCAGGCCGAACCTGCGGCCTAGTGGGCCAACACTAGTGGGCTGAGCCACTCTCGGCGTTCCTGGCCAACCACGACCCATGTCCACAAACCGAATTGGGCATACCTCGAGAGGCTTGACCTAGTAAATCAGGCCGACCCTTAGCGGAATGGATCCAAACTGGTTGATATATGGCCCAGGATAGATTGGGTCTGACTGACTTAACCGAGTCGGACCGGGCCCTGACCCAATCAGTGCCCGAATAAGAAAATTCTCATAATGATTGAACCGTGTGTCTATTCGACATTCCATGAGTAGCGTTGGGGTCCTTCTTGGTAAGAGGTCCATTTGGCATATTCTGGTGGGACTGATTGTGCTGGGAAATACCCTGGTGTGATCCCCCCCGTTTCACATAAAGGGGTGTAATTAACAAAACGGGCGTCCGTTTGATGAAACATTTCTGGAGCCAAAAACCTTAGGACATGGAGGTACTTTTTTTATACACTACATGAGTTGTGGAGAATGTTGGAGTGTAGTCGGGTTGGATCAAAGAAGAATCTAATTGGGCACACTAAACTAAAACTCTTATATGTCATAGACCAGACGTCTGATCGACGTGTTATCTATCATGTTGGAATGCTTATGACATGATAGTCCATTGAGTTACATCTTCATGGAGCATCCTATTTGTTGAGGTATGAACAATTTCATGATGATAAGATCCTACCTGAATCAGGTGTACAATGAGCGGGAATCATGTGGCTGGAAATGAGGCAGAGGTTGGAGACAGATCATATGGTGGTTTGTACTGAGAAATCCACTGTGGGTCCGCACATACCGATCCTATGATGGTCATATCATGTGTCAACCAGTGCTCAGTAATCCAGTGTGGGTCAATGCATACTCATCCAGTGATGGTTAGATCCAACGTGGGTCAGTGCATAGTAATCCTGTGTGGGTCAGCACATGCTGATCTTGTGTGGGTCAGATATTGTGTGGGTTATTGCGGGGGTTAGAACCTATCATTCATGTGTGGGTCCTTTCGGGGGTTAGTACCTATCAATCTGGAGTGTGTCAGACATTTTATAATCAACAGTAATGCCTATTGATAGAATAAGACTATCTATCTTCTCGACGAATCCTATGTACTTTTTTTTCATTATATATATACCTGGTGTGAGCTGAGCCTTTAACCATCATGGTGTTATCTTCGTTGTGTTACCTATGTGGTAATTTTACCTTCGTGATGTTAGCCTCATGTTTAACCTGTGTGGTACATTAACCTTCAGGGTGTTACCTTCGTGGTGTTATCTGTGTGGTACTTTAATCTTCATGGCGTAACCTTTATTGTGTAACCTTTTTGGTAAATTCACTATTGTCGTGTTACCATTATTGTATTCTTCCCTCATTTAGGAGATTTTTATATCTTTATAACATAGGTATATGTATGGTAATATACCTAAATAGTGTTTTTACTACTCTGTGCTTGGTGGAGGTGGTCCTTCTTTGTTGTTTTTCCTTTGTGGAACTATGGGAAAACTTTGAGGGGCTTGGGGTCCCTATTGAGTATCGTTATACTCACCCCTACACGAGCTATCCAAACATCTTTTTGTGTCTTATGTAGATGATGAACAACATTGATCGAGGCTGAGGGAGCCATGGCTAGACGGTGTCTGGAGGTGGACCATTGACATGAAGTTTGGTAGTTACTAATGATCGGGTGTTGTACCTACCAATAATTTTGGATCCACAGATAATGATCTAGGAGATATTTTTCATTTTTTTATCTATACTTGAAATTTTTAGATGGGCTTGTATTCTATCAACTTTACTTTTAGTACACATTTGATACAACAATTTAATTTTTAGATTCTCCTTGGCGTGTTATCAGTTTGTGTGTTTGTAAAGGATTAAAATAAAAAACCTTCCCATTAGTGGGATACACCTTCTTAGTTCTAGTATCCACCCCCTGGCCTATAGAAGTTTGTCTTGGTGTAGTGATGGCATGGGCCCCGAGGGACAGGTCGTGAAAAATTTGTATCAGAGGAGTCGGTTCTACCAAAGAAATAAGACTCTAATCTTTAGATTGTGGAGATAGTGTTATATGTTATGATTGTGGTTTTTTGATTGGAGAATCCATTGTTGCTGTGGTGGCAGACATATCCATACTCTAGGACCCTGAATTCTGATTTCCGGCTCTGTGCACGATGACACTGATTGTGTGTGTTTTGAAAAGATTTCTTATGTTTTTTAATTGATTATGCTCCCCATGTATATCATTTTGATTGTGGTGGACATGTTTTCATTCTGTATGTCTCCACATAGAAATCCATCCTCGATTATTGATAGAGTACATAATGATGGCCCACCGAGCGATGAGAATTTGGTGCAAGGATATATCATGACGATAGTACCATCTGGTGGTGCAGAAGTAGCAACACCACCTGTTGGGAAGCAGATGCCAACACCACCACTAGAAGAGGGTGCACACCAACTGAGTGCATTTCATGAGTTTTAGCGGCAGAGATCTCTGATGATCTGAGGCTAGACAGATCTGTAGGTTACTAAAGACTGTCTAGAGGTTGTCTACATAGTTTTTTTGGCTTAGTTGGACACATGACGATCTGATAGTGATCCTTGATTACAGTCCCTTCTTGGGAGCAGCTGAGACATGGTGGAGTCTTACACTTTAGTTACATGGAAAGGATAAACTCTCGTGTGTGCACTTAGAGGGCCTTTTAGGGGTGATTTTATCCTAGTGACTCTATGCTCATTGCGTATACAAGAGCTACTGCACTTACAATAGGGCAACATGATTGTCTGCCAGTACTCGGTTAGGTTCCCTAATCTCACCAACTACTCTGCAGACATGGTACAAGACCCAATTTTTAAGGCATGTACCATTGATCATGGTATTCGACAGGAGATCAGATCATTGTTGATATCACTCATCATTTCGAAGTAGGATGGAGTACTAGAGTGAGTGATTTTGGGGAGAGTATCTTAGCTGAGAAGGCACAGATGCGAGATCCACCACTGAACATCAGGTAGCTGAGTCATATGTAGAATAAAGTAGACCAATGATGAATGGTCCAAGGTAGTCCATAAATTTTGGTTGAAGACCTCTGGATAAATGGTCAATGGTGAGGTGTGCACGTCACCGAGGAAGACAGTTGGGAATCATGCAATGTTACTCGTGCGGCGAGCTGGGTCACATGGTTCGCAACTTCCCAAACCACCATATATATTAACAGCTGATGGTCGAGGGACTACTAAGGTTGATATAGATGATTTAGTGAGAAGGTTAAAAGGATGGCAGATGTGGAAGAGGAGTTTCCCAAGTAGCTGGTGTGGGTGGGGATTCATGGATATGCCGCCACCACCTTCAGGTGGTCCACCCCAACCACAAGGAGTAGGATGACCGGGACAAGCTCAGCTCCAGGAAGCTGAGGCAAATGACCATGACTCTTAGGAGATGATTAGAGATATTATCTGTGTCTTTTCCACCCTAGTTTCATTACTTATATACATAGGTTTCTTGTCACTCTTTTATTACCACAACCCTCGTTTGGAGTTTGATGATTCTGATGGAGTCATTGGTTCGATCGATACATCTAGAGACTCCTACACGAGAAGATTTTATGATTACACACTGGTGAAGGCGGTGTGAGATTACTCTAGGAGGTGAGATATTTTGCTGGGATCTTCTAATAGCTAAGTGGTGGCATAATGATGGCATCTTGGTTATGGATTTTTTATCCACAATCCAAGCTCAGATAGACTGTTTTAGAACATTGTTCGGTGAGTCCGCGAGGATGGGACAAAGTTTTTTTTTACCTGAGAGAATGAAACCATTGAAAAATATGAGGGTCTTACACGTAGGATGGTGCAGCCGATCACACATTAGTTGGATAGAATTACCCTCAGAGCAGTTGGCATTGGGAGCATGAGCTATCTAATAATGGTTGACCAGTTTGACGAAGTCTTTCTTGATGATATTGTGATACTACATCCACATAAAGAGGTAGAATTTTACATCGACATATAGCCTGATATGACATTGATATTTACACCAGCATATCAGATGGATCCCGTGAAGCTTCGTGAGTAATGGGTATAGCTGGAGGACTTGCAGGGGAAGGGGTTCATAAGGCCTAGTGTTTCTCCATGGGCAGCCCCAATTTTGTTGGCCACGAAAGCTAAAAGAAGTTTTAGACTCTGTATATTATAATCCCATGAACAATTTGACCGTGAAGAAAAAGTGTACAGTCTCATGAAATGATGATCTCTTTGATTAGTTTAAGGGAGATCGATGGTTTTTAAAGATAGACCTTAGATCAGGATATCATCAGCTCAGGGCATGAGATGTGGATGTGTAGAAGACAGACATTATATGTCAGTATGGACACATTGAGTTCTTGGAAATTCCTTTAGGCCTGACTAATGACCCTGAATTATTAATGGAAGTCATGAACATGGACTTTTAGCCATACCTTGATCGTTTTTGGCATTCTTCATTGATGAAATCATGGTGTACTCAGCGACAATGGAGGATAATTCCTATCATCTTGCAGATTGTTCTGGATATACTCCGAGAGAACTAGCATTATGGTAATCTCTCCTAAAGTGCCATTTCCAGATATGAGTGTTCCACTATCTGGGACACGTTATCATAAATACTGGAGTTGTTGTGGAACCTACAATGATAGAGGCTGTTCGATCATGGGATCAACCTAAAAGTGTGATCAAGGTACAATGTTTCTTGGGGTTAGCTGAGAAATATTTGGAGTTTTTCAACCATCATTTCCAGAGTTGTGTCACTCTGGTAAGCATTAATGAAGAAGGGAAATCCATTAGTGTAGATAGAGAGATGCCATCAATGTTTTCAGAAGCTGAGGAAGAGACTGATGCGTGCCCCCATCATGTGGCTACTAGAATAGGTTGTTGGGTATGTAGTCTAATACAAAGAATCAGGGATCAGACATGGATGTGTCCTGATGTAGGAGAGAGTAGTGACCGATTATGATTCCCAACTACTAAGACACCCTGCACAAATCTATTCCAAAAATGACCTGTAGTTAGTAGCAGTGGTGTTCACCATGAACATGTGGCAACAACACTTGATGGGAAACGTTTTATACTCTACTCTGATCACAAGAGTCTCATGTATATCTTTTCACAAGAAGGTCATATACCTGATACAATGATTCTATCTAGTGTTCCTCCAGAACTATGACTTTGAGATAGTATATACTCATGGGAAGGGGTACGTAGTGGCAAACACACTCAGCATGAGGTCTGCTCTACTACTGTTGAGTGAGGTGATAGAGTAGCTAGCCACATTACAGATTTACTTTTGAGGATAGAGATGAACCAGATTACCTCCATTTTTTGATTTTCAATTCCCTAGTTATTTAGTGAGTTCGGGAGATACATCATGGGGGATTTGACTTCAAGGCACGACGTGGTCATATTTCCACAGGACAATCACCTGATGGATTTTCTGTAGCCTGGGAGAACATCATCTTATCTAGAGGATGCACCCTCGTACTAGAGGTGCTTCGAGATAAGGTGTTGTGGGTGTTACATATGTCCCCTTTTGTGGTACATCCTGGTGTGGAAAATATTTACAGGAACATCTGGAGACAACATTAGTGGTCGGGCATGAAGAACTCAGTGGTAGAGTTTGTATGACGAAGCCTCACTTTTCAGCAAGTGAAGGCTGAGAATATAGTTACAGTAGTCTTGCTGCATCCACCAGAGGTGCTAGAGTGTACGTGGGATGGTATATCCCTTGACATTGTGACATGGCTTCCTTGTACATCACGGGGACCAAAATCCATCTGGGTGATCGTTGACTGATTGACCAAGTCATCCAAATTTCTACCCATCTGAGAATAGGGATCTTTAGAGGTTTTGGGACACCTCAACGTACATGAGATTGAATGAATTCATGGGGTGCCAAAGAAGATCATCTCCATACATGATTGAAATTTTACATCCCGGTTGTGGAAGTAAATATATGAGAATTCGAGACACAACTACGTTTGAGAACCACCTTTCATCCACAATCCAAAGGTTATACAGAGAAGACCATTCAGACACTCGAGGACAAGATATGTACATGCATCTTAGATTTTGGCCATAGTTGGGAGGATCAAATTCTCTTGGTGGAGTTCTCATACAAAAATAGATATCACTCCACCATTTGTATGTCCCCATTCGTGGACTTATACGGTTTACCTTGCATATCAATTCCATGTTGGATAGACCCAAGGGAGTCTACGCTTGTGGGTCCAGAGTTCATATGTGCTACCACTATGAAGGTTAAAATCATCATGGAGTAAATAAATAGAGCATAGAGCAGATATAAGTGTTATGATGACAAGAGATGGATTCCCTTAAAGTTCTTGGTGGGAGATCACATCTTCCTAAGAGCCTCACCTCCACAAAGATTGAAGATATTTCACTGAGGCAAAAAAATCTCATTGAGTTTTATCAGAACTTTTCTGGTGCATTGGAGGATTAGAAAGGTAGTATACCACTTGGCACTACCACTGCATTTGGAGATGGTTCACGGCGTCTTCCATGTATCCCAGTTGAGGGGATATGTGCATGACCAATCTCACCTCATCAACCATGGTTACATTATTATTGATGATAGAGATACATTTCAATGTTTCTAGTGGATATTGAGGATTGAAAAGAGTGGGAACTTCATGGATTATCTATAACCCTAGTGCGAATTCGATGGATGCATGAGAACCTCAAAGATACCCATTGGGAGAGGGAGGTTCTGATTCGTGCACACTACCTCCATTTTTTTCCAAAGATTATGTTGTGGCTTTTAGGGATGAAAAGACCTATGGTAGGGAAAATGCAATGTCCAGAATATCCCATCATATATATATATATTTAAATATACAAAATAATTACGAGTCTGGAAAAATTGAGAGCATGTGATTATGATTCCTAGTGTCCCATGAATGAATATATTTACTTTTTCCAGGGTACGTTTAGTAAATGCACGTGCAACCATTTCTATATTTTGAACCGATACTCAGACGAAAAATTGAGGGTACCACTGAATCCACTACCCTAGGACTCTGTTAATAAAGGATTCATCTCTACTGAAATATGTCTAGAGGAAAACATAGATTTTGGAATATTTATATGAATAATAAAATAACTTTGTAATTTTATTTATTTCTTTCTTTTCCTTCAACAGGAATGCCGCAGTGGTGGGTCCAATGACGTTTCAAGCCATTAAATGGTTTGATTACTCAAATAATTGGTAATAATGTAATTGGAATTAGGAAGGTTATTATTTAATGAACCCCTATTAATTCCATGGGTGTTACTCACACTCACGCCTCTCTTATTTATATGGATCTTAGGGAGATGTATTGGAATTAATTTTCTAGGAAAAAAAGTTATGATAAACTTCCATAATGCCAGTCACATGGAGGATGAAGCTGAGTCTAGCAGGCAGTGATGGGCACCACCGAGTGAAGAACATCGACTTTTCCTCAAGCATAGAGGCCCTCCAACGAACATGAGGTTTGTAATTTTCTTTATAATTTCATGTGAATGTTGAATCCAATTTTTATCCTTTATCATGTTTTCTTACTAACGTAGAGGGCGTGAGCCAAACAAACATTACTTTGACCCGCCGCTACCTTGTTTAGCCATGATTTATCCCTGGAATACCATCAGTGATGTTGCACTTTCTGGACACCATGGATATGGCGTGCCATCGCGTGCCGAATGAGGAGGAGGTTCTGGCATAATGCCGTGGTGGTTAGCAGAGCGGCCGACACCAGTCAACCACAGAGGTGTTGCGGCGCACCGTCACATACCGCATAAGGATAAGTATATGATTGAACTCGGGGATGGCCAGAAGAGGTTGGCACAAGATAACTATGCAGGACAGAGGGTGGCACCCGCAAGCGCCACCAGCAGCTACAGTTGCGACATACGGACCACTATAGGTGGAGAGCGGTGCGGCCTCACGCAGCTCTGGGTTGGTGGACCACCGGTCTGCCAAGATGGATGACCATTATGTGGTGTGGAATTGTCCCACCAGCTGACTGAAATGGCCCCACACCCACAGGGCCTACTGGGAAGATCATTCCAACTTTTGGTGGGCTAGGACGAACCCACGGCCCTGTGGGAAAACATGGGTGGGCCGAGCCCCACCCGACGGGCCAGGACAACTGCGGCCCAAGCCCGCGAAATGAACCAGGCCAACCCCGATGGGTCGTACCACATAAAAAAGGATGAATCATAGTGGTTCGGACCCGAGCGGGGTTAGGTAGACACTGGGACCCATTGCTTCAAGATGACCAGAACAAGTCGGACTGAGCGCAGACCCATCCAGTGCCCGAATAAAGAAGTTCCCGAAACTGATGAACCGTGAGTCTGTCCAACATGTTGTTAGTGGCATTGGGATCCCTATTGGGAAGAAGTCCATTTGGAATATTCTAGCAGGCCTGACATTTCCGGTATGGACTGAGATGCGATCAACCCCATTTAACAGAAAGTGGTGTAACTGACAAATCGGGCGTCCGTTTGACAAACCGTCAATGGCGCCAGAACCCTTAGAATGATGAGGTAATTTTAGTATATTGTACATGAGTTTTTGTTAAATTTGATGTGTGTTTGGGTTGAATCTAACAAAAATCCAACCGGGCCCTCAGAACTAAAGCACTTATAAGTCACAGACTAGACATCCAATTGACGTTCCATCTGTCGTATTAGAACCCTTACGACATGATGACCCATTGGGATACTTATTCCTATATCATTGTGGCAGTTTAGGATAGAACAATGGCTTGAGGAGTGGATACTCATAGAATCATGCGTACAATTAGCAGGAATGTAGTGGTTGACAGTGAGGCGGAGGATGGAGACAAATATAATGGAGGTTAGTACTTAGTGATCCTGTGTGGATGAGAATTGATCGATCTTGTGTAGGTCTGATCCTATGTGGGTCTGCGCTCAGCTATCCAGTGTGGGTAAGAGCATTTTGATCCTATGTGTTAGACCTCAATGATCATGTGTGGGTCAGCGCATAAAAATCTGATCTGGGTCATTACCAGGGTTAGTACCAATCGATCTTATATGGGTTAGATACTGTGTGGGTCATTTAATGGGTTATTACCTATGGATCATGTGTGTTATATACTTAATATAATTATTAGTATTGTCTCTTGATAGAATAATTTGATCTGGCTTCTTGAATACTCATATGTACTTATGGTCTTTACTTATAAACCTATTGTGAGCTGTGTCTTTTACCAGCCGTGTGTTATCTTTGTGGTGTAACTGGTGTTGTACTTTTACCTTCGGGGTTGTATCTTTATTGTGATACCTTTTTGGTAAATTTACCTTCATGGTTTTACCTACGTGGTGTTACTTATGTGGAACTTATACCTTTGCGGTGTTAGCTTTGTGGATTTGACTTTTTGGTACTTTTACCTTCATGGTGTTACCATTGTGGTGTTCTCCCCTGATGTTTGGGAAAATTATAAATTGATAAATTAGGTATATGTATGGGCATATAACTATGTAGAGTTATTTTATGCTTTGTGGTTTGGGGATGAGGTCTTTCTTTGTGGTTTTTCCTTTATGGAACTCTGGAAGACCGTCAGGGTCTCGAGGCCCCAACAGAGTATCGTTATAATCAACCCTGCATGGGCTACTCCCACATCTTGTTGTTTCTTTTGTAGATGACAGAAAATGTTGATCGAGGCTGATGGAGCCAGGACTTGATGGTGCTCATAGGTGGACCTTTGAACTAATGTGCTATAGTGACTACTGATCGTGAGTTGTACCTGCCGTTCATGTAGGATCCCTAGTGGACGATCCAGGGGATATTTTTCCCTTTTCAGTTGTATGTGTACTTTTCATTTGGGCTTTTATTCTGGAATCTTTACATTCAATACACTTTTTACTACAATAGTTTACTATTAGGTTACTTTTTATCATGTTCTTGATTTGTTATTTATAGGTTTAAAATTATTTCATTCCCATTATAGGGATATGCTATTTCAGTGCTTGTCACCATCCTTGTGACTATGAAACACAGTCTTGGGGTAGTCACAGAATGAGGCCCAGGGGTAGGGTTTTCAAAATAGCCCTGGCGAGCCCTATTGGATTGGATGAAGACATAATGTTTTAATGGAATTTTCTTCCCTATGACAAGATTTAAGAATTGTCTAGCTGTGATATTGGTATATATTTTATAAATATATTTTTAATGTGTATCCAGTTTAGATTTATTTATAGATATTGCAGTGTTATTAGGGTGTTCGATGTATCCATTCACATATACTCTGATAAATAGTTTCTTGATATAGAACATATAAGAACTTATTATAAGGAAACACAGCTACGTCCATCATATGTGACTGTGTTTTGTATTTAACATTGGAATTATGTTAGATCTCCTAATATACACTCTATTAATTGTAAATCTTGATTGTATTTTACGATTCTTACACAATTAAAACAATCTATAGATTCCATATGGGAATATGTTGATGGTTTGCCTTGTGATGAGACTTTAGTGTAGGTGTCTATACAAGAGACAATATCTCATAGTAGTTTTCTTGTTGATCCACAACATGTGAAGAAAAAATTTATTTTTGAGGTACTATATGAGGATGCATGAAGTATGAGTCAACCATATGAGTTTTAGAGTCAAATTCGTCCCCACTTTTGGGATGTTCCAGACCTATAAGAAGCTGATAAAAATATTGATGTTGTCATACACATTTTCCACCTTATCTAGACACATCTCAGTTATATTATAAACCTATCCATGATTATTCATTAAATATAAATGGGTAAATGGTTGTGTTTCATTCATAATTATATGTTGATTATGTGGATATACATTGATTAGGTATTCTGAGAATATTTTGACCGTTCCATATTGTGATCGATGCATAATAAGGATATTCAATAGCTTCAACTGGGTATTTTGACCGTGTATTATTATTTATAAAAGTTCACTGACCTTTAATGATACTATCATGAAATGGTATGAGATCCAATTCTAAGTTAACCAACATTTTAGTAGTGAATATACCAAGATATCAAGTGTTTAGTGATCTCTCTATACATTCCTGTCACGACCCGTCCTTGGGACCCGTGCCGTGACTACCCCCAGCCCGCCTTCCATAGGCAAGGGGCTGGCGACTAGCACCAAGGTGAAAATCCCCGTAAAAAGGGAAGGCACTTCCTTTGTAATGTAAACAAGCACAATAGATTAAGCATGCAGAAAAGTAAACACTATGTAAAAATAGAGTACAATTGTAAGTGCGGAAAGTAAAAGGGGCCGTAAATACAAGCCCATCTGTAAAGTACAACTCGAAATGGAAAACAACAACTGTAAAGTAAAGCCGCTACGCTGAGCTTTCCACTGGAAATCCCACCTGAAGGGTGGGTACAGATAGCTCCACTACTCTTCGGGTCCCGCCGTCCGCTCCGAGTACGTCCCACCCAGTGGTCCACCTCTAGGTATCGTTTTGCTCTACAAGCCTCAACCACGATCAACGTTGTCCGTCATCTGCAACCAACACAACGTAGTGTGGGCATAGCCCGTGCATGGGTGAGTATAAGCAATTCAGTAGGGACCCCGAGACCCCCGAAGGTCTCCCAAAATCCACAAAGGATAGACCACAAAAGAAAAGTTACAAACACGAAGTAACAACCGACACTGCTTAGGTATATTCCCATACATATACCTAAGTCATCATTTCAATACGATCCAACATCCAAGCCCAAGTACAACTCAGTCCATAGAGGAAAGTATACGTATTCCACATAGGAAAGAGAAACGTAATCCACCTAGGATAGCACAACACAATCCCCACAGGAAGGTAAACATGATTCATATCACATAGGTATACTTTTTCGAAAAACGATAGAGATGATCAGATGTAGCCACTGATTCATCTAAGCCGTCAGACCCACAAAGGATTGGTAGGTACTAACCCCCGCAATGACCTACACAGGTTCGTTTAGGAAGTTGAACCCAAAGCTATTGGGAAACTCCTTTTCCATCAAGTATAGTGGTTATGCCGCTACAACCAAGCGCTACACCTATCGGGTACTGTGGGCCTGCTGCTACAATGAAGCGCTCCTCTGTCGTGGGTCTTCCACTACAACCAAGTGCTCCTCTGTGCGGCTACAACCAAGCGCACCTCTATCGTGGGTCTGTCGCTACCACCAAGCGCTCCCCTGTTCCGCTACAACCAAGAGCACCTCTGTCGTGGGTTTGCCGCTACAACCAAGCTCTCCCCTGTGCCGCTACAACCAAGCGCACCTTTGTCGTGGGTCTGCCGCTACAACCAAGCGCTCCCCTATGCCGCTACAACCAAGTGCACCTCTGTCGTGGGTCTGCAGCCATCAAGTCTCAACCGGCTCTAGGGTTTCCGTACACAGCATGCTCATTCCGGGAGGGTCCACTCCATGAGCTAAGAGGTCGATGCATCAACTGACATGTAGTCTAGAGTTGATGAATCCCAAGATGTACCGTAGTGATCACTGCCGAAAACAAGGAGGATTCCCGTACCGTTTTCATCATCGTCGTAGTCGAATCCACTGAGGATCTTTGCACAGTCATCGTCGCAGTCACAGTAACAGCCGCATCCAGCATTAGGGTTCCCGCACAGAGCAAGCTCGTTCGGGGGGGGGGGGTGTCCGCTCCACGAGCCGAGAGGTTGATACATCAACTGTCACACAGTCCAGAGTTGATGTATCCAAATGTTCCGTATCGTCAACAGGAACTCAACGCAACAGACGGCACGTCAATCGGACGCCCGGTCTGAGAGTTATTGGCTTTTTCGTTCCAGGGGCCCGGTTGGTTTTTAAGGCAAAACCATCCTGACCGTACTCCACCTGCGTCCAAACCTCGGGCGTAGCATGCCAAAAGATCCTTCTCTCTAAGAGGAACTCAACAAAGCTGACGACACGTCAATCGGACGTCCGTAGCTCAAGATTTGAGCGTTTCCGCTCCGAGGGCCCGGTTGGTTTCGTGTACGAACCAACCCGGCCGAACTCAAAGTATTCCGAAACCTTGAGTGCGATATACCGAAACGACCGTATCGAACTAAGGATCACATCTCCACTAACGGTGCGTCGTTTGGAGGACAATAGCCCGAGTTATGGGCATTTGAACCAAAATAGTTCGGTATCGGGGGTTTTGGGCCCGGGCCGACCCGGCCCGAGACCCCCCAGCTGGCCCAAAATGGGTCTACCCGCCCGGGACAGGGTCGGCCCGGCCTGGCGGACCGGCCCGACGCCGGTCCGGCTCAGCGCAGCGCGCTGGGCGCGCTGCCGGCTCGGCCTTCGGCCGAGCTGTTTGAAAAATGGGGGGCACCTGCCCCCCCATTGTAACCGCGGCCCCCCTCAATAATGGGGGGGGGGGGGCGCCCAAGATGGCCGTGAGAATTTAATTCCCCCGGCCTTCCCCATTTCCGGCCGGCCCGACCTGGCCGGCCGGCTCCTCCTCAACGGGACCGGCAGTGGTCGGTCCCTTTCCGGCTCCGACACTGGCGGCCCGGCTGGCCGCCGGTCCCCAAGATCCAACGCGGCCCAGAACCGGCCGCGACCCTTGTCGTCCGGCGCGGTGCGACGGCACCGCTCCCCTCCGCCGCGGCCCCGCTCTGGCCGCAGCGCCTTCTATTTCCTTCAAAGCGGCATGACGGCGTCGCGTTCTTGAATTTCTTTCCATGGCACCGCACAATTACTTGTCGTGTGATTCCCGCGTGGTGCAACGGCACCACGCCATCCCGTTCCATTCACAAAATAACAATCATGAACAAAGGAGGGGGTTAGACCGTGTTTGTGCGGTCCGGCCCCCTCTCGTTAAACGATAACATTTAGTCGATTAACCACGATGTTCGACATTCTAGAAACAAGAATGGATATAATGAAATAAAATAACAACAATCCCCTACCTTGGCTTCAATAGAGGTGTTCTTCAACGACCCGTGGAAGATGAGCATCGCGGAGGTCGGGCGTCGCGAGGAAAGAATGTAGACATCGCAAAGCGAGGATTCAAAGTTCTTTACTGCGATTTCATCGTGGAAAACCGTCATGGAAGAGACGACGTGGAAGAAGTACGTCGCATCGCGGATACAGCATCGCGGAAGAACCGTGTTTTTCGGCGGAGAAGTTCTTCGTTGAAGAACGATGTTCTTCGCGTTCTTCTTCGAGGTTGAAGAAGAGGAAGAAGAAGATTATTTCCCAACACTCTCCCAAGGAGACAAAACTCTAACAAAAATAAAATAAGACTCTTTCTTATTTTATTAACACAACAGCACAATTGAATTTCAAGAGTTTGAAAATCAAAAACCATACAAAACTCACCTCATTAAAATCATAACAATTAATTCATAGGTTATATCTTATGTTAACTTATTTAAAGTGGGTGATGAGGGGGGTTTTAGAGGATATGAAAGGGTGGGGATCGTGTGGGCCCCACCACCCTCATAACCTCCCAAGGGAGGTTGGGTGGTTACCCAACTTCCATCAAGAGCTTACACTTACAGTAAAATAATAAAAAATGTAGTGTCATTATATAATAAAATTCCACAATTTTTATTATCAACACCCGTGTAAACGCAACTCCGGAACAGGAGTTCCTAAGAAATTACCGGTGTTTCGGTTCCATCGGTGCCCTCAGAATTCGATTCCGGGCACTGGTTCAAAAGATAGAAATTCCCGATCGTTCGTTCACTGAACGTACCCGAGCCAAACTTCGGAAATTGATTCCGGGCACACCGGGCTTGGAATCATGTGCCGTTAGAAACCGTGCTCTTGTAAAATTCTAATGAAAATTAAGAAAAAAATTCCCTTGAATTTTACGGGTCTTTACAATACTCCCACCATAGGGCTTTACGTCCCCGTAAAGCTTTAACACAAACTAGGGATACAAAGGCGGTAGAGATAGGCGGTAATCCACATCGTTAATCCTACTGAGGACCTGGAAGGGTCCGATGAAGCATGGAGATAACTTTCCACCTCGGCCAAATCTCTGTAATCCACGTCAAGATGAGACACGCAAGAAGACATGGTCGCCATCCTCGAACTCTAGTGGCCTCCGCCTCCTGTCAGCAAAAGACTTCTGTCGCCTCTGAGCTGTCTTCATCCGCTCCTGGATGACCTGGACCTTCTCTATCGTGGCCTGGACAACCTCTGGTCCCACAAGAGCTGCTATGATTTCTTCTTTTCCGATAAGAGAAATCTGGTCTCATCCCTTGGATGAACCACGTTCTTTCCCGAATACAGTCAATCCCGAAATGGATGATACTAATCCATACCAAGGATGATGTCGTAAGGCCTCGACGTTACTACCAAGTGATCCAACTCTTACTCTCGCCTCCAAGGGTTGATTCACACTGTCGGCATCAGTGTGTGATAACTGGGTCTCCTCCAGTAGATGTCTCACAAGTGAGGGTCAATTCAACAGTCAAAACTGGAACCTCTTAGTAACAACACAAAAGAGGACAGGAATGAAAACATCACAAAGGTATGCGTCTTTTATTATTGCATCTCATAATACAAAGATGCCACACAATAACAACAAGGAACTAAAAGTACAAAATACATATCCACTAGTTCCGATCCTGTCCATTTTCTCCCAAAGATCCATGATTGAAGGCCTCAGCTGCCTGATGTTGAGCTCTCCCATGTCCACCAACTTCCTGCGGTCGGGGCGGACCTCCCGGTGGTGGTGGTGGCAACACCTCGAAGTGTCGCCCACCATCTGCTACTCGGCTAACTCTTCTGCCTCGTCCGCCTACACCCTGCAGACCACCCTGATCGAACCTCTTCCTCTGCCAAGGGGGTCCTTCGTTCATCTGCTGGTCATCCGTATGGCGGGTCGGACAGTCATGAGCCCTGTGACCAATCCCGCCGCAGGAGTAACACTGCCATCTCATGGCAAATCGTTGTCCACCCCGAGTGCCTCGCACAAATGATCCAGAGTCATGCTATCGACAACCTGTAGGTCTAGTCCTCTTGGACCCCTGCATCATCTATCTACTGCCTGCTGTAGAAGACTCTGCCGCATGCTGTCATGTGGTGGCTCCTGCTGCTGGAGACTGCTCAGTAAGGAAACTCTCCACTAAGAGGGATCGCTCCAACACCCCTGTCTGTGTCGGAATGTTGTGGGAAACAACTGAAGCTCTGATCTCTCGCCTGAGCCCCTGCTCAAAGGTTCAGGCCCTGAAGAATGGGTCCCATACCATGTCCGTGGAATAGCGTGAGAGATCGGTAAACCTTGCCGCGTACTGGGCTACTGTATTGCTGCCCTACCGCAGTTGTAGTAGCTCCTGAATGCGCACCGCACGGTGGGTGGCCGGGACGAACTCTGAGTGGAAGAGGATCTCGAAGTATGTCTAGAGAAGAGATGACTCATCGTTCACCTGGAGCATCAAACTCCACCATCGGCCTGCTGCTGTGTGAAGTAGGCTCGCAACGAGAATCACCATGAGGTCTGCTGGTGTCCTCACTAGCCTGAAAACTCGAACAACTGCTTCCAGCCAATCCTCGGAAGCCTGGGGGTCCGTCTCCCTGCGGAACCTGGGCGGTCACTAGCGCTAGAACTCATGCAGTGCACTAAGGTGACGTGCATCGTCAGCGGCTGGGGATGGAAGCATAGGTGGCCTGATGGGTTGAGGTACCGCTGGTGCCTCAGCTGACAATGGGCCCTACACCGAGGCATCGTCGCTCGGTGGGCTGTCGTCACGCTCGACTCTCGGAACCCTAGCTGGCTGCCGTCGTGGGGCCATCCTAAAAAGGAAACAGGTACGCCACGGTCAGAACAGTATACCTGGTGAGCTGATATAAAGTAATCACAAAGAAAACTTGAAACACACACGTAATCAATGTTTTCGTGCATTAAGTCGGAAATCAGAAGTCAGGGTCCTGGTGTACGAATACGTCGGCCACCGCACCAACACTGGACTCCCTGGACTGATAACCACACTCAATACGCTACACACTATTGCTTCACATAGAAAAGATCAGAGTTCGTGGTAGAACCGAACTCCTTTGATACCAATTTTCACGACCCGTCCTCAGGACTCGTTCCATGACTACCCCATGCCCGCCTTCCATAGGCCAGGGGGTGGCGACTAGCACCAAGGTGAAAATCCTGATAAAAAGGGAAAGCATTGCCTTTGTAATGTAAACAAGTACCACAATGTAAGAAAGAGGAAAAGTAAACACTAAGTAAAAATAGAGTACAACTGTAAGTGCAGAAAGTAAAAGGGTCCGGAAATACAAGCCCATCTGTAAAGTACAACTCGAAAGGGAAAACAGAAACGGTAAAGTAAAGCCGCTACGCCGAGATTTCCACTGGATATCCCACCTAAAGGGTGGGTACAGATATCTCCACTGCTCCTTGGGTCCCGCCGTCCGCACTGAGTACGTCCCGCCCATTGGTCCACCTCCAGGTACCATTCTACTCTGCAAGCCTCAACCACGATCAACGCTGTCCGTCGTCTGCAACCAACACAACGTAGTGCGGGCATAGCCCGTGCAGGGTTGAGTATAAGCTACTCAGTTGGGACCCCGAGTCCCCCGAAGGTCTCCCAAAATCCACACAGGATAAATCACAAAAGAAATATAAAACACGAAGTAACAACCGACACTGCTTAGGTATATTCCCATACATATACCTAAGTAATCATTTCAATACGCTCCAAACTCCGAGCCCAAGTACAACTCAGTCCACACATGAAAGTATACGTATTCCACACAGGAAAGAAAAACATAATCCACACAGGATAGCACAACAAAATCCCCACAGGAATGTAAACAGGATTCAGCTCACACAAGTATACTTCTTCAAAAGACGATAGAGATGATCAGATGTAGCCACTGATTCATCTAAGCCGCCAGACCCACAAAGGATCGGTATGTACTAACCCCCGCAATGACCTACACAGGTTCGTTCAGGAAGTTGAACCCAAAGTTATTGGGAAACTCCTTTTCCATCAAGTATAGTGGTTATGCCGCTACAACCAAGCGCTACACCAATCGGGTATTGTGGGCCTGCTACTACAACAAAGTGCTCCTCTGTCGTGGGTTTGCCGCTACAACCAAGCACTCCCTTATGCCACTACAACCAAGCGCACCTCTGTAGTGGGTCTGCCGCTACAACCAAGCGCTCCCATGTGCCGCTACAACCAAGCGCACCTCTGTCATGGGTCTGCCTCTACAACCAAGCGCTCCCCTGTGCCGCTACAACCAAGCGCACCTCGTTCGTGGGTCTGCCGCTACAACCAAATGCTCCCCTGTGCCACTACAACCAAGCGCACCTCTGTCGTGGGTCTGTAGCCGTCAAGTCTCAACCGGCTCTAGGGTTTCCGTACACAGCATGCTCGTTCCGGGAGGGTCCAATCCACGAGCTAAGAGTTCGATGCATCAACTGACATGTAGTTCGGAGTTAATGTATCCCAAGATGTACCGTAATGATCACTTCCGAAAACACGGAGGATTCCCGTACCGTTTTCATCATTGTTGCAGCCGAATCCACGGAGGATCTCTGCACAGTCTTCATCGGAGTCACAGTAACAGTCGCAACCAGCACTAGGGTTCCCGCATACAGCAAGCTCGTTCGGGAGGGTCCGCTCCACGAGCCGAGAGGTTGATACATCGACTGTCACATAGTCCAGAGTTGATTTATCCAAAAGTTCCGTATCGTCAACAAGAACTCAATGCAACAGACGGTGAGTCAATCGGATACCCGGTCTGAGAGTTATTAGCTTTTTCGTTCCAGGGACCCGGTTGGTTTTAAAGGCAAAACCAACCCGACCGTACTCCACCAGCATCCAAACCTTGGTCGTAGTATTCCAAAAGATCCATCTCTCTATGAGGAACTCAACAAAGCTGACGACACGACAATCGGACATCCGTAGATCAAGATATGAGTGTTTCCGCTCCGAGGGCCCGGTTGGTTTCGTGTACGAACCAACCCGGCCGAAATCAAAGTATTCCGAAACCTTGAGTGCGATATACCAAAACGACAGTCTCAGTCAAAGGATCGCATCGCCAATGAAGGTGACTTGTTTGGATGTTTGTAGCCCGAGTTATGGGCATTTGAACCCAAACACTTCGGTATCGGGGGTTTCGGGGCCGGGCCGACCCGGCCTGAGACCCCCCGGCTGGCCCGAACCTGGTCGACCCGCCCCGGACAGGGTCGGCCTGGCCAGGCACGGCGCGGCCCGGTGGGGCGCGGCCTAGCCCGACGCGGCCCGGCCTAGCAGACTGGCCAGGCGCCGGTCCGGCTCAGCGCTGCGCGCTGCCAGCTCGCCCTTCAGCCGAGCTGTTGGAAAAACGGGGGGCGCCCCCCCCCCCCCTTTGTAACCGCGGCCCGCCCTCAATAATGGGGGTGGGCTTTCAAGCTGGCCGGTGGAATTTAATTCCCCCGGCCTTCCCCATTTCTGGTCGGGCCGGCCGGCTCCTCCTCAACGGGACCGGCAGTGGACGGTCCCTTTCCGGCTCCGACACCGGCGGCCCGGCTAGCCGCCGGTCACCAAGCTCCGCCGCGGCCCAGAACCGGCCATGGCCCATGTCGTCCGACGTGGTGCGACGGCACCATGCCCCTCCGCCGTGGCCCCGCTCCGGCCGCGGCGCCTTAGACCGTGTTTGTGTGGTCCGGCACCCTCTCGTTAAACGATAACATTTATTCGATTAACCACGAAGTTCGACATGCTAGAAACAAGAACAGATATAATGAAATAAAATAACAAAAATCCCCTACCTCGGCTTCAAGAGCGGTGTTCTTCAACGACCCACGGAAGACGAGCGTTGCGGAGGTCGGGCGTCGCGGGGAAAGAACGTCGACGTCACAAAGCAAGGATTCAACGTTCATTGACGGCAATTTCTGCGCGGAAAACCGTCACAGAAGAGACGACGCAGAAGAATTACATCGCGTCGTGGATATGGCGTCGCGGAAGAACCATGTTCTTCGGCAGAGAAGTTCTTCTTTGAAGAACGATGTTCTTCGCGTTCTTCGTCGAGGTTGAAGAAGATGAAGAAGAAGAAGATGCTTTCCCAACTCTCTCTCATGGAGACAAAACTCTAAAAAAATTAAATAAGTCTCTTTCTTATTTTATTAACACAACAACACAATTGAATATCAAGAGTTTGAAATTCAAAAACCATACACAACTCACCTCATTAAACTCATAACAATTAAGTCATAGGTTATAATTTAAGTTAACTTATTTAAAGTGGGAGTTGAGGGGGGTTTTATAGGATATGAAGAGGTGGGGTTCGTGTGGGCCCCACCACCCTCATAACCTCCCAAGGGAGGTTGGGTGGTTACCCAACTTCCATCAAGAGCTTACACTTAGAGTAAAATAATAAAAATTGTAGTGTCATTATATAATAAACATCCACAATTTTTATTATCAACACCCGTGTAAACGCAACTCCGGAACAGGAGTTCCTAAGAAATTACCGGCGCTGCGGTTCCATCGGTGCCCTCAGAATTCGATTTCGGGGACCGGTTCAAAAGTTAGAAATTCCCGCTCATTCGTTCACTGAACGTACCCGAGCCAAACATCAGAAATTTATTTCTGGCACACCGGGCCTCGGAATCAGGTGCCATCAGAAACCGCGCTCTTGTAAAATTCTAATGAAAATTAAGAAAAAATTTCCCTTGAATTTTACGGGTCTTTACAATTCCCTCATACGATAGAGAGCTTGAGGATGCCTTGGTAGTGGAGATATTTCTGGGTGAAAAAAAACTAACTATTGGTATTCATAACACCTATATTGAGACTTAGTTAGCTAGAATTATATGGTAGTCTCACACATCTATGAATTTGAAACAAATAAGAAGATAATCCCGACATAATGAATCTATGGATTTGTGCCCCCATATTGATTCTAGTTTTCCAAGTGACAAATGGTTGTTTTCATATGATGGTTAGGGACATCTCATAAGGGGATGTCTAAAATATTATTCCAATGATAGAGAGATTGTAAAATAACTACCCTAGTAGATATATAAACATGTGCATGTAGATCGACATGAAATTAAGTGGAGGATAGTCAGCCGAATGGGGAGGCACACAGTTAGATCTTGCTCTTCTATAACCCATAGGTGGTCTATTCAAGGCCTAGAGAGTTGGTGGATGGGGGGAGAACTACTACTATTTATTGTGTCATATGACAAAGAGGAACTGAAAAGGATTATAGGTATGATCCATTTCATCTTTACATTTAATGTGTTACTATTAGGCACATGATTTATTTACACTTTTCATTTCACTTCATTGTTTATGTTTTTCTAGGGAGACACAGGTAATCCTTGGATAACTATGATAGTGATTAATAATGTTGATTCAGAATCATAAGAATGATGAAGAAAATAACCGATAAGGCATGTTCTTACGATGCGATTCATAACCACACATGTGACACTTTTCATACCAAAGAATATATAGTTTTGGATATGGTATATAAGATCCCTATAACATTTTATTTTAAGAATCATGTGGTGTTGGAGTGTTGGTGGAGAACATGTTTGTTGTAAACATTTCAAAAATAGAATGTATGAACTTTGGGAAGTATATTCTTCCCACCTGGAGGCCTGAATGATATTTTATGTATTAAATTTGACTATAATATAAAACATGTTGTTAGTACATAGTCATAAGACATGTTTCCCTAATCGTTTCTAATATTCATGGTCTAAAAATTCTATTGGAGAATTTTATCATGAACCTTATGGATGGAGGCTCGAGAATAAATGATATTCGGTTATTCATTCCTTTTAGGTTGTTTGACCCAACTATGAAACATATTTATATCCTCACATGTAGTCATTTCATAGTGGAATTCATTCCAAGTAATGTTTTCTTCATGGTGGATTGGTTTCCCACTTTCCATGCTTAGTCAGTTTCAATCATTTATTGAATCATTGTTTCTAGATTTTAGTATGGAGTTCGTCCTTTGATTTAGAGTGGTCCTAGGTAGAGAAAAATGAGATTTTATGTGGGATGAAATAGTGTACATTTATCAACTGACATGAATAAACATTGGAGATGTGAATGCAATAATTTTTTAGAAAACTAAAATTGGGGTCAAGACAGAGGATGTGATGGGTTTTCCTCACCACCGAGTGATAGAATTATTCATATATAGAATCCAATTTTCCAACTTGATATTAGAGTCATAATATTGGATGGATCATGTCGACATTAATATGGTGAGATACAGTTGGTGGTGTAAAAAAGATGTCTACGTAGGACTTAACGTGGTCCCTTGGGGATATAAATGTTGTTTTCTAAGGAAGATGATGAGAGACATGTTAACCATGTACTACAACCTTATTTGGATTATATTATTTTAGGATTTGTTTTTCACCGACATGTGATCTGCATCATATTTTCATGCGAGTCATTTGAGTATATATTCTTTTCATGCTCTCATATTACTAACTTCTTGGGTATCTATCTTTATTTCAGTTCAAGATTCCATTGGTCCATTTTTTTTATATTTATTCATGAACATGGGAGTGTTAGGGGAAACCAATAAGGTTGAGGTCGTTATTTCGTGATGGAAACACAATGATATGGTTGTATCAGTTTTTGCTCTAAAAGAATTTTTTATCCATTTTTTTATGAGGTAATGGAGTATTTTTCCTCAAAAAATTTGACTCTTATGGGTGATGATGAATAGAATTGTCTCTAGTTGATGAAGGTTACCCTTTATGTTTTTTAGTTATGAAGGGCGGAACAACTAAGAGAATATTTATTTATTGTGTTGTGTGACCATATATCCCCTTTACATGTTATTGATGGATTTTTTGTAGGTGGGATGTATGTCATGTAACACCCCAAGCTTCCATGGTATGTTTCCCTTCGAATAATGCGATAGCGTGTGTTGTACGCAACACCGAGTTCTAACACACCATAACTAATCAAACTAGCTGTTATGAATAGTAATACCTACTTTTTGAAATTATATATATTTTATATTTTAAAATGGACTTCATTTTTGGATTCGGAATATCGAATTTAGCCTAAGGGGAAATTTTGGTACATTTCGGATAACTTTCATATTTTGATGAATAGTGAAAATTACTAAGTTTTAATTAAAAACAACTTTTTTAATCAAAATAATTAATAGTGATAAATTATGAATTTGAGTGGTTTCAAATTATATTTAAATTTATTTTTACCATTTAATATAATGTTGGTCATTGGACATAATTTTACAATTAAACCGAACATAAACGAGTGTCAATCTTTTGATAGTTATTATCTCTTAAAAACACGCTTTTTGTTTTGACAGCGGGAATTAATTTTAAATTAATTTCTGCCACTTCTGTGTTTTGAATTTAGGAAAATGGATTCCATATTTGGAATCAGGATGTTCAAATTGTGTAAATAGGTAACTTTTATTTTTAGACATTTTGAATAATTAATGCGGTAAATATTTTATTTACCATGGTTAAGGGTAAATCCGGTAAATAAGGGTTAAAAAATAATATTATAATAATACTAAATTACCCTAAAACGTGTCTTAACCCTATTGGTTGATACCTGGTCGACCATGGCAATCATTGGGTCTATTTTGGGACCCCATGGATCCACTTGTAAGTGATAATGACACTTTATTTTAATTAAGTTAAAATGAATACAAAAATGACACAAGCATATATCTTTTAGAAAAACAATTGTTACATAGGGTTATATATGTTTTATTTTAGATTATAAATATTCATTAGAAATATAAAAAGATTTCCTACATAATGATATTTTATTTTTAATTTTTAGACATTAAATAATTTATTTTATTTATGACACAATGATGATGCAGTAATTACTATAATAGTGAAAAATTAAAATAATTGATATTATAAATACCCAAATAAATATAATATGAAACTTTTTATGAATTAAACTAATTTTATAGGATAATATGATATATTAGGATTTATTTAATTGACTTTGTTCGAAGTAATCAATCTGTTATGAGTTTCTCAAAAATCAACTATTGAATAGTGTCAAAATTGACATAAAAGAGTTCTTAAAACAAATATTATATTATTAATTGATATTAAATTCCTCAAAATCTAAGGTTCGGCCAAGAGTCTTATATCATGATAGGTTCATCATTAATGTACCACTTAGGGGTCTCTTGGATGTATATAGTATGTTTATTAACCATATTATATAAAAATACAAAGAGACATTGTAAAAGTGAAACTAATTAACTTAGAGTTAATACTTAAAGATAAGGTTAATATAAGTACCCAAAACTGTCTAAATTCTATTGGTTGAGTGGTTTTCGACCTATCCCCACCTTAAACTTTGAATAATAAGCTTTGGAGCCATTAGAAACCGAATATGAATTTATTATAAATTAATATTTCTAGCTTTTCCAAAGGTGCCCCTCACCCCTCTTATAAAAGGGCACTCCTCCTTCTCATTTCTTCACACCTTCAAAGCCTTTTGGTTCGGCCAAACTCTGCCCACATACTCTCCCAACATCCCTCACTACAACCTAGAGGCCTTAGTTTGATCAGAAAGACAACCTAAGGAGCCCTTTTGATCAAATAAAAAGGAAGAAACCGAAGAAGAGGTAATGATTTCACCACCCTTCTCCAAGTTCATTTCGTCTTCCACTTCTTCTTCCTTTGTTCTTACCATTCTAAAATAATAACTCCAGTATCTCACATATACTGTGATGTTATTATAAATATGGTACAACCATATTCAGTATTCTATCCACCCTTTGAATAACATGTCACCATACGTGCGTACGTACGGACTACCGTCTCCACGTCGTGGTGTAATTTTTATTCAATATAATATTATTTGGATGGGTATAATAATGATGTGTAACTCATGTAAATAATAAATATAACATGTTAATGATTCTGTATATATGATATACCATCCATTTATATATTATTTTAATATCAAAATAATGATATTGTCGCTCGTGCGTACGTACGGACTACCGTCTCCACGAACGCGATGAGATTCATTATCCATCGTATCCATTCAAGTATAATTATCATTTGATGATTTAAAATTGATGTTTAAGGACTAGATATCATTCTGGATATGAATAAGATACAACAACCATGGCTTATGTAACAAAACATATAAAAGAAAATGACTAAGTTAACTCCCGAAACGACGATAATTCTAAGATATTATTAACAAATCAATGTTAAAAGATCATATATGATATCATATTAATATATGTGATTCTTGTATAATTTAATAACAACTATTTAACCATTATACAGGAGGTTAACCTACCCCAACCAAGGAAAAGTACAAGGTAAGGGTTTACTTTACAACCTCTTCATTATCCAAGGTTGTTTATACGTAATAATCTACTGGGATCTCTTTATCATCCACATCCATGTTTCTTAAAAATGCATTTCAAAACATTTTTACTATTTACTAGAATATGAGTTAAAGTCATTTATACCCTTTTTGACTTTTATAAGTGGTTTATAAAGGAATCTCTCGGTTGTTTTCAAAACAGGGTCCTTTTTTACCTTTTCGACAGAATTAAGGTAAGAATGTTTTTTTAACTTATACGGCGGGTGTGGCTATTTTCCACCGTTATAAAATCTTCAAAGCTTCCCCTACAAGCTTATAAGAATATTTTCAAAGAAAATGTTTTATTTTATATGGATCTTAAATTATTTCAAAATAAAAGGAGATATTTCTTTAAAAAGAATTTTGATTTCATCTATGTCAACAGCCTTTGATGGATTTTAAGATTATTTGAAGTAGATTTATTATGATACAAAACTTCTATATTGTATTGAAGGTTTTGTGATATGTTTGACTGTGGATCTGCTATTTTTATACCATTCATAGCTTATGGTGAAAGTATTGACATTTTGTATGCTAGTTTTAATACGAATGTTTATGTTATGTTTAAACCTTTTCATATGCGAATGCATTGGACTTATTATGTGACGGGTGGAGCCCGCTATAGCTCCTCGATGCATCGGTAGGTCTCATGAGACAAACTAGTGTCTTGGCACAAGGCCTTGACAAAATCTTATTTGTAGTCTTGGCACGAGGCCTTGGCTATGTGGTTATGATAGTCTGGCATTATGCATTCCAACATTATGAAAGTGGTTATTGATTTTTGCATGTGATTATTCGATTAGTAGAATATCCATGTGAGTAAGTAAATGGAATTATTTCATTTTATTTATGCCATACCATGTTGAAAGTTCATGTTTGAAAGGCCTTTTTTTTAGTTATACATTGCCTTAAAAGTTTATTCTTATTTATGAAAGTTTCCGCTATATTGTTATCCTTACTGGGCATTTGAGCTCACCCCTTTTCTATGTTTTATTTTTCCCAGGAAGTGAAGAAGTAAGTTATGAATGACCTGCAGGGATATTATGTGGGGATATGAGTGTGGATTATGGAGACAATATGTTGTTGTAGTAGTTTTTCATTTTATTATGTAATGTAAAACTTATGAATATATCTAGTGTTTCCAAGGCTACTAAACCAATCGGTCTTTCGAGATTTGATCTCTCTTGTGATCATGCCAATGTTACGAAGTAATGCACCGACTCTCGGTAGCTGGGGTCGGGGCGTTACAGTTGGTATCAGAGGAAGATTAGTACAAACCTTGGAAGCTAGATTTAGATAAACTCTGATTAGAGCATGTAGACCTAAGATGAACTTTGAAGATTAGTATAGAAGAACTTCCTAGAATTTTGGTATTGTAGAGATTTTGTGAGTTTTCCGAGCAATACATCCCTGTCTGGATACGAGCAGGTAGAGGCAGCTCTGGCACAGATGTACCTAGGGGTAAAACCCGAAAACACCGCTTTGATCTAGACTCGAACAGGAACTGGTGCACGACAACGGGCCTTGCTGCACTCTTGGTTACGACACTCCCGGGGGATATGCTTAGGATAACTCTCATTTTCTTTACAAATCATTTTGAAGGGATTATGAGTATATACATCCTCAATGAAAAAATTCTTATGATTATGGATTATATCCAAAAATAGTTCAATTTATGTTAAGTGTTTTATAAGTATGGGATTATGTATTTTGATTCATAAACTGATCTAGTTTATGCCATTGTTTAGAAATGGCGCCTAGTGGAAGAAATGGAAACCGTATCAATGCACGCACTCCATGTAGGGATTTCCCTCCTGCTCAAGATAATTATAGTGGGGCTGGTGATGCAACTGGTGCTGATCAGCTAATCACCATATTGGGACAACTTACTCAGGTTATGAATAATAACCTTACCCGTATGGAGCACCCTGATCCGCAGCGTGGAGGATCAATGTTAGATCGATTCATGAGGCAACAACCACCAACGTTCAATGGGAATACAAATCTCTTAGTAGCTGAGCAATGGATATTTTCCCTAGAGAAAATATTTCAGGCTTTGGGGAGCAGTGAAAGGGAAAAAGTTATCATGGCAGTTTACCGCCTCACTAGAGATGCTGATCAATGGTGGTCGTTGATTCAGAACATGAAGGAAGATGATGAAGTATCAAATATGGAATGGAGGGAGTTCAAAGATCTGTTTTTAGAAAAATACTTTCCTCGCGACCATCGAGAAGATATGGAAATACAATTTCAGAGTCTGAGACAAAAGGAGGATGAGAATGTCACAAAGTATGAGGCTAACTTTACAAGGTTAGCGAGCTATGCTGGAGATTATATTCGCAACCCAAGAAGTAAGATTGATCGTTTCTTTGATGGGTTAAAACCATTTCTCCATCGAGCATTAGTCTCACAATCCTTTTCATCGTACGAAGACATTGTCTCATGTGCTATCAAGACCGAAAAGGAATTCTCTAAGTCTTATGACTTTAAAGCAAAGCAAGAGAAGAATAGACCTGCTGATCAATCTGGGAATGGAAATAAGGGGATGAAGGGAAAGGTTGAATATCCATCTTGTGGTAAATGCGGGAAAAAACATCCTGGTACTTGCTTGAAGGGAATGGGAGTCTGTTACAAGTGTGGTGAAAAAGGCCACCAAGCTCATGATTGTAAGGGGAAGAAGGAAGCTACCAATGTTCAGTGCTATAATTGCAGGGAGATGGGGCATTATGCAAATTCATGTCCTAAGCGTCAGGAGAACTTACCTCAGAAAAGGCCAAGGGATCAAGGCCAGGCTTATGCTATCACTACTGCTGATGTAGAAGCTCCGAAAGACGTGGTGGCAGGTAATTTAATGGTTTCCTCAAGTTTAGAAAATGCATTATTTGATTCTGGATCATCGCATTGTTTCATATCTTCCCAGTTTGCTAAGAAAATTAGATATTTCCAATTTGATTTAATAAGGGAGTTGTCAGTTAAAACTCCTAAGGGAAGTATCGTTGCAACAATGTTTTGTGAATCAGTCCCCATTAGAGCACATAAATTTTCTTTATCTGCTGATCTCATCGTCATACCTATGATTGAGTTTGATATAATCCTCGGTATGGACTGGCTTTCGGACTATGATGCGAAGATTTATTGTAAGAAGAAAGAGGTTACGATTATTGATGATAATGATAAGGAACACCTTATTTTTAGAGCAGAATCATCACCACCTAATTCTTATTTAGATCCACCCCCAGTAGCTCAACTAAATTCAATTATTGGGGAGGAAGAGAATGAAGTAACTATCAGTGAGGAAAGGAATGTTCAAATAGAGGATGTACCTGTTGTGAAAGAATTTGTAGATGTATTTCCGGAAGATTTACCTGGACATCCTCCAGAACGAGAAGTTGAGTTTTCTATTGATTTGATTCCTGGATCAAGGCCTATATCGAAGACCCCTCATAGAATGGCCACTGTAGAGTTAGTCGAACTAAAGAAACAACTAGAAAAATTGAGTAATAAGGTATTTATTCGCCCTAGTGTTTCTCCATGGGGAGCCCCTGTTCTTTTTGTTAAAAAGAAAGATGGATCTATGAGGTTATGTATCGACTACAGGGAGATCAATGCTATAACGATAAAGAACAAGTATCCCCAACCTCGTATTGATGATTTATTTTACCAACTGCATGGAGCTCAATACTTTTCAAAGATTGACCTTCGATCTGAATACCATCAGCTGTGTGTGAATAAGGAAGACATTCCGAAGACAGCATTTCGAACCAGGTACGGGCATTACGGGTTTACTGTAATGCCGTTTGGATTGACTAATGCACCCTCTGTATTCATGGATCTGATGAATATAGTTTCAAGGAGTATCTCGATGAATTTGTGGTGGTATTTATTGATGATATATTGGTATACTCCAAAACCTACAAAGATCATGAAAATCAATTGCGCATTATCTTGAAGACTCTGAGGAGGCATGAATTATATGGGAAGTCTAGCAAGTGTGAATTCTGGCTTCAGGAGATTTCTTTTCTTGGCCATATTGTCTCTAAAGATGGAATCTCTGTTGATCCTTCTAAGACCAAGGCAATCCAAGAATGGCCAGCACCTACGAGTATAACTGAGGTACGTAGTTTTATTGGCTTGGCAGGTTATTATCAACGTTTCGTCCAGAATTTTGCCCGATTGGCTAACCCATTAACGAAGCTCACACGTAAAGGGGTTAAATTTGTTTGGACAAAAGAGTGTGAAGAATGTTTCGAAGAACTGAAGAGAAGATTAGTCAATTCACCTATATTGACTCTACCATCGGGGAATGATGGGTTCGTTATTTATAGTGATGCATCAAAGAAAGGACTTGGTTGTGTCCTTATGCAGAATGATAGAGTTATTGCCTATGCATCACGACAGTTGAAAATTCATGAACAAAACTATCCTACTCATGATCTCGAGTTAGCAGCTGTGATCTTGAAGTATATTTTCTCACAAAAAGAAGTCAACATTAGGCAAAGGAGATGGCTTGAATTACTCAAGGATTATGATTGTACGATACACTACCACCCGGGGAAAGCAAACAAAGTAGCAGATGCTTTGAGCAGAAAAGACCATGGAGTTCTGAACATGATGAGAATTGAAAGGGATCCAATTTTCATGGATCTAGTGAAGATGGACATGGGAATAACCAGGGAAGGTGAAACATCAATGCTTTTTCAAATGGTTGCCAAACCATCTTTACTAGAAAGGATTAAGAGTTCTCAGACCGATGATGAAGAATTTCAGAAGAAGATTAAAGCTGTGAATGCTGGGAGATTGAGAGACTTTGTGTATGAAGATGGAATTTTGAAATTCGGGAAGAGACTTTGTGTTCCCAATATACCTGATCTAAAAAGGGAATTGCTGGATGATGCTCATAGTTACAATTTATCTATACACTCTGGGAGCACCAAAATGTATAAAGATTTGGAGGAACATTTTTGGTGGGACAACATGAAGAGGGAGATTGCTGATTTTGTGTCAAGATGTATGGTTTGTCAACAAGTGAAAGCTGGAAGGCAACAGCCTGGAGGAGTCATGCAACCTCTTCCCATACCGGAGTGGAAATGGGACAATGTTACGATGGACTTTGTCATGGGGCTACCAAAGACTCCTAGAAGGAACGATGCAATATGGGTTATTGTTGATCGTCTTACCAAGACAGCACATTTTCTTGCTATAAGAGAAGATCTACCCCTAGAACGTCTAGCAAGACTATATATTAATGAAGTTGTGAGACTTCATGGAGTACCCCTATCGATTGTTTCTGATCGTGATCCCCATTTTACTTCAAGATTTTGGAAAAGTCTTCAGAAATCCCTGGATACTGAACTTCATTTGAGCACTGCTTACCAACCTCAGACAGATGGACAATCAGAACGGACTATTCAAACCTTAGAAGACATGTTGAGATCTTGCTCACTTGACTTTCAGGGTATGTGGGATCAATATTTACCATTGGTAGAATTTTCCTATAACAATAGCTTCCATTCGAGTATACAGATGGAACCATATGAAGCGTTATACAGAAATATATGTCGTACACCAACCTGTTGGGATGACGTTGGTGAAAGAAAACTTGTAGGCCTAGAACTGGTGGAGGAAACGGTGGAAAAGGTGAAAGTAATCCAAAATCACATCAAAGCAGCTCAAAGTAGGCAGAAGAGCTATGCCGATAATCGAAGGAAGGATTTGGAATTTCAATTCGGTGATCATGTTTTCCTAAAGGTATCTCCATGGAAGGGAGTCATACGTTTTGGAAAGAAAGGTAAATTGAGTCCCAGGTACATCGGACCTTTCGAAATTCTAGAACGAATTGGGGCTGTAGCTTACCGATTGGCAATGCCGCCAAGTCTCTCCAAAGTTCACGATGTGTTCCACGTATCTCTATTGAGAAAATACATGCCTGACCCAACGCATGTACTCACCTATGAGGAATTAGAACTGGAACCCGATCTGTCTTATTGTGAAGAGTCCGTCAAGATTCTTGATACAAGAGAACAAGTACTGAGAAACCGGACGACACGTCTGGTAAATGTTTTGTGGAGAAATCATAAGATGGAAGAGGCAACGTGGGAACCCGAGGAACTTATGAAGAAGAACCACCCGAGTCTTTTTATGCAGTAATACCCGAGAAATTGCGAGGACGCAATTATTTTAAGGAGGGGAGAATGTAACACCCCAAGCTTCCACGGTACGTTTCCCTTCGAATAATGCGATAGCGTGTGTTGTACGCAACACCGAGTTCTAACACACCATAACTAATCAAACTAGCCGTTATGAATAGTAATACCTACTTTTTGAAATTATATATATTTTATATTTGAAAATGGACTTCATTTTTGGATTCGGAATATCGAATTTAGCCTAAGGTGAAATTTTGGTACATTTCGGATAACTTTCATATTTTGATGAATAGTGAAAATTACTAAGTTTTAATTAAAAACAACTTTTTTAATCAAAATAATTAATAGTGATAAATTATGAATTTGAGTGGTTTTAAAGTATATTTAGAATATTTTTTTACCATTTAATATAATGTTGGACATTGGACATAATTTTACAATTAAACCGAACATAAACGAGTTTCAATCTTTTGATAGTTATTATCTCTTAAAAAGACGCTTTTTGTTTTGACAGCGGGAATTAATTTTAAATTAATTTCTGCCACTTCTGTGTTTTGAATTTAGGAAAATGGATTCAATATTTGGAATCAGGATGTTCAAATTGTGTAAATAGGTAACTTTTATTTTTAGACATTTTGAATAATTACTGCGGTAAATATTTTATTTACCATGGTTAAGGGTAAATCCGGTAAATAAGGGTTAAAAAATAATATTATAATAATACTCAATTACCCTAAAACGTGTCTTAACCCTATTGGTTGATACATGGTCGACCATGGGAATCTTTGGGTCTATTTTGGGACCCCATGGATCCACTTGTAAGTGATAATGACACTTTATTTTAATTAAGTTAAAATGAATACAAAAATGACACAAGCATATATCTTTTAGAAAAACAATTGTTACATAGGGTTATATATGTTGGATTTTAGATTATAAATATTCATTAGAAATCTAAAACGATTTCCTACATAATGATATTTTATTTATAATTTTTAGACATTAAATAATTTATTTTATTTATGATACAATGATGATGCAGTAATTACTATAATAGCGAAAAATTAAAATAATTGATATTATAAATACCCAAAAAAATATAATATGAAACTTTTAATGAATTAAACTAATTTTATAGGATAATATGATATATTAGGATTTATTTAATGGACTTTTTTTGAAGTAATCAATCTGTTATGAGTTTCACAAAAATCAACTATTGAATAGTGTCAAAATTGACATAAAAGAGTTCTTAAAACAAATATTATATTATTAATTGATATTAAATTCCTAAAAATCTAAGGTTCGGCCAAGAGACTTATATCATGATAGTTTCATCATTAATGTACCACTTAGGGGTCTCTTGGATGTATATAGTAAGTTTATTAACCATATTATATAAAAATACAAAGAGACATTGTAAAAGTGAAACTAATTAACTTAGAGTTAATACTTAATGATAAGGTTAATATAAGTACCCAAACCTGTCTAAATTCTATTGGTTGAGTGGTTTTCGACCTATCCCCACCTTAAACTTTGAATAATAAGCTTTGGAGCCATTAGAAACCGAATATGAATTTATTATAAATTAATATTTCTAGCTTTTCCAAAGGTTCCCCTCACCCCTCTTATAAAAGGGAACTCCTCCTTCTCATTTCTTCACACCTTCAAAGCCTTTTGGTTCGGCCAAACTCTGCCCAAATACCCTCCCAACATCCCTCACTACAACCTAGAGGCCTTAGTTTGATCAGAAAGCCAACCTAAGGAGCCCTTTTGATCAAATAAAAAGGAAGAACCCGAAGAAGAGGTAATGATTTCACCACCCTTCTCCAAGTTCATTTCTTCTTCCACTTATTCTTCCTTTGTTCTTACCATTCTAAAATAATAACTCTAGTATCTCACATATACTGTGATGTTATTATAAATATGGTACAACCATATTCAGTATTCTATCCACCCTTTGAATAACATGTCACCATACATGCGTACGTACGGACTACCGTCTCCACGTCGTGGTGTAATTGTTATTCAATATAATATTATTTGGATGGGTATAATAATGATGTGTAACTCATGTAAATAATAAATATAACATGTTAATGATTCTGTATATATGATATACCATCCATTTATATATTATTTTAATATCAAAATAATGATATTGTCGCTCGTGCGTACGTACGGACTACCGTCTCCACGAACGCGATGAGATTTATTATCCATCGTATCCATTCAAGTATAATTATCATTTGATGATTTAAAAATGATTTTTAAGGACTAGATATCATTCTGGATATGAATAAGATACAACAACCATGGCTTATGTAACAAAACATATAAAATAAAATGACTAAGTTAACTCCCGAAACGACGATAATTCTAAGATATTATTAACAAATCAATGTTAAAAGATCATATATGATATCATATTAATATATATGATTCTTGTATAATTTAATAACAAATATTTCACCATTATACAGGAGGTTAACCTACCCCAACCAAGGAAAAGTACAAGGTAAGGGTTTACTTTACAACCTCTTCATTATCCAAGGTTGTTTATACGTAATAATCTACTGGGATCTCTTTATCATCCACATCCATGTTTCTTAAAAATGCATTTCAAAACATTTTTACTATTTACTAGAATATGAGTTAAAGTCATTTATACCCTTTTTGACTTTTATAAGTGGTTTATAAAGGAATATTTCGGTCGTTTTCAAAACAAGGTCCTTTTTAACCTTTTCGACATAATTAAGGTAAGAATGTTTTTTTTAACTTATACGGCGGGTGCGGCTATTTTCCGCCGTTATAAAATCTTCAAAGCTTCCCCTACAAGCTTATAAGAATATTTTCAAAGAAAATGTTTTATTTTATATGGATCTTAAATTATTTCAAAATAAAAGGAGATATTTCTTTAAAAAGTATTTTGATTTCATCTATGTCAACATCCTTTGATGGATTTTAAGATTATTTGAAGTTGATTTATTATGATACAAAACTTCTATATTGTATTGAAGGTTTTGTGATATGTTTGACTGTGGATGTGCTATTTTTATACCATTCATAGCTTATGGTGAAAGTATTTACATTTTGTATGCTAGTTTTAATACGAATGTTTATGTTATGTTTAAACCTTTTCATATGGGAATGCATTGGACTTAATATGTGACGGGTGGAGCCCGCTATAGCTCCTCGATGCATCGGTAGGTCTCATGAGACAAACTAGTGTCTTGTCACAAGGCCTTGACAAAATCTTATTTGTAGTCTTGGCACGAGGCCTTGGCTATGTGGTTATGATAGTCTGGCATTATGCATTCCAACATTATGAAAGTGGTTATTGATTTTTGCATGTGATTATTTGATTAGTAGAATATCCATGTGAGTAAGTAAATGGCATTATTTCATTTTATTTATTCCATACCATGTTGAAAGTTCATGTTTGAAAGTCTTTTGTTTTAGTTATACATTTCTTTAAAAGTTTATTCTTATTTATGAAAGTTTCCGCTATATTGTTATCATTACTGGGCATTTGAGCTCACCCCTTTTCTATGTTTTATTTTTCCCAGGAAGTGAAGAAGTAAGTTATGAATGACCTGCAGCGATATTATGTGGGGATATGAGTGTGGATTATGGAGACAATATGTTGTAGTAGTAGTTTTTCATTTTATGATGTAATGTAAAACTTATGAATATATCTAGTGTTTCCAAGGCTACTAAACCAGTCGGTCTTTCGAGATTTGATCTTTCTTGTGATCATGCCAATGTTATGTAATAATGCACCGACTCTGGGTAACTGGGGTCGGGGCGTTACATGTCATCCTACAAAGATGATGAAACCAGTCACACTGTGATATAAGGTTTGTGGATGTTTCATTACCTTAGATGTACACCAATGAGAGGGTTCATTTTACTATGGCATGTTTCAATTAGGTGTGGTGACGATGGATGTGATGGATTATTTATGATTTAGCTCTTGATGTATCCCCTATCAGCAGATGGAGACCATGATTCTTGTATGGTAGAGGAAATAGGGTTGAAATAGTGGATTTTTTATCGAGATTCCATGATCAGTGATATATCACAATAATATATTAGTGATCTAATATTGGATCACATATTTTTCCCTCTTCCAAAAAATTTCAGAGTACATCATAGTATACAGTCATGTACTTCAATAGGCTATCTTCAGGGTTCATAAACCTTTTTCCAAATTCACATTATAGTTGCTGAGGTGGTGTAACACATGACCCTATCACCAAATTTTTACTATGTTTTTGGTGTATTTGATGTATCTCAGTTCAAAAGAAATTTACATGCCTCATTTCAAGATCTCGACTTATTTTTATCTGGGTGATTAGTGTAGAGTTTCCTAACTAAGTTACCTTGAATTGGGAAGTGGTTTCACTAGGTGTAGGTGAATTGAAATCATTAGAACATTTTCTAGAGATCATTGGTATGGAAGACCTATTTGAGAGCTCATTTTTTCCTTTATGCACATTATTTCTCTTATTATGATGAATTTACTTGAATGCGGGGAGAGTTTAATGAATCATGCTTTTTCATGTAAGACATCAGTATATTTTGAGGAATATTTATGCAGAGAGGATCCGAGATTACATGGGATTTTTAGGATTAGATATCCCGCATATGATGATATTAAATATATAATATTGAGCACAAATGGTTTTTTATTAAATTTATTTAACACTCAATTGAATTCTTTAAAGATAAATATAATACCTCATTTCAATCTGTTACATGGGTTTTACCAATGGGGGACAAAAATATTATTAGATCAGGTTCCTATTTGGAGGAGACCATTTGTGGGGTATTAAATGATGAATGATTAATAATATAAAAAACATAATTAATAAACATAATACCCTCACCATTTTTAAACATATTTAAAATGAATGGTAGTATCCCCTTTTCAATATTTATGATATGAGGATGAGAAAAGGATAGAAGTTACCGCCAAACCCCATTCCTGATGGTGATTTCTACCAAATCCTAGAGCAATGGAAGCCAGTGGAGAATTTTAACTAGGGACACAAAGATACTCCATGAGGTTAGAGTGTTCATTATATTTATTTCTAGATCCCCATAAGTGAATTTTTTAATTTTTAAGATCCCACTAATGAGTTCTACGGAAATCCTTATGGTTGATATATGTATTTTTTGGGAAATGGAGGGATTCTAGTGGCATCCAATGATTTTTAATTTAGAAATCCCAATCGAATGACAGGTAGCTCCAGAACACACATGACGTGTTCTTCACATTTAAAGATGATGATATTTTTGGAACTGTATTACCTATACAGAGGGTACTCATGTTGTATTGAGGAACAATCGCATGGTTGTGGACATGGTAAGGTGCACCATGTATGGGGAAATCATTTTATGGAAGTACATTGACATGTCATTTGTGCAAACAAGAATGTAGAAATGGAAAAATACATTGGATTATTAATGGCCTATATATACACATTTTTTTAATTGACATTCCATGTGTTGTGAGAATGCTATCCATGATATGTCAGAAAGGATAAACACTCTGTTGTTTAGTAGCGGTTACACACTATGAAATAAAATGTACACACTATAGAGATGGTATGTTTGAGAATGATATACTCTATAATACCAAATTTTGGATCGAATATGTAAAATGAGATACAAATAAAAGAGCGGGGTGTATTTTATTCTTTAAAAATCCCTAAGGATATTTTTAATAACCAAAACTCACAACACCTCTATGTTCTAATAACATGCTTTATTCTAGAAAATTTATTCCAGAAATGAAACTTAACAAACGTTTACAAAAAATAAGAATCTACCTTAAAGCATATATAATCTAACTAAATCGGAGTACAAGTATGATAAATTATGAGAACGTTATACATTCCTTAATAATACAAATGTAGCTGAAAAACTTGTTACAAAAAAAGAAACATTGTAAATATTTTAACCCAAAGAGATGGGAATCCAACAACCTTGGATAAAGGTCCCTTGATTTATACATTCAAGAATGTTTGTCTTACCCCCAATAGGGTATGACCTCGATAAGATGATCAAAGTCTGTCTAGCTATCCCCACAAGCCCTCAACTATCAGGTAGTTGGAACCTCTGTCTTCCTATCTCTGGAATCCCTCAATTGTACACAGCAAGAATCGGAGTTGCACGAAGCAAATCTGCATGAAGAAAATTTTGAACAAGCCTTTAAAATATTCTACATGAATCCTGTTAGTTTATAAGGGCCTCTCTCTCTAGAAATCACTTCAACAACATGTAGGATTATTTTTCAATGTTCAGTGTTAGTTGTTGTGAGCTCTTTCAAAACAACCCCTATTTATAGGCATGGTTCCAATGGTCAACTCCCTCCTCCAATCATCTCATTTTTCCTTGAATTTCGGAGGGACCTATACACATGTCACTTATACAATAGTTAGTGAGTAACTAAAAGCACGAAATCATTTTATAACAAAACAAGTGTAAGAATAACCAAAAACTGATATTCCGAATGTAAGTAAATGAATGTTAGAAGTCTATAGTACAAGGATATTCAGATTCTGTTTTGTATAAATTTGGAACTAGATATCTATAAAATTTTGGAGTCTAAATTTCAATCAAATTTGGACTCTGGATTCACAAGAATTCAGAACCTGAACTTATAATGTTCGGAGTCAGAATTAATGAGAATTTGGAGTCAGAACTCATAAGATTTCAGAGTCTGTATTCGGAGAACTCAGAGATAGAACTCAACGACGTTTGTAACCAGAATTCGTAATCATAATTGAGAGTGAGAACTCAGAAAGTTCTTAACCAGGATTCTAATTTAGAATTTGTATTCATAACTTAGAAGAGGTCATATCCAGAATTCATAATCAGAAATTGGAGTCATAACTTAGTAGAGTTCGTATCTACAATTCGTAATCAGAATTCGGAGTCAGAACTCATTAGAGTTCGTATCTAGAATTCTTAATCAGAATTCGGAGTTAGAACTCAGTAGAGTTCGTATCCAGACATCATAATCAGAATTCAGAGTCAGAACTCAACAGAGATTGAAACTAGAATTCGTAAGAAGAATTTGGAGTTAGAACTCAGAAGAGTTCGTATCCAGAATCCTGAAAATTCGGATTCTAAAACAGAATTCTTCATATCTAGGAAACTATATGAATCCTAGTTTTTGGTTTCAAACAGAATTTTTACACATAGAAAAAAATTATGATATGGAAAATGAAACATGGTAAGGATAAATTTCCTTGGGGAAGAAATTTTTCCTTATAGAAATAAAATAATTGTAAAAGATATTTTCCTTGAGATAAGGTGTCTGTGATTTTCAAAACAAGATGGAATCGTGATTTCATAAGGAATGCCTTATTGACTCAACAATCTCCCTTTTTTTTGAAAGCACAAACATCCTATTAAAAAGAATATAAGGAAATAGAAAAAATATTCTATAGTTTTAAAATAAAACATATCTCCTTTAACGTATGAACAATGGTCAATACGACTAACTCCCCCTTAGGATTTGGAACACTAAGGATCAAATTCTAGATTTATGAAATGAGAATTTTCATTTGAATTTGGACATATTCGTAATTAGAACTCCCCCTTAGATAAACTCCCCCCTACATAGAGATAGTTCTTATTTACTTAGAATTTTTTTCCTTTCAGAATACTTTTTCCATATCTCCCTTTGTGATTTTCAAAAAGAGTTTGAGGGAATGGAATAAAAATGGTACCTCAAATAATAGTAAACACATCCAAAAAAACAAGCCACCGCCATTTAATTATTATTGGAAGCATTAATACAATGAAAAATAGATACAACTAAAGATCAGATTTGGAACTATTTTGCTTCTTTTTCCTTGGGAATTAGATTCTTCACAATGGTTTTAAGCTTCTTAAGATCCTTGTGATCCACCTCTTCTTTCTTTTATAGTGCTTTGATCCAGTATTCCTGAGCATTCATGGCCTCTTATTTAACCTTCAACAATTCATATTGTTTCCCTAGTTTTTCTTGGATCTCAATCCGAAGATCCTTTTCTATTTTCCAGCATTGTACAAAATAACCCATCTTCCCATTCAGATCATTGACATCTTGAATCCGAGAATTTTGATCAAGATTTAACTTTTCAGAAAAGTTTTTTTATGGTTCTTGATTTTGTTGTCTTCGGTATCAAAAGCGTCTTTGACATCTTCTTGGAATTGATCATGATCTCTCAGACTTTTAACAATTTTCTTCGACCAGTTGGTCATTTTCGTGTAGGATTTTCTATGGGAATCATATTCGATAAGAAATTTTTTTGATCAGCCTCAATCATAACACATCAATCCATGACCAAGGATACAGAATCTGACTTCTGATTCATGCTATGCTGAAGCATTTGGAATCTAGAGTCAATTGTTGGAAAGATCGGAATGGTGTCCACTATATTCTTTAGAGAATGAACAACAAAATCATGTCCTAAATATGATTACTCCGAATTAGAAATTTTGATTAGAGATGATTCATCCTCTATCTCTACCAGCTTCCTCTTAGAGGTTCCTCTAGCTTCATTCTCCTCCAAATATCATTGGTTTTAGTATCAACAACCACTTTTTTACCCTTACTGGTTTTTACAATAGCTTCTTCACCAAGAGATTCATGCTCACTCCTAGAAAACTATAAAATTTTATCTTCATCAACTTTTTCTTTCTCACCTCTAGCCTCAATCTCTTTTGGATGAATAAAGTGAATATTAAAACTCTCTTCTTCAGAAAAATTATTCATTTCTTCTTCTTTACACTTCTCATCAGCTCCAAGAGTAGAAAGTTTTGAATATCCGACTTGAGAATTCTGGATTGAAAATTTCTCAGAAGCACATTCATTATCATGAAAGTCTTCTAATTTATTTTAAAAATAAGCAGTATTTTTAGAGATTTGAGCTGCCTAAACTTCTTCCGCAGCTTCATTATCATCTTCCTTCTTTTTGAGTTTTTCAGGAGACATGAATTTTTTTCCCGGAGTCTCTGGAAATTGTTCAACAAGGAACGATTTCGGTACATGGATTTGTTCAGATGAAACCTCAGTGGCCTTCAATAGAGATTATACAATCTCAGTCTCAGACATTTTCTTGTTATGTTTCTTATCATTGGCATGCTTTTCATGCTCTTCAGCAGTTGATTCTTTCAAAGGATAAGCCTCAGCAGGATCCAAACCAAACTACGGCTCTCCTATTTTATATTCCTCTTATCCACCCTCAATTTTGAAACAACTTCATCTGGGTAGGGTTTTTTCTTCTTATGTTTATGAGGTAGGAATAAAAATCTTTGGCCTTAGGGGTTTCAGCTTCAACTACTACTTTTTTCAAATTACAGTTCTACCCAGCCTTCATTGATGATTAATTTGCTTCTTTATTTTTTGGAATGGTTTCTGCCTCATCCTCAGGTAGATAATAAAATTATCTTTTCTCCTTGGAGAAACCAACCATCACTCTCTTGAGGGTTTCATCACTGGTCAATATTACTTTTAAATTCCTCGGCTTGGAACTATAAGTGATCTTGAATGATTCAAGACACCGAACTATCAGTTTGTTATGTTAGGAAAGATACATAATTATTTGATATTTCTAATTCCCATACTTGATATTGTTAATCGTAATGAGAATATGATTAATGAGGTTCACCTTCTTTAGGTTTACCATAATCTCTACGATATACATATCACTTTTCTCTAGGGTTTCCTTGTCAACCTTTCTCGGTATGATGAGACCTTGATCCCCTAACTGTATAATATGATTGTTGGTAGATATATGTGAAATATTTGCAGTATTTACATCAGTAAGTCCAAGGAATTATATAGAATTCACCTTCATGAATCTTCCTGGAACATTCGGCAACATGTGGGCGAAAAATTCGGCCACTCTTTTAAATGAGACCCCCAACAAGGTATCTGCCTTGGTGTAAGAGTGTTTGTACGTCTTTCTATAACACATAAAAGAGAATATATATGTACCTTCTTCCTTAATGGAGAGAAATGGTTCATAAAATTCTATGAGATGATCCAGATAGACAACATCCTGAGATCCAATCTTGGAAATAGCTACACTTTGCCATCCATTGAGCTTGATATTCTTGGAAATAGTAGAGTCAACCTTTTTGAAGAATTTCGGATGAACTAACCTATCCTTGTATATTTTCCATTACACAATTGCCTTGATAGAAGATATATCATGCGAGGGAACTTTGGTAGACATTCAGAATTGTGAACTTCTAAAAAGATCGGAATGGGATTTTGTATTGGATCGGAGCTTCGACATGCAAAAGTGTTGAAAACTGATGTGATACAACAATCGGGGGTCCCCTTTATATAGGCGTTGAAGCAACAGTTTAACTTCCCATTTGAATCCAATGGGTGAGAATTATTTAGATCTGATCTAATGGTTGAACTGATAGCCACAATTAAAAATTTGGTTGAATCACATCTTTTGAGGTTTTAAAAAGAAAACATTCAGATTTAAGAAAACTAGAATCCATGAAATTTTAAAAAAACAAAAGAAACTAACAGAAAGTAAAAGGTAATTACGAAAAATTCAAGAAAGAATCATAAATTTCAGATTTCTAGGACGATTATTCATACTGAAGAATAATTTTCTTGAAGAACTTTAGATTCCAAAAGACTTGAATACGAACAAGGAACTTTACTATGAAAATTTTCTAAACTAAAAATTTCCATTACGAAAATTTCAGATCTGAAGATTTTCATTATGGAAATTTCAGGTTTGAAGATTTTCTTTAAGAACATTTCAAGTCTAAAAATATTCATTTCTAAAACTTCAGGTCTGAAGATTTTCATTACGAATATTTTAGATCTGAATATTTTCATTACAAAAACTTCAGGTCTGAGAATTTTCATTATGGAAATAAATTATGAAAAACTATAATATGAAAATCTTCAAAAACTTTTAATTGTAAAATTTGAAAAACATCATTACAGAAAATATGAAAGACTTCATTACGAAAAATATGAAAAGCTTCCCAGTAAATTTACCCCCCCTATAGAATGGAGATTATTACTATAAAGAGATTGGTTCAACATGAAGTTAATTGAAGAGGATTACCTTAGGGTTATCATTCCTAACTTTTCTATACTGTATTCAAATCTCTCAGAGGGTAATGATTTTGCGAAAATATCTGCAAGTTGATCTTCTGTTCTGATAAATTGATGAATGATGTCTCTTTTTAATGTGTGATCCCTAAGAATGTGATGTCTAGTAACTATGTGCATTGCACGGGAGTGATGTGCAGGGTGTTTACTAAGGTAAATGCCACATGTATTATATTAAAAAAAATTTGTGTTGGTGAAACTCATACCATAGTCTGTGAGTGTGTGTTGCATCCACAACACTTGATCACAACAACTTTCAACTACTAAATATTCAACTTCGGCAGAGGAAAGTGATACTGATTGTTGCATCTTGTAAGACATAGAAAATATTGAATCTCCTATGAAATAAAAAGTTCTATATGTACTCTTTATATCCATTATACATCCACCGAAGTCAGTATCTTAAAAACATTTTAAAACAAAATCATTTCTAGAAGTATAAAAGATTTATAAATCCATGGTTCCCATTATGTACCGAAAAATTATTTTCACAGCCTTTAAATGAGATTCCTTAGAATTTTATTGATATCTTGAACATAAGCATACTGAAAACATTAAGTCTGGATGACTATCTAGTAAGTAACGTAGACTTCCTATCATAACTCTATATGATGTTTGATCTACTAGTTTCCCAGATTCATCAAAATCAAGTGTTTTTGATGTACCAATGGGAGTACTTATAAATTTATTGTTGTCATATCCATACTTTTTAAAAAATTCTTTAATATAATTATGTTGGGATATATAGTTTACTACTATTTTTTGAGAAATTTGAAAATCAAGGATAAATGTTAACTCATCCATCACACTCATTTCAAAATCATATTTCACTAGATCCTGAAAGTAATCAGTTAAAGATTTCTGAGTTAAACCAAATATAATGTCATCAACATAAATTTGAACATTAAATTTTTTTTTCTTATCTTTATTTATGAAATGGGAATGATCTGAATTTCCCTTAACATAGTTATCTTGATGCAAAAAATCCTGTGAGCCTATCATACCACCCCCGAGGGGCTTGTTTAAGGCCATACAAAGCTTTGGTAAGTCTAAAACCATGATCAGGATGTTTTTTATCTTCAAAACCAAGAGGTTGTTTTACAAAAAAATCCTCCTGAACATAACCATGAAGGAAAACACATTTCACATCCATTTGAAAATGTTTGAAATTGAATAATGTTGAAAAGGCGAGTAAAATACAAATAGATTCATGTCTAGAAACTGGAGCAAAGGGTTCTTCAATTTTTATACATTCATATAGATTATAACCTTTAGAAACTAATCTAGATTTATTTCATTCAATAATTCCATTTTCATCACACTTATTTCAGAATACCCATTTTACTCCAATTACAGAAGATTCATTAGGACTTTCAAACAAGGTCCAGAGTTTATTCCTTTTGAATTATTTTAGTTCATCTTGCATGTCTTTAATCCAATCATCATCACCTAAAGCATTATCAATGCTTTTTGGTTCTAATTATGAAAGAAATGCTATATGTTCTAATTCATATCTTAAGGAACCTCTTTTCCGTACAGGTTTCTTTATATCACTAATGATGTTATCACTAGGATGATTCTTTAGAATCAACTAATTTGGGTTTTGTAAAACCGATTCATCAATATTGCGTAAGAAATCCTCTGGGGTAAATGTTTCAGAAGTATCTTCTTGAAAATTTTCCTTATCAGAAGATTATTCTATCAAAGGATGATAATGAGTTTTTGAAAACACATCTGAGGATGTAGGTTGGGGTCGATTAAAAACAAAAGTATCAGTTTCATCAAATTTCACATGCACTATCTCTTCAATAGTACAAGTGTTTTTTTGATAACTCTATAATCCTTAAGAAGATGTGGAGTAGACTAAGAAAATTCCTTAATCATATTTTGGTGCAAATTTATGTAGATTATCTTTAGTATTCAGAATGAATAACATGCATCCAAAAACCTTAATGTAAGAAAGTCTAGGTTTTCTACCAATCCATAACACATAAAGTGTTTTATTAAGAAAATGTATAATCAAACAATGATTTGTAGTATAACAAGTAGTACATATAGCTTCAGCCCAAAAATGCTTGGCTACCGAATACTCACTCAATATCATTCTAGTTATCTCTTGATGATTTCATTTTCTTCTTTCAACAACACCATTTTTTTGAGGTGTTCTAGGTGATGAGATGTTGTGATTAATGCATTTTCTACTACAATATTTATCAAAATCAGAATTTTGAAATTCTCCTCAATGATCACTATTAATAGTTTTCAATAGAAGGTTCTTATCATTTTTGAATTGGGCTCTAAAACTACTAAAATAAGAAAAATCTTTAGACTTCTATTATAGAAAACAGACCCATGTATATCTAGTGTAATCATCAACCAAAACATATACATAGTAAATTCCCCAATGCTTCCAGTTTGTCTAGTACCAAAAATATCCATATGTAGTAGTTGTAATGCGTCAGTAGTTGTGACTTCACAGACTGATTTACAACATGATTTATGTTTCTTTCCATATTGACAATGGGAAAAAACTTTTGAAGAATCAAACCTTAGCTCCGGTAAATACTTAACTAATCATTTCTTAGAAAGTTTTGCATAAGTTCCTAAGGTTATAGTGTCCCAATATTCTATGCTAGCATCAATAATGATCTTCCATTACACTAATTCATGGTAAGACTTGGCTCATAAGGTCTTCTATGTTTAGTGTGTAAGCATTCTTTTGCATATGGGTAGAAAGAAAAAACTCTTCTTTGGAATTGTGTACTTTGCAATTTTAATTCTAAAATTTAAATGGTAGCCTTCGTCACATAATGGGATTATGCTAATGAGGTTTTTGTTAATATCCTTAACAAATAAAACACTTGAAATCAATTTTTTTCCAATAAGAACAATGTTGCCTATACCAATAATTCCTCACTAAGCATTATCTCTGAAAGTTACATTTCCTGTTTTTGTCTTGATAATCTTTTCAAAATAGTTTTTTGTTACCAGTCTTATTATGTGAACATCCACTATCCATTTACAATTTATTATTATTGGTACCATCTCTATTTTCCTAAAAATAAGAAAAAGTGAGATATTTGGAATCGAAACTTTCTTAGACCCTTTATTCTTGGAAAGAAAAATTTCTGGAACCCACTTCTTCTTAGAAAAATTGGTTTTATAAAATACTAATAATTGGGTTTTGTTTAGATAACAATTCTTTGCCCAATTTCCACCACACTAACACTTATTGAAAAAATAATCACTTTGTGGAACAAAGTAATTTTTATTAAAAACAGGTTTGGAACTAGTATAACAAATAGCAGATATTTTCCTTAGAGGTCAGATTTGTGAATACATTTTATCAACATTTTCCACAACTATGGTAAGGTTTTACAATCACTTACTTGAGGAAAAGATTTCATATTTGAGTCTGATAACCATGTTCTTTCCTTCATAAACATATTATTTTGAACTATATCTAGGCTTTAAAACATCGTTCTTAGAAATTACGTTTTCTAGATCTTTAGAATGTTTATTCTTCTCAAAACATACTTCCCCATGATTTTTCGAAATATTGTCAAAATCATCATTTTTCATATCAAGATCACTAGAAATATCTCATATCTCCTTAGTAAGAATAGTACACCTAGATTTTTCCTAATCATGTTTTTTCATGAGTTTTGAGTTCTTAATCTCATGTTGTTTGGAAAACCTAGACACTTCTTCATAGGTAGGTAAAGTATTATCTTCATCAGAAAAAGATTCTTCATATAGAGAGTTGTAGGATTTACTATCATTAGTATTAAAAGAATCATTGGTCAATGATTCCACATTATTTACCTTAGCCTTTAAACAATGATTTTCGATAGTTATTCTGGCTATTAGACCAAGATTCTTCGTTCTAGAAGATTCATAATCTGAAGATTTATTTGAAGAGTATTCACCACTGACACTCCAAGTGTCATTAGCTTTCAAGACATTCTTAGCATTAGCCTTGTAATACTTCTATTTTGTTTTTCTTAGAATTCCTTTCTATACTTTCTTTTTTCTTAATCAAAGGACAATCAGGTCTTATGTGTCCATCTCTCTTGCATTCGTAAAATGTGACTTCTAAATATTTTTTATCTTTCCTTTCCTTTTTCTTATATCTGGATTGAAAGTTCCTCTGTCCAGCTATCTTGTTCATCCTTCGAGTATGTTTTTCTAATTCTATTTCTGATGATTCACTTCCACTAGATTCAGAATGGACAACAACATTCTTAGATTGGGATCTAGTAACTCTCTCAGGAGTCTTCACTTTCAAATGATTAGAAGTTGTAGTAAAAGAAACACTTCCATTTCCATTCTTCATTTTTACATTTTCAACACCTCTCTTAATTCTAGAATCATGTTAAAGAAGAGTTCCAAAGAGTTCATTAAGAGTAATTTGAGTAACCTTTCTGTTCTCATTAATAACAGTCCTCTTAGATTCCCACGCATTAGGCATTATGTCTATGATCTTATCAACACGAGCATCATCATCTAATCCTTTATCACCCATTGATTGTAAACTATTAAAAATATTCATGAATCTTTATTGTACCTTATATATGGGTTCTCCATAAGGAAAATTAAAACATGATATTCTTCTCTAATCATGGATCTACTTATTTCAATGACATTGGAAGTTACAAAGTGAGTAAATTCAAGATTCTTCCATATAGAATTTTCTGCCTCACAAGATGACATTTGGCTATATATGATTCTATTCATATAAGAAATAAAAGTATTGCACACCTTATAATTCAGCTGATATTCATGCTTTTCGTGATTTGTAAAGGTAATAACTACTTTATCAGGGATTTTATATCCTTCAGTATGTATAACGAAATTATCAACACCAGTATTGATAATGAATGTATTAATTCTATCTGTCCAATAATCATAGTCATTTCCATCAACGATAGGTGGTCGGGTTGGATTAAGAATTTCCATGGAACTAACATTGATTCCTATCATTTTAAAGAAATGTTTTTCCATAAAATCTTGTTAATATAAAATGTTCATAAATAGGAAAAATATTCCTATGAAAGAAAAAAAACAAGAGTATCTCTAATAAAAGAATGAATCCAAACTATATGAGTTCGAAAAGTAGATTCCGAAAAAGTATGAATCTAGAAAATATGATTCTGGAAAATAAATTCTGAAAATTAACAAGAGGAAGAGTTCCCTTCTGAATCGAATCATGGGATTAATTTAAAGATAATCAATCCTCTGATAACAATTGTTGTGATGGTATGTCTAGAAATGATACACTCCATAATACCAAATGTAGGATACAATATGTAAAATGAGATACAAATAAAAGAGTTTTTGAATTATATTATTTAAAAATCCCTAAGGAAATTTTGAATAACCAAAACTCACAAAACCTCTAAGTTCTAATAACTTGCTTGATTCTGGAAAAGTGTTTCCTAAAATGAAACTTAACAAAAGTTTAGAAAAAATAAGATTCTACTTTAATGTGTATATAATCATACTAAATCAGAGTATAAGTATAAGGAAGAATGAAAAATTTATACCTTCCTCAACAATACAAATGCAGTAGAAAAACTTGTAACAAAATAAGTAACAAGGTAAATCTATTAACCCAATGAGATGGGTATCCAACAACCTTGGATAAATGTCCCTAGATTTATACTTTCATGAAATTTTTTCTCACCCACACCAGGGTAAGCCCTCAATATGTAGATCAGAGTCTGTCTTGCTACCCCCACAAGCCCTAATCAATCAGGTAATCGGAACCTCTATCTTCTTATCCCTAGAAGCCCTCAATTGTACACAACAACAATCAGAGTCGCACAAAGAAAATCTACATGAATAAAATATTTAACAAGCCATTAAAACATTTTGCACAAAGTGTCTGAGTAAATATGAGCCTCACTCACTAGAAATCACTTCAACAGCATGTAGGCACAGTTTTCAAAGTTCAGTGTTAGTTTTTGTGGGCTCCTTCAAATGATCCCCTATTTATAGGAATAAATCCAATTGTTGGCTCCATCCTCCAATGGTCACATTTTTTCTTGAATATGGAAGGGACCTGTATACGTGTCACTCAAACAATGGTTAGTGACCAACTAAAAGTAGGAAATCATTTTATAACAAAACAAGTGTATGCATAACGAAAAACTAATATTCAGAGTGTAAGTAAATGAATGTCCAGAGTCTATAGTACAAGGATATTATGATTTGGTTTTGTAGAAATTCAGAACCAGAATTATATAGAATTATGGAGTCTGAATTACAAGGAAATTCAGAGACTGGATTCAGAATAATTTAGAACCTAAACATACAAATATTGGAGTCACAATTCTTTAGAATTTGGGGTCATAACTCATAAGAGTTCGGAGTCTATATTCGGAGAACTCGTAGTTAGAACTCAATGAAGTTAGTAACCAGAATTCGTAATCTGAATTTGGAGTCAAAACTCAGAATGTTCATAACTAGAATTCTGATTCCGAAATCGGATTCAGAACTCAGAAGAGTTCGTATCCACAAATCATAATCAGAATTTGGAGTCAAAAATCAGTAGAGTTGGTTTCTAGAATTTGTAATCAGAATTCAGAGTCAGAACTCAGTAGAGTTCATATCCAGAATTCGTAATCAGAATTCGAAGTCAGAACATAGTAGAGTTCGTATCCAGAATTCTTAATCAGAATTTGGAGTCAGAACTGAGTAAAGTTCCTATCCATAATTCGTAATCCTTATACGGAGTCAGAACACAGAAGATTTCGTATCCAGAATTCTAAGAATGCGGATTCTAAAATAGAATGCATCATATCTAGGTAACTATTTATATCTGAGTTTTGGGTTTTAAACCAAATTTTACACTTAAAAAAATTATGATATGGACAATGAAACAAGGTAAATATAAATTTCCACGGGGAAAGGGAATTTTTCCTTATTGAAGTAAAAAATGGTAAATGATATTTTCTTTGAGATATGGTGTTTGTGTTTTTCAAAACAAGAAAGAATCGTGAAGTCATAAAGAAAGCCTTATTTACTCGACACACAATATTTATAATCATTGTGTGTAATGAGAAAAAAGATGTGACATGAATTGGGTATAGAGTTAAGATAAAAAACATTAATATCCTTATTCACAATTTTTTCATGAAGGGATCATGACAATGGAACATTTTATAGATATATGTCATGTACTCCCTTGAAAGAGTTATCCTTGACACATATCTATATATAACACAATGAGTGACACCTGTGAGTAGTGCATCCTAAGTAGTTTTCCATGTTCATTGTGACAATGTACATGGCGTAAGAATTAAAAATTTGGTATGAGGGTATGCTAGTGGTATGATACTATTAGAGACACCCTGATTGGAACCAAGTGGATGATTTTCCTGGGTGGGTTCCTTTAATATTCTAGGGTGGAAATAAGCCATGTGCGCATGATTTTGAACCTTTAATTAATGATATTTACATACATTTTTTGTATCCCTCTATAAATCCTATGGTGGATCATCTATCATAATATATTCTTATGTGTTGTTAGAGGTATAAACATGAACTTCCTTTAATCGAATTGATCACATACTTATAGGGTTTTTCTAGTAGGGTTCACACTATCATATTCTATATGATCCTCTATATGGTGGGTAAGTGCATATTTGGTTTATGTAATATCTGAGTGATCTCGTGATTGATCACATATTTGAATTTCATACTTCACCGTCTTGATTTGGTTTTTTGTATCGCCTACTCAATATGAGCGAGATCTACCATCTAACTCTTATGATATCTAGAGTTTGTGATTGGGTTTATGTCATGACCATGTGGTATTGGGAGTGATAAACAATAAGTGGGTTGAGATATTTTGGGATACATTTTCTGTTGTGGAGTCCCCCATATGATATGGGTGGGATCCTTTTTCTAAGTGGCGAGATCATATTGGTTGCAGTGTGATGTTCTTCACAGTGATTCTAAATGAGCATGTTATCTCAGATTGATTAAATTAGAGATATACAGGTTATGCTAATGTCTTAGTGATACCTCATTTGTGAAATCTATCTGATTAGTTCCATCATGGATTTAAGGCCTATACTCGATTGTTGATATCTATTGGATGAGTGAAAACATGGATATAAAGGATCATGGAGTGATTAGTCTTTGATGATAGATACCTTATCTCCTTTATGAGAATCATGTGGTTGTGTTTATGGTTTAGTCCATGGTACATAATGTCTCGAGAAAACATATTTGGGATATTCTATGAGTCCTTTTAGATATTCTCATATTTTATTTTCATAATAGTAGGTGATGAGATAATTCCTCTTGTATAGTTGAGGAGTGGTCATGTGGTGTTTTTGATTATCTCTCACATGGGTTTCTGTACCCTCTATCATTTGGTTGACTGGACTATTGTATTTTAGTTTCTACCTTATATTTTTGGGTTTTGAGGTTCAAAATTGGTATTTTTGTACACACCAATGCACATGATCTACCCATACACATCGTGTCTTATTTATATGGAATTACTTTTGATAGAGCGCTTGGAGGACCCATAGAAAGAAGTGAATAGTGAGATAGATATACCGATGAGTGTATCAGAAGTTTCATCTGATAGAAGTCCCATCATAATATGCTAGATGAATTCATTTAATAATTCATGGTGGGATTTTATTTTTCCCATTTGTTGATTAAATTTTTTTTTGTACTCTCATTTTTGAATAGATGTATGCATGAAATTTAGTATCAATTTTATTATTATATCTAAAATATTTCATGGACATGGATGTGTCTGTGTGCATACATGTTCAATTAGTTAAGGTCTCCAAGGTTTTTAATATCCTTACTCAGTTCTCCTCTTTATTCCCTGATCAATTTGAGGCTGTCAGGTAGTAATCACAATCGTCTCTTATTTGTCCAAGAGGACCCCATTTGGTCTAGTCAAGACAATAAATGATGTAGTCTAGTACTAGTATTTATATGAATGGTAGTACCTTTGAATCTATGAATAATATTTTACTCTGAATTTATGAACCTATTAAAAAAAAATATTCAATTCTAATACCATTGAATGACGAAAATAAATTATAACTAACTAATATATTTTTAATTAGGTATTAAAAATGATGTTTGTAAAAGGTTATGTATAGGAATATGTTAAAAAATGGTAATGAATAGTTATTTTCTAAATATAGTATGTCAAATCATTTTTCATGAAGTCTATAAATAATGAAAGGGGCTCTTCTTCTTTATTTTTCTTTATTGTGATATGATTAATATTCGTATAAATTTTTTATTTTCATGCTTTTTTTATTTTTGGTCTATTGCTTCTATCATAATTTTTCATGAAATATAACTGATCTAATAAACATTGTCATATTCAAACATTTTTGAAATTAAATTTCAATCCAAATAATGATGCAAGGTGTTCTTAAGGAGAATTTATTTAATTTATTAATAGTGATTTCTTTTAACTATTATTATTAAAGGATTATTTTCTCAAACATTGTGATTTATCATATTAGTATTCATATTTATTTCATAGGGTGTTAGATTGATTGAGATAATTTTTTATAAATACAGATAATGTCAAAAATAATTCTCATTCGTTCTAAATGAGCTCGTTGTATCCAAAATAAATATTCATTATTCCTAATAATATAAATCGTTCTTATTTTGGAATTCAAATATATTTTTTGTTTCATAATAATTAAATTTATTTTTACTACTCCACAAATTAAATATATATCCTTATTTTTAGGATGTGGGATTGAATAAAATAAATATCAAAATATTAATTACGATTTCTTATCTGATGTCAAAATTTTATCTTCTAATACATATTTGGGATGAAAGAAATTTTTGTGTTTTTAAGGCTCTAATATTTGTATTTAATTTAATGTGGTGTTTTAAAAATGATCTCACATCACTCTTATGGAAATGAATTCTCAATGGGATTCGTAAATTTTTTTATTTATGAAAATTTTTTGATGTGTTTTCCCAAATCTATTTTTATGTGTTTTGTTTAAATTTACCTATTTAGAAGGATTAAATTTGATTGATTTATGTTTTAAAATTAAATTTTTTTTATTAATTATTATTTTTTGGGTTATTTATATTTTGGTATTGATTGATATATTTCATAATTTTTTTGTCAAACAATTATTTAAGGTTATGAAAAAAATTTCCCCCACTATTGGTAAATGTTTATATGATGAATGATTTATTTCATGTGGCACACTTATGAATAGAAATTAATGGATAAGGTCTTTTTTCTCCCTGAAATGATATTTTCAGGTATTTATATCTCATTATTTAATGATGTTAGTAATTGAATTTTTTCCCCAAAATGAATGGTGGAATGTTAGCTAGTTCACAATATGAACTATAGAAATTTTATTTACAACCTGAATAGGGGGAATTTTGACAGTTCATAAAATGATTCCCATAGATTTTTTTAGTTCACTATGATATAATTATTAGGTTATTATATCTATATAAAGATTCTTTTCTATACTATGTTCGAATGGAATGTTAAATTTCTATTCCATATGGGATTTATTATTATAGAAGGTTAAATATTTTTGAATTAATATTATACAGTCTATTACATTGTTACATTTTTTTCATTTGATATTAAATGTCCTTATATAATTAATTATATAAAACTCTTCATATTTCATGTTCTTTTTAATATGATATTTCTTTTTTTTTTATAGTTTATTAAATGCTTTGAATCTTACCCTTAATCACGGGTGATTAGCATTTCATCCCACTCCCTTATATGTTTTCATTATTTGTGTTATGTGAATGATTATAACATATGATAAATCTATAAGTAATTCAAGTGTAGTTCCTTTTATGAGAAATGTTAATAATATTTATAAAAAATAATCCTTATGGAAAGAGTTCTCAATGATCTTAAAAATTCCATTCCCCGGATTATGTGTTTATTATGAGATCTAATGTTAAAATTGTTGAAATGTATGTGTGGAGAGATTCGTAGATCTCATTTTATATTAAATATTTTGTTTTTATAATGTAATTTTAATTATGGATCTGTATGTGTTGGCCTACGACTTCTCAAACTGTATTGATAGGGTTTGGAATGTTTTTTGTGTGGGGATGAGAAACTAGTTATCCGCGATGTTTTTAATTTTATTTATTTATTTGTACATTTTGAATTTAATTGAAATATATAATAATTAAATACATTTTTTAGAAAGTATTTAAGATTATAATTAGATTATTTACATAATGACATGTCATATTTGTGTAATGTTTATATTTCTATTTGTAATATCCCAACATGAAACACCGTGTCTTATCTAGAGTGGCATATGGCCCTATGCACACCTCCCCATATGTAAGAGAATATCAACTAGTAGTGAGAGTTTTTATCCATATTGGTGGGTAGTATTCCCTCAATATCATTTCATCATGTATAAATTAATAAAATTAAATATAATACATAATCAAAAAATTCATTTAGACACAGAAATATGGTGTAATAGTTATACAAAAAATGAGAAGGTACAAAAGTTGTAATCCAATCAATATAAGATATGAATAAGGTAAAAATTAAATAAATAGTAGTTCATATAGATTATATCTTGATATAGTACTGGCATTGTACTCTTTTTCCTAACTATCCCTCCTAGTTCCCTAGATCTTTTCCCGATCTTCGAACATAAAATCTACAAGAATACAACAATTCCTAAATCGGTGTGAGTTAAAGACTCTATAGGACACCACCAACGAGTCCTCAACCCATGTGAAAATAATATATAAATTTTTAAATAATGACATATGTAATTGATAATATTAATATACATCATTACTTTTACTGAGTCATTGTGCAATAAATAAACTATTGAGAACCCCAACCCCACCTTGTTTGGATGATTAAAAATAAAGATGTTAAATAAGCCAAACAATATATAGCATCATGTTAAAATTTATGAAAGAATATAAATTTATTTTTCATCATGAAGGACCTGGATTACACCTTATTCATTCACTCACACAACTCAAATGGTGTTTTTATAAAAAATTCCTCAAATTCAAGTATGTCGATCTGCATTTGTTGATACTTTTAATAAAATATTTCCCACACATGTTTAAATACCATATCATTATTATCTAAGTAGAACATTATACACAACCATCTATAGATATATCCACACCCACCTTTAAGCATGTTTTGACAACATCATGTAGGATAAACATCCTCTTATAGACATCACTCAACAATGATATCCATGATCACCTTGAAAGGCCTTTGGATAGCAATGCACAAACCATAAGGGTACACCTAATCATATTGATGAATAAAAACATCAACATGATATTAAAAATAACATGTAGTTCAGGTCATAACAAGAGGAAAAATTAAAAATTTGATATAATGATAGGATACACAGATTAAGGAAAAGTTATAATAATAGAATATTAATGGCCACTCGTACACCCTTAGTATAATTATAATAATAATGTATAAATATAAAAATCTGAATATCAATACATTTATTATATATATGACCCCAAATGGTAATTAAATTCCTACAACATAATTTTGACTTCAATATCTAGGTCCCTTGAATATTTATTCAACCGAAAAATGTTTTCAATCTAACAAGAGTACTATCTTCCACCAAGGAATCCTATAATGAATATAATCTAATATTATAAGGGTTTTGGAGTAAATCATGGATAACAAGAACATTATTGATACAATTATCACTGGAGGTTATTATTCTATAATGGGGTTCTCAATATAGGATTAGAAAGGGTTGAGAATGGTTCTATTGATATATGAATGGTTCCACGATGCAAGGAAATATGATGTGGTGTAGAGGAGTATGGAAAACCAAAAATATAGTGCAAGGTGACTAATAATGGTGTATAAATTCACAATAAGGAACTACATTAGTATATAGTGTAACACCATGGAAATTGTTTACTCTTAAATATGATCACAATATCATTGGGTGAAGTGTTTTGGAATATATAGAACCATAAAATCAACCTCTGTATCACAAGGAAACGATTTTGGAATTGATTTTTCACTACATCCCTTTATATCTAAACAAAAAATTCCAAATGAATATGGTGGAATACTTTTATACATGGGATCATTGGAGGATAAATTCCATATGAAGAAAATATATAATGCATCATTAAAACCCCATCATTAAATTTAAAATTCATTACCTAAATTTGAAAAGTAAATAAAAAAGTTATTAATCAGTTCCACAAGAATAGTTGGTTTGACACTTATTATATATGTGAGGCAAATAATGACATATGGAACGGTTCTTCCTTCTACAATATAGCTAATTGTGAATAAATAAGTGTAACCCCCATTAAATAATTACACAATAGAAAAAGAACTTTATACTACAATAAGAAGTTTATTACAAATCCTATAATAGAAAAACCACTAATATTATGAAGTTAGACAAAACATATGTGGTGGGTTCTTGTGATTTGTGGTGTCAAACCTTCATTTTTGGTAGTAAAGATTCTGAAAACAAACATAACACATCCAAAGTATCCCAAATCCCACATTCCATTATCAAAACACGATATAAAACAAAAAATTGAGAAACACTTCTTCTATTTGAGGAATATATATTTTTAAATCATCTAAATTATTCACTTATTAATGGAATAAAAACCTCGAGAATAATTTTTAAGGTTACTAATAATACAATAAAAGACCCATATCTCAAACATCTGCCTCATAATCACAAGTCTCCCCATGGATCCACCCTTTATACAATATAATTTTTAGGAGGGTTTCTATCTATCCTTAGATGACATTATTATTATAGAATAAAATGCACATCTAATTCTCCACATGAGATGAATATAATTCTAATTCAATTTCCTCAAATTCAATATCAAGTGAAGCATTGGGTTTTTAACTTTGAAGATAGGAAATGTGGAACACATCAAGCATGTGTTGATAATGTTTATGAATATAAAGATAACAATGTATTATGCCAACCCACTTGGTGATCTCAAAAGTTTCCAAAAAACATGGTTATAGCTTTCGATTCCTCAGAATATATATGTGGCCTATAAAAGGTGTCATTCTCAAGAAAAAATAATTAACCACATCCCACTACAATGGTCTCCGCCAATGTATGTTATATGTTCTATTTCCACTCAAAGGTATAATCAACAGATTTTGAATCAAATCCACTATCAAAATGGTACCTAAAACCAAAATAGGCCCCAAAATTGCCCTATCACCCACTTCATGAGATAAATACCATGAAAGAAAAAACCTCTTATATATACATCATATAGATCCATCTTAATTGATCCATTGTAAATACTTTTGTCACAATATCATTAATGATTTTATTATTATATCATGTTCCATAAATGATTACAATTCATGATAGAATAATATCAATGAATATACACATAATCAAGTTGGACTATCCATCAAACTGAGGATAGTACATTGCACTCAATATATGAGTAGCTAGGAACATTTACAATCATTTCCAAAAAAATATAACATGTTTCTATAAAAACATAAATGATTAAGGGTACTATATGTAATCATACGACCTCATATATATAAATATATACAATCCCACCCACTACGTGAATCACTTATATTTTTAAATAGTGGGAAATAATTTGTTAACCAATTGACAATCACCCCAACACCATATAGACTCCTCAGGATCATAAGTACACTATCATGAATTACATCATGTTTTCCTCTAACATACACTTAGGGATTTTGGATTATCTACAGAAAACCACCAAGATATTAGTTATCCACCATCTCTATTTGACTTTTTAGACATCAAGAGATGAACTCATCAATGTCACACTTCATCCAAATACACCATAACTATCACCAAAAGTCATAGTAAATCTACATTTCTCATTGATATATATCCAATATAGCATCATTTTAATAATTTATGAGCTACTCTCTAATGAATGTAAATACTTTTAATCTCCCAGGTACTATGATGACATTATAATCGCTTAACAACCATCCATGCATCAGGTCACCACCAATATTATTATTCCAGGTGACATAAAACTCTAAGTTTGACTATATTTTATTATTCACCTAGTCCAAATGATAATATAAAACCCCTATGGGTGAAACATTCATAGAACATCAGTTATTTTGAATCATCCATCCTCTTATCCACTAATAATCTCTTCAAGTACAATTTATCAATTATAGGGAACTCACCAAGTAATTTCTCAAGCTGTATCTTTTGTAAAAAAAGAATCAATAATGAATTTATCATTTCATATTGTATAATCCAATTTGAATTCAAACCTCTAATTTTAATATACTAACTACCCTTCACATGATAGTGTGTGAGGGTATAAATTGTGAGGGTATATCCCTTGGGTATTTTTTCAGATATACTATTACATGATAAAAAATGATTATTTTATTATTAAATAACAAGGAAATATAAAATTCAATTTTACAATTAAAATACATACCATAAAATAATCCCCTTATTCATTGGAGTCTAAAAATGTCTCATGCCAATCCATTTATAAACTTATACATAATGTATGAATATTTATCCCTTCTTCTCCACAAAATAAAAGATCATGTCAGTTTTTCTAAAATTATTAAATCTAATTTTCTATAAGGGTAAAAAGACTTTTTTAATTTCATATGTCTCATGAATATAAAATTTAATGTCAAATTTATTAAAAAAATATGTAGAAATGTATATTAAGTAAACCATTGTAAAAATAAATTTATATGCTTAGATATTTTTCCATTTTGGACTCTTATAAAAGATCATTCACCTAGTAAACGATGACCCTACAATTAGTGTATATTATACTAATACTACAATGACACTGTATCACCATGAAAATCCTAAACTATGTGGCATTTGGTCTCGTTGAGATGTTTTTTCCACAAATTTAAATATATCTGATTTCTCCCCATCTTAGAGTGCATGTTTTGGTATGCATGAAATCCCATGATTACTATTCTATAAACCATCATCTTCGGAGAATAAATAACGCTATAAATAATGTTAATAAATATATGTTTAATTTCATTGAAAAATTAAATTATTATAGATATAAACTTAAATTTAAAAAAGCATACACAACTTGGTATCCCTACGCCAACCTCTGTCATTTTGACAGATGTATTCTACCTCAAAAATTTAATTTACAAATATATTTGATTAAAAATAATTAATTTTAATAAAATGTAATTAATTTATATATTTATAAAATTAGGTTACAATATTTTTATGTAAATTGATCCTGTATTTTTTTGAACACAGATGAAGGTAGTTGAATTAAGGAAAATGTTTCAATATAATAGATAAACATATATGTACATACAATATTATTAATTTAAAGATCTATATATTTTTAACTAATAAATAATAAATAAAAAATTTTAAAATTATGAAAAAGGATTAAAATATTTTAATCAAATTCGATAAAAAGATATAAATATTATAAATGAAACAATTCAATAAAAAAATAACAAAAAGAATTTTGAGGTGGATAATGAAAAATATATTAAAAATATTTCCTTAAATAATTATGTGTGTAATATGGTTTCATCCATATTTATTAAAGATGAAAATTCCATAAAAATGACTATTTTTTTTATTATTTTAATTTTATAGTCCAGAACTAATGTAATAGACAAAGTAACCACCCATAAATTTATATCATCATTATATTCATCATCCTCATCCAATTGATGTTTTTCACATGGGATGCGATGGAACAGAAGTCATTTGATGGATCAAAAACATGAACAAATTTCATTTAATGTGCATCAATGATAAATGGTTCCCATATTCAAGAATATATGCTCAAATCAATGAGTTTATGTTTATACTCATCATGATTCAAACCACTATTAATATCTACCAAGTTTCACTTAAATAAATTTAATATAAATTTTCTATAAAAATTTTATCATATCATCCCATGAACTAAAAAATATTTTGTTTGTAAGAAAATTGAATTTTATCTTTTTCATAAGAAAAATAAAATGGTTCAATGATGGCTATTACCCAACTATTTTGAATTTTACCATTTTCATTAAATTTCTATAGGTAAAATTTTCAACCATTAATATCAAATCCCAATATGATATGCACCTCCCATCCAACTATTTAATTGGTTCTGATGTAAATATATATGTTTTCACAAACTGTTAAAATCATATGAACTGTCTTTTTTATGATTAATCTTCAATAATTTTTCATTTAATTATAGGTATCTTACCATTAATCCATCAATATGTGATAATAAATATTGATAAAACTCATCTTTGTTGTTTAAAATGAATAAATATTCCTCCATCACTTCATCACATGAAATAAAAATTATCTTTAAGACATGAATCCCTTTAACGTCACTATACAGTGTCAAATAATGATATACATGGAGACCAATTTGTTTCAGATCATAAAAATAGTTACTACATAACTCAATCACCTCTTCCAATATGTATCTCAGAATAATAGAGTCCTCCTTTTGATAATTATTTTAAGAATATACCTTCAAAACATTCATATATTATTCAAAATAATACATATATGGAAAATAACAAATCCTACAAATTCTTATATCATTCAACCAATAAATCAATATATGACAAATTATATCACAAAACATAGGTGGGAAATACATTTATTATTGAAAAATTATGAATATAGCTTCATTATAAAAAAAATTAATAGAAATTGATAAATGTATTTTCTATAAATGGATTTGAAAAATTAATATTACCAAAGTATTAAATTTAGGATAGGTATGAGAAATATACCAAAGAGTGTGAATAAAAGCATATGTTTTCTCTATTCATGAAATTCATAATATTTAAAATATATTAACTGAAAATTAATCCACACACCATAATTAGCCCAATTTGAAGAAAATACATTGGATACATTAATTACATACATGCACAGATAATAACTAATATTATCACTCTTGAATATTATGTGACTAGCCAGAGATAAATATATTCTATTTCTTAACACATTTGGAGGTAAGTACAAATATATTACCATTTATATCATGTCTAATCTATTACAAACACCATATTTTCAGTAATTTTATGTATAAAAATATTCTAATAAAACTATCAATTATATTTTTCTTCACATGAATAACACCAATGTTATATACCATCTCAAAAAATATCTATAAATGTAAGTCATATTACATATAATATATCGTATACAAATTTTTTATGACCAGAAATTGCATTCTTTGCAAATATTAAATCAATATATTTCTACCTTTTTAAATATTATTCATCCATGAATGGTTATGGGTAGAGATTATATTCTTGTAAATTGTTAAACTATTTTTTCAAACTGAGATAAAGATGACCAACTGTGGAAAATCCTTAATGTGTTATGTACACTATCTTTCATCTATTCATTAATAGATAATAGGATGCCTTTTATTTACAAATTGAATATTATTTATTTTCATTAATATTATATCCTAATATGTTTCTATTTGTATAAAATACATTTATAGTCAAAATTATCCAAGAATACAAAACAAAAAACTATATATTTTTTGAATCCCAAATCAAAAAACATTCATATGATCAATGTTTTTAATCAAATATCATTGTTGAAGGATATTTTACAATATTGTTTTTATATTTTTTCCAAAAAACATAAAACTCATCAAAATTATTTATTTTTTTATTCAAACATGTCTATGGATACATGGTTTAGAATATTAAAAAATAGGCCATGAACTATGTTGCCTACTAAGATTCCAATATGGATTTCTTCCATCCATTCATAGTCCGGATATGAGATTTCCATGATCACTACCAAAAAATATGATTTTTTATCAAATATAATTTAATATGGTTAATAAATAAGACGAAATAATTAATAATTAGCGATGAACACATTTTTATTTCATAATAGGATTTTTTTAAAATTAAATTTAGAAATAGACACTTCAACTAATGAATTATTGGAAGGAACCAAATTCCTTTTTTAGGAGGATATGATTCTAGAATCTGAAAATGAATAAAAGTTGAATTTTTTCTAAATCAAATAGTGTGATATATAAAATTTAATATATATATATTCCTTCATATACAAAAATTATCATTATAGAAAAATTGTATGTTTTGATACCCTAATCCAATTGGGATAAACAATATTTTCCCTCATAATTAGAATCAATATTCTATTTTCCCATTGGAAGTAGCTCTTTTCAATGTTCAAGAAACAAAGATGAAATTTTATCACGTCATCCATTTCAATTCAATCAATTTAACTAATAAAAAAACTACATAAAACATTATAAATTTGTTAGAACCATAGAATTATAGTATCTTAGAATCTCCATAAAATCTATAAAAAGTTATTTTTTCTCTATTTTTAAATTCTTACCACGTTAATTAAATATTTCATACGATCCCCTATACCATTTTGAAAATTTTCATCATTTTTATTTGTAGATTTTTCTTCATTCACCATTACATATCCAAAAAGTATAATTATGGATAATTTTTTTTAAAATAATACAATCCTCTATTTCTGTGATATTTATCGTATTCATATTCGAGAACATCATGGATGGGTAGAAAATAAAATCATATATTCCGTAATTCCATTTATAATACTCCCAAAAATCATCAACTAATTTTTCGAATTCATGAGTGGTTCATTATAAATTCTCAAATTACAATCTATTAGATACCTAAATCTCAATATCAATGGAAAATATATTTAAAAAAAAGATCAAAAAATATATAAATATATAAATTTAAAACATATTAACATATCATCTAAATTTATATGATTTAAAATAGACATATGTGTTAATGTTATTTTTCTATCATTGATGTGGATGGAAAATTAATTATTTTACTAATTAATATAATTAAATTATTTATATTACACTCTTGAAAACTATTTTAAGTTCTTATGTAAATATTTAAATTAATATTATTTTATTGAATCTTAAATTAATTATTGAGATTATTCTATTCAATTCAACATTCAATTTTACTTGTAAAAGGAACTAATATCAAATTTTTGATATTTGTAAGTAATTGATATTTATATATGATATTATTCTAATTATTCTATGCTATAAAAATTGTATAAACATACACATCAACTATGATTTGGGAAGAACATGCTCATTGTTGATATGTGTGAGTATGTGTTGTCCTATATGAACTATATTAATATAATTTTTTTTAAAAAAATTATAAGAATAAAAATATTTAATATAATAAACAAATTCTACTAGAAAAAAATTTATAATAAGAAACATTTTTCACATTAAATGAAAATAAAGAAACCAAATGAAAATAAAAACATTAAAAAATTAAGTAATTAATCAAATTATTAGAAAAAAATTAATTTTTCATTTAGAAAATATAAAATTGATATTTTAGATGTTGATAATGTTACATATCTACGAAATTTCAATAATCTCAACATCATTTTGATGAAACAAAATTAATAACGTGAGAATAAATAAAAATATTATAATAAATTAAAAAGGAACCCATAAAAACCATAAACCATGATTATGTATTAATCAAATTAGATCGTACATCCTAAAAAAGGGTGAATGATGGATTATTGATGAGAATAAATGTGATAATTTATTGGAATTCTACTACATTAGATAATCAAATGTATTGGAATGTCTTAGGATCCCATCGTGATCCATCATCCAGTGAGATAGAGATATAGTATCTAGAGTGAAAAATTGAGGGATTATGGATATGTAAATAACATAAAATAAATTTTAATTTTACTCATCATAATAACAAATTAGAAACACTTATTAAAAATTATGTTAATGTGTTTTTCATAAAACCAATGTAAAAAATATTTAAAATAGATATTTTTACATCAATATATTATTTAACCAATATTAAATGTTTAATTTAATATATTTTATAACCTATTATATATATACTATATATTAAAGATTAATTGAATCTATTTTAAGATTAGTTTTATAACAAACGACTATTATTAGATTCATAATAAATTTCAAATTTTGTGTTTTAAAAACCGAAATCGATACACTGATGCTAAAGCCTATAGTTTGTCTAATGAAATAAACTAGATAAAAATATTTATGTGATGAGAAAAATTAAATATTGATTAATGATAATCATCAATGATGATGGAATCATATTATGGATAAATAAATTGATGTATAAAAATTATTGAAAACATGATATAAACATAATTTTATATTTACATGATGGGAGTTGTCATTAACATCCTTGACATAAAATTAAATAAAAAATGTGAGTAAATTTTTTTTCTCTTATATGAAGTATGAGAATGGTTTTTGGAAATATTTTCATATATTAAATTGTAATCTATATTCAAAATATTTTTTTCAAAAATAATTCAGTAATAATGAATTTTTAGAGAAATCATATATTTGAAATTAATAAAGTATAATTTTATGTTTCTTTAAAGTTATAAACATTTGACCATATATTTAGTTTATATTATGTATCTATAAAAATTATTAGACCAATTAAATATATGAAATCTTCACATAAATGAATATAAAAACATGTTATGTCATTAGAGATACAGATTTTGTGTTATTATATTTGAAAATTAAAAAACTATAAATTATTTAAAATTACTAACATAAATTATGATATTAATAATATGATTTGAAAAACCACATATATGGTGAAATTTTTATGATTGAAAAAAATTAGTCCAGATGTTATAGTAATTAAATTTTAAGTAATTCTCTATGTATAATGTAAAAGAAATATATTATGGCGATTCATGATTATACAAAATTTATTTGATTGAAAAAATTGTTGTATGAACTTATTAATAAATTAAATATCCCTATATTGATTTTATATAATTGAATGATTATAAATAATCTAATAACTAATACAATAGAACATTTTAGTAAAAAAATAACGAATTTTATTATCTTATTATCAAAAATATTGTGGATGATACAGATATAAAGTTTGATTACATTAGAGAAAATGTGAACATAAATTCTATATTTATAAAACAGTTAGAAAATATAGAATTTAATATATATTAGTATATATGAGTACACCAATAACCTGCATCATATTTTAGTTGTTTTAAATTTACTGTAATCCTTATATGTATTTGTTATATTTTTTTGTTAATTATGTATACTAATTATGATTAGATGATTTTCTGTTGGGTTTATTTCCATAGGGATATATATATATAGGATCATAGAGGGGTAAATATAGGAAAATATAGTTCTTATTGTCTAATGATTATAAATTTCATATACAGAATATTAATATTGGGTATATATGATCCCATGGAAATTTTTTATCCATTTTCTACTATTATGTAAGAGAAGAGTGGTTGATGGTGTGTCCAAATTAGGAAAACTTTTACAAACTCTTTGTTTATTATATATGTATGAATATTATTTTATTAGAAATATAAAATTATTATAATTTAACTACTTTTACTGTGAAATTAATATTACATATATTAATTTATTATTTAATTTACCACAATCCCAAGTATCCATAATATTATTAAAATTTTTCTTATTTTGAGTGTTTTGATATCATTATGCCCATTCGAGAAACTTTTATGTTAATGTTGTAGCATATGTTGTATATTTAAAATATGGATGCATTTATTTTTATGATTACAATTTATATTGTTAGATAAGGATGAAATTGTATAAGTCCATTGTATTCTATAATTAAAAAGAGGGAAATTATAAAGGACGTGTCAAACATTTACATATTAAAAACATTGTTTTCTGCCATTATTTTTTATAGTAAACATGAATCTAGATATAGATATTTTATATAGACAAAAAAAATTTATTAAAACAAAAAATTCAATGTCCACAATGAAATGATCATAATATTTTTTAATCAGCATTATTATTTAAATGAAAGAATATTTTGAGTATAATTTGAACTAATGGGAGATTATAAACTCATAATTCAATTGAATGTTAATAATAAAATTTCATTTTTATATGTAACTATTAACTTTTTTATTTCATGTTGGAGTTAAAGTTCAATTTTTTAGTAGAAATGGAATGGCAAATATTTCCAAACACAATTTAAGGGATTTTTGAAGTTTCCAAGAAAATAGATATATATAATTATATTAAATAAAATAAAATAAATAAACTATGTTTGATACATATAAAACATCATTAGATATAATAAAAAATTAAAATTAAAAAATTTAACATTTCATATGGTCATTCAACATGAATACATTAATTATTTGTCTATTTTTTCACAAATACATGGATTGAGTGATGTGGTATTACTAGAAATTTTACAATGTAAAAAATATATAGTTAATATGTTATGAATAATTTAAAATATGTACCATTTGGAGGTTTCTCATTCTAATAATAGGTATTTATTTACCCTTTTAAATATTTTTTATTTAAGACTTATCTGGGTTGTGTTCCGTTGTAATTTGGAATCTTTTGGAGGATTTCTGGGTAGTGCACATTTGGGGAATGGCAGTCCAAAACCATATACCCACCCATATAAATCAAATAACATCAAAAAATTGTGGATTTCAAGGTTAGATAACTATTAAATAAACCACTCTCCCACTGAGGAGAAACTATTCACCCAAGATTGTTCGGGTTCATTGTTAGAGAATATGATTCATCTTACCATTCATACCATCTATGAAGCTATGTGTGTAGTTATTAACTGTCCAAAAAATATAAAAACTCTTATACCCCACAGTTTATGTACTAAATCACCTCACCTAGTGAAATATGGTGTTATTTTCACTTGGATTGTAGGGAGAGGATTTGTAGGCCCTTCAAACTCTGTTATTTGTGAATTTTGGATCCCATTGTTGAAATCATCACCTCCCCGGTTTGGAGGTTATCTCTCCTTTCCCATTGTAAATTACTTTTTTCTACGTCAAATTAAGGGATAATGTTTTGGGATAATTCTTAATCCTTCCTCAGTCAGTTGGTCTATTTTCTATTTAAAATACTCTTAACCATGATCATTTTTATTTTGTTATACTTTTGTGTTTCCAGGTTTTTAAATTTCATTTAAATTATGAAAAATATTTGATACAAATGTAATTGTGAGAACCTTAACGAATCCAATGATACATATTCAATATGTATAGACTAGGCATGATCAAAACCCATGGGGCATGATAATTTCAATTAAGTGATAATTCATTAATTAAAAAATATAGATGAATGGATATATGTATTTGAAAAAAATCTTTGTTGTATGTTTTTATATTTGTATTTAAATGGTTTATTGGATTACCCTTGTAGGATTAGTGATATGGGTAACTATTGATGATGAATAAATTAATAGATAAATTCTCAATTTTCCCCTTATGATGAATTGAATTAATATATTGTTGTGTTTAAAAAATAAAATTGTATAACTTGGTGTAAATTGATAAAAATAAGGTCACTAAGGATGATCCTGAATACATATCATTATGTTATAGTGTATATTGAGTTTGGGAGGATTTAAAGATTCTACGTGTACCCTTGGGGTTTTGAACTAATTCTCTATGTTCTTTATTTATATTTATATGTGAATTTTAACTATCAATTTTGGGTGAGTTACTAGTGATCCATGTTCTCATGGGGTTCCATATTAATTATGAAGGTCATCAATGTATTATTGTAAATTGATGATATAATAACTCTCTAAATATCATTTACAATAGAGCCTCAACAGATGCTCCAGTGTACCAAATGAAATTGGTATTATATTGAATTATTAAATCCTATAGAAAGTGTAAATTGTAAAATCAATATGTTTTATAGTCCAGACTCCATCATGATCCAATGTAATGATGTTATTGAATAGAGAATAATTAATGTAAAATAATTTTCCTTTTTTAATTTTATGATTATTTATTATACAATAACATTCACTATTATGTAATTTATATTACAAAATATTCCATAGGTTTTGGACTACTGAGTAGTACTTACACATTACATTGTCCTCATAATTGTCACCAAAATAGAATTCAAGTTTTTTGGATACCATATGTGAAAGATCACTGTATTAGATAGATGAGTCGGGATTTTGGAAGAATCTTGTATAATGGAACAGGACATGATTTTTGGATCCAATTAGTAGTTTTTTATTTTTTATTTATTTTTATCTATTAGTAAACACTTCATACATTTCTAGTGTGAAATGTTTATTACATTGGATTCTAGTCATTTTCCTTTTTTTTATTCATCATGTGACACTTGTTTTTTATATTTATTATGGTTGATTATTATTAATTTCATTGTTTATTTATTTGCAAAATATTACTCTAGAAAATTGTTTATTTTATTCCAACATATTACATTTTACCTTCATTTATATTTTGAAGTCTTTTCATATAGTGAGGTGAGCTTCAATTCCTGTGTCTATCTTGATCATGGAACCAATATATAGAACTGAGGTCAGCATATTAAAATGTTGTATAAGAGGTAGGATTTATATCCCTTTTACACTTCATACTTTTTTGGAATTATATATAGTGGACTATGATAAGTCAGACCGTGGTCATGCGATTTTTTTATGGACTAGAATGCCTATATGTGGGGGATTGTTAAGAACATATGATGTGATATTTATTCATGATTATTTTTGTTAAATTTGAATGGTATTTAACCTTGGGATATGATATTGTTTTGTGATGTTACATTTTATTTTTATTTTATAAAATGACCAATAAACCATAATAGGTGTGTGTTAATACATCATTCTAGGAACTCATGAATTTATATGACCTAAATCATACTAGGAACACCCAGAAATGTTGATGATGAGTGGTTTTTGGAAAAATAAAATTAATTATTATTTTGGATTAATCATAAATTAGTGCTTCCGAATAATGAAATATTAATGGTTAAAATTTATTAAATGTTGTAATTTGTAATTCATATAATTTGTTATCTAATAATAACCATATAAATATGATTTTTTACACGGTGTCATCCATGGACCATGTTTTGGATGGTTTAGGGAAGTGATATGGCTTCAATTTTGACTATGTAGAAGTATATGTTGTATAATTTGTTTCGATCTTATGTGAATTAAGAAAATTTCTAATGTGTTAATGATGTGTCAAGTTTATTAAGTACTATTCTTAGAATTATAGAGCCATGACTCTCCTATGATGATTATTTCATGGATAATAGGAGGAGAGAACTAGAAATATGATTCTAAATGTAGTACCTCAGTCATTGATAGTTGTAGATTAAGTAGAGGTAGATAAGTTCCATGAATAAATTTTTTACATTGTACAGTTCATGGAACGAGACCAATTGTACGCTGTGCGGAATATGTCTAACCAATCCTTGGATTAAATGATTCAGCACTCAGTTACCTTCACCAGAGAAGGTGGGCCTTAGGTATCCGAGTAATGGATTGAGTTAGTCGAGGTAATTAATAACCATTTAGTGTTTCCTATTGAAAATTGATTCATGTTGTATGATTATTTGATATGAGTTCAATTGAATTATTGGTTCCATTGTTAATAATGGAGATGAACAATTATAGAATATGGCATGGAATGCAATTTATGGGAAATTATTAGAAACTATTAGCAAAATATGATAAAGAAATAGTGGGAAGTAGAGTTCTTAACATTGGTATAGTGAAATATGTAATTGCTACACTACTCTAGTCTGTTCATCTATTTCCAATTCACTTTTTTATCATTGGTAGGAGGTATTAATTTGTGGCAAGATTCATTCAGGACTAATTTAAATTTGAGAATATTTACCAGTATAATATAATTTAATTGAAGTGGTTTAATGCAGTAGTTAATTAAGATCTCATTTTTAGGGGAAGCTAAAAGAGTATTGCATTAGAGGACAAGTGGTTTATTTATGATAACAATGGGTAACATATTATAAGAGTATGATGTGTTATGATGACAAAATTCACCAGAGAAGTGGTAAATATTACTTCATGGGGGAATGAATAGTTACATAGAGTAGTTATCAAATGTTCATCCATTTCTGCCATAGGAGGGTCATGTTTCTACATAATTTTTTTTAAAACGTGTGGATTTTATATATTTTAGTAATACATTCCACGTATAGTGGTACTTTATGAACCCATGAACAGTGAGTAGGGATAATTTAGAATGGAAAAATATTGTACTAAATATTTTTCTTGTACCTTATACTAGTAACATAGATAGATAACTATTATTCATTCTATTTGGGTTGGATGATGCGGTACTATGGAAAAATATTGCACATGGTGGATAAGTAGTGGAGTATAGGGAGCACGAACAGAAGCACAAGGTAGAGCGGCATGAAATATACATGATGTTCAAGCTACACATATCAATCTCGAAACTAGGTAGTCAGTAGTCAGAGGAAATGTTCTAATAAATATTATTATTTTGTCTTATTTTTTTTGATATTATGGCCTCAAATTCTTTCATATCTCTACAATATTTGAACAATATGAACTTGTTTGCAGAGTTTATAAGTGGAGTTATGGTGATCGTCACACAATTAATTTTATATTTGATGTAAATGTATCAATTCATTGTATGTCCGTGTGAGGTTGGTGAGTATAATTTCATTTAATATCATTATATACTACAACTTTTGGGGTTTTACTTGATTGTAGTTATATATTTTACGGAATACTATCATGCTCATATCAATTTCCAATATAAGAGATTAACTTTCCAATCTCTTGAGAATGATAAATATATACGTTGTGTAGTTTGGGATATCCTGGGAAGTGTAATAGGGCATGTTCATTAGAAAATGTGGGAGATCACGGAATTTTTGTTATAATTTTGTTTGATGATATGGGTGTCAAACCAAGTGTCATTCGACCCATAGTGGACCAATTTTATGACATAGTTCCTAGAAATTCATAGTTATGTGAACTTAGCCAATTTTATTAGATTAAAATTGATCATATTCATGATGCAGAGCATGTTTATATTCCACCTTAAGTATAAATCTAATATGGTATAAAAATATTAATATATATCTGATCTTTTATACGAAAAATCATTTATCCATCTAAATATGTTTCTTAGTTTTCTCTAGATATGATTTCTAATATGTTTTGTTGGAATTTTGTTTTTTGTGTTGATTACCAAAAGATAATGAGGATGAATGTCCAGAACCAATACCACCATATATATATTGATGATCTCTTTGACGAATTTATTGGATATTTTTTAATTCTCTAAGATTGAATTGAGATAAGGTATTTCCCAGCTTAATGTAAGAACTTATGATATACCAAATAATTATTTACAAATAAGTTATGAACTATGAAATTTCATAGTGATGACGTTTGGGTTATTGAATGCACCGACTATAAAAATGTTCATGATGAACAAAATATCTCACCCATACATGGAAAATATTATTCTTGTCATTAGGATAAAATCTGGTTCTACTCCAAAAATCTATATGAACATTATCATCATCTAAAAATCATACTGAGTTCACTAAGAAATTATAGGATATAAATCATTCTAACTATAAATAAATTCTATATTGATAGGTAAAATATCTTGGATCACATAATCTTTGGGGATGGTGTTCCAATAGACCTATAGAAAGTAGAAGTTGTTTTCTATTTGGTGAATCTCCTGATTTTTTATCTAATAAATTTAATGTATAGTGTACTATTATTATATATTTATCTAGGAATTTTTCTATTTGGAAACATCACATTTTAGATTTTCTAATAATGGGGTCATCCTTAAATATTCCACAACATATGAAGAATATTTCTATGAGTTCAAGAAGAGTTTGAATATTATAGTTAAATTGATCCCACCCAATTTTGGAAATGGTTATAACAATTTTTTTGATGAATTTGGGATTTAAATTGGGTATTATTGACGTAGAGTGATTGATTCATGGAATATGAATAAGGATAGTTGTGAAAAATGAGTATAATTATCCTACTCAATAACTATAGTTTGTTATAATGGTTTATTTTGTAATGTATTTGATTTATTAACTGTTGGGAGAAATTTTTATTATAGATAATGAAAAAAAATTATTATGTTATATCTTTTTGTAGTGATATTTCAATCAATAAAAGACAAGATGGGTTGAGTGTAAATAGTTGTTTGAAATTGATTTGGTCTATAGACCTAGGAAGGTAAAAATTCTTTCCCGTTCATTTTGATGGAAGAATCAATGTCAGAAATTAAATGATTCTATATTTGTGTGGATGATGTTGACCTACTATCTTAGATACATATAGGGAATTATGGGGTCTAATAGTAGATGATTGAATTGTATTTATGAACTTATTCTAAAAAGAAGTTTTCAAGAAGAGGCAATATGATGATCCAGAGTGCTTGACATAGATAAAAATACTTGAAGGTTGTTAGTAAACTCTCAACTGTACAGTAGATGATGATGAGATCATCTCTATCATAAGCTATTTGATTATGATAATGTACGTGTCAGAAGATTTGTTGCTTTATTTTCTTGAATCGATGTTCTTAGTGAATCATGTTATGACTAGTATGTATCATTAACATTGTATATAGTATTTGTTGTAGGGAATGAAATATGAGACAATAGGGTTTTTTTGGATTTATGTTACACGATTAAGTAGGTGAAGATTGATAATCAGTGACCTAGTTGTTTAATAGAATTATATCCCATTCTATAAGAAAATTGGGTCACCATTATCATAGATTTTGTGATGCATATTACATGGATAACTTAGAATAATTACATGATATGTGTGATTATTGATAGGTTGGAAAAATAATCCCATTTACTTCCTATTCAAAATCCATTAACAATTTATTAGTTAGAGTATATTTTTGTTTTGACGACAGTTTGTGTTCATGGGATTACAATGTGTATAGTATCACATCACAAATTTCAAATTATATAATTATTTTACAAAGGATTTAAAAAGATTTGGGTCGCCAAATTCTTCAGATATATGTTTTTTCATCCATAGAATGATGGAAAGTTAGAGGATGTTATTCAGGATCTAGAGGAAATGTTTTTATTATGTATCCAGGATTTTGGTAGAAAATTAGATAAACACATTTCACTCCTTTAGTTTTACTATAACAATAGTTATATGGAATCTATTTAGGACGAACCAAATGAATCGCTTTATGTTGGGTCATATTGATGTACTTTTTGTAAAATAGAGGTTAGTGAGTCATAGTTTTACAGACTGAGTCTTATAAAAGAGTCATAAAATAATGTTTAGTTGATTAAAAATCATATGGATACAACTCATATAATAAATAAATATATTTATAATTTTTATTGTTTGAGTTTTATTTATAGTTTAAGATCATGTATTCACGTTTGTTTCACTGATATTGGGACACTATCGGATAATTTCGGAGGAAAGTTTGGCACCCAGGTTTATCGGTACGTTTAAAATTGTAAATAATATTTGACCAGTGGAATATATATTAAATCATCTAATGTATTATAGGGGTATGTATGTAATTTTTTAGGTTTCATATATTTTGTATTATCTACCAAACCCTTATCACTTTATCAACATTGATGATGTTGAGCTTTGGGATAATGTTTCCTTTATATAATTTTGATATACGTTGTGGGTCACAATGATAAAATATTGTGGGGAAATACTATAGTAATATATTTTCGATTTTGAGTTAGGGTTGCGTTAAAGAGGAAACATGGTAGAGGAAGCTGCTATGCAGTCCTAATGGGTAGATCATTTCACCACAGAGGCTTATTTATGCTTGGGAATATGACTCGAGTGTGAGATGTTACAAGGTGGGGATATTATAATATCCCAACCTTTTAAAAAATTATCAAAATCAATATAGGTATCTATTTACCATTTTTATCAAATTTTCACTACATATATTCTTCGTTAGGGACATGAGTGTTTTGGATGATTTTGGATGGTTTCTTAGCACGACACAATTAGCTCAGGGTTTTCCCAAACTGTTTCCCCACACATAGAAACAATAAATCCATTGATAGCGGGGTATCACATTCTTGTAAGATGATTAATCAATCCAGGATCCCAATATAGAGAGACCATAAACTATATACTATAGGTGAACATGGTTAGGGAACCCAATTTGTCTAACTATATGTACCTTCCAAGAAAACATGCACACCGTTATTAAATTCTCTAAAAATTTAATTAATGTTCCAGAACCATTAGTTTATATACCTAATATCAATAGTCATCCTAATATATCATCCCATCATCATTGATAATTATGAGTGAATTCTTAGGCTCTTCAAATCCATTTTTTTAATTTAATATCAGATAAACGAAATTGACACCTCTCTAGTTTTAAACCAATATCTCCTACACCATTTTAAATTTAACAATTGAACAGTGAATTTAAGGTTAGGGATTGGTGGGAGTTTATTAATGATATTGTGGTAGGTAGAATAATTACTAATTTCCACAGTCTCGATCATGATATGATATATTTATTTTTAATGTTTCATTTCGATGTTGAGTAATTCCTTTTAAATATGAAAAACAATTTAATTCTTATGCGAGGGATATATCCATCATAAATCTCATTAGACCGATTTGAGGTTATGATATGTTTGATGATGTGAAGACATGGTTAATTCTCATATCCTTAAAATTATAAATCTTGAAATGTGAAAGAGTATAATAATTTTTATATGGAATGGAACCACATACATGTTCCTTTGTTTAACAATATTATATAAAGGGTTGATTGGATTAACCTCAAAGGGTTAATGAGATGAGTAATTATTGATCATAAGATGATTAATGGGGGGATTCCCTTCATTTATTTAATGTGATGAAATTATTGATTCCATTGGTATGTTCCATAAATGAAATTGTGAACCATTTTGTGAATGATTGATAAAAAGATCACTGATGAGAGATGATAACATATATCATTATTGAATTATGGACAAAAAGATCTAGGTGAGGGTATGATTATCCAACTGTGCATGTGGTTATAAACTACTACTCTAAGAGCATAATATATATATATATATATATGTGAATTTTTACAAATATTTGTTGGTGGGTGATGGATTCTTCATGATCCCTTGTGTTTTTATATTGATTTTGAAATGTCTCGACCTGAGATCTACTAAAACGGAGCCACAAGCTTGTGGGTCACATGGCCTCAAGAACACTTCTCCATATGCCAGAGCCCTTAGTCTAGAAATGTGAATCAAAGGTAATAATGTATAGAGAATATACCCCCTTATCAGAGTGGCACGGTGGATATAAAAATTAATCTGAAATAGAAATAGATTTATATTAAGAAAAACAATTGGGAAAAAGAATACATTTTAGCTATTATAATAAATAAATTCTACAGGATAGGATATATAAAAATGATGTCATGTATCACTGACAAAAAAAGGGATAATGACGATAAATAGTAAATGAACCTTTAAAATTCTATAAGAAAACACGAAAAGATAAAAATATATAACACTAAAATCGTGACCATACACTTTGTCCTCTTATCCCATATTACATGGTTTCAATAAATTGTTATATCATCTTTGATATGTATCATTCACATATAAAACCATAAAGAGATGAATTATAATCAGGTGCCAAAAGAATACTGAGCAGGGTGTGTGATAAAGATCGTATTTCACCACAAATGGTGTCTATAATAATATAATCAAAGAGTATAACAAAGTATCATTCATGAATAATGAATAATAAACAATACTGGATAGGTAAATTCTAGTTAGATTATGTGGAAATTTGATAACTCACTAACACTAACATCATGAACATTGGATGAAATGATTATGATCAATTCAACACAATTATTTATAAGTAATACTATATTTATATAAAATTGGTATACATATTTATACACTGTATAGTTATGAAAATTTAGAGGCATACTCATGGATAATAGGTGCTAACCGAACCCATGGAATAACTCAAGAATCTATAAATAGCCAAATTAGATGGTGGATCTGGAAAGGGTAATATCCTTGGATCTCATACGAATGAAATAACTCATGATTATAAATTGAGATAGTGGCGAAATTCATCACACCTAAAAAAATAATAGGAATATATTATGCCATTACCATTTTCCATGTAAGATAAATACTGTCAAATGTCGTTCCCATCACCCTAGGTAAGGGATCCTAAAAAAATATGTATAACATAACCCTTAAAAATTGTTCATGGACCATTATAAATGGTATAATAATAGTAATCATAATGTATTTCCTTTAATAATTAATAATCACATAACATATTCTATATATGGGTGTCATAATTCATTTCTATAAGAATAAATTTTTTTATGGAATTCTTACCACTACCAACCAATTTAATTAGCTATTATTAATTTATTAATTATTTAAATTTTATTTCAGGATGAAGAAAAAAAAATTTAGACGGTGTTTTATTCAATTATAATTTTCAATAAAAAAGTGATATTAACAAAGGGAAACAAAAAAATTAGTGGAAATAAATTATTACTATTTCATCTAATAATTATAAAAGAATATAAGGGCATGATCTAACATTGTTCAATTAATTTGAGATATAAAAACACATTTATGGAATCCTAGAGAAATGATCAAAAAGATGAATAATGGAGAAGCTATTAGAACTCCTAAAAATTTAAGAATAATTACTATACCACCTATCATATGTTTGTACTGCTATCCACTTCCAGTGATAGCATTTGATTCATTATATAATGGTATAAATAATAAGAATGTTATAATTCCTTGAAAATAGTACATATGAGATGACACCAAAATAATGCAAGGTACGGAAAGATAGACTATGATAGGAAGAAATATGATTTAGGGGATTACCATTGTTGTCCCAGTATTATTGAAAATGATGAAATTAGATATCAAATTTCGGAGTTATCAAAAAACCAATAATAGAGAAGGGGGATCATGGGAGAGGAAAATGGTGGCTATCCACTATAGAAGGATGAATATAGAGAGTGGGGGTTTTAAATATTTTTAGGGAATATAGTAAAATTACCCATCAAATAAGGGGTCGTCTGGTTTGGCCACATGGTTTTCCAAACCATCTACCAAAAAATTCCCTGAACACCACTCGCATGTACCAGTCATAAAGTTTGACAAGCAGTGTGTAATCCATGTTAAAATCGCTTCAAAAAACACTTCATCCCGCTCAAGGGAGCACATCCTGATCGCACTACTATAGAAAAATCATACGACCACTTATTTTGTATTAAGTTCCATACATGGTAAGGTTACATGGTTTTCACTAACCATTGTCTAACCATGATGCATATTCTTCCATTATAATTTATAGTTTTATAGATACTAAAAAAACCTCAAACTCTAATGAGATATTCCAAAAGACTTAGTGAATGTTTATCAAGAAAAACACAAGGAATTAAACAACAAAAAATAATGTGTACCTTTGTGAAAAGAGAGGCTTTTACAACATATCATTTCTAAAGATATCATTCTAAGGGTAAAGTGGGTACATATATGGACATATCTTGTTAGTAGTAACATATGTCAACCATCACTCCCTTCCATCATCGTATAATAGGTCCTACTACTACAACACCCAATAAAAATTGGACTAAAATACCATAGAGTGTTTTCACACATAGATCCATGAAATGCACTAGTTACTCATCAATTGTGAAATCTCATAAAAATAAACCACATTAGGTTGTAAAATATAGTATGAGTCTTGATAATAAAGGTTTAGAGGAGGAACATGCTATACGTCATGCATAGACATGTATCTATAAGAATGAGTTAACTTATCATTCCTTTGTATGATCCTCTCTAATATATCAAAGGGTCCTATGAAAATATTCCAAAAAACACCCTTACTATTAATAAGATTATTCCAATAACTCTAAAATAATGCATGAAAACCTAATCCCTCACCTTGAACTCAAGATGCCATCAGTGTTGATTGGAATATGTATGCTTCATAGAAAAAGATTCCAATAAGCACTTACTGATTATCTAGGCCTACTCTATTGTCCTTTAAACATGATGAGGTCCATGAAAATCTGAATCACTGACCTAGAACCATCATAGAGGTGAACTACATGTGACAAATTACAAGGCCTCATAAGGAAATATGTTGATGGTATACTTAAAGCTATAATTTTAAGAAAAATCAAATATGGTTATATGTTTCTCCCATTAACCCCTAAGTCTAAGGACACTTCCACAGAGTTTGTCATCTAACACTTATATATTACTCTCTATATATTTATTTGTGTATAGTTGATAATATCTGTTAAGAATCACCTTTGAACCCATGGTCATCTGTAACCCTTTCTAGAACTAGGATTTGATTTTATTGTTTCTGTCAGGTATGGTAGAACAGGGAGATCCATGATGGTGTGTCATATGCCTAACATATATCGTTCTGTGATATTCCACTAAAAATGTATATCAATTAGGTATATATTTTCTAAACATTATCAAATCTTTAATTAATACCCAAACAATTTTTTCATCCTTATTTGATCTAGGAAAACGTGTCATGATGTCCCTTGAGATATTACCAATGTTTAACTCAAGAGTATAAAATGTCTATATAATCCCTTATGATTGTTACACCCCAAGATTCCATGGTTCACTTCTCTTTGAATAATACAATAGTGTGTGTTGTACGCAACTTCGTGTTCTAACACAAACCAAAACCAATCAAACTATCCTTCATGAATAGTAATACCCACTTTTTGAAATTTTATAAATTTTATCATTCAAAATGGTCTTCATTTTTGGATTCAGAATATCTAAATTAACTTATGGTGAATTTTTGGTATTTTTCTGAAAACATTCAATATTCGATGAATAGTGAAAAAACATTGAGTTATAGTTTAAAAATGACTTTTTATTTAAATAATTATTTATTTTATTTAAATTTAATTATGGTAAAAATAGATACATAATACCTATATATTTTCCATGTAATTAATTGGAGTTATTTTAGAATAATTTTAGATATATAAATATTTAATTGAAATTTTCATCGTCTTTTAGCTTTTCCAAGGAGAATTTGAATATTCCCATAAAACCAAATTTTACCACTTCTGTGAGTGTCATTTCGAAAATCAGAGAGACATGGTTAATATTAAGGATTAAAATGTGGTTCAATAAGATTAAAATAATTTTTGGTGAATCGTAACTTTTTACTTTTATTTACCATGGTTAAAAGTAAATATGGTAATTAAGGGTAAAAATGATATTATTATTACCCTAACACATGTCCTAATTCTATTGGATAAAAGAAATATTACCAAGGAAACCTTAGGAATAAGATATGACCTTTTAGGTCCACTTGGATTAGATTAAGTCATTTATTATTATTATTTTTAAAGAAGATTTAAAAGATTTAAAATCAAAGTTTAATAACTAAACCATTCTTAATAAATAGTTATACATAAGATAAATTCGACTATAAATATTAATAATAAATATAATAATATTGCTTACATAATGGTATTTTATTTATAATTTTAATATATTAAATAATTAAATTTATTAATGACACAATGATGATGGAGTAATTACCTTATTAATTAAAGAATCAAATAAATGGTATTATAAATATTAAAATAAATATAATTTCAATATTTTTATGACATCCTATAATTTTATAGGTTGATATGATATGTAAGGATTTATTAAATGTATTTTTTTGAAGTAATCATGTGGTTATTATTTTAACAAAAAACAAATACCAAATAGTTTCAAAATTGACATAAAAATGTTTTTAAAACAAATATTATATTATAAATTGATATAATGGTCCTAAAACTATAATGTTTGGCCCAATACTTATATAATAACGTATTTGACATTAATCAACTAATTGGGGTCAGATTGGAATTATATAGTCTGTTTATTGACCATATTGTGTAAGAATACAAGAAGACACATTAAAATTTAAATTATTTAACATAGAGTTAAATCTAAATGATAAGATTAAAATGGTAACCCAAACTTTTGTAAAACCTATTGGTTGAGTGGTTTTCGACCCAAACCACCTTATAATTAAATAATACATTTTTGAGCCATTATAAACCATATATTAATTTATTATAAAATAATATTTTAGGTTTTTCCAAAGGTTCCCCTCAACCCTCTTATAAAAAGGCAATTCCCCTTCTCTCAAATTAAAACCACCAAAGCCATTTGGATTGGCCAAACTCTGCCCAAATGCTCTCTCAACTATACTAACTTAATCATAGAGTCCATAGTTTAGTCATAAATCCAACTTAATGAGATTTTTTGATCAAATCAAAAAGAAGAACCTGAAGAAGATGTATTAATTTCACCACCCTCTTTCAAGATCTTTTCTTCTTCCACTTATTCTTTCTTTGTTATTTCCATTATAAAATAATAACTATAGTATCTTATATATATGGTGATATTATTATGAATATGTAACAAATTTATTCATTATTCTATCCATCTTATGAATGATAATGTCACCATGCATGCGTACGTACGACTTACCTTCTCCACGCCATGGTGTAATTTGTTATTCAACACTATGTTATTTTGACGGATATAATGAAGACTAATTTGTATAAAAATATGAAAATAACATGATAATGTATCTTTAAAATTAATATACCATCCAATTCCACACCATTAAGAATATTATATTTTCGCTCGTGCGTACGTACAGATTACCGTCTCCACGATGTGATGAGATTCATTTCCACGTTAACCATTAATCAACAATTACAAATATATATATTAATATTAAGTATGTAATATATGACATAATAATTCTACTGGATGTATATATATATATATATACCTACATATATATTATTCTCTTAGTTACGTTCAACACGATATGAAAATGGAAACAACATTTATGCGTATCTACAGACTACCCCCTCCATAAATGGTGTTTTTCATTTCATATATATGTCTGTTATACAAATATATATATTTTAAATATATATAATATATAAACCATTATGTATATTTGGGATGTATTTAATTTTTGTTCTATGAGATACAATCATGAGTAACAAGTTAAAACACATACGATTTAAAAAGCGATTATTACCCGAAATCTTAATTTAAAATGGAAAATATTATTAAATATGATTTATAAAGTCATAAATAATTCATTTATGATATCATATATATTAATATGGTTCTGGTATAATTTAATAACATACTACAATCTTTAGACAAGAGTTTAAACGTACCCTCGACCGTAGGAAAGTTCAAGGTAAGGGTTAATTCCTCAATCTCATTATTATCCGAGTTTGTTTATGTGTAAGTATTTACGGGGAAATTTTTATCATCCATGTCCATTTTTCATAAAAATTATATAAAAATGAATATTTTAGGGACTTATTAAAGGAACTATTTATCACGATCATAATTTTAAATTTTTTAATGATTTATCTTTCTAAATCTTTTTAATTAATGTCCACATTTTAAAAATGATTTAAAGGATTTTAATATGTGGATATTAATGTGTTGAAATGGTAATTATTTTCAAAAGTATTAAAGTGGTATGGGACACTTTTATTCAAAAATCCATTTTAAATGACTACCTTTATAAATGTGTTAATTTTAAATGATTTAACAAAAAGTATATTTCTATCGAAAAGTATTACTCATTGTTTTCAACTATGTCAGCATCTTTTATTTGATATTATTTTTGATTCATTTTTATTTATTATAATATAATATTCCATATTTTATTGAATGAGTTATGATATGTTTTCCTGTGATTATTCTATTTTTATACCATTCATGGTTAATGGTTAATCTATTGACATTTCATATAGTAGTTTTAATATGAATGTTTATGTTTTGTTTCAACTATTCATATGAGGAATGCAATGGATTTAGTATTGATGGGTGGAGCCCACAATAGCTCCTCGATTCATCGGTAGGTCTCATGAGACAAACTAGTTTTTTGTCACAATCCCTTGAAAAAAATTATTTTAGTCTTGGCACGAGGCCTTGACTATGTGTTAATGATGTCCGGTATTAGGCATTCCATCATTGTGAAATTAGTTATTACATGTGATTATTCAACTAGTAGAATATCCATGTGCATGTTAATATTTTAATGTTTCATTTATTTTTACCATATTATGTTCAATTTTATGTTTAAAATGATTTTTTATTACATATCTTACCTTAAAATTTTATAGCTTCCGCAAAATTATTTACCAGTACTGAGCATCTGAGCTCACCCCTTTCTTATGTTTTATTTTCCCAGGATTCCAAGAAGTGTATTATGATTGATATCCAGGGTAAAGATACATGGAAAAATGGAATTCTCAAAGAACTATCTATGCTTTGTTTTGTGTTCCAAATTTTAATGTAATTTGAATATATGTAATCTATTTTCCAAGACTGCTAAAATGATCGGTCCTTCAGGATTTTATTCCTTGTAATCTTGCCAATGTATTAAAATAATTCACCTGCTCTAGGTAACTGGGTTCGGGGCATTACAGTTTGTATCAAAGGAAGTTTAGCAATAACCTTGCTGACTAGATTGAGATAAACTCTGATTAGAGCACATTACCATAAGATAGACTTGAGGATTTGTATAGTTAAACATCCTAGAATTTTGGTAATCTAATGATTTTGTGAGTTTTCAATGCATATACATCCCTGTATAGATACGAGAAGGTAGAGCCAGCTCTGGAACTGATGTACCTAGGGTTAAAACCCTAAAACACCACTTTGAGCTAGACTCAAACCGGAACTGGTGCACAAAAATGAGCCTTGCTACACTCTTGGTTAAGACACTCCTGGGGGATATGTTTAGGATAACTCTAATTTTTATTACAAACCACTATGAAGGGTTTATGTGTGTATATCTCCTAAAAGAAAACCTTACTGTGATTATGGATTATTTCCATAAACTGTCCAATTTACGGTAGGTATTTCAAAAGTTTGGAATTATGAATTGCGATTCATAAACAAACCTAGTGTATGCCATTGTTTAGAAATGGTGCCCAGTAGAAGGAATGAGAACTCCATGAATACGTATGATCCAAAGAGTAATAAGGGTCATATCATTCATGGTTTTTAGACAACATTTAGAAGGTTAATATTCTCCTAGGTATTCTCAACATATGAAGAAAAAATATCATATACTAGTAAGATAAGTAAAGAATTCTCTTAGTCCTATGGATTGAAGGGATGCAAGATAAGAAAATTATGGTTGAGAGAAAGATGGATAAAGGGAATTGGGGAAAGAAGGATTTTGCAATATGTGATAAATGTGGAATGAATCACCTTGCTAAATGCTTGATGGGTATGGGAGTTTGGTATAAGATTGGAGAAAAAGGACACCAAGTACACGATTGCAAGGGTAAGAAAAAAATTTCAAATGTAAAATGCTTCATCTGCAAGGCATTGAGACACTATGTGAATCAATGTCCTAGTCATCAGACTATGCCACAAATGATTCTATTTGATAATAATAGAGTTATGATACTACCACATATGAAAAAAAATGACTAGTGTTCTTATGTTGTTATTTTGGAATTATTTCATTGAAGTGTTGTATCAATGATGTACTGGAAATAAATAATGATTGTACTGAAATACTATTTTATTGAGGATTTGAGATTATAGTGAGCTACAATTTTGGTAAAATACATGCTTGAAGGAAAAGTAATCATTAATATGGTCCTGATAATGAGGTAGTGATTTTGGAATACGAGATGGTTGATTTGAATATATTATATTGGATATTCATGAATACCTTGAAACTGATTAATGATTTTTCATTGTGGGAGTTTACAAAATCATTGGATAAAAGGAATATATCCAGTATTCTATAAGGAATAAGGGAGCAAGAATGTAATCAATATGTTTATATGGTAATTCAGGATGTTACCATGTTTTAAAATAAGACATGATGAAGGTGTTCACATGTTATTAAGTGGAAAAAAGGTTCTTCATTGTGTTTAACATCCTTATAAAATTTGGACTGTGAGTTTGGATTGAATTGTTTATGATAAGTCTAAAGGTTGGAATGGATTAAGAAACTATTGTTAAGGTTATTTATTGATTTGTATAAAAAGGTAAACACGCAGACTGTGTGACAACCCGTCGCGTTGGACAAAGCTGCGGAAATCGAATCCACAACCATAGTGTGATTGGGATTTATCACCTACCACTGGACAACGTGAAGATCTTGGATGGTATAATGTAGTTTTTTTAAAGGGTCTAATATGGGAATTATAAATTAATTATATTGGGAACCCTATATGAATAGGATAATATAGTATTTTTTATTTTTGGAGTGAAAGATGATTTTGTGGTAGAAATTTATTAATGGATAAAACTCTAAGTGTAAAGTAAGTATATCTCATTATGATCTTAGCCAATCTCATAAATAGGTTCCTCCATATTAAAAAAGTAACATAGAACAAAAACGTTGTCCTAGATGGTACCTTAGATCATCAAAAAATTATGGCTTTCTGATTGTTTGCTGTTTCATAGCCATGTTCTCAACCACTCTCCATCGGATATTGATGGTTATATTTCTCTTCCATATCCATGTTTTCTTAAATGTAAACCTAGTATGTGTTATTTTCAGTAACCTTCATACTTACCAATATTTATTTTAAATAGAGGCCTCATTAATCCATTTTTTGATTCAGGATTTCTACTATGTTATTTATAAATATCAACCCCAATTTTCCAAGACCGAGCATAAATTGCGAGGATGAAATTTATTGAAGGAGGGGAGAATGTAACACCCCAAGCTTCCACATTACGCTTCTCTGTGAATAATAAGGTAGCGTGTGTTGTACACAACATCAAGTTCTTACCCACACCACAACCAATCAAACTAGCCTTTATGAATAGTAATACCCACTTTTGGAAATTATATAAATTTTATCATTCAAAATGGACTTCATTTTTTGATTCAGAATATCGAAATTAGCTTAGGTTGAATTTTTTGTATTTTGCTGAAAACTTTTAATTTTTGATGAATAGTGAAAGAACACTGAGTTATAGATTAAAACCGAATATTTATTGTAATAAATAATTTTTTTAAATTTAATTAAGGTCAAAATAGATACAAAATACTTATATAAGTTTAATTTAATTCATTTGAGTTAGTTGAGAATAATTTTAGATATATAAAAATTTTATTGAACTTTTCACCGTCTTTTACCCATCTCATAGGAGAATTTTCAAATTCACATAAATCATAATTTTACAGCTTCTGTGATTGAAATTTTGAAATTCTGAGAGAAACAGTTAATATAATAGAGTAAAATGTGGTTCAATAAGATAAAAATAATTTTTGGTGAACATTAACCTTTTACTTTTATTTCCCATGGTTAAAAGTAAATACGGTAATTAAGGGTAAAAATGATATTATTATTACCCGAACACATGAAATAATTCTATTGGATAAGTGTAATTCGACCAAAAACAACCTTATGAATAAAATATTACCCTTTAGGTCCACTTGGATTGGATTATGTCATTTATTTTAATTTAATTTAATGAAGAGTTAAAAGAGTTAAAATCAATGTTTAATAACTAACCCATTTTAAATATAGGGTTTTACATAAGATAAATTCGACTATAAATATTAATTAGAAAGCTAAAAATATTTCCTACGTAATGGAATTTTATTTATAATATTTAGTGGTTAAAAAATTCAATTTATTAATGACATAATGATGATGTAGTAATTACCTTATTAATGGAAGAAAAAAAATAATTTGTTTTATAAATATTAAAATAAATATAATTTCAATGTTTTTATTACATCCACGAATTTTATAGGTGAATATGATATGTTACTATTGATTCAATGTATTTTGAAGTAATCGTGCTGTTATTATTTTAAAAAAACAAATACCAAATAGTGTCCAAATTGACATAAAATAGTTTTTAAAACAGATATTATATTATTAATATATATAATGGTCCTAAAAATCTATTTTTCAGCTAAAATAATTATATAATAATATATATGATATTAATAAAACAATTGGTGTTCTATTGGTAGTATATAGTATGTTTATGAAACATAAATTGTAAGATTACAAGAAGACACTATAATAGTAAAATTATTTATCATAGAGTTAAATCTAAATGATTAGGATAAAATGGTAACCTAAACTTGTCTAAAACCTATTGGTTGAGTGGTTTTCAACCCATCCCCACCTTATACTTTAAATAATACCTTTTTAGCCATTATAAACCGAATATGAATTTATTATAAAATAATATTTTCAGTTTTTCCTAAGGTGCCCCTCACCCCTCTTATAAAATGGCACTTCCCCTTATCTCCAATTCACACCTTCAAAGCCATTTGGGTCAGAAAAAATCTGCCAAAATGCTCTCTAAACTATTCTCCCTTCATCCTATAGGCCCTGATTTGGTCTGAAAGCCATCTTAAGGAGATATTTTGATCAAATCAAAAATAATAACCTGAAGAAGAGTTAATAATTTCACCACCCTTTTTCAAGTTCTTTTCTTCTTCCACTTCTATTTTCTTTGTTATTTTCATTATAAAAAAATAACTACAGTATATTAAATATATTTTGATGTTATTATAAATATGGAACAACATTATTCATTATTCTATCCATCTTATGAATGATAATGTCACCATGCGTGCGTACGTACGGCTTAACGTCTCGATGCCGTGGTGTAATTTGTGATTCAACACTTGTTATTTGTATCGATATAATGATGAGTAATATGTATATAAATAACGAAAATAACATTCTAATGTCTCTATAAAATTAATATACCATCCAATTCCACAACTTTACGGAAATGATATTTTCGCTCGTGCGTGTGTACGGATTACCGTCTCCATGATGATATGAGATTCAATTCCACATTCACCATTCATCAACAATTATAAATATATATGTTACTAATATGTATGTAATATATGACATAATAGTTATATTGTAGAGAGATATATATATATATATATATATATATATATGTACTTAAATACATCTTATTCACTTAGTTCCGTTCAACACGATATGAAAACGGAAACAATGTTTATGCGTACGTATGGACTACCGTCTCCATAAACGGTGTTTTTCATTTCATATATATGTCTATTATAAATATTTATATTCTAAATATATATTATATTTAAATAATGTTTTATATTATTGATGTATTTAAATCTTGGTCTAATTGATACAATCAAGTGTAACAAGTTAAAACATGTACGATAAAGAAAGCGATTATTACCTGAAATGTTAATTTAGCATGGAAATTATTATTAAATGGGTAATATAAAGTCATAAATGAATCATGTATGATAATATAGATATTAATATGGTTCTGTTATAATTTAATAACATACTACGATCTTCATAAAAGAGGTTAAAAATACCCTTGACCAAAGGAATGTGTGATCTAAGGGTTAATTCCTTAAGCTCATTATTATCCGAGATTGTTTATTTCTAGTAAATTTTTATCATCCATATCCAATTTTCATAATAATGATTTCAAATTGAATATTTTAAGGATTTCTGAAAGGTATTCTTTATCAAGATATGAATTTTAAATGATTTAATGATTTATCATTCTAAATCTTTTTAATTAATGTCTATTTTTTCAAAATGATTTTAAGGATTTATTTATATAAACATGAATGTTTTGAAATGATTATTTTGTTTCAAAAGTTTCAAAGTGGTATGAGACACTTTGATTCTTAAATCCCTTTTAAATTACTATGTTTATAAATGTTTAAATTTTAAACAATTTTAAAAAAGTATATTTCTCTCAAAAAGTTGTGCTCATTGTTTTCAACTATGTCAGCTTCTTTGTCTGGATATTATATTTGATTCAGGTTGATTTATTATAACACAATATTATATATTGTATTGAATGAGTTATGATATGTTTGACTATGGATGATCTATTTTAATTCCATTCATGGTTTATGGTTAATTTATTGATATTTCATATTCTAGTTTTAATAAAAATGTTTATGTTATGTTTCAATTATTCATATGAGGAATGCAGTTTACTTAGTAAGTGATTGGTGGATCCTGCTATAGCTCCTCGAAGAATCAGTAGGTCCCATGAGACAAACTAGTGTCTTGGCACAAGGCCTTAATAAAAAATTTATTTGTAGTCTTGGAATGAGGCCTTTACTATGTGGTATTGATGTCCTGTATTAGGCATTCCCTCATTGTGAAATCAGTTATTACATGTGATTATTCTACTAGTAGAATATCCATGTGCATGTTTATATGGCAATGATTCATTTATTTTTACCATATTATGTTCAATTTTATGATTGAAAGGACTTTTTTATTACACATCATGCCTTAAAATTTTATATATTCCTCTAAATTATTCACCCTTATTGAGCATCTGAGCTCACCAGTTTCTTATGTTTTATTTTCCCAGGATTCCATGAAGTGTATTATAATTGATATTCATGGTTAAGCTACAAGGAAAAATGGAATTCTCAGAGAAGTATCTATGATGTTTTTTATGTTTCAAATTATAATGTAAAGTGAATATACATGATCTATTTTCCAAGACTGCTAAATAGATCTGTCCTTCAGGACATGATTCCTTGTAATCATTCCAATGTATTAAAATAATTCACCGGCTCTGGGTAATTGGGGTTGGGGAGTTACAATGATCATGAATTCTCATATGATATTTGATGATAGGTGTAACATCTACAGATAAATACATTAGTCTAACATTTAATACAAGGCCTCCATTACTAGTACATAAGTCTCGTATCATTATGGTGACCTTAGGATGTTCCTACCTAGCTGAGGTATAATTTTCTCGCATAAATTGATCTCAGAAATCTGATGGAATCGATACACACCTATTTATGTGTTAAGAGTCATATTTAACCACAGTACAACCTGAATGATTAATAATCATCTAAAACACTATCCATCAAGTCCAGGACTTCATGATTTGAAGGATTCCACATTATCTCCCATTCCATAATTGAAATGTTCATTGCTGATGTTGACAATATTTCCTTCCCATGATCCCGAATATATAATCATTAATCTATGAAGACACATCAATTATCTACCATTAACTAGTAGACTCTTGAACAACTTATTCCTGAGTATTCTGTATCATAGCACTGTCTATTTCATTTAATTTTCCATTAATTTAAGCATGCTATAAATTGAAGGACAATAGATAGTCAACCCATATACCTTTCATGAAATCCATATCCCAATTCATAGAGATATACATGAGGATTTTGGGATGTGTAAATACAAATAAATGAAACCCAAGAGAAAAATGCCTTAAAAATGTAAAAAATGATCACATACAACAAACTCATGTTTCTTTGTTGAGTAATTCCACTCACTAGGATTAAATAGATCAGAACCGTGGACTATTACTCCCTCATTCCACATCAAAACTACCCAAAACCAAATAATCGATGTGTCAAAATAAGTATTATAAATCCTATCGAGATATAGATTAATAATAAATGATTTTCATGTCATCATTTCTTTGAACTCATAAAAGGACCTTTCACATTATTCGGACCATATAAATTTTATAGCATTATTACCCAAAACTGTAAAAAGTATTTCTTGGTGTGATAAATCCTAAATGAAGTGTATATAATTAACAAATATACCATAGAAACAATTTATGTAAAATATTTTCTCAGGATAATCTAGAAAAAACATCACTCAATTTTTCCAGGACTACTGATACTTCTGAATATAAGATAATATGACATAGGATGTGGACTATGTTGATCCAAAAGTGGCATTGGTTGATCTTTTCATAAAGATAATTCTCCCTCATTATATGTTGTGGTATATTAAAATATTTGAAATGGTTTTTTCAAGAGTAATAAGAAACTAAAATTTCACCCCCAAAGACTATAATGAATGAATCAAGATACGGGTAGAAAACCCAATTCATTAGAGCCATGAAAACATCATGAATGATCCTGAAATTGAACGATATTATGGAGAACTCATAAAGACTATACCCACATTGGAAAGACATGTTTGGTTTGTCTATAATATCAAAAATACATGATTATATCCCAACCACAAATCAATGGTTGAAAAAAACCTCACACCTTATAGATGATTATAGTTTTCAATAATTAAATTAAGATGATTCCAATTCATTACAATAAGGTGGTTAAACCATTGGAAATAAATGATAATCTTGAGTGTATACTTATCCATCATGGAAAAGGATCTTTTGAACCCCAAGGAAAATTGATGGGGCATATAAAATCCATTGAATAAAATTCATTGAACTGATTATTAATCTCCTGATGTTCTGTTGGTTTTATCCTTTAATGAGGAATGGAATCTTTTTTTACTATTATAACTAGAAAAAAGGTGTACTCTACCTCTCTCACTAATGGTATAAAAGAAAATTCATTAGATAATAAATCCCTATAACAATCCACTAAATGAAAGAAAATATGAGGTCATATCCCCTGCACATCCAATAATTTACTTGCGATATAGGATATCACTATTTGTATCCCCCAATGCTTAGGTCTAAATAGAGAATCATGGACGTTTTAGTCTAACTTCTGTACAATTATACATTCCTCTAGTTATTTAAAAGTAACTATATGTTGATAACAATAAATGATGTCTTGATTTGGGTCTAAAATGAAATTCCGAGTAATAACACCAAACCCTATCAATTTAACGATGAATATATTACACATAAAAAGATATCAACCTATATCAAGGGGATATTCCATAAATTAGAGAACTATCAATGACCAGATACCCATAATGGTATCAAGTTTCATCACATAAAATTAATATTCACACTTGTATCCCAAATTTACATTAGTTTCCAAAGATATAATACAGTGTTATGCAAAATTTTAATATAATTATGAAATTAGAGTAAATGATACTAGAAGAGTAATAATAATAGTATAAGGTATAATGATTTATTCCATTATTGTAGGTTTCTATAATTATAACTGGATTGTATCGAAATGTTGAGTCACAATCTGTATATCCTAGAAAGACCCACTCTACTGCTGGAACAAGTCCAAATGTCTAGTTTCAACTACGTTAGCCACCTCTTCAACAAGAGCGGTCAATGGTATCCCAACTGCCTATCTGGATGGATACAATGGGTCCCAATCTAGAGTGTGGAGTTGGTTTATAAAATTTCTCACTAGGTACTAGTGGAAAGATCATAATGAATGGTTAGATATTCTCTATACTCCCATAAAATCTATAATCATCTGTATATCACATACAATGGGGTATCTTTTTCATAACATCTGACACTGGTGATATTTATAGAATCTATCCGTACTAGTTTCATCAATACAACTACCTCCTTGAAAAACCATGAAACAATTATTATGATGGATAGATGATCAAATACCAGGATAGTGTCCTAAACCTCTCTATCTAACACCATCGACATCCCACACGTTCTGCTCAATAATAAAGGAATGGTTTACAATATTATAATTTTTTCTATTATAAACCGTATATATATGATCATATGGAGTATACAAGACGATCCATAAATTTCCTCATAGACATAAGATCACATCCTTGATGATTTGGTGATAATAAATGTACCTTATAAAATAAATCAGAATACTCCATAAAAAACATTTCCCCTAGCTTAAATTCATTAGCTCTCTAAATCAGAAATCCTTCAATTTATGTGAAAAGAATTATTCATAGAATAATTACTATAAATTATCCTAGATCATATCTAATTATTGAGTTTTTCGGGTAATAAGATACCACCATCACTTATAAAAATCACATTTCATTTATAAAGATATCTTGACCCTCCTCTTAGGAGGAATACCTAAATAATTGAATATCAAATGCATGGATTCTATCCATGACTCATAATCATGAGGTCCTCTATTCCATGAATATTTTGGTTGTTGATACTACATGAATTCTAGACCAAACTAGGAGATAGATTAGGCAATTAAATTAAAAGATTTCATGGAATGTATTTTATGAATGAAACCTCTTGAAACATTTCATCATTTTTAGTATCATGAATAGAAGGTAGTGAAATAGGTGGAACCTCAAGATATGTCATTGGAATATTAGCGGCCACCACCTCATGTGCATATTTTTCACGACCTTCATACAATAATATTGAAAAAATTCATTTTGTAATGATTCTATAACTCTAAATGAATTCAGTTTATAGCCTTATAAAGAATGATCACACCTCTATGCCTACTACAGAAGCACGGACATGGTGGTAATGTATGTCCCTAACATGTTACATGGATTGAAAAAAATTCCCCCAACTACCCAAAACTAATGCTGAGTATAAATATAGTACTCATATAACATAGTAAAGGTCCTGATATTAGGAATTTCAATTGCATGGTACCAATGAAAATTCCACATACATTATAATAGGAATCCCATTTAGTAGAAATTGTTTCCTTTAAATGTTTTATATATAACATTAAATCGTACTCATATATATATATATATATAATAATTATAGATATATACACCACCATTTAAAAATAATAAAAGTCATATTTCTTATAAAATAAAATCACTGCATCCTTTAACAATTACCTGACCATTACATCAGGTATCATGATTTAAAATTCATACAAAATTATTTGATTAGTTGAATCACCTTTCCTATATAAAGTAGTACCATATCAAAAAATTAAAATTGGATATAAAGTAATAAAATAATCCATATTTTTTCAGTTCCATGTGACTAGTAGGAAATGATCCCAAATCATTGTACACTTACAAATTTAGTTGTAACGTCGAATCTACGTGGGAATGAACAGTTTAGATAGACATATGACTTTTAATTATTCCAAATATTTTATGTTATATTAAATTTTATAAAAAATTTATGTATAATAATTTATGAATTAACAATATGTAGTAGTAAAAGTAATTAATAATTAATAAATGACATGGAAAAGGCTATGGAATATTAGTTCTAAACTTCCTATAATTAGGAAAGAGATTATAATAGATTTTCAAAATAGGCCAAGGAAAGATAAATCCATAATCATTAAGTTAATATGAATTACATCATGCATCATGTGAGTCTCAAAATATTTAAATCAATGTAATAATAAATGGGGAAATATGGAATTGTAATAAAGTAACCCATGTAATTTTTGTTTCCCCTATATGTGGCTTAGATACTACTTGGAATAGGACTGCTTCCAAATTACATTACATATTAGTCTATATTATCACTCAAAAAAAGGACAATGTAAAATGGGGCTATGAATCCACATTATATCATCTGTACTAGGAAAAAACAAAAACATTTCCAATGAGTCAGTGTGTCAGACGGGTTCGAGCAACCCTTCCCATTTTCTAGAGGTTGCTAACTAGGAGCAAGGTTCTAAGGTGTTATGGTGGGTATACTATAACATCTATAATTGTTGAATAAATGATATAATAATTATTTATATTTATAAAAATAATTATATAACTAACTATAATGAATGAAAAGGATAGATCCATGTGGATGTAATAATCAATATCTACAGGCCGAGTGATATAAAAAATAATGTTATGACATTATAATATAAAAAATAGGATTTAGGTTATACAGAGTACATTTATATAAAAAATTTTATTAAAAAATAAGGAATTATCAAATGAACATTTCAATAGAATCATGAGTATATGATCTATTCTCTCCATCCATTATTCGTGATATACCAAAACAAGTTAATCATCAATGAAAGGGAACTGGCCCTTATCCACACATTTAGTAATAATGTATACATGGGTACCGAAGGGGGACTAAATAAGTAGTCTGATAAACTCACTTGGAAACCACCAAAAGTGTCTAGAATAATCTAGGGTATATTTATAACATAGTGGTGTGTATATATAATGAAGTATAAAAGTTGTTGTAAAGGTAAATACTTGTCAGATTAGGGTCCAGTAAGACTGCTGGCTAACTCTACCATAGTCTGCATAGGATGGAATAATGTTGTACTATTTACAAAATATATACAAGTATTAACACAGGCACACACACACACACAGATATATATATAATATTTATACATGTATGTACACTCTATATTTCTGAACCATTAGATCCATAAAAATATATACAAGGTTCAATATAGACATTTATTAGAAAATTGGTGTCCATAACTAGTGTAATGAACAAATTACTCAAACACGATTAATTATAAGGCCTCATCGGTAAGCAATAAAAATCATTATTTGTAGTAAATAAATTACATTCCTTCACATCGTGAATTTTTTAAGGATTTTTTTTATTTAATTTGGTAAGATATAATACATAAAAAATAATTTAATATAATGTGGACACTTCTGAAAAGTCAATATTTTTTTCCAACATATACAAATTATTCAAAATAATGAAAAAACAATTTTCTTAAAACTCTTAAAAAATTTATACTTTTTATCTTCCAATAAATTACTCAACATTAAACATTAATAAATATATGTTAATACTATAAGGCCCCAGCCTTAAAACTTACTTAATCTAGAGTTATTATAAGATTACACATTGAGGATCTTTTCGGGATTAGAGTTTTAAAGAATTAGATCATAAAACTTGCATTACATTCCACATATAAACAAAGTGGTTACATAAAGATAGTATTCTTCATTCCCATCAATGGAAACATATTTAAAACAAAACATGGATTCTTTCTTGACACTTCCTTGACACTATCATCATATCATGTACCCTTCCCTTGACATGTGAAAATCATTTCAAAAAAACTTGGGATGAGCATAAAAAGCTCAGTAAGGGACATAAAAATATGGAAAGGAAACATGGGTACATATATACCTAAGGATGAGATCATACATTACCCATAAAACAAAGGCACTTTAACATACCACATAAAATCATGAACAAATCATAGAAATCATAAAACATAAAGGTAACTTGAGGCATTCATAACTTTCTTACGTAGGGAGTAACCCTCTTGGTTACGTTTGGAATACCCATCACAGTATATTCCCTAAAATATATTCGGAGAAACCTTAAAACTTCAATCCTTCGCGTTACCCAATGCATTGGAGAGCTATATCGGGCTCACCCACCCTTACTTTATCACGGAACCACCCATCTTCATAATAATGCCCAAGAACCATAACATAATCGTATCACGTAAAACATGCATAAAGGAAACAAAACATTTCCACATTTCAATCACAAGATATCAATACAACACAAAAAATATTGTGAAAACCATTTTCAATACCAAAATAAAAGAAAAGTAAAACATGGTATTTATTTTTCTTTTAAATAGAAGTTATGGCTTGTAGAGGAATCTGAAACTCAAATAACAGTCACGACGGCGGAGAAGTCATTGTCGCCGCATACGTATGACAAAAACATTCCCTTTTGTCATTTATTAAACGCTTCGTATAAAAAATATTCATTTTGAATAAATGTAAAAGTCAAAGGGGTTTATACACCGTATAAAAGAAAGTTGTGTATAAAATAAAATATGCCTCAATGAAAGGAGATTGAGACGAATTCACATACCTCGTATCCGACTTGACCCGACCGTTCTTTAATCTCCTGAATAATAAACTTGAGTTAATCTCTACTTGATTATGAACCATTTTCAGGTTCATTATTCCTTATATACCATGTTATGAACATCATGTAATCATTTAGGTAAATAATGTTCATTTTGTAGGTATTTGGTTCTTATGTCAAAAATAGACTTCTTACACTTACATGTTGTTAATTTGGTCAAAGGTTCGTTATATCCAGAATGATATTAATGATTTGGATAACATATATATCATATATATTCTTCATATAGATGTATTTATAATATTACATCACATTTAGAGGTAAGAAATGAAATGCACCATTCATGGAGAAGGTAAGTTGTACATACGCATGAACGCTACTTCCATTTCTATTTCCTATTTTCTGGAATGGAATAATAATGATATAAGATTATATTATAATTCCAGTATAATAACATATATAATATCATTAACTTTATCCTTTACACATCCCACATATTGTATTAACGAATCAAATCACTTTCAGGGGGCGGTAGTCCGCACTTCCTAAAATGCAGATATCATGTTTACCTATAATGGAAACCATAGAGGTATGCACAAAATGAAAAAAATAGAAGATTAAGGAAAACATAAACATATTATATATCATATATAAAAATAGTGACATCATAATGGCCACCTTTGAAGGTGTTAAATGAGTATTGAACAATCATCGTTTCGGGAGGCAGAATTTCGCCATCCACGGAAACCGTATGTTCTTTAACCATTTGATGTAGTTGTGTTAGAGTTTAGCTCAAATAAATCTTATAACAACATCCTAGTATATTGAAGATACTGGTGTTGTTACAAAAGAGATAAATAAAAAGAGTTTAGGGGGTTGGAGAAGCAAAATATAACAAATGAACATGAGAGAATGGATTACCTTTAAAAAGTGTAACTCCTTTTGATTTGAGCCTAAAGGATTACTTTTAATGGATTCTGACCAAAGGGAATCCACTAGGACGAGGATAGGGATGTGGAGAGAGTAAATGGGCAGGGTTTGGCGGAGCCAAAGGCTTGAGGAGTGTGTGAAATTAGGTAGAGGTGGGGGCCTTTTATAAGAGGTTATGAGGGGCACTTTTGGAAAGTAAAGATAAGTTACTTTATTTTAAAAAGAGATTCGGATTCAAAAGGTCCCACATTGTTATAATTGGAGGATAAGGTGATAAGGATTCTAAATCCACTCATCCAATTGGTTTTTGCCATGTGTAGGTTTTAAATTTATCATTATCTTTCCATTTTATTTAAATCGTTAAATAATGAGGTCATCGTTGCATCATCATGATGTCATGAATAATTTAAATTATTTAAAGTATAAAAATTATAAAAAAAATACTATCATGTATGAAATCTTTTTAGATTTCTGATGAATATTTATAATAAAAAAATCAGATCTTTATAACCCCATGTAAAAATTGTTTTTTTAAAGCATATTATGATTGTGTCATTTTTACTTTTACATTAAATAAAATGTTATTTATGTCATTTCCCAACCAAAGTGGATCCATGGGGTCCCCAAGTTGACCCATGTCTTGTCTTGGTCGGCCATGACACAAAAAATGAAGGTAGGACATGTGTCAAGCTCATCTCATTTTATTAAAGCATTATTTTTACCTTAAACTACACTAATTACCACTAATCGCGATTAAAAACAGAACAAGTTACTATTCACCAAAAAATTATTTTAATATCATTGAACCACATTTTACATCTTAATGACAACCATGTATGTCAGATTTTTGAAATTCAAAACACAATGATGGGAAAATTTCATTTAAACGGAAAATCAGTTTTTATAAGTACCACTTTGTGGTTTCACTATTCATCAAAAATTGATGTTTTTCAGAAAATTACCAAAAATTCACTCTAAGCTATATTTGATATTCCGAATTCAAAAATGAAGTCTATTTTACAAAATTAAAATCATATAAGTCAAATTAATTAATTTAATAATTAATTCCCGCTGCGAGAGCAAATAGCGTGTTTTTATAAAACAATAAGTATCAAAAGATTGACACAAGTTTAAGTCTAATTTCAAAGTGAAATTGATTCCAATGACCACCATTTTAATAAAATGGTAAAAATATATTCTAATTTAACTTTAAAACTAATTCAAAATATAATCTAATCATATAAATAAATTAGATTAAAAATCATTTTTGATGTAAAATGCAACATTTTTCACTATTCATTAAAAAATGAACATTGTCAGAAAAATACCAAAAATTCACACAAAGTAAATTTTTATGTCCCAATAATAAATAATAATTTTATTTTGACAACCATAGCTTATAAAATTTTCAATAGATATATTTAATAAGGGTTTTCCATCAAAAGGCAGTAAAACAATCTTTTAAGAATATTAGTGTATTTCATGCCTAAGATTGTATTTATTTTCATTTTAAGCCTCTAAAAAACTATCATAATAATTAATAGACATAGATAAAAATATCTATTATTCATTACTTATTTGGGATGTTACATCCTTCCTCCCTTTAGAAAATTACATCCCCGTAATTTATTTACTTATCAAATAAATGGGGGTTCTTATCCCTCATTGCATTTTCAGATTCCCATGTTGCCTCTTAAGTCATGTGGTTTTTCCAAAAAACCATTACCTGGTGAATCACTTTATTCCGTAACACTTTCTCCCTGTGGTCAAGAATCTGGACCGGTTGTTCCTCATAAGATAGGTTCTCTTCCAGCTGAACAACCTCTGGACTCAAAACATGAGATGAATCTGGCATATACTTTCTCAACATCGAAACGTGAAAAACAATGTGTACCTGAGATAAACTCGGAGGTAAAGCCACTTGGTATGAAACTGATCCAACTATCTCTAGAATTTCGTATGGTCCAATGAACCTTGGACTCAACTTTCATTTATTACCAAATCTCATCACACTTTTCCAAGGAGAAACCTTGAGAAAAACATGATCACCTACCTCGAAAAATAGATCCTTCCTCCGGTTATCCGCATAACTCTTCTGCCTACTCTGAGCTATTCTCATGTGTTTTCGAATTAGCTGAACTTTTTCTGTCATCTCTTCTACCAATTCTGGTCCCATCAACTTCCTTTCACCCACTTCATCCCAAAAAGATGGAGTTCGACACTGCTTCCCATATAATTCCTGAAATGGTTCCATCTGTATACTGAAATGAAAACTGTTATTATATGAAAATTCAACCATAGAAAGATGTTGGTCCCAACTTCCATGATAATCCATAGAACAAGCTCGTAGCATATCCTCCAATGTCTGAATTGTTCGTTCTGACTGCCCATCTGATTGAGGATGAAAAGCTGTACTAAAATTTAATTCAGTACCCAACGACTTCTGAAGGCCTTTCCAAAAGTTAGAAGTAAACCAGGGATCAAGATCTGATACAATGGAGAGAGGAAATCCATGTAACCTGACTATCTCTTTAAGATACAAACGGGAAATTTGAACAAGAGAGAAAGTATCTCGTATAGAAAGGAAACGAGCAGATTTGGTCAAGCGATCAACAATAACCCATATTGCATTATTACGTCGAGATGTCTTCGGTAATCCAACAACAAAGTCCATGGATATATTCTCCCATTTCCACTCTGGCACTGGTAAAGGCTGAATCGTCCCTTTCGGTAACTGCCGCTCTGCTTTAACCTGCTGACAAGTCAAACACTTCACAGTAAAATTAGCAATATATCTTTTCATTCCATCCCACCAGAAATACTCCCGCAGATCTCTGTAAATCTTAGTACTGCCAGGATGAACTGAAAACGGAGAACTATGAGCTTCACATAACAACTCTCTCTTTAACTGTGAATCACAAGGCACACACAATCACTTCCTAAATCTCAAAACGCAATCATTATCAATGTTGAATTCAGGCAACATACCTTTCTGAACCAGCTCTAGCTTTTTCTGCAACTCACTGTCTTGCTTCTGTGCATGCTTGATTCTATCTGATAGAGAAGATCTCACTGATACCTGAAACAAAATAGAAGGACTTCCTGCACCAACAACTTCTATGCCAAATTTCATCAAATCCTTAACCAAAGGATCACGTTCCAAACGCAACATTGTTAATGAAGCATTACTTTTTCGACTCAAAGCATTAGCCACTTTATTTACTTTTCCCGGATGGTAATGAATTGTACAATCATAATCTTTGATTAATTCTAGCCATATCCTTTGTCTAATGTTCAATTCTTTCGGAGTGAATATATATATTAAACTTTTGTGATCGGTATATATTTCACACTTTACTCCATACAAATGATGCCTCCAAATTTTTAAAGAAAAAACAACAACAGCTAATTCCAAATCATGTGTAGGGTAATTTAACTCATGAGTTTTCAACTGTCGTGAAGTATAAGCAATTACCTGATCATTCAGCATTAGGATGCAACCAAGTCCTTTCAATGAAGCATCACTGTATATAACAAACTCACCATTCCTGGAAGGAAGTGCCAAAACTAGAGCATTCACCAATCTTCTTTTCAATTCCTGAAAACAATCATCACAAACTTATCCAAGAACTCATGTAAAATTCTATTCATTAAATCAATGGATACAGCAGGTGCATTGGTTAGCCCAAAAGGCATTACTACAAATTCATAATGGCCATATCTTGTACGGAACGTGGTCTTCATAACGTCTTCTTCTTTTACCTTCACCTGATGGTACCCCGATCTCAAGTCAATCTTTGAAAAATACTGAGCTCCCTAGAGCTGATACAACTTCATTTGATGGCACGACATCTGCTGAAGTAGTTGCAAAGGATTTCACCACCCCTTTCTTCTTGTATTCTAACTGCTTGCCATCACTCAAGCTCTTTGTCGGACACTCATTTTCATAGTGACCCATCTCATTGCACTTATAACATTTCACTAACTGTAAATAAAATTTGTTCTTACCTTCACCTTGATCCTTTTCAGTGCAATCACGAGCCTTATGTCCCATCTGACCACATCGGTAGCACTTTCCAGAATTTAGAAGACATTCCCCAGCATGCCTTTTGCCAGACTTATCACAAACTGGAAACATAGTTTTCTTACCATCAGGCTTTTTTGAAAAATTATTACCTTTCTCTTTCCACCTCAGTCTCTTCTTCTGCTGGTTGTTATAGAACACGTGGTCATCGGCAAACTCCATTTCCACCTTATCAGCACATCAAACAAGCTTTTCATAACTTTTAAACTCACGAGAAGCTAATTACCTTCGATATTTTGGCTTTAATCATGAGTAAAAACGATTGATTTTACTATCAAGGTCTTGGATAAAGATTGGATCATACCTTTCCAATCGAGTGAACCTTTCTTCATAGGCAGCCACTGAGTCTTCCTCTTGCCTCAATTCCATGAATTGATTTTCCATCCTAAGTCGAACAGCCTTAGGAAAATACTTCTCAAGAAACATACCTTTGAATTCATCCCAGTCGAGAGCATCAATCTCATCAGCATCCTTGATATTTGTAACCATCGACCACCACTGATCTGCCTCACCCTCCAAATGGAAAATAGCAACACTAACCTTTTGATTGTCTGAACACCCCATGACATCGAAAATCTTCTCCAGTGCTTTAATCCACCCTTCAGCTTGCACCGGGTCAGATGATCCTCTGAATGATGCGGGATGTTGCCTCATGAAATGTTCCACCACTGATTTGTTCCTCTGCGGTTGATCTGGCTGATCTCGTGCATGGATACCACCACCATTTATAGCCTGAGTCAACTATGCCATCACTGCAACAAACTGTTCAGTTCCAATTCCGACCATCTCAGGTTGCTGATTTGGAAGGTTGTTTTCTTCCTGATGTCATCCCAACATAGTAGCTTTGTTTCCTCTACGGAAAACCATTCTAAACATAGAAATATCTTAGGAGAAGCATCATGGTAATCCGTAAATGCTATATCATTTCAATCATATTATAATTTAACACTTTTCTAACTCCTAAAGTTGTCTAAACCGACCTTTGATACCAACTATAAGGCCACAGCCTTAAACCTTACTTAATCTTGAGTTATTACAAGATTACACATTGAGTATCTTTTCAGGTTTAGAGTTTTAGAGAATTTGATCATAAAACTTGCATTACATTCCACATATAAACAAAGTTGTTACATAAAGATAGTATTCTTCATTCCCATCAATGGAAACATATTTAAAATAAAACATGGATTCTTTCTTGACACGTCCTTGACACTATCATCATATCATGTACCCTTCCCCTGACCTCTGAAAATCATTTCAAAAAAAACTTGGGATGAGCCTAAAAAGCATAGTAAGGGATATACAAATATGGAAAGGAAACATGGGTACATATATACCTATGTATGAGATCATACTTTACCCATAAAACAAAGGCACTTTAACATACCACATAAAATCATGAACAAATCATAGAAATCATGAGACATAAAGGTAACTTGAGGCATTCATAACTTTCTTACGTAGGGAGTAACCATCTTGGTTACGTTTGGAACACCCATCATAGTATATTCCCTAAAATCTCTTCGGATAAGCCTTAAAGTTTCACTCATTCGCATTACCCAATGCATTGGAGAGCTATATCGGGCTCACCCGCCCTTAGTTTATCACGGAACCACCCATCTTCATAATAATGCCCAAGAACCATAACATTATCGTATCACATAAAACATGCATAAAGGAAACATAACATTTCAACATTTAAATCACAAGATATCAATACAACACAAAAAACATTTTGAAAACCATTTTCAATACAAAAATTAAAGAAAATTAAAACATGATATTTATTTTTCTTTTAAAAAAAAGGTACGGCTTGTAGAGGAAGCCGAAACTCAAATAACGGTCACGACGGCGGAGAAGTCGTTGTCGCCGCATACGTACGACAAAAACATTCCCTTTTTTTGTTTAGTAAACTATTCGTATAAAAAAGATTCCTTTTGAATAAATGTAAAATTCAAAGGGGTTTATACACCGTATAAAATAAAGTTGTGTATAAAATAAAATATGCCTCAATGAAAGGAGATTGAGATGATGTCCCATACCTCATATCCGACTTGACCCGACCATTCTTTAATCTCCTGAATAATAAACTTGAGTTAATCTATACTTGCTTATGTACCTTTTTAAAGTTCATTATTCCTTTTATACCATGTTATGAACATCATGTAATCATTTATGTTAATAATGTTCATTTTGTCGGTATTTGGTTCTTAAGTCAAAAATAGACTTCTTACAATTAGATGTTGTTAATTTGGTCAAAGGTTCGTTATATCCAGAATGATATTAATGATTTGGATAAAATATATATCATATATATTCATCATATACATGTATTTATAATATTACATCACATTTACAGGTAAGAAATTAAATGCACCGTTCATGGAGACGGTAAGTTGTACGTACGCATGAACGCTACTTCTATTTCTATTTCGTATTTTCTGGAATGGAATCATAATGATATAAGAGTATATTATGATTATAGAATAATAACATATATAATATCATTATCTTTTTCCTTTACACATCCCACATATGGTATTAACGAATCAAATCACTTTCAGGGGGCGGTAGTCCGCACTTCCTAAAATGAAGATATCGTGTTTACCCATAATGGAAACCATAAAGGTATGCCCAAAATGAAAAAAAACAGAAGCTTAAGGAAAACATAAAAATATTATATATCATATATAAATATAGTTACATCATAATGGCCACCTTTGAAGGTGTTAAATGAGTATTGAACAATCATTGTTTCGGGAGGCAGAATTTCGCCATCCATGGAAACCGTATGTTCTTTAACCATTTTATGTAGTTGTGTGAGAGTGTAGCTCAAATAAATATTATAACAACATCCTAGTATATTTAATATACTGTTGTTTTTACAAAATAAGTAAATAAAAAGAGTTTAGGGGGTTGGAGAAAAAAAATATAACAAATGAACATGAGAGAATGAATTACCTTTAAAAGTGTAACTCCTTTTGATTTGAGCCTAAAGGCTTCCTTTGAAAGGATTCTTCCCAAAGGGAATCCCCTAGGATGAGGAGAGGGATGTGGAGAGAGTAAATGGGCAGTTGTTGGCCGAGCCAAAGGCTTGAGGAGTGTGTGAAATGAGGTAGAGGTGGGAGCCTTTTATAAGAGGAGTGGAGGGGCACTTTTGGAAAGTAAAGATAAGTTACTTTATTTTAAAAAGAGTTCCGGATTAAAAAGTTCCCACATTGCTATAATTAGAGGATAAGGTTATAAGTCTTCTATATAAATTCATCCAATTGGTTTTGGCCATGTGTAGGTTTTTGATTTTTCATTATCTTTCTATTTTGTTTAAATCGTTAAATAATGAGGTCATCACTGCATCATCATGATGTCATAAATAATTTAATTTATATATAGTATAAAAATTATTAAAAAAATACTATTATGTAGGAAATATTTTTAGCTTTCCAAGTAATATTTATAATCAAAAATCTTATTTTCATAACCCCATGTAAAAATTTTGTTCGTAAAACATATTATGTTTGTGTCTTTTTTACTTTTACATTAAATAAAAAGTTATTTATGTCATTTCCCAACCAAAGTGGATCCATGGGGTCCCCAAGTTGACCCATGGCTTGTCTTGGTCGGCCATGACACAAACAATGAGGGTAGGACATGTTTCAAGCTCATCTCATTTTATTAAAGCATTATTTTTACCTTAAACTACACTAATTACCACTAATCGCGATTAAAAACTTAATAAGTTACTATTCACCAAAAAATTATTTTAATCTCATTGAACCACATTTTACATCTTAATGACAACCATGTATGTCGGATTTTTGAAATTCAAAACTCAATGATGGGAAAATATTATTTAAACGGAAAATCAGTTTTTATAAGTACCACTTAGTGATTTCACTATTCATCAAAAATTGATGTTTTTCAGAAAATTACAAAAAAATTCACCCTAAGCTATATTTGATATTCTTAATTCAAAAATGAAGTCTATTTTACAAAATTCAAATCATATAAGTCACATTAATTAATTTAATAATTAATTCCCGCTGCCAGAGCAAATAGCGTGTTTTTATAAAACCATAAGTATCAAAAGATTGACACCAGTTTAAGTCTAATTTCAAAGTGAAATTGATTCCAATGACCACCATTGGATAAAATGGTAAAAATACATTCTAATTTAACTTTAAAAATAATTTAGAAGATAATCTAATCATATAAATAAATTAGATTAAAAAGCATTTTTGATGTAAAATGCAGTATTTTTCACTATTAATTAAAAAATGAACATGTTCAGAAAAATACCAAAAATTCACACAAAGTAAATTTTGATGTCCCAATCATAAATAATAATTTTATTTTGACAAAAATAGCTTATATAATTGTCAAAAGATAGATTTAAAAAGTTTTTTCCATCAAAAGGCAGTAAAACAATCTTTTAAGAATATTAGTGTATTCCATGCATAAGATTGTATTTATTTTCATTTTAAGCCTCTAAAACACTATATTAATAATTAATAGACATAAATAAAAATATCTATTATTCATTACATACCTGGGATGTTACAAATACATTGGATTAGGATAAAATGGTAATAATTTTATATAATAGGAGGGAAATTAGTAATCCATTGATAAAAATTAAAACTAATGAAAACCCCTTTCATTAAAAAAATATATTTTACCCAAAAAGGGTAATATCATTATTTAATAATTATTATTTATTTTTCCATTTGAAAAAAATTAAATTCTAGGAAAACTCAATAGAATACCTAGAAAAATATAGTATGTACCATGGAAAATAATCATATTTAACACTTGTAGAACCCTTACAAATTAGAATAACCATACGAACAACTTCCAATATAATTATATAGATAATATAATCATTAGAAAAATAAATAGAGAATAATAATAGGGATAACCCTTCATATAACCTATGTCAGGCACACCAATGATTTATAATGTAGTTTAAACCTTTATATTAGCTATATCGATCTTACAATTTTCTAACTCGTTATAATGGGTAAATCCATTGTATAAGTTATATCTATAACAACTGTGAGAAATAACGTAGAACAAACCATCATAAAAGATGTATTAGGATCACCTTTTACATATAATGATCAGTTACCATATCGATAATAAAAATAAAATCATCATAAAACCAGGAAATAAATATTTTTAAATCCATATATAAACAAATTTAACTAAAAATACCCTTTTCTTTTGAGATCCCATTTTCGATACCCAAAAATTTTTTATTTAAAAACCATTTTAAATACCAAAACAGAAAAATAATTAGAAATATGATTTTTCATATAATTAAACTTTTTAGATGGAAAAAATCTAAAAATTAAATATTATTCATGATGAGATGAAAGGTCATTATCAACGGACGATGAAATAACACATATCATTTGTCGTTTGTCAAGATGAAACTTTTATGATTCGTGAAAGGATTTCTTTAAAAAAAAATGAATTAAATTCAATGTAAGACTAAAATTTCATTCATAATCAGTTTATGTATTTATGAATAAATATTCGAAATAATGTCACTAATATTAACATGGTGAAATGAAATTTAAAATTAAATATTTAAACATTAAAAGTGTCTTATGCCACATTGAAAATCCAATCATATGCCCCATTAAATATAAACATTTAAAAAATTGTAAATAACATTTGAATAGATAAAATATGGATATATAATTTCAATGTATTTTTATTTAAGCATTATAAAACAAAAAAAACTGTATTTCATCAATAAATTCCTCAAAGAATGGAGATTAAATGAAATACATTAATGTTATGGTAACAAATTAATTGGAGACCCCAAAAGTATTAATCATAAAATTAAAAATTTACATTCAAGTAATATAAAATAATTATAGATATAATATATAAAAATTATAATTATATACAAAAATCAAAAAATATATTTAATGAAAATGGAGTTTATGTCACATATGTAAAATGTGAGAGGAAAATGCCTTACCTTGAGTCTAACATGTCACATGTGTCATTATATTCCATTAAAAGAAATGTATATTAATTATATACATTATTAAGAACATTTTTTAGGTTTATAATTATTTTTATTTTACTTATAAAAATTTAGTTAAAAAATACATAATCAGTTAACTTGACATTAGGTGTTCTGAACACATTCAGTTAATGTATCAAAAATGACCCTGGTAGGTCAATTATGGTTGATGGGGTAATTATATATACATACCAAGAATTATAATAAAGAAAAAATTATCATAATTATTCAACAATTAAACTTTTAAACCCATGAATTCAATATGGTTATGAAAAATTATCAAATGTTATAATCATGGATAAGGTAGGTTGTACGTACGCATTAGTAATGTTAAAATATTTAATAAATCATTATGAAAATAAGGTATGTAAAATTTAACTTTAACAAATGGTAATATTATTATATATTAAATTTTATTTAATCATATATATATATATATATGTGTGTGTGTCAACATAATCACATCTCATTGATGAGGTGGTGGTCTATATGTCCATTAACTATGTTAGGACATTTTTTATGTGTTATAGAGTAATACAAAATATGATATATTATTTTTATATATAATTAATTTTTTAATTAATATAATATATATTTTTTCTATGTAAAGATTTTTTAATTAAACAAATTTTTGTTATATTCAATGTAATGTGGGAATGTATCTAATTTTCTTTAGGAGGTGGTAGTCCACATGCCCATCAACGATGATATCACATTTACATGAAATTGAAATTATTAAGGTATGTGTTATATAAAAAATAAGTACATATTAAGATAACATCTATATTATTCATGTCATATTAAAATATTTTATCCATCATAATTAAAAACCTTGAGATATAGTAATAGAAAATTGAATTACATTACTTCATGAGGCGGAAATTTGTTGTACACAAACAATAAATTTATTACCCATATGACTGAAGTGTTAGTAGGTTATGGAATAACCATTAAATAAAAAATAATAGTATATTGATAATAATTATGTTATTATGTTATAATGATATAATTAAAATATAAAAGGTTTAGAAAGAAATAAAACCAAAATGCACATTATGGAATTTAATAACTTTTCCGGTAAATCCTATAGGTTTGCAACAATGGTATTATTTTAATGGATTTATAACTAAATTTAGTAGTCTAATGTGAAGGGGAATTTTTTGAGATTATTTTATCTAGTTTTGGATTATCATAATAGTCTTGTATTTTTTGAATAATTGGGAATGGTGAGTGACTTTTAATAGTGAAGAGAGAGTATCACACTTATAATCAGAAAACGTTAATCATTTTTGGGTGGTCATCATTCCTTATTGTGACTAAAATACTGATACCAGTTATATTAAATAAGTTATATTTCTGAATCATGTAGATAAAATGGATTTTCAAATTGATTATAAATAATTTATACTCATAGGATTTCTATTTGATCACAATGCTAACACATTTTTTAATTAATCAATATAATTATTTTCAATATATATTACTAATATTATCCGTCAAAAACTGATTTGAAAATAATAAAAATGATAAATAATGATTAACAAAAATACAGAATCTATATTTACAAATTAAAATCACCTTAGAAGTGGAAATATAACAGAATATATCCATCATATGGGATGAAAAATCATGTTATTAATGTTAAAGGTGCCAATAGTTTTATATGTTTTTATATCAAAATTAAATGAGAAATTTTACTATTTAATCAAATTGGTTAAAATTATATGAAATTTATCTAATTATTCTATAGAAAATATTAAAAATATACAGTACATATATAAATACATTGGATGAAAAAGAATTTTTGAAGTAAATTTTTTTATTATTCATTATTCATCAAAAAAAGTAATATTGTCATAAAATTATTAAAATTCGTGCTAAATAAATTCTTATATTTCACATTCAAAAAATAGTATTATTTTATCGCATAAAAATTAGAAAATTGTCATAATTTATATTTAATATATATCTTCCATTAAAAGGTTGTAAATTTATGATATTAAATAATAATATTAACAGTATATTTTTGTTTGGTATAACCAAAACATCCATTCAATGGGAGGGTTTTTATAAACTATTTATTGTGTGTTATGTAATATATTATACATAACATCAATCAATTTTTACATTTATTTATAATTCTAAAATGTTAAAAATTATTAAAAATAAATTATCAATCCGAACCTGTAATTTTCCATCCTTCCCACTTTTGGAAATTTCATACTAATCTGCAACACTCTCTCTATGTGATCCAAAACATGAACTGATTATTCCTCATAAGAAGTAATCTCTTTTTTATCTACAACATTAGGGATCAAAATATGAAAAGATTCTTGTACACACATCTTTATCATTGAAACATGAAGTGCATTGTGTATCTGGGATAAACTCATAGGTAAATCCCCTCAGTAGAAAACTGATCCAACATTATCCATGATTTCATATTGTCAATGTAACAATAGTATCCACGTACCCTTATAACCATATCACATAAGAAATTTCCATATTGAAACATTGAGAAACCTATGGTTGCATGTCTCAAAAGAATGGTATTTCTCTGATTATCCGCCCATTAATTATTCCATCTCTAAGATTCACTCATGTATCTCTGAATTAACTAAAATATATTTTTCATTTCATCTACATACTATGTTACTATAAAATTTTTATTTTACTAGATCGTTTCTAATAGTCCTTGATCAACACAACGTTCCATGAATTTTTTCAGTTTTCACTGTCAGTATACTAGAATGATATTTGTTTTTATAAGCATATAAAAACCAAGAATGATGTTTATCCCAACATACCTTGTAATCCACTAAACAAGAATACAAAATATCATTCATTGTATAAATCATCCACTTTAATTTCCCCTTATATTAAAGAAGATAGTCTATAATGATATTTAATTTAGTACCGATTGTCATTGGATGTCTTTCCAAAAATTGGATGTAAACCTAGGATCATGGTACGATTCAATGAAGATAGGAACTCTATGTAACATGAGAATATCTTTTACACACAGAATAGAAATATTCTCCAATGAAATTGTATCTTGAATAGGATAAAAAAGAAATATTTATTTTATAGATCGACAATAATCCAAATTTCATTATTAACATGATATGCCTCTAAGAAATACTACCAAGAAATCAGTTCATATGTTCTCTTATTTCAACTATGTCACCAGAAATGTTTAAAGGATTCCCTTGGGTAACTATCACTCTATTTTAACCTAATTTCAAGTCATAAATATCTTGGTACATTCAGAATGAATCATTTCACTCCATCTCTATAGTAATACTCATGATGGTCTCTGTACATATTATTACTTACTATATTAATAATTAATGATGAACTGTGAGATTTCCATGATAATTATATCCTCATGTGTGAAAATAGAAACACATAATAATTTTACCACTCGTAAAACATAGTATTCATCAATATTATCGGCATATAAGAATACATTGATAATGGATTAGTTATTTTCATGAAAATATTAATCCATCTTCTAAGACCTCTTAATTATTCTTAACAATGATGGCTAAACTGAAACCACAAAAAAACCAGAGGTTTCCCTTACATTCACAACATATGGGACAAAATTCATCAAATTATTAACAAAAGGATAATGTTACAAATATATCATGGTTAATGTATAATTAGTATTTAGACCTAATGAATAATCCACCATGTTTTCTTTTCTTGGGTGATAATGAATCAGGAAATAAAAATCCTTGATTAGTTCGGACCATCTTCGCAGTATCATGGTAAAAGCTTTTTGTGATAAAATATAGTTACTGAAATAGTGATGTGTATATATTTAACAGTTTACTATACAAAATGAAGACACTAAATTTATATTGAAAATCCCATAATAGCTAATTCTAAATAATTCACAGGGTAATTCCCCAGATGAGTTTTCAATTAATGTGAAGCATGAATAATTACTCAATCATTCATAATTAGGCAAAAACCATTCCTTTCAATGAAACATCACTATAGATGATGATTTCACTATTTTTGGAAGAAAATTCCAGAACAATTGCATTCACCAATATTCTTTTTAGCTCTTAAAAATAATAATAACATTCTATTGTCTATAATAACATAACATATTTTTGAGTTTATTTAGTTAATGGGAAATAAAACCAAGAAACATTTTCAACAAACTACCATTATTGAACCAAATATCAAAAAAAAGTCTACATCCCATTAATATTTGTGTGTCTTGGCCATTCGTTAGCAACATTCATTTTAGTAAGATCAATATTTAATACATCATTAGAAATAAATTTTGTATGTAATTGAATTTTTTACAACTATGATTAACACTATCTATATTTTATATATTTTTTATTATATTTTAAGGATTGAAAAACAACCCCTATATGGTTGTAATGTTCTTCTTTAATTTCATAAATACTAAAATTTCATCAATAAACCCAACGAAAAAAAATTATTTATGAAATCAAGAATGATTAAATGAATATGATCCATTAATATAAAATTGTATTTATTAAACCAAACATCATAAGTAAAACTTCATAGAGGCCATATTTATTGGATACACATTCATTATTGAGTCAATTTCATTCACATTAACGATATGTTTCCATCACCACATGTCAACCATTGATATATAATGTTCTCTATGGATATGATAAAAAATAAATTATATGAGTAAAATGATACATGTTATTAATGGTCTTTTAATTAATGGATAAAAAATCAAGGGCATATCCCATTTATCTAGATTTATTTCCAACAAACAGGACCCAATCAACCAATAATTAATTTCTAGGTATGATAACACCTTAACCTTAAAATTCTAACAAAGATTCTTGAACACATAAATTGATACTTGATATATTTGATAAGGGGTTTTAGAAATAGGATTTTCTTTATGTAATATTTCCTTCATAAACTCATATTCTTGAGTAGGATAAATACCATGAAAATCATCCATAAATGTTTTTTATTCCATTAATATTGGAACATCAATAAATTGAAAAACATAGTTAATCTAAATAAATATGATACAGGTTACTTTAATTTCAAAATCTATTTGAATTCACATATTCGTAGTTTGTTATCATATGAATATTATCTTTGGAAACAAAATTCATAGAAATTACATATGTCATAGCTTGATAAACTAAAATAAAATTCATATAAGTTATGAAATGATACTATATTTTATCCATTTTATCAAGATTTGTAAGAAACACCATCCCACTAAAATTTCAATATATCCCAGTTTCTTTAATACTTACGCCTGGTATTTTTACCAAATTTTCTATACTAATTTCATGAGGATATTTACCAATTTTACATACAAATTCCATAGAAAATAAATAGTGTAAATATCCAAAATCGGATAGAGTATTCCAATAAATCAAATACATAAGTAACATACCTATCACCACATCAATTTAAATCCGAACATCAACTATAGTAATTTAAAATGTACTTGATACTCATTTTTTTATCATCAACACTTCCATTAAGTGAAACTAACTCCGGAAATTATTTATAATAATTGCACATGTAATTGCATCAAGAAAAACATAACATCATATGGATATTAGTCAATTCATTTATTTAGGCATTGTTATTAATTTCCATGAATTAGTGATGAATGTGAAAACAAATTTCTTATCAGTAACATTTCCATATCATCATAAGATATTATACTATGTGATTTTTACCATACATACTACAAGATTGGATCATCATTTTATTACGTCTAATTTTTTTTATTCATTTTCCCCATTTCCATTCATCGTGACCACATAATATTTCCATCTTCATGAGGAAAAAAATTTTAGGATGATCTAAATCAATCTTTTGAACACAATGAAAAACTTTCTCTTGGATTTTAAATTTGTACATGTGAAATGTTCTATTAAAACACGGTTACAGTACTATGTAAAATAAAATAATTTTTCGATTTGTTTCTCGAATAAAATATACAACATACCTTGACAATTTTTTGATATTTTCTTTATATGATTATCCAAAATCTTTATATTTTCCCTAAATATTGGAATTATTATTCAATTAAGATTCAAAAAAACATATGGAAATTTTTTTCTTGAAAAAGTTTCTTGAATGGTTTCTACTACATAACATAAATATCATTTTTTATCCTAGTATTCTAAACTGAATACTACTAATAATCAACATAACCTTCAAAATGATAAATGGTAAGTATTATCCTTTTATGTTCTAGACATTCAATGACATAAAATATATTTTCCAAAGCATTGATCCATCTGATGACTACCACTGGTTAATATATACCACTAAATGATTGTGGATGTTTCCTAATGAATTTATCTACCAAATATATTTCCTTTTAGGGTAGATTGGTTCTACACTAGCATGGATACCACTAAAATTTATCTCCAGATTCAACTAATCCCTCAGTACAACAATATATTATTTTATAATTCTACTAATCATAGGATATATGTTTGGAATGATATATTCCTTGATATTACATCCCACAAATTATTCCATATTTCCTCCTCATAAATCCATTCTAAAATAGAAATATTTTAGAAGAATAAATATGTTAATATTCTAATTATAAAACATTTTAAAATGAAAAAAATTTAAAATAATTTTTTGGAATAATATTAATATTACCCTAACCTCTAAAGTTTCCTAAACTGACACTTTGATACCTATTATTAGGGAATAGAAATTAAAATTACACAGTCTTGAGTTTTAGTTAATATTTCACGTTCATTCAAGTTTAAGATAATTTATTGATCATAGTTTTAGATTATTGGACCATATATACTACTTTAAAAACTGTATTATAAAATGTGGAATCTTACAAACTATATCAACTTTTACACTATATAAATCCTTTAAAAAATTCTCATGATATCCTTTATGAAAACTCTGAATATCTTTAAAAATAACTTCCTATAATACCTTACTCATAAATAAACAATGTGAAAAAAAATATAAAATAAATTATGAGCATAAAATCCGTAGTAAGGGATATAAGATAAAAGAATCCTTTATTCCATTTAGGAAAAAACTAAAAATAATGAAATTCCCTATTAGAAAAAAAACTTTTATCCCAAAAAAGGAAGTAGAAATATTTAATAAACCTATATTATTTTATCTTAAAAAATTATTTCCGTGAAAAATCATTATAATAAATATGGAATTCATATATATACATTCGGAAATCATCATATTGAACCATTAAATAACTCTAATAGATTGGAATTACCATATTACCAACTTCTAATATAATTTTTCAGAAAATATTACAATTAAAAAATGAATTATATATATATATATTGTATGACCCTTAGTATAATCATTATTGGGATCTCCCCTAATCTATAATTGGGTTAAAACCATTGTATGAGAAATACCATTCTCATCCTATTCTCATGGGCTATAATGGTGCTCAACCCCTTAAATATGTAATATTAGGCTCAACTTAGAGATATAATGGGACTAAACCTTTAATATATTTTTTAACAGTCCAACTAATTTCATATAGTCCTCAACTACCATATCAAGAGTAAAAAAATATCATCTTAAAAACTATTAAATAATATGTTTAAATAAATATGAGAACACCTTTGGATAATAAATAACCTTTTTATAGGGAATCCATTTTCAATACCCTAACACAGTTTCCTTTGAAATAAAATTTTAAATACCTAAACAAAAATATAAAAATAAATAATGAATTTAAATTAATAAAATATTTAATAATAATTAATCTTTTATCCAACAAATTTCACGATTACTTGATCGTTCGTTATCACTATACTTTAAAATAATAAATTTTATTTGTTATTTGTAAAATTGATCCTTTTTATACACATAAAAAGACACCATTTGAAGTCCTTTGAATGAATTTCAAAACATATAATAAATTTCATTTATTATCCTTTTATTTCCATAGATATAATTATATTAAATATTATAATGTATATTGACATGGAGAAAATGATTTCCAAATTAAATATTTTAAAATTCAATGTGTACCATGCCTAAATGAACATTTAAATCGTAATCCCCAAGAAATATTTAAATTTAAAAAACATTAAATAAAATTATAGTAGATAATATATATATATATAATGTGAAAGGGGTTGTATATACACCATATTAAAAAATTAAGGTGTATATCATCTAGAAATTTAATAATGAAAAGAGATTGAGAATAAATCTCTTACATTAATTTTAACATAAAAATTAGGATCCCTAAATATAATAGTCATAAAACAAAGCATTTAAATTCTATGAATACAAAATAATTCATTATATAATTATAAAAAAGTGGAATTATATTCCGAACAAAAATTATATATAGGTAAAATATGAAATTTATTACATAAACGTAAATCATTTCAAAGAAAATAACTTACCTTGAGTCTAAATTTTCATGTCTATCTTTATTTTCCAGAATAATAAATATATCATTATCAATTACTTATTTATAATTTATTTCCATTTTATAATTACATTTATTCCACTTATTATAATGTTTAAAAATCTCCATAAACAAATTAATATTATATTTTCTGTTCTGAACATTTTTAATTTATGTGGAAAAAATGAACTTTCTATTTCAAATATGTTTAATGTCATCATTATATAGAAATATATAAAGATAAATAATTAATTATTTATCTTATATTTTAATAATTTACACATTTAAACAAAATATGTAATCGTGTATATAAAAAATTGACCAATGCTTCATGTCTGGAGACGGTATGTCATACTTACACATGTATAATGTTCCAATTTCTCAATGATCTTCATGGTAAGGAGGTAAATAAGAATTAAAAATATTTAAATATAATTATATCATAAATAATATGTTATTTAATAATATATACTTATAAAAACAATTCTTGGTATGTAAAAAAGAATGTTGTCCCGTTGAGGAGGCAATAGTCCACACATCCACGAATGATGTTACCACATTTTTAGTGTGTGAAAGGTTAATGAAAAAAACGATATATAATATTTACAAAAAATTATTTATGTTTTTCATATCATATAAATGTTTTCTATATCACATATACAAAATTAAATACATAAATAATACATTACATCTACTGTTTGAATGTATCACTTATCTTTGAAGAGTCGGTCATCCACACGTCCACTTATGAAGTCATCCTATTTAAAAAAATTGAAAGCATAAATGTGTGTTTTATATTATAATTCCAGTTGTATTAATACACCATGTATATCATATATATCATATAAAAATAATTTCCATAAAAAATCCCAACCATGTGACATTACAATGTAAAAAAGTGCGATATTTTTTTCCAAGATAATAGTTTTCGATACATGAATGTTAATATCTTTTCCCATTTTATCAATGTGTGTGTATGATTAGGTAAAACATTTATATTGAAAAAATAAGAATATTTTGGATACTAATTTTATAATATAATGTGTAACTTATGGGTGGGAAATTAAATAAAACATAAATGAATATTGATGTATGTTACCTATTTTTTTGAGTAAGTCTTTTTGGTTTGTAAAAAAGGAATTTCTTGGTTGGATATGGGACAGAATTTTTGACTCTAGGGTGAAGGGAGGGAATTATTTAGCTTTTTTTCACTTTAATAATTATTAAAATTAGATTGATATGTTTAAATAATTTGGGAGGTTGAATGATTTATTATAGTTGAGGGGGAGTGACACTCTTATAGATAAAAAATGGTAAATATGATTGGGAGTTATCATATAAATCTTTTGACTATAATAATTATCTAAATTATATCCAAAATATTACAAGGTAAAATAATATACCTAGAAAGTGGTTTTGGAAAATTTTATGGGTCATTTACTCTAATAATATTAATAGTTAACCACTTTGTAAATAATTTTTTCCTTAATCACAATAATTAGTTTTTATTACTTTCACTATTAATTTTTGTTGTACAAACCATTTTTGACATATGATATATTATAAATTTCTTTTATTTCAAATATTGAATTAATTTTCAGAATTAAAATCTAATATGTGTTATTAATTAATATAAAAGGAACTAGTATATGAGATTATAAATAAGGTATTTAATTTAAAAATGATAAAACATTGGCTATGTTTTTATTTCTAAATTAAATTAATTTTTTTCTAATTATTTTTTTATCATGAATCAAATTGATTCAATCAAAACATCAATCCATTTAAATGCTTTATTTAAAAATATAAATAAATTGGATGATAAATTAGTTTTGATATCAAATTCATTATTATTATTTATTCATAAAAATATAAATGTTCTCAGTAAATAGTAAAAATTGCACAAAAGTATATTTTAATATATTATTTTCATAAAAAATTCATAAAATTGTTTTTTAAAGTTTTAAGATGTAGTTTTAATCTATGTGTTACATTAAAATGTTGAAAACCATTCATATAAAACAATAATATTTTAGGTATTTTATTGCTCAATATAACTCTCTCTTGCATGAATCACTATTTTATAGAGAAACTAATTTTTAAATGTTTTGTATGGTATTGTTTGTAGTGACCCTTCTATGTAACAATTACAATAAAATTCATTAATATTAAAAAATATGAAAATTAAATATTGCATAATTAACTAGGATGTTACAATACTATCCCTATATCTCAAATGAATGTGAGATTTCATGATATTCTTTTGATATATTGAGGAGATTCTTCATTATGAACACCCAAAGTGTGTTAAAGTTGAACATAATTCCAATCAATTAATTATGATAAAATACTTGAGATGTCATGCAGACTCCACAAAATGAAGGAACATGAAATGTGATTCTTAACAAAACCACTAACTGTAGTTCACTAGCCATTATCAAAGGTATATAATAACAAATTAGGGAATTAATCAATGTAATAATAATCACATATACAATAATAGATATTGGTCCCAAAAATCATGTCAATAAAATAACATGTTGAATGGAATTTCCTCCAATATCCATTCAATTTAATTAACTTATTTTATATAATTTATTAAAGGAAATTCCATTTTAGGGTCATGAAAAACTCATAGGCAATGTTTTGTTGAACAATAATTTTTGAAAAAGAAAGAAATTACTTAATCACACCCAAAATAGGTTGAAATAATGTGGTTTTCATCCTATAATAATTCTAAAATTTTCTATTGTATTATTGTAAGATGATTCAATTTATTTAAGAAGGAAAAACACATTTAAGGAATTCACATAGAAATTTCTGTCTTGTAGCATTTTCTCAATGAAATAAAATAGCTAAAGTCAAAGTAAAAAATTAGTATAAACCACCAATATTTTTCTATCACTCTCAATTTCCTTTTCTAGACAATTATTAAAGCTATAATTGGATAAATTGGAAGAACATACCAACACCCTTATAATGGGGAATATGAGTTCATACAAAAAACCCAAGATTTTTTATGATAAACTAATATTGTAAGACCAATGTATAGGGGGAATATAATTGTTTATACAACATGAATTTTTTTTAATGAAATTGGATTTCACATATAGAAGTTATCAATAAACCTATCCAATTATTATATAGATGTCATTGGATAAAAAAGTTGTTGTTTTCCAGTCGATGAAGAAGAATAAATAGGGTGATATGTTTAAATGTTATCAGGGTAAAAATAATAAAACATCCCATCAAATAAGTGGTATCATGATTTGGCCATACTATTTTCCAAAAATTGTGCAATACTTGTGTCTGTAATTATCCATCAACCCCAATCGAATAGGCTAGTTACAAGGTTCGACCATACATGTGCAATACATGTGAAAAGCCACAATTAGACACATTGTAAAACCATCAAATGAATGTTTAATGGGTTAAATGGGTGTATAAAACCCATGATTCCCATTACTATAAATACATAACCCTTAATAGTTGAGTCACATAGTTATAAATATCATTATCATACCATTCAGTTGAGTCTAACTCCCCAATATCTAATGAGATGAGATCTGAACATGCCCCATATTCTAGTGAGATCATTATCATGCCTTATTTATTATATACCAATTGAAAGAAAATAAATAATATAGAAAAAATGATATTTACCTTCATTAAAATATATGATTCTATTGATTTTATAGGCACCAAATGTATAAATGTAAATTAATGATAATATGATTCTACAAATATACACTATAATGATACATGGATTGATGCTCTAAGGTGATTAATGAAATTGTAAATAAATATAACAATTAAATACAATTATATTTTTAAATTATAATTCCATATAGAGTATGTTTTAAACTTCATCACGGGTCAAAGCATATATGATATGGTTTATAAATGAATAATAAAAAGAAACCTATTAAACATTTTCATTTTATATTTAATCTTTTTAATAATAAATTCACTTCTAATGATTCTTTGTTGATTTATGAATAATTTTCAATGTAATAATGAGTTTTACCCATACCCTTCACTAGACACATGATTTGTACCAGAATTGGCATCATATTTTCAAGATAGGATAAGGGAAATAACACTCTATTAGAAGGATGAGTTTGATTTTAAGAAGGAACACGGTTACAGAAAAAAAACATTATATAGTGACCTAAATTGGTTCTTATAGTTTATATATTAATATTTTTTCATTACATGCATGAAAAATATGTAGAGTGTCTTAATTGTTGCTTCTTCTTATAGACATTTCATAGTTTTTGTACTAATCATGCGATCCTTAGTGTTTATATTATTTATATTTTATTATAATTTTATAGTTTAATTATTAATTACTCATTTTCCATTATGATAAAGTGGGTATCATAATTTCATGTGAAATATTAATCTCATGACTATAGTGGAAAACCTCTTTCATTTGTGGAGGCAAACATTAGGTAAGGTGAAAAATTAGCTTAGCGAATTTTTATGAGGCACCCAGTTTTGGAGGTTAGAAGTAAGTTCATGTTCATAAATAAATGACAATTTTAACATAAATTAAAAATTGAGTTATAGGAAATTAAAAAAAATTGGGACATATAATCAATATTTTGAGAATTATTCCTATATATAATTTTTTACCAAATCATCAATTAAAGGAAAATGACATCATGACCTATTTGTATAAAAATAAACAATAATTGGAAACTCTTATCACAAGCTTTTTTATATTATTGAATATTTTAATTGTGGATTTAAATTAATAGATATGTTTTTTTGTACACTGTATTTAATTTTTATCGAACATGGAACACGATCAATAGAACTAGGATGTATGTAGGGGGAAAACCATTTAGTCTAGTATTTGTGGATCAATATAAATATACAATTATTTTTTATGAATTATATAAAGAAATATATTGTGGATTAGTGAAGTATATTATATGTACATATAAAATAGATTATTTTAGAAGTGAGCACATGATTCTATTTCACAAATGAAATTAATGAATATTTATGTTAATGGTATTATGAAAATTTTTTAATTGGTAGACAAAAGTAAATTGATACATTGTTATTTGTGATTTGATTATTTTATTGATTTTATTATTATAGAGACAATAAGATCAATTTCATCTCATGTGATCATTTTCTATAATGAGTGAGTTTTTTTTATAAAATAAGGGAGTTATCATAGGACCTAGTAGTGTGTTGATCTTAAATTTACAATAATCATATTGTGTTAATTAGTTGAGTGTAACAAAATTTTTTCACTCATACACATTTTATTAAACCATCCATATTAGAGGGTGATATATGGAAATTAACATTTACATTTTACTTTGTTTTATTTTATAGATGATTCACATCATTAATTTTGATTGACAAGAACAAAAATATATATTGTTTTTTACTGAACTATTTTCTTTTCATAGATTAATCCACTTATATGATGATGAAATCATATTAGGAAAATTTGTTCCATTTACTATGAAATTTCATTTGGAAACCGTTATTCTTATTTATAATTGTATAATAGTAAGAGTAATTTTATGAAATTATATCCAATTATGTGATATTAAAAAACTACATCTAATTAAAATAGCAATAGAATGTTATGGATATAGTTGAGGTGATAATTTTATTTGTGAAATGGAGGATTATCCTATGATTAAATTCAAAATAGAAGAAAATAATAATTTATATAAATTTTTTATTTATAAAAAATAAATGATGTTCTTAGATAATTAAATGAACACATTGAATATAGTTTTTAAATTTTCACAAATACATGTACTACTAGAATTCTATAAATGGTATAATGATGTTACGATATATCTAATAATTTAATTTTTTTAAATTCAAATATGAGGAAAGTAAAAAAAAGATTATATTGACTATGATGAATCTAATTAGAGGTTGAAAAAAGAATGAAACTTCATCAGTAAGAAGAACACATCATTGTTTAATTGAAATGTTTCTATATATTTCTCCCATCCTTTTAAGATATTAATATATTAGGATACTAAATGTATCAATCACATTAGATTTTATAAGTGATTTTGGTGGATATATCTCAAAAATTCAATATATGGAATAATGTAAACTACCAATTAAATTTTAATAGTTTAATATATAGATTCAATGTATTCTATTTTAATTTAAAATCAATGTTATGAATTTTTTTGAAAAATGATATTGAGATATAGAAGAATCACAAAAAGTGGTTAGTTAAATATTTTTATTACTATAAAAAATTCTATAATATAACGTATAGGTGATGGGTTACACGTTGAAGTTAATTAATATTGGTAGTATATAATGAAACTAATATTAAACCTTATTTTCAAATGGTGTTTTTATAAGGATATAGTGTTTTTTAAAAAAAATTTATAAATAAATATTAAATATATAAAACTACTAGGGGGTTTGAATTTTTTATTTTTGAGATAAAACCAATGGGAATTAGTAGGAACTAGGGATTCACCATAGTTCTAATCAGTAAGTCAGTGGATTAATAAATTACAACTCCAATAAGAGTTTAAATGGAAGGAAACAACTGTGTTGGTGGAGGCCTCTTATACATTATTTTTTCCCCAAATATGTTTTTTTATAAATCGGTATAATATTATTTTATTTTTATGGATTTTAATTTTTACTATGGACAATTATTAGAGAGTTCTATTCTAACAATAATTATCCCATTTCCTCAAATAATTTTTTTATATCTTCTAAACTCCTTTTTAAAGGTCTATTAATGATGTTTCCTAACCATGAATCAATGAATGGTGGTCAGTTATTTCACATCATATTCCTTAATTAGCTTATATATGATTTTGGGATAATTTGTTTCTTATAAGTTAGGGGTTTTTAAAGGGATCTTGTTGAATCAAAATGAAACACCACCATAAATATGATATTTTTCTCTCCGAGGCCCCTCGAGGTTGATGTATGTTATCTCTATACCATATGAATTAAAATTATTTCATATAAACATTATGGTTAGACAAATTGAGTAAAATTAGTTTTGGTTTTTTTCATGGGATATCTTTTAAGGAAATCGGTGGATTTTTTCATTGTTGAAGAAGTAGAATTTTATTTATTGAGATAAAAAAAATTAAATGTGATTAATATGTTGTGGATTCTAATAGTCACATTATACATTTTTTATATATGATAATACACATTATCAATATTTTGATATTACTGATGTTTCACTTTCTATATATGATATAATTAAAATAAAAACCATTAAATTAAATATTAATAATAATATAATTTATAATACACTGATGCATTAATGATATTTGAAAATTTTAAAATCATTATAATTTCAAAATAATGATAGTTTAATGTTTTGTAAAAAAATATGTTCGTTTGGAAGTGATGCGGCTCTTAATAACATCACATACTAATTTGGATAGAGAATAATTACATATCAAATATTAGTAATTAATATTTTAACACATCTTTTTTTTTATTAATCTTGAACAATGTATAATCTAACTATTGTGGATTTTAAAATTAAATTATAAAAATAATGACGAATTTTAAGAATCTATATAAATAAAGAAAATAGAATCATATAATCTTGGGTAACATAAATTCATGAAATTATTTTTTAGTGGTATTTGAAATTTCAACGAGTGCTATATAAGATAATATGTTTATGTGGTTTCATTGTAATAGCCTAGATATTTTCATTTTTCTATATTTTGATTCTATCCATATATTTTGGGTGATTTTTGGGATTGTAATCCATAACCAATATTTAGGATTGTAGATGTTAGTGGATTATGGTTATAGTTTTGTTGATGAAAAAATTAAAATAATGTTTTATTTTGGGTATTAAAGTAGTTTTGAATATAGAATAATGTTTTTAGTTTATAAATCGAAATTCACTTTGATTGGGGTGTATAAAATTATTCCTAGAAATAGGTATTATATTTAGTATGTTTTTGGTTTAAAAATTATTTTTTAATAATATCATTTATGATGTATATGATTAGTAAATCATTCATCCATGGTTTTCTATTTTTAGAGTTCTTACACCTTTAATGGACATTATTATGATTCTGAAAGTTTCAATATATTTATTAAATTTTTCATTAGATGAAAAATACTAATTATTTTAATAATGGTTTACTTCAATACTATGTTTAATTTTTGGGGTTTAAATGTTCCTTTCATTTTCACTAGTTTTAGTATGATTAGAATAAAAGAATTTATAGATTATTTGAAACTCCAATTAAACCACATTGTTCTCTGATACAATGATATATTCATTAAAAAACATTATTACCAGAACAAGCCACTATATTTGGGACCCAATCCTCTCTATTGTTTCATTTTCCCTTTACATTAACATTTTTTTATATATTTTGATTTTTCATCCACTATTATGTCTTTTAAGAAATATCTACAAGTTTTTTATGTTAATATTCTTTTTCATATCTATTTTAAATAATAATACTTACATACAAACTATATTTAATAGAAATAAAAATGACGAGTGGAAATATTAAATGGAAGCATTCAAGATTAATATTGGAGGAAATAATTTCATGATTCATACTTTATATTAAAAAATAAAATTGAATGAAGTCTATATATTTACTTCAAAATAGAATCCTAAATTTCATTTAATCAGTACATTATTAATTTTTCATTGATGTTATACTATAATTAATATCTCTTGTCCTAGTTTTTGTGCTATAAATTGTATTTAATTTGGAATAAAAAGAAGTTAATCAATTTGGAACATGAAAAGTACTAGAGACATAAAATGATATAGTGAGGGATGACTATCTGATTATTTATCATTTTTTTAGAGAATGTATTGATAATGTTCATAAATATATAAAGAGTAAAATTAATAGTATATAATAACTCATGGTGATGTAATTATTAGATTATTTGTTTGTTGTGAGGTTTATAGACATCTTACAAATTGATTAGGAGTTAAACCAAAATGAAATTGATTATACTAATCATATCACTATGAAAGAAATTATGATATAATTTTCATGGTCATTTATTAACAATATATTATGAATAGAGATAAATATATAATAAAAAATAAATATGTTTTGAATTTTAGTCTCCTGGAATATAAAACATGGAAAATTGAAACCAAATACACTCATTAGATATTAGTGCAATGTTTCTCATGAAAGTGATTGTGAACCAACAGATATAAAATACTTTAATTTAAAAATAGGGATGTTTGAATACTGATTTTGGACATAATTTCCTAAAAATATAGAAAGTTGAACAATAATTTTCAAAACCTGCATGATGTAAATGTAGAAACCAAGGTTTTATTACGCCTAGTTTCCCTTGGTTATATATTATATATAGAATACACATATAAATTTCTTACAAGAAGGAGAAAAATAATGTTTGAAATATATGGAAGTGTGGAGTTTATGTGGGGGATAAACTTCTAAATATAGTAAATTGAATTATATTGATTAATGTAAAAAAAATTATTGTATTTTTTTATATATTTAAAATATTGATTGGTAGATTAGATGTTGAAACTGTTAAAAATATAACCCTATATTTCAAAATATTTTATTCCTATATGAATGGTGCTGAAGTATTGCATCTTGATTTGATGATGAGGAACCATTTACTACACATATGATGACATAAAACCTTATTTTATTCTGTTTTTAATCTTATACAAAAAGTTGTATAAGAAGTACATTGTTATTAATGATGAAATTTTGATCGAACAATGCCTTATTGAAGTCGTGAAATAATTTATTAATTTAAAATTATATATTAATAATAATATATATTATTTTTTATAGAAAATAAAAAACAACCAATGGAACCTATAATATTAATAGAAAAATAACTGTTACATTATTGGATGATCTTATTATGAGATATGATTGGAAGAAGAAGAATTAAAATAAATTATAAAATAGATTCTCATATTCTAAAATATTATTTGTTAAATGATATATATACTATGCAAATAATTAGAGAAATTTCTAGAATGGAATATTCAATTTTTACAATAGTATTAGATACTATTTATTTTTCAATATAATCAATTATGTACTGATGTTCATCTAATAGATATTCATGTTGACATTATTGATTATATATATAACATATTTCAATATAAGGATTTCTCATTATATAAATTTACAATTAATGAAAAACAAATTTGAATTGATAAATATAATGAAGTAATTTTTATTGATAACTCCAATTCTAAAAAGGATAATGATTCAAAATATCATTTAGAGGATCAACTAGTAGATCAAAAGATGGAATAAAAAGAAGGAAATTCCCATTATCCTTCAAAATCACTTCTACAACTATAAACTCAATTAATAGATTTGAAGTTATTCAATCAATATGATCAACTAATAAATTGTTATAATTTTTATTAAATTATTCATGATATAACTAAAAAATATACTCTAATATAGTCTTATATATCTTGTTTTTTACACTCAATATGTATAACCTAATTATTTTATTTATTTTGGAAGTGAAAGAATGATTTTACATCATTATTTGAGGAAAATCATAATGATTTTATTATGATAGAATATAAAATGTAAATAATGTCATGATACTTGTAATTATAAATAATTGATGGTAAAATTTATATTTCACATCATATTTATGAGATAATTTGAAATTTTTTGAAGAACATGATAGTATTATGAAATATACAGGAGATAAAGTTGAAGTTGTATCTTTTTTCCAACATAAGTTTATTGAAATTAGATTTTATTATAAATATGAGTATTCTTTAGAATATATCAATACTATATAAATATTAATAAATTATTTAGGTGTGAATATCTAGAAAATATACGTTTTTACATCAACTTGATGTTTTATAATTCAGTCGTCATTTTTACTATTAAACATAATATCAATGATGAGATGGTTTAGAGTAATAGAAATATATCAAAAAGATAAATCCAATTTTGGAAATGTATACTATAAAGGATTTATTCTTCTACCATTATTGTTTTTAATATTTTCTTTTCCAATGAGTTAACAATGAGTGAATATTTCAGTTTATAAATTATAGTTCCATTTTTGACATTTTTAATTATTTTATTGAGTTTATTTTCTATCAAAATTTATATCAAATGTTGAATTGTTTTAATATTTCAAATTGAATTAAAAAATAGATGGTTATTCATAATATTATCATATTGTTTGAGGGGGTAATAATTTTTGTTTTAATTATTTTTTTCACATAAAAAATCATCAAGGGTGATAAATGTTTCAGAGATTAAATATATTTATTTAGACAAATTACAGAAAATTTTAAATGATTTTTTCTATAATATTTCAAAGGAAATCACATATTCATTTAATTTTATTAATGTGTGGTTTTTTAAAATGTATTTTATATTTTATTAATTACATATGTTGGATTTTATTTAAGAATTATTATATCATTAATGTTTCCCATGTGTCATGATGTTTAAAAAAAATGGAAGATTGTTGAGTTACTGAACAATGTTATCCTCTATCTAATATCACTATACATATTGGTTGAGTTTTTATTTACTTTATTTTATTCTATGACATATGAATTATATAAAAATAATAATTAAAATTATAACAATTTGATGTTTTATGAAATTCAATTGAATAAGTATTTTTAAAATGCGGATTATATAAGGAATTTTAAATTACCAATGGATAATGAATCTTATTAAAAAATATCATCAGCGGTTAAAATATAGATTTTTTTATAATATCATAATATTAAAAAGTCAACTAATAGTAATGGTATTAAAAAAATCCCAAAAAATAAAGAATTCAAACTTTGGGGTTTTTTTCAATGACATCTATAAATAAAAACCCTCATCGAGAATAAAAATTAAATAAGTAATGAAGAACTATAAAATCATTAATTTATTGAATCCATATAATACCTTTTGTTTTGTGTGGTATAAAGTTTTAAAAAAATTTAGTATTTTATATGATAATACATTTATTTTGTTTCATTTTATGAGAATATATTTTCTTTTATTATAATCATTGATTTTTTGTCATGTAAATCAAGGGATTATAGGGAAAATAATATATGACCAATAGTATTTTTGTAGAATTTGGAAGACCATTTTTATGACATGTTTAGGTAGAAACATACTTCTGGCTGTTTTTCAAGGGTGTCCTTAGGGATTGATAATAGTTATGATATATTTCTTAACAAAAATTGATACCTCAAAATAGGATTATAATTGAGGATGACATGAGATAATTTTATAATTTTCAATAAAAATTATGATAAAAGTGAGGTTTTTAATAATATAAGTTATTCTGTAATTAATTTTTAAACCAGTAGTATATGTTTTTAATTAATAGTATTCATACAGTTTTTACAGTTTACTTTATAATACATATATCTTAATTTTATTGTTTGTTTATTAAATTTATCGATAAATATGAAATAAATATCATTTGAATACTTTATTTAACTTAATAATACATGAATTATTTTTATAGGCTCGTAAGATCAGTATAATATTAATTGTTATAATTATTTTTGGGGGGAAAATTATAATTCACCCATTGTTGTGTGATTTATATCTATATCACTTGACTACTTATGTCTTTTTATCTAATTGTGAGTTTTTTTACCTACCACTCTTAATTGGTTTTCTAAGTACTCTTAATTATGATATTCTTGGTGTTTTATTTAAATTTGAATGATTTATAAATGATGTGAGCATGTTTTATTTTGGTAACAAAATAGTAAATTTTATAGGGTGTAATTACAATTCATTGAATAGTCTTACTGGTGAATAAAATAGTTTATTATGGTGGGTTATTTTTTTGACAGATCAATTAGCTAGTTGGTTGATTTTTGTTATTTGATTCAATTGCTAATGATAGAGTAGAAACTATTTATTTTTAATAGTGTAGTAATTTAATGAATATATTTATAATTTATTACATATTCTGGAGAAGTTTGGGTAAAATAATGAAATTTAATATTATTATAATATTTTTGAGTTAATACTATGATTTCCATTATTATATTTTAATTAAATAATTAAATATTTAACGGGAATCTTATGAATAAATTTTCTAAGTGAAATAAATTGAAATAACACATCTCAATGAGAAACCGTTAAATAAACAATTTAAAAAACTAAAAATGATAAATTGAATGCTCATGACATCATGAATTCATGGATACTTAAAAATTAATATCATTTATCTAAAAAAATTCCATGGTGGATTAATCTAGAAATTTATACATGAATATTAAATTTATAAGATGTATTGTGATCTAAAAAAGTTTTAGATCAAAGAGATTTTTTAAGAGTATTAAAATATTATACAATAATGGAATTAAAATTATAGAGTTTTTAATTAATATTTCAAAATTGTGACAGAAATTTATAAATCCGGAGTGATGGGGTGGAAGAAATGAAATGATTAAATAAAATTGAATAATATTTAATAAATCCATAAAGTGTCATAAAAATTATAAAATGTTAAATAATATATGGGGATTTTTTAAAATTAAAAGTGATAATATTCTATTCAATTATATTTTTGATATATTAGTTACATGATTATATTTTAATGATTTTTTATATTTATGTCATAATAAATTTACATAATATTTTTAATTTTCATTATATGAATATTGTGTTTTTTAATAGGGGATGTAATAAATATAAAATTTTGTAAATTAGGTGTAAGTATTGAATATTATTTTATATGGGGTCATAATGGGTGGGTTGATTATTCTACAAGATACCCATGTTGAGGCACCCCAATAATTTCAATTCTAGATTATAGCATGTGCCCTTTACACATATAGTGTGATAAAAACTAATAAATGTAGAAAAAATATATTATTTTGTATGATAATATATATCTTTTCAATATACAAGTGGAATCTAAAATTCCAATGTTTTTTATTCTTTAGAGATCCATTACACATGAATCGTATTTTACAAAACATCAATCATTTCTTATATAAAATTATTCTTGCAAGATTCACTTATAGACATATCCCATTAATGGAAATTGTAATAAAATGGTTAAACATGAGAATATAGTTAGCTTAAATTCTCCTTAATGGATAAAAATTATCAATGGAATATATAGGATTTATCAATATATCATAAACATGATATAAATTGCCATAAAATAAATTATATAATTCATGTACTAAGATATTTATGTCATAATTTGTAATAATTAAACAAAAATATATAATCATTAAACATAGAGTAAAATTTTAGAACCATAAAACAATTATTATAAAAATAGTATATATAAAATTTCATAAATATAAGAAATCATAAAATCAAAATCATGGATCAAATTATATTAATTTTTCTAGTAATTTTATTATTTAATGAAAAACAATAATGAATTCATATAGCCACATGATGTCATTATTTTTAAAAAATATTATCATGGAATACCATCATTTCATAGTTGTCAAGCCTCAGTACACAAGTACCTTAACATAGAATAATATGTTAACCTCTAATATCCCAAACATGTTTTATCAGGAGAGAAACATTACCCAATTAATTTGAGATATATATAATTCTTGGCCCAACCATTAGAAAATATACATCCATATATAATCATGCCTTATAGAAATAAAAGATATAATTTATCAATCAATATAGAAATCATGAAAACCCATAAACAATATGATACAATTAAGAATAAATAAGATATATAATTTCATTCAATGGGATAAATATGTGAATATAATTATTGTAAATAAAAATTAAATAAAATTTTATTTTTATCTTGTTCAAAACCATTGAATCTGAAAAATGAAGTATTATTTATTCACACCATGATGGATAATGGGATACATCAGAAAAAATATTGGATTCTCTAGTCAATCGAACGATATGACTCTCTTGGTGAACGCAAAGTAAATATTAGGAAGAAATAAATATTATTCATAATTTAATAATATTGGATATATTGATATCTTTTTTCATAGTTTATGACATAATATCATGATATTTTATTAACACAATGTATGCTTATGTGTACATTACTCAACAAAGAGACTAAAGGAACCAATCAATATTATTATTTAGACATGATCGTTAATACCTATCCATTGAATTGGAGTGTATGAATATTATTTACTAAATTATTAAATATTTATTAAATTTATACATCATAAATAAAAATTGATTAATTCTTGAAAAATAAACACCCAATATTTTAGAAAAGTCATTTTATATTTCAAAAAATAATTTAAATTTATTTTAATGAGAAAAAAATAAAATTAAATATCTATGAATTTAGAAATTTTATTTTATGAAATGAACTAACTTTTTGAAATTATTATATGATAATAAAAATATTTTGATATTTTGATATTTTTTCCAAATTTTTTTTCATTGAATAGTGTTAATATTTCTTTTTATTGAGATATATTTTCATTTTCACTAATTTTATAAACTAAATTTTATTTGAAAATTTTATCAATGAAATAGTATTATTTTATTTATGGTCTTATGAATTAATTTTTTATATTAACTTGCTGTAGAAACATTTTTAATATTAAGAAGTTTTCTTTAAAAAATATTCAATTACATTATGTGTTTTAATAATAAAATATTTTCTTTTAATTATAAAAATTGAATAATGAAAAATTAATACCATATTTAAAATACTGTGTCCAAATATTTTAAATAGTTCAATTTTATTTCTAGTCTTATTGAATAGTAACCATACTAAATAATTAACAGAATGGTTTGGTAAAATTAGGTAATGATGGTTAAAAATAATGAGATAAGACATTAAAATCTATCAATCAGATGAATTAATTTCATTAGATTGGTATATTTAGTGCATAATCATTCAAACAACTAAAATATGGAATTTATTTTCTGTTTATCTTAGATTTGTACCTTCACTATATTTAAGTGAGAAAAAATGAAAAAAAGTCAGTTTTCATATTTTAAGAACATTAATATTCTAAGATAGTGATTAACTAATGATATTTTACCTTATAAATAGTAATTCAAAATATATATTTCTTTATCACATTGTTTTTTTAATAATGAAAAAATACCTTAAATACTTGTGTAAGTTGACACAACATTACTTTAATTAATAACAAAATAAAATAATTTATATTAAAAATATTAAAAGTAAAATAATTTGAAATATTTTTTATGTTCCAAAAATTATGTAGAAAACTATGAAATTAATGGAATTTTTTAAATGGTTATAATATAATTACACCTTTTTATTAATGTGTTTAAAGACAAATTATATAAATATAATCACGAAAATAAGATTTCAAATATTTTATATAAAATAATATTTTATTAAAATATTTAAAATTAATAAATATATTTTATGTATAAACTTTTGGGATATGGTTTAGAGAATCAACCATGGTTAATTTGTTTTTATTCTTTATCTTTGGGGTAAAATTATTGACATTTATAGGGTTAATATCATTAATATTTATGTATTATTAAAAAGAGATAAATAATGTTAAAACTAATATATAAGGGTGAAATCATTACCAAACAATCCAAAATTATATTTTATGATATAATTTTGACATATATTAATATTATATTCTAATTAAATACTTATTAACTAAATGTTTCATAAAAACAATATATATTAAAATAATTTTTCTTGAAACTCAACAAATTCCCCTCCCCTCCCTTATAAATTTAAACCCTTATATTTATTATTAACAAAAATTTAAGCCATATATCATGGAATAATCCTTCCCTATAATATTAAGAACATAATATTCAATGTTTTTTTAGTTTCTGCTATTATTATAATACCATCCATTTTCCTCTTAACATAATACATATTGGAGCTATTTTTAATAAGATGTAATCATCTATTGAAACACATTCAAATAAACCTCAACCCAAACAACCAATAAATATTTTCTTAAAATCATAAAATAATTAATATAGATTAATCAACATATTTTTATGTTATTTTAATGTTTTAAATACATATCTAATCTATTTTATATCATAATAAAAGAGAAACCATCAGTCTTGTGTATATGCGTCTTACCATCTCCATGTAGTAATGTAATGCATTTTTCATCACCACATAACATAAATGGTTATAAATATTGAACTGATATATATATATATGATATTTTAACCAATTTTTCCTATTAATATTAATATCATATATACCTTCTCACCTTCTAATCTATTGAAAAAATAATAATTTCTCTTGTGATTACCTATGGACTTCCATCTCTACATTTCCTTCAGATTTGTTTTTCATTTCTACATAACTTGGAATGAAATTTTTATATATTTAATAAAGATATGTTAAATTCATAACATGATTAAAATTTTAGATATTATGGGTCAATAATAAATCTACATGATCCGTAAATTCCTTATGAAAACATGCACAAAAAAATAAAGTAGTTAAAAGGAGGATAGATCATGGACAATTAAGAGGAAGTGTTATGTTATAAAATATGATATTTTTTAAAATCATTATACAGGAGGATAGATCATGATCAATTAATAGGAAGTTTTTTGTATGGGATTTATTCTAAATTTCCACTCCATTAAACAATATTTGGAAATACGAACATATTTTTATTTTATGGGGTAAAAATATTGACTATATGTATAATTTAAATTTAATATTCATTTTTTAATTATTTTTATTTAATCTTTTAATTTTACTCTTTGAAAATAAATGTTTAATAGAAAATATGACCATATTTTTATTCTTGACCATTTTATTTTTCATAATTTTTTTTGGAAATAAATTTAATTTTAATAAATTATTTATAAGTAATATTTTTTATGATCCTAGAATTTTTACATGATATTAAATTAAAATTTCGAGGTTTTTCCTTAAATTATTAATTTTTAACTATCTTTAGAAAATTTTTACATGTTTTTTAAAACATATATGTTATTAATATGCCTTTTCACCAATATAAGCATTTTACACATTTTATATTTTTCATCAACATTTAAAATGTATAATAGATAGAAATATTTTTAGAAAACATTTCTCAGACCTATTAATTATCCAAAAGGCATTAATTTAGTTTAATCTTCTATTTACAATGAATTGATGTTAATTTTCTATCATTAATTTTTTGTTTTTGTTAAATTTCTCGGGAAACATTCACTTTATTGTGATAATTGAACATTACTTTTCTATTAAATATCAGTATTATTTTTACCATGGATATTATTATGTCAAAATTCATATTCAATTTTTACATAATTTGTTTGATTATTTTTTGTGGGGATGTCTTCGTAAATGTGGTTGGGACAAATTTATGGAAAAATATTGGTTACATGGTCCTAAATGTGGTGATTATTTTATAGTCATTGTAAAATTGAAAAAAATGTCATATGGTAATTCATAATACCATATTATAATATTATTCATTTCTTTTTTGGAATAATAATCTTCAACTATGTTAGAATTTTGGAATGCATAGATGATGATGAAGTTTAGTTTCTTGAGGAATGAGGGACATTCCATCCATTGAGCTATGAGTTTCTGTAATGGGTAAATCACGTAATTTTGTGTTTCATAGATTAAAATGGTAGAGTATCATAAAATAAAAGGGTGTCTCATTATTTATTCCTAGAATGAAAAACCCTTTTAAACCATTATAATTATTTCCTCCATATAAGAGGACATACCACCAGTACTGAAGAAACATCAATAAGTCTAACTATTTTGGTCCTAAAAACAGATCATAAACCCACATGTCATGGGTATCCATATGAGTTTCCATCGACATTAATTTTTATATGAAATTCAATGAAATTTTTTGAAGTCTAGGTAATGAAATTATATATCCCATCAATTAATCAACAAGCCTAATGTAAAAAACTAAACTAGAAAAAATTTATTTGGTATGTAACCATAATTTAGAATGTTTATTGGAAATGTTCTTGATGTGGGGAATATCATGATGTTTGTGATCTAGATATCCAATAAAATTCATTTCCTTTATTGAGAATTCAGCTATTAATATCCATCATATTACTGAATTGATATTATCCATGGCTTGAAATTTTTATAATGATATTGATAAAATGGAATGGGTTTTCAGTTTTTTATCTCTTTATAATAACTATGATTAATTTACAAATTATAACTTCTTTTTTACATACCCTTACAAAGAATTTGAGCTCCACCTTATTTCTTCAAATTCCCTAGTCATGAATATAGAATATTAATATTAGTTTCGAGGATGAACATTGATTATTTATTATGTTTATATTTTATTCCTAATATAAAATTGGTATAATATATGTATCTATTTTTCTAACACTGGTAAATTGATCCCACTATTAAGATAATACCCTTTAGATTAAGGCAAATATAATTATTTATACACCAACTATAGCTGATAGGAGTTTGGTATTTTATATATGTTATTATAAAAATATCAGTACTATCCTTTGGAACTATATTTTAAATTAACATATGTAAAATGAGAATTACGATCATCCCTTATTATAGTATATAAATTAATCTATTTTTTATTTTTATTAAAAAATATTCATGGTTTTTTGGAACTAATGTATTATTTTACATTATTTAGGGATGGTTCATAATAAAATAAATAAAATTAATACACAAAATCACTGTAAGGATTTCCCTATTGATAAATCCCAAAAATGTATTTATAGGGGAAAACACACCATTACAATATTAGGACAACAAATCTAGGTTACTTATAATAAAATTTAACATATGGAGAAACATGATTTTCAAAAATATGATACATGTATACTGGATAAATTATTTCAGATGAATACGCAAACATTTAGGGGACTACTAATGTTATAGTAATTGATAAATGAATCAAGCTGGCTATAATAAAATTTCGCACCGTAGAATGAAATGAAATGGAAAATGTTATAAAGGAAATTTATTGTCTAAATGATAATTATAATCAATACTTTTCATTAATATACAATACTATGTAAGAATAAGTAATAAGTCATATGGAGTGTAGAGTTTCTAATGTAGTATAATTTGTCAAATGTTTCTATCATGAACTATGAACCAACTTGTGGATAATATTTCTATTATTAAAGTAAAATGTTGATAATATTGTTTTGGAAAATGATACCACATTTATTATACTAGCTAGGTATTCTATATATTGCATATGTAATCCGAATATCAATATATATAATTTCTTTTGACGATCTTATAGAAATCATATGGAGTGACCTGATTTCTGAAAAGTTATCAACATATGAAGAAATAGTATTTTTCCATAAAAATATAGAATATATTTTATGGGTTCTATATCATTATGAGATAATATGAAATGAAGATGTCTAATATGAACCATAAAAAAAGGAAAAGTGTTGAAGATTAATGGGGGACAATGAAATTTCATTCTTTAAAAATTCTTGAAAGAATCCTCCTGGAATATTCATGAATGGCATGTGTGTTTGTTAAGAGTGAAAAAGTAAGGGTCATCCATCTAATTAATGAATGGGGGAAGAATAAAATAATTGATGGATAGTGATTAAAATAAAAAAATTTGGAATTATTAACACCAATTCCACATGCATCAAGGAAGCATACCAGAGAAGTGGCTGAGAAGAGACGACTTAGCTTATGTGATAACTGTAGCTGAGGATGGAGTTACAATGATGTAGTGACATGTACTTTATTAACATACTCATATTAATAAAATACAATATTTTATTTTGGATAATCCCACTATTTTATATAACTCATTTTTATCAATAAAAATATATATATCCCTAGAACTATAAGAAATGAATATTCTATCAGAACTCCTAATGAAAAAAATCATCGTAATAAGGATTAGTTGGCTTGTTTCCATAATAACCCCTAAATATGCCTTATTTCATTCTATGTTATTATATATATGTTTCTTTATATGATAATTTATTTATAGGATTTCAAAATATAATAAAATAATTAAATATAATGACAATGAAATTACTATTAATAAGAAGATATCGAAGTCATTATGATTAGAGGGGATGCTAGATCACCTGATTTATGTATAGTTACATCTCCAATATATAATCTAAATTTGATTGTTTTGGAGGATATAAAGACATAATCCAAGGATGAAATTGTTGATCATCAAATTGAGGATGTATGTATTTTATAACAATATATTGATGAATTTATGAATGAATTACATTGACATATACTGGAAAATTAACTAGAGTTTTGTATTGGTCAAAACCCCAATGTAAGACCATTTTCAAATAACTCTATATATTGGAAAAAATTTAATTAATGGAGGTGAGGAAAATATTATTTAAGTGGTGAGAAAAGGGTTTCACACACTATAGTTTTTCACCTTGGGGAGCCCCTATTCTAATTATTAAAAAGAATGATGGACATATGAGGCCCCAATTTTTTTCATTAATGGAAATGATGGACCAATGATGATCGATAATGATTATATTGAAATAAATTCGCGTAAAATAATAAAAAATTATTTACTTACCTATATTTATGACTTATTAAGTCATTGTAAAACTTGAATAGTTTGGGAATTATTTAACTTTAAATAAAATCAATTTCATTAATAAATTGAAATAAATTGAAATAAATGAAAAATCGATATTAAATTATTGAAATTGAACATTATAATTTTAAAAAATATAAAATATAATATGAATTTTGATATTTCTAGGATAAAAATTATTATTTTATATGATTAATATCGATTTTTTCCTATCATGCTCCACATAATATTGTAATGATTTTATTAAACTTCCTCTTATATATAATGTGTTACTAATAATTGAAAACATAGTGTTTAAATATTATAAATTTCCTTTATAATAATTTATAAAAATTAATTCACAATCATTTAATTACCCCTAAATTATATTGAAATAAATAAAAGATCATGTGGAGGTAAAAATGGATATTTAAAAAAATGTTTTCACAAAACTATTTTTGTTTCAAATGATATAATATCATTGTGTTTTAACTAATTAAAATAATATAAAATATTTACTATTTTTATTTAGATTTATATATTATTTTTCTGAATATGTGAATTTAAATCCATATAATGATTATTATTGGTCATATTTAAATATAATATCAAATAATGCTTGAAAATTGATTTATTAAGAACCATGTTTTTGACATTTTTTGGTGTTTCTTTTAAATTTATCAAATTAAATTATTTGAGTTAAAATTTATAAATTTTTTTATTATATATGAAATAAATGTAATTAATATATGTCAATAAGGTCAACATAATTTTTTCATTTTTTAATATAAATATTAGTAAATAAATTAACATGTTTATGGTGAAAATGAGGTTTTGTGTGTTACATGTTATTGTGTATAATTTTTTATACATAAATATATCATTTTTAATTTATATATTGGATTTAATATCTACATGATTAGATATAAATTATCTAATAATTGCCAATTTATTTTAGCAATAATGAATAATTTCCCAACGTTAAAAAACTAGTTATGTCGTAAAAACTCAAATGTTAAATGTAACTAAACATAGATAATAAGAGAAATAAATGATTATAAAATTCTTATAACATGTTTTCATGGTGTTTATTATGTATAAATTCCATAAAATCAATTATTTACATATTATTTTTATACTTGGGGTGAGAGACAGATCTCATTATTGAATAGTTTTTGGTATTTCTAAAAATAACACACCTCCTCATTTATAAAAGCGATCTCACTATAGTCAATTATTCTATCCTATCCTAAATTTTTTCTCCCAATCCCAAAATAAATATTTCACTAGAATCCATTTTAAAATTAAATATATTCTAATATTTCTCAAATACCATCCATTGATATCTTATGAGGATATGAAAAGGTGGTTTCTCTAGGAGAATGTAACCATAATAATGAATATATTCCATTTTTTATCTTCAATTACAACCATTGATTATGTATTCAAACTATAATATTAATAAAACCATCATCAAAGATATAATAATTTGATATTATAATTATATAATAATATTATTCAATCTATTTATCCGTCAAATGGAAATAAAAGCCATCACATGTGTTTATGGTTGTCTACAGCCTCACAACACCTAGGTAATTGTTTTCCATATCTGATCCACATAAATAGTAGTTATGAGGGGAATAATTAATATATAAGATAAATATTACATGATATGAAGAATATAAAATTAATATAACATTAAATTCTTCACCCTTTCCATAATTAAGGGATTGATATCATGGTTTATGCGTATGAATAACCTATCATCATCATGAAGTGGTGAACGTCATTTTTCACAAACATGTTTCTCAAATATTTGTAGAAATGAATCTAGTGAAAAAAATATATTAAATTTATAAAATTAATATAATTCTAGATATTATGTTACAACATTCAATACACAGGACCCAAAACACTCATGAAATAAACTGAATTCAAAGATAGGGAAATTTTCACCCGAAACAATAGTAATAATATTTCTTTAAAAATAGTGTTGAAATATGTTTTTATATGATGATATGTGATATTATAAATATTATTATGGAATTATTATAAATAATATACATGTTTATAAAATCTATATAGGAGGATAAATTATATTTTACTTATGTAAATATTGAGGTAATGTATTTCATATCACATTCCTTTCCATTGAGACATGTTTAGTAACATAATACTATTCATTATTATGAGCAGTGAATACCTATTATTTGATGTATACAACATAAATAACTATTTATTCATGATAAAAAATTTATCTTTCATTATCAAAATATCACGTGGTAAATATTTTATTATCACCAAAGAGGAAAGAATATATTCTATAATCGCACATTCTGTTGGGATTGATTTTACATTCACTAAATCAATCATATCATTTTTCATCTATATGGTACAAAACTTAATGTATATGCTATATTTTTATCATCATACTATATTTCTAGAAATTAATTACTATATTTGGTAATATAATCAAATGATAATTTTTTATAAATTTTTTATTTAAATTGTATTTATTTTCTTTCATGTCTAAGGTTTAAAATTTTTTTTAAGAAATTATTATTTATTACTCAAATGATTTAATATTAGCACATTATGTTATAATTTTATTTTAAAAATCTATTTAATGGAAAATTTTTATCATTTTTGGAAATAGTTGATTTCAAAAAAATAGTTAAAATTATTGTTTTTAACGCATATTTTGATACAATACTTCCCTTATATTACATTCATTTTAAAAAATGATGCATATTCTAAAATTTTTCAATGTTTTTAAAAGGAAAAAATCTATTATGAAAAGTTATATTTATATTTATATTCTATTCCATTTACTCATCCAAAGGAAATTGTTTTATTATGAAAACATATATTCACAATGAACCTATTGTCGCTTTTCAATTATTGATTAATTTTGGGATTGTAGAAATTATTTTCCAAAATTATGATATTTGTGATATTTTTTCATTATAAATTATATTTTTATTAAATATAATTAATTTTTATAATGTATATTAATATTACCTAAACCATATACCATTTTGAGATATGGGGTTTACATCGAAGGTTATTTTATTAACATTGTGTATATTGATAAATCAGTATCCTTTACTCAATACATATATTTATTGATAACAGAAATAAATTCATCAATATAATAGAACATTTGATACATGAGGAATTATTTGGACACATTATGACTTTGGGTCTTAGTATTATAGTTCCCCATGTTGTATCTATATGTATCATGTGAATGAAATGAGTTTTTCTAATATTATTAAACCTTTTTGTGAATAACAATTTCATTATATTTACCATGATTTCTATTATCATGGAATCTAATCTTATGAAGACACTTCATTTAGAAAGTTTATATTATTATCCATGAGATTATTATATTGATAATATCCATGGATTCATTTATCATAATGTAATTTATTAAATTAAATCTGTGTTTAGTTCTTTACCATTCCATATTAATTATTATATATCTAATAATGAAATTCATGTAAATTAATGATACTTATGTTTAATTATTTATGATAATATATTTTATATTCATTACTGATTCATGATATATTTTGATGTATGTAACCCTTAGTGATAATTTGATATTCCCTTTATTTTGTTTCATTTCCCTAAGATATGAAGTATAATTTGTTTAATGTGTTAAAGGAATCCATTTTTCCCCATTACTATGTTTTAAATTCCATTTCCAATGTAAAATTTGTATCATACAGGTATATATTTCTAAAAAAATACTAAATTTCTTAGTCTAATGGTATTTTAAACAATGTATCTGTGTCAATATAATAATTTTTCCACCTGATATTGTTTACATGAAATGGGTTTTTTAATAGATTCTGTTTGAGGAAGTTTAATATATACATTCGGAAATATATTATGGAAATCATAGATTATAGAAAGTATAACTAATGATTAATTTTAGTATAAATATAGAATAAAATCATAAAATTACCAAAAATAAAATTAAATGTCGGTGTTTCAACAAATAAATCCCTTTTTGGATAATGCAAGTGGATGGGGTTGTAGAATAGTTGTACATATGGTTAATATCATTGAAAGGGACAATTGTGATTTGAATTACTCATCACATTATATATGAAAAGAATACTTACTTGACACCATATTTGACATTCCAATGGTATGTGTTTAAGATAATTCATATTTTCTTTATCTTGTTAATTTAATTATTTGAAAAAATGGATATCCAAAAATAAACAACATTTAAAATTCAATGTATAAAAATATTAAAAATTTTAATTATTGTTTTTGACTGAACTAGATTGAGAATTATACATTATGATTTATAGTCTATTATATTTTGATATATTTCAATACATGACAATAAATTTAAAATGAATCCAAATGATATAATGGTATCAGTACTATTGTCGAATGTAGATACATCCCTATTAATAATGCCAATGGAGAGGGTATTGGAACTTAGAAGATCATTGATGTATTACGGAAAAGTAATAATTTTATGGAAAATAACATTTTCAGCATGGGGAAACATTTTGTTCCCATGAGTTTTTCCTCTATCTTGTATTGATTCTGGTGGAATATTCTAATCTCAATTTGTTATACTACTAATAATTTCATAGATGAGAAATTGATTATGTCACATGATATGATATTTCTGGTAATGGGATGAAATTAAAAAGAAAATGATGTACTTTCAATAAACATTCATGAGTGATATTATAATAAATTATGGTTTTTGATCAACAATAATAAGGAATATAATGAGAAATATCATATGAAATAAGAATATTTTAAATATAAAATGATTGAAAAAACAATCCCTATAGTGGAATAGATTAAAATTAATTGAATGATTCTAAAATTACATAAAAATAAATATGTCACTGTTTTTAAATATGAGACTAACATTATAATCCCATCTACTTATTCTATAAATTACATATGGAACACAAAAGGAAATATTTACCACTTCTTTGATGAGATTAAACAGAGTATATTAGTGGTACTGGTATATAAAAAAGTATCCTCATTGGAAGAAATAAATTTATGTTCCATCAAAATATATAGGTAATTATATGAATCTTTTATATTCATATAGAATCATGATAATAAGATTTAATTTCAAAACAAAAAAAAGGAATATATCAATGAAGGAGAAAAAACTGTATTAATTTCAATATTATTAAAATTTTGGAATGAAACTTCCTAGAAAATAATTTTAGGGAATGTGAGTTCATTAAATAAGTGGTAAAAAGGTTAAATGGGATCATGAATTCATGGGTAATAATAAATCAAGGATTTATAGAGCTTGATATATAAATAAATGGGAAATTTTGAAGAAAAATGACTCATGTTTCATGGGAACATTAACAAAGGAGAGTCAAAGGGAAGAATTTCAGCATTTGTGATAACTATCGTTGAGTTTGGTGTAAAAAATGATGTGTTATAAAGTAATTTAATCATATCTTAAATTTTATAATATTATTTATTTTATTTTACATCCTCTTACTCATTCATATATTCCATTTTAAGAAAATTAGATAATTCCCCATCACCTAAATAAGATATTTGTTAGTAAAAATTCCTTGTTGTTGTCTCAATACATTATGTATGTGTTATAAAATAAAACACATGACCCATATATGTGATATATTTTAATATTTTATTAATATTTCAACATTTTTGCATCGATATAATCCATTGTATGGTATTTCGTGAAAAATGTGATCAATGTAATAATTAATGGAGAGGAAATTTTGATATAGTAAAATGATATAAAATTTGTTTTCCTTAAATAGAATATGTAATCATAAAATTCATGTCTAGATCAACCATAATTAGGTTTTTAAATGATATAATTAGAGATTAAGATAAAAATATTAATTAACGGAGAAGGTAATAATCAAATTTATGTAGTACCAATTGTATAGTTATACATTGATGTATTTAATGACTAATTATATGAACATCCACTAGTGTTTGAGGATATTTTTTCATTAATTTCCCCCTAGATTCTAGATCTATATAATTGAAACCCCATATAATGGACATAGAAAAATTAGTGGATATCATGAAAAAACTAAACGAATTGTTTAATTATAGATTTATTCTCCCTAGTGTTTCACCATGGGCTGCAAAAATTCTTTTCATTAAGAAGTAATGTTGGCCCCACGAGGATTTTGATTTATTATTGTTATATCAATGATATTAGGATAATGAAAAATTTTCCTCTAACCTAAATCGAATAAATATTTAATCAACTTCATAGTGTGGAATATTTTTAATATATTGACAATTGTTTTGGGTATTATAAATTAATATTAAATAAGGAAGGAATTACAATGAAATAATTCCATGATAAGAAAGGAAATTATGTTGTTATTATATAGTAAATAGGATTTAATATTTCAGGCAATATTTTTATAGATTTAATTAAAATGGAATTTAATGAATATCATGATAATTTTCATATGGTATTCATTTATGATATATTTTTTCATTATAGAAGTTATAAGATTTGTGGAAATCATAAAAATATCATTCGTGAGCCCAATATATGAAATTACTTATATGGGAAAATATTTAATTGTTATATATTTCTCAAGGAATCTTGTTTTCTTGGCTGTGGTGTGTTTAATGATGGGTTCCTAATTGATAGGGTGATTAAAAAACAAAGACATAGAATCTCCCACAACATCGAACATATCAATGTTACATAGTTTCATTGGTATAGATAGTTAATCTAGTCAATTAGTTTAGATAGATTCCTTTTTTGATAACCCATTAACAAAAAATATTCATAAATGTTCATGAACATATAAAATATAAAATATTTTCATTTTATATTTTAATTCAAGAGATGATTGTTTAATGCTCTCTTTTTTACTCTACTAATATGAAATGATAGATTATTGGTCTATAATAATTTTTTTAATGAAATTGATAGGTGGTATTTTTATGAAAAATGATAATTTTATTCAATATTAGTCAATGATACTAAGGAACCATGAACATAAATATAAACCCAATGATCACGAGTTTTTTGCTATGATCGTTTAATTGATGATATAGAGACACTATCTCTATGATGAGAGATGTGATATATAAATAGATCATATGAGACAAATATATATATTTTCAAAATAAATATAGACCATCAAGATGAAAATGACATTTCATGAGCTATATAAGGACTATGTTTTCTGAATACAGTACATCCTAGGGAATGATAATAATGTAGTGGGAGCTTTGAGAATGACGGATCATTGAGTTCTGATACTAATGATGATTTTTACAGATTTTTATATTCATGGATAAAATAAATATGGATATAGGCATTATTATAGAATGAGATACATTAAAATTCTTTCAAACGACTAAAAATAAGATTTATTGAAAATGATAAATGGTATTAAATATGACGATGATAATTTTCAGTATAAAATTAAAGATCTCAAGGATTAAATGTATGAAGAATCCATTTTTTAAAATTTAATTATGAAATATAGAAAGAGATTATACATTTCATCTATAATTGATCTAAAAAGGTAACTTTTGAGGATTTTCATAGCTCAAATTTCTTTATAAATCCAAGTAGCACCATTATGTATTGAAATTTTAGGGAACATTTTAGGGATGATGAAATAACATTTTGAATTTATAATTATGTGTACAAATGTTTGTTTTTCATAAAAATATGGTTTAGAGATATCATCAATGTCAATCCATACATCCTCTTCTTACTACTACATGAAAATGGGATGAAATTACTATAGAATTTGTCACAGGACAACCAAAGTGATCTAGAATATGGGATACAATATGTTTTATTGTCACCATATAACCAAATTTGAAACTTTTCTTACAAAATGGAGAATATTTACCTCTTGAATTCCTTGTACGGATATCTATAATGATGTTTTAAGACATTATGGTACACCAATTTCTAGTTTTTATTCCCGATCCCTATTTTACATCAAAATTATAGAATATTCATCATAAGGATCGTGATATTGAGAATCATTAGACCTCCACCTACTGTCTCAAACTGATTGAAAATAAAAAATGAATATTCAAACATAGGGAGACATTTCGGGGTTATATTAACTTGATGTTGTAGGTGTGTTAGATCAATATATACCATTCTTATATTTTAACTATAATAATACTTTATATTCAGTTATATAAATAACACTATATAAGGATTCATATGAAAATATATTTCTTAATCCAAAATGTTAGGATGAATATTGGTAATGGAAACTTGTTCGAATATGAACTGCTAAATAAAAAACTATGGGACCCTAGTTGATTTTTTATTTTATTTTGTTTTTGAAAAAATGTCAATTAGTTGATTATGTTGAACAATGTATGTATGTTAATAAGGTTAGGGGAATATAAATTGATGAACAATGATTATAATGTTTTCAATTGGATCTAAACCCTTGTAATGAGAGTCAGATCTTAACTGTTGTCATGATAATCAAATACAACATATCAACATGTTTCAATACAATCCCTCTAATTGGGATGTTCATAAAGTTTCAAAAGCTGATGGAAATCGTATTAATACTAGGATAAATGTGGTGATCATAAGGAATATTTTTTTATAGTTTGATTGGATCTCATGTAAAAATCACATGATTTTTTTTTTAAATTCACATACTTTATAATATATCTTAGAAACATGTTATGCAAGAATTAGGAAGGAAAGTGGATTAGTAAAGAAAGAATATGCTGGAAAGGATGAGATGTTATGATACATATCAATAAAACAAAAATGATGCTAAATCTGATATTTAACATATTCAATGTCATAAGTCACGATTACAAGATGATGTTTGTAGAAGTTTAATGTTTTTAGAAGGGAGGAGGATATGATGTGTTATATTCAAGATATAGGTCATTTGTATGTGAATTATCAGTGTTACAATATTATAATTTTTAAGAATGTTGAATTTTATTACAATTGGGTCATGAAAACATGAAATAATACATTATTGTATTATAATAATGTCAAGAGAAAAATAATAAATGTAATTTCTATAAAAGATAAGATTCATCATACTGGAATTGATAATATTCATCAGAGTGAAGCATAGACGAGTCCATCTGATAAAGGCTGATGCTGAAAAATTTATTGAATTCTAAACTTCATCAGTCACATAATCACTGATCTGATTAATTGTAGGAAATGATAAATACATTTAATATATTTTAGAATGGGATTCAATGACTTATACTAAATAGTTTATACGTATCATTTTCATGAGAATTATTTTAGTGTTCACAAGTGGTCATTGTAATGGGATGTCTTCATTATTTATTGTGTCTAAGTCATAATAAAAAAACCGACAAAAGAATCAGAGTGGGGAATCATCATGATGAATTATTTGTAAATAGGAACATATATAGATTTTTGAAATGTTACCATAAATATTATAAATAATTTAAGAAGTCAAATATTGATATTATATTTAAGGATAATTGAAGATTTAAATGATTTCATTGAGTGAGAAGTAAAATTTAGTGTCCCACCTCTACTATTCAAGGGTTCCTATAAAATGAGAGGTCAACAAGTTAGTATTTTTAATGGAATTTTATTTCTTAACAAGATCTAAAATATATGGAATTTCTTTTTTCATGTAATTTATTTTCCAACACGAGTTTGTTTTTAGGTTTAAAGCCAAGGAAGTTCAATCAGAAAAAAATCTATCAGAGTGAGGTTCAAAAAGATAACTAGAGAAATTTATAGGATGATGCTTTATCAGAGAATGTCCACCATAGTGATCCCATTAGTGTAACATCCATTAGAATATTTTTCATCAAGCAATGTTCTATTAGAATGAGTAATAACGAGGTATTTATTGAGATCACACTCAATTGAAGAAGGTAGTGATGATGGAGAATTAGACTAAAGATAATTGTACATAGTCCATTATACTGAGGGCACCATATTAAGGATGACATAACAGAATTTTGTGGAAGATGATTTCTATAATGAGTTTCTGGAAGAAGCTTCAGTACCTACAAGTTCCTATGTGATTTTTTCATGTTCTAGATGATTTTATGAAAGTAAATTTTGGTTCCTATTATTGTGGAATATGTGAAGACATTATAGAATGGATCATAAAAGAAATAAATAAATGTGATTATTTTAATTGTAGATATTTAACAATTGATGAAAGGATTATATTTTATGGGGGAATAATATGTTTTGAGAAGTGGATAAAGAAAAATATAGTTGGGGGATTTAACCAACTAATATATAACTATTTCTACTGGTATTGTAGAATTGTTCATTGGTTGTGTCTTTGTATTCCAGAATGATGATAGTAAATGAATCCATGTTGTTGGGACAATCCAACATTGAATGTATTGAGAATATGTTTGAAACCATTTATATATTATGTTATACTTTTTCATTATATTATTTCATACAAAATTTGAGGTTTAGATGTTTTATTTGAGTGTATCATAACAGTAAATAGTTTCAATTGTTAATAATTATAATGACCCATACATTATATACATTGTTATTACTTCAGAATTTAAGCACACTTATTACAACATATAACAAAACCAAGAAAGGACCGTATAGGTATAGTGTCTTTAGAAACTGGGAAACATAAACAACTGGTTCATAAAGAATCTACTTGGCCTCCAATTTATTTCATCATATCTAAAGTCCCTTTCTGGCATATTCTTCTAAATAACCTTATTCCTGGCCTGGGGAAACAAAACATACAAAAGTGTGAGCTCAAATGTTCAGTATGGTTAAACAAAAGAAATATCAATCACATCATATACATATGCACATAACTTTTGGAAATCTTACCTTCCAAAAGAGATCATAATTTCATAACATGGGATAAATCATAATAGTGAAATGTAATCCCAATAATCATAATATAAAACATGAAACTTTGTGGCATACACACATAATCATAGAGAATCATTTCTTATTAGTCAAGACTCGTTGCCAAGACTATCTTAGTGGACAAAGTCCATTTCTGAACCAAGTTCACTCCTCGTTTCAGTCCTGTTTCATTGAACCGGTATAACATACCATTCCAGCCATGTCTATCTCATGAGAAATAAAATATTTACCCAATGAATTGGAGGGATATATAGGTCCCACCCATCTCATAATGAAACCATTCTTATTTTTGCCACAAAATCATAAATCATACATCATTTCATAACCCATGTAATAAAAATTGGATTCTTAAACATCATGACATCATTAAACAATTCATATAAGATAAAGGAATTCATAAAAATATAATTCCATGAAAACATAATCAAATAAATGTAATAATAGGGATAAAAACAGAACCCTATATTATCTTAGATGGAAAATAATTTTTGAAGTGCCCAGATCAGTGTGAATCATTGAGAGGGAGAGGGGGTGAATCAGTGATCCCTTAAAACTTTTTACTAATTGATTTCTTATCAATTAAACCTCTATGGCTGATTAAAGCCTCGATCCACTCTTCATGTATCTCTCAACCTTTCCAGGATAATGCAGTAATGAAAAGGCACAAGACACAAGGATTTACAAGGTTTGGCACCAAAGGCCTACATCCTTGCCATGCTCTCCCAGCATGGATTCTCCCATTATAACTTGTTAGAATTACAATGGTCGATACAGCTTCCCACCGTATCTCTCCTGAGTCCCACAGGAGGGTCATTATACTACTTCACACAGTGTTACCAGAGTCCCACTGGCCTGCTCCAGAATCCCACTGAAGACTTCTTCTCCCTGAGTCCCACAGGGTCTTCTCCTGGCTCCTCGAGTCACACGAGTAGCTATTCTTCTTGTTCAGCTCTTCATGTATCTTCAGCAGTCTGGGATAAAGACTGCTGGCCTTGCTCTGTACCTATGATCACTTGTGATGATCAGGTCTTCTCGTCTTTCTCAGGCTTTATCACCTTCTTCTAAGGATGACCTGGCTTCTCTCCAACTACTGAATACTCAGACAAATGATGTCTTTAACTTCAGTCTGGTCCAGTCTCAGTTCAACTCTACTTCATGCACTGAGTGCATGGCATCTCTGCATCCTCATGCACTGATTGCATGGCCTTCTCAAATCTCTTCAAGAACTCCTGGTCTTGGACTCCTCAAATGCACACCACTGATTTGGCTCTGTTCACGTGTGCACGTGCATGCACGCATGCATGCACTTCCCTCTTTCTTCTCCTTGGTGCAGTAGACCCACAAAGGGTTTAATCAATTATAGCACACACCTTCTCCACAATCTTCACACACTATATTCAAATTGTTCACACACTAAAAGTGTGTTATACTTTAGTGTGGGTCAACTTCTTCCTTCTTCAATGTGTGTTCACTCCACTTAGAGCATACACATAGGTTCGGCCACTTCTTTAATTTGCACACACAAATTCTTCACTTAGCATACACTAGTAGTGACCTTCCTCTTCTTGTACACAATAAATGCCCGTAGGGTGTATTTGCACTTTACACACACAATCTTGGCTATGACCTCTTCTTTATTTGACACACACTAACTTAGGATTAGTTGTGGTCTTCTTGTTCACTTAGCACACACACAAGGTTTTTCTCTTTTAATCTTCAAGAGTGCACAACCAACCCGTAGGGTCTTCCTCACTTGGCACACACACAAGGTGTGGTCTCGGGTTCTCCTCTTCTTGCACACTCACTTAAATGTTTCCTTCTCCACTTATGCACACACACTGCACACGGGTGTCTTCTTCAAGCATGGGCCGCGCATGTATCAAGGGTGCAAGGGGTAGCCGTGGATCGCGCAAGTCACAACGGTGCAAGCGGCCTCATTCGCACAAGCCTCAAATAACCACGCAAGTGCTACTGCACTCAGGCGCGCAAGTGCTTTAGCCGCGGGCTCCAACCAAGGGTGCGCAAGGCTTGGTGCAACCCCGGTTCTTCCTGCCGCGCAAGGATTAGCGCGCAGGGGACTCCCCTTCACCTCTTTCGCGCAAGGGATGCGCAAAAAGGAACTTCACGAAGCAAAAAATGGCTCCGGGCTTCTCTGCCGCGCAGGGGACGCGCAACTCAATTCTTCGTGAGGCACAAGGGTGCTCTCACGGGACTTTCGTTTCTCAAAGGATCAGCAAGCAACAATGAGGTCTCGGCCTCTCCTTTTATAGGCAGAGATGCCTCAGATTATCCGCGTGCGATAAATCTTGAATCACCGAAGATTTCGGATCTTTAAAAATCCTTTAAATTTGGTTTATATCCTCGGTTCACGCGTGTATTTATTTTCTTCGGTCTTCTTCACGTGCATGCGACATAGAACGCATGCACGACCTCTTTTCTTCCAATCTATGCAAACCACGAACACACGTGGCCTCGGCACCTTTGGTTTGCCTCGGCCGAACTTCGAATTCTTTCAAACATTGCATGCATGGTCATTTTTAGGCATGATCGTGTTCAGTGTGGCCAGACGAACTCGTTGGAGCAATTAGATTGGCCGGAGGTGGTCAGACACTCCATTTCTATCCTCGGGGAGGTCTCTGGTTCGAAGGAAGCTCGCGGGTGGCCTCGTGCAAGCTCGGGGAAGAAGACGGTCGCTGGGCCGTTGGATCAGCCGATCAAAAGACTTTGGACGGCCTGGATCAGATCGGGGGCGCGGTGGATTAGATGAGCGGCACCGATCGTCCGCGAGATCAGATGAGCGGCTTGGATTCGTTCCCGGTGAAAAATCCACGTCCCACATCGAATCCTCGTGCAGTTTTTCTGCAGTTTATCAATATGCCGCTCCCATCCCCACTTCAATTGAACTTCCTCCTCCACGGTGCCGCCCCGCACCGTGTTCTTCCTGCGGGCGCGCTCTGCACCCACTCTCGCCTCTGCGGGCGCGCTCCTAGTGCCCACTATGCACTACCTGACACTCACGGGTGCGCTCATGCGCCCCTGCCGCGCTCCTCCGGGCGTGCCCCAGGCGCCCATGCGGTGTCTTGGGTGTGCGACCTGCCGCCCTGGCTCGCCCCATGGGTTCCCCCGAGCGTGGTGCCCTAGTGCCCATGCCTTGGGGTTGAACCCTCAAGGTGCCTTGGCTGGCCTAATTTTTTGGCAAAGGGACAGAATAATACTTTGTATAAAAACAAAGTACTCCATATGAAAAATGCCCATTCTAAATGGCAAGCCATTCTTCTTCTTCTTTATTTCTTCTTCTTCATTAGAATTCCTCCAATTCTATTCAACATGTATTCATCACTTAGGAATGGAAATTCTTGAAGGTTCTTCATCTTCAACCGAACTCCTGAATCAACATGAATTCTCCAATGTGCTTCATTGATCTAATCAGAGATCAAGTTGGATCACTTCCAATTCACATGCACTAAGAGTTAGCACATGGACTTCTTTAATCCACTTCATCCACTTAGAACTTGTGGATGGATCATCTTCATCTCCTCATGCATTGTCAATACAATGCATGGTCTTCAAAAAATGTTGTGACATTGTATCATCAGGATACAAGTTATTTGAACTTAAAGAGCAGCTCAACAATCGTTAGATATTACTAGAGAATGTTTCAACCACATCTCCTATGCCACTTAGTGAATCTCCTAAGTGACATGCCTCTTAGTATCATGGCCATTCTCCTTTCCTCACCAACACCATCACAACCTTTGGCATTCACATCTTGACAATTCTTGACATCCATTCATTCTAAGACAACTTCATGCCTCATTGACAACAAATGCAACACAATGCACTTCAATCTCCCCCTTTGTTTTTATTGTCAATACACTTCTTCACCACATATGAATGGGTCAATATGTGTGCCAATATTTCTCCCCCTTATTGGCAATCAAATGAAAAGGTGTGGTGTGGTTCACTTTCAAAAATATCTTCCTCCCTTTGAATAGTATCTTCTTGAAAATCACTAAGAGAGGGATGATGCCACATGTTCTTCTTTAGCAAAGAACCTTTAGTAAATCAACTCTAAGTCTACTTGGGCTAACCCGGTGTAGAAAACAAGAGTGATGTAACCAAGATACTCAATGCTGTACACATTCACTGTAAACATGTGAGATCATGCTTAGGGGTTGAATTTTTTCAGATATTCAATGAATTGCTGAATCCTTCACTTTTCTTCTCAAGATGGTATTAATCTAAGAATCCCATCTTCTTCAGATTGGCTCCCCCTCAAGGGGTGCACTCTTTTCTTTCCAAACCATCCTCCAGTTGAGAATGATCATCATCTTCAATTCCCTGTAATGTTAGCACATGTAAATGCAAGTGATTAGGGAATAAGATGGAACCTCCTTGGTTCATCAATGTGAACAACAAGGTTGAGAAGATTCTCTCAACCGAGATGTCCCATTTTCACCATTCTTCACACTTGCACATTTGATCTTCAATGATGTTGGTGCTGGTGTGGATCTCAATACATCTTCATGTGAAACCTTCTTCTTCCCTTTTGCTTTAGCAATTGCCAGAGCTTCATCTTCAACTCTTTGTAGTTCTCTGGCAAGTTGCAACTGATTTGGCCATATGATTAGCAAGTCATTTGGAAGTGTGGCCTCAGTTTTGAAAATTCCACATGGTTCTTTTGATGCTGTTAATCTACCTTTCTTAGGAAACTTATTTTCAACCAATCCCTTCTGCTTCTTCTGGATTGATTGTCTGTTTGAGTCCAGTCTGCTTCTATTCAGTTTCATGTCTTGTTCACAAAGATCCATGGTGTGTCCTTTCTTTCCACAATAGAAGCATGTTTTCTTGGTGGTCCTTCTGGATGAATCACCCTTCTTGGACTCAGAATCCAAGGACTTCTCTTCATTTCTAAAACACTTCTTGGGAGCATTTTCTACTTTCTTCTTGCTTCCCAAGGATTCTTTCTGAGCCAGGTTCTGTGATCTTTTCTTCTTTTGAGCTCTGGATACAGTTGGAGACTGACATGTATCTTTTTGACCACTTTTGCAATCATCCCAGATGTTGTCAAGTAATCCAAATCTATTTGCAGTAAACAGATGTCTCTGGACCTGTGGATGCTGCTTCTTTCCTTCTGGCTTGCTCCCCCTAGGCATGGGCTTCCTCTGTGCGTTGGCATTCAGTGGATTGTACCAACAATCCTTTGCACAATGCCCATACTTGTTACAACACCAACATTGACCCACAAATCTTGACCTTTTCAGTCCTTCTGATTGTTGGGTACTTTTCTTGATTTGTTGTGTTGTTTCAGGAGAGCTCTTCTTCTTCATTTTCTTCATCCATACTTGTTTGGAATTATTTTTCCATCCTGCACTTTTTGTGGAAACACAATTAGAAGCATCAGTACAAGATGATATGGATGGTACCTTCTTTCTAGAAGATGTTTCACTTTTATTAGAGGATGTCTTTCTCTTAGAATCATCATGCTCAAAGCATACTTGAGTAGCAACATTTCTACTTTCAGCTGACTGGGAGGATTCAGCTTTGGGTGATTGCAGATTTTTCAATATCACCTCTAGTTCGAAGCATTTCATATTGAGGGAGTTCTTCTCATCCTCAATAGTTCTTAGCCTTCCTTCCCAATTTTCTTTCATCTGCTCCATCTGGTCTTCATGCACTTTCTTCATTTCTTGCAATGAATTGTCTAACTCCTTCACCCTTTTGACTTTCTCTTCTAGTTGAGCATCTTTGACATTCATTGAAACTTTGTGCCTCTTTTCCAGTGCATGGAAAACTTCTTTGACCATTGTCTTAAAGATTTCTCTCTCAGAAAGACTTCTTTGCAATTCTTCAGCAGTGTCTTCATATCTTTCATTGCAAAGAGAAACGGTTTCATCTTTAGCCTTCACCAGCTTTCTGAGAGTGTTGGTTATGCCAACCCTTTTAGCCAATTGATCTTCCATTGCATTGGCTTCTTCTTCTAACTGTAATTTTTCTTCTTGAAGATCAAGGATGCCTGTAGCTATAAACATTGCCACTTCTTTGGGGACTGTCTTCTGAATATATTTGATTGCATTTAGAAGATCATTGTTCCTTCCATCTTCATCACAGCTAGAGCAGGCTTCATCAGAAGAATGATAAAAGGAATTGTCATCTGATGTGACTTTTACATTTCTTTCCATAGAAGGAGTTTCTCTGATTGCAACAACCTTCTTCTTCATCCTCTTTGCCTGTTTCTTCATTCTGTTTTTCAGAGTCTTGGCAGATATCTCCATTTGAGGCTGTTCTTTCATTTCCTCAAATCTGCACTTCATAAAGACTCCCTTGGATCTTTTAGAGGTAACCTCCCTCTGATACCAATTGAAGTGCCCAGATCAGTGTGAATCACTGAGAGGGGGAGGGGGTGAATCAGTGATCCCTTAAAACTTTTTACTAATTGATTTCTTATCAATTAAACCTCTATGGCTGGTTAAAGCCTCGATCCACTCTTCTTGTATCTCTCAACCTTTCCCGGATAATGCAGTAATGAAAAGGCACAGGACACAAGGATTTACAAGGTTCGACACCAAAGGCCTACATCCTTGACATGCTCTCCCAGCATGGATTCTCCCATTATAACTTGTTAGAATTACAATGGTCGATACAACTTCCCACCGTATCTCTCCTGAGTCCCACAGGAGGGTCTTTATACTGCTTCACACAGTGTTTCAGAGTCCCACTGGCCTGCTCCAGAATCCCACTGAAGACTTCTTCTCCCTGAGTCCCACAGGGTCTTCTCCTGGCTCCTCGAGTCACACGAGTAGCTCTTCTTCTTGTTCAGCTCTTCAAGTATCTTCAGCAGTCTGGGATAAAGACTGCGGGCCTTGCTCTGTACCTCTGATCACTTGGGATGATCAGGTCTTCTCGTATTGCTTAGGCTTTATCACCTTCTTCTAAGGATGACCTGGCTTCTCTCCAACTACTGAATACTCAGACAAATGATGTCTTTAACTTCAGTCTGGTCCAGTCTCAGTTCAACTCTACTTCATGCACTGAGTGCATGGCATCTCTGCATCCTCATGCACTGATTGCATGGCCTTCTCAAATCTCTTCAAGAACTCCTGGTCTTGGACTTCTCAAATACACACCACTGATTTGGCTCTGTTCACGTGTGCACGTGCATGCATGCATGCATGCACTTCCCTCTTTCTTCTCCTTGGTGCAGTAGACCCACAAAGGGTGTAATCAATTATAGCACACACATTCTCCACAATCTTCACACACTATATTCAAATTGTTCACACACTAAAAGTGTGTTATACATTAGTGTGGGTCAACTTCTTCCTTCTTCAATGTGTGTTCACTCCACTTAGAGCATACACATAGGTTCGGCCACTTCTTTAATTTGCACACACAAATTCTTCACTTAGCATACACTAGTAGTGAACTTCCTCTTCTTGCACACAATAAATGCCCGTAGGGTGTATTTGCACTTTGCACACACAATCTTGGCTTTGAACACTTCTTTCTTTGACACACACTAACTTAGGTTTAGTTGTGGTCTTCTTGTTCACTTAGCACACACACAAGGTTTTTCTATTTTAATCTTCAAGAGTGCACAACCAACCCGTAGGTTCTTCTTCACTTGGCACACACACAAGGTGTGGTCTCGGGTTCTCCTCTTCTTGCACACTCACTTAAATGTGTCCTTCTCCACTTATGCACACACACTGCCCACGGGTGTCTTCTTCAAGCACGGGCCGCGCATGTATCAAGGGTGCAAGGGGTAGCCGTGGATCGCGCAAGTCACAAGGGTGCAAGCGGCCTCATTCGCACAAGCCTCAAATGACCACGCAAGTGCTACTGCCCTCAGGCGCGCAAGTGCTTTAGCCGCGGGCTCCAACCAAGGGTGCGCAAGGCTTGGTGCAACCCCGGTTCTTCCTTCAGCGCAAGGATTAGCGGCAGGGGACTCCCCTTCACCTCTTTCGCGCAAGGGATGCGCAAAAAGGAACTTCACGAAGCCAAAAATGGCTCCGGGATTCTCTGCCGCGCAGGGGACGCGCAACTCAATTCTTCGCGAGGCACAAGGGTGCTCTCACGGGACTTTCGTTTCTCAAAGGATCAGCAAGAAACAATGAGGTCTCGGCCTCTCCTTTTATAGGCAGAGATGCCTCAGATTATCTGCGTGCGATGAATCTTGAATCACCGAAGATTTCGGATCTTTAAAAAATTTTTAAATCTGGTTTCTATCCTCGGTTCACTTGTGTATTTATTTTCTTCGGTCTTCTTCACGTGCATGCGACTTAGAACGCATGCACGACCTCTTTTCTTCCAATATATGCAAACCACGAACACACGTGGCCTCGGCACCTTTGGTTTGCCTCGGCCGAACTTCGAATTATTTCAAACATTGCATGCATGGTCATTTTTAGTCATGATCGTGTTCAGTGTGGCCAGACGAACTCGTTGGAGCAATTAGATTGGCCGGAGGTGGTCGGAAACTCCATTTCTATCCTCGGGGAGGTCTCTGGTTCGAAGGTAGCTCGCGGGTGGCCTCGTGCGAGCTCGGGGAAGAAGACGGTCGCTGGGCCGTTGGATCAGCCGATCAAAAGACTTTGGACGGCCTGGATCAGATCGGGGGCGCGGCGGATTAGATGAGCGGCGCCGATCGTCCGCGAGATCAGATGAGTGGCTGGGATTCGTTCCCTGTGAAAAATGCGCGTCCCACATCGAATCCACGCGCGGTTTTTCTGCGGTTTATCAATATGCCGCTCCCATCCCCACTTCAATTGAACTTCCTCCTCCACGGTGCCGCCCCGCACCGTGTTCTCCCTGCGGGCGCGCTCTGCGCCCACTCTCGCCTCTGCGGGCGCGCTCCTAGCGCCCACTATGCACTACCTGACACTCGCGGGTGCGCTCATGCGCCCCTGCCGCGCTCCTCCGGGCGTGCCCCAGGTGCCCATGCGGTGTCTTGGGTGTGCGCCCTGCCGCCCTGGCTCGCCCCACGGGTTCCCCTGGGCGTGGTGACCTAGTGCCCATGCCTTGGGGTTGAACCCTCAAGGTGCCTTGGCTGGCCTAATTTTTTGGCAAAGGGACAGAATAATACTTTGTATAAAAACAAAGTACTCCATATGAAAAATGCCCATTCTAAATGGCAAGCCATTCTTCTTCTTCTTTATTTCTTCTTCTTCATTAGAATTCCACCAATTCTATTCAACATGTATTCATCACTTAGGAATGGAAATTCTTGAAGGTTCTTCATCTTCAACCGAACTCCTGAATCAACATGAATTCTCCAATGTGCTTCATTGATCTAATTAGAGATCAAGTTGGATCACTTCCAATTCACATGCACTAAGAGTTAGCACATGGACTTCTTTAATCCACTTCATCCACTTAGAACTTGTGGATGGATCATCTTCATCTCCTCATGCATTGTCAATACAATGCATGGTCTTCAAACAATGTTGTGACATTGTATCATCAGGATACAAGTTCTTTGAACTTAAAGAGCAGCTCAACAATCGTCAGATATTACAAGAGAATGTTTCAACCACATCTCCTATGCCACTTAGGGAATATCCTAAGTGACATTCCTCTTAGTATCATGGCCATTCTCCTTTCCTCACCAACACCATCACAACCTTTGGCATTCACATCTTGACAATTCTTGACATCCATTCATTCTAAGACAACTTCATGCCTCATTGACAACAAATGCAACACAATGCACTTCAATTTTGATAAAACACTTGAACTCAATTCTTGAGGAAAATATCCTTTCTACTTCATAAACACTTTTCCTTTCTTAACATGTCGTACAATTCTAAACTGAAAGAATTTGATTAAAAATAAACTTGAAAACTTGTAAATGATGCTTCTTGGAAAAAATGTTTTAAAAATCCATTCATGCCGTGTATGTTTAAAAAAAATCTTCTCGTACTTTTGTCGAAAAAGTAAAAAAAGTACCTTATACGAAAAATGACAAAATATTCCTTTCACATCATTTACTAAAAACTTAGAGAAGGGTAAAATTGGATTTAATCAATTTTAGGTGGATGGAAATAATATTACATATTGAGGAAACATGGATGTGGATGATAAAATACACCCCAGTAAATTTCAAAGTCTAAATAATCTCGGATTAAAATGAAATTGTGATATTTTCCTTACCTTAGGTCCGATATGATTTGTACGTGTCCAAATCTCTTGTATAATTATTTAAATAATGTTATTGACTGTAACGACCCAAAATTTTGAATAAATATTGTTTCCTAATTTTATGTGTTATTTTATTTTATTTTTATACTCAACAAAAATGCTTCATTTGATAACATGAGTATAATTAAAATGAGATTGTTGGGATTTAACTATTATTTGACCATTGGTCAATATAACCGCTGGAAACTAAATGTTTTGATTACTATCTCTAAATACAAGGAATATTGTTTAATTAATATAGAAAGAAGTTTCGATGGCCTGAACCAGTAGTCTTGGACTGATTGAAGCCTATCTAACAGAACTTGGGAAGGATGTAGCACCACTGGGCTTTGCTCTGGACCAAACCCAAGCTGAACTTCATCGTGTGAAGGTAGAACGGGATTGCCTTTGCGAGAAGTTCAAATTGATAGAAATTACTACTCGTGCGATGTTGGTCAAGCCTCCCTCGGATTCTCTCACCTTAGCACACCATACACATTGGTCCTATGCTGGTGTGATAAGGGGATATGTTCGGAGACCGTAATTGCCTTGTGTAATCCGTTGTTTTAAACAAAAATTTGGATTTCTTCTTATGATGAAGTTTATGAATTTTCAAATGTCCGGATAAATATAGAATGCATATTTTTTATGAATAGTAAATTGTGAATAGTGATTTTATTGCTTAGGATTAGTAATGTCACCAAATGGATTATTAATTTCACTCAAAGAAAGTTTTTATATAATTTAGACACCTAGATTAATTAATGAGATTCAATAAAATGGGTAAATAACAGTTTCATCAATTGTTATTCAAGTATTAGTTTTTTTGGTTGAATAGTGTTTTTTTAATTTAAAATTAAATTAAAAATATTTAGAAAAATATTTTTATAAATTGGATTACATTTTTGAACTCAGAGCATCGATATTATGTTAAGGTAATTTTTGGGGACTTTGCTGAAAAAAATGAATTTTCGGTGAATAGTCTGTTTATTTAAAAAATGAATAAGAAATATTTAAGAAATTATTTTTATAAAATAGAGTTTATTTTTGAAATCATAGCATTGATATTTGGTTAATGTGAAATTTTGGAATTTTTCTGAGAAAGTTGAATTTTCAGTGAATAGTAAAAATACAGTTTTTGGGTTTCGGTATGTTTAATGACATCATAACTATGTCATGATGATGTCATGAGATATTTTAATGGATGGTAGACTAAAGAGGATGCATTATTGTGTGGGTGTCCCCATGAGGCCTAACTATATGGGAAGTACCATGGGAGGGCTCATGCTTTTGAGAAAACAACTTTTGAGGTGTCCCTTGGCCATTAATGCCTTGTCCCCTCACTATCCCTATAAATACCAAGCCCTAATCTCATATATTAGACTCCAAAATCATCCTCAACGAAGTTCTGGTCTCCTTACTTCCCAAGGAGTCCTCCCAAGGTTCCCCCAAGCCCTCAAGGTCTCATCCTTTGAGTTTTAAGAGTTACATTTTAAGGTAAGGGATCTGACCTCTCTATTTCTTTTCAAGTAATCTCTTTTATGTCATTTATTTTATGCTCCATGATCTTATGTTGGAGGATGTTCTTTTATATTAATATTAATGCAATTTTAATTTTCATATTATGAGAGACCCCCTCTTGATCTCACCATTTCATGTTAAGAAAGTTTAAGTGGCACCGTTAGGCTGCCGAAGTTTTTAAGGGGTTCTTTCACCCTTCTCGTTTTCAAGATCTATTTTCATGTCAAGTCTTTCATGCTCATTTTTATTATGTTGGGGTATGATCTCTATATCTATCATACTTATATTTTATGTTCATATGATGAGAGACCCTATTTTATCTTGTCAATTCATTTTGTTTCTAAAGTTTAAGTGACATCGTTAGGCTGCTGAATTTTTAATGGATTCTTTCACCCTTCTCATTTTTCAAAGTTCTAATTTCATGTCAGGTCTTTCAAGTTCCTTTTTGTTATGTTGGGGTATGATATCTATATTTATCATAATGATATTTTATTATCATATTATTAGAGAACCCATTTTATCTCTTCAATTCAGTATTTTCAAGTTTTAAGTGGCGCCGTTAGGCTGCCAGATTTTTAAAGGATTCTTTCACCCTTCTCGTTTTCAAGATCTATTTTCATGTCAAGTCTTTAATGTTCCTTTTTATTATGTTGGGGGTATGATCTCTATATCTATAATACTTATCTTTTATGTTCATATGATGATATACCCTATTTGATCTCATCAATTCATTTTTGGTTGAAGTTTATGTGACGCCGTTAGGCTGCCGAATTTTCATAAGAGAAATCTTATTTTTTTGTCGTCCTTTCATGTTCTTCATTTCATATGGTATATTTTCAAATATCATTACCATTTTCTTTAATCCATTATATTCTGTCCCTCTACTATTTTTTGGGTCATTTATGAATTTTGGACCCACGTCCCCTCTATTTTCAATGTTTTCTAAAACCTCGAAACATAGCCGTTATGCTGCAGAATTTTCGTCTCAAAATGCCTCTCTCTTTTCTCAAAAATATTTTATGTTATAAAGTTAATACTCAAAGATCTTATTTCTGAAGGGGTATTCACATATATATCCAAATTTTCCATTTTAAATTCTGGGATTTACATACATGAGACCCTCTCTCCCCTTCCGTGTGTTTAAAGTGACGTAAAGATCATGTCTTTAAAGCAGTTTTTAAAATGTTATGATTATGAAATGAAACCCATTTACTCTATGCTATATGGGTTATTTATGAATGTTTTGATGATGATATATGTGGCTCACATGATAATAAAGGAAAATTTAAGGGTGCTCCATGATAACGCTCCAATGCATTGGGTAATGATGTAACCACTAGAGATTACAATTTTCACGATACCTTGGTGAATAACCTTGGTAATTTTCAAATGACACCTTGGGGATGGACCTTGGTGATATGTTCATGATTTTCTATGTTAAATGATGTAGCCACATCTTCATGTTATGAAAAATGTTATTTTTATTATGAAATGACTCATGATTTCTTTCTCATGCCTTAAAGTTCTTTTCATGTCCTTATTGAAGTATCTCAAGTTCACATGTAAAATGTTCATCTTGTTTCCCTTACTGGGCCTTCTTCTCACCCTTTCTTTTGATGTATGTACCCAGGTTATGAGATCCAGTAATGAACCTATGATGAACTTAAGTAGAAGCCTTTAAAGTGTTTAATAAGAATGTTTTATGTTGTTTTCATGTATTATGTTCATGGTTTCCAAGACACTAAACCTTAAAGATCCTCAGTTTTGTGTAATGTAATAAAAGTTTATGTTATAAAAAGGCAGGATGCTATAGTTGGTATCAAAGGATGGTTTTGTTATTTGTGGAAATTAGGATATTAAAACATTAGGAAGAACCCTATAGAAAAGATTAACTATAGGAAATATTCCAGATATTTTGGTGAGTATTGAGTAAGGGGTTGCCAAGTAAATAAATCCCTGTCTGGATACGAGCAGGTAGAGGTGGCTCTGGAACAGATGTACATAGGGGTAAAACCCAAAAACACAGCTTTAAGCTAGACTCGAACGAGAACTGGTACACGACAACGGGCCTTGCTGCACTCTTGGTTACGACACTCCCGGGGGATATGCTTTGGTAAATTCATAAGCTTATTATGAACCATTATTAAAGGAACAAAGATAAAATAAAATAAAGATTCAAATAAGAATATACGATCATGGATAACCTAGATTTGAACCTAGGGGATCACAAGTTAGTATATACTTTTATTCTACAAGTTTATCCTTTTATGCTTAAAGTTTCAGTTTCATGATTATTGGCAATGTATTTAAGCCCCTAATTATACTTTATCTTCTTAGTTAATGGTGGGAAATGGAAGAACATGTCCCAACAACCAATGTGATAGGAAATGTGATGATTTTCATATTAATATGACATAGATGATTAGGGGATTTAAATATGATTATTATTTTGGAAGACGTTCACTATTTTGGGAACCCTATATGATCATGGTAAATAGATTACTATGGTATTTTTATTAAGGAGTATGGTTGACTTATATTTTGAAGAATCGATGAATTTAAGGCATACTTATAGTAATTTAGGTTACTTATGGAAATGATTAACCTATCTTGGGTTAAATATGTTTAAGTTAGTAACTTTTTTTATAATATTATAGGAGTGGTTGATGCTGTTTGGAGATGAATGATAATGTTTACCTTGGAAGACTATGTTATCAAATCCTTCTTGTATTTGGGTTTCAATCTTAGTTTGGTTTATTTTGAGGATTTTTAAGGACAATTATTTACGGAATGGTCTATGATGAACTCTGGGTAGTACCATGGATCTTTAAAGATTTAAAAGTAGTTTCCATTCCTATGGGATTATTTCTTTTTGAAAAGTTGTTTTACCTTACCCTTTCTATTTTTGGGATAATGTTTAAAGATAGATGAAATAGATGGTTAATCTTTTGTGGATTATGTAATTCTCTATAAGATGATTCTTCTGTTTTGATGAGACAAAGTGTTTTTGAATGCTCATCGTTTGGAGAAAAGATTATTTTTGGGTAGAAACTTATTAAAGGATGAAACTCTACATGAAGGTTGGTATATTTTCTTATGTTTTTGTTCTATGTAGTAAATGAATTCCTCAAAATTATGAAAGAAATGTAAAACAAAAATGTTTTTGGTTTACGTTTCCTACTAGGTAATCAAAGACCGTTTACACACATCATAAGTTTGGGATTTTCTTAGGGTTAACTTTCTCCTAATCATGTTCTCTATCACTCTCCCTCAGAACTTGACCCTTTGTTTTCTCCTCTATGTCCATGTTTTCCTACATGGAATCCTAGTGTGGGTTAACTCGGGTGACCTTTGTACTTCCCTTTCTTTCTTTTAAAGTAATAGTTTTACTGACTCCTTCTCCGATGTGGGACTTTCAATGAAATTTCAAAACACAATTTTAAAAATTGTGAGGACGCAATTTCTTAAGGGGGGAAGATTGTAACGACCCAAAGTTTTGAATAAATCTTGTTTCCTAATTTTATGTGCTATTTTATTTTATTTTTATACTCAAAAAAAATGTTTCATTTGATAACATGAGTATAATTAAAATGAGACTGTTGGGTTTTAACTATTATTTGACCATTGGTCAATATAACCGCTGGAAACTAAATGTTTTGATTACAGTCTCTAAATACAAGCAATCATGGTTAATTAATATAGAAATATGATTCGATGGCCTCACCCAGTAGTCTTGGACCAATCGAAGCCCATCTAACAGAACATGGGAAGGAGGTAGCACCACTAGGCTTTGCTCTGGACCAAACCCAAGCTAAACTTCATCATGTGAAGCTAGAACAGGATCGCCTTCACGAGAAGTTCAAATTGATAGAAATTACTACTCGTGCGATGTTGGTCGAGCCTCCCTCGGATTCTCTCACCTTAGCACACCTTACACATAGGTCATATGCTGGTGTGATAAGGGGCTATGTAAGCAGACCGTAATTGCCTTGTGTAATCCTTTGTTTTAAATAAAAATTGGGATTTCTTCTTATGATGAAGTTTATGAATTTTCAAATGTCCGGATAAATATAGTATGCATATTTTTGATAAATAATAAATTATGAATAGCGATTTTACGCTTAGGATTAGTAATGTGACCAAATGGATTAGTAATTTCACTCAATGAATGTTTTAATATAATTTAGACACCTAGATTAAGTAATCAGATTCAATAAAATGAGTAAATAACAGTTTCATCAATTGTTATTCAAGTATTAGTTTTTTCGGGTGAATAGTGTTTTTACATAAAAATCAAATTAACAATATATGGAAAATTATTTTTATAAAATGGATTAAATTTTTGAACTCAGAGCATCGATATTATGTTAAGGTAATTTTTGGGGATTTTTCTGAAAAAAATGAATTTTCGGTGAATAGTGTGTTTATTTAAAAAATTAATTAAAAATAGTTAGAAAATTTTTTTTATAAAAGAGAGTTCATTTTTGAAATTAGAGCATTGATATTTGGTTAATGTGAAATTTTGGATTTTTTCTGAGAAAGTTGAATTTTCAGTGAATAGTAAAAAATACAGTTTTAGGGTTTCGGTATGTTTAATGACATCATAACTGTGTCATGATGATTTCATGAGATATTTTAATGTATGGTCGACTAAAGAGGATAAATTATTGTGTGGTGGTCCCCATGTGGCCTAACTCTATGGGAAGTACCATGGGAGGGCCCATGCTTTTGAGAAAACCACTTTTGAGGTGTCTCTTGGCCATTAATGCCTTGTCCCCTCACATTCCCTATAAATACCAAGCCCTCATCTCATATTTTCGACTAAAAAACCATCCTCAACGATATTCAGGTCTCCTTACCTCCCAAGGAGTCCTCCCAAAATGCCCCCAAGCCCTCAAGGTCCCAACCTTTGTGTTTTAAGAGTTACATTTTAAGGTACGGGATCCGACCTCTCTCTTTCTTTTCAAGTAATCTCTTTTATGTCATTTCTTTTGTGATACATGATCTTATGTTGAAGGATGTTCTTTTATATTCATCTTACCGACCTTATAATTTTCATATTATGAAAGACCCCCTCTTTCTCTCATCATTTCATTTTATGAAAGTTTAAGTGGCGCTGTTAGGCTGCCAAATTTTTTAAGGGGTTCTTTCACCCTTCTCGTTTTCAAGATCTACTTTCATGTCAAGTCATTCATGTTCCTTTTTATTATGTTGGGGTATTATCTATATATCTATCATACTGATCTTTTATGTTCATATGATGAGAGACCCTATTTTATCTTGTTAATTCATTTTTTTTCGGAAGTTTAAGTGACGCTGTTGGGCTGCCGAATTTTTAAGGGATTCTTTCACCCTTCTCATTTTTCAAAGTTCTACTTTCATGTCAAGTGTTTCATGTTCCTTTTTGTTATGTTGTGGTATGATATCTATATTTATCATACTGATATTTTATGATCATATGATGAGAGAAACCATTTTATCTCTTCAATTCAGTATTTTGAAGTTTTAAGTGGTGCCGTTAGGCTGCTGGGTTTTTAAGGGATTCTTTCACCCTTCTCGTTTTCAAGAGCTATTTTCATGTCAAGTCTTTCAAGTTCCTTTTTATTATTTTGGGGTATTATCTCTATATCTATCATACTTATCTTTTATTTTCATATGATGATAGACCCTATTTGATCTCATCAATTCATTTTTGGTTGAAGTTTATGTGACGACGTTAGGCTGCAGAATTTTCATAAGAGAAATCTTATTTTTTTGTCTTCCTTTCATGTTCTTCATTTCATATGGTATATATTTTCAAATATCATTACCATGTTCTTAAATCCCTTATATTATGTCCCTCTACTGTTTTTTGGGTCTTTTATGAATTTCGGACCCATGTCCCCTCTATTTTCAATGTTTTCTAAAACCTCAAAACATAGCCGTTATGCTGCAGAATTTTCGTCTCAAAATGCCTCTCTCTTTTCTCAAAAATATTTTATGTTATAAATTGAATACTCAAATCTCTTATTTCTAAATGGTTATTCACATATATATCAAAATGTTCCATTTTAAATTCTAGGATTTACATACATGAGACCCGCTCTCCCCTTCCGTGGGTTTAAAGTGACGTAAAGATCATGTCTTTAAATCAGTTTTTAAAACGTTATGATTATTAAATGAAACCCATTTATTTTATGCTATATGGGTTATTTATGAAAGTTTTGATGATTATATATGTGTATCACATGATAATAAAGTAAAATTTAAGGGTGCTCCCTGATAGCGCTCCAATGCATTGGGTAATGATGTAACCAATAGAGATTACAATTTTCATGATACCTTGGTGAATAACCTTGGTAATTTTCAAATGACACCTTGGGGATGGACCTTGGTGATTTGTTCATGATTTTATATGTTAAATTATGTAGCCACATCATCACGTTATGAAAAATTTTATTTTTATTATGAAATGCCTCATGATTTCTTTCTCATGCCTTAAAGTTCTTTTCATGTCCTTATTGAAGTATCTCAAGTTCACATGTAAAATGTTCATCTTGTTTCCCTTACTGGGCCTTCTCCTCACCCTTTCTTTTGATGTATGTCCCCAGGTTATGAGATGTAGTAATGAACCTAGGATGAACTTAAGGAGAAGTCTTTCAAGTGTTTAAGAAGAATGTTTTATGTTGTTTTCATGTATTGTGTTCCTGGTTTCCAAGACACTAAACCTTAATGATCCTCAGTTTTGTGTGATGTAATGAAAGATTATGTTATAAAAATGCGTGATGATATATTTATTTATTACATAATCATAATTATTTTTATGATATCATATATGGTCATATTATTAGCTTTCTGTAGTAATATTTCATTGCTACTTATTATTCGGGTGTTTATTACTTTTTGTTCTTATGCGTGTTTTGTCAAATAAATTCTTATTATTCTCTTTAGGTTATAGATAACTCAGTTCCATAATTTTATTAGTGTAATATATATCATATTCATTCATTCAATTCATTTATATAATCATTATGCAATGAATATCATGTAGAACAAGTCGCATCACATCGTGGAGACGATATTCCGTACGCACGCACGAGCGATGATATCATTCCCATGATCATGGAATTGTATTGGAGTTTATGTATACTATTTCAGAATCAATATCACTTTACAATAATCATATATAGTCATTATTTGCACCATTATACTCATCCAAGTAAGGTGGTGTTGGAAAGTAGATTACACCATGGCGTGGAGAGGGTATTCCGTACGTACGCACGCGCGGTGATTTCTTTTTCCGTAGGATGGATAGATGGTGAAATAGGTAAGTTTCATACTTATAATAACATATCAGTATATGAGTGATACTTATGTTATTACTTCATAATGAAAAAAATAAAGAATAATAAGTTGAAGAAGAAATAAAGATGAAAGAATCGGTAACGGACATTACCTCTTAATTGAAGTGCTTCTTTGAGACATCCTTTTAGGGCACTAAAATAGGTCTTTGAAGAAGACCAGAACCACTAGGATGTTTCTAGGGAAGTGGAGAGAAGAAATTGGCAAGGGTTGACCGATCTTGAAGTCTCAAAGTGGTGTGAGGAAGAGGGGGAGGAGGTGCCCGTTTATAAGGGAGGAGAGGGGCTCCTTTGGAAAAACTAAAAATATTATTTTATTATAAAGTCATGTTCGGTTTTAAAGAGCTCCAAATTGATTTATTTCGAATATAAGGTGGGTATGGGTCTAAATAATCTCATCCAATAGAATTTAGACAAGTTTAGGTTCCTATTTTAACCTTATCATTTAGATTTAACATTAAGTTAAATAATTTTACTTTTACCATGTCTTCTTGTGTTCTTATCCTATAAGGTTAATAAACTTACTATAAGCAGACAAACGAACCCCAAGTTTTTTATTATTAATATATATAACCTTATCTAAGTCATTTGGCCGAACCATAGATTTTTAGGAATAAAATAGAAATTACTAATATAATATTTGTTTTAAAAACTATTTTATGTCAATTTTGACACTATTTAGTAATTAATTTTTTTGAAAATCATAACAGAATTATTAGTTCTAAATAAGTTATTTAAATCTATAATAACATGTCATATTAATCTAGAAAATTATTGGAATTCATAAAAAGTCTCAAATTACACTTATTTTGGTGTTTATAACATCAATTATGTCAATATTGCATTAATAAGATAATTACTGCATCATCATTGTGTCATAAATAAATTAAATTATATATTGTCTAAAAATTACAAATAAAATACCATTATGTACGAAATCTTTTTAGATTTCTAATGAATATTTATAGTCGAATTTATCTAATGTATAACCCCATATTAAAAATGATTTACTTATTAAACATTGATTTTAACTATTTTAACTCTTCTTTAAATAAATTAATAATAATTGTCCTAATCTAATCCAAGTGGGCCAAAATGGTCATATTTTATTCCTAAAGTTGTTTTTGGTCGAATTACACTTGTCCAATAGAATTAGGACATGTGTTAGGGTAATAATAATATCATTTTTACCCTTAATTACCCTATTTACTTTTAACCGTGGTAAAAAAAAGTAAAAAGTTACTATTCACCAAAAAATTATTTTCATCTCATTGAACCACATTTTAATAACTGACATCAACCGTGTCTCTCGGTTTTTTGAAATTCCACTCACTAAAGCGGTAAAATTATGTTTTATGAAAAATTCAGTTTTTTAACTACCACTTAGTGGTTTCACTATTCATCAAAAATTGAACGTTTTCAGAAAAATACCAAAATTTCACCCAAGAATAATATCGATATTCCAAATCCAAAAATAAAGTCCATTTTGAAAAATAAAATTTATAAAATTTCAAAAATTGGTTATTACAATTCATAACGACTAGTTTTAATAATATTTTAATAGCATATCATTGTTTAGTGAAACTCGGTATTTCGTACGACACAAGCTATCGAGGAAGGTTGCGATTTCGTGTAAAGCAAGCCAAGAAAGTGTTGTGTGTAGAAAAATATTCCTTTGATGATTTATATAACATAAAAGTCTCGTGTGTTACATTTTACCCCCCTTAAAATGAATTTCGCCCTCGAAATTCGTCACTTTGTAACAAACAGATGAGGATACCTCTCCCTCATCATATCCTCAAGCTCTCATGTAGCTTCTTCTAATTGGTGGTTCCTCCATAAAACATTCACCAATTGAGTGGTTTTGTTTCGTAGGACTTTTCGCTACGATCCAGAATCTCTTTCGGTTGTTCTTCATAAGAATGGTCTTGCTCTAGCGGTACAAATTCTGAGCTGAGTAAATGTGAAGGATCATGTATGTACTTTCTCATGAGATATACATGGAACACATCGTGAATTTGAGAGAGATTCGGTGGAAGCGCCAATCGTTAAGCTACCTTCCCAACACGATCCAGTATTTCAAAAGGACCGATATATCTAGGGCTTAACTTCCCCTACTTTCCAAATCCCATAACCCTCTTCCAGGGAGATATTCGTAATAACACTTTATCACCCACTAGAAACTCTAGGTCTTTTCTTCAGTTGTCGGCATAACTTTTCTGTCGACTCTGAGCTGCTCTTATGTGTTGTTGAATAGATCTGAGCTTTTCTGCCATTTCATCAACGAGATCGGGTCCTAATAGCTTTCTTTCCCCAACTTCATCCCAGCAAGTTGGAGTCCTGCATTTCTTTCCATAGAGAGATTCATAAGAAGCCATATGAATACTGGAGTGAAAGATATTATTATAAGAAAATTCTACCAAAGGTAGGTGTTGATCCCAACCACCTTTAAAATCCATAGAGAAAGCTCTCAACATATCTTCTAGAGATTGAATTGTTCTCTCAGACTGACCGTCTGTCTGAGGATGATAAGTAGTGCTGAAACTCAACTCTGTATCCAGAGTATGCTGAATACTTTTCCAGAACATCGAGGTAAATCTCAGATCCCGATTAGATATAATAGAAAGTGGTACTCCATGAAATCTTACCACTTCCTCTACATATATCATGGCAAGCTGATCCAGAGAGAAATCCTCTCTAATAGCAATGAAGTGTGAAGACTTTGTAAGAAGATCAACTATGACCCAGATTGCATTATTTTCTTTGGATGTTTTAGGAAGTCCTGTGAGAAATTCCATAGTGATGTTTTCCCATTTCCATTCGGGTATGGGTAATGGTTGTAACATCCCCTTAGACTTTAGTCTCTCACCTTGAACTTGTTGACAAACCAAGCATAGAGAGCCATATTCCGCAACATCTCTTTTCAGGCCATCCCACCAGAAGTACTCTTTCAGGTCCCTATACATCTTCGTGCTTCAAGGACTAATAGAGAATGAAGAACTATGAGCCTCATCCAGCAGATCCTTATTTAATTCGGGTATGGGAGGAACACAAACCCGATTCCTGAACTTTATTATCCCATCACAATCAAGGTTGAATTTAGGAACATTTCTCACCTTCTTTTGTAACTCAACATCTTCATTCTGTGCCTCTTTAATCATCACATGAATAGATGGTTGAACATTCATTTGAGAAAGATACGATTTTTTCCCTTTCATTATAATTCCAAGATCCATCCTTTGTAAGTCCATAAATATTGGATGTTTTGTGATCCTCATCATGGATAAACTGGCATGGTCTTGTCGACTTAATGCATCTGCTACCTTGTTTGCTTTCCCAGGGTGGTAATGGATGGAGCATTTGTAATCCTTAATCAGCTCCAACCATATTCTTTGGCGCATATTCAGATCCTTTTGTGTGAAAAGATACTTTAAACTATTATGATCAGTATAAATATCACACCTTTCACCATAAAGGTAATGCCTCCAAATATTTAATGCAAAGATTACCGAAACTAACTCCAAATCATGAGTTGGGTAATTCTGCTCATGTATTTTCAACTATCGTGAGGCATACGCTATCACCATATCATTTTGCATAATAACACACCCCAATCCCTTCTTGGATGCATCACTGTAGATTACAAAACATTCTCCACTACAAGGCAGTGTGAGCACAGGTGCACTGGATAACCTTCTTTTCAACTCCTTTAAATTCTCTTCACATTCCACCATCAAAAAAAAATTAACTCTTTTCCGAGTCAACTTGGTGAGTGGATTAGATAATCATGAAAAATCTTTCACAAAACGTCAATAATATCCATCCAAACCAAGAAAACTTCGGATCTGAGTTATTGTTGTTGGTCTCGACCATCTTTCGATAACCTCTGTTTTTGCTGGATCCACAGATATCCCCTCTTTTGAGATTATGTGACCCAAAATTGAAATTTTTTGAAGCCAAAATTCACACTTGGTTAATTTGGCATAAATGTTCTCCTTTCTCAGGGTCTTCAATATAATTCTCAAGTGATCTTCATGTTCTTCCTTGCTCTTTAAATAGACCAGAATAGAATCTATAAGGACTACCACAAACTGACCAAGTTAGTCTCTAAATACTCTATTCATTAGATCCATGAAGATAACAAGGGCATTAGTAAGACCAAATGGAATCACTATAAATTCATAGTGTCCATACCTTGTACGGAAATCCATCTTTGGTATATCCTCCATTTTGATGCTTAATTGATGATACCCTGAATGAAGATCAATATTGGAAAAGTATTGAGCTCCGCGTAGTTGGTCAAATAGGCCATCAATGCGTGGGAGGGGATATTTGTTTTTGATAGTGATCTTGTTAAGTTCTCGATAATCAATGCAGAGTCTCATTGATTCATCTTTCTTCTTAACAAACAGAATAGGGGATCCCCAAGGTGATGCACTTGGGCGTCTGAACCCCTTATCAAGATTCTCTTAGAGCTGCTTCTTCAATTCCTACAACTCAATTGGGGCCATTATATAAGGTGTATTTGAAATAGGCAAAGCAACCAGTACGAGTTCTATTGAAAACCCAACTTCACGATTTGGTGGAAGACCTGGTAATTACTCCGGAAAGACATCATCAAACTCCCATACAATGGGCATATTCTTAATCATGAGTTTCTCACAAACCATTTGTGATAAATAACCTTCATTTAGTGGAATCAATACCCATAAAATGGAATAAATTTCCACTAGAAGGTTATGTTCATCCTTGCATCGATAGACGATCATATATTGATCTAGAATATGAAATGTGACTTCCCTTCTTTGGTAATTGATATGAGCTCCATGTAGAGAAATCCAATCCATGCCAAGAATGACATTAAATTCCACTATAGGAAGGATCACAAGATTTGCAGGAATCACTTTCCAACAAACTTCAATCGGAGAAGAATTATTAACTTTTGATGCGACTGTTGTGCCATTAGGTGTTGTCACAGATAACTCAACATATAATTGTTGAGGTAATACGGTAATACCCTTAGAAAATTCATCAAAAATAAAGGAGTGGGTGGATCCAGAATAAAATAACACATTTTCTACTTTAGAGTGGATGGTAAGTGTACCTTTCACCACATCATTACTGTACTCCACATCACCGATAGAAATTGCATGTGACATTCCGTTGTCTTTAGCCTTAAGAGTTTGTTGACGTCGACCATCATCATCAACTCTTGGATTAGGGAATTTATTGGCATAATGTCCCATTTCCTTGAACTTGAAACATTGAAGTGTAGTTGGTTCATTCTGTGTATCCCTTCCTTTGTTTGCATCATTAGACATATTATTCCCATCATCGAGGCATTCAAATTCCCATTGACCTTCCTTTCCACATTTGAAACATTTACTTGTCCCTTTAAGAAAACTCCCTCCATGTTTCTTTCCACACATTGAGCATAAGGGAAAGGTCATCTTCTTTTCAGTGTGCTCTTTAGATTTCCCTTTGAATTCCATTTTCCTCTTCTTATCAAACTCATATGACTTATGGGTTAATCCAATCTCCATCTCAACTTTGAGAGCACATCGAACGATTTCCTCGTAGCTATTGATGTCCTTTATGGCTAAGGCCCTTCTAAAACATGGTTTTAAGCCACTAAATAATCGATCTATCTTACTCTTAGGTTTTATAATAATACCAGAAGAGTACTTTGCAAGTATTGTAAAATTTTCATCATAGGTACCAACAGATTCATCATCCTTTTGCTTCAGTGCAAGAAACTGTTTCTCCATCTTTGTTCGGAGAATACGAGGGAAGTACTTATTGAAAAATAAGTTCTTGAACTCATCCCATTCCATGGACTCAATTTCATCTCTTTGCCTCATATTCTTGATAATATTCCACCATTTATCATCTTCACCTTCCAAATGATACACTACTAATATGACTTTATCATGCTCAGAACATTGAAGAACTGAAAATATCTTTTCAGTAGTACTAATCCATTGTTCAGCAACTAATGGATCACTAGACCCGCTGAATGAAGGTGGACGCTGTCTCATGAAGGATCCAACAGAATGTTGCTCCTTCCTTTTCTCGTTTGGAAGTCCTGCATGATTCATAGCTTGAGAAAGTAGTGTGAGCATGGCTACAATATTTTGCATTCCATCTCCCATAACCTGTGGTTGGTCATGGGGACAATCATTGCATTTCTCGTCGCATTCCGCATTAACACAGTTCCTTCGGGTTCTAGCCATTAACTAAAACCAAGAAGAATAGTGTGAGAAACAATAATTATAATAGGAAAACCACATAATCATGAATAAAATTTCACACTTAAGGTCTTATCCTAGGTTATTCATGGCCATTTCTAAAACACTAATATTTTGTTCTATGATTAGAATTATCCTTAGGGTTCTTACTAAGGCTTTCACATCCTAGTTTCCAAAGGTTAGCTATACCTTTCCTCTGATACCAACTATAACCACCCATACTTTACATACATTGTTATTACTTCATAATTAAAGCACACTTATTACAAAATATAACAAAACCAAGAAAGGACCGTATAGGTATAGTGTTTTTAGAAACTGGGAAACATAAACAAATGGTTCATAAAGCATCTAGTTTTCCTCCCATTTATTTCATCATATCTAGGGTCCCTTTCTAGCATATTCTACATAATAACCTTCTTCTTGACCTGGGGAAATAAAACATACAAAAGGGTGAGTTCAAATGCTGAGTAAGGGTAAACAAAAGAAATATCAATCACATCATATACATAGGCACATAACTTTTGGAAATCTAAACCTGCAGAAGAGATCATAATTTCATAACATGGGATAAATCATAGTAGTGAAATGTAATCCCAATAATCATAACGTAAAACATGATACATTGTGGCATACACAGATAATCATAGAGAATCATTTCTTATTAGTCAAGACTCATTTCCAAGACTATCTTAGTGGACAAAGTCCATTTATGAACCGAGTTCACTCCTCGTTTCAGTCCTGTTTCACTAAACCAGTATAACCTACCGTTCTAGCCATGTTTATCTCATGAGATATAAAATCTTTACGCAATGCATTGGAGGGAGATATAGGTCCCACCCATCTCATTAAGATACCATTCTTATGTGTTCCACAAAATCATAAATCATACATCATTGCATAACCCATGTAATAAAAATGGGATTCTAAAACCTCATGACATCATTAAACAAATCATATAAGATAATGGAATTTATAAAAATATAATTCCATCACAACATAATCAAATCAATGTAATAATAGGGATATAAACAGAACCCTTTATTATCTTAGATGGAAAATAATTTTGATAAAACACTTGAACTCCATTCTTGAGGAAAATATCCTTTCTACTTCAAAAACACTTTTCCTTTCTTAACATGTCATAGAATTCTAAACTAAAATAAGTTGATTAAAAATAAACATTGAAACTTGTAAAAGAAGTTAATTAATGTTTTAAAAATCCATTCATGCCGTATAAGTTAAAAAAACATTCTTCTCTTACTTTTGTCGAAAAAGTCAAAAAGTGCCTCGTACGGAAAACGACAAAAGATTCCTTTCATATCTTTTACTAAAAACTGAACGAAGGGTAAAATTGGATTTAAAAAATTGTAGGTGGATGGAAATAATATTACATATTGAGGAAACATGGATGTGGGTGATAAAATACACCCTAGTAAATTTCAAAGTATAAACAATATCAGATAAAAATGAGATTGTGATATTTTCCTTACCGTAGGTCCGATATGCTTTGTACGTGTCCAAACCTCCTGTATAATGATTTAAATATTGTTATTGACTTATTATATAATCATAATTATTTTTATGATATCATATATGGTCATATTCTTAGCTTCTTAGTAGTAATATTTCATTGCTACTTGTTATTCGGGTGTTTATTAGTTTTTGTTCTTATGCGTGTTTTGTCGAATAAATTATTATTCTTCTCTTTAGGTTTTATATACCTCATTTACAGAATGTTATTACTGTAATATATATCATATTAATTCATTCAATTCATTTATATAATCATTATTCAATGAATATCATGTAGAACGAGTCGCATCACATCGTGGAGACGGTATTCCGTACGTACGCACGAGCGATGATATCGTTCCCATGATCATGGAATTGTATTGGAGTGTATGTATACTATTTCAGAATCAATATCACTTTACAATAATCATATATTGTAATTATTTACACCATTATACCCATCCAAGTAAGGTGGCGATGGAAATTAGATTACACCACGGCGTGGAGACGGTATTCCATACCTACGCACGCGCGGTGATTTCTTTTTCTGTAGGATAGATAGATGGTGAAATAGGGTTGTTTCATACTTATAATAAATTATCATTATATTAGTGATACTGATGTTATTACTTCATAATGAAACAACTAAATAAGAATAAGTGGAAGAAGAAATAAAGATGAACGAATCGGTAACAGACATTACCTCTTCTTTGAAGTGCTTCTTTGAGACCTCCTTTTAGGGCACTAAAATTGGTCTTTGAAGAAGACCAGAAACTCTAAGATGTTTGTATGGAAGTGGATAGATGAAATTGACAGGGTTTGGCCGATCTTGAAGGCTCAAAGTGGTGTGAGGAAGAGGGGGAGGAGGTGCCCTTTTATAAGAGAGGAGAGGGGCTCCTTTGGAAAAAATAAAAATATTATTTTATTATAAAGTAAAGTTCGATTTTAAATAGCTCCAAATTGATTTATTTCGAAGATAAGGTGGGTATGGGTCTAACTACTCTCATCCAATAGAATTTAGACAATTTTAGGTTCCTATTTTAACCTTATCATTTAGATTTAATATTTAGTTAAATAATTTTACTTTTACCCTGTCTTCTTGTGTTCTTATACTATAAGGTTAATAAACTTACTATAAGCAGCCAAACGAACCCCAAGTTGTTTATTATTAATATATATAACCGTATCTAAGTCATTTGGCTAAACATTAGATTTTTTGGAATAAAATAACAATTACTAATATAATATTTGTTTTAAAATCTATTTTATGTCAATTTTGACAATATTTATTAATTAATTTTTGTGAAACTCATAACAGAATGATTAGTTCGAAATAAGTTTTTTAAATCTATAATAACATGTCATATTAATCTAGAAAATTATTGGAATTCATAAAAAGTCTCAAATTACACTTATTTGGGTGTTTATAACATCAATTATGTCAATATTTCATAAATAAGATAATTACTACATCATATTTGTGTCATAAATAAATTAAATTATTTAATGTCTAAAAATTACAAATAAAATACTATTATGTATTAAATCTTTTTAACTTTCTACGGTATATTTATAGTCGAATTTACCTTATGTATAACCCCATATTGAAAATGATTTACTTATTAAACATTGATTTTAACTATATTAACCCTTCTTTAAATAAATTAATAATAAATGTCCTAATCCAAACCATGTGGGCCTAAATGGTCATATTTTATTTATAAGGTTGTTTTTGGTCGAATTACACTTGTCCAATAGAATTAGGACATGTGATAGGGTAATAATAATATCATTTTTACCCTTAATTACCCTATTTACTTTTAACCGTGGTTAAAAAAAGTAAAAAATTACTATTCACCAAAAATTATTTTCATATCATTGAACCACATTTTACTTAATGACATCAACCGTGTCTCTCGGATTTTCGAAATTCCACTCACAGAAGCGCTAAAATTATGTTTTATGAAAAATTCAGTTTTTTAACTACCACTTAGTGGTTTCACTATTTATCAAAAATTAAAAGTTTTCAGAAAAATACCAACATTTCACCCTAGGATAACTTCGATATTCCGAATCCAAAAATAATGTCCATTTTGAAAAATAAAATTTATAAAATTTCAAAAAGTGGTTATTACTATTCATAACAGCTTGTTTTGATAATATTTTATTAGCATATCATTGTTTAGTGAAACTCGGTATTGCGTACGACGCAAGCTATCAAGGAAGGATGCAATTTCGTGTAAAGAAAGACAACCAAGTGTTGTGTGTAGAAAACTATTCCTTCAATGATTTATATAACATAAAAGTCTCGGGTGTTACAATAATGATTAATAAATAAGTTAAACAATTGACTTATAAATGAAAAAGAAACTAATACTTTACCCCCCCCCCCCCTCAATGATCCTGATCCTTACTATGAAAAAAATAAACATCATAGGGTATGTCTCCACTGAACGATCCATATATAAGAATTTATAATTTTAATACAATGAACTATAAGGGTGTTCTATGTTTTATATTATGAATAATCATATCTATAAATATAGCATTCTTCCATATCTTATTTCTCTTGGTTATGTTGTTTTGGAAGCCACAATTAATGGATTTTCACATCACATTGAGAATGCTCCTCTTACTTTTACAAATAAGATAAATCATTATAATGATTAAATGAATAAAAATGATTTACACTCATCACTAATTGAAATTTATTTCCATATATTGAATGGATTTTGAAATGAAAATTGTATATGGTATATGATGAATGACATTTATGAGGAAATCAAAAATGTAATTTAGTCAAAATTACATCTGTGAAGGATGAAGAAAGATTATATGAAAATAGATTAGTATAAATCTATTGGTGACATATTCACAATCTAAAATGAAATTATTAGCACCATAAAATGTATTTGTGGGAAACTGGACTCTCAATTGTGGTTGAAAATATCTTCAGAATTATTCCTAATATGTTTTATTCCAATCCAATTTCTGTATTAGATAGAGTTCATCAAACATTATATTTGGATTATCTTAATTTTTATCTTCTCACTTATGAAATAAAAATACAGAAGTTTTTGGAATGTAAATAATGTACTTACCAAGAAATGGACATCAAATAATTGTTAAAAGTTAATAATAATGATAACAAAGTTATATAAAAATCATGGGATACAGAAGTAGAGTAATAAATTGATGATTTTAACACAATAGTTCCTGACAATTCATGAAATACAATATGGGGAAGACGGATAAACAATCTATTTGATGTCGGTATTGTGATAGGAGGGGTCATTTTTCATTTAATTTTCCTAGGAAAAATATTTATGATTATGAGTCAATAGAAGATGATGAAAAATATTAAAAAAAGTGGAAGAAACATATGTATTTACTTATGAAAATAAGAATGATATTTATATAATAAGAATAAATTAGAATGATTCATCATATAGTGATGAACATGATAATAAAATTGGAATTATTTTTAATGCCATAAATCAGAAGTGATTCATCTTGTAGTGGTAATTATTATTATAAGATAAAATAAATATAATAGATTCTCAACTGAATTTTGAAGAATGAACTTGAACAAAATAATCAAGTCATGAATGAATGTAGGGAGTTTCATGAAGATTTAAAAGACATAACTTTTGAGAATGGTGAAATTGGAAGAATGATAAAATGTTAAGATGAAAATTCATCTATAAATGACTATTTGAACAATATATAATATACTATTTTTAAAGAAAGTAAACAAAAAAATTTAGATATCTGAATCTGAAAAAATCATAGATGCTCAGAAAAGTATGACGACTGAGAAATTAGATGATTTTTTAGAAATACAAAAACTATTTCTTACATCATAAGAAGATATATGAATTTTGAGATAATAAATTAATAAGGTATATAATGTTAATACTGAAACATCTAAATAATTTGAAATGAATGGTTTACAAAATTGATTTTGTGATACCAAATATATCATCAATGAAGATAATAATTTTTCAAGGATGTATCCTATTTAGATAATTATTTCATGATTTTTGATTATGCAACAACAAAATTATTATTATGAAGACATTTACTTTTGTCTAAAAAATCCATACACATTGGTCACTACTGGTGTTATGTATTATTCAGACATAGATCTTATCCATGATAGTATAACATGTCATTACCAAAAATATATATCTGAATCAATGAAAATTTTTTATGGTAAAATTATTTCATATCCTCCTAAAAATTACATGGAACTGAAAGGAGAGACTCATATGGTGAAGAAAGATATGTATGTAAAGAACATAGTGAGAAAAAACATTGTGTTTCAAGTGATAAATATTGATTAGTTATCTAGAATGATCATGAAGAAATGGATTACAATATGGACGGCGAATAAGAAAAATTAGTTGAAGAAAAGTGAATTAAAAAGGGATTGACATTGAGAAAAAAGTTGAAATATTTTTTCAACATAATATGATTGGAATATTTTAAAAAGTTTAACATTTTTCATAAAGAAAGAAATTTTTACTAAATAATATTTTATTATCATAAATAAAATAATATAAATTCATTAAATAATTTTTCAAATATCAGTATTGAAAAGGTCCTAAAAGTTCCAATGAAATTCACATCGCTAACCATGGAGACTACAAAAGAAAAGAAACATGTTAAAAAATCTTATTAAGATCAAAACTAAGAAGAAAATTAATATAATGAAATATACCTAAAAGAAAATAAGAAAGAAAAGGTTATGATTTGATAATCAGTCCTAAATATTCTTATAAAAAACAATAAAGGATTATCCTTATTCTCATATATATTTGAATTTTTACTAACTATAATGAAATTTATAGAGTTGGAATAATGAATCTTGTGTTGTTTAGTATCTTACTATTCATAATAATGATGAAATGAGGTTAAAAAATGTGTTTTTATTGAAATATGTATTTATAAACATTAACATTGTATATTTTTTGTTGAGATGAGTGAACGGTACTTTTATCTTAAAATATTTCATTTCTATATTTCCCAATTAAATGATAATATTAAAATGAGACATTAAAAGCCTATTACATGAATTTTATGAAATGGGTAACACTGGAAACACTAATTATACACTCTTGTTTTCTAGACAACGTTTTTCCCCATATAAATAGATTAATTTAATTATTGGTTCTTTGGTAAGAAACTATTTTGATACATATATTGTACTGATGATAAATTTAATGTTTTTGATAATAAAAGTTATATGCTTTTGTTTTCATATCATTTTAAAATGACGGTGAAACTAGTAATGGTGACACCATTTAATTGGATTTTCAAAAATGGCGATAGAATAAAAATATGTGAGAGATAAGAAATAGGGGTTTAATGAAAAATGGGGTGTATAAATTGAAAATAAAATGTTTTATTATTTATAAGTTGAGGAAGTGTGTATTGTAAACAAACACAATTGGAAATATTGTTAGACCCTAATTCAATTTTGGTACTATTTTTATCAATATATAAATAGTTTGATTATACATAAGAATGAAATGATGTTGTTGATGTTAATGGGAAAAAATCGATGAATGATTTTTTTATGTTATTAATCAAATCTAGATCGTCGTTATTAGATTCAAATCTATGAAATCAGTAAAATAATCTAATTCACCACATGAGTATGATTCAATATGATACATAATATTGGATTTTTTATAATATTTTATATGTTTATAGAAATCATATTATGTATATGATGAACATGGTGATCATAATGATAATTGTTTTAGAGTATTAATGGCTCTGATGCATTAAACTGACGAATCTTTTCTGTTTTTACTCTCCAAAAAGTCATAAATTTTCTGTGAATATTATTATGTGAGCCTTATTGAATAAAGGGTGAGATATAATTATTGAGGATGATAGAAATATTGGAAACATACAATACATCCCAATAAAATACAGATGATTTTGAAGATGTTCCCTATCATTTTCTAATTCATGAAAAAATCCGGATTATAAGATGGTGTTACTAGAAAAAGAATGTGTTTGTAATGGAGTAGAATGTGATGTAATTTAATCTGGATTCTGATCCCCAGTTTATGAATCATTACAATGAAAATATCATAATTTTTAGGAAGAATGAATTATATTTGAATTGTAAGATGAAAAAAAGAATAATTCTTTTTCTCTTATAATTTATTCAAAAGAAAATAATGTTACTGATTTAATTAGTGAAGACTCATCAGGAAGGTGATAATAATATTTATCAGTGTGAAGTAGAGACCAATTTATTAGATGAAGGCTGAAACCAAATGTAATCAGATGATAAAATTCATTGCTCAGGGATCATCCGTCTGATGAGTTGAAGAATATTTTATATAAATTGAATAAATTTCATAATGGGTTTCAATGTCATATATTTATGATTTGATATGAATCATTTTTAATGAAATGACATTAATTATTTACAATTGGTCATTGTAATGGGGTTTCATTTTATTCTTGTTTCTAAATCATAATGGAGATTCACAATGACTATTCAGAATAATGAATCACAATGAAGAAAGTTTTCTATTCCGTGTAGAAAACTGATGTATTGAAAATCTACTACATATGTAATGAGGCATTGAATATTTCAGTTATTTATCTAAAATTTAATAATAATTGAATATTTGAAATATATATTTGGGAAAAAAGTAGAATTGGGATTCAAACCATTAATATTAGTGGGTTCTTATAAAATCAAATTTCAATGGATTTTTTTGCATGATACATGAATTCTTAATGTTTTTGGTGATATATGTCTTTTGATTTTACAATTAATTGAGTTTAAAATCGTATTTTTTTAGGTTGATGTTGAAGATGTTCAATCAAAATGTATCAATTATATTGAGTATGAATTCAATAATTTTATAACGATATTGGATGAGGATTCACTAGATAATGTCCATAGGAGTGAGACCATCCGAGTGAAATCCATCAGAAGATGGTTCATCGGACCATGTTCCATCAAAATGAGGAATTATGAGATATTGATCTAGTTCCTTATAAATTAATGAATTAAGATAAAAATTAGAATTGAAATAATGAAAAACTGATGGACCCCAATGGATTTAGCGATCCAAACTAAGGAAGATCAGACTAATCTTTAAATTTGAATATTTGTTAACTTTTTTTCTAGAATAATTTCGAAGACAAAAAAATTATCCAATTTATTTTTTCAAGTTCATGTAGAATTTATGAAACAAATTTTTCTCTTTAGATTAATTGTGTATAATGTTATTTAATTATATAGTGGTTTAGAAAAAAAGATGAAAATTGAAACTATTAACTATAGATAATGACTAGCTGTGTAAAGTATTCTCTACTTTAGGGTGTATAAATAACTGGGGGAAGTGGTTACTGGAAATAATTGATAGTGGGGATATGAAACTATAGATTGAAAATTTCTATTTGGATAATAAAATTATTAAACATCATAGCCATTGTATTCTATAAATAAAATTGATAAATAATCCATTTTTGTGGTACTATCCAACATTGAATGAAGTTTGACATTGTAATAAACAATTTAATATTTTTTCATTCTTTACCTTAATATTTTGTACATTTGAACAATGATATTGATTTGTTTAATTTGAGTGAATCGAATCAATGACAGGATTTTGTGGTTAATTTTTATTTTGAAAATTATGTTTTTAAATACATTATTACAATAGAAAATTGAACCATTGATTCACCCCAAGAGGTCCTGATCCAACCTATGAACAAAAACATAAAAAATGTTTTAAAAAATAATCATAATAATGAAAATCAATGATGGAAAAGGTGTTATTCCAAAAATAGGAGGAAATATTTGGAATTTCATTTGGGAGATGAACATTTCATGAATGATTCTATATGGATGGGATATACGAGTTTTAGTAAGAAGGTAAAACTGGTACCAAGGTACATCAGACATGTTATAATATAAAATAAATTGTATTTTTGGATTGTCAATTCGAAATGACACCAAGCCTCTCTAATGTCCATTATATGTTCAATATATTATTTTTTAGGATGTATATTGTATTCTAAATGGATGTTATCACCTCTAATGATATTGAATTGGACTGCAATCTATTTTACTTTTAAGAGGCCATATATATTCTTTATAATAGATAACAACTATTGAGGAATCACATTAATCAATTTGTATAGGTATATTGGAGAAATAAAAAAATAAAAAAAAATAATTACAGAAAAAGGGGATGTTATAGTATAATTACCCTCATTATTTAATATGTTAATATCCAAACAATATTGATGATGAATTCTTTTTAGTAAATAATGTTTCATCATGATACATTATGATATATATTTTTTAAATTAAATCAATCCCATCGATATCTTTCGATATTTGAAACATGGAACCTCAATTATTGTATGTGGGAGATATAATTTCAAAAAACAATAATAAAATTAACATTTTAATATTTCATTTCAGAAAAATATAATTTTATACAATGGATATCAATTTTGATGATACTATTTCAAAATAAACCCGGAATAAGTTTCTCAAATGTTCCCTTATAAATAATGTTTCATTAATAATAAAATATGTAGAACATTACTATTTGGGATTTTGATTATAATAATTTATTATAGTATTTTTAATCTAAAATTTATTAATATTACAATTAATACTAATAATTACATTAACAATTTGTGGTAATTTGTATATTTATTTGATAACATGTTTTTTTGGAAAACTATTTATGATTAAAAAGGAATAAAATATAACTATGTTAATTAATTAAATTTTTATTTAATAATGGATGATATTAATAAAATTTATACAATATATATCTAAATATATGAATTAAAATACATATAAATTTTTTTAATTGTAATATATTATATATTAGATCATTTTATATTTTAAAATTTCATTCTATGAAAATCCTTATTTCGAAACCTTTTATGGTATTATTTCCGATTATTATTTTCATATTTTATTTTTCGAATTTTATAAAATGGATTATTTATTTGGATTAATAATATTAAATATTAATTAACATGTTTAAAATAATTTTTTTCATATGGATTTTTTAAAATAGTCATAATTTAATTATCACAGTTATTGTTAAAACAATGTCCTATGTGTTACAAACACATGTGTTGAAAATAATATTCCATAGAAACAGATCTTTTATTTGATAAATTAGATTATTTTTCAGAATAATGGTTCAAAATTATTTACAATGGTTTATTTTTTTCTTCTTAATTGTCAAACTTCCTAGGTTAAAAAATAGTTACAATCTTGAAAATAAAATGGTAAACGTAGTTAAACATAGGGGATATGAGATGAAAATATTTATATATTATTAATTATTATCTTTTGGAGGTTTGTATTGATCTTAAAATTACAAAAATAAATTTTTTATAAATTTTGGAGGAACTTTTGGTGGTAGTGTGATTCCATTATTGTATAGTTTTTGGTTTTTAATGAAATTCTACTCCTTTAAAAATTTTAAAGGACACTCATTCACAAATATTATTAACTCCAATAAATCAAATTTTATATACTAATGGTTTCTAAAATATATTCTAATCATCCATAAACACATTATAGAGATTATTTAGACTTAAAAAATCTAAACCTATTGTCCCTAATAGGATAACCAAAGGAGGTTTCTCTAAGATAAGGAAATCACTCAATGATGCTCTTTCTTTTTATTTCATCTTTTAAAAAATTCCATTATTTATAAACACATTCTACAAAATAACACTATTTTATACCATGTGATTAGATGTAATAATGTCCATTGAACTAAATTTATTCTCATAATTCTCCATCAAATGGGTAGTAAACCCATCATTCATGTGTATTTAAGAATACCACCTCATAAGCTGATGCAATTTGTTACCATCACAAACTCCCATGTATAGTAGTTCTGATTAAAATAACGAATATATATAATAAATATTACATGATATAATTTTTATAAAATTAAATTAAAATCAAATTACATTTCATTTCACCCATTAAGGTAATGATATCATCATTCATGGGTATGTATGTCCTATTATCCCCAACAATGAAATGTCATTAATTTTTAATGAATAAATTTATATAATGGTTACAAAATGTATAAATTGAGTAAATATGATATAAATAACATAAATTTAATTATAATGATGATGGAACTATATCCATTAATAAATTACCAGAATAGTCATTACAAAAAAGCATAAGAATACAGTGAAATTTTCACTTTAAATTGTATAAATAATTATATAATATTAAAACAATTGTTATATTTACTTATTGGAAAAGATGTGATATTATTAATATTAATATTATTCGGGTTTAAATTAATAAAATTTGTAAATTATGACATATTTTATATAATTTTCAACTCATGGGATGCTTCGGGTAATGGATTTCATCTCGATTTCAATTTCATCGAGGAATATTTTCTTTAGGTGAACCTATTTAATTTTTCTATGATTAAATACTATAACATTGACTAATTTGACAATAATAAATATTTATTCAAGATATATAGTGTTTAATTTCTTATATATTCTTTTATGGTGTTAAAAATTGAATGATAAAAAATCTAAAAATATATTTCAAAATCCCACTTTCTTTTGGGATTTATTGTTCTTTCACTGAAGTAATATTATCATTTATCCATCATATATGTAACATGACCCCCATAATAATGGGATTGAGAAATTAATAGTGTTATTACAGAACATAATAGTCTGATGAAACCAATAGATATAACAAAATTTCATTGGACTCATGAATATTTGGGGGATGATTTTCCATTTGAGAATTAAAATATCCAAACTTCAAAAATATTAACCAAAAAAACATATCTATCATGAATGAATAAAAAATAAAATTAAAAATAGAACCAACCCATAAAATCATATTATATTACAAGATTAAACCAACAATACATACTCAAAGAGAACCAAAAAGACCAAAAAATAATAACTCCCAAGTGACATTGACCTACAATACCCATCATACTGCAGACACAACCTCCATATTCCCTAATCATCGTATAAAGAATAATATCGAATTAAATGATATACCTTGGATTTAGCTTTTTTTATGGATAATTTATGAATATTCACAACAGATCCCTAGTAGGTGGTGAATATAAACTCATAAATATTTCACTAATGGCTTCACAACTCACACCATGGAGGTAAGGTTTGTTAAAAGAAATTACCATAATTTTTTTAGGTGTAATAATATTTTATATCAAATAAATAAATAATTTACATAGAAATATGATAAAAAAGTATTTAAATAATTACTAAATTTATTTAATATACATGTTCCATGTCCACACACACAACCATCCGCACACACACACACAAACTAATGCATGGTGGTACCATTTCTAGTGGAACAAATTGTCTACAAATTTCTCATCTTTGATGACGGTACATTTTGATGATAATCTATCCTACACCACACACAAGAAATCTAATTATTCCAAAAAAACTTCAAAGGCATTTTCCAGAAACCAACATCTATGCCTAATCATTTTACATAAATGAAATTCATTATAGTAATGAATTAAAAAAATGAATTCATCAAAACCAATCCATAATTTCAAAACAAAATATTATTAATATAAAATGAATAATTTTCTAAAAACTAATCAATTCCAAAATATTCCAACATAAAACCAAAAAGATATTTTCTCAAAAGATTAAAAAAAAATTCACATTATTTAGGAAATTAATTTAATTAACACTAATTCAACCAGTTGATAGTCATGTGGAGATTAGGGGTAGTCACCTACATATCCAGTGTTAGAGAGATAAAATAACAACACTTAGAATATCATGATCTTAACACAAACCATTATCCCTTAACTAAGTTCACATTATAACGTGATGATTTAAAAACAACATCATATATCTATCCATAATAGAATCTTTTTATATATACGTGTGTGTGTGTGTTTATATATATATATATATATATGTTTCTGAGTGATATAGAATCATGAGATATATAATAAACCCTAAATATAAAATACACACTAATGAATTTGGTACTCTAATACACTTTTAATCATTTAGGAAATGACTCGAGAAAAATAATAAAAGGCTCCCATGCCTTCATATTGAAATGAATTTTGGATATGGCTAAAATAAGGGATTAGAGGGGGTTGGTAGGATGAATTAGGATTATTTCAATATTTCTAGAGGACAAAACTATACACCACATGGTTAGGACGTACGTTTTGTAAAATTATGATACAACCTTGAGGTAATACTAACTAAATCCAACACCTCATAATACTGACTATAATATTTAGAAAACCCATGATATGAACATCATTTTATTCTTTTTAAGAGGCATGGAATTACCAAGGTAGTCACATGTATTATTGAAACCATGTACCAACTTTGTGCATACCTAGGGAACACTTTTTCCCAAACATTGATTCAAAGAGTTGGTGAATAGTTTATAGTAACCAAGAATAAGGTTTAATCCTCAATAAATCATACAAAACTTCCCCCCCCCCACAAAACTCAAAAAACATAACCCAAACATCATATAGACTCATAATACAAGAATAATTGTTTATGTACTAGTAATAGAGAACTATACAATATGACACAATAATTTTCTTATCCATTTTATATTTAAATAGTTTTTATATGTTCTTCAATAATTTTCTCCCTTTGGTATTTATACGATGTAATGCAATGTTTAAATGATAATTCAATATTATTTATTTTTAATAGAGATATATTTGCATCCATCTCTATGATTTAACGATTGTTATATATAAGTCCTCTTCTTTATTCAAATCATATAAAGGAATTTTAGGTTAATATTGAATTTTATAAATGGTTTCAAATAAGTATTATTATATTTTTGGAAAGGGATGTTTTCAAAAAATATTCATTAGTTATGTTATTTAATTTATAAAGTGATATCAATATTATCTAACGTCATAACTATATTACGATATATAACTTATTTTAAAAATAAAATATGTTCTTATAAAAAACTATTTTAATATAATATTTATTTTAATATTTCAATTCCATTAACTTTATTATTAAAAATGAAATAATTGTATTTCAAAAATATATATTTCTAGTGAACCATTGGTCACCAATCATATCATGATTTTTTTTTTGTTATTGTTAACATTTTATTAAGTCAATCACTTTATTATAATAAATTTTCAATATATTTTTAAATATTGTTAAATATAAAAATAATTTTCATATGGATTTTATTTTTTCATTAAATATATACAATTTTTAAACATTGTGTTTACTTTGATTTACATAAGATTAATTATATAAATATTAATATATAAATTCATCCTTTAAACAATAAAATTGTTATGATATAATTCATATTAATTAATGATTTAAATTAATATTTGTACACATGAGTAATGTGTTGAATATTTATTCAAATGTGGGGCCCGAATTATATATCCTATCAGTTCATTAGTTGGTGTCCTATGACAAATATATTGGCCAAATTATTTTGGTTCATATCCAATATTTAAAAGAACATTTCCAAAATCATTAAAGTTATAAAAACCATGATTTTTTAGGCAATGTGGTAAAATATTATGAATTTATTTCATTAAGAGTTCAATTATTTTTATCCCATATATTACTGAGTTTATGTTACCCATCAATAAATTATTTAGACAAGTTATTGAATAAATTTATTATGTGTTCTGATTTTTACCTTCTATATTCATTTTGACATATCAAATAATGATAATCATGTAATTAAATGACACGTTTTTTTGGTTTCCATCCATTATATATTGATTTAATTCATATTATTACATGATATAATCTAATATATGTAACCATTACTATTATTTGTCTCTCACCATTATTTTATTTCCCTCTTCTATGATATGACAACGAAATATTTGAATGTGTTTAGGAATGAAAAATGTTTTTTATTATTATGATTTACTTTCCTTCCCATTGTAAAATAGGTAGAATGAATTTATATTGTTCTCCAAAACTACTAAATTGGTTGGTTCATTAGTATTTGAAACCTGTTATCTATTCCAATGATATAATGTATCCACTTTCTCTAGGATACCAGATTAAGGGATGTTAAAATAATCTTCATGTAAATTAATATTGTCCCATAATATCAATTATTTATGGGTATCATAAATTTTATGAAATTATGGATGATATTTAGAAGATGTAATTTCATTTATTATATGGATATTATGTGGTTTAAATTATTTTATATGGACTCACTAATACACATTATGTTTTTATGGATCTAATTAATAGATTATTCAAGATATATCTTGATAATTTTTATTGTATTCATTAACGATATCATGGTGTTATAATAAAGTTACATGGATCATTAGAATAATTTATAGAAAATTATTGAGATTATTAAAATAAAATAGTTAAATGAGAAATATAACATGTTTGAATTATACATTCATAATGTTTCATTTAATTCCTATATGGTTTCCATGGTTGAAATATCAATTGACAAAGAAATAATAAATCTAATAAAATCATGGACTACAAAAATGGAAATAACTGAGGTATGTAGTTTAATTGATTTGGAAGGACAATCTTCATTTAAATTTCATTGCTTTCCCCCCTTAAAAATCATACTAATAAAGTCATTTAGTTCCTGTAGATACGGCAATGTAAATAATTATTTGATGAATTAATGAAGAGAGTTAAAAATGATCCATTTTTTAATTTAATATTTGAAAATGCTGTATTTTGATATATATAGTGGCCCGTCTAATAATGTACTTTGTAGTTTTCTTATATATAGGAATAAAATTATTTATTATGATGTAATTTTCAAAAATATTCATATATAGAAAATAACTATTAATATAATAAAACTCCAAACATACCATTATGTTAAATGGAAGAATCATATTTGTCTAGTAACATTAAAATATGTAAATAATAATAATTCATAAGTTAAATGTATCATCACCCACTAATTTATTCATTATTATAACCCTTCAAAATCATATAAAAGAGAATAAATTTATTTATAATGAAGGTAAATGAAACATAAAAAAGGATGACATTAGATGTTAAATAAGGGTAATCAAGGGAGATATCAACATCATATGAGTATACTATTATGAAAACATGAGAATGACATTTGAAAACTATAAAATTAATAAAAAAGATCACAATCTTGACTCATTAAATTTCTCACCCTGATGCCAGTTTTATTTTATTTTTATATATATTTTTTTGATTGAATTTTTATTGAGGTCGTGGATGAGTTTTTGGTGATATTTTTTGGGTTTTGGAGGTTTTAATATTCTTATGGACTTATGCATGGTTACTATTCATGATTTGGGGAGAAACCATGCAGTTGGTATAGGTAGATGGAATTTCAAGTAAATTTGAGACTTAAAAGGTTTCACATGAAAGGTCTGTGTATGAGTTTTCCCAAACTATGAATGATAAAGGAGTAACATTGAATCATTTTGGTGTTATTTGAGGCAGGGTGCATGTATAGTAGATTTCATTCGAAAATCATATGGGATGATCTTTATTTTGAAATAACTGATATTTATTGTTTTTAACTGATTTCTTATAATGTTGACCCATCAAATGTAGGTGCCGTTTTTTATGGAGGTCTGCATGCTTGCGGAATGGTTTGGAAAACAGTGTGCCCAAACTGTGTGACATATTTAGAAAATTAAAAACATGAAATGCTACTATTGATTCTCTTTTTTAAACCTCTATATTTTTTCTCCCCCCATGCATGACCTATGAGTACAGCGGGTATATCAAAACATCTTATCACAGCTCTCTGTCCCCCATTTATTCTATTTCATGTTTTATAGTTATTTTTTCTTTTATTATTGTTAAATTTTCTCCACATAATATCTCCATCTCTTTGTATAAGGACTTTTAATGTATTAAAACAATATTGAACAAAATATAGTGGTATAAGGATGATTTTGGTTTATGTTTACATGTATGTTAGGTAGTGATATTTTCTATTTGGGATTTTTATCATTGATTCCCTTATTTGATCACATTCACACATCATTAAGATAAATTACAACATCAATCCCCTTTCTAAAAAATTCATTTTAAATTATTAACTTTCATAATAAATTTCAGATTTGATTATCATAGTTGTGATGTCTTTGTAAAATCTGTTATGGATTTTTGATGTTGTAAATTTTATTAAAATGTTGTTTCAAAGGGATTTCCATTGGCACATATATATATATATATATATATATATATATTAAAACAATGTGTTAAATAAAATTCCATGTGGTCTTTTAAAAATAATTTGTGTACTTTTAGATGATTTTGACCAATGTTGGTTTTTAATAATTAGGTATTCTTGTCAATTGATTGTTATATATTGTTGGATACCTCTAATGGGTTTTAATGTTAATTTTTTTAATTAATTGGTGTTTTGGGAATATTTGTTTTCCATGTATATAAATTTTCATATGGTAATATTCATATGTTACCATGTTTTCCAAAATATGTAAGAATAAACACATATAAATTGAATTAAATATAATTTTCCAAGTAAAACCCATATTTTCTAAGAACACTTATTCCTACATCACTCTCAAATTTATGTTCTTTATATTAAATGGATATTTAAAAAAATGTATTTTAATTAAAACTTTTTATTTCAAAATGACCTCAAATTTGGTTCTCATTTATTTTAAAAATCATCTCTTTATTGGATATATCATATGTAATTTGGTAACAAAAAGGAACAGAATTATCATCAGCTATCTTCCATCCCTAAAAGGTGTTTTCCCCTTGATTTTGTAAATTGTTTTGAGATGAAACATACTCTATATTATAATGGTTTTATATTTTTAATTGTTAAATATTAGTTGGAAATTTGTGGTATTTTTGTAAATTTGTAATAAGAATCACATATTTGTAGTCCTAGTTAGATCTTTAAAAATTTCTATGTATTACATTCACCACTATGGTAATGATTCCAAGGAGAGGTCTTTAGCATAGTTGGTTTCACAGTTTTGGTATGGAATCCCTGGTCTCTCTGGTGAGTTTTGTTCAATTAAAATCCTTTTATGGACTACAATTTATTAACTCTAATATTAACTTTGGATTCATATATTTCATCTACATTTTCGGGTGTCAATTTCATTCCACTTCCAATTAGACATATTAGATCCCCATATATTTGGGATAGGTCAGGTGGGATTTTCTAATATTGTGGATAATTTAGAAAAACAATGTTATCTGTTGACTATAGAAAATCATTGTACAAAAAATTTTGGTTCCAAACCAATTAATTTCATGTATATATTCTAGGTATGTTAGGGAAATGACCTTGATTGCATATCGTTATGATATTATTTTATTTTAAAACACTTTATTAAAATTTTTATTCAGTATTTTCCTATATGTACTTATATGGTTTACCTATGTTTCTATAATTATGTAATTTGTCATGTTACTTGTACACAGATCAATTTTATACATTATTTTATACATTACATGGGCAATGTTTTTCATATGGAAATTCATTAATAATACCAGGGTTTTTAAATAGGATGTTTTTCTTGGAAATTTTAATAATAGAAAACTTATATTAAAACTATATTTAAATATATTATATGTAGAATATTTTGGAAGAAATATATGTTTTTATTATGTGGTTCTAACCTACTGAGAAATATTATGCATGGACCCAACTTGTGAAAATCGGTGTTTGTAGACCAAAACTATTTTTTAGGTTCAAAATTTGTTAGGTTTTTCCTATGGAGTAGACTAGTTTTAATGATCTTTGGAACCAATATATAACATAGTGATTGTTTCAGATTCCTATTTATGTCCAGTTTTGTATTTGTATTTATTTTATAATTTTCTTATACTATATTTTGATCTATCTATGTATATATTTTGTTCTGAGATATTTAGTTCTTTCTAATTTTTCTACACACACTATCTTTGGTTATTTGTAGTTTTTTATGTGATAGGTAATACCCAATTGTTTAATCGTTGAAGTATATAATATATGTTTAGTCTAGGAGGATTTTAAACATCTCTACAATCTTGTAGCGTTCCAGCTTAGGTTATTAGTTCGAGGTTAACTCAGGTTGGTTCTTGAAATTTAATAAAACATGGAATTTTTTAGGGCATGAATCATAAAGTAATCAACGATCTTAATATATTGAATTGTTATAGTGGTATTAAGAATATATTTGTGAAATAAATATAATAATATAAAATAATTTCATTTGTATTCAAGGGTTCAATTTTATAAAATTCATAGGGGATTGGGTTCACTGCCCAAATCATTATAGACTCCATTATTCAGAAACAAGTCCATCATAGTTAATTAGGATCACTCAAAAAACTATAGTTGTAGTGTTACACTCCCATTAATATAACTCTAAATAGATTCCCATCCTAAATATAGTTAACTCCATACTATAGTGATATTTTTCTCATAGGATAACAATATTTACACCATGCATCAGGAGAGATATAATTCCTAATATGCACAATATGAAATTCATACATATGTATTCCATAAGATCAAAAAAACATCATTATATTATAACATAGTAAAATAAATTTTTTAAAGACATTTCATAATGGATGAACCAATGTAAAAGAGACATGTTTCATAAAAATTTCATCTTTACATTATAGTGTACCCCATTGAAAAGAAATGGGGTTCATTGACATTTAATAATTTAATCATATAATAATCGAAGGAAAATAGATTTGTTTAATAAAATTATTTTCATCATGATAATAAACAATCTAGAAATATAATATGGATGTAATACAAGTATCATATCCCATGTAATGATAACGAAACATAAAATTATTTAAGCTTAATTTGGAAATGATTGTGAAATATCATTGTAAAATTTTTTATGTAAAAAATAATTTTCATTATGGAGTAACTTATTTATAATATTAAACCATCCAAATATTATTAAAATTTTATTTTTAATATAAATATTAAAATGTGTTAAATAATAATTAGGTAATTCAGAAAGCATGATGGAACAAAATTAAATTCATCCATTAAATATTAAAATAAATATTCTGTTCACAATTTTTGTAATATCCAAAAATACATGTTTAGAAATTTGAAAGAGGGGTAATATTAAACCATTTTGTAAAATTATAATAATAGGTAAATATAATATTATATATTCATTAAAAAAATTTAATTAATTTCATCAATATATTTTAAAATAAAACTTGGATATGGATGAAAAATGGTTCTTACAAAATAGAAAAATAAATTCTTCTTTTGTAATGGTTGAATTATAAGAAACTTAAAATAATAAAATATATATAGATATTAAAATACTTATAAGTTTCATAATTATTATTATTAAAGAAATTCATGCTCACAATATACACCACAAAAAAGATACAAGTGTTGAATATGTCATGTGTTACGTTGAAATACATGTGTGATGAAAATAACATTATCTCAAGTGTGGATACTCATTGTAAACATTAAAAAATACAATAAAATAAATTTTTTTGTTGAAAATAATATATAGAATAATAATAATATATATTATACCATTTGGGTTAAAATCATGACATTTAATTATGTATTTATTATCAATTCTATTTTAAATTCATGTTTTGGGTAATAACTACTACATTTTTCATGGTTGTTTTGTTTTTATTATTTAAAATTAATTTAATTGGTAATAGTTCCCAAATGTTAAGAATATTTACCATGATATAATATCATATTTATTCATTATTTGTTTTTATTCTAATAAATTAATATATTTTACCAAAATTGTGTAACTCCTTTCCTAGAGATAGTAAAAAATATGTATGAATGAGCAATGTCTCTAATTTCTCCAAAAAATACTAGAAAATTATTTTATATATTAAATGAAGATTTAAAAATTTTATATCATATATTTCAAATATATTAATTTAATTTATCCTTATTAAAATTCATATAAAATTTAAATGAAAACCACATCGTATATCTTAATGGAGGTGGTAAAACATTGGCATGCCTGAGAGATGTTATCATTTTTCAATGGATTGGTTGGAAAGAAGGTAGTTGTGATATTATAATTTATAGAATATTAATATTTCTAAAATATAATATATAAACATTAAATCATTCGTTATCTATAGTAATGAGAGGTTGGTATGGAAAATTAATTACATTGGTCCTTGAGGTGTTAGTCCTACAAACACATGAGTGACAATTTCATGTCATATTTGATGGAATTAGTTATTAATGTATGTCAAAAAAACCATTTAGTAGTATATGGGTAATATTTATATAGTTATATGATCATATCTGAACAAATTTTGAAGTATGTGGAACATGGAAAAAAATAAAACATCAAAGATAAAAAAATTAAATCTTCATCAAAAAAACTCAGTAGCTTAGGAATAAAATACTTATTGTGATTGTTTTTTAATGTAAATATTGAATACAGTTTTTGTCTATATAACTAAGAAATAGATTTTTTATAGTATTTTTTATCCAATTTGTTTTTTGATGTGTAAATTTTAAAGGATATGATGTTCCCTATATTAAGTCGACAAGAGTATACACATTAAATTTTTAAAATAAAAATGGTGTAATGATATTTTTTATTTGGAGAATGCTCAAAAATTTAAAATTATCATAAATTAGATGTGATATGGTTGAAATATGGATAGAATATTTTTTGGATATATTTTTATGTCATTTTACCCCGTATCCTTTTAGTTTAACACCCATAAAAACATGTTTAATACATTTCCAAAATAGTTAATATATCTAGTTTTTATTATTAATTTTGAGAAATAATTATGTTATATTCGTTTTAATATATTTGTTATTATTATTACAAATATATAGTACATTTTAAAATATCCATTTATAGAATTTGGATATTTATATTTTATAATTACAGATGAAAATTTGACAAAAATGTATTTATCCAATGTGAAATTTTTTTAAGGTATATATTAATTTAATATCAAAACTCTATAAGATATAGATTGCAATAAAATATTTGGTTTGATAATTAAATAATTTCTGTATTTTAACTTTTAAAAAATTTGATATCTTTTTAACAATATAATATCTCTAAACTGTAACATCTCAAACTTTACCATATATTATATTTAGAAATTATATGGATTTTATATCAAGACCAAGAACTAACAAAACATTTGATTGTGAGGCCTTGTCTGTAGAAAGATTTGTGGAAAAATATGAAACATTTAATATCCAACACACACATAGGTTTTCTAAAAAAAATTACTATCAAATAAACAATTGACTAGTTCCGAAATCCATGTGGACTATTCTGTATAATACAGTGGATTTACACTTAGAGCGTCATATCCCTTGTAATTGTGGGTTTTCTATAGAAAATTTCCTAATGGAAATAATCCAAAATTATTAAAATTATAGAAAAACAATCTTCACACAAAAAATATCCTTTTTATTCATTCATTTTCATAATTTGAATGTAATCCTTATAACTTTGTAGTATCTATCGGTACATGGAGAAAGAACGTCCAGAGAATCCATTGGAAGATAATGTTGGACCAAATGAATGAAGACCATTATAATGGAATAATTAAAGATAAAATATGGTGTTGTTCATGTTCTTCATCAAAAACCAATATAAATTGAGGTTGGAAGGTTTTTGTAATGGATTCCCCATTCCTAAATTTCAATGAAAAATGTAGGTCAATACATGATAAAATTAATCACCCATTTAATTATTGTGGAATGGATAATAAATGAAAGGAATTTTACATCTAATTCCCTTATTCCTCACTATTCCTCATTATGATGAGAATAATTGAGGATGACTAATGAAAAGACCAAGGATAGTTCCTCAGGGTGTTCCCTGTGCTTTCATACACCCTATTCTTTTCATTATTTTATGTTAGACCCTGGAGCCACTATTTCAAATTTTGGGAGGATCTGAATAAGCTTGGACCCCTAGATTGCATGCAAGAAAACGACAGATGATGGGTCTTTATAGATCGGGATCTGATAACAACAGATCTGTGAGCGTTTTAAATTCCGGGCATCTGAGTTAACTTAGTGGCCCATGGAAGGGACCACTGGCACTGATCTAGGGTGATTGTCTAATGATCTGATGTGAAAGTGACCTGAGAAAGTTACCACTTGAGATGTAGCTCATAGTTGAGTATAAGGCTGGATGTGGATAATACTAAGCATACCACATGCGGTAGCCTAGTTGGCTCACATGCAAGTGGGATAGTATATGGGAGACGAGATGGGCCATAGAGGATTGTTAGAGAACTGAAGGATTAAAGTGTGTTGGGATTACCAGGATAGGCCATGTGGGTAGGACCTAGGTGTTTCGGGTCGAGGGGATCAGACCAGAGTTAGACCCAGAAGTGACAGGGCCAGAGCGAGGCCATAGTCAGCATTTCCATTTTACCATGAGCCATGACCACACTAGTTTTTATTCAGAAGTGGATGATATGGGTGAAGTCGATGATGGTGTTCGACTGATGGGTAGTCGATGGATGTTGTCCGTCTGTAGCCACAGTTACCCCTTTTAATCATTAAAAATAAATAACATTAAATAGATCATCTGATTGATAATCCTTATATAGAGTTGAGATGTTGACTTTGAGACGGTCCATTTGAGATAATTTTGTGAGTTATTAATTTGGAATAGTATAGAAGGAGAGTGTTTTATTTGTTCTTTACCTGAGAGTTCATTACGAAATTACATCCACATCAATGGATTGTAATACCCTCTAAATATGTGTCCCAGATAGACTATGGTATCCCTACAAGAGACTGAAGTACAATCCATTATCACCCCCCTATTAGTTTTTTGTGGAATCAATATAACAACTGTGATCAAGGATTGGGTCCTCCACATATATGTCTATACCAGTAGGGTTAGTGGTTTTCCCTAGTGTGACTAGGAAGGATCCACTATGATTTGAATTGATCATGATTTTGTACATAGTATCTCCCTGTGTTTTTGGGCATGATTTGTAGTATCCCCTAGTGTGTATGGTCATGATTCCATTTCTAAGAATTGTTGTATTCCTTGAACAATATGTCCTATTTGGGCAAGGCCCAAATGAGCTAGTCCTCTCTGTGAGTGTCTCCAATGATGTCATGGATCGAGGAGTGATTTCTCATAGACTAAGCATTCTTTGAGATTAAGTCTGCAATAGGTAATTTGTTATGTCTTACCTCTAGACTCAATGAATTAGACTGAGTATATCTAGATATTGTTTCAATATATGATGTAGAAATATACAAATGTCTAACTGACTACACATTATTCTATGTTATTCTTTTGTGTTATTACCTTGTGGTTCAAGGATATTTTATTAGGTATTGTTATACTCACCCATACATGGGATTTTACAACATGTGTCGTGTCTTGTGCATATGATATACCTTTGGATGGAGTTCTTGTTAGACTAGGACCATGCGGTGCTTAGCAAGTACAGATATACGGATGTGTGTTCCTAGAGTTTTTACATCAATCCCATTACCAATTTTTATACATGTAGGAATTTTTTTAATGAATATTCATTTTGGGATTGTGTTAGGTTATGTTTACATCCAGTACTTTAAGATTTGTCTGGGTTTTTGGAGTTAAATTATATTATTTACAATGAAATACTATGTGATTAAATCCATCTTAGTTTTGTGTTTTATTTGGTATTATTTTGACTAATTTTGGGGACAATGGTATATTCAATGGTCTTTAATGAACTTTGGGTACCCTTTGTTAAATTTTGGAGATTAATAGTAGTATTTATTTTTAAAAAGGATTATTCTTTTTGGGGATTATACGATCTCTAACTGACCATTTTGGTTTTAGTTGATGTCTAAAGTCAAGGGAAATATATTATTCTCCTTTTTTGGAATATGTGATTCTCTAGAAGATGACTCTTTTTCTTTTGATGTGTCTAATTCTTTTTGAATGCTCCTTGTTTGGATAAAAGATTAGTGTTAAGTAGAAACATATTAAATGATGAAACTCTACATGAAGGTATATATATTTCTTTATGTTCTTATTCTAAATATTAAATTAATTCCTCAAAATTATGAAAAGCAATGTAAAAGAAAAAGGTTGTTAGCTTATGCTTCTTATTGGGTGATCAATGACCATTTATAGCAACATAAGTTTCTGATTTTCTGGTGGTTGACATTCTCCTAATAATGTTTTCTATCACTCTCCAACAAAACTTGATGGTTTTTTTCTTCAATATCCATTTTTTTCTTCATTTAATCCTAGTATGGGTTATCTCGGGTGACCATAGTAATTATATTTGTTAATTTTAATGTGGTAGTTTTATTGACTCTTTTTTTGATGTGGGACATTCATGAAGTTTCCGAGCACAATTTTAAAATTGTGAGGACACAATTCCCATAAGGGGGAAGGATGTAACATCCCATGTAAATAAAGAATATGATATATTCATATTTACTAATATTTTTTAAATATATGATAATTTTACTCTAAAGGGGACTCTATGTTCTATGGCGTACCCGATACAGAGCAATGAGATTTATAGAAATCTTATATTGCACACAACATTGGGTCATACTGAAAAATAATAATATAATGTTTTTTAAATGGTTATTAATACCTACCCATTTTAATGGAGGGAATTAATAAACCTAAATAAATAATCTTTATACATGTTTTAATTTTTTTTTACATTTATCCAATAAATTTTAGAGAAATTAAATAAGAGTGAATCTGATTATAAGCATAAATACTCTAATATTCTTTAAAAGAATGATTTACTGCCTTTTTATGATGATCCCTCCTTGAATCAAATTTGGTCAGTTTTATATGTTATATTCTACAAAAAAAATCTCCTTTTAGAATATGGACATCAAAATTTAGTTTGGGTAGAATTTTGGTATTTTTCTAACAAGGCCCATTTTTTAAGGAATAGTGAAAAATACAGTATTTTAATTAAAAACTACCTTTTAATATAACATATTTATATGGTAATATTATCTTTTTAAATTGTTTTAAAGTGTAATTATATTATATTTTTACAATTTAATGCAGTGATGGTCTTTGGAAAAAATTTCACTTAGAAATTGGGCATAAACTAGTGTCAATATTTTGATAAATATTGTTTCATAAAACCATGATATTTATTTTGAAAATGCAAATAAATTTTAAATTTATAATGCCCCGACCCCAGTTACCTAGATTTGGTGCATTATTACATATCATTGGCATGGTCACAGGAAAGATCAAGTCTTAAAAGACCGATTAGTTTAATAGCCTTGGAATAACTAGATACATTCATAAAGTTTACATTACATCATAAAGTGAAAACTACTAAAAAACATCTTGACTTCATATCCCCTCATATTATCCCTAAAAGGCATTCATAAATTACTTCTTCACATCCTGGGAAAAATAAAACATTGAATGTTGTGAGCTCAGATTCTCAGTAAGGATAACAATATAGCGGAAACATTCATAAATAAACATAAAAATTTAAAGCAATGTATTGCTAAAACAGGAGCCTTTTAAACTTGAACTTCATCATAATATGGAAAGATAAAATGAAATAATTCCATTTAATTATTCACATGGATATTCTACAAGTCGAATAATCACATGAAATATCAATAACCACTTTCATAATTATGGAATGCATAATGGCAGAGTATTATAACAACATAGCCATGGCCTTATGCCAAGACTAAAAATACGATTTTTACAAGGCCTTGTGACAAGACACTATTTTGTATAATGAGACCTACCGATGCATCGAGGAGATATAGCGAGCTCTACCCCCCACTTATTAAGTCCAATGCATTCCTCATATGAACAGGTTTAAACATAACATAAACATTTGTATTAAAAATAGCATACTCATTGTCAATACTTTCACCATAAACCTTGAATGTAATAAAAATAAATCATCCATATAAAAAAATATCACAAAAACTTCAATAATGTATAGAAGTTTTGTTTCATAACAAATCAACTACAAATATGCTTAAAATCCATCAAAGGATTTTTACATAGATGAAATCAAAACCATTTGAGAGAAATATCTCTTTTTTTAAATCATTTAAAAGTCAAATAATTATTAAAGAAAATATTTACTCTGAATATATTCTTATAAGATTTTAAGGTAAGCTTCATCGATTTTATAATTGCAAAAAATTGCCACACCTGCTGTATAAGTTAAAAAGGTCATTCTTACCTAAATTATGTCGAAAAGGTTAAAAAGGACCTTTTTTGGAAAACGATAGAAAGATTCGATTATAAACTTCTTATAAAAAGTCAAAAAGGGTATAAATGACTTTATCCCATATTATTTAAATTATTAAGAATGATTTCAAATACATTTTTATGAAACATGGATGTGGATGATAAAGAGGTCCCAGTAGATAATCACGTATAAACAACCGCGGATAATGAAGAGATTGTGAAATAAACCCTTACAAATTTGGTAACATACGAAACATACACCACATGAAAGAGGTATCATACAATGAATATGTAAATACACATAAATTAAATTATATTACAAAAATAATACAATTATGGGCAATACATACACCACACAAAAGGTAATAGTGGAAATATGGTATGAATCTCACGGGAATAAGGAGTGATATGAAAACTCCTTACCTTGTACATTTCCTTAGTCGATGGTATGTTAAACTCATGTATAATAGTTAAAAAATTATTATTAAATTATACAAGAACCATATACATAATTTTGATATCATATATGATCTTTTAACATTGATTTGTTAATAATATCTTAGTATTATCATTATTTCGGGTGTTAACATACTCGTTTTCTTATATATGTTTCGTTACATAAGTCATGTTTTTTATGGATATGTTGTACCTTATTCATATATAGAATGATGTAAAGATATTAAACATTACTTTTAATCATAAAATGAGAATTAGTCTTGAATGGATACGATGGGGAATGAATCTCATCGCGTTCGTGGAGACGGTAGTCCGTACGTATGAATGAGTGAAAATATCATTCTTTTGATATTAAAATAATATATAATTGGATGGTATATCATATATATAGAATCATTATCATGTTATATATATTATTTACATGAATTACACATCATTATTATAACCATCCAAATAATAATGTATTGAATAACAATTTCACCACGACGTGGAGACGGTAAGTCATACGTACGCACGTATGGTGACATGTCATTCAAGGGATAGATAGAATACAGAATATGGTTGTAACATATTTATAATAATATCATAGTATGTATTAGATACTAGATTTATTTTTTTAGAATGGGAATAACAATGAAAGTAGAAGTTTAATAAGAAATGAATTTGAAAAAGGGTGGTGAAAACATTACCTCTTCTTCGGGTTCTTCCTTTTGATTCGATCAAAAGGGCTCCATAGGTTGGCTTTCTGATCAAAATAAGGACTCTTGGTTGTAGTAAGGTATGTTGAGAGAGTATTTGGTTAGGGGATGGCTGATCCAAAAGGCTTTTAATGTGTGAATTATTGAGAAGGGGGAGTTCCCTTTTATAAGAGGAGTGAGGGCACCTTTGGAAGAGCTAGAAATATTATTTTATAATAAATATATAATCTGTATATAATGGCTCAAAAGTTGATTATTTAAATTTTAAGGTGGGTATGGGTCGAAAATGACTCAAACAATATAAATTATACAGGTTTGGGTCATTATATTAACCTTATCTTTTAGATTTAACACTTTGTTAATTAGTTTGACACTTACCATGTCACTTTGTAATTTTATATTCTATAGTTAATAAACATACTATATACCACCAAGCGACCACAAATTGGTCATTTAATGATTCACCTATCATGATATAAGTCTCTTGGCCGAGCCATAGATTTTTATGAATTTAATATCAATTAATAATATAATATTTGTTTTAAAAACACTTTTATGTCAATTTTGACACTATTGGGTATTTTGTTTTTAATAATTTCATATCAGCACTATTACTACGAAACAAATTTATATAACCAATACTAATATTTCATATTAACCTATAAAATTAGTGGAATTCATAAAAAGTCTCAAATTACATTTACTTTGATATTTATAATATCAATTATTTTAGTATTTCATTAATTAGTCAATTAGTGCATCACCACTGTGTCATAAATAAAATAAATTATTTAACTTCTAAAAATTATAAATAAAATATCATTATGTAGTAAATATTTTAATATTTATAATTAATATTTACAAACGAATTTATCTTATGTAAAACCCTGTATTAAAAATGTTTTAGTAAATAAAATTTGAGTTTATCTCTTTTAACACTTCATTGAATTAAATAATAATAAATGTCCTAATCTAATAAAATTGGACCGAAATGATAATATTTTATTCCTAAGGTTGTTTTTGGTAGAGTTACACTTTTCTAATATAATTAGGACATGTGTTATGGTAATATTAATATCATTTTTACACTTAATTACCCTATTTACTTTTAAGTGTGGTAAATAAAAGTAAAATGTTACTATTCCCTAAAAATTATTTTCATCTCATTGAACCAAATTTTACTACTTGATATTAACCATGTCTCCTAGATTTTCGAAATTCCACTTACAGAAACTGTAAAATTATGTTTTATGTGAATATCCAAATTCTCCTAGGAGGTGGGTAAAAGACGGTGAAAAGTTCAATAAATATTATATATATATATAATTATTCTAAACTAACTCTAATGAATTAAATTGAAATTATATAGGTATTATGTATCTATTTTTACCTTAATTAAATTTAAATAAAATAAATAATTATTTAAAAAAAAAATTGGGTTAAAAACTATAGCTTAGTGTTTTTTCACTATTCATCAAAAATTGAAAGTTTTCAAAAAAATACCAAAATTTCACCCTAGGCTAATTTCAATATTCTGAATCAAAAAATGAAGTCCATTTTGAAAGATAAAATTTATAAAATTTTAAAAAGTGGTTATTACTATTCATAACAGCTAGTTTGATTGGTTGCGGTGTGTGTGTTAGAACTTGAAGTTGCCTACAACACATGCTACTGTATTATTGAAAGGGAAGAGGACCGTGGAAGCTTGGGGTGTTACATTCTCCCCTAATTTAAATAATATCATCCTCGAAATTTCTAGAAAATTACTGTATAAAAAGACTGGGGTGATTCTTCATCATAAGTTCCTCAGGTTCCCACGTTGCCTCTTCCATCTTTTGGTTTCTCCATTGAACTTTTACCAGACGAGTCATCCAGTTTCTCAGCACTTGTTCTCTGGTGTCAGGAATCCTGATGGGCTCTTCTCAATTAGATAGATCAGCATAAAGTTCTAATTCCTCGTAAGTGAGTACATGCATTACGTCAGATGTGTATTTCCTCAACAGTGATACATGGAACACTTCATGAACATTTGAGAGACTTGGCGGCATTGCCAAATGGTAAGTTACAACCCTAATATGTTCTAGAATATCGAAAGGTCTGAGATACCTGGGACTCAATTTACCCTTCTTACCGAAGCATATATTTCCCTTCCATGGAGATGCCTTCAAAAAAACATGATCTCCTACTTGAAATTCTAAATCCTTCCTTTGGTTATCGGCATAGCTCTTCTGCCTACTTTGAGCTTCTTTGATCTGATTATGGATTACCATCACATTTTCCATCATTTCATCCACAAGTTCTGGACCTATAAGTTTTCTTTCACAAACGTCATCCCAACAGGTCAGTGTGCGACATCTCTTTCCGTAAAACGCTTCATATGGTACCATCTGAATACTCGAAAGGAAGTTATTGTTATAGGAAAATTCTACCAGAGGAAAATATTGATCCCACATACCCTTAAAGTCAAGTGATCAGGATCTCAACATGTATTCTAAGGTTTGAAAAGTCCGTTCTAATTTTCCATCTATTTGAGGGTGGTAGATAGTGCTCAAATAAATTTCAGTATCAATGTCCTTCTAAAGACTCTTCGAGAATCTTGAAGTAAAACAGTGATCATGATAAGAAACAATCAACAGGGGTACTCCATGATTCTCACAAATTCGGTAATATATAGTCTTTCTAGTCGTTCAAGAGGTAAATATTCCCTTATAGCAAGAAAATATGATGACTTGGTACGATGATCAACAATGAACCATATTGAATTGTTCCTTCTAGGAGTGTTTTGGTAGCCTCATGAAGAAGTCCATCGTAATATTATCCAATTTCCACTCAGGTATGAAAAGATGTTGCAATACTATACCAGGCTATTGCCTTCCAGATTTCACTTATAGAAAAACCATACATCTTGACACAAAATCATCAATCTCTCTCTTCATGTTATCCCACCAAAAATGTTTCTTCAAGTATCTATACATTTTGGTGCTCCCAGGGTGTATAGAGAAATTGGAACTATGAGCATCGTCCAACAATTCTCTTTTTAGATCAGGTATATTGTGAAAACAAATTCTCTTCCCATGTTACAAAATTTCATCTTGATACCCAAAGTCATTCAATTCCCCCAGCATTCATAGCATTAATCTTCTTTTAAAACTATTCATCACCGGTCTGAGAACTCTTTATCCTTTCTATTAAAGATGGTTTGGCAACCATTTGAAAAATAATTGATGTTTCACCATCCATGGTAATTCTCATATCCATCTTCACTAGATCCATGAAAATAGGATCCCATTCAATTATCATCATGTTCAAAACTCCATGATCTTTTCTACTCAAATCATCTTCCACCATATTTGCCTACCCCAGGTGGTAGTGTATCGTGCAATCATAATCCTTGAGTAGTTCATACCATCTCCTTTGCCTCATGTTGAGTTAATTTTGTGAGAAAATATACATCAAACTCTTGTGATCAGTATAAATCTCACATTTTTTACCATAGAGGTAGTGCCTCCATATCTTCAAAGCAAATATCACATATGCTAACTTGAGTTCATGAGTAGGATAGTTTTGCTCATGAATTTTCAACTGTCGTGATGCATAGGCAATAACTCTATCATTCTGCATAAGGACACAACAAAATCAATTCTACGAGGCATCACTATAAATAAAGAACCCATCATTCCCCGATGGTAGAGTCAATATATGATCATTGACTAATCTTCTCTTCAGTTTTTCGAAACATTCTTCAAACTCTTTTGTCCAAACAAATTTAACCCCTTTATGTGTGAGCTTCATTAATGGGTTAGCCAATCAGGCAAAATTCCGAACGAAACGTTGATAATAACCTGCTAAACCAATAAAATAGCATACCTCAGTTATACTCGTCGGTTCTAGCCATTCATGGATTTCTCTTGTCTTAGAAGGATCAACATAGATTCCATCTTTAGTGAAAATAAGGCCAAGAAAAAAATCTCCTGAAGCCAGAATTCACACTTGATAAACTTTCCATATAATTCATGTCATCTTAGAGTCTTCAAGATAATGCGTAAGTGATTTTCATGATCTTCATAACTTTTGGAGTATACCAAGATATCATCAATAAATACCACCACAAATTCATCGAGATATTCCTTGAAAAATATATTCATTAGATCCATGAATACAGAGGGTTAATTTTTCAATCCAAAAGGCATTACCATAAACTCTTAATTCCCATACCTGGTTTGAAATGTTGTCTTTGGAAAGTCTTCCTTCTTCACATACAACTGATGGAATCTAGACTGAAGGTCAATCGTTGAAAATTTTGAGCTCCATGCAGTTGGTCAAATAAATCAACAATTCGATGTAGGGGATACTTGTTCTTTATTGTTATAGCATTGATTTACTCGTATTCGATACATAACCTCATAGATCCATCTTTCTTCATAACAAAAAGGACAGGGGGTCCCCATAGAGAAACACTAGATCAAATAAATCCCTTATTACTCAATTCCTCTAGTTATTTCTTTAGTTCGACTAATTCCACAGTGACCATTCTATATAAGGTCTTCGATATAGGCCTTGATCCAGGAATTAAATCAATAGAAAACTCAACGTCTAATTCTGGAGGATGTCCAGTTAAATCTTTCAAAAACACATCAACATATTCTTTCACAATAGGTACATCCCCTATTTGAACATTCCTTTCCTCACCCATATTTATTTAATTCTCTTCCTCCCCAATAATTGAATTTAGTTGAGCTACAGGGGGTGGATCTTGATAAGAATTAGGTGGTGATGATTCCTCCCTAAAGATAAGGTTTTCCTTATCATCATCATCAAAAACAGTAACCTCCTTCTTCTTACAATAAATTTTTTCATCGTGGTCTGAAAGCCAATCCATACCGAGGATTATATCAAACTCAACCATAGGTATGGTGATGAGATCAGCAGATAAAGAACATTTATGTGCTATAATGGGGAGTGTTTCACAAAAATTTGTTGCAATGATACCTCCCTTTGGAGTTTTATCTGAAAACTCCTTTGTTAAATCTAATTGGAAATATCTAATTCTCTTAGAAAACTTGGAAGATATGAAACAATTTGATGATCCAGAATCAAATAATGCATTTTCTAAACTTCAGGAAACCATTAAATTACCTGCCACCATGTATTTTGAAGCTTCTACCTTAGCAGTTGTGATAGCATAACCTTGGCCTTGATCCCTTGGACTTTTCTAAGGTAAGTTCCCCAAACGCTTAGGATGTTTATTTGCATAATGTCCAATCAACCTGAAATTGTAGCATTGAACATCAGTAGCTTCCTTCTTCCCCTTAAAATCATGAGCTTGGTGGCCTTTTTCAACACACCTGTAACAGAATCCCATTCATTTTAAGTAAGTACTGGGGTGTTTGTTCCCACATTTACCACAAGCTGGATATTCAACCATCCCCTTATTCACCTTATTTTCATTCCCAGATTGATCCACATGTCTCCTCTTCCTTTTCTTTGCTTTAAAGTCATATGACTTAGAGAATTCCTTTTCTGTCTTGATAGCACATGAGACAATGTCTTCGTACGATGAGAAGGATTGTGAGACTAATGATCGACCTAGAAACAGTTTTAACCCATAAAAGAAATGATAAATATTACATCTTGGGTTACATATATAATCCCTAGCATACCTTGCTATCCTTGTAAAGTTAGATTCATACTTTGTGACATTCTCATCCTCCATTTGTCTTAGACTCAGAAATTGCCTTTCCATATCAGCTTGATGGTCGCGAGGAAATTATTTTCCTAAAAATAGATATTTGAACTCCCTCCATTCTATATTTGATACTTCATCATCTTCCTTCGTGTTTTGAATCAATGACCACCCTTGATCAACATCCCCAGTGAGGCGATAAACATCCATAAAAACGTTTTCCCGTTCACTACTCCCCAAAGCCTAAAATATTTTTCTCCAGGGAATTTTTCCATTGCTCATCTACTAATGGATTTTTACTCCCATTGAATGTTGGTGGTTGCTGCCTCATGAAGCGATCTAACATTGATCCTCCATGCTGTGGATCAAGGTTCCCAATACGGGTAAGGTTATTATTCATAACCTGAGTGAGTTGTACCATTATGGTGTTAAGCTGATCAGCACCAGTTGTATCACCAACTCCACTATAATTATCTTGAGAAGGCGGGCAATCCCTACATGGAGTCCCTATGAACATATGTGCCAGAGCCGCCTATACGTGCTCGTATCCAGATAGGGATTTATTGCTTGGAAAACGCACAAAATATATACAATACCAAAATTCTAGGAAGTTCTTCTATTCTAATCCTCAAAATCCATCTTAGGTCTATGTGCTCTAATCAGAGGTTATCTAAATCTAGCATCCAAGGTTTGTACTGAACTTCTCTGATACAAACTATAATTCCCCGACCAAAGTTACCTATAGTCGGTGAATTATAACATATCATTGGAATGATCACAAGAATGATCAAGTTTCGAAAGACTGATTAGTTTAGTATCATTGGAATAACTAGATACATTCATAAAGTTTACATTACATCATAAAGTGAAAACTACTAAAAAAACATCTTGCCTTCATATCCCCTCATATTATCCCTGTAGGACATTCATAAATTACTTCTTCAAATCATGGAAAAAAGATAACATTGAAAGGGATGAGCTCATATGCTCAGTAAGGATAACAATATAGCGGAAGCATTCATAAATAAACATAGATAATTAAGGCAATGTATAGCTAAAACAAAAGCCTTTTAAACTTGAACTTAATCATAATATGGAAAAGATAAAATGAAATAAGGCTATTTACTTATTCACATAGATATTGTACTAGTCGAATAATCACATGCAATATCAATAACCACTTTCATAATGATGTAATGCATAATGTCAGACTATAATAACAACATAGCCAAGGCCTCATGCCAAGACAACAAATAATATTTTGTCAAGGCCTTGTTCCAAGACAATATTTTGTCTCATGAGACCTACCGATGTATCAAGGAGCTATAGCGGGCTCCACCCGCCACTTATTAAGTCCAATGCATTCCTCATATGAATATGTTAAAACATAACATAAACATTCGTACTAAAACTAGCATACAAATTGTCAATACTTTCTCCATAAACCATGATTGATATAAAAATAACACATCCATAATCAAACATATCACAAAAACTTCAATACATTATAGATGTTTTGTTTCATTATAAATCAACTTCAAATAAGCTTATAATCTATCAAAGGATGTTGACATAGATAAAATCAAAACCATTTAGAGAAATATCTCTTTTTTTGAAATCATTTACAAGTAACATAATTATAAAAGAAGCTAATTACATTGAAAATATTCTTATAATCTTGTAAGGGAAGCTTCAACAATTTTATAACGGCGGAAAATAGTCGCTCCCGCCGTATAAGTTAAAAAGACCATTCTTACCTTAATTCTATCAAAAATTTAAAAAAGGACCTTGTTTGGTAAACGATAGAAATATATATTTATGAAAACCTTATAAAAAATCAACAAGGGTATAAATGGATTTATTACATAGTCCTTAAAATAGTAATAATGATTTGGAATACATTTTTATGAAACATGGATGTGGATGATAAAGAGGTCCTAGTAGATAATGACGTGTAAACAACCTCAGATAATGAAGAAATTGTGAAATAAAACCTTACTAATTTGTTAAATTATGAAACATACACCACATGAAAGAGTTATCATACATTTAATATTTAAATACACATAAATTAATGTGTATTACAAAAAAAAATACAATTATGGTTAGTACATACATCACACAAAAGGTAATAGTGGAAATATGGTATGAATCTCCTGGGATTAAGGAGTGGGATGAAAACCCCTTACATTGTAATTTTCCTTTGTCGATGGTATGTTAACTTCCTATATAATAGATAAAAAATTGTTACTAAATTATTCAAGAACCGTATTTTTAATTTTGATATAATATATGATCTTTTAACATTGATTTGTTAATAATATCTTAGTATTATCATTGTTTCGGGTGTTAACTTACTCGTTTTGTTTTATTTTTTTTGTTACATAAGTCACGTTTGTTATGGATAGGATGTAATTTATTCATATCCATAATGATATAAATTTCTTAAACATTAATTTTAATCATCAAATGATAATTATTCTTGATTGGATATGATTAGGAATAAATCTCATCGCGTTCATGGAGACAGTAGTCCATAGGTACGCACGAGTGACAATATCATTATTTTGATATTAAAATAATATATAATTGGATGTTATATCATATATAATGAATCATTATCATTTTATAATTCTTATTTACATTAATTACACATCATTATTATACCCATCCAAATAATAATATATTGAATAACAATTTCACCACGACGTGGAGATGGTAAGTTGTACGTATGCACGTATGGTGACATGTCATTCAAAGGATTGATAGAATAATGAATATGGTTTTACCATATTTATAATAATATCACATTATATAGGCGATAATGTATTTATTATTTTATAATGGGAATAACAAAGAACGAAGAAGTTGAAGAAGAAATGAATTTGAAAAAGGGTGGTGAAAACATTACCTCTTCTTCGAGTTCTTCCTTTTGATTTGATCAAAAGAGCTCCCTATAATGACTTTCTGATCAAACTAAGGCCCCTATGTTGTAGTGAGGGAAGTTGAGAGAGTATTTGGGTAGGGGTTGGCCCAAGAAAAAGGCATTGAATGTGTGAATTAGTGACAAGGGGGAGTGCCCTTTTATTAGATGGGTGAGGGGCACCTTTAGAAAAGATTGAAATATTATTTTATAATTAATTCATATTCGTCTTATAGTGGTTCCAACGTGGATTTTTTTAATTTTAATGTAGGGATGGATTAAAAACCACTAAACCAATATAATTTAGAAAGGTTTATGTCATTATATTATCCTTATGTTTTAGATTTAACACTTAGTTAATTAGTTTGACACTTACCATATCACTTTATAATTTTATATTCTATAGTTAATAAACATACTATATACCTCCAAGAGACCTCCAAGTGGTCCATTAATGATACACATATCATGATATAAGTATTAGGTCTGATCATTAGATTTCTATGAATTTAATATCAATTAATAATATAATATTTGTTTTTAAAAAAATTATGTCAATTTTGACACTATTGTGTATTTTGTTTTTCATAAATTTCTAACAGCTTTATTACATCGAAAAAAATTTATATAAACAATAATAAAATGTAATATTAACCTATAAAATTAATTGAACTCATAAAAAGTATCAAATTACATTTACATTGATATTTATAATATCAATTATTTTAATATTTCATTAATTAGGTAATTACGACATCACCATTGTCTCATAAATAAGTTAAATTATTTAATTTCTAAAAATTATATATAAAATACAATTATGTAATAAATCGTTTTATAATTATAATTAATATTTAAAATCGAATTTATCTTATGTATAACTCTATATGAAAAAATGTTTTAATAAATAAACGTTGATTTTAACTCTTTTAACTCTTCATTGTATAAAATAATCATAAAGTCATAATCTAATCTATGTGGACCTAAATGATAATATTTTTTTCCTAAGGTTGTTTTTTGTCGAGATAAACTTGTCCAATAGAATTAGGACATGTGTTAGGGTAATATTAATATCATTTTTACCCTTAATTACCATATTTACATTTAACCTTCGTAAATAAAAGTAAAAAGATATTATTCACCAAAAATTATTTTCATCTTATTGAACCACATTTTACTCCTCGATATTATCCATGTATCTTGTATTTTCATAATTCCACTCACAAAAGTGGTAAAATTATGTTTTAGGTAAATTTCCAAATTTTCATTAGAGGTTGCTAAAAGACAATTAAAAGTTCAATAAAATTTTTTATATCTAAAATTATTCTAAACTAACTCCAATGAATTACATTGATCATATAATGGTATTATGTATCTATTTTTACCTTAATTAAATTTAAATGAAATAAATAATTATTTTAATAAAAATTTGGTTTTAAACTATAACTTAGTGTTTTTTCAATATTCATAAAAAATTGTATGTTTTCAGAAAAATACCAAAATTTCACCCTAGGCTAGTTTTGATATTCCGAATCCAAAAATGAAGTCCATTTTGAAAGATAAAATTTTAAAAATTTCAAAAAGTGTGTATTACTATTCATAATGTCTAGTTTGATTGGTTGTTGTGTGTGTGCTAGAACTCAAAGTTGCGTACAACACACGCTACTGTATTATTGAATGGGAAGCGTACCGTGGAAGATTGGGGTGTTACAAAATTAAATAAAACAACTTATATGTTTTAAATTATGTAAAAAATTCATCTTTTTTGAATTCATAATATTAAATATAACATGGGTAGAATTATTTGTATTTTTCTGAAATAGTACAATTTTTTTATGAATAGTGAAACCACTAAGTAGTAGTTAAAAAATAGATTTTTTCATTTAAATGAAATTTTACAAATTCTGTTAATTATGTTTCAAAAATCAGACATACATGGTTGTAATTAGTATGTAAAATTTGGTTCACTAAGATGAAAATAATCTTTTCGTGAATAGTAACTTTTCACTTTTATTTACTGCAGTTAAATGTAAATAGGGAAATTCAAGGTAAATAAATAATATAATATTAAAAGAAATTTCTTAAAATTTTTCCTAACTTTATTGGTTGATTCACTCTCGACCATGGGCATCTTATGGTCGATTTTGATACCCCATGGAGCCACTAGGGGGTGACAATAACACTTTATTTTAATTAACATAATGTAAAGGAAAAAAAAGATGAACAAATATCTGTTAATAAATGAATTTTTACATGGGGTTATATAAGTTATCATTTAAACTATAAATATTAATTGGAAGTCCAAAATAATTTCCTACATTATGGTATTTATTTTATAATTTTTAGACATCTATTGAATTATATTATTTATGACACATTAATGGTGTAGTATTTACATCATTAATAAAGTATTTAAATAATTAAGATTATAAAGATTTAACTAATATTCAAAACATGTCCAATTATTATTTGATGATTTTATTTCAACCACGAGTCATCTTATATTCGAATTTAATGATTTTTGGACCATTAGAAAGCGAAAATTATTATATAATAAAACAATATTTTCTCACATTCCTAAAGAACCCCTCCTCTCCTTTATAAAAATCCCTCAATTATAACCCATTCCTCACACATATAATGCCCCTAGGCTCATCCAAACCATACCCAATGAAGCTGTCAATATTTTTATCTTACTCCTAAAAGCCTTACATTAGGAAGAAGTCACCTCAAGAAGACATTTTGATTCAAACCAAAGAGAGTTACCAGAATTAAAGGTAATAGTTTCCCTTAAATTCTTTTCTTTTATTTTACTTCTCCAACCCGTAAACTCTTTTCATTGTATTATATTATAACAAATAAATTATCCTAAATATACAAGTATTTTGTTATGAGAAGTATTAAAACTACACTTACCCTCACCTCCATCTAATGGGTGGAGAAAATACTAGTTCTGTAAATGAAAAACTAACGCCTCATGAAACGATTATTGTTCAATTATCTCCTACCACCTCTCATGGCGGCCATTATGATTGATCTATATTTATATATGATATATATTATTTTTATGATTTATTTATTCTTTTGTGTTTTTAATTTATATAAACCTTAATGGTTTCCATTATGAGTAAACATGATAATTTCATTTGAGGAAGTGCAGACCACCACCCCTCCAAAGTGATATAACTCTTTCATACCATATATGGGACGTATAAAGGATGGAATTATCTAAATTTTATGTGATATTATATTGGAATTATAATATACCTATGTATCATTGTTTTTTAATTCCATTAAATATGAAATAGAAATGAATGTAGCGTTCAAGTGTACGTATGTTTTACTGTCTCCATGAACGATGCATTTAATTTCATACCTCAAAATTTTATGTACTATTATAAATACATATATATACTCGATATATATGATATATATGATATCTAAATCATTAACATAATTCTAAAGACAATGGTTATTTAAAATATTATCAACTTGTAATTATAAGAAGTTCATTTTTGACTCAACAACCAAATATCGGCAAAATGATCATTATTAACATAAAGGATTACATAATGTTTATTACATTGAAATAAGAGATTTAAAGGAATAATAAACTTGAAAATCATTTTTAAGCCAGTAAACAATAACTTCCGTTTATTATTCATGATGAACAAGGAACAAATGACTCAAGTTGGACACGATGTAAGATGTTTCTTATTTTATTTTTATTTTTGTGAGATTTCCAATGTTCACAACTAATTTATTACATGTGGTGTACTATGTAATTCCATTTGATATATAATATAATTATACTATTTATATTAAAGTTATTTTGTGAATCATTTGGGGGTTATTAACGTATGGTCATATGACTCGATTGATTACAACGTGGTAAGGGATTTTAATCTCGCTTTTTATAATCGTGAGATTCATGCTCTATTTGCAACTATTTCCTTTTGTGTGGGGTATGTACTACCCAAGATTTTATTCATTTTGAAATATACTTCAATTTATTGGTAATTACATCCTCATTTTATGATCCATCTTTCTTGGGTTGTATTTTTCATAAGTTTTCAAATTGTTAAGGGAACCATTATACCCAATTTACATTACTTGGTTTAATCTTCAAATTCATAATTATGTCATGATATGATTATGTGTGGAATCCCTATTTAATTATTTATGTTGTAATTTCCACTAAAATTTGTGTGGACATAATTTTGAAACACATAATCTGTCCATTGAGAAATTCTCAATTCATCGATATAAACTTCATAAGAGTAATTTTAACTCAATTTTCATTCATTGAGTTAAACATACGAGTCACTAGTTTTGTCTTAAAAAGAACATGTTTGAATTTCCTATGATTTATTTACACTGAATATCCCATAATGTTGAATTTATTTATATTTTTCCCACATTATTATGAAATTTATATACCATAGATCTATGAATAGAGTTTTTATATGGTATTTCGTCTCAATTTACCTTTCATTGAGACTTCATTTTCATTATGCTGCAATTCTCTTTTATACAGTGAATATACTATCCTTTGGAATATTATATCATGAATCCCTTTATTCTAATTATATTCTAATGATTTGATTCAATATTATTCTTAAATTATTTGTATTCAAGAGTCTCTCAATTTTTTTAAAAACTAATTAACTAAAATATAGTTTTAAAAGGTCTAAAGATTTATTATTATAAATCGTTATCATTAATGTCCATGTATTAAAAATGGTTTTAAGGATTTATTCATATGGAAATTAATGGTTTCAAATGATAATTTCTTTAATTGTTTCAAAGTGTTATGGGACACTTTAATTCAGATATCTCCTTACAAAATGTTTTAAATGGTTTTGAAAATGGTTTGATAATGAATTGTTTATATAAATATCTTGATTTGATATATTAAAATATGGAATTGATCAAGTTCCTTTATACATGTGTAATGAGTTATTATAATGTTATGGTTATAAGGTATTGTTTATGTATATGGATGGTTCAGTGAAAAACGTAGGGTCGGTGAGCCTGAGATAGCTCTCTAATGCATTGGATAATATGACGGAGGTAAACATTAATGTTTCTCTAAAGTGATTTAGGTAATATATTGCGTTGGTTATTCCAAAAATGACTCCCAATGTTGTTGCGATAGCTACAATGTATGTATTTTATGAATTCCATAAATTACCTTTATGATTTATGATTTCTGCATGTTATTCTTAAATATTATGTCTTCAGGAGGAATGTTTTGATTTAAAAGAATGGTTTCATATATTTGTATTATTTTATGGGATAATGGTTTCCTTGCTTATTTTATAACACTTACTGATCTTTTGACGCTCATACCATGTTTTTTAAATGTTTTCCATAATACATAAATATCAATAGGGTCAAGGCTGAGATCAAAGATAATTCATGATGTCTAAAACATGGTACTAGGCCTGTATCTTTTTTAAAGGTTTTTTTATTTTATGAGAAATGGATACTGGGTAGTAGTGTCTACATGTAGTTATCAAGTTGTTATGTAATAGTTATGGCCTAATTATCTAAAATTATAAACCTAAATAGATCCCCAATGTGAATTCTTGACAAATTTCATGATTATTTAATGTGTAAGGCTAGGTCCTTATTATTAGTTACAGAGGTCGGTTTTGACATATTTAGGGATTAAGAGTTTTTGGTAAACACATGGTTAGTCCCATTGTATATTATTTCAGTTAAATCATTATTCAATAACATTTAAGATCAAGGAATGCCTGTTAAAAATGGAAGGAGGAGGATCTCAAAAGACATTTTTATCTATTCTTGATGACTTGCTTGCAATATTTAGTGTAAATTGAGGATTAGATGATTGTGAATCTTTTTCTAGCACACAATTAACTTAGAAGCTATTGTTTGAGATATCAAACACCTCTAATAAACCTCGTTATCATTGGGGATCATGGGTTATATTTAAACAAATCCAATTTCCACAACATTCTAATATTTTCAAGAATGGTAAATATGATCAAGGCATTTTCAAATATTTTAACTTATCAAAAGATTTTGAAGCATATTAGGATTTTCAAAAAGGTACTGAAGATGGAGACCATTTTGCAACCAATTTATATTTTGTTTTACAATATATACCCTCAACACATACATATGGTATTTTAAAAGGAGCATTAATTGAAATTTTCAACTCAAATTCGGTTTGACAGTTTTATACAAATCTTGTTTTATCAGTTTGTTTGAAATTATATGTAATACCTGATTATTTTTTGAAATAATTTTTCTACAAACACACTTATGACTCAAGTTGTACAAGCAGTAATTGGATGAGGGAAGCAAATGATATTAGAGGATCTATAAATAATTTTTTCAATGCGTGGACATTATACCTAAGTGAACAAGATGATTATGAAACCATGTGGACACCATGATCATTGTATAAGAGGTATAAGGAAACCATTAAGGTTACAACATTTTAGGGTTATTTTTGAGTTTATAAAAATAACAACATGTCGACGGCGTGACAACCCATCACATCAAACAGTGCTGCTATTATTGAACCCACAACTAAAGGCTGATTGGGATTTATCTCATGCCTCTAGACTACATGAAGTACCTGTTTCTAATAAGTTATTCATTTTTAAATTATTTTATTGATCAAGAATAAGTTGGTTTGGTATTTTCTGTTTTATCAAATGGATATCCTTATTTTAAGAAAATGATTTCGAGATTATGTTATAAATGTGATTTTGGAATGCGTTCTCTCTTTTGGGAACATTGTAGGCTTAAGAAAAATTGAATAATATGGGATTAAATTTTTTGGGTAATGGTTGAAATTTTATTTTGGAAAAATATCTGTTTTTATTGTAGACATATATTAATTTTTTTATTTATGGAAATGATTAACCTATCAAAGCGAATATGTGATTTGGTTAATTATGCTTCAATATGAGACATTATGATTTATCTATTTTTTTGGTTTTAAATGTTAAGATTTATTGTGGGAGACTATGTCATTAAATCCATCTGATTTTAGGGTTTGAATATTAGTTTGGATTTTTTTTTGAAGAATTATGAGTACATTTCTGTATTGAATTGTCTTTGATAAAATTTGGGTACTTTCATTTTTAATTTTTGTGAATAATAGTAGTATTTATTTTTATAAAGGATTATCCTTTTGGGGGCTTATATGATCTCGTGCTAACCATTTTTTGTTTTAGATGATGTCTAAAGACAAAGGAAACTTATTGTTCATCTTTTGTGAATTATGTGATTCTCTAGAAGATGATATTTTTGATTTTGATGTGTCAATGTATTTTTGAATGCTCATTGTTTGGATAAAATATTAGTTTTTGGTAGAAACGTTTTACAGGATGAAACTCTACATGATGGTAAGTGTTTATCCTTATGTTCTTATTATATGTAGTAAATTAATTCCTAAAAAATATTATATTGAACTAAAAACAAAAACATTGTGGGTTTACATTTCATATTGGTTAATCAAAGACCATTTAACATATCATATGTTTGTGGTTTCCTGGTGGTTAAATTTCTCCTAATCATGTTTTATATCACTCTCCATCAAAACATGACAGTTTGTTTCCTCTTCCATATCCATGTTTTCAAACATAGAATCCTAATATGGGTTATCTCATGTGAACATTGTACTTCTATTTCTTTATATTAATGTTTCAGTTTTATTGACTCTTTTTCCAATGTGGGACATTAAATGATGTTTTTGTGCCAAATTTAAAAATTTTGAGTATGAAACATCCCGAAGGGGGGAAGGATGTAACATCCGAGGTAAATAAATAATATGATGTTTTCATATTTACTAATATTTGCGAGAAAAAAAATAATTTTACTTCAAAGGAGATTCTATATTCGATGGCATACCTGATACACAACAATGAGTTTTTTTTAAATCTTATGTTACACAGAACGTCGGGTCATACTGATAAATAATAATTTAATATTATTTTAAATAATTATTAACGTATAGGCATTGTAATTGGAGGAATTAACATAAACAACTAAAAATTGATTATACATGTTTGTTAAGTATTTTTACATTAATCCAACAATTTTTAGAGGCTTAAAAAAAGAAGGAATTTTTTTAAGCATAAATACGATAATATTCAGTAAAAGGACGATTTACCACATTTTGATGGAGAAACTTCTTTAAATATTGTTTTTTTATTTTATATGTGCTATTTGAAAAATTAAAATTATTCATTAGAATAGGGACATCAAAATTTACTTTGGGTAAGATTTTTTAATTTTTCTGATAAAATTCATTTTTTAAAAGAATAGTGAAAAAACTTTTTTTTTAATTCAAAACCACCTTTTAATATAAATTATTTATATGGTTAGATTATTATTTTTATTTATTTTAAAGTTTAAATTGATTATATTTTTACAATTTCATCCAATGCTGATCATTGAAATAAATTTCACTTTGATATTGGGCATAATCAATTATAAATCTTTTGATTGATATTGTTTCATAAAAACACACTATTTTATTGACAATGGGAATTAATATTATGTTAATTAATATAACTATGATGTTTTTAATTCTATAAAATAGTAATATTATTTGAATTCATAATATCAAATATAACTTAGGTAGATTTTTTGTAATTTTTTTGAAAAACATCAATTTTTTTTATGAATAGTGACACCACTAAGTAGTCATTAAATAATGGAACTTTTTATTTAAATTAAATTTTACCACTTTGGTGAATTAAAATTCTAAAATCTGACATAAAAGGTTATTATTAGTCAGTAAAATGTGGTTCACTAAGATGAAAATAATTTTTTGGTTAATAGTAACTTTTGATTTTTATTTACTACTGTTAAAGTTAAATAGGGAAATTCAAGGCAAAAATAATTTAATAATAATAATAAATTATCTTAACACATTTCCTTACCTTATTGGTTGATTCATTATAGACCGTGATCATTGTTGGGTAAATTTTGGGACCACATGGAGCCACTTGGGAGTGATAATGACACCTTATTTAAATTATCTTAAAGTTAAGGAAAAAATGACATAAATAAATATTTTTAGTAAATAAATTTTTACATTGAGTTATATAAGTTATCATTTCGACAATGAAAATTAATTTGAAATCTAGAATAATTTCGTACATTATGTTATTAATTTTATAATTTTTAAACATCAAATAAATTAAATTATTTATGACACAATAATGATGACCAATTTATCTCATTAATAAATGATTTAAATAAATATGATTATAAATATGAACAAAATAAATGAATCTTTTCCAATTATTATTGGATGATTTTATTTTGACTATTAGTCATCATAAATTCGACCGTAATGAGTTTTGGTCCTTTAGAAACAGAAAATCATTATATAATAAAATAATATTTTCACACATTTATAAAGAACCCCCCTCCCCCTTACAAAAGGCCTCACTTCTTACCCATTACTCACACCTCTCAAGCCCCTAGTCTCAACAAAACCCTACCCAAATAAACTCTCAACATACATATATTCTACCGATAATCCTTAACATTGGATGAAAGAATATCAAGAAGTCCTTTCGGTTCAAACAAAATTGCGTTACCCGAAATAATGTTAATGGTTTCTCTTAAATTATTTTATTTTATTTTACTTCTCAAACCCCTAAACTATATTCATTAATTTTTTTATAAAAATAGAAGTATACTAAATATACTAGGATATTTATATGTGATTGATTCGAACTACACATACACACTCCTCAATCTAATAGGTGAAAAACATATTATTTCTGTGGATGGAAAACGAACACCTCACGAAACGATGATTGTTCAATTATCTCCTACCACCTCTCATGATGGCCATTATGTTGGAAATGTATATATATATGATATATATTATGTTTCGGTATATTTAATTTATATCATACCTTTATGGTTTCCATTATGAGTAATCTCGAAAATTTCATTTGAGGATGTGTGGACTACCGCCCCCTCATATTGATATTATACGTTCATACCATACATGGGACAAATAAAGGGTGGAGTTTTTGAAATTATACATGACATTATACTGGAATAATAATATACCTATGTATCATTATGTTTTTATTTCATTAAATATGAAATATAAATGATAGTATCGTTCAGGCTTATGTACAGCTTATTGTCTCCATGAAATCTGCATTTCATTTCCTACATCCAAATGTTATGTACTAATATAAATACATATATATAATGGATATATATGATATAAATGATATATAAATCATTAATATCATTCTGAAGACAATGGATATTTTATGACATTATAACCTTGTAATTATACGAATTTCATTTTTAACTCAAGTACCAAATATCGACAAAATGATTATTATTAACATAAATGATTAAAAAAAGTTTATATAATGGAAATAAGTGATATACAATGAATAATAAACATGAAAAATGTTCTTAAGAAACTAAAAAATTAACGTAAGTTTATAATTCATGATGAAAAAGAAACAAATGTGTCAAGTCAGACACAAGTAAAGTGGTTTATCTTATCTCATTTTTTATTCCTTGAGATTTCCACTATTCGCTACTAATTTATTGCATGTGGTGTATTGTGTACTGAAAATTGATCTATATTATCTTTATCCACTTTAGATTAATTTTATTCTCCGAATAATTAGGTGGTTATTATCTTTTGGTCATATGACTCGAGTGATTACAATGTGGTAAGGGATTTTAATCACACTTTTTATTTTCCATGAGATTAATGCTATATTTTCCACTATTTCCTATTTCGTAGTGTATGTACTCCCCGTGATTTTATTCATTGTGTAATATACATCAATTTTTGGGTCATTAAATCCTCATTTTATGACCCCACTTTCATGGGTTGTATGTTTCATATGTTATCAATTCGGCAAGGGAACCTTTTTACCCAATTTCCATTCCTTGGGTTAATTTTCTAATTCTTAATTATGTCCTGCTATGATTACGTGTGGAATCACAATTTATTTATTTGTGTTTTCATTTCCACTTCGCTTTTTGTGGATATACTTTTGATACACATAATCATAGCATTGATAATTTCTCAAGTCATCTATATAAACTTGATAAGAGTAATTTTAACTCAATTTCCATTCATTGAGTTAATCATCCACGTCATTGGTTTTGTCTTAAAAAGAACATGTGCGAATTTCCAATGATTTATTGACACTTAATATCCAATCATATTGAGTGTATTTATATTTTTCACACATTATTATGTAATTTATTTATCCTTGATATAAGGATAATCTTTTTATATTGGATTTCATCATAATTTAGATTCTATTGAGACTTCATTGCTGCTATGCACAGATTAAGTTTTATAAAGTGTATATAACATCCTTTGGAATATTATATCATGAATCACTTTATTATTATGATATTATAATGTTTTTATTCAACATTATTCCAAAAATTTTTTGTATTCAAAAGTCACTCATTTTTTTAAATTCACTAACTAAAATATGGTTTTAAATGATATAAGGAATTATTCCTCTAAATCTTTATCATTTATATACATGTTTTAAAAATGGTTTTAAATATTTATTTATATGGAAATTAATGTTTTCAAATGATAATTTATTTCAATGTTTCAAAATGGTATGAGAGACTTTGATTAAATAATAATGTTATTAAATGTTTTAAATGGTTTTGAAAATGGTTTGATAAGAGCATTGTTTATTTCAATATATTCATTTAATTTATTGGAATGTGGAAATATTAACGTTCCACTATAGTTGTGTTTTGTTTTATGATTATGTAATTGTTATTGGGAATTTTTTATGTATATGGGTGGTTCCATGAAAAATCTAGGGTGGGTGAGCCTGAGATAGCTCTCCAATGCATTTGGTAATGTGATAGAGGTAAATTTTAATGTTTCAAAGAAGAGATTTATGGAATATAATTTGATGGGTATTCCAAATGTGACACCCTATGATGATGTCATAGATACAATGTATGTATATATTCAGGCCATTAGTTTTCATTATGATTTATGATTTCTGGATTTTATTCATAAATTTGATGATTTTAGGAGGTATGTTATGATTTAAATGTATGGGTTCATTGATTTATATTTATTAATGGGATAATGTTTTCCTTCCTCATTTTATAACCCTTAATGAGATTGTTTTCTTATCCATTGATTTTAAAATGTTTTCCATAGGACTGAAAGAAGAATATATTCAAGGATAAGATCCATGAATTTTCATGCTATCAGAAACAAGGGACTAAACATGATTATTTTTTAAGTGTTATTTTATTTTATGAAAAATTTATTCTGGGTAGTAGTGTCTACATGTAATATTCATGTTGTTATGTAATATTTATGGCCACATGATCTAAAAATATATACCTAAAAAGATCCTCAATGTAAAATCATGACATTTTCCAAGATTATGTAATGTTTAATGTTGGGTCCTTATAATATAGATAATCAAGATACATTCTTGGGACCTCTGATGGAGAAGTATAGGTAGGTGTAGGGTAGTACAGAGGTAAATGGAAATGAAATAGGAGTAGGTTCTGGTATTAAGACATGTCCAGTGGTTTCACCAATTACCACCACTATCCATAGGTTGTCCACACAAGGCTCTGGGTGTTGGTGTTTAAGGATGAGTCCATCTATAAGAAATAGAGGCATATTAACCAGGGGATCCATATATGATATGATGTATGAGTTTTGTATTTTCCAAATTATCTTTATATTTTATTGACATAAGTTTTAGTTATTCATTCCATTTCGTGAACCTTGTTTGGGGATCAAATATTTCTATTAGACCGTTGAGTAAAACATTACTCATAGAGACTCTTATGGGATCAGATTCAAAGATCACATGATAGTTTCGATAGTTTGGCTTGACTCTTAGAGCTGATTATTTCGATTGGGATCTCTTAGTTGCAACATCATGGACTTACGATGTCATTCATGATATGGAATGGTTATCCACAATTCATGTTCATATTTACTATTTTAGACATACATTTTTTCTTTTTTGGAAAATAGAAAATTAAAGTAGTGTAGGTTGGACTAATAAATAGGATGGTGGGCCTGATTACTCCTAAGTTGTATATAATCATCCTCAGCGCATTGGATGTTATTATTCCTCATTTTTCTATAGTTTTGGTAGATAATGAGGAAATATTTCCAGAAGATGTTCCCAAATTATCCCCCAATAAAAAGAGTGACTTCTACATTGTCCTAAACCCTGGGATGGCCCCAAAATCAAAACCTAAATTCCAAATGGTTCTTGTAGATCATAGAGATATAAAGGTTCAATTGTAGGACTCGTAAGGGAATGGTGTTTACAGACCCATTTTACCACCCTAGGAAGCCTCGTTTTTTTATTTTCAAGAAGGAATATGAGATCTTGATCATATTTGTAGATTACCAGTGCTTGAACCTGGTGATCGTTAAAACCCCATATCCACTAATGAGGACCAATGTCCTATTTTTACATTTGAAAGGGGTAGGATGGTACATGAAGAATGACCTCAAATCAGGCTATCACTTATTCTGATTATAGGATGGTGATATACCAAATACGACCTTCAAATGTCATTACAATCCTTATGAGTACTAATTGACATAGTTTGGTTTTGAAAAGACCCCAATAGTGTTCATGGGACTCATGAACTGGACCATTTAAACTGAATTACACCAGTTCATGGTGGTATTCAACTATGATAACCTATTCTAATCTTCATCTGGGGAGGATCACGCTTCAAATGAGAGGATATTTCATGACACTCTATGAGAGCACTAACATTATAGAATGATATCATGTGTCAATTTTATATTCGAGAGGTTTGTTCTCTCCAAAATTTCATCTTTTATGATTGAGTTGTAAAGGATCAAATGAATGTCGAGTAAGTACATTTCTAGGAGCCATCGAAGAGTGTTACCGAGGAACAAACTTTTTTTGTGTTCGAAGGATACCATTAGATGTTTGAATCCATCTTTTACAAAGTATCATCACCCTTGATAACTTTTACATGAAATGGCAAGCCTTTTATGTGGATAAGGAGGTATCATTAGTTCTTTTATAAGACGAGGAATAGGTTGACAAGTGCTCTCTTCCTGATTTTATCATAGGATGGAAGCATATATGTGGTGATTTGTGATTCATCATAAACCGAGATTTGATGTGTCCAAATGAATGGGTAAGTGGGGATAGCATATGGTTCATGCCAAATGGGACAGTGTGAGACGAATTACAAGACCCAGGATCTTGAGATAGTTGTTGTTGTGTTAATCTTAATGATCTGGATACACTACATAATGGGAGGGTGTTTTTTCTTCTCCTCTTATAACAAGAGTTAAAAGTATATTCATAATCAAAAGGATCTGAATATGAGATATAGGCGATGTATAGATTTCTTATAGGACTATCACATTGAGATATTCAATACTATGGGAAGGTTAGAAGATGCTCTCAGTAATAGATCTAGTATATAGTTGATGAATGTGGTTTTAATGAAGATTGACTCATTGCATATATCTATTATGGATGGAGATGGAGAATATTACCTTCAATGGATGGTTTCCACCCCTCCACTCTTACAGCGAGTCTAGGAGGATGATCTTGGGGGCATCAATTGTGTGAGCTTATGTTCTCATATGCCTTTAGGATATGCACCTAATTTATATTCTAATGGTGTGGATCAAATTGTTTTTTCATAGGGTTCACATTTTTAACTATAGCGTTATAAGAGGTGGTTTTTATAGAATTCCACACATCCCATTTGTCAGTACATCAAGGTGTGTAAAAGATATACCTAGACCACATACATTAGTATTTTAGGCCGGGTATGATGAATGGAGTTGATTGGTTTGTCTATCAATTCCTTACTTGTTATAAAGTGATGAATGGGTACTGGCTTCCTGTGGGTTTATCTCAACCCCTTGAAGTTACAGAAGGGATGTGGGATGAGAATAGATGGAATTGGTGATGGTTTTAACATATAAGTCTCGGGGACACAATGCCATCTATGTGACATTTTACAGACACGCCATATTGACCCACTTCCTGGTTTTATGAGAAAATAGTTCAGTATAGATCTTATGAAGCCTATATGGGAAGAAGATAGTTTAGCCGCATAGAGTCCCACATATTATTATTTTAGATGATGATGCACACTTTTCCCATATGGTATTGGAAGGGTCTGTAGCAATTCATTGGGATGTAATTACACTTGAGTACTAGGTTTCATCTACCGAAATACATCCGAACTGAGTAGACCATTCATGTTCTGAATGAAATGATGTGGGAATGGATGATAGTCGTTGGCTATAGTTGGGAGGATAACCTACAACATGTGGAATATTATTAAAACAATTGGTCCCACTCTACCATTTTTATAGCACCATCATGAGGCCTTATACGAGTGAACTTTATGGTCACCACTTTTTTGGACTAAGACCATAGCGTTATCACCCATGGGCATGTAGTTATTGAGGGCTGCTATGAGGAAGGTGAAAATCATTTTGGGAATGATGAAGACTGCATAAAACCATCAGAAGTATTAGATGATAGGAAATATAGGCATTTGGTGTTCATAAACATTGTTTTTATAAAAATTTATTTTAAAACCATACAAATTCATTAACAATAATTACTTAACATTATATAAATGTTTTTTATTTATTTATAATTTTAATACATAATGTTTTATATTTGGTTATTCCTATTTGTAAAAATATTTTTAATAACAGTATTATAAATTTAATGATTAAATAATATTATTTAAATTTTATTTATTTAGGGAAAAACTAAATTTTAGTTGACCAAAAAGCTATCAAACAAGTTGATATTTTTTTCAAAATATATATTACATAAATTTTTAGGGATTAAAAAAGATAATATGATACTTAATGATTAATAATGAAGATAGTAAAATCCGGGATATTAGTTTCGTTCCCTAATCATTTATATGATGATATAGTGACACTATCTTTGTGGTGAAAGATGTGAAATATATAGATATAATAAGAGTTTGGAATAAATTTTTTCACATAGAGAGTTCAACATGAGGAAAATATGATGGATCATGCTACACGTGATTTATGTTTTTTAAATTCAATACCAACTATGGAAAGAAAATATGGTATTTGATGCATTGATTGGAAATTTCCATGGAGTTATTGTCAATGTGAGGATGAATATATATCAAATGTTTAGGTATATAACATAAATGGTAATGGGAATTGTTAATTAATGGGAAACATCAATAGTTTTTCTAATTATTTCCAAAAAATATATATTGGAAGTGATTAAAATCTTATCAACACTGTAGTGAGAAGATTCAAAAGAAAATTAAATTATTGACTGACAGAAACTTGAACAACTTCATTATAATGTTTTGAATATGATATTTTGAAAGATGATCTGAATCCCATCTGTACCTGATATTAGTTAGATGTTATGGATGATTATCATAAATCAAAATTCACCATAAATAAATATATCCTCAACATGTATATATATTTAATGTAACATATATGGTTAGAAAAACAGCAGTGGGAGGTTACTTAATATATGCATATATTCCTGCTTTGTCAACACATTATGGTTAGGCGATTATAACCTAGAGGATTAATGTAACCTCTACCAATTGTTATTTGTAAATGAGATGAAATTACTATAGACATTATCAGAAGTTTAAAAATGAATCGTAGAATGAATAATGATACATTGGTTATTATTTATCTCTATCCCAAATCTAATCATATTTTGTCCATAATAGAATATTTACATCTTTATCATCCTTAAAGGTTATATTTGATTTATGTTATTATAATTCATAATGTCCCCCTTTTACTTGTGTCAAATTTTGAAGAAAAATTTACATAAAAAATATTGATAATTATTCATAAAGATCCGGATACCAAGATTCATTTGTGTCCTACTTATCACACTCATGTTTAGGGAAATTATAGTAAGTCCAGTGAAACATTTCAAAAAATGTTTGTGTAATACACACATGAATTTTATGGTATGTGACAACAGTATTTACCATTTTTTGAGTATTTATATACCAATATTTTTTATCCATGAATTAAAATGGAGTAGTATTAATCATTACAATGAATGATATTATGTATTACATCATGCTGTTTAGAATATTGTGACATAAAACATATGATTCTAGAAATTTTTATGGACACAATAATAATGGTAATATATATCAAGACTCATATTAATGAATATAAATTAAGGGAAATGGGTGATTTTATAATCAAATAAAATATATTAAATTTCAACAGGGAAATAATGATTTCTTGAAATTATTTTCAAGAAAGGGTTTTCTAAGGTTATGTATGAAGGGATAAATGAACACCAAGAACATTAGAAATTTTGTAATTTTTTAATAATTAGAGTTGTGAAATACTAATTGAAAATAACACCAAGAATCTATAAATTACCTGATGTCTTATATATCTCATTTTATTATGATGTATATGGTAGATCCAATTCAAGTTATGAACTCTGAATAAATATAACTATATCTTTATATAGAATACATTGATGATACTACCCATTTTTGTTTCACAAGAGAGACTGTCTTGAGAAATCTGATGACTTTACTAGTAATGGTGACACGAATAAATCATTAAATAGAGGAAGCCATATGGGAACATAAAAAATATATGATGAATACCCAACCTATACTATTTAAAAGATATATTCATGAAAATTATAAGGCTTAATTTTTTTGGATGTAATAACATAATATTTCATGATTTTGGAGAACTCTATCTTGGAAATTGTATACCACATTAAACATCAGTCCAAAACAAACAATAAAATATTATAATTCAAACATGCCTATTACAACCCAGTAATTTATTTGGTGTGTGTAATGTGTAATAAATACGTCATGAAATAAATATAATCGTAATATTTATTAAACAATTATATATTAATTATTATAAAATATCCACTAAAATTTATATTAATGTCATTTTATTTAAAAAATATTAGTTTTTTAAAATGGATTACTAATATCTCTAATTAAAGAACAAAATTTATTTTTTCAACTATTATAAAATAAATTATATTAAAATAACCTAATTATTTATATTATTATATGAATATTATCTTAGTATATGGTTTTTTTATTTTTATGAAAAGATGGGGTTTTCAACGAATTTGGAAAAATACTAATTTCTATTGAATAATATAATTTTCTTTTCATGAATTTAATCAGTTAATTTTTTCAAATGTTTAAATAAAATATTAATATAATTATTTTCTTCGGATTTATATTCACACATGATTTTTATATAGAAATATTATTATACACAAATGTAATTAATAAAAAAAATCGTTTTGTTTTTTTATAAGAAATTAAAATTTCAAATTATGTAAATTTATTCTTCAAAACATGATTCCATTTTGGAATCATGAGTTCCAAATTTTAATAATATGATCCTTTAATTTTTTTTCATTATCAATAGTTCCCACGGTAAATAAGTGTCACTATGGTAAGAGTAAATTAAGGATACTAATAGTCTGAGGTGATAAATAATTCCAACAAAAATATGAATTAATTTAATTGCATGTGTATATTTCTCCCAAAGTAATCCATCACTCGAAAGAATGTCCTTTTATATCCATTTTACGAAGAGTTTGACCTTTATTATATTTAATTTTGAGATAAATAAAAACATTCACTTTTCATTTATTAATATATAACATTTTTACAAATATGTTTAAATAAAAAATAAATTTCAGTAAAAATACAAGGTTGAAATATGAATAATTTTTTCTATCATGATAATATTTTTCTAATTTTTTGGGATAAAATAATTACCAATAAATCTTTTCAATCACTATTACAACGTATAAATAATTAATATAATATTAAAAATATAATATTAAAAATAAAAAAGTAAAATTATTTGTAATAATTATTATGTTCCATAATTTATTATGATTAAGATAATATTTAATAGAGGTTTGAGTTTGTTATATTCTGCTTCCAACTTTTTATGGATGTATTTTAGGTTAAATTATATGAATAGTGTCAAATTGATATTAATGATACATTAAAATAAATAAAAATTTATTAAATAATTTAATATTCATAAACTTGTTGTTTTTTATCATATTCATTATTATGTGGTTGATACATATTCCATGAACTATTTATGGTTGGTTTTATAATTTATGGTATCATTACTGATCCTTAAAGTGTAGAAAAATTAAATACGGTGGTAATTATAAAAAGAGTTGACTGGGGATAAAACTAAAAGTCATGTTAGAAATAAAAAAAAAATGCCCATATTTTATTGGATGAAATTATTGTTTGAACCCCATTTATTATATAAATAACCCTTTATTTATATAATTTATTTATGTAATTTTTTTTGGTGATATTTAGGCGGTTTTTTATACCTTTTGGAATGTTTTGGGGCTTCTATAGAGGAGCACAATTTGAGTAAAATTATTAAGTAATGTGAATCTCCACCATTAAACAATGGAAAGTGAGGAAGTGGGAACTAGTTTGGTGAATGTTTAGGTTTAATGTTTGGACAAAACATGTGGCCACTTAGGTAAAACCATGAATTTGATGACAAAGAAATTTTCTTAGTTAGCACACGACATTCATAATTGTGTTCCATAACCATTCATGGAAAAAAATTAGATCCCAAAATTGTGGATCTAATTCATAATTTTCCTTTATCCATTATTTTTTCCTGTATTATGACACTAAAATATTTTATATTCTGAAAATGGATGCGATGTTTCTTTTCGTAAATCAGGTAGTGTTCTGTTGCTAAATCAATTGCATTGAAGAATATATTTCTTGAAAAGTCTCTATTTTGGTGGGTTTTCATAGAAAAAATCATATTTATATTATCTCTATTATAATCATTGATATAGTATTTCTGACATATACATGATATTTTTATACAATAATATTGTGTTATTTATGATTATATGTTATGGAATGATATGTTATGTAAACTTTTTTGTGTTTTAATCGTTTTTTTTCAAGAAATTGTGCAATTATTCATTTTTACAACAATCATTAATGTATGTGTATTCACTATCAACTCCCCATATAATAATATGATTTACTTGTTTCAAATTGTTTAAATTTCATGAGTTTTATTGTGAAATTGTTGTTAAATCCTGGTATATATCTTCTGGAGGGAAATTTTGTGTAATTATAGATTTTTTTTCATTGTGATTTTATTGATGATTAAAAAAATGGATTCCTAGAAAGAGTTTTTTTTAAATTTTATCAATAATAACATGGTTCAATGAAGTGATTTTAAATCAATTAGTTTGGAATGGGTTTTGGAGTATTTAGTTGGTGTGTGTCAATTTTCACTGAAATAGCCCTATGGAAGGTGTGTGTGCTAGTAGATAACAATTATATAGTTAACTTGCAATGACTTGATATATTAGATAGATAATTTTCATGACTATTAAACATAAACCAAGGTATGCATGTGTGGATTTGCTGATAAAAATGTGTTATTCCAAATATATTTGTGAAATTGACTGAAAGAGTTTTTTGGTTGCTTTCCATAGTAATTTTTTGGTTGAGAAAATGTTTCTCTTTCTTATGAAATGTTAATAATGTTTTATTTGTTCATAAAAAATTTTTAATATAAATTTTCTAACATATTCTATTCTAGTTGTGCTAGTTTATAAGACATTTGTGGAAAACATATTGAGTTTCATTACTTACCCCCTTCTTTAGAACATTGGTGCATTAGTGGATATAGTTAACAAGACATTGGTAAGGGAATATATTCTCACTTATTTAGTGATACAACATGATACATTCAGAAATAATTGTATAGATGAATCTTGGATCATTTTGGGGGATACAGAGTTATGGCTTTGTATTCAATGAGCTCATTATTTTCTTCTTTCTTTTTCATCAATATTATTCATTTATATTTCTACATTATAATCTAATATGGGATATTTTATAATCTATTATTTTTTCATTTTTTTATTATAATGATTTTATTACACTTTTTTCACACATTATTTACATTTAATTTTTTATGTTATGTAGGTTGTAGTTTTTTATTTTCAAATGTAAAATCATTCCTCAATTAAAAATGAATCCCTTGGAATCTATTTATATCCATTGGTGTCTTGGGGATTCTTCCTAATTCCATGTTTCAATTATATATTGACTTAAAACAATGCCAAGGGGATGGATGTTACAAGTGTTATATGTTCATTAAATCATTTTTTATTAGTTGAGTTAATAATGGAGTTGAAAATAATTCCTTTTTAGTCATTGCGTTGGGATAGTTGAAAGGAGTGTGATTTTAAAAACATGAAATATAGACTATAAAATTCATATATAACCTATTTATATAGAACCACATGATATTATGATGTTGGGTACATTATATGTTTCAGAGAATTATCGGATTTGTTATCTCATTTTTATGGTTTTCAACACTGAGAGGAACATGAATAAAAGTGATAGAAATTACATCCAATGATGATTTCATATTTCATTTTTAATAATGAATTTTTAGTTGGTGTAAAATATATTATTGTTTAAATAATGGTATATTGTTCTGAAATATGTGATTTTGAAATTGACATGGTTGTGATATTTTTAAAATGGTCTAATTTTCAAAAAATGGTGGATATTTGAAAAATGTAATGATGAATAAAAAAGTTAATTTTTGAAAACAATTGTTCTGATATGTGTGATATTGTAGAATATCAAATTTATAAGCCTTAAATATATGGATAGGTAGACTCATTGGTTATGATGTTGATAAAAAAATAGATAGGGGTAGGCTACATTTAGACCAAACAGAAGAAGCTAAAGAGAACGATGTTGCACCTAAGCCACATATGAACTAACAACTACTTCTGATTATTTTCCAACCCTTACAGGTTATTGATAGATGAAATATCATTGATGATATAAGTCATGTGGATTATTCCATTATGTTTCAGAAGCATAATCCACTCATCATTATGGGTGATTCAAAACCAGAGAAAGTTTAGTTGTTGCCTTAATAGAATGAATAAAACTATTAATTTCCCAAGAACAATAGAAGATATAAAATTCAATATGGTTACAAATATTTTGTGGGATCTTTTTTAAAAGTGGTGGAAATTATAGATTCAAAAAAAAATTATGTTTGTTTTAATTAGAGGATTTTTATGAACTGCTCAACCAAAAATTTCTTCATCTCATGTTAAGGATTTTGAAAATGATATTATTTTTCATCCTGAAGCAACGGAATACCTTGGTGATAGATTATGTTGCAAAAAATCATAGATTTATTTTGTTTTAATTTATTTCGAATTTATTGTGTCCTTGAAGGAATGGATTTTTAAATCAGGGAAATGAAATGAAATTCACTCAAAGATTATTGTGAATTATATACTAAATTATATAGAGATGTTCAGTGAAGAAATAGTGGAAAAAGTGTAAAAATCTGGAGCTATGGTGGATGGATCATTTTGATACGTATGGGAAATGGTGGGACCTATAATTAAGGAAATAATATGAAGAGGGAAACATTTTTCCATGGTTGGATTATGACCCATAGTTTTATAGTTGGATCAGTAAATCTTCTTGAAAAACTGATGAGTAATGCTAGATGATTCCAATGTCTAGCTTTTGATCCTATCAAGAGATAATTTTCGACAAAACCTAGAGTATGCCTCAAATAAAACCATATTGGCCATCTTTAATTAAATTGTGTTATATCTCGATGGTCAGGTGTTCAAAAATCATCTAGTGTTTCATGTACACATATTTAGAATGGAAATTGGAAGAGGAATACCAATCATCATAAAAATTGAGCTACCAATGGGGATTTTGGGAATACCTAGACTCCTCATGAAGTGGAATGTCAATAGGGTAAAAAAATAAGTGTAGTGATTAAGTAGTTATATAATGATAAGAAAGTTATTAGGGATAATCAATCTGGGACATTGATGGTGACATCCATGTTTATTTTTAATTCTATACACATGAATGATTTATTTTTTTATTGGTATATCCCATTATTTTATTTCTTCTGGTGTTGGTGATATCTTGGATTTTAATGTAGAGATGATGCCTTCTATTTTGAAAAGTCAAATTCATCTTGAAAAAATAGAAAATGAAGCCTTTATGAGTAATGATGTTTCTGTAACTAATTTTGTAGTTTAGTAGATAAGGCATTTCTATATTCTGGATGTGGATTTATGTGAAATAAGTATTGCTTCAAATTAGTTGACTATGATAAAATCACACATTGATTGTTATACATGAATAGTTATTTCTATCAATGATGATGGTTTCAAACATCTCTTTAAATGAAACTAAATATAGTGGAAGGTGTAATAGGATTTTTTTTTCAAACAGTTGAAAATATCTCATAATAAATGAAATATTTGATATTATCCTCAATCGATGAGATCATGAATAATGTTTTGAAGTAGGTTTCTTGGTTTCCATAGGTTTTTTCAGAACATTTTTTTTATGGTTTACTCACAAATGATAATTGAATTTTACAATTAATCTCTTATTAGTAACCAATCCTAGTTCTGTTTTATCTTAATAGATATAAACAATATAATTAGATAAATCAAATTTCTTGTTGGAAGAGTTAGAACGAAAAGGGTTCATTCAGTGCAGTACTTATTTGTGGGAAGAAACATTCTTTTTATTGAAAAGGTTGATGGGATTATTTGTTAGTTTTTGTATTATAATAATATTAACCATGTTATAATAATTAATTTGAATCCACATACATGAATTGATGACATAATAAAATTATTTAGAGGATCCCAATGTTTCATTACAATTGAATTGTGATTTGGATATCACCAACTATGGGTTCAAAGGGAATATATTTTGAAAATAGATTTCAGATGTAGATGTGGCTATTACGAGTATGTTGTAATTCCATTTGGTAATAAAAATTATCCATTAGTATTTATTGAATGGATGGATATAATATTTAAGAGAGATCTTGATTATATTTTGGTTGTTTTAGTGGATGACATATTTTTATATTCCAGAACAAGGGTTGAGCATGGGAAAAAGATGAAGAAAATGTATGGAATATTATAGGATCATCAACTTGAAGGAAAATTATCAAAGTGTATCTTTAATATAATATTATTTATTCCTTGTAAATTTTTTATCTAATAGAGTTAACTCCATGGATCCAAAAAAATAGTGGCTGTTATAGGATGAATATTGCCAATGAATGTCATTGATATATGAAATTCCCTTTGAGGAACTGGTCATTATAGTCTTTTTTTGAATTTTCATAACTAGATTCACCTATTATAACCTAGGCAACTAGTAATATCACGTTTCAATAAAATGATGAATGTAAGAAGTATATTCATGAGCTTGTATTTGACTTTACATTAGAATTAATCATGATATTTCCATTTCCAGATAGAGGTACATGTGGTATAGTTATTATTTGGGATATGGGTTGGGATGTGTAATTATGAATGGATATAATGTTAATGTTTATGTCTCAAAGTAATTATGGTTTATAAATATGAATTTCTTAAAAATGATTTGCAATTACCTATTTTAGTACACTCATTGAAAACATTGAGAATTACCACATTGTTGATAAATTCCTGGTGTTTAATAATCTGGAGATCATGAAACACATTTTTTTCACAAATAGATTTGAATCTAAGACAAACAACATGGATGAAGTATCTATGAATGGTAACCATCTAAATTATGCATACAACGTGTAATGAAAATATGTTTGTTGAATAATTAAGCACAAATTTGTAAAATGAGGATTCCGAAAATTGTTAGTTGATGTCAGTGATAGATGGCATGCACATAGATTGTAAAGATGAGGAATTATTAGAGTTTTCATTCTAGTGTATTTAGATCCTGATCTAATGGAGGTGGTTAAATAGAAAAGAAAATTAATTTCAAAACGTGTTTTCAAGAGACTAAAACACAATGTATGGGAGGCCATTGAGGGATAAAAGTTAAGAGGGATGTTCAGTTTTCTAATTTCAAGGTCGGAGGGTCATATATTGGTTTGATAGGAACAACTTCATCATGCATACCACCATTGAAGATGTCTTATTCTAATAAGAATATAGATGATTTATAAGGAACTAATCACAATGTTTTGTTGTATTAGAATGAAAATAAAATTGGATGAGTTTATTTCAAGATTCCTAAACTATCAGTCGGTTGAGGAAGAGAACCATCAACCCGTTGATTTTTTGCCTATATAAAATATTCCATTTTCGAAATGGTAGTAGATATCTATGAATTCTAAAATAGTTTTCCAATAAAAATTATGAAACACAACGAAATAATGGTGATAATAGAGCATCCCAAAATTCTTCCCATTTCACCTCTAATAGTAAATCTCATATTGTTGAGGGCTTATAAAATATCCATATTTCAGAAATTGTAAAGAGGTATAACATACCAATATTGATATTATCAGATTGAGATCTAATGTTTTCGTCTCGTTTTTTATATTATTACTATAATCCCTTGGGAATCAGTTGATCATGAATATGACATATCATCTTCATATGGATAGATGATATTAAAGGATCAGGAAAACAATTGATGACATTATTCAGGCATGGGTAATAGACATCGAGGGCTAATGTCAGGATCACATACAATTAGTGGAGTTCTCATATAAAAAAATAATCATTCCTATATTCATATTAACCTTTATGAGTTTATTTTTTGGTATCTATATATTTCTCTACTTTTTTGGGCCTATATAAGCGAGAATTCACTATTTGTGATGAGCCTTTTCCAAGATAAAATCAAGAATATTTTAATAATTATGTTGAGAATCGATATGGCTTAGAGTCATCGTATATCATATTATTATCATCATCGATGTCCATTTTCATTCGATGTGAGTGATCTTGTGTTCTTGATTATCTCTCCAAATCATGGTCATCATCGTTTTGGGAAGCATTGAATGTTATATCTTTGTACATAATCCCTTTTATGATACTAGAGAAAGTTCGTGATGTTGCAAATTAGTTGTAATTTCATCCATATTTCAGTTTTGTGGATAATATATTTTATATATCTCATTTAAAAAAATATCATCATATCCATACCATGTGATTTGATGGGTTAATGTTTCATAGAGCTATATTATTCATAGGTTAATTTAAAATTACATAGTTTAGATTAGAAAGAGAATTTATTCTATGTAAAAATCATTGTCCTAGTGTGGGTTTTGGGAAATCATGGTATGATTCAGGAAGAAACATTGGAATAGGATAAGGAAATGGTCGAGAAATGGACCATGCTCTTTCAGGTAAATTGTGGTCTTCCCATTTTTGGGGATAGAAATGAAAATGGATGTGAAAATGAATCTCTATAAATTTTAACAAAGTAAATCATTATTAATTTATTTTCTGTATGTCATATTTTGGGTTATGTATGATTGGGTTTGGATGAATTTTGGAATGTTTTGGTGGATTTTGTGGAGGCAAAAGGTTTGATGATGGATAGTACAAGCAGTGAAACTCAATAAAAACAATGAAACATGAGGTAGTCTGATATGGGTTGGTACATGGTAATACACAAGGTATTCCAAAACATGAAGACTTCTTGGAGAAACTTTGAATTTGGGTATAGAATAATTTACATTATTAGGGCACTATTTTTTTATGCTTTCACCATAACCACGTAGGATTAAAAATTATATCATAAAATTGTGGATCGCATTCATTATTTCTCCATAGACACTCTTTTTAAATCTATTACAAACCTAATAAATTTTCACTCCTACAAATGGTTTTGGAGACTCTTAACTTCAATTTGGGGTGATTGGGTTCAAAATTATGGGGAATTAAATGTTGTATTTCATAGTAAATCTCTATTCATAGTGGTTTTCTTAGATTTATTCTTCTTAAATCTATTAGATTCTGAGATCTAGTTCATTGGTTATAGATCGATGAAAAGTGAGTGAAATATTGATGATTTTTTTATGTTTTTATGTCGTGGAATGAGATCTAAGTCAACTTTTTCGATTTTCAACTTTGCTTCCATCTCTTTTATATCATATACAAAGTAATAAAAATGCTTATGTAGATATACGTATTATTGTCTTCATTCTTCAAGGTAATTAATTTTTTACCACCAATTTAATTGGATGGTTAAAAAATGTAACTATTTAATAAATATGATATCATTAACATAATATGAATCATTAATATTATTATCATATATAACATCTTACATTCTAATCCTTGATAAAACAATAATGTCTATGCATACATGTGGGATACCACATTTAAAAGGCGATATGATCCATATATCATTCATATTTTATATTGATGTAAATGATCACATATTTTATGGAAATATGTGATATTTATAGTATTATTTAAATTATTTATATTGTGGAACAATATTCAATGGGCATGAATAAAAACATCGATGAATAAATATCAATGAGAAAATAAAGCATTGACCAATAAAAAAATTTATAATAATGAAATATTTTTGATAATAAAGTCATATTTTTTATAAGAGGATCATATAAAAAATTATATAAACTAATATGATTTTTTATACATTTATTATATAAATTAAACCATCATACATGATTTTAAATCCCAATAAACAAAGTGGAGTTCTAAATTAACTGATTTCATCACAATTTCAATTCCATTAAGTCATATTTCATAATATGCACCAATTTAATTTTATGTTTTTCATGTATTTACATATTTATTTATTTTATATATATATATATATTATTGATGATTAATGATTATATTCTAGTTATTATTTCAATAAATATGTATAAAGGAAAAAAAATATTATTTCTTAGCTTTATTAGGTATATATTTTCATCCAATTTTGTATTTATTTAAATTATTTTACAAGAATAATTATTTAAAGAAATTTTTATAAATGATAGATGTGTTGTAAATTTATTTTTTAGAGGTATGAAATATATATCTTTTCCTAGAATTAATCAATTTTAAATTTTTTTACTTAATTATTTTCATTAAATTTTATAATAAATTATATTTTGTTAATAATATTTTCCACTGCCATAATAATTCTACACAATTTATTGTATTCTATAAAATTTAAATTTTGTTAAATAATTATTGAAAAATAGTTTCTCATCTATTTTCTTTAATTCTCCAAAAAATGTTATTTTTTTCAAAACATGAGTTTTGGATCAATTAATTTTCGCTTTTTGTCACTTATTATTTTTTGGTTATTATCATAATCATTTAAAGAAAAAATTTCTTATGATGAACTAAAATTAAATTTACCATGATAATCCATATTATATACACCATAGATATTACTATTTTATATAATGTATACAATTTGTAAAAATAGTGATTTACATTGACTGTTATTTTATTGATAGAAAAAAATTGATATTTTAAATTCATTATTCAATAAGAATATTCTTTGATAAGGAACGTTGTTCAGGAATAAAATTGATCATTTAAAAATTAAGGGTGAATTGGACATATTATGATGACTGTAGCGTAGAATTATATTTTCCATCGATGAAATGATATGTCTCATAAGAAATATGTTTTTCAAATTAAATTGGCCTTTATCCATTGTATTTAAACTATCAAGGAATGATTTATTTATTGATGTTATTTGAGTTTGTCTATGATCATAAATTATTATATTATGTATTTACTTCATTTAAAGTTTAGTTATTATTTTCAATGAGATTGAAAAATTCATATTATTAATTGAATCATTTCATGATAATGTAAGTAATTATGTGAAATATTTTTTCTTTTAAATACCTTTCAACAATGATTATTCTTTATTTAATTTGATATATTCTACTAACCAATCCTTTAATTATAATTTTAGGTCTTTCTTATTATATTTCCTTCACCAAGATTTTCATGTGTAATATTAGAACCAATTTCATGGTAATAAGTGATTTAAAAGGAATAATACACTTGAAAATGATTCTTAAGCCAGTAAACAGTAACTTCAGTTTATTATTCATGATGAACAAGGAACAAAGGACTCAATTCAGACACGATGTAAGGGGTTTCTTATCTCATTTTTAATTCTGTGAGATTTACAATGTTCACTACTAATTTATTGCATGTTTTGTATTGTGTACTTCGATTTGATATATATTATCATTATCCTATTTATATTCATGTTATTTTATTAATCATTTGGGATTATTAAGTTCTGGTCATATGACTCGATTGATTACAACGTGGTATGGGATTTTAATCTCACTTTTTATTACCGTGAGATTCATGCTCTATTTGAAACTATTTCCTTTTGTGTGGGGTATTTACTACCCATGATTTTATTCATTGTGTAATATACTTCAATTTATTTTTAATTACATCATCATTTTATGATCCATCCTTCTTGGGTTGTATGTTTCATAAGTTTCAAAATTGGTAATGGAACTGTTTTACCCAATTTCCATTGCCTGGGTTAATCTTCTATTTCTTAATTATGTCATGCTATGATTATGTGTGGAATCACTATTTAATTATTTATGTTGTAATTTCCACACTCCATTTTTTGGATATAATTTTGAAACACATAATCACTCAATTGAGAAATTTTCAATTCATCAATATGAACTTGATAAGAGTAATTTTAACTCAATTTTCATTCCTTGAGTTAAACATCCAAGTCACTGGTTTTGTCTAAAAAAGAAAATGTTTTAATTTCCTATGATTTATTTACACTGAATATCCAATCATGTTGAATTTATTTATATTTTTTCCACATTATTATGAAATTTATATATCCTTGATCTATGAATAGAGTTTTTATATGGCATTTCGTCTCAATTTACATTTCATTGGCACTTCATTGTCGTTATGCATCAATTCACTTTTATACAGTGTATATGCTATCGTTTGGAATATTATATCATGAATCCCTTTATTTTCATGATATTATAATGATTTGATTCAATATTATTCCTCAATTATTATTATTCATCAGTCTCTCATTTTATTAAAATGATAATTTATTTAAATGTTTCAATGTGGTATGGGACACTTTGATTCAGATATCTCTTTATTAAATGTTTTAAATGGTTTTGAAAATCGTTTGATACATAATTGTTTATATAAATATCATTATTTAATGTATTAATATGTGGGAATGATAATGTTCCTTTATACATGTGTAATGAGTTATTATAATGTTATGGTTATAAGTCATTGTTTACTTATATGGATGGTTCAGTGAAAAACCTAGGGTCAGTGATCCTGAGATATCTCTCCAATGAATTTGATAACACGACGGAGGTAAACGTTAATGTTTCTCCTACGAGATTTAGGTAATATATTGCGATGGATATTCCAAACAAGATTCCCAAAGTTGTTGTGATTGCTACAATGTATGTATTTTATGAATTCCCTAAGTTACCTTTATAATTTTTGATTTCTATATGTTATTCATATATCTTATGAATTCATGAGGTCTATTTTGATTTAAAAGTATGGTTTAATTTATTTGTATTTATTGATTGGATAATGATTTAATTCCTTATTTAATAACCCTTACTGATCTTTTGATGCTCATCCCATGTTTTTGGAATGTTTTCCACATGACATAAAGATGAATAGAGTCAAGGATGAGATCAATGATAATTCATGTTGTCTAAAACATGGTACGAGACATGTAACTTTTTTAAGTGTTTTTTTATTTTATGAAATATGGATATAGGGTAGTAGTGTCTACATTTAGTTATCAAGTTGTTATGCAATAGTTATTGCCTAATTCTCTAAAATTCTAAACCTGAATAGATCACCAATGTGAATTCTTGAAAAATTTCATGATTATGTAATGTGTAAGTGCGGGTCCTTATTGTTAGTTTCAGTGGTCAGTTTAGACATATTTTGGGATTATGAGTTTTTGGTAAACACATGGTTAGTCCCTCTGTATATTGTTTCAGTTAAATCAATATTCAATACCATTTTAAGATCAATGAATTTCAGTTAAAAATGGAAGGAGGAGGATCTCATATGACATTTTTATCTCTTATTGATGACTTTCTTGGAATAATTAGTGTATATTCTCAATTAGATGATTCATAATCTTTTTCTTGCATATAACTAACTTGCTATTAGTTGTTTGAGCTATCAAACACATCTAATATACCTCGTTATCATTGGGGATCATGAGTTGTATTTAAACAAATCCTATTTCCACAATATTCTCATATTTTCAATAATGGTAAATATTATCAAGGCATTTTCAAATATTTTACCTTATCAAAAGATTTTAAAGAATATTATGATATTCAAAAAGTTATTGAAGAAGGAGACCATTGTGCAACCAGTTTATATTTTCTTTTATAATATAGTCCATCAGCAGGTACATATGGTATTAAAAAAGGACCATTAATTGAATTTTTCAACTCAAATTTGGTTCGACTATTATATACAAATCACGTTTTATCAGTTTGTTTGAAATTATATGTCATACCTGATTATTTGTCGAAGCAATTTTTCTAAAAACTCACATATGACCCACATTGTACAAGGTGTATTTGGTTGAGGGAAGCAAATGATTATGGAGGATCTATAAATCATTGTTGAAATGCATGGACCTTATAACTACGTAAACAAGATGATTATAAAACCACGTGGACACCATGATCATTGTATAATGATCATTATTTTGGAGATCGTTTGATTTTATCATGTGGTGGTGAAATATAAAAATATAATATATATAAGATTTCAAGAATTATGGTGTTGATGTTATAATGAATTGGGATGAAAATGAGAATTATAAGGAATCCATTAAGGTTAAAACATGTTAGGGTTATTATTGAGTTTTATAAAAAGAAGAAAATGTCGACAGTGTGACAACCCATCACATTGGACAATGTTGCGGTTATTGAACCCACAACTAAAGGGTGATTGGGATTTATCGCATGCCACAAGACTACGTGAGGTCCCTAGTTTGTATGACTTATGAATTTTTGAATTATTTTTATTGATGAAGAATAACTTAGTTTGATATTATATGTGTTATCAAATGGATATCATTAGTTTAAGAAAATGATTTTGGGATTAAGTAATAAATGTGATTTTGGAATACGTTATCTCTTTTGGGAACATTGTATGCTTAAGAAAAATTGAATAATGTGGGATTAATTTTTTTTGTGTAATGGTTGAAACTTTATTTTGGAAAAATATTTGTTTTTATTGTGGACATATAGTGATTTTGTTTATTTATGGAAATGATTAACCTATCAAAGAGAATATTTGATTTGGTTAATTATTCTTTAGTATGAGACATTAATATTTGTCTATGTTTTTGGAGTTAAATGTTAAGATTTATTATGGAAAACAATGTCATTAAATCCTTCTGAGTTTAGGGTTTCAATATTAATTTGGATTATTTTGAAGAATTACGACTACATTTGTGTATTGAATTGTCTTTCATTAAATATTGGTACTTTTTGTTGAATTTTGGAGAATAATAGTATTATTTCTTTTTATAAAGGATTATCTATTTTGGGGAATATATGATCTCGTACTAACCATTTTTTGTTTTAGTTGATGTATAAAGACAAAGGAAACATATTTTTTATCTTTTGGGATGCAGTTTTGGCCTGTTGGGGGTCACTGAGCCCCGTCCGGCCTGCCTAGATGAGACATGTCTTGAAACCAATTCCAGCTCGCCATCACCCATTAGGTCATCAGCGGGGTCGCCTTCTTCACCATGATCAAGATACAATGTCCTTTTATACATGGGACGCAACCCGGTGCCTCTTCTGTGGTGCACTGACAAGGCCAGATGGCCACATCCACACACTGCCAGTTATCGTCCCAGATCATGGCCCTTGCCGCATCACCACGATCGGTTGGTCATGGATCTCTTATAGTGAACCATCATGGCATTCAACCACCCACCCTCGCCTTCTACCACTAGTGTCGGTGGGATAATAGGTTCTTCCATAGACCACATGGTCAAATATAGTTTTTCGTTCTTTGCGTCACTTTCTCTTATTGCCTCTGGTGGATCCCATCATCCATGAAAAGGATCCAGATTCTCCTTGTTTCCATTTCAATGATGCTTCCATGATGAAAAAACACAAAAGGGGTATTGTACCTTGTTAAGGTTGGTTTGCGCCTTCTACTATAGAGTTATAAAAATTAGATGAGGTTGGGATTACATTTTAATTATTATTAATTTAATCCCACAATAGAACACCCTCCCACACAAATAATCCATCTACCAAACATCCTATTCATTGAGTGGTCAGCATTCATAAGTTTTTAAATAAGAATGTGGGATCATAAGAAACATAATCCCTTAATTTGGTCGATGTTAATCGTTGATGTTATCATCTGTCATGGATTGAATCTCTATTATTGTTTGCCGATTCACGTTCTCATTATTCATAATGAGTCGAAAATGATAGCAATCATACTGGCATTCTACATTCATTGTTAGGGGGGAATCATTGTCATAATATAGTCAGATAATTTCTATCGTATAATTCACATTTTTCCAATGATTTAGTTTATTGAAAATAAAAATCATCACAATGTTTCTATTATGTTGTGACATCGTGTCGTTACACTGTTTCATTTATGAAACAACATATCTGTTACACATCAATTAATTTGTCATTACACTGCACAAAAACCAATTTTTGTGGAAAATCCTTTAATACACCTCATCATTTCACAACATCGCCACCGTCCGCCCATCAACTATGAGCGGGGAAAAAAAATAACATTTTATATTTTTTTATGATTTCATATGAAAGTATTAAAATTATCTTTTCTATCGGACCATTAACAGCTAATGTTATGTCTTTTCTAAGATAATAAAAAAAATCTCAGTTTAATGGTGCAATTATGTTTTTTATCTGAGCACTTTATTAAATAAAAAAAATCATCCTTTCACATTTTCGTGAACAAACAAAAAAGGATAAAATTTCTATTCCAAGCTAACTAGGACTATGAATCATGTTCCGTCAAAGAGTGTGATATTGAAATAATTCTATATAATTTAAAAAAATTACATGAAAATACCATGACATTAAAAAGTACATTGGGCCTCGAAACCTAACCCCTTATAACACCCACATACGACCTATGGGTAAGGTGTTTGATACTGATAGATTCTTGGGGAGACTCAGATAACATCATAGAGTGGTAAATTACAATAACATAAACATCTCCTGTATGATATTATTTTCAATATTGACATTTTTAAGCTCAGCATGGGCTTGGTCAATAGATAATCCCAATGATTCTACCTATTTACCAAGCTCTGACAAATGGGCTTAATACAAAACAAATGTACTGGTTTTTTCCATCATTTCTCCTTTCATAATGAATTATCCATTATCATTTATATTTATAAAACTATTTATAACATTAAAATTATTATTAAGGATATTTTTATAAATAGTTATATTGAATAATGGTCCTATAACAGTTGAATCCTTATTGGAAAATTTCAATTTATATTGAAATCATTATTAATGATATATTATTTTTTAGTAGAATATAACACTGATTTTCAAAAAAAAATTACCATTAAAATATTTTAGGTCGTTACATTCTTCACCCCTTAATAAATTTCATCCTAAAAAAATCTTCTCATTCCACATGTTGAGAGTGTTTTGAGTACTTATGCATCATTGCATCCTCAGGTTCAATTGTTCATTATGTATATTTTTGGTTCCTCCACAATAGTATAATAAGGTGGTAGTATTGTTTCTTATAAAATCTTATTTATAAACCATGATCTTTACTGTCTTATCCTAAATAAAATGGTCATATTATAGATGTACCACCTTTAGCTTTTGTAAATTTGAAGGATCAGGTACGTACTTCTTCAAGAGAGATACAAGGAAAACATCATGAACATGGGCTATATTTTGTGTATGGGCTTGCTAATATCCACTTCTCTAATGTGATCAATGATTTCATAGGGTCCAATGTGCATAGGGAAGAGATACCCATTCTTCCCAAACCACATGGATCTATTAAATTGTGAAATCAAAAGGATGACATTATCAAAAACTTCAAACACCAAGTCCCTTTGACGGTATTCAACATAACTCTTATATTGGCTCAATGCACTATTTCTGTGTTGGTGGTTAGCAAGAACAATTTTTGTCATATAATTTACAAGATTCGGTCCATGAATTTTTCTCTAACCATATTCATCCAATATACTGGGATTTATACAACACTTCCCATATAGGACCTCATATAATTTCATTTGTGTACTGAAATGATATATGTTGTTGTATGAGAACTCAACTAATGGAAGATGTTGATTGAATTAAAATTTTAATTCCATTTAGAATGTTCTAAAAATTTCATCAATTGTTTTAATAGTACTTTTATACTGGCCATCACTTTGGGGTGATAGTTCTACAGAAATTTAATTTGGTAATCTGATCATGTTGACCAATTCTCCATAATTTTGATGTGAACATTTCATCGTGATCAGATACAATATAAATTAGAACCCCGTGAATCATCACCAAGTCCTTTACCTAAATCATGGAACGTTGGTCAAGAAATAAATCATTCCAAGTAGAGATAATATGTTATTCCTTGGTGAGATGGTCCACTATTGAACGTATTGAATTATATTTTTTGGATTTTCTCAGGAGACAAGTGACAAATTATGTAGCTATATTGTCCCACTTCTATTATTGTAAGGGTGGTGATTTTAATACCCCTGTAAGAATTATTCGCACCTCCTTAACTTTTTGTAACACTAAGGGACATTTTAGTGTAGTAGAAATCTCATATTCCATATTATACCAAGAATAATTAGCACGAATGTCCATATTCATTTTTTTCTTTCAATGGTGTATAGAGTGATTATAGCTATTATCTTTAACCATCAGTTCCTTATTTACTTCCAAAATAAATGAAACACATATCATTGTTCCAAATTTCAATACAAGTAATTAATAAAAATTAAAAAAAGAAACATCCAATTCATCATGGCCTCTAACTTCTTTTGTAACAAAGGATCATCTCTTTTATATTTCTTGATTATTTATAGTAATTATGGGTGAGAAATCATTTAGAATAACATAGATAATTTCCCTTACCATACAATTCCAATGTCTACTTTTACTATGTCTTTTATCAATGGATCTCATTGAATCATCATCATTGCCAAAAAAATAAGCTATCTCCTACTTAATACTTCATCAACATTGTTTTCACTTTCAGGATGATAATGAATGGAAAAATCATTGTCCATAAGATGTTTTAAAATTATCCTCAAGCTCATGTTCAATTAAATTTGAATGAAAATATATTTCAAACCACTATGATCATTTTATATATCACATTTATATCCATAAATATTTTGGATCCCTATCTTCAGAGAAAAAGTAGCCACAACCAGCTCTAGGTCATTCCTAGGATAAATATTCTCATTTTATTTTAACTATAGATATGAATAATCAATCACATTTTATTTTTTCACGGTGACACACCCAATCCCATTCATAAATTCCTACCTACAAATAATGAATCATTATTTTATAATGTAGAGAAATTACATGGTTATAATAACTAATATCTTCATTAGCACTTGGAATCATTATTTACACTATTTTTTCTATATGAGAATTACCCCTTTTTGTGTTAACATGTTTAGTGGATTATAAATTCATGAACTATTTTTCAAAAACCTCCAATAATATAATGATAATCAAAGAAAGATATGAATCTTAGTTAATATTTTAGTATCAGGACACTACTCTTATATCATTTTCATTGTAGGATCAATTGAGATTTGTATATAGGTTTTAATGTTCCCAAAGAAAGAAACATGTGTTAACAAATAGTCACCTTTTCTAAAAATTCCAAATAGGATCTCCTACCTCAGAGTTCGAAATATAAACCATAGATGAACCTCATGTTGTTTTGGTGTTTTTGTATATATTAGAATATCATGAATAAAAACTACCACTATTTTACTACTGTAGTCCTTAAAGACTCTATCCAACATAACCAAAAAATAGAAATAAAATTAATAATGTTGATCGGAATAACAACAATCATTTAATGTCCATATCTTGATCAAAATTAGGTATTGTTAATACATTCAGTATTCACCCTCAATTGATTATAACCAATTCCAAAAGAAATCTTGGAGATTTATTGATCCTTACTAAGCGGGTCAAATAAATCCTCAATCCTTGGATGATGGTGCTTTTTTTTAACTATGATCCCCTATTGTTCTGTATAATCAATGGATGTCCCCAATAATCCATCCATACTATACATAAGAAGAAATAGTGTTACCCAAGGAGACACACTATTTTGGACCAACCCATACATAAAAATATCATAGAGTTGTTTCATTAATTTATCCGGCTTCACATTTTCTATTCAATATGGGGTCGTTGTTATCTGCATGAATCTAGGAATGAGTTCAATGGAGATATATAACTCAATTTTTTTGGGAAATTCCCATTTAACATAGTTGAAAGTAGCTCAATTTATTCTTGAATGATCAAGAAATTTTCTATTCATATACATTCATTTCTTGATTATTTTAAACTGATCATTTCCATTAGGACATGGGTGGTGCATCTTGGGAAAACATAGGTGTACGTTTATATCCTTTTAAAATATTTGTATATTTTCCATTGAAGACTAATTATAATTCATTTATTATTTAGTTGACATTATAAATATACATTGAGATCCATTCCATCCAAATATTATTTTGAATTCCATCATGGGAAATAATACTAGATTTGCGATGAGACTATACTCTCCATGGTATAGAATAGTGTTTCTATACACTGTATATTCTTGGATAATCACTCTAAGAGTCTTGAATGATAACAATTATTCTTTATGGTCATGTATTGATTCTATATTTTTTGAAAACATATTGGAAATTAAGGGATGTATATAACCAGAATCAAGCAATCTACTTTGTATATTTGTAAAAACAATATGAGTACCTTCCACCACATCATTTAGAGAATAAAATTCATCTTTACTGATAGAAAAAGTCTGAAATAACACAATTGTAATTTAATGAGGTTTATGGGGATTTAATCTATTAACTTTATATTTATATTTTTCTTGGAAATTTTACCTCACTGTATAAACATGATGAATTGGACTTCAGCCTTGGATTGGACCATCATCCCATTTATTGATAGTATTGAGAAGTTGAGGATTCACCTCATCATGAGAGTTATGATCCATATGGAAATATCTTCCACACATATTAAATTACCCACTATCGATAATGTAGTTCCCAAAATTCATAATCCCACTTGTGTTTCAGGTGGGTGGTTCCACTTGCTTTGTAATTATTACTTGATCAGTTATTCTCCCCATGTTTTCCTTCCAATTTCTTTTCTTTTATTTGATTAAATGGACCCATGAGTCTCTTTGAACTCTAGTTAAATTTTTATATCACTCCTCACGATCTTATCATTGTTTTTATAGTCTCAGTTTGTTATATTCTTTAGCAGATATGGGATTAGATGATTAGAGAATTTTTCATTATTCCTATTAGTATCAATGATAAATATTTTATTATAATAAGAATTTCTTATAATGTTCATCTCAAAGCTTTCCACAAATTAATTTTCCTTATTATTCGTCTCTAGAAATTACTTGTCCATTTTCATTCACGTTGAACATAGAATGAATTTCTTAAAAATTTTCCCCGACATTATTCTCACTATATTTCATATGTATCCCCTCTTGGCATTGGGATTTGTAACTAGTTTCCACCACTGGTAGACTTCAACAACTATGTTTTTCACTTCCAGGATGAATTTTAATTACTCTATAAGATAGAGTATGGATAAGATCTTCTCTTTAGATCTTATTTTTTGTTCATAAATCTATTGATATGTTTTTCTATTGAATGTAGGTGGTTGTTAACGGATAAGAGACTCAACAAAAATGTTTTTACCTTAATGTTGAACCTTATATATCTTCTTGATTTATGTTATTAATCATAACCGAGGTCATAAAATTCATCAATATATTGATTTTTTCCATTATTTCTTCAAATGTAAAAGGTAAGTTTTAGGTTCACTGGGACCATCATATTCAAGGATCCACATATATCCCACCATTTTCCAAAACATGAAAATCATTTGTTCGAAAAATAATTATTTTATGAATCTAAAAATAATAAATGAATGTATATATCTTATAATATCATTCTCTAATATTTTATTAATTAACACCAATAATATTCTATATTATTAATTCATAATGATTAAAAAATTTGCGATTAACTATTATTATCCCCCAGAAGTGCCAAACCAGGGGCTAAATTAGTCCCTTTTTCGAGTACCAGGTTATGAAAATTAATTATTAATTCACCTTTTTTATTTATTACCATCTGGTAGATCAATTATAGATCCATTTCCAATTGTTCATATATAGAAAAATGATTTCTTTTCTCAATAAACTATTGAATAATTCTTCACTAAATTACCTGGATTTTTATTTAATTTAAAATTCTATATATGGTTTATCATGATGTTTTAAAATATGAATTATAAAAAATATATAAACCATACTTGGATACAAAATATGAAATACTTCATTTTTTATATAAACTATTCATTACATTTAATGAAACATAGGATTATTTAATGTTTTCTTTCTTATAAATTTGGTAGATAATACATAAAAACAAAATTTTTTCTAAACCAAAATAAAGGATTTTAAAAATGATCCTTCTAAGGGTTTATTTTTTCTCATAACCTGGGTACATACATCAATTTATTTGGTGATCATAATCCTATTTTGTGAAAATAAAATAAAGAGTTTACTTGAGTTTGTGAGAAATACAAATCATAAATTCAAGAATATCCAAAAGGATTATAAAATAAAATATAGGAATATAAATATAAAAATTTCATGGATCATGACTAGTAAATGTGAAAAAAAATCTATTTTATCTATTCATCTTCATTTCACCATGGTTAAACACCAAGGTTTCAAAAAAATACCGATGTTATTCACTATAGTTTCACTATAAAAGATAACTCAAGAGATTAAATTATATTTATATTAAATCAATCGATAAAAATGAACACCCTTAAAATTATTAATTAATGTTATTCACATAAATAAAAATAAAAAATTTCTTAAATATCCCATCAAGAATAAATGAAACAGATTTTAATATCAACATCATTATGTTTTTAAGAAGAATATAAAAAAATTGTGCATGATGACTTTTAAAAACCCCTGGAAGGGAATGAGTGGGTCATATATGATAATACATGAATAAAATAGATCATATTGAAATATATGTTAATGAAACAGTAAATTAAATAGTTTTGGATATTCACAATAGAAAAGAATAGAATTTTGAGAGAAAAATAGAGAAATATCGAGAGGAAAATTTGACTACATAACCCATATGAAACATGGTTTCCAAAAACATTAAAAAGAAATTTAAAAAGGGTATACCCCTAATAAAATACTATCAATAATGTATTGTTATATAATAAAATTCCTATAAGAAAATAATATTGAAAATTTTAAGACATGCCACAAAAAAATGAATCTTTAAAATAAAGATGAAGATTTGATTTCCATCCACTGAAGAGTAACTCTAAAAACTGAAAGAGTATAATGATGGGGTCTTGAGATCACCTATTGAGGACTCCATGGGAAAAAATATTATATTTTCATTGATATTTAATATTATTTAAATGGAAATAAAGAAAATGGGGGCCATTTATAGAAAAAGGGGAGGAAATTTTTATTAAAATTCATAAACACCATGGAAGTAGTAAATAATATAAAATGGGATTTACTATGGGATTTTACAATGTTATTGGAATCATAGAATTCAAATTATGATATTTTAATCCGAAATATCCCACCATAATTTTATATTTCTTATTTTGGAAAGAAAAAATAATCATTTCAGAAAATAATTTTTTAAAGAAAACGTTTCCATTTAAAAATTCTATAAGTAAAATATATATTTGGAAGTTCATTAAAATATATTTAAATATTTGATAATAAAAAAATAATTAAATTAAGTAGATTATTTTGGTTAATTTGTTATTAAATCATTGTGAAATATGTATTATGTCAGTAATCATTGTGAAAAACTCCAACTGTAATTTTATTATTCATGAAAAAATAATATTATTTAGAAAATTCTCATAAATTCACCACATCGTAATTAAAATGTGATTTTATCAAAAATTAACTTTATTTTATCATAATATTAATATGAATATGTGAATTTTAACTTTTAAATATAAAAAACCTTATTTATTAAAAATTAATGTGGATAAAAAATGTGTAGTGAAATAACATAGTGAAATTTCTAACACCTGAAAAAAAATTAAATAATTTATAATTAAATAAAGTTGTTTTTTCCATAATATATAATTAAAATAGTTATTATTAATAATTTCATAGTTTATTATAATATTATTATTATTTATGAATGGTATAATTTCTATCCAGAAAATAAATTTATGAAATTCCAAATCAATTTTATTAATAAAAAAATTCTCAAAATGGAAATTATTGAAAAAAATTCCATTTATACAATACAATTAAAATTTCTATAATTATTTTACCACAACACATCCCATTATAGAACCCACATACAATCTAACAGTATGTTGGGCGATGGTGATATAATCTTGGGGCGGCTTAGATAACATCGCTTGAGTTTTAATTTCCACTAACCTGAACTTAATCCACAGAAAATTCCGTTCATTCTTATCATGATGATGTCCGGCATGGGATTGGTCATGATTGAATCCCTTTGATGCCACCTCCTTTGAAATCATTAAATAATTGGATTTTTACCACACAACTCAACCTATTAAACTATTGTTTCTCTTTTATTATTTTAATAACAATTATCATTTCTACTTATATCACTAATTATAACATTAAAATAACAATTAACAGTTTTTTTCCAACGATCATATTGACCAATTTTCATATCATGGTCAACAATTAATGGTCAGAATTCAATTTATAATTACATCATTATTAAAGAGATATTGTTTTGTGGAGTATAAAATAACACACCTTTTCATGAATCAATTATCATTCAATAATTTCTTGTCATTGCCAAAATCCATCATCACCTCAATTGTCCCTCAGGATGAAAATTTTGAGTACTGGTTAAATTTGGATGGAGTTGTGTGTAGAAATGTACTTATTATAGCCATCCATAGTTCCAACCTATGCTTAAAAAAATATATATTATTTTAGAATAAATAAAAATATAATATATAAATTTTAACATCCCCTAATTTCATCAACATACATAATGATAATTTAACATAATCCTTAAATTTCATAGATCACATTCATAAATATCTAAAAATAACATTGATTATTCCTCAGTGAAAAAAATATTATTTTCTAACCCATTTCAAATTTCACTTTTGACAATTAAGAATTGATTCACTGACCTTGATATTCTAATGGAAATAGACATAAAAAATATCTTCAAACCAATATTGGGAATAAACATCTCTAATAATCTCATATTTTTTCAATAAAATTAAAATTTGATGCATGTGTAAACAAAACTCTCAAAATATTACAATGTAGACATTTCTAAATGAAAAAGGAAATACACATCACTAAGGCTTAATATTTATTAGGGAATAAAGTATAGAATTCACATCTATAAGTTTCAACATAGTATTTAGTCCCCCATTAATCCAAAATATATATGGTGATGAGATATAGTATTTGGCGAGTAATAATCCACCTTGAACTATAAAATATGAGAGAAGTAGTGTCTCTAGAAAAGTGAATTATTGTTCATCACATTCTTATATTGGGGATGATAGAGGTATGAACCATGTCTGTGTATCATATCCTTATTATTTTCCCATCAGGTATACAAGAAGAATTAGTCATCCAGATCTATCAAAAACTAGATATTTTCAATGAATTACTCATCCCCAAGTACATCAATAAAACAACTCAATTATCATAACCCAGAGATAGGGATAACTAGATTTTCGTACAATTATAATTAAAGGATGGTGTAAAAAATGATCAATATATGAGAAGGACTATGATCACAAGCATATCATGACAACCCTATAAAGAGGGTGTTTCTTAATGAAACCACCTATAACTATGACCATTCAAATCAGCCATCCAGAAATTGAATGACATCCTCAATCAAATGAGTATACACAATCAGTCATATTAATCATAATCATTTATATCCCTCTCCATAACATGAGAATCTTCAAATAAGAGCTAAAAAAATATTTTATCCTCTATATATCCCAATTTATTAACTAATTAAATTTTAATGATAGTTTAATAACCAATGAATTTTGTTTATCAAATTATCCTATAGGCCAAAAGAAATCATAATCGACAAAACTCACCTTCTAGGAAAAAATAGATATCACAACATTTTTAATGGTTCTATATATAATAATAAAATTTATATTATTGATAATAATTAAAAAATGATAAGTGTTAATATTTAATTATTTCATTGGTACATTAGAATAACTTTAGTAACACATTTTATAATACATTAATTTTTTATTTTTAACATCCAACGTTATCCATCTTTATAATTACCATTTAATTAAATTAATTTTTGAAAAATGAATATTTAATAGTATAAGTTATTTTATTTCACAATATTTATTTATATCATTCCCAAAATCCATATACGTATGTTATTTACTAAACATGTAATTTTTTTAATCAAAAATCCAATCACATATATTCCAAGAACACCTTGTTCATTATTAATTAAATTATCCTAATTAATTTCATAATTATATTAATTCCTTTTCATTATTAAAATCCCTTTCAATGATATATGATTAATGTTTAGAAATAATTATTTAATATTGAATCCAAAACAATAATAAGTGTTCTGAACATATTTCTAGATATATCGTCAAATTATTAATGATTATATAACCTTTTCATTAATATCACATCACAACCATAGACATGAAACCTATAACCATTAAAAACATTCATGGTGATATTCCTAATTCCATTTATTAATTTATGCTTATAAAATATGTCTTAAAAATTATTCAATTAATTACACGTATTATTCAATAGTAAATATTTATATAATCATATTATGGTAACATCAACATCATATCGTTTAATTTCACAATCTAATGAGATTATTAAAATCAATAATTTTATACCCCATGATCTAATGTGAATGTTTCCCACACACTTTATAGTGAACATTTTTTAATATTATTACATTTTTATAACATTTTTCAATATATTTTCTTTTAAAATAGTTGATTCATTAATTAAATGAAATCTCAATGGGAAAATTATAGCCCTAATAGTTTTGAGATTTTCAATTAATGAATAATATAATGTTGAGTTTCTAAATTAGACCCCCAAAAATGATATTCCCCACCAATTACCTATCAACTGGGGTAATATGAAGCATCTTCACATTATACTATGTATAGAATAATTCATACGCTCTAATAATCAATTAAAAACTACATAATATAATGATGTGATAAATCTGACTTATGGATATTTCTGTAAAGGATTTTTGAGTGTGGATTATCCCTAGATATTTGATTTATTCTAGTGACAACAACAAGATTGTTATGCTAGCATAAACCTTCTATATCGACCCTTCATTTTCATTTATTGCTACTACATCATTGTGAAGATAAAAATAATAATAGTATTAAGTATATATGATGAAATACATTAGTACCTTTATAAAATAAGGCTTTTATATATGTTTTACATAACAAAATAATAAAATTATTAAATTCATTCTTCTCTAGATTCATTGTGGCCCTCCTGTTTCCTTTAGTAAAAATACCCAATTAAATATATACATCAAATAAGGTTTTGATCTCAAATCATAGTAAGAGGTTAGATAAGAGAATGAATATATATAACATTAGTGATAATAATTATGATCTTTCTAACATTATCCTTGATAACCATCATAAACACTTGAGGATGAAATAGATAATGTCATGGAATGTGGAAATGCATAAAAATTGATACATCTTCTCTTAGTAGTCAACAACCACAGATAGTTGTGAACAAAGATAACATCATTTTCAGGCATAACATATGTGCATAACCATATGATTATTTTTATGAACAAATTTATAATCAATTTCAAACATATTTAACATTATAACATGATATTCATTACATTACATAGTTTATGGGATAACTATATAATTCTAGGTCCACCCTTCAAATTCTTAAATATCCCATCAAATGGAATGGGCTTAATGATGATTTCATAAATAATATATTAAGGAATAAACATTGGGATTCCCAAAATAAATAGGAAATAACATACATTAATATGAATCATAAATAATGAGTGATGAATAAATTATATAATGAGAAGTAAAATATTTTTTTTTCAATAAAGAAGTGTTATTTTGGAAAAATAATTGTATTTGACATAAAATCTGAATGGTATCATGTATATCCCATAAATTAAATGGTATAAACATATATATTATATTTGAGGAATATTAAAATAATATGAACTCTGAAATTTGGCATGCAAGTAGATTAACCAAAAGAAATGGAATTGGGTTTTATTATCCCCAAAACATATGTCTAATTGATTTCATCACATTAATATACCAGATAATAATAATATATCAATTAATTAATAAAACTATAACATTATATATATATATTTTTTTATTATAGGCTTATTGTGTTAATTTATGGACAACTTGATTAGTTATATTGTTCAATTTCATCATTTTAGAGAATTTGTTTTCAAGGATATCATGATTTTTTCCCTTGTATACATGTATAGAAGAACATGTAAAATGGAGATAATTATAAATAATATATATTATATTTCATGAACGAACATAAATAAATTTAATTGGTATTCTATGTTACTTTATCTATAGATATGATTATGGTTTATTGGATAAAATATTAATGATAATCTTTTAGAGTAAAATTGGCAGTTTTCAAACACAACAAATTTATTTTGTATTATTATTTAGAATTAGGTTTTTTAGAACAGAATTTTCTTCTAATATACATCCAAAAATAACTTCAAACCATTATGAAGGTTTTTACACCATCTATTAAGGCGGTAAAAGAATATTAAAACATGTGGTGCTTACATGAAATAAAAAACACGTCATGGATGCCTTATCCTTTATTTGAATAAAAGTGCATAGAGAAGATGTTTTGTTATCTATTATTATACTGAAACAATAAAATTAAACTATATATACCATATTTGTGTTATCATTTCACATGGATAATGGTTGTTCATGAGAGAAACAAAAATAAATTGAAATGAATTTTTTTTAAAAAAAAGTGCATTATACCCCTTGAATACATCTCCATGAGAACCTCATTATGGAAATTGGAATTTAAATTTGTTTGAGACCAAAGGATCATGGACATCAGAGAGTGGTGTTAGAATAGTACTAGGTCGATATTTGACATGATTTTGTGTTTGGAATGGTTTATTGAATAGGTGGTAAGGGATTATATTTATTGTGGAAGAGGGTGTTTTTTGTTATTATTATATTTATTATCTTATTATTATTTATATAGTCTATGAATAGATTGAAAAATATCACTAAATATATTAAAATAAGGAAATATTGTTTGATGTAAAATTGTTACATCATCCACACATCATCTATGACTCAATAATCTATCAATTTTTTAAATATCAAAATATAAAATATTTCACTATTCACCATAAATTCAACTATATTATAGATTTCAAAAAAATTAATCCAAACAATTATTTGACATGTACAATTAAAAAATGTAATGCATTTTTTAATTTTATTTTGGAATATATTTTAGATTTATTTTCTATATAAAAGTATCTTTTATTGGAAAAAGTCTAATTTTAAAATATTAATCTATTATTTGACACATAAAAAATTATTTAACATTTAATAAAATTATTGTATAATCCAATGAAATAAAATTATATTGTATGAATATAATGTTTGAAATTTAATTTTCATTTATAAAATTAAATTAATTATAAAATTGTAATTCAATATTTTATAACATTCAATAAAACCAACACATGATTTATCATATTTAAAACATTTATTTACTTATACCTTGTTATAAATGAATCATATTTTTATTAATAATATAAATAAATTTTTTCAGTATTTTAATAGGTTATGTTTTTATTCTATTGCCCACATTACTATTCATAATGATCTCATTACAATTCTAGAAGACGAGGTACTATTCCATTTGTATATGTCCCATAACATATAGAAATATATATTATTACATTCATTAATAATATAGAAAATTTTAATTTTATAATCTATGAGATTTTATGTGATTTATACCATATGGAATAATTATAATAAGGGAGTTTCAATTTATATAATTATTGGTTGTCATATTCTTCACTTGTTATAAATTTTTACCATAGAAATTTCATTTTATATACTATAGTTAATAGAAATTAAAGAAATTATCTTTAATCACATCTCCCAGTTCCCATGATTCCTATTCATACATATTGTTCCACCATAGTACTATGATTAATTGAGTTGTCTTGTTGTGAAGAACATTATACCTATGGTCCACTATCATCACTTGTTTCTCTTCATAATAGAGTTTGTATTTTAAAAATAACACATTTAGATCTAATACTTGTTTAGAATCTGTTGTGTACTTTCTCAAGGGGGATTCATGTAATATGTCATGTACTTAAGAAATGCTAGGTAAAAGTGCTAATAGATATGCCACATCTCTGACACAATTAAGAATATATATGGTTCTGTTTTTCCTGGGATAAAACGTTCATTTCTTTTCAAATATCATGATCCGGTTCTAGGGAGATATGTTGAGTAATACCGTTTTTCTAACCTCAAAAATTAGGTCTCATCAAGGATTTTCTATATATTTATTCTTTTATCATTCGGCCGCCTTGATGTATTGATAATTTTTTTCACCATAACTACCATTTCATCAACTATTTTAGGTTTGATAAACTTATGTAAACCAAATTCATCCTATTATTATGTTGATTCACATCATTTCCCATAAAGGGTTTCATATGGTTCTATTTGGAAACATGAGTTGAATGTTTTATTTTTACAGAAATCAAACATAGAAATATATTGATTTTATCCTTCATTAATGACTATATGACATTATCTCAACATTTATTGTCATGTTTGAATGGTATATATATATTAGAAATCAGTTTTATGGTGATAATTCTTACTTATTTTTAGATAAGAGTTTATGAAATGCTGGAGGATTTCCCAGAACATGGAGTTGAATCTAAAATATTAATCAGATATAATCAATGTTGGTTATCCGTTCACCCATACCAGTTATATGATTTATATTCATGAATGTTGATCAAGTAAGAAATCATCTCTAATTTTGATAATTAGTGTTTCTATTATGAGATGATCCACTAAAAATCCTACACTACTATTTCCTATGGATGTCATTGGATGTCCGATGAAGAAAAAAACAGATTTGTTTTTACATTTTCATTTGGGAATGGGTAATGGTTTCCACATAACATTATACAATTTTACATCATCTAGAAGTTGTTGACACACCAGGATCATTTATGTATATACAAAAATTTCCTAATATACATTTTCCCACAAATAATGATCATGGTTATCTCTATACATCATTAATTCCCTGGGTGAAGAGGGATGATTGAGCTATGTGTATCTTTCAAAAGATCTTTCATTACCTATGGATTAAATTTTAGACATAGTTCTTAACCAAATCTCACAATTTCTTCCTCATCAATTTTTAACTCTAGCGATTTACACTTTCTCACTGATTCATCCTTCTTCCTAATTTAAATATACATTCATTGAGAATCATTTATATTCACTATATGGTATGGTCGAGAAATTATTTGAGAATATATTGATGATTTTACTTCCTTAATTATTCCCATGTCCATCCATATATGATATAAGAAAATTGTATCTTTATCTACTCTGATATTTGATCATGTTTGCAAGATATTTTCTAAATAGTTTATATTCCACATTATGTAGTATTCTAGGATGGTATTGGATTGATATGTCATAATTATTGATGATATCTAACCATATTTATTTTCAAATATTATTCCCCTTATATGTGAATATATATTTGTGGCCATTATGATCAATATATATTTCACACTTCTCCCTAGAAAATAATTCCCCCATGTTGTCTATGTGAAGATTACAATCGTCAACTACAGCTCAATGATAGGATTTTTTTTATTATACATTTTTATTATACATGTGGTGTAGGATATTAATTCATCATTTTACATTCTTAAAAATCTTAATCCCTTTTATGATCCATCTTTCCAAACCAAAAAATGTTATATTGTTTTTATAAGTGTTATTAATTATGTAGTGATAAGCCTTTTTTTAAACTCTATGAAGATATATTCACATTCAATCAGCGAAAAAAAACGTTCTCCCTTCTATATTTTCATGGTTAGTTGATTTTAAAAATTAGAGAAGTTATTTAGAAATCACCAGTACTACCGTTCTAAACAAGGGAATATATGGATATATTTTATGGATTTTGACCATTCCCACTTATTAGTTATGTGATTACTTGAGTAGGGATAAGCCTCTATTTTTTAACTCTTTAAATAATTTTTCACATTCACTAGAGCATAAAAACAATTCACCCTCAAGATTAATCATGGTAATTGGGTTTATGAATTGTTATAATTTCATCACAAATCACCAGTAATACCCAGAAAGAATAGGGAATTGACAGATCTCTATTACAGATGATTGTTTGAGGGACTCATCAATTTCTATTATCTAGAAAGGGTCCAAAAATAATTCTTCACTAGTTATAAAATTCCCCAATAATAGAACATCCTATATAAAAAACACACATTTATTTTACGTATGATAAAGTATCTCCCATATCAATTACTTCAGAATTGTATTCAAGTGCTCATCATGCTCACCCTTGATCCTAGAGTTTATCAGAATATTATCTATACATACTACAATAAATATAGAGAGGTAATCTATTAAGACTAAATTTAAAAAGACTATTTTTTGATAATTAATTAATATGAAAATAGTCACTATGAAATTACAATATTCATACCTTTTCTAATTTATTTATTTGGTATATCATATTTTCTCACATTTAATTGGTGATATCATGACAAAATATCCAACTTATATAAATACATGGCACCACATAGTTGATTGAAAAATTCATATATTAGTGGAATGGTATAGTTGTTCATTTTTAAAATTTTTAGATCTAACACTAATCAATGGATAGGGGCATCGATAAATCCTTCTCCTTGATGATGAGGATTGGTGAACCCCATGTTGAAACACTATGGAATATAAATCCATTGTTCATAATTGCTTATATCTAATACATATATTATTACAAATTATTGTTGGCCATTATGTAATGTGTCATTGATATTAGAAAATGTCCTCGAATAAGTTCACTTGATAGCACAATATATCAATTATGAGTAAGAGAAATATATCATTCAAGGAACACATCTATGAATTCCCTCACAATGGGAATGACTTAAATCATGATTCTCCATATTATCTCATTAATTTTATCTACATATGAATTCTAAAAAAGGAATTATATCAACACTTGAGATGATGATTCTGAATGAGATTAATCCCCTTAAATACACATATAAATAACTGGATGATATATAGGAATATGATTGGTGGTATCATTTTCTCGATAATTGATATTGTCTTTATATAACGATAATCAATCCATTCCAAATATAGAATCAAACTTCACCAACAGAAGTATTACATAAATTATGTGTGGTTTAGAGAAAAATATTTATATAGGAGGTGTAATATACTTGGGATGAAATACTTTCCCTATTTTTTATTCTCACGGATAACTAAATATTTGTATTTTGAGGTTGTTTTTGAATATTTGTACAAAAATTTCAATATATGAATGAATTCGATGAACCATAATTATATAGTATGTTAACTTTTCTATATTTTATAACTAGTGTAATTATCACCACAACATTTTCAGGCTACACCTCAATAGAAGTTATCGAATAATAATTTCTATACTCTGTATGCTTTGTGTCTTATGATGAAAATTACCATCAGGAAATCTAGGTTAAGTTCCCTGAATTTTAATGTTCCCTTTCCCTCTACATTTAATATATTTATCTATGGGTGATTATCTCCATTACTCAACCACATATTCTTGATTCCTCATGCCTCTTTTATATTCAGTGGATTGGTGCAATTCTCTCTCTTATATGAATCATTACCACAATAATTTGATGAAATTACCATTATTCATATTCTACCTATTGTAAAAATAGAGTGGTCAGGTTTCTTTCTCCATTTTTCATTAGATTCAACATCATTAAACTCTATATTTTGTTTCTCATATCCATATCTTTGGGACTATTCTCCATACACCATTTCCACATTGATAGCACATTGAAAAAATTCTTCATAACTCTCAATGTACCGAATAGTTCTATCATTTTAAAGGTGTGGTTTTAAACAACTAAATAATATATAAATGTGTTTATCGTTGATGATAAAACCCCTAAGGAATTCAATTCCAAACATGTGAAATTTTCTTCATATGTTGTGATTGATTCACCTTCCATTATAATAATCATTAAAATTTTTGGTCATCCATTGTATGAAGAGTTCAAGTGATATAATTATTAAAAAAAATTCATAATGTCTTCCAAATCCATATCATTAATTTCATCCTTTCATATGGTGATCATGATTAATACCCATCATTTTTCTGCCTCTACATCTATATCCAATATAGATAGATTCACCTTCTACATCTTATTACAATTAATCACATAAAATATCTTCTCTATTGACTTGACTCGTTTTTCTATGAATAGTTGATTAGAAGAACCAATAAATATTGGTGGACGTTGATATATAAAATACTAAATATTTAGTTAATCCTACTTAGGTTAGTGTTGATATTCTACATTAAACATATTATTTTTCATATCTTGGTACATATGGGTACAAATCAGGATGAAATTTTAAACTCCAACTCCCAAGGAGTTATGGATGTTATTCAGAAAATCTCTGCGTTGTCCCTCACACATATTATTTTCAAGGTTTTTCATGATTACAACAATATTTTAAAATATAAAATGTTTGAAAAAATATTTCAATAATTCATGAATGGATAAATTAATCATTTATGAAAATAAAAATGGTGCAATATCTTTTGGGATCCGTTTGATTAGAATTTAAAAAAAACATTTACTCTTGGTCACATTAATATACCTAGTCTCATACTAATGGTATTATATATTGTACTCTAATAATAATTCATAAATTGTATAAATATTTCATTAATAACTACTATTTATTCCAGGATTTTTCTTCCATTAATATTACATAATTTTAAAGGAAAAAATATACTATTGTTAAATATTATGGAATAAAAAATTTACTATATTGGGAATGTTTACATATTAAAACATAAAAAATATTTAATTCCTTCTTCTGTAGATAAATTATGGACATCATTTAATCCTTATAATAAGTAGTAACCAAATAATAAACAAAAAATAATGGGGAGATCTAAAATCCAAGAAAGAAGATAGATAATAACATGAATCAATGTAAAATATGTGAGAATAATCATCATAACCATAACATAATCATGGGTTCATCATCATAATAAGGATTGGAAGGGTTAGATAAATTCATTTAATGTAGATGTTCATAAAAATTAAATATCATGTTTTACTAGTCAATTACCTTGCATAGTAGTGAACAAAACAACCATAAATAACTTATGATATTAAGCATAACATCATCATTGTGAAAAATATAGTATCATGTTCATTCATATTTCACATTATATAAAGGTAAATTCCCATTTCCCAATCCATTATAGCGCTATATAATTTGGAGTGCACCCATCCCAACATTACATTTTCAATATCATTCATGGTACATAATTTTGACATCAATCAAGGAGATAAATATTACCCATTTAATGGAATGTGTTACAAGATAATTCCATCAATCATACATTTATCAATAAAAGTTAGAGCGATTAAAATAAAAATTTAATAACTTACTCTTCATTAGAATCACCAACATTGAGCGAATAAGAAATGATATCAAGAGAACTAACAGATTTTTTTAAGAAAGGAGATTACATTTGGATAAATAGTTTCATTGATCAAAATATCAAATGAAAATATTTTTCATCCAATAAATGTTATAAAAAATAAAATTATATTTGAGCAATATTAAAAAAACTAAACATTAATAAAATTTACATAAAATAGGAATAACCGAATGAAATTAAATTGAGATTGAAAATTACCTTACCTTTAGTATGAATGCATTATTCACATAATATGCTGGATAATCAGAATATATTCATAAATAAATAATAATATATCCTTTAATACTTTTATATGATTCATTTTAATTCCATTATGTTTTAATGGACATTTTGATGACATAGAGGGTTCAATTTCATTGTTCGGGAGCTTTGGTTTTCTTGGTTTTCATGATATGTTCAATGGTATACATGTATATAAGATTAGGTAAAATGGGGATAATTTACCAGTAATGATATTATATGTTATTATTGAATTACAATATATTTAATTGTTCTCATATTTTATTTATTCTTCATATAAGATTTTTATTCATTAGATAAAATGTTAACAATAATCATTTATATTAATTTTGGTAGTTTCAAAATACAAAGAACAATTTTATCTTTATTTTTTTATTATAATGATTATATGCTAGTTTAGATGTCATGACCTGTCCCACGGGGCCCGTATCGTGACTACCCTATGCCCGCCTTCCTTAGGCCAGGGGCGGGCGACTAGCACCAAAGGCGTAATTTCCTAAAATCTAGGATGACATTGCATTTATAAAATGTACCACACACTACCAGAGTAGAAGGGTATGAAAAAACTAAGAAAATCTATATAACAAGTGTGATGAAAGTAAAAAGGTGCCATAAATACAAGCCGAACAAATAGGTACAACTACAACAGAAGAAATTACAATTGAAAAAGACAAATAGCTAAAAGGTGAAAGAATCTCCTCGATCATCCACTAGGATCGTCCTCTTGTTTCCAAGCTAATGGGTAATTACATATTTCCTCCTTGGCACTCTGTGTCTATCGGTCTGATTTGTGTGCCGTTATGTCAACTGTCCACCTCCAGGTACCATCCAGTCTTGGTGCTCTCAGCCTTCGTTAGTGTTGTCTGTCCTCTACATCCAACACAATGAGGTGCGGCCTATCCCGTGCAGGGGTGTGAACAACGATACTCAGTGGGGACCCCTAGACCCTCATGATCTACCAAAAATACAACAAGGATAAACCACAAAGAATCATTTCAATGGATAAACATTACATAGGTATATGCCTATACATATACCTAAGTTATCAAGTAACCCATCTCAATCATGATGAAAACACAAAGGTCATTGAATGAGCTGAAGCTAGGATTTTCTATTAATGATTTTGAAACCACTACTGCTAGATAACTCCTCCTATATTTAGTACAGTGGGCTTTTCACTACAACCAAGCACTTCCCACTAACCCTAGACTGCTAATCTACTCAACATATCAAGTATTGTGGGCATGCTGCTGCAACCAAGAACATCCCACCATGGGTCTGCCGCTACAACCAAGTGCTCCTCCACCATGGGACTACTTCTACAACCATGCTCTCTCCACTGGGCCATTCTAATCACTCCGAGTCGATCGATCAGTAGTCGTCAAGTCTCATCCATCTACTAGGTCTCTCCAATCTTCTCGCTCATCACCGGGAGGGTCTGATCCATGAGCCTCAAGATGATACACCAAGTGTCTCGAAGTATCACGTAGAAGTATCTCAATGAACCGCCTCATCATAGGTGTCTCAATGCACAGACGATGCGTCAATCGATCGCCCGGTCTTTGAGTTGTTGGCTTTTCCATTCCTAGGTCCCTGTTTGGTTTTAAGATAAAACCAACCCGACCATACTCTAATCTCATCCGAAATCCCATGTGGAGTATGCCAAAAGAACCGTCTCATCAAAACGAAACCAATGTAGTTGACGACACGTCAATCAGACGCTCGGTTCTTATGTTATAAGTGTTTCTGCTTTGAGAGCCCTATTGGTTTCGATATCGATTCAACCCGGCCTTTTTTTCTAAATTCGTCCAAAACTCACATAGAGTATCGCAAAATAGTCAATTCGTCGTGAGGGTCCAATTGCTGCAGACAACGTGTCGATCAGATGCACATTCGTGAAGTTATTCACATTTAAGTGAAACAGGCCTGCCCGTCAAGCCTAGTGGGCTGGCGGGTCGGCCCGTCCTGGCTCGGCAGGTCCGACCTGGCTAAGGTGTCGGCCCGACCCAAAAATGTGCAACCCAGTTTAGTGGGGCTTGGACAGACACATGGAAGGCATCCCAACCAATGCAAGGTCGCGGCCTGGTGCGGCCCGGCTGGCGCAGGCCCTCAACTTTTCGAACAGGCGGCGCTGAGTGGCACCGCCTTCCTATCCAGCCGGCTGAAGCAGGCCAGTCATCCGGGCACGAGTGGCCCATGGCCGCGGGCCGTGATCCCTCCGTCCTTGTGCCTATGAGTGTCACGGCTCCATCTGCCCGGCCGACCGATGAGTCGGCCGGTTCTTCCACTGGAGCGGCCCGCCCTGTGCGGGCTGTGGTTCTCCACAGCACGACGCCGTGGGGCACCACTATTCCACCAGCCTACCCGGGTATGGCCGACCGGTGCTTCTTCGGCTCAGCAGCCCACGGTTGCAGGTCGCAGTTCTTCCCCACGTGGCTGGTGCGTGGCCTCTGCCTTTTCTTGATTTTGGTTACTGTCGCCTCTCCTGACAAAGCTTCCATCACGAAATTTAACATGGATGAACAGAGGGTCGTCGGGCCATGTTTGTTCATCCCGCGCCCTCCGCGTTAAGCGATATCAATAGGCCAAAAAGGTTTCTATCATTCAAAAAGTATGAAGGTAAAAATTATTAAATTCAAATTATACAAACCCCCTACCTCAGTTTCCAGAGCAGAGCACATCAACGAGTCACGAAAGACAAGCATCGCGGAGGTCGGCCATTGTGGAAAATGGACATCGATTCCCTTGATGTCGGGGTGTTTCTAAAGTGAAGCATCGATGGAGAAATCCTTAGAGTTCTTCATCAGAGTTGTTCTTCGTTGAAGATCGTCATTCTTTCTAATTATCCAGATCTTTCCAAAGGTCCTCCCAACACAACAAGTGCAGATAAAATAATCTCAAAGGCAATTATTTTATTCACACATGAAATTAAAAAAACAAACTCTTTTATTAATTAATTGAAGAGTTCATTTTATTAATTGAAATGTGTTTAAAAAAATTAATAGGGAGAGAGGGAGGTGAAGAGATCAAAATAAAATGAGGAGTTGTCATAATAAATATAAGGGGTGTTAAAAGGGAGGTTTCAAGGGAGTTAAGGGGAGGTGATAAGTTAGGGGATCGTCTGGCCCCACCACATTTAGATATATTCTCCCATGGGATGTTAGGTGGGGTGTGGGACCCACCTCCAACTTCTTTTTGGAGGAAATAACTTCCACTTAAAATAAAATTGAAACACAACAATTTTATTTAATTCTTAATGAATCCCCAAAATTTAACTACACATACGACAAAATGCAACTGTAGTAAAGTTCCCCTTAAGTGAATATCGAAGCAACGAGTTCATCAGTGCCCTTAGATTTCAATTTTGAGCACCGGTTAAAAAGATAGGAAAACCTACACGTATGTTTATTAAATTTACACAAACAAAAAATTAGAAATTGATTTCAAGCACATCGGGCCTCGGAATCAGGCGCCCTTATAAACTGTGGACTCGTAATATTCCCAAAAAATTTATAAAAAATTTTCCATCAAATTTCGGGGTCTTTAAATTACCCCCACCTTAGAGATTTACATCCTGAGAAAGCTAAAACATACACTAGGGAAACATAATAGGGGACTGAGCACACATTTGTGCCTCCCGCTACCATGTGCTCTCTTGGAGGTTCCTGTGATGCCAGTGAACACCAACCCGAGGATTCGACCATTCACATAGGACCCAATCTTATTGATTCTCAATCTCTACTGGAACCTCCATTAATGTACCCCCATGGTCGATCATGTGTGACGGGTCATGCACGCATATCCAAAGCTGAGATACATGGATGAAGTCATGCAACTAATGCAACTGAGGTGGAAGGACCAGGCGGTAAGCCACCTCACCTACTCTGCTGAAGAATTGGAGGAGTGACTGTAGATATACTTCACTATCCCTATCTACAAAGGATATCATCAATGCGGAAAGATTCTACGTCACTTCTTCTGGTAGCTAAATGCCTGAACTCCAGCTGAGATCATCTAGGTACTACGTTCCCCTTCGGAGGAGTATAGACTATCTCGAAGTCATAGTCCTGGAGGAACTCAAGCCATCTCCGCTATCTCAGGTTATGGTTTTTTTTAGAGAAGATTCACCTGAGACTATTGAGATTGGAGTAAACCCTAAACCATTCACTCGATGATCTATGGGTGAGAGTAGCCAATTTAAACGATCTCATATACACCCTTCTTTGTCTACGATTTAGAATATCTGCTATGATATCTCCTCTGCCGAAAGAAGAAATCTGGTCTCATACCCTAGATGAAACACATCTTTTTCCTAATATAGTTAATCCTCAAATGAACTGTACAAATTCATGTTGTGGATGACGTCGTATGTCCTCGACACTACTACCAAGAAATCCAACTGTTAGTCTCGACTCCAAGGGTTGAGGCACAATTTCGGCATCAGTGTGTGGTCATTGGGTTTCCTCTAGTAGAAATCTCGAATGTGAGGGTCCGGTCAACAGTTTTAACTGGAACCCCTTCTATTAACCACAGAAAAATGAAGGAAAGAAAATGTCACAAGGATATGTGTCTTTTATTATTACAGCTCGAAGTACAAAAACACATAACAACCACACACAAACAACATCAATGAAGCTAGAAGAATCGAGAACAATGGCCTCCCTGCCTAGAACTAGTCTCTCTCCTATCCACCTGCTTCTAGTGATCCATAGTCATAGGCTTTAGCTTCTTGAAGTTGTGCTCTCCCATGTCAAACCATTCCATGTGGTCGGGTGGACCAACTGGTGGTGGTGGTGGAAACACCTCGAAGCATCGTCCACCACCAGCTGAATGACCAGCTCCTCTGCCTTGTTCTCCTGCTCCTTGCGGTTTGCCTCGATCAAACCTCTACCTCTTCCTGGGAGGTCTTTAATCTATCTACTGATTGACTGTATGGTGGGTCGAACAGTCACATTCCATGTCACCAAGCCCACCACAGGAGTAACATTGTCTTCTCCTGGTAAGTCGTTTTCCACATAGGGTGCCTCGCACACACAATATTGAGTCATGCGGTCGACCACCTGTGGGTCTGATCCTCTTGGACCCCTGTGACATCTGTCTACTTCTAGCTGCAAAAGACACTGCTGCATGTTGGCTAGTGGTGGGTCCCAATGTTGGGGACAGCTCAGAAAGTTAACTCTCCACAAATAGGGATCACTCTGACACCCCCGTCTGCGTTGGTATGCTGTGAGAGATAACTGAAGCTCTGATATCTCACCTGAGTCCCTACCCAATGGTCCGAGCCATGAAGAATGGGTCCCATACCATATCAGGGGAGTTGTGAGAGCAGTCAGTGAACCTTGATGGGTAGTGAGCAACACTCTTTCTGCCCTGCTGCAGAAGGAGTAGCTCTTGTATACGCACCGTTCGAAGGGTGGTTGGTACAAACGCCTCCCAGAACAGGCTCTCGAAGTATTCCTATAACAGTGTAGCCTCATCGTGCATCTGGAGTATCAGGCTCCACCATCTACCTGCTACTGGCTGAAGGAGGTTGGTAATAAGGATCACTAAAATGTCTGCTAGTGTCCCTACCAGTCTGAAGACTCTCTCCACAGCCTCCAGCCAATCCTCAGCTGCATGTAGGTTCGTCTCTCACCTAAACCCGGGTATCCCATAGTGATGGAACTCATGTTGTGTGCTCAAGCAGCATGCACTCTCTGCTGCTGGAGATGGTGGAATCAGTAGCCCAACGAGTGGTAGTACCACTGGTTTCTCTACTGGTGCCTCAACTAGAAGAGGGCCATGTAGTGGGGCCTTGTCACCCTACGGGATGTCAGTACATACAACTCTCGGGGCTCTAGCTGGTCTTCCGCAGGGTGGAATCCTAAAAGAAGAAGATGTGACATGGTCAAAAGACTATACCTGGTGACCTGACCTGGTATGAGTTGAATTTAAGGAAACTTTTTGAAAACACACACGCAATCTATGTTTTTGTGTATCGAGTCCGATGTCAGAAGTCAGGATCCTAGTGTATGGATACGTCGGCCGCCCGCACCAACACTAGACTCCCGGAAATGAAAACCACACATAGTACCCTTAACACTATTGCCTCACGAAAAATAAATATTAGAGTTCTATGTTCTACGGTAGAACCGACTCCTCAGATTGAAATTTGTCACGACCCGTCCCCCGGGGCCCATATCATGACTACCCCAGGCCCGCCTTCCTTAGGGCAGGGGCTGGCGATTAGCACCAAAGGCATAATTCCCTAAAATCACGGAAGGAATTGGATTTATAAAATGTATCCCACACTACCATAGTTCAAGTAGAATCATACACTAAAAATAGCTATATAACAAGTGTGATTAAAGTACAATGGTGACAGAAATACAGGCCCAACAAAAAGGTACAACAACAACTGAAGAAAGTACATCTAAAAAAGACAAATAGCTCAAAGGTGAAAGAAGCTCCTGGATCATCCTACAGGATCGTCCTTTGGATTCCTACCTGATGGGTAGGTATGGATATCCTCCTCAGCACTCTGAGTCAATCGGTCTGCTCCGTGTGCCGTCACGCCGAGTGTCCACCTCCGGGTACCATCCAGTCCTAGCTCACTTGCCCTTCATCAGTATTGTCCATCATCTGCATTGAACACAATGAGGTCCGGGCATAACCCATGCAGGGGTTAGTATAATGATACTCATTAGGGACCCCAATACCCTCATGGTCTCACAGATATACAAGAAGGATAAACCACAAAGTATGATTTCAAAGGATAACCATTACTTAGGTATATACCCATACATATACCTAATTTATCATGTATCCCATCTCAATCATGAGTAAAGCACAAAGGACATTGAATCAGCTCAAACCATGATTTTTTATTAATGATTTCCAAACCATGGCTGCTAGAGAACTACTCCTCTATCAAGTACAGTGGGAATGCCGCTACAAACAAGCACTTCCCACTAACCATGGACTGCTAATGTAATGCAAATATCGAGTACTAATGCCATGCTATTAAATCCAAGCACTTCCCACCATGGGTATGCCGCTACAACCATGTGCTCCTCTGATGTGGGTCTTCTCCTATAACCATTCGCTCCCCACTAGGCCATCTTAATCACTCCTAGTTGATCAAAGAGCAGTCGTCATGTCTCAGTCAGCTACTAGGTCTCTGCAATCTGCTGGCTCATCCCCAGGAGGGTCCAATCCATGAGCCTCAAGATGATACTAAATGTGTCATGAAGTTTCATGTAGAAGAATCTCAAAGGACGACTTTGTCATAGGGGTCTCAATGCAACAGACGACGCGTCAATCAGATGCATGGTCTGTGGGTTATTGGTTTTTCTGTTCTAGGGGCTCGGTTGGTTTTTAAGCTGTAACCAACCCATCCATACACCAATATAATACTAAATCCCATTTGTTGTGTGGAAAATGAACCGAATAATAAAAATGAAACCAACGTAGTTGACGACATGTTAATTGGACGTCTGGTCCTTAAGTTATAAGTGTATCTGCTTTGAGGGCCTGGTTGGTTTGGGTATCGAACCAACCTGGCCATTTTTCAAAACTCATCCAAAACTCCCGTAGAGTATCACAAAAGTACCGATTCGTCGCGAGCATCCCAGTGCCACAAACGGCATGTCGGTCGGACTCACAGTCGACAATTTATTCCCATTTAAGTGAAACGGGCCCGACCCGTCATGCCAGGTGGGTGGCGGGTCGTCCCATCCTAGCTCGGCAGGTCCGACCCGTATATGGGGTCAGTCCGACCCAAAAATGTGCGGCCCGGTCAAGTGGGGCCCAGGCCGACATGTGGCAGGCAGCCCGACCTGTCTGGTACAGCCCGCGGCTCGGCCAGCTGGCCAAGCTTGTGCGGGGGGTTGCGGCCCCCCGACTTTTTGAATTAGTAGTGACGCCATCCTAATGGACCTGCCGAAGTCGGCCAGTCTTCCCGGTACGAGCAGCCCTCTGCTTTGGGACTCGAGCCCTCCACCACGGGGCCTATGAGCGATACAGTTCCTTCTGCCCAGCTGGCCGACGAGCCACCCGGTTCTTCCGCCAGAGCGGTTTTCCCTGTGCAGGCTGCGTTTCTTCGCAGCGCGGCCCCGTGTAGCGCCGTGGTTCCACAAGCCTGACCAGCTATGGCCAGTAGGTCCTTATTCGGCGGAGCGACCAGCGATTGCGGGCCTCGGTTCGTCTACACTTGGCTGGCATGTGTCGGCCTCCTTCGCTCGATTCCTGTTACCGTCGCCTCTCCTGACACCACATCCGTCACCAAATTAAATGTGAATCAATGGAGGGTTGTCAGGTTGTGTTTGTTCTACCCATTCCCTCCACATTAGGTGATATCCAGAGGCCAAAACGATCGCTAGCATTCAACAATTACGAAGGTATAATTTATTCATTTTAAATTATACAAACCCCCTACCTCAATTTCAATAGAGGAGCACCTCAAATATTCGTGGAAGACAAGAATCGCAGAGGTAGGGCATCATATAAAACAGACGTCGATTCCATTTACATTGGGGTGTGTCTGAAGGGAAGTGTCGATGGAGAAATCCTTCACGTTCTTTTTCGGAATTATTCTTCGTTGAATAACGGCGTTCTCTCTAATTCTCCAGAGCTTTCCTAAGGTCCCCCCAACACAACATATTCCCAGAAAATATTATCTAAGGCTATAATTATATTCACACATGCAATTCAAAAATAATACTCTTTAATTAATTAATTGACGAGTTCATTTAATTAATTTAAATGTGTTGGAAAAATTTAATACGGAGAGAGGGAGGTGATGAGATCACAATAAAAAGGGGAGTTGTCATAATAAATATAAGGGGAGTTAAATTGGCGGTTTCAAGGGAGTGGTGGGGAGGTGATAGGTTAGGCGCTCGTGTGGGCCCCACAACCCTAAGTTATATTCTCCCATGAGAGGTTAGGTGGGGTGTGGTCCCACCTCAAAATTCATTTTAGTGGGAATAACATCCACATAAATTAAAATTATAACACATCAATTTTATTTAGGTCTTAATGAATCCCCAATTTTAACTATAACATACGACAAAATGAATCTTCGGTAATGGTCCCCTTAAGCGAATACCGACGATGCATGTTCATTGGTGCCCTCAGATTTCAATTCCAAGCAAATGTACGAAGGATTAGAAAACCCGCATGTATGTTTTCTGAACGTACCCGAACAAAACTACAGAAATTGATTCCAAACACACCGGGCCTCGGAATCAGGCACCATCAGAAACAGCGAACTCGTAAAATTCCAAAGAATTTTAGATACAAATTTCCTTGAAATATACGGGTCATTACATTAGGAACATAAAAAATTTATTAGATAGATTATATAATAATTATCAACAATTATAATGGTTTTTAGACAATCTAGGAAAGAAAAAAAATAAAATGGAAATATATTATCCATGATATGGAATAAACGACACCTTGCAGGGAACACGTCCATTTTTAGAATATATGCGATTGTAAAAGTGTATTTAAGGAAGATTATTCCATTAACATAACAATATTACAGTATATTTATTATTCATGAGTCATAGTTCAACATTGATAAGTGGAGTTTATGATGAAATAAGAACATCAATGAACATGAAAATAAATTGAAATGTAATATAATAGATTTTACATCTTGAAATATTCTCCTTGAGAACATTCATATGGAAATTTTATATGTTTTTCTAGACCTAATACTCATGGATGGATGTCATCTTCTGGGGATTTATATTGTGTAAAATTGGAATATCTTAAAGGATAGGAAGATGTGAGTAGAAGAGGTTGTGGTGGTGGTAATTATAGTGGAAGAGAGGTGTTTTTTACTATTTTTTTCTTTAGTTGGTTATATTGGCTCAAAAAATGAAGAGTTCAAACCTTATCATTAAAAATAATAATGTAAAGAAAAATATTTAGTTATTTTTGGAATAAATCATCTAATCATCATGCATGTCGCAATAATTTATTAATTTGTTAAATGGTGTAAATTACAGTATTTCACTATTGACAAAAAATATGATATCTTTAAAAAATTCCAAAAAAACCACCCTATCAATTTTATGATGTGATAATTTTAAAAATTAACTCCATTTTTTGAAATACATTTCTAAATATGATAGATTTATTTAATTAAAATCACCATTTATTCGAAAAATGTTAATTTTATAATTATAATAGTTTTATTAAAAATTTAAAAATAAAATAAGGTATCATAAATATATCTTATAATAATAATAATAATAATAATTTATGAATAAATTTTATGAAGAAAAATTTCCATCTAAATATTTATATTAATTATATAATTTTAATTAAATATATATAACTTATATAAGTACCATTACATAATTTACCATCATTAAAACAATTGTCATAAATTATTACTCTGAGTGTAATGATTATAAATGGTATAGATTCTTTTAATTTATTTATTTTGTACATTATATTATAGGATCTGATAATTACCATAAATTAAATGATATTAACAATTTCCTCATTTCAGTACAGAACATATCTTTACAATTTCTCCAAATATATCTTGAGATTTTCAAATTTTAAATGGTAGTAAGTTCCATTAAAATCTATGAACAAAAGAAATTAATTTAATTATGTAATTTACATTATTATTCCTAATACTAGACTAAAATAATTTTATTATGATAATAAATTCTATAATCCAAGAAAAATACATTTTTTCATGGATTTTACATTTAGTAGATATTATATCACATTCTTGTTGGTTGAAATCATTGTAGAACCTTGATTCTGTAAACCCTAGACATCAAATTCATCCACAATGTCACTAATATAAATAGGATAATAAGTTATAATTTCCCCTAATGGGCTAACATTTATTTTAATAATTAATTAAATATCCTCTATAATCACCACAAAATGAATAAATATCTTCTAAATAATTATAAAACACTATTTCACTATTAATCACTACATTCCAGTTTCAATAGTGCATTTAAAATGCTAATCAAGCGACCCAAAAAAAAATTTATAAATCTTAATTTTTTAATAAAAAATAATGTATTTAATTATGTTTCCCATTATTTACCCAAAATTCTAGAACAGAAACTTCCTTTAAAATGAAATAAATGAAAATTAAACATTTCGTATTGAATCAATTTATGTTATATGCACACATTAAAATGAATTTCTATGTGATTACCCATAAACTTACATCCTCCACATTTTAAAACATATCATCATTGAAATGAAAAAAAATAAAATTTGTCCCCACATAATCCATCTGAGTTGAATAATCTCACAACACCATTTTCATCTAATAAAAGTAATAAAATGAACAAAACTATAGATGAATAGAACTACCCATACTACCTTCCAAAAACTCAATAGAGACTAAGAAAACATTTCTCTTGATGTAGATAGCCACATAAATAGTTTAATTAAAGGTAATTCTATATAAATAATATGTATATATATATATTAGCATAACATTTCTCATATATATGATCAAGATAAAAAATATCCATCCCATGAATAAAACTACATGGTAATATAATATAACATTTTGGAAAAAAGACACCATAAAGTATTCAAATAAATGAATTTATGATATATTTTTCATCATTTACACATTACATTATACAATCTCAACCTAATATATTATATCCTTCAAAAAGTTACCACTCAACCTAGTAAAGGCCATTAATACCTCTAATTTTATTAAATATGTTAAGGATTTTTAAATAACTCATTCTTTAATAACCAAAATAATCATCTCAATAATCTGTACTGATGAGATGATAAGGAACTCATGATTGACTCAACCCTATTGGTGATTGTATTGAAATAACTACATATTAATTTAACCATAATATCTAATTGAACAAACGAATAATAAAATCCCAAAATCAATCCCTATGATGGCTATGATTAACATAAATTTCATAATATATTAAAAAATATTTGTTGAATTTTTTTGATCAATTAAATTGTTTACGTCAATAATTAATAATATATCCTTACAAATTAAATTGTTCTGTACATCACATCCATTTTAATTCAGGAAATGAATTACTAAAATCATGGTTCATTTCCTAAGGAAAATATACTATCATCTAAACATTATCTCAATCCATGGTAAAACCCCAGACAACCAAATAACACTTCATAATACAATAATTTTTTATCTCTTGAAATAAGCACCTTCTAATAGATCATATTTGGACTCTATTGCATTCATGTCAGTAGTGAAGGAAAACTATACCATCTATTCTATAAATAGGAAAAAATTTACAAGGAAAAGTTTTCATACTATATCATTGAATTCCCAATAAGGGGTAAACAATAATCATTTTTCTTATCAATGGATTTCAGACAAATACTAAATGATCATGATATTATAATGGCATCATAAATTATGAATACCTATAGGATTTATACATCATCATAAATAATTCAAATAAGATTCCTAAATTCCTGTAGAACGGTTAGATCAACTCATCATCTATGTTCTATATAATTTAATGAAAGGTTTTTTATTTTATACGTATCCATTAATTCAATCATTGAACATAATTGTTTATTGTTTATTAGGTTCCACTTCACTATATACAGTGTGGGATGTCATATTTATAATCAAATTTCCCCTATCGGTCTTCTTTAGACTTCATATATAACATGAATATTATGGAGAACCCCTAATGAATTTCTATAATATTTGACATCAATTTTCTACATAACATGTAAATTTATTGTTAGTAACTTATTGGAAATAGAAGACGTGCCCAAATAGAAAATAAATCCTTATATTGAATGACAACTCATTATAGTATTTTCCATTATGGAGTCCCATTTTTTAAAAAGTCAGAATAAATTCTTTATTTACATTTATTCAAATAAATACATTTCTATATAATCAATGAAAGTTACCATTAGTTAAATATTTATTCTAATATACACTCACCTAAATTATATGTCCCAACTCTGATTATTTATCTGTTTTTATAAACATTTCTTGAGGATTCGTCAATATCAAAAAACCCATTTGTGGAAATTATAAATTAAAAACATGATGGTATACAAGATGAAATTACATAAAATTCCATAAATTCTTTGGTTATATTATAATAATTTAGTCAATATAATAATAAAATATTAACATTAATGAGAGTATCTTGTAACAATATGATTTTATCTTCGTTTTCTTCGGTAATCAATATATATTATTCGGAAGACTACAATATGAGTCTACTTTGGTCCATAAAAATCATCATTTGGATCCATTCCATATGTATTTAACTAATTAATATATTATAACCCTCTCTAATTTTATTATATTCACAAAATAACATATAATTCAGAATTTTTCAAACCACTTTTCTCAAATAATGCATCTCATCCTAAATCTCATAGAAATGGATATGGATGCATATATACATCTATCCAGCATTTCCCGCACCAATTATATGTGGTTGTTATAAAATAAAATCATGATATTAATAAAAAATTACCTAGATCCATATGAGTTATGATCCCAAATTTATATTCTTAGTTTCAATATAAATGTTCTAGTCATTTTTTCTCAACATTAATAAAGATAAAAATACAACAAATACAACATTAATTTTAAAAACATATATTATGATCATGTGTAATTGAGATCCTTAGGAAGACTATATTGAAACTATCCCAAAAAAAATTCATTCACCTACACTAGGTCAAGGATTATTTATCCTCATAGAGGAATCTAAATAACATGGTAGTAATTAATTATATATAAACCATTCACCAACTATTATAAATTATTAGCTTATTTAAAAGAAAAAATCTACAACTGAATAATGTATTATATGAATAAATAAAATAAAATTCCGCAATGTTTTGAAATGAATTATATCAGTTGTCAAGAACAACCATCACAAAATTATTAAATTACATCCCTAATATTTTTGTCAATATTTTTCATCATTATATTATATTTCACTAGACATATTTTTAAATTTTCAACCATATCCTAACTCCACATTTATCCATCCTCCATTTCAATAAATATATATATACATAAGATGTAAGACCAAAAATTTTCCATGAATGGTTTGGTATAATAAATACTTTAATAGAGATCCCAAGTAGTAATCCAACCCCATTAATATATAATGTATAATAAAATCAATAAAATTTAATTTCTAAAAATTTCATTGGTTAGTTTACATCATTAATAGGATAAACCATGATTCAATATGGTCATTTTAACTCATATTTCACCTTAATTGTTATTTATTGATTAATTGTTTTTCCAAAAATTAATTATAATCAAATCTCACAACCCATAATTTTATTCTTATAAAATAATTCACCATGGATGTATATATCTTGTGATAATTAGGAAATTATAAATCAACACCTATCTGAAGATATCATGATGGAATACATGTCTCCCAAAATCATAATAATTTTAAAAGAAACAAAGAAAATATTTTCAGTGGAAAGTCATATATATAGGCAATTATTGAATACATTTCCATGGATAAGACAAAATAATCATCATTAGTGACAAATATGTATAAAATAAAACTATGGGAAATAAAAATATTTAATTAAATTATTCCATATTTGGTCCCCGCTAAATATAGAAACAATGAGTGTATTAGAGATAGTATTTAGTGCATAAAATCCCCCATATGATCAAAAATGTGGGTGATAATTGATGTTTATAATATGGTAAGTTTCATTCTTCCAAATTATTGTTTTTATATAGGTGGAATTGCATAGATTCACATATTATATCCTTGGTGTTTTGTTATCTGGGATACTAGAGTCTTTAATCATCTATATCTATCCTGCATAAATGTTATTATTGGAATTAATAACCCCCAAAAAAATTCAGGAAATAGATGAACTATATTTAATCAAAGTTGTTTTGGGAATATAAATAAGTACAATTATTTTTCCTCATTGCTATGTACCCAGTTTTTTTTTGTGAGAAATATTATAGTAAAATTCATTTCATTTCAACCATAGATAGTGTGTGGGTATAATGTAAATCTACCACCAAACCATATTTCAATTGATATCCATATTACATATGTTGTATCACATAATCATGTCAATGTGTACATATACTCAATAACATCTACCAAAATCTTGTATCTTATAATTTGTCATGACATACATATCGAGTAAGAAACAATAGACTACAATATCCACATCAAATCATACTTTATATACATTAACTATGTATTTTTTTAAGATTTATTTATGGCCACATTAAATGGGTGCAATGGGAACCCAAAAAATATTCATAAAAAGTGAAAATCACCCAACACAATGTCACTAATTCAATAGAAAAATACACGAATTCAAAATATGAAATGAAAAATTCACATAACCAAAAAGTATTTGAAACCAGATAACTATTTATTTCACTTGATTTCCATTATATCATCAAAGACAATCTTGAAAATAATTAGTGAAAATCTATAAATATCAATGTTCATTTCATAATTTCCTATTGACTGTGATAACATTAACCTACTAGATGCCATATATCATAATAAATAATACTATTCTCCATGCCATTATGAGATAGCACAACATCTTTTATGATTCTTAAAATCATCATATCATCTTCTATTATCATTATTAATTCAATAAATAATAGTGTTATTTGGAATATTGGATTAGAACTTCATATCATGGTATCTACCACTATCATAAAAATTAATTATAAATGTGTTTTGTCAACCAACTAATGTTACACCAGTTCCCTCCAAAAGAATTATCATTGAACACATGTATAATAAATATAATTATTTTACTACCTTAACACCTAATTATTTTGAAAACATTCATTATTATATTTTCAGAAATTAACTTTATTAATAAATAACATTCAATTACATTGTAATTAGATCACATAATCAGAGATAATATCAATAATCATAGTTATATAAATCATTCAATTTAATTAATAATACTCAATTTCAGCCACTATTATGAATCACATGAAATCCATTCAAATTATGAAATATTTATTAGTAAATATTTTATTTCATTCAAAAATATTCATTTATTTCATTTTATCATCTCAACATTCATTTTTCATTAAAATACATTTATATTTGGACATATTTCATGTTATCACTTGTTCTTTCACCTAAGTATTTAGATCAAATAATTCACACTTTATTCAATATCCCAATTCCATTACCATATTTAAATTCATTCCAATTCATTATTACTATAAATTAAATTAATATATACAGAAATCATAGATTTATTTATTTCATAATTAATTGATAACCTCAGTAAGAGTTATAATTTTTTATAAATAAGTAAATTTTAAAAAAAAATTATTCCATTTTCTATAAAAATGTTTAATACTATTGTTTTTAATTATATAGTACATTTAGTTCCATCAAATACAAAAGTTTACATTCCATTATATTATTTTACAAGTGATTATTATAATTTTTTCAGGACAAGTTAAATTATTAATTTTTTTAATCTTATTTTTTCTGGATAATTGCATTTTTTGACAGTAAATTCATCAATTAAAAAATCTCAAATAAACTAATACCTGGTTATAATAGTTTCTACATAGAAAAATAAGTCAAAATTAATTTTTGGGGACTATTTTGGATCATCCACCCACATAACCTAGTTTATTAAAATTTGGGACTTTTCACATTGGATCCATACATGACAATATATGTGGTCTAATATGTTACCCTCTCTACATGATTAGAATATAAACAATATACAGATCAGATAGACAATGATTACCCTCCATGTGCAATGGGTAACTGAGAGTATTTGATTGTTAGTCATTTGATTGAATCAATAAATGGTCCTATGGAGATATTACATTAGAAATCCTTGAACCAACTGCATTCCATACATTCAAACTAATTTCATGATTAAACATTTCTCAAGTGGTGTCATTCTAACATCCTATATATGGATGGACCAAACATGTCATCTAAAATATATTACCTAAATTAAAATTCAACATCAAATCTCAAAATTTTGTTATCAGAAACACCAAACCTTCTCATGAACTGTCACTTCACTATCTGCGTTCTATGTTTCGATAAGTATTGAAAATAAAGTTATAATACACAAATTGAATCTATGGGTAATTTTTTTCACATATTTCTAGGTCAAGGATATTTATACCATGATTAGAAATCAATTTTTCGTTAAATTATAATGGCTATTTTTTATATTTTGAAAAGAAATATCTATTTTTTTACAAATAAAATAGCTAATTTAGGTGACAAAAAAGTGTTTAGATTGAACTCCTCAAGGGATTTCCAAATATATATTAAATAGTATATGATTCATTCAAATCATATGTTTTTAAATTTAACATCATTAAATTTACCCTAATGTTATCGAGGATCCATGAATAAGAATACAAAAAATTCAATGGTTTTTTATATAAAATCTTCAGGTCAATATAATATTTAATATTAAATGATTTAATATTATTTTAAAAACAAATAATTTTTATGGTGTTCATTATCATTATTTGATTTTTTTGGTTGAGGATAAACTCATGTCAATGTGGTCTTGGAAAAAAATACTTTGCATAATATCTGGATTATATAATGGGAAGAGCCCCTAATATTTTTGAATTTCTTAGAGTGCTTTGACCATAGAGTTTTGAAGTCAGATACAATGAGTTAAACCATGTCATGGTAGTTTTCTATGGGACTTCTGTTGGAACACAGGTGAAACACCACCTTGTTGGGATAGTAGAGACCCAAACTCAAAAAACCCATTGGGTGTGACCCCTACCATTGTTATTGGGAATTTTTTTCTTACATAGAAGAGTACCTTCTCATGGTGCCCAGGAAAATTTCTCTTAGATTCCCATTCTATTTTTTTTAACTTGTGAAATAAAATTTATACATCACATTCAATTTATGTTTTTACTCTGATATTTTTGTATCCTCTCATATCATACATCTATCCATATATCATTTGTTTTCTCCCCAACACTATTTTTCTATAATAATCTCCCCTTTTACTCTATCCAACTAGATTGGATGCCTGCTTTCCAGTTTCCCACAACCTCTTTTTCTTTATTCAATATCAATTGAATTCACAGTCCCTTGGAAACCCTATAACCCATTTGGTATGAATTATGGATTATATTTTGTTCTTTTCAATGAAAATTTAATTTTTGGGTCTTTTTTTGGTTTTTTAAAAGGTCGAATTTACATTCATCATCAATGGTAATGCATTTTGTTTTTTTGATACCATGATTTTGAATCGTGTTTCTATAAAATATATCATATTTAATATGTCTGGAGATGTTTGAGTTTTTTTCTACATTATAATGAAATTAAATTTAAAAATGATATCTATTATTGGTGGTCAATTTGTTTTTCTGTGTTTTCATACTTAAAAAGAAGATGATTCTTATTTTTTAAAAAAAATGTTAAACATTGATTTATTGGAAATTTTCTCCATTATGAAAAAATTAATAATTTTATATTAAAATTTAATAAGGATTTTAAAAATAGGTTCATAGAAAAATATACTCTTGAAAGAAGTTATTTAATGATCTAAAGAAGACATTTCCAAATTGGGATAGTGTTATAATGATAAAAAATGTTATTTTATGTCACACATTCATAACGTCTATTAAAATGATGATTCTTATTATTTATTGGCTTCTAAAATGATTTCAATGTTTTTTGAAAAATTTATTTTCAAAAAGTATTTTGTTGTGATATTTTAAATGATATAAATAATATTAAAATCACGTTTCTTTTGAATTTCCGTTTAGGATGTTTGAAAATAATGTTTTTATGATTATGAGACCCTCCTTAGAACCAGTTATTTTACGAGTTAAAAATATTATAAATTGAAGTTTGATATTATCATTTATCGAATGATATGTCAGGATTCAACATGGATAACATGGAAAAGTGATATTTCTTATGATGTTGTTTGCAGTGAAATGTGGTAAATTTAAAAATTATTTATGTTTTTTATTTATGGTGATGTACTCATACCTCATGGTTTTTTCAACATAATTGTTTGATATAATTTGATCCTATGTAGCTATATAGAATGAATAGATTTTTGATATGATATCTTCTTATGCACAAGATAACTAAAATCATTATAATGTTTTACCCATTTAGTTGTTATTTTTATTTTACTAAACATCTCAAATGGGTTCCAAAAAAGATGCAGTTTCACCTATAGTCATCATTAGTATTTCACCAATAAATTATTATAATATTCATGATAAATCCATTATATTCTACCAAGAATCTTGTTTCCTAGTAGGAAATCATTAGTAAATTCCATTTCAAGTCTTTTTTATTTCCAATAGTCTTTGTTTAATAATATGAAACAATCATCTAGTTATTGATATTTTATTATTCTATATACATTTCATGGTAACCATGATAAATGAATTTTATTATCCTTTTTTATATTTACTTCAATCAAAATTTATATATAATTTGTGTACTGTGGTTTATAAAAAATTGTGAAAATAAATTTATAAATATAATTTGGGAAATGATAATTTTTTGGAAATGTGGTAATATAACTGGCTTTTGATTGTTATATTTTAAAATCCCTCTCTTCATGTTTTAAAGGTACATTTAAATAAAATATTTTTATTATTTCATGGGTTTCATATTTTTTATATTCAAATTGAAATGCCCTATTTTTTAGTAAGATTGTTTTTTGTTATCAAAAAGGAAATATATATACTACATTCATTTTTTATGATTTCTTATTTAAAAGTGAAAACCAATTATTTATTGTACTATGATATTATAATTTATGGTAGTTCTGAGATTGATATGTCTTAATATTCATGATGAGATCATACATGGAATGTTTCACACCCACTCCACGTGAAAAACATTCAAATTCACCAAATACAATATTTTTGGTTTCGATGTGAGAAACACAAACCTGCAAAACACCCTTTGACATAATAGGAGATTACCAAAGATAAAAATACATATATTTCACATAATTTTCATAAATTAGACTATTTATATCATTATAATAACCCAATTCTATGATAAATTGTTTATTATCATTGATGATTAGATAAATATTAAATTTAAAAAAAACATTTTTCAATGTTTATTTATAATTTAGCCACAATATACTCCCTTTTTGATTATTCATAGGGTATACTCAACATCATAACCTATGGAATATTAAAATATTGAAATGGTGAGATAAAAAATCTAATAAATAAAACAGTCATCTATATTTACATGGGTTTGATCACAAACATAATATAAAACATTAGAATGGGGTAAATGTACTATTAACAACAACATGTTACAATAATATGTTTCCTTAATCCATGGTTGTGCAATAAATTTTATGAAATTAAGGAACATATACCAAGGAATATAAATTTGAGATAATAATAGAATCATGAATACAAGGAATATTAGAATACTGGAATGTTAGGATATGTTCATTTATATATATAAATGTATTAACACCATAAAACATTTAATAATATAAATATGTTAGGACTCACTTCCAATAAAAAATGTGTTATTAGGATAATTAACAATTCACCATTGTCAAGGACTACATCCAAGACAACAAAACATAATGTTTTAAGGATAACTAGAAAACCATTAAATTCAAGGATATCTAGAAACAAATTATATTATAGTGTCCATAGGATAATAAAATATTAACCAATGTCAAGGATCACTACCAAAATGAGGTAAAATAATTTTATTATGTTTATCTCTCATGCACCATTGTTAAGGATCGCTTTTTAGACTATATGTTAAAGTGTGATTTTCCAAACCATTCATGTGTTATACTTGATTTCTCATTATATATAAGTGTTATCAAATTCATTGATGTTCATTTATAAAAATCCATTTCTATTCATATAATGTACATGTATATGTTTTATACAAGATGAAAATAAATGTTACAGTAAATTATAAGGATGATAAAACCATTGAAAAAGAGGTGGGATACATAATTTTATATTTAGGAATATCAAATGAATTTATCATATGTATTCTTTGGATAATATGGGAATAAATTATTTTGTATGTTCATATTTGAAAGGGAACCAAGGGTACTAATCATGTATTTAAAATGATGTAAAATTCATGATGTGGATTAGATAAAGAAAAATATGAAACAAACCAATTATATAGTTTTTTTCAAAATGGGAAAATGATAATATAAGGATTGAAATGATCATATTAATTAAATTTAGAATATAATTGGAAACAAATAAAAAAAATATGGGTTTTGAAATAAATTCATCATTAAAAATTCATGATAGAAGTGGTACTTGATATGAAATAATAAATTGTAAAGTTCATTTAAAAAATATTTCTTAGAAAAATAAATAATGATGGGAATTTAAAACATGTATTACTCTAAAAAATAAAAGGTAAATTAAACAATTAATATATGTGAATAACATAGATAAAAAATATGGACGAAATAGATGGTATGAATATAGGGAAAAATGGTGAAAAAAGGATATGTCAAACCCATAAATTATTAGGTGGGGGGTCAAAAGATAATTTACCTTGGGTGTAGATTCAATTTTATAATGCACATAAAATACTCTCATGTTTGATTTTATTCTTTGGGTAACACCTTTATGATCCATAAATTCGTATTTCGAATTGAATAAGGCTTCCGGGCCTTGTGGAGTGTTTTTAGGTGAGGTTATTATGGTGTTTTGGTTAATAATAATATTTAGGCTGATTGAAGAAATGTTGTGGTGAAGGGAGGCATTTATATGTATGAGTAGTTGCCTTTTTGTTACTATAAATGTAATTCCACTATTTAATGTCCAAAAATACCCAATAATGTGAAATAATGGAGTGTGAAGTGGTATGGTCATGATACCTCTCACTCACTAATTTAAAAGTAATGTTTTCAAAATGGATTAGGATCTATACCATTGTTTATAACCATTATAAAATAATTTCACATTAATGAGAAAAATATGTTATCCTATGTATTTTAAAATCATTAATAAAAATATACCATATTATTTATTTTGGACATAGTTCTTGAAAATATGAATTCATTTTTTTAAAATAATATATTAAAATGGGATAAAATTAAATTTTATATTTTTCACACAAAACGCATAAAACACATTTTTTATAAAGTGTTTTTAAAGAATAAAAATACTTTTATTGATAAAGATATAAATTTTATAATATCCATGTAATTAATAATATTATTTATTTTTAATATATTATCTATATAGCTTATAAACAAAACCAGGAATGTGAACCACCTTATCTGGATCACTTATCCATGGAGAATGACTGCCATAGAGACCTCATGCATGAACTCCTATATTCAAGAGGCAACCAACTAGTGGTTACGTACTAAGAAGAAACATTGTGATACCAATACAACAATAATATATAAAATATATTAGTATATAATTATTGATGTATTAATCAATTCTGTTCACAAAAATAAAATATTAGTGAAATAAAAAAAGAACATCCAAGTGTATAAAATATGATAAACAACACCAGTACTCCAACAGTAGAAGGATCCCCACATAAAATCCCCAACCCTCTATGGATTAGCTATTATTAACAAGGTATGGTCGTTTAAAACATTTTACTACTTAAAAAACACATATTACACCTATCATTATGTTAATAACCTCATAAAACCCCCCCAAAAAGTTCATATGTATTCAGTGAGGTCTATGAAATCACACATAACCTCCATATAGTTTAATGGTATGTCATAGTCAATCACACCAGATCACCCAAAAAACTCTATGGAGGCCACATAAAAATACATTCTCCCTCCTATAATTTATATTGGGAAGATACATTCATGAACACTATTTCATATTAATATAAAAAGGCTAGTCCATAAACAACAATAATTCACAATAATAACCTATAAAAAAGGTAACACATGAATGTGAAACTCATCCAACAACAACCAGATATGAGGACTTTCTCTTAATAGAAATCACATGAGATAGACCGAAAAATATATCGCATGGTCATCCTCACCTAAAAATTCACCCTTCTACATATTTCATATGGCTATCCCCCATAAAATTAATACCATAAACCTATTCTGACATCAATACATTGAGATATCAAAAGAAAACACCACCAAAGATCATTATAAATTTACCAAATCTATTATATCCATTTAAAATAAAAACAGTATATTTCAATGTCACTTTACCTACATTTTAAACAACACCATTATACCATACAAAAGTTTCATATTATTTATTTTAAGGGAAAAAACTAAATTAAATTTTATACTTGATCTCTAATATAATTTAACCCTTCTGCACTCAATAAAACCAATCCCAACCAACCCATTCGAATATTAAATTCCTACGAAGATATATATATTCAAATAAACAAGATCAATATAACATTCACCACTTTTGGGAATATAAATGTACAGACCCAAAGCTTGACGTACATAAATATTACATTACTTTTGTAGAATACTTAATACATAACGAAAACAGACACACAAGGACCGTAATAGCTTAGTGTCTTTGAAAACTCAGAAAAATAATCTTCTAATCGTGATGAAAGATCTTCAAAATCTCCAATAATGATCTTCTCCTTTTTTTTCTTTACCTAAATTCTTTTTTTAATCCTGGGGGAAAAGAAAACATATAAAGGGTGAGCTCAAATGCTCAGTAAGGGTAAGAATGGAGAAAATAAAACATACCATATACATTTGAACATAAAAACATGAACATAATGATTAAACATCAAAATCTTGAGCAATAAAAAAATACATGGTAGTACGTAAGGAATAGATAATAATATAGTCCAGAAGGCACAGATCAGACAAACGTATGATCTCCCAAAATATTATTAGAAAAAGAAAAGTTCAGGGAAAAGAAAAACAGAGAAATTACATCACATCAAACCCATTCCCATCTCCATACTCACCATCAGGTCCATCATCATCTTGTGTGGCCGATTCCCATTCAGAGGACTCATATCTTTTAAAAAGTTCTAGATATTGATTACTGCGGACAAGTTTCTCTTTGGTGAGTTGTTCCTTGAAAGTTCTCCTTGCTTCATTGCCTTTGGCCGAATCAGGCCTCCCACCACCACCCTGCTTGTGGGCAGACCTAGTCGCCATTGGTTTGGGAAGATCCGAATAGTCCCTTCTCTGCCTTTCCTGCCTTGTGCTTTCCCACTCAGCTCCTTGCTCGTCATCTCTTTACTCCCATTCTTCACAATGTCACTATAGGAAGATCTGTTGTTGCCATTTTCCTTCTCATTGTCAGAAACATCACCCCACTGCCTATGTTGAGCCACTGGGGGAGATACAGATTTGCTTTTCTTCATCCGCACGCTTCCCGGTTGAGTCCCCTTGCAAGGATTGCATTCATATGGACTAATCCTGCCAATAGGAGGACTAGACATCCTCTCCGCACCCTGCTTCCTAGCATCTTGCCCATCTAACACTAAACCATGATTGGAAGTGTTTTCAGGGATGATGGCGCTGAAAGTCCTCCCTTCTTCCATTCTCTTCATTCCCTTTATCTCACCTTCTTCCATTCTCTCCATTCCCTTTATCTCACCATCAGCCAGAACTGCAAAACAATTTGATGAACAGTTTATCATGTCATTAGCAACTACCTGTGCCCTGATACCAGATGTATTCTGATCTCTGGTTTCGTGGGAGCTCTGTTCCTGCTCATGACCCCTTCCCACAAGATGGAAATCTAAACATGCAGCCTCCAGGCCCAAAGCAGCATCCTGGAGGTTCATATTATTCTCACATTGCTCGAAGTCCCCCTGTTCCACTGCCACTGTTGTGCTCATGGAGCCTCCAAATCCCTGCCGAGCTTCCTCCACAACCTGCTGGCCAACAGGCCTCATCATCGTCCCTTCAACCGACATCTGTTCCAGAACAGATTTGCTCCCATTCCTCTGATCAACTGCCTGCAACACCTGAAGCTGAGAAAATCCCCCTTCATCAATAGCACCCCGACTGGAGGAGCTGGCCAGGTCCCTTTTCAGCCTTCTGAACACATCCACCACCAAAGGGTTCACTTGTTGATTTGCCACCTTCCCAGTTTCCACACCCGCAGAAAAACTTCCCCCTTCCTCACAACCCGATCGCATCTCATCCACCCCCATTGCAGATCTACCCTCTCCCTCACTGCCCAATCGCACCTCTTCAACAGGTCGCAGATCACCAGCGTGCACTCCTTCCACTGGCCGCAACAGAACACAACCATCAGGACCACTATTCGCCATCCAAGCCGCGTCTTCCCCAGCGCTCGAAAGCACGCCAAAACCCCTACGCTTCAGCGCAGAAGGACTCCATCGACAGACTTCAGCAGTGTGCCCCAATCGCTTACACGATGAACAGAAGTTCGTCCAACCATCATAAATAACTCTCTGCTTGCACCGGTATTCTTCACCAATTGTGATCCAAACGTATTCAAATGGGACCCACGATGCATCCATCTCCACACATATCCTCGGGCAAACCGGATGACAAACAGCTGCCGTTCTGCTATCCGAACACAGGTACCGACCGAGAAGATTTCCAAGCATGCGAATGATTTCATGGTTTTGAAACGGCAATGGGAGGTTGGGGAAACTAACCCAGATGGCCGCAGAGGTCGAGTCGCGGTTCATGTGGAAATCGAATGACCATCGGACCAAGAAGAAGCGATCTCCGCTGCAACACCGTGGTGCCTTCGAACAGGCGCGTATGAGGTCCTTTTTCAGAAGAAAACCAGATCATGATGTGAAACTTATCGAGAAGTCCCACCGTCGCCCGCTCCTGGAGATCCCATTCAGCGAAGATGAATCTGTCAAAAGCGTCGACCGACGGTATTCGATGACTGAACCTAGCAATTAGGGTGAACTTCAGAAGCGCGGAGGCGTCAGTGAATTCCGAGTTTGAAATCTGGAGATTAGGGAATCAATCAAGAAGCTCTGGCACCTTTGGACCAAATTGAACCTTCGGAAATTTCGGAAGAAGATCAGGTTTGGAGAAGGGGTGAAACGGGGATGCCGCATTCCTTAAGAAGGAGCCCTCCCCCGCAGGTAGGGGAGGGCTCGCCGCGGCCGCCGACGTCGTCACCGGGGAAGACGAGACGCGCTAGGGTTCGACCCCGCCGTCTCCATTAATAGATAATAATATAACATCAATCATTATTAAATAGCTTGGTAATAAAACTTTAAATTGTGGAAAAACATAAATTACAAGATATGATTTCAAGGGTATCCAAGGCATTGCTGCCAAGACCATCTTAGTGGACAATGTCCATTTCTAAATCGAGTTCACTCCTAGTTTCAGTCCTGTAACACTGAACCGGATTATATTACTGTTCCAGCTATGTATATCTCATGAGATATAAATCATTGCCCAATGAATTGTAGGGAGATATAGGTCCCACCCATCTCATAATGAAATCATTCTTACTTGTGCCACAACATAAATATAAATCATTCATCATAACCCAAAGAATAAAATGGGTATCATAAACATCATCCCAACATAATATAATCCATATAAAACAAATGGATATCATTTCATCATAAGAAAAGAGAAACCATGTAAATCATAGAGACATTATACTTGAAACATACACATATGAAATAATGTCATCTTAGATGAAAAATGATTTTGATAAAACACTTGAAATAAATTCCTGAGGAAAACATCCTTTCTTCTTCAAAATGAATTTCTTTTCACAAAATGTCATACAATTTTAAAATAAAATGATTTTTTTGAAAATAGTCATGAAATAATTTGGTGGAATCTTCGCGAAAATAAGGCTTTATAAAACCGTAAAAATCCTTTCATGTCGTATAAGTTAAAAAAATATTTTCTCGTACTTTGGCTGGAAAAGTCAAAAAGTTCCTCGTAGAAGAAAGATTCCATACATACCTTCTAGTAAAAGTAAAAAATGGGTAAAAAGGACTTCATACATACATGAAACCATTTTTAGGAAACATGGTCATGGATGAGAACAATAACACCAGTAAATACTTACGAATAAACAATATCGGATACGAACGAGATTGGAAAGGTTATCCCTTACCTTAAGTCTGATATACTTCGTATGGATCTGATCTTCCTGTATATTGATTTAAATAATTTCATTGACTTATTACGTAATCATATTCATTATTATGATATCATATGTGTTTCACTTATGACTTTATATTACCCGTTCTTTTGTAAATTCCATGTTAAATCAGCGTTTTGGGTAAAATCATTTCATTTATCATATGTGTTTCGATTTGTCGTTCATGATATCATAACTTATATCCTGATTTACATAATTCCATAATGTAAAACACGATTTATATATAATATATATTCATCATACACAAATATATATATATATATATATATATATTATAGATTGATAAAATGAATGAAATACACCATTCATGGAGACGGTAGGTCGTACGTACGCATGAACGATGTTTTCGTTTCCTTATTGAATTGAATGAAACTAAATAGATGAAATAGATATATATATACATAAATCCAGTAGTATTATTATTTCATATATTTCATTATTATTCATTATATAAACTTTATGATCATTCATGTACGGTTACCATGGAGAATGAATCTCATCGCGCTGTGGAGACGTTAGTCCGTACGTACGCACCAGCGATGATATCGTTCCCATAATTATTGAATAGAATTAGAGTGGATGGTATAATATATTAGAATCAGTATGAAGTAATAATAACCATATATAGTTATTCTTTACACCATTATAACCAAGCATATAATGTGTTGGTGGAAAAACATATTTCACCACGGCGTGGAGACGGTATTCCGTACGTACGCACGCGTGGTGATTTCGTTTTCCGTAGGATGGATAGATAGTGAAATAGGGTAGATTCATACTTATAATAACATATCAGTATATTATTTATACTTATGTTATTACTTCATAATGAAACAACTATCGAAAAATAGGTGGAAGAAGAGATAAAGTTGAAAGAATCGGTAACAGACATTACCTCTTCTTTGAAGCGCCTCTTTGAGACCTTCTCTTAGGGCACTAAAATTGGTATTTTAAGAAGACAAGAACATCTAGGATGTTTCTATAGAAGTGTAGAAGAGAATTTTTCAGGATATGGACGAGCTTGAAGGCTCAAAGTGGTGTGAGGAAGAGAGGGAGGAGGTTCCCTTTTATGTTGGAGGAGAGGGGCACCTTTGGAAAAACAAAAAATATTATTTTACTATAAAGTCATATTCGGTTTTTAATAGCTCCAAATTGTTTTATTTTGAAGATAATGTGTGGAGGGTTCCAAATAGTCTCATACAATAGAATTTATACAAGTTTAGGTTTCTATTTTAACCTTATCATTTAGATTTAACCTTAAGTTAAATAATTTTACTTTTACCCACTCTTCTTGTTTTCTTACACTATATGGTTAATAAAATTACTATAACAAACCAAACGAACCCCCAAGCTGTTTATTATAAATATATATAACCTTATCTAAGTAATGTTTCCAAACCATATATTTTTAGGAATAATATAACAATTAACAATATAATATTAGTTTTAAGAACTATTTTATGTTAATTTTGACACTAATTGGTAATTGATTTTTGTGAAAATAATAACAGAATGATTAATTCGAAAAAAGTTTATTAAATTAATAATAACATTCTATAGTAACCTAAAAAATTATTGTAATTCATAAAAAGTCTCAAAATACATTTATTTGGGTATTTATAACATCATTTATGTCAATATTTCATTAATAAGATAATTACTGCATCATCTTTGTGTCATACATAAATTAAATTATTTAATGTCTAAAAATTATAAATAAAATACAATTATGTAGGAAATATATTTATCATTCTAATTATTTTTTAAAGTCCAATTTATCTTATGTATAACCATATATTAAAAATTATTTACTTATTAAACATTGTTTTTAACTATTTTAACCCTTCTTTAAATAAATTAATATTAAATGTCCTAATCAAATCCAAGTGGGCCTAAATGGTAATATTTTATTCCTAAGGTTGTTTTTGGTCGAATTAATATTATAATATAGAATTAGGACTTGTGTTAGGGTAATAATAATATCATTTTAACCCTTAATTATCCTATTTACTTTTAACCGTGGTAAATAAAATTAAAAAGTTACTATTCACCAAAAATTATTTGCATCTCATTGAACCAAATTTTAGTCCTTGATATTAACCGTGTCTCCCAGATTTTTGAAATTCAATTAACAAAAGTTGTAAAATTTAATTTAAATTTAAAAATGTCAGGTTTTTAACTACCACTAAGTGGTTTCACTATTCATCGAAAATTGATGTTTTTTAGAAAAATATCTAAAATTCAGCTTAAAAATTATTTGATATTCCGAAATAAAAATTGATGTCTATTTTTCCAAATTCATAACATATAAGTGGAATTAATTAATTTTAAATTTAATTCCCATTATCAAAATAAATAGCGTGTTTTTAAGAAACAACAATAATCAAAAGATTGATACTTCTTTTTATCCAATTTCAATGTGAAATTAATTCCAATGAAAAAATTTGGATTAAATGGTAAAAATACATACTAATTACACTGTAAAACCAATTAAAATGAAAATCTAACCATATAAATTATTTCGATGAAATTGTTTTTTGATTAAAATATGGCATCTGTTTACTATTCATTAAAATATGAAAGTTATCAGAATAAAAAGAATAATTTATACAAAGTAAATTTTTTATATCCTGATTCCAAAGAAGAATTTTATTTTGCCAAATTGAACTTATAGACATGTCAAAAACAAGATTTAAAGTGGGTGCGCCATCAAAAGGAGGCAAAACTACATTTTTGAAAAATACTTAGTTTACTCGAAAAATAAATTTTTTTCTCATACCATGTTTTAGAAAATATGTAAGATGAATAATAATGTTATAAAATTAAAAATGTAGTTAATACTATTCATAATGGCTTGTCTTTAATATTATAACAATATATAGTTGTTTAATAAAGCCTAATATTGTGTACAACACACGCTATCGAGGAAGGTCACGATTGTGTGTAATGCAAGACAAGTCAGGATTGCGTGTTGTGCAAGAATCATTTGTTGGTTTGTATAACAGAATCCAACCATATTTAATTTATATGTTGATTATATATATATATACTCTCAATGTTGTGTAGAATGACTACTTTTAAACAAACTTGAAATTGTGTGTAACACAATCCAAGAATACTGTTGCGTATACTGCAAGCTAATAGGGTGTTGTCTATAGCACAATATAATCATGGTGTAGCATAAAACACATGACATCAAAAAAATTAAAAATAATACTTATAATAAAATCATGGGTTGTTACATTCTACCCCTTTTAAAATGAATTTCTCCATCAAAATTTGTCGTGGTTATAAATGGTTTACTACTCAAAATTTTCTTTAATAGAAACCCACATCGTAAAAAGGAATACTAAAACTTGTCTTTAAAAACTAATGTATGAAATGTAACGGTTACCCAAATTAATTCATCACTGGGTTTCACGTAGGAGAACAGAGATGAAAATATGGATATGGAATAAAAATCTAACCATCATATTCTGATGGAGAGTGGTAGAGAACATGGTTATGAAAATGCCAACAATCACAAAGCCATAAATTCGTGATGATCTAGGATACCATCTGATTCATCAGATATAAGGCCACTAGGACAAAATTTTTGGTTTTCAAGAGCATTTCCCTAAAGATGAAGATTTTGAATTAGAATAAATAATTAATTTATTTTGGTACAATCTCTCTTTTGTTCGTGCATTGACAAATTCCCACTTCATCTCTCATAGAAATGATGTTGAATTTGTTATTTGTGAAGTGTTAGCAGATCATGTGATAGAATGATAGGTCATTCTATCTGTCTCAAACAAAAGGTTATAAAAAGTTATCAAATATACATAAGTCCACCCACGGTGTGGTTAATCGTATATGATTCCAAAAATGGACTTATACTTTATCTATCATACCGCTTAATAAAATAAAACTGGTTTTTACTAACCAGGGACTTCATGTAGGCTAGTGGTATGCGATAAAGGCCAGTCGCACATCAGTTGTGGGTTCGATTCCCACAAATTTTTCCGACATGACCGGTGGTCGCCCATCATGATGGTTTTCCTTTTTCTAAAATTACATTCATATAACATTCCATCAATAATATAGAAAAAAGATCTAGCCTTAAACAATACTAACTTGTGTCCAAAACAATCCATTCCAATCATTAGGCTTATCCAAAATACATATGTTCAATCTCATTGTATAAAGAAAACAATTACTATAAATGTCATCTACCAAGCATGTGAATACCATCATTTATCCCCGATATATCTTGTTGATCACATTCCAATCATGTGAATACCTTAATCATGTATTCTCCTGAAAAATGAATACACATTGAACCTTAGTGAAAACATGAATGTAGTCAAAAGATAACTCTTTCCATATACTAAAATCCCAAAAATTCTATATACTCAAAACATGATATCAATTTGTCCTTATATAATTCATGAGCTCATTAATACTATCAAACATTTCATTATCTCCTTAGCACATCTTTATGTGCATAATAGGTTCTTTCTAAAAATATCAGAATAACCATTCATGGTTACCAGTACCATTCATCATACACATTCAAAACATAAGGAAAGACAATAGTGTAACAATACTTAGATGTCTCATTATTCTATAGTACCATGAGATTACATATACAACATTACTCTTGATAAAAATGTAATCATTCCACTACCTTCTTAAACCAGTGACCGAGATTCAACAATTCTTTCATCTCACATATCATTTGTAGTCTCTTCATCATCATCCACATAAATACCACCCATATGACCATGTTGATTCTCTTTATGAGGTTTTCCCATAGGGAATTGGTCTGAATAATTCCCGTACATTCCACATTTAAAACACTTAACCATTGTTGATGTCTTAGCAATACCATTATCCTTGTCCATGGTGTTAACTGATCCTTTTCCTTTGCACTTACTAGATTTATGTCCTTCTTTTCCTCACCCAAAGTATCATCTAGTTCCTTTGAAACATTCCCCTTGATGCCTCTTCCCACATGATTTACATAAGGGAAATTGAAATTTCTTTCCTCTATGATCATCATGAAACTCCATCTTTCTCTTATTAGCCGAGTCAGGAAACATACCAAATTTGAGTTTATTAATCATATTATGATATTTCTAATTCCGCATAATAATGATGTTTGGACTTCAAAATACCAATTCATTTGGTTTCTCATGATGAATATCATTCCATTGTCCATCATATCCTCTATTATAGTGAATCATCTTGTTTCCATCCATTTTATAAAACTCAAAAAGAATAGTGTGAGAGGAAAAAAATCACAATAAAGGGGGAGTAACTTAAATATATAACATCTTAGGTTTAATCTAATATCGTTACCATAATTCTGGGACTATAACCTATTCTTATACTTAACCTTAGGGACATCCCTAGGCAAACCTTAGAAATATCTCTAAGTATCTCACTAATATTCTCGCAACCTAGTTTCCAAAGGTTGACTAAAACATTCCTCTGATACCGACGGTAGAGACCCGAAGCTTGACGTACATCGACATTACATTACATTTGCAGAATACGTAATACATAACGAAAACAGACATAGAAGGACCGTAATAATTTAGTATCTCTGTAAACTCGGAAAAATATTCTTCTAATCATGGTGAATGATCTTCAACATCTCCTATAATGATCTTCTCCTTTTTGTTTCTTTACCTAAATTCTCTATTTTAATCCTAGGGGAAAGGAAAACATATAAAGGGTGATCTTAAATGCTCAGTAAGGGTAAACATGGAGCAAAAAACCCATATGCATTTGAACATAAAAACATGAACATAATGTTTAAACATCGAAATATTGAGCAATGACATAAAACATGGTAGTACGTAAGGCATAGATAATAATAGAACATCAATCCTGATTAAATAGCTTGGGAATAAAAATTTTAATTGTTTAAAAACATTAAGCACATGATATGATTTCAATGGTAGCCAAGGCATTGCTGCCAAGACCATCAAAGTGGAAAAAGTCCCTTTCTGAATCGATTTCACTCCTCATTTCAGTCCTGTATCACTGAACCAGATTATCTTACCATTCCAGACTTGTCTATCTCATGAGATATAAATCTTTACCCAACACATTTTAACGATATATAGGTCCCACCCATCTCATAATGAAATCATTCTTACATGTTCCACAACATAAACATAAATCGTTCATCATAACCCAAAGAATGATATTGGTATCATAAACATCATAACCATTATAATATAATCCATATAAAACAAATGGATATCATTTCATAATAAGAACAGTGAAACCATGTAAATCATTAAGACATTATACTTTAAACATACACATATTAAATTATGTCATCTTAGTTGAAAAATGATTTTGATAAATCACTTGAAATGAATTCTTGAGGAAAATATCCTTTCATCTTCAAAATGAATTTTTTTTCACAAAACGTAATGAAATTTTAAAATAAAAGGTTTTTATTGAAAGTAGTCATGAAATATTTTGGTGGAAGCTTAATGAAAAAACGGATTTATAAAACCGTAAAAATCCTTTCATGCTATATAAGTTAAAAAAAATTTCTCATACTTTTTCCAGAAAAGTCAAAAAGTAGCTCGTAGAAGAAAGATTCCATACATTCCATGTAGTAAAAGTAAAAAATGGGTAAAAATGACTTCAAACATACATGAAGCCATTTTTTGGAAACATGGACATGAATGAGAACAATAACCCTAGTAAATACTTACGAATAAGCAATCTCGGATAAGAACGAGATTGGAAAAGTTATCCCTTACCTTTGGTCCGACATGCATCGTATGGATTAGAACCTCTTGTATATTTATTTAAATAATGTCATATACTTATTAAATAATCAAATTAATTGTAATTATATCATATATGTATCACTTATGACTTTATATTACCCGTTCTTTTGTAAATTCAATATTAAAGCAGTGTTTTGGGTAAAATCATTTCACATATCGTATGTGTTTTGAATTGTCATTCGTGATATCATTACTTATATACTGATTTACATAATTCTAGAATGTAAAAAATGATTTATATATAATATATATTCATCATATACATGTATATATTATAGATCTATAAAAGGAATGAAATACACCGTTCATAGAGACGGTAGGACGTACGTACGCATGAACGATGTTTTAGTTTCCTTATTGAAATGAATGAAACTAAATAAATGACATAAATATATACATAAATAAATCAAATAGAATCATTATTTCATTTATTTCATTATTATTCATTATATAAAATTTATGATCATTCATCTATGGTTAACATGGAAAATTAATCTCATCGCGTCGTGGAGACGGTAATCCGTACGTACGCACGAGCAAAGATATCGTTCCCATAATTATTGAATAGAATTGGAGTGGATGTTATAATATATCAGAATTAATATGATGTTATAATAACCATATATATGTATTCTTTACACCATTATACCCATCCATCTATGGTGTTTGGGGAAAAATATATTTCACCACGGCGTGGAGACGGTATTCCGTACGTACGCACGCTTGGTGATTTCGTTTTCCATAGGATGGATAGACGGTGAAATAGGGTTGATTCATATTTACAATAACATATCAGTATATGATTTATACTGATGTTATTACTTCATAATTATAAAACTAAAGATGAAGAAGTGGAAGAAGAAATACAGTTGAAAGAATCGGTAACAGACATTACCCCTTCTTTGAAGCGCCTCATTGAGACCTCCTCTTAGGGCACTAAAATTGGTCTTTGAAGAAGTCCAGAACCTCTAGGATATTTCTATGGAAGTTTAGAAGATAATTTTGTAGGGTTTTTCCAAGCTTTAAGGCACAATGTGGTGTGATGAAGAGAGATAGGAGGTGCCTTTTATAAGGGAGGAGAGGGGAACCTTTGGAAAAACTAAAAATATTATTTTATTATAAAGTCATATTCGGTTTTTAGTATCTCAAAATTGATTTATTTCGGAGATAATGTGGGGATGGGTCGAAATCCTTTCATCCAATAGAATTTAGACATGTTTAGGTTTCTATTTTAACCTTATCATTTAGATTTAACCTTAAGATAAATAATTTTACTTTCACCATGTCTTCTTGTTTTCTTACACTATAAGGTAGATAAATTTAATATAACAAGACAAACGTACCCCAAGTTGTTTATTATTAATATATATAACCTTATCTAATTAATTTGGACAATCCTTTGATTTTTAGGAATACAATAAAAATTAATATAATAATATTTGTTTTAAAAACTATTTTATGTCAATTTTGACACTATTTTGTAATTTATATTTTTTAAAATCATAATAGAATGATTATTTAGAAAAGAAGATAATTAAATAAATACTAACATGTAATAGTAACCTAGAAAATTAGTGGAATTAATAACATGTCTCAAATTACATTTATTTGGGTATTTATAACATCAATTATTTCAATATTTCCTTAATAAGAAAATTACTACATCATCTTTGTGTTATAAATTAATTAAATTATTTAATCTCTAAAAATTATAAATAAAATTCCATTATGTAGGAAATCATTTTATATTTCTAATGACTATTTATAGTCTAATTTATCTTATGTATAAACCTATATTAAAAATTATTTATTTATTAAACATTGATTTTAACTATTTTAACCCTTCTTTAAATAAATTAATATTAAATTTCTTAATCTAATCCATGTGGGCGTAAATGGTCATATATTATTCCCAAGGTTGTTTATGGTCTAATTACGCTTATCTCACAGAATTAGTACATGTGTTAGGGTAATAATAATATCATTTTTACCCTTAATTATCCTATTTACATTTAATCAGGGTAAATAAAAGTAAAAAGTTACTATTCCCCAAAAATTATTTTCATCTCATTGAACCACATTTTAGTCCTTGATATTATCCTTGTGTCTCGGATTTTTGAAATTAAATTCACAGAAGTGGTAAAATTTAATTTAAATTAAAAAAGTCAGTTTTTTAACTACCACTAAGTTGTTTCACTATTCATCGAAAATTGAATTTTTTCACAAAAATACCAAAAATTCATACTAAGAATTATTTGATATTATGAATTCAAAATTGATGTCTATTTTTCCAAATTCATAACATATAAGTGTCATTAATTAATTTTAAATTTAATTCCCGTTATCAAAACAAATAGCGTGTTAATAAGGAACAAAAAAAATCAATAGATTGATACTTGTTTATATCCAATTTCAAAGTGAAATTAATTCCAATGAACAACATTGGATTAAATGGTAAAAATACATACTAATTACACTTAAAAAACAGTTAAAATTATAATCTAACCATATAAATTATTGTGATGCAAAGAGTTGTTTTTAATTAAAATATATCGTGTTTTTACTATTCATTAAAATATGAAAGTTATCAGAATAAAATGAAAATTTTATCCAAAGTAAATTTTTATATCCTGATTCCAAAAAAAGAATTTTATTTTGTCAAATTGAACTTATAGAAATGTCAAAAACAAGATTTAATGTGGGTGTGCCGTCAAAAGGCGGTAAAACTACATTTTTGAAAAATACTTATTTTACTCGAAAAATTGATTTTGGTATCATACCATGTTATAGAAAATATGTAAGATTAATAATAATGTTATAAAATTTAAAATTTAGTTAATACTATTCATAACGGCTTTTCCATAATATTATACTAATATATCGTTGTTTAGTGAGACCTGATATTGTGTAGAACAGACGCTGTCGAGGAAGGTCGTGTTTGCGTGTAATGCAAGCCAAGTCAGGGTTGCATGTAGTGAAAGACTCCTTTGTTGTTTTGTATAACAGAATCCAACCATATTTCATTTATACATTGAATATATATATATATATACTCTCAATGTTGCGTAGAATGACTACTATCAAACGAACTTGAAATTGTGTGTAACCCAATCCAAGAATAGTGTTGCTTATACTGCAAGCTAATACGGTGTTACAATTAGCACAAGATAATCTTGGTGTATCATAAAACACATGAAATAAAATAAATTAAAAAGAATACTTATCATAAAATATCTGGTTATTACAATAAATCATATTCCCCCTATAAAACCATACTATTTTGATATATAACTCACCTCATTATTTTAAAATAAGAATATACAGTTTTTCAAAGCTATGAACACCTACTCATGGAAATCAAGTAATATAATTATTATATAAATAACAAAAAATATAAAAAACAACATACGTTAATCCTAGAAAAGGTAATCCATCATAAATTATTATATTATTTGATATCAATAAAACAGATCAAATAAAATATCCTAAATTTCATCAGATTATTTTTTCAGAAAGAGAAACACATGAGAAATAAGAATATGACACTATTATGGTTTTAGACTTACCAAGAGGGATCAATCTTAACCGATGATATTTAACATGTTTAAATAATAATACGTGGATAAAATATCACTAAAGGGGTTCCCTATTGTGTCTTGGATTATATGGGTATCAAGGGATAGGAAAAGGCAGAAATATGGGGGTTATAGGAAAAGTTTTGAATTTTTTTATATTAAAAATTCAACTAAAAGTGTTTCAAAAAATGAAAATATACTTTACTTCATACAGTGTTGAAAACAAAACTACTTATACCACTATAAATTCATTCCGTTGTGTGACACATATGTTACTCCTTGAAACTGTTCCTCTACCAGTCAGTCAACTACATGTTTATCTCTAACCACCAAATTTTTTTGTTGAACTAACCAGATACCCTAAAAATAATAAAAATATCTAGTTATACAAATATATATATAAAATTACAACTGTTTTGTTCCATTAAAATTATGTACTGTTAATAAATCTCTATATAATGACTTTTCAGCAACATAATTATTTTACTGGTGTCTCCTAAATAATACTACCAATAGGAATGAATAGTTGACCTCAGGTCAAAAATTGATATCTCCCACTATCAAACATGACTATAAAAGATGAAAATGAAATATAATCACCTAAAAAAGATGAACTGTCACTCATTATAGTACATTCCTTCATTTTGTACAAAACAAACATTGTATTTTAATAAAAAATCAGTTGCCTTTAACCATACATACCCACAAATAATTCAACATGTGGCTCCCAATAATTCCAAAATTCTGTAGGAACAACTTCTCATTCCTCTTCATATCTTGGAACCCTAAAATGAAATATCACAATTAATTTTCATGTGATTGACCCTCTAAATCATAGGATGAATTGGGTTCACACACTAAATATTGTCCCAAACTGGGATTCACCCCTTGAACATGTCACAAAACATGATTCATCATATAAATCAAGTAAAAAAATAATCCTTAACCACTTCAAAAATGTTATGAATCATTATTTCATCCCTTAATAATGTCACAATTTTCAAAATTTCACCTTTAACCATGTCAGAAAAATGGTTAAATTGCACGCATATTCCATCTTACAGAAATGAATTCTTATTTTCACCAAACCACATGGTTGAACTTCATTTAATATACATCAAACATAGACATGAATTATCATCAATAACACACCTAAAATAGGCTTTATTTTATCATTCCAAATGGATTATAATAAATTTTTACACCAAATATTTCTGAAAAACCATTGTCAAGATAATGGAATATTTTGTTTTCATAACAAATCATATATTATACTCAATGACTCCATCAAATAAATTACAAAACAATCAACCATGTTGCACCTCTCTGATCCAATCACCTCAAATTAAGAACTCTATGAAAAAAGGAAACACAACAGCCATATGTCTAATCAAGGACTCACTAAATTCAATGATTCCTACCACCCATTGGTAGATGGTGCACTGTGCATTCAGTACACAACTCTAAATAACCCACAAGACCTAGGAACCTCAACCCATGGTGTTAATATCTTATCCTAAAATTATAATGGATTTATAATCCTTAATTATTTTTTAAAAAAATTTAGTTCATTAACATGGTGTTAATATCGTATGTGTTTTCTTAAATTCTCATCACACTTCTACTATGAAACACAAATATCCAAACACAGATAAACCAGATATTATCCAAAACCCCAATTCCATGCATGAATCAGGTCAATCACATCCCATATTATGTTACAAAAGTGGTATATCTTTGATGTCTTTAATGTATACACAAAAATACTAGTTATATCAATTTATTATTACATATAATAAATTATTCATTTATCAACTATTAATAAAATGTAATGTTGTGACTATGATGAAGTGTCACCTTAATTTATTAAAAAAATGACTATTTCATACACTAATTTTCGATCTTAACTCATAGTTCAACGATATATTTATTACCATGGATAACCCATTTAATAATCAAGATACACTAATGCACACAGATTCATCTCATATCTAACTTAACCTCAGATCATGCTACAACTCTCTTATGTCACGAAACACAACATATAAATCTAGAAATTCCAAAAAATACCATTCCATTGAATTTTACTAAGGTACTATCTATCTGAGTAACTTCCAACCAAAAAAATCAATTTATAGTAAATATCATATTGATATTATATTCTTATGATAGGCATCTATCAATATAGAAAATATTTAATTACACTTTAGGAAAATCGAGTATCCCAAAAACATGGAGCCCAAACCCTCTGGGAATCTATGGGTTCATCCACAGGTATGGAACCCCTCTATCTTGAGAAAACTACATTGTGTATGGAATCCCACATTAAGAAAAAACTAGTAGCATCATCTCTCTCTATGAAATATATTTTATTTCTATAATTAAAAACTAGATAAATCTTCATTCATTCCCATTAAAAATCCCTTAAAAGTGTCCTCTCTAGAACCCATTCATGTTATAATGCATTCCTCATGTCGTGAAACACTATATGATTAAACATTTATTCCCTCAGAAGTTCCAAATTCTCAAAACATAGTTACTAAATTCCTTTAAGGACCAAAATCATTTACTACACTCATGATGTAAAAAACCAAACATGACATGGAATGGTTCATAAGATCAGTCACATTCATTTTGAGTACATCAATTTATTCCCTCCACAACCTAAGTCACGAACTACCATTAGCAAAAAGCCATAACACCCTACTCAGTATCCACTTATGACAAGGATCACAACACACTTGAAAAAAAAATCATGCCATTGAAAACAAAATCAACCCACTAACTGGTACAAAACTACATTGAAAAATCCCAACCATTATACTAAATTATTATTAGATTAACTCTTTCAAAAAATCCAAATCATTGAAATTTATTTAAAATCCACAAAAAACATATCTAACTATCATATTTCTAATAAAAACTATTCCATACCAGTCTGGTTAGAATAAAACATTCATATAGCTCAATTTCTTATATGATAATATTCATTTTATAATGACACTGTTAAAACTATAAAAAATCGATACAACCATTGAAAATAATCCGTAGAAACTATCATATTATTATTAGTTAATATATTACCAAGTAAAAATACAATCCAATCAATCATCTTAGATAAAATCCCAAAAAGAGTGGATCTTTATTAAGCACATATTCAAAACATGACATAAACTTAATTTTTTATTATTAAGAACATATATTTTTAGAAAAAGTGAGAAACCCATAGTTCACCCTAAATATGAACTAAAGGAATAACACAGTTTTTGAAAAATAACAAGACATTATTAGAATTATTAACCTTTAGATAATTCCAGGAAATAAAAGTTACTAGTATTTCTAGATCATCTTTTATAATGTCATCAATGAAAATCACCATCTTGTCAAATTTATTCATATACTCCTCTTTGGTGATATTCTCTACTTTTGAGCCTCTTACTAAAATATGGTTTTGATTATTAATATCGTCACTATGTTCACTTTTGGAACCACATGTTATGTCATTTCCATTATATTATAAACATCTTCTAATAAAGAAATTATCAGAATAAATTCATTATCCATCACTTCTCTATAATTTAAGAGAATCATTATATCAGCTTCTTTGACTGTCTCCTACTGATCACCACGAAGGGAGGTTCCCCTCAATTTATATCCTCTTCTCAAAAAGAATTTATAGCATGATTGGTATCTCCTTCCTTCACCAGGTCTTTCAAAAAAAAAATTCAGATCATCTCTTAATTTGATGTGTTAAATAAGAGTAATCCTTTTGTCCATTCGTACTTCCTTGCCGACCGTTCCCCCTCCCAATATGGAAAGAGTTCTGTATCTTAAAAATATTGTGAGATGTATCTTGAATAAATACAAGATGACTCATCACTGGAGTTAACCCTAGGTAATCCATTCTCATCATTGGAGTTCTTTACATGATATACCTCATGATTCGGCCCTTCATTCATAAAACTGTCAAACCAATAACCCATCTTAATAGACGATTACTCGCTAATTTGACTTGATCCATTCACTAGAATTGACACTTTCTCATAGGAACCCAGTCATCTAGTGTATCTAATTACTATAAGCCCTACCTCCACAAAAGAGGAAGATTTAAAAGACATTGAAATTCCCTCATCCCCCTCCTTAAATCATCTTCCAGATTGATATCAATACTAGTCTCACCATTTGAGGTATCTTGAATGTAAGGGGTCCAGAACACATAGATTAGTAGAAAAATCCACATCTTGTCCCACTCATCAAAATTAACCATTCACAGCAATGTTAGGAATACCTAGGACTTTTTGCAGTCAACTATATATATCATAAACCGATGGATAAACCTCTGGAGAAATGGTATGAACATATTGTACCATATTTTCAATAGATCCGCCTTCCATATGTCCCTTTTTTGTCAGACCACAAATAGGACCATGTTCCTTATCACCATCCTCTGAAGCCACAACCCTCTATGTATCACTATGTATGAATCCAACCCTACATGATACTGTTGCCTTTATAATATTCATAAAGGAAGACTAGAAATCAATAAACTTCTCAAAAACCCTAGAAATTTTTTATTAGAACACTTCCCCATCACAAATCATAAAATAATCAGCTGGAAACACAAAGAAATCGACTTTTAAACATATTATTAGAGGAACTAGGTAGAAAACCGGGTGTGTTCTCCTCTTCGAACATAAATACCTTCCTACTATATTCCTTATCATATAAAAAATCATAGGTTTATCAAATGAAAAGGTGTAATAATAGGAAGCTTAACGTAACCACCGTAGATGTGGCATCATGATGAATACATATAAATTCTGAAAAAATCTCAATATGAGAAATGGTCCTAAAACTCCTAACTATATGATAAAAACCAACATAACCCTTTGGAACTCCAATTATTATTCAAATGATGAATCAAATTATTTATGAAAAAAAAATTCAAACATTCATAAAAAATCCTAGTATTCTTTAATAAATATTAAATAAATAAATCCTTTTCTCAATTTGAAATATTTCCAAACAACAATTCATCACAATTTATATAACCTGATTGTAGAAAAACATAATTTAAAAATTTCCAATTTCAAATTAAAACCAACCATTGATAACTTTTCATAAAAAATTATATTTATAAAATACGCTTACAAAACAATAATAATTTTAAAAAGAAATTATTAAATTTTATTCTACTAAAATTTCACTTTTAATAACACATTAAAAGTTCAATAAACAAGAAACATTCCAAGGTAGAAAAAACAAAAAATTACATAAAACCTACTCATGGTTCATTTCCTTAACATACACACATTCCTATTATTTACAATAATTCAAAAAATATATATCATGATTAGTTTAGAATTATTAAATTTCAGTAATAATATAGTTGGGAATAAAATAAATCTTTTCTTAAATTTAATTAATTTAAAACCTTATTGATTAGATACAACAAATCATATTATATATGAACTTATACACTTAACCATTATGAATGAACTCTCCCAGTCTTTCCAATCTAGCGAAGAGGAAATCTTTTAAGTCATCAAACTAAAATAACGTTAATCACAAGAGGTTAAATATTATAATAGTAAATGAAAACACTAAAACAATAATACCACATTTTACTCATGGACATCCCCCAAATGTGTGTTAGTTACTCCAGGGAATGAGTTTCATTCTATGCTCAATAATGGTCAATCCTTGAACTTTAACACAAAAAATTTTCAATCAATATAAAAAGGAATATGATACGTTTTTTTGACACACATAGTTGGATCTCCGAACCTAGCCATAAGAACACCTCCAAATCATTGAGAATGACTCCCTATATGTAAGAGCTTATCGACAAGTCCTAATGGACAAACTGAGAATGATGTGAGATTATTCCCCCTATAAAATATATTCAACTAAATACCACAATATAAATAATAACACATAGATAAATTACATTAACCTAAACATATATATCTCTATACATGTTGATTCTAAATAAAATAAACATGTTGAAATAATTAATGATATATCTCTATAAAAGGGATCCTGATTTTGTTTCCTGGAATCACCTTGAAGAACCTTCACATCCTTTACAACATCTCAAAATAAGTCTATTTTCCTTATAAAAAATCTCTACCAATAAATATTAAAAATTAACTAACTTGATCATAAAGGGTGTGAGTATAATCCTTTTATGACACCCCCAATGAGTCCTTATAAAAATTAAATCAGATTTATAAATGTTTATAAGGTGATGAAAAATAAAATATAAATAATTATCTAACCCACTATTCCACCAAGTTATATGAAAGAATATAAGAACCCCATTATTACTAGAATATTCTAACTGATTGATGTAATTTATACAATTCCATGAATAAATAAAAAATTCATGTAAAATTCCATTCACTTTTGTTATGACATCATCACACTCCCAAAAAATCATTGTGTGCTTCAGTTGGCCCATCTAGTCCCGCCCACACATCCCTATAAGTTTACAGTGTTTATAAAAAATCACACTAGCCCATACCTATAGAATATAGAGAGGACATATTCAATGAAAATGATATATCCATACTGTACTATGGGATGACCTGAAAAAACCATTAATTGAATTCTCAAGCATAATATGTCACACAAACATGGTGAACTCACCCATCCCCAACATGGAATCACACCTCATTCAAAAACACCATTATAAAAATCAAAATGAACCATTTCCCCCTAGGAATCATAATATTACATTTTATTCAAATATATATAGCAAAAGGTTAAGCCACATGAAAATAAGGTCCCAAAAACCACGTTTTGTTAATAATCTATTCGAGAATGGGAAAATAAAATATAAGACCTTCAACAATTTACCGTATTATTTTTTGAATTTTTATTGTTAAAACATAACATTGTAACATTATTTAACTTCTTCTAATGCACTATCATTTTCAAATATACAAGTCATAGGATTATTGGTTCTAAGATGAACACTCTCTGAAAATTTTATAACAGAATCCTATATTTTTTTCCACTGTCTACAGTAGCCTTAGACAAGACCAAGTGACTATTTCTAATATCAAAATCCTATGTTTTAAAACACCCACACATATGTGTTATGAATGTGGATTCCACTTATTTTGATTATTATACAGTTAAATCCCCCTCTACTGATCTTAATACTTAAATATCAACCTCACCCTCTCATTTTTCTACCAAATGATGTGGTCTCACTGGGAAACACACACATGAAAATAATGGCGTCCATTTTATATATTCAGGTCATAAAATGGTAGGTACATTTAATCTAATTCATTGTGTGTCTAATCCATAATATATTTTCTCCAATGTTTAGGGGGTATATAAATTTAATGATATATTAAAAAAGATCATCACATTAGGTTTCTGGAAGGAACAACCAAATATAAATGGAGATATAGTTAACTGACAGGGTTAGATATATTGAAAGAGTAAAATCATAACCAATGATTGATAAAATGTATATGTAATATGAGGAATGGAATGAAAATCACCAATGGGGAGAGATAAGGTCACTTGGTTTATGTGGGGGTCATTTGATAAGAATGGGGACTATGGGGGTTCTTGGTGATGTTATGAAAATTCATTCATAAATCCACATCTCAGATGGATTTCATGATATTTAAATATTTTTTATTAATTTAAATATCCATAACAAGACACCCTAGAATCATGGAATGGTTTATCTAGGACTAGAACATATATCATATTATGAAATCCCTCATATATAACCTAGCTAGCCTTATGACTCAACTAGTGATCCCAAACATGCTCCCGAACTACCCTAACCCCCAGAGAATCATGGAAATAAAAATTTAAAGATGTTTGTGCCAAAATATAAAAACATATCAGGATTCTAAAATTAAATGTAATTGGAAAAAAAATGTGTATCCTAAGATATCATATTTAATAACAATTAATGTAATTTTTTTTAATATATCATTATTCATGTATGAAATTGGTAAACAAGGTTTTTAAAATTTCAACATAGTTTATTAATTTAATAATTTTATTATAGATATTTATTTATGTGTATGAATAATATTTTATATATGATTTAAAAAATGAATACACAATGATAATATAAAATCATAAAATATTAATTATCATTTAATAATTAAAATATATAAGGGTGAAAACTATATTGTGAATCCATATGAAGAATATTATTTTCCTCAATCAATATGATTAATCATTTACTTTATACTCAATAGATTTTTTTCTCCATTCCCTTCTTTAAATTATATATAAATAATTTTGATATTTGGTACGACATAAATTATTTATTTTGGATTTTAGATGTTATCGAATTATGTATGAAATTGGTAAAATCTCTCTGCTTTCCAAGACATCCACTGTTTTCTTGGATCCTTCATAAATAAACCATTACTAAACCAAAAAAGTAATAACATGATAAATTTATAATTTATATCATATTTTAATTGTCACAAATTATCTCAAGAAAAATATAAATGAAAATTATTACACTTTGAGAACATCTAATTAGATTTTAGTTTAATAAAAAATACTCCATGATCAATCTTTGTTTCATATGAGTTTTACATATAATACTTATTTATCTAATTTCTTTTAATTAACCATTCTATCATCATGTCAAGTAAATTTAATGTGACTAACCATAGCATATACCCCCATGAGTTCTAAAATATGTATGTTGTATTAGGACCACTCATCATTTCCCAATGAATATTTAGTTGAAATTACACCAGATGTTTTGTGGTTATTATAACTAGTTTCATCTATATAATATCCTTGTACACTTTCCAGTATCCATACAAGGTTATAAATATTAAAAAAAAATGAAATCTATAATTAAAAAAAAAAGAATATTTTTATCCTATAATTAGTTTTATCTATATTGTTTTTACTGATGTTAACTCATAATTATCCCATAATATAACAAAAACAATTCAAAAAATAAATTATATCTAAAATAATAAATTACTAAAAATTTAAAAAATAATAATTAAACCTATCTTTGATACCATATTTAGTTACCTAAACCGAAAAATCATGGTCTAGTGTAAAAATATATCTATTTAAATATGTAATTTGATAAAAACATGATATTTTCCAAGACATATATACATATATTTCTTATCATTTTATTACCAGATAAATTTTATCTCTCAATGATATTACAATTCGATAAAAAAATTTGTTTTCCACTTTTTGGAATAAATAAATTTTTAATTTACTTTAGAACACTTGTGAACATTACCAATAATCAATCGAATTTAAGCTCACATCATTTTTTCTCATATGTAATAAATATCTCTATTAGTTGAGATATGTGATCATAAGAAATTGTTGACCTAAAACTCTATGCAAGTAAAATCCTCTTCCGACTATCATAAATGTTTATATCCTCAAAATTGATCAAATCTTGTGTATGGGGGAAATATATTATTAAAAAATACATTGTAATATAATTTATTTTTGTAAGTAATGATACTGTATCATTTAATCTAAAATGAGAAAATGTTCTCCATGTTATATGAGTTTGAGTTAATAATATAAACATTCCATAATGGAGTGATAGAATAAGGTGAACGAATCATAAATATATGATAATAACACAAATAATTACATCATATGCACAATTCAATTCTCATTTCCAAGACAACATAACATAATATGCTTAAGCTAACATCCATACACTATAGACATGGGTCAATACCAATACAAAATTACAGTGTTATTCGTATAAATATCTATGAACCCTAATCATGGTTCAACACAAAGAAAATAATACATAGTGTTTTTAGAATAACCTTCTTTACAATAAATGTGGTTTCTCTTAATAAAAAAACTGTACACAATGGTATGGAGTTATAATTGCTTCCACCCTTTATGTTCATAAAATATACATCAATATATGTTGTATAAGAGGAAAATAATCTGTAAATAAATATTATGGTTTCTAGATCAAATGATAAAGATGTTAGTTTTATAATTGTTTCACATGGAATTACTCAAGGATATATTAAAATGATTCATCAAATAATATTGAATTAGATTAATTTGGATGTCTAATTTTGAAAAAAAAACATAACTCGTAATCATGGAGTTATAGAATGAAAAAATTCATTAGTATACATTGAGAAGTATAAATAAAAACAAACTTGTTCTTATTTTAACAAATAACAAAATACCCTTCCAATTAGGAAAATGTCATTTTAATTTTCCAACAACCGTGATTTATATTACATAGGTCTCTATAAAATAATAACGTATTTTAAAATATAGTCATGGTAAAATAATAATGTAACATCCCAGGTAAATAATGAATAGTAATTTTTCATATTTAATAATATTTTTGAATTAAATAATAATTTTACATTAAAGGGGACACTATGTTTGATGGTGTACCTGACAAACAACAACAGGATTCTCCGAAATCTTATGTTGCACACAAGGATGAGTCATACTGAAAAATAATAATATAATATTATTTTAAATTGTAGTTAATGCATATCAATTGTATTGTAGGGATTGATCTGAACTTACTAAAATATTTTTATACATGTTTGTTAAATTTCATTGCATTTTTTCAATAATATTTATAGGCATAAAATAAGAATATATCCGATTATAAGCATGAAAAACTATAATATTTATAAAATATAGTTTTACCATATTTTGATGGAGAACCACTATTAAATATAGTTTTCTACCTTTTATATGTTCTGTTTGAAAAAATAAACTTCATAATTATATGTGGGACATAAAAATTTACTATGGGTAAATTTTTGGTATTTTCCAAAAAAGTTCAATTTTTAATGAATAGTGAAAATTACAACATTTTAATTCATAATTGCCTTTTAATTTCTTTTATTTTATATTATCAGATTTTTCTTGTTAATGATTTTAAATGGTAATTAGATTATATTTTTACCCTTTAATCAAATTTTGGTCATTGAATGTAATTTCATATTGAAATTAGATATACAATTATTACAATTGTTTCATAATAATTATTTTTTAATAATATGTTTTATGTTTTTTACTCCGGGAATTAATTTTAAATTAATTTTAAAAACATTTTTGTTTTGATTTTTGAAAACTTGATTTCATGTTGGGATAATTATTAACATTTATATTTCGACATTATGAATTGTAATTTCTGTAAATATTTTATATACCACAGTTGAAGGGTAAATCTGGAAAAAATGTAAAAAGTAATATTATAATAATATTAAATTACCCAAACATGTGTCATAACCATATTGGTTGAAACTTTTTCGACTATTTCATAATTGGGATGATTTTGGGACCCAATGGAGACACTTGTATGTGGAAATGAAACTCTATAAAAACTAATTAAAGGTTAAGGAAAATATAACATAAACATATATATTTTAGTAAAAAAAAATTTATATAAAGAAATATAAGTCATATTTTCAACTATAAATATTTACTAAAAATATAAAATTATTTCCTATAGTAGTGTATGTTATTTAAAAATTTTAGACATCATAAAAATAAATTTATTTATGACATAGTGGTGATGTAGTGATTACATTATTAGTGAAACATTTATATAAATTAGATTAAAAATATTAAAATAAATTTATTTTTAAACTTTTTATGCAATACTAGAATTTTATGGATGATAATAAATTTTTATATTATAATTAATTATGTCTTATCCAATTGATCATGTTGTTATGGATTTTTTAAATTACATGATATGAAGAGTATATAAATTGTCATAAATTTTTTTAAAAAATATTAATATATTAGTAAATGATAAAATAATCATAAAAATCTATGATTCATCCAAATGAAATATATGATGTTGAAAATTTCATTAATGATCCATTTTGGGTCTCTTGGAATTTTATTTTTAATATATTCACAATATAGAATGAATATAAAAGACGACAAGGTAAAAGTAAAATGTGTTAACTAAGGGTTAAATGTAAAAGATAAGGTTACTTTTGTGCCCTCGTCTTGTCTAAAACCCATTTTATAAGAGGATTTAGTAAAATCATCACCTTATATTCAAATTAAATGATTTTTGGTTATTTTTAAATCGAATGCCAGTTTATAATAAAATAATATTATCATACATTCCGAAAGAGCTCGTCCCCCCCCCCTTATAAAATACCATCAACTATATCCCATTAAAAAAAATTCAATACTTTTTTCTCATAAAACCTATGATCAAATAAGATCCCAACATCCCCCTTTCTCATAGAGGTATTGCCTATGGCGGAAGGAAATTCAAGAAATCATTTCTGATCAAACATAAGGGAGTTACCCAATTTAAAGGTAACACCTTCTCTTGATCTTTTCTTTTAGTTTCCTTATAAAAAACCATAAAATATATATTTTTGATTATTTTTTAAATTCACCAGTTTATAAAATAAACTATGTTGTTTTTATGATATGAATTTTAACTACACATCCGCACACCTCCATCTAATGTATATGAACATACTGTTTCTATGGACGGTGAACTACTACCTCACAAAATGTTGATTTTTCAAATATCTCCTATTGTTTCTCATGATATTCATTATGATATACATATATTTACATTTGATATAAATTATATTTATATTGTATCTATTCTTATATATTTTTATTTTCTAGTAAACCATTTTTTTCCAGAAGAGTTAAATACGATTATTTCATTTGAGGAAGTGTGAACAACTTCCCCCTTAAAATGATATGACTCATTCATGCCATACATGGAATGTATAAAGATTTCATTAATGTGATTATATATTATATTATACGGGAATTATAATATAACAATTTATCATTATGTTTTCTTTCCATAAATTATGACATAGAAATTAATGTGGCATTCATGCGTACGTATGACTTACCATCTCCATTGACGTTGCATTTCATTTATTATCTCCAAATGTTATACACTATAATATATATATATATAAATATTCACTGTATATATATGATATCTAAATCATGATTATCATTTTAGAGATAATGTTATTTTGACCACATGGAAAACTTGTAATTATAAGAGGGATAGTTTTTGACTCAAGTACCAAATATTGACAAAATGACCATTATTAACATAAATGATTATGTAATGTTTATAAAATGGTAAAAAGTGACAAATAAGAAATAATAAAATTGAAAAAGGTTCTGAATAAATTAGAAATTTACATTAGTTTATTAAACCGAAATAATTGGGAACAAATGAGTCAAGTCTGAAATGAGGTAAGGGAAATTCTTGAACCAATTTTCATTTGTTGGGTTCAAATTATAATTCCTGATTATGTCATTCTATGATTATGTCAGAAATGAATTTTTATATCTTATTTTGTATTTGAAAATTATTTATGTGTTCTTATAGTGAATTCACATAATCTATATATATTATTATTAAATGATCTTTATAAAGGACATCATCTCAATCTCTTTTCAATAAGACATATTTTGAATTTTACATGATGTCCTTTTATATGGTTTATAACCCACAAGGAATTATACTTTTATTAAAAAGGAATCTTTTTTTTGATTAATTTTACTAAATGAAAAAAATAATGTATTTTTAATGTACTCAGTGACAACGACCTTTCTGACTCCATTAACATTATTTGATATTTTGATTCCATAAAAAGAAGTAATGTTTTTAAAAATAAAATAAATACCATATACTATTTCTATGTATTATTCTAATGAAAACTGGTTTGATAATCGATTGATTATGTCAATATATTGAAATTTTATATTTTGATTGAAATATAGAAGTGTTATATTTTCTTTTATGCTTGTTTATGTTTCATTATTATGTTTTGATTCTAGGGAATTGTTTACGTATACAGGTGGTATCTTGATAAACATAGGGAGAGTGAGCCCAAGATAGCTCTCCAATGCATTGGGTAACATTTGAAGGTAAAAATTTATGTTTTTCTGAATTGATTTAGGTAATATACAATGATGGTTATTATAAATGTAACTCCATACGTATCTGTGAAAGCTACAATGTATGCCTATTAGGATGCCATTAGTTACCAATATGATTTACAATTTATATTTGTTATTCATAAATATAATGATTTCATGAGGTGTGTAAAAGAGATTATGTTTTGTTTTTATTGATTGTCTAATGATTTAATTCTTTATTTTATAACGATTAATGAGATTTTAATGCTCATACCTTGTTTTTGAAATGTTTTTCACAGGGTATAAGGCACGGAAAGATAAAGGAATAATTCATGAAGATTTATATCAACAAAATAATTATTGTTTTTATTTAAGAATTATTATTTTATGGAAAAATGGATACTTATTAGAAGTGTCTACATGTAATATTAATGATATTTTATAATAGTTATGGGGTAACTCTCTAAACCCTTAAACCTGAAAAGATCCCAAATGTTAATTGTTCACATAAATCATGATTATGTAATGTTTAAGGCTTGGACCCTATAGTTGGTATCATGTGTCAATTTAGATGACATTAGGGATTAAGACTTTTTTTATACCAATGGTTTGTCTCTATGTCTACATCATATGTTAAATCCATATTTTGTAGCTTTTTTAGATCGGGGTATGACTATTAAAAATGGAAGGAGGAGGATCTCAAAAAACATTCTTTTCTCTTCCCAATGACATGCTTGAAATAATTATTATAAAGTCATGGCAAGATGATTCTGAATCATTTTATAACATAAAACTCACTTGCATGAAATTGTTTGTGATATCAAAAACCTCCTCTATACCATGATACAATCATTGATCATGGGTTGTGTAAAGACCCGAAGCTTGACGTACATAGATATTACATTACATTTGCTGAATACTTAGTACATAACAAAAACACACACACAAGGATCATAATAGTTTATTGTCTTTGGAAACTCGGAATATAATCTTCTAATCCTGGTGAAAGAACTTCAACATCTCCCATAAAGATCTTCTTCTTTTTTATACCTAAAATCTTTCTTTATATCCTGAGGAAAAGAAAACATAAAAGGGTGAGCTCAAATTCTCAGTAAGGTTAAACAAAAGAAATATCAATCACATCATATACATAAGAATATAGCTTTTGGAAATCTTAAACTGCAAAAGAGATCATAATATCTTAACATGGGATAAATCATGGCAGTGAAATGTAATCACAATAATCATAACATAAAACATTAAACTTAGTGGCATACACACATAATCATAGAGAATCATTTCTTGTTAGTCAAGACTCATTGCCAAGACTATCTTAGTGGACAAAGTCCCTTTCTGAATCGAGTCACCCTCGTTCCAGTCCTGTTTCACTGAACCGGTATAACCTACCATTCCAGCCATGTCTATCTCATGAGATATAAAATCTTTACCCAATGCATTGGAGGGAGATATAGGTCCCACCCATCTCATAATGATACCATTCTTATGTGTGCCACAAAATAAACATACATCATTCATAATAACCCATTAAATAAAATGGGTTTCATAAACATCATGCCATCATAATCAATAAACAATGGATATCATTTCATCATAAGAAAATGGAAAACATTTTAATCATAGAGAAATTTTACTTGAAACATACATATAAAATAATGTCATCTTAGATAGAAAATAGTTTTGAGAAAAACACTTGAAATGAATTCTTGAGGAAAATATCCTTTCTTCTTTAAAATCATTTTCTATTCACAAAATTCCATGCAATTTTAAAAGATAAGGGTCTTGATGAAAGTAATCATGCAACCTTGTAAAGGATGCTTCTTGAAAATGAGGTGTTATGAAACCGTAAAAATCCGTTTACTCCGTATAAGTTAAAAATAACATTCTCCTCGTACTTCTGTCAAAAAAGTCAAAAGTACCTTATATGGTAACCAAAGGAAAGATTCCATTCATACAATGTGGTAAAAAGTAAATAAAGGGTAAAAATGACTTTAAACATTCATGGAAGAATGGTAAACATTTTATAAAAACATTTTTAGAAAACATGGTCATCGATGATGAACGTAACCCCAGTAAATACTTACGTATAAGCAATCTCGGATAAAAATGAGATTGAAAATTTATCCCTTACCATAGGTCCGACTTGCTTTGTACGTGCCTGAACCTCCTGTATAATGATTTAAATCATGTTATTGAATTATTCCAGAATCATATTCATTGTTATTATATCATATATGGTCCACTTATGACTTTATTTTACCCGTTCTTTTGTAAATTAATGTCAAAGTAGCGTTTTGGGTAAAATCGTCTCATTTGTCGTTTGTGTTTTTAACTTATAATTAATATGATTACTTGGATCACGATTACTTATATCCAGAATGTAAAACATGATTTATATATATATATATATTCAGAATATACATATATTTAATATATTGATAAATGGAATGAAATACACCGTTCATGGAGACGGTAGTCCGTACGTACGAATTAACGCTGTTTTCGGTTCCTTATTCAATTGAATGGAATTAAGTAGATGAAATACATATAAATATACATAAATCCAGTATCATTATTATGTCATATATTTCATTACTACTAATTATATATACTTTATAATCATTCACAAATGGTTAATGTGGGGAATGAATCTAATCGCGTCGTGGAGACGGTAGTCCGTACGTACGCACGAGTGATGATATCCTTCCTATGATCATGGAACTATATTTGAGTATATATATATTATTTCAGTATCAATATTACTTTATAATAATCATAAATAGTTACTCATTACACCATTATAACCATCCTTGTAAAGTGATGGTGGAAAATAGATTACACCACGGCGTGGAGACGGTATTCCGTACGTATGCACGCGCGGTGATTTCCTTTTTGCGTAGGATGGATAGAAGGTGAATTAGGGTTGTTTCATATTTATAATAACATATCAGTATGTAAGTAATATGATGTTATTACTTTATCATGAAACAACTAAAGAAGAAGAAGTTGAAGAAGAAATAAATTGAAAAAATCGGTAATGGATATTACCTCTTCTTTTAAACGCCTCTTTGAATCCTCTAGTTAGGGAACTAAGATTGGTCTTTGAAGAAGAGCAGGACCTCTAGAATTATTCTAGGGAAGTGGAGAAGGGATTTTGGCAGGGGTTGGACGAGCATGAGTGCTCAAATTGGTGTGAGGAGGAGAGGGGCACCTTAGGAATATCTCAAAATATTATTTTATATTAAAGTCAAAATCGATTTATAATGGTTCCAAAGGGTCTTATTTTGAGGCTAAAGTGGGGATTGGTCGAAATCCTATCAACCAATAGGATTTAGACAAGTTTAGGATGTTATTTTATCCTTATCAATTAGATTTAACTCTATGTTAAATAATTTAACTTTTACCGTGTCTTTTTGTTTTCTTACACTATATGGTTAATACACTTACCATAACAAGACAAACGAACCCCAAGTTGTTTATTATTAATATATATATCCTTATCTAAGTAATTTGGCAAAACAATATATTTTTAAGAATAAAATAACAATTAATAATATAATATTTTATTTAAAAACTATTTTGTGTCAATTTTGACACTATTTGATATATGATTTTTGTGAAAGTCATAACAGAATTATATGTTCGAACCAAGTTGATTAAATCAACAATAATATATCATAGTAACCTATAAAATTAGTGGAATTCATAAAAATTCTTAAATTACATTTATTTTGGTATTTATAATATCAATTATTTCAATATTTCATTAATAAGATAATTACTGCATCATCTTTGTGCAATAAATAACATAAATTATTTGATGTCTAAAAATTACAAATAAAATACCATTATGTAGGAAATATTTTTATATTTCTAATGAATATTTATAGTCGAATTTATCTTATGTATAACCCCATATTAAAAATGTTTTAGTAAATAAACTTTAGATTTTAACTCTTTTAACTCTTCTTTGAATTAAATAATAATAAATGTCTTAATCTAAACCAAGTGGGCATAAATGATAATATTTTACACTTAAGGTTGTTTTTGGGCGAGATAAACTTGTCCAATAGGATTAGGACATGTGTTAGGGTAATATTAATATCATTTTTACCCTTAATTACCCTATTTACTTTTAACCGTGGTAAATAAAAGTAAAAAGTTACTATTCACCAAAAAATATTTTCATCTCATTGAACCACATTTTACAAACTGAAATCAACAGTGTCTCTCGGATTTTTGAAATTCCATTCACAGAATGGGTAAAATTAAGTTTTATGAAAAATTCTGTTTTTTGACTACCACTTAGTAGTTTCACTATTCATCAAAAATTGATGTTTTTCAGAACAATGCCAAAATTTAATCTTAAGCTATATTTCATAATCCGAATTCAAAAATGAAGTCTATTTTACCAAATTCATAACATAGAAGTTTCATTAATTAATTTTATAATTAAATCCAGCTGTTAAAACAAATAGCGTGTTTTTAAGAAACAATATCTATCAAAATATTGACACTTGTTTATGTCTGGTTTAAATGTGAAATTACATCCAATGACCAACATTGTATTAAATTGTAAAAATATATTCTAAATATACTTTAAAACCACTCAAATTAATAATTTATCACTATTAATTATTTCGATTCAAAAAGTTGTTTTTAACTAAAATTTAGTAATTTTCACTATTCATCAAAATATGAAAGTTATCCGAAAAGTACCAAAATTTCACCTTAGGCTAAATTTGATACTCCGAATCCAAAAATGAAGTCCATTTTGAGAGTTAAAATTTCTAAAATTTTCAAAAGTGGTTATTACTATTCATAATGACTAGTTTTAATAATATTTTAATAGCATACCGTTGTTTCATGAAACTCAGTATTGCATTCTACACACGCTATCGAGGAAGGTTGTGATTGCGTGTAATGAAATGCATGTCAAGGATGCATGTTGTGCAAGCTCCTTTTGGTTTAGCGTACAACAAAATACATTAATAAAATTAAAAAGAATATTTTTCATAAAATCTCGGGCTTTTACATTCTACCCCCCTTAAAATGAATTTCGCCCTCAAAATTCGTCGGGGTTATAAATAGTTTACTATTCGAATGTTTCTTTAATAGAAACCCACATCGTAAAAATGAATACCAAAACCAATCTTTAAAAACAAAAGTATGAAACCTAACGGTTGCCTAAATAAACTAATCACTGGGTTTCCACATAGGTGAAAATATGGATATGGACGAAAAATCTAACCATCATGTTCTGATGGAGAGTGGTAGAGAATATGGATATTGAAAATCCAACAATCACAAATCCATAAATTTGTGATGATCTAAGGTACCATCTGATTAATCAGATATTAGAGCACTAGGACAACCTTTTTGGTTTTCAAGATCATTTCCCTAAAGTTGAAGAATTTTAATTAGAATAAATACTTACTTCATTTTGGTACAATCTCACTGTTGTTCGTGCCTTGAACAATTTCCACTTCATCTCTTAAATAAATGAAGATGAATTTTTTATTTGTGAAATGTTAACAAATCATGTGATAGAATGACGGGTCATTCAAACAAAAAGTTATTAAATATACATAAGCCATTCTATAGTGAGATTAATCATATATGGTTCCTAAAATGGACTTATACATCATATATCATACTGCTTAATATAATAAAACTAGTTTCTTCTAAATAGGGACTTCCTGTAGGCCAGTAGTAGGCGATAAAGGCCAGTCACACTTCGGTTGTGGGTTCGATTCTCACAGCCTTGTCCGAAGCGATGGGCTGTCGCCCGTCCTGCTGGTTGTCCTTTTTCTAAAACTATATTACTATAACATCCCGTCAATAATATCAAAAAAACTTCTATCCTTAAACCATACTAACTTATGTACAACATAATCCATTCCAATCTTTAGGCTTATCCATAATACGGTAGTCCACTCTCATAACATAGTGAAAATGATTACCATATATTTAATACCATCGTTGATCCCCATATATCATAAGATATGTTTTGTTGGTCACATTCCAGACATTCAAAGTCCTTAATCATGTATTCTCTTGAATACCCATTGAACCTTAATGAAAACATGAATGCAGTTACCAAAATCCTCAAAATTCTACATACTCAAACCATGATATCACTTAGTCCTTATATCAATCATGAGCTCATGAATACTATCAAATATTTTATTTTCTCGTTTTCCCTTCATTATGTGCATATCATTCTTTTTCCAAAAATATCTCAATCACTTTCCACGGTTATTGGTACCATAAAATTATTGAAAACCACAATAGACCAATACATAAATATTCCAATACTCCATGATACAACATTATTTTGGAATCCCATTACATAAACACTTAATCATTCCACCATATCATTGTCATATTCAACATCGCCAATAGTGATCGCATGTGACTTCCCTTTGTCCTTTGCCTTAAGTGGTTGCTCATGTCGATCATCACTAACCCTTGGATTAGGGCATTTATTAGCATAATGCCCCATTTCCTTGCACTTGAAGCATTGAAGTGTCAGTGGTGTGTTCTATGCAATATTTGCTTTATTCACATCACTAGAATCCCATTTTCCATTACTTCGACACTCAGCTGCTCGATGACCTTCATTTCCACACTTAAAACATTTTCTAGTCCCTTTAAGACAATCTCCAACATGCTTCTTTCCACACTTTGTGCATAAGGAAACATTCATCTTCTTTTCACCATTATTCTGAGATTTCTCCTTGAACTCCATCTTTCGTTTCTTGTCAAAACCATGAGATGGATATGTAACACAACCTTCCATTTCTACCATGATTTCACAACGCACAATTTCTTCATAGCTACTAAAGTCTCTTATAGCTAATGCCCTTCGAAGACTTGGTTTTAAGCCACTGAAAAATCGATCAACATTACTTTCAGGTTGGATGATAATACCAGAAGCGTACCTTGCAAGTCTTGTAAAATTTGCTTCATAGGTACCAACAGATTCATCATCCCTTTGCTTCAGATCAAGAAACTCTTTCTCCATCTTTGTTCGAATAATACGAGGTATGTACGTACTGAAAAACAAGTTCTTGAACTCTTCCCATTCCATGGACTCAATTTCATCTCTTGGCCTCGTATTCTTTATAAGATTCCACCATTGATCATCTTCACCTTCCAAACGATATACTACTAAGATGACTTTATCATGTTCAGAACATTGAAGAACTGAAAATATCTTTTCAATAGTACTGATCCATTGTTAGAAACAAGTGGATCAGAAGACCCACTGAAAGATGGTGGACGTTGCCTCATGAAGGACTCAATAGAATATTGTTCCCTTCTCTGCTCACTTGGAAGTCCAGAATGATTCATAGCTTGTGTAAGTATAGAAATCAGATTTTTCACTCCATATCCCATAACATTTGTTTGTTCTGGAGGACAATCATTGCATTGTCCATTGCATTGATCAACACGGTTCCTTCGGGTTCCAGCCATCGTCTAAAACCCAAAAATAATAGTGTGAGAGGCAAAAAACATGCTAGAGAAAACAATATAATGAAGGGGGAGTACCTTCAATATCTAACATCATAGGTTTAATTCTATGATCGTTAGCGTAATTATAGTACTATAACCGATACGTATACTCAACCTTAGGGACATCCCTAGACATACCTTAGAAATATCTCTAGAGATCTCACTAAACTTCTCGCATCCTAGTTTCCATAGGTTGACTAAAATTTTCCTCTGATACCAACTGTAAAGACCCGAAGCTTGACGTACATAGATATTACATTACATTTGTGGAACACTTAGTACATAACAAAAACACACACACAAGGATCGTAATGGTTTAGTGTCTTTGGAAACTCGAAATATAATCTTCTAATCCTGGTGAAAGATCTTCAACATCTCCAATAAAGATCTTCTTTTTTTTATACCTAAAATATTTCTTTATATCCTGGGGAAAAAAACATAAAAGGGTGAGCTCAAATGCTCAGTAAAGGTAATCAAAAGAAATATCAATCACATCATATACATAAGAATATAGCTTTTGGAAATCTTAACCTGTAAAAGAGATCATAATATCTTAACATGGGATAAATCATGGCAGTGAAATGTAATCACAATAATCATAACTTAAAACATTAAACTTAGTGTCATACACACATAATCATAGAGAATCATTTCTTGTTAGTCAAGACTCATTGCCAAGACTATCTTAGTGGACAAAGTCCCTTTCTGAATCAAGTCACCCTTGTTCCAATCCTGTTTCACTGAACCGGTATAACCTACCGTTCCAGCCATGTCTATCTCATGAGATATAAAATCTTTACCCAATGAATTGGAGGGAGATATAGGTCCCACCCATCTCATAATTATACCATTCTTATGTGTGCCACAAAATAAACACACATCATTCATAATAACCCAATAAATAAAACGGGTTTCATAAACATCATGCCGTCATAATCCATAAACAATGGATATCATTTCATCATAAGAAAATGGAAACCATTTAAATCATAGAGAAATTTTACATGAAACATACATATCAAATAATTTCATCTTATATAGAAAATAGTTTTGATAAAAACACTTGAAATGAATTCTTGAGGAAAATATCCTTTCTTCTGTAAAATCATTTTCTCTTCACAAAATTCCATTCAATTTTAAAAGATAAGGGTTTTTTTGACAATAATCATGCAACCTTCTAAAGGAAGCTTCTTGAAAATGAGGTTTTATGAAACCGTAAAAATACGTTCACTCCGTATAAGTTAAAAATAACATTCTCCTCGTACTTTTGTCAGAAAAGTCAAAAGTACCTTATATGGTAACCAAAGGAATGATTCCATTCATACAATGTGGTAAAAAGTCAATAAAGGGTAAAAATTAATTTAAAAATTCATGGAAGAATGGTAAACATTTTATAAAAACATTTTTAGAAAACATGGTCATGGATGATCAACGTAACCCCAGTAAATACTTACGTATAAGCAATCTCAGATAAAAATGAGATTGAAAATTTATCCCTTACTTTAGGTCCGACATGCTTTGTATGTGTCAGAACCTCATGTATAATGATTTAAATCATGTCATTGACTTATTACAGAATCATATTCATTGTTATTATATCATATATGGTCCACTTATTACTTTATATTACCTGATCTTTTGTAAATTAATGTTAAAGTAGCGTTTTGGGTAAAATCGTCTCATTTGTCGTTCGTGTTTTTAACTTGTAATTAATATGATTACTTGGATCATGATTACTTAAATCCAGAATGTAAAACATGATATATATATATATATATTAAGAATATACATATATATAATATATTGATAAATGGAATTAAATACACCGTTCATGGAGACAGTAGTCCGTACGTACGCATGATCGCTGTTTTCGGTTCCTTATTGAATTGAATGGAATTAAGTAGATGACATACATATAAATATACATAAATACAGTATCATTATTATGTCATATATTTCATTAGTACTTATTATATATACTTTATAATGATTCACGAATGGTTAATGTGGAGAATGAATCTCATCGCGTCGTGGAGACGGTAGTCCGTACGTATGCACGAGTGATGATATCATTCCTATGATCGTGGAATTGTACTGGAGTATATATATATTATTTCAGAATCAATATTAATTTATAATAATCATAAATAGTTACTCATTACACCCTTATAACCATCCTTGTAAAGTGATGGAGGAAAATAGATTACACCACGGCGTGGAGACGGTATTCCGTAAGTACGCACGCGCGGTGATTTCATTTTTCCGTAGGATGGATAGAAGGTGAATTAGGGTTGTTTCATATTTATAATAACATATCAGTATGTAAGTAATACTGATTTTATTACTTTATCATTAAACAACTAAAGAAGAAGATGAAGAAGAAGAAAGAAATTGAAAAGATCTGTAATGGATATTACCTCTTCTTTTAAACGCCTCTTTGAATCCTCCACTTAGGGAACTAATATTGGTATTTGAAGAAGACCATGACCTCTAGGATTATTCTAGGGAAGTGTAGAAGGGATTTTGGCAGGGTTTGGCCGAGCTTGAGTGCTCAAATTGGTGTGAGAAGGAGGGGGAGGAGGTGCCCTTTTATAAGGGAGGAGAGGGGCACCATAGGAATATCTCAAAATATTATTTTATATTAAAGTCAAAATCGGTTTATAATGGTTCCAAAGGTTCTTATTTCGAGGCTAATGTGGGGATGGTTCGAAATCCTATCAACGAATAGGATTTAGACACGTTTAGGTTATTATTTTAACCTTATCAATTAGATTTAACTCTAAGTTAAATAATTTAACATTTACCGTGTCTTTTTGTTTTCTTACACTATATGTTTAATACACTTACCATAACAAGCCAAAAGAACCCCAAGTTGTTTATTATTAATATATATATCCTTATATAAGTCATTTGACCGAACCTTAGATTTTTAGGAATAAAATAACAATTAATAATATAATATTTGATTTAAAAACAATTTTGTATCAATTTTGACACTATTTGATATATGATTTTTGTGAAAGTCATAACAGAATTACATGTTCGAACCAAGTTGATTAAATCAACAATAATATATCATAGTAACCTAGAAAATTATTGGAATTCCAAAAAAGTCTTAAATTACATTTATTTTGGTATTTATAATATCAATTAAGTCAATATTTCATTAATAAGATAATTACTGCATTATATTTGTGTAATAAATAACGTAACTTATGTGATGTCTAAAAATTAAAAATAAAATACCATTATGTAGGAAATCTTTTTTTCTTTCTAATTAATATTTATATTCGAATTTATCTTATGTATAACCCCATATTAAAAATGTTTTAGTAAATAAACTTTAGATTTTAACTCTTTTAACTCTTCTTTGAATTAAATAATAATAAATGTCTTAATCTAATCCAAGTGGGCCTAAATGATAATATTTTACACTTAAGGTTGTTTTTGGTCGAGATAAACTTTTCCAATAGGATTAGGACTTGTGTTAGGGTAATACTAATATCATTTTTACCCTTAATTACTCTATTTACTTTTAACCGTGGTAAATAAAAGTAAAAAGTTACTATTCACCAAAAATTATTTTCATCTCATTGAATCAAATTTTACTTACTGACATCAACCGTGTCTATCAGATTTTTGAAATTCCATTCACAGAAGCGGTAAAATTAAGTTTTATGAAAAATTCAGTTTTTTAACTACCACTTAGTAGTTTCACTATTCATCAAAAATTGTTGTTTTTCAGAACAATGCCAAAATTTCATCTTAAGCAATATTTCATAATCCGAATTCAAAAATGAAGTCTATTTTACCAAATTCATAACATAGAAGTTGCATTAATTAATTTTATAATTAAATCCCGCTGTTAAAACAAATAGCGTGTTTTTAAGAAACAATATCTATCAAAATATAGACACTTGTTTATGTCTGGTCTAAATGTGAAATTACATCCAATGACCAACATTGTATTAAATTGTAAAAATATATTCTAAATATACTTTAAAACCACTCAAATTAATAATTTATCACTATTAATTATTTCGATAGAAAAAGTTGTTTTTAACTAAAATTTAGTAATTTTCACTATTCATCAAAATATGAAAGTTATCCGAAAAGTACCAAAATTTCACCTTAGGCTAAATTTGATACTCCGAATCCAAAAAAGGAAGTCCATTTTGAGAGATAAAATTTCTAAAATTTTCAAAAGTTGTTATTACTATTCATAATTACTAGTTTTAATAATATTTTAATAGCATACTGTTGTTTTGTGAAACTCAGTATTGTGTACTACACACGCTATCGAGGAAGGTTGTGATTGCGTGTAATGCAAGGAAAGTCAAGGATACGTGTTGTGAAAGCTCCGTTTGGTATAGCGTACAACACAAGACATTAATAAAAATAATTATTTTTCATAAAATCTCGGGCTGTTACAGGTTGTATTTAATCTAATCTTATTTTCTCAATATTTTCATATTTTCAAGAAAGATGAATATTATCAAGACATTTTAAAATATTTTACCGTGTTACTAGAATTTGAATCATATGATGATTTTAAAAAAGGTACTGAAGATGGAGACCCTTGCACGACCTATTTATATTTTCTTTTAAATTATAGTCTTTCAGAACATAATTTTGGTATTTTAAAGAAACTGTTGATTGAATGTTTCAACTCAAATTCGGGTTGACTGTTTCATAGAAATAATTTTTTATCATATGTTTTGAAATCATAGGTCATACATGATTATTTTCCAAAACTATTTTTTTTGTGAACACCGATATAACCCAAGTTGTACAAGGTATTTTTGTATAAAAGAAACATTTGATTTTGAAGGATCTCTAAATCATTGTTTCATTTCATGCACCATCTATAAACGTGACCATGAAGAAGATAAAACTAGGTGGACACCATGATCAGTGTACAATATTCATTATTTTGGAATAGCGTTATTTTATAGAGGTACAATTTTTTCAATATATATAAGACTTCATGAATTAGAATATTGAGGTCATTATGAGTTCAGATGAACATGAGTGGTATACGATATCTATTGAGATAAAATCATATTAGGTTAATTTTGAGTTTTATAAAAAGTGACAACACAAAAGATGGGTGACAAACCGTCACGTCCTGTAAGGTCGTAGGAATTGAACCCACAACCGAAGGGCGACAAGGGCACACCGCCTACCCTAGGCCTTCATTAAGCTTCTCATTAGTTAGACCTATTATTTTTATTTAAATAATTTTATGGATCATGAAATAGTTCATTTTTGGAACATATGCTTTATAAAATGGATATCCTTAGTATAAGAATATGACTTGGTGATTAAGTGATAGAGGTTATTTTGGAAGATTGTTACGCTTTTGGGGACACAATATTCTTATGGAAAATAGAATAATCTATGACTTCATTTGTGGATTAAAGGTTGAAATTTAATTTTGGATGAATTTATGTTTCTATTTTAGACATATAATGATTTGGTATGTTAATATAAATAATTGATCGATCATAGAGAATATGTGATTATGTTAATTACTTTTTAGTATGAGACATTAAGAGTAACCAATGTCATTTGGAGATAAATGTTAATATTTTTGTGGATGACTATGTGGCCAAATCCTTCTAATTTTTTGGATTCAATATTTTTTTGGATTATATTTATGGCTTTACGGATAATTTTTTATTGATTGGTCTTTGATGTACTTTCAGAACTCATTCTTAAATTTTGGAGATTAAGAGTAGCATTTTTTATAAAATATTAATCTTTTTGGAGATTATCTTATATTGTACTATCCATTTCGGTCATGGTTAATGACAAATGATTGGTGTAATATTTAGTTCATCTTTTTTATATCATGTTATTCTAAAGATGTTGATTCTAGCGCTTCAGGTGTTACCTAGTCATCATGAATACCCATCCTTTCGAGAAAACATGAGTTTTTGGTAGACACTTACTAAAGGATGAAACTCTACTGGAAAATAAAGTATATTTCCTAGGTTCATTATTCAATGTTATATATAAAATATCCAAAATTATAAAAGGGCGATTTAAACAATGAAAAAACCATTTTCCATTTACTCTTCCTACTAGGGACTCAAATACCATTTAACACATCCCATGTTTGTGGTTTTTTGATGTTGTTAACAACTTCCTGATCACGTTTGCAATCACTATTCATCAGAACATGACACATAGTTTATCTTAAATATTCATGTATTCTTACATGGAATCAAATTATATGTTATCTTGGGTGTCCTTTTTTACTTTTCTTTATTTCTTTTAATGTGAATTTTTTATTGACTCTAATTTAGATGTGAGACTTTTAATGATGTTTCTGATCCCAATTTTAAAATTGCGAGGACACGATTCATAAACAGGTGGAATAATGTAACATCTCAGGTAAATAGATTATATGATGTTTTAATATTTATTAATATTTTAGATTTAAATATTAATTTTACTTTAAATGTGATTCTATGTTTGTTGGAATACCAGATAGAGAATAACAAGTTTTTTTTGAAATCTTATTTTGCACATAAGGTAGATCCATACTGAAAAATAATAATATAATATCATTTTAAATTGAAGTTTATGCATATCCGTTTTATTAGTGGGAATGAACAAAATTAAATATAATATTATTATAATTGTTTTTTAAATTTCTTTACATTTATCCAAAAAGAGTGGAATAAAATTAGAATTAATTCGATTTTAAGAATTAAAAACTCTAATATTTTTAAAGGTCAATTTACTGCCTTTTGATGAAGAACCCATTTTAAATAAAGTATTTTTCACTTTTATATGTCTTTTTTGAAAAAATAAACATATTATTTAGATTTGGGACATCAAAATTTCCATTGGTTATATTTTATGAATTTTCGTGATAAGGTTGATTTTTTATGAATACTGAAAAATACAGCATTTAAATTCAAAATTTTCCTTTAATATAATATATTTGTATAGATATATTTTTTTATTACTTTTAAAGTGTAATTAGATTATATTTCTACCATATAATACAATTTCGGTAATTAGATTTAATTTCACTTTGAAATTGGACATAAAAAATGTCAATCTTTTGATAGTTATTATTTCTTAAAAACACGCTTTTTAGTTTTGACATTAGGAATTAATTTTAGATAAATTTCTATAACGTCTATGGTTTAAATTAAAAATAATGGATTCTATATTTGGAATAAAAAGTTACATATTTTATAAATTGGTATCTTTTATTTTTAGACATTATGAATAGTAAAATTTGTAAATATTTTATTACCCATGGATAAATGATAATTCAGCTAAATAAGGTTAAAAACTATTAATATAATAATATTAAATTAATCTAATGTGTGTAATAAACCTATTTTATAATATATGCTTGACCATGGGAATATTTTGGATGATTTATGGACCCCCTAAAGCATCTTCAAAGTGAAAATGACACTTTATATAAATAAATATTATGTTAAGGAAAATGTATCATAAACATATATCATTTAGTAAAAAAAAATTATTGTGGGTTATATAAGTGGAAATTTTGAAAATAAATATTCTTTATAATGAAAATTTTTTTACAACGCGGTATTTTATTTATAATTTTTAGACATCATATAAAAAAATTAGTTTATGACACAATGTTGATGTAGTGATTACTTTATAAACCGAAAGATTTAAATAAATGAGATTATAAATATTAAATATAATTTTATTTTCAAACATTTTATGCCATACACGACTTATATAGATGATGATGAATTATTATATTTGAATTAATTAATATTTCTCGAATTGTTAAATTTTTTATGGATTTTTTATATGACTAGATATGAATCAGATATAAATTGACTTAAATGTGTTTTCAAAATAATTAATTTATTATTCAATTATGAAATAATCCTAAAAGATGCTACAAAATGATCTATATAGTGTTACAAATTTCATTAGGGTTTCATTTTGGGTCGCTTGAATTTTATAGTAAATATATTAACCATATAGTATGAATATTCAAGAGGACATGGTAAAAGTTATATTAGTTCACTAAGGGTTATAACTAAAAGATAAGGTTAATTTTAATCCCTAAATATTTGTAAAACCCAATGCCTGAGAGGATTGTGAACAATAATAACCTTATATTCGAATTAAATTAGTTGGGGACTATTTTAAATAGAAATTAATTATATAATAAAATAATAATTTCATACATTCCTAAAGAGATCATCTTCCTCCTAATAAAAGGCCATCAACTCTAACCCATTATATAAAAATCTCAAACCCCTTGGCTCATCCAACAACTACTCGATTAATCTCCTAACATCCCTATAGACCTATTATAATCCTTCCCCTAAGTAGAAGGTAATTCCAAATATCCTTTTGGTTCATTCCAATGGGAGTTACCCTATTTAATTGTAACATCTTGTCTCATGTTCTTATCTTTTATTTTCCTTCTCTAACCCCCTAAACTCACTTTATTCAATTATTTTATAACAAAAACCAGTATATCAAATATAATATTATGTTTTTTGTAGAATTATTCTTTCCACACATCCACAAACTTCCATCTAATGGATACAAACATTATATTTATGTGGATGGAGAATTACTACCTCACGAAACGATGAGTGTTCAAATATCTCATACCGCCTATCATGGTGGCCATTATGATGGAACAATATTTATATGTGATATATATTATATTCATATTATCACTATTGATATTTATTTTTCATTTATAGCATTCCATTATGATTTATGTAATTTTTAAATATGATAATTAAATTTGAGGAACTGTGAAATACCGCCCCCTCAATGTGATAATACTCATTGATGCCAAATGTGGAAGGAATAAATGATGGAGTTAATAAAATTATATAATATATTATAATAGAATTATAACATACTTATGTATAATCTATTTTCTATTCCATTAAACACAACATAGAAATGAAAGTAGTGTTCATGCATACATATAACTTACCGTCTCCATGAACGGTGAATGACATTTATTTTCTCAAAATGTTTTGAAGTATTATAAATATATATATATATATACTGGATATATATGATATATATGATATCTGAATCATGAATATAATTATGGATATAATACACTTTTGACAACATGGACAACTTGTAATTATAAGAAGTTCATTTTTTGTGTCAAGTAGCAAATATCGACAAAATGACCATTATTAACATAATTGAATATGTAATGTTTATAATGTGGTAATAACTGATTAAAGCAAATAATATACATGAAATAGGTTAGGAAGAAAGTAGATATTTACTTGAGTTTGTTATTTATTATGAACAAAAAACATATGAGACATGTCATACACGAGGTTAGGGAACTTCTTAACCCAATTCCTATTTATTGGGTTAAAATTCTAAATCTTAAATATGTCATGTTATGATTAAATGAGAATTGAATTTTGATATCTTTTCATGTATTTTTACTTGATTTATTTTTTCTTTTATTAAATACACACTATCAATCTATTTTATTATATAATGATCTTTCTATGAGACTTATTCTATATATCCTTTCATTGAGGCATATTGTGATTTATTCATGACTTTATTTTATATCGGGTATAAACCACTTTGATTTTCACTTTTATTGAAAAGGAATATATTTTATGAAGTGTTTTAATAAATGACAAAAAGAATGATTTTTTAACATATGTGGTGAAAACGACCATTCATCCGTCGTTATCATTATTTTATATTTGGATTCCTAAAGAATTTGTAATGTTTTTAAAAGGAAAAAAATAACATACACACTTTTTACGTATTTTGGTAATGAAATGGTTTTGATAATGAATTAATAATTCAAATATATCAAAATATTATATTTTTATTATAATGATGGTATTTTAACTTTCTTTTATGATTGCTCAGGTGTTATTATTATGATATGTTTTGTGCACATTATTTATGAATACGAGTGGAATCAGGATAAACCCAGGTCAGGTGAAACTGAGATAGCTCTCTAATGCATTGGTTGACGTGATGGGGGTAATAATTAATGTTTCACTTTAGAGATTAATGGAATATACCCTGATGGTTATTCAGAACATAACTCCCCACATTGTTATGAAAGAAACAATGTAAGTTTGTTATGGATGCCACATGTTACATTTATGATATATTATATCAATTTTTTATTCATAAATCTTATGATTTCATGAGGTGTGCTAAAGATCCTAAGGTTTGTGTGTATTGTTGTAATAATGATTTATTTCCTTCTTTAATAACCCTTAATTATAATTTTATGCTCATCCCATGTATTTGAAATGTTTTTCATACGGTATAATGAAGGGTGTGAGAAACTATAAATTCAAGAATATTTACCTAAGGAAATTTTTATTTTCTCTTATGTGTTTTTATTTAATTAAAAGATGGATACTGTGTAAAAGTGACTACATGTAATATTCAAGATCTTTTATAATAGTTATGGACTAATTGTATACCAATATATAACTGAAAAGATCCCGGATGTTAATTCTTGATTTTACTCAAGATTATGTATTGTTTAAAGCTGGGGCCTTATACATATAATGGAGGTTCTACGTAAAATTAAATGTTAAATTGGGAAGTTCCACTAAATTATGTTTATCTAAATAGAAAATTTTGAAGGGAAAATAAAAACAATAACATACCCAAAAATGAAATTTAATGTAAACTAATATGATATGTATGGAACATATATACAGGATATGGGTTAAGAGCATATGAAGAATTGAGAAAAAAGAGTAGAAAATGAAATATAACACACAAACAAAATGTAATGAGGGGGTTTATAAAATACCATACTTGGGGAGCTAATTTTATTTTCATATGTTCTTACCATTTTATTTCTTTGATATTTCCCCATTCTATAACACTTTCAGTCTCAACATATTGAACTTTTAGAATGCTCGATCCATCTAGAACAAGTTGAGAGAGTTGAGGAGAGACTTGGGATGAGTTATGGATGAGATAAATAATTATCTTGAGTAGAGATATACAGTAAAAGTATCCTTTTATACATATTATTACATGATATTAAGCATAAATTTCCATAAAATACATATAAAGTATAATAAAAAAATAGTATATTAGAAATATTAGGAACAAGAAACTCAAGACATTGAAATAAAATATAATAACTTATATTAACCATCTATAGTTAGATCCCAGCATACATTGATCTCCTACATATGAATTGGATAACTTAGGGAATTCATAGGCAAAAGGGAGGAGCTAAACTGCAATGTTAAGGAATAAACATATATATAAATAATATCAGATGGGTTAAAAGTAATAACAATACGACATGAAAATAAATGAACAATGAATAATCATTATGAAAAATAATCTGTAAACCACGGGATCATGTACTCATTCCATTATACTAATGTTGAAATAATATAAAAAATGATATAATAATGTGTCAAGTATTACATTCTATACAATTTCACATGAATTTAAATGTCCCATAAATGAATCAGGTTCACTCCATATCCTTATATGAAGTATCATGAGACAAAACATTAATAAATTTTTTATAGAACTCTCTTGTTGAACCCATTATAAATGTTATTTAATATGACTAACACATTACTAATCATTAATAATGAATAAAAAAGTGTTACCCAAAGAATGAAATGGGTATCATAATCATGTCACAAGGAATAAAAAATGGGTATATGATTATTAATTCATTGAAAGAATGGATTAAATATATACATGTTAATTAATAAGGTATGTTTGGAATTTATAATGATATTATATTAAAATGAAGTTAAAATATGTCAATAGAAAATTTAAGAAACATTATAAGTGAGATAATTTTGTATGGTTTAAGGGAAAATAATTAAGAGTATATTAAAAGGGAAAATGATCATTTTTTTATTACAAAACTAAAAATTAAAAACTGAGTATATCGTTATAAAATAAGGTATTTTAGAAAAATAATTGTTTTTAAAAAAAAATTATTTATTGTACATTAAAATGGTAATAAATTGCATTAGTATACTATAATATGGAATACTTATTAGGGGGAATTGAAAATAGAATCTTCAAAAAAAAAAATCAACCCATCAATGAAATAATAATTGAGAATTGTATATATGTTTCGAACATAAAATCATCATGTAGGAGATACAAATATGATAAGTTTTTTGAATTACATTGCATGATTAGTTTTAGAGTTTAATTTCATTATCACGTGAGTGTTTGTTTTTTCGATTTCATGGATGGTTCACTTGTATACTACTATAGATGCTCGTGTATTATAAGAATAATTCTCCAAAAATGTATATTATAAATATAAATCCATAATATTATGTCACATGATATATAATTTGGTTATATTGTATGTGAAGATTTATTGTATAAAACATTATTTAATATGATTTAATTTATTTTGGAAGTTGTTACAATCATCATGAACTTATATCATTTTATTTAATATTATTTTTTTGTATTTTTTAAGGAACATTATTAGACATAAAAAATATATAATAAAATATAGTGTGACTATAATTATCATTTTATGAATGTCCTCTAAGGACGTAATGAATAAATAGATTCCATCTTCAATGATTACTACAAATTGGCACATCATGTGTGATTTTTTCATTTTTTAAATAAATGGTAGAGAAAAAGATGAATGATGATGGATTGTACATTAGAAAAAATAATTATAGTATATGTATGACACTAGAGTTATCATTTCAATTGAAGAAGGTTATATTATTGTAGTATAAGAACGGAAAATAAATTAAAAAAGATTTAAAAGGAATCTTAAAAGGGTTATACCACATTAATATGTTCTCCATGAGAACATCATTGAGGCATTAGTTTTTTATTCTATTGAGACCGAATTATAGTGGACATAGGGATGATTCTTTGGGGGTGGATTATTCATAATCTGAAAAATAATCTTGGCATGGGTGGTAGGAGGATATTACATGGTGAGGTATGGTATTTGTAGTAGTAGAGAGGGGTGTTTTTCGATTATTTTATTAATTAGTTTATTATTTTGGAATGTGAATATCAATAGCAATAATTAACATGACTAAATAATCTAAATAATGATTGAAAATTCGTGTAATGGGAACACACATCATTCACGTCTCTATAATGACTCAAATATACATTTATTTACTAATAATTATAAATAACGTAAATTATCGCATTTCATTATTCGAAAAGTATTCATCTATGTAAAAAAAACCAATAATTCAAAATATCTATTTTTTATGAGTATAATTTAAAAAATGAAATACATCTTAAGAAAATTATTATCTAGAATTGAGAAATTTAAATTTAAATTAAAATTACAATTTATCGAAAAAAATATTGATTTTAAAATTATGTTTTATTTTATTAACCTTTTAAAAATTAATTAATGTCGCATACTATTATATAATAATAATAATAACTTTTATTAATATAGTATATTTCAGGAAAATGAAATTACATTTAAAAAATTATATTAATAATAAAATTGAAAATTATCATTTTCTCCAAAAAATACCAATATTTAATTTATCATTTAAGAAATATTTATTTACGAATTACATGATATAAATATACCATATATTCATTAATAAGATACGTAAATATTATTTAAACATTTATAGCTTAGTTTACTATTATATTAGATAGTTTTACATTCCAAATGGTAACATTACTATTCCCACAGTCCGGATACTATTCCATTGGATAATGTTACTTGATTTCTATAAACAAATATGTTTTCTTTCATTATTCATCTATAATGATTGTATTGTGTCCCCTATGTATTTTTTTATTTATACCATATGAAATTATTTTAATTAGGGAATTTCCTTTGATAAAATTAAGGGTTGTTACATTTTTCTCTCTTATAATATATCATCCACAAAATTTTATTTCACATACTAATATGTAAGCATGTTAGGGTACTTTTCAAAAATACCTTCCTTCGGTTCCAATGTTTCCTCTTAGTAAGTATGGTTCCAACATATTACATTGACCATGATAGTATTATATTTTGGTATCATTTTTTCTCTATGGTCTATGACCTTCATCAGATGTTGTTCATTTGAAAGGTTGTTCTCTAGTTTCACCACCATAGAATTTAGTACATTTGAAGGATCAGGTATGTACATCACCAAGAGGGATACATGGAATACATCAAGTACAGAAGACATAATAGGTCAAAGTGGCATTTAATAGCCCACAACTCTTACTGGATGATGTTTCTTAAAGGGGAAAATTCCCCTGGTATATAGGTTTCCATTCTTCTTGAATTTCATTATCCTCTTCCATGGAGAAATAAAAATGAATACCATATGTCTATACTAAAACTATAGATGTCGTCGATGGTATTATATATATATATATATATTTAATAATATTTGGGATTCCATGATTTGTGGAAAAATTTATTTCACTGTTTCTACCATTTTATCAATGATTTTAGTTTTCAACAACTTACATTCATAGAAATCATCCAATAATGCAGGTGTTCTACATATTTTCAAATAAGGGTCATTATATGGATCCATTTGGATAAGTAAGTGGAAACTATTTTTAATGAGAATTCAAAAATAGGATTATGTTTGAATAATCCATAATGGAAGTATATAGAATATTCTCTCAACATTTCATCCAATGTATGAATGCCACGCTCAGAGTGGCCATCAGTTTGATGATTATCGGTTTAGATTAATTTCGGCTCAGTGGGTAGAGAATATTTGAAACGTTTCCATAACATGAAAGAGAATATCGTATCCTAATCAGATACAATTTATTTTGGTACTCAATATATCCTCACTACTTATTTGATGAATATTGGTGTAATTTTTTCAAGTGATAAGTCAAATCAAATTGTAATAAAGTGAGTTATCTTTTTATTTTTATCCACAAAAACCCATATATAATGATTTTTCATGATTTTTCAACATGTATGATGTAAAATTACATTGTGATGTCTTTTTATATCAATGTCGGTAAGGGTAAAGGTTGGATCATCTATTTAAAAATTTTCAAATTGTCCCTTCACTTTCCAACATTCTAAAAACTTTGATGTGAATTTAGTTATATCCTTCATCATATTCTCACATGAATAATTTTCACAGAGATCTCAATACATTTTTTCCCTCCATGATATAATAAAGAAGGTTGATCTATGGGCTTCATTTAAGAGTTTTCTATATCTGGCTCGTATTTTACACATATTCAAGACCGAAACCATATGAAACAATCCCTATCATTTTTTAACTCTTGGGATTTCTCAATTTTGTATCCCTTAATACTTTTTAAATGTTTCTATATCATTTCTTTTAGCATCCTTTTTTATACCTATGGAATAGTTGATAATTTATTTAAACACGTATTGATGATGTAACTGCATTAATGATTTCAATGTCAATCATTTTAGGTCCTTGAATATTTTATCCTTATCCATTATCATCATTGATAAATTTTATGTATCCTATCATCTATTACAATGAACTACATAATTATATATACTTAGATGGTAGTGGACTGAGAATTCAAAATCCATAATGAGATCTAACCATCATTGTTAGCACATATTAATATCCTTCTTGGTGAATATATTTTCCAGGCTCTAAGGATAATTATATATATCAAACATCTTCCTATAGAGATAATTCCAATGGATATCTTACATAGAGATCACACTCGCTAACTCCAGATCATGTGTGCGACTATATTTCACATTAAATTTAAATTTCAATGAGTTTTAGGTTTTTAATTAATCAATTTTTATAAATACATAAACTAATCCCAATATTGACTAATAATTTTATACCCAAATGAGTTCCTCACTTATCCAAAGTGTGAGTACTAGTTCCATGATAATATTCCTTTTCAACTATTTGATGTGGTCTTCACAATAATTATTCCAAAAAAAACCCCCTTCTGATTCCGCTGGATTCATGGATTCTAAAATCATTAGAATTTCATTAGAAAATTTGGGTAATACCTAGATAGGTAAAAGAATCTTGAAATTATCATTACATATGATGTCATGGTACACACTTTGTTTCCTTTTTCTTATAAGGATAATCATATATTTAATTTATGGTGATACAGTAACCTAATAATGAAACATAATCTAACCATAATTAATTTATTATAATTTACGTATAGTTTTTCCATTCAAAAAATCATAATCATAGTATTAAAATTCCTCTCATTATCATCCTTTCTTTTGGATTATATCAGAATTTCATCAATAAATACTACCAAAAATATCCCTAGGTATTATAAAAAATCTCTATTCAATAAATCGATGATTATCTATTCAACATTAGTTAGTCCAAAAGGAATCACTATGAACACATAATCTCTATAACTTGTCTAAATGGAAATTTTAGGATTATATACATTCCTCACCTTCAATTTGTGATATCCAAACTGATGGTCGACCATAGGGAAATAATTTTCCCCACATAGTTGATCGAACCTTTCCTCAATCCATGGAAGGGGATACTTATTATATATCTTGATGTTTTTGTGCCCACTATTGTCAATTCAAAGAACATTGATCCAGACTTTTTTTTGACAAAGTGGATAAGAACATCCCAAGGTAAAGCACTCGAGCATGTGAAAAGCTTTTTCTAATTATTTTTTAAATGATTCATCAGTTCCTCAAACTCTATAGGGGCCATTATATATGGTTTCTATATGGTCAGAGATGAAGAAATAATTTTAATTGAGAAATAAACTCCGCTGTTATGAGGATGACCAGAAAATTCATCATCAAACACATCAGTGTAGTGCCTATAATGGCTATGTCTATGTGTAAAATTCTATCATTAGACAAAATCATTTTATCTAGACATTGTTACTCATATGAAAATAATTTCCACTATTGAGACGATAACTCTAAAGTATATTAATCATTCACTTTATACTTGTACATAATTGGAGGATGCCTCAGGATGTGAATTAGGATGTACATTTCCCGAAATTTGATGTTGTATTTGTTTAAAGATATCCAATCCAATACCAATATAGAATAAATATCTACCAATGGAAGTAAAATTATAATCTTTGTGAGGTTTAGTCCAAAAACATAATTCTGGGAGGAATTATGTATTTTAGATATAATAATTTCAATAGTTATTGTTTTTATAGATAAAAAAACAACATATTTTTATGATGTGTTCAAATAGATATACTAAACATGCCATATTGGAATAAATATATAGAACCATAATCGAATATTAAGTTTGTTATTATTGAATTAGTAACCAGTGTACATGTTGCTACATCATTATCGAGTTCCATCTCATTAGTAGTGATAGAATATTCCCTTCCTCGTTACATTGGAGATATTTTTGTTTATTTCCTTCAATAAATGCTTGATTAGGGAATTATATCACATAATTCTCATGTTCCATGTAGATGAAAAACTACAATATAGGCCAAGTATTAATCAGAATCTTCTTCCTCCACATATTTGGGATTCCCAATATCCATTTGGTAATTATTTTCTAGATTCCCTTATCATCCACATTTAATCCATTCCATTATTCATTTTAGAGAGTTCATAGTATGCTTCTTACCAACCATTTTGACATGTGGGATGTGTAATTTTCTTTCCATCATAGGATTTATCTATTGATCATCCCTTATTATGCCCTATTTTTTTCTCCAGGATCACGATACTATTGAGATTATACAATCTCCCTATCAAAATAAATGGAAAAAAGGAAATATATTTATATATTTCAATGTCCCACATCACCATATCTTTTATTAGACCAAGATTTAGTAACTTAAGGAAACAATCCACATTGTATTAGGGGTTCATGAAATACCTAACAGAGTGTTATGAAATCCTTGGTAGGATTTATCATATGCATCGACAGGCTCATCCTCCTCCTCCTTCTTTCTACATAACTCCATCTCCATATTAATAAAGGTAATTTGGTGAAAATTTATATTGAAAAACATTTTCATGAATTCACACCACTCCATGGAATCAATTCCCCTTTAGAATTTGGTTTTTTATTAGTGTCCACCACAGATCATAATCCCTATAAAAACGATAGGTCACCAGTTTGATTTTCTCTTCTTATGAGCATTTTAGAAAAAATAATATATATTCTAAATAGTGTTAATACATTATTACAATATGATGGGATTAGAAGATCCACTAAATATGGGTTGCCATTATTTCATAAAGGATTCAACATGAACTATCTCTTTCTTAGAATAAGGAGGAAATTATAAATGATTAATGTAATTATAAAAAACATGATCTTTTTGATATAGTACTATAATAATGTTTTTATCACATTTTTACATCATATATGGATTTTTATTTGGAAAATATTCAGATTTCCAACCCCTTATAATGTTGCAACATGATATATTATTACCCACCATTCACTATGAAAAGTAAATAATAATTTTGGGGGAATAAATACTTGGAAAATATTCATATTAAAAATGATGCCTTGTAAATATATATATATAAACATAAAAATGAAATTTATATCCAAACATTAGAGTCCATATGTTTCAATATAGGTCATCCATGGTGATAGATTTATCAATAGGGTTGTTAATAATTTTTTATATTATTAATCTACAAAATAAAATAGTCCATGACTCAGATGCAAACTATATTTACTCAATCCTTTTATAAATAACATTAAATGATTTCATGAATAATTCATGATAAAAAAACCATGAATCGTAAAGTCTATCTTCATTTTAATGATTGATTACATAAAACAAAAACATTGAAATAAAATAAAACATCATTATATTAATTATCAATAATGAGATCCTAACATCATTTTATCTCTTAAATCATCATAGGACAACTTTGGGAATACATTGAAAAATAGATGAGACAAAAAATCTAATAATAGAATAGTCATTGAAATAAAGCATATCACATGGGTTAGAAGGAATAAAATAATGACATAAAAAGGCATGGAACATGAATAAAATAGCGAAAAACAAAATATAGAACATGGGTTCATGTTATTTGAGAATTATTAGAATGTTGGAAAAACATATAACATGACATAATAATGAGTCAATTGTAACTACCATGACTATTGCGCTAGGCAGAAAATGTCTCATAATGAAATCGGGTTCACTCATAATCCCAAAATAAAATCACACAAGTCTAAAAATTACATAATGAATTGAATCCTTAATTGGCTGCACCCATAAAAACATGTTCTTGAATATGAGTTCCACATGAAAAATGAAACATAACTAGAAAACATAAGTGTTCCAAAAAAAATGAAAATGGTATCAGGATCATGTTATTTGGCATAAAAAATTGGTGTAACATTATGATGTCCAAAAAAGATTGGATTAAAAAAATAAATGAACATTACAAAGAGAAATTATGCATATATAAAGACAAATTATGTCCAAAAAATGGAAACATGTAAAGAATATTGTTTAAGAAACAATATATTTTATTAACTTTTGTGTGGTTTAAGAGATAAGATTGATGATACTTTTAAAAGAAAAAATAATAAATTTTTGTATAAAATGAGAAATAATAAAACATGGTTTTTGATTATATTGTTTTTTATTTTATAAAAAAATAATTTTTTAGATAATAATGTAAATTTTACCAGAAAAAGAAAATAAATTTGGTGAGATTCCTTTAATCGGATTTTCTTATTTGGAGGATTTGAAATGAGAACATTATAATACATTTATTTCCCCTTCAGTGAAAATATATGTGGGATAATTACATATTACTGAAACAATAAAATAGAATTTACTAAAATTAAAAAAGAATAAATAAGATTTAAATTGGGGTATAAAGAGGGAAAGTGTAACTGGAAAGAAAAAAAATTTTGTTCAAAGAGAATTTGTTACCTTTTCCACAGAAGTGTTATTAAATTATACGTAATGACCTTGAGAAACAATGTAAATACATTAAATAATTAATTAAAAACATATTCTATATTTTTTTACTTTTTTTAACTTTATTAAATTTTTTATGGCTATGGTGACGAGTTATATACTTCCATTATGTTGTTCTGGGGGTATTCATTTTCTTGGTTTTCATGATCAGTTCTTTAGTATAAAAGAATGTACATTCACATTAAATGAGAATAATTAAATATAATTTCATACTATAAATTAACATGAAAAAAATAAAATTATATTATATATCATTTTTTAAATTTTATAATAAATAATTATTGGATAAAATGTTATTGAAAGTTTATTACTTTATTTTAGTGGTTATTATGACCATCAAGAATATATACAATTTTATATAATTTCAAGTTGAAATAATAGTTCGAAAAAATTATATGAGATATAATATTTATAATATGATTAGATTTAACCATAATTATGGTTCTATACACACACTATAAGGTGGTATGGGAATGATAAAATACGTCATCCATGATGATTGTAAATCCACACATCAAAGATGATGTTTTAATTTTTAGAATCAATTGTAGATGAGAAGAGGTCAGATAAAGGTTGAAAAATTATCCAAATAAAACTAAATTATATTAAAAAATTTTATATTTTCAAGTCACCTGGATAATGGTAGTTTTTAAGAACATAATAAGTTATACAAAATTCCAGAGAAATTAAAATAAAATGAATGAGGATTTTATATATTCCATTTCATCTCCTCGAGAACCTATGTCAAGTACAAATGTTTGGTCATTCATTAATTACATAAGAACATGGAAAATAGTAATATTATTGGGACGATTGGTCGGAGGAACTATGACACGATTCAAGGATTTGATGGTGTGATCATAATCATTTATGAGGTTTGCTATTTATATGGGTGAGATAAGTGTTTTTTATAATTTTATTAATTTATATACTATTTTTGTACCATGACTAATAATAGAGATGTTACACATTACTAAATATATTATAGATAGAATTATTTTTAGAGATAATGGTCACATAAATCATACCTGACTCAACCTTAACTCAAATATTATATTATTTATATATAATGTCAAATACTATAAATTCCCATTTCTACTATTCACATCAAATTAAACTATTTTAGAAAAATATAGATAATTAACCACACATTTTTTTATAAGTTTGTAATTTATAAAATTACTCCATAATTTTTTTCCTACATATACGAAATTTAGTATTTAATTAAAATCATTATTTATTCAAAAAGTAGAGATATAAAATTAAAACTGATATTATGACACACTAAAAAATTAATTACAGTCTTATAAATTTATCATATAATCATAATAATTTCAAATAATAAATTATGAATCTATTTTGGTAAAATAATGTTTAATTTAATTCAGTATACTCTCTAATAATGTTAAAATAAACTTGTATGTTTCACAAAAATACCAGTAATTATTTAATAATTACTATAAAATTTATTTATTATTCCATGATATAAATATATTATATTTTCATTTATAGAAACATAATTTTATTTATAATTACCTAGTCGAGGTAAATCTTCTATTGTCAGCTTTACTATATTTAATGGCCACATTAATATTACACAAATCCTGTTATTATTACATTTTTATTCGTTCCCATAATTTCTATAAATTCTATTTATTCCATTAATTTTTCATTTATGATGAATGTATTGTGTTTTCAATGTGATTTATTTGATTTATAATATATTACATAATTCTAAAGTATAATTTTCATTGATCAAATATGTGGTCATTACATTATTCCCCATTTTGAAATTTTAAACTCAAAATTTTATTTTACATGACAATGTGAAATCATGCACGGGTATATTTCCTCAAGTTCATCATCATATTCCCATGTTTCCTCTTTTTACGTATGGTTATACCTTATTACTATGATACAATTAGTATTTTTTTTAAAACATTATCTCCATAGTCAAATAATTTCACCTAATGCTCTTCATATGAGCGGTCATTCTCTCTGTACAAACAGCAGATTAAGTATGTGTGGGGGATTTGTTATGATGTTCTTTATGTTTGATACATGGAATACATCATGTACATGATACATGGTTAGTGAATGTGCTAGTAGATAGGCCACATATACCACATGATCAATAATCATGATGAGGAAGATGTACCTAGAATAAATATTTCATTTCATCCCAAATATCATGATCCTATTCCATGTATATATGTAGAGGAATACCACATCTCTATCCTCAAAATCTAAGTCAGTGTGATAATTCCCTTTATATCAATTATGTAGACATTGGACATCCATTAATAGTAATTAAATGTTTTCCTCCATTTCTATCATTTCAAGGAACATTTTATGTCCTAGCCATTTACGTTCACCTACTTCATCACAACATGTTTTTGTTTTTCATCAATTACCGTAAAGGGATTACCATTGATCCATTTTGATGATTGAGAGGAAACTATTGTTGTATGATAACTTTATATGAGGAATATTTTTTCCCATACTCATTAGAAGTCCATATAATATGACATCGATATTTTTTACAGTAGTTAAATATTCCGATTTTATTGGACATAAGTATGTGGATGAGAGGATGTATTGATGTTCATCATAGTGTCTGGAGAATGTTAGAGTATTTCTTGAACATACAGTGAATACTCAAATTTTGATAGGATACTATAGATAGCGGTACACAACGCTGGATCACTACTTATTTTATGTTTATCCAGGAATGTTTTTCAACCAATAAAACATATTGAAATACAATAATGTGATCTATCATTATAGGAAAATCCAAAACAACCCATATATAATAGTTTCTTCTGAATTTCATTGGATTTCTGGTTATAATGTCTATGGTGATTTTTTCACATTTCCTTGTTTGTATGATTAATGGTTGCATCAACCCCTTTGATTCAATCCTTATATCTTTTGCATTCTGACATACCAGAAACTTTGATGTATATTCTGTGATCTCTTTCTTTATATTGTCAAACCAACAGTTCTATCAGATATCTTGATACCTCTTTGTGTTTAATTGATGAAGAGAGAAGGTTTTTCTATGTGTTTCATTCATAGGATCATTAATTTTATTTATATTTTGTGGTACACATAATAATTACCCAGATATTACGACTCATTCCTTATCAAATTTGAACCCTAAGGATTTCCCATTTCTGATAGCCTCATAATTTATATGAATATCCATGTTAATTTTTTATAAATAATATATTTTATTAATATTTGATGGTTGAGAAAAAAATTTAGAGAGTATTGTTGAGGTTTATTCCCTTTTTAGGTATAAACATATTATATCCTTCTCAATTATCATTTTCAATAATGATATATGATCCTTTCAACTTGGAGAATCCAAAAATTTATTTTCATTATAATGATGGAAGTGGATTTAGAATTTGTAATCATTTACGAGCTCTATCCATCATGTATGGTCCATATCAAAACCTTTTTTGTGTATATATTTTAGGCTCTTATGATTAGTATATATCTCAAAATTTTCCGTATAGATATTATGCCAACAAAATTTTTATGTAAAGACCACTACCACAAATTTAAATTCATTTGATGGATATTTTTTCTCATAACATTTATACTTCCTTGAATCATATGAACTCAATTTATAATATATCATTAGTATATGGACTAAAAAATTCATTGAAGCATCATTATATACATCAATAAATCCCCACATGTCCGATGTAGGAGTATTGTTGCAGTAATATGCTTCTTTTTCAACATTTTGAAGTAGTCTTCATAATATTTATTCCATAAAATCTATAATCCCATTCGAGTCATCTTGGTTAGTTCATTATATAATATTTATATGTTCTTCAAAAAGAATCATTAATATCTAGATAGACCAAGTGAACTATGTATCCCTAATAATGATGTTGTCTTTGGCCACTCATAAATTTCCAATGTCTTCAAAGGATCCATAAATATTCCATTTCTATTGAAAATGTAATGAACAGTAAATTCTGTATATTTTTTAATTTTAAGGAATTTTTTAGAGACTTCACAAATTTGGTCTCATGTGATTTAAAGGCTTATAGAGTCAGAAATAGATTTTTGAACATTTTTAATTTACATTATGTAAACGTGTGAGAGGGTTTTTATTTGATTTGAACTAGTATATGGTTAGAAAATCTGAAATCACCATTTAATTCATGTCCCAGGGATTCTATGAGGTGATAGAAAACCTTGACCAAAAAGGTACAGATAGAAATGTTATGTTTTGGAATTTTCGGAAAAATAATAATAAAATAACTGTTTGAGATATTTTATCCTTTTGTCCAAATGTTGAGCAAAGCTTGGTGATACTACACCATAATGATGAGAATTAAGTGAAGGTCATTTAATGAAAAATTTAATTTTTTTTGTATCCGAAACAGTTGTTTTATTAGTTTTATATTCATCAACTATCATTAATCAACCACATTAAATAATACAACATCATGATCGTTTTCTTTTTGTTAATCAATCCACAGTCGAACAAATTGACGTTTGTGGGAGAAACCTCTAACATTATGCTGGAATCATCACACTCCAATGAAGAACGGAAAAAGAACGTCGATCATTAGAGGATATGATATAAAGATTGATTAGAAGTGATGAACACAAACAGACATGGAAAGTCAATGAAAGTATAATTCCTTTATCTTCCACAATAGATTTAACCAAATCTAGTTGTGGATTTATTTTCTCTATGTGTCTAGAGGATCATTCTTTCATGTTCCTCAAAAATACAATGAGTGCAGATCAACCGAATAATGGGTTGACCGCGACTCATTTGATATTGAGGGAGGATGGTATGATTTATTGATTTTTGGTTTTCATTATTCTCTGTGATGATTGTTAACACCTCCATGATAAAATACTAAAACAAAGGACGCGGACCAATCAGAAAAAGGCATGGACCCTTCAGTGATCTGGGATGTTGAGAATTCTCCACGGGAAATTGAGAAATGTTGAAAAAAGGTATTTTATGGGATTTTCTGTGAATGTGGTGACCTGAGAGGCCCGTAGGTGGAGACGGGACAAAAAACAGGGCAACGAATCATCTCTGGTGACCATTGAAAGGAGCTACATGTGCGGCACCACCAAAGCGTCTAAGGTGGCCTACGGAACGAGCCATCAACACGACATCATCAACACAGAGGTTTTGGAGACTGGTGGTGGAATCTTGACCATGTTAGCTGTGCAGAAGTGGCTGTCCCCGTAGGCACCATAGAAGGGGAGGATGTGGTGCCCGGCGCCGCCTCCTGGAGATAGAGCGGCCCGCTCTGGTGGCTCGGCTGGCCCAAAAAATCCATTTCAATAAAGACATTACAGTGAGATGGGGCGGCACCTGCATGTGCTACCAACAAGAAAAATAGGAAACCCCATGTTCGGTCTATCAGACTAGCCTGCTCCACGTGGGCCAAGTTCCTCAGGTGGGTATCACCCCAACAAGAGTGTTGAGCCAACAGCGGGTCGGACTCCTGGGTCGGGCCAGACCTATGCTAGCCACACCGAACCTGACACTGGGCCAAACCCACAGACCCTATAAGGAAGTTTTGATAGATCCTTACAGGACCCACAATAGAACCATGGGTCGGGTAGGGTTGTTCCGGCCGGGATGGACCCGACCCAACCCCGGATGAACCACGTATCACTAAAACTGCCATAAATCACATACCGTGCATCCGATTGACGCACCATTCTATGCTATGATGACCCGTACGATAGGGCAGATAGTTTAAGATACGCTACATGAGTCTTGGACGAAAATGGAGTATATCTGTATTATATCAGGCTGAAATATAATTGGGTCCTATTTACCTTTTTTCAAATATGTTTGAGAATGAGAATTCGATTGATGCACCATTTATCTCGTTGGAACCCTTACAAAAAACTAGTACATTTGGTTCAATCTAAATTGTAATTCGAGGATGTTTAAATATGACAGGTGGATTTTGGAGCGGATTCTATAGAGAAATCTCGTGCATAGTGAGGGAATCTTGTGGATGGATGTGACTTGATGAAAGAATAATGATCCTTGGTGGGACAACACTTAACGATCTGCTGCGGGTCTGAACTTAGAGATCCTCTGTGGGTTAGTGCATAACAATACTCGATGGGTGAGCATCTAGAAATCCTTTATGGGTCTACATGTCATGACACTTCCTTGGGACCCGTGATGTGACTACCCCAAGCCCGCCTTTCATAGAACAGGGGATAGAGACTAGAATGAAAGGCATAAATCTATAAGATGGTAAGGCATCACCAATATTAAAAGTAAAAACATAATCAGAGCATAGAAATGGAAGAAAAACACCATGTAAAATTGAATACAAATGAAGTGTTTAATGTAAAGGGGGAAGGATATACAAGCCCAATAGTAATGTTCAAGGAAAAGATAAACCATGTACAACTAAAAGTCAAACAGCTAGATGGTGTCTAGCATCTCTTGTATCGTCCACCACAGATCCTACATGAAGGGTAGGTACATATAGCCTCCTTAGTTCTCCACTTCTGTCCGTCTCCTCTGGGTACCGACTCATCGTAAGGTCCACCTCTGGGTACCATCCTGTCCTTGTAAACTTCGCCTAGGTGAGCTCTATCTATCATCTGCATCAAACACAACGAGGTGTGGGCAAAGCCCGTGTAGGGGTGAGAATAACGATACTATGTAGGGAATCTGAGACCCTAAATGTTTCACAATATCCAGCATGGATAAACCACAAAGTATGAATCAACAGATAACTATTACTTAGGTATATGCCCATACATGTACCTAAGATATATAGTAACCCATCTCAATCATGATGAAAACACAAAGGTCACTGACTAAGCTCAAACCAGGATTTTCCTTAGTGAAAACATCTCTACTAGAGAACCCCTCCTCTATCATGAACAATGGGAATGTCGCAACACTAAGACTCTTCTCACTAACCTTGGATTTCTGAGGTACTCCTCCTGTCGAGTACCACGGGCATGCCGCCAAATACCAAGAGCTCCTCCGTTGTGGGATTGCCGCCAAATACCAGATGCTCCCGCTAAGAGCCTACGGAGGTACTTCTCCTGTCGAGTATCATGGGTATGCCGCCAAATACTAGGCACTCATATGAGATGTGTCTACTACCTAATACCAGGTTCTCCCCACTGGGCTAGTCGAATCACTCTGAGTCAAATCAGTCATGCAGTAATCAGGTCTGTCAGCTACTTGGTCTCTGAACTATTTCTGCTCATCACTAGTAGGATCCACTCCACAAGCTACTGGCCCAAAATCCAACTATCGTGAAATTCCATGAAGATGTATCTAAAACGTCCACCACATCAATTGGATCTCAACATAAATGAAGACACATCATTCGGATGCCTGGTATATAAATTATTGGCATTTCTGTTCCAGGGCCCGGTTGGTTTTTAGGTACAAACCAGCCTGACCATACCCCAACTATATCCAAACATCAAGTAGGGTATGCCAAAAGAACTATCATGCTATCATCTTTCTATCACCGTAGACGGTTCGTCGGTTGGACACACATAACACTAGATGCGGGATAAAAGGTGTAAACGAGCAATAGCGGATCCGCATCTGGTCTGACCCAGACAGACTGACACAGCCCTACATGGTCAGAGCCAGGGTCTGACCCGGTTCCGTCCCAGTCCAAGGGGTGGCCCGACCCGAGGGAGGCCTGGCCCGAGGTGGCCCGACATGAGGCATCCCGGCTGTTGGAGGGCCGGCCTGTGTGGCCAGGCCGACCACACATGGGAGGGGGTTGTCACCCCCCTCCCTGTTTCCTATCCGAACCAGCACTGGGTGCCAATTCTGTTTCTCCACGTGACCCTTCGACTCTCGCCTGTAGCATGCACCAATGGCTGGGTGTGCCGGCCGCCCCTGGTTTCTCCACAGTGGCGTGATGGCACCAAGGTTTTTCTTGCCTCCCCTCATCGTGATGGTGCCTGGCAGCCTCTGCCGCAGCCCGGCCCAACCGTGGCCACCCACTCCGCTGCACGACGCGACATCATCATGCTAGTCTTCTGACCGACGCTGCTCTCTTGGCCACGACCCTTACTCCGGGCGCGGTGCGATGTCACTGCACCCCTCTCGCACCGCCACAGCCCGCCTGGTCGTTACTTGGTTCTCAGTGCGGCCTGGCGGTGCCACGCCCTTGTGGAGACACGGGGGCCTTGCGTCGCCGGCTTTCTTCGCAGCTGGATCGTTATCGGTCTTCTCATGTATTGCCTCCATCATCATCAAACAAGTACCAAGAATAGGGGAGGGTTGGGGCATGTTCATGTGGTCTGAAACATCCTCATTACGATTTCATTCGGTTCTCAAAGCACACAACATACGATATGGTGCGGAGGGTAATACTCAATCATAAAATAACACCTACCTCAATTGCTGCTCGTTGGTGTAGGAAGGAGGTGATGTTGTCATTGGCAACATTCTTCGGGGGAAGCATATTCACCTTCGATGAGGATGATGTTCGTTAGAGATGTTGTGGGCATTTTTCATTGGTGTCGCTTCCCTTTCTATCCCAGGTTGAAGAAAGAAGAATATGGCAACAATTCATCATGTCCTTTTTTGAGAGGATGTTCTCTCAATTCTTCCAAGGCTCCACCAAAGAATTATGCCAACCCAAATAATGTAATAGAATAAACATTATTTTAAATTGATGGAATGAATTTAAATGGATTAAAATAATTAATTAATAAACCATTAATTAATTTATGTGGAGTGGAACACTTATGAGGAAAGGTGAAGAGTTTCACCAATTTAATTGGTGGTTCCAGGGAGTTTAAGCGGGTTAGAGGAGTTAAGAAGATCAGGTGGGCCCCACCTAATAACATCCTCCTAATGGAGGTTATGCTCCTGTGGGCCCCATCACCATAACCTCCCATTGGAGGTTAGGGTGTGGTGGCCCCCACCTCAAACCTCCCCATGGTGGTTTCAACCACCAAAATAAAACTAATGGTAATACTTTATTTTTATTCTATTTAATTAAAACCCCCAAAAATTATCTTCAACTCAAGTTAAAACGCAACTGCGGTGAAGATCACAATAAGAAATCACTGACGCGATGAGCTCAATGGTGACCTCATATTTTAGTTCCATGCACCGATTCAAATGTTATAAAATCTCCTACGTACGTTTACTGAACGTACCTGAAGAAAATTTTTGAAATTTATTCCGGACACACTGAGCCTCAGAATTAAGCACTGTCAGAAACTACAGACTCGTAAAATTCCCATGTATTTATTAAAAAAACTCTTCACGGAAATTCCGGTTTTTTACATTCTCCCCACCTCAGGTCTTTACGTCTCCGTAAACTACAACTGAATCTATGGAATCAAAAGGGGGTACTAAGCACGCATCTAAGCCTCCCGCTCCCATGTTCTCTCCTGGAGGATCTCGTGCTTCCAATTAATGCGTACCGGAGGAATTGACCATCCACGTAGGACCCGCTCATGTCGATCCTCAATCTCCACTGGAACCTCCATGAATGTCTCCTTGTCATCGACGTCCAGCTCCCCGTGGTCGATGGTGTGGGATGGATCGTGCACGTATCTTCTCAACTGAGATACATGGAAGACATCGTGTACCCAATGCAATGGAGGTGGCATATCCATGCGGTAAGCCACCTCACCTACTCTGTTGAGGACCTAGAATGGTCTGTTGAATCTTGGAGACAACATGCCACCTCGGCCAAATCTCTGTAGACCTCATCAAGGTTAGACCTATAGGAAGAGGTGGCTTCCATCCTCGAACTATAGAGGTCTCTATCTCCTGTCAGCATAAGACTTTTGTCTGCTCTGTGCAGTCTTTATCTGCTCCTCGATGATCTACACCTTCTCTGTGGTAGCTCGTACCATCTCTGGTCGCACTAGTGCTGACTCTCCTTGGTCTGTCCAGCATAGTGGCGATCTCCAAGGCCAACCTTACAAGGGCTAAAAAGGTGCCATACCTATGGTGGAGTGATAGCTGTTGTTGTAGGAAAACATCACCAAAGGAATGTAATCCCCCCAGCCGCTAATGAAGTGGAGGACACATACACTGAGCATGTCCTCAAGGGTTGGAATGGTCCTCTTGGTCTAACCATCTGTCTGAGGATGGAAGGCGGTGCTCAGACGTAGCTGCATCATGAAAGTCTCATGCAACCCCTTCCATAGACGGGAAGTAAACCATGCATCTCGGTTATAGATAATTGAGTAAGGTACTCCATGTAAACAAATTATATCATGCACATAGAAGCATGGCACGCTCTCAACTAATTCATGCTCTCTGATCGGTAGGATGTGGGCGGGCTTCGTGAGTCAGTCAACGATCACCCATATTGAATAGTGACTCTTGGATGTATGTGGAAGACCCATCACGATGTCCATGGATATCACATTCCAATTCCACTTTTGGACATCTACGGGATGAACTAATCCTGTTGGAACATGGTGCTCTGCCTTCACTTGCTGAAAAGTGAGGCATCGTGAGACAAACTCTGCTACTGACTTCATCATAATAGGCCACCAGTGCTATCGTCAGAGGCCAGATACATCTTCACCACACCTGGATGTACTGCTAGAGGAGATGTGCAGAACTCATTCAACAATTCCTCTTGTACTGCTAATGGTACCATGGTACGTCCTCAGAAGAGAATCACATGATCCACACCTACAGAAAATTCATCAGGTGCATGCCCTGTGGATATCTGGTCACATCGAGCCTCGCAGTCAATATCCCCACACTGAGACTCCTTGACTCTCTGAATAAATTGAGGTGTGACTATAAGTTATTGTAGAAAGGATGCCCAATCCCGATCCATAAAGGATATCTGCAAAGTGGATAGCTCCTCTGTTACCTCTCCTAGCCGGTGAATGCCTGATCTCTTGCTGAGAGAATCTATTACAATATCCCCCTTCCCAGGAGTATATACTATCACAAAATCCTAGTCTTGGAGGAACTCAATCCATCGTTACTGTCTCAGGTTTAGGTCCTTCTGAGAGAAGATATTCCTGAGACTCTTGTGGTAAGAGTAGACTGTAAAAAGCTCGCCCATCAGATAGTGATGCCACATATTTAAGGCAAAGAACATTCCTGCTAACTCTGGGTCATGGGTAGCGTAGTCCTGCTCATGCTATCTCAACTGTCAAGAACCATACACGATCATTAATCTCTCTTGCATCAGGACATACCCAGGTCCAGTCCCTGATTCATCGCAGTAAGAAACGTACCCAACACCATCCTCTAGTAGCCTCAAGATGGGAACACTAGTCAACCTCTGCCTCAATTCCTAAACGATCTAAATGAATCTCTCGGACCACACGAAGTGATTCTCCTTCTTCATCATTTATGAAAGCGGTTCTACAACTCTGGAACTGTTTTTAAAAAGTATCTGATAGTACCCAGCCAGTCCTAGAAAACTTCATACCATTATCACACTCCTGGGTGGCTCCCAATGAATTACTACCTCGATCATCGCTGGATCCACTACAACTCCATCCTCTGAGATGACATGTCCGAGAAAGTGTACCTCTCTGATCCAGAACTGGAACTTTGATAGATTAACATAAATTTTTTGCTCTCGGAGTGTGTCCAGTATTTCCCTCAAATGGTAGGAATGCTCCTCCTCTATAGGTGAGTAGATCCGAAAGTCATCGATGAAAACTACCACAATGTGAACAAGGTATGGATTAAATATCCTGTTCATGAGTCACATGAACACTGCCGGTGCGTTGGTTATCCTGAATGGCATAACCAAGATCTGGTAGTGTCCATACCAAAATCTGAATGGCGTATTCTGCGCATCCTTATCCCATACTCTGAGCTGGTGATAGCCTGACCAAAGATCAATCTTCCAGAACCAAAACAATCCATTCAACTGATCAAAGAGGCTGTCAATCCTCAAGAATGGATACTTGTTTTCCACTTTCACCTGGTTTAGGCACCGATAATCAACACACAGTCGCAAGCTCCCATACACCATCTTGGAGAACAAAATTAGGGATGCCCAGGGTGAAACACTAGGTCAGATAAATCCCTTCCCCTACATGTCCTCCAGCAATACTCGCAGCTCATGAAGCTCGGTAGGAGCCATCCTTTATGCTGGAGTAGATATCAGTGCCGTCGCGGGGTACAGGTCAATGTTGAAGTCCACCTCTCTATGAGGAGGTATTCATAGAACATATTCAGGGAAAACAACCATGTATTGATCCACCAACCTAGGAAAACACAGACTCCACACATCAACCGCTCCGTGGATGAGACTAGCTAACTGATGTGTGATCGGTTTCCCCCTTCTCGGGGTAAGTCCATCCTGCACTGCAAAGGATCCATTGTCACCTATGAAGGTGAACCTGGTCCCATCCGTGTGGGCACACTTCACTTAGTTCCTAAAACAGTAAATATGAGCATGGACTGTAGATTACCAGTCCATAGCCAAGATGACGTTGTAAGGCCTCGACGCCACTACAAGGAGATCACATTCGAAGCTGTCACCTTCTAGAGTAAGATCACACTACCGGCACTAGAGTGTAATCATCAAGTCTACTCCCGTAGGAGTCTCTAGTCATAAGGATTTATCCAACGGCTTTATCGAAATCTCCCAGCTCTGAACAAGGGCAGTGGAAATGAAAGAATGACTTGCACATGTGTCAATAATAACTACAACTAAGGTGGAGTAGACACAGGTAGTACGTTAAATCATATCAGAAGATCCATGGTCATATGCCTTAGCTTCCTAAAGCCGAGCTATCCCATGTCTGCCAGCTCCCTGTGGTCTGCTTGGTCCTCCTGTTGGTGGTGGTTGCAACACCTCGAAATGTATTCCACCTCCAACTACTCGACCTGCTCCTCTTCATCTTCTGCCTGTGCCCAGTGAACTTCGTCTATCGAATATCTTACTCTCCATGGGAGGTCCCTCAACTGACTACTGATCATCTATACGGCAGTTCGGACAGTCTCGTGCTATGTGACCCTACCCACCGCATGAGTAACAATGTCCTCTCCTATCATGTCTGGCTCTGTCTCCACTCTAGGTGCCCCTCACATCTGATCTCGAGTCATGCAGTAGACCACATGTAGGTCTGGTCTTCTTGGACCTCTTCGTCATCTGTCTAATACCATCTACAGAAGACTCCGCTACATGGCGGCTAGTGGTGGGTCTCATTGCTGGAAACTACTCGGCAAGGAAACTCTCCACTAGTATGGCTCACCCCAAAGCTCTTGTCTATGTCTGAATGCTGAGGGAGATCATCGGAGCTATAATCTCTCACATGCGCCCCTGCTCAAAGGTCTGGGCCTAGATGAATGGGTCCTGAAACATATATGTGGAGTAGCACTAGAGGATAGTGAACCTCACTGAGTACTATGCTACTTTCATACTTCCTTGATGCAGATGAAGTAGCTCCTATATTTGCATCGCAAGAAGGGTGGCTGGGAAAACATCCGGCTGGAACATGGTCTCATAGTCTTCCCAGAGTAGCGTCTCCTCGCCATGGACCTTGAAAATCAGGCTACACCATCTTTCTGCTGCTGCATGAAAGAGGATGGTAGCATGGATCGCCATGTGGTCTGATGGTGTCCCTACTATCCTGAAGACTCTTGCCACAGCCTCCAGCCAATCCTCTACAACATATGGGTCTGTCTCTCCTCAGAACCTGGGTGGCCTCGGGCATTGGAACTCTTTCAGCATGCTCAAGAGGCATGTATCATCTGCTGCTGGAGATTGTGGCATCAGTGGCCCAACGGGTAGTGCTACCACTGGTTCCTCAGCCGGTGCCTCAATTAGAAACGAGCCCTACATTGAGGCCTCATCGCTCACTAGGAATTTAGTGCGTACAAATCTCGGGGCTCTAACTGGTCGTCTACGGGGAGGCATTCAAAAAGAAAAATATGATACATGGTCAAACTATTATACCTTGTGAGATAACATGGTTGATTTGACATAACAAAATTTGGACACACACATGCAGTCAGTGTTTTCGTACCCTATGTCAAAAATTAGTAGGCATGGTCCTGATGTACGGTTACATCGACTGCCGCACCAACATTGGACTCCATGAACTGAAAAAAACACTCAGTACCCTTAACACTATTGTTTCATAGAAAAAGTGTAACACCCCATGATTTCATAGTGTGTTATTTTTTCAAAATAATTCAATAACTTGCACTACACGCAACACCGAGTTCAATCACACCATGACTTACCAAAGGAAAAAGCCATTCAAAAGAGGTTAATAATATTATTGACTAAATTTTAAACTTTATATAATCATTATAATTTTAGATTCCATATTATGAGTTTCTTAGATATAATGCAAGAACAAATTCATTTTCAGTATTGCACTTTTATCAAATTTTAATAGTGAACAATTTTTAAATACTATATTTTATACTTTTTGACTAAATGGGGACATCAAAAATTTAAAATGAAACATCCCATGCTTCTACGGTACGTTTCCCTTCGAATAATGCGATAGCGTGTGTTGTACGCAACCTCGAGTTCTAACACACACCACAACTAATTAAACTAGCCGTTGTGAATAGTAATACCTACTTTTTGAAATCATAAATATTCTATATTTCAAAATGGACTTCATTTTTGGATTCGGAATATCAAAATTAGCCTAGGGTGAAATTTTGGTACATTTCGGATAACTTTCATATTTTGATGAATAGTGAAAATTACTAAATTTTAATTAAAAACAACTTTTTTAATCAAAATAATTAATAGTGATGAATTATGAATTGGAGTGGTTTTAAAGTATATTTAGAATATATTTTTACTTTTTAATATAATTTTGGTCATTGGACATAATTTTACAATTAAACCGAACATAAACAAGTGTCAATCTTTTGATAGTTATTATCTCTTAAAAACACGCTTTTTGTTTTGACAGCGGGAATTAATTTTAAATTAATTTCTGCCACTTATGTGTTTTGAATTTGGGAAAATGGATTCCATATTTGGAATCAGGATGTTCAAATTGTGTATATAGGTAACTTTTATTTTTATACATTTTGAATAATTACTGCGGTAAATATTTTATTTACCATGGTTAAGGGTAAATCCGGTAAATAAGGGTTAAAAAAAATAATATTATAATAATACTAAATTACCCTAAAACGTGTCTTAACCCTATTGGTTGATACATGGTCGACCATGGGAATCTTTGGGTCTATTTTGGGACCCCATGGATCCACTTGTAAGTGATAATGACACATTATATTAATAAAGCTTAAATAAAAATAAAAATGGCATAAGCTTACATCTTTTAGAAGAACAATTTTTACATAGGGTTATACATGTTGGATTTCCGATTATAAATATTCATTAGAAAGATAAAAAGATTTCCTACATAATGATATTTTATTTATAATTTTTAAACATTAAATAAGTTATTTTATTTATGACACAATGATGATGTAGTAATTACTATAATAGTGCAAAATTAAAATAATTGATATTATAAATACCCAAATAAATATAATATGAAACTTTTAATGAATTAAACTAATTTTATAGGATAATATGATATATTAGGATTGATTTAATTGACTTTTTTCTAAGTAATCAATCTGTTATGAGTTTCAAAAAAATCAACTATTGAATAGTGTCAAAATTGACATAAAAGAGTTCTTAAAACAAATATTATATTATTAATTGATATTAACTTCCTAAAAATCTAAGGTTCGGCCAAGAGACTTATATCATGATAGGTTCATCATTAATGTACCACTTGGGGGTCGGTTGGATGTATATAGTAAGTTTATTAACCATATTATATAAAAATACAAAGAGACATTGTAAAAGTGAAACTAATTAACTTAGAGTTAATACATAAAGATAAGGTTAATATAAGTACACAAACCTGTCTAAATTCTATTGTATGAGTTGTTTTCGACCTATCCCTACCTCATCCTTTGAATAGTCAACTTTGGAGCCTTTGGAAACCGAATATGAATTTATTATAAATTAATATTTCTAGCTTTTCCAAAGGTGCCCCTCACCCCTCTTATAAAAGGGCACTCCTCCTTCTCATTTCTTCACACCTTCAAATCCTTTTGGCTCGGCCAAACTCTGCCCAAATACTCTCCCAACATCCCTAACTACAACCTAGAGGCCTTAGTTTGATCAGAAAGCCAACCTAAGGAGCCCTTTTGATCAAATCAAAAGGAAGAACCCGAAGAAGAGGTAATGATTTCACCACCCTTCTCCAAGTTCATTTCTTCTTCCACTTCTTCTTCCTTTGTTCTTACCATTAAAAAATAATAACTCCAGTATCTCACATATACTGTGATGTTATTATAAATATGGTACAATCATATTCAGTATTCTATCCACCCTTTGAATAACATGTCACCATACGTGCGTACGTACGGCTTACCGTCTCCACGTCGTGGTGTAATTGTTATTCAATATAATATTATTTGGATGGGTATAATAATGATGTGTAACTCATGTAAATAATAAATATAACATGTTAATGATTCTGTATATATGATATACCATCCATTTATATATTATTTTAATATCAAAAGAATGATATTGTCGCTCGTGCGTACGTACGGACTACCGTCTCCACGAACGCGATGAGATTCATTCTCCATCGTAACCATTCAAGTATAATTATCATTTGATGATTTAAAAATGATGTTTAAGGACTTGATACCATTCTGGATTTGAATAATATACAACTTATCCTTTACAAACATGTCTTACATAACAAAACATACAAAAGCAAACAAGTAAGTTCACACTCGAAACAACGATAATACTAAGATTTTATTATCAAATAAATATTAAAAGATCATATATGATATCATATTAATGTATATGATTCTTGTATAATTTAATAACAATTATTTCACCATTATACAGGAGGTTAACCTACCCCAACCAAGGAAAAGTACAAGGTAAGGGTTATTTCACAATCTCTTCATTATCCGAGGTTGTATTATACGTAATAATCTACTGGGATCTCTTTATCATCCACATCCATGTTTCTTCGAAATGTATTTCAAAACATTTTTACTATTTACAAGAATATGGGTTAAAGTCATTTATACCCTTGTTTGACTTTTTATAAGAGGTTTATAAAGGAATCATTCCGTCGTTTTCAAAACAAGGTCCTTTTTAACCTTTTCGACAGAATTGAGATAAGAATGTTTTTTTTTACTTATACGGCGGGTGCGGTTATTTTCTGCCGTTATAAAATCGTCAAAGCTTTCCTTACAAGATTACAAGAATATTTTCAAGAAAATGTTTTATTTTATATGGCTCTTAAATGATTTCAAAAATAGAAAGAGATATTTCTCTAAAAAGTGTTTTGATTTCATCTATGTCAACATCCTTTAATGAATTTTACGCTTATTTGAAGTTGATTTATTATAATACAAAACTTCTATATTGTATTGAAGGTTTTGTGATATGTTTGACTGTGGATGTGCTATTTTATACCATTCATAGTTTATGGTGAAACTATTGACATTTCGTATGCTAGTTTTAATCCGAATGTTTATGTTATATTTCAAACTTTTCTTCAGATGAATGTGCTAAACAAGTATGTTCCGGGTTGGGGACCGGTAAAAGTAAGCCCTCCAGGTTGGGGACTGGTAAAAGTAAGCCTTCCAGGTTGGGGACTGGTTAAAGTAAGCCCTCCAGGTTAGGGACTGGTAAAAGTATGCCCTCCGGGTTGGTGTCCGGTTATTAGAGGCACTCCGGGTTGGTGTCCGGTTATTAGAGGCACTCCGGGTTGGTGTCCGGTTATTAGAGGCACTCCGGGTTGGGTTCCGGTTAGAAGTAACCCCTAGGTCTTGGGATGAGGCCTAGACAAAGAAATTAACGTTTAGTATTATGCATTCCAACATTATGAAAGTGGTTATTGATTTTTGCATGTGATTATTCGATTAGTAGAATATCCATGTGAATAAGTAAATGGCATTATTTCATTTTATTTATGCCATACCATGTTGAATGCTCATGTTTAAAAGGTTTTTGATTTAGTTATACATTGCCTTAAATGTTTATTCTTATTTATGAAAGTTTCCGCTATATTGTTATCCTTAATGGGCATTTGAGGTCACCCCTTTTCTATGTTTTATTTTTCCCAGGTAGTGAAGAAGTAAATTATGAATGACTTTCAGGAATATTATGAGGGGTTAATAGTGTGGATTGTGGAAACATTATGTTGTTGTATTAGTTTTTCATTTTGAAATGTAATGTAAAACTTATGAATATATCTAGTGTTTCCAAGGCTACTAAACCAATCGGTCTTTCGAGATTTGATCTTTCTTGTGATCATGCCAATGTTATGTAATAATGCACCGACTCTGGGTAGCTGGGGTCGGGGCGTTACAGTTGGTATCAGAGGAAGTTTAGTACAAACCTTGGAAGCTAGATTTAGATAAACTCTGATTAGAGCACGTAGACCTAAGATGAACTTTGAGGATAAGTATAGAAGAACTTCCTAGAATTTTGGTATTGTAGAGATTTTGTGAGTTTTCCGAGCAATACATCCCTGTCTGGATACGAGCAGGTAGAGGCGGCTCTGGCACAGATGTACCTAGGGGTAAAACCCGAAAACACCGCTTTGAGCTAGACTCGAACGGGAACTGGTGCACGACAACGGGCCTTTCTGCACTCTTGGTTACGACACTCTCGGGGGATATGCTTAGGATAACTCTCATTTTCTTTACAAATCATTTTGAAGGGATTATGAGTATATACTTCCTCAAAGAAAACATTCTTATGATTATGGATTATATCCATAAATAGTTCAATTTATGATTAAGTGTTTTATAAGTATGGGATTATGTATTTTGATTCATAAACTGATCTAGTTTATTCCATTGTTTAGAAATGGCGCCCAGTAGAAGGAATGCGAACTCCGGAAATACACATGATTCAAAGAGAAGGAAGGATCATATCTTTCATGGTCTTAAGCTAGAATTTATAAGAGAAATAGTCTCCCATGTATTATCATCATATGAAGAAATAATATCATGTGTTGATAAGATAAGTAAAGAGTTTACTGAGTCCTATGGCTTTGAAGGGAATCAAGAGATGAAAAGGATGGAAGAGAGAAAGATGGATAAAGGGAAAAGGGAAAAGAGGAATTTTCCCATATGTAGTAACTGTGGAAAGAAACACCCTGGAACTTGCCTGAAAGGAATGGGAGTTTGTTATAAGTGTGGAGGAAAAGGGCACAAAGTACGTGACTGCAAGGGTAAGAAAATGGTTTCAAATGTACAATGCTTCATTTGCAAGGAGTTTGGACACTACGCGAACCTATGTCCCAGTCATCAGACTATGCCGCAAATGATGCTATTGGATAATAATCAAGTTATGATACTACCACAGATGAAGAGGAATGATTAGAGTTCTTATGTTGATTATGTCAATTGAGTGTTGTATCAACAATGTACTTGTTATAATAATTATGGAGTATATAAGGATTGTACTGCAGCACTATTTCATTAAGGACTTGAGTCTGTGTGGAACAAAGAAAAGTGACTCAATAGAAGGTTAAATTTTTGGAAAATATTTGGTTGAGAGAAAGATAAACCATAATATGGTTCTGATACCGAAGTAGTGATTTTAGAATAATACATGATTGATTTGGATAAATTATATTGGATATTCTTGACTACCTTGAAGCTGATTAATGATTTGTATATTCCATCATTGTGGGGTTTAAAACATTTTTGGATTGATGAAGTATATCCAGCATTCTATATGGAATAAGGGAGCATGAATGTAATCAATAAGGATTATGGTAAATCAGGATGTTTCAGTGTTTTAAAAGAATACATGATGAAGGTATTAATATTCTATTATAGGGTAAAAAGGATCTACATTATGTTTACCTTCCTTATAAATGTTGGACTGTGAGTTTGGACAGAAGTATTTTGGATAAATTCTAAGTTTGATATTAATTTTGGACTGCCATAAAAGGACAACCCGGAGGTCGGGCGGCAACCCGTCGCGTCCGGCAAAGCTGCGAGACTTGAACCCGCAACCGAAAGGCGACAAGGGTGTATCACCTACCACTGGCCCACGAGATGTCCTGGATTAAATAATTTAGTTTTTATTAAAAGATCTTGTAGATGAATTATAAATTCGATTATTTTGGAACCCTATACGAATAGTGTAAATAGAATTTTTTTTACGTTCTATTATGTTTTAGAGTGAAAGATGAGTTTGTGGTAGAAATTTATTAATGGATAAAACTCTAAAGTATGTATACCTCCTTATGTTCTTAGCCAATCTCATAAATAAATTCCACAACATTAAGAAAAGGAACTTAGAACAAAAATGTTGTCCTAGATGGTACCTTAAATCATCACTAATTTATGGCTTTGGGATTGTTGGCCTTTTCATATCCATGTTCTCTACCACTCTCCATCAGATAATTGATGGTTAGATTTCTCCTCCATATCCATATTTTCCTACATGGATCCCTAGTATGTGTTATTTTCGGTAATCTTCATACTTTCCACTCTTTAGTTTAAATAGAGGCCTCATTAATTCATTTTTCGATGTGGGATTTCAACTAGGATATTTTGAAACGTCAAAAATGTGTTATCCTAATACCCTATGTTTTGTTGAACCGATGGTATTTCAATTCATCATAGATTAATGAATTTAAGGAACTCAATTTTATACTTGTTTGTGATTGATGACCTCAATCACTACCTATAAATATTTACATTTTTCCTCCGATTATATGTCTCCAATTTCCACCAATGTTCTCCTAATCGAGATCATAATTTGGTGGTGACCCTTTGATTTCTCTTTTCCTCATATTAAGACTAAATTTTAGTAACCCAATTTCCGATGTGGGTTTTCCCACAAATATATTTTCTATTTTCAACCTTTTATTTTCTAAGAACAATTTCAAATTGCGAGGACGCAATTTATTGAAGGAGGGGAGAATGTAACACCCCATGATTTCATAGTGTGTTATTTCTTCAAAATAATTCAATAACTTGCACTACACGCAACACCGAGTTCAATCACACCATGACTTACCAAAGGAAAAAGCCATTCAAAAGAGGTTAATAATATTATTGACTAAATTTTAAACTTTATATAATCCTTATAATTTTAGATTCCATATTATGAGTTTCTTAGATATAATGCAAGAACAAATTCATTTTCAGTATTGCACTTTTATCAAATTTTAATAGTGAACCATTTTTAAATACTATATTTTAAACTTTTTGACTAAATGGGGACATCAAAAATTTAAAATGAAACATCCCAAGCTTCTACGGTACGTTTCCCTTCGAATAATGCGATAGCGTGTGTTGTACGCAACCTCGAGTTCTAACACACACCACAACTAATTAAACTAGCCGTTGTGAATAGTAATACCTACTTTTTGAAATCATAAATATTCTATATTTCAAAATGGACTTCATTTTTGGATTTGGAATATCAAAATTAGCCTAGGGTGAAATTTTGGTACATTTCGGATAACTTTCATATTTTGATGAATAGTGAAAATTACTAAATTTTAATTAAAAACAACTTTTTTAATCAAAATAATTAATAGTGATAAATTATGAATTGGAGTGGTTTTAAAGTATATTTAGAATATATTTTTACATTTTAATATAATTTTGGTCATTGGACATAATTTTACAATTAAACCGAACATAAACAAGTGTCAATCTTTTGATAGTTATTATCTCTTAAAAACACGCTTTTTGTTTTGACAGCGGGAATTAATTTTAAATTAATTTCTGCCACTTATGTGTTTTGAATTTGGGAAAATGGATTCCATATTTGGAATCAGGATGTTCAAATTGTGTATATAGGTAACTTTTATTTTTATACATTTTGAATAATTACTGCGGTAAATATTTTATTTACCATGGTTAAGGGTAAATCCGGTAAATAAGGGTTAAAAAAAATAATATTATAATAATACTAAATTACCCTAAAACGTGTCTTAACCCTATTGGTTGATACATGGTCGACCATGGGAATCTTTGGGTCTATTTTGGGACCCCATGGATCCACTTGTAAGTGATAATGACACATTATATTAATAAAGCTTAAATAAAAATAAAAATGGCATAAGCTTACATCTTTTAGAAGAACAATTTTTACATAGTGTTATCCATGTTGGATTTTCGATTATAAATATTCATTAGAAATATAAAAAGATTTCCTACATAATGATATTTTATTTATAATTTTTAAACATTAAATAAGTTATTTTATTTATGACACAATGATGATGTAGTAATTACTATAATAGTGAAAAATTAAAATAATTGATATTATAAATACCCAAATAAATATAATATGAAACTTTTAATGAATTAAACTAATTCTATAGGATAATATGATATATTAGGATTGATTTAATTGACTTTTTTCTAAGTAATCAATCTGTTATGAGTTTCAAAAAAATCAACTATTGAATAGTGTCAAAATTGACATAAAAGAGTTCTTAAAACAAATATTATATTATTAATTGATATTAAATTCCTAAAAATCTAAGGTTCGGCCAAGAGACTTATATCATGATAGGTTCATCATTAATGTACCACTTGGGGGTCGGTTGGATGTATATAGTAAGTTTATTAACCATATTATATAAAAATACAAAGAGACATTGTAAAAGTGAAACTAATTAACTTAGAGTTAATACATAAAGATAAGGTTAATATAAGTACACAAACCTGTCTAAATTCTATTGGATGAGTTGTTTTCTACCTATCCCTACCTCATCCTTTGAATAGTCAACTTTTGAGCCTTTGGAAACCGAATATGAATTTATTATAAATTAATATTTCTAGCTTTTCCAAAGGTGCCCCTCACCCCTCTTATAAAAGGGCACTCCTCCTTCTCATTTCTTCACACCTTCAAATCCTTTTGGCTCGGCCAAACTCTGCCCAAATACTCTCCCAACATCCCTAACTACAACCTAGAGGCCTTAGTTTGATCAGAAAGCCAACCTAAGGAGCCCTTTTGATCAAATCAAAAGGAAGAACCCGAAGAAGAGGTAATGATTTCACCACCCTTCTCCAAGTTCATTTCTTCTTCCACTTCTTCTTCCTTTGTTCTTACCATTAAAAAATAATAACTCCAGTATCTCACATATACTGTGATGTTATTATAAATATGGTACAATCATATTCAGTATTCTATCCACCCTTTGAATAACATGTCACCATACGTGCGTACGTACGGCTTACCGTCTCCACGTCGTGGTGTAATTGTTATTCAATATAATATTATTTGGATGGGTATAATAATGATGTGTAACTCATGTAAATAATAAATATAACATGTTAATGATTCTGTATATATGATATACCATCCATTTATATATTATTTTAATATCAAAAGAATGATATTGTCGCTCGTGCGTACGTACGGACTACCGTCTCCACGAACGCGATGAGATTCATTCTCCATCGTAACCATTCAAGTATAATTATCATTTGATGATTTAAAAATGATGTTTAAGGACTTGATACCATTCTGGATTTGAATAATATACAACTTATCCTTTACAAACATGTCTTACATAACAAAACATACAAAAGCAAACAAGTAAGTTCACACTCGAAACAACGATAATACTAAGATTTTATTATCAAATAAATATTAAAAGATCATATATGATATCATATTAATGTATATGATTCTTGTATAATTTAATAACAATTATTTCACCATTATACAGGAGGTTAACCTACCCCAACCAAGGAAAAGTACAAGGTAAGGGTTATTTCACAATCTCTTCATTATCCGAGGTTGTATTATACGTAATAATCTACTGGGATATCTTTATCATCCACATCCATGTTTCTTCGAAATGTATTTCAAAACATTTTTACTATTTACAAGAATATGGGTTAAATTCATTTATACCCTTGTTTGACTTTTTATAAGAGGTTTATAAAGGAATCTTTCCGTCGTTTTCAAAACAAGGTCCTTTTTAACCTTTTCGACAGAATTGAGATAAGAATGTTTTTTTTACTTATACGGCGGGTGCGGTTATTTTCTGCCGTTATAAAATCGTCAAAGCTTTCCTTACAATCTTACAAGAATATTTTCAAGAAAATGTTTTATTTTATATGGCTCTTAAATGATTTCAAAAATAGAAAGAGATATTTCTCTAAAAAGTGTTTTGATTTCATCTATGTCAACATCCTTTAATGGATTTTACGCTTATTTGAAGTTGATTTATTATAATACAAAACTTCTATATTGTATTGAAGGTTTTGTGATATGTTTGACTGTGGATGTGCTATTTTATACCATTCATAGTTTATGGTGAAACTATTGACATTTCGTATGCTAGTTTTAATCCGAATGTTTATGTTATATCTCAAACTTTTCTTCAGATGAATGTGCTAAACAAGTATGTTCCAGGTTGGGGACCGGTAAAAGTAAGCCCTCCAGGTTGGGGACTGGTAAAAGTAAGCCCTCCAGGTTGGGGACTGGTTAAAGTAAGCCCTCCAGGTTAGGGACTGGTAAAAGTATGCCCTCCGGGTTGGTGTCCGGTTATTAGAGGCACTCCGGGTTGGTGTCCGGTTATTAGAGGCACCCCGGGTTGGTGTCCGGTTATTAGAGGCACTCTGGGTTGGGTTCCGGTTAGAAGTAACCCCTAGGTCTTGGGATGAGGCCTAGACAAAGAAATTAACGTTTAGTATTATGCATTCCAACATTATGAAAGTGGTTATTGATTTTTGCATGTGATTATTCGATTAGTAGAATATCCATGTGAATAAGTAAATGGCATTATTTCATTTTATTTATGCCATACCATGTTGAATGTTCATGTTTAAAAGGTTTTTGTTTTAGTTATACATTTCCTTAAATGTTTATTCTTATTTATGAAAGTTTCTGCTATATTGTTATCCTTACTGGGCATTTGAGCTCACCCCTTTTCTATGTTTTATTTTTCCCAGGTAGTGAAGAAGTAAATTATGAATGACTTTCAGGGATATTATGAGGGGTTAATAGTGTGGATTGTGGAAACATTATGTTGTTGTATTAGTTTTTCATTTTGAAATGTAATGTAAAACTTATGAATATATCTAGTGTTTCCAAGGCTACTAAACCAATCGGTCTTTCGAGATTTGATCTTTCTTGTGATCATGCCAATGTTATGTAATAATGCACCGACTCTGGGTAGCTGGGGTCGGGGCATTACAAAAAGAAAAGAAGAGTCCTATGTTATGCAGTAGAACATACTCCTCTAATACTAATTTGTAACAACCCGTCCACGGGACCCGTGCCGTGACTACCCAAAGCCTACCTTCCATAGGCAAGGGGCTGGCGACGAGCACCAAAAACATAAATCCCTAAGTTGGGAAGGCATTGCCTTTATAAAAAGAAGACACACACTATCAGAGTACAAAAGTAGAAGAAAAACAAATAATAAAACGTAATAAAAATGTAGTGTTGAAAGTAATGGGGGTAGAAATACAATCCCATCCGTAAAGTACAAGGAAAAGACAAAACAGGTACAACAATAAGTCGAATAGTATGAATGTTTCTAGAAGCTCCTGGATTTTCCACCATGGATCATACCTGAAGGGTATGTATATATAGCCTCCTTAGCGCTCCACGTTCGTCTGTCTCCTATGGGTACCGCCACGTCCTGAGATCCACCTCCGGATACTGTCCAGTCCTCGTACACTCCTCCTCGGTTAGCGCTGTCTGTCGTCTATATCCAACACAACAAGGTGCAGGAAATTACTATGATGGGGTGAGTATAACGATACTCAGTAGGGACCCCGAGACCCTTAGGGTCTCATAATATCCAAAAAGTATAAACCACAATGTATGAATCTATGGATAACCATTGCATAGGTATATGCCCATACATATACCTAAGTTATCTAGAAACCCATCTTAATCATGAGGAAACCACTAGGGTCATTGAATCATCTCAAACAAAGATTTTCATTATCGAAACAATGGATGCTGGAGACCTCCTCCTTTTTGAGAACAATTGGAATGTCGTGACACCAAGGTTCTTCTCACTATCCTCGGATTGCCGAGGTACTTTTCTTATTGAGTATTGCTGGTCTCCTGCTAAATACCAGGCATTCCTCCATTGTGGGTCTGCCTCCAAATACCAGGCGCACCCCGTAATAGCCTATAGAAGTACTCCTCTTGTAGAGTACCACATGCCTGCCACTAAATACCAGGAACTCCTTCACCATGGTTATGCCACCAAATACCAAGCACTCACCACAAGGATAGTTGAATGACTCCGAGTCAAATAGGTCAAGTAGTCGTTAGGTCTATTAGCTACTAGGTATCTGCACTCTGTCTGCTTGTCACTAGCAGGATCCGCTCCACGAGCTACTGGGCCAAAATCCAACTATCGAGTTGTGCCATGAAGAAGTATCTCAATGGTCCTCCACGTCAATGGGATCTAAAAGTAACAGACGGCGCATCATTTGGATACCCGGTCTGCAAGTTATTGGCATTTCCGTTCCAGGGGAACGGTTGGTTTTTAGGTTCGAACCAACCTGACCATACCCCAACTATATCAAAACCTCAAGTAGGGTATGATAATGGAACCATCTCTCTCTTAGATTTATGTTTCCGTAGACGGTTCATTGGTCAGACACCCATAGCCCAAGATGCAGGCTAAAATGTGTGAACGGGCCATTGCGGGTCCGAATCAGACCCAACCCCGTCAGCCCGACCCTGCCCGACCAGGTCCGAGCCGGGGTCAGACCCGGTCTGCAGGTCCGACCCGGTCCAAGGGGGCGGCCCAGCCTGACAGCTTCCTGGCCCGTGGCAGCCCATCCTGTGGCAGCCCTGCCCAAAGCAGCCCGGGTGGCGGCAGCCAGGTCCATGGCGACCCGGCCTGAGGCGGCTTACCTCAACGCAGCCAAGTTAGTGGCGGCCCGGCCAGCTGGCCAGCTCCGCCTGGCTGGCCACGCGTGGGAGTTGGGTTTCGTTCCCCCAATTTCCGATCAGAACCGGCACTGGGTGCCCGTTTTGTTTCTCCGCGGGACCAATCGGGTCTAGCATGTAGCTCGCACCGGCAGCCGGGTCAGTCGCCCACCCGTGGTTTCTCCACCACGGAACGACAGCGACACAGTTTTTTTGGCCTCCATGGGGGGTGACGGTGTCGCGCCACCTCTGTCGCGACCCTCCATGTTGCGAACCATCCTCCCGCCGTGGTGCGACGACATCGCGCCCCTCTATCACCGTCGTAGCCCACCTGGCCAAAGCTCAGTTCTCAGTGCGACATAGAGGTGCCACGCCCTTGTGGCGACCCAGTGGCCTTGTGACACCAACATTCTTTGCGGTAGTCTCATTTTCAGTCTTCGCATGTACCGCCTACATCATCATCAAACAAGAAACAACAAAAGGGGGGCGTCAGGCCATGTTCGTGCAGTCTGAACCCTTCTCCTTACGGTGATATTATTCAGTTCTCAATTCACAAAACATATGATGGGGTACAGAGGGTAATAATCCAACATAAAATGTACCCTAACTCGATTGTCGCTCATTGGCGGTGGAAGGAGGTGTCGCTGTAGTTGGTAACATTCTTCGTGGGCGATGTCATCTCCTTTGATGCGGATGAAGTTTGTTAGAGATATCGTGGGGCGTTCTTCGTGGGTGTAACTTCCCTATCATTCCCCAGTTGAAGAAGGAAAAAGATTTCGACGTTTCCTTGTGTCCATTATTGAGAGGATATTCTCTCAATTATTCCAATGCTCCACCAAATAATTATGCAAACCAAAAAAATGTAATAGCATAAACATTATTTTAAATGATTGGCAGGAATTCAAATGGATTCAAATAATTAATTAAATAACCATTTATTAATTTATGTTGATTTGTACACTTATGAGGGATGGTGAAGAGTTTCACCCATTTTATTGGGGGTTCATGGGAGTTTATGGGTGTTAAAGGAGTTAAGGAGCTCGGGTGGGCCACACCTAATAACATCCTCTCAAGGGAGGTTATGCTCGGCTGGGCGCCACCACCATAACCTCCAATGGGAGGTTAGGGTGTGGTGGCCCCCACCTCCAACATCCCCTTGGAGGTTCCAACCACCAAAATAAAAATAATGTTAATACTTTATTTTTATTCAATTTAATTAAAAAACCCAAAAACTATCTTCCACTCTCATTAAAATACAACTGCAGTGAAGACCTCCCTAAGAAATCACTGATACTGTGAGATCAATGGTGCCATCAGATTTCAGTTCTGAGAACAGGTTCAAAATTTATAAAATTCTGCATGTACATTTATAAAACGTACCTAAAAAAACTTTAGAAATTGATTCCGGACACACCAGGCCTCACAATCAAGCGCCATCAGAAACTACAGACCTGTAAATTTGTCGTGTATTTAAGAAAAAAAATTATCCATGTAAATTCTAGGTCGTTACAGTATATATAGCGACCCTCTGTGGGTCCTCACCTAGAGATCCTCTATGGATCATCACACAGCGATCCTATATGGGCCAGAACCTAGGGACGCGAGGCAGTTCATGCAGTAAATTCTCTCATAAGAATATGATGATCATTCATTATGACTAATCATCTTTATTCTTGTTCATTATGATGTATAACTAGACTGATCTATCGTGTAAATTGTTCCATGTGATTGAGATCGTGATTTTTCATTTCCCTTGTAGAATTATGAAAGAAAATTGACGATCTTAGGGTCCCTACTGAGTATTTTTATACAAACCCATGCACAGGCTTCACACACACCTTGTTTTTTCATGTGAAAACGACTGACATATTGACCGATACATGGAGAGAATGAGTTATACGGTATACATAGGTTACTTATTGACATGGTGATCCCCAGTGACTAGCTGTACCTACCCTTCAGGTAGGATTCTAAGAGGAACATCTTTAGAGGTTATTCTTTATTTTTCTGCACTACTCATTCAGTTGGGCTTATATACTAACCTCTTTTTCATTCAATAATTACTTTTACATTCAATGGTGGGATTTAGTGGTGGTTTTACTACCTAGTTTCCATTTTTTTATCATTTGAAGTTTCCCATATCAAGGAATGTAAAGGTTTAATAGAATTTCCTTTCCATTTTGGGTTCCGCCTTTCTTGTTATAGTCACCAGCCCCTAGACTTTGAAAGGAGAGCATGGGGTAGTCACAACACGGGCCCCGGGGGAAGGTTAATGACAGAAAAAATACCATGTGAATGATACCACCTACAATAGGATATCACATTTATAGTAAATTTCATATAATTACTCCTATAACAATACATTATGTATTGTATTCTAATGGTTGTAATGATCTTCATTTGTTTTGGATATATTTGAATATCATTCATAAATACTACAATTTTTTGTGAAATGACTCAATTCATTTTAGCTTAGAATACTGCAAGAGAATTATTGATGTTACAATCCATCACTAAGAATATATAGTGTCCATACCTTATTTTAATGAAATTGTATGGAATATAGTTATTTCTCCCCATTTATTGGTGATATCCCGAGCAAATATCAACCTTTGAAAAATGATCGGCACTACAAAGTTGATCGAATAGGTCATTACTCAATTGAAGTGGATATGTGTTATTAATGGAAATTTTTTAACTCAAAATATTCAATTATGATCCCCATTGATCCATCCTTTTCATGATGAAGAGAACTGGAATACCCCATGGTGAAGCACATAGGCGCTCAAAACCCTTGTCTTGACTCCATTGAAACTACTTCTTCTATTAATACAACTCAATAGTAGTTATTCTATATGTTCACTATGATATAAGAATATATTTAGGAGTATGTTTTGTTGATAACTCAACCTCTTATCTATAAGGAAGATGCAACAATTCATCAGGTAACACATCATTATTTTCCCTCACAATGGCTACATCTTCAAGTGTTATTCTCTCATTTTTCATAATATTTTTAGGAAGATATGCTTATTAAAAATTCCTTAATATCCCAAATAGATATGATATGATAATGATGATTCAACATTGTATTTACAATTGTATAAAATTATATGTTTCCCAAGTAAGATTGGAGTGATATTCCTTTTCTGACAGTTGATGTATCTTCTATATTATGATAGCTAATTCATGCCCAAAATGCCATCAAACTCAACCAATTATTTTTAAGATATTATTTTTTGGGATGTTTAATCTACAAAAAATTATTGTGTATAATTTATATACATTTTATTCAATTATTTCCCCATTGACTATTCTTAATGATAACTCAACCTCCAAATTTTGAGGGGTTGTTTGAATATATATATGAAACATGAATGATATAAATGAATTCAATGAACTAGAATCAAATAGTTTGTTAACTATTCAAGAATGAATAACCAACGATCTGATCATCATATAATATTCAGGTTCCACCTCATTAGTAGAGATATAATATTCCCTTCACTATTTTTTAGATGTAGTTGTTATTTATTTTATCCAAAAGACCTTGTCTTAGTTAAATGGCTCACAGAATTCCCTTTTAACTTACAATTTAAACACTATACTATTGGCTGATTATGAATTTCAATATTACATTATTCCTCCAACTTTTTGGTATTTTTTATATCCTTATAGAAATGATTATCTATATTCCCCTCTCTTCCACATTTAAATCATTTCATTGTTCCCATTGGGATGTTACATGGATGCTTCATTCCATAGTTTTGAAACATGGGTTGTTGAATTATATTTATATGATGAGATTTATCTATTGATCCTCCCATATTAAACACCATTTTATAGTTTTTTTCTCAATGAACTCACGAACAATGGGATTGGTGGATCTCAATTTACTCCAAATGGGAATAATAGAGAATCTCTTAATAGTTATTAGTGTTTTGAATCACAGAAGATTTTAATTGGCAATACATTTGTACACAAAGGTACTAATCAATTTTTCAATTGGTGATCATGAAAAATATGTAGGTGTATTGTGCTTTCCTTGTAGTGTATTGCATGAACTACCCAATTGAACTGTCTTCATTCTACTTCAGTCTGTGGAATTCCCTTTGTATATTAATATGGCGATTCAAAGAAAATATTTGTTGGAATACATTTTCATAAATTCATCTCATAATATGTAATAAATTTATTTTATAAACTGTGTGATTATGATAAGTGTCCATCACTGATATGCATCATTATAAATATGATAGACCATTAGTTTTACTTTATCCTCATATAATCTTGGATTACTATAAAATGTAATCTCATTGGATTTAGTACATTGATCTTATGTGATGGAATTAGAAGATCAACTAATTATGGGAGGAATTTTCACAATATATATTCAACAACAATGTGATATATCATTGGAGAATAAGGATGCTCCACAAAATTCATGAAATTATTCATAACATACGCCAATTGAGAAAGTACATTAATGACTTTTTGAGCAATTCTTCCCATTAGTTTTGACATTTCCCATGGGAAATTGTCAAATTGCATATCAAGTTGATTGATACTACATGTTCTTTTATTTACCACCATTAACTACTAAGAAGAATCAAAATATAAGGTGATTAGATACATAACAAATAATGACGATAAAAGTAAACATTGATCATATATGGATAAACATGAAAATTAAATGTATACACTAGCATGTGATTCCTATGTAATAATCATGGGTATCAATGATGATATAATTATCCCATTGGTTATAAATAAATTTTTCTATTTTTAGAATCCAAATACCCCTAGCCTATTCCATAGATAAATATATAGATATACTTTTCTTTGACACAAACTATTATATGCTTTTCAGAGTACTATATCATAAAATACAAACCAATGATCATAAAATCTTTTGTATTTGGAAGATTATGTACAAATAAAGGAATACATAAAAATAAAATAAAACATAAAAATATTTATCATATATAATGATCTCCTAAAAACATTTTATTTCTTATAAATGTATATGATAACCTAGGAAATATACTCAAACAATGGATGAGCTTAAATGCCAGGTAAGGGAATAATCAATGAAATAAATCATATCATATCAGTTAGAAGGAATAAAATGATAACAAAACATGGAATGGAACTTGAATATTAAAAAATATATATATATCATGGGATCATGAAATCATGGAATACTAAAAATAAGGAGGCAACATACAATAAGACATGATCATGATTCAAGTAAACCATCAAATATTAATTCACATTTTAGAGAAACTCCCATAATATAATGATGTTCACTCTCTCCCCAATCATGATTTGTATTAGGCTAAAATATGACCAATTAATTAGAGTGGTATCTAGGAATACACATCATAAAAAGTTCTTGAATATGGTCTGAACCTAAAGATTCATACAAAAAGAATAAACATAAGTGTTACCCAAGGAATAAATCGAGTACCATAATCATAACATAAGGCATAAACAATGGGTGTGTTATAATGAAGTGCCCAAAATAATTAATTAAAACATTAACGAGAATTTATAAGGTAAATTAATCTTATAGAATGTTATGTTATTTATAACTTTAGTGATAAAATATAAAAAAGTGTGCTTAAGAAGCATTATAATTGAACCACTTTTGTGTTGTTTAATCGAAAAGATTTAAGAGCCTTTTGAAAGAAAAAAGGAATAAATTTTTTTTGTAAACAAAATAGATATGAAAAATAATTTTTTATAAATTTAATAATGATTTATTTTAGGAAAAATATATATTTCTATATTAAATTATAGTTTGGGCTTGAAATAGAGAAGAAACTGGGGATGTTTCTTTGTATAAGAATTTCATATATGGAGTAATATAAAAGGGAACTTTAGAAAACATATATTTTCCCATTAAGGAAAAAATGATTGTGGTAGATACAAATTTTTTTAACATACGAATATAATTTAATAGGAGAATATATGAGGAATGAATAATTACATTCGGGTAAGAGAGATAAAGCTTAACCTAAAGTGAAATTAGGGGTTCATACTAAATCCGTAACCTAATTTATTAATATGTTCTAAAAAAGAACCTCATATCCTGGATAATCAAATTAAATCCATTAAATAATTAATTAAAAAATATTATAAATGAATTTTTTTTTATTTTGTATGGTCATTTATCGCCATTATAATTAGTTATAGAGTTCAATTTTGTCATTTCAGATTATCAGTTTTCTAGTATAAAAGTATTGAATCTCATGTAAAATGAGAATACATATCCATAATTATATATTATTAATGAGAATAAAGAAGGGTAAATGGTCATATATTTCATTTTTTAATATGATATGAGGATAAATTGTAGAATAAAACATTAATGAAATTGATTTAATTTATTTTGGTAATTTTTAGGATCTAAAAAATCTTATATCATTTTATATCATATAATGTATATATTTTGTCATAAAAATTTATATAAAATGTAATATGTATAATAAAAACTTATTTAAAAATAATAATGGGTCTCTGGAAATCCTTGAATGTAGTAATAGAACATGAAAATGCATCATCAATGCTGATAGATAATTGAAACATCATATATGGTTTATTCATTCTAAAAATAAAATCTAGAGGATAATAGGTTTGATGATAGATCATACAATTTAAAAAGTATATATAAAATAAATAATTTGAAATTTTACATATATTTGGGTATCGAAAACGTGGATAAGAAAATAAAATATATTGAAATGAACATAAAAGAAAAGGAAATAGTCATTTCCTCTTGAATTTATTCTCATTGATATCATCCATGAGACACTTGGGTGTATTTTATTAAGAAAAAAAGGTCATGAGAACCTTTAAGAGTCTTGGGACGATGATTATGAATATTTTTTATAATATTCAATCTATTGAAGGTATGAAGAGAATTGGAGGTGAGGGATGGTATTTATAGAGGACAAGAGGGGTGTTTTTCATAATTTTATCGATTAGCCTATCAATTTACCTTAAGTATATAAATTGTGATGATTCCCAGGAATAAATATATTAAAAATGGAAGGATATTTTGACGGTGTGGGAACTTACGTAATCCGTGAATAATCCATTACTCTAAATTTAATTTATTTATTTATAATATTAAATAATTTAAATTACCATATTTCAATATTAATCAATAATTGAACAATTTGTTTTAAAAAATATATGATTTTTTCAAATGGTAGAATATTTAAATTGAATTCAATTTATGAAAACAATTATCAAAATATAAGAAATTTATTTTTTACTTAATATTATCATTTATTAGAAAAATACTAATTTTAGAATTATAATATGTTTTGTGACACATTGAAAAAATAAATAATGTCTCATTAAATTATATTATAATCTTAAAAAAAGAAATATTCACATATATATATATTTGTTGAAAATAAATTTTATTTATAATAATTTTATTATATATATAATTATAAATAAGCATTTAAGTTTTGAAAAAAATAAAATATTTACTTAATCATTTTATAAAATTTATTAAATTTTTTTATAACATAGATATATTATATTTTCATTGATAAGATACATAAATATTTTTCAATAATTTTATTGTTGAGGATACTATACTAATGGATTATTTACTTTCATAATAGTCACATTAATATTATAAAAGTCAAGTTAATATTCTATCTGTATATGTTCCATAATTTCTAGAAAAAACTTTTTATTTCATTGATTCTTAATTGATAATGTTTTTATTATGTTACATGAGTTATTTAATATGATTTATAATATATGAAATATTTATAATAATGCAATTTCCATTGATAAAATTATAGTTCATTACAATTAATTGGTTGGGGAAGGTTGGTATATATGTGTAATATAACTGATAAATTTTTTAATAATATAACTGTCAAGTCAATATTAAACTATAAAAATCATATAATAAATCAACCTAAAGGATGTGGGAAAAGTAAATGGTCATAATACATCTCATCCACTGAAATTATGATATTTTTTGGACATGTTCTAGGTTTCTAATATTTTCTTAAACCTTTTTAACTAGAATTACCTTTTATAAGACAACTATTTATTACCTATATACATCAATTTATATGAATAAAACTAATATCAACCATATTGAATAATATAGACTAATTTATTCAAAATATGAATGAAAATTTTTTAAATTAAATTTATATTGATGTAAAAAATAATTTTACTATTTGTTCATATAACATGTAAAAAACTATTCTATAAATATTATATATTTATATGTAAAAAAATATTTATCCTATGATTATAAATTGATATTACTAACATGAATTTAAAATGTTAAATAATAAAAAGTAAAATTTAGATGGATCAAAAATAAGGATAAAAGAAACATTTATTGTGATATCTTAAAGATGATAAAAGATGAAAATCAATTATACTTGTATAATGATTGATTAATAATGTATGGAAATGTTAACCATTGGTTTTATAAATTCATCATATATTTATATATATACAATTTTCTTCTTCAAATTCATCCATTATCATGTATGATATTTTTGTTTCTGTTTTTCATATAATGATAAATTCAATCACTCAATAGTATTATTCAATATGACATTTTTTTATATTCACTTAAAAAATCTCCTTATCACAAAATAACCTAAATTTATCTGAAGATAATTTTTAATCATAAATATAAAAAATGAATTTTATTAGGTGATACTCAAATTGTGTTTATTTAGAATTCTACTTCTATATAAAAACATAAAAATTTGATACAAAATGATTTCATAGAAAAAATTAATTTAATCATATTTTATGTTTATATATATTAGTTTTTTTATTTATCTAAATATTATATTCATCATATATATATATATATTATTTACATTTATAAAATATAGGGCTTAAAATGTAATTTATTAAGAATAAATATATTTCTTCAAATCAATTTTATTATTTCTCTACAGTAGTGGAGTTTGATCAATGAATTTGATTTAGTGAATATGCATTATATTATTTCTATATATATTTTAAAATGTGGATACCTCTATTTTTATCCAAAAATTTGATTGATATATTTCAATGAATAAATAATGTTATGTCATTTATTTTGGATTACTATTTCGTGTTATCAAAATATATTAATCACATTATGTTTCAGAGGAATATAAAATTTAAAATCATGGTGTTTTAAAAACTATATATATGTCTGTAAAAAGCTGTGATTAATTTTCCCTAATACCCTATTTTTTCCATTTTGATATTCTTATTGGTTCATTTATATAATTTGGGATTTAGTAGGTCATAGTTGGTCATGTGGAGAAGTATCGGTGATTTCTCGATTAGTTGATTGATTTATAATCAAATGATTTATCATATTTTTTTCATCTATATGATTTTTTTAGAAAATTTTGTTTCTTGCACTGGTATATGTATGTATGTTATATTTATATTGAGTTGATCTATTTATTTATTTCTTCTATACATTGGTTCATTTTTATATTATTTATATAATATTTTTTGAAATGATTATACAACCAACATATAGTTACATCATGTTGGATTCATGGTAGAGTCTCATGTTGGATTATGTTATTAAATTGGTGTGAAATAAATCCCAAGGGAATGCTTTTAAATCCAAAAACTAGTATCTAGACTATGTGTTCCAAGATTTCCTATTGGAATATTTAGTAGATTAATTTTATTAACAGTGTGAAGTGATACATCTCTAGTTCATTACTAATTATATAAGATTCTAGGTTCTCATTATGGTCCTCAATTTTAGGAGAAACAGTCCTTTTTATTTTTCTTATCATCTAATGTGGTTATTGGAATATCTAAACTCAATAGGTAGGTGTTAATAAATTTTATCAATCATATTGTTTTCTTAATCGTTGAGTTAGCAAGGGCTATTTGTTTTTGTATCTTATGATGAATATAATGTGTTGGCCCTTGAGATGATGGTGTTTTTATCCAAATTGGAATTGTTTGAGTAAACATAAGAGTTTATCTTGGGTTTGATTGTCAAATTATAATGAATCAATGACACAATGTTATATTAAAAATTATGAAAAAAATGAAGAATCTAGGAACATAATATTGGAACGATTTTTGAGATTTATTAATGATTGATCTATGATTATTCAAGGTAGTCCTCAAAGTGAATAATTATTCTAAATTCATTTTTATATTTATATTTATTCATCCATTGGGTGATACCCATTTATGGGGATGAATTGAGTGGATTTGCATTATGTGCTGATGATGTGGAAGGAATTTCTTTTGAATTTCTTGTATATATTGTTTATATTTTTATTTAGAAACTAATATGTGTGTGTAAAAGGGGTAATCACGTAAAAAAATTTTTTTGGATCCAAATTAGGCCATAGGGATTGTTTTTAAATTTAAATTGTTTTTATAAAATGATTTATAAATGGATAGTTTCATAGTGCAATATGGAATGTATTTTCAGTTTAGAATGAGAATGTAAGATTCTTCCAAATGATTTTGATCGTTAGGTTGTGTGTTTTCTTTAATTATAATATTCTAATATAAAAAAATGAATATATTATTCAATGAATGTATAATGACCCATCCATTGATAATGATTCCGCGACATCCAAAAACCCACATCCTAAAGGCTTTGGACTGGTATGTCAGGCTGAAGGATTTATCCTATAAGTGGGAGGCATTTTCTGAGTGCCTATACAAACACACACTCAGAACCCAAGACCAAACAGCTGAAAAGGAAAACAAGAAATCCAATAAAACAAACACTAAATGTAAAAGTACAAGATGTTAGTAAAATGGGCCATAATAAAAACCCAAAAAAGACATGATGTAAATTAAGGAGTAAAAGGTCTCTGAAAATCTATCCATAGAAAACACTACATGAATTGTAGGAGTAGAGTAGATACCATAATATGCAGTAGTACGCCTCTCCTATATGATCTCACAGAGAAATTCCTATTACAGGACCACCAATGACGTTGTCAAAGCATCACTCATCTACAAAAGACCTGAAACATGATGGTGCAACCCATGAAGGGGTGAATAACACAATAATCATAAGGGATCTCATTCCAAAAAATGTCAACAAATTAAATACCACATTGATGGTATAGTTTAATCAGCACATTTATTATTCATCAACACGTATAACAAAAACATCCAAGTGTACAAATAATTGATTCCATGAAATAATGTCTCATCCACTATCAGTTATATTATTTTGTGTGTAGCATGCTTGATTCCCGGATGTCCTGCTCTTCAAGATATCTGGTAGTAAGCATGTAGAGGATGTCTACCAAAAATATATGAGAGAAGATATAGTCCTGATACAACATGAATTTTTTCTGAGATGCCTTGTCTTGATGATATAGGGAGTCTCAATGCCACAACCAATTTTTTGTCATAAGATTCTACTGAAGGAAAAGTCATCCTAGGAGGACCCACTCATTAAACCACCTTATCATCAGATTCCTTCACTAAGTGGTACCAATTCTTTGGGCCCCACCCAATGAGAACACACTGAGAACAACCAAAAGTACAAAACCTGAGTTTTAATTCTAAACATCTTGTACTACAGAGGGACTCATCCCCAATGAGTTACTGCGTTTTGTCTGGCCACTGAGGTCCGCTTGTCTATTGGGACACTGAGGTCTGCTCGGCTATAGGGACACAGTGGTATACTTGTTTGTAGGCAAACTGAGGCCTGCTCGGTTACAAGGCCGCTATGGTTCACTCGTCTTCCAGCAACTGATGTTTGCTCAGCTACAGGGTCACATAAGTCCCATTGTCTACCGGGACACTATCATCCACTCACCTACTAAGACACTAAGTTTCTCTCATCTCTTCTTTCTCTGCAAATCCAGCCCTAGGATTCCTACTCGTAGAACAATTGATTCTACGAAAATCCAATTATTAGGACATCTGTTGTATCCAAACATACACTAAAACTCACTTGATGTATTTAAAAAGTATCATCTCATCAAGAGTTTCTCCACTCCATAATCAGATCATAAATCAGACACATAGTTTAGTAAATATAAAATATTTATTAAAAATGGGAAGTTTAGGTCTGAGTCTAGTCCGACCTCGCCGGATCGACCCATCCTGACCTGGGCCAGGGTACAGCAACCAATCTTGGGTCTAACCCAAAATTGTTGGCTGGGTCTGACACGAAATCGAAGGGTTGTGGTTCAGGGCCGCTAGGCATGTCCTGCCCTTTGGGATGACCTGACCCACCTATGACACAGTGATCGTTGTGTGTCACCAGCATGATCATTCAAATCCACGACCCTCCAGCCATGTGACATGACATATCATTCCATTTCCACTCGCACAACCACCTTCCAACTGACTTTGACTACCACCCACTCTGAATGCCACATCCACATTCTCCTCCATGACATGCCGCCCCTGCGCCATCATTTCCGTTGAGACACAACCACCCATGAACTTCCTACGACCAACTTATTCAGGCCTCCTCTACAACTGTGGTGTGCCACCAGATTGCACCTCCTCTTGTGCCACTATGACCAATGAGCTGCGACCCTCTACCATTGCATAATTTTCCCATCGTGTCCTTTTTTTTAGTTTTGGTCCCCGCCTTAACCACAGATCACTGACACTATTGGGGTTCATTATTCCCTTTCGAATTATTATGGAAATGAAGATTAGGGTAATCAAAAGAACTGTAGAGGAATAATTTCACATGAAAACATTTTGTGGGATGATCAGGATTTGTTCATGTCCAACATGATCAGCTGATGTTATAGTTCTAGATTGTATACACATAAGAAATTATAATCATATGTTCAACATGTATATAATTTAATTATTATTATCCCATAATCAACCTCATCTCATAATAGGCCAAGAGATCTAGGAATCAAACTGTGCATCGAATGATTCACATTCATCATTGAGATTTAACAAAATTTTGAAATAGAAATTTAATCCAATAGATCCCCTAACTTGATGATGGATCATTCGATGGAGAAGATCATTGTTATACCACTATCAGTTTTTTTCCTTGATTCACTAACCTTCTTTCGTTGGAGTCTTTTCAAGCATCTCCATTCATCACTTTCCAACAGAAATCCTCTAATGGTTGTTTGAAAATTCATGATCCTTAACAACTATCCCATATTCAGTTAAACTATTAAATGGATGAAATTACATTCATAAATTCTGTTATACTAGGCCACATCATAGATACACTATTTAATTTATGAAACAACATTTTTTTATGCTCAGGTTGTAACGTTGTTGCGTTGTATTGAATCATGTATTTGAATAAAACTAACTCCTAAAGTTTTTTTTTACTTTCATCAAGTTACTTTATTTTAAATAGTATGAAAAATAAATTTTTCCCTCGACCTGTACTGGTCGATATTATGTCTTCTTAAAAGAAAAAATATGAATAAGAACTCAAAAGTGGTATCAGATTTTGAATCTGAGTTACAATTTGTGAGTTATGATAATTGGAAATAAAATAATTACATTTATTTATATTATTTTATTTTGGATTTTATCCTAAAAACCAACCAACATAGCTAACCAGCACTGGCTGATGTTAGGGTCCACCTAAGAAAAGAATTTCATATGAGCTCAGCAGTGGAGGAAAATTTTCAATTAGAATCCCTATTCATGAGTTACTCGGACATGAAATATAATAATTTTATTTATGGTTATGGAATATTATGGTATTCATACTGTAGAGTCATGCTGATTGAGAATTTATCGTGGATAGGGTAAACCAACAACATTAAACACAATTATGCACTCAGATATATGATCTAGGAAACTATTTACAAGTTATTCTATATTTTAAGAAGCCTACTCATCAACACAATTTAAAACAAAAAAAATTTCAACTGACCATTTCGAGGACTCTGATCCTTATAATTACTGTTCGTGTTAGTGATTGGTCTTGTAATTTTACAATGAATTTTCAATGAAATATAATCTGGAAAATCAATGTGGTTACATTACCACATCCTTTGTATTTATGTCCACGAAATCCATACCAAGGGATTCCAAAACATATGATGGTAAAAGCATGATCATGAGCCTCTATATCCCACGTTTTTTAGAGATTTATATTCTATCACTGAACGTTATATAGAGGAATAGATCAACCATAAGGGGTTTTCATTTATCGATCCTGGATCTCTCATAGAGACTCTAAAAACTTATCAATTTATTCAATATCTAGATTTCCCCATCAAATCTCTATTATTCAGAGGCATCTTGATCCCTCTATTAAACTCTTCTCCTCTGTAGTTAAGAGGTGTGGAGAGTCGGTGAGTCCGTTATTGATAACCCATGTGGTATCGTGTCTTCTAGTCATACATGGTAAACACATCACAAATTCCATCAATATCCCATCCCACATCTTCCTTGGTACCCCTAGAATGTGAAAGAACAACAAAAAAACTGATCCAAATACGAAACCTTCATTTTATCTCATCATGTATGAATATCGTCAACCCATTCCATAATCCTTAGTGTCCCCCTTGAATCCCACACACATACCCTATTGCATATCACCACTTTAGTAGTCACTTTTAAAACTACACATCCACTGGAAATAAAAATGTTCTCCTCATCTTTCTGATGTCCATATAGTGTATTCGATGTGGACAACTGAGCACCAAAAGACTCACATTTAGTTTCATTCAGTTGTGCCTCCCTGATTCATTTTAGAGTGTACGGGTAACAACCAATGATAAGATATAAGCTACTTCATCCCAACTCAAAAATTATATCTATAATGAGGAAATCTACTCCATTTCTTCATTTAAAAACAATGAATTGGATATCTAACTAAGAGAATATTCTACCATAATACCCTTACCAGATGTATAGATGACTTCAGAGTCATCATCCTGGAAGAACTCTATCCATTGTCATTGTATCACGTTCTAATCCTTCTTAGAGAATATATACACCAGACTCTTGTGGTTAGAGTTGATGGAAAATAGTTCACCAATGGATATAGTGATTCCACATCATTAATGCGAGTACTAACAACACCAAATAATGATTAGGGTGCTCGTCAAACACTATCTTAATTACTAAAAGGACTAAAAACACATTTACATCTATAAAAAATGCCACCCCTTTCAACGGATGTATGTGTTCATCGTCCCTTTGGTAGTGAGTACTCAATAATTGTGAATAGTTGTTTCAGGGGCCGGTAATACACACATAACATCGAAAACTAGGTCTTACTAATTCCTTCCACTGCATGTATTCCACCTACACCATCCGCTCATGAAGATTTATGAAATCCATATGATATACTAATGTTGAAATTTACACCATCTCAGGTTATAGGATGAGGCATAATTTCATCTCCCTGCTGGGAGGTAATCCTATAATAAAATTCTGGAAAGAACTCCTCATACTCTACAACTACTGCAAGGAACTAAAAACTCAAAACATTCACTACCACTGGAGTAAGGATGGCCTATTGAACTGTGATTGGATATACCCTCTTATGCATGAGTTTATCCCATGGTTCCTTGATTTCCCTTTTCTGCATCCAAGGATAACCTCATTCCAATGATGAAGACATTACATAACCATTTTTTCTAAAATATAATATATGTGAATGAAATGTGGATGCCATGAATATATCCAAACTAACATCGTAAAGCCACGATTATATCACCAAGAGATTCCAACATAAACTCTCAATTCAATATTCATATCACACTGTCATCATATGTTTGATTATCAAGTCTCAAACCATAGGTATCTGTTGCTGTAAGGATCAGGTCAATGGTTTGACCAAAAACTATATGTTTTGAACATGATTCATGACATGAAAGAATAATTAGAAACTATTTCTATTAATAGAGAAGGTTAGAGTAGACACATGAAATATCTCATATCATTCATGGAGCCCTTAGGTCAAAAACCTTTGGCCACATAAAGCAACCCCCTCCCCTTGTCATCCACCTCTATATGATTGTTTTGAAAATGATTAGGGTGGTGGTTATAACTTCTCAAAAATATGTACCACCTCCTTGTGATCTCCTATCTTTTCTTCCACATCTGAAAACCTACAGATTAATCTGTCTATATCAATGTCTTTACCCTAGTGGCCCATTCACCATTTCACTGTTAGCATGACAGGGTGTTCAGTATCTATTGATATGTCCCTTGACATCTTTTGAAGTGATTTACCTCTTTCAGGGTCGGCTGGACACACCCTATGACCCTAGAGCTATTGATACCCTACATTGGGACCTCATTTCATAACGTTACACATTTCCAAGTCCCTAATACTAAAGTTGGATTCCTGATTTCCCACTAATGACATCAAAATTTAGTATGTACTCATCAAAAGTAACATCAGCCAAAAATGATATCTCTATCCCCCTAATATAAGTATGAATGTATAGAGGAATAGTGCAATCTTGGATGTCCCTAAGCCCATCACACTCAGTGGTTTGAGCCCTAAATCTCTAGTCGTATCATATTCATTGAGTACATGGAATGGTCAGTACACCTCAATGAATACTCAGTTACTGACATGTTATCCTGATAATGATATAGAAGCTCTTGGGCAAGAATATCCCTTATCATTTATGTAATGACACCCTTATCTTAGAATGGTTCTCAATCTCTGTCAACAGAAAACTCACCCCATCATAATATTAGGTAATATGAAATGTGCCATCGCCCAATTGATCCATGTAGAACTCTCACTACCATGGCAGCCATCTAATCTAATTGTTCCCTAACTAGATGGAAAAATTTTTCACCACCTCAAGATAGTGCTTCGCCACCTGTGAGTTTGGCCCACCTCAGAACCTGAGCAGTCTCAATCACTGAAACTCATGATGTATGCTCAACACATATATCTCATCCACTTGAACTACATGTACCAAGTGCTACTCCACTAGTGGTGGTATAGAGAGTACACCGGCCAGTGGTGATGCCTTTGGTAGAAACCTATATACCCCTATTGTAACCATGAAGATCATCCTCATGATCACGTAGTGGAATCCTAGCTAGGTATCTAGGGTGAAGCACCATGAAACAAAACAAGATGTACCACCATAAATAGTTTATACCTAGTGAGATGACACAAGAAGGACATCGAAATATCAATGCATTCTTAAATGATTCATGTATTATAATTTCTCATTGTAACTAGTTTTTTTCATGTACCATGTCGAAAAAAGTTAATTTTGTGTCTTGGTGTATATATATAATGGCCCCCACATCAACACATGATTCCCTGGCCCAAAATCAATACAAAAAACACTTAAAATTTTATCCCCAAACCAAACTCACAGTGTCTATATTCTTATGGTAGAAAAAACATCATATGATACAACGTTGTCACGACCAATCCCCCGAGGCATGTTCCATGACTACCCCAAGCCCACCTCCAAAATGCCAGTTGATGGAGACGAGACCCAAAGGATTTATCCTCCATATGGTAATAATTTTACGAGTACATATAAATACGCACTCTCAAAACCTTAGTGGATCAATTACAGATCATTCCTCAGTAGCCCTGTAGTCAATCGAACCTCTGTGTCCCGATATATGAGGATACCATAGTGGCTCGGAAAATGAGTGGACCTCCATGGCCCGATAGCCAAGAAGACCTCAGTGACCGGGTAGATGAGTAGACCGTAGTGGCTTAGTATCCAAGAGGACCTCAGTGTCAAAGAACACGAGCAGACCACAGGTCCCAATAAACATCAGTCACTTATCATGTATGAGTTCCTCATCATTTATAGATGTTCATTATTACAAATGAAGAAGTGTACTTCTTATAGATTCATGTGTGTTCTATTTAGACTGTCCGCAAGGAACTGGGACCTCTTATCCGAGGAATCTATGGGATTGGTGGCTCAATGAGAGAGTCCACCTAGGATAAGTGTTCCTTGAGTAGAATATTGTGACAATGGATTGGCCATGACATCAAGACTCATTATCTCAATGAGACCAGACATCTTAGGGAAACAATGTGGCCTATCGAGATGATTTGCTCTCTCATATACTTTTGGTATGATTTCTATATATGGTCACTACCTAATAGCTCTAGAAGTGGGAACTCTAGTAATCGAGCGTGATACGCATGGAACCATATGGACGGAATTAGAGGAGAAGTTTCATCATAGAATTCTTTTTGAGTACACCTGGATATTCATGTTATATGGATTGATGACATATATGTGTGTTTAATCGACTATACCATCATTGTTTTATTTTCATTATGGTGATTTATTTTTGGTTTGTGGTCCCTACTATGTATTTTCTTACTCATCACTGGACAGGCTTAACTAGTATGTGTCATGTCATTTACAGACGACTGACACTTTGACAGAGACCTTGGTGGTCCAGTACCAGGAAGTGCCCCGTGAGATCGGACCGGTAAGGTGTTCTCCTATGACATATAACATCAAATCTACACCAACTCATCAATTAGGGGTTTTTTTGGCAGATTATCAATGACCATGTACTCCATTTTTTATTTCTTTTCTTTAGTCAGATTTGTATTCTTTCCAATTTTTCATACATTTTGTACATAGACATTTAGTGGTTGTCCTAGTGGCATGAATGATTTCATTTTCAGTGTTTTTTGTGGGTGTTGTGAGTGTGCGTGTGTATAGGTACTCAAAAAATGGCTCAAAAATGCAGTATATAGCCTTTGGTAGTAGTCTTCAGTATGTGGCCTTTGAGAGGCAGCCGTGGGTTAGTCACGGAATGAGCCCTAGTGGATGAGTCAAGATAGATGAAAGAATTTGTTATTACATAAATGTTTTCCTCTTTTAAATTATTTTTTTGTTATCATCTTTGGTTTATTTATTTTTTCCAATATTATACTTCGTGAGTTGGAAATTTTTTATGACAAGTAATCATTCCAAAAGGTATGTATTTTAAAAGACCCTATGCTTCTAAACAATTATTTCTGATTACATCTATAATAAGTTAAATTGTTAATGAATAGGATAAGAGTTTCTAGAATGTTTTTTAATATAATGAATATTATATTTTATAATTTTTTACCATGGAATGATTTAATGAATTTTTTTGAAACTTAATTGTGTTATATTAACATTTTATCTTAATTAAATTATGACTCCTTGAATTTTTTCGATTAACTATATAAATCATAGTTCTTATTATGGACCACAAAGTTAATCTTATTTCATGTTGTGTGTGGTCCTCCTATTTCTTGGAACCAAAAAAGATCTTAATAGAGTGGAAAATTTTTTGTTCAATATAGATGTATATTGATGAATCTTGAACAATCATTATTGGTAGTTTTTTCATCATTTAGTTATTCGAGGACTTTTTTAGTTCAAAATACAAGTTTCTGAACAATACTCTTTGTTTAGTGAGAGGTGAAGGGATAATTTTAACTTTTTTATTTATTTCTAGTGGAGTTCCATGTTTTGTCCTCATATATATTATATTAATTATTTTGGATCCTGTGGGTATTAAATCAATAGTGGTAGTTCAATATTGTTTCCTTTTTCTTTTCATTGTTTACGAATCCAACATTGTTTTTGATAACTTATTTTGAGTAATGTGTTTTATTAGTATATTAGGATTAAATAGATGATTTGTTTTGGTATTTATTCTCACGGATCATAGGGATGATCGTATTTCTAGGTGATTTTAATTAGAATTATACATCAAGGTTAGTTCAGATAAATCTTGAGTGAATTATTTTTTCAATGGGATCTTAATTCCATATTTATTGGTTGGTTTTTTATTACACTTTTTGATAAAACATGGAAGGATATAAATAATCATGAGTTTTGGGTTCATGGAATTAATATGGAAAAGGATAGAGTATCTTGAAAGACAATATGAATGTGTGAATTATTCTTTTTTGTTCACATGAGATCTATATAAGAAACAACTATTAGGATTTATGTGCACTGAGGTTCAATGTTTTTTGATCATGTTAACATATAATATAGTTCCATGACATGATTTTTGAACCATAATGATTTCTGTGGAGTATTATTCCAAGATAATGTGTGCATTGGGTATTTTAGAATATGATGTTTTTGGTGACCTAATTTTATTATCATTGAATAAAACCAAGGTATTTTGGCATTTTAATATTTCATGGTCACACATGAATTTTAGAAATTGAGTTTATTTTCATGTTTTTCAAGGTTAATAGTGTAAATATTTTATTACAATTAATATTTTATTGAATTGTAGTTTATATTTTAATGATTTAAATAATGAAAATTTTCACAAGATTATGGTAATATCTTTTGAAATGGTGGGAAGAAATATATTATATAACTATTTGTATATAGACTCTTATTGAACGGTCTCTAGTAAGGAATTGTTTTTTGTTTTTTTGGCACATGAGGATGTCATTAATGATTTTTAAGAATTCACTAATTAGGGGTGTGTCCATTTGTTGGAACTAAATCATAATTTAATTTACATCCTACAACATATATATGATATTTTAGGTTTTCATAAATTAATTTATAAAACATTTCCCAATGAAATTTTAGTAGATTAAATTGGCATGTTGTGTAGAATTGCGACAACCTCATGTCAACATGGCCTTTATCGTATTTAATTTTGTATTGTTTTTTAAAATCAAATTTTATTATGAATTTAAAAATTCAATAGAGTTTATTAATTGAGTGTTATATCAAACCAAACCATCCATGGATTATATATTTATGTTCTTCTATGGGATTTCAAATAGGAAGAACAATGCATAATTTAGAAATTTCCAATGGATTTTTTCATGGATATTACCTATAAGAAATGAAAGAGGAGGACAATCTGTGATGGTATTATGATGTGAATTTTGATTGACCACAGTCGAACCACACAATTTTAATATAAATGATTTTTTGTTCTGTATCAAAATTTTAAATTCCAACAAGGGGTGATATATCCCATGGTTTTTTGGAGTGATGGGATTCTAATAAGTGCACTATATATAATGCTAATGACCACATGTGGTGATCAAAATTCATGTTTTATTATTAATTGTGGGAAAAATATTTTCTTTAACTTCAATATATTTATCGAGTTGACCCATATCCCCCACAAAAAAATTCCCCTATCGTGGATAAACAAAGGCTAGTTTCTCCCTCACCAATTTTTGATATCAACCCCATTATTTTTCAATTACTTGTCTATTAGAATGTTAGTTTCCAAATTATGTATTTTACATATCTCTTCCCCTCTTAAAATATATTTTCCCTTACCTTATAAACATTCAACCATATGGGGTTTATTTTATTTAGGGTTTAAGTATGTTTATATAATATGATTTTTGATGGTTATATATTTTTATGTATTTTCCTAGATTGATTTCGCTTTCTCTATCAAAGGGGACATAATTCAATTGTTTTATCTTTTATTGATGTTTCATTTAATATAAAATATAAATTATGATACTTGTATGGAAATTCAAAAGTTTCATAAAAAAACTTATAATTAAATGAAATATATAATTGATACCCATTGAGATTTAGTGATAGGTTTTGAAGGGTCTCCCAACATTGCATAAAGAAGAATATTTTGGCTTTCAAGGAATTGATTCCAGCTAAAAGGATTTTTACAAGGACATTTTTTCCTAAAATACATAATTGGATTTTTAAAAGGAAATATGGATTATTAAAGTTTGTTAAAAGAGTAGTTTTATTATTTTATAATGTATTTTAGGAATTTAATGTGATTTCATTAAAAAAATTAATATAGTTTTATAATATTTTCATATAGATTACATGGGATGTGGCTATTAGAAATGGTTTTAATAATTATATTGAAAATTAAATTTATTTAAAAATATTTATTCTAATTACATATAAAATTTATGTTTGTTTTAAATTATAGAAATTGGAATGGAATTATGAGAATATTTAAAAAGGAACATTTGGATATTTTACAATGAAATGTCATATATTTTTTATTATAAAATTAGGCTCTATTTTCTTGAAAAATATATATATTATTTATTTAAACAGATAAAGTTTTATTTATTTATTATTATGTTATTAATTAATTATTATTAAATGGATGAATGATATTTTATTCAAGGGTATAGGTGGTGAGTTTTGGCTTATTTCAAAATGAAATTTTATTCTCAATCTATGTGGCAGCATTATGCTTTATTTCATTATAATATATATTATTTGATATAAGGGTATTATAGGTATATTAAAATATTGTTTACATAAATTATGGATTATATTGGATTCATAACACCCACTAATTAACTCATAGTCGAGCACTATCATAGTCGTTGTTCTTATAATGATCAGTGACCCAAATGGGTGCCAAATGGGATGTTTTTATTTCACATAATGTCCAAATGAGTGATCTGATGATCCAATTCATATAATATTTATTTTTTAACCCATGGTGTTTTCCATGATTCTTGGATCATAATAGGGTCCCTTTAGAGGATTTTATTTTATTACTTGTTGCTTCACATAATTTTTGTTTCTTAAATGGAACCATATTTTAATTAGTGTAATTTAATATTGCTCAATAATACAATGTTGCCCAAAATAATTATAGTTGGATGAAAATATTATTTAATTATCTATTGAATATCTAATATTTTTCAAATTTCACAACAGATTAATTAAAATTATTGCGACATTTTGGTTATATACAAAAATTTAAATCCTTTCAACATATAAATTGGGAAATATTTCCTTCATTTAACTATACCAAAAATCCAATTTTGTTTTTTTTCAAAATTTTAATCAACCCTTTAAAACACCCTAACCCCACTCATTGTAGAGGTTCTATTATTCTAAAAATACAATCCCTCAATTGTGTAACTCCTACATATTAATGATATCCCAAAAGTGTGGTATAAGTACCAAACATCCCTTTATCTTTTCAATTTTAATGTCTTTTTTTAATACCAAAATTAATTTTAACCCTAATAAAGTCATTACATAAGTTTCATTATTATTCTATTATTTTACTATATTGATAAAAAATTCATTTACCACCACTTCCTTTTATATTAATAATAATAAAAATTGTGAATAATGAATTGTCTGGACAACCACCTCCATGAATAAAAATGTTTTTTTACATCATACTGAATGATATAAGGTTTTAATTTATATTATGTGATTATAAATTTTATATATGTCATATATATCATTTAAATTTCACTTTAATGGATAAAAATATTACAACTGTTATAATGTAATACATCAATATCAGTAAAAAAATAACATCATCTTTTTTATCATCTTTTTTTTAAAGAAACACCCATGTAATCAGATTAAAAAAATTTAATACCTATAAAAAATCAATTAAATTAATTTAAATTTTTCATAAATGATGATATTTGCGAGAAAATTAATGATCTAAACTAGATTTATGAACCTAGTTAATGAAATTTCTAGGGAATAAATGGTAATGGAAAGGGATATGGTAAATATTATTCCTTTTGTTTATACAATTACATCATGATTTTTATTTCTCTATTATAAATGAATTTGAATATTAAAGGATGTTGAAATTTTTATTTCTATAAAAAATATATTTTCACCCCCTATCCTTTTGCATGAAGGGTTTTATATTAAATTCGTTTTCGTTTAAATGAACTAAAATATGTTATTTTTTAAAAAATATCTAGGACATAATTTCATTATGTTCAATGAATTTTTCACAAATGGTGTAATTTTTCATGTTTTACAATATAATTTTGTTAATTATGTGAATATTTTTGTAGAAAATTGTTTATAAAATTTTTAATTAATTCATTACGTTATTATATACCATTTGGATGGTTTATGAAACATATTTTGTTTACATATGTTCTGTATAAAATTTAAATTATTTCCATTTCGATGTTTTTGAAAAAATAATTTATTTGTATGGGTTTTTATGGTGTGAAATATAAATTAATATTACGTGTAAATGTTAGTATGGATTAATGATAGGTGAGGTAATATATTAATAAAAAATGAGTTCATAAAGAATTTATATCTCATGATATAGATATTTGGAGATACATTTTAGTTGATCTCAATCAATGTAACTATTGGGGTAGATCATGAAAATACCATTTCATTGTTCAATTATATGTTGCATAATTAAGGGATGTAGTTAATTATAGAATATTTTACACAATAATAAAGGTGTATGTTAAATAATTATAATCCATGATATATTGATCATGTATTGACATGTATCTTTTATGGATTTATGTTATTATACAATGTACATGGAATATAACATATTTTTCATGGTTATAAATCATTACGTCATGATATTTATCTTATGCATATTTTTTTTTATTTTTCCAAATTCATTGTGGTTGAATTTTTTATTCAATACATTCTGAGTTTTTTAGCTCCACATTTTTTATGATTTCATAAACAAGTTTATGGGGATGATTCTCACTAATGATAGGTATAACAAATAGTCTAATATGGTTTCGTTAAGGATATATGATCATGATTTTCTCAAAATCACCATTTTAGTTAGATATCTTCTAAATACATTGAACCTATCTATCCTTTGGATATTACTATTTATGAAATTTAAGATTTTAAACCATTCAATGGCGTTAGAATAATGATTTTTAGACTGAATCCCTATAGTTAGTATCAACGAAATGTTTTAGTTTCTTTTATGATAAATTAAGTGAATTTAAGAAAACCTAAGGATAAAAAATAAAATAATTCTATATATAATATACGTGCATTACGTTTTATTAATGTATATTTTGTTTGATTTTCATGAAATATAAATCCCCATATTGACACTATAATGTGGATTTCTACACTATTATAGTTATAACTAGGGATAATAACCCCAATGTGGGTGTGTTGGGAACTATCTCAATGATGACCAGATTCATGATAAATGAGACTAACATCACACATATATATAATATTTAGTGCTATATAGTTTTCATGAAATCACAATCCTTACAATCTATTTTTTATGGATTAAGATCTATGTTATGTTGGGGGATAATGTTAAGAATTATGAGAAAAGATAACTAAATGTGTATCCAAGAGTGATATATAATGAACTAATATTATTATATACAATCATGATATTTTCATAGAGTAATGATTTTGAGGGTTTTATTAATTTCAATATATTTTTCAATTATGATGTTAATTTTTACCAAATTATAAAACTTCTTTTTGGTTATAGTAATGGATTAAAGCAGAATGAAACATGTAAAAAGTGGTTGTGAGGGAGAATTTGATGTCTTCCCCAAATGAAAAGACAAAATAAATGTGATATTTAGAACAAGACAATATTAACATTATAAATTTTCTATATCATAATATAATAAATAACAATATTTTCATTAATCTATTGAACACCCCACAGAATGGAAATAATCTAATTTCATCTTTTATTCAACAAATTCCACGCTCATTTTTAGCTCTTCAAATACAATTATTGTTGAAATTTTTTAATATTTGATTGAAGATATATTTTTCATTCTTGAAATCATATAACATGATAATGTTTTGTTTTTTTATCAAATGTGTGTTTATTCTGAAAAATGGTGTACTCTTATTTGTAATATAATAAAAAAGAAAGCAAAAGGCTTAGTAAAATCCGATGAAATTCAGAATGCATTCATTAATAATTATTTTCAATAAAATTATTGCTCGTATAAGGAGAGGTAATTATAGGAGTTGAAACTAAATTAGAATAAATCCAATGGAAAATATGAAGTACTTCATGAAGTTCACTGTTTAGACATAATGTTTTATGTGTTCTCTAGAATGTAAAAATGATCATTTCTTTAGGGTATTAACACCTAGTAATTGAAGATGTATTCCATATAATTAATTGTATGAACTAGATTATTTTACTAGGAAATATAAATTTGTATATGATATCTAGGGTCTCATAGTACTACAGGGGGGGGAAAGGTTGTTCGAATACCATGAGAACCCGGGTGGTATGTAACATGTGAGGAAAAAAAATTCAACAATATATTCTCAAAATTTTTGAAGGAAGCACCTATTTTATTCCCTTACAGTAACATGTTTTTGTTTTTAGTTTTTTAATGTTTGAAACTAATCCCAAAGAAACATAATTAAATTAAATAGTATGATTAAATAAATAGATGAGAATATCTTCCCAACCAATGATTTTCATTCACTGTATTAATTTAATTGAAATGAATTTTGGACCATATCTAAATCAATTGCCCAACCTGCAGGCCAATGAATGAAATTGGGACAAGTTTCCTTCAATAACATTATATATTGAACGGGAATTAATGATCACTTTAAATTGGGTATATCATGATAAAAAAGTTTCAAGATGTCAATATACTCTTTATTATTGATATGAAAGTACCTTATTCGGTTCTGGTTCACAATATTCATTTATATAACACAATGTTGCTAATAATGTGAAATTACAACCTCCATTGATGTATAAAAAACTTTATTTTAAATAAATGTTACGTACAAAGATCTTTCTAATATTTCTTAGTCTTATATAATTGACATCTGTCAATGGATAAATCCCAAAAATCTAATTGTTCTTCTTTTTTGGGGAATTGGAAAATATATTAGGGAGGTATAGACATTTCATATATTAAACACATTTCAACTATCACAAAACGAAAATATCATTTCATATCCCATAGCATTATGTTATGAATTAATAATACAATGGTAGTTTGTTTTCCTTATGGTTTAAAAATATTCAATATTGGTATGGTACCCAAAAAATGTATACTTACTCAACTGATCGAGGTTGAAGTAATCATTGATGAATGCCCATTCCATGGGATTATAATAAAACAGTTTTGGATGTAATGTAAGATTTTTTTCTAGTTAGGGAGGTTTATTTTTCATCCAATATCATACTTGGGTCCAATATGTTCTCAATGAGTCTATATATTATGGGCACCATTGAATTTTTGGAATTATTGAATTTGTTAAACGATAATTCGGAAAAGGGTTATATCCACCCATGTGATTCTCCAAGTGGATCATTATTCCACATTATTTAAAATAAATATAGATTGAAGGGAAATAATATTGACTATAGGGATACTACAAATATCACATTTATGAATTGATATCCATTACCCATATAGATGGCTAGTTTGATCATCTTAATGGAGATCATTAGTTATTGATGATTAATTGTTGAACAAGATATCATTAATGAATAATCAAAAGGGAGTATATTTTTTATATATCGTCATAAATTAAGTAGATTTAATATGAGTTTATAGTTATTCCATTTAGATTTACTAATTACCCCACCATCATCAGAGATTAAATGAAAATATTCATTATAGAATATGTGGATCATTTTGTGTTCATATTTACAAAAATTATAATACATTCTAAACGTGTAATGTAGAGCACAAATATTTGTTGTGAATTGGGTTTATGGTCTTATTTATTTATATGTTCTATGAAAAATTTAGAAAATATCAGATATATATGTTAATATTAAAATTCATCTATCATGTAATAATCTATAAGGGAATATGATTATATCCAATAAAAAATATATTATTCAACCGTGACCCATAATGGCCACTATAATAAGGGCCCATAGATATGTAGTAATTTTAATATATTATAGGGGTTTTGGGATAAATTTATCATGGATATTTAGACAATTTACAATGTTATAACAAATAGGAGTGATGTTAATTATCATATGGTAATGTGAGTAATATTTTGAGGAACTGGAGTAGTGGTTTCTCACTACTCTTGTATATTCATTATAATGATATGGGAAATTGTTAATAATATAAAAACAATTCCTTGAGTATAGTCTTAGGATGTGTCCTCATGTTTCATATACCTCATGATAATTACAAAATCATGAATATAAAATAAATCATGCACGATTTGGTGATAATTATGACATTCAATGGGATGATTATTTAAATATATTATCTATAAATAAAACGGTGGTATATATATACTAATCATAATATTTTTATATAAAAAATCCTATAAATGAAATTGAATACTAACCTGTATGTAATGTTGGAACTGATATACGATTATGATTTATTAATACATTTCTACCATTGTATGAAGAAATATGGTATGTTGATTCTCAAAACAAGAAAAACAATTTGAATATGTCCTTGATGGGGATTGATAAATACCCAAAACCCATGGATTTGAAGTGGATGAATATTAATATCAAAATTAGATGGGTTGAATGCCATATTTACCAATTGAATACATAACATTACACTAATACAAATATTAAGGAGTCATTCCATGATAATTTAGATATAAAGAAAATGGATATGAATATTCTAGATCTGAAATTTGATATAGATGGATTTATTGGGTATGGAACATGGATAATTGACCCATAAGAGTTGGGATTGATAAATGAACTTTTATATGATTCACATAGCTCATTTTTTTATAATCATATGTGTAATTATGATTTTTATATATCTAAAAAATAAATTATAGTGGGATTGTATGAGGAGAAATATGATAGAATTCACATCATGATCATTGGTAATCCATAAAAATAATTCTGAATGAAATATTTAATAGGGTATGTTCAAAAAATTAACCATTCCAGTTTATAAATATGAAAACATCACTTTGTTCATCATAATAGTATTCCATAAATTTCTTAGGGATATAATACTATTTTCATTGTAGTCAATCACCATAAAAATTCAACACAATTCATTTCCATCAAATAGGGTTTTTCCCTTAAATATCATTATAATATATACATATAGGATGTGGTGAGGTTGTCTTGCGTACCTTTAAGAATTGTATTTTATTGGGATATGTGGATTAACTCATAGATATGTTGAATCTTTCATATTGAATATGTGAAATTGATGAGTTTTAGTACAAAATACCATCGTCAATTACATGTTCATTAGGAGAGGATCAATCATACACAAGTTCATATGATGATATCTTGTTTTATGTAATATTAATTACTTTGAGAAAAAAACATTACATTTAAATTGTTTTTATATAAAAATTGTTATTATTATTTCATTTATATAGTAAAATATGTGGAATTATATGGGATGTGATGTTGGAATACAATATGATGGTTTGTAGATTAAGAGAAGAAGATGATGGGTCTTGACCTTGTCCAATAAATAACCTATAATTCCAAAATATTTTAGTGACATAAGAAAGAAGGAAATTTATATAATAGTTTTTTAGATAATCATCGATAAGAAATAGATTATAAATTAGCATAATATTTCATCAATAAAATAACTCCTTAGTAGTGTGTTATTTGGATTGGAGAGAATGTAAAGATTAATAATACATATAATTTTCCCTTGATGGTCATTGAATAGTTATGTGTTATAAATAATAACATAGTATTTTTTACACATGATCATTAAGTTAAAGATTTCTCCCAAGTTTTATTTTGAGGATGTACATACCATATCCATTTTTTTAAAGGTTGGGGATGAAGCCTCATTTTTGTTATTAAATCAAAGAAAATACCTCTTTTAATTGGGTAGAGGGAAACCCATTACATAGCCTGAAAGGCCAGTGGACTTGTAGCCCAATACATAGCCCGTAGACCCGAATTGTTTTCCCAATTCACATTCTATTAATAGTAACCTACCTTCTTCAGTACCTGCACAGTACCGCCACTAATACAATGCCATACCACCGCTACAGTACCTGTAGTTGAACAGTACCGCCGCTGCTATAGTACCGCTACAGCACTGCTATTGTAACCTATGTTGAATGGGTTTTGAACCCCCATTTTCATGTAGGATTACGGGGTGTATACCACTAAGCCAAACCCCAACTGTTATACATTACATATCCATAACTTATAATCAAATCAGAAGCTTTAAAACTGTAACATAACCAATCATATAAATAATATCCTATTGAAATACTGTAATTAAAGGAAAAATGTTTTTAGAAACAAAACCACACATATATGAAAAAAACATAAGTTGAGGAGGTTACATGGGAACTCAAGGATTTATTTATAGAAAATTACCAATTTTTGTATTCTTCAAGGAAATTCAATTTCGAGGATAAAATTATTTTTAATAGTGGGAGTGTATAATGGTCCATGCTCTTCATCTATATATAAAAACTATGTTCAATGGATTAATCAAAACACAATATAATAAATATAGACCATATAATGGTCTCTATAGAATTGTTAGGAAAAAAAATTAATAAAATTATGATATATATATAAACACACAAAAACATTCCTATATAGAAATATTAAAGAATATATCTAAAAAATTCCCTTTAAATATATGAATAATTGGTACAACTGTGCAACTAATAAATTATTTTATAAAACTAAATTAATTCCATTTATATTATATTTGGATGTCAAGAGAGAATTAAAATTATATTAATTAATAATTTTATAAAATATAATATTTAAAACACTTATTTTTATGGTAATGAAAATATTTTCTCTTAATATTTTATGTTTTAAATAAAAAATGAAATTTATATTTTTTAGGATATCAATTTGCAAAAATGTACATCATTTTTCACCACTTACCTTAAAAAACACTTTATTTTTGTTTAATAATATTCCCAAACACCTAATATACTCATTTATAAACATCTAGGGAGTTAATTACTACCCAAAAGTCAAACCATATAATTTTCATACCCTTCATGAAGGATATAATAGAACATGTAAGGTATAATTACATAAGAAAATTTATTTTTCTATTTCATTTTTATTATATTTTTCTTAACAGAATATCATTTGACCAATATAAAATGATAAAATATATATTACTTTTTACTAGATTATTATTAATAATTGTTATAAATCAATTTATCTCTCTCCCTATTTCCATTATGACAAATATTAATTTGAATAGTGCATCGTAGAGACTACCACCACAATGACTAAATGTATTTAACATTCACTCTCTTAAAAGAATGGATGTTTATGTTTATACCTATATATTATATATTATATTTAATATATGTAATATATAACATTTATAGTATTAAATTGTGATAATTATTAAAAGAAATGGTCATTATATGGTAATCTATCCATATTGGTAAATATAAAAAAACTAGTTCATCACCATTGTTATCGTAATTGAATGTGACTAAAACTCCCATGTAATAGAATTATAACATTGTATCTCTCTATAAATCATCAATTATATTATACATAATATATTAAAAAAATTAATATTATGATAAAAGGAATACTGAAATTTCTTTTATGAACCTTGTTTTGAACGATTAATATTTTTAACACTTAATGCTTAAAAGATACAAAAATAAAAAAATTAATAATAATAATTAATATTAAAAAATAGTATAAATGGAAATATATTTGAAATATATTCAAAAATATACTATTAATTTTTTAATATTATTTATTTTGGAGTATAAATCATTATTTTAAATCAGGGGTAAGGGTAAGGGATTTGGTAACTCAAACATCTTCATTTCAGTTATCGTATTTGTTCTTAATTTCCATTTCCCAATGTTAAATGAATTTCCAATTTTTACTTTTGTTATATATTTTATTTCATGTGAAATTTATATTTAATATATATCCATCACCATAAAAGGTTCTCCAGAAACATATTTTTCATTTTAAAACAAATGAGGGTTTAAAAAAATAACTTTCCTTATTTGGTTTTCATTTTTTCAAAATCATATATCACCAATAAACATTTATGTATTGATGAACATAATATTTTCATTAATTATTTGAAAATTTTGGGTGATAATGTTTTTCATATAAAATTAATTACATTCTGATTTTATTTTAAACAAAAGAGATATACTGTGAAACCCATATTACTTTATTGGATTCTATATAAATATTGAGTAATTATAATTTGGATTTTTTATGAATAACATTTTAACTCAATGGGTTCATTTTGACTTCAGTAATGAAGGATTTTTTGTGAAACATGTAAGTATTGATAAATAACGTGTACTGTACAATATTGTACCCTAATTAATTTTTTTTAAGATTTTATATCTCATGAGATAGGTATTCACAAGTATATTTTAGTGACTAGTATTCATATGAATTATTAGTATATCTCATGAATAAAATATTTCCCTATGACTTTTTTATTACTTTTATGGTATTTAACTAATATTTATATTATTATTTTATTCTTAAATATTTAAAATATTTTTTACTATGCTACAACTATCATGTTTTCATTTTTATCTTTTGTGACTATAACTTCTTATTCAATGTGCATTGAAGGAGACTATTGTATTATGGTTATTAGTCTTTTTATTGGGATATTAATTTTATGATCATGTCTTTTCATGTTTTAATGAACTCATACATAATGAATGGTATATTCACCCCATAATAACCATTTATCATCATTCATTTCTTATAAATACATTACTCGGGTTATGAGATGATTACTTATAATGAGATTTGAATTATATTTTATATTATATTTAATTTAGGGGGATAAGATATCGAGTTTTGTAAATTAATGTTACTATATGGCTAGTATCCAAATATATTGATCCTATCAGGCCTATAGATTGTACAATTTATTAAATATAATTTCATAATTCGTGCTAATAATTTAAAATAAATTCATTTTTATCTAATTTCTCTATAGTGAAATCCCTCAGAATGAGTGGAATATTGGTTTAGGTTATAGTGTGATGGAATCTTAGAATTTTCCATTATTGTTTGATTATCTATGAAACAAGAAAATAAAGTGATGTTAATTGTTGTGATTAACATAATAAGATATGAAATAGTAATGGAGAATTTTATTTCTGAAAATAATATTCTATATTCATAGAACCATACCCCTTTTGTGGATTTGACATTATTCTACAATGTTCTCCCAATCTAGTGGGATTCTATTATAGTGGTACATCCATTACATGATCCATATACCCCCAAATTATCCTTAAAATTTTTAAATATAATGATGATAATTTGGTTATAATCCATGAATTAGTTATTAATTATTTTAATAATTCACTATATAGGCTCATCCACCACTACATTATAACTAAAAAAACATATCAAAACATATTAAATACTCATTTCTAGGTAAAAATATATTCCAAACTAAAAAAAAAAGAAATCAGTTTTTGAATTTGAAACCCCAAAATATTTAAATATAACACTTTACCTTATTTAATCAAAATATATTATTTTTACAATTAATTTCCTATATAAACCAATAAATCCATTATAGAACATCATTTAAATTAATATAATGTCAAAAAAATTATCAATCTATATATTTGTTATCAACATCCCGATATAGATAAATATTAACCAAGGTGGAGGACCATATCATTATTAATGTATTTTATGATCAAATTATAGATATAAATCATCCTTATATAGGGTACATAATAATTATTTCTTCAAGTTAATACTATACATTTACAAAAAGCAAAATTTTTAGTGTGATTAGTAATTAATAATTTCTAATTAACTTATAGTAAATATAAAAATAAATATAAAAATAATAATATAAAAATATAATATCTGTAGATACTTTTGGGATAACCTATGAAACATTTATTTTTATTGAGAAACTATTGGATTTATAAATTAAATAATTAATACAATCTAGGATAATATATAATATTTTTATTTTACCAAATACATAATAAAACAAAATCATATATCAATACCAATTGAGTCTCCCCTATATCCAATACTTCAGTTATACTGTTATAAATATATGACATACATTAAGACTCTAACGAAAACTAAGATATCCAAAAAAATACATAATTTTAGATTATTATAAATGTCATCACAATATTTATACACCCTACCAAAAACCATAGGGTAAGAACATTTAATATTAGCAATATATACATATTAATTAAAAAAAATTCATTTATTTGGATAAATACATCAATCATGACTCTCTTATAGTAATATCAATTAATTAGAAAACATGGGTAAATATAGAATCATAAGAAATCTATGTGCAATTTTATTTATATAGTTTAAACTATTATTATTGACTACAATGAATTTTTTCAATTGATCATAAACAAGTGATATACATGACCAAGAATGATATATAATATTAATTTGAATAATATCATGTAATTATATGATGTCCCCTTGAAGAGTAATTCATAATCATTAAAAATGGGACCAAAAGATATAACTATATAATACTTATCACGACAACATAATGTATAAAATGGAATAATGATGTGAAACCCAAAAATAAAACTATAGAACATAAAATAAAAGTTAGAGATGATATATGAAAATGGAATAACATATAGACACCATACGTTTAAATTCATTGGATTTAATATAAAATTTATCTTATTATGAAAAATAAAAATACTAGTGCACATTTCCAATGGATCATATACAATGAAAACGTTTTCTTGGATTACCTCCCATGTACTATACACATAATATCATGAGATATAAAATTTACTTCATATATCACAGATATGAAAAATTATAAACCCACCCATCAAATAATGTATTTTTATTTATAACCTTATATATTCATTCAACTTGAAAATGAAAAAAATAATAGTTTAATCAAAATAGATAGATTGAATAATTAATGAAACTAAAATTGGTTGTAAATGAACATCATTTTGATATAATAATTAATACAAAGAGATATTGTGTATGATAACATTAATTTTAATACTTATTCTTTTGAATGGTTTAGCTGTCTTTTAGAATATTATTTCATCTGAGAAATTAAGTATATGTTATTTAAATTGTGTAGAATAATTTTACATTATCATATCAAAAGATTTTCATTTGTAGTCAGATGTTATGACTGTCTAGGTGAAAACCCTATAACCAAGAGATGGAAATGATAGTGATTAACTACATAATGGTTTTAATAGTAGGCTTATTATTAATAATAGTTGGTGATATAAAAATATAAAGGACGTCATGTATAAATAGTTTCAAATATATTTAATGTTTAATTATAATTAAATAAATTTAATCAATCTAATGTTTCAATGGATTATTTTGACAATGTAATTGTGTATGAAAAATTATAATGTGGGGGAATAGAAGAGAAAATATAGAAATGTTAATGAAACATGTTATAGTGTAGGATAATATATTATATAAATTTAAGGATATAAAATACATAGTATTTACAAAATGTCATAATATTAGAAAAAATAAAACAAATTTGATTACACTTAATTTTAATGAAATGAACTAAAAATGGAATCATTTCCATTAAAATATGTTTCAAATATTTTCCAGTCATATGGTTAATATAATTTGACATGAAATGAATAATGTTCTGAGAGTGATTAATAATGAATATAAATATGATATGTGTATTTTTAACCTTTTGGTCAACATATCATTAAAATAACGATATAGGATATATTAAAAATGATAACATAGATGTTTAGATATTTATTTTAACAATTAAAAAAACCAATAATTTATCATTTAATATAATAAAACCGAAATTATATGAAACATGAAGTGAGTTATATAAAATGGTATAAAAGATAGAATAAATCACTAACACGATTCTTTAGTGGATTAATGTAACTCCAAAAAAATGAAATAGTGACAACATTGGATTTTAAATATTATTAAATAAAAATATAAAACATATAAAAGACTAAATATTTTAAACAATAAAATATAATCATAAAATTCATTGAAAAATAATTTGAATATTGGAGATAATAACGATAATATAAAGTGAAAATTCCCTTCTTCCAACATAATTCTCATGTAACAATCTTCCATAATGGATATTTATAGTGAAATACTATTTTTATATGAATATATAAAATTATAAAAGAAGAATATTTATTATAACAACATAATGATATATTCTATAATTTTATGGGGTTTGTTCCATTGTATATATGGATACAAAAAAATGGTTTATAATAGATCAACATTATTTCCCATATTGTTCATCATAAATAGATCCATTTATTAACATAAAATATATAATACCATTATTAATATATAAGGCCCTGGCCTTAAACCTTACTTAATATTGAATTAAATGAATAATTCACATTGAGGATCTTTTCAGGTTTAGAGTTTTAGAGAATTAGGTCATAACTATTACATCTCAAAGATTTCATAGTAGACACTTCTACTATGTTTCCATAAAAAATACTCGTAAAAAGAAACATGTCTAGTTCCATGTATTTGATAGCATGACTTTCCCTTGATCCCATCCTTGACCCTATTCCACATTAAGTCATGTGAAAAACATTTCAAAAAAAACTTGGGGTGAGCACAAAAATCTCAGCAAGGGATACCCAAAGAATGAAAACTGTTAGTTTTTCAATGCAACAAGTAAACCATGTATAATTTATCAAAGTAATACCTTTCACCTTTAGGAATTAGTAAAAACTCTTCAATGAATAAAATATCATTACTTACCCCTTTTGTAACCAAAAGGGTACCATAAAACCCATATGAAGAACACATAACATATAAATGTAACTTGGGACATAAACATACATAAATGGAATAACCATACGGTCGACTTCCACACATTCTTAATGGAATATCCATACGGCCGACTTCCATACCCAATGCATTGGAGGTTATAACGTAACCACCCGTCCTGGTATTCACGGCTCCACCTGTCATATGGTTTATCATTTAACCACCCGTAAAATGTCCAAGTACCATCATTACACATAAAATATTGAAAATATAAACATTTCAATAACAAAATTTCATTTTCAATCAAAATAAGTAATTCCAAGATATTGAATTAATCAATCCATTTTAAAAAATCTTTTAGAAGTGATTTCTGAATCAAAGTTCCCCATACCACATTGAAGATTTTATTAGAATTATAATTTTAAAACATTAATGTCCATATAAATAAATATTGAAACCCATTTTGAAAATATGGACATTAATGATAAATATTTATAATAATAAATATTTTAAAAATTTAAAACGATATTTTTTTAATGATATTATAACAAAATGAGAGACTCTTGAATATAAATAATTACGTAAAATCATTTAATCAGAACTTTATAATATCATGAGAATAAATTTATTCATGATATAATATGTCAAAGGACAATATACACACCATATAAGAGTGAATTGGTGACTAACAACAATGAAGTCTCAAAAGAAATGTAAAATGAGATGAAATCCATTATAAAGAAGGTATCCTTAAATTAAGGATAAATAAATCTCATAATAATGTGTGAAAAATATAAATACACATAATATAATGGGGTATTAAGTGTAAAACAATCAAATGTCATTCACACATATTCAAAGGACTACATGTTGATCCCAAAGAAATCGAAATTGTGTTAAGAAGTTCCCTTGGTAAAATTCGACAGCCTAACATCGTCACTTAAAATTTTACAAAAAGGGTTGATGAGAGAGATAAAGGGGATATAATCACTTGGAAATTAAATATACATAAATAAGGATATAGAAGAACATATTCCAACATAATATTATGTGAATTAAATGACATAACAAAATAATTCTTTTAAAAATAGGAGGGTGAATGGTTCCCTTACCAACTTGGGTAACTTTCGAAACATAAACCCCATTAAAGAAGGGTCATAAAATGAATACACCCATAAATGAAATTATATTACACAAAGATAATAATAATGGGATGTACATTCACCAGTCAAAGTAAATGGTGGAAAATGTAACATAAATCTCACGGGAGTAAAAGTGAGATGAACAATCTCTTACGAAAAATCGGTAGCCTAACGATGCAACAAAAAACTTCCAAAAATGGATTGATGAGATCAAATAGAGTCTTTCAACATATTAAAATAAAATTTACAGAAAGATGAATATATATGAACATCCCCCAAAATAACAAATAGGAGCTTTAATGAAGTGACATGAAGGGTAGTACTTAAAAAGAAAGAGAGAGGTTGGATCTGTTACGAAAATTCGGCAGCCTAACGACGCCACTCAAAACATCAAAAATGGATTGATGAGAGAAAATAGGGTCTCTCATCTTATGAACATAAAATATAGAATATGATTAATATAAAATAACATCCCAATCATATGAAATATGATCTTAAAAGTAATGACATAAAAGAGTGTACTTAAAAAAAAGATAGGTGTAGGATCCCTTACCTCAGGTCCGACTTGACTCGATCGTTCTTTAACATCCTGAATAATAAACATGAGTTAATTTCTACTTGCATAAGATACTTTTTCAAGGTAATTATTCCTTTTATATTACTTATTTCCATGTTATAAACATTATGTAATCATTTAAGTTAATAATGTTTATTTTGTCGATATTTGGTTCTTAAGTCGAAAGTGGACGTCTTACAATTACATGTTGTTCGTGTGGTCAAAGGTTCATTATATCCAGAATTATATTCATGATTTTTATATCATAAATATCATATTTATCCATAATATACATGTATTAATAATATTACATAATAATTTAGAGGTATAAAATGAAATGCACCATTCATGGAGATGGTAAGCCGTACGTACGCATGAACGCTACTTTCATTTCTATGTCATATTAATGGAATTAAAACCAAATGAGGTATGTATATTTTAATTCCATAATTATATTCATTATTTATATGCAAAATAAATCATATATAATAACTTTAAATCTATCTTTTATACATCCCTCATATTTAATTAACGAATCAAATCACTTTGAGGGGGTGGTAGTCTGCACTTCCTAAAATGAAATTATCGTGTTTTACCCACAATGGAAACCATAAAGGTATTCCACAAAAGAATAATACAGAAGCTTAAGTAAAATGTTAACATATTATATATCATATATAAATATAGTTACATCTTAATGGCCTCCCTTTAAGGTGTTTTATGATTGTTGAACAATCATCGTTTCGTGAGGCAGAAATTCCCCATCAACAGAAACAATATGTTCTTTAACCCTTAGATATACATGTGTGTGTAACTGTAGCTCGAATGATTCTTATAACAACATCCTAGTATATTGAAGATACTAGAGTTGTTACAAACGAAAATAATAAAAAGCGTTTAGGGTTTTGGAGAAGCAAAATAAAACAAAAGAACACAAGAGAAGACACTACCCTTAAATCGGGTAACACTTTTTGATTTGAGATCAAAGGCTTCCTTAGGAAGACTTCTTCCCAAATTGAGGCTTCTAGGAGTTATAGAGGTATTTTGAGAGACAAAATGGGTAGAGGTTGGATGAGACAAAATATTGAGTGGTGTGGGTAAGTGGGTAGAGGTGGGGGCCTTTTATAAGAGGAGAGGAGGGGCACTCTTGGAAAGTAAGGAATTGTTACTTTATTTAAGAATGAGTTTCGAATTTTAAAGGACCCACATTGATTTGTTTCGAGGATAAGGTGATAAGGGTTCTAAATACACTCATCTAATATGTTTTGGACATGTTTAGGCCATATATTTTACATTATCTTTCAATTTTATTTAAATCATTAAATAATGAGGTAATCATTGCATCATCATGGTGTCATAAATAATTTAATTTAGATAATGTCCAAAAATTATAAAAAAAATACTATGATGTAGGAAATATTTTTATCTTTCCAATGAATATTTATAGTAAAAAATATGAGTTTTATAACCCCATATAAAAATTGTTTTAGTAAAACAACACATGTTTGTGACATTTTAATTTTAACATTAAATAAAAAGGTATTAATGTCATTTTCCAACCAAAGTGGCTCCATGCGGTCCCCAAGATGACCCATGGATTTTTTTTGTCGGCGATGACACAACCAATGATGGTAGGACATGTGTCTAGGTCATTTCATATTATTAAATCATTATTTTTACATTAAATTACACTAATTACCTCTAATCGCGATTAATAAACTTAAAAGTTACTATTCACCGAAAAATTATATTAATCCTATTGAACAACATTTTACATCTTAATGACAACCATGTATGTCGGATTTTTGAAATTCAAATCACAGAAGTGGTAAAGTTTCATTTAAACAAAAAAATCAGTTTCTTTAACTACCACTTAGTGGTTTCACTATTCATCAAAAATTGAAGTTTTTCAGAAAATTACCAAAACATTACCCTAGGATATATTTGATAATGTGAATTCAAAAATGATGTCTATTTTAAAAAAGTCAAAACATATAAGTTACATTAATTAATTTAATAATTAATTCTCGCTGTCAGAGAAAATAACGTGTTTCTATGAAACAATAAGTATCAAAAGATTAACACTAGTTTAAGTCCAATTTCAAGATGAAATTAATTCCAAAGACCACTATTATATTAAATGGTAATAATATATTCTAATTTCACTTTTAAACCAATTCAAAGGATAATATAATTATATAAATAAATTAGATTAAAAAGTGGTTTTGAATTAAAATACAACGTTTTTCACTATTCATTAAAAAATGATCTTTATCGAAAAAATACCAAAAATTTACAGAAAGTGAATTCTGATGTCCCAATTCTAAAGAAGAGTTTTATTTGGTCCAATAGAATGTATATGAGTGACCAAAACTATATTTAATGACTGTTCACCATCAAAAGTTGATAAGAGGACCTTTAGTGAAAATTAGAGTATATATGCCTAAAATTTAATTCTTTTCATATTTTAAGCCTTTATCCTTTATTGGATAAATGTAAAAACATTTAACATACATATATAATCATATATTTGTTATATCTATTCATTCCTGCCAATACAACGAATATGTGTTAACTAACATTTAAAATAATTTTATTTTATTATTAGAGTGCAAAGTAAGATTTAAAAAAAATCATTGTTGTGTATTGGGTAAGACATCAAGCATAGCGTTCCCTTTAAATAAATATTAACATTTTATTAAAAAAATGAAAAATATAAGAATTTCATATTCTTTATTTACCTGAGGTGTTACATCCTTCCCCCCTTTTGGGAATTGCGTCCTCACAATTTTAAAATTGGGCTTGGAAACTTTATTGAAAATCCCACATCGGAACAGGAGTCAGTAAATCAATCTCATTAAAATAAAGAAAGAGAAGTACAAAGGTCACCTGAGTTAACCCATACTAGGATACCAAGTATGAAAATATGGCCATGGAGGAAAAAACAAAGGGTTATGTTCTAATGGAGAGTGATAGTAAACATGTCTAGTAGAAATTTAACCGTATGAAAATCACAAACCTGTGATGGGTTAAACGGTATTCGATTCCACAGTAGGAAAAGTTAACATAAAAAAATTTTGGTTTTAAGATACTCTTCATTGAGGAATTTATTTATTTTTGGCTTAAATAAATCATAATGAAACATAATTACTTGTCATGTAGACTTTCATCTTTTACTAGATTCCTTAATCAAACTCATATTTTCTACAAAAGACTAGTATTTATGATGACCTGTTCGCATTAAGAGTATTATAATCAACTTCTTGAGAATCACCTAATTCACAAAAGAGAACTATATAATTCCCATGTCTTTAGACATTAACCAAAACAAAAAACAAAATGGTTAGTACAAGATCAGATATTCCAGAAAAGGATAACCCTTTATAAAAAGAAAATCTATTCTTAATCTCCAAAATTTTTCTAACAAAACCCAAAGGTCAACGAGGACCATTCGATAAACAATTTGTCTATAAAATTATTCAAAGTAAACCAAACTAAGATTAAAACCCAAATATATGAAGGATTTAGTCACATAGTCTTCAATGTTTAATGGTAACATTTATCTCCATACAACATCAGTTGCTCTTAATGTCTCGTATTGAAAAAAATTAACCTAATCACATATCCTCCAAAATAGGTTTATAAATTTCCATAGATAACCCAAAATCAACTTACTATTAATTAAAAAAATCATCTAACTAAAAAAATTCAGTTAATCTAACTAGGAACTTCATGTAGTCTAGTGGTAGGCGATAAATACCAGTCGCACTTTGGTTGTGGGTTCGATTCCCGCAGCTTTGTCCGACGCGACGGGTTGTCACATGGTCTGCGTGTTGTCTTTTTTCCAAACTATATAATTCTCAAATCATTCCCCAAAAAGAGATAAAATTATAAAAAATAACCATAACATAATTTAACCTCAATTTTATCTCATGCCTTTCACTTTCCATCATAACATATAGTAACCCAAAATTACCTCAAATGTAAGGATCATATAAACCCATATGGTTCTTTATACCTATGTCCACAAAATAACAGATAACTATTCCATGAATAAAATTTTCATATATCAAACATCAGAGTTACACATACAATAAAAAGTCTTCTAATATAACTCCATCATCAAAAGAGACTTAATACTCTTAAGAATTTCACCATAACTCTTGAAACCCTTATATATTGACTTCTTACTCATTCAACATTCTTCATGACCCATTAACCATTCCCTTCCAACTTATTCTAAAATACTCCTTTCCTTTGATTAGTCATTCTCAGTTTCTTCATCCTCAATAGGAATGGCATTAGGTATTGGTAAATGAATATTTGTACGATCTTGGTGATCATATTCCTGAAACTTCTTCATAGGAAATGTGTTTTCATAATGACCATGCACACCACATTTAAAACATTCAATTGATCCCTCAGAAAGAACTTCTTTCCCTTTCCTCGAGTCAACTAGATGCTTCCTTTTTTGCATGGCAGGTTCTTTCTCTATGACCTTCATTTCCACATGTATAGTATATTTCTATCCCTTTGAATCATTTTCCTAGGTGTTTCTTTCCACATCTTTGACACATAGGTTTTTGAACACACATACCTTTATGATTATTACCTGTAGTTCCGTAGGGATTTGTTTCTCACATATATGATGCCTTATATAAATCACCAAGGTTTAGGTGGTCAATCCTGACTCCAGATTGTTGGTTGAGGATAAACACAAGAGTTCTCATTGCAGCTCCTATATCATTCAGTTGCTCGCTCAGAAAACTGTCACCGTTTCCTTCACATCCACTGTTACTTTGGTTCCTACTAGATCCAGCCATTTACTAAAACCAAAAATGTTAGTGTGAGTATATCAACAAAACCATCATGTACTAATTAGGATGATAAACACTAAGATATAATTACTCATTCACTTTATCTAAAACTAGGACTCTTTCTAAAATCCTAACCATTATGGTAATGTCACTTATGCTTAGAGAATACCCTAACCTCTAAAGTTATCTAAACTGACCTCTAATACCAAATATATGGCCCTGGCCTTAAGCCTTACTTAATATTGAATTAAATGAATAATTCAAATTGTCGATCTTTCTTGGTTTAGAGTTTTAGATATTTAGTTCATAACTCTTACATCTCAAAAGATTACAGTGTTGACACATCTACTATGTTTCCATAAAAAAACTCTTAAAAAGAAACATGTCTAGTACCATGTATTAGATAGCATGACTTTCCCTTTATCCCATACTTGACCCTATTCGACATTAATTCCTGTGAAAAACATTTCAAAAAAACATGGGGTGAGCATAAAAAGCTCATCAAGGGATACACAAAGAATTAAAACTGTTAGTTTTTAAAAGCAACAAGTAAACCATGTATACTTTATCAAAGTAATACCTTTAACCTTTAGGAAGTAGTAAAAACTCTCTGATGAATAAAATACCATTACTTAGCCCCTATTGCAACCAAAAGGTTACCATAAACCCATATAAAGAACACATAACATATAAAGGTAACTTGGGACATAAACATACATAAATGGAATAACCATATGGTCGACATCCACACATACTTAATGGAATAGCCATACGACCGACTTCCATACCCAATGCATTGGAGGTTATAACGTAACCACCCGTCCTGCTATTCACAGCACCACCCGTCATATGGTTTATCACGTAACAACCCGTAAAATGTCCATGTACCATCATTACACATAAAATATTGAAAATATAAACATTTCAATAAAAACATTTCATTTTCAATCAAAATAAGTAATTCCAAGATGTTTAATTAATCAATCCATTTTCAAAAATCATTTAAAAGCGATTTTTGAATCAATGTTTCCCATACAACTTTGAATATTTTATTGGAATTATAATTTTAAAACATTAATGTCCATATAAATAAATACGGAAAACCATTTTGAAAATATGGACATTAAATATAAATATTTAGAATAATAAATCATTAAAACATTTAAAACAATATTTTTTTTATAGAGATTTTAAAAAAATGAGAGACCCTTGAATACAAATAATTGCGGAATAACATTTAATCAAAAATTTATAATATCATGAGAATAAAGGGATTCATGATATTATATGTAAAAGGATAGTATACACACCATATATGAGTGAATTGCTGCATAAAAAATGAAGTCTCAAAAAAAATGTAAAATGAGATGAAATCTATTATAAAGAAGGTATCCTTAAATTAAGGATAAATAAATCTCATAATTATGTGTGACAAATATAAATAAACACAATATAAGTGGTTATTAAGTGTAAAACAATCAAAGTTCATTCACACATATTCAAAGGGCTACATGTTGAACCCAACGAAATTGAAATTGGGTTAAGAAGTTCCCTTGGTAAAATTCGACAGCCTAACTGTGTCACATAAAATTTTACAAAATGAGTTGATGAGAGAGATAAAGGGGATCTAATCACATGGACATAAAATTTACATAAATAAGTATATAGAAGAACATATCCCAACATAATAGTATGTGAAATAAAAGACATAACAAAATAAGTCTTTTAAAAAAAGGAGGGTGAAAGATTCCCTTACCAACTTGGGTAACATTCGAAACGTACACCCCATTGAAGAAGGATCATAAAATGAATATGCCCATAAATAAAATTATATTACACAAAGAGTATAATAATGGGAATTACATACACCACTCAAAATATATTGTGGAAAATGTAGCATAAATCTCATTAGACTAAAAGTGAGATGAACAATCCCTTTCGAAAACTTGGCAGCCTTACGACGCGACATAAAACTTCAAAAAATGGATTGATGAGATCAAATAGAGTCTTTAATAATATTAAAATAAAATTTACATCATGATGAATAAAAAATAACATCCCCCAACATAAAAAATAGGAGATCTAAAGAAGTGACATAAAGGGGAGTACTTAAAAAGAAAGAGAGAGGTTGGATCTCTTACGAAAATTCGGCAGCCTAATGGCACCACTCCAAACTTCCAAAATGGATTGATGAGAGAAAATAGGTTCTCTCAACATTTGAACATAGAAATTATAGTAATATTAATATAAAATCACATGCCAATCGTAAGAAAGATTATCTTAAAAGGAATGACATAAAACAGTGTACTTAAAAAGAAAGAGAGGGGTAGGATCCCTTACCTCGAGTCCGACTTGATTCGATCATTCCTTAACGTCCTGGATAATAATCTTGAGTTAATTTATACTTTCTTATGAACCTTTTTAAAGTTCATTATTCATTTTATATTACTTATTTCCATGATATAAATATTATGTAATCATTTAAGTTAATAATGTTTGTTTTGTCGATATTTGATTCTTAAGTCGAAAGTGGACTTCTTACAATTAAATGTTGTTTGTGTGGTCAAAGCTTCCTTATATCCAGAATGATATTCATGATTTGGATATCATATATATCATATTTATCCAGAATATAAAAGTATTTATAACATTTCATAATCATTTAGAGGTAAGAAATGAAATGGATCGTTCATGGAGATAGTAAGCCGTACGTACGCATGAACGCTGCTTTCATTTCTATGTCATATTAATGGAATTAAAACGAAATGATAGGTATGTATATTTTAATTCTAGAATAATATTAATTATTTATATGTAACATACATCATATATAATAACTTTAAATCCATCCTTTATACATCCCACATATGGAATTAACGAATCAAATCACTTTGAGGGGTCGGTAGTCCGTACTTCCTAAAATGAAATTATCGTGTTTTACCCACAATGGAAACCATAAAGGTATAACACAAAAGAAAAATACAGAAACTCAAGTAAAACATAAACATATTATATATCATATAAAAATACAGTTACATCTTAATGGCCACCTTTGAAGGTGTTATATGAGTGTTGAACAATCATTGTTTCGTGAGGCAGGAATTCGCCATCCACAGAAACAGCATGTTATTTAACCATTAGATGTAGATGTGTGAATGTGTAGCTCAAATGATTCTTATAAAAACATCCTAGTATATTGAATATAATGTATTTGTTACAAAAGAAAAGAATAAAAAGAGTTTAGGATGTTGGAGAAGCATAATAAAACAGAAGAACACAAGACAAGACACTACCTTTAAATCGGGTAACTCTTTTTGATTTGAGATCAAAGGCTTCCTTGGGAAGACGTTTTCCCAATTTGATGCTTCTAGGAGTAATATAGGGATGTGGAGAGACAATATGGGCAGGGTTTGGACGAGCCAAAGGCTTGAGAGGTGTGGGTAAGGGGGTAGAGGTGGGGGCCTTTTATAAGAGGAGAGGAGGGGAACTCTTGGAAAGAAAGGAAATGATACTTTATTTTAGAATAAGTTTCAGATTTTAAAGGTCCCACATTGATGTTTTTCGAGGATAAGGTGATAAGGGTTCGAACTCCACTTATACAATAGGTTTTGGACATGTTTAGGTCTTAGAGTTTACATTATCATTCAATTTTATTTAAATCATTAAACAATGAGGTAATCGCTGCATCATCATGGTGTCATAAATAATTTAATTTTGTTAATGTCAAAAAATAATGAAAAAATTTTATCATGTAAGAAATCTTTTTATCAATCCAATGAATATTTATAGTCAAAAATCTAACTTGTATAACCCCATATATAAATTGTTTTAGTAAAACAACACATGTTTGTGACATTTTAATTTTAACATTAAATAAAAAGGTATTAATGTCATTTTCCTACCATAGTGGCTCCACGGGGTCCCCATGTTGAACCATGGATTGTATTGGTCGGCAATGACACGTCCAATGAAGGTAGAACATGTGTCTTGGTCATTTCATATTATTAAATCATTATTTTTAACTTAAATTACATTAATTACCTCTAATCGCGAATAATAAACTAAAAAGTTACTATTCACCAAAAAATTATTTTAATCCCATTGAACCACATTTTACTTCATAATGACAACCATGTATGTCGGATTTTTGAAATTTAAATCACATAAGTAGTAAAGTTTCATTTAAACAAAAAAATCAGTGTAATGGCCCAAACCTCTCTGATCCATTACATTGTGAAAATGTGGTGTTGCAGGTGTTTCGGGAGGTCATGGTGACTTATCCCTGACACCTTGCCAATTTTTTCCAGTTCTGTGAATAGTGTTTCTAGTTTTATGAATAGTAACAGATCGGTCTCATCGGTCGGTCTGACAAATCAGTCTCACAGATCAGTCTGACAGATCGGTCTGATAGATCAGTCTCACCGATCAGTCTGACAAATCGGTCTCACAGATCGGTCTCACAGATCTTTCTGACACAACGGTCTCACAGATCGGTCTGACAGATCATTCTCAAGGATCGGTCTGATAGATCGGTCTCAGAGATCGGTCTCACCGATCGGTCTGACAGATCGGTCTCACAGATTGGTCTCACCAATCGGTCTGGCGGATCGGTCTCACAGATCGGTCTCACAGATCGGTCTCACAGATAGGTCTGACAGATCGGTTTCACAGATCGGTCTGATAGATTGGTCTCACCGATCGGTCTGACAGATGGGTCTCACAGATCGGTCTAACTGATCGATCTGACAGATCGGTCTAACTGATCGGTCTGACAGATCGGTCACACAGATTGGTTTCACAAATTGGTTTCACAGATCGGTTTCACAGATCGGTTTCACAGATCAGTTTCATTTACAGAAACGGTGGTTGAACAGTGTTTCTAGACTCCTACAGTTTTGCCCCTTTTGACGTTTCCTTTGACGTAAAATACATTTAAAGCCTTTTTTCAAGGGCTCTTAAGGCCATTTCAAATGCCATAAATCCTATATTAATTATTACTAAGGCTTGGAATGTTTTACTTGGTCAAACCGCATGTGTTATTTTGATCCGTTTTAAATGGAGAATTAACCAGATCTTTTACCGTCACCCCATTAAATCTTAAAAAGGGACGAGATATCATTCTACCTTGTTCTTTCCCTTTTTTCTCAACTATGAGACGCTTGAACCTTTCAATCCTTCCCATAGGAGTTTCACAATAAATCTTTACTCCTTGGATTGGTTCTGCTCTGTTTTTTGATGCAACCGAGCTGTATCAATCAATCTTCCCAATAAGGTATGTTGTATCTTTGTTCTTTTTGGGTTGATCTTCTTCTGTTCTCCATCCCATATTATACCATGTAATTTCCAAGATCGTAATGGGTTTTTCTTGGGGTTGGTTGGTACTATCATACCATGGCATCCTCTGCTGGATGCAGTAGTCACGAGAGGAGGATTGTGACCCGTTGTGTGGATAAAAGACGTTAAGAACTCTTCGAGGTAGGTGATTCATGGCTTCTCTAATTGTATATGTAAAATTGTATAATTATCATGATTTAGTCCTTTGGATCATAATGAAATTGACCTAATTAAATACTTGAACCGGATTAAGAGAATTGTTTGATCGCATGTTGTTTATTTATACCGTGATAACGGTTTGCCTCATGTTTTCTAGATAGAGTGATATCTATGTTATCTTTGATTTGTTATTTTTTCATGATAGAAATTGGTAATGAACGTGAATCCAGAATTAATTGTTCATTAATTGGATAAAGATAAAGAGGCCTATAAATTAGTCTGGTTATTTTCATTGTTGTAGTTGTTCTAATTTGAGGATAATCAAATTAGGGAAGTAAGTATAGTTATTTAATTGTGACATCTTACTGATTAGGTATCGCGTAATTGGAACCTACGAATAACAAATCTGCTAATTCAATATGGATTATAGAATAGATTATGTGGGAATTTCATAAAGGGTTCTGAGTTACCCTTTTGTTTGTTAAAGGGTCAAGAGCGATTGTTGTTTATCTGCTGCTTGTGCTATGATGTGACCCTAGAGGGGTGTTGTGATATGTGAAGGCATGGTGGCCTTGTGGTTGTGGCAGAAGATGATGCCTAGAGTGGCGAGATGCATCAGTTTGTGCATATGAGTGTCGGGGAGGACACCAGGGGTGATGGAATGGGATGTATGTGGTTGATGGATGCTTGTAGATTCTTTGAATGTTTATCTGATTAACATTTCCCCACTACCCAAGGTAGCTGGTCTTGCTACCCTTCTTATGAAGGAGACGAATTCGCGCGGTGTATGCCATGTGCTTTCCCTGTTTAGCGTCTCGAGGGAGAATGGGTCTATGCCCTTTCTATAGGAGGCAAAGACTCGACGAGTAGTATATCTACTCACCGTGTTGAGCCTCCTTTGTGTTTATATGCATAGGATTATTTTCTAGAATGCCTGGGAATATGGAAAAGTAATTTTGTAATGAATGTTTGATTAAAGGGTGAAAATCCATGGGGATGGAGACACTAGATTTTAAAAGGTGATGCGAATCTTAAAAGGAGCTGTTGGTACTGAATGTGATTCCAATTCAGTTTAATGTGGAATTGTTCATTCTTAATTAATGTTTAAAGAATTAATTAATGTACAGTGGAACTGATAAAATTAGAACGGAGTAATCTAATAAGTCTCTTCAAATGTTTGTGTGCTTATAGGATACCTAGTCTTAGAAGTAGCAGCCTGGAGTCTGAGAGACGTTAGCTGCAGTTGTATCTATGACTAGGTAATGTCCATAGTTTGGATGTGAGTTACATATATATTCTGTACTCTTTGTGTTTTTATACGCTACTCCACCCTGTCAGTAAGGGAAACTGACACCCCGAGGATTTTGATCCCTAGGGGGGTGTTTTCCCAAACATTCTGAAGGGAGGTTGAATGGCTGACTACCCCCTTTGACCCCGCTCTCTTTTCTTGGTAGATCTTTGTGCTGGTAGGTACACTGGTTAGTTTTACCCTTATATGTGTGTAGAGGGCTGTAATGGCTTGTGGTTATTTCGCACACATATATATTCTGAATATAGTATCATATGGACTACTATAGGTGTAACGTGTATAGGCTGTGATGGCTTGAGGATCCATATTCGGTGTATGGGCTATAATGTCTTGAGGTATAATACCCGATGTATGATACACGTTATACGGGCTGTGGTGGCTCCCAGAACTTACCCGATTGCTTTTGGTTGTGAGGAAGGTGTGGTGCTTCACCCAAGTGTCTACGGGCAATCCTACGTGGTGAATGAGGTGCAGATTGTAGAGCTTAGCCCAGGTGTCTGCAGGCAAGCTTTTGGAGAGAGATGCACATGACGTATGTCATTGGGGAAAAGCAGCAAACCATTGGGGAAGTAGTAGCGGGGTACCCTTGATATTTATTATTATATTCTATATTCTTGTATGCGTTACTCGGTGAGAGTAGCCATGGTGAGGTTGGGAACATAGTATACCTATTTAGGTGACGAGTTAGTTTCACTTGTTGTTCACTAGGCTTTAGCATGCTTTCTTTACTTTTACATGAGAGGCTTGGGGAGGATCCTACTGAGTATACTGTTATACTCACCCTATATATATATAAAATGTTTTCCAGGTGACTTGGAGCAGGTTGGAGATCACGTGGGTTACTACTAGCTTGTGTTTGGAGGAGGAGATGTTCGGCCTTGTGGTCCCTGCCGTTTTACTTTCTTTTGGGTACTTTTAGTGTCCCCTTTGAGTTGTAGTACTTTTTCATGACATTTCATATATGTACTTGGGTTTCTTCTATATTTCAGTTCTGAGTTGGAGTTGATTGGAGTCTATTCTATCTCTCTCTTCCGCATGTGTTCTCATAGAGGGTAACACCTCCCATTTGTATGTTTATTATACCCTCGGTGTTAGTCTCCAACCCCGGGCCTACTAGAGGCGGTACACGGGGGTCATTATCTCTCTTCTCACATTGCCGGCCCAGGAGGGGTACACTTTGTGGGGAGGGGGTCGGGACAGAGTGGTATCAGAGGTCTGGTTGAGGGATTGGATGTAGTTTGGAGTTAGGCACAGATGAGGATGTGTGGGATGGTAGGGCAACGATGTCATTCATGATTAGAAAGTGGGGTAAACACTGGAGACCGGCAAAGACATAGGTGTTTAGGGACCCCTATGATCTATTGCATGGACCATTATGTTTACGATGGCTACTAAACAAAGTGATACTGGTTATAGGGTAGAGACCAAGGAAAGGATCATGCATCATTATTCTTTGCGCCTGTGTTTAAATGGGTAGACCTTTGGATATGTAACCTAAACTTAATAAAACAAAACAATTAATTAATTAATGTTGAGTCTTCCATATTTCAGGCTTAGGAGCTCTAACAGTTGTTATTTTACAGGTATGGATCCAGGTCAATGTCCTCGTCAGGTTTGCACAGAAGATGGCCCGCAGGATGTTCCAGCAGATCGCCGCCGGGTAGAGGATGACGACGAGGAAACTTGGAGGAAGACACTACAAGAGATTCAACGCTAGAGTCTACAGAAGTACGAGGGATCCGTTTCAGATGCAGTCACAGAAGACTGGTTTGAGGAGGTCGAGATAGGCATCAATTATATTCGTGATCGTAAGGAACACTGGGTGTCCTTGGTTGTGACGCTGCTACGTGGAGCAGCGAGGCAATGGTGGTTCTTATTCCTTGGGGACCATGAGGAGTCAGCAATCTCATGGGAGGAGTTTAGATACAGGTTTAGAGTCGAGTTTCTTTCTTCGAATGCGAAGGCGTCTAGTCGCCAGGAGCTTCTTACCCTTCGACATGGGAGCTCCAGTGTTTGAGAGTTTGGAATCTGTTTCGGTAACCTTCTACAATATGCTTCAGACCTGTAACCAGATAAAGAGGACAGGGCGAGGCATTTCAAGGAGGCCTTGCATCCAGAGATCCAGCGACAGGTCACCCCATTTATGATAAAGATGTATCTTGAGGTGCTGGCGAGGGCAGAGGTTGTTGAGAGGACTTTGGCTAGGACCGGATTGTCACGAGAGGGGAATAATCATGATTCCTCACGAAGAAAAGTTGTGGTCCGGGGATCCCGGTTTTCGGGGAAGAAGAGTTACCGTTCACCTAGGGGTAGGTCCCAACCCTTTCCATTTCGTTTGTCTGGAGGCAGCAACTCTCAGGCCTATGCCAAAGGATCAGGCACTTGTTTTTCATGTGGAGGTTGTGGTCATCAGTAGAGGGAGTGCCCGACTATTCAGAGTAGTTATCGTGCACCGGGTGCTCCGCTTCAGGTTCCTTCGTTGAGGCAGTTCCAGCCGAGGTAGCAGCAATAGGATGCACCAGCTTTAGATCACCTGAGGGTAGATGGAGCAGGCAGAGGACAGCTCCATGACGCTCCCCGTCCTCAGAGAGCAGAGTGTGGCTATGTTGGTGGTCATCATCAGGGTCAGAGAGGCCGTGGAAGAGTTCGTGGTCAGCTTCATTCTCTAGCACTGCCAGCCCCAGGCAAGCCAGATGTCGTTCGAGGTACCCTTTGCTTGTTTTCTACATTGGTGTATTCCTTTTTTTATTCAGTAGGAACACACTCATTCATATCACCTACCCTTGTCCATGCTTTGGGACTTGATGGAGAGAGGTTTCCAGTGCCCTTGTTGTTGACTACGCTAGTTTGAGGTCGAGCCGACTTGTTTGAAGTATATAGAGACTGTGAGCTAGTGTTGGGGAAACACCGATCATGGGGAGATTTCCTATATTTACGAATACAACCATATAATGCCATACTCAGCATGGATTGGTTGTATTTGGTGCAGGCTATTGTGGATTGTTATAGGAAGAAGGTCGTTTTCTTTGATGTAGATGGAGAGAAAGTGGTGTTTGTTGGTGAGAGAGATCCTCGGATAAGACATAGACGATTTCCATCATTATCATCCATGATGGCTGGGATGATGCTGAGTTCTTCAGAGGTTCAACAGTTAGTGTTTCCTAGGGTCGTAGAGGAGTACCCTGACGTCTTTCTAGAAGAGGTTGTATCCTTACCCCCTCGATGAGAGATCGATTTTGGGATCGAGCTACAGCCGGGAGAGTCTCCTATCTATATGTCTCCATATAGGACGACCCCTTCTGAGTTACGAGAGCTACGTATTCAGCTCGATGGTCTGTTGCAGTGTGGTTTTGTTCGGCCAATTGTGTCACCGTGGGGTGCACCAGTTTTGATTTGTGAAAAAGGCTGACAACAGTTTGCGGTTGTGCGTCGATTATCGTCGATTAAACAAAGTGACAATAATGAATCGCTATCCTCTTCCACAGATTGATGACTTATTCGATCAACTGAAGGGTGAAAGTTGGTTCTCAAAGATCGACTTGCGGTCCGGATATCATCATATGCGTGTGAAGGATGAGGATATCCCGAACACCGATTTCCGTTGTCGTCATGCGCATTATGAGTTTGTTGTAATGCCATTCGATGTGACGAATTCTCCAGCTGCTTTCATGGGGTTGATGAATGCTGTGTTCCGTGAATTCCTGGAAAAGTTTGTTGTGGTTTTCATCGATGGAATCCTTGTGTACTCCACATCTGAAGAAAAGCATGCAGAGCATCTACGAGCCGTTTTGGGAGTCCTTTGCCAACATCAGTTGTTTGGGAAGTTTTCCAAATGTGAGTTTTGGGCTCGAGAAGTTCGTTTCTTGGGGCATGCTGTGTCCCAACAGGGTGTAGTTGTGGATCCGTTAAATATAGAAGTAGTGGTGTCTTGGGTATCCCCCAAGACCGTGTCAGAGGTGCGAAGTTTCCTTGGTCTCGCAGGCTATTATAGGAGGGTTGTAACCAATTTCTTTTGAGTTGCGACTCCTCTCACAGCTTTGACTAAGAAGGATCAAGCGTTCATATTGACTGATCAGTGTCAGGTAGCTTTCAAATATCTAAAGGAGAAGTTGGTAAGTGCTCCAGTCCTTTGACTTCCAGCGGAGGGAGTCCAGTTTGATGTTTTCTGTGATGCTTCACATCTAAGGCTAGGCAGTGTTCTCATGTAGTAGAGGTCAGTTGTTTCTTATGGGTCTTGGCTGTTGCGTCCCCATGAAAGAAAATACGCCACCCATGATCTTGAGTTGGCAGCCGTGGTGTTTTCTCGAAAGTTGTGGAGACATTACCTCATTGGTGGGCACTTTGTGGTTTTCACCGATCATAAGAGTTTGAGGTATGTTTTCTCCCAACGTGACTTGAACTTGTGGCAACGTCGGGGGATGGAGTTCTTGCAGGAATACGACTTTGAAATATCATATACACCTGGAAAAGGGAATGTTGTAGCTGATGCACTAAGCCAAAAGTCACGTAACGATGTTTTCATTATGGTTGGACCTTTCATGTTTTATTTATGTACCTTTGATTTGATGTTATGGTTGAATTTTTTGGATATGTATTGTTTGTTTCCATACTCTCAGATGTCGTAGTTTTGTTCCAGCTTTTGAACAACTCATAGTGGTTTTCCCCTGAGAGGTATCTTATGGGGTTGTTGTTCGGACCCCTCTTTTCTTCTGTGTTGTTTTTTAATTATCGAGGACGAGAATGTTTTCATAGGTATCAAATGTAATGGCCCAGACCTCTCTGATCCATTACTTTCTGAAAATGTGGTGTTGGAGGTGTTCCGGGAGGTCAAGGTGACTTATCCCCGAAACTTTGCCAATTTTTTCCAGTTCTGTGAATAGTGTTTCCAGTTTTATGAACAGTAACAGATCGGTCACACCGATTGGTCTGAAAGATCGGTCTCACAGATCGGTCTCACCGATCGGTCTGAGAGATCGGTCTCATGGATCGGTCTGACAGATCAGTCTCACTGATCGGTCTGACAGATCGGTCTCACCGATCGGTCTGACAGATAGGTCTCACCGATCGGTATCACAGATCGGTCTCACAGATCGGACTCACCGATCAGTCTGACAGATTGGTCTAACCGATTTTTCTGACAGATCGGTCTGACAGATCGGTCTCACCGATCGGTCAAACAGATCAGTCTCACAGATCGGTCTCACAGATCGGTCTCACAGATCGGTCTGACAGATCGGTTTCACAGATTGGTCTGACAGATCGGTTTCAGAGATCGGTCTGACATATCGGTCTCACCGATCGGTCTGACCCATCGGTCTCACTGATCGGTCTGACATATCGGTATCACAGATCGGTCTCACCGATCGGTCTGAAAGATCGGTCTCACAGATCGGTTTCACAAATCGGTTTCACAGATAGGTTTCACAGATCGGTCTCACAGATCGGTTTCACAAATCGGTTTCACAGATCGGTTTCACAGATCGGTTTCACAGATCAGTTTCACAGATCAGCCTGACAGATCAGTTTCTCAGATAGGTTTCATGTAAAGTAACGGTGAGTTAACAGTGTTTCCAGACTCCTACAGTTTTCCCCTTTTGACATTACCTTTGACATAAAATACATTTAAAGCCTTTTTTCAAGGTATCTTAAGGCCGTTTCAAATTCCATAAATCCTATATTAATTATTCCTAAGGCTTGGAATGTTTTACTTGGTCAAACAGTGTGGGTTAATGCGATCCATTTTTAATGGAGAATTAACCGGATCTTAAACCGTCGCCCCATTAAATCTTAAAAAGGGACGAGATATCATTCTACCTTGTTCTTTCCCTTTGTTCTCAAATAAGAGACTCTAGAACATTTCAATCCTTCCTATAGGAGTTTCAAAATCAATCTTTACTCCTAGGATTGGTTCTGCTCCGTTTTGGATGCAACCGAGCTGTATCAATCAATCTTCCCAATAATGTATGTTGTATCTTCGTTCTTTTGGGGTTGATCTTCTTCTGTTCTCCTTCCCATATTATACCATGTAATTTCCAAGATTGTAATGGGTTTTTCTTGGGGTTGGTTGGTACTGTTGTACCGTGGAATCCTATGGTGGATGTAGTTGTCACGAGAGGAGGATTGTGACCCGTTGTGTGGATAAAGGACATCAAGAACTCTTCGAGGTAGGGGATTCATGGCTTCTCTAATTGTATATGTGAATTATAGAATTAGCATGATTTAGTCCTTTGGATCACAATGAAATTGACCTAATTAAATACTTGAACCGGATTAAGAGAATTGGTTGATCGCATATTTTTTCTTTATACCGTGATAATGGTTTGCCTCATGTTTTCTAGATAGAGTGATATCTATGTTTTCTTTGATTTTTTATTCATTCATGATTGAAATTTGTAATGAACATGAAGCCAGAATTAATTGTTCATTAATTGGATAATGATAAAGAGTCATGTAAATTAGTCTTGTTATTGACGTTGTTGAAGTTGTTCTAATTTGAGGATAATAAAATTAGAGAAGTTAACATGGTTATTTAATTGTGATAGATTACTGATTAGCTATCCCATAATTGGAACCTATGAATAACAAATTTTCTAATTAAATATGGATTAAAGAACAGATTATGTGGTAATTTCTAAAAGGGTTCTGAGTTACCCTCTTATTTGTTAAAGGGTCAAGAGCCCATGGTTGTGATTGTTGTTTATCTGCTTCTTGTGATATGATGTGACCCTAGAGGGGTGTTGTGATATGTGGAGGCATGGAGGCCTTGTGTTTGTGGCAGAAGATAATGCCTAGAGTGGCGAGATGCATCAGTTTGTGCATATGGGTGTCGGGGAGGACACCAGGGGTGATGGAATGGGATGTATGTGGTTGATGGATGCTTGTATATTCTTTGAATGTTTATCTTCTTTACTTTTCCCCACTGCCCAAGGCAGCTGGTCTTGCTACCCTTCTTCTGAAGGAGGCTAAGACCCGCGGGGTATTCCGCGTGCTTTCCGTGTTTAGCCTCTCGAGGGAGAATGGGTCTATGAACTTTCTATAGGCGGAAAAGACTCGACGGGTAGTATATCTACTCACCGTGTTGAGCCTCCTCTGTGTTTAGAAGCATATGATGCTTTTCTAGAATGCCTGGGAATATGGAAAAGTAATTTTGTAATGAATGTTTGATTAAATGGTGAAAATCCATGGGGATGGAGACACTAGAATTTAAAAGGTGATGTAAATCTTAAAAGGAGCAGTTGGTACTGAATGTGATGCCAATTCAGTTTAATGTGGAATTGTTCATTCTTAATTAATGTTTAAAGAGTTAATTAAAGTATAGTGGAACTGATAAAATGAGAGTGGAGTAATCTAATAAATTTCTTCAAATGTTTGTTTGCTTATAGGATACGTAGTCTTAGAAGAATCAGCCTGGAGTCTGAGAGACGTTACCTGCAGTTGTATCTAAGACTAGGTAATGCCCATAGTGTGGATGTGAGTTACATATATATTCTGTAATTTTTGTGTTTCTATACGCTACTCCACCCTATCGGTAAGGGAAACTGACACCCCGGGGAATTTGAGCCCTGGGGGGGGTTCCCAAACATTCTGATGGGTGGATGAATGGCTGACTACCCCCTTTGACCCCGCTCTCTTCTCTTGGTAGATCTTTATGCTGGTAGGCACACTGGTTAGTTTTACCCATGTATGTGTGTAGAGGGCTGTAATGGCTTGTGGTTATTTCACACACATATATATTCTGGATATAGTATCCTATAGACTACTATAGGTGTAACGTGTATAGGATGTGATGGCTTGAGGATCCTTATTCGGTGTATGGGATATAATAGATTGAGGTATAATACCTGATGTATGATACACGTTATACGGGATGTGGTGGCTCTCGGAACATACCCGATTGCTTTTGGTTGTGAGGATGGTGTGGTACTTCACCCAGGTGTCTGCGGGCAAGCCTATGTGGTGCATGAGGTGCAGATTATGGAGCTTAGACCAGGTGTCTGTGGGAAAGCCTTTGGAGAGTGATGCACAGGACGTATGTCGTTGGGGCAAAGAGGCAAACCAGTGGGGAAGTAGTAGCGGGGAACCCTTGATATTCTTTATTATATGCTATATTCTTGTATGAATTACTTGGTGAGAGTAGCCATGGTGATGTTGGGAACATAGTATACCTATTTAGGTGGCGAGTTAGTTTCACTTGTTGTTCACTGGGATTTAGCATGCTTTCTTTACTTTTGCACGAGAGGATTGTGGGTGATCCTACTGAGTATACTGTTATACTCACCCTATATATATATAAACTATTTTCTAGGTCACGTGGAGCAGGTTGGAGATCAAGTGGGTTACTACTAGCTTGTGGTTGGAGGAGGAGTTGTTCGGCCTTGTGGTCCCTGCCGTTTTACTTTCTTTTGGGTAATTTTAGTTTCCCCTTTCAGTTGTAGTACTTTTGCATGAAATTTCATATATGTACTTGGGTTTCTTTTATATTTCAGTTCTGAGTTGGAGTTGATTGGATTCTATACTATCTCTCTCTTCCACATGTGTTCTCTTATAGGGTAATGCCTCCCATTTGTATGTTTATTATACCCTCAGTGGTAGTCGCCAACCCGGTGCCTACTGGAGGCAGGAATCGGGGGTCATTATCTTTATTCTAACATTGCCGGCCCAGGAGGGGAACACTTTGTGGGGAGGGGGTCGTGACAATCAGTTTCTTTAACTATCAATTAGTGGTTTTACTATTCATCAAAAAATTGAATTTTTTCAGAAAATTACCAAAGATTTACCATAGGCGATATTTGATATTCCAAATTCAAAAATGATCCCTATTTTAAAAAATTCAAAACATATAAGTTACATTAATTAATTTAATAATTAATTCCCGTTGTCAGAGCAAATAGCGTGTTTTTATGAAACAATAAGTATCAAAAGATTGACACTAGTTTAAGTCCAATTTCAAGATGAAATTAATTTAAATGACCACTGTTGGATTAAATGGTAAAAATATATTCTAATTTCACTTTGAAACATATTGAAAAGGTAATCTAATCATATTAATAAATTAGATTAAAAAGAGGTTTTGATTTAAAATACAACATTTTTCACTATTCATTAAAAATGATCTTTATTGGAAAAATACCAAAAAATTTCACAAATTGAATTTTGATGCCCCGATTCTAAAGTAGAGATTTATTTGGTCCAATAGAATGTATAAGAGTGACCAAAACTATATTTAATGACGGTTCTCCATCAAAAGTTGATAAGTGGTCATTTAGTGAAAATTAGAGTATATATGCCTAAAATTGAATTATTTTCGTATTTTAAGCCTTTATCCTTTATTTGATAAAAGTAAAAAAGTTTAACAAACATATATAATCATATTTTAGTTATTTCTATTCATTCCCACCAAAACAACGTCTATGTGTTGACTAACATTTAAAATAATTATATTTTATTATTAGAGTGCAACGTAAGATTTCAAAGGAACTCGTTGATGCGTATTGGGTAAGCCACCAAGCATAGAGTTCCATTTAAATTAATATTATCATTTTATTCAACAAAAGGTTAAATATAAGAATGCCATATTCTTTATTTACCTGGGGTGTTACATAATAACCTATAACAAATGAAACAAAATAGACATTGCGAACAGATACTCAGTAATTGTAAAAAATGACATATCAATGACAACATGATTTTAAAATAGGCATAAGGGTATTTCATTGTGATAATAATATTATAAAATCCCACAATGTATATCATAGATAAAATTCATAATTAAAGGTACAAGTCATGGAATTTAAAATGACATGAGGGATACATGAATAAAAGTAAAGGAGTCATGAGAGTATAAAATTTGTATAAGACATTAGTTTGTGGAACAGATATAAGCTTATAAGATTATTTCATTTGTATTGAAGGATCATTCTTAATAATATCATATTGGATTAGGTTTACACACCATTAACTCATAGTATTAAAGGATGACTCTTTAGTTTACTATAGTGAATAAATCCTATTTCGAAACTAGGTTTACATTGCATTATAGTCTTTTTTATAACATTATATATCCTTCACAACCCAATTCATTTGAGGGAAATAATTCTGGCCCCACCAGAAACATATTGGAAATCATATATTTTAGTCAATCAATGACCTAATGTTTTCATTATATTATATCCTATGAAACTAAATGGCTTTCGAAAAATATCATTATATATTAACCCATGTTAAAGAAGGCTTATTTATAAATTTTTCATAATTTCATTATATAATAACGTACCTAAAGGGTACAAGTTTCATAAAAATATAATTAACATAAGAATAAACCATTAAGAAAAACATTAATGACGAGTTCATTTGATTATGTCCACAATAATAGATTTTAAAAAATCAATGTATGTAATCACAGATGGTAAATTATTATTAATATTAATCTAAACATTTATTTAAGAAAATATCTATTTTATATTGATATAATGAATTTAAAATTTAAAATTTTTCAAAATATTATAGTGAAAATCATATTTAAAACCCATCTTTTTAAAATATTACATAATATTCAATGAATTTCGAGTTATTGATGATTGATAATTACATTCAAGGATTATATGAAAAAATAAAAAATATTTTCACACTTTTGAAAAAACTAAAAATGTACATCATTTTAAAAACGAAAAGAAATCCCAATTTAATTAATTTTATAGAAATTAAAAAATCTGGAATATTTATTTTAAAAATATTTTTTAATATTTTGAAAAATTATTTAATTAATATTTAATAATACAATAATATGGTTGGGAATGATTTGACTATATAGTAAAAGATATTTATTTTCCATTAAAAAAAATCAGTCTATCTACTAAATTGTCAAGGGAAGGAAAATAAAACAAAATGGTGTAATATAAATAAATAAAAAGAGGAGAATAAAAACATATGAGTTTCTTTGTAATAATATTATAATATTTCATCATAAAAAATATGTTAAAAAATATCGTTGAAAACAACGTTATTGTAACAAAAAACCCCTACAAATTTGGAAAAATTTGAATCAAAAGAACTGATGAATGAATTACTTCATTTCAAAATTTAAATGAATAGAACATGAGGATAACCCTAATTTATTTTTTATAATTGAATTATATAAATCTTATATAAGAATATAGGTTCCTAAAATAACATATTTCCCAAAGAAGATAATATTAGATGATAAACTCGAACCTATAGTACCTGTTACATAAAATAATACTAACATAAGAAAGTATGAATTTTAATTAATTATACATTTATATCAAAATTATGAAAATAATTTTTTATCTTATAAATTAAATTTGTTATCATTTCAACACTGTTTTATAAATAATTATTTAATAAAATAATAGTTTTTTGTGCAAATTGATCCTTTTATCAATTATATTTTAGTGAACTAGTTACCGTCTATATACAAAGATTACTTTTTTACAATCTAAGGAATAAAAATAATGATATAAATATTAAATAATATTATATATATTATTAAAATTTATATTGATTCATAAATTATTGAGATTGAAAAATTAAGTATAACATTCATGGAGAAGGTAGGCCATGCATATGCATCAATCTTGTTTTACCTCATTAACATATCATATAAAGAATGGTAAATAATAATTCTAATTTATAGAATAATAATAATATATGAAAAATAAGTTTTATTATTAAAGAAATACCCATATAAACATGTAATTAAATTTTAATAGAATTAAATATCGCATCACTTCAGGGAGGTGGTAGTCCACACATACAAATTTGAAACATTATTTCCTTCCAACGATTTGGAAGGTATGAAGGTAAATCATGATATAATAATTAAATAAGCATAATTTTATCATAATTATCATATATAATTATAAAACCAATAATAATATCCATCTATTATACATGGTGATGAAAAATGATTTGTATCACCACGTGGAAACAAAATGCCATACAAATGCACGGGAAATACATTCACCACCCATTAGATGGGAATGGATATAGATACTTATTATTTTACAAAATAATAAAACATTAGTGTATTTATAGTACTTTATTTGTTATTTTATGATATATAAAATTTATTTATAATTGAAAAAAATAAGAAAAAAATAATGTGATTGAGCATAGAGATTACCTTTTATTTGAATGAATTATTAGGTACATTCTATCAAGTATACTCGGGTTATTAATTATTGAATAAAATAACCTATATATTGGGGATAATTATGTTGATAAAATATTTTTAGGTCATGAATGATACACATGTCTCAATGTATATAAAAAAGATGATGGAGGGTTGGATTTTTATAAGTTAGGGAGAGGAAAAACCTTGAATTTCATGAGTGATTAAAATATAATATTTTATTTGTCAGTAAAAATGATCCTGAAAACAAATTATTCTAACAAATCATATATATGGATGAAATAACATCATATAATAAAATTTATATATTATTTGGACCATTTTATACCTTATCTTTTTTATTAATCCCATTAATACTATTTTTAACCATAATTGCAGTAACTAATTTTTTAAAAATAACTATTAATAGATAATACAGTTACTGTACAATTGACTCATAAATTACCATGGAGGATGTGAAAACCCACCAAACATTAATATGAAATAATTCAAGGTTTTTTAAAATTTAAATAATTTAGTAAACTATTCTTTATTATAAAACATCATTAATGTCTACATTCAAACTATTAAATTAATATGAATTTAATAACAAAAATGTAATTTTGCAATTGAAATATAATACACTTAAATATAACTAATATGTAATATTTATCTAAAAAAAGCATATGACACTATAAATAAATAAAATTATTTAGCTATTAATATTTATAAAATCATTTACATGTTTTTTTAAAATGAATAAATATTATATCATCATTTTTTTAAATGAATACTAATGTATTCATTGGTAATTATAAATGAATTTCTATCATCATGAAAATACAAAAAGTACTAAAATTTATATTATTATTTTTTCATATCATTCATCATTTCAATACGAAAACATAATATATATTTTAATCTAATATATTAAAACTTTGTAACATATTTTTTTACATAACATTTTCTTATAAACATGACTTCTATAAAATTTAATTTTATTAAAAATGTTATAATGGTAGACATAACTAACTAAAATACCAATTTATAAGAAAAACATTGTAACGACCCTACCATAAATAGTAAATAATATTGTTAATTCAACAAGAATTCACATTCTTATATTTGCAAATATAGTTTGTGTATAGTGTTTTATAAATTTAGGTAATACTATATACAAAAAAACCCCAATGAATAAAAAGAGGATATTAATACAAAAGTATCTTTATTTCATTTTATAGAAAATTCTAAAATAAACGATGAATTTATATCATGAAAATTATTCTAAACAATAATATAGGATTAGTATTTATATTATCTATATATAAACCTTATTAAAATAATTTTAAATATTTTTATGTGAAAAAAAATTGTAATGGACATATAAATAATGAAAGAAACCATCATTATATTAATACATATGAAAATATGATATTATCTTCTCAATGATTTACTTCTCAACCATAAATTATCATATACATTCATTGTGAAAACATATAATTTCCATAATAAATATAAAACCAATATAAAACCTTTAGGTTACTTTTTGAATTATTTACATACCATACATACTAGTTATTATAAATCTTTTGACAACCGTTTGATTTATAACTCTCACGACTACCTTATATTGTAACCCCTATGAATACCTCATAATGTAACCCATGCTGTTACACTTGTAATAACCCTTATGGTCACCTCCATACATAAAAATACCTAATTCATAGTATAGATATCATGAAACAACCAATAATCATAAAAAAATACCAATGAACAATAACATAATAATAATATAACAATACTTTCATTATAAAATTCATTCCTTGAAAAAAATCCCATATTAATGGAATATTGTGTACATACAAAAGAAAAATTTTTATTCTAAAATAAACATGTAATAATAAAAAAATATAAAAATTATGGTGTTATGAAATCACAAAATACTCTAATTCCTTATATTTTTAAAAAACAATAATTTTTTAATATAAAAAAAAAAGACTATTTTTAACTGAAAATATCCTTACCTCTAGTTAAACATCCTTAAAATATGTTCCATCAGACTGTATAACGGTTTAAAAATTAATAATATTTTATTATAGAGGTATATTAATATTTATTTTACCAAGAATTACATTTTTATAACATATTTCTACTCATTTATTAATAATTATTATTATTTACATTGTTTCATGTGTGTTTCTTTCATGGTATAATGTTCGGTTCAATACAAGAATTAATTTTAAATTGAAAATTAAACTATATAAGAGATAAAATAAATACATTTAGTTAAATATAAAATAATATTTGTTAATTTTGTTACTTTCTATGAATGTGGAAATGATAAAAAAATCATCATCCCCAAAAGAGGTGAATTGACACAAGATAGGACACGATTTCATTTTTATGAATAATATAAGAAAATAAGATCTTTTATAATTGATATTCCATTATAACAATATAATTACATTATATATATATATATCATAAAATATTTATCATGAGACTTTTAATAAGGGTGAATATAAAGTATTAATAATAATGAATTTAAAATATTAGAGGAAGGAATACACCTGTGGAATATTTTCTCCCTGATAACTTCATTAAGGCTCTTGCAATTTGACATTTTGTGATACCATGAATTATATAACGTTTAATGGGATAAGGATAAAGGAATTTTGGATACTATAGTTGATAAATATGTATTAATAAGAGGAAATTATGTAATGGATTGATCCACGTTTTATAATTGGAGTGAGGGGAAATTTAAAAACTACATAAAATATTAAAATATAATTGTTCAAATATAGTGGTATAGACATCCATTAAGGCTTAAAATGTAATGGGGATTACATTTTTTAAAAATATTATAATATTTTTCCTTATTAAATATTCTTTATAATTTGAATATAATTTTAAAAAATATTATATTCATGATTGTTTTCCAAATTAAACAATATTCATGACAATGAATTCACAAATATAAAAAAGGTTGTTGTTAAAAAAAATTAATTATAGAATATATATTTTATATATATAGAAAAATGATTCATTATCTAAAAAATGTCAAATTTTATTCATTTTAATATTTTTTAGTAAAATTATTTCATATTTTCAATAATTGAATAATAACTCTATAATTATTGTGGATGTAAATACGATATAAATTTTTTTCCTTAAAATTTAAAAAACATTCAGAAAAACGATTGATATATTATATTTAAAAATAATATTTATAGTTTATAAAATCTTCTATAAACAAATATATTTAAATATTATATTTTTTAATAACTATAGTGTGAATAAAATTGATATATTTTAAAGAGAATATTATAATGTTTCTTAATCATGTCCACATGGATCGAAGTGGTCATTTATTTGACCATTCAAAAAAATGTTATTGACATATAATCAATTAATATTATTTTCCCTTGATTTTGTGTAATATAATGGTTCTAATAATTATAATTAAAATCATGATATTGATTTATGTTCTTCAAGCGCAAGCACTGTATCAATATAGCATAAGCATTAAATATAACTTTTTCATATATAAAAACATAAATTAATTTAATATTAACAAAATAAATTATTTATTTTTATTATAATATTTGGATGTGATTCTAAATTATATTTTTTCATATATATTTTAAGAAAACTTCATTAATTTGATAAATTGACTTTTCGTCACTTTTGTAAGTATTTCACAGGAATTTGGATAAGAATCAAGTTATCTAGCTCTAAAACATGAAAATAAATGAAAAAAATCATATATACATAATTATTAATAAAAAATAATTCAGTTACTCGTCATCACAACATTATTATCAATAAGGAACCATATATAAATTTTTCAATCCTACATAGAAACTGCGTCAGTAGTGATAATGCTTTTTTAATAATCATGTAATAAAATTATAACATACATTTTATGAATAATTAAATTATAATATTTATATTATAATATCAAAATCTAGTCATCCCAAAATTTTAGTAATTATTATACAGTAATTATGTATTTACAATGTCACAATTAGACAATATTTAAAAAAGATGTATTATTTCAATTCAAAAAAACAAATTTATTAAAAATTGATCAAAAATGAATATTTTGATAATTTCGACATGATGAATCCAGAAATTGAATTAGTTATGTTATATTAATAAACAATAATCTAAAATTTATTATTTTAAATAGAGAAATAATTAGTTAGTTTAATATAATTTTTTTACAAAGTACATATCGTAGTCAATTTAACAATATAATTTATAAATACAAAAATGAAACAAAATTATTATATTTGTACCTTGATTGTGAAATTATACCTACTTTTGAAAATTTCATCATCAAAATTTTATTCAATTATTAAACAAATGGAGACAACTTTCTCTCATTTAATTTTTAGATTCCCATTATCTTATTCAACTATATGGTTTGTCTACCAAACCCAAACATGGTGAATTATAATGATATAAAATACATGTTCTTAGGGATCATAAATATGAATAGTTTCCTCTTCTAAGAGAACTGTTTCTAGGCTCAAAACATGAGATAAATTTGGAACATAATTTCCTAAAATCAATAGATTAAATACATCATGTACCAGGAATAAAAGTAGAGTAAATTCAACATAGTAGAAAAGTGGACCAACGTTAAATAAAATTTCACGAGATTCAATGAACCATGTACATAGATTTCATTTCGTACCATAACATTTAACACGTCTACATGGAAATATTTTAATTAAAACATGACCACATACCAGAAAATAATGTTTTTTATCATATTATCTACAAAATTTTTTGACTACTCTGAGATGTTCTCATATATTACTATATCATCATTCTGTTCTAATACAATTAGTCTTCTGAATAATTTTTTTGTTCAAAATTCCATTTTTATATTATAATTAAAACGGTTATAATAATTAAACTCAACTACAGTAATATGATGATCCAAATTCCATGAAAATCCATGAAACAATATTAAATAATATCATCCATTGTCTAAAATTATTATTGTTTATGTACATCATATAATGGATGAAAATATATTCTAAAACATAATTCAGTTCCTTGTGACTTCTCTATGCCATTAAAAATGTTAAGGGTGATTAACATTTCATGATTAGATACAATGGATATATTAATTCCTTGCAACGTTACTATCTTATTAATATAGATTCAGAAAAATTGAACTTATTTTCGAGTATCTCAAAACGGAATGAAATTTACTAATTCATTCAGTTGACCAATAAAAACTAAAATTGCTTTATTAACTCAAGATTTATTTTGTTGTCCCACCATAAAATCCATAGAAATATTTTCCCATTTTTTCAATGTAGCAAATGAATAGGATTCATCATCGCATTGGTAGTTTTAACAATCCATTAAACTATTTATAATTTAGTAATTTAATCATAAATTTATCATTAAAACATTTCAATTCATACCACCTATAATACTCTTGAAGGTGTGTATACATCCCCATTCTTCCAGGAATTATTGAAAATGGAGAACTACGAGATTCACAATATATTTCATTATTTAAATGGTAATCATAAGGAACACATATCTCTTTACAAATATCAAGGAATGATATTTTTGAACATGGAATTTATGTAACATACCATTATTAACAAATTATACATTATTCTATAACCCATAATCATCCTTCGGAAAATGCTTCATTTTGTATGAAAAATTTATTACACCAACAAGTGAAACAGAAAAGAGTAATTTTTTGCACAAACAACAGCCTATAAAAATTAATTATATTCTTAATCAATGGGTGATGTTATACACATATCATTGTTAATTAGTCATGTTGTTTTAAAAATAATTAATTTTTCACATTTTTCACTTTTCTCGGATGGTATTTGATTATGTAATCGTTACCCTTTATTATTTATAGCCATCTTCTCTGCCTCATAATCTAGAAATTCTATGTAAATATATATTTTATATTTTAATTATAAGTAAATATTTCACATTTGGTTCCATAAAAATATTTTCTCTAGAATTTTAATCAAAAAACTACCAGAACTAATTCCAAATCATGTGTAGTATAATTGAAATAATGAAATTTCTATTATCTTAATGTAAAAAAAATTACCTGACCATTTAATACTATAAAATAGCCAGGAAACATCATTAAATAATCAATGTTGATAAAAAATAATTATTTATATATGGCACAACCCAAACTAGAGTATTTACCAACCACTTTTTCATTTCCTAAAAACAATCATCACAATCCTTTTTCCAAATAAATTTAAACCATTTTTTTGTAAACATAGTTACCATGATATAAAAATGTTCCATGTTTCTAAGAAACATCAACAATAAACTATTAATAAATGAAAACATTAATCTGTGTAATTTTTTTTCATCACGTCCATTCATCAAAAAAATTTATGGATCAACTACTATGCTAACATTATTGATAATGTTACCATAAAAATAAATTTGTTTAAAAATATAATATCATTTTAAAAAAATTCATATAACATGTTTTATTTTAGTGATTTTTTTATGAAAATACATAAATGGGTTTCAAGATCAACATAAAATTTTAATTTAATAAAAATATTATCAATGTATAAAAGAAAAAATTTATCTAAATATTCAAATAATATTCTATTCATAAAATCCATAAATACAAATGTGTCATTTGTCAAACCAAAGGGAATACAAAATAATAATAATTCCCATCAGTTATATAGAAGGCTATATTTAAATTGTCATCCTCCTCCACCTTCAAATTATGGTGCCTAGATATTATTTCAATGTTGGAAAAATACTAAGCTCCATTGAGCTGATCAAATAAGTCATTGATATAAGGGAATTGGTAATTATTATTAAAATAAATTTTATAAAAATAGAAATAATAAATTAAAATTCTAATGGAACCATTATTATTTATAACTATAATATATGATCACCTAGGGTTGGTCATCCAGGATGAATGAATCATTTATCAAGAAACTCTTGGATTAGCCTTTTCAATTATAAATGTTCATCTAGATTCATCTGTTAAGGTTGTGTCGAAATTTTCATAGAACCAAGTACAAATCCAATGGTAAAATCTACATTTCAATCAGGTTTAAAACGAGGAAAATATTCTGAATAAACTTCCATGTATTCATTTACCACAAGTACATCATTAATTTAAGAAGTTCTATTTTCAAAACTATATATAAGATAACATTCATTTCCCTATTTTAATTTTTTTATGTTATCAATCGTATGGGATAATTATTCTAAAAAAAATCAAAATGTATCTAAAAATACAATTAATTTTCTCTATAATCAATATTGTCATAGTAAATTTATAGCTAATTTACTCCCAAAATAACATCAAACACTGCCTGGGGAAACAACAATATTTTTTATTGTAATTTCATTCCATAGATAACAACATGACGATTCTTATAATTACATTTTTTCAGTAATATTTCTTCATAGTGTCATACCGGTATATTATGGTTTCATTTATTGATACTGAATTTATAATTCACTAAATCATTCATCAGAAATATAGTTATTCACAGACCACGTAACAAAATAGATAGTACAAAAATGTGAGATAACAAACAATGTACCTGATATAAATTCATTGTATTTCCCAACATCTGATAATGTAGTCACAATTTATTTCACCAACCCATTCTAATTAATGTTTGGCTTCTTCACATAATCCATACCCTTCTCATTTTATGTATGTACATAATTCCTCATATCACCACATTTAAATAACTTCACAGTTTTCTTAACAATATTCAACTTATGATCACTTTAATTGAAATATCGGTCCATTTTTCCAAAATTAACTCATCAGAAACACGTACATTGTTTTTGAAGGCATTACCCATGGATATTTTTTACCACAAAATCATGAAACAACATACTAGAATTTCATACTTTCGTATTTCTTATATTTTTTCTCACTGATTTATTTCTATCTTATCCTTTACTTCTGATTGTTTTCAAATTAATCATGATGTCTGAAGAACTAAATTTCTTCCAGTTAAACACATCGATCATGTTTCTCATGTCTTTTTTATTCATATGAATCCAATTACCGTTGGTATAATAGCCTCAATCGTAGTTTAAAATGATTTATTTCATAATTAGGATCCCAAATAATATTTTAAGTATACCTTTCCAATTGAGTAAATTTTACATCATACATGACAAAAAATCATTCAAATTTTATTTGAATTAATTTATGTAACGCCCCGAACCCATCTACCTGGAGTTGGTGCATTACTTTGTAACATTGGCATGATCACAAAATATCAAGTCTCGAAAGACCGATTAGTTTAGTAGCCTTGGAAACACTAGATACATTCGCAAATGTTATATTACATCATAAAGTGAAAAAATACAATAACAAAGTCTCCATAGTCCACACTCATATCCTCTTTTGACTATACCTTAAGGTCATTCATAAAATACTTCTTCATATCCTGGAAAATATTAAAACATTGAAAGGCGTGAGCTCAGATTCTCAGTAAGGATAACAATATTGTGGAAGCTTTCATAAATAGACATAAACATTTAAGGCAATGTATAACTAAAACAAAATCCTTTTAAACTTGAACATCAACATAATATGGCAAGGCATCGTGCCAATACCACAAATAAGATTTTTTCAAGGACTCAGGCCAAGACACTAGTTTGTCTCATGAGACCTGCCGATGCATCGAGGAGCTATAGCGGGCTCCACCCGTTACTTATTAAGTCCAATTCATTCCCCATACGAATAGGTTTAAACATATCATAAACCATAAGATAATTGTATCACATAAAACATGCATAAAGAAAACATAACATTTCCACATTTCAATCAAAAGATATCAATACAACACATTTATATAATAAAAACTCTTTAAAACCCATTTTCAATACCAAAATAAAAGAATGTTAAAACATTGTATTTATTTTTCATAAAAAAAATGATGGATTGTAGAGGAAGCCGAAACACAAATAATGGTCACGGCGGCGAAGAAGTCATTGTTGCCGCATATGTATAGAATGAAAAACATTCCCTTTTTTTCTTTTAGTAAAACGCTTCGTATAAAAACATTCCTTTTGAATAAACGTAAAAGTCAAAGGGGTTTATACACCGTATAAAAGAAAGTTGTGTATAAAACCAAATATGCCTCAATGAAAGGAGATTGAGACAAAGTGCATAAAAAGATCATTTCTAAAATAAAATAGATCTATTATGTGTATTCACTATAGGTACACATAAATAATGTAAAAAATACAAAAAAATACATAATAATATCATGACATAATTTGAAAGTAGGAGATTAACCCAAAGAATGGAAGTTGGGTTAAGAAGTTCCCTTACCATGTGTCTTGTCCTAACTCGACCGTTCTTTAACCTCCTGAATAATAAACTAGAGTTAATTTCTATTTACATAGGAACCTTTTTCATCTTCATTATTCCTTTTATATCCCTTATTACCATGTTATGAACATTATGTAATTATTTATGATAATAACGGTCGTTTTGTCGATTTTTGGTATTTGAGTCAACAATAAACTTCTTATAATTACAAGTTGTTCATGTGGTGATATATCAATTATATCCAGAATTATGTTCATGATGTAGAAAACATATATATCATATATATATAGTATATACATGCATTTATAATATTACATAACATTTAGAGATAAGAAATGAAATGCACCGTTCATGGAGACGGTAAGTCGTACGTACGCATGAACGCTACTTTGATTTCTATTTCGTATTTAATGGAATGAAATCATAATTATATAGAGATATAATATATTTCCTGTATAATATCATATATAAATATAGTGACATCTTAATGGCCACCTTTGAAGGTGTTATATGAGTGTTGAACAATCATCGTTTTGTGAGGCAGAAATTCACCATCCACAAAAACCGTATGTTAATTAACCATTAGATGTTGGTGTGTGTATGTGTAGCTCTAATATTTGTTATAAAAACATCCTAGTATATTGGGGATACAGTTTTAGTTACAAAATAAATGAATAAAAAGAGTTTAGGGGTTTGGAGAAGAAAAATAAAACAAAACAACATTAGATAAGACATTACCTCAAAATCGGGTAACTCATTTTGATTTTAGCCAAATGCTTCCTTGGGAAGAGTTCTGCCCAAAGTGAGGCTACTAGGAGTAAGGGAGGGAAGTTGGGAGGGTATTTGGTCAGAGGTTGGCCGAGCCAAATTGCTTGAAAGTGTGAATGAGGTGGTAGAGGTGGGGGCCTTTTATAAGAGGATAGGAGGGGCACTCTTGGAATGTAATGAAATATTACTTTATTACACAATGATTTTCGGATTCCAAAGGTCCCAAAATTATATAATTCGAGGATAAAGTGATAAGGGTCCGAAATATACTCATCAAATAGGCTTTGGACAAGTGTAATCCTTGGATTGTACATTATCTTTTCATTTTATTAAAATCGTTAAATAATGAGGTCATCACTCCATCATAGTGATGTCATAAATAATTTAATTTATTTAATGTCTAAAAATTATAAAAAAATACTATGATTTTGGAATTCTTTTTAGATTTCCAATGAATATTTATAGTCAAAAATATGACTTGTATAACCCCATGTAAGAATTGTTTTAGTAAAACATTTCATGTTTGTGTCATTATTTACTTTAACATTAAATAAAAGGTATTTATGTCATTTTCTAAATAAAGTGGCTCCATGGGGTCTCCAAGTTGACCCATGGATTTTAGTGGTCGGACATGGAACATCAAATGATGGTAGGACATGTGTCAATCTCATCTCATATTATTAAAACATTATTTTTACCTTAAAATACAATAATTACCTCTTATCGCGATTAAGAACTTAAAAGTTACTATTCACCAAAAATTATTTTAATCTCATTGAACCACATTTTACTTCTTAATGACTACCATGTATGTCGGATTTTTGAAAAACAAATCACAGAAGTGATAATATTTCATTTAAATGAAAAATCAGTTATTTAACTACCACTTAGTGGTTTCACTATTCATCAAAAATTGATGTTTTTAGAACAATGCAAAAATTTCACCCTAAGCTATAATTGATATTCTGAATTCAAAAATGATGTCTATTTTACAAAATTCCAAAAATATAAGTTGCATTAATTAATTTTATAATTAATTTCCGTTGTCACAACAAATAGCATGTTTTTAAGAAACAATTTATATCAAAATATTGGCAATTGTTTATATCCAATTTAAATGTTAAATTAATTCTAATGACCACCATTGGATAAAATGGTAAAAATATATTCTAATTATACATTAGACCCACTAGATAGTATAATTTATCACTATAAATTATTTTGATTAAAAAAGTTGTTTTTAAGTATTTTTCACTATTCATAAAAAATTTGAAGTTCTCAGAAAAATACCAAAAATTCAACATAGGCTAATTTCGATATTCCGATTCCAAAAATGAAGTCCATTTTAAAATATAAAATTTCCATAATTTTAAAATGTTGTTATTACTATTCATAATGGCTACATTGATTAGTCGCGGTGTTTTAGAACTTGAAGTTGCATACAATGCAAGCTATTGCATTATTGAATGAGAAGCGTATCATGGAAGCTCGGGGTGTTACATTCTCCACTCCTTCAATAAATTGCGTCCTCACAATTTGAAATTTTCCTTGGAAAATAAAAGGTTGAAAATAGAAAATATCTTTGGGTAAAACCCACATCGGAAATAAGATCAATAAAATTTATCCTTAATAAGCGGGAAAGGGAAATAAGAAATTCATCACCAAATTTTGATCTCGATAAGGAGAAAATTGGTGGAAATTAAGGACATATAATTGGAGGAAAAACGTAAATATTTTTAGGGAGTGATTGAGGTCATCAATCACAATCAACTTTCAAATTGAGGGCCTCGAAGCCTTCAATCTATGTTGATTTAAAATATAATCAGTTCAACAAGACATAAGGTATTAGGATAACACTTTTTTTTGTTTTAATATCCCTTAACTAAAGTTTAAGAATTAATTTATTCATTGAATAAGAGATAGGTATATATATATTTATGCTTGATAATTAGAGTTTCATCCTTCAACTCATCTTTCACTCAAAAAGATAATAAAACTCAAAAATATTATATTTACCCTAATTTTATAAGGTTCCAAATTTTAACACATACCATTTAGATTAGAAAAAACTATTTTGTAAAAACCTGGGACTTCACTCGGTCTGCGTGTTGTCCTTTTTATAAATATCCAAAAATAACCTTAACAATAGTATCCAATGTAAAATATAATCCATTCCAACCTTTATAGTTATCCAAAATACTTTTGTCCAACTCACAGTCCAGATTTTATGAGGAAGGTAAACATAATGAAGCTCCTTTTTTTCTGCGTAACAACATGTGAACAACTTCATCATGTATTCTTTTAAAACACTGCAACATACTGTATTACCATAAATCCTTATTGATTACATTCATGATCCCTTATGCCTTATAGAAAACTAGATATACTCCTTCTATACAAAAATGTATACAAATCATTAATCAGTTTCAAGGATGTTATGAATATCCAACATAATTTATCCGAATCAATCATGTCTTATTCCAAAATCACAATCTCGGTATCAGAACCATATTATGGTTTATCTTTATCTCAACAATATATTTTCCAAATATTTAACCTACTGTGGAGTCACTTTTCTTTGTTCCACACAATCTCAAGTCCTAGATGAAATAGTACTGCAGTACAATCCTTATATACTCCATAATTATTATAACCAGTACATCATTGAATCAACAGTAAAATTACAAAATTCTTTAATAACAACATAAGAAGTCTAATCATTCCTCCTCATCAGTGGTAGTATCATAACTTGATTATTATCTAATAACATCATTTGGGGCATATTATGATGATTTGAACATTGGTTTGCGTAGTGTCCCCACTCCTTTCAGATGAAGCATTGTACATTTGAAACCTTTTTCTTACCCTTGTAGTCACGCACTTGGTTTCATTTTTTTCCACACTTATAACAAACTCCCATTCCCTTCAGGCAAATTCCAAGGTGTTTCTTCCCACAGTTATCACATATTGGAAAATTCTTCTTTTCCCTCCTCCCTTTATCTATCATTCTCTCTTCCAACCTTTTCTTCTCTTTCATCCCTTCAAATCCATAGGACTCAGAGAATTCTATACTTATCTTATTAACACATGATACTATTTCTTCATATGTTGATAACACATGGGAGAATATTTCCCTTCTAAATGTTGGCTTAATAACATGAAAGATATGATCCTTCTTACTCTTTGGATCATACGTATTTATGGAGTTGACATTCCTTCTACTGGGCGCCATTTCTAAACAATGCCATAAACTAGATTATTTTATGAATCAAAATACATAATTCCATACTTATAAAATAATTAACATAAATTGAACTATTTATGGATATAATCCATAATCATAAAAAGGTTTTCTTTGAGGAAGTATATACTCATAACCGTTCATAGTGGTTTGTAAAGAAAACAAGAATTATCCTGAGCATATCCCCCGGGAGTGTCGTATCCAAGAGTGCAGCAAGGCCCGTTGTCGTGCACAAGTTCCCGTTCGAGTCTTCCTCAAAGCGGTGTTTTCGGATTTTACCCCTAGGTACATCTGTGCTAGAGTCGCCTCTACCTGCTCGTATCCAGACTGGGATGTATTGCTCGGAAAACTCACAAAATCTCTATAACAACAAAATTCTAGGAAGTTCTTCTATAGTAATCCTTAAAGTCTATCTTCAGGCTATGTGCTCTAATCAGAGTTTATCTAAATCTAGCTTCCAAGGTTAGTACTAAACTACCTCTGATACCAACTGTAACGCCCCGACCCCAGTTACCCGGAGTCGGTGCATTACTTTGTAACATTGGCATGATCACAAAAGACCAAATCTCGAAAGACCGATTAGTTTAGTAGCCTTAGAAACAGTAGATACATTCGTAAACGTTACATTACATCATAAAGTGAAAAACTACAATAACAAAGTCTCTCCATAGTCCACACTCATATCCTCTTCTGACTATCCGTGCAGGTCATTCATAAAATACTTCTTCACATCCTAGAAAATATTGAAACATTGAAAAAGGTGATCTTAGATGCTCAGTAAGGATAACAATATTGCGGAAGCTTTCATAAATAGACATAAACATTTAAAGAAATGTATACCTAAAACAAAAGACTTTTAAACTTGAACATCAACATAATATGGAAAAAGTAAAATGAGATAATGCCATTTACTTCTTCACATGGATATTCTAGTGGTCGAATAATCACATGAAATATCATTAACCACTTTCATAATGATGGAATGCATAATGCCATACTATCATAACCACGTAGCCAATGACTCATGCCAAGACCACAAATAAGATTTTTTCCAGGCCTCGTGCCAAACACTAGTTTGTCTCTTGAGTCCTGCCGATGCATTGAGGAGCTATAGCGGGCTCCACCAGTCACTTAGTAAGTCCAATGCATTCCTCATATGAATAGGCTTAAACATATCAAAATCCATAACATAATTGTATCACATAAAACATGCATAAAGAAAACATAACATTTACACATTTCAATCACAAGATTTCAATACAACACATTGATATAATAAAAACTCTTTAAAAACCATTTTCAATAACAAAATAAAAGAAAGTTAAAACATTGTATTTATTTTTCATTAAAAAAAATGATGGCTTGTAGAGGAAGCCGAAACTCAAATAATGGCCATGGCGGCGGAGAAGTCATTGTCGCCGCATATGTACGGAAAGAAAAAAATTCCCTTTTTTTCGTTTAGTAAAACGCATCGTATAAAAAGATTCCTTTTGAATAAACGTAAAAGTAAAAGGGGTTTATACACCGTATAAATGAAAGCTGTGTATAAAACCAAATATGCCTCAATGAAAGGAGATTGAGACGAAGTCCTTAAAAAGATCATTTTTAAAATAAAATAGATCTATTATGTGTATTCACTATAGGTACACATAAAGAAAGTAAAAATACAAAATAATACATAATAATATCATGACATAATTTGAATGTAGGAGATTAACCCAAAGAATGGAAGTTGGGTTAAGAAGTTCCCTTACATTGCGTCTTGTCCTGACTCGACCGTTCGTTAACCTCCTAAATAATAAACTAGAGTAAATTTCTATATAATTAAGAACCTTATTCATGTTCATTATTCCTTTTATATCCCTTATTACCATGTTATGAACATTATGTAATTATTTAAGTTAATAACGGTCGTTTTGTCGATTTTTGGTACTTGAGTCAACAATAAACTTCTTATAAATACAAATTGTTCACGTGGCGATATATCAATTATATCCAGAATAATGTTCATGATGTAGATATCATATATATCACATATATCCAGTATATACATGCATTTATAATATTACATAACATTTAGAGGTAAGAAATGAAATGCACCGTTCACGGAGACGGTAAGCCATACGTACACATGAACGCTACTTTCATTTCTATTTCGTATTTAATGGAATGAAATCATAATTATATAAAAATATAATTTAGGTCCATTATAATATCATATATAAATATAGTGACATCTTAATGGCCACCTTTTAAGGTGTTATATGAGTATTGAACAATCATCGTTTCGTGAGGCAGAAATTCGCCATCCACAGAAACCGTATGTTCTTTAACCATTAGATGTAGGTGTGTGTATGTGTAGCTCGAATACTTCATAAAAAAACATCCTAGTATATTGAGGATACTGGTTTTGTTACGAATGAAATGAATAAAAAGAGTTTAGGGGGTTGGAGAAGAAAAATAAAACAAAACAACATTAGAGAAGACATTACCTCAAAATCGGGTAACTCTTTTTGATTTGAGCCAAAGTCTTCCTTGGGAAGAGTTCTTCCCAAAGTGAGGCTTCTAGGAGTAAGGGAGGGAATTTGGGAGGGTATTTGGGCAGAGTTTGGCTGTAGAGACCCGAAGCATGACGTACATGAACATTACATTACTTTTTCAGAATACTTAGTACATAACAAAAACACACACACAAAGATCATAATAGTTTAGTGTCTTTGGAAACTCGGAATATAATCTTCTAATCGTGGTGGAAGATCTTCAACATCTCCCATAAAGATCTTCCTTTTTATACCTAAAACCATTCTTTATATCCTGGGGAAAAAGAAAACATAAAAGGGTGAGCTCAAATGCTCAGTAAGGGTAAACAAAAGAGATATCAATCACATCATATACATAAGAACATAGATTTTAGAAATCTTAACCTGCAAAAGAGATCATAATATCATAACATGGGATAAATCATAGAAGTGAAATGTAATCAAAATAATCATAACTTAAAACATTAAACTTTTTGTCATACACACATAATCATAGAGAATCATTTCTTGTTAGTCAAGACTCATTTCCAAGACTATCTTAGTGGACAAAGTCCCTTTCTGAACCAAGTCACCCTCGTTTCAGTCCTGTTTCACTGAACCGGTATAACCTACCATTCCAGCCATGTCTATCTCATGAGATATAAAATCTTTACCCAATTCATTGGAGGGAGATATAGGTCCCACGCATCTTATAATGAATCCTTTCTTATGTGTGCCACATAATCATAAATCATACATCATCGCATAACACATGTAACAAAAATGGGATTCTTGAAACATCATGACATCATAAAACAAATCATATTAGGTAAATGACTTCATAAAAATAATTCCCTCACAACATAATAAAATCAATGTAATAATAGGGATAAAAACATAACCCTTTATTATCTTAGATGGAAATTAATTTTGATAAAACACTTGAATTCCATTTGTGAGGAAAATATCCTTTCTTCTTCAAAAACACTTTTATTTTCTTAACATGTCATACAATTATAAACTAAAAGATTTTGATCAAAAATAAACTTGAAAACATGTAAAGGAAGCTTCTTGGAAATAATGTTTTAAAAATCGATTCATGCCGTATAAGTTAAAAAAACATTCTTCTCGTACCTTTGTCAGAAAAGTCAAAAAGTACCTCGTACGAAAACGACAAAAGATTCCTTTCATATCCTTTACTAAAAACTCAATGCTGGTTAAAATTGGATTTAAAAAATTTTAGGTGGATGGAAATAATATTACATATTGAGGAAACATGGATGTGGATGATTAAATACACCCCAGTAAATACTAAAGTATAAACAATCTCGGATAAAAATGAGATTGTGATATTTCCCTTACCTTAGGTCCGATTTGCTTCGTAAGTGTCCGAACCTCCTGTATAATGATATAAATAATTTCATTGACTTTTTACAGAATCATATTCATTGTTATTATATCATATATGGTTCACTTATGACTTTATATTACCCGTTCATTTGTAAATTCAATGTTTAAGAGCATTTTGGGTAAAATTGTTTCATTTGTCGTCCGTGTTTTGACTTGTAATTATTCATATGATTACTTAGATCGTGATTACATATTTCCATAATATAAAACATGATTTATATATATATATTCAGAATATACATATATATAATAAATCATTAAATGGAAAGAAATACACCGTTCATGGAGACGGTAGTCCGTACGTAAGCATGAACGCAGTTTTCGTTTCCTTATTGAATTGAATGGAATTAAGTAGATGACATAAATATAAATAAATCCAGTATCATTATTATGTCATATATTTCATTAGTACTTACTATATATACATTATAATCATGCATGAATGGTTAATCATTGAGAATGAATCTCATCACGTCGTGGAGACGGTAGTCCGTTCGTACGCACGAGCGATGATATCGTTCCCATGGTCGAGGCATTGTGTTGAAGTGTATGTATACTATTTAAGTATCAATATCACTTTATAATAATCATATATAGTTACTCATTACACCATTATACCCATCCAATTAAGGTGGTGGCAGAAAATAGATTACACCACGGCGTGGAGACGGTATTCCGTACGTACGCACGCACGGTGATTTCCTTTTTCCATAGGATGGATAGAAGGTTAATTAGAGTTGTTTCATATTTATAATAACATATCAGTATATAAGAAATACTGATGTTATTACTTTATCATGAAACAACTAAAGAAGAAGAAGTTCAAGAAGAAAGAAATTGAAAAAGATCGGTAATGGATATTATCTCTTTTTGATGCGCCTTCACTTAACCTCCACTTAAAGAACTAAGGATGGTCTTTGAAGAAGACCAGGACCTCTAGGATGATACTAGGGAAGTGGATAAGAGATTTTGGCAGGGTTTGGCCGAGCTTGAATGCTCAAATTGGTGTGTGGAGGAGAGGGAGGAGGTGCCCTTTTATAAGGGAGGAGAGGGGCATCTTAGGAAAATCTCAAAATATTATTTTATATTAAGGTCAAATTCGGTTTATAATGGTTCCAAATGGTCTTATTTCGAAGATAAAGTTGGGATGGGTCTAAATTCTTTCATCCAGTAGGATTTAGACAAGTTTAGGTTATTATTTTAACGTTATCAATTAGATTTAACTCTAAGTTAAATAATTTAACTTTTACCGTGTCTTTTTGTTTTCTTACACTATATGGTTAATAAACTTACTATATCAAGCCAAACGAACCCCAAGTTGTTTATTATTAACATATATATCTTTATCTAAGTCATTTGGCCGAACATTAGATTTTTAAGAATTAAATAGCAATTAATAATATAATATTTGTTTTAAAAACTAATTTATGTCAATTTTGACACTATTTGGTACATGATTTTTATGAAATTTCTGACAGAATGATAAGTTCGAAAAAAGTTACTTAAATCATCAATACCATGTCATATTAACCTATTAAATTAGTGTATGTCATAAATAGTCTCAAATTACATTTATTTGGGCATTTATAACATCAATTATGTTAATTTTTCTTAAAACGGTAATTACTGCATCATTGTTGTGTCATAAATAAAATAACTTATGTAAAGTCTAAAAATTACAAATAAAATATCATTATGTATGAAATCTTTTTATCTTTCTAATGAATATTTATAGTCGAAATTATATTATGTATAACCCTATATTAGAAATTTTTTAGTAAATAAACATTGATTTTAACTCTTTTAACTCTTCTTTGAATTAAATAATGATAAATGTACTAATCTAATCCAAGTGGTCCTAAATGAAAATATTTTACACTTAAGGTTGTTTTTGGTCGAGATAAAATTGTCCAATAGGATTAGGACTTGTGTTAGGGTAATATTAATATCATTTTTACACTTAATTACCCTATTTACTTTTAACCGTGGTAAATAAAAGTAAAAAGTTACTATTCACCAAAAATTGTTTTCATTTCATTGAACCACATTTTACTTAATGACATCAACCGTGTCTCTCGGATTTTTTAAATTCCATTCACAGAAGCGGTAAAATTATTATTTATGAAAAAAATTAATTTTTTTAACTTCCACTTAGTAGTTTCACTATTAATCAAAAATTGAAGTTTTTCAGAAAAATGCCAAAATTTCACCCTAAGCTATAATTGATATTCCTAAATCAAAAATGATTTCTATTTTACAAAATTCCAAACATATAAGTTGCATTAATAAATTTTATAATTAATTTCCGCTATCACAACAAATAGCGTGTTTTTAGAAGATAATAACTATCAAAAGATTAACACGTGTTTATGTCTGGTGTAAATGTGAAATTACATCCAATGACCAACATTGTATTGAATTGTAAAAATATATTCTAAATATAATTTAAAACCACTAAAATTAATAATTTATCACCATTAATTATTTCGATTAAAAAAATTGTTTTTAATTAAAATTTAGTAATTTTCACTATTAATCAGAAAATGAAAGTTATCCGAAAAGTACCAAAATTTCACCCTAAGCTAATTTCGATATTACGAATCCAAAAATGAATTCCATTTTGAAAAATAATATTTACAAATTTTCAAAAAGTGGTTATTACTATTCATAATGGCTAGTTTTAATAATATTTTAATAGCATATTGCTGTTTAGTTAAACTCGTTATTGCGTACTACACACGCTATCGAGGAAGGTAGCGATTGCATTTAATGGAAGGAAAGTCAAGGATGCGTGTTGTGAATGCTTCTTTTGGTATAGCGTAAAACACAAGACATTAATGAAATTAAAAATAATATTTTTCATAAAATTTCGGGGTGTTACATTCTACCCCCCTTAAAATGAATTTCGCCCTCGAAATTCGTCGGGGTTATAAATGGTTTACTATATGAATGTTTCTTTAATAGAAACCCACATCGTAAAAAGTAATACCAAAACCAATCTTTAAAAACAAAAGTATAAAACGTAACGGTTACCCAAATAAACTAATCACTGGGTTTCCACATAGGTGAAAATATGGATATGGAAGAGAAATCTAACCATCATGTTCTGATGGAGAGTGGTAGAGAACATGGCTATGGAAAATCCAACAATCACAAATCCATAAATTTGTGATGATCTAAGGTACCATCTGATTAATCAGATATAAGACCACTAGGACAACATTTTTGGTTTTCAAGATCATTTCCCTAAAGTTGATAAATTTGAATTAGAATAAATACTTACTTTATTTTGGTACAATCTCACTGTTGTTCATGCCTTGAACAATTTCTACATCATATCTTAAATAAATGAAGTTTAATTTGTTATTCATGAAGTGTTAGTAGATCATGTGATAGAATGACGGGTCATTCCATCTGTCTTAAACAAAAGGTTAGAAAAAGTTATTAAATATACATAAGTCATTCTATAGTGAGATTAATCATATATGGTTCGTAAAATGGACATATACATCATATATCATACTTCTTAATATAATAAAATAAGTTTCTACTAAACAGGGACTTCCTGTAGGCCATTTGTAGGCGATAAATGCTAGTCGCACTTCGGTTGTGGGTTCGATTCCCACAGCCCTGTCCAACGCGATGGGTTGTCTCCCATCCTGCAGGTTGTCCATTTCCTAAAGCTATATTACTATAACATGCCATCAATAATATAGAAAAACGTTTTATCCTAACTTATGTCCAACAAAATCCATTATAATCATTACGCTTATCTAAAATACTTCGTTCTAAGCTCATAGTATAAAGAAAATGATCACATGAATTCCATAATTTATCCCCCATATATCATAAGATATACCTTGTTGGTCAAATTATAAACATGTGAATACCTTAATCATTTATTCTCTTGAAGAATGAATACCCATTGAACCTTAGTGAAAATATAAATACTGTCAAAAGTTAACTCATTCCACATACCAAAATCCAAAAACTCTATATACTCAAACCATAATATAACCTTCTCCATATATCAGTCATGAGATCATGAATACTATCAAACATTTAATTTTATCCTTATCCCTTCATTATGCGCATATCATCTACATTTCAAAAATATCTGAATAACATTTCATGGATACTGGTAACATTAATCATACACTTTAAAAACTCAAGGAAAGACAATAGTGTAACAATCCTTATATGTCTCTTTATTCCATAGTACCATGAGATTACTTATTATACATGATAAACATGTAATCATTCCACTACATTCTTAAACTGTTAACCGAGCTTCAACAATTCTTTTATCTCACATATCATTTGTAGTCTCTTCATTATTATCCACATAAATACTACCCATACGACCATACTGATTCTCTTCATGTGTCTTTCCCTTAGGAAATTGGTTTACAAAATTCCCGTACATTCCACATTTAAAAAACTTAACAATTTTTGATGTCGTAGAAATACCATTATCCTCATTCATGTTGTTAACTGAACCTTTTCCTTTGCACTTACTTGCTTTGTGTCCTTCTTTTCCACACCCAAAGCATCTTCAAGTTCCTTTGAAACATTCTCCTTGATGCCTCTTCCCTGATGATTTACATAGGGGAAACTGAACTTTCTTTCCTCTATGATCATCATGAAACTCCATCTTTCTCTTATTATCCAAGTCAGGAAACTTACCAAATTTGAGTTTATTGATCATATTATGAGATTGCTAATTTGGCATAATAATGATGGTTGGACTTCCAAATCTGATTTCATTTGGTTTCTCATGAATAATATCATTCCATTGTCCATAATATCCTCCATTATCGTGAATTATCTTGTTTCCAGCCATTTTCTAAAACCCAAAAAGAATAGTGTTAGAGGCAAAAATCATAATAAAGGGGGAGTGACTTCAATATCTAACATCTTAGGTTTAATCTAATATCGTTACCATATTTCTAGCACTATATCCTATACGTATACTTATCCTTAGGGACATCCCTAGACATACCTTAGAAATGTCTCTAGAGATCTCACTAACGTTTTCGCATCCTATTTTCCAAAGGTTGACTAAACCTTTCCTCTGATACCAACTGTAGAGACCCGAATCTTGACGTACATGAACATTACATTACTTTTGAGGTATACTTAGTACATAACAAAAAAACACACACAAGGATCGTAAAAGTTTAGTGTCTTTGGAAACTCGGAATATAATCTTATAATCGTGGTGTAAGATCTTCAACATCTCCCATAAAGATCTTCCTTTTTATTCCTAAAACCTTTCATTATATCCTGGGGAAAAAGAAAACATAAAATGGTGAGCTTAAATGCTCAGTAAGGGTAAAGAAAGGAGATAACAACCACATCATATACATAAGAACATAGCTTTTAAAAATCTTAACCTGCAAAAGAGATCATAATATCATAACATGGGATAAATCATAGAAGTGAAATGTAATAAAAATAATCATAACGTAAAACATTAAACTTTGTGGAATACACACATAATCATAGAGAATCATTTCTTGTTAGTCAAGACTCATTTCCAAGACTATCTTAGTGGACAAAGTCCCTTTCTGAACCAAGTAACTCTCGTTTTAGTCCTGTTTCACTGAACCGGTATAACCTACTATTCCAGTCATGTCTATCTCATGAGATATAAAATCTTTACCCAATGCATTGGAGGGAGATATAGGTCCCACCCATCTTATAATGAATCCTCTCTTATGTGTGCCACATAATCATAAATCATACATCATCACATAACACATGTAACAAAAATGGGATTATTGAAACATCATGACATCATAAAACAAATCATATACGGTAAATGACTTCATAAAAATAATTCCCTCACAACATAATAAAATCAATGTAATAATAGGGATAAAAACAGAACACTTTATTATCATAGATGGAAAATAATTTTGATAAAACACTTGAACTCCATTCTTGAGGAAAATATCATTTCTTCTTCAAAAACACTTTTCTTTTCTTAACATGTCATACAATTATAAACTAAAAGAAGTTGATAAAAAATAAACTTGAAAACTTGTAAAGGAATCTTCTTGGAAATAATGTTTTAAAAATCAATTCATGTCGTATAAGTAAAAAAAACATTCTTCTCGTACCTTTGTCAGAAAAGTCAAAAAGTACCTCGTACGAAAAACGACAAAAGATTCCTTTCATATCCTTTACTAAAAACTCAATGAAGGGTAAAATTGGATTTAAACAATTTTAGGTGGATGGAAATAATATTAAATATTTAGGAAACATGGATGTGGATGATAAAATACACCCCAGTAAATACTAATGTATAAACAATCTCGGATAAAAATGAGATTGTGATATTTCCCTTACCTTAGGTCCGATTTTCTTCGTAAGTGTCTGAACCTCCTGTATAATGATTTAAATAATTTCATTGACTTATTACAGAATCATATTCATTGTTATTATATCATATATGGTTACTTATGACTTTATATTACCCGTTCTTTTGTAAATTCCATGTTAAAGAGCATTTTGGGTAAAATTGTTTCATTTGTCGTCCGTGTTTTTACTTGTAATTATTCATATGATTACTTAGATTGTGATTACATAATTCCAGAATATAAAACATGATTTATATATATATATTCATAATATACATATATATAATAAATCAGTAAATGGAAAGAAATACACCGTTCATGGAGACGGTAGTCTGTACGTACGCATGAACGCTGTTTTCGGTTCCTTATTGAATTGAATGGAATTAAGTAGATGACATAAATATAAATAAATCCAGTATAATTATTATGTCATATATTTCATTATTACTTACTGTATATACTTTATAATCATTCATGAATGGTTAATCATTGAGAATGAATCTCATCGCGTCGTGGAGACGGTAGTCCGTACGTACGCACGAGCGGTGAAATCATTCCCATGGTCGTGGAATTGTGTTGAAGTGTATGTATACTATTTCAGTATCAATATAACTTTATAATAATCATATATAGTTACTCATTACACCATTATACCCATCCAATTAAGGTGGTGGAGGAAAATAGATTACACCATGGCGTGGAGACGGTATTCTGTACATACGCACGCGCGGTGATTTCCTTTTTCCGTAGGATGCATAGAAGGTTATTTAGAGTTTTTTCATATTTATAATAACATATCAGTATATAATAAATACGGATGTTATTTCTTTATCATGAAACTACTAAATAAGAAGAAGTTGAAGAAGAATGAAATTGAAAAAGATCGGTAATGGATATTACCTCTTTTTGATGTGCCTTCACTAAACCTCCACTTAAAGAACTAAGGATGGTCTTTGAAGAAAACCAGGACCTCTAGGATGATACTAGGGAAGTGGAGAAGATATTTTGGAAGGGTATGGCCGAGCTGGAATGCTCAAATTGGTGTTAGGAGGAGAGGGAGGAGGTGCCCTTTTATAAGGGAGGAGAGGGGCATCTTAGGAAAATCTCAAAATATTATTTTATATTATGGTCAAATTCGGTTTATAATGGTTCCAAATGGTCTTATTTCGAAGATAAAGTGTGGATGGGTCTCAATACTCTCATCCAATAGTATTTAGACAAGTTTAGGTTATTATTTTAACCTTATCAGTTAGATTTAATTCTAAGTTAAATAATTTAACTTTTACCATGTCTTTTTGTTTTCTTACACTATATAGTTAATAAACTTACTATATCAAGCCAATCGAACCCCAAGTTGTTTATTATTAATATTTATATCCTTATCAATGTAATTTGGCCGAATCATAGATTTTTAGGAATTAAATAACAATTAATAATATAATATTTGTTTTAAAAACTAATTTATGTCAATTTTGACACTATTTGGAACATGATTTTTATGAAATTTCTAACAGAATGATAAGTACAAAACAAGTTACATAAATCAACAATAACATGTCATATTATCCTAAAAATTTATTTTAAGTCATAAAAAGTCTCAAATTACATTTATTTGGGCATTTATAACATCAATTATGTTAATTTGTCTTAAAAAGGTAATTACTGCATCATTGTTGTGTCATAAATAAATTAACATATTTAAAGTCGAAAAATTTACAAATAAAATACCATTATGTATGAAATATTTTTAGCTTTCTAATGAATATTTATAGTCGAAATTATATTATGTATAACCCTATATTAAAAATGATTTAGTAAATAAACTTTGATTTTAACTCTTTTAACTCTTCATTGAATTAAATAATGATAAATGTACTAATCTAATCCAAGTGGGCCTAAATGATAATAGTTTACACTTAAGGTTGTTTTTGGTCGAGATAAACTTTTCCAATAGGATTAGGACATGTGTTGGGGTAATATTGATATCATTTTTACCCTTAATTACCCTATTTACTTTTAACCGTGGTAAATAAAAGTAAAAAGTTACTATTCACCAAAAATTATTTTCATTTCATTGAACCACATTTTACTTACTGACATAAACCATGTCTCTTGGATTTTTTGAAATTCCATTCAAAGAAGCGGTAAAATTATGATTTATGAAAAAACTTAATTTTTTTAACTTCCACTATGTAGTTTCACTATTCATCAAAAATTGAAGTTTTTCAGAAAAATGCCAAAATTTCACCCTAAGCTATAATTGATATTATGAATTAAAAAATTATTTCTATTTTACAAAATTCCCAACATATAAGTTGCATTAATTAATATTATAATTAATTTCCACTATCACAACAAATAGAATGTTTTTAAGAGATAATAACTATCAAAAGATTAGCACTTGTTTATGTCTGGTGTAAATGTGAAATTACATCCAATGACCAAAATTGTATTGAATTGTAAAAATATATTCTAAATATAATTTAAAACCACTCAAATAAATAATTTATCACCATTAATTATTTCGATTAAAAAAATTGTTTTTAATTAAAATTTAGTAATTTTCACTATTCATCAAAAAATGAAAGTTATCCGAAAAGTACCAAACTTTCACCCTAAGCTAATTTCGATATTACGAATCCAAAAATGAATTCCATTTTGAAAAATAAAATTTAAAAAATTTCAAAAAGTGGTTATTACTATTCATAACGGTTAGTTCTAATAATATTTTAATAGCATATTGTTGTTTAGTGAAACTCGTTATTGCGTACTACACACACTATCGAGGAAGGTCGCGATTGCATGTAATGGAAGGAAAGTCAAGGATGGGTGTTGTGAAATCTTCTTTTGGTGTATCTTACAACAGAAGACATTAATTAAATTAAAAATAATATTTTTCATAAAATTTTGGGGTGTTACTTTGGCCGAGCCAAATGGATTGATAGTGTGAATGAGGTGGTAGAGGTGGGGGGCCTTTTATAAGAGGAGAGGAGGGGCACTCTTGGATTGTAATGAAATATTACTTTATTAAACAATGATTTTCGGATTCCAAAGGTCCACAATTATATAATTCGAGTCTGAGGTGATAAGGGTGCAAACTATCCTCATCCAATAGGCTTTGGACAAGTTTAAGCCTTGGATTGTACATTATCTTTTCATTTTATTAAAATAGTTAAATAATGAGGTCATTGCTGCATCATAATGATGTCATAAATAATTTAATTTATTAAATGTCTAAAAATTATAACAAAAATACTATGATGTAGGAAATATTTTTAGCTTTCCAATGAATATTTATAGTAAAAAATATGACTTGTATAACCCCATGTAAAAATTGTTTTAGTAAAACATTTCATGTTTGTGTCATTTTTTTACTTTAACATTAAATTAAAGGTATTTCTGTCATTTTCTAACTAAAGTGGCACCATAGGGTCCCCAAGTTGACCCATGGATTGTTTTGGTCGGCCATGGCACATCCAATGAGGGTAGGACATGTGTCAATCTCATCTCATATTATTAAAAAACTATTTTTACCTTAAACTACACTAACTACCTCTAATCGCGATTAAGAACTTAAAAGTTACTATTCACAAAAAATTATTTTAATCTCATTGAACCACATTTTACTTCTTAATGACAACCATGTATGTCGGATTTTTGAAAAACAAATCACAGAAATGGTAATATTTCATTTAAATGAAAAATCAGTAATTTAACTACCACTTAGTGGTTTCACTATTCATCAAAAATTGAAGTTTTTCAGAACAATGCCAAAATTTCACCCTAAGATATAATTGATATTCCGAATTCAAAAGTGATGTCTATTTTAAAAAATTCCAAACATATAAGCTGCATTAATTAATTTTATAATTAATTCCCGCTGTCACAACAAATAGCGTGTTTTTAAGAAACAATTTATATCAAAAGATTGGCAATTGTTTATGTCCAATTTCAATGTAAAATTAATTCTAATGACCACCATTGGATAAAATGGTAAAAATATATTCTAATTATACTTTAAAACCACTAAATAGTATAATTTATCACTAGAAATTATTTTGATTAAAAAAGTTGTTTTAAGTATTTTTCACTATTCATAAAAAATATGAAGTTCTCAGAAAAATACCAAAAATTCAACATAGACTAATTTCAATATTCTGAATCCAAAAATGAATTCATTTTTGAAATATAAAATTTCTATAATTTTAAAAGGTGTTTATTACTATTCGTAACGGCTACTTTGATTAGTCGCGGTGTTTTAGAACTCGAAGTTGCGTACAATGCAAGCTATTGCATTATTGAATGAGAAGCGTATCATGGAAGCTCGGGGTGTAACAATTTAACTTCATTTCAAATATATTTTTTTAAAACTAATGAAAATATTTTTCAAGGTAATTTTTTGTAAATTTATCACTTTATAAGGAATCAATCTATTCTCTTCCAGTTATATTCATGGCCATTAACCACTACTATTCCCCTTCACCCTCAAAAAGATAATTATCTCGAATAGACATTTTTGTTTATCTGGTCACACCATTGAATCAAATATATTTTCAATGAAATTAATCCATCCTTCACCCAAAAATGGGTCATATTATCCATATAATACTAGATGACATTGTCTTATAAAATTTTCAATGTTTATTATTTTTCTCTTTAGTTGATAAGGTTGTTACCGTCCATGGATAAAATATTCATTTATATCATATTTCAACCATTCCAATACATTCTGAAACATATTAGTTCAAATTACCACAATTTTTAGTTAGGTAATTAAATGGATTCCATCCTCTCGGTGCATTCATAGACCATCATCCCTATTTCTTCTATGGAAATCCATTTTGAACTGAAATGTCTCAATGGATAAAACAATTTAATATTTAGATTCTATATTAGTTAAAATTAACCACTATGTGAATAACATTTATGTTATCCAATTAAGATAATCCTAAACCCTACATTTATTTAAACCATTCTCTGATACTGAATGTATGGACACAACCTTATCCATTACATAATCTAGTAAATTAAACTAGAATTCATATTCCTACATTACAAATGAGATTTTCAATTTTTATTTTTAGATATTTAGTGCATAATTCATAAATAACTACACATAAGGATACAATCTGTATTTATCTAAGATATTATATATTTATTCCTCTATACATGTATTTTAATATAAAGTAATTATTTTCATTGATATTCTTCACTAAAATCACATTGTTTTTTAATTTCAATTTACCATCCTCAAACTCTATTAAAAACACTAAAAATTTTGTATAAACAAAAAAATCACAGTAAGGGACATGAACATAATTAATAAAACTATTATTTCATCAATACATATAAATATATGAAATCATTCTTAAAATGGTATTATTATCTCCCATATAGCATCATATACCTAATTTTTTAAAACATGAGAGTTACTTAAAACATAGAAAACATAGTTTAACCATTTATGAAACATGGAGAATCATTTTCATAACATATTTACATAGGATTTAAACCATCACCGAAACTATATGAGTTTTATCCCTCACCACTACATAATAATATAACCCTCAGGGATACCTTTCATTGAAACCATCGTAGTTTCATTTAGAGTATCAATTTTCGGCCACTAACAACATAAACATACCAAATTCATTTTATGTCTATCACAGTCCAAACTATTATTTTTAAAAATTACTAATAACCATTAAATGTTCATTTAATAAAAATACATGCTTCATAACTATCTTTCCCTATAAAAAATACAATTTTCAGTGAATTTTATGGACATAAAGTGGGAAAAAAATCATTAATAATTACTATTATATATTGAAAATAAAAAATCAAAACATTATAGTGTCTGAAAATCAATAATGATACTTTATATATATATATTTTAAGATCATTATTTATATTTTATGTTAAAATAGATATAAATAGTGGATATTTAAATTAAATGTTCCATACCTCAAGTTTGTCGACATTAATTGTTTTATAAAATAATTCATAATGGTTTAATGAGTGTCATTTTTTTATTATAGAAATAAATTAATTTTTATAATTTCTCACATGTTCTCCATATAACATATTTCTATCTATTTATAAATAATAATGGTTGTTACCATTGTTTTGGGTGAATTGGTTTCATGGTTTCATGTTCTGTTCATTATGTATTTTTTAATTGGAAATAACAATCTAGAAGGGAGGACAAAAACACACAAAAAATATATTTCATTTTAAAAAATTATAAGTGAATTTTAAAATTTCCATAACTAAGGTAGTGTGAAATTAATACTCATAATCCATGAAATAGGTGAATTGAATTACCAAGGAATGTGATTTTATGTTTTAAAATAATGGCTAAAATAATAGATTTTATGATTCATATACCATAAAAAAATAAAATTATATTATGTAAATTAGATTAGAGCTATCATTAATAATTTTATAGGTGGTTGGGATAGGTTATAAGGTGGAGTAACATTATAAGTGAAGAAGTTAGAATTTACCTATTGAATCTATTATCCTTGAGAACCTCAATAATGAATTTGGAATTTGTCTTCTTGTGATACCAATAAAAAAAGTATTCAAGGGATCGATATAATTGAATTTTGTAGAAGCTATTTGATAAATATTTCTTAAGGATATTGAAATAAGTGTAGGAATGGGGCCCCATATATAGTTTATGTCTGTGGAAAACTAAAAATTACTTACAATATAAAAATATAATATGTTTAATGTAGGTGTAATGACAAATAAAGGGCCTTAAAAAATTTCGTATTAATTTTTCGATATAATATTTTAATATATGGGCTTATTAGAGATTTTTATAAATTTTATATAATATTTAACAAATATTAAATTCATGAATGTTTTTTTGTCAAATTAAGCATTATTCCATACACTTACATTAAAAACAACAAAAAAAGTTTACAATTAGAACTAAAATTTGTTATTATATCCAAGAAATGAATTATTTGGATAAATAATGAATATATTATATTTAAAAGATCAAATTTTATTTATTTTATTATTTTTAATAACATTCCTTTTAATTATTCCTCCAATTAAATAATAACAACATTATCGTTGTGCACCACATTAAATTATTTATTTCTTTCTCAAAATTAAAAATAAATTTTCCTAAAGAATGAAAATATATTAGGTATTATAATACTACTTATGATTTATAGAAATTTCTTTATACCCATATATCTTAATATTATACTGTTTAAAACCATTTGTGTGAACAACTAGGCAATGTTTTAAATAATACTTTATAAAGTTTATTATTCATATCCAATTTGATAAAAAATGGCTCTAAATTTAAAATTTTCATAATAATTGATGATATATACGAAATAAATAATATTTATTATGATTTTCCTTGATTTACGGGTTATTATAATTTTAAATAAAATCATTTTTCATTTTCTTCTACATGTTTAATAAATACATAAGTGTTTTATATGCATTTATGTTATTTTTTCATATATAAAAATAAATAATATCAAAAAATAAATAAATTATATTCTATATAATCTTATATGTTCATTTAATAAGTATAATTTTTCATATCCATTCCTAGAAAACATATTTAATATGTAAATTTTACTTTTCATACCACGTGTAAGCATTAGACATGAATATGGATTAGAATAATTTTATATAACACCCAAACTAGATAAAATTATTATACAAAATAAAATATGATTAATAAATAATAAAAACATTCAAATTTTTTTTGAACACAATCATTTTTTTTAGGGAACAAAAATTAACTTTTTCAGCACTGTGTAGGCACTGTGTCAATAGTGACAAATTATTTTATAAAAATCATGAAATAATATTATAACTTACATGTTATGAGTTATTTCTACACAATATTAATATTATAATATAAATTTTTATTCAACACATGTTTTTAAAATAATATCATAATTATGTCTTTATAGTGACACAAAAATATTTTATATAAGAATATTAATTTTTAAAATAAATTAAAAGTAATTGTTTTTAGAAAATTCAAAAAAATTCATAATAAGATAATTTAAGCATAATGAATAAACATATTAAAATTATTGCTTCTATATTAAATTTCTATAACATACAAATTATTCATTTAAATATAGAGATATAAGAAATTGTTTTAATAAAATTAATTATTTTAAAAACTAATTAACATAGTGAATAAAAATATATAATTCATTAATAAAAATATAAAAGAAAACAAAATATTTTTGTACATGGTTTTTAAAGAATGGCGACTTTATCACATAGTGAATCTAACTATATAACAGAGAAATATGGGTCAAAAATAATGAACGTAGTGAATCTAACTATATATTTCATTAATAAAAATATGAAAACATATTATTATTTTTGTATAATGTTTGTCCAAAATAGTGACTTTACCCTACAGTTTTAACCAATATTTCCATTTTATCCCTTTACGATGTGAAAAAAGTTGACCATGGTTTCTATTCATAATGATGAAAAAATGGACATTTTTCAAAATTTTAACATATTGATTCATAATATGAAATACATTTTATGAAATTATATACCTATAAGTGGAATCAAATAATTTAAAAATAATATTGTTACACATGATGAGATATATTTTAGACAAAATAGTTCTTATACATAAAACATGATTTATTTATATCCAATGAATAGTAATACGTTTCTATGAATGTTATTTTTTTAATATATTATAATAAAATATTTTCATATATTTTTCCAATAGTAATAAATTTACTTTATTTTAATGAAATTCATTTCAGGAATACAATTTTTTTAGAGAAAAATAATTTTACATACCAATTATTTCATTTATAATGTCAAATTAATAAGAATGAAAATATTTTAGTTTACACATGTGTAAACCATAAATTTTTCATAAAATTTTAATAATATTCATATCCACAAAAATAATTATTATGCTATCATGGAATATTTTATTACGGTTCATTTAGAATCGATGTTTCTTATATCATAACATGTCAAGGATAACGTAAATTCAATAGAAAAATTTCATAAAATTATTTAACTTTACATTTTTTTACCTTAAAATTAATTTCATCTTTTGATATAAAATACATTGATACATATTAGTCCAGATATCTATAGTTCATAATATCATCCAGATGTAATGTAGTTTTTTAATATTTATGATTCATCAAATGAGTTATAACCTGTTGAGAAGTCCTATTTTTTACCACTTTATCTCTTTAATAAAATAATTATATAGGTTTTTAATTATATTTAATATCATGATCAAGTGGAATGACTTTTAAGATCATTTAATGTAAATGATCATGTATGTATTTACTCAATAATGATTTAAGGAGAACATTTGAAATAATGGATATTTCCAATGGATGTGACAAATGACATGCTAGCATACATACTCAATTATGAACTTTGATCGGCCCAATATTCATAGGGATCATCATTCCATCATTTAAAAATATACATCCCTTATTCCTTGTGACATAGTTATAGAAAATAATTCTCTCCGAATATTATATATTAACCACACCAATGATTTGGTATGATTTATCGGTGGACTTTATGATACCATGACGTTCTTGATGAATGTTTATGACTTTATCTACCATTTACGCTTTTAGAACTTTGCCAAATAGATTTATTTCTCCAAATATATACCATCAGATTGGATTTCAATACATATTTCAATAATGTTATTCATAAATTGTTATATTAATTGTCATGTGAAATCAAACATTGTATGAGAACATGACTAGATTAAGGTGTTAATCCCAAACACATTTGAAATACATAGAATAATGTCTCAGAATATCATATTGGGTATGAATGGTAATATCATATTGTATATATGTTTGATGATGATACATCATGTCGAAAATAAAATATATATCCATAGTCTACTGAAGACTACACCAGAACATTGAGGTAAAACTCATATATTTATTATATACAGTAGAATATGATAATTCATGAAACCATATTAATAAAATAATGAATAAAATTTAAATTTGATCAATATATAATTATTCTTTTGTGGAAATTAATTTTCATTAATTTGCAATCTGATTGAATAAAAACCATATCGAATTGTGTTCCATTTTTTTTTGTACAATGTCGAATAACATGGTAAAATTATCAAATTTTGATTTACATATGGGTAAGGGTTTTACAATTTTATTGGTTTATTTGTCTCTTATTCATAAATAAGGATATAATTATTAACATGATACATAATTAGAGATAACTATCTTGATGATTTCTGAACATAAATAATATTTTATATCTCTATAAATCTTTATACTTCAATGATGAATATAAATTGTTGATCATTGAGCCCCATACAAATAAATCATCCTTTAAATCTTTAATTGATAAAACAAATGCATGGAACGATAAATTTATCATTATATTGGAATCATATTGAAACCCAAAAAGATTATTAACATGCTTTTCTAGAACTATATCTTTCTTCATTATCTGTTTAATCTTCACATGGTTAGATAGTTGAACACAAATTTGAGGATGACACTATTTATCCCCATCCATTATGATTTCAATATACATTCGTTGAAAATCTAGAAACATTGGATCTTTTTTAATCTGTATCATATATTATATAGAATAATCCATTTGACATATAACATCTTCCTCTTTTTTTAACATTTCTAGGGTAGTAATGTATTGATTGGGGATAATAATTAATCATCTTTAACCACCTTCCATGGTTCATAATCATCATTTTAATTAGGAAAATATACATTAAAATGTGGGATTCATTATATATATCACATATTTTTCTATAAAGATAATTCATCAATATTATTAATGTAAAAATTAATATAGAAGACAATAAATCAAGAGTTTGGTATTTTTTATAATTAACAATCAATTAGAAAGAGGCATAATCTATGACCATTTTCTTTTTGATGAGAATGTATCATGGTAAATAAATTTATGCATCACATTAGATTATAACCCATTTTTCACTATTGGATATTGTAAGAAGAGGAGCACTGACAAAAATATTTTTAAGTTCCTTGAAATTTTCCACAGATTCATCTATCCAGAGAACCATATCTCCCATTTGAGTTATCTTATATAATAGATTTTATGGTTCTGAGATATTATATACAAATCTCCATTAATATCCATACTGACAAAGAAAAATAATATTCTCGGTCACAGTGGATTGTTTTGACCAACATTCAATAAATTATACCATTGATGTAACTACTAGTATAACTTCATTTTAGATTATATGACACATGAATGAAGCATTTCAAGGAAAAAATTCACAGATTGTATGTTTGATATAAATATTATCCTTCTCTTGGGTATTAAACACAATTTTCAAAAGATCTACATGATATCCTTTATTAATTTAATATATATGAATGTCGTCTATAATTTCCACCACATACATATCAATGTAATATCTAAATACTATATTAATTCATTTGATGATTATATTAGGGTAACTATTATGATAAAATAGAATCAATATAAATTCATAGTGTCCAAATCATGTATGGAATGACCTATTAGGAAAATACTATTTCTTAATCCTAAATTCCTATTAATCTAAAAATATGTTTGACAATTGTAATGTATTTAACTCAGTGTATTTGACCATACTAGTCATCAGTATGGGGTAAATGATATATGTTCCCCACTATGAAAATGTTATTCACATGATAATAAATATAGAGTCACTTGGTCCATATTTTCCTTCATATAATGTATAAGAGAAATCAATGGTAGTATAATTTAATGAATGTCTTCCTTTTCCAAATTAGCATGGAGTCTCTTTTTTAATTACTACTATTCATCTAGGGAAATTCCAAATGTGATATTTTTAATAGTTACTGAGACAACTATGTTTTCTATTTAGAACTCAAATTCTGGATCTAATGGAATACCAAAAATTCATTCTCAAATGACACTGAAAAAGACTTTTATAATCAGAATGTCATTGATGTTGAGTTTTCCATTGGAATCTTTGATAAACAGCCAATTTGAATAAAAATCAAGACACTTAAAATTGATTAGATTCCGTTAATGTTTTCAATTTTTCACCAATCTGATAACAGTTTATATTTTAGTTCATAATATAAAATTTATATTCCATCCCATGGTAATTTCTGTTAAATTTACAAAAATATATCCAATCATTTCACAAAATAATATTGAAATCTAGAAAGGGATTATTAATTATATTTCTTAGAAGAAAATTTTCACCAAATTAAACTATATAAGAATACAATACATGTAATTTAATCATAATAATAGTAGAGGGTTATACTATTTATATATCAATGAATTCATGAGTGGTTTTTGTGACAACCTTTGAAGAAAATTTCAGATATAAATGTGTGCTAAGATCAAGAATCAATAAAGACATTATTATTTTTGAGAGGGTGTTAAGTGTATATTTCAACACATTTTTGTTCTAATCCAAATATACTATCGTGATCACAAGAAATTATATATTTTATATTGGATTAAGAGGATTATGAAAACTATAATCCTAACTAACCGTCATGGTTATGAACATTCAATCATTATTCTCAAATTCTATCCATTTGAAACACTGAAGAGTTGTTGTGGTTTTAACAAATACTGATTTTTTTAATTTTTTTTAAAAAAATTAATAACTTTGATATTTTACAATTCACACAACACAAAATTTATATTTCATTACATGAAACAATACATTTATATTTTTATATAAAGAATACGTCATTTAGATTTCAATACAGTAAACTGAAAATATAAATGTAAACATGATTTATATTATAATAATAATATTAAATATGTTTTTATCACCTATCTGTTTTATTGGCGGTTATGAATTGTATTAGTTAAGTTTTGAAAACGTATGGATTACACATTTATTTATAAAGTTATATCATTGGTAACAAATTAATATTGAAAAATATAAGAACCATTTTACAAAAATTGAAAATATTTTCTGAAATATTATGGTTATGAACCAAAAAATTTTAACACAATAAATTTAATGAATCATTTTTTTGAATTATTTAAATGAAATATATATATTTTATATTCAATGGAATATTTAAAATTCAATTAACGTCTTTTTTATACATGATATAACAATAAATAGATGTTTATGATGAATGTATAATTTTTTTCTAAAAACATTTTTCAAAACCTTTTTATGGTGACCATATTTAAAAATTAAATTTTAATAATTTAGAAAAAAAAACTAATATAATAATTATATTTTCTAATTTTTTAATTTAAATTATACCTCATGGTGAAATATGGGGTCGTTTATAAAACTTTCATTTTGGATGAATAATAATAAATACATAATTTTAATTGAAAACTGGAATTTTGCCAAAATTATTTTGAAATTTAAATTATATTTAAAATTTTCTATGTATAATTAAAATAAATAAATTATATATTAGTTAATTTTATTTCATCAGAATTATTTTTATAATGAATTTTAATTCGTATAAATTGTAAACATTTAATCATTTCACTTTAAAAACACGATATCATTTCACGAATATTGGATTAAATTTAAGTTAATTAATAAATCATATATGTCTTGAATTTGGTAAATAAGATTACATATTAGTAATCTCTATAATTTATATTATCTAATATGGTTAACATAATATTTGCCCATAAATATTTGTGAAAATGATTAAAATTAATTAACATAATTATGGTCAAAATAGGGTTTTAGGAAATGATGTTGTTGTACTAAAATTAATTTTAAACCAACATATGTTTTTTTATTTTTTATATTGAATGAAGTATCTAGATTATGTGGGAATAAATTATATAATAATTTTATTTGAATATTATTTATTGAAAATAAAATACATATGTTAATAAAAATATTCAATTAACATTGTTATAAACAATAAGATACAATTGAGTAAACATAATGAATAAATAATAACCTGATAAAAAATTTGTCTATTTTTTGTAAATGATGCATCTATAGACCATGTCAACCCTCCACTAATGTTTTAGGAATATTAATACTTAAATTGATTTTAATACATTATTTTATTACTTATACATTATTTTTTAAAATCTATTTTATAGTTATCCAATTATGGGTACATTCCATGATATTCCATGGTTACATATAATATATATACTTTTTTAATAATTATTTTTTAATTATCACCTAAGTCTAGTTATTTGAATGTTAAGAGTTATGTATAATTCAATTTTTTTCATGAAAATATCATGTATATTTATATATGTGTTTTTTATTGAATTGTCAGATTAATAATTACTCATTGAGTGATTTCCCTGTGGGTTTTTGGTGTGCCCAATGGGAAATTTATAATTCTTCACCCATGTTGTGCTAAATTAAATATGATACATATATATGAGTATTAGTTTATAGTATTTTATTTCTTCTCATCCTCCAATATTGAGGAAATTATTTTAGGTGATTTAATCTTTTAATTGTTCCAATGACATATGTTTTAAGAGGAATGATATTTTATTAACATTTAATACTTCTTAGTGATTTATTATATTAATTAATAATTATATAATTCAGATGAGATTATAGATTCATATTTGTATAATTTATCTTATATTATTTATATTTGTTGATTTCATCACACATTCTTGTAGAAGTTGAGATCAATCATGGAAAATCTTCCAGGGTCGATCAAACTCAACCCACATGAATTCACAGTTTTGTATCAATCTATAAAAAAATCCATTTATGTTATTCATGGGAAATTTAGTATATTTATCCATTATCATAGAGATATGTTCTTTTATTGAGAGTGTACTATGTATATTCATATACATTTATATTGTAAGAAGTTAACAAGTTTCCTTATATTATATTTATGGATTCCTTGGGTCCTCATCTTATTATCATTTAAATATTATATGGTATAAGGAAATTATATAAGTATATTATTTGCATGTATATAACTTAATTGTTTTTATTTATTATATTTTGAATGTGTAACATCTAATTGTGAGACCTAATTTTTTTTAATTATTAGGTTTTCATGAATCATGGATGATTTGTGCAGAAATTTTTGGAATAAATCCATCATAATCATCGGTTTGAATAAAATAATGGAATTCATTCCTGCAAAATTGTATCACAATTTGTTTTCATAATGGGATTATCTGAGAAGGCATCTATTATCATGTATTAATTGAATATTTGTTAATTTGTTCCATTCTTGACCGTAAATATAATTTTTCTAGTAAATGTGAATTACATGGATTACCTATAATTACAACATAATATATGGGATGAAAAGGAATCATTGACATCTCATTAAAATCACTAGGATTGACACTGGTGGACAATGATATTTTAAGTATCTTCACTATCAATTTATGACTAGACCACATATATTATTTAATTCCATAATATAAAAATATATATCATAATTGAAATATTAATATTAATATATATTGTTTCAATATAATAATCATTTTTATTTAATTATTTATATTTTTCAAGTAATTTTTATTTTCATGCAATTATTTTATCACCATGTTGAATCCTTCTAAACTTCCTGTTTTCCCATGGAGTATAGTTTCTATATTTATCCTCTACTTTTTAGGTTTATAAATTCTATATATTTTTAATTTATTTATAAATAGTTTTATATATTCCTCATATAAATGTTCACATGGTTTCCACATATTTTTTCATTTTGAAGTATTTTTAAATAACCTTTATTTTAGATAATAAAATAAATGTGAAAACATTTTTTCATCTTATATGTTTTAGAATATAAAAATGAGAAATAAAATTATAATATATGGTTGGTTATGTAAATAATGGTCTGATTTTTAAACCATGAAATTTATTTATTGATTAATGATTTTCTATATAAACAGTTGAATGTAATAAACAACATTTATATATGATATATTCTTCATTAAAATTTATTACATTAATTAGACCATGAGAATGATAAAAATTTTATAGAATAGTCTTTTCCATTAAATTTTTTTTACACAACCTACATATATCATAAAAATTTATCCTTATCTTTTTTAGCTCAATATGACACATTTTTAAAATTCATTCACAATTAATATATCTCAAAATACAAAAATAATATTTGGATCAATAATCCCCAATAACATTCACTATAAACATCATTATTTTACTTCAATATATAGGTTTTTGAAAGTGAATTTTATTATAGATTTTTACAATAAATTAAATTAAGAAACATTATTCCCTATTGAAAAAAAATTAATTATATGAAAAAAATATTAATGAAAGTATTTTAATAAATCAATTTTAATCTTATTTCTGAATCAATTACTCTAATGGTAACATATTCTGTACAAATTCTATAGTATTTTTAATGGTGAAAATTTTTGATTTTATATATGTATTCTTCATCCCTAATCCCTTATGGACTTATTCGGATTTATTCATGACCTCAACTCCACCTTTATCTCATCTACCCCATTCAAGAAATTCAATATTTCATTTATTCAACAATCTCTCTATTTATAAGTTAATCCAAATGATATAAATTTTAATGAATTAATCATTATAATTCATCTTTATAATGTCAAAAACTATTAAATAAAACACCAACCATAATTAGGGGGAGTTATCTATATACATTGAAGAGAATATGGAGGGTTATACTCTTAAGATCACCATTTTGATTTAAAATACCAGTTTAGATACTCATTTTTCATCAAATTTTGTATGTTATCTATTGTATGTAGTTGTTAATCCTATATATCACCACATTTTACCTTTTCTTTAAGAAGATATCACATCATCTCAATGAGATTTACTTTCTAAATATGTACTATTTAAACTTAAAATATGTAATATAATCTTATTGAAATACATAATTGTGATCTCTGAGAAAATTACGTATCCAATAGCCTCAAAATATTTAAATTCAAAAGTATGGTGTTAATTCTTAAATTTCCACATACTTTATTGTCTTGATGGTAAATATATAAATATAGACTTGTTTTATGATATTAGAGTCTTATTAATCGTATTTTTTATTTCTCATAGATAATTTCAATGAAATAAAAAACTCCTACATTAATATAATTAAAATCACCCTATCCATCCCATTGTTTTAATCATTGTTTTTAATATTGATTCCCTTCCCCCACAAAATATTATGTTAATTGGGTGAATACCATATATATTTGTTGACTCACAAAATTAATTGGGTTTTTTAGTTACAAAATTTTCACCATGTTACATTAGGAAATTCATATATAAATATTTTTAAATCTAAAAACTACTAGTTTTTTTTATTATGAGGCACGATGATACAATAATTTATATTATAAACAATATTTAAATATATTTATATCACTCACATATAGATTTCATGAAATAGTGTAACAACTTATAAATGGGGAATTTTATTTGAAATATGATCACTATATTGTGTCCATAATATGGGGTTTGTCGTAGGTATGACCTATAGATGATTAGTGCAAGATGTACGAATGATGAATCCATTAACATGTTTGTAAAGTGGATAACTAAAAAATGATAATTAAATAATTTTATTTTATAAAATTTACATTATTTCATCTATATAATTTATATTATATAAATTTTTTATTATTAGCTACATTTTATTTGTATTCTTGGGAGTATAAATATGAATTATTCATTAGAAAATAGGAATTGGATGAGAGACAATGATCAAATCAAGGTTGATCGAGATAAGTGAATACAAAAAATATTCTTCATTGTGCGGAAACACATTCTTCACCAACATTACGTCTATGTGGATCTGATATATGAAGAACTTTCATGGTCAATAGAAAGATGATGATAGATGTGTCAGGTGGCATGGAAGCTTCATGTGAATGAATTAATTCCAATTTTTGACTATCACAGGTAGTGAAAAGATGGAATATGTTTCCCCCGTCATATTTTGGGTGGTATAATGTTAAAAATCATGGTGGTAATGGTGTATCTAGGATTATTGTGAGTGTCTAAATATTCTATGGAAAAGATGACTACAATGTTTATAATTACTGAACACATGACTTATTGAACCTTCCAACAACGAAGATATGGGTTTCATGGAATATATGGATCACACACTATATGGCTAGTCACACAAGTCCCATGAACGTCACTATATGGATATACCATGAGATGACATTATGTGAATAGAAATCTATATTGGAGGACTCATCAGGTACTGTGGGAGAAAATTGGAATGGGATAGTACCGTGAAAATCTAGGTACGCTTCTAGAAATACATTTATCTCTATAAGAACACATACCTTTATAAGAGCGCATGGGATTTCGTGGGTGGTTGGGATGTGGGGTGTGGGCCCCACAAATTCCATGTATAGAAAAATGAACACTATTATAAGTCAAAATAATAACATTAATACATTTAAGAGAGGGACAACACAATGTGTAGATCCTGAACTAACCATGTACCACGATGAGAAACATATCTGTTCTATTCCTATTTTTATTGAAATGGCATTTGGTCACCGATTAGCTGATCAGGAATGGTTTTACATATACAATTTGATATAATACTACATAGTTGCGTTAGAGATATGTCGAGGGATTTTACAAGAATTACGCTTCTTTAGGTGAAGCTTTATGATGGTTGTGACCATACAGGATCAACAATAAGAGAGGTCTGGTTTAGTAACCCAATATCATTCCGATGTACATGGCCCCCATTACTCTTATAGTTGTTGATTGTAACCCCATCCCAAACTGGGGAATATGTTCTCTACCCTTTATTTGGTAAACACTTATATTTTATGACATGGGTCCTATAAGTATGTGTTAAACCCTATTTTTATAATTGTTAGTTTGTCCTCCTCATATATAATAGGAATCCCCTATCACACTACAATGTAGCTCCTTAATTTGTACTTACCAAGAGGTACACCCTAACTCACAAGGTGTGTCAGTCCTCTAATGATATATACTGGGTGGAACCCGTCTAATGTGTTCATAGATGGGTCCAACATTATTGAGGGGCATCCCAAAGTTGCACTAGGAAAAGTGTCCTATAACTATATAATGGGGAAGATATTACTATAATATTATGTATCGGGTCATTTGTTAGAGATATTAACCCCTCGATCTATGGAATAGTGACATTTGTGGCTTCTATATCATGAATTCGTTACAATGAAAGGTGTGATGTTTGGAATCAGAGATGGAACATTGGAGGTATAGTAAAAAATTAACTTGGGATGTGATTTTAGAGAGAGAAACCCCTTTTTTCATTTGGGATTCATATGAGCATATCAATATATATCATTGTTCTTCGTTTCTTACAATATTAAGATTGAGCTAACTATATCTATCATTTATTCTATTTCTATACCTTCAATATCCGTGGAATCTTACTGTGTATGTATATAATCAGCCTTGCAATTGATTTTCTCGCACATTTATTGCCATATGAAAACAAAAGATAAATTTGTGGTGATATTTGAAGATAATTGGGAATCTTAGGTTCATGGACTGCATATAGTGGTCATTTATTGGGATAGTGATATGGGATTTATTATATTCATTTATTCAAATCACTATTGGGTTTGGACTACATTTCTAGTTAGACATATGTTTTCCTCTTTATTAATATATTTTATAATATCCAAATTAGATATATTTCAAAACGGATATCAGATGAATGGTTTCATTCTATATGTTATAAAATATTTTTTTTCTTATGAATTGTTTCATGGAGAGGGATATGTGTGTGAATAAAGGTACACATGGAAACGGTATCCCATTTATGTTATGTAATCTCGATTCTTATATCTATCCCCTTTCCTATAAGATGAAGGTTTGAGTTTTTGATGGTATGAACCTTCACCAGCAAGGTGGTCCCTCTAGTATGGATCCCAACAATTGTTTTTCATAGTTTGTTTGTCCTTTGTTCAAACATAGAGTTAGAAGCATGATGAGGATTTGATTCAGAATTAGGGAAATATTTTCTATGTCTCTCAAGTTCAGTATTCATGCTGAGAACCTACTACTGATGTGGTGAAGATATATACATTCAATAGAACTCTAACAATATACAATTTCACTAATAATAACATGACATCAATTTTATGTAATAACGATAAATTCTTCATTTTAGATTGAGTCTATTGAAAATCCGTCTAGAGTAAAATCTACAAATATACATGTTTATATTATTTTGAAACATCCTGATAAATATTAGGATGACACCCCAAAGACCGCCAACTAGGTATCAAATTTAGGATCATGAAGATGATCTGATGGGTGATTATTTATTATTTTTGGGAACATCTCATGATGTTATCTCTATGGGAATAGAGGTAGCAGCACCTATCCTATTGATCATTACATATCACTCACATATAAGGATGAGGTTATGCAAATAATTAGTGTTTTCAACATATTCTTATCAAAAGGCTAGTATTTTTTTTGGATAGACATATCCCTACACAGCAGCATATTGGATAAAGTATGCGATACAATTCATCAAGATTGTGAAAACCACAACTAACATTATGGTTGTTATGGAAGCCATTATTTTTCATTTAGTAGCAGAGCACTATTGGAGTGTATTCGACAAGATTCAAGACTAGATGAGTCTCTGATGAAGTGAATTACAAAATCAAATTTATGAGGTGTATTAAACCTCAATCTAGAGCTCATTTTGGATTAATGATATTTTTGAACAAAATCATTGTAGTATAATTGTTTCTTTTTATTAGGCGAGGTTAAATGAACTTATATACCACTCCCATGATTGGGATTATGATGGTTATGTTAGGGAAATGATGTTCAAGGAAGATCTCTATTTATACATCCATGCAAATAAGGCTCCAATTTTCATTAACACCTATGTTTGAGTGATAAGGATGTCATTGGGGATTTATAAATTCATATAAGTGGTCATATAGGTTTCCATAGTTTGTAAGAGGAGTAACGGGGTTGAGTCATCTGTAGTTGCTATCTAGAACTATATAAGAGGATCTTGGCATATGTTTCCTTCTTTTTCCTTATAATAGTCATGTTGACATGTAAGTCATGGTTCACATATAAGACTGTCTCATCCCAAGAAGGAGTGATGCTATGTATTTGATGTATGTGGTCACAGAGAATGTGATTTTTTATATAGATGTTTGTATGAGGGTAGGAGTGAAATGGATATACATCCATGTAAAATATAGAACCACGTTTTGTGTTCTCATATGCGTGGGAAAGACATCCACAAGGGAGGTAGCGATGAAATTTTAGTCAGCATATCTCTATGAAGATGATCCATTTGTTTAGGGTGGTGTTATGATCAACTTCCTCCACCACCATTGTGTATCCCACACTAGCCTCAAAGAGCTATTTGATGGATCATGGATAGATTCTATCCATGGAGGTTTATGACTCATTAACAAATGAGATGATATGATGTATGAGTTATGTTTATTATACAGATTCACTAGTACTTCTAGACATATGTGTGACAAAATAATTTTTCTATATAAACATGTCATAAGAGTTATATCTCCCAATTATGACCATAAAAACGATATATTCCTATATTTTACTACATGGCCCTTCTCCACAATATAATGTATCAATAATATTTTTAATCCATATCTTTTAGGAGTGAGTTTTATATTGGACCTCTTATTTCCAATATGAATAATTATAATTTAACTGTTTTTTGGGATTACTATACATGTTATAATAATATATCTATTTTCATCATTATAGGGTCTGTTTAAATTTAATAGATCATGTGATATTATCCTTTTCATGTAATAATGATCTTATAAATGTGAGAGTTGTTTGTGTAAGGAAGATGGTGTAGACTATTACCAATCATTTAAAATGTCCACTGGTTGGAATAAAAAGTTCATCAATAATCTACAATCCATTGGTTGTTGAATAATATATAGAGATTGGGAGAAGGTTTTTTTCATTGACATTCTCCTTGGTAAATAATTAAACATTATGCGGAAGATAAGATATACCATTCTATGCATTGGAATTTTAGGGTGTAGATAGAGGACCTTTTTGAGGGTGGTATTGTTAGACCTAGTATATCCCCTAGGGAATCCTCTATTTTGTTTATAAAAAATGAATATGGGATCATGTGTATTTATCTTATTATCTTCCCCTAAACCAAGTAACAATAAATAATATATACATCATTCATAGGACTGGCGAACTCAATGATCAGTTATAAGAAAAATTTGGTAATATTAGTTCAATATCTGATTTTGAGACCATCTTTTAAGGGATCATGAAACATATATTATAAATAGGGTTTTGTTTTGAAATCAATGACACTTTTAGTTCTTGTTTATTCCCATAGTTGTGAAATATTTCTCCACAACGTTTAAGTCTTTGAATAACCGGATATTCTTGAAATAATTAGATAGATTATTATTTATTTATTTATGGTAACCTATTGAAGTTCCATTATTTGGATTCATGATTTTCTCATTCTAGGTAATTTTATATATTATAATGGAATATTTGTGGACATGATGAATATTGTTTCAATTATTTCATGGGAGACACCCAAGTGTGGGTTGGAGGGGAAGATATTTAATTGAATGATATGGTAATATATGAGGTTTTTAGGTGACATTTCTAACATAAAATCCCATTTTGATCACCATTATATTGAAGGGGAAGATATTTCAATATATTGTGAAATGTAAAATATCCTCTATGTAGTTGAACCTAAGGTTGACTCGTGCATCTGTGTTGAGGCTACCATAGGATTTCATGGAGTACATAGTGGATTGTAATTTTTTTGATCTTGAAACATATGAGTGTTAATAATGAGGCAAGAAGTGATCTTATATGGGTTGAAGTAGTTGAATCACCACGAGAGAAACTAGATGAGTCACACAATGATGTTTATAGTGATAGTATTCACTCTGATAATGTGGATGCACGATCTTTAGTTTGAGAATTATGCTATTTACCAAGACCAGAAGAGTAACAAATATATCATGAAATATATTGATCTAAAACTATGATAGAGTATCTTGTTTTAGATATTATTTTGATATAACATTGAGATATTATATACTCTAAATAAGGTAAACATCATGGTAAATTCCCCTAATAGGAAGTCCCACTCTAATTTTATGGATGTGGGGTTTTCGGAGTTGAATACCTTACAGTTGTACCTAGTAGAGGAGAGGGGTAAAACATATTCTAATTAGATGAAGTTGAAAAATATCATTTTATAATGTGTGAGTGAGGCTCATTTGGGAGACTTGACCTATAAGATACTTCATTTAGAGGTTTATTCAGAATATTAACTAGATATAATTTCTAAATAATTTTAACCTATTATCATTTTCTATTGATTGATTGTGGATCTATTCTTAATATGATATGAGGAGATGATGGGGATTCAAATTATTAATTTTACGAATATCCCAATGTAGGAAAGACATAATGGGACCATTAGTGGATGTGTTGGTGTCATTGGATAAGGTGGATTGTCAACAAGTTCACCTCTCATTATATCAGATGTCTAATGGTGATGGATATGAACAATGAGTTGGTTTTTTTCAATGAATATTGAAATCTGATAGAGGAAATGTGATGGAATATCCAAATAATTTATTATAAGGATTCTATGTTATTTAATGGGCCACAATAACATGTAGTGGTATTTCACTAAGATAAAAAAATAGAAACGTCCTTTCAATCACGGAGATAAGTTTAGTGGAGAGTCTTGGATAGTTGGACATACAGAAGACCATACGAATTCATGGGGTTATGTTGATTATTATCTTCGATTGTGGCAAGATGTTTATGTCACATTTTTGGACAACCCTATAATATTCATTCTGGGGAAATTGATCAATGACTATAGAAGTTCACCCTTAGATGGATGGGATGACCGAGTGCACTATCATTGCATTTGAAAATGTATTGTGAGATTATGTTTTAGACAATGTTTTAAACTAGGAGGATGAAATTCCATTGGTTGAGTAATCTTAAAATAAAAACTATCCCTCTAATATCAACATGAATCCTTTTTAGGTTCTATATTAAATACCATACAAGACACAATTCTTATAGAATTCGATTGGTGAGGAGGTTATAAAAATCATAGAATAGACAGAGACATATAATTTTAAGGTTATTTAGAATAATATGAAGACTACCCAGATATGATAGAAATCATGTACATATTGAAATCATATCCCTTAGAGATCTAGCAAGGAGACCAACTTTTAGTAAGTGTCTATAATAGAAAAATATTACTAACAATCATTTGAAGTGGAAAGTTATCCTTAAGTCTCATTGGGTAGTTTGATATCTAATATAGGATTAGAGTGGTTTCTTAAGAGTTATATATACCCACATATATGGAGTGGTTGGATGACATATTCCATATTTCATAATGGAGAAGATATGTTCACAGTCCAATGCATGTCATTGAATGGGGATATCTAGACATCGAGGATGGAAACACAATCATGTGGTACATGGTGGCGATTGAGGATTATTAGGGGAGGATCCCATATGGATGGACTATCCCTTCAGTTCCTCTGTTGGGAAATATAGAGAGCTTTTAAAATACTTCCTAGGAGAGGGAGATCTAGAGGTGAGATCAGTTTCACCCCCATTCTGTTAATCATGTGCTTTTTATGGAAAAAATTTCTTAAAGTGGTGAATAATTAGGTTACCTGATTTTTTTCTCGTTATGAATTGAAATATATTAGAATGTTTTCTATAAAAATGCACTAACATAGTGTGATATTCTATAGCCCGGTGAGATTGTAATTGAAATTATAAAAATATAAATTATATTACTATAATGTAATTTAATTTTTCATGTAAAATTCGAATAAAACCCGAATGAAGACTTGGATCAGAAATATAATATCATTGGGATGTTTGGGACCCATGTTTTACCAATGGTTGATATATATGCTAATATGAATCACACGTTCTTCGTTGTATTCTGTTTGATATTATGTTATGTGGATCTATTATTCAAATATTTTATCTAATTTATTTTATTAAATTATTCTAATTGTAGATATAAAATTGTTTCTATATAAATTATTAAGGCTCATCCTTTTAACCCTACTTATATTGAGAGGATAATTATACATTGATCATCATAAAATATTAATCAAATGATGAATATACATTTGATCGAGGAGGACATTAAGGCATTGAATGCGACTAGTCTTCTCCATCAAAATATAACATGTAATTCAAGATTTATCAATCCATATTATAGTAAGGGTAGATAAATTTTGTTTTATATAAATTTTTTTAAAATTATAAATTTGGTATTTTATCTTGTTATGATTTTTGATAACTATTTCATACACCATCTCGTAAAAGTATTATTTATATTGACCTAGTATAATTTAACTATATATTTCAAAAGATATCACCCCTAGAAATCCCATATCACTGATTTTTTTTTCTAGAACACATGGGGAAGTATTGATTAACATTGTTCATATACTCTTATTAATTATATTCATAAAATTATTTAATGTAGAGAAATGGGGTTGTGGTTCTAAAATTTTGGCCCATGTTTGAGAGTGATCGAGCCCCTAGATTCATGGTATTTTAGCATACCATAGGTGGATTTGAAAATAAATGATGTATATTGATAGATCGTAAGTTTTAGATAAAGATCCATTAGACGAGGATCAATATTAGTAATATTATTGAAGGGTATATGATTTTAGATGTGTAGGAAGGCATATGATCTTTGTGTGAATAATGTGAATCCATATTCTAGACACTAAATGAAATTAATTGATGATTATAGGTGAAACCAACTAAATAACGATTGGAATATGGTGGAAATCATGTATGAATAGGTGGATCTAGGATATGCATTAGGATTTTTAACTTTATATGGAATGGTTTACTACATGGTTTCTAGTTGAAGAAATCATGTTATGTTGCCCATCCCAGATATTGTGGCTATGGTATTGTGGAAGATACAGATCACAAAAAATGTGGCTATTACCATATTCCATGAGACTCCCCAGGTGGATATTCCCTGTTCCAAATGCACATGGTCCAAAACCTATATGATAGGACATTCCATGTATTATGATTGTACGTAGACACGATTTAGTACTTGAAAATAACTATGTACAATGATAAGAACACATACCTAGCCAGAAAAACCAGTCAAAAACTAGAAGAACATGAGTTAGTACCATGTGTTTGAGAATCATGTTGTGGGACACAAAAATTCCATGTACGGACACATGGACTTAGAGAAATGTCTACAGAAAAAACAACAGGGATGTTGTGTGAGAACACATTCTCTTTAGACCGCATTCACACCATCTATCCTGCGGATAAAAATCCACCATCCTTATCTAGATCACATGGACTGATATTTTTCCCTTTATTATTCTATATTACTAAATTTTAGGAATAATTACACATTAGTATCCTTTATAGTTAATTTTGAGATACAATATATAATGATCTAATTAAGAATACTCTTTAGGTGAGATCAATATTTGAAGAGTTTGGGGTCAACTACCACCAAAAAATAAAAGATTATTGGTCCAAAAACACTATATACTACTTGAGCGGATCCCCAGGATGTATTTGTCCCTGGGTCCCTTGTACTCTAAGTTGAATACACTAATATACTAGGCTATAGGTCCTTTACCCAGTGAGTGATACCCTTGTATTGTACTAGGGTGTGGTTACACTAAGTATAGAGTGGGAATTACTACATAATACTTTGTAAGGGTTCCATTATTTACACATACCATTTAGATCCTATAGATGCTTGAGGGTGAGGGCCCATAAAAGATACCTACTAAGTAGACCCTCCATAATGGGACAAGGAGTGAGTCCTCCATTCATGAGTGAAATCCTCTATTCACACCAGAGAGTGGGTCCCATATATATATAGAGTGTTATATGTAGATCACACAACATTTTTGGAGCTATACTAATTTACAATGATAAATCCACCTATCATACCAACTGCTGGGTCCATTACCATTCTATTGTGAGGAATCCCTTGATCGCACAAGGACATGGGTCCTCAACCTATCTACTGTATGGAATCTCCCTATCATAGTAGATTGACATTCTTCCATGGGATATTCTTCCCTCTACAATGATATGGATTTTTGGATGTTTATGGTTCATTATCATTACTTATTTGGATAGACGATCTAAATATAGTGTTTTGATGAATTGCCATTGGAGATATAGAAGACACATTGCCTTAAGCCGAGCTGTTTGACAGAGATTCCATTTCTCTCTTGTCTGTGATTCATTATGAGAATATATACATATTTATATTCCATCATTTCTTAGTTTAAGGTTAATATATATATCATGATGTATATTCCTCCCCTTTAGGTTATAGGTTGTCATACTGGGTTATTATATACTCTACCCATCATGGGATTTTACCACTTGTGTCATGTCTTATATAGAAGGTTGAAAGATCATTGGTGATTTCGGTGGATCATAGGGATAGATTAGTGAATATATAATTTATCATGGTTAGGATTGTATATCAAGCATTAGGTTCTCATAACATTCTTTATTCCATCCATTATCATTTTGGGCCATCATTTTTGGTTGGGAGTGTATTTTTTCCATTTTCCATTTTCTTATATTCTTTAATTAAATGATGTATTACAAAGGGATTATTACATGAATGGTTTTACAGAGGATGATACAACAATTTTTTATTCATGTTAACTATTTCATATAGATGGTTCAGTGTGTGTGAATATGGACACTAGGAAGTCACCTACCAATTTTCAGGAATTTTGAGGAGTTTTCACTAGTCCATGGAATGATGGAGGCATGGTTGGGGTTATGATGGGTCAACCATATTCTAGTCTGCTAGGCCATAGTGGGTTGAGTAATTATTTTTTTCCTTACTAACCCAATATATTGATATCTATTTATTATAATCCTTGTTAAGTATAAAATATTTTTTTTAAACCCATAAAATATACGTGACGATATAATAATTCATCATCTCTTCAGTTGAGGATAGGTATTTGTGATTTGTCTATTGTTACCATACGTTATTAATCAACATTTGTTCCAAAAAATAGGTCATTTGGATCACCAATTTAACAAGTACTTACATGTATTAATTATTACAACAACTCTGTCTCTTGCACATTATATGTGATTTTTCCTAGTGAAATGAATTCCATGAATGTATTCAAAATTTAACATTCACATATAATGTCAAACATCAATTTTTAAAAATAAATAACAAAAATTGTTCTCACATTCCTTCTTATAATGGTTTTTCCCTATAATATGTGATTCTTAAATTTTATGTTGTATATTATGATCATTTTTTACTAGAAATTCATAATATTTTTTACCTCAAAAAATATGAACCCGCAAATTTAAGGATCAATGTGTCATCATCATAAATTTTTTAAGAGAAACATAAACTATTTTAGATTTCGATACCATACTAAATTTCAAAAATGTTCTTATATAGGTTATTGAGAAGCTGTTACTTCAACATATCTATTGTGTTTTCAGAGACCATATTTTTTGTGTAGTCTGAATGAGTTATTTTATATCAAGTTATATTTTATAATCCCAATCCTTGTCACCATGTATTTATCTAGATCCAAAGCATCATGTGGAAAAATCTTGCCTCATCATACACTTGAATTCATTGATTATCTGTGATAGTTTGAAGTTATGTAGTTGGAAGGCTATACCATTTCTATTATGGATTAAATTTATAAAAAAATAATATACATTCAAAATAAAAATATAAAATTAGAGGAAAAATGTAATTATAGTATAAGGCACACAATGATATATAAATAAAACCCATTAAATTAAAAAATGAACAGCATTGCAATTCAGTTATATAAAAATTAAAGAGATTAATAAAACTAGTTCGATCAACTATAATAAAATTGTTAAAATAGAAAAGAAATGAAAACAATAATATAATAACTTCGGAATTTCCCTTGAACTATCTACATTGACATTTTGATAATCCCTTATTATCTCACTATCCTATTACTACGACACTAAATACAGTGTATAAACTTCCAACATTGTTCACATATAGGGAATGATTAAAAACCCAAATAGGTTAACATTAATTTTATCAAAAACATAAAACAATATATATGGATATGGGTGAATTCAATATAGGGAATGAAATTAAATTTTAGTATAATTTATTCATATAATAATAGAATATTATTTCCAATTAATATATCACTAGATAAAATTTATAGAAAATATATAAATTTTGTTGGTATCCAGATTCTAATGAAGCCAACATAGAAACAAATAATACATTCTTTGAAATATTTATGAAATCCATGATATGAATATTTCTGTACTAGAAGAATTCCGATTTAGGAAAATTTAAATGTATTCTATTATGGGTTGGAACATTAGGTAAAATTATGCACATATGTATAAATATGAGGGATAAGAAAATTTTGTTCTATCATGGAAAAATATAATGTTGTCTCCAACTCTTATTAGGTTTCACATCAAAAAATTTATAAACTACCCATCATTAAAATTAAAAAAAAATATTCATTATCATAATCCACATATGTTATACTTATATGTCCATATTATAATTTTCACCATATTACCTAACTAGTATACCTAAAAAATTCCTTCCTAAAATCTCAAACCAATATTTTACATAACAAAGATATACTGTTAGGATATCTACACTATAACATTTTATCAACGTCAATGATATATGATTGCATAAAAATAGAATCACTCTATCCAATGTCCCTCACTTAAAACCAAAAATAATAATTCATTAATGAATCACTACAACTAGTGAGATGTGAAACATCACTCCATCAATATTCACAATGTCATTTAAGAAACAATGAAATGATGCGACCCCATTTAGGACTCCAATTTCATGAATATTCAATTACCATTCATTTTCAAAAAAAAATACCTCTACTGAATGAATATGTATTCCATTTTTAATTTCTGTTATGGTTTTATAAACAATCACATAGAAAAGAATTAATGTCTAATCTTTATCAACTCAAATAATGGTTACCTTAATTCACATCCCGGAGAATTTAATCACTTTATATAAAAAGTTGAAAAATTAATGTAAAGATGAAATGAACTACCTATGTAGTATTATTTTATAAATGATAATCTATTATAATTAGTTGATTAACACTAGATAATATTAAATAATTATTATAGAAGAACCACCACGAGTTCAGATTTACTCTTAAGTGATAATGAAATATATATAAAATAAATATTGAAAAAGTTAATAGGATTAGATAATTTCTAGATGTTAAATACATTGAAGGGTTCAATGATTTAACAATAAATCTTAGAGAAAATAGACGTTGAGTGGTTTTAAATGGTTGTACGTCAATACATAGTAATGCTTGACAAAATAAAATTGTATAGGGTATTTAAGTATAAATATTAAAATAGTTAATAATTATAATTTTTTTAATAGAAAATTATATTTGTGGCCACGAGGTTTTTTTTATCCCTCAATATAATATATGATTTCAATTAGACCCTCAATGAGTTTTTTATAAATTAATGGGGGACCCCAAAATATCTTAATACCCCTTCATACCATACTAGGAATAGAATGAACTCTCAAAATCTATCATATTGATTATATAGATTTTTAATTAATAAACTAGCTACTAGACAACACATGACAATAAATTTATCACAAAAAAAATAAGACATATTTCTAGAACATATAAAAATCATTAAAAAATAAGCCTATATCTAAAAAAAATAATTCCATTGGATATATCATTTTTTGGGAAGGGTTTTCTCAAATTAAATAGATTTATATGGGTGCATGTCATTATGATCTCATAAAAATATATTTTCTATTACCCAAATGTAGCCATTAAGAATTGTATGATCGAAATAATGATGTAGATGCTCAAAATACATGAGGGGGGTGAATTGTATACTTTAAAAATTCCTTTGGAATCTTTAAAGTTCGTTATGAATAACTATGTTTTCCTTAACCAAAGGAAAGGGCTATGTTTAACAACATTAAATTTAAGATAATTCACAACACCTCTAATACCAAATGAAAACTTGGAAAGAGATTCTGAAAGTAGGTTCCAGAAATATGGTTTCGGAAATTGAAACTTAACAAAATATTACAAAATGAGATTCTACCTTAAAGTGTATAGAATCTAAATAAAATAGAGTACATGTAAGGAAGTATAAGAAAGTTATGCGTTCCTTATAATACAAAATGAAGCTGAAATAAACGAGTAGAAAAACTACAAGTAACAAGATATAAGTCTTTTAACCCAATGATAAAGGTATCCAACAACATTGGATAAAGGTCCCTTGATTTATACTTTCAAGCAAGTCTGTCTTACCCACACCAGGGTAAGCCCTCGATACAAATATCATAGTGTCTCTGTCTAGCTATCCCCGCAAGCCCTCAAATTCAAGGTAGTTGGCAACCTCTGTCTTCCTCAGCATGGAAGCCCTCTAACTTCAAGGTAGTCGGCACCTCTGTCTTCCTATCCCCAGAAGTCCTCGAATGTAATCACCAACATTCGGAGTCGCACGAAGCAAAAACTGAACGAGTGGTTCATTACGCACAAGGAATGAAAATCTTTCTCTCTCTAGAAATCACCTTAGTAGCGTGTGGTCTCTATATTGATCAACTTCATTGTGTATGAGCTCTTTCAAATGATATCTTATTTATAGGCAACATTCCAACGGCAAACTCCCTCTTCCAACGGTTATATTTTCCATGAAATTCAGAGGGACCTGTACACGTTTAACTTAGCCAACAGTTAGTTTATAACAGAATAGACGAAATTGTTTTATAACAAAACAAGTGTAACAGAATGTACGACACCGTTTAAAATATAACTCAAAAGTTCGGAGTGAAGGTTCAGAGTGTAAACAAAAAAATAATTTTTCGGAGTCTAAAGAAATATGGAGTGTATAAAACAAAGATGATCAGATTCTATATAATAGGTGAATTCGGAATGAGAATTTGGAATGAGAATTCTTCATCAGAATTCGTAATGAGAATTCCTAATCAGAATTCGTAATGAGAATTCATCATCAGAATTCATAATGAGAATTCATCATTAGAATTCGTAATGATAATTCATCATTAGAATTCGTAATGAGAATTCGTTTGTCGAACTTCATAAGGATTCATATCCTGAATCTGGAGTAGAACTTAATCAGAGTTCGTATCCGATGTTCGGAATGAAACATAATCACAGTTCTCATTCTATATTTTGGAGTGATGCTCTATTACAGTTCTTATCCAGAATTCGGATAAAAAATAGAATACTTCATATCAACGTTTCAAACAATTCCGAGAAAATAAAAATGAATCTGAATCTCATACTTAAGAAAAATATGGATGAAAATATGATAAGGATAATTTTTTTTACAAAATAAATTTTCTTTATAAACGAAATTTTCTTTATAAATGTGATTTTCCTTATAAAACCAATTTTCCATATAAAAACGATTTTCCTTATAAAATAAATTTCCCTTGTAAAACTATTTTCCTTATAAAAGCAATTTTCCTTATAAAAGAGATTTTCCTTAAAGAAAGGTGTTTGTGATTTTCAAAACAAGAAGGAATGGAAAAGTCATAAGGAAAACCTTATTGACTCAACAATCTCCCAATTTTTGCAAAGCACAAACATCCCTATGAAAAAGAAAGTCTAGGAAGAAAGAAAAACATTAAGGCTTATCTCTCTTTGCTTTAAGGATATTTATGAATATGACTAACTCCCCCTTAGGCTTTGAAACTCTAAGGATCATATTCTAGATTTCCAGAATGATATTTCATTACGAATTAGAATGTCTTCTTTAATGAGAAACTCCCCCTTAGATAAACTCTATTGGAGTTTGTTTTCTTTTTCACCCTTTGTTAAGATTCTTTTTCCCTTTCATTTGAGTTCTTTTCCTTCTCCCCCTTTGTCATTTTCAAAAAGAATTCGAGGGAATGGAAAATATAACAACGTATATGAAAAATTAGTAGTAACAACAAAAGAAACGAGAAAGTACATATTTTCATTATGTTTGAAAAGCTCAACAACAATGATATTTAGGTACAACAAAAGATCAGATCTGTCTATTTTGGATCTTTTTCCTTCTCCATGAGACCCTTAAGAATAGTATTTATTTTCTTCAAGTCTTTATGTTCATCCTCGGCTTGCTTCTATAAGACTATTATTCTTGCACTTTGAGCTTCAATATTTACTTCCTGGGATTGATGCTTTTCTTCCTGAGCTTTAATCATTTCTTCCTGAGCCTTCAATTTATCTTCAAACTCAATCTGATGATCCCTTTCAAACTTCCAGTTTTGAGAGACAGAATTTTGCTTCCCATTCAGATCTCTGACTTCTTGAATCCAGATGTTTGTAGATTGAGAAGCAATCTTGGGATCCATATCATCTGATAGTCCGAGAGTTTCTAAAGATTTTTCCTTGTCGAAGCAACCCTTTGAATCCAGAAACACATGAGAGGGATCATATGAATGCTTATAATTCTTAACATAAGACATAAAGGACAACTTATCCCTTCCATATTCCTTAAGAAAAGAGAATGTTTCAGAGAACTATATAAGAAAATCTGAATACACATCATCTTTATTCCCAGGTTTTGACACCGCAACATCTTCCCATCCATTAAGCGTAATATTATTGGAAATAAGAGAGTCATACTTGTTGAAGAAGTCAGGATGAACCAACCTTTCTCTATATACCATCCACTTCGAAATCGTCTTAGAGGAATACATGTCTTGAGAATCTACTTCCATAGGCATTCGGATCTGAAGACCTCTGAGAAGTTCGGAACTGAGAAATCTGAAGTTTAGAACTGTTTTAAAACGGAGAGGCAGAGCTTCGAGATGCTGGAGCTTGAAAACTGATGTGGGACAACCATTTGGGGTCCTCTTTATATAAGCAACGAGAGAACGGTTCAACTTCCACGGTTGATCGAACAGTTGTGACAAGATGAGATCCGATCGGAAGGTCGAAACCAATTCTATAAAAAATTTGAATCCTATCTTTTGAGGTTTTCATTAAAACAAATAATTAAGAAAAATATAATCCAAAAACAAAATGTAAGAAAATTCCAGCAAGTAAAGTATGACTACGAAAACTTGAGTAAGGAAATCATACCTTTCAAATTGGCATAGGAGGATTATTCGTAATGGGTAATATGAAAATGACTACGAAAAATCTTTATTATGAAAAGACATAGTTCACAAAACTCACTACGGAAAACAAACTCAGTACGGAAAACTCAGTACGAAAATTTCATTACAAAATTTGAAAACGAGAAACACTTTATGAAATATTAGTTACGAAAATCCCGTTATGAAAATACAAGTATGAAATTTACCATTCTAGAAGTTTTTAATACGAAAATTTCTGTTCTGGAAAATTTTAGTTCCGAAAATTCCCATTCCAGAATTTTAGTTCCGAAAGGTTTGAAAAACTAAATTTGAAATAAAAATTTAGTTACTCTAACAATCAAATGTACTCCCCCTATGAAAAGTATTTTATTGCTGTAAGGAGACTTTTTCCACAGAAATTTAATTAAGAAGGATTACCTTACGGATATCATTCCTAACTTCTGTTTAATGTATTCAAATCTATTAGAAGGTAATGATTTTGTGAAAATATCAGCAAGTTGATCTTGTGTTCCGATAAACTGAAGAATAATATCTCCTTTAAGTATGTGACCCCTAAGAAAGTGATGCCTAATACATATGTATTTTGCACGAGAGTGATGTGCAGGGTTCTTACTTAGGGCAATAACACTTGTGTAATCCCAAAAAATTTGAGTTTTAGTAAAAATCAAGCCATAGTCTGTGAGTGTCTATTTCATCCACAACACGTGAGCACAACAATTTCCAACTGCTATATATTCAACTTCAGCAATGGAGAGTGCTACAGAATTTTTCTTCTTGCAAGACCAACAAACTAATGAATCTCCTAAGAAATGACAAGTTCCGGATGTACTCTTTCTATCCATTCTACATCCACCAAATTCATCATCAGAAAAGATTTTTAGAACAAAATGGTTTCCAGAAGTATAAAATAATCCTAGATCCATGGTTCCCTTAAAGTAGTGAAAAATTATTTTTACTCCCTTTAAGTGAGAATCCTTAGGATTGGATTGATATCTTTCACATAAGCATACTGAGAACATTAAGTCTGGTTGACTAGTTGTTAAGTAAATTAAACTTCCTATCACACCTCTAAAAGATTCTTGATCTATTGGTTTCCTAACTTCATCAAGATCTAAAGAGTTTGAGGTACCAATGGGAGTACTTATACTCATAGTGTTGCCATAACCATACTTTTTGAGAAGATCTTTAATTTAATTATATTGAGATATGTAGGTTCCTTCTCGTTTTTGAGAAATTTGAAAACCAAGGAAAAAATTTAACTCACCCATCATTCTCATTTCAAACTCAGATTTCATTACACTTGCAAAAGAGTCGGTCAATGATTGCTGAGTTGAACCAAATATGATGTTATCAACATAAATTTGAACAATCAAAACATTTTTCATACCTTTATTTATAAAAGGGTTGGATCTTCATTTCCCTTAACATAGTTATTTTGAAGCAAAAATCCGGTGAGTTTATCATACCATGCTCGTGGGGCTTGTTTAAGGCCATACAGAGCTTCGGTAAGTCTAAAAACAAAATCAGGATATTTTGTATCTTCAAATCCAGGAGGTTGTTCAACAAAAACATCCTCTTGAAAATAATCATTAATAAAATCACATTTCACATCCATTTGATAATGTTTAAAATTAAAGAAAGCTGCAAAGGCAAGTAGAATATGGATAGATTTAAGTCTGACTACTGGAGCATAGGTTTCTTCATAGTCTATTCTCTCTTGCTAATTATAGCCTTTTGCAACAAGTATAGCTTTATTTCTTACTATGAATCCATTTTCATTACACTTATTTCTAAAAACCCATTTTACTCCAATAACATAAGTTTCCTTAGGTCTTTCAACCATGGTCCAGACTTTATTCCTTTCAAATTCATTTAGTTAATCTTGCATGGCTTTGATCCAATCATCATCACCTAGGGATTCATCAGTGCTTTTAGGTTCTAATTGGGAATGAAATGCTAGATGTTCTACTTCATTTCATAAGGAACTACTAGTCCTTACAGGTTGATTTACATCACCAATGATACTATCACAGGGATGATTCTTAAGAAACACCCGATTTGGGTTTTGAAAAGCCTGTTCATCAACATAGGGTAGAAATTATTCTTGGGTAAATGTTTCAGGAATATCTTCTTGAACATTATCCTTATCAGAAGGTTCATCTATCAAAGTTTGACAATGAGTTTTTGAAAACACATCTGAGGATGTAGGCTGGGATGTTTTAAAAACAAAAGGATCAGACTCATCAAATTTTACATGTACTGTTTCTTCAACAGTATAGGTATTTTTTTTAAAAACTCTATAAGCCTTAGAAGTTGTGGAATAACCTTAGAAAATTCCATCATCAGATTTTGGTGCGAATTTATGTAGGTTATCTTTAGTATTAAAAATAAATACTTTTCAACCCAAAACCTTGAGGTAGGATAGTCTTGGTTTTCTACCATTCCATAACTCATAAGGAGTTAAATTAAGAAAAGGTCTAATCAAAACTCCATTTATAGTATAGCAAGCAGTACTTACAGCTTCAGCCCAGAAATGTCTAGCTATAGAATATTCACTCAACATGGTTCTCGTTATCTCTTGAATAATTATATTTCTTCTCTCAACTACACCATTTTGTTGACGATTTCTAGGTGCTGAGAAATTGTGAGTAATACCATTTTTACTACAAAAAGTTTCAAAATCAGAATTTTTAAATTCACCTCCATGATCACTATGAATAGTTCTCAATGGAAGGTTTTTCTCATTTTTTACTTGGGCTCTAAAACATTTGAAATAAGAAAAATCTTCATACTTATTTTCTAGAAAATAAACCCAAGTAAATCTAGTGTAATCGTCAACTAAAACAAAAATATAGTATTTTCCTCCAATACTTCCAGTTTGAGTTGGACCGAAATGATCAATGTGGACTAACTGTAATGCATCGGTTGTTGAGAATTCAACGATTGATTTAAAAATAGATTTATGTTGATTGCCATATTGACAAGGATCACAAACTTTAGAAGAATCAAATCTAAGCTCTGGTAGATCCTTAACTAGTTTCTTCTTAGAGAGTTTACATAGGTTCCGAAGGTTACATTGACCAAGTATTATATTCCATAACTAGGAATGAACTTCCATTGCACTTAGGCAAGGTAAATATTGTCTTTTAAGGTCTTATAAGTTCAAATTGTAAACATTATCTTGCCTATTGGATGAGAGAATAAATTCTTCCTTGGAATTGTGAACTAAGCACTTATCATTCCTAAAATTCACAAGGTAACCTTCATCACATAACTGACTTATGCTAATGAGGTTGTGCTTAAGACCCTTAAAAAAGAACATTTGAAATCAAGGTTTTACCGAGAAGAACAATGTTACCAATACCAACAATCTCTCCCTTAGCATTATCTTTGAAAGTTACCTTTCCACCTTTCGTTTTGATAATCTTTTCAAAATAGATTTTTTTACCAGTCATGTGCCGGGAACATCCACTATCCATGTACCATTTATTGTTTCTAATACTCTCTTTATTTTCCTGAAATCAAGAAGAGAATTAGACTTTCAGAATCTAAACTTGTTTGGATCCGAGATTACCAGATAACAAAAGTTTAGGAACTCACACCTTCTTAGAAAAGTAAGATTTGTGAAATCCTAAGGATTGGGTTTTGTCTAAGGAATGAGTCATTGCCCAGAGACCACCACATTGACACTTGGTACAAACTAGGGCGCTTTGAGGAAGAAAATAATGGTTACTAAAAATTGGTTTTGCATGGGTATAACCAAATCCGGATTTATTTCTTAAAGGTCGTATTTGGAAATACATTTTATCAAAATTTTCATTACCATGGTTAAAGATTGATAAACACTTATTTAAGGAAAAAATATCATACTTGAGTTTTATAACCAAGTTTTTTTCCTCAAAATCATTAGTTTTAGTTCTAGAGCTAGGCTAGAAAATATTTTTCATTTAAATTACTTTTTCTAATTCTTTAGAATGTTTTTTCTTCTCAGAACTTACTTCCTCAAGATTTTTTGAAATACTTTCAAAATCAGAATTTGTCCTATCAAGATCCTTAGAAAGATCTGATATCTCTATTGTATGAATAGAATTCCTAGAGTTTTCCTTATCAAGTTTTTTATTGAGTTTATAATTCTCAATATCAAGAAGTTCAGCAATCCTAGTGACTTCTTCATAAGTAGGTAATGTATTATCTTCATCAGAAGAGGATTCTTCATCAGAATAGTTATAATACTTACTATCATTAGAATTAAACGAAACATTGGTCAATGAATCAGAATTTCATACCATAGCCATAAAAAAATGATTATCAATATGTAATCTGGCTATAAGACCAAGATTCTTTTGTCCTGAATATTTGTAATCATAAGATTTATCTGAAGAATCACCACCACTGGCACTCCAGGTATCATTAGCTTTCAAAACATTCTTAGCTTTGGCTTTATAATACTTCATTCTATTCCAGTCTGAATGTCTTTCTTTCCTTTATTTCTTTTTTAGCAAAGGGCAATCTAGTCTAATATGTCCAGCTCTCTTGCATTTATAACAAGTGACTTCTCCATCATTTCTATCTTTCCTTTCCTTTTTATTATACTTGGATTGGAAATTTCTCGGGCCAGCTATATTTTTCATCCTTCGAGCAAGATTTGCGAATTCATTTTCTGATATTTCACTCTTACTAGAATCTGACCGAACTACCATCTTCTTATACTTGGATCTGGTTACTCTCTCAGGAGTCTTAGCTTTCATATGATTTGATATTGTTGTAAAATCAACAGTACCATTTCCATTTTTCTTTTTGATGTTGTCAACATCTCTGTTCATTCTGGTTTCATGTTGGAGAAGAGTTACAAATAACTCATCAAGAGTAATTTGAGTGACCTTGCTATTCTCATCTATAGAAGTTATTTTGGATTCCCACTCATTGGGAATAATATCAATTATATTATCCACAAGTGCTTCATCATCTAATCCTTTCTCTCCCATAGACTGTAGGCTGTTGACTATAGTCATAAATCTCTGTTGAACTTTACAGATTGGTTCTCCGTAAAGAAAATTGAAGCCATGATATTCAGCTCTAAGAATAGCTCTCCTAGTCTCAATCACATTAGAAGTTCCAAAGTGTGTAACCTCTAACTTCTTCCAGATATAATTAGATGCTTCACAAGAAGAAATTCGGCTATATATATTTCTGGTCATTGAACACAGAAGATTATTGCGTACCTTATAATTGAGTTGATACTCTTGCCTTTCCTGGTTAGTAAAAGTTCTAAATTCCTTATCAGGAATTTTATAATCACCAGTAAGCATAACAAAATTGCCTACTCCAGTATTGATAACGAAATTCTTCATTCGATCTCTATATTACTCATAATCATTACCATCAAAGATTTGTGGTCTTATAGGATTTATATTATCAATAGAACCAACATTAATTCCTGCCATACTTATAAACCTTCGGCACATAAACTTGTTAGTAGAAAAAGTTCTTAATAACAAAGTTCGGAATGAGAAAGTTCAGAATGGAAAAGTTTGGAATGGGAAAGTGAGTAAGAAAAACTTATACGTGAGTACAAGTATTTCAGAGACCTCCTCTGATACCAATTGTAGGATCAATATAATGATGTAGATGCTCAATATACAATAGGGGGGTGAATTGTACACTTTAAAATTTTCTTTGGAATCTATAAAGTTAGTTATGAATAACTATGATTTCCTTAAGAAAAGGAAAGGGCTAAGTTTAACAAAGTTAAACTTAAGCAAATTAACAACACCTCTAATACCAAATGAAAACTTGGAATGAGATTCCGAAAGTAGGTTCCGGAAATATGGTTCCAGAAATTGAAACTTAACAAAAGATTACAAAATGAGATTCTACCTTAAAGCGTATAGAATCTAAATAAAACAGAGTACACGTAAGGAAGTATAAGAAACTTATACTTTCCTTATAATACGAAATTCAGAAGAAATAAATGAGTAGTAAAACTACAAGTAACAAGATATAAGTCTTTTAACCCAAAGAGAATGGTATCCAACAACCTTGGATAAAGGTCGCTTGATTTATACTTTCAAGCAAGTCTGTCTTACCCACACCAGGGTAAGCCCTCGATATGAATATCGGAGTGTCTCTGTCTTTCTATCCCCACAATCCCTCAACATCAAGGTAGTTGTTAACGTCTGTCTTTCTCAGCAAGGAAGCCCTCGAACTTCAAGGTAGTCCGCACCTCTGTCATCCTATCCTCGGAAGTCCTCGAAAGTAATCACCAAAATTCGGAGTCGCACGAAGCAAAAACTGAACGAGCGGTTCAGTATGTACAAGGAATGAAAATTTCTCTCTCTCTAGAAATCACCTTAGCAGTGTGTGGTGTCTATATTGATCAACTTCATTGTGTATGAACTCTTTCAAATGAGATCCTATTTATAGGAAAATTTCCAACGGTCAACTCCCTCTTCCAACGGTCATATTTTCCATGAAATTCGGAGGGACCTGTACACGTGTAACTTTGCCAACAGTCAGTTTATAACAGAATAGATGACATCATTTTATAACAAAACAAGTGTAACAAAATGTACGACATCATCTAAAATCTAAATCAAAAGTTCGGAGTGATGGTTCAGAGTGTAAACAAAAAAATAATTTTTCAGAGTCTAAAAAAATACGGAGTGTATAAAAAAAGATGATCAGATTATGTTTAATAGGTGAATTCGGAATGAGAATTCAGAATCAGAATTCATCATCAGAATTCCTAATGAGAATTCCTCATCAGAATTTGTTATGAGAATTCATCATCAGAATTCGTAATGAGAATTCATCATTAGAATTCTTAATTAGAATTCACCTTTAGAATTCGTAATGAGAATTTGTTTGTCGAACTTCATAAGGATTCGTATCCTCAATCTGGAGTAGAACTTAATCAGAGTTCGTATCCGGAGTTCGGAAGGAATCTTTATCACAGTTCCCATTCTGGATTTCAGAGTGAAGCTTTATTACAGTTATTATCCATAATTCGGATAAAAAAACAGAATACTTCATATCAACGTTTCAAACAATTCTGAGAAAATAGAAATGAATCTTAATCTCATACTTAAGAAAAATCTGGATGAAAATATGATAAGGATAATTTTTCTTACAAAATTAATTTTCCTTATAAAAGAAATTTTCCTTATAAAAGAAATTTTCCTTATAAAAGAAATTTTCCTTATAAAAGAAATTTTCCTTATAAAAGCTATTTTCTTTATAAAATCAATTTTCCTTATAAAAGCGATTTTCCTTATAAAAGCAATTTTCCTTATAAAAGCAATTTTCCTTCAAGAAAGGTGATTGTGATTTTCAAAACAAGAAGTAATGGAAAAGTCATAAGGAAAACCATATTGAGTCAACAATAATTTCTCATAAAAAATAATTTTATTTGAATCGCATATAATTCCTGATTCTATGTCTCTAAAAAAACACATTCATGATACACACCTGATCTCCATAAGAACCCCTTATATGAAACCACTCATTAAAATAGATTAAAATCATCATTCAATAAAGAAATTAAGTAAATTATTAAGACACATTTCATCATATATAATCAAAAGGGAAAATGTGATCCAATGATACCCAATTTTTATTTCCTATGAATACATGTACAACCAATGTACACCAACAAAAAACTATATACTATAAAAATAATGATGCTCTAAACCTATAGTTAATTCTAATCGACAAACAATATATTATGATATTCAAATATTCAACATACCTTGGATTATATATAACATTAATAATATATATATACAACTAATAATCACATGAAAATATCTATCCAATTATTTTCCACCAATATTAAATATCCCCATTTTTTGAAAAAGACAATTTAAACAATTCTACAATTTCCAATTATCTAGTAAAAATAAATTTATATAATAGTTTCATAATAATACACATATATGGGAATAATTCATTAATTATGTCTTCTTTTGACTTTCTTGTAATATTCTAAATTACTAATATAATTCTATATCATTAATTTCATGATGTCCTAATTTTGCAAGGAAAACATCTAAAAATAGGTATTGAAAAAATCATACCATGTTCCATGTATATGATAAATTATATTATTTGGATTAAAATATTAGTCCATAATCATAATAGGTATATGTCCACCTACAACACCCTATCCCATGGGTCGCTAAAAGATACACAGTCTCGGTTGGTCAAACAGTATGAAGTGCACCTCCCCTTATGAGAGAGGCCTCAGACTATTAGAGATGGTCTAAAGTAATACCATTGGGATATTATACCATCATTATTAGAGAAACGTTTTTGTATCATAACTGATTAATATATTAAGAAAAATAAAATAATAGTTAATAGTGGTTGTAAATCTTCCAAAATATATATATATATAAATTGTAATAAAATATCAAATATAAAACGTTGATTATATCATCAGACTATATAATGTGTGAGGCAATACATGATGATATAAATATAATACAATACATGTTAAAAATTTAAAAATAGAGAAAATTGATCATCTCCAGATAACATCATGAGCCATAGCTCTGTCATATAATCCCCTTTTCCAATGAGAAATCAGTCATGAATTATATAGTGGGGGAACTCCTTGATCCATACATACATCCATGATGATGGTTTGGGTACCCAATGTCAACAAAAATAGGGTTTTGGATAACACTCAATAGGCCACCACCAATAGATTCTATAACTATTTCAGTCTATTTATATAAGATGGTGATGTGAGAATGGTGTAATGGGAATAATGTAAACACAATATTTCCATATTAACCTAGAACATTTTAAATATAAAACAATAATTAGAGATAAAATTCATGGATGATAAATTTATCATCTACATCCAAAAATGAGTAATCAAGTGCCAGACACTCAGGGGTAGACCCTATGTATATTAATTTTTAGAGAATAAAATATATTATTGAACCAAATAATATAAATTTCCATGGAGTCTTATATAATCCATGATCCTTGTAGTTTAATGTTCCATAGAATGAAAATTAATACTAGATCTGTGGAATAGAAATGTGCATTCCATTCATACCATTTATTTGATCCATACCAATCAATCCATATTCAGCATGATCATATTAGTAAAACAAGGGAAATTAATTAACTATTACCTTTATCATTTAACCCATTTCATAATACATTTCAAATTCATAAACAATCCATGAGTTCAACTATATAATACCACATTTTTCATTTAAACCATTTAACCACATTAAAAACATGTAAACACATGGAAATGATCCATAATACATCTCCAAATTATTAATATATTACATTATGTATCCCTCTAGAAATGGTGAGATCACACAACCCAATGGGGTGGTAAATCATAGTAAGATACATGAACACTCACACAACAGTTGTTCAAGATGAGTTTGACCAACTCCAACCATCAGAGGGTGCGATGTGGGAATCCTAACATGGTTCCATTAATATAATCAAGTTATTTAATTAATTTTGGATCAAAACATAGATTTTTAGGCATTCTGTAAAATATCAATTATCTATAAACAACTATACAATGATGTAAATGTTATATAACACATTAAATATTTATGTGGTAGAATAATCATTAGGTAACTACTCAATGATTGATCCACATAGGAAAAAAATTGAATAAAATTGAATACCATCAAAATATGTCATGTTAGTATTCATGAATGTAAAATATCTATTTTGAATAAGGAAAATTAAATGACCGTTAGTACTAATGAACATACCAAGATGAATAAAATAATTCCAAAGACTCATTATTCCGTGGACCGGTGATGAAATGATAAAAATTCCAATGAAATTGGGGTGTGGATTCTCAAAAAGGTGAAAAAGAACCCCTAGCCTACTAGAATAAATAATGATGATATTTGGTTGAAAATATAAAAATTTATTTGTGAAATGGTAATTTTATACAAATTTTTTTTTGTAACACGATTTTCATTCAAGGTTGTACAAATCCTGAACAAGCTGTTGTCCCTTCAATATCCATGTAGGGATATTACACGGTTTATGTTCAAGTTATTTGAATTTTATCACAAATCATTCATATTTTCTCTAATTAAAATTATAAACACCCAACATGGTTGTGCCGTCTACCTTGACAAATTTAATAAATACCTATGATCCAATTATAATATTTAAACACCTTGGATGATTTTCAGAATCCAGGAGACATTTTTAGTGTGGTTTCTTGTAACCTTTTGGTATAGTTGATAGTTCCATAAACAGAGCCTCTTGGATCCGATCATCCCCTTGGCACCCCCAAAACTATGGTGACATTATTATGCATTCATTATAAGAGAAAAACAAGGAAATAAAATAATATTTAATATATATATTCCTCATATAAAGACAATGGATCTTAAAATTTCTACAATCTTTGAAAAATAATCACAGAGATTCATTTATGATGGTAGTTATGAATTTTATTATTTTTCCAGCCACTATGCATAATCTTCTACTTCTATCGCCAAGGTCATTTCAGGATCATTATTGTTATTAAAGTTAACACAAATTAATGGAAGTATCCTAAATCATAAATAATTTATTCTAGAAGACATTAAATGTATATGATGTTCCTAGATGAATGCTTTAACCTGTTACTCAACATCATCTGGATGAAGTGTATGAGATGCGTTTAATAGATAACAATGTAGATGAGATATATGGAAGTCATTAGGAATATATTAGTACATCTAATGTATCTAAAAATGATAGGCTATCAGCCTAACTGTCTCTATAATCTCACAAGTCCTTACATATAATGGATTAATGTTAACATGTATTTGAATACGTATATTCCCTTGTTGTTGAGAGAAAAGTTAAAATAATAAATCCCCAACCTTCAACTCTAAAGTCCATTGAAGGAAATATGTGCAATGATTATTTCTAGGAATTTATGTATCCATCAATTTTGAATTATTATGAATATAATATAATGTATCTTAAACAAGTCATTGTTCATGTAGGGAAACATCCCGTACCTCTAGCCAGCTGAGAGGTGATTGGAATGGCCTACCAAAAGATGGTTCATAATGGGGAAACTCTATCATTTTATAATAGATATTATCTTATATGAATTTAAATGTTAGTATATTCCTCCCCTATGAGCCCCCAAAATCAATGATTTATTCTCAAAGGATGTAATATATAACCTATGATCTGAGCTCCAACTAGTCATCTTTCAGATAATGGTTTTTTGTGTTCAAAATCCCTTATACACCCAATATCGTCTATAATGATATAAAAAATGAGATGTTGAAAACTTGTACCAATTAGATACAATTGTATCAAAATCAACATGATGGTAAATAAATTCATATATATTAATCCATTCAATATCATTAATTGATAAAGTATATTTAATCCATATGAAGTGGGAGAATATGGTTTTTATATCCCAAAAAACCATAAGAAATCACTATATCATTCTGACCTTGGCTACGTAGTCATGAAATCCATTAAAAAATATAATTTCCACACAGGAATGGATAAATGTTGTATGATTCCATTGGTCATTTTATTTCCTCCATCAACTATTGAAAATGGGGACACACAGTGAAAACACCTAATATTTTTGGTTTCATAAATGGCCACCATTATCGGCATCAAAAATCTGGATCCATCTTGATATCCTTTGGAAGTAATTACATATATAATGTAACACCCGAGATTTTTATGAGTAATATTTTGTTTTTATATAATCAAAGGAATTTTTTTCTACACAAAACTTTCTTGGCTTGCTTTACACGCAATCGCGACCTTCCTCGATAGCTTGCGTCGTACGCAATACCGAGTTTCACTAAACAACAATATGCTATTAAAACTAGCCGTTATGAATAGTAATAACCACTTTTCGAAATTTTATAAATTTTATTTTTCAAAATGGGCTTCATTTTTGGACTCAGAATATCGAAATTAGCCTAGGGTGAAATTTTGGTATTTTTCTGAAAACTTTCAATTTTTGATGAATAGTGAAACCACTAAGTGGTAGGTTAAAAACTGAATTTTGCATAAAACTTAATTTTACCGCTTCTGTGAATGGAATTTCAAAAATCCGACAGACACGGTTGATATCAGTAAGTAAAATGTGGTTCAATGAGATAAAAATAATTTTTTGGTGAATAGTAACTTTTTACTTTTTTTACCGCGGTTAATAGTAAATAGGGTAACTAAGGGTAAATATGATATTACTATTACCCTAACACATGTCCTAATTCTATTGTACAAGTTTAATTCGACCAAAAACAAACTTAGGAATAAAATATGACCATTTAGGCCCACTTGGATTAGATTAGGACATTTATTATTAATTTATTTAAAGAAGGGTTAAAATAGTTAAAATCAAAGTTTAATAAGTACATCATTTTTAATATGGGGTTATACATAAGATAAATTCGATTGTAAATATTCATTATGAAGTTAAAATGATTTCCTACATGATTGTATTTTATTTGTAATTTTTAGACATCAAATAATTTAATTTATTTATGACACAAAGATGATGCAGTAATTATCTTATTAATGAAATATTGACATAATTGATAATATAAATACCAAAATAAATGTAATTTAAAACTTTTTATGAATTCCACTAATTTTATAGGTTACTATGATATAATAGTGTTGATTTAATCAACTTGTTTCGAACATATAAGTCTGTTATGACTTTCACAAAAATCATATATCAAATAGTGTCAAAATTGACACAAAATAGTTTTTAAATAAAATAAAATATTATTAATTGTTATTTTATTCCTAAAAATCTATGGTTCGGCCAAATGACTTAGATAAGGATATATATATTAATAATAAACAATTTGGGGTTCGTTTGGCATGTTATAGTAAGTTTATTAACCATATAGTGAAAGAAAACAAAAAGACACGGTAAAAGTTAAATTATTTAACTTAGAGTTAAATCTAATTGATAAGGTTAAAATAATAATCTAAACTTGTCTAAATCCTATTGGTTGATAGGATTTCGACCCATCCCCACTTTAGCTTCGAAATAATACCCTTTGGAACCATTATAAACCCATTTTGACTTTAATATAAAATAATATTTTGAGATATTCCTAAGGTGCCCCTCTCCTCACTTATAAAAGGGAACCTCCTCCCCCTCCTCCTCACACCAAATTGAGCACTCAAGCTCGGCCAACCCCTGCCATTTTCTCCCTCCACTCCCCTAGAATAATCCTAGAGGTCCTGGTCTTCTTTAAATACCAATCTTAGTTTCCTAAGTGGAGGATTCAAAGAAGCGTTCCAAAGAAGAGGTAATATCCATTACCGATCTTTTCAATTTCTTTCTTCTTCAACTTCTTCTTCTTTAGTTGTTTCATGATAAAGTAATAACATCAACATTACTTACATACTGATATGTTATTATAAATATGAAACAACCCTAATTCACCTTCTATCCATCCTACGGAAAAATGAAATCACCGGGCGTGCGTACGTACGGAATACCGTCTCCACGCCGTGGTGTAATCTATTTTCCACCATCACTTTACAAGGATGGGTATAATGGTGTAATGAGTAACTATTTATGATTATTATAAAGTAATATTTATACTGAAATAATATATATACACTCCAATACAATTACACGATCATAGGAACGATATCATCACTCGTGCGTACGTACGGAATACCGTCTCCACGATGTGATGTGACTCGTTCTACATGATCATCATTACATAGTGATTATATAAATGAATTGAATGAATAAATATGATATATGTTACACTAATACCATTATGGATATAAGGTATCTATAACCTTAAATGAAGAATAAGAATGTATTCGGCAAAACACGCATAAGAACAAAAGGCAATAAAGACCCGAGTAACAAGTAACAATGAAATATTACTAACAAGAAGCTAAGAATATGACCATATATGATATAATATCAATATGTATGATTCTGGAATAAGTCAATAACATGATTTAAATCATTATACAGGAGGTTCGGACACTTACAAAGCAAGTCGGACCTAAGGTAAGGGGAAATATCACAATCTCATTTTTATCCGAGATTGTTTATACTTTGGAATTTACTGGGGTGTATTTTATCATCCACATCCATGCTTCATCAATATGACATATTTATATCATTATAAAAAAGTTTATATCCAATTTTACCCTTCGGTGAGTTTTTAGTAAAAGATATGAAAGGAATCTTTTGTCGTTTTTCGTACGAGGTACTTTTTGACTTTTCCGAAAAAAGTGCGAAGAATGTTTTTTTAACTTATACGGCATGAATGGATTTTACAGTTTTATAAAGCCTTATTTTCATAAATATTCCTCCAAAATATTTCATGACTTTTTTCAATAAAATATATTTCTTTTAAAATTTCATGACGTTTTGTGAAAATAAATTGATTTTGAAGCAGAACAAATATTTTCCTCAAGAATGGAGTTCAAGTGTTTTATCAAAAATTATTTTCCATATAAGATTTTAAAGGGTTATTTTTGTATACCTATTATTACATTGATTTGATTATGTTGTGATGGAATTATTTTTATGAATTCCTTTATCTTATATGAATTGTTTTATGATGTCATGTTGTTTAAGAATCCCATTTCTACTACATGGGTTATGTAATGATGTATGGTTTATGATTATGTGGCACACATAAGAATGGTATCATTATTAGATGTGTGGGACCTATATCTCCTTCCAATGCATTGGGTAAAGATTTTATATCTCATGAGATAGACATGGCTGGAACGGAAGGTTATTTCGGTTCAGTGATACGGGACTGAAACGAGGAGTGAACTCGGTTCAGAAAGGGACTTTGTCCACTAAGATAGTCTTGGCAATGAGTCGTGACTAACAAGAAATGATTTTCCATGATTATGTGTGCATTCCACAAAGTTTCAAGTTTTATGTTATGATTATGGGGATCTCATTTTCACTTCTATGATTTATTCCATGATAAGATATTATGATCTCTTTTGCAGGTTTAAATTTTCAAAAAGATATGATATGATTTTTATTTCCTTTATTTGCCCTTGCTGAGCATTTGAGCTCACGCTTTTATGTTTTCTTTTCCCCAGGTTAGGAAGATGGATATTAAGTAGAGTATGCTAAAAGGGACCCTAGATATGATGAAATAAATGGGAGACACTATAGAAGATTTATGAACCAGTTGTTTATGTTTCCCAGTTTCTAAAGACACTATACCTATACGGTCCTTTGTGGTTTTGTCATATTCTGTAATAACTGTGCTTCAATTTTGAAGTATTAACAATGTATGTAAAATATGGGTCGTTATAGTTGGTATCAGAGGAAAGGTATAGTCAACCTTTGGAAACTAGGATGTGAAAGCCCTAGTAAGAACCCTAAGGATAAGTCTAAGCATAGAACACAATCTTAGTGTTTTAGAAATGTCTTTGAATAACCTAGGATAACACCTTAAGCATGAAGATTTTATTCTTTAATTATGTGGTTTTCCTATTATAATTAGTGTTTCTCACACTATTCTTCTTGGTTTTAGTCAATGGCTGGAACCCGAAGGAACCGTATTAATGCGGAATGCGATGGGAAATGCAATGATTGTCCCCCTGAGAAACCAAACGATATGGGAGCTGGAATGAAAAATCTTGTAGCCATGATCACACAACTTTCTCAAGCTATGAATCATGCAGGACTTCCAAACGAGCAAAGGAAGGAGCAACATTCTGTTGAATCCTTCATGAGGCAGCATCCACCTTCTTTCAGCGGGTCTACTGATCCATTAGTTGCTGAACAATGGATTAGTACTACTAAAAAGATATTTTCAGTTCTTCAATGTTCTGAGCATGATAAAGTCGTCCTAGCCGTGTATCGTTTGGAAGGAGATGCTGATCAATGGTGGAATGGGACGAGTTCAAGAACTTATTTTTCAATAAATACTTCCCTCGTATTCTCCGAACAAAGATGGAGAAAGAGTTCCTTGAACTGAAGCAAAGGGATGATGAATCTGTTAGTATCTATGAAGCAAATTTTACAAGACATGCAAGGTACGCTTCTGGTATTATTATCCAACCTGAGAGTGAGATCGATCGATTCTTTAGTGGCTTAAAACCAAGTCTTCGAAGGGTGTTAGCCATAAGGGACTTCAATAGCTACGAGGAAATCGTTCGATGTGCTCTCAAAGTCGAGATGGAGATTGGAGTAACCCATCAGTCACATGGGTTTGATAAGAAGAGGAAGATGGAATTCAAAGAAAAATCTAAAGAGCACATGGAAAAGAAGATGAGCTTTTCCTTATGCTCAAAGTGTGGAAAGAAACATGGAGGGAGTTGTCTTAAAGGGACAAGTAAATGTTTTAAATGTGGAAAGGATGGTCATCGGGCATTTGAATGTCGCGATAATGGGAAGAAGATGTCTAATTATGCAAACAAAGGAAGGGATACACAGAATGAACCTACTACACTTCAATGTTTCAAGTGAAAGGAGATGGGGTATTATGCCAATCAATGCCCAAATCCAAGGGTTGATGATTATGGTCGACGTCAACAAAATCTTAAGGCTAAAGACAGAGGAAAGTCACATGCAATTTCTATCAGCGATGTGGAGTACGATAACGAAGTGGTGAAAGGTACACTTACCGTCCACTTAATGTAACAAATGTTTTATTTGATTCTGGATCCACCCACTCTTTTATTTCTAAAGAATTTTCTAAGGGTATCACCGTATTACCTCAACAATTAGATGTTGCGTTAGCTGTGACAACACCTAATGGCACAACAGTCGCATCAAAAGTTTATAATTCTTCTCCGATCGAAGTTTGTGGGAAAGTGCTTCCTGCAAATCTTGTGATCCTTCCTTTAGTGGAATTTGATGTGATTCTTGGCATGGATTGGCTTTCTCTACATGGAGCTCATATCAATTTCCAAAGAAGGTAAGTCACATTTCATATTCCAGATCAATCTACGATCGTATACCAATGCAAGGATGAACATAACCTTCCAGTGGAAATTTCTTCCATCTTATGGGTATTGATTCCACTAAATTAAGGTTATTTATCTCAAATGGTTGGTGAGAAACTCACGATTAAGAATATGCCCATTGTTCGGGAGATTGATGATGTCTTTCCAGAGGAATTACCGGGTCTTCCACCAAATCGTGAAGTTGAGTTTTCAATAGAACTCGTACCGGGCGCTTTGCCAATTTCAAAGACACCTAATAGAATGGCCCCAATTGAGTTGCAGGAATTGAAGAAGCAACTCCAAGAGAATCTTGATAAGGGATTCATACTCCCTAGTGCATCACCTTGGGGAGCACCTGTTCTATTTGTTAAGAAGAAAGATGGATCAATGAGACTCTGCATTGATTATCGAGAACTTAACAAGATCACTATCAAGAACAAATATCATATCCCACGCATTGATGACTTATTTGACCAACTACGCGGAGCTCAATACTTTTCCAAAATTGATCTTCGTTCATGGTATCATCAATTAACGGTCAAAATGGAGGATATACCAAAGACGGCTTTCCGTAAAAGGTATGGACACTATGAATTTATAGTGATGCCATTTGGTATTACTAATGCCCCTGCTATCTTCATGGATCTAATGAATAGAGTCTTTAGAGTCTATCTTGATCAATTTGTGGTAGTCTTTATAGACGATATTCTTGTCTATTCAAAGAGCAAGGAAGAGCATGAAGATCACTTGAGAATTATATTGAAGACCCTGAGAAAGGAGAAGCTTTATGCCAAATTTACCAAGTGTGAATTTTGGCTTCAAAAAGTTGCATTTTTGGGTCACATAATCTCAAAAGAGGGGATATCTGTGGATCCAGCTAAAACAGAGGTTACCGAAAGATGGTCGAGACCAACAACAGTAACTGAGATCCGAAGTTTTCTTGGTTTGGCTGGATATTATCGACGTTTTGTAAAGTATTTTTCACGATTATCTAATCCACTCACCAAGTTGACTCGGAAAGGAGTTAAGTTTGTCTGGACAAAGGAATGTGAAGAGAATTTCAAGGAGTTGAAAAGAAGGTTATCCAGTGCACCTGTGCTCACACTGCCTTGTAGTGGATAAAGGTTTGTGATTTACAGTGATGAATCCAAGAAGGGTTTGGGGTGTGTTCTTATGCAAAATGATATGGTGATAGCTTATGCCTCACGACAATTGAAAATCCATGAGCAAAATTACCCAACACATGATTCGGAGTTGCCTGCGGTAATCTTTGCATTAATGATTTGTAGGCATTACCTTTATGGTGAAAGGTGTGATATTTATACTGATCATAAAATTTTAAAGTATATTTTCACACAAAAGGAGTTGAATATGCATCAAAGAAGATGGTTGCAGCTGATTAAGGATTATGACTGCTCAATCCATTACCACCCTGGGAAAGCAAACAAGGTGGCAGATGCATTAAGTCGACAAGACCATGCTAGTTTATCCATGATGAGGATCACAAAAGATCCAATATTTATGGATTTACAAAGGATGGATCTTGGAATTATAATGGAAGGGGAAAATCTTATCTTTCTCAAATGAATGTTCAACCATCTATACATGTGAAGATTAAAGAGGCACAGAAAGAAGATGTCGAGTTACAAAAGAAGGTGAGAAATGTTCCTGAATTCAACCTTGATTGTGATGGGATAATAAAGTTCAGGAATCGGGTTTGTGTTCCTCCCATCCCCGAATTAAAGAAGGAGTTGCTGGATGAGGCTCATAGTTCTTCATTCTCTATTCATCCTGGAAGCACGAAGATGTATAGGGACCTGAAAGAGTACTTCTGGTGGGATGGCATGAAAAGAGATGTTGCTGAATATGTCTCTCGATGGTTGGTTTGTCAACAAGTTAAAGCTGAGAGACAAAAGTCTAAGGGGATGTTATAACCATTACCCATACCCGAATGGAAATGGGAAAACATCAATATGGACTTTGTCACAGGACTTCCTAAAACATCCAAAGGAAATAATGCTATTTGGGTCATAGTTGATCTTCTTACAAAGTCTGCACACTTCATTGCAATTAGAGAGGATTTCTCTCTAGATCAGCTTGCCAGGATATATGTAAAGGAAGTGGTAAGATTTCATGGAGTACCACTTTCTATTATATCTGATCGGGATCCGAGATTTACCTCGAAGTTCTGGCGAAGTCTTCAGCATACTCTGGATACATATTTGAGTTTCATCACTGCTTATCATCCCCAGACAGACGGTCAGTCTGAGAGAACAATTCAAACCCTAGAAGATATGTTGAGAGCTTGCTATATGGTTTTCAAAGGAGGTTGGGATCAACACCTACCTTTGGTGGAATTTTCTTATAATAATAGCTTTCACTCCAGTATTCAGATGGCTCCTTATGAAGCTCTCTATGGAAAGAAATGCAGGACTCCAACTTACTGGGGTGAAGTTGGGGAAAGAAAGCTATTAGGACCTGATCTCGTTGATGAAATGGCAGAAAAGGTCAGATCTATTCAACAACACATAAGAGTAGCTCAGAGTCGACAGAAAAGTTATGCCGACAACCGATGAAAAGACCTAGAGTTTGAAGTGGGTGATAAAGTGTTCTTACAAATATCTCCCTAGAAGAGGGTTATGAGATTTGGAAAGAAGGGGAAGTTGAGCCCTAGATATATCGGTCCTTTCGAAATACTGGATCGTGTTGGGAAGGTAGCTTACCGATTGGCGCTTCCACCGAATCTCTCTCAAGTTCACGATGTGTTCCATGTATCTCTCCTGAGAAAGTACATACCAGATCCTTCACATGTACTCAGTTCAGAAGTTGTACCGCTGGAGCAAGATCTTTCTTATGAAGAACAGCCGATAGAGATTCTAGATCGTAGCGAAAAAGTCCTACGAAACAAGACAACTCTCTTGGTGAAAGTTTTATGGAGGAACCACCAACTTGAAGAAGCTACATGGGAGCTTGAGGATATGATGAGGGAGAAGTATCCTTATCTGTTTGTTACAAAGTGACGAATTTCGAGGGCGAAATTCTTTTTAAGGGGGGTAGAATGTAACACCCGAGATTTTTATGAGTAATATTTTGTTTTTATATCATCAAAGGAATCTTTTTCTACACAAAACTTTCTTGGCTTTCTTTACACGCAATCACGACCTTCCTCGATAGCTTGCGTCGTACGCAATACCGAGTTTCACTAAACAACAATATGCTATTAAAACTAGCCGTCATGAATAGTAATAACCACTTTTTGAAATTTTATAAATTTTATTTTTCAAAATGGACTTCATTTTTGGACTCAGAATATTGAAATTAGCCTAGGGTGAAATTTTGGTATTTTTCTGAAAACTTTCAATTTTTGATGAATAGTGAAACCACTAAGTGGTAGGTTAAAAACTGAATTTTGCATAAAACTTAATTTTACCGCTTCTGTGAATGGAATTTCAAAAATCCGACAGACACGGTTGATATCAGTAAGTAAAATGTTGTTCAATGAGATAAAAATAATTTTTTGGTGAATAGTAACTTTTTACTTTTTTTACCGCGGTTAATATTAAATAGGGTGACTAAGGGTAAATATGATATTACTATTACCCTAAAACATGTCCTAATTCTATTGGACAAGTGTAATTCGAACAAAAACAAACTTAGGAATAAAATATGACCATTTAGGCTCACTTGGATTAGATTAGGACATTTATTATTAATTTATTTAAAGAAGGGTTAAAATATTTAAAATCAATGTTTAATAAGTAAATCATTTTTAATATGGGGTTATACATAAGATAAATTAAATTGTAAATATTCATTAGAATGATAAAAAGATTTCCTACATGATGGTATTTTATTTGTAATTTTTAGACCTCAAATAATTTAATTTATTTATGACACAAAGATGATGCAGTAATTATCTTATTAATGAAATATTGACATAATTGATAATATAAATACCAAAATAAATGTAATTTAAAACTTTTTATGAATTAAACTAATTTTATAGGTTACTATGATATAATATTGTTGATTTAATCAACTTGGTTCGAACATATAATTCTGTTATGACTTTCACAAATGTCATATATCAAATAGTGTCAAAATTGACACAAAATAGTTTTTAAATCAAATATTATATTATTAATTGTTATTTTATTCCTAAAAATCTAAGGTTCGGACAAATGACATAGATAAGGATATATATATTAATAATAAACAATTTGGGTTTCGTTTGGCATGTTATAGTAAGTGTATTAACCATATAGTGAAAGAAAAAAAAAGACACGGTAAAAGTTAAATTATTTAACTTAGAGTTAAATCTAATTGATAAGGTTAAAATAATATCCTAAACTTGTCTAAATCCTATTGGTTGATAGTATTTCGACCCATCCCCACTTTAGCTTCGAAATAAGACCCTTTGGAACCATTATAAATCGATTTTTCCTTTAATATAAAATAATATTTTGAGATATTCCTAAGGTGCCCCTCTCCTCCCTTATAAAAGGGCACCTCCTCCCCCTCCTCCTCACACCAATTTGAGCACTCATGCTCGTCCAACCCCTGCCAAAATCCCTTCTCCACTTACCTAGAATAATTCTAGAGGTCCTGCTCTTATTCAAAGACCAATCTTAGTTCCCTAAGTGGAGGATTCAATGAGGCGTTTAAAAGAAGAGATAATATCCATTACCGATCTTTTCAATTTCTTTCTTCTTCAACTTCTTCTTCTTTAGTTGTTTCATGATAAAGTAATAACATCAGTATTAATTACATACTGATATGTTATTATAAATATGAAACAACCCTAATTCACCTTCTATCCATCCTACGGAAAAATGAAATCACCGCGCATGTGTACGTACGGAATACCGTCTCCACGCCGTGGTGTAATCTATTTTCCACCATCACTTTACAAGGATGGGTATAATGGTGTAATGAGTAACTATTTATGATTATTATAAATTAATATTGATACTGAAATAATATATATACACTCCAATACAATTCCACGATCATAGGAACGATATCATCACTCGTGCGTACGTACGGAATACCGTCTCCACGATGTGATATGACTCGTTCTACATGATCATCATTACATAGTGATTATATAAATGAATTGAATGAATAAATATGATATATGTTACACTAATACCATTATGGATATAAGGTATCTATAACCTTAAAAGAAGAATAAGAATGTATTCGGTAAAACACGCATAAGAACAAAAGGCAATAAAGACCCGAGTAACAAGTAACAATGAAATATTACTAACAAGAAGCTAAGAATATGACCATATATGATATGATATCAATATGTATGATTCTGGAATAAGTCAATAACATGATTTAAATCATTATACAGGTGGTTCGGACACTTACAAATCAAGTCGGACCTAAGGTAAGGGGAAATATCACAATCTCATTTTTATCCGAGATTGTTTATACGTTGGAATTTACTGGGGTGTATTTTATCATCCACATCCATGCTTCCTCAATATGACATATTTATATCCTTATACAAAAGCTTATATCCAATTTTACCCTTCGGTGAGTTTTTAGTAAAATATATGAAAGTAATCTTTTGTCGTTTTTCGTACGAGGTACTTTTTGACTTTTCCGACAAAAGTGCGAAGAATGTTTTTTTTAACTTATACGGCATGAACGGATTTTACGGTTTTATAAAGCCTTATTTTCATAAATATTCCTCCAAAAGATTTCATGACTATTTTCAACAAAATATCTTTCTTTTAAAATTGCATGACGTTTTGTGAAAAGAAATTGATTTTGAAGCAGAACAGATATTTTCCCCAAGAATGGAGTTCATGTGTTTTATCAAATATTATTTTCCATATAAGATAATAAAGGGTTATGTTTTTATCCCTATTATTACATTGATTTGATTATGTTGTGATGGAATTATTTTTAGGAATTCCTTTATCTTATATTAATTGTTTTATGATGTCATGTTGTTTAAGAATCCCATTTTTACTACATCGGTTATGTAATGATGTATGGTTTATGATTATGTGGCGCACATAAGAATGGTATCATTATGAGATGGGTGGGACCTATATCTCCCTCCAATGCATTGGGTAAAGATTTTATATCTCATGAGATAGACATGGCTGGAACGGAAGGTTATTTCAGTTCAGTGATACAGGACTGAAACGAGGAGTGAACTCGGTTCAGAAAGGGACTTTGTCCACTAAGATAGTCTTGGCAATGAGTCATGACTAACAAGAAATGATTTTCCATGATTATGTGTGCATGCCACAAAGTTTCAAGTTTTATGATATGATTATGGGGATCTCATTTTCAATTCTATGATTTATTCCATGATAAGATATTATGATCTCTTTTGCAGGTTTTGATTTTCAAAAAGATATGATATGATTTTTATTTCCTTTATTTTCCCTTGCTGAGAATTTGAGCTCACCCTTTTATGTTTTCTTTTCCCCAGGTCAGGAAGATGGATATTAAGTATAGTATGCTAAAAGGGACCCTAGATATGATGAAATAAATGGGAGACACTATAGAAGATTTATGAACCAGTTGTTTATGTTTCCTAGTTTCTAAAGACACAATACCTATACGGTCCTTTGTGGTTTTGTCATATGTTGTAATAAGCGTGCTTCAATTTTGAAGTATTGACAATGTATGTAAAATATGGGTCGTTATATATAATGAATGGAATTTTTGTATAATATTCTATGATATTTCTTCTGGAGCCCATATATCCCCCTGAACGCATAGATTTTTATTTTCCCCAATTTTCAACCTGGATTTGGTTCTTAACTAACCTTGTTATCAGTTAGGAATATATCCTTAGAATCTAAAAATTGTCTCAGCGTCACCTAGTACATAAGTATGTAAGTATCTTCCATAAGTTAGAGTAATTTATTCCTATGACTATCCATCACCTTCATGTTAATTTAAAAGAACAAGGCCATCAATTTCCATTACCATCAATCCTCCTAAAATACCATATTCTATATAATCTCATTCAAATCATCTATAAATGAATTCGATTTACCACGTGTATAATCTAGTTAAAAATAAAATAATTAGAGACACTAAAAATATCTTCTATTCTATAGGATTAATCCCCCCTACATAGATATGTATATGTAATTTTTTTTGTCTGTGTAGACAAAAAAACACTTCCATCAAACATTCTATCAAAAAAATCATAGCATGAACCTCGAATTCCTACTCCAGATTGATTGTCTTGTAATTCATCACATGAAGCCTCTACTAAAGAAACACATATTCCAAAAATCTATCTCACTAAATCAATATAGCTTATATCCCAATTATAGATACATCATAGAAAACTAAATTATTTATAATTAGTTCTGGTGGAATCACCATTGGTACTGAGGTTAACCGGCCCATAAGGTCTAGGAAATATAATTCACATATCTTAGTGTAAGGAAAATGCAACCCCTTCCTACTCAATCCTCTGAATTGAATAGATAATTGTGATAATTCATGGATTAAGAACATATAATAATTATCCAAACCCATGAAACAATGAAAATCAATGACATTCATGGGATTATCCCATGAAACCACATCACTTGCCTTATTTTGCTTGTTATAAGTTGTTGAATCTAAGTTAATGCGACCAAAGAAGTTCTCTATATATCTCCCAACATGAATTTTTTCTGAGCATGTCATACAACATATTCTCTAACAGTGTATTTATAATGATTAAATGGTGTTTGGGATGATTGTTTAAATTCTAAAAATATACCAAAATATCATATAAAAATCTACTGTGAAAGAGTCCAAATACTGGTGGAAACCCTGATTCATCATATTTTCTAAATTTTTTGGTTATTTTGTTAGCTTGTACAGATTAACAAGGGTCTCATAATATTCATAGCTATTATGAAATGATATATTACTTATATCGATCAAATTGAAACATTCCAGGTGAGAACTAGAACAATATTCAATTTCTGAGAAATGTCCAGCTCCTAGGAGCTATTTGAAGAGTTTAACAATATGGTAGAAAGGATATAGATTCTGAAACATCAAAAAGATCAAGGATTGGTAATATATATCATGTATGAGATTAATTTCTTCCTTTTTGGTGAGAATTTATTGTGTACCGCCTGGAAATGTAATGAGTTCTATAAACACCTTTGATAATAAGTCATCATTCTATCATTTATGCTACTGAATATCTAGAATGGACATCCTATAAGAAATAATGAATACAACTATACCTCTTATAAATAGCTTAGTAGATAAATCCAACATTATATAAATAGAAAAATCTGAAAATTCATCTATGAATTTTACCCTATAACAATCTACAACGAATCGGAATTCCAGCTATGGAATTCCCATACCATCTAGCTAAAGGATTGAAATATTGGATTTCACACGACATAGTTAATGATTATCTATTCCATCTCTACCTCCTTGAACATATCACTCATTGTTGTAGATATAACAATGTAACGCCCCGACCCCAGCTACCCAGAGTCGGTGCATTAATTACATAACATTGGCATGATCACAAGAAAGATCAAATCTCGAAAGACCGATTGGTTTAGTAGCCTTGGAAACACTAGATATAATCATAAAGTTTTACATTACATTTCAATGTGAAAAACTACTACAACAACAATGTCTTCATATCCACACTATTAACCCCTCATAATATCCCTGCGAGTCATTCATAATTTACTTCTTCACTACCTGGGAAAAATAAAACATAGAAAAGGGGTGAGCTCAAATGCCCAGTAAGGATAACAATATAGCGGAACATTCATAATAAGCATAAACATTTAAGGCAATGAATTACTAAAACAAAAGCCTTTTAAAATTGAACTTCAACATAGTATGGCAAAAATAAAAATGAAATAATGCCATTTACTTATTCACATGGATATTCTACTAATCGAATAATCACATGCAATATCAATAACCACTTTCATAATGTTGGAATGCATAATGTCAAACATTAATTTCATTGGCTAGGCCTCATCCCAAGACCTAGGGGTTACTTCTAACCGGAACCCAACCCGGAGTGCCTCTAATAACCGGACACCAACCCGGAGTGCCTCTAATAACCGGACACCAACCCGGAGTACCTCTAATAACCGGAGACCAAACCGGAGGGCTTACTTTTACCAGTCCCTAACCTGGAGGGCTTACTTTAACCAGTCCCCAACCTGGAGGGCTTACTTTTACCGGTCCCCAACCCGGAACATACTTGTTCAGCACATTCATTTGAAGAAATGTTTGAAATATCACATAAACATCCGGATTAAAAATAACTTCTGAAATGTCAACACTTTAAACATAAACCATGAGTGATATAAAAATAGCACATCCATAGTCAAACATAACACATTCGATACAATATGGAAGATTGTATTGTATCACATTGACCTCAATCAAGAATAATGAAGGATGTTGACATAGATGAAATCAAAATTCTTTTTAAAGAAATATCTCCTTTTACTTTTGAAATCATTTAAGAGCCATATAAAATAAAACATTTTCTTGAAAATATTCTTATAAGCTTGTAATGAAATCTTTGAATATTTTATAATGGCGAAAAATAACCGCACCCGCCGTATAAGTTAAAAAAAACATTCTTACCTTAATTTTGTCGAAAAGGTTATAAAGGACCTTGTTTTGAAAACGACGGAAAGATTCCTTTATAAACCTCTTATAAAAAGTCAAACAAGGGTATAAATGACTTTAACCCATATTCTTGTAAATTGTAAAAATGTTTTGAAATACATTTTTAAGAAACATGGATGTGGATGATAATGAGATCCCAGTAGATCATTACATATAAACAACCTCGGATAATGAAGAGATTGTGAAATAACCCTTACCAATTTGGTAACTTATGAAACATACAACCCATGAAAGAGGTATCATACAATTAAAATGTAAATACACATAAGGTAAAGTGTATTACACAAAGAATACAATTATGGGCAGTACATACACCACACAAAAGATATTAGTGGAAATATGGCATGAATCTCACGGAAATAAAGAGTGAGATGAAAACCCCTTACCACGTTAATCAACTGAGTCGTATGGCCAAAAGTTAATAACCACCAAATTATTTACAGAATAACATGAATATAAAGATAATCATGATAATATATATATATCAAATGCTAGTACACAATACACCACTTTCAATAATTTAGTGGTGAATAATGGAAATCTCACGGAATTGAATGTGAGATAAGAAAATCCCTTACCTTGTACTTTTCCTTGGTTGGAGTAGGTTAACCTCCTGTATAATGGTGAAAAAGTTGTTATTAAATTATACAAGAATCATATATAATAATATGATATCATATATGATCTTTTAACATTGATTTGTTAATAATATCTTAGTATTATCATTATATCGGGTGTTAACTTACTTGTTTTCTTTTATATGTTTTGTTACGTAAGACATGTTTGTAAAGGATAGGTTGTATATTTTTCATATCCAGAATGATATCAAGTCCTTAAACATCATTTTTAAATCATCAAATGATAATTATACTTGAATGGATACGATGGAGAATGAATCTCATCGCGTTCGTGGAGACGGTAGTCCGTACGTACGCACGAGCGACAATATCATTCTTTTGATATTAAAATAATATATAAATGGATGGTATATCATATATACAGAATCATTAACATGTTATATTTATTATTTACATGATTTACACATCATTATTATACCCATCCAAATAATAATATATTGAATAACAATTACACCACGACGTGGAGACGGTAAGCCGTACGTACGCACGTATGGTGACATGTTATTCAAAAGGTGGATAGAATACTGAATATGGTTGTACCATATTTATAATAACATCACAGTATATGTAAGATACTGGAGTTATTATTTTAGAATGGTAAGAACAAAGGAAGAAGAAGTGGAAGAAGAAATGAACTTAGAAAAGGGTGGTGAAATCATTACCTCTTCTTCGGGTTCTTCCTTTTGATTTGATCAAAAGGGCTCCTTAGGTTGGCTTTCTGATCAAACTAAGGCCTATAGGTTGTATTGAGGGATGTTGGGAGAGTATTTGGGCAGAGTTTGGCCGAACCAAAAGGCTTTATAGGTGTGAAGAAATGAGAAGGAGGAATGCCCTTTTATAAGAGGGGTGAGGGGCACCTTTGGAAAAGCTAGAAATATTAATTTATATTAAATTCATATTCGGTTTCTAAAGGCTCCAAAGTTGATTATTCAAAGGTTAAGGTGGGGATAGGTCGAAAAACACTCAACCAATAGAATTTAGACAGGTTTGGGTACTTATATTAACCTTCTCTTTAAGTATCAACTCTAAGTTAATTAGTTTCACTTTTACAATGTCTCTTTGTATTTTTATATAATATGGTTAATAAACTTACTATATACATCCAAGCGACCCCCAAGTGGTCCATTAATGATTAACCTATCATTATATAAGTCTCTTGGCCGAACCTTAGATTTTTAAGAATTTAATATCAATTAATAATATAATATTTTTTTTAAGAATTCTTTTATATCAATTTTGACACTATTCAATAGTTGATTTTTGTGAAACTCATAACAGATTGATTACTTCGAACAAAGTCAATTACATCAATCCTAATATATCATATTATCATAGAAAATTAGTTTAATTCATTAAAAGTTTCATATTATATTTATTTGGGTATTTAAAATATCAATTATTTTAATTTTTCACTATTATAGTAATTACTTCATCATCATTGTATCATAAATAAAATAAATTATTTAATGTCTAAAAATTATAAATAAAATATAATTATGTAGGAAATCTTTTTATCTTTCTAATGAATATTTATAATCTAAAATCCAACTTATATTACCCTATGTAACAATTACTTTTCTAAAAGATATATGCTTGTGTCATTTTTGTATTCATTTTGACTTAATTAAAATAAAGTGTCATTATCACTTACAAGTGGATCCATGGGGTCCCAAAATTGACATAAGATGCCCATGGTCGACCATGTATCAACCAATAGGGTTAAGACACGTTTTAGGGTAATTTAGTATTATTATAATATTATTTTTTAACCCTTATTTACCGGATTTACCCTTAACCATGGTAAATAAAATATTTACCACAGTAATTATTCAAAATGTCTAAAAATAAAAGTTACCTATTTACACAATTTGAACATCCTGATTCCAAATATGGAATCCATTTTCCTAAATTCAAAACACAGAAGTGGCAGAAATTAATTTAAAATTAATTCCCGCTGTCAAAACAAAAAGCGTGTTTTTAAGATATAATAACTATCAAAAGATTGGCACTTGTTTATGTTCGGTTTAATTGTAAAATTATGTCCAATGACCAAAATTATATTAAATAGTAATAATATATTCTAAATATACTTTAAAACCACTCAAATTCACAATTTATCACTATTAATTATTTTGATTAAAAAAGTTGTTTTTAATTAAAATTTAGTAATTTTCACTATTCATCAAAATATGAAAGTTATCCGAAAAGTACCAAAATTTCACCTTAAGCTAAATTTGATATTCCTAATCCAAAAATGAAGTCCATTTTAAAATATAAAATATATATAACTTCAAAAAGTAGGTATTACTATTCATAACAGCTAGTTTGATTGGTTACGGTGTGTTAGAACTCGAAGTTGCGTACAACACACGCTACTGTTTTATTAAAAGGAAAGCGTACCGTGGAAGCTTGGGATGTTTCATTTTAAATTTTTGATGTCCCCATTTAGTAAAAAAGTTTAAAATATTGTATTTAAAAAGGTTTCACTATTAGAAGTTGATAAAAGTGAAATACTGAAAATGAATCTGTTCTTGCAATATGACTAAGAAACTCATAATAGAGATTCTAAAATTATAAGGATTATATAAAGTTCAAAATGTAGTTAATACTATTCATGACCTCTTTTAATGGTGTGATTGAACTTGGTGTTGCGTGTAGTGCATGTTATTGAATTATTTTGAAGAAATAACACACTATGAAATCTTGGGGTGTTACATTCTCCCCTCCTTCAATAAATTGCGTCCTCACAATTTGAAATTGTTCTTCGAAAATAAAAGGTTGAAAATAGATAATATATTTGTGGGAAAACCCACATCGGAAATTGGGTTACTAAAATTTAGTCTTAATATGAGTAAAAGAGAAATTAAAGGGTCACCACCAAATTATGATCTTGATTAGGAGAAAATTGGTGTCAATTAGAGACATATAATCGGAGGAAAAACGTAAATATTTATAGGTAGTGATTGAGGTCATCAATCACAAACAAGTGTATAATTGAGGTCCTTAAATTCATCAATCTATGATGATTTGAAATACCATCGGTTCAACAAAACATAGGGTATTAGGATAACACATTTTTGACGTTTCAAAATATCTTAGTTGAAATCCCACATCGAAAAATGAATTAATGAGGCCTCTATTTAAAATAAAGAGTCTAAAGTATGAAGATTACCGAAAATAACACATACTAGGGTTCCATGTAGGAAAATATGGATATGGAAGAAAAATCAAACCATCAATTATCTGATGGAGAGTGGTAGAGAACATGGCTATGAAAAGGCCAACAATCCCAAAGCCATAAATTTGTGATGATTTAAGGTACCATCTAGGACAACTTTTTTGTTCTAAGTTTATATTATTAATGTTGAGGAATTTATTTATGAGATTGGCTATGATAATAAGGAGATATACTTACTTTATAATTAGAATTTTACCCATTAATAAATTTCTACCACAAACTCATCTTTCACTCTAAAAGATAATAGAACATAATTTTTTTTTCTATTTATACTATTCGTACAGGGTTCCGAAATAAATGAATTTATAATTCATCTACCAGATCTTTTAAAAAAACTACATTATTTAATTCAGGACATCTCGTGGGACAGTGGTAGGTGATACACCCTTGTCGCCCTTCGGTTGCGGGTTCAAGTCTCACAGCCTTGCCGGACGCGACGGGTTGCCGCCCGACCTCCGGGTTGTCCTTTTATGGAAATCCAAAATAATCCAAACTAGAACTATCCAAAATACTTCTATCCAAACTCATAGTCCAACATTTATAAGGAAGGTAAACATAATATAGATCCTTTTTACCCCGTAATAGCATATGAATACCTTCATCATGTACTACCATATTCCTTATTGATTACATTCATGTTCCCTTATTCCATATAGAATGCTGGATATACTTCATTAATCCAAAAATGTTTTAAACCCCAACAATGATGGAATATACAAATCATTAATCAGCTTCAAGGTAGTCAATAATATCCAATATAATTTATCCAAATCAGTCATGTATTATTCTAAAATCACCACCTCGGTATCTGAACCATATTATGGTTTATCTTTCTCTCAACCATATATTTTCCAAACATTTAACCTGATACTGAGTCACTTTTCTTTGTTCCAAACCCTCTCAAGTCCTTAATGAAATAGTACTGCAGTACAATCCTTATATACTCCATAATTATTATAAAAAGTACATTGTTGATACAACACTCAATTGACATAATCAACATAAGAACTCTAATCATTCCTCTTCATCTGTGGTAGTATCATAACTTGATTATTATCCAATAGCATCATTTGCGGCATAGTCTGATGACTGGGGCATAGGTTCGCGTAGTGTCCAAACTCCTTGCAAATGAAGCATTGTACATTTGAAACCATTTTCTTACCCTTGCAGTCATGTACTTTGTGCCCTTTTCCTCTACACTTATAACAAACTCCCATTCCTTTCAGGCAAGTTCCAGGGTGTTTCTTTCCACAGTTACCACATATGGGAAAATTCTTCTTTTCCCTCTTCCCTTTATCCATCTTTCTCTCTTCTATCCTTTTCTTCTCTTGCTTCCCTTCAAAGCCATAGGACTCAGTAAACTCTTTACTTATCTTATCAACACATGATATTATTTCTTCATATGATGATAATACATGGGAGACTATTTCTCTTATAAATTCTAGCTTAAGACCAGGAAAGATATGATCCTTCCTTCTCTTTGGATCATGTGCATTTATGGAGTTCTCATTCCTTCTATTGGGCGCCATTTCTAAACAATGGCATAAACTAGATCAGTTTATGAATCAAAATACATAATCCCATACTTATAAAACACTTAACATAAATTGAACTATTTATGGATATAATCCATAATCATAAAAATGTTTTCTTTGAGGAAGTATATACTCATAAACCCTTCATAATGATTTGTAAAGAAAATGAGAGTTATCCTAAGCATATCCCCCGGGAGTGTCGTAACCAAGAGTGCAGCAAGGCCCGTTGTCGTGCACCAGTTCCCGTTCGAGTCTAGCTCAAAGCGGTGTTTTTGGGTTTTACCCCTAGGTACATCTGTGCCAGAGCCGCCTCTACCTGCTCGTATCCAGACAGGGATGTATTGCTCGAAAAACTCACAAAATCTCTACAATACAAAAATTCTAGGAAGTTCTTCTATACTAATCCTCAAAGTTCATCTTAGGTCTACGTGATCTAATCAGAGTTTATCTAAATCTAGCTTCCAAGGTTTGTACTAAACTTCCTCTGATACCAACTGTAATGCCCCGACCCCAGCTACCCAGAGTCGGTGCATTAATTACATAACATTGGCATGATCACAAGAAAGATCAAATCTCGAAAGACCGATTGGTTTAGTAGCCTTGGAAACACTAGATATAATCATAAAGTTTTACATTACATTTCAAAGTGAAAAACTACTACAACAACAAAGTCTTCATATCCACACTATTAACCCCTCATAATATCCCTGCGAGTCATTCATAATTTACTTCTTCACTACCTGGGAAAAATAAAACATAGAAAAGGGGTGAGCTCAAATGCCCAGTAAGGATAACAATATAGCGGAACATTCATAATAAGCATAAACATTTAAGGCAATGAATTACTAAAACAAAATCCTTTTAAAATTGAACTTCAACATAGTATGGCAAAAATAAAAATGAAATAATGCCATTTACTTATTCACATGGATATTCTACTAATCGAATAATCACATGCAATATCAATAACCACTTTCATAATGTTGGAATGCATAATGTCAAACATTAATTTCATTGGCTAGGCCTCATCCCAAGACCTAGGGGTTACATCTAACCGGAACCCAACCCGGAGTGCCTCTAATAACCGGACACCAACTCGGAGTGCCTCTAATAACCGGACACCAACCCGGAGTACCTCTAATAACCGGAGACCTAACCGGAGGGCTTACTTTTACCAGTCCCTAACCTGGAGGGCTTACTTTAACCAGTCCCCAACCTGGAGGGCTTACTTTTACCGGTCCCCAACCCGGAACATACTTGTTCAGCACATTCATTTGAAGAAATGTTTGAAATATCACATAAACATCCGGATTAAAAATAACTTCTGAAATGTCAACACTTTAAACATAAACCATGAGTGATATAAAAATAGCACATCCACAGTCAAACATAACACATTCGATACAATATGGAAGATTGTATTGTATCACATTGACCTCAATCAAGAATAATGAAGGATGTTGACATAGATGAAATCAAAATTCTTTTTAAAGAAATATCTCCTTTTACTTTTGAAATCATTTAAGAGCCATATAAAATAAAACATTTTCTTGAAAATATTCTTATAAGCTTGTAAGGAAAGCTTTGAATATTTTATAACGGCGAAAAATAACCGCACCCGCCGTATAAGTTAAAAAAACATTCTTACCTTAATTTTGTCGAAAAGGTTATAAAGGACCTTGTTTTGAAAACGACGGAAAGATTCCTTTATAAACCTCTTATAAAAAGTCAAACAAGGGTATAAATGACTTTAACCCATATTCTTGTAAATAGTAAAAATGTTTTGAAATACATTTTTAAGAAACATGGATGTGGATGATAATGAGATCCCAGTAGATCATTACATATAAACAACCTCGGATAATGAAGAGATTGTGAAATAACCCTTACCAATTTGGTAACTTATGAAACATACAACCCATGAAAGAGGTATCATACAATTAAAATGTAAATACACATAAGGTAAAGTGTATTACACAAAGAATACAATTATGGGCAGTACATACACCACACAAAAGATATTAGTGGAAATATGGCCTGAATCTCACGGAAATAAAGAGTGAGATGAAAACCCCTTACCACGTTAATCAACTGAGTCGTATGGCCAAAAGTTAATAACCACCAAATTATTTACAGAATAACATGAATATAAAGATAATCATGATAATATATATATATCAAATGCTAGTACACAATACACCTCTTTCAATAATTTAGTGGTGAATAATGGAAATCTCACGGAATTGAATGTGAGATAAGAAAATCCCTTACCTTGTACTTTTCCTTGGTTGGAGTAGGTTAACCTCCTGTATAATGGTGAAATAGTTGTTATTAAATTATACAAGAATCATATATAATAATATGATATCATATATGATCTTTTAACATTGATTTGTTAATAATATCTTAGTATTATCATTATATCGGGTGTTAACTTACTTGTTTTATTTTATATGTTTTGTTACGTAAGACATGTTTGTAAAGGATAGGTTGTATATTATTCATATCCAGAATGATATCAAGTCCTTAAACATCATTTTTAAATCATCAAATGATAATTATACTTGAATGGATACGATGGAGAATGAATCTCATCGCGTTCGTGGAGACGGTAGTCCGTACGTACGCACGAGCGACAATATCATTCTTTTGATATTAAAATAATATATAAATGGATGGTATATCATATATACAGAATCATTAACATGTTATATTTATTATTTACATGAGTTACACATCATTATTATACTCATCCAAATAATAATATATTGAATAACAATTACACCACGACGTGGAGACGGTAAGCCGTACGTACGCACGTATGGTGACATGTTATTCAAAGGGTGGATATAATACTGAATATGGTTGAACCATATTTATAATAACATCCCAGTATATGTAAGATACTGGAGTTATTATTTTAGAATGGTAAGAACAAAGGAAGAAGAAGTGGAAGAAGAAATGAACTTAGAAAAGGGTGGTGAAATCATTACCTCTTCTTCGGGTTCTTCCTTTTGATTTGATCAAAAGGGCTCCTTAGGTTTGCTTTATGATCAAACTAAGGCCTATAGGTTGTAGTGAGGGATGTTGGGAGAGTATTTGGGCAGAGTTTGGCCCAACCAAAAGGCTTTATAGGTGTGAATAAATGAGAAGGAGGAGTGCCCTTTTATAAGAGGGGTGAGGGGCACCTTTGGAAAAGCTAGAAATATTAATTTATATTAAATTCATATTCGGTTTCTAAAGGCTCCAAAGTTGATTATTCAAAGGTTAAGGTGGGGATAGGTCGAAAAACACTCAACCAATAGAATTTAGACAGGTTTGGGTACTTATATTAACCTTATCTTTAAGTATCAACTCTAAGTTAATTAGTTTCACTTTTACAATGTCTCTTTGTATTTTTATATAATATGGTTAATAAACTTACTATATACATCCAAGCGACCCCCAAGTGGTCCATTAATGATTAACCTATCATTATATAAGTTTCTTGGCCGAACCTTAGATTTTTAAGAATTTAATATCAATTAATAATATAATATTTGTTTTAAGAATTCTTTTATATCAATTTTGACACTATTCAATAGTTGATTTTTGTGAAACTCATAACAGATTGATTACTTCGAACAAAGTCAATTACATCAATCCTAATATATCATATTATCCTAGAAAATTAGTTTAATTCATTAAAAGTTTCATATTATATTTATTTGGGTATTTAAAATATCAATTATTTTAATTTTTCACTATTATAGTAATTACTTCATCATCATTGTATCATACATAAAATAAATTATTTAATGTCTAAAAATTATAAATAAAATACAATTATGTAGGAAATCTTTTTATCTTACTAATGAATATTTATAATCTAAAATCCAACTTATATAACCCTATGTAACAATTACTTTTCTAAAAGATATATGCTTGTGTCATTTTTGTATTCATTTTGACTTAATTAAAATAAAGTGTCATTATCACTTACAAGTGGATCCATGGGGTCCCAAAATTGACATAAGATGCCCATGGTCGACCATGTATCAACCAATAGGGTTAAGACACGTTTTAGGGTAATTTAGTATTATTATAATATTATTTTTTAACCCTTATTTACCGGATTTACCCTTAACCATGGTAAATAAAATATTTACCACAATAATTATTCAAAATGTCTAAAAATAAAAGTTACCTATTTACACAATTTGAACATCCTGATTCCAAATATGGAATCCATTTTCCTAAATTCAAAACACAGAAGTGGCAGAAATTAATTTAAAATTAATTCCCGCTGTCAAAACAAAAAGCGTGTTTTTAAGAGATAATAACTATCAAAAGATTGACATTTGTTTATGTTCGGTTTAATTGTAAAATTATGTCCAATGACCAAAATTATATTAAATAGTAAAAATATATTCTAAATATACTTTAAAACCACTCAAATTCACAATTTATCACTATTAATTATTTTGATTAAAAAAGTTGTTTTTAATTAAAATTTAGTAATTTTCACTATTCATCAAAATATGAAAGTTATCCGAAAAGTACCAAAATTTCACCTTAGGCTAAATTTGATATTCCTAATCCAAAAATGAAGTCCATTTTAAAATATAAAATATATATAACTTCAAAAAGTAGGTATTACTATTCATAACAGCTAGTTTGATTGGTTACGGTGTGTTAGAACTCGAAGTTGCGTACAACACACACTACTGTTTTATTCAAAGGAAAGCGTACCGTGGAAGCTTGGGATGTTTCATTTTAAATTTTTGATGTCCCCATTTAGTCAAAAAGTTTAAAATATTGTATTTAAAATGGTTTCACTATTAGAAGTTGATAAAAGTGAAATACTGAAAATGAATCTGTTCTTGCAATATGACTAAGAAACTCATAATAGAGATTCTAAAATTATAAGGATTATATAAAGTTCAAAATGTAGTTAATACTATTCATGACCTCTTTTAATGGTGTGATTGAACTTGGTGTTGCGTGTAGTGCATGTTATTGAATTATTTTGAAGAAATAACACACTATGAAATCTTGGGGTGTTACAAACAACCTCTCCATACTGATGATAATTTTACACTTCTGTAATAAAAATCAACATAGTAATGATAAGGAATCCAAAATATCCATTATGAGCATGAAATAATATAACATTTTTTACAGAATAAACATATTCATAAGAATTGATTCATGAATCTCTAATATGTAATTACCGATAGTGGAATATATTATCTAGTGAAATCGAAAATGGATTATTGAGTGTTATAAAGCTAACTGAAAACCTTACATTAATCCCAATACTCTCCATAAAAGGTATGTATATGAAAGAATGTGAATAACTTGAATAAAAAAAGACAGAAATTGGAGTAGAATCTTCTAATATTATACCTATCACTATTTAAAACGTGACCCTCTTCTCCTGTAGTATAGAATATATTTAATATATCTGGCCTAAACCATGGATTAGAAAAACACCTTAGCAACCATGAGTAGGCCCACTATTATTTCAAGGTGCAACTACTGTTTGGATCCCAAGAACACAACAACCCCATAATCCAGTAAAATTCAGTACTATTCAAGATCATTAACCATCATTGACCTAGGAATACTACGCCTACATATTGAGTCAAAATCTACCGCCTCTGATAGGCTATGAAAAGGAAAATCTAGAATTAATAGAGAGGATGACCAATCAAATTACAGGCTCGATAGTTGATTGGGTATCTATGGTAATGAACCATAATTCTATCAATGAAATTCCCATTATTAATGTTCTTTAATATAGTATGAATTAAAATATATCACATTGAAAACACAATAAAAAATTTATTAATGAATATTGAATAAAATAACATGTATTTCTAGATGTTCAATAACATTTATCAATGTAATTAATGATTGAAAATTGCAATAGTAATATGGATATTAAGAATAGTAATATGACTAATAGAGTAGTAACATCAACAATGAATGTATAAATAATTTATTTATCTTGTTAATGAAAATATGATATATTATTGACATGATATAAGTAACTGAATGTTTTGAAAATAATAAATAAACTGTTAGTCATTTTGAATTTATGAAATATTTTACTAAAAGTTTATAATTAATAAAAGGATTCAAAATATTAATTTCCTAAAATAGATTCTTAAATTAATTTTTTTTATGTCTAATGATTGTAAGATAATTTTATGAGGCACTGATTAATTTTTCAATGTGGTATAAAATCAGTTATATTTTTAAAATTTTTATTTTTCAAGTAAATGATGATTTTATTTAAAAAATAAATTTATCATATTTATGAAATTCTATTTTTGAAATTATAATTATTTTCTAATTCTACATGACATTAAATTCTAATTGTTACTTTTTTAAAATTTTGTGAAATAGTTGTATTTTTTGTGAGTAGTGAAATGTGGGAATTTATTGTATATAAAAATTATAAAATAAGGTATCTATTCATTGATTAAATAATGATGTAAAAACATAATATCAATAATTCTTTAATTATTTAATTTATTTAGTTATAATTATCATAATATTCATAATATTGATTAAAAAATACAAGCTAATGAAAAAAATAATCCTAAAACACCCATCTATGAGACTATAAAGTCCACCCCACACCAAATCTTCTCATCACACATCCATGGCCATGAATCATTCCTAAATTCTGGTCATTTCCTTTGAAAAAAATATCCACCACATTCTGGTCTTTCTAGTCACCCAAAAAGAAAATTTCAATGTTCCATAATGCTATTCTAGTGGAGGAGGAGGTAAATCTTTTTTCATTCCCTTCCAATTTCTATTAAATTGTTTTTTTCTTATTATATACATAACGATTCAACAAAAAAATAATGATAACTCCATTATCAGTTATATAAATATTTATATTTTATTGTTTTAATGGATGATCCATCAGTAAACCCCTTCCCATCACTAATTTTATTCAAAAAAATATGATAAAATCATATGTGATGTGCTTATTTTCCTCCATCATTGACAATGAAACCTAATTTTTCATTACCTTATTCATGGTTGTTTATAAAAAAATAATAATTGTTAATAAATATCTTATTACACATTATATAAGTTATTTAATGATTTGGAACTAGTAGATATACATGATATTAATTAATATATTAAAATTATTTTGTGAGAAGCAAAAAATAGACGAAATAATCAAATCAATTATCATTAATGTTATATCTATGGAATAATTCTAATATATAGAAAAAAATATGTAATACCATTAAATATTATTTTTGTTAATTATTAATATAAACTATATTCTATAGAATTGTTTATATTTTACATGATATTTTATTCATTTGAACATGTGAATCAATCATGATAATCAAGGAAATGAACAGTCTTGAATGCTGATATTGAATATTATAGCTTATAAAAAATCCATAAATGAAATTAATAAATATTTAATAAATGAAATAAATGTATTATATGTTATTAAATAATTTATTAATTAATATAATCTAATTATCCTTTATATTCACTTCATGTGGAGAACACATTTGAACATAATTCAATAGATTATACCTGAACTTCCGTTTTTTCCTTCAGGGGCACACTTCCCTTCCCTCTACACAAATGATTTTTTATTTATCATAATTATTATAAATCTTATGAAAATGTATCATAATAATTAATCAAGATCAGATCATATCACTAGTATGAAAGAATATAGTTTTTACAAAGTTCCCTTCCCAATTCATTATAATCTGCATGCCTCATTAAAGGGAAATTCTTGGTTCCGTAACAATTTAATGTATGATACATAATATATTTTAAGATATAATTTTTTTTCAAAAATAAATAATTTTTCATTAAAACCTCTTTTTTCATTTCTTTTTATATATAAATAATTAATACAAATACAAATAATCTTTTGAAATTAATTATTCAATGAAAACTAAAAGTATATTCTTCGAAGAATTCCTCAATGATGTTATTAGAGTATTTTCACCTATTTTTGTGCCACTATAAATTATTATAAAATAATAATATTGATATATTATGATTATTAAATACCATATTTTATTAAATGGGTTATGATTAGTTGGATATGGTATGTGATATCTTGATACAACACATCGTACTACTGAAAATGGTTTTTGATTGTGTTTACAAATTGGTGAAGGATATTTACATTTAATATTAATATATTGTTTATTTTAAAAAAATTCATATGAAGAATTAATTGGAGAAAGTAATCAATGTGTGGGGATTCACATATCCTGTTGATATATATATAGTTCTCATGAGAGAAAATATGAATGCTTCTGGCATAGTCCTTATAGATATAATTTTAGATGTCATGGTTAGGGCCCCAACGGTATGTTTCTGGTGTACAACATTATGATTTCCATAATTATGATATTATTAATGTAATTATACTTTTATTATTGTAATATTACAATATCCAAGGTTAATCATAATATTAATATTGAAATAAAATTATTTATTCATCTTTTAATCCTTCCATATTATGTTCCAGATTATGTTATACTAGAATGTGTTTTATTTATTCACCATGAACTATTGTTAATTTTTATGATTTCATATAATGTATTGTTTACCATTACTAAGAATATGAGATCGTAAATTTATGAATTTTTTTCCCAGGGATGAAAATATTAATATTATGAATTGCTTGAAAAGATAATATATGAAATATGGATATCACCAATGAATATTTTTTACAAAATTTCCTTCTAATTTTATAAAATAAAAGTTCTATTTTAATATAGTTTTTAAATAATACTAACGACTTAATTCCCTGGGATATGAGAAAATTTTCATAGTACCAATGTAATTAATTAAGACACAAAATTCCAGAAACTGAGGTTGGGGAATTCCTTGTTTTCAGGATCATATGTTTCATAAAATCCTTGAAAACTAGATTTATAAAAAATAGAATATGGAAAATAACTCTCATATAGAATATGAAGATAATTATAGAATAAAATTATATAATTTTGGTAAAGTACCTATTATTGGTTTCATCTTATAAATACATCCCTAACTAGATTAAAATAATGGACTTGGTTCTGGAACAGATGTATTGAGGGGTATCAACTAAGACAACATGTCATGTACCTACCTCGGTGTCACCTTATACACAACAATGGGATATACCCTTTAGTTGGTTTGAAACATTTTGGGGATATTCTTTGGATAATTTTCTAATTCATCAAAAACAATTATGATGGATATAAAATTCAACATGTCCCCTTTGAAACCATGTTTATAAATATGAAATTATATTTGAATAAGATTAAAATTTATGTTATGTGTCTTGATAGTTTGAAAAATATTTACTATGAATCATAAACTAATTTAGAGTATGTCATTGTTTAGAAATGGTGCATATTAGAAGGAATAAAAACAATATCAATGCATGTATTCCATGTAGTTATTATATCCTATGCAATATAATGAGGTTGTAAATTGATATGTAACTTGTGAAGAAAAATTATAGCTATACTAGGACACATAAGTCAGGTTATGAAAAATAACCAAACCCATATTGAGCATCATGATCCACACCATGGAGGAGAAATGTGAAGCAGATTTATGTGAACACAACATTCCACATTTAATGGGAATCCAATCCCATTTTTAGTGGAGAAGTGGATATGTTACATAGATAATATATTTCCCACATTGAAAATTATTTAAATAGAGAATGTTGTCATGGTTTTTTATAATATCTCAAAATATAGTTATTATTTTTTGTCATTTATTCAGAAAAATGAGGATGATGAAATTGAAAATATGGAATGAACATATTTTATGACAATTTTCATAGAAAAAATAATTTCCTCATGTAAAACAAAAACATATAGAGAGGAAATTCTAGAGTTTGAAACTAAAAGTAGATGAAATTGTTTCATAGTATTAATCCAATATAATAAGGATATAAATTAATGTTGTGGACTCCATATGTATGACATGGATAAATAGTGATTGATTATTTTATTAATTAATACTAATCCCTTGAAAGGAACTGGTCTCACTAACATTCTCATCATGTGAATATACAGTCTCGTGCACTATCAATATAGAGAAAAAATTCTCTCTGAAATATAAATATAATGACAACCAAGAGAATAATATTTTTAGGGTGGATATAATGGACAATGGGAAGAATAATAAAAAAATTTCCAACAAGCGACACTTGTGGATGGAAGAACCATTACACCTTCTTAAAAAAATAGTATGTTACATGTGTGGATAAAAATTCCACCTAGACAATGATTTAATGGTAATGATAGAATCTCCTAATTTTTAATTATACAATAATAGGTAGATAAAGGACAAATAAAATTATTTAACCATGCATTAACAAATCATTCCCTCAAAAAGGCCACATGAGAAAGACAAAACTTATGCAATGAAAAATTGGTTGGTTAATGTTCCAAATGATGCGGTGTCATGTAATTTAATCATTTTATCAATCATAGAAAAATATTTATTTGATTGTAGATTATAGAAATCATTTATATTTTCATAATTTTCCCTTTAAATTTTTCATTTCCCTTTTAATTTGAAAATGATTTTTTCAGTCAAAACACTAAAGGGAATTATCATTGCAATAAATTGTGTCGGTAATTTCCCTTTATTAAACATAAATTTACATTAGTTTAAGATCATATAATCTTAAAAATGATTGAATTTGATAAAATTATAAATATGGACTAGATTTAAAAATATAATTAGAATATATATTGCATAAATAATGAAATTATTATTTGTAAGGAATATTCAAAATCAATTACCTTTAGATGAGAAAACTCATCATCAAAGTTATATATTGATATGACTCTTTTATATCTTATCAATGAAATTATTAGATAGGAATAGTAAACATTATCTATAGATAATGAAATAAATATTCAAATTGAGGATGTACCTATTATACATGAATACTTTGATGTATTACAATTGGATTTACCAAGACACCCACCCAAGTGGGAAGTTGAGTTTCCAATTGATTTAATTCCTAACACAGGGATTATATCAAATATGCCTTTTATAATGGAAACAACTGAATTATTAGAGGTGAATAAATAAATAGATTAGATGAGTAATAAGGTATTTTTTAAACCTAGTGTTTCTCCATAAGTATCCCCTGTTATCATTGTCAAGAGGAAAGATGGATCGATAAGGCCACAAATTTAATATGAAGAAATAAATATTATTAAAATAAATAAAAATTATCATATTTCATTCATTGATAATTTATTAGATCATAATCATTGAGGTCAATATTTTTTGAATATTTATCTTTAATCTGAAAATCATCAATTTCTTTAATGTAAGGAAAATATTCTAAAAGAAATTTTTTGAAATAGGTATAAACATTATGAGATTATTGTAATTCTATTTGTACTAACAAATGAAGAATTTGTTTTCATTGATATAATTAATTGTGTTCTCAAGTAATATCATGATAAATATTTGTGCAATTTACTGATGATATCTTGGTATACTCCAAAACCTACAAATACCAAGAGATTCACTTCTGGATTTTTCTAAATACATTTAGAATAACAGAGATATATGTGAACATTAGATAGTTTTAATTTTAAATTCAAACTATTTCATTACATGGAAATATATTATCTTATAATGCAATGTTAGTCGATCATGAGAATACAAAGGAGTTTCAGGAATGCCCCACACCAACGAACCTGGCCAAGATACATAGTTTCATTGTTTTAGTATGTTACAACTGGAATTTGGATAATAATTTTTTCTGATTAGCTAACCCATTAACCAATATTGCATATAATGTGTTTAATTTGATATTGATAAAATAATGTAAAGAATGTTTTGAATAATTGAATAGGATATTAGTGAACTCTATGATCATTACAATACTATCTAGAAATAGTGGATTTGAAATATATAATGATGCATCCAATAAAAGGAATGGTTGTTTTCTTATATAGAGTGATAGAGTTATTTAATATCTGTCAAGGTAGTAGAAAACTCACAAACAGAACTATCATACTCATGATCTTGAGTTAGCTATCAAAACAATTTTTTTAAATATATGGATACACTACCTATATGAAAAAAGAAGTGATATGTATAAATCGATCAATATATCATGAAAAATATATTGTCACATAAATAACTCCACATGATGAAAATGATACGACTCTATATACTCAAGTATTGCAATTTTTCAATACATTATCACCCATGTAAGGAATATGAGGTAACTTATGTATTTAGTGCGAAAGATCATGGAGTTATAAAGAAAATGAGGATTGATAGGGGACCCATGTTCACGGATCAAGTGAATATGGATATGGGAATCATCATAGTTGGTGAAACATCATTAATTTATAAATTGGATTCCAAAGAATATTTATTAGAAATTATTAAGTGTTCTCAGTTGGAAGCTGAATATTTTCAAATGAAAATTAATGTTGAGAAGGATAGAATGTGAAATAATTCATGTACGAGGATATAATTCTGATATTTTGAAAGGGACATTGAATTCCCTCTATACCCAATCTAGAAACAGTGTTTTTGGATGATTCTCATAGCTCAATTCTATATATTCACCATGGTAGAACTGATATATATAGACATGTTACTGAAGCTTTTTTGTGGGATAATATAAAGCATGAAATTTATAATTACATATCTATAAGTACGGTTTTCAATAGGTGAAGGCTGGAAAACATCATCCCAGATGAGTAATGAAACCAATTACTCTTCCCAAATAAAAATCAGAGAAAATTAATGTGGGACTTTTCAATTTATTACAAAAAACTAGAAGACATAATGTTTCAATATTTTTAATTTTGGATTGACATAAAAAATTTGCACATTTAGTCATATTAATGGATGATTTTCTACTAGATCTCATTGAAAAACTATATACTAATGATTTTTTAAGAATTTATGGATCACCTATACCATGTTATTCAAATCACGATTCATGCATTACCTCGAAAATATTGAAAATTCTTCATTAATATTTGGATAAAGAGGTCCATTTGAGAAATGATTTTCACCACCAAACAAACTGTTAGTCATAAAATACAATCTGATCATTAGAAGACATGATGAGATCATAATCATTTTCCTTCAAGGAATATTATCATTATTTACCTCTCATACCTTTGGATACAACAATAGTATCTATTATTGTATATAAATGACACAATATTAATCATTGAATGGGAAAAGATGGGACACACCAACATGTTGGGACAAACATCATGAAAGGAGATGATTATGCCAAATAAGAGTTGAGGAAACAATGAAAAAGGTAAAAAATAATCACAAACTTATCAAATAAATATAAATGTAAAATAAAACATATTTGTTGATAGTTCGAGGAAAAATTAGGAGTTTCATGTTGGAGATCCTGTTTTTTTGAAAGTATCTCCAAAAAGAGTTTTATAAGGTTTTCTATGAAAGGAAAATTGAGCCCCATATAGATCAATTATTTTTAAATTCTTTAATTAATTGGAGTTTTGAATTATCAATTAAAATTACAAAAAGTCGTTTCCAAAGATCATGATCTGTTCAACATCTCTTTTTAGGGAAGTACATTCTAGACCTAATGCATATTCTCAAATCTGACGAAATTGAATTAGAAACTGATTTGTCTTTCTACAATAATATTCTGTTGATTATGGAATATATAGAGATGGTGTTGAGGAATCATATTATCCTTAAGTAATTTTAAATTTGGAAACTCATTAAATTGAAGAGGTGACCAAGGTACTGGAGAAAGTTATGGTGAAGAACTTCCCAAATCTTTTTATGAGGATACTTTCCAAATATTTCAATGATGATGTTTTTATAGGATGGTTGAATGTGACGACCTAGATTTCTATCATGAAAATTTAACTTATTATATATATTTCATATAGTATGAATCAAAAAAAGGAACATAGAGAATATAGTATATGGTCTATAAATAATTAATGAATGAAATAAACTGTATTTATAGATATTAAGGAAATCATACCAATAGAGAAGTAACTCTACCCTTTGGAACAGTTATGTTACCATTAAGAATAGTAATATGACTAGATGAATATTAAATTGACCAATAATAGTACAAATAAAATATGGATATCTTATATGTGAAAATATGAAATATTTATATCTTTCTATAGTAACTAAATTTTTAAAAATAAAAAATAATGTTTATATATTTCTATAAGTCATAAATAATTATATAAAATATAATAATTACAATAAGTATTTAAAACAAATTTAATTTTAAAATATTGATTCATAAACTAATAATTTGTTATCTTCTGATTATAAAATAATTTTTTAAAATATTAATTTATTTAAAAAAAATTAAAAAATTTGCATATATATTTAAAATTGGGTTTTTTAAAATATATGATGATGTTGATAAAAATAAAAAATTATCAAAATTAGTAAAATAATCATAAAATTTATCCTTATTATGATTTTGAGGTTTTTTAAATTTTCCTAGTTAATTTTTGATATTTTTCATAAATAGTTGGATTTACGAAGAATTCTGAAATATTATAAATTATAGTACATATAAATTATATGATATTTACAATATTACATCAGTCATGAATGATTTATCTAACATGTTATCTATCCTCCCTTAAATATTTAATTTATATGGTGTTAACTCTCAAACTATTCACTGTCTTCATCCAAATTATTAAACTAATAATTAAAATAATCAAAAAACAACCATCTCCTCTATTAGAAATACCAACATTCATGACCTCTTTTCCTCAGACATAAAAATCATTTATGATGTATTATATTCTACTCAATTTCTCTCCAATAACTTGAACCCAAATTCTTATCTTTCTTGTCTCGTCATATGACCATTTCAATGTTCCTTAAGTAGGTTATGAAAGAGAATAATTCAAGAGGAAAATCATTTTTTTGTTCTCATTCTATTTATTATAATTTATTTTATTCCTACTATATCACTACCGTTAATTTGAAAACAATAATGATAAAAATAATATATTCTATATACATCATGTTATTATGTTAATGGAAGATCTATCATAAATCCCTTTCTCTCCCCCTTTTATTCAAAAAACAAAATCATAATCCATGATACTACCATTTACCACCATTGTGGAGGATGCGACTTCATTTTCCACTACCTTCTTAAATGATGGTTATAAAACCATAATTATGGAATAAAATGTTTTATTACACATATTATATGATTTTTAGTGTCCTAGAACAAGTATATATATAACACTAATTAATAAGGGAAAACTAGTTTGTGATGACTGAAAAATGTCCAAAATAATCTAAACAATTATCATTAATATTTTTTCTTATAAATCATCTTCATTTATATATGAGAAATAATAATTTAGAATTTAAATACATTTTATGTTAATTAATAACATATACTTCCAATTCTAGATAATTATGTCTTTTTTACGTGATCATTCATACATGTATAAAATTAAATCAATCATGAGAATTAATGAAATGAACACTCTACAATTATGGAATTGAATATTATAAGTATTTAAAATAGAAAAATGAACTCCATAAAATAATAATAAATCAAATAAATTTTTATAGTTTATGAACTAATTTATTAATGAATATAATTTCATTCTCTAGGATGATATGTAAAAGTGATGAACACTTTTGGACATAATGTATGGGATTCTATCTGAACATACATTTTTATTTTATTTACACGTTCATACACATTACCACCATATAATCCTTTTTATTTTTATAATCATGATATATACTTTAAATATACTCCAAGGTCGTTTATCCAAATATTTTGATCAATCATTTATTGGGAAATATATGTTGTATAATTTTTTCATCACCATTATTTTCAATAGAGAATCCCAATTAACGGGAAATTCTAAATTTATTACAGATTTTCAAGTATGATCCATAATCTATTAAAATAGACCATTATTTTTCTAAAAAAAATATTTTTTTATGAAAACGTATATTTTTCATTTTTGGTTTTATACAAACAACTAAGACAAATACAAATCTTTTTTCCAAAATTACTTATATTTTAAAAGTAACAAAGGGTATTTCTCTCAAACATTCCTCAATAATTTTATTAGAGTATATTCAAATATTTCAACACATCTTTTGAAACATATTAATTTTCAATATATATTTATTATGAATATAATTTACCTTATTTTATTAAATGGATTGTTATCGTTTTTACCCCGTATAACCTATCTTGATATAGTTCACCATACAACTCAGAATGGATAGTGATAATCTTTATAGATTAGGTAATGTTATTCAAATTTCATATGTATATAATGTTTATGATTAAAATCATTAATATTTTATTAAATTATATTTATTAAGTGATGTTTGGGATCTTTCGGATCCCCTAGGATCATCATTAGGTATCCTGATAAAAATAATAAAGGATTTCACTGAGGCCTTGACCATTTATTTGAAGATGTCTTGGCCGAGGCATCTAATGTATTTTATTATATTCTAAATTATGTATTCCTACAATAATATATTATAAATTGATAAATCAAGTGACTATTTGACTTGTATAATATTCATAGTTATGTTTCATGTGACAATTTATGTGACTTTATTCAAGAATCGTTTATTTCTGCCATATTATTCATAGTATTATGTTTTATTGGAACAAGTTATTGTTATTCACCTTTCTATATTGTTTATACTTATGATGTATTATCTACCCTTACTAATAATCTAACCTCACCCATCCATTCTTTTTTAGTTTTCCACAGGATGTGAACATATGTAATATGAATGACATGTAGTAATAATCTTGGTGTTAGGGATGTTTCAAATGTAGTTTATCTGTCTTTTTTACTTATAGTAATGTAAAATTTATGTTTTTTTTCTAGTTTTCTAAAACTACTAAACTATTTTCTATTTCTTGATATGATAATTTTTTCATAGTACTAATTTAATAAAGTAAGACACCAAATCATGGTTCCATGGTTTGGGGTTTTAGAATCTATCATACTGTATTCTCATTTTTTTCATCCAGTAATCATTGATAAAGGGAGAAATATCTATTAGAACTCACACATTAGATGGAATTCTCCCCACGATATTCCTAAATACATTTATTCAATCAACCTGACACTGATCCACTAGGTTGAGAAGTTTCGATTCACTTATTTAGGGTGTCGCTTCCATCAAGTATATTTATTAATAAGTGACTAAATTATTATCTCAGGAATAGTGGTTATTTGGAAAAGGATCACATTTGATGTAACCAAATTATTCACAAATTAATCAATGTTTCTCTCTGAGATATCTCATCAGTGACACAAATAGTTTGAAAACAGATAATTTTTAAAAAGTGGTCTTAGTAGTGCATAATGTTCATAACACCCTACACCAGATGAATAAAATCAAAGGCATGTACAACACTCAATTTCTTAAGAAAAACTTAGTTAAAATATTGTTCAGAAAACTCTTAAAAAAATCCCAAATCATACAATCCTAGCTCATAACAAATCACCATCAGGTATTGTCTCCCATAAGTATATGTTTTTCAATACAGACTATCAGCACTAAAGAAGTATCTATATTAATGAAAATTGAAAATATTAAATATAGTAAAATCGTAGCATCCTGTGGTCCACCATCCAATGATGAAGTGGGATGATATTCTTTCTGTAACACGTGCATAAACTCTTCTATGTTCTTGGAATCCTATAAGGCTCCATGAACTATCATCATAATGTGTAGGGATTGATATCATAAATTTGTATTAGAAACCATACATGGAATAATGGACAATTCTACATGTGGAACTACTATAAGAAATCCCTACCATCCTTGTCCCTAACTAGAGGTCCTCACGGTGGTTTATCCATAAAAGACATATTACAACCTAATAAAATATATATGAATAGGACATTTAGTAGCCTTCATATAAATACATTTTACCCCTCTTCCTTCTCATAAATCAAGGACAGGTTAAAATTTATCATCGTAAAGATCATCAGAAGAACTTTCTAATACACAATATTAATATAGAGTCTAGTACAAGCTCAATTTTGGACAACATGACCCTTGGTATATATATTATCAGTTGTAATTTATAGAGGATACACAATTTTAAATTTTGATTTGGAAACTAAATTTATCAATTAAAATTTTATTTTAGAACTCAAAATCTATTAAATTTTAATTTATATTACAATAATATTTTAATTATTTAATTATATAGATTAAATTTTCTAATTTATAGTGTCATATAAAATAATTAAATTGATTTTAGGACATTATTTCATAACAACCATAACATGTTGCATCCCATGTCACTAATGGAACATGACTCAACATCCCATAATTGATTTATATCAAGGTGTCTGTTATAGCCTATTCTGGAAAAAATGTTGGTGGTATGACATAAAATATATGTACAAAATATGTTTCTCAATATCCAACTTGAATCATTAGTCAATAACAACCAAACAACAAATTGAACAGATACTATTAGTTTTGAAGTCAAGAAAATAATCATATGTGGCGTGGTATTTTCATAGAATATGAATCTAGTATGGTTCCTAAAATGAGGCATGATCCAGGATTCCCTTCTATATAATGATAAAGATAAAATAAAAATCCCTAAATCATAGAAATAACAACATCTAAGATCATGTGAATCACTGAAAGGTGAAATTTAATCAATTATAATAGAAAAATATACAACAAATAAAATCATTTTCGGAATCCTGATAACTATCCTATATGTGTTCATAGTCAAGTATTATAAAATGTTTTTAACTAGATCCAATTATCCAATTTATTTTATAACAAAATGGAATTCAATAAAATAATGTCTAATGATACCACTTCATAACATCTAGATAAGGGATAAAGTAAATAGTTCTATGATATGGTTGGTCACATAGCCTCATGCATTCCTCCTCGTGCAGAAGAGGTTATCATATATCATTGAGGTTCTAAGAAAATTTCATGGGGAGACTATACCCTCATGGAAGGAGTCACGCAATTGATTCATAATAGAAAAATATTGAAAATTGATTTATTTTTAATTCCAAGCAGTGGTAGGTTAACTACACAGTATAAATACACAAGAGAGAAATAATGATAAAATATAATTGGATGAATATTTCATGAGACAATAAAAATAGGAAGAAAATACATTTTGATATACATCCAGTAAAGTACACGTATAAAAATAATAAAAAATACAAAAAAGTCAATATCTAGATAGAATCATTATCCATATCATGGTTGTGTTCTCCCCTTATCATATGAAAAATTAGTCAATCATCGCAAATTAAGTTCTTTCCACGACCCCTTCCAACATCCATGATGTTTTTCCAAGTACCCAACAGTTATCCAAATAGTGTGTGAGATAAAACAAAATAGGCCACCAACAGGGGTGCGTATTAAATGTACATTATTTTTTATATTAGATGATGTAGTGTGATTGATATTACTGGAATAATGTTAATATCATATTGTTTGACATATAGTTCATCATTATAAATATGATATAATGAAAAACACCGATAACTATATAGATAGGAAAACAGAAACAACGTTCATGTGTATTTATGAACAACCAATACCATGAATGGTGTGATCCATTTAATTTACCTATTTATAATATATATTTATATACTATATATATATGATAAATAAATATTATAGTTCAGGTGTGCCTCAGTGGTATAGGTTCCATGTGACTCTTTATTAGACCTGGGTTCGAATCCGGGTGGGTGAGAATTTCTGTTTAGAGGCGTTGAGGCATGCATGATGCAGGCATGAAACTACACTGGGCCTTTGGGCTAGATTGTGGGCCTTTAGGTCCCTTTGTTGGGATTCATTACAACTAGTCCTTCGTATCATGTATAGAATAAATAAGGCACGATGGGTGGGCTATCCCTTGGGGGGGGGGGGGGGTTATGGCCTACCTTCCTGGCTAGCGTGAGTGGTGTGTGTGTTTTTAATGAAATTTTTCCTCAAAAACCTAATATATATGATATAAAAATAATGATATGCATTGAGAAAGTAATCAAAACATGATCTATGTAATTATATTAAGATTATATAGTATTAAAGTGTACATTAAACAATGAAATTATTCCCTAAAAAATGCATTCTCGGGGAAATTTTTAGATAATGAATAATATAGTCATAAATTAATCATATGTGATATCATAAAAATTATCATGGTTGTGGTAAAAACAAATAATATATTTAAAACCATTATACCTGATTTTGAGACACATACAGAGAGTATCAGACCAAATATAATATAATTTTGGATCAAAATTAATTTTCTCGAGAACAATGCAATGCTTACATAAAATTTCTTTTGTTTTGTGTATGTACTAGAAATATTATGCATGATATCATGAATAAATTCATCTTCATGGTATTTAATGATTAAATATAAAATAAGGGTCTTATTATTTAAATGTTCAATTTGTTATGTAATTATTTTAATGTTTTGTTATTTAATCTTTTATCCATTTTAATATTCGTGATATTACGATAAATTTTTATTTATAATTATATAATGGATTATGAAGAACATTTCATGTCTACTATGAATTTCATTCAAATGATTCCAAAAGGGTAATATTTATAAGGTTTTTTGTAAGGTCTAATTTCACAATCTGATTTTTATATGAGGTTATTGATATGTAAGTATCTACTGGGACATATTATTCACAAAAATCGATGTTTTTTTATAATTAATATGAAAATATTATCAAGAAATTTTTAAAGAGATTTTTACACATGAACTAATTTTAATAAAACGATTTAATAGAATATTTCATTCATTTTCCAACCGCGATACATTATGAATAATTTTAAGAAATTAAGGAGTGAATGTTCATTTAACATACACAACACAAGTGGTTATTTTCCTGAGTTTTGAACCCTTATATGTTTGAAAATTCCATTATAATATTAAAAGGTTGTTTTGAAAAGAATTTTTCTCATTTATACTTGTGCGACATTTAAATGATTTTTATATAAAAATGAGTATTTCTAAAAAAGAATTTTAATGCTTTTTTAAGATAATTTTCATCATTATCAAAATCTTTTTTTGGATTTTATACTTAATTGAGGTAGATCTACAATGATATAATTTTCCTTATTGTATTGACATTTATATGATATCATTGACATTTGATGTGCTATTTTTATTCCAATCATTGTTTATGGTTAATGTATTAAATTTTTTTTTCCAGTTTTAAAAAGAATATTTTTGTTTTGTTTCTCCATTTTCATACGAGGAATGCATTTGACATAGTTATTGATGATTGGGGCCCACAATACGCCCTCGATGAATCGGTTGGTATCATGAGACAAAAATAATTGGCAAAAAACCCCATATTGTTTATAAGTAGTTTTAATTTTTCATGGGGATATATCGTGACATAATTCAGATAAGATTTTACCGACATGTGTAAATAGTCACAAAAATATATCATAATTGTGGTTATGTTGAGGATATATCTTGATACTGTAGTCATACATTATTATTCATTACATCATAACGATATTAGTTAGTAGTATTACAGATGATTATTAGACTTATAGAATATCCTAGTGAATTTTTAAATGAAATTATTTCACTTATTATATCCATAGTATGTTCATGTTTATGTTTAAAAGGCATGTGATTCTGTTTTGTACAATATGTAAAAGTTTATACAAATTTATGAATGTTTTGGTTTTATTTTTTACCCATATAGGCTATATGAACTCACCCCATTCATATGTATTATCTCCCTTGTCTACCAAGATCCATTTTATGACTAATACATATGGTAAAGAAAGAAGAATAATGGATTTATCAAAGACTTGTATGTGTTTCATTTGTTTGTTGTGAATTTTAATGTAAGAATTATGTATGTAATCTATTATCAAAGACTTATAAATGGATCTATCAATAATGATTTAATTCCTTGTAATAATGCCAATGTATTAATATAGTGTAACAAATTCAAGATTCTTGGGTCGGGGAATTAATGTTAATATCAGAGGTAGTATATAGAAAACCAGGGAAACTAGATTTAGAGAAAATAGATTAGGAAACATAACCCTATAATCGACATTGAGGATATGTATAAAATAAAAAAACTATTATTTTTTTAATTTATATATTATGAGGGTATTCCAATAAAATAAATAATACTACGGATATTTCATATGGACATGGGTATGGTACAGATGTTACTAGAAATAATAAATCTGACAAGGTGTTCTAGGCTTGAGTCACAGTGCCCTGGTCCATGACAACATGACTTATTTTCCACCGCGCATGACACTCCCAAGGGATATTCTTAGATTAATGCACATTTTTGTTATGAAGCATTATGAAGTATTTAAAAGTAATAATGTCTCCATATAATCCATGCTTATGATTATAATAATTAATGCGCATAAACTTTTCATATAATGTAATGTATTTTTAAATTATACATTATTTTTCACAACATAATCTAGTGAATGTAGTTTTTTAGGAACTAATACTATGGGAAGGACTAGAAATCATGTCAATGATCGTAATATATGTATTTATTTACCTCAAAAAAATGATATAAATAGTTTAGAAGAAGATACAAATAGTGCTAACAAACTTACATTTTTACTGGGATAGCTTACTCTGGTTATGAATAATATCCATACCCATATGGAGTAGTCTGATCCACAATGCGGAAGAAAAATTGTTAGATTTCCACATGAGATAACAGTCTCAAACATTTAATAGTACTAAAAATCGAATTTTAGATGATCAATTTATAAGTTCTATAGAGAAGATATTTCATTCTTTAGGATGCAACAATGTGAAGAATTTTTTCGTGTATGTTTTTCTTATCTCTATATATACGGACCAATGGTGTTCATAGATTCTAAATACAATGGTGGTAGATGAAATATAAAACATGGAATGGAAGGATTTTAATAAACATTTATCGGAAAATTATTTCACTCATGAATAGAGAGCTAGTATAGATAGACCATTTATATGTCAATGGAAAAATAATGATAAGAATTGTTTAAAAAAATGATTCAAATATGTCAATATTATAACGGTATATAGTGGACTATATATATGAAATAAGGAGTATGATTGATCATTTTTTTGATAGATTTAATCCATTTCACTGAAAGGCATTGGTTTCACAAAACTTCTCACTATATTATGATATTGTATCATGTCAAAATAAGATAAAGAATGAAAACTCGATTTCCTATGACCTTATGGGAAATAAAGAGAAGAAGAGTTTGGTATAACAAGAGACAGACAAATGAAAAAATAGAATGAATTATTTTTTCCCATTTGATAAATATCAAATGAGTTGTCTTGGGAAGATGTTGAATGGAATAAGTATTTTTTATAATTGTAGAGAAAAGGGTCCCCATGAGAAATAATGTATTGTGGATAATGAAAAGACTAATATTTTGTGTTTCAACTATAGTGAAATCGGGGTCTACACAAATAAATGTCTTAAGCCTCAATGAATTATAAGTATGAAAAATAAAAGGGAGAAAGGTCAAGCTTATGATTTTAGTATAGTTGAAAATAAATAACTACTATTTTTTGTTTTTGGGTTTCAATATTTATTTAATTTGAAATTTTTATATCCAAGGTGCATGATATATGTATTATAGAATATATGAGTACTGTAATGAAGTACATATTTATTAGGATTCTGAAGCTTGAATTTTTTCATTATGGTTTAAATCTAATCAAGGTATTCAAATATTTGGTATGTGAATATATGAGAAATATTATGTTTGAATAAAAAATAATATTACCTTGAATTTTGGGATTTTAAAGTCCACTTTGGATTTGTAATTTGGATTAAAGTATTTTTGATAATCCTCAGGGTTATAATGGAGTTAGCTAAAAATTTGATATTATAGTTTAAGGTTAATGTATGATTAAATAGTTAATTGGACATTACCAATTTGGTTTCATTATAGATTTAGATGATTAAGAAAATACATATGGTCCTTATTATTTATTAAAATTTATTCTGGTGTGAAAAATTCTTTTTGAACGCTCATTTCATGCCTTATGGGATGATGTGAAAATAAATCAAACTATAAAAATGATGATATTGTGCTTATAAAATCGAACGAATACTATTATTTTCTTATCTAAATAATAAAATAATTTTTCAACTATAGTGAAGGGATCATTAATCAAAAAATGATTCCCTTGTACATTCATTTTCAATTACCCAAATGGTCTCACACATCATCAATGATTTATTACTTCTCTGTTGTTACATTTTTCCTAATCATGTCCTCTATCACTATATACCAGAACATGGTTGTTACATTTTTCTTCCATGTCCATGTTTCGAAACATGGGACCCTTTATCTATTATCTCTCGTAACCTTTTTCCTTCCCATTAAAGATTTTAAATTATAACATTTATCAAAACTTGTTCTAATGTTGGAAATCAATAACAGAATTTTGAAAAGTCAAACAATAATTACCAATACCAAATTCAATAATTGAAAGGAATTTATTTATTTAAGTCAAGGAGAATGTAAAACAAAAATATTTCTCCATAAAATATCATTTTAATGATGTTTGAGATCTAATGTTTCACGCAACACCAAGTTTGAGAGCACCATAATCTACAAAACATGTCTTTTAAAAACTTTTATGAATAATATTGGAAAAATTATTACATTTTTTTATTATTTTTCAATATAGAATTAATTGTTTAATTCAAAATATAAAAATTAGCTTATGGTGATAACTTTTGTGTTTTTGTGAAAATATTAAATATTAAATTAACAGTGAAAAATATTTTATCTTGAATAATAATTAATTTTTTCATTTAAATAACATTTTAAATTAACATCATATAAATAATACATATACTTAACCAATATATTTCATTTAAAATATTTTTTTTAATAAAATAAGATATATGAACATTTATTGAACTTTGGAATGTCCCTTTACCCATATTCTACACATAATTACTCGATTGGCCATAAAAAAAATTCTACTGCTTCTCTGATTTGATTTTCAAAAAACTGAAAGACATGTTTGTAACATGTATGATAAATCTAGTCTAAATTGAGAAAAATAATTTCTGGTGAATAATATCTTTTAACTTTTATTTACCAATGATAAAGTTCAATATTGTAATCAAAGGTAAAAAATATTATATCAATATAACAAGTTCCCTAATTTCAATAAATAAGAGTTTTTTAGACCAAATTCATCCTTGGGAATAAAATATGATTTATTTTAATCCAATCTAGTTAGATTAGGACAAATATTTTATTTTATATAAAGAAGAGTAAAAAATGTCATATACATATTTTAGAAACTAAATCATTTTTTATATTATGTTATACATTATATAAATCTTTCTATAAATAATCATTATAAATATAGCAAATTTATCTACATCATGATAATTTATTTAGATTTTATAGAATTCAAATAATTAAATTAAATTGTGACACAATGGTGTTGTAGTATTTAATATATTAATGGATGAAACAAATAAATGATATTAATAATATTAAAATAAATACCATTTTAAATATTTTATTCCATCCCCAATTTTTTTGGATGACTATGAAAAGGCATGGATGCTGTCAAGTAGTTTTTAATGGAATTTGGTTGTTATGTGTTTCGAAAAATGTCAACTAATAAATATTGTCAAAATTGACATAAATGTGATATTAAAATAAATAATATTATATTAGATGATATAAAGTTAGTAAAAATATATAATTCTTCCAAATAACTAGAATAATTAAAAATATTTCATAAATTATAAAATTGTGGCTAATTTGAAATTCTACAGCTATATGTTATACTAATAGTATAAACCAAAAAGTAGACATTATAAGAGTAAAATTGTATAACTATGTGTTAAATCTAAAATATAAGGTTAATTATGTAAAAAAAACATGAATAAAATTTATGGTATGAGATTATTTCAAAAAATAATAATCTAATATTCCAAATAAATTACTTCGGAGCTATAGAAAATAGAAATTTAATTAATATAAGCTAATAATTTTTTTAGTTTTATAAAATGCCCCTCCCCTCTCTTAAAAAATTCCACATATCGTTAACTTTTCTTCAAACCCTTAAATTTATTTTTTTCAACCATAAGAATTCCATTTCTCTTCTCAACATCCTTCACTTCATCCTAAGAACCATAATTTGGGAAGAAAAAAAACCTATGGAGTCTTTTAGTGCAAATCCAATGGGTATAGTTGAAGATTAAGTAATTGTTTTATCAATTGTTTCAATGTTATTTTCTTCCCCTACTTCATTTTCGTTGTTTATTACATACTATTAAAGTATCTAAATCGACTAATATATTGTTTCTATGTAATTTATATTACATATTATTTCATACTCCTTACGATTATATATAAATAATGTCGCTCGTGCATACATACGACCTACTATATCCACGATATGATGAGATCCATCATCCAACAAAACCATTTCAGAATGATTATAAATATGAATATACTGAATAAATATTATATATATGATATAAATATTCTAATGGAATAAATTTTTTATATATATTTCATTTTCTTTCATCTATTCAACATGATAAGGAACCAAAAACAACATTCATCTGTAAGTACGACATACCTTTTCCTTGATTGGTGTGTTCCATTTCATTTATATATCTCATATATATATTTATATAAATAATATATATGATATATAAAACATCATTTATATTATTTATGTAATCATATCAAGATAGAATAAATATGATCATGATTAACAAGTCAAAACAGTAATAATAAACAATGTGATTATTATGCAAAATGTTTCTTTAACTTGAAATTTTTTAATAAAAGACGAATATAATGACATAAATTAGAAATATATTATATCAAAAAATGTTATTATGATTTTGGTAAAAGTTATTAATATATATAAAAACATTATAATTTATTTTAGACACATATAGAGTGTTTCTGACCTAAGGTAAGGGAATTTTGACTCACTTTTAATTTTCTTGATATCTAAGCCACGTCTACTACCTATATCTTGTATGTGGTTTATGTACTTCAACTATTATGTTTGATATTATGAAAAAATCCATCTACATGGTATTTATAGTTTCATTTTATTATATTGGTATTATTAATTAAATGTTCAACATGGTTTCTGATGCTTTAAATGTTTCAATAATTTATACTTTCTCCATTCAATATTCTTGATATCATCATACATATTTATTTATATGTATAAAAAGGATTATAATGAAAATTTATGTACCTTTTTAATTAAATATATAAATTTTCAATAGAATTAATATTTAGTTTTTATGTTTGGGATAATTTCAAAATAATGTTATTATATGAGGTTTTTTATACACAAGTTTCTTCTATGACATATATATCATCCATGTCAATGATTATTTAAAATGTACATCAAATTATTATCAACAATGGTCCAAAGTAATTTTTACCCTCGATTAAATTTTAATGAATCGTTTTTAAAGGAGTCTTTCCATCATTTTAAAAATGAGTTACTTAATAATATTTTTTGAAAAAATGGAAAGAATGATTTTTTATATTATATGGTGTGAGATACTATTTCACATAGTTCTGATAGCTTACCATTTTGATTCTTCGATTACAAGCATAGATGGTAATTTTGAAATGAAATTTTATCTTTTATAATTTTAAAGGTTTTAAATTGATTCAATGTAAAATTTGATATTTCTCTCAATGTTTTAAATGATTTTGTTAGATTATTTACATCTATATCAAGATCATATATTGACTTTTAGACTTAATTGGAGATAAAGAGTTATGTTAATGTCTTAAAAATTGTATTACTGGATTAATGATATGTTTGAATGCAAATGTTCTATTTTTACCCAATTAATGATTTATGGTTAAATTATTAACATATCATATTATATTCTTTAGAAGAATGTTTTTATTATGCTTTACCCTTTTAATATGGGAAATTCATTAGAATTAGTAAGTATCAAACATGGCTTGTTATAGCACCTCGATACATCAGTATGTCAAACGAGAGAAAATTAATTTGCAACATACCCTTCAAAAGTTTTTCAAATTAGTTTTAAATTTTTTGGAGGATAGGTCTTTAACCAATTAGAGAAGTTTCCACCCACAAACTTAAATGTTCATGAGGATTGAACTTGATAGTAGCTATCTTGAGAATATATTGTGATAGTGCATAGATCCATCATTATGAACACCCACATTATGAGATTAGTTGTTGATAGTAATTACTATTATTTGACTAGTAGAATATCCATGTGAATGTTTAAATTGAATAGTTTTATTTACTCTTTCCATATTATGTTCAATTCTATGTTTAAACGTCATGAGTATAAGTTCTATACATGCATTAATTTTTTTTCTTATTTATAAAATATTCAACTATATTGTTTACAGTTAATGAGAGTTTGGCCTCGATCCTTTCTTTGGATTTATTTTTCCAGGATGCCAAAATATGATTTATTAATAATATATATGGATAAAATAGTAGAATAAAGGTGTTCTAGAAGAATAATATATGATTAAATTTATGTTTTCAATTATAATTATAATTTTATGGATGTAATATATTTTTTCATTACTTCTTAATAGAACTGTCTGTCCGGATTTGATTCCGTGTAGTCACGACAATGAATTAAAATAATACACTGGCTCCGGCCATCATGGGTAGGGGTGTTACATAAATAATAAAAAATAATGGATTCATTTCCAATAATATAGATATATTAATTATATATGTTATCAAAAGGGAAATATATATACAATATAAAAATAAATTCATTCATAATACTACAAATGTCTTAATGTAGGGGACATTAAGATGAAATCTCTTTCAAATATCATACAATTGGAATGAGAACTAATAAATTAAAAGATTATGAGTATCATATATAAATCCACTTAAATCATATGTAAATAAAACTTCAATTAATCTAAAGTCATCACACACATAATCAAGGAATAAAAATGATAATGAAGAATTCATACAACCCAATGAAGAGAAATTGAGTTAAGTAACTGCTAACTTCATGATAATCACATAAAAATCACATTTAAAATTTTAAAACGAATTATAACATAATATAAAATGATATATGACCGATAAATGATATATAAAGAAAAATATTAAACAAAAAACAATATAAAATAAATAATTTTCATAAAAAATATTTCACAATGAATGGAAATTATGAAAACAATCCACAAAAGTTTCTTATCATTAATTCAAATCCCCTAGGATTAAATTATTTTTATTGAAATAAAATACCATGAATTTTGATCGATTCAAGATATAAAATTTAAATTGGATCTATATAGACAATACGACATAAATATATATATATAACATTAAAAAACAAATAAATGAATGTTAATTGAGACATAATCTTTTACCATAGGAATGAATCATCACATGTGTTATTTATATTCATGAATAGTAAAATTTTGTAATTTTTTTGTACTTCCATAGGAATATTTTAATATTTTTTATTCATTTACTTTTATTTAATAAAATTTAATATTTAATTTCATAATAAATTAATTTTCATGTCGATCATTTTGAGGATATTTAGTTTAGGTGTTGAAAATGTTCCCAATAGTTTGAAAATTGTAAAATTAGTCATTATTCCATAATAGAAAAAAATAATCATGATATAATTATCAATTATATAAATTAATTTTACCTTTTAAACTAACCCTGAAATAAGGTTATAAACAACTAATTCTGTTATAATCATGAAGATGATAATCCATACCTATGAATGAGTAACATTTGAATTTTTCAAATATCACGATTGAAAGGACATAAATATTATTTTATCATTAGAAATTAATCATGATAGAATAAAAATGAAATATTTATTTAATAAAATAATAGAAATCCATTATGTTACTTTTTTATAAAATGAAATCACCTCATTCCAGGGAGATGGTAATTAAAACATGAACCCAAATGACGTTCTAATTTTTAAATCAATGAATATTTAAAAAAAATATTATGATATACTAAATTTGGAAATTGATAAATATTTAGTAAATATCATATATATATATATATAATAGATTAGTTATGAAAACCATCCATAAGCGATGGTGATTGAAAAAAAAACTAAATAAGCACCTGATGTGGTAGTCGCCCATATAGACAAAGGATATGTTATTTTTTCATTTACCAATAGATGATATGGTTATGAGTAAGAAAAATATCTGAATAAGAATTAAGTATATGTGATATAATAATATTATTATATCATAATTCATAAATAATATTGTATAGAGGATGATGATGAAATATATAACAAACCCACTCTTACGAATGATACATCTTGTTTGGAGAACCCTAGTAGATTAACAACAATATCCTTCTAAAGAAGGATTTAATGTTTTAACAATGAATATTGAATAATTATATATATGTAATGATATTATTTTGGATGTTCCTCTATGAATATATTTATAGTGTGAATAAAATAGAATATGAGGTTCTTTTTTTATAAGAGACATGAGTGACACTCATGGAGTTTCTTAAAGTAAAAATTATATATAACTATATTTTTAAATGGATTAGAATTTTTAATAGTAGAATATATGATATTGTTGATTAATAATTATATAATATAAAACAATTATCACTATTTAGCATATTTGTTCACTATTACATTTTTAAACATGTGTTATCCATTTTTTAAAATTTCCCCTGTATTTATATTTTTATAGTTTTGGGGACAATATTGTATCTATAAAAGTCAAATTTTCCATAAAATGAAAATTGGTGGTTTTATTCAACCATATAACAATAAAATAGATGATGGTAGTATTATTTTTAATTTTAAGTCATTTAAAAATAGTTATTTCCAATAAAATATCATTAATTTCATTTTTGACCCTATTAATTTGATTCAACTATAATAACGAAATGAAAATGATGTAAATTAAATATAAATATTATAATCAACCCAAATATCTGATAAACACCTAGTATATTTTTTAATTAATTTATTCATTACAATTATATAAATTTTAATAATTTTGAAATAATTTATTGTATTTTATTTTAAAATATATCAATATTCTGACAGAATTACTTGAAAATTTATTTTCATTATATATTTTTTAAAATATATAATTCATATAAAATTATGAAAATTAATAAATTACCCAAAAATTAAATATTGATATTATTTTATAATATATGTTTTCCCTCTTTGAACATATAAGATAAATTTGAAAGCAATATGGTTAAATTTTATCATTTTTCATGTAAAAAATAATATAGGTATGTTTCTTGGGATTTATTCTACTAAAAAAATTACATATAAAACGAATGTTTATAAGGGTAGAAATAATATTATAAAAAATTTATGATGATATATGGTTGTCTCATCACAAAATTTACCCTTTTACAATGTAGCTGAATTTTAACTATTTTTACTATTCAATAAGAAAAAAATAATTTTCGCCTTATTAAATTATATCAATTGTGATGATCAAAATTATGAAATCATTTTTTCGAAATTTTAAATAGTTAATTTAAAAAAATTTATTTTAAATGAATCCCATAGATGAGACGAATTGTGTTTTTCTAATGACTTTTTTTTCAAAATCTAAAATTATTTTGATACTATGATCATGATTATTTTTGATTAATATAAAATTAATTTTATTATTTCCATATATATTTTGCTTATATGAATTTAGGGTCAAAATACAAATGTTATTCTTTTTTTGGAAAATAAATGACATGTTTTAGAAAATAATAAATTCTTTAAGTTGAACTAAAAATAAAGATTTCTGAAAAAATTATTTCCTCTTAATATATTTTTTACATGATTATTTTAAAAATACATCTAATTTTTTATATTATATATATTTTTTACAATTTGTTGAAATTTTCTAAATAATTTTTTCAATAAAATCTATGAAAAAAATTTTTATGAAAATTTTATATGTTGAAGAATGAAGTGACTTTACTAAAATTTTATTACTTATTTTGAAATATATATTATTTTTCAAAAATATTTAGAGATGATTTTTATACACATTATTCACTTTTATACAGAAAAATATAAATTATGGGTTATAATGGTCACATTATATTTTTTTAATATTATATAAATGTTATTTTAATCTAGGTATTCTTTGTAACATAGGCTACATAAGAAATAAAAATTAGTTACATATAAATATATTCTAGAATTTAGGGGTCCTAAATTATACCCCATTAAAAAAAAATTCACTCACAATTATAAATATATAATCAATGGTTTATCCATTATTGAAAATCCACCTCATATATTGGGACACTAAAATAGCCTTTCTAATTGAATTAAGTTGAAATCATAAAGGCCACATGAAATATCATTTATTCAGGTTCCTACATAAGGAAAATTTTGGTGGGATGGTAAAATATAGATATGGAAGAAAAAAATAACATGCATGGACTAATATATTGTAATATATAATAGGATCAAAATAATTATAGTGGACCAAAATTAATAAACTAGTGAGGGGTTAGAACACCATCGATTCATCTGAAGTGATGATACGAAGACAAAATATTTGTTTGTATACCTTTTTTAATGAGTTTTGGATTTATTTTACATCTTGTAAATGAATAGAAGGAATTATCCTCACATTAAAAGTATAATGTCTCCATTAATTGGTAAAATATGTATAAAAGATGAAATAATATGATGACTGAAGCAGTAAAATCATGATCTACGAGATCACAAAAGCCTTTAATGAATACCATGATATTCATCTAATTTGAAAGAAAACCAAAACAAATTCAAAATTTTATGATAACCCAAAAAAAGTAATAAATTTTTATTTATAGAAGTATTTTATTAACATATAAAAGTCAATAAAAAAATGTATTAACATAAATCATTCTATAAATAAATTACTATATATGAAAAATAAAATAAATAACCTCTACAAGAAAGAAGGTTTTAACATCAATCGTTATCTTATTACCTTCAACCTATAAATCAAAAAATTTAAGACATTACTTTAAAATAAATCATTCAGGTAAACCTAAAAGAAACATATACCACAACCCTATAAAATTTTTCTCTAAATATTCTTAATAAAATTAAAATAATTAATGTTCAAAATAATTTTATCCCATAATAATTTTCAACAACTAAAATTAAAATTTATTCATCAATCAAATTATGTTAAAAAATTCATAATAATATGTACATCATATAGGTCAGTGGTAAGAATTACACCATTTATTCCCTTCTATTATCTGTTGAAGCCCTGTAACCATACATGATGTGATTAATTATCTTCAAAAACGTAGGATATTAATTTTCAAAATAAATAATAATATAATTGTAATAAAATTTCAAAAATATGATAAAAGTTATCTAAATTTGTAATAATCCTAAAATTCATTTCAATACCACGTTTATCTTTTAGATAAAAAAATTTTCCCAAATTTTAATAACCTATAATTAACTCATCAAAAAAGATCATATAAACTCTTATGTTTATCAATACCTATAATAATATTTACATAATATGAAAAAAAATAATCAAATAACAATATCAATATAACATTTATTAAACCAATGTATTTTATTCCCATATGCATATTTGAGTTAAATTAAGGAAATAAAATTCTTAAAATGGGTATCTATGAATTTCCACAAATGATAAACATTTGAATTGTCATCCTAACACACAAATGAGCCTCAACACAATTGGTGAGGACTTTGAAATTTTATCAAGGAGACTCCTGATCAAATATAAGTATATACATATTTCTAGTTACTGTAGAAGTACTACAGTTGTACATTAGTGTTCACTGTAGTAATTATTATTTGGTACTATATTAATCATAAATATTCTTCTAGTTTGGATTTTTGGCCACATGTTTTGTCCTCGAGTACTTCAAGGCCTTTGGTCCACCCATGACCTTCAGGCTTTTACAGATTTCACGCCACCTCAATGAATTTGGTCAAAATTATATTGTTCTTAAATGAACTACATAGACTATATAAAGAGTATTCTCTTGAAGAGGATTCATAGAATAAAAATTCACCATTATAGAGATAACATGTTCGGAAGAATGTGATGGTATGAAAATTTCCATCATGACCAGCCTGTGGATGTACATGAAGCACATATCAACAAACAATAAAATGTGGAGAGTTGACATCATGATGTTGACGCCAGTGTGGGGAGGTTATAAGTAGTTATTTTCAACATGAATTCTTTTATGTCCTTCGGGTCATGTAATTCACCAATCCTATTGGTCATGATAGGGTTCACTTCAACTTGTGAAAGGGAGACGATAAAAAATAAAAAAAATAGAGGGCCTTCATGCCATTTAGATTTATCGTCCAAACACACATTAGGTTTATCACATATCAATAATGAATATCATTATTCTCCATGTGTTTTATTTGATGATCCCTCATAACGGTTAATAGAATATATGTGAATTACCTTAGGTTTATCCCAATGTTTATACTAATCATTCTATGATACCCACTATAATGACACTAACACCAGTATTCTATATCTGATGTTATCATTATCAAATTATCATACGATTAAAATGATCACCTCCCATAGGAATAAATTGTTTATTACACTTTATAAACTAGATTCATATTTCAATATCAAATTATTTAAAAAAAACAAATAAATCATAGTGAATGTAAATATTATATATATTTGTACTCATCCAAAAATTCATTATTCATATCATGGGTAACGTAATCGATTTAAAGGATAACATCAAATTCATAGTAAGGATTGGGTATATTAGAATCGATCATGGGTAATTAATGAATAATTATTTTGGAATTATAGATAACTCCTAAAGATTATATTAAATTAATAACATGATAATGAAAAATAATATTGGTTGAATAAACGATTGTCAAATAATTTTATTAAAATGAGGATATAAACTTAAAACCTATCGATTTATGTCAAAAATATAAAAATAACCACATGGATAAAAATAAATAATATCTTAATGATAGAATACATAATATCGGACATCATGTAGTAAGCATTAAGGAATAATTCCAATGGATCCAACATAAATGGGATCAGAATAATCAAAATATTCAAACTATTATTCCTCAAGAGACCTTCGGATGCATAGAGGGGCTATAACAGGAAACACCGATCACTTTCAATTTATAATAGATTCATCATATGAATGGGTTAAATTATAATTCAACAAATAATCTATATAAACATATTTATTGAAAAACTAGATTATGATATACAAATATTTACCCATATCAAACGATTTATAAACCCTTAAAAGAAAAAATAAGAATGAAATCATTTCAAAATATTTATTGAGGAGAGTATGAAAAATTATGGGTTTTGTATTTATTTAACAAAAATACCATTAAAATATTATTAAGTAAAATAACATGTTCAATATGAAAATTACATGAAAACAAAAAGAACCAAGATTATTGTAAAACATATTCAAAAATATATTTGGATAACAATTAAGGAATCGTTATAAAATTATATTCTCATTATGCAAAAAAAATCTATTCATGTTGGGTACATTAAATGAAATCATATCCTCATAATATTATTATAAATTTTTAATTACCTTGTTCAGAAAATGAATGGCAGAATCCAGTTAAACAATTTAGATAATTAAATCATTGTATAAAATTTTAATTAAAAATTTTATATGATTTTTCAACACATTATTGGATTCTTTATAAATCATGGATATCAAATAAATGTATTTCCATCAAACGAGGTAATAATGTCTATTTTACATAAAATTATATTTTGATCGACTGAGTACGTAAAATATCATAATGAAAGGAAAAAATTATAGTTTAAAAAAACAATAGGAGATAAAAAAATACTACATTAATGTTAAATACATCATATAATTCACTAAATGGATAATTAATCATTAATAAATATCATGACCCCCTCCCACCAAAGATGCCCCTCCTAAGATGGAAATGGTGAAAGAGAGATAATGACCCAAGAGTCCCACCTCTAGTAGGCCCCATAGTGGTGACTAACACCAAGGGTATGAGTTTTCACAGATATGGGAGGCATTTCCCTTTTTATTATTTAAGATCAGGAAACATGATTAGTCAAACACCAAAATGGAAAAATAATAAGTAAATTAAAATAACCCAAAACCAAACCCTTATGAATGTTTTATATAATTCTGAAAAAAGTTTAATTATAGGAAAAGCTCCAATGTATGATACCAGAATCAAGAAAGAAAAAACTGCAACCAGAGAAACTCTAACACCCAATTAGCAAGGTCCCACACGGTCCATGAAGTCCTTTGGAAAACCTGAATGTAACGTAGGGTGAGAATACAAGTAAACTGAGTAGGGAATCCTAAATCTCTCGTTCATGGGTTGGGAGAAATCCTAATGCCCTGTTAGAAAATAGAAGGAACCAAAGCTAAACAAGGAATCTATCCACCCAACCTCACAAGCGACGCTCACCAAATATCGCAAGCCAATAGAGTAGTATAGAAATATTATCAAATTATGGGTACCCCGCACCACCTTCCCACTGAATACTGCTCAATCCCTCACACCTAACGCTCAGATGCTTCCCCCTCTTCCTGAGCTATTGCCGCAACCTCGCCATACGAAGCTCGAGCTAGTGCTACAACCTGGCCATACAAAGCTCATAGTTTCCCGCCAGCAATCAATCCTCGGCCATCAAAGTATCCCGTCAGCACTCACTCCTCGGCCATCATAGTATCCCGCCGACACTCAATCCTTATCCATAACCACATCTGATCCTGAAGACACCTGGGAACCACATCACATACTCATCGAGAAGACTCTTGGGAAACATCTATCGTAACCTTCCTGAAGAATCCTGGGCTATAGAACATAGATATAGGAGCACAGGGAAGAACATTAACCATCCATCCTTTAGATGTTTGATAATATCACCTCCTTCCCATAGGGGTTCGACACGTATTTCTCAACATGGGTGGGATGCAAAAAGAAACATAAAACATACATATTTATATAATTATATCAACCACTCAACCCATCATAAGGCTTATACACAAAAGATCTAAGAACATGGCTTGGCAGTACTACCTCGAAAGTATGCACACACACACAAACAACCCCAAGCCCCATTAAGATTTTCATGTTTCAACAGTTTAAGTTTATCAGTTCCTTGACTACCGATCAACTAACAACAACCAAAGAATATCAAACGTTCGTAAAACATATCCCTGGCAAACAAAAATAATGTTAGGGAAAGCACAAGAAACAAAAAACCATTATTCATTTATTAGCCAATCAATTCCATTGAATTTCCGAATTAAATGAACTACCAGACCCCACAATTCATTAGTTAACACTTCCACTTTTATTCATATGCACAACCCATCCCTACAGCCCTGCTGCTAAGCACCATAACCACAAACACATCAAAAAACAATAACCATACCACATCATCATTCCTTTTATACCATTTACCGCCGCTCCACTGCCCAAAAAAACCACATCATAAAAGCCAACCCACAACCAAGCCAAATGCAGACATTATGCTCACCTGTTCCACAACAACCAATGAAACACCCATTGACATATAAATCCCCAACCAGAACCTACAAAATTCATTCTTTAATCTAGTTTATCTGGGGAGATCATACAAGGGTTCCAGGTAGTCATTTAATCATCCAACATTACATGATTAACAAATTTACACAATCTATAAAATTCCACCCAAAATACAATACTGAAAAAACATGGAAATATTCAATTGTGAAAGCAAAGGCCCCCAATGACCGTGATTTTTAGTAGGCGTAATCCTCTACAATTCACAACATAATAAAGGATAATATTTTATTGAAATAAAACAAAAATATCAACAAAATTTCCCCAAACCCATTCTTTATCCAGTTATTATCTTTATTTACTGGTTCAACCCTATCTCATGAAAACAAGAGGATACCCACCCCATAGGTTTCACAAAAGAGAGACAGGCGAAGGTAAGATCCTTACCTCCAAGATGATTTGATGAAACCCCCAACAAATGAAGAATGCCCAAGAAGGCTAGGTTGATTATCCGAAAATCCTCCTTAGATCTCACATTCTAGAAAGATCAAGACCAAAGCTCATCATATTTGGTATCCACACACATAGATCTACCCATAACAGGAAGTGATATAAGAAACCGAGAAAAGAGGATATGTAGATCCAATTGGATCTAGGAAACCATCCATGAACAAGGAAGAACGAAGAAGAACAATCACATACCTCAAGAAATAGGCTTCTAATAGCAAAGAGAAGCCACCAGATCACCTCCAAAATGCTTTGGAGAGGTTTCCCTACCTTCAAGGAAGGGTAATCCCAAGTTATGGTCACTTAGGATGTTAAATAAACCATTTAAATGCAATACGAGTTAGATACACAATTTTAGAATCTATGATTAAGTGCCTGGACGGTTAGTCCACAATGTTTAACAAATCGTGCACTAATCGTGCATTAGATTCTTCCTCTTCAAACACTCCTCACATGGTAAGGTAGCACGGTTAGACAAACTGTGCACTAACTGTGCATTATCCACTGCCTCTTAGACAAGACATACATGGTTAGGCCACACAGTATAGGCAAACCGTGCACTAACCGTGCAAAAAGCTATTTCCCTTAGTTTTATTTAATGTTCACCCAAGCTCACCCCAAAGGCACTACTCCAAAACATAGGTAGATATAAACATCAAAAGTACCTGAATACATAATGTGATTTTACAGTTCACAACTGTCTTCCATTGAAACAGTTCATCAAAAAGGAAGATTTTGTAAAAGTGATGGGGATAAGTTATCTTGACTTCCCAGAATGCCTCTTACACCTCATTTTTTCAAAGTAATGGAACGAAGAGGTCCAGACCATTACATCAGTTATCTCTCAAAACATTTTTGTTCTCGAGAATTAAAAAAACAACCCATAAAAGGGGAAAGGTTCGAACAACCACCCCACAAGAAACCTCTCAGGGCTCTCGTCATAACAGGAATCCAACCACTATGCTAATTATGTGAGTCAGGGAATTCCTTCCCCCGTGTCGAGATATTATCTGCTTTAAGAGGCACTGACTCAACTGGATGGGTTTAATCGCATCCACATTAATTAGTCTTGATTAGGGATCATGTCCTCCTCTTCCCCATGTTAGGACTCTTCACACACATTTAAAGGAAAAAGGGAAACAACATAGCATTATAAACTCATGAAAAACAAGGTACATGCCAAAAGCATGGGCGATAATGACTTCCAACAAAGGAGTGTGATGTTCCAGAATTTAAACAAAAATAAATAAAAGCATTTAATTATAACTCAAATCATCTCTCTCAATATTTGGGCTTTCTAGGGTTGCCACATCTGTAGCGTGTAACTTTCCACATCCCACTCCTCAGCCTCTACTTTGACATCCACCTCCTTGGCCATGTCCTAGTTGGGGTCCTTGAGGAACTCCTTATTGTAGGCCACCACATTCTCCTGCTCCCCTTGGAGGGACTAGAGCTTGTTGCTGCTGGAATGGTCGGGCTGGGTACTGGTGCTGGGGCTTGGGCTGAAACTGGCCAGTCTTTCTATACCGATTCTTAAAAGGGAAATATTTTCCAAGATGCCCATGATTCCAACACGCAATGCACCTCAGTCCCTCTCCCACCAAAAATGGGCGTAAATCATGATATTGGTATGGGACCTGCTGAAGTTTTCTCCATGTCAGTTAAATCATCGAAGGTCCTGTTGCTGGGGATCTACTATTGACCGCCTCCTTCTTGGACGAATTTGGATGACTCCTCTCTCACAGTGGAACTACTTGCGAGTGCATCCTCTCGACTATCTCCACCTTCTTCTGTACTTCTAGGTACGTTTGTAAGGTGAAAGGGGTCACCGTGCACTGAATAGAGGGGTGAAGTGCCTCCTCAAAACGTCTGACTCTGGAATCCTCATCTGAAAAGAGATTCGGGCAAAACAGAATAGATCCTTGAACATGACCCCTAGTTCCTGCAGTGCCATGCTTCTTTGATGGATAGGCAACCACTCTTGCCTATTGTCATCCTTCCTTGTCAAGGAATGAAATTCCTCGAGGAACTCCCTTTTGATGTTGGCCCATAGAACTGTTGTCTCCTTCCCCTCCCCAAGGTAATGCATCCACCACTGACGCGCTGCTCAGGATAGCTGGATTACTACTATAGGAACCCAGTACTCTGATGGAGCCTAGATCAGCCCAAATGTGATCTCATGTTCCTCCAACCAACTCTATGATTTAGTATCCTAAGTGATACCTTCATACATCATTAAGAAATGTCTCTAGAAAGAACATAATGTGCACTTCCACAAGTCGTCTTCCTCCTCTTGGCTGATTTTCAGCTGATCGACCATCTGAAACTGTTGTGCCTCGACTGCCTGAGTCACCCGGGAATGACGTCCAGGTGCCATAGCTACATGGAAAACAAGGAATGTATAAGCCCATATAGAAAGGAATTTTTTCTCATGGTTTCATTTTATCATTTTATATCGATCTCTTTCCCAGAACACCCAAATCAAGTAAAACACAAATCATGATAATGCATTTACCATTCCTAGGGTATCTACCCTACAATCAATTTAGTCTTATTTGTTCATTCGGTAAGCTCATAGTCCTTGCATCAGATCATGAGGGGACCTAAAATCCCATTTCCTAGTCGGTCTTCCCTAGCCTATGTCACGCACCTAGATCAACCAACACTGGTGCCATACAATCCCATGAAATCCTCACAGTTCCTAACTCCAGACTCTATCCTATCTTTAAAACATCACCTCTGATACCATTATTTCACGACCCCTCCCACCAAATATTCCCCTTCTGTACTAGCAATGGTGAAATAGAGATAATGACCCCCGAGTCACACCTCCAGTAGGCCCCGGAGTGGCAACTATCACCAAGGGTATGAGTTTTCCCAAATATGGGAGGTATTATCCTTTCTATTATTTATGATCGGGAAATAGGATGAGTCCAACAAAAAAAAGGAAAAAAGAACAAGTAAATGAAAATAAACACAAAAAAACCATCATGCATGTTTTATACAATATTGAAACAAAAGTACTAGTACAAGAAAAGATCCAAAGTATTATACCAGAATGAAGAATGAAAAAACTATAACCAGCAAAACACCAATGCCCAACTAGCAATGTCCCACACGATCCCAGAAGTCCTAATGAAAATCTAAATGTAACGTAGGGTGATAACACAAGTATACTCAGTAGGGAAACCTAATGCTCTCATGCATAGGTGGGGAGACATCCTAAGGCTCCGTGAGAAAGCAGAATGAACCAAAGTCTAACATGGAATCTATCCATCCAACCTCACAAGCCACGCTCACCAAATGTCAAAATTAAATAGAGAAGTATAGTAGTATAATAAATGTATGGGTACCCCGCAACACCTTCCCACTAAATACTATTGAATCCCTCACGCGTAATGCTCTGATGCTTCCCCCTCTTCCTGAGCTAGTGCCGCAACCTGGCCATACAATGCTGGAGCTAGTGTCGCGACCTAGCTATACAAATCTCATAGTATACCATTGGCACTCAATCATTGAACATAACCACATATCATCCAGAACACACCTAAAACCACATCACATCCTCATCCCGAAGACTCTTGGGAAACATCTGTTGTAACTTTTCCGAAGGATCTTGGGCTAAAGAACCCTGAAGACGGAGCACATGAAAGTAAAATAACCATCCATCCAATATATGTGTGAGAATCTCACCCCCCATCCCACGGGTGTTCGGTACGTATTGATCAACATGAGCGGGGTGCGTAAAGAAACATAAAACGTACGAATTTATATAATTATATCAACCACTCAGCCCATCCTAAGGCTTCTACACAAAAAATCTGAGCATATGCCTTGGAAATGCTACTTCGAAAGTATGCACACACACAAAAATAGCCCCAAACCCCATTAAGATTTTCATGTTTCAAAAATTTTAGTTTATTAGTTCCTTAACTTCCGAGCAACTAACAACAACCAAACTAGATCAAACGTTCGTATAACATATCCCTTCCAACCACAAATAATGTTAGGTAAAACACAAGCGATAGAAAACCATTTTTCTTTTATCAGCCAATCAATTCCATTGATTTTCTGTATTTAATCGAGTACCATGCCCCACAATTCATTAGTTAACTCTTCTAAAATTATTAATATGCACAACCCATCCCTACATACCTTATTCCAACCACTATAACCACAAACACATTCGAAACAATACCTGTACCACATCATCAACCCTTTGATACCATTTACCATAGATCCTTTGTCCACCACAACCATATCATACACGCCAACCCACAACCAAGCGAACCGTAGAATTTCTGCTCTCCTATTCCACAACAACCCAAGAAACACCCCTTCACATAAATAAACCCCAACCAGAACCCACAAAATGTTGTACCTCTCGAACCCCTCAAGGTTTTATTTTCATGATCACAATCACCCTCATATTTATCTAATCCTCTTTCAAGTGTTTTTGGTTGATAGGAATCAAATCAGGTGGCCAAGGAATTGGGCCTAGAAAGTGTGCTGGCAAATGGTCTGAAATCCAGACCACCGGCCAGCCGGTGGCACACCACCGGCCAGCCGGTGGCATCTGCTCTCAAGAAGGAGCCACTGCCTTACCACCGGCCAACCGGTGGCCTCAGCACCGGTCGACCTGTGGCACCCAGCACAAATAGTGAGACCTACTGTCTTTCCACCGGCCAGCCGGTGGCTCCTCACCGGTCGACCGGTGGAGCCTGGATCAAGACTCTTCTTCTCTATCAAGGCACCGGCCAGCCGGTGGAGATGTACCGGTCAGCCGGTGGCCCCTGGACAAGAATCCTATGCCTTTTTGCACACACCGGCCAGCCGGTGGGACTGTACCGGCCAGCCGGTGGACACAGTCAAACTAGCCGTTGGGCTGTTGACCAGCCTGTCCACTTGACTCCCAACGGCTCCGAAGACCTCTCCAACGGCTCCGAAGCCTCCCCAAGGGTTCCTAGCCTATAAATAAAGGCCAAGGAAGCCCCGGACACCCACCGGAACTATTGTGAAGCCTACGGACACATTTCTCATCATTTGGCGAACCTCCGGCGGACTTCCTCCAAGGAACCCCAAGAGCTCCAACAACTTCCACATCCAAGGAGCTCCACTCAAGAAGCTTGGGAGAGCACGCTCATCAACTCCATCATCCATTGGCGCCCGAGTCTTCCCAATTACGGGTTTTATTGCATTTATTTATTTTGAGCTTATAACTGGGTTTGTGCCTACAAACCCCAACCCTTTTCTCAACCTCCCTTTCTTTTGGGTTTCACATCACCACTAAGGTGTGAAGAGGTTGCCAAGCCTTACCTTGTAAAAGGCTTGAGAACGGTGAGCTAGCCTTCACCCGTTAAAAAGGCTAGTGGGTTATTGCTTAACCATTAAAAGCATTGGGTTCTTGCTTAACCACTAAAAGCAAGCTGTAATAGGTCCTAGTGCTACCTCAAAGCCTAGTGGGTTTCTTGCTAAAACCATTGAAAAGCAAGCGGTAGGAATCTCTCAACGGTTGAGTTGGGAGCGGAGACGTAGGCCGGGTTTTGGCCGAACTCCGTTATCAAGTTCTTGTGTGATTGCCTCTTTTATTTTCCGCTGCACTTTGATATTTGACTTTTAATTTGTTAATTATTTTTAAAAGGCAATTCACCCCCCTCTTGCCATCTTTTCCCTCCTCGGGTGTTTCTTCCGACCCAACAATTGGTATCAGAGGGAACTTTGAATAAATCCCTAACCCGGTTTCAAATTTAAGATCCATATAGATGGCATCAACTTCTTTCGCCCCCGAGGGCTACTCATTGGGTCGGGCTCCATTTTTTGATGGGACCGACTATAATTACTGGAAAACCCGCATGACCACCTTTTTGAGAAGTATAGGATATCCCATTTTTAAAATAGTCATGCAAGGTTACACTCTCTCTTCCCCCGACGAATCCAAATGGACTCCCGCCGATATTAAAAATTTTGAGCTTGATGGCAAAGCCATGAATGCTCTTCATTGCGGGTTAGATAGAAATGAGTTCAATCGAGTGTCTACATGCACCTCCGCACATGAAATCTGGAAACTTTTGGAGGTTACCCATGAGGGGACCAACAAAGTAAAGGATACTCGATTGGACATGTACCGTCAGGACTTTGAAACTTTTTCCATGCACCCAAATGAATCTATTTCTGAAATGTTTACTAGATTTACTGACGTGTGCAATGGTAGAAAATCTCTTGGAGATGACATTTCTGCAGAAACTATGGTGAAAAAGATCCTATGGGTCCTTCCGAGCTCATGGGCACCAAAGGTGACGGCGATCCAAGAGGCTAAGGACGTCAAAAATATGCCGGTAGAAGAGCTCATCGGATCTCTCATGACTTATGAGATTACGATGAGGAGGCAAGCACAAAAGGAGGGCACACCAATAAAGACACCAAAGAACATTGCCCTCAAGGTACAAAAGCAAGTAAGCTCCTCCTCATCTTCTTCCTCATCTCCCTCCTCATCTTCCTCATCATCAAGTGGCGACTCGGACATGGAGAATCTCGCCCGCCAAATGCACAAGTTTATGAAGAAGCACAAGAAGAAGAAATCCCGCAAGCATCGAAAGCAAGAACCCACCGCAAGACCCGAGCCCAAGGTGAAATGCTACGGGTGCGGCGAAAAGGGCCATTACAAGCCCGATTGCCCACTCAACAAAAAACGGGCCTCAAAAATTGAAAAAGGAAAGAAAAAGGTCCTCAAGGCGACATGGAGTGACACCTCCTCCTCCTCCTCCTCCTCGAGCGATCAAGGTACAAAATGCCTAATGGCATTTCACGAGGTAACATCTTCCGATTCCTCTTCCTCATGTTCTTCAAATTCAAATTCTTTAAATCACTTATCTTATGAAGAACTCTCATTTGCTAGAGACCAATTAGAAAATGGTTTTCATGAATTATCTTCAAAATTTGTTTCTTTAAAAAAGTCTTTCAAAAAACTCTCCTCCGAAAAAGAACAACTTCTCAAAGAGAAGGACGAGTTGACCCTTAAAGTCCAAAACCTCCCCGATGTTGATTCCTTGGAATCAACCATTAAAGACCTTAGGGAATCTCTTGCTAAATTCACCAAAGGGGAACAAAATTTGAACAATATACTTGGTTCCCAAAGGGTTTCCCGAACCACCAATGGACTTGGCTATACCAACCAAGCCTCCTCCTCCCATGCACCCACTGTTTTTGTAAGGTGGAGCTCTAGCTTTAAATTTTGTAATTATTGCAAGAAAACCGGGCATCTCATTTATGAGTGCAATTGTAAAAACGCCCGGTACGGCCAACCCAAATCGATTTTCTATTCCGATGAATTTTATAGGAGAAGACCCGCCATGAGGCAAGTATGGATTGAAAAATCCCTATTGGCAAGTCTCTCCGGACCTAAATTTGTTTCGGTTTCAAAAACCACTCCCCGGTGATTCATTGTTTTTATTTAGGGGGAGTTAGGATTTTTTTAAGTCTTTTTGTGTATTCAAAGTTTTCATTTCAAACTCAACACTTGGCTTCGAAATTCTCTATTTTCTATTAAATTTTCATTTTTAAATATCCAACAGTTAGTATCGATTTTTTGATTCAAAACTCTCAATTTCAAAAATTTCTTTTGGTTTCAAATTTCGAATTTCAATTGGTTTTTGATTCAAAACTTTCAATTCAAACTGTTATCCAAATTTTTCAATTCAATTTTTCTTTTCAAAATTTCCAACAATTAGTATCATTTTCAATTGTTTTAAAATCTCGTTTTTCTTCGATTCCCTCAATCAAGTTTTATGCCCCATTCTATTTTGATAATCACAAAGGGGGAGAAACTTCTTGATTGATTGGGGGAGAATCATTTTCATCATGCTTCGTATTTCCTTTCAATTTCAGCATTTTACATTAATTGTTTTGGTGATTGTGATCATCAAAATAGGGGGAGATTGTTGTACCTCTCGAACCCCTCAAGGTTTTATTTTCATGATCACAATCACCCTCATATTTATCTAATCCTCTTTCAAGTGTTTTTGGTTGATAGGAATCAAATCAGGTGGCCAAGGAATTGGGCCTAGAAAGTGTGCTGGCAAATGGTCTGAAATCCAGACCACCGGCCAGCCGGTGGCACACCACCGGCCAGCCGGTGGCATCTGCTCTCAAGAAGGAGCCACTGCCTTACCACCGGCCAACCGGTGGCCTCAGCACCGGTCGACCTGTGGCACCCAGCACAAATAGTGAGACCTACTGTCTTTCCACCGGCCAGCCGGTGGCTCCTCACCGGTCGACCGGTGGAGCCTGGATCAAGACTCTTCTTCTCTATCAAGGCACCGGCCAGCCGGTGGAGATGTACCGGTCAGCCGGTGGCCCCTGGACAAGAATCCTATGCCTTTTTGCACACACCGGCCAGCCGGTGGGACTGTACCGGCCAGCCGGTGGACACAGTCAAACTAGCCGTTGGGCTGTTGACCAGCCTGTCCACTTGACTCCCAACGGCTCCGAAGACCTCTCCAACGGCTCCGAAGCCTCCCCAAGGGTTCCTAGCCTATAAATAAAGGCCAAGGAAGCCCCGGACACCCACCGGAACTATTGTGAAGCCTACGGACACATTTCTCATCATTTGGCGAACCTCCGGCGGACTTCCTCCAAGGAACCCCAAGAGCTCCAACAACTTCCACATCCAAGGAGCTCCACTCAAGAAGCTTGGGAGAGCACGCTCATCAACTCCATCATCCATTGGCGCCCGAGTCTTCCCAATTACGGGTTTTATTGCATTTATTTATTTTGAGCTTATAACTGGGTTTGTGCCTACAAACCCCAACCCTTTTCTCAACCTCCCTTTCTTTTGGGTTTCACATCACCACTAAGGTGTGAAGAGGTTGCCAAGCCTTACCTTGTAAAAGGCTTGAGAACGGTGAGCTAGCCTTCACCCGTTAAAAAGGCTAGTGGGTTATTGCTTAACCATTAAAAGCATTGGGTTCTTGCTTAACCACTAAAAGCAAGCTGTAATAGGTCCTAGTGCTACCTCAAAGCCTAGTGGGTTTCTTGCTAAAACCATTGAAAAGCAAGCGGTAGGAATCTCTCAACGGTTGAGTTGGGAGCGGAGACGTAGGCCGGGTTTTGGCCGAACTCCGTTATCAAGTTCTTGTGTGATTGCCTCTTTTATTTTCCGCTGCACTTTGATATTTGACTTTTAATTTGTTAATTATTTTTAAAAGGCAATTCACCCCCCTCTTGCCATCTTTTCCCTCCTCGGGTGTTTCTTCCGACCCAACACAAAATTCTTTCTTAAATTTAGCTTAACCGGGGCGACCATACAATGGTTCCATGTATTCATTTAATTAGACAACTATACATGATTAACTAATTTCTACATTCTATGAAATCCCATCCACAAAAAAATATAGAAAAAACATGGAAACATTTAATTGCACAAGAAATTTCCCTCAACAACCATGATTTTCAATAGGCATAAGCCTATTCAATTCACAACATAAAAAAAGGATAAGCATTGATGGAAATAAAAAAATATCAACAAAATTTTTGCAAACTATTTCTTTAACCAGTTATTATCTTTATTTACTAGTTCAACCCTATATGACAAAAACAAGATGATACCAACCATGCATGATGCAAAAGAGAGAGAGACGAAGGTAATATCCCAAACTCAATGAATTTTTTATGAAACCCCCAACAATCGAACAACACCCAAGAAGGATGGGATGATTCTCCAAGAACCCACATTAGATCTCACCTCATAGCATGATCAAGGCCAATTTTCATCATACATGGTATCCACACACATAGATCTACACATAACGTGCATAGATATATGAAACCGAGAGAAGAGGGGAAGTATAACCAAGTGGATCTATTAAACCAACCATGAACAAGGAAGAACGAAGAATAACGATCACATACCTCTAGAAATCGTCTTCGATTAGTGAAGAGAAGCCTTCAAATCACCTCCAAACGGCTTGGGAGATGTTCTCCTACCTTCAAGGAAGGTAAATCCCGAGTTATGGCCACTTAGGGGATTAAATGAACCATATAGAGGAAAAACGAGTTGGATCCACAATTTTAGGATCTCAGAATAAGTCCCCGCACAGTTAGTCCGTACGGTTTAACAAACTGTGCGCTAACTGTGCGTTAGCATCTGCCCCGTCAAACACTCCTCGCATGGTTAGACCGCATGGTTAGACAAACCATGCTCTAACTGTGGTTTAACCACTACCTCCATGACCAACTTTGGACGGGTTTTCCGCATCATTTATTAAAACCTTGTGCTAATCGTGAAAAAGCTTTTCCCTTTAGATTTCCTTAATGTTCACCCAAGCCCACCCCCATGCCACTACTCCAAAACAGAGGCAGTTAGAAACATCAAATGTTCCAGAATATGTAACGTGATGTTACATGTTACAATTTTCTATCATTGAAATGGTTCATCAAAAAAAATATTTTTGAAATGTGTTGGGGATAAGTTATCTTGACCTCCTGGAATGCCTCTAACACCACATTTTTATGAATTAATAGATCGGAGATGTCTAGTCCATTACAATAACCCAGTATTATGATGATATTTTGAAAGAAACCATTACCACAAAAGAATATTTTGAATCACAACCCCCATAGAATTAACAATATTTGGTGAAAGAATAAAAAACATTAATATAAATATATTATTGATATAAAATTGCAAATCTGTATTAGATACTCCTCATAAAAATATATTTGTTCATAATATCCAACAAGTCTTAATAGAGTGGAAGTTGAGATGAAATCCCTTATAAAGATCAAACCATTGATGTGAGATTTAACCATTGAATATTTTATGTGCATAAAATATAAATCCACATAATATAACTATAAATTAAACATAAATTTTTTACATCACATTAAACACATTATCATAGAAAATAAAAGAAAATTTTTATGTAATATAACCCAATGAAAATTTGTTGAATAATGAATCCACATACAACTTGGTAGCCTTGATATAAAATTCCCGCAGATGAGGTAAAATGTATTTTAAATTCAAACAATAATAATTAGGAATGATTCCTGATATAACACATAAAAAGGGAAACATAAAAATAATGTAAAATAAATTATGTGCCACACATAAAAATATACCTAAATGAATGATAAAAAAGATGAAATCCATTTCCAAAAAGTAACATTGAAGTAAAATACCTTTAGATAAAATATTTCTAATTAAAAAATAAAATTCAATTAAGTATTAAATATTCTAGATATTACAAGCTAAATTGAATTCAATAAACCTTATAAGAGAAATTGGTGACTAATATTAAAACATTAATTAATAAAAGAAAATTGAGAATGAGTCACATACCTCCGTCCCAATTGGCCACATTATTTATTTATCATCCTAAAAAAATTGATAATTATTTCATATTAAAATAAATTTTATATTTTTTATTAATCATCTTCTATTTAATATATTTTTTATTTAATATATCTTTTTATATTAATTACATAGTTGATTAATGTTCCTGTAAAAGGATTTGATGATATTTCATTAACATGTAAAAAATGATTTCTATATTTTGACTATATTAAAAGAGGTCATCACACCATATTCTTTGGAATAATAATCATGATATAATTATCATTTTTACACATATATTTTTTAAATACAACCACGTAACTTGGTAACAAATAATGAGTAATGCATCAATCTAGGATAGACCATGTCAATCATACGCACGAGTAACATTTCTTTTTTTCAATAATCATTATTGAATGAATATTAGAATTGTATTATCATTCAGAAATGATAATTATTAAATAAATATAAAATTATTTAATAAAATACACTAATATATAGTATTATGATGATTTGATTGTGAAAATTAATCACTGTGCATTGTGGAGGTGATATTATACATGTACTCACAAACGACATAAACAATTATTAATGAATTGATAGTTAATAAATTATATGATATATAATCCTTAAATACTGGTAAATATTTCATGAATATCATATATATATATATTTAATGAGTCGTTATAGTTATGTCAAGACCTGTCCCCTATGGCCCATTTCGTGACTACCCCAATACCGCCTACTAATGGCCAGGGGTAGGTGACTAGCACCAAAGTCATCAACCTATAGGTGGGAAACATTTTCCTAAGTACTTGTATGCACAAAAAAGCCCAAACAATTCCCAAAAAAGGAAAAAGAAATAAGTATCTCTATAAAAATTGAATACAATTACATCTAATACAATTTGGCTAAAATACAAACACACCAAAAGAATTAAAAACATCGATGAACAAAAAGGAAACATTGATGGACATCCGCAGAAAATCCCACATGATCGTGAAAGTAGAGTAGCTAGTAGAAGTTGAAGTTCAACATCATGTCCACTCAATCCTACTGGGAACCACCTCATTCTGTTCCACTAAGTCCATAGTCGTAGTATCTATATGTCCCATCTCCCTGAGCACCTTCTGTTCCCGATCCAATAACGTCTAAGTCAAAACTCCAATCGCATTCATGTGACACAAATCGAGTGGGTGTAGCCTGTGCATGTTTTAGTAACATGATACTCTGTAGGTACCTGAAAACAAAAAGTAAAGAACACACATAAATACATATTGTAAAGAATGAAGCATAAAAAGACTCAAACCAGGTATACATTTAGACTAGTGACATAGGAATATTCAGTTACGTCATCGAACTCTTCGACTGCTAGAGAACTCCTCCACTATAGATTGAGGTGGTCCTATAGGGTCACACATAAATAACTTCCCAATAACCATGGACTATTTTTAAACTTATACCTGATGCGTAACAACATTATTTTGGTTCAAATAGAGCCACTTCCCACCATTTTCCTACATGGTAATACAAAGTCACTTCCCACCTTGACCATACTAATGTACTCTTTTTGATGAGTAAAGTGGGTCTTCCAGGACACATAGATCTGCTCCCCATTTTGGTCCTACCAGGTCAAAAAGATACACATCACAGTGGGCTATTTTCTAGTCAAACAAAGTAGATAATCTACAGTCTTAAGGTCTCATCCAACCATAGGGTTCCATACGTAGTGTTCATGGGAGTACCGCTCCAAATGAAATTAATTACATCTCAACATACATGAATGTTAATATAGATAGTGAAACAATATATTCATCATAGTGGCAACCCCAATTCTACAAACTTATAGTTAATTAGACGATTTCATTGTAAGATAATAGCATTTTAATAAACAGGGGCATGTTGCGTCTGGTCTTAGTCCGAAACTGGTCGGACTGACCCTACAAACCAAGCCTGGTGGAACCACATTCCACAGTTTAAAGTTTAACTATCTAGACTTGGCCTGGTTAGGGTATTGGTATCTCTGGTATGATATGGCATGTGGGCCAGTCCCGATAGGGCCCCACTAGAATCGGTCTACTCTTACCCGCTAGAGCGGGTTCGCCCCACTGCGCACGAGATTGTCCCAATGTTTTGTAGGATTGTTCCGTTGGGCACAGGACTGGCCTGATATGGTGGTTGGGGGTGTGACATAGTGGCTAGGGGAGCATCCAACCACCCCAATGAACGGTCATATGGGAAGACTATAGGGTTCTAATAGGATGAAATAGCTAGACACATTTAGCTTCCCTTCTTCCCTAGGGTGGCTTAGGTCTCCTCCAGCTGTTGTTGGCTATCCATGAATCGCCAGCCACCCGGGAGGTCTGAACGCGGGCAACCCCTCCATGCGGTTCAAGTTTGTGCTACTCCTTCCACTACCACAACATGTTCTCCATAACCTCCTACCACTGTGGCACGCCAACAGAATCTTTGGCAGACCATAGAATGTGATCTGATGGTCAGTTATATACAATTCATATTCCAATAGATTCTATGTAGCATCTTTTCCACAACGAAAGTCTCATACCCTCCTTGACGTCAATTCAGAAAATCTTTTCCAAAAGGGCATAGATGCGAATGGGTTGGGGCCTTGTTTGTGTCAACCCAGGCCATCCATGTTAGATGTTTATAATCCTTGGGAGGCTCAGGTATTAGTGTACTATAAAACTATATAAAAATAAATCGTGAATTATAACTCCCAAATGAATAGTCACCATCCAGCATAAATGCACAATTCTCGGAGAAACCTGTTCATGGGATGATCTGGGATCATTGTTTCTAGAATAAGAAGTGTGAATAACATAAAAAAATTAAACCCCTACCTTGTTTATCTTCATTACTGCAGTGTTTCTTCCACAATGTTTCATGATGTCGAAGTTGTTCATCATTTCTGACTCTATTCTTCAAGGTGCATCGAAGATGTTTTACATTCATCACTGTTTGTCATTCTTCATTGGAGGGGTTGTTTTTTGGAGGTTTGTCTTAGAATTATCATAGTTTAATTCCACATTCCACCAAAACTTTAACCAAAACAAAATGAAAAAACAACGCATTGTTTCTGTTACGTGGTGATGTATCATTGTTACGCTATTTTTTATGAAACAACATTGTTGTGACATGTCTTTAATGAATCATTATGCTGTGATTTAATATTCCAATAATGATACTCATAAATTCTCCTCATTATTGCACGTCATCATTTCCCTTCGCTGATCAATGGATGAGAAAATAAAATAAAACACCTGTTAAATGTAATTTTTTTATTTTTTAGAGAAAGAATGAAAATTCACTTTTGTGTTCGAATCATACTAGCCAGAGTTATATTTTTTCTAGGAGAATCTATGTGTTTGAAATTCAACGATTCCCTCAAATCTCTATCCGAGCACCAGTTCAAAAGTTATAAAAACAAACATGCACTTTTACTTAATCATTCATAGAAAAAGGTCAAAATTACGTTCTGGGCTCACAGAGCCTCATAATCATGTTTCGTAAAAGTCTGTTGTCTCATAATAATTCCATATAATTTAAAACTAATTCCATGGAATTTATGAGATGTTATATTCTTCCCACCTTGGGTATTAATGTTCCATAACATGAAAACAAAAAATAATTAAAAATATGGGGGTTATGAGAATTAATATGAGCATCTCAATCCCATGTTCCCTCCTAGAGATTTGTGTGAGGCCACCGAACGCTCACTAGAGGAATTGACTGCCCAAATATAACCCACTCTTTTCAATCCTCTATCTCCATCGATAAATCCCGAAATGTCACCCAATCATCCATATCTATCCCGCCTCGGTCGTTGACATGATATTGATCATGCATGTACCTCCAAAAATGTGACACGTATGAAACATCATTCAAACAATGTATCTATGGGGGAAGATCTAGGTGACACTCCACCTTGTCTACTCTGATCAGGATATAAAAATTTCTGATGAACCTCATTGATATATTTCCCCCACATTCAAATCATTTTATTTCTCGTTGGGGTGAGACCTGAATGAATACATGATCACCAATTTCAAACTACAACGGTCTCTGTCTCTTGTCGGCATATTACTTTTTCCTGCTATGTGCAGTCCCTATATTATCATGAATGATCTGCACCTTCTTGTTTTCAGAATGTACCAACATTGGAATCATGAGTACTGAATCACTAGAGTCTATCTAGTATGTGGGTGATCTGCAAGGCCACCCATACATGGTTTCAAATGGGGACATGCTTGTGGTGGAGTGATAACTATTGCTGAATCCAAACTCCAAAATTAGATGGTGGTCATTTCAACTATGACCAAAATCATAGATGTAATAATGTAGCATGTCCTCCATGGTCTATATGGTCTTCTCTATCTAACCATCCACTTAGGGATGGAAAGATGTGCTCAATCATAGAATATTCCCGAATACCTCATGTAATTCCATAAATAGTAGAGATGCTAAGAAATATTCATGATCTAAAATGATTATTGAAGGCACCACATGATGTTTCAGTATCTCATGGGAATATAAGAATCCCTAGCCCTCTGTTGGTCCCTCATCAAGGATTGGAAGGAAGTGAGATGACTTGGTGGGTTGATCAACGATCACTGAGATAGATTCATGGCCCTAGGACGTATGTGGTATCCCCGTCACAATTTCTAAAAAGATACCTTCCCATTTCCAGTCAGGTACCTTTAGTAGGCATGCCATGCCTACTGGAACCAAATTCTCAGTGTTCACTTGCTGAGTACTGAGGAATCATGAAATTTACTTAGCCTCTACTTTATTCATCCCCGGTCACTTATACTGATGTCAAAGGACATGTTATGTCTTCACCAACCCAGGATGTACCACCAAAGGGGATGTATTGAACACCCTTAACACCTCAACCTGCAACATCACTGAAACTACGGTACACGCTCTAAAAATGAAGATATACTCCCCATCTATCGAAAATCCATTAGGAGCTCGTCCTGTAGATAACTTAACTCGTCGGGCCTCACGGTCAATATCCAATAGGTGTGCCTCACATACTCGCTATAAGGCTGGGGTAGTAATAGTCATCGACTAATGTTATGTAACTCCACTATCATCCACAAACGATATCTTCATCACGACAAATTTCTTTTTTGCCTCACTCAGCAACTGAAAACTGGTACTTTGGTTGAGTGCATCTAACACCATGTTCTCCTTCCCAAGTGTATAGACTATATCAAATTCATGGTCCTAGAAGAACTCTATCCATCACCATTACCTCATATTTTTATCCCTCTAGGATAAGATATACTTGATTTTCCTATGGTCAGATTAAACATTAAACCCTTCACCCATCATGTAGTGACACATCATCTTTAAGGAAAATAACGCAACTGCAAACTCCAGGTTTTGGTTCGCATTGTTCTGCTCATGATGCCTCAACTGGTGTGAGTCATAGGTGATCATTGCTCACTGCAACATCAGTATATAACCCATTCCGATCCCTGATGTTTCAAAATATACTACATACCCCACACCGTCCTTTGGTAATCTCAATATAGTGGCACTAGTCAGTCTCCTCCATGGCTCCTGAAACTCTTATAACAATTATTTATCCACAAGAATTGTTGTACCTTCCATGTGAATGTCAATAAGGGTGTTTCTACTCCGGAAAAGTTGTGCATGAACCTCTAATAGTAATAATCCTACCCAATAAGCTTTTCACCTTTGTCACACTCCTGGGAGGCTCCAATGAAAGAACTGCCTCTATCTTTACCAGATCTACTAGAACTCCCGCATTCGATATGATGTATCCCAAAAATAGGATCATCCATATCCAAAACTGACATTTCATGATCTTACAATAAGTTTGGGGCTCTCATAGTGTATCAAGGACTATCCACATGTGTGTAACATCATCCCCCTCTGATGAAGAGTACACCAAGACGTCAACAATGAATAACACAACAAACAGATCAAGGTATGGCGGGAATATCTTGTTCAAGAGTCCCATGGTCTCTTATGGGGTGTTGGTCATGCCAAAAGGCATAAAAAATAATTCATTTTGGATGTATCATAACAATAATCCCATCTTTGGTACATCCTCACCCCATACACGAATAAGGTTATATCCTAATCTGAGGTCTATCTTTGAGAACCACCTCACTCCCTTCAGCTTATCGAAGAAGGAATAAATCCTTGGATGTGGGTAATTTTTATCATGTTCACCTAGTTCAGGAACATGAAGTACATAAACCACCTAAAACTACCATATTCCATATTGGAAAAAGTATATTGGGTTCCAATTGTGAAATTTTGGGTCTTACGTGCCCCTTCTCCTAAAATTCCTCATGTTGTACCCTCATCATTTGGAGCTCCACAAGATACATCAAATATCTCAATATATATATCAGTTCCATCCAAGTGTACACGTCAATGAAAATGTCTACCTACCTATGATTTGGTATTCCTGTAACATACTTATGAAAAACATCCTCATAATTATCCACCACTACTAGAATGTGTGGACTCATCGCATCCACTGCACTGAGGGTGGGGATAACCAACTGGTGATTGATCAGCTGAACCATACTCTAAGAATGTCTCTCATGCATAGTTGGGGTTTCTTCTTACTAGTGAAGGAACCCTTATCCCATCTACACTAACACAATGCATTTTACACCAAAAAAATTCAATCTGAGAATGGAAGGTGGATAACCAGTCCATACCCAAGATAACCTTATAATGTCTCAGCACCACTATTAGGAGATCACTGCCTAAGTACTCACCTCATAATGTAAGATCAAACTATTGGAGCCATTGTGTAATGGTCAAATACCCTCTTCTACGAGTATCTCGATGTAAGGATGGAGCCAACTGATCTACCAGAATATATGAGCTCCAAATGAAATTCATGGAAATGAAAGAGTGACTAGAACCTATGTCTATATAAATAATAGATAGGAGAATAAAAAATAAATTGTACCCCAGATCATCTCTAGATCACTATGGTCATAACCCTCCACTTCCTGAAGATGTGTTGGACCCTATCCTCCTACTCCCTGAGGATCGGGTGGACCACCTAGGGTTGGTGGTGGTAACACCTCAAACCATCACCCACCACCATCTTCTCATTCTCTACCCCTTCCATGTTCTCCTCCCTACGTCCTCCCTTTCTCGAACAGTTGCCTCTATATCATCAGATCTTGACATTCTACTGGTCATCTATATGGTGGTTTGAGCAGTAAAGAGCCATGTTTCTTTGGCCTCCACACGTGAAGAACTTAATGGATCCCTACGGAATCCCTTTTGAATGGGATCCCTGCACTGCTGATCCTAAGTCTCGGAGTCGTCCCATGAAAGACCTGGCCTGCATGGTCCCTTAGGTCTATTTTCTTCATCTTGTTGAATAAATTTCTAATTGAAGTTTTCTAGTATCTCTAGTTGTGTGTGCCAGTTTTTTCAAGAAGATCTATACCAGAAGGTCTTGTTCCTACAACCCATCCTAATTGGGGATGTTGGGAGACATCACAGATGCCCAAATCTCATACCTAAGTTTTTTCTACAATGCTTAATACCTGATGAAAGGGTCTCACAATATAATTGTTTTGTATCAATAAAAATTGTTGAACCAAATTGTGTACTCACCAATTTTTATTATGCCCTGATGTAGGTGAAGTAGCTCTAGAATACGTACAGAGTACAATGTCATTGAAAAAACTCTTTCTGAAAAATCTGCTCGATGTCTTCACAGGTAAGAGGTCACCTCATCATGCTTCTGGGTGGTCAAGCTCCACTATCTACATAATGAGACCATGAAGAATGATCGTGGCTAATATAACCATATTTTTAGGTAGTGTCCTCACTAAGTAGAAGACCCACTTTACACCCTCCATACAGCCCTAATCGACATTAGGATCTATCTCCCCAGAACCTGGCAGGTCTCTATCTCTGAAACTCATATAGGGCTCTAAGATTGTGCATGTACTCTATTAGAACTGCTGTCAGTAGATGATGACAATTAGGTGGTTCTATAAAAATGAAAAACCATGTGGGGCCATCTCTTCAATTGGTCCATGAACGGATGCCTCATCGCTAGTAGGGCTAGGTTCACAAACTCGTATCGAGATACTTGCTGGTCATCCAGGGGGAGGGACCCTGAGATAGATCAGGACGCACCACAGTACTAAGTATATACCTGGTGAGCTGAATATTATACAACAAAACATAAGTAGACACTTATACAACCAATTTTTTCATGTATAGAGCTGAAAAGAATAATTCATGATCCATGTGTATGGATACGTATGCGGCCACACCAACACTAGACTAACTTTTTTGGATTTCGAACTCAAAATGCGTAACATGGTTTCCCCAAAACAAAACCCATACTCTCAGAATTTGTGGTAGGACCGACTGCCCTCTAATACCACTTTTTCAGGACCCATCCTCTAGGCCCATTTCGTAACTACCCTATGCCAACCTCCCAATGACCATCAGCTGGAGAATTGAACCGAAGGTGTAAACCTACAAGTGGGTGGCATTTTCTTGAGTACCTATATAAACCAACATGTCCAACCAAGTCCCAGAAATAGAAAATGAAACAAGGATCAATACAAAAATGATTATTAAAAGTAAAACTAGACCAAATGGGCCAGAATACAAACCCATCAAATGAAATAGAAATAGAAAAGTTAAAAAAGAAAACACTCATGGATATATGAGAAAACCCCACCCGATCGTGAGAGTAGACTAACTACTGGAATCTGAAGATGAATGTCATATCCTCCAGATCTATCTAAGACCCACATCATCAATGGCCACCAAGTCCACAACTATAGAATCCGTCAGTGCTATCTCTCTTAGAAACATGTTGTCCCGGTCCACCAAAGTCTCTATCGAAATGATGATAACCTGCATGGGACTTGATAAAAGTCAGAGGATTGACTATAGGGGAGAGTAAAGTGATACTCTGTAGGGACCCCAAAAAAGGAAAGTCCACACAACAATAAAAAAATGTAAGGCATGAAGCCCAATACAACTCACATCAAGTATTCAATTAGCGTAGTGGTTGATGAATAATTAGTCTCATCATCAAACTCCTTAGATACATGATAACTAAATCTCTATTTAGTAAAATGGGACTGACGGGACACAAAAAATCTTGTTCTCACAAATCTATTATTTTTGTTGTACTTATCCATGATGAATACCATGGGTATGCAGGGTCACACAGAGTCTCACCCCATCATGGGCCTGACGATTCACATAGAGCTGCTTCCTACTCTGGCCATACTGAGGTACTCCATCTATCATGTACCATTAGACATCTGGGTCAGACAGAGCTACTCCAAACAATTTCTTTTCCCAGTTTACATAGATCATCATCCCACTGGGGTACCCGTCGAGTCGTAGAGAGTTGATAGTCAGTATTCTCTAGGTCTTAGAAAATTTCAAGGTTCCGTACGTAGCATTTTTCAGATAACAACACCTCAAGTCATTCATAGTATCTCTACTTCAATCAAAGTTACCATAGTTAATGAGAAAATATCGGCCTCTTCTTGAGGATCCCAATGCCACAAACATATCGTCAATCGGACGCTCGGTTTCCCTGATTCTTGATTTTTAGTAAACTAAGACTAGTTGTGACTAAGCCTGGTCCGACCCGGTAGGAATGAACTGACCAACCTGGCCTGGGGGTCCCACATAACCTAGTCCAAAATTTTACCGACTCAACCTAAATTGGTACAGCTATGGGTTGGTCTTCTACAGCCTTGACATTGGGCCATTCATAATGGGCCCTATTGGACTTGGCCAGGTTTGGCCGAGCGTCCATCCCACCAGGTCACCAGGTGACCCGGTCTACTCTAGACCTGTCCGAAGGGTGTGGTTCCATCCTTTTGACATGAATCTAGCCAACTAGAATGGGTCCGGAAAACTTGTTGTGTATCCATCCCTCTGGTGTGGGTCCAGCCTATGGGACTTCGAATCAGACCATTGGGCCATGTGTATAGCCCAACGGGCGCAAGATTGTCCCATCCTGGTAGTAGGGGAGCCCTCCAGCATGATCACTGGTAGTGTTGGATGCTGGTGGGGAGGAATGCGGGCATGGCAGCCAGCCGCATCCGGCTCCCCACCTACCCAAAGACACATAGAGCTCCTGCATCCACGTTCGGAAAACCATGTATCAGAAACCACCAAGGAAACCCCAGACTCAGGACACCCCTCCACATTACTCACGTTGGCATCATGGCCTCCAGCTATCACGGAACGCCGCTCCACCCTGTCGCCGGCTTGTCCAGCAACCTCTTGTCACACTGCCACCGACAACACTGCATCGTCAAATTTTTCAGCGGACCACCAGATATGCTCCAGTCCAATGTTCTTCGCACTGCCTAACCTTAAGGTCTTTGAGGAGGATCATTTTCACCAAGAACGTCTCAAACCCGTCATACTGTGGATTTGGGTAATCTGTTAACAAAGAGTGCATTTATGGAGGGGCTCAGTCCTTTTTTGTGTTACCATATGCCCTCCACATTAGATGTATATAATCATGGGGGGGGGGCTCGAGGATTGTGTCACAGTGATACTAGAGATAAAATAATACCTAATAATAGCTCCAAACCATTAATTCACCCACCCATATAATCGCATGATTCGTGGATCAACCTGTTAATGGGTTGATCTTCCTTCACTATTTCTAAAATAATAATGAGGATGAACCATCACATATTAAACCCCTACATCTTGGAAGTTTTTTTCCTCAATGTTATGTCTTTAGGGATTTAAGACGTCGACTTCGTTCATCGTATAATAATCCATTCTCTGAGGTTCTTATATGAAGTTTGACATTCATCACCATTTTTAATTCATTGTTTATGAGAATTTCATTGGAGGCTCATATAATAATCGTTGTTGTTTATTTCCATGTTCCACCAACACATAATAAATAATATAATGAAAACATGTCGTAACATTTCGGTTAAGATGCGACGTGATGTCATTACACTGTTATATTTATAAAACAACATCATTGTTACACATCATTAAATAATTTTTACGTAGTTATATAAGGAGCCATTAATGGGCCTCATCAGTACACCACATCGTTGCACTACAACATCTCCATCTTCGAATCAACAGATGATATAATGAATTAAAATAAAGTTTTAATGTAATTTTGTTATTTTCAAAAAGGTCCAAAAATATGCATTTCTATTTGACATTTGCTGACTGAAAATATGTCCATTATAGGAGAATCATGGAATTCTAAATTCAATGGTTCCCTCAGATATTTTTTCCATGAACTGGTTCAAAAGTTAGAAATACCTTATTTCACCTTTAAATAAGCATACTTAATAAAAGTTCAACATTCCGATCCAAGATCACAAGGCCTCGAAGTCACTAGTCATCAAAGTGTGAGGTCTTAGAAAAGATCCATATAATTTACAAAAATTTATATGGAATTTATGAGACATTGAAAGATATATTTGGGTGGTGGTTATGGAAAACTAATTACATCTGTTCGTGAGGCGGTAGTCATACATACACCCAAATGATGATTTCATATCCAATTTCATGGATAAAGAGATATATATAGGATATATAGATATTAAAATAAAATCATAATATATGTGATATATTTATTTTATAATATCTTCTTGTATGAATAATATTGTATGGTTATGGAAGAATCAATTAAATAAAAACACCTAGTTGTGAACAATACCTCTTCCTCATACAACTACTTTAAATTTACACTAAATAATTTTTTGGAGGGTTTTATATTAATAAATATTTTATAACACATGGTATTTCTATTAAAAATGGTATTTGGGTTGTTATATTCTGTACTCTTTTATTTAAGTGAACATATTATATGATAATAAGACGCATTTTATATGAAAGGGTAGGGGAACTAATGTATGTATTTTGATTCATAATTTAATATAAAATTTTTTCAAATTAAAAATGCTACAATGTCATAATATATGAATAGTTGATGAATATAAATATAAATAATCCATTAAATTAAAAATTAAACATAATTATATGATTTTCCCTTGTTTCTTTTTTTTTCAAACATGCGTTGCCCCTTTTTTAAAATTACAATAGTATTAATGTTTTTATACATTAAGGGATCAAATATTTAATATTTAATGTAAAATTATCAATAAATGATCAGTGATTAACTTATTAAACCTTATAATAATCAAATAAATGATGATATAATATAAAGAATTTTAAATAATTTAATAAAATAGAAATTATTCAATTTATCATTACATTTTCAATTGACACTTTTTTTAATTTACAACATTGATAAAAAAGGTGAGTATCAATATAATCTTTATAACAACCTAAATAAATTATACCTACATTTGAAATATGTGAAACACAATAGTTCATTAATAATATATTTGTATATATATTATTAAAATTAGTTTTTTTTCTTTTTTCATTAAACATATGTTGCATCACCATTATGCACATATATAAGGTAATATTTAATTAAAAAATTTTGTAAATAAAAAACCATAATGAAAAATATTTAATTATTATAAAATTATACCATAATAATCATTCACCTATTACTTAACATTTTTTACGAACATCTATGTGATATTTGAAATCAAGAGGGTGACAATTTGTAATTGTATTTACATAAAATGTTATATTGGCCACATTCAGGGGAAACTTTTCCATAAAGAAAACAAGTAATAATCATAAAATGAGATGTGTAGAAATATCATCATCCAACAAAAATGAGGATGAAAAATGGTTCTTTTATCACATAGTTTAAACCTAGGTTAACCATTTTTCACCTATTATCCTCGTGAATGTTCTTTAATTATTTTATAATTTAATATGATTAAATATTTTTTTTAAATTATTAAATAATATGAATTATTATTTTTACTATACCGAAATAATTTTAACAAATTTAATAATTATATTTGGATGAAATTAAATTCATAATTATCACTTAAAGCAAAAAAAATAGTTCTATAAATAAAAATAATATTTTTTGGAACAAAAATAATTTTATACAAATATTATATAGAATATTGATTCATATGTAATTAGATTTATTATTTTTAATAGAATAATTATTATATTAATTTTTGTCCAAATTTAAATTAAAATTCGGAATTTTTTAAAACAATGTAATGAATGTTTTCTAAAAAAATTATTATTTCCACTAATCACTAATAAACTAAAAATTTTAAAAAATTCTAAAAATATTAATTTATATTATTTTTCAAATATTAATTTCAAAAAATTTATAATTTTATATAATAAAATTTTGAAATTTTTTTAGATAATAATTATATTTATTTCTCCCTAAATATAATAAAAACCACTTTGATGGAAAATATACTTTTGATGCATGTAATGAAATTAGTAAATATTTGGTTTTTTTATAGTATATATGTTCTATCTATAATATTTATAAATATTTTGATAATTGTTTTTCTTATTTATACCTCAAAATTTAATAATTTGGTTTTATCAACAATGTTCAATGATTTTAATAATATCTCTCGATTCTTCTTAAATGTGATGTTTCATGTGTCATAAGATATCTATGAAATCATATATATTTAAGGAGAAATATATTACAAACTATCAGGGTGTTACAATCCAATCTATTTCAATTACAATGTCAATGATGTAATGATCAAGGAAAAAATGTCCCAAGTAGTTTCACAGTCATAAGTCATCACCTATCTGTCGATACATTTACATTCATGCATCATAATCGTTAACAAAGTAGTGTAATGATTCACAAACAATTGCATGATATTGGAAAATGAACCATATACTATGATATTTTTTGACGATATGAAAAAAATATCACATCTATTAGAAAACACTATAACCGTAGATGTTCCTATACACACTATACCCATTAGGGTGGGTAGTTTAAAATCTATCTCATTGGGCTCACAATCTTATAAAAACACTCATCATCATATATAAATTTCATTTTCAGATAAAAATATCCCTTAAAATGAGGATGAAATATCACAAATTTATCTACATCTAGTATAACCGACGTTACCTTGGGCAAGGTCGATCCAAATCTATATCCATGTGATGAACTCTCATAGAAAAACAAAATATTACCCGATATCCTACAATTATAGATAACAGTTGGTGAACCTAGATAATCATTATTAAGGTGTCCCTTTTCCCCACACTATAAATATACTACATGACTACACCCTAATTTCTATATTGTGATACTTTCATTACATTGTTTTTTTTTCACCATGTATTCTTTTTAGACTAAAAATAAATTTTGTCTATATCTCAGTATCAAATTTCCACATAGATTTTTACCATCCTAGCTATTTCTGCATCTATTATATCAAACCTAACCTAAACATCCTTATGTGTCAAAAAACATAATGATCTAAATTGGTATTATATCCAAACTTTTAAAAATTTCAAAACTCCAAACCATGAGATATTTTTGGAGACGAACTCTGTATATTAGTGCACAAACTCAGAAAAATGAATAGTGTAGTCCATTTCAGAAGGATCTCCCTTCCCCAATGTGAAAGAACCTATACCATTAACTACACATATTGTCTTAGGATGAAGCTATAAGTTGAATTATTCTTACAAGTCAAGGCATTATTTATATTTATGAAAATTGGCATCGAAAATAGACTTTCGCGACATTTTATATACACATTCATGATTTCTGGTGGAGAATATTTCTTGTCTAATGAACCAAGCTACAGGTATGTGGCCATTACATTTCTTTTAAATAATATATAATACATTGCATAAATATAATCCAAAATACCATATTAATTTTTTGTCTTTGGAATCCTGGGGCATAATGTTCTATCTTGGTTAAATATTTTCAACATATCCCATAATGAGATTCCCATTTTGTTTTCCATTCTAAAACCATTTTTGTATCCTAAAAAAGTAAACATAAAAATGGTGTGCTCAAAATCTCATTAAGGGTAATAATGGATTATATAAAACTAACTATAAACATAAGAATCTAAAAACATAAAACTAAATGTTGAATATCGAAATTGCGAGTCCTGAAATAAGTCTTGGTTGTTCGTATGGCATAAATTATAAATGAACATGAACCATGATAAAATAACATTGATATAAAACACGGAATACTGGAAAACAAATAAGCTAGTAATTTTATTTTTTTTGTAGATAAGGAATTTATATAAAGAACATTTCAGTGGATAATGTCCACTACTAAACCAGGTTTACATGTCATTCCAGCCTTGTATTACTGAAGTGATTTACATGTCGTTTCATCCCTAAATTATTGAACCAGAATGTATTTCTATTCCATTGATGTCTATCTCATGAGATATAAGTATTTACCCAATTTATTGTAGGAATATATATATCCCACCTATATCATTATAAAATAATTCATACACATGGCACAAAAACGTAAATCATTAATCATAGAATAACCCCTAAAATAAAATGGGTTTCTTAAACATCATTCCATCATTACTTAATCCATATAAAATAAATTTATTTTATAAAAATTATTCCATCATTAACAAAAGGAAATTAAATAAATAATCATAATCAAACAGAACACTATTTAAAAATAATCATTTTAGATGTTGAATAATTTTTACAAAATATGTGTACTTAATTCTTAAGAAAGAATTCATTTCTTATTCTAATTCTATTTCTTTTCTAAAAATGTTGCGCAATTTTATAATAAAATAAATTTCTATGAAATAATAAAGAAATAGTGTATATAAATATTCATTTAAATAATGTTTTATGATGATGTAATTATCCATTAATTCCTTATAAGTTAAAAAACATTCTTCTCATACTATTGTTAAAAAAGTCAAAAAGTACCTCTTATTAAAAATGAAAGTATAATTCCATCCATACTGTATAATAAAAACACCACTATAGGTAAATTTGGCATTAGAAAATAGTATAATAATAGAAATAAATTTATATATGTTTTAAACATGGATGAGGATAATAAAAATATCTCATTAAATACATTAATATAAACAATCTTTGAAAATAATTAGATTTTAAAATTATCCCATACCTAATGATTGATTTCTTATTTATGTATCCGAAACCCTTATATATATGCTTCAAACATTATATTAACTTATAATATAACCATAATAATATTTATTATATAATATATGATTCACTTATGACTATATATTACCCGTTTATTTTGAGAATTCCATGTTAAATCAACATTTTGTGTAATAATAATTTTATTTATCGTACGGGTTTTGTCTTGTTATTCTTGATCATATTACATAGATGTTGATTTAATTTAATTAAAAATTTAATATATAATTTATATATCATAAATATTCTATATAGAAATATATAAATTATATAGATAAATGAAATTTAATACACCATTAATGGATATGGTGGGTTGTATAAACACATCAATATTGTTTCAGTTTCTAGATTGAAGTGAATTGATGAAATTAGATGATATATATATATATATATTTATTTATATACAAAAAAATAGTATCAATATTATTTCATATATTTAATTATTATTTATTCTATATTTTTTATAATCATTTTGGAATGGTTAACGTTGAGAATGAAACCCATAGCGTCATGGATACAGTAGGCCTATGTATGAAAGATCAATGATATCAATCAGATAATAGTAAAATGGTTTGGAATTTCATGGTATATTAATTATAAATAATAAATATAATGTTATAATAATTATTTAAATCCATTATAACTACCATTATATCCATCCAAATTATGTATTGTCGAATGAAAAATTATTCCATGACATGGAAATGGTAAGACGTACGTACACATGCAAAGTGATAATCATAATATTAGGATGAATAAAAATAGTTAAAAGGTTGTAAAATAAATATAATAACATATTAGTATGTTTATAATGTCGGGTTTTTTACTTTATTATTAAAACAACATAATATGAAGAAGAAGAATAATAAGAAAAGAATTTTGAAACATGTGGTAAAACAATTACATCTTTTTTGGGTATGTACTTTTAATTTTCAACAAAGGCCTTATTATTATAGATTTATGAAAAAATTTATATCTCTACAATAAAATTAGGGAGGTTGGTATAAGATATGGGCTTGGTTTGGCCTAGAAAAAGGGCTTTGGAGGTGTCAATACAACAGAATGAGACGTCCCCTTTTATAGGGGAGGTGAAGGGAAATTTTTGAAATTTTTTAAATAATAATTTATTATAATTTTATATTCCATTTCATATGGTCTAATAATTATTTATTTCAAAGATAATATGAGGATGAATCTGAATAATCACAACAAATAATTTTTAGGAATGATTATGTCACAAAATTAGCCTTACCTTATAGCATTAATCTTTACATAAAGAATTCCTCTTACAATGTCTTCATGAATTTTCATAATATACAGTTATAATAGATATTATAAAATAGAAATGGAATAAAAAGTGAATAATTAATGACATATATAACATTAAATTAGTCATTTCCATGAATCATATAAATGTAGTACTATTATATCATTTAATAAAATAGTGTTTGTTTTAAAAACTCATTTCTGTCAATTTTGACACTATTTAGCAATTGATTTTTGTTAAAATGATAACAACTTAATTACTTGGAAACAACGAAATGAAATCATCCCTCACAAGTTATTTTCATCTAAACAAATTCGTGGATGGCATAAAAATGTTCGAATTATATTTATTTTAATATTTAAAATATCAATTTTTTGAATATTTCATTAATAATGTAATCATTGAATCGTCAATGTGTCATAAATAAATATATTTATTTAATTTATAGAAATTATAAATATAATAAAATTATGTAGGAAATTTTTAATGTTTTTTAATTACTATTTTCAGTCTAAGATATCATTTATAAAAATAACAATTAAACTGTTTTAGTACAAATATGTATGTTTATGTTATATTTCCCATTACATTAAAATAATTATGATAAAAGGTCATTATCTCACCCATGTGGCTCCATTGGGACCAAAATTAGACCTAAATATTATCATGATCAGTAATATCTCATACAATAGGATTCAAACATGTATATTGGTAGTTTTATATTATTATTATTTAATTTCTTACCCTTTTTTACCTAGTTTATCATTTAATTATGGTGAATAAAAATAATTCTGGAAATTACTATTCATAATATCAAAAAAATAAAAGGTATCTATTTACAAAATTTAGAAAATATGATTCCAAATATGGAATCTATTTTTCTAAAATCAATATAATTAATTATCAGAAATTAATTTAAAAATAATTTCCATTGACATGCCATGAAATATAATTTATAAGAATTAAAAACAATCAAAATGTTGACATATATTACTATCAAATTTAATAGTAAAATTACATCCGATTACCAATCTTTTATTAAAACATTACAAAATAAAAAAATTAAAATTTATAACCAATTAAAAACATAATCCATCTATATAAATAAATTAGATAAAAAGGCTCTTTTGAATTGAAAAGCATTATTTTTCACTATTCATTAAAATATTAATTTTATTAGAAAAATACAGAAAAATAACCCAAAGTTTATTTTAATTTTCCTATCCAAATAAGATGATTATTTCATAAAATATAATATATAAATGTTTTAAACAATATATTTAAAATTGTTTCTCTATCAAAAGGTGAATGAATTCATTGTAGAAAAATACTAATTTTATCTGAAAAATTGAATATGTTCTCATATCATGTCTACAAAATATATAAGATGAATGTTAATGTTATAAAAACATCCATACGAGGTGAATACTATTCCTAATGGCTAGTTTATATCTCATTAGATAATAATATTTTAATAATATATTAATGTCTAGTTAACCATCGTACTACGTACAATGCAAGAAATCGAGAAAGGTCACTCTTAAGTGTAAGAAAAACCATGATAATGATGCATGTACTGCATGATTCTATTGGTGTTTCATATAATATAATCAAAACATTTTTCTTTTATACATTAATCAAAATTAATACTTAGTGTTGTGTGTATAGTATGCGAACTCAGTGTTACCTGCAACATACTATAAGTTGGTTTAGTGTGAAAGAAATGTTTGACATAGTGTATAAAAAGATCTTAAAGAAAAATTAAATTTATTTGAAAATGGTATGTGAAAAAAATGGTTGTTACATTATACCCCCCTAAAATTAATTTGTCCCTTGAAATAAATTCGGGCAATAAAATTTTTACTACATGAAAGTTCCATTCATTAAGGACCACATTGTAAAAAGGAATACTAAAACATCATTTCAAAAAGGAATGTTATAAATATTAAGGTTACTGAAAGTAACTCATCACAGGGTTTTCAGATAGAAGAACATAGGTGGGTATGGATAACATATATATTGAATAATTATCTAACAATATAATTTTGATGTATAGTGATAGAGAATAATTTTTTTTGAGAATGTTAACAACTAGAAAGCCATAAATCATTGATGATTTAAGGGGCCATCTGAATCATTGAATAAGAATTAACTAAGATACCATTTTTGTTTTTCAAAATCATTTTCCTAAAGTTGAATAAATTTTCATGAGACTAATTACTTACTTTATTTTTTAATAAACACAACATTGTTTATTCCATGAAAAATTTCCACCTTATCTCTTATTCAATGAAATGAAGTTTGATTTTTCATCCATGCATTGATGACAGATCATGCCATCCATCAATAGAATGATATTTCATTTTTATTTTTATCAACAAAATTATTGGCATAGGTTATCAAATATGTATAATTCATCCTATAGTGAGATAATACATTAATGAAACGAACTATAACCAGAGTTGAACTAATAGTATCCATAAATGGATAAAATTATAGTACATCCAAAAAATGTAAATTTATATCATTAGTAATGGGTGAACTAGATTGACACAAAATTTATCTCCCATATCTCATAAGGTAGTTCTTGATTCCTCATTCCAAACATATGAATAATCTAATCATGTATTCCATTGAAACATGATAATAACATGTATTAATGTAGAAACATAGTGAAAACATGCATGTTATAAAAATTAACTCTTTTCATTAACCAAATACACTAAAATATGTATATACACAAACCATGATATCACTTTTTCCATATATCAGTCATTATTTCATTCATAATATCAATCACATCCCTATATCATTATCCCATCGTTATGAACATATCATGCATTTTCCAAAAATATATGAATAACTTTTAATAGTTACAGGTATCAATTAATATTTTCTTTCAAATAGATAATGAAAAGAGTAGTGTAAGAATCCTTAGATGTTTCTTAATTTTAAAAAAGGATAAAAATATTTTTATCACATTATTATTGATGATCATGTATTCATTCCACTATAACATTAAACCATTGATTGAGATTTATCATTTTATTCATTAACACTACTTTCATCTCATATATATTTTATAGTATCATCATCATCATCAACAACATAAATACTACCAATATGACAATGATGATTATCTTCATGACATTTTCCCTTTGGGAATAGATTTTCTAATTTCATGTACATTCCACATTTAAAACATTTAAACATTATTTCTTTCTAAGTAATAACATTATCCTTATCCAATATGTTAGCTGATCCTTTTCCATTGAAATAACTGACATTGTTTAGTTCTTGTCCACACCCAAAAAATCATTTAATTCCTTTGAAACATTCTCCTTGATTCCTCTTCCCACAAGATTTACATGCGGAAAATTGAACTTTCTTTCCTTTTTGATCACCAAGAAATTCCATTTTTTCTTATTATTTTTTTCAAGAAACTCCACAATGATGAGATTATTAGTTATATTATGAGATTTACGATTAGGACTCCTAACGATGGTTCATCGTCCAAATCCCATTTCATTTGGTTTCTCATAAGAAATATCATTCCATATCCCATTATATTCTCCATCAACATGAATACTTTTATTTAAAACCTTTTTCAAAAACCCAAAAAAGAATAGTTTGTGAGGAAAAAATCATACTAGGAAAAAAGATAATCATATAGGAGTACATTCAATCTCTAACATCATTGGTATAATACTACGTTAGACCTGATTATTTCCATAATTATTGGAATATAACCTAAATTTATACATAACTTTAGAGACATCCCTAGACAACCTGTATAAATATCTCACGGTATATGAAAAAAATCATAGCCTAGTTTCAAAATATTGACTGAACCTTCACTTCGATACCAAATCTATCAACAAATCTTGATTTACATGTGAATTAAATTTCATTTTTTGAATACTTAATCCATTACACAAATATAAATCCAAATATATTATTAGTTTAGTATCCATGGAAACACGGAACATAATCATTTTTCTTGATGAAGTATATTCATCATCTCCCATAAAGATCTTCCCATATTATTTTCATAACAAACACCATTATTTATATCATGGAAAAGAAAAAATAAAAATAGTGAGGTTAAATCCTTAGTAAGTGTATTCATGGAAAATATAAAACAAAATATAAAAATAATAATGTAAAAACGTGAAAAATAAATTTTGAAAAACATAACTACAGGTCATTAAATATGTCATATCTATTCGTAAGGCATAAATAATAAATAAACACAACCCATGTTAAAATAAAATAAACATAAAAATAGAAAATTGGGAAAACGTAAGCACATCATATGATTTCCATTTTATCCATGTTATTTCTTTCATGACCATCATAGTGGATATAGTCCAGTACTGAATATGGTTTACATACTGTTCCATCCATATGTAACTAAACTAGATTTACTTGTCCTTCCGACCCTGTATTTCTAAACCATAAATTCTTTCAATTCCATTCATGTATATATCCTGAGATATATATCATTAAAAAATTCATTGTAGGGATATATTTGTCCCACCCATCTTATAATTATATCATTCTTACATGTTCAAAAAAAATTTATCATTCATCACAACATCACCCAGGAAAAGATGGTATTCATAAACATCATTCCATCCAAACATAATACAAATCATATAAGTGGATATAATAAAAAATTGTGTAATTAGCATAAAAAATAATAATAGTAGTAGGGATATAAAAATAACCATTTTTAAAGAGCATCACTTTATATGGTAAATAATTTTGGTAAAACACTTGAACATAATTATTGAGGAAAATATCCTTTCTTCTTCAAAAAAGATTACTTTATTTCTCAATGTTGAAAAATTCTAAAATAAAATAATAAATTATAAAATAATAGTGAAATTGTATACCGGATGCTTCATTTAAATATGGAATTATATATATGTAAAAATATATTCATGCCTTAAAAGTTAAAAATCATTAATCTCATTTTCTTGTCAGAAAATTCAAAATGTACCTCATACAGAAAATGAAAGAATGATTACTTCTACATCATTTTATAAAACATAATAAATTTGTAAAATTGATATTTAAAATAGTATAATAATATAAATAATATTTTATATTTTTGAAACAAGGATGTTAATGACAAATATACCCAGTAAACAGTTATGGATAAACATTCTCAAGAAATAATGAGATTTGAAAATTATCTTTTACCTTACGACCTATTTCATCCATATGTGTCTGAAACTCATGTACAATTGATTTAAAAAAATTATAAACTTTTAATATAACCATAATAATATTTATAATATGATATATGATTCACTTATGTCTTTATATTACCCATTTATTTATCAATTACATGTTAAATGAACGTTTTAGGTAATAATCATTTTATTTGTCGAATGTGTTTTGAATAGTTATTATTAATCTGATTACATAGATAGTGATTTACTTACTAAAATAATGTAAAAAATGATTTATATATCATAATTTTTCACTGTACAAAAATATATAATATATATATAAATTAAATAGAATACATTGTTCACGGAGACAGTAGGCCGTACGTAGGCATGATGTCGTTTCTGTTTCCTTAGTGAATTAAATAGAAGAATGTAAATGAAAGAAATATGTATATACATAAATATAGTGTCATTATTATTTCATATATTTCATTCTTATTTATTATGCATAATATATAATAATTCTTGAATGGTTAACGTGGAGAATGAATCTCATCGTGTTGTGGAGATGGTAGGTCGTAGTTACGCACGAGTGAAGATATCATTCACTTAATGGTTAAATAGTATGTAATTGGATTGTATATTAATTTTACATAATAATTATAATGTTATATTCATCATTTAAATCCATTACACTCATCATTATACCATCCAATTTAACTATTGTTGAAAAGATAATTACGCAATGACCTGTAGACGGTAAAATGTACGTACAGATGGATCGTGATATTGTTAATTTTAGGATGGATAAAATACGGAATAAAGAATTAACATAATTATAATAACATATAATAATGAGAAATAAGGTTCATTTATTACTTTAGTTTAGAAATAACATAATAATTTTAAGTAGAATAAATAATGAATTCTGAAGTAGGTTATAAAACAATTACCTCTCTTTCGAGTATATCCTTTTGATTAGCACAAAATGCCTCTTGAGGATGGCTTTCTGGACAATGTGAGGACTCTATAATTAAGTCAGGGATGTTTTTAGGAGAGTTTGGGAGGGTTTGGTTAAGAAAATTGTCTTTGTTGGTGTGAATAAAAAAAAGTTGGTGTTCTTTTTTATGGTAGGGGTGAGGCCCACTTTACGAATGTCGTTAAATAATAATTTATTAGAAATATATTTTTGGTATTTAATTTTCCAAAATGATTTAATTTAGAATATGAGATGAGTATGTGTCTAAATCCTCTCAAAATATAGCTTTTATACTAGCTTGGGTCACGTTATTAACTTTATCTTTTATCTTTAATAGGTAGATAAAAACATTAACTCTTACCATGTATTCTAGTATTTTCTTAATATATGATTATTATAATAATTATAAAATTCAAATAAAACAAAAATTGGAAAATTAATGAAATTTAAAACATTATATAAATTAGTTTGATGAATCATATATCTTTTTCACTATCAGATAATTTAATAATATAGTATTTGTTTTAAAAATTCATTTATCTCAATTTTGACAGTATATAGTAATTGATTTTAATAATGTCATATAAAATTGATTCCTTAAAAAAAGGAATTAAATATTACCTAAATTTTTTATTTTATCCATCAAATTTTATTATGGAAACAAAATGTTCACATTATATATATTTTAATATTTATAATATCATTTATTTTAATATTTCATGAATAAAGTAATCAATGCGTCTAAAAAAATTATTCATTTAATGTATAAAATGTATGAATAAAATTAGATTTATGAAATATAATTATCACTATAAATACTATTTACAGTGGAATATATCATTTATATAAACAAAAATGAATCTATTTTAGTAAAAGGTATATGTTTTCGTTATATTTCCCTTCGCATTAAATTAATTATTATAAAAGGTCATTATAACACCCAAGAGGCTCCATTAGATCCTAAAATAGAACCAAGGATGATAATGGTCGTCCATATCTAATAAAATAGTATTAGGATGTGTTTTAGTGTAGAATAATATTATTATAATATCATTTTTAATCTTATTTACCTAATTTACACTTTAACTATGGTAAATAAAAATAATTACAGAAGTTACTATTTATAATATGCCAAAATAAAAGGTACCTATTTACAAAATTTGGAACAAATTGTTCAAAATTTGGTATAAGTATTTCCAAATTAAAAACAAATAATTTGATGTAAATAATTTATATTTAATTCCCATTGTTGAAACCAGAAAGAAGGTTTTTAAGAAGATAAAACTATCAAAAGATTGACATGTGCTTATATATAATTTTAATTGGAAACTACATCCAATGACCAAAATTGGATTAATTGATAAAAAATTAATCCAATTAAAAATTAAAACACAATTAAAAATACAATATATATTTATAAATAAATTATTTTAAGAGCTTGCTTTGAGTGAAAGTGTAGTATTTTTTCACAATTTATTAAAATATGAATTTTGTCAAAAAAATAAGAAAATTTAAACCAAAGTAAATTTTTATGACCATATTCTGAAGTAGATATTTATATTTTCAAATATAATATATTAATGTTTTAAAAACTATATTAAAAATGTTTTGGCCATCAAAAGAGGGAAAAAATGAATTTAAAAATATTTTTTATCTGTAAAATTGAATTTGATCATATATAAAGTGTAACAAATAAAGAAGATGAATAATAATGTTATATAAAATAAAATATGTAGTTAATTCTATTCATTACATCTGGTTTATATAACATTAAATAATAAATGTTTAATAATATATTATTGTTTATTAAAACTCAGTATTTCATATAACACAAGCTATCAAGGATGGTCTCTCTTACATGTTACACTATATGGCTCATTTTTTGCTTGTAGTTAACGATTTATTTGCTGTTATGTATAATGTAATCCATACATTGTTCTTTTATAAATTGAAAAAATATATATAATTAGTGTGGTGTGTATCATACACCAACTCGGTGTTACATGTAACAATTAACATGTAGGTTTGGTGGAAAATAAATGTCTGCCTTAGTGCATTTGAAGATGCAAATAAAAATTATAATTTATTTTATGAAATTGTCCATAAAATCTCATGTTGTTATCCCTTGGATTCCAATAGAGCTTTGAGAAAATTTAAAATTACAATGATCCTTCAAATCCATTCTTCAACATATTTTGTATCCTTGTTAACAAAGATTATTTTTTGTTGATGCTCTGTAAAATCCACATTATGATCCATATTTCATTCTTATAAAATATTGGTGATAAATCACATAGAATGAAATGTATTGATGTTATTTTATACAAAATACTAGATTAGCTAGATGATTCCCCATGGGGATTTCACTACATCATCATCTATAGTAATATCATGATATATTTTTTGAGGTTCCTTGTAAAAAAATATATTAAAGAAACATTTAGATAAGAAATCATTTCAATTAATATATAAAATATTTTAATAAATATTTAATAATTCGGAAAATTTAAAAAAATTAGACAAACCATAACTACCACTGATAACATGTGGCTTCTCATTAAATTGATATGGACATGAAAACACCCAAACTACCTCTCCAGTTCAGCAGTCTTATAACCAATTTAGTGTTTAACCTATATAGATGAAGGTGATATAAAAATATTTCTATATAATATACTATAACATGAGGATATGATATGAATTTTTTATAGAACAAACAATATAAACCAATAACATAATCCAAAATGGTTTTCCCTATGTTTTGAAGCATGTTTATTTTACCAAAAACTATTATAGAAAAGAACATGGGTATCATAATATATAATAGTTGTGTAATAACCATGTAACATATAAAATATGTTTTCCTTGATATAAGTAGTTTAATCCATTATAAATATATAATGATATAATTTGTATTTAAATAAATTAAATAATATAAAAAATTATAATAATAACGTCAACTATGAAAGTATAAATAAAATTTATGTTTCATAATAATGAAAGTGATATATATTTATTTCAATGAATATGTATACTACAATTTTAAAAATGATAAATTAAGTGTTATTATTTTTATAAAAAAGGTATTATTTTAAAATTAAAAATATATATAATAATTTAAAAGAAAATTTATATTCATTAAATCTATTAAAAAAATAATATTTTTTTCTATTATTATTATATGATAATTTTATTAGATCTTAATTTTATTCAATGATGTATAAAATCAATTATAATTTTAATAGTGTACTTTTTCCAATAAGTTATTTTAATAATTAATAATTATATTTGGAAAATTATTTTAATGAAATGTAGTTTATTTTTTGATTATATTTGTCAAAAAATGTTTTGGTTGTTTTTTTAGATTTTTCAATAATTGTTGACTTTTTTGTTAATAGTGAATTATTTAAATTTACGGTATTTCAAAATTTTCTGATATATTTATTCATAAATGACATATTGATAATTTAAACCCAAAATATTGAACAATAATTTATTAATTTATTATATATAGTGGTAAGGTAAAAAATATTCATAATCATGAGTGAAAATAATAAACTAAGGAATATAATAATCAATAAAACACCTCTCTCCTCCACAATAAATACGAACTCTCAGAACTGCTTCTTATCACACCTACAAATCCATGTAGAATGTGTAATTTCATCTAATTAATTTTATAATACAATTCCAAAATTTTATAAACCTTCATGTCTCAATATAATTCCAATACATAGTTCTATAAATATTTTCTTAAGGATAATAATCTCAATAGGCAAAATCCACTTTCATTTTCATTGAAATTTATTTTCAATATATTTTCATTTTATTTTCTCTCATAGACATACCTAATATAGTTGACAAAAAAACTGTAATATTTTATATAAACTATTATTTTATTTTCTAATGGAATATTAATTATAAATTTTCTCATCTCTTCCCATTAATATAATAACTGAAAATAATTTTCTATGATGTCTAGATTTACCATCATCAAGGTCTTTGTATCATTACATTCTTTTATCACCATCTTTGATGGTCATAAAACCATTTATCAATACTAAATAATATTTATTAAAAGGTATTATTAGTTATATCTTTTTTGGATCAAATATATAAACATGATATTAAATAAAATTATATTGTTTTTTGGAGGTCATAAAAGTAGAAAATTATTATAAATAAATTTCATTACTATTTTAAATATTAAATAATCCTAATATACGAAATATATATATGGTCTCAATTAATTTTTTTAAAAAATATTAATATCAATTTATTTTAATTTTGTACTTTTTATTCAATTCAACAAGTAAACTCATAATGAACCAACCCTTAAAAAAATTAAATAAACGCACCCAAAAAAATAACAATAACAAAATATTAAAAATAAATGGGTGTAAAGATGTTATAAGAAGATCATATGTGGTATTAAACTTATTAATATTGTTCTTATGTATTTATTAAAAATATTTTACTATTATACATGTTGTGTCAACACATTTTAAGGAGGTCAGAGACAGGATAAGAGACTTTTCAATAAAATTCATCTATTATTTATTTATTTATTTTATGTATTTGACCAGAATGTTTTATAAGAATGTATTCATGATATATGGTTATAATTTTATTCATGGTAATTTTTTATGATGAAGGGTGGGACCTATATAAACCTCTAAATAATTTGGTATTTTTATGTAGGAATGTTACTATAATGATTATTCAATGTATAATTTTGATTGTTATACCATATAGTAGCTATGATATTTACATAAAAAGGTAGTCCTTAGGCATAAATTGTATGTTATAGATTACATTTAAAAATAATATGTTAGTATAATGGGTTATAATATTATATAAGTAAATTAATAATTTACATTTGTGGTTTCATTTTTTTTTGAGTTTTATGAAAAACTATTTTTTACAAAGTAAGTATCTGATAATTTATGGGTGAGAATCATGACTTTTTGGTAATGATTTCATATGTTTATTTGTATTCATTCACTTATCGTTATTTTTATATATAATACTATTCTTTTTCGGATAATCACTTATTTTAAAATGTTTTTCACATGGTTTATGGATGGGTATGATAAAATAATAATTTATTGTAATTTATTTGAATATTTTTCCAGAAAAAATTTGATAACTCATAGAAAAATGTTGTATTATGGAATAAATGGATACAATTTTATTAGTACCCACATTTTTTCTTGATGTTTAATATGTATTATTTACATCCTTATTAAATAAATCTATCAACTGAATAGATCTTTGGGAATGCAATAAATTGAAATCTAAGAGAATTTACTAGATTATATAATGTTTAAGGATATGATTTTATAGTTGTAATTTGAGTGAGGATTAGATTACATCATGGTTTAGGATGATTTTAATATACTACGATAATTTTTTTACATTACTGGTATTTAGATATTATATACTTTTAAAATATTATAGTGTTTCTTCATCTATAATATGTCTTTTCAGAATGGTTTTCCGTATAAGAAAATGGGAAGCTGATGAATAAAGTCACCAAGAAAATGAAAACATTCATAATATGCACCTAATAATCGGGGGAATTGGAAAAATGATGTTGGGAAATTAATGGAACATTTGATGTAGGCTATAAATGGAGGTGGCCTCCATATAGGACAACAACAAGAGCTACCATAATGGAATAATATGGTAGAGTATCATTTTAATAGTAAACACCCCTACAATCATTGAAAATTTTTAACTACTTGTAGATGAAGGGTGGATTAAATCCATTGAAAAGAAATTAAATGTCTTGGGGTGATCATAAAATGGAATGTTTAGTTATTCTATTTATCATTTAAATGATTAATATGACCATAAGTTGTAAATAATATGAAATATGATGTATATAGAGGAGGTTTATTCATTAGATTAGGATGAATTTATGAAGTAGATCCCCAAAACTTATTTTCCAAATGTTTTTCTGAGAAGGATTTAAAAACAATTCATATAACTATATCAGAATGATGAATATTTGGTGGAAATGTATGAAGAAAACATCACATGATTTTCAGGTATACTCCAAATAATATTTGAGATCATGATATTAAAATCAATAATTTTATCTAGTATTTATGATAAGATATAAATAGTTATTGTACACCCATGACTTAAATAATTTTAAAAAACTTATCTATATTTCTCATAGGGTAGAAAATGAGTATTCTGCAGATCGTATTCACATTAAAAACAAAAAAATTGTTTAGATGTCTATAAATTGGAAAAAATCAGTCAATAAAATATGAAGGTATGAAAATTGAGTTATGTTTTTGGGATAACTATTGTAAAATCCCCACGAATAATTTATTAAAAAATCCCATACGTATTTCTCATGTTGTTTGTTCGATCATATGTCATGATATTGTTATTAAAAAGATCTTATATTAATTTCTGATAAGTAAACTATATTGAATTTTATATTTTAATAGATAAGAGACTATGTAAATACATTCCCAATGAATGAAATGAATTATGGAATGAAACAATATTATAATTAGGAATGTGTACTGAAATCCTATGTGACTATGTCTAGAGATGATGGTCCACCAACGAAGTGGTATCAAGTAAATTTTTTATTTACTCAAATTTTTCAACTGTATTGTATGATATGTGGTCCAAAAATTCATTTATATATGATTGTTTTTCATGAAAATTTAAAATTAAACTTAAATATATGAAACTAGAACACGTTGTTAAAATTGTAGGGAAAATATTACAATAAAAAATGAATTATCAGAATCCTTTTATTGTTGTATAGGGACCAAAATTTCAAGAAAAACGTTGTTATTTGGATATTAGTAGAGTAAGTCATTACTAATGGTAGGGATTGGCATTCTATTTTCCATTCAAATAATAATTATAGAGCTAAATAAGTTGTTTTTAGAATTATTTTTCGTTTTTATAAAATAATGAACCTTAAATATTGATAACATATTTGAAAGCTCAGAATCTATTAAAATTTATAAATGAATGTTATCTTTCACATATTTTTGAATACAGGGTAAAAATTCATATTAATGATGTTCTAGTAGTAAAAATAATACATGTATGTTTTTCCTAATGTTTTTTTGTTGTTATACCTAATCAAGAAGTTGAATTTACCAAAGATTTAGTTCATGATTGAAATCAAATTTTGAATCCTCCTTATCGATTGTTTCAATAAGTTCTTCTTGAATTGAAAAAAAAATTGAGGTGTAGGATTATAATTGCTTCGTCAAATCTTTAACATTACGATGGGGTCCTCTTGTTTTGTTTTTAAAAAATAATGATGGATGCAAGAGTATTTTCCATGATTATAGATGTTTAAATAACATTATTGTTAATAATATGGGTCTACTATCGCATATGGAAGACAAGTTTGATCATCTCAAAGGAAGATAGTATTTTCCAATAATTACATGAGATCACGGAATAATTAGATAAAGGTAAATGAGGATGACATTATGAAAATAATGTTCTGAACCATATATTGGAATTTGTCATAACCTATCCCCCATGGACTATTCTATGAATACCACCACCCCTCTTCCCATTGGCCAGGGGCTGGTGACTAGCACTAGAATGACGTATCCCTTAATGAGAAGGCATTTCCTTTAAACATGTATAGACACACAGGTCCAAGATCACAACACGAGGAAACCATGAAGTAATCTACTCTAGCAAAATGTGTGCTGAAAGTAAAGGGACCGGAATACAAGCCCATCATGAATGTACAAGTAAAACAAAAAATAGAAAAACATCTCATTGATTATCCACCAAGGATTCAATATAATGGTTTGGTACAACTCACTATCAGTAGTCCCACGTCACGCCACGTCAAATGGCCCACCATTGAGCACCGTCCATCCTGGCTTTCTCAGCCTCGGTCAACACTATTAGTCCTTTAATAATGTTGCAACATGATGCAGGTGGAGCCCGTGCAGGGGTGAGTATAACAATACCCATTAGGGACACCGAGACTTTGGATGGTCTTCCAAAGTTCCCGAAAGAAAAAACCCTAAATCATGACCACAATCACAGCACATAAAGCAGCCATCAACTCTAATTAGGTAAATTCACATTCATATATCTACGTTATCAAGATATAATTGTCTCAGACATGAGGGAAAAATATCATAAAGGGTAACACTACAAAGGTAACACCACCCAGTTAAAAGTACCACACAGTTAATGTCACGAAGGTAACACCACAAAATTAATACTACCACATCGGTGACACAAAAAGGATATCACCACGAAGTTACAAGTACCACAAAGGAATCATCACAAGGATATCACCTTGAAGGTAAAATAAGTTCACATATATCACCATGAAGATATCACCATGAAGGTGAAAGATTCAGCTTACACTTGTATTACTGATGTATAGAGGTACAGATGATCAGTCGCAAAGCAATATCAACTTATTCCTTCAATAGGCACTATTGCTGAACACATTGATTCTAACCCACACATGATCGAGAGTTACTAACCCCCAAAATGATCCACATAGGACCCAACCGACTAAGAGTTGATAGGTACTAACCCCCGCAATGACCTACATAGGATCTAACCCACATAAGGTCAATATGCACTGACCCACACAGGACCGCAAAGCGCTATCCCACTCAGAATCTGACCCCACACAGGATCGATGCTGACCCACATAGGATCTCTTGGTACTAACATCTGTATGATCAGTCTCTAACCTCTACTTCAATACCATCCACTAGATTCTTGCTCATTGTAAGCATGATTCCGAGAGAAACTCTCCTCAATTAATCTTTCATTCCTTGACTTCCACAATGATACAAAAAAAGTAATTTATTGGACTTCCATGTCATAAGGGTTCCAACTCGATAGATGACACGTCAATTGGTTTCCTAGTCTGTGAATTATAAACATTTTAGTCTCGAGGGCCCGTTTGTATTGAGATTTGATCCAATACATTCATACTCTAACTTCACGAAAATCTATAGTGTAGTATACCAAAAAGGTGTTCTCACTCAAAGGTTCCCATCGTCGCAGACGGTTTGTCAAATGGACTCCTGATTCTCATGTGATGGATCATTGACCAAAACTGGGCCTGGTTGGGTTCTTGTCAAGTCTGACTCGGTGGGGCTGGGTGGCAGTCCAGCCCGAGCCATAAGGGTGTGGCCCTCTGGGCTTTCGCATCCCAGCCCATGGTGGGTCATGGTCGGCAGGTGGCTTCATCTAGTGATGTGGTGTCTACCAGCCAAGAACATGGGGTGGAGGGGAATCCCCCTTTGGAAGAAAAAGCATCGGCTCCCTTTGGTGTTGTCAGGACAACCATGGGACCCACCATTGTGAATCCTCCAGTGGAGTGCCACTGCTTCCTCTTGCAGCTGGCCAATGCCGTCCGCTCTATTTGACCTCACCATGACAGAAAATCTGCGGCCCTTCTTTACCAGAGGCATGCGACGGTGCGCCACATCCCCACCACAGTCGTCCAGTGCCAGCCGCTCAGTCGAACACCGTTTCTTACTATCACGTCATCCTCCTATGGTGCACGACAGCGCGCCACCTCCATCACGACCGGTCAGTGTCGTCTGCTGCCATCATCTGTCATCTCGGTTCTTTTCCAGATTAGTGATAATGCTTACAATGAATTAAACAAAATATCAACAATGGTGGAGGATAAGTACCATGTTTGTTTTTCCTATTCCCTCTGAGTTAGCTTATTTGAAAAACGGTGGAAAATAGGATTCAACAATCACTTGTAATTATTATCAAAATAAATTCATAGCTCAAGATAGTTGGATAACATCACGTTCCGGGAATTTATGGCGTTCGTTGTTCCTACAAAAAGGCTACAACGATGCTGCTCAATTTTCATTCATCGGTTTAGGGTTTGGTGTCCCTCTTCATGGCCTGCTGAAGCCGACTCTTTATTTTTTGATTTGGGAATTTCGGAAAATTACCAGAGCTTCATCGCAAGGTGATGTCATTCCAGTAACTCCTCCTAAGCTCCATATAAATATGAGAGGGGTAGGGTATGTAACGATAATGGAATTTATGGGAGTTTATTTAATAGGAACATTCCTAAATTCCAATGATGTTTTAATATAAGATTTGAAGGGTCAATCCATTTAGGGGCTTGACACATCACTGGTCCCACACAAATTCTTTTTTGTTGGAGGAAAATAATGAAATTGGTAAAATAGCACAGGTACCTAATTATTTGTTCAAGAAGCCCCAAAAAATATAAATTTTATATATACTTACTATGGTCGAAGTAAAAAATCACCTTTTCAATTCCCAGTGCTATATATTAAACGATGCCTGTAGATTTTTAATCCGAGCAGCAGTTCAAAAGATATAGAATTCCGCTCGCGCATTTTCTGAATATACATTAAAAATGTTCAGAAATTTATTCTAGGATCATTGTGCATCTCAATCATGCACCGTTAATTTTCATAAACTCATAATAATTCCATATAAATAAAAAAAAATACATGGAAAAACTAGGTCATTACATTGTCCCCACCTTAGGAATTTTTTTCCGTGAAAGAAACAAAGGGGGTACTAGGAACGAATCTAAGCCTCCCACCCCCATGTGATCTCTAGGTGGTTCCCATGCATCCAATGAACATGAACCATGGGTATCAACCTTCCATGAAGGACCCGCTTCTGTCTATCTTCAATCTACAAGGGAAACTCAGTAAATTTCACCCCATCATCAATGTTCAGCTCTCCCCAATCAATGACATGTGATGGGTCATGCACATACCTCATCAACATTGACACATGGAAAATATCTTGCACCTAGAGAATATGTGAGAGAATATACAGGTGATACACCACCTCACCAAATCTGTTGAGAACCTGAAAAGGTCTCATGAACCTCATAGATAGCTTGCCTTAACGGCGAGTTCTCTACAAACCTCATCGACCCGAGACCGATTAGAAGACATGGTCTCCCTCCTTGAACTACATAGGTCTTCTTCTCCAGCCGGCATTAGATATCTACCTCTTATGTGTTGTATTAATCTACTCCAATATGATCACCACCTTCTATGTAGTATCCCATACTAGCTCTGGACCTATAAGTGTCGACTCTCCTAGGTCTGTCTATCATAGATGTGATCTGCAAGGACAACCGTATAAGGACTTGAATTATTCCATACCTATGGTGGAGTGTTATCTATTGTTGTATGCGATCTCTACAAAGGGAATGTATTTTTTCCAATTGAAACCAAAATCTAGGATGCAAGCATGAAGCATGTCATCCAGTGGTTGAATGGTTCGCTCTCTCTGACCATACTTTAGTAGATTAAAGGAGGTGCTCAAACATAATTGAGTCCAAAATTCCTCCTATAATCCCTTCCAAAACCGAGATGTAATGTGTGTGTCATGATCTGGGATGATCTTCTATGGAACCCCATGAAGTCATAAAATATCTTTAATGTAGATGCGTCCCATTCCCTCTACTAATCACAACTCTTGTATGGGTAGGAAGTGGGCTGACATGGTGACTCAATCAATGATCACCCAGATGGAATCATGTCCCCTAGACGTATGTCGAAGCAATACCACAAAGTCCAGGGAAATACCATCCCACTTCCAATTTTCCACATCTAGTGGTTGGGCTATGCCTACTGTAACTTGATGCCTGACCACCAGTTGCTGACAAGTGAGTCATCGTGAAACAAACTCTACCACTGCCTTCTTCATCCCGAGCCACTAGTGCTGACACTGGAGGTCCGAGTACATCTTCATCACACCGGGATGTACCACCATAGGTTTTGTATGGATCTCCCTCATCACCCTCTCTCATAGCACTGCTGGTACCTTGGTAAATCCTTTGAAGAAGATGGTGTGCTATCCTCCATCAAAAAATCAATTAGGTGCATGTCATGTGAATATTGGAGCACGTCGTTCCTTGTAGTCAATGTCCCCAAACTGTGCCACCTAAACTAGCAAAAAATTTGGTGTATTGACCATCATATATTAGATTTAATCAGATAAATATATATCCACAAAGTATATCTTCAATGCCGCTAGCTTCCCTGTTTCCTCACTCAGAAACATCATACTAGATCTCTTGTTTATTGCATCTACTACCATGTTCCCAATCTGATGAGTATAAACTATCTCAAAATTATTTTCCAGGAGATCTCCATCCATAATCGGTGTCTCATTTATCATTGTATACTATAAAATGTTCAAGCATCACATAATGTCACCAAATATTCATGGTGTATCCCACAACTGCTAACTTCGGGTCAAAGGTAGTGTAGTTCTACTCATGGTTTCTCAGCTTTTGAGAGCCATACGCGACCACTACTCGCTCTGCCAACAAGACACATCCAAATATGGCCCCTGATATGTCGTTGTAAAATACATACCCAATGACCACCTCTAGTATCCTCAAGATGGGGGAACTCTTCACTCTCAACCTCACCTCCTGAAAACACTACTAGCATCTAATTGTACACACTATGTGTTGTCCCTTCTTCTTCAACACTGAAAAGGGTTCCACAAATATGGAAATGTCAGGTATGAATCTCTAGAAGTACTCGAGAAACCCTCGGAAACTCTACACCTCAGTCACATTCATTTGTGCCTCCCAATATAGCACAACATCTATCTTCGACGGATCTACTAAAACTCCAAAATTCTATATAACATGTCCTAAAAACTGAACCCCTCGTATCCATAACTGGATCATAGAGAGCTTACAATAAAGGTGGTGATTTATGAGTGTTTCTAGAACAATTTGCAGAGGATAGGCATGATCCTCCTCCATCACTAAGTACACAAATATGTCATCGATGAAGACCAAAACAAAACGATCGAGGTATAGCTGGAAGATACTATTCATGAGTACCATGAACATAGTAGGGGAATAGTTACTTCCAATGGGCATAACAAAGAACTCATATAGGCCACACAGACTTATAATGGTCTTCTTCTACACATCCTTGTCTCATACCCTGAGTTAGTGATAGCCTGATCTAAGCTCTATCTTCAAAAACCATAGAGCTCCCACCAACTAATTAAAAAGATCATCAATCATCATATGTGGATACTTGGTCTTCATGGTCACCTATTTCTGGCACTGATAGTCCACATAGTGTCTCAAAGTCCCATCTTCCTTCTTGGAGAACAAAATCGGGGATCTACATGGAGACATAATGGGCCTTATGAACCCCTTATTCTGTATGTCCCCCACTAGTACCTATAATTCATGAAGCTCCATGAGAGCTATCCAATATGATGGTGTAGATATCGGTGATGTACCAAGGTACAAGTCGATGTAAATGTCCACCTCTATGTGAGGATGTGTTCATGGAACATCATCGGGGAAGACATCGACATACTAGTCCACCACTATATTATAATTCAGATTCTGAACATCAACTACTCTGAGGGTAAGTCTATCAATCTGATGTGTGATCAGCTGCACCCTCCTCCAAGAAAGTCCATTATGTGTTGAAAAGGTTCCCTTCTCACTATTGAAGGAAAACCTTGTCCCATCCCTACGGACAAACAACACTTTGTGACTAATACAATCAATATGAGAATGGACTATGGTTAACCAGTCCATACCCAAGATGACGTCATAAGGCCACGCTGCGACTACTAGAAGATCATAGCTAATGATCTTGCCTACAACATTAAGATCACACTACCGACATCGATGTGTAATCGTATAATCTTTTTATGTAATAGATTCATGCCATATGTATCGATCCAACAGCTTCGTTAGAATATTCGATCTCCGAATGAGGGATGTAGAAGTAAAATATTGACAAGATCATTTGTCTATAAATACTACAAATATGGTGGAATGGACACAGATCATGACTCTATTCATCTCTGGAGTGCTGTGGTCACAAGCCTTAGAATCTCATAGATGAGTTCGACCCTACCCTCCTGCAGCCTGTGGTTGGGGTGGAATACTTGGAGGTGGGGGCTGGAGAACCTCGAATCTCTGTCCACCGCCCGATGCATCGCCAACTCATCTACAACATCTGCCACCCTATGTACCTCATAACCAAAACATCTACCTTTTCATTATCATTCCCTCTATCATTTTCCAATTGTCAGTACAACGGGTTGGGTAGTCACAAGCCATGTGACTTGCCCGCCACATGAGTCTCACTGCCTGATACTTAACTATCCTCATGTTTCTCGTGAGCCACTCACCACCAAACCTATATCCTGGGGTCTCCCTAAATAAGGTTTGGAATGCATGGGACCATGTGTCGTCCATTTAATTCCTACTATAGATGAATCAGGTACCTGACATCTGGTGGTGGCAATCACTATCCGTTCGTTCTTAGCTAGGAAGCTCTCCAGTAAAATCTATCGAATTAGCATTGCATTCTGTGTTGGATTGTTGAGTGATACCATCAGTGATCTAATCTTCCATCAATGACCCTTCTAAATGATTTTGACCATGAAGAAAGGGACTCATACCATGTCAGTTGAGTAGCGGGAGAGTTACGTGGACCTCACTGTGTACTGGGACACAATATTGTCGTCCTATTATAAGTGCATCATCGACTATATACGCGTTGAGCATAGAGTCATTGGTAAGAACTCAACACTAAAAACAACTTTGATGTCTGTCTAGGTGAGGGTCACCTCATCATGAAATAGGAGTGTCCGACTCCACCATCTCCCATCTACTCCCTAGAAGAGGATGGCAGTTAGGATTACTAACAGATCAGAAGGTGTCCAATATAAGTGAAATAATCTATCCATAGCCTCCAGCCAGTCCTCAGCCACCTGCAGATCGATCAGACATTGGATCCTCAGAGTTCTCTGATGCTAAAACCTATGAAACACGCTCAGCCAGTGTGTAGTGTCTCCTAGTGGGGATGGTTGAAACAAGTTCCAATGGGTATTAGTGTTGCTGGAAAACCACCTAAAGGTGACAAAACTATATGCGTTCCATGTACTGAGGCCTCATCGCTCGGTGGTCCCTCCACATATACTCTCTTGATAATCCTACCTGGCTGTCTACACGGAGACATCCTAAATGAAAACAATTGCACCACAATCAATAATTTATTCCTGGTGAGGCGACTCAATTAAAAACATGAGGAAAGCTGTTTAAAACACATATAATCAGTGTTTTCATTAACTGAGTAATAAATTAGAAATCCGGGTCTCGGTGTAAGAATACATCGGCCACCGCTCCAACACAGGATTTCCCAAAATGAAAACCATACTCATAAAAGTTGACATGATTTCCACATTTAATAGATCTGAGTCCTAGTTCTTCGGTAGAACAATCTCCTCTGATACCACATTCTCACGACCCGTACCCTGGGGCTTCTTCCATGAGTACCCCAACCCCCCATTCCATAGGCAATGGGATGCCATCGTGCAACATAAAGGCATATCCCTTAATGGGAAGGCATTTCCTTTAAACCTGTACAAACAAAAAAAATCCATGAGAACAACAAGTGACAACCATGAAGTAAAATTTTTTCATAAAAAGTGTGCTCAATGTAAAGAGGCTGGAATACAAGCACAATTAGATTGTAAAATTTCATGTTAAAATGGAAAAATAGCTCCAAGATCGTAAATCGAGGATCCAACCTAATGTATAGGTACAAATCATTATCAGTAGTCCCACGTCACGCAATGTAAAATAGACCACCTCTAAGAACCATCCAGTCCTCTCTCACTCATCCTTGATCAAATTTGTTCGTCATCTGCACATGACACAATAAGTTACTGGTGAAACCCGTGCAAGGTTGAGTATAAAAATACTTAGTCGGGACCCCGAGACCCCAGATGGTCTCATAGAGTTCGTCAAAAAAAAACTACTATGAAACACCTCAATCACAAAGCATGAAGCATCCTTCAACACTACTTAGGTATATTACCATACATATATCAATGCTATCATGATATACTTAGCTCATATATGATGGAAGATTATCACAAAGGGTTACACCACGGAGGTAACACCACTAAGGTAAAATTACCACCCAGGTAACATCATGAAGATATCACTATGAAGGTAAAAGTACCACATATGTAACAACATGAAGATATCACCACAAAGGTAAAAGTACCACAATGGTATCACGGTAAAAATATCAACATGAATTTAAAAGTACCACACAGGTATCACCATGAAGATATCACCATGATTGTAAAAAACTCTTCTCAAACTGGTAATAGTGATGTATAGAGGTACAAATGATCAGTCGTGAAGCTAGATCATCTAATTCAATCAAGAGGTACTGCAACTAACCATAAAGAGTTTGACCCACACAGGATCGATAGGTACTAACCCCTGCAATGATCCACATAGGATCCAACCGGCCCAGAGTCAATAAGTTCTAACCCCACCCATAAAACACACAAGATTGCGATGACCCACACATGATCACAAAGCGATTACCAACACAGGATCTGAACCACACATGATTAGTATGTGCTAACCCATATAGGATCTCTAATCCCCAACACATATATGATTGCAGCCACATAGTATCGGTTTTGATCTACACCATATTTCTCATTACTAACCTCCGTATGATTTGTCTCTGACCTCCCCCTCACTGAGATCCACTAGATTCCGAATAAGAGTATGTAATATTCAGTGAGATTCACTCCTCAAGAAATCAGTATTACCTCAAATTCCATGAATTTACACAAAGAATAATTCCAAAGGAACACCATTTATTAAGGGTTCCAACGCGACAAACGACTCATCAATCGAATGCCCGATCTGTGAATTATAAGCATTTTAGTTCTGAGGGGCATGTTGGATTTAGATTCGATCCAACCTAGTCATACTATAAATTTATGCAAGTATCATTTGGAGTATACCAAAAGGGACATCTTGCTCCCTGGGTCCCAGCACTGTATAAATTTCATCAAACGAACGTTCAGTTCTCATGTTATGAATCTTTAAGAGAAACTGGACATGGTGGGGTTCGGGTCCGGTCTGACCCAGTCAGACCTATCCCGCCTGACCCGATCTGGGCCGACATGACCTGGTTCTGGTCAGCCCAACATGGTCCAGGTCTGACCAGCTATACCAAGTCATGGTCCAGCCCGACCTCCAAGGGGGCGTGGCCTGACCAGTGGTGGGGCATCATCCACAGATGGAACATCCTGGTTATGTGGTGTCATCCGGTCTGGTACAAGGGGGGCTTCTCCCATTCAGAATGTGAAACGACAACAGCCTTAGGTGCTTCCAGGTAAACCGTGGGAGCCGTTGCGGGTTGCACCACTACGGTGTCAGAGACACTACTTTTTTGGGGGTGCGCCATTGTGCGCCACTGCTTCCTCCTTTGGCTGGTCGATGCAAGACACACTGTTCAACCCACAATGGTTGAATAGCCTCGGTTCATCTCTTTCGGGAGCGTGCGATGGTGCGCTACATCACCACCATGGCCAGCCGGTGTCGACCGCTCTGATAGTTGACACGACATAGTGATGCAGACTCCTCCCATGGTGCTCTGGATCCATCACAGTCTTCCAGTTCCAACTGCCACCATCATATATCGTCCCGGGTCTTGTCCTACCTGATGATAACTCATGCGATGAACACACCAAAATTTCAAAAATGGCAGAGGGACCATGCGTTGTTCGTTGGGCATGAGACGCCCACATTAGCTTAATAGAAAGAGGGAGGAAAATAGGATTCAACAATCACATGTAATTATAAAAAATAGAAATCCTTATCTCAAGATCTTTGGAGAACGTCACATTTAAGTAAGAGTTATCATTCGTCATTCCTACAACAAGCCTCCAATGACACAGCTCAATCATCATTCTTCGGTTCGGGGTTTGGTGTCGCACATCACTGCCCACTAGAACCGACTATGTAATCCAGGTGTTGGGAATCGCGTCCCTTTAACAGAGCATCTTCTCTTGGTGAATTCGTGTCAATACCTCCCCCCATGATTCATATAAATAGTATAGGGTGATGGTATTTAACTATCATGAAATTTATGGTGGATATTTTAAGAAGAACCTTTTTAAGTTTCAATGATGTTCTTATTAATGATTTAAAGGGTCAAGCCATTTAATGGCTTGACACGGCACTGGTCCCACACTAATGGTTTTATATTGGTGGAAAATAAAGAAATATTTATAATAAAAAGTTATTTTATTATTATTTTATAATATCCCAAAAATCTATATTTTTCTCCAAAAAAATGTGGTCAATGTAATGCCTCTCTTATATGAATCTCGGCACTAAAGATTCAACGGTGAGTACTTATTTCTAATCTGAGAACCTGTTCAGATGATAGACAACAGCAACCTCTTGTTTACTGAACATACATTAAAAAAATTTCTGAAATTTATTCTGGGCACACCGGGTCTCAGAATCACACACCACCAATTATCACAGACATGTAATAATTTCATATAATTAAAATAATATATGGAAAATAAGGGTCTTTACAGAATTATGATTATGTTGTTATGCACTTTGGATTAGAGAATGATCCTCCTTTATATTTTGATCTTATGAATAGATTCTTAAATCAATATTTGTATATGTTTTGTTTATTTTTATTTATTATATATTGATTTATTCCTAAAAAAGGTAGGATCATGAAAAACATATAATAATTGTTCTACAAACAAATATTGGAAATATTTTAAATACGAAATTTATGAAATGTGATATTTGTTGTAATATTTTTTTTGTCACCAAATTTTAAATATCTATATAATAGTAGTTGATCCCTTCAATACAATAGTGGACAATGAATGTACATGTCTGAAAAATATTACAGTGATATACATATTTCATGGATTTGAATGTTATTATCGATGGATTGTTATAAAAATATCATGGATACTCATACCTCTAACTAAATAAACATGAAAAGGGTTAAAATATATTTTCTAAAATACATTTATGTTTGTTTTCATTAACTACAAAAGGATTAAATAATTCTACAATTTTGGCCATGGCTTCTAAAAATGGAGACATTGTGATCTAAAATGACACTTTATTCAAGGGGATTGGATTTATTATGATGTATAATGATTAGGTAATTGCATATTATTCTATAAAACTGAATCATCTTGAATTAATTTATTTAACACAATATCTGGACTTATAATTAATGGTCTTTTATTAATATATTATGAGGAATCATTTATATGGACCCAAAGTTGAAATTTATTTGGAACATAAAATATTGAAGTATATATTTACATTGAATAAATATAACCTGAGGCAGAGAATAGTACATAAACTAATAATGTATTTTTATTCCAAGATCAATATCAATTATAGAAAAGAAAAAAAATTTATGGATTCATTAATTCAATGACATGATGCATCATTATCCATTTTATGTTTATAACATGACCCCTTGGTTTATGATTTGATGAATTTTTTGGTCATATGTTTTATGTGAAGGAAATTAAATTATTAGTTTCAGGGGTTAGAGTAGTTTAATCTATTTGAATTAATTAAAAATTCATAGAATAAAGATGATGAGTTATAGTAGAATGTAGAATATTTTGAGAACGGTATGTTTAAAATTTTTAATTTTTGAAGTTTATGTCTTGATATTAAGAAAATGATTGTGTGTCCAATGTGATTTAAACAATTAAAATTTATTGTTTGGAAAGGTTCACAATTATCCATTCCCTATTAATCATGAAAGCATTTACATATAGAGATACCTTCTGAAGTATTGCTGGTGGAATTGAAAATGAATATATAAATTGTCTAAAATGAAATTTTTGACTTGTCAATTGGTTAAAGCAGAACAATATCTACCAAAGGGGATTATTCTGCATTTTATATTGCAAAAGTTGAAATGAGAAAATATGTTCTTGGATTTTGTGGTGGGAATACCATAGAATTATATAGGATATAATTATTTCTAGTTTATTATTTTTTTAATTTTTAAATAATCACATTTTCTCCATATTTGAAACACACATTATCTATATCATCTTCCTTTAAAATACCTCAAAGAGATTATTATTTTACATGGAGTTCCTTAGAAATTGTATCTAAATATGATTCCAGGATCAAGTATGCATTTTTTGGAAAGGAAAGAAGATGTCTTTGGGAATTGAACTAAATTTCATAATTTCCTTTAAATGTGAATCTATTGGATAGACCAATCAAACAATTTAGAAATTGGATTACATGTTACGTTCTTCTTCGAAGGAATACTGGGGATGTTTCCATAAACATATATAATTAGATGACTATTATTATATTTATATTTTTCATTCCACTATTTTTAAGGATAATTTTGAGTAATTATATGGAAATATATGTTGAATAAAAATATCTTGGGATGAATTTTTGGAATGGCCTTAGTAGATTTTGGGGCTGATAAAATGTACTTTATCTACAAAAATATGAGGAATGATGAGGGAAAGAAGAAAAGTAATGCAGATAACTAGAGGAAAAAATTTCAGTTGAAGTTGGATATCATGTTTTTGGTAAAACATATCCATCGAAAAAATTTATTCATTTTGGTGTGAAAGGTAATGTATGTACCCTATTCATTGGACCATATGAAATTATGGATAAAGTTGGAAAATTATCCAACTGATTGTTGTGGCCTCTGAATAAATCTCAGGTGCAAAAATTTTTTTATGTTTCAATGTTTAAAAAGTATGTTCCATATACATATCACATTTATGCCCAAAGTAGTTCACCTGGAAGAGAACCATTTGTATAAGGAAACGTTTGTTCATATTCTTGTTCGTATAGAGAAGGTAATGTAGAAAAGGTAATTCACTAGGTAATGGTTTTCTGCGTAAATCACATGGTTGATTATGAAACACGAGAATCCATAAATTCTATAACATAATGGTTACCACTTTGGTATATTATGTGACAAAAATAGGGAGGTCACAATTACATGAAGTGGGAGAATGTAAAATCCTAGGTACATATAACATAATTTATATCTCAAATTAAATAGTTAAATCCATTATATACGTATAATGAAATTACTAATATTTTTACAAATATAGTAATCTGTAAACATAGAATATTGACCTCACATATGAAAGTATAATTTTTTTTTGGTATCTTATAAATTAAAACATGAAATATTTATTTCATGGTATAAGTAAAAAAATAATACAAAAAGATAATTTTTTCTTGGTAAATATATAAAACAAAAGTTTTTAATAACAATTTTATAATAATATAATAATTTAAAAGAAAATTAATTTTCATAAATTTTATTCAAAAAATAATAAATTTTTTCTTATTTTTATAATATAATTTCATTAGACCTTTTGTAAAATATTAAAAATATCATAAAATACATTATAATTTCATAATGGGTATTTTTTGAAGAATTTATTAATTTAATCGATAATTAATTTTTCATATATTGAAAATTATATTCAAAAAATAGAGTTATTTTTTAACTTCTATCTTTAAAAAAATGTTGGGCTAAACTATTGGTGTTTTTCTAAAATATATTAATTTGGGGAATAGTTAAATACGATAATTTATGGTTTTTATCAATTTAATGAATTATTGATTAATAGAAGTTTTATGGATTATGTAATCTTGAAATTATCCACAAAACATAAATACTTTAATTTTTTCTAAAATGATGAAAATATTAATAGTATTGAGAAAAAAATATAGTAATGAATATAATAATTAAAAATATTTCTTCTCCTCCACTATTAATACCACCCCTCAATAACTATTTTCGTCACACCATTAATTCAATTTATGTTTAATTTATTCCCAATTCCATGTCCAAGACCCCTTAACATGTATAAGACATACTAGTCGCAACATTAGACAAAACAATGTTCTTTGAGGTCATTCATTAGGAGAATATGATTAAGAGGTAAATTCTTATTTCGTTTTCTTTAAATTCACAAATCATTTATTAATTTTATTCTTATATCCTCATATAACCAAATCCATGTTACCTGATTATACAATTAATTTAATTATAATATAATTTTTATAGTTGATTTGTATTTGGTTAAACCTATGTTATTTTCCTATAATTCTAAAAACTGTTAACGTTGTTTGTGACAGAAAAATTTAATGTCATCTAAGGTGTTGTGTTTTAATTTTATTTTATCACATTCAAAGATGGTCGTAAAACCATTATTATGATAAAATATTATTTTAATATACATATAATTTTTTTTATTATCTATAACCAATATATAATAATTTTACTAAATAAAATGATATAAGTTTGTGGTGGTCATAAAAACAGACCAAATAAATTAAAGCATTTCCATTAATTTTTTATCTAATGAATATTCCTCAGATAAGATAAAATAGATATATAGTATCATTTAAAAAAGTGGAAATATTTTAATACCAATTATTTCAACATCTGAATTTTTTAATTCATTTTACATGAAAACCCATATTTAACCAACCATTGAAATTATGAAATAAATGCAACTGAAACTATAAAAATAAAAGTGTATTATCAATAAATGAATTTAAAAATGTTATAAAAAGATAATATGAGTAATTAGAAATATGAATATAGTTATGAAATAAATTTTTAACATACTTTATTCATTTATACAAAGTATTGAACATGTTTCCTAGAGGTGAAGCCAAAGGTAAGGGACCATTTCGAGAAAAATATTGATTTAAATATAAATTTTATTACAAATTAAAAATGATTTTTTAAATAATAAAGTATTAATATATTGTGTTTATTATCTAGATAATGGTAATTTTTTTTGATTAATAGTGGATCCTTCATCTCCATTAAATTAATTTGGTGTGTTTATGTTTGAAGATGAATGTAATGGTTATTCCAAGTTTAACTACAACTATTAGACCAAAATGTAACTGTTTGGGTTACATCATATGGTAGACATGTAAGTTAAATGGTATGGTATTTGTGACACATAAATAAAATTTGTATACATTAGGGTTTCAATATTGTGTATTTAATACCCCTTGTTAAAATTATGGTTTAATTTATGTTTTCTATGTTTTTGGGAAATATATTGTTTTCCCAATATATATATATCATACTTTACGGTTGATAAGTATATATTTGTGAAAATATTTTCATATGATTATTTTTATTCATGGAATAAATAATTGTTATTTTATATGTCCCATATTGAGATTTTCGTTACCATAACATGTTTTAAATTTTTTCCATAAGGTTTAATAAACAGAAAGCGAAAATAAGAAATCAATATGAATGTCGTGATAAATTTTCAGGAAAAGATTTGATGTTTTTTTAAAATCTATATTATTAAGGTCCAAATGGAGAATATTGTTTTAGTTCCCACATTTTATGATTTTGGGTTGATATATATCAAATATTTCGCATTTTTTAAAACTATAAACCAAAAAATATATTTGGGAATTTAAAATTGTGAATTATAATATAATTTACTAGATTAGGTAATGTTTACAGATGACATTATTATTGGAATGATTTAAACATTACTATATAAATTTTAGTTTTAGGTATTCTACAATATTAGATAAACAGAATATATAATATATATGAAAACCACCATAAAAATCACATTCAAATTTTGGATTTTATGGTTTTAAAGTGAAACATAGAGACCACCAAATAAATTTAACATGAAACATTTCATTTTTATATAACCATGTAACTATAAGTTACCTCCATCATATAACACTAATAGAAAACATGAGAATTTATACTTTTCTTCAAAATGACAATATTCCATATAATATATTTCTATAAAAACATGAATAAAAATTCTAGTAGAAAAAGTGGCTTATGAGTTCTCGATCCCAATGGGATACCTCCAAGAAAATAAACAATTACTAATCACAAGAATAATATAATAATTTAAATAGTTTTAAAGAAAAATATTTCATAATAATTATTGTTAATATTCCCCAAGAAATAAATATACTCCATGTAATACGTTATAATATTATTCCAGGGATGTTTCCTTGAGTAATAAATATATATTCATCTAAAATAAGAGGTAATACATAAAAACATTAAACATTATTTTCCTGATAATTTAATTATTAATATATGTTTTCATTAATTTATGTTTAAATAAGAAATACTCACTAAAAAAAGTGTAGTTCTTAATAATATAAGAAAATGAAAAAAAGAACTGACACATTTTGATCCACTTTCTTGGAATTGATCATACTCTAGGGGCATCACATCTTCTTTTAAATATTAATAGTTTTATATCAAATTGTATATTTATGAGTTTTATCATCAATTTATATTAATATTATTCAGTATAATAATGTTTAATATTTATATATTTTAGTAATTTTATTAAAAATTAATAATACTATGATTTATATCTATATTAATTATGGTCATTTGTGATGAATAATAGATTAAATGAATTTAATAAATAATAGTAGAAATATAATATTTTTTTATAAAAAATCATGTTTTGAAATATTTGATATCATACAACCAAATATATATAGTAATAAATGTTTATGGTGATACTATAAATTTATTTTCACAGTTTATTGAATAATTAATGAAAATTATATTTTTGAAGAATAATATTGATTATGGTGTAATATATTTTCATAAAACTCTATAACAAATAATGATGAGATAATTCATTGTGTGGGTTTCCTTAAGGTTAGAAAAATATATCTAGATGAATCGTGAGAATATTTAGAGTGAAAAAATTAAATTAATATAAATATAGAGAAGAATGTTTAGAAAATTGAATATAGATAATGATGAATTTGTTGAATTATTTTTAAATTCCAAGAGATTTTGATAAATAACACTGAATTCAGATAAAGTAATGATTGATCAACTTTTTCGATTGAATAAGAATGATACATCTTAAAACAATTATAGCAAATACTCACACAATAATGATATAAAATTGAAACAAAACCCAATTAAAATTTACTTAACATAATAAAATCATATGATATGTTGAAGTATTTGGTTTTAAAAATTCCAGTCATGAAGAGGCATCTATGGTTGAAACAAAGAGAGACTTCCCAGACTCACCCAAGGTATGTTCTCCCTCTCCTAGAAACAAAAAAAGAAATCTTCAGTTGATATTCGTACGGAAGAAGAAAATCATCATTTCATTGCTCCTTCTGGAAAGGAAGAAGAATCTCAACTACAGAAAATCATGGTTGACTCGGTGATTCGAAAATTTAATCAAATCTTAGATTTTGACTCCCTGGTCATCTCTATGGCCCGTCATTCTGCATCAAAGCCTATTGTGGATTATGAGGGCTTTCAAATTGTTTCTTACAAGAAGAATTCATCCCCAGTTATTTCCCCAATGGTGGTTGAGCTGCCTATTACAGAAGAAATGAAGACTCCTGTTTCATTTTCTTGCTTTAAATAAAAGGTTTTACCTTTACCTTTAAAAAATTAGGCATTCAAAAAATTCAAGAAAAAAGTAAAAGAATATTTTTTTGAATCTGATTTAAAATATAACAATATATGTGAAATAATATCACCTATATATTAGTTATAATTATAAATATTACAAATATAAATAGAATAAAAAAAATATGACATTTAATTCAATGAGATTATTAAAATCTAACCTAACACATAATTTGAAATGTTATTCAAAGTGTTTTTTATTTGGATGAAATAAGAAAATAGTTAATTATTTCACAAAAACATATTTTTTTATAGTGATAATGTTGTTTCTAGATTATATGTTAAAAATAATAAAACCTATAAATTTTCTATCAAAAGTTCATAAAAATTATAAATAGATGATCATTTTCACTTAAATTATATTATTTCTCTTGTGAAAAGAATAATTTTCTGTAAATTATATATGAAAATAAATTCATATTTATTTGAATTAAGTAATGAATGATATATTTTTATTCTGATTTAATTCATATAAAAGTGAAATAGGATAGTGATTTTTCAAGATATGAGTGTACTATAAACATCTTTATCTTGGAAGATAATAATTCTTTCATGGAATTATATATTTAAAATGAACTGATGGTAAACATTGAATAAATTTAAAAGATAAATGATCATATTGAAAATAAGAAAAACACAGTTAAGGAGTTTAAGAAAAGATATATAATAATAGAAAATAGGTTTTCCATATAGATAATATCATGATTTTTAAATATCATGGTACTCAACATTAATAAATCAATAAAATTATTATTGTTTGGACGATATAAAAGATTAAAATTATAATGTCTGAAACCTATAATGATCGTTATATTTTTTGATATCGGTTGAACATAACACATATGTGTGTGATTTGATGGGTTGACCCTAAAACAAATCATTATGGATTATGTGTTACCTGTGGTAATTCAAGAAATAAAATTCATAGATGTTTCATAACTATTTTGTGGTGATACATATTATGTGAGATAGTGATGGGAAATATTGAGATAAAATTTCATAAGGCAGCATTAGTATTTAATGAAGTTATTTTATTTGAATATATTATTATGTAAAAAATTAATATTGAAATGTAAATTATATTAAAAAATTATTAAATGATATACTATTGATATATAATTAATATTAAAATGAAAAATAAAATAAATTGAAGCATATTTTGAGGACTCTAAATGAAGATTTTATGAAAATGATAAAAAAGAGGATTTATAAAATATATTGTAGAATATTCAGAAATTATGTATAGAAATTATATAACCATATTTGTGTTAATTATAATCCAATTTTTTGAGAATTTTATATCATTCAGATGTGGAGTTTATAGATTATATTACAAAGGAAAAATAAGGATAATATTTCTACAAAATAGTGTGGTTAGAAATCTATCATTGATGTGTTGTACAAATAATTATACACATTTTTTATATATTTATTGGGTGTATAGTTATGATATCTATTTAATCATATATATTAGAGTAAGATAAGTTGACCCAGTTATGCCTAAATATTATTAAAATGATGGGTTGACATGGTTTATGAATAATATTAAACTTTTGTAATGCTCAAGAAATGATTTTGAGAATATATAAGTTTGAATATAATCTATAGTGATATGTAACATTGTTATTCTTTCCATAATGTACAACTCCACATCTATCTCTAGAATGTGTATTAGAATATACTTAACTGTAAATTTTTTTATAACTGGTATAGTTTTTTGTTTTTATCCCCTGTACAAAATATATATTTGTATTGGTATAATGGTTATATAGTAACGTATGAGAATATTACTGGTAAAAAAAATTTAAAAATTGTTGTAATAAGATTACCATGTATAAAAATGATATATTACACTAAATTGGGTGGTATATAATATAGAAAACTTTTTGTACATATTATATATGATTTAATTTCGTTATAAAAGTTATGATTTATTCCTTTTAGAATAATAATAATTCACACTAACACATTTATACAATTAAATAAAAATAAAAATGTGAACCCTGACTCATCCCTCTTTGTTGTGTTGAACATCCTAGTATGGTATTTTTGATGTTGATCTAAATTGATTTTTGGAAGTTTAATTTAACATATAGTTTCATATAATGTTTTTTTATCATTACTATAAAACAATTTAATAAATTAAAAAATCTAGTATATATGGATTCTAAATATATTGTTGACATATTATGTATATTTTATATAGGATAAATAAAAGGTTAATACTTATTATATTTCTAATTAAACAAAATCAAATATTTTTAAAATTGAAATTAAAAATAATGTAACACTTCTTTAATTGTGTTGGCTTGGATAAAAATGTGTATATATTTTTATTGTTGATTTAGTCTAAAATTAATCAAATTCATTCAATGATTAGGATTTGTGGTGAATAAATGTGATAAAATACATTTGGAATTGTATTCCTTATTATTGGAGGAATCTTATAACTATTTATAGTTATTTATAAGCTATTATTTCACCCATATTATTGAATTGAATGGATAAACAAGGAAATATTTGGTGTTTTTAAGTATTTTTGATATGATAGTATTTTTTAGTCCCCTTTCAACTAATTTTAATGTTAATTTATAGATATAATAGAATTTTTCAAATATGTAGTAAATGTTTTTCTAAATATAAAAAATGGGTTGATACATATTATGGTGGATTTATAGAATTCATTGGGTAATTCATTATTGTGGGATATATTATGTAGTTTTATAGTATAATTTGAGTATCACAAAGAGAATTTAAAAAATTGTGTGAGGTAGTGAAGTTGTGGTTGGTTAATGATTATAATAAATATTTCACATAAATTAATTTAATGATATATGAATTTAAATAATGGTAAAGTGGGTAATAAAGTCTTGAAACTAAAAAAATATATTTTTATTTGATGTGGTGATTATAAGCCTATATATTGTAGTTAATAATAATATTAATAGGTATTATTTGGATATAATTCTAGAAATACACCATTAAATGTTAATATATTACATTAATTTTTTTTATTAATTCATTATATAAATTTCAAATAAATTACCATATTGATAATAAATCATAAGGTATTTTAAAATATTAAAATTTAATGTGGTATATTCATGGTTATCTACTAGAAATTTATAAAATTTGGAAATTAAATATAATCAAATAGTCACAAAATAAATATTTATGATCACTTATCCACCATTCCCCCATGAATGATATATTCCCTACTAAGATCATATACCATTGGATAAACATCCAAGAGCCACTACCAACATTCATTTTCATCCATATAATACATTAACTGACTACTCTCTATAAAATGTTGTCTGAGTGAATCCAATCAACTATTATATCCCATAATTCCAAAACAAACTCAATATTAACCATACGACACCCTCCCCCTTTCTAAACTCCTTTGAATTTCAAATATACAAAAATATTTTTAACATAATACCATTTAATTATCAAACTTCTTAATAACATATTCTCTATTAAAAATCCTCTACTCTAACCTAATTTTCTTGAAATTGAGAAAAAATATTTTTACCAAAAAACATGGAATTGAGTACATTAAAATAATATAATAAATTTAAATAATGTATATAATAAATTTATTATAAAAGTTTAATTTTATTTTAATGGTGACATTTATTAAATGTGTTACTAATAATTTATAACTAATTTAAAATTGATGTGTAATTTTTGAATTACAATGATAAATGTTTTAATTGTATTATTTGGTTAATATAACATGTTTAGATTTGTATTATTGAAGTTAAATATAAAATAATTTATATTTTTTGAATAATATTTAAATTAAGTTGTCAAAGTGAAATATAGTAATTCCTTTATTGGATTTGATTGAAAATTTAAATATTCGTTAAATTTTCAATTTTCAATTACTATTTGTTCATTTATTTAATTGTAATGAATATAATCACTATTATTATATTGTTTTATTTCTATTTTTTAAAAATATATAATATATTAATAAAAGTTATATTTCAATATATTCTCCCTAATATCATTAGTATACTTTTTTTTGAAATCAGTATACCAATCCTTGGACATTAAAAAATGTTTTTAAATAAATTATTTATATGTTTTATAAACTATTTTAATATATAATTATGTTGATGGTGATATGTTGATTATAGGGAACCATAAAAAGGAATTTTTTTTATTAATTAGTGTCTAAATTTTAGGTGTTATTCCCAAAATAATTGATTTATTTAACTACTATGGTGGTCCTTATTAGGCATGAAGAAGTGGTATTTCAACTTTATCAAGTGTGGTGACACCCTACTTGGAATATGAATAAAGGGACTCTTCCACAACGGATCATGTGAAATCTAGAGTGTAATAGGTTAAACTGGTAGTCATTTGAGTTTATAGAAAATATCTTTAGAATAGGTTTTCCTTGGATATTCCATGAAGCATATGATTATCATAAGGGATTCAAAATAGATTAAGATAGTTCTCATATTGAATAATGGAAATGGTTATATGGTAAATTATATTTCACTATATAATTTGAAACATTGTAATTGGATATTCTGGGAAGTGGTGGTCAATACACATCTAACCCCCAATTAGGTGTAATAGATAAAAATATAATATGATTCATTGGATCTCATAACTATCCTGATGTCATTACCAAAAACTAATGATTACAATTTTATCTGAAGGTAGCTATCTTTTTTCTATTCAAATATTAATAATACACATTGTTATACATTTTAAAAATAATGTCAAAAAAGTTATATATGGAATAGATATATTTTAATGATAAATATGAATCCTGGGAAGAAAATGTTATCACATTTATTTCATTTTCTATTTATTAGTTTTTTTTGGCTCCTTATTATAAAAAATTTCCCGTTCAATCCTTCCATAGCCCCACTTTCATATTCCCATTTTTATCTATCAATTTTTTAAGGGGTTGTAACATATATTGATATATTTTTGAGAACATTTCTGTATATTCAACCAATTATATTTTAAACCATTTTAGATTTCATGGATTCATCCAATGTTAACCCCTAATTCATTTTTACACGATCTTCCTTCCATTTGGATTTTCCCACCATCTCATTTTTTTCATTTCAATCCCCCATTTTTTTGGGTTTATATAATTAAATATATAATTTTTTTTAATGGTCTTGTGAATATATCATAGGTAAATTATATTCTTCTACTTCAATGTCATCCCTCCATTCATGACATTGTTAAACAGTGAATTTTCATTTATTTTCTATGACAATATAATTTGACATAACAAAGATATCCCCAAGGGGTTTTCACATAAATTATGTGTTTTATCATAACCCATTAATGTAGAGGGTTCACTAATTCCATTTAGACATCATGAGTAATTTTTCACATTTGATTAGTGAAATAGTGTTGTTTAAATAATTGGTGGTGATGTTGGTCTAAATTTTTAGTAATGAAATTATATATAGTTTACCATTTTTGGTATTCATTTTGGTAACAATTTTAATTAATGGAAACGATAATGTAAATATATTTTGAATAATGTGACTCACATTGATGGAAAATCCCATTTTTATAGTCATTGTTGATGGAGTTTCAGTTATTTTGGTTTTTTTTTCATCCTTTTTCCATTTATATTCATAATATATTCATTGGATTTTCAATATTGGATTCTAGTCTATTTTTCATCCCAATTTCAATACTATGAACATTACATATTTAAATATATGTAATTTATTTTGGTCATCAGATCTTGTTTGTATTGAAAATTTTCCACCTATTGTTAATGTAAATTATTTTAATAAATATGGGGTTTTCCAGTGGATATTTCTACTTAAATGTCCCACAACATATTGGATGTTTAAAATGAAATGAATTGTTAATATTTGGATATTAATTTTTGGATTTGTTTATAATTTGGGGGTGTATAATATGACATGGACCACTGAAATGACACTTGGAGGGGGTTTCAAATGTTATCAATGTCTTGATTGGTACCAATGGTGCCTCTAATAGAAATATATTACAGTTATTTTAGTGCTAAATTGATAATTTATTTCAAATATCTCATCACAAAATTTTGGATTAGGGTCACACAATTTTTACAAAAGTGATTATGTATGACACCATAACTAGAGGGTTTCCCTGATGCGAGTGAATAATGTCACACAATAAGAAATGGTTGTCTTGATTTGTGGGATTTTATAATGGATTTTTTCAAATATATAATCATATAAATTTTTATTTTATGCAGTGCGGAATAGTTTTATGAAAATAATCCGAATAAAATATTATATAAATCTAAAAAAATCAGTATAGATATTTCTTCTAAAGAGGTATCTTCATTTTGTGACCCCTTAAAAGAAGATATTATAGATCTAATGATGATATGTGTTGTTCCATTAGATAGATGGATGAATTTTGAATGGAGAAGGAAATTTTGTAATGTTCTAGGGTAAACCTCGAGTGTAACACCTCAATATTTAAGAATATATTTATATTTACAAAATTCGAAGAAATTTGAAATTTCATTAAAAAAGGATTAGTATAGTTGAAGTAATTTTTAGAGTTTAAATATATGTATTATTCTATTCAATTTTATATTTAATTATAAATTATATATAGAGAATCAATTGGTTAAAAATGATCATAAGATTTTGATATGTTTAAAGGAATATGTTTTTTATAAAAATGTCTTTAAGTGCTTCATATATTTCTACAATAATAGGTTAAATTAACTAATATTAATAAATTATTTTTATGGGATTGGATAATTATATATTTAATGAAATGAATTACCATTCCTTAAGACCTTATTATTTGTCTATAAAATAATGTAATTTTATTATTAGAGAAATAAATTTACTTAAATTATTTTATTTAAATTTTATTTGTGTAGGAATATTAATTATTTAATTTCCTATTTATAAAATATATTTAAAAATGTTTATCATTCATTTAAAAAAATATATAAAATATCTTTGATTATACTATGGTGTCTTTTTGATTGAATTTAGATCAGATTTAATAGTGAAAACATTTACTTCTATAAATTTTTCTTCAAATGAATAACTTTTAAGGACTAATACTAATTTGAATTTTTTATATATAACATAATATGAAATTTTTGAATGTTATATAATTTTATCCAAAGAAATAAATATTATATTTTATATTAGTATGAGTTCATTATTATTGATAGGATTGAGGTTTTTACTAAAAAATCTTTACTGTCATATTTGGACACTCATATTATAATATATATATGAATAATATAAAAAATAAAAATTGAAAACTGAAATTAATATTTTAAATAATGAATTTCAAATTTGTTTATGGGGTATATTTTTTCACAACATCTGATTTATTTTGAAGTAATTTTTATTTCATTTTTTGTACTCGTATTACCTATCATTACATAGAGATGTTTGTGAAATATTGAGGTTTTCAGTCTGAACAAGATGAGGTTCATGATTGGTTAACAGTTGGTAAAAACTACAGACCCGTCCAGTGAAACCCACATGAATAGGATATTGGAACTATCGTAGCCACATTCCATAGTATACAATAATGATACCTCCCTATGAAACCATTATAAACAACGTTAGTCTTTGAAATAAGTACCATATGGTTGGGGCATAGTTTGTAAAATCGTTATTCCTTCTAGAAAATTGCCATTTTAAAAATTACAAAATTTTATGACTTTGACATTTACACAACACCCCATTTCTAACACTATTAGACCAAACCATCCCTATACAGAAGTCCTTATCATCATTCCCCTCCATTGGACATTTTTTTTGGATTTTGATTTGAATATTCCAGAATATTCTTATACAATTCCACCAATATTCTCTTATTTCTCTCATCCTTGTCTCCTCAAACATCCATCGCATGTATCACTTTTCCAGGGGTTAGGTTGTCATATGTTTCGGTAAAATTATATTTTTGGTTGAATTTTTATAGTTTGGGTGTGTTATTGAATATTTAGGAAATAATCTTGATGAAACGTCGGGTTTGAAAATTGTGTAGGGTGATTTTATAAAATATGTAGGTGGTTCCATGACTTGACATTATTTGATGATTTTATTATGATTTTATTAGTTTCTAATTGGGTTTTATAATTTCATTAGGTGACGTGGAAGGTGTTTTCCAATATTATTTCTTCAGTACAATGTTGAATGGTGAATTTCTATTTTATAATAGTTATAATCCAATGGGGATTAAATTAATGGAAGTGTGATTATATTAAATATATTTCACTTGATATGGAACTTATAACAGAATACATTGAATCCCAATGTATATAGGATGGATGCTATATAATAGTACATATTTGGGTTTGCTGGGAAATGACTCGAGCTCTCTAGATAGTTCAATATACGACTCTAAATAAATCATGACGATGACTCAATAAATACAAGGAAGTTGGGTGTGACCTCTCTAGTGAATATTTCATGTGATCGTTCTATATGGATTGATAGATGAGTATCAAGGATACTAGGTCCTAAAAAACATTTCTAAATATGAATTCTCTCATAATTGTTTGGTTTTTAACCAATTATAATGAAATTTAAATATTTCAATGTTTTTAATAAATAATACATTTTTTCAATCATGATTAGTTTCATTAGATTGAAAATTATTACTATAAATTTCCATTTGTTTTCAATTTGTTGAATAATTTTTTGATATCCATTAATAATATTTATAGGAAACCTTATACACAAAATTATGCATATGCAAATCTTGTTATTTTCTAACATCTGTGAAGGAAAGGAATTAAATTGATGATATTTTTGTTCCATATACAAAAGGTAATATTTGGGTTAGTTTTTATGGTCATGGCCTAGGGTGTTGGCCCAAATGATAAATGGGGTTATTTTCTAGTTTTTCCACTACCCTTTTTGGAGATTTTTTTAATTTTTTTCCTAAATTATAAACATCAGGCTCTTTTTTTTAGTGTTTTACATTGATCATTTAGATTATGGATGCTTTTTTAGGACATTATGGGATTTATTCTGTTGATGATAGTGGTACCTTGTGGGATACACTATTCTTAAAGGTGTTAAATTATGCCCATACACTATTTCTAATTTTTAGTGATGAGGATTTCCCTTTGTTCCATGCCATAGGCCATGTCACATTTCAGGATAGATGGAATCCCATAATGGTTCATTAAAAAATGACATTTATGAAATGATCTCCCTTTCATTGGTTCATGGTGTTTGGGAGAGTCTAGATAGATATTAACTTGGACTGTTAATGATTTGGGTTCATATTATGAATGAGGTGTGTAGAAATCACATCAGGTGACAAGCCATTGGTCACAATGTGATATTATATATTAGGTTTGGATCATCATTTAGGTGTGATGCATAGGATGTAGCCTATGTATAGAAACAAATGATGGGTGGAGTGGTTTAATTTGTTTTTTTGAAAATAATATAATTTTATTTCCATTTAGGTGGAATTAAAAATCATGTTATTTATGAATACCATAATGGGTTATTTATGTAAGAATTATTTATATCATTATTTTCTATTGCATCATACCACCCTAGAGACCTCCTATAAAATCATACGAATACCTATATATAATTATTTTTGACGAATTGATCAGAGATTATTGGAAGTACGGGTTTGGGCTGTCAAAATTTTGGATCACAGAGTGGGATCTCATCCTAATTCGGATACGGAGACAAAAATAGATTTAGAAGAGAATTAGGACAATGAGTTCTGTAGGAATGAAACCCCCTCTTTATGGGAGATGAAATACCACCTAGAGGTGGTGGATATGGGGGAAATTATTGAATGGGTTTTCAGGTTTCTCATAACTCATGAAATAGTCATGATGAAACTTATATAATTAATAATGGATTGAACAATTCATATCTATCAAGAGTCAATGAGATAGTCCAAAATACATGATCATATAGATTATAAGTATTTAAATGTTACCTTTAATGAGCATTATTTCTCCCAGAACATATCCATCACCAAGACCATTGAGTTTATGGATCTACATTAGAGGGAATAAAATATGTTGGATGGTGTCAACTAATTTATGTAATTTGTTTTTTTATAGAAGAGTTATATACTAATGTGATGTTTGAGGATAAAATTATTTTAAATGTGGTTTTATTTTTATATTCAATCTATTGTGTTAATGTTATAGAGAAAGATTATTCTGAAGTTGTTGATTGATCCCTAATGGTTGAGATTGATTGTACTGTAAAATATTGTTCCGATAGAGCAATTTTAGTAGTTGGAAAAGGTGTTCATGGAACATATGGGAGGAAAAATAAGATATAAGAACAATAGAAAAAGGTAGGTAGTATTTCTAGTTACACATCATGACAACAATCATCTACGACCACTCGTGGTGGGTCTGTAATGTTACATCAGTGTGGAAACCCCATACATGTAGAGTCAGAACCATATAATACCACGGGTTCCATCTATGGTGGTCGTTATAGAATGACTAGATATACTACGTGTAAAAGTAACTTTAAAATAGATTTTAAAAGTTATTAGTAATTTTTAATCTCAATTATAGATTAGTATGCTTTATTATGTTGATCAATTTTCATCTGAATCAGTTGTAGGACATGTGTCTAATTGCGGTATTGTTTTTATTGCTTCATATAAAGATGTTGTATTATTCGAAATTGGTTATTCCAATTCATTTATGTTATCCCATATTGTGGAATTTTTTACATAATAACCAAGATAATTCATTATTCCATGTACTTCTTAATTACACATGGAAAATAGGGGGATGTTGGTTTTATATATCCATCTTATGATCTCACTCTATCAGGGGTCAAATAAGAACTGTACTTCATGGTTCTAGAAATGGATGTTTTTTACGTGGTCTTGGGAATGGATTGGATGGTGTGTTCCACGGAACAAATAATTTTTTTTCCATCTTTATGTATCATTTTTTGAACACAATGGTAGTACTTTGGTCTTCTAAGGTGAATGGGATCACTAACTTGGGTGATCTAGAGATGATCTTCTGGGGTTAGGTAGATATGTTTATCGGGTCACATTGACTAAAAAAGAGAATAATGGTATATGATCTAGAAATGGGTTTACAATATTAGTAGATAAGTTTTGAGATGTGTGTCTAGAGGAATTATTAGGTATACCTCCAGAGAAAGATGCTGAGTTATCCATCAATTTTTTGCTGGGAACATTCCCTATATCTCTTCCCTTGCATCATATGAACCGTAATTTATGATTCAAAAAAAATTATGTTTTCTATATCGGGGATGTCATCAACAAAATAGTTAATGTAAAAATCTTCTTTTTGTTGATTGATGTCTCACCTCCTCGCAAATAATATAGTGAATGGGGTCAAGTGGGTTAGTGGATTGGATTTCAACACCTATATTCTTTCTAATAATCATAATCAATTTTAAATATATTTTAAACACATTATATTCATTCCTATATGGAGGTGGAACTTTCATAAAAAATAAATATAGGAATTTTTTTCATATATTCACTCCCAAGATTACCAAGTCATCAATTTCACAACTTATCTTCATCATAATCAGCTATGTAACATATGTTAGCAATATATCCAATTTGAAATATATATTCTCTATATATTTATAGATTAGTGATGAATTTTCCATATTTCATTGTTTTTATGATATAGGAACCCATTATGAATATTAATTTTTTACCACATCACAATGTTGGCACACATATAGCAAATTTGGATTGGTCACATCAATATATAAAATGACTTCTGATTTCATTTTATCGGATTCAATCTCATTTGATCTTATTCATATAATTTTTAAGGAAGATTTATTTCCAATACATTTTTCACATCCTTCATGGCTTTAAAAATCATATAAGATAATTATATCACCTATAATGTGTGATTAAAACCACTATAATAAATCCATGGATTGTTCCCTTTTAATTTATATAAATATATCTCAATAAGAAAATATTTTTCATCAATATTGGTTTTTGTATCCTTGTTTTCTTTTATTATATACAATCATATTACTATTAGAGTTATCATGAAATTCTACGTAACGATACCCAGTTAGAAAAATCATACACAACCATCCTATAGACTATCTGGCCAGATTTTTGTTGGAAAGAATCTTGAATTTGATTGGATTTTCTTTAAACCAATCTATATAATAGTATGATTTCACATTTTTTTATATTTTCTCCTAATAGATTAATTCCTATTTACAAGGAGTGATTTGATGTGACATTAATTAAAATCATTATTCAGAAATACGAAATCTCCATCAATTTCTACTTTATCTAACTAATCTATAGAAAAATGACCTTTATGTTATCTATTTTTCAAGGTTCAAAAAATAATTCAATATGAGACATTCCCAAGCATACCAAAATTTTAATACAAATTATATTTTCAACATAAATTAATGTGATCGATTATTCATTACCATTTTCAACCATATCATTCTATGATTTGTTTCTAAAAATATCATTGGTCGTAAAAATTGAAAAATGTTGACATTTAATGGAAGTATATTTCAACGGATACTTGGAATGAGTTTTCGTAATATCTTAATATGATTTAAACATTACCCTAGAATCTATGATGAAATTTTCATTCATGTTTGTTTAGGTATTTTCAAATATTACGAAATCTAAATTGGGTTATACTAACTTCATATTTTATATTATTCTATTTATTTTTTTTTTGATATTATTCTGACCAAATTTACACAACATTATAATTTTATTCTATTTTATTTTTTTATCAAGTCATAGAAAAGGATAATATCATAGATAATATTATGTATATAGTTATTAAACTCCTTATTTATCAATATATATCTAATATTTTTTATATACATTGGTTAAATAATTTATTAGCATTTCCAATTCTTTGATTTTTGATAATTTGTTTTTCAAGAATCATACATAAACAATTTCCTCTAAAGACATTTTATGAATGCAGTGAATTTTTTCCAACCACTGGTTGATTAATTATCTGTTGAGATATTTTTTATACTTTTTTATAAAAAAGTATTTTCATTATAATTATTATCACATTCGCTCAATTTTTATAATATAATATCTATAAAAATTTTAAAATTTACACCCCACTAAAAAAATTTATGTGGTATATCACCAACATATTTTTATATACCTATTTTATAAAAATTCCATATACGATAAATGTAATTTTCATTCATTTCAGTATCTCCAGATCTTATGGTTCACTATTTTGTTTTAAAAATAAGATTATCATCATAGGTCTTTTTCTCTCTCAATTCTTCAAAATGCATTTGATACTTAATCATATTTCTAAAAACTAGATTTTTCAGAATCATATATGAAATAGTGATATTATCTAACTCATTAAGATAAAATAATATTTATATTTTAATTTTGAAATGTTATAATTTATTCATTTTATAATTTTTCCCATTAGATTTCTAAAACCATTATAATTTTCTATGACATCTTCATATCATGTAATTTTAAATATAATTCATTTAATCTGGTGAGGTCCTCATAAAAATATTCTTCATGTATCATTTAGATATCTATTTAATTTTCAATGATATATTTATAGCATCTCCACCTTCACATTACCATATCCCTAAAAAATACTATAATTTTAGTCCCATGTCTCCTATGTAGTTTTTAGACTCACCGAATTCATGAAAACCTTTTATATTAATAAAATTCATATAAAATTTTCAGCATTCCCATATACTTCGATATTTAATTTTACAAAAAATTTCCTTAGAGAATTTTTCAAAATTTGTTGAATCATAATTTGTTATCCATTAATAAAATTCACTCAACACAGGAAATGATATAGAATCATTATTTTTTTCACCCATTATAATTTTTTTGTAAAAGGTAGGAATGTATATATTTTTCAATATATTCAAATTTTACAAGATATAGAGATGTGATGGTAACATTTATATTTTATAACAATTGATTTTTATTAATATATCTGACCTATTGAGGGGGTGGTAATTCAATTAGTGATTATATTTTAAAATTTTATATTATTTGAAATTAACCACGTTATCTTGTTAGATTTCTATTCATTATAAAATTTTTATAAATAAGTCACAAGAACACAATATTGGAAAATAATTTCAGGAACATAATATTTACATTTTTTAGAACCTGTGTGAGGTCCTTAAACCATAGCATGGTGACTCTCAATGGTCCAAGAAAAAAGAATAAAATAAAATTAAATATTCATTCATAAAAACTACAATTATATTCATTATATCTCATAATAGGTATAATTATACTAACCCACATAAGTTTATAATGTTTATCTTATGATAATTGAGCAATAATAAGTTATGAAAAGAATTTTTATACAAAAAATAACATAAAAACAAATTATCTTTCCATTTTATTCCATATTATAATGTTCATCAATTTCACCATATCTATTTATAATTAAACATTTTTTGGTGTTCCACATTGAAACTAAACATGTTCTTTATATTCAGTTATGATTGGTTAATAAAAATTCCATGCATTGTATCCATCCAAGATCTTTAGTATGATATTCTATCTTTGATATCTATTATTTCAACACATTAAAAATTAAATATGATACGTTCATATATCATTTATAATTTCTTTAACTCATTATCTGATTTATTTTTGTAAACAAAAATGGATTGTTGAATACTTAGTTTGGCTTAAAAATTCTGAAATTTTATGTTTGAAAATAAAAAAATAGTTATTAGTACTATTGTAAATGTACTTCCATTTTATAGGTTAAAATTATTTAGTAACGACCTTAAAAAAATCCCATTCCCAATCATATAAATATAATAACCGAATATCTAACTCAATATGAAATTTGATGGATTCATCTTCGGTATTATAGAGTATTAAGAATTATTTTTCAACATGTCATTATTCCTAACCAATTCCAATATAATTCTATTTATATGATTATTAACATCTCAATACAACTAAATTTTTTATATATAACATAAATTTTTCAAAAAAATAACACATCATCTTAATTTTAATAGGGTTTTATAGTGTTATATAAATAATCATTAAAGTGATATCTGTTTGAATATTTTTCTTGTGTATTCATTTATTAAACCATCCATGTAGTCCCATTTATTTATTTCTTCACTTTTCATTATCTATTTGGTTTTTTACAATCATCATTCTATAGTTCCAATTTTTAAACCACTTGGAATAAAAATCGTAATCTTGAACAACTTCTATGAAATTCTTATCAAATGACATTGCAATATTTTTCTAATGTCAGCCTGTTTAATGGCCCATCATCTGAATGAATGTATTTATTGTAATGTAATATTCAGCTCACATAATTAATTCAACTCATGAAATTTTTTATAACCTTCATGAAAAAAAATTAAATGAAATTTTCCTAAACCGTTATCTATAAACATTGAGTTGTCTTCATCAAGTTCATGCAAGCCATTGATGATGGGTGACTATTTTTGGTATCTGATTTTTCTAATTCCTTTCATGGATTTATTAATTGTATATGAAAATATATATATATAACATTAGACTTATAATTTTAATAATTATACATATTTCTTCTTCATTTATCATTTTTTAATATTTTATCCCTTTGTAAATATATTTAAAAAAGTAAGAAATACATTTTATGAAACCCTTCCCATGATTCCTATATGTCGGGTTAACTATGTATATGTATTAAGGTATAATTTTTCTCTAATGAAAATCATTAAATTTGAACTCTATCAACATTCATATATCTATCCATTTTTACTCTAGAGAAATATTTGTGAATCTTTAATTTTCAAAAAACATTTATGTAAGAAAAAATTCTATCAAGTCTATATTCGTTGTTCTATTTAGAAATATGTATCAACAATTTTGTTAGAAATATTCATCTATAATTCTCTTCAATGAAATAAAATCTCTGATCCTGATGATTAATGGATATTGGGATCTTTTTTATAACCTATAATTGTCTATAATTTTGAAAAAGTTTCATAAAAAATTTAGCTATCCTTTTAACAACCTGAAACTATATCTTAACGAAAATATTTTACCAAATTGATGAAAAGTTACTTTAGCAGAATAAATAAATTTTATAATGTTATATTATCAATAGGCAGAAAATATATATCAAAACATATTAAATGATATTTTATTTATGAAAAAATCTCTACAATTCACATATGGGAGATTTACATTGTGGGATATGTAACTGCTTCAATTGTGGAAAAAAATGTCATCAAACACATGAATGGTGACCAAATATGGTTGAAAACAATTCTAATCAATGTGAAGCATCTACACTCCATTTTTTTATTATAAGGTATATGTATATTATACTCAACCATTATCATGGAGAAAATATCATGTTGGGGATCAAAAATATTTTATGAAATTGTTTTCTAAAAATTCATTTTTTTGTTACAAATGATGATGAAAAATATTTCAATTATATATACAAGGAATTAACTATTAAGATATTTTACAAAATGTTCCAATAAACATTTTATAATTATGGATGACTGATTATTGTTTCATCATTTAGATTTTTGTTGGATATAATATTATAATTTTTTTGGAAAATTATTCAATTATGGTGAATTTATTTTTATTTGAAAATTTTATATTTTATATAAATTTTTCACTTACATTTGTGTCAAACATTTTATAAATATTTAAAATAGTATAAAAAACATAACAAATATTTCACTAATATGGTGATATTTTTTGATAATATTATAAGGGAATATGATATTAACAGTGTTGAATTTTTTGAGATAATTAGTATGGGGATTTTCTAATAACATGTGATAAAATAAAACAAATTTTTTTTGAATACATTATGATATTTTTTTCATGTTAAACGTTTATGGAATTATTTATTTTTACCATTAGTGGTTTTGGATTTCATTTTATATAATAATTTATTATTTATCCATATGATGGTTCATTTAAATTATCTTAACATTTCATAATTGTTTTGGTTTCGGTAATTTTCTAGATAATGGACGCATATGTTTTAATCCATTTTTAGATCATATGGTCCATTAAAATTTAATTTTTGAAATTTAGGCATGAACAATTCGTCATATGTATCTGTTATATGACATGAAAACAAGTTGGAAACAATTCAAAACAAATCCGAAGATAATATTTTTTCCATGAAATATCGTAAAAAATTCTCTCACATCCACGTTCTTGATGGTAAAATAATTCCTCAATATCAAGTTAGCGGAATATAAATATTTTGATTCCTAGGAAAAATATATTTCATAACATTCATGGTATTTATTCAAAATATTATTCCAAAATTAGAGTTTTCTTACAAACACCTAAATTATTTAATATTTAAAAAATTATAACTTCCCTAATATTAACATATACATTAATGAAATTTTTAAAATCATATCTTATCAATGTGTATTATAATATATTTCATTAAATAAATAAATATTTCTCTTCAAAAAAGTGTAATCGATTCTAAATATTTTTAAACACTTTTACATCAAATATGCGATAAAAATTATGAGCGAAATTTTTATTTAAGGTAGTCAAATATAACACCTCAATATATTAGAATATATTAGCATTTAATGAATTCAATGTCTTTGAGAACATTATTTGTACAAAATAAGAATCTTCAAAAAACCACATTATACTTATAAAATTGTTGAAAAATTACATTCCGTAAATAAATGAATAATAAATTATATAGTAATTATCAATTTCAAATAAATAATGATGAATTTTTTTAATTTAAATGATATATTCAAAAAACTATTTTTTTGTGTCCATTATTTTTTAATCTAAATAGATTATATTTAGTATTTATTATTAAATATTGAATAATGTTATTAGATTATACATCCACTCAAATGAGTTAACATTCATTTATTTCATATCCTTAGTCAAGTATATAAAGTGATTATATGATCTATTAATATAGTTTCTTCAAAAATGGGATTTATATTGTTTCAAACACGAATATTATAAATTATTTATGATACACTCAGATGTTTTTTTTCTAAAAATTTTAAAAAAAATCGAAAATACATTTTCAATATTATCTTATGTACATGTTTTCATATTTTTTTAATAAATTATTTTTTCGTTAATAATAAAAAAAAATTACTTTTTCAAAACATTAATTAAATTATATAACATGAAGTCCCATTAGTTTTTGAATTTACATATAATATATGATCAAATACCATTAATAAAAATAAGATAATTAATCATATAGTAATTAGTATTATATTTCATCTTCGTATAATTTAATTTTTTTATTTGGAAATGAATTTCTAAGAATATAATTATTTATTATGTTTGTCACAATTATACTAAAAATAAGTTATTCCACCAAAAAATTGAATCTATAAAATTTTATTTTATATTTTAAATTATTAGTTTCATTTTTATGAAATATTTAAATTTCATTTTTGGTAATTATGGACATTAACATTATTAAAATTATTTTACTATGATAAATGGGTAATAAAGTCATATCTAAAAGAATAAATATTAACACCCATGTCAAAATGAATCCCCATTATTTTTGGAATCTTGCATTATTATAGAATTAGAGTTATGCATGGTTGGCCTGATGTAGAGTTTTGTGGGGTGACATCCTGGGATTTTTCCCATGGTTTTTTTTAGTAAAGATAACGAACATTGAGATACCATTTGTGGTAGTATGGGAAAAGTATTTAGTTTCCTAAGTTACATAAATTTGTAATAACATGTGTCTACATGAATATAATTATGTTATTAAAGAATAACCAAGGGATAATATGAATATTTTTATTTCCTTGTGAGGCTAGGTCTTGACCAATGGTATAAGAGACAACATAGGTTCCAATCTACTATCGGAAAACCAGGGATGGAGATTTAGTGTCCATAATGAGGGAACTATTACTTAAATTGTTGGAGTGTTATAGCCACACAAAAGTGATACATAAGTGAACAATTATAACTGCCAATGTGAATATATCTCACTTTTTTATTGGTATCCTGCCTAATTAGTGATTTATGTTTATGAAAATTATCCTTAGAGTTGTGTGAGGATTAGTGACATCCTTGGAATTTTCCAATGGTATGTGTGAGTGGGGGAACCACACACTAATATTATTTTTCTAATTTTTGGAAATTCATTAGTCAGAAAATGGACCTCTATTTTTTACAAAATGTTTTCTGTTATGAATGAAACCATTTTATTATTTGAGACTCGTGGTGTAAGATAACTAGGATCAAATCCAATGGAGGTCGGGTAATGAAATATTGAAATTCCACGAAAATATAGTTAATAAATGACATACTATTGTACCATCCAAACATTTCCTCCATGAAATATTGGAACTCAACTTCCAAAATTTCCATCTAATTAAGAATTAATGTGTAATCCAAAAGAATATCTAATGAAAAGGTAATTATATTTACCAATGTATTTATTGGTTAATTACTCTCTAAAAATCCCAAAATATTATATACCCATTTTTATATGATGAAATAAATATATTTAATATTCTTAATTATTATTATTTTCATGTTAGAATCTATTTTTAACTCCATTATTTATAATGGAAAATAAAAATAGCTCTCATGTGTACATAAAACTATCTCCTCCAAAAAAGTGATGTATTTTAGTTTTCATCATGATATCTCATATATAGTTATATATATGAATTTAATGAATATATATATATACACACATATATATATATATGTTATTTTTAAAACATATTTATGAATTTATAATTTAATAATATAATCTACCTTGTTAGACTCTCATCCATTGTAAATTAAAAATGTGGCTCATGCATACGTATGACCTACGAAATCCAAAAATCGGGGAAATTTATTTATTCATTTCACCACTATATGGGCGATAGAACTAAATTATCGTTTAAATATATTTTTTATTATTCATATTAAAATTATAATGTAATTTTCCAATACTTTTATTGTTTCTATATCTACATTAGTAAATAATTTACAACATCACTTATGGTACATATGGACAACTAGCTCCATAAAGTTATATAATTCGTTGTTTATAAATACATTATATAAATTTTTTTAAAAGTTTATATAAAAAATAAAAATTATATTTCTGATATTATTTAAATTATCTAGGTTATGGATTAATTACTATAGTGTATGTATTTGAATAGTCAAATAGAATGAATCATTGAAAGTAGAGTTTTTGTCAAAAAAATATTATTTTATATAACAATTTATAATGGGTGGGTATTTTGATATTATAAAATATTGATATATTATATTATAATTATTATAATGATATTGATGTGGTTTCCTAATAAATATAATTTTTTTTCAAGATTATTAGATCCCATATAAATTATATGGGGCTTTCTGTCGAGGTCTCTCAATGAACTTTTCTTTCTTTGAGATGTATGTAGCATTCAAAACCTTTTTTATTTTAAGTGGTATTTATAATAACCTTGAATTTGTTTTATAACTCCTTTAATTGAAATTATAATAATTTTAAATTCCATTTAATGTTCTCACTTTCATGATTTCTTGATTCATATATTATTAATATTCTGAGGGTTTATTTTTCAACATCACTTTTTCCATGATAACATAGGTTTCAATTACCATTGTTCAAATTTATATATTTATATTGTTTTAAATCCCACAATATTACTTATAATAAATCAATTTATGATATTTTCATGTATTACTACCATTTTCCTTCAATTTAATACTCAAAATGAATGAAATTTTTTTTTTAGAAAATTCGACATTATTTAAATTTTTATGAATATTTTTCCTCTATATAAAAAATCACCATTTTTTTATGATTTTACCAGAAATATATATTTATTCATAAATATAATTTTTAACTGTGTTATAATTTATATACAAAATATTCAAATCAATTTATTTATGGTTTTCATTAGTGACAATTTTGAACATATACTATATTGTGAATATAATGATCACTTTAATTTTAATAAAATGAATTTATTTTCCAATCATCATGTAAATAGATTTAAATTAAACCTAATTTACATGTTTCCATGTTTTTATTATTAATATCCTACAAATATATTTTGGGTAATTTAATTTCATAAAATTTTCCAATCAAAAATGATTCTTCATCTTGATTCTCATATATTATTTTTTAACACATTTATAAAATTGATTTTCATATATTTCAAAAAACATTGTGGCTTTTTATGATTAATTGATGAAATTATATTAGGATATAATTATATTTATTACATTTAATGATTATGATGATTATTTTTTTTAAGGAGCTTTATTGTCACCATTGTTGTCATTTCTCAATATGATAAGTTGTGATTAGATATTTATAGAATTAAAAAAACATTAAAGAATAAAACCAATCTCTTTTTCAAATAATTGACAATTTCACAGTATAATAGATATTCTTTAATCCAACTGAGTTTTTGACATCCACCAAAATGTTTTAATTGAAAGTAATCCAATTGAAATAAACATTTATTAATATTTTAGATAAAATAAGTAATTGGAGACATAAAAAAGAATTTATGTCCAATTATTCGTAAGGGTAAATATAATTTATAATAATCAAATATCCTAAATGAAAATCAAGTGATAATTTGGTATAATCACGATATTCGAAAAATATACACCATGAAATAAAAATTCCATATGTTGATGCATATGGAATAGAATAACATAAAATCAATTTATATATTATAAAATAGTAAAAAAACAATGTAACATATCAGGAAAAGAAAATATACTTCTAAATGATTCATAACATGAAATACAATAACATGTGGATATAAAATAATATAAGAATAATATATGTTTTTCAAGATTCATTAATATAATTTATATATAAAAAAATCATTATTTACACACATAAAAAATTAATAAAATTTATTATACCCAAACCTGTTTAATCATTCTAATAATATTCACGCCATAAAATGTCATTAGCAACATTATTCCTTCACTGATGTCAACAAACTAATTATGTAAAATCCATAAAATTGCATAACATATCAAAATAATCTAATGCATGTGAGGGTGATATTATACCCCACCAATAATAATTATTACTTATATGTGCCTTAAGAAACAAATATGTCTTTATAAAGAACCATTTGAATGAAAATGGGTCACATATCCCTTTTCATATTGAATCAATAAAAGAAAACCTAAATAATTACATCAATAAAAAAATAATCCTATAAAACATAAATGTTTATTAAAATAAATTAAGTAAATATGAAGGAAAATAACAACAAAATAAAATATCCCTTGGTTTTGACACTATATATATAATTTACATATGATTTAGTCAACACCGCCCCAATCAATCAATGTATGGGTAACATGGTGAAGAGCATCGAATTATATGAATTAATAATTAGTTGTTAAATTAGTAAAGGTAAAAGATAAAAAAATTTGGTCATATTTTAAAAATTAATAAGAAATTAAAATGGAGTGATGTATTATTTATCTTATGTAGTATAATATTATCATATTTTAAAAATAATATGTAAATAATAAATCTATAGTTTTACAATACCTTTTGATGAATAATATTAATATAATGATATAAATGACCTATTTTTTGGAAAACCATTTAAAACAAAAAAAATATATGAATGACAATTAATTTATATTTAAAAATAATTCAATATGGGAATGATGTTTCAAAATAAATTTGAATTTTATATTATGGAAACATTTCAAAAAACTTTTACTTTTTTATTTCTAAAATTGGTGTCTTAGAGAGAAAGTAATAGTTTCTTTTGAATATTTACATAAATTTTCGAAAGAAAATATATCATATATATTAAAAAATTACGTTTTATGAAATACAAAATACTGTAATTATGAAAAAAATATACCAAATTTTTAGAGGAAACATCGAGTGTATGATAATTAAAACATTCTTTATAAAAATAACTTTAAAATATTTTGAAACACCTTTTTTGAAAACTGAATTTTCTAGTATAAATATAATATTTATATTTGATTAGTGGTGAAGATATGTAACAGTTTGACATATATTAATCAATAAATGTCTTCCCAAAACTATCAAAAAACATTGTTTATATTAAATACATAGACATGTTGTATAACGTTCTATTTAAAAGGACCTGATTTTTTATTTCATAAATAAAAATTTAATTTGATAACATGTTTCATAAAATAATACAATTAAAATGAACATAATTCAAAAAAACCTGTTAAAATGATAAAAATATATTTGAAAAAGAAAATGGATCAAAAAATAAATTATAATATCCAAACCATGTATATAATTTAAGACTCAATGAGAATGAATTTTAGTCATGAAACTAATTCCTATAAGAGTAACCTTTTAATTAAAATCTAATGATATATATTGTATCAAATTGGAAATTGAACTCCAATAATAATAGTTATATCATGATAAAAAAAATATATTATAGAGTTTTAAGATATAACATTACAGTGTGAAAATTGTGTAAAATATATAACATTACACATGAAATTAAATTCGTGACAATATACAATTACATTAATTCACCAGATAGTGGAGTAGGCTCAAATATCATGAAGTAAAACACAAGTATCTTAATATTCTAACTTTTAACCACATTAGTTTTAATTAATGTTTATATACATTATTTATGAATATTTATTATAAATATATTAAATAGTTATTACTAATTATTAACAATGAGTGTTAGAATTGTAATTTGTTTCAGTCTTGTTTTATGATGGATATTTTTATACATGTTAATTAATATTGTGTTCATTAATCAATGAAAACTTATTTTACTAAAATAATAAATTATTTGATATAAAAATATTTTATATATTTCAATAACACATTTATTAATTTTCATTCAATGTGGAATTATTTATTAAATATTTTTTACTATATATGATATATATATAATAAGTAAAATAATTAATGTATCCATTTATGAAAAAATACCAATAAATATTTTCTTATTAATATATAAAAATAATCATACTTTTTATCTAATAGTCATTAATGATTTAGTGTTATAGAATTTTCATTGTAGCTGGTAAGACTATCTGAATCATGAACAAAAAATAATTAACAGATGGTTATATAAAATAATGTATTTTATTATGGAATATTTTTATATTTAAATAATTCTAAAGACATTATTTATTGGATTTAATTTTATTTAATCATCTATTAATATTTGTTTTAAATATAATTTTACTAGATGACACATGATATATATTATTCCGTAGAGGTTGTAGTCCAAACAATTAATAGTCAACGTTTTAATTTCACAATAATTAAGATTCAATGAATGTCGATTATAATATATATCATAAAAATTATCTTTATTATATATATATCATATATAATTTAATTCCATTATTATAACCAATGAAGATTGTTGTTGGTCAAAAATGGATGATGTCTCTTCATTGAGGAGGTAGTCCATAAAAAAAACCAATGTTATTTATTTTCTTATGTGGTTGAAAATGAATTAATAATGGTTGGACACTAATTTTAAAAGGCACATTTATATTAATAATACATAGTTGGAATTGCGCGAAGGCCTTCATTTTTTGTTATTTTTTATAATCCACATTTCAAGGGGTGATTGGAAACCCTTACAAGGCCCGAAGACTTATAGACTATTACATGACCCATAGAAATTAGAGGGAATCACCCTGAAAAGACAAATTAAAACTACTCCTGCCCAGAATATATCATGATATCAGCACTCCACCGTCGCAGTACTAGTCTGCTAGCTGTCCAATGAAATGTTTTATAGGCCTAGTACCGATGGCAATGCCATCCCTAATTCTTCCAAATATGGTTAGCTATACACTAGTGGATACGCCAGCCCTGAATCCTCATCTGATGTCTTGTTCCTTGTAGTCAAACTGGTATATCTGAAATCATGTGGCCCAAAGGCCTCAGAGTGGCCCTAAGGTCTTAAGGTGACCCAAAGGCCTTAAGAATCAACTAGCCTAAAGGCCTTTGGAGGCCCTAAAGCCTTGGAGGACCTTAGGCCCAAACTGATGGACCAAAGGCCCAAATGGATGAATAGTTTCAGCTACTATAGTACAAAACAATACCTGCTACAGTACTTCTACAGCACACCAGGAAATAAACCTCCACACGGGATTGATCTCGGGTCTCTTGGATGCACCTACCGAGTCCTCACCAACCGGGCTGAGGCTCATGTGCTGATAAATAGTTATTTATATAACTGTGGTTAGGATAGGGTTGAAAGGGAATTATTAAGAAAAAAATATAAGGATAACGATATACTAACTTTTGGACCTTGAACATTATCTTCTGTGTATAAATTAAAATGAAGGGAATACAATATCTTATAATGAATTAGGTATTTACAACGAATAAAGAACATCTATGAATGGAAATTTAGGATTTTTTTTCTAAAATTTCAAAGGAGAAGTTTACATTTGAGATGCTGGAAGTGATCCCAATTTATTGGTGAAGAAAATAGAACTTTTGTGACTGACCATTAATTTTAAATAGTGGAATTATACTATTAATGGATGAATGTTTCAAAAAGAGAAAAATAATAGAGAGTGTATTTTGATAATATTTAAAATACCTATAACACTTATTTTTACATTTGAATATAACATGTGTTAAGTCATTTATATTTCTAACTATTTTACCATTTTTATTTTACAAATAGTAATAGGTTTTCCCCCACATAATTATGATTTCCTAAAAATATAATAGAGAACATAAAAGAACATTTGTGTGATGAATCGAATTTTAATCTGGATATAATCTTGTTCAATTTATTAATAATGGAAAATTAACTATTACATTAAAAAATATAAATAAATAAAATTAAACAAAAATGTCATTTATCATGCCTTAATGATATTTACCTCTAATGTATGCCAAAGAAGAATATAGTCAGTTTTATAGTATTAGGACCACTCATCATTCATTAATGTGAAGATTGAGTTGTTTAATAACATTCCTTTAATCATGGTTATCAACCCTAGTCTCATATGTTCCAAAACTACATCCACAAACTTCAATCTAGAAATTGATTAAATTTCATAGACAACCAAACAATAAATATTATAACAAAACATAAATATGTGATGCTATAATTGGAAATATAACATATATTTATCCCATGTGATTTCATTGTTGTTCCCATAGAATATTTCAGTGTGTGTCTCATTTAATTTGTTACCTATTTTCCTAGTTGTCAAAAGTGATCATCTTTTTTATGTTAAATATTGGTTGAATGACAATAAAACATTTAAAAAATCATATATTATCTACCCTAAAATGATCATCCTCTAATATCCAAACTAAGAAATGATATATAAATTGTTCTATGATACCAACTATGAAGACATGAATACCTGACCATATCAATTACCATACATCAGGGAAAATATTACATTACCAAACATTCCAAATATATTATATGTTTATATATTTAGATTATTAGAAAAAATAATAAATTACACAACCCATAACTCTTCAAACTATGAGATATTTTTCAACTATATAAAAAATTATCTAATGAAACCAAGTACTCAATATATCCAACATAATTAACACATAAATATTCTTTTCTAGTCAAATATTACAAAATATTATTCATTATAAACTTGGGAAATTGAAAAATATTTAAATATGGATATAAATCAAAAAGTAATGAAAAACATGATAAATTACTATCAATGATCAAAAGTGAGAATAGTATGAGCATATGTATATAGTCACGATACATAGTAAAGTTACACCCAATAATGTATATATCATAAATCATGGCCCAATGAATTACATAACATAATCTTGTGGAATATCGCCCATACATTAATAAACACCAAATTTAATATTTCTTTAAAATAAGGGAAACATAGAAATGTAAAATAATAAGAAAAAATGTACAAGAAGATATGGGACAAAAAATATATTATAAATTATATTATCAATCTCATTATTCCAATTCCTAATTTAAATAATTATTATTAAAATTCTTATAAATGTAGGAAAACTCATCATTATCATTATATGTCAAAAAAATTATTTTTACATTCATTTAAATATAATAAAATGCATTCTGTCAATACTTATATATATAAACTCATGTTTAAACATAATATTATCCTGAGATATCAACATAAACTAATTAATTTGAGGGATATATATAATCCCACAAATTAATATAATTACATATATGTACTATAGGAAATCAATCAATTATCATAATGTACACATCAAAAAATGGGTTTCATATCCTATTAAAATTGAATCATATAATGAAAAATTCATTATATCATCAATAATAATGATAAAATCATTTAATGTAAATTGTTATCAAGTGATGATAATAAAATATATTTTTAAAATCCATAAAATTAAAATTTAAAAAGGTTTTCAAATAATTTAGATAAAGAGTTTATCATTAAGTCAATACGTACTCTGTAAATCAATGTACAAGTAAAAAGGTAAACCCATATAAATTTATGGAATAATAAAGAGACTACTAATAAATTAAATTCAATGGAATAAAAATAATATTTATATAATAAAAATTATTATGCATGAAAAATTAATTTATTGATCAAATATATAATATATCTTTAATGATTCCAAAATATAAAAACAAATACAAGGAATCAATGAGTAGTTGGTGAATATTTTTTAAATATACTAGAACCTTACATAACATATTATGATATAAATGAAATTTTTTATGTAAAACTCATTTAAATAAAACTCAATAAATACTAGAGAAAATAATCATTTTTAAAACCATGTATCATTGGAAATACTTTTCAAACTGATTGAAAATACATTCATGTGAAATATTAATATAATAACTATTATTTTATTTTTTCATAAATAAAATATAACTAATAATTTATATATAATAATTCTAAATTTAATATTTTAACATGTTTGAATTATTAATTTTTAGATATTTTAAAACATTAATAATTTTTTCAATTTAATTTTTTTTATGATATTAAATATATCGATTAAATTTTATGAATTATCATATTTTAAACAATCATTATAGAATACCCATATCATAAATAATGAAATAAAATATCCATTATAAATTTAATGATATGGTATAATGGGATAACATGAATTAAACCACATTGAAGATCCCAAAAGTGAGTAAATCAATAATGATGTGAAAAATATTATCATGGAAGAGAAATACCCATTGGAAAAAATTTGTATTATTCTTCATAAACCCAAAAATTATTCGGATAATTATTTTCCTCTATGAGTATAATAATAATAGAAAGATGTAAATTTAGCTAAGATGAATATAAATTAAAATTATATTAGTTAAATGGAAGGAATGATTTTAATTCAGTGACCTTGACTATATAAATAATTTCTGATACATGGAGAAAGAATTTGATATAGGGAATATGTTTTGACTAGAATAATTTTAAAATAAAAATCCCATAGAGGATATAATTTAAATTGAAAAATTAAATTCCATTAATAATAACATAAAAATGATATAAAATGATAATGGGTAAGAATATACATCCTTTCATTTATAAGAATATTTTTAATAATATATATATCTTATAAAAATAAATAGTAGATATAAACCATACCTTATATCCCAACCTAGTTGAATTCACTATAACAATCAATTAAAAATCCTAAAAATATTATTATTCAATTTTAATAACATATATATTTAAGTTACCATATATATATATATATATATTCTATTATATTTTCTTATTAAAATTATCATTTTAGAAAATTTACTTTTAACATATGTTTTTGTATCATTAGATAATTCTAAATAGTTTTAGGATGTCATTTTTAGTTACCATTTTATCTGCACTAGATTTAGGTGTATGGGCCATTATATAAATATTTTTAATGGATTCTTTTATAGAGTTGCATTTTTTGATAATGAATATTACATACCATGAAACACCTTCTGGATTCCATTTAAAAGAAAATAATGAACGCTGGATAGGTCCATGGTCGGTATATAGTTTAAAAAAACCTATTAATTCCCAAGAGAACCCATTCACATAAAGATAGTGTGGAAATTCATATTTCATTCATGGTTTTACTAACTATGTTGGAAAGCCCTTAAATTTGAGGAATTAGAAAATTTCTCATGCATATTAAGTGCACAATGATTCTAAACCTATATTGTAAACATATATGGTGAATTTTTATGTATGAAAAGGTTTTGATCTAATTTTTTGGCTCTATATGAACTTTTTGTTCCCTTATTCTACCCATTATTTGAATTATTTTTCCTCCCATGTATTGATAGTTAATTCTCCTTGTTATTAGACAAATTTTAAATTGATCCAAATTCCATTCGAGATACTTTTTCTCTAATATATTATAGTTATTCCATACTGTATTTTCTCTAACATTTTATCTATAAATCAATGATATATTTTTCTAGGGATAGTTCAAGGATCATTGAATGAATAATTCACGAGATCATTTTAAATTTGTTAAAGGTCACAAGATCAATGTTTTGATCTAAATGACTAAATCTTTGTTTTTTATGTTGTGGGACCATTCATCATTTTCACCAAAGCTTGAGAGGTAGTAATATTATCTCACAACTAATCGTGATTAAAATATGATGTATTAGTTTACATTTGAATGAATTTTTGGATGTTTTTTTGAAACACATGTTTGATTATATGAAGCCTCTTTAGTGATTTTTTATTATACATTTTTGAAATTTGATGGATTTGGTGAACATTTTTATAGTTCATGGATTTATTTTGATTATTTTAAAATTGTGGTTTTATTTTGATGATGGGAAAATGTTTAATGAAATAATTTAATAAATGGAAAAGTTTAAATGAAATTTTTATTTTCTTGTTTTTGGAATATATGGTGGTGTGTGTTCATGATTCATTTTACAAGGCCTGGTAGAAATATGAATCATTATTCAGAACCAAAGGTGTAATGGCACAATGGATTTATTACCTCATGAATACTTGTTAGATAGAAGTGATACAAATCATGTCTATAAAAATATCACCTCATAAATAATGTGTGTGTGTGTAGGTTATTAAATAGGTATGCCAAATTCAATTGAGAATGATTTTAATGGTTTGTTTTTTAATTACTATATAAATAGTATAGTTTCACATATAACCAAAAAAAATTCATTTTACACTATTTTATATAAATTTTAATGAATTATTTATCCTAGTGGAATAGTTCAACTGGTCAATGGAGAAATCCTACAGAGATTATACTCACCATAGTCTTCAGCACTATTGTGTGAATATATATTTCATTTACAAAGGGACAACTATATTAAAGGCATCACATTTTTTAATTGATGAATCATGATATTATGGGGATGGACTTATGTATTTGTGAATTTACTAGGTTGAGAGTTTAAAAGATTATGTCATTTGTATCTTTTAGTTTTTTTGTTCTTTGTCTCAACATCATACATTGATAAGGTTTATTGATTGGTATGTTCTTTTGTTGTTTTTTACTAATGTAGTATATGGTGTTTTTTGGTTATTTTAATGTGGTAAAACTTTTTATATTTAAAATGGAAAACTATCATGAAATGTTTAGGTATTCTTTGATATTATTTTTTTGACTTTTTTTCCTTAGGTATTTTAATTAATTACAGTAACAAAAACCACCTCGTCCAATTCTAATGGGTGTGGGGACAGTTGTTACAAATGTTCTCAGATTGTTCAACCGTTTATAATTATTTGATTTTATTTTAGATTTATAAATAGTATCAGTGTATTTTTTGGGATCTTTTAATGGATAAATGATTTTAGGAACATGAAATGATGTGAAAAAATGTATATATATTGTATTTATTCTTAATATAATCTAATCAAAGAGTTTGTATATATGACTGTTTTATTATACTTATAGAAGATGTAACCTCACAGTCAGAGGTTTATATGATGAATAGTGTATAACATTCCTTGATATTAATGAAATCTCTATTGGATATCATTTTTAAATTTGAGTAATGGTTTATTATTTTGGTAAAATGCATTTGTTATTGAAAATATTTGAAAGTTGTAATATTTTACAAAGCATCGTGTATTTTTAAAAAAAATCAATGAAGTAAGTGATGAATTTTTGAAATCCTTGTTATGATATGTGTGATGTTTTAAATCAGAAATATCAATTACATCAGTTTCTAATGAGTCATATAATATAGTGTTTTGTTTTTACATTTAAAATGAATCTAGGTATGAATAAATGAAACCAACCAAAAGAGACTATTGAGAATATTGTTGAACATGGGCCCTAGGTGAGCCAACAGTTAATCAAATATGTTTTCTACTGTTTTCAAGTCGGGGAGGGAGGGATTAAAAATGATGATGTAACCAAACTGGATCATTAAATTAAATTCCCAAATAATAATACAGTCATCTTTTTAGAGGTTATAAAATGAAAAAATTAGATGTGTAGCTAAATATGACGATTGGAATAGTTGAATTCATTTGAACACCAGAATAGTTGATGGTGAAGATAGAATCCTACATAATGTAGGACCTAGCATTCTAATGTTCCTATTTTTTATTTCATGCTATGTTGTACAAAGGAATGGAATGCGAGTACATTAAATAATTGTTAAAAACAAATTATATCCTAACACATTCATGATTTGTATAACTACAAACTTCTTGAGTATGAAGTAGGTGACTCTCATGGAAATAGTGTATGTAGCTATGTATATGAATTTTGTATGTATTGTACCCTAAAATATAGATTGTTTATCCCTTGGGGAATGAATTATTGAATTTCTATTAGAAATAAATATTATACTTAAGACTATCATTATTTTTATAATTGATTATATCGATATTCTCAACAGTGGGATGGTGGAAGAAAGAGAAATACCAATGAAACATAGTCAGAGAAAGAATTTTTATTCATAGTGGAACATGTTGAAACTAAAATTGTAAATTCAATCAATGGTGGGAAACATATTTCCAAGGGGTTGTATATCTTATAGTAAGACTATTAGTTCGATCAGGATTTCTTAAAAAAATGAATGTTATTATTTTTTCAATGTGGAAATTTTTACAATATTAAGTAAGACTGTACGGAAATGCCTAGATAATGTATAAAATGAAACAAGATATGGAATATTCAGTGATATTGGCTTAATGATCCATGGTTCATTGTTGGGAAAAAATCTCAGGATTATCAAACATAATATTCTTTGATAAAATAAGTTTATTTTAATATGTAACTTCAGAAAAATGGATCAAGCCATGGTGATTCTCGGAATATCATGTCTCCTTAACCAGGGAAATATATATAGGGTAATAAAGATAAATGTGCAACAAGTAAGATTTTTTTTGGAGTTTAGTATGTGGCAATGTATTAATAATTGAGTCTTTTGACTTCATAGATGAGATTGATTTCAATTCTATCCTTATGAAATATTTCATTGATATGGAAGTATCCCATTAGTTTATTACTTCTCGTGTATGTGATATTATATGTTTACCTACTGTGATGATACCATATGTTTTCAAATTATAAACACTTTGAGACTAAGGTAATGTCATGCCATGAAATGTGAAGTAGATTTGATAACAATATATGGGGATGAAATGTTAAGGGATATCATTATGTTAGTTACAGATATATATGAATGGATATTGGGAATGGATTTTCAAGAATTATTTGAGTCTGATATCTTTTTTTATTCATTTAAGGCGAGTTTCAAATCATATATTTGTGGTATAAATATATTTTACAGAGATTGGAAAGTGAATTAAAGAGGATTAGGTCCCTTGGTAAGGGTGGATGGATCTATCTCATACCATATGAAAAAGTATCATTGGAATCGGTAGATGAGATAGGGATTAAATAATTTCCAACCACTATGGACAAGTTTGTTGATGTATTTCATGTTAGATTCCCGGTGTTTCCACCAAAAATATAAGTGGAGTTAATGATTGTTCTACTATCATAGAAAATTTTTATTTTTATTATATATTATCATATTGAACATAAATAATTAATGTAATTGAAGAATCATTTGGGAGAGTTTGAAATTAAAGGGTTCATCCAACTCAGTATGCCTCTATGTGTAGAAATTTTTTTAATGAAAAATTGGTCTTCATAAACTTCTTTATTTGGAAAGATTATTATAAGATTATATTTTTTAGAAAAATAATTGGTATCATCTTCCTCTCATTGAGGATATATTCTATTAAATTGAGGGAGATCAGTGGTTCCATAAAATTGATTTAACTATAATAAATCTGCAATTGTTGGATCATACGAAATTTATTATGAAAAAAAAATTATTAGAATCAGATCAGGATACTATGAGATTTTTATTATGAATTTAGCATAATAAATACTACAATAATATTTATTTTATTAATTAATAACATATTTCAATATTAACATGATTCTTTTTTCATGTGTTTATGATGATATATTAGCGTATACTAGGGAAAAGTAGATAACTAAAAACACATGTAAATAGTGTTCGGTATCTTATGGAAAAAAATTATATATCATTTTTTCGATGTATGATTTCTATATAAAATTGGTATTTTTTCTTATCATTTTAGTTTTTAATAATTTTATTTCCAACGATTGGGAAATGTTATAAGTTGTTTTCTCTTGGAATCTTATGAGGAATGACATTGAAATACACCGTATTCATCGATATATGGGAAACTATAGATATTTTTAGGTGAATTTTGGACATTTTTCATCACTAATTATATTGTAGATGAGGAAGGTAATTAATGTCCAGTTGAACATTATATGTAAAAAATCCTTTCAATGAATTATTGTTTGAAAAACATAAATATCTATTCTCACAATTATAGATTATGTATGGGGATATATACTCTCTTGTGATGCATTAGGATCATGTATTTGATGTGTTCTTGGGTATATAGATCATATTTTTTCATCTATATCATTGAAGTTACAGTTGGAGGATAAGAACAACCACAACGATGATTAAGAATTCGTTATTTTCCCACCCATTGAATAACACGAATCATTATTTTTTTAGTGAGACATTCATTTTTTGATAAATCAGAAAAGTTTTAATTATTGTTTATGAAATATAGATTATGAATCTATGTAACATATGATAAGTTAGATACATTAAATTGGATGAAATTATCTAGATGTTTACACCTTGGAAATGAAAATTGGTGTTGGATGTATTAATAAAGAAATCATATATCTAGATGGATAATGAATATTCATATCATGGGTGGATGTTGTTTTTCATAGAAGTAATGCCCATGGATTGTACCAACTAGGTTGATGACATAGTTTTTTAGTAGTGTTTTTTATTTGCTTTATCGTGTGAATGAGTCCCATAAAACTGATTCCTAATGTGTTTCTGGTGTGTTCAAAAAATAATTGTTGTGAAACCATTATAGGGATGAATCTGAATAAGAGTTATTTTTTTGGATTACATATCATATCTAGGTACCTGGGCTAATTATTAAAAAATTCATAATGCCATTCTCTATTAGAAATTGGATATTTATAAAATCATTGAAAATTTGTATAAATCATTAAAAGAACGTTTTAAGTGGATTAAAATGATATGGAAGTGTAAGAGTTTTTTTAGACGACTCACCTATCATTCAGTGAAGGTGGTGAACTATTGAATGGAGGGAATGATAAAATATTTACTAATTCACATGTTGAAGACGTAGTAGATTATAATGTATCAAATATATGTTTACTATATTTTTTATATTATATTGTTCATTCATAAGACTAAGAGTTGAGATGGAATATGGTACCATGGACTGCTGTTCCTGAGAAAACTGTTTGAAATATATTAAATATATTAAATATAATGTACACTGTTTTCCTTGAAAAGTAGAATGAATCCATAATAGATTATCATATTATAAACCTAAGGGTGTGATTGAATTTTTTGCATGGTCTTCCCCTATGCATGATATGAACATTGTTGGTGTGGGCCATTTGTGAAAGATCTGTCGTCAGTATAAAAGATAAAAATAAATTAAATACTTATTTATTTATATTTTTTGTCATAGTTACCTACTTTATCTTATAATTATATTGTTATTGAAATCTATAAGGGTTGTTAGGTGAACACCTTGATATTTTAGACAACCATTGTTGTGCCTTGTTGGTGATGATGATAGATCAAGAACAGATAATGGATTAATGTTTAAACGGAGCATGAAGATCTAATCAACAATGGGACCAAAACTATTATTTTTTATTAATTGATCTGAATATTAAATACGATTTTTTTCATTGTGATTTCAACCCTTTTTCATAACCATGGAAAATAATGCATCCATCATGTCACACCCGAACAATTAAAATTATATTATTTTATTATTTTATCTGGCATTGAAACAATCTATCGAGCTGCGGGCCAAGCATGTTTGAAATTTTTTCATTTTGTTGATGAATGAATTCTTTTCCCATGACATCATTTGGTGCATGGGCAGGGTAAGTTCAAAACTGCGAGGCTTTTCTCATGTCACCGTGTGACATGCCTCATATTCATGACAAATAAATAAAATCGATTTTAAAGAGTTATTTTAATAAATATAATAATGGTAATTATTTTTATTGTTATTATGTTCAACAACATTATTAATATAGGGTTATTGTTATTAATTAATTAAAATTAATATTCTATTAATTTTTTTTATGTATTTGAGGGTTATTAATATCATATTATGTTATTAATTTTTTTATCATTATTATTATTGATATAAATATTGTTTTTAATAATCAATTTAAAATTATTTTTATCTTATTAATATTATTATTATTATGGCTAATAATAATATTATTATCATGTTTAATATAATTATTATTAAGTTGTTATGAATAATATTACTATTATTATTAGAGTTTGTTTAAGTTCATATTATGTTCATTAATATTTTTTACTATTATGTTTTTTTATTTTATATTCCTTTCATTTAATTCTTTAGTTCTATTTTATTTATTTATTTCTTTTATTTCTTTTAATTTACTTACTCTCAAACCCTAAGCCTCCCTCCCCCTCACCTGTTCCCCTTACATGGACGACCCCCCCCCACCTTCCTCTTCTGCTAGCGATACCCCCACCAGTGAGTGCCCTCTGGTGCACCTCCCTCCCATTAGTCGCACTACTTCCCTATACTCGGCATCCCTCTAACAACACCCCTACCCTACTTGCAGGAGTCCAGCATGACATCCATCCATTCGGACGATTCTCTCACCATCCCCCACCCTCTGCCTCAGGAAAGTGGCCTTCCATAGGCAGAACACTCTTTTTCCCACTAGTAGCCCCTATTCCAAATTTTTTAGGGTTTTGGTTCATTTTTATTTGGGGATTATGTTTCGAGCGGATATGATATTAGGTTTAGCATAAATTCTTGATTCTATTGTTCATTTTAGGTATCTTGTAGTTAGATTGATGTTCAAATGAGGTTGACCAATATGTTTGTGATGTTTCGACAATGAATATAAGTGTTTCCAAATATAAGTATTAATTGATGAATTAATTTGTGTGTTTGATCAATTTAGTGTGTTATTTGATTAGTTTTCATGGTTCAAATATTGTTTTACTTAAGGTTTTATATGATTTTGATGTGTTTATTAGCGTGTTTATTTGATATGACCATTTTGATTTTGTTAAAACACGTTCTAAGCCTTTAAATGTGTTTTATAATCTTTGTCATTGGTTTCTAATGTCTTGCATGCACTGTAATTTCTTTTTTGACAAGTTATTGGTGTGCATTTGGATTTTGAAGATGTTTTTAGTGGGTGTTGTGTTCAAATTCTTATGATACCTATTATAGTTGTTTCATAAAATTTTAATGTGGTTTATTAAATATTTCAATGGGAGTTTTGTTTTAAATTAAGGTGCGGTCTTAAATGTATTAAAAATGGTGTTTTAACTTTTCATTAAAATTGTGGGATGAAATGTGTGAGTAGTTTATCTCTTATGGATATGCGCTTGATAAACCTTCTTATTGTAGATGAATATTTTGGTTTATGTGATTGATTCTTGTGATATAATAAATTCTTTTGTCATTAGAACAAACCCTTATGTGTTATTTTGAAACGTTTTGTATATTTTTAAGTGTTTATGTGTTTTATTGAATTATTTCTATGCCATGTTGAACTTTGTTTTATGGTTTCTAGTTGCGGGTGTCAATAATGATGGAATTTGAATGCATAAGGTATGACATATATATATATAAATTCCATCTTTGTACATATCTTCTCATGTCATGGGGAAAATGTGCAAAGCAGATTGGGGTATTTATATATGTGTTCGTAAATACATGTGCAAGGAAGTGCACAGGGTCGGTTCAAGTGGTCATCGACAAATAGAAACCTATTTCTGGTAGGTCCCTTATGCCTATTCCTATAATATGAATTTCATAATTTCTTTCTTGTTTTAAATTTTTTTTCCTCATGTATGCTCTATACACCAGCACTAAAATGTGTTTGCGGTTGCTTGAAATAATTTTGCCTTGTTTTGGAAGATGTAATGAATTTATAACACTCATTAGTCATAAGTTACATTCCTTGAAAATTTATTTCCATAGTGGTTTTGAATTGGTAATGTTTATTTCCAAAGGTGTTTTGCCTTTTGGCCGGTTAATTAAAAAAATAGTTCCCTTTATGTAATTAAGCATGTTTTTCATCTTAAGAATTATTTATGAAAGAAAAACCTCTCTTGAGGTACGACCACTTTGGTTTTAGAAGAAAAATGATTATTATGTTGAATGTGTTATTATGTTCTTAATTTGATGCTTATGTCTTATGTGATGTAAAAGAGGGCGGATTTCACTTAAGGAGTGAGAAAGGTGGTGAGAGGTTTAATGGATATTAGATGATGAATGTGTTATGTACGTATATGATTTCATGATAATGAAAACTTACCACGATTCGAAATAGAGCACAATGGGAAACCTAGGTATCTAGGCGGGTTACCAGGACTAGTAAGCGTGATGACACGATAGGGTTTCGTCTCAGTATGTCTAGTAGGATTGATGCAACAACCCTAAATAAAAATATAAATTTCTGAGGGTCGTGGTCATCTATGCCACATTTTTTGAGGGTCGTGGTCTTCTGAGACATGTTTTTGGAACACCATATTTTAATCCAAACTACTTACTTTTCATTTTGAATCATTAATTCATGATTGGAACTTATTTCTAAAATTTAGTATGAGTGAAATTATTTACATGAAAATGAAAAATCATTACTTTAATTTGAAATGAAAAAAAAATTATTTTAGTATATATTATTTTCAAACGGGCACAACTGGATTTATTACTAAAGGGGCATAGGATGGGGTTATATTTTGGGATTCCTTTTGATCATCTCTGTTCTCACATGTACTTTACTTTTTAGTTGTAGGTTTTAGTCTTGGATCACTTTTGGGGAGCGAGTGTAGTGTATGTTCCGTGGTGACCAATGGGGTCACCTGAGGTATGTCACATTTATTTCCACTGCCAATGTGCGTGGTTTGTTCCAATTATTTATTTTCATGTTAATTTATGATTACTTATTCTTGTTATGGGATAAATCAATCCCAACTGGTTTATTTTGATTCGCATCTCTAGTTTCTAGCCTGTGGGGATCAGTAATGCCCTTCAGGTCACGTCTCCTACCTGTTCGAATGACCGGTTCAGTGTTGACTCTGGTAGGTTCATAAAGAAATGGTATCACGGTAGACCCTTTTTATTTGGGGTGTCACGTAGCATGGTGATTAGGTGTTTCGGGACTCAAGAGGTAGGAGCAGGAAGGACATTAGGAACCATTGTCTGACCCAAGTATCGAGTTTCTAGGGGTAGTCCGGGATTTGAATTTTCTTCATTGGCTTGGTCTGTGGGGACGAGGGATGACCAAGGAAATGAGCCAGTGATATGCGGTGGACATGAACGAAGTATTGACCCATGTACATTCCAATTACACTATTCAACGTGCTAACATTGGTTGATGCTTTCCTAGAGCATGGCATGCTAATCCATGTTGTAGGTTTTGAATGACCACTAGTTCCTTATTTTGGAATTTTTGATGTGAGTTAGGTTTGACCGTCATTTTGGATGGTGTGAGTGGATCTCAAAACTGATAATGGATTTTATTAAAAACGTGTTTTCAAAATATAATGTGGTTCTTTGAGTTACAAAATGGTTTTTAAATGGAAATTTTTTTCAAATTTGTGAATGTGATAGCTGTAATTATAAATGACATTTTAAAATTGGTTGATAATATGTACTTTTTGTTGAATGATCTGTATTGAAAATGGGATGTGATTCGAATTCACACTTTGAATTCCTATGATGGAACACATATATTGATGTACTCTTGGGATACAGGGATAATTGGTGGTATGTGTGGATGGGTGAATGAGCTAGAACAAGGGTACATTTATATATGAGACTTTATGGGATACCAATGGGGGGTACTTAAGTTGTTTTTTTAGGAAAAATGTTTTTCAAAAGGGTTATTTAAATTTTTTTAATGGTAAGTCAATGTTTAGTGTTCTCTTTTCATGTTTTCATTCTTTTTCCTGGGATCTTGGATTTTACATATTGAATTTTGGTTCGAATAGTGATTTGACTTTGCGCTTTTGTTTGTGATTGAGGTGGGTAATTTTGATTTATGCAGACTTTTTAATACAAAAATGTGCCACTTGTTTATGAGTATGCTACCAATAAAAGTCCCAGAGGATACTAGTGAGTCTCTCATATTTTTTTGTTCTACCCAGACTCTTAGCGGAGTAGTGGAATTGAAATTTTTTCATTTGTTGTCCATCATCTATAGTGACAATTATCTATAGAAGGTAGTAGACAAGATTGGGGAAATCGTTGTTGTGTTCAGGTTATTGGAAACTCCAAAATCAATGAACGTCTGTGATGGTTTGAGTTCATTTGAGGGTTCAAATTTGAATTAGTGTGGGTGGAAATCCCAACGTTGATGCATGATGGGATGTCATGGAAGGTGCATAAGACCACTCTGGTCCGATGGTTTATACTTGATGAAGTGATGGTGAGGAAAGTTGCATGGATCATGAGTGTCTAATAAAGCTGAAAGACAGTAAAGGCATATGTCAGGCATTTTTATGGGGTGATTTCCTATTCTCCAGATGTAGAATCATGGAATCATTTAATGTTCCCTTGAGTGGGGACTTTGTCCAGGGTTCCAGGACTGATTCGTTATGGGGTTCAGAAAGGTTCCCCTTCCTACGAGGAGATCAAACTGGAGAAACCTCTCTCATAAAAGTCTTCTGGTCAATTCCTGTAACACCCCAGGTAAATAAAGAATATGAAATCTTTATATTTATCCATATTTGTGAATAAAATATTAACATTACTTTAAAGGGGATGCTATGCTCGATGGTGTACCCAATACGCAACAATGAGTATCATGGGAATCTTACGTTGCACTCTAATAACAAAATAATATTATTTTAAATGATAGTTAACGCATAGCCGTTGTAATGGCGGGAATGAACAGAACTAACTACAAAATTACTATATATGTTTGTCAAATATTTTTACTCTTTAATATAAATGTTATAGGATTATCAATGAAAATGAATCCAGTTTTTAAGCGTAAACATTCTAATATTCTTTAAAAGGTCGATTAACTGCCTTTTGATGGAGAACCCCTTTTAAATACACTTTTTGAAAATTTTATAAGCTATATTTTTCAAAATAAACATATTATTTATTTCTGGGACATTGAAATTTACCTTCAGTTAATTATTGGTATTTTTCTGACAATGTTCATTTTCAATGAATAGTTAAAAATACTGCACTTTACATCAAAACTTCTTTTTCATATAATTTAATTATATTGTTATATTATCTTTTTAATATGTTTTAAAGTATAATTAGAATATATTTTTACCATTTAATTAAATTATGGTCATTGGGAATAATTTTACTTTGGAATTAGGCATAAACAAGTGCAAAACTTTTCATAAATATTGTTTCTAAAAAACCCGATATTTGTTTTGACAACGGAAAGTTTTTTTTAAATTAATTATTGAAATTTATGTGTTTGGAATTAGTTAAAATGAATTACATATTTGGAATGAGAAGGTCCAAATTATGTAATTAAGACTCTTTTGTTTTTGGACATTATGAATAGTAACGATGGTAATTATCTTTAATTCTCTTGATTAATGAGTAATCGGGTAGTTAATGATAATAAGATAATATCATAATAATAAAAAATGACCAGAAAATGTGTTCTAAGGCTACTGTTTGTCTCCTGGCCGACCATGGGATGCCATTTTCCATACTTGGGGGCCCCATGGAATCACTTTTGTGAGAAAGTGACTTTTTATCTTTTTATTTTTAAAGAATGTTAAATGTAACAAAGAATGTATCACCTAAGACCTACACATGTCCAAAACATATTGGATGGGTGGATTTAGAACCCTTATCACCTTATCCTCGAAACACATCAATTTGGGACCATTAAAACAAGAAACTCATTTGAAAATAAAGTTACATTTTATACCCTTCAAAGAGTGCCCTTCTCCCCTCTTATAAGAGGCCCCCACCTCTACCTCATTACCCACACTTCCAAAGCCTTTGGCTCTGCCAACCCCAGCCCATTTTGTCTCACCACATCCCTCTTTAACTCCTTCAAGACTCACTTTGGGCATAATCCTTTCCAAGGAAGCCTTTGATCTCAAATCAAAGGAAGTTACCTGATTTTAAGGTAATGTCTTCGCTTGAGTCCTTTTGTTTTGTTTTGCTTCTCCAACCCTCTAAACTATTTTTATTCTATTATTTTGAAACAAATAAAGTATCTTAAATATACTTGGATGTTTTTATATGAAGTATTATAGCTACACTTACACACACCTACATATAATGGTTAAAGAACATACTGTTTCTATCGATGACGAATTTCCTCCTCCCGAAACGATGATTGTTCAACATTATTCTAACACCTTCAAAGGTGGCCATTAAAATGACACTATATTTATATATTATATCTAATATGTTTATGTTTTACTAAATCTTCCGTATTTTTCATTTATGGCATACCTTTATGGTTTCCATTATAGGTAAACACGATATCTTTATTTAAGGAAGTGCGGACTACTGCCCCCTCAAAGTGATTTGATTCGTTAATACCATATGTGGAACATATAAAGGATATATTTAATGATATTATATATGATACCATACTATAATTAAAATACTATTATGTATCATTATGTTTTAATTCCATTAAATATGAAATAGAAATGGAAGTAGCGTTCATGCGTACGTACGGCTTACCGTCTCCATGAACGGTGCATTTCATTTCTTAACTCTAAATGTTATGTAATATTATAAATGAATGAATATACTGGATATATATGATATATGCATCATGAATACAATTCTGGATATAATGAACCTTTGACCACACGAACAACATGTAATTGTAAGAAGTCCACTTTCGACTTAAGAACCAAATATCGACAAAAGTAACATTATTAACTTAAATGATTACATAATGTTTATGACATGGTAATAAGTGATATAAAAGGAATAATGAACTTGAAAAAGGTTCTTAAGGAAGTATAAATTAACTCAAGTTTATTATTCTGGAGATTAAAGAACGATCGAGTCAAGTCAGACCCAATGTAAGGGATCCTACTCGTATTATTCTTTTTTATGTACACTCTTCTATGTCAATCCTTTTAAAGCTCATCTTTCTTGTTATTGGGATGTTATTTAATATTACTCTTACTGTAGTTTTTATGTTCATCTGATGATAGACCCTATTCTCTCTCATCAATCCATTTTGGATGTTTTGAGTGGCGTCGTTAGGCTGCCGAATTTCCGTAAGAGATTTAACCTCTCTCTTTATTTTTAAGTACTCTCCTTTATGTCACTTATTTTAAGCTCCACTTTGTTATGTTGGGGGATGTTATTTTATATTCCACTTTCTGTAAACTTTATGTTAATATGATGAGAGACACTATTTGATCTCATCAATCCATTTTTGTTGCACCATTAGGCTGCCAAGTTTTCGTAAGGGATTTTTCATCTCACTCTTATTCCCGTGAGATTTATACTACATTTGCCAAAATTTCATTTGAGTGGTGTATGTACTTCCCATTAATTTAATAATTTTTTATAATACTTTCATTTATGATTATTTACATCAATGTTGTATTGTCCTTCTTTCATGGGGTGCATGTCTCGAAAGATACCCATGTCGGTAAGGGAACCTTTCACCCTCCTCTTTTTAAAAGACTTATTTTGTTTGGTCTTTTAATTTACAAATTGTTATGTTGGGATATGTTCTAATATATCCTTATTGATGTAAATTTTATGTCCATGTGATGATATACCCTTTTTATCTCTCATCAACTCATTTTCCGAATTTTGAAGTGATGCCATTAGGCTATCGAATTTCTGCAAGGGAACTTCTTAACCCAATTTTGATTCTTTAGGATAAACTTGTACTCTTTGAATATGTCGTTATATAAATATGTGTGAATAACAACTGATTGTTTTGCAATTAATATCCACTTATATTTGGTGTATTTGTTTGTCAAACATAATTATGTAATTGATTTATCCTTAATCCAAGGATACCGTCTTTGTAAGGGACTTCGTCTCAATCTCCTTTCATTGAGGCATATTTCGTTTTATACACAACATTCTTTTATACGGTGTAGAAATCCCTTTGAATTTTACTTTTATTCAAAAGGAATATTTTTCTACGAAGCGTTTTACTAAATGACAAAAAGGAATTTTTTTTACGTATGCGGTGACAACGACCTTTTCCTCCGCCGTGAGTATTATTAGTTCTTTGGCTTCCTCAACAAGTTGTAATGTTTTTTTAAAATGAAATAAATACCATATACTCTTTTATGTATTTTTGGTATTGAAAATGGTTTTTATAATGGATTTTTATGTCAATATATTTATGTGATATATTATGATCAGAATGTGGAAATGTTTTCTTTCCATTATGTTTATTTTATGTCTTATGATTTTATAATGGTACTTGGATATTTAACAGGTGGTTACGTGATAAACCATATGATGGGTGGTGCCGTGAATTCCAGGATGGGTGGTTACATTATAACCTCCAATTCATTAGGTATAAAAGTCGGCCGTATGGCTATTCCATTAAGTATGTATGGATGTTGGCCGAATGGCTATTCCATTATGTGATATGTGTCGAAGTCGACATTATGGTTATTCCACTTAAGTATGTTAATGTCCCAAGTTACCTTTATATGTTATTTGATCTTTATATGGGTTTTATGGTAATCTTTTGGTTACAAAAGGGTAAGTAATGAACTTTTAATCGGTGAAGGGTTTTTACTACTTTGAAAAGGTGAAAAGTTTTACTTTGATAAAGTATACATGGTTAGTTGTTGTTTTTAAAAAACTAACAGTTTTCCTTCTTTCTGTATCCTTTACTGGACTTTTTATTCTCATCCCAAGTTTTTGAAATGTTTTTCACAGGTCAAGGGAAGGGTATATGATATGATGATAGTGTCAAGGATGTGTCAAGAAAGAATCCATGTTTTATTTTAAATATGTTTCCATTGATGGGAAAAATGAATACTATCTTTTATGTAACCACTTTGTTTAAATGTGGAATGTAATGAATGTTTTATGATCTAATTCTGTAAAACTCTAAACCTGAAAAGATCCTAAATGTGTAATCTTGTAATTACTCAAGATTAAGTAAGGTTTAAGGCTGGGGCCTTATAATTCCATATTCTCTTAGTTCTGCCACACTCTTGTTTGGTTCAAGTGTGATCGTTTTGGGGGATTTAAGTCACCTTCCAAACATCCTATGATGGCTTGTCGTTGGAGTAACCATTTGGTGAACATAGAGGGGTTCCTATAGTGACATCATCATAAGGAGTCTCGATTGGAGTATGTTAGCTCCGGACTGCGAGGAAGAAGATTCTTCATGATATCAGAGCTCCAACCATAGGTCTAGGAGTGAATCTATTCACACAGTCATGAATCATTAGGTGTGGGAAACCTTGGTCTAACTTTTTTCATCAGTGCTAAATTAATTAATTTTTTATTTCTTTAATTGTAGGTTCCTCGTCTATGATGGTTCTGTTTTGCTGTAAGAGAATCATATGTCTCTTTTTCGTGTTTTGGTATTTGTTATTTGAATACCCCACCTTGGTTGTAAAAAAGGCGTTGTGATCTTGTTTTCATGTAAATCAATTAGTTGTGCCTCCTCAAATATGAGATTTGGAGTTGTCTCTTTATGGCTGTGAGTCTCATGATTATTGTCTCTCTTGTGTGGCTAGCTTGTTTAGTGACTCATTCTTGTTTTAGGATGTTCTCATTTTGGAGATGCATGCATCTTGGAAAATAATGAATAGGGGTTTTGGCCGCCATTCTATTTGGGGTCTTTCATCAGGGACCCCATGGGGTGGAGGGTTGGTTGATGCGGAGAGTTTGTGGGTCGGTTTCTAATGGGTTTCTCATATTGGTCTTTGTAAATTGGATTAATCCCGTCTATTCTTAGATAGTGTGGAGACCATTAATGGATCTTGTTGTGCCTTTTTCGAGAGTTGGTGTTGGGGTATTTGTACATTGGTTTGCATCAGTATTTTTAGAAGTTACCCTATGGTGAGAGTCCCAATGTTGGAAATGGTAGTCTGGTTCTTGTGGTTGGGAAAAACCACCACATTTCTAGATGGATCTTATCATAGCAGTTTTCCATAGAGCCCAACGGGTGCGACTCATGGAGTGAAAAGTCACACCGAGTTCATGTTTTTTTGGTCTCGTTCTGTCTCGAACTCGAGTTTGATCACTCGTTTGGCTGGGTAACTTTCTGGGGGAAAAACATTTAATGGTGGGGAGAATTTTCACAGCTGAACTTTTAAAACAATATTATTATATTTTTTTATCATGCATTGAAACTTTTTATCGATTTGGGGGCCAAGCATGTTTGAAATTTATTCATTTGGTTGATGAACGAATGCTTTGACCTTGACAGTGTCTGGTGCATGGGCAGGGCATGGTAAAATTCACGTGGCATTGCTGGGGTAACCATGCGGCCTTCCTCATGTTTAATACAAATAAATAAAATTATATTTAACAATGTAGTTTAATAATTATAATAATGTAAATTATTATTATTATTGTTATGTTTACCATGATTATTAATACACTGTTATTATTATTATGTAATTATTATTAACATTCTATTAATTTTGATATGTATATTAGGTTTATTAATATCATATTAAGATTTAAAATTTTTATTATGAATATTATTAAAAATATAAATATTGTTCTTATTAATCTATTTTTATTTATTTTTAACTTATTATTATTATTATTATGGTTATAATATTATTATTATCAAGATTATTATAATTATTATTAATTAGTTATGAACAATATTGTTAATATTATTAGAGTTTATTAAAATGCATATTATTTTCATTATTATTTATTAATATTTTATTTATTTATTTTATAATCTTTTCATTTAAATCCTTAGTTATAATTTATTTATTTGTTTTTTTATTTTGTATTTTTTCTCTCAAACCCTATGCCTCCCTCACCCTCCACTTTCCCCATACACTGCCGTCTCCCCCCCCACCTTCCTCTCCCACTCGCACTACCCCCACCTGTGAGGTCCCTCCTGTGTGCATCCCTCCCTTCAGTCATGCTACCTCTATCTGGTTAGCATCCCTCCGACGACACCCCTACCATGCTCATGGCAGTCTGGTGCGACGTACCACCTTTCAGCTGGTTCAATCTCCATCACCCCTCCCTTCGGAAAGTTCCACTCCCTCCGGTGAGTGGCCTTCCTTCGGCCGAACCCTTTTTTTCCCTCCGGTATCCCCTTTTCCCTCTTAGTTATGGTTTTGGTTCATTTGTATTTGGGGTTTAGGTATCGAGCAGGTATGATATTGGGTTTAGCATTAATTCTTGATACTTTTATACTCTGTTGTTTATTTTATGTCCCTTGAAGTTTGATTGACGTGCGACCGATTTTTCGTACTGAGTTTGCGATGTTTTTACACCAAAAGTTAGTGTTTCCGCATAAAATAATTATTTGATGAATTAATTTGTGTGTTTTATAAATTATTTTGTTATTTCATTAGATTTCATGTTGTGAACATAGTTTCACTTAAGGATTCATATGATTTCGATGTGTTTAATAGAATATTTATTTTATATGAGTGTTATGATTTTTTTGAAAACCCATTCTATTCCTTTTTTTTGTTTTATAAATTTTTCGTATGTTTATTATGTCGTGCAAGAACTGTAAATTCAGTTTTGTCTTGTGATTGTTTTGTTTTTGGATTTAGAGGATTTTCTTGAGTGGGCAACGTGTTCAAGGCCTTGTGTTACCTAATGGTGTTGTTTCATAAAAAATTTAAGTGGTTTATTAAATTGTTAAATGGGAATTTGGTTTGAAATTGATGTGTGGTCTCAAATGGTTTAAAAATGGGGTTTTCACTTTTCTTTAAAATGGTGGGTTGAAATGTGTGAGTAGTTTATCTCTTGTAGATATTCCCTTGTTTAACCCTCTTATTGGAGATGACAATTATGGTTTATGCGATTGATTCTGGTGTTATAATAAATGGGTGTGTCATTAGAAAAAACCTTTATGTGTTATTTTAAAACGATTTGTAGATTTTTATGTGTTTAGGTGTTTTATTGAATTATTTGTATTGAATATTGAACTCTTTTCATGGTTTCAAGTTTTAATTGTCATGAACGCCTGCAAGTGCATGCATAAGGTATGACATATATATATATAAATACCCACTTTATAAACATTCCCTCATGGCGCGGGGGAATATGTGCAATGTACCTAGGGTTATTTATATATGTGTGAATAAATGCATGTGCATTGAAGTGTGGAGGGTCGGTTAGAGTGGACATCGAAAAATTGCGACATGTTTTATGTAGGTTCCTTATTCTTATGCCTTAATTTTGAATTTAATTATTCCATACTTATTTTAAAAATATGTTTCTCATGTATGCTATATAGTCCTACAATAAAATTTGGTTGTAGTTTCTAGAAATGATTATGCCTTGTTTTGGAAATTGATATATATTTTTAACTCTCATTAGTCTTAAGATACATTCCTTTAAAATTGATTTCCTAAGTTGTTTTTAATTGGTATTGTGAATTTCCAAAGGTTTATGGACTTTTTCTAGGATAATTGTAAAAAGTGTTCCGTTTATGTTATTATGCTTGTTTAGCATCTTAGGAATGCTTTATGAAAATGTGAAACCAGTCTTGAGGCACACCCCATTTAGTTTTAGAAGAAAAAGGGTTTCTAATTTGAATGTGTTATTATTTATCTCATTTTATGCTTATGAATTATGTGACATGAAAGAGGGGGGAATTATCTTATGGAGGGAGATCGGTGGTGAGAGGCTCAAAGGGTTTTAGATAAAGAAATTGTTATGTTTGTTGGATAAATAAAAATCACCTCCATTTAAAATAGGGCACAATGGGAATCCCGGGTATCTAAAATGGTGACTAGGACTAGTACGTTAGATGACACAACATGGGTTCATGCCAGTTCATCGATTATGATTGACGCAACAACACTAACTAAATATATTGAATTTATGAGGGTCGTGTTCTTTTAAGCCACGTTTTATGACGGTTGAGGTTTCTAAGCCAGGTTTGACAGAGGTACGAGGTCTATAGGGTCCCACATAGGCTATATCACTATAGGGATTACCAATGGTTCTCATTTACGACATGCTGCTTGTGATGTAATTCTCATTTCAGTAGTTTCATACTTGATATCTTTTTTGTGAAAACCATATTTTAATCCAAACTAGTTTTTTTCATTTTGAAATGTTAACGGATGCATGGAACCTATTTTGAAAATGTAGTGGGAGTGAAATACATTACATTAAAATGCAAACTCATTACTTGAATTTGAATGTCAGGAAAACATTATTTTATTATATATTATTTTCAAACTGGCATGATTGGATTTCTTACTAAAGGCAGGGGCATACGACGTGGTTATATATTTTCATTCCTTCTGACAATCCCGGTGCTCACACCTACATTAATTTTTAGCTTCAAGATTATTTCTTGGATCACTTTTGGGGAGAGAGTGTATTTTACGTTCCATGGTGTCCCACAAGGTCACATGAGGTATGTCACCTTACTTCGTTTATTTTTTTTTTCTGCTACCGTGTTGCTCGGTTTGTTTTCCTTTATTTATTTTCTTGTTCAGTTTATGAGTTTTTATATTTGTTATGGGCCAAATAATTCTCAACGAGTTAATTTTGGTGCCCGAAACTAGTTTCCAGCCCATGGGGATCAGGAATGCTCTTTGGGTTATTTCATGGAGTTGCTAGGGTGATCGGTTCAGGGTTGAATCGGGTTGGTTCGAGACACATCCCATTAACAAAATTGATACATGTATCATCAGTAGAATTTATTTTATGGAGTTATAATTTAATTCATTGATTTATCTCAAATATTTCATCATTTTTATGAAAAAATTAAATCCATGTTAAGAACAAAAATTCTTTATTACTCACTTTTATGAATTTTTTTTTGACCCTTTCATAACACATTCATCACATCAATTTTCTATTGGTCAATGGTTCGGTGAATACAATATATTAGATCATTTCACGCCCATAAGACAGTGAAATGGATAAATACCATGTGTATCATATGCGATCATTGTTGAAGTAGAGTTTTGATGATGGTGGTGAATGATCAGAGTAAGATAAAATATATTTTAATTTCATGTTCTTACCGATTTTGGTGAATGATGATTGTTTTTTTCGTCATATCATCTTATGAGCTGATTAGGATCCCATAATCCCATGACACGTAAAATCAAGGCCAAAGAAAACCCCAATATTTATGTTTTTTAAATGGAGACCACTCTAGGGAAGCCCAATATGGTGAAAAAGAAGAATTATAAATCATGTGCATGCTGGTGTATTTTTCAGGTAATACATAGTGTGGGCCCCATTGCATCAGTGCTAGGGTTCTGACGGAATGTTAAATATCAAAAACCATGTTAGTTAGTCACATACCATGTAACCACTATTAAGAGACTCCATGAGTATGTTTGGTAAGACATAGACACAATCAAAAGTACATGACCATATATAACGTTTGGTAGTTTGACATGGACTCAACATGGTGTACATAAGCCAATATATGGACATTACCAGCACACACATACCCAGCTAGGTGACATGGTCTGGATTCCACGTGTCTTTGTAAATCATGTAATTATTCTACAATACATGTATATGGTGGAATATATTTCATATGAGGCACTTCCATTGGGTCATACATGTGGATAACTTGAAGCATTGTGTAAATCCATTACGAGTTTTTATAGATCTTCATTTGCATAGATTTTAATAGTCTGGCCTATGTGTGTTCCCGTATTCATTTTGTTCATGGATATAGTAAGTTATTACAATATCCTTGCAATATTTTGATCCTTCCAAGTGGCTAAGTCTTAGATAGAGTTTTGGTGTCCCTCTGTTAGACAAGAGTGTGATTCTCTATCATCTCTTGGTACCTACGTAGGGTTTGTGGAAGCATTATAACATACCTATGTATTTCATTGTTCCTCCATCATGTAATATGTATTATTAGGGTTTTTGTAATCATGTTCATATGAATCCTTTTGTAGAGCGATGATTTATATAAGGTTTTTGGTTTCCCCTAGTAGTTCTGAATGTGATCCTACATGTGATTTTCACACATCATTCATGGCTTCTAAAGAAGATAATCCATTTTAATGTGTCTTATATGGACAGAGAGAAGGTAGAAAATTGGTTTATATTTTCATAATGAGGTTCCTAATAAGACTATGAATTTAAATTTTTCCTCACCCATGGCGAAATATTGACTCTATATAGTTTGCAGTTTGTCTTTTATTTTTCCCCAATTACATATTCAATACATAAGATCCATACTCTATTGAAGGATCATATATATCTGAATGAATTAGTTATGTGTTTTTCAATTTTTTGTGTCGTGTGTGATGGGATATTTGTGAATGTGTATTGGTAATTTTGGATAATTCCTCCAATTTTTAGTATAAGACTACTCAGTTCTAGTTATCAGGCCCTGATCTATTGTAGGTGGGTTTATGACTCTAACAATTTGGACATTGGGTTGTAGGTTAGTTTCATTGTGGTATCAAATGGGGTGAGTTCTACCTTAGGATCAGTGTCGGTGATGTTGGTTTGTGGAAAAGGTGTTTACAGTTTCATGTTCATCAATCATGACAGGGACAACAGTGTTGGTCCAGCAGCTAATGTATCTATACATGTAAGATTTTATCAAAAACATGTTAACAAGGAACATATAAAAATTATTTGTAGGGAAATATTTTTATTCATGGAATATGGAAGAATGATTTTTTTCATGTCCTTCCTTTGTTAGATCCTCAAATATAATCTTTTGATCATGGTACATATTGTATTATTTGTTGATTCCACACTATGGATAACCATCTAGGATTAAACTACATTATCATGAGAATCATCCACCTAGTCACGAGGCATCAGTATAGGGGAACATAACAAAGATACCACATTTTGGTGGACTACCAACTATACAAAAACTCTTTGAGTATCATCTACAGTTGTAAGTACCAACTAAAGATTCAGGTAGGTTGAGTGTGATTCAAAATTTTCGAAGGTACTGTGCTCCTAGAATTAAAGGTGAGGTTGACCCCAGGTTCCCTACAGACTAGATAGAGGCTGTCACTCTCATTTTCCACCTAATGTGGACTGTTTCAGATCATATAGTGGTCCTCATGGAGATTATTCTTCAAGGATTTGTTAGAAAATGGTCGATATGAGTCACTTAGACACATGATGAGACACCTCAATCCAAGTCATACATATAGTGTCTCATCATAGAGGAGCTCAATGTGGCCCTATTACGAACAATATGCATACCATACCTTTTTCATATATAATATGGTATTATGAATATAGAAGAGTATTCAATGGGGGTATTCTAATACCTTTTTCTACTCATACGAAATGTTGTAGGATTAGTTGTTCATAGATCAGAGAATTGAGTATGTATTGCTATAGGACACCAGGGCTTCAATGTTGTCTTTTTAAATTCACTCCTTCTATGGTGGGAATAAGATACCCTTTGGGTGAAATAATGTCTGGTAGGGAATACACATGTAGTGGGAGAAAACATGGAAAAACCATTGATGATAAAATGAATTATTGTATTTGATGAAACTCATAGGGATCCATGTATGTTAGAATCTTCCTTATGTGCTCCTACGGTTGTTTTTTAGATGTTAATGGATCTTATGGTGGCTTGAGTCATCCATGGGAGATGTGGTGTTTCAACAATGATAGACCTCGATATATCTCTTGGGAGTTTATGAACCATCACGATAATGATTGTGAGATGGTCTTGAAACCACTTTGGATGAGATAGAGGAAGTATAAAGGTGGTATTTAGGGATGTAAGCATGTCAGAGGGGTTGGTAGGCTGTTAAAATACCCTAATATTTTCAACCTATTACCACTACAATGAACTTTTGACCTATGCTCAGATCATAGATCTAGTGGATAGAGATGAGGGAAGATGCATTCTATGGAGGCCAATAATCCTGACAATCCAGTAGAGTTACAAGGTATGATCTATTTCAATTTTTGTTAGCTATAGTATCCTTTGACATTGGAGTGAGTCATTAAATATTTTCCACTTACCTGGGTCAATACATATGGATTATGGATGATTCATTGGTTATACCATTATTGATAGAGACTCTAATAGGCCATAAAACAATGATTTCACACTAATGTCAAAAGTGTGATATGATTCTATTTGAGGAAATTATTTTATGGGATAAATTCATTATAAAAATAAAGAATTATGAAGTCATCTTATGTATGGAAATTTTTTCTATATTTTTTTCACAGATTCAATGTTTTATACGGAGGATGTGATGTGACCAGAATGAAGGGATGAGTTTTTCAATGTGGGTGAAAAAGAGTCCATAGTAGAATTGAATGGGGTATGTAATAGGATATTGCAGAAAATTTCTTTCATTTAAATTTTCATGACTATTGGGTGAGTGGATTTTTGGGCTGTTAGTTTACTATATTGGAGGTGGAGTATAAGGAAGTATTTCTTGAGGACATAATAGGTTTACGTCCCTACAACGATACATGAATTTTTTCTCATTATCATATTAGTAAGGAATAAACATCTACACTATCATATCAGATGGATCCCTAAGAGCTTCATGTCATTAGTGAATACAAATCATACTTAGAAGGGAAGGGATTTGTGAGACCCATCATTTCCCCCTTGGTTTTACTAGTGTTATTCACAAAGAAGACAGTTTGGTGAATGAGGATATGTGTGGTTTATTAGACATCCAATCAGGTGATTGTAAAGAAACATTTTCTACATCTTGGTGTCTATGGACTATTTTGGAAGTGATAAAAGGAATCATTGTTTTATAACATTGACCTCATATCATGATATCACCATTTATGAGTACAATATTAAAAAATCATTTAATACTCTCTATCAAATGAGGATAGCACGAGAATCTTCTGGATGTTATAGGATACTCTCTAAGAGAATCATATTTATGAGAATATATCAATGTGAAAGGTTTTGATCCCATAATTATAAATTATTAGATAACTCATCTAAAAGGCTGGAGTAGTAGTTAACCCAAAAAATGTTGGGTTAGTACTTTAATGGGATACACCAAAGTCTGTTACTGAGGTGCATAGTTTCATTGGGTATGAATGGAACTATCAGAGGTTTCATCCAAACTTCTACTGAGTGGAATCATCGTTAACCACTTTAAATCAGAAGGGGAAGATTTTTTTTGTTAGAATGGTGACAATAGGGATTTTTAGAGCTGAGAGAGATGTTTAATTGAGATACCATCATGAGATTTCCAGAGGTGGATGTTTAGTATGTGGTGTTATAAAATGAATCAGATGTTTTATGATGTATAGGAATGTTTTTATTTCCTATTGTTCATTCGACTTGAGACCACATGAATTATACTATATCACATAAAACCATGACATAACTATTGTATTCATTGTATTGAATATGTGGATAAAATACAGGATGGATGAGTAGTTTATTGTTTATTCTGGCTGCAAGAGTCTCAAGTATATTAGTTCATAGAAGGAACATATCATTATGTAGATGTGATGGATTTATTTCTTCCATGACTACAAATTTGATATTGTTTACTATTCATGGAAGGGAATTTGTTGGAAGAATCTACCTGTATGAGATCTTTTTCTAAATTTATTTTTGAGGCATTAATTTAGTTGTCCCTATTTTAGATTTCCTTTTTCAAAATGAATAGTGATTCATATTTAAAGACGATGGTTGTTACCCACACACATATATTGTTTGTTTGGTATTCAATGCAAGGATATACCAACTATGAGACATTATATATTGTGGTACCAATAGTAAAAAATTATGATGGGTATTTTCAAGGTGGGGAGAATTATATCATTTTTAGGTAACGATTAGTGTACTTTTGATGTTGTCAGTGGAGGTGTTGTGGGAGTGTCATATATCACCATTCGTGGTATATATTGGTGACTAATTAATGTACTAGGACCACTGACATCAGGATTTGTGGCCATACATAAAATATGTGAGTTTCCATGTTTGACTCCTAATGCCTCGAATATCAAGAGGTTAAGGAAAATTACCAAAATCTTGAAGTTTCAAACAAACCAATTAATGTTCAAGAGTGCATGTGTGGTGGTATTTCTATAGAAGTATTGATGAACCTACCATGTATTCTAAGGGGAAATAATTACATATTGTTTATCATTGAACATCTCACTAATTAATCACACTTCTAAGACATTCAAGAGTAGAGTTCATTAGAGTTGATTAGGAACTACTTCACGAAGGAGATAGTCGGACACCCAAGTGTTCCCTTTATGATCGATTTGGACCATGATGATCAATAAAAATATCAATTATGGAGGGGATTTCCAGTGGATTCCAAGACTCTATTATGATTGAGCATAATGTTTCACTCCCATAGATGATGGTTAGATAAAGAAGACAATCTAGATCTTATAGAATGTGTTGTGTGATTTCATGTTGGACATCAAATATAGTTTCTTGGTTAATCTAATCTTTGGGAGATTTTTATAACAACAACACCTACAATTACAACAATTCTGTGGAAACATTCGAGGAATTTTTTTGGTGAACCACTAGGTGAGCACCTTTCTATATTGTTCAAGACATTTTTGGACTCATTGGATTGGATATTATATAAGAAATAATAGATAATATTAAAATCAACCCTGAGTGAATGGGGACTACACAGAGTCTTCATATGTATTATGTTGTCTGATGATAGAGTCCTTTGGAGTTAATGAAAGTGAACTTGTGTTCCTGAGAGTCTCACCTCAATATAGATTGTGGTATTTTGATAATATAGAATGATATTTTTCATATTCATTGTCCCTTCCAGATATTGTGTACAGCTAATGATGTGGAATATCGGTTAGCACTACAACCAATGTTGGACCATGTAAAAAACTTCTTTCACTTGTCATATCTGAGGTGTTGTAGAAACAAACTGTCACACATATCAACAGTGGAGATCTATACATTGAGGATGAATCTACCATTGTATAGTACCTAGTATAGATCAATAATAAGTAAGAGTGGATCCTTTGTTGGATATAAATATTTCTTATGCATGTGCAGTTGATACATGCCAATATTTAGAAGAGAATATGAGAGTTGGAGGCCAAGATGATATCCCATTACTCACAACAATTTGTTTTTAGTTTCTCAAATTTCTTGAGAAAATCCCCATGTTGTAGAGAATTTAATGTCTCATAATTTTATGGTCATTTTTTTGTATATTAAAAAGATTGTTTTAGAGATTAGGAGTTTAGATGGGGTGCAACCTTGAGGACTCATGTTCATAAAAAAATAATTTAAATTTAATATATAGTATGCATGTAGTTTTCAAGAAATGTGGAATAACTCTTGACAAGGAGAATTAAATAGAACTATGAGGTCAATGTTGATTTCAGATCATGGGTATTACCATTGCAAAAAATATAAAATTTTTCATCATGTGCCTACATTATAATTTCATACTAAACATAAATGAATAAAACAAATTAATTAATTATTTTTTTCATTAATTTAACACAATGATATAATCATTCCCTTAAATATGTGGTTATAAAAATTATATTTGTTTGACCAGTAAAAACATTGATATTTAAGACAATAATTGGATTGCTTCTCTTAGAGGGTGATGGATCAAGAAAAAAACATGCATTATTGTTCAAAAAGAGTTAGTGGTTCTCATCAATAATTGAAATGTAACATATATTTTTCAATTATCTATAAAACATAAAATTACCAGGTTTTTCTTTGTTATTTAAAACCCTTTTATTAATATCAGTTGAACACATATTAATTACACAAATACAAATATTATGTGGAACATAGGTAAAATTAATTTTATGTAATAATAGTTTTATTTAATTGATTTATCACTCTTATTACAATTTTTTATGATACATAATCGAGGAAAAAGTATCAATGACCATGGTTATTTATTACTTTTTTGAATTGTGGATTTATTACCCAGTTCGTTCCATGTTCATCTCATGCATTTTCTTTGGTCCCATAGTATGATGAATAAATGTTATTCAATCAACTCATGACTATTATTTAGTGTAATATATTGATATTGATAGTGGGATTCATGATCAATGATGAGGTCTAGGTGTGATAACAACGTTGGATTATCTAGGGAAAAAAAGTAGATTTTCAATTTAAAATTTTCCCAATTTTGATGAATGTTGATTTTTTTTCTCAAAAAATCATATTTTGAGATGATTTAAATCCCATAATAACATGATATAGAAGCTAGAGGCCTGATCGATCCATGATCTATAGGTTTTGGCAATTTAGTTTTTCATCAGTGATGTCCATTATGGGTTGGATAAATATTTGGAAATAATTATCATGAGGTTGTGTATTTCAGGGGACATGACATATCGAACCTGATGGCTACAAAACTAGGGTTGTGTCCAATGATAAATACAACATGTCATGTTAATCAGTAACAATCCATGTGACACATTCATTGTGTATTATTCTATTCCTTAGGTAGTACACAATCACAAGAAAAAAGTAAATGGATAGAGGGCACACCATGTACTTTGACACAAACATGACTTATTGTAAATAGGCTGCTTCGTAGACGGGGATGCAATACACTCATGAATCCAAGTTACATGGTTATGGTACTATATGTCAGTACATGTCATTTAACAATTTTTACATTCCTTTCAAATGAATAAAGACATGTTTTTCGAGACTCTTCAACATCGATAGGCACGAGGATAGCTGTACAAGCCATGTATGTCTTGGTACACATAGTGTTCCCCCATCAAGATTTTTTTAGCCCTTAGATTCCTAATTTTGGACCTTTTTCAATTTACAATGTTCCCTTTGTCAATTCCATAAAAGTTTCAATATCAAATTGTATATGCATTATGGATTGTGATCCCCTCTAAATACTGACCATCATATAGTGATCTGATATTCATTTTTGAAAATAGAATGTGATCTTTTATCATCAATTGTTCCATTGGTGGGGTTGCTTGAATTTTCATGACCTCCATGGGATGTTCACTAAGGCTAAATGTATTAGGGAATTTCTGGAGAGTTTTTGTTGAATCATTTTCATATGATCCCCCTGCATAGCTAGTTGATCCATATTTGGTTCATCGGGTCCCCCATCAGTTCTGAACTAATTTTCCAATCTGTGTATTATTATATTATTTGACTCGTGAGCATTCATGAGTAGTTCCCAATGAACTACAACTCATTTTCTTGGGTAATTTATTATAACATGACCCTTTTTTGGATTCTCCTTGAACAAGTGTTTCTTCGAGCCAATTCTTATGACTGGTAGTTGGTAAGGATCACCAATGTTGTGGTTTCGTTCTAGTATATCTAGGTTTTTATGGTATACATATATTGTAATATGTTTCATTATTCTATCAATTCATGGGTATTAATGTTTACTGTACGTAGTTGTTCTAACTGAGTATTGTTATAGTCACCCCTGCATGGGCTTCACCCACACATGTATTTTCTTATGCTAACAATGGATCAATTTATTATGACATTAGATTCTAGGTAGTGGGTGTATTATATCATTATCTTGGTAGAATGAAGAGTTTACCTGGAGAATATATATTATATTTACTCTCTAATGCAGATGGGTGTACTCTATATATATTTTGGTTTGGTTTGAATTTTCGCAATTTCCCTTGATAAGTACATTACTATGATACTTAATTGTAGGATTTTAGATGTATTCATGCAATTTTTTATTTATTTTAAAATCCAATATTTTTTGGATTTAGAGATTTGTGCTTCTGTATAGGCACTTTAGGATAATTCCTCCCATTTGTGTAATGTTCCTACTCAGTGTTGTTAACCATCCCCAAGCCTATTAGAGGTGGTCTTGAGGTAGTTATGGGTCAGACCGTAGCAGGTTGGTTTCATGACATAAAGAACTATGGATTAAATGAAATGTTTAAAATGAATGGTTAGAAAGGAAAATTCCATATGAGAAATTCATTATCATATCATGAATTAAGATAATTTTATCTGTATTAATGAATCTTAAATAGTGGTTGACATTTTCAAAATCAATGCTGGAAAAGTTGTAAAATGGTATAGAATTATAGTATCGATGTTATCATATAAATTAACTATTTTTACTTCTTTTTTATAGTAATAATAATTAGAATCCCTTATGAATAATTTCACTATGATCATGATGTATCATCCATGAACAAATTGAAAATCTAAAATGATGATCCAATAGTTTGATTTTGTGCATAGAGATTATTTAAGAGATATTGGGGACTCTTGGGATGAGAATATACTGATTGTGGAGTTATCACACAAAAATATTTATCATTTTTCGATACATATAAATGATTTTTAATGACTACATGGGAAACCTTATCATTATCCACAATGTTGGATGGATACTAGTGGGACTAAACTCATTTGGACCTATCACTTTGGAAGAGAAAATTGAAAGTATTCAAATTATATGAAAGTTATTGGTGATGGATTTGATTCATAAAAAATTATATGCATATAATCATCTACTATTTCATTAATTTGTGGTGACAGATCATGTGTTCATTGGAATATCTCCAAGGCATGCACATCACTATTTTTTTATGTCGGGAATGTTATCTACATGATACATACCACCTTCTAAGATACATGAATGATTTTTTTGGTGGAATACATATTTTATCATCCAACATGGATCAATTTGGTAAATAATGTATTCAATGTATCTAAATTTAAGATATATCAACTATAAACTTACCATGTGATTCAATGGGATCACATCATCCTTCAGGGGGAAACTACATTGGATTATGTGTCGTTATGGATTGCTGATAGGAAATATAATATATTTTATAAGAATACAATTTTTTTACTATGGGTTTTATGGAATCATGGGTGGGTTCAAGAAGAAATATAGGATCATGGAAATGAAACCATAGATAAATAACGCAAACTATTCTATACAAAAAAATATCTTTAAACTTTATTGGGATTGAAAGGACAATGTTGTTTAGAATGTATCATCCCATGTTTAATGTATGTGAAACAATATATTTTATGTATATATTATATTTGGGTTAATATTATGTTGTTCTTGAGAGGTCTTTGAAAATTTTAGAGGATTTTATGGAGGCTAATAAGTGAACCACATATTTTCGATTTAATGAAACACCTTACAAAAATAATGAATGGGAGAATAGTGAACACTTGAAAAACAATTGTCTAGAATATTGTTTTTAGAATCCTTATAGACTCCCTAGAACATATATGCACATAGAGAAATTGGGGAAACACAGGGTTCAGGAACAGTTTATCAAACTATGTGATCTATCCAAGCCTGGTATGGCTTGAAATAAGATCATATGCATGGTTATTGAATGATATGTCTAACCGTGCCTGTTATCCAGGCATCATGAATTTTAAGATCAAGAAATTGTGGTTCTATTTTTAATTTTGACAATAATGAATTGTACATTCCAAAATCCGAACATAACATGATTTGATTTTACTCCCATGGATGAGTGTAAATTCACATGTATCTATGACAATGATTTAGGATATCCAATGTCTATTAGTGATCTATTTATTCTGGTAATTTCTCATGCTTCATTGCATTATATGGATTTTATCTCATCCTCTCTCTTAGATCCATAGATCTAATATGTTAGGGATAGATCTGAGTTTTGTTTTTTATATATTTATGAGAACATATTGAGTTTGTTTAATAAAAACATATATATTTTTAGACTTTATGATCTATGATTTGTTTTTTATGTCGTTGGACCATTCATGAATTTTACGATGATTGTGAGGTTAGTAGATTCTCTATAAAATATTATTAATTAAAAATGTGATGTATTGTATTTTTATAGATTTATTTTATTGAATGTTTTTTAGAACTCCATGTTTGAATTTATCTTAAAAAAATTAGTGATGTTTTCATGGAAATGTTGTAAATTTTTTGGGTTTGTGGAAAGTACATTGGGTTCATGATTTTAAAATTCTAATTTTGGACTTAGGGTTCAATTTCGATACTTAGAAATTGTTTCTATTAAATATTTTAGAGAATGTAATGGTTTATGTGAATGTTTTTTGTATGGAATATAGAATACATGGTGATATGTGTTTATGTTTCATTTTATGGTGACAATTTGAAATTTAAGTTAGTACATTGTTCCAAAAGTGAAATGTCCAATGGGGTTTTTTACCATATATTGATTTAGTAGATCATAAGGCTTCCATAAATGATTATATAACTATCAAACAGGATTATTTGTGTGGATGTATGAATTTGTCTAAATATAGAACCTGTATGCCAAATGGAATTTTGAATGGTTTTTAAAAGATTATTTGATTTCTCATTAGGGAAAATAATTTTGGGTCTGATATAAAGTAATTAATTTTTTAATATTTTTTATATTAATTTCATAATAAGTTTTTACTTTGTTCCATGTGATTGGAAATCAGTGGGGCAATATTCTTGAGTATAGACACACATACTTATTTGGCACTATAATGTGTTTACAGATTTTTTTTATAGAGACGTATGAAAGTAATGTATTGTATGTTCTTTAGTGATGAATCATGGTAAAATGGAATGATTTATTTAGTATTATTTTTTATCTGATTGGGATTTACTCTATTGATTTATTTTGTTTCATTGAGTTTTAATGGTAATAATTTCTCATATGTAATTTTGTATGGTTGTTGGTTGGGTTTAGTTTGGGTATATAGGGTTTTATTTTTGATATAACGGTTTATATATTTTTTGATAGACTAATATAGTTCGAATTATTACCATATAAAGATAAAATCATCCCTTAAATGTTATAAATACCCCTAGAATTTATTTTTAACCTTTGATGTTTGGGGATGTTAACTAAGGCTATTATAACACATCGGCTCATCCCAAGCCAATGGGTGTGGATTGGGATGTTTCATGAATTCATTGATACTAATTTAAAAATTAATATCTAATTTAATGTTATATAATGAAAAAAGTAATTATTTAAAAAATATAATCTCATTTAATATTTCTTTCATTTATATTTCGTGAAATTGGATTCAAGGTTGGCTTAGTTCGATAATTTTTGTGATCGATGACTATATATTAATAATAAGTTAAATACATAAAATTAACATTACAAAACCTTAAAAAGGATTATTATATTATTAAATTTTAATTATATTATTATTTAGGTTCCTATAGTCAATCATGAAATTGTTTTAAAACATTTTACATGTATGAGGTTAGATCAATTAAAATAGTAACATGCCAAATATAATGGATGATTACATTTTTAAAGGAAATTTTTTTAAATAATAAAATTATTAGATAATAATAATGATACATTTAAGAAATTTTTAGGGTTGTAAATGATATTTTAAATTTTTCTTAAAGATAATAATGAACTAGATGAAATTTGAGCTACATAACAAAATGGTGGTGGGAGTCAACAAACCATATGGTTAAACATTAATTTCTAAATAAATGAGAGGGAATATGTGTGGATTATTATATTTATATTCATTATCATAAATTTTTTATATGAATTCCTATTTTTTTCTTCAATTCTATAAATAATTTCAGTATATATTTGGCGTGTTGAAAAAGGTAATTCATCGGTTTGTTGATGTTGTTATCTCTATAATTGCAAGATCGATGTTCTTTAGATTTCATAAGTGGATATGATGAAATAATAATTATTTCTAAATTAATATAATAAAATTTATCTATAATAACTATAATAACGATTTATATTTCAATTTTTATTATATTTTTTTAGGGAAATATTAAAAAAGAATTTATGAGGATTATATAATACTCTCTTTTATACTATGATCATTCTCTTCAAAATATCCATGGAAATGAAGGTATTATGATAATGTACAATGATCATGGTATTTCAAACATGAAAGGGACTTATTGGAAATTGGTTATTTTGTTGGGGTTTATGGAAATTTCATTTATTATATTTAACATTGATAGGGTGAATGTGATACCGTTTAATAAGTGAATAAAATTTCAATTTTCTGAACACCTTTTGTTTTCCTGTAATCGAATGAAACAATTCAAGATTCAATGGTCCGATGGTGATAAATAATGGAGTTTTCAAAATAAGAGGTCAATTAGGCCTCTAATAAAAATTTATTTCTTATTTTAAACATTTTATATTTTATATATTCATTCATTTTTTCTATTATTTATTTTTTTACAGTGGTAACTAGTAAACCAAAATGTAATTTATACATAAAAAAATTATATGACTACCCATATTAATAAATTTTGTTGTTATGAATATAAATTTTTGTCCAATATAATTTAAATGATAATCAAAATAATAATAAAACACTATAATTTAATCATTTAGTATCTATTGAAATTAATTTAGAAGAAGAAAGGTGGTTTTCACCATTATGTACTCTTAATCATATATGACATTTAATCCAAATTTGAGTAGCCGTAATATATTTTTACAATTTTACAAATGTAATCTGAAATTAATTATATAAAATATGTCATTTTAGTATATTAATTAATAATTAGGAAATATTAATAAAATAATTCAACGAATATTACACATTAACCATTATCATGGTCCATAGAAACAATCTTATTAACATAACCATTATACGTACAAATTATTTTGGAATTGTTAAATAATTTTAAAAATATCGATATAAAATTCGTAGTCTGTATTTTAGTTTTCATTTATATAATAGATGATATATAATTTCAAACCATATTGAATAAAAATAGTTTTTAATAAAAATTACTAAATCTGTTTCTAGAAATGAAAACAAGCATTCTATAAATTCTAAATATTGTTTTTAGTGGATTTAATTAATATTTTAATAATTATTTGTCTCAAAAATTATGTCACATATGCATTACAATAATGTAATAACACTTATGTTATTACAAAATTTTATATTATTACATTATTCCCCAAATTATCATGTGTTTGATAATAATCTAATATCATATCTTAATTTAATATTGTTATTTTTAATTGAAAAAAATATATTTTAATAAAATACGATTCTATAAATTATAAATATATTTTGTAAATGAATATAAAATATATAAGTAAGAACCAAATTTAATAAGTTGTTACCTTTAAAAAATAAATTGCATTTTTCTTATTTCATAAAAATTTATAAATAATTGAGTTTCGACATATAAGTATATGAATACAATTATTTCATAAAATGGTAAAATTGTAACTACAACCAATTTAAAATTTTAACATTAAAAGAGTTACCATTTTTTACATTGAACATTAAAAAACCTCCCCTTTTACCGTAATAATTAATGAAAAATCATATAACTATTTTAAAAGAATATTATCATTTTTCTACTAATTACTATAATCTTGATTTAGTTTTAATATGCCAGTGTTTCTTAGTTGAGTGTTACATTAGATTAATGTTTTCTTTTATACAAGTTATTAATGATATTTTCAATTTAAGATGTCTAAAATCTCAAGCTGTTACATGATATATCATGATCTCAAGGGTACACTAGTAGTTATCTCATAACCAACATCATACATGGTTGATTTTCCTATTTCTAAGATGGTATACCATTGTTTATCCAAAGACTGATAGGCTATGAAGGTGTTTATTTCAATCCAAAAATGTTATATATGTTTTCATCCAATTCCGATAAAGCTTCATGGGTGGATAGCACAAGCCAATAATGTGAGAATTTTCAGCATGGGTAGTGTTTAAATATGATTTCTTTTCTTTTGTATATCTCCTAGACATTTATATTATGCCTATGATATGCACAGTTGGATCTCTATTGATTATTTGTGATTCAAAAATATTTTGGAACTTAACATCAAATATTCCCAGGTCATATGCAACAAATATTTATTTAACACCACAAAAATACTATTTATTATATTTATATGAAAAAGGGACGAAGAACAAGAAGAGACTGCAATGATAATGTTACACGGCTCAGTAATAATGAAGACCAAGAGTGTCCACTCCAATAGTGTTGGTCCCCTCTAAAGGGAAGGAACAACGCATAATGAACAAAAGGAAACACTCCATATTGGTTTAATTGTAGTATAGATACATTTAAATAGAATTTTCATCATGGCAAGAATGGAAATTGTTCAAGTGGTTGTGCATCGGCCCCATGCATCATCTAAAGATGTTTTCAGTAGACCATGCATTAGAGACTTTAACTATCAAATTATTGTATATAGGTAATGAATCTCTATCAATTTATCGGATAGGAATATGATTATTCTTAAATAGGATCATGCCTTTGATAATAGCATAGGTTTCTACATTAATGGAGACCAAATTTCTAAATAATGGTGAGAAAGCTACAATAACTAAACTTCTTGTATCTATATTCAATCTTCCCCCACATAGATCCCATGGAACATGTTTCATCAGTATTATGTTTTTTCCAATGAAGGGGAGGCTTCCATTTTATCTATCTCCCTTTAACCACAACATAATAAATGTATGAGGGGCCAAATGAAATCATTCACTTGGGAGAAGTGGAAGTTTACAAAACTTTTCATAACCTATTGAGGAAAAAAATTATGATTTTAGTTTTTAAAATGACACATGTGGAGGTCAAAAGAAAAATATTGTAGTAATTTATAATTTATAGAAGACTAGAAAATCTAGAAACTAGTAGATAAGATCAGATATCTCGCCTTTCATTATACATTGGTTCTATCTACACACTAGAAACATCATTGGAAGAATATCATGGAATTTAACTCATCATTTTTCCAATGCATGAACATCCTAAATTTCATTGAAACAATAATATCCCATTTGCTGTTAAAAACAATTTTTCGATGGATACATACCATGGATCTATATATCAAGGGTATTAGGGGTTAAGATGATGCACCTACAGTGGATGCATTCCTCAGTTGGAAAGAATTTATTATAAGAAATAAAAACTAGGAATTTTACCTTTGATGACATTTCCTTGAACCATAAAATTTTTTCCCATGAATCCCGAGAGGATGGAACATCATGAATTATGTGCATGTCATGAATAATGGATGAACATAATGTGGAAATAGTGAAAATATATTTATCAAAGATATCGGTCAACATAATGTTATTAAATATTCCCATATTATTGTCATTCATGGTAGAATAAATGAATATGGGATGACCACTATATTCCACAAAATTGATATCTAGAGTGGGGAAACATGACAATCCAGGAATTTTTCATACCCAATTTTGTTGCAAGAAGATTATAACCCCCATACCAATTATCTAATGGGACTGATATTCGAGGGTATTAAAAATGATTATACCATCTTCTATAATTTGGATTGTGATATTATAGTCAATATCCACATAGTGGAATAATATTAATGCATGCATTTTTCCATAATTCCCTCCCCATGATAGTTTATGAAGGATATTTCTCACAAAGTCAAATTGTGGTTCCATAAATACTACTTATATTGATACCCCTTTCTTTAATGGGATTTTCAAGCATGTTCAATAATGCCAAATTACATTTATCATTCATGTCCTCAAACTATGAAAATGATATCAATATCATCACCAATTTTGATAACACCTTTTTTAAACATTAATAGTTTGTAGGATGTGTATTGGGATGGAAGAGTGTATGAAATTGATTAGTTTGATTCTCCCTCCAAATGATATTAATTAATGTTTCTAGGTGATAATGCTGACCATGATCTTATCTCTCTCGGTATCATATTTTTTGAAGACAATGTAATTAGGGGACACTAGGGAACCAACATATTCCATTGGGAAAGCTACTTTGTGCATTCTATTGCTTTTTTACAAAGTCTATATCATCATAAATGTTTTAAAATTTGTAAAAAAGAAGATTCTCTTCTGTCAACCAGTAATTTGGCCATGCAACGAACAATATACCTTAAAAAATTCATTAAAACCTAAATTTATCTTCTAATTCCATTGATTAAAATAATGTTTTCATCCATAAACATGTGTTGTGAGATACCTGTAAACATCTTCTGGATACAATATGGGATTAACCATATGGCATTGATATAACATGTAATGATATGACTCAAGAGATCTTGGGTAATGATAAATTGGATGGGGAAAGGGTATCTCCTTACATCAAACATCTAATAGCATTGAAGAACCCAATATCCTTTCTCATAATTGATGTAAAGAGACATAGAGAGCCGAAACATCAGAAGAGAAGGTTACCAACCCAAATAGAAAACCCTATGAATTGAAATAACATATTGATAAAGCTCCAATCAACTCTATAAAAATTCGTATTCTTTTTCATTTTTATGGAAGCATTATTAAAAAAAATTAATATTGATATCATAGGTGACCTCTTATTCCATAGCTATAGAACTATGTTTTGAACAGCCTTTAAAAAACAATGTTTCTCCCCAACCACCCAACATTGGTAGAAATGAGTAAGAATTTAATTGGGGATTATAACTAGAACATTATAAGGAGCATTACACATGATAATGGGATGGTATGAGTTCATGGAATGGGGAAAATTATTCTTGGTTACATGGACAATTTTGGTTGCTCATGCTATATGTAGGAGATTGACTCATTTGAATTAGAATTTCACAATTCTGATCGTGATCAACTTCCAATCTTCAAAAAACCCCTATGGAAATAATTGGAAAAATAATCCGACCTAGGAATTTGTGTGGGTATATTAAAACATTCATTCATTTTCTCGATATTAATAAATTTCCTTTTTTTATGGATGTTTATTTTGGTTGAGTCCCCTCCAATGCGGTGCAGTGGGACCATCATACCAGCATTCCAATTCATTTCATGAACTATAGATTCCTCTGTGGTAACTAGTATTCCATGGGCTCCTTTCTATATTCTAATGACATATCCATTATTTTTGATGAGGCAATGGGTGTGAGGATTTAAGTCGATATTGACCAGATGCATCATCTCAATGATATGCTTCTTCTCATGGTTAAGGTCATTTCAGAAAGGCCTCAATGTCTAATTTTTCTAACCATGTCATTATTCTAATACATCTATCTCATATAATGGTATATGTCCTTTGAATTTCTATTATCACTTTAGTGGAATATCATTTGAGACATTCACTAGATTCCCAACATTATTTTAGGTTCACCATTGAATAATGGTGGGTTTTGATTCTATCTATATTAGATTCATGCCATAGAGATTGAGGTAATGGTGTGATCCTCCCTTCATCCCCTCATTACCGCATGTTTATTCTTATTAGGAATATAGTAATTTTATGGTGGTGGGTCACTAATATCAAAATTTTATTTCATTCTAATATTTTCAAAAACCTACAATCTTGTTTGTGGTTTTGTTTTTTGGACCTCAATGTTTGAATGCACTATTTTTTCTAGGAATTATATTTTATTTAAACATCATAAAGACTCACATACTCACCTAATCATCACTGATCTCAACCGATATGTAAATTACGTCCCCCATATATAGTTATCTTCACCATTGATTATATACCCATCTATGTACACGGTTGAGAACAAACTTGTTTTTTCATGTATGGGTACTCTCTTCTCTACACTAAAATCTGTGGATTTTAATAACCATTATCGTTCTTTCTAGAATCCAAATAATCCATTTATATTGTGTATCATATCAAAGTCCAAATCCAAATCAAGAACACATTCATCCAAAGAATTGCAGGAACATGAGTATCTGGTCAATTTTAGAATCTATTCATGTGATGATCTATGTCATCATCTAGAATTCCCATTGACTAGGTGCTCAGGTAAAATCAAATTTTATCCCCAATAAACATCATAATAACATATTTTTTTAAGTTACATTGAATGATTTGAATAAATAATATTATTAATTATAGACTATCCGTTACTAGGAATTATGTTAAAATTAATGATCATGATATCATACTCTTATGTTTACATTATTCTCTGTTATGACCATCGATTATTATATCCCATGTTTACCCTTACTGTGATTCCATGCCCACATGTTTTATTTTTATTTTTCCATAGGATACAAATAAATTTAATATGTAGGCCATATTAATGAACTATGCTGTGTGAGAATAAATTTTTGATAGATAATGTAGATCCATTTTGTAATATGATTGTTTTTTATGTATTCTCCAAAAGAACTAATTTTTTTGGTTAGGAAGAGTATATCGTTATGTAATTTATTAAAAATTAATATAAAATTATGTAATATTAATATATTTAATTCTATTCTCATCTTAGTGTGGGATGGGTTTCTAGGATATTCCGTTCTTCCTGGACACAGTTTGATAAACAATGATAAGAGTGGTCTCATTATAAATTATTGGATATGAGTTTTCTAGATATAACCAAGTAAGAGGTGTGACGTCGTGAACCAAGGGTTCTCCACATTATGATTTCTAGAAGTGGATGCATCTTTTTTATCTTTATTGGTTTATCTGGGACATTCCATTTGTGTATGTAGTTTAATAATAGTTGTAGACTTGGTATTTAAATGTGTACCCCCACAAATTTAATGGTTATATGGTCATTAAGAGGTTTTATACTCAGGTAGATCTCATGACTCTTTTTTACTATTTCATTATTCTTAATTATGGAATGCTTTTGAATCTTGTTTCTGTCTACTGCACTGAATATAATATGTTTTTGGCTAATTTTAATAATTATTGGAGATTTGAGGAATTTGGAGTATATTTTTGTGTTATCCATGTTTACAACTCTACTATACATAAGTCAAAACATGAAATAGTTGGTTCATTACATAATAGATGTTATTTCTTTTTATTTTAGTGATTCATGACACATGGGGATATGTGATATGAAAATAGGTGTTTTGTTATTTAGAAGTTCAAGGTAAGAGAAAATGCATGGTGTGACATGAGTGTACACACTAAAACTAGTCATATAACACCCGGATATTATATATTATAATTACCATTCAACAGTTCATTCGATTAAAAAAATTTCTTGATACACAACACAAAAAAATAATAAAACCATGATATATTAAGTTAAAATATTAATAAATAAGTGTGGAAATTAAAAAATATATTTTATTAGATGGAATAAGTTAGTGTAACTATTTTTTGAAATATATTAATAAATAAAATAAACAAAAAATTAATATGAAAAAATAAATTATTTTACAAAAAATGATTACTCTGATCACTTACTGTATAATTTGTAATATTTAAAAAAACACATTTTTGGAATATTCATTTCTATTTCAATTTAAAAATTTGATAAATGGTAAATTATAAATGGTATTAATGTTTTTTTAAAATAATATTAAATATAAATATTAAAAAACATGTCTTTTAAAATATAATTTCCCAATGAGAACTTTTTCTAATAATATATGATTTTTATTGAAAAAATTATATTATAGATTATAAAATAAGAAATTATAAAATTTATTAAATTATTATTAATTTTTAATAACTATATTATCACAATATTAATTTGTGAAATTTTTCTAATATAATTAATTATCAGGATAATATAAATAATATGAATTTTCTGAAAAATAAATTTTCTAACGTTGAAATGAATTTAATGTTTACGAATACATTTTGAGATAAAATATATTCTATAAACACGAATTGAATACCCTAAAAAACTAGTACCTAGACTAAACCATTATGTACCCAAATGGTATTCCAGATCCCCGCAAACTAGGGTATAGAACATCAGAAAAACAACATATAGAGGGTATGGATTCACCTAAATGAAAGCACAAAACATTATATATATATATACATGTACTAAAGAAAGTAGTTGAAGAAAGCATCAATATATATATATATATATAATAGTTAGCGAATGATGGAAGTGATACAACTAAAAATCAAGTGACAAGAATCTCCCAAATACAAGTCCAACCACAAAGGATTAATAAACTAAAAAAACTACTCCAATAATCTAAATATGATAGCATTGAATGAATTAAACCATCTCACCATCTAGTTATCCCAATCATAGCTGATTATAATCTTCATCAACACAATATGGCATTTTTCTATTCATTAAATCATAATACATAACTAGGTCTATGAATTACTAAAGTGGAATTCAAGGTGTGAACTAAAATAATAAGTAAGATCTCACCCACGAGTTCCATCTGATGTCTCTAAACAGTAATCCATGAATTATCGACATTAATGAAAACATGGAGTTCTATTTAGTTTCTAATATTTTTTCTCAAATCATGGATATTTTCCCCTTTTCCCATATTAAAAAATAAAGACTATATAATAGTTTCGACCAATTACATATACATATATGAAAATAGATATATATCATGTGAAATAAATTCATTCATCACATATCATATCAATCAAATTTCATTACCATAAAAATTTTATAAAAAAAATATCATCCCATATCGTCCTCTATGAATAGCTAACAACATGCCATTGATCACAGTAGGTTAGGATAACTAGGGAAATATTACATAAACATAGACAATAACACTTGAATCAATACTCTATATGTATTTATTGAGTCTATAGATATTTGGATAATCATAGAAGGAAAACCAACCAAATATGTCTATAGATTTCCTAGAACCACATTACTAGGTATCATAATAATGCCCCATGAGAAAACACCCCAACAGTGGATGAGACCTATTTATATTGATTCCAGAAATGTTCCCTAGACTTTGTCTATTCCATAGTTTAATATTTATTTAATCAAACCATGTAAAATCATTATTTTCCTAAAAAAAATTAGTTTCATTCACACAAAAAATAATCATTGAATCATGCAATATAATGTAATAAAATAATTTATCAAAAACTAGAGGAAACAAATTACCTAACACATGGAAAAGATGGAACCACCAACCTCAAAACTTGGGTCCGACATGTCCATAATAAAATCCACCAACACAGGATAAATGGAAATAATTTTATTTTTCATTTGACCAATAACTACAAAAACATCATTCATCCAACAAGGAATCGAAGGTAAACCAAATATGGTATGCATATAAACCGTGTCCCATTTATAAATTTGAACTAGATGTGGATGTATAAATCTAGAAGTTTTCAACTGCTCTACCTTTATTTGTTGTAAGGTTTAAGAGTGCGACACATAATCATCAATTTTACACTTCATATTATTCTACTAGAACCATAATATCATGTGACATTGCATATATTATATTTAATGGATGAATTACATATGAATAAATATGAAAATCATACAAAATCATGATTCTCATAGATATTGCGAAGAAAAACCGATCACCAAAACTAATAATTACATTGGAATAGATACGCTATCCCGAAATGCTCTCCCAACCAAATATGGTTCCTCTAATTTTTCTAAACAGACAATACTCCTACTAACTCTACAATAAAAACTGATGTAGAGATGATGATAAATGAACACTAGTAAGATCCATTCCTGAAACATCATCCTGAGTATCTTTATGTAGTTGTGGAAAAATATCCATGATGTTCCAATATTCAATCGATTTCTAAATAACATTAGATTAGTCATTTTATATAATTAAATAAGTGAACAAACGACACCTTCCCATACACTGAATGTAAAATCAAATAAGGTATTACACCCACAATATATATATGATATTCATTTCATTTGAATAAGAGATATAACTCAAACTCTTATGGTCAATAAATACTATTAATTTTTCTCCAAAATGACAATCCTGCCATCACTTAAGCACATGAATAAATGAATCACGCTCTAAATCATGAGTGGGGTTGTTCTTCTCTTTAGTGAATAGTTAGAGAGGGGAATAGGACCCCATATGATCAAATTTTTTGATCAACAAACCCATAATAGAACTATATTCATCACAGGAGGCCACATATAACTTACATGGATCTTATAAAATAGAAAATGGTAGTTGATTCCATACATTATTCTAGGTAATCAAATTAAGAATGAAATTTTTATCTCATAAAAGTTTCTCCTACTTTCTTGTAAGAGTAGTCAATGAAGATTCCAACATTCTGTAATCCTAGATGAGCTATCAGTAGTATGCAACTAGGCCATGAATGCTTTGGATTTTGCTGATTTTCTACAGTACATCCCATGAATTAGAAATATTATCCTTATCATGATAACTGATAAGAAATTCTTAGAAATCATATTCCCTATTAAAATCATTTATTAGATCCCATAATTTCTTTTGGAAATCCATCCATAAAAATATTGAACCCTCTATGATTTCAATCTCAAGCCTCAATATAGAAAGTTCTAATCGGCTGATATTGAATAAACCAAAATATCATCCATGAACACTTCCAAATACTTGTCAAGATAGTGATGTAATATATGATTCCATAAATATATAGAGACTAAAGATGTTTTACACAGACCAAATGGAATTACACGATATTTTAAATGGCCACAACATCTACATTAATCCATATTTGGTATGTCAAACTACCAAACTCTATGGTAATGATAATCCAATAGAATTTCAATCTACACTAACCACATTTCACATTTAGATAGCCCATAAAATCATCAATATGTGTAAAAGGATACATGTCCTCTACTATTACCCGGTTCATCTGTAGATAAACCACACACAATCAGAGAGAACCATCTACCATCCTAGATAATAACAAGGGGCATTCCCTATGAAAAACATTGTGGAGAAAAAACTATTTTCCATTTTTTCTTATAATTGAATCTTATAATCATTCAACTCTTCTAGAAATATAGAGTAGGAATTTATCATATATATTAGTATACCTAGAACCATGTAAATTAAGAACCCTAAATCCCTATTGGAAGGGAGTCCAAGAAAATTTTTAGAAAACTTTTCTGGAAAATACTAAACACTAGTTTAATGGTCAACAACGGAAGACACACCATTGGGGTCAATCACTATATTAGAAAACAATATTATGATCTCTATGTAGTATGTTGTTGAATTACCAAACCTCATTTTACACTATCCATGAAACATCTGTGTTCTATAATTGGAATATAGAAAAAAGACATTTTAATGATAATAATAAACATATGTGTTATAATAAATTATCCAATGCATTTAGATGATGTTGTTAAAAATATCTAGAGAGTGAATAATAAAATAATAAAATAACACTTAAATATGTAAAGACAACACACAAAAATGACCCATTAACTCATGGTTCATCTTCATCCCATGAGGTGTCTCATACACTATAAAAGGAAAATTATATCATCTAGATGGTAAACCATATCAAAAAAATGATAGATATAAATTAGTCTATAGAATCTATATCAAATAATTTACTCTATATGGAATATTTAATATTTATTTTACAAATCACAATACTACGATCCACATATATGTCTTTCATAAACTGATATACTATGTGAAGGTTCTTCACCAATGTGGCCTGCTATTGTATCCCTATAGTCATAGACGCATTTTTCATTTCATTAATAGCCTTTATAATTGAAAATCCCCTACCATACCATGTTATATATATATAATAACAAAAACACTAAAGATGAACATAACATTCAAAATGATTACACAACTTTGGAGTTGATGGAAAAGATTATTATGTGAGTATTAACTTTCCACACAGAAATAATGATAGATACATGCCTCCATGTCATACTATATGTTCTAAATAGGATTGTTGTAAATAACCACATCAACCACTCTGGTGATGACCATTCATATTATTATTCATCCTTAGCATGCCTCTAAAGCTAATCTATGTGGAAAAGAAGTGGTAGATTGTCTAACATTTCCTTCAAATATAATTGATGTCATCTTAACCCTATCTAACTTATATCGATATTTTTAATGTCTTATCCGTAATACCTATGATCTAGTATTGTATAGTAAACCCTAGATGTTCTTCTTATATTTTAGGTGTTCATTCTTTAAAAAAGATAGTGAAAAATGAACAAGATTAGTAACCAATTGGTGTATTATGACACTAAACCCTCTCTCTTATTTATTTAGAGTATATGTAGAGTATTTTAAATCATTATAAACACATGACCAAAATACATAAATATGTAGGTCCAGAAACCCTTAATCTTATGACCACATGACTATCTACTTGTACCATGGAATGACACCATCACATTCGAAAAAACCAATGATCGAATTTGAGAGACTTCTCCATTATACTCTTAGTTGTATCTTGGAAGTCAACAATCAAATTCATAATTTCATGCCAGCCTTCGACCACTTTATTTACATTTATTCCATTAATTGATGATTTATTTAAACTCATGAACTCTCGGGATCGATCTATATATCCCATAGTTTCATATTCTACCTCAGTGACTACATTTTTAGATTCTAGTACATTTTTATCTTTAAAACTAACATCAATAATTATATCCTTTATAATGCTATGACATATCGGAGGATTCCCTTTATGAGAATAAAATTATCATTCCTAGAGAATTCACAAAACACTTCCCAGAGGTGTACTACTGAATTTTTAAATAGAAGAGATGATCATACAATATAATAATTTTATTTAAAACCAAAAAACCCATAAGAAAAAAAATTAGAAAAAGGTATTGAAATACTAATATTAGACACGCATCCAAACATCTCGTGGAAACAAGAATATTATAATGGTATTTATAGAAACCCTAGATTTTTACACATGACATTACATGAATTTAGGTATAATTATACATCAATGTAAAAGGAAATGATCATTATGTATGGTGTGTTAGAAGACTAGGTACAGAAAAAACATTATAAAAAATATCTTCTTATTTAAACATCATAATGAGCTTTTATATTCTATTGTGCTTATACATCAACATAGGATAATATGTGGGTAACATGAACCAAGGTATGAGCTAAAATACAATTATGGGAATAACTAGTAGAATAAATCACTATAATTTGGGATATAAGGCATGACATAATGATATAAAAGGCATTTATCTTATAGAATCATAATATATAAACAGGGGATCATTTTAACATGGAATAATAGAAATGTAGAATAATTATAAAACATGAATTTATTATGAGTCATGTCTATCCTAGAAGACTGTTTCCCATAGTAGCATAAGCCAAGGTTAAGCGCCAAGAATGTTTCACATAGTATCACAAGTGAAGGATAACCCTCAAGAATGCCACACCTAATTGTCACATTAGACTCAATATTACCAAATTCATTGAAGTTCTCTTAGGTAAAACACATTATAAATTTGATTAATATTATTTCCACTTATGTAATCATACATAATCAATGTTACAAAAACATAAGGGTTTCCCATGGAAGGAATTGGGTACCATAATCATGAAACAAAGCATAACCAATGGTCGTATCTTGAATATATCCCTAAAAGAAATGAATTAGTACATGAATAGATGTTCATAATGTAATATTTTAATATTTTATGGTATGTGTGGTCAAACATAAGTTACAACATGTAAGAAATGTACTTGATAAAATTTATCATTGAAACATTTCTCTGCGGTTTTATGGAAAATGCTATATATATTTTAAATTATGAAAAAGAAAAAAAGATTTTATAGTAAACCAGAAGAGAACAATGATTGTTTTCATAATAATAATATTAATCTCATAAAGACATTATTGGCTTAAAACAAAGGATATAGTGAACTAGAAATTGGGTAAAAATCTGGGAATTTCCCTTAATACGAGATTGCTTATTGGGAAGTATCGAGGATGAAATCTCTTAAAAGCATGTATATACCAAAATAATAATGAGGGATAGAAGTTGAAAAATTATTTCATAGAATATAACCAAAATGTATAAATATTACAAAAAAATAAAATATAACTTACTATAGGTAAAAATATTTATAGAGCATCCCAATGGAATAAAGGAAGTTCGGGTAGAATTCCATTCAGATTTTTGTTATGGTTTCAGGAGTACATAAGAGGGATTCATGAGAGAGAAAAGGGCTTTTTCAACACTAATACATCATGAGGATATATGGTGGAGGTGATAAATCATACCCCATCATCATATAGGACAATCATAGAAAAAAGTGTGAAATAGATGACCCCTTACCTTCAATATGATGGTGTTATTCACTTTTTATTAATTATTTGAATAAAAAATTAGGTTCATTAAAAAACATTTCTAGATACTATTATATATTAAATTTATTTAGTATAACCTTTCTACTTTTATTCAAGACGTTTTAGATTGGTAATAATGTTCAATTTCATTGTTCGGGTCTGTTTGCTTACTTGGGATTAATGATCAGTCAACTAATATTCATTTTCGAAAAAATATGTAAGTTGAAATTGGTTGATCAAATTTGAAGTTATATAATATTTGAGAAAATATATGACATTAAATGGTTGTAAATTTAATTTGGTTTCTTGGATTGAAGTCAAATCATTATATAAACATTAATGATAAACACTTGAATTATTTTTTGTGATTTTGATCACAATTAACTTGTTTTGTATAATTAATTTACATCATGACTTCACAAGAATTTCAGAATATTATATAAGATAAAATAAACATATAAAAATCCGCTCCAACCATCTTAATGGTTTCATTACTAGAATAGATGATAGTAATAGAAATCAGTAACTCATCGTCCAGAATTGTGCTAAATTAATACATCTTAAATGGTGATTTCATTTCTCTCAAAGAAGAGGTGATGAAAGGCGAGATAATAATGATTTATCCCATTAGCATAATATAATTCCAGTACATGTATATTACTGGAGTTATCATACCATTTGGGTGAAGGGAGGTGACAAAAGAAACATGAAAATAAATAATACTATTTAGTTAGATATATGAATTTAACACTTGTGTTTATCTCATTTGAGAACCTCATAATAGGAGAGATTTTGGTATTTTGAAGAGACTTGGGGATGTTGGATGTGGGGTAGGATCATGTGAAGAGATTTGGGAAGAATGTTGGAAAGTAACAATTCTTGAGAGTAGTGAAGAGAAGGGGTATGGATGAGTGGTATTTGTAGTGGTGGAGAGGATAGTTTTCATTATATTATATTCATTATTTTATATTTTCCCAATAAGACAAGAATTATTGATTAATCTATGACCTTGAAATGTCAAAAGTGTATGTGAGTTCTATATTTGGGTGTTTATATAACTTATGATGTCATTAATAGTGGTTTTAAATTATAATCTATTTATATGGTAAATTAATGTAATTTATGATTCAGTAAAAATTCACGTAGTTTTAAAAAATCCACAAAATTCACCCTAACTATTTTTCAATTTTTAGAATCAAATTATGAAAACCTTTTTCGGAAATAATTTTCTAAATATTTTTAATTTAATATTAATTTTAAATCATATTTTATAGGTAAAAAATATATATTAAAACATTTAGTTACTTATTCCAAAATATCAGTACATCATACACCCACATAAATATTATTTATATACTATCATAGTTAAGGTTACAATTCATTTGGTTATGTCACTATTAATATGGGTATCATTACTATTCATAAGGGTATTTTACAATTCCCCATCAATTATGTTTGTCTTATCAGACCCCAAACATCATACTTATCGCATATGTGAATGTCAGGTTTTCAAAATTCCAAACACAGAAGTGTCAATAATATGTTTAAAAGTCACATATTACTTATGAGTTCATTATGCTATGATTTTATGTGGTTATATAACATAATTATAAAAAATAAATTTCTATTGAATACATTACATCATTAAATTCTTCCCCACATAAGGTGTTTCTCCCTTGAAATATTGTTTTACATTCTAGGCCAAAAATAGGTGTGGGTGTTTTTCCGTCATTTCCAACTCTAGTTCTAGTGTTTTTTCATAGTATATATGGTTACTCCATAGTATCTTGACCAGGTGAGTTGTCTTGTAATGTATAACTTAATCCATATGATTTAAGATCATCATTGGCTGGTTCCCATAAGAAATATCATATTCAAACTGTACCACCTCTGAAGAGAGGACTTGTGAATGGATGGTATGTACATCCATAAAAAGGATACATGACAGACATCATGTACATTGGCCATGGTAGGTGGAAGTTCTAGTCGTCCTGCAATAGCACCTACACAATCATGATTTTCGAACGGGATGATGAACCTGTGACATGACTTCCATTTAATTCCAAAACTCTTAACCTTATTCCATACTGAGATGTGTAGAAATAACATGTATATATCTTTGTACTCAATATCTCGCCGATGATTTTTTACATAAATCTGAGGTTGACTTTTGGATTCCTTGATATTCTACTGAATTTCATTCACCTTCTCCACCATTTCATCATCCATATCAGGTCCTAGCACCTTATAATCACTGAAATTATTCCAACATCCCAGTGTTCTACACCTTTCCCCATAATGGGATTTATTTGGTTTTATTCAAATGCTCTTGTGGAAAATTTTCTTTTGAATTATTCAAAACATATAATATATTGGTCCCATCTTCCGTTTATAAGTACATAAAATATTGAGTCAGCATTTCTTATAGTATCAGAATATTTTTCTCTGATTGGAAATCTATGTGAGGATGATAGGTCGCACATATCTACAATGCTTAGATCATGTTGGATACTTTTCTCGAACTATGAGGTGAATTTGAGATCACAATAAGATACCATAGATAATGTTTCTCTATAAATCCTTACCACTTTAATGACATATATCCATGTATGTCGATCCAATGAGAAGTCCTATTAAATTGTGAAAATGTGAGTTCTCTTAATAAGATGATCCACAACGACCCAAATAACAATTTTTACTCTATATTTCATTGGGCGTTGAGTGAAAAATTCCATGAAAATTTTCAACCACTTCCATGTTGTTATTGGTAGCTGTTGAATCATCATCTTAGACATTTTACTCTCATTGTTCAATTGATGACATACTAAGCACTTTGATTCATATTCACCAATCTCCATTCTCAAACAATCCAAACAAAAGTTTTCTTAGAGATCTCGATACATATTTGTGCTCCCTAGATGAATAGAGAAGGCCAAGCTATGTGAGTAATTCAAAAGCTCCTTCTTTATCTCTTTATCAGATGGTTTAAATAATCAATACACAAATATTAAATCTTTGTCCTCATAAATTTTGAAATATGAGGATTTCCCATTTTTGATAGATTCCACCGTATATTGAATTTCCTCATCTTTTCTTTGAGCATGATTTATTTTCTCCATGAGAAATGGCTGAGAAATAATTTTAGAAAGGATTTATGATGTTCCTACCTTAATTATTCCCATGTTTGTCCCTTGAAAATCTGATATGATCAGATCATGTTCAATTCTCATCATTGATAAAGATGTATGATCATTCCTAGTTGAAGTATCCAAAACCTTATTTTCCTTATTGAGATGGCAGTGGACTGAGCAGTCATAATCCATGATGATCACAATCCACCAATGTTGGAACATATTAATCTCTTTATATGTGAAAATATATTAGAGACTATTATGATTAGTATATTTCTCACACTTCCCCACATAGAGATAATGCAACCTGATTTTTAATCCAAAGATCACAGCCGCCAACTCCAGATCATGTGTGGGATATTTTTTCTAATGGATTTTCAAAATCCTTGTGGCATATGTTATCAGTTTATCATTTTTCATCAGCAAAAATCCCAATTCTTTCGTTGTAGTATTAATGTACACAGAAAATAGTTCTCCACTAGTTGGGAGTGTTAGTACTAGGGCTGTGATTAGCCGCCTTTTCAAATCCATCAAATTGTCTTCACATTCTTGATTATGATAAAAAATTTACACCTTTATGTGTCAACTTCTTCATTGGGTTTGACAATCATGAAAAATTCTTCAAAATTATTCAATAATATCATGCTTGACCAAAAGAGTTGTGGGTCTCCGTTATAGAAAATGGCTTGGGCCACTCAAAAATTTCCTTTTCCTTGTAAGGGTCAATATATATACCATTGTTGGTTATTACATACCCCGAGAATGATATGTCCTCCATCTAGAAAAAAAACATTTAATGAACTTTTCATGCAGCTTCTCCCCTCTAAATTTATTTGACACAATATTCAAATACTCATCATGTCCCTCCTTGCTATTGGAGTATATCAAAATATCACCAATAATGACCACCAAATTTTTTTCAAGGTAATCTTTAAAGATTATATTCATTAAATAAATTCAAATTGATAGATCATTAGTGATTCGGATGGAAATCACTAGGAACTCATAGTTACCATACCTCGTTCAAAAGGTTGTATTAAGAACATCTTCCTTCCTTGCCTTTAACTGTTGATATCCTGACCAGCGATTCACCATATAAGAATAATTGGCCCCATGAAGCTGATCAACCAATTCATATGTCATAGTAAGGGGATAATTGTATATTATCATGATTTTATTGAGCTCATTATAATCAATGTAGATGAAAATTGAACCATAATTATTCTTAAGGAAGAAGACCTGTGTTCCCCAGGGTGAAGAACGTGGGAGTATAAAACCTTTCTCTGGATTATCATGTAACATCTTCTTCTACTCTTCCACCTCTACGGTGGATATTATATAAGGAGTATTTGATATAGGCAGAGATGCTGAAAAAAGATAAATTTATAACTCATCCTCTCGATTAGAAGAAAGACCAGACAACTCTCCAGGTAATACATCTGTGTAATCCTCCCATGATGGGCATGTCTTTAAGCATGATTCTCTCCTTTATCTCAATAATTTCACCTAGAAATGCATGATCATAAAGAATAAATATCCACAATTGGGACAATAATTCTAAGGGAGATTCAACCTCTTCCTTACACTTTTAACGAACTGGAGGGCACTTCAGGATGTTAAGAGTGATATACCTTTCATGATAGTTGATTACAGATTTGTATAACGATATCCATTCCATGCCCAATACATTGTCGAACTCCAATAAAGAAAGTATACAAATATTTTCTGAGAGGATCAATCCACAAACATTAACTAGGGATGAGTTATAAACCATTGATGGAATAATTTCACAATTTTTTGTTCTCATAGATAACTTGTCCTCCAAAATATCAGGTCATGTTTGAATAGTTCAACTAAACATGAATGATATAAAAGAATGAATAGAAAAATAATCAAATTTTATATTCTATATTTTTGAATGAATAACAAGCTTAATTTTCACCAAATCGTTTTCTATCTCCACATCGGTAATAGTGATAGCATAAGCCCATCCATGTTTCCATGGAGTTATTGTATATTAACTCTAACAGCCCTTGGCTTAGGGAAATTGTTTTCCTAATAACCATACTCTATTCAGTTTTTACATTGCCCCACTGGCTGAGAATTGATCTGAACCTTCCATTTGTCTTCAACATTAATAGGATTCTTCATATCCTATTTGAAGTTCATGGCCAGATGTCCTAGATTACCAAATTTGAAGTATTTCAGGGTTCACTTTAGAAAATTTCCTGGATTATTCTTCCCACAACTTTTACAAGTGTGATATTTAGGCTTCTTTACATGAAGGGATTTGTTTGTACAAGCATGCATGGTTTTCTTAAATATTGTTTCTTATCACACTGCCCATGATAATAATGAGAGTCTCAAATCTTTATTTCAACTTTTATGACACTACAGACAATATCAACACAACTGTTGAGTTATTGGATCACCAACATATTTTGTAGAATTGGATTTTTCCAACTAAAGAAGTGATCCACATTTCATTCAGTGTTCATGACATATCTATAGGTGTACCTTAGAAGCCTTGTAAATTTTTCTTCATATCCCTCAATGGACTCATCTTCCCCATCCTTGACTATTAGGAACACTCTTTCAATATTGTGATGGAGGGTTCGAGGAAAATATTTATTGAACGACGTCCTCTTGAATTCCTACCAATCCATATATTCAATTTCCTCTTTGGAAATTATATTCATGATCTGTATCAACTTCTGATAAGCCTCCCCATCGAAAAAGTTGACCACCGGTACAACATTCCCTTCTTCTGAGCAATGGATTACGAGAATATATTTTCAATGGAGTTAGTCCATTGTTCCACGATGAGGGGATCATATGTTCTTCAGAACATGGGAGGCCTTTCCCGTGTTAAGGATTATATGGAAACATTCTCTTCTGATGGAGGAAGAGGGAATTCCACATGATTCAAGTTATTATTCCTAACATGAGCCAGATGAGAATTGAACACCCTGATGTTTTGAGAACCCATTTCCTACATATCAATCATATCATTAGGGAATTATTTACATTTAATATCAAATTTGTTGTTGGAACATTTCCTTCTATTTCTCTTAATGGTCTAGGAATAATAACGGATAATAAGAGGTATAGAGTACTTTGTTATTGAACATTAAACTGGGAGATTTTGTACATAAAAGGAATAACTTGTAGAGTACAATTATATAATTACAAGTGATTCCTTTGGATAAAATCAAGGTTACCCTTGATCAAATTCTTATCATATATTCTTGTGTTATTTTTTATTCATTTAAAAATGTTTTGTACTATGGTTTTGAATTTACCTAATCATATCCCTTGGAGTGTTAATACCAAGAGTGTTGCAATGCATGTTTTCATATACCATGATACCCTAGGTGAAGCCCGAAACATGTTTCCATAGTTTTCAATCCTTGGTACATCTATGTTAGAGCCACCACTACTTCTTTCTATATAGACAATGATTTATTTTGTTGATAAACCATTAACTCTATCATTACATAAATTTAGGGATGTTTTATTATACTTTGTATCTTATTTAAGGTTCTCACTAATTTTATTTATTTTTAATCTCCAAAAATAGGTAGACCTCCCTATAATAAAAACTATTTAGACCGTAGTCTTTTACACATAAAATTACATAAATTTAAACCTAATTATAAATCAGATTACAAGATGAGGATCGTTTAGTCTAGTGTCCTGGTAAGCTAGGAACAAAACCAATCATCATATAAATAACTTTTTAAATAAACACCCTTATGAGCTCATATCTTCAATTTTTATGATACATCTGCATAGGAAAACTTGGGGATATTATAAACCATTGGATTATCTAAATGCCTTATAAAGGAATAACCATTACAATAATGAATTAGTAAAAGTGATAAAAGGCAAGACATGGTGATATAAAAAAGAATGTAATATATGGAATCGTAACATATAAACATGGGATCATTCAAAAATGGAATCAATGAAATGTGGAAGAAATATAAAACATTAATTTAGTACTATTCAAGGCTAATTGCCAAGACCATTTCAAATAGTATCACAATCCAAGGCTAACTGCCAAGGCAGTTGCTTACAAAAGCACAAGCCAAGGCTAACCGCCAAGATCGTGGCACATAATCATCTCATGAAACTCAACATAGCCAATGAATTTGAGCAATATCTCAGCACACCCATATTATATTTCATGAATATGTTTTCCAAATAAAGAATCATACATAATCAATATTACGTAAAGATAAAGGTTACCCAATGAATTAATTGGGTTCCATAATCATGACATAAAGCATTACTAATGGTCGTATCATAAATGTGTCCATGAAATAATTTAATTAGTATTTACTACGATGTTAATAATGTAAAAAATTCAAATATAATTGTAAGAGATGTCAAACTGATTTTATAACAAGTAAGATGTTTATTTGGGATATTATAGCATCAAAACATTTTTATGCGATTTTAAGGAAAATAAGATATATTTTTTAATATGAAAAAAGGGAACAATATTTTATCTAAAACTACAAGTGAACCAATAAGTTTTTCATTATAAAAATACTTATTTCATAAAGGAAATTTTGGATTAAAATAGAGGATAGAGTGCAATAGAAATTCTGAAAATATTTGTTAGGTTCCCTTTAAAATAGTGTTCTTATTGGGAATTATCGACGCGGGAATCACATAAAAGTATGTATATCTCTGAACAATAATGAGGTATGGAACTTGAAACATGATTTTGATGCTGATAAAAAGATTGTAAAATATTTACATAAAATAAAATACAATATAATTTTTTTAAAATTAAAGACATCAACCAAAATGAATAAAGGCAGTTCAGGTAGAATTTCTTATGGATTATGAGCATGGTATCAGGTGTAATTAAGATGGCATAATGAGAGAGAACATGGTTTTTCATCACATAAAAACCATGAGGTATGTACAGGGGAGGTCCTAAATCATACCTTGTCATTAGTAATTACACATAAAATGGAATAACATAGTGTAAAATCCTGAACAAAAGTGGAATAGAGAGGATCCCTTTTCCTTAAATCTGATGGTTTTTCCACTTGTTATTAATAACATAAATAAAAAAAATTATATTTATTAATTAAATATTCCATAAAATATTCTATTTTATTTAATGATTTTTTATAACATTTATATGTTAGTTCAATACCTTTTTGATTGGTTATATGTTTCAATTTCATTTTTTGGGTATGTTTTTTTACTTGGTTATAATGATCAGTTCACTTATATTCATGTTCGGATAAACATGTAAGATGATAGTGGTTGTAAATAATTGAAGTTATATGATATTATTGATCTTATATGATATTAAATGGTTGAAAATTTAATTATGTTACTTTGAGTGATGTCAAATCCTTATTTAAATCATTAACGATAAACCCTTGAATTAATTTTAGCTATTTTTCTCACAATTAACTTGTTCTAAATTATTAATTTACATCTTGAGTGAATAATGATTACATAACATTATATAAGATAAAATACATATATAATAGTAATTTTCAACCATCAAAATGGTTTCGTGACAATAATTGGAGAAATTAATGGAAATCAATAATCCTTCGTCCATGATTTTATTAAATTAATACATCTCAAACAGTGTTTTCATTTTTCTCAAATAAAACGTGTTAAAAGGGGAGATGATAATGAGTAATACCATTAGATTAATAAGATTTTAGTACATTTATATTATTGGGGTTATTATAACATTTCTGTTATGGTAGGTGGGGATGAATTAAGAAAATAATGAAGATAAATGGATTAGAAAGTGGAATTTACCTCTTGAGTTTATCTCATTTGAGAACCTCTTAAGGGGAGAGGTTTTTCTATTTTGAACTGACTAGGGACAATTGAATGTGGGGATGGTGCTTGGGGATAGATTTGGAATGAATATTTGAAAGGAATAGGGCTTCATAGGTGTGAAGAGGAATGTTAAGGATGGGTGGTATTTACAATGGTGGAGAGGAGGGTTTTCATAATATTATAATCATTTTCTTATTATATTCCGATAAGATAAATAAATAGTGATTAATCAAATTAAAATAATATTTATATGTTCATTTGAGTTCTAGATTTGTGTTCTTACATCACTTATGAGGTTTGGAATAGTGGTTTTAAATTATAATGTTTTTATATGGAAAATGAATGTATTTTACTATTCACTACAAATTCATTTATTTTAGAAAAATCGCAAACATTCACTTGAACCATTTTCCAGCGTGTTGAATCCAAATATGAAATCCATTTTTCTAAAATAATTATATAAATATGATTAATTTAATATAATTATAATCATAATTTATTCTATCAAAACTAGTTTTAAAACATTTATTTACTTATTCCAAAATATAAGTACCTTATACTTCAACATGAATCTTATTTATATAATATCATATGTAAGGTTACTATTAATTAGTTTTTTTCACTATTCATAAGTGTAAAATTTATATTCATAAAATTATGTTAATAATCACTAAAAGTTATGTTTGTCGTATCAAACTCCAAAGGTCTAATGGATTGCAACCATGAATGTCCGATTTCAAAAATTCCAAACACAGATGTGTCAAAATTCTGGTTAATAGACAAATAGTACATAGTCGTTTATTATGATTTGATTATATGTGGTTGTATAATATAATAAAAAGATGTAAGTTTCCATTGAAAACATTGAGTTGTTACTATAACTGTTGTTTATGCACTGACCAAAATCTAGCTCATTAGTTTCAGTAATTCTATCTCATGTTTAACAAACATCCCCAGATAAATACAATTGATGAAAAACCAACTCTGATTCCATTTTGAGATGAACCTGGCCAAAGTACCCTCCAATGGTGTTTCCCTAACATTACCATCAAGTAATTGAATGGCATTCCAGATCCCATTTGGTTTTTATTGATGAACCATGAAACAACAATTGAGGGATCAATTTTACCCAACATGATGTAGAGAAGATAAAATTTATACACTATTATGTAAATAAACAGTTAAAGAAAACATGAATATAAATATATAAATATGTTAAAAAATTAATATAATAAAGGAATTAATACAACTGAAAATGTATCAAAAATTTCTCCATGATACAATTCCAACATCAATGAATAGTGAAACTAATTAGATACTCCAAGTGTATACATGTGATAGTTTAGGAAAATCCCCACCATCTAAAATCCATCTACCAAAAACAAGGTTGATATAAAACCTCACTACCCCACTATGATGCCTTTCCATTCCCTGCACTACAACACATAATAATGTATATGCACCACCAAAGGGGTGAATAATGTGTAATATAACATTCTCGGAAGTGTTTTACCGAAGTTACCCATACAATGTCTATGAATAATAATACATGAATAGTGAAAATTAATGAAAAATATACATGATATAAAATTTCTCAATTATTAATAAAACTCAGTTTAAACCGATTTAATTTCCTTTTTTCCGCCTTCTAAAATAAATTAGGTATTCCTATTTCAAGTAATTTCATATTGACATTTCAAAACTATTATATCATGTCAAAACAAAAAATGAATCAAATAACATATCAATTATGTCAGAGAATAGACAAAATCGTACAATCCAACAAAATCCCATAATCGGTTTAGAAGAATAAGATACAACATCTCATGGATCACATTTGGCCTAGATTACTTGGAAAATCATATCTAAACAATGATTATCACACCAACATCATGCTTTTAGAAATATTAATCAACTATATAGTGTATAGGAACACCTTAATAAATAAACTCCGCTACAATTCTATCATGTACCAATACAAATCGGCCCATGGAAATTAGAAAAGATGCATAATAAAACCACCCAAATTATGGGAAGACCAATTACTATACATTCCTACAATGTATGAAAGGCATCCCATGTTATTTGTTTTAAAAATCATTTCATCAATCCATTTAATCACATTATTATATGATAATAATTCAAAAAAAAGTTAACAATTGATTTAATATCCCATTTCATTTATCAAATCCCTGGAGAAACAATATTTTATCCAAAAAAATTACACACACAAAAATGAAATCAATCATTCATGACATTTTTGTTGATAAAACAGTTTATAAAAAATAGGATCCATGCATTTCAATAGTACATGAAAGAGATAGAACCGACTACCTCAAAACATGGGTCGTAGTAGCTTGTAATGAAATCCTACATCAAGATGAAAAAATAGTGACAAAGGAGGACCTCGAATCTATCAACATATCTAATAATTTTTTCAATTTAATAGAATATTTTGTGATGAGGAAAGATAACGACATAGCTAAATAACACACACCACTTCCAGACAAAAATTAACAAGGAAATATGCCCTGAAACAAGACCCCAGTATAGATTTAGAATGGAATATGTATAATTAACAACACATATAAACATATACAAAAACAAATGAAACAATTCAATTATGATTGCTGATAAGAAATAAGTATAAATGATTACTACCCAGAGATATACCATGCACAATATTTATGATTTAATGATGAATTAATTGACTAATAAATGAAGGAGGTTTCAAAAATAACCAATGATTGGTTCTATGTGAAAAGATATGAGAGCTACTAAAAATGAAATATGTTTCCATAGTGGAGTTCCCTAAATCAAAAATTTTGATGTTTACATAGTGGGTAAGCTATTTACACATAGTGTAATCAATGTGACTCATATATGTCCAAATAAATCCATATAATTTTTATTAAAAACATATACTCTATATTACATGGAATTTAATACTTACATGTCATGAAATATTTCAGTCTATGTAATGATCTTGTGACTTGATCATGGTAAAGATAAAATGTCCTTTACACTTTTCACAGTGTGATAATTTCATACAGACAGAAAAAAATTTGTATTTTATGAAAACCAAAACAACCTGAGGAATTACTTGAATATGGTTATTATATCGAAAATATATTACAAATTTATACCTAGACAATATTCACTCGAATAAATATACATCCTTGAAAAATATTTTACTTTTCTCACCAAATGTTATATATCATCGGATGTCCAATGACATACCCAATTAAAAAGAAACAAAGTAGGGAAAAAAGAATGTTATTAATGAGTGAAATAACTTGATATATATATATATATTTAATAATTAATATAACCAATTAAAATATACTATTGTGAATTTAAATTTCAAATGATTATTATTTAAATACTTTATATAATCAACGATAATAATTTTTTTCATCGTATATATAAAAAATTAGACCCCCACAGTTTTATAAATTAAATATAAAAAATGGTAGTTTATATCTTTTTCCAAAATTAAAATTTTATCAAAAAATAACAATTATATATTAATAAGAAAACAATATATTAGTAATATATGTTTTAATTACGTGGAGAATGGAAAAAATATTTAATATGTTGCGAATTTTTATCAATAAATCAAGATGTTGTAAATGAAAATTTTTCATTGATATTATTATTAAATTTATATATATATATATTAAAAGTCAACAATTGATAATCAAGGCTCAATATGATTAAAATATTAATAATGATTGAATGTCAATATTCTCCAATAATATATATATATATATATATATTATGCAAGTATTGAAGTGAGCATTGAAATATGGTGGGCCAATGATAAAAAAAATTTCCATCAATGGAGTGGTGAAACTTTATCATGTATGGTGATATGAGCCCCGATAGACATCTGATGATATCCTATGATTTTAATAGACAATAAAACTGAATAGTTACAATTTTTGAATGAAAGCAATATCGACTACATCTTTTCATCAGCAATAATTTCTAAAAAGATCTTGGATGAACCCATGTAGATAATCCACACACAAAAATGCAATAAAAACCTACACTAGTCATTTAATTTTTTGGTCTAGAACAATTATCTAAATATTCTTTTGACATTGTGATGATTACATAAATCTCAACCATTATATTTTTTGAAGGCATTCTAGGATCAATTTCTATGAGATATTATTTTTATCTATAGGATGTTGTAGGGGATACGTCTTCTAAACAATAAATAAGTGAATAGTATATTGACTATGATTACCCATTTATTTATATAGATGATTCTTAAATACAAGAAAACGGTTCCCATACACCCATTAAAATCAATTCTCAGTAAATAAGAAATAAATGAATCATTGTGACCAACTATCTACATCGTAATGTGATTCATATTTTTGTCATAAAATGATAATAATGTATATATTTATTTTTATTATGTTACAAAACCATGTCATTAACACGAATCATGATTCCTGTAAATATTTAACAAACCATGAATTTTAAGATAATATTAATTCATATAATATTTTTCAATATATTCACAAAATACCTTGTGAATTATTGAAATAAATACATTCAATGAAATTATAAAATACTAATATAATATTTTTTTAAGTGGAAGATAATAATTGGGATTATAACAAAACTTGTTGTCGGTACCACCATTTCCATTAATCTTATTCAAAAAAATAGGGAAGACTCTTAAGTACAATATTATATCTTCCCCTCTTGGACCTAATCTCGAGTGTAGTGAATAATATTCAGATAGTAATGGGAAATTATCGAAACCCCTCAAGGCCACTAAATAGATAAAGACTAGATAATGAAATGATAACCATCCTATAAACAAACAAGGTCTGATATATTATCATTGTCTTGTTATATATAATTAAGATGGATTCACAAATTGATTCTCATTAAATAATTATTTATTACTTGTGGATCTAATTAGATGGAAATACCAATAGATAACAATGAAAAATATTTATGATGTTACTACCATCATTATCATCTAGGCCCATGAAATGACTTTTCACCTTGAAAGTAAGAAATTTTATCTCGACCGTTAAAACATTATCATACCAATAATGATTCATGTAAGGACCCAACAAGAAAACAGTACATAATCTCGAATTAAATTAGTAATTCACATTGAAAATATTTTCAGGTTTATAGTTTTAGTGAATTAGGCCATTACTATTACATTATATCTCAAAAATTACAAAGTAGAAACTTCTACTCAGTTTCCATTTTTTTTAAAATAAAAACTCTTGAAAAAATAGTCATGTCTAGTTATGTGGTTTAGAGAGCATGGCGTTTCCTTGATCCAATCCTAGACATTTTTCATCTTTATGTCACATGAAAATAAATTCCAAACATGGGATGTGCATAAAAAGCTCATTAATAGTTATAAAATAAGTAATATAAACTTTAGCCAATCAAAAAATAAAAATCAATGAAATTTTTCTTTTCAGTCATAACATACCTCATGAAAACGTACGATATAAGAATAACATGTAGAAATAATAACATCATTGAAGTCTCAACTGATTCTAAATTGAGATGAAATTCCTTATTAAAATTCTATCCTTATATTAAGGATAAATAAATTACATAATATTTTATGACTAACATAAATAAACTATATATGATTGGATATTCCGTCTAAATCATTCTGATGAAATTCTTTCATTTTCTTTGTTAATGTAAAACCAATGGGATGGATGTTTAACTCAATGAATGGAAATTGAGTTAAGATTACCCGTATCCAGTTCATATCAGTGAAATGATAATTTATAAATGAAGTGATTGTGTGTATCAAAATTATATCTACACAATGGGGAGTATAAATTACAACATAAATAAATAAATAGTTATTCCATACATAATCTTAACATGACATATAGATAATTAGAAGATGAACCCAATGAATAGAAATTCAGTTTAAAAGTTCCCTTACTGATTAGGTAACTTACGAAACATACAACACATTAAAGGATATTCGTAAAATAAAATTTATATATGAATGAATTAATTTATATTACACAAAGAATATAATATTGGGAATTACATACACAACACAAAAAGAAATAGTGGAAAACCTTGCATGAATCTCACGGGAATAAAAAGTGAGATAAAAACGCTTTACCTCGTGTCTGACTTGACTCGTTTGTTCCTTGTTCAACTGGAATAATAATCATATTTTGATTTTAACATTACTCAGAACCTTTTTATAGTTTATTATTCCTCTTATATCACTTATTACCTTTCAATAATAATTAGTTATTTATTTGAGTTCATATCAGACATTTTTTTCATGTTCTGAATTTGAGTTAAAAATGAAGTTGTTATATTTGCAAATTTTCCATGGGGTAAAAAGTATTTTATCTACAAAATTATATTCATGGTTTATATATCATGTATATCATATTTATAATGTATATATGAATTTATAATATTCAATAACATTTGCAAAAAAGAAATGAAATGCACCATTCATGGAGATGGTTAGTCGTATGTACACATGAACACTACTATAATTATTTTTTAAATTTTAATGAAATGAAAATATAATGATACATAGGTATATTATTTTTCTATTATAATATCATATTTTATATATGTTACATAATTTCATTAAAACCTTATTTATACATTCTATATATGGTATGAACGAGTCATATCTCATTGATGGGGCTGTAGTCTGCACTTCCTCAAATGAAATTATCGAATTTATACAACATGAAAAGTATAAAAGTATGTTATAAATTATAATTACAGAAGAATATTGATAATAAAAAATAAACTATTTATCATATATAATTACTGTTCCCTCATAATTTCCACCATGAGATGATGATGGAGATATTTGAACTATCATCATTTCATGATGAAGTATTTCACCGTTGACAAAAACTGTTTGTCTGTATCCATTATATGGAGTTTTGTGGAAGTGTAGTCCTAATATATCTCACAATGAAAAAATAGTATAATTATGATATTTTTTCATAAATTAAGGGAAAAAGATAGTTTAGGGGTTAGAGATGTAAAATAAAATAAATGAACTTAAGAGAAGATGATACCTTTAAATTGGGTATCTCCCTTTGGATTGAACCAAAAGGTTTACTTGATGCAACTTCTACTAATGGTAAGGATTCTAGGTGGAATATAGGTAACATGATATCATATTTGGGAAAAGGTAGGACTATTAAAGGGGCTTTAGAGGTGTGAGTAATGGGTTAGAGGTGATAGATTTTTATAAGGAGGAGGAGGGGCTCTTTATGCAAATTAGAAATTATTATTTTATTATATAATGATTATATGTTTCTAAAAGACCTAAAATTATTGAAGTCGAAGACAAGATGATTCTTGTTTGATATAAAATAAACCAATAATAATTATATTGCTTTAGGATATTGTTTTAATCGTTATAATCATCGTTATTTAAATCATTTATTAATGCGATAAACAAGACATCATTATTGTGTCTTAAATAATTTTATTTATTTGATGTCTAAAAATTATGAGTAAAATACCATGATATAGGAAAAACATATATGGTTATAATTAAAAATTATCATCCCATATATCAATTTTATAACCCAACATTAATATTTGTTTCAGAAAAATAATTTATGTTTATGATGTTTCTATTTTTACATTTTATAAAAAGTTATTATTGTCATTATCTTACCAATATGGCTTTTAAAGGCCAAATATCTCACCCATGGATTATTTTGGAAGTTCATGACACATAAAATATTGTTAGTACTATTGTTATGGTAATTTTACATTTTTGAAAATATTATTTTTACCTTGAATTAACCTATTTATCTTTAACAAAGGTAAATAGAAGTCAAAAGTTAGTATTCATCAAATATTATTTTCATCTTATTGATTCACATTTTCCATACTAATAACAACCATGTATGTCATATTTTGGAAATTCAATTAATATATGTAGTAAAATTCATTTAAATGATGATGATGGTTTTTTAACTACCACATAGTGTTTTAAGTATTCATCAAAAAAAGAAGTTTTACGAAAAATAACAAAACATCATCCAAAGATATATTTGATATTTCTAATTTAAAAATGTTATATATTTTATCAAATTCATAACCTATAAGTTTAATTAATTAATTTAAAATTAATTCATTTTTTCAAAACAAAAAATTGTGTTTTTTTAAATAAAAAATCACAAAAGATTTGCACTTTTTTAGGTCAAATTTAAATGTGAAATTACATCCAATGACCAAAGTTAGATTAAATGGTAAAAATTTAATCTATCTACTCATTAAATAAAATTAAAATGATAATATATCCATATAATTAAATTGGATTAAAAGGCATATTTGAATTAAATTACAGTATTTTTGACAATTAATTAAAAAATGAATTTAATCAGAAAAATAACCAAAATTTCTCGAAAGTAAATTTTTACATACTAATTATAAAGAAGAATTTAATTTTGTAAAATAAAAATATAAAGGTCACCAAAACAAGATTTAAATAGGGTTCTTCATCAAAAGGTTGTAAATCGACAATTTAATTATTATTATAGTATTTATGCTTAAAATCGAATTCATTCACATTTTATTATTCTATCAATTATCGGATAAATGTAAAAACATTTAACAAACTTGTATTATCATATTGTAGTTAGTCATGTTAATTCCCTCTTATACATCAGTTTTTCATTAAATATCATTTAAAATAATAATAGTGTTATATTATTTTATGGTATAACATAACATTGTGTGTAAAACAATATTTTAAGGAAACTCGTAGTACTGTATCTTGTACGTAATAGAACATGGGATATACTTTATGTAAAATTAATATTATATTCAGAAATATTAATAAATATGAAAATTTTATATTCTTCATTAACCCGGGATGTTACATCCTTCCCTCTATGGGTAATTGCGTCCTCACAATCATAAAAATGGGCTTAAAAACTTCATTAAAAGTCACACATTGGAAAAAGGGTCAATAAAACTACCACTTTAATAGAATGAACGACAATTAAAAAGGTCACCCATGATAACCGTTATTATTATTCCATGGAGGAAAACATGGATATTGAAGAGAAACTATGTTTCATGTTCGGATAGAGAGAGATAGAAAGAAAGATTAAGAGAATGTTGAACACCAGAAAATCACAATCTTGTAATGGGATAAACAATCTTTGATTCCCTAGTAGGAAATGTTAACAGACATAGTTTATGTTTTATTTTCTATTTAATAATGATGGAAAATTAATTTTTGATATTTTTATATGGATATAAATAAATATACAAACTTTTCTAGTAGAGTTTCATCCTTTAGTATGTTTTTACCAGAAACCCATATTTACTCCAAACGATGAGTATTGAAGACGAATTGGTCACGCCTGAATATTTATAATGAAATTTTAGTGAATAAAATAATCCACAAAATATGAACCATATATTTCCCCTATCTTGAGAGAATATAAAAACCAATATGGTTACTACAAGTGCAGATAATCCACTAAAAATATAATCTCTTATAAAAAAATACTACTCTTAATCTCCATAATTTAATAAACAATACCCAAATCTCAAAAAAGACCATTAAATACAAAAATTCCCTTAAAATCCATTAAAATAATCCAAACTAATTCTGAAACCCAATATTTAGAACTATTTGAACACATAATATTCTATAGTAAATCTTAACATTTATATCTAAATAACATCCTCTCCTTTAAAAGTCTCATACTCATGTGTAATTAACCAAATAAAATATTTTCTATGATAGGTTAATCATTTAAATAAATAACTAAAACCTCCATATATCCATTATTAAAACATATATTCATAAAAAATAAAAATCCACCATTACACATCAATTGAAATCCCAATGAATTCTATTTTCCTTATGCATACTATTTCCAAAAAAGTGAAAAAATCTTCTAAAATAACCATTATCACTAAATTCCCAATTCATATTCCTATACTAAGGATATGAATTTTATAAAACATAAGATCCCAAATCAGATTATTCTTGATTAATAAAATCATTTAACTAAAAACAATAAGTCAAAAAAACCAGTGACTTGACATGGTCCAGTGGTATGCAATAAATCACAATTGCACTTTGGTTGTGGGATCGATTCTCGTAGCTCTGTTCGACATGACATGTTGTCACATGGTCTGCATGTTTTCTCCTTTCTGAAAAAATATATAATTTTATATCATTCTCAATAAAATGAGATAAATACCTCAAAATTAACCATAACCTATTTTAACCACAAATGTTATCACATACCTAGCATTTTCATTCAAAAAGTAATTACTTGTAATTTCATCAAATTTAAGGATCATATAAACCCAAATGGTTCATTATGACCATATCCAAAAAAATTCCTTCAATAACCTTATCATGTATAAAACATCAGGGTACACATACTAGAAAATGTTTTCCAATGTAATCCCATCATAAAAGTAGCCGTATTACTTTTTTGCATTTCATCATCATAAAATCTACCATAACTCTTGAATTATTTATATGTTGACCTCTTACTAATTGAACATTATTCCTTATCCATTAACCATTATTTTCAAAATATACAAAAAAATGTATTCCCTATAAAAAAACATGAATTTTATCTTATGATTCAACAATGTCAAAACATCGGTTAAGAAATAATATATACCTTTCATTGGTCATTGTCATTTTTTTCATCCTCAATTAGAAAGGCATTAGGTATTGGTTAAAATATATTAGTATGATCCTGGTGATCCTATTCCCGATCCATCATCATAGGAAATCTATTTGTATAATGTTCATGCCCACTACATTTAAAACATTCAATTGATCCCTAAAAAAGAACTTCATTCCCTTTCATAGAGTCATCTGGGTTCTTCCTTTTTCCATGGAAGTTTCTTGCTTTAAGACCTTCATTTCCACATATATATCATGTTCATGTCCCATTGAAGCATATTCCTAGGTGTTTCTTTCTACATCCTTGACACATATTTTATTTAATATACTAATGTTTATGATTATTACATCAAAAACTGTAAGGATTTGTTTCTCACATATACAATTCTTTCTAAAACTCACCATGGATCAGGTGGTCAATCATGAATCCATATAGTTGGTTGAGAATACCCACATGTGTTCTAAGTATATCTCCCATTTTATTTAGTTTCTTATTCAGAAAACCTTCACAGTTCTCTTCACATCCAAGGTTACATTGGTGTCTTCTAGATTGATCCATTTACTAAAACCAAAATGGTTAGTGTAAGTATATCAGTAAAGTCATCACAAAATATCTTCATGGAGGGTAAATACTATGATTGACTTATTCATGATATCTTAATCTCATTTCATTTATCTAAAATAACTATGACTCTTCATAACATGCTAACTATTTTGGTTATGACACCTATGCTCAAATAAAACCCTGACCTCTAATATTTTCTAAATAGACCATTGATACCAACTGTAAGGACCTAACCTTAAAACATTACATAATCTTGAATTTAATTAATAATTCACATAAAGTATCCTTTATTGTTTACTTTTTTGGGGAATTATTCCATAATTAATACTTTAAATCTCAAAAATTATAAATTAAACACTTCTACTCAGATTCTATTTTTTTCATAAAATAAAAACACATAAAAAAGATTCATGCCTACTTCTATTTTTTATACAAGATGAATTTTACTTGATCCCATCCATGACCCTATTCATATTTAAGTCCACTAAAAAACATTTCCGAACATTATATGAGCATATAAAGCTAAGTAAGTGTTATAAAATATGGAAAAATAATTAACTATTTATTAAAAAATCAATAAAACATACATTTCAACCTTAATATACTTCATGAAATCATACTATTTATGAATAACACGGAGAAATAATAAATAATAAAGGTAACTTATAGAATTTATAACATACTTACATTATAGATTTCACATATACGTAGGGAGTTACATTTGGAAAACCCATCACAATATATTCCCTAAAACTCTTAGGAGAAACATTAACGTTTACCTCAGTCGCGTTACCCAAAGCATTGGAAAGCTATATCAGGATCACCCGCCCTAGCTTTATCACGGAACCACCCATATACATAAACAATTACCTATAACCATATCATATTAAAGACACATAAAACAAGAAAAAATTAATTGTAACACTTCTACATTACATCATAATATATCATATCTCTATATTTACATAATCAATGATTTATAAAACCCTTTTCAAAACCATTTAAAACATTTAATAGTGAGATTATTGAATCAAAGTGTCTCATACCACTTTAACGATTTTTAATGGAATTTTAATTTCAAAACACTTAGTTACATATAAATATATTAATAAAATCATTTTCTAAAACATGTACATTAATGAGGAACAATTAAATGAATAAATATTTAAAACATTTAAAATGATATTTTAGTTAAAGAGTTTCTAAGAGTATAAAAGATGCATGAATACAAATAATTGAGTAATAAAATTAATCAAAACATTATTATATCATGAAAATAAAGGGATTCATGATGTAATATTCCAAATAAAATTATTAACACCATATTAAAGCGATTTGGTGCATTACAACAATAAAGTCTCAATGGAATTTAAATTGAGATGAAATACCTTATAAAACAATTACCCATAGATTATGGATAAATAAAATAAAATCATAAAGTTTGAAAAATATAAATACACTCAATATGATTTTATATTCTATGTAAATAAATTAGAGGACATTCAAACATTTTCTTTTCTAAAATAAAATCAATGACATGGATGTTTAACTCAATGAATGGAAATTGAGTTAAGATTACCCTTATCATGTTCATATCAATGACAGGAGAATTTATCAATGGAGTGAATATGTGTATCCAAATTATATACACAGAAAGGGTAGAGAAAATTAAAACATAAATAAATACACTGTGATTCCATACATAATCAAAGCAAGAATGATTTAAGAATTATTAGATTAACCCAAATAATGGAAATTTGGTAAACATATTCCCTAACAGATTTGGTAACATACAAAACATACACCACATGAAAGAATGATCACACAATAAAGATTTAAATACAAATAAAATGAATTATATTACATATAGAATAAAATAATTTCATGTACCTACACCAAACAAAAATAAATAGTGACAATAATAGAATGAATCTCACATGAATAAATATTTAGATGAAAACCACATAACTCGTTTCCGACTTGACTCATTTTTTCCTTGTTCTTCATGAATAATAAACATAAGTTAATTTAATCTTTATTCATAATAATTTTCAATTTTATTATACATTTTATATCAATTATTACATTTCAATAACAATTATTTAATTATTTGATTTCATATCAATCATTTTGTCGATGTTCTGAATTTGAGTTAATAATGAATTTGTTATTATTACAATTTGTCCATGTAGTCCACAGTACATTATCTACATAATTTTATTTGTAATTTATATATCATATATGTCATATAAATATCTACATTATATATGTATTTATAATATTCAATGATATTTGGAAATAAGAAATGAAATGCCCCATTCATGGAGATGGTAAGCCATACATACTCAGGAACCCTACTTTCATTTCATATTTTTCATTTTTAATGAAATGAAAACATTATGATACCTAGGTATATTATTATTATAGTATAATATCTTATATATATATATATTAAATAATTTTACTAACATCATCATTTATAAGTTCAATGTATGGTACGAACGAGTCATATCGCTTTAAGAGGCGGTAGTCCGCACTTCCTGAAATGAAATTATCATATTTATAAAATATGAAAAGGATCAACGTATTTTATAAATCAGAATTACATAAGAATACTGATAAAATAAAATAATATATATATAATATATAATTGAAGTTCCATCATAATGGCCATCATGAGCGGTAGTTGTAGATTTTTGAACAATCATTGTTTCGTGATGTAGTAGTTCACCGTCAATAAAATCAATTAGTTCATTTCATTTAGTTTTAGGTGTGTGGAATTTTATTTCTAATAAATCTCATAATGAAACATATTATATTTTGGATATAGTTGTTTTCATAAAAAAGGGAAAAAGTGTGTTTAAGGGAATAAAAGAAAATAACTTAATAGAAGATGTTACATTTAAATTGGGTATCTCTCTTTGGTTTGAACCAAACAGTTTACTTGAAGTTACATCTACCTAAGGTAAGGCATATAGGTGTAATAGAGTGATCTTGAGAGATTATCTGTGCAGAGTTTGGTTGATCAAAGGTGCTTTAGAGGTGTGACTAATTGGTTAGAGGTTAGATCTTTTTATAAGGGGGAGGAGGGGCTCTTTAGAAAAGTTTGAAATAGTTATTTTATTATATAATGATATTCAGATTTTAAAGGTCCATAACATATTAAAGTCATATATTAGATGAATCTTGTTTATAAAAATCATACAATATGAATTGGATATATTCTAGATATTTTCTAATCATTGTAATCTTATTTATTTAAATCATTCATTAATGAGGTAAACACTTCATCATTACTGTGTCAAAAATAATTTTATTTAAATGATGACGAAAAATTATAAATAAAAATGCATGATGTAGAAAATATTTTTAGAATTATAATAAATGTTTATAGTCCAATATATATATTATACAGTGCCAGAATAATTATTTTTAGAAAAACAATACATGATTGTGATATTTTTTGTTATAATAAATAAAAAGTTTTTAATACCATTATATTACATAAATGGAATTCACTGGTCAATAATCTAACCCAATAATTGTATTTGTGGTACATGAATCATAAAATATGGTTAGGACACGTGGTATGGTAATTTTTTTTTATAATTTTATTTTTACCTTGATGTGTTTAATTTATCTTTAAAAGCGTTAAATAAATGTGAAAACATAATATTCACCAAAGATTATTTTTATCTTATTGAATCAAATATTATTTACTAATAACAACCATATATGTCATATTTTCGAAATTTAATTCATAAAAGAGGTAAAATTTTAATTAAATGAAGAAGTCAGTTTTTTAACTACTACTCAATGTTTTCATTATTTATAAAACATTGATGTTTTTTCAGAAATATTCCAAAAATTAATCCAAATATATATTAAATATTTGGAATTAAAAATTGATTTTCATCTAACCTAATGAAAAACATAGATGTTTCATTAATTAATTTAAAATTAATTCCCGTTTTCAAAATAAAAAACGCGTTTCTATGATATAATAACTATCAAAAGATTGATATTTGTTTATGTCCAATTTCATTGTGAAATTAAATCCATTGACCAGAATTAGATTAAATGGTTAAAATATAATATAATTACTCTTTAATTCCAAATAAAAATAAAATAATACTTTTAAAAAAATTATATTAAAAGACAATTTTGAATTAATATACATTATTTTTCACTAGTAATTAAAAAAAGAATTTTATTAGAAAAAACCAAAAATTTACCCAAAGTAAATTTTGATATCCCCATTATAAATAAGAATTTTATTTTATTTAATAGAATATATAAATGTGAACAAAACTATATTTACTGATGGTTTTCCACTAAAAGTTGGTAAATCGACATTTTAATGAATATTTGAGTATTTATGCTTAAAATCAGTTTCATTCCCATTTTCAGCTTCTAACATTTATTGGATAAGTGTAAAAAATTTAACAAATATGTATAATCATATTGTAGTTAGTCCTATTCATTCTCTCTAATACAATCAGTATACATTAACTATAACATTAAATAATAATAATATTATTATATTATTTTTCTGTATAACATAACGTTATGTGTAACATATGATTTCAATAAAACTCATTGTTGAGTATCGGGTATGCCATTGAACATGGAATCCCATTTATAGTAACATTAATACTTAATTCACAAATATTAATAAATATAAAAATTCTATATTAATTATTCACCTAAAATGTAACATCCTTCCACCCTTTTGGAAATTACATCCCATTATTTTTAAAAAAGGGCTCAGAAACTTCATTAATAGTCCAACATTGTAAAAAGAGTCAATAAAACTATAACATTTAAAAAAATAAAGATAATTACAATGGTCACCTGAGATTTCCCATACTAGGATTACTAGTAGGAAAACATAGATATGGAGAAGAAAAAAATCTCATGATCTGATAGAGAGTGATATAAATCATAATTTGGGGAATGATAACCACCAGAAATTCTCAAACTAGTGATGGATTCAACGGTCTTTGATTCCCCTTTTGGAAAGTTAATGGAAAACATCTTTTTAGGTTTCATTTCATAATGTTGGTGAAATGTTTTATAATATTGAATAAGGACATAAGGATGTATAGTTACATATCAAGTTGATTTTCATCCTTTAGTATGTTTCTACCTAAAACTCATCTTTTCTCCAAACAATGAGTATTCAAAATGACTTGATCACACCTGAAGATCTAGAATGAATATATAAAGAATAAATTAATCCAGAAATGATGAACCATATTTTCCCCCTGTATTTAGACATTTACCGAAACCAAAATGGTCATTACAAGATTAGATAAAAAAAGAATAATATTTTATAAAAATGTTATAGTACTACTAATCACCAAAATGGAATAAAAAATACTCCATTATTAAGAAAGACCATTTAATACACAAATGTATCCATAATTAATTAATATAATACAAATTATGTATAAACAAAAAATTCAGAAGGATTTGATCACACTGTCTTCCAATATAAATCATAACATTTATCTCCAAATAACATCAACAACTCTTAAAGTCCCATGGTAAAGTATAGTTGTCCAAATCAAATATTCTCTATGAAATGTTAATCATTTCCATAAATAACCCAAATCTCCATATGTCCATATGAAAAACATAGATTCATCCAAAATAAAATTCCACCATTACTCATCAATTGAAATCCCTGAGTATTCATTTTTTTAGGCATATTGTTTCCCAAAAAGAGAAAACAACTTCTAATAATACCTTTATCACATAATCCCAAAATAATATTCCTATAGCAACTATATCCATTCAATGAAACATAAGATCCTAAATCAACTTATTATGGATCAATAAAATCATTTAACTATAAATAATAAGTCATAAAAACTAGAGACTTCATGTAGTCTAGCGGTGGGCAATAAATACCAATCGCAATTTGGTAGTGGGTTCAATTTCTACATCTTTGTCCAACTCCATGGGTTGTCACACAGTCTACGTGTTTTCCCTTTTCTCAATAATTATATAATTTGATATCATTTCAAAAAATGATATAAATACCTCAATAAGGACCATAACATTTTTAACCAAAAATGTTAGCTCATACCTAGAATTTTAATCCCAAAAGTAATAACCTATAATTGCATCATATTAGGGGATCATATACACCCAAATGGTTCTGTATTAATATATTCTTAAAAGAAAATCCATTTATTCCTTGAAAAACATTTTCATATATCAATAATTTTGGTTACACATAATAGAAAAAGTCTTCCAAAGTAATCCCATCATCAAAAGTTCCATAATAGTTTTAAGCATTTCATTATCCAAAAATCATATATAACTCTTTAATCCCTTATATGTTGACTTATTATTCATTCAATTTTCTTCATGATCGATTAACCATTATTTTCCAACATATTCTAAAATACATCTTTCCTACAAAAAATAATTAATCATATCTTAAGATTAAATTATTTCAAAACATCAGTTAAGAAAAAATCCATACCTTTCCTTGGTCATTTTCAGTTTCCTTATCCTTAATTGGAATGTAATTACGTATTCGTAAACATATATTTGATTGATCATGGTGATCCCATACTGGAACCTTCCTCATAGTACATCTATTTGAATAATGACCATACACAACACATTGAAATCATTCAATTGATCCCACCGAATGAAATTATTTACCTTTCCTAGAGTCAACTGGGTTCCTCCTTTTTCCATGGAAGGTTCTTGCTTTATGACCTTCATTTCCACATCTATAGAATCATCCCTACCCTTTTAATTATTTTCAAATGTGTTTCTTTCCACATCCTTGACACATTTTTTTTAATATACATACCTTTATGATTATTAACTGATCGTCCTTATGGATTTGTTTGTAGCATATAAGATGCTTTATATAAATCACTAAGGAAAAGGTGGTCCATCACGACTCCTTATAGTTGGTTGAAAATATCCACACGAGTTCTCATTTTATTTCCCAATTCATTCAGTTTATCATTCCGAAAACCATCACAGTTTTCATGACATCCACGGTTACTTTTGTTCATTCTAGTTCCAAAGAATTAATAAACACAAAATGTTTAGTGTTTGTATATCAATATAATCATCTTATAATATCTTATTAGGATGGTAAATAAAAATATTGACTAATTCATTTTATCTTGAATTCATTATATTGATCTAAAATAATTATGAAACTTTCTACAATGATAACCATTATGGTTATGGAACTTTTCTTAAATAACACCCTAACCACTAAAGTTATATAAACTATCCTCTGATACAAACATTAAGGACCCAACCCTAAAACATTACATAATATTGAATTAAATTAATAATTCTCATTGAGGATCTTTTCCTGTATAGAGTTTTAGAGAATTCGACCATCACTATTAAATTACATTTCTAAAATAACAATGTATACACTTCTACTCATTTTTTATTTTTTTCATAAAATAAAAACACTTGAAAAAAAGGGTCAGGTCTAGTTCTATGTTTTAAACAACATAAATTTTCCTTTATCCCATCCATCCCCTTATTCGTCATAATGTCTTGTGAAAAAAATTTAAAATATTGGATGAGCATAAAAATCTCTGTAATGGTTATAAATTAAGGAAGGGGAACATTACACAATCAATAAATACAAGAATGAATCCATACATTTCAATCATGACATACCTCATGAATTCATATGATTTATGAATAACACATAGAAATCATAAATCATAAAAGTAACATATGGAATTCTAAACATATTTACATTGTTTCATTCATAGGTATATAGGGTGTTGTGTTTGGAATACCCATCATAGTATAATCCCAAAAACTATTAGGAGAAACATTAACGTTTACCTCCATCATTTTACCCAATGAAATGGAGAGCTATCTCGGGATCACCCGTCCTAGGTTTATCACAGAACTAACTATATTTGTAAACAATGATCAATAACCATATCATATTCATAACAAATAAAACTACACTAAAGGAAACATAACATGTCGATAATGCGATCACAATAAATCATTTGAATTTATTGAAATAATCGATGAATTTTCAAACTATTTTCAAACCAATTCAAAACATTTAATAATGGTAAATTTGAATCAAATTGTCCGACACAAATTTGAAGCATTTAATAGATCTATTAATTTCAAAACATACATATCTATATAATTAAATCATAAAAATCATTTTTAAAAAATATACATTAATGAGAATGATTTATAAGAATAAATCATTAAAGCATTTAAAATGTTATTTTAGGTAAAGAGTTCTTACCCAAATGAGTGACACATGAATAAAAATAATTGAGGAATGAAATTAATCTAAAAATTATAACATAATGAATATAAAGGGATTAATTATATAAAATTAAAAAGGACATTAATAACCCTATATTATAGTTAATTGGTTTATAACAACAATGAAGTTGGTACTGTAGCAGCCAGAACTATTCATCCATCTGGGCCTTCAGGCCTCCAGTTTGGTCGTCAAGTGCTGCAAGGATTTCGGGCCACCCAATGCCTTTGGGCCAGTTGATTCTAATGAACATAGGGCCACCTTAAGGCCTTAGGGCCAACCCAAGGCCTTCAGGACACATCAATGCAGGGCCCATACAGACTATAAAAAAGGAGCAGCCCCAGTAGAGGATTCATAGTAGGTGCACTCACCAGAGTAGAGACAAATAGATTTTCAGAATGAGAGGGTATGGCTATGCCATCGGTACCAGCCTGTGTTTGCACGGGAAGCCTAGCCAGATGGCCATGAAAAGGTGGAGAGCTACTATCCGGATGTTGATGTTGGGGAGGGGTAGTTCCTTGTAGATAGTCTGGTTGAATTCCCCCAGACCTTCAAGTCATGTAATCTCTTATGCCTATGAGCCATGTAATCCTTGATCATATAGGAAATTTAATGGTTCCCCCTCATCCATAGAAGGGGGTTATAAAAATTCAATAAAAATGAAGGCCTTTGGGCCATTCAGGTCACAATAATGAAGTCTCAATTGAATGTAAATTGAGACGAAATACATTATAAAAAATTAATCCTTAGATGAAGGATAAATATATTACATTATAATGTTTAACAAATATAAATACAAGAAATATCATTGGATATTTTGTGTAAATCAATCAAATAACATTCACAAATGTCTTTTTTTTAAATAAAACCAATGACCTGCATGTTTAACTCAATGAATGGAAATTGAGTTTAGATTACCCTAATTAAGTAAATATCAATGACATGAGAATTTATTAATGGAGTGATTATGTTTAACAAGTATATATCCACACAAAGGGGTGTGGAAATTACCACATAAATAAATAAACAGTTATTCTCCCAAAATCATTGCATGAAATAATTAAGAATTAAAAGATTAACCTAATGAATGGAAATGTGGTTAAAACTTTTTGTTATATATTTGGTAACATACGAATCATACACCACATGAAAGAAGAATCATAAAATGATGATATAAATACTCATAAATTAATGTACATAACAAAAAGAATACAATCTAGGGCAGTACATACACGACACAAAAGGAAATAGTGGGAAACATAGCCTGAATCTCATGGAAATAAAAAGTGAGATGATAACCCCTTACCTCGTATCCAATGTGACTCATTTTTTCCTTTTTCTTCTATAATTTTAAACATATTTTAATTTATTCATTCTATAGAACCTTTTTAAATACTATTATTCGTTTTATATCACTTATTACCTTTCAATTACATTTAATTAATTATTTGAGTTCATATCAGACATTTTTTGACATTCGGAATTTGAGTTAAATATTAAAATTTGGTAAATACAATTTGTCCATGTGATCAAAAGTAAATTATCTCAAAAAATTTATCCTTGAATTAGAAATCATATATATCATATATATCCAGTATATGTTTATTTATAATAGTCCACAACATTTGGACATAACAAATGAAATGCACCGTTCACGGAAACGGTAACCTATACGTACGCATGAATGCTACTTTCATTTCTTTTTTTCATTTTTAAAAAATGAAAATGTAATGATACATAGGTATATTATAATTTTGGTATAATGTCATATTTTATATATTTAACATAATTTATTCAAAACATCATTTGTAAGTTCCATGTATGGTATGAAGGAGTCATATTACTTTGAGGGGCGGTAGTTTGTACTTCCACAAATGAAATTTTCGTATTTATACAACATTAAATGAATGAACATATGTTTTAAATTATAATTGCTGAAAAATATTGATAAAATAAAATAAAATATATATCATATATAATTATTGTTACATCCTAATGGCCAAAATGAGAGGCCGTTGGAGATATTTGAAAAATCATTATTTGGTGGGGCGGTATTTCGCCATCCATAGAAACAGAATGTTCGTATCCATTAAATAGAGGTGTGTGGAAATGTAGTTCGAATACATCACATAAAAACTACCAATTTTATTTAGGAAACTAGTTTTTTTATAAAATAGTGGAAATTTTATATTTTAGGGGTTTGGAGAAGTAAAATAAAAAAAATATCGAAAGACAAGACGTCACATTTAAATCGGGTATCTCTCGTTGGTTGGAATCGAATGGTTAACTTGAAGGGCCTTCTGACTAAGGTAAATATTCTAAAAGGAAGATAGGGAACATGAGAGATTTTTTGGGAAGATGTTGGGAAATACAAGGAGCTTTATGGGTTTGAGTAATTGGTTAGAGGTGAGGGATTTTTATAAGGTAGGGAGGGGCTCTTTAGGAATGATTGAAAGTATTATTTTATTATATAATTATTTTCCATTTATAATTATCCAAAAGTTATTAAAGAAAAATATAAGATGACTCATGTTCGAAATAAAATCATCCAAAAAAAATTGGATATGTTTTGGATATTTATTTAATCATTATTATATTTTTTATTTAAATCATTTATTAAGGAGGTTAACATTACATCATTATTGTGTCGTAACAAATTTTATTTATTTGATGACTAAAAATAATAAATAAAATACCATGATACAAGAAATAATTTTATTTTTATAATTAATATTTATAGTCAAATATATCAAATATATAACCAATGTTAAAATTGATTTATCAATACAATACATGTTTATGATATTTTTATTTTTACATAAAATAGAAAGTTATAATTATCATTATCTTACCCAAATGGCTTTAAAAATCCACACATCTCACCCACAGATTTTATTGGTCTTCCATGACTAATCAAATATGGTTAGGACAAGTGTTAATGTAATATTATATTGTTAGAATATTATGTGTACCTTGAATTAACCTATTTATCTTTAACTGCGGTAAATAAAAGTCAGAAGTTACTTTTCAAAAAATAATATTTTCATCTTATTGAACCAAATTTTATATAATAATAACTACCATGAATGTTTGATTCTTATAATTCAATTAACATAAGTAGTAAAATTTCATTTAAATGATGATTTCAGATTCATAACTACTACACAGTGTTTTCACTATTCATCACAAATTGATATTTTTAAGAAAAATACCAAAAAATCAACCTAAAATATATTTGATGTTGAAAATTAATAAACGATGTATATTTTACCTAATTTAAATCATATATGTTGTATTAATTAATTTTAAATTAATTCTTGTAAATAAAAGCGTGTTTTTACGAAATAATAACTTTCAAAAGATTTCCACTTGATTATGTCCAATTTCAATGTGAAATTACTTCCAATAACAATCATTGGATTAAATGGTAAGAATATAATCTAATTAAACATTAAAACCAATTGAAAATAAAAAATAATAATATAAATAAATTAGATTAAAAGACAGTTTTGAATTAAAACGCAATATTTTTCAATACTCATTAAAAAAATGTTTTTTATCATAAAAATACCAAAAATTTACCCAAAGTAAATGATGTTTTCCTGATTCTATGTAAAAATATTATTTTGTTAAAAATAATATATATATGTGACCAAAAATAGATTTGATGTGGGTTTTCCATCAAAACGCACCAGATCACCCATTTAATAAATAATAGAGTTTTAATTCATTAAATCAGACTAATTCAAATATTAAGAATCTAGATTATATTTTATAAATGTAAAATCATTTAAGAAACATGTATAATCATATTGTAGTTAGTCCTATTCATTCTTGCTAATAAAATGGCTATGCGTTAACTATAATTTAAAATAATAATAATACTATATTATTTTTCAGTATGACATAACATTGTGTGTAATATAAGATTTCAAAGAAACTCATTATTGTGTATCAGTTACATAATTAATCATGGCATTGTAATGTTTATATTTAATTTTAAAATATTAATAAATATGAAAATTAAATATTCATTATTTACCTGGGATGTTACAATTCACCCAAAACAATATACCTCACTAAAAAATGAATTTCATGGTCTTTACCATGAGTCAAATAATTGATAAAATAGAACACAATAGTAAAAATCTACATCTGGGATACCAATACAAATGTTTATAGCATTGAACATCCAATAACACCTGAACATGTGTTAACCATGTTTGTTTGTCTACCGTCATCATCTAAAAAATAAGATAACACCAAGTGGTATCATCCTAATAATAATTCTAAATTATAATAATATCATAACCCATAATATTCAGATATAATATTTTTCCATTCAAGATAATGTATCTAAATATTTTTACATTTCTTTAACATTAATTTCGTCGTAACTCAATATAAACATTATATCATTAGAACTGATACAGTATTTGGATATAAAAATTAATCACAAAACATTATGATTTATATAGTAGACAAATAAATATGAGTTCTATATTATTATGTGTACATCATGTATATCTAATTTTATAATTTCTAGGGAAATCAAAAACTATTATTTTTGGGGTCTTAATAAAACACTATTACAACATAGGTTTTTGTAAAAACATTTATATTCTTGTAGTCCTAAATATTTATTAAATTAAAAAGAGGTTTTGTTAAATTATAAAAAAATCCATTAATTTTATTTCTGTTATTTATATATTTTTCAGTTAAAAAATTACGCCAGTTAGAAACTATTTTCTAATTTTTATATTAGAATAGTAAAATGTAAATTGATAACTTTAAAAAAATTACTAGATGTTCATAACATTTGTAGAAAAACATGGTGGAATATTTCATATACTATTGAAACCCCATAATATATTATTTATAATATTTGGATTCATTTAACATAGATTACTATGATGTAATTATAAATATATAATGTTTATTTCTGAATGTTTTTTACCCTCTTTTTAAATTGGTATCATATAACTTTAGAACATACACATACCATTAATTTTTTTAAATAGACAAAAATATGCCATAATACAATTCAATCCAGCATTAGTAATCATGTTCACTCACATTATTATCATAATTCATTCATTTACAATTAGTTTTCCATGGAATCATTACGTCTCCAGAGTAAGTATTATCTCTTTCTTATGTTCTTCTCATTAATATTCCCTTTATAAAAATATTTTATTCATAAAAATAAAATGAAATATGTTTAATTATTAAGAAATATGTAGCAATATTATATTAACAATCAATTTTTATTCATATTCATCCTCAAATTAAAAAAAATACCATCCTTATTGCATTGTGTTGACCAATGAATATAGAAAATGACGCCCACTTTTATTTTTCACCACCATCATTGGAATTTTAATAGAAATATATATAGTATTTCGTTGATTTTTATGTTTCAATATATCATTTACCTTAATTGACTATCAATCAATTATTAATGAAAAATAATATCATGTGTAAATACGGACTTTTACAACTATGAGCAATGATTTTCATTTTTCATCACTATCCACATTAGATGGGGTAAAAATTAAATTTAATATAAAAAAATATTTCCATAAAATTATATATTATTTTGAATTTATGAATATATTTTACAATTTATGATACAAAGGTAATAAAACACGAGTAATTAGAGAAACAATTTATCTGACAAACCACATGTAACCGATATTAGAATGAAATATATATACTGAAAAAATAGAATAGGATAATATTATTTCATTTTTATGTAATATAATAAAGAAAAATATTTATAATAATGTATCTAATAAACACTTTTTTGATTATTTAGAAAATTAGGAATGTCTGCAAATTGGATTTAGAGAAATGTAATGTTCATCATATAAAATTCCTATCTATCAGAAAAGGTTGATAGTATACAAATTATTCCATTTATGTATTATATATAATAACAATTTAATATAATATATTATTAATTATCATTCAGTAGTGGAATTTTATTTTGAATTTAAATCTCTCTATTTTATGATGTTTTCGGTAACTTTTTTCTCAATTAATAATATTTTTTTGGTCCAATTTCTAATTCTTTGAGACTTGTTACCTACTATGAATCATGTTTCCATTATTTAGAGTATTCTTATACTATGGTAATATTTTATCAAAATCCATACATTTTATTGTAATTACAAGACTAATCACCTTCCCTTATTCATGGTGCAATTGATACAATTTATTCTTTATTAGTATAGATTTTTGGTAACCCAAATCATCTTCACTGAGTAATTAAATTTTTATTAAACATATATCTACCATTGTTGTGTTCTACCAACATAATATTTTATTATATGGTTATATTAGACTACATATAGTTTGGACATTCAACAATTGTAATTTGAAGTCTAAAAAATTATATATTCTTAATCAATAGTTTAAGATAAAAATATCAGAAATGAGAAATTATTTCATTTTCGTGGATCCATTTTTGGAGAATAATTTTAATGTTAATATATTCAATGAGTTTTCAAAAAAACATTTTAAAAAACATTTTGGAAGTGACAAGTAAATTCCACTTTTACATATTATATCTTTTCACTTCTAATTTTATTACAAATTTTAAAATTCTATCCCATAATAGATTTAATGGTTTCTTTTCTTTCTCAATATATATATATATGAAATGATCACAATTTAGCAAAAAAACAAATTCACGATTCCATCATGGGTGGAATTGTTTATATATTACTCAACAATGATGTTTTCTATCTATGTCAACATTATTCTACGATTGCACTATTACACTAAAGATATGTTCTTTCTAGACCATACACCATATACCAAAGATCTATTATTATCATATATTTCATGTATTTAGTTCTCCATATAATCATTACTCTATTTTGTGTGGAAAAAAGGTTTTACATAATTCTATTTGGATGATGTTGACATAAAATGAATGTAATTAAATAGAAATATCGAAAAGTATTTAATTTTTTTCTTTTGTGATATAAATAATGATAATAATTTAAAACTTCAATATATAATTATTGAACATCCATCTTCATCCTCTAGATGGGTTATCTCCTTGTTATCCCCATTACTTTCATGGGGAAATTTAATGTCATTAAATATATTATTATATAGATAAAGAATTTTTTTGAGATATGACTATGTATTTCAAGACCATTGAAAAGATTTTGTTGGACGAGTAATGATCAGGGTATACATTTTATTGACATGTATAAAATAATTATCATTTCTGATTTTTATTGAATTCGAATGATGGTGGGAATATTATTGATATTCTATACTCTTTAGTATAAATAAATCAATGTTTTATTTTTAATGAGGTTCCTAAGGGAATGGAATGAATGTATTTTATGAAAAATATGGTGAATGTATCAGAATAAATGTGATGATGATTGATGACTAGTTTTATATATCCTACTGATGCAATAATGAGTCTCATTGGGTGAATTTTTTCACTTATTATGTATTTACATAAATTTAACAAGATAAATTGAATGCATTATCAATAAAATTTAATGAGGTATGTCATTGTCATTGATAGCCTGATTTTTATATCGAACATTGTTCTATGAAATAATATGAGATTAATATTATTGATATCTAGGATTTAATAAACCTCATGGAATTATCATTCTTCTAGTTTTATGAGGATTATTTTTTCATTCTTTTTACCTATTTCTACCACAATATTAATGATAGTATAGGGAAATGATTTCTTCAGTTATATATTGCCCTTAATAATAATTTGATATCACCCATTCTAATGATTTATTTTCCCTATATTATGATGAAAATTAGTGAATTTAATTTTTATTAGAATGATAACATGCCTGTAATAAATTATCGGAGGCGTATAAGGGAATTTATAATTGACATAGTTTTTCACATATTAAAAAAAATTCTTGATACAATGAACAAGGGATTTATTAATTTATGTTGTTTCCATATTCATTAAATAAATAATCCTAAATATACCATTTCGATGTATGAGATTCAAATATTTTTATTTATTTCATTAATTATGAATGGTTATATCACATATTTAGACATTCTATCAAAACATGTATATAATGTATTAGCCAAGGAGAATCATATATCAGAAAACACTTCTATGAATCACATTTAGAATCAAAGGACTGTTTTATATATGTTTATAGATTATGTTGTTTGTTGTGGAAATATTTATAGTTGATATGTTATGGTGTCTCATATTTTGAATATACAAGTTAACCCATTGAGAAAAGTGTGTGATATAATGGTGATCTAATCATGCATATTATATTGGGGTATATGGTTCATGAAATTTATTAGAAACCATATATATGAGTATATTTAGGAAATGACATGCTAACATATTAAAAATGTCAAGAGTAGGGTGTCTTCATCAAACTAAACCTTCTAAGATATTAACATGTGGATGCAACTGTGACAAAACATTACCTAGGTTTAATCACATAAACAATAGTTGGTTGATCATTAACTCATTCATCCCTTTAATGATAAATTAGTGGGACTAATAGTAAATAGCATGTTAGAAAATATGAGGTGAAAATAATTTATTGATTGTATTCTCATTATGATCCACTTTGAAGGAATAATTTCATAGTTACATTACTGGATTAGGTTAAGAAAGACAATTATACATAAATTCATGAAATTTAGATTGAACTGGATGTATATTATTTATATTTTAAGGAGTAACTAGAGGGAAAATTTTATAGCTGAGTTTATATATTCATATTAAAATTTACATTGATTTTATTGATATCCATTTTTAGTTTTATCATTTGATTGAAATGGGATAATGAAGATGATGTTGTAGAAGATATGTATATAGTAACCACTATCAAATATTACCATGAAAATATAATAACATAATAGTTATTAATTTTACTAGATTCCTATTATAAATGAAATTGTTTGTTTCCAAGTCTTACATATTGTGGTAATATGGATATCACCATATTAACTAATTATTCATTCTAATATGTATTTAAATTAGTGAACTAAATTATCTATTGGAATTTTCTTTATATTTTAAATGTTACTATGGATTATGGGAATCATTTATCTATTTTGAATTTTTAGTTCAAATTTATATCTATGAAAATATATATTAGATATTATTAATAATCATCAAAATACATTTTATTGCATGTTAAATGTTTGGGAATAAATATTTAAGAACACATGATTTAGGGTGGAATAAGGAATATGTTATGTATGAACTATATGGTGATATTTTAATATGATGATTTATTTTCATAAACATGATTTCAATACTTTAAAAATGATTATTAATTTAACAAAAGAAATAATTCGTTATTTATTTAATAATTTTTATCAAATTATTAAAATTATCATATAATTTTACAATGATGTCACTTAATGAACAGGTGTAAAATTGTATTTTATAGTTAAATATAGAGATGGTTCTTAAAAATATATATAATATCCTTTTAGTTTAATGTATTTTTGATTTCAAAAGTTTTGGGAATGGTATGTTATTGAACGTATGATATTAGTGTATATATATTTATGATTATAGAATTGCGGTAATGATTAGTTTTATACGAGGAATGATATTTTGGACAATGAGAGAATAAATTTAAATTATTATTAGGTATATAATACTATAATAATTTTAACTATAATTTTTTATCACTATTTTATAGATTATTTTATAATATTGAGATGAAACAACTCTATGTAATTAATATTGTTACAAGAATGTTCAATGTTTATATATGAGTGATATTGTATGAAAGGTGTTCTTTAGAAGAAGAATTTTAGGAACTATATAATAAATTGATGTTGTTTTAATGGTATTCAATTGAGGATAAATTTTCTATTGTTAATTTATGAAAAAGATCCATATTATGATCATCATTCAGGATTACATTAGTTAAATCCCAAGGAAAAAAGGAATCAATTGAATCTATAGACTAAGTAAAAATTGTCTAATAAACCAACCAAATGGTATAAGACTAGGACTGATAAATCCTAAATTATTCAAAACCAACAATCATGAAATCATACTTACAATGTGAAAATATATTTAACATTAATATCACTAGATAATATAATGGTGTAATTTAATAATAATTCCATTGGAAATCAGGAAAAATGAAAGAAAATTTAGTCTCTACATTATCAAACAAATATGGGATTTATCAGGGACACATTGGGATATACTAAACAAAGGGAAGGTGGGGGTGAATAATTATTATTAAAATTTTAACCAAATAGTTATTATATTTCAATGTTAACTATTAAGCCTATTTAGATCCTTATTCTTATATTCTACTTTCCAATATAAAGTGCATGTACATTAATGTATGAAAAATATTTCTGAAGATATTTTTCAAGGTTATCTACCCATTAAGAGTATCAAGTCATTTTCTACTATAGTGATGACCAATATATAGATTCTATAATAAAATGAGATAAATGTTACAATTTTTTTGCTAGAATAATTTCATTGTCATACGTATGGTTCTCTCAAATTTATTATAGGGGTAATAAAAAACCTTCTTCCATAGACAATTGATAACCTTGTCCAACTTATATATCCTATATTATTCTTTATAATATATCTAAGATAATTATCTCGTTTTTCATAAGGTATATTGTAATACAAATATGGTCATCCACCTATTAATACATCTAATAGATGTCTTGGTGATTCAATACTCTAAAAATACTTCTTCTTATAATTTTACAATTGACATGATTAAAAAAAAAGTAAATAATTACCTTATTACACTATCCAATACTTACCCATATAATCCACCATATAATCATATTAATATGATCATGTACATCTGATGATGTTCTTACAGTGATGGTATTCCGAGTTTTAGTTTATCTGATTCCTTTTTATTCAACAATATAGAATGACCATAAATTGGTAACAATTTTTAGTCTAGTATCCATACTACCACTTATTATTCTTCTGAATCACATGGTACATATTAATCTTGTACATCAACTCCATCTGATACCTTATACTATGTCATACACATGTACATCTACCAACTTTCTCTCTTTTTCATCTGGTTAACTACATCATTGATAGGTGAATCAACTCTTCCCTGTACCCCTTCTCAATTGATATAAAGTTTCTGAAAACAAAAAACCCAATTTTAATTTAACATATGATTCATGGATAGAATAATATTATTACACATAAATTCTCATTTTTAACAAAAAATCTCATAACATGAGAATTTACTATATTGATCAACAACATCTTCTCATCAACTGATCTCTTATTTATATATGAATTGTTTCTACCCCAACATTGGTATTTTTGGACAATCAAATGTCAATTTACCCCTTAACGTTTCACAACATTCAACCAAAAAACATCTTCACATTGAGTAAATTAAGAATCAAAAAATTATTTGAGTCAACCAATATACAAGAAAATCATACATCAACCATAGAATCAATTTTCTTCATCATTCCTTATAAAGTATACAATAGTATAATGATTATCAATCAATGATTATTGATATTTGTACAGTATTTCTTGGTATTTCCAAAATTAATGAATTTACACAAATATAATATAGAACATCAAATATTTTATCCTATACAACAGCATAAGAAATCATTCATTTTTTAAATTCTTTTTCGTAAGTATTTACCATGTATGAATATATATTAAAATATAATGTTTGAGTATTTATCAATCTAATTTGATTATATGAAAATCTATGTATATTTCTTTAGCATTTAAGTATTTAAATATTTGACTTCATTACAAAATATTTTTCCATTGATCATGAAATTATTCATTTAGTAGATGAAAAATATTTATTCAAATTCCAATTCATCTATCTAATTCTATTTCTGTGAAACATAAGTCTAGTGAATTTTAACATGGGGTCACTTATCATGTTAATTCATATCAATACCTATAACGTATCCAAATTATTGGAAACATTTTCAACCTACTATTGATGATAAATACTTATATCATATAAAAATTGTTTGGAATATCAAGTGTAATTATTTAAAATTATTTATTACCTATATATTCTTCATTCATTCATTATGGATATTTCACATAATCATCTAAAAATAAGTTATTTTTTAGTATTCATACACATGAATATATTTATATGAAAGAAAAATAGTATAAATTACTCCCCATGTTCATGATCAAGATTAAATAGTTCATTTTTTCATTATTCACCTAAAAAAATATAATTTATTCCTGGCATCTTCTTCTCTTCACAAATTGAAGATCCCCATGTCCATATGATAGGCTTCCCACAACTCTCTATCAAACATCATTCATCACGTCATAATTTCTGGGAACCATAATCCTGTAGTGTTGCACGAAATTATTTATATTACAATGACCATATTAAACTTCCATTCCTCATCCTAAAATTATAAATAAATTGACATAACTATCTTTGATAATCATTTATGATTTTATTAAAATAACCATGAATTATTTTGAAAAGGCATTCTGATGTTTGATCAATCAGAAACACATAATATAAAAACATTTGATTATTTTTCTATTTATTATCAATCTGATGTAATCATGAATTTAGATGATAAATTATTTCGTTCCAACTATATTATTATTAAATCGGTCAAGTAAAATAAATCTTCTGTTACATTGAACATTCCATTAGTTGTCTGTCAAATATTCTTATATCAGATTGGACCTTCAATCTTAGTCAATCAGATTCACTATTCTGAAATAACTATTAAATTAAATTATTTTATAAAATCTATTCAATAAATATGATAAATTTCCAACATTATGATCTTCATTGTTGTTTCCATCCATTTGGATTTAAAGACTACACTATGAATGTACTAATGAAAAACTCATAAATAGTGAAATGTTGATATCAAATGGCTTCAAAAAAATTATTTCACATTTCCTAAAAATTAGTGAAAACTTTAAAATCATCATAAATAAATGAAATTTAATTAAAGAGCATTCAATGTTCATGAAATAAATTTTCAATTTCCCAATTATAGGATAAAGTGACATTTGAATTTTTCTTAATGTAATAATAATTTATCACTTAATTTCATATTTCCAAAAACACTTTATTTATAAACTATTCAAATTAGTCATATTTTTTATATCAATATTCTGAATTGTAAACATGCAAAATTCAGAAACAATCACAAAAAATATAACTCATAAGAATGTATGATCTTTAATCCCTCCCTTTATATTTATTTTAAATAAATTAAAACTTATTTCCTAATGAATATTTTAATATGTGAGTATTATTGTTTTTAATATCCAAAAACATTTCAACGATTCATACATTCTTTCTATATGCCATATTGAAAAGGAATTTACAATGTAATAAAAAATTGTATCAGTTAATCATTAAGAAATGTGTTATCCATAATTTAACACTACCTAAAAATGATCCATTCTTGTATTAGAAGAAAAATATTTATGATTTAGGAAATATAATATTACCTTACCAACTGGTAGTGATAAATCATGTATTGAGACACCACAAGATTGTCTTCGAGGGTGGTCTATTTTCATTCAAGGGGAATGTTTCCGACGCTTTCGCCGGGGCGCGCGCGCATCCGTCTGTGAGGACGCACGGCTGTGTTGCCCCGCATTCCCGCTTTCCAAAGGCGGGCGGCATTCGCTCCTTATTCAGGGACGTCTGCTCCTTGATCGAAACGGGATGATGGTATGTCGGTTCTTCCTCCTGTGGATTCCTCCTCAGAACTCTTCACCTAGTCCGGGTCTCCCTTATAGATTTAATACGTAGTTCGTGAAACTCTTCCCGGTGCCATATCGTCATGGACGCCGGTTAATTACACTACTTCCGTCAAGACTTTCCATAGGGTCTTGACATGGTAGCGACCTTCGGTCGGAGTAAACGGCAACATCAGGAATGTCGGGGCATCTCTGGGTGCGTGGACATTGGGGAACCTGTATTCTTCCTCATAAGAGGGCATCTCAAGGGTGCAGAACCCGAGGCGTACATCTGAGGTTTTCCTCAGCTTCCTGTGTTTAGCACAGGGTATGTTGCAAGATTAACGTCTAGCAGAGACGGTTACACCAAAGGCGTTCCATCCGAGGTTTTCCTCAGGCATCTCATGTTTATCACGAGGTAGGTCGCGAGTTTAACGTCTTGCGGAGACGGAATGAGGGTGATCAGAACGTCCCATAGAGACGGACCAGATTAGTATATCCCTATGAGGGAACACCTGGAAGGTTTACCAAGGCGATGGATCAGAATGCCCAATGCGGACGGATCCGAGGTGGTGCACTCCCTATAGGGGTAAAGGGAGATGAATCGGGGTGTACATAGAGGACAGCGACCCGGAGATATGATGGGGCTTACACATGGAAAGCGGCCCATGCGCCGCTAGGAGCAGCGAGGAGGTGGATGGCATGATCCCACCGGGATGTGGCGGCCCGGGTGAGAATCAGGATGGGTGATGGATGGATGAGTGAAGTGGAGGAGGATGAAATGGGACCCTCGCAGGGGCGACGGTGAAGTTGGGCTTGAGCCTTGAAGAGGCTTCCTACGTATCCCCGTGGCAGGGAATCAAAGGTCGCGTAGTTCGGGATGGTGCCGGTAAACCGACGTGAAATAAGACCTTGGTCCACTATTGGTGGGCTTGAACCTCGTGGAGGCTTCCTACGTACCATGCCTTGACATGGATCAAAGACCTCGTAGTTCAAAAGGGTTTGTCGGTAAACCGACGTGAAAGCAGACCTTGGTCCACTAATGGTGGGCTTGAACCACATAAAGGCGTCCTACGTACCATGCCATGTCATGGATCAAAGACCTCGTAGTTCAGGTGGTCACAACGGCTTACCGCTGGACTGGAATGAGACCCGACGTGAAAGAGCGACGGGTGGGTGTGTCGGTGAACCGACGTGAAAGTAGACCTTGGTCCACTATTGGTGGGCTTGAACCTTATAAAGGCGTCTTACGTGCCATGCCTTGGCATGGATCAAAGACCTCGTAGTTCAAATGGGGGTTGGGTCGCAATGGCTTACCACTGGACCGGGATGTAGTTTAACGTCATACTGGACGTAGGTAGAACACGACGTGAATTGGGTGATGGATGGGCTTGAACCTCGTGGAGGCTTCCTACGTACCATGCCTTGACATGGATCAAAGACCTCGTAGTTCAGATGAAAGTAGACCTTGGTCCACTGATGGTGGGCTTGAACCTCATGGAGGCTTCCTACGTACCATGCCTTAACATGGATCAAAGACCTCGTAGTTCAGAAGAAAGTAGACCTTGGTCCACTGATGGTGGGCTTGAACCTCGTGGAGGTTTCCTACGTACCATGCCTTAACATGGATCAATGACCTCGTAGTTCAGAAGAAAGTAGACCTTGGTCCACTGATGGTGGGCTTGAACCTCGTGGAGGCTTCCTACGTACCATGCCTTGACATGGATCAAAGACCTCGTCGTTCAGATGGTTTCGCCGGTGAACCGACGTGAAAGTAGACCTTGGTCCACTGATGGTGGGCTTGAACCTCGTGGAGGCTTCCTACGTACCATGCCTTGACATGGATCAAAGACCTCGTAGTTCAGGTGGTCACAACGGCTTACCGCTGGACTGGAATGAGACCCGACGTGAAAGAGCGACGGGTGGGCTTGAACCTCGTGAAGGCTTCCTACGTACCATGCCTTGACATGGATCAAAGACCTCGTAGTTCAGATGGGGTTTGTGGATCGCAATGGCTTACCACTGGACCGGGGTGCAGTTTAACGTCGTGCTGGACGGGGGTGAAACCCGACGTGAAAGACGGGTGGGCTTGAACCTCGTGGAGGCTTCCTACGTACCATGCCTTGACATGGATCAAAGACCTCGTAGTTCAAATGGACGTAGACCATGGTCCACTGATGGTGGGCTTGAACCTCGTGGAGGCTTCCTACGTACCATGCCTTGGCATGGATCAAAGTCCTCGTAGTTCAAATGGAAAGTAGACCTTGGTCCACTGATGGTGGGCTTGAACCTCGTGGAGGCTTCCTACGTACCATGCCTTGACATGGATCAAAGACCTCGTAGTTCAGAAGAAAGTTTCGCCGGTGAACCGACGTGAAAGCAGACCTTGGTCCACTATTGGTGGGCTTGAACCTCGTGGAGGCTTCCTACGTACCATGCCTTGACATGGATCAAAGACCTCGTAGTTCAGGAGAAAGTTTGTCAGGGTCGATGCTCACTCTAAGCCCACGTGAGTCATGCTCGGTGTGAGAAACAAGAGGTTGCAAGGACCTGACGATCACGTCACGAAGGGTGCGTCCGTGAGAAGCGAAGAGGGGCTTACGCGTTGAGCGGCCCATGGTGTTGGGACTTACTCCAGGATGGAGGCCCAAAACGGCTTACCGCTAAATTGGGTCACAACGGCTTACCGCTTGATTGGGTCACAACGGCTTATCGCTGGATGGGGATGTCAACGGCTTACCGCTGCATAGGATCACAACGGCTTACCGCTGGATGGGGATGTCAACGGCTTACCGCTGCATAGGATCACAACGGCTTACCGCTGGATGGGGATGTCAACGGCTTACCGCTGTATGGGGATGTCAACGGCTTACCGCTGCATAGGATCACAACGGCTTACCGCTGGATGGGGATGTCAACGGCTTACCGCTGGATGGGGATGTCAACGGCTTACCGCTGCATCGGATCACAACGTCTTACCGCTGGATGGGGATGTCAACGGCTTACCGCTGCATAGGATCACAACGGCTTACCGCTGGATGGGGATGTCAACGGCTTACCGCTGCATAGGATCACAACGGCTTACCGCTGGATGGGGATCACAACGGCTTACCGCTGGATGGGGGTCGCAACAGTGGATGGGGCTTACGCGAGGAAGCTGCCCGGGTGCCACTAAGGAGCGACACTGGTGAATGGGGCTTACGCAAGAAGCTGCCCGGGTGCCACTAAGGAGTGGCACTGGTAAATGGGGCTTACGTTAGGAAGCTGCCCGGGTGCCACTAAGGAGTGGCACTGGTGAATGGGGCTTACGCTAGGAAGCTGCCCGAGTGCCGCTGAGGAGCAGCACTGGTGAATGGGGCTTACGCTAGGAAGCTTCCCGGGTGCCACTAAGGAGGGGCACTGGTGAATGGGGCTTACGCTAGGAAGCTGCCCGGGTGCCACTAAGGAGTGGCACTGGTGAATGGGTCTTACGCTAGGAAGCTGCCCGAGTGCCGCTAAGGAGTGGCACTGGTGAATGGGGCTTACGCTAGGAAGCTGCCCGGGTGCCCCTAAGGAGTGGCACTGGTGAATGGGGCTTACGCTAGGAAGCTGCCCGAGTGCCGCTGAGGAGCAGCACTGGTGAATGGGGCTTACTCTAGGAAGCTGCCCGGGTGCCACTAAGGAGGGGCACTGGTGAATGGGGCTTACGCTAGGAAGTTGCCCGGGTGCCACTAAGGAGTGGCACTGGTGAATGGGGCTTACGCTAGGAAGCTGCCCGAGTGCCGCTAAGGAGTGGCACTGGTGAATGGGGCTTACGCTAGGAAGCTGCCCGGGTGCCGCTAAGGAGCGGCACTGGTGAATGGGGATTACGCTAGGAAGCTGCCCGAGTGCCGCTGAGGAGAAGCACTGGTGAATGGGGCTTACGCTAGGAAGCTGCCCGGGTGCCACTAAGGAGTGGCACTGGTGAATGGGGCTTACGCAAGGAAGCTGCCCGTAATGTCTTCCTCATGTCTGGCCATGAGGGCATCCCAACTCACTGGTGAATTGGGCATCCTATCATTTGTTAGATAGGGAGAATACTACAGTTTAGAGCCATGTAGGTAGGACTATTGTCATCTCATGATAAGAGAATGAGGCATCTCTCGTTAGAAGCGAGAGGCATCCTATCATTTGTTAGATAGGGAGTACTACAGTTTATAGTCATGTAGATAGGACTATTGGCATCTTATGCTAGGAGCATAAGGCATATCTCGTATAGGTAAAGAGGCATCCTGTGTTTGGAACATAGGGAGAATACTACAGTTTAGAGTCATGTAAGAAGGACTATTGGCATCTTATACTAGGAGCATTAGGCATCTCTCGTATAGGGCAAGAGGCATCCTGTCATTTGTTAGATAGGGAGTGCTACAGTTTAAAGTCATGTAGATAGGACTGTAGGAGGCTCATGCTTGGAGCATGAGGCATCTCTCGTATAGGGCGAGAGGCATCCTATCGTTTGTTAGATAGGGAGTACTACAGTTTATAGTCATGTAGATAGGACTATTGTCATCTCATGATAAGAGAAGGAGGCATCTCTCGTTAGAAGCGAGAGGCATCCTATCATTTGTTAGATAGGGAGTACTAAAGTTTATAGTCATGTAGATAGGACTATTAGGCAGAAGGTGCCTAGAAATGGTTGCTGTTGGGACTTACGCAAAGCATCCCTTTCTGGTTGAACCTGGCATAGGAGCCAAGTGATCGGGTTTGGAGGAGTTGCCTGAGGGATGGTTCGACTCGAGGTACTCGGGGAATTGATGATGAGAATCTCGACTCACGACATGGAATGAAACCAAGAGGATATGTCAACTCAAGGTATTTCATGGTGTGTGGAGGAGTATCTCTAATCATGGTATTCCATAGGTGGAAGGTGGGAGCGCATAAGGGCGCAATGGAAAATCCCGGCATCCCGGCCCGAAAAGTTCGCGGAGCAGCATCGCGGAGCAAGGGCTCGCGGAGCAAAGGGCTCTCGCGGAGCTTGGTCTCGCGGAGCAGCATCGCGGAGCATAGGCTCGCGAAGCATGGACTCCTGGAGTCTCGTCTCGCGGAGCAGCAACGCGAAGGAAGCTGCTCGCGGAGCATGGCTGCGCGGAGCCGCAATGCGGAGCTCCGCTCGGCCGCCCAAGGGGCGAAGTGGCCGTGGCCGTCCTTGGCTGTCTGGAGAAGGGGGGTGAGCTGGGTATTTATAGGCAAGGGGCGCCGCGAAGCAAAACTTCCGCGCCGCCTCAGGAGCTTCGCGGCGCGCTTGCGAACGTCAAATGCTTTCGCGGAGCATCATCGCCTCTGGTGCTTCGCGGCGGCTCGCGAACGTCAAATGCATTCGCGGAGCATTACCGCCTCTGGAGCTTCGCGAGGCCGCGATGGTCAGGGCGCTTCGCGGCGGGGCTTCGCGGGACCGCGCTGCACGGGTGCTTCGCATCGGTGCTTCGCATTAGTGCTTCGCGAGGGGTCTTCGCGGAGCATCGCAAACGTCAAACGGGTTCGCGGAGCCTCTCGTCTCATTGCTTCGCGGCGGCGCTCCGCGATCACGGAGGGGGGCTTCGCGGATGGGCTTCGCGAACCAGATTTCCAGCCCAACTTCAAACGTCCATAACTCCTAATCCGTAACTCCGTTTGGGCCCTACGACCTACCAAATCGAATCTTGCGAAATGGACTACAATCTTGGATCATGTATGGAAGCATTTGGAAAATTTTGGGGACGCGTTTTTCGGGGTCTACAGGGAATGAAGATAATTTAGATATGAAACAATTATAATATATATCCACCTGAAACTCCTACACCCTCATAAACAAATAAATTGAATAATCAATTACAAATAGTCAGATAACATTCCAAGGTACACATCCATTACATCCAAATTTATTATATCACTAATTCATTTAATTTATCTCTATATGTGGATAGATTTTTATTATAATATACCAAATATTATAGATAAATAAAAATAGTACCTTTTCAATGGCTTTCCGTATGATATTAATATTGATGAAAATAAATTCTAGATCATTTTCTTATAAATCATTTCATATATTATTAGATACCTCTTCAATATTGGTGATGACTTCCTGTAGACAACACAGGATTCCATATAGAAGTGGTGATAATTAATCACCAACATAATATATAATTTAATAAAATCCATTAAATAATATATCATGAAATATTTTACACAGATCTTAATCACCACTTATTATAGGTTCTTTATGTTGAGGATAGATTGTATAAGAATCTCCAATTACCTCATTATCACATAAAATTACTGAATCACATGTGGTATAACTATTATCCTTATCCATTATTTAATCTTAATCCACCTAAATATAACATTCATTTTTTGATTCATCTTCATTTTTATTTTGGAATAAGGAGATTATGACATTAAATTTTTTTTAAAAATGGATATCTTCTTCAATTTTTTATAATTGTTTTTATTGTCCTTCCCGGTAATAGCAAAGACAATATTATACTCATAAATTACAAAATCTTCACTAAATCATCACTTCATAGATAATATAGGAATCTATATAAATTCATAATAATATAATCACCTAAATGTAAATAATCCAATAGAAGTGAACCAACACTTTGATACCAATTGAGAGGACCACATCAGGATATTTGAAACACTAAGCGTGGGTATTGAATTATTGTTTGAAAAATTATAAATATTTTTTATTTTTATCCATTTAATTCTTAAAAACGTTTGGATCAAGACTAATCTATTATATTTTCCTTATTTTATGTCATTATTTAAAAGCAAGGATAATATAGGGAAAATTATAAATGGTTCACAACTCAATAACAGTGACTAGTCCTTCCCATGTGTGGTGGTCTCTAGTATATGAAGTACCCCATAAGAAATAGACACATAGTACAATGTTTTGGGTAAAAAAATAATATATAGTATATATGTGGGGTACTGTGCTTTAGGAAGGTGATATAAAAACAATACTCATTCCCTATATAGGTGATAACCTTGTCCTAATTTAATATACTGTGAAGTTCATCATAAAAAAATTTAATTTAGTATTCTTATTCATATTATAGTAATTTTTTATTTTGAAGAACATTTTCCCCCTATTTTGACTTCTGTAGGACATCATACAAATGTATTTTTCTCTTATTATGTCTTATTTTAATGATACATTTACAATATAAAGCTTGTTACTCACATTCTTCTATCACCTGGAATATATCAATATGTTAATTCATCCAATCTAGTTCACATGATACAATACATACAATGATGTTCTTTAGAGAATGGGTTTCTTGATAATTTCTTATTTAATCCCTTCTTCTTTAATATTTCTATTTGATCTCCACTTAATTGGAAAAATCCATACAGTGTCTAAAATATGAAAACATATTCTTCATTATATTTTGGTACCATTAAATTGGGTACATCCACTATATCATATTCATTCTTATTACATTAGTACAACTACATAAAATCACTTATTATCTAGTCTATCTTCAACATACTATATATATAGTGATTTTAATCCATCTGCTCACCCTTGATCCATCAGATACCTATATCCTCCAATATTTCCCCTAGATGAGAATTACTCACGAGCTTCTTTGGGAGACACATTAATACAATTTATTAATTTTTTATACTAATGAATTTCCATGAAACACGAATAACCAATCCCTTGAAGAACAAAAAATTATCCTTGAAATAGCACCTCTTTTTATGAGAATATATCCTTTAGAATCTTAGTAAATGTTTCTTAATTCAAATTTCAATTACCCAGAATATATTTCTAATATTTCAATCTAAAACAATATATTGTTTACCTCATTACATCATCCTAGAAAATTGGATTCAAAAAATAATTTTATGAATATTACTAACATCACAACTTCAATGTTCTTCTTAAATCCTCGATAAATATGATATAGATTCATGATATTCTATTTATAATTATTTATACACTAAACGAACTGCAGAACATTACGACATTTACTGATATTACGAAATCATTGTGAAGAACATCATTCCATATCTTCACTATGACTTTTGACCATGTATTACTTCAGATTAAATGATATTCATTATTAATTCCACGCATTATTGTATCATCTCATGATTATTCTCATAAATCTTCCACTTATCAATGATATTGCTCATAATTTTTTTTTCTATTTCCTATTATTTTCCTTATTTTATTGATACACATATATCGAGATGTTATATATAATGATTAAAAAAATTCATTTGGTTAAAATTCAACAATTCTTAATCATTTTAATCGTATTACTAATTTCCATGAATGTAAATATAAATTCGATGAATTGTCACAGGGATAAATCTTTGAAATAAATTCATAATGAATAATCTATTTGATCCAAGAAATAAAATAATTTTTACCCTATATCCATCAATTTAAACATTATTCCACTAACATTTGATATGAATTTTTTACTAATCAATAAAAAGCTATTATCACCTATATATGATTATTTCATTCAATGTTCTTTATTAAAGTCATGTTAACCACACAATTCCATGAGTTGAAATTCATAATCGAATAAAAATTATAATCATTGATGATTTATATATGATGAGTCACCATGTTTATTCTATATAAATCAGTGTTTCATTTTTTCTCCTTTAACATTTTCAAAAAAAATATTACTTTTGTGGTAACATATTAATGGTAGATATAAGAATTTGTATGGGTTAATCAATTATATTTTTCTCATCTCTTTATTTTACATCAATCATAACATCACAATGATCAGGAACCATTGTTTTCTTGAGTCCCACTTCAATTTTGATATATTTTTAATTGAACATTGCATGAACAATCCAAAATATCCCCTTTTGAATTAAGCCGATTGATATCTATTTATATGAATATTCCATTGGTTAAACTTTTTTATTGAATGAAATAACCATGTTATATTGTTGTTTCATCATTAAGGAAAACATTACTTGATGACATCTAATAATTGTTTTCTATTCATAATCTGTCTATGGTGTCCATGAATGTAATCAGTCAAAAATTTCATTCCACATGTTGTTTAAAAGAATTGGTCTGTTACCTTCTGTGAATTATCACTCTGAATGCTCATTCAATGGTCCTCTATTGTTTCATATATCTGATAGATAATTATATAATTGTATATCTGATATACAATTAATAAACATCATTTAGATTACCTTAGATCATTCGAGTATGTTTGATCACCTCAGTAAACTTCCCACCATCTGATCATCTTCATATTCCTCATTTATTCAACATCACAAACATCCTAAGGAAATAAAATAATGAATCAACATTATAATTGTATTTTTTATAACTATTGTAATTCAATAACAATTGTAACACATTTTTTTGAAATTATAAATTTCTCCTTATTCATTATACGTAATCTTAATGACTTCAAATAGATTTCACATTCAATGTAAGTAATATTAACTTTCTCCCCAAAATAAAAGAACAATATTTAGATGTTGTTAATGTAATATAAATTGATAAAATCCTTATATATTTTGATTATATTACTCTTTATATGTTATTACACATATTAATGATAATAAAGAATTTCTATTTCATTAATAATAATTTAAAACCTATTACAAATGTTAAAAAAATAAAACTCAATCATGAATTGGGGTATTTGATAATATGTTTATATAGAAATTCCGTTGATGAAATATAATATATTTATGGTTGGAAAAAAGTGAAATAGAGATACTAATATTTTAGTTAACATGATTGATGAATATATTTTTCTCCTACTCATACATAAGATATTAAGGCACCCAATTCATTCAGAAATGCATATAAATAATATAATTGATATATTTTATTATTAAGTGATAAATATAATTATGAGGATGTTACTTATTTATTGTTTTCTATAAAAAAGACACTCAAAGACATTAATACAGGAATATATTAAAATATGTAAATGTGTTCCACATGATTAAGCACCTTGAGTTCCAAAATGACAATAGACCATGATAAATTTAGATAAAAATATAAATATTTAATAATGATATGTAAAAACTAGACATTGAATTAATGGTGTTGAATAGAATTATCCTAAATATAAATTATATGTAAAAATAATATAACTCCCCCATTTAAAATTAATATGATTAATTTTTTTCATAAAATTACTAATACGATCATTTACTATTTTAAAATTATTTTTCAGTAAAATTACATATTTGCGGCAAAAAAATATAATCCATGAAAATATATGATTAATGGTATTTAATATATAAATAATTTTATTAAAATAATTTTTTTTCAATAATATTAAATTATTGTATTAAATGTTAGTATTCGAAAATTTCAATATTCCATAAATATAATTCTTCATTAATATTTTTGATTTTATTCAAATTATAAATTTAGTAATTTGCTAATCATAATTTGATAAAATTAACATCATTTATGGGTATTTTAAAAAAATTATTTTAGTAATAAGTTATTATATATTTTTAAATTATTTGATTTTTTGGGTGAAGAGTAAAAAAATAAAGACTTTTTCTAAGAACTATCATATTTATAATTCATAAAAGCTATAAAATAATAAAAAACGATTAGATATAGATATTTAAATATTATATGTTTTATGAATAATTTTTAAATATTATTATGAATTTATAGAAAACAATTTAAAAATATTTTTTACTCAATTAATATTTAGAACAAAAAACTATTTTTAAATAATAAAATTAAAATTGAGAATTTATAAATTTTATAAATGGAATTTTAAAAAAACTGTTTTCTATTTGTATTATTAATTTAATCATTTTCATTAAATTAATTTAAATTTTTATGCATAATGACAATATTAGTATGATATGTGTTAATTAAATTTATTATTTTAAATCCTTATTTAATAATGGTTTTTATATCATGTAACCCATTTTTATTAATTATATTTTTCTAATTTATATTTTGATTATAATATTTTCATAATATAATATATAAATATTCTAATAATCATTAAATTGATAATAAATGTCATATAATATTAAAGAACACCTAATGGTTAAAAACATTTTTCAACAAAAACAACAATATGTATAAATATATAAATATATATTATTATTTTTAAAATATGATTTTATGATAATTAGACAATTAATTTTATTTAATAGACATTATATATATTTCCATGAAACCCAAATTTGGTTATATCGGTTATGTTATATTTCTAATAAAACATAAAATGACTTACTTAAAGGCTAGTTACCATGTTTAAATGTAAAAGAGTAAAATATAATATCCTTTTCGTAGAAGCACCATAGAAAATTTTAAATTTTTTTATCTTATGTGACCCAAAGGCCCCCCAAAATAATGTTTTTTAAACTATGGTGACTTGTACACAATAATGGGGTCATTTATTATAAAACTATAATGGATGATTCAAAAAGATCCCATTTCCACTCTTTTAAAAGGTATCACTTACTCCTATCCGAACATACACATCAAAATTAAAATTTTCCTGAAACATTTACAACATAGTTACTTATAGACACCCCTTAAATTTTAATTATCTCTAATGCACATTGTGTTATCCGAAACATAGTAATCCCTAGGATTTCTTCTCTAGAGGATCAAGCATAAATCAAAAAATATTTTCCCCTCATTGTGTTTTTATCAATATTTTTCCACATAAAAAAATATTATATAGTTAAAAATAGAAATAAATATATGTAATTATTATCGTTATATTATATAATATTAATATAATATTTACTCTGAATTCCACTCCTATAAATAATAAAAAATATCATTATCATATTGTGATGAATACAATCTCTACTAAATAATGTCATCTTTTTCATCTCACCTCAATTATTGGGAGATGAAGAGAGGTAAATGGATAATGAAATTATATATATATATATATTTTTTTTATTATTAATAAATTTAAAATTAACAATTTCTCTCTTTCCCACTCATTAATTGAGAAATGTATGTAGTAATTTTTTATACATGCGAATGACTAGATCCAATAGTAATGAGATTTAATTATAACTAGTAACAATAATTGGTAGCCTTAAAAATATATATCATATATAAAAATTATGTCAATATAAATTTAAAATTATTGATATTAATATAAAATTTTAATTTTTTTCCATGGTCACCATATATTTGGAATTAAGAAATAACTTCAATGAAAACCCTCATGTAACAAATATATGGGAGAATCATATACAATAAATAAATGAAATATTAAATTAAATGGAACATATTATTCTAACAAAATAATAAGAAGGTTCAACATAAAATATCAAGTAAAATTTATTTTATTTTTAAATATTTTAGGCATGTGTTCTGAATGAATTTGGAAATGGGTAAGTGTTTTCATCTGAAATATAAATATTTCAAACATTATGGATGTTATATACATACTTTCATTTATGTTTTCTATGTAAGGAATATATAAGATATAATATCATGAATTACCATTTAATAATTATATGTTATGTTCATTTATATTCCAACTCATTGAAGGGGTTATTTATTATTGATTTACTTATTTTGTATTATTTTTCATCATCACAATAATGATTCCTTAGGGAATCCTGGAATTTGAGGACCATTTTTACATTGTATATTTTATTCATTTCCCTCATATTTTTTCATCATAATATTTTTATTAATGTTATATACAATCTAAAACATGATCTCTTATTAAAATTTCATTGATATGGTTTTTCCTATAGTAGTAATGTTTTTCCGAACTCAGATCCTCTTATATGTGATATAATGTTTTATCTTGAACATTACACTCACATTATTTAATTATCCATACCTAATAATTATTTACATTTTATATTATTACTCACAATGGTAAAATAAAATTTAATATTCAAAATGTTTTATTAATCATTTTACAACATGGGTTCTCAACATATTTATTTCAACTATTAAAAGAGTCCATTTCGTAAAAAAATTATTTGGTAAATAAGATTCCAATGTAATTTTTTTATCATTGATCCACTATGAATGATTATTTTAAAATTAAAATTTTCAATGTGTTTCACTTGATCATTTAAAAAACAATTAAACGTGACTTCAAGATTCTTTTTAATAAAAATGATAAAAAATATTTTCTAAAATCACATTTATTTTTTCACATCCACTTACATGCAAAAATTATAAATTATTTTAACTAGAAATGTTTTTGTTTACATATTTATAAACTATCAAACATATATATATATATATATATATATATGTTTCCATTTGGGTGAAATAAACTCGTGATTCCAAGAAATCCTATTTACGATTCTATTTTGTGTAGTTTCATCCATGCATTATTTTCCTATGTTGTCTTTATCCCATGTTTTAATCCTTTTATTCTTGATTTGATACATTAAGCATATTCAATATTGAAACCATCCTCTTTCTTCCCAAAGATGAATAATGATCAGGTTTTTCATTTATAGAGAAATACTTATACAAAATTTTCAATGTGGTGTGGATATTTTATTTTATATAGTTCTTATTGGTTGATGTTCATATAATATGAATGTTATTCTATTTACATGGGGAAATGTTGTTTAAAAAAGTATGTGTTTTTGAAATATATATTATTATTTAAAATTTTTCTATCAAACAATTAACCATCCATATTCTTCATCAAAATAATTTTTGATTATTATATAACATTTATTAGCATGGGGAGATGTATTGGTATTCCATATATTAATGTTCTAATACAATATATTTTTTTGTTGTTTGTAAGTTAGTTTTTTCTTATCAAACATATTTCTATGGATGAGTTATGATCAATTTATTATGTTTTCATGTGGAAAAGTATCATAATTATTGATAATTATTGACTAAAATATATGTTGATCATGTATTTATATTCTATATTCTTCATTATATAGATTGAAATGTTTTATTATGTAAGAGGTTCTATTGGGAATGGTATGGAATGTATAGATGATTATTATATTTATGAATTAGACATAATCAGTTGATAGGGATGATCTGTTCATTATATGTCCACTTTATTTATCAATTAGGATTAGGAAACAAAATAGGTTTTGGTCTTTTTTGTATATCTACCCAATTCAACAAGTTTATTTAATGGTTTTCTCGATGACTGTTATTATTTCTTGGAATATGACATTCCCTTTTGGTTATTGATGTCTCACATTATGAATTTCCATAGTATGATATCAATATTATTGAAATACCTATTTCATATTTTTGAATGTATATATTATTTTCTTAGTTTGATGTTTATTTTCTATAAATATTATTCAATTATTCATTACTTATCAATTATGTCATATTTTGAAAATGGTTTCTTTAGTTATATGTTCCCTTTAATGATCATTTAGCATGAATCCTCGTTATGTATCTTTTTCCCATTGTTTTTAATAAAATTATTACATGTGACATTGGGTTGAATGTTAACATGTGGTTAAAAATTTAGGGGAGATGTTGATGACTCATTAGATATTAAATAGTTTTATATATAGTAAAAAATATATTCTTGAATACAGAATAAGGGTTATATTAGTTAATGATTTTTCCTAATACGTTATAGATAAAAACAGAAAAACATCATTGATATGTAAGAGATTAAAAAATTATTGTCGATTATGTAATTATGGATTTCAATATATAGTCTTATAAATTGAATATTAATGAATGTATGTCATTTTTTGTCTCTCAGAACCACATATGATAGAATGGGTCTAGGAACACTAATAAACTATTAAGGGGTGCTATTCTCTATGGAAGCAATGTGGATATGTATCAAACCATATTGAAATACCTAGAGTGTGGTTGTATCATGATATTTTTTTAATTTAGTTACACAAAAAAAGGAACATGATAGTGTTTATTCATAGGAGGCATGTAATGTCACGACATGTTAAGTCACACACTGAAGAGTTAGATTATGTTAAGACATGCTTGGGAATAGTTTTAATTTCTCATTTTCAATTTCGTACATATTTTCACTAATTATTAATTTTAAATTATATTTCCCCAGTATTAGGACCAAAAGGTTCATAGATACTCTGAGATGGGGGTGGTGAATCAGGGTATGGATATTGTTTTCCAAATTATACCTTCCCCACTAGGTCATTACATATTTATTATAAGGGTCACTTTGTTTTCATTTCTATTTTACTTTTGGTCTTATTCTTTCCCTCAATATCTTTTAACTATGCTTTCAAAATATGTAGAGAAGAAATAATGAAGACAAATAGATTTTACATTTTTTCACCGTCATTAGGCTATGTCCAAGGAGCATACAAAAAAAATGCGTGGTTGTACCAAATACACTAAAGCTCACTACAAATTTATAATTTAAGAGAAAGATCACATCTACGACCAGGATCAACGCCTTTACAATGTTTAATGTTAGGTCACTACTTTCTAAAGGGTCAGTCTCAATTACACTATATGTGTCTCACTACTGGTAGAGATGATCACCTTCATCCTCTTCCTTTGCTCACTACACTAAAAAGGATCCCCTCATTGTTTAAATACTTGTAGTTCACATCATTATCACAAATGGAAGCATATTCATCTATATTTAAATCCTCTATTGAAGTCCTAATTTCACTAATAGATGAATATCAAATTGCATCGGATGTACCGAGCAATCGTCCAACTTTCAAGTAGCCCTATAATGTCTGGAATGCTTCTCTAAGCCTAGAATGATTCTCTATTCCTTTTGTGAAATTGTCACCAAACCACCTACATAACACTCCATTATTCAACTAAAAACATGGGCGACTCATACCCTTTTACACCCAAATGAATATTGGACAGTAACTATCAACTTTAGAACAACTCCAAACATGGAACACAGGTTTAAATAAAACACTTTTAAAGACAGATAATTTCATAGTAATTTTTTTTCTTAAATACATGGGAATTTTACATGTCTGTGAATATTTACCGTGATTGATTTCGATTCTCGATGTGACCAAAATCTATTTTTGATGTTTTGTTCGGGATTATTCAGTAAACATACTAGCAGTTTTTTATAACTTTTGAACATGTTCTCAGAACTGAAATCTTAGTGTACCATTGAACTCGCCGTGTTAGAATTCACCTAAGGAGACTTGTACCTCGACGGTAGTTGGTCGATAATAAAACTGAGTTTTTTGGGTTTTTATAAAAAATAAAATAAAATGAAGTGTGCTACACTTTATTTTATATGAGCTGCCATGTGGTGACTTGTAGTTAAATCCTTCTCTTGGATGATGGAGGTGGGACCACCACACCTTAACCTCACATGAGAGGTTATGGTGGTTGAGACCACGTGAACATAACCTCCTGCTAGAGGTTATGATGTGGGGACCACCCAAACATTACCTCCCACTATAAGTTACGTCGTGGGAACCACACATCACTAAAATCCTCTACTGATGGAGGAGAGTAAAACCTCTCAACCCCCCTTATTAATAAGGTAGAGCCTCTACACCTTTCCTTTAAATAATTGGATACAACTCCATTTTTTTTAATTCGTGCCAATGCACATGAATAAATTAAGGGGATCCATGTAATTAATTATACATTATTAAATTTTGTGACAACACCGAAAATAATAGAACTATTTTTATTTTTGGGTTGACATTGTTCATTACAGTGGAATCCTCAGGTGCTTTGAGGAGAGGATTATTTGGAAAGGCCCCAATGAAGAACTCGCACCAAAAAAAATGTCGATGACGATCTTTCTATGACTTCTTTCTCGGATGCCTACCAACGTGGAGCATCTTCCACAAGTTGACGCAGCTCAGATTTGAAAGCGTGTGACGGACGCAACGAACGACGATTCTCATGTTCTATATTTTGTGACTCTATCAATGAACGACGCTCAAAAATTAAAGGTAGGGTATTTACTTTTGTGTTTTATCACATTTATCATTCATTTCATTGGATAGAAACAATTCTTTGTGATGTTTGTAAAAGAATTTTTGTTCATCATACTACTTTGATTAACCAATTGATACCACCCTAAATGCAGAGGGTGCGGGCCAAACCAACATGGACCGACCCCTCCTCCTCCCTTGTTTATATTGAACTTACGGTGATGATGCAGAAACGAGGAAACCAAGGTGGAAATGACAAATTCCATGCTACCCACGACCTCTATGAATCATGCCACCCCTGCAGCGATCCAGTGCTCCCGTCCGAACACTGCCGGACTGAGGAACGCCGAACTGGACTATCCAGCCGCCCCCCGGCCGCAAGCCTGCATGGTCACTGCCTCCCGCACACCTGGCCCGCATTTTTCCCGCACCATGCAAGCCCTGCACACATTCCGCATGTTCTCCACCCTCCCAACTCACGACCTTCCCATCCCACTTCCGGCCTACACGATGCCCTCCCGGCCGACCTACCGGCCTACCTGGTACCCCGCCCAGTTGCGCCCCAGTTTTAGGACGAACCGGCCGAGCCGTACCGGCCTTCCATGCTAGCCTGCGACATCCCTCATGGTGTCTTTGGCCGAACCAGCTTGGCCTCTTTGTCCATGCCGCCCCATCCACGCCCGTTGTGGGGATGGCTGAACCGGCCCCAGCCTCCGGACCGAGCCACATACGTGACGACCACCGGGCCGATCCTCCCTCATAGTCCACTCGGCCGGGCCCAGTGGACTGCCCCAAACCTTACAGTTTTCACCACCCAATGGATCGGGCCAGACCCAACAGGTCTAAACGGGTTGACCCAGACCGGGTCGTCCTAGGCGAGGTCGGGCCGGGTCGGTCCGACCATGTCATATCAGAGTCGGGCCCACTAATGACCCATTACTTTCTATAACCGTTTCATTGGCACCAGATGCCTATTTGACAAACCTTCATCAATACTGGCTTCCTTAGAGTGCGACGGTCCCTTTGAGTATACCCCACTATAGTTTAGTGTAATGTTGGAATATGGTCAGGGTGGATCGTACAGAAATCCAACTGGGCCCCCAGGACTAAAAAGATAATAACTCACCGACCGGGTATCTGATTGGTGCGATGTCTATTACTTTGAGACCTATATAATGAGGAAGACCTTTGAGATACCTCAACGAGGGACTTAGTGAATGTTGGAGTATATGCCAGTAGCTTTTGGAGCGGATCATCCAGAGACAAGCATGCATTTGTGCGAGAGCCTAGTAGCTGGATGAGGCTTGACGAGTACTGATCGAGCGACTCAGAGTGACTCAAAGGGCCCAGTGGGAGCACATCGTTGTGGCACCAGAACCACAATGGAGGAGCTTCAGGTTGTGGCGACATACACGTGGTACTCGACATGAGAAGTACCTCTGCAGGCTATATGGGGGAGCTCCTGGTTGTGGTGGCAGACCTATAGTGGGGAGCACCTTTTTGTGACGCAGCAAACCCACGGTACTCAACAGGAGGAGTACCTCAGCAGTTGAAGGTTAGTGGGAAGCACCTGGTTGTGGTGGTAGGCCCACTTAACTCGATAGAGGAGGAGTTCTCCAGCAGCCGAGGGTTCACAATGTTACTATCCCTAAAATAAAATCCTAGTTCCACTGAGTCAATAAATTTTTTTCTTTACCTCATGATTGATATCAATTAATTGATAACATAGGTATATGTATGGGAATATACCTAAGTGGTCTTATTTGTTGATTTCATACATTTTAGTTTATCCTTGTTAGATTTTGTGAGACCTTGAGGGTATCAGGGTCCCTACTAAGAATCATTATACTCACCCTTTCACGGGCATTACACGCATCTCTTTGTGTTTGTTGCAGATGATAGATAACACTGACCGAGGCTGAGTGGAATGGACTGGATGTCACCCAGAGGTGGACCACACTGCGTGACGGTACACATTGGAGATGGAAAGACATGGAATATTGTAGAGGATTTATGTACCTACCCTTCAGGTTGGACTTCCTGTTGGTTGATCTGGTAGTTATTTACCATTCTCTAGTTGTACTTGTTTTCAGTTTCCTCGTACTTTATAGTTGGGATTCTATTTCCCTCCCCTTAACATTTCATCACTCCATTTGTATACAGTTTTTACTTTGTGTTTTCTTCCAGCATGTTCTCTTTGTTTGTGTTCTTACCATTTATAAAGGCAATACCTTCCCAGCAAAGGGATTTATGCCTTTCGGGCTAGTTTCCAGCCCCTAGCCTATGGAAGGTGAGTTTGGGGTAGTCAGAGAATGGGTCCCAATGATGGGTCATGACACCATATGCCTGAAAATCCCTTCTCCAACTTATAAAATTAGTGAATAACACCATTTTATGACCAAACAACTTTTGGTGCACAACTATCAACTGGAACACAACGTATGAATAACATTATACATAGGCGAACAAACCATCACTTGCGCGCCCAAACCACATGCACGACTGGAGTTCGAATTTTCCATAAGTGTTGAGATTCATCGAATATGAGGAAGTGTAGACCTCTATTCATATGAATTTTGGGAACCTAGAGTAATGGCATGAAATCTCTTCCTTACATGCATGTTCATCCACCTAAGCCTCTATCTCCCTAGTCTCTTTTAGTGCCCAAACCAAAAAATTGGTTCCACTATCTCATTTTTCATATATTGATGTTAAAATCTTGACAAACATATGGCACGTAACATTCCAAACCTAAAAGACAATTTTTCCTAGTCCCTCTTTCAAAAACACTAGAAAATGTTTCCACCTTGTATTTAATCTTTTTGAACCACCCCAAATCGTTTAGTCCATTGATGAGGTTCTTCTTCCAATAAAATATTACCAGCAAAATCTCTTGAACATAAAAAATCACCATGTAAACTGCATTTGTTAACATAATTAATCATCTTGGTCTATTTGGTCAATAAACACAACATGAAGGCCCACTTTTTCATCAAAAACAATCACCTAAAAAATTCTTCAATGATACCTTGATGAATATATTACCAACACCTAAAATCATGTATTTTTTCATATGTGTCAGTTCAAAACATTTCTCCATGACTTATATTTGATATTTTCATTTCTCCTCCTCTATATCAAGAAGTTTTCTTAGGAAAATCCATTCCTTAGTTTTATTCCCTCATCCCCTATTATATTATTTTTTTGATTGCATTTATTCTTTAAGATATAATATTGATGTTTAATATATATTGGGATAGTAGTGATTTTAATTTTTCATGTTTGGTTACATATTTTATAGGCCATTCAATTTCCGATATTGTAATTCACCATTGAGGGTGATGTTTAATTAATTCATTCATCATGGATTGAGGTAGGTATTATTCATAAATTTCCTTACTTAAAAATTATATTTAATTATTTCCATTAAAAATAATTTTTTATTATTTTATATCTATTTCTGAGATACATGGGGTGTTTATAAATATTTTTTATAGATATATATATATATATATATTACACCCATGGAAATATGATTAGATTTACTGATTTTGTAAATTCATGTATTCATTGATAATTTATTTTTCATTATTACTCTCAAACACTTCATCATTTCTTGGAAACAGGGGTAGCTATGTTAAATATTTGGTATAGGCCACACGCTCTTCATTTGAGAAATCACGGGTGCCTTCTAGTGTATGTTATGTGCATTCAAGGAATGGTTCTCAAATTATATCAGATGATCAAATTTGATGGTGATTCTTTAAGGATGTGATATATTAGAGATATATATTTTATAATTGTATTCATAAGAAACTCTCACATTATGACTTAAATAGTTTCCCATTAATCGTAGTTCTTTAATAATGGAGTTATATTTGTGATTCCCACTAAATAATTTATGTTATTCCCTATGTTTTTATTTTATTTAGTGGAACCATTAAAATAAGTGTATTTTATTCATTTTATAATAATTTATAGGAAATTTGTCATTGATTATATTTTTCATTTCTGAATGACGTGGCCATAATATAATTTTTTTTAAAAATTATTATATTTATTAAGGGGTATGAATGGGGGAAAAGAATTTTTTTGGATTATGTATGCTGAATAGTCCAATATTTTAAATGCATTTCTACATTAATGGAAGAAATCACCACATAGTATGACAAATATTTTGAAATGAATATGTTTTATTGAAATAGTGGTATACATTATTTGGTTTTATTTTTTTCCAATATTTGTTCAATTTGTGAAGTGGTTATGACAAAATTATGGAAATGATATATATATGGCTCCTAAATAGTTCTGATTTAAATTTTAGTATACCTTATTTTCATAGAAAAATTCAAAATATAATTTATGAAATTATTTGTGATATAAATTTCAAATATCCATTGATGGAATTTTATTGAGCCAGTTTAGAACACAACTTGCAAAAAATAACATTTCTATATTTTCTTGACTATGGTATCCATGTTTTCTAGATGGTTAATAATTTTGAATCTCTTGTTATTTATTATAAAATATTTATTGTAGGGTATGTTTTTATTTTTAGACATCATGGTTCGCATAGATATATTTATGTGATTTCATGAGACATTTTATTTTATTTTATAATGTTGATGTATTGACTTTGATTTATTTACTATATTGACTATATATTATTTAAAATTACGTTGAATCATTTCTGAATTTTATAAATATATTATAAATTTAATTTAGTTTTTTATATTTTTATTCCATTATTAGATAATATATTTATTTTTTTTTAATTTCATTTTCTTTGAAGTCTGAAAAATATATAATCCAGTCAAGATTCATGTTTCTATTTCTAATACTAATTTATTTATAATCAATTGTAAATAATTCACATATTTTTTCATTTTTATACATTGTTATTTTTATATAGCTTTAATTTACTTAGAACATGATATATGCCTTGTAGTGAGATAGTATTGGTGAATTATGAAGTCGATATATGGAAGTCATTCTAAAAATGGAATCACAATTACCTATTTATATTTATGGTACATATAGTTAGTATAAATATAATATTATAACAATTTTGGATGGTAGTATTTATTGGTTATCTTATGAACAAATATTTTTTATGAGACATGAGTCAAAAGAGGTAGATGGGTTTCATGTCTTGAATTCTATTATTTATACTATTGGTTGAATTCAAGATCCCCAATTAATTTTATTAGATACACAAGGGTTATGATGAGTTTTGTAATAAATATAAAAAGGATAGATTGTTTCAGTGTTATGTTATATGGCCTCTAAGATAGATAGGATCTAATGCACATGGTTTTGGAGACATCTTAGAGGCTATTAAATTATTAGTGTATGGTTGAGAGAATCTTGTAACCAAATTTTGTGCAACGGTTTTCATAACTTTTATTACTGATTATACCTTTTTTATTTATATATATCTTCATAACATGATTATTCATTGTCAGATATGTGTTTATAAATTTTTTATTAGTTCTTTAGGTGGTTTTAGCTAATCTTATCTTTATGGTTGGTGTTTTTTATGTTTGTTATACAAATAACTAATTTGGGTGAAACACATAATTTCATGATATATTTTTTGAAAAACATATATGTAGTGATTAATTTAAAAAGAGAATTTTTATGAATTTATTAACTATATTTTATGGTTTAATTATATTCAATTTTTGATTCTAAATTTTTTTATAAGTGGTAGATTTCATGATTGAATGCAGATATTTTTTTACAAATAATAATTTTTTTTATGGAATGTTTTTGAAATATAAGTAAATTTTTTTAAAAAAACATAATTATTACAACAAATGGAAAATTTAAGAAATATCATAAGACATTATTTTGTTCAATATGGCTTTTTAAATTAATGTACTGAATTTGTTTTCAAATCTGATGTAAATTTTTTAAAATTTCATCTGTATGGGAGATTATATATTAAATTATGTCATATATTTTTTATAGATTTTTCAATATAATTTGAAATTTATTATAATAATTATTTCATTTGTAAAAGAATTTTTGAGTTAGTTTTTATGAAACTAGGTTTTTTGGGGAAGGAATGATTTGGTGTGATTTTATTTATTAAACTCGATTTTTGACTATAATCCCCTAATTTTGACATGGATTTTTTAATTTAAAATTTAATGAATGGATGATTTGGTTTCCCGATTCATGTTATTTAGAGAATACCACTATGGAGGTCTCAATTGTATTTGTAATTTCAATCTCAATGGATGATCCATATGATTGTTCCCCCATTTTTGGTTGGGTATTTCTTTTTATTGGTCAGTCTATGTATCTTGAATATAGTGGGAAATAAAAAATCTTATATATTATCTAGGATTTCATGATTCACCTCCCCACTACATTCTTAGATGATAAAAAATTTAGATAATTTCGCGATTAAAGTGGTTTTGGGGCGACATTAATTTTCCAAATCAAACATGGGAAATTAGTTTTTAATGTTATTGAGTTAATTTGACACCATCATGGGGAGTTAGTGTTGATATATTATGGAAAATGTTTTTCATAAGTGTTATTTTTATAGGATATTCAATGAATAGTCCTGATAGATAATTTCCATGATAGATACCTCCATGCAAACCAGTGTTGGTCATATTTTTTAGAGAATATTCCTTTCTTACTTTTGATAAGACTTATATCAACATTAGCTATTTTTTAATGAATTACTTTGATTTTTTTATTAATTTTTTTGATAAGTGTTTTTTAATTATGATTATAATCATGTTTCATTGATTTTTAATTTCTATTGGGATGTGTATGTGATTTAATAGACCATGTATGAATTTTAATTTTAGTTTATTCTCATTAGAATCATTTAGTAAATTTTATGGTTTATTGTGAGTGTTTTATACTAGTCTAGAATTCTCATAGACTGGTGTAATGATGTAGAATTTTCATAATTTTTGACATTCATGTCATATTCACTATGGGTGGTTTTCCAACAATACATGCAATGACCTGACCAAGGGGGGCTATATTTGGAGCCATACATTATTACTTTTGATTGATTACAAGGTATCAAATCCATAAGGAATGACCATGTTATAATTTTTTAAAAATTATATTACATATGAGATACCAATTTTACATTAGAGATAGAAAATGAAATACAATACATAAAAAACAAAAAACGGCACATCATTGAAAATCGTTCAAAGAATTCCATTTCATATATTGGTTAATGAAAAAAATATAACGGTGATCAAAAATTATGATTAATGTTCATATACATCATATTCTATTAGAAATCAAAATTCATAATCAATATAGAAAAGAAAAATATTATAAATCACATCCCATTTAATTAATATAAGAAAAAGTAATTCCCTCATCAATATTTTCATAGTTAAAATATCATGGATATTAATAATTAAATATTGAATGAGGGAAAAAACTCATTTATTTGACCTCATGTATCTGGTACATGATCCATTATACTGTTAGGACCAATTTTGAAGATAACTTTAACTTCTATGATTTGGCCAACTGATTCGTTTCATGGGATTACTAATTCTTTGAGATGATTATATTACAACTATACCCAACCCATGTATTTCTATTCAAAAATAATTTATCTTGTATCAAATAAACTATTTTTCTAATAAACAATGTTCCTTATCACATAATATCCTTATTTTTTAAAAATCATATTTATCAACATTTCACCGGTCAATGAAATAACATTGAAACAGAAAGAGGACATAGAGAAATGAGATAAATTTTATGTAATTCAATATTATATTACATATATTTTTTATATTTAAGAAAATTTTAAGGTATTTTGAAAATTGATAACATGATTGTGGTTTTTAATAAATAAATTAATAATCAAGAATGAATTTTAGATTTATTAATAATTTTTAACACATTATTATTTTCATGAAAAAATACCATTGAATAAATACTTCAATTTAAATCATAAAATACAATGAATAGTGAATAAATCATGGTATTATATATAGAAAACATTATATACACCATATATAAGTGAAATTGGTGTAGAAGAACAAATAAGAATCAATGAAAATAATATTGAGATGTAATCCCATACAAAATGAGTGATTTTTGATTCTTGAGATATTTGAATGAATAGCATAAATTGAAAATATTACTATCAGTAAATATATAATTTTTTTTTATATTTCATGTCATCAACCAGTATATACACCACACAAATGAATTGGGTAGTGAATATGCCATTAATCTCACAGAAATAAATGTGAAACCAAAAATTTCATTACATTACCATTCCTTTTGGTTGAATATTTTTAACCACTTTTATAATGTTATTATGAATGATATTAAATTATTATATCAACATATTAATATTTAAAATTTAATATATTTATATTTTATAATAAATAGAGACTCATTCGTTAATAATCAATCAGTATTTTTGTTGTTTCATGTATTGATTGTCTTCTTTTTCATTTAAGATATAACTTTTTTTTATTATTAGTTAAATCATGTATTAATAATAATAAAATTTAATTCCATGAAATATATATAATATTTATTCATTATATATTTTTTTATTATAGTCAATAATAGTTAATGGTACGAAATGAAATGCATTATTCATAGAAAAGGTAGGTCGTACATACACATGAACACTTCCTGAATTTATTGTCCTATTAATTGAAATAAAATTAAATAATATATAATTATATTTAATTTTAAGTATCATTTATTATTTATATACATCAAATTTTTTTATTAAACCCATACATAATTCATTTCTCGTAAACGGCAAAAAAATCACATTGCTTAGAGGAGGTAGTGGTTCACATGTCCATAATCGATTTTATCATTTTACCATAAAATAGAATTCATGAAGGTATATGTTGTATAGAATTTAAATAAATATTAATACATAATCAATTTACATTATATCATATTAATATTATATGTCCATATTTATTCCTATCCTTTAGATGTGGTAATCGAATGAAGATCTGCATCCGTTCACGAGGCAGTACTCCATGAAACCCCATGATAATGATTGTGTATCCCTTTTGATGATGTGTTTGAAGTTTTAGGTTATAAAAATCACATTAAAATATATCATAATATTAAATTTATTGATTTTATTATATAATAAATTTGTTAAAATAATTTAAGCGGTGGATAATAAAATAAGACAAAATTGTATATTCTAGAAAATTAACTTTTTTTCATCAAACTACTCTTTGTTTGAATCAGTGGAAATACTAGTATTGGTTTATTCCATAATTTAATAATCTATGATTAGGTTATAGATGCGTGTAGTTGATTTCGGAAGGGTTTATATAAACCAAATTAATATATATTTGATTAAATGTAAGTGGAGTGTGTTACTTTTTATTGTGGAGGTGAAGATAAATTAATTTAAGTAAAAACACTATTTAGAGGTCCCCCATATATCATATATGTAAAAATATGGAAAATAAGGGATTTGGGCTGAAATATGTCTTATAAAAACATACATAATAAAAAAATAAAATCATTTTTATCATTTTTCTATAGCCTTTTTATTTTCCCTATTAAATATTTATTATATCTTCTAAGGGTTCTTGTATATTTTTATTTACCTTGGTAATATATCCATTAATAATATAATAAAAAGAAAATTTTTTAGATAATTTGGACATATTTATTATATATATAAATTCATAATCATTTTTTAAAATTCTAATCTTTTTGAAAAATTAATTTTAATACAAACTCGTGTCACCTGCCAAACCTTATCTCAACCATCATTATGTTATTTAGTTATTAAATATTGTACTCATTATTACTGAAAAAATTTAATTTATGTTTATAATTTTATAAATACTATATTTTTTACACATAATTTTATTTTATTTTTGAAATTCAATTAATATATTTGTAAAAATTAAAATTAAATATAATTTCAAAGAAAATTTGAGAAACCAGGTTCTTAAATTTATAAAGTTTAAAAGCTCACTAAGCCTCTAAATATCAATTCAATATAAAAAATATTCCCATTACCTAAATTGAATTAATATATGTATTATTGAACTAATTGTCTGTAAAAGTAATTTAAAATATAATTTTACATTATAAATTATTTAGAAAAAAGCAATTTTCAACTAAAATTCCTTATTTTCCACTATTCAGAAAAATTGACACTTCTAACAAAAAAATTCAAAAACGCCCAATGATAATTTTAATTTTATTATATAAAAATTATTAATTTTTTCAAATTATTTTAAAAAAATTACATAATTTTATTTTTAAAATATGCGGACCAAGTAATGGCGGAAAAAACTACCTTTAAAATAACATATCATTTCAGGGTATATTTTAATTGGTTAGGATGTTATGACTATATAATATATTGGATAAATGTAAAAAAAAAATTTACTATAATTTAAACAAATAATATTAATCTAATCAACCAATTTGAATTAATTTAATTTATTAATATAAATCCACATTTTTGAAAATTTTGTTTTTAATCATTTATTTTTTAATTTGTTTCTATATTAATTTTAAATTATTTTTTCACCATAATAAATATATTCACATATGTAAAAAATATTTTTCAAACATTTTTAATCATTTTTATACATATAATTATATTGTCTAGTGGATAAACATCATATTAAATAATAATATTAATATTATATAGTAATTTGTTAAAACTCGATCTTTCATGTATCCCATGCAAAAAACGAAAGATAGTATTGTTTTTAAACCAAGCCAACAAAGAGTTTTTTTTAATGAAAAATAATTTGAAGGTAGTGTGTAGAGTTATATTCTCATATTGTTGCAATTAATTAAATATATAAACCACATTAAATTTATTCTAAAAAATTTGTAATATCTTGGGGTGTTACTTTCTCCGCACTGAGAAATAAATAACATCCTCAAAATTCACACATGATCTCATTAATAAATGTTTTGATATTTTAAAATACTATTATTGAAAATCCACATCATAAATATGTTTAATAACACATATTTTAAAATATACGGAATAAGAAATATTATTGTCACCGCAAAACTTGTATTTGGAATATGATAACATCTCGTGAAACATGGAAATGCAATAGAATTATAAATACCATGATCTAATTGAGTATTATGAAGATCATTTATCATAAGAGAGTAAATGGTTCATGCATGGTTAATGATAATAAAGAGATAAATCATACTGATGTGATTAAATATCATTTATATAATCCAAAATGATTACAATAGGAGAATATTTTTGAATCAAGACCATATTTTTCTAGAGCTGTGAAATAAATTAAGAATCTAATAATATAAGTAAATATATATTTATATTTCATAAACATAATCATATCATTGGGTTGGGACATAAACTATTAATACATCATTTCATGGTTTATACTAAATCATTTGTGGATGTAAAACATTAACCACTAAATCATTGTAAAAAGATATAAATATATCACTTGATAAATATTTAATTTTTCAAATATATTATGATCCAATAATATATAATTAATTTCCCAAAAGTTCAAAAATGAACATATCATTAGACACTAGTCAACATGGATATTCTCACTCATCATCATATAATAAACATGTGACTACCTTCATTCTGTTTTAACATGAATCATTAAAACAAACTGAATTAAAATAAAACCTTATAGAAACAATTGATGCATCTAAATTTTATAAATTCAAAATATTTTATTTGATATATTCCAAAAATTAAAAATTGTTATAAACACGAACAATGATATCTTATAACAGGTTATGAACGAATCATTAATCATTTACAAGGTACATAATAATATCTAATTTTATTTATCCATATAAATCATATCTTCATCAAAAAAATGATTATCTGATCATTTGGAAAATATTGTTCATTTTATTTCCCTCCATCATATGATTTCCATTAATTTCAACATGCCACCAAACCATTTCACTTAGTTTTTTGTACAATTCAACACATGATTTTTAAATTTTGATGAAAATGTATTGCAATAAAATCCTTATACATTCTGTAGTACTTTAACTGGTATATCATCAATAAATTACTCATAAAAAATTATTCATGGACTAAAATATATATGAAATATTATCAATCCACATCATCAATATCATTATAAAAAACATGACCTTGATCCCTTAGATTCCACTGAGGTATATTATCATGACACATGGGGAATTTATTTCATTATTTACTTATATATATTCAGTTTTATCAATGAATAATTTAATTTTTATCCTTACCTTTCAATTATATTTTTTATCCTTTTCTCTACTCTTATAATAGACTCTTAATCATAAAAAACACATCCTAGAGAAATTCTGCCAACAATTATGACATGTGGTAAAATCATGTTGACCCTTACATCCCATTCTCAATATTTATCTCCTCCAAATTATTCCACATTTTCATCCCTCCATATTCATATGAATAGAATAATTATTTCTCAATATTGATAGAAAATAATTATATTTTATAATATGAAGAATCTATTTGTGATACTAATTCTAATTAGATAAATGTCCTAATCCCTTCATTCAATTTTTCAATATTTTAATTTGTATTAGTTCAATAATTATTATCATACAAAGATAATCATGATAATATAGATTCATACTATCTAACATATTTTTCATCATTTTTCTTTAATGTATTGATTTACCTCTTAATTTCAATTTGTTACCCATGGGGGGAATATTTTTTATGAATGTATCCTCAAAATATTTCAATTCCATGAGTTTTATTTATTCTTCCTCCATTGTATGTTGAATCAGAAACCACCATTGATCAATATAACCCTTTATACTGTACACATCATGTTTTACCATTCAATATTAAGCACATCCTAATGATATAAATATATTATCAAGAGACTAAATAAACATCTTTCAGAAAATCATATTTATAATCCCACTCATCAATGGGGTCTTCTATCACATAATATGATACAACATAGTAGAATACCATTCAATAATAGGTTGATCCATTCAACCAATGTAATTTTTTATAATCTCATTAAGCTACCCAAATATATCTATAATTTTTTTGTTAAAATACAAAGAATATCAGTTTACCCAAAACGAAATCCTCAATAATGGACGTTATTATTGATATATTTCTTCCTTTTATGTGCCATCTCTAAAAAATATCATATACTAAATTAGATCCTAACACTATGAAAATATTTTATAATCCAAAAAACTATTGACATAATAAACAAAAATTGAAAAATGTTTGCGTATCTAATCACAAAACCGCAATCATGGTTTCATTGAGATGTTATTATTTACATATTGAAAATGTATATCATAGGCTTTAGTTTGATAATATGTGTTTTCCTAAATAATATATCCTTGAATTATAGTAAATATTCTTTTTTCACCTTCCATAATATACTATAACCAGAAACATCGATCTTGTGAATTACTTTTTTACATTACCATGAATACATGAAATCATATAATGAAAGTCCTATAAATTGATATGTTTTGAAAAGATATAATATATACATGATAATAATTTTAAATTAGATATATAAAATTATTTACAATAAAAAAAGTAAACTATGTCTTTTAGACTCATTCCAACAATTCATCTTCATATATAAGGGAACAGAAACAACATAAGGGTTAGTTTGAATTCAATGTATGATTTTTTATAATTGAAGGTATTATGAGTCAATAAGGATAATAAATATGGTTTGGTAAGTAACATAAAAGACATTCTATATAAATAATATATAGAAAATGATAATCAACAACATTTTTTCATATTTAAAATATCATAGATATTAATAACTACATTATGAATTATCGAAATGCATTATTTATTTGAAATCATGTATATGGAACATGAACCACTATACCTTCATGAACTATTCTAGGGACTATTTAATATACATTGATTTAGATAACTGATTTGTGACATGGGACTACCAAGGCATCTAGTGGCTTATTTCTAATAGCCACTACATAATAATTTCCAGTACAATACAACCCCTATATACCAAAAAATATATTTAATTAATAAATGAAAATAAATATTTAGTAATTGATAAATATTTATGAATATATCCTAAGCCAAAGTAATACATTTAAAATTAAACCATTGTATACTAGAATTAGATACTGTTTAAGATGTAATAATATCCATTACATAATTATATGGATATTTTTTAGTTATTTCTAATAAAAATTGATCATAATAAATTGGTTGATTAAGGAGATAGTTAATATTCAAAGAAGACAATGTGATTGTTTAAAAACATTTACCACTTTTCATTTAAACGTAAAAAAAGTATTGATAAAATATTTCATTATAAAACATCATATTTAATGAATAATGATTTAGTAATATTATTTCATGTCAAAGGTGTATTATATAAAAAAAAATTATGTAAAATTGGTTAATAATAAAAAATATGTATCAATTGAATGTAAATTGAGACAAAATCCCTACTACATGAGTAAACTATGAATCATGATATCCATAAAAAAATAACATAAATTGAAATTTATAAACTCAATAAATAAATTAAATTCTTGTTATAACATTTCCTAGGGTAATAAAAACACAACAAAAAATAAATGATTGCTGAATATATAATAAGTATTGCAGAAATAAATGCGAGAATTGATGTATGCATACAATACGTTCGCTTTTAATTCAATGTACATTAACATCCTGTATATTTTTTTAAATGCTATTAAATTATTACAAGACCTTGTTAATTTTTATGATAAAATGTATGAATATACTACAATATATTATTACCTATTAATTAATAATCATCCATTATTTTTATTATTTTGGCTATTATTTGACTTTTTTCAAGTATGTTTTTATATAATCATTATTTCATCTTACATTGATAATTCATTACTAATATAAATATTTTAGATTGTCATATAAAATCATATATAGTAATTAAATACTGTTATATTAATCCATAATATTTTGTGATAGGAAATGAAATGGATCTATTATGGAGATGGTATGCAGTATATAGGCATAAACAGTGATTTCATTTTTAGATTATACAAATAAAATTTCAGGCAAAATATATATATGAAAATACTCCTTTGTTTATAACTTTTATGTAATATATATAGGATATTTTTATTAAACTCATCCTTAACACATTCCATGTACTGCATGAATGAATAAAATTTCATTGTGGAGTCAGTAGTCCACATGTCCACAAATGATGAAATCGAATTCCCAATAAATTTAAATCCAAAATTTATTTGTTATATAATAATTACAGAGACATAAAATATACTAACTATCACAAATTTCATATAAATATATAATTTTAATCTCTGTTCACAACCCCTAATGTAGGTAATGTGATAAAAACACAACATCGGTCCACGAGGAGGTAGCCCTCTATACACACGAATGATAAATGCATATTCCATTTGACGTATGTTTTTGAATTTTAATGTGATATAATATACATAAATAATCTTTGGATATTGATTATACAAAATATATAATATTTAATCCTTATATATATAATTTATGTATTGGAGAATGAAATAAAACAAAATATTTTGTGGACGAACATTGCCTCTTCTTAGGGTAACTAATTTTGGTTTTTCCCAATCGATATTTAGGGATTTCATTCAGCCAACATGGAGACATAACAGATAGTGGTAGTTATTTTGGTAGATTATATGGTCTAGATTTTATCAGATAAATTGAATCATTTTAATGCCAAAGTGAGGCGAGTGAGTACCTTATTATGGTAGAGGAGTGGTTTCCTTGTAAGTATCAAAATTAAAACACTATTGAGAGTCTCCCACAAACCATGAGATTCCAAAATTGAAAAATAATTGTATTTGAGAGATTATATGGTCATTAAAAACTTTCCCCACCCAAAAAATTAATCATTCTTAATATTTATTTAGCAGGTAAATATAGTCAAGATTATCATTATAGTTTTTAATTAGATCACTTATATCATTGTATTTTTTTATGTAATTTGACCTTCAAGAATATAAATTTAAAGATATATTTTAGATAATATAATGATATAAATTATTTATATGTATTCAAAATAATTAAATAATAAACCTTTGTTTTTATAAAATATAATTTAATACAAACGCATGTCACTTGATATAAACCAATTTAACCATAATCACATCATATAATTTTAACTGTCATTTAAAATTATAGGATCATAAAATAATTTTACCATATTAGAGTATACATATTATTATGATTACCAATACATATATAAGTGTTTTTAAATTCAATTCAAACAAGTGGAAACATAAAATAACCAGCCATCCCAACAAACAGGGTGATAAAATGAGTTTTTAAAGTGAAAATATTAAAATGATTACAACGTTACCATATAAAAATTAAATATAAACATTAATGAAATGATAAAAAAATTAATTAATTGATTTATATATTATATTTTTTTACCTTAACACCAATTTAAAATATTATTTAACAGTATAAATTAATTACAAGAAAATGAAGTTTTGAATTAAAAATCATTATTTTTCATTCTTAATAAAAAAATGAAACTTCATAGAAAATACTAATAAATCACCATTATATGTTTTTGAAATTATTATATCATTAAAAAAATTTCTTTTTAAAAAATTATTTATAAAATTTCCACATTTATAGATTTAAAATATATGTACCCTTAAAAGGAGGACAAACTACCTTTATTAAAATATAGATTTTAATGCGTAATATTCAAATTGTTTATATAATATTTAAAAAAAATATAATTGAAGAATGTGAAAATCATTAATTTAATTTGTAATGTTTAGATTTTATAATTATAATCCACGACATGTAATTTTAACTGTTATTTATGATAAAAATATTTCCAAAAAATTAGTTTTTTATTTAAAAATACCTCTATAGTTGGTTTATATATTAATTTTTTATTAATTATCCATGAATGAAATATATATAAATATTTAAATAATATTTTGGAAAAATATTTCATCCTTTTCATAAATAGAAATAAAATAGTGGGTTGATAACAATCATATTTTATTGTAATATTTATTGTATATTTTAGTTTGGTAAAACTTCATCTTCGATGTAACCCAAGTTATCAAATATACTACATATTGTGTGTAACAGAAGAAAAAATTGTGTTGCATATACTATGAGAAAACATCAATGTTGTATGTAGAGTAAGACTAACATTGTTTTTTGTATAAATAAAGATAAAAATATAAGTAAATTCATTCCAAAATGAATATAATGTAAAGATAGAGGATTGTAGAGTATGAAATATTTTTTAGGATGGTTTTTTTGGAGTTAATAGAGGATTATTATTTCCATAGAAATATTTTTAGGAAAGCCGTTAGTTTATAAGATATCATTTTTAAGTATGTTGTTCATTTCATGTTTCATCATTTATGATTAATTTAAAATGGTGGGGGCAAATTCTATGTCTCTATGATATGAAAGACTTGATTAACTTGATGTCAGTTTGGATAATTGTTAGAGATGCTTTATGATATTTAGAATTTTTTTTATTTAGTGGGGTAGTTATCTAGTAATGTAATCACATTAAACCGTATATAATATTTTAATTTCAATCCAACAACTTACATTTCTGGTGAGGTAGTTTTTATTTTCCTTTATAAAAAGTATGATAACAACATTATTGGGATATAAGGAGGCATGGGAAGGTGAATTGTATGATTTTCATGGAACTATTTTATTAGAATAATGTTTGATTCACTTATTTTTTATATTATTTTTAGTTTTTTATAATAGGGATTGTACTTTGTGTTTTTTAAGGTCTACAATCCTACCAATCATATGCAACACTATGCCATAGGTGGGATAAACCATGGTAGATATTATCCCTCCACTTAATTTACATAGTTATTTCCAAAACCATTAAATGTGAGGGTGAGAACCCTCACACTTCAACAAATCAAACATCAAAAGATACTGTTTTCTTGTAAAACATGAGATTAAGATGATTGTAATCAAATTCACCCAACAGGTTATAGGGAACTAAATTTAAATTCCTTCATGGATATTCTTCAAGGAATTCTTCACAAAATGTTTCTAGGTACACCCATGTTTTCGTGTACACTTCTATGATAATTTCCCCAAGTTAAAACCTATAAACAATATATGGTCTTTCTTGTCAATCCACATCCCTTTCATAATAGAACTTTACACTCGGAGAACACTTCTCATCATTTGATCAATGTCTTCCAATGTCACCTAAATCACCAAGATATCATCATTAATTTCCTCAACCAAGTTCATGAGTAAATGCATCAATTTATCTGAATCAATATCTCTCAAGATCTGCCAACCAACAAGGGGCCCTTCCAAATACTGGTGAAGAGAATCATCTAATGTGAAATTACCTATTCAGATTCCATTTTCAATGGTCTATGTTAATCAACTTCCCTTGTAGAAACCACTAATTCTTATGACACCTGATCGTTGGCCCATGAGCCCCTTGTTTGTTGACCATCCACATGCTCGTCTGAGCCTTTCCTCATGGTCATGAGATTGTTTCCGACATTATTAGTACTCATAGGAGCGACTTTTCCATTACATGTGAACCTCGTCACCATAGGACTTGGTATATTAGAGTAGTCATTCCTCCCTCAAGTCATCCAGTTATTATTAATTGAGCCTTCTGAATCAATAATTATATTCTATCACTTCCATGATGAGGATCTAAAGTATTCCACTAAAAATATAACTTCCATGGAATCAATAGGTTTGTTAGGTACTATATCTACCTCCTATTGGGTATTCCCACATACCATATAAGTTTCATCACCATGAGAATATTCCATCTCGAATCCTTCCCCAAGTATCTGACTATCTTTTTCTCCGAAAACATTAAATTGGTTCTCATAATTTTTTGGCATGCCTCCATCTTTAACCTTCTCAACATTATAAGGTTGTGCATGCATGTCATGTACATCCATGTCTGAACCCCTTGGTTGGAAAAAGCCATGACCCAAGTATTAAAACTACAATGTGGTTTCATCACTAGTGGCTGAATACACACCCATTGCATCACTCACCAGGGCTTCACTGAATATATTTGAATCTAGTGGAATTACCATATCACTACTCAAGTGTGTATGCCTTTTCTCATGTCATTCCTCCTTCTCATTAACGAATCCTATAGTCATTCTAACCCTAGAACCTCCAATAACACATGTTTCCTCAAAATAGTATCCAACACCTAAATCATCTTTCAGTCTACTAAAAAATATAGAAAATGCAGGGCCACACTATGTATAAATTCATGGCCTCCAAGGAGCCTCCACACCTATATATACATGTTGCATCACCATCTCTAACACCTTTGGTACATGCCCACACACCTCCACATGCGCACCTAAGTCTTCCACTACTCTTGGAATGGGCATCAATGATTTTCTTTCTTTTGCTATGATAGAAGAAATTTCAGCCTCTCTAGTATCCAACATACCCATCACCGTGGCCTTCTGTGGTGAAAAAGAATCAACATCCTAGAAATCATTATGGGGATCTCTATGAGAAAAATGAGAACAGCTTCGATGGAATCAGTTGCCTTCAGGGCCCGTGTGGTTACACCACAAACGAAAATGAACCCATGAATCATAGAATATCGTCTATTGCTAGCATTGTTCTCCTTCACCCTTGATATTTACGATATCCAATGGTCTCTTTGAGACATTCAGATTGACACAAATTCTAAGAAAAATAGTATGAAAAATAACACGAGTACAAACATCGGAATAAATTTACTGACCAATAAATGATGGGGGTTCAGTTTTTAAGGAATCACCATGACTAGGTTCCAAAAATAATGTGTTCACATCATAGTTATTAAAGAAAAATATTGAAATATTAAAGACCGTGAATTTTAAAAATATTATTACATGATTTTAATCATAATTAACCACAAAATAAAAAACTATGGATCTTAATGTGTTTTCTATTTGGTGGATTATATACATAACACTGAAAACATGGAATCAAAATGAAAAAATATTTTATTTAAACACTATATTTACATCCCAACATTTTTTGGGACTTTCATATACATAGGATTACCTATGGAAACAAATTAACAAATATTTGAGCTAAATAGAAAATAAGGGAGTAAAAATAATAATGAATCATTGATCATGGGTTATAAGGGATAACATTATAACATAGAAATTATTGCAACATTAATAAAAATAATTAATAATATCATATATAAAATTACATTATATAGTCATGGAATCATGGAGAAACCTTTGGGATATTTACTTTTTTGGGAAAAGGCATATTTCATGTCGACAAATATTTTACTTATCCTTATATCATATCCATGAATTTCCTCCTCTTCTCCATGAACACATCCATTTTTTGGGGTGTCGTTTCGTAAACCGTTTATCATAACCATGCACATGCTAAAATTTGGGTGATTTTCTCATTCTACATTTAATGATGTAATTATACCCATCATTATTCCATATTATGATTTCTACTGGGATTTTCCTGCATTTATATCATTTTGGTGCTTTTGGATGGCCCAGGCTAGGGATCAAGAGATATCCTTCAATCGAGATTCGTTCGAGCTTCCCATTGTAATGTTGGATGGGAAATGATAATTACTCAAGCATCATTGATCATTTCATATTTTATCGTGTCATCAACCATGATATTAAGGATTGAGTTATTTATCTTTCTCATAGATCTACTTTGTTCCTATAAAAATATAAGGCTAATAACGAAGGAGGATATTTGAAAAATATTAAGTTGGGTGGTCTATAAATCATCCCTCAAGTGGTTTATTTGGAATTATAGTGTGGGGACATCCAATTTCATCTGAATACATTTATATAATTTATATTATATTATTATATTCATAAAAATTTTATGGTTATTCTCATTCCAAATATATGATCATTTGGTGTTGGTTCATCACAGTACTCTTCCCATCCCATGTTATATGTTTATCCATGTGTTTTGTTTTAGGGTTTTAACATGTTTGCCTCATCATTTGGGTATGTCAAGGATTGTAATATCAGGGGGAAATATTTATATATTAAATTCAATGATTTATATTTTTAATTTCATAATGTTAAATAAATTTTATTTTCACTACATGACCTGCATAATCATTATGTTTCAATTGATAATTATATGTTAAAGGTAAATTAGAAAGTACACTAAGTATATGACTTGAAATTAATAAAAACCAATTGAATAAAAGGTCACCCATCCTTAGAAATCCTCAAAAAGTTTATAAATGTGAGTAGAGTAAACCAATATTATTGAAAATGAGTTACATATATTGAATGATCTGTTTCATACTACTTGGCCTTGTCACACTAATTAATGTCAAAGATTGAACCAAATGGAATTATTGACTAATTATGAATTTATTAATTGGTTTCACGCCCAATTTTCCATATCATAGCAATGATAGGAAATTTCGTGAACCATATGATTTATATGTGACATAATTATCAAAATAAAAGTATCTGGACTCAAGATCTCCTTGCATTCCTATGGAAATTCCTTAATCACTTGATGACCCCATTCAAAATTAAAGAATCTTATTCCTTCAGTTGTGACCCACAGAGAAACTCGATCTTTTTATAACATTGGATTTCTGGTATGAAACCATATAATCCAACATTTAGTAATCAATGATGACATTAAATAACTCCTTTGATCCAACATTTACATGTAGCTTATAGGGTTACAACCCATCAGAGCTAGTCATTGCATAACAAAATTTTACCTTGGATGAACTCCTTGGACTCAGTAGGAAAATTATTGTGGAATTCCTTGATCTTTTCTCCTTGTATTACATTATTAAAACTTAACTAGTCTTTATTCATTACTTCATTGGTGACCCTTGAGGTATACATTTCCTTGTTTATTACCTTGGATGTTCAATATTAAATAAAAGTAACAGTTTCCCTGTTTCTTCTTGTAACATTAACTATTGGTAACATATCACTTATTTTCACACTGGTTACAATCAAATAATAAATTTGATACATGTTCAAACACTAGTTGAGGGGTGATGCTGGTACATGGATATTTGGTCATAATTTATTGATTTACATTATTTGTGCATAATTGAAAAATATTAAATTTCCATTACATGGATCCAACATTATATACACTTTTGGTGGTGGCCCACAAAAATTTATCTCTCACACTCATCGAGCACCGTTTGGTAGTTGGGGAATATTACATGAATATAGTTATTAATAAAGAGAAGCAACGAGATCTGAACACTCTATCGCTTACTGTTTATGATGGTTCTTTATTGTAGCTGACCAAGGTGAAGATTGGGATGCTTTGAATATTCTTTTGATTTGCATTATGATTTTGTGTAACATGTTATGATTTCTATCATGTATCCATGTTTTTCTTGTTTTCTAGTAACATTACATATAATCACCCATTATTATTTGGATGTATGTTATTCTTTTTATTTTAGATATTTTTACAATTTCCTTTATTTTCCATTGTGCCTTATATTGATTTATATTTCTTCAACAATTTACAGATGTTAATATTTATCCGATTAGATACTCTCTATTAATAAGGGAATATTCTCCCCACATACACACCCTAAGACATCACTTTTAGTGGTTTTCCTCTAGAATATGGGGGATGCTCATGTTTCCATGTGGACCACTAGGCCTGGGGAAACAATTAAGTAGATCTAAGGATAAGAGATGAAAAAGTATTATCAAAAGATTTCCATTCATTCATTACTATTTGGATAAAACAAATTAGAGATTAGGAATAATTGGAAAATGTCCATAATCCATGCTTAGTCATCTCGAACCCTTGTTTGGTGTAAATGATGAGTTCCCAAAAATATATTTGTTGTTCTTCTCTTATCGATTATAGATGATAATTGTTCACCTTTAGATGACACAAGGGTAATTTGGTGTTGTTTACTATTATTATGATTGTGATTAAACTTTATCATTTCGCTTATGACACGATGGAAAAGAGAATTGATACAAGAATCCTTATAGGAACCTATATTTTACATTTCATGCATATTACAATTCCATATAGGTGAATTTCACATATCTCATATCTTGATTTGAATGTGACTATTGAATTTTGTTTTAATTGTTTTCTAATGAATGTATTCATCATTGCTGTGATTGAGTGATTTTTTATTTCAATTCATTAGGTGTTATAGGCCCTTTTGGGTTGGGATGAGTAATTTACTAATTCGAACCAATATGTTGAAAATAAATGGGTGCCTTTTTAGGTCATAATGTGTATTTGAATAGATTAATAGGTATGAAAATCCATTATAATGTGCAACATTAAATTTAAAATGAAAAGTATGACATAATTATCCATCCTTATTAATTATATGAATGGAAATGTAGTGAACCTGGTAATCATATATATAATGAAATGAAACGTACAATTGATCACTTACAATTTAGGTCCTTGTGTCACATGCCAGGAAGGAGGTGACAATCATGATCTAGACATGGTGAGCCCTAATATTAGTATATTTTCTCCAAGAGTTCATCATGTGGAATTTCATTTTGTATATTATATGGGAATGAATTCCCAATTTAGTGAATTTTTCCTACATATATTTTATATTCTATGTTTTGTACTCTATGAGTTTTACCAATGATACCAGTTCTGACTCATGGGTTCTAAAAGTAGTACCCTCTTAATTTCATGGGGGATGCCAGTCCACAAGCTACTGATTCATAGATGAAGGCCATGTTGCCTATCACTGAACTTCTAGTGATTCATTGAGATAGAAGGGCCAAGACTTCCACATTCATGTTTGGGTATTTGGAAAAGAGTTGGTGGGATGTGGATACCTAAGAAGGTCACCATCATGGCATAGAATATTCTGAAATCAATGTTATTATTTATGATTAGTTCTTTTATCATACAGTGAGAGATATTTTATCAATATAGTTTATGCATATAAAGTATATTTTTTGTCTGTTATTGAATACTCATCTTTATTCAATGAGTTAAATTGAGTTTTACTACATCTATCTAGTTATGAGTTGTCATGAGTTATATTGTTCGTAGAAGGTATTTTGTATTGCATCCATTCACAAGTGAATGACTTTGGCCTGCCTAGTTTTTCTAAAATAGTGAATCGGGATATTATTAGTTAGTAGAACCTAAGGATTGAAATAAAACTCAATATAGATGATTAGTTCCACATAATGCTAGTACTTCTCATGGTGGCAAGAAATTTTCCCTTATGGCTTCCCATTAGAGAAGTGATAACCAGAGTACCTATTTTGATAGATCTATGGTGTGTCATCAATTTTTTTGATGGGGAACATGAAGGCTCATTATGATAGGGACCTAATGATGATTCGGGATTATGGTCATATGGGGAATCATAAGAGGTTTTTAGGATCTCTACAACAGATTTATGTGAAAAAGGATCCCCACAAACTCCTCCTTGAGATGGTTCGTTTGTGATGCAATAACCAGAAAGGTAGAATAGCACTGATAGGACTGTCAAAGGAGGAAGTAGTGGTCGGAGTAGTCAAAACCCTGATCACCAGTAGTGACAAGCAAGCGGTTATGACTATGGTCGTCATGATGTTTCACATGGGTTTTGATAAGTCCAGTTTCATGTCCAGTTTCATGCACTACAGATGATACTATAAGATTCTCGTGTGGGGCTATATAATTTATGAGGTAATATTATCATTTCATAAATAATGTTATATTATTTATTTGATATTAGGAAATCAATATCTTTAATCTCTATGTATATCATGGAGTGTCTCTAATTTGAGATACAGAATTAAAATGGTTTAATTACCCAAGATATATATTTATGTGTTCAGTATGAGGGAATATGCCAATGTATAAGTTATCCTCTTAATGTAAGTAGTTACCCTTTTTTATAGATCGTCTTGAATCCCAATATTATAGTCTTATATGTCAATCTCATAATGGATTGGTTGGTTTTATATCACTATTTTTTAGACTGATATATTTTTTGATTATAATTTACATCATCAAATGGTAGCATATATCTGTATAACTCTGATTGGGATGTCCATGATTTAATAGGGAGACCAGATACTCATGGGATAGGAAGAGTGACCACCCAGATTTCAAATCTCTTCATGGAGGTTCATGGTTTATGTAATGAATACTTCCATCATGTATTGGATTACTTCCGGAAAATCATCCATGTTGAATTATTTTGCCTTACCTTCACATGGAGATGTATATTTTATAAATGAGATTATTCAATGAATATCTCTAGTGTCCCTTTCTCCTTATAGAATTTCACCTAGAAAGTTTCATGAGATCAAGTGACAGATAAAAGATTTAAAAGGAAAATGATTTATATGGCCTAATAAATCCTCTTGTAGATCAACCATGATTTCTCAATGAAAATGTATGGAAAGTTACATCTAATTTTGGATTACAAACATTTGAACCAGCTAATGATCAAGAACTGGTATCCATTTCCTTGATTTTATAATCTCTTTGATCGGTATGAGGAGATAAGACATTCTCTACGATCAACCTAATATCCGTATTTCACAAAGTGAGACTATGGCCATCAGACATAACATGTACATATCATTGTAATAGGTATGGTCTATATGAGTACATTGTCATTTTGTTCAGTGTTACAAATAGTCTCACCATTTTCCTAGATCTTATGAATTGGTTTTTTCATCCTTAACTCGATTCTTTTGTCTTGTCCATTTCAGATGTCATCTTGTTGTAATCTCATACTATTAATGACCATAATGAATAGCTTGATATCATTTTGAATACACAGATATAGAATCATATTTATTAAAAACGTGATATGTTACACTCCAAGATTTACATAGTTCACATCCACTGTCATATAATATGAAAATAAAATTTATTTGATTAACCACAAATGGTTAGTGATATTGTTTCTTAGGAGTATTCCATGAACGTGTTTGATATATGTAGATCCTTGGAGAGGGATGGTTTTTATATGAATTTAATACATGAATTTTCTCACCTTGATTCACCATTTATATACCTTTAAAAATGGGGTTAAGTTCATGTGGTCATAAATGTTTGAGATTTCATTTTTTTGTGATAAAAGGTAGCCTTGTCTCGGCACCTATTATGATTCTCCTAGATCAAAGAAGATGTTAAATCATCGTATATGATGCATCGGCCATTTGAATAAATGAATTACTAATTTATGAGGAAAGATTCGGTGTGTACAGATCTTGATATTTTAAGCCTTGTGAGTGAATCAAACTGAAACATGACATAGATCTAGTAGCGGTTGTATATTCCTTACATTGATGGTGAAAATATCTATTATTTGAGAAACATGTGGTGTAAATAGACCACATGAGCCTAATGTATATAATTTGATAACATGAAATTAACCTCAGATAGCAGAGATGGGCCGAATATCTATATTTTTTTGATTTTGTGCTTTCTTATACAGTTAGGAAGGTCAACATAGTTACAGATTCTTTGAGCTAGTAAACTCAATCATAGGCCTTATGGGAATCCATTTATAAATGTATGTTAATGGTTTTGTTTTATTAAATTAATCTAGAGTTTCATGATAGTCACCTACAGTCATACCACTCATTCTTAAAGTCACCTCTTCTTTTTATAAGATGCTGACAGATTGGAAAATTATGAAATCTCGACTTATTGGGTCTTCATGACAATATATCATGAGATATCCCAATTCTATATTATCAGTGGATAGAGATGACACAATAAATCTACATGAAAATATATCAGTTCCTATAGATATGATAGAGTAGTTGATTAAAGTGTTCCATATTTCACAATGTGTAGTGTATCCAAGAATCCATAAAATGTATTGTGATATGTGATGCCAATATTGGTGGGTGAGGATGAAATGTTAGATAGTATGATTTATCACTACATGTTCGACATGTCATCAGGTAAAGGAAAATAAATATTCGCCTATATACATTTTATAGTATCTTCCAATACCATAATTGAAGTCAAATAAGGTTTCCATATATGTTGTGGCTAGTTTAACTAGGTCACCTAGAGGTAAAAACATTGTCTTGGTTGTCAATGAGGGACTCGAAAATTTTTCATTCTTCATTTAAATTTAAGAGTGCTTCTCAATTGAATATATGGGAATACTAGTTGTATGTGAGATCATACGACTACATGTGTTACCCTGTACAATCATTTATATAGGGATTCTCATTTCACATCATGGTTTGAGAAAATAATATAGAATAATATGGGAAAATGTAGTTCTTTATAGATCTCATTACACTCAAATCTACAAAAAATCAAAATGGGTAATACATGTTCATGTGGACATGATCGAAGAATGTGTTCTGAATTTCAGTGGTTATTGTTAGAAGAATATTCCACTCATTAAGTTCGTTTATAATAACATCATTAAGGATAAAATTCAGATGCCTCATTTGAAGGCTATATATGGTCGGTCATTCCATTCACCCATATATTGACTACATGTAGGTTATGCATCACTACTTGATCCTAATATCATTATAGAATCATCATTGAAGGTTCATCTGATCAGAATGCATAAGACATCTCCTTATTTTATATACAAATCTAATTTTTATATCAACTCATGTCCAGCAATGATTGTGGTTGTGGGTCTTGTTTTCCATTAGTTATTGATCAGGATAGATACTACATGGTTAAATAAGACAGGGAAGTTATATCCTCTTAATGTAGGGTTATTGGAGATTATAATGTGAGTTAAGACGATAGCCTATCAGTTTGTATTACCTCAGTGGTGACTTTTCTAGCATGACATCATCCATGTTTCCCTTCATAACAAGTATCATGTTAACCCACATCAAACATTGGATGTCAAGTATGTTGAGTTAGTTGTTGATGGTACCTTTGAGGAGTATCCATTATGCCTCATCGACAGAAGGAAAAAGGCTCTCTGAGGTCAGTCTATCCCTATCGTATAGGTGATATGGTAGCACATGTTCTTATATGAATAGAATTGGTAATGAGATGCTAATGTACATGACTAGTCTCTAGAGTTGTTCACAGACAATTTTTTACCATCCATGGATGGTGACCTCATGGGAATGTTCTTTTAACGGGGGATGACTGTAAGAATCCTTTTTTCACTTAGTTTTGAATCCTTTAAATTCATGTAAAATTCATTATTTTGGACCAAATAATGATTCTTAGTTGGATAAAATATCTCTGATGGGTGTCTAGCTCTTGTTCAAATCCTAGAATCCATTTTTGGGTGAAAATTTGGAATGTTGCACGGTCAAACTAAAAAGTGATGGTAGGCTACACAATATGTTATAACCATGAAGATGGTTTCATTCTTGGGTAGAGCGATATCACATGGATGGAAATGGTTTTACATAATCATGGAGCCTATCCATGTAGTTTCCACAATTTTCCATTTATATAATCATGGTAGGCAGAAGATTTTATAAAATGTTCAAATTCTAAATTTTTTTAAATTTTATCTTTCTACCCTTAATGATCTTATTAACCTTCCCTTTCATCCCAATTATAATTTCCAGTGGGATTAGACATCATTTCCCTAATTTCATAGCTTTTTTAAGAAATATCCTAGGGATCATGAGATCTCCTTCATCTAGGATCTTTTTGAGATTCAATACAACACATTAGATTTACAGCGTTTTGTACTCAAGTCTGATTGAGCCATTATTTGTTTCTATTTTCATTTACCTAGTTGTTCTTGTGGGATATTTATTTCCATTTTCATAGATCTGCTAAATTCCATGATAAAAAAAGGCTAATAATAGATAAGAAGAGTCATACAAGCCTATGGTGTGTTGTCAATAACTCACCCGTCAAGATCATTGATTTGGAACCATCCAGTGAGGGTAGCTGATTTCATCATCATCTATTTATTGAATTTATATACCATTATTATAATAATTAGAGCCATATGGTTATTATATTTCCATATATCTGATTATTCATCAGTGGTTATTCCCACAACTCCTTCCATCCCATACATTATGTTTTCCTGTAATTGTAATTTTGGTGTTATGATACGGTTGAGCCATTGTTTCGGTGTTCCTTATAATAATCATTCTAAATATCAGATTTATATATTAATGGGATTGATTTAATTTTTTAATTGCATAATTTAATTTACATTGTATTCTAAACATTAGACCCATCTAAATTGATTGCTTCAAGTGATAATTAATTGGAAAATTCAGATGTGATAGTATAATAAGTATATGACATTAACATATTAAATATAATAAAAAATCAGTTTCATGTCCATGGGACCCCTTAACTTGTTAATAGAAGGATGTAGAGTTAGACTTGGTTATACAACGTTCATTAAATGATTCAAATTAATGGTTTAATGATATTTGTCCTTGTCTTACAAATAAGATGATAGTATTAATCCTAATTTTCATATTGATTAATTTTGACTTGATTTAATCATTCCATTATCAATTATCCTTGTCACACTATTGATATGTAATTTAATGATCTGTATAAATTATATATGATTTCATTATCAAAATAGGAGTGGATTGACTCGAGATTATAGTGAATTAATTACGGAATTTATTAAACACTCTAGGACCCCATTCTGGACTCACGGACCAGCTTTCATTGGTTGAGACCAACCTAGAACTTAATATTTTCCTAAATTAGGATATCTAGTATGAAAACATAGAATCCCCCATGTAGTAATGAATGAATCATTCAATTCACTACGTGGATCCATCATTGAAATGTAGGTTCAATTATTAAATCCCTTCGGGGATTTCATTTTCATTGCCCTATTTTACCGTGGATGAAATCCTTTGACTCTCTAGGTGAATTGTTGTAGAATTCCTTTAAGTATGCTTCATCAATGAAATTCCATCCACATACTTATTCTATAGTTATTTATGAGTTACATACCATTTATGTCTATTTATCCTCAATTATTACATTGGAACGTCATTATTGAATATCATTACTTATTGCCTCATTAATTCTAGGAACCATCAATATTTATAACGTGTGACTTATTTATAAACTAGTAACAATCAAATAATAAATTGGTTACATGATTAGACCCCAATTGAGGGAAAAATATGCTACTCAGTTATTTAGTTACATTCCACTCTGTGAATTTATATATTCATACATGCACACTATTACATTTTTATTGCATGGGTCAGATCTATTAGAAACCCATGGTGGTTCAATATGATTTTTCCCACACCCTCTCTGGTTGTCGTTTGGTACCAAGGGTAGATTAAATTAATGCATGTGACGCTAAAGGGAAGCATAAAACATAAAAAACATGACTACTTGTTGTTTTGGATGCATCGTGATAGTTTCTGACTGAGGAATATCGTAGGATAAATGGGTTTGTAATTTGATATACTTTATGATTTTATGTAACATGTTATCAATATTTTCTGGTATACATGGTTTTCTAATTTTCTATAGAAATGATGTATCATCATCAGTTGTTGTAGGCTTCTATTGTATGCTAGTTACATCACCAATTATTACCGTTATCTCTATTTTCCAATGTGCCTTATGTTTATATATATTTCTTATCATTTTTTTCACAATTATAATTTATAAAATAAGCTACACTCTAGTAATGAGGTAATAGTCTCCACATAGACACACCCTAGGCCCTCACTACAAGTCATAAACCTCTAGCTTTTGGGGAGATGCACATTAGACCATGTGTGCTACCAGGCTTGGGGCACCTATTAAGTGGAATCTGGGCTTGGGATGTCATACATAGAAATGTATAAGCAACATAAAACATGTTTTAACCTTTATTCAAGTATCATTTTACATGGAAGAACATTAATCATGGATAACCACCAAGACCATTGGCAAGGGAGAATGAATTATTGATAACCACTAAGATGATTCCACATGATGTCTCATGAGACTAAATAGTAACCAATGCATTTGAGAGCTATTTGGGAGAACCAATCATAGTATCTTCGTGAACATTTGTGACACATAAAGAATCATACAAAAGGAATCAAATATTAATTTAAGTTTCACCCATTAGAAGAACAAGGTATTAGAATCATGTCATAAAGAATAATAAAAGTGAATATCATAAAAGTGTCCATGAAAGAATGGATTTTATTCTTAATTATATATTCATAATGGAAAATAGGAATATAACATGATAATTTATTTCAAACTAAATTTAAATAATTCAAAAAGAGTTTTTAAAAAATATTTTGAATGAAAATATTTTGATGTGATTTATAGAAAATATTAAGGAGTGTTTAAATTAGAAAATGAACAATAAATTATATAAAAAAAGAAATGAAAAGAGATTGTTTTTTAACATAAATTTTGTTCTTTTATAAAAATATTGGTTTCTCAAAACATATTATGGTGTTCACTTGAATAATAGTATTAAATTAGGAATTTTATTTTCTTCTGAGTTTTCTTATTGGTAATAATTAATAGGAGAACCTTTTTAAAATAATTGTACACTGAAGATGAAAGGATTTAGTGTTCTAGATACATGAATTTGGAACATAGAAATAGAATTTAGAATAATTTTAATAATAAAGAAGCAGTATATTAGGTTAAAGTGATAGATAGGGAAACTCAATGGAAAAAATTGTGGAATAGTTAGAATACATTATGTTTTTCCCCAATAGTTATGTACATGGAATAAATTTCTTAAAAAATAAAATTAAATCCATTATTAATTAATTCTAAATTTTTTAAAAATTTATATAATTTTTTTTATTTTAATATTTTCATTTCTGGCATTTTTTATGAGTTAGAAGTAAAAAAAAATCTCTGGACTGTCGGTTTCCTAGAAATTCAAGCTTGGTTTAATTGAACTAGTTAATGAATGATCATGTGAAATGGGAATAGATAACCAGTATTGACGTTATATGATTTTAATAAATAAAAAATTAGATTAAATGGTTATATATTTACATTGATTAGTTTTTGGTGAGGATGAATCATTAAATGAAATGCTAATGATAATCATTTAGATTAATATGGAGGATTATCAATCATCACAAACTAGTTTTGATAAATTATTTAATATCATATAGATATAATGGCTCCAAACCATTACATTATATATAATAAATATATTATAATCTTGTTTAACAACTAAAATTATTTATTACCATACTTTATGGAGTTGTTGGATATTCAAAACTCATCATCCAAGAATGTTATAAATAAAAATATCACAAATGATGTTTTCATTTATAGAAAAAAATTGGAGTTATTTTTTGATGTATTAAAATAAATAAATATATGAAAATCAGAGATATTAAAAATAATATAAAAGATAATAGAATAGGGCTTTACCTCATGAACATATTCCCATTCATAAACGCCACAAAGAGAAATGTATTGGTGTTTTGTTGAGACAAAAGGATCATTGATATAGGGGAGTGTTTTGAGAGTTAATTTGGTAGAAATTGGAAAAGGATCAAGGCTTTAGAGGAATTGGGTGAAGAGGTTGTGAGGGGTGGTACTTATGGTGGAAGTTATGGTTGTTTTTTTATTATTTTATTAATTCGTTTGTTCTTTAGTCTGAAGACAATAAATAGTGATGATTTAATGACTAAAAATAGTAATAATATATGGTTAGTTTGATATTATTATGCCTAAATTGGGAATGAATAATGTAATAGTGCATTTAACTTATAATGTATATATAATTTAAATTGTCTTATTTCACTATTAACCAATAAAATCAAATATTTTCAAAAAAATCAAAAAAAATCAACATATCCATATTCTGAGATGTAGAATTCTAAAATGGACTACATTTTTTAGAGTAATTTTATAAACATGTAACCATTATTCATAAAAATAATCTATTTTTAGAAAAAAAATATAATTTTAATGTTATAACACATTTTTTAAAACATTGATAAATTAATTAAGGATTTACTAAATTAAATTATTGTTATAAATAAAAAATATTAATTTATAAATATATGTTTTGAAAATAAATTTACTTTTAATTCATTATATTAATAAAAAATAATTATAAATAAACATTTATACTTTATAAATATACCAAAACCCAATTCATCATTTTCAAAACACATATTTACTTAAATATTGATATAATTATATCATACATTCATTTATATGATTGATATATTTTATTTATACTTTTATTGATGAAGTTATTATCATGTTGGATGGTTCACTATTCATAGAGGTCACATTACTATTCCAAATATCATGTTACTACTATATTGGTATAAGATTTTTAATTTATATAAATACCTATATTTTTAATGATTAGTATTTTATAATTTTTTTTCTCTTTGATTATATATATTTTATAATATATTCTATAATCATGAGAAGATAATTTTCATGTATATAATTCATGGTTGTTAAATTCTTCTCCTCGTATGATATTTCATCTTGGAAATTTCATTTTACACACTATGGTTTAATGTGATGATGATACATCTCCATAATTGATTCCTATGGTTTCAATGTGGATACGTCATATATATGGTGCTACCATATTACATTGACTAGGTGTGTAGTCATGTTGCATTTAAATTTATCCCTATAGTCAAAGATCATCACTGGATGCTCCTTATAAGAGAGATCATTTCCCAATTGTACCCAATTTTAATTTTTTGTGTGTTAGGGATCTAATATATAATTCATCAATATGGATACATTGAAGACATCCAATACTTGAGAAACGATTGGTGGATGTGCTAATTGATAGGCCACTACTCCAACATAGTCAATAATTTCAATGTGTCTAACGTACTCGGGATACAGATTTCCCTTCTTCCCAGATGTCACGATCCTCTTCCATGGAGATATGAGAAGGAATACAATTTATTCATCAATAAACTTGTTATTTCATCAATGAATGTGTACATAACTATTCTATCGGATTTGGGCTATCTGGATTTGATGTAGACTAGTTTTCACCGTTTTCGTCCATTTCTCTTACCATTTAATTCCATATAGGATTAAGTTCAATGACTTCATCCCATAACACTAGTGTTCGACACCTATTCCCATAAATGCCTTCATATTGAACCATTTGGAGGATAGAGTGGAAACTGTTGTTGAATAAAAACCCAACCATATGAAGATGTTGGTCACATCCTATTTTTATGTCCATAGTATATCCTCTCAAAATGAATTCTAGTGTGTTCTTAGTCTATTCATATTAGAAAATAGTGTGAGGATAATAATTTGTAAAAAAATTTAACGTAGTGTTTAGTGAATGTGGGGTATCATTACAGAACACAGAGTTGAATCAAAGATCTCCATCCGATACAATCGATAGTGGTACATCATATAGCCATTCCAATTCACTGATATTTATCCATGAATGTTGATTTAATAATAATTACTCTTTAATTAAGATAATGTTACATTCATTTTATGATGTTCCACAATAACCTAGATAGCATTGTTTCCTCTCGATGTCACTAAAATCCCGTAAAAAAAGTTCGTGGTGAATTTTCCCATTTCCATGTTGGAATAAGTAATGGTTTAAAATATTCCATTAGAAATTTTATTTTCAACCCTGACATATTGAAAAAATAGGAACATTGATTTATATTATGTTATCTCTTTCTTCATATTTTCAAAACAATAGTGCTCTCAGAGATCTTAATACATCATTGTTTCCCTAGGTGAATCAAGAATGTTAATCAGTGTGTATTATTTAAAAGTTATTTAATAATAACTATATTTGATGGTACACATATTGTGATAAAAGTTTCATGAATCCTTCCCAAACCATTTGTAATTATAAATATTTCCAATTTCTGATAGCTTCCACCTTTTTCGAGATTTCTATAACATTTATATTATCATCCATTATTTTAACCATGAGGTATGGTTTTGAAATCATTTGAGAAAGTATTAACGAAGTTAGTTCATTAATGATTCTCATTTCAATTCCTTGATGGTATATAATAATTGGATCCTTCTCAATTATAATAATTTATAAAGAGTCTAGATCATTTCTACATAAATATTTTCAACCCTAATGGATTTACTAGGATTATAGTGGATTGAGCGGTTGGAATCACTGATTATATATAACTATCTTCACTATCAAATATTATAGTACTTATGAGTGAATATATAATTAATGATTTTAGGGAAATTTTATATCTCACACATCTCCACATGAAGATAATGCCCCCTTATTTTCAATTCAATGATCACAGTCGCTAGCTCCATGTCTTATGCGGGAAATTTTTACGCATTAATATCATCATTCTTTTGGTTCAGTTTATCACATTATCATTTTGAATTAGTAAAATACATAATATGTTCTTTGATCCATTTTTCTACATGAATAATTATTCTATGCTAGTAATAATATTGAGTAATGGTGTAGTGATAAGATGTTTTTTGAGGTACATAAATGTATTCATTAAATATTTTAAAGAGGCATACATTACCCCCTTCAGACTCATCTTAGTTAGTTGGTTGGAAAATAATGATATGTTTATAAAACATCTACACCAATTCCTAGATAATCAATGGAAACTGTGGTTCTCTTCTATAGATGTTTTCTTGGGCCACTCTTCCATTTATTTGGCTTGGATGGTTCCAAAAATATCCCTTTGATGGTTCTTAAATTCCCCAAGAATAATAATTCCTCCTTAAATAGCTCACATTTATTGTAAATTGTTTATATTTTCTCCCATCACAATGTATATATAATAGTATTCATCTACTCTCCCTTTTATCCTTTCTATTTTAGTTTATCATAATTTAATAAATAACAACAACCAAAATATTGGAATGGGTATTCAATAAAGATAATATTCATTAGGTGGATGAAAATGGTAATAGACATAGTGAGTCTAATGGTAGTCACTCTGAACACATAGTGTCAATACCTTGTTTGAGATGCAGTATTGAGAATATCTTTATTCCAAACCAATAATTGAGGATATCCAATCTAAAGGTCCTCCGTAAAAAAATAATTAGGGCCCTACAGATGATTAAATATGTCATCTATTTGTGGTAGGGGATACCTTTTCTCAGTAATTATTTTTTTGGATCTCATAAAAATCATTGCATAGGTAAATTTATCAATCCTTCTTCTTGATGAAGAGGATTGGAACACCACATGGTGATGCACTCGAGGGTATAAAACCATTGTACGGATTTTCAGATAACTGCTTATTTAGTTATTCCTACTCAATGCTGATGATTCAATAAGGTGTATTTAATATAGGTAGAGATGAAAAAATATGTCCGATGAATAATTCAACATCTACATTAGAACGAATATTAGGGTACTCCTTTGGGTGAACATATCAGTGTAGTCTCTATAAATGGGCATGTATTGGAGAATGATTCTCTCCTTTTTCTGAATCATTTGAGAAAGATATGATTTCACATAAATAAACAACATACACAATTTAGATGATGATTTTATTAAATATTCATCTTATTCTATACACCTATACATAATTGGACAATGCTTCATGATATGAGTATTGATCTCATTTTATCAATAGTGGATGTCAGATCGTATAAAAATAGATAATAGATGAGTCATATATACTCAAACTCCACCGAAGGATGTAAGATGGTATTTTTTGGGAGGTTTGGTCCATAAACATTAACTGAAGAAGAGTTATATACATTGAAATCAACAATTTCCCAATATTTTTCTTATAGATAACTAAACCTCCATATTTTTTTGTAGTTATTGAATAGTTATACTAATTATATATGGTATGTAAAAATTCATAGAACCAGAATCAAATAGTATTTTCAGTATTCCTAAATTAATATGAATTATACCTATCACCACATCATTTTCGAGCACCACATAAAAGGTAGTGATAGAATATTCCCTTACATGCTTATGTAGAGGTTGTTGATATTGATTTCCTCAAACAACCCATAGATATGGTAAATGGTTTACATAATGAACAAGTTCCTTGTATTTGTCACCCTACACTTCATGTTGATTTTTGATCTAAACCTTCCCATTCTCTTACAAAATAAAGAGATTATTTGTATCACTTTTGATGTTATTATTCAAATCCTATGTTCTTCCACATTTGATGCATTTCATGGATCCAATTATAAATTTCCCATGATGCTTCTTCCAAAAATATTGATTCTTGGTAGGTTGGTTTTTTCCATCATGGGATTTATTTATTTTTTCTAACATATTAAACACCATTTTCAACTATTCATCCCCATTCTGATGAGACCACTGATTATATCTGATATCCATTTAACCCTTAGGGAATAAAGGATAATATCTTTATATATACTAATGTCTCAAGTCTCTAATGATTTTCATAGTCTAAAATATTTTCTGCAAAAGAAGAGATCCACCTTGAATTCATTATTAATGAAAAAGATAGTGGTGTATAATTAATGACTTGTAATATTTTCTTCATACACATAAATTAACATATATTCCCTTTGATTCAGCATGAGGAACACCATTTCCATCTTGAAATAAAGTGTTTTGGGAAATTATTTATTTAATTTCTTTTATTTCATTCCTTCTAATCCATTGAATAAAATTGATCATTTTACATTGTGTTGTTGATCAATGTCATCCATTGATTGGATTCCCCATTAAAATGTTAGACCAAAAGCCAAACATTCCCTTCTTTTGGGTAATGGAATATATAATATATATAATATGTTGTTATATTAATAAGGGATTCAATGATCCACTAATCATAGGGGGATATTGAAACATGTAGGATTCAAATGAAGCTTTCTCTCACATAGTACAATGAGTTCATTCCATAGGATTCATGTTATTGTTCATAAGTTTATCGGGTTGAGAAAGTAGAATCATGATGTTTTGAGAACACATTCCCATCATATTTTTTATATCATTAGGGAAATCAACAAATTTCCTATCAAATCAATTGTCGGTATGAGTTCTGTTATTTTTAGATATTAAATAATAAAAAGAATGTAAATTTAGGGGTCTAGATTAATGCCTAAAAGTAATATAAAAAAATGAAATATTTTAACATAAATGGTTAATCTAATAAATTAAAAGTCTATCCCAACATGTTAATCTCAACATTTTAGTCTACTTTATATATAAGGGTAGAATAATCCATAGGGTTATTACTAATTTTCTCTAGTCTTTATCTCTTAAAAGACCTATATTTTTTCTTTTAATACAAACTATATATTTCATATCCATTTAAATAAATTATTAGATTATTTTAACCATAATTAACCATAAATTACAATCCAAGGGTAATAAATTCTGTTGTATTTGGAAGATTAGTTACAAAAAACTAAATAATTGATAAGAAAATGAAATCGTATATTACATAAACTCTAAAATAAGATACTAAAATGTTTGTAGCCATTCCATATACAAAGGATAACCTAGGGAGAATACATGGATAAAGGGATGATATAAAAACTCTAATAAGGGAATAAACATAAGAATAATGTATAACACATTGGTTAGATGGAATTACATGATGACATAAAAAAGCCGGTAAAATGAATAATCATTCAAAGTAATATAACATAAATGTGAAGTCATGTGTTCATAGAATCATAGAAATGAATTACCAACATAAAACTAGATTTAATTATCATTCAAGTATCTTTTGAAAGGGAGGATTACATGTCAAGTATAACAACTAGGACCATTAAATGTGGAGAAAAAGTCAATGATAATAACCCATATTTTTTCACATGACGTCTCATTAGACTAAATATTTCCAAATGAATCAAAATTATTTCTACAATTACAAATTATAACATTTTAATGAAATTATATTCCACTTAACTAATCTTAGAAAATGAATCAAACATAAACACAATGGTTACATATGTAAACAATTGTGTATCATATTTATGTCATAAAATATAATAAATGGGAATATTTTAAAAGTATAAATGAATGAATTGATATAAATATCAAATGGATTCTTATAACTTAAAATAGGAATATTTGAAAATATGTTATTTCAATCTGATGTGAAAAAATTTATAATTGTTTTTATGAGTCATTTGAAATAAAACATTTTATAGTGGCCTAATGAAAATATTATGGATCCTTGAAATAGGAAAAGGCACAATATATTATATAAATCCAGAAATAAATCTAGATAATTTTCCATGTTGAAAATCATTATTTTATTAAAATTATGGTGGCATAAAACAGATTTTGGAGGTCACTTAAAAATTGGAAACAAATTGGGATGTTATCATTAATCATGTTTTTTTATCAAGAAGAATTGAGAATTGAACCTTATTAAAATATGTATGACCATGGAAAATATGGGTGAGCTGATCTAGATAAAATAGTTTGGAAAATATAAATATAATTTAGAATAAATAAAAAAATTGCATTACATTGGGGTTAAATAGAGAGAATGACTAACCCGAAGGAAAACAATATTGGTTTGGGTATAACCCCTTACCATATGCCTGCAAAGCATCGGCACTAGATCTTCATGTCATAGATAATAAAACTAAATTATTACACTAATTAATTCCAAACATTTTAATTATTTAAATTATTTTTTATAATTATATTTTGTTCAATTTTTTCCCTTAATGAGTTGTAAAAAAATATTTTCCATTCCGAACTATTTATTTTCTTGGATTTCAAGATTAGTTCACTCGAATAATTGTATGAAATAGCCTAAAAAATAAAAATAGATATCTAGAGTTGAAGTTATATGTTCTTAATAATCATACATAATATTAAATGGTTATTTAATTAAATACACAATTTAGTTTGATGATGATTCGTTAGATAAAATTAAAATGATAACTCAATAGATTAATTTAGTGGCTTCATAGTCATCGGGGACTAGATTTGTTAAACTATTTACTATAATGTTTATAAAATGGTTCCAGAACATTAAATATTATATAATAAATATATATAATAATCTAGTATAACTATGTAAAATATATTATGACCATCATTTATGGTGATAATGAATATTTAGAAATATTTTTCCTTGAATGAGATAAATAATCAAATAAAAGATAGTGTTTTAATTTTTTGATCAAAATGAGAGGGAAAATTATCACCAATATATTATTAAGTCAACACAATAACAATAAATTATTTAAAATATAAAGTATATATATTTTCATATTTGGATATACAGGATATGATATGGAAATAAATGATAATAAAATAAAATGAAATTAAAAGAAAACGTATGTGGGTTTTACATCCTATAGTTGTTCTCATTGATATCCTTAATAGAAAAAAAAGGTATTTGGATTTTGATGTATCCAAAGGATCACAAAAATTAAGTGAGTGGTTTGGGAGTGGTTTTGTATGATATTTGATAACATCCAATGTTTATGAGGTGTGTGGTGAAGGGGTGATGACAGGTATTATTTATAGTGGAGGAGAGCTGTTTGTTTATTTATTTTATTTAGTAGTTTATTATTTTGAAAAAGAAAATAAATATTTATGATACCAAAAATAAATATACTAAGGAGAAAATGATTTTTCTAGAGTATGTTTTTTTTCTTAGAGATCACTCATGTACTATTTTATTTAACATATAATGTATATATACAAAAAATTATTATACTTCACTATTCACCAAAAAAATTTCTATTTTAGAAAAAAAAAATCATGCTATCATGTTTATAATTTAAAGAATAAAAAATTAAAATCCATTTTATTAGAATAATATATATATATATAATTAATTTAATTCTTTATTAAAATCATCATTTCTTTTAAAAATTACTGATTTAAATATTATATCTGATTTAATAACACTTTGACAAATAAAGTATGTTCTAACAAAATTATCTCACAACAATTAGACAACAAAATATAAAATAATGAATCTATTTTTTGGAAATAAATTTTATTGTAAATAACTATATTAATTATAAAAATTGTAAGTAAATATTTATTCATTTAAAAAACAACACTAATTATATTATAGTTAAAGCACTAATTTTCTAAAACATTGATAGAATCGAATTAGGTTTTCATTTATATGAATGCCAAATTTTATTTACACCTTTATTGATGAGGTTACTAATCTATTTGATGGATTTTATTCATAAGTGTCACAATAAAATTCATTAGGTCAATTCTCTATTCCATTAATATATGTTCTCGTATTTCTATAAATACTTCTTATTTTATAAATTTTTCAACAACAAAATTGTTATTGTGTTATCTATTTTTTTATTTATAATATACGAAATAATTACCAGAAGGTAAATTTCATTTTAATAATTATTTGATATTATAGAGAGTTTTTCACCAAGAGAGAACACTAATAGGTGACCCCATAGTTTTTTTATTAGATTAATGTAACTCCACGAAATGTTTTCTCATTGTGTGACATTCATGTTAGATGTAATAAATATGTAATTTTCTAATTAAATCCTACATTAATTTAATACTTTTTGGGTTTTATTTTTCTCTTCCACTCATGAATCTTATCTATAGGATCTCCCAACACATTTTCCATGGTATCCTCCTTAATTTTCTTATCATTTCCCCTCTATTACAAGAAATAATCTTAGTTAAATTCCTCATTTTAACTTATATTATTTATAGATATTCCATTACAATAATTTATTCATTCTCCCATGAAATCTATCAGCCATGGGGTATAAGTGTTGGTTTTGCGATGATTTTTATTTTCTTTATGGTTTTCCATTTTTGAAGACATTATCATTCATAGTTTCGATTCTAGTATTTAGGTGAATTTGTTACAAATTATTTCCACTTGAATTTAGGATTATATATTTTGAAAGTACATTTTGTTCTGTACTAATAAAATTATAATGTTTCAAAATTCCTTATTTATTAATCTAAATCCTTGTATGAGCCCCTTTCAGATATAAATTATACTTTCAAAATTTGAAATACAATGTATAAAAACTATTATATAATTTTTTAGTAGAATTTTTCCTATAATTTGGAAGATGAAATTTTTTTTAAGAGTAATGTTATGCACAATAATTAATTTTGATTAAATATATGTTTCTCTTGTTTTTTACAAAAAATAATATTAATTAATCACTTGAAGGAATGATTTATAAAAATGGTGTTTTGGTTTTCAAATAACTCTAATGGGAGGATTGGGTTATTATCAAACTAATGAAAACTTGTATATATTAAAATAGTTCTGGAAAATTGTTTTCCATAAAATAATTAATTTCCAATTTGGAATTTGAAAATAAATTTTTGTTTTGTAGTGAATGAGAAATATGATTTCATAGATTGGACATCTTTTAATATTTTAAAAGGATGTGTAAGGGATTTATAAAATGAGTTCACAATTAAATTTTACAACATAATTTGTATACACTTATTTTTATTGGTTTCTTATATATGATTATTAAGTTATTCTTCACTAATAAAATTGGTTTTTATCTTTATGTGTTGTTAGTAGTGACAATAATTTTATTATCTTTTCATCATCATATATTTTTTGACAATTTCAATTTTATATTGCTCACCCCCATTTAAAATTTTATGGGGAAAGACGTACTAAGGTGATAGATTTAGTATCTTCCATACTATAATTTATTTATTACTAATTTTTTAAATCCAGTATATATTGTGGAATCCCTAGTTATTATACCAGAGTTGGAGTATGGGATAAATAATATGGATAACTACTTAGAACATTGGTGTATAAAAATATAAATTCCCCTCTAAATATATGTGATACATTATAATTATTAGAAATAGGGGGTTCACCCCATAACATTAATCTTATTGATAATGAAATTATTTTGAGGATTCTCATTGTTTACATCATTTTTTCCTTTTCTATTCATAGTTAGTGTGAAACCATTATCATTATTATTTCTTATTTATTTAATTTTTAGTGTTATTATGGTTCTTTTTTATTAATTTTTTAAATTATTATGTGGTATTATTTTCAAATATCTTTCCCAAAAGTTTAATTTTTTAATGGGTTTAAAATAACGAATTTGATTAGGTTATGATTATGTAACGAATAAATTTGTCCTATTAAGTGATATAGTTATTTTCATTTTTAAAATAAAGATTCATATCCTTAGTAAAAATGGGGTTTTTAAATGATTATTTTTCAAATTAAATTGTTCTTTGATTATTGGGATTTTAAATTTTAATTTTTTAGCTCAAAAGTGGTTATTTTTCATGTAGTTTTTCCTTTAATATTAGAAATTATAAATGCATGGAAAGTGTTTTGTTAGGATTTACATTTATAAATTAATAATTTTTAATTTATTTCCAAACTATCATTTATTTTATTTTGAAATAAATTAATTGAATATAATAGTTTTTTATTTCTATTGGGAATGTTTTTATCTAACCCCATCTACACAGTTATTTAAGTGTGTATATTAATTCCAATTTTATTCAGGTTCCAAGTTTTTTTATCCAATGTTGGTTGTCATTTTAGTAGTCTGGTTGTGTAAATTATGATAATTTTAGTGATAGTGTATTATATACAGAATTATGAGTGATTGATTAGTTCTTTTTAATAACATTGGTACATTGATGTATCATTCGTATCTACAGAGATTTTAGTAATATATAATTTTGTTTTATGTTGGAACATGGCTCTGTTTTACACAACTGATTTATTTTGACAATCTAGTTTCTTTATTATAATGATTATTTCAGGTTTTCATGTTTAATTTTTTAGTTAACTATAATGGAGATCTAATATATGTTTTCATTATTATAGATTCTTTGATGAATTGATACACATAATTTTTTGGGAGTTATATCACTCCCACATTTTATCGTTACCAATCAATGTGACTTTCCACCTGGCCATGATGATGAGGAATTTGAAATAGGCATTCCAGTGAGATGAGTTAAGTGTTTTTTTTTTCAGTTTACCCTGATATGTTCATTACAATACTTGTATATTTTCTATAGTGAATTAGTATAGTTATGTTCTTATTTTTATTCTAATATTATACCCTAACATTATTCATTGATTTTGGTATCTTCAAACAAGGATTTTGGTGATGCTTAAATTGATTCTTATTAAACTGATCCATCATAAAAGGGGTTTCACTAATTTTTTCTAGATAATAATCCATGATGTTTAACATGATATGATTTATTTTTATATTAATAGGTATTTAAATTCCTTATATTGTGATGGGATTTTAATTATTTTGTTATAAAATTAATTGTCGAGTTTAAATTAGTGATTCCTTGATTATTCTCTAAGTATTAATTATCAAATAATCATTTTATAAATATACAAATTGGATTTAAATATTTAATAAAAATATTTAATATTTATCATGAATTTAGTGCCTTACGATTTTTGGATATAAATGGTTGGATTTGAATACAGATCAATGGGATGGCCAGTCTTTGCATAAAATAGTGAATCGCTCCAAATGATGTATGTCAACCATAAAACCCCAAATTTTTTAATATGGTTATGTAGATTTTGATATGTTGTATCACCATGATTGTGTGACTGTAAATCTAATAAAAATACTTGTTACATTATAAATCAATGTGTAGATCTATTGTGTCACATGGTATAACAGACCCATGAAAACTAGCATGATTAATTGTTCAACTATGATTGTGGGGTAGATCATAATTGTGATCTATGTGATATATGGATTTGTTATGGGCATAAACTAAGCTAAATAATGTACTATAAATTTGATATGTTTATTTAGTTCCCTTATATTATATAACTTTGGTATATATAGAATGGTTTTATAATGTAAGGCCAAATATAATCTTTGAAGACCCCATAACCTCTACCATCGTGGGTTTTTTATTGTGTGAGTTTTAATCCTCTAAAATATGTGTTTTTATCTATTTGTTTATAACTTGGTAATGATTTGTGTATAGTTATTTATATACGATCTACCTATCTTACTTATCTCATAAAACAAGTTTTATGAAATGTCTCTTAAGTGATGCATGTTTTTTTAATTGTAGTGATCTATTAAGGAATTATATGGTCATGTTTATATTTCGAAACATTATTTTATTGCTAATAGATTCATTTATTCTTGGGTAGGTATAATGAGAAAGGTATCACTATGGGTTACCTGGACTGTGATGTATCATAAGGGGAAACTGTTGTTTATATATTATCGTGATGATCCATGAGAGAATTATTTTAATGAGTCATTAATGGTTGTTAATGTTCGTGAATATATAAATGTGAAACTATTTGTTACTTGATATTGAAACCTAGGAAAATTTTTCTATGCCTATGTATGTTTTTACACATTTCATTATTTTATATGATGTTATGTAGTCTAATGAGGACCCAGGGGTGTGTGTTATATGATATTCTATGGTGGGATGTATCTCGGAAGGTATATTCCATATATGGTTACATGTTATGATGTGTCCTTATTATTGTATTATATATAATGATCTAGGGGTCCATGTGTGTAGTACTCTGAGATTTTGTAAAATATTTCTTTTAATTAAATTTAAAATAAACGATTACAGGTCCTGGAATTAAATATTATAAAAATATGAGTTTCATTAGAAAATTTTATATTATTTCACATTGATAATGTTTTCTGGTTTAGAGTCCTTATGAATTAGTCCATTAATCATAACAAAAAAACCCTAATAAAAAATAGGAATAATATAATTTGTATTAATTATTACATATAATAAAAAACATTTAAAATAAATCATGATTACCTCCCCTGAAGAAATATCATTATATACAACATTCCCTCTTGCATTTTTCGTACACATCCTTAAATTATACATAATCATTTTTAAAAAGGTGGAACCAAAAAATATATCTCAATAAAGAATATAAAATGAAGGAAACTATTTTTCCATTGGAGATAATTAAAACAAAAAAGAATAAATTCATTAAAAGATGATATTTTACATAAAATGGGATATTTAATTCAATTAAAAAAATCAGATATTCTAAATTTTGAAAAAAAAATTATTTCTGGAAAAAATGTTTGAATGAATAGATAATACCTATTAATACATTGGGACATCTGAAGTGGAATGGACCCTTCCAGTCCATTCATTTGGTGAAATTGATGTGGTAAACACGACGCGCATTATAATGATAATTTTTAATACTAATGATAAGGTAAAAGTATGTTAAATAATAATGATGATGACATAAATTGTGTGATTAATTAAACTAAAAAGAGAATAAGCATGATAAAATTATTTAATGGGTGTAATTATTATTAATGATGTTAAGTGGGAAGGTGTGTGACCCATTAGACATTGATAAATGAAACATGCGGTTTATTATTAATTGAGTAATTGTTTAAATTAAATTTGAATAATAATTGTTTCCAACGCTTTCGTCGGGGCGCGACATCCATATGTGGAGGACGCGCTGCCTGTTGCCCTGCATTCCCGCTATCCAAAGGCGGGCGACATTCGTTCCTTATTCAGGGACGTCTACTCTTTGATCGAAACAGGATGATGGGATATCGGTTCTTCTTTCTGTGGATTCCTCCTCAGAACTCGTCACCTAGTCCGGGTCTCCCTCATAGATTTAATACGTTGTTCGTGAAACTCTTTCCAGTGCCATGTCTCCATGGATGCCGGTTAATTACACTGCTTCTGTCGGGACATTCCAAAGGGTCCGGTCCAGGCATTAACCTTCAGTCGGGGGAGTAATCACGTTGAGGCATCAGTAGCGTGTCTGGACACCGGGGACCTGGCATGTCTGTCTATTATCCCTGGTCATAGGGCTTCTCGAGGGCGTGGAAGCAGGAGGCATCCCACATCAAGCGTGGGGAACTATATGCCGTAGACGCAAATCTGAGGTTTTCCTCAGCTTCCTGTGTTCAACATAGGGTACGCCATGAGTTTAACGTCCAGTGGAGACGGATCATCCCGATCGGAGCATTGGCTAGAATAGATCGGATTGAGGGATTTCTCTTGAAGGGGTGCAAATACCTGGACCAGCCCATGGGCGGCTATGAAGAGGAGCGTACCGACATGGTCTCACCAGGATATGATGGTCCAGAGGGGATTTGACGGCGAACCGACGTGAAGGTGGACCTTGGCCCGATAAATGTCTTTAGTGAACCAACGTGAAGGTGGACCTTGGTCCGATGGATGTCGTCAAGGAACCAACGTGAAGGTGGACCTTGGTCCGATGGAAGTCGTCAGCGAACTGACATGAAGGTGGACCTTGGTCCGATGAGGGATGGGCTTGAAAATCAGGGCGACTTCTTACGTACCATGCCTTGACATGGATCAAAGACCTCGTAGATCAAAGGGTTTCATCGGTGAACCGACGTGAAAGTATACCTGTGGGTCCACTAGTGGAGGGCTTGAACCTCAGGAAGGTTTCCTACGTACCATGCCTTGACATGGATTGAATTGCTCGTAGTTCAGAGGGTTGATGGAATACAGTTTAACGTCATGCGGGACGGTAGCGAACCCTGACTGAATAAACGACGGGTGGTGGGCTTGAACCTCGTGGAGGCTTCCTACGTACCATGCCATGGCATGGATCAAAGTTCTCATAGTTTAGAATTGCAGTGGATGTCGTCGAACCGGCATAAATGAGGGACCCTGGTCCGATGGGAGACGGGATTGAACATCGGGGAGGCTTCCTACATACCATTCTTTGGCATGGATCGATGTTCTCGTAGTTCGTGGTGTGACAACGGCTTGCCATCGGATTGGAATTCAGTTTAACGTCATTCTAGACGCTAGTAGAACACGACGTGAATTGGATACTGGGTGGGCATGAACCTCGTGGAGGCTTCCTACGTACCATGCCTTGACATGGATCAAAGACCTCGTAGTTAAAATTGAAAATGGGAGGGGGCTTGGAACACCGACAAGGAGACGGTCTGGGCCAATGATTTTTGGGCTTGAACCTCAGGGAGGCTTCCTACGTACCATGCCTTGACACATATCAAAATTCTCATAGATCAGGTTGGGCGAGTCACAACAGCTTGTCGTCGGACCAGAATGCAGTTTAACGTCATGCTGGATGGGGATGGGACCCGAAGTGAAGAAATGATGGGTAGGCTTGAACCACGTGGAGGGCTCCTACATACCATGCCTTGACATGGATCAAAGTCCTCGTAGTTCAAATGGGTGTGTAGTTTAATATCATGCTAGACGAGGGCATACAGTTTAACTTCATGCTAGACGAGGGCATGCAGTTTAACGTCATGCTGGATGAGGGCATGTAGTTTAACGTCATGCTGGATGAGGGCGTCACGGCCAATTCCAACTCTAAGCCCACGTGAGTCATTCTCGGTGTGAGAAACAAGAGGCAGCAGGGACCTGATGATCACGTCACGAAGGGTGCGTCCGTGAGGAGCGATGAGGGGCTTATGCGTTAGGAGGCCCATGGTGCTGGGAATTACTACAGGATAGAGGCCCATGGTGTGACAGAATTCAGCGATGGAGGGATTTAGGACCAATGATGGGAGGTGCCTCGTTCCCTATCACTCCCTCCACTGACCTTGGTAGTGGGGAAGTACGGAGATGAAGGGGTGCAGCCATCCGTTGGGGAACTATGGTCGCCCTTCTCCTAAGAACATACGCCACTCGAGTAAAGAGGATATCATCCCTTGTGGATGGGTGATTCCGCTCCTGTGGAGACGAGTGGCGTAAAAAAATTTCGAGTTGGGGGGACCCTTTGTGAGAGGCACGAGGTTGGGTCACAATTTAATTTCATGTGTTGAGGACGTGGTGCTTGACAGTTTAACATCCTGCAGCTCGGACATGGTGGGTTCACTCCTCACCCCTAGGACATACATAACCGGTACCCTCTGGTCCTTGGGGGAGGGAAGGTACTGGCAAGGCCATGGTCAAGGGGGGTTGTGGAGCGATCCATCGAGGGGTCCATGTTAGCGTGGCTATGAGAAGAAGCAATAGCAGTTAGCGTGCCTATGCGAAGAAGCTTTAGGAGAAGCAATGCTACAAGTGGTATTGTCCGTGGGACTTTGAAATCACATCGTGCATACTTGGAGGGTTGCACAGGAAGAAGAATTTCCAAGCATAGGAGTGTGCATCGCGAAGCGGAGTGCCTTGGCCTTAGCATGGGGCATAGGTGTGAGTGGAGGGTGCTTTGCAAAGTGTAATAGTATTCGTGGAGCACTGCCTCGTGAAGAAGAGGTGCCTCACGAAGCAAGGTGCTACAAAGCAGTATGCTTGGCGATGTGTAGCGATCCTGACTTAGAATAGGGATCACTAGTACAGGTTGGGTGTTTCACGAAGCATAAACGCTCTGTGGCTGCCCGGGATCCCTTGGGAATCCCCTTCCTTCGCGAATGCCCTTGAGATTCGCGAAGGGCATCCCTCTCGGAAGAGGGGCTCAAAACGATACAAATCAAAGGCAACACACGAAGTAGAAGTACCTCGCGGAGCTCATGATTCCCGGGGGAAAAGGGTGCTTCACTATTTGGGAGAGGAGAAGCGGAAAGGTCATATTTTCCATCTCTGGGACATAGGGGGATCCCCGTATTTATCGGCAAGGGGCGCCACGAAGCCGAACTCGCGCACTGACTTAGGTGCTTCGCGGCATGCTGGAGAACGTCAAACACGATCGCGGAGAGTTACCACCTCCAGAACTTCGCGGCGGGCTCACGAACGTCAAATGTGTTCATGGAGAGTTACCGCCTCTAGAGCTTCGTGGTGGGCTCGCAAACGTCAAACGCGTTCGCAGAGAGTTACCACCTCCGGAGCTTTGCGATACCGCGATGCTCGGAGTGCTTCACGGCGGGTCTTCGCGAGGCAGCGGGCCGACCTTCTTTTCTGGCCCTTCCTTTCGTGAAACATTTTGGCGCCAAAAAATGCCCCCCCTCTGACTTGGAGCCGAGGAGGGTGAAGGGTCGAAGTCTAAGGGAAAATCGCCAAAATTTTCGGCGGTTTGCAATGCGACATCGCATAGAGGGCCCGCGGTGCTGACCCGGGCCATGTGTCCGTATGCGCCGCGATGCTCTGCATGGGTGAGGTGCGCCATGATGATCCATGGTCGCCGCCTATAAATAGGGGGGTCGACTTCTTTTGTCTTCACACGACTTCCTTGTCTTTTTGTGCTCTCGACTTCGCGAAGCTCCGCGTACTCCGCAACAGCCCTCCGCGAATCGAGCATCGCAGCAAACCGCGGGTCTCCGACTCCGCATCCGTGCCAAGTGAACTTCTGATTGTCGGCCGAGGCTAGACTTCGCGGCTTGGTCTCACGACCGACCTTCACGATCTGGCTCCACGATCAAGATTCACGATCCGTTCTAAAAAAATTCTTTTCTGAGAGAAATAATTGAAATGGCCCATCAAGAAGTTGTATTGGGGGTACTTGCAGATGCCGCCCATCGGGATGATATGGCCAACCGTCCAGGCCTTGGGGAGATGATCCGAAGCCATTCAGACCACACTTATTTGACAGATCTGCTATCGGAGGGTCAGAAAGATTATCCGTAGTGTAAGAAGCTGCCATTGTACGGCATTGGGTTGAGGGATGACGTCTTCATCCCCGAGGCGAGTAGGGACGAACCGGCTTGTTGGTTTAGGAGTACACCATGCCAACACCAATGGTTTAGGGTGGCCGATGGTCACGCATGAGAGGACTTCACACCCGTCACCACTGATTGTCTCTACAACCATGTAAACGATATTGACGGGAAGCCATTGCAACCGGAGACGTCCCCTCCTCTCTATCGTACCATGCTGAAGGCAGCTTTGCAGGATTCGAAGAAGGGATGGTCCGATGAGTGGGACCTGCGCTAGGGCGGAAACTTTACTGATGACTGGGTCTGGGCCTACTGGGTAGGTACCTCATGCGAGGAGTTTGGGGCTGAGCTGTGGAGGGTGGGGTTATATGAGGCGGCATGGGCCTCCCAATTCCATATTTACCAACGAAAGCAACTGATGCCATAATTGCTGAGCAGATGGTCGTCCAGGACCAATACTTTTCACCTACATCACGGGGAGGTGGGCATCAGCCTGTGGGATGTCCACCAGATTTCTGGGGTTCAGATCCTGGGGGCCATGTATGATGAGTTCCTCCCCGTCATGAGCGCGTGGGAGGATACCGAGCAAATGACGCGACTGACATTAGTGTTGATGGCATTCGTCCCTGGAGAGGACAAGGAGGGAGTGAGGGATGTCCACTTTAGGAGATGGTTAAAGTGATTCCTGAATTTCCCAGTGAATCGAGAGTTCCCTCTGAGGCCTTGAACTTGTCCAAGGGCGGCCCAATGAGGTAAGGGGAACTCGTATTGGCGGTTCATGGAGGATAGCCAATGGAATACTTGGGGTCTCAGTGTCAGCACTGAACAACAGGTGATAGTCAGGCTGGAGGCGTTCATCGCGGCTCTCATCTGCGGTTGGATCCTACCGATGAGGGATACAAGCATGGGGGTGTGGCCCAACTCGTTTATTATGGCATCCATGTTGGCCATGGGGCAACAGATCAATTTGGGGATTCCAATGCTCGCCAAACTGTAAAGAATGTTGTGGAATATTGGCGAAGGAAAGAAGCTGCCAAGGATATTTGGGCCCTTCCACCTCCTGTATGGGAGGATCGTAGTGCACATCAGGGGGATTTATGAGTATCAAAACCCTATTTTCCATCGGGATAAAATTTTCACCCCTCCATCCTGAATGTGGTCGGGAGCTTTTCGTTCAAACCCTATTGTGTCACATGGTATAACAGACCCATGAAAACTAGCATGATTCATTATTCAACTACTATTTTGGGGTAGATCATAATTGTGATCAATGTGATATATGGATTTATTATGGGAATAAACTAAATGAAATAATGAACTATAAATTCGATATGTTTATTTAGTTCCCTTAGGTTATATAACATTGGTATATATAGAATGGTTTTATAGTGGAAGGCCAAATTTAATATTTGATGACCTTATAACCTCTACCACCATGGGTTTTTAATTGTGTGAGTTTTAATCCGCTAAAAATATGTGTTTTTATCTATTCGTTTATACCTTGGTAATGATTTGTGTATAGTTATTTATATACGATCTACCTAGCTTAGTTATCTCAAAAAACAAGTTTTATGAAATGTCTCTTATGTGATGAATGTTTTTTTAATTGTAGTGATCAATTAGAGAATTATATGGTCATATTTATATTTTGAATCATTATTTTATTTCTAATAGATTCATTTATTCTTGGGTAGGTATAATGAGAAAGGTATCATTATGGGTTACCTGGACTGTGATGTATCATAAGGGGAAACTGTTGTTTATATAGTATCGTGATGATCCATGAGAGAATTATTTTAATGAGTCATTAATGTTTGTTAACGTTCGTGAATATATAAATGTGAAACTATTTGTTACTTGATACTGAAACCTAGGAGAATTTTTCTATGCCTAGGAATGTTTTTTACACATTTCATTATTTTATTTGAGGTTATGTAGTCTAATGAGGACCCATGGGTGTGTGTTATATGATATTCTATAGTGGGATGTATCTCGGAATGTATATTCCATATATGGTTACATGTTATTATGTGACCTTATTATTGTATTATATATAATGATCTAGGGCCCATTTGTGTAGTAGTCTGAGATTTTGTAAAATATTTCTTTTAATGAAATTTAAAATATACGATTATAGGACCTGGAATTAAATATTACAAAAATATGAGTTTCATTAGAAAATTGTATATTATTTCACATTGATAAAGTTTTCTAGTTTAGAGTCCTTATCAATTAGTCCATAAATCATACCAAAAAAACCCTAATAAAAAATAGGAATCATTTAATTTGTATTAATTATTAAATATAATATAAAACATTTAAAATAATTCATGATTACCTCCCCTGAAGACATATCATTATATTCAACAGGCCCTCTTGCATTTTTGTACACATCCTTAATATACACATTATCATTTTTAAAAATGTGGAACCAAAAAATATATCTCAATATGGAATATAAAATGAAGGAAACTATTTTTCCAATGGAGATAATTAAAACAAAAAAGAATAATTTCTTTGAAATATGATATTTTACATAAAATGGGAAATTTAATTCAATTAAAAAGATCCGTTATTCTAACTTTTGAAAAAAATTATTTCCTGAAAAAATGTTTGAATGAATAGATAATACCTATTAATACATTGGGACATCTGAAGTGGCCCGGACCCCTCCGGTCCATTCATTTGGTGAAATCGATGTGGTCAACACGACGCACATTATAATGATAATTTTTAATACTGATGATAACATAAAAGTATGTTAAATAATAATGATGATGACATAAATTGTTTGATTAATTAAACTAAAAACAGAATAAGCATGATAAAATTATTTAATGGGTGTTATTATTATTAATGATGTGAAGTGGGAAGGTGTGTGACCCATTAGACATTGATAAATGAAACATGATGTTTATTATTAATTGAGTAATTGTTGAAATTAAATTTGAATAATAATTGTTTCCAACGCTTTCTCCAGGGAGCGCGCATCCGTCTGTGGAGGACGCGCTGCCTGTTGCCCCGCATTCCCACTTTCCAAAGGAGGGCGACATTCATTCCTTATTCAGGGACGTCTGCTCCTTGATCGAAACGGGATTATGGTAGATCGGTTCTTCCTTCTCTGTATTCATCCTCAGAACTCGTCACCTAGTCCAGGTCTCCCTCATAGATTTAATACATTGTTCGTGAAACTCTTCCCAATGCCATGTTTCCATGGACGCTGGTTAATTACACTGCTTCTGTCGGGACATTCCAAAGGGTCCGGTCAGGGCAGTAACCTTCAGTCGGGAGAGTAGTCACGTTGAGGCATCAGTAGCGTGTCTGGATACCTAGGACTAGGCATGTCTGTCTATTATCCCTGGTCGCAGGGATTCTCGAGGGCGTGGAAGCCCGAGGCATCCAACATCGAGCGTGGGGAACTATATGTCGTAGACGCATATCTGAGGTTTTCCTCAGCTTCTCGTGTTCAACAAAGGGTACGCCGCGAGTTTAACGTCCAGTGGAGATGGATCATCCCGATCGGAGCATTTGCTAGAATAGATCGTATTGAGGGATTTCTCTTGAAGGGGTTCCAATACCGGGACTAGCACATGGGCAGCTATGAAGAGGAGCGTACCGACATGGTCTCACTGGGATATGACGGTCTGGGCGAGAATTATGGTGGATGATGGATGAAAGAATGAAGTGGAGGGGGAATCTAAAGGAACCATTGCAAGGGCGAAGGTGAAGTTGGTCATGAGCCTTGAAGAGGATTCCTACGTATCCCCATGGCAGAGAATCAAAGTCCGCGTAGTTCGGGATGGTGCTGGTGAACCGGCATGAGGGTGGACCTTGATCCGATGGGCATCATCAGCGAACTGGCGTGAACGAGGAGGACTAGGAGGGTTCTAGTGGTGGTGGGTTTGGACCTTGTGGAGAATTCCTACGTACCATGTCGTGACATGGATCAACGACCACATAGTTCAGAGGGGCTCTGTCGGCAAACCGACGTGAAGGTGGACCTTGGCCCGATGGATGTCTTCAACGAACCAACGTGAAGGTGGACCTTGGTCCGATGGATGTCGTCAGGGAACCAATTTGAAGGTGGACCTTGGTCCGATGGATGTTATCAGTGAAATGACGTGAAGGTGGACCTTGGTCCGATGAGGGGTGGGCTTGAACCTCAGGGAGGCTTCCTACGTACCATGCCTTGACATGGATCAAAGACCTCGTAGTTCAAAGGGTTTAATCGGTGAACCGACGTGAAAGTATACATGTGGGTCCATTAGTGGTGGGCTTGAACCCCGGGAAGGTTTCCTACATACCATGCCTTGACATGGATCAAAGTCCTCGTAGTTTAGAGGGCTGATGGAATAAAGTTTAACGTCATGTGGGTCTGTAGAGAACCCTGACTGAATAAACGATGGGTGGTGGGCTTGAAACTCGTGGAGGCTTCCTACGTACCATGCCTTGTCATGGATCAAAGTTCTCGTAGTTCGGAATGGAGGTGGATGTCGGAAAACCGGCATAAATGAGGGACCTTGGTCTGATGGGAGATGGGCTTGAACCTCTGGGAGGATTTTTGCGTACCATGCCTTGGCATGGATCAATGTTCTCATATTTCGTGGTGTGACAACGGCTTGTCGTCAGATTGGAATGCAGTTTATCGTCATGCTAGACGCAAGTAGAACTCGACGTGAATTGGATAATGGGTGGGCATGAACCTCGTGGAGGCTTCCTACATACCATGCCTTCACATGGATCAAAGACCTTGTAGTTCAAATTGAAAATGGGAGGGGGCTTGGCACACCGACAAGGAGATGGTCTGGGACAATGATTGTTGGGCTTGAACCTCAGGGAGTCTTCCTATGTACCATGACTTGACACAGATCAAAATCCTATTAGATTAGGTTGGGTGAGTCACAATGTCTTGCCGTCAGACCGGAATGCAATTTAACGTCATGTTGGATGGGGATGGGACCCGACGTGAAGAAATGACGGGTAGGCTTGAAACTCGTGGAGGCTTCCTACGTACCATGTCTTTACATGGATCGAAGACCTTGTAGTTCAAATGGGTGTGCAGTTTATTATCATGCTGGACGGGGGAATACAGTTTAATGTCATGCTGGATGAGGGCATGCAGTTTAACGTCAAGCTGGATGAGGGCATGCAGTTTAACGTAATGCTGGATGAGGGCATCATGGCCAATGCCAACTCTAAGCCCACGTGAGTCATGCTCGGTGTGTGAAACAAGAGATAACAGGGACCTGCCGATCACATCTCGAAGGGTGCGTCCGTGAGAAGCGATGAGGGGCTTATGCGTTAGGCGGCCCATGGTGCTGGGACATACTCCAGGATGGAGGCCCATGGTGTGAAAGAACGCAGCGAAAGAGGGATTTGGGACTAATGATGGGAGGTTCCTCGTTCCCTATCACTCCCTCCACTATCCTTGGTAGTGGGGAAGTACGGAGATGCAGGGGTGCAGCCATCTGTTGGGGAACTAGGGTCGCCCTTCTCCTAAGAACATACGCCACTCCAGTAAGGAGAATATCATCCCTTGTGGATGGGTGATTCCACTCCTATGGAGACGAGTGGCGTAAATAATGTTCGAGTTGATGGGACCCTTTGCGAGAGGCACGAGGTTGGGTCACAATTTAACGTCATGTGTTGAGGACATGGTGCTTGGAAGTTTAACGTCATGCAGCTCGGACGAGGTGGGTTCACTCCTCACCCCTAGGACATACATAACCAGTACCCTCTAGTCCTTGTGGGAGGGAAGGTACTGGAAAGGCCATGTTCAAGGGGGGTTGTGGAGCGAACCATCGAGGGGTCCATGTTAGCATGGCTATGAGATTAAGCAATAGCATTTAGCGTGCCTATGTGAAAAAGCTTTAGGCGATGAAACGCTACAAATGGTATTGTCCGTGGGACTTTGAAATCACATTGTGCATACTTGGAGGGTCGCACGGGAAGAAGAATTTCCAATCAAAGGAGTGTTCATCACAAAGCGGAGTTCCTTGGCCTTAGCATGGGGCATGGGTGTTAGTGGAGGGTGCATTGCGAAGTGTAATAGTATTCGCGGAGCACTGCCTCATGAAGAAGAGGTGCCTCGCGAAGCAAGGTGCTATAAAGCAGTGTGCTTCACGATGTGTAGCGATCCTACCATAGCATAGGGATCACTAGTACAGGTTGGGTGTTTTGCAAAGCATAAATGCTCTGCGGATGCCTGGGTTCCCTTGGGAATCCCCTTCCTTCACGAATTCCCTTGAGCTTCACGACGGGCATCCCTCTCGGAAGAGGGGCTGAAAACGAGACAAAGCAAAGGCGTCATGCAAAGTAGAAGTACCTCACAGAGCTCATGATTCTCGGGGCAAAGGGTGCTTCACGATTTGGGAGAGGAGAAGCCGAAAGGTCAGATTGTCCATCTCTGGGACATAGGGGGAGCCCCGTATTTATAGGCAAGGGGCACCGTGAAGCCGAACTCGTGCGCCGACTTAGGTCCTTCGCGGCGCGCTGGCGAACATCAAACACGATCGCGGAGAGTTACCGCCACCAGAACTTCACGGCAGGCTCGCGAATGTCAAATGCGTTCACGTAGAGTTACCACCACCAGAGCTTCATGGTGGGCTTGCGAACGTCAAATGAATTCGCAGAGAGTTACCACTTTCAGAGCTTTGTGAGACTGCGAAGCTCGGGGTGCTTCACGACGGGGCATCGCGAGGCAGCGGGCCGGCCTTCTTTTCTGTCCCTTCCTTTCGTGAAACATTTTGGCACCAACAAATTCCCCCCTCAGACATAGAGCTGAGGAGGGTGAAGTGTCGAAGTCTGAGGGAAAAGTGCAAAAAATTTCGGCAGTTTGTGATGCAACTTCACGAAGAGGGCCCGCGGTGCTGACTGGGGCCACGTGTCAGGATGCGTCGCGATGCTCTGCATGGGTGAGGTGCTCCGCGATGATCCGGGGTCTCCACCTATAAATAGGGGGGTTGACTTTTTTTTTTCTTCACACAAATTCCTTGTCTTTTTGTGCTCTCGACTTCGCGAAGCTCCGCGTACTCCGCGACAGCCCTCCGCGAATCGACCATCGCGGCGAACCACGGGACTCCGACTCCGCGTCCGTGCCAAGCGAAATTCGGATTGTCGGCCTAGGCCAGACTTCACGGCTTGGTCTCACGACCGAACTTCGCGATCCGATGAGAAGTACTATTAAATTTTGAAAATGTGAGTTCTCTTAATAAGATGATCCACAACGACCCAAATAACAATTTTTACTCTATATTTCATTGGGCATTGAGTGATAAATTCCATGAAAATTTTCAACCACATCCATGTTGTTATTGGTAGCTATTGAATCATCATCTTAGACATTTTCTTCTCATAATTCAATTGATGACATACTAAATTCTTTGATTCATATTCACCAATCTCCATTTTCAATCTATCCAAACAAAAGTTTTCTTAGAGATCTCGATACATCTTTGTGCTCCCTAGAGGAATAAAGAAGGTCAAGCTATATGAGTAATTCAAAAGCTCCTTCTTTATCTCTGTATCAGATGGTATATATAATCAAAACACAAATATTAAATCTTTGTCCTCATAAATTTTGAAATCTGAGGATTTCCCATTTTTGATAGCTTCCACCGTATTCGGAATTTCCTCATCTTTTCTTTGAGCATTATTTATTTTCTCCATGAGGGATGGCTGAGAAATAATTTTAGAAAGGAATTATGATGTTCCTACCTTAATTTTTCCCATGTTTGTCCCTTGAAAATCTGATATGATCAGATCATGTTCAATTCTCATCATTGATAAAGATGTATGATCATTTCTAGTTGAAGCATCAAAAACCTTATTTTACTTATTGAGATGGCAGTGGACTGAGCAGTCATAATCCATGATGATCACAATCCATCAATTATGGAACATATTAATCTCTTTATATGTGAAAATATATTAGAGACTATTATGATCAGTATATTTCTCACACTTCTCCACATAGAGGTAATGCCACCTGATTTTTAATCCAAAGATCCCAGCCGCCAACTCCAGATCAAGTGTGGGATATTTTTTCTAATGGATTTTCAATAGCCTTGTGTCATAGGTTATCAGTTCATCATTTTTCATCAGCAAAAATCCCAATTCCTTCATTGTAGTATGAATGTACACAAGAAAATAGTTCTCCTCTAGTTGGGAGTGTTAGTACTAGGGCTGTGATAAGCCGCCTTTTCAAATCCATCAAATTGCCTTCACATTCTTGAGTATGATCAAAATTTACACCTTTATGTGTCAACTTCCTCATTGGGTTTGACAATCATGAAAAATTATTCAAAATTATTCAATAATATCATGCAAGACTAAAAGAGTTGTGGATCTCCATTATAGAAAATGTCTTGGGCCACTCAACAATTTCATTTTCCTTGTAAGGGTCAATATATATACCATTGTTGGTTATTACATACCCCAAGAATGATATGTCCTCCATCTAGAAAAAAAAATATAATGAAATTTTAATGCAGCTTCTCCCCTCTAAATTTCATTGACACAATATTCAAATACTCCTCATGTCCCTCCTTGCTATTGGAGTATATCAAAATATCATCAATAAAGACCACCAAAATTTTTTCGAGGTAATCTTTAAAGATTCTATTCATTAAATAAATTAAAATTGATATATCATTAGTTATTCGGATGGAAATCAGTAGGAACTCATAGTGACCATACCTCGTTCAAAAGGTTGTATTAAGAACATCTTCCTTCCTCGCCATTAACGGTTGATATCCTGATGAGCGATTCACCATATAAGAATAATTGGCCCCATGAAGCTGATCAAAAAATTCATATGTCATAGTAAGGGGATAATTGTTTTTTATCATGATTTTATTGAGCTCATGATAATCAGCGTAGAAGAAAATTGAACCATCATTATTCTTAAGGAAGAGGACCGCTGTTCCCCAGGGTGAAGAACGTGGGAGTATAAAACCTTTCTCTGGATTATCATGTAACATCTTCTTCTACTCTTCCACCTCTATGGTGGATATTATATAAGGTGTCTTTGATATAGGCAGAGATTCTGAAAAAAGATAAATTGATAACTCATCCTCTCAATTAGAAGAAAGACCAGACAACTCTTCAGGTAATACATCTGAGTAATCCTCCCATGATGGGCATGTCTTCATGCATGATTCTCTCCTTTATCTCAATAATTTCACCTAGAAATGCATGATCATAAAGAATAAATATCCACACTTGGGACACTAATTCTAAAGGAGATTCAACCTCTTCCTTAAACTTTTAACGAATTTGAGGGTGCTTCAGGATGTTAAGAGTGATATACCTTTCATGATAGTAGATTATGGATGTGTATAACGATATCCATTCCATGCCCAATACGATTTTGAACTCCAATAAAGGAAGTATAAAAATATTTTTTGGGAGGATCAATCCACAAACATTATCTAGGGATGAGTTATAAACCATTGATGGAATAATTTCACCATTTTTTGTTCTCATAGATAACTTGTCCTCTAAAATATCAGGTCATGTTTGAATAGTTCAACTAAACATGAATGATATAAAAGAATGCATAGAAAAATAATCAAATTTTATATTCTATATTTTTGAATGAATAACAAGTTTACTTTTCACCAAATCTTTTTCTATCTCCACATCGGTAATAGTGATATCACAAGCCCATCAATGTTTCCATGGAGTTCTTGTATATTAACTCTAACAACCCTTGGCTTAGGGAAATTGTTTTCCTAATAACCATACTCTGTTCAGTTTTCACATTGCCCCACTGGCTGAGAATTGATCTGAACCATCCATTTGTCTTCAACATTAATAGGATTCTTCATATCCTATTTGAAGTTCATGGCCAGATGTCCTAGCATACCAAATTTTAAGTATTTCAGTGTTCTCTTTAGAAAATTTCCAGGATTATTCTTCCCACAACTTTTACAAGTGGGATATTCAGGATTCTTTACATGAAGGGATTTGTTTGTCCAAGAATGCATGGTTTTCTACAATTTTGTTTCTTATAACACTGCCCCTGAGAATAATGAGAGTCTCAAATCTTTATTTCATCTTTTATGACACTATAGACCATATCAACACAACTGTTGTGTTATTGGATCACCAACATATTTTGTAGAATTGGATTTTTCCTGCTAAAGAAGTGATCCAAATTTCATTCAGTGTTCATGACACATATATAGGTGTACCTTAGAAGCCTTGTAAATTTTTCTTCATATCCCTCAGTGGACTCATCTTCCCCATCCTTGACTATTAGGAACACTCTTTCAATATTGTGATGGAGGGTTCGAGGAAAATATTTATTGAACGACGTCCTCTTGAATTCCTACCAATCCAAATATTCAATTTCCTCTTTGGAAATTGTATTCATGATCTGTATCAACTTCTGATAAGTCTCCCCATCTAAAAAGTTGACCGCCAGTACATCATTCCCTTCTTCTGAGCAATGGATTACGAGAATATATTTTCAATGGAGTTAGTCCATTGTTCCACGATGAGGGGATCATATGTTCTTCAAAACATGGGAGGCCTTTCCCATGTTAAGGATTATATGGAAACATTCTATTTCGATGGAGGAAGAGGGAATTCCACAAGATTTAATTTATTATTCCTAACATGAGCCAGATAAGAATGGAACGCCCTGATGTTTTGAGAACCCATTTCAAACATATCAATCATATCATTAGGGAATTATTTACATTTAAGATCACATTCGTTGTTGGAACGTTTCCTTCTATTTCTCTTAATTTTCTAGGAATAATAACGGACAATAAGAGGAATAGTGTACATTGTTATTGAACATTAAACTATAAGATTTTGTACATAAAAGGAATAACTTTTAGAGTACAATTATATAATTACAAGTGATTCCTTTGGATAAAATCAAGGTTACCCTTGATCGAATTCTTATCATATATTCTTGTGTTATTTTTTATTCATTTAAAAATGTTTTGTACTATGGTTATGAATTTACCTAATCATATCCCTTGGAGTGTTAATACCAAGAGTGTTGCAATGCTTGTTTTCATATACCATGATACCCTAGGTGAAGCCCGAAACATGTTGCCATAGTTTTCAATCCTTGGTACATCTGTGTTAGAGCCACCACTACTTCTTTCTATATAGACAATTATTTATTTTCATGATAAACCATTAACTCTATCATTACATAAATTTAGGGATGTTTTCTTATAATTTGTATCTTATTTAAGGTTCTCACAAATTTTATTTATTGTTAATATCCAAAAATAGGAAGACCTCCCTATAATAAAAACTATTTAGACCCTATTCTTTTACACATAACATTACATAAGTTTAAAACTAATTATAAATCAGATTACAAGATGAGGAACGTTTAGTCTAGTGTCCTGGTAGGCTAGGAACAAAACCAATCATCATATAAATAACTTTTTAAATAAACACCCTTATGAGCTCATATCTTCCATTGTTATGATACATCTTCACAGGAAAACTCGGGGATATTATAAACCTTGGGATTATCTAAATCCTCTATAAAGGAATTTCCATTACAACAAAGAATTAGTAAAAGGGATAAAAGGCAAGACATGATGATATAAAAAAGAATGTAATATATGGAATCATAACATATAAACATGGGATCATTCAAAAATGGAATCAATGAAATGTGGAAGAAATATAAAACAAGAATTTTGTACTAGTGAAGGCTAATTGCCAAGACCATTTCAAATAGTAGCACAAGATAAGGCTAACTGCCAAGATAGTTACTTACAGTAGCAGAAGCCAAGGCTAACCGCCAAGATCGTGGCACATAATAATCTCATGAAACTCAACATAACCAATGAATTTGAGCAATATCTCGGCACACCCATATTATATTTCATTAATATGTTTTCCAAATAAATAATCATACATAATCAATATTACTTAAAGATAAAGGTTACCCAATGAATTAATTGGGAACCACAATAATGACATAAAGCATTACTAATGGGCGTATCATGAATGTGTCCATGAAAGAATGTAATTAGTATTTACTACGATGTTAATAATGTAAAAAAGTCAAAAATAATTGTAAGAGATGTCAAACTGATGTTATAACAAGTAAGATGTTTTTTGGGATATTATAGCATCAAAACTTTTTTATGCGGATTTAAGGAAAATAAGATATATTTTTTAATATGAAAAAAGGGAACAATATATTATCTAAAACTACAAGTGAACCAATAAGTGTTTCATTATAAAAATACTTATTTCATAAAGGCGGTTTTGGATTAAAATAGAGGATAAAGTGCACTATAAATTCTGAAAAAATTTGTTAGGTTCCCTTTAAACTAGTGTTCTTATTGGGAATTATCGACGAGGGAATCACTTAAAAGCATGTATATCCCTGAACAATAATGAAGTATAGAACTTGACACATGATTTTGAAGCTGATAAAAAGCTTGTAAAATATTTACATAAAATAAAATACAATATAATTTTGTTAAAATTAAATACATCAACCAAAATGAATAAAGGCAGCTCAGGTAGAATTTCATATGGATTATGAGCATGGTATCAGGTGTAATTAAGACGGCATAATGAGAGAGAACACGGTTTTTCATGACATAAAAACCATGAGGTATGTATAGGGGAGGTCCTAAATCATACCTTGTCATTAGGAATTACACATAAAATGGAATAACATAGTGTAAAATCCTGAACAAATGTGGAATAGAGAGGATCCCTTTACCTTAAATCTGATGGGTTTTCCACTTGTTATTAATAACCTAAATAAAAAAATTAGGTTTATTAATTAAATATTCCATAAAATATTCTATTTTATTTATTTATTTTTTATAACATTTATATATTAGTTCAATACCTTTTTGATTGGTTATAATTTTCAATTTCATTTTTTGGGTATGTTTTCTTACTTGGTTTTAATGATCAGTTCACTTATATTCATGTTCGGATAAACATGTAAGATGATAGTGGTTGTAAATAATTGAATTTATATGATACTATTGATCTTATATGATATTAAATGGTTGAAAATTTAATTATGTAACTTTGAGTGATGTAAAATCCTTATTTAAGTCATTAATGATAAACCCTTGAATTAATTATAGCTATTTTTCTCACAATTAACTTGTTCTGAATTATTAATTTACATCTTGAGTGAATAATGTCTACAGAACGTTATATAAGATAAGATACATATATAATATTTTTTTTCAACCCTCAAACAGGTTTCAAGACAATAATTGGAGATATTAATGGAAATCAATAATCCTTCGTCCATGATTTTATTAAATTAATACATCTCAAACAGTGTTTTTGTTTTTCTCAAATAAAACGTGTGGAAATGGGAGATGATAATGAATAATACCATTAGAATAATAACATTTTAGTACATTTATATTATTGGGGTTACTATAGGTGGTCTATCATGACTCCTTATAGTTGGTTGAAAATATCCACATGAGTTCTCATTTTATCTCCCAATTCATTCAGTTTATCATTCTGAAACCCATCATAGTTTTCATGACATCCACTGTTACTTTTGTTCATGCTAGATCCAATGATTTAATAAACACAAAAATTTTACTTTTTTTATATCAATAAAATCATCATATAATATCTTATGAGGAAGGTAAAAAATAATATTGTCTAATTCATTTTATATAAAATTAAATAGGACATTATTAACTCTATATTATAGTGAATTGGTGTATAACAACAATGATGTTGGTACTGTAGCAGCCAGAACTATTCATCCATCTGGGCCTTCGGGCCACCAGTTTTGTCCTCAGGTCCTGCAAGGCTTTCGGTCCACCCAATGCTTTTGGGACAGTTGATTCTCAAGAACATAGGGACACCATAAGGCCTTAGGGACACCCCATGGCCTTCAGGACACATGAATGCAGGGCCCATACAGACTACAAAAAAGGAGCAGCCCCAGAAGAGGATTCAGAGCAGGTGCACTCACCAGAGTATATACAAATGGATTTTCAGAATGAGAGGGTATGGTTATGCCATCGGTACCCGCCTGTGTTTGCACGGGAAGCCTAGCCAGATGGTCATGTAAAGGTGGAGAGCTACTATCCGGATGTTGATGTTGGGGAGGGGTAGTTCCTTGTAGATAGTCTGGTTGAATTCCCCCAGACCTTCAGATCATGTAATCTCTTATGCCTATGAGCCATGTAATCCTTGATCCTATGGGCCTTTTAAGGGTTCCCCCTCATTTATAGAAGGGGATTATAAAAAATAAATAAAAATGAAGGCCTTTGGGCCATTCAGGTCACAACGATTAAGTCTCAATTGAATGTAAATTGAGATGAAATACATTATAAAAAATGTATCCTTAGATGAAGGATAAATATATTACATTATAATGTGTAACAAATATAAATACAATCAATATCATTGGATATTTAGTGTAAATCAATCAATGAACATTCACAAATGTCCTTTTTTTAAATAAAATCAATGACCTGGATGTTTAACTCAATGAATGGAAATTGAGTTTAGATTACCCTAATTAAGTAAATATCAATGACATGAGAATTTATTAATGGAGTGATTATGTTTAACAAATATATATCTACAAAAAGGCGTGTGGAAATTAACACATAAATAAATAAACAGTTATTCTCCCAAAATCATTGCATGAAATAATTAAGAATTAAAAGATTAACCTAATGAATGGAAATGGGGTTAAAAAGTTTCGTTATATATTTGGTAACATACGAATCATACACCACATGAAAGAAAGATCATAATATGATGATATAAATACTCATAAAATAATGTATATAATAAAAAGAATACAATCTAGGGAAGTACATACACGACACAAAAGTAAATAGTGGGAAACATAGCCTGAATCTCATGGAAATAAAATGTGAGATGATAACCCCTTACCTCGTATCCAACGTGAATCATTTGTTCCTTTTTCTTCTATAATTATAAAAATATTTTAATTTATTAATTCTATTGAACCTTTTTAAATAATATTATTCATTTTATATCACTTATTACCTTTCAATGACATTTAATTAATTATTTGAGTTCATATCAGACATTTTTTTGACGTTCAGAATTTGAGTTAAAAATGAAAATGTGGTAAATAGAATTTGTCCTTGTGATCAAAAGTAAATTATCTCAAAAATTTTATCAATAAATTAGAAATCATATATATCATATATAACTATTATATGTGTATTTATAATAGTCGACAACATTTGGACATAACAAATGAAATGCACCGTTCACGGAAACGATAAGCTATACGTACGCATGAACACTACTTTCATTTCTTTTTTTCTTTTTTTAAAAATGAAAATGTAATGATACATAGGTATATTATAATTCTGGTATAATGTTATATTTTATATGTTTTACATAATTTCATTAACATATCATTTATAAGTTCCATGTATGGTATGAAGGAGTTATATTACTTTGAGGGGCGGTAGTTTGTACTTCCTCAAATGAAATTTTCGTATTTATACAACATTAAATGAATAAACATATGTTTTAAATTATAATTACAGAAAATTATTGATAAAATAAAATAAAATATATATCATATGTAATTATTGTTACATCATAATGGCCAAAATGAGAGGCAGTTGGAGATATTTGAAAAATCATCATTTGGTGGGGCGGTATTTCGCCATCCACAGAAATAGAATGTTCGTATCCATTAGATAGAGGTGTGTGGAACTGTAGTTCGAATACATCACATAAAAACTACCTATTTTATTGAGGAAACTAGTTTTTTTATAAAATAGTGGAAATTTTATATTTTAGGGGTTTGGAGAAGTAAAATAAAATAAAATATCCTAAGACAAGACGTCACATTTAAATCGGGTATGTCTTGTTGGTTGGAATCGAATGGTTTACTTGAAGGGCCTTATGAATAAGTTAAATATTCTAAGAGGAATATAGTTAAAATGAGAGATTTTTTGGGAAGATGTTGGGAGATACAAGGAGCTTGATGGGTTTGAATATTTGGTTAGTGGTGAGGGATTTTTATAAGGTAGGGAGGGGCTCCTTATGAACGATTGAACGTATTATTTTATTATATAATGATTTTCCATTTTTAATTATCCAAAAGTTATTAAAGAAAAAGATAATATGACTCATGTTCAAAATAAAATCATCCAAAAAAAATTGGATATGTTTTGGATATTTATTTAATCATTATTATATTATTTATTTAAATCATTCATTAAGGAGGTTAACATTACATCATTATTATATCGTAACTAATTTTATTTATTTGATGACTAAAAATAATAAATAAAATACCATGATACAAGAAATAATTTTAGATTTATAATTAATATTTATAGTCAAATATATCAAATACATAACCTACGTTAAAATTGATTTATCAATACAATACATGTTTATGATATTTTTATTTTTACATAAAATAGAAAGTTATAATTATCATTATCTTACCCAAATGGCTTTAAAAATCCACACATCTCACTCACAAATTTTATTGGTCTTCCATGACTAATCAAATATGGTTAGGAAAAGTGCTAATGTAATATTATATTATTAGAATATTATGTGTTCCTTGAATTAACCTATTTATCTTTAAGTGCGGTAAATAAAAGTCAGATGTTACTTTTAAAAAAATTAAATTTTCATCTTATTGAACCATATTTTATATAATAATAAATACCATGAATGTTTTATTCTTATAATTCAATTAACATAAGTAGTAAAATTTCATTTAAATGATGATGTCAGACTCATAACTACTACACAGTGTTTTCACTATTCATCAGAAATTGATGTTTTTAAGAAAAATACCAAAAAATCAACCTAAAATATATTTTATATTTAAAATTAATAAACGATATATATTTTACCTAATTGAAATCATAGATGTTGCATTAATTATTTTTAAATTAATTCTTCTTGTAAAAAAAGTGTGTTTTTACGAAATAATAACATTCAAAAGATTACCATTTGATTATGTCCAATTTCAATGTGAAATTACTTCCAATAAAAATCATTGGATTAAATTATAAGAATATAATCTAATTAAACATTAAAACCAATTAAAAATAAAAAATAATAATATAAATAAATTATATTAAAAGAAATTTTTGAATTAAAACACAATATTTTTCAATACTCATTAAAAAATGGTTTTTATCATAAAAATACACAAAATTTACCCAAAGTAAATGATGTTTTCCTGATTCTATGTAAAAATATTATTTTGTTAAATATAATATATATAAGTGACCAAAAATAGATTTGATGTGGGTTTTCCATCAAAACGCACCAAATCACCCATTTAATGAATAATAGAGTATTATTTCTTTAAATCAGACTAATTCACATTTTAATCATCTAGAATATATTTAATAAATTTAAAATCATTTAACAAACATGTATAATCATATTTTAGTTAGTCCTATTCATTCTTGCTAATAGAATGGCTATGCGTTAACTACAATTTGAAATAATAATAATATTATATTATTTTTTAGTATAACATAACGTTGTGTGTAATATAAGATTTAAAAGAAACTAATTATTGTGTATCAGTTACATAATTAATCATGGAATTTTAATATTTATATTTAATTTTAAAATATTAATAAATATGAAAATTAGATATTCTTTATTTACCTGGGATGTTACAATTCACCCAAAACAATATACCTCACTTCAAAAATGAATTTCATGGTCTTTACCATGAGTCAAATACTTGATAAAATGGAACACAATAGTAAAAATCTACATCTGGGATACCAATACACATGTCTATAGCATTGAACATCCAATAACACCTGAACATGTCTTAACCATGTTTGTTTGTCTACCGTCATCATCTAACATATAAGATAACACCAAGTGGTATCATCCTAATAATAATTCTAAATTATAATAATACCATAACCCATAATATTCAGATATAATATTTTTCCATTCAATATAATGTATCTAAATATTTTTACATTTCTTTAACATTAATTTCGTCACAACTCAATATACGCATTATATCATTAGAACCGATACAACATTTGGATATAAAAATTAATCACAAAACATTATGATTTATATAGTAGACAAATAAATATGAGTTCTATATAATTAAGTGTACATCATGTATATCTAATTGTATAATTTCTAGGGAAATAAAAAATTATTATTTTTTGGGTCTTAAGAAAACACTATTACAACATAGGTTTTTGTAAAAACATTTATATTCTCGTAGTCCAAAATATTTATTATAATAAAAAGAAGTTTTGTTAAATTATAAAAAAATCCATTAATTTTATTTGTGTTATTTATATATTTTTTAAATAAAAAATACTCCAATTATATACTATATTCCAATTTTTAAATTAGAATAGTAAAATGTAAATTGATAACATTAAAAAAAATTACTAGATGTTCATAACATTTGTAGAAAAACATGGTGGAATATTTCATATACTAGCGAAACCCCATAATATATTATTTATAATGTTTGGATTCATTTAACATAGATTACTATGATGTAATTATAAATATACAATGTTTCTTTCTGAATGTTTTTTACCCTCTTCTTAAATTGGTATCATATAACTTTAGAACATACACATACCATTAATTTTTTTAAATAGACAAAAATACACCATAATAAAATTCAATCCAGCATTAGTAATCATGTTCACTCACATTATTATCATAATTCATTCATTTACAATTTGTTTTCCATGGAATCATTACATCTCCAGAGTAAGAATTATCTCTTTCTTCTGTTCTTCTCATTAATATTCCCTTTATAAAAATATTTTATTCATAAAAATAAAATGAAATATGTTTAATTATTAAGAAATACGTAGTAATATTATTTTAACAATCAATTTTTATTCATCGTCATCCTCTAATTAAACAAATACCATCCTTATTGCATTGTGTTGAACAATGAATATAGAAAATGATGACCACTTTTATTTTTCAACACCATCATTGGACTTTTAATAGAAATATATATAGTATTTCTTTGATTTTTATGTTTCAATATATCATTTACCTTAATTGACTATCAATTAATTATTAATGAAAAATAATATCATGTGTAAATACAGACTTTTACAACTATGAGCAATGATTTTCATTTTTCATCACTATCCACATTAGATGGGATAAAAATTAAATTTAATATAAAACAATATTTCCATAAAATTATATATTATTTTCAATTTATGAATATATTATACAATTTATGATACAAAGGTAATAAAACATGAGTAATTAGAGAATCAATTTATCTGACAAACCACATGTAACCGATATTAGAATGAAATATATATACTGAAAAAATAGAATAGGATAATATTATTTCATTGTTATGTAATATAATGAAGAAAAATATTTATAATGATGTATCTAATAAACACTTTTTTGATTATTTAGAAAATTAGGAATGTTTGCAAATTGGATTTAGAGAAATGTAATGTTCATTATATAAAATTCTTATCTATCAGACAAGATTGATAGTATACAAATTATTCCATTTATGTTTTATATATAATAACACTTTAATATAATATATTATTAATTATCATTCATTAATGGAATTTTATTTTGAATTTAAATCGCTCTATTTTCTGAGTTTTTCGGTATGTTTTTTCTCAATTATTAATATTTTTTTGGTCCAATTTCTGATTCTTTGAGACTTGTTACCTACTATGAATCATGTTTCCATTATTTAGAGTATTCTTATACTATGGTAATATTTTATCAAAATCCATACATTTTATTGTAATTACTAGACTAATCACCTTCCTTTCTTCATGGTGCAATTGGTACAATTTATTCTTTATTAGTATAGATTTTTGGAAACCCAAATCATCTTCACTAAGTAATTAAATTTTTATTAAACATATATCTACCATCGTTGGGTTCTAAAAACATAATATTTTATTCTATGGTTATATTAAACTTCATATAGTCTGGACATTCAACAATTGTAATTTGAAGTCAAAAAAATTATATATTCTCAATCAAAAGTTTTTGATAAAAATTTCAGAAATAAGAAATTATTTCATTTTCATGGATCCATTTTTGGAGAATAATTTTAATGTTAATATATTCAATGAGTTTTCAAAAAACAATTTTAAAAACATTTTGGAAGTGACAAGTAAATTCCTCTTTTACATATTATATCTTTTCACTTCTAATTTTATTACAAATTTTAAAATTCTATCCCATAATATATTTAATGGTTTCTTTTCTTTCTCAAAATATATATATATAGAAAATGAACACAATTTAGAAAATAAAAATTCACGATTCCATTAGGGGTGGTATTGTTTATATATTATTCAACACTGATGTTTTCTATTTATGTCAAAATTATTCTAGGATTGCACTGTTGCACTGGAGATATGTTCTTTCTAGACCAAAAACCATATACCAAAGATCTATTATTATCTTATATTTCATGTATTTAGTTCTCCATATAATCATTACTCTATTTGGTGTGGAAAAAAGGTTTTACATAATTCTATTTGGATGATGTTGACATCAAATGAATGTAATTAAATAGAAATGTCGAAAAGTATTTAAATTTTTTCTTTTGTGATATAAATAATGATAATAATTGAAAACATCAATATATAATTATTGAACATCCATCTTCATCCGCTAGATGGGTTATCTCCATGTTATCCCCATTACTTTCATGGGGAAATTTAATGTCATTAAATATATTATTATATAGATATAGAATTTTTTGAGATATGACTATGTATTTCAAGACCATTGAAAATATTTTGTTGGACGAGTAATGATTAGGGTATACATTTTATTGACATGTAGAAAATAATTATCATTCCTGATTTTTATTGACTTCAAATGATGGTGGGAATATTATTGATATTCTATACTATTTATTATAAATAAATCAATGTTTTATTTAGAATGAGGTTCCTAAGGGAATGGTATGAATGTATTTTATGAAAAATATGGTGAATATATTAGACTAAATGTGATGTTGATTGGTGACTAGTTTTATATATCCTACTGACGCAATAATTAGTCTCATCGGGTGAATTTTTTCACTTATTATGTATTTAAATAAAATTAACAAGACAAATTGAATGCATTATCAATGAAATTTAATGTGGTATTTCATTGTCATTGATAGCTTGATTTGTATTTCGAACACTATTCTATGAAATAGTATGAGATTAATATTATTGATATCTAGGATTTAATAAACCTCATGGAATTATCATTCTTCTAGTTTTATGATGATTATATTCTCATTCTTATTACCTATTTCTACCACAATATTAATGTTAGGATAGGGAAATGATTTCTTCAGTTATATATTTCCCTCAATAATAATTTTATATCACCCATTCTGATGATTTATTTTCCCTATATTATGATGAAAATTAGTGAATTGAATTTTTATTAGAATGATAACATGCCTGTAATAAATTATGGGAGGTGTAGAAGGGAAATTATAATTGACGTAGTTTTTCACATATTAAAAAAAATTTCACGATACAATGAACAAGGGATTTATTAATTTATGTTGTTTCCATATTCATTAAATAAATAATCATAAATATACCATTTTGATGTATGAGATTCAAATATTTTTATTTATTTCATTAATTATGTATGGTTATATCGCGTATTTAGACATTCTATCAAACCATGTATATAATGTATTTACCAAGGAGAATCATATATCAGAAAAAACTTCTATGAATCACATTTAGAATCAAAGAACTGTTTTATATATGTTTATAGATTATGTTGTTTGTTGTGGAAATATTTATAGTTGATATGTTATGGTGTCTCATATTTTGAATATACTAGTTAACCCATTGAGAAAACTGTATGATATAATGGTGATCTAATCATGCATATTATATTGGGGTATATGGTTTATGAAGTTTATTAGAAACCATATATATGAGTATATTTAGGAAATGACATGCTAACATATGAAAAATGTCATGAGTAGGGTGTTTTCATCAAAATAAACCTTCTAAGATATTAACATGTGGATGCAACTGTGACAAAACATTACCTAGGTTTAATCACATAAACAATAGTTGGTTGATCGTTAAATCATTCATCCCTTTAATGATAAATTAGTGGGACTAATAGTAAATAGCTTGTTAGAAAATCTGAGGTGAAAATAATTTATTGATTGTATTATAATTATGATCCACTTTGAAGGAATAATTTCATAGTTACATTACTGGATTAGGTTAAGAAAGACAATTATACATAACTTCATGAAATTTAGGTTAAACTAGATGTATATTATTTATATTTTAAGGAGTAACTAGAGGGAAAATTTTATAGCTGAGTTTATATATTCATATTAAAATATACATTGATTTTATTGATATCCATTTTTAGTTTTGTCATTTTATTGAAATGGGATAATGAAGATGATGTTGTAAAAGATATGTATATAGTAACCACAATCAAATATTACCATGAAAATATAATAACATAATAGTTATTAATTTTACTAGATTCCTATTATAAATGAAATTTTTTGTTTCCATGTCTTACCTATGGTAATAATATGGATATCACCGTATTAATTAATTATTCATTCTAATATGTATTTAAATTAGTGAAATAATTTATCTATTGGAATTTCCTTATATTCTAAATGTTACTAAGGATTATGGGAATCATATATCTATTTTCCATTTTTATTTCAAATTTATATCTATGAAAATATATATTATATATTATTAATAATCATCAAAATACATTTTATTGCATGTTAAATGTTTGGGAATAAATATTTAAGAACACATGATTTAGGGTGGAATAACTCATATGTTATGTATGAACTATATGGTGATATTTTAATATGATGATTTATTTTCATAAACACGATTTCAATACTATAAAAATGATTATTAATTTAACAAAAGAAATAATTCATTATTTAATTAAGATTTTTTATCAAATTATTGATATTATCATATAATTTTACAATGATGTCACTTAATGAACAAGTGTAAAATTGTATTTTAGAGTTAAATATAGAGGTGGTTCTTTAAAATATATATAATATCCTTTTAGTTTAATGTATTTTTGATTACAAAGGTTTTGGGAATGGTATGTTATTGAACGTATGATATTAGTGTATATATATTTATGTTTATAGAATTTTGGTAATGATTAGTTTTATACGAGGAATGACATTTTGGACAATGAGATAATAAATTTAAATTATTATTAGGTATATAATACTATAATAATTTTAACTATAATTTTGTATCACTATTTTATAGATTATTTTATAATATTGAGATGAAACAAATCTATGTAATTAATATTGTTACAAGAATGTTCAATGTTTATATATGAGTGATATTGTATGAAAGGTGTTCTTTATACGAATAATTTTAGGAACTATATAATAAAGTAATGTTGTTTTAATGGTATTCTATTGAGGATAAATTTTCTGCTATTAATTTATGAAAAAGATTCATATAATGATCATCACTCAGGATTACATTAGTTTAATCCCAAGGAAAAGAAGTTATCAATTGAATCCATAGACTAAGTAAAAATTGTCTAATAAACCAACCAAATAGTATAAGAGTAGGAGTGATAAATCCTAAATTATTCAAAACCAACAATCATGAAATCATACTTACAATGTGAAAATATATTTAACATTAATATAACTAGATAATATAATCGTGTAATTAAATAATAATTCCATTGGAAATCAGGAAAAATGAAAGAAAATTTAGTCTCCACATTATCAAACAAATATGGGATTTATGAGGGACACATTGGGATATACTAAACAAATAGAAGGTGGGGTGAATAATTATTAATAAAATTTTAACCAAATAGTTATTATATTTCAATGTTGACTATTAAACATATTTAGATCCTGATTCTTATATTCTACTTTCCAATATAAAGTGCATGTACATTAATGTATGAAAAATATTTCCAATGATATTTTCAAGGTTATCTACCCATTAAGAGTATCAAGTCATTTTCTACTATAGTGATTACCAATATATAGATTCTTTAATAAAATGAGATAAATGGTACAATTTTTTGTCTAGAAAAATTTCTTTGGCTTATGTATGGTTCTCTCAAATTTATTATAGGGGTAATAAAAAACCTTCTTCCATAGACAATTGATAACCTTGTCCAACTTATATATCCTATATTATTATTTATAATATATCTAAGATAATTATCTCCTTTTTTATAAGGTATATTGTAATACAAATATGGTCATCAACCTATTAATACATCTAATAGATATCCTGGTGATTCAATACTCTAAAAATACTTCTTCTTATAATTTTAATATTGACATGATTAAAAAAAGTAAATCATTACCTTATTACACTATCCAATACTTACCCATCTAATCCACCATATAATCATATTATTATGATCATGTACATCTTTTGATGATCTTACAGTGATGGTATTACGAGTTTTAGTTTATCTGATTCCATTTTATTCAATAATTTAGAATGAACATAAATTGGTAATAATGTTTAGTCTAGTATCCATACTACAACTTATTATTCTTCTGAATCACATGGTACATATTAATCTTGTACATCAACTCCATCTGATACCTTATACTATGTCATACACATGTACATCTACCCACTTTATCTCTTTTTCATTTGGTTAACTACATCATTGATAGGTGATTCAACTCTTCCTTGTACCCCATCTCAATTGATATAAACATTCTGAAAACAAAAAACCCAATTTTAATTTAACATATGATTCATGGATAGAACAATATTATTACACATAAATTCTTATTTGTAACAAAAAATCTCATAACATGAGAATTTACTATATTGATCAACAACATATTCTCATCAACTGATCACTTATTTATATATGAATTGTTTCTACCCCAACATTGGTATTTTTGGACACTCAAATGTCAATTTACCCCTTAACGTTTCACAACATTCAACCAAAAAAATTCTTCACATTGATTAAATTAAGAATTAAAAAATTATTTGAGTCAACCAGTATACATGAAAATCATACATCAACCATAGAATCAATTTTCATCATCATTCCTTATAAAATATACAATAGTATAATGATTATCAATCCATGATTATTAATATTTGTACAATATTTCCTGGTATTTCCAAAATTAATGAATTTACACAAATATAATATAGACCATCAAATATTTTATCCTATACAACAGCATAAGAAATAAATCATTTTTTAAATTCTGTTTCATAAGTATTTATCATGTATGACTATATATTAAAATATAATGTTTGATTATTTATCTACCTAATTTGATTATATGAAAATCTATGTATATTTCCTTAGCATTTAAGTATTTAAATATTTGACTTCATTACAAAATATTTTTCCATTGATCATGAAATTATTCATTTAGTAGATGAAAAATATTTATTCAAATTCCAATTTATCTATCTAATTATATTTCTGTGAAACATAAGTCTAGTGAATTTTAACTTGGAGTCACTTATCATGGTAATTCATATCAATACCTATAACGTATTCAAATTATTGGAAACATTTTCAATCTACTATTGATGATAAATACTCATATCATATAAATTTTTTTTGGAATATCTAGTGTAATTATTTTAAAATATTTATTACCTATATATTCTTCATTCATTCATTATGGATTTTTCACATAATCATCTTAAAATAAGTCATTTTTTTAGTATTCATACACATGAATATATTTATATGATAGAAAAATAGTTTAAATTACTCCCCATGTTCATGATCAAGATTAAATAGTTCATTTTTTTCATTATTCACATAATAAAATATAATTTATTCTGGGAATCTTCTTCTCTTCACAAATTGAAGATTCCCATGTCCATATAAAAGGATTCCCACAACTCTCTATCCAACATCATTCATCACATCACAATTTTTGGGAACCATAATCCTGTAGTGATGTACCAAATTATTTATATTAAAATGACCATATTAAACTTCCATTCCTCATCCTAAAATTATAAATAAATTGACATAACTATCTTTGATAATCATTTATGATTTTATTAAAATAACCATGAATTATTTTGAAAAGGCATTCTGATGTTTGATCAATCAGAAACACATAATATAAATACATTTGATTAATTTTCTATTTATTATCAATCTGATGTAATCATGAATTTAGATGATAAATTATTTCTGTCCAACTATATTATTATTAAATCGGTCATGTAAAATAATTCTTCTGTTACATTGAACATTCCCTTAGTTTTCTGTCAAATATTCTTATATCAGATTGGACCATTCATCTTAGTCAATCAGATGCACTATTCTGAAATAACTATTCAATTAAATTATTTTAAAAAATTTATTCAATAAATATGATAAATTTCCAACATTATGATCAACATTGTTGCTTCCATCCATTTGGATTTAAAGACTACACTATGAATTTACGAATGAAAAACTCATTAATAGTGTAATGTTGATATCAAATGGCTTCAACAAAATTATTTTACATTTCCTAAAAATTAGTGAAAACTTTAAAATCATCATAAATAAATGAAATTTAATTAAAGAGCATTCAATTATCATGAAATAAATTTTCAATTTCTCAATTATAGGATAAAGTGACATTTGAATTTTTCTTAATGTACAAATAATTTATCACTTAATTTCATATTTCCAAAAAAAATTTATTTATAAACTATTCAAATTAGTCATATTTTTTATATCAATCTTTTGAATTGTAAACTTGCAAAATTCAGCGACAATCACAAAAAATATAACTCATACAGAATGTATGATCTTTAATCCCTCCCTTTATATTTATTTTAAATAAATTAAAACTTATTTCCTAATGAATATTTTAATATGTGAGTATTATTTTTTTTAATATCCAAAAACATTTCCACGAATCATACATTTGTTCTATACCCCTTATTGAAAAGAAATTTACAATGTAATAAAAGAGGGTATCAGTTAATTATTAAGAAATGTGTTATCCATAATTTAACACTAACTAAACATGATCCATTCTTTGTTTAGAAAAAAAATATTTATGATTTAGGAAATATAATATTACCTTACCAACTGGTAGTGATAAATCATGTATTGAGACACCACAAGATTGTCTTCGAGGGTGGTCCATTTTCATTCAAGGGTAATTAAGCTAATTTAGATATGAAACAATTATAATATATATCCACCTGAAACTCCTACACCCTCATTAAAAAATAAATTGAATAATCAATTACAAATAGTCAGATAACATTCCAGGGTACACATCCATTACATCCAAATTTATTATATCACTAATTGAATTAATTTATCTCTATATGTGGATAGATTTTTATTATAATATACCAAATATTATAGATAAATAAAAATAGTACCTTTTCAATGAATTTCCTTATTATATTAATATTGATGAAAATAAATTCTAGATCAAATTATTATAAATCATTTCATATATTATTATATACCTCTTCAATATTGGTGATCACTTCCTGTAGACAACACAAGATTCCATATAGAAGTGGTGATAATTAATCACCAACATAATATATAATTTAATTAAATCCATTAACTAATATATCATCAAAAATTTTACACAGATCTTAATCACCACTTATTATAGGTTCTTTATGTTGAGGATAAATTGTATAAGAATCTCCACTTACCTCATTATCACATAAAATTCTTGAATCACATGTGGTATAACTATTATCCCTATCCATTATTGAATCTTAATTCACCTAAATATAACATTAATATTTTGATTCATCGTCATTTTTATTTTAGAATAAGGAGATTATGACATCATATTTTTACAAAAAATGGATATCTTCTTCAATTTTTTATAATTTTTTTATTGTCCTTCCCGGTATTAGCCAAGATAATATTGTAATCATAAATTACTAAATCTTCACTAAATCATCACTTAATTGATAATATAGGAAACTATATAAATTCATAATAATATAATCACCTAAATGTAAATAATCCAATAGAAGTGAACCAACACTTTGATACCAATTTAGAGGAGCACTTCAGGATATTTGAAACACTAAGCGTGGGTATTGAATTATTGTTTGAAAAATTATATATATTTATTATTTTTATCCATTTACTTCTTATAAACGTTTGGATCAAGACTAATCTATTATATTTTCCTTATTTTATGTCATTATTTAAAATCAAGGATAATATAGGGAAAATTATAAACGGTTCACAACTCCATAACAGTGACTAGTCCTTCCCAGGTGTGGTGGTCTATAGTATATGAAGTCCCCTATAAAAAATAGATACATAGTACAATGGTTTGGGTAAAAAAACAATATGTAGTATATATATGGGCTAATGTGCTTTAGGAAGGTGATATAAAAACAATACTCCTTCCCTAGATAGGTGATAACCTTGTCCTAATTTAATATACTGTCAAGTTCATCATACAAAAATTTAATTTAGTATTCTTATTCATATTATAATACATTTTTATTTTGAAGAACATTTTCCCCCTATTTTGACTTCTGTAGGCCATCATGCAAATGTATTTTTATCTTATTATGTATTATTTTAATGATACGTTCACAATATAAAGCTTGTTACTCACATTCTTCCATCATCTAGAATATATCAATATGTTAATTCATCCAATCTAGTTCACATGATCCAATACATCCAATGATGTTCTTTAGAGAATGGGTTTCTTGATAATTTATTATTTAATCCCTTCTTCTTTAATATTTCTATTTCATCTCCACTTAATTGGAAAAATCCATACAGTGTCTAAAATATGAAAACATATTCTTCATTATATTTTGGGTACATCCACTATATCATATGCATTCTTCTTACATTAGTACAACTACATCAAATCACTTATTATGTAGTCTATCTTCAACATACTATATATATATATATAGTGATTTTAATCCATCTTCTCACCCTTGATCCATCAGATACCTCTAACCTCCAATATTTCCCCCAGATAAGAATTACTCACGTGATTCTTTTCAAGACACATTAATACAATTTATTAATTTTTTATACTAATGAATAGCCATGAAACACGAATAATGAATCCCTTGAAAAATAAAAAATTATCCTTGAAATAGCACCTCTTTTTATGAGAATATATCCTTTAGAATCTTAGTAAATGGTTATTAATTCGAATTTAAATTACCCAGAAAATATTTCTAATATTTGAATGTAAAACAATATATTGTTTACCTCATTACATCATCCTAGAAAATTGGATTAAAAAAATAATTTTATGAATATTACTAACGTCACAACTTCAATTTTCTTCTTAAATCCTCCATAAATATGATATAGATTCATGATAATCTATTTATAATTATTTTTACACTAAATGAACAGCCCAACATTACGACATTTACTGATATTATGAAATAATTGTGAAGAACATCATTCCTTATCTTCACTATGACTTTTGACCATGTATTACTTCAGATTAAATTATATTCATTATTCATTCCACGCATTATCGTATCATCTCATGATTATTCTCATAAATCGTCCACTTATCAATGATATTGCTCATAAATTTTTTTTCTATTTCCTATTATTTTCCTTTTTTCATTGATACACTTCTATCGAGATGTTATATATAAAGATTAAAAAAATTCATTTGGTTAAAATTCAACAATTCTTAATCATTTTAATCGTATTACTAATTTCCATGAATGTAAATATCAATTCGATGAATTGTCATAGGGATAAATATTCGAAATAAATTCATAATGAATATTCTATTTGATCTAAGAAATAAAATATTTTTTACCCTATATCCATCAAATTAAACATTAGTCCTCTAACATTTGATATGAATTGATTACAAATCAATAAAAATATATTATCACCTATATATGATTATTTCATTCAATGTTCTTTATTAAAGTCATGTTCATCACACAATTCCATGAGTTGAAATTCATAATCGAATACAAATTATAATCATTGAGGAATTATATATGATGACTCACCATGTTTATTCTATATAAATCATTGTTACATTTTTTCATCTTGAACATTTTCAAAAAAAATATTCCTTTTGTGGTAACATATTAACAGTAGATATAAGAATTTGTATGGGTTAATCAATTATATTTTTCTCATCTCTTCATTTTACATCAATCAGAACATCACAATGATCAGGAACCATAGTTTTCTTGAGTCCCACTTCAATTTTGATATATTTTTAATTGAACATTGCATGAACAATCCAAAATATCCCCTTTTGAATTAAGCTGATTGATATCTATTTATATGAATATTACACTGGTTAAACATTTTAATTGAATGAAATGATCATGTTATATTGTTTTTTCATCATTAAGGAAAACAATACTTGATGACATCTAATAATTTTTTTCTGTTCATAATCTGTCTATGGTGTCCATGAATGTAATCAGTAAAAAATTTCATTCCACATGTTGTTTAAAAGAATTGGTCCATTCACTTCTGTGAATTATCACTCTGAATGCTCATTCAATGGTCCTCTAGTGTTTCATATATCTGATAGAAAATTTCATCATTGTCTATCTGATAGACTATTCATAAACATCATTCAGATTACCTTAGATCAATCGAGTATGTTTGATCACCTCAGTAAACTTTCCACCATCTGATCATCTTCATATTCCACATTTATTCAACATCACAAACATCCTAAGGAAATAAAATAATGAATCAACATTATAATTGTATTTTTTATTACTATTGTAATTCAATAACAATTGTAACACATTTTTTTGAAATTAAAAATATCTCCTTATTCATTATAAATAATCTTAAAGACTTCAAATGGATTTCACATTCAATGTAAGTAATACTAACATTCTCCCCTAAATAAAAGAACACTATTAAGATGTTGTTAATGTAATATGAATTGATAAAATCCTTATATATTTGGATTATATTACTCTTTATATGTTCTTACACATATTAATGATAATAAATTCTTTCTATTTCATTAATAATAATTTACAACCTATTACAAATGTTAAAAAAATAAAACTCAATCATGAATTGGGGTATTTGAGAATATTCTTATTTAGAAATTCCATCGATGAAATATAATATATTTATGGTTGGAGAAAAGTGAAATAGATATACTAATATTTTAGTTAACATGATTGATGAATATATTTTTCTCCTACTCATACATAAGATATTAAGGTACCCAATTCATTCAGAAATGCATATAAATAATATAATTGATATATTTTATAATTAAGTGATAAATATAATAATGAGGATGTTACTTATTTATTGTTTTCTAAAAACAGGACACTCAAAGAAATTAATATAGTAATATATTAAAATATGTAAATGTGTTCCACATGATTAAGCACATTGAGTTCCAAACTGACAATAGACCATGATAAATTTAGATAAAAATATAAATATTTAATAATGATACGTAAAAACTAGACATTGAACTAATGGTGTTGAATAGGATTATCCTCGGTATAAAATATATGTAAAAATAATATAACTCCCCCATTTAAAATTAATATGATTCATTTTTTTTCATAAAATGACTAATACGATCATTTACTATTTAAAAATTATTTTCCAGTAAAATTACATATTTGCGGAAAAAAATATAATCCATGAAAATATATGATTAATGGTATTTATTATATAAATTATTTTATTAAAATAATTTTTTTTCAATAATATTAAATTATTGTATTAAATGTTAGTATTTGAAAATTTCAATATTCCATAAATATATTTTTCATTAATAGTTTTGATTTTATTCAAATTATAAATTTAGTAATTTGGTAATCATAATTTGATAAAATTAACATCATTTATGGGTATTTAAAAAAATTATTTTAGTAATAAGTTATTATATATTTTTAAATTATTTTATTTTTATGGTGAAGAGTAAAAAAAATAAAGACTTTTTCTAAGAACTATCATATTTATAATTCATAAAAGATATAAAATAATAAAAAACTATTAGATATAGATATTTAAATATTATATATTTTATGAATAATTTTGAAATATTATTATGAATTTATAGAAAAAAATCTAAACTTATTTTTAACTCAATTAATATTTAGAACAAAAAAATATTTTTAAATAATAAAATTAAAATTGAGAATTTATCAATTTTATAAATGGAATTTTAAAAAAATTGTTTTCTATTTGTATTCTTAATTTAATCATTTTCAAAAAATTAATTTAAATTTTTATGAATAATGGCAATATTAGTATGATATGTGTTAATTAAATTCATAATTTTAAATACTTATTTAATAATTGTTTTTATATCATGTGACCCATTTTTATTAATTATATTTTTCTAATTTATATTTTGATTATAATATTTTCATAATATAATATATAAATATTATAATAATCATTCAATTGATAATAAATGTCATATAATATTAAATACCACCTAATGGTTAAAATCATTTTTCAACAAAAACAACAATATGTATAAATATATAAATATATATTATTATATTTAAAAGATCATTTTATGAAAATTAGACAATTTATTTTATTAAATAGACATTATATATATTTCCATGAAACCCAAATTTGGTTATATCGGTTATGTTATATTTCTAATAAAACATAAAATGACTTACTTAAAGGCTAGTTACCATGTTTAAATGTAAAAGAGTAAAATATAATATCCTTTTCGTAGAAGCACCATAGAAAATTTTAAATTTGTTTTATCTTATGTGACCCAAAGGCCCCCCAAAATAAATTTTTTTTAAACTATGGTGACATGTACACAATAATTGTGTCATTTATTATAAAACAATAATGGATGATTCCAAAAGATCCCATTTCCACTATTTTAAAAGGTGTCACTTACTCCTTTCCGAACATACACATCAAAATTAAAATTTTCTTGAAACATTTACAATATAGTCACTTATTGAAACCCCTTAAATTTTAATTATCTCTAATGAACATTATGTTATCTGAAACATAGTAATCCCTAGGATTTCTTCTATAGAGGATCAAGCATAAATCAAAAATATTTTCCCCTCATTTTGTTTTTATCAATATTTTTCCACATAAAAAAATATTATATAGTTTAAAATAGAAATAAATATATTTAATTATTATCGTTATATTATATAATATTAATATAATATTTACTATGAATTCCACTGCTATAAATAATAGAAAATATCATTATCATATTGTGATGAATACAATCTCTACTAAATAATGTCATCTTTTTCATCTCACCTCAATTATTGGGAGATTAAGAGAAGTTAATGGATAATGAAATTATATATATATATATATATATATTTTGTATTATTAATAAATTTAAAATTAACAATTTTTCTCTTTCCCACTCATTAATTGAGAAATGTATGTAGTAATTTTTTATACATGCGAACGACTAGATCCAATAGTAATGAGATTTAATTATAACTAGTAACAATAATTGGTAGACTTAAAAATATATTTCATATATAAAAATTATGTCAATATAAATTTAACATTATGGATATTAATATAAAATTTTAAATTTTTTTCCATGGTCAACATATATTTGGAATTAAGAAATAACTTCACTGAAAACCCTCATGTAACAAATATATGAGAGAATCATATACAATAAATAAATGATATATTAAATTAAATGGATCATATTATTCTGACAAAATCACAAGAAGGGTCAACATGACATATCAAGTAAAATTTATTTTATTTTTAAATATTTTAGGCATGTGTTCTGAATGAATTTGGAAATGGGTAAGTGTTTTCATCTGAAATATAAATATTTCAAACATTATTGATGTTATAAACATACTTTCATTTATGTTTTCTATTTAAGGAATATATAAGATATAATATCATGAATTACAATTTAATAATGATATTTTATGTTCATTTATATTCCAACTAATTGAAGGGATTATTTATTATTGTTTTACTTATATTGTATTATTTTTCTTCATCACAATAATGATTCCTTAGGGCATCCTGGAATTTGAGGACCATGTTTACATTGTATATTTTATTCATTTCCCTTAGATTTATTCATCATAATATTTTTATTAATGTTATATACAATCTAAAACATGATCTCTTATTAAAATTTCATTGATATTGTTTTTCCTACAGTAGTAATGTTTTTTCGAAATCAGATCCTCTTATATGTGACATAATTTTTTATCTTGAACATTACTCTCACATTATTTAATTATCCATAACTAATAATTTATTAAATTTTATATTATTACTCAAAATGGTAAAATAAAAATTTAATATTCAAAATGTTTTATTAATCATTTTACAACATGGGTTCTCAACATATTTATTTCAACTATTAAATGTGTCTATTTCGTAATAAATTTTTTGGTAAATAAGATTCCTATGTAATTTTTTTATCATTGATCCACTATGAATGATTATTTTAAAATTAAAATTTTCAATTTGTTTCACTTGATCATTTAAAAAACAATTAAACGTGATTCCAAGATTCTTTATAATATAAATGATAAAAAATATTTTCTAAAATCACATTTATTTTTTCACATCCACTTACATGAAAAAATTATAAATTATTTAAACTAGAAATGTTTTTGATTACATATTTATAAAATATAAAACATATATATATATATATATGTTTCCATTTGGGTGAAATAAACTCGTGATTCCAAGATATCATATTTATGATTCTATTTTGGGTAGTTTCATCCATGCATTATTTTCCTATGTTGTCTTTATCCCATGTTTTAATCCTTCTATTCTTGATTTGATACATTAAGGATATTCAATATTGAAACCATCCTCTTTCTTCCCAAAGATGAATAACGATCCAGTTTTTCATTTATAGGGAAATACTTATACAAAATTTTCAATGTGGTGTGGATATTTTATTTTATATAGGTCTTATTGGTTGATGTTCATATAATATGAATGTTATTCTATTTACATGGGGAAATGTTGTTTAAAAAGTATGGTTTGTTGAAATATATATTATTATTTAAAATTTTACTATCAAATGATTAACCATCCATATTCTTCATCAAAATAGTTTATGATTATTATTAAACATTTATTAGCATGGGGAGAGGTATTGGTATTCCATATATTATTGTTCTAATAAAAAATATTTTTTTGATGTTTGTAATTCAGTTTTTTCTTATCAAACATATTTCTATGGAAGAGTTATGATCAATTTATTATGTTTTCATGTGGACAAGTATCATCATTAATGATAATTATTGACTAAAATGTATGTTGATCATGTATTTATATTCTATATTCTTCATTATATAGATTGAAATGTTTTATTATGTAAGAGGTTCTATTGGGAATGGTATGGAATGTATAAATGATTATTATATTTAGGCATTAGACATAATCAGTTGATAGGGAGGATCTTTTCCTTATATGTCCACTTTATTTATCAATTTGGATTAGGAAACAAAATAGCTCTTGGTCTTTTTTGTATATCAACCCAAATCAACAAGTTTCTTTAATAGTTTTCTTGATGACTATTATTGTTTCTTGGAATATGACATTCCCTTTTGGTTATTGATGTATCACATTATGAATTTCCATAGTATGATATCAATATTATTAAAATTCCTATTTCATATTTTTGAATGTATATATTCTTCTCTTAGTTTGATGTTTATTTTCTCTACATATTATTCAATTATTCATTACTTAACAATTATGTCATATTTTGAAAATGTTTTCTTTAGTTATATGTTCCCTTTAATGAGCATTTACCATGAATCCTTGTTATGTTTCTTTTTCCCATTGTTTTTAATAAAATTATGACATGTGACATTGGGTTGAATGTTAACATGTGGTTAAAAATTTAGGGGAGATGTTGATGACTCATTATATATTAAATAGTTTTATATATAGTGAAAAATATATTCATTGAATACAGAATAAGGGTTATATTAGTTAATGATTTTTCCAAATACTTTAAAGATAAAAACAGAAAAACAACATTGATATGTAAGAGATTAAAAAATTACTGTTGATTATGTAATTATGGATTTCAATATATAGTCTTTTAAATTGAATATCAATGAATGTATGTCATTTTTTGTCTCTCAGAACCACATATGATAGAATCGGTCTAGGAACTCTCATGAACTATTAAGGGGGGATATTCTCTATGGAAGCAATGTGGATATGTATCAACCCATAATGAAATACCTAGAGTGTGGTTGTATCATGATATTTTTTTAATTTAGTTACACAAAAAAAGGAACATGATAGTGTTTATTCATAGGAGGCATGTAATGTCACGACATGTTAAGTCACACCCTGATTAGTTAGATTATGTTAAGACATGCTTGGGAATAGTTTTAATTTCTCATTTTCAATTTTGTACATATTTTCACTAATTATTAATTTTAAATTATATTTCCCCAGTATTAGGACCAAAAGGTTCATAGATACTCTGAGAGGGGTGGTGGTGAATCAGGGTATGGAGATTCTTTTTCAAATTATACCTACCCCACTGGATCACTCCATATTTATTATAAGGGTCTCTTTGTTTTCATTTCTATTTTACTGTTGGTCTTATTCTTTCCCTCAATATCTTTTAACTATGCTTTAAAAAAATGTAGAGAAGAAAGCATGAAGACAAATAGATTTTACTTTTTTTCACCGTCATTAGGCTACGTCCAAGTAGCATACAACAAAAATGTGTCATTGTACCAAATACACTAAAGCTCACTAAAAATTTATAATTTAAGAGAAAGATCACATATATGACCAGGCTCAACGCCTTTACGATGTTTAATGTTAGGTCACTACTTTCTAAAGGGTCAGTCTCTATTACACTATATATGTCTCAATACTGGTAGAGATGATCACCTTCATCCTCTTCCTTTGCCCACTACACTAAAAAGGATCCCATCATAGTTTAAATACTTGTAGTTCACATCATTATCACAAATATAAGCATATTACTCTATATTTAGATCCTTTATTGAAGTCCTAATTTCACTAATAGATGAATATCAAATTGCATTGGATGTACCGAGCAATCGTCCAACTTTCAATTAGCCCTACAATGTCTGTAATGCTTCTCTAAGCCTAGAATGCTTCTCTATTCCTTGTGTGAAATTGTCACCAAACCACCTACATAACACTCCATTCTTCAACTAAAAACTTGGGAGAATCATACCCTTTTACACCCAAAAGAATATTGGACTATAACTATCAACTTTAGAACATCTCCAAACATGCAACACAAGTTTCAATAAAACACTTTTAAAGACATAGAATTTCATAGTAATTTTTTTCATAAATACATGGGAATTTTACGTGTCCTTGAAAATTTACTGTGATTGATTTCGATTCTCGATGTGACAAAAATCTATTTTTGATGTTTTGTTCAGGACTATTCAGTAAACATACTAGCAGGTTTTTATAACTTTTGAACTAGTTCTCCGAACATAAATCTTAGTGTACCATTGAACTCGCAGTGCTAGAATTCGCCTAAGGAGACTTTTACCTCGACGGTAGTTGGTCGATAATAAATGTGAGTTTTTGGTGTTTTTATAAAAAAATAATAAATTGAATTGTGCTACACATTATTTTATATGAGCATCCATTTGGTGACTGGTAGTTGAATCCTTCTCTTGGATGATGGAGGTAGGACCACCACACCTTAACCTCCCATGAGAGGTTATGGTGGTTGAGACCACGTGAACATAACCTCCCGTGAGAGGTTACGATGTGGGGACCACCCAAACATGACCTCCCACTATAGGTTACGTCGTGGGAACCACACGGGACTAAAATCCTCTACTGATGGAGGAGAGTAAAACCTCTCTACTCCCCCTTATTAATAAGGGAGAGCCTCTCCACCTTTCCTTTAATTAATTGGAGCCAACTCCATTTTTTTTAATTCGTGCCAATGCACATGAATAAATTAATGGGATCCATGTAATTAATTATACATTATTGAATTTTGTGCCAACACTAAAAATAATAGAACTATTTTTATTTTTGGGTTCACGTTGTTCATTACGGTGGAATCCTCGAGTGCTTTGAGGAGAGGATTATTTGGAGAAGGCCCCAACGAAGAACTCTCACCAACAAAAAATGTCGATGACGATCTTTCTATGACTTCTTTCTCGGACACCTACCAACGTGGAGAATCTTCCACAAGTCGATGCAGCTCGGATTTGAAAGCGTGCGACTGACGCAACGAAGGACGATTCTCATGTTCTATATTTTGTGACTCCGTCAATGAACGATGCTAAAAAATTAAAGGTAGGGTATTTACTTTTTTGTTTTATCACTTTTATATTTCTCTTCTTTGGATAGAAACTATTCTTTGTGATGTTTGTAAAATAATTTTTGTTCATCATACTACATTGATTAACCAATTGATACCACCCTAAATGCAGAGGGTGCGGGCCAAACCAACATGAACAGACCCCTCCTCCTCCCTTGTTTATATTGAACTTATGGTGATGATGCAGCAACGATGAAACCAAGGCGGAAATGACAAAAGCCATGCTACCCACGACCTCTATGAATCGCGCCACCCTCGCAGAGATCCGGTGCTCCTGTCCGAACACCGCCAGACTGAGGAACGCCGAACTGGACTGCCCAGCCGCCCCCGGCCGCCAGCTTGCATGGTCGCTGCCTCCCGCGCGCCTGGCCCACTTTTTTACCACTCCATGCATGCCCTGCCCACATTCTTCCTGTTCTCCACCCTCCCAGCTCGCGGCCTTCCCATCCCCCTCCCGGCCTACACGGTGCCCTCCCGGCCGACCTGCCGGCCTACCCGGCACCCCGCCCGGATGCGCCCTAGTTTCAGGACGAACCGGCCGAGCCGTACCAGCCTTCCGAGCTGGCCTGCGACATCCATCATGGTGTCATTGGCCGAACCGGCTTGGCCTCTTCGGCCATGCCACCCCATTCACGCCCCATGTGGGGATGGCCGAACTGGCCCCAGCCTCCGGACCAAGCCACCTACGTGACGACCACCGGGACGAACCTACCTCATAGTCCACTGGGCCGGGCCCAGTGGACTGCCCCCATCCTTACAGGTTTCCCCACCCAATGGATTGGGCCAGACCCAATAGGTATAAATGGGTTGACCCAGACCGGGTCGTCCTAGATGTGGTCGGGCCGGGTCGGTCCGACCAAGTCATATCGGAGTCGGGCCCACTATTTACCCATTACTTTCTTTAACCATATCATTGGCACTAGATGCCCATTTGACAAACCTTCATCAATACTAGCTTCCTTAGAGTGCGATGGTCCCTTTGAGTATACCCCACAAGAGTTTAGGGTAATGTTGGAATATGGTCAGGGTGGATCGTACACAAATCCAATTGGGCCCCAAGTACTAAAAAGATAATAACTCATAGACCGTGCATCCGATTGGTGCGATGTCTATTACGTTGAAACCCATATGATTAGGAAGACCTTTTAGATACATCAATGAGGGACTTAGTGAATGTTGGAGTATATGCCAGTAGCTTTTGGAGCGGATCATCCAGAGAGAAGCATGCATTTGTGCGAGAGCCTAGTAGATGGATGAGGCTTGATAACTACTGATCGAGCGACTCAGAGTGACTAAAATGGCCTAGTGGGAGCACATCGTTGTGGCGATAGACCCCCAATGGAGGAGAGTCAGGTTGTGGTGACATACACGTGGTACTCGATAGGAGAAGTACCTCTGCCGGCTATAAGGGGGGGATCCTGGTTGTGGTGGCAGACCTATGGTGGGGAGCACCTTTTTATGACACAGCAGACCCACGGTACTCAATAGGAGGAGTACCTCAGCAGTCCAAGGTTAGTGGGAAGCACCTGGTTGTGGCGGTAGGCCCACATTACTCGATAGAGGAGTAGTTATCCAGCAGCTGAGGGTTCAAAATGTTACTATCCCTAAAATAAAATCCTAGTTCTGCTGAGTCAATAAAATTTTTTCTTTACCTCATGATTGATATCAATTAATTGATAACATAGGTATATGTATGGGCATATACCTAAGTGGGGTTATTTGTTGATTTCATACTTTTTAGTTTATCCTTGTTAGATTTTGTGATACCTTGAGGGTCTCGGGGTCCCTACTGAGTATCATTATACTCACCCTTGCACAGGCATTACACACATCTCTTTGAGTTTGTTGCAGATGATGGATAACACTGACTGAGGCTGAGTGGAATGGACTGGATGTCACCCAGAGGTGGAGCACACTACGTGATGGTACACATTGGAGATGGATAAACATGGAATATTGTATAGGATTTATGTACCTACCCTTCAGGTTGGACTTCATGTTGGTTGATCTGGTAGCTGTTTACCTTTCTCCAGTTGTACTTGTTTTCAGTTTCCTTGTACTTTATAGTTGGGATTCTATTTCTGTCCCCTTAACTTTTCAGCACTCCATTTGTATACAGTTTTTACTTTGTGTTTTCTTCCAGCATGTACTCTTTGTTTGCGTTCTTACCATTTATAAAGGCAATACCTTCCCAGCAAAGGTATTTATGCCTTTCGGGCTAGTTTCCAGCCCCTAGCCTATGAAAGGTGAGTTTGGGGTAGTCACAGAACGGGTCCCAATGATGGGTCATGACACCACATGCCCGAAAATCCCTTCTCTAACTTAGAAAATTAGTGAATAACAACATTTTATGACCAAAAAACTTTTGGTGCACAACTATCAACTAGAACACAACGTATGAATAACATTATACTTACGCGAACAAATAACCACTTGCGCGCCCAAACCACATGCACGACAGGAGCTCTAATTTTTCACAAGTGTTGAGATTCATCGAATATGAGGAAGTGTAGCCCTCTATTTATAGGCATTTTGGGAACCTTGAGTAATGGCATGAAATCTCTTCCTTGCATGCATGTTCATCCACCTAAGCCTCTATCTCCCTAGTCACCTTTAGTGACCAAACCAAAAAATTGGTTCCCCTATCTCATTTTTCCTATATTGATGTTCAGATCTTGACAAACATATGGCACGCAACATTCCAAACCTCAAAGACACTTTTTCATAGTCCCTCTTTCAAAAACACTAGAAAATGTTTCCACCTTGTATTTAATCTTTTTGAACCACCCCAAATAGTTTAGTCCATTGATGAGGTTCTTCTTCCAATAAAATATTATCAGCAAAATCTCTTGAACATGAAAAATCACCATGTAAACCGCATTTGTTAACATAATTAAACATCTTGGTCTCTTTGGTCAATTAACACAACATGAAGGCCCACTTTTTCATCAAAAACAATCACCTAAAAAATTCTTCAATGATACCTTGATGAATATTTTACCAACACCTAAAATTATGTATTTTTTCATATGTGTCAGTTCAAAACATTTCTCCATGACTTATATTTGATATTTTCATTTCTCCTCCGCCATATCATGAAGTTTCCTTAGGTAAATCCATTCCTTAGTTTTATTCCCTCATCCCATATTATATTATTTTTTGATTGATTTTATTCTTTAAGATATAATATTGATTTTTAATATATATTTGGATAGTAGTGATTTTAATTTTTCATGGTTGGTTACATATTTTATTGGCCATTCAATTTCCTAGATTGTGATTCACCATTGAGGGTGATGTTTAATTAATTCATTCATCATGGATTGAGGTAGGTATTTTTCATAAATTTCCTTAAATAAGAAGTATATTAAATTATTTCCATTAAAAATTATTTTTTATTATTTTATATCTATTTCTGAGATACATTGGGTGTTTATAAATATTTTTTATAGATATATATATATATATATATATATATATATATTACACCCATGGAAATATGATTAGCTTTACTGATTTTGTAAATTCATGTATTCATTGATAATTTATTTTTCATTAATACTCTCAAACACTTCATCATTTCTTGGAAACAGGGGTAGCTATGTTAAATATTTGGTATAGTCCACACGCTCTTCATTTGAGAAATCACTGGTGACTTCTAGTGTATGTTATGATCATTCAAGGAATGGTTCCCAAATTATATCATATGATCAAATTTGATGGTGATTCTTTATGGATGTGATATATTAGAGATATATATTTTATAATTGTATTCATAAGAAACTCTCACATTATGACTTAAATAGTTTCCCATTAATTGTAGTTATTTAATAATGGAGTTATATTTGTGATTCCCACTGTATAATTTATGTGTTTCCCTATGTTTTTATTTTCTTTAGTGGAACCATTAAAATAATTGTATTTTATTCATTTTATAAAAATTTCTTAGGAAATTTGTCATTGATTATATTTTTCATTTCTAAATGATGTGGCCATAATATATATTTTTTAAAAAAATATTATATTTTTTAATGTGTATGAATGGAGGAAAAAGATTTTTTTTGGATTATGTATGCTGAATAGTCCAATATTTTAAATGTATTTCTACATTAATGGAAGAACTCACCACATAGTATGACAAATATTTTGAAATGAATATTTTTTATTGAAATAGTGGTATAAATTATTTGGTTTTAGTTTTTTCCAGTATTTGTTCAATTTGTGAAGTGTTTATGACAAAATTATGGAAATGATATATATATGGCTCCTAAATAGTTATGATTTAAATTTTAGAATACCTTATTTTCATAAAAAATTTCAAAATATAATTTATGAAATTATTTGTGATATAAATTTCAAATATGCATTGATGGAATTTTATTGAGCCAGTTTAGAACACAACTTGCATAAATAAACATTTCTATATTTTCTTTTATATGGTATCCATGTTTTCTAGATGGTTAATAATTTTTAATCTCTTCTTATTTGTTATAAAATATTTATTTTAGGGTATGTTTTTATTTTTAGACCTCATCGTTCACATAGATATATTTAAGTGATTTCTTGAGACATTTTATTTTATTTTCTAATGTTGATGTATTGACAATATTGACTATCTATTCTTTTAAATTATTTTTTACAATTATGTTGAATAATTTCTGAATTTTCAAAATATTTTATAAATTTAATTTATATTTTTATATTTTTATTCCATTATTAGATAATATATTTATTTGTATTTTTTAATTTCATTTTCTTTGAAGTATGAAAAATATATGCTCCAGTCAAGATTCCTGTTTCTATTTTTGATACTAATTTATTTATAATAAAATTTAAATAATTCACATATTTTTTCATTTTTTTACATTGTTATTTTTATATAGCTTCAATTTACTGAGAACAGGATATATGCCTTGTAGTGAGATAGTATTGGAAACTTATGAAGTCGATATATGCAAGTCATTCTAAAAATGGAATCACAATTACCTATTTATATTTATGGTACATATAGTTAGTATAAATATAATATTATAACAATTTTGGATGGTAGTATTTATTGGTTATCTTCTGAACACATATTTTTTATAAGACATGATTCAAAAGAGGTAGATGGGATTCATGTTTTGAATTTTATTATTTATACTATTTGTTGAATTCAAGATCCCCAATTAGTTTTATTAGATACACAAGGGTTATGATGAGTTTCGTAATAAATATAAAAACGATAAACTGTTTCATTATTATGGTATATGGCCTCTAAGATAGATAGGATCTGATGCACATGGTTTTGGAGACATCTTAGAGGCTATTAAATTATTAGTTCATGGTCGAGAGAATCTTGTAACAAAATTTTGTGCAACACTTTTCATAATTTTATTAGTGATTATACCTTTTTTATTTATATATATCTTCATAACATGATTATTCATTGTTAGATATGTGATTATAAAATGTTTTATTAGTTCTTTAGGTGGTTTTAGCTAATCTTAGCTTTATGGTTGGTGTTTTTTATGTTTGTTATACAAATAACTAATTTGGGTGAAACACATAATTTCATGATATATTTTTTAAAAAACATATATGTAGTCATTAATTTAAAAAGATAATTTTTATGAATTTATTAACTATATTTTATGGTTTAATTATATTTAATTTTTTATTCTAAATTTTTTTATTAGTGGTAGATTTCATGATTGAATGCAGATATTGTTTTACAAATAATAAGTTGTTTTTATGGAATGTTTTTGAAATATAAGTAAAATTTTTTAAAAATAAATAATTATTACAACAAATGGAAAATTTAGGAAATATCATAAGACATTATTTTGTTCAATATAGCTTCTTAAATTAATGTACTGAATTTGTTTTCAAATATGATGTAAATTTTTTAAAATTTCATTTGTATGGGTGATTATATATTAAATTATGTTATATATTTTTTTATAGATTTTTCAATATAATTTGAAATTTATTATAATAATTATTTCATTTGTAAAATAATTTTTTAGTTATTTTTTATAAAATTAGGTTTTTTGGGGAAGGAATGATTTGGTGTGATTTTATTTATTAAACTCTATTTTTGACTATATTCCCCTAATTTTGACATGGATTATTTAATTTAAAATTTAATTAATGGATGAGTTGGTTTCATGATTCATTTTATTTAGAGAATACCACTATGCAGGTCTCAATCATATTTGTAATTTCTATCTCAATGGATGATCCATATGATTGTTCCCCCATTTTTGGTAGGGTATTTCTCGTTATTGGTCATTCTTTGTATCTTGAATATAGTGGGAAATAAAAAATATTATATATTTTCTAGGATTTCATGATTCATCTCCCCACTACATTCTTATATTATAAAAAATTTAGATAATTTTGCGATTTAAGTGGTTTTGGGGCGACATTAATTTTCAAAATCAAACATGGGAAATTAGTTTTTAATGTTATTGAGTTAATTTTACATCATCATGGGGAGTTAGTGTTGATGTATTATGCCAAATGTTTTTCATAATTGTTATTTTTATAGGATATTCAATGAATAGTCTTGATAGATAATTTCTATGATAGATACCTCTATGCAAACCATTATTGGTAATATTTTTTAGAGAATATTCCTTTCTTACTTTTAATAATCCTTATATGAACATTAGCGAATTTTTAATGAATTAATTTTATGTTTTTATTAATTTTTTTTATAAGTGTTTTTTAATTATGATTATAATCATGTTTCATTGATTTTTAATTTCTATTGGGATGTGTAAGTGATTTAATAGATGATTTATGAATTTTAATTTTTGTTTATTCTCATTAGAATCATTTGGTACTTTTTGTGGTTAATTGTGAGTGTTTCATACTAGTATATAATTCTCATAGACTTGTGTAATGTTGTAGAATTTTCATAATTGATGACATTCATGTCATATTCACTATGGGTGGTTTTCCAACAATACATGCAATGACCTGACCAAGGGGGGGCTATATTTGGAGCCATACATTATTACTTTTGATTGATTACAAGGTATCAAATCCATAAAGAATGATCATGTTATAATTTATTAAAAATTATATTACATATGAGATACCAATTTTACATTGGAGATAGAAAATGAAATACAATACATAAAAAACAAAAAAAGGCACATCATTGAAAATCGTTCAAAGAATTCCATTTCATATATTGGTGAATGAAAAAAATACAAGGGTGATCAAAAATCATTATTAATGTTCATATAAATCATATTCTATTAGAAATCAAAAATAATAATCAATATAGAAAATAAAAATAATATAAATCACATCCCATTTAATTAATATAAGAAAAAATAATTCCCTCATCAATATTTTCATAGTTAAAATATCATGGATATTAATAACTAAATATTGTATGAGGGGAAAACTCATTTATTTGACCTTATGTATCTGGTACATGATCCATTATACTGTTAGGACCAATTTTGAAGATAACTTTAACTACTATGATTTGGCCAACTGATTCGTTTCATGGGATTACTAATTCTTTGAGATGATTATATTACAACTATACCCAACCCATTTATTTCTATTCAAAAATAATTTATCATGTATCAAATAAAATATTTTTCTAATAAACAATATTCCTTATCACCTAATATCATTATTTTTTAAAAAATCATATTTATCAACATTTCCCGGGTTAATGAAATAACATTAAAACAAAAAGAGAACATAGAGAAATGAGATAAATTTTATGTAATTCAAATTTAAATTACATGATATTTTTTATATTTAAGAAAAATTTAATGCATATTGAAAATTGATAACATGATTGTGGTTTTTAATAAATAAATTAATAATCAACAATGAATTTTAGATTTATTAATAATTTTTAACACATTATTATTTTCATGAAAAAAATACTATTGAATAAATACTTCAATTTGAATCATAAAATACAATTAATAGTGAATAAATCATGGTATTATATATAGAAAACATTATATACACCATGTACAAGTGAAATTGGTGTAGAAGAACAAATAAAAATCAATGAAATTAATATTGAGATGTAATCTCATACAAAATGAGTGATTTTTTATTCTTGAGATATTTGGACGAATAACATAAATTGAAAATATTACTATAAATAAATATATAAATTTTTTGATATTTCATGTCATCAACCAGTATATACACCACACAAATGAATTGGGTAGTGAATATGCCATTAATCTCACAGAAATAAATGTGAAACCAAAAATTTATTTACATTACCATTTTTTTTGGTTGAATATTTTTAACCACTTTTATAATGTTATAATGAATGATATTAAAAAATTATATCAACATATTAATATTTAAAATTTAATATATTTATATTTTATAATATATAGTGACTCCTTCGTTAATAATCAATCATTATTTTTGTTGTTTCGTGTATTAATTTTCTTCTTTTTCATTTAAGAAATAACATTTTTTTATTATTAGTTAAATCGTTTATTAATAATAATAAAATTTAATTCCATGAAATATATATAATATTTATTCATTATATATTTTTTTTATTATAATCAATAATAGTTAATGGTACGAAATAAAATGCATTGTTCATAGAAAAGGTAGGTCATACATACACATGAACACTTCCTGAATTTATTGTCATGTTAATTGAAATAAAATTAAATAGTAATTATTTATATTTAATTTTAATTATCATTTATTTTTTATATACATGAAATTTTTTTATTAAACCCATACATAATACATTTCTCGTAAACGGCGAACAAATCACATTGATTAGAGGAGGTAGTGGTTCACATGTCCATAATCGATTTTATCATTTTACCATAAAATAGAATTCATGAAGGTATGTGTTGTATAAAATTTAAATAAATATTATTACATAATAAATTTACTTTATATCATATTAATATTATATGTCCATAATTTTTCCTATCATTTAGATGTGGTAATCGAATGAAGATCTGCATCCGTTCATGAGGCAGTACTCCATCAAACCCCATGATGATCATTGTGTATCCCTTTTGAATAAGTGTATGATGTTTTAGGTTTTAAAAATCACATTAAAATATATCATAATATTAAATTTATTGATTTTGTTATATAATAAGTTTGTTAAAATAATTTAAGCAGTGGATAATAAAATAAGACAAAATTGTATATTCTAGAAAATTAACTTTTTGTCATCAAACTACTCTTGGTTTGAATTCGTGGAAATACTAGTATTGGTTTATTCCATAATTTAATAATCTATGATTAGGTTATAGATTCGTGTAGTTGATTTCAGAAGGGTTTATATAAACCAAATTAATATATATTTGATAAAATGTAAGTGGAGTATGTTCCCTTTTATTGTGGAGGTGAAGATAAATTAATTTAAGTAAAAAAACACTATTTATAGGTCCCCCATATATCATCTATGTAAAAATATGGAAAATAAGGGATTTGGGCTGAATTATGTCTTATAAAAACTTACATAATAAAAAAATAAATAAAAAATTATCATTTTTCTATAGCCTTTTTGTTTTCCCAATTAAGTATTTATTATATCTTATAAGGGTACTTGTATATTTTTATTTACCTTGGTAATTTATCCATTAATAATATAATAAAAAGAAAATTATTTAGATAATTTGGACATATTTATTCTATATATAAATTCATATTCATTTTTTAAAATTCTAATCTTTTTGTAAAATTAATTTTAATACAAACTCATCTCACCTGCCAAACCTTATCTCAACCATCATTAAGTTATTTAGTTATTAAATATTGTACTTATTATTACTGAAAAAATTTAATTTATTTTTATTATTTTATAAATACTATATTTATTACACATAAATTAATTTTATTTTTCAAATTCAATTAATATATTTGTGAAAATTAAATTTAAATATAATTTCAAAGAAAATTTGAGAAACCAGGTTCTTAAAGTTAACATATTTAAAAGCTCACTAAGCCTCTAAATAGCAATTAAATATAAAAAATATTCCCATTACCTAAATTGTATTAATATTTGTATTATTGATCTAATTGTCTGTAAAAGTAATTTAAAATATAATTTTACATTATAAATTATTTAGAAAAAATCAATTTTCAACTAAAATTCCTTATTTTCCACTATTCAAAAAATTTGAAACTTCTAACAAAAAAATTAAAAAACACCCAATTATAATTTTAATATTATTATATAAATTTTTTTTATTTTTTCAAATTAATTTAAAAAAATTACATAATTTTATTTTTAAAATATGGGGACCAAGTAATGGAAGAAAAAACTACCTTTAAAATAACATATCATTTCAGGGTATATTTTAATTGGTTAGGATGTTATTACTATATAATACATTGGATAAATGTAAAAAAAATTAATTTACTATAATTTAAACAAATAATATTAATCTAATCCACCAATTTGAATTAATTTAATTTATTAATATAAATCCACATTTTTTAAAAATTTGTTTTTATTCATTTACATTTTAATAGGATTCTATATTAATTTTAAATTATTTTTGCACCATAATAAATATATTCACATATGTAAAAACTATTTTTCAAACATTTTTAATCATTTTTATACATATAGTTATATTTTCTAGTGGATAAACATCATATTAAATAATAATATTAATATTATTTAGTAATTTTTTAAAACTCGATCTTTCATGTATCCCATGCAATAAACGAAAGATAATATTGTTTTTAAACCAAGCCACCAAAGAGTTTTTTTAATGAAAAATAATTTGAATGTCATGTGTAGAGTTATATTATCATATTGTTGCAATAAATTAAATATAGAAACCACATTAAATTTATTCTAAAAAATTTGTAATATCTTGGGTTGTTACTTTCTCCGCACTGAGAAATAAATAACATCCTCAAAATTCACACATGATCTCATTAATAAATTTTTTTATATTTTAAAATACTATTATTGAAAATCCACATCATAAATATGTTTAATAACACATATTTTCAAAAATACGGAATGAGAAATATTATGGTCACCACAAAACTAGTATTTGGAATAGGAAAACATCTCGTGAAACATGGAAATGAAATAGAATTATAAATACCATGATCTAATTGAGTATGATGAAGAACATTTATCATAAGAGAGTAAATGGTTCATTCATGGTTAATGATCATAAAGAGATAAATCATACTAATGTAATTAAATATCATTTATATAATCCAAAATGATTACAATAGGAGAATATTTTTGAATCAAGACAATATTTTTCTAGAGCTGTGAAATAAATTAAGAATCTAATAATATAAGTACATATATATTTATATTTCATAAACATAATCATATCATTGGGTTGGGACATAAACTATTAATACATCATTTCATGGTTTATACTAAATCATTTGTGGATGTAAAACATTAACCACTAAATCATTGTCAAAAGAAATAAATATACCACTTGATAAATATTTATCATTTCAAATATATTATGATCCAATAATTTATAATTAATTTCCCAAAATTTAAAAAAATAACATATCATTAGACACTACTTAACATGGATATTCTCACTATTCATCATATAATAAACACGTGACTACCTTCATTCTGTTTTAACATGAATCATTAAAAAAACTGAATTAAAATAAAACCTTATAGAAACTATTGATGCATCCAAATTTTATAAATTGAAAATATTTTATTTGATATATTCCAAAAATGAAAAATTGTTGTAAACACGAACAATGATATCTTATAACAGGTTATGAACGAATCATTAATCATTTACAAGGTACATAATAATATCTAATTTTATTTATCCATATAAATCATATCTTCATCAAAAAAATCATTATCTGATCATTTGGAATATATTGTTCATTTTATTTCCCTCCATCATATGATTTACATTAATTTCAACATGCCACCAAACCATTTCACTTAGTTGTTTGTACAATTAAACACATGCTTTTTAAATTTTGATGAAAATGTATTGCAATAAAATCCTTATACATTCTGTAGTACTTTAACTCGTATATCATCAATAAATTACTCATACAAAATTATTCATGGACTAAAATATATATGAAATATTATCAATCTACATCATCTATATCAATATCAAAAACAAGACCTTGATCCCATAGATTCCACTAAGGTATATTATCATGACACATGTGGAATTTATTTCATTATTTACTTATATATATTCAGTTTTATCAATGAATAATTTAATTTTTATATTTACCTTTCAATTATTTTTTTGTTTATCCTTTTCTATACTCTTATAATAGACTCTTAATCATAAAAAACACATCCAAGAGAAATTCTGCCAACAATTATAACATGTGGTAAAATCATGTTGCCCCTTACTTCCCATTCTCAATATTTATCTCCTCCAAATTCTTCCACATCTTCATCCCTCCATATTCATATGAATAGAATAATTATTTCTCAATATTGATAGAAAATAATTATATTTTATAATATGAAGAATTTGTTTGTGATACCAATTCTAATTAGATAAATGTCCTAATCCCTTCATTCAATTAGTCAATATTTGACTTTGTATTAGTTCAATAATTATTATCATACAAAGATAATCATGATAATATAGATTCATACTATCTAACATATTTTTCTTCATTTTTATTTAATGTATTGATTTACCTCTTAATTTCAATTTGTTACCCATGGGGGAAATATTTTTTATGAATGTATCCTCAAAATATTTCAATTCCATGATTTTTATTTATTCTTCCTCCATTGTATGTTGAATCAGAAAACACCATTGATCAGTATAACCCTTTATATTGTACACATCATGTTTTACCATTCAATATTAAGCACATCCTAATGATATAAATAAATTATCAAGAGACTAAATATACAACTATCATAAAATCATATTTATAATCCCACTCATCAATGGGGTCTTGTATCACATAATATGATACAACATAGGAGAATACCATTCAATAATAGGTTGATCCATTCAACCAATGTTATGTTTTATAATATCATTAAGCTATCCAAATATATCTAAATTTTTTTTTGTTAAAATACAAAGAATATCAGTTTACACAAAATGAAATCTTTAATAATGGAGCATATTATTGATAGATTTCATCCTTTTATGTGCCATCTCTAAAAAATATCATATACTAAATTAGATCCTAACACTATGAAAATATTTTATAATCCAAAAATCTATTGACATAATAAACAAAAATTGAAAAAAATTCGTGTATCTAATCACACAACCATAATCATGGTTTCATTGCGATGTTATTATTTACATAGAGAAAATGTATATCATAGGTTTTAGTTTGATAATATGTGTTTTCTTAAATAATAAATCCATGAATTATAGTAAATATTCGTTTTTCACCTTCCATAATATACGATAAACAGAAACATCGATCTTGTGAATTACTTTTTTACATTACCATGAATACATGATATCATATAATGAAAGTCCTATAAATTGATATGTTTTGAAAAGATATAATATATACATGATAACAATTTTAAATTAGATATATAAAATTATTTACAATAAAAAAATGTAAACTATGTCTTTTAGACTCATTCCAATAATTCATCTTCATATATAAGGGAACAGAAACAATATAAGGGTTAGTTTGAATTCAATGTATGATTTTTTATAATTGAATGTATGATGATTCAATAAGGATAATAAATATGGTTTGGTAAGTAACATAAAAGACATTACATATAAATAATATATAAAAAATGAAAATCAACAACATTTTTTCATATTTAAAATATCATAGTTATTAATAACTACATTATGAATTATGGAAATGCATTATTTATTTGAAATCATGTATATAGAACATGAACCACTATACCTTCATGAACTATTCTGGGGACTATTTAATATACATTGATTTAGCTAACTGATTTGTGACATGGGACTACCAAGGCATCTAGTGGCTTATTTCTAATAGCCACTAAATAATAATTTCTAGTACAATACAATCCCTATATACCAAAAAATATATTTAATTAACAAATGAAAATAAATATTTAGTAATTGATAAATATTTATGAATATATCCAAAGCCAAAGTAATACATTTAAAATTAAACCATTGTATGTTGGAATTAGATACTGTTTAAGATGTAATAATACACATTACATAATAATATGGATATTTTTTTAATTATTTCTAATAAAAATTTATCATAATAAATTGGTTGATTAATGAGATAGTCAATATTCAATGAAGACAATGTGATTATTTAAAAACATTTACCACTTTTCATTTTAACGTAAAAAACTATTGATAAAATGTTTCATTATAAAACATAATATATAATGAATAATGATTTAATAATATTATTTCATGTCAAAGGTGTATTATATAAAAAAAATTATGTAAAATTGGTGAATAATAAAAAATATGTATCAATTGAATGTAAATTGAGACAAAATCCCTACTACATGTGTAAATTGTGAATCATGATATCCATTAAAAAATAACATAAATTTAAATTTATAATATCAATAAATAACTTAAATTCTTGATATAACATTTCCTTGGGTAATAAAAACACCACAAAAAATAAATTGTTGCTGAATATATCATAAGTCTTGCAGAAATAAATGCGAGAGTTGATGTATGCATACAATACGCTCGCTTTTGATTCAATGTACTTTAACATCCTTTATATTTTTTTAAATGATATTAAATTATTACAAGACCTTGTTAATGTTTATGATAAAATGTATGAATATACTACAATATATTATTACCTATTCATTAATAATCATCCATTATTTTCATTATTTTGGCTATTATTTGACTTTTTTCAAGTATGTTTTTATATAATCAATATTTCATATTATATTGATAATTAATTACTAATATAAATATTATATATTGTCATATAAAATCATATATAGTCATTAAATACTGTTATATTAATCCATAATATTTAGTGATAGGAAATGAAATGGATCTATCATAGAGATGTTATGCAGTATATAGGCATAAACAGTGATTTCATTTTTAGATTATACAAATAAAATTTCAGGAAAAATATATATATGAAAATATTACCTTGTTTATAACTTTTATATAATATATATATGATATTTTTATTAAACTCATCCTTAACACATTCCATGTACCGCATGAATGAATCAAATTTCATTGTAGAGTCAGTAGGCCACATGTCCACAAATAATGAAATGTAATTCCCAAAAAATGTAAATCCAAAAATTATTTGTTATATAATAATTACAGAGACATAAAATATACTAACTATCACAAATTTCATATAAATATATAATTTTCATCATTGTTCACAACCACTAATGTAGGTAATGGGAAAAAACACAACATCGGTCCATGAGGAGGTAGCCCTCTATACACAAGAATGATAAATGCATATTCCATTTGGCGTATGTTTTTGATGTTTAATGTGATATAATATACATAAATAATATTTGGATATTTATTATACAAAATATATAGTATTTAATCATTATATATATAATTTATGTATTGGAGAATGAAATAAAACAAAATATTTTGTGGAAAAACATTGCCTCTTCTTAAAGTAAACTAATTTTGTTTTTTCCAAAACGATATTTAGGGATTTCATTCAGCCAACATTGTGACATAACAGATAGTGGTAGTTATTTTGGTAGATTATATGGTCTATATTTTATCAGATAAATTGAATCATTTTAATGCCAAAGTGAGGGGAGTGAGTACCTTATTATGGTAGAGGAGTGGTTTCCTTGTAAGTATCAAAATTAAAACACTATTGAGAGTCTCCCACAAACCATGAGATTCCAAAATTGAAAAATAATTGTATTTGAGAGATTATATGGTCATTGAATACTTTCCCCACCCAAAAAATTAATCATTCTTAATATTTATTTAGTATGTAAATATAGTGAAGATTATCATTATAGTTTTTAATTAGATCACTTATATCATTGTATTTTTTTATCTAATTTGACCTTCAAGAATAAAAATTTAAAGTTATATTTTAGATAATATAAAGATATAAATTATTTATATGTATTAAAATTAATTAAATAAAAATTAATTGTTTTTATAAAATATAATTTAATACAAATGCATGTCACTTTCAAAAAACCAATTTAACCATAATCACATCATATAATTTTAACTGTCATTGAAAATTATAGGATCATAAAATAATTCGACCATATTAGAGTATACATATTATTATGATTACAAATTCATATATACATTTTTTAAAATTCAATTCAAATAAGTGGAAACATAAAATATCCAGCCATCCCAACAAACAGGGTGATAAAATGAGTTTTTAAAGTGAAAATATTAAAATTATTACAACGTTATCATATAAAAATTAAATATAAAAATTAATGAAATGATAAAAAAATTAATTGATTGATTTATATGTTATATTTTTTTACCTTAAAACCAATTTAAAATATTATTTCACAGTATAAATTAATTACAAGAAAATGAAGTTTTGAATTAAAAATCATTATTTTTCATTCTTAATAAAAAAATGAAACTTCATAGAAAATACTAATAAATCACCATTATATGTTTTTTAAATTATTATATCATGAAAAAACTTTTCTTTTTAAAAATTTATTTAAAAAATTTCAAAATTTATAGATTTATAATATTTGTACCATTAAAAGGAGGAAAAACTACCTTTATTAAAATATAGATTTTAATGCGTAATATTCAAATTGTTCATATAATATTTCAAAAAAATATAATTTAAGAATGTGAAAATCATTAATTGAATTTGTAATGTTTATATTTTATAATTATAATCCATGACATGTAATTTTAGCTGTTATTTATGATAAAAATATTTCCAAATAATTAGTTTTTTATTTAAAAATACCTCTATAGTTGGTTTATATATTAATTTTTCATTAATTAGCCATGAATGAAATATATATAAATTTTTAATTAATATTTTCGAAAAATATTTCATCCTTTTCATAAATAGAAATAAAATAGTGGGTTGATAACTATCATATTTTATTGTAATATTTATTGTATCTTTTAGTTTTGTAAAACATGATCTTCCATGTAACCCATGTTATCAAATATACTATTTATTGTGTGTAATAGAAGAAAAAATTATGTAGCATATACTATGAGAAAACATCAATGTTGTATGTAGAGTAAGACTAAAATTGTTTTTTGTGTAAATAAAGATAAAAATATACGTAAATTCATTCGAAAATGAATATAATGTAAAGATAGAGGATTTTAGAGTATGAAATATTTTTTAGGATGGTTTTTTTGGAGTTAATAGAGGTTTATTATTTCCATAGAAATATTTTTAGTAATGTCATTAGTTTTTAAGATATCATTTTTCAGTATGTTGTTCATTTCATGTTTCATCATTTATGATTAATTTAAAATGGTGGGGGCATATTCTATGTCTCTATGATATGAGAGACTTGATTAACTTGATGTCAGTTTGGATAATTGTTAGAGATGATTTATGATATTTAGAATTTTTTTTTATTTTAGTTAGTGGGGTAGTTATCTAGTAATGTAATCACATTAAACTGTATATAATTTTTTAAGTTCAATCCAACAACTTATATTTCTGGTGAGGTAGTTTTTATTTTCCTTTATAAAAATTTTGATAACAACATTCTTGGGATATAAGGAGTCATGGGAAGTTGAATTGTATAATTTTCATGGAACTATTTTATTAGAATAATGTTTGATTCACTTATTTTTTATATTATTTTTAGTTTTTTATAATAGGGATTGTACTTTGTGTTTTGTAAGGTCTACAATCCTAACAATCATTTGCAACACTATGCCATAGGTGGGAAAAACCATGGTAGATATTATCCCTCCTATTAATTTACATAGTTATATCCAGAACCTTTAAATGTGAGGGTGAGAACCCTCACACCTCAACAGATCGAACATCAAAAGATAATGTTTTCTTGTTAAACGCAAGATTAAGATGATTGTAATCAAATTCACCCAACAGGTTATAGGGAACTAAATTTAAATGCCTTCATGGATCTTCTTCAAGGATTTATTCACAACATGTTTCTCGGTACACCCATGTTTTGGTGTACACTTCTATGATAATTTCCCCATGTTAAAACCTATAAACAATATATGGTCTTTCTTGTCAATCCACTTCCCTTTCACAATAGAACCTTACACTCGGAGAACACTTCTCATTATTTGATCAATGTCTTCCAATTTCACCTAAATCACCAAGATATCATCATTAATTTCCTCAACCAAGTGCATGAGTAAATCCATCAATTTATCTGAATCAATATCTCTCAAGATCTGCCAACCAACAAGGGGCCCTTCCAAATACTGGGGAAGAGAATCATATAACAGGACATCACCTATTCAGATTGCATTTTCAATGGTCCATGCTAATCAACTTCCCTTGTAGCAACCACTAATTCTTCTGACATCCGATTGTTGGCCCGTGAGCCCCTTGTTTGTTGACCATCCACATGCTCGTCTTAGCCTTTCCTCATGGTCATGAGATTGTTTCTTACATTATTTGTACTCATAGGAGGGACTTTACCATTACATGTGGACCTCGTCACCATAGGACTTGGTATATTAGAGTAGTCATTCCTCCCTCAAGTCATCCAGTTATTATTAATAAAGCCTTCTGAATCAATAATTATATTCTATCACTTCCATGATGAGGATCTAAAGTATTCCACTACAAATAGAACTTCCATGGTATCAATAGGTTTTTTAGGGACTATATATACATCCTATTGGGTATTCCCACATACCATATAAGGTTCATCACCATGAGAATACTCCATCTCGAATCCTTCCCCAAGTATCTGACTATCTTTTTCTCCGAAAACATCAAACTGGTTTTGATAATTTTTTGGCATGCCTCCATCTTTAACCTTCTCAACATTAGAAGGTTGTTCATGCATGTCATGTACTTCCATGTCTGAACCCCTTGGTTGGAAAGATCCATGACCCAAGTATTAAATCTATAATGTGGTTTAATCACTAGTGGCTGAATACACACCCATTGCATCACTCATCAGGGCTTCACTGAATATATTTGAATCTAGTGGAATTACCATATCACTACTCAAGTGTGGATGCCTTTTCTCATGTCATTACTCCTTCTCATTAATGAATCCTATAGTCATTCTAACCCTAGAACCTCCAATAACACATGTTTCCTTAAAATAGTATCCAACACCAAAACCATCTTTCAGTCTACTAAAAATTCTAGAAAATGCAGGGCCACACTAAGTATACATTCCTGGATTCCAAGGATCCTCCACACCTATATATACATGTTGCATAACTAGCTCCAACACCTTTGGTACATCCCCACACACCTCCACATTCTCACCTAAGCCTTCCACTACTCTTGGAATGGGCATCAATGATTTTATTTCTTTTGCTATGATAGAAGAAATTCCAGCCTCTCTAGTAGCCAACATACCCATCACTGTTGCCTTCTGTGGTTAAAAAGAATAAACATCCTATAAATCAAAATGGGGATCTCTATGAGAAAAATGAGAACAGCTTCGACGGAATCAATTGCCTTCAGAGCCCATGTGGTTACACCACAAATGAAAATGAACCCATGAATTATAGAATATCGTCTAGTGCTAGCATTGTTCTCCTTCACCCTCAATATTTACGATATCCAATGGTCTCTTTGAGACATTAACAATGACACAAATTCTAAGAAAAATAGTATGAAAAATAACAGGAGTACAAACATCGGAATTAATTTACTGACCAATAAATGATGGGGGTTCAGTTTTTAAGGAATCACCATGACCAGGTTCCAAAAATAATGTGTTTACATCATAGTTATTAACAAAATATATTGAAATATTACAGACCATGAATTTTAAAAATATTATTACATTATTATAATCATAATTAACCACAAAATAAAAAACTATGGATCTTAATGTGTTTTCTATTTGGTAGATAATATACATAACACTGAAAACATGGAATCAAAATGAAAAAATATTTTATTTAAACATTATATTTACATCCCAACATTATTTAGGCCTTTCATATACATAGGATTACCTATGGAAACAAATTAAGAAATATTTGAGCTAAATAGAAAAATAAGGGAGTAAAAATAATAATGAATCATTGATCATGGGTTATAAGGGATAACATTATAACATAGAAATTATTGCAACATTAATAATCGTTTTTAATAATATCAGATATAAAATTACATTATATAGTCATGGAAACATGGAGAAACCTTTGGGATATTTACTTTTTTGGGAAAAGGAATATTTCATTGTTAAAAAATATTTTACGTATCCTTATATCCTATCCATGACTTTCCTCCTCTTCTCCAAGAACACATCCATTTTTTGGGGTTTGGTTTCGTAAACCGTTCATCAGAACCATGCACATGCTGAAATTTGGGTGATTTTCGCATTCTACATTTAATGATGTAATTATACCCATCATTATTCCATATTATGATTTCTACTGTGATTTTCCTGCATTTATATCATTTTGGTGCTTTTGGATGGCCCATGCTAGGGATCAAGAGATATCCTTCAATCGAGATTCGTTCGAGCTTCCCATTTTTATGTTGGATGGGAAATGATAATTACTCGAGCATCATTGATCATTTCATATTTTATCTTGTCATCAACCATGATATTAAGGATTGAGTTTTTTATCTTTCTCATAGATCAACTTAGTTCCTATAAAAATATAAGGCTAATAACGAAGGAGGATATTTGAAAAATATTAAGTTGGGTGGTCTATAAATCATCCCTCAAGTTGATTTATTTGGAATTATAGTGTGGGGACGTCCCATTTCATCTGAATCCATTCATTTAATTTATATAATATTATTATATTCATAAAAAATTTATGGTTATTCTCGTTCCAAATATATGATCATTTGGTGTTGGTTCATCCCAGTACTCTTCCCATCCCATGTTATATGTTTATCCATATGTTTTGTTTTAGGGTTTTAACATGTTTGTCTCATCATTTGGGTATGTCAAGGATTGTAATATCCGAGGGAAATATTTATATATTAAATTCAATGATTTATATTTTTTATTTCATAATTTTAAATAAATTTTATTATCACTACATGACCTGCATAATAATTATGTTTCAATTGATAATTATATGTTAAAGGTCAATTGGAAAGTACACTAAGTATATGACTTGAAATTAATAAAAACCAATTGAATAAAAGGTCACCCATCCGTAGAAATCCTCAAAAAGTTGATAAATGTGAGTAGAGTGAACCAATATTATTGAAAAGGAGTTACATATATTGAATGATCTATTTCATACTACTTGGAATTGTCACACTAATTAATGTCAAAGATTGAACCGAATGGAATTATTGACTAATTATGAATTTTTTAAATGGTTTCGCGCCCAATTTTCCATATCATAGTAATGATAGGAAATTTTGTAAACCATATGGTTTATATGTGACATAATTATCAAAATAGGAGTAGCTGGATTGAAGATCTCCTTGCATTCCTAAGGAAATTCCTTAAGCACTTGATGACCCCATTCAAAATTAAAGAATCTTATTCCTTCAGTTGTGACCCACATAGAAACCCGATCTTTTTATAACATTGGATTTTTGGTATGAAACCATAGAATCCCACATTTAGTAATCAATGATGACTTTAAATATCTCCTTTAATCCAACATTTACATGTAGCTTATAGGGTTACATCCCATCAGAGCTAGTCATTGCATAACAACATTTTACCTTGGATGAACTCCTTGGACTCAGTAGGAAAATTATTGTGGAATTCCTCGATCTTTTCTCCTTGTATTACATTATTAAAACTTATCTAGTCTATATTCATTACTTCATTGGTGACCCTTGAGGTATACATTTCCTTGTTTATTACCTTGGATGTTCAATATTAAATAAAAGTAACAGTTTCCTTATTTCTTCTTGTAACATTAACTATTGGTAACATATCACTTATTTTCACACTGGTTACAATCAAATAATAAATTTGATACATGTTCAAACACTAGTCGAGGGGTGATGCTGGTAAATGGATATTTGGTCATAATTTATTGATTTACATTATTTGTGCATAATTGAAAAATATTAAATTTCCATTACATGGATCCAACATTATATACACTTTTGGTGGTGGCCCACAAAAATTTATCCCTCACACTCATCGAGCACCGTTTGGTAGTAGGGTAATATTACATGAATATAGTTATTGATAAAGAGAAGCAACGAGATCCGAACACTCTATCACTTACTGTTTTGGATGGTTCTTTATTGTAGTTGACCAAGGTGAAGATTGGGATGCTTTGATTATTCTTTTGATTTTCATTATGATTTTTTGTAACATGTTATGATTTCTATCATGTATCCATGTTTATATTGTTTTCTAGTAACATTACATATCATCACCCATTATTATTTGGATGTATGTTATTCTTTTTATTTTAGATATTTTTACAATTTCCTTTATTTTCTATTGTGCCTTATATTTATTTATATTTCTTCAACAATTTAAAGATGTTAATATTTATCCGATTAGATACTCTCTATTAATAAGGGAATATTCTCCCCACATACACACCCTAAGACATCACTTTTAGTGGTTTGCCTCTAGAATATGGTGGATGCACATGTTTCCATGTGGAACACTAGGCTTGGGGAAACAATTAAGTAGATCTAAGGATAAGAGATGAAAAAGTATTATCAAAAGATTTCGATTCATTCATTACTATTTGGATAAAATAAATTAGAGATTATGAATAATTGGAAAATGGCCATAATCCATGCTTAGTCATCTCGGACCCTTGTTTGTTGTAAATGATGAGTTCCCAAAAATATATTTGTTGTTCTTCTCTTATCGATTATAGAAGATAATTGTTCACCATTAGATGACACAAGGGTAATTTGGTGTTGTTGACTATTAATATGATTGTGATTCAACTTTATCATTTCGCTTATGACACGATGGAAAAGATAATTGATACAAGCATCCTTATAGGAACCTATATTTTACATTTCATGCATATTACAATTCCATATAGGTGAATTTCACATATTTCATATCTTGATATGAATGTGATTATTGAATTTTGTTTTAATTGTTTTCTAATGAATGTATTCATCATTTCTGTTATTGAGTGATTTTTTATTTCAATTCATTAGGTGTTATAGGCCCTTTTGGGTTGGGATGAGTAATTTACTAATTCGATCCAATATGTTGAAAATAAATGGGTGCCTTCTTAGGTGATAATGTGTATGTGAATAGATTTAATAGGTATGAAAATCCATTATAATGTGCAACATTAAATTTCAAATGAAAAGTATGACATAATTATCCATCCTTATTAATTATATGAATGGAAACGTAGTGAACCTAGTAATTATATATATAATGAAATGAAACTTACAATTGATAACTTACAATTTAGGTCTTTGTGTCACATACCAGGAAGGTGGTGACAATCATGATCTAGACATGGTGGGCCCTAATATTAGTATATTTTCTCCAAGAGTTCATCATGTGGAATTTCATTTTGTACATTATATGGGAATGAATTCCCAATTTAGTGAATTTTTCCTATATATATTTTATATTCTATGTTTCGTGCTCTATGAGTTTTACCAATGATACCAGTTCTGACTCATGGGTTCTAAAAGTAGTACCCTCTTTATTTCATGGGGGATGCCAGTCCACAAGCTACTGAGTCATAGATGACGGCCATGTTGTCTATCACTGAACATCTAGTGATACATTGAGATAGAAGGGCCAAGCCTTCCACATTCATGTTTGGGTATTTGGAAAAGAGTTGGTGGGATGTGGATACCTAGGAAGGTCACCATCATGGCATAGAATAGTCTAAAATCAATGTTATTATTTATGATTAGTTCTTTTCTCATACAGTGAGAGATAGTTTATCAATATAGTTTATGCATATAATGTATGTTTTTTTCTATTATTGAATACTCATCTTTATTCAATGAGTTAAATTGAGTTTTACTACATCTATCTAGTTATGAGTTGTCATGAGTTATATGGTTCGTAGAAGGTATTTTGTATTGCATCCATTCACAAGTGAATGACATTGTCCTGCCTAGTTTTTCTAAAATAGTGAATCGGGATATTATTAGTTAGTAGAACCTAAGGGATTGAAATAAAACTCAATATAGATGATCAGTTCTACATAAGTCTAGTACTTCTCCTGGTGGAAAGAAATTTTCCCTTATTGCTTCCCATTAGAGAAGTGATAACCAGAGTACCTATTTTGATAGATCTATGGTGTGTCATAAATTTTTATGATGGGGAACCTGAAGGCTCATTATGATAGGGACCTAATGATGATTCTAGATTATGGTCATATGAGGAATCATAATAGGTTTTTAGGACCTCTTCAATAGATTTATGTGAAAAAGGATCCCCAAAAACTCCTCCTTGAGATGGTTCTTTTGTGATGCGATAACCAGAAAGGTAGAATAGCACTGATAGGACTATATAAGGAGGAGGTAGTGGTCAGAGTAGTCAAAACCCTGATCACCAGTAGTGACAAGCAAGCAGTTATGACTATGGTCGTCATGATGTTTCACATGGGTTTTGATAAGTCCAGTTTCATGTCCAGTTTCATGCACTACAGATGATACTATAGGATTCTCGTTTGGGGATATATAATTTATGAGGTAATACTATCATTTCATCAATAATGTTATATTATTTATTTGATATTAGGAAATCAATCTCTTTATTCTATATGTATGTCATAGAGTGTCTCTAATTGGCGATACGGTATTAAAATGGGTAAATTACCGAAGATATATATTTATGTGTTCAGTATGAGGGAATATGTCAATGTAGAAGTTATCCCCTTAATGTAAGTAGTTACCCTTTATTATAGATCGTCCTGAATCCCATGATTATAGTCTTCAATGTCAATCTCATAATGTATTGGTTGGTTTTATATCATTCTTTTTTAGACTGATATAATTTTTGTTTATAATTTACAACATCAAATGGTAGAATTTATCTGTATAAGTCTGAATGGGATGTCCAAGATTTAATAGGGAGACCAGATACTCATGGGATAGGAAGAGTGACCACCCAGATTTCAAATCTCTTCATAGAGGGTCATGGTTTATGTAATGAATACTTCCATCATGTAGTGGATTACTTCTGGAAAATCATCCATGATGAATTAATTTGCCTTACCTTCACATGGAGAGGTATATTTTATAAATGAGATTATTCAATGAATATCTCTAGTGTCCAATACTCCTTATATAATTTCACCTAGAGAGTTTCATGAGCTCATGTGAAAGATAGAAGATTTAAAAAGGAAAATTATTTATATGGCCTAATAAATCCTCTTGTAGTTCAACAATGTTTTCTCAATGAAAATGGACAGAACGTCACATCTAAGTTTGGATTACAAACATTTGAACCAGCTAATGATCAAGAACATATATCCATTTCCTCGATTTTATAATCACTTTGATCAGCTATGAGGAGATAAGACCTTCTCTACGATCAAACTAATATCTGTATTTCACAAAGTGAGATTATGACCATCAGACATAACATGTACATATCATTGTAATAGGTATGGTCTATATGAGTACATTGTTATTTTGTTCAGTGTTACAAATAGTCTCACCATTTTCCTAGATCTTAGGAATTGGTTTTTTCACCCCTAACTCGATTCTTTTGTCTTGGCCATTTTAGATGTCATCTTGTTGTAATCTCATACTATTAATGAACATAATGAGTAGCTTGAGATCGTTTTGAATACACTGATATAGAATCATATTTATTAAAAACATGATATGTGACACTCCAAGATTTACATAGTTCACATCCACTGTCATATAATATCAAAATAAAATTTATTTGATTAACCACAAATGGTTAGTGATATTGTTTATTAGGAGTATTCCACGAACGTGTTTGATATACGTAGATCCTTGGAGATGGATGGTTTTTATATGAATTTAATACATTAATTTTATCACCTTGATTCTTCATTTATATACCTTTAAAAAATGGGGTTATGTTCATGTGGTCAGAAATGTTTGAGATGTCATTTTTTTGAGATAAAGGGAGCCTTGTCTCGGCACATATTATGATTCTCCTAGATTAAAGAAGAGGTTATATAATTTTATATGATGCATCGGTCATTTGAATAAATGAATTACTGATTTATGAGGAAAGAGTCGGTGTGTACAGATCTTGATATTTTAAGCCTTGTGAGTGAATCAAACTGAAACATGACATAGATCTAGCAGCGGTTGTATATTCCTTACATTGATGGTGAAAATATCTGTTATTTGAGAAACATGTGGTGTAAACATATCACATGAGCCTAAAGTATATAATTTGATAACATGAAATTAACCTCAGATAGCAGAGATGGGCCGAATATCTATATTTTTTTGATTTTGTGCTTTCTTATACAGTTAGGAAGGACAACATAGTTACGGATGCTTTGAGCTAGTAAAATCAGTCATAGGCCTTATGGGAATCCATTTATAAATGTATGTTAATGGTTTTGTTTTATGAAATGAATCTAGAGTTTCATGATAGTCACCTATAGTCATACCACTCATTTTTAAAGTCACCTCTTCTTTTTATAAGATGATGACAGATTGGAAAATTTTGAAATCTCAACTTATTGGGTCTTCATGACAATATATCATGAGATATCCCAATTCTATATTTTATGTGGATAGAGATGACACAATAAATCTACATTAAAATATATGGGTTCCTAGAGATATGATAGAGTAGTTGATTAAAGTGTTCCATATTTCACAATGTGTAGTGTATCCAAGAATCTATAAAAAGTATTGTGATATGTGATGCCAATATTGGTGGGTGAGGATGAAATGTTAGATAGTATGATTTATCACTACATGTTTGACATGTCATCAGGTAAAGGAAAATAAATAGTCCCCTATATACATTTTATAGTATCTTCCAATACCATAATTGAAATCAAATAATGTTTCCATATATGTTGTGGCTAGTTTACCTAGGTCACCTAGAGGTAACAATATTGTATTGGTTGTCAATGAGAGACTCACAAATTTTTCATTCTTTATTTAAATTTAAGAGTGCTTCTCAATTGTATATATGGGAATACTATTTGTCTGTGAGATCATACGACTACATGGGTTACCCTATACAATCATTTATATAGGTATTCTCATTTCACATCATGGTTCGAGAAAATAATATAGAATAATATGGGAAAATGTGGTTCTTTATAGATCTCATTACACTCAAATCTACAAAAAATCAAAATGGGTAATACATGTTCATGTGGACATGATCGAAGAATGTGTTCTGAATTTCAGTGGTTATTGTTAGAAGAATATTCCATTCATTAAGTTCATTTATAGTAACATCATTAAGGAGAAAATTCATATGCCTCATTTTAAGGCTATATATGGTCGGTCATTCCATTCACCCATATATTGACTACATATAGGTTATGCATCACTACTTGGTCCGAATATCATTATAGAATCATCAGTGAAGGTTCATCTGATCAGAATGCATAAGACATCTCCTTAATTTATATAGAAATCTAATTTTTATATCAAATCATGTCCACCAATGATTGTGGTTGTGGGTCTTGTTTTCCATTGGTTATTGATCCGGATAGATACTACATGGTTAAATAAGAAAGGGAAGTTATCTCCTCGTAATGTAGCGTTATTGGAGATTATAATGTGAGTTAAGCTGATAGCCTATCAGTTTGTATTACCTCAGAGGGGCCTTTTCTACCATGACATCATCCATGTTTCCCTACATAACATGTATCATGTTAACCCACATCAAACATTTGATGTCGAGAATGTTGAGTTAGTTGTTGATGGTACCTTTGAGGTGTATCCATTATGCCTCATCGACAGAAGCATAAAGGCTCTCTGAGGTCAGTCTATCCCTATCGTATAGGTGATATTGTAGCACATGTTCTTATATGAATAGACTTGTTAATGAGATACTGATGTACATGACTAGTCGCTAGAGTTGTTCTCAGACAATTTTTTACCATCCATGGATGGTGTCCTCATGGGAATGTTCTTTTAACGGGGGAAGACTGTAAGAACCCATTTTTTCACTCAGTTTTTAATCCTTTAAATTCATGTACAATTAATTATTTTAGACCAAATAATGATTCGTAGTTGGATAAAATAGCTCTGAAGGGTGTCTAGATCATGTTCAAATCCTAGAATCCATGTTTGGGTGAAAATTTGGAAAGTTTCACGGTCAAAATAAAACGTGATGGTAGGCTACACAATATTTTCTAACCATGAAGATGGTTTCATTCTAGGGTAGAGAGATATCACATGGATGGAAATGGTTTTACATAATCTTGGAGCCTATCCATGTAGTTTCCACACTTTTCCATTTATATATGCATGGTAGGCAGAAGATTTTATAAAATGTAAAAATGCTAAATTTTTAGCAATTTTATCTTTCTACCCTTAATGATATTATTAACCCTCCCTTTCTTCCCAACTACAATTTCCAGTGGGATTAGACATCATTTCCCTAATTTCAGAGATTTTTTAAGAAATATCCTAAGGATCAAGAGATCTCCTTCATCTAGGATCTTTTTGAGCTTCAGTACAACACATTAGATTTACAACATTTTGTACTCAAGTCTGATTGAGCCATTCTTTGTTTCTATTTTCATTTACATAGTTGTTCATGTGTGATATTTATTTCCATTTTCATAGATCTGCTAAATTCCATGAAAAAAGTCTAATAATAGATAAGAAGAGTCATACAAGCCTATGGTGTGTTGTCAATAACTCACCCGTCAAGATCATTGATTTGGAACCATCCAGTGAGGGTAGCTGATTTCATCAGTATTTATTTATTGAATTTATATACCATTATTATAATAATTAGAGCCATATGGTTATTATATTTCCATATATCTAATTATTCATCAGTGGTTATTCCCACAACTCCTTCAATCCCATACACTATGTTTTCCTGTAATTGTAATTTTGGTGTTATGATACGGTTGATCCATTGTTTAGGTGTTCCTTATAATAATCATTATAAAGATCAGATTTATATATTAATGGGATTGATTTAATTTTTTAATTGCATAATTTAATTTACCTTGTATTCTAAACATTATACCCATCTAAATTGATTTCTTCAAGTGATAATTAATTGGGAAATTCAGATGTGATAGTATAATAAGTATATGACATTAACATATTAAATATATTAAAAAATCAGTTTCATGTCCATGGGACCCATTACAATGTTAATAGAAGGATTTAGAGTTAGACTTGGTTATACAAAGTTCATTAAATGATTCAAATTAATGGTTTAATAATATTTGTCCTTGTCAAACAAATAAGATGATAGTATTAAACCTAATTTTCTTATTGATTAATTTTGACTTGATTTAATGGTTCCATTATCAATTATCCTTGTCACACTATTGATATGTAATTTAATGATCTGTATGAATTATATATGATGTCATTATCAAAATAAGAGTGGATTGACTCGAGATCATAGTGAATTCATGACGGAATTTATTAAACAATCTAGGACCCCATTCTGGACTCATGGACCAGCTTTCATTGTTTGAGACCAACCTAGAACCCAATATTTTCCTAAATTAGGATATCTAGTATGAAAAAATAGAATCCCTCTTGAAGTAATGAATGAATCATTCGATTCACAACGTGGATCCATCATTGAAAAGTAGGTTCAATTATTAAATCCCTTCGGGGAATTCATTTTCATTGCCCTATTTTACCGTGGATGAAATCCTTTGACTCTCTAGGTGAATTGTTGTAGAATGCCTTTAAGTATGCTTCTTCAATGAAATTCCATCCACATACTTATTCTATAGTTATTTATGAGTTACATACCATTTATGTCTATTTATCCTCAATTATTACATTGGAACATCACTATTAAATATCATTACTTATTGCCTCATTAATTCTAGGAACCCTCAATATTTATAACGTGTGACTTATTTATAAACTGGAAACAATAAAATTATAATTTGGTTACATGATTAGACACCAGTTGAGGGAAAAATATGCAACTCAGTTATTTAGTTACATTCCACTCTGTGAATTTATATATTCATACATGCACACTATTACATTTTTATTGCATGGGTCAGATCTATTAGAAACCCTTGGTGGTGGCCCAATATGATTTTTCCCACACCCTCTCTGGTTGTCGTTTGGTACCAAGGGTAGATTAAATTAATGCATGTGATGCTAAAGGGAAGTATAAAACATAAAAAACATGACTACTTGTTGTTTTGGATGCATCTTGATAGTTTATGACTGAGGAATATCGCAGGATTAATGGGTTAGTAATTTGATATCCTTTCTGATTTTATGTAACAGGTTATGAATATTGTCTGGTATACATGGTTTTCTTATTTTCTATAGAAATGATGTATCATCATCAGTTGTTGTATGCTTCTATTGTATGCTAGTTACATCACCTATTATTATTGTTATCTCTATTTTCCAATGTGCCTTATGTTTACATATATTTCTCATCCTTTTTTTTACAATTATAATTTATACAATAAGATACACTCTAGTAATGAGGGAATAGTCTCCCCACAGACACACCCTAGGACCTCACTACAAGTCGGAAACCTCTAGCTTTTGGGGAGATGCACATTAGACCATGTGTTCTACCAGGCTTGGGGCACCTATTAAGTGGAATCCGGGCCTGGGATGTCATACATAGAAAAGTATAAGCAACATAAAACATGTTTTAACCTTTATTCAAGTATCATTATACATGGAGGAACATTAATCATGGATAACCACCAAGACCATTGGAAAGGGGGAATGAATTATGGATAACCACTAAGATGATTCCACATGACGTCTCATGAGACTAAATAGTAACCAATGCATTTGAGAGCTATTTGGGAGAACCAATCATAATATCTTCATGAGCATTTGTGACACATAAGGAATCATACAAAACGAATCAAATATTAATTTAAGTTTCACCCATTAGAAGAACAAGGTATTAGAATCATGTCATAAAGAATAATAAAAGTGAATATCATCAAAGTGTCCATGAAAGAATGGATTTTATTCATAATTATATATTCATAATGGAAAATAGGAATATAACATGATAATTTATTTTAAACTAAATTTAAATAATTCAAAAAGAGTTTTTAAAAAATATTTTGAATGAAAATATTTTGATGTGATTTATAGAAAATATTAAGGAGTGTTTAAATTGGAAAATGAACAATATATTATATAAAAAAATAAATGAAAATAGATTGTTTTTTAAAATAAAATTTTTTCTTTTAAAAAAATATTGGTTTCTCAAAACATATTATGGTGTTCACTTGAATAATAGTAATAAATTAAAAAAAATTTCTTCCGAGTTTCCTTATTGGTAATAATTAATAGGAGAACCGTTTTAAAATAAGTGTATACTCAAGATGAAAGGATTTAGTTTTCTAGATACATGAATTTGGAACATAGAAATAGAATTTAGAATAATTTTAAAAAATAAAGAAGCAGTATATTAGGTTAAAGTGATAGATAGGGAAACATAATGGAAAAAATTGTGGATTAGTTAGAATACCTTATGTTTTTCCCCAATAGTTATGTACATGGAATAAATGTCTTACATAATAAAATTAAATCCATTATTAATTAATTCTAAATTTTTTAAAAATTCATATTTTTTTTATAATTTTAATAATTTCATTTCTAGCATTTATTATGATTTAGAAGTAAAAAAAATTCTCTGGAGTGTCGGTTCCCTAGAAATTCAAGCTTGGTTTAATTGAACTAGTTAATGAATGATCATGTGAAATGGGAATAGATAACCAGTATTGACATTATATGATTTTAATAAATAAAAAATTAGATTAAATGGTTATATAATTACATTGATTAATTTTTGGTGAGGATGAATCATTAAATGAAATGTTAATGATAATCATTTAAATTAATATAGAGGATTATCAATCATCACAAACTAGTTTTGATAAATTATTTAATATCTTATAGATATAATGGCTCTAAACCATTACATTAGATATAATAAATATATTATAATCTTGTTTAACAACTAAAATTATTTATTACCATACTTTATGGAGTTGTTGGATATTCAAAACTCATCATCCAAGAATGGTATAAATAAAAATATCAGAAATGATGTTTTCATTTATAGAAAAAAATTAGAGTTATTTTTTGATGTATTAAAATATATAAATATATGAAAATCAGAGATCTTAAAAATAAATTAAAAGATAATAGAATAGGGCTTTACCTCATGAACATATTCACATTCATAAACGCCACAAAGAGAACTGTATTGGTGTTTTGTTGAGACAAAAGGCTCATTGATATAGGGGAGAGTTTTGAGAGTTAATTTGTTAGAAATTGGAAAAGGATCAAGGCTTTAGAGTAATCGGGTGAAGAGGTTGTGAGGGGTGGTACTTATGGTGGAAGATATGGTTTTTTTAATTATTTTATTAATTAGTTTGTTCTTTAGTCTGAAGACAAGAAATAGTGATGATTTAATGACTAAAAATAGTAAAAATATATGGTTAGTTTGATATTATTATGCCTAAATTAGCAATGAATAATGTAATAGTGCTTTTAACTTATAATGTATATATAATTTAAATTGTCTTATTTCACTATTAACCAATAAAATCAAATATTATAAAAAAACCCAAAAAAAATGAACATATCCATATTCTGAGATGTAGAATTCTAAAATGGACTACATTTTTTAGAGTAATTTTATAAAAATGTAACCATTATTCATAAAAAAAAATCTATTAATAGAAAAAAAATAATTTTAATGTTATAACACATTTTTTAAAACATTGATAAATTAATTAAGGACTTAATAAATTAAATTATTGGTATAAATAAAAAAAATATTAAATTATAAATATATTTTCTGAAAATAAATTTACTTTTAATTCATTATATTAATAAAAAATAATTATAAATAAACATTTATATTTTATAAATATACCAAAACCCAATTTATTATTTTCAAAACACATATTTACTTAAATATTGATATAATTATATCATACATTCATTTATATGATTGATATATTTTAGTTATACTTTTATTGATGAGGTTATTATTTTGTTGGATGGTTCACTATTCATAGAGGTCACATTACTATTCCAAATATCATGTTACTAATATATTGGTATAATATTTTTAATTTATATAAATACCTATATTTTTAATGATTAGTATTTTATAATATTTTTATTTTTTTCTATTTGATTATATATAATTTATAATATATTCTAGAATCATGAGAAGATAATTTTCTTGTATAGAATTCATGGTTGTTAAATTAATCTCCTCTTATGATATTTCATCTTGGAAATTTCATTTTACACACTATGGTTTAAAGTGATGATGATACATCTCCATAATTTATTCCTATGGTTTCCATGTGGATGCGTCATATATATGGTGCTACCATAGTACATTGACTAGGTGTGTAGTCATGTTGCATTTAAATTTATCCCTATAGTCAAAGATCATCACTGGATTCTCCTTATAAGAGAGATCATTTCCCAACTATACCCAATTTTAATTTTTTTTGTGTAAGGGATCTAATATATAATTCATCAATATGGATACATTGAAGACATCAAATACTTGAGAAACGATTGGTGGAAGTGCTAATTGATAGGCCACTACTCCAACATAGTCAATAATTTCAATGTGTCTAACGTACTAGGGATACAGATTTCCCTTCTTACTAGATGTCAAGATCCTCTTCCATGGAGATATGAGAAGGAATGCAATTTATTCATCCATAAACTCATCATTTCATCAATGAATGTGTACATAACTATTCTATTAGATTTGGGCTATCTGGATTTGATGCAGACTAGTTTTCACCGTTTTCGTCCATTTCTCTTACCATTTAATTCCATATTGGATTATGTTCAATGACTTAATCCCATAACACTAGTGTCAGACACCTATTCCCATAAACGCCTTCATATTGAACCATTTGGAGGATAGAGTGGAAACTGTTGTTGAATAAAAACCCAACCATATAAAGATGTTGGTCACATCCTATTTTTATGTCCATAGTATATCCTCTCAACATGAATTCTAGTGTGTTGTTAGTATATTCATATTATAAAATAGTTTGAGGATAATAATTTGTTCAAAAGTTTAACGTAGTGTTTAGTGAATGTGGGGTATATTTACAGAACACGGAGTTGAATCTAGGATCTCCATCCAATACAATCGATAGTGGTACATCATATAGCCATTCCAATTCACTGATATATATCCATGAATGTTGATTTAATAATAATTACACTTCAATTAAGATAATGTTACATTCATTTTATGACGTTCCACAATAACCTAGATAGCATTGTTTCCTCTCGATGTCACTAAAAATCCTGTAAAAAAAGTTCGTGGTGAATTTTCCCATTTCCATGTTGGAATAAGTAATGGTTGAAAATATTCCATTTGACATTTTACGTTCATCACTCACTTATTGAAAAAATAGGAACACTGATTTATATTATGTTATCTCTTTCTTCATATTTTCAAAACAATAGTGCTCTCAGAGATCTTGATACATCATTGTTTTCCCTAGGTGAATCAAGAATGTTAATCAGTGTGTATTATTTAAAAGTTATTTAATAATAACTATATTTTATGGTACACATATTGTGATACATTTTTCATGAATCCTTCCCCAACCATTTATAATTATAAATATTTCCAATTTCTGATAGCTTCTACCTTTTTCGAGATTTCTATAACATTTATATTATCATCCATTATTTTCACCATGAGGTATGGTTTTGAAATCAATTGAGAAAGGACTAATGAAGTTAGTTCAATAATGATTCTCATTTCAATTCCTTGATGGTATATAATAATTGGATCCTTCTCAATTGTAATCATTTATAAAGAGTCTGGATCATTTTTACATAAATATTTTCAACCCTAATGGCTTTACTAGGATTATAGTGGATTGAGCTGGTGCAATCACTATTTATATATAACTATCTTCACTATCACATATTATAGTACTTATGAGTGAATATATAATTAATAATTTTAGGGAAATTTTATATCTCACACATCTCCACATTAAGATAATGCCCCATTGTTTTCAATGGAATGATCATAGTCGCTAGCTCCAGGTCTTATGCTGGAAATTTTTACTAATTTATATCAACATTATTTTGGTTCATTTTATCACATTATCATTTTAAATTAGTAAAATACATAATATGTTCTTTGAGCCATTTTTCTACATGAATAATTATTCTATACTAGTAATAATATTGAGTAATGGTGTAGTGATAAGATGTTTTTTGAGGTACATAAATGTATTCATTAAATATTTTGAAGAGGCATACATTACCCCCTTCTGACTCATCTTAGTTAGTCAGTTGGAAAATAATGATATGTTTATAAAACATCTACACCAATTCCTAGATAATCAATGGAAACTATGGTTCTCTGCTATAGATGTTGTCTTGGGCCACTCTTCCATTTCCTTTGGCTTGGATGGTTCCAAAAATATCCCTTTGATGGTTCTTAAATTCCCAAAGAATAATAATTACTCCTTAAATTGCTCACATTTAATGTAAATTGTTTATATTTTCTCCCATCACAATGTATATATAATAGAATTCATCTACTCTCCCTTTTATCCTTTCTCTTTTAGTTTATCATAATTTAATAAATAACAACAACCAAAATATTGGAATGGGTATTCAATAAAGATAATATTCATTAGGTGGATGAATATTGTAATAGACTTAGTGAGTCTAATGGGAGTCACTCTGAACACATAGTGTCAATACCTTGTTTGAGATGCAGTATTGAGAATATCTTTATTCCAAACCAATAATTGAGGATATCCAATCTAAAGGTTCAACGTAAAAAATAATTTGGGCCCTACAAGTGATTAAATATGTCATCTATCTGTGGTAGGGGATACCTTTTCATGGTAAATTTTTTTGGATCTCATAATAATCATTGCATAGGTACATTTATCAAACCTTCTTCTTGATGAAGAGGATTGGAACACCACATGGTGAAGCCCTCGAGGGTATAAAACCATTGTACGGATTTTCAGATAACTGCTTATTCAATTATTCCTACTCAATGTTGATGATTCAATAAGGTGTATTTAATATAGGTAGAGATGAAAAAATATGTTTGACGAATAATTCAACATCTACATTAGAACGAATATTGGGGTACTCCTTTGGGTGAACACATCATTTTAGTCTCTATAAATGGGAATATATTGGAGCCTGATTCTCTCCATTGTCTGAATCATTTGAGAATGATATGATTTCACATAAATAAACAACATACACAAATTAGATGATGATTTTATGAAATATTCATCTTATTCTATAAACCTATACATAATTGGAAAATGCTTCAGGATGTGAGGACTGATCTCATTTTATCGATAGTGGATGTCAGATCGTATAAAAATAGATAATAGATGAGTCATATAGACTCAAACTCCACCTAAGGATGTAAGATGGTAATTTTTGGGAGGTTTAATCCATAAAAATTAACTGAAGAAGAGTTATATACATTAAAATCAACAATTTCCCATTATTTTTCTAATAGATAACTAAACCTCCATATTTTTTTGTAATGATTGAATAGTTATACTAATTATATATGGTATGGAAAAATTCATAGAACCGGAATGAAATAGTATTTTCAGTATTCCTAAATTAATAAGCATTATAACTATCACCACATCATTTTCAAGCACCACATAAAAGGTAGTGATAGAATATTCCCTTACATGCTTATGTAGAGGTTGTTGATATTGATTTCCTCAAACAACCCATGGATTTGGTAAATGGTTTACATAATGAACAAGTTCCTTGTATTTGTCACCCTACACTGCATGTTGATTGTTAATCTAAACCTTCCCATTCTCTTACAATATAAAGAGATTATTTGTATCACTTTTGATGTTATTATTCAAATCCTATGTTCTTCCACATTTGATTCATTTCATGGATCCAATTATAAATTTCCCATGATGCTTCTTCCAATAATATTGATTCTTGGTAGGTTGGTTTTTTCCATCATGGGATTTATTCATTTTTTTCTAACATATTAAACACCATTTTCAACTCTTCATCCCCATTCTGATGAGACCACTGATTATATCTAATATCCATTTAACCCTTAGGGAATAAAGGATAATCTCTTTATATATACTAATGTCTCAAGTCTCTAATGCTTTTCATAGTCTAAAATTTTTTCTGCAAAACAAGAGATCCACCTTGCATTCATTGTTAATGAAAAAGATAGTGGTGTATACTTAATGACTTGTAATATTTTCTTCATACACATAAATTAACATATATTCCCTTTGATTCAGCATGAGGAACACCCTTTCCATCTTGAAACAAAGTGTTTTGGGAAATTATTTATTTAATTTCTTTTATTTCATTCTTTCTAATCCATTGAATAAAATTTGTCATTTTACATTGTGTTATTGATCAATGTCATCCACTGATTGGATTCCCCATAAAAATGTTAGACCAAAAGCCCAGAATTCCCTTCTTTTGGGTAATGGAATATAGAATATATTTAATATGTTGTTATATTAATAGGGTATTCAATTATCCACTAATAATAGGGGGCTATTGACGCATGTAAGATTCAAATGAAGCTTTCTCTCACACAGTACAATGAGTTCATTCCATAGGATTCTTGTTATTGTTTTTAAGTTTATCGGGTTGAGAAAGTAGAATCATGATGTTTTGAGAACACATTCCCATCATATTTTTAATATCATTAGGGAAATCATCACATTTCCTATCAAATCAGTTGTTTGTATGAGTTCTGTAATTTTCAGATATTAAAAAATAAAAAGAATGTAAATTTAGGGGTCTAGATTAATGCCTAAAAGTAATATAAAAAAATGAAATATTTTAACATAAATGGTTAATCTAATAGAGTAAAAGTCTATCCCAACATGTTAATCTCAACATTTTATTCTACTTTATATATAAGGGTAGAATAATCCATATGGTTATTACTAAATTTCTCTAGTCTTTATCTCTTAAAAGACCTATATATTTCCTCTAATACAAACGATAAATTTCATATCCATTTAAATAAATTATTAGATTATTTTAACCATAATTAACCATAAATTACGATCCAAGGGTAATAAATTCTGTTGTATTTGGAAGATTAGTTACAAAAAAGTAAATAATTGAAACGAAAATGAAATTGTATATTACTTAAACTCTAAAATAATATACTAATATGTTTTTAGCCACTCGATATACAAAGGATAACCTACGGAGAATACATGGATAAAGGGATGGTATAAAAACTCTAATAAGGGAATAAACATAAGAATAATGTATAACACATTGGTTAGAAGGAATTACATGATGACATAAAAAAGCCGGTAAAATGAATAATCATTCAAAGTAATATAACATAAATTTGAAGTCACGTGTTCATAGAATCATAGAAATGCATTACCAATAAAAAACTGGATTTAATAATCATTCAAGTATCTTTTGAAAGGGAGGATTACATGTCAAGGATAACAACTATGACCATTACACATGGATAAAAAGTCAATGCTAATAACCCATATTGTTTCACATGACGTCTCATTAGAATAAATATTTCCAAATGAATCAAAATTATTTCTACAATTACAAATTATAACATTTTAATGAAATTATATTCCACTTAACTAATCTTAGAAAATGAATCAAACATAAACACAATGGTTACATTTGTAAGTAATTGTGTATCATATTTATGTCATAAAATATAATAAATGGGAATATTGTAAAAGTATAAATGAATGAATTGATATAAATATAAAATGGATTATTATAAGTTAAAATTGGAATATTTGAAAATATGTTATTTCAATCTGATGTGAAAAAATTTATAATTGTTTTTATGAATCTCTTGAAATAAAACATTTTATACTGACCTAATGAAAATATTATGGATCCTTGAAATAGGAAAAGGCACAATATATTATATAATTCCAGAAATAAATCTAGATAATTTTCCATGTTAAAAATAGTTATTTTTTAAAATGATGGTGGCATAAAATAGATTTTGGAGGTCACTTAAAAATAGGAAACAAATTGGGATGTTCTCATTAATCAAGTTTTTTTATCAAGAAGAATTGAGAATTGAACCTTATTAAAATATGTATGACCATGGAAAATATGGGTGAGCTGATCTAGATAAAATAGTTTGGAAAATATAAATATAATTTAGAATAAATAAAAAAATTCCATTACATTGGGGGTAAATAGAGAGAATGACTAACCCGAAGGAAAACAATATTGGTTTGGGTATAATCCCTTACCATATGCGTGCAAAGCATCTGCACTAGATCTTAATGTCATGGATAATAAAACTAAATTATTACACTAATTAATTGCAGACATTTTAATGATTTAAATTATTTTTTATAATTATATTTTGTTCAATTTTGGCCCTTAATGAGTTGTAAAAAAATATTTTCCATTCCAAACTATTTATTTCCTTGGTTTTCAAGATTAGTTCACTGGAATAATTGTATGAAATAGCCTAAAAAATAAAAATAGATATCTAGAGTTGAAGTTATATGTTCTTAATAATCATACATAATATTAAATGGTTATTTTATTCAATACACAATTTAGTTTGATGATGATTCATTAGATAAAATTAAAATGGTAACTCAATATATTAATTTTGTGGCTTCATAGTCATCGGAAACTAGATTTGTTAAACTATTTACTATAATGTTTATAAAATGGTTCCAGAGCATTAAATATTATATAATAAATATATATAATAATCTTGTATAACTATGTAAAATATGTTATTACCATCATTTATGGTGATAATGAATATTTAGAAATATTTTTCCTTGAATGAGATAAATAAACAAATAAAAGATGATGTTTACATTTTTTGATCAAAATGAGAGGGAAAATTACCACCAATATATTATGAAATCAACACAATAACAATAAATTATTTAAAATATATTGTATATATATTTTCATATTTGTATATAGAGGATATGATATGAAAATAAATGACAAGAAAATAAAATGAAATTAAAATAAAACGTATGTGGGTTTTACATCCTATAGTTTTTCTCCTTGATATCCTTAATAGAAAAAAAGGTATTTGTATTTTGATGTATCCAAAGGATCACAGATATTACGTGAGTTGTTTGGGAGTGGTTTTGTATGATATTTGATAATATCCAATGTATATGAGATGTGTGGTGAAGGGGTGGTGACAAATAGTATTTATAGTGGAGGAGAGCTGTTTGTTTATTTATTTTATTTATTAGTTTATTATTTTGGAAAAAGAAGAAATATTTATGATACCAAAAATAAATATCCTAAGGAGAAAAGGATTTTTCTAGAGTATATTTCATTTCTTAGCGATCACTCATGTACTATTTTATTTACCATATAATGTATATATACAAAAAATTATTATACTTCACTAATCACCAAAAATTTTATCTATTTTAGAAAAAAACAAAAATAATCATGATATCATGTTTAGAATTTGAATAATTAAAAATTTAAATCCATTTTATTAGAATAATTTCTATATATAATTAATTTAATTATTTATTAAAATCAACATTTCTTCTAAAAAATTACTGATTTAAATATTATATCTGATTTCATAACACTTTGACAAATAAAGTATGTTCTCACAAAATTATCTCACAATAATTTGACAACAAAATATAAAATAATGAATCTATTTTTTGGAAATAAATTTTATTGTAAATAACTATATTAATTAAAAAAATTGTAAGTAAATATTTATTCATTTTAAAAAACAACACTAATTATATTATATTTAAAGAACTAATTTACTAAAACATTGATATAATCGAATCAGGTTTTAATTTATATGAATGCCAAATTTTATTTACACCTTTATTGATGAGGTTACTATTCTATTTGATGGACTATATTCATAAGTGTCACAATACAATTCATTAGGTCAATTCTCTATTCCATTAATATATGTTCTCGTATTTCTATAAATACTCCTTATTTTATAAATTTTTCTACAACAAAATTTTTATTGTGTTATCCATTTTTTTATTTATAATATACGAAATAATTACAAGAAGGTAAATTTCATTTTAATAATTATTTGATATTATAGAGAGTTTTTCACCAAGACAGAACACTAATAGGTGACCCCATAGTTTTTTTATTAGACTAATGCAACTCCATGAAATGTTTTCTCATAGAGTGACATTCATGTTAGATGTAATAAATATGTAATTTTCTAATTAAATCCTACATTAATTTAATACTTTTTGGGTTTTATTTTTCTCTTCCACTCATGAATCTTATCTATAGGATATCTCAACACATTTTCCATTGTATCCTCCTTAATTTTCTTATCATTTCCCCCGCTATTACAAGAAATAACCTTAGTTAAATTCCTCATTTTAACTTATATTATTTATAGATATTCCATTACAATAATTTATTCATTCTACCATGAACTCTATTTTCCATGGGGTATAAGTGTTGGTTTTGTGATGATTTTTATTTTTTTATGGTTTTCCATTGTTGAAGCCATTATCATTCCAAGTTTCGATTCTAGTATTTAGGTGAATTTGTTACAAATTATTTCCACTTGAATTTAGGATTATATATTTTGAAAGTACATTTTTTTCTGTAGTAATAAAATTATAATGTTTCAAAAATCATTTTTTATTAATCTAAATCCTTGTATGAGACCCTTTCGGATATAAATTATACTTTCAAAATTTGAAATACAATGTATAAAAACTGTTATATAATTTTTTAGTATAATTTTTCCTATAATTTGGGAGATGAAATTTTTTTTAAGAGTAATGTTATGCACAATAAATTATTACTTTTGATTAAATAGATGTTTCTCTTGTTTTATACAAAAAATAATATTAATTAATCATTTGAAGGAAGGATTTATAAAAATGGTGTTTTGGTATTCAAATAACTCTTATTGTAGGATTGGGTTATTATCAAACTAATGAAAAATTGTATATATTAAAATGGTTCTGGAACAATGTTTTCCATAAAATAATTAATTTCCAATTTGGAATTTGAAAATAAATTTTTTTTTGTAGTGAATTAGAAAGATGATTTCATAGATTGGAAATCATTTAATATTTTAAAAGGATATGTAAGGGATTTATAAAATGAGTTCAAAATTAAATTTTACAACATAATTTGTATACACTTATTTTTATTGGTTTCTTATATATGATTATTATGTTATTCTTCACTAATAAAATTGGTTTTTATATTTATGTGTTGTTAGTAGTGACAATAATTTTATTATCTTTTCATCATCATTTATTTTTTGACCATTTCAATTTTATATTGCTCACCCCCATTTAAAATGTTATGGGGAAAGAGGTACTAAGGTGATAGATTTAGTATCTTCCATTCTATAATTTATTTATTACTAATTTTTGAAATCCAGTATATGTTGTGGAATCCCTAGTTATTGTACCAGAGTTGGAGTATGGGAAAAATAATATGGATTACTACATAGAATATTGGTGTATAAAAATATAAATTCCCCTCTAAATATATGTGATACATTATAATTTTTATATATATGGGGTTCACCCCATAACATTAATCTTATTGATAATGAGATTATTTTGAAGATCCTCATTGTATAATTCATTTTTTCCTTTTCTATTCATAGTTAGTGTGATACCATTATCATTATTATTTCTTATTTATTTAATTTTTATTGGTATTATGGTTCTTTTTTATTAATTTTTTTTAATTATTATGTGGTATTCTTTTCAAATATCATTCCCAAAAGTTTTATTTTTTAATGGGTTTAAAAGAACGAATTTGATTAGGTTATGATTATGTAACCAATAAATTTGTCCAATTACATGATATAATTTTATTCATTTTTAAAATGAAGATTCATATCCTTAGTAAAATGGGGTTTTGAAATGATTATTTTTCAAAATAAATTGTTCTTTGATTATTAGGATTCAAAATTTTAATTTTTTAGCTCAAAAGTGTTTATTTTTCATGTAGTTTTTCCTTTAATATTAGAAATTATAAATGTATGGAAGGTGTTTTGTTAGTATTTACATTAATAAATCAGTAATTTCTAATTTATTTCCAAACTATCATTTATTATATTTTGAAATAAATTAGTTGAATATAATAGTTTTTTATTTCTATTGGGAATGTTTTTCTCTAACCCTATCTACACAGTTATTTAAGTGTGTATATTAATTCCAATTTTATTCAGGTTCCATGTTTTTTTATCCAATGTGGGTTGTCATTTTATTAGTCTGGTTGTGTAAATTATGATAATTTTAGTGATAGTGTATTATATAGGGAATTATGAGTGATTGATTAGTTCTTTTTAATAATATTGGTACATTGATGTATCATTCATATCTACATAGATTTTAGTAATATATATTTTTGTTTTATATTGGAACATGGCTCTGTTTTACACAACTGATTTATTTTGACAATCTAGTTTCTTTATTATAATGATTATTTCTGGTTTTTCATGTTTAATTTTTTTAGTTAACTATAATGGAGATCTAATATATGTTTTCATTATTATAGATTCTTTGATGAATTGATACACATAATATTTTTGGGATTTATATCACTCCCACATTTTATCGTTACCAATCAATGTGACTTTCCACCTGGCCATGATGATGAGGAATTTGAAATAGGCACTCCAGTGAGATGAGTTTAGTGTTTTTTTCAGTTTACCATGATATGTTCATTACAATACTTTTATATTTTCTATAGTGAATTAGTATAGTTATGTTCTTATTTTTATTCTAATATTATACCCTAACATTATTCATTGATTTTGGTGTCTTCAAACAAGGATTTTGGTGATTCTTACATTGATTCTTATTAAACCGATCCATCATAAAAGGGTTTTCAATAATTTTTTCTAGAGAATAATCCATGATGTTTAACATGATATGATTTATTTTTATATTAATATGTATTCTAATTCCTTATATTGTGATGGGATTTTAATTATTTGCTTATAAAATTAAATGTCGAGTTTAAATTAGTGATTCCTTTATTATTCTCTAAGTATTAATTATCAAATAATCATTTTATAAATATATAAATTGTATTTAAATATTTAATAAAAATATTTATGATTTCGCATGAATTTAGTGCCTTACGATTTTTGGACATAAATGGTTGGATTTGAATACAGATCAATGGGATGGCCAGTCTTTGCATAAAATAGTGAATCGCTCCAAATGAAGTATGTCAACCATAAAACCCCAAATTTTTTAACATGGTTATGTAGATTTTGATATGTTGTATCACCATGATTGTGTGACTGTAAATCTAATAAAAATATTTGTTACATTATAAATCAATGTGTAGAATTATTGTGCCACATGGTATAACAGACCCATGAAAACTAGCATGATTAATTTTTCAACTACGATTATGGGGTAGATCATAATTGTGATCTATGTGATATATGGATTTGTTAGGGGCACAAACTAAATGAAATAATGTACTATAAATTTGATATTTTTATTTAGTTCCCTTAGATTATATAACTTTGGTATATATAGAATGGTTTTATAGTGTAAGGCCAAATATAATCTTTGAAGACCTTATAACCTCTACCATCGTGGGTTTTTAATTGTGTGAGTTTTAATCCGCTAAAAATATGTGTTTTTATCTATTCGTTTATACCTTGGAAAAGATTTGTGTATAGTTATTTATATACGATCTACCTAGCTTAGTTATCTCATAAAACAATATTTATGAAATGTCTTTTATGTGATGCATGTTTTTTTAATTGTAGTGATCAATTAAGGAATTATATGGTCATGTTTATATTTCGAGACATTATTTTATTGCTAATAGATTCATTTATTCTTGGGTAGGTATAATGAGAAAGGTATCACTATGGGTTACCTGGACTGTGATGTATCATAAGGGGAAACTGTTGTTTATATAGTATCGTGATGATCCATGAGAGAATTATTTTAATGAGTCATTAATGGTTGTTATCGTTCGTGAATATATAAATGTGAAACTATTTGTTACTTGATATTGAAACCTAGGAAAATTTTTCTATGCCTAGGTATGTTTTTTACACATTTCATTATTTTATATGAGGTTATGTAGTCTAACGAGGACCCATGGGTGTGTGTTATTTGATATTCTATGGTGGGATGTATCTCGGAAGGTATATTCCATATATGGTTACATGTTATGATGTGTCCTTATTATTGTATTATATATAATGATCTAGGGGTCCATGTGTGTAGTACTCTGAGATTTTTTAAAATATTTCTTTTAATGAAATTTAAAATATACGATTACAGGACCTGGAATTAAATATTATAAAAATATGAGTTTCATTAGAAAATTTTATATTATTTCACATTGATAATGTTTTCTGGTTTAGAGTCCTTATGAAATAGTCCTTAAATCATACCAAAAAAACCCTAATAAAAAATAGGTATCATTTAATTTGTATTAATTATTACATATAATATAAAACATTTAAAATAAATCATGATTACCTCCCCTGAAGACATATTATTATATTCAACATGCCCTCTTGCATTTTTCGTACACATCCTTAAATTATACATAATCATTTTGAAAAATGTGGAACCAAAAAATATATCTCAATAAGGAATATAAAATGAAGGAAACTATTTTTCCATTGGAGATAATTAAAATAAAAAAGAATAAAATCATTAAAAGATGATATTTTACATAAAATGGGAAATTTAATTCAATTAAAAAGATCAGTTATTCTAACTTTTGAAAAAAATATATTTCCTGAAAAAATGATTGAACGAATAGATAATACCTATTAATAAATTGGGACATCTGAAGTGGCACGGACCCCTCCGGTCCATTCATTTGGTGAAATTGATGTGGTCAACACGACGCGCATTATAATGATAATTTTTAATAATAATGATAACGTAAAAGTATGTTAAATAATAATGATGATGACATAAATTGTGTGATTAATTAAACTAAAAAGAGAATAAGCATGATAAAATAATTTAATGGGTGTTATTATTATTAATGATGTGAAGTGGGAAGGTGTGTGACCCATTAGACATTGATAAATGAAACATGCAATTTATTATTAATTGAGTAATTGTTGAAATTAAATTTGAATAATAATTGTTTCCAATGCTTTCGTCGGGGTGTGTGCATCCATCTGTGGAGGATGCGCTGCCTGTTGCCTCGCATTCCCGCTTTCCAAAGGCGGGCGGCATTATTTCTTTATTCAGGGACGTCTGCTCCTTGATCGAAACAGGATGATGGGATATCGGTTCTTCCTTCTATGGATTCCTCCTCAGAACTCGTCACTTATTCCGAGTCTCCCTCATAGATTTAATATGTTGTTTGTGAAACACTTCCCAGTGCCATGTTTCCATGGACGCCGGTTAATTACACTGCTTCTGTCGGGACATTCCAAAGGGTCCGGTCAGGGCATTAACCTTCAGTAGGGGGAGTAGTCATGTTGAGGCATCAGTAGAGTGTCTGGATACCAGGGACCTGGCATGTCTGTCTATTATCCCTGGTCACAGGGCTTCTCGAGGGCGTGGAAGCACGAGGCATCCCACATCGATCGTGGGGAACTATATGTTGTAGACGCATATCTGAGGTTTTCCTCAGCTTCCCATGTTCAACATAGGGTACATCGCGAGTTTAACGTCCAGCGAAGACAGATTATCCCGATCGGTGCATTTGATAGAATAGATCGGATTGAGGGATTTCTCTTGAAGGGGAGCCAATACCAGGACCAGCCCATGGGCGACTATGAAGAGGAGCGTACCGACATGGTCTCACCGGGATATGCTGGTCCGGACGAGAATTAGGGTGGATGATGGATGAACGAATGAAGTGGAGGGGGGAATGGAAGGGAACCATTGCAAGGGAGACGGTGAAGTTGGGATTGAGCCTTGAAGAAGATTCCTACGTATCCCCGTGGCAGAGAATCAAAGTCCGCATAGTTTGGGATGGTGCCGGTGAACCGGCATGAGGGTGGACCTTGGTCCGATGGGCATCATCAGCAAACTGGCGTGAACGGGGAGGACAAGGAGGGTCCTAGTGGTGGTTGTCTTGGACCTCATGGAGGATTCCTACGTACCATGTCGTGACATGGATCAAAGACCACGTAGTTCAGAGGGGATTTTTCGGCGAACCGGCATGAAGATGGACCTTGGCCCGATGGATGTCTTCAGCGAACCAACATGAAGGTAGACCTTGGTCTGATGGATGTCGTCAGGGAACCAACATGAAGGTGGACCTTGGTCTGATGGATGTCGTCAGCGAACTGACGTGAAGGTGGACCTTGGTCCGATGAGGGATGGGCTTGAAAATCAGGGCGACTTCCTACGTACCATGCATTGACATGGATCAAAGACCTCGTAGATCAAAGGGTTTCATCGGTGAACCGACGTGAAAGTATACCCGTGGGTCCACTAGTGGTGGGCTTGAACCTCAGGAAGGTTTCCTACGTACCATGCCTTGACATGGATCAAATTCCTCATAGTTCAGAGGGTTGGTGGAATACAGTTTAACGTCATGCGGGACGGTAGTGAACCCTGACTGAATAAACGACGGGTGGTGGGCTTGAACCTCGTGGAGGCTTCCTACGTACCATGCCTTGGCAAGGATCAAATTTCTCATAGTTCGGAATGGTGGTGGATGTCGGCGAACCGGTATAAATGAGGGAACTTGGTCTGATGGGAGATGGGCTTGAACCTTTGGGAGGGTTCCAACATACCATGCCTTGGCATGGATCAAAGTTCTCGTAGTTCATGGTGTGACAACGTCTTTCCATCGGATTGGAATGTAGTTTAACGTCGTGATAGATTCTAGTAGAACTCGACGTGAATTGGATAATGGGTGGTCATGAACCTCGTGGAGGCTTCCTACATACCATTCTTTGACATGGATCAAAGACCTCATAGTTAAAATTGAAAATGGGAGGGGTCTTGGCACACCGACAAGGAGACGGTCTGGGCCAATGATTGTTGGGCTTGAACCTCAGGGAGGCTTCCTACGTACCATGCCTTGACACATATCAACATCCTCGTAGATCAGGTTAGGCGGGTCACAACGGCTTGCAGTCGGAGCGGAATGCAGTTTATCGTCATGCTGGACGGGGATGGGACCCGACGTGAAGAAATGACGTGTAGGATTGAACCACGTGGAGGAATCCTACGTACCATGCCTTGACATGGATCAAATACCTCGTAGTTAAAATGGGTGTGCAGTTTAATATCATGCTGGACGGGGGCATATAGTTTAACGTCATGCTGGACGAGGGCATGCAGTTTAACGTCATGTTGGATGAGGGCATGCAGTTTAACGTCATGCTGGATGAGGGCGTCATGGCCAATGCCAACTCTAAGCCCACGTGAGTGAAGCTCGGTGTGAGAAACAAGAGGTAGTAGGGACCTTACAATCACGTCGTGAAGGGTGCGTCCGTGAGAAGCGATGAGGGGCTTATGCGTTAGGCGGCCCATGGTGCTGGGACTTAGTCCAGGATGGAGGCCCATGGTGTGACAGAATGCAGCGAAAGAGGGATTTGGGACCAATGATGGGAGGTGCCTCGTTCCCTATCACTCCCTCCACTAACCTTGGTAGTGGGGAAGTACGGAGATGCAGGGGTGCAACCATCCATTAGGGAACTATGGTCGCCCTTCTCCTAAGAACATACGCCACTCCAGTAAGGAGGATATCATCCCTTGTGGATGGGTTATTCCTCTCCTGTGGAGACGAGTGGCTTAAAAAATGTTCGAGTTGGGGGGAACCTTTGTGAGAGGCACAAGTTTGGGTCACAATTTAATGTCATGTGTTGAGGACGTGGTGCTTGGCAGTTTAACGTCCTGCAGTTCGGACGAGGTGGGTTCACTCCTCACCCCTAGGACATACATAACCGGTACCCTCTGGTCCTTGGGGGAGGGAAGGTACTGGCAAGGGCATGGTCAAGGGGGGTTGTGGAGCAAACCATAGAGGGGTCCACATTAGCATGTCTATGCGAAGAAGCAATAGTAGTTAGCGTGCCTATGAGAAGAAGCTTTAGGCGAAGCAATGCTACAAGTGGTACTGTCTGTGGGACTTTGAAATCACATCGTGCATACTTGGAGGGTCGCACGGGAAGAAGAATTTCCAAGAAAAGAAGTGTGCTTTGCGAAGTGGAGTGCCTTGGCCTTAACATGGGGCATAGGTGTGAGTGGAGGGTGCTTCGCGAAGTGTAACAGTATTCGTGGAGCACTGCCTTGTGAAGAAGAGGTGCCTCGCGAAGCAAGGTGCTACAAAGCAGTGTGCTTCGCGATGTGTAGTGATCCTGCCTTAGCATAGGGATCACTAGTATAGGTTGGGTGTTTCACAAATCATAAACACTATGCGGCTGCCCGAGATCCCTTGGGAATCCCCTTCCTTCAGGAATACCCTTGAGCTTCGCGAAGGGCATCCCTCTCGGAAGAGGGGCTCAATACGATTCAAAGCAAAAGCATCACGCGAAGTAGATGTACCTCGCAGAGCTCATGATTCCCGGGGGCAAAGGGTGCTTCACGATTTGGGAGAGGAGAATACGAAAGGTCAGATTTTCCATCTCTGGGACATAGGGGGAGCCCCGTATTTATAGGCAAGGGGTGCCGCGAAGCCGAACTCGCGCGCCGACTTAGGTGATTAGCGGCGCGCTGGCGAACGTCAAACGCGATCGCGGAGAGTTACCGCCTCCAGAACTTCGTAGCGGGCTCGCGAACGTCAAATGTGTTCACGGAGAGTTATCGCCTCCAGAGCATCGTGGTGGGCTCGTGAATGTCAAACGCGTTCGCGGAGAGTTACCACCTCCGGAGCTTTGCAAGACCGCGATGCTAGGGGTGCTTCACGGTGGGGCTTCGCGAGGTAGCGGGCCGACCGTCTTTTCTGGCCCTTCCTTTCGTGGAACATTTTGGCACCAAAAAATGCCCCCCATAAGACTTGGAGCTGAGGAGGTTGAAGGGTCAATGTCTGAGGGAAAATCGCCAAAATATTCGGTGGTTTGGGATGCGACTTCGCAGAGAGGGCCCGCAGTGCTGACCGGGGCCACATGTCCGGATGCGCCGCGATGCTCCGCATGGGTGAGGTGCGCCGCGATGCTCCGGGGTCGCCGCCTATAAATAGGGGGGTCGAATTCTTTTGTCTTCACATGACTTCTTTGTCTTTTTCTTCTCTAAACTTCGCAATGCTCCGCGTACTCCGCGACAGCCCTCCGCGAATCGAGCATCACGGCGAACCGTGTGTCTCCGACTCCGCGTCTGTGCCAAGTGAACTTATGATTGTCGGCCTAGTCTAGACTTCGCGGGTTGGTCTCATGACCGACCTTCGCGATCCAGCTCCGTGATCAAGCTTTGCGATCCGTTCTAAAAAAATTCTTTTCTGAGAGAATGAATTGAAATGGCCCATCAAGAAGCTGTATTGGGGGGTACTTGCAGATGCCGCCCGTAAGGATGATATGGCCAACCGTCCAGGCCTTCGGGAGATGATCCGAAGCCATTCAGACCACGCTTATTTGAAAGATCTTCTATCGGAGGGTCAGAAAGATTATCCGTAGTGTAAGAATTTTCCATTGTATGGCTCCGGGTTGAGGGATGACGTCTTCATCCCCGAGGTGAGTAGGGATGAACCAGATTGTTGGTTCAAGAGTACACCATGCCAACACCAATGGATTAGGGCGGCCGATTGTCACGCATGAGAGGACTTCACACCTGTCACGGCTGATTGTCTCTACAACCATGTAAATGATATTGATTTGAATCCATTACAATCGGAGACGTCCCCTCCTCTCTATCATACCATGCTGAAGGCATCTTTGTAGGATTCAATGAAGGGATGGTCTGATGAGTGGGACCTGCGCCAGGGCGGCAACTTTACTAATGACTCGGCCTGGGCCTACTGGGTAGGTGCCTCATGCGAGGAGTTTGGGGCCGAGATGGGGAGGGTGGGGTTATATGAGGCGACATGGGCCTCCCAACTCCACATTTACCAACCAAAGCAACTGATGCCATAATTGCTGAGCAGATGGTCATCCAGGACCAATACTTTTCACCTACATCACGGGGAGGTGGGCATCAGCATGTGGGATGTCCACCAGATTTCTGGGGTTCCGATCCTGTGGGCCATGTATAATGAGTTCCTCCCCGTCATGAGCGCGTGGGAGGATACAGAGCAAATGCTGCGACTGGCGTCATTGCTGATGGCATTCGTCCCTGGAGAGGACAAGGAGGGAGTGAGGGATGTCCACTTTAGGAGATGGTTAAAGTGCTTCCTGAATTTCCCAGTGAATTGAGAGTTCCCTCTGAGGCCTAAAACTTGTCCGAGGGTGGCCCAATGAGGTAAGGAGAACTCATATTGGCGGGTCTTGGAGGACAACCAATGGAAGACTTCGGGTTTCAGTGTCAGCACTGAACACCAGCCGATATTCAGGCTGGCAGCATTCATCGAGGCTCTCATCTGCGGTTGGATCCTACTAGTGAGGGATACAAGCATGGGGGGTGTGGCCCACCTCGTTTGTTATGGCGTCCATGTTGGCCATGGGAAAACGGATCAATCTGGGGATTCCAATGCTCGCCAAACTGTACAGAATGTTGCAGAACATTGGCGAGGGCAAGAAGCCCCCAAGGATATGTGGGCCCTTCCACCTCTTGTATGGGAGGATCGTAGTGCACATCAGGAGAGTTTATGAGTATCCAAACCCTATTTCGCTGCAGGGATCAAATTTCCACCCCTCCATCCTGAATGTGGTCGGGAGATTTCCGTTCAAACCCTATTGTGTCAAATGGTATAATAGACCCATGAAAACTAGCATGATTCATTGTTCAACTACGATTGTGGGGTAGATTATAATTGTGATCTATGTGATATTTGGTTTTGTTATGCGCATAAACTAAATGAAATAATTTACTATAAATTTGATATGTTTATTTCGTTCCCTTAGATTATATAACATTGGTATATATAGAATGGTTTTATAGTGGAAGGCCAAATATAATCATTGATGACCTTATAACCTCTAACATCGTGAGTTTTTAATTGTGTGAGTTTTAATCCGCTAAAAATATGTGTTTTTATCTATTCGTTTATAACTTGGTAACGATTTGTGTATAGTTACTTATATACGATCTACCCAGCTTAGTTATCTCATAAAACAAGTTTTATAAAATGTCTCTTATGTGATGAATGTTTTTTTAATTGTAGTGATCAATTAGAGAATTATATGGTCATGTTTATATTTCGAATCATTATTTTATTTCTAATAGATTCATTTATTCTTGGGTTGGTATAATGAGAAAGGTATCACTATGGGTTACCTGGACTGTGATGTATCATAAGGGGAAACTGTTGTTTATATAGTATCGTGATGATCCATGAGATAATTATTTTAATGAGTCATTAATGGTTGTTAACGTTCGTGAATATATAAATGTGAAACTATTTGTTACTTGATATTGAAACCTAGGAAAATTTTTCTATGCCTAGGTATGTTTTTTACACATTTCATTATTTTATATGAGGTTATGTAGTCTAATGAGGACCCATGGGTGTGTTTTATATGATATTCTATGGTGGGATGTATCTCGGAAGGTATATTCCATATATGGTTACAGATTATGATGTGACCTTATTATTGTATTATATATAATGATCTAGGGGCCCATCTGTGTAGTACTCTGAGATTTTGTAAAATATTTATTTTAATGAAATTTAAAATATACGATTACAGGACCTGGAATTAAATTTTACAAAAATATGAGTTTCATTAGAAAATTGTATATTATTTCACATTGATAATGTTTTCTAGTTTAGAGTCCTTATGAATTAGTCCATAAATCATACCAAAAAACCCAAATAAAAAATAGGAATCATTAAATTTGTATTAATTATTACATATAATATAAAACATTTATCATAATTCATGATTACCACCCCTGTAGACATATCATTATATTCAACATGCCCTCTTGCATTTTTCGTACACATCCTTAAATTATACATAATCATTTTTAAAAATGTGGAACCAAAAAATATTTCTCAATAAGGAATATAAAATGAAGGAAACTATTTTTCCATTGGAGATAATTAAAACAAAAAATAATAATTTCTTTAAAAATGATATTTTACATAAAATGGGAAATTTAATTTAAATAAAAAGATCAGTTATTGTAACTTTTGAAAAAAAATTATTTCCTGAAAAAATGTATGAATGAATAGATAATACCTATTAATACATTGGGACATCTGAAGTGGCCCGGACCCCTCTGGTCCATTCATTTGGTGAAATCGATGTGGTCAACACGACGCGCATTATAATGATAATTTTTAATACTGATGATAACGTAAAAGTATGTTAAATAATAATGATGATGACATAAATTGTGTTATTAATTAAACTAAAAAGAGAATAAGCATGATAAAATTATTTAATGGGTGTTATTATTATTAATAATGTGAAGTGGGAAGGTGTGTTACCCATTAGACATTGATAAATGAAACATGCGGTTTATTATTAATTGAGTAATTGTTGAAATTAAATTTGAATAATAATTGTTTCCAACGCTTTTGCCGGGGCCCGCGCATCCGTATGTGGAGGACGCACTGCCTGTTGCCCCACATTCATGCTTTCCAAAGGCGGGGGCATTCATTCCTTATTCAGGGATGTCTGCTCCCTGATCAAAACGAGATGATGGTATATCGGTTCTTCCTTCTATGTATTAATCCTCAGAACTAGTCACCTAGTCTGGGTCTCCCTCATAGATTTAATACGTTGTTCGTGAAACTCATCCCAATTCCATGTTTCCATGGACGCCGGTTAATTACACTGCTTCTGTCGGGACATTCCAAAGGGTCCGGTCAGGGCAGTAACCTTTAGTCAGGGGAGTAGTCACGTTGAGGCATCAGTAGCATGTCTGGATACTGGGGACCTAGCATGTCTGTCTATTATCCCTGGTCATAGGGATTCTCGAGGGCGTGGAAGCCCAAGGCATCCCACATGGAGCGTGGGGAACTATATTCCATAGACGCATATCTGATGTTTTCCTTAGCTTCTCGTGTTCAACAAAGGGTACGTCGCGAGTTTAACGTCCAACGGAGACGGATCAGCCTGATCGGAGCATTGGATAGAATAGATCGGATTGAGGGATTTCTCTTGAAGGGGTTCCAATACCGGGACCAGCCCATGGGCGGCAATGAAGAGGAGCGTACGGACATGGTCTCACTGAGATATGAAGGTCCAGATGAGAATTAGGGTGGATGATGAATGAAAGAATGAAGTGGAGGGGGAATGGAAAGGAACCATTGCAAGGGAGAAGGTGAAGTTGGGCTTGAGCCTTGAAGAGGATTCCTACGTATCCCCGTGGCAGAGAATCAAACTCCACGTAGTTCGGGATGGTTCTAGTGAACTGGCATGATGGTGGACCTTGGTCCGATGGGCATCATCAGCAAACTGGCGTGAACGGGGAGGACTAGGAGGGTCCTAGTGGTGGTGAGCTTGGACCTTGTGGAGGATTCCTACGTACCATGTCATGACATGGATCAAAGACCACGTAGTTCAGAGGGGCTTTGTCCGCGAACCGACGTGAAGGTGGAACTTGGCCCGATGGATGTCTTCAACGAACCAACGTGAAGGTAGACCTTGGTCCTATGGATGTCGTCAGGGAACCAACGTGAAGGTGGACCTTGGTCCGATGGATGTCATCAGCAAACTGACGTGAAGGTGGACCTTGGTCCGATGAGGGATGGGCTTGAACCTCAGGACAGCTTCCTACGTACCATGCCTTGACATGGATCAAAGACCTCATAGTTCAAAGGGTTTCATCGGTGAATCGACGTGAATGTATACCCGTGGGTCCACTAGTGGTGGGCTTGAACCTCGGGAAGGTTTCCTACGTACCATGCCTTGACATGGATCAAAGTCCTCGTAGTTCAGAGGGTTGATGGAATACAGTTTAACGTCATGCGGGACTGTAGCGAACCCTGACTGAATAAATGACGGGTGGTGGGCTTGAACCTCGTGGATGCTTCCTACATACCATGCCTTGGCATGGATCAATGTTCTCGTAGTTCGGAATGGAGGTGGATGTCGGCGAACCAGCGTAAATGAGGGACCTTGGTCCGATGGGATATGGGCCTGAACCTCTGGGAGGATTTTTACGTACCATGCCTTGGCATGGATCAAAGTTCTCGTAGTTCGTGGTGTGACAATTACTTGTCGTCGGATTGGAATGTGGTTTAACTTCATGCTAGATTCAAGTAGAACTCAACGTGAATTGGATAATTGGTGGGCATGAACCTCGTAGAGGCTTCCTACACACCATGCCTTGACATGGATCAAAGACCTCTTAGTTCAAATTGAAAATGATAGGGGGATTGGCACACCAACAAAGAGATGGTCTGGGCCAATGATTATTGGGATTGAACCTCAGGGAGGCTTCCTACGTACCATTCCATGACATGGATCAAAATCCCTGTAGATCAGGTTGGGTGAGTCACAACGGCTTGCCGTCAGATCGGAATGCAGTTTAACGTCATGCTGGATGGGTATGGTACCCGACGTGAAGAAATGACGGGTAGGCTTGAACCTCGTGGAGGCTTCCTACATACCATGCCTTGACATGGATCAAAGACCTTGTAGTTCAAATGGGTGTGCAGTTTATTGTCATGCTGGACGGGGGAATACAGTTTAACGTCATGCTGGATGAGGGCATGTAGTTTAACGTCATGTTGTGTGAGGGCATGCAGTTTAACGTCCTGCTGGATGAGGGCATCATGGCCAATGTCAACTCTAAGCCCACATTAGTCATGCTCGGTGTGAGAAACAAGAGGCAGTAGGGACCTGACGATCACGTCGCGAAGGGTGTGTCCGTGAGAAGCGATGACGAGCTAATGCGTTAGGCGGCCCATGGTGTTGGGACATACTCCAGGATGGAGGCCCATGGTGTGACAGAACACAGCGAAAGAGGGATTTGGGACTAATGATGGGAGGTTCCTCGTTCCCTATCACTCCCTCCACTGACCTTGGTAGTGGGGAAGTACGGAGATGCATGGGTGCAGCCATCCGTTGCGGAACTAGGGTCGCCCTTCTCCTAAGAACGTACGCCACTCCAGTAAGGAGGATATCATCCCTTGTGGATGGGTGATTCCACTCCTGTGGAGACGATTGACGTAAAAAATGTTCGAGTTGAGGGGACCCTTTGCGAGAGGCATGAGGTTGGGTCACAATTTAACGTCATGTGTTGAGGACATGGTGCTTGGTAGTTTAACGTCCTGCAGCTCGGACGAGGTGGGTTCACTCCTCACCCCTAGGACATACATAACCAGTACCATCTGGTCCTTGGGGGAGGGAAGGTACTGGAAAGGCCATGGTCAAAGGGGTTTTGGAGAGAACCATAGAGGGGTCCACGTTAGCGTGGCTATGAGAAGAAGCAATTGCAGTTAGTGAACCTATGCGAAGAAGCTTTAGGCAAAGAAACGCTACAAATGGTATTGTCTGTGGGACTTTGAAATCAAAGTGTGCATACTTGGAGGGTCTCACGGGAAGAAGAATTTCCAAAAAAAGGAGTGTGATTCGCGAAGCAGAGTGCCTTGGCCTTAGCATGGGGAATAGGTGTGAGTGGAGGGTTCTTCATGAAGTGTAACAGTATTCGTGGAGCACTGCCTCATGAAGAAGAGGTGCCTCGCAAAGCAAGGTGCTACAAAGAAGTGTGCTTCGCGATGTGTAGCGATCCTGCCTTAGCATAGGGTTCACTATTACAGGTTGGGTGTTTCGCAAAGCATAAATTCTCTGCGGCTGCCCGGGTTCCCTTGGGAATCCCCTTCCTTCGCGAATGCCCTTGAGCTTCACGAAGGGAATCCCTCTCGGAAGAGGGGCTCAAAACGAGACAAAGCAATGGAGTAACACGATGTAGAAGTACCTCGCGGAGCTCATGATTCCCGGGGGCAAAGGGTGCTTCACGATTTGGGAGAGGAGAAGCCGAAAGGTCAGATTTTCCATCTCTGGGACTTAGGGGGAGCCCTGTATTTATAGGAAAGGGGCACCGCGAAGCTGAACTCATGCGCCGACTTAGGTGCTTCGCGACACGCTGGCGAATGTCAAACGCGATCGCGGAGAGTTACCGCCTCCAGAACTTCGCGGCAGGCTCGTGAACGTCAAATGCGTTCATGGAGAGTTACCGCCTCCAGAGCTTCATGGTGGGCTTGCGAAAGTCAAACGCATTCGCGGAGAGTTACCACCTTCGGAGCTTTGTGAGACCGCGATGCTCGGGGTTCTTCACGGCGGGGATTCGTGAGGCAGCGGGCCGTCCTTCTTTTCTGTCCCTTCCTTTCATGAAAAATTTTGGCGCCAACAAATGCCCCCCCTCAGACTTGGAGCCGAGGAGGGTGAAGTGTCGATGTCTGAGGGAAAATAGCCAAAATTTTTGGCGGTTTGCGATGAAACTTCGCGAAAAAGGGCCGTAGTGCTGACCAGGGCCATGTGTCCGGATGCGCCACGATGCTCTGCATCTGTGAGGTGCGCCGCGATGCTCTGGGGTCGCCACCTATAAATAGGGGGTCGACTTCTTTTGTCTTCACGCAACTTCCTTTTCTTTTTGTGCTCTCGACTTCGCGAAGCTCCGCGTACTCCGTGACAGCCCTCCGTGAATCGAGCATCACGGCGAACTGCGGGTCTCCGACTCCGCGTCTGTGCTAAGCGAACTTCTGATTGTCGGCCTAGGTAAGACTTCACGGCTTGGTCTCGCGACCGACCTTCATGATATGGCTCTACGATCAAGCTTCGCGATCCGTTCTAAAAAAATTCTTTTCTGAGGGCATGAATCCAAATGGCCCATCAAGAAGCTGTATTGGGGGTACTTGAAGATGTCGCCCGTCGGGATGATATGGCCAACCGTCCAGGCCTTGGGGAGATGATCTGAAGCCATTCAGACCACACTTATTTGACAGATCTGCTATCGGAGGGTCAGAAAGATTATCCGTAGTGTAAGAAGCTTCAATTGTACGGCTTCTGGTTGAGGGATGACTTCTGCATCCCCGAGGTGAGTAGGGACGAACCGGATTGTTGGTTCAGGAGTACACCATGCCAACACCAATGGTTCAGGGCGGCTGATGGCCACGCATGAGAGGACTTCACACCCGTCACCGCCGATTGTCTCTACAACCATGTAAACGATATTGATGGGAAGCCATTGCAACTGGAGACGTCCCCTCCTCTCTATCGTACCATGCTAAAGGTGGCTTTGCAGGATTCGAAGAAGGGATGGTCCAATGAGTGGGACATGCGCCAGGGCGGCAACTTTACTGATGACTGGGCCTGGGCCTACTTGGTCGGTGCCTCATGCGAGGAGTTTGGGGCCGAGATGAGGAGGGTGGGGTTATATGAGGCGGCATGGGCCTCCCAATTCCACATTTACCAACCAAAGCAACTGATGCCATAATTGATGAGCATATGGTCATCCCGGAACAATACTTTTCACCTACATCATGGGGAGGTGGGCATCAGCCTGTGGGATGTCCACCAGATTTCTGGGGTTCCGATCCTGGGGGCCATGTATGATGAGTTCCTCCCTGTCATGAGTGCGTGGGAGGATGCAGAACAAATACTACGACTGTTGTCAGTGCTGATGGCATCCGTCCCTGGAGAGGACAAGGAGTCAGTGAGGGATGTCCACTTTAGGAGATGGTTCAACTGCTTCCTGAATTTCTTAGTGAATCGAGAGTTCCATCTGAGGCCTCAAACTTTTCCGAGGGCGGCCCAATGAGGTAAGGGGCACTCGTATTGGCGGGTCATGGAGGAAAGCCAATGGAAGACTTGGGGTTTCAGTTTCAGCACTAAACAACAGCTGATAGTCAGGTTGGCGGCATTCATCGCGGCTCTCATCTGTGGTTGGATCCTACCGATGAGGGATAAAAGCATGGGGGTGTGGCCCAGCTCGTCTATTATGGAATCCATGTTGGCCATGGGGCAACGGATCAATCTGGGGATTCCAATGCTCGCCAAACTGTACAGAATGTTGCGGCACATTGGCGAGGGAAAGAAGCCGCCAAGGATATGTGGGCCCTTCCACCTCATATATGGGAGGATCACAGTGCACATCAGGGGGATTTATGAGTATCCAAACCCTATTTTGCCGTCGGGATCAAATTTACGCCCCTCCATCCTAAATACGGTCAGGAGCATTCAGTTCAAACTAGTCATGCCGATGGTGTTGAATCGGGTGTGGAGGGCGGATGGGTTTAATTTCCTCCCCTTCCCATTGCCAACGGGGATACTTACTGATGACGGCCGGGAAACGAAAGAACATCGGGCTTACCTCCTGCCCTTTTGAGGTGGAGTTTTGGTGGCAAGAGTAGATCGTGAGACCCTCTGCGAACCATACACCCCACATCGATTTGCAAGGTAGTTCTGGTGCCTCCAGCGGCTGACCCCGCAGGTCTACTGGGAGGTGTGCCACGAGGATCACCCATGTGTGATGAGGCAGCTGTGGCTCATGTTCACATGGGAAGATGGGAATATTTGAATTGCATTTCCTCCATCCACCGCCGCCTTTGGATTGGTGATGGAGTATGCCATTAGTTGGGAGGCTACTTACCCAGGGGAGATACTGAAGCAGCCGACTATTCGGGTCGGTGATGGCGGACCTCCTCTATCTTGAGGTCGGGGTTGGAGGGCAGCTAGGGCCCCTCGCGGTGGCGGGGCTGCCATGGCGGCGAGACCCACACCATCCGAGGGTGCGGCAACAGCAGCGGATCCGGTGATTCCGGAAGAGCAGGGCCATCTGGTGGGGCAGCCACCGAGGGGATTTCGTAGGATATCCACTCAAGCTCTGGGGAAGTGCCTGCGTCATATCGACGTGACAGAGGATACCATCTTCCCGGAAGCCTGGGGCATTTGGGATGTCAATCGGAAATTCCTCAGCCCACCCGAGATTTGGTCCCACCAGAATCGCCTCGGGATGGAATTACTGGGCATAGTCCCAGTCTGGGCTGGATTCATGGCATATCCGGCAGAGGCAGAGCAATTCCTAGACGAGCTGGAGGATTATGTCCACTCCAGTGGTGTCCCTCTCCCAATGACAGACTGGGTGAGGGTACTGTTGAATCAAATGGTCCCCCACATTTATCGGTTGCCGATCTGAGGGAGTGCTTCCCCCTGCTAGAAGAATCAGAGGACTCCTCTCGGGAGTATGAGGCTGGAGGAGGGAGCACGTTGGAGGAGGGCGACGTCGGAGATCAGGGCTCAGATTCCGACGATTTCGCAGAGGCTCTCGAGGTTTCATTCCGAACCTTATGGTCCGTTCTCGGGCCACTATGGACTTCTCACCGATGTTTGAGCCATGTAGGAGGAACTTGTTCGCAAGCCTCGTTCTCGCCCCTCGGCGGGTGATGATGCGGGACCTTTAGAACCCACGCCTATGGCTGCGTTTAGTTCTACGTCTGGTGGGACCAGAGCACCCGAGGTGGCTCTTCCGGAATCTCCGGACCTTCCAACAGTATACGGAGGGCCTCGCCTCGGGGTCCCGTCAGTACCGGCTCAAGAGCAGTGCTAGGAGGTCTATCTACGCAAGTTTCCTCTACCGGTTTTCTCGTCGTCACATGTAGAATATGCCAAATAACGTTTATGTCCCTATCTGTCGTACAGTTCTCTGACTGGTGTGGGATAATGTGGAAAGACTAGTCGGGATGTCTGGTGGCGTGCCTCCTAGGGGCATTCCGGTGATGGTGGTGATAGTCCCCCCATCTCCTCAAGCTGCAACACACATCATCACTGGTGGGACCACCAGCAGGGTCGTGCTCGAAGTCATCGAGGTGGACTCCGATGAAGAGGATCAACCGGCCAGTCCAAGTCCTGTCATGCCTGCTTCAGCGCGGGATGTCATACTAGATTCAACAACAGATGTAGACCCTGTCGGGGATTTCTTGCGGGTGTATCCCACGTACGAGCCTACCAATCACGCATACTGGGACCAAACGACCTCCGACGAGGAAGACAACAACATAGTCCGTCGCCGGTCATGGAAGCTAATTACGCGCTTCATCAAGGACACCCCCCAAGTGCAATGGCTGGCCGAAATGGACAGACTCTGCTTGCGGATGTGCGAACTGTGCGCTGGGGGAGTGGATGCCCAACGTCCTCACACACTCATTAGAGATCTTATGGCTGAGACGATCTGGGAGCATGATCGTGGGCTCAGTGTAGGCTGGCAGCGGAGGAAGGAGACCAACATCAAGAAGCTCCAGGAGGCTGAAGGTGAGGTCCAACAGATGCAGACCCGGGAAGATGAGCTTTCAGTCTCTCTTAATGCACAATCTGAGCTGATCTCACGGTTGAAGGCCCAGCTGGTAGAGGCAGAAGAGCATATGAGGCAGGCCTCTGGAAATATGGTTGTCGTTCAAGCTAGAATAGAGAGGGCCAAAGCCAAGGATGACGAACTGCGCCCCCCCCCCCCCCACTGCTGAGGATGAGCGGGAGCTGAGTCAGCGGTAGTAAGCCTTGGACGCCACAAGACAACGAGTGGCAGAGCTACAACACTCTTTTCACGAGGTCAACCCGTCCATGGGGGGAGTCAACCCCCAGGTATTGTATCAAACCAAAAAACTTTTATTGTTACTTTCGTGGTTCAATTTTTCATTTCTTTGTTTTGAATGCCGTAGTGCGCACGATTTCCACTATTTGAATCACCTCGTTACATCCCTACAATGTTTGCAGGACATTCGGCAATAATTCCCCAAGCCCACGTGGGTCGAGCCCGATGTGAGAAACAAGAGATATTTGTCTTCTATTCCCACCTAACATAGGAGTGGAGAACATGCTCCAGGCATCCGGGATTCGGATTACCTATCCGGATTTCCGAAATATTGGAGAGGCTTGACCGGAGAAGGAACTTTTCCGAACATCTGAATTACCATTTCTTCAGCGTGCTCTTATGCATGAATGGTGTAACACTAGGGGCACTGAAATTGGTCCAAACATATTTAAATGGGAAGTGTGAATCACGACACCCAAGATTCGGAACACTGTGGAGATGGCATGACAATAAGGGACAACTGTTAACCATGGGGGAGAAGCGGTATCCTTACTGCGTTAGCCTGAAATGGGGACAAAAAATGAGGGTCGACCGTTTACCATGTTCGAAACACGAAACCGTGTCACAAATGTTGTCGGTCAATCTCTCGGGACGTTGGCCCAGGACAGTAGGCAGACCCTAGGTCAAGCATCTATACTGTTAGGGGGTCCTTCCAAACATTACCAGTCTTTCGGGACGTTGGCCCAGGACGGTAGGTGAGCCGATGTGGCATGAGACCAGGCCGTTAGTGGGTTCCTTTAGACATTAAATGGGACGAGGGTCTGAATAAGGGGCACACAAAGCGTGGAATATGTAATGATGGTTTGTCCGAACAGAATCCAACACTCATGTAATTACATAACCGTGGTGGGAGTACACCATATGGGCACATTGGTCTGATCATGGATCATTCCTTCTTTGGGACAGGGCCTCCCCAGAGAGGGGGCATGCCGGTTCCCAATGGGATCATGGGTCATCCTGAACTTGTTCATGGAAAAAGTGTTGCTACATAATTCCCCCCGAGTGGTCAGGCAAGAGGGCTGGAAATGGGGAGGAACATGATTTTGCGATTCCTGGGGATGGACCCTAGGTGAAATGCCTGGGTGTCCCTACGTATCACATAAGGATGGGAATCAAGCCATACATAGTTCTGGGGATGCAGTTTAACGTCACGAGGGATGAGGATACACGGACTCCAGTAGTGTTACGTCATACGATAGGACGTGGAAAAAAAGGGAAGATCTCAGGGAACGTGTGCTGCGGTAGATATGAAACCGACGTGAATGAGGACATGGAGTCCAAATCACACCACGTACTCCTGGATGAAACTCTTCAGGTCGAGGGACCAAGAGTGAGGATTAGGCTAGGCCCGAAGTAGAGTGGTTGGGCGTTCCTACGTACCCCATACAGATGGGAATCAAGACTTAAATAGTTCTGGGAGCGTAGTTTAACATCATGTGGGACGATGGGAAGCCTGACCATGTTGGTACACATCCCGCCAGAACTACTAAGCCCACGTGAGTCGTGCTCGGTGTGGGAAACAAGAAGTAGGGGTTGGAATTTCCCGACACAAAAAGGGGCAGGTTAGGGCAAAGGGACTCTCGGTGAATACCGACCCAATGAAACTAACACGTTCATTTAGAGCTCTTATATGTGTGAGGAGAAAGAACAGGGTATGATGGAATTCCACTTGAACATGAGGAAGTGGAAATGTCTGAATCATGGTGCTCGAGATTCAGATCACGATGATGGAGGCATTATGATGGAGGATAACTGTTGACTGTGGGGGAAACCTAGCATCCATATCGCGTTAGTCTAGAATGGGGACAAACAAATGAGGGTTGATCGTTGACCATGTTTGATACACGGGACCATGTCACAAATGTTGTCAGATATCCATGGGGACGTAGGCCCTAAATGATTGGAGGGCCCTTAGGTCCATCATTCATGGAGAGCCCTTAAGCCTAGTATCCATGTCGTCCGAGGGTCCTTTTGGATGTGGAAGAGGATGAGGATCCAAATAGAGAGTTCACGAGGCTTGGTTATGGAATGAAGGGAATGTCCGTATGAAAATCCCACACTTCGGGCTCATTGTCGAAACACATCTGAATACGACAACGAGACGTATTAGATAGGGGGAGAATATTCCTTTCCCATAGGAGGATCTTAGTTTAGGGTCGTAGAATTCGGACCATGGATGAGAGGAGACATAAGAGACACAAGGTGGAGTAAATCAAACACCTGGCGAGAATGAGGACGTAATCTCGCACACGCACAACCCCCTTGGGAGAGTTTTTAGGTGAAGGGACCAAAAACGAAAGTTAGGCTGGGCCCACAGGGAAGTGCCTGTGCGCTCCTACGTATCTCATAATGATGAGAATCGAGCCTCACATAGTTCTTAATGGTGACATGGTAAGGTACCAGTTCCATGGAAAAAGGGGAACGCAGGCGTGGCCCTTGCACTAAAAGAAGCGGAATTTGATAAATCTTGTTTGCTCTTTAAGGTGAGTGGTTTTTTTTGTGAAGCGATAGACCTACAGTAGTAAGCTGTGGTGTCGCTAGGATCAAGCCATGAAAGGCATTGAAAAATGGCATGGCACATGACCAATACCCAACATGATGTCCTCTATAATGAGGTCACCACAATGCAGTGCCATTTTTCATCATGCGGCCAGGACGATAATGTCACAATTTAGGGTCGAATGATAGGACCAAGCATGCATTTTATCGTTATGCAGCATAGACGTAGCAGAGACGATGCTAGGCGGGGAACGTTCGTAGTGTTATAAAGACACAATTGATGGAGACATGATCCCACATCACATTATACGCCAATTGGAGGGGGAAACCTTAGGTCGAGGGGCCTATATAGAGGTAAGAGGTGAAACAGGGGGAGAGACTGGCTCCCTAAATGGGTTGTACCCGAAGACAGGGCGTCCGGGCGGTGCTACATATCCCATGTGGATGGGAAACAAACTGAACGTAGTTCTGAAGGGTGTCTTTTAATGTCATGCGGGACAAGGAATACGTGGGCTAACTCTTAGAACAGGGGTGCACGTGGTGCAGCTATTGCAAACCCGACGTGAATGAGGACATAATACGGCACTATGCCACACAGTCCCATAGTCGGGGTCCCGATGGCAGGACCAGAGAGGAAAATTAGTTGAACTCATGCTGGACCCAATGACAGGGTGTCTGGGAAGTCCAACGTATCCCATGAGGGTGGGAATCAAGCATAACGTAGTTCTGGATGGATCTTAGTTTATGGTCTTAGAGCTCGGACCATGAATGGTAAAAACCTCCCAGGTTAGCGCAGATGGCAATCCGATCCCTAAGTCCACGTGAGTTAAAATCGGTGTGGGAAACAAGGGGGGAAATCCTCATCGCAATACTTGGGGCATCCATCAGAAGGGAGTCAGCAGAGAGCCACGAAGGACACCATTGTCGCAGTTTGTTTCCCCAACGCGCAGACGTGCACGGAGGAAAAGTATTGAGAGTTCCAATACTCTACTTGGACACGATAAAGTGATGAAGGGTGTGAATTGTGTAGCTGACATTTTGGGCTTAATGTATTGGTGTGGCGATAGAGGAAAACTATTAACCATGGTGGAAACGCAGCGTCCACGTAGCATTAGCCTGAGGTGGGAACAACAAACGAGCATCAAACATTGACCATATTCGCAACGCGGGATTTTATTGATTTGTTGTCTGAAACCCTCATGGGCGTTGGCCCATAACGGTAGGAGAGCCCTTGGGCATAATATCCAGGCCTTTCTTGGTGGTCTCTCCGGGTGTGATAGATGATGGAAGCCCTGATGCAAGGATACACAATGCCTGGAAAGTGGGAGCAGACGTGTCCAAGTAGAGCTTGACATTCCAGGTAATAAACCAGAGTTTTCTTAGGCACATTGGTGACCCGCCGAAAAGGGATCAATGGAACAGCTCAGGAGGGAGAGGTACATGGCGTGGTCATTACAAGACTGACGTGAATGAGGACATAATCCCAAACCACACCATATAATCCTCTCATGGAGGAAGGGTAGACCAAGGGGCCAAGGTGGGATGACGATTCCCAAGAGATGGGGCTGGACCCGAATCATAGACATTCAGATGGTCCTACGTATCCCATGTGGATCGGAATCAATCCACACATAGTTCTCCAGATGTAGTTTAACATCATACGGGATGAGGGGAGGGTAATATACGTCCAAACAAGGTAGGTGTATGGTATAGCGAATAAACCGACTTGAATGAGAAAATATTCTCATGCCACACCATACACTCTTATAAGAGAAGACCTGGGTCGGGGCCCGAAAAGGCCAAGGGGCCAAATGGTTAGGCATTGGTCAAGAAGGCCTGACCTTCTTGCAGTTTAACGTCTTGCTGTGAGGACGGGGGTCGAGGCCCGAAAAGGCCAAGGGGCCTGAGGCTGGGCCTCGTAAGGGATGGCGCACGACATGGTACATGATCCCTACGTAAATGAGGACATTGTCCCACACCACATTGTACACCCCTAGTAAGAGGATGGGCGTAGGGGGCCGAGAAGGCCAGGGGCCCTAAGGTCAGGAATCAGTCAAGAAGGCCTGACTGGTTTGCAGTTTAACATCTTACATGAGGACGGGGTCCGAGGACCCGAGGAGGCCAAGGGGCCTGACGCTGGGCCTCGTAAGGGAAGGCGTACGACCTGGTACCTGATCCCTACATAAATGAGGACATAGTCTCACACCACACCGTACACCCCTATAAGAGAATCGGGGCCATGAGCCCAACCACTAGCACCACCCAGTGGGAAGTTTGTCACTTCGGGATGGGGTAGAACGAATCACTGCACTCGATGATTGGGACATCTCGCGGTGGACCCGAAGATCCAGGACACTATTGACCATGTTCGAAACACAGTGTTCCTATGGTGACTTGATAAGGGAGCAACAAATGAGCATCGACCGTTGACCAAATTCACAACGTGGGACTTGTATCGTCTTGTTGCTTGAAAACTGTCAAGGGCATTGGCCCGTATCGGTATGAGAGCCCTTGGGTGTAGTATCTGGGCCGTTCTTGGGGGTCCCTACAGGTGTGAAAAATGATGGAATCCCAGTCAAGGAGTGGGTGAAGCTTAGCTGTATCCATCCAAAAAATGGGCGAACGTCTCCAAGGGGGATGTGCAGCCGGGTCGAGGCTTGCTCGACGTGATTTGGGGAAAAAGTGTGCACCCTGTCATATGTCTTGACCCGAGGGGAAGATTTTGGCTTTCAGGCTGGGCCAACGGAAGAAATTCCCAGGTGTTCCTACGTATCCCATTAGGATGGAAATCAATCCACACGTAGTTGTTGAAGGCCATGCAGTATAGCGTCATGCGGTGAGGACATGGGAGGATAGAAGAACGGGAGTCGGAACATGGTGCGACCCTTACAATCCTTGTGTGAGTGGGGTTGTATGAGCGGGCTAAGAAATCCTACTCCCTACTACACAAAGATCCTCCAAGTAAACTATTCCCAGGTGGATAGTGGAAGAGAAAAGCTTGGGGTTGGGCTCAAGAAGAGGCATCCGAGCGTTCCTACGTATCCCATCAAGATGGGAATCAAGCCACACGTAGTTCTTGAGATGCAGTTTAGCGTCATGCGGGACGAGGATGCATCTCATTTGGGGATATGTATGGTATGGCTAGTAATCCGACGTGAATGAGGACGAAATCCCACACCATACCATACAATCCCTCAAGAGGGTAAGTCGGGGATAACCAAGGGGCCTAAGTCCGGACCGCGGTCAGGGAGACCTGACCAGCTTGTGGTTTAACGTCTCGCGGTGAAGACGGGGGCCGTGGCCCTGAGGAGGCTGAGGGGCCTGAGGCTGAGCATCGGTCAGGAAGGACTGACTGGTTTGCAGCTTAATGTCTTGCAGTAAGGACTTAGGGGGATCTTAGATGAAGGTCATAGAACTCGGACCAGTTTGCAGTTTATTATCTTGCAGGATGAAGATTCAGTTTAAGGTCATGCAGGACCATTCAGTTTAAGGTTGTGTTCGACCATAACATGCAGTTTAAGGTCATGTGGGACCCTACCATGCAGTTTAAGGTCATGTAAGTCCAAGATGCAGTTTAAGGTCATGCAGGAGCAAGATGCAGTTTAAGGTCATGCATGACCTTTTTGCCCAAGTCAAAGTATCGCTTGAGGAACTTGGAATTGGTGGGAGGAGTTATGCGCTCTCCATACGTGGTAATCAAGGAGTATGCTCCATTGGGGTAAACCTTATGGATGATATAAGGCCCTTCCCATTTGGGTTCTAACTTTGCCGGTTTCCTATCGGGAATCATTGGTACTCAAAGGGCCAGTACTAGGTCACCCTGTAGAAAAGAATAGAGACGAACCTTCTTTTTGAAGGCCCTCACTATCTTATCCTGATGCCTTTCCAGATTGTGCAGGGCACGAAGATGGTTCTCATCCAGTGCTTCTAATTCAGCTAGACGGATCTCGGCTACCTCATCTGATGTCCGGTGATCGTAGACTATAGGGCGTAACGATGGCAGCTGGATCTCAATGGGCAGGACGGCCTCAGCTCCATACACTAGGGAATATGGGGTCACCTGTGTAGAGTTGCGAGTTGTCATCCGGTAAGCCCAGAGGGCGTTGGGGAGCTTGTCCGGACAACATTTCATGTTCTGACCAACCATCTTCTGTAGAATGTTAGAGAGGGTTTTGTTGAACACCTCGATCTATCCGATTTCCTGCCCGTGGTAGCGAGCGGTATGGTTCGAATGGATATCGTACTTGGCGTAAAATTTCTTCAGTTCAGCCGCTCAGAAGTTGGTGCTGTTATCGGTGAGGACGGCGTGAGGGACCACAAACTAGTGGATAATATTGGATCTCACAAAGTCAGTGATGAATGGGCCTTGACCTCATTGAGTGGAACTGCCTCTGTCCACTTGGATAAGAAATCTGTAGCAGTCAGGATGAACCTACACTGGCAAGCTGTTTCCGGTGGATACTGTCCCACTACATCATGTCCCCATACCACAAATGGCCAAGAGTACTTGGTGGGGTGGAGGGGCTCCGGCGGCCGATGCATGAAGTTGGCGTGAACTTGGCATGCGTGGCATCTCTTGGCATACCCAATACAATCATGGATCATAGAGGGCCAGAAGTACCCCATCCTCTGGATTTGATGGGACAGCTTCAGCCCAGCTTGATGGGCGCCACAGGAACCGGTGTGAACCTCTTGCATAACTTGAGGAATCTCTACTCCTTGAATGCAACAGAGGAGGACTTCATCGAAGCTCCGCTTGTAGAGGATCTATTCAAGATTGGGGCCTCTCTAGAGGGTAAATTGCAGCGCGCAGTGTAGGATTCGCTCGCGCTCAGCCCAGTCATTCGGGAGGCGACCATTTTGGAGATACTTGACAAAAGGTTCCCTCCAGTCGGAAGTGGCTTCAACCACTGTGTCTGAAGAACCCGGTACCACTAACATAGAGGGTCCGGCGGTGAGATGACTTACCCGCAGACCATCATTGTCCTCTTGGGTGATGGGGTTAATGACTCTCCAATGTGCCACATGTATGATCAAATCATCTTGCTCAGGTTCTGCGAGTGACGCGGCTAAGCCAGCCAAGGCGTCTTCTTGACCGTTCTGTGACCGGGGGACATGGGTAACCTCTGGTCGATAAGAGAACTGGGCCATTAGGCGGAGGGTGTACTTCAGCAATGGTACATGCTCCGGCTTCCTGACGACGTAGTCGCCATTAACCTATTTAATTACCAGCATGGAATCTCCTTTCACATATAGATGGGGCACATGGATCTCAAGGGCCAACTCGAGACCCATGATGAGAGCCTGGTACTCTGCCTCGTTGTTCGTACAACCTTATGACAACAGGAACGAGTATGGCAGGACAGCTTGCGCCAGGTTAATGAAGACAATACCCAGGCCCACTCTGTTGAGAAAAGGATCGTTGAGCCTCCTACCGGTGGGGCTCAGGGAGGCTCCGTCGAAATGAATTTTCCAAGACGGGACAACATGATCAACTTAGAGGATCGTCTCATCAAGAACATCCAGGTACAGGGATTGATCCGTGGATGTTGGATTGGTAGCTAAAAAGTCTTCTAGCGTCTGTCCCTTAATGGCCTTCTGAGGTACAAACATGATGTCAAACTGTTGGAGAATCACTGCCCAACTTGCTAGTCGGGCAGTCAGCATGGGGCGGTTCAGGATGTACGTCAGCGGGTTTACCCGGGAGACCAATTTCACCTCATGGTGCTGTAGATAATGTCGCAACTTCTACACGGAGAATACGAGCGCAAGGAATCTCTTTTCGATAGGGGAGTATCTGACCTCCGTATCGAGAAGAATGAGGCTGAAATAGTAGAGACTTTTCTTAGTACCCTCGTTATTCTTCTGGACGAGCAGTGCACCGAGGGATCTTTCCAGGGCGGTCACGTAAAGGATCAGCGGCTTTCCGGAGAAGGGTGGCATCAAAACCAGAGGTTGGAGCAGATACTGCTTGATTTCCTCGAAGGCGGTCCAACACTCTTCATCCTATTCGTAGGCGGCGCCCGTCTTCATTAGCCGGGAAAAGGGAATACACTTGCCGGCCAGATTCGTGATGAATCAACGTATATAGGATAAGTGGCATTGGAGGCCTCGATGTTCCTGAATGTTCCTCGAGGGAGGCATTTGGCTGATGGCCTTGATCGTCTCTAGGTCAATCTCAAGGCCTTGGTATCTAACAACAATGCCTAGAAACTTCCCAAAGTTGACCCTGAAGGCACACTTCAACGGGTTCATCTTCAGGTGACGGGAACAGAGGAAACCGAACACCTTCTCGAGGTCTTTGAGATTGTCTTAGCGCTGACATGATTTGACCATCAAGTCATCTACGTAGAATTCCACCAACATTCCGAGAATCGGCTTGAATATGCGGTGCAAGGCCCTCTGATAAGTGGCACCTGCATTTTTCAAACCGAATAACATAACCTGGTAGAAAAGGTACCTTGGGGATCCCTGAAGGCAGTGGACTCCTCGTCTTCGGGGGCCATCCGGATCCGGTTGTACCCGAAATACCCATCCATGAAAGAGAGAGTTTGGAACTTGGCCGTGGCGTCAATCAATAACTCTGTCACCGGGAGTGGGAAGTCATCCTTTGGGCAGTGGCGATTAAGGTCGCGGAAGTCAATGCAGACTCTGATTTGCCCATTCTTCTTCCTAACTGGCACAATGTTGGCATGCCACTTGGGGTACTGGACTTTCTTGATGAAGTTGGCTTTGATAAGATTTTCAAATTTGGCCTCAACCATAGCACCATGATATGGGTGCATCTTCTTGGGAGGCTGCTTAAATCCACGATGGTTTTCCGGGAGGCCCAGACAGTGAACAACAACCTGGGGATCTAGTCCTGGAATCTCATTGTAACTCCAAGCAAACATATCACGGTGCTGTTTGAGGAAGTATACATACTCCTGCCGCTCCTCGCAGGACATGGATGCCATGATCAATGTGGGTTTCAGATTTTCCTCACTACCAAGGTTCACCTGTACCAGTTCATCAACCGTGGTAGAGACACCTTCCTCAAAGGTGGGGGGGAGCATCCTCCAGGTCTTCCTCTCCACTAATGGGGGGATTTCCCATGATGGGAGATACTTTTGGGTTATCAAAGCCTGAGGGGTAGCTGGTGCTGGCTCGGGCAGCTGTGGTCATCATATCTGGAGACTCACTCACCATCGAGACCATAGCAATAAAGGTAGTCGACCCAATCCCATCTGGCCTTCGGCCTAAGGGGCCACGTTTGATGATATCGAAGCAGTGGTGACGTGTCGGCCTGAGTCTGTGGATTCCAGCCCGACAGAAGAGACACTTAGGGTGTACCGCCATTGTCATAAGCTTGACATTCCGGTACCGTACAAGGGTAGGAGGTTCCGGGATCACCTGAGCCTGGTTGATGTAGGAGTACGAGGTGATTTTCTACCGTCGCTTGGACACGGGAACATGCCTTCCTTGTGTACCCGAAACAACAAAAACTTGCCCTATGTCGGGGGTCGTGGCCTCCAATCGGTGGATCAGGAGGATGTAGGGGTCATCCATGCTTGCCCAGGGATCACATGTGACTGGGGCGGGTTCATCCTCACTTACTAGGATTTGCTTATCCTTACATTTGTTATTACCCACATCCAGTTAGCGGGGCTCACATGAGTTGAATGGAGACACATCTCCTTGGACCACACCTACTCAACCGTTGAGTGAGTATTTGAGGCACTGATGATACGATGAAGGTACCACTTCATGCAGATGTAGCCATGACCTACCCATCAACGCATTGTAGGCGGTGTCCTGAGAGACTACCATGAACTCTGTGCTGGAAATTAAGCCACCGAACTGAGTCTTCAGGCGGATCTTGCCGACTGGGGTTTGCTCGGTCCTGTCATACCCCTGGATTCAAAAGTCAGAGGGAGTTAAATCACCTTCAGACAGACCCAGCTTTCGCAATGTCCGAGTCAGAATTAGGTTGATTCCAGAACCCGTGTTAATGAGGCAGCGGTAGACTTCCACACCATTGAAGTGGACAGTGATGTACAATGGGAAAATGTTCCCCTATATAGGAGGGTCCTAATCTTCACCAGAGAACGAGATAACAACCTGGCATTCGGTGTTTTCAATCGACTCGGTATGGAAGGCTTCTGCAGCTGCTACATCTGTCTCAAACTGGAGGGGGATCCTTAGGGCCTCGGCAAGTGCCTCGCGCATTTCAGATGACAGGAGAAGGGACTCAAGGATAGATAGCCTTGCCGGAATGCCGGACAGGTGGTTCAGGACATCATACTTTCGTGCCAAATGCGAACCTTTGCCTACAAGAGGTCATTCGGCAGTTGGAGGCATAGCGGGTCCTACCAGTTAACCGGTGATCGACTAGTACTGGGTGCATACTGCTGCCTACAAGTTGAAGCCTGGAGAGTAGTCATCGTACTAGGATTGGACAGCGGAGGATGGCCTGTGGCCGAGCAAGACTAACTGTGATATGAACGAGGCAACTCTCCCTGATCTAGTAGCACAAACGGTAGTGGAGGTAGAGCCGAGGGCGTTAGATGGGGTCGCGCGTGCTGAGCTCTACCCTGATCCTGGTGTCTAGCCTCAGTAGTGTTCATGGATTGGATGAGTGTGCCTGTTGACATACCTCGATGACCGGCGTGGTTGCAATTTTGCAGATGTTGATGTCGGCTGGAAACGTTGGGGAGGTTCGCTTGGCGTTCCCCCTCGTCGGGAGTCATATAGGGCTTTTCCAGCTCCACGGTGTTAACCGAAGCATACCCCTAACTGTCACTCGAGGATTGATCCACCACCGGGAAGATTCTGGGAGGAATCCCCATTTCAGGGGGCATAAAGTCGCTGAGAGTGTGGGATGACGATGGCTTCGGAGAAGCGTGTGGCTTCTTCTTTCCCCGTCGCTGCTAGCCCTTTTGGGAAGTGGTCGACTATGAAGACGATGTAGAGGTACCGACTACTTCTTCTGAAGGTTCTGGCTGATTCAGGCATTCCCGGATGATACCATGGGCACAGACGATGGTTTTTTGAGCCATCTAGTCTTCATAATTCCGGGACCTGCAGTTGGGAACCTGTTGCCACTCGCCTTCTCTGTCGCTGCTGATCTCTGATCCTTCAAAGACACCCACCACTTGTGCTGGTGCCGGGATAAACCCGACTATGTTTTTGTTGACCTGGTCTTGAATCCAGTCTTTAAACACCTAGAATTTCTTGTGGATGTGCCCCAAAATCTGATGATAAGGACAGTAATTGGGGTGATCGGTGAGATGCGCCTCTGCCAGCCTTCTGCACTCGGGCAGGCGCACAATCCCTTGATCTAGAGTACATCGGAAGTAGCCAGGGACCTGATTTTCTTTGAATGAATTAGTCTGGGGCATTCTTTCCGGATAGGGGGACCTAGGGGCCTGGCTCTAATGAGGTGCTGGAGGGGCCTACCGAGGATGCGGCGCCTGATTGTCTCACCTGGGTGGCGGTGACGCATTGCGCGGGGGAACCTGTCGATTTTGAGGCCGTCGCTGCTGGTCGAGAGCCTGTACTTGAGGTGGAGGACCTCTGCGGGGTTGCGGGGATGGTGCCTCTGGAAATAATTCCAGCTGCCTAGGGGCTTCTATTTGGGCCACCGCGGCGGGTTCATCTCTAGCGGTCCTCCTGGCTGGGATCATAGGGGGAAAGAAACATGCCTGACTAGCTTGTTGCAGAGCTTCCTCAAGGCGTTGAGCCCTATCTGAGAAATCTATGAACCCTCCAGGGTAGTTCTCAGTAATTAGGGAGGGTACATGCTCCGTCTTGACATTCCCCACACACATCATCATTAATTGTTCCTGAGTCAGTGTCATATCAAGGGTATATGTATGTCCCTTCCACTGGGTGATGAAATCTGCGACTCGCTCATCAGGCCTTTGATTGCACTTGAAGAGGTCTGAAATGATAGTCTTCCGCGTGGTGGACCTGAACTGGTATAGGAACTACCGGCGGAGATCCTCCCAAATGGTCACCGATCCGATATGGATCTGGCTGTACTAGACGAATGATGGACCTTCCAATGTCTGTACGAAACATCGGAGATTGTCAGCTTCTTTCTGAGCTGGGGTCCCCATCATGGGTCCACACCTGGAAGAAAAATGTTCCAAGTGCTGCAGCGGGTCTCCTGTCCCGTTGAAAGGTGAGAAAGTGGGGTTCCCAAAACTCGGGGGTTCAAGCATATCATCCACCCACGCGGGATACGGCTTGCCATCCGGTGGGACCGCTACCTGCCGTGTTTCCAATGCTTCGAGGCGGGCTATGAGTGCCGCTATAAGATCATCCGGGTGGGCGTCCCTGTCTTGATGGAGATCACTAATCACAAGTGCGTTGCCAGGTTCCTCCACATGGCAGATTGCTTCAACAGCTCGTGGATCAACTGGCAGAAGGACCTGCAGGGCAACTGGGGGAACCCAAAATAGAATTTTCAGATTGCCCCGTCGCTCGGGGGGGTTTGGAGAGACGTATCACGCCCTCTAGCCATATGTTCTGGCTTCTGCCCTTTCCGTGGAAGTAGCATGATCAGGGTTTCCAGGAGGCATCTCACTGGGGGGAAATTGTTCCTGCCCCTGCTGCCCTGGCCTCGGATTACTATAGTCAGGTCGCTGCTCCGCAGCACGCTTAGCCAAGTGTTCGTCAACCAGCCTCTTCTGCTAAGAAAGCTACTGGCGTAACATGAACTTCTCGGGATCTTCATCCGTTTTCTGTACAGAGGCAGATGGGTTGGAGTGCTTGACAGTTCAGACGTGCTCCTTACCCTTTCCGGTATTTCTCCCGATTACCAGCGACTTGGTGGGTATGGGGAGGCCTAGAAGGTTCCTCTGCTGATGGGTAACCCTCCCTGATGGGTCCAGCAGTGGCGGTACTCCCTCGGGGGGTATTTATCCATCAAGGAATTCAAGGTCATCTTCTTTGTCCACTATGTCAGCCATGTGGACCGCGACTTGCCTTGAGGGCATGTCCTCGATGTCGCATAACGAATCGGGCTGCCGTCAGATAGGGTCGAAGAGGAGAGCGGCATAGTGTCCCCAACCACAGACTTTAACATGGGGGGGAGCTTCCCTGATGATTCTGCGGAGTACTTTGAAACTCTGAACACATTTCCGTTGAAGGGCGCTCTACCGGCCTGGCGACTGAGGGTGCTGGGCCACAAGGAGTGCGTTCAAATCGATCAGGAGACATTGCTCGCCGACTTCTTCAAAGTGCTCTCGACTCCTGGGGTATTCCACCCGCTCGTAATGAAGGAGGAAGTGTGTCGCCATTAGGGTTCGACAAAAGCACCCCACATCTTCAGGGGTGAGGGACTCTGGTGCGCGAATGTTCATCACTGCCGTCGGCCAGAATTTCTCCGAGAAGTGATCTGCTGCGAGAATACTCCATAAGCTCCTGGGTTTGGACTCGAGGTCTGGCCCTATATTTCCCCACTCATCAACCAGGGGCGGCTGGGGGACCGGTAGTGGTACCGAGGCGGACCTCTGGGATAGTAAACTCAGTGGTGGAGAATACGGTGAACGAGCTAACTGGCCGCCGAATTCCGGGCCATCCTCTGAAGAGTGAGGTGACCTGGTCACGATGTCACGGTACGATGGGCTGATATCCACAGCTTCCGGCATGGGAGTCGCGGATACTAGCGACAGGTCATGTCGTCGCTCTACCGTCGTTGACCCCCAAAATAGCTCTCCATGATCTATGGTAGTGGTAGAGGGCCCTTCTGGTGACAATGGCGGTGATGGCACGGTCGAGAGCTGCAGAATTACCAAGACTTCTTCCTCCTGGATGTACCTACGAAGAGAGGTGGGAATCTGGTGGACCTCATATTCCGGGAGAAGGAGGCTAACACACCTGGTTCCTGCCCCAGTCCTTAATACGGAGGAGCGGGGAGAAGGTTCCATCGCTGATTCACATTCCTCTTCCGAGTCGGAGAAGCGGGCATGTTTGATGTCCACGCGGGCCTTCACAGGACTCTTCTTGTGGTGGCGACGACCCGTTCTCCTGCCCCAGGGTGGCTCTTCGGGATAGGGTTGATCCCCAATAGGTATCCTCGGGGTGGCGCTGGCACCGTGGCGGAGAGGGAACCCACTCGAGATAGCCGAAGTGCGAGGGGCACCAGGGTAAATGTCGAAGGTTAAATGGAGAGAACCTCCATGGACAACACCCATGTGGGTGGATCCCCTGTTGGAATCAGCAGGAGCTTGGGGAGGACCTCCATGGTTGATGCGGGTGGGGCGAGGCTGACCTTCACTCCTCAAGTTTCTGAGGCGAGGAGGACCTTCACCCATTGAAGAGAGGACATAGGGTGGGCCCCCACGTTGGAGAAGGACCGGATGGACAGTGCCTTTAGATCGGTGGTCGGGGGCAGGAGAATGGACTCTATACCCTGTATAGTGGGCGCGGGAAAGGTTTCCGCACTGAGCGTCACTGCCGCGGGGCAGGTCATCCTTCGAGATGGGGGTAGCATGAGACATACCTCCATAACGAGCTTCTGAGTGGGGAAGGACCTCGCTCTGTGGAGTAGTGGTACGGGTTGGGCCTCCGTACGGGGTGACATCACCGCGGGTTAGCTCGCGGCGATCACCACTCAGGTCTGCAACCCGGAGAGTCAACCCAGCCTTCACGTGGGATGGTTGGGGTCTCGATCTTGGTTGGGTGAAGAAATGCCCCTGCATAGTGTATGTAGGGGCCCCATGATTCACGTCGGTGGTGGATCGGGCCACTGTAGCTGTTGACGTTGACACACCTGGGCGAGCGTCATCGGCCCCGGCCCGGCGCTGACGTCGGGTCAGGCGAGCTGGTGCAGGTGGTGCAGGGGCATGGCCCGCCTGCTCTTCCTATGGAGTCGGACGGCGGCACTGACGTGGCTGGGTAGGAGCTCTTTCCTGGAGCCCTTGGGTCGAGACCCTGAGCGGGCTGAGCCGGACGACGCCCGTCTCGTCAGCGTAAGGCGAGGAGTCGTCAAGGCGTTCTAGGTACAGGCTCTAGAAAAGGATGAATGTTGGAGTGGGGAGCAGGGGCTCCCTACGTGGCTTGTTAGGCCGGTGTTGACGGAGGGGCCTGGAGGCTTCCAGGTCCAATCAAGCCATATCCCGAGTTGGGATGACCCCTTCCTCCTCGTACCTGCGTATGATATTGTTGATCACCCTTCGCTGGATGACCTCTTATGGGGAAAGGGGACGTGGGAGCCCCATATTTCGCGTTGTGGCGGCAGTCGTGGCGGTAGCAGCGCCATGCAGGGAGGCTGTGGCGGAATTTCCCCTGCCCCAGCATAGGCGAGCCGGCAATGATCGTGTCTCTGTAACAGAAACCTGGTTTCTGAGAAACGAAGGGGTCATCTCATCAACACTGAGAGGAAACGTACTGACAACCAGTGCCCCAGCGTCCTTCCATTCTCCACATCTATAAGAAGGATCCAAGCCAACACGTTGTAGAACGGAGTGCCCCACGTTATACTTCCCTGACTTCTGGTGAGTTTCACGACAGGCCCGCTATTTTCTTGGTGAGACCAGGCACCAGATATCTGGATCCGGTGACACGTCAATCTACTGTTGTCTCGAATTCAACTAATCTCCACATTGAGGAGAAGAAATTCACGTCGGGTTCACCATTTCTGTTTCGGATACTTTCTCCAAGGCGTGCGCATCCGTCTGTGGGGGACGCGCTGCCTGTTGCCCCACATTCCCGCATTCCAAAGGCGGGTAGCATTCGCTCCTTATTCAAGGACGTCTGCTCCTTGATTGAAACGGAATGATGGGATGTCAGTTCTTCCTTCTGTGGATTCCTCCTCAGAACTCGTCACCTAGTCCGGGTCTCCCTCATAGATTTAATACGTTGTTTGTGAAACTCTTCACAGTGCCATGTTTCCATGGATGCTAGTTAATTACACTGCTTCTATCGGGACATTCCAAAGGGTCCGGTCAGGGAAGTAACCTTCAGTCGGGGGAGTAGTCACATTGAGGCATCAGTAGCGTGTCTGGATACAGGGGACCTGGCATGTCTGTCTATTATCCCTGGTCAGAGGGATTCTCAAGGGCGTGGAAGCCCGAGGCATCCCACATCGAGCGCAAGGAACTATATGCCGTAGATGCATATATGAGGTTTTCCTCAGCTTCCCGTGTTCAACACAGGGTACGCCGCGAGTTTAACGTCCAGCGGAGACGGATCAGGCCAATCGGAGCATTGGATAGAATAGATAGGATTGAGGAATTTCTATTGAAGGGGGTGCCAATACCGGGACCAGCCCATGTGAGGATATGAAGTGGAGCGTACAGACATGGTCTCGCCGGGATATGATGGTCTGGACGAGAATTAGGGTGGATGATGGATGAACAAATGAAGTGGAGGGGGGAATGGCAAGGAACCGTTACAAGGGAGACGGTGAAGTTGGGCCTGATCCTTGAAGAGGCTTCCTAAGTATCCCTGTGGCAGAGAATCAAAGTCTGCATAGTTCGGGATGGTGCCGGTGAACCAGCAAGAGGGTGGACCTTGGTCCGATGGGCATCATCAGCGAACTGGTGTGAACAGGGAGGACTAGGAGGGTCCTAGTGGTGGTGGGCTTGGACCTTGTGGAGGCTTCCTATGAACCATGTCGTGACATGGATCAAAGACCACGTAGTTTAGAGGGGCTTCGTCGGCGAATCGACGTGAAGGTGGACCATAGCCCAATGGATGTCGTCAGTGAACAAATGTGACGGTGGACCTTAGTCCGATGGATGTCGTCAGCGAAACAACGTGAAGGTGGACCTTGGTCCGATGGATGTCTTCAGTGAACCGACGTGAAGGTGGACTTTAGTCCGATAAGGGGTGGGCTTGAACCTCAGGGAGGCTTCCTACGTACCATGACTTGACATGGATCAAAGACCTCATAGTTCAAAGGGTTTAATCAGTGAACCAACGTGAAAGTATACCCGTGGGTCCATTAGTGGTGGGATTGATCCTCGGGAAGGTTTCCTACATACCATGCCTTTACAAGGATCAAAGTCCTCGTAGTTTAGAGGGTTGATGGAATATAGTTTAACGTCATGCAGGACAGTGGAAAACCCTGACGTGAATAAACGACGGGCGGTGGGCTTGAACCTCGTGGAGGCTTCCTACGTACCATGCCTTGGCATGGATCAAAGTTTTCGTAGTTTCGAATGGCGGTGGATGTCGGCGAACCGACATAAATTAGGGACCTTGGTCCGATGGGAGATGGGCTTGAACCTCTGTGAGGCTTCCTACGTACCATGCCTTGGCATGGATCAAAGTTCTCGAAGTTCATGGTGTGACAACAGCTTGCCGTCAGACAAGAATGCAGTTTAACGTCGTGCTGGATAAAGGTAGAACTCGACGTGAATTGGATAATGGGTGGGCTTGAACCTCATGGAGGCTTTCAACGTACCATGCCTTGACATGGATCAAAGACCTCGTAGTTGAAATTGAAAATGGGAGGGGGCTTGGCACACCGACAAGGAGACAGTCTTGGCCAATGATTGTTGGGATTGAACCTCAGGGAGGCTTCCTACATACCATGCCTTGAAACGGATCAAAATCCTCGTAGTTCAGGTTGGGTGAGTCCCAACGGCTTGCCGTCAGAACGAAATTCAGTTTAACGTCATGCTGGACGGGGATGGGACCCGACGTGAAGAAATGACGGGTAGTCTTGAACCTCGTGGAGGCTTCCTACGTATCATGCCTTGACATGGATCAGATACCTCGTAGTTCAAATGGGTGTGCAGTTTAATGTCTTGTTGGACGGGGGCATACAGTTTAACGTCATGCTGGACGAGGGCATGCAGTTTAACGTCATGCTGGACGAGGGCATGCAGTTTAACGTCATGTTGGACGAGGGCGTCATGGACAATTCCAACTCTAAGCTCACGTGAGTCATGCTCGGTATGAGAAACAAGAGGCAGCAGGGACTTGACGATCACTTCGCGAAGGGTGCATCCGTGAGAAGTGATGAGGGGATTATGCATTAGGTGGCCCATGGTGCTGGGACATACTCTAGGATGGAGGCCCATGGTGTGACAGAACGCAGTGAACGAGGGATTTGGGACCAATGATGGGAGGTGCCTCGTTCCCTATCACTCCCTCCACTGACCTTGGTAGTGGGGGAAGTACGGAGATGCAGGGGTGCAGCCATCCGTTGAGGGAACTAGGGACACCCTTCTCCTAAGAACATACGCCACTCCAGTAAGGAGGATATCATCTCTTGTGGATGGGTGATTCCGCTCCTGTGGAGATGAGTGGCATAAAAAATGTTCGAGGTGGGGGGACCCATTGCGAGAGGCACGAGGTCAGGTCACAGTTTAACGTCATGTGTTGACGATGTGGTGCTTGGCAGTTTAACGTCCTACATCTCGGACGAGGTGGGTTCACTCCTCGCCCCTAGGACTTACATAACTAGTACCCTCTGGTCCTTGGGGGAGGGAAGGTACTGGAAAGGCCATGGTCAAGGGGGGTTGTGGAGAGAACCATCGAGCGGTCCACGTTAGCATGGCTATGCGAAAAAGAAATTGCCGTTAGCATGACTATGAAAAGAAGCTTTAGGCGAAGCAACCCTACAAGTGGTATTGTCCGTGGGACTTTGAAATCACATCGTGCATACTTGGAGGGTAGCACGAGAAGAGGAATTTCCAAGAAAAGAAGTGTGCTTCGCGAAGCGGAGTTCATTGGCCTTAGCGTGGGGCATAGGTGTGAGTGGAGGGTGCTCTGCGAAGTGGAAGAGTATTCACGGTGCACTGCCTCGCGATGAAGAGGTGCCTCGCGAAGCAAGGTGCTACGAAGCAGTTTTCTTCGCGATGTGTAGCGATCCTTCCTTAGCATAGGGATCACTAGTACAGGTTGGGTGTTTCGCGAAGCATAAATGCTCTACGGCTGCCCGGGTTCCCTTGGAAATATCATTCCTTCACGAATTCCCTCGAGCTTCACGAAGGGCCTCCCTCTCGGAAGAAGGGCTCAAAACAAGACAAAGCAAAGGCGTCACGCGAAGTAGAGGTACCTCGCAGAGCTCATGATTCCCAGGGGCAAAGGGTGCTTCACGATTCGTGAGAGGAGAAGCCGAAAGGTCGGATTTTCCATCTTTGGGACTCAGGGGGAGCCCCGTATTTATTGGAAAGGGGCGCCGCGAATCCGAACTCGCGCGCCGACTCAGGTGCTTCGCGACATGCTGGAGAATGTCAAACGTGATCGCGGAGAGTTACCGCCTCCAGAACGTCATGATGGGATCGCGAACATCAAACGCGTTTGCGGAGAGTTACCGCCTCCAGAGCTTCACGGAGGGCTCGCGAACGTCAAACGTGTTGGCAGAGAGTTACCGCCTCCGGAGCATCGCGAGACCACGATGCTCTGGGTGCTTCGCGGCGATGCTTCACGGCGGTGCTTCGCGAGGCAGCAGGCCTGCCTTCTTTTCCATACCTTCCTTTCGTGCAACATTTTCGCACCAACAATAATAATGGCTAGTGTGTTATTAATATTATTCATAATATTAATAATAATGATAAATTAATGAAATGAGTCATGGTATTTATTGCAATCAAATAAATTAAGATTCACATTGGAAGCATGGTGGTGTTTAAAAAAATTAAAGGTGAGTTCGTTATTATTATTATAATAATAATGTTGGCCTAAAAATATGTTGGTTTTATTATGTTGAATGGTTTTAATTTAATAAAAGTTGTTTCAATTTAATCATTGTGAAATAAAAATAAATAGAATTAAATATTTAAATTGACGAATGTTATGCGACATTGACATGGCATGGTCAGATTCATATATCCAACGTGGTCAATTCGATGAGCGTAAATATTATCATTAATAAAAATAATAACTGTGGTGAGTTAATAAAATAAGATGATGAATTGTTATTATTATTGAAAAACAATAAATAACAATGATGGCGTAAAACTATGTGTGAAAGGTTAATGAAATTAAATGTATTAAAAAGGGGTTGAATATGTAAGTTGTATTAATTTTGTTTTGTCATTTAATTCAATTAAATGAAATGGTTTCGAGTTGCATGGAATGGTTTAATTTTAATATGATAATAATTATGGTAATCTAATTTAATGGGATTAAATTACAACATTAATGATGGGTTTTATTAATATTAAATTTTTTAATAATGACATTAGATTGGAGAGAGATTACAATGTGATGGAATAATAAAGAAAATAATAATAATAACAATAAAATAATGGAATTAATGGAGTCAAAGAAAAGGAAGCACCACTTTTGTTTGGGGCGTGATTGAACTTATAGAAGAAAGGAGATTGGAGATAAAAACAAAAAAAAAAGGAATAAGAGAAATAAAATTAAAAGAAAAATAAATGAAAAAGGACGAATTGGTGTTTAATTATATAGCCCATAAAGACTCCATATCGTGATTGATTTTGGAGTTATGAAAAATAAATAAATAATTGAATAATAATAATAATAAAAGATTGTTATTAATAATTCTGATGACAAAACACCTATTTGTCCGCAACTTCTTTGTGAGACCACGGATTGACAAACCGTTAGCGGAAGAGTAACCCTAAAATTATGACGGACTTTTTATGACCAATTATGAAGACATTTTTATGAATCATCTCTCGAGTCAATTAAAGACTTATTATTAATTGAAGTTATTATTATCATTAAACGCATGGAAACCATGTGTCGTGTCGTGTGTTGAAAAGTCAAAAAGCGTAACAGTTGTACTGTCACATCATGTATTCATTAATACATGTTGTGTACTGTTTAACCTTTTTGTTGCCTATATAAGAGAGGGTCACGTGTTATTTATAGATCACTCTTCTTCTCTGCGCGGCGACGCTCCCAGATGACCTAGAGTCCTTCCTCCTAACTTCTTCATCCGGACTCCTATCGCCGATCCATCAATGACTGTGGGATCGTTTCAGTGAGGAGAACATCATACACCCTATTCCGTTCACACTTCTTCGACTTCCCCTCTGCAGTTTCCAACTGAGGTGACTGCTGATAATTGATGGGAACGACGGTCTTTGATGAACAACTCTAAAAAGGTATGTTAATCCTCTGTTCTTGTATTATCATTCCGATCCTACTTCTACCATTTTCATTCCATTCTACGACATGTGATCTCCATGTTGAGTGATTTTCTTTTGTTGTTGATTCGGTGGTTCCACAACGTCCTTGGTGGGTGCAGTCGTTCTGGGATAAGCCTTGTGATCATGGTGGTCGAGTTCATAGAAGGACATCAGAACCTGTTGAGGTAGGGATGTTACCTTCATCGCTCTAGATTGTGCATCATGCAGTGTGGGTGTCCTCTTGTTTACCTGAGACACATTTTAACGAGTTTAATAAAGATAATAACTGGCTTATATAATGGGGATGGGATGTTTGTGAATGCAGTTACATTATATATATCTTTTTATATTATGTTGTGAATTGAATGAGCTTCTACCTTCTAAACATCAAGGTCATTGGGGGCCTTTTCTTATGCAATTACATGTTTCCCTCTCCTTCTGGATTTTCTTATAGATGAAGATTTTATTTAATATGGAAATTGGTTAATCACGTAATGTTGGATGATTAAATACCTAGAACCCTTGTGTGATTACCCTTGTTGAAAAAACTGAAATAATAATCACGTGGGTGCTAGTTAGGTTTTATTTATGTGAAGGGGTGTTTTTTGGGTTGTTGTGGATCAGGTGAGCAGTGGGTATGTGGTTTTCTTGGTTGTGGGTTGGTGTGAATTCTATGTTGGTGATGGGTAGCTGGGCTACGATAAATGGTATCAAAGGGATGATGATGTACGGGTTTCAGTGTGATTGTGGTTATGGTGGTCGGCAGCGGGGTTGTTGGGATGGGTTTGAATTTGAACGAATTATGTGTTTTGAATAATAAATAAAAGTGGAAGATTTAATGAATGGTTGGGAATGGTAATGGAACAGGAATAATAATCAATGGGGTTGGTTTGTTAATAAGAAGGGAATTTTTTGTGTTTCATGTGTTTTCCTAACTTGATTTGTGGATGGCAGAGATATGTTTTACGAACGCTTGATCCAATTTGGTTGTTGATAGTTTCCCGATAGTTAAGAAAATGATAACTAAAGCTGTTGAAACATGAAAACATTAAATGGGTTTTTGGGATTTTTTGTTGTGTTCATACTCTCTAAGTAGTAGTGCCCAGGCACGTGCTTAGATCTTTTTGTAGAATCCTTAGGATGGGCTGAGTGGTTGTTATATTTTTTTAAATCTGTTCGTTTTATGTTTCATTACGCACCCCACCCATGCTGAGCACTTAGTTCCGAACACCCCCCATTTCACAGGGGAGGGTGTTTTTCCCACAATTCTATTAGTGGCTCTTTATTAGCTCCTTTGTGCTCCCTTTCCCAGGAAGCCCAAGTATCTTCAGGCAGGCTATGATGGCCTAAGGTCCATTATTAGCCCATGAATATTTGGGTAGAGTAGTGTGGTGGTTGGCCCAAGTGTGTGCAGGCATGTAGTTTCTCAAGTGTCTTTGGGATGAGGCCCATGTGTCTTAGGGCGTGGTGGTGGTTATTCTAGAATATGTTTTTGCAGGCCTAGCTACGTGTGATAGTTGTGGCCCAGGTGTTTGCGGGCGGGGTTTGGCAGTGGGACTGCGTGTGGATGTTGCCCAGGTGTGTGCGGGCGGGATGATGTTGTGGGATTGCGGTGAGAATGGCAGGATTAGACCGATGCATAGGACGTCTTCAATAACCAATGGGAAGGTGGTGCAGGGTACCCATACTTTGATAACATTACTACTATACTCTATTGACTTGTGTTACATGGTGACTGTGACTGGAGAGGTTGGGTGGATAGAATTCCTTGGCTGGTATGGGTTTCTTCTTTTGTTCTCACAGGACATTAAGATGTCTCCCCACTTTTTCACGAGAGCATTAGGTTTCCCAACTGAGTATACCTGTATGCTCACCCTACGTTTATTTTCAGGTTTCCAGGAGGACTAACAGGGCCGTACATGACCCTACTAGTCGGGACATTTGGAGTTGTTGTAGTTTGTTGTACTCTAGTTTCTTTTGGTATTGTACTTTTTGAGATTTCATGTACTTGTACCTCGTTTAAGAACTATTTAATCATGCATGTGGTATTGGTTTGGGTTTATTTCTATACACTTGCCAATTTCCTTTTTGGGGGCTGACATGTCCTATTTCCAGATCTTAAATAATAAAAAGGGTAATGCCTCCCAGATTTGTGAAGACTCATACCCTTGGTACTAGTCACCACCCTGGGGCCTACTGGAGGCAGGACTCAGGAGTCATTATCTCCCTTTCACCATTTCTAGCTCAGGAGGGGAATCTTTGGTGGGAGGGGGTTGTGACAGAATGGTACTAGAGGCTAATGGTTGAGAGATAGGATGAAGTCTAGAGTTAAGAACAGTGGGGATTGGATGGGATGATAGGGAAACTGTGTTGGTTGATCTTGGTTTGTGACATAGTCAAGGGAAGACCGGCTAGGACAAATGATTTTAGGGCCCCCCATGATCCGATGCAAGGACTTTGAGCCTACCGAATGACCAAATGAGACTACATTGATTGTAGGGTAGAGACCCTAGGAAAGGTACATGAATTATCATGATTTGTGTTTTACTTGATTTGGGAGTTCTGGTAAAGAAATCGAAATAATATGATAAAATGAAACCTTGAGAAAATTTCCTTTCTACTTGGGATTAGGTGTTCTTTGTTTACCATACAACTATGGCACTTGGACGTCAACAGAGAGGCAGAGGAGTTAGACACGGACAGTTTCATGCAATAGTTGCTGCAACCCTAGCTAGGCCAGAGATTGAGAGAGATGTTTTCAGTTTTACTTAAATGCTCTTATTTATTTATTGTTTAAATTAAGGAGCATCACACTCATTTGTTGAAACTCATTCTCTCCCATGATTTGGGCCTGTAACTTGTTTTTTTCATGATTCTATAAAGCTAAATTGATTCCCTCTTTCCTTTAAATGTGTGTGAAGAGTCCTATCATGTGGGTAGAGGAGGACCTGATCCCTAATCAAGATGCATTAATGTGGATGTGATTAAAACCGTGCATGCGAGTCAGTGCCACCTAAAGAGGATAATATCTCGACATGGGAGAAGGAATTCCTCAAGCCATGTGATCGGGTAATTTTTTGTTGTTTTGTATGGTGTTTGGGGTAGTGTATGTTTGACAAATCCTAATATCTGGAAGTCAAATGACCTAATTCCTAATCGAGACGCATTAATGTGGATGTGATTAAACCTGTGCAGGAGATTCAGTGCCGCCTAAAGCAGTTAATATCTCGATATGGGAGAAGGAATTCCTAACTCATATAATTAGGTTTGTCGGTTGTTTCCTGTAATAATAATATCCCTGAGAGGTATATTGCAGGGTGGTTGTTCGGATCCATTCTTTTTCTAGGTTGGTTTTTAATTCTCGAGGAAAAGAATGTTTTGAGAGTTATCTGATGTAATGGCTCGGACCTCTGCGGTCCATTCCTTTGTTGAAAGAAATGTGGTCAACACGATGCATGTTATAATGATAATTTTTAATACTGATGATAATTTTAAAATATGTTAAATAATAATGATGATGACATAAATAGTGTGATTAATTAAAATAAATATGGAATAATCATGATAAAATGATTTAATGGGTGTTATTATTATTAATGATGTGAAGTGGGAAGGTGTCTGACCCATAAGACATTGATAAATGAAACATGAGGTTTATTATTAATTGATTAATTGTTGAAATTAAATTTGAATAATAATAATTGGTGTTGTGTTATTAATATTATTCATAATATTAATAATAATGAGAAATTAATGAAATGAGTCGTGGTATTTATTGCAAAAAAATAAATGAAGATGCACAGTGGAAGCATGGTGGTGTGTTAATAAAATTAATGTTGAGTTCGTTATTATTATTATAATAATGGTGGCGTAAAAATATGTTGGGTTTATTATATTTATTCATTTTAATTTAATAAAAGAGGTTTCAATTTAATCAGTGTGAAATAAAAATAAATTGAATTAAATAATTAAATTGACATATGTTATGCGACATTGATGTGGTATGGTTAGATTCATATATCCAATGGGGTGGATTAATGTGGTCAATGCGATGAGCGTAAATATTATCAGTATTAAAAATAATAATGGTGATGAGTTAATAAAATAAGTTGATGAATTGTTATTATTATTGAAAAATAATAAATAAAAATGATGGAGTAAAAACATGTGTGAAAGGTTAATGAAATTAAATGTATTAAAAAGGGAGTGAATACGTAAGTTATATTAATTTTTTTTATCATTCATTTAAATTAAATGAAATGCTTTTGAGTTGCATGGAATGGTTTTAGTTTAATATGAGAATAATTATGGTAATCTAATTTAATGGGATTAAATTAGAACATTAATGATGGGTGTTATTAATATTAATTTTATTAATAATTACACTAGATTGGAGAGATATTACAAAGTAATAGAATAATAATGAAAATAATAATAATAAACATAAAATAATTGAATTAATGGATTCAATGCAAAGGAGGAGCCACTTTTGTTTGGGGCGTGATGGAACTTGGAGAAGAAAGGAGATTGGAGATAGAATAAAAAAAAGAATAAGAGAAATAAAATTAAATGACAAATAAATGAAAAAGGAGGAATTGGTGTTTAATTCTTGTGCCCAAGATGACTCCAAATGATGATTGATTTTGGAGTAATGAAAAATAAATAAATAATTGATTAATAATAATAATAAAATATTGTTATTATTAATTCTGATGATAAAACACCTATTTTTCTTCAACTTATTCGTGCGACATCAGATTGACGAACCGTCAGCGACAGAGTGAACCTGAAATTATGATGGTCTTTTTAAGACCAATGATGAATACCTTTTAATGAATCATGTCTCGTGTCAATTAAACAGCTATTATTAATTGAATTTATTATTATCATTAAATTAATGGAAACCTCGTGACGTGTCGTGTGTTGAAAAGTCAAAAAGTGTAACAGTTGTACGGTCACATCGTGTATTCATTAATTCATGATGCGTACCGTTTTACCTTTTTGTTGCATATATAATAGAGGGTCACGTGTTATTGACGGACCTCTCTTCTTCTCTGCACGAAAACACTCCCGAATGACTTAGAGGCCTTCCTCCTAACTTCTTCATTCGGACTCCAATCATCAATCTGTCAGTGACTGTGGGATCGTGTCAGCGAGGAGAACATCATACACACTATTCTGTTCACTCTTCTTCTACTTCCCCTATACAGTTTCCAATTTAGGAGACTGATGATAATTGATGGGAACGACAGTCTTTGATGAATGAATCTAAAAAGGTGTGATAAACCGCTGTTCTTGTATTCTCTTTCTGATCCTACTTCTACCATTTTCTTTCCATGCTATGGCTTGTGATCTCCATGTTAAGGTAGTTTATTATGTTGTTTATTCGGTGGTGTCGCGACGTCCTTGGTGGGTGTAGTCGTTCTTGGAGAATACTTGTGATCATGGTGGTCGTGTTCGTAGAAGGACATCAGAACCTGTTGAGGTAGGTATCTTACCTTTGTCTCTCTAGATTGTGCATCATGCGAAGTGGGTGTCCTCTGGTTTACGTGAAACACATTTTTACCGGTTTAATAAATATAATAGCTGGATTATATGATGGGGATGTGATGTTTGTGAATGCAGTTACATTATTTATATCCTGCGATATTATGTTGTGAATTGAATGATCTTATGCCTACTGAAAATCATGGTCGTTGGGGTCCTTTTCTTACACAATTAAATGTTTCCCTCCCCTTCTGGATTTTCATATGGATGAAGATTTTATTGAGTGTGGAAATTGGTTAATCACGTAATGTTGGCTGATAAAAAACCTGTAACCCTTGTGTGATCACCCCGGTTGAACAAACTGAAATAATAAACATGTGGGTGCTAGTTATGGTTTATTTATGTGAAGGAATGTTTTGTGGGTTGTTGTGGATTAGGTGAGCAGTGGGGTTGTAGTTGGCTTGGTTTTGGGTGGGTGTGAATGCTATGTTGGTGATGGGGAGTGGGGCTGCGATAAATGGTATCAAAGTGATGATGATGTATGGATTTCGGTGTGATTGTGTTCTGGTGGTTGGCAGCAGCGCTGTTGGGATGGGTTTTAATGTGAACGAACTATGGGTTGTGAATAATCAATAAAAGTGGAAGAGTTAATGAATGGTGGGGCATGGTAATGGAACATGAATAATAATCAATGGGGTTGGTTGGTTAATAAGAAGGGACTTGTTTTTGTTGCCTGTGTTTTCATAACATGATTTGTGGATGGCAGGGATATGTTTTATGAATTCTTAATCCAATTTAGTTGTTGATAGTTGCCTGATAGTTAAGAAACTAATAACTAAATATGTTGAAACATGAAAACATTAAATGGGGTTTTGGGATTATTTGTTGTGTGCATACTCTCGAAGTAGTAGTGCCAAGGCACTTGCTCTGATCATTGAGTTGAAGCCTTAGGATGGGCTGAGGGGTTGTTATACTTATTTAAATCTGTACATTTTATGTTTCTTTACGCACCCCACCCATGTTCATCACTTAGTGTTGAACACCCCCCTTTCATGGGGGAGGGTGTTTTTCCCAACACTTCAATTAGTGGCTGGTTATTAGCTCCTTTCTGCTATCTTTCCCGGGTATCCCAAGTATCTTCGTACAGGCTATGATGGATTGAGGTCCATTATTAGCCCAAGAATATTCTGACAGGGTAGTGTGGTGGTTGTCCCATGTGTTTGCGGGTAGGTGGTTTCACAAGTGTCATTGGGATGAGGCCCGTGTGTCTTCGGGCGTGGTAGTATATCTTCTAGCCCAGGTGTCTTCGGGCATAGCAATGGTTATTCTGGACTAGGTTTTTTCAGGCATGGCTACGTGTGACAGTTTTTGCCCAGGTGTTTGTGGGCGGGGTTTGGCAGTGGGACTGCGTGAGGATGTGGCCCAGGTGTGTGCGGGCGGGATGAGGCAGCGGGATTGTGGTGAGAATGGCGGGATTAGTCTGATGCATAGGATGTCTTCAATAACCAATAGGAAGGTGGTGCAGGGTACCCATACTTTTTTAACATTAATACTATACTCTATTAACTTGTGTTACTTGGAGAGTGTACTGGTGAGGATGGGTGGATAGAATTCCTTGACAGGTTTTCGTTTCGTCTATTGTTCACATGGGACATTAGAATGTCTCCCCACTTGTGCACGAGAGCTTTAGGTTTCCTTACTGAGTATACTTGTTTGCTCACCATACATTTACTTTCAGGTTTCCAGGAGGAATACCAGGGCCGTGCAGGACCGAAATAGTCGGGACAGTTGGAGTTGTTGCTGTTTGGTGTACTCTTATTTCTTTTGATATTGTACTTTGTCAGCTTTCTTGTACTTGTAACAGAATTCAGAACTATTTAAACATGTATGTGGAATTGGTTTGGGTTTATTTCTATACACTTGTCCTTTTCCTTTTTGGTGGTTGACTTGTCCTATTTCCTGATCTTAAATAACAAAAAGGTTAATGCCTCCCATATTTGTGAAAAATCATACCCTTGGTGCTAGTCGCCACCCCGGGGCCTACTGGAGGCTGGACTCGGGGGGTCATTATCTCCCTTTTACCATTTCCAGCTCAGAAGGGGCATCTTTGGTGGTAGGGGTTGTGACAACATCATATCATAGAACCTTTACAAAACCCTTAATGATTCTAACCACTAAATAAACTACTTATAATATAATTCTATATATAATGTAATAATTACTAATTTATTTGGAGAGATATCGAGTCACCGCCATCATTTATTCTATTATAGGCTCCCCTAATGCTATATGGTAACACCCATCATTTATAATTTCCCATAACCAAAACATGACTAAAAAATTTCATTATTTGAAAAAATATTTTAACCTAGATACAAAATAACCATTAGATATTAAAATAATATTTTTATTCAAATGAAAACTTTGAATAAAATTTTTTATTTTATTTTGAATTTTTTTTCAATAATCAAATAAATAAACAAAATAAAATGATGGTTTTTAATTTATGAAAACATGTAAACTTTTAAAAGATGCTAAAAATTATGTAACAGTCATGTGTGTAGTATAATTCATTGTCGACGATCCATTAAAAATATGTAAGATGGTTACTATTGAAAACCATTTAAATAAATTAAAATATACAAAAATTAAAATTTTTAAATATTTTGTACCCATATGAATGTATTTAAAATATTTGTATAAAGTGTTGGACATTTAATAGAATGGTTTTTATAATGAAAAAACATAAAAGGGTATTGTTTTCAAAGAAAATCCCCTTATCATTTGAGAAAAACATGACTTGTAAAACCCAATTATGGAATGACAGTAAGAAATCCATTAAATATTGTAAAAAATATAAATTCATGATATATAATTTCCAATTGTTTTTATATAAACCATAATCATTAATAATGTTTTATAAAAAATCGAACAACCTCAATGAAATAAAATTGATATGATGTCCCTTACCATGAGTCTAATTCATTATGTGTGTCCATATGTTACTGAATAAGAAAATGTTATTAACTATTTACTTGATTTATGAACTTATTAATGATAATAATTACTCCTATTTTACAAGTTCACATGTTATATTAAATTAATTTTTGAAATAATATTTTGTTGAATATTTCAACCATATTAAGCCCATCTGTCAAAAAAAGATTTTTTAGGACTACTGTAGTAAAAGTGATAATTATTTTATAATGTCCATAACAGTAATCAACAAATAAATATCATAATTATAGATCAATTATACTTTTAAAACCAATCATGAATTATAGTTATGATAAATGATGTTACATTATGATCATAGATGTTGTAGGTTGTACGTTTGCATGAGTAACGTTTCCATTTTCCAATTGCCATTATAGAAAGAAGGTAAGTATCATTTATATTTAATTAATTATTTTTATATAATAAGTATAATGATATTTAATTTAATATACTTATATATATCATTATTGTGATGTAAAAGGAATCACATTGCTTCGAGGTGGTGGTGGTCCACACATCCATGAACGACGTTATATCTTTTTGAATATGTGTAATGGTTAGATGAAATTTAAATTTAAATTTTAAAGAAACATAATTATGAAATTTATTTCATAAATATTTCATTTATATCATAAATATTCATTATATATTCATTTTTTAACTTACATGAATTAGGTTAGTGAAAAATTATTCACCTCACATCATGAGGAAGTGGTCTGGCGTACACACAAGTGCTATTATCATATCCCTTTTGGTATGAAATATAAAATCTTTTTATATGATATGATGACTCCATATGTATAATTTTTTTATAAATATAATACATATCTTATATAAACATTATTTCCATGATTATACCAATTAATTAGATGTGGAAATGTAAATACAAACATCATTTTTTTGGGAAGTTGTTGTCCGCCATAATCATGAATTATGCTTTCATTACTCAATATACTTATGTGTGTGCATGTCTAGGTCATAAAAATGAAATAGATTCTCATAATATTTAGTATAATTTTGTTATTATATAATTAGTTAATAATAAAAATTAATTGGTTTTGATAGTAAAATCCAACAAAAACACATGTGGATGAACATTACCCCTTTTTCTATTAAGTCCTTTTGGTTTTCCACAATGGAATTCCTTATATAGATTTATTCACAAATTAAGGATTTAAGGATGATATGATGAAAAAATAAAATTTATTTGGTATGGGATTAGTCTATCTAAAGGGTTTTAGAGCAGTTAATAGAGGATGTGTGGGGAGACCTTTTATAAGTGTTGTGCGTCAAAAACCTGTAAATTTTTCAAAGAGGGAATTCAACACAAATTTTTTTCTTATCGCGTGGAATAAATAATAAAAATTCCATATCCTGAATGGGATAATGACTAAATATTCTTATAAAATGGTTTATTTACATATTTCAAGGATATTTTGATCCCCGAGTTTAAAGATTATTCACTTTATAATACTCATTTTTATCTTAATCATTATGATTAATTATAATCATATTTACAAATCAATTTAGTCAAAAATTATATTGAAAATTATATATATCAAAAATTATATGTATTAAAAATATGAAACCTAAATTTTGAAATAAAAATTATATAATTGTAAAAAATAATTTTAATATTAATCATTGAGTGACTATGAGACAATAAGTTTTTAGGAATAATATTTTTAATTGGTAAAGATATTTTATATTTGCATTAAGACTAAATATTATCATTTTATGTGAGTAAACTAATATTTAATGATATATTTTATATAAGTTTTCTTTAGAATAATCCACAACTGTAATTATTTTGAAATAATTTAATTTGTAAAACATTATTCATTTTAGAACTATTTTTATAAAAACTTTTCTTTAAACACCAAATCGAATATATATTAAAAAATATATAATTTTAAAAAAATAATTATGATGATAAAATATAAATAAATAAGAATTTGGTTATATAAAACATATTAAAAAATTATTAATACTTTTAAATTAATTAATTTAATAAAAATAAATTACTTTTTTTACAAAACTGTATATTTTCACTATTCAATGGAAACAAAATATTTTCCAAATATTAAGAAAATTTCGTCAAAAGTAATTTTTGATATTATTATTTAATAAATTATATAAATCTAAAGAATTTTAAAATATGTAATATATAATTTATGATCTTAAATAATACGTTATATAAAATACATTTATTTAAACAATTTTTATTCAAAAAATTACTTAGTTTTTTAATTAATATTAATAATATATAATTAAAATCAATAAAAATGAAAAATGTAAAATTATATCATTACATAGGTTGTTATATGCTCTTGTCTTTTCTAAATCACATCGTCCAAATTATCTTACTTTTTTGACATGAGGGATACCTTTCCCTCATATAATTTTAATATTCCAATGTTGTATGTTTACCAACATTGATATTACATAAAACCATAATCTAATAAATAAAATTATTCTACAAAACATTCTATCTATGATCAGTAATATTTAATTTTTATTCATCATAAGAAAATTTATATTTAAAATGAACTAATTTATGTCTAACAATATAAGATCAATATGGAAAATATTTTCTTCACATTAAAACATGAAATAAGTTATTTACCTGACATAAATTTGTAAAACAAAATCTACATGGAATGTAACTAATCCAACTATATAAAAGATTTCATATGGACTCCTTAATCATTGAATCATATTACATTTCTTATCAAAACTCATCGCACTTTTACATGGGAAAAAATTTCAAAAGACATGATCACCAAACCTGGTTGAAATATATTTCCTCTGGATATCATCTTAACTTTCCAACCTTATACAGGTTTTACTCATGTATCTACTCAGAATTGTGGCTATACCAATACATATATTACAACTATTTCTAAAATTGTGAGTTTTTCTACCATATGCCAACTTTCTTTTGAAAACAAATTTTCTAGCTCCCTTGTTGAGTTCATATTCCAACGGTTTGGGAAAAATCATCATTGTGGGTCCCTTCTACAAACCCTATATGAATGGAGTTGGAAAAAAACTATTCGTATATCTCTTTTATAGTGACCCATTCTATTGTTTTTGGAGTAACCCTTTGTATAAGACCATTTTAGAGACCATATACAAACATATTTTCAAAAAGTGTTGGTATATATCCCTTAACTTATACCAACTAATTTGGACAAGAATATTATAATAAAATCATTATAGAGGCCACAAACCAACATTTTTTGAATCTTATTTGGTATAGTTCCCAAATATCAGGGTACCTATTCAAAAATATTAGAGAAACTATTGTACAGTTCTTAACCACTGATTTTTAGAGATTCATGTATAAGTACAGATATTTTTCTACAAATTCTTTTTTCTAATAACATTATGTACATAAAAAGTTAAACTAATTATGATTATAAATATATAAGTTTAGCCAAGTATGTTCATAAAATCCATAATAGAATTTTTCTAGTAAATTGTAATATAAATGGAAGGTATTGGGATCCTATCTAAGATGAAATTTTTTTTTACATTGCATATACCAATGGTTTTTCAATAACATTTGTATATACTTTTTATATGAACAAATCCAATGATTTTGGAAAACTCTTGGTATTGGTCTATTCCAATGGAATTCCCAATACCATTGGTATAGGAAAATTCCAATACCAAAATATCCAACTCCCATATAAATTATTGGTATAGTCTATAACAATGTATTTTATTCCTATACCCATGATTCCAAACCATTAGTATAAGTGTATTTTCTAGTAGTGTGTGTTTGTAAATAAAATACTCATTCATAAAAAAATCCTCTACTAAATCTTGTTTATTAATATATTTTTTCCTACAATATCCTAAAAATCTGGTGTCCAACACTACTTTCCATATAACGCCTTAAATAGTGACATATGTATAGTTGAATAAAAAAAAATTTATAAGAAAAATCAACGAACAAAATACAATCATCCAAACTTCCCTGATAATAAATTTAATATGAAGGAATCATATCATCCAGGGTTTTAATTTTTTTCTTAGACTATCCATCATATTATGGATGAAATGTACTAAAATTTAATTTAGTGGTGAATGAATACTTTAATACATTAAAATAATTGGATGTGAACTTCAGATTATGGTCTAATGCAATATATAGGTGGAATCCAAGTATCATAACAATCTTGTTTATATATTGTGAAAATATATCATATAGATAGTCTTTATCTTGAATTAGAAGAAATATTGAATATTTACTTAATTGATCAACAATAAAACTAAATTGAATTGTTTCATCTTGATGTCAATGGAAATCCTATAACAAAATCCATCGATATATACTACAATTTATGCTCAGGAACTGAAAAAGGTTGAATCACCCCCATTGGTAAATCTTATTCTAATTTAACATGATGAAAAATCCAAAATATCACTATATATTGGAACTATGTATTTTTATTCCATCACACTAGAAGTACATATAATGATCTATATTCATCTTACTACTACCTATATGAATATAAAATAGATAATTATCTACATCAGTCAAAAACACCTTCCTCAACTAGGAATCACTAGTTAAATATAATCATTTTCTACATCATAACACACCTTCCTCGTGAATATTTAAATTTTTAAACATTCACTTCTTTAGATATTATACATTATTCAAATAAATATTGATCATACTTAAATATTCACTTAGTTATTAATTACATAGAAAACTTAAATAAAACATTAATAAAATAGTAGATGTTACTTCACCAAAAAAACATCTACACCAGAATTCATAAAATCATTATTTGGAGTGATGTGTTCAATAAATGACATGGTTAATATAGAAATAATTTTTTAACATATAGAATATTCCACTTTGTTATCTACCCAAATTTATTTAATCATTAAATTGTGGTCATTGAATAATATTTTTCATCTTCTTTTCCACTTGATTAATGTTACTTGAGTGAATATATAATTCAATATTTTGTGATAATTATATATTTTAAACATTACTATAAAAATGATTCCTCGTTATTTTTAAAATTAAAACTAAAAATGATATTTTAAAATAATTTTTAGGTTAATTTCACTCATAAGGATTCATCTAAAATGTTGCCTAAGAAATTACCTAAGCATTCTGTATTACGAAACAAAAAATACTTTTCAATAAAATATCACTATAGAAGGAAAATCCCAAATTTCATGAGGGAATGGAAAAAACTAAAGCATTCAAAAATCATTTTTGTTGTTATTGATTACAACTATCTTTCTATTTTCTCAACATGAAATGAAATGATTTTCGATTTATCTTATTCAACATACATTATAATAGGAAAATGTTTTCAAAAAATCACTAGTATGAACCCTCTAATCTATGAAAAATAAAAAACATGGTGAATTCTGTGTGTCTTTTCCATTCATCAAAATCATTTTATTCAGAATAGTCAATAATTAGGCTTATTAAGAAATAATATGAGAAATTAATGGAAATTTTTCATTCATAATTCAAAATTTCTATATTTTCAATATATTTTCATTTCTTTTATTATTTTTAGAATACCACATAGTTTTAATTGATCTTCATAATTACATTTAGAATATTCCAAAATGCCAACAATTTAGAAAACCAAATTATTATTAAAGAACTCAGGAAACTTCTATTCATATAAATCTATGGATTCAATATGTTTATTAGATATAAAAAAATAGAATAACCACAAATTCATAGTGTTTATATCATGGATGAAATTAAATGATTGGAATGTCCCCTTCTATCAAATTCAGGTGATTTTACCCTAACCTCATTTCGACAATCAAAATGTATTGTTTCCTATAAATATAATTAAAAATGATTGATATAATGAAAATGATTAATTTTCATTAGACTAATTTTTTTAATTGATCGATATTAAATTAAATTAATAATTTAAATATATTTTTTAATAAAGAAGACATGGGAACCCCATAATAATGTTCTTGGATGAATGTATCCTTCATTTTATAACTACTGATATTTTTTGAACTCAATATGATCCACTCGATGCATTCTATAAGTGGGTTTATAAATTGGATTATCATCAAGTAATAATTCTGGAATAAATTTGACCTCTTGATTAAAAATTGCATGAAGAAAATAATAATTAAAAAATAAATATATTCATTTAATACTTGAATAACACTAACTATAAAATTTTCTTCAGTTTAAAAAGATGAGATAGGTAAATCTCACATAAATCTATAATCAATTTATCATATTCTGGGAATGTTTTTAAATGCATGAAATAGTTAAACATACCATCTCCATCATTTCAATTTGTATTTCCATGATAAAACAAAATCCAATCAACACAAATAATAATATCAACATGTAATCTATAGAGTTCAATAAGAACAGTTGGAAGGTCCATCACATAAATAAAAATAGAAATATTCATATAACTCATTATTTCTTTTATAGATCAAATCTTTGATTTCAACAAAATATCTATCTTAATTTCAGTTGATGATATTCGTGAATTAATGTGAAATATATTTTAAATAAATGAATTTGAACTTCTTAATTAAAATATGTAATTGTAATGATATTAACACAAAAGTAATGTACATGTCACCACATTATTTAACAACCCACAATATACTATAGTAGTATAAAATGACCTCACTACAGATTTTTTATATCCAATCATGCTGCTTTCCAAAATTTCCAACTAACATTGGACATGAATTAGAATAATTACCTACTAAATTAAACATAATGATCTAACTTTTGGATAACTAATAGTTTCCACATTCATTCATTAATCTTCATTAATTTTCTTATATTTTTGGGCACTATTGTTGAACCTCCCACAATGATAACAATTCCCTTAAATCATAAGACATTATCCATGGTGCTTTTTACCATAATTAAAAAATTAATTGAACTAAATTTTATTACCACAATATTTATTTTTTGTATGTTTCCATATCAACTCCCATCCTATATTCATATTATTTTCACCATCAAGAGGAACATAAGACTAAAAAAACACCTTCATAAACCATTCCGTATAATGAAAAATTTATTATATCATTCAAATTATTGTATATCCAAATCTATTATTTGAATTTTTTTAATTCCTAATTAAAACCTTTTATTTTTTATATTGTTTTCTCGAATAAAATTTACCAAATATCTTAGAAATATTGTAAAGTTATCATCTTATGAGGCTATATAATATCCACCTTTCATCCCCAATTATTGGAATTATTTTTCTATCCAATGTCGAATAACCTTAGATAAATATTTATCAAGGAAAATATCTTTGAATGGTTCCCATTCCATGGAATTAATATCGTCTTTCTATCTTGTATTATTTACCAAATACAAAAATATATATACTTCATATTTTTAATGATAAATCGAAATGGTTTACTTTTATCATTAAAAGACAAAAAATTTAATTTCCATATCATTGATTCATACTTTAGCTCTCATGGGGTATGATGACCCACTTATTTATGGTCGATACTACCTCATAATTTGATCCACAAAAGGCAAGTTAATTCATTTTAAACCAGGTTTCTCTAAAGTATGTACACCACCAAATATTTATTCCTTCTTCAAAAAACCCACAACTACACAAAAAAAATTATTTTTTGATTCCAACCATCATAATATCCAGACTTCGACGGATATATTCATCTCAGATCTATATGAATATAGAATCGATGATTCCTCTAAGAAAACACATTTCTAAAAAGAATATTTTAGATGATTAAACTTTGTAATCTCTAAATGAAATAATATTTTATAATTACCATATTTTAAATTAATTATATGTAATTATATTATAATTATTTTAAACTACATTGTTTTTAAAATGGTATTTATAAAACATACAAGGTCACAACCATTACAATTACATAATGTTTATTTTGAGTCAATGATTTTATTTTTGATAACATTTTATATATTTTTATTGTTTATATTCTTCTAAAACTAACCCATAACTCATGCATAAAAAAATATATAAAATAGAAAATTCAGATTAGTATCATTATTTCCCCAAAATAAATATTTTTTAATAAATGATGATCAACTAAAGTGAAAAAGTTTCATGAATTTCAATCAGAAAAATTATCTTCTGTTATGCGTCCTGAAATCAAAATAATATTTTTAAAAAAACATGGGATGTGAATCAAAGATCATTAATGGATTCAAAAATAAGGGAAAACATTAGCCCTATGAAAAATATTTAATAAATTTAAAAAATTTATTCAAATCATCAATATAGTTAAATCCTGTAAAACATAAGTGAGAAACACTAAAAATCACTTCATTGGGTGGTAGTTTTCTTTACACATGATTGATGTTATCATATCCCCTACTTTATAACATGTAAAAATGTGGTATATGATATTATAACTAAAGATATATAATTATGGTATAAATATCATAAATATAATCTATAAAAATTATACCCAAAATTATTCCAATCCATGAATGTGATAATAGAAAAACAAATGAAATTGTTTCATGGGTCGTAGTCTTCCACACACACAAATGATGAATTTACAACACCTTTACTATAGTGTGTGTGTCTGTAAGTCATATAATTAACATCACATCACCTCATTATATTGAGGATAATGTTCTTCTTATATAATCATGATATAAATATAATTTAAGGGTGTTTAGAAATAAATAAAACCAAAATTGATGTTGATCAATGTTACCTCTTTGTCCAGTGAAATCATTTATTCATGAAAGGAATTACTGGGATGTATTTCTATATATTGTACAAATTGTAGAATAAAATAGGTAATGATGATTGGTGACAATGGTAGTGATTGAATAATTTTATTTTCCTGAATGGTGTGACGAGTTGGGTAATGGAGAAGTCAATTTATATGAGGTGTGAGTAAAAACGTTTAAATTGTTTTAAAATGTAATTGCTCACACGTTTTATAGAGGTTTTGTTTATCGAATAATTCGAAAAACAAGATATGTAATGAGATAAGGTAAAAATATTTATATAAAATTGGTTATTGACAATTTCATTGTCATTTTGAGCATTAGTGTATCGTTTAGTGAGTTAGTATTTATCATTTTTTCCAAAACTGCTACAATTATTTTTAATAATTTTCAATAATCACATTAGGAAAAAAATTTGTTGAAATAATTATATATCATGAATTATTTTGATTCCAAATAAATATTGAATTCTTTCAAATTTAATTCATATATTTTGAAAAATTATTTTTAATATAAATTTTTAATTTTTTGCAAGAGTGTGGGTTTTTAATAAGTGAATTTATTTTACGGAAAAAGCATTTTATATTTTTCCACAAATAAATAAATTCAATCCATGAAACAAAATTAATATTTACTAATATATATTATAAATTTAATTTACAAAAATCCCCATTAGATATGATTTTAATTATTTTATGTGGTAGGACATTATGCATTTTAAAAAAGTAGCAAGAAAAAAGGCCAACATTTAACCAAAAAAACATAAATAAAAAAATTGAATTATTTGGACTCAAAAGTAATTAACTAGATTATATATCACTATATATTACTGTAGATAATGAATAAAAAATTTAAAACATATTTATACTTTTAAATATCTTAATTTGAAATAAATAAATTCTTTTTTACAAAAATAATATCATCACAATTCACTGAGAAATATATATTTTATAAAATATCCAAAAAATTAAAACATTTGAATTTTTATCTTTTAATTTCCAAAATGATATTAATTTAATATAATTATAATAAAAAAATTATGAAACTAAAATTTTAAATAAAATATTTTATAAATGTGATTAATTAAACTATATTTCATTACATTTAAATTTACTTAATACTTATATAAATACTATAACTATGTAATTTATATTAATAAATATGAAAATGATTTATTATATAATTACACATGTGGTTTCCTTTATAGCATTCATACATGAAAAAATGAGTTTAAAAGAAGCATAATATAATATACCAATATAAAATAGCAATCAATTTATTGAAATGAATATGAATTAAAAATCATAAAAAAAATTATAAATATTTTTGATAATGCAAATAAAGTGATAAATAAGTAAAAATTTTAAATAACCCATTATGTGATTTAAAAACATATTTTCCCTCAAAAATGTGTTTTAATTATTTTTGATAGAAAATAAAATATATACCACTTCTGGAAAATTTATTTAAAAATTTTAACATCATTTTGGAAAATATCAAATATTAATTATCTTAGAGTTTATATTTTCCAATTTTATGAAGAGAATTTTTGGGATAAAATTATAATATTTTTTTAAAAAATAAATTTTAGGCATTTGCAATGTTCCATTTATTAAAATAGTAGTAAATGTAATATTTTTTTAAATTATATTATGATAAATCCAATAAATATATCCGAAATTAATATTATGTTCTATTATGATATTCTAACTTTAAATAATGTAGAAATTAATTTTTTATAGGACAGTCGCTTTTTTCGAATATGGTAGGTTTAATTATAAGTTAAATTCCATAACATTTCATAATTTAATATTTAAAAATTATTTCTCTAAATTTTTTATAGAATATATGATTTGGTAAAAACATCGCTTTTATTTTTCATCATTAAAAAGTGTAAAGTTGTATAATACTGACGTCCTTATTAAATGTTAAACTCTAAAAATATGGAAAAAAATTTGGGAAACTTATTTAACATTTGCGTAAAAATAGTTTTCCATATTTTATCATTATATGTTATAAATTTTAAATAATTTCTTGAATATAGGGAATCATTGTTCCATATTTCCATGATTATGACATTTATTTTAATTTATGAAAAGAAAAAATATAATATGTCACTCAATTAAATTAAGTATCTATAAATTTTTTAAATAATAATAAAATTGTTTTATTTTTATTATAAAATAATATCCTTATTTTGAAATAACTTATTTTATTATATTATTTTATTTATAATTTTAGTGATTTAATAATTAAAATAAAATGATTATGTAATGATGACATTGTATTTATTCAAATAATGGAAAAATAAAATAAATAAATTTTAAAAAATTATTTGAAATAAAATATTGGTGACATTATTGCGGTCCAAAAACATTTTTCATAAACTACACATAGCTCTTATTTTTTAAATGTTTATATTGGAATTTCATAACTATCATGATGAATTTTAACACAATGTAAATGTATTGTTTAAAAAATGACATTGAATATATTTTATAATGGATAATATTTAAATAAAGCATTTTAAATAGATCATAATCATGTATATATAAATGATAAATTCATATGGATGAAAATATAATCCAATATATACATATTGGTCGCTTATCCCTTTTATGGAAGTATTATATACCCATAAATAATTAAAATCATTTTTATTATGTTAATTGTCAAAGGATGTTATGGGAAGTTAAGTGAATGGGATAATGGTTACCAAAACCCCATAACGGATTCAATTTTTTTGAGAGGATATACAAATATTGATAGTATATCATTTTAATATTTCAATTTGGTACTATGTTATCCGAAAAAATGAATTTATATTAATTTTAATTACTAGTAACTCCATGAGTTCCCCTTTCCTCGTTTATAAAATATAACTTCTTCTCATCTCATCCTCATAATTATTCTTCCATCATCTCATCCATCCTTTGGCTATTTCTCTTCTCATCTTATCTATCAATGATTTATATATCTTTGTGTTCTTAAAAGGACATTACATAGGTCCTTTACATGTTATATAATGGAGGCCTTTGGATGAAGAGGTAATCCTTTCACTCGGTCTCTATAAATATATTTATTCTAATAACTCCTATAATTATGTGTAATTTATCTTTAAATATTATCTTCATTTACAATATATAATTATATGTTTTTATGATCATTTTACAACAAATATCCTCCATAGATTCCTTAATATTGAAGTAAATATATCACACATACATGCATGTGGACTACTACATCCTCTTATCATTAAAATTCATTATTCACCACCTTATTTCATATATGTGTATTATGATGGTTTTAATTTTTAAATATTATATTTTTTATATAATAATTCTATTGAAATTATAATATCAAACATTCCATCTTATCAAGACACTTTTGAAAAATGATAGTGTCTCTAAAGCGGATGTGATGACTAAAACCTCCACGCCGCTATTTGATTTGGTTTTCATTTAAATTTTCCATTAAACAATGTAAGGTAATATTTTATAATTATATATAAAATCAATATATTCTTTTCTAATTATTCTATAATTTTTTTTTAAATCTGTAAAAAATTGAAACCAACATTGATGTGTACATATGGTGTGCCATCTCAATTAATGATGTCATTATTTTTTCTGTCTCTAAATTTAATTCATGATTATAAATATATTTATAATTTGTATATATAATAGTCATATCATAAATAATGTATTTTAATTTTGGATCCATGATAACTGTTAAAGTACATGATCTTTAGAAAGTAATTATCTTTAAAATTAATGACTTATCACCCTGAAACCACAACTGTGTTGACTAATTTTTAGTAAATGGTTAATAAATTTTTATAATTGTATCATATATTGAATATTGAGTTTTTGATTTTCAATATTATATAATTATATTTAATTAATGTTTATTATGTTGGAGTTTAAATAGTTTTCAAAGCATACTGAACATGAGGTTTGGGATTTACATCTCAATCCCATATTATTTGTGGTTTCCTATGATTGAATTTACATTATAGAAATTAACTTACAATTGAAATAATCTAGGTAAATAAATAATATAATAGTTTATTATTTATTAATAATTTTGAGTTAATTATTAATTTTACATTAATGGGGATGCTATGTTCGATGGCTTACCCGATATGCAACAATGGGTTTCTGGGAAATCTTATGTTCCACACTATTATATAATATTATTACTTTAAATGGTAGTAAATTCCTAGGAATAATATTGGCAGGAATGAATATAACTAAATAAAATATGATTATAAATGTTTTTAAATGTTTTTACATTTATCCAACAAAAGTAGGAGTCTTAAAATAATAAAATAATTCGATTTTAAGCATAAATACTCTAATATTCACTAAAATGTTGATTTACAGCCTTTTGATGATAAAAAATGCTTAAATATAGTTTTAGTCACTTTTATACATTATATTTGACCAAATTAAAATTATTCTTTAGATTAAAGACACCAAAATTTACATTTGGTAATATTTTGGTATTTTTTGGATAAAATTCATTTTTAATGAATAATGAAAAATATAGTATTTTAAATCAAATCTGATTTTTAATCTAATTTGTTTATATGGATTGATTATCTCTTTAATTGGAATTAAATTTTAATTAGTTTATATTTTTACAATTTAATATAATAGTGGTCATTGGAATTAATTTACTTTGAAATTGGACATAAACATGTCAATATTTTAATAGATATTGATTCTTAAAAACACACTATTTTTTGTGACAACGGGAATTAATTTTAAATTAATTAATTAAAATTCATTGTTTTTAATTTTATAAAATAGAAATCATTTTTGAATTTGGAATTTCAAATATAGCTTAGGCTGAATTTTTTATATGTTTTAGAAAAACATGAGTTTTTGATTAATAGTGAAACCACTAAGTAGTAGTTAAAAACTGAATTTTTCATTTATATGAAATTAAACTGCTTCAATGAATTGAATATAAAAAATCTAATATATATTGTTATTATGAGTAAGTAAAATGTGGTTCAATAAGTTGAAATTTTGTTTTTGTGAATTGTAACTTTTGACTTGTATTTACCACCGTTATAGGTATGTACAGAAATTCACTGTAAAACAAATATCATAATAATACAAAATTAACTTAACAGTTATCCTAACCTTAATGGATGATTCATGGACGACCATGGGCATCCTTGGGTATATTTCGGGACCCCATGGAGCCACATGAAAGTGATAATGGAACTTTATTTTAATTAAGTTAAATTAAAGGGAAAAATGGCATTAACAAATATATTCTAGTAAATTAATTTATTCATGGGATTATATAAAGTAACATTTCGACTATAAATATTCACTAGAAATATGAAATGTTTTCCAACATTGGGTTATTTATTTTATAATTTTTAGAAATGAAATAAATAAAATTATTTATGACATAATAACGATGCGGTGTTTTCCTATTTAATAAATGATTTTAATAAAAAATATTATAAATAATAAAATAATATCCAAATCTTATCTGATTTTTGTTCGGTTTTTTTATTTAGAACTTGACTCGTCTTATCATCAACTTTAATGTGTTCTGGATCCTGTGGTCGTGATCCCATTGTCATCGAGCATGCCATCCAGCCCCCGCATCATATGAAAGGTGGCGCGAACAATCCCCTAAAGGAAGAAACCATACTTACCATTTGTAATTTTTTCCTTTTCTCTTGATTCCTCAGTTTCATCTCTTAAGAGTATTGTTGCTGAAGCATCCTCTAACGTTTTTCCTCTTTCGATGGTGTAATGCATCTGTGTCTTTGGTTCTAACTTCATCTCCTTCTTCTTCGCCTCATACCTTTTTATAGAAGGTATTATCTGGAATTCTCGAGTGAGTGATCTCATAGTTCCATGTTTTGATCTCAGTCTATGAATCTACTATCCTTCACAACCCTTCATTGGTACTGATTTTCTTACCCTATGTTCCAGATTTCCCACGACCCTACTCCGATATTGTTTTTCCCTATTTGGATTCCTGGAATTTTTTTTACCCAGGTTTTAATCTACTGTTAATTTAAATACCCTTCCCTTAGTTCATTGTTCCTTTATGCATGTCTTCATACTATTTAAGATATATTGTTTCATGGAGTTTTGGGATAGAGTTGGTCATTCCATCAATAATGGTCTAATCTTGTTGTTTCAATCGTGATGGTTTCTGCCTGGTTTATCTAGGTCTGAGATGGATCTTCTTTAATTTCATACTCATGAATGTTTGACTCTTAAAAATAAAAATTGAACACTTTCCTATGGATCCCCTCCCCTCCCTAATAAAAATTCATCACTTTAAACCCATTCCTCACACCTCTGATGCACCTTGGCTCGTCAAAAACCTACCCAAAAAATCTCTCAAGATCCCTCTCCTCGTCAAATAAGCCATAACTCGGGTAGAAGGAACTTCAAGAAGTCCTTTGGGTTCAATCAAATGTGAGTTATCCAAATTAAAGTTCACCATTCCTCATAACTTCTTTTATTTTATTTTAATTCTACAACCCCTAAACTCTTTCTATTAATTTATTTTATTAAAACACTACTATCATCAATATACTTTTATGTTGTTATGAAAAGGATTCGAACTACACTAACACACACCCCCATTTAATGTGCAATGAACATACTGTTTCTGTGGTTGTAAAACTGACGCCTCATGAAATGATGATTGTTCAATTATCTCCGACCTCCTCACATGGTGGCCATTAAGCTAGAACTATATTTATATATGATATATATTATGTTTATGTTTTCTTTACTCTTATGTATTCTTAATATATATAACACCTTTATGGTTTCATTATGGCTAAACGTGATAATTTCATTTGAGAAAATGCGGACTACCGCACCCTAAAAGTGATATTACTCGTTAATTCCATACACGGGATGAATGAAGGATTCAATTAATGAAATTATATTAGATAATATACTTTAAATATAATATAACTATTTATCATTATGTTTTTATTCAATTAAAATATGAAATACAAACGACAGTAGTGTTCATGCGTACGTACGGCTTATCGTCTCCATAAATGGTGCATTTCATTTCATTTCCCAAATTATTATGTACTATTATAAATAAATATATATAATGGATGTATATGATATATATGATATTTAAATAATTAATATAATTCTGTAGATAATGTACTTTTTGACCACATAGTAAAAATGTAATTATAACATGTACATTTTTTACTCGAGTTCTGAACTACGACCAAATCTCCACAAGAAACTCAAATAATTATGTATTTTTTATTTTAAGGTAATAAGTGAAATGAAAGGAATAATAAACCTAAAAAGGTTCTTAATATTGTTTAAATTATCTTATTATTATTATTCAGGATGAACATGGAATAAACATGTCAAGTTGGACACGAGGTAAGGGGTTTCTTATCTCACTAATAATTCTGGGAGATTTCAATTGTTTGCCACTAATTTATTACTTGTAGTGTATTTTTTAATTCAATTTGTTATATATTATAATTATCATCATTATATTCATTTTATTATGTGAATAATTTGGTGGTTGTTAACTTTTTCTCATACGAGTCGATTTATTACAACGTGGTAAGGGTTTTTTCATTTCACTTTTTATTCCTATGAGAATGATGATTTGTTTTCTTTTATTTCCTTTTGTGTGGTGTATTTACTTCCCATTAGTGTGTTAATTGTTTAATATTCTTCAATTTATTAGTATTTATATCATTATTTTATGATCTTTCTTTCAGGGATTTTACTTTTCGTAAGTTACCAAATCAGTAGGGGAACCTTTTAACCCAATTTCCATTCCTCGTGTTAATCGTCTAATTCTTAATTTTGTCATTCTATGATAATGTGTTGAATCACTATTTATTTATGATTTAATTTCCACTCCAATTTGTATAGATATATGTTTTATAAACATAATCACTCCATTTATAATTTCTCATATCCTGGATATGAACTTGATAAGAGTAATTTTAACTCAATTCCCATTCATTGAGTTAATCATCCAAGTCATTGGTTATGTCTTATTAAAAACATTTGTGAATTTACTATAATATATTTACACAGAATATCCAATCATATTGAGTTTATTTATAATTTTCCAAGATTATTATGTAATTTATTTATCATTAATATAATGATATAGTTTTTATAAGGGATTTTGTCTCAGTTTACATTTCCTTGATACATTGTTGTCGTTAAACACCAATTCACATTTATATGGTGTATATACTATATTTTGAAATAATATATCATGAATCCATTTATTCTCATGATATTATTAAGTTATGATTATATTTTATTCCTCAATTATTTTTATTCAAGTGTCTCTAATTTTGTAAGAAACTCTTTATCTAAAATATCATTTTAAATGATTAAAATATTAATTCTTCTAAATATTTTTCATTAATGTCCATATTCAAAAAAAGTTTTTTAATATTTATTTATATGGACATTAAAGTTTTCAAATGATAACTCATTTAAAACTTCAATGTTTTATGGGTAAATTTGATTAAAAAATCACTTTATTTAAAAAATTAATTTGTTTTGAAAATGATTTGATAAAGAAATGATTATTTAAATATATTGATTTGATATGTTGTGATTGTAATGTAGAAATGTTTTCTTTACTTTATGATTGTTTTATGTGTCACGAATATGTTATGGATATTGTGCATTTTTATGTATACTAGTGGTTCCATGATAAACCTTTGGCGGGTGAGCCCAAGATAGCTCTCCAATGCATTGGGTAATGTGATGGAGGTAGAAGTGAATATTTATCTTAAAGAGATTTTGGGAATGTACTCTGATGAGTATTCGAAATGTGACACCCAATGTAGCTATAATAGCAACAATATAAGTATGATATGAATACCATAAGTTACCTTTATGATTTATGATTTGTATGTGTTATTCATAAATCGTATGATTTCATAAAGTAAGTTATGATTGAAAAGTATGGTTTCATTGATTTGTATTTAATGATGGGTTAATGTTTTAGTTCTTTATTTTATAACCCTTACCGAGAATTTTATGCTTATCCCATATTTTTGAAATGTTTTCCACATGACTTAAATATGAATAGAGTCAAGGATGGGATCAATGAAAAGTTAAGATGTCTAAAACATGGAACTAGACATGTTTCTTTTTATGAGTTTTTATTTTATGAAAAAAATGGATACTGAGTAGTAGTGTCTACATGTAATTTTCAAGTTGATATGTAATAATAATGGCCTAATTCTCTAAAACACTAAACCTGAAAAGAGACTCAATAGTAATTCATGATATAATTCAATATTCTGTAATGTTTAAGGCCATGTACTTATAATAATTATGTGTTAAATCGATTTAATTTTTCATATACAATTTTTTAGTTTTGGTTTAATAAATTTCTTCCATTCATTTCCTTCACTTTATGTGTTAAGGTCTCTAAGAGATTATTTTTATGTTTAATGAATTGTATTATTATTCAATTTAGATTATTTTTATTACAGAAACCTGTTTTATTTAAATTATTTTCATGGATTTTTATAATACACTTATTTTAAATTTTAAATTCTTTATACAAAGGATTGACTTATATAAACACGAAATAATCGTATTGTTTTCTTAATGGAGAACTTTTATGATATTTACTACATTATGAAACCAATATGTCATCTGATGTAAAATGTTTAAATGTAATATACCACCATTATGGTCAAACAAATTTTGAAATATAATTTTGAGGTTTCTATGTTTCTTTTATATTAAAAAAATATCTATAATATTAATTAAAAATATATATTTGAGTGAAGAAATTTGAAAATTAGAGATATTTTTTCATCCAAAAATATTCCAGTGATCTTTTAATATAATTTTCATCATTTAGAATATCCATTTATATTAATTATGAAATGATATATATATATATATATATATTTTGAATGTTATTCAATAAAATAGTCTATAAAATTTCCCTGTATGGATATAATTATGATGATGATATTTCTTTGAATCTAATCTTCCATTCATTGGATATGTTATGATGATATGATGAATAATTTATGATCTTTCAGAAAATATATATATTATTTTAATTATGTGATATGTGGGTATTGAATTTTATACTCAAAAAATTTATTGGTCATTATTTTATATCACATTAAATAACAACGGGAAACATGTTGATGTTGTTTATCCGCTTTGGGTTTGAGGTGATGGTGCTTAGTCCATTAGGAAATGGTATTGTTCTGTTGATAATTATTGAAATTTTATTTTATTTTCTATATGGTTTTCCATGATTTATAAAATTTTTTATACCTATTATTGTTCCCAAAATTAATGTCTTTCTTATGCATACTATTTCAAGTCATATTTAATAATTGATAAGTGATGTTCTCAAACCCTATTGTTTAATTTCATCCAAATTAATAAATAATTATTCCATGATTCATGGTTTTGATCCTTGATAGATTTAGTATAAAAATCATAAGTTATGATCATGATTAAATACCATAATTTTTATCTACTATTTTTATATAATCATCGATTGATATTACACATTATTAAACTTATTGAGCATCCGATTTCACCCATTCTTATATTTACAAGCATATATTGTAAAGAAAGGTTTTGTGTATGGTATGAAAATAATTTTATTATTTTAGAGTAAATTTATGAGCTAAGTTGTAAAATATACCAAAATAATATTTTTACGTATCTATATTAATTTGAAAAGAGACTTATATGGTTCTAACATAGACATAAATGTTTTTTATTAAATATTAACCAATTAAGATTTAATAATTATGTATTAAATTTTTTTGTCACTATAGATGGTATCAGATAAAGGATTAATCTAGTGTGGAACTATGATACAAATGTATTAGCAAGAACCCATACAATATTTATAAATATTAGTGAACATACAAATCTATGGTTACTAAATGAATGTGGTTTTCTTATAAAACAATATTTGTTTGATACTAAAAGTTGACGCAGTTTTGCTGTTGATTTATATAGGGTGAGTGATATTGGGGAATTGATTTTGAGTAAATCTTATCCATCATTAAAATTCATAGTGATTATGTCCTTACTGTGTAATTGGTTTCTCACTATGGGGGGTTATTTGTGGGTTAATATGAAATTTAATTTGAAACCGTCATGATTTTTTTGAAAATATAATGATCTTGTATAACCAAGGTCAATCAAAATATATTATATATTAAAGATTTTTTCCTGATTTATATATCATGTGAATTAATTTTGAGGGTATATCACCAAGATTCACCAAGATTAATGGAAATTCTAAATATAATGGCTTAAAAAATTGATAAATGATTTAAAAATAACCTTTAGGTGAAAAAATGTATGGTCTAAATTTGATTTTTATTACATGAGTTTAGTTATTTTAATTACATTACATCATGATAATTCTCTTAGAAGGATAATTCACATCCTCAGTTATTAGATGTTTAATTAGATACAAAAACACGTAATAGTACAATGATCTCATCTAAAGTCTATGTTTTATCTCAATAATTTTGTTTTGGGGAATGTGCTTCCTTTATGTTTCTGTATTTCCGAAATATTTTAATTTGATTTTATCTTAGGCATGGATTTGATTATTTACATAAATCACATATCAATTATCATGTAAGGGATGTCACATTTTATTTTTTAAACAAACCTATGATCATCTATTAGTGTGGTGATACATATTAACATTTTAATTTAATTAAACCCATTTTAGGTGTCTTAATTAATTTTTAAAAGGGATTATTATAGGATATGGTAGGGGAGAAACTCAACAATGAATATATGTCTATAGTTTGAAAGATTGTTTTTTTCATTAATAGTTTTCTTGTGTTATCAATTTTTTATGTAGAGTTTTCAAATAAATTAATAACTTTTTCTACACCTAATTAAAATAATCCATTTAGAATATACTTGATTGATTTGTATTAATTAAATAAAATACACTATGATATAATTGAAAGTGAACTCATTCTTCTAAGTGCATCACCATGGGGTGAACATATTTTTTTATTGAGAACAAATATGGTTTAATGTGTCTTTTTTATTTATCATCTAGTAAATAATATGACCAATATCAAGAAAAAGTTCCAAATTTTATTGATCCATGATTATTTTTGGACTTTATTTTTTTGTAAAGAAAATTTGTGTTATATTTTATTATACATATAAATATATCTCTTTAATATTGATCGATACATTAGTCTCCAAAATGGAAAAATATGTATCTCTCAAATCCATTTCAATAATCCCCCAACACTACAAAAATAAAAAAAAGTAAACCAATAAAAATCATACAAAATGATTGTAGTGAATAATGAATAGAATAATTATGTTGTATTTAGAGGGTATAGTGGAAAATGTAACCATGGAGATTTGATAGTTATATAAAAGTTGGACAATTTGACTACTGGACGATATGACCACGAAAAACTATACCATTTTGGATATTTTACCTATAATAATTTCAATTTATAATTTCCAATGAATATGTATAATTAATATAGAAAGGTGAATTGATAGCCTCAACTGGTAGTGTCATTTTGTATGAATCCCATTTGTTAGAACATTTTAGGTAGGTATTAGTATTGGGTTTTCCTCTGAAAAGTACCAGGGAAAGCATCACCATGTGCATCGTGAAAGTAATTTCCTATTATATGAGTTCATGAAAATATATATTTCCACTTTATCATTGTTAGTTGAGAAACCCCAGAAAAAATATATATCTCTTTAATATAGATCGATACATTAGTCACCAAAATGGAAAAATATGGATCTCTCAAATCCATTTGAATAATTCCCCCAACACTACAAAAATAAAAAAAAGTAAACCAATAAAAATCTTATAAAATGATTGTAGTGAATAATGAATCGAAGAAATAAGTGGTATTTATAGGGTATAATGGAAAATATAACCATGGAGATATGATAATTATATAAATATTGGTAAATCTGACCACTGGAAACTATACCCTTTTGGTAATTTTACCTATATAATTACATTTCATAATTACCAATTAATATGTATAATTAATATAGAATGGTGAATTGATGGACTCAACTGCTAGTGTCATATTTTATGAATCCCATTTTTCAGAACATTTTAGGGAGGTATTTCCATTGGGGTTTCCCATGAAAAATACCATGGAATGAATTACCATGCACATCTTGAAAGTAATTTCTTATTATAGGAGTTGAAGAAAATATATATTTCCACTTTATCATTGTTAGTTGAGACACCCAACAAAAACTCCACCATTGAACACCATACATTTATTGAATATATGGTTGTGATAAGGGGTTACATATACATTCCTTATTTTTATAAATATTATTTCAAGTGTATATGTAAAATATTTAAACTATCAAATTGGTTTTTCAGAAATAGTATTTTCTAATGAAATATATGTTTGATTGAGATGAAATTTTATAAATCTATTTTTCAGTGAAAAATGGTACATAATAGAAATGACATAAATAATTATTATAAACTATGGTATTAGAATAATATTTATTTTTAATGAAAAATAATGTTAAAAACACTATTATATAAATACAAATGGTAAAATAATTTTATTAAGTCTGAGGATGTTTTTGAGTGATAGAAAGTTGATTGTGCATTACAAAATACATTTTTTTATTAATAAGTATTTTTATTTTTAATCTGTTAAATTACCATATTTATAAAACTATTATAATAAAACTAACATCATTTTACAAATCCATTTTGTTAAATTAGTTTAGGGTGACTTTAGGATAATTTATAAAATTTCATTATGTTTTCATGACTAGTAAATATTCGATTTTTGGTTTTCGATATGCTTAATGACATCATAAATTTTTCCTAATGATGTAATAAACAATATAATAATTTTGTGACCAAAAATATTTTATTAAATTAATATTATATATTTTATTGTATTTTATTAAATATCTAAACATATAAATGAATTTTTGAAATTCTATAATGGATACATTGATTTTAAAAACATTTCTATTTAGAATCATTAAATTTATAATAAAAAAAGTAATATAAAATAATTTTTAGTTAATATGGCATAAAATAACATAAATTAATACCCATATGTAAAAAATCATTGAAAAAATCATTCTTATTACATCTTTTTTCCACTACATATATTTGTATGGTTGGTATTTGGAAATTATTAATGAAATCATCCAATTTTTAATAAATACTAACACATTTTTCAATTTCAATTCACTCTCAATCCACTATCCATGATGTTGTGGTGTTTTTACTCCCATGGAGTCCTCCCAAGGTTTTCTCAATCCCCAAATATTACATTACTCAGGATCTATGATTTATTGTTCTGGGTAAATTAATTATCCTTCTATTCACATAAATTCAAGATCCAATTTTTTTATATGTCTTATAATGTTATGGATAGCTTTTTTTCGAAATTCTGATAGCATCATAACATCAATATTATATTTTTTAACTTCGAGATCCTTATCCCTTCTCATTTATCCTTTTTCTAAATCTACATTTTATAACTATCATGTTGCGGAATTTAAATTGAAAAATTTATCTATACACATAATATATTATATTTTATTATATTTTTAACAATACATAAACAAAATTTATTTTACATGGGAATTATATTAGATGTAAAAATTAATTGTTTTCCCCATTTATTATCATACATTAATCCCATATCCCATTACATGGGTTAAAAATATCATAATGATCTTTCCATTACGAATTTCATAAATGCTATAATTTTATATTAGAAATTTTTTCTTTATTATCAAATCGTTGTTTACAAAATGAATAATTATTTTCTATGTGGATGAAAATAATTAAAAAATATGAAGGTTGGGCCCTAAAATTTCTCCAATTCATTTTTTAATGAATTTAATTTATATATATGATATATTTAATGATTATTTAGTAAATAACTTTCGAAATATTAATTTATGACTCATTGTTGACAAAACATGGTGATATAATAATGAATGTATAATTTAAATGATTTATCCACATTTCATTTTTATCATTAATGTTTTTATATTATTATATTCCTCAACATTCAAACCTCATTAATTATTTATATTATCATGTTTTATTGATATTTCTCGTGATCACATGTAAATGTTTTCCCATATATTCCCAAAATGGTCACATTCTCACCCCATTCAATTGATATATTTTCCCAACATATGAGACATATTAAATGTATAGTGTATTAACCCATGAAAAATATTTTCTGTGTATTATATGAATTATTGATGTTTTCATGTATTATGTTCCTAATTTCCATGAAACTAAACATTAAACGATCTTTATTTTTTACCATATACTGAAAAGTTTATGTAATAAAAAGGCGGGATTCTATAGTTTGTATCAAATGGATTTCCAGTTATTTATGGTAATTTGGATTTTAAATCCACAGTATTAACACTAGTGTGATGACTAAAAGATATGACATCCTGGTATTTTATTGAAGTGTTCAGTAATTATTTTATGAGTGTAGATATAACTCCCTAGATATAAAAAATCGATGTGTCTTTTGAACAGATGTATCGAGGGATAACACCTAAAATAACTACATTTGGTTAGACTCAATCAGAAGATGATTTAAGATAATGGGCCTTGATAATTTAGATAGGTAGGGAGTATGTTTGGTTATTCAAAAAAATATATTATGACCTCGATATAAGGATATATAGAAAATATAAATGATGTTAAAAAATTGAATATTTACGTGGGATGTTTTGAAAATGTATTTTTTTAGAAATATATGATTATAAAAATAAGCATGTCTCACTCTAGGGTTTTATTTATATAGATATTTTATGTTAATAAGAGTAAACACGTAGAAAACTACATAAGTGTGGGGAATAAACTATAATGAGTTGCAAGAAATATCTTGAGTCATGTTTATCTTCAAGATTAACCTTGAAAGGAACAAATTTCAATTTATTCCTTCATGTTTCAATGAAAAAATTACTTCAATGGATCTAATGACCCATTTATTTATATAAAATGAATAAGTACAATAAAAGAGATTATTTTTACTCTATTGTTCATAATAAGAGAATGTCACCTAGATATTATACCACATAAAATTTTATGGTGATTAGTGGTGAAAACATATTAATAACATGAAGATAATAAGATATATTAATTCTATAGAGCGATAAGAGTTTAGGGGAATCATTTTCATCATATATTTCCCCATTTTGATGATGCCAAAAATGGGGGACTTTCTTGTGATAAATAAAAGGGAAAATGAATATGAAAGAAAATATGAGCTAAAATTTACATTAAATTATCCTTACACCTCTATCATTGGTATCTATACCAAGTAATTGGTTGAAAGATTCTTCGGTGGACTGAGACCCCATCTGCAAAGGAATCTAGAAAATCATGACTATGAAAGTTATAAGTATAAAGTGCGTAATTCTATAAAGTATGATTTTTAGTTTGGAGAAATTTAGTGGTCAAATAGCTTGAATGAAAATATGTGTGTTGTGGATCCATAATCATGAATGAACATTGATCACAAATATTATTAAAGAATGTCCAGCATCCCATGTGCAAAAAATGTGGGAAGAAGAATTTTGGTAACTACTTGCTCGAGAGTGGAAAATTCTAAAAGTGTGGAAGATATGGCCATATATCATGGAACATTCATGGTGAGGTGATTACTCAAAATGATAACCAAAACAACAAAGTAATGATTGTGGAGGCCCATTTTTAAGTACAATGTTTCATGGGTAGACATCATGATAACCTTATAATCATTGTCTATATGAAAATATAAGAGGGGTAAATAACCATCAACCCCAAGATAGCTTAAGTGATAAATGTCATAATTTTTCTTTCACAATATATGATCTAATGGATTCAGATGATTTCATGGAAGTTAGTCTAATATTTCTATCAATTTTAGCAAGTAATTTTTTGTTGTTATGGTTCTACATATTTCTTTATTTCATTAATTTTATAGTGAGTATTGAATCAAACCCAATGTTTCTAGAATTAGAGTAATCATTCAAGATTCATAGAGGGATTACTCAATAATTTACTGTGTATAGAAATTATATTACTGACTTTATTGAGAATAATATCTTTGTAAATATAGTTTTCATTCTCATGGTGTAATCCAACACAATACTAATGACAAACTAGTTCTCAATGTATAATCAAATGATGAATTTCATAAGCCAGATATTATAAGAAGCCATCAATGTGATTCCTCATGTTTTTTTAAAAGTAGTTATATCTTGACCAGATCAATGTCTATAATCTCCTCCCATATTCTTCTTTGTGGATATAATTTGTGAATTGGGTAATAGAAATGAATTTAATAGAATATAGAATTTCCCATTATTTTAGTAGTACATTGACATATTTCTTGAGTAGATATCAGGACCTCACCATGAAATAGAGGTATACTTATCCAAAAAAATCAAACCTGGATGTAATATGATATCAACGTCATTTTATAGTATATAAAATATGTAGCTAGAGGAATTAGATAAACAACATCAAGATATTTTGGAGAAGGTATGTATCCTACCAATTTTTCTCCTTGGGTAGCATTTGTTTTATTTATTAAGATTAATAATTGATCATTGCAACAATTCATTGATTTTATAGATCATAATGAGGTCATAGTGAGGAACGTGAATCATATCCCAAGGATTGATTATTTTTTTGAACAATATTATGGGGATCAATTCTTATCCAAATTGATTTTTGATTGAGTTATCTTCAATTTTGGCTCATTAATGAAGGTATTATAAAGACATTAATTAGTTAAATATAAGAGAATCATTAAATTGTTTTTATTTCATTTATCTAGAATAATTATCCTTCTATATTGGTGGATTTTATGAATTTATTATTCAGGGACTACCTTAATAAATTAATGTTGATTTTTATTAATATTAGTCTAATATATTTGAAATTTCATGAGGAAAATGAGGGTCATATAATGGTATATTTAAAACTATTAGGAAGGATAGTCTCCATGGAAAATATAACAAATTGGATTTTTTATTAATTATTTCATTTTTCAGAGGGAAAATTTTATCCAATGAAGGAATCATAGTTAAACCAACCAAAACAACGGTTGTATTGGTGTGTACACATCATAAAACAATAATTAATATTAATAGTTTCATTCATTATATTATATTTTATTGCTGAATTTTGAAATACAATTCATGAAATTATATTCTACTAATAATATTCAATAATAAAGGATAATGGTTTTCAAAAAAATAGTGTTATGATTTATTCCATGAACTAAATTAGAGATCAGTTATTATACCTATGTTATATCTACCCTCTATTAGATAATGATTCATTATTTTTAGCGATGAATATTTGAAATTGATTTGTAGGTCCCATAAAAAAGGACATGGTGATTACATAGGAATCTCAACAGTGTAAACCTCATGAGAGGAGTAATACATCATTCAATTTGGTGCCGGTTTTTGTTATTTCTATCTAAAAATATAGAGTCTCTATCTTTAAGTGTAGAAATGTAATATATTTACACACAATAATTTTTTTAAATATATTATTTTTAAAAATAAATTGTACATGAGACAAAGGAGAAAATTGAAATGTCTTGAAGACTATGGTTGTTCAATTCATTATCACCATGGATGAGCAGACAGAGTTGTTGATGCACAAGGTAAGAAAGATGATGTTATGCTAGAAATGAGGAGGATTCAAGGATATCAATTGATCAAGGATCTAGAAAGGTAGGACACACAAATCATGAGGGAAGACACATAATCAATACTATCAAAAAATATTTCTCAACCATCACTTCTAATGATGATAAAAATTATCAAAGAAAATATCCTTGATAACAAAAATGTTAAATGATGCAAATAATTTTATGTTTCCTAATTTCAATTTTGATTACAATGGTGTAATAAAATATTAAAAAGAGGTATGTGTACTAACTTTTATGAAGATAACGAAAGAGAATATCAATGAATCCCATTGGTATAAATTCACAATACATCATATTTCAAATAAAATATATAGAGACCCTTTTCATAATTATTGGAGATATAATATGAAAATATATATTTTTTCCTACACTAAAAAGTTATTGGTCTATTAGAATGTTTCAAATAACTGAAAACATTATAAATGGGAATTTCAACCACAATTTGTAACAACATTGAAGTGGGAAAATATCACTATGGGATTTATAACTAGTATCTAAAGAATATATAAAGATACAATATGGTATGATCTATAGTGGACTAAATCAATAAGAATGACAGTTTTATTTCAATTTAGGATGATTTTTATCTTAAAAAACATGATAGGATAAATTTAAAGAGAATAACGATTCTATATTGGGAACCACATTCTATTATTTAATATTGCGATTCAAATTTCACATTTAGATTATGGAGATTAATTTAACAATATTTTCATAAAAAATTGAATTTCAGAATAGAGTATCATCCTGAAATTGTGGTATAATCTGATAGGACTATTTATCTATTCAAGGAAAGGATGATATCACGATCAATGTAATTTAAATGTTCTTGGGATCAACACCTCCAATTACTTGTGTACCCATACTACAAAAAAATTATATTTGAGTATTCAAATGACACCATTTGAAGCTCTATATGGGATTTGATATACAACTCCTTCTTGTTTGGATGACGTTGGTGAGGGAAATATACATGACCTCGAACACGTGTATAAGATGGTATAAAATGTTTTTTGTAATGACCCGAAATTTTCAATAAATCTTGTTTCCTAATTTTATACTCAACAAAAATATTTCATTTGATAACATGAGTATAATTAAAATGATACAGTTGGTTTTTTACTGTTATATGACCATTGGTCAATATGACCGCTGGAAAGTAAACGTTTTGATTATTGTCTCTAAATATAAGTAATCTTGGTTAATTAATATAGAAAGAAGATTCGATGGCCTCACCCAGTAGTCTTGGACCGATCGAAGCCGATCTATCAGAACTTGGGAAGGAGGTAGCACCACTGGGCTTTGCTCTGGACCAAACCCAAGCTAAACTTCATCATGTGAAGCTAGAACGGGATCGCCTTCGTGAGAAGTTCAAACTGATTAAAAATTACTACTCGGGCGATGTTGGTCGAGCCTCCCTCGGATTCTCTCACCTTAGCACACCTTACACTTAGGTCCTATGCTGGTGTGATAGGGGGATATGTAAGGAGACCGTAACTACCTTGTGTAATCCTTTGTTTTAAATAAAAATTGGGATTTCTTCTTATGATGATATTTATGAATTTTCAAATGACCGGATAAATATAGTATGCATATTTTTGATGAATTTTAGAAAATGGATATTTTAAAAATGGTTGTGTAAACCTTAAATAATTAAAAATGTGTAATGATTTTCGAAAAGTGGTCTTCTACAATTATGTTCAGTACGAAATTTAGAGTCTAATAAGATCAACTTAATTTTTGATGAATAGTAAATTATGAATAGTGATTTTATGATTAGGATTAGTAGTGTGTCCAAATGGATTAGTAATCTCACTTAAAGAAAGTATTAATATAATCTAGGCACCTTGATTAAGTAATGTTATTCAATAAAATGGATAAATAACGGTTTCATAAATTATTATTCAAGTATTAGTTTTTTCGGGTGAATAGTGTTTTCTAACTAAAAATATAATTAAAAATATTTAGAAAATTATATTTATAAAACGGATTTTATTTATGAACTTAAAGCACTGATATTATGCTATGGTAATTTTTGGGGGTTTTTCTGAAAAAATGAATTTTCGGAGAATAGTCTTTTATTTAAAAATTAAATTAAAAATATTTAGAAAAATATTTTTATAAAATGGAGTTCTTATTTGTAATTAGAGCGTCGATTTTTTGTTAAGGTGAAATTTTGGGATTATTCTGAGAAAGATGAATTTTCGATGAATAATGAAAATATAGTTTTTAAGTTACCGGTATTTAATGACATCATTAAATGATATATTAAGTTTGTAGTCAATATGTTCGACTTATGAAGAGTAAGATAACGTATGAGGTGTCCCAAGTGGACAATACCATGGGAATATACCATGGGCAAGCCCATGGTTTTTCCAAAACCACTAATGAGGTGTCCCTTTGCCATTAATGCCTTGTCCCCTCACATTCCCTATAAATACCAAGCCATCCTCTCATCCATTCGACTCCCCAATCTCCCCCAACAAAGTTCTTGTCTCATTACCTCCCAAGGAGTCCTCCCATGGTGCCCCAAGCCCTCAAGGTCCAAACATTTGAGATTTAGGAGTTATGTTTTAAGGTAAGGGATTTGATCTCTCTCTTTCTTTTCAAGAAATCTATTTTATGTAATTTCTTTTATGCTTCATGTGCTTGTGTTAAAGGGTTTTCTTTTATACTCCACTTACTGCCATTTTCATTTTCACATAATGATATATCCCCTCTTACTCTCATTATTTCGTTTTGTGAAGTTTTAAGTGGCGTCGTTAGGCTGCCAAAATTTTTGTAACAGATTCTTTCTCCCTTCTCATTTTTCAAGATCTATTTTCATGTAAAGTATTTCAAGTTCCTTTTTATTATGTTGGAGTATGATCTCAAAATTTATCATACTGATATTTTATGATCATATGATGAGATACCACATTTTATCTCTTCAATTAAGTATTTTGAAGTTTTAAGTGGCGCTGTTAGGCTGTCGAATTTTTAAGTGGTTCTTCACCCTTCTCGTTTTGAAGTTCTACTTTCATGTCAGTTCTTTTAAGTTCCTTTTTGTTATGTTGGGGTATGATCTATATATCTATCATACTGGACTCTTATTTTCATATGATTAGATACCCTATTTGATCTCTTCAATTCATTTTTGTTGAAGTTTAAGTGGCGCTGTTAGGCTGTTGAATTTTCATAAGAGAAATCTTATTTTTGTCTTCCTTCCATGTTTTTCATTTCAAATGGAATGTCCTTGAAATTTCATTAACATGTTCATATATCATTTTTATTCTGTTCCTCTACCTTTTATGGGTCATTTATGATTGTTTTGCCCATGTCCCCTCTCTTTTCAATGTTTTATAAAACCTTGTAACATAGCCGTTATGCTGCAGAATTTTTTTCTCAAAGTGCCTCTCTCTCTTTTCTAAAAATTATTTTATGTTATAAAGTAAATACTCAATGCTCTTATTTCTACAGGGGTATTCACATATATATCAAAATTTCTATTTTAAATTCTGGGATTTACATACATGAAACCCTCTTTCCCTTTCTGTGGTTTTAATGTGACATAAAGATCATGTCTTTAAAGCAGTTTTTAAAACGTTATGATTATGGAATGAAACCCATTTCTTTTATGATATATGGGTTGTTTATGAAATTATTGATGATGATATATGTGGCTCACATGATTATAAAGGCAAATATAAGGGTGCACCCTGATAGCGCCCCATTGAATTGGATAATGATGTAACCACAAGAGATTACAGTTTAAGGGTGCACCCAGATAGCTCTCTAATGCATTGGGTAAAGACTTAATCTCTAGAGATGACCATTTTTAACGACTCCTTGGTGAATAACATTGGTAATTTTTAAGGACACCTTGAGGATGGTCATTGGTGAAACGAAACGATTGTCAATATTAAATGTTGTAGCCACATATTCAAGTTATGAAAAATGTTATTTTTATTATGATATGCCTCATGGTTTCATTTTCATGCCATAAAGTTGTTTTTGTTACCTTATTTAAGTATCTCAAGTTCACATGTAAAATGTATCTCTTGTTTCCATTACTGGTCCTTCTGCTCACCCTTTCATTTGATGTATGTCCCCAGGTTATGAGATGCAGTAATGAACCTATGATGAACATGAGGAGAAGCCTTTCAAGTGTATAAAAAAAATGTTTTATATTTTCATGTTTTAACTTCCTGGTTTCCAAGACACTAAACCTTAAATATCCTCAGTTTTGTGTAATGTAATAGAAGTTTATGTTATAAAAAGGAGGGATTCTATAGTTGGAATCAAAGGATGGTTTAGTTATTTGTGGAAATTAGGATATGAAAACTCTAGGAAGAACCATATAGAAAAGTTTAAATATAGGAAATCATCCTGGTATTTTGGTGAGTATTGAGTAAGGGGTTTCCAAGAAAATATATCCCTATCTGGATACGAGCAGGTAGAGGTGGATCTGGCACCGATGTACATAGGGTCAAAACCCGAAAACACCGCTTTGAGCTAGACTCGAACAGGAACTGGTACACGACAACGGGCCTTGCTGCACTCTTGGTTACGACACTCCCGGAGGATATTCTTTGGTAAATTCATAAGCTTAGTATGAACCATTGTTAAAGGAATAAAGATAAAATAAAATAAATGTTCACATAAGAATATATGATCATGGATAACCTAGATGGGAACCTAGGGGATCATAAGTTAGGTTATACATTTCTTCTACAAGTTATCCTTATATGATTTTTAGATTCTTTTAATGATTATTGGCTAAGTATTTAAGCCCCTAATTATATATTCTTTTCTTAGTTAATGGCGGGAAATGGAAGAACATGTCCCAATGACCAATGTGATAGGAAATGCTATGATTGTCGTATTAATACGACAGAGATGATTAGGGGATTAAAAGATGATTATTATTTTGGAAGACGTTCACTATTTTGAGGACCCTATATGATCAAGGTAAATAGATTACTATGGTATTTTCATTAAAGAGTAAGGTTGAATTATATTTTTAAGAATCAATGAATTTAAGGTGGACTTATAGTAATTTAGGTTACTTATGGAAATGATTAAACTAACTTGGGTAAAATATATTTAGGTTATCTACTTTTGTTATAAGTTGTTAGGTGTGGTTGATGTTGTTTGGAGATGAACAGTGAAGTTTATTTTGGAAGACTATGTTATCAAATCCAACTTGTATTTGGGTTTGAATCTTAGTTCAGTTTATTTGGAGGAATTTTAAGGACTGTTATTTATGGGATGGTCTATGATGAACTTTGGGTAGTACCATGGAACTTTGAAGATTTAAAAATTGTTTCCCTTCCTATGGGATTATTTCTTTTTGAAGAGTTGTTTTACCTTACCCTTTCTGTTTTTGGGATAATGTTTAAAGATAGAAGAAATAGATAGTTAATCTTTTGTGGATTATGTGATTCTCTAGAAGATGATTCTTTTGTTTTAAAGAGACCAAGTAGTTTTGAATTCTCATCTTTTGGAGAAAAGATTAGTTTTGGTAGAAACTTATTAAAGGATGAAACTCTACATGAAGGTAGGTATATTTTCTTATGTGTTTGTTCTATGTAGTAAATGAATTCCTCAAAATTATGAAAAGGAACATAAAACAAAAACTTTGTTGGTTTACATTTCGTACTAGGTAATCAATGACCATTTACACACATAATAAGTTTGGGATTTTCTTATGGTTAACTTTCTCCTAATCACGTTCTCTATCACTCTCCCTCATAACTTGACCCTTTGTTTTTCTTCCATGTCCATGTTTTCCTACACGGAATCCTAGTGTGGGCTAACTCGGGTGACCTTCGTACATCCCTTTCTTTCTTTTAAAGTAATAGTTTTACTGACTCCTTTTCCGATGTGGGACTTTCAATTAAATTTCAAAACCTAATTTTAAGAAAATTCCGAGGACGCAATTTCTTAAGGGGGGAAGATTGTAATGACCCGAAATTTTGAATAAATCTTTTTTCCTAATTTTATACTCAACAAAAAATATTTCATTTGATAACATAAGTATAATTAAAATGATACCATTGGTTTTTGACTATTATATGACCATTAGTCAATATGACCGTTGGAAACTAAACGTTTTGATTATTGTCTCTAAATACAAGTAATTTTGGTTAATTAATATAGAAAGAAGATTCGATGGCCTCACCTCGTAGTCTTGGACCGATCGAAGCCCATATAACAGAACTTGGGAAGGAGGTAGCACCACTGGGCTTTGCTCTGGACCAAACCCAAGCTGATCTTCATCATGTGAACCTAGAACGGGATCGCCTTCGCGAGAAGTTCAAACTGATAGAAATTAATACTCGCGCGATGTTGGCCGAGACTCCCTCAGATTCGCTCACCTTAGCACACCTTACACTTTGGTCCTATGCTGGTGTGATAAGGGGCTATGTAAGGAGACCGTAACTTCCTTGTGTAATCCTCTGTTTTAAATAAAAATTGGGATTTCTTCTTATTATGAAGTTTATGAATTTTAAAATGACAGGATAAATATAGTATGCATATTTTTGATGAATTTTAGAAAATGGATATTTTAAAAATGGTTGTGTAATCCTTAAATAATTAAAAATGTGTAATGATTTTCGAAAAATGGTCTTCTACAATTATATTCAGTACGAAATATGGAGTCTAATAATATCAACATAATTTTTGATGAATAGTAAATTGTGAATAGTGATTTTATGATTAGGATTAGTAATGTGTCCAAATGGATTAGTAATCTCACTTAAAGAATGTATTAATATAATCTAGGAACCTTGATTAAGTAATGTGATTCAATAAAATGGTTAAATAACGGTTTCATAAATTATTATTCAAGTATTAGTTTTTTCGGGTGAATAGTGTTTTTTAATTAAAAAATTAATTAAAACTATTTAGAAAATTATTTTTATAAAACGGATTTCATTTTTGAACTCAGAGCACCGATATTATGCTATGGTAATTTTTAGGGTTTTTTCTGAAAAAATGAATTTTCAGTGAATAGTGTTTTTATTTAAAAAATTAAATTAAAAATATTTAAAAAATCATTTTTATAAAATGGAGTTTATATTTGTAATCAGAGAATTGATTTTTGGTTAAGGTGAAATTTTGGGATTATTCTGACCAAGTTGAATTTTCGATGAATAGTGAAAATACAGTTTTTAAGTTACGGGTATTTAATGACATCATTAAATGATGTATTAAGTTTTTAATCAATATGTTCGACTTATGAATAGTACTATAAGGTATGAGGTGTCCCAATTGGCCAATACCATGGGCAAATACCATGGGAAAGCCCATGGTTTTTCCAAAAACACTAATGAGGTGTCCCTTTGCCATTAATGCCTTGTCCCCTCACTTTCCCTATAAATACCAAGCCATCCTCTCATCCATTCGACTCCCCGCTCTCCCCCAACGAAGTTCTGGTCTCATTACCTCCCAAGGAGTCCTCCCGTGGTTCCCCAATCCCTCAAGGCCCAAACATTTGAGTTTTAAGAGTTACGTTTTAAGGTAAGGGATCTGATCTCTCTCTTTCTTTTCAAGAAATCTATTTTATGTAATTTATTTTATGCTCCATGTTCTTGTGTTAAAGGGTATTCTTTTATACTCCACTTACTTAAGTTTTCATTTTCACATAATGATAGATACCCTCTTACTCTCATTATTTCGTTTTATGAAGTATTAAGTGGCGTCATTAGGCTGCCGAAATTTTTGTAATGGATTCTTTCTCTCTTCTCATTTTTCAAGATCTATTTTCAAGTAAAGTATTTCAAATTCATTTTTATTATGTTGGGGTATGATCTCTAAATTTATCATAATGATCTTTTATTATAATATGAAGAGAGACCCCATTTGATATCTTCAATTCAGTATTTTGATGTTTTAAGTGGCGCCGTTAGGCTGCCGAATTTTTAAGTGGTTCTTCACCCTTATCGTTTTGAAGTTCTACTTTCATGTCAGTTATTTTAAGTTCCTTTTTGTTATGATGGGGTATGATCTATATGTCTATCATGCTGGACTCTTATATTCATATGATAAGATAACCTATTTGATCTCTTCAATTCATTTTTGTTGAAGTTTAAGTGGTGCCGTTAGGCTGTCGAATTTTCATAAGAGAAATCTTATTTTTGTCTTCCTTCCATGTTATTCATTTCAAATGGAATGTCTTTGGAATTTCATTAACATGTTCATATATCATTCTTATTCTGTTCCTCTACCGTTTATGGGTCATTTATGATTGTTTGACCCATGTCCCGTCTCTTTTAAATGTTTTCTAAAACCTTGTAACATAGCCGTTATGCTGCATAATTTTCGTCTCAAAGTGCCTCTCTCTCTTTTCTAAAAATTATTTTATGTTATAAAGTGAATACTCAAATCTCTTATTTCTACATGGGTATTAACATATATATCAAAATGTCTATTTTAAATTCTGGGATTTACATACATGAAACCCTCTTTCCCTTTCCGTGGGTTTAATGTGACATAAAGATCATGTCATTAAAGCAGTTTTTAGAATGTTATGATTATGGAATGAAACCCATTTCTTTTATGCTATATGGGTTGTTTATGAATTGATTGATGATGATATATGTGTCTCACATAATAATAAAGGAAACTCTAAGGGTGCGCCCTGATAGCGCCCCATTGCATTGGATAATGATGTAACCACAAGAGATTACAGTTTAAGAGTGCGCCTAGATATCTCTCTAATGCATTGGGTAAAGACTTAATCTCTAGAGATGACCATTTTTAATGACATCTTGGTGAATAACCTTGGTAATTTTTTACGACACCTTGGGGATGGACCTTGGTGAAATGAAATGATTATCAATATTAAATGTTGTATCCACATCTTCAAGTTAGGAAAATGTTATTTTTATTATGATATGCCTCATGGTTTCATTTTTAATGCCATAAAGTTCTTTTCAGGAACTTATTGAAGTATCTCAAGTTCACATGTAAAATGTTTCTCTTGTTTCCCTTACTGGGCCTTCTGCTCACCCTCTCTTTTGATGTATGTCCCTAGGTTATGAGATGCAGTAATGAACCTAGGATGAACATGAGGAGAAGCCTTTCAAGTGTCTAAGAAGAATGTTTTATGTTTTAATGTTTTATGTTCCTGGTTTCCAAGACACTAAACCATAAAGATCCTCAGTTTTGTGTAATGTAATGAAAGTTTATGTTATAAAAAGGCGGGATGCTATATTTCTTCTATCTAAAAACACATTAAGGATAATCAAATTAGTTATATGATCTATGGTAACAATCATCAATGGAACATGGAGTTTTTGTCCAATGACATAGATTTCTATCGAATATCACCAATGAAGAGTTTCTGGTGGTTTTGGAAGAATAGAATTCAAAGCCACAGGTATATTATCCCCCATGAATTCTTTGATTTCATAAGGGAAGTGGCCTATCATCTATCACTTCCACCAAATATAGCTTGAATTCAACATGATTTCCACATATTTAACTTCATTATTTACACAATCGGCCCTTTAACATGTACTAAATCATAAGGTGGTAGAACAAAAAAATGACCTCTCCTATGAGAAGAAATTGGTAGAGAGCTAAGAGTGTTGAAATAGTGTTTTATGTAATAAAGCTACCAACCTTGTCAATGTGTTGTAGATGAACCATAATTTTTATAATGCAAAATGGGAACTAGATGAGACAATGATATAGAAGGACCCTTACCTTTTCACAACTATGAGAATTAATTAATATTTCGGGGACAAAATTTCTTAATGGGGGAAGAGTGTAAAAACCTATATTTCATTTTAAATAATAATTCATTCATGTAAAAATGTCAATTATATTATATTTTAAAAAACAAAACTATATTTTATTAACAAATATCAATAGATTAGTCACCAAATAGGATAATATATATATCTCCAATTCATTACATTCATCTCACCAACATATAACAAAATATTATTAATCTAATAAAAATATTAGTAAATGATAGAAGTAAATATTTAATGATATAATGAAGTTATATTCATAGGGAATAATGCGAAATGTATCCATTGGGATTTGACCATTTTATGAAGTTACATTGCAACAATTCATTGATTGTATAGATCATAATGTGGTCGTAGTGAGGAACCTGAATCCTATCCCAAGGATTGATGATTTAATTGAACAATAATTTAGGGATCAATTCGAATCCAAAATGATTCTTGATTTAGTTATCTTCAATTTAGGATCGTGAATGATTGTATTCTAAAGACATCCTTTTGATAAAAATATGAGAATCATTAAATTGTTTTTATTCCATTTATCTTGATTAACGATCCTTCTATATTTGTTGATTTTATTAATTTAATATTTAAGGACTACCTTAATAATCAATGTTGGTTTCCATTAATCTTATTATAATATATCTCAAATTTCATGAAAAAATGAGGGTCATGTACGGGTATATTTAAAACTTTTAGGAAGGATAGCCTCCATGGAAAATTTAACAAATTTGATTTTCTATTAATGGGTTATTCTTTCATAGGGAACATTTTATCCAATTAAGGAATCATAGTTGAAAAAACCAGAACAATGGTAGTAGTGGTGTGTCAACATCCTAAAACAATAATTAATATTACTAGTTTCTTTCATTCTGTAATATTTTATTGCTGAATTTTGAAATACATTTGATGAAATTATATTCTACTATTAATCTTAACTTGAAAATGGGAAAAGGATGTCTAGAAAAAAGAGTTTGAAGAATGATTCCATGAACTATATTAGAGATCAGTTGTCATACCTATGTTATATCTACACTCTACAGATAATGATAAATTATATATAGCGTTGCATATTTGAAATGGATTTATAGGTCCCATAAAAAAGGACACCGTGATTACTTAAGCATCTCAATAGTTAAAAACTCATGAGAGGAGTTATCCAACAATCAATTTGGAGCTAGTTTTGGTTATTTATATCTAAAAATATAGATTCACCATCTTTATGTGTAGATATTTAATATATTTAAACTCTATAATTTTTTAAAAAAATTATATTGAAAAAGAAATTGTACATGTGACAAAATAGATAATAAGAATGTCATGAAGACTATGGTTGTCCAATAAATTATCACCATGGAGAATCAGTTAGAGTTGTTGGTGCAGTAATTAAGAAAGATGATGTTACGCTGGAAATGACAAGGATCATGGATTTCATCTGATCAAGGATCTAGAAAGGTTGGACACACAAATCATAAGGGAAGAGACATCATCAATACTATCAAAAATTGTTTCTCAACTATCATTAGTAACGATGATAAAAAATATCAAAGAGAAGATCCATGATAACAAATATGGTAAATGATGCAAATAATGGTATGTTTCATAATTTCGATATTGATTATGATGGTTTACTAAAATATTGAAAAAGTGATATGTGTTTTATCTATTAAAAAGATAATGAAAGTTAAGATCAATAAATCCCATTGGTATAAATTCTCTATACATAATTTATCAAATAAAATATATGTGGACCATGTCATAATTATTAGAGACATAATAGGAAAATATATATTTTGGACAACAATGATAAGTTATTTGTATGTTATAATGTTAGGGCTGAGTGAAAAATTTTTAAATGGGTATTTCAACCACTCCTTGTAACATCATTGAAGTGGGAAAAGATCACTATGGGATTTGTCACTACTATCTAATGAACATCTAAAGGATACAATATGATATGATCTATAGTGGATCGAATCAATAATAATGATTGTTTTATTTCAATTTAGAATGATTTTTATCTCGACAAAAATTCCATGATTTATGTAAACAGAATAACGATTCTATATGGAGAAACACATTTTCTAATTTAAGATTGTGATCCAAATTTCACATAAAGATAATGTGGAAGACATTAACAATATTTGAATACAAAATTGAATTATAGAACAGAGTATCATCCTGAAATTGTGGAAGAATCTGATAGGACTATTAAGACACTCAACTACATGATGATATCAAGATCAATGGAATTTAAATGAGCTTGGGATCGACACCTCCAATTACTTGAGTAACCTCACAACAAAAAATTATATTACAGTATTCAAATGAAACCATTTGCTGCTCTATCTGTTATTTGATATACAACTCCTTCTAGTTTGAATGATGTTGGTGAGGTAAATATACTTGGGCCCAAACATGTGTATTAGATGATATAAAATGTTTCTTCTATCCAAAAACACATTAATAATACTCAAATTTGTTATAATATCTATGATAACAATCATCAAAGGAAGATGAAGTTTTTTTTTCAGCGATGTGGATTTCCTTCGAATATCACCAATAAAGAGTGTCATGTGGTTTTGGAAGAATGGAATTCATATCCACAAGTATATTATCCCCGATGAAATCCTTTATTGCATAAGATAAGTTTCCTATCAGCTTTCACATCCACCAAATCTAGCATGTGTTGAAGATGAATTCCACACATATATCTTCATTATGTACATATTCGGCCCTTCACATGTACTAAATAATAAGGCGGTACAACCAAAAATTAATCCCTCTTATGAGAATCATCTGGTAGAGAGCTAAGAGTGTTGATACAGTGTTCCAAAAAATAATAATACCAACCTTGTCAATGTGTTGTAGATGAAAAAAAATATGGATAGGCAACATAGGAACAAGATGGGACAATGAGACAGAAGGACCCTTACCTTTTCACAACTAAGAGAATTAATTTATACTTTAGGGACATTATTTCTTAAGGGGGAGTATGTAAAAACCTAGGTTTCATTTTAAATAATATTTCTTTCTTATATAAATTCCTATTATGTTATATTATAAAAAAAAATCTATATGTTTTTAATATTGATCAATGCATTAGTCCCCAAAATAATAACTATATATATCTCTAATTCATTAGAATGTTCTCCCCAACACAATAGAAATAAAACAAAATATTAGTATTCTAATAAAAATATTATTAAATTATATAAATAAATATTTAATGAAATATTGAAGTTATATTCATAGGGAATAATGGAAAATATATCCATTGGGATTTGAAAGTAATATGTTCTAGTAGATCCTTAACAAGCTACTTCATATTCAATTTACATATGTTTTTAGGCTAACAATTTTCTATATTTCTATGTCATAACAATGATTGATCTCCTGTTTCAATAAGACAAGGTAGCCCTTGGATCCTAGGGACATATATGTTCTGTTTGTAAACATTCTCATTCAAATGGCCATAAATAATTAATTCATCCTTGGAAATGTGTACTAAACATTTCTCATTCCTAAAATTGTCATGTTAAACTTCATGAAATAATTTATTTATACTTATAAGGATGTTCTTAAGATAGATTATAAATAATAAATTTTAAATCGGTAAATTTTCTAGATGAAAAATTTTAAATATTCCAACAATTTCTACATTACGATAGTCTCTAAATGTAATTCTTCAATAATTTTTCTTGTTAAAATTTTCAAATAAATTTTTCATCCAATCATATTCAGTGAAAAAGCACTATCCATGTACAAAATATTCTTGTTTGGGAACATACTATGTTTAGATGGTGAAAGAAATATATTTTGGATGTAAAAGTTTCATAGGTCCATTAATGTTACATAATAAATTTTTTGTAGTCTCTATTTGTTTTAAAATATGAGATTTGTAGAACCCTAAAAATTTTATTTATTTCTATGAAATAAATTTAATCTAGTGACTTCAACATTGAATGTGAGTAGAAATGTATTCACTCTATGTAACAAAATAATTGTTACTAAATATTTGGTTTGAATTAGAGAACCTAATTCCTCTACTATTTCCAAAAGGAAGATTTTTTCAATGCATCCTATGATAATTTTTGTCTCAAATAATAATTTTTTATAAGTGTTTTATTGAAGATAAAATTTCATTATTTAGTTTGATAATAAAATTATTATACTCCAAATTTTTTGTTTTAGACATGATTTTGGATTCTAAAATATGTTTTTATCAAAAATATCATTACTAAGATCCTTAGAATGATTATCCTTTTCAAAATTATCTTTATCAATTATTTTATAAATATAATAAATATAAATATATTTTTATCAAGATCTATAGAAAGGTATTATACTTCATTTTTTGAAACATTTATTATAATATTTCCTTCTCATGTTTTATGCTTTAATTTTAACTTCCATTTTCACATAATTTAGTAATTCTAGAGACATCATCATATACTGGAATGGTATTATATTTCTCTGAAGAAGTATATTCTTTGGAATAAATATAATCATTCTAATCATGGGAGTTTTCATTCAAGGCCATATTTTCTAGTAAACCCATATTTTTTATCATATCCATAATAAATTGATTTTTTAAATTTTATTTTATCAAAGAGACTAGTATTCATCTATCCAAAATTTTCATTATCTAAAGATTCATTAAAGGAATCCCATACACTAGTACTATATGATTAATATTATTTTAATACTCCCATTACATTGGTCTTGTAATAATTTTTACGATCACTTATAAAATATATTTCCCCAATATCATAATTTTTTCAACTTGGGAAAATTAGGTCTGATATTTCCTTCTCTCATTCGTTAATAAAAATTTATACGAACATATTTATTATCATTCCTTCCATTTTAACTATTATATAAAAAACTTTTCCCCTTATAATTTTATTCATCCTTCATTAATGAATAGATAATGCATTATATGAATGATCGGAATCACTAGAATTATATTTAATAACAACATATTTCATTCTAGATGTTTTGACAACTTTTTTTGTTATTATGGATTTGGTCAAAATTAAGGTTGAATTGAAATGAACTCCACCATTAATCATTTTCAATTTCGTGAAATTTATTTTAATCATTAATTAATATTGTTAAATACATCCAAAAAAATAATCAAGGGTAAGAATAGTAATCTCCACAGACTCATCATTAGATGTGCTCTTAGATTCTAACTGATTGGGTAAAATATTATTTTTTTCGACAAGAGTTTAAACTTCCAATGTTTTATCTTCCATATATTGTAAACTATCAACTATTTTAATACATATATATTGTACATTTATAAATGGTTATCCATAGGGAAATTCTTGTTCTTGATAATCAGCTACTAGATTTTCTTTTCTCGTTTATATTACCATTGAAGTTCCAAAATGAGTAACATCTAATTTCATCCAGATAATATTGGTAGCATCACAAGATACAATTTTAATATAGAGAATTTTTGATATATAATATAATAATGTTTTTTTCTCTCGCTAATTAAAATTATATTCCTTCTTGTCCTGATATATAAATTTTGTTTCTTCCTTGTAAGTAATTTTTTAATATCTCGGGATAATTACAAAATTATCAACCCCAGTGTTGATTGAAAATGTATTCATTATATCCTTATAGTAATCAAAATCATTACCATAATATATCAGAGGTCTGGTTGGATTGAGATTGCATATAAAACAGACAATTAAACCTTCTATAATTAAAATATTAAAAAAACTCATTTTCTACAATAAAATTTTGTGTAAGATATATTTAAAAAAATCGTTCTAACTTACTAGTAAAAAAATAATAAGAGTGTAACAAATAAAAGAAGTGGAATCCTCATAAGAAATGAGGTATAGGTATCTTTAATATAATGACATGGTTATGATAAAGAAAATATTGTAAAAAAATTTATATGGATATGGAGGCCTATAAGATGGATAAAAGAACTGTATTTAACAAAAACATTTTTATCATTAAAAGAAAAATTTAATAATATAATTAAGCAAATCATAATAAAAAATCATCATATGTGTTAAAACTATAATCATGTTTCGATGGAATGAATATCATAATCATGATGATTCTAATATATAATCTATTGGGTATAACATGTTTAATCAAATTCATTATATAAAATGATACGTTTGATTATTTTAAAAATTTATTGTAATTCTGATGACTCTGATAAATCAATGTAAGACAATAAAAGGTCGTGTTAACATAATGTTTATAGAATCATATTCAATTTAAAAAAATGAATTGTAACTAAATATATTATGATAAGTGAAATGAAGTAATGATGATGTAAAAAATTTAAATATCTATTAATACATCAGAATATATGAGTCATCTAAATATGTAATTAATACAATTGAATAGAATTCATTTCACCCAGAGAGATGGGTTTCCAAAAACCTTGGATAAATTCATCATGAATTATTCTTTCAATAAATTTGGTCTTATCCACCCCACAGAATACCCATGATATGATGATCATGTCTACCCTGATCTCTCATCAATCCCTCAATAATGAAGCTGATCAGCTCTTCTATCTTCCTATCACCGGAATCCCTCGATATTATTGATCAAATATGGTCTTCTGTATATTTTAAGTCCCCGATCTTGCAGATCATATTCTACCTTCCTTGCCTCTGAATTCCTCGATCATAACATAAACAATTATATTCATATAATAAATGTGATCCAAAAAATATTAAATGTAAAAAATTACTATGCCGCCACACTTGTTAGATTTTGTCTTATCTCACATTTTAGTCAAATCAGATGTTCTCTTCCACAATGTCATATTTGACTCAATAATGTCAAAAAAAGACCTCATATTTATATGTGTTCATCCCAACTATCATCATGATCTCCATAGGTAATATTTTCATTGTGAATTTCTGGAGGTCCTGGACACCTTGAACTAAAAGGGTCAAATTATAACATAAATAAAAACATCATATTATTTGATAAATATTTAAATGTGTTTCATTACAGAAAAACAATTTTCCATATTTAGGATAAAAATATAGGTAAATCTAATGGGTTTTAAATATGATGTATTTACAGGATGAGACTCATTTTTATTTCTTTATTATTGTGGTTCTGATTGAATTATTTCTATTTTCAAATCATATTAATTTTTTTTTTGGCCAAATAAAGGACAGAAAGACTTTAAATCAATTTGACAAGCTAGATCTAATCATGATGGAATTAATGGTCATTATAGTAATTGAAATACAAATTTATGAATAATTATGGACGAAATTAAAATTGGAAATATTATTTGTTTTCTATAAAATCATTTTAAAAATATTTTGTACTTAAAATACATAGATATTGTAATTTTGTGAATGAGTTGGTGAATTTAGAATAAAAAATAATGGAAAAGTCAAAATGAATATTTTGACTTAAAAATATCCAATTTACACCTTAAATCATTTTTTATCAATACAAGATTCAATAAATTCAATAGATATCACCTTTAATCCTTCAATACTTATTTTTTTACATAAATACAACTAATGATGGATTTTTGTGCCAACTCGAGGAAGACACATGAAAAGGATTTAGTGTTTATCAACAGATATTTTGGTTTTATTTATTCCTCCACATACTTGAATTATTATTATAGAAGGATGATGTAATATCATAAGTAACATACATATAATTATGTTTATTTATTTATGTTAATAACCCATAACCATATCCACATCCGTCTAATGTGTCATGAAATCATCATTCAAGGGTATAACAAACTACATCCTCGAAAATTGATGTCATTATTTTCCAATTCCACCATTCAAAGGTAGAAATAATGATATATTTTATTTGTTATATTTTTTATTTTTGATATCATTATTATTATTATAGAATGATAATATTGGACATATATTCATATAATGATTTTTTTTCAAATACGCTTACATTTCTTCTGTGTATGGTGAACTGTTGTCTTGTGATGTAATGTGATTCATATTTGATTTACATGGAAGTTAATAATGATAAATTTTAAGAACACATGTGATATATATGAAATAAAAATTATCTTTGATAATAATATATAATTTACTTTTCAAAATTTTTATCTAACTAGAAAACAGATAAAACATTCATACGTATGTGCATCCAACTATCACTATGAATAATGTATTTTACATTTATAAATATATATATATATACATATTACATTAAAAAAACACAATAAACAAATATGATATTTATTTCATTTTTTACATTTTTTAGATTATTAATCCATGATCAATGAAATATGACAAATAAGGAAATTTCGAAACATTCACCAAAACAATGATGTTATTGCTCAAAATGTGAAAATAATATGAAATTGTTAATAAATTGGTAGAACTATTTAATAAGAAATTTTTATAAGGTATTAAATAAATATTCATTTATAATATAATAATATTAATAATATATTAATTATATTTGAGGATTGAACTTTTATAATGGATGTCAAGACATAGGGTAATGGATATACGTGAAACTTTTTACTCATGTGAGTCACATTCCATATTCACCACCTATTTATTTTTGTGGTGAATAAAAATTACATTAATTTTTCTTATGAAACATATCATTTAAATTATGTGGATTTACAAATTAATTATATTATATCACTTTCATGGGTATTTTGGTTCCTATAAACTAAAGTGTTAATGGATTTTTCCTTAATATGCATTCAATGAAACATATGTTATATAATAAACCTCTATAATTTCATGATGAGTAAATAAAGACCCTTGGACAAGTAATATCATTAAATTATTTATACTTGTGACATATTATGTTCTATTTTTTGTTATTCATTCATGGGTTTTATGATTCAATTTTACCAAAGTGGAAATTATATTATGTTATAATGTCATCTTTTATCAGGATTATTTATTATTATGATTCTACTCATAAAATATTATAATGTATCTCTTAATAAACTCAATTTTTTTATTATAGATAATATTGTAATGATATTTTCATCTTATAATATATATTTTCAACTAAATGATAATTATAATAAATGATTCAATTTTTTAAGAATATCTGACATTCTTTATCTCATCTATTAGAAATATGTATTCTTCAGAAGCCATGGTTTCTAAAAAATCAATTTTTTCATATATTAATATTATTTTTAAAATGTTAATTATCCAGTGTCTAAATTACTAGATAAATAAATTAAAAGTAATCTTCATGTCATTTTCCAAACAATTCCCATTTTTATTTTACAAAAAATGTGAACTGAGCAATTGTTTTCATGTATTCTCCATTAACTAAATGTCCCATAATCATGATCATTATTTTATATAAAGTTTAATTTTTATGTTTTTGGGGTTATTTTAAAAAATAATTCGACTTTTAATATGTTTTAAGAGGTAATTTTCAATGGGTAAAAAATTATTTCTTCAAGAAGTTTTTTAAATGATCAATATAAATTCATTTCAATCAAATATGAAATATGTTGAAATTATAAAAGTCTTACCTTGGATACGATCCAAGGATACTATTCTAATAAAATATATGCATTATTTTTTAATATGATGTAGGTTTTTAAATGAAAATAATTTCCCAAACCCATATTATACTATAAAAATTTTCATTTTGAAATATTTTTTTTTCATGGGTTATAATGTGATGAAATTATGAAATGACAATGAAACATGTATCTCCTCCATAGGTTATAATATGATTATGTGTTTATAAAAACTATTTCATTTTATGGGTACTGATATGATGAATGTTTTATGATTATACAGAATAAATAAATTAGTTTTTCATTTTGATACAGGTGGGACATATGTCTGCCTACAATGAATTAGGAAAATATTGATAACTCATGAGTAAATATGTTATTAAAGAATGATATTATATATACAGAATGTTATGAATGAACCAGATTACATGTTCAAAATGTTTGTGTGAACTTAATTACATACTCACACAATTAAGTTTTTACATTTCATTGAAGTTAATAATCTTATGCATGGACTTGGGTTCTTGTCTATAGGTTTATGAAAGGGTCTAATTTCATTTCATAAAATTAATGAGTTATCTTTTTTCAATTTTCAAATTTTCACAATGATATAAAATGACATGTATTATCTGAATATTTTCCTTAATTAAGAGTAATAATCTCATGGTTTATGTTATTTCATTACATTGTGATTTATTTATTATGAACATCAAATTTTTTTGATAGGATAAAAGATTACTATCATCAATATGCAGCGTATGGTTTCTACTGTTATGATCATGTTTTCTTACCCGTATGTTAGTTTTATTATTATGAATACCCCTTGTTAACACTTAATGAGTTTATGAACACACCCTTTCATACGTTTATTTTACCCAAGTTATGATAATGGTATATTTTTGGGTTTATAATGATTTAAAATAGCGGAAGATCTTTTTGGAAGACATTAAATATTTTTCAATAAATTAAGACTATTTTATTCATAATGGTTCAAAAGACCCTAAACTATTGTGGTACTCTAGAATATATTTTAAAATTTTAGTTAATGTACATTAAAATGATATAATATCAATTTGTGGAATTCATTGTGAAATATACTATTAGGATATGGTGTAAAACATAAAAGTAGTAGTATAGAGAAAAATTCTCATGCGGTACTATGGTATTTTTAAATAATATAGATAAAATAGTAGGGATTATTTGTTTTAATTTTTGAAAGGAATTTGAATCTACGAAGGTTATTTCTCATAAAATTAATGGAATTTTATTAAAATTGACTCTTGATGATTTTAGCGAGAATGGCCTTTCTCCCTACATATTAAGAGGAGAACTTAACAGTTATTCATATTATTGTTGTACAATAAATAGGATCATTTTATGTTATATGATTTTTTAGAGATGGGATGATAGTGGACTAGGATAGGAACAATGTGAGATTAAGTTTCTTATCTATCATTATGACTGAGGATATATATAAGGATATGTATAAGATGTAGATTTTTTCTAGAATGATATTTGAATTCGTTTCCTTTTTCGAGATTCCTATTTGGAATATTGAGAGAATTTTTTTTCACCAACATGGTATGTAGTTTTAGTTATATAATAGAACATGAGATTATGTACTTATGTTATGTATTTTAAAAATAAGAACAATATGTGCATTTTTTATGATATTTTTGTTGAGTGTTTACACTTTTAAATTTAATGTCATTACATGTGGGATGATATTTGTGTGGAATGATAATGTATATAGTTTATGGAAATGGGATAACCACGTCTATGAAACATCTACACACAAGAAAATAATGTTGAGTGTAATGGTATAGAAGAGCCAGGTTTTATGGATAATATCATGGATTTGAAATTTTAATTCCTAATAGGGAAGAAGTTGTGATATTTAAGTGTGATGTAGAGAATGTTCTGATTTTCTCTATACTGAAACAAATAAACCGATTGTATATGATAATATTTTCTTGGGATTTAGGAATTCAATTTTGAGATGGAATTATTTTTAGTATATAAAAATTCAATATTTCATGATGTTATTGACGGAGGGTTCTCAGTAGTGTTTGTTGTTGTGGGAAAGAACCAATAGTATTTCACAAAAAATTGATTGTGATATTTCAGATAGATTTGAAACAAAATATTCAGGGGATGCACAATGTTAGAATACGGTTGTCTAATAGTATACTTGGGATTTTTATATGATCTGGTCGAGGGACAATGTCAGTATAACCATGACCACTAAGGTTCATATAATTATTTTCATTTATTATGGACGAATAATTACGATTGTTAATAAAAAATATATGAGGGACAATATACATGATTACTATCATTATAGTGGGTAGAATATAAAAACTCATGATGTACAACATGGTGAAAGTTTGGTGAAATATTAATTTTTGTTCTTGGTGATTGGAAATTTTTTAGAATTGGGATTCAAAAGTGGATTTTGAGAGTCATATTTATATATGTATGTCTTTTGAATGTGATCAATGTTAATGATGTTAGCTCGCGTTCTTGATTGATTTTTGGAATAGGCTTATAGTGTTCTTGTGATGATGTTTGGATATATATATCTCATTAATTCATGATGGTTGAGTATAACATAGTTTCATAGGGACATTTAAGGTATTAAAAATGTATATAGGATCATGAATCCTTGAGGGTCCCATGTCACCCACTAAATAATTATTTAATGTCATAGTGGTTATTGTTGTGGGATTTTTTAATAAAGGGTAGAATCATATGCATGTTTTTGATATGTTAATGGGAACCAAACTATTATGGTAACCATTAGATAATACATTTGAAATCCATAGGAATTTATTTCTATTTTTTGAATAAACTTTGTCTCGTAATTAACTACGGGTTTATTCTATGACGAACATAATAGTGAGATTTGTTTTTTCATAAGTTGGTGGGGATCATAATTACGGGCATTTCCATCACTATGAATGGTGAGTAAACTCAATAAGTAATGTGTTCGTTAAATACTTTTAATGAATAGATGTGGCGTTCCATTCCATGGACAAAGGGTCCACAACATTAATGACATGTCACATGATTTTGAGCTGAAGGAGTAATGTGACACCATGAAACAAGGGTCCACAATAATAGTGGTCCATGGTAGAGAGTGATATGCTATGATCGTATTGCTGTATTTCATTTCAGGAACTTTTTATATAGTTTTAAATAGGGTTTTGTATATCATTTTTATATTTAAGCAAATTTGTTTTAGGTCCATCATGGCATCGGGAGAGGTAAATATTTTTTAGGATCCTCCAATTTCTACCATACAATTACCCTATGTAAAAGGTTAAACATTGATGGTTATATATAATTTTATGTGTACCCTCTCCTATTTTTCCTTCATGTCTTATATGTTTCTATTATATTGTATTTTTGGAATATTCATGCATGTTTTTTGAAATTATTCAACTAAATCATGATGTATTCAATCCATAATGATGAGTAATTCTGTTATCTAGTATAAAAAAGATCATGGTAGGTTTAATGTGCTTGGTTTTATTTAATTTTAATTGTATTCTCACTTCATAAATTATTTAGTTATTTTAATCTTTTAAGATTATAATTAATATGTGATATGAAATAATTAAAAAGGGGTTTTTTTGTCAAAGGATGACATTGATTTTGGGAGTGTTGTACACCAATTTTCTCTAGGTTGTTATTATGGGAGATCAACTAGTATACAATTATTTATTTATTTACTTAATTTTAATTAACATATTAATATTTTAAATTGATTATAATTTGGTAACACAATTTTTAAAATAATTTTATTTATTTTGGACGATGTTAGGGCCATGTCATATTGGGTGATGTATTATTGTGTTTCAAAGATATTCCTAAATAAGTATGAAAATTACATAATATAAGGAATAAAATACAATGAGGTAGGTGTCCCCTAATAATGTCCACACAGTTAATTTATTTTTTATGTATCCTTTTGTGTGAGGTATTTCCAATAGAATTTGATCGACAGTGAATTAAAAACTATTAATACATTTACAACCCAATTTATTCAAAAGAAGGGTATTTGTCCATGATAGAACCATGGTCATTTCCTGGATTCTATGACCAATGATTTTTCGGGGATATTCCATGATTGTGTGATAAGTGATTTATTGTTACTAGATCTGTGTAAAATCCATGATTGAATATAATGCACCATGAGGTATGTTTCAATAGAAACCAACACTTAGAGAAGATTGATATATTAGGATTATTTGTCATGTTAGTAACATACATAGTACCATAGAATACCTTAAATCCATTTTCATGTACTATATTGTTGTTGGATGAGTTATCATAATCTTCTAGTATATGTTTATATAAGAGTTAGAAATTCATGCTATTAATTTTTATGAGTTTATTTGTGAGGATTTGAAAAGTATGGTTTTTATGTTGGATTATATTTATGGTACAAATCATTTACGATGTTTTTATTACATCCCAAGTTTTGATTATTAGAACATTTAATGGAATTACTATGTTGTGAGATGGTATTGCACTAGGAGAAATGACTTATTTATAGAGTTGGGAAGAGATAATGGTTCTCTTTTCAGGTATACGGATTGATATGTGATATAATAGACCTATTTGGGGGTCTCATCCTCAATATGGCTCTAAAAGGAAATTAGTTTAGAGAATTTAGAAGTGTTACAACCATTCATAATTATATAAATAAACATATATTTTTTATTATGATGATCATATATAGAACATTTAATGGGTTTTTGTATGTGTGAAACACATGTGATTAATCTATAAGATTTTATAGGGTGAATTGTTGCTTCATGAGTTTACACTATATATGGTTCTATAATGGGATTCATCCCCTTATATTTATTCTACATGATTTTTGAAGGTGGTAATTGGAACCTAGTTTGTATTAAACTTGTTGTTCATAAATAGTATGCATCTCCTTGGTCAATGCAATATGATGTTATGGAGTGGGACGTATCCCCCTTTAGTGAATGTTATATGAGGTTCTGTTGAGGGTTTTGGCCCCCTATGTTTTTAAAATTTGAGGTTTTTTTGTGGGATATAACCCAAAAGATTATGATATTCTAAATTGTTTTATAACAATATGTTGTTCTCTTATGTCATTATGAATATTTTTCACAGATGTGTGCTAATTGAAAAAGTAGGTATAGTTATTCTCATGTGTCACCCTTTAACATAATGATAAAAAATGGTTTATTTTACTACAAATACATATTTTATATAATGATTTTTAACATATAACATTTTTTATTGCATGGATTTAATTGTTAAATTGGGGAATCAATTACAGGTAGGCTATTGAGTTATAATCACAACCTGCTAAATTGACTATTACACATTGTTTCAAGGGTGACCTCATGGTCACACTTGTATGTGGGGTATATGATTAGAGTTGGATGGTCTATTTGTATATATATTTTGGATTCATGATAGAGGGTGTCATGACCCCCTCCCACCAATGATTCCCCTCCTGAGCTGACAATGGTGAAAGGGAGGTAATGACCCCTGAGTCCCACCTCCAGTAGGCCCCGGAGTGGTGACTAGCACCCTGGGTATGAGTTTTCACAAATATGGGTGGAATTACCCTTTTTATTATTTAAGATCTGTAAATAGGACAAGTCAACTACCAAAAAGGAAAATAATAAGTGTATAGAAATAAACCCAAACCAATCCCACAAGCTTGTTTAAACAATTATGAAACAATGTACAAGTACAAGAAAGCTCAAAAGTACAATACCAAAAGAAACAAGAGTACAATAACTGCAACAACTGAAACTTTCCCAACTAGTAGGGTCCCGCACGGCAGTAGTAGTCCTCCTGAAAAAACATGAAACTAAACGTAGGGTGATCATACAAGTATACATAGTAGGGAAACCTAAAACTCTCGTGCATGGGTGGGGAGACATTCTAATGTCCCGTGAGAAAAATAGAAGAAACCAACCTAACAAAAAAAAATATCCACCCATCCTCACCAGACATGGTCACCAAAAACACATAACAAAATGTAGTAGTATATAAGAACAAGAGTATTGGGTACCCCACACCATTTCCCGCAAGTTAGCTGCTCTTCCTAAGGGCGAACGTCCTGACGCTACCAAAATCTTCCCGCCCACACACACCCGGGCCTCAAGAACCACATATCCTGGCCGCACACTCCTGGGCCCCACAACCACATATCCCGCCATCACACACATGGTCCTCACAACCACAATCACATCCCCACCAAAACACACATCGAGCCTCATCTCGAAGATTCATGGGAACAGTAAACCTGCACGAAGAGTCTTGGGCTAATACCACCCCAATCGAAACCTACTCGAAGAGTCATGGGTGTAAGGTCACCTCATGCCATCACATCCTATAGATGAAGGAGTAGGGAGGAGCTTGTAACTAAGGGGAAAACACCCTCTCCCATGAAATGGGAGTGTTTGGCCATAAGTGCTCAACATGGGTGGGGTGCGACAAAACACAATGATACAGATATATATATATATATATATATATATATATACCTAACACACTTCCCAACCTATGGCTTCTAAACAGAGAAACTGAGAACATGCCTCGGCATAGCTACTACGAATCATGCATAAAACAAACAACCAAAACCCCATTTAGGTTATCATGTTTCATCAGTAATAGTTTATTACTTCCTTAACTGCTGGAAACTATCAAATCAGATCAAGAATTTCGTAGAACAAAATCCATGTTAACCACAAGTCAAGTTTGATAAAACACAAGCAACACAACCCAACCTTTTATCACCAATCAAACCCCATTGATTGTTCCCACGTTCATTATCATTCCCAACAGTTCATTTAATAACTTTCCACATTCCTTAATAAAAAAACCAATTACTACAGCCCTGCTGCCATTATAACTACATCTCCATCACCATATCACATAACTAGGCTTGTGCCATGTCATCTCCCATTTAATATCATTTAACGAAGCCCTACGCCCATCCTATTCGTAAAAACTCAGGATCCCCACCCCCTTTGACACACTACATAACCAACCAATACCCACAAGTTTATTATTTCATTTAGTTCAATCGGGGTGATCACACACGGGTTCCAGATTTTAAATCAGCCAACTATTCGTGATTAACCAAATTCCACATTCCACAATGTTACATCCACAAAAACAGTCTGGAAATACATGGAAATATTTAATTGCGCAAGTAAAGGCCCCCAACAACCATGATTTTTAGTAGGCATAAATGTAGAGTCCCGAATCTTGACTTACATTGACATTACATTACATTTGCGGAATACTTAGTACATAATAGAAACACACATACAAGGATCGTAATAGTTTAGTGTCTTTGGAAACTCGGAATATAATCTTCTAATCCTGGTGAAATATCTTCAATATCTCCCATAAATATCTTCTATTTTTTTATACCCAAAACCTTTCTTTATATCCTGGGGAAAATAAAACATAAAAGGGTGAGCTCAAATTCTCCTTAAGGGTAAACAAAATAAATATCAATCACATCATATTCATAAAAACATAACATTTTGGAAATCTTAACCTGCAAAAGAGAGCATAATTTCATAACATGGGATAAATCATAGAAGTGAAATGTAATCCCAATAATCATAACTTAAAAAATGAAACTTTGTTTCATACACACATAATCATAGAGAATCATTTCTTGTTAGTCAATACTCATTGCCAAGACTATCTTTGTGGACAAAGTCCCTTTCTGAACCGAGTCACCCTCATTTTAGTCATGTTTCACTGAACCGGTATAAACTACCATTCCAACCATGTCTATCTCATGAGATATAAAATCTTTACCCAATGCATTGGAGTGAGATATAGGTCCCACCCATCTCATAATGATACCATTCTTATTGGTGCCACAAAATCATAAATCATACATTATTTCATAACCCATGTAATAAAATGGGAATCTTAAACATCGTGACATCATAAAACAATTCATATTAGATAAATGAATTCATAAAGATAATTCCATCATATCATAATCAAATCAATGTAATAATAGAGATAAAAACATAACCCGTTGTTATCTTAGATTTAAAATAAATTTGATAAAACACTTGAACTTCATTCTTGAGGAAAATATCCTTTATTTTTCAAAAACACTTTTCTTTTCTTAACATGTCACACAATTATAAACTAAAAGAAGTTGATTAAAAATAAACCTGAAAACTTGTAAAGGAAGCTTTTTGGAAATAATTTTTTAAAAATCCATTCATGCCGTATAAGTTAAAAAAACATTCTTCGTACTTTTGTCGGAAAAGTCAAAAAGTACCTCGTATGAAAAATGACAAAAGATTCCTTTCATACATATTATTAAAAACTCACCGAAGGGTAAAAATGGATTTAAACAATTGTAGGTGGATGGAAATAATATTACATATTGATGAAACATGGATGTGGATGATAAAATACACCCCAGTAAATACTTACGAATAAACAATCTCGGATAAAAATGAGATTGTGATATTTCCCTTACCTTAGGTATTATTTGCTTTGTACGTGTCTGAAGCTCCTGTATAATGGTTTAAATAAGGTTATTGACTTATTACAGAATCATACATATTGATATGATATCATATATGGTCATATTCTTAGCTTCTTGTTAGTAATATTTCATTGTTACTTGTTACTCGGGTCCTTATTGCCTTTAGTTCTTATACGTGTTTTTCCGAATAAATTATTATTCTTCTTTTATGTTTATAGATACCTTATATCCAGAATGGTATTAGTGTAACATATATCATATTTATTCATTCAATTCATTTATATAATTACTATGTAATGATGATCATGTAGAACGAGTCGCATCACATCGTGGAGACGATATTCCGTACGTACGCACGAGTGATGATATCATTCCTATGATCGTGGAACTGTATTGGTGTATATATATATTATTTCAGTATCAATATTAGTTTATAATAATCATAAATAGTTACTCATTACACCATTATACCCATCCTTGTAAGGTGATGGTGGAAAAATAGATTACACCACGGCGTGGAGATGGTATTCCGTACGTACGCACGCGCGGTGATTTCATTTTTCCATAGGATGTATAGAAGATGAATTAGGGTTGTTTCATATTTATAATAACATATCAGTATGTAAGTAATACTGATGTTATTACTTTATCATGAAACAACTAATGAATAATAAGTTTAAGAAGAAAGAAATTGAAAAGATCAGTAATGGATATTACCTCTTCTTTGGAACGCCTCCTTGAATCCTCCACTTAGGGAACTAAGATTGGTCTCTGAAGAAGACCAGGACCTCTAGGATTATTCTAGGGAAGTGGAGAGGAGAAAATGGCAGGGGTTGGCCGAGCTTGAGTGCTCAAATTGGTGTGAGGAGGAGGGGGGAGGTGCCCTTTTATAAGGGAGGAGAGGGGCACCTTAGGAATATCTCAAAATATTATTTTATATTAAAGTCAAAATCGGTTTATAATGGTTCCAAAGGGTCTTATTTCGAAGCTAAAGTGGGGATGGGTCGAAATCCGATCAACCAATAGGATTCAGACAAGTTTAGGGTATTATTTTAACCTTATCAATTAGATTTAACTCCAAGTTAAATAATTTAACTTTTACCATGTCTTTTTGTTTTCTTTCACTATATGGTTAATACACATACTATAACATGCCAAACGAACCCCAAATTGTTTATTATTAATATATATCTCCTTATCTATGTCATTTGGCAGAACCTTAGATTTTTAGGAATAAAATAACAATTAGTAATATAATATTTGATTTAAAAACTATTTTGTGTCAATTTTGACACTATTTGATATATGATTTTTGTGAAAGTCATAACAGAATTATATGTTCGAACCAAGTTGATTAAATCAACATTAATATATCATAGTAACCTAGAAAATTATTGTAATTCATAAAAAGTCTCAAATTTCATTTATTTTGATGTTTATAACATCAATTATGTCAATATTTCATTAATAAGATAATTACTGCATCATCATTGTGTCATAAATAAATTAAATTATTTAATGTCTAAAAATTACAAATAAAATACCATTATATAGGAAATCTTTTTATATTTCTAATTAATATTTATAGTCGAATTTATCTTATGTATAACCCCATATTAAAAATAATTTACTTGTTAAACTTTGATTTTAACTATTTTAACCCTTCTTTAAATAAATTAATATTAAATGTCCTAATCTAACCCAAGTGGGCCAAAATGGTCATATTTTATTCCTAAGTTTGTTTTTGGTCGAATTAAACTTATCCAATAGAATTAGGACATGTGTTTGGGTAATAGTAATATCATTTTTACCCTTAGTTTCCATATTTTCTATTAACCGCGGTAAAAAAAGTAAAAAGTTACTATTCACCAAAAAATTATTTTTATCTCATTGAACCACATTTTACTTACTGATATCAACCGTGTCTGTCGGATTTTCGAAATTCCATTCACAGAAGCAGTAAAATTAAGTTTTATGCAAAAATTCAGTTTTTAACCTACCACTTAGTGGTTTCACTGTTCATCAAAAATTGAAAGTTTTCAGAAAAATACCAAAATTTCACCCTAGGATAATTTCGGTATTCCGAATCCAAAAATGAAGTCCATTATGAAAAATAAAATTTATAAAATTTCAAAAAGTGGTTATTACTATTCATAACGGCTAGTTTTAATAATATTTTAATAGCATATCGTTGTTTAGTGAAACTCGGTATTGCGTACGACGCAAGCTATCGAGGAAGGTCGTGATTGCGTGTAAAGTAAGCCAAGAAAGTGTGTAGTGAAAGATTCCTTTGATGATATATAAAAACAAAATATTACTCATAAAAATCTCGGGTGTTACATTCTACCCCACTTAAAATGAATTTCGCCCTCGAAATTCGTCACTTTGTAACAAACAGATGAGGATACTTCTCCCTCATCGTATCCTCAAGCTCCCATGTAGCTTCTTCAAGTTGGTGGTTCCTCCATAAAACTTTCACCAAGGGAGTGGTCTTGTTTCGTAGGACTTTTTCACTACGATCCAGAATCTCTATCGGCTGTTCTTCATAAGAAAGATCTTGCTCCAGCGGTACAACTTCTGAGCTGAGTACATGTGAAGGATCTGGTATGTACTTTCTCAGGAGAGATACATGGAACACATCGTGACCTTGAGAGAGATTCGGTGGAAGCGCCAATCGGTAAGATAACATCCCAACACGATCCAGTATTTCGAAAGGACCGAAATATCTAGGGCTCCACTTCCCCTTCTTTCCAAATATCATAACCCTCTTCCAGGGAGATATTCGTAAGAACACTTTATCACCCACTTCAAACTCTAAGTCTTTTCTTCGGTTGTCGGCATAACTTTTTTGTCGACTCTGAGCTACTCTTATGTGTTGTTGAATAGATCTGACCTTTTCTGCCATTTCATCAATGAGAACAGGTCCTAATAGCTTTCATTCCCCAACTTCATCCCAGCAAGTTGGAGTCCTGCATTTCTTTCCATAGAGAGCTTCATAAGGATCCATCTGAATACTGGAGTGAAAGCTATTATTATAAGAAAATTCCACCAAATCTAGGTGTTGATCCCAACCCCCTTTGAAATCCATAGAGCAAGATCTCAACATATCTTCTAGGGTTTGAATTGTTCTCTCAGACTGACCGTCTGTCTGGGGATGATAAGCAATGCTGAAAGTCAACTCTGTATCCAGAGTATGCTGAAGACTTCTCCAGAACATCGAGGTAAATCTCGGATCCCGATCAGATATAATAGAATGTGGTACTCCATGCAGTCTTACCACTTTCATTACATATATCCTGGCAAGCTGATCAAGAGAGAAATCCTCTCTCATAGCAATGAAGTGTGCAGACTTTGTAAGACGATCAACTATGACCCAAATAGCATTATTGCCTTTGGATGTTTTAGGAAGTCCTGTGACAAAGTCCATAGTGATGTTTTCCCATTTCCATTCGGGTATGGGTAATGGTTGTAACATCCCCTTAGACTTCTATCTCTCAGCTTTAACTTGTTGACAAACCAAGCATCGAGAGACATATTCAGCAACATCTCTTTTCATGCCATCCCACTAGAAGTACTCTTTCAGGTCCCTATACATCTTCGTGCTTCCAGGATGAATATAGAATGATGAACTATGAGCCTCATCCAGCAGCTCCTTCTTTAATTAGGGGATGGGAGGAACAAAAACCTGATTCCTGAACTTTATTATCCCATCACAATCAAGGTTGAATTCAGGAACATTTCTCACCTTCTTTTGTAACTCGACATCTTCTTTATGTGCCTCTTTAATCTTCACATGTATAGATGGTTGAACATTCGTTTGAGAAAGATAAGATTTTTCCCCTTCCATTATAATTCCAATATCCATCCTTTGTAAATCCATTAATATTGGATATTTTGTGATCCTCATCATGGATAAACTAGCATGGTCTTGTCGACTTAATGCATCTGCCACCTTGTTTGCTTTCCCAAGGTGGTAATGGATTGAGCAGTCATAATCCTTAATCAGTTCCAACCATCTTCTTTGATGAATATTCAACTCCTTTTGTGTGAAAATATACTTTAAACTTTTATGATCATTATAAATATCTCACCTTTCACCATAAAGGTAATTCCTCCAAATCATTAATGCAAAGATTACCGCAGCCAACTCCAAATCATGTGTTGGGTAATTTTGCTCATGGATTTTCAACTTTCATGAGGCATAATCTATCACCATATCATTTTGCATAAGAACACACCCCAATCCCTTCTTGGATGCATCACTATAGATCACAAACCTTTCTCCACTACAAGGCAGTGTGAGCACAGGTGCACTGGATAACCTTCATTTCAACTCCTTGAAATTCTCTTCACATTCCTCTGTCCAAACAAACTTAACTCCTTTCCGAGTCAACTTGGTGAGTGGATTAGATAATAGTGAATAATATTTTACAAAATGTCGATAATATCCAGCCAAACCAAGAAAACATCGGATCTCAGTTACTGTTGTTGGTCTTGACCATATTTCGATAACCTCTGTTTTTGCTGGATCCACAGATATCCCCTCTTTTGAGATTATGTGACCCAAAAATGCAACTTTTTGAAGCCAAAATTCACACTTGGTAAATTTGGCATAAAGATTATCCTTTCTCAGGGTCTTCAATATAATTCTCAAGTGATATTCATGCTCTTCCTTGCTCTTTGAATAGACAAGAATATAGTCTATAAAGACTACCACAAATTGATCAATATAGTCTCTAAAGACTCTATTCATTAGATCCATGAATATAGCAGGGGCATTAGTAAGACCAAATGGCATCACTATAAATTCATAGTGTCCATACCTTGTATGGAAATCCGTCATTGGTATATCCTCCCTTTTGACCCTTAATTGATGATACCCTGAATGAAGATCAATCTTGGAAAAGTATTGAGCTCCGCATAGTTGGTCAAATAATTCATTAATGCATGGGAGAGGATATTTGTTCTAGATAGTGATTTTGTTAAGTTCTCGATAATCAATGCAGAGTCTCATTGGTCCATCTTTCATCTTAACAAATAGAACAGGTGCTCCCCAAGGTGACGCACTAGGGCGTATGAATCCCTTATCAAGATTCTCTTGGAGTTTCTTCTTCAATTCATGCAACTAAATTGGGGCCATTCTATAAGGTGTCTTTGAAATTGGCAAAGCACCTGGTACGAGTTCTATTGAAATCTCAACATCACGATTTGGTGGAAGACCCAGTAATTCCTCCGGAAAGACATCATCAAACTCCCGTACAATGGGCATATTCTTAATCGTGAGTTTCTCACCAACCATTTGAGATAAATAACCTTCATTTAGTGGAATCAATACCCATAAGATGGAAGAAATTTCCACTAGAAGGTTGTGTTCATCCTTGCATTGATAGACGATCGTAGATTGATCTGGAATATGAAATGTGACTTCCCTTATTTGGAAATTTATATGAGCTCCATGTATAGAAATCCAATCCATGCCAAGAATCACATCAAATTCCACTAATGGAAGGATCACAAGATTTGCAGGAAGCACTTTCCCAAAAACATCGATCGGAGAAGAATTATAAACTTTTGATGCGAGTGTTGTGCCATTAGGTGTTGTCACAGCTAACTCAACATCTAATTGTTGAGGTAGTACGGTGATACCCTTAGAAAATTTTTCAGAAATAAAAGAGTGGGTGGATCCAGAATCAAATAAAACATTTGCTACTTTAGAGTGGATGGTAAGTGTACCTTTCACCACTTCGTTATCGTACTCCACATCGCTGATAGAAATTGCATGTGACTTTCCTTTGTCTTTAGCCTTAAGATTTTGTTGACTTCGACCATCATCATCAACCCTTGGATTTGGGCATTGATTGGAATAATTCTCCATCTCCTTGCACTTGAAACATTGAAGTGTAGTAGGTTCATTCTGTGTATACCTTCATTTTTTTGTGTCATTAGACATCTTCTTCCCATTATCATGGCATTCAAATGCCTGATGACCTTCCTTTCCACATTTAAAACATTTACTTGTCCCTTTAAGACAACTCCCTCCATGTTTCTTTCCACACTTTGAGCATAAGGGAAATCTCATCTTCTTTTCAGTGTGATATTTAGATTTTCCTTTGAATTCCATCTTCCTCTTCTTATCAAACCCATGTGACTGATGGGTTACTCCAATCTCCATCTCAACTTTGAGAGCACATCGAACGATTTCCTCATAGCTATTGAAGTCCCTTATGGCTAACACCCTTCGAAGACTTGGTTTTAAGCCACTGAAAAATCGATCAACTTTACTTTCAGGTTGGATGATAATGCCAGATGCATACCTTGCAAGTCTTGTAAAAGTTTCTTCATATATACGAACAGATTCATCATCCTTCTGATTCAGCTCAAGAAACTCATTTTCCATCTTTTTTGTAAGAATACGAGGGAAGTACTTACTGAAAAACAAGTTCTTGAACTCGTCCCATTCCATGGACTCAATTTCATCTCTTGGCCTCGTATTCCTGATAAGATTCCACCATTGATCAGCTTCACCTTCCAAACGATATACTGCTAAGATAACTTTATCATGCTCAGAACATTGAAGAACTGAAAATATCTTTTCAGTGGTACTGATCCATTGTTCAGCAACAAGTGGATCAGAAGACCCACTGAAAGAAGGTGGATGTTGCCTCATGAAGGACTCAATAGAATATTGTTCCCTTCTCTGCTCATTTGGAAGTCTAGAATGATTCATAGCTTGTGTAAGTATAGCAATAATAGTTTTCACTCCATCTCCCATAACATTTGTTTGTTCAGGAGGGCAATCATTGCATTGTCCATTGCATTGATCAACACGGTTCCTTCGGGTTCCAGCCAATGTCTAAAACCCAAAAAAATAGTGTGAGAGGAAAAAATCATGCTATGGAAAACAATATAATAAAGGGGGAGTACCTTCAATATCTAACATCTTAGGTTTAATTCTATGATCTTTAGCATAATTCTAGTACTATAACATATACGTATACTTAACCTTAGGGACATCCCTAGACATACCTTAGAAATATCTCTAGGGATCTCACTAAAGTTCTCGCAACCTAGTTTACAAAGGTTGACTAAACCTTTCCTCTGATACCAACTGTTGAGACCCGAAGCTTGACATACATTGACATTACATTACATTTGCGGAATACTTAGTACATAACAAAAACACACACACAAGGATCGTAATAGTTTAGTGTCTTTGGAAACTCGAAATATAATCTTCTAATCCTGGTGAAAGATCTTCAATATCTCCCATAAAGATATTCTTTTTTTATACCTAAAACCTTTCTATATATCTTGGGGAAAAGAAAACATAAATGGGTGAGCTCAAATGCTCAGTATGGGTAAACAAAATAAATATCAATCACATCATATTCATAAGAACATAACATTTTGGAAATCTTTACCTACAAAAGAGAGCATAATTTCATAACATGGGATAAATCATAGAAGTGAAATGTAATCCCAATAATCATAACATAAAACATGAAACTTTGTGTCATACACACATAATCAGAGAGAATCATTTGTTGTTAGTCATGACTCATTGCCAAGACTATCTTAGTGGACAAAGTCCCTTTCTGAACCGAGTCACCCTCGTTTCAGTCCTGTTTCACTGAACCGGTATAACCTACCATTCCAGCCATGTCTATCTCATGAGATATAAAATCTTTTCCCAATGCATTGGAGGGAGATATAGGTCCCACCCATCTCATAATGATACCATTGTTATGTGTGCCACAAAATCATAAATCATACATCATTTCATAACCCATGTAATAAAATGGGAATCTTAAACATCGTGACATCATAAAACAATTCATATTAGATAAAGGAATTGATAAAGATAATTCCATCATAACATAATCAAATCAATGTAATAATAGAGATAAAAACATAACCCTTTATTATCTTATATGGAAAATAATTTTGATAAAACACTTGAACTTCATTCTTGGGGAAAATATCTTTTCTTTTTCAAAAACACTTTTCTTTTCTTAACATGTCATACAATTATAAACTAAAAGAAGTTGATTAAAAATAAACTTGAAAACTTTTAAAGGAAGCTTCTTGGAAATAATGTTTTAAAAATCCATTCATGCCATATAAGTTAAAAAAAACATTCTTCATACATTTGTCGGAAAAGTGAAAAAGTACCTCGTACGAAAAACGACAAAAGATTCCTTTCATACATATTACTAAAAACTCACCGAAGGGTAAAAATGGATTTAAACAATTGTAGGTGGATGGAAATAATATTACATATTGATGAAACATGGATGTGTATAATAAAATACACCCCATAAAATACTTACGAATAAACAATCTCAGATAAAAATGAGATTGTGATATTTCCCTTACCTTAGGTCTGATTTTCTTTGTACATGTCCGAAGATCCTGTATAATGGTTTAAATAATGTTATTGACTTATTACATAATCATACATATTGATATGATATCATATATGGTCATATTCTTAGCTTCTTGTTAGTAATATTTCATTGTTACTTGTTACTCGGGTCCTTATTGCCTTTTGTTCTTATGCGTGTTTTGCCGAATAAATTCTTATTCTTCTTTTAAGGTTATAGATACCTTATATCCAGAATGGTATTAGTGTAACATATATCATATTTATTCATTAAATTCATTTATATAATTACTATGTAATGATGATCATGTAGAACGAGTCGCATCACATCGTGGAGACGGTATTCCGTACGTACGCACGAGTGAAGATATCGTTCCTATGATTGTGGAACTGTATTGGATTATATATATATTGTTTAAGTATCAATATTACTTTATAATAATCATAAATAGTTACTCATTACACCATTATACCCATCCTTGTAAGGTGATGGTGGAAAAATAGATTACCCCACGGCGTGGAGACGGTATTCCGTACGTACGCACGCGCGGTGATTTCATTTTTCCGTAGGATGGATAGAAGGTGAATTAGGGTTGTTTAATATTTATAATAAAATATCAGTATGTAATTAATACTGATGTTATTACTTTATCATGAAACAACTAAATAAGAAGAAGTTGAAGAAGAAATAAATTGAAATGATCGGTAATGGATATTACCTCTTCTTTGGAACGCCTCTTTGAATCCTCTACTTAGGGAACTAAGATTTGTCTTTGAAGAAGACCATGACCTCTAGGATTATTCTAGGGAAGAGGAGAGGAGAAAATGGCAGGGGTTGGCCGAGCTTGCGTGCTCAAATTGGTGTGAGGAGGAGGGGGGGAGGTGCCCTTTTATAAGGGAGGAGAGGGGCACCTTAGGAATATCTCAAAATATTATTTTATATTAAAGTCAAAATCGGTTTATAATGGTTCCAAAGGGTCTTATTTTGAAGATAAAGTGGGGATGGGTCGAAATCCTATCAACAAATAGGATTTAGACAAGTTTAGGGTATTATTTTAACCTTATCAATTAGATTTAACTCTAAGTTAAATAATATAACGTTTACCGTGTCTTTTTGTTTTCTTTCACTATATGGTTAATACACATACTATAACATGCCAAACGAACCCCAAATTGTTTATTATTAATATATATATCCTTATCTAAGTCATTTGGCAGAACCTTAGATTTTTAGGAATAAAATAACAATTAGTAATATATTATTTCATTTAAAAACTATTTTGTGTCAATTTTGACACTATTTGATATATGATTTTTGTAAAAGTCATAATAGAATTATATGTTCGAACCAAGTTGATTAAATCAACATTAATATATCATAGTAACCTAGAAAATTAGTGGATTTCATTAAAAGTCTCAAATTTAATTTATTTTTATGTTTATAACATCAATTATGTCAATATTTCATTAATAAGATAATTACTGCATCATCATTGTGTCATAAATAAATTAAATTATTTAATGTATAAAAATTACAAATAAAATACAATTATGTAGGAAATCTTTTTAGATTTCTAATGAATTTTTTATAGTCGAATTTATCTTATGTATAACCCCATATTAAAAATGATTTACTTATTAAACTTTGATTTTAACTATTTTAACCCTTCTTTAAATAAATTAATAATAAATGTCCTAATCTAAGCCAAGTGGGCCTAAAGGGTTATATTTTATTCCTAAGATGGTTTTTGGTCGAATTAAACTTATCCAATAGAATTAGAACATGTGTTAGGGTAATAGTAATATCATTTTTACCCTTAGTTACCCTATTTACTATTAAACGCGGTAAAAAAAGTAAAAAGTTACTATTCACCAAAAAATTATTTTTATCTCATTGAACCACATTTTACTTACTGATATCAACCGTGTCTGTCAGATTTTCGAAATTCCATTCACAGAAGCGGTAAAATTATGTTTTATGCAAAAATTCAGTTTTTAACCTACCACTTAGTGGTTTCACTATTCATCAAAAATTAAATGTTTTCAGAAAAATACCAAAATTTCACCCTAGGATAATTTCGGTTTTCCGAATCCAAAAATGAAGTCCATTTTGAAAAATAAAATTTATAAAATTTCAAAAAGTGGTTATTACTATTCATAACGGATAGTTTTAATAATATTTTAATAGCATATCGTTGTTTAGTGAAACTCGGTATTGCATACGACGAAAGCTATCGAGGAAGGTTGTGATTGCGTGTAAAGTAAGCCAAGCAATTGTGTAGTGAAAGATTCTTTTGATGATATATAAAAACAAAATATTACTCATAAAAATCTCGGGTGTTACAATAAACCTGTAACATAATTTCACAGGATATAAATAATTTAATTGCATTCATATTCTTCCCATCCCCGTTATACAAGACAGTTATTATCATTATTAAACTGGTACAAATTTGTTTCACGTAAACAATAGGACACCCACCCCGCATGATGCACAATTTAGAGAGACGAAGTTAAGATCCCTACCTCCATAGGTTCTGATCACAATGCTCCCCCGGATCAGCTTTAGAATACGTTCGTCGGCGTCCGTCTCTTCTATCAAAACCCAGAAAAACCTCCTCGGGTGGATGATGGGATGGAAAGGTCAGTGGGAAATCAATAGATTAAAGATCATAAGTTCTGCCTCATCGTTACGCTCCCGTGGCCGCTGACGGATCGTAAATCGGAGCTTGGATAGAAACGTTATGGAAGAAATGAGATTTGGAGTCTCTTGGGAGAGCTCTGCTTGAGGGAAAGGGGAGGAGAGGTGTGTTTTGAAAAGGAGGAGAGGCCCCCTCCGTTTATAGGTGATAAAAACTAAAGTACATGGCATGTAATTTATAGTACATGGCGTGTACTTGACCATTTCACATGATCACCACGTGGCTTCCAACACGACCTTCAACACGGCACACAGTCGTTGACTGGTCAACACATAGTTTGAGGGTTACACATACGTGGGGAGGAACTACTAGGTATGTAGTATAGGGTACATGGCGTGTACTCATTTATTTCACAAGGCAAGGAAACAACCTCAACACGACACACAACCATTGACTGGTCAACAGACGGTTTGACGGTAATGCGTATGCAGGGGGGAACTACACGGTGTGTAGTATGGGCTACACGGTGTGTACTCATTTATTTCACGCGGAAATGACACGGCTTCAACACGGGGTATACCCAGAAAGGTGGTACGTGACGTGTACTCAGACTTCACGACGTGTAGTTAAAAAATTCTGAAAAGTGTGGGAAATTTCCATTCTACCCTCCAGAAAACTTCATGACCTTCTTTTCGACAAAGGAATGGGCTGGAGAGGTCTGGGCCATTACATCAGATACCTCATAAAACATTCTCGTCCCTGAGAATTTAAAAACCAACCCTGATGAACCCAACAAGATACCTCTTAGGTCTCTCGTTATAACAGGAACCCAACCAACAACCCTAATCATATGTGTTAGAAATTCCTTCTCCTATGTCGAGATATTATCCTCTTTAGGATGCACTAACTCGCTTACACGGTTTTATTCGCATCTGCATTAATGCATCTTGATTAAGAATTGGTTCTTCCCACTTCCATATATTAGGATTTTTTTTCTTTAACTTCCCCCAACACCGTAAAACCAATATACTGTCCGAAAACGTGGCTTGGGGAAATTCCTTCTCCCATACCGAGATATTATACACTTTAGGCGGCATTGACTCACCCGCATGGGTTCAATCGCAACTGAATTAATGCGTCTCGATTAAGGATCTGGTTTTTCCTTTTCCCACACGTCCGGACCCATTACACTCGTCCAGAGAACAAGGAAACAAAATGTCTGACAACCGACAAGCCAAACATTCCATATATCAAAGGTACCGAGCATAACATCAAAAAAATCTCAGATGAACAATGAAAAACACATGTCAAAACAACACCGGGTAATGAGCGTACATCTGAGCCTCCTGCACCCATGTTCTCTCTATGAGGCCGCCTTGCCTCCACAACACACAAACCAAGGAGATGGTTCATCCACGAAGCACCTTCTCTTTACGACCCTCAATTCTGACTGGTCGTTCCTTGAAGGTCGCGTCGTCTCAAATATCTAACTCTACCCAGTTGATAACGTGATAGTTTTCGTGTAAGTACCAATGATGCTAGGAGACATGGAAGATGTCACGAACCTTCACCAACTGAGGTGGAAGGGCCATCTGATATGCCACCTCACCGACTCGCCTCAGCACCTCGAAAGGTCAAATGAACCTAGGGGATAGCTTACTCCCCTTCCAAAACCTCTGATGTCCCCGTCGAGGGGAAACCTTCAAGAACGCATGATCTCCCACCTTGAACTCCAAGGGCCTCCTCTGACGATCAGCAAATGACTTCTGTCGGTCCTTAGCCGCTTTCATCCTCCCACGCACAAGCTATAATTTCTTTGTGGTGCCATGTACAACCTCTGGCCTAAGAGCAACTGTATCACGAACCTCTGCCTAGAAAATTGGTGAACGACATGGACTTCCGTACAAAGCATCAAATGGTGCCATGCCAACAATAGAGTGAAAGCTATTGTTGTAGGCAAACTATACTAAAGGCAAGTGTAACACCCATGATCCTTCGAAATCCAAAATTTATGCTCGCAGCATGTCCTCTAATGTATAGATAGTCCGCTATGGTTTCCCATCGGTATGGGGGTGGAAATCAGTGATAAGGCAAAGATGGGTTCCAAAAGTATGATGTAACCCCTTACAGACTCGTGACGTGAACCAAGTATCTCGATCTGAGATGATAGTATTAGGAACTCCATGCAAACACACCACCTTGTCTACGTACCTCATTGATAAGGTACTCACCGGGCCTCACTCCTTAATTGCTAATAAGTGAGATGATTTCGTCAGTTGATCCACCACTACCCAGATAACATCATAACCACCCTAAGATCTGGGTAGTCCAATGATGAATTCCAAGGTGATGTCATCCCATTTCAACTCAGGTACATTTAAAGGATTCAAAGAACCACTGGGGACACGGTGTTCAGCTTTTACATGCTGACACACTAGGCACAAAGCCACAAACTCTGCCACTACTCGTTTCACCCCGGGAAACCAAAGCTGTTCCCTCATTCCTCGGTAAATTTTTGAAACTCCGAGTTGCGCTGCCAAGGCTAAGCTATGGAACTAATGGAGAACTCCCTCATGCATCGCCTCTACAATAAATAACCTTCCATGACAGAGCATCTGATGTCGGTTGTCCTCTGACCATCCTTCTGGAGCGTTCCCATGATCGATATGATCATGCATTACTCCAGCCTCGGAGTCTCCCCACTGAGACTCTTCAACCTGCTGCAACAAGGAGGACCACACCGTCATCTGAAACAAACAACCTCTAACACCTTCTACCCTTGCGTCCAATTGCATGGAAGCCAACTCTCCCGTCACTTTCCAATCATCAGCAGATTCTCGAACCACTTCCTTATGTGATTTCCTGCTCAGGGAATCATCCACAATGTTGACCTTACCTTCAGTGCAAGAGATCTCAAAGTCATATTATTGGGGAAACTCGACCCATATCCACTGCTGTATGTTCAGGTGACACTGAGTGGAGATATAACGTAATCTCTGGTGATCTGATCAGACCAAAATGCACTCCCCAAAGAGATAATGTCGTCACAACTTTAGTGGGAACACTACTACTGTATGTTCTATGTTGTGGTGGCACAGTTACACTAGTGATGGAACAACTTCCTAGAACCATAACAGATCACACCCATTTTTGCATCATTACACACAGCAAGCCAATGCCAGAAGCATCACAAAACAACTCATACAACAACCCATCTTCTAGAAACCTGAGTACTAGAGAACTAACCAACTTCTCCTTCAGGTAGTCGAAAGAATCATAGCACTGCTCGCTCCATATGAAGACCTGGTTCTTCCTAGTCAAAGCTGTCAATAGGGAAGAAAATCGAGAGAAGTCTGAAATGAACCTCCAATAATAGCCTACCAATCCCAGGATACTACGAAATTCTACCACGTTCTTGGGTTCCTCCCAAGAAACAACTACCTCCACCTTTGACGGGTCCACATACACTCCATTCTGAGACACCATGTCCCCACGGAAGTGTAATTCTTTCTTCATGAAATTACACTTAAAAAATTTACCATAAAACTGGTGGTGTCGAAGGACTTCCAAGACTGCCTTGAGATGATCAATGTACTCCTCCTCTGATCTTGAGTAGATCAGGATGCCATCGATAAACACAACGATGAACCAGTCCAGAAAATCTCAGATGACAAAGTTCATAAGTCTCATGACCACATCTGGGGCATTCTTAAGTCCAAACAGCATCACTACAAACTCAAAGTGCCCATACCTGCACTTGAAAGCTATCTTCGAGATTTCATTTCCCTTTACCCTCAGATGATGATATACAGATCGTAGATCAATCTTAGAAAACCAACATGCTCCCCTCAGCTAGTCGACGAGATCATCCATCCTTGGAATCGGGTAACGGTGCTTGACCATTACCTAGTTCATCCTTCAGTATTATATGCATAGCCAGAGACCACCATCTTCATTCTTCACAAATAGAACCAGAGCACCCCATGTCGACACTCTGGGTCGAACAAAACCCTTCTCCATCAGATCATCAATCTGAATCCGCAACTCCCAAAACTACGAAGGTTCCATTTGATAATGGGACATCGAAATCAGATGGTCACCAGGCTGTAAGTCTATCCCGAACTCAACGTCACATTGGTGGGGGAGTGTCACAACCTCCTCTTAAAAAACATCGAGCAACTCCCCAACAACAACTGGAACATCAGCCATCTCTGTATTAGCTCAAACCACTGATACCCCTTCAAGTCAATGAAAGGAGAGGCTTCACATGTTGGCTTCCCACCTGATAGCTCCTCTTGCCATCAAAAGATAAACTCTACCCATCCACGTTGGAAAACACGACTCCTATTATGAATCAGTCGATATTAGCATTAACAAAAAATAGCCAGTCGATGCCTATGATGACATCATTGGGCTGCATCTGTAGCAAAAGAAGGTCCCCACTAGATTGATGTGGTCCTAACGTCAGCCCACATCCCCAGAAAACTCAAGATACACTGGTCTGACCTCCAACTGGTGTACTCAGCACCAGGGGTACAAAAAGTATCTCTACGTCTAGACCCATAGCATGGGATAGACTGGGTGAAAAAAAGGTGTGTGAAGCTCCCAAATTGAACAAAGCATACACAAGAGTGCTGAACAAACAAATTGTACCTCTCACCACTTCTCGTCCCGCTAGAGCTGCCAACTCTGCTGCGTGAAACTGTCCACGCCCAGCTCCTCTACCTCTCTGATGTCGACCACCTCCCTGACCATGCCCTGGTCAAGCTCCCTGAGGAGAACCATGAGGTCAACCTCCTCTTGTAAAATCTACCCTCATAGGAGGAGGGTCCTGATACTTCTGGAAGGGCCTCACCGGAAACTGGTGCTACTGAGGCGGGCGCTGAACCTACCCACCTCCACAGTACTTATCTCGGGTCGGGCACCGACTCTGGATTTGCCCAAAACCTCCACTAGTGAAACACTTCACACCTAGGCTCTTGAAAAAGGGACGAGGACCCGATGATCTGAACTGGAACTGCTGGGGCCTACTCCCTACTAGCTTGAATCTAGATGGTCCCGTTGCAGGAGACCTGTTGCTGACTCCGTTCCCTTTCAACGAACACGGATGGATCCCATCTCATGGTGCACCTTCCTATGAGTGTATCCTCTCTCCAACCTCTGGCTTCTTCTGTATGTCCTAGTAGGTCAGATGGTTGAAGGAGTGACATCATACTGGGCCGAAGGATAAAGTGCCTCCTCCATGTCTCGCCCAAGACTCCTCATCCGGAATGAGATCTGGGGTAAAGCATAGGAGATCCTTGAACTTGATCCCCAACTCTTGTACTGACATACTCCCCCACTGGAGGGAGAGTAACCACATCCACCTCTTCTCTATGATCATGGAAGAAAGGAATTCATCTCGGAACTCCTTCTCAAAGTCAGCCCACAGAACTTCTGCCTATATCCTCTCCTCGAGGTAGAGATTCCACCACTGGTGCACCACACCTCTCAGCTAACTGACTAATAGAAGAACCCAGTACACCCTCTGAGCATGGATCAAAGTAAAAGTGATACCTAGCTCTTCAATCCACCCTCTGTCTCCATATCCGAAGTACTACCCTCGTGATTCTTGAGGGTTTGTCGTTGGAAGGAACATAGAGTCTTCTGCCACTGGATATCTTCCTCCTCTCAGTCAATCCTCAACTGATCGACCGCTTGAATCTGCTAGGCCTTGGCTGTCTGAGCAACCCGGGGATGACGTCTAGGTGTTATAGTTGAACAGTAAAAAAGATCACCTAAGGAAAAGTAGCAAGGAAATATCTCAAGGATTCATTTTATCACTTTATTTCTTTCCCAGATCACCCAAATCATGTAAAACACAATCTTGATGATGCATGTACCTTCCCTAGGGTCTCTACCCTGCAATCATTTTAGTCTTACTTGATTGTTATGTAGGCTCAGATTCCTTGCATCGGATCAGAGGGGGCCCTAAAATCCCGTGTCCTAGCCAGTCTTCCCTGGCCTATGTCACACACCCTGATCAGCCAACACTATCTCCATACCATCCCATGCAATCCTCACTGTGCCTAACTCCAGAATCTATCCTATCTCTCAACCATCACCTTTGATACCATTCTATCACGACCCCATCCCACCAAAGATGCCCCTCTTGAGTTGATAATGGTGAAATGGAGATAATGACCCCTGAGTCCCGCCTCCAGTAGGCCACAAAGTGGCGACTAGCACCATGGGTATGAGATTTCAAAAATATGGGAGGCATTAACAGTTTTATTATTTATAATCGGGAAATAGGACATGTCAATTACCAAAAAGGAAAAGAACAAGTGTATAGAAATAAACTCAATCCAATCCCACATGAATTTTTAAACAATTATGAAACAAAGTACAAGTACAAGAAAGCTAAAAGGTACAATACCAAAAGAAACAAGAGTAAAACAACTGCAAAAACTCCTATCTCCCGACTAGTATGGTCCCATACGACCCTGGTAGTCCTCCTGGAAACCTGAAATTAAATGTAGGGTGAGAATACAAGAATACTTAGTAAGGAAACCTAATGCTCTCATGGACAGGTGGGGAGACATCCTAATGTCCCGTGAGATAAACAGAAGAAACCAACCAAACAAGGAAATCTATCCACCTAACCACACCATCCTCACTCACCAAAAACACATAAAAATAGGTAGTAGTATATAAAATTAATAGTATTGGGTACCCCACACCATTTCCCACAAGTTATATACTATTCCTAATGGCGAACATCCTGATGCAACCACACTCTTCCCACCTGCACACACCTTGGCCTCAAGAACCACATATCCCGTCCGCACACACCTGGGCCTCACAACCACATATCCCGCCCGGAATCACCTGGGCCTCACAACCACAATCACATCCCTGCTCGTACACACCTGGGCCTCATCACGATGATTCTTGGGAACAGTAAACCTGCCTGAAGTGTCTTGGGCTAATACCACCCCAATAGAAACCTACCTGAAGAGTCTTGGGTGTAAGGTCGCCTCAAGCCATAACAACCTAGGGAATATGGAGCAGTAGGGAGATAGTAACCAAGGGGAAAAACCCTCTCCCATGAAATGGGAGTGATCGTTACTAAGTGCTCGACATGGTTGGGGTGCAACAAAACAAAAAGATATAGATATATATATGTACACCAAACACACAACCAAACCTAAGACTTCTAAATGGAGAAACTGATCACGTTCCTCGAAAATGCTACTATGAAGCATTTATACAACACACAAACCCAGTCCCATTTAGGTTTTCATGTTTCATCAGTAATAGTTTACTAGTTTCTTAAGTGCTGGGAAACTATCAAACTAGATCAAGTGTTTCGTAGAGCAAAATCCCTGCCATCCACAAGTCAAGTTAGATAAAACACAAGCAACACAACCCAGCCTTTTATCACCAATCAAACCCAATGGATTTTTCCTGCATTAATTATATTTCCCCACAGTTCATTTAAAAACGTTCCAATTTCTTTTAAAAACAAAACCCATTACTGCAGCCCTACTGCCACTATAACCACATCTTCATCATCGTATCACATAACAAGGCACGTTCCACACCATCACCCCTTTAATATAATTTACAGCAGCCCACTGGACATCCTATTCATTACAACTCAGGATCCCCCCCTTTCACACATCACGTAACCAACCAACACCCAAATGTTCTTTAATCCATTTTGTTCAACCGAGGTGACCACACACGGGTTCGAGATGTTAAATCAGCCAACTTTAAGTGATTAACCAAATTCCACATTCCATAATGTTCTATCCACATAAATGGTCTAGAAATATAGGTAAATATTTAATTTTGAATGGAAAGGCCCCCAACGACAATGATTTTCAGTAGGCAGAAGCCTATAACATTATATCAATGGATATAAATAATGTAACTACATTCACAAACATTCCATCCCCATTATGGGAGCTGATTATTCTCTTTATTAAACTGGTTCAAATGTGTTTCACGTAAACAAGTGGTCAGCCACCCACATGATGCACACTTTAGAGAGACGAAGGTAAGATCCCAACCTCAACAGGTTCTGATCACAATGATCCCCCGGATCAGATTTAGAAGACGTTCGTCGGTGTCCATCGCTTCTGTCAAAACCCAGAAAAATGTCATCTGGTTGAACCTGGGAAGGAAATTCTGAAGGGAAAGAAACATTTCCAAGCTCATAAGTTTGGCTTCGTCGTTACAATCCCATGGCCGCTGAAAAGTCGTAAATCGGAGGTCGGACAGAGAAGTTATGGAAAAAATGAGCTTTGGAGTCTCTTGGGAGAGCTCTGCTCGAGGGAAAGGGGATGAGAGGATTGTTTTGAAAAGGAGGAGAGGCCCCCTCATTTTATAGGCAATAAAAGCTATAGTACACATCATGTACTTTTTGGTACATGGAGAGTACTGGGCCATTACACAAATTCGCCACGCGGCTTCCAATGCAGACTTCAACACGGTGCACGATCGTTGACTGGTAAACACACAGTTTGAGGGTAACACGTATATGGGGAGGGACTACACGACATATAGTATGGGATACATGGCATGTACTCATTTATTTCACGTGGCAAGGACACGGCCTCAACAAGGCACACAACCGTTGACTGGTCAACACACGGTTTGAGGGTAATGCGTACACGGGGAGGAACTACACGGCGTGTAGTATGGGCTACACGGTGTGTACTCATTTATTTCACGTGGCATGGACACCTCTTCAACATGGGGTATACCCGGAAAGGTGGTATAGATCGTGTACTCACACTAAACAATGTGTAGTTACGAAATTTTGAAAAGTGTGGGAAAAGTCCATTCTACCCTCCAGAACAATTCATGACCCTCTTTTCGACAAAGAATGGGTCGGAAAGGTCCGGGCCATTACAGAGGGCTATGTTGGGACATAAGAAAATGGTTTTGTTATATTATTAATGTTGATTTTTTTATGTTTGGAAGACTCGTGTGCAATATTTTAATGTTCATTCCTTAGATAATTTCTATTTTTCTTTTTTTTTTTTATACATTTTTTTGTATTCATTAATTATATTTTGTTACTATTGATTGAATAATATTTTTAATATTATTGATCTACTAATATTCAAGGTAATTATCTCAACATTGTATCATCATATTTCCTTTGAACTAGTCAACGGACTCCGGAAAATGAGATGGGTTTACTGATTTCACATAGTAAACCCATCAAGGTACTATAAATTAATATTGGATAAGTTGTTATGTCTCAATATAAGGAATAATGTGTAGTAGGATGCATAGTTTAATCTTCAATTAATATTTACGGATAAATTATTTATGTTTACGAAGTCTGAAATAAATGGGGAAAATATTTAACATAACCCAATATTTTTTTAAGGTTATTAAAATTGGGAATGGATAAAAACTATTAATGTAGAATACAGCGATGGTTTAAACCATAAATATTAAATATCTTTTATCAATATTTTTTAATAAAAATTTAATTGTGAATTTTTGTTGGTTATATCTGTCAATAAATTTATAATTTTTATAAATTTGTTTTGTAAAATGTTATGAATTAATTCATTTCCATACAAATGCTTCGAAATTAAAAAATTATTATTGAAAAAGAAAATTTCATAATTTATTTTAATATTAATTGTTTTTACATTTAAAAATAGAAAATATAAATATTCCTTTCTATTCATAAACTATTGAAAATAATATTATGGTGGTTATTAAAATACCATAAAATAAAAACCATTAATTATTTTTGTGAAATTACATAAAAATAATCTTGAAATAATTAACTATCGACATCAATATTTATGTTTATTCTTGGAACCATGATGAATAGATTGTAAAATGGAATATACTATTCATGTTAATTGATAAAACAATCATGAAATTAATAACTTATAATAGTGATTATAGTGGAATAAAAAATCAATAGTGGGTAGGCTAAAATGGATAAAATATTATGATATATTTATTAATATTTCAATAAATTTTGTTTTTAAATATCATAAAATTATGTGAAGTTGGAAATTATCATTCAATAATGATAAGTGGTAATTTAATTTTTCTATTGAAAATGATGATGAAAATTTTCTCTGGTATTTTGTGGATGAAAATTTGGTGGGAAAATATTATTTATATATTATTTCAAATAAATAAACAATGTCAATAAAAATGGAAATATTTCATTTTGAAAGGGTTCTATGTGAAATTTACCACAATTTGGTCATATATGTGCGCCATTGAATGATCTTCTACTGACCAGTTAAATATTGGGGTTCCAAAAACATTTATAATGACAATAATTGTAATGTTTTCATTGTTTAGGATTATATTTTTTCAATATAGGTGGCTCAAGGAGTTCCATTTACATGATCCTCCTCCCACTCCCCTTCTTCATTGGTTCCCCTCTTTTTCCCAAATGAATTAATATATATCATTAATTTATATTTTATCTAAATTATGAATATATATTTAGATAACTCATATATTATCCCCATTTATAACACTATTGATTATTTAATGTGTTGTTTTTTTTGTGTTAAGTAATATTGTGTCCTTTTTATCAACTCATCCAGATACCCCACAACTGGACTTTTTTATTATATAAGTCTTTATCTATGTGTTGTTGGAATGAGTGAGTTTTTCTAAATGTCACTATTTTAATTTTTTTAGGTGTATGGGATAATGAGTTTTATTTTGGATATTGTTTTAATGTTATTGGATGTTATAGGATATGTCAATTGATCTAACATTATCTTATGTAATCCTTAGAATGTATGATTGAGGATGATTGGTATGGGGATTATCATAAAGAAGGTGGCCATTCCATTCTTGATTTTCCTGATAATATATATTTTATTTTAAAAGTAATTAGTAGTTAAATTACTATGTATGTCGATAAATGAAATATATATTTTATATTTAGATAGACAAGTAGTGAATGAAATTTATTTCATTATAATCTACAAAAAAATATTTGATGATGAATAAAATGATTGACTATTGTGAAAAATGTTTTCGATTCTTCCATTGGTTAGATTACAATGAATTTTTTATATATAATTATAATATTTTCTTTATGGATCAAAATTCAATAATTGATTATTATGGAATTCATGGAAATTATAAATAACATAATATAATTTTTAGAGAAAGAAGGAATAATATAAGTATGCTAAAATGAGAATAATGATTATATTGGTTAATGTAATTATTACGAGTTTTTTACACTCACTAAATTATTATGAAATATCATCATAATGTTTTAAAGAAATGTTCTATATAAAATTAATTGAGATGATGTGGGAGAATGGGATAATTTTAATGGATAAATAGTTTAATGATTATTTGAATCATAGTAAATATCGTGGAATTATAAAATATAAGGATATGATATATCAAAATTAGATATATACTTGACGAATACATTGTAAACTATTAATAAATTGGTAAAATAATAAGAATATCATGAAATAATATTTTTCATGATTAAATATATGTGTTATTTAACTTATATCTAATATTCGACAAGAATTTAATTCAAATTAATTATTAGGTATGATGATATGTAGAATATGATGGAATCCTTTGAGGATAGAGTGATGTTAAGAAATATATGAATTTGAAAAATATTCATGACTATATTTCATCTAAGTAGAATTATAAAATGTTGAATGATAACATGGTATGTTTTATAATGACATTATATGATATTTTATGGAATTATATTTCTTGAAATATGGGTAAAATGATAATTTGATAGTGATAAACCATTTAGATATTGGTAAATATTAATATACAATATCATGATTAGTAGAATAAAACTATATTCTAATTAATTTTATAATAGATACTCAAATTGGTGGGATTCAATATCAAGAAAATAATCTCATTGAAAAATAATGTGTTGAATGATTATATTATATGAGTTGAGTTCCTTATTACGTAGAGTTTAGTTTTAGATGATATAACTACACTCCAAGAAATTTATTCTTGATTTCATGGTTATGTATACATCATATATATTTTCATTGGATTTTATGGTTACATTAACACAATGGTGATTCCTTAATAGTTAATGATTAAACAATATATGTGTGGTTTCATTGATATATTTTGATATATTACCCCCTTATGGATTCTAGGATAGTCCAAGTAAACTAATTCTCTGATAGGGTTCCTTGTGATTTTATGTATACATATACTTTTAGTGGATTACTCAAAATATTAGTAATACCTAAATGGAAAAAAATTAATCTAAATGTTTGGGATAACATAGAATTGTTAATATTTCCTTAAGCGTAATATAATTATATTAATACAATATTATTTAAATGAGGGGTTAGGATATAACAACTGGTAAAACTAATCCCTAAAATATTTAATGAACTGTAAAAAATATCCTCAATAACTCTAATGAATATTCAAATCTATAGATGATGAGAAAAATACTTATGGATAAATCAAGTAGTAATGGGTTATAATTTTTCTTTCTAAAATTTCAATAGTTGCATATGTATTATATATGAAAAAATAATAACCTATTTGAATTATGGAAATTTATAAAATTATATTCCCATACAATGGATGGTAATAGTCAAACCTACAAGACCATATAAACTAGTGATTAATATATATACAATCCCAATTCGGTTAAACAATGAAATATAATACAAACATAGTAAATTAAGGTTATAAATATCATATACATACATCATCCAAAAATATACCAAATTGAAAGAAATAATAATAAAAATACGAAAGATGAAATCCTAGATCATGGGTTCAAAAATTAAAATAGGGTAATTATGATCCCATATCTATGTCTGATGTTAATGTAAATTTTCAGTATATCAATCATGTATATGATCATCTATTCCAAATAACCCTCATGTATTGGTTTATCTCCTTTTCCTTTATCATTAACAATATGATCTTGAAGAATATAAATGGGATATTTATAGGGTGTGAGTACATAATACCATATAAACAGTTACCCCCTAACCCCTTCATATCTAACATGACACCAATTATATGAAGTATCATCACAATTTATTCATATATATTACATAAATTTTTATGTAGTCACTAATTTTTCCAATCTAATATATTGCTTTATATTTTTATCTATTTCTGTGTTCTAGACAATAGATGATAGATACTAACTATTCATCATTCATGGAATACATAAGATCCATATATTTGATAAAAAAACATGTTCACTAGTAAAAAATGCTTATTTCCCAATAGGAATAATAAATTGTTACGTAGAAAATTAAAACAAATAAATAATTATGCATTTATGGGGAATATATTTTTGGAATGGAATAAATGAATCATGTTTTGGATAAAATACATATATAATAGATCGATAATATTGCATCAAGGTTTTTAGGTACTCTAGAATAAATTTATTTCACCAATATTGATGTCTATAGGTATATATAATCATTGTATAGTAATATTTCCTACCTCCAAATTATTTTTAATAAAAAAATCACATGAAATGACAAAATAATAAAATAAAAACAATAGAACCATATTTATTATAAAAAATTAAATACTCAATTATTCCCTAATAAAAAATAAAAAGTAAATTTATAATTTATGAAAAAAGTGGTAATTGAATAATAAAAATGAATATTAGATATCAAAATAATTACACATCAACTAAATAAAAATAATGTAGTTAATAATTTGGAAAAAATATAAAGAATAAAATCATAATTTTTATGATCAATCTATCGAAAACAAACTCTAAATCAACACTATAAAAATATTAAATTTATGTGGGGTCATCTACCAATTACTTTAACGAAAACTAATCATTATGAGGATTTACAAAAATATTACACAAAAGGAATGATTTTAAAATATATAGAAATATATTCTAAAGATTAAATCCTTTACTAATAGAAATTAAGAAAAATATTGAAAATACGGAAGGTTATAACATATCATTTCTAAATACAAGATCTTGAAATGACTTAGTGACAACATATATCATTATCAGATTATAAATATCTCAGTAATTAATGGAGGGGTGAGGATAGATCATAGGAGAGTCCTTGAGTGGGATTGGAAATTAATATCCTATATGAATGGGTCAAGAATGCTATTATTGTTTTATTGAAAATTAAAAAAAATCCTTTAAGGACATATGTTTATTATATATCGATTACCTAAGAAGGGAATAACAACTATCCACAGTCTACAATATACCCATTGAGAAATCCTTAGTTACATTTATTTAGGAGAAATGTGGCTATAATTTATATTATATTTCACTATGTTATCATGTCTAGGAAAACAAGTACCCAGTTCAACTTCCCAATAAATTTACTTCATTTTTATTTTTTTAATTTCCATTTCCTCTTGAATCCTCCTTAAACATCGACATTTTTGAATTTAATAGTTAAATATTTAAAAATTTATATTATAAAAACACTAATAGTATTTATTTCATCAACATCATTAATAACTAGGCATCATAAATCCCAAAAACATCAAAAATAATCATATGAAAATAATCATAGTCATTGAGACCTAAATTTTGCATCCCACTTACATGTTTCATTATGAACTCAATGATATTTTACTCAAACACATACCCAAATAATGGCCATCCATCACTGAACATTCTGATTATATTTAATGGTAGTTTTATATATATATATATATATAAATATGTGTGTGCATTATGGGTTTAATATCATTAAAATTTAGAAATATAAAAGACATTACACATAATAGGGATTCTATTAGGTGTGGAATATATATATAGTGTCACGAACCAAAACTAGTCTCCGCCAATACTGGCACCAAAGCCATCCCATGACAAGGCCTAAAGGGCATTACCAATCCCCATGGGCTATCACAAGTGCCTGAGAATCATAACATGAGAATTGGGAATGATTTACCTAATACTATAAACATAAAACAAAAAAAGAACCCAATAAAATGAAATAGGATTTTTCAAACCAAACAATCTTTGACAAAAATTCAAAACTGAATTTTATATTTTTAAACAACCCAATTAGACAATAAAAAAGGTATAAAACCCATAGGAAATAACCCATGAACCCCCATGGAAAGGGGAACCACCCTCAATCCATCTCCACAATACTTCACCAATCGGGAACAACATTCGGGCCTTGTCAAAGGCTGGGTTTGGTGCTGGTTTTGGTGGCGAATATATTCGGTTCGAGACAAAATGGTATCAGAGGTGGTATGCTCACTTTGGGTCATATTATTTGGGGAACAGTCGGGATAGTCTGAGGTTAGGATTATCTGGACATCACATTCTGGATAGGAGTAGCATGGACAATCACCACACCTCATGACTGGATTCATGTCACCCGGGGAGGTCGAGAATTTTCGGAGTCCATTGGTTTTCATGGTTTGAAGAAGATTAGTGGAAATTAAAAGAGATTTGGGTTAATGGTATCAGTGATCTCGCAGGGTCTGTCAAGCCAATTTGAGGATATGATATTTCCTTAGGACACTATCTATGAGGGTGAAGTGATTGGAATATGGCTACCAACCATGTGCCCAAGTCACACTCTGAAACCAGTTTCCTCTCGCATTTTCTTCTTTACATTAGTTTTTATATCCTGGGACATTGGTTTTAAACTTACATCATTTTAAGAAGTGTAAATGTTTTGTGAAATAATTATCTAATAAAGAGGGAATGGTTATATTTTTTGAAAATTAAGAACTGAATTTTTAGAACTGTATTGCAATGGAAAATTTTGTGTTTGCACATCTTTTGAAAGCATGAAATATCATGGTTGGTTTTGAAAAAGTGTTTCCAATAGAGTTTTAAAATCTATTGAAAGGTGTTTTAATGGGATGATATGTTTTGAAATTTATGTGAATTACTAGAAAGTGAGTTTTAAATGGAATGATTGTGACTTTTTGATATTTTTTTATGCTGTAATTTTGGACCGATTTTTTGGTTAGAGGCCTTGAGAAAAAGGATGTATTGTTTGATTTTTTATTTTATTTTGAAAAGTGGAGTGTGTTTTTATATTATCCTTTGGTATTTTTGTGATAGACCACATTCATGGGCTTATATGGAATGGTGGAAGGTTAATGGTATGACTAGATGTGTTTTGGGATGGATATGAGGAGGGTTCTTGGTGTGGAACAAATACATGCATGTGTTAGGCCCATGGGGTACCATTGGTGGATAAGCTAACCACTGAACCAGTCATTTTATAAAACATGATTTCAAAGGAAAAACATGATGTCAAGATGACTAGATTGGGATTGTGTGTATTATGTGTTTTTGAAAATGTTGACGTTGTGGGATTTTTTTAGTCTATGAACCGCTCCTAAATGAACTGTCTTTTGGGTTTGTTCTTGGTCGGTAATCTGTGTTGAAGGGGCGGTTAGTGGTCTCTTTTATGAAATGTTTTTGGATGCCTTTACGGTGGTTCCTTCATGTGACAGGATCTGATTTATGGTATATCTTGAGAAATGGACCATCTTGGTTAGGTCATTGGGTTCAATCATTTGATATGTTACTCCCAATTAGGGGTTAGTGTTCCACTGAAGTGCAACCTGGATTGTTTCACCGTTTGAAGACCCTTTAGTTGATCAAAATAAGGAATCTTTTTCTTGAGCGTTTCATATCGAGTCTATGATCATTCCTTTTATGGTTTGGTGTATCCTATTGTAGTGGGAGAGTGACCATGGAAGGTTGAAACATACCCTAGCTTCTTAAGTGTAACAGCCCGAGATTTTATGAAAAATATCCTTTTTAATTTTATTAATGTCTTCTATTGTACGCTACACCAAAATGAGCTTGCACAACACACATCCTTGACTTTCCTTGCATTACACGCAATCGCGACCTTCCTCGATAGCTTGCGTCGTACGCAATACCGAGTTTCACTAAACAACGATATGCTATTAAAATATTATTAAAACTAGCCGTTATGAATAGTAATAACAACTTTTTGAAATTTTATAAATTTTATTTTTCAAAATGGAATTCATTTTTGGATTCGGAATACCGAAATTAGCCTAGGGTGAAATTTTGGTATTTTTCTGAAAACTTTCAATTTTTGATGAATAGTGAAACCACTAAGTGGTAGGTTAAAAACTGAATTTTGCATAAAACTTAATTTTACCGCTTCTGTGAATGGAATTTCAAAAATCCGACAGAAACGGTTGATATTAGTAAGTAAAATGTGGTTCAATGAGATGAAAATAATTTTTTGGTGAATAGTAACTTTTTACTTTTTTTACCGCGATTAATAGTAAATAGGGTAACTAAGGGTAAAAATGATATTACTATTACCCTAACACATGTCCTAATTCTATTTGATAAGTTTAATTCGACCAAAAACAAACTTAGGAATAAAATATGACCATTTAGGCCCACTTGGGTTAGATTAGGACATTTATTATTAATTTATTTAAAGAAGGGTTAAAATAGTTAAAATAAAAGTTTAATAAGTAAATCATTTTTAATATTGGGTTATACATAAGATATATTCGACTATAAATATTCATTATAAAGATAAAAATGATTTCCTACATAATGTTATTTTATTTATAATTTTTAGACTTTAAATAAATTAATTTATTTATGACACAACGATGATGCAGTAATTACTCTTTTAAGGAAATATTAACATAATTGATGTTATAAATTCTCAAATGAATGTAATTTTAGCCTTTTTATGAATTAAACTAATTTACTAGGTTACTATGATATATTAGTGTTGATTTAATCAACTTGGTTCGAACATATAATTCTGTTACGACTTTCAAAAAAATCATATATCAAATAGTGTCAAAATTGACACAAAATAGTTTTTAAAGAAAATATTATATTATTAATTGTTATTTTATTCATAAAAATCTAAGGTTCGGCAAAATGACTTAGATAATGATATATATATTAATAATAATCAATTTGGGGTTCTTTTGGCATGTTATAGTAAGTGTATTAACCATATAGTGAAAGAAAACAAAAAGACACGGTAAAAGTTAAATTATTTAACTTAGAGTTAAATCTAATTGATAAGGTTAAAATAATACCCTAAACTTGTCTAAATCATATTGGATGATAGGATTTTGACCCATCCCCACTTTAGCTTCTAAATAAGACCCTTTGGAACCATTATAAACCGATTTTGACTTTAATATAAAATAATATTTTGAGATATTCCTAAGATGCCCCTCTCCTCCCTTATAAAAGGGCACCTCCTCCCCCTCCTCCTCACACCAATTTGAGCACTCAAGCTCGGCCAACCCCTGAAAAAATTCCTTCTCCACTTCCCTAGAATAATCCTAGAGGTCATGGTCTTCTTCAAAGACCAATCTTAGTTCCCTAAGTGGAGGATTCAAAGAGGCGTTCCAATGAAGAGGTAATATCCATTACCGATCTTTTCAATTTCTTTCTTCTTCAACTTCTTCTTCTTTAGTTGTTTCATGATAAAGTAATAACATCAGTATTTCTTATATACTGATATGTTATTATAAATATGAAATAACTCTAATTAACCTTCTATCCATCCTACGGAAAAAGGAAATCACTGCGCGTGCGTACGTACGGAATACCGTCTCCACGCCGTGGTGTAATCTATTTTCCACCACCACCTTAATTGGATGGGTATAAAGGTGTAATGAGTAACTATATATGATTATTGTAAAGTGATATTGATACTGAAATAGTATACAAACACTTCAACACAATTCCACGACCATGGGAACGATATCATCGCTCGTGCGTACGTACGGACTACCGTCTCCACGACGCGATGAGATTCATTCTCAATGATTAACCATTCATGAATGATTATAAAGTATATATAATAAGTACTAATGAAATATATGACATAATAATGATACTGGAATTATTTATATGTATTTCATCTACTTAATTCCATTCAATTCAATAAGGAAATGAAAACAGCGTTCATGCGTACGTACGGACTACTGTCTCCATGAACGGTGTATTTCTTTCCATTTACTGATTTATTATATATGTATATTCTGAATATATATATATAGATCATGTTTTATATTCTGGAATTAAGTAATCATGATCTAAGTAATCATATGAATAATTACAAGTTAAAAACACGAACGACAAATGAGACGATTTTACCAAAAACGCTACTTTAACATGAATTTACAAAAGTTCGGGTAATATAAAGTCATAAGTGGACCATATATGATATAATAACAATGAATATGATTCTGGAATAAGTCAATAACATGATTTAAATCATTATACAGGAGGTTCGGACACTTACAAAGCAAGTCGGACATAAGGTAAGGGAAATATCAAAATCTCATTTTTATCCGAGATTGTTTATACTTTGGTATTTACTAGGGTGTATTTTATCATCCACATCCATGTTTCCTCAATATGTAATATTATTTTCATTCACCTACAATTTTTTAAATCCTATTTTACCCCTCGGTGTGTTTTTAGTAAATGATATGAAAGGAATATTTTGTCGTTTTTCGTATGAGGTACTTTTTTTAACTTTTCCGACAAAAGTACGAGAAGAATGTTTATTTAACTTATACGGCATGAATGGATTTTTAAAACATTATTTCCAATAAGCTTACTTTACATGTTTTCAAGTTTATTTTTAATCAACTTCTTTTATTTTAAAGTCATATGACATGTTATTAAAGGAATAATGTTTTTGAAGAAGAAAGGATATTTTCCTCAAGAATGGAGTTCAAGTGTTTTATCAAAATTATTTTCCATCTAAGATAATAAAGGGTTCTGTTTTTATCCATATTATTACATTGATTTGATTATGTTGTGAGGGAATTATTTTTATGAAGTCATTTACCTTATATGGTTTGTTTTATGATGTCATGATGTTTCAAGAATCCCATTTTTGTTACATGTGTTATACGATGATGTATGATTTATGATTATGTGGAACACATAAGAAAGGATTCATTATAAGATGGGTGGGACCTATATCTCCCTCCAATGCATTGGGTATTGATTTTATATCTCATGAGATAGACATGGCTAGAATGGTAGGTTATACCGGTTCGGTGAAACAAGGCTGAAACGAGGGTTACTCGATTCAGAAATGGGACTTTGTCCACTAAGATAGTCTTGGAAATGAGTCTTGACTAACAAGAAATGACTCTCTATGATTATGTGTGAATGCCACAAAGTTTCATGTTTTAAGATATGATTATTGTGATTACATTTCACTACCATGATTTATCCCATGTTATGAAATTATCCTCTCTTTTGCAGGTTATGATTTCCAAATGTTATGTTCTTATGAATACGATGTGATTGATATTTCTTTTGTTTACCCTTACTGAGAATTTGAGCTCACCCTTTTATGTTTTCTTTTCCCCAGGATATAAAGAAAGGTTTTAGGTAAAAAAAAAGAAGATCTTTATGGGAGATGTTGAAGATCTTTCACCACGATTAGAAGATTTTATTCCGAGTTTCCAAAGACACTAAACTATTACGATCCTTGTGTGTGTGTTTTTGTTATGTACTAAGTATTCCGCGAAAGTAATGTAATGTTCATGTATGTCAAGCTTCGGGTCTCTACAGTTGGTATTAGAGGAAAGGTTTAGTCAACCTTTGGAAACTAGGATGCGAAAACGTTAGTGAGATCCCTAGAGATATTTCTAAGGTATGTCTAGGGATGTCCCTAAGGTTAAGTATACGTATAGGTTATAGTACTAGAACTACGCTAACGATCATAGAATTAAACCTAATATGTTAGATATTGAAGGTACTCCCCCTTTATTTTTTTTTTTCCCTAGCATGATTTTTGCCTCTCACACTATTCTTTTTGGGTTTTAGACGATGGCTGGAACCCGAAGGAACCGTGTTGATCAATGTAATGGACAATGCAATGATTGTCCTCCTGAACAAACAAATGTTATGGGAGATGGAGTGCAAAATCTTATTGCTATACTTACACAAGCTATGAATCATTCTGGACCTCCAAATGAGCAGAGAGGGGAACAATATTCTATTGAGTCCTTCATGAGGCAACGTCCACCTTCTTTCAGTGGGTCTTCTGATCCACTTGTTGCTGAACAATGGATCAGTACCACTGAAAAGATATTTTCAGTTCTTCAATGTTCTGAGCATGATAAAGTCATCTTAGTAGTATATCGTTTGGAAGGTGAAGCTGATCAATGGTGGAATCTTATCAAGAATACAAGGCAAAGAGATGAAATTGAGTACATGGAATGGGACGAGTTCAAGAACTTATTTTTCAATAAGTACTTCCCTCGTATTCTTCGAACAAAGATGGAGAAGGAGTTTCTTGAACTAAAGAAAAAGGATGATGAATCTGTTGGTATATACGAAGAGAATTTTACAAGACTTGCAAGGTATGCATCTGGCATTATCATCCAACCTGAAAGTAAAGTTGATCGATTTTTCAGTGGCTTAAAACCAAGTCTTCGAAGGGAATTAGCTATAAGAGACTTCAGTAGCTATGAAGAAATTGTGCGTTGTGCTATCAAGGTAGAAATGGAAGTTGGTGATACATATCCATCTCATAGTTTTGACAAGAAACGAAAGATGGAGTTCAAGGAGAAATCTCAGAATAATGGTGAAAAGAAGATGAATGTTTCCTTATGCACAAAGTGTGGAAAGAAGCATGGTGGAGATTGTCTTAAAGGGACTAGAAAATGTTTTAAGTGTGGAAAAGAAGGGCATCGAGCAGCTGAGTGTCGAAGTAATGGAAAAAGTGTTTCAAATGATGTGAATAAATCAAACACTGCAGAGAACGCACCACCAACACTTCAATGCTTCAAGTGCAAGGAAATGGGGCATTATGCTAATAAATGCCCTAATCCAAGGGTTAGTGATGATCAACATGAGCAACCACTGAAGGCAAAGGACAAAGGGAAGTCACATGCGATCACTATTGGCAATGTTGAATATGACAACGATGTGGTGGAATGATTAAGTGTTTATGTAATGGGATTCCAAAATAATGTTGTATCATTGAGTATTGCAATATTTATTGATGTGGTATTCAAAGTGAATGAGATATTTTTTGGAAATAAGATGATATGCGCATAATGAAGGGAAAACGAGAAAATGAAATGTTTAATAGTATTCATGAGCTCATGATTGATATAAGGACTAAGTGATATCATGGTTTGAGTATATAGAATTTTGAGGATTTTGGTATGTGGAATGTGATAACTTTAAACTGCATTCATGTTTTCACTAAGGTATTCAAGAGAATACATGATTAAGGACATTGAATGTTTGGAATGTGACCAAAAAAACATATCTTATGATATATGGGGATTAACGACAGTATTAAATCTATGGTAATCGTTTTCACTATATTATGATAGTGGACTGTAGTATTATGGATAAGCCTAAAGATTAGAATGGATTATGTTGGACATAAGTTACTATTGTTTAAAGATAGAAGATTTTCGATATTATTGATGGGATGTTATAGTAATGTAGTTTTAGAAAAAGGACAACCTGCAGGACGGGCGACAACCCATCGCGTCGGACAAGGCTGTTGGAATCGAACCCACAACCGAAGTGCGACTGGCCTTTATCGCCTACCACTGGCCTACAGGAAGTCCCTGTTTAGTAGAAACTAGTTTTATTATATTAAGCAGTATGATATATGATGTATAAGTCCATTTTAAGAACCATATGTGATTAATCTCACTATAGATCGACTTATGTATATAATTTTTGCTAACCTTTTGGTTGAGACAGATGGAATGACCCGTCATTCTATCACATGATCTGCTAACACTTCACGAATAACAAATTCAACTTCATTTATTTAAGAGATGAAGTGAAAATTGTTCAAGGCATGAACAACAGTGAGATTGTACCAAAATAAAGAAAGTATTTATTCTAATTCAAATTTTCAACTTTAGGAAAATGATCTTGAAAACCAAAAATGTTGTTCTAGTGATCTTATACCTGATGAATCGGATTGTACCTTAGATCGTCACAAATTTATGGATTTGTGATTGTTGGCTTTTCCATAGCCATGTTCTCTACCACTCTCCATAAGAACATGATGGTTAGATTTTTCTTCCATATCCATATTTTCATCTATGTGGAAACCCAGTGATTAGTTTATTTGGGTAATCGTTACATTTCATACATTAGTTTTTAAAGCCAAGTTTTGGTCTTCCTTTTTACGATGTGGGTTTCTATTAAAGAAACTTTCGAATAGTAAACCATTTATAACCCCGACGAATTTCGAGGGCGAAATTCATTTTAAGGGGGGTAGAATGTAACAGCCCGAGATATTATGAAAAATATCCTTTTTAATTTTATTAATGTCTTTTATTGTACGCTACACCAAAAGGAGCTTGCACAACACACATCCTTGACTTTCCTTGCATTACACGCAATCGCGACCTTCCTCGATAGCTTGCGTCGTACGCAATACCGAGTTTCACTAAACAACGATATGATATTAAAATATTATTAAAACTAGCCGTTATGAATAGTAATAACCACTTTTTGAAATTTTATAAATTTTATTTTTTAAAATGGACTTCATTTTTGGATTTGGAATACCCAAATTAGCCTAGGGTGAAATTTTGGTATTTTTCTGAAAACTTTCAATTTTTGATGAATAGTGAAACCACTAAGTGGTAGGTTAAAAACTGAATTTTGCATAAAACTTAATTTTACCGCATCTGTGAATGGAATTTCGAAAATCCTACAGACATGGTTGATATCAGTAAGTAAAATTTGGTTCAATGAGATAAAATAATTTTTTGGTGAATAGTAACTTTTTACTTTTTTTACCGCAGTTAATAGTAAATAGGGTAACTAAGGGTAAAAATGATATTACTATTACCCTAACACATGTACTAATTCTATTGGATAAGTTTAATTCGACCAAAAACAAACTTAGGAATAAAATATGACCATTTAGCCCCACTTGGGTTAGATTAGGACATTTATTATTAATTTATTTAAAGAAGGGTTAAAATAGTTAAAATCAAAGTTTAATAAGTAAATAATTTTTAATATGGGGTTATACATAAGATAAATTCGACTATAAATATTCATTAGAAAGATAAAAAGATTTACTACATAATTATATTTTATTTATAATTTTTAGACTTTAAATAAATTAATTTATTTATGACACAACGATGATGCAGTAATTACCATTTTAAGTAAATATTAACATAATTGATGTTATAATTGCTCAAATGAATATAATTTGAGCCTTTTTATGGATTACACTAATTTTCTAGGTTTCTATGATATATTAGTGTTTATTTAATAAACTTGGTTCGAACATATAATTCTGTTATGACTTTCAAAAAAATCATATATCAAATAGTGTCAAAATTGACACAAAATAGTTATTAAAGAAAATATTATATTATTAATTGTTATTTTATTCATAAAAATCTAAGTCTCGGCCAAATGACTTAGATAAGGATATATATATTAATAATAAACAATTTGGGGTTCTTTTGGCATGTTATAGTAAGTGTATTAACCATATAGTGAAATAAAACAAAAAGACACGGTAAAAGTTAAATTATTTAACTTAGAGTTAAATCTAATTGATAAGGTTAAAATAATACCCTAAACTTGTCTAAATCCTATTGGATGATAGGATTTCGACCCATCCCCACTTTAGCTTCGAAATAAGACCCTTTGGAACCATTATAAACCGATTTTGACTTTAATATAAAATAATATTTTGAGATATTCCTAAGGTGCCCCTCTCCTCCCTTATAAAAGGGCACCTCCTCCCCCTCCTCCTCACACCAATTTGAGCACTCAAGCTCGGCCAACCCCTGCCCAAATCCCTTCTCCACTTCCCTAGAATAATCATAGAGGTCATGGTATTCTTCAAAGACCAATCTTAGTTCCCTAAGTGGAGGATTCAAAGAGGCGTTGCAAAGAAGAGGTAATATCCATTACCGATCTTTTCAATTTCTTTCTTCTTCAACTTCTTCTTCTTTAGTTGTTTCATGATAAAGTAATAACATAAGTATTTCTTATATACTGATATGTTATTATAAATATGAAATAACTCTAATTAACCTTCTATCCATCCTACGGAAAAAGGAAATCACCCCGCGTGCGTACGTACGGAATACCGTCTCCACGCCGTGGTGTAATCTATTTTCCACCACCACCTTAATTGGATGGGAATAAAGGTGTAATGAGTAACTATATATGATTATTGTAAAGTGATATTGATACTGAAATAGTATACATACACTTCAACACAATTCCACGACCATGGGAACGATATCATCGCTCGTGCGTACGTACGGACTACCGTCTCCACGACGCGATGAGATTCATTCTCCATGATTAACCATTCATGAATGATTATAAAGTATATATAATAAGTACTAATGAAATATATGACATAATAATGATACTGGAATTATTTATATGTATGTCATCTACTTAATTCCATTCAATTCAGTAAGGAAACGAAAACATCGTTCATGCGTACGTACGGACTACCGTCTCCATGAACGGTGTATTTCTTTCCATTTACTGATTTATTATATATGTATATTCTGAATATATATATATAAATCATGTTTTATATTTTGTAATTAAGTAATCATGATCTAAGTAATCATATGAATAATTACAAGTTAAAAACACGAACGACAAATGAGACGATTTTACCCAAAACGCTACTTTAACATGAATTTACAAAAGAACGGGTAATATAAAGTCATAAGTGGACCATATATGATATAATAACAATGAATATGATTCTGGAGTAAGTCAATAACATGATTAAAATCATTATACAGGAGGTTCAGACACTTACAAAGCAAGTCGGACCTAAGGTAAGGGAAATATCACAATCTCATTTTTATCCGAGATTTTTTATACTTTGGTATTTACTGGGGTGTATTTTATCATCCACATCCATGTTTCCTCAATATGTAATATTATTTTCATTCAACTAAAATTGTTTAAATCCTATTTACCCCTCGGTGTGTTTTTAGTAAAAGATATGAAAAGAATATTTTGTCGTTTTTCGTACGAGGTACTTTTTTAACTTTTCCGACAAAAGTACGAGATGAATGTTTATTTAACTTATACGGCATGAATGGATTTTTAAAACATTACTTCCAATAAGCTTACTTTACAAGTTTTCAAGTTTATTTTTAATCAACTTCTTTTATTTTAAAGTAATATGACATGATATTAAAGGAATAATGTTTTTGAAGAAGAAAGGATATTTTCCTCAAGAATGGAGTTCAAGTGTTTTATCAAAATTATTTTCCATCTAAGATAATAAAGGGTTCTGTTTTTATCCCTATTATTACATTGATTTGATTATGTTGTGAGGGAATTATTTTTATGAAGTCATTTACCTTATATGGTTTGTTTTATGATGTCATGATGTTTCAAGAATCCCATTTTTGTTACATGTGTTATACGATGATGTATGATTTATGATTATGTGGCACACATAAGAAAGGATTCATTATAAGATGGGTGGGACCTATATCTCCCTCCAATGCATTGGGTATTGATTTTATATCTCATGAGATAGACATGGCTGGAATGGTAGGTTATACCGGTTCAGTGAAACAGGACTGAAACGAGGGTTACTCGATTCAGAAAAGGGACTTTGTCCACTAAGATAGTCTTGGAAATGAGTCTTGACTAACAAGAACTGACTCTCTATGATTATGTGTGAATGCCACAAAGTTTCATGTTTTAAGTTATGATTATTGTGATTACATTTCACTACCATGATTTATCCCATGTTATGAAATTATCCTCTCTTTTGAAGGTTATGACTTCCAAATGTTATGTTCTTATGAATACGATGTGATTGATATTTCTTTTGTTTACCCTTACTGAGCATTTGAGCTCACCCTTTTATGTTTTCTTTTCCCCAGGATATAAAGAAAGGTTTTGTGTAAAAAAATAAGATCTTTATGGGAGATGTTGAAGATCTTTCACCACGATTAGAAGATTTTATTCCGAGTTTCCAAAGTCACTAAACTATTACGATCCTTGTGTGTGTGTTTTTGTTATGTACTAAGTATTCCGCGAAAGTAATGTAATGTTCATGTACGTCAAGCTTAGGGTCTCTACAGTTGGTATCAGAGGAAAGGTTTAGTCAACCTTTGGAAACTAGGATGCGAAAACGTTAGTGAGATCCCTAGAGATATTTCTAAGGTATGTCTAGGGATGTCCCTAAGGTTAAGTATATGTATAGGTTATAGTACTAGAACTACGCTAACGATCATAGAATTAAACCTAAGATGTTAGATATTGAAGGTACTCCCCCTTTATTATGTTTTTTTCCCTAGCATGATTTTTGCCTCTCACACTATTCTTTTTGGGTTTTAGACGATGGCTGGAACCCGAAGGAACCGTGTTGATAAATGCAATGGACAATGCAATGATTGTCCTTCTGAACAAACAAATGTTATGGGAGATGGAGTGCAAAATCTTATTGCTATACTTACACAAGCTATGAATCATTCTGGACCTCCAAATGAGCAGAGAAGGGAACAATATTCTATTGAGTCCTTCATGAGGCAACGTCCACCCTCTTTCAGTGGGTCTTCTGATCCACTTGTTGCTGAACAATGGATCAGTACCACTGAAAAGATATTTTCAGTTCTTCAATGTTCTGAGCATGATAAAGTCATCTTAGCAGTATATCATTTGGAAGGTGAAGCTGATCAATGGTGGAATATTATCAAGAATACAAGGAAAAGAGATCAAATTGAGTCCATTGAATGGGACGAGTTAAAGAACATATTTTTCAATAAGTACTTCCCTCGTATTCTTCAAACAATGATGGAGAAGGAGTTTCTTGAACTAAAGAAAAAGGATGATGAATCTGTTGGTATATACGAAGCGAATTTTAGAAGACTTGCAAGGTATGCATCTGGCATTATCATCCAACCTGAAAGTAATGTTGATCGATTTTTTAGTGGCTTAAAACCAAGTCTTCGAAGGGAATTAGCTATAAGAGACTTCAGTAGCTATGAAAAAATTGTGCGTTGTTCTATCAAGGTAGAAATGGAAGTTGGTGTTACATATCCATCTCATGGTTTTTACAAGAAACGAAAGATGAAGTTCAAGGAGAAATCTCAGAATAGTGGTGAAAAGAAGATGAATGTTTCCTTATGCACAATGTGTGGAAAGACGCATGGTGGAGACTGTCTTAAAGGGACTAGAAAATGTTTTAAGTTTGGAAAAGAAGGGCATCGAGCAGCTGAGTGTCGAAGTAATGGAAAAAGGTTTTCTAATGATGTGAATAAAGAAAACACTGCAGAGAACGCACCACCAACACTTCAATGCTTCAAGTGCAAGGAAATGGGGCATTATGCTAATAAATTCCCTAATCCAAGGGTTAGTGATGATCAACATGAGCAACCACTGAAGGAAAAGGACAAAGGGATGTCACATGCGATCACTATTGGCAATGTTGAATATGACAACGATGTGGTGGAATGATTAAGTGTTTATGTAATGGGATTCCAAAATAATGTTGCATCATTGAGTATTGCAATATTTATTGATGTGGTATTCAAAGTGATTGAGATATTTTTTGGAAATAAGATGATATGCGCATAATGAAGGGAAAACGAGAAAATGAAATGTTTAATAGTATTCATGAGCTCATGATTGATATAAGGACTAAGTGATATCATGGTTTGAGTATATAGAATTTTGAGGATTTTGGTATGTGGAAAGTGTTAACTTTAAACTGCATTCATGTTTTCACTAAGGTATTCAAGAGAATACATGATTAAGGACTTTGAATGTTTGGAATGTGACCAACAAAACATATCTTATGATATACGGGGATTAACGACAGTATTAAATCTCTGGTAATCATTTTCACTATAATATGAGAGTGGACTGTAGTATTATGGATAAGCCTAAAGATTAGAATGGATTATGTTGGACATAAGTTAGTATTGTTTAAAGATAGAAGATTTTTGATATTATTGATGGGATGTTATAGTAATGTAGTTTTAGAAAAAGGACAACCTGCAGGACAGGCGACAGCCCGTCGCGTCGGACAAGGCTGTGGGAATCGAACCCACAACCGAAGTGCGACTGGCCTTTATCACCTACCACTGGCCTACAGGAAGTCCCTGTTTAGTAGAAACTAGTTTTATTATATTAAGCAGTATGATATATGATGTATAAGTCCATTTTAGGAACCATATGTTATTAATCTCACTATAGATCGACTTATGTATATAATTTTTTCTAACCTTTTGTTTGAGACAGATGGAATGACCCGTCATTCTATCACATGATCTGCTAACACTTCACGAATAACAAATTCAACTTCATTTATTTAAGAGATGAAGTGGAAATTGTTCAAGGCATGAACAACAGTGAGATTGTACCAAAATAAAGAAAGTATTTATTCTAATTCAAATTTTCAACTTTAGGGAAATGATCTTGAAAACCAAAAATGTTTTCCTAGTGATCTTATACCTGATGAATCGGATGGTACCTTAGATCGTCACAAATTTATGGATTTGTGATTGTTGGCTTTTCCATAGCCATGTTCTCTACCACTCTCCATCAGAACATGAGGGTTAGATTTTTCTTCCATATCCATATTTTCACCTATGTGGAAACCCAGTGATTAGTTTATTTGGGTAATCGTTACATTTCATACTTTAGTTTTTAAAGCCATGTTTTGGTATTCCTTTTTACGATGTGGGTTTCTATTAAAGAAACTTTCGAATAGTAAACCATTTATAACCCCGACGAATTTCGAGGGTGAAATTCATTTTAAGGGGGGTAGAATGTAACAGTCCGAGATTTTATGAAAAATATCCTTTTTAATTTTATTAATGTCTTGTATTGTACGCTACACCAAAAGGAGCTTGCACAACACACATCCTTGACTTGCCTTTCATTACACGCAATCGCGACCTTCCTCGATATCTTGCGTCGTACGCAATACCGAGTTTCACTAAACAACGATATGCTATTAAAATATTATTAAAACTAGCCGTTATGAATAGTAATAACCACTTTTTGAAATTTTGAAAATTTTATTTTTCAAAATGGACTTCATTTTTGGATTCTGAATACCGAAATTAGCCTAGGGTTAAATTTTGGTATTTTTCTGAAAACTTTCAATTTTTGATGAATAGTGAAACCACTAAGTGGTAGGTTAAAAACTGAATTTTGCATAAAACGTAATTTTACCGCTTCTGTGAATGGAATTTTGAAAATCCGACAGACACGACTGATATCAGTAAGTAAAATTTGGTTCAATGAGATAAAAATAATTTTTTTGGTGAATAGTAACTTTTTACTTTTTTTACCGCGGTTAATAGTAAATAGGGTAACTAAGGGTAAAAATGATATTACTATTACCCTAACACATGTCTTAATTCTATTGGATAAGTTTAATTCGACCAAAAACAAACTTAGGAATAAAATATGACCATTTAGGCCCACTTGGGTTAGATTAGGACATTTATTATTAATTTATTTAAAGAAGGGTTAAAATAGTTAAAATCAATGTTTAATAAGTAAATAATTTTTAATATGGGGTTATACATAAGATAAATTCGACTATAAATATTCATTAGAAAGATAAAAATATGTCCTACATAATGATATTTTATTTATAATTTTTAGACTTTAAATAAGTTAATTTATTTATGACACAACGATGATGCAGTAATTACCCTTTTAAGGAAATATTAACATAATTGATGTTATAAATGCTCAAATGAATGTAATTTAAGCCTTTTTATGAATTCCACTAATTTTCTAGGTTACTATGATATATTATTATTGATTTAATCAACTTGGTTCGAAATATAATTCTGTTATAACATTCACAAAAATCATATATCAAATAGTGTCAAAATTGACACAAAATATTTTTTAAATCAAATATTATATTATTAATTGTTATTTTATTCATAAAAATCTAAGATTCGGCCATATGACTTAGATAAGAATATATATATTAATAATAAACAATTTGGGGTTCGTTTGGCATGTTATAGTATGTGTATTAACCATATAGTGAAAGAAAACAAAAAGACACGGTAAAAGTTAAATTATTTAACTTAGAGTTAAATCTAATTGATAAGTTTAAAATAATACCCTAAACTTGTCTAAATCCTATTGGATGATAGGATTTCGACCCATACCCACTTTAGCTTCGAAATAAGACCCTTTGGAACCATTATAAACCGATTTTGACTTTAATATAAAATAATATTTTGAGATATTTTTAAGGTGCCCCTCTCCTCCCTTATAAAAGGGCACCTCCCCCCCCTCCTCCTCACACCAATTTGAGCACTCAAGCTCGGCCAACCCCTGCCAAAATCCCTTCTCCACTTCCCTAGAATAATCCTAGAGGTCCTGGTCTTCTTCAAAGACCAATCTTATTTCCCTAAGTGGAGGATTCAAAGAGGCGTTCCAAAGAAGATGTAATATCCATTACCGATCTTTTCAATTTCTTTCTTCTTCAACTTCTTCTTCTTTATTTGTTTCATGATAAAGTAATAACATCACTATTTCTTATATACTGATATGTTATTATAAATATGAAACAACTCTAATTAACCTTCTATCCATCCTACGGAAAAAGGAAATCACCGCGCGTGCGTACGTACGAAATACCGTCTCCACGCCATGGTGTAATCTATTTTCCACCACCACCTTAATTGGATGGGTATAAAGGTGTAATGAGTAACTATATATGATTATTGTAAAGTGATATTGATACTGAAATAGTATACATACACTTCAACACAATTCCACGACCATGGGAACGATATCATCGCTCGTGCGTACGTACGGACTACCGTCTCCACGACGCGATGAGATTCATTCTCCATGATTAACCATTCATGAATGATTATAAAGTATATATAATAAGTACTAATGAAATATATGACATAATAATGATACTGGAATTATTTATATGTATGTCATCTACTTAATTCTATTCAATTCAATAAGGAAACGAAAACAGCGTTCATGCGTACGTACGGACTACCGTCTCCATGAACGGTGTATTTCTTTCCATTTACTGATTTATTATATATGTATATTCTGAATATATATATATAAATCATGTTTTATATTCTGGAATTAAGTAATCATGATCTAAGTAATCATATGAATAATTACAAGTTAAAAACACGAACGAGAAATGAGACGATTTTACCCAAAACTCTACTTTAACATGAATTTACAAAAGAACGGGTAATATAAAGTCATAAGTGGAACATATATGGTATAATAACAATTAATATGATTCTGGAATAAGTCAATAACATGATTTAAATCATTATACAGGAGGTTCGGACACGTACAAAGCAAGTCAGACCTAAGGTAAGGGAAATATCACAATCTCATTTTTATCCGAGATTGTTTATACTTTGGTATTTACTAGGTTGTATTTTATAATCCACATCCATGTTTCCTCAATATGTAATATTATTTTCATTCACCTACAATTGTTTAAATCCTATTTTACCCTTCGGTGTGTTTTTAGTAAAATATATGAAAGGAATCTTTTGTCGTATTTCGTACGAGGTACTTTTTTAACTTTTCCGACAAAAGTACGAGAAGAATGTTTATTTAACTTATACGGCATGAATGGATTTTTAAAACATTATTTCCAATAAGCTTACATTACAAGTTTTCAAGTTTATTTTTAATCAACTTCTTTTATTTTAAAGTCATATGACATGTTATGAAAGGAAAAATGTTTTTGAAGAAGAAAGGATATTTTCCTCAAGAATGGAGTTCAAGTGTTTTATCAAAATTATTTTCCATCTAAGATAATAAAGGCTTCTGTTTTTATCCCTATTATTAAATTGATTTGATTATGTTGTGATGGAATTATTTTCATGAAGTCATTTACCTTATATGGTTTGTTTTATGATGTCATGATGTTTCAAGAATCCCATTTTTGTTACATGTGTTATACGATGATGTATGATTTATGATTATGTGGAACACATAAGAAAGGATTCATTATAAGATGGGTGGGACCTATATCTCCCTCCAATGCATTGGGTAAAGATTTTATATCTCATGATATAGACATGGCTGGAATGGTAGGATATACCGGTTCAGTGAAACAGGACTGAAACGAGGGTTACTTGATTCCGAAAAGGGACTTTGTCCACTAAGATAGTCTTGGCAATGAGTCTTGACTAACAAGAAATGACTCTCTATGATTATGTGTGAATGCCACAAAGTTTCATGTTTTACGTTATGATTATTGTGATTACATTTCACTATCATGATTTATCCCATGTTATGAAATTATGCTCTCTTTTGCAGGTTATGATTTCCAAATGTTATGTTCTTATGAATACGATGTGATTGGTATTTCTTTTGTTTACCCTTACTGAGCATTTGAGCTCACCCTTTTATGTTTTCTTTTCCCCAGGATATAATGAAAGGTTTTAGGTAAAAAAAAGAAGATCTTTATGGGAGATGTTGAAGATCTTTCACCACGATTAGAATATTTTATTCCGAGTTTCCAAAGACACTAAACTATTACGATCCTTGTGTGTGTGTTTTTGTTATGTACTAAGTATTCCACGAAAGTAATGTAATGTTCAAGTACGTCAAGCTTCGGGTCTCTACAGTTGGTATCAGAGGAAATGTTTAGTCAACCTTTGGAAACTAGGATGCGAAAACGTTAGTGAGATCCCTAGAGATATTTCTAAGGTATGTCTAGGGATGTCCCTAAGGTTAAGTATACGTATAGGTTATAGTACTAGAACTATGCTAACGATCATAGAATTAAACCTAAGATGTTAGATATTGAAGGTACTCCCCCTTTATTATGTTTTTTTCCCTAGCATGATTTTTGCCTCTCACGCTATTCTTTTTGGGTTTTAGACGATGACTGGAACCCGAAGGAACCGTGTTGATCAATGCAATGGACAATGAAATGATTGTCCTCCAGAACAAACAAATGTTATGAGAGATGGAGTGAAAAATCTTATTGCTATACTTACACAAGCTATGAATCATTCTGGACCTCCAAATGAGGAGAGAAAGGAACAATATTCTATTGAGTCCTTCATGAGGAAACATCCACCTTCTTTCAGTGGGTCTTCTGATCCACTTGTTGCTGAACAATGGATCAGTACCACTGAAAAGATATTTTCAGTTCTTCAATGTTCTAAGCATGATAAAGTCATCTTAGCAGTATATCGTTTGGAAGGTGAAGCTGATCAATGGTGGAATCTTATCAAGAATACAAGGCAAAGAGATGAAATTGAGTCCATGGAATGGGACGAGTTCAAGAACTTATTTTTCAATAAGTATTTCCCTCGTATTCTTCGAACAAAGATGGAGAAGGAGTTTCTTGAACTAAAGCAAAAGGATGATGAATCTGTTGGTATATACGAAGTGAATTTTACAAGACTTTCAAGGTATGCATCTGGCATTATCATCCAACCTGAAAGTAAAGTTGATCGATTTTTCAGTGTCTTAAAACCAAGTCTTCGAAGGGAATTAGCTATAAGAGACTTCAGTTGCTATGAAGAAATTGTGCGTTGTGCTATCAAGGTAGAAATGGAAGTTGGTGTTACATATCCATCTCATGGTTTTGACAAGAAACGAAAGCTGGAGTTCAAGGAGAAATCTCAGAATAATGGTGAAAAGAAGATGAATGTTTCCTTATGCACAAAGTGTGGAAAGAAGCATGGTGGAGATTGTCTTAAAGGGACTAGAAAATGTTTTAAGTGTGGAAAAGAAGGGCATCGAGCAGCTGAGTGTCAAAGTAATGGAAAAAGGGTTTCTAATGATGTGAATAAAGTAATCACTGCAGAGAACGCACCACCAACACTTCAATGCTTCAAGTGCAAGGAAATGGGGCATTATTCTAATAAATGCCCTAATCCAAGGGTTAGTGGTGATCAACATGAGCAACCACTGAAGGCAAAGGACAAAGGGAAGTCACATGCGATCACTATTGGCAATGTTGAATATGACAACGATGTGGTGGAATGATTAAGTGTTTATGTAATGGGATTCCAAAATAATGTTGTATCATTGAGTACTGCAATATTTATTGATGTGGTATTCAAAGTGATTGAGATATTTTTTGGAAATAAGATGATATGTGCATAATGAAGGGAAAACGAGAAAATGAAATGTTTAATAGTATTCATGATCTCATGATTGATATAAGGACTAAGTGATATCATGATTTGAGTATATAGAATTTTGAGGATTTTGGTATGTGGAAAGTGTTAATTTTAAACTGCATTTATGTTTTCACTAAGGTATTCAAGAGAATACATGATTAAGGACTTTGAATGTTTGGAATGTGACCAACAAAACATATCTTATGATATATGGGGATTAACGACAGTATTAAATCTCTGTTAATCGTTTTCACTATATTATGAGAGTGGACTGTAGTATTAGGGATAATCCTAAAGATTAGAATGGATTATGTTGGACATAAGTTAGTATTGTTTAAAGATATAATATTTTCGATATTATTGATGAGATGTTATAGTAATGTAGTTTTAGAAAAAGGACAACCTGCAGGACGGGTGACAGCCCATCGCGTCGGACAAGGCTGTGGGAATCGAACCCACAACCGAAGTGCGACTGGCCTTTATCGCCTACCACTGGCCTACAGGAAGTCCCTGTTTAGTAGAAACTAGTTTTATTATATTAAGCAGTATGATATATGATGTATAAGTCCATTTTAGGAACCATATGTGATTAATCTCACTATAGATCGACTTATGTATATAATTTTTGCTAACCTTTTGTTTGAGACAGATGGAATGACCCTTCATTCTATCACATGATCTGCTAACACTTCACGAATAACAAATTCAACTTCATTTATTTAAGAGATGAAGTGAAAATTGTTCAAGGCATGAACAACAGTGAGATTGTACCAAAATAAATAAAGTATTTATTCTAATTCAAATTTTCAACTTTAGGGAAATGATCTTGAAAACCAAAAATGTTGTCCTAGTGATCTTATACCTGATGAATCAGATGGTACCTTAGATCATCACAAATTTATGGATTTGTGATTTTTGGCTTTTCCATAGCCATGTTCTCTACCACTCTCCATCAGAACATGATGGTTAGATTTTTCTTCCATATCCATATTTTCACCTATGTGGAAACCCAGTGATTAGTTTATTTGGGTAATCGTTACATTTCATACTTTAGTTTTTAAAGCCAAGTTTTGGTATTCCTTTTTACGATGTGGGTTTCTATTAAAGAAACTTTCGAATAGTAAACCATTTATAACCCCGACGAATTTCGAGGGAGAAATTCATTTTAAGGGGGGTAGAATGTAACAGCCCGAGAATTTATGAAAAATATCCTTTTTAATTTTATTAATGTCTTGTATTGTACGCTACACCAAAAGGAGCTTGCACAACACACATCCTTGACTTGCCTTGCATTACACGCAATCGCGACCTTTCTCGATAGCTTGTGTCATACGCAATACTGACTTTCACTAAACAACGATATGTTATTAAAATATTATTAAAACTAGCCGTTATGAATAGTAATAACCACTTTTTGAAATTTTATAAATTTTATTTTTCAAAATGGACTTCATTTTTGGATTCGGAATACCGAAATTAGCCTAGGGTGAAATTTTGGTATTTTTCTGAAATCTTTCAATTTTTGATGAATAGTGAAACCACTAAGTGGTAGGTTAAAAACTGGATTTTGCATAAATCTTAATTTTACCGCTTCTGTGGATGGAATTTCGAAAATCCGACAGAAACGGTTGATATCAGTAATTAAAATGTGGTTCAATGAGATAAAAATAATTTTTTGCTGAATAGTAACTTTTTACTTTTTTTACCGCGGTTAATAGTAAATAGGGTAACTAAGGGTAAAAATGATATTACTATTACCCTAACACATTTCCTAATTCTATTGGATAAGTTTAATTCGACCAAAAACAAACTTAGGAATAAACTATGACCATTTAGGCCCACTTGGGTTAGATTAGGACATTTATTATTAATTTATTTAAAGAAGGGTTAAAATAGTTAAAATCAAAGTTTAATAAGTAAATCATTTTTAATATGGGGTTATACATAAGATAAATTCGACTATAAATAATAATTAGAAATATAAAAAGATTTCCTACATAATGATATTTTATTTATAATTTTTAGACTTTATATAAATTAATTTATTTATGACACAACGATGATGCAGTAATTACCCTTTTAAGGAAATATTAACATAATTGATGTTATAAATGCTCAAATGAATGTAATTTGAGCTTTTTTATGAATTCCACTAATTTTCTAGGTTACTATGATATATTAGTTTTGATTTAATCAACTTGGTTCGAACATATAATTCTGTTATGACTTTCACAAAAATCATATATCAAATAGTGTCAAAATTGACACAAAATAGTTTTTAAATAAAATATTATATTATTAATTGTTATTTTATTCATAAAAATCTAAGGTTCGGCCAAATTACTTATGTAAGAATATATATATTAATAATAAACAATTTGGGGTTCGTTTGGCATGTTATAGTATGTGTATTAACCATATAGTGAAAGAAAACAAAAAGACACGGTAAAAGTTAAATTATTTAACTTAGAGTTAAATCTAATTGATAAGGTTAAAATAATACCCTAAACTTGTCTAAATCCTATTGGATGATAGGATTTCGACCCATCCACACTTTAGCTTCTATATAAGACCCTTTGGAACCATTATAAACCTATTTTGACTTTAATATAAAATAATATTTTGAGATATTCTTAAGGTGCCCCTCTCCTCCCTTATAAAAGGGCACCTCTTCCCCCTCCTCCTCACACCAATTTGTGAACTCAAGCTCTGCCAACACCTGACAAAATCTCTTCTCCACTTCCCTATAATAATCCTAGAGGTCCTGGTCTTCTTCAAAGACCAATCTTAGTTCCCTAAGTGGAGGATTCAAAGAGGCGTTCCAAAGAAGAGGTAATATCCATTACCGATCTTTTCAATTTCTTTCTTCTTCAACTTCTTCTTCTTTAGTTGTTTCATGATAAATTAATAACATCAGTATTTATTATATACTGATATTTTATTATAAATATGATTCGACTCTAATTAACCTTCTATCCATCCTACGGAAAAAGGAAATCACCGCGCGTGCGTACGTACGGAATACCGTCTCCACGCCGTGGTGTAATCTATTTTCCACCACCACCATAATTGGATGAGTATAAAGGTGTAATGAGTAACTATATATGATTATTGTAACGTGATATTGATACTGAAATAGTATACATACACTTCAACACAATTCCACGACCATGGGAACGATATCATCGCTCGTGCGTACGTACGGACTACCGTCTCCACGGCGCGATGAGATTCATTCTCAATGATTAACCATTCATGAATGATTATAAAGTATATATAATAAGTAATAATGAAATATATGACATAATAATGATACTGGAATTATTTATATGTATGTAATCTACTTAATTCCATTCAATTCAATAAGGAAACGAAAACAGCATTCATGCGTACGTACGGACTACCGTCTCCATGAACAGTGTATTTCATTCCATTTACTGATTTATTATATATGTATATTCTGAATATATATATATAAATCATGTTTTATATTCTGGAATTAAGTAATCATGATCTAAGTAATCATATGAATAATTACAAGTTAAAAACACGAACGACAAATGAGACGATTTTACCCAAAACGCTACTTTAACATGAATTTACAAAAGAACGGGTAATATAAAGTTATAAGTGGACCATATATGATATAATAACAATGAATATGAATCTGGAATAAGTCAATAACATGATTTAAATCATTATACAGGAGGTTCTGACACTTACAAAGCAAGTCGGACCTAAGGTAAGGGAAATATCACAATCTCATTTTTATCCGAGATTGTTTATACTTTGGTATTTACTGGGGTGTATTTTATCATCCACATCCATGTTTCCTCAATATGTAATATTATTTTCATTCACCTACAATTGTTTAAATCCTATTTTACCCTTCGGTGTGTTTTTAGTAAAAGATATGAAAGGAATCTTTTGTCGTTTTGCGTACGAGGTACTTTTTTAACTTTTCCGACAAAAGTACGAGAAGAATGTTTATTTAACTTATACGGCATGAATGGATTTTTCAAACATTATTTCCAATAAGCTTACTTTAAAATTTTTCAAGTTTATTTTTAATCAACTTCTTTTATTTTAAAGTCATATGACATGTTATGAAAGGAAAAATGTTTTTGAAGAAGAAAGGATATTTTCCTCAAGAATGGAGTTCAAGTGTTTTATCAAAATTATTTTCCATCTAAGATAATAAAGGGTTCTGTTTTTATCCCTATTATTACATTGAATTGATTATGTTGTGAGGGAATTATTTTTATGAATTCATTTACCTTATATGGTTTGTTTTATGGTGTCATGATGTTTCAAGAATCCCATTTTTGTTACATGTGTTATACGATGATGTATGATTTAGGATTATGTGGAACACATAATAAAGGATTCATTATAAGATGGGTGGGACCTATATCTCCCTCTAATTCAATGGGTAAAGATTTTATATCTCATGAGATAGACATGGCTGGAATGGTAGGTTATACCGGTTCAGTGAAACAGGACTGAAACGAGGGTTACTCTATTCAGAAAAGGGACTTTGTCCACTAAGATAGTCTTGGAAATGAGTCTTGACTAACAAGAAATGACTCTCTATGATTATGTCTGAATGCCACAAAGTTTCATGTTTTAAGTTATGATTATTGTGATTACATTTCACTACCATGATTTATCCCATGTTATGAAATTATGCTCTCTTTTGCAGGTTATGATTTCCAAATGATATGTTCTTATGAATACGATGTGATTGATATTTCTTTTGTTTACCCTTACTGAGCATTTGAGCTCACCCTTTTATGTTTTCTTTTCCACAGGATATAAAGAAAGGTTTTAGGTAAAAAAAATAAGATCTTTATGGGAGATGTTGAAGATCTTTCACCACAATTAGAAGATTTTATTCCGAGTTTCCAAAAACACTAAACTATTACGATCCTTGTGTGTGTGTTTTTTTATGTACTAAGTATTCCACGAAAGTAATTTAATGTTCATGTACGTCAAGCTTCGGGTCTCTACATTAAGTTTCTTGATTTTCTTAAGTTAGAAGTGGTCAGGGGCTGTTAGCATTCATGAGTATCTTAATGGTGTCTAAGTGGTCATCTTGGTCCTTCGTAGTATCATATAAGAAGGTGTTCACTTTAAACTACTAGTGTAGAAAATATGGTCATGAGAATATATTTTTGGCTACTTTTAAGAATTATGTGTTGTTTTGGGATGTTGTATAAGGTCCCTCTCAATGCATTGTTTAAATCAGTCTTAATAGTCATTTTCGGTGACGCAGTGTGATGTCATGTGCTTGATTGACCGTAAAGGTGAATTTCATGCAATCCTCTGAGAGTCTTTATTATTTTTGTAGAATGTATCCCTTGAAAAAACATCAAAATAATCCATTTTAGAGGAAGGTTATTATAGGTGTACTTTACTTCTATTGTTTCTCACCCAAAGAAACTAGGTGTGATGTGTGTGAATCTCTTATTCCCTATTTTCAGTGAAATATTGGGTAAGGGTAAAGGGATTTTGGAATGTGTTATGTCTTGGTAATCATATAGGGGATTATGGTGTAGTGGTTGGTTCCATGGAAGGAAGAATTCTTCTTCATGGGGTTTCCATAGACTAACTGTGATGTTGAGGAATCTTAAATCATTGAGCTCTAGACATAGGTCCTAGAGAGAACCTGGCTCACTGTTAGGGGAAATCCCAGGGCCATTAGAACCCCTGTACAAAGTCGTATCCTTTGTATGAAATATGGGAATAATTCAAACCTCTTGTGTCTTCATGGTTGAGAACATAGTTTTTGAAGGATTAGTAGTGGTTGTCTGCTAGGAAGTGATGTAGAAAAAAATGATCTTCATAGTTAGTTCATAGTTTCCAAAACTGTGTGGACTAACGATGCGCCCTTCCCAAATCATTAATTTTTTTGGGTCATTTTTTGATGGCCCATACTATTCAGTTATGATTGTTGATTCATTATGGTGGTGATACCCACTATGATTCTCATGTACGTTACTTCGTAAAATATTAATGGAATTATTCCCTTTGGACAAGGGAGTTTGTTTAGGCCTCCCCTTGTTAGTGTCTTGGTTCTGTCTCGGAAAAATATAAGTTATGTCTTATGGTGGGGTGCCTATTTGTGTTCCCCCATTCCAATAGCTCATATTTATCCATGGTCTTATCCTGGCATTAGGTAGTCACATTCAGAACTATCTATCTACCAACATCATTCATCAGTAAATGTAGGGATTGGAGATCACCCAATGGTTTAGTTAATGTAAGGTTAGTGTAACCTTATTTGAAGTTGTTATTCATTTGGGTGAATGGCATGAGTCTTGTTCGGATAGTGTATGAGGTGTTTTCTTTTGGTATAAACTATGAATGTGATTGAAATTTCAGGAAAGTGGTGTATTTTTGGGTAATAATATTAATCATTCCTTAATTGATCACAAGAAGTGTTTTGGCCCTTGGGGGATAAACATAACAAAGAAGTACATCTTGGTTTATCGGTTGGGATTCATTTTGGTATCTGGACTTGATGTGGCTTTCTGGGGACGAAATTTTTTATGGTGGGGATAATTTCCACATAGATGACTTAATGTAAAGATAAATTTCATTTAATTTCCATTAATTCTTTGTTTTGGGGGTTTTCCAAGCATTTATGGAGGAATGGGTGAGTTTTAATGAATTGGGACAGAACGTGAGCCCAATTCCAAATTGAAAAATAAATTTTAATTCTTTTATAACTCCTACTTTTTTCAACATTTTTCGTCCTTACCACTTCTTACTAGTCATCCCCAAACCAATGTGAACAAAAAAATTAATTTGGACCATGTAGGCCTCTATAATCATGGTGGATTTTAGTTTTTATTTAAGGGATTGGGCCTGCCCAAAATCCCATTTCCAGCATTGGATATAATTTTTAATTCATTAATAACTTATTCTTTTTTTTTGTTCGGTGATTAAAACTCCCACCCGAGACCACTTACCTATGTCGTGCTTCCATTTTCTCATCCAACAATTTGGAGCTCAGTTGTATTGAGAAATTGGAAAAATATTATCCTGATTTCACAAATCTCCATGATTTGAAGTGGTAAATTGGTCCTTTCTTAACTCCTTCTATTTTTACTCATTTTCCACCATTCTAGTTCCTACATGAACTCCTCATCCATTTTCAAAAATCCCTTATATTTTTTGCTATTTTTAAATTCAGCTTTGGAGGGATTTTGGGTCTTTTTCTTCAATATGTGTTGGGTAAGTGTTTCTCCCTTAAATTTATTCCTTCTCCTTAGGGATTCCTCCCTCTATCATTAATTTATAGACTATAAAAAAGTTAGGATTCATATTTAGTGTTGGATTTGGTGTATTTTTGGTGAAATATTGTTGTTTAGGGTTCTTTCTCTCTTCCTTGTGGCTTAGAGGAGGTGCAGTTGATGTTCACACCATGATTCAAGGGGTTTGACTCAAAAGGTATGTGGTTCCATGTGTAAACAATTACTGATGAGTTATATTTCTTTATATACACATTTTTATATTCATCATATGTTGGGTGTCGTGAAAAAACTGTTTATGATTTATTTGGATAAGTGTTAGATTTTATAGTTTATTTTTGACCTGAAATTTGGTGTTTTCATGTGTAACTCACGGTGTATTATTTTGGTTTATTTTATAACTTATGGAATTGGTTTAAAAAATATTTTTTGGCCTCCAAATTCATTTTTGGTAGTTTATTAATTTCATTTGGTCCAAAAAGGAAGGATTCTGAATAGGTTTGATGTGTAAAACATTGTTATACTTCTTGAGATCATTTTATGAAAATGTGTGTTTTCATTTGTAACATTTGTTGTATTATTAAAGGTTATTTTATAACACTTGAATGTGATTTTATAAATGTATATAGGGATTACAATTATGTTTTGGGTAGGAACTGGTATGTTTTTTGTCATAAATGGGGGTTTTAAAATGGGTTTTGTGTGAAAGACATAGTTACACCCCTAGAGTATGTTTTAAGAAAATTGTGAATGTTTTGTTTGGTTAAACAATGTGGTAAAAAAATGAATGTGTACTTTCTAGGTGGTGTTTTCACCTAATTTGTGTCTTATAATTTTTTTTGGTTATTTAGGAAGTCAAATTTTTTAGATTATTTTATAATGTGCTGAAATGCTTTAGAAAATTGAAAGAGAGCTGCAAAACATGGTTGTGGGCTGTTTTTTGTGAGCGTGTTGTGAAAAATGTATTTTGATTATGAAAGAGGAATTATATGATATTTCAGTGGGATTTTATGTGAGTCATAATGTCTTGTAATGGTTTATAAAAACTGATTAAATGATTTTTGGAAGTTTTAAAGAAATGTGAAAAGTGTTGTCGGCTATTTTTGTGTGTCGGATTTCAAAATCATTTCGAATGAAAAGTGGACTTCATTGACTTGTGTGGTTTTCAGGTGTACTTATGGTGAGTTTGTGATATGGAAATGATATTTTCACCAGAAAAGTATATTTCTTGACTCTCTGAATTTGATTGAGCACAAAGGGGAAACCCGAGTATCTAGGTGGGTGGATGTGTACTAGTATGCTAGTGAATTCGTGGGGTATGGCCTCAGTTTCACATAGCAAGATAGGAAATAACAACTCTAAGTAAACAATGATGATAATTATTTGGGACCAATAGGTTTTGGGTATGTTCCATACTAGTGGCTCATGCATGAGAACTGATATTTCTGATTGTTATTCTCACCGAGATACGAGGTACCTGGGACCAACAACGAGCTAGTGCCTAGGGGTTATTTCCTATTGGTTGTGACCATTAGATCCGTTATATATACCATCGTCATAAAGTATATTTGGATGGTAAATTCAGTATAATTATAAATTATTTTAAAAGTGTTGATTATATAAATTAGTCCACTTGAAAACGGATTTTTTTAATGTTTCATCCTTTAGAAATTGTCACTAGAAATTACATTTTTTGAACACTTGCCTGCCTTTCATCATTGAATGTTTCTCGCATGAAATTTCTTAGTGGTGTCATCCTAATAGGAATTGGATCACACCCTACTTATATATGTGGGTGTAAGAATACATTGATATTTTGGTTGTCGTAGGTTGGGTACAATTTTTGAGTTCTAGTGGTTCAAGTTTCTAGCAGGTCCTTAGTGGTGAAGTCTTGTGGAGATGGATTGAGGATAGTTCCCCTTACCATGAAGGTTCATGGGCAGTTTCCTTTTGGTTTTTTTCTTTTTTTATAGTCTTATTAAGTTGTTTGAAAATATGTAATTCAGTTCTTAATTTTTGTAAATGATTTTTTGGTTAGAAAAATCCATATTCGTTTTATTGGATTCTTTTGTTGTTTTATGTTTATAAACTCATGTAAATTATTCCCAATTATTATTTTATGATACATGGGAACTTGTTCCAGCTATTGGGGATTGGGAAATCCCTTTTATACTTATCACGGGCTAGGATTACTGCTGGATTTTGCGGCGAATAGATTCGGTTCGTGATACATAATTTATCAGATTTGGTTTAAAAACATAAATATCATAATGAACCAAATATTCTAATTTCCAAGAATCAAAATCTATCTATTATCTAATAATAGATATAATAATAGAAATACATGATATCCACACCAAAATTCATCTTTTCTATAATAATTATCAACACACTCCATTTATTGAACTTAAACACTTATATACAAATTTTGTATGATTTTTATCAATTTCATCATATCCAAAACTATGATAGGGACTATGTAGTTTTATATATTAATCTATATCAATAATTTTAAAATCCTAGTGTCCCTATTATGCATAACATTGAATGGATATTTTTAATAAAGAAATTTTATATTTATTATCATATGAAAACTTATTGAATGATAAATGATCATCCCAAGATACATGAAAATCATGTATAAAATCTAATATAAAATTTTCCAGAATATGAATGGGATATTTTGATTACGCATCTTCCTAAGGCTATGATTTTTTAATTAGTTGTACCAATGTACCATGATTTTGAACCCTTGGAAAATCGTCATATAATCTATTGATCCCAATAAAAAATTAAATTAATTAACATTTCTTGACGTCTCAAAATATCTCAAATATATAATCATCCAATCTAATATATATAAATTGATTTCATAAAGGGTATGAAGTGATAGAACATAATTTGATATTCCAATATCACCCAAATTGTATCCTAGCATTCTATGGTCTGAGTAAACTAGTCCTAATCCATTTTGATCTTATCATATTTCTACCCTTATAGAGGGAATGATTGAAATAAATACATTTTCTGATTTTATTCTTCATTTACATAGTGAAAGTAGTTCTCCATTGAAAAAATAATAAATATATCTTGTAATATTCTCAACAAAAATAAATGACAATGAATGTTAGTTTATCATTTTGATAACAAATTAAATGAATTCTAGAATGAATAATTATTTCATTTACAAACATTATAAAACTTATTTGTTTTAAATATGAAACCCATCATATCCTGGTAAGGTATTGTTTTGAGAATTTTATTTATCTTTTAAGGTGTAAAATGAATTTATGATTATGGTTTTAAAATTTTGAAGTTTTAGGAAAACATTTTAGTGTATTGATTTTGGTGAATTATTTTTTCTAATCATGGGGATACAATTTTTTATGATACAATGATATCTAGTTCCTATTTTCATTGTTTCAGCATGTTTTTCCGAACTATGTGTCTTTGCTAGGGATACCATGAGACTTTTTTCTCCATGACCAGTAACTTTTCATAGTTGGTGCATGTTTTTATAAAATATTAGACCAAATAGTGCATATTTATTTGAAAATTAAAATAAAAAACTCATAAACTTTTTACCCTTATAACCACTTTTCTCCTTCTAATTCAACATTATCTAGAATTATTCATTCCTTGATTCTCTAAAGGTTATCCTCACTAATTCTGTTGTAATAAATTAATATTTATGGTTGATCATTAACAGATATGATTTATTTCACTCTCAGTTTCTCTTTATTTTCAATGATAATAACATGATATCACATCCTATTGTATTGATGGAAATTATTTTACAATGATTAATGAACCTGAAGGGATTATTGGGGGAATTATTTGTTTTTATTATTGATCATGAAATGTGATAATGAAATCACTTCCATACTAATAACTATTCTATACGGAAATAATATTTTATTCATTCTTATGAATGGTGTCTCTATACTATGGTCTAAACATTTTCATTCTACAAGTTTCTATGATTTATTCCTTTGGAGATGACTGTGAAATTGATTATTATAGTTAGATTGACCATTTGGGGATACAAAAGTGATTTTTAATTTTCTTTTACATTTATAATGATATTTATTCGCAATTTGTGTTTAATAATTTTCACCATAAAATTGGAATTGTATATTATAGCTAGTGTTCCTATAGTTACATAGAGGATTAGTGTATAAACTCCAATGTTATGGGTTATAAATTTTCAATTAATTAAGATTTCAATATTTACTTGGATAATCAATATTCAAATTTTTTGAAATCTTTATCACATGGATATTGATGAATGAAAATTTTTATTTACTTGTTTAGGTCAAATAAAATATAATATTTCATAACCAATTGTTTTATTCTATATTTCATGAATTTTTAATTGATGGGGTTAATTTTGAAAAGGAAAAAAAACATGTAATTTATAAATGGAATATTATTTCAAATTATGTTTTAAAAAATATATTTTATTTATGAACTAATAGATGCATGTGAATTAACATTTTTCATATTATTTGGTGCAATAAAATTGAGAATTATATCTCACACCCTATGTTTTTTAGGAATTCGATTCATGGGTATAGTAAGATTTAGTTAATGGTAATAGTTTCATTAAGTGAAATAATATCATATCACATGTTTCCTACCATTTGGTTGTGAATGATTTTTATTAAACTCATATAGAGAGTGGACCAATATTTGTTTTAGATTATATATAAATGATGGTGTTTTTTGGTACTCATAATCTATTTTTTTAATTTTCACTTTTAATTTTTTAATAATTGATATATTTTTTCTTCTTTGGAACAATGTGTGTATCATTAATTTGATGTGTCTATTGAGGGCCAAATCATTTTCATCATCTCTATAGGATATACTTGGAAATTTTTACTCCCACATTTTATGGGTCTAGAGATACTCTTAACTCTGAGATAACATGACACAAGAAGTGAATTTTTCCCATCCAAATGTTTCTTTTTGAGACCGTACCATATAAATAATGCTCTCTCAATGTACTCAAAACAATCTCAAGATGGATTCCATGGTCATGTCTGCTGTGAGAGTACACCAAGATATCATCCACGATGACTACAACAAAATAATCCTAGTAAGGATGGAACACTAGGATCATTAGTTCCATATAAAATACATGGGTGTTCGTGAGACCTAATGGAATTACGACATACTATTATAGACCATACCTGATTTGAAAGGCTATAAGAGGTATATATGATGGTCTAACACACAACTAGTGATAGTCGGATCTCAATTCAATATTCATGAACACATGGGCTCCTTGAATTTGATCGATGAGATCATTAACCCTCGGCAAGGGATATTGGTTAATGACTGTCAACTAGTTTAGCATCCGATAATCCAGGAAATGTCTAAGGGTAATGTTCTCCTTCTTCACAAATAGGATATGAGAACTCTAAGGAGATGTAATGGGTTGGATGAAACCCTTCACCTATAACACCTCTAAATACTTCTTGAGCTCTTGTAACTCTAGTGTAGCCATCATATAAAGTGTAATGGACACTAGTGTCGCTCCTAAGACATGTTCAACGGAGAAGTATAACACTTGATCAGGAGGAAAACATGAAAATTCATCTATAAATACATAACTATAATGATCGACCACTAGAGGAAAGTCTTTATATGAAGACCCCAAGTAAAAATGATATATAAAATCCATTTGGGTTATAACACACTCAACCCATGATGCTCAGGTCCATGTCTACCCGCAAAGACATCCCATTCGCCATTATGTGGAGACAATCTTCCCTCGGGTGATGTGAAACTCACCCAATGACAATATTAATCGATAACTAACTAAAAGGGAACTAACTAGTCAGTTCTAAGAATGATGACATATCACATCATCTCAATTTCATACAGGTCCTATAAGAAGTGACACCCACCAAACTCAAGAGGCACTCCTTTCACTGACATACACTATCCATTCTAATCCCTAATGGGTGTCTAGCATCATAACTTCTTCATATGTAACGTTAAAAATCCCTAGGCTCTCCAAAAATGATACTGATATAAAACTATGGGAATACCCTATTTCGAAAAGAGAATAAGCTAAAAATGAGGCAACAAAAATATTATCTCTAACCATAGAGGGTTTGAGATCCTACTAATATTGGGTCTATGAAACTACCAATGCCAGACCTGCATCATAGCCTTGCCTACCTACCTGATAACCCTTAGCTGATCCACCCTACTATTGCTAAAATCCGGAATCCTGACTGCCATAGCCACAACCATATCCTCAACTATAACGACCATAAGAACTCCAGTTTCATGTTTGAGGATAAACTGGGGGTGTTGGTCCTGAACATGAAGACACTGAAGAACCCTTATCCATTTCTACTAGTTAGAACACCCAGAAAAAACACTGATGATGGACCATCATGCCGCAAAGATTGGAACTCGACTATATCTCTCATGAAATGGGGTCTTTTATGTCATCTCTTCCTACACTAGTAGCATACCACCTAGAGCCATGAAGAAATGTCATGTGTAAGATCTCTGCGGTGCATCCAGCTATCTATTGAAGGAGTACTAGCTCTGGATGTTGAACCGCCCTTGTTGATAGATCACAACACCCTCAAATTATTCTTATTAATCAGTGTGTGATACACTATAGTCGTCATTGTATCTATCCTGAAGAAATTCACCTATGATCAGATTTCATACCTTAGACTATCCTCAGGTCTCTTAGCCAATGATATCTCACCACCACCTAGAACAAGTGTGAAGCACTATAGCTATATAAAATGAGAAGAGTGCTCCATCACTGAAAGAGTGACCTTATCCAAATACAAGAATTCTCATGCTCGATCTGCCTTCAAAATCTCCGGATAGAAGTAAATATAGATTTTCTTCTGAAACTCTTCCTATTCAATATCCAGATGACATCCTGACAGTGAGATAAAATCACACCATCTACTTGTGGAATCACGTAACATGTACGTCGCGAGATTCACTCTTCTCTCTGAATATGTCTCTATATGCTGAAACATTGATATTATGTACTCTATCTATGACTATTCTACCTTAGGTCATCCATTCTTTGAGAAAGTGTGTTGATTCTCTGGCTGGAACACTTGTCTCACTTCTACCATAGATGGGGTAGGATGCGGTGCTCTCTGGATTGTCGGAATCATCTTCATGAATCCATCTTGGAACATTGCATCAGCACCTGTGTCTTGTATAACAGCTAGTGGCAGGACATGCACAATGTGAGGATCTGCGGGTAGTCCTTGATCTACAATTTCTAGTGTTTTATCATTAACTTATATCTGGGGTACAATTGGAGGACGTCTTGGTGGAATGAAACTGAAAGGTCAAGCACACACCACAGTTTATTATTATCAATTAATGAAAAATAGAAGTTAAAAATGAATAGGATAATGTTAACATTCATCTTTCTATAAATAGTGTTACACGTCTTGAATACCCTCCACACGACGTGTTCTCTTAGGTTTCATCATCAGCTTGTAATTCTGAAAAAACAGGTTGTGTAACACCCCTATACTCAACCTATTCTCATTGAGACAAAACATGTACTAGAATCATGTCCCCCTATATGAGTTCTTCCTAATGTAAAAACACATCGTTCATCCATGGGTAACACTACATGGCTTCTTCTTCAAAGATACATCATGAACCCATTATGTTATAACCACCTATGTTGTCAGTCACACCGTCGGTGACACGATTGACTATACACGGCGTGTATGATCAGAACACGACATGTACAACTTATGCCCCCCCCATGTCATTGGTCACACAAATGGATACACAAATCATACAACACGGTGTGTACTCCTAGTAAATGTTGTGTGTTTCCTATCATTTCCTATCATCGTGTCTCTGCTCACACAGTCTCTCACACAGATAAGGACTACAAAGCATGTACATACAGTGCACAACATGTACTTAAGAAAAAAAAATTCTCCTACAACATAATATCTCATCACATGTGCTCATAATACCATAGGTCATGTTGTTTAGGTTTCTAGATTATAGGCCTCTCATAAATCTCTAAACCCCATGAAAACTCATAATTTAGTCCATGAAAAGAATAATTCCAACACATAAGAGGCCATACTCCCACGAATAAATGTTTTTCATCATTATTCATATGAACTATTACATATTCCAATACCCTACGAAAATAGTAGGCATTTTATTGATGCATTTATCACAAATCATTAATATCATTAATGCTCCCTAAAAGGCATGAGAAACATGAATAACATGTGATTACTATCATGTTTTATTATGATGAATGAAATGGAATACCCTCATCTCATTACGATTCAATATAAATAGAGACTCAATAATATAAATGATAAAAACATAAAACATGTGTACCACCCAACGATTTGTTTAGCAGGATGGGGGTAAAGCCCCTAAAAATTATATAAAAAAGTGAGTATAGGAGGATGATCAAATGAAAACATAACAAAACAGTTTCATCACGCTCCCCCTCTCGAGGTACCAGTCTTTTTCCTCCACTTTTCATCAATTATTTGTTCTTTGTCTCTCCACTTGTTCTATATCTTGACGTTGATAAGCCCCCGATTACTTCCTCTACAATAACTGTCCTGAATCTCCTTAGCTTGCCATAATAGTGTGTCCACATCTTCATCTGAGCTGTCAACATACACCTCCTCCTTCGTCATCTCTCTCTTTTGGATTCAAGTTCTTACTTGTTTCCATGTTTCATCATCCTTATCCTTCTGATGATCGACAATCCCTATTCTATATTTATCCTCCTTCTTAGCTAGAGTGGTCGAGGAAATAACATGTTTCCCTACTTTTCCCGCCACATAAAGTGGATATGGTTGTGAAATCACCAGTGAAGCAATAGAAAATTCATTTTCCCTGACTGTTTCAACTAAAATAGAGGAAACAACATTCCTAGATGTTTCAGGTGAAGCAAAAGCAACTTCATATTCCTGGGCATGTGTGTTCAACATTAAAGTTGTAGTGTCCATAGTTGTATCCTGCTTCAGGACAAATCCAAATTCAACTTGAGTGTATATTTTTTCTGACACCTATAAAATAGTAGCACATAAATTGAATATATTTTGAGACAAATTAGAAATAATAACATTATCCCTCATTGGGTCAACCGAGTCAGGAGGGCTCTGGACCTTATACTTTTCAGATCCAGCAAAGGATGTAGTTAAAATAGCTTCATCTGGATGGACATGTGTGACAAGCTGTTTTTTAGGAACAGACTCAACGTCAGTAGCTTGATCTATGTAAACATAAGTAGCCATAATAGGACCTGCTCCAGATTGAGTTAGATTAGGAAAAATCAATGTGGAGTGCTCTAAATGTCCCTCCTACACAATGTCAACCCATGATCTTTTTCTTTGGTCAGAAGTCAAACAGATCTGTCCACTGTCCTCCACTGGCCTTGTGGAAAAAATTTGTTCCCTGAAATTATTTCTATTCTAATATTTAAGATGCAATTGGATATTATTTTGCTGGACCATCTTTTATAGATCAGGTTTCTCAATTTCAGATTTGGAGCTTGATTTATAATCATGCCCCCGATGGGATAAAATCTTACCTATTTGCCTCCTGAAGTTAGCCAAATCATGTCCTATAACACTACAATCCTAGCATAATTTTGGGAAACATTCAAACTCAATTTTCCACTTCAATTACTCATCATCAGTAGATATGTAAACTCTATCATCCAAGGTAGAACAAAGATCAACTTCTACTAGGCATCTAACATAATTTCCATATCTAGCCATTTCAGTTTCTCTATCCATCCTAATTGGAACACCAATAGATAAACCAATTTTTTAGATGATCCTAGGATGCCACAAAATCCATGTAAATCGAAATATTTTGATCCAAACCAGGGTTGAGGTGTTACCCATTTCAGTTGGTTTGAAACTATGATCCCATTCTCTGATGTGCAGTGCTCCAGGATACTCCCAGGCACGTCTTCTTACTAACTACATATTCCATCATATCCATCTTTATATGCTTCAAACAGTAGGAAAAATCAGAAAATAATCCAACTTATACCACTTTGTAACGTCCTGGTTACAGGTGCCACCAAAGGTACCCCATATCCAGTTGGTCACATGGACTCAATCATATTTCACTGAACACCAGAGGCATACAACTATTAATGAGGGCCTTGGGTGCAATTGTGGGAATTTTATCCCCTCATTAGCATAATATTCACAAAAAATGACAAATAATAACAGTATATAAAGCAGTAATACCATACAATAATGTAAACAGTAAAGACTGATAGTGAAATAAACTACATCAAATATAATAATGATTTACGTCAAATGTGTCTAGGAACGAAGCCAAAATTTTCACAATTTTAAAATAAAGAATATAAACCAATGTACTTAAATTTAAATAAAATAAAATATAATCGAATGTGTTAGATTGTTTCCCATGCTCTCCAGCTCCACAACAATCAAGTACCTGATATAGAAGGGAACATTCCGTTGTCTATACCTACAACAACCTAATCTGTTAGGGTCCAAAAGCATGAACCAAATAGGGTGTGAGACGAATATTAGTAGGTAATGACCAAAATCTCTGTGCATAATTGTCAGTTAATATATAAATCAGGCAATATGTATAAATGAATCCATATCTAGGAAGTACTCAAAAGTAAACAATCCTATCGATTTCAATTACATTCATTTAAAATTTTTAATTATTCAAACCATTTAATAATTAATCCTCAAGATCTAGCTTAATATTGGTATCCCCCTGAACAACCATAATAGACAGAAGTATCAAAATTCCTTCTAATGATAAATTAAGACTGAGTACAAGCTTGTGTATTGTCTTGTCAGACTCTTCACAATCATACAATCATTTCAAAACAACCCTATGGGAATGTCCTCCCAGCCTAACCCCCTTGGATTAACCTATCCTCAAATTAATAATAATAATTACCCTCTAGGAATGATCACACTGTCTAACCCCCTTGGATTCACAATTCACTACTCGAATACAAACGTGCAAATGGGTAGCTCTCACATTCTATACCACTGGTTCTGCATAGAAACAAAAAAAAATATTGAACCTCTCACAACTCTTGTATCTAATTCTCTATGGTCTAATATTTATCCATTGGCAGCCCACTTAGTAGCTCTCACAGTCTATCCCCTATATTCAATGACCCATAATAGCTCTCACAGTCAGTACCTATTATAAATTATAAAAATAATTCATAATTAAAAGACCCTACATTGAAAATCTATCATAGTCAATTCCCCTGGTCATACTTTTGTAATTCGAAACACATGCATCTCATTTAAAAATTTACTCCATCCCAACAACACTAGGCCTGGAAAAAAACAACATAACATGCTTTCTAGACCCAAGGTCCATAACCAAATCAAACATTGGTAACACCACCATAATCAAGGTATTAAAAAATATTCATAATCAATAACAAATTCATAATGAAACAAACCATATCAGGCATTAAACAATGATAAATCCTATAAATTGGAAACAAACTAAACAAGTTATTTGGCACATAGGTATATATAACTCAATGAAAAACTAGGGTTTGGAATAAACCACCATCCTCGACAACTTATGATGATCAATATTAAACATTGGTCCTTGAATCTTCCTAGAATAATGAAAATTTACAAAAATGTCAGAAAATGCTCAACCATTAATAACTCAACAGAGAGAACAAAATAAAAGTAGAGGTTAAAGAAGAAGGAATGAATCATTGAGGCGATTCTATGTCACCCACTAGATTTCGATTTAGCGTACGAATGAACGATTAAAAGATCAAAGATGAAATTTCGTTCTCAGCTGCTCCTGGATGAGAAGAGGCCAAAAGAGGATGAATATAACTATTAGACAAGACCCTGGTCTATTTAATGAAATAAATTATAAATTACAAGATGTGTTCATATAATGTAAATGTTTTGTACACGCCTTAACCAGGACCCATTTTAGGTGGTCACCAAGTCACCCCACACGACCATGTCTCGACCATTACATGATTAGCAGTTGACTACCTTCAGAAACCTAGTACATAGTCTGTACAATTATGTACATGGTGTGTACTTCTAAAATTCAAAAATCTCCTCTTATTCTCAAAAACCCTCCTAAAATTAAGATTCATACCTGAAATGAACGTCCGGGTTCTTATAAGGATATTTCTAGACCGTATTTATGAACGTTATAACATTAGATGTAGGGTGGGTTGTGTAGCGAAAAATGATTTCATAGTACGTTATGTCTTTATAATAGTTTAATATACTTATATTTTACGCAACACTAACTTGGCATAGGTTATACGGATGATTGAGTTTCTGAGAAACAACACATTATTATAAAAATTATATAAACAATATATATATTTATGAAATAAGTATTGTAATATGAATAGTAATAAATAAATTTTAAATGTTCATTATAATTTTTTTCACATAAATAAAACATATTAATAATTAAATGTATAAATTTTGTTAAAAATGGTATATATTTTAAAAAAAGTATTTTCTTAAAAGAAATACATTTTTTGACTTTTTAAGAATAATAATAATAATAATTTTAAACACTCTTAAAAATTTATTTTGGTAAAATGGACATAATTATTGAATTCATAATATCAATATTAGCCTTGGGCGAATTTGTTTATCATAAAAACATTCAATTTTTGATGAATACTGAAAAATAATGCATATTATATAAAAACGTACTTTTTATTTTATATAATTATTTTTACTTTAAAATTTTCTTAATGTAAAAATAGATACATAATAAATATAATAGAATAATTTAAGTCATTTGAGTCATATTATAATAATATTAGATATATAAAATGTTATTGATCCATTTATTTTCTTTTACACACCTTCTAGACACATTTTCAAATTTGTATAAATTTTTGTTTACAGCTTCTGTGAATTGAATTTCAAAAATCTGATAGACGTAGTAGTAATCAGTAAGTAAAACATGGATCAATAGGATGAAAATAAATTTTTGTGAATAGGAACATTTGACTTTTATTTACCACGTTTAAATGTAAATTGTGTAATTAATTATAAAAATATTATTATAATAATAAAAAATTACCCCAAAACATGTCCAAATTCATTTAGATAAGTGTTTTCGATGAAAATAAACATTATGACATTAATAATATTCTTTTTTCATCCATTTGGGTGGATTAAATCATTTCTTATATTTTATTTAACGAGGTTCTAAAAGTGTTAATTTCAAACTTTAATAACTAATCCATTTTAAATAAAGGGTTTCAAAAAAGATAATATATATATATATATATATTGATTAAAAATTCAAAATTATTTAATACATTATTGAATTTTATTTATAATATTTAGAAATTAAATAATCAAATTTGTTTATGAAACAATAATGATGTAGTAATTACCGTATTAATGAATGATTTTAATAATTGATATTATAAATATTAAAATAAATTAAAATATGATAATTTGATGCCATATAAAAATTTAAACCTATATATGACATTTCTGGGATGATTTAAAATATTTATTTGATAGATCAACATGGTTTGACCATCAATAAAACATTATACTAAATAGTTTGAAAATTATCATAAATCAATTTTTTAAAAATTATTATTTTATTAAATGATATAATAGTCTTGAAAATCTATGATTAAGAAAATTGACTTAGATAATGTTATATATGACATTAAAGAACCACTTGAGGATCTATTTTATTTTTATGGTAAAAATAATACCCACATAGTATAAAAATTCAAGAAGACAAGGTAAAAGTAAAAATATTTAACTAAGGGTAAAGAAAAAAAGATAAGGTTAATATGGTGACCTAAAATTATCTAAAAACTATTCTTTGTGATTATTTATACCAATAACGACCTTATCATAGAAATAAATCCATTTTTATCAACTATAAATCCAAAAAAAATTAAAATAAATTAATATTTCATGATTTTCCTAATGTCACCCTAACCTCTCTTAAAAAACTGCACCCCCATTTCATTTAATTTACACCACCAATGATAGTTGTCTTAGAAAAACCCAACTAAAAACATTTCCCAACTATCCTCACTTAATCATAGAGGCCTTAATTTGTTAATAAATATATTCTACAAAGATATTTTGATCAAATAGCAATGAACCACCCATAGAAGATGTAATTATTTCATCACATCTATCAAAGTTCTTTTCTTCTTCTAATTACTCAATATTTATTTCCTCCATAATAAAATAATTACACCAATAAATTATAAATACTTTTAATCAATTATATATATGTTAAAACCAGATTCATTATTATCTTCGTCCAAGGAATGAGAACGTCACCAAAAGTGTGTACGTTCGACATACAATCTTCACATCGCGTTGTAGTTTGTTATTCAACACGTAGTCATTTTAAAGGGTATAATAATGAGTATAATTGATTTAAATAATAAATATAACATTTTAATAATTCTATATATATAATATAAAATTCAATTACATATGATTTCTCCATCAATAGAATGATATTGTCTCTTGTTCTTACGTACGGATTACAGTCTCAACGATGCGATTTAAATTCATCTTCCTCAATCACCATTGAATAATATATATATATATATATATATTGATTAAGTATGATATTAATGAAAAAATAATGCTAATGTAATAATATATATTTATGTAGTTAAATATATGATGTTTTTTAGTTCAATACAATGCAATAAGAAAACAGAAACATTGTTCCTGCGCACGTACATACTACCATCTCCCTGAACAGTTATTCTATTTCATATATCTATAAATTTTATATATTTGTATTCAGAATATATATGATATTGAAATAATTTTTTTATTATTTAATTATATAAATCATTAATTAAGTGATACAATAATGAATAACAAGTCCAAACACATACGATAAATCTTGCGATTATTTCACGAAATATTACATTAACATGAAAATTATTATTAAATGGAAAATATAATGTTATAAATTAATCATGTAGGATATCATAAATAATAATATTGTTCTGGTATAATTTAATAATACACTATGGTCATTATACACGAGGTTAAACATACCCTCTACTAAAGTAAAGTACAAGGTTAGGGTTAATTCCTCAATATCATTTTTATCATAGATTTTTTATGTGTAAGTATTTAATGTGAAATATTTATCATCAATGTCCATGTTTCATAAAAATGATTTCAAAACTAAAATTTTCAGGTTTTATGGAAGGTTATATTTAATTAAATCATCCTTTTAAATGTTTTTATGATTTATTTTTCGAATTCTATTTAATCAATGTTATATTTTCCAAATGATTTTGAGAATTTTTTTATATTGATATGACTGTTTTAAAATATTAATTCATATAGAATATATAAATGTTTTATGGGACACTTTGATTCAAAATATCATTATAATCACTACTTATATATATTTTATAACTTTTCAATGATTTCATGAAAATGGATATTTCTCTCATTGAGTTTTGCTGATAATATTTAACTACGTCAACATCCATTACTCGATAATATTCTTGATTAAAGAAGATTTATTATAATAAAATATTCCATACTATATTGAATAAGTTATGAAATTTTTCAATATGGATATACTATTTTTATACAATTCAGGGATTAGGGCTATGGTATTGACATTTAATATGCTAGTTTTAATATGAAATATTTTGTTATGTTTCACCCTTTTCATATGATACATGAATTTGATATTGTAAGTAAATGGTGGGGCGCAAGATGTCACCTCGACGTATCGTAGGTCTCTTGATACAAAGTACTGTCTCCGCACAAGGACATGACAAAATTTATATTTATGGTCTTGGTACAAGGCCTCAATTTGTGGTTAATAGGTCTAGAATTATGCATTCCATCATTATTAAATTAGTTATTGATTTTACATGTAATTATTTGACAAAATATAATATCCATGTGAATAAGTAAATGGAATTGTATTATTTATTTCTTCTATATTATGCTGAAGATTATGTTTAATGTGATTTTGTTTCAATTTTATACCTTTTCATAAAAGATTATGATTATTCATGATATCTTCTGCTATATTTTTTATCCTTACTAAGGATCTGAGATCACCCATTTAAAATGGTTTATTTTCATAGAATTCCAATATGTGAAATATGATTGATATTCTTGGTTAACATATGAGAATAATTTCATCCATAAATGAATATTTGTGATTTATTTTATGTTATAAATAGTAATTTTAAATTCGTTTATGTGATCTATTTTCCATGTCTTCTAATATGATCGGTACATTGGGAATTGAATATTTATAATCATGCCAATGTATTAAAATAATACATTTTCTATGGGCTTCTTTGGACACCACATAACATTTTGTATAAGAGGAATGTTTTAAATAAAAATGGAATCTAGACCTATATAAAATCTAATTAGGGATAATTACCATACGATAGACTTTGAGGATTATTATAGAGGAACTTCCTATAATTCGTTAAATGTATATATTATGTGGGATTTCCAAGAAATAAATCCATATCTGGATACTACAAGTGGATGTGGTTTTGGAATGAATGTACGTAGTTTTGAAAACAATGACATGTTGTTTCGGGCCTAAATTGGGATAACCTTTTACAGAACAATGGGCCTTACTGCTAGCATGGTGTGACACACCAAGAGGATTGTCTTAGGACAATTAAAATATTAATGGAATTGTTTTGAAGTTTATGATAAAATATTTCCACAAAGAAACCATACTAATGATTATGAGATTATTTATTCATAAATATTTTCATTTTATGTTAATTATTTAACTAATTTATAATCATTAATTTTAATTAATAATCTAATCTAGTTTTTGAAATAGTTCGGAAATGGCACCTAGTAGAATTAATGACTGCCCCAACAACGAACATGTTCCAAAGAGTAATAAGGATCCTGTCTTTCATGGTCTTATGAAAACATTTCAATGGGAAATTGAGTCCCATATATTATCATTATATGATGATATAATATCATGTGTTGAGAAGATGAGTAACGATTTTTCTAAATCCTAAGGCTTTGATGGGAAGCTAGAGATGAAGTGGATGGGAGGGATAAATATAGATAAAGAGAAGAATGTAAAGAATGGTTTTCCTAAATGTGATAACTGTGGAAAGAATCTCTTGGGGAAGTTCATTAAAGGATTGGGTGTTTGTTATAAGTGTCGAAAAATGGGTAATCCTGAAAAAGAATGAAACATGAAGTATGAAAAGACTAAAATTATGTGTTTCAACTATAGTGAAATGTGGAATTACAAAAAAAAATACCCTATGTGTCAAATAAATATAGCTCAGAAGAGTAAAAGGGATTATGGTCTAGCATCAGATATTACTACAGTTAACAAGGAATAATTAATGTATTTGTGTTTCTGGATTGAAGAATTATTTCATTTGAGTGTTGTATCAACAATGTACTGGATATATATATATTATGGAATAAAATAAGGATTGAACATTAGTACAATATCATTATGGATTAAAGATTGTTTGATAGTAAGAAAAGTGAATCAATATGAAGTAAATTTTTTTTGGAAAATTACATGGTTGAGGGAATGATAAACCTAAATATTGTCTTGATACTGATGTAGTCGTTTTGAAATAAGAGATGATTTATTTGGATAAATTATTATGTATGTTATTGACCACCATGGAAATAATTAATTATTTTTGATTCCATAATCGATTGATTTTACAACATTATGGGATTAAAGGAGTATATTGAGTCTTCTATAAAGAATAAGGGAGAATGAATGTATTGAATAACGATAAATGGTAATTCAGGTTCATACCTTGTTTTATGAGAATACATGATGAATAATGTCACATGTTATGATGTGGAAAAATGAGATCATCAATATGTTTACCCGTATATAATTTTTTGGACTATGATATTGGACACAAGTATTTTGGATAAGTCTAAAGATTTGAATGTAGTATGTTGAGCACTTGATATTTTGTATGATGTAAAATCATAATTTATTCGATACTTTGAACTAACATTTTGGTTTTCAATAAACATATAGGGGATTAAAAAATAATTGCAGGTCATATGATTTATATAATTCGTTTCCGACATTAAAAAGAAAATTATTTTGAACATTCATTTCCTAGTGTATTTTATGAAGTGAAATTAGATCGAAGCACTGCAAAATAATGATATTATGAATATAATATGTAATTAAATCAAGTATGTTTTCTTGAGTTCATACCTTTATTGTAAATTATTCCCCTCTTCAAAAAATTTATCTTAAAAAATGTTATATCTTAACACCTTATGTCATGTTGAACAGATGATAGTTTAAATGATCAGAGATTAATAGATTTGAGGCCCACAATTGTATATTTATTGTTCAAAAGTTTGTGATTGATGGCCTTAATCACTCCTTATAATTATTTACAATTTTCCTCCAGTTATGTTTCTCTAATTTCCTTAAATGTTCTCCTATTAGAAATCCTAATTATTTGTGACATCTTCACTTCCATTTCCCTTTTATTAAGACTACATTTTAATAACCCTATTTCTGATATGGGTCTTCTACAAAGGTTTTTTTTTCAATTTTTCAATATATTTTTTGAAGAATAATTTGAAATTGTAAGGGAAGAAATTATTAATATAGGGGAGAATGTAACACCCCATGATTTCATAGTATGTTATCTCTTTAATGTAGATTAATATCATTTATTTCAAGAAACACCATCTTGGCTTGTGTTATAGGAATGATTGAGTATCATCGAAACATCACATTAGTATTAAAATTATTTAAATAATTAATTTATTTATCAATTAAATTTATTAGTATCAATAGTAAAAAAATTAAATTTTATATGTTATTTATATTTATTTGACATAAATAAAACTTATTTATAATTAAATGAATATGTTTTGTTAAAATAGTTATATATTTAGAAAAAAAAATTAAAAGAAAATTTTTTAATGAATTTCTGTGAGAAATAATAAAACTAATTTTAGAAATTCTTAAAGACTTAATTTGGTAAAATAGACTTCATTTTTGAATTCATAATATCAAAATTATCTTAGGGTGAATTTTTGGTATTATTCTGAAAACATTCAACATTTGATGAGTTGTGAAAAATACTACATAGTATATACAAACCATATTTTTAATTTAAAATATAATTATAAATTAAAATTATCTTATATTAAAAAAAATATATATAATACACATCTTTTTCCAATGAAATTCATTTCAGTCATTTTATAATAAGATAAGATATATAAAATTTTATTGAAATATTTTACGTCTTTTACCCACCTTTTAAGAACACCTTCAAATTTGCATAAAACATAATTTTACAGATTCATTGAATTGAATTTCATAAATCAGATAGACATGGATTCCATATGTATGTAAAATTTTATTCAATAGGATTAAAACAATATTTGTTCATTACTAATTTGTTAATTTTATTCAAAATGGTTAAAAAATAATAGGGTAATTTAATGTAAATATAATTATATAATAATACAAATTTACCCAAACACATTTTTTAATTATATTAGATAAATTTTTTCCAACCAAAATCGTCTTTAAGTCAAAAATTAAATCTCTTTCTATACATTTGGGTTAGAATAAAAAATTTATAACAATTTATTTAAAGAATAGATAAAATTATTCAATTCAAATAATAATAACTAAACCATTATTAATATTGGGATATACGTAAGATAAATTCTACTATAAATATTCACTATAAATAAAAAAATATTTCATACATAATATAATTTTATTTATAATTTATAGACCTTAAATAATTAATTTTTTATACGAAACAATGATGATGCAATAAATACCTTATTAATTAAAGATTTAAATAATTAATATTATAAATATTCCAAAAATTGTAAACTGAAACTTGTTATACCATACAATAATTTTATATGGGAATATTAATTGTTATGATTAATTCAATGTATTTTTTTTGAAGGAATCATCTTGTTAGGACTTTCAGAGAAACGACATATTAAATAGTTTCGAAATTGAAAAAATGGGTTTTTTAAACAAATACTATTTAATTAAATAATATAATAGTCATAAAAATATTAGATTCGTCAAAATTTCTTAAAAAATATTATAAATTTCATTAATTAACAACATTAGGTTCCCTGGTCATTTTATACTAACTATATAAACCATGTAGATTAAAAATACAAGAAGACATGGTAAAAGATAAACTATTTAACTAAGGGTTATGACTAAATGATAAGGCTAATATTTTCACCAAAACATTTCTAAAGTCTTTAGTTGAGATTATTTATACCCATACCCTATTTATCCTTGAAATAAAACGATTTGGAGATATTAGAATGCGAAACACGTTATATAATAAATCAATATTTCATGCTTTCCCTAAAGTTTCGCTCACATCTATTATAAAGGGGAACCTTCCTTTCATGTAATTCACACATCAAAATCTGTTTGTCTCATCGAACCCCTACTATAATATCGTCTCATAAACCAAAACATTATTTAAGATTTCTTACATTTATTAGAAATCCATCCTACGGATATATTTTGTTCAAATCAAAAGGAATCACCCAAAGAAGAGGCAATTATTTCGTCATCTCTTTCAATGTTCTATTATTCATCTACATCCTATTTCAATGTTTTTTTCATTATAAAATAATAAATCAAGTTCCTTATACATAATGAGATATTATTATAAATATTTTACAACAATATTCATTATTCTATCCATCCTATGAATGACAAAGTCACCATACATGTGTTTGCATGGCTTACCATCTCCACGTCATTGTGTAGTTTGTTATTCAACACTTCATTATTTGGATGGGTTTAATAATTAGTATATTTTATCTAAATATTAATTATAACATGTTAAGTATTCTCTATATATATTATATACCATCCAATTACATACTATTTCAGCATCAATATAATGATATTGTCGCTCGTCCTTTCATACGACTTACCGTCTCAACGACGCAATGAGATTCATCTTCAACCACACCATTCAAGAATATTTATAAATATTTATAAATTGATTATGTATTATATATATAAAATAATAATTCTATTGTAATAGTATATATTTATGTATTTAAATATATTTCATTTACTTACTTCCGTACATTACAGTAAGAAAACATAAACAACCTTTAGGCATACGTATAAACTACCATCTCCATGAACACTGTTTCTCTTTCAAATATATGCCTATTATACATATTTATATTTTGAATATTAATTATATAAAAATCATATTTTATATTTTTAATGTATTTAAATCATGATATAAGTGAAAAAATAAATAATAACAAGTCAAAACACATACGTTCATGAAATCGATTATTACCCAAAATGTAACTTTTACATGGAAATTATTATTAAATGGGTAGTATATTGTCCTAAATTAACCATGTATGATATCATAAATTTTAATATGGTTATGTTATAATTAAATAACACACTTTAGTCATTATACAAGTGTTTAAATATACCCTCGACTAAACAAAATTACAAGGTAATGGTTAATTCCTCAATATCATTATTATTAGAGATTGTCTATGTATATGTGTGTATTTGATCATATTTAAAATCAATGATCATGTTTTATAAAAATGTTTTCAAAAGGAAACTTTTAAGGTTTTATGGAAGTGTATCTTTTACTATATCATCATTTTAAATGTTTTAAATATTTATTTTTCTAAATCTATTTAATTAATGTCTATACATTCAAAATTAATTTTAGGATTTATTTATATGGACATGATTGTTTTAAAATGTTATTTACTTCCCAAATATTCAAAGTGGTATTTGAAACATTAATTTAAAATCTATTTTCAATTAATTACTTTATATAATGTGTAACTTTTAAATGATTTTATGAAAAATGAATATTTCTCTCAAAGAGTTATACTCATTATTTTGAACTATGTCAAAATCCTTTACATGATATTATTCATGATTGAGGTTGACTTAATATAATATAATATAATTAATTATATTGATTGAGTTATGGTCTGTTTGTCTTTGTATGTGTTATTTTTACACCATTTGTGGTTTATGGTTACAATATTTACATTTTGTATGCTACTTTTAGTACGAATGATTATGTTATGTTTCACCATATTCATATGTGAAATTCATTGGACATAGTATCTGACAGGCGAGGCTCACTATAGCCCATCGATGCATCAGTAGGTCTAATGAGACAAGATAGTGTGTTTGCCCATGTCCATGAAAAAATTTATATTTAATGTCTTAGCATTAGGCCTTGTCTTTGTGGTTAAGATTTATGCTATTATGTATTACATTATTATGGGATTAGTTATTGATGTTATATATGATTACTCCAAAAGTAGAATATAAATTTCAATAAGTAAATGAAATTATTCGATTTATCATGGAAATATTATGATAAAGGTTATGTTTAAAGGGAATGTGATTAAATTTTATACATTTCTATATAAATTTATGATTAATTATGATATGTTCCGGTATATGGGTTATCCTTACAAAGAATCTAATATCACCCCTTTCATATGTTTTATTTTATCAGGATTACAAGAAATGAATTATGATTGATATAGAGGGTTATGCTAGGGGAATAATGTTATCATAAAAGGATTGTCTATGTTTTATTTTTTGTTAGAAATTGTAATATTTTTTTATTGTCTGGAATCTATTTTCTAATACTGCTAAACTGATTTGTTCTTCAGGACTTGATTTTTTTTAATCATGACAATATATTAAAATAACACACCATCATATGGATTTTGGGGTCAAGGTGTTCTATATTTTGCCAAAAAATATCACATTCATTAATATCATTGAGTTAACATGACATGTAAAATTTTATTCTAAGTTTATGATTAAAATTTGAAAAATTTAATTCAATTATATAATTTAGTTTATTATTAATTAGTCAAACTATATTAAAAATGTGTTCATAATTATATTATAGTTTAGGGTTTCTCAATGAATAATATTCATTATTTTTATAAAGGAGGATATTAAGAAAACTCAATAGGTGAATCATCCAGTTGATCCAGTTTTTATGGAATACCTTCTCTATAAGATCCAATCTAGGGGTCCTATCACCAATATTAAAAAAAATGATAGTTAAAAAATTAGTTATACTTTTACATGTACAATCCACTAATATTAATTAGTGACAACATAAAAAAATGGTGAATAATGGATTGATTGGATCCAGATGATTTTCCACAGAATAAAAAATTATTCTATAACAAATGATGGCTACACCACTTATATAAATCAATCATGAGGACAAATTGTGTGGGAATCAATCATGAAATCAGTGTTTTAGGATGATATGACATGTACTAGTTTTAATAGGGACCATAACCAATAGTTTTTTCCTAAAAAATTATGATATGAAAAGGCATATGATTTTTTACATTGGTGAAAGTAGATTGTTCTGTCACGGTGTATGATACATGTTTTTTTGAGTTGGTTCACATGTCTCAATATATTTTTTTCTATGATATTATCATTTAATGTAAGATAGAATTGGTTTTTATGGCAGGATTTATATTTTAATAAATTATTATATTCATACCAACCTATATTCTTTTACAATTATGAAATAGACGAAGAAATCATAATTGGGATGATATGACTAATTGGATTATCAGTGATATAAGAGTATGAATGTGTTCTCTTTAATTTAAAAAAGGATTTGAAATGATCATTATTGAGGAGGTGGATGTAGTGAAAAATATGCGTTATGTTATATTTTTGTTTTTCTATTAATATTATATGATAATGGTTCACCATGTGCTTGATTTTATGGATGCACCCATAGTGTTTCACAGTTGTGCAAAAACTGGTCATCATAAGTGTTCTATAGAAGTTCTCTAAGTGATGTACAGATTGTACAGCCTCCAATATGGGAACTCCTTATAGAACAAGCATAGAAAAGGTGTTCAATATGAACCTTATTTCAAGGGTAGGTTTATTATGGAGAAGTAATCAATGGATGATGACAGTAATATATATGTAGAAGAGTTTTATTTTGTGGTGATAAAGACCATACTGACAACCATGATAGGTATACTATTTTTTTATCCTATATAGTTGTGGATTTTGTGATAGATATGAAACTCATTCCGTTATTTTAAAGAATATTCTCAAAAATTTGGACATTTATTCAGATAATAAGACTTTATTGATGACTATTTCTAATTAATTGGAAGGAAGTCATACATGGTATTTTAATGTATCAAGTATCTGGTGATGATCAACAACTTCGAAACCAGCTGAGTTATTTTAGTTATCTAACAAAAAATAATTTTTCATCTCAATTAAATGTATTGAATGAATATGTATAAATTAATGATGATAACTATTATTAATGTTTGTAGTTTCCTTCTACCGATGAATTCACACATTTATTCTATAGTGAGTGTGATCAATGTTCGGGGATAGAAGGTCCTAATATCGCAAGTGGTGAATTGATTTCAGGCTAGTTATAATTTTTCTATATACATTATTTTGAACCCCATATTACTGGACCTCCTCCAATAGTGGTTTTGGAGTATCCCAATTTTTTCTAGATTATTTATTTCAGATACTAAGCCATATAGAATAAATGTTTACTAGATACCTACTTCAAAGGAAGAGCCAATTTTTTTATTGTTCTTACTGAATAGGAACAACTAAATTTAATGAATCAAATTACCACCATGAGGCACATCTATATAATGGATTTATTCATCACAATATTTTATTTTGGGAATCACTAGTGATATTTTAAATGAATGATTATGAGATTCGATGAACCCACCTTTTTTTCCAATAAATTTATGAGGTGATCATAAAAACATTCACTTTCGTAGGATTGTGGAACCTTTTTATCATCATAAAGGGGATCAGTAAATTCTAAAAAATGATCTGAGCTGAAGATATCATCATATAATGTTTCGACATGGTGAAATTTCTATGTTGGTTTACATTATAATGTATGGGAATTATAAATATTCGGTAAATTAATTTGGCCTTTGTAATGAATTTTTTGTGTATATGGAATTTATAGAATGAATTATCTATTTTTACATGGATCCATTATTAGTTATCTTCATGGATGATAAACTTGTATGTTATAAACCAATGCATTATCATGCAGGAAATTTGAATAACAATCCTTTGACTCTTAAGAGAACATTTTATTTATAGAAAACAAACCAATTGTATTTTCAATATTAAAGAAGTTGTATTTCTAGTCTATTTAATTTGTGAGAATAGTGTCTCTGTGGATACAAAAAAGATTAATGTCGTCATTTCGTAGGAGTTATTATGAAATTAATTTTATAATGAGTGTTTCATGGGATTATATTTTTATTAAATTTAAATAATGTTTAGTAATTTTATAGGATTTCATCGATAATGGTATAGATAACCCATAAGGTTGTGATGATTATTTAAAGTAATCAGTTCCAATGTAATTTTGATGAGATTAAAGTGATGTTTAATTTTTTTATAGTAATTTTAATTCCTAAGTTGGAATGTGGATTATAGTGTATTAAAACATTAATACGTTTAATAATATATTCAATCAAAGGGATCTCACCATGAGATATTTATATTGGGGGAATTATCATCATATAATCTATTTTGATTTTTCTTAGACCATCAATAAATGAGATAGGCTCTCAGGGACTTTGAATAGTTCATTACCCACTAATTTGGTAATATAATAAATATAATAGTGATAGATTTTGAGATTAAACTTTATGATGAATTTGGATAAATGGAGTGATGAAAGACATGTATTCAAAAATTTTATTAACTCTTGGTCATTTATAGATAATTATATTTGACTTTGAAATGGAAAGGGTGTAAAATGTCAGTATTTCATTATGAATTTTTAATTTTAAAAGAACTTTGGATATTTATATCTTTATCTGAAGGGTTCTTTTCTTTATAGGTGTGACCGTATTTGTTATATACATAATAATGATTTAGAGGTGTCTTTACAATGAATGGGTTGTTACAAGCACCCATATGCTAGCATGATATTCCATTGGATGAGATAAAACTCTGGTGGCTAGTAATGATACAATCTATTTTAGGTTTTTTTTAGTTCAACACATGTTAGATAATTATTTTTTATCATTAGAGGTCTTCTAGTTGTTTTCATCCTTACACATTTCTGTGTGAAAGTGGGTTCATATAGCTATGGAATATTTTATTGGGTTTCTATATAATACAAATTTTGATGATATGAAATGGATAAATATTTATTGGAAAATTATATTATTTCATTTATTACCTATTAAGAAGCCAATAAGTATATATGATCTTGTAATCATATATGTGTGATAACTTTACAAACATGTTGATATAATATTGAAAATAATTTCTATTATATCTCATTGCATTACATCCTAGTTCTAGTGTGTATTATTGATAGTGAATGTAAATCATATGAGTATTTATTGGGGTTTTCATTCATATATTAATGTTATTATTGAGAAATACATCTATATGTTTGAGTACATTCATTTTTCATGATTTCATAACTTCTTTGTGTCATTATTGAAACATGTATCCCTAAGGTAGTTTTCTAATAACAAGATTTACTAAGATTTAATAAAAATGGTTTATTTTTTCATTTTGTATGAGATACCTTGCACTAATTATCATTATTATAAATTAGATTTTTAATATTCCTTCGTTTCCCTTTCGTGTGTTTAAGATATTTTGGATATGATGCATGTGACTATGAAGTGGATAAAGAAATATCAATAATTCCATATGACTAATTTTTATTAGTGTATATATACAATAGAAATTATGGTATTTGATCTTGTGATTATAAATATTTTTCATCAATTGATACATATTCTCTTGGGGAATATTGGAAAATTAGCACCTCATTATATTGGCCCATTTGATTTTGTGGTGAATCTCAGGAAGTTATATTATAATTTTGACATACTATATATTTTTAAAAATATCAAAAAATGTGTTTCATTTGTCCCAGTTATATTAGTATCAATATAATCCATCCAATGTTATTTGATGGTAGGATTTATTGATTTATCAGTAAATTTTAGTGTTTGTAATATCTATATAGATTTTGGAATGAAACAATAAAGTGTAGTGTGGAAGGATGATCTCATTGGGTTGAGGGAGATATAAGTGTGTTATGAACAAAGATTGGGCATTGGTGTGTGAGGGAATAATTTTGTACCAATGAACATATCATTCTTTATGCATGTGATCTAGATCCCCAGTGGAGGGAATGGATTTATGGTGTGCAGTATTGTTATAACGGCCCGTACATTAAATACATTGTTAATAGTTCAAAATTGAAGCACACTTATTACAACATATAACAAAACCATTAAAGGACCGTATAGGTATAGTGTCTTTAGAAATTGGGAAACATAAACAACTGGTTCATAAAGCATCTACATTGTCACCCTTTTACTTCATCAAATCTAGAGTCCCTTTTGGAATATCCTACTTAATAACCTTCTTCCTTGCCTGGGAGAAAGAAAACATACAAAAGGTGGTGCTCAAATGCTTAGTAAGGGTAAACAAAAGAGAAAACAATCACATCCTATTCATAAGAACATAACATTTTGGAAATCATAACCTGCAAAAGAAATCATAATTTAATTTCATGGGATAAATCATAGAAGTGAAAAGTAATCCCAATAATCATAAAATAAAACATGAAACATTATGGCATACACACATAATCATAGAGAATAATTTCTTAGTAATAATGACTCATAACCAAGACTATCTTAGTGGACCAAGTCCATTTCGGAACCTAGTTCATTCCTCATTTCAGTCCTGTTTCACTGAACCGGATTAACCTACCATTCTAGCCATGTCTATCTCATGAGATATAAATATTTACCCAATGAATTGGAGGGAGATATAGTTCCCACCCATCTCATAATGATACCATTCTTATGTGTGCCACAAAATCATAAATCATTCATCATTGCATATCCCATGTAATACAAATGGGATTCTTAAACATCATGACATCATAAAACAATTCATATAAGATAAAGGAATTCATAAAAATAATTCCACCAAAACATAATGAAATCAATGTAATAATAGGGATAGAAACATAACCATATATTATATTAGATGAAAAATAATTTTGATAAAATGCATGAACTCCGTTCTTGAGGAAAATCTCCTTTCTACTTCAAAAAATATTTTCCTTTCTTAACATGTCATACAATTTAAAACTAAAATATGTTGATTAAAAATAAACTTGAAAACTGGTAAAGGAATATTCTTGGAAATAATGTTTTAAAAATCCATTCATGCCGTATAAGTTAAGAAAACATTCTTCTCGTACCTTTATCAGAAAAGTCATAAAGTACATCGTACAAAAAATGACAAAAGATTCCTTTAATAACTTTTACTATAAACTCATCGAAGGGTAAAATTGGATTTAATCAATTATAAGTGTATGGAAATAATATTACATATTGAGGAAACATGGATGTGGATTATAAAATAAACCCCAGTAAATACCAAAGTATAAACAATCTCAAATAAAATGAGATTGTGATATTTACCCTTACCCTAGGTCCGATTTTCTTCGTAAGTGTCCGAACCTCCTATATAATTATTTAAATAATGTCATTGACTTATTACAGATTCATACTCATTGTTATGATATCATATATTTCCATATTCTTACCTTCTTATTAGTAATATTTCATTGCAACTTGTTATTTGGGTGTTTATTACTTTTTGTTCTTATGCTAGTTTTGTCGAATAAATTCTTATTCTTATCTTTAAGTTATAGATCCCTCATTTCCAGAATGGTATTATTGTAATATATATCATATTAATTAATTCAATTCATTTATATAATCATTATGCAATGAAGATCATGTAGAACGAGTCGCATCACATCGTGGAGACGGTATTCCATACGTACGCACGAGCGATGATATCGTTCCCATCATCGTGGAGTTGTATTGGAGTGTATATATACTATTTCATAATCAATATCAATTTACAATAATCCTATATAGTTATTATTTACACCATTATACCCATCTAAGTAAGTTGGTGGTGGAAAATAGTTTACACCACGGCGTGGAGACGTTATTCTGTACGTATGCACACGCGGTGATTTCATTTTCTTTAGGATGGATATAAGGTGAAATAGGGTTGTTTAGTATTTATAATAACATATCATTATATTAGGGAATATTATTTTATTACCACATAATGGAAAAACTAAAGAAGAGGATGTATAAGAAGAATTGAACTTGAAGAAAACGGTAGAAGGTATTACCTCTTTCTTGAAGTGCCTCCTTTAAACTTTCTCTCATGGCACTAGAGTTGGTCTTTTGAGAAGACCAGTACCTCTATTAGGTTTATAATGAAGTGGGGAAGTGAAATGGGCAGGGGTAGGCCGATCTGGTAGTCTCAAATTGGTTTGAGGAAGAGAGGGAGGAGGTGCCCTTTTATAAGGGAGGAGAGGGGCACCTTTAGAAAAACAACAAATATTATTTTATAATAAATTAATATTTGGATTGTAATAGCTCCGAATTGATTTATTTCGAAGATAAGGTGGGGATGGGTAGCAATAATCTAATCTAATAGAATTTACACAAGTTTAGATCGTTATATTAATCATATCTTTTAGTTTTAACTCTATGTTAATTAGTAGACATTTACCATGTCACTTTATATTTTTATATTCTATAGTTAATAAACATACCATATACGTCCAAGAGACCGCCAAGTGGTCCATTAATGATACACCTAACATGATATAAGTTTCTTGGCCGAATATTAGATTTTTAGGAATATAATAACAATTAATAATATAATATTTGTTTTAAAAACTATTTTATGTCAATTTTGACACTATTTGGTAATTGATTTTTCGGAAAATCATAACAGAATTATTAGTTCGAAGAAAGTTAATTAAATTAATACTAACATGTCATATTAACATATAAGATTATTGTAATTCCTAAAAATTCTCAAATTAGATTTATTTGGGTATTTATAACATCAATTATGTCAATATTTCATTAATAAGATAATTATTGCATCATTATTGTGTTATAAATAAATTAAATTATTTTTTGTCTAAAAATTATAAATAAAATACTATTATGTAGGAAATATTATTATATTTCAAATGAATATTTATAGTAGAAAATATAATTTATATATCCCCTTATATGAATTAATTAGTAAAAGATATTTGTTAATGTCAATTTGGTCTTTACATTAAAATAATTAATCCAAATTGTCATTTTCACTACCAAGAGGCTCAATGGGGTCCCAAAATCGACCCAAGAATGCCCATGGTCGGACACTACTCATCCAATAATGTTAGGACAAGTGTCAAGGTAATTTTGAATTATTATAATATTATTTTAACATTGAATTACCCTATTTAAATTTAACCGTAATAAATAATAATTAGCATAGTTACTATTCATAATATCTAAAAAATAAAAGGAACATATTAACATAATTTGGACCCTCTAATTCGAAATATGGAATCCATTTATCAAAATTCAAAACACAGATGTTTCAGTAATTTATTTGAAATTAATCCCGCTGTTATGTAAACGGGTTTTAAAAGGTAAAACGTTACCAATGATTGGAATGGTTTTACCTATGAATTCAATGTAAAATTAATACTAATGAAATAAATTATATTAAATGGTAAAAATATATTCTATTTATACATTAAAAACATTCAATATTATAATTTAATCATATAATGTAATGTTATGAAAAAAAGTTGTTTTTAATAAAAATCTATCGTGTTTTTACTATTCATTAAAATATGAAATTTATCAGAATAATATGAAATATTTATCCAAAGTAAATTTTTATATCCTGATTCTATGGAAGAATTTTATTTTTTCAAATTGAACTTATAAACTTGTAAAAAACTAGATTTAAAGTGGGTGTGCCATCAAAAGGTTGTAAAACTGCATGTTTTGAAAAATACTTCTTTTATCCAAAAAAAATAATTATGTTTTCATACCTAATATTTTAAAATGGATAAGATGATTATATTGTTATAAAATTCAACATTCAGTTATTACTATTTATAACGGAAAGTTTATAAGATTATAATATATCGTTGTTTAGTGAAACTCGGTATTGCGTACTACACACGCTATCGAGGAAGGTCGCGATTGTGTGTAACGCAAGCCAAGCTAGTGTTGTGTGTAGTGGAAGATTCCTTTCCGTATAACATATTACATAAAAAAATATACTTCTCATAAAATATCAGGGTGTTACATTCTACCCACCTTAAAATGAATTTCGCCCTCGAAATTCGACACTTCATAACAAATAGATGAGGATACCTCTCCCTCATCATATCCTCAAGTTACCATGTAGCTTCTTCTAATTAGTGGTTCCTCTATAAAAAATTCACCATGCGAGTTGTCTTGATCCGTAGGAATTTTTCGCTATGATCCAGAATCTCTACCGGCTGTTCTTCATAAGAACGATCTTATTCCAGCGGTATAACTTCTGAGCATAGTACATGTGAAGCATTAGGTATGTACTTTCTCAGGAGAGATACATGGAACACATTGTGAACTTGAGAGAGATTCGGTGGAAGTGCCAATCGGTAAGCTACCTTCCAAACACGATCCAAAATTTCAAGAGGACGATATATCTAGGGCTCAACTTTCCTTTCTTCCCAAATCCTATTACTCTCTTCCAATGAGATATTCATAATAAAACTTTATCACCCACTTCAAACTCTATGTCTTTTCTTCGGTTGTCAGAATAATTTTTTTGTCGAATCTGAGCTACTTTTATGTGTTGTTGAATAGATATGACCTTTTCTACCATATCATCAACAAGATCAGGTCCTAATAGACTTCTTTCCCCAACTTCATCTGAGCAAGTTGGAGTCCTACATTTCTGTCCATAGAGAGCTTCATAAGGAGCCATCTGAATACTGGAGTGAAAGCTATTATTATACGAAAATTCCACCAATGGTAGGTATTGATCCAAACCACCTTTAAAATCCATAGAGAAAGCTCTCAACATATCTTCTAGAGTTTTAATTGTCCTCTCAGACTGACCGTCTGTCTAAGGATGATAATTAGTGCTGAAACTCAACTATGTATCCAGAGTATGCTGAAGACTTCTCCAGAACATTTAGGTAAACCTCGAATCCCGATCAGATATTATGGAAAGTGGTACTCCATGAAATCTTACCACTTCCATTACATATATCCTGGCAAGCTCATCCAGAGATAAATCATCTCTAATAGAAATGAAGTCTGTCGACTTTGTAAGATGATCAACTATGAACCAGATAGCATTATTTCCTTTGGATGTTTTAGGAAGTCCAGTGACAATGTCCATAGTGATGTTTTCCCATTCCCATTTCGGTATGGGTAATGGTTGTAACATCCCCTTGGACTTCTATCTCATAGCTTTAACTTGCTGACAAACCTAGCATCGAGAGACATATTCAGCAAAATCTCTTTCCATGCCATCCCACCAGAAGTACCTTTTCAGGTCCCTATACTTCGTGCTTCAAGGATGAATAGAGAATGAAGAACTATGAGCCTCATCCAACGGCTCCTTCTTTAATTCTGGGATGGGAGGAATAGAAACCCGATTCCTGAACTTTATTATCCCATCACAATCAATGTTGATTTCAGGAAACTTTATCACCCTTTTTTGTAATTCGACATATTCTTTATGTGTCTCTATAATCTTCACATGTATAGATGGTTGAACATTCATTTGAGAAAGATAAAATTTTCCCCATTCCATTATAATTCCAAGATCCATCCTTTGTAAATCCATAAATATTGGATCTTTTGTGATCCTCATCATGGATAAACTGGCATGGTCTTGTCGACTTAATGCGTCTGCCACCTTGTTTGCTTTCCCAGGGTGGTAATGAATTAAGCAGTCTTAATCCTTAATCAGCTCCAACCATCATCTTTGGCGTATATTCATCTCCTTTTGTTTGAAAATATACTTTATAATTTTATGATTAGTATAAATATCACACCTTTCTCAATATAGAAAATCCCTCAAAATCATTAATGAAAAGATTACTGTAGCTAAATCCAAATCATGAGTTGGGTAATTTTGCTCCTAGATTTTCAACTATCATGAGGCATAAGCTATCATTATATCATTTTGCATAAGAACACACCCCAATCCCTTCTTGGATGCATCACTATAGATCACAAACCTTTCTCCACTATAAGGACGTGTGAGCACAGGTGCACTGGATAACCTTCTTTTCAACTCCTTGAAATGATCTTCACATTCCTCCGTCCAAACAAAGTTAACTCCTTTTCGAGTCAACTTGGTGAGTGGATTAGATAATCGTGAAAAATCATTCACAAAATGTCGATAATATCCATCCAAACCAAGAAAAATATGGATCACCATTACTGTTGTTGGTCTCGAACATCTTTCGATAACCTCTTTTTTTGCTGGATCCACAGATATCCCCTCTTTTGAGATTATGTGACCCAAAAATGCAACTTATCGAAGCCAAAAATCACACTTGGTAAATTTGGAATAAAGCTTCCCCTTTCTCAGGGTCTTCAATATAATTCTCAATTGATCTTCATGTTCTTCCTTTCTCATTGAATAGACAAGAATATCATCTATAAAGACTACCATAAACTGATCAAGATAGTCTCTAAAGATTCTATTCATCAGATCCATGAAGATAGAAGGGGAATTAGTAAGGCCAAATGGCATCACTATAAATTCATAGTGTCAATACCTTTTACGGAAAGTTGTCTTTGGTATATCCTCCATTTTGACCCTTAATTTATGATACCCTGAACGAAGATCAATCTTGTAAAAGTATTGAGCTCCGCGTAGTTGGTAATATAAGTCATCAATGTGTGGGAGAGGATATTTTTTCTTTATAGTGATCTTGTAAAGTTCTCGATAATCAATGCAGAGTCTCATTGATCCATATTTCTTATTAACAAACAGAACAGGTGCTCCCAAAGGTGACGCACTAGGGCGTATGAATCCCTTATCAGTATTATCTTGGAGTTGCTTCTTTAATTCATGAAACTAAATTGGGGGCATTCAATAAGGTATCTTTGAAATTTTCAAAGCACCTGGTACGAGTTCTATTGAAAACTCTACTTCACGATTTGAGGGAAGACCCAGAAATTCCTCTAAAAAAGCATCGCCAAACTCCCGTACAATGGGAATATTCTTAATCGTGAGTTTATCACCATCAATTTGAGATAACTAACCTTAATTTAGTGGAATCAAGACCCATAATATGGAAGAAATTTCCACTGGAAGGTTATGTTCATCCTTTCATCGATAGACGGTCATAGAATGATCTAGAATATGAAATGTGACATCCCTTATTTGGAAATTCATATGAGCTCCATATAAAGAAATCCAATCTATGCCAAAAATCACATAGAATTCCACTATAGGAAGGATCACAAGATTTGCAGGAAGCACTTTCCCACAAACTTCAATCAGAGAAGAATTATAAACTTTTGATGCGACTGTTGTGCCTTTAGGAGTTGCCACCACTAACTCAACATCAAATTGTTGAGGTAATACAGCGATACCCTCAGAAAATTCATCAGAAATAAAAGAGTGGGTGGATCCAGAATCTAATAAAACATTTGCTACTTTAGAGTGGATTATAAGTGTACCTTTCACCACTTTGTTATCGTACTCCACATCGCTGATAGAAATTGCATGTGACTTTCCATTGTCTTTAGCCTTAAGTGTTTTTTGAAGTCGATCATCATCATCAACCCTTGGATTAGGGCATTGATTAGCATAATGCACCATTTACATGCACCTGAAACATTGAAGTATAGTAGGTTTATTCTATGTATCCCTTCCTTTGTTTGCATCATTAGACATTTTCTTCCCATTATTTCAACATTCAATTGCCCGATGACCTTCTTTTCGACACTTAATACATTATTTGTACCCTTAAGAAAATTTCCTCCATGTTTCTTTCCACACTTTGAGAATAAGGGAAAAATCATCTTCTTTTCAGTGTGCTCTTTATATTTTCCTTTAATTTCCATTATCCTATTCTTATCAAACCCATATGACTGATGGGATACTACAATCTCCATCTCATCCTTGAGAGCACATCGAACGATTTCCTAAAAGCTATTGAAGTCCCTTATGGCTAACTCCCTTCGAAGACTTGGTTTTAAGCCACTAAAGAATCGATTGATATTACTCTCGGGTTAGATAATAATACCAGAAGCGTACCATGCTAGTCTGGTTAAATTTGCTTCATAGGTACCAACAGATTTATCATCCTTTTTCTTCAGTTCAAGAAACTCCTTCTCCATTTTTTTCGAAGAATACGAGGGAAGTACTTATTGAAAAATAAGTTCTTGAACTTGTCCCATTCTATGTACTCAATTTCATCACTTTCTTTGTATTCTAAATAATATTCCACCATTGATCAGCTTCACCTTTCAAACGATAAACTGCTAAGTTGACATTATCATGTTCGGAACATTGAAGAACATAAAATATCCTTTCAGTGGTACTGATCAATTGTTCAGCCACTAATGGATTAGAAGACCTACTGAATGAAGGTAGACGTCGCCTCATGACAGATTCAACAGAATTTTGCTCCTTCCTTTGCTCGTTTGGAAGTCCTACATGATTCATAGCTTGAGAAAGTTGTGTGAGCATGGCTACAATATTTTTCATTCCATCTCCCTTAATGTTTGGTTTCTCAGGGGGACAATCATTACATTTCCTATCACATTCTGCATTAACACGGTTCCTTCGGGTTCCATCCATTGACTAAAACCAATAAGAATAGTGTGAGAAACACTAATTATAATAGGAAGAACAAATAATCAAGATTAAAATTTCTCACTTAAGGTATTATCTTAGGTTGTTCATGGCCATTTATAAAACACTAAGATTCTGTTCTAGGCTTAGACTTATCCTTATGGTTCTTACAAAGGCTTTCACATCCTAGTTTCCAGTGTTTGTTTATACCTTTCCTCTGATACAAACTATAACAACCCATTATTTGCATACATTGTTAATACTTGAAAATTGAAGCAAATTTATTACATCATATAACAAAAACATGAAAGGAATGTATAGGTATAGTTTCATTAGAAACTAGGAAACATAAAAAACTGGTTCATAAAGCATCTACACTGTATCCCATTTATTTCATCATATCTAGAGTCCCTTTTGGTATATCCTACTTAATAACCTTCTTCCTGGCCTGGGGGAAATAAAACATACAAAAGGGTGAGCTCAAATGCTCAGTAAGGGTAAACAAAAGAAAAAGCAATCACATCATATTCATAAGAACATAACATTTTTAAAATTATAACCTGCAAAAGAAATCATAATTTCATATCATGGGATAAGTCATTGAAGTAAAAATTAATAATAATAATCATAAAATAAAACCTAAAACTTTTTGGAATACACACATAATCATAGAGAATCATTTCTTAGTAGTCAAGACTCATAGCCAAGAGTATCTTAGCGGACAAAGTCCATTTCTGAACCGAGGTCACTCCTCGTTTCAGTCCTGTTTTACTGAACTGGATTAACCTGCCGTTCCAGGAATGTCAATCTCATGAGATATAAATATTTACCCAATGTATTGGAGGGAGATATAAGTCCCACCCATCTCATAATTATACCATTATTATGTGTTCCACAAAATCATAAATCATATATCATTGCATAACCCATGTAATAAAAATGGGATTCATAAACATCCTAACATCATAAAACAATTTATATAAGATAAATGAATTCTTAAAAATAATTCCATCTCAACATAATCAAATTAATGTAATAATAGGGATAGAAACAGAACCCTATATTATCTTAGATGGAAAATAATTTTTTTTAAAAACTTGAACTCCATTCTTGAGGAAAATATCCTTTCTACTTAAAAAACATTTTCCTTTATTATCTTGTCATACAATTTGAAACTAAAAAAAGTTTATTAAAAATAAACTTGAAAACATTAAAGTATGCTTCTTTCAAATAATTTTTTAAAAATCCATTCATGACATATAAGTTAAAAAAACATTCTTCTCATACTTTTGTCAGAAAAGTCAAAAAGTACCTTATTCGAAAAATGACAAAAGATTCCTTTCATATCTTTTACTAAAAACTCACCATAGGGTAAAATTGGATTTAAAAAATTATAGATGGATGGAAATAATATTACATATTGAGTGAACATGGATGTGGATGATAAAATACAGCCCAATAAATACCAATGTAAAAACAATCTCGGATAAAATTAGATTGTGATATTTTCCCTTACCGTAGGTCAGATTTGCTTGGTAAGTGTCTGAAACTCCTGTATAATGATTTAAATAATGTCATTGACTTATTAAAGAATCATACTCGTAGTTATTATATCATATATAGACATATTCTTAGCTTCTTATTAGTAATATTTCATTGCTACTTGTTATTCGGGTGTTTATTACTTTTTGTTCTTATGCGTGTTTTGTCGAATATATTCTTATTCTTCTCTTTAGGATATAGATACCATATTTCCATAATGTTATTATTGTAATATATAACATATTAATTCATTAATTTCATTTATATAATCATTATTAAATGAAGATCATGTAGAACGAGTCGCATCACATCGTGGAGACAGTATTCCGTACGTACGCGCGAGCGATGATATCGTTCCCATGATCGTGGAATTGTATTGGAGTGTATGTATATGATTTCAGAATCAATATCAATTTAAAATAATCATATATATTTATTATTTACACCATTATAACAGTCTATGTAAGGTTGTGGTGGAAAATAGATTACACCATGACGTGGAGACGGTATTCCGTACGTACGCACGCGCGGTGATTTCATTTTCCGTAAGATGGATAAGAGGTGAAATAGGGGTTTGTGATATTTATAATAACATATAAGTATATTAGGGATACTTATGTTATTACCTCATAATGAAACAACTATAGAAGTTGGAGTAGAAGAAGAATGGAAGTTGAAGAAAACGGTAGAAGGTATTACCTCTTCTCGAAGTGCCTCTTTTAAACTTTTTCTTAAGGCACTAGAGATAGTCTTTTGAGAACACCAGTACCTCTAGTAGGTTTCTAAGGAAGTGTTGAAGTTAAAATGGCATGGTTTTTATGAGATTGGAGGCTCAAATTGGTGTGAGGAATAGAGGGAGGAGGTTCCCTTTTATAAGGGAGGAGAGGGGCGCCTTTGGAAAAACGAAAAATATTATTTTATTATAAAGTCATTTTCGGTTTTTAATAGCTCCAAATTGATTTATTTAGAATATAAGGTGGGTATGGGTAGAAATAGTAACATATAATAGAATTTATACAAGTTTAGGTCATTATATTAAACATATCTTTTAGTTTTAACTCTTAGTTAATTAGATTGACATTTAACATTTCACTTTGTATTTTTATATTATATAGTTAATAAACATAACATATACATCCAAGAGACCCCAAGTGGTCCATTAATGATACACCTATCTTGATATAAGTATTTTGTCCTAACCTTAGACTTTTATAAATATATAATAACAATTAATAATATAATACTTGTTTTAAAAACTATTTTATGTCAATTTTGACACTATTTGGTAATTGATTTTTGTGAAAATCATAATAGAATCATTAGTTCTAATAAAGTTAATTAAATCAATAAAAACATGTCATATTAACATAGAAAATTATTTTAATTCATAAAAATTCTCAAATTACATTTATTTGGGTATTTATAGCATCAATTATGTCAATATTCCATTAATAAGATAATTATTGCATCATCATTGTGTCATAAATAAATTAAATTATATTTTGTCTAAAAATTAAAAATAAAATTCCATTTTTTAGGAACTATTTTTATCTTTTTAATTAATATAAATAGTCGAAAATATAATATATATAACCCCTTATAAGAATTAATTACTAAAAGATTTTTGTTAATGTCAATTTTGTCTTTACATTAAATTAATCAATCCAAATTTTCATTGTCACAACCAAGTGGCTCAATGGGGTCCCCAAATCAACCCAAGGATTCCCATGGTCGGCCAATACTCATCCAATAATATTAGGACAAGTTTCACAATAATTTTGAATTATTATAATATTCTTTTAACATTGAATTATCCTATTTACCATTAACCGTAGTAAATAAAAATTACCGTAGTTACTATTCATGATATCAAAAAAATAAAAGTAACCTATTAATATAATCTCGACCCACTGATTCCAAATATGGAATCCATTTTTCAAAATTCAAAACCCAGAAGTTGCAGTAATTAATTTAAAATCAATCCCATTGATAAGCAAATGGGTTTGAAAAGTAAAAACATTTCCAATGATTGAAATGTTTTTACCTATAAATTCAATGTAAAATTAATGCTAATGACATAAATTATATTAAATGGTAAATATATATTCTATTTATACTTTAAAAACATTCAATATTATAATTTATCCATATAAAGTATTGTGATGAAAAAAAGTTGTTTTTAATTAAAATATAGCGTGTTTTTTCTATTCATTAAAATATGAAAGTTATCATAATAATATAAAAAATTTATCCATAGTAAATTCATTATATCCTGATTCTAAACAAGATTTTTATTTTTTCAAATTGAAATTATAAACTTTCCAAAAACTAGATTTAATGTGGGTGCGCCATCAAAAGGAGGTAAAACTGCATTTTTTTAAAAATATTTCTCTTATCCAAAAAACTGATTTTGTTTTCATACCTCATTCCATAAAATGTATAAAATGAATTATAATGTTATAAAATTAAAAATTCAGTAAACACTATTTATAACATCTAGTTTATAATATTATAATATATCTTTTTTTAGTGAAACTCACTATTGCATACTAAACACGCTATCGAGGAAGGTCACAATTACGTGTAACCCAATACAAGCTAGTGTTGTGTATAGTGGAAGATTAATTTCTATATAACATATTACATAAAAAAATATACTTCTCATAAAATATCAGGTTGTTACAATTGTGTTGTCCTCAGGTCAATTGTATTGATTATTTCAACCATTATCAATCTCATTTGAAGGTTATGATGTTTTTTGGAGCTAAGAGATGCAATTCTATTGACTCGGTTAAAAAATCACAAGAACATGGTTTAAGAGTATGATTTTTTAACCCCATGGAATGGAATAGTGAACTAATGTATAGTTTTCCTTTTTCGAGATTTCTCACATAGTTTTCCATAACATTAGATATTTTCTAACATGTTTATCAGTGGAAAGTAAGCATATATGTTTAGTACATTGTTTAAGAAACTGTTTGTCATTCACAAGGAAACTATGGGACATGGTTTTACATTTATATCACCCACCTCATGTTTCACGGAATTTTTCATTCACAATGAGTCCTAACTATTTGACCCAATACAAACATTTGTTAAACAAAATTTATTCCAATTCCCATGGACTTCGTAACCCATAACAACCAACTAATCCATCGTAATCTTAATCTAGGCCATCTTTGAAGATTTATAGGATCTACCTTTCAATTATTTAATGATAGTTCACAATTTTATGGGGATATTTTCAAGGTGCGTTAAGTATTACTCTCAATTCATATATCATTTTATGTATCTCTTCTCAATATCCCTTCTTCATATCCTGATATAACCCAATTAAGATATGATTTGTATATCTAGACTATTTCATCTGGAATTTTTTTTTCTATCTTTGACCTAGGGCTATGAAGACCTAATCACTTCCTTTCCCATCAATAGTCAACATAGAAGAAATAGTTTTCGTCATTAATGATGTAATTGTCTCTATCACAAGGACCAACCCATGGAATGCCAAATTTTATTTTGATGAATTCAATTTTTTACAATGTTTTTTTTGGAATTTCCATGATCCTTGGTATAATGTAATGGGGTTTTATGTTTTTTTCATTAGGAAATTGGACTTTTTGAACATTGGGTGTTGTATAAAATTTCCCAACGGTGGCGATAAAAGGGAATTTCTTTTCAATCCAGAAATCCAATTTTAATTCTATTAATTTATTTAAAATTTATGATTGGATTAAAATGGATTATGGATTGTATTTAGAATCATGGTTTTTTATTTTAAATTTCAAATTTTAAACGAGATAATGTTTTATTTCACTAAAAATCAAGGTAAAATTAAATCCCATTGTAAGTATGTTGTCATCCATTTATTAAGGTATGTGAAAATATTTTTTAAACACTATGAATTTTGTTTAATGATATTATTCTATAATTTATAGTAATTTTTGGAGTTCTTCCACGGGTTTTGGTTTTACTAAATGAGGAACATATTCCAATATGTGTTGAGGGAATGGTTAGAACATGGTCAGTAGTAACTATGTATCTTAATTGTACAACCATTAGATGTTAGTTCATCGTAAAGGAAACCATGATAGATAATTATAAGAGACTTCTCAGACTAGTACTCTTGGATAGTGGCAAGCACATGGTCATTGCACAATTTTTAAACCATGAAGATTCCCAAATAGATCATGCTGCTTGGTTTCATCTCAGATGGAGGTATATACATGGCTACCGAAAAATTTTCCAAATCGCGGTCACTATTCATGTGAAACCTATTGATTTAAATTTTCCAATTTATATCCCTTGGAATTATATTATTCTTCCATTAATTACTCAAAAAAAATTTCCCCTAAATATTCAGTGAAAAATCATTAGTTTCCTCCACCTCCATTGGATATTATACGTGGATTCATTTTCATTTGGAGTGTAGTTTAGTGAAAACAGAATCTCTAGGTAACCCTTCAATACTATTTCCATCCACATTATGTAAGAGTAATTTTTGGTTGTTTACTATCCTTCTGAATCTCTAAACCCTCAATTTTAGTGTGTTTGTCATCTTAAAACTTGTGGATAGGTTGGATAAAATCATGTGTTGTGGTTGGGAATGTAATCAACCATAGACATTAGTTAGGTTGTTTTCATGCATTTTTTCATGGTCAATAAGTTCTAAATTTGTAAGATGTTGTGTATATATGAATATTTTTTTTTGTTATGATCAATGACTAAAAAAATTATTTGGAATTTTGATTTATGTGTTAGAAAATTCAAGGGGCATGTGGGTCTTTCAATGCTATGATAAAAATTCTAGGGATACCCATGATGTACACAATTCCATTGAAAATAGGAAAATAAATTGTTAAAAGTGGAGTTAGGGAAATTATGGGAATTAATTGGTAGGATTTTTTACATTGACAAATGGATTTTTAATGGGGTAATTAAGATGTTTATGTTATTGCGATAACAAATTTTGAAGGTGGATTTTGAATTTTGTTTAATTATATGTGTTGTATTTTTATCTTGTTATGGTTGTAAATTAAGGAACCATATACTATAAAAAATTTGTAATTTTATAAATTGTTGATTTATTGTCAATTTTTTTTAAAACTTATTTTTAATGATATTCTAAATGATGATTTAATTCAATGGTGTGGACCATTTTTTCCCAAATGAAAAATTATTTTTTAATTTTTAGAAATTTAATTGCAACCAATGGGGAATTTTATTTTCTCAAGGAGGGATATGCCTATTTTAAATGGTGGTTTCAATATCATATTAAATGATTAGTTTGATATATTTTTTTACATCTATTGTGAAATGAAATTGTTGCTAATTTTTAATTTAATTACAATCTGTGTCAAGTAAGGAATTTAATATAATTTAATGTGATTAATTTGATAATAAATACATATTTTTAGTGTTGTAATGGGTTAATGTATGAAAATGTTAAATGTCTTAATCGATCTATGATTTTTAAAAAAATAAATGTCAAAATGGTTTTAAACAGTAATGTGAATATGAAATTGTGTTATGTTGTATGTATGTGGAATTGGAATGAGGGTCTTCTCCAACGGGCTAGGCTACACTGATGCTCTTGGACTTAATAATGCATTTTTGAGTTTAGATGAAAGTATAAAGATTTGTGATCCTATCATATGGATTTATATTCCTTGTTTGGGATTCACATGAGTGATTATATAGTCCCCAAAAATGTATTTTATGACACAGGATATCATAATGAGGCTCTAATCTCCATCATTTTCCATGGTTAGGATGTTGTACTGAGGATCATTTATCCTATAGTTGGAATGGTTTGGTATGTTATATTGATACTCTATGCTTCAAAATTAAGGTTAAATATCAATTATCATACTGATTCATTGATGTAAGTTCAATAACTGTATATTTATGAATTCCCCATTGTAACTAAAAGCATGTTCCCAAATTTTTTTACTAGTTAAAACACACAGCATGACCAGAATAATTAGGTTTTTTTGGATATCCATGTGGATGATGAATGATAAAATGGTGGATTAATAACATGTTAAAATATGAAACTTTTTTTCCATATTGACTTTATTAATAATTTTGTCTTAAATTACATTTATAAACTATATCAAAAATTGGTTATTGATTTAGAAATCATTGGTGGTGGCCTACTATGTTGTATTCAATCCTTGATTAGGCCGCCATTGAACATGGGTACCCAAGAAGATGCTACTTTTTCAATAAAAGTTTATGATATGGAATTCGTGTTTGGTTTTTTGATGGTGGGGTGTTAGAGAATGGGAGGTCAGGATTAGGTTGTGTCTCAGTTCTATGTTTTTTATATTTTTGTTGTATTGGATTTTGCATTTTTTTTATGACTGGATGAAATATTTTGGTTTCTCCATATTTTAATAGCTTGAGATACTTGGATAAACGTAACATTTCCATGTATCATCCCTATTTATGGTTAATATTATTGCTAATATTATATTTTAGAATGATTTTCATATGGAATTACAATTATAAGGGGGTATTGTCACCAAAATTAACTCTATATAGCTAGTGTACTTGTTGGAACCCTCTGGCATTTAGGGAGGAAGACCTGATGTCCTATGATGAACAGACATAGGGAACCAGTTACAGTGGCAACTGGGTAGAGGCATTACAAAGTGAAATATATGGTGGTATATTTTTTCATTCTATTTGGGACAGGTAGAGTCGATATTAGGATCATATAGGGTCATGGTATTGAGCTTCATCCAAGGTTCTTATTTCCCCACATAATATTGAAAACCCACACATCCTAGGGTGAAAATTCATATCTCATTTGTTTATTTTATAGTTGAATTATATTAAAAATTAGAGTGGTGTATTTCTACATAGTTATATGTATTTAATGGGATTATATCTTTTGTCATTGTGAGGACCTAGACCCTCACGGTCCATCCCTTTGCCAAATTCCAGATCATAGGAGTGACGTCTCGGTGGTAGGACATCATTTCGGCATGCGACCAATCAGGGCGACCAATCGGCACGACCGATCGGGGTGACCGATCGATGCGACCGATTGGGAAGTCCTATCGGGGCGACCGATCAACGCGACCGATCGGTGTCACCCAGCCTTGTCAGGTTTCTCTTCTACAGTTCTTCCCATAATGCATCGTTTGGGATTTTTTAACCCTTTTCAAGTTGTTCAAAGACTTTTAAAATCCCATAATTAATACCCAATAAATACCGAGGAACCTCCTCAATGGAGAATTAAAGAACAATTAATCTCGTCATGTGTAACCTCCCAACCGCGTGGGGAAACACAATCCAAGTTTAGAGCCATTCAAATCCCCATATCCTATAGCAATGCGATATTTTCTATATATCGCATGGGAATTTCTTTTTCCTTCTTATTCCTCTAGGTTGGCTTCCTTTTTTTAATGCGTTTGGAGTTAACAACATACCTCCCCTATGAGTCGCACTTTTTACAGATTCTTGGCACATGGAGAAGAACATTTATCTTTGATTAATCAAGTAGGGATTATTCCTTCGCCTCTCGTTTCTGTGTATCATGCGGGATGGGTATGCTTTTTTTTCTGTAGGGATTGATGAAACCAAACTTAATGAAGATAATGAATGTAATTTTAAAGAGTGAAGGTGGGTGTAATTGATGTTTCTGGGGTACTAATTTTATGTTGTATGTGTTGTGAACTGTGTGGGCCTATGATCACTGAAAATCATGGTTGTTGGTGGGATTTCCTTCCGCACTACTAAACCCTTTCCTATTGTGATGACGAAATAACTGTAACATGGTAATTAGTTAGTAACCAAAACTAATCTTTTTTAAATGGATGTTCAGTAAAACAAGAATCCATGTGTGACCACCCCAGTTAAAAAACAGAAAGAAGAAACTAATGAATGATTTTCTTGAACTTGGAAGTGTTCCACTCTGTTTGGTGGTGGGTTTGGTGTGATGAATGGTGATTATTGGAAGATGTGAATGGGGATGGGATCCTCTGTTGTGGCGCGTTTCTTGGTTACGAATCCAGAGCCATGTGGTTTCTCTACTATGACACGAACTCGGGTGAGATCCTCTATTGATTATAAATGGTTGGTTAATGGTTTTGGGGACATGGGGATGTTTATTGAAGTTTTCTTTGGTTCCAGTACTTTGAGAGATCTCACATATCTCTTTGTTGTTGTGAATTTACAAGAGAACCAGGTGGGAATGCTTAAATTATTGTTTGGATGTTTCTCTTTTCATGTTTGTCGTTATGCCTGTTAGTTTCTTGGTAGTGCAGAATACACATAAATGGGATCACGTGAACATGAAAATAAGAATGATTGGATGGGGGAATTAGTTTGGTGATGAGTTGTGACTTGGCAGTGAGGGTCGTGGATTATTTTATGAATTAATAGTAACAAGGTTGTTGTTCTTAGGTTTTGGAACACCTAGGATGGGATGAATGTTTGTTACCTATACATATATCTGTAGATTTTTCGTTTCTTATCCGCGCCCCACTCAATTTGATCACTTTAGTGCCGAACACCCCCATTTCATGGGTAATGGTGTTTTTCCCAACACACCTAGGAGTGGCTGGTTATTAGATCATTTTCTGTTCCCTTTCCAGAATAGCCCAAGACTCTTCGGGTAGGCTGTGATGGCCTAAAGTCCATTATTAGCCCAAGAATCATCAGGCAGGGTAGTTGTGGTGGTTGGCCTAGGTGTTTGCGGGTAGGGTGTTTCCCATGTGTCTTCGGGATGAGGCATAGGTGTCTTCGGGCACGGCAGCAGTTGTTTGTGGGTGTGGATACACGTGGTGGTTGTGGCCCATGTGTCTGCGGGGGGGGGGGGGGGGGGGGGGTTTGGCAGTGGGACTACGGTGAGGTTATGGGCCAGGTGTGTGCTGGCGGGGTTTGGCAGTGGGACTACGATGAGAATGGAGGGATTGGTTCGATGCATAGGATGTCTTCAATACCCACTGGGAAAGTCACGCGAGGTACCCAAATATCGATGTTCTATTACTATACTTTATTTTCCATGAGTTATTTGGGGTGTGTGCCTTGGCAAGGCTTGGGTGGATAGTTTTCCTTGCTAGGTGTTTTGGTTTTTCTTTTCCCACAAGGTATTAGAATGCCTCTCCAATTGTGCATGAGAGTATTTGGTTTTTCCTTACTGTGTGTACGTTTATGCTCACCATAGATATATAAAATTGCATTTTGGTTTCTAGGAGGACTTCAGGGATCGTGCAGAGCCACACTACCTCAGACCTCGGGGTAGTTGTTTTTGTCGTTTTCCTTTTTTTTGGTAAGTTACCTTTGGAGATTTGTGTCTTGTATCATTTATTTTTGAACAAGCATATGGGAATGGGTTATTTTTTTGGATTTACTTTTACATTCATCATTGGTATAGTTGGGGTTGCTATCTTATCTCTCGATCCTATAAAAATAAAAATGGTAATTCCATCAATTTTTTGAAATATTCAATACCCTTGGTGCTGGTCACCACTCCAGGAACTATTGAAGGTGGGTTTCGAGGGTCATTATCTCTCCTTCATCTTAATGAAAGAAGGGCCTGGAAATCAGCTATTCCCTTCCTCATTTTGGTGAAGGCGGGGCATGATACAATGGTATCAAAGGAGAAGGTTGAGCGGTAGGATGGAGTCTGGAGTTAGGAACTGTGTTGATTGCATGGGGTGGTAAGGAAATAGTGTTGTGTGACCATGGTTCGTGAATTATGCTAGGGAAGACCGGCTAGGACACAAGATTTTAGGGCCGCCCGTGATCCGATGCAGGGACTCTGGACCTACCGAATGACCAAGGGAGGCTACACTAATTGCAGGGCAGATACCCTAGGAAAGGTACATGCATCATAAAGACTTGTGTTCATATGTTCCATGGGTGTCTTTGGGATTCAAAATAAATAAATAAGTATAATAAAACTTAAGAACAATATTCTACAGTACCCGGGCTTAAGAATTCCCTGTTTACCTTGAAGCTATTGCACATGGGTGGCGACCATGAGAAATGCGGGCGATTGAGGCCCAAGAGGTTGACTTGGACGATCGGTAGAGGACCGACTGAGAGGAGGAGGATGATCAGTGGCAGAAGACGCTTCGTTCCTTTCCGCGACAGACCATCGGGAATTACGAGGGAAGCACCTTGGATATGGAGATGGAGACTTAGATCGAGGAACTAGTGATATATTTTTTCTTAATTAAGGATCCCATGAATTAATTGGTTCCTCTGGAGGTCATCCAGGTGCGGTGAGAAATGCATCAATTGTTGATGCTTTATCATGGAGAGAAGAGGGAAGATGAGGTTGTGTGGGCTAACATCGAGAAGGAGATTCGGGAAAAATTCCTCCCTTCCGCGATGAAGGTAGAGAAGAGGAAGGAGCTACTCTCTCTCCAGTAGGGGACTGTGTCTGTGAGAGAGTTGGGGATCAAGTTCAAGGAACTGCTTTGCTTCGCTTTGGACCTCTTTCTGGAGAAGGAGTCTCGGGTGGGAAGTTTAGAGGAAGTACTATGACCTTCTCTTCAGTACGATGTTACTCCCTTCACCCAACAGACATAGATAGAGGTTTAGAAGAAGGATGAGGTGGTGGAGAGGATGCACACTCTAGGAGGTGTGTCAAGAGAGGGAATCCAGTTGGTCCCGTCAAAAGGGAAGGTTTTCTGCAGCATGCCTCCAGCATCAGGGCCCTCTAGGTTCCGACCAGCAGGGAGTAGGACACAGCAGTTCCAGTTCTGATATCCCAGTCCTCTTCCTTTCCCATGAGGCCCATGACATAGGTTCTTCATCTGTGGAAGCCATGGGAACCTTTGGAAGCAGTGCCTGGACAGAGTACAGTGTAGTGTGGGTGGGCAGGTCCAACACCCATCTCTACAGCAGTAGTTTCTAGCAAGGCACATTCAGCAGCAGCAGTAGGGGCAGCGGGCTCCCGCTCCACCGAGGGCAGAAGTTGTAGGTGGAGGCCGACCTCAGGGCGCTCCTCAGGGACCTTGACCCAGGCATGGTCGAGGAGGTGGCCGACAAATAGTGAGGCCGAGGAGCTGGGTTTGGATAGTTGAATGTTGTGGGTGTAGCAGTTCTAGCAGGGTCAGAGGTCATTTGAGGTATGATAAGCTTGTTTCGTACCCTTGGGTATGCTTTGTTCAATAAAGGAGCGTCCCACTCCTTTGTTACACCCAGTCTGGACCACGATCTGGGTTTACATACTGAGATAATTCCAGTACCCCTGGTGTTGACCACACCAGTCAGAGGTCAGACCAACATTTTGTATGTTTGTCGAGGATGCAGACTAATGACAGGACCACATCAGCCAGTTAGGGATCTTCTACTGTTGCAGATACATCCATACAATGTAATCCTAGGAATTGAATGGTTGTTATTCATATGTTTCGTCATTGAATGCTTCTGAGGAAGGGTTTTGTTTTCAGACCTGGGTGGCCGACGAGTGAGTTTCATCGGCGATCAGAGTTTCTAGGGAAGCAGCAAGTGAGGGGAACATGTCCTATCCTTGCTGGCTAAGCTATCAGTGGAGTCAGGGGATGAAAAAATGGCGGAAGTCCTAGGAATTGTCAATGAGTTTATGTACATATTCCCTAAATAGTTGGAAACTTTCCCCCCTCGACGCGATGTTGAGTTCGGGACAGACTTGCAACCTGTTTCCCATCCAATTTCAATTGCTCCCTATAAGATGGCACCTTCTGAGTTGTGGGAGTTGTGGATCCAGATTGACGATCTGATGAAGAAGGGTTTTGTTCTTCCAAGTGTGTCACTGTGGGGTGCTCCAGTATTATTCGCCAAGAAGGCAGATGGTGGTCTTAGGCTGTTCTTAGACTACCGGGGACTGAACCAGGTGACGATCAGGAACTGTTACCCCCTCTAGAGGATATACAATCTCTTTGAACAGCTGAAGGGAGTAGGTTGGTTCTCTAAGATTGACCTGCGTTCAGGATACCACCAGATGAGGGTGAGGAAGGGTGACATCTCGGAGACTACATTCAGCTGCAGATATGGGTGATTCATGTTTGTAGTCAAGTCGTTTGGTGTTAAAAAAGCTCCAACTGTGTTCTTGGGGCTCATGAACTCCATCATCCATGAATATTTGGATCAGTTCGTAGATGTATTTATTGACGATATCTTCATCTAGTCATGATCAGAGTAGGATCACACTGAGCACTTGAGAACGGTTTTAGAGGTCCTCCGACAGCACCATATCTATGGGAAGTTGTCCAAGTGCATGTTCTGAATGCGAGAAGCACATTTACTTGGGAACATGGTTTCCGAGAAGGTGGTAGTAGTGGACCTATCAATGGTCTAGGTAGTTGTTTCTTGGGCATCACCAATGAACGTGGCAGAGGTTTATAGTTTCATTGGTCAGGCATGTTACTACCGGAGGTTCGTGCCCAACTTCTCCCGAGTTGTGGCACCCTTGAAAGCCTTGAATAAGAAGGACCAGGATTTCATGTGGGATGAGCAGTGCAAGGTAGCCTTGAGACATCTGAAGGAGAAATTGGTTAGTTCCCCAGTTCTGAGGTTTCCAGAAGAAGGGGCAGCATATGAGGCATTCTATGATGCTTTAGGGAAAGGCCTCAGTTGTGTGTTGATGTAGTGGAAAGGGGTGATCTCCCATGGGTCTAGGCAGTTACACCCCCCAGAATGTAACTATTCCACCCATGATCGGGAGCTTGCGGCGGTTGTGTTCAAACTAACGTTGTGGCGGCACTACCTCGTCGGGGAGCGCTTCATGGTCTTCACCAATCATAAGAGCTTGATGTATGTCTTCTCCCAGCAGAACCTGAACTTGCGGAAATGAAGGTGGATGGAATTCCTTCAAGATGTCGTCTTCACGATTTCCTACACCTCGGTAAAGGTGAATATAATTCCTAATTCCTTGAGCAGGAAGTCGTAGAAGGAAGCGGTTCGAGAGTCGGCAAATTCTTGGAAGGAAATGGAGCAGTTGGATGCCCTACCCCTAGATGCAAGAATGGATGGCGGTAGAGGTTGCCTGTATCAGATGGTAGAATAACCTTCTCTATTACGGATGGTAGATGAGTCTCAGTGGGGATACTCAGAAAACAAAGTTGTGTGTGATCATGTTAACCAAGGTGATGCTCCGGATGGGTGGACGGAGGATGGTCAGAACCAACAGCTTTTCCAAGGAATGATGTTTTTTTCATAGGGGATGCGTGGAAACGTTCTTAGTGAGTTCCATAACACACCCCTTGCGGTGCATCTGAATGTTTCCAAGATGTACAAGGGACTGAGGAGACAGTTTTGGTGGCTCGGGGTAAAACTGGCAGTAGTAGAGTTTGTAGCAAGTTCCTAGACTGTCAGAAGGTAAAGGTTGAACACCATGTCCCATGAGGCTTGTTTTAACCTTTAGATGTTCCTGAGTGTAAGTGGTATGACATATCGATGGATTTCATCATGGGGATACCCAAGGTTCAAGGACGCTGCGACGCTATCATAGTAGTGGATGATCAGTTGACAAAATCGGACCAATTTCTGGCGATCAAGGAGTCATGCACATTGGATGCCATAACACGTAGGTATGTGGATGAGGTGGTGTGGTTGCATGCAGTTCCGAAGTCCATAGTCTCATATAGTGATTCACGTTTACCTCATGATTCAGGAGGAGATTACAGCATGCTTTTGGCACCTATCTACGACTAAGAACTGCCTTCCACCCCCAGACAGATGGACAAACAGAGCGCACCATCCAGACATTGGAGGACATGTTACGGGCATGTGTACTAGATTTTGGGGGGTCATGGGTGCGACACTTGCCTCTTATAGAGTTCTCCGACAGTAACAACTACCACTCTACAATTATTATGGCTCCGTTCAAATCTTTGTACAGTAGGCCATGTCGCTCACCTGTCTGTTTGACAGAGGTTGGGAAAGAAAGCTCTCTCCCAGATTCATCGGACACTTCAAAGTGTTGTGGAGGGTCGGAGGAGTGGCTTATCAGCTATATTTACCACCACCGCTTCTGAGGATACATGACGTCTTCCATGTGTCCCATCTTTGTCGATATCTACATGACGACTCACACTTCCTTGACTGGGATAGCTAGACATTGAAGATAATGAAACGTTCGTAGAGTGACCAGTGATGATTCATGATTGTAAGGAGAAGGTGCTCAGTGGACGAAATATTCCTCTAGTTCGTGTGATGTAGAGGCATGGTGGGCTTGAGGAAAGTACCTGGTAATGGGAGACATAGATGCGCGCCTAGTACCCAGAGCTGTTTTGAGTAGTTCTGTTTGTTGTGTTTGGTTGTGATGGAACACTTTACCTTGTTAACTATTGAATGTGTGGGTTTCCTATTTATGTGGATGTGTGTGAAGTATCCTGAAATGTGGGGAGGGGAGGACCTAATCCATATTTAAGAAACATTAGAGTGGATGCGCCTAAACCCGTGTGGGTGAGTCAGAGCCTCCCAAAGTGGATAGTATCTTAACATGGAGGAAGGGATACCCCTCACCACAAGACCAGACAATTTAATCTTTTGATCTACGGAGATTTTAGTTGTTTGTGTTCGATCTTGAGAGGCATCTTATAGGGTGGTTGTTTCGACCCCATCCTTTCTTTAGGTATGATTTTAAATTATTGAGGGTGATAATGCTTTGAGAGGTTTCTGATGTGATGTCCCGGACCCTCACGGTCCATCCCTTTTCCAAATTCCAGATCCTATGGGTGACATCTCGGTGGTAGGATGTCATTTAAGCGTGCAACCAATCAGGGAGACCAATCTGCATGACCGATTGGGGCAAACGATCGACGTGACTGATCGAGGTGACCGATCGGCGGGACCGATCAGGGCGATCGATCGGCAAGACTGATCGGGGCGACTGATCCGGGCGACCGATCGGGGCAACCCATCGGGGCGAGAAATTGGTGCGACCGATCAGGGTGAACAATTGGCGCGACTGATCAGCATGTCCAATCGGGGTGACTGATCAGAGCCAACGATCGACGTGACCGATCGGCACGACCGATTGGTATCACCCAACCTTATCGGTTTCCTCTTCTATAGTTTTTCCCATAACACCTATTTGGGTATTTTTTCTTACCTTTTTTCAAGTCGTTCAAATCCATTTAAAATCCCATATTTAATACCCATGAAATCACAAGGAACCTCCTCAATGGAGAATTAAATAACAATTAATCCCATCATATGTAACCACCCAACCGCGTGGGGAACCACTATCTGAATTTAAAGCCGTTCAAATCCCCATATCACATAACAATAGGATCTTATCAATATATTGAATGGGAATTTCTTCTTCCTTCTTCTTCCTCTTGGATGGATTCCTTTTCATCTTAGTGCGTTTGGAGTTTTTGATGTCCCGCCCCAGCGAGTCGTGTTTTTCCCTGATTCATGGTGCGTAGGGAAGAAGTTCGATCTTTGATCAATCAAGTATGGTTGTTTCCTTCACTTCTCCTTTCTGTGTATCATGCGGGGTGGGTATGATTTTGTTTCTGTGGGGATTGATGAAACCAAACATAATGAAGATAATGAACATACTTTTAATGAATAAAGGGGGGGTGTGATCAATGTTTCTATTTTACTGCTTTTATGTTGTATGTGTTGTGAACTGTTCAAGCCTGTGATCACTGAAAATCATTGATGGTGGTGGTCTTTCAATGTGGACTAATAAAGTCATGCCTTTTGTGATGACTAAATAACTGTAATGTGGAAATTGGTTAGACACCTAAACTCAGCTTGTTTAAATGGATGTTCAGTAAAAGAAGAATCTATGTCTGACCACCTCAGTTAAAAAACATAAAAAATATCATAATGAATGATGTGCTTGAACCTGAAAGTTTTCCACTCTGTTTAGTGGTGGGTGTGTTGTGGTGCCTGGTGCTTATAAAAAGATGTGAATCATAATGGGATCCTCTGTTGTGGCATGATTGTTGGTTGTGAATCGAGAGTTGTGTGGTTGCTCTACTGTGACACGAACTCGGGTGTGATACTCTATTGTTGAGAAATGTTTGGTTCCTGGTTTTTGGGACATGGGTCTGTGTCTCAGTGTTCTCTTTCGTTACAATACTTTGAGGGATCTCACTTTTCCCTTTTTTGTTGTGACTTTACAAGATAACTAGGTGTGAATTCTTAAACTGTTGTTTGGCTGTTTCTCTTTTCCTGCTTGTGGTTATGCATGTTAGTTGCCCGGTAGTGTAGAAATCACCTAAATGGGATCACTTGAACATGAAATCAACAATGGTTGAATGGGGAATTAGTTTGGGGATGAGTCTTGACTTGGCTGTGAGTGTCGTGGATTATTTTATGAATGAATAGTAACAAGGGTTTTGTTCTAAGGTTTTGGAACCCCTAGGATGGGATGGGTGTTTTTTACCTATACATATATCTGTAGATTTTATGTTTATTATTCTCACCCCACCCAAGTTGAGAAAATTAGTGTTGAACACCCCTATTTCAAGGGGGAGTGTGTTTTTTCCAACACTCCTATGAGTGGATGGTTGTTAGATCCTTTTCTTCTCCCTTTCCCGAAAATCTGAAGACTATTCGGGCATGTTGTGATGGCCTGAAGTCCATTATTAGCCCAAGAAACTTCAGGCAGTGTAGTTGGGGTGGTTGGCATAGGTGTTTGCGGGCAGGTTGTTTCCCAAGTGTCTTTGGGATGAGGCCAAGGTGTCTTCAGGCGTGGTAGTAGTTGTTATGACGATGGGGTTTGCGGGTGTGGTTACACATAGTGGTTGTGGCCCAGGTGTCTACAGGCGGGGTGTGGTAGTGGGACTGTGGTGAGGTTATGGCTTGGTGTGTGCGGGCGGGGTTTTTCAGTGGGACAATGATGAGAATGGAAGGATTGGTTTGATGCATAGGATGTCTTCAAAACCTAGTGGTAATGTGGCGCGGGGTACCCAAATATCAATATGTTAATACTATACTTTACTTGCCTTGCATAATTTGGGGAGTGTGCCTTAGCGAGGCTTTGGTGGATAGTTTCCCATTCTAGGTGTTTTGGTTTTTCTTTTCCCACATGGAATTAGAATGCCTTTACACTTGTGCACAAGAGTCATTGTTTTTCCCTACTGAGTGTACTTGTATGCTCACACTACGTATATAAAACTGCTTTCAGGTTTCCAGAAGGACTTCAGGGATCATGCGGAGCCACATTAGCTCGGACCATGGGGCTGTTTCTATTGTCATTTTCATTTATCTTGGTACTTTACCTTTGGAGTTTTCTGCCTTATATCATTTACTATTGTACATGCATATGGGAATGGGTTATTTTTTTGGATTTACTTTTACTTTCCGCTTTGGTGTTGTTGGGGTTGCTATCTTATCTTTCGATACAATAAAAATAAAAAGGGCAATGCCTTCCATTTTGTGTGAGATTCTATACCCTTGGCGTTTGTCACCACTCCGGGACCTATTGAAGGCGGGTTTTGGGGGTCATTATCTCTTCTTAAACATAAAGAAGGAAGGGCCTACCAATCTTCTATCCCTTCCCTTCTTTTGGTGAAGGTGGGTCATGACAGTCATGGTAAACAAGAGATGGTGTGTGGGTTCATATATCATTGTTCTCACATAATATTGATAAGTCATCTGTATGTCTCCCCTGATTGAAAGATCATTGATACTCATCTCTTCATAATAAAATATTATTCCTATTTTTTAAATGTGTTGATCATTAATTGAATTTTCTGTCAATTAAAAAAAATTAAATATCAATTAAAATAAATTTGTTATTTTTTTTTAATATATTTTAGTCATATAAAAAATTATTTGGAAATTTTAAATACATGGTTATTGAAAATTAAAATTTATTAAATTTTAAAACAAGCGTTTGAAGTGGTAATGTATAATTTTGATTTTTAATTATCTATTATATCATGTCACTATAAATGGGCATGCCTAGTGTTGGATATTTACCCTCAGTAAGGTTAGTTTTTTCAACGACAAAGCCTTAGTTTGAGACCATTGTTTTGGGTTGTAATTCATTTTTTAGTTTGACACATCTTAATAGTGATGTGGTAGTCCTTCCCTCAACCGGGAAGTGTCATATGTGTAATTTTATTTTTTCCCATAATTTTTATAGTGGTAACCATTATGGGTCATGAATGTGAAGGTAATTGATACACAGTTGGTATGATACCTATTTTGTGGTTACCATTGGTGGTTATGACAATTCAAGATTTTTTTGGACCCTACAGTGGGTGTTTAGATCATAGTGTCAATGTGTGTGTATATGTGGGGATCATTGGTGTCAAACTAAGAGTAAATATAGTCATTTTGAAGTTTGATGCAGTGTATTTGGAATGGGGGGTAGGAGTTACACCCATGAGTAGCATGTTATTTGATGATTAACATGTGTTTCATAGAGGGATAGATAATGTCCTTTTTAGAAAAAGCACTAGTTTTGGGATTTGATGTAGATTGATTATCTAGGGTTAACCATAAGAGTGTTTATATTGGTTTCTAGTTTTTTTATTTTAGGAAACATGTTGATGTATTGGGATTAGAAAGTAGTCCACATAGATATATGTCTAGTGATTTTTTGGTCTAGAGGGATAATTGAGAAGGCTAATGTTTTTTGAGATGCCAGTTGTGTCATGACTATGGGTCAAAATTCATGGGAAATATGCGGTATCCTATAAGAAGGTTAGTCTTGCAGTACTGGTGCCATATAACCTGACACATTAGTGATTTCCTTAAATTCGTAATCGTTTCATGGTTACCACCATCTTATTTGGTTAAAGGGAATGGTAATTCCACAGTTTATTTAATTATTTAATATCAGAATTATTTTGGTTATATTTGAGATTATCTTTTATGGGAAGAATCATTAATTTTCATGAAATGAATATGTTTACAATTATTAATGGAGTAATTGGGTTTAATATTTTTGGTAGACAATATAAGGGAGACCAAATTATGGAAATATTCTAATGTTATGGATGTGACACCTAGGGATAGGGGTGGTAACTTGGTTGGGATTTCTATGAAAATATGTGTGTTGTTAGATAAGAATATTAATAATTTCTATATTCCATGGAGTTTTATGAACCATTATGCATGGTTATGTGTCTATGTGGGTGTTTGATATGAGCTTTGTTTATGTACATCTTGTGTGATGTAGATTTTGGTTTCGTGCATTAAAATATGGATATTAGATACCTTGAGGGTGTTGATGAGGTCTAGTTGTCGGAAAAAAATTGGATGTTATGATGTTTATTGGTGACGGATGAATATTCAGTTCATGATAATTTCTCGTTGTCTTATATGAAACCAACTTGGGTGGTGTTACTATCTGATAGAACCTTTGGTTTTTTATCAGTTTGATGGACCATTGAATTTGTGTTCTAAATAACTATGTTCGTTATGGAATAACAAGTGTGGGGTAATGGAAGTACTACTATAAATTTTTTGGGTCACAACTACTTTCCAATGGGTCATTATGAGGTGGTGATTTTTGGTTTGAAACACAATTTGAGTGGTTGTCATTGAGTGTTGATGAGATGTTCACAGGAAGGGAAGCCAAAGCCCTTTAGTAGGTTGATGTGTCCCCATAGTGGGAGATGAAATTCATGATGGATAGTATTTGGTGGAACTCATCAAAGACATCATTGAATACGTTTATCATTGTACAATCATGCTCAATATCATGAAATAGTCCAGAGTATACAGAGAATGAGAAAAGGCTTTATGCCTATCTACAAATTTTTTTGGTTGGATATAGAGACCCTTGGGGGTTACAGTGATTGTGTAAAATTTGTTGAGATAGATTGTAGGATGTTAACTATCCACCATTTACAGGTTAGGTCATTGAGATGAACCATATATTGATGAGTGTTTTCAGGTTAATTCATTGAAGATGCGAAATGGGTTGGGGTGATGATTTTTTCTCTCTAGGGAAATGATATTTGGACATATCCATGTTTATGGGATTAACATTTGATCGACATGTGAACCATTTTGGGTGTAATTTTTTAGAAATGTGGTGATAACAACCACCTTAAGGTGGGGAGTGTTATTCAAGTCAAAGATGTGGGGAACCTTCTATTAAAAGTATGTCACGACGTTATGGTGCCAATGTGAACTCTATGAGTCAAAAATTTGGATTCCTTTGGAATGGAATTTGGCCTATAGATGTGAATGTTTATCATTCCAATAATTCTATTTGGGCTCGGGACAGTTATAAATGAAATATGATATGCCTGTGTTGGTGTCATTGATAGAGATGATAAGGCATGATATAGGCTCATATAAATAAATATTGCTTTCTATAACCTCAATAAATGTCGACCATGGACTATGTATTCTATTTTTGTGTGAAATGGAAATTAATTTAACATTCCATGCATCCTTGTAATTCGAACATGATTCATCAAAATAATGTAGGTGGTCATTTTTGGTTCATTTAACTAGTGGCGACATAAATTGGCTAGGAAAATGAATGAATTGTGGTTAGTGGTAAACTACCTTTGGTGGATGTTTTTGAGTGATAATAATGTTTTGAAAATAGAATTGGGTTTTGCAGAAGAACATAATCATCTCTTGTTAATTTTGGGATGACAGTGGTTATTATGTTAGAATTTTTTAGTGGTGTGGGGTGTCACAATGATTACCTATAAATTGGTAGATTCCATGATGGTTCAATTTTACATAGAGGCCTAGAATAAAAATGATATATGTGTTTGTTTGTGGTGTTATTCAATTATCGATATGATGACCTCTATAGGTGAATGGGGGTGGGAGACCCCCAGAGGATTATGTGTGTTTCGGTAAATTCTATTTGAGGATTGTCTTACATGGTATGGTATTGGGAACAAAGAAGGTTATTTACAATCCACTATCAACTTGATGTTTTAATGAATATTTCATTTTATAAATGAGTAAAAATTATGTTTGGTGGATGTTTTTCTTATTCCCTATATGGAAGGTTTATGAACATCCCTTCTGGGGGGTTGTAATGGTATGGAAGGATGCTAATTTTGGATGGTGTCATTGTAGATGTTAAGTGTAGTAAATTTGGAGAAAAATTATGTAATTTTTAGAAGATTGAGTTGAGGCTATGGTGGTCTTTTTTAATTATAATTGATCCATCCATCAGAAGATGTTGGAGGTGAACTAAATTTTATGGTGGGGATCATCACATTGTGTAAAAAGTATGTCAATGATGTGATCAATCATTCATGTTGGATGTAACATTGTAAGAGAAATCATGTTGTTTCATTTTTTATGATACGAATTGTCTTAGGTTTAGTATGATTTAATACTTTGAGAATATTGTTATGATTGGGTTGTTCTTAAGATGTCTAAATGTGGAGTGATCCCACGGAACAAGAACATTAGAATGAAATAGGATTGTGGAATATTGTAAGAAAATCAGGTGTTCCTTGTGTGATTTCGAGCATGGGGTCCCATTATAATTTTTGGAACATGGTGAGATGGTTCCAAGTTATTTGTGCCATGAGATGTTAAGAGTTTTGGACTCAAGGTGTCACTATTGGATCTTCTTAGATAGTGTATTGTTTTTTCAAGACCCATTTTGTCATCATTCAGTGATGTCACTAGAACTATTCTCTTATTATTGAAGTTGGTAATAATTACTTTTAGGTGGATGTGTCCTTTTGGGAATATAAGGTTTGTGATTGTGGATCATGGTGGGGTGAAATCTCAATGGGGTAAGACTATTCTTAGTCTTGTATGGGTGATTGAATGGAAATGTTTGTGTTGAAAATTGGGAAATGGAAGTTCATAGGTGGGACCCATTGATTGAACATTTTCTATGGAGGCTTGGTGATGCGTAAAGAGTTATTCTTGTGGTTGAGTCATTGTGTGTGGGGGGATGTTGTAAGACCCGTGTCATTCACAATGGCACATCCTTGATTAAATTTTTTTCAATATCCGATATTTGGTTAATGAAATTTCTATTGGGATTATGAGAAGTTTTAGGTGTGTTTTTGTGGTTTCATGAATGGTAATTGAGGAAAATTGTCCAATATTAGAGGATATAATGGTAGGAGAATGGTTATGAGTGACCATAATAGTTAATTTAATGACCTAATAAAGTGTGCATGGTAAAAGAAACCAATTGATATACCTCGTAGTGTCCTCATGGCCTAGTCCCCCATCAATAGTAGTTACTGAATTAGCTCCAGAAAATTATCCAAATATAATGGATGAACATCCAGACTATTTGACCACATTCCCTCTCAACCAATGCGAGACACATATGGGAACAAATTCAGGCCATCCATGCCTCCAAAACGTCTGACACATAAACTGCGTTAAATTCCCATTTGTCCCTCCCAGGAAAATTATTTGTATTCCATGTATATATTCCCATTCGATCACTTCTATCATGGGTAAAAACACATCAGTAGCCTTTGTCTCCAAGGTCTATTCTCGTTCGATTCATAGGAATATGGAATCAATTTATTTTGAATCTATGATCTCATTAAATTATCTACTCCATTTCATTACATTATCTCTAACATGATTTTTGGGTAGTTTTCTATCATTTTAAAGATCAAAACCAATTTTTTGGATGTTATTCATTTTTATTGACTCTGTTAGGGTTGGTTCAAACTAACAGTTTCACATTGGAAATTAATCATCCAATAGACTAATTTAGGTGCAATAATTTTTTAACCATAGTCATGATATTTTATATGTGCATTCAATTGATTATTATGTGGTTACTTGAGTTAGTTTAATGTATATGATTAAAGAATGCTACTTTGACCTTACATTGATGTTTCAAACACATCACGAGAAACTATGGGTCCATAAATGATGTGAGAAAAAACTATGAATACCCATGGGGTATTCCAAACCATTGAAAATTGTGATATGATTCGGTAAATGTAGAGTTAGGTAAATTATGAGAATTAATTGGTATGTAATGGTACATAGATAACTAGAATGGTTAAGGGGGTAATTAATATGTTTATGTGCCTTTGTTTATGAATATAATTGTTGGATTATAAAAATAGTTGAATTATGTTTCTTGGATTTTGATATGGTTATATTTTTTAATGAATGAAAATGATGCGTTGAAAATGTGGGGAACATTTTATTTGGAGGGTTTGACATTAAAATTTTGTTAGAATGGGACTTCTAAAATATTTAAAATGATTATCCAAAATGGGGGTGCGGTCCCATTTTTTGAAAATGATTAATTATTTTTAAAATTGTACAAAATGGAAATGAAATACTTGGGGAATATTTTAGTTTTTTAATGATGAAGGCACATTTTTTAATGAGTGTCTTCAATTTTAATTTTAATTAGTGTTTTTATTTTTATGTTATCATGGATTGTAAAATTAAATTTATGTGAATTGATTAAATGTTTTAATTATAACATTATGGTTATGATTGCCAGAATGTGACTATTTTTAATGAGTTATGGCATAGAAATGGTTATTGTTGTTGTTGGTTAAGGCATAAAATTGTTAAATGTGTTAAATATGTTATTGTTTGTAAATGATATTTGTGATAAAGGAATTAAAAAAATGTACTCATTTGATAATGGTAATATTTATGAGGCAGATATGGGATTAATACTCTACTTCCATGGTAAGGGTTACATTGATAAATTATGCCCCAATAATGTATTATTGAGTTAGGATATCATAACAAGGATCTCTAATTATAACTTATTGATTGATTTTTTTAGATAGACTGATTCTCTTGGCACTACCAATTTATTGTGTTAATTATGATGTACAATTGAGGTATTATTCCCTTATTGTTTCCATTTATAGGATTTCAGACTGAGGCTATATGACAGTAATTTTTGAATGGTTCGGTATGTGGAAATAAGTTTATATACTCCCAAATCAATGGACATGGCTTGATAGTCAGTCTGATGGTCTGAGTTAACTAGATCAAATCATTGATTAGATGATACAATTTTTGTGACTAAAATGTTGTTCCCCTTTTTATGTTATGGATTAAACTCCCATCATGACTGTATCTAATTGGTGGGTTGGATGACTCAATGAACAATGATAGATAAAATTGTATATTAATAATAAGTTAAAATGAAAATCATTTTCCGTATTGTTTTTTCTTTATTCCACATTTAATTAATTTCATATTGTTATTCAAATACTATTTAATTATTTTGAAACCGTTGGTGGTGGCCTAATGAGTTATAACCACACCATTCGTTGGTTTCCTTGACACTTGGGTACCAGAGAAGATGATACATAGTTTTTGGTATATGTTAAGTACTGTGACAATGTGTTTGGTTTCTAAACAGGATGAAAGGTTTGAACATTGGGCGTGAATATTGGATTGGGAATTTATTCCATGTTTGAGATCTTTTTGTAGTTTTGGATTATGATGTTATTTATATGAATTTATGTAATGTTGAGTATTAATCATATTATTATTGCATATTCTACATCAGTAAATAGAGATCTTTTCTATATTTTTCCATTTATGGTAAATATTAGATCTTTTACCAATTGAAATTACATCTTCTATGTGATTAATCTGATAAGAGGGTATTTTATCCCAATAATATATCAATAGTCATGTAAGATAGACATTATCTTCTACCATATAAGGAGGCACGCTTGAGGTCATATGCAAACCTGGCTCGGGGAAGTACATATATGGGATACTTGGTCAGGGATTTACAATGGTGTATCATAGGTATTGTCTATTTTCTAACCATTGGTTCACAGTATTCATGAGATCAGTATCTTTTTTGGGCTATGTAATGAGATCTTTTTTGGTGCATGTAGCCCCACATACAAGGGAAAACCCATGCTTCCACTATTTGGAATTTATTTTCCATAAGGTTCATTTATGGTTAGAATATATTTTCACATTGATTGGTTTATTTGGATTTGATGTTATTGATTTATTTATGTTTTATCTATTTGGTTGTTATTGAATGAGAGTTTTTATGGTTAAATGAATCATTCAAGGTACATTATATTTATAGGTCATCTTTATATTTCTTATAATTTAATGTTATTTGGGTATTTGAGATTCAAATTTTATTAATGAAATTTTTTACATGTTTTTTATTCACATTGATTATTCCATGTATTTTTTTCAAATATTAATGTTTTGAAATATTATTCTGAATAATGTTGGAATTTTCTTTGGAAATGTTGGTATAATAAAAACAATCATTTAATGTGTGAATCATGCAGTCTTGAAAATGGAAAATATTGAAATGTGGATTTTTGGGTTAAAAATGTTCATCATAAAATACTAAATGGAATAGTGGAACATATAGGGGCATTAGATATGGGTATCCCTAGTTTTTTTAACCTGATTATAGTGGTTTTAAATGTGAGATTGTCCCAATTTGAGACAATTGTTTTGGGTCGGGATGATATTTTGGGTTTTTATGTATGGTAAAAGATATGTTACTATTGTAAAATTAGTAGGGTTGTTCTATTTGGGCCATGATATAATTACTATTAATTTGATTGTGGTAACCCTTATAGTACATGATCATACAACTTGTTTGTTTAACATTAAGGACGATATCTGGGTTGTGGTGAACTTTATCCAATATGATTATGTGTGTTTTGTTAGGGACCCTATTGAGTTTATTTGACTTATAGTGTTGGTTTGTGCATCAGTGGGTATACATAAAGTGAATCCATGAGTAAATGGTTTCTTATGTGTACTATATCTATTTTTTATGAAAGGCGGGATTGGAGTGCCACATCCAGTCAACACGTTTTTTAAGGTTTGAAATATGTGTCATGGAAGGGGATATAATAAAGTTGTTAGATGTTACTCTATATAAGGGATTTGATGTCCTTTAATGTTTTATTATATATTTTAAGAGGTGAAGTTGCTTTTATAGTGTTATTGGGTGTATACAACATAGGTGGACATTTTAGGCCATGGTAGTGTTGCACATAGAGTGATATCTTTTACATTATTTATATAAGGGGAGAAGTGGGAAGGATAATCTGTTTGGAGATGTTAATTGAGTAGTCTCTATGGTTACTAAGTCATGGAAAATTTATATTTTCCCCTAAAAATTGTAACCCATCATTAATGGTTCCACGTAACATGAAGCACGAGTGGTTGCTTCAAAGGTGGAAGCGAAGCATGGATGGTTCAATTTAATTTGCTAAAATTTTCTTATTATTCTACTATTTCATTCTCATAGATCTATATGAGTGGTTGTGGTTATTATTATAGATGTTTTTGATTGGTATGATCATCATACTTCCAGACATGATGGCATTGGGAATGTTTGATGGAATAGTCAGGTTGGATTTTTTAGGCGAATAATACATTGGATCCCAATGCATGGTTAATAATTACTTTACGTAGTGGACACCCATGGGTTGGTTTTGGACACATTTTTGGGCCTATTTTAAAAATATTTAGGTTTTTGGATGATAATCCTGACAATTAAACAACTATAATGATGATGATGGTCCATGTTGAGTTTTTAGTTGTGATAGAAGGTATGGTTTCTTGGTCAACTGATTTAATGCTCATGTAATCTATATTCTAGTTCAGTGCATTGTTGTAGAATGTTCGATACCCCAAAAAATATGATGAGGTCTAGGTGTTGACCCATGATGGGAAGGAATGATGTCATTTGGGTATAAGTTAATTGGTGTCTTGTAATATAAAATGTAGTTTTCAATGGAACCAAATTGGGAAGCAATGATATGTGAGAGAATGTTTGGTTTTTTTTCAATGTAATGGACCATTGTTTTTCAATTGAGAATATCGAATTTCGTTTTGGAATAACTCTTGTGGGGAAATGGAAGTAGTGATAATGGAAATGTTGGGTCACTGATTCAAGGTCGAGGGTCATAATGTAGTGTTTTGTTTTGGTTGTAAATCCAATTTTATTTGTGTTAATTGATTTTTGAGGAGAATTTGGAGGGTATTATATCTAGATACCATCTGAGAGATAGTGATTACATGTGGTGAGGGTGACATCTGTGATGTACAATTTTTGGCGGTGTTCATCAGTAACCTCTTATAGAACATTTAACTAATAATTATCATTGTCAATATATTGAAATTGTCTCATGTATTATGAGGGACCTTGGGCCTTAGGACTACATACCTAAAAGATTTTGGTTTAATGTGGGGCCTCTTGGGGGTAACACTCATGGAGAGGATTTTTGGAGCTAGATGCGTGAAGGAAAACCAATGAATATTTATGAGTTAGGTCCTCAAGATGGTGTGGATTTCTATGAATATCATGAGTTCCATTCTGAAAATCCATGAAGGGGTAGGGGTGATGATTTTTGTTTTACTGTCAAAATCATGATGGACACATCTCAGTTGTGGGGTTTATCTTTTGATCAATGTGTGAACCATGGAGGGTGTAGTTTGTTTAGGAATGTTGTCACACTGAATATCCAATAATGGTTATTGGTATAACAATTAGGGATGTGTGGAGATGATTGTGGACAAGATTTTGTGCCTTCTAAGAGCCAACATGAACTCATTGTATAAGGACCGAGCCTTAAAACATTACATAATGTTGAATTAAACGAATAATTCACATTGAAGATCTATTCTGTTTTAATTTTGTAGAAAATTAGGCCATAACTATTACATTACATCTCAAAAATACAAAGTAGACACTCCTAATCAGTTTCTATTTTTTATAAGAAAAAAAATTATTGAAAAAAGAGTCATGTATAATTCCATGTTTAAGAGAGAATGACTTTTCCCTAATCTCTAACATAACCCTATTCCACATTATGTCCTATGAAAAACATTTCAAAAACATGGGATGAACATATAAATCTCAGTAAGGGAACAAAAATAAAGAAAAAATATTATTTTTTTAAAACAATAAATAAACCATGAATACTTTATCATAAGTAATAATTTTCACCATTTTGAAGTATTAAATACTCTTCAATGAGTAAAAGATCATTTCATACCCTTTTATTACAGAACTATTACCATAAAACCAATATAAAGAACGAATAACATAGAAATGTAACTTGGGACATAAAAATACATAAATGGAATAACCAAACAGTAGACTTACAAACATATAACTAAATTGAATAGCCATATTACTGACTTCCATACCCAATGAATTGGAGGTTATAACGTAACCAGCCATTTTGGTATTCACTGCACCACCCATCATTTGGTTTATCGTGTAACCACCCATCAAATGTCCAAGTATCATTATAAAATCAAAAGACGTAAAACAAATATAAAGGAAATAAAACATTAACAAATTTCAATCAAAATATATCACTTAAATATCTTGACATAAAAAATCCAATATCAAAACAATTTTCAATAACAAATTACATAAAATATTATATGGTATTTATTTCCTTTTAAAAATAGTACAGTTTGTTGAGAAGCGAAAGATCAAATAATACTCGCGGTGGAGGAACATGTCCTTTTCACTAATTACGTTAAAAGGAACATTATATTTTTAGTTTAGTAAAATGATTTTTAGAAAAATATTCTTTTTCAATAAAAGTAAATTTCAAAGGGGTTTGTACACCGTATTAAATAACATTGTGTATTAATGAAAATATGCCTCAATGAAAAGAGATTGAGATGAAGACCCTTACCTCATGTCTAACTTGACTAGATCGTTCTTTAATCTCCTGAATAATATAAAAAGTTTATTTCTACCTATTGAAGAACCTTTTTCATGTTTATTATTACTTTTATATCACTTAATACCATGATATTAACATATGTAATCATTTTAGATAATAATGGTAATTTTGTCAATATTTGGTACTTGAGTCAAAAATGAACACCTTATATTTACAAGTTTTCAATGTGTTAAGTAGTCCATTATATCCAGAATTATATTCATTATTTTGATATAATATATATCATATATATCCAGTATATATATATATTTACAATAATACATATCAGTCAGATGTAAGAAATAAAATGCAACATTCTTGGAGACGGTAAGTTGTACGAACGGATGAACACTACTTTAATTTATATTTCTTATTTTAATGCAATTAAAACATAATTATAAATAGTTATATTATAATTCCAGTATAATTTCATATATATTATTATTAACTCCATCCTTTATACATCCCACATATGACATCAATGAGTTATATCACATTGTGGGGGTGGTAGTCCGCACTTCCTGAAATGATATTATCTTATTTATCCATAATAGAAACCATAAAGGTAAAATATAAAATGAAAATACATATTTAAAAACAAACCATAAACATAATATATATATATATCATATATAAATATAGTTTCATCTTAATGGCCACCATGAGAGGTAGTAAGAGATAATCAAACAATCATCGTTTTGTGAGGCATTAGTTTGCCATCCACAAAAACATTATGTTCTTCGCCCATTAGATGGAGGTGTGTGTAAGTACAGTTAGAATACTCATAATAACAACATCCTTGTATATTGAGGATAATGGTGTTGTTATAAAATAAAAGAATAAAAATATTATAGGGTTTCGAGAAGTAAAATAAAAGAAATGATGTTAAGAGAAATCGTTAGCTTTAATTTGGGTAACATCCTTTGTTTTGAACCTAAAGGACTTCTTGAAGTGCCTTATGCCTGAGGTAAGGCTTCTATGAAGAGTATAGGGATGTAGGGAGCTTAATTTGGCAGTGCTTGGATGAGCCTAAAGGATTTAGAGGTGTGAGGAATTGGTTGTAAGTGGACTCCTTTTATAAGGGAGAGGAGGGGCTCTTTAGGAATGTGGGAAAATATTATTTTATTGTATAATGATATTCTATTTCAAAAGGGCCAAAAATTATTAGAGTCAACAACTATAATACTCATGGTCGAAATAAAATTATCCAATAAGAATTGGACATGATTTGGATATTATTGTAATCATTTTAATCATATTAATTTAAATCATTTATTAATGATGTAAACACTGCCTCATTATTGTGTCATAAATAATTTAATTTATTTAATGTCAAAAATTTATAAAAAATACCAAAATATAGGAAATCGTTTTAGCTTTAAAATTTATATTTATCATTGAAAATATAACTTATATACCCTTATCTAAAAATTAATTTACTAAAAGATATTTGTTTATGGAATTTTTCACATTACTTTAAATTAATTAATCTAAAGTGTTATTATCACTCCCAAGAGGCTCTATGGTGTCCCAAAATAGGCCGAAGTATTCCATTGGTCGGGAATTACTCATCCAATATGGTTAGGACAAGTTTTAAGGTAACTTGGAATTATTATAATATTGTTTTAACCATGAATTACCCTATTTACCATTAATCGCGGTAAATAAAAGTCAAAAATTATTATTCACTCAACAAAATTCATCTTATTGAACAACATTTTACTTAATAATAACAACCATGCATGTCGAGTTTTTGAAATTAAATTCAGAAAAGTAGTAAAATTTAATATAAATAAAAAAGTATTATTTTTAACTACTACTAAGCGGTGTCAATATTCATGAAAAATTGATGTTTTTCAGAAAAATACAAAAAATTAAGCCTAAGCTATATTTGATATTCTGAATTCAAAAATGAATATCATTTTACCAAATTCAAAAAATAATAGTTGTATTAATCAATTTAAAATTAATTTCGGTTGTCGAAACCGATAGAATGTTTTTAAGAAATAATAACTCTCAAAAGATTGACAGTTGATTATGTCCAATTTCAAAGTGAAATTGCTTCAAATGGCCAAAAATATATTAAATGGTGAAAATATAATATATTTAAACATTAAAAAAATTAAAAGGATAATAATTACATATAAATATATTAGATTAAAAGGTAATTTTGAATTAAAATACCGTATTTTTTACTATTCATTATAAATTGAAATTTATTAGAAAAATACCAAAAATTTACCCAATGTAAATTTTGATGTCCTGAATCAAAAGAATAATTTTATTTTCTCATATATAACATATCAAAGTGAAAAAAACTAGATTTAAAAATGGTTCTTCATCAAAAGGTGGTAAATCAACCCTTTAGTGAATATTAGATTCTTTTGCGCTTAAAATTGGATTCATTCAGATTTTAAGCTTCTAAATTTTATTGGATAAATGTAATAACATTTAATAAACATGTATAATCACATTTAGTTATTTATATTAATTCCATCCAATAAAATGTCAAGGTGTTAACTACCATTTTAAATTATAATATTATATTATTAGTGTGCAATGTAAGATTTCAGGGAAACTCGTTGTTGCGTACCGGGTACGCTATCGAACAGAGCAAACCTTTTAAAGTAAAATTAAATTTTAATTCACAAATATTAATAAAAATGAAAATATATTATTCTTCATTTACCTGGAATGTTACATCCTTCCCCCCTTTGGAAATTGCATCCTCACATTTTTTATTCACTTATCAAAATAAGTGGGGGGGGGGGGGTTTATCCCTCATAGAATTTTCAGATTCACATGTTGACTCTTCAACGATAATTTTTTCAACAAATCCTTTACCTGGTGAATTTCATTATTCCAATACACTAGCTCTCTATAGTCAAGAATCTAGACTCTTTTTTCTTCATAAGAGAGATTCTTTTCCAACTGAACTACCTTTAGGATCAAAACGTGAGATGGATCTGTTATATACGTTCTCAACATCGAAACATGAAAAAAAATTGTGTACCTGGGATAAAATTGGGAGTAAATCAACATTGTACGCCACTGATCCAAATTTCACTAGGATTTCATAAGGTCCAATGAACCTCCAACAATTGTTTCCCTTCATACCAAAATACAACACACTTTTCCATAGAGGAATATTATGAAAGACATGATCACCTACCTCAAAAGAAATATCCTCCCTCCAGTTATCTGCATAACTATTCTGTCTGCTCTGAGATGTTCTCATATGCTTCTGAATCAACTGAACTTTCTCTGTCATCTCTTCTAACAACTCTGGTCCCATCATCTTCCTTTCACCTACTTCATCAAAAAATTCTAGAGTTTGACATCACTTTCCATATAATACTTCAAATGGAGCCATATGTATACAAGAATGAAAACTGCTACTATATGAAAATTCAACAAAGAAAGATTTTGGTCCCAACATCCATGATAATCCATCGAGAAAGCATGTATCATATCCTCCAATGACTGATTTTTTCATTTTTACTACCCATCATATTGTGGATTAAAAGCTATAATAAATTTTAATTCATTACCCAATGAATTCTGAAGGCCTTCCGAAAAGTTATAAGAAAGATTGGGATCATGATCAAATACATTTGATAGGGGAACTCAATGCATCCTGACTATCTAATTAACATACAACTGAGAATGTTGATCGAGAGACAATGTATCACAAATATAAAGAACATGAGAAGATTTAGTCAATCGATCAATAATAACCTAGATTGCATTATTACCTGGAGATGTCTTCAGTAATCCCACAACAAAGTCCATTGATATATTTTCACATTTCTACATTAGCAAAGGTAATGACCGAGGCCTTCCTTTTATTGACTGCCTCTCTACATTAACCAGCTGACAAGTTAAACACTTCACAGTAAAATCAGCAATATCTTTTTTCATTCCATCCCCACAATAATAATCCTGAATATCTCTCTACATCTTAGTACTACCAGGATGAACTAAAAATTGAGAAATATGAATTTAACATAACAACTCATTGGTCACATGTGAATCATAAGGCACATAAAATATCTTCCCAAATCTCAAAACACAATCATTATCAACGTTAAAATTATGCAACTTACCATTCTGAACCAACTCCACCTTTTTCTATAACACATTGTCTTCCTTCTGCGCAGGCATAATTCTGTCTGATATAGATGATTTCAATGACACCTGAAACAAAACAGAATAATTTCCTACACCAAAAACTTCTATGCCAAAGTTCATCAAATCAAAAACCAAAGGATCTCATTCCAAATATGACATGGTTAATGAATTATAACTTTTTCGACTCAAAGCATCATCCAATGTATATTCTTTTCCCAGATGATAAATGATTGTGCTATCATAATCCTTGATTAATTCAAGCCATCTCTTCTGTCTCATGTTCGATATTTTTTATTGAATATATACATTAAACTTTTGTGATCAATATATATTTCACATTTAACTCCATACAAATGATGCTACCAAATTTATAAATCAAACAAACAGCAGCTAATTCCAAATCATGTTTAGGTTAATAAAAATCATGTGGTTTCAATTGACATGAAGCCTAATTAATTACCAGATCCTTCTTCATAAGAAAATATCCATGTACTTTTAAAGAATCATCACTGTAGATAACAAACTCACCATTTATGGATGGAATTTCTAAAACATGGGCAATCACCAATCTTCTTTTCAATTCCGGAAAACAATCATCACATTTTTTTGTTTAGATGAACATAACAATTTATTGTGTTAACATAGTCATTGGAATAGATAATCGTGATTAATTTTAATCAACACTCCAGTAATAACCTGCCAAACCAAGAAAACTACAAATCGTAGTTCTATTTGTCAGTCGAGGACATTCTTCAACAACTTTTGTTTTATTAGGATCAACCGTAATTCCATTTTCTGAAACAATGTGACCAAGGAAAGAAATTTGTTGCATCCAAAACTCACACATACTGAATTTCCCATATAGTTTATTTTCATTTAAGGTTTTAAAGACAACCCTTAAATGACTTTCAAGCTACTCTTTAGTTTTTTAAAAAACCAAAATATCATCAATGAACACAACCATAATCCAATCCATGAACTCATGGAAATTTATATTCATATGATCCATGAATAAAGCAGGTGAATTGGTTAACCTAAAAGTTATAACTACAAATTCATAATGGATATATCTAGTGCGAAACACGGTCTTTGGAATGTCTGTATCCTTTACATTCAAGTGATGGTACCCCAACCTCAAATCAATAATTGAAAAAAAAGATCTCCCTAGAGCTGAACAAAAAAATCATCGATATGTGGAAAAGGATACTTATTCTTATCTGTGATGTTATTAAATTCTCTATAATCCATACAATGTCTCATTGAGCCATTTTTATTTTTAACAAACAAAACAGGATAACCCCAAGGAGATTTTCTAGTTGGAATGAAACCTTTATTTAATAACTAATACAATAAATTCTTTAACTCTAAAAGTTCAATTTGAGAAATTCGATAAGGGGGTATTGAAATTGAATTAGCAACAGAAAAAATGTCAACAATAAATTCTACTTCCCAATCAGGTGTTATACCAGGAAACTTATCAAGAAAAACATCAAGGTACTCATTTACCACATGCACATCATTAATCTGAATAGTCCCTTTTTTTCACCGACATGTTCAAGGTAACATTAATCTCCATATTTTACATGTTTTTCAACTTCTTTATATATTCTCTAAAACAAGGGTTCATTCTTATACACAAACTGAAAATCATTCAAAAAAGAAACCTCTTTAGCTCTGCAGTCAATCTTTGCATGATAAACAGAAATCCAATCCATTCCCAAAATTATATCAAATTCTACTTGGGGAAAAACAATAAGGTTTTCAAGTGGATTCTTTCTGTAGACAAGGATTATAAGGTTATTAGAATTTCTTTTTTCTCTATATTTTCTCCAAGTGTTTTAAACATATGTTCAGTATTAAAATCATGCGATGGAATTCCAAATTTACTAGAAACTTCTCAGAAATGAAAGAGTGTGTAGTCCTTGAATCAAACAACACATTGGCATAATCTAAACAAACAGACAGTTTACCTAATACTACTTCATTCGATGGCCCAATATCCTTTGAAGTAGATTAAATGGATTTCACCAACCCTTTCTGATTTTAGTCTGGCTACATTCCCTCAGTTGAGTTCTTCTCTAGATAGTCATTTGCATAATGACCTAATTAATTACACTTAAAACATATTACTATTGTCTTTTCATTACTTACATGATCATATTCCCCACAGTTTCGAGAAATATGACCAGACTTACAACACCAGAAGCACTTTCCCAACTTTGATAAACATTATGCAGGATGCTTTTAACCAAACTTCTCACAAGTTATATATTTAGTTTTCGTACCTCCATGCTTTTTTGATAAATTCTTCCCTTTTCATGAAAAATGGACCTCTTATTCCATTCTTTGTCAAAGAACTCTTGATCACTAGCAAACTCCATTTTCACCTTCTCCACACATCGAACATGTTTTTTATAACATTTGAACTCTCGAGAGGCTAACTCTCGTTGATATTGTAGCTTCAATCCTGAGTAAAATTGAATTATCTTACTATGAAGATATCAGATGAAATTTGGTGCATGCCTTGCCAGTTGAGTGAACTTTTCTTCATAAGAAGACACTGAGTCATCTTCCTACCTCAATTCTAAGAATTGTTTTTCTATTCTAGGACGATCCATCTTAGGAAAATATTTCCCAAGAAAGATACATTTCAATTCATCCCAGTCAAGAGAATCCTTCTCTACAAAATCCCTGAAAATTTTCACCATCGACCACCACTGATCATATTTACCTTAAAAACGATAAACAAAAAGACTAACCTTTTGATGTTTAGAACACCCCATTACATCGAAAATCATCTCCAGTGCTTTAATCCACCCTTTAGCTAGCATAGGGTCAGATGATCCTCTGAATGATGGGGCATGTTGCCTCATGAAATGATCCACTACTGACATGTTCATTTATGGTTGATATGGCTGATCTCGTTCATGGATACCACCAACATTTATAACCTGGTTCATTTGTGACATCCCTGGAACAAACTGTTCAGTTCGGATTCTGACTATCTCAGGTTGCTGATTTGGAAGGTTGTCTTCCTCCTGATGTCGTCCCAACATAGCTGCCTTGTTTCCTCTTTGGAGAACCATTATGAACCGAAATATCTTAGGTGAAGGAACATGGAAACATGTAAATGCTATATCATTTGAATATTACCATAAATTAATTTATCAACATTTATTTAGCAATACCCTAACTCCTAAAGTTATATAAACTGACCTATGATACCAACAATAAGGACCTGACCTTAAATAATTACATAATCTTGAATTAAATAAATAATTTACATTGAGGATCTTTACAAGTTTAGAGTTTTAGATAATTAGGCCATAACTATTACATTACATCTCAAAAAAAATTAGACACTCCTACCCAGTTTCTATTATTTTCACAAAATAAAAACTCTTGATAAAAACAGTCATGTCTAATTCCATGTTTATGAGAGTGTGAATTTCCCATGACCCCATCCATGGCCCTATTCCACTTTATGTCCTGTGAAAAAAATTTCAAAAACTTGGAATGAGCATATAAAGCTCAGCAAGGGATTCGCAAAGAAGGAAAAATGTTAGTTTTTTAAAACAACAAATAAACCATGAATACTTTGTCTTTAGTAATAATTTTCACCATTGTGAAGTGGTAAATAAACATCACTGAATAAAAGATCATTACGGAACATTTTTTAACCAAAAGATTACCATAAAACCCATAAAAATAACACATAACATATAAAGTTAAATTGGGACAAAAACATACTAAAATAGAATTACCATACTGTTGACCTCCACACATATCACTAAATGGAATTTCTGTATGAATGACTTCAATACCCAATGAATTGGAGGATATAACGTAACCACTCATTCTAGAATTCATGGAACCACCTGTAAATTGATTTATCACGTAATCACCCATCAAATGTCTACGTACCATTATAAAATCACAAGTCATAAAAAAATATAAAGGATAGAAAGCATTTCCACATTTCAATCACAATATATAACTTAAATATTTTGACATAAGAAATCCAATATCAAAACCATTTTCAATACCAAAATAATTAAATGAGTGTCTGTTATTTATTATCTTTTAATAACATTAGGACTTGTTGGGGAAGTCAAAGATCAAATAATACTCTCGGCGGTAGAAAAGGTTGTTGTCACCACATACGTTACATCAAACATTCTTTTTGTCATTTAGTGAAATGTTTCGTAGAAAAATATAACTTTTGAATAAAAGTAATATTAAATGGGTATTACTCACCATATTAAATAAAGTTTTGTATTAATTAAAATATGCCTCAATGAAAGGATATTGAGATGAAGTCCCTTACCCTGTGTCCGACTTGACTGGATCGTTCTTTCATCTCATAAATAATAAACTAAAGTTAATTTGTACATTTTTAAGAACCTTATTCAAGGTTATTATTCCTTTTATATTACATATTACCATGTTATAAACATTATGTAATCATTTATGTTAATAATTGTCGTTTTGTTGATATTTGGTACTTGAGTAAAAAATGAACACCTAAAAATTACAAGTTGTCCATGTGGTCAATTTTCCATTGTATCAAAAATGATATTAATTATTTAGATATCATATATATCATATATATCATGTATATATATATTTATTATAGTACATATCATTTGGATGTAAGAAATGAAATACACCGTTCATGGAGACGGAAAGCCGTACGTACACATGAACAGTCCTTTCATTTCTATTTCTTATTTTAATGAAATTAAAAAATAATGATACATAGGTATATTATAATTCCAGTATATTATAATATATAATATCATTAACTCCATCCTTTATAAGTCCCACATATGGAATTAACAAGTCATGTCACTTTTAGGGGGTGGTAGTCCGCACTTTCTCAATTGAAATTATCGCGTTTATCCATAATGGAAACCATAAAGGTAAAATAAAAAGAAAAATATAAAAGAAAAAAATAAAAAATAAACATAATATATATATCATATATCAATATAGTTTCATCTTAATGGCCACCATGAGAGGAGGTAGGAGATAATCGAATAATCATTACTTCGTGGGGTGTAAGATTGTCATCCATAGAAACAATATGTTCTACACCCATTATTTGGACTTGTTTGTAAGTGTAGTTATAATACTTATCATAAAAACATAAAAGTATATTTACGACACTAGTGTTGTAATAAAATAAAATAATAAAAATAGTTTAGGGGTTGGGGAAGTAAAATAAATGAAAAGAACTTAAGAGAAACCGTTACTTTTAATTTGTTTAGCTTCTTTTGGTTTGAACCAAAAGGACTTCTTGAAGGGCCTTATGCCCATTTTAAGGCTTCTAGGAATAGAAGAGGGATGTGGGGAGATTAAGTTTCCAGAGTTTGGATGACCCTAAATTCTTGAGATGTTTGAGGAATTGTTTATAAGTGGTCTCATTTTATATGGGAGATGAGGGGCTGTTTAGGAAAGTGTGAAAATATTATTTTATTATATAATGATATTCAGTTTCAAAAGTTCCAAAAATAATTAGAGTGGAAGATAATAATACTCATGGTCGAAATAAAATCATCCAATAAGAGTTGGACATGTCTTGGATATTATTTTAAACTTTATAATCTTTTTATTTTAATCATTTATTAATGAGGTAAACACTACATCATTATTGTGTCATAAATAATTTAATTTATTTGATGTCTAAAAATTATAAACAACTACCACAATGTAGGAAATCCAATTATCTTTGTAATTAATATTTATATCTGAAAGGATAACATATATAACCTTATGTAAAAATTTATTTCCTAAATGATATTTGTTTATGTCATTTTTGTCTTTACTTTATAATAATTAATCTAAAGTGTTATTATCACTCCCATGTGGCTCCATGGGGTCCCACAATCGACCCAAGTATGCCCTTGGTCGGGTATTACACATTCAACAAGGTTGGGACATGTGTTAAGGTAATTTTTTATTATTATAATAATTTTTTAACCTCAAATTACCCTATTTACCTTTAACTGCGGTAAATACATGTCAAAAGTTACTTTTCACCAAAAAATAATTTCATCTTATTTAACCACATTTTCTTTATTAATAACAACAATGTGTGTCAGATTTTTGAGATTCAATTTTCAGAAGCGGTAAAATATCATATAAATGGAAAAGTCTGTTTTTTTAACTACTACTAAGTGGTTTCACTATTCATCAAAAATTAAAATATTTCAGAAAAATACCAAATATTTAGAAAAATATATATTTGATATTCTGAATTAAAAAAATGATTTCCATTTTACCAAATTCAAAACATAGTAGTTGTTTTAATTAATTAAAAATTAATTTCGGTTGTCAAAATAAATATCGTGTTTTTAAGAAACAATAACTATCAAATGATTGGCAGTTGATTATGTCCAATTTCAAAGTGAAATTTCTTCAAAAGATCAAAAATACACTAAACGGTAGAAATATAATCTATTTATACTATAATAACAATTAAAAGGATAATCTATCCATATAAATAAATTATATTAAAAGGATATTTTGGATTAAAATAAAGTATTTTTCACTATTTATTAAAATAAGATTTTTATCAAAAAAAAATAACATAAATTTACCAAAAAGTAAATTTTGTTGTCCCGATACAAAATAAGGATTTTATTTTGTCAAATATAACATATAAAAGTGACAAAAAATAGATTTAAAAAGGGTTCTCCATTAAAAGGTGATAAATCGACCCTTTAAGGAATATTTGAGTATTTTCTGCTTAAAATTATATTCATTCACATTTTAAGCCTCTAACTTTTATTGGATAAATGTAAAAACATTTTTTAAACCTGTATAATAACAATTTAGTTATTTATATTCATTCCTGCCAATACAACATCTAGTTGTTAACTACCATTTAAAAAGTGATATTATATTATTACTGTGCAACATAAGATTTCAAAGAAACCCATTGTTGCGTACCAGATACTCTATCAAACATAGAATCCCTTTTAAAGTAAAAATAATATTTAATTCATAAATATTAATAAATATGAAACTCTCTTATTCTTCATTTATGTGGGATGTTACACTTTTAGGGACATGATTGGATTCTGTATGACTGTACATGTTGAGCATGTATGTTATAGACGATAGACCTAAGAATTGTGTTTGGCCTTAGGGTAGTTATAATAGAAATATGAAATTACTATATTTGAGTCTGTCATGGACCTGATAATGAATTAATGTGGGTCTTTTAAATGGATATTTAGTGCGAGAACTTCATCAGATATCAGTAAAAGGCTTAGGTTGTTCTGTTTGGGTGTCCATGTAATGTCTTTAAGTGTGAAGGAATCAGCAGCAAATGAATTAGTGGCATTCAAATGGTGAGACTATGTGTTACAAGATTAGTTAACCAGGTGAAATTTGACAATGATAAGAAGAATGAATGAATGTCATTAGTGTTAAAAAAAATTAGTGGATGATTTGGAATGACGTGTCAGTTAGTAAAATGGATGTCGGTTTCAAGGGACAACCTATTCATCTCTATTCAATGTAGGGAAGAATAATTTTCATTCTTTAAGAATTTTTATGTGCATGATGGGGCATGTTTATGACCAGAATAGTGCTATATTATGAATGGTGAATATTTACCACAATTCATAGACTTAATATGGTTGGAAGGTCATTTATTGGTTGTATGACTTAAGTTAAAGGTCCATGAGTGGTAGAAAGGGGGACCAATCACAGTGGAAGATGCGAGTTTTGAGAAAATAATGTTCGGGATAGTCCAACATGTTATGGAATTAGTAACATACATGGTAAGTTATATACCACGTATGTTTTGAGGTTTGAATAGAATGGGTGTTTCAAAAATTAAGAAAAACTAGGGATCAGTAATGTTATTATTATTCTATATATGGATGGATTATGTCTGACTGTTTTAAGTGGTTATGAAGAAATGAATGGATATCAATGGTGGATGTGTTCTTTACATATGATGGGAGTGGTAATTTTGAAAATGTGTTGGGTATGTCAAAAATGTTCATGTTGAGATTATGGTGGTCACTTTCAATGATAGATTTTCAACCACTAAATGATGGTGGTGTTGAACATAATTTTATCATTGAGAGAACCACATCATGTTATAATTTAGTTGATTATATGAATCATTTTTTGATTTTGATGTACTTATTTAATAGTCCAAACAGTGTTTCAGTTTTGTTTATAGGCATTTGACCTAATTTTATTGATTAATTCACCTGTGATAAACTATTTCTTGGGTTGTATTAATATGCTATGATGTGGAGTGAGGTTGTATCCCATGAGTAATAGCCCATCTAATGTCAGAAGAATATATTTTTAAAAACATGTTTTATGTGGCTAATTATGATGTTGGTTTACTATTCAAATTTTAGGAAGATTGTGGGATGGAACATATTATTTTGGTTCATGTGTTGCGGAGAGAATTAGACTGAAAGTGTTCTTATTTTCTCACACAATTTAGTGTAGTGATTTTCAGTTCCCTTTATGTGTGGGATACATGATGTTACATAGAATATTATCATGTATTTTATGTTAGTAATGATGAGTTTGAGTTTGATTAATCCTTTTAGGAACATTAATTTCACTATTTTAGATCATATTGGAGGAAAAGATATTCGAGGTAGGATTGTTTCTTTGTCAGGATGTGGTGATTTCCTGGCCACGTTCAATGGGAAATAATGGAAGTGGATGTTGATAAGTTAAATACATATACCTACATTTTTTTTGAGTAATTTCTATTCATGGAAAGTGATTATCTAGGATGACTCATTATTTGGTGGGGAAGTGGAAATATCCAAACCATTCATATGAGAATTACCTTGTATAAAATTTTCCTAAACTCCATTTTTTTATAATAAAGTGGGTCTTGGGTTGGTGTTCTTGGGATCATAAGGAAAATAAAGTAAGGCATGTGGCCTAAAATATATGAGATTATAAATTTCCCAAGGTTAGAAGTAATAATGAACCATATCTATAAGGCCTACAAAATATGGTGAATGGTAATGGAACCATGTGGGATACCTCTAGGATAACATATTTCCTAGTTAACATAGATTGATGAGAGTCGTGATACAAAACATGGTTTTTGAAATTTTATGGATGCAAATCTAGTCCTTGTTTCTTGGTTCACTCATTGAAAAAATGATTTTTACTGTTGGGATAATGCTTTCCCAAACATGTTGAATAACTATCATTAACAAAATTTTTGAAAATTAACATTTTTCCCTCTTGATTAGAAATTTTCCCTAAAAATATCACACCTATTTGATCCCATAAATATTGGGGGATGAATCAGAAACCACTTCCTCCTCTATGGGTTATTCAACATTGATAAATAGGTGTTTGGTGTAACATTTACTGTGAATAAATGATCTGAGTATGTATTTATCCTTAATTCCTTCCATTTTTTTAGAAGGGGATTTACATATTTATTTCCTCTCTATCTGATGATATAACCATTTTATCTAGTTTTTTCTTCATCATTGTGTTTTTGGTTGTGTTGGTAGAATCAATAGTTATGATTTGGAAAGCAATTTTCTATGATAATAATGTAGCACATCAAAATTATTTATCACATATTCATGAAGTAAAATAATTATATGTGTTTATGTCTCTATATAGCCAAGACATGTTTTTATGTCCATGAATATGGGATGTGATTTGGACCTATGATTGATGTGGATGACCTGTCATGGGTTACTTTGGGTTCATCAACAATGTTTTGGAAATCATAGGGACTCCCATGGGTTATTCCAAAACATTGAAAAACAAGAAATGAATTCATATATATTGAGTCGGGGTAATTATAGTAATGAATGGGTATGAGTTGGTATATTTCTATGGGTCATGGTTATGGGGCTAATTAATAAGTTTATGTTATTTTTTGTGAATTCCAATGTTGGATTTGGAAATTTTTTAAATGATATGTGTTGAATGTTTTTCTAGTAATGGTTTTTAATGAAGTAAAATGATGCATTAAAAAGGGGTATCATTTTAAATGGATGTCGTGATGTCATAATGATTTCAATACAGGTAATGTTTTGAGATTAAAAATAGTGATTTGAAATGGTTGTGGGGTTACTTAAAAAAATGAATAATTATTGTTTTAAATGGATGAAAATATAATTGAAATACTTGGGGAATGTTTTTTTTCAAGGAGTAAGACCATTGTTTTATATGGCGGAAAGAAAAATTATTTTAAATGAGTTCATTGATTATTATGTTATAATGGATGGTGTAATGAAATTTAGGTTAATATATTTCCACGTTATCAATATGTTATAAAGAAGAATTTGGTAAAATGATAATGTGTCTAAGGGGAGAAGGCATATAATTTATAAATGTGGTAATTTGTAAAGGATATAAAATGATAAATGTGTCAAATGTGTTATTGTATTTGAATGATAGATGAGATAATTTGATTAATGAAGAATGTGCACATGGATTTGTGGTGTGTTGTATGAGTGGGATATTGGTCTGATTATATACATCCATGTGCCAGGATATACAAATGATATAGGCCCCTAGAGGTATTTTTTAGTTAGGTTGTTTTACTATGGCTCTTTTATCTTAACATACATATTATAGTTCCTTGTTCAGATTGGGGTATAATGGTTCTCTAAAAAACATATCTATATTTTATGACTTATGATGTCAAACTAAGGCTATATTCTCTTATTTTTTCAACTATTATGATGAAATATTGGGGTCCTATCATACTAACACTATCAAAGATTGTGATGTCAGATTATGGGTATATGATCCCAAATGAATTTTAATGTCTTTATTATCAGGGTTATTCTATAATAATTGTGGGATAATTTTTTTGATTAGTGAATTCACATTTCCTAATAAATGTACATTACCCTATTTAAGTTAATGTGTTAAACTCCCAGCTTGATCAGAACTACTTTTTGTGGTATAAGACCTTATATAAATTGATTTATTAAAAGGTGGATTAATATCTTTTTAAAATGTGAAGATGATTTTCCATGGTTTCTCTTTATTTCTCCTTTACTAACCATCATTCATTATTGTTCATAATAGTTCTTTATTTAGATACAGGTGGTGGTGGCCCACTGAATTATACTAACAACCTTCTCATGCCATCAGGACACTTAGGAATACTATAATATGTTATATGTTTTATATTATGGTTACTGGATTATGATCTATTGTTTGGTTTATTCATGGGATGATGGGTTGGTTCATAGAAGTTTTGTAGTATATTGTGGATAAGTTTTTTGATTAGTTTTTTTGGTATTTTTGGTCTGGGAAATTTTTAATGTTGTTGTGTGACATGAAGCGTATTCCTCGTATTGTTATAGCATGTGCTACATGGATACTTATCAGATGCTTTTATAGGTTTTCCATTTATTATTTCTGATTTGTTCATTTATCTGTTGATATTATTTCTTCTATGGTATTAATATAATAAATATGTATTGTAGCCCATAAAAATAAATATCAACCCCCACATATAGTTACAAGACATTGGCATACAAGGAGGTTTACTGGAGTTCATGTGGTGACCTATCTGAAGGCATATCTAATAGTTGATACTGGGTCGAGGAGTTAATATTTTGTATTATTAGTGGTTTCTTTTTTCATTTCTATTTTTTCTGTTAAGTTAAGAGGAACAGATCTTGTTGGGGAATAGTATGGATCTATTTACCGGTTTGCATCATCTACATGTTATAGGGTAGTCCCAATCTACTATGGGGGGAATTGATATTTTGTTTAGTTATTTTATGTTCAGTTCATAATTTCATTTTATCATTATTATTTTAAGTAATATATTTAATGATGTTTTATCTCTTATTTTTTTATGGTACGGGAGGGGGTGTGGGTTTATACATCCTTATATTCACAGGGGATTAACATTTCATCCTTATGTTTCTTATGATTAATAGTGTTTTTGTAACACCCGAGACATTTATGAGAAATATTTTTTTTATAAATCATAAAAGGAATCTTTCACTACACACAACACTAGCTTGGCTTGCTTTACACGCAATCGCGACCTTCCTCGATAGCTTGCGTCGTACGCAATACCGAGTTTCAGTAAACAATGATATGCTATTAAAATATTATTAAAAATAGGCGTTATGAATAGCAATAACCACTTTTTTAAATTTTATAAATTTTATTTTTCAAAATGGACTTCATTTTTGGATTCGGAATATCAAAATTATCCTAGGGTGAAATTTTGGTATTTTTCTGAAAGCTTTCAATTTTTGATGAATTGTGAAACCACTAAGTGGTAGTTAAAAAACTGAATTTTTCATAAAACATAATTTTACCACTTCTGTTAGTGGAATTTCAAAAATCCGAGAGACAAGGTTGATGTCAGTAAGTAAAAAGTTATTCAATGAGATGAAAATAATTTTTGGTGAATAGAAACTTTTTACTTTTATTTACCACGGTTAAAAGTAAATAGGGTAATTAAGGGTACAAATGATATTATTACTACCCTAAAACATGCCCTAATTCTATTGGATAAGTGTAATTCAAACAAAAACAAACTTAGGAATAATATATGACCATTTAGGCCCGCTTGTATTAGATTTGGACATTTATTATTAATTTATTTAAGGAAAGGTTAAAATAGTTAAAATCAAAGTTTAATAAGTAAATTATTTTTAATATAAGGTTATATATAAGATAAATTCGACTATAAAAATTCATTATAAATCTAATACTATTTATTACATAATGGTATTTTATTTGTAATTTTTAGACATTATATAATTTAATTTATTTATGACACAAAAATGATTGAGTAATTATCTTATTAATGAAATATTGACATAAGTGATGTTATAAATACCCAAATAAATGTAATTTGAGACTTTTTATGAATTAAACTAATTTTATAGGTTAATATGACATGTTATTATTTATATAATTTACTTTTTTAGAACAAATAATTTTGATATGATTTTCACAAAAATCAATTACTAAATAGTGTCAAAATTGACATAAAATAGTTTTTAAAACAAATATTATATTATTAATTGTTATTTTATTCCTAAAAATCTAAGGATCAGAAAAATGACATAGATAAAGTTATATATATTAATAATAATAAACTTGGGGTTCTTTTGGATTTTTATAGTAATTTTATTAACCTTATAGTTTAAGAACACAAGAAGACGCGGTAAAAGTAAAATTATTTAACTTAATGTTAAATCCAAATGATAAGGTCAAAATAGGAACCTAAACTTTTCTAAATTCTATTGGATGGGATTATTTCGACCCATACCCACCTTATCTTATAAATAAATCAATTTGGAGCTATTTAAAATCTAATTTGGCTTTATAATAAAATAATATTTTTAGTTATTCCAAAGGTGCCCCTCTCCTCCCTTATAAAAGGGCACCTACTCCCTCTCTTTCTCACACCACTTTGAGCCCTCAAGCTCTTCCAAACATTGCCACTTTCTCCTCTCTACTTCCCTAGAGATATACTATAGGTCCTGGTCTTCTTCAATGACAAATTTTATTTCCCTTAAAGGAGGTCTCAAAGAAGCACTTCAAAGAAGAGGTAATGTCCGTTACCGATTCTTTCATCTTTATTTCTTATTCCACTTCTTCTTCTTTAGTTGTTTCATTATAAAGTAATAATATCAGTGTCACTAATATACTGATATGTTATTATAAGTATGAAACAACCCTATTTCACCATCTATCCATCCTACGGAAAATGAAATCACTGTGCGTGCGTACGTACGGAATACCGTCTCCACGCCGTGGTGTAATCTATTTTCCACCACCACATTACTTGGATGGGTATAATGGTGTAAATAATGAATATATATGATTATTATAAATTTATATTGATTATTAAATAGTATACTTACACTCCAATACAATTCCATGTTCATGGGAACGATATCATCACTCGTGCGTACGTACGGAATACCGTCTCCACGATGTAATGAGACTCGTTCTACATGATATTCATTGCATAATGATTATATATATGAATTTAATGAATTAATATGATATATATTACATTAATAACATTCTGGAAATGAGGTATCTATAACCTAAAGAGAAGAATAAGAATTTATTCGACAAAACATGCATAAGAACAAAAAGTAATAAATACCCGAATAACAAGTTGTAATGAAATATTACTAAAAAGAAGCTAAGAATATGACCATATGTGATATGATAACAATGAGTATGATAATGTAATAAGTCAATAACATTATTTAAATCATTATACAGGAGGTTCAGATACGTACAACGGATATCGGACCTAAGGTAAGGGAAATATCACAATCTCGTTTTTATCCGAGATTGTTTATACTTTGGCATTTACTGGGGTGTATTTTATCATCCACATCTATTTTTCCTCAATATGTAATATTATATCCATTCACCTACAACTTTTTATATCCTATTTTACCCTTTGGTTAGTTTTTAGTAAAATATATGAAAGGAATCTTTTGTCGTTTTTCGTACGAGGTACTTTTTTACTTTTCCTACAAAAGTACGAGAAGAATGTTTTTTTTAACTTATACGACATGAATGGATTTTTAAAAAATTATTTCCAACAATCTCCCTTTAAAAGTTTTCAAGTTTATTTTTAATCAACTTCTTTTAGTTTAAAATTGTATGGCATGTTAAGAAAGGAAAAATGTTTTTCAAATAGAAAGGATATTTTTCTCAAGAATGGAGTTCAAGTGTTTTATCAAAATTATTTTCCATCTAAGAAAATACAGGGATCTGATTCTATCCCTATCATTACATTGATTTGATTATGTTGTGATGGAATTATTTTTATGAATTCATTTATCTTATATGAATTGTTTTATGATGTAACGATGTTTAAGAATTCCATTTTTATTACATGGGATATGAAATGATGTATGATTTATGATTTTTGTGGCACACATAAGAATGGTTTCATTATGAGATTGGTGGGACCTATATCGCTCTCCAATGCATTGGGTAAATATTTTATATCTCATGAGATAGACATGGCTGGAACGGTAGGTTAAACCAATTCAATGAAACAGGAATGAAACAAGGAGTGAACTTGGTTCAGAAATGGACTTTGTCCCCTAAGATAGTCTTGGAAATGAGTCTTGACTAATAAGAAATGATTCTATATGATTATGTGAGTATGCCACAAAGTTTCATGTTTTACGTTATGATTATTGGGATTACATTTCACTACTATGATTTATCCCATGTTATGAAATTATGATTTCTTTTGGAGGTTAAGATTTCCAATAGTTATGCTCTTATGTATATTATGTGATTGATATTTCTTTTTTTTTTACCCTTACTGATCATTTGAGCTCACCCTTTTGTATGTTTTATTTCCCCAGGTCAGGAAGAAGGTTATTATGTAGAATATTCCAAATGGGACTCTAGATATGATGAAATAAATTGGAGGCAAAGTAGATGCTTTAGGAACCAGTTGTTTATGCTTTCCAGTTTCTAAAGACACTATACATATATGGTCCTTTCATGGTTTGGTTATATGTTGTAATAAGTGTGATTCAATTTTGAAGTAATAACAATGTATGTAAAGTATGGGTTGTTATAGTTGGTATCAGAGGAAAGGTATAGTCAACCATTAGAAACTAGGATATGAAAGCCTTAGTAAGAACCCTAAGGATAATTCTAAGCATAGAACACAATATTAGTGTTTTAGAAATGACGATGAATAACCTAGGATAAGACCTTAATTGTGAAATTTTATTCTTGATTATGTGGTATTCCTATTATAATTAGGGTTTCTCACACTATTATTCTTGGTTTTAGTCAATGGCTGGAACCCGAAGGAACCGTGTTAATGCGGAATGCGACGGGAAATGAAATGATTTTCCCCCTGAGCAACCAAACGTTATGGGAGATGGAATGAAAAATATTGTAGCCATGCTCACACAACTTTCTCAAGCTATGAATCATGCAGGACTTCCAAACGAGCAAAGGAAGGAGAAACATTCTGTTGAATCCTTCATGAGACAGCTTCCACCTTCATTCAGCGGGTCTACTGATCCATTATTGCTGAACAATGGATCAGTACTACTGAAAAGATATTTTCAGTTCTTCAATGTTCTGAACATGATAAAGTCATCCTCACAGTGTATCGTTTGGAAGGAGATGTTGATCAATGGTGGAATCATATTAAGAATACGAGGTAAAGGGTTGAAATTGAGTCCATGGAACGGGACGAGTTCGAGAACTTATTTTTCATTAATTACTTCCCTCGTATTCTCCAAACAAAGATGGTGAAAGAGTTTCTTGAAATGAAGCAAAAGGGTGATGAATCTGTTGGAACTTATGAAGAAAAATTTACAAGACTTTCAAGGTACACTTCTGGTATTATTATCCAACCCGATAGTAAGATCGATCGATTCATTAGTGGCTTAAAACCAAGTCATCGAAGGGCGTTATCCATAAGGGACTTCAATAGCTATGAGGAAATTGTTCGATGTGCTCTCAAAGTAAAGATGGAGATTGGAGTAACCCATTAGTCATATGGGATTGATAAGAAGAGGAAAATGGAATTCAAAGGAAAATATAAATGGCACACTGAAAAGAAGATGAGCTTTCCCTTATGCTCAAAGTGTGGAATAAAACATGGAGGGAGTTGTCTTAAAGGGACAAGTAACTGTTTCAAATGTGGAAAGTAAGGTCATCGGGCATTTGAATGCCGCAATGATGGGAAGAAGATGTCTAATGATGAAAAAAAAACAAGGGATACACAGAATGACCCTACTACACTTAAATGTTTCAAGTGCAAGGATATGGGGCATTATGCCAATCAATGCCCAAATCCAAGGGTTGATGATGATGGACGACGTCAATAAACCCTTAAGGCTAATGAAAAAGGAAATTCACATGCAATTTCTATCAGCGATGTGGAGTACGATACCGATGTGGTGAAAGGTACATTTACCATCCACTCTAAAGTAGCAAATGTTTTATTTGATTCCGGATCCACCCACTCCTTTATTTCTGAAGAATTTTCTAAGGATATCACCGTATTACCTCAACAGTTAGATGTTGAGTTAGCTGTGACAACCCCTAATGGCACAATAGTCGCATCAAAGGTTTATAATTCTTCTCCGATTGATGTTTGTGGGAAAGTGCTTTTTGCAAATCTTGTGATCCTTCTAATAGTGTAATTTGATGTGATTCTTGGCATGGATTTTCGTTCTCTACATTGAGCTCATATCAATTGCCAAAGAAGGGAAGTCACATTTCATATTCCAGATCAATCTACGATCGTCTATCGATGTAAGGATGAACATAACCTTCTAGTGGAAATTTCTTCCATTTTATGGGTATTGATTATACTAAATGAAGTTTATTTATCTCAAATGGTTGGTGAGAAAATCAAGATTAATAATATGTCCATTGTACGAGAGTTTGATGATGTCTTTGTGGAGGAATTACCGGGTCTTCCACCGAATCATGAAGTTGATTTTTCAATAGAACTTGTACAGGATGCTTTGCCTATTTCAAAGACACCTTATAGAATGGCCCCAATTGAGTTTCAAGAATTGAAGAAGCAACTTCAAGAGAATCTTGATAAGGGGTTCATATTCCCTAGTGCATCACCTTGGGGAGCACCAGTTTTGTTTGTTAAGAAGAAAGATAGATCAATGAGACTCTGCATTGATTATCGAGAACATAACAAGATCACTATCAAGTACAAATATCCTCTCCGGCACATTAATGACCTATTTGACCAACTACGCGAATCTCAACACTTTTCCAAGATTGATCTTCATTAAGGGTATCATCAATTAAGGGTCAAAATGGAGGATATACCAAATACGGCTTTTCATACAAGGTATGGACACTATGAATTTATATTTATTCCATTTGGTCTTACTAATACCCCTGCTATCTTCATGGATCTAATTAATAGAGTCTTTAGAGACTATCTTAACTAATTTGTGGTAGTCTTTATAGACGATATTTTTGTCTATTCAAAGAGAAAAGAAGAACATGAAGATCACTTGAGAATTATATTGAAAACCCTGAGAAAGAAAAATCTTTATTCCAAATTTACCAAGTGTGAATTTTGGCATCAAAAAGTTTCATTTTTGGGTCACATAATATCAAAAGAGGGGATATCTGTGGATCCAGCAAAAAAAGAGGTTATCGAAAGATGGTCGAGACCAACCACAGTAACTGAGATCTGAAGTTTTCTTGGTTTGGTGGGATATTATCGACGTTTCGTGAATGATTTTTCATGACTATCTAATACACTCACCAGGTTGACTCGGAAAGGAGTTATGTTTGTTTGTACGGAGGAATGTAAATAGATTTTCAAGGAGTTGAAAAGAAGGTTATCCAGTGCACCTATGCTCACACTTCCTTGTAGTGGAGAAAGGTTTGTGATCTATAGTGATGCATTCAAGAAGGGATTGAGGTGTGTTCTTATGCAAAACGATGTGGTGATAGCTTTTGTCTCATGATAGTTGAAAATCCATGAGAAAAATTACCCAACTCATGATTTGGAGATAGCTGCGGTAATCTTTTCATTAATGATTTGGAGGCATTATATTTATGGAGAAAGGTGTGACATTTAAACTGATCATAAAAGTTTAAAGTATATTTTCACTCAATGGGAGCTAAATATTTGCCAAAGAAGATGGTTGGAGCTGATTAAGGATTATGACTGCTCAATTTATTACCACCTTGGGAAAGAAAACAAGGTGGCAGATGCATTAAGTTGACAAGACCATGCAATTTTATCCATGATGAGGATTACAAAAGATCCAATATTTATGGATTTACAATGGATGGATCTTGGAATTATAATGGAAGGGTGAAAATCATATCTTTCTCAAATGAATGTTCAACCATCTATACATGTGACGATTAAAGAGGCATAGTAAGAAGATGTAGAGTTACGAAAGAAGGTGAGAAATGATCCTGAATTCAACCTTGATTGTGATGGGATAATAAAGTTCCGGAATCGGGTTTGTGTTCCTCCCATCCTCGAATTAAAGAAGGAGCTGCTGGATGAGGCTCATAGTTCTTCATTCTCTATTCATCCTGAAAGCACGAATATGTATTGGGATCTAATAGAGTACTTCTGATGGGATGGAATGAAAAGAGTTGTTGCTGAATATGTCTCTCAATTCTTGGTTTGTCAGCAAGTTAAAGCTGAGAGACAGAAGTCTAAGGGGATGTTACAACCATTACCCATACCTGAATGGTAATGGGAAAACACCATTATGGACTTTGTCACATGAATTCCTAAAACATCCAAAGGCAATAATGCTATCTGGGTCATAGTTGATCATCTTACAAAGTCTACACACTTCATTTCTATTACAGAGGATTTCTCTCTGGATCAGCTTGCGTGGATATATGTAAATTAAGTGGTAATATAGTATGGAGTACCACTATCTATTATATCCGATCGGGATCCGAGATTTACCTAGATGTTCTGGAAAAGTCTTCAGCATACTCTGGATACAGAGTTGAGTTTCAACACTGCTTATCATCCTCAAACAGACGGTCAGTCTGAGAGAACAATTCAATCTCTAGAAGATATGTTAAGCTCTTGCTCTATGGATTTCAAAGGTGGTTGGGATCAACACCTAACTTTGGTGGAATTTTCTTATAATAATAGCTTTTACTCCAGTATTCAGATGGCTCCTTGTGAAGCTTTCTATGGAAAGAAATGCAGGACTCCAACTTGTTGGGATGAAGTTGGGGAAAGAAAGCTATTAGGACCTGATCTCGTTGATGAAATTCCAGAAAAGGTCAGATCTATTCAACAACACATAATATTAGCTCAGAGTCGACAGAAAAGTTATGCCAACAACCGAAGAAAAGACCTAGAGTTTGAAGTGGGTGATAAAGTGTTCTTATGAATATCTCCCTGGAAGAGGGTCATGAGATTTGGAAAGAAGAGGAAGTTGAGCCCTAGATATATCGGTCCTTTCGAAATAATGGATCGTGTTGGGAAGGTAGATTACCGATTGATGCATCCACCGAATCTCTCTCAAGTTCATGATGTGTTCCATGTATCTATCCTGAGAAAGTACATACCTGATCCTTCACAAGTACTCCGCTCAGAAGTTGTACCGCTAGAGCAGGATCTTTCTTATGAAGAACAACCAATAGAGATTCTGGATCGTAGTGAAAAAGTCCTATGAAACAAGACCACTCGATTGGTGAACGTTTTATGGAGGAACCACCAATTAGAAGAAGCTACATGGGAGCTTGAGGATATGATGAGGGAGAGGTATCCTCATCTGTTTGATACAAATTGACGAATTTCAAGGGAGAAATTCATTTTAAGGGGGGTAGAATGTAACACCCGAGACTTTTATGAGAAATATTTTTGTTTTTATAAATCATAAAAGGAATATTTCACTACACACAACAGTACCTTGGCTTTCATTACACGCAATCGCGACCTTCCTCGATAGCTTGCGTCGTACGCAATACCGAGTTTCACTAAACAATGATATGCTATTAAAATATTATTAATAATAGCCGTTATGAATAGTAATAACAACTTTTTGAAATTTTATAAATTTTATTTTTCAAAATGGACTTGATTTTTGGATTCGGAATATCGAAATTATCCTAGGGTGAAATTTTGGTATTTTTCCGAAAACTTTCAATTTTTTAGGAATAGTGAAACCACTAAGTGGTAGTTAAAAAACTGATTTTTTCATAAAACATAATTTTACCGCTTCTGTTAGTGGAATTTCAAAAATCCGAGAGACACAGTTGATGTAAGTAAGTATAATGTGGTTCAATGAGATGAAAATAATTTTTAGTGAATAGTAAGATTTTACTTTTATTTACCACGGTTAAAAGTAAATAGGGCAATTAAGGGTAAAAATGATATTATTATTACCCTACCACATGTCCTAATTCTATTGGTTAAGAGTAATTAGACCAAAAACAAACTTTGGAATAAAATATGACCATTTAAGCCCACTTGGATTAGATTAGGACATTTATTATTAATTTATTTAAAGAAGGGTTAAAATAGTTAAAATCAAAGTTTAATAAGTAAATAATTTTTAATATAATACTTTTTATGAGATAAATTTGACTATAAAAATTAATTATAAATCTAAAAAGTGTTCCTACATAATGGTATTTTATTTTTAATTTTTAGACATTAAATAATTTATTTTATTTATTACACAAAGATGATGCAGTAATTATCTTATTAATGAAATATTGACATATTTGATGTTAAAAATACCCAAATAAATGTAATTTGAGACTTTTTAAAAATTACACAAATTTTATAGGTTAATATGACATGTTATTATGGATTTAATTAACATTGTTCGAAGTAATCATTCTATTCTGATTTTCAAAAAAGTCAATTACTAAATATTGTCAAAATTGACATTAAATAGTTTTTAAAATAAATATTATATTATTAATTGTTATTTTATTCCTAAAAATCTATGTTTCGGCCAAATTACTTATATAAGGTTATATATATTAATAATAAACAACTTGGGGTTCTTTTGGATTGATATAGTATGTTTATTAACCTTATAGTGTAAGAACACAAGAAGACACGGTAAATGTAAAATTATTTAACTTAATGTTAAATCTAAATGATAAGGTCAAAATAGGAACCTAAACATGTCTAAATTATATTGGATGAGAGGATTTAGAACCATAACCACCTTAGTTTCGAAATAAATCAATTTGGAGCTATTTAAAACTGAATCTGGCTTTGTAATAAAATAATATTTTTAGTTATTCCAAAGGTGCCCCTCTCCTCCCTTATAAAAGGGCACCTCCTCCCTCTCTTCCTCACACAACATTGATCCTTCAATCTCGGCCAAACCCTGCCACTTTCTCCTCTCCACGTCCATAGAGACATCCTAGAGGTCCTGGTCTTCTTCAAAGACCAATTTTAGTTCCCTAAAAGGAGGTCTCAAAGCAGCACTTCAAAGAAGAGGTAATGTCCGTTACCGATTCTTTCATCTTTATTTCTTCTTCCAATTCTTCTTCATTAGTCGTTTCATTATTAAGTAATAACATCAGTATCACTCATATACTGATATTTTATTATATGTATGAAACAACCATATTTAACCATCTATCCATCCTATGGAAAATGAAATCAACGCACGTGCGTACGTACGAAATACCGTCTCCACGCCGTGGTGTAATCTATTTTACACCACCACCTTACTTGGATGGGTATAATGGTGTAAATAATGACTATATATGATTATTTTAAAGTAATATTGATTCGGAAATAGTATACATACACTCCAATACAATTCCATGATCATGGGAATGATATCATCGCTCGTGCGTACATACGGAATACCGTCTCCACGATGTGATGCGACTCGTTCTACATGATCTTAATTGCATAATGTTCATATAAAATAATTGAATGAATTAATATGATATATATTACACTAATAAAATTCTGGAAATGATGTCTCTATAACCTAAAGAGAAGAATAAGAATTTATTCGACAAAACACGCATAAGAACAAAAAGTAATAAACACCCGAATAACAAGTTGTAATGAAATATGACTAATAAGAAGCTAAAAATATGACCATATGTGATATCATAACAATTAGTATGATTATAGAATAAGTCAATAACATTATTTAAATCATTATACAGGAGGTTCAGATACGTACAAAGCATATCAGACCTAAGGTAAGGGAAACATCAAAATCTCATTTTTATCCGAGATTGTTTATACTTTGGCATTTACTGGGGTGTATTTTATCATCCATATCAATGTTTCCTCAATATGTAATATTAATTCCATTCACCTACAATTTTTTAAATCCTATTTTACCATTCGGTGAGATTTTAGTAAAAGATATGAAAGGAATCTTTTGTCGTTTTTCGTACGAGGTACTTTTTTGACTTTTCCGACAAAAGTACGAGAAGATTGTTTTTTTAACTTATAAGGCATGAATGGATTTTTAAAACATTATTTACAAGAAGCTTACTTTAAAAGTTTTCAAGTTTATTTTTAATCAACTTCTTTTAGTTTAAAATTGTATGACCTGTTATGAATGGAAAAATGTTTTTGAAGTAGAGAGGATATTTTCCTCAAGAATGGAGTTCAAGTGTGTTATCAAAATTATTTTCCATCTAAGATAATATAGGTTTCTGATTCTATCCCTATCATTACATTGATTTTATTATGTTGTGATGGAATTATTTTTATGAATTCATTTATCTTATGTGAATTGTTTTATGATGTCACGATGTTTAAGAATTCCATTTTTATTACATGGGTTATGCAATGATGTATGATTTATGATTTTTGTGGGACACATAAGAATGGTTTCATTATGAGACGGTTGGGACCTATACCTCCCTCCAATTCATTGATTAAAGATTTTATGTCTAATGAGATAATCATGGCTGGAACGTCTGGTTAAACCGGTTCAGTGAAACAGGAGTGAAACGAGGAGTGAACTCGGTTCAAAAATGGACTTTGTCCACTAAGATAGTCTTGGAAATGAGTCTTGACTAATAAGAATGGATTCTCTATGATTATGTGTGTATGCCACAAAGTTTCTTGTTTTAAGTTATGATTATTGGGATTACATTTCACTACTATGATTTATCCCATGTTATGGAATTATGATTTCATTTGCAGGTTATGGTTTCCAAAAGTTATGCACTTATGTATATTGTGTAATTGATATTTCTTTTGTTTACCCTTACTGAGCATTTGAGGTCACCCTTTTGTATGTTTTATTTCCCCACGTCACGAAGAATGTTATTAAGTAGAGTATGCCAATAAGGGACTCTAGATATGATGAAATAAATGGGAGGCAAAGTAGATGCTTTATGAACCGGTTGTTTATGCTTTCCAGTTTCTAAATACACTATACCTATACAGTCCTTTCATGGTTTTGTTATATATTGTAATAATTGTGATTCAATTTTGAAGTAATAACAATGTATGTAAAGTATGGGTCGTTATAGTTTTGGGACTAAAATATTAGTAATGTGGTTCTTCGATCATGTTCTAAGAATGTTTATCTTTATTAAAAATGGATTTCATCGAATTATTTTGAGAAATGAATCTGAATAAAGATGGTATATTTTATTTTTGTGATACTAAAAAAGGTTTTTGACTGATAAAATGAATGGGTCTTGAAAACGGAATATATTTAAATGTGAACCCTTCTCTTTGAAATAGAAAATCATAAATAATAACTATAATTATGGATCATAAAGGGAAAGAGGAAATGGAAATCCATGGTGTTGTGTTTCAACCCTGTGTGGCTGGTTATGGAAAAGTGGGTTCCCTAGTTTGAGACATTGGGATTGAGATGTGGGGATTTGTTAGGTTTTTATGCATTGTAAAATTGGTTTTCTTGTAGTATCATCAGTAAGGATTTGTACATTGGATAATGATATGTTTTATAGAAATTTTATTGTGAAGACACTTGTGGGTCATGATCATTTAGATTGTATGTTGGACCTCAAGGATAGTACTTGGGTTGTGGAGATATGTGGGATTGGATTGTGTTTATTGTGTTAGGGAACCTAGAGGAGTTGTTTTCAGATAGTTATGATGTGTGTGTGGGGGGTTATCCTTGTTGTGAAATATATTGTAAATTTTATTAATATGTTATAAATACACCATATTTTTTGAATGGGGAAAGCACTACCAGCCATGAAAATTGAGTTTTTTGAGGTATGACATGTTTTGATTTGATGGAGAGCTAGTGAAATTGTTATATGTGACTCTATTATAAAGAGTTTATTTTGTTTGACTATAGATGATGTCCTATAAGAGGGTTTGTATGGGTTTCTATTTCATTTCAGTATATACGAAATAGGATTCTGTTTTGGGAATTGATAGTTGTTCAAATAGAGTGACGCCTTTTATTATTTTGGTCTAGAGGGAATGTAAACTTGATAATGGTTTTGGATTTGATACTTTAGTTGTGGTTATAGATCAAAAGTATTTTTCAAATCTTAGGAATCCTCATAGAATTTTCCCTGGAATTACATGTTCCTTAGAATGTGAAGAATGGGTTGTTGATTTAGTTTTGGAATTGATGTGTGGTTGGTTCCATCTAATTTAGAGAAATAAAAATTTTATGCTTCAGTTTCAATCTCATAGTTATATATTAATGCATGTGGATAGTTCTACAGTCTGTTTTGATGGTAAGGTTGATTAGAATTCCTATCATGATGGGGTAGAAAATTTTATAGTGGAATTGGGTTGAATTCATTTAGCATATATTACAATGGAGACAATGGCATGGATGGAAGGATTTTTTATAGAGGTGACACTCATAGTTGTGGGTTGTCATGTGATTGGAATTTTTTTAAACATTTGGGGTTTTTATGGTAATATTGATAATTCTTTGATTCCAATGAGCCTGATAAACTAGGTGGCATGGTTAATTATGTTTGTGGTAGTTTGACCAAGGTATGGTGATATAAATCTCATGTTATCTAGAGTCTAGTTCAATGTGGGCACACAATAATGTGGGATACATTGGGGGATCTCATGATTTATGGGTATGGAAATGTGATGGGAAAGCATAATCCCATTTTTTGGATGGTTGAATAGGAGGCCTTTGAAAAGAACCTATTGTTTTTGTGAAACCAATATGGGAAGTGTGGTTATATGAGCACTATTTTTTTTAATATTTTTGATGGAACATTTTTTTTGTATTGTGAATAGCCATTGTCATTCTGGAAGAACTCGAGTGGGGTAATGGTTGTAGTGATAAAGAGAATTTATTGTTCATGATTTCTCAGAATAGGTTGAAAAATTTTGTTGTCTTTTATTGGAAATCCAATTCAAGATATGGAGATTGAGTGATGATGAGTTATTGGCATAAAGTAATCCATATTCCTTCATAATGTTATGGTGTCCCCATGGTGGGACGTTACATCGGTGATGGATAATTTTTTGTCTTATTTTTTCAATGACATCTTATCTTACTTTTAAATAGTCATGATCATTGTCTATATGTTGACATTATACCTTGCCTACAAATAATGTTATGGGTATATTAATATCTCCATAAATGTGTTTTTTAGATATAGATCCTCTTCGGATTTATGATTCTATGGAATCATTTGTGGAGTTGGATGGAAATAATTACATGATCAACCATTTATTGGGTAGGTACTCATGATGGAACGAATGATGATGAATATCATGATTTCAATTCTAAGTAGCCTATAATAGGTATGGGTTGTTATATTAGTTTTCCAAGGAAATGATTTATGGCCAAATCCTTGTTGGGGGTTATATATTATTATCGTTGTGTAAACTATGGTGAGTACATTTTCGTGTTGAATGTATTGATAATAGCACTCTTAAATTGGGGAGTGGTGCATTAGATAGGGATCATTGGAGATGATAATATGGTATATGTGGTTTTATTGGAGGTGAAATGTGAATATGAGAGGCACATGTTTGGATTTCTTGATAAAGGCCCCATAGTCTGTCGATGTAGTGGTTGATCGATCCATGAATTGGATTTTAGATCATTTTTGTTCTAAATGAAATATGATATACGTATATCAGATTTGTTATTGGATGTGATAAGGCATGAAAAATGCTCAATGAAATCGATGTTTAGTGAAATAACTTCAATATTTGTTGATAATGGGACCATTTGGGTGTGTTTGGGTGATATAATAATGTATTTAATTGTAGTGGTTTCCAAGTCAAGTGATGTAGGGAGTGACAATAGTGAATATAGGTGTTCCAGGATCAGTTAGACAAGAGATTCTCAACATTTCAGAGAAAATGGAATGAATGTGGTGGGTGGTAATCCTGTGTTGGTAAATGTTTTGGAATGATAATTTTGACCCACATATGGAAGAATATATCGATGAAGAATCTATTCGAATTTTGTTGATATAGGGGAAGAATGTGTTCTTGTTATAAGAATGTTGATGGGTGTGAGGGACCACGAGGATTACCTGGAGAGAGTTATATTCCTTGAGAGTAGAGTTTTACAAAGATTAGCTTAATGAAACTAGCTTGAGTTTCGGTTGGTTGTATTATTCCTTAAGGGAGAAGGATCCATTAGGACGTTAATGGTGTTGAGACCACCAAAGTGGACGATATGAGTCTCTAGATAAACTATTTTGGAATGTTTTAACATTGTATGGTATAAGGAACCAAATTAGAACATTATACCCCAACTGATGTTTTATTATTTAATGGATAATATATGTCATAATAGAATAAAGGCATGGGAGTGGTCATATTTTTCTTAGTCGACATATGGATTTTTATGCAAGTACATTCTGGGTTTTCTCGATAGAACAAATAGATTCCAATTTTCGATGGGTTCCTTATGGATGTTGGGTGTGGTGAGTTTGGAAGAACATATAGTATGTTTGGTATGTTCTAGTTGACATTCTTGTAAATATTTTAAATGGTATAGGTTAAATCAATCAAGAGATAGTCGTGGTGAACTAAAGTTTCTTATAGGGAGAATAATGTTATGTAATTAGTAATTTTATAAAATGAATAGTGGTTCACATTGAATGTACATGGGTAAGGGTCATCACGCTGTAATGGTTTGGGTGATGGTTGTTGGATCATGTGTTGAACAGTTGAGTACATTAAAATAACGTTTAATCTTTGGTTATGCATTTATTGTCTGGATGGGGATAAGGGATATGGTCCATGAGTTATAGACTAACATAGGTCATTCATATCTGGTAGGTGACAATTGTTTCCTTCGTTTATTTAATTTGATGAAACTGTTATAATTTTTAGAACAGTGTGATATGATTCCATGTTATTTGGGCCAGGGTTTGGGATAGGAGAACACTTAAGGTGATCTGATGTTCTCTCCCAGGGTAGTGTAGTTTTTTTTTAAACCATTTTCACATTGGTTTAGAACTTTTTCCAAGATATTATATTGTTTTATATATTGGAATTGATTATTTTCATGTTGATGTATCCTTATAGTAGCATCAAGTTCATTATTTTTGGATATAGTGTGGGGAGATTTCATCGAGGGAGGATAGTTCCTTTTTTTGGGGGTGTTGTTGGAATGGTTATCCCCAAAAGGAAGTTATGTAAATGAATGATGATGTGTGGGATTTGGGTCCTGACCTTTTTTACATGGAGGAATGGTGATTCATGGAATTTTATGCATAAGGATGATCCTATATTAGGCGGCGAGTTTAGAATATCCTGATCATTTGTCGAGGAAAGTAATGGTTTAAATTTTGAATGAAATCACATTTTTTTGTTAATAAAATTATTCTAATTTTCCTGGAATGTTTTAATGGTGTTAGAAAGGTACAAATAATGGTAAATGAGGAAAAGGGGTCAAATTTATGTTTATAGAATGGTCAGTGCATTGTTAGTTGTAACTGTTTTCCTTAATAATGTATCTATTATAAATGTATGAACAGATATAGAAACAATATGGAATACATCCAAAATACTATTCAACAAATCCCCCTTGTGCAGTGGTCAGTGCATGACCAATGTGTGAGGTTTCAAAATGTGAATATGGCCATCTGGACCATGTCACCTACTTCCCTCTCAAGTATATAGAGATTCACGATTAGTGCACAACTTGGCCAACTATGTTCCCAAACCATGTGCCAAAAAAATATGAAAATTCAATGTTTCCTTCTAGGAATAAAAATTTATTCCCAAAATTCCTCACCCCCATTATACACCCACCATCTTGGGTGATAAACTAGAATCATCATCCTCATCCATGGGTTATTCTCTTTTTTTGGCATTTGTAATGATTTTTATTGAGAATTTAATATTCTGGTAACTCTTCAATTCTATTTTCCATTATTTTAATGAATTGGATTTCTAGGTTTATTCCACTCCCTTAGAATCTATATAACCATATTTATAATTGTTTTTTCATTATAGTGTATGAGGTCAGGTTGCTTTTTATCAAGGGATGTAGTGGGGAATGTAATCGTATGACTCCATGACATTGGTGGTCTATAAGCTTTTTCACATGGTCATGAGGATTTATTTGTGATGTTGGTGGTTTTTATGGTTTTTTTGTGCTACGTTTTAATGTATATGACTGAGGAATTTAATTTGAACTTTTTTTTGTGAGACCATTCATATATCCATTTGATTCAATCAATTATATGTTACTAAAGCTAGGGAATTCCATGGGGATCACTAATCCAATAAATTTGGGGGAATTAATTGTTAAATGTTGACATAGGAAAATTAGTGGAATGAATGATTGGGAACTGGTAAAAAGAAAATTCACTCAATTAAGTGGGTAATTGAGATATTTATGTGAATATTTTTGTGAACTTCTAAAGTGTATTTTGAAAATTTATTAATTACGTATGTTTGTATTTTTCCCTTTGTATTAATTTGAATGAATGAAAATGATAATTTAAAAAACTGGGTAATATTTAAAACAGGGTTGTTGAAATATTTGTTTTAGTAAAAGTGCATTTCATTATGAGATTCCAAATCAAGATTTAAAATGGTAGTGTAGTCCCTTCTTATTTAAAATCCTTAATGATTCTATTAAATGGTTCTAAATGGATATGAAATCATTTTTTAATATTTATAATTTTCATGTAGGAAGATCCATGGTATAATGGGTGGATTCAATATGATTTTAAATGAGTATATTGATTTCTGTTTTATCATCTATTGAGAAATGACATTTATGATTATTATTTCATAGTTTTAAATTTGATATATGAACAGATACAGTGTAATTTGAATGATTTCATTGAGATAAGAAATGTAAATAAAAAACTTGGTAATAGGTTATGTTTTTAAAAAAGATAATGAGTTAAATGATTTATGTTTTTTAATAGATATATCTGATAAAGGCATTATTAAAACATGTGCACATGGCTTAGATGTAAGCTATATTAGTGATGGTATTGGATAGAGGATCTACTCTGACATGTTGGGAATGACTGATTCTCTAGGCCTCATAGATATATTTTTGAGTTAGGGTGTCATACTAAAGATATATTCAGTTAAAATATGGAATGTGGTTCTTTTTTTTGGTTTGGGAAAGAATGGTACTTTAAGACCCATAATCATACATAGGATGTTTTTTGAGGCTCTATTTTGTATGGTCTCTATGATTATGATATTAGACTGTGGATTTATGATCCTATGGATGGCATGGTTTAGGATGTCGGACTGCGGATCTATGAAGATAAATGAATGGAAAATTATTTATATTGAATCGATTCTCTAAGGTATGAAGATAAATTGATTGATGATTTAATTCACCTTCATGACTAAAAAATTGTCTCATATTTTATGATGTGGAATAATCCACTACTAATACAACAACTAATTAGTGGGTTGGATGCCCTGACGGAACTTGATGTATGAAACAGTTTGATTAATAACATGTTAAAATGTGAAGTATTTCACCTTATTTCATTGTTTACATAACTCACCTTGTGGTGCCGACATTCATAATTACATGGAATGCTTATAGATTTATAATCTATTTGTGGTCACCTAACGAGTTGTACTCACACTCTGTTAGGGCCACCATGGAACTTGGGTACCTAATAAATGCTACATGGGTACTGGTATAGGTTTAAGACATTGACCAAATGTTTGTTTTTTAATGGTATGATGAGATTAAGCATTGGAGTTATTGAATGGGTTGGGACTTTGGTAATTGTTTATGATCTTTTTGTTTTTCTAGATTTGGACATTTTTTTATTCAATTCTAACATGTAGTGTATTCATCATATTTTTATAAAATGTATTACATTAGTACTTATTATCTTCAGTGGTATGTATTAAATTTAGAATTAACATCGATTATTTTTCCAATTGAAATTATTTATTATATGGTATTACTATTCTAATCATGTATAGTATCAAAAACATATCACATTAAACTTGTGGCATTACCCAACATCCTCTTGATAATAGGAAGGTTTACCTGAGGTAATGTGATGACCACAATTAGGGAGCCAGTTATGTTGGATTCTATGTAGGGGTGATAAAAAGTGGTATCAAACATGGTGTCTCTTATTCATACTATTTGAGAATGGTAAACACGATCTAATGATCCTTGAAGAGCATTGTAATGTTCTAGTGTCTAGGTTATTGAATCCCAACATATGGGGGGGGTGTAGATTCCATGGGTTGTGATTGAGGTTACCTCTAGGGATATTTGGATTGGTTGACTTTTATACCATTAATGGGGAATTTGGATGTAATTTTATTGATTTAAAAATGTTTTATCTATGTTCCAAGGCTGGAAAGAGACAGTGTGTGGGTTCAAGCATCATTCATGGAACATAGGATTGAATGGTCATCTGTATGGATCCAGTGATTGATGGTTATTTGGGAAACACATGTTAGTAATTTACATTTCTTCTTTTGGTTTATGCCTATTAATCATTCATTGAAATAATTAATAATTCAATTTTTTTTAAATATGAATTGTAATAATGTTGTCATATTTTTGGAAATTTTGGTATAAAAATTATCTATGAAATTGTTAATCCTTGGGTCTTGAAAATGGAAGTAATGTGAATTTTAAACCATTGGTTTTAGATGGTAATTATTAATTAATACGGAAATGATGGAAACTCTTTAGAAACTGGAAATGGTTTTCCCTGGTGGTGTATTTTAACCATCTGTGTCAGTGGTTTGGGGAATGTGATATCCTAAGATTAAGACATTGGTTTTTGGTAGTGTGGATATATTGGGTTTTGATTTTTGGAAAATGTGATGTGATTATCCTACCCTTGGAAAGGGTTTCACCGTTTGTTCATGAGATGTTGACTGGAAATGTAAGTGTTGTAAAACTTGTGGGTCATAATTTTACAGGTTGTATGTTGGACCATAAAGACGGTACCCCGATTATGGGGGACTTTGTTGGATGTCATTGGGAATGTTTTTTGGTGTACATTATATTTGGATTTTGGTTCATATTGTTTATGGGTGTGTGAGTATCATTAGTGTGGAACTAATAGTTATTAGATTCCAAGTGGAGTTAGATGTAGTGTGTTTAAAATGGTGCAATGGACTTCCTCCCATGAGAAGTGACTCTTTTTTTGGTTTGACATGTATGGATTAGAGGGAGAGACAATTAACTAGGTAGTAGTGTATCCAATCTAGGGAGTTTATTTTGTTTTAATTTTGATAGTGTCCTATAAGAGGGGATGGTAAGGTACAATTTGTTTTTTTGTATAATACATTGGTGTAAATTTTTTCCCTTGACTGTTGCACACATAGAGTGGAGTATTGCTCGATTTTCACTTATCGTGGTAAGAGGGGAGTTATTTTTTTGAATATGATACTTGATTTATGGCTACGTGAGGATTGTCTTAGGTGATTAACTGTATCCTCCAAGTAGTATATTCCTACATTTCAAGTCCCCCAGAACATTAAGCATGAGTGGTCTCTTCATATGTATAATCTATGAATGGTTGGTTCCACCTAATTCAAAAAAAGTATATCATTATTCATTGGATTCATTCATGGAGTGATATCAGAGATCTTTTGGTTTGTTTTAAGGTCAGTTTTGATGGGTAGGATCATTATAGTGTTTGGCCTTACAATGTATACATTGGATGATAGAGTAATCAATTTGATTTTTTATTAGCATACACGTCATGGGTAAACAATGAATGGACTGAATATTTTGTTATGAATGTGATACCTAAGGTATTTTGTTCACAAGTATGGTCCAATTGTATAATTGAATGGGTTTTAGGATGAGAACACTGTGAATTGAATTATTTCAATGTGGAAAACACACTAGGATTCATGGTTGGTTGGGTAAGTGGGTGTTGGTCTAAGCCATAGTGATGCACAACTTGGGTGATTTATGGTTAGGTTCGATGTGTGGTAGTAAGTATGTGTTATACCCTGAGGGATGTTAAGTATTCCTGGTGTGGGGATATGCAGGGAAGGAATAATGTCGTATGGGGATGAGTGAATAGGTTTCTTTGAATGACCACAATTTTTTTTTGTGAAACCCATGTTGGAATGATTGTTATGCGAGATATCATTTTATTTTTTATCAGTGTGATGGACCATTGTTTTTTTATTTTGAATAACTATAGTCATTCTGAAAAAACATGAGTGGGGTAATGGTAGTATTTACGAAGGTATTATTGGTACATGACAACATGGAATTCATGAAGCAATGTTGAGTTTTTTTTGTAAATAAAATTTTAGTTGTAGTGATTGAGTGTTGATGAGAGGTTTGGGGGAAGTAGATATAGATTCCTTGAGTATTTTAATGTGTCTATCTAGTGGGAGGAGACATTAGTGATGGAATGTTTTTGGTGGAATTATTCAATGTCTTATTGGTGTAAAATAAGAGAGTGATGATCATTTTAAATGTCATGAAATCATTCCTGATAGTATAAGGGTCCTTCGGAATTTCATATATATACCTAAATGTGTATGGATTGGATATGGATCCTCATTGGGGTTACACACATAGACATGAACGTATTAATCCATATGTAATGAAATAAAATATGGAACATTTATGGGATAGGTCATCAGAATGGACTGAATGTCGATGAATATCTTGATTTTCATTCTCATAATCCATGAATAGGTTGGGGTGATGATGTTTTTTCTTCTGTGAAAGGATATATTGACATGTACAACTTGTGGGGTTCATCTTTTGGTCAAATCACAAACTATGGTGGGTGAAATTTTAGGAGGAAGGCAGTTATAATAACACTCTTAATGTAGGGATTTTACTATTAGTTATGGATGTGTAGGGATTATTATGGAGTGGATGTGGTTGAATTGGTGATCCAATTTGAAATACATGAGTTAAATGTTTGTATTTCAAGGTGATGGATCAAGGGGCCTTCGATGTGATGGTTGATCGATATTGAAATTGATTTTGTGGTCTAGAATGATATAAAAGATATATAAAATTATTATCATCGAGTCATTGATGAACATGATTATGCATGAGATCAGCTCATAAAAATGGTGGTTCGGTACTCGAAACACATCATACGTCGATCATGGGAACATTTACGTGGGTTTGGGTGACCATGGGATGATTTTAAGTGTAATTTAATCCTTTAATGGGATGTGGCGGTGTTCCAACTGTGAAGGTAGGTGTTCTAGGATGGGTTGGCCATGATCATATCTATTTGGCTAGAAAAAAGGTATGAATGTGGGGTGTGGTAAACTACCTTCATAGGATGTTTTTTTTAATGATAAGATTATTTTGAAATTTTATGTGGGTTTTAAGGAAGAACCTATTCATATTTTTTCGATATAAGAACGAGATTTTTTATTATGATATTAATCTTGATGGGTGTAGTGGAGCAAGAGGATGACCTGGAGAGTGGTATATGTCATGACTGTGTGTAGGTTAACTAGGATTTTCAGAATGATAATACAATGTATGTATATTGGTGTTCATATTTATTTAGAAGAATGATCTATAAATAGGATAACTGGAATACCCCTAGAAGAAGATGGTAGATTCGATACATGATAATTAGGGATGGTTTAACATGGTATTGTATGGGAAATATAATTTCTATGTTATAATACCCCTCCATTTTTATTTGTAACTAAAGGTTCTTTTTTGAAATTCTGATGAAATTATGAGATGTGGAGATGTTCATATTCCAAATATGGATGATGTATGAATGTATATTTGAGGTTCTTTCTATGGCATGACATGATGCCAATATTGGATTGCATATTGTGCATATTGACTGAGGTGATTTTTCAAACATGTTAGGTAATATGTGGATGTTTTATTTGAAGATATTCTAGTATTTTTCAATGATACAGGTACCAACCTTTAGAAGACAGTTGTGGGGACTCATGTTTATGTATAGGATAACTATAATGTGTGATTTTTTAGTTGATAACATGACTAATTTTTTGTGATTCATGTACTAGGGTAAGAGTGATCATGTTGTTATTGTAATGCTAATTGGTGGTGGCCTATGTTTTGACTGATTGAGTACCATGAATGGAAGGTTATTCTTCAGTTGTGCATTAGATGTCATATTTTGGAGTGAGGTTGTGGGCCTTGATGTCTATACTAATGTTTTTCATCAAAATATGGTTGGAAAACCTCAATTTACTTATGTAATTATGATATTTTATTACCAGTGATTTTTTGGTAATTAGGATAGAGAGAACCAAATGATTTGGCCCACATATTTTATAGTGTATGAGACAAAAGTTGTTCTGATTTGATCTCCCTGGGAAGTGAATTTCATTTTGGGCTCCCTTTTGTGATGGTTTACTGATGTAACCTATAAATTTTTATTTTTTTAGATATTACTAATTATTAATTTGGCATTCATGAGTCTTTTGACGAGCATCATGTTCATTCCTACAGATCAGGGTGGGGGAAATTTTATTTTGGGGTGGGACTATTTCATTTTATTTGTGTAGCGACGACATGGATGACTTCAAGAGGAAAATTAGGAAATGGATATTGATTGGTGGGCCACATTTCCTGAATATTAACCTTTATGGCTCAGAGATTATTTTTAACTAATTCTTAAGGATGATCCATTATAGGATGGGGAGTTTTCATGATCCCTTCCATTCGTGGAGGTACACCTTAGATTAATGATTGGATAATATACATTTATTTTGGTTTATGAAATGGTTATTATGTTTATGGGACATTTTAAGGGTGTTTTGGGGGTTCTAGGAATAATAATGAAGGAAAAGTAATCAATATGTGCTAAAATTGCTATTGGTATATAGTTTTTATATAAATCATGCATCCGACAGAAGGGCGTGATTGGTTAATGAATCATCACAATACACCTCTTAAGGACCATGTTTCCATAAGACCTTGAAATGTAGAGAAGTTACAACCAAAACAAGGTTTTCCAAACCCAATGAATGACTTGGCATACCTGTGGCATAGTTACCTTTCAGATAGTGGGGGTGCATTTTTGGAACATAGTTTTGAAAAATGTGTGAAAAAAATGTGTCATATAAAAAGTAGGGAATTTATATTTTCCCTTTGGGTATTAAATATTTCTTCCAATAATATCACCCCCCATAAAACCCCATCTATGTTGGGTGATGAACTATAATCCACTATATAATACATGGGTTGATTCTCCTTCTATTCCTAGAGGTTTTATGTTTCTTTTAGTCAAATTTAGCCTCTGAAAAATAATTCAAAAAAAAATTCAATTAACATAGAATAGTTTTTTTGGGTTGATTCAATTCCTTCCATAGCATGAAACATTTTTTTCAATTTTATTATATATTATAGTGTTTATGGTTGGGTTGGTTTAATAAAAAATTATCTTTGGGAATGTAAACATCCAAAATCATGAGGTAGGTGGCATACAATCAGTTTACCATAATCATTATGGATTATATATGAGTGTGGTTGTGTCTTTGTACTTATTTAGTGTATTCAAATTTCATGGACTAAGAAATGTTATTTGGCTCTTCGGTTGAGGTCAGATACCCTTCATAGGACCCTTCTGGACATTCAATGATGTGATACCAAACCAAGTGCTACCCATGGGGTTGTCAAAAACAAATGTAAATGGTGAAATCGATTAATAATTTTACGAGTTAACAGAATTATGGGAGTGTATGGGAAAAAGATGGTACTTATCTAATGGTCTATTCTAAGATGTAATTGATATTATTTTTGTATTTTTGTTTGTAAATATCTAATGAAGATATAAAAAATGGATAAATGTGGTGTTTTTTATTTTTATCTCATTATAGTTTTGAAAGAAAGACAATATTCTTTGAAAAAGTTGGTAATGTTTTAAAAGGATGTATGGACCTCAATGTGTTCTGAAAATTTTTTATTAATGGGATCTTAATTGTTGATTTGAAATGGGTATGGGGTAACTTTTTGTGAAATTTCATATTGATTGTTTTAATTGTATGGATGTTGAAATTAAATCCTTGGGGAATGATTTAATTATTCTAGGAGGAGGACCCATATATTAATGTGTGGATTTAATATAAATATAAATGAGTAGATTAATCTGTGTGTTTTCATGTATTATTAAATGAAATTTATATTTATTATTTCATGGTTTTTAATATTACATAATTGGATAATTTGGAATAAAGTGATTTTTTTTAATGGGAATATGATCTTAAATGGTAAATGGTTTAATGGGTTATAGGAAGAAAATGGTAAATTTGTTAAATTACTTATTATTTTTAAATGATATATGTGATAATAATATTAAATAAGAATGTGTACATCCCTTATATGTAAGTTGAATGAGCGGGGAATGGGTGTGAGGATCTACTCCAATGGGTTAGGAAAGACCGATTATCTTCTCCCTACCAATGTATTGTTGAGTTGGGGTTTCATAATGATGATTTATACTACTAAGAGATGGATTGATGTTCCTTATTTGGTTTGCACAAGAATGATGCTATAATACCCTATTTAAGACTTCTAATGTCAAACTAAGGATATATGAATCGTAGGATACAAGGAATAGAGTGTTTGAATAAGGCCCTATGGTCCTAAGGATTTCATTGTTTTGGATTTCAGACGAAGGAACTATGGTCCCAGATGAATGGGGATTTCTAGATTCTAGAATTAATGGTATGATGTATGATGACCACTTGATGGATATGTGAATTCCACTTTGTGACTAATTTTATTCCCTCATGTAATGTTATAACGAAAACATCCATCATGAATGGAACTAACTTGTGGTTTGGATGACCCAAAGGTATATAAAGGATAAAATGGTGGACTAATAACAAGTTAAAATGTGAAGAATGTTTTAATTATTTATTTTATTAATTTAATATAGAATTTCTAGATTAGACTATTAAACAGATTGTTTATTTCATTATACATTGTTTTTGGTTTCCCATTTAATTTTACTCATACCCTTCTTGATCTTTCATGGCCCTTTGGTTCCAAAAAATATGATACTTTTTCTCTTTTATTGTTCTAGAAGGAGTCATAGTGTTTGGTTTGGTCATTGTATGATGGGTTTGATCATGGGAAGTCACCATCATGATGGGGTTTGGGTAAATTCTTAGCATCATTTGTTAGTTTTGGTGTTTTACATTATTTTTATGACTTCCTGAAATGAAGTATAATAATCATGTTGTTATAGAATGTTCTACTTGGATACATAATCTCATTTGTGTTATCATATCCATTTTGTGTTTATATTAGTTAATTTATCTATTGTTATTATTTCATCCATGTTATTTCACAAATAATTGGTTATACTCTCCCAAATAGATATCTATTTAACAACACTATTACTCAGTTGCCACTACAAAATGGAAGGCGCAATTGGGGTCATGTTGAAACCAATCTTAGATAACTAGTTATATTGCCTACTCAGTCAGAGATTTAGAAAGATGAATCAGAGGTGGTGTCTTTGTATTAATATTTGGGCATGGTAGACATGACAATGGGATCATGTCGGATCATGGTAACGAGCACATGGTTGGGTGTTTGCATCCCCATGCATGAGGGAAAACCCAGTCTTACATGGATACAATTCATTTTACCATTGGTTATATTATAGTTCGTTAATATTTCAACCATTAATGCAGCATTTAGATGTCGTGTTATTAATTTAATGAGGTTCTATCTATTTCCCCATTTTGTAAAGCGAGGTTTTTGTAGGTTCAGGAAACATGATATCCACCAAATATTGGTAGGTCATACATCTATGTCATGTGTTTTATAGTACATTTGTACTCACATGTTTGTAATGTATTGATTTTCCTATGGTTTAGGCATGTTTATGTTTCATTTCTTTGTTTTTTATGGTTTCTTTTGAAATGTGAATCAAAATAATGATGGAATTTTTATTTGTAAATGATTTTAAAATTAAAAAGGGTTTTGAAATTGTAAATTCTAGTGTCTTGAAAATAGAACCTTTTGAAACTTGAAACCTATGGTTTTAAATAGTAATGATTAATAAATAAGGGAAATGGTGGAACCTGTAGGGACACTAGAAATGGTTATCCAAAGTGTTCTGTTTTAACCCCATGTATGGGTGGTTTGGTAAGTGATAATGCCCTATTTTGAGACCTTAGTTTTTGGATTTGCAGGATATACTGGGATGCAAGGATTGTTAGAATTGAGATTATTTATGTAACATTGGCGTGGATATAGAATTTGGGTCATAAGATGTTGTATGGTAAAGTTATTTTGGTATCTAACTTGGGTCACTATCATTTAAGAAGTATATTGGACCTTAAAGATGGTAATTTGGATGTGATGCCCTTAATTGAGTGTGATTTTGTGAGTGGTCTTGTGGACCCAAGAGTGGGTGTTTTGTCATAGTTCGGATGTCTGTTTCTGGGTATAGAAGGTGTTGAATATAGATTAAATGGTTTATTTGGGGAGATAGATGTAGTGAGTTTGGCATGGGGGATGGGATTCTTCCCATGAGTAGTGATATTTTATAGATAGAAATTTCTGGATTAAAGGGATATGCAGTTACCTTGTTAGGGGTGAATCGTGCTTAGGTATTTGATTTTGATTTCCCTTCAAGGGTTTCTTATAATAGGTATTATTCGGGTTTCAATTTCTTAAGAATGTATAAAATACATGTGGAAATTATGGGCTCTAACATTAATGCATAGAGAGTGGTTTCTTCTATTGTTTGTATGTTGAGTGTTAAGTTGGAAGGAAAATGGTTTTGGATATGAAAATTGATTCATGGATATGATTATATAGTCATGGAAAATTAAGAGAATCATCTAGGATGTTTATCTAAGAGTTTCATGTTCCCTAGAACATGAATCATGATTGGTTTCATCAGAGGTGGAATCAATTCATGGTTATTTGCATTTAATTTTGTAAAATGGGAGTTTAATTCCAAGGTTTCATTATTGGAGGGATATATTTGTGCCTAATATTGGTTGTAAGGTTGGATTTTATGGACAGGATCATTAGAGTTCCTAACATAACAATGTTGAAAATATTTTATTGAGTAATCTACCATAATTTATTGGGCCGACAATAAAAGTGTGACCAAATTATTGAAGGACGATTCATTATGGAGTAAAAATCATTTTTATAGAAGATCACATTGTGGGACTTTTGTTGATTTTTTTGGGTATTGGATGAGAATCCCTTAATTCCGATGAGGCTAATGAAAAAATAGACATAGCTAGTTGTGTAAGTGATTTTTGGGAAAATGAAAAGATATGTATGTCTCATGTAATCTATAATCATTTTCAATGTGTTTTCAAAGGAATTTGTAAGACCTCAATGTATTTCATGAGGTCTAGGTGTTAGCATTTCATGGGAAGGAACGGTGTAGTTTGGGGATGGCCATAAATGTGGATTAGGGTATGAACTTGTTGTTTTATATGATACCAAAGTGGTATGCATGGATAGGTGATAGACCATTTGGTTTTTGATCCGTGTGATAGACCATTATGATTCTATTGTAAATCTATATGGTCATTATGGAATAACATAATTGGTTTAATGGAAGTAGTGCTAATGGGAATGTTGGATCATGGATTATTGGTAGAGGGACATGAAGAGTTGGTGAGTTTTGGTATGAAATCCCATTCTAGTTTTGGTGATTGAGAATTGATGAGATGTTAGAAGGAAGGGAAGATTAAGGACATATTTATGTTAAGGTGTCCCCATGGCGTGATGTTAAATTGGAGATGGACAGTTTATGGTGGCCTACATTGATGAGTTGTTAATATACTACCAGTTTGTTAATAACATTTCAAATATCATGAAACCATCCTTGGTTAACAAAGAATGTTCAGGATTTTCTCAAAGGTAACAAAATGTATTTTTTGTTTGATATGGGCACTCTTGGTGGTTACTCACGTGGAGTATCATGTGTGGATCACGGTGGTAGGATGTATATGAATGAAAATTTGTAGGTTAGATTGTCTAGATGTATCAGATGTCAATAAATGTCATGAGTTATGTTATCCAATTCTAGGAACGAGTATTGGATTATAATGTATTTTGTAAGGAGAAATGATTTTTTTCCACATCCAAGTTGTTGGGTTCAGCTTGTGACGGAGGATTTAACTGGGGTGGGTTGAATATCATGAAGAACATGGAGATAACGACAATCTTAATGTGGGGAGAAATATTTCATTCATTGATATATGTAGAGGACTATGGAGTAGATATAGAGGAATCGAGGTTATAATATGAAATATGTGAGGTACATGTTTCGAATCCATAAGAATGGACTGATAGTCCTTGGAAATAGTGTCTTATCGTGCCATGAATTAGACTCGATCTCTAGGTTGTTCTAATAAAAATATGAAATTTTAAAGTTGGTTTCATTGATGGATATGATATTTATAGTGAACAAAGTCTTTTAAACACATAACATTACTTTTTTAAGCATAATTTTAAATCAGAGTACAAACCAAGGATCGTTAAGTCATGTGTCTTGGAAGAGGAGGTACATAAAACAGAAAACATGGGGCTAAAACAACTTATTTATTTATTATCCATAAAGAGATCGTCACATCCTTTGATCCCTTACATCTTCATAGGGTACCCTAGGGTCCACCTGAACATACGGATGAGCTAAAAATAAAAATAACGGAATGAACATAAGAATACAACTTAAGAACATGAATTAGGAGGCATGGCATAATGAAATAAAAATCATCAAACATATGAAATCACATCATATAAATATGGGATCATATAATCATAGAATCATATAAATATTGATGAATCAAAAAAAATGTCTTTAGTATGGGTCAAGGATAACCTCCAATCTTATTTCACATTTTAGTATCAGTCAAGGCGAACCGCCAATCCCGTTTACCATTTTAGTACAAGTCAAGGCTAACTGCCAATCCAACTTCACATCGCATCTCATAAACATTACTTCACCCAATGCATTGGAGTGATATATGTGTGGACCCATCTCAACATTTTCATGAATATTTTACCCACATAAATAATCATACATAATCCAACATAAATTAAAAAAATGGTTGCCCTGGAAATAATTGGCTACCGCAATCATGACATATAGCATAACTAATGGGTGTATAAAGAATGTTTCCATGAAAGAAAGGGATTCGAACATACATGGATGTTTATATGGTAAAATCGGAATATAAAATGGTAGGTGATATTAAAAATAAGAAAAAATATATTTGAAATGTATTTGAGAAACAATAGCATTAAAAAAAATTTGTGTTGTTTTTATGTAAAATACTATAAATACTTTATAAATAGAAAAGGAGAAAATATATTATATTAAACCAGAATTGAACCAGGAATTTTTTCATAATATTGGGGCTGATTTTAAAAATGCTATTATTTCTTAAAAAATATGATAAAGGGAACATGATATTGGGTAAAAATTCGAGAAGTTTACTTAAAATAGTTTTTCTTAACAGAAAATTCTAAGGAGTGAATATTTTAAAAACATGAATATCCACAAATGGTATTGATAAAAGTGTATTTATAAAAGAATATTTTTTTTTAAAAAAATTATAATGTTTACATAAACATATAAGATAACACCATTTTGATATAAATAATTATAAGGCAACCTGAATGAACAAAAAGGGTTCGGATAGAATTTGTTACTATTTGTTGGCATGGTGTCAGGTGTACCTTAGAGGGCTTTATGAGGGAGAAAAGGTTTTATTCATCAATCATACATTATGGGAACAGTATTGGAGAGGTGTAAAAACATACACCATCATTTGGGATTACACATAAAAAGTAATAGCATAGAGGACAATCTTGATTAAGAGAGAAATGTAGAGGATCCCTTACCTTTTGCCTAATGGTGTTCTCCACATGTTATTAATGACCTAAATAAAAAAACTGTGTTTATTAATTAATTATTAAGGAACCAATTCAATTTTTAATCGATCAATGATAACCTTTTTATGTTCATTCATGGCCTTTTTAGAGGTTTAGATGGTCAATTTTATTGTTCCGGTATGATTGTTTCCATAACTTTCATTACCAGTTTACTTATGAAAAAATAATCTAGTAAGAAGATAATAGTTTCCCAGAATTTATTTAATATGTTATTATTTAAAAATAATAATATTACATGATTGTAAAAATAAATTCGGTTATTGGGAGTGGTGATTAATTATTATATAAAGCCTTAGTGATAACCGTTTTGGTTAATTGGTGGGTCTGATTACAACAAACATGTTTTTCATTATAATATAATTCCATTAAAAAAGGATTATAGAACCATAAAAATGATATATTACATATATAATAATATGGTTCAAACATAACACAAATGGTTTCAAGACCATAATTAAATATTAAAATAGAAATTGTTAATTCATAGTCCATGAATGGGTTAAATTTATACACCTTAAATGGTGTTTTCATTTCATTTAAATAAATTATAGGGAAAGGAGAGATGATAATGAAATATACCATTATCATAAAAACATTATAACACATTTATATTAATGGAGATATCAAACTATTTTGGTGAAAGTATGTGAGGAATGAAACAAGAAAAGAACATAACATAAAAGAAAAAAAATTGAATAAGGGATATACCTATTGAGTTTATCTCCTTTGAGAACATATTAAAGGGAGAGGTTTTGGTATTTTGAAGAGACTAGGGGATTTTGGATGAGGGGAAGGATCATTAGGAGATATTTGGGTAGAATATTGGCAAGGCACAAGGCTTGAGATGAGTGAAGAGAAGAGAGAGTTGAGGGGAGTTATAGTGGAAGAGGGGAGGGTTTTAATACATTTTTAATCATTTGATTATTAATATCCCGCAAGACCGGAAATAGTGATGATTATATGACCAAGAACAGTAATAAATTAATGTTAGTTCATACCAATGTACATTAACATCATCCATGACTCAATCATGATGCTGAAATTATGGTTTTATAATTTATTATGCACTGTCAGATTTTAAAATAAAAAATCATGTTTTTAGAAAAATCGAAAATAATCATCCTAACCTTTTTTTATGTTTAGATTTAAAAGATAGAGTTGATTTTTAAAAATTAATTTTCTAAAAAAGATAAATTTATTATTTAATTAATCTCTTTATTTATTATAAAAACATGTTTTAAAATATTCATTTAGTTATTCAAATGAATTGGTAAATAATACTTTCACATAAATGTTTTTGTATACTATCATAGGTAAGGTTACTATTCATTAAGATATATCACTATTTATAAGGTTATGTTATTTTTCATAAATGTGGATTACTATTCTCCAAAAATTCTATTTTTCTTATCAGACTCAAAATAACTTACTCATCATAACCATGTATGTCATATTTTCAAAATTCCAAACACCCATGTGACAACCTTCTGTTTAATGGACACGTAACACTTAGTAGTTTTTTATTATGTGATTTAATGTTATTTTATGACCATTTATATTAAAATAATTTCCATTGAAAAACATTGGTTCGTTACATTATTCTTCCCATATGTAATTTCCTCTTCAATATTTTGTATTATGTTCTAAGAAAAAAATATGTGTGGGTACTTTTCCATCACCGCCTCCTCTAGTTCCCATGTTGCCTCTTCATACTTATGGTTCTGCCATAATACCTTGACCAGGTGAGTAGCCTTGTTACGTAGAACATTATATCCACGATCCAAGATAATTACTAGGTGATCCTCATAGAAAATATCATCATCCACTTTTTCCACTTATATAGAGAGTACATGTGAAGGGTATGGTATGTACATCATTAAAGGGGATACATGTAATCATCATGTAATTTTGACATTGTAGGTGGAAATGGAAGTTGATTGGCCACAACTCCGACTCAATCAAAGATCTTGAATTAGTCTATATACACGGGACATATCTTTCCTTTTTCCCAAACCTCACGAACATCTTCCACATAGATATGCGTAGGAATAACATGTCTCCATCCTTGAACTCATGTTCAAATCGACGATTATTTTCATAACTCCTCTATCGACTTTTTTCTTTCTTGATATTCTACGTAATGGTTTTTACCATCTCCATCATTTCATTGACAATTTTAGGTCATAGAAGCTTTCACTCAATGACGTCATCCCAAAAAACTATTGTTCTGTAACTTTTCTTATAAATTTCTTTATATGGTTCCATTCAGATACATGAGTGGAAAATATTGTTATAGGAGAATTAAACATGAGGAAGATATTGGTTCCATTCTCCTTTGTATTCCATAGAACACACTCTCAAAATTTCTTCTAGTGTCTGAATTGTTCTCTCATATTTTTATTAGTTTGAGGATGATAGGACATACTGAAGTTCAGTTTAGTTCTTCGATCATATTGTAGACTTTTTCAGAACATCGAGATGAATCATGGATCTTGATCTTATAAAATAGATATTGGAACTCCTTGCAGCCTTAACACTTATTTCATGTAAATATATACATGTTAATCCAATGATTATGTCCTCTTGAATTGAGATAATGTGAGGTACCTTTGAAAGACGATCCACAATGACCCATATAGCATTGTTTCTTATGGATGTCCTTGGATGTACAATGACAATGTCCATGGAAATGTAATCCAAATTTCATGTCGGTACAGGTAGTGGTTTCATCATCCCCTTAAACTTTTTTCTCTCAGACATGACTTATTGGAATTCATGGTTCGTTGATATATATTAAAAAATATTCATTTTTCGAATTGTTCCACCAATGTTTTCTCAAAGATCTCGATATATCATTGGTCTTCATTGTTGGATAGAGAAGGTTGAGCTATGTGCATCATTTAGAAGCTCATTCATTATCATTGGATCGGATTGTACACATAATCATATCCCAAATCTTACAGGTCCATCCTCATTAATCATAAAATTAGTTGATTTCCTATTTTTTATAGCTTCCACTATTTTCAGAATTTCCCCATCCTTTCATTGAACATCCTTTATTTTCTCCATGTCAGATGGTTGAGAAATCATTTTAGAAAGTATTAATGAAGTTCCTCCCTTAATTATTCCAATATATATCCTCTATAAATCTAAGAAGATCAGATCCTTTAAAATTTTCATCATTGATAAAGATGCATGTTCATTTCTACTAAGATCATACGCCACCTTTTTTTCTATACCAGGATGGTAGTAGATTGACAAGTCATAGTCCATGATGAGCTCACCTATATTCAATGGTTCTGTTAAGATCTTTATGCGTGAATATATATTTGATATTAATATGACCAATATATATCTCACAGTTCTCCCCATAGATATAATGCCTCCGTATTTTCAATGAAAAGATCATAGCCCAACTCCAGATCATGCATAGGGTTGTTTTTCTGATGGATTTACAGCTACCTTAAGTAATATAATATCACTTTATAACATTGCATTAGCACCCAACCTAATACCTTATTTAGAGCATTACTGTACACCACAATGTGTTTTCCAGTTGCTGAGAGTGTGAGTACTGGGGAAGTGATAAATCTTTTCCTCATAACCTTGAATAAATCTTTACAATCCTAAGTCCAGACAAACTTCACTCCAAACCGTGTCAGCTTGGTCAGTGGGTTTGAAAATATTGAAATTTTATTCATAAATCATCAATAATACCCATTTATATATCCAAAAATATATAGATCCTCATTACAAATGTTTCCATAGGCCACTCTTCAATTGAATTTGTCTTGAAAGGGTCTGCAGATATCCCTTTATTGGTGATAACATGCACCAAAAATGATACCTCCTCTATCCAGAACTCACATTAACTATACATTTCATACCACTTATCCCTTCTTAATTTCTTTAAAACACTATTCAAATTCTCCTCATCTTTCTCCTTTCTCTTATAGTATATATGAATATCATCAATAAAGACAACCACAAATTTTTTTGAGGTTATCTATAATGAAACTATTAATTAAAACTATGAAATTTTCTAGAATATTAGTCACTCCAAAGGGAATATAGATGAATTCATATTGTGCATACATCAATTGAAAGGTAGTCTTGAGAAAATCAACCTTCCTCACCATTAGTTCCAGATATCCCGACTGATGGTCCACCATAGAGAAGTAAATGGGCCCACTAAGCTGATTGAACAAGTCATCTATCATTGGAAGATGATACTTGTTCATTGTCATTATTTTATTGGGCCCATGATAATAAATACAGATGCACATTGATACATCCTTCTTCTAGATGACGTGGACAAGTCAACCACATGGTGAAGCACTAGGGCATTTTAAACCCTTCACCAGATTCTCTTGTAACTGCTTCTTCTGCTCTTCTACTTTTATGGTCGTCATTCTATATGGTTTCATTGATATATGCAGAGATCCAGGGATATGATCAATTTAAAAATCAACTTTTATGTTAAGATGAAGACTAGGAAACTCCTCAAAAAACACATCATTGTAAATAATCCTGATAGACATGTCCTCAAGCATGATTCCCTCATTGTTCCTTGTCATTTGAGCTAGATATTCATTATCATAAGGCAACAATATCCATAATCGAGATGATGATTCCAATAGAGATTCATCTTCCTCCTTACACATGTAATAAATTGGAGGATCTTTCAGTATATTAAGAGTGATCTCCCTTTCTCGATAGTTGATGTTGGCCTTGTATAAAGATATTCAATCAATTCCCAATATAGCATTTAACTCCACTAAAGGAAGTATGATTAGATTTTATAGGATGTTCAATACAAAAACATTAATTGGGGAGGAGTTATAAACCATGGACACAATAATTCCCCATTCATTGTTCCCATAGATAACCTATCCCCTAAATTTTAAGGTGGTGTTTGAATAGATTTAGAAAACATTGAAAATTTGAAAGAATGAATAGAAAACAGAATCAAATAACATTTTTCAATTCTTTAATTAATAATTAGCGTACCTATCACAACATCGTTGTCTGGATCTACCTCATCAGTAGTGATCATATAGGCCCTTGTTTGTTTCCTTGGAGGTTGTATCTGATTTTATAAGACAAGCCACGACTTAATGATATTTCTCGTATAATTCCAATGCTCCTTGAAGTTGTAACATAGGACCATTGGATGATCATTGATCTGAACCATCATTTCTACTTCAACATTAGTGGTATTTTTCCTATCCCTTTACAAGTTTTTAGCTAAATGAACAATCATTCCACATTTGAAACAATTCATGGTTCCCTTTAGACATATTACATGATGCTTCTTCCCCCAAAATTTGCATGGGGGAAAGTCAGGGTTCTTTCCATCATGGGTTTTTTTTGTCGAACCAACCATGTTTTTCACCCTTTTTAGATTCATTCCAATAAACCTTGAGACAACATAGAGTATCCAATTTCCATTTCAACCTTGAGGGGACACCGAAGAATATCTTCAATATTGTCGATGTCTTGAATTGAAAACACATTTCATAGACTCAGATTTACTTCACTAAAGAGTCAATCCACCTTGGTTTTAGTGTTCATGACTATGTCTGAGGAGTACCTTGAATTCCTTGAAAAGAAAGCTTCATTCTCCTTGAGGGACTCATATTCCTTCTTATTGAGTCTGAGTAACACTTTTTCAATCATGAGATAGAGGGTTTGAAGAAAATATATGTTGAAAACATCATCTTGAATTCCTCTGAATCCATGGAATCAATTTCCTCTTGGGAAATTGTATTCTTGATCAGTGTCCACCACTAATCAGATTCCCCATAAAAATGATAAATTGCTAGTATGATTATATCTTCTTTTGAGCACTGGGTGATGGATAATATATTTTCAAAGGAGTTAATCAAATGTTCCTCGAGGAGGGTATCAGGAGATCCTCTAAATAAGGAATCCTTTTTTCAAAATGAAGGATTCAATGGAAAATTTATATTTCCTCGGAGGAGGATGTCATTCTTCATGATTCATGTCATTATTCATAACTCAAGACACCTGATCATGTTTTGTAATGATGTTTTGAGAACCCGCTACTATCATATGATGCATACCATTTGGGAAATTTCACATTTCTAATCACATTGATTGATGGACTGTTCTCTACTACTTCCCTCCATTAACTATGAAAAATAACGTACAATTATAGGGCTTTGATACATTGTTAGTGAAAAAAACATTTGAACATAAGAGTATAATATTGTAAAGGTGAAATATATCCTAACATGGTATTCTATAGGATAAAATATAGGAAATACTTGAGAGATTTGTTATATTATATTAATATTGGATTTTTCCATTAAGAATGGTCTGTGTTATGTTCATGAATTTACCAAATAAAATCCCACATGAGTGTCTTAACCAAGAGTGCAGCAAGGCCCATAGTCATGAAATAGTTCTTGTTGGCTTCTTTCTTAATGTAGTGTTTTGGAGTATTACACCTTGATAAATTTGTCCCAGAGACACCTCTACATTATTTTTTCAAGAATGTAATGTATTTTATTAATAAAACACATACTCAATACTCAAAAAAATTAGGAAGGTTTTCTTATATTTAGTATCATCTTCATGGTTCCCACTAAGGTGCTCTATTCATAATATCCAAAAATCACTAGACTATCCTCTGATACCTACTATAGTGATCCTATAATTTTACACATGTAACCTTACATGTTTTTAAGCATAATTATACATCAGGGTACTAGCCAATGATTGTTATGTCAAGTTTCTTGGAAGTCTTGTAACATAAAACATAAAACACGTGGCTTAAAAACAATTCTCTATTTAATCTCTATAAAGAGTTCATAACATATTTTTAGCCCTTACATATGTATAGGGTACCTTAGGGAAACCATGAACAAAGGGATGTGCTCCAAATACCAGTAAGGAATGAATATAAGATACAACTTAAGCACATGAGTTAAGAGGCATGACATAATGATATCAAAATATTTCAATATATGAAATCATATAATATAAATATGAGATCATATAAAAAATGGATTCATATAAATGTGTAAGAATCATAAAGCATGCCTTTAATATAGGACATGTCTATTCGGAAATCTTGTTTCACATTTTAGTATGGTTCAAGGCCAACTGCCAATCTTGTTTCCCATTTTAGTATGGGCCAAGTATAACTGCCAATCTCGTTTCAGATATTAGTACGGGTCAAGGATAATAAACTATCTCTTTTCACATCGCATCTCATGAGACTTAATATTACCCAATGAATTGAAGTGTAATAAGTTTGCACCAATATCAACATTTTCAGGAATATATTTTCCACAAAAAAAATATAATACATAATAAACCATAAATAAACATAATGGTAACATTCGAACGAATTGGGTACAACAATCATGACAGAAGGCTTAACCAAAAAGTGAATCATGAATGAGTCCATGAAAGGAAGGTATTAGAATAGACATAGACATTCATAAGGTTAAATAGGCATTTAAAACTGAATGTTATACCAAATTAAAGTGACAACATATATGAAATGTATTTGAGATACATTAGCTTTTAATCAATTTTGTGTGGGTTTTAAGGAAAATACTACAGAGCCTTTAAAAATAGAAAAGAAGAAAATATTTTATATATAACCATAATTAAACTAATAACGATTTCATAATAAATGGAATGATTTTAAAAATACAATAGTGGATTAAAAAAGAGGATAGAGTTCACATGAAATTGGTTAAAAAATTAGGGAAGTTCCCTTAAAACATGTTTGCTTATCTGAAAGTTCTAAGAATGGAATATTTTAAAAACATTTATGTCACCAAAATATAGTTATGAAGGGGTCTACATAAATTAAATTTTTAAAACTACACATCATTTTTAATATGTACATAATCTTATTATGTAACACAATTTTTATATAAATAATGTGAGGAACCCCAAATGAACAAAAAGTGTGTAGGTAGAATTTGTTACGATTTATTTTCATGGTGTCAGGTGTACCCAAGAGGTGATATTGAGATGGTAAATGGGTTTATAATCATTTTTAAATAATGAGGTATGTAATGAAGAGGTTCAGAAACAATCCACATTATTTGGGATTACAAATAAAAGGCATATAATAGAGGATAATCTTTAATAATAGAGAAATGGGGAGGATCTATTACCTTATGTTCACAGGTGTTCTCCACATGATATTAAGGTCCTGATTAAAAAAATTGTGTTTATTAATTAATAATTAAATAACCAATTATATATGTAATAAATCTATTATAGCCTTTTTATGTCCATTCTTGTCCTTTTTGTTTGGATAACACGATCGATTTTATTGTTCGGGTCTGTTTGTTACCTCAAATTTCATTACCAGTTTACTTATGATTGGATAATCATGTAATATGATAATGTTTCTCTAGAATTGAAATAATAGTTTATTAATGAAAAAAAAAGATAACATGTTTAAAAAACACCATTCTTTTATTGGGAGGGGAGATGATTTATTATATAAATCCTTAGGGATACCAATTTTTCTTAATTGGTGGGTTTCATTACAATGAACATGTTTTTCTTAATAACATAATACCACTTGTAATGAAGTATTACAGAACCATAACATGGATATATAACATTTATAATAATCTGGTTCAACCATAACAAAAATGGTTTCCGGAACAAAATTATATATGACAATAGTAATCAATAAACTGTTGTCCTTGAATGTGTTAAATTTACACATCACAAACAGTGTTTTCATTTCTCTCAAATATATGATTTAGAAAATTAATGATTATAATAAAATATCCCATTATAATAATAAAATTCTAGAACATTTATGTTATAAGAGTTATCATAATATTCAGGTGAATTACGGTTAGGAAATAAAAGAGAAAATAAAAGAACATAAATGAAATAAATGAATTTGAAAGAGGAATATACCTCTTGAGTTATCTCCATTGAGAACCTCTTAATGGGAGATGTTTTTTGTATTTTGATAAGTCTAGGGTATTTTGTATGTAGGAGAGAATATTCGTGAAATATTCTGGAAGAATATTGGAAAATAACAAGGCTTGAGTGGTGTGGAGAGAAGAGGGAGTGAGAGGGGTTTAATAGTGGAGGAGATGAGGGCATTCATAATTTTTTATCATCATTTTTTTAATCCCTTAAAGACCCTAAATAGTGATTATAAATTGACCAAGAACAGTAATAAGTGAATGTGAGTTCGATCCAAAGGTCATTTACATCAACCATGACTCAAACATGATGCATAAATTTCAGTTTTAGTATTTATCGTGCTTTATTAGATTTTATTATTCATAAAAAATTCATGAATTTTAGAACAATCCCAAAAATTCTCCCTAACTATTTATATATGTTTAGATACCAAATATGTAGTCCATTTTTCAAAAATAATTTTATAAATATTCATAATTTAATATTTATTTAATCTCATTATTTATTATAAAAAAACAGTTTTTAAAACATTTGTTTACATATTCTAAAAATATTGCAACATCATACGTTCACTTGAATATTTTCTTCATACTATCATAGGTAGGGTTACTATTCATTATTGTATATTTCTATTAATATGGTTATGTCACTATTCATAAGGGTAGGTTACTATTCACCCAAATTTATGTTTTCCTTTTTAGAATCCAAATAACTTACTGATTAGAACTGTGTAGGACATGTTTTAGAAATTCCAAACCCATAAGTGAAAGTATTAAGTTTAAAGGTCACATATAATCTTTTTGTTCATTATTATTTTATTTCATGTGATTTTATGTCATATTTATAAGAAACGAATTTCAATTGAAAAACATTGGGTTGTTACAATATGGAATAAAAATAACATTTGGAAATGGAGGATTAGTGCTAGAACCTCATATATTGTTGATCATGGGTTTAGGTAGGTGTTATTGGATTACCATGGAAAGAGTTTAGGTGTTAATGTGTCCTATTCATGTGAAGTAGTGATGTTTCAGCAATAATGGTTGGTGTTGTTGAATGAAATGACCGGGAGAAGCTCGAATTGGATAGGAAAATGGAATGAATGTTCATAGTGGTCAACTATCTTCGGTGGATGTTTTTGAATTAAATGAAATTTAAGAAATGTGTTTGGGTTTTGAGTAATATCCTAGACATGTTTTGTTGATGTATGGATGTGAGAGGATCTTGTCATAGAAATGTTGATGGGTTCGGTGGGGTAGAAGGATGATGTGGATAGTGATTCATGCCTCGATTGTGGAGTTTTATCGGGAGTAAATGGATGACACCGGAAGGTGTGCTAGTATGTTATAGTATTCATTAAGTGCGATGTATCAATTAATAGGTTATGGGAGGGACATAATGAGTGAATTATGGGTGATTCAGTAAATGTAGGTTTGGTATTGCAGATATAATATTGTATGTAAAATATAATTTGTATGTTATAACACACCTCTGGTTTGATGTTTTAATGGAATTTCCATTTCAAAAACTGTTAAGAACTTTTGAGTGGTCATGCTGATCTTATTACACATAATAAAAATTTATAGAAATTCATTTCGGGTTGTTTTAATGGAATGATTTGATGCTAATGTTTTATTGTGTCATCATGGTTGTTGGGAATAGTGTGTTAGGAAAACGGTTCGGTATGTTTTAAAAGATAGATATGAGGTTATTTTGGTTTTTTTCAATGATACAGGTTCCAACCATATAAATATGGTCATATTGAACTTATATTTATGGTGTGGAGAACCATAGCGAGTAAGTTATTAGTTAACAACATGACTTCTGTTTCAAGTGGGACGTACTTGGTTAAGAATCATCATAATGGTTCTATTTTTATGACTAGTGGGAATTGTATTTTTTCCATTAGAGAATATTTAAAAGAAATTTATTCTTGGGTTTTGCACCATATGTCCTGATGTGGAGTGAAGTTATGGTACATGAGGTGTAGACTATTGTAGGCCATTGGATATTGGTTGAAAAACCATGTTTTATTTTGGTTATTTCAATATTTTTTCTTCGGTTGGTTTTTTGGAACTGGATGACTTAACGATAGGTGATTTGGAAAAAATGTTTTGTTTAAGTTCAAAATAATGATGTTCTTATTTGATATCTCGTGTTATTGTGGTTATTTTATATTCCCATTTTACTGTTTTTTAGTGACATTACCATGAATTATTCTATTGTGTTTTGTGCTACTAATTATTATTTTGAGTTTGATCAATCATTTTAGGAGAAATCAATTCTTAATTTTAGATTATGTTGTTGAAATATTTATGTAGGGTATGACTATTTCTTTGTCCATGTTTGTTGATGACATGGCTTTGTTTAAGAGAAAAATTATGAAAGGTAATTTTAATGGTGTTCCTTGTAAACATCCTAGTTTTACTTGCGGAATTGGTGATTAATTAGAATATTAGATCAATGAATATTAATTATAAGATTGAGAGTTCTCAAGTACATATACTTTCATGTTGGGACTTACTTTGATTATTTTTTGGTAAAATATCTTTTTTTGTTAAAAAAATGGTTATTGGGTTTATAATAAGTTTTTGTTGTGTTCTTGGGCTTCCAAGAATGGTAATGGATGAGAATGAGTGAATATGTGATGAATAAATGTTTTCCAAATGGTTAGTAATATACGTACACCATAATCATGAACCCTTTAGAAGGGTATGAACACTTAAAAAATGTGAAGGATTATTCATGGAGACTATGCAACCTAGTCACCTAGGACAGTGGTGATTGCATGATCACAGACGTGTTTCAAAACAATCTAGATATCTAGATAGAAGATGTTGTATAGTTTAATATCAGGTAGAGGGATCTACATGGTTGGTCATGGTTTGTCCAAATGTGCAGCCAAACCATGCAGCACATAAAAATATAGAAATTCCCATTTTTCCCTCTTTTGTTTAAAATTTTATTCCCATATTTTCCCAAAAATTAGACCCCCTATTTCTTGGTCGATGTACCGAAATCCTCATACTCAAATATAGTTATTTATCCCTCAATTCATAGGCATTTGGAGTGCCTTTTAGTGAGAATTGATCCTCGAGGATAGTTATCTACTCTTTTTCATTAATTTCGTTGGGATAATATTTTTTGTTCGAATCATATCTTTAAGATAATGTAAACCATTTTTTCTAGGGTGTTCTTCATTATAGTGTTTGAGTATAGTTTGGTTTCAATAAAGTGTTTTGATTGGGAAAATAATCATCCATGGTAATTAGGTAAGTGGTCTTCATGTTTTTTCCCATAGTTGCGATGTTTTATATATGAATGTTCTTATGTATATATACCACCTTGCAGTGTTTTAATGACTATGACTATGAATTTTAATTAAAACCATATATTGACATGTGATACCCTTCACATTCCCCGATATGAATTATTATACTGTGATTCCGAACCTAGGGAGCCCCATTGGGTTCGCCAATACTTTGAAAATGGTGAAAGTAATTGCTAAATACTGTGTTAGGGAAATTATGGGAATGAATGGGTATGATATGGTATGTATCAAATGGGATTTGTTAAGGGGATAATTTATATTTTTATTTTCTTGTGATTTTTAATCTATTAGGTGGATTTTAAAAATGATTGAATGATTTGTGTTGTATTTTTGATATGATTATGTATTTGAATGAAAGAAAACTGATTCCTTTAAAAAAGTGGATCATTTTAAAAGTAGGTGTTGATCTATATATTTTCAGAAAAGGGTTTTTATTATGTGATTCAATTATATTAATTTAAATGGATATGATGACATTTTTTTGAAAAGTAATAACGATTATTTAAAATGGTTGGAAATTTAAATGAAAGACTTTGGAAATGTTTTATGTTTTCATGGTGGATGTCATGTGTTATAAAAGGTTGATTCTAGATGATTTTTAATCAAAAAATTGGTTTGTTTAATATCATTGATTGTGAAATGACTTTGATGATATGTTTTCCTAGTTTTTAATATTGAATAATTGGGGAGGTTTGTGTAATGTGAATTATTTAATTATATAAGGCTTATAAATTGTAAATGTGGTAATGAATTAATGTAGAAAAATGATAAATGTGTTAAAAGAGTAATGGTTGGTAAATGATATATGTTATAAAGGGATTAGAAGAAAACCAGAACAAGGAATTGTGATGAGTTTAATGAATTGGTTATTGGACCAAGGATAAATTATCAAGTGTTGGGAATGGCTGAGGATGATTTCCACACAATGTATTGTTGAATTAGGATGTCATACGGGGCTCTAGGATCCTTACTTATGGTTTTATGTTCATTTATTGGATTGTTTTAGAATGATTATCTAGGACACACCATATTACATATGATGTCAGAATTAAGATCTATTTTTCTAAGGAGTCATGATTATGATGCTATACATAGAATCTATGCTCCTAAAGATGGAACAATTTTTGAAATCATGATGAGGATCTATGCTCCCGAAGGAATGACAATTGATTTATTATCAAAAAAAGTCTCCGAGGAATGTTGAATAATTTATTGATTAGTTACTTCCACATTGTGGCTAAATGAATTTCACCCTTTTTGGTGGGACTTAAACTTCAAGAATGAATGGAAATTATTGGTGGGTTGGAAGACCAAATATAACTTGATAGATTAAATCTTTGAATAATAAATTTTAAAAATTTGAAATATTTTTTCATTACTTCTGTAATTATTTATTACATCATGAATGACCATCATAATCTACATCAGAGATGGGTTATTACTTTACACGCTATTGGTGGTCCCATACAAAATTTTACAGAGCCCACACTCTGGAATCCATGATATTAGAATATCTAATAAAATTATATATATTTTGAGGCATATTTTCAATATAAGGACATATTGTTTCTATGTACAGAAAATAAACTATTTGATCAAGGGAGGTCAAGATTTGGTTGGGGCACAAGTTCATGTTCCAAATATTTTGTAATTTTTTGTATTGAACATTAGTTTTATTACATCCTGACATTTAGTGTATCAAACATGTTATTGTATAATGATCTACTTGGTTACATATTTGAAATTGGGTTGTGTTCTCCCTTTAGTGTTCATATTGGTTATTTTATCAATTAACATTATTTATTCTATTGTATTACTCTGATAAGATTGTATGGTCCCCCCAAACCTATCCTTATAGACCCGCACTACTACTTGGAATCCTTAGGAATATGGTGACACTCAGCTAAGGTTACGTGGTGACCTAGTTTTAGAAAAAGGTTATATTTGATATTGGGTCTAGGTGTTATAATGATGTTTCAGGGGAGTAATCTTCTCTACTACTATTTGGACATGGAATACGTGATACATGGATATTTTCAGGGCTTGGTAATGATATCATTTTCGAATACATACAACCCCATTTATGAGAAAAAAACCCAATCTTTTAGTGGTGTGAATTGATATTCTCTCTGGTGCATTAATAGTATGTTGATTTTTCCACCTTGACATGTGTATTTACATTTTATTTTATCAATTTAATGAGGTTTGTTTCTTTGGAAACTATGGAATAAGATCTTCTATGAGTTAATGCATCATTAACAGCACAAAATATGGATATGTCATCTGATTATTTCCTACGATTGATATCACACTGGGAATCAAATGTTAATAATGTAATTTTTTACCTCTTCTTTATTCCAATCGATCATTCATTAATTTTTTTTAATTGAAATTTTTTCCAACATGAATGTAAAAAAATATGGAATTTTTAGTTGTTTTATTCTAAGAAAAAAAATCAACCTATAAACCCCTAGTTAATGAATGTAAATAATTTTTAAATGTCAAACCATTGGTTTAAAATTGAAATATTAATGTAAATAAAGAAAATTATGGATCCCTTAGGGACACTACACATTGGTATCCAAGATGTTTTGTTTGGATCATGTGTATTGATGTAATGGGAAGTTAGAGTGACCTCTTTGGAGACCAATTATTTGGGGTTATGGGTATTTTTTGGGTTTTGATGTCTGGTAATAGAGATTTGATTATTTTACCCTCCTTATTTTAGTGGAATTTTAGTAATTATATCTTTTTCTTGTAATGTGATTGTGATAACCCTTTTATGTTTGAATTATGCAGGTTGAATATTCATCCTTAAGGATAGAATGTTAGTTGTAGTGACCATTATGTGATGTGATCATGTGAGTAGTGTTGTGGATCATGGTGTTCATGTTTATCATGTATTTTTGACATGCTTTTATGTGGGTCAGTATCGTTTATGTGAAACATAGAGTAAATGTTTTCATGAGTGTGTTATATGTATTTTATCTGGAAGGGGAGTTAAGAATTCCACCTATGAGTTGAGATTTATTTGAGGGTTTTTTAAAGTAGATTAATGGTAGGGCTATTAGCCCTATTATAAGTGACTCCATTTTATGGATGTTATTCCTTTTTTCATTTTAGGTTGGACATAAATGTTTCAACAAGGTATATAGTGTTTTTGGGTGCATATGATACAAGTAGATATTCTTGGAAATGACAGTGGAACACATAGAGTGATTTCTAGTGCATATTAGATATAGTGGGATAAGATGGAGGGAAAAATGTTTTAGAGATTCATGTTGAGGGGAATATATATGTATTATTTCTTATGAAGTCATGGGTATCCTTCAAGATGGTTTAGAAATCATTACTGGTTCCTTGGAATGTGAGGCATGTCTAGATTCTTCTAAGGTGGAATCAGTGCATCGTTTTTTCCATATATTTTGGTATAAGGGAATGGTTATTAGTTGGATTCAATCCCAATGGGATATATGAGTGGTTTTTGTGGTTTTTATTCTTTTAATGGGATGAATAATTAGAGTTCTTAGAACAATGGTGATTATAAAATTTGATATAGGAGTTGGGTTGAATTTTTTTAGTGGGAATGACAAGGGAGACCAAAATGTGGATGTATGCATTTTTATGAATATGAAATCTAGGGTTAGAGGTTGTAACATGTTTGGTATATTTGTGAAAATGATTTTTTTTAGGGATGAGAACATTGGGAAATTATTTTTTTCTAATGAGGGTAATGGAAGATGATGCATGGTTAGATTTGATAGTGATTTTTTTTGCCTAACACTAGTGATGTACAATTTATGTAATCTAGATTGTGGTTTAATGTGTGGTTATAGGAATGTGAAGTACCTCAATAGATCTGAGGAGGTTCATGTATGAAATATTCTATGAAGTAATGATTTCGTTTGGGGATGGATGGACTAGTGGATCAGGAAAACAACTTGTTTTTTTCGTTAAAACCAATTTGGTAAGCATGTCTATCTGAGAGAAAGTTTGGATTTTGAATTGTGTATTGTACCATTGTCTTTCTATTATGTCTCTACGGGTTCATGATATAAGAACCACAATTTGGTAATGTATGAATTTATAAATTTAATATTGGTTTATGAATTCTAGAGAGAGAATATTAAAGTAGTGAATGGATTTTTTTGGAAATCCCATTCAAATTATTGTGATTAGGCGTTGACAGAATGATTGCAGTTTGTTAATTTCGATACATTAAGTAGGTTATAGTGTTCATGTGGTAGGATTTGACATTATTGGTGCATTTTATGTGGTGACATTCATCAAACATTTCTTAGCGTAATTTTATCTTATAATGATCATGATAAATATGCTAACATCGTGTTGGGTATAATGAGAGAGCATTGGATTATCACCCAGCTACTGAAATTTATTTTGGTTTGATGAGAAATCTCATAGAGTTTATGATCTTGGGGTAGACAATGTGGATATAGATGTTAGGATGTACCCAATTGACAATTTACCGGTTAGGTCGTTAGGATGAAACATATTTTGAAAAATGTCATTAGTTCAGTCCATAGAAGCCAGAAATGTGTAGGGGTGATGACGATTCATTTGCAAGGAAATCTATATGGAAATGTATGTTATTTGAAGTTTATTATGTTATATATTCATCAACTGTGGTGGGTATAATATAATTGGGAATGTGATGATAATGGACCTCTAATGGTGGGGAGATATATCTATGTAAGGTATGTGTGTAAAAACTATGGAGTGGATATTACGGAATCGAAGTCCTAGTGTGAAATCTATGTGTAACATGTTTGGATTCCTCTAGAAATACTTATTCTGGCTTCGATGTGGTGGTTGATCAACCCTTGTATTGACTTCCACTGAAGGGGTTTATTAAATAAATATCAAATTCAAATGTTGTATTCCTTTATTGTTGTGGAATGTCTTGACATCTGCTAATGGAAATGGTGGTTTGATGCTATAACATCATCAAATATTATTCATTGGCTCAAGTAGGTGATTTTTGTTGATTTAAGAATTAAATTATGTGTGAAGGCGTCATATTCATGTGATATAGTGACATTTTAATAGTTATGTTAGGTATTATAGGACGAGTCTCCATTTAGAATATTGACATGGCCGTTTAAAATAAATGATTTCAGTGAGTGGTAAATAGACTTTAATGTTTATTAAGAAAGATAATTGTGCATTGAAGATAAAAAAAAATTTATCTTATAACTTGGGAATCCTTTATTAAATTTGGGATAACAAAGTATCTTTGCTTATAAATTTTAATTGCTATGGGTGAGAATGATTATGACATGGATATTGGTAGATGTCTTGAAGGTAGAGATTTACCAGGATTAGTTGAATGAAACCAATTGGTTTTTTCAGTTGGTGGTGGTACTCCATATCTGATAATTATCTATGAGAAGGTGAAATGGGGTGAACACCTCCTATGGAATATGGGTGTTTCAAGACAATAATTCCTTGTTTTGTGTTGCATCATATAATATGAGCAATAAAATGGTGATTTATAAGTCACCATTGGTTTTATGTTTTAATTTATTGAGAATTTCTAAAGTGAATATGAACATGGGAGAGCACATGTTTCACATTGTACGTAGATGGATGGTGTAGGTATATTTTTTCTGGTGGTCTCAATGTCCTGGATGGATACCAATATTGGATAGTTTCTATATTGATAATTAGAATATATATTTAGAAAACACTTCAGGAATGTTTTGGAATAATTATTTAACATTATAGTGGTCTTTTTATATAATATAGTTTCCATCAACCAGGATATGGGGATTTCAAACAAATGTGGATGGTAGGGAGATCTTATGAAGTTAACTAGTTATTAAATAGTGTGAAGGGTATTTCAAGTTGGTTTTACTCTTGTTTGTTTCATCACTATGTTTCAGTTTTGGTGAGGGGAGCTAGCTCCGTTTTGGACTTGTTGAGTACCTTGGGAAAAAGGTTATGCTTGGGTTCTGATTTGGAAGCATGGATGTGGGGTGGGGATATGGGCGTTGTGTTGTGAACTGATATATGTTAGTGCACTGTGGTTCAAAACAATGTATTCCATGGATAATTCCATTATTCAGTCCAAATTATAATTTTGGGAATTGGGTGAGATAGTTCGATGTGATTTGGGGAATGATTTGTAAAAAGGTTCTGACTGAAGGTGTTCTGATTGGCTCTCCCAATGTGGTGTGGTGAATTTATGGCCCAATTTGTGTTGTGGTTGAGTGATGTTTCATTAAATTTTCTATTATATTTCTGATTTTTAATGAATATTTTATAGTGGCTGTGTCCTTTAAGGATCATCAGGCTCATGATTATAGATCATGTTGGGGGAAATTTGTTCCGGGTAGGACGATTTCTTGGTCATGGTGTCATGGCATCATGGACATGTTTATGAGGAATCAATGTTAATGGATGTTTATAGGTGGACCCCATTTCCTAAAAATTACCATTTTAGGAATGGTGAATCTAGAAATTTGATTCTTAATTATTATCCATTATGGGGATAGAATGTTTTACGATCCCGAACATTCATGGAATTACATGACTTTTTAATTATTGTTAAACACTATTTTTTTAATAAATGGATCATGGGTGTATTTGATGTTTCAAGGGAGGTTCTTGGAATGGTAAAGGAGGATAAGAGGTGAATATTTGTTCAGAGTATGGTTGGGCCACATTTAGTAGTAATTGTGAATTTTAAATGTTTGGTCAATAGAATGGGATACCATGTTCAAGGAAACAATATAGAATACCTCTAGGCAGTTGTGCGTCCTTGTCCCCTTATAAAACAGTGAGTGCACTACCACCATAATATTTTTCACACCATATGTATTTCCTTCCAGACTATGTAGCCCCATTTCATCTCATTCCTATGGAGACACATGGTAGGCACATTGTTTGGAACAAAGCATGACCAAACACTACGCCACATAAAAAGTGGTAAATTATCATTTCCCCAATTAGGAAAAAATGTTTGTAACTAAAAATAATCCCCTATTATACCCCTTCAATCATTACTGATGAACAAAAAACCTACATTTCCTCCATGGGTTATTATAACTATATTATTATTCATTTTGGTTAATTTTTTTTCATAATTGAATTTCCATGCAAGCTGTTGACACTGTTTCCTTACATTTTCAGTTTTTTAATTTGTGGGATATTTAATATCATTTAAAAGATCTAAAACCATATTTTTATAGGGTTTTATATTTCGTATTTTATGATGTTATTTAGTTTCAAATAATATATTAAGGATGGGAATATAATAATACCAGAACATGGTGGTTTTCTATAATAATAGTCCAAAAGTGTAGTGTATTTAAGTTTATTTGGTTTTGTTGATGTTTTATACTAATTTTTTTAAGTATATGACCAAGGAATGAAATTTTGACATTTAATTGAGGTATGTGGTATTTCATGGGACCCTTTGGTTCCATCTACAATGTGATTGCAAATATAGGGATTCCCATGGGGTACACAAAAACACTGAATATGGTGAAATAAATAGGGAAATATTGAGGTACTAAAATTATGATAATTAATCGGTACGAGATGGTATACAGCTAATACAAATGGTTAATTTTGAAATTTAGATGTCTATATTCTTTTCTTGTGAATCCATAATGTGGATTTTGAACATGGACGGACGATTTATATTGGATTTTGATCAAGTTATGTTTTTGAATGATGGGAATTGATGTCTTGAAAAGGGGGTAATGTTTTAAAAGGAGGGGTTGAAGACAATGTGTTTTGAAAATGTGTTTTCATTTAATATTCCAAAATTAGTTTCTAAATGGGAGTGTGTTCCCCTTTTGGGAAAATGTTTATTTATTTATTAAAAATATTTGAAATTGAAATGAATGCCTTAGGGAATGTATTATTTTATCAAGGAGGAAGATTTGCGCTTTAAACATTGGAATTCCAAATGATTACAAATGAGAAGTTTGATTTTCGGTATTTCTGGTATTGTGAAATGAAATTGATTTTAATTGTTTCATTTTATTTAATATAATATATGTTGTTTTTTTGGAAATATGATAATATTTTTATCACGATAAGGCATATAAATGGAAAATTTTGTAATGCGTAAATGTTGGAAAATGGTAAATGTGTCAAATGATTTCGGGTTTTTAAATTACACATGTGATAAAGGGATTAATTAAACATGTGATAATTTATTAGTTTTATGTTGTATGAGTGGGGTTTTTTACTAGGGTTATACTTCCATTGATTGGGAAATCTTGACGATATAGGTCCCATCATATATTGTTTAGTTAAATGTCGGACTGAGGCTCTAAGGTCAGAACATATGTACTGTGTTTCCCCATTGGGGTTGGGATTGACTGATAATCTAGGCCCTACTAATGTATTTTTTATCTTTGAATTTATAAAAAAGGATCATTGATTCTATGGTTACTATAACACCCCAGTATTTCACGGTACCTTATCTCTTTAAAGTAATTCAATAGCTTGTGTTACAAGCAACAATGTGTTCGAGCGAACCACGACTTACCAAACTAGTCGTTCAAAAGGATGTTATGAATAATATTGAATAAATTTTGAATTTCATATACTCAATATAATTGTATATTCCATATTATGTTTGTAGAAATATTATAAGAACAAATTCATTTTTTCAAATAAATGAAGCATTTTTAACAAAATGCAATTTTACCCCTGTTTAATGGAGATATCTATTTAAATACTATATTTAACAATTTTATATATTCAATTTAAATATATTAAATACTTCTTTATAATCAGGACATAAAAATTTAGTTGGGATAATTTTTTGGTACTTTTCAGATAACATTCACATTTTGAATGAATAGTGAAAAATAAAAAAATTTAATTTCAAAAATCTTTTTAATTGAACTAATTTATTGTATTAAATAATTATTTTGATTTTTTATAAAGTATAATTAGATTATTATGTTATCATTTAGTATAATTAATGTCACTGGATGCAATTTCACATTGAAATTGTACAAAAATAGATGTCAATATTTTGATCGTTTTTATCATAAAAACCAACTTTCTAGTTTTTTCAACATGATTTATTTTTTACATTAATTAATGAAAATCATATTTTTTGAATTTGGTAATGTGGAAATCATTTTGTTATTCAGAATATGAAAAGTTTCTTAGGATTAATTTTTGATATTTTTTTGAAAACATTCAATTTTTCATAAATAGTGAAAAACATGTTGTTGTAGTTTAAAACTGACTTTTAGTTAAAGAAGAATTATTATTATGTAAATTTATTTTTTCTTAGAATTGATAAATAATTCCTATACATTTTTAATGTAATTCATCAGTGTCAATTTATAATAATATTTGATATACAAAATTTTATTGAACTTTTAACGACTTTTACCCACCTTCAAGGGACGTTTTCAAATTTTCATAAAATGTAATTTTATTTCATTATTGAATTGAACTTCCAAAATACGAGAGACACAGTTGGCATCGGTATGTAAAATTTTGTTTATTAGAATGAAAAAACATTTTGGTGAAAAATAACTTTTGAATTTTATTTACAACGATTAAAATAAAATAAGGTAATTAAAGGTAAAAATGATTTTATAATTACCCAAAAAACTTTTCCAAATTCTATTGAATAATTGAATTTTGACCAAAATAATCGTTATGAATAAAATATGAGCATTTTGGTCCACTTGGATTATATTAAGACATTTATTTTTATTTTATTAAAAGAAGAGTTAAAAGTGTAAAAATGAAATTTTAATATCTAAAAAATTTTAATATAGTGATATACTGAAGATAAATTAGATTACAAATTTACAATAGAAATATAAAATAATTTCCTGCATATTGGTATTTTATTTATAATTTTTAGAAAAGATATGATTTATTTTATTTTTTGACACAATGATGATGCATTAATTAACTTATTATTAAAGGATTAAAATATTTAATATTATAAATATTAAAATAATTGTTAATTGATAAATTTTTAGTAGTCCGTGAATTTACTAGGTTAATATGACATATTATTTTTGATTAAATAAATATTTTTATAAATGATAATGTTTTTATGACTTTCACCAAATCCAAATACTAAATAGTTTCAAAATTGACACAAATGAGTTTTGAAAACAAATACTATATTATTAATTGATATAATATTAAAAAAAAACTAAGTATCAGCAAAAAAATGTAGATATGGTTATATATATCAATAAATAACCACTTGGGGTTTTCCAGGCATTTTATTGTATGTTTATTAACCATTTAATATAATTATTCAAGAATACATGGTAAATGTTAAACTAATTAACTGAAAGTTAAATCTAAAACATAAGGTTAATATGGTGACATAAATCTATCTAAAACCTATTGGTTGAAATATTTTCAACCTACCCCACCTTAGACTTGAATTAAATCATTTGGGAGGAATTATAAACTAAATATGATTTTATAATAAATTAATATTTTATTCTTTTTCAAAAGTGACCCTCACCTCTCTTATAAATGGGTACTTTCCCTACTCTTAAAATTACATCTCCATAGCCATTTGGAACAAAGAACCCCTGCTCAAATATCCTCCCAACTACCCTCAATTTTCCCTAGAGGACTTTATTTGATCTAAATCCCACCTAATGATACATTTTGATCAAATAAAAAGGAAGAACCTGAAGAAGATGTAATAATTTCATCACCACTTTCAATGTTATTTTCATCTTCTACTTCCTATTTCATTGTTTTTTCCATCCAAAAATAAAAAATGAAGTACCTTATACTTACTGTGATGTTATTATAAATATGGAACAACCATATTCAGTATTCTAACATTCCAATGAATGAAAAAGTCAACATACGTGCTTATGTACAGCTTACCGTCTCAACATCGTGGTGTAGTTTGTTATTCAAAACTTCATTATTTAGATGGTTATAATATTGAATATAATTGATGTAAATAAAAAATATAACATGTTAATTATTCTTTATATATAATATACCATCTAATTACATACAATTTCACCATCAATTGAATGATATCATTGCCCGTGACTACGTACGACTTACCGTCTCCATGACGCGACGAGATTCATTTCCACATTCATCATTCAATGACGAATATAAAAAAAATATTATTAATAAGTATGTAAAATATGACATAACATTGAAAATGGATATATATATATATATATATATATCATTCTCCTTCACTTACTTCAGTTCAATATGATATGAATAGGGTAGTACGACCTACTGCCTCCATAAGTGTTATTTTCCATTTCATATATCTATCTATTATACATATTTATATTCTGAATATATATGATACATTAATAATGTTTTATATTATTTAATCAATTAAATCATGATATATGTGATTCGATCAACAATGATAAGTAAAAACACGTACGATAAAGAAAGCGATTATTACACGAAATGTTTTTTTAACTTGGTAATTATTATTAAATGGGTAGTATAAAGTTATTAATGAATCAAATATTATATCATAAATAAGAATATGGTCACATTAGAATTTAATAACATAATATGGTCATTATATAATATGTTAAATTCTCAATCGACCAATGGATTGTACATGGTAAGGGAAAATTCCTCAATCTCATTATTATCCAAGATTGTTTATATGTATGTATATACTAGGACATATTTATCATCCATGTACATATTTTCAAAATGGTTTTAATCATTTATTCATATGTACATAAATGTTTTAAATTGTAAATTCATTTCAAAATTATCAACGTGCTATTGAAAACATTGATTCAAATGTCTATTTTAAATGACTTCCATTATAAATTTTGAGACATTTATATGATTTCATGAAAAAAGATATTTATCTCAAAGCGTTTTACTAATCATTTTTAACCATTTCAACATCATTTAATGATAATTATTCTTAATTGAGGTTTATTTATAATTCATTCTTCTATATTTTTTTTAATTATTTATGATATGTTTTAATGTGCATGTATTATTTTTATATAATTCAGGGTGTAATGCTAAAGTATTGACATTTTGAATGCATTTTTTTAATAAAAATTTTATTGTTAGGAATATCCCTTTTAATATGAGGAATGCATAAGACTTAGTATATGATGTGTGGATCCCACTATAGCTCCTTGATTCATTAGTATGTCTCATTAGACAAACGAGTGTCTTGGCACAAGGTTTTGACCAAATTCTTATTTGTAGTAATGGAACGAGGCCTTGACTATGTGGTTTTGATGTATATAATTTTGCATTCCCTCATTATGAAATAAGTTATTAAATGTAATTATTCGACTAGTAGAATATCCGTGTGAATTTTTATATAGTAATGTTGGATTTATTTTTTATATATTATTTTTAATGTTTATATTTAAAAATGCGGTTTTTTTATTACACATTTTTTCTTAAATGTTTATAGCATTATCTAAATTATTTACCCTTATTGAGCATCAGATATCACCCCATATTTATGTTTTATATTCCATGTATGTGAATAAATGTGTTATTATTGATATGAATTGATACACTGGTGGAATAATGATTCTCACAACAGATTATTTATATTGTGTTTTTTTAGAATTTAAATTATAATGTTTATAAATGTAATATATTTTCCAAGACTACAAAACTGATTAGTATTTTGTGACTTGATTCCTTATAATCATTTCAATGTATTAAAATAATACACTGACTATGGGTAACTGTGTTAGGGGCATTACAACTGGTATTAGAGGATGGCTAGAAAATCCTGGAAATAGATTTAGATAAAATATGATTTTGAAACATTACCATAACATATATTTTTTAGATTATTATAGATGAAGTTCCAATATTTTTCGTAGTGTATAAATTTATTAACTGTTCAAAGAAATACATCCCTTTTTGGATACGAGTAGGTAGAGGTGGATCTGGGATAGATGTACCTAGAAGTGAAATATCAGACAAGGAGTTCTCGGAATGACTAGGGGTATCCTGGTAGACAAAAATGGGCCTTGATGCACTCTTCGTTACGACACACTGAGGGGATATGCTTAAGATAATCCAAATATTATTTACAAACCATTATGAGTGATTTATGAGTAAATAGCTCTTCAATGAAATCAATTTTTATCATTATGTATTATATTCATAAACTGTTTAATTTAGGATATGTATATTACAAGTTTGGAATTATGAATTGCGATTCAAAAACTCAACTAGTGTATTCCATTGTTTAGAAATGGTTCCCACTACTTGGAATGATAACGTCAGTAATATGCATCATCTAAAGAATAATAATGATCATATATTACAAGGACTTAAGCCAAAATATAGAAGGAAAATAGTCTCCCATGTAATCTCATCATATGAAGAAATAATATCATGTGTTAATAAACAAAGTACGCAATTCTCTGAGTCTTTTGAATTTGAAAGTATTCCAGAGAAGAAAAGAATGGTAGATTGAATGATGGATAATGGGAAAAATGGAATGATGGATTTTCCCATATGTGATAACTGTAGAAATAATCACCTAGGTAAATGTTGAAGGAAATGGAAGTTAGTTATATGTGTCGATAAAATATACACCAGTTACGTGATTTCAAGGGTAAGTAAAAGGATTAAAATTAACAATAATTCATGTAAAATGATTTGGGAAACTACCTGAATCAATGTCCCAATAATCAAACTATACTCCAAATTATGTTGTTGGATAATAATCATGTTATGATACAACCGTAGAAGAAGAGTATTGAATAGTGTTCTTCTGTTGATATTAATGAATTATGTCATTTGGGTATTGTATCAATGATGTACGAGTTATAAAAATTATGTAATATATAATTATTGTACTGTAGTACTATTTCATTTAGGATTTTAGATTATGTGGTACCAAGAGAAGTGACTCAATAGTAAGTTAAACATTTTAAAAAATACATGGTTTAAGGAATGATAAACATTAATATGGTCTTGATAATGAGGTATTGATTTTTTAATAAGAGATGATTGATTTGGATAAATTATTGTGGATATTATTGACTAACATTGAACTAATTAGTGGTTTTATTATTCCATCATTATTGGAGATTACAACATTTTTGGATTTAAGGAGCACATCTAGTATTCTTGGTTTTTTAGAAGGAATAATAATGTACATACCTATTAAAATATTGTTTTATAGTAATTCAATGTATTACCATGTCTAAAGAGAATAAACCATTAACATATTCACATGTAGATTATGCGACCTTCCTTATAAATTTTGGAGTTTCAGTTCATACAGAAATATTGTGTATATGTATAATGGTTGGAATGGAGTATGTTTGACAATGGAAACAATTTTTTTTAAAAAATATTTTCTTAATATTATTTTTGGATTGTTATGTGATAACCCGTTAAGTTTGGAAAGGCCGTGAGACTGGAACCTACAACTGAATGGGTGATAAGGGTGAATCACCTACCACTAGACTATGTGTTGTCCAAGATTGTAAAATGTAGTTTTTTTAAAATATATGAAAGAATAATTAAATATTCATTTCATGGAATCCTATAAAATTAAGATAAATATAATTATTTTTATTTCTTTTATATTTTTTAGTGAAAGATTAGTTTGTGGTAGAAGTTAGTTGAAGGATGGAAATGTACTTGTCAAGTATTTTTATTGTATATTTCTATTATTATTTGAAGAAATTAATTATTAAATATTATAGAAGATATCTTAAAATAAATAATGAATTAATACCTTCTGTTTTTTTTGAACCTATGGTATTTAAATCATCATAGATTTATGGATTTGAGGCCCTAAATATTCAATTTATTATTCAATAGCTTGTGATTGATGACCTCAATCACTCTCTATAAATATAATATTTTCCCTCCAATTATGTGTCACAAATTTCCACCAAAGTTATTCTATTTTAAATCCTAAATTTTTTGTGACTTTTTCAATTTTCTTTCCCTCCAATTATTAATAAATTTTATAAACCCTATTTATGATGTGGGTTTTCCACTATGGTATTTTCTATTTTAAAATTTTTATTCTCACAGAAATTTTCAAATTGTGAGGACGCAATTTATTGATGGAGAGGACAATGTAACACCCCATGATTTCATAGTACCTAATCTCATAAAAGTAATTCAATAGATTGCACTACAGGCATCACCGAGTTCGATCGCACCATGACTTACCAAAATAGATGTTAAAAAATGTTTTTAAATGTATTTACTAAATATTGAATTTTATATATTTCATATAAATTCATAATCCCTATAATCTGCTTCTGAGACATAATATAAGAAAAAATTCATTTTTTTCAGATAAAAGATTTATTTTTCAAAAAATTGAATTTTACTACCATTTAATGTGGAAATTTTGTTAAATCCAATATTTAACAGTTTTATAAATTCACATTAATTAAATTAATGTCATCTTTATAATTGGGATAAAAAAATATTGGTTGGATAAATTTTTGGCATTTTCCAGATAACATTTATATTTTGATGAATATGGAAAAATATTAAATTTTAATTGAAAAAAACTTTTCTAATTGAAATAATTTATTGTGATAAATTATTAATATGAGAAGTTTTAAATTATAATTAAATTATATTTTTATCATTAAATTTAATTTAGGAAATTGGATGTAATTTCATATTTAAATTATACATATACACATGTCAATCTTTAATAGTTTTTTCTTAATAAAAACCTGCTTTCTGGTTTTGGCAATAGGAATTAATATTAAATTCATTAATACAGCCCATTTATTTTTAATTTGGTAAAATAGACATTATTTTTTGATTATGAATATCAAAGTTATCTTTTGGTGAATTTTTGGTATTGTTATGAAAACAATCGGTTTTTGATGAATTGTGAAAAGCACTGCGTTATTGTTTTAAAACAACTATTATTTAAAAATATTTTATTTTTATTTGATTTTTAGGATATAATATATACATAATACCTATATATTTTAAATATAATTCATTGGATTCATTTTATAAATATATAAGATTTATAAAATTTAATTGAACTGTTAACGTCTTTTACACACCTTCTTGTAACATTTGGAAATATGAATAAAACTTAATTTTACTGCATCATTGAATTTAATTTCAAAATTTTTTGTGACATGGTTGATATCAGTATGTAAAATGTGGTTCATTAGGATAGAAATTATTTTTTTTGGTGAATATAAACTTTAGAATTTTATTTACCAAAGATTAATGTAATGAGAGTAGTTAAAGGTGAAACTGAATTAATAAAGACCCTTCACATGTCCAAATTCTATAGGATAATTGTATTTTGACCAAAATCATCCTTATGAATGAAATAAGAACCTTTTTGTCCTCATTTATTTCATTAGGGAATTTATTATTATTTTATTTAATGAAGAGTTAAATGTGCTAAATTCAAATTTTAATAACTAAAAAATTTTTTATATAGTGTTATACATAATATAAATTTGACTATAAATATTAGTTTTAATGAAAAAAATATATCATACATATTGGTATTATATTTAATAACATTCGATAATAAATAATTAAATTTATGAATGACACAATGATGATGAAGTAATAATCATACTATTGAAGGATTAAAATAATTGATATTATAAATATTAAAATAATTGTAAATTTAGAAATTTAATGTATTTAGAAAAATTTATAGGATAATATTACATTTTAGGGTTTATTGAATAATTTTATTTCTAAATTATAATGTTTTTTAGTCTTTCACAAAAACCAAATAATACTTAGTATCAAAAATGACATAAATGAGTTTTTAAAACAAATACTCTATAATTAATTGATATAATATTACTAAAAATATACACTTCTTCTAAACGACAGAGATAAGGTTATACATGTCAATAATGAACCACTTTTATTTATATTGGAGTTTTATAGTATGTTTATAAACCATTTATTTTAATAATACATGAATACATGGTAAAAGATAAACTATTTATCTAAAATTTAATGAAAAATGATAAGGTTAATATGTTGATATAAACCTATATATAACCTATTGGTTGAAATTTTTTAGACTTATATTCACCTTATACTTTAATTAAATCATTTTGGAGCCATTATAAACCGAATATTATTGTATAATAAATTAATATTTTAAGATTTTTCTAAAGTGACCTTTCCATCTCTTATAAAAGGGTACTTCCCCTTCTCTCCAAATCACACCTTCAAAGCCATTTATCTTAGACAAACCATACTCAAATACTCTGCCAACTACCTTCAATTCAACCTAGAGGCCATAATTAGATCATAAATAAATTTATGATGCCCTTTTGATTAGATCAAAAGGAAGCACCTGAAGAAGATGTTATAATCTCATCACCTCTTTCAATGTTCTTTTCTTCTTCCTCTTCCCCTTTAGTTGTTGTATCCAAACCAAAAAAATAAATCTAGTACCATATAATTACTGTTATGTTATTATAAATATGATACAACCTTTTTCAGTTTTCTATTTATCCCATGAATGATAAAGTCACCATACGTGTATATGTACGTCTTACCGTCTCCACGATGTGGTGTAGTTTGTTATTCAACACATCAGTATTTGGATGGGTATAATAATGACTATAATTAATATAAATATTAAATATAACATGTTGATGATTATTTATATATGATATACCATCCAATTATATATGATTTGACCATCAATATAATTACATCATCACTCGTGTGTACGTACAACTCTTCCATCTCCTCGACGCGATGAGATTCATTTCCACATTCACCAATCAATGTCGATTATAAAAATATATATTATTAATCAGTATAACATATCTGAAAACATAATGCTACTGTATATATATATATATATGTATTTATGTATTTATATATATCACATTCACTTAATTTCGTTCAATACGACTTGATAATAGAAACAACGTTTATGCATACATACGTCCTACCGTCTCCATAATCATTTTTTCCATCTCATATATCTATCTATTAAAAAATAGTTATTTTCTGAAAATATAGGATCCATAAATAATTTTTTATATTTTTGAGTAAATTTAATCATTATATAATTGATATGATCAAGAATAATAAGTTAAAACATTAATGATAAAGAAAGAGATTATTTCCTAAAATGTTATTTTAACATGGAAATTATTATTATTAAATTGATGTTATAAAGTCATAAATCAATCAAGTATGATATCGTAAATATGAACATGGTTCAGTTATAATTAATAACTTACTATTTTTATTATAAAGGAGGTAGAACATACCCTCAACCAAAGGAATGTTCAAGGTAAGGGTTAATTACTCAATATCATTATTTTTCAAGATTTTTTATATGTATCTATATACTTCTACATATTTACCATCCTTGTCCATGATTAAAAATTTATTTTAAGGATTTTTCCGTATGGACATAATATTTTAAAAAAATTTATTCCATTCAAATTATTCAATGTAGTATAGGACACTTGGAATCAAAAATCGATTTTAAATATCCTTCCATATTAAATTGAGATACATTTAAATCATTTCATGAAAAATGGGTTTTTCTCACAAAGCATTATACTAATCATTTTCAACTATTTCAAATCCTTTACTTGATATTATTATTGATTGAGTTTTTTTATTATAGTACAATCATTCATATTGTATTAAATGAGTTATGATATTTTTTTACTATGGATGTACAATAATTATACAATTCATGGATTATGGAAAATGTATTGACATTTCATATTCTAGTTTTAATATGAATGTTTATGTTATGATTCACTATTTTCATAAGAGGAATTCATTGGACTTATTAATTCATAGGTGGACCCCCCTATAGCTCCTCGATTCCTTGGTATGTCTCATGAAACAAACATGTGTCTTGGCAAAAGGACTTGAAAAAAAAATTATTTTTCTTCTTGGAACAAGGCCTTGACTATTTAGTTATGATTTATGGCATTATGCATTCTCTCATTATGAAATTAGTTATTACATGTAATTATTCTACATGTAGAATATCCATGTGAATGTTTATATGGTAATGTGGAATTTATTTATGCCACTTTATGTTCATGTTTATTATAAAAACCATATTATTTTATTACACATATTTCCTTTAATGTTTATAGCTTCGTCAAAATTATTTAACCTTAATAATCATCTGAGATAACCCCTTTATTATGTTTTATTTTCCCAGTATGGGAAGAAGTGTCTTATGATTGTTGTGAAGGGATTATCTTGGGGAATAATGGCATTCACAAATGATTATTTATGTTGTGGTTTATTTTCAAAATTTTAATTTAATGTTCATATATATAATATATTTTATAAGACAACTAAACATATCAGTTATTCAGGACATGATTTCTTTCTGACCATGCCAATGTATTAAAATGATGCACTGTCTATGGGTAATGGGGTTCAACGCGCAACAGTTACAATGATTAGTATGTTGGGTTGAGTATCTTGGATCATAGGGTTTTCATGGTTTGGGATGTCAATCAAAGGATATAAGCTCCCAACAAAATGAAAAATGGAATGATTATTGGACCAATTCTCAAAGGTATGTTGATCAAATTTTTTATTTGTGAATGCCCCATTTTGACTAAAATCATTACATTATTTTTTTCTATGGATTATATGACAAGTATGAAAAGAACTAATTGCTTGGTTGGATGACACGATGGAACAAGAATGTTAAAATGGTTGATTAATAACTTTATAAAATGTGAAGAATGTTTTCAATATTGATTTTTTATTTATTACAGCATGAATAACCTCTATTAACTACTTCATATACTGGTTATTTCATTAGTAACCATTGGTGGTAGCCTAATGATTTGTTCTCATAACATGATCTGGCTTCCATGACACTTGTCTTCCTAGGAATATGCTACTTATTTTCTATTACAATTTCAATAAAATGACCTAGTGTTCGGTTTGTGCATGGTCGGAATTAATGATGAATGATAGGATTAGACCAGGTTGTGTAATTGGTCGTGGTTCATGATTTTTGGTAGTTTTGGTTTTGCACATTATTTGTGTGACTTCCTAACATGTAGCACATTCATCATAATATTATAGCATATGATAATTGGTTACATATCATCTTTTTAGGTATGATATCCATTTATGGTTCAAAAAGGTTTTTTTATCTATTGATATCATTTATGATGTGGTATCACTTTGATAAGATGGTAGAGTCTTCAAAATGAATCTTTACTGACATGAACTTCTAGTCAGCATCCTCTAGAATATTTAGATGTACCCTGATGGTCACGTGCTCAAAAGGCATGGGGTACAAGTTATAGTGGAAATATGGTCAGGGAATTACATTTGGAGACCAATGGGTGTGGGGAAACAACAAACGAATAAGGTCCATAGTGGAGTAAAAAATCACTAACTGATGTCCTCATGATGTAGTGCTAACTAGGGTGTAGACTTCCTGAGGTACCTGGACATTCATTCATTTTGAATATCATATGTTTTGTCTTTATCCTTCAGTGTGTTAATGGTTTTCTTATGTACAACAAACTGTAATGGGTTCCCCATTTTAGATTAATTGAGATAAAATTGGGTTTATTATTATTCAATATGCATAAATTTCAACATGACATTGATATGTATTTCTTTATTGAAAACTATTTAATTACATGTTTATGTCATTAAAAATGTAATATGTGACATTTTTATATTTTATTAACTATGGAACTATTTTTGAATGGAATGTCATAAATTTGAAAAACAATTATTGGTAAATTTATTAATGAAAAATAATTTTGATTGATGTTTTTAGAAATTTATTTTAAATATTAACTAAGGACTATATGTTGTAAGAAATTGTAATGATTCACTTATGGTATCCTATAGTGCATTTGTTCTCACATTGTCCTTTAGATTTGCACATTTATATCCTTGTTTTTGGATGATATATTCATTTGGAAACGAATCCTATATATGTTTCCTCTCCTTGATCATGTTTCCTTTGGATTTTTTTGATATATAGATGACTTATGTTAATGTGGAGAAAGAGCCATTTTTATGGTTATGTGTTGTTGATGGTTTTTAGTTGTGTATAATGACCTTGTGATCTACATGTTTGGATGTGAAATTTAGGTTATTGATTGACATTTGGTATATTATTTTTCTAAATTAGTAATTTTTAACTATCATATAATTTATCATTTTAGGGTGAAATCATTCACAACTTTTCATTAGGTGATACTGAAATTCTTTTTACCATCCCATGGTAATTTAGATTGATATTTGGTCCTTCTGGACTGTGAATATTGTTGATATTATGGGTTTAATTGTGTTGGTATATTATGGGAGACACAATGCATCTATGTATGCATTGGAAATAATGCTAATCCAAAAACAAAAAATTGATAATACACCCTCTATCATTTGATTTATTTATAATGATACATCCATGAGTTGGAATTTGTGGTTTATATTATCCTTAATTGATGAATTCATCAAAATATGGAATATATGATTCTCATCATGATCATAAGTTAAATCCATTGGAATATTAGTCATAAAATACATGAGAATTCATTATTCATACAAATCAATATCATTCTATGATTTTGATATTATAATTAAAAAATCAACTACAATGTTTCAGTTTATATTTCCCATTGAAGTTAAAAAAAATTTCATAATAGTATCCAACCAAATTACTCTTCCTTATATTTTGATCCTATAGAAAGAATAAATTCTTATGTATTTTTGTAATTTGAATTCCATGAGTCACTCAAAAATTGAGTTATTCCACCAATAATTTATGGTGTGAACAAGAGTTTTTTATTCAATTTTTTCAGTTAGCTAATTCATTTTTACCAATAGATTATAACCAGAGCTACAGTTGACCATAAAATTATCTTTAATTAGTAAATAATATATGCACTTAGTCATGGAAACTATTTATATGTCAAACTATTGATCTATAAATGGTAGAATCAATTTTAAATAAATATTAATATATTTATTATAATATTGTAATATTTCTTCTCATTTATAGTTTCAAATAAATGTCAAATTCTTGTGTTTCAATGTATTTATACTAATAGTTATCCTTAAGATGACATGAATGAAATTAAGATAATATTAATTTTGTTTTATAATACTTTTATACCAAATGTAATTCATAAAATATTTCATGTAGAGTACATAATTTATAATTTTAGTATATATCAAACTTTTGTCTTTATAATCCATAATATTGAAAGACATAACATCCTAAATATTTAAGTAGCCTCTAGAAAGTTTTGAATATCCTTAGATCTCTCTTAGTATATCAATTATTATAAAAATATATCTAATATTTCAATTTTATGATCTTTTGTGTATATGAAAATATTCTATAAAAATCATTAAAATGAGTATATGAATATATAATATAGTTTATTCACTATGTCATTCGAATACATCGTTTCATTTGTGAACAATATTTTCATGAACATATATATTGAGATATAAAACCATCTTCAATAAATTATGTTTGGAGTATCTTACATTCTTATTCATATATAATGCTAAAAACCCAATTTATGTTGACCCAAGCTAATCATATCATTATTTAACATTTGTTACATTATTTTATGATTAAATCTTATAAAAATCACACATATATCAGATGATATTTCAATTTATTTTTATTTAGGAATATTTTCATAAGAAACATATCTTAAAAATTTATAAAACATTCTTCATAATAGAACCCTTCTTAATCACATATTGGAATATTATTTTTTGATACACATGTCGTTAAAACATGTTGAAGAGAAAAAAATAATAGGGAGATCTCAAATGATCGATACTGGTAAGAATATGCGATAACAATAAAAGATCATATGAAATAATATTATATCTATATTGGAATGATAATTTAATAAAGTACCAATAATATAATTTATATAATTCATTCACAACAAAACCAAATGGATGATCATAATCCTTGAAAAAATATACAACGAAATTATATTATGGGATCACAGAATCATATAATTTATAGAGTAAATATAATATATCACATCATATGTTTAAAAAATCATTCATTATCATGATAATAATAACTGTTAGAGCCCATGGTATATCTTATTTACCCCTTCCATATAAACACTATTTAAAAAGTATCATTATTTATTCGGTTAATTTCATAGTCCTATACATAACACCACATGACATCTAATTAATTACATAATGAAATTTATAGACATTTAAGTTCAATATGACACATCCCATAAATTTAATCATAATATATACATGCATACATGATCTATGTGAGAGATATGATACATACAAAAATCATAACCATGATAAAACCCCTGAGAAATTAATTATTTTCATAATCTGGTGTTATGAAATGACAGAACGATATATCAAAGGTGTTCAAAAGAGAATAAGTATTAAAATATTTATAATTTTTAAATGAAAAATAAATTAAATTTCGTGAATAATGAGTTTTGATGTAATATAATTTATGAGAATTATCAAGGTTAAGGATTAGTAACATAGATTTTTAAAATAAATGTTTTTGAAAATGAGTGGAGGATATATTAAAAAAGTAAATTGATCTAAATTTAGTTATATAAAATAATTTTATTCATATGTTTCCTATAAGATAATAGATAGGATGGTATTACATTGAGTATGGTATACTCTGTGATACCAAACCTAGGATCCAAATATGAATGAGATTCTCAGATACAAGAGGGGGGGTTAATTGTACCGTTTAAAATTAATTAATGGAATTTATAGGTTGGTAATGTTTAACAATGTTAGAAAAGATTATTCACAAGATCTCTAGGAGTAATAAAGACTTGCAAGATTCCAGAATACTAATTCTAAAAATTAAACTTAACAAAAGTTAGAAAGATAAAGATTCTACCTTTAAGAATATAGAATCTCACTAAATCATTGTAAATGTAATGAAGTATAAGAAAGTAATACTTTCTTTAGAAATAAAAAATGCTGTGGAAAAAACAAGTAGTAAAACTACAAGTATCAAACATTAACTCCTTTTTTCCCAAAGAGAAGGGTATTGAACAACCCTAGTTAAGAGGTCCCTTGATTTATACTTTTAATAAAGTCTGTCTTACTGACACCAGGGTAAGCCCTCGATACGAAGATAGGATTCTGTATTTCTATCCACACAAGCCCTCAAATATTAGTTAGTGGGCACATCTGTCTTCCTCAGTATTGATGACATCAACTTCATGGTGTTAGAACCTATGCCTCCCTATCCGTGGAAGCCCTATATTGTAATCACCAACAATCGGAGTCGCACGAAGAAAGTCTACAAAAGGAAATGTTTGAACAAGCCGTTAAACCTTTCTCCATGAATCATTGAGAGTTGATAAGAGCCTCCCTCTCTAGAAATTACTTCAAGAAGTTTTGATCACCAAAATTTCTAATGTTTCGAAAACATTCAAATGAGCATCTATTTATTAGCGAAGCTCTAACAGTCAGCTCCCTCCTCCAACGTTCATATTTCTCATTGAATTTCAGAGGGACCTGTACATGTGTCACTCAACCAACCGTTAGTCAATAACTTAAAGAACATCATCATTTTGGAATGAAACAAGTGTAGGCATAATCAAAATTGATGTTTGTAATGTATGAATATAAAATTTTGATTTCTAATAAAAATGGAATTCAGAGTCTATAATAAAGTGGTGTTCATATTCTGTTTTGTAGGAATTCGGATCCTGAATTCTGTAAAAATCCTGAGACTGAATTTCTAAGGAAATTAGGAGTCTGTATTTACTATAATTCAGAATCTGAACTTACAGAGTTTGGAGTCGAACTCATAGAAGTTTTGAGTCGATCTATTAGAAGTTTGGAGTCGAACACATAGATGTTCAGATTCGATCTTGTAGAAGTTCAAAGTCAAACTCATGGAACATAAGAGTCGAACTAGTAGAATTTCGGAGTTGAACTCATAGATGTTCAGAGTCGAACTAGTAAAATTTTATAGTCTAACTGATAGAAGTTCAGAGTCGAACTAGTAGAAGTTTAGAGTCAAACTCATAGAAGTTCAAAGTCCATAATTCGTAGTAGAACCTTATGAGAGTTCATATCCAGAATTTGGAATGAAACATTTTAAGGTTTGATATCCAAAATTCGGTGTGGTACCTTATGAGAGTTCATATCCATAATTCGGAATGGAAATTCATTGGAGATCATATCCATAATTCAGTGTGGAACTTTATTAGAGTTTGTATACAGAATTCAAATCATAAAACAGAATGATTCATATCTAAGTATTATATTATTCCGAGGATTTAGGTATGAATCCTATTTTTATAATTAAGAAAAATATTGATATGTATAAGGAAATGTTGGTAAGGGTAAATTTTCTTAATGAAAGAAATTTTCATTAGGAAAGTAAAATATAGATTTTCTTAAGTATAATGTGTTTGTGATTTTCAATACAAGAAGGAATGGATATGTCGTAAGGAAAACCTAGTTGACTCAACAATCTCCCCCTTTTTGGAAAAACACACAACCCTTCGAAGAGGAGTATAAGGAATTTTGAAAATTTTATTTAGACTTTAAAATTAAAACTTACCTACCTTTGTTCATAGATGATAGTGAATACAACTAACTGCCCCTTAGGCTTTGGAACTCTATGGATTGTATTCTGAATTTTTGGAGTGGAGTTTTAATTATCATTGGAAATGAAAAACTCTGTAATGAGGAACTACCTATTACATAAGGATAGTTATTGACATAAAATTTTTTCCATCTCCCTCATTTGAGTAGTTCTTTTTCATTATCCCCATTTATGATTTTAAAAAAGAATGTATGGGAATGGAAAAGAAATTTGGTACATGAAATATTAGTAAAGACATGCAAGAAAAAACAAGAAACCATAGATCTATTATAATTGGAAAATTTTTTACAAGGAAGATCAAATTCAACAAAAGATTTTATTGAGTCTATTTTTCTTCCTTTTCCTTGGGGATAAACTTCTTATAGATAGTTTTCAGCTTCTTTAAATATTATTGATCCTCCTCATCTTTCTTCTCCAAAGCTGTGATCCTTTCTTATTGAGCATTCAAGACTTCTTCCTGAGCCTTTATGGCCTCTTCCAGCATCTTCAGAAACTCATCTTTATTTTTCATCTTCTCTTGAAACTAAATCCAGAAATCTCTTTCCCTTTTTGAGTTCTGAGAAACCGAGTTAAGATTCTCATTCAAATCTCTGACCTCCATATTTCGTGTATTTTTATCAAGGGTCATCTTATCCTTCCTGAAGATTATTAATCTTGGAATCCTTGGTGTCAAAAACTTTTTTAACATCATTCTAAAAACGATCAAACTCATCCAAGTCATCATCAACTTTCTTAGACCACAAATTGATTTTGTTTCATGACATCCTATGAACATCATAATTGATAATGAAATTTCTATGATCTACTTCAATATTCACTCTATTATACATCACCATGGATAACGATTCTGACTTCTGATTCATGCTATGTTCAAGCATTTGGCATATTGATTCTATGGTGGGAATAATCGGAATGGTGTCCACAAATTTCTTCAATGACTCGACAACAAAATCATGACCCAGTGCTGATGACTCCGAATCAGACACTTTGCTTGGGGGTTATTCTTCTTCAATATCCACCATATTTCTTCTAGAAAACCACCAACATATTTAATTCTAATGAAATATTTTGTTTGGTTTTCCATAATCACATTCTTCCCCTTATCAACTTTTTGAATGGGTTCTTCACCCGGATATTATTCCCCACTTTCAGTTACTTGAACAATCCTATCTTCATCTTATTTCTCCTTCTCTTCTCCTTATTCAAGAAAATGATTCTCATAGCATTCTTCTTCGGAAAATTAATTTTCATTTTCATCTTCCTGAATAACATCTCCCTTACCATGTTTCTCATATCCCTTTCTCGGAGTGACCATATTTGAGCACTCGACCTCAGAAGTTTGATGTGGTGAATTTTTGATAGTCTTGAATTCTCTTGATACTCATACACTTATTTAATACAGTCATCCAGATCATCACTTCATTCTTCTACTTCTTATTCTTCATAAATTTCTTCAACAACCCCTTCCTCAACCTTTTCACCATCTTGTTTCTCTACATCATCAACAACTTGTTTCACTTTAGTCATATCCAGAGTGAAGTAATTATTCCAAGGGGTCTCTGGTAATGGTTGGACATCAAAGGTTTCCGGAATGGGAATCTTCTAAGACGATACTTCTGTATCTCTCAACATAGATTAAAAAAATTCAGCTTCAGACATCTTTTTCTTCATCTTCTTATCTTTTTATACATTCTTATGATATTCATACATCTTCTCCCTTAAGGATTTTTCTTCAGCAGGGTCTAATCCTAACTGAGTGTCCCCTTCCTTCCTTTTCTCCTTATTTTCCCTCCACTTAGAAACCAATTCATCTGGATATTCTTTCTATTTTTTTATCTTGGGAGGTGCGGACTAGGTTTCCTTGGCTATGGCAGTCTTTTTTTCAGCAACCACATCCCTCAATTTCCATTTCATAAAAACCTTTTTCACTGGCTCGACCTTCACTACAATTTCTGGAGCGACTTATTCCTCCTCTTCTATTAGATCGTAGAACTCACATGATTATTCTGAAAACCCAACATTTATCTTATTGAATGTGTCATCACTTTTCAACATCAACTTAAAAATTCTCGGCTTAAAGTTGAAAGCAACTTTGAACGAATCAAGACAACGAATAATAGGCTTATAGATAAGAGTAGGATACATAATGTTTTGAGCCTTTAATGTTCCATTTTTTATATTATGAACTATAATAAGAACGTGCCTCATCAGATTGATCTTTCTAAGATTTATCAAGAAGTATATGATGTAGATATCACTTCCCTTTAGGTTATCCTTATCTCCTCTTCTTGGAACAAAAAACCCATGAACCCACAACTGGAGAATCTGGTTGTTGGTGGAGAGATGATAAATCTTTTATGTATTACCAACTTTGAGGCCAAGTCATTTCATTGCCTTCACTTTTCTAAAACATCCAAACACACCCGGTAGCTGATGTGAACAAAATTATGCTTCACCATCATATGATAATCCTAGAATGTTTGCAGCCTTGGTGTAAGAAAGCTTTTATGTCTTCCCATAAGCCTTGAAAGAAAATTTTTCTCAGCCATCTTCTTCATAGAAGGAAACAGTATAAGGCCCCGGCCATAAAAATTACTTAATATTGAATTAAATTAATAATTCACATTGATGATCTTTTTAGGTTTAGAGTTTTTGAAAATTAGATCATAACAATTACATCTCAAAAAATTACATAGTAGACACTTCTACAAAGTTTCCCTTTTTTAAAAAAACATAAACTCTTAAAAAAATAGTCATGTCAAGTTCCATATTTAAGATAGCATGACTTTTCCTTGATCCAATCCTTGACCCTATTCCACGTTATGTCCTATGAAAAACATTTCAAAAAAACTTAGGGTGAGCATAAAAATCTCAGTAAGGGATACACAAAGAAGGAAAACTGTTAGTTTTTCAATACAACAATTAAACCATGAATAAATTATCAAAGTAATACTTTTCACATTTATAAAGTAGTAAATACTCTTAACTGAATAAAATATCATTAATTACTCATATTTTAACTGAAATATTACCATAAATGTAACACCCCAAGATTTCATAGTGTGTTATTTTTTCAAAACAATTCAATAAATTGCATTACACGCAACACCGAGTTCAAGCGCACCATGTCTTACCAAACCAGCCGTTCAAAAGATGTTATGAATAGTATTAAATAAATTTTAAACTTTATATAATATTTATAATTTTAGAATCCATATTATGAGTTTCTTAGACATAATGTAATATCAAATTCCTTTTTTCAGATAAAATAAGTATTTTTCCAAAATGCACTTTTACCAACTTTAATAGTGAACCCTTTTTAAATCCAATATTTTAAACTTTTATATATTCAATTTGAGTAAATAAATGAATTCCTAAGAATGGGGACATAAAAAAATTTACAATGAAACTCCCCAAGATTCCACGGTATTCTTTTCTTTGAATAATACAATAGCGTGTGTTGTACGCAACTTCGAGTCCCAACACACACTACAACCAATCAAACTAGCCGTAATGAATAGTAATACCTACTTTTTAAAATTTTATAAATTTTATCTCTCAAAATAGACTTCATTTTTAGATTTGAAATATCGAATTTATCCTAGGGTGAAATTTTGGTACTTTTCGGATAACTTTTATATTTTGTTGAATAGTGAAAATTACTAAATTTTAATTAAAAACAACTTTTTTAATCAAAATAATTAGTAGTGATAAATTATGAATTTTAGTGGTTTTAAATTATATTTATAACATATTTTTACCATTTAATATAATTATGGTCATTGGAAAAAATTTCACAATTAAACAGAACATAAACAAGTGTCAATCTTTTGATAGTTATTATCTTTTAGAAACACGCTTTTTGTTTAAACAACGGGAATTAATTTTAAATTAATTTCTGGGACTTTTGTATTTTGAATTTGGAAAAATGTATTCCATATTTGGTATTAGGATGTTAAAATTTTGTAAATAGGTAACTTTTATTTTTAGACATTTTAAATAATTACTTTGGTAAATATTTTATTTACCATGGTTAAAGGGTAAATCCGGTAAATAAGGGTTAAAAAATAATATTATAATAATAAAAAATTATCCTAACACGTGTCCTAACCTTATTGGTTGATACATGTCTGACCATGGGCATCTTTGGGTCGATTTTGGGACCCCATGGATCCAATTGTAAGTTATAGGGACACATTATTTTAATTATGTTAAAATGAATACAAAAATGACACAAGCATATATCTTTTTGGGAATTTTTTTTAAATAATGTTATATATGTTGGATTTTCGACTATAAATATTTACTAAAATGATTAATATATTTCCTAAATAATTATATTTTATTTATATTTTTTAGACATTAAATAATTTAATTTATTTTTGACACAATGGTGATTTAATAATTGCTAAATTAATGAAAAATTAGAATAATTGATATTATAAATACCCAAATAAATGTAATTTGAGAGTTTTTATAAATATAATTAATATTAGAGGAAAATAGGACATGTTAGGATTTATTTAATTAAAGTTTTTTGAAATAATAATCCTGTTATGATTTTTAAAATAATCAATTATTGAATAGTGTCAAAATTGACGTAAAAGTGTTTTTAAAACAAATATTATATTATTAATTGATATTAAATTCCTAAAAATCTATGGTTCTTCCAATAGACTTATATCAGGATAGGTTTATAATTAATGTACCTCTTGTGGGTCGCTTGGATGTATATAGTATTTTTATTAACCATATAATATAAGAATACAAAGAGACATTGTAAAAGTGAAACAAATTAACTAGAGTTAAAACTTAATGATAAGGTTAATATAGTTACCCAAACCTGTCTAAATTTTGTTGGTTGAGTGATTTTATACCCATACCCACATTAAACATTAAATAATACTCTTTTGAGCTATTATAAAGCTAATATGAATTTATTATAATATAATATTTCTTGCTTTTCCAAAGGTTCCCCTCACCCCTCTTATAAAAGGGAACTCCCTCTTCTCACTAATTCACACATTCAAAGCCTTTTTGTTCGGACAACCCATGCCCAATTACTCTCTAAAATTCCCTCACTTAATCATAGAGGCCTTACTTTAGTCAGAAAGCCAACCTCTGGATCCCTTTTGATAAAATTAAAAGGAAAAACCCAAATAAGAGGTAATGATTTCACCACCATTTTCAAGTTCTGTTCTTCTTCAACTTCTTCTTTCTTTGTTATTACCATTATTAAATAATAACTCCAGTATCTTAAATATACTATGATGTTATTATAAATATGGTACAACCATATTCAGTATTTTATCCATCCTTTGAATAACATGTCACCATACGTGTGTACGTATGACTTACCGTCTCCACTTTGTGGTGTAATTTTTAATCAATAAATTGTTTTTTATGGGTATAATAATGATTTATAATTCATGTAAATAATAAATATAACATGATAATAGTTTTTTATATATGATATACCATCCAATTATATATTATTTTAATATCAAAAGAATGATATTGTCGCTCGCGCGTACGTACGGAATACCGTCTCGACGAACGCGATGAGATTCATTCTCCATCGTATCCATTCAAGTATAATTATCATTTTATGATTTAAAAATAACGTTTAAGGACTTTATATAATTCTATATATGAATAATATACAACCTATCCATTATAACATGGCTTAAATAACAAAACATATAAAAGAAAACGAGTAAGTTAACACCCGAAACAACGATAATACTAAGATATTATTAACAAATCAATGTAAAAGATCATATATTATATCATATTAATGAATATGATTCATGTATAATTTAATAACAAATATTTCACCATTATACAAGAGTTTAACATACCCCTAACCAAGGAAAAGTACAAGGTAAGGGTTTATTTCACAATATCTTCATTATCCGAGGTTGTTTAAACGTAATAATCTACTGGGATCTCTTTATTATCTACATCCATGTTTCTTAAATATGTATTTCAAAACATTTTCACAATTTAAAAGAATATGGGGTAAAGTCATTTATACCCTTGTTTGACTTTTTATAAGAGTTTAATAAAGGAATCTTTCCATCGTTTTCCAAACAATGTTCTTTTTAACCTTTTCGACATAATTAAGGTAAGAATGTTTTTTTAACTTATACGATGGGTGTGGCTATTTTCTGCCGTTATAAAATTTTCAAAGCTTCCCTTACACGCTTATAAGCGTATTTTCAAATAAAATTTTTTATTTTATAAATATATGACACTTAAATTATTTCAAAATATAAAGAGATATTTCTATAGAAATAGTTTTGATTTCATCTTTGTCAACATCCTTTGATGGATTTTACGCTTATTTGAAGTTGATTTATTATGATACAAAACATCTATATTGTATTGAAGGTTTTGTGATATGTTTGACTATGGATGTGCTATTTTTTTACCATTCATGGTTTATGGTGAAATTATTGACATTTCCTATGCTAGTTTTAACACGAATGTTTATGTTATGTTTAAACCTTTTCATATGGGAATGCATTGGACTTAATATGTGATGGGTGGAGCCCACTATAGCTCCTCGATGCATTAGTAGGTCTCTTGAGACAAACTAGTGTCTTGGCACAAGGCCTTGACAAAATTTTATTTGTATTCTTGGCACGAGGCCTTGGCTATGTGGTTATTATAGTCTGGCATTATGCATTTCATCATTATGAAAGTGGTTATTGATATTGCATGTGATTATTCGATTAGTAGAATATCCATGTGAATTAGTAAATGGAATTATTTCATTTTATTTTTGTCATAATATGTTGAAGTTCATGTTTAAAAGGCTTTTGTTTTAGTTATACACTACCATAAATGTTTATTCTTATTTATAAAAGATTCTGCTATATTGTAATATTTACTGGGCATTTGAGCTCACCCCTTTCAATGTTTTATTTTTCCCAAGATGTGAAAAATTAATTTATGAATGAACTGCAGGGATAGTATGTAGGGATATGAGTGTGGACTATGAAGAAAATATGTTGTTGTATTTTATGAATATATCTAGTGTTTCCAAGGCTACTAAACCAATCGGTCTTTCGAGATTTGATCTTTCGTGTGATCATGCCAATGTTATGTAATAATACACCGACTCTGGGTAACTGGGGTCGGGGCGTTATAGTTGGTATCAAAGGATGTTTTAGTGAAAACCTTGGAAGCTAGATTTAGATAAACCCGGATTAGAGCACATTGACCTAAGATGGAATTTGAGGATTAGTATAGAAGAACATCCTAAAATTTTGGTATTGTAGTGATTTTGTCAGTTTTCCGAGCAATACATCCCTGTCTGGATACGAGTAGGTAGTGGCGGCTTTGGCACAGATGTACTTATGGGTAAAACCCAAAAACATCGCATTGTGCTAGACTCGAACGAGAACTGGTGCATGACAACTGGCCTTGCTGCACTCTTGGTTACGACACTCCCGGGGGATATGCTTAAGATAATTCTCATTTTCTTTACAAACCATTATGGAGGGCTCATGAGTATATACTTACTCAAAGAAGACATTTTTATGATTATGGATTATATCCATAAATTGTTCAATTTTCATTAGGTATTTTACAAGTTTCGAATTATTCATTGCAATTCATAAACTGACCAAGTTTATGCTATCGTATAGAAATGGTGCACAGTAGAAGGAATGTGAACTCCAGTAATACGTATGATCCAAAGAGTAAGAAGGATAATATCTTTCATGGTATTAAGCCATCATTTAGAAGGTAAAGAGTCTCCCACGTATTATCATCATATGAAGAAATAGTACCATGTGTGGATAAGATAACTAAAGTGTTTACTGAGTCCTATGGCTTTGAAGGGAAGCAAAAGAAGAAAAGGATGGAAGAGAGAAAGAAGGATAAAGGGAAGAGGGAAAAGAATAATTTCCCCATATGTGATAACTGTGGGATGAAACACACTTGAACATTTCTGAATGGAATTGGAGTTTGTTATATGTGTGTAGGATAAAGGGCACCAAGTACGTGACTGCAAGGGTAAGAAAATGGTTTCAAATGTACAATGCTTCATTTGCAATGAGTGTGGACACTACGCGAACCTATCATCAGACTACGCCACAAATGATGCTATTGGATAACAATAAAGTTATGATACTACCACAGATGAAGCGGAATGATTAGAGTTCTTATGTTGATTATGTCATTTGAGTGTTGTATCAGCAATGTACTTTTTATAATAATTATGGATTATATAAGGATTGTACTGCAGTAATATTTCATTGAGGATTTTAGATTTTATGGTACTAAGAAAAGTGACTCTACAGCAAGTTAACCTTTTTGGAAATTACAGGGTTTATGGAAAGATAAACCTTAATATGGTCCTAATATTGAGGTACTTATTTTAGAATAATATATGGTTGATTTGGGTAAATTATATTGGATATTCTTGACTGCCTTGAATCCGATTAAAGATTTTTATCTTCCATTATTGTTTGAGTTCACAAAATTTTTGGATGGATGAATTATATCCAACATTCTATATGGAATAAGGGAGCATGAATTTAATCAATAAGGATTATGGTAATTCAGAATGTTTCAGTGATTTAAAAGAATACATGATGAAGTTATTCATATGCTATTACAGGGTAAAAAGGATCTAAATTATGTTTCCCTTCCGTATAAATGTTGGACTGTGTGTTGGGACAGAATTATTTTGTATAATTCTAGTTTGAGATTAATTTTGGATTTCCATAAAAGAACAACTCGGAGGTCAGGAGGCAACCCGTCGCGACCGGCAAGGCCGCGAGACTTGACCCCGCAACCGAATGGCGACAAGGGTGTATCACCTACCACTGGCCCACGAGATGTCCTGGATTAAATAATGTAGTTTTTTTAAAGATCTAATAGATTAATTATAAAATCGTTTTTTTGGAACCCTAGACGAATAGTATAAAATGAATTTTTTTAGGTTCTATTATCTTTTAGAGTGAAAGATGAGTTTTTGGTAGAAATTAGTTAAAGGATGGAACTCTACTTGTCAAGAATGTATTTTTCTTCTTCTATTTTTCTATGAAGAAATTAATTCTTATACTTGATTTAAGGAATCCTAAAACCAAAAATGTGTTATCCAAATACCCTATGTTATGTTGAACCGATGGTATTTCAAATCATTATAGATTGATGATGTTAAGGACCTCAATTTTACAATTATTTGTGATTGATTACCGCAATCACTACCTATAAATATTTACGTTTTTCCTCCAATTATATGTCTCTAATTTCCACCAATCTTCTCCTAATCGAGATCATAATTTGGTGGTGAGCCTGTCATTTCTCTTTTCCTCATATAAAGACTAAATTTTTGTAACCCTATTTCCGATGTGGGTTTTCCCACAAAGATATTTTCTTTGTTTAACCTTTTATTTTAGAAGAACAATTTCAAATTGCGAGGATGCAATTTATTGAATGATGGGAGAGTGTAACACCCCATGATTTCATAGTGTGTTATTTCTATAAAATAATTCAATAACATGGACTACACGCAACTCCGAGTTCAAGCGCACCATGACTTACCAAACAAGCCGATCAAAAGAGGTTATGAATAGTATTTACTAAATTTTAAACACTATAAAATCCTTATAATTTTAGAATCCATATTATGAGTTTCTTAGACATAATGTATGAACAAATTCCTTTTTTTAGATAAAATAAATATTTTGAAAAAATGCACTTTTACCAACTTTAATAGTGAACCCTTTTTAAATCCAATATTTTAAACTTTTATATATTCAATTTGAGTAAATAAATTAATTCTTAAGAATGGGGACATAAAAAATTAACAATTTAACACCCCAAAATTCCATGGTACGCTTCTCTTTGAATAATACAGTAGCGTGTGTTGTACGCAACTTCGAGTTCTAACAGACAATAAAACCAATCAATCTAGTCGTAATGAATATTAATACCTACTTTTTAAAATTTTATAAATTTTTTCTCTCAAAATGGACATCATTTTTGGATTTGAAATATCTAATTTAGCCTAGGGTGAAATTTAGTTAGTTTTCGGATAACTTTTATATTTTGATGAATATTGAAAATAACTAAATTTTAATTAAAAGAATCTTTTTTAATCAAAATAATTAGTAGTGATAAATTATGAATATGAGTGGTTGTAAAGTATATTTATAATATATTTTTACCATTTAATATATTTTTGGTAATTGGAAAAAATTTCACAATTAAACCCGACATAAACAAGTGTCATTTCTTTGATAGTTATTATCTCATAAAAACACGCTTTTTTTTTTACAACGGGAATTAATTTTAAATTATTTTCTGCGACTTCTGTGTTTTGAATTTGGAAAAATGGATTCCATATTTGGAATTAGTATATTAAAATTGTGTAAATTGGAAACTTTTATATTTAGACATTTTGAATAATTACTTCGGTAAATATTTTATTTACCATGGTTAAAGGGTAAATCCAGTAAATAAGGGTTAACAAATAATATTATAATAATAAAAAATTATCCTAATACATGTCCTAACCTTATTGGTTGATACATGTCCGACCATGGTCATCTTTGGGTCGATTTTGGGACCCCATGGTGCCACTTGTAAGTGATAAGGACAATTAATTTTAATTAAGTTCAAATGAATACAAAAATGACACAAGTTTATATCTTTTAGAAAAACAATTTTTAAATAAGGTTATATATGTTGGATTTTTGACTATATATATTTATTAGAAAGATAATAATATTTCATACATAATATTATTTTATTTATAATTTTTAGACATTATATAATTAAATTTATTTATGAAACAATGGTGATGCAGTAATTACTAAATTAATGAAAAATTAGAATAATTGATATTATAAATACCGAAATAAATGTAATTTGAGACGTTTTATAAATAAAAATAATTTTATAAGATAATATGACATGTTACAATTAATTAAATTTACTTTTTTCGAAATAATAATTCGGTTATGATTTTTACAAAAATCAATTATTGAATAGTTTCAAAATTGACGTAAAAGAGTTTTTAAAACAAATATTATATTATTTATTGATATTAAATTTCAAAATATCTATGGTTAGGCCAAGAGACATATATCATGATATTTTATAATTAATGGACAACTTTGGGGTCTCTTTAATGTATATAGTATGTTTATTAACCATATAATATAAGAATACAAGTAGACATTGTAAAAGTGAAACTAATTAACTAAGAGTTAATACTTAATGATACGGTTAATATAGTGACCCAAACCTATCTAAATTCTATTTGATGAGTTATTTTAGTCCAATACCTACCATAAAATTTAAATACTCCACTTTTTATCCATTAGAAACCGAATATGAATTTTTTATAAAATAATATTTCTAGATTTTCCAAAGGTGCCCCTAACCCCTCTTATAGAAGGGCACCCCCCCTTCTCACAAATTCACACATTCAAAGCCTTTTGATTCGTCCGAACGCTGCCCAAATACTCTCTCAACTTCACTCCCTTAATCTTAGTGGCCTTACTTTAGTCATAAATCCAACCTATGGAGCCCTTTTGATCAAATTAAAAGGAAGAACCCGAATAAGAGGTAATGATTTCACCACCCTTTTTCATGTTCTTTTTTTCTTCCCCTTCATCATTCATTGTTATTTACATTCTTAAATAATAACTCCAGTATCTTATATAAAATGTTATTTTATTATAAATATGGTATAACCATATACATTATTCTATCCATCCTTTGAATAACATGTCACCATACGTGCGTACATACTGCTTATCGTCTCCACGTCGTGGTGTAATTGTTATTGAATAAATTATTATTTGGATGGGTATAATAATGATTTATAATTATTGTTAATGATAAATATAACCTGATAATAATTCTTTGTATATGATATACCATCCAATTATATATTATTTTAATATCAAAACAACGATATTGTCGCTTGTGCGTACGTACAGACCACCGTCCCCACGAACGTGATGAGATTCATTATCTATCATATCAATTAAAGTATAATTATCATTTGATGATTTAAAAATAATGTTTAAGGACTTGATATCATCCTGGATATGAATTCTATACAACCTATCCATTACAAACATGGCTTACATAACAAAACATATAAAATAAAACATGTAAGTTAACACTTGAATCAACGATAATACTAAGATATTATTGACAAATAAATGTAAAAAGATCATATATGATATCAAATTAATGTATATGATTCTTGTATAATTTAATAACAATTATTTCACCATTATACAGGAGGTTAACCTACCCCCATCCAAGGAAAAGCACAAGGTAAGGGTTTATTTCACAATCTCTTCATTATCTGAGGTTGTTTATATGTAATAATATATTGGGATCTCTTTATCATACACATCCATGTTTCATAAAAATATATTTAAAAACATTTTTAATATTTAAAAAAATATGGGTTAAATTCATTTATACCCTTGTTTGACTTCTTATAAAAGTTTTATAATGAAATCTTTCCGTCTTTTTCGAAACAAGGTTCTTTTTATCCTTTTCAACAGAATTAAGGTAAGAATGTTTTTTTAACTTATATGGTTGGTGTGGCTATTTTCAGCCGATATAAAATCGTCGAAGCTTCCATTATAAGCTTAAAAGAATATTTTCAAATAAAATGTTTTATTTTATAAATATATGACCCTTAAATGATTTAAAAATAGAACAAGATATTTCTCTAAAAAGAGTTTGATTTCATCTATGTCATCATCTTTTGATGGATTTTACACTTATTTGAAGTTGATTTATTATGATACAAAACTTCTATATTATATTGATGGTTTTTTGATATTTTTGACTGTGGATGTGCTATTTTTATACCATTCATGGTTTATGGTGAAAGTATTGATATTTCGTATGCTAGTTTTAATACGAATGTTTATGATATGTTTAAAGCTTTTCATATGGGAATGCATTGGACATAATATGTGACGGGTGGAGCCCACTATAGCTCTCGATGCATCGGTAGGTCTCATGAGAGAATCTAGTGTCTTGGAACAAGGCCTTGACAAAATCTTATTTTTAGTCTTGGCACTAGGCCATGGCTATGTGGTTATGATAGTCTGGCATTATGAATTCCATCATTATGAAAGTGGTTATTGATATTTCATGTGATTATTCGATTAGTAGAATGTCCATGTGAATAATTAAATGGAATTATTTCATTTTATTTTTCCATTCTATGTTGAAGTTCATGTTTAAAAGGATTTTTTTAGTTATACATTGGCTTAAATGTTTGTTATTATTTATAAAAGCTTCCTCTATATTGTTATCCTTACTGGGGATTTGAGCTCACCCCTTTCAATGTTTTATTTTTTTCCAGGATGTGAAGAAATAATTTATGAATGACATGTTGGGATAGTATGTAGGTATATGAGTGTGGAAAATGATGAAAATATGATGTTGTATTTTTCATTTTTATGATGTAATGTAAGACTTATGAATATATCTAGTGTTTCTAGGGCTACTAAATCAATCAGTCTTTAGAGATTTATCTTTCTTGTGATCATTCCAATGTTATGTAATAATGCACCGACTCTGGGTAACTGGGGCCAGGGCGTTACAATAAAACACATATAAAGAACACATAACATATAAAGGTAACATGGGACATAAACATACATAAAATAAATAAACATACAGTCCACTTCCACAAATATATCTTAATAAAATAGATATACGGCCGACTTCCATACCCAATGCATTGGAGGTTATAACGTAGAAACACGTCCTGGTAATCATGGCACCACCAGTCATTTGGTTTATCACGTAACCACCCGTCATATTTCCAAGTACCATTATAAAATCATAACACATAAATCAATTATAAAGGAAAGGAAAAATTTCCACATTTCATTCAAAATATATCACATAAATATATTAACATAACAAATCCATTATCAAAAACATTTTCAATAAAAAAAATACATAAAAGAGAATATAGTATTTATTTTGTTTTAAAAATATTACGGCTTGTTGAGGATGCCAAAGATCAAATAATACTCGCGGCGGCTGAAAGGTCATTGTCACCACATACGATAAAAAGAAACATACCTTTTGTCTTTTATTAGAACTCTTCGTAGATAAAATATTCTTTTTGAATAAAATTATAAGTCAAATGGTTTTATAAAGTGTATAAAAGAAAGTCTTATTAGAACAAAATAGGCCTCAATGAATGGAGATTGAGACGAAGTCACATAGCTCGTGTCCGACATGACTCGATTTCTCATTAATATCCTCAATAATAAACTAAAGTTAATTTCTACTTTCTTAAGACCCGTTTTCAAGTTAATTATTCCTTTTATATAATTTATATCCATGTTATAAACAATATGTAATCATTTGTGTTAATAAAGTTCTTTTTGTCGATATTTGGTACTTAAGTCAATAATGGACTTCTTACAATTACATGATGTTCATGTGGTCAAAGGTTCATTATATCCAGAAATATATTCATGATTTTTATATCATATATATCATATATATCCATCATATACATGTATTTATAATAGTACATAACATTTAGAGATAAGAAATGAAATGCACTGTTCATGGAGACGGTAAGCCGTACGTACGCATGAACACTACATTCCTTTCTATTTCATATTTAATGGAGTGAAATCATATTGATATAAAATCATATTATAATTACAGTATAATATAATATATAATATCATTAACTACATCCTTTATATGTCCCACATATGGCATTAACAAATCAAATCACTTTGATGGGGAGGTATTCCGGACTTCCTAAAATGAAATTATCAATTTTTCCCATAATGGTAACCATAACGGTATGCCACAAATGAAAAATACAGAAGCATAATTAAAAAAATAAACATAATATATATCATATATAAATATAGTGACATCTTAATGGCCACCATGAATGGTGTTAAAAGATTATTGAACAATCATAGTTTCGTGAGGCAGAAATTCGCCAATAATAAAAATAGTATGTTCTTTAACCATTAAATGGAGGTGTGGGTAAGTGTAGCTCGAATAATTCTCATAAAAACATCCTATTATATTCAATATACTGGATTTGTTACAAAAGAAATGAATAAAAAGAGTTTAGGGGGATGGAGAAGAAAAATAAAACAAAAGGACATAAGAGAAGGCATTACCTTTAATTCGGGTAACTCCTCTTGGTTTGAACAAAAAGGGTTCCTTGAAGAGCTTTTTGATTAAGGTAAGGCTTCTAGGATGATGAAAGGATTGTGGAGAGATAAAATGAGTAGAGATTTATTGAGCCAATGGCTTGAGAGGTGTGGGTACGGTGGTAGAGGTGGGGGCCTTTTATAAGAGGAGAGGAGGGGCACTCTTGGAAAGTTATAAAATGTTACTTTATTATATAATGAGTTTCAGTTTTTAAAGGTCCCAAAATTATATATTTCTAGGATAAGGTGATAAGTGTTATAAATCCACCCATCCAATAGGTTTTTGACAAGTTTATGTCTTATATTTTACATTTTCATTTCATTTTATTTAAATCATTATATAATGAGGTAATCGTTGCATCATCATGGTGTCATAAATAATTTAATTTATTTAATGACTAATTTTTTTTAAAAAATATCATGATATAGGTAATAATTTTATCTTTCTAATAAATATTTATAGTAAAAAATATTACTTTTATAACCCCATGTAAGAAATGTTTTAGTAAAACAATAGATGTTTGTGACATTTTTATTTTAACATAAAATTAAAAGTTATTACTGTCATTTTAATACCCAAGTGGGTCCATGGGGTCCCCAAGTTGAACCATGGATTTTTTTGGTCTTCCATGAGACATAAAATATGTTTATGACATTTTTCAAGTCAATTTCATATTATTATAACATTATTTTTACCTTAAATTACACTAATTAAATTTTATGACAATTAATTAAACTTAAAAGTTATTATTCACTAAAATAATTATTTTAGTCCCCTTGAACTAAATTTTACTTCTTAATGACAACCATATATGTCAGATTTTTGAAATTCAATTAACAAAAGTGGTAATGTTTCATTAAAACTAAAAATCAGTTTTTTAACTACCACTTAGTGGTTTCACTATTCATCAAAAATTGTTGTTTTTCAGAAAAATACCAAAAATTCACCCTAAACTATATTTGATATTCTGAATTCAAACATTAGTATTATTTTACAAAATTAAGAACATATAAGTTGAATTAATTAATTTAATAATTAATTTCCATTGTCAAAAAAATAGTGTGATTTTAAGAAACAAAATATATCAAAAGATTGACACTAGTTTAAGTCCAATTTCAAAGTGAAATTAATTCCAATGACCCCCATTGGATTAAATGGTAAAAATATATTCTAATTTAACTTTAAAACCAATTGAAAATATAATTTAATAATATAAATAAATTATATTGATAGGAGGTTTTGAATTAAAATACAACATTTTTCACTATTCATTAAAAATGATCTTTATCGGAAAATACCAAAAATTTACAAAATGTAAATTTTGATGTCCTGATTCTAAAGAAGAATTTTATTTGGTCCAATATAATATATAACAGTGTCCAAAACTATATTTAAAGAGGGTTCACCATCAAAAGGTGATAAATCAACCTTTAATGAATATTAGAGTATCTATGCCTAAAATTGAATTCTTTTCTTATTTTAAGCATTTATCATTTATTGGGTGAATGTAAAAACATTTAACAAACATATATAATAATATTTTAGTTATTTCTATTCATTCCCACAAATAGAATGGCTACATGTTAACTACCATTTAAAATAATATTATTATATTACAAGTGTGCAACGTAAGATTTCAATGAAACTCTTTGTTGAGTATCAGGAATGCTTTCGAACATAGAACCCCCTTTAAAGTAAAATTAATATTTAATATTAAAATATTAATAAATATGAAAATTTATTATTCTTTATTTACCTGGGATGTTAAATCATTCCCACCTTTTGGCAATTGCGTCCTCATAATTTTATTCACTTATCAAAATAAGTGGGGGTATTTATCCCTCATAGCATTTTCAGATTCAAACATTTCCTCTTCAACCATATGGTTTTTCCACAAAACCATTACCTAGTGAATTACCTTATTCCACAACACTTGCTTTCTATGGTCAAGAATCTGGACTGGTTGTTCTTCATAAGAGAGATTCTCCTCCAACTGAACTACCTCTGTGCTCAAAACATGAGATGGATCTGGCATATAAATTCTCAACATCGAATCATGAAAAACATTTTGTACCTATGATAAAATCGGAGGTAAATCCACTTGGTAAGAAACAGATCCAATTATCTCCAGAATTTCATATGGTCCAATGAACCTTGGTCTCAGCTACCCTATCTTACCAAATTGCATCACACTTTTCCATGGTGAAACTTTGAAATAAACATGATAACCTATCTTGAAAGATAGATCCTTCATCCGGTTATCCGCATAACATTTCTTCCTACTCTGAGCTGTTCTCATGTGTTTCTGAAACAACTGAAGTTTTTTTGCCATCTCTTCATCCAATTCGGCTCCCATCAGCTTCATTTCCCCTAATTCATCGCAAAATGTTGGATTTCGACACCATTAACCATATAATGCTTCAAACGGAGCCATCTGTATACTAGAATGTTAACTGTTATTATATGAAAAATCAACCAAAGAAAGATGTTGGTCCCAAAATCGGTGATAATCCATCGAGCAAGTGCATAGCATATCCTCCAAGGTCTGAATTGTTCATTCTGACGATCCATCTGATTGAGGATGAAAAGCTTTACTAAAATTTAATTTTGTACAAAATGACATTTGAAATCATTTCCAAAAGTTAGAAGTGAACTTGGGATCATGATACGATACAATGGAGAGGGGAACTCAATGCAACCTAACAATCTCTTTAAGATACAATCATGAAAGTTGATCTAGAGACAAAGTATCTCGAATAGGAAGGAAATGAGCAGATTTAGTCAATCGATCCACTATAACCCATCTTGCATTATTACCTCGAGATGTCTTTGGTATTCCCACAACAAAGACCATGGATATATTTTCCCATTTCCACTCTGGTACTGGAAATGGCAGCATCATCCCATTCGGTAACTGCCGCTCTTCTTTAACCTGCTATCAAGTAAAACACTTCACAGTAAATTTGGCAATATATATTTTCATTCCATCCCACCAGTAATACTCTCATAGATCTTTGTACATCTTAGTACTCCCCGGATGAACTGAAAATGGGGAACTATGAGCCTCACATAACAACTCATTTTTCAACTATGAATCACAAGGCAGACATAATCTCTTCCCAATGCTCAAAACACAATCATTATCAATGTTAAATTCATGCAACTTACCCTTCTGAACGAGCTCTACATTTTTCTGCAACCCACTATCTTTCTTCTGCGCTTGCTTAATTCTATCTAATAGAGATGATCTCACTGAAACCTAAAACAAAACAGAATAACTTCTTGTACAAACAACTTCTATGAAAAGTTCATCAAATAAAAAACCAAAGGATCTCGTTACAAACATATCATGGTTAATTAAGAATTACTTTTTCAACTCAAAGCATCAGCCAATTTATTTGTTTTTTTCGGATGGTAATGAATTGTACAATCATAATCCTTAATTAAATATATCCATCTCCTCTGTCTCATGTTCAATTCTTTCTGAGTGAATATATACATTAAACTTTTGTGATCAGTATATATTTCACACTTTACTCCAAAAAATGATTCCTCCATATTTTTAGAGCAAAAACAACAGGAGTTAATTCCAAATCATGTGTAGGGTAATTTAGCTCATGAGTTGTCAACTGACGTGAAGCATAAAGAATTACCTAATCATTCTTCATAAGGACACAACCATGTACCTTTAATGAAGAATCACTATAGATAACAAAATCACCATTCCTAGAAGGAAGCGCAAAAACTGAAGCATTAACCAATCTTCTTTTCAACTCCTAAAAACAATCATCACATTCTTTTGTCCGGACAAACTTAACACCCTTCCGAGTTATCTTAGTCATTGGACTAGATAACTATGAAAAACATTCATCCAAGATTCGGTAGTAACCTTCCAAACCAAGAAAACTATGAATCTCGGTCACTTTTGTGGGTCTTGGCCATTCTTCAACAACTTTTTCTTTAGTAGGATCAACAGTTATTCCATTTTTTGAAACAATGTGACCATGGAAAGAAATTTGTTGTAACCAAAACTCACACTTTCTGAATTTTCCATACATTTTGTTTTCATTTAAGGTTTTCAAGATTACCCCTAAATGAATTTCATGCTCTTCTTTACTTTTAGAAAACACCAAAATATCTTCAATGAAAACAACCACAAGATTATCCATGAAGTAATGGAATATTCTATTCATAAGGTCCATGAATACATCAGGTGCATTGGTTAACCCAAAAGGCATAACTACAAATTCATAATTTCCATATCTAGTACGGAACATAGACTTTAGAATTTCTGCTTCTTTTACATTTAACTGATGGTACCCAACCTCAAGTAAATCTTCAAAAAATAATGATCTCCCTGGAGCTGATCAAACAAATCGTCGATATGAGGCAAAGGATACTTATTCTTAACAGTGACGTTATTCAAGGCTCTATAATCAATGCAAAGTCACATTGAACCATCTTTATTTTTAACAAATAAGACCGGATCACCCCATGGTGACGTGATAGGTCGAATGAAACCTTTATCTAATAAATCATGCAATTGATTCATTAACTCTAAAAATTCAACTTGATCCATTCGATAAGGTTTTGAAATTGGCTTAGAATCAGGAACTAAGTCAATAGTAAATTCAACTTCCCGATCATTAATAATACCAGGTAACTCATCAGGAAAAACATCAAGATACTCATTTACCACCGGCACATCATTAAACTGAACAGTTCCTTTATTTTCAACAATATGTGAAAGGTAAAATTAATTTTCATCTTTTACTAGTTTCTCTACTTCCTGATATGTTATCAAAATCAAGGGTTCATTCTTGTACACAAACTGAAAATATTTCTAAAAAGAAACCATTTTAGCTTTGCAGTCAATCATAGCATGATAAAAAGAAAGCCAATCCATGACCAAAATAACATCAATCTCCACTAGAGGCAAAACAATAAATTTTCATGTAGATTCTTTCCCCACACAAGGATTAGAAGGTTATTATAATTTCTTTTTGGTTCAATGTTTCCTCTGGGTGTTTTTACCATAAGTTCAGGATTCATATCTTGATATGTAATTCCCAATTTACTAGAAATCATCTCAGAAATAGAATAATGTGTAGACCCTGACTAAAATAACACATTTGAATAATCTGAACAAACAAACAGTGTACCTAATACTACTTAATTCGATGGACCAACATCTACTGAAGTAGTTGCAATGGATTTCACCACCCCTTTTTTCATGTAGTCTTGTTTCTTTCCCTCAGTTCAGTTCTTCTTTAGACACTAATTTTCATAATTAACCATTTCAATACACATAAAACATCTTACAGGTGGATTTTCATTGCCTTCTTGATCATCTTCCTTATAATTACGAGCAATATGATCAGACATACCACACCGAAAGCACCTTCCAGACTTGGATAAACATTCTCCAGGATTCATTTTACCACACTTCTCGTAGGATGAATATTTTATTTTCTTACTTCCTTGCTTCTTTGATGAATTATTCCACCTTCTTGCCAACTGGACCTCTTATTCTGTTATTTTTCAAAGAACACATGATCATTGGCAAACTCCATTTCCACCTTCTTCGCACATCGAACAAGTTTTTCATAACTTTTGAACTCACGAGAAGATAAAGCCCTTCGATACTTTGGAATTAAACCTGAGTAAAAATGGATGATTTTACTATCCACATCTCGAATGAAATTTAGAGCATACCTTTCGAGTCGAGTGAACATTTCATAATAAGAAGCCACTGAGTCATCCTCCTACCTAAATTCTAGGAATTGTTTTTCCATCCTATAACGAACCACCTTAGGAAAATATTTCTTAAGAAATATTCCTCTGAATTCACCCCAGTGAAGATCACCAATCTCATCACTATCCTCGATATTTTTCATCATCAACCACCACTAATCAGCTTCACCTTCTAAACGGTAAACATCAAGACTAACCTTTTGATGTTCTGAACTCCCCATTACATCAAAAATCTTCTCTATTGCTTTAATCCACCCTTCATCTAGCACAATGTCAGATGATCCTCTGAATGCTGGGGGATGTTTCCTCATGAAATGTTCCACCACTGACATGTTCTTATACGGTTGATCTGGATGATCTCGTGCATGGATACCACCACCATTTATAGCCTGAGTCAATTGTGTCATCACTGCAACAAACTGTTCAGTTCCAATTCCAACCATCTCTGGTTGCTGATTTGGATGTTTGTCTTCATCCTGATGTCGTCCCAACATAGCTACCTTGTTTCCTATATGGAAATAAATTCTGAACACATAAATATCTTAGGAGAAGCAACATGGTAATATTTAAATTCTATATCATTTCAATCATACCATAAATTAATTGATAATTTAACAATTTTCTTACTCTTAAAGTTGTCTAAACCAACCTCTGATACCAACTATAAGGACCCGACCTTAATCATTACTTAATATTTAAATAAATGAATAATTAACATTGAGGATCTTTTTAGGTTTAGTGTTTTAGAGAATTAGATCAAAACTATTACATCTCAAAAGATTACACAGTAGGAACTTATACAATGTTTCCCTTTTTTTACAAAACATTAACTCTTAAAAAAGTCATGTCTACTTCCATGTTTATGATAGCATGAATTTTCCTTGATCCTATCCTTGGCACTATTCCACATTATGTCCTACGAAAAACATTTAATGAAAAACTTGGGGTGAGCCTAAAAAAGCTCAGTAGGGATACACAATGAAGGAAAACTGATAGTTTTTCAAAAAAACAAGTAAAACATGAATACATTATCAAAGTAATACCTTTCACCTTTATGAAGTAGTAGATACTCTTCACTGAATAAAATATCATTACTTACCCTTTTTTTGACCTAAATATTACCATAAAACCAAAATAAAGAACACATAAACTATGAAGGTAACTTGGGACATAAACATACTTAAATGGAATAACTATATGGTCACTTCCACAAATTTCACTTAATGGAATATCCATATGGCTGGCATCCATACCCAATTCATTAGAGGTTATAACGTAACCACTCGTCCTGGTATTTAGGGCACCACTGAGCATTTGGTTTATCATGTAACCACCCGTCAAATGTCCAAGTACCATTATGAAATCATAACACATAAAACAATTATGAAGGAAAGAAAACATTTCCACATTTAAATCAAAATATATCACATAAATATATTGACATAACAAATAAATTATAAAAACCAATTTCAACACCAAAATAAATAAATGAGTATATGGTATTTATTTACTTTTAAAAATATTACAGCTTGTTGAGGAATCCAAAGATCAAATAATACTCGTGGCAGCGAAAAGGTCATTGTCACCACATACTTTAAAAAGAAACATACCTTTTGTCATATAGTAAAATGAATCATATATAAAATATTCCTTTTGAATAAAATTATAATTCAAAGTGGTTTATACAGTGTATAAAATAAATTCTTGAATTAGAACAAAATATGACTCAATGAATGGAGATTGAGACGAAGTCTCATACCTCGTGTCCGACGTGACTCGATTGCTCTTTAATATCCTGAATAAGAAACTAACGATAATTTATATATGCTTAAGAACCATTTTCATGTTTATTATTACTTTTATATCACTTATTTCCATGTTATAAACAATATGTAATCATTTATGTTAATAATGTTCGTTTTGTCGATATTTGGTACATAAGTCAAAAATGGACTTCTTACAATTACATGTTGTTTATGTGGTCAATGGTTCATTATATATAGAATGATATTCATGATTTGGATATCATATATATAATATATATCCATCCTATACATGTATTTATAAGAGTACATAACATTTAGAGGTAAGAAATGAAATGCATCGTTCAAGGAGACGGTAAGTCGTACGTACTCATGAACGTTAATTTCCTTTCTATTTCAAATTTAATGGAGTTAAATCATAATTATATAAAGGTATATTATAATTACAGTATTATATCATATATAATATCATTAACTCCAACCTTTTTACATCCAACATATGGCATTAACGAATCAAATCACTTTGAGGGGGTGGTAGTCCGCAATTCCTAAAATGAAATTATCGTGTTTACCCATAATGGAGACCATAATGGTATTCCAAAAATGAAAAATACAGAATCATAATGAAAACATAAACATAATATATATCGTATATAAATATAGTGACATTTTAATGGACACTATGAAAGGTGTTAAAAGAACATTAAACAATCATCATTTCGTGAGGCATAAATTCACCAACCACAGAAACAGTATGTTCTTTAACCATTAGATGAATGTGTGTGTTAGTTTATCTCAAATAATTATCATAAAAACATCCTAGTATGTTTAAGATACTGGTGTTGTTACAAAATAATTTAATAAAAAGAGTTTAGGGGGATGGAGAAGCAAAATAAATCAAAAGGACATAAGAGAAGGCATTACCTTTAATTCATGTAACTACTATTGGTTTGAACAAAAAGGTTTTATTGAAGAGCATTAATCATAAGGTAAGGCATCTAGAATGAGGATAGGTATTTGGGGAGATAAAATGAGAAGATCTTGGCCGAGACAATGTCATTAGAGGTGTGGGTAAGGTGGTAGAGGTGGGGGCCTTTTATAAGCGGTGTGGAGGGGCACTCTTGGAATATTATAAAATGTTACTTTATTATATAATGAGTTTCGGTTTTTAAAGGTCCCAATATTATATGTTTCTAGGATAAGGTGATAATTTTTCTAAATCCACCCATCCAACAGGTTTTCGACAAGTTTAGGTCTTATATTTTACATTATATTTTCATTTTATTTAAATCATTAAATAATGAGGTAATCACTGCATCATCATGGTGTCATAAATAATTTAATTTATTTAATGTCTAAAAAATATAAAAAAATATCATCATGTAAGAAATCCTTTTATATTTCAATTAATATTTATAGTCAAAAATATGACTTGTATAATGCCATGTAAAAATTGTTTTTAGTAAAATAATACATGTTTGTGACATTTTTATTTTTTACTTAAAATAAAAAGTTATTAGTGTCATTTTCTTATCGAAGTGGCTCTTTGGGGTCCCAAAGTTGGCCCATGGATTTTTTTTTGTCGGAAATTACACATAAAACATGGGTATGACATGTTTCAGGTAATTTCATATTATTATAACATTATTTTTACCTTAAATTACACTAGATTCATTTAACAGCGAATAATAAAACTTAAAAGTTACAATTCACCAAATAATTATTTTAATCCCATTGAACCACATTTTACTTCCTAATGACAACCATGTACGTCGGATTTTTGAAATTTAATTCATAAATGTGTTAAAGCTTCATTAAAATGAAAAATCATTTTTTAACTACCACTTAGTGGTTTACTATTCATCAAAAATTGATGTTTTTCATAATAATACCAAAAATTAACCCAAAGCTATATTTGATATTTCTAAATAAAAAATTATGTGTATTTTAAAAAATTCAAAACATAAAATTTGCATTAATTAATTTAATAATTAATTCCTGTTGTCAAAACAAATAGCGTGTTTTTAGGAAATAAACTATATCAAAAGATTGACACTTGTTTATGTCCAATTTCAAATTGAAATTAATTATAATGACCACTATTGGATTAAATGCTAAATATATATTCTAAATTTACTTTAAAAATAATTGAAAAGTTAATCTATTCATATAAATAAATTCGATTAAATAGAGGTGTTGAATTAAAATACAACACTTTTCATTATTCATTAAAAATGAATTTTATCAGAAAATACCAAAAATTTACACAAAATACATTTTCAGGTCCCGATTATAAAGAGGAATTTTAATTGGTCCAATAGAATGTATAACAGTGACCAAAACTATATTTAAAGAGGGTTCTCCATCAAAAGGTGATAAATCGACTTTTAGTGAATATTAGAGTATCTATGCCTAAAATTGAATTCTTTACTTATTTTAAGCCTGTATCTTTTATTGGATAAATGTAAAAACATTTAACAAACACATATAATAATATTTTAATTATTTCTATTCATTCCCGCCAATACAATGGCTACGTGTTATCAACCATTTAAAATAATATTATTATATTACTAGTGTGCAACGTATGATTTCAATTAAACTCATTGTTGCGTATCAGGTACGCTATCAAAAATAGAAAACCCTTTAAAGTAAAATTAATATTTAATTCAAAAATATTAATAAATATGAAAATGTATTATTCTTTATATACCAGGTACGTTACAAACAGGCTCAAAAAATTCAACAAGAAATCTGTATAAACAACATCTTGACCCCCTGGTTTTGATACGCAGAAGTCTTCCCAACCATTGAGTTTGATATTCTTTAAAATTAGAGAATCATACTCACTGAAGAAATCTCGGTGGACTATCCTGTCCATGTAGACTATCCATCTTGAGATTGGCTTCATAGAAGACATATCGTTTTGAAGTATCTTCTACAGACATTCGGAATGGAGGAGCACTAAAAGATTCATAACATGAATTCAGAACAGAGGCATGGATTCAACATGCGAGATCTTGAAATCGATGTGGGGAACAAAAGGGGTGCCTTTTATATAGGATATGGAGGTGACCTTTCAACTTAAAAAACCAATATAACTGTTGAAAAAAAATCTCTGATCTGATCTGACGGTTGAAATCATACCTGTATGGAAAACATGAATCCGATATTTTGAGGGATTGACAAAAAAATTTGGATTTAAGTAGAAAAGAATCCAAGAAATTTTAAAAGAAAAGAAACTACCAGAAAATAAAAATGATTACGAAAACTTGAGGAAGGAAAACATACCTTTCAGATTGGCTAGGAAGTTTATTTGTATTAGGTAATATTCTTCTTAAAGAAAAATTGACTACAAAAAACTCACTATGATAAAAACACTACAAAAACTTCATTACGAAAAATCCAGTACAAAAACTTCATTATGAAAAAACTCAGTAAAAAAATTTCATTACAAAAAATCTCAATATGCGAATTTCATTACGAAAATTCTCAATAAGAAAATATCATTACAAAAATTCTCATTAAGAAAATTTCATTACGAAAATTCTCATTACAAAAATTTTATTACGAAAATTCTGATTACAAAAATTTCATTAGCTAAATTCTCAGTACGAAAATTTCATTAAGAAAATTCTCATTACGAAATTTCTCTGTTAGAAAATTCTCATTATGAAAAATATTATTACGAAAATTTCATTACGAAAATTATCAGTATGAAATTTCTCATTATGAAATATCTCATGACGAAAATTTTGATTATATTTTTTTTGAAAGATTCGTTAAATTTTTTTTGAAAGAGTCATTACTATATTTTTTAAAAGAGATCATTACAAAAAAATTTGAACTGCTCATTACGAAATTTATTGAATGAGTCAGTATGAAAATTTTTGAAAGACTCATTGCGATTTTTTTTTGAAAGAATAAAAAAAATGTACAAACCCTATGAAAATGAGTTCATTACTGGAAGGATAATGGTTTAACAAGAATTTAATGAAGGAAGATTACCTCATTGTTATCATTATTAAATTCTGTTTAATGTATTGAAATCTATCAGAAGGTAAAGTTTTTGTGAAAATATCAGAATTTTGATATTGCATTATGATAAATTTTAGAATGATACCCCATTTTTGTGTGTGATCCCTATGAAAGTGATGGCTATTATCTATGTGCTTTTCACGGTAGTGATGTGTAGGGTTTTTATTAAGTGATATCGCAAGGTTTTATCACACAAAATTTGAGTCTTATTAAAACTCAAGCCATAAAATGTGATTGTGTGTTGCATCCACAACACTTGAGCACAAAAACTTCAAGCTGCTACAAATTCAGCTTCAACAGTTGAGATTTCTAAAAAAATGTTTCTTCATGGAGTGTCCTAACCTTATATTCCATAACCAAGAATGATCTTCCTTTTCACTAAGGCAAGGTATGTCTTGTCTCTTAAGGTCTTATATGTTTAGTTTGTAAACATTATCTTGCCTATTGGCAGAAAGAATAAACTCTTCCATGGAATTGTGTACTAAGAACATATCATTCCTAAAATTTACAAGGTATCCATAATCACATAATTTACATATGCTATTAAGGTTTTGGTTAATACCCTTACCAAAGAAAATATTTGAAATCAATGTCTTTCCAAGAAGAATAATGTTACCTATACCAATAAATTATCCCTGAGCATTATCTTTGAAAGTTACATTTCCTCCATTCGTCTTGATAATCATTTCGAAATAGAATTTGTTAATAGTAATATGGTGGGAACATCCACTATCCATGTACCATGTATTATTGTTGTTATGTTCTTTATTTTCTTGAAAATAAGAAAAATTTATGTTTTTAGAATCTATACTTGCTTTAATACGAAACATTCAGAAAGCAGAATTTTGGGTACCCACATCATCATAAAAAAATAATCCTTATGAAATCCTAAAGATTGGGTTCAGTTTAATGAAAAATTATTTTAATAGTGACCACCACATTGACACTTAGTGTACAGTGAGGCACATTGATGAACAAAGTAGTTGTTACTAAAAATCGGTTTTGAACTTGTGTAACCAAAACCAAAAGTATTCATTCGAGGTCGAATTTGTGAATACATTATATCCACATTTTCTTTACCATGGGTAAAGCTGGATAAACACTTCTTCAAGAAAAATATATCTAACTTGAGTTTGATAACATGGTTCTTGTCTTCAAAATCATTTAATCTAGAGCCAGGTTCAAAAACAACTTTCTTAGAAATTACATTTTCTAGATCTTTTGAATGTTTCTACTTTTAGAACATACATCCTCGAGATTTTTTGAAATACATTCAAAATCAGTATTTTTCTGATCATGATCTTTATAAAGATATGATATTTCCTCAGTAAGAATAATATTCCTAGAGTTTTCCTTATCAATATTTTTCATGAGTTTTGAGTTCTCAATCCCAAGAAGTTCAACAATACTAGAAACTTCTTTATAGGTAGGTGAAGTATTTTCTTCATCATAAGAATATTCTTCATCTGAAGAGTTATAATATCTATTATCATTAACATTGAAATATACATTGGTCAATGATTTAGCATTATGTACCTTACCCATAAAGCAATTATTATCAATAGGTAGCATGGTTAGAAGACCAAGATTCTTCTGTCCAGAAGAATCATAATCAGAAGATTCATCTTAAGAGTCACCACCACTAGCACTCCAAGTGTCATTAGCTTTTAGAAAATTCTTAGCTTAGGACTTGTAATCTTCTTCCTTTTCCATTTCGAATGCCTCTATTTTCTTTATTTTCTTTTGAGAATAGGGAAATAAGGTCTTATATGTCTTGCTCTCTTGCATTCATAGAATGTGACCTCTGAATATTTCTTATCTTTCATTTCATTTTTCTTATATTTGGATAGGAAATTTATCTATCCAGCTATCTTCATCATTCTACGAGCAAGATTAGCTAACTCATTTTCTGAGACTTCACTCTCACTATATTCGGATTGGATAGTAACCTTCTTATAATTGAATCTAGTAACTCTTTCTGGAGTCTTAGAATTCATGTTATTTGAAGTTGTAGTAAAATAAACACTACCATTTCCATTCTTCTTCTTTATGTTGTTAGTATCTCTCTTCATTATAGTTTCATGTTGAAGAAGAGTTCCAAAAAATTCATCAAGAGAAATTTGAGTTACCTTCTTGTTTTTTTCTATTGGTGTCCTCTTTGATTCCCACTCATTCGGCATGATAATAAAAATCTTATCCATAAGAGCTTCATCATCCAAACCTTTTTCTCCCATTGATTGTAAGCTGTTCACTATAGTCATAATCCTCTGTTGAACTTTGCTTATAAGTTCTCCATAATGAAAAATAAAGCCACGATATTCTGCTCTCCACATAGCTCTTCTTGTTTCTATGACTTGGGATGTACCAAAATGTGTAACTTCAAGTTTCATCCATATATAGTTAGCTGTTTCACAAGATGAAATTTCTCTATATATATTCCAATTCATTGAACATAGTAAAGCATTTCATACATTATAATTCAGTTGGTATTCATGATTTTCTTGATTAGTAAAAGCACTTACTTCTTTGTCTTGAATCTTTTATCCACTAGTAAGCATAACAATGTTATCTACCCCAGTATTCATAACGAAAGTCTTCATACGATATCTCTAATATTCATTATTATTACCATCAAAGATAGGTGGTATAGTAGGAATTAAGTTGTCTATAGAACCAACATTTAAACCTTCCATCCTTAAGAATATCTTTGGCAAACAAACTTGTTAGAAGTAGATTTTTGTAAATAAGATAAAATATTCTAAGCATGAAATATTTTATCTCTATGAAAAAGTAAATCTGAACTATGATTCTGAAAAATAGATTCTGAAAAAAATGAATCCAAAAGTATGAATCTGAATATGTGGATCCGAAAAAGAAAATCCGAGAATTCTATTATAAATCTAATCGTAAGATTAATTCATTTTGAACCAAACCCTCTGATACCAATTGTTAGAATGGTATGACTCTGAGTATGATATACACTGTGATACAAAATATAGGATCAAAATAAGAATGAGATTCTCAGATACAATAGGGGGGGTGAATTGTACCTTTTAAAATTCATTAAGGGAATATATAGGTTGGTTATATTTAAAATAGTTAATCAAGATAAGTTAAAAGACCTCTATGAGTACTAACGACTTGCTAGATTCTAGAATAGTTATTCCAAAAATAAAACATAACAAAAGTTACAAAGATTAAGATTCTACCTTAAAGCATATAGAATCTAACCAAATCAGAGTATAAGTAAGGATGTATAAGAAAGTTATTCATTACTTAGCAATACAAAATGTAGTGGAAAAAACAAATAATAAAACTACAAGAATCAAACAATGAATATTTTAACCCAAAGAGAAAGGTATCTAGAAACCCTGGATAAGAAGTTGCTTGATTTATACATTCAGTAAATTCTATCATACCTACACCAGGGTAAGCCCTTGATAAAAAGATCGGATTCTATCTTGTAATCCCTGCAAGCCCTCAACTATTAGGTAGTCGAAACCTCTATCTTCCTCAGCATGGAAGCCCTCAACATCAAGGTGTTGTAACCTCTATCTTCTTATCCTCGGAATCCCTCGATTGTAATCACCAATAATTGGAGTTTCATGAAGAAAGTCTACACAAGGAAAAGATCGAACAAGCCGTTTAAAATTTTTACACAATGCTTTGATAGTTGATAAGATCCTCTCTCTCTCAAGAAACCACATCAAGAAGTTTTGATCACCAAAATTCCAAAGTATTCAAACACTTTCAAATGAGCTCTTATTTATCATCGAAGCTCTAATTGTTGGCTCCCTCCACCAACGATCATATTTCCCCCTGAATTTCGAAGGGACCTGTACACATTTCACACAACCAACAGTTAGTCAATAACTGAAAGCAAGATAGTTTTTTGTAATGAAACAAGTGTAAGCATAAGAAAAATTGATTTTCATAATGTAAGAAAATAAAAAATTGGAGTCTAATATAATTGGAATTCGGAATCTATAATAATAAGATATTCAGATTCTTTTTGTAGGAATTCAGAACTTGAATTCTACAGAAATACAGAGTCTAGATTTCTATTGAAATTCGGAGTCTGAATTGACAAGAATTCAGAATCTGATCTTACAGAGTTTGGATTCAAAATCATATATATTCAGAGTAGAACTAGTAGAAGTTCGGAGTCGAACTCATAGAAGTTTAGAGTCGAACTAGTAGAAGCTCGGAGTCGAACTCATATATATTTGGAGTCCAACTTGTAGATGTTCATAGTCAAACTCATAGAAGTTCAGACTCGAACTAGTAGAAGTTCGGAGTCTAACTCATAGAATTTCGGAGTCGATCAAGTACAAGTTCAGAGTCAAACTCAGAGTAGTTCAGTGTTGAACTAGTATAAGATCAGAGTCAAACTCATAGAAGTTCGGAGTCGAACTAGTAGAAGTTCTGAGTCGATCTCATAGAAGTTCGGAGTCTATAATTCAGAGTTGATCCTTATGAGAGTTCGTATCCAGAACTCAGAATGCAACATTATATAAGTTCATATCTAGAATTTGGAGTGGAACGTTATGAGAGTTCGTATCCAGAATTTGGAATGGAACATCATTTGAATTTATATCAAGAATTTGGAGTGGAACTTTATTAGAGTTCGTATCCAGAACTCAAATCCTACAACATAATTCTTCAAATCTATGTATTATTTGATTCCGTGGTTTTAGGTATGAATCTGATTTTTTTACTTAAGAAAAATATTGATATGTATAAGGAAATATAGGTAAGGATAAATTTCCTTAAGGAAGGAAATTTTCTTTAGAGAAGTAAAATATAGATTTGGTTAAGTATAAGGTGTTTGTGATTTTCAAAACAAAAAGGAATGGAAAAGTCATAAGGAAATCCTTATTGACTCACCAATAATAATTTTTTTTCTAATTCTCTCCATGGGGTAAATTTTTTATGGATTTCACACTTTTCATGAAAAAAGAAATCAATATGATCCCATTATATTTTTAGAAAAACCATAGTTGAAATATGAAATTATCAAAAAATATAATAAATAAATATTCAAGAATGTTTTAAATAGAAATATGAATATTTCAGGATCAAAAAATTAATTACATTTCTAATTAAAATTAATAATATTATATGGATGTGAATTTATGGACAAGGAATGAAAATATCCTGTAATTAGATGTGAAATATTCTTACTGTAGATATATATTAATGATGGAATAAAACATATCAATATAGAATATTTTAATAAAACGTGTTATAAAAAGAGTGAAATATGGTATACCATATAAATTTATTAATTAAACATAGTGAGATAGATCATACCTCAAGAAACAGTATTTTGTTATGATAGACCCTAATATTTTACAAATGGAAACAATCAAATTCGTATAAAATAAAATAGAATGAACGAATGTGAACATTACAAGAAAAAAATAATTTACAATATTAAAATATAAGGCAAATTTTTTACAACATAAAAAATCAAATTTGTGTCTAATATCAAAATAGGATTTGATTAACAAATTTTGAGATAGAAACATTTACCTTTTATCTAGATTTACGTGGAAATGGCCTTTCCTCTTTTATAACATACATAACTATTTTAGTCACTTATTTTAAAAATTTATTAATAATTTTAATCATTTATAATGATTTGTAATGTTTATTACCAATATTTATTGTAGTTGGTTTTACCGATTTTTAATATATAGTGTTAGATAAACTGATCATTTGGAACTCATTTTTTACGATCAATGTTAATATTCATTAATCCTCAAAATAACATAATTAAAATATTACCAACATTTCTGTAAGTGGTTAATTAATTTTTTTTCTTCTATTTTATCATTCTTTTATGATAATGTCATTATTTATCCTTGAATATGAAATAAACAACTATTATATTTTGGGTATTTTAGAAAATAAATAGTTATTTAAAATTTAACAAGGTAAATATTTTAATAAACATTATAAAACCAAAAATTAAATATTATTTTCATATATATGTCACCTTAAAAAGTTATTATGTTACTATACTAATACATTATATAAAACCATATCAATATTCAAGTACATGGTTAAACAAACTCAAATAGGAACAAGTCCTAATTAATGTATTGTTATGAGGTAATTCCATTATAATATATTTCAATATTAAGTATAATTTTATCATTTTTATTTATTAGTGTGATATATTACTCTTTGAAAAAATAATAAGTAAAATATAACCTATATTAAATTAATATATGGTTTTATGAAATCATTTTTCACTTAAAATGATTTTTTTGATGGTTGAGTTTACCGGGATGTTTTATTTATCATACTATAAATATGAGGTACAATTTTTTTTAAAAAAAATCGTAATTTATTAGGATAATATTTATCCATAAAACCATTATCATGAAATTCGACAAAAAAAAGAAATGAAATGAAAAAAGGGAAATCAATCATTTTGTGGAGATAGTTGTCCACATGTACTCATATATATTGATTTTTCCCATATTTAAATTTAAGACCTTTAAAATGGTTTATAATTTTGTTAAATATATTATGTAATAAAACATTATTAAATATTAAATTATATAACAGGACAAACATTTAATGGTGGTGATGAAAAATGAAACACATTTCATTATGGAGGAAGTATTATTTACAATTCATAAAAATTCTTTTTACATACCTTTATAGAAAGAATTATATAATTTTATCAGTTTAAAATAATTATTATAGAATAAAACTATACTAATGATAAATTTTCTATTATTATGATGGTGTAACTTAATTTATACAATAATAATTGGCTATAAATTAATATAAAAATATTCTGTTTTAGGAGAAATTTATATATAGCTACCTAGATTATCCCCATTGTGATAGTTATTCATCATTTGAGATATTTTATTATTTGAATAAAAATATATTTTTATTGTTGGAAATAATGTGGAAGATTGGTTCGAGAATTTTATTTCATAATAAGGTGGGTTTTTAGGGGATGCGATGAGAGGAGTTACAATTTTAAATCTGAAAGGTGACGACAATTTTGTAAATAACCAAATCATTTCAATAATATGAAGTCACTCTCACTTCCAATGGTTCAATAAATTTAGACATAAGGGGTATAGTAAGTGATAATTTCTATATAGGCTTGAACTACCAATTTGAAATCATTTTTATAGATTTTTCAAAGCATTAAAATTAGATTTTTCCCTTTATCCATTTTACCTTTTACTAGGGTAAACAATTTAACCTATGTTAACAAATGCAGTATTGAAAAAAATAAGAAGTATTATATCAAATATTTTTTCAAATAATAGAAAATTTTAAGTCTATTTTATTCCATTCAATTAATGTATATAGATTAAATTAATTTAAAAATATTAAATGTATAATAAAGTAATGTTTTTTTTGAAATATAACTTTTATTTAAAAAGTGTTTATTATGTGTTTTTATATAACAAGTATAAGAAATAATATTATTTATAAAAATAATATTGTTTCATAGAAAAGGTTTTCAAAATTTTATGGTCTAATATTTTAGCTGATAATTTTGTTGAATCAAGGTATTCATAAAATTCTTATTCTCCACTATTTCCATTTAAATGATTTATTTTGGTAAAGTCATCCAAAATCTTCTATAGAATATATTATTATGAAAAATATAAAAATAATGTCCTAAATTGAAAAAATATCAGAAAATAGTTAAAATTTTAATTTATTAATATAATTATTAAATATAATAAAGAATTATTTTAAATGGGAAATGAATCATTAAAATATAAACATGTATTTTTATGATTTCACAATATTTAATTACAAAAAAAATTGTTAACAAATTATTGAAATTAAATATATTTTATTATCGCAAGTAATATGATTCCCTAAATAGAAAATTATTCCCAATAAAATTGATATTTTTAGTTCAAATTCACTTCAAAATCTAAAATGAATTTTTTTAAATATTGAAAAGAAAATTGAATTTATTTGTAATAAAATTTAAATTTTAATATCATTCAATAAATATTCCATTATGATTATATTAATATTCATTCTATGTAATTGAATGTAATTTTTAGTGACCATGATATAAATATGTACATATACACAAATAAATTTCATTTTAGTTCAATGTTGACTTTTGATAATAATATTAATTATATTTGACTTGTTTAGAGAAAAAAAATATTAATATCTTTAGAAATTTTATTCTTCATCATTAATTTACTATCCTCAATATATTAATAGAATTATAATATGTGTAATTTCCACAGGTTTATTGGAATAAAACATACACATCTTTTTTATTATATGTTGATATTAGATATCAATTAAGAATTCCCTATAAGAAAACTGATATGATCTTCTTATAAACATAGATATTCCATTCATAATGGAATCATAATATATGTATAAGTTGTAAATCAAGAGGTAGTAAATTAAAAATTTCATATGCAGATCCTTATACTATGTATATAATAATTATACAACCAATTTATATTATTAAAAATTAAATTTATAATTTGTTAGTGCTGAAAAATATATGAAATATGAATTTATAACCTGAAAAATAACTTTCAACTTAAATTGAAACCTGTTTATTTCTTTTTCCATATTTTGATTATTTAGGTGGTGTTTGATTTTTATTTACCTTATTAATATTTTGATTGTTAACTTAGTTTTCATAATGATCATTTTCTAGAAATTTAATCGAACAATTTTTTAACTTCACCATTATTCATTAACATTTTAGTTTGATGGAATTCATCTCCACAATTGTAGAATCTCTCCATCCCATTAATGTAATTATCCCCAAACTTATAATGGAGTTTATACATTGTACAGAATTGGATATTATTACCTTAATTATACATCTCACATAAATTTCCATGAGACACCATCGTTAAATTATTTTATTGATTAGTGAATTTGGAAAAATTCTCATTGTTAATCATTTTCCTTGGATGCTGGTACTGCATAATCAAAAGCATTCTCACTACTACCCACACTATAATGTGTTTTTAATTGATTTAATCACTATATTGAATATAAAAAAATTGATTATAGATCCATAAATTAATAAATCAAAAATGGGGTAACATGAGTTATAGATAATTAACATTATGAGAATATTATCCTAAACAATCATATATGAATCTGAATATCATTTTCCCTAAAAAAAACTTTTATGTTCATATAAAATTAGTTTAGTTCAATCTATCTCAGAATTACGTCACCCTATAGTATTATTAATTATATATTGGAAACATTAAGTAGAGTTCTTTTATGATTATGAACTAAATCACATAAAATATATCAAAAAATAAATTATTCATTATTTTTTCAAAAGAACGTTCGATTAACATAACTATAGTACTCGAGAGATTCAAACATCATATTTAGATTATCCTCATTTAGGTGAAATATGTGAATGTGTAGTTAATACAAAACATGACCACATTAGTAAGATCACTTTTATATACATCTATTATACAAAATACATTTACTATTTGTACCTAGAAATGAAATTGATTACTATAAAAACTAAAAAATATGAACCCTGCCTATATATAACGATGTTATGTTATACTTTACTCTTATCCCGTAGACTTATATATTTGTCTTCCCTTAAATATTTATAATCCCAATCCACAAAAATTTCCAATATAATCAAGAAATATAACTACACACTCCTCTGTTAAAATTATTTTGACATGAGGTAAACATAACGTCATTTTAAATATTAGTAATAATTCGAACATTATATATTTTATATAACAGGGAAACCATTTCTTTAAAATAATTTTTTTCATGTTATATAGGTAAATTATATTAATTGTTTCGTACAAAACACTATAATAGAACCGTTGTTGATCCCATTGTGGAAATTTATTATAGTTTATACTATGCCAAACAACCTGGGGAAGGGAAACACAAAAATTGGGTATGAGAAAAATATTAGTATGGGTTACTATAAGTGAAAAAAATAAATAATCATAATTGGGAATAAGATAAACGTGTGGATAATAAAATATATTCAAGGAATAAGACAATAAATATATAATTCATTTCTAATAAAACAATAAGATGATCATAAGAATAGAAACACGTTAAAAGAAAATAATAACATTTGACCATGTAATCATGAAATATATGACATCAATTGAGGAAATGAAATCTGAATATTTTGTCAAATATCACTTAGAAGACTATAATTGTGGAAAATTTTTCATGGTTTACTGGGTTTAGTCCCCATTCATATAAACATAGTGGAAAAAGTCCCATGGTGGAAGATGTTCAATCTCAAATTTAATACATATCATTTCATGAGATATAATGCTCCATCCAATGCATGGGAAAGCTATATATAATGGGACCCATTTTTTAAATTAAGAAAATTTTTATATGTACATGCATATTTGGTACACATGAGGAAAAAAAATAAACAATTGGAGATTAATGATAATAAAACTCATGGGAAAAGAGTGAGTCTCACAATATTTTTTTCAAATAATAAACAAAATCTATAACATAAGAATTCCCAATGTAATAATTAGTTAATGAAATTTTATTTTTCATATATTAATAATGAAACATATGTTTCAATAATTATTTTCCCATATATGAAACTTAATGATTAATATTAAGAATATATTAGAATAAAAATGAACCACATATGTGATGATATTTAGAATGAGAATATTTTTTTAGATGATATAAATATATTATACTTTCTCATTAGATAATAATGTAATTAAAATTATTTTCTATAAAATAATTAGGTTTTTATAAAGATGATAATGGTGGGATAAAATATTTTGACGCCAAACATTAAATAAAATAAAATATAGGGATGTTCCAATTTTATAATTTAAAAAACATCTTTGTAGAAATCAAAAATCATAAAAAAGATTATAAAACATTGGTTTGAAAATAATATAAGGAAAACCAAAATTACACATGAGATTACACAAAATTATTGATTCTATTATAAATTAGTACATAAGTGGGAAGTTGAATTATATATGAATTTGTAAAACCGTCAATTAAGATGATATGAATTATTGTTAACATAATTGTTGTTTAATGATGGTGTGAAAATAATCATAAGCATGATATTAGTAAATATAAATCTTTCAAGATAAAAATATGGTATAAAAATTGAAATGAAATATGCAACACAATTAGTAATCTTTTAATCCAAAAAAGAATATTATGTTCTGAAAGATCAATATATTTTATAAAAGACAGTAATTGAATCTTGAGGTATCAAAAATCAAGAATGAATGTGAATTTTCAATGACAAATATAATATAAGGTATTAGAATTTAAGGTGATGTAGTTCCAATATAAAAAAATGAGATTCTTCAATAATAATAAAAATTTACTCAATAAAGGGTGAATCATAGGGAAACCCATATCTTATATATTCATTTCATTCAACATAATATGACAACATTTATAACAATAATAAATATATAAATAAATTATTTAATATGTTTATAAAATTATATAAATATTAATTCTACTTTATATTGTTATTCCAAACTTATATAATTGTTATTTTTTACAATCATTCATTATCAGGTTTGAGTAATCTTTATTGTTTTTAAGAAGATTGAAAATAAAAATTTATGTTTACATTATTCATCCATATTTCATTAATTTTATATTTTTAGTGTTTCTATAAATATTGTATTAAAAGTATATTTTGGTTTTTAACTTCCTTTCATATGTTTTTTATACATTATTCATGAATATGAAAATTAAAAAAAAATTATTTTAGTGACTCTTAAATATTGGAGGGTTTTTTCTTAAATAGTGAGCTAAATAATCATATACTCCTTGAAAAACAAAAAATAAAAAATTATTTTCACACAAAAACACACACCCATATATATATATATATATATATATATATATCTTATTATACCAATAATTAAGATATTAATTTTTCTTTGATAGAATATTAAATCATTGTTTTAGTAGATGGTTAATTCAATGAAAACAATAACATATAACAATTAATTGATGATTATGAAGTTATTTATTCATAGTATCATTAAAAAATAGTTTTATGTATTATTTTTTTTATGTTATATATTTTTATTTTATTTAACAATTAGAAAAATAAAACCAATAAAAATATTTCATTGTAAAAATAAATCATTTTTTTCTAATAGAGTTCTATTATGAATGCATGATTTTTTCAAGGTTGTTTATTTATATATTCCCATTACGTTATATAATGATCATTTATGAAAACACTTAAATTTATTAACATAATACTTTTTAAAAAAATTAAATTCCCATGACTGAACAATTAGGTAATTAAGGAAATTATAAACAAAAATCAATCATTCAATAGAGGCTTCAGTAAACATGCACACATGAATAATGATTTATGTATCGATATAATGGACAAAGAGTAAAAAGTATCAACATTTCCAAATATAAAACAATTAATATATATATATAATACATAAAAAAAAAATTCTATATTGGTAATATCCTTTTAATGTAGTGAAGAAAAATAAATCATGTTGTATTACGGATTTGGTAGTCTCCACAACACAATAGTGAATCATTTGTTTTTATTAATAGACATGGGGAAATTTTTTTATGTTGGATCGAATATGTAGTTGAATATATATATTAGATGGAACAATACAAGAGAGGGGTGAATTTTATTTTTAAAAAATATGTGTTTAAACACTTATGAAACTAGTTTAAATAATCTTAAACTAATACAAATCACAAAAAATACAATTAACCACAATTTTCATGAGTATTAAAGTATGATATGATATAATACAATAATAAGTTTAAAACAATTGTCTTCAAATGAATACAATAATAAGAGTAATACAGTAGTGAAAGATTCTACCATAAATCCTTTATAATCTATCGATACAATATGTAACATTATAATTATAATTGAAACAATTACATATAAATATGAATTGAACAAATGAAACAATAAAATTTACATTCTAATACAAACAGATGCGAAAATGTAAAAGCATTACAATTCTTTTATCCCATATAATAGTGTATCCTTTTACCTAGGATAATAGGTGTGTCTTACCACCACCTTGGTAAGCCCTCGATACGATGATCAATACGTCTGTCTTGCAATCCCCGCAAGCCCTCAATTTTTAAGTTAATCGGCTCATCCGTCTTTCAAACACTTGAAATCCCTCTATAAAAACATTGGTAGCATCGTCTTCTTATCCTCATCAGCCCACGATCTTTATTTCCTGATCGGTCACACAAAGAAAACAAATAACTTATTGAAATACAAAAACTATGAACAAGCCGTTCATGTTTTGTAATTTCAAGTCTTTCACACAAAGCAGGAGAGAGGTCAAAGCATTTCATTCTAGTAATTGATAGTAGAAAAGTATTATCAAAGTCTATCAATTGTTCTTTTCATCTTCAAATGACCTCCTATTTATAGGCCTTAGGTTCCAATGGTCATATTTCTCTGATCAACTATGAAGTACTTGGACACATGGAATTATAATAGTCATTTTGAAATATAAAACACGACATCATTTGAATTTGTTTATAAATAACACCACAACATCGTTTTGGTTAGAACAAAAGATATATGAAAATGATAGGTCTGAGTACGATTGATATAAAATATTTAATTTGATAATGGATAATAGAAATCAAGTGATAAAATTAAAATATGAGTACAATTAGTATTACTTTGTGTAATGTATTGATATGATTCCAAGAGAGTACGATGCACAAAAGTCAGTACGTTTGACAGAGTCAGTACGATTGACAGAGTCAGCACGATCTAGTCTGTACGATGGAATCAGTACGATAAACAGAGTAAGTACGATAAACATAGTTAGTACGATAAACATAGTCAGTACGATAGACATAGTCAGTGCGATAAACATAGAATATATGATAAACATAGTTGAATATATTTGTGATTTCCAAAACAAGACATAAAAGTAAAAATAAAACTTTTGACTCAATATTGTCCCCTATTTCGAAAGAACAAAACATGAAGTAAAAATAAATAAATACTTATATCCCCATGAGTTTTTAAATACTCTTCTGAATATAAAATCAAATACAACTAACTCCTCCTTAGGTATGTACTTCTGTAAGAATTTTATTCATAACACTCCCTAGATTTTGAAGTATTTTCTAAATACATTATTCCCCTTATAAAAAATTCCCCCCTTTGTGATTTAAAAAAATAATGGGGTAATCTTGAGTTACCTGAAAAAGTTATAGAAATGAAATTCAAGGTCATTGGAAAGGGAAACATAAACCTCATTGAGATTACATAACGCTATAGAATTCTAATAGTGAATTAATATAGATAGAACAAAACATTCATTTTTTTTTCTCATTATATTTCATTCTTGATCAGCTCATAAAGAACAACTTTCATTGTTTTGATTTCTTTACCATTTTTAGAGTTAGAATCACCTGTGGATTTGAGATGCTCTTGTTGATTGCAAAAAAGATGATCCGGATTCTTGATAGTCCCTTCTTGAACTCTGATTACTTCTTCAAGAGTATCGAATATGTCTTGCAAATTATTATTGTCTTTACATAATAATAAACTTTTATTCTTCAACATATCTATGTCATTATAGTAATATGAAAACATTGAACACTATGACTGGAAAGCATTCATTCTCTCCTGCAGCTCTTTTATTGAAGGGATATCGGCTCCATGAGTTTTTGACATCTGATTCATCATTTGAATGGTTTCTTTGTCAATCTTATTTAAAGCAATAACAAGATCATTTGAAATCCACCATAAGTCATCAATTGATATTTCATGATCATTCACTAAGCTTCCTATTTTTTATGACCACTTATCTATCTTATTGCAAGACTTCATTTAAGCAGTCGATCTTTCAGAAAGTACATTGAAATCGACTTCAATAGACAATTATCTATTTCTATGTTCTCTTATGTAACTAAACTTCTTCCATTTATTTTCAGTGATGAAATATATTTTCCCTTCAATACTAGGAAGATAAGGAATAGTATTCTTAATTCTCCTCAATACATGAACAATGTAATAAATTTTTTTTAGAGAAATTGTGTGTTCTGAATCTGTATCCTCATTGTATGAATTCAGTTCATTTGATCGGTATGAATCTTCAACTGGATGTTTTCCTTTTTCTTTTTCTTTTTTATTATTATTCGTCCTCCAATTTTTCACAAATAATGATTACTTTTTCAATGTGATAAGTTTGAGCACCATGCTTTACTTAAGAAGAAAATCAATCTGATGGAGTTTCAAGAGATTCAGCTGGGGCATGATCTGTGTGAGGAACCTATTGAATGCCTTTAATTTGCTTTTGAAAAGATTCATCTCTACTCTTTCTTGAACTCTGAAAAAATTACCGACGAAAATATCCGTCCTCTTCTTCATCTTCATGTACTTATTTTAAAGTGTATTTCCCTTTATTTTTGTAGAAGACATTGTACTATTTGTTCTTGAAACACTTATTTCGTTAGTTGTGCACTAGCCACCTCAACCATTGTCATGATTTTAGAAAAATCAAAATCTAGAGATTTCCTTTTCAAAAGTGTTTTGATTTTCTTATCAGCCTGATGAGTATCTTATACCATAATCCTCTCAGCTAAAGCATCAGTTGGATCAAGACCAAACATCGGATCACATTCTTTTCATTGTTCTTTGTCTTTCCCCCACTTGGCTACAACTTCCTTGTTGTATTTCGTTTTCATCATTGTCATAGTACTGGTTTGTGGATCTGAATTTTGAGAAGAAAAAATTGTTGGATTATCATAGATTGGCATAAGTGCTGACTAATTTGGTGACGATTGGTTTGGTGCCGATTCACCTTCCATATCTTTAACAAAAAGCTTCGATTTTTCATCGAATCAAACATACAATTTCTTCAATGTATTCATACTTATCCAGGATGGCATTAGTTTTTTTAAATTACCATTCAGTGGATATTTACAAAACATCAAGATCTCATGAATGAACATTGTATGAATAGAAGGATACATATTCATATGAGACTTGATCGCTCCTGACTTGACATTCTTGATTGTTTCAAAAATTTACCCCCTGAGATATTCCTTTCTCATGTTTACAAGATAGTCTAGCGTAAAGATATCAGATAGGTTAAGAGTTTCTCTATCCCATATCCTTTGGATAATGAAACCTTGCATCCAAATCACCATGAATATTTCATCTGGATATAAATGAGCTACTTTTCACTTCCCTTCATTAATGAGAAATAATGATTTTTCAGAACTCTCTCTATTATATATACCAACTTCTTCTTGTAGTTTATGAGACGGACAAAAAGAGTCACCTTTGTAGATACATTTAGAAAGTGAGGTTCTTTTTTCACAGACATTGAGAATTTTCTATCGTACACAGTAATTTTGATCATCATATATTTTTCAAAAGACACCATTTTTTAGAATTGACTAACTTTATCAATAAGAATTCGATCTTGAGAGACAGGTTTTTCAACACAACGATGTTCCCAGCCTTGAAACAAAATAATTCTCTTGATTTTTGAATCATACATGACAAATAAGTCCCGAGAAACTAACATTTCTCGGAATAATCCTTTCACTAAACTAAATTTTGAAGATATTTCAGCAAGAGTGTTGGTATAGGACTTAGACATAAAGATGATTCAAAGGGAATATCATACATATTTTTAAAACAAAGGGGTAGATATTCGCCAAGAAATCTGAAAAACCAGTGTGGGTTTGGGGAGGGTGGGACCTATTTATTGGAAAAAATAATGACAATTGATCTTCTACGATTGATATTAGAAAATAAAATAAAATGGTGGTTATTTAATGGAGTTTTTTTTTAAAAAAGAGAAAAATATTGAATAAGAAAAAATATACAATGAAAGAAATAATGTACCCGTCAGATATTCGAAGGAAATCGTTGGTTTAATAGTTTTAATATAGTATAATACAATAGTAAAAAAATACATGTGTTCGAAGAAAAAGAATATGATCGGTTGTGAGACCAATGGGAAACAAATTCATTACCACAGGTTGTCAAGCTGATGGAAAAGTAAGTCATTACCATGGGTTATCAACCCGATGGAAAAAAGTCATTACTATAGGTTGTCAGGCCGACAAAAAACAAAGTCATTATAATAGGTTTTCAAGAAGATGGAAAAAAATTCATTACAAAGGTTGTCACACCGATGGAAATGAAAGTCATTACCATAAGTTATCATGCTGATGGAAAAGAAATTCATTGCTATAGGTTGTCAAGATGATGGAAAAAAAGTCATTACCATAGGTTGTCCAGCCGATGGAAAAAAGTTTTTACCATAGTTTTACGTGCCAATGGAAAAAAATGTTATAACCATAGGTTTATGTGCCGATGGAAAACAAATTTTTTACCATAGGTAGAGATGCCGATGGAAAAAAATGTTGTTACATTAGGATTACATGCTGATGGAGAAAAATGATGTTACCATAGGTTGACGTGCTGATGGAAAACAACATTATTACCATATGTTTATGTGCTGATAAAAAAAATGGTAAAGAGGAAAACAAGATGACAAATTGAAAAATAAAGTAGAAAACAAAAAAGATAAACAGATAACAAAGTCCATAAGAAAAAGTTAAGAAATACAAAGAGTAAAAAAATGTTTTCCCCATTTTAAGTGTAGTTTAATGTTAGGAGAATTGTAAAACATGAATTTGATATGAATGATTATTTTAATATATTCATTCCTAGCTTCTGTTTTATAAACTCAAATCTTTTTGAATGTAATGGTTTTTCGAAAATGTCAGGAAGTTGTTCTTGCATTCCGATGAATTATAAAATAATATCTCCATTTATTGTGTGTGATCCCTAAAAAGTATTGCCTAATATCTATGTGTTTTGAATGAGAATGGTGTTCTGGGTTTTTACTAAGAGCTATGGAACTAGTATTTTCACATAGAATTTGAGTTTTGGAAAAATTCAAGCCATAGTCAGTGAGTGTGTTTTTCATCTACCACACATGAGAACAAAAATATCCATATGCTATATATTCAGCATATGCAGTGGAAAGTGCAACTGAGTGTTGTTTCCTGCATGACCAAGACACCAAGGAATCTCCTATGAAATGAAAATTTTTGGATGTACTTTTTATATCCAATATACAACCAACAAAATAAGCGTATGAAAAACTATTTAAAACAAAATCATTTCCAGAAGAATTAAAAAGGATTAAATTCGGAGATCCTTTTAAATATAGAAATATTCTTTTCACACCTTTTAAATGAGACTCTTTCTAATTTCATTGGTATCTTGCACATAAGCAAACAAAAAACATTATGTCTGGTCAACTACAATTCAAGTATAAAAAACATTCTATCGTTCCTCTAAATGTTGTTTGATCTACTAGTTTTCCAGTTTCATCAAGATCAAGTGTATTTGAGGTACCAATTGAAGTGCAAATACATTTGGTATTTTCATATTCATAATTTTTGAGTATGTCATTGATATAATTCTATTGATATAGTTAATTTCATTCTCATTTTTGTGAAATTTGAAAACCTAAAAAGAATGTTAACTCACCCATCATAGTCATTCCAAAATCAGTTTTCATTAAATTTCCAAAATAATTAGTTAACGACTGCTGAGTTGATCCAAATATGATATCATCAACCTAAATTTGAACTATCAAGACATTTTTATTTTCCATTTTTATAAAAAGGGTTCGATCCGCTGTACCTTTTTCATAATTGTTTTTAAAGGAAATCTTGTAAGTCAATCATACCATGCTCTAGGGGATTGTTTAATACCAAATAAATATTTGGTAAGTATAAAAAATATGATTAGGATATTTTGAATCTATAAAACCAGGTGTTTGTTAAACTAAAACTTCTTATTGAACAAAACCATTTAAAAAGGTGCATTTAACATCCATTTGGAATAATTTGAAATTAAAGAATGCTGTAAAGGATAATAGAATACGAATAGATTCAAGTCTAGCTACTAGAGCACATGTTTCTTCATGCTCTATTCCCTCTTGTTTATTATATCCCATAGAAACAAGTCCTTCTTTATTTCTTACAACGATTCCTTTTTCATCACATTTATTTATGAAAACCTATTTTACACCAGTTAAAGTTTTTTCTTTAGGTCTTTCAACTAATGTCCAGAATTCATTCCTATCAAATTAATTTAGTTATTATTTCTTTTATTTAATCAAATCTTTATCACTTAAGGCCTCACTTAAACTTTTAGGTTCTAATTGGGAAATAAAGGGATGATGTTCTATTTCATTTCTAAAGGAATTTCTGGTTCTTACAGGTTGACTTACATCACTAATGATTCTATCACTGGGTTGATTCCTACGAAGCAATTGATTTGGGTTTTTTAAGACATGTTCATAAATATATGGTAGAAAATATTCCGGGGTAAAAGATTCAGGAACACCTTCATGAACATTTCCCTTCTCAGAATGATCTTCTAATAAATGTTAATAATCAGTTTTTTAAATCACATATATAGATGTAGGTTGGGGTTGTTTGAAAAAAAAAGTATTAGTTTCATTAAATTTAACTTGCAGTATTTCTTCAACAGTAAAAATATTTTTATTGAAAACTCTATAAGCCATATAAGTTATAGAATAGCCTAGAAAACTTCCTTCATCATATTTTAGTGGAAATTTGTGTAGATAATATTTAGTATTCAAAATGAATACTTTTCATCCAAAAATGATGGATTATAAAACTTTAGGTTTTCATCCAATCCAAATTTCATAAGGTGTTTTATTATTAAAAGGACTTGTTAAAACACGATTTATATTATAACAAGCAGTACTAACAGATTTATCCCAAAAGTGTTTAGCGATTGAGTATTCACTCAACATGGTTCTTGTCATTTCCTAAATAATTCAATTTCTTCTCTCAACACCACCATTTTTCTGAGGAATTGTTGGAGATGAAAAATAGTGAGTAATACCTTTTCTATAGCAAAAAATTTCCAAAACAATATTTTGAAATTCACCACCATGATCACTGTGGATAGTTATGAAGGGAAGGTTTTTCTCATTTGTGACATGGGATCTACAAACATTAAAATAGAATGAGGCTTCATATTTATTTTTTTTCAAAATAGACCAACGTAAATCTAGTAATGACAAAAACTAAAACAAATACATCGTATTTTCCTCCTATGCTTTTAGTTTATGAAAGAAAAAAATATCCATGTGCAATAGTTGAAATGCTTTGGAAGTTGAAACATAATTGATTGATTTAAAGTTAGTTTTTTGATGCTTTCCAAATTGATAATGATCAAAGACCTTTGAAGAATCAAATATATGATCCAAAAGATCTTTTCCAAGACGTTTATTTGAATGTTTACAATGGTTTCTTAGGTTTCAGTGTCCTAGTCTTCTATGACATAGCCAAGATTGGTCATCTATTGCACTTAAGCAAGGTAAATTTTGGAACATAAGGTATTCTAAGTTAATAGTGTATAAATTTTATTTCCTATTTGCAGATAGAATGAATTCATCCCTAGAATTGGGAACTAAGAATTTATCATTTCTAAAATTCACAAGGTATCCTTCATCACATAATTGGCTTATGCTGATGATATTTTTCTTAATACCATTAACAAACAAAACATTTTAAATAAGAAAATTTATAAGAACTACAATATTAACTATTAAAAGAATCTTTCCTTGAGCATTATCTCCTAAGGTAACTTTACATCCTTTTGTTTTGATAATCTTTTCAATGATGTTTTTATTTATGGTCATGTGTCGAGAACTACCACTATCCATGTATCAAATATTCTTGTTTTTACACTTCTTATTTTTTTGAAAAAGAAACAATTAGTTTTTCAGAACCCAATGGTGTTTGGATCGAGAAGGAGTAGATAAAATAATTTTAGGAATCCACAATTGTTTTTCAAAATGAGCTTTATGAAATCCTAAAGACCGAGTTCTATTAAGAGAACAATTTATTTTCCTGTGTCCACCACATTAACAGTTTGTACAAAATGTGGTACTTTGAGGAACAAAATAGTTATTACTAATACACAATTTATAATGACTATAACCAGAACCAAAATGATTTCTCAAAGGAAGAATTTGAGAATACATTTTATCAATGTTTTCCATTCCATAGGTAATGTTCGACAAAAATTTCATCATGGAAAAAATTTCTGACATTAGTTATAAACTATTTATTTATCCTTGAAAACATTATTTTTGTATGTAGAGTTAGACTCTAATATATTTTTATTAGTAATTACATTTTTAAGATCCATAGAAAGTTTATACTTATCAGAATTTACTTTCTCAATTTTTTTTAAAATACATTCAAAATCAGAAGTTTTCATATCAAGATCATTAGAAAGATCTGATACTTTGTTAGTTAAAATAGAAATTCTAGAATTTTCTTTATCAAGCTTTCTCGAGAATTTAGAATTTTCGACCTCAAGTAGAATAGAAAACCTAGATAATTCCTCATAAGAAGGTAATGTATTATCTTATGATGAAGAAGTATCATCATTTGATGATTCATAATATTTATTATTAGCATAATTTTCATTTACAGAGACATTTGTAATGGGTTCAACATTGTGTATCTTAGCCATGAAACAATGATATTTAATTGGTAGTCTGGCTATAAGCCCAACATTCCTTTTCCCTAAAGATTCATATTCCGAAGAATCATCTGATGAATCGCCACCACATGCTCTCCAAGTATCATTTTCATTCAAGACAATCATTGTCTTTTCCTTGTAATTATTTTTCTTATTTCATTCATAATTTTTCTCCTTTCTATCATTTCTCTTCAAAAAAGGACAATCAGGTCTTATATGACCTACTATCATGAATTCATAACAAGTTAACTATGAATCTTTCTTACCCTTCCTATTTTTCTTTTTGAATCTGTATTTGAAGTCTTTCTTTCCCACAATCTTTTTCATACATCGAGCAATATAGGATAACTCATTATCCGAATGACCAAAATCACTTGATTCTGATAAAAAAAATTCTTAGCTTTTGATCATGATATCCTTTCAGGTGATTTAGCTTTAGATGTATTAGTAAAATCTACACGTCCATTTAGACTTTTCTTCTTATTTAAACGAGCATCTCTCTTCATTCATATCTCATACTGTAGAAGAGTTACAAAGAGTTCATCAAGAGTAATATGGGAAATGTTTCTGTTTTCATCAATAGCTGTCCTTTTTTACTCCCATTTTTAAGCATTATATCAATAATTTTGTCTACAGGAGCTTAATCATCATGACCTTTTAATCCCATAGATTGTAAATTGTTGTTGATTGTCATAAATCTTTGTTTCAATTTACATATTTTCTCTCCATGAGGAAATAGATATCCATGACACTCTGCTTGAAGCATTGCTCTTATTGTTTCTATAACCATAGATGTACCCAAATGTGTGACATCCAATTTCTTCTAAACATAGTTGGCTGCTTCAAAAGATGATATATAACTGTATATATTCCTGGTCATAGATCATAGCGACGTATTGTGTACCTTGTAATTCAGTTGATATTCTTGCTTCTCTTGATTATTGAAAGTACTGACTTCATTGTTTGAGATTTTTTAACCTCCAGTGAGCATAATAAAATTATCTACCCTAGTATTGATAACAAAACTCTTCATTCAATCTCTCTAGTACTCAAAATCATTCCCATCAAATATAGGCGATCTAGTTGGATTTATATTGTAAAATGATCCATTATTCATCCCTTCCATCTAATAAAACAAAATAATTTCCACTCCACACATTATTGCAGTAAGTAGTTTAAACAGTAATTTTAATACATACAATATTATACTTTTAAAAGAAATAGATTAAGTAATACAAATCAGTGGAAACCTCCTCTGCTACCAATTTTTTGATGAAATATGTAGATGAATATGTATATAAGATAAAAAAATATAATAGGGTGGTTGAATTATAGGATTAAAATAATGTGTTTAAAAAGATAAGAAATTAGTTTAAGGATCTTAAACTAATACAATTTACAACAAATACTATTAAACACACTTTTCTTGAGTATAAAGATATGATACGACATAATACTATATGATGTGTAAAACAATTGTATACAAATGAATTCAATAATCAGTGTAATTTAATATTGAATGATTCTACTATAAAGTGCATAGAATAGATCGATACAATGTGTAACAGTATAATTATAATTGAAACAATTACAAATGAATGTGAAATGAAGAAAATAAATAATACAATTTCCATTATAATAAAAATATTAGTGGAAATGTAAAAGTATTAAAATTATTTTATCCCAAAGATAAGGGTATCCTTTCACCTAAGAAAAGAGGACTATCTTACCACCACCTTGGTAAGCCCTCAATACGATGATCGGTACGTCTATCTTGCTATCCTTGCAAGCCATCGATTTTGCAGGTAATCAGATCCTCTTCTTTTGAACACTTGTGTAAGAACATGGATCTTCATTTCAGGTACGCCTTTAATTTTTCCGATGTTTTTAAAAAAAATAAATATTCTAGAAATTTATGAAGTACACGTCGTGTACTGTCTGAGTACACGACGTGTACTGTTCTCCAGCTCGAAGCCATGTGCTAGCCATTCCTAGGCCACACACACTGTGTGTAGGGGTGATGTGGAGGCCGATTTTGGCGGAGTACGGATAGACCTATACATGCCTTGTACTCTAAAAGTACACGGCATGTACTTGTTTTTCACTAAAAGCATCGGGGTCGCGCCTGACGGACAAAACACACCCCTTCTCAAGGATCTTCGTCCGAGAGAGACCCGTACGACTGAATCTTTCCTGAGCCCCCACCTTTTCATCCTTTCTACAATTCGATCATGGTAGATTGTGTTGGATGTACAACGGTGAGTTCTTATGTCTTCTTGAGACTTGTTTTCCAATTCCACATCCTTTTCATGTTATCATGGTTTTTGTGTTTCAGTCGTTTTCTCAGATCTACGACATTATAAGGAGAATCTATCATCGATGTTCATGTATATCGATCTCCAAGGATCGAGGTTGGTGGTTTGTGCCTTTCTATATAATGTCACTGTGTATTTTGTGAAAATTCCACCAATACCCTTGAACGAGGTATTGCGTGTTTCTTATTTTCCCCCATTGTTTTCCTACTTTTCATGATTACTTGAGTAGATGTATTCGCCTGTGTATATGGAAGTTTTTACTGTACTTTGGTTGTTTTCCATGCTTATTTTTCTTGTTTGTAATTTTTCCGGTTGCCATGCCTAGTTGTAGTATAGTGGAACTTTTTCTATGTTATGATGTTGATCCTTATATTGAAATCCATGTAGTTCTTGAGGTTTACTTGGGTGATGCACGCGCACTAAGAATGTTTATTTTTCATAGAGGTCTGTGAGAAGCTAGTGTAGTAGACCGTAGGCAGAATGGACGTAAGGGCTTCTCCAGAGTGTCTTTTAATACCATGTGAGACCAAAAGTGAGATTGACGATGAGTGCTTCCTCAGAGAGTCTGTAGTTCCTCGATGCGGGACACAGGGAGAATATGATGTTGAGTGCTTCCCTAGAGAGCCTTTATCACGATACGAGACTATAGTGGGAATTGATGGTGAGTGCTTCCTCATAATGTCTACTCATAGCCGATCCAGAGGGGTGAGTTTATGTGTGCCTTAGAGATGGTTGCTAGTACTTGGAGGTTTAACCATAGGGGTTAGGCTATGAGAGCTACCCAGATTGTTACATGTTTTTTTTCTTGTTGCGGGTTGTTTACTTGTGTACTTTATATGCTAGAACTATGGACTGTAACTGCTGTATGTTTTCTTGTTTACTATTCCTATACATTATTTTCCATGTATTAATTAACTTCTAGGCACAGATCTCTGGGTGGTTTCCTACTAGGACGTTGTCTCACACCCTTTTTGGGTCATGCTTTCGGGCCCATGAAAATTATGTTGTTGGAGGTATAGATAAGGGAAAGCGCCCTTCTACTTCAGGTTTGTCATTGCACTCGAGTTGGAGAGCATGAGAATGAGTTGTGGAGTACGATGATGAGGATTTTACATTGTTTTAATTTATCACATTGTATTTTAGTTGAACATCATCACATTTCATTGTTTATTGCTTTCCATAGACATATGTACCATGTTGCATCATTATTGTTTTATACATTGCTTCTGATGTTCAGTTCAGTTGTTGCATGATGTTTATTATTTTCTTATTGTACTTGGTTGTTCTTTTGTTGTATACATCACCGAATGAGGGCATAGTTTCCCCACCGACTCACCAAGGGCCTCGCTGCTAGTCGGAAGCCTCTGGAATTTGGGGAAACACACTTGATGTCGTGTGGCGAACCGGGTACGGGGCACCAGTGGAGGGGCTCCGAATTCGGGTCATTAAAAAGTTGTATAAAAGGGGTTCTTTTCTCATTCCTTACTATTTGGAGACCTTATCTAGGGATAGGACAGATTCGGTACTTGGTATTTTTCTATGCTCGGGAGTAGCTATCCCATGTAGAGGGAAAATCCATACTACGTCGTTAATTTCAATTTTCTGGTTTTGAGATTTTACGGTTGATATGGTTTCACCTTGAGTGATGCACATGAATTGGGTTATTATTTTCATGATGATTTCAGTTATATTTCTATCGTAACCTGATGAGATGATGGTATTTCATCTCAAGAATCATATAGGCACATGTATAAATCACATGCCATGCATTATTTCCATGCCATCTAGGGTGAATTAGAGATTGGATGATGTTGTGATAGACTTTGTATAGATTATGCATGCTATTGTGATAGATTATTGATACAATCTCTGCTACCTTGTTAGAGGATTTGTTGTATCCTACTTTGCTTAAATGAATCCCAAATTTTGATTCCTGAGGTGTTATGGGCCCTCTTGAATCCGAAATTGGTGGATCATGATCCTGTTTTCTCTTGTCTATTACTATAGAGGATTCCAAGATTTGATTCATAGAGAGTATGGTCCCTCACAGATCGGAATTTGAACCTATTTTACATTTTTTCAGTGTTATGGGATTCTGTGTAGTTTCTGAGCACCTGACCAGCAAAACCTAGAATACATGGTGTGTACTTTTTGGATACACAACGTGTAGTTTTCATGCCGTTTAAATGACTATGTCAGAAGAAACATTATAGCAGGATAATATCATGAGGAACACGCTGTGTACGGTTGGTACACGTCATGTAGTTCTATCCAGGTACACGACCGTATCACGAACAACACGGGTCGGTGTTACCTTCTCTTAGACATGCCGTGTGTTTTCGGCACACACCGTGTAGTCTTGTTCGGGTACCTGACCGTGTCACGAATAACACAGAATAGTGTCACATCTACCTACACACATAGTGGTTGTTCGGGACACGCCATTTAAGGTTCAACCGTGTAGTTGGCCTTGTATTTAACAACACGGGCCATTGAAGCCTTATCTAGTTTATGCTGTGTTTGATCAGAACACGCCGTGTAGTCTCAGGTTATGTCAGACCGTGTGGGTTAGTCGTATAAGGAGACGTGGGGAGGTGAATAGTTTTTAAGTACATGCTGTGTGATGGGTCAACACGCCATGTAGTTTGAGGTGTTACATGACATGTAGGGCAGTGGTACACGCCAATGTCAGTGGCCAAAGAAGACACACCGTGTAGTTTTTATACACGTCGTGTAGTCGTGTTTTGTAAACTAGTGTGTTTTTCATCCCATGTTACTGTTTTGTAATCTTGGGTTCTCTGTCCTTGTATTTTTTGTCTAATATATAATGTTGATCTTTCATAGCTATGCCTCCATGACGTCCTCCGGTTGTACATCTGTCATCAGGCAGTGATTAGATGCCAGATATGGCTGATTAGGGACTTCCTGCCGATCCTCCAGTCGAGCCAGCCTTGGCACTGACTATCATACCACATGCATGTGCTGATGCACAGTTTAGGGAAGGTTTTATTATGATTATGCATACTTTTTAGGGAGTACTACCTCCTACCTCAACTATGGAAGACTTGACTCGGGTTTTTCAGTAGCAGCATCCTTCCATGTTCTCGGGGGAAGGAGGACCTTAGGCTGCGGAGTCATGGATGGAAGCCATGTTGACCAACTATGAGCATCTGGGGAGGCCTCCGGAGAGGTGGGTAAAGCTCGCTACCTATATTCTACGAGACTCCACCAAGAGGTGGTGGGACGTGATCTCTCAGGTGGGTCACCAGCAGGTTATGGATTTGGATGAGTTTCATCATGTCTTTTATGACTACATATACAAGGAGACCCTAAGGGCTGACCGGGCCCGGGAGTTCATGAGCTTAGAGAAGGGTACTCTTTCTGTCATGGAGTAATCCTCTCGTTTCACCGAGCTGTAGTGTTTTACACCCCTCCGGGATGGGAGTGGGGTGTTCTTAGCAAGGATGTTCGAGGATAGTCTCAGGGTAGAGATCTGCTCGTAGGTGAATATCTTCCAGTTTACTTCCATCACTTCCATCGTCAATCAGGCACTGTTTGCGGAGCGAAATATGAAAGACTCCGGAGATGTGAGCTTGGGTGGGTCTGCATGCAGAACTACTTTTCCTCTAGATGATAGCAAGAAGTGCCGTAGGGAGTCTATGTGTAGCGATCCGTGGAAGCGAGATGGATCTTCAGGTATCTAGGCGGAATGCTACCAGTGTGGCCGGTCAGGGTACATGAGGCCACCATGCCAGAGATACACCATGTAGTGCCGATCTTGCGGCAAGATGGGTCACCTTTACCATTTCTGCCAGGATTTCACACCAGCAGCTGGTGACCGGGGTTCTCCCATGACTCCTCATTCAGGATCAGCCCCACAAGTTTCTCACCAGTCGGGGAACTGTAGTTCATTCTACCGTTCGGGCCTAGGTGGAGGTCAAGGCTGGGGCGGTGAGCCACCAGTCCCTCAGCACTAGTAGGGAGGTTCAGCTCAGAGTGGTTACACAGGGTCACAGGGCCGCGGGGTAGGCCAGACCTTTGCAGTTGAGTAGACATATCAAGAGAAGGATCTCGGACCTTCTACAGTTCGAGATACAATTTTATTAGCCTCAGTTTTATCTTAAACTCTTTTCTATACTGGTACTACTCATAGATTTATCTCCATTGCTGCTATGGAGATCATTGGGCTCTGTGTATTTTCTTCTGCTGACCCGTTGACACTAGACACACCTTTGGGGACGAGGACATCTAGTGTACGCCAGTGTAGAGAGTGTCATCTCGAGGTTGCATGGTATCATTTCTTATGGTATCTTTATCTCTTAGAGATGACAGGCTATGATGTCATCCTCGAGATGGACTGCTTGGTTCCCTTCTAGGCAGTCGCCGACTGTTATCACCGCAGAGTGAGTTTTGTTTCACCAGATGGTGAATCTTTACTTCATAGAGGCGAATTGGATGTTTAGGCAAGTCGAGCAGGACATGAGCATCATGGGCTAGAAAGGGGTGACATCCAAGATTTCTAGTCTTTATCTGGATGATTAGGGGACTTTTCAGCTGGACTTTCCTTTATTAGTGGATCGTTTCAGGGATTTCTTTCCAGCGGACATTTTGGGATTGCCTCCGGAGTGTGAGGTAGACTTTTCTATTGAGATCATTCCAGGAGCAGCACCGATGTCCATTCCTCCTTATAGGATGGCTAAACCTGAGTTTTAGGAACTAAAGAAGCAGTGGGAGGAGTTGTAGGCAAAGGGTTTCATCCAACCCAGTACTTCTCCTTGGGGGTCACCTGTCCTGTTTGAGAAAAAGGAAGATGGTACCCTTCAGAATTGTGTGTATTATCGGAAGCTGAACCAGTTGATGGTGACGAACCGATATCCCTTGCCAAGGATCTGTGACCTCTTTGATTAGATTCGAGGAGCCCGGGTGTTCTCGAATATTGACCTGAGGTCCGGTTATCATCAGTTGCGCATTAGACGATCAGATATACCTCTGGCAACATTCAGGAGCAGATATGGTCTATACGAGTATACAGTCATGTCGTTCGGCCTCACGAACGCTCCTGCAGTTCTCGTGGAAATGATGAACAGAGTGTTCCATCCTTTCTTGGACTCCTTCATCATGGTCTTTGTGGAAGATATCTTGGTGTACAATCACACTCGACACGACCGTGCCACACATCTTGAGATCATTCTGAGTACACTAAGAGAGCATCGACTTTATGCTAAAATATCGAAGTTACACTTTTTGATGGAACAGATTCACCTATTGCATCACATCATCTCAGAGGCAGGAGTATCTGTGGACCCATAGAATGTGAGAGTTATAGTCTCTTGGGAGAAACTGAAGAACGTTTTTGGGGTACCGAGTTTCCTAGGGATAGATGGATACTACAGATGCTTCATTCAAGACTTTTCATGCCTAGAAACACCTTAAACGGGTATGAACAAGAAGATGGCACAGTTTTTATGGTCAGATTCTTGTGAGTCATCCTTTCAGGAGCTGAAGGGATGGTTGACGTCGGCATCGATACTAGTCTTTCCAGAGCTAGGGAAGAGCTATTCAGTCTATTGTGATGCTTCAGGTATCGGTCCTAGTGTTGTTCATATGTAGGGAGATATAGTCATTGCGTATGGGTCTCGTCATTTGAGCCCACATGAGAGGAACTACCCTATGCACGATCTAGAGTTGGAAGCTTTTGTTCATGCCTTACGCTGTTGGAGAAACTATCTTCTAGGAGAGCACTTGGTGGTCATTACCGACCATACTAGTCTTGGGTATATCATCACTCAGCATGATATGAATCTGAGATAGCGCTGGTGGGTCGAGTATCTTCAGTCTTTTGATTTCGAGCTTGCCTATATGCTAGGAAAGGGAAACGTAGTGGAATATATGTTGAGCAGGAGAACTTAGATGCAGGCAGTTCCAGAGGCCAGCTGTGAGTGGATGCTTATGGCTCTGTTCTCTGAGATGCATCTAGAGGTTCATGACAGACAGAGAATGACTTTCCAATCTTCTATAGATGTTACCTCTACACTACTTGATCGGGTATAGATGATGCAGCTATCAGAATCAGAAGGCATTGTCCAGTAGGAGAGTGTGTCAGGAGAGGACCCTCTTCCTGGATGGATAGTGGGCAAGGATGAGATCTTGTGTTTCTAGGGACGTGTATGGGTGCCTACAGATATACGTTAGGAGATGATATAGGATTTTCATTCCTTAGTTTGAGCAGTTCATCCTGGCATCACCAAGATGTATCGGGATCTTCATCGCCAGTACTGGTGGCCAGGTATGAAGAAGGATGTTGCTGGTTTCGTCTTCCGGTATTCTACATGTTAGTAGGTGAACGTGGAGCACCAGCGACCAGCAGGCCTTTTACAACAATAACCCATTACAGAGTGGATTTGGAAAGATGTTACGATGGACATCATGACCAGGTTTCTATGTTCACCTTGAGGTAACAATGTTGTTTGGTTTGTCATCGATAGGCTCACAAAGGTTGCTCATTTGTTTTCGATCAAGGAGACCTTCAGTGTTGATGATCTGGGACAACAGTACATCAGAGAGATCATTCATCTGCATGGAGTTCCATACTCTATTGTTTCAAACAAGGATGTTCTCTTTACCTCTCGGTTCAGGAAGGGACTTCAGAAGTCTTTGGGTATACATGTACTTTTGAGTACAACATACTATCCTCGGACTGATGGCCACTCCGAGTGCACGATCCAGGTGCTTGAGTAAATTCTTTGCGCTTGCATCCTGGACATTGGAGGTTCATGGGAGAAGCATATCCCTCCTGTGGTGTTCACCTACAACAATAGTTTTCAGGCGACCATTCATATGGCACCATACGCGGCTTTGTACGGTAGGCCATGCCGATCACCCTTGTGCTGGCTGGAGGTAGGAGAGGAAACATTGCTGGGACCTCGTCTTGTTTAGGAGACTTCAGAGTAGATATAGTTGATTCGGAAGAGGATGGCTATAGGATAGTCTCAGCATAAGTCTTATGTAGATCAGTGTAGACGACCTCTGATGTTTGAGGTCGGGTATCAGGTTTTCCTGCTTGTCGCACCGAGGATGGGACACAAGAGGATTCAGAGACCGGGTAAGCTTTCACCGCGGTACGTCGGGCCGTTTGAGGGTTTGTAGAGAGTTGGGTCGGTTGCCTATCGGTTGCAGCTACCCCAGAGGAACCAGGCCATGCAAGACGTCTTCCACATCTCTCAGATCCAATGTTACTTTTCAGACATGTCTCATGTCTTTCAGCCTAAACAAGTTGACCTCAAATCAGATGTATCATTTGGGGAGCATCCTATCTGGATTGACGATCACAGTATGAAGGTTCTCTATGGGCGGTCTGTTCCTCTTGTATAGGTTCTATGGCAGCAAGGACTAGTACAACAAGAGACCTGGGAGAGGGAGGCCGATGTATGATCGTAGTGGCGGGAGCTATTTAGGGTTTCTTCTTCTACGCCTCGTTAGGGAATTCGGGGACGAATTTCATTACACGGGGAAGTTTGTAAGAACCCAGATCTTTATTTCATGTATGCCTTTCCTTTTTCTAGATTTTTTGACAAAAATAATCTCTCTGGAAATTTTTATGTGCACGCTGTGTACTTTCTGAGTACACATCGTGTACTCTTTTCCGGCTCGAAGTCGTGTTCTTACCGTGCCTAGGCCATAGACACACAGTGTGTAGGGGTGACGTGGAGGCCGATTTTGGCGGAGTACGGAAGGACCTATACACGCCGTGTACTCTAAAAGTACATGTCGGGTACTTTTTTTCACTAAAAGCACCGGGGTCGTGCCTAATAGACAGAACACACCCCTTCTCCAAGATCTTCGTCTGAGAGATACCCATACGACCATATCTTCCCTGAGTCCCCGAATCTGCATCCATACTCTGATTCGAGAAAGTTTGATTGCGTTGGAAGTGCAGCGGTGAGTTCTTCCTTCCACTTGAGCCATTTTTTCCAATTCCACCTTCTTTTCAAGTTATCATGGTTTATGTGTTTCAGACATTTTCTCAAATCTACGAAGTTCTAAGGAGAATCTATCGTCGATGTTCACATATATCGATCTACTAATATCTAGGTAGGATTTTGTGCATTTCTGTAGAAATTTTATGAGTATTTTGTGAAAATTCAACCAATACCCTTGAATGGGGTATTTCTTGTTTCCTGTTTTTCCCCTGTTGTTTGCCTGCATTGCATGATTGTTTGAGTAGATGTATTTGCCTATGTATATGGTAGTTTTTACTGTACATTGGATGTTTTCCATGATTTTTTGGCCTGTTTAGAGTTTTTCCAGATTCCATGCATAGTTTTAGGATAGTGGAACTTTTTCTATGTTATATTGTTCACCTTTAGATTGATAGTCAAGTAGTTCTTGAAGTTTACATAGGCGATGCACGCGCACTGAGCATGTTTATTTTTCACAGAGGACTTTGAGAACATTGTGTAGTAGACCAAAGGGATAATGGACGTAAGGCCTTCTCCATAGTTTCTTTTAATACGATGCGAGACCATAGGGGGAATTGACGATGAGTGCATCCTCAGAGAGTCTGTACTTCCTCGACGCAGGCCACAAGGGGAATAAGACGTTGAGTGCTTCCCTAGAGAGCCTTCAGCACGGTACGAGACTATAGGGGGAATTGAGTGTGATTGATTCCTAAGAATGTGTACTCTTAGCCAAACTAGATAGATGAGACTATGTGGGACTCATAGAGGGTTGATAGTACTTGGCGGTTGAACCATAGGGGTTAGGCTGTGAGAGCTACCTAGAGGGTTACCTATTTTCTTCTTGTTGCTGGTTGTTTACATCTGTACTTTATATGCTAGAACTGTGGACTGTAATTTCTGTGTGTTTTCCTGTTTACTATTCCTGTACTTTATTTTCCATGTATTCATTGACTGTTAGGCACAAATATTTGGGTTGTTGCCTACTGGGACGTTGTCTCACTCCCTATTTTGGACATGCTTTTGGGACCATGCAGATTATGTTGTTTCATGTATAGATAAGGGAAAGAGCCCTTCTACATCAGGTTTTTGATTCCACTGGAGTTAGTGAGCATGTGACCGAGCTGTGGCTTGCGATGCTGAGGAGTTTACTTTGTTTTTCTTTTGCACATCATATTTCAGTCTTACTTAATCATGTTGGTTTGTTTACTGCTTTCAAGATAAATATATACCATGTTGCATCATTATTGTTTTATACATTTCATCCGATGTTCAGTTTAGTTGTTGCATGCTGTTTATTATTTACATATAATATCTGGTTGTTCTTATGCTGTATATATATCTGAATGAGGGTTTCCCAAATGACTCACAAAGGCCCTAACTAATAGTCGGCAGCCTCTTCAACCAGTGGAGGGGCTCCAGATTTGGGTCGTAACAACTTGGAATCCCTATATAAGATGATCGGTATCACCCTCTGCCTATCCTTAACAACCATCGATCATTATCACCTGATCGGTCGCATAAATCAAAACAAATCTCTTATTGAAATAAAAAAATAAGAATGAGTTGTTCACATTTTGTAATTTCAAGGCTTTCGCACAAAGCAAGAGAGAAGTCACAACGTCTCTCTCTAGAACTTGATATTATCAAAGAATGATCAAAGTCTCTCAATTTTTCTTCTCAGCATCAAATATCCTCTTATTTATAGTCTTTAGGTTCCAACAGTCATATTTCCTCCAACAACTATATTTCTTTGGAAAACAAGGAAGGACATGGAAACTTGGCATTATAACTGTCATATTGAAACCAAAAACACGACATTGTTTTGATTAGTTAATAACTAACTCCATGACATCGTTTTGGTTAGAACAAAAGATATATGAAAATGTTAGTTGTGTGTACAATTGATATAATACATGTGTTTTGATAAAGGATAAAAAATAATGTGATAAAGTAAGATATGAGTACTATTAGTATTACATAGTGTAATGTATTGATATGTTGCAAAGAATGTACGATGCAAAAAAGTCAGTACGTTTGACTGAGTCAGTATGATTGACAGAGTCTACATGATTTAGTCAGTACTATATACTTAGTCAGTATGATAAGAATAATAAGTATAATAAACATAGTCAGTATGATAAACATATTCAGTATGATAAACATAGTCAGTTCGATAAACATATCCAGTACGATGAACATAGTTAATACGATAAACATAGTCATCACGATAAACATAGTCAGTATGATAAACATAGTTGAATTGATTTGTGATTTCTAAAACAAGACATAAAAGTCAAAAGAGAATTTTTTAATCCACAATTAAGAAATGTATCATAATTATAATAAAATAATAGTATTATAATATAATCAATGTTATGAATTTATTAGGATTTAGTGTAATTTTTTTTAATAATTGAATATAAAAAATATAAAAGTGAAAGGGGAATTTAGAAATTTATACATCAATACATGGATTATCTCATTTGTGATGGGGTTAATCCAAAGGGGGTGATATTTTGATAATAATGGAACATATTAATCATGGGAAATAATATTTAGGATATTTTTAGAAGATATTTTCCAAATAAATTTATTTTTATATGAGTGTATTTGAAGAGTGGAGTTCCACATTTATAATTGAAAAGGGATTTAATTTTCGTACACACCCAAAAAATATCAATAGATGATGTAACTCCCCTGGAATAGTTTCATAAAGTTGATTAACAATGGATATGGTGGGAGGGAAGGTCAATATATTCATATAATACTCATTTAAACATATGTTGGAAAAATATTTTCAACTCATTACAATTAAAATTTTCACATTTAACATATTTGTTTTTATCATGGTAAGTAATTTTTACCTCTTTTAATATATCCATTATGACCAAAAATAATATGCCCTTTATTAAATTTTTTTGTCCAACTAAATTTTAATTTTAACTCAGTTTTTAATTGATTTCATGAATGTTATAAAAAATATTTTGTAAAAAAATATGTTAAAAATGATGAAAATAATTTTGTTGAAAAATATCACTTTTCTTCTAAATTTTTAATCATATTTTTTTAATTGATAATAATACATTTAATCCAATAAATTTCATTAAATTATATATTCATTCATTTAAAATGAATGAAATAATTATATTACATACGTATAAACTAATAACTTTATTATGTTAAAATATATTTTTCGAAACAATATTTCCCTATTATCTTTAAAATATATTATTTTAGGGAAATTAAAAAAAGGTATCCAATTCATATATTTCTTCCCAAAAAAATAAATTATATTCAAATCATCACATTTGAATTTTATAATTTTTAAATTCAATATTTTAATAAATTTAAAACATATAGTGAAATTAAATTGGAAGATAAAATATTAAAATAATGAATTTTATTTTTATTATTAAAAACCATTTAAAAAGTTGATATAAAAAAGATACAAATAAAATATATGTTTTCATCATTAGTTATATTATTCATAAAAATGGAATTAATATAACATATAAGGAGTTTTTAGAAAAAAATATTTTGTATCAAAATTTTCTTATATGTCATTTCAGGTAAACATTATGAATTTATTTCATATTATATGTATCCTTATAACTTTTTATATACATATTTTATTAATAAAAAACATTTATTTTAACCTATAAATTAAATAACTAGTCTTTTTAGTAGAAATTAGTATTTATAATACCAATATATTCACACAAACACCCACACCCAAATTTCATTTTAGTTTGATTTTGAATTTGGGAATATATATTAGACATATACTACTTAAATTGATGAAATAATTTATTAAAATATCATGTTGATACATGGTAATTAATTTAATAATATTTACCAAATTTCATTAAATAAAATAATTAATTAATCTTGGGGTTTAAGTATTGAATGTTGACGATTACTGGATAAACTCACTAGAATTGATTGAATAAACGTATAAATAAATTACATTTCATCAAAAAAAACAATAACACTCTAATGTCAATTTTTTTTGTTTAACACATCACCTAGACTTTGTCTTCCCTAGATAACATTTCAATTTCTTATTTTTGATTTGATCCCTTAGATAATATGGAATAGAATTTTTCTTATTCAAATTAATTGCTTGATGAAAAATTGCACATCCCATTTAATGTCCAATTATGTGAAATATTTGCCCAAAATTATATTTTAGAAATGGTCTCCCAAAAAATATAATACCCTATTTCTTTTATACTTGACTAGAAGAAACACCAAATTATCTAATTATATAGTGGTAGATTAATTATTATCCTTATTTAACCCTTCTAGACCTATCTAGACTTCCCACACTATAATAAGTTTAAATTGAATACCCGCTAAATAGAAAAATAGATTCCAATAGTTAATAATGATAAATATATATTAAAAACATGGTTATCAATTATATAAATATGATATAATTATTTTTTTAATGATATGTTGAATTAAAATCCGTAGATTCTTTAAAGTACTTTCTAAAAAACCAATGTCACTTATTACTATTGTCTAATCACATTTCCAAAATGAGAATCAACACTCAATATGGTTGAATATTATAATACATTCACTCATATAAGACATATCTTTCACACATATAAAATTAAATTAATATACAATATGGATAATTAAGACCAATATATAATAGATAAAAATAAAATAGAACATATCACTGTATAAGAGAATTTAAATATATCTTTTATTGATATCATGGATAAAATAAAACTCCTACTCCCTAACAATACCTAAATAGATGAAATCCATACCAAGATGATGGTGGAGTTTAATATTGACCCTTACCACTTTGCCTCCTCCCCAAATACATCATCATATATGTGTTCAACTACCCCTCTCAATTATCATACAATCTATGATAAAAAATGATATCAAATTGAAACGTTCTGTGAAATATTTTATGATATCAAAATTGGCCACATAGATAACATTAGTCTCAAATCATAGGTAAATAAGGTTTAATGGGTTCTAAGAACCTATACTAAGAACATCACACTATAGGTATCTCTGACCTATCAGTAGGAGTAGTTTTTCAAACCTAAATTACCTAAAATGATCCACCCATATCACATCATTCTAATGATGTCTGTATACACCCTAGGATGCATATGATTTCTTTTTTTAGGATGTGTACTACCATCCCTTGAACATCTAATAGAATTGATACAATCTTAAATTGGATTTTTTATGGCATAATGGTTTAAAATAAGAATAAGGACATCACATTTGTCTGGAGTGTTCTTTTATACACTCTTATAATCCATGAAAATTTGATTCTTCACAAAAATTTATTTAATACTTATATCAATGTAATACGGTATGATACTCTATCAATGTCATTCCCATCTCTCCCAATTTCAATAAAATCATATGACATAATAAAATAATGTGTTCCTATGTAAAATATATATATAAAATGATCCAAGAGTAATTTCTAAATCAACCCATGGTATTTATATGATTCATACATAACATCGTGTAATAAATTATAATCCTTTCATACCATAATGGTAGTGAATTTCACCCTATTGTTCATAACAACCATGAATATCTCAAAAAATAAATGAATACATTCAGCACATTCAAATACTTCTTATATGAGGAAGAACATAAAAATTTTATAGAATAAATAAATAAAAATCATGACTATAAATTATCAGTTAGAGATTGGTGTTGAGTTTTTCTCATCTATTCAGTTTATAGTAACTAGGAAATCCTCAAATGGACCAATTGATCAAGATAATTTATATAGGTGAAGAATTCTCACCACCTAAATCATAAAAATTTAATGATTTTATTAGGGTTGAATGCTCAATATCAAAGTAGAGACTCACATTAAATCATGTTATGAATAATATATTTATTTATCGAAATAAGAAAAAAACAAAAATGGTAATGTAAAAAACCATCACCTACAACATTTATTACCCATTTAATACATTTTTATACAATTTAAATCATAATTCAAATTATTTTTAAAAATAATTTATTAGATGGAATCATGGAAAATGTATTAAAAAATAAATAAATGGTATTTAATATACACATGATTTTTTAGAGGTTTATATTAATAAATTCATTATTAAAAAATTTATATAACATTTTATATATATGTTTTTGAATTTTCAATTAAGATAAATTGAATAAAATTTCGGGTATATAATTAAAAAACACATATATGTTTACAATATGTCTTCTTTTCATACAATTGAAGACTTATATAGACCTATACATAAGTCATGAGACATAAAATATATGATATAAATCCAAAAATAAACCAAAAATAAAACCTAGACTACCCTCTGCAACTCATTCATCCTCAATAATTAATATTCCAAAATATATTCATATCATACTTATTAATTATCCAAATTTAAATCTCATTAACAGTAAAATACTATGATACCCTTGTTTCTCCATGATTCCATTTTTAATGACGAGATCAAGAACAATAGTTTTAAACATATATTAATATTTGATATTATTAATGATCCTAGATCGTGATAATCTATCTTCATGATATATGGGACCAAAAAATAATATTTAAAAGTTTTACTCCATATTTTGGAAATATACTTGGTAGAAGGAGATTCTTCCTGAAAAATAAGAATAATAATCTTTATAATGGATGTTAATAAATTCAAAAAACTATGATGTCATTAGTACTAATCATACCTATATTATCTTTTAACAAGATAATCAATATATTTGAAGCCCATTTGAAAAAATGAATCATATATGAAACTATTAAAGATACATTACAAAAAAATCATACATGATCCAAATAAAATAAAATAAAACATTTTGAATCCATGTGAATGAATAAAATAACTGGAGAACAAAAAAAAATTAATTAAAACAAATTTTTTTGGATAGGAAGATTTATGACTAGATCATAAACATTAATAATTTCGCATACCATGTAGTGAAATAAACTCTCATACACTACTATCATTCCATTTTTTGTATAACTAAAATAGAGTCCTTCACATATCCCGGTAGAGTACGTATAAGGTATGAGTTAATCATCCTAAATAGTTGGTCCCAAGTTGAATTTTTTTATATCAAAACATATAATGATGTGTACATAGTAAAAGCACATATTATTATATTATTTTACATATGTTTTCCTTTTTAATACCCAAGAACTAAAATTAAATAACATAAAATATATTTTTATCAGTTTTTTTGTGAATCATCGGGGACAATGGAGATAAACTAATCCTATGATGAACCAATACTATCATATATGATAGTATATGGAGAAAATATTCTCCATTATATAGAAAAAAATTTACTAGTATAAAACCTTAAATAATTATTAACATGATCAAGAAAGCATAATAAAATAACAAATTCAATTAGATACCACATATAATGTAATGTTGATACTATAAATTTCCAAGACATATATGAAAAATCTATGATATTATTCACCATATTCCAATTCTTTATAATGATATGACAAATTATATTTACATATATTAAACATAAACTAAAATATGTTTCATGAAATATTCTATTATTAAATTAAAATATATAATAACTAGCGAAATGAAAATTATAATACTAGTGGAATGAAGAATATAAAAAAACATCTAGATTCTCTATACTTCCGACTCATCAAAATTAAATAATTTTTTTAAAAAAAAATATCATAGAAATATCAAAATATATCTACCTAATTTCGATACTAAATATTTTCTATCCTAAAATGAGATAGATGTGGGTACACCTTCCAATTATTATAATAAACCCGGAACTATAGTTTTATTAATGTGTGATGCCAACACATGGAATATTTTTTATAACAAGAAAATCGAATCTGTGGATTTATTCCACTACCATGATATGGATGAAGAAATAATAATAATATGGAAGATTATATATTAGTTTCAATGATGATATTCTCTTGATGAATTCTTGAAATGATATTGATCAAAGATCAAATATTCAATCCCATTGAGATTAATAGACAGGGGTAGAGAACAACAATGATAGTCTATGATAGGGTATAACCCTTAAAATCATGAATTATTGTGTTAAAAATGAAAATATAGATTCATATTGAAAAAAATATTTTCCCATATTTTAAAACAATAAGTCATGTGCCTCTAAAATATATATATTAGGATCACTATCCACCCAGTGTCTACCATCTTCCCATTGGCAACCCATTGAGATCATATTAATTAGGAGATAATCTTATAAAATTTACAACATGTATTTTTTGGTACCTGTTACCATGCCAGAAAATATATTATTCCACTTTAATACAATATATAATTCTTTTCCCTTAAATCACTTTTTATTTACAAAACTTCTTTACAATTCCAAAATGGATAAATAAAAAATTTAACAGATTGAAAATTATGATATATATCTAAATAGAATAAAATTCCTTATTATATCTATTCAAAATGTTATTTTTTATGATGGTATTTTTAGAATAAATATATTTTTAACATGTATTCTAGTATTATTACAGATCATCCTCTTGGTTGTGTGGGATAAATTATTTTCTATTTGACCATCTTATTTCCCCCCACCATAGTGGTGTTGGAGGATTCATATTATAAAAAGTTATATGGAATTATCATTCCTTGTTACATTAATTGTAAATCATATTATGTAAATTTATATGGGGATAGGTACTCACATCTAATGCCAATTTAACTTTAGATATATACAATGAATATCACTCACTAATAGGATTTTGGGGTTGTTAGTTAAAATTATATTGATTAAACAACGCTCAATAAAAATATAGCCATAATTTCATTCCCTTCTATATGGAAATAAGAATAGTTTTTTTCATGCATGTTTAGTAAGTGAACACTTGTTGTTAAGCAATATATGGTAAGGATTCAGGGTACTATAGATTGCGTCCTTAAATTCCTTTAACTAAATTTCATTCATCATTAATTAAATTGTTTATTTACCGAATTAAGATAATATTGTTGCTTTAAAAATTTATAAAAATATTCATGATATTTTACATTGTTCTACAATATATTACATTATTCAATTTCCCTTTATGATCATTTATATAGTCAAAAATCTTGTTAGGTCTTAAAAATTGTTATATAATTTTGGTAAAATATGTAAAAGTAATAATGTATTATTTTATTTGTTTGAATATTAAATTTCTCAGCCCATGTATTATTGAAAACAACTGTTTTATAATATTTGATAATGATAAATACAATTTGTGTTACATATTAAATCAAATATTTCAATTTTGGTTAAATAATAAGATAAAAAGGTAATATAAACATTATATACATTTTTTAATTTTCCTAAAATGGTTATATCTAATTCATTATCTCATGAAACTATTATTGATGCGTACATTTATCATTAGAATTATACATTACATATATTGGAACTGTAGGATGTGAATAATTTAAAAATATATATTTATGTATATAAGTGGGTTAAATTTCATGACTGGATGTTCAATTTCAATTATGATTAGTAAAACATTCTTAGTTTCATATTCCTAAATTATAATACTATTTATTTTCATTTTTAAATATATATTTATTTTTGCATGTGAATTTTATATTACTCATGCAGAAATAGACTATTTAATTTTAACTATATATTATTAATTAATGGTTTGGAATTATATCAAAATGAGAAATCCAACATTATATATATAGGTATATAAAGACTATATTATTAATAAAATGTTTTACATAATAAATATTGTGCTTTCTTAACATATAATAGAGGTCAATCAATATAATTTATCTCCCTTATAAAAAGAATAAATTTTATTTGGATGGAACACATTAATAGAGCTGTTTATAAAAAATATTTCTAATATAGAGGGTGAGATAAATATTATATATCCGGGACTAAATTATAGTTGGATTAAAATTCAATCATTTCACTAAAAACACTATTTCACTTCCAAAATAAAATCAATATCAATTTTTGGAGTTTATTTTATAATGTAACGTACATTCATATTTAATTTTATTTTTTGGTGAATTAATTTAATTTATTGTGGATTTCATTTAAATTAGCTGTAATTTTTAATTGGATATAAAAATTAATTATTATTACCGATTTAGTTAAATTTCATGTTTATTGAGTTTCTTGTTATTGGATTACATTTAATGAAATAGATATATAAATATATCTTTTATTTTCTAAATATTTTTAGAGTTATTTATTTTCATTATAATATTATAACATTTATTACATTCGTTATCAAAATATATCTTGTCTATAGTGTAGAATAAATTTTAGTTTTTACATTTTACATTTTAATGGAAAAAAATTTTCATTCAACAGTAATTAACATTTATATCCAAAGACATACTTTTTATGATATTCCAATTACATTATACTAAATGTATTCCATTATTTATTAAAGATCCAACATGATGGGAGAGAATAATTTTAGGTTTCTGAGAATATTTTAGTGTCTTATTACCTGATTATTTATTTGAAATTATCTAACATAAAAAATGAGATAAATTATATATTCGATTTTTAGGATCGTAATTGGATTTTTCATGCACAAATAATAAATGAATATATACCTTGAAGGATCATAAATTTATTTTAAGTAGATATTTATATCTAGTGTGGTATTCATTCAGTAATTCTTCATTAAAATTTTATAGCATGTAGGGATTGAATACTATCATGGGCTTTGATTTAATTTTAACTAGGATGAGATTTTATGAATTCACCATGAAAATTAATTTCCATTAATGGATAATTAATTTATTTTGTTATTTTTCATATTGTAGTTTCATCAATTTTTATTTATGAAGAACAACATGATTTATTTTAAAAAAATATATATTTATTTTAAAATAGTAGATTTCTTTATAATAAAACATAGTTATGAAAAATTATTTGATAATAATAGTCTGATAAATTATAGGATTTTTTTATGAAATCAACATTTCATTATGGGAAACCACTCATGTGGGTTATGAGGTACTTCCAAACCCCACCATATGTTCCCCGTTTGTAGGGAGTGGTTTGATGTCTAAAACTATTCAGGGAATACATTCATGAATGATTGTTTTTTAAAAATTAAAAATTTAGAAAATAAAATAAATGAATTAACATAATAAGATAAAATAAAAAATTGATTTCATTCTTGATATTTATTATAAATAAACCCAACATGAACAAAATAATATATAGGAAAAATATGACTTATATGAATTGGTTTACCAGATCTCTCCCAAATAGATTCATCTACAGATTGAGTGAATTACCATTATTCTAACATGTGAACTAACATGGTGATCATGATCATACCATAACATGATGTTATACTAGTATAATCCATATGAATGAATCACTAAGATCATTACATTGTGAATTCTAGTTTCCATGGGGGTTATCATATATAAAGTTTATTTTCCCTCAAAAAATTAATTCCATAGAATTTTATTAATAGATAAATCCAAATTTCATCAAAGAGATAAACATTTTTTTCCTTATATTATTGAGAGGCCTATTTTACTTCATGGCTAAATCATATTTATGTTTAGGGGAAAATACTAATATATTAAACCCCTTTTAAATAATTTAACTATAATATAATTTTTTTATTATTCAATTGAATTTTTGATAATTCTATGGTGATGATATGATTTTCACAAGATGTTACAATAGGTAAAAATGTAATTCTCATATTGAAAAATATTATGTTTTTTTAATATAAAAATTCCATAGTAATAGATTCATAATCCTTTTAATATCCTTGAAGTAAAAATGGCACTGTAATTGTTACATGATCATGAAATATACATGAGGTAATAAAATATATGAAATGTGAGAATCCTTATGGCTCAACACTGAGGAAAAAATATCATTATATTTCATATAATGAACCAGAAATACCATCACATATCACTGAAACTAAATTAAAATTTAATGATAACATATGATATATATATCATTTCAATTCCACATATAAGACATCAATGTCATGAAAAGAGTCATATATTTTATCAGTTAACTATATCATTAATAACATATGTAGAAATAATATCTAAATCAACAACAATCAAATAAAAACTCATGGAATAAAACAAAATCATTTATCATGGTATAATATCATTGGAATCATCATGACATCATATAATAGAACTTTTCATGGTATTAAATAATTTTTATATAAATATATAATATCTTATCAGATATACGAGAATAAAAGATGTCACATAGAAAATTATGGTATGTTTATAATAGGAAAATTGACATGAAATAACAACCATTTAAAAACCTCATATTTTTGAGTGTTTATATATTTAAAACCATTTATAAAAAGATATAATATACTAAAACAATTTATTAAATAGGTGATAAAAATTAATAACAACATTTAATTTTTCCACAGTTTAGAAAATTATTATCTTCTATTATTTGAATTTCCCTTAATAATTGATGTCCTGGAACATCTCTATATACCCTGGTGTATGCATAATAATGAAATATTTCCCAACTAAATAATACTTAAAAAATATTTCAATCCAACCCACATACTAATAAAATTATACTATATTTATCCCCTATATAAATTTCATTAATTAGACACATACCAAATATTATTATTTATCAATTAATTAGTTGATGGATTCCCACCAAATAATTACTTTTGAAGATATTTTCTTTGGAATAGAATACTTTATGATAATGAAAAAAATATATTAGACACTAATTTCACCCTTAATGTTTTACTTTTACTAACTTCAGACCCATAGTCAACAAAAAATTATTAATACAAAAATACAAAAAATACTCCCAAGAAAAAAAATTTATTCAATCACACAATTAAATTAAATTGAAAGAAATATCTAAATATATAAATCTTTAGTGATAAAAATTATTAGTCATATATATATATATATATATATATATTATCAATATAATTTATAAATAAATATTTCCAATGTAATTATAATTTAATTATGTCTTACTGTAACACATCATATCAAAATAGTTCACCCTTATATATAATATAAATCATAAATAATAAATATTATAAATAAAATAATGTTAACATAAATTATTTATAATTAATCATAATAATTTGGATAACAAGAGGCAATATTCTTGTATATGAGTCACAAAAAAAACCATATAATGTCACACTCAATCTAACCCCCCCAGTTTCTAATTAACATGTACTAGGTAAAAATAAAATTGAATAATCATTAATAAAATGTATCACATTGTTTTATATTTAATATAATATTTCCCATCAATGACATACATATGTATTACATATAATATCCCTAAAAACTACATGATTTTTCCTTATTGTATTAATTTTTTCCAATGATTTGTTGAAAACCTCATTTTAGATATAATGAAACTTTATACCATGTAAATAAAAAATGAAAAAATTATAATATTTAAGATATATTGTGATCTCATTCAATGATTTCAAATGAAAATTTTAATGAATCATCATTTAATGATGAGTGGAGAGTATATGAGAGGAGTGTGAGTAATGTGATGATGTTGATGAGAGGGAGTAGGGAGATATGGACATAGATGATATTGAATTCAAGATATTACTGTGTAAAAAACATTATTCAAGCATATATATATATATCTCTCTCTCTCTTACAATATAGAAAAACATTATTCAAACATATATATTCAAAAAACATTATTATTGAATAATGTGGCTACATAGTTGGTTTTACAATGTAGAAAAAATCTACTTACTTTCATTATTATTTTTTAAATTCACATATAAGATATATAATTTTATTTTTAATCAATATTTTTGTTTACTTTTTATATTTTAAAATTCAATTGGTAATGTTTTTTGAATTTCATTAATAATTTCTATGATATGATTTTATGAATACAATTAGTTCTCATATTATAGTATTTTTACATTTAATAAAATTAAAAAAAATAATTATTTTTAAATATTATATCTAATTTAAAATTAAGGTACTGAAACATATAAAATAATAATCCTAAATTTAGTGATAAAAATATATATCATAAATTATATAATTTATATAAGTAAATTTATATTATTTATTTGTAGTAGTGAAATTCTCCATAAACTAAAACAAATAATATAATAGAAATATAAAATAATGTATATATTAAAATAAAACATATTACTTTTTCAAAATTTATATGGTTAAATAATTATAATTAAAACATTAGAGTGAATAAAGGAAAAAAATACAGAATAATTCTCACTAAATGAAAATATAATTATATATGATATCAAAAATTTATCAACATAAGTAACATATTTTTCATCTATAATATACACTCATGAAAATAATGAAAAATATAGAAAACAATTACATAATGTTAAATAAAATTTATTTGGAAGACAAAAGAAGATTGGAAAAAAAATTATAAATTGTATTACTACTATAATGAATTATTAATGAGTAACAAAATAAAAAAATGTTATATGTGCTTATATTTTGACCATTATATTTAAATAATAGAAAAACTCCTAAACAAAATTAAGAATGAAGCTATGGGTGATGTGAAATTTTCCTCTATTTTTCTTTATGGTTGATCATTTATTACATTCATATAAAAAAGACATATTTCAATCACTGATTTTAATCCAATATTATAAAAAAAATATTATATCCCATTTTTACATATTTAAATACATTCCTATTTCTCCAATTTCAATTTATTATTTTACTATAATATATAAAAATTTGAAAACCGAACTATATTCTTAATTAATTTTATTGAATACATTCAAATACTTTTTGTCATATTATATTTTTAATTTATCATTTTTCACACTAGATGGCTATGATAAATATGATACAAAATATAACATCTCAGTTAAATAAAGAAATTGAAATTTTAATATTTATTAATATTTTTGAATTAAATATTAATGTTACTTCAAAAGAGACTTTACAGTTCTATGGAATACCAAATATGCAATAATGGATTTCATTGAAATCTTACGTTGCACACAATGCTGAGTCATAAAGAAAAATAATAATATAATATTATTATATTAAATGTTAGTTAATGCCTATCCATTTTAATAATTGGAATGAACATATCTAAATTAAAAATTATAATAAATTATTGTTTAATGTTTTTACATTTATCCAATAAATATTAGTGGAATAAAATATGAATGAATCTAATGTAAATCATGAATACTCTAATATTTAGTAAAAGGTCGATTTACTGCCTTTTGATGGTGAACCATATATAAATCATGTATTGGCCATTTTTATATGTCCTATTGGACAAAATAAAATTCTTATTTATATTCATGACATCAAAATTTACTTCAGTAAAATTTTTTCTATTTTTTCGATAAAGTTCATTTATTGATGTATAGTGAATAATAATGTTATTTAACTCATATTTAACTTTTAATATAATTGATTTAAATTGTTATATTATATTTATAATTCGTTTTAATGTTTCATTAGAATTTATTTTTATCATTTAATCCAATTTTCGTCATTGTAATTAATTTCACTTTGAAATTGTACGTAAATAAGTATCAATCTTTTGATAGTTATTGTTTGTTAAAACCATGCTATTTGTTTCGACAATTGGAATTAATTTTAAATTAATTAATGTGACTTCTATGTTTTGAATTTGGTAAAATAGAAATCATTTTTTTATTATGAATATTAAATATATCATAGGCTGAATTTTTTGTGTTTTCCTGAAAAACATCATTTTTTGATGAATATTGAAACCACTTAGTAGAAGATAGAAAAAAATGACGTTTTCTTTTAAATGAAATTTTACCATTTCTATCAATTTAATTTTAATAATCTGACATACATGGTTTTTATTAGTATTTAAAATTTTATTCAATAAGATGAAAATAATTTTTGATGAATAGTAACATTTGACTGTTAGTTACCGCGGTTAATGGTTAATACGGTAATTCACGGTATAAAGAATATCATAAAATAAAAAATTAGCATAAAAATTTTCCTAAACTTATTGGAGAAGTCATGGTTGACCATGGGATTCATTGGATAGATTTTGAGACCACATGGATTCAAAAAATAGTGAGAATGGCATTTTAGATTAATTAATTTAATGTAAAGGAAAAAATGACACAAAAAATATCTTTTAGTAAATTAATTTTCAAATAGGGTTATATAAGTTATATTTTCGACTATAAATATTCATTGGAAATATAAAAATTAATCCTACATCATGGTGTATTTTTTATAATATTTATACATCATATAAACTAAATTACTTATTATACAATAATGATGCAGTTTTTACATCATTAATAAATTATTTAAATAAACAATATTATAAATTTCAAAATAACATCCAATACCCATACAATTATTTTTGGATGATTTTATTTATACCATGAGTCATCATATATTTTACATTAATTAGTTTTTGACGTTTAGAAACATAATATCCTTATATAATAAAATAATATTTGCAAACGTTCCTAAAGAGATCATCCTCCCCCTTATAAAAGGACACCGCTTCAAACCAATTTCTCACACCTCTCAAGCCTTTTGGATCATCCAAACTCTTCCCAATTAAGTTCTAAAAATTTCTATCCTCCTCATAGAAGCCTTAACATTGTCCTAATGCACTTTATCAAGTCGTTTAGGATCAACCAAAAGGAAGTTACCCAAATTAAATGTAATAGTTCATTTTAACTTCTTTTATTTTATTTTAATTCTCCATCCCATAAACTCTTTTTTATCCTTTAATTTATAATAACTCCAGTATCCTCAATATACTAGGATGTTTTTATAGGAATTATTTTAACTATAATTACACACACCTCCATATAATGGGTGAAAAACATATTGTTTCTATGGTTGGAAAACTGACGCCTCACGAAACGATGATTGTTCGATTTTCTCCTACCACATCTCATGGTGGGTATTAAGATGGAACATTAATTATATATGACATATATTATGTTTATATTTTATTTATGCATCTTTATATTACATTTATAGCCTACCTTCATGATTTCCATAATGGGTAAACGCGATAATTTCATTTGAGGAATTGAGGACTACCGCCCCCTCAAAGTTATATGACTCATTAATGCCATATGTGGGATATATAAAGGATAGATATATTAATAATATATATTAAATTATACTGGAATTATAATATAAATATCTATCATTATGTTATAATTCCATTAAAATAGGAAATAAAAATGAAAGTAGCATTCATGCGTACATACGTCTTACCATCTCCACGAATAGTGCATTTCATTTCTTATCTCCAAAATGTTTTGTACTGTTATAAATACATATATATATAATGGATATATGATTTATAGGACATATAAATAATGAATATCATTATGGAGGTAATGTAATATTGACCACATGGACAACATGTAATTATAAGGTGTTCATTTTTTACTCAAGTACTGAATATCGGCCAACCAGCCATTATTGAAATTAATGATTGCATAATGTTTATAACATGGAAATAAGTGATATAAAAATAATTATAAATATGAAAAAGGTTATTAAGAAATTATAAATTATCGTTAGTTTATTATTCAGGTGGAACAATGAACAAAAGAGTCTATTCGGACACGAGGTAAGGGATTTTCTTATCTCACTTTTAATTCCGTGAGATTTCCATTGTTCGCCACTTACTCATTGCATGTGGTGTATTTTGTACAGAAATTTGTTATATATTATCCTGATTCTCATTATATTAATGGATTTTTGTGATTAATTTGGTGGTTATTAACTTTTGGTCACATGTCTTAGTTGATAACAACGAGGTAAAGGGATTCATCCACTTTTTATTGTTGTGAGATTCATGCTATATTTGACACTATTTCTTTGTTTTTGTGGTGAATGTACTTCCCATTATTCTAAACATTGATTAATATACTTTCATTTATGAATATTTACATCTTTATTGTATGATCTATCTTTCATGTGGAATATGTTTTGTAAGTTACCAAATGGATAAGGGAACCTTTCACCATCCTCTTTTTAAAAGTCTTCGTTGTGTTATGTCTTTTAATTTACATCTTATTATGTTGGGATATGTTCTTCTATATAATTATTGATGTAAATTTTATGACCAAGTGATGAGATACCCTTTTTATCTCATCAAATAATTTTCTAAATTTCAAAGTGACATCGTTAGGTTTTGAATGTTTTAAAGGGAACTTCTTAAACCAATTTCAATTCTTTGGGTTAAACTTGTATTTCTTCAATATGTCGTCTTATGAATATTTGTGAAAGACATATAATTATATTACACATAATATCCACTTATATTTTATTTATTTATATTTCTCACACATAATTATGTTTTTTATTTATCTTTAATTTAAGGGTACCTTCTTTATAAGGGATTTCATTTCTATTTACTTTTCCATTGAGACTTCATTGTTGTTATGCTCCAGTTCACTCTTATATGGTGTATATACCTTCCTTTGTCACATTATATCATGACTCCATTTGTTCTCATGATATTATAAATTTTAAATTAAATTTTATTCCTCAATTATTTTTATTCAAGAGTCTCCCATTTTGTTAAAAACATCTTAACTAATATATCAATTTAACTGTTTTCAAGATTTATTATTCTAAATCGGTATCTTTAATGTCCATGTTACAAAAATGGTTTGAGTATTTATTTATATAGAAGTTATTGTTTTAAAATTATAATTCCATTAAAATCTTCAATGTGGTATTGGACACTTTGATTAAAAAATATCATTTAAATAGTTTATCAAAATGGAATGATTATTTCAATATCTTGAAATTACATCTTGTGATTTCAGATGAAATGTTATTAGTGAAATGTTTATATTTGGAATATATTATGTGTGATTATGGTACTTAGAAATTTTATGGGTGGTTACGAGATAAACCATATGACGGGTGGTTCCATGATAAACAAGGAAGAGTGGTTACATTATAACCTCTAATGCATTGGTTATGGAATTCAGCAGTATGGGTATTCCTTTTTGTGATGTGTGTGGAAGTTGAAAATATAGTTATTCCACTTATGAATGTTTATGTATGATGTTGACACTATATGTTATTTTCTCTTTATATGGGTTTTATTTTAATATATTGGTTTCAAAAGCATATGCACTGATCTTTTATTCAGTGACGAGTATTTACTACTTCTTAAAGGTTAAATGTATTACTTTTGATAAAGTATTCATGGTTTATTTGTTTTGAGAATATAATAGTTTTCCTTCTTTGTGTATACCTTATTGATATTTTAATGACCATCCTATGTTTTTGAAATGTTTTTCATAGGACATAATTTGGAATAGAGTCAAGGATGTGATCATGAAAATGTCATGCTATCTAAAACAAGGAACTAGACATGACCCTTTTTGTCAAGAGTTTTTATTTTATGGAAACTGAGTTGAAGTGTCTTCCTTGAAATTTTGGAGATGTAATGTAATATTTATGGCCTAATTATCTATAAATCTAAACCTGAAAATATCCTCAATGTTAATTATTCATTTAATTCAATATTATGTAATTTTTAAGGTCGTGTCCTTGCAGATGGTATCAGAGGTCAGGTAAGATAACATTAGATGTTGGGGTGTTTTATAAGCATAAGTGACATAACCATAATGGTTATCATATTATAATGATTCTCAGTTAATTTGAATGAGTTTAAAATAACATTAATAAGTATTTACCAACCTCATAATATATTATATGATGATTTTACTAATATACTCACACTGACATTTTTGGTTTTAGTAAATGGCTAGATCTAGAAGGCACCAAAGTAACAGTAGATGTGAAGAAAACTGTGATGGTTTTATGAACTAGAAACATAATGAAATGAGAGCTACAATGAGAACTCTTGTGTTTATTCACAACCAACTATCCAGAGTCATGATTGAAAACTTAAACCTTGTTGATTTTTTAAGGCATCGTATATGCGAGAAACAAATATCTAAGGAATTTCAGGTAATAACAATAAAGGTAAGTCTATTAAAAAACCTATGTATCAAGGATGTGGAAATAAAAACCAAGAGAAATGCTTCAAATGGAAAAGAAGATGCTATAGATGTGGGAATGATGGTCAAATAGAAAGAACCTACCATAAAAAAATGAAGCATCTAGTTGACTCTACGAATGGGAAAGAAGTTCATTCTGAGGGATCAATTGAATGTTATAAATGTTGTTTGCATGGTCATAATAAAAAAAGTCATATGAAGATGTTTTGGGAATTATATCACCAAGATCATACAAATATATGTTTACCAATACCTAATTCCATTATAATTGAGGATTAAGAAACTAACGATGCCTATTTAAAGGTATGGATTATTTCTTAACATATTATTTGGAATTATTGAATATTAGGATATGATTCCTGATTTTGTTTATGGGAAAAAAGTATTTAAGAATAAGTTGGTGAGTAATGGTTAATGGATCATGAAGAATGTTGATTGTGTAAGAAGTCGACATATAAGGGATTCAATAGTTATGGTAGATATTAGGATGGTGAAATGCTTAAAATTATTAAGGCCCATTTGATGATGTGATTACATTAGAAGACTTTTTATAGTATGTGTAACAATGAAGATTGGTATATTAAAATTTTATTCAATGAATAATTATCTTTTCTATTATAGATATAGTTATAAAGAACCATTTGGTTTTATATGATCCTTGAATTTTAGGCAATTAAAGGTTAATACATTTTGGGATGAAAAAATAAATGTTATTAGATAACCATTGTGGTTAAAATATGTTTTGGTTATTTTTGATGAATTTATCTCTCTTTGGGAATGTTATAAAAATTTATAGGTTTTGGAAAAGGACAAGACACAGACCTCATGACAACCCGTCGTGTCAGACAAAGCTATGGGAATCGAACCCAAAACCAAAGTGTGACTCGGATTAATCCCCTACCATTGGACTACGTGAAGTCCTAGGTTAGTATGAGTAATTTTTTTAGTTAGATGATCTTATGAAAAAGTTTATTCAGGTTTATTTGTGGAAATTATTAACCTATCATAGAAAATGTGTTATTAGGTTAATTGGACTTCAGTATGAGACTTTAAAAGTAGTAGATGTTATTTAGAGATAAATGTAAAGATTTAATATGGAGGACTATGGGATTAAATTATTCTGAGTTCTGTTTTTCAATGTTAGTTTGGATTATATTGAATAATTTTAAGGAATTTTGATTATTGAATGGTCTTTGTTGAACTTAAGGTATTGTTTGTTGAATTTTGGAGATTTGGAATAATATTTTATATATATATAAATATACGTTTTGGGGATTATCTGATCTTGTACTTACCTTTATGGTTTTGAATGTATAAATGTACCGCCCCGACCCTAGTTACCCAGAGTCGGTGCATTATTACATAACATTGGCATGATCATGAGAAAGATCAAGTCTCGAAAGACCGATTAGTTTAGTAGCCTTGGAATAACTAGATACATCCATAAATTTTTACATTACATCATAAAAAAAACATCTTGTCTTCATATCCCCTCATACTATCCCTGCAGGTCATTTATAAATTACTTCTTCATAATCCTGGGAAAAAAAATAAAACATTGAAAGGGGTGAGCTCGGATGCTCAGTAAGGATAACATTATAGCAGAAGCTTTCATAAATAAGCATAAACACTTAAGGCAATTTATAACTAAAACAAAAGCCTTTTAAACTTGAACTTCAGCATAAAATGGCAAAGGTAAAATGAAATAATTCCATTTACTTACTCACATGGATATTCTACTAGTCGAATGATCACATGCAATATCAATAACCACTTTCATAATGATGGAATGCATAATGCCAGACTATCATAACCACATAGCCAAGGCCTCGTGCCAAGACTACAAATAAGATTTTGCCAAGGCCTTGTGCCAAGACACTAGTTTGTCTCATGAGACCTACCGATGCATCGAGGAGCTATAGCGGGCTCCACCCGTCACTTATTAAGTCCAATGCATTCCTCATATGAATAGGTTTAAGCATAAAATAAACATTCGTATTAAAACTAGCATACGAAATGTCAATACTTTAAGCACAAACCATGAATGGTATAAAAATAGAACATCCACAGTCAAATATAACTCATTTGATACAATATGGAATATTGTATTGTATCACATTAACCTCAATCATGAATAATGAAGGATGTTGACATAGATGAAAATAATCATCAAAACTATTTGAGAGAAATATCCCCCTTTTCTTGAAAACATTTACAAGTCATACTATTTGTCAAGAAGCCATTTAAAAATAGATTTTTGAATCAAAGTGTCCCATACCACTTTGAAACCTTTTAAAAGGATTTGTAATTTCTAAACTTTAATGTCCATATAAATAAATCCTTAAAACCATTTTTAAAACATGGACATTAATGAGAAAGATTTAGATGAATAAGTCTTTAAAACATTTAAAAATGGTATTTCAGTTAGAGATTCTAACCAAAAGAGAGACACTTGAATGAAAATAACTGAGGTAATAAAAACATTGTAATATCATGAGAATAAAGGGAATTAATGATATACTATGTCAAAGTACATTATATACACCACATAAAAGTGATTTGGTGTATATCAACAAATAAGTCTCAATGGATTGTAAGTTGAGATGAAATCTCTCATAAAGGCCATATCCTTAGGTTAAGGATAAATCAACAACATAATTATGTGTGAAAAATATAAATACACTAAATATGATTGGATATTCAGTGTAAAACAATCAAAGTATATTCACACATATTCCTGTAAAAACAACACCAACGAATTGGATGTTTAACTCAACAAATGGTGAAAGAGTTAAAATTACTCTTATCAAATTCATATCAATGACTTGAGAATTTTCAATGGAGTGATTATGTGTATCAAAAGTATATACACAGGAAGGGGAGTGGAAATTATGACATAATCAAATGAATAGTGATTCCACACATAATCTTGGGGTAATATAATCAATGAAATATGCGTAAAGCCAAATGAGTGGAAATTGAAATCTCAAATTCCCTTATTGATTAGGTAACTTAAGAAACAAACACCCATGAAAGAAAGATCATACCATGATGATGTAAATACCCATAAAATAAAGTATATTACACAATTAATACAATCATGGGTAGTACACATACACCACATGCAATAATTAAGTGGTGATCAATGGAAATTCTCACGGAATTAAAAGTGAGACAAGAAACCCCTTACCACATTAATCAACTGAGTCGCATGGCCAAAAGTTAATAACCACCAAATGATTTACAGAATAACATGAATATAAAGTGAATCATGATAATATATATCAAATGGAAGTACACAATACACCACTTTCAATAATTTAGTATCGAACAATGGAAATCTCACGGAATTGAAAGTGAGATAAGAGAATCCCTTACATTGTACTTTTTCCTTGGTCGATGGTAGGTTTACCTCCTGTATAATGGTGAAATAATTGTTATTGAATAATAAAAGAATCATTTACTTTAATATGATATCATATATGATCTTTTATCACTGATTTGTTAATAATATCTTAGAATTATCGTCATTTTGGGTGTTAACGGGTTCATTTTACTTTATATTCTTTGTTATGTGAGACATATTCGTTATTAATGGGATGTATATAATTCATATCCAGAATGGTATCAAGTTATTAAACATCATTTTTAAATCATAAAATGATAATTATACTTGAATGGATACGATGGAGAATGAATCTCATCGCGTTCGTGGAGACGGTAGTCCGTACGTACGCACGAGCGACAATATCATTCTTTTGATATTAAAAAAATATATAAATGAATGGTATATCATATATACAGAATCATTAACATGTTATATTTATTATTTACATGAGTTACACATCATTATTATACCCATCCAAATAATATTATATTGAATAACAATTACACCACGACGTGGAGACGGTAAGCCGTACGTACGCACGTATGGTGACATGTTATTCAAAGGGTGGATAGAATACTGAATATGGTTGTACCATACTTATAATAACATCCCAATATATGTGATATACTGGAGTTATTATTTTAGAATGGTAATAACAATGGAAGAAGAAGTGGAAGAAGAAATGAACTTAGAAAATTGTGGTGAAATCATTACCTCTTCTTCAGGTTCTTCCTTTTGATTTGATCAAAAGGGCTCCTTAGGTTGGCTTTCTGATCAAACTAAGGCCTCTAGGTTGTAGTGAGGGATGTTGGGAGATTATTTGGGCAGAGTTTGGAAGAACCAAAAGGCTTTGAATGTGTGAAGAAATGAGAAGGAGGAGTGCCCTTTTATAAGAGGGGTGAGGGGCACCTTTGGAAAAGTTAGAAATATTAATTTATAATAAATTCATATTCGGTTTCCAATGGCTCCAAAGTTGATTATTCAAAGGATAAGGTGGGGATAGGTCGAAAACCACTCAACCAATAGAATTTAGACAGGTTTGGGTACTTATAGTAACCTTATCTTTAAGTATTAACTCTAAGTTAATTAGTTTCACTTTTACAATGTCTCTTTGTATTTTTATATAATATGGTTAATAAACTTACTATATACATCCAAGAGACCCACAAGTGGTCCATTAATGATGAACCTATCCTGATATAAGTCGTTTGGCCGAACCTTAGATTTTTAGGAATTTAATATCAATTAATAATATAATATTTGTTTTAAGAACTCTTTTATGTCAATTTTGACACTATTAAATAGTTGATTTTTGTGAAACTCATAACAGATTGATTACTTCGAACAAAGTCAATTAAATCAATCCTAATATATAATATTATCCTAGAAAATTAGTTTAATTCATTAAAAGTTTCATATTATATTTTTTTGGGTATTTATAATATCAATTATTTTAATTTTTCACTATTATAGTAATTACTGCATCATCATTGTGTCATAAATAAAATAAATTATTTAATGTCTAAAAATTATAAATAAAATATCATCATGTAGGAAATATTTTTGTATTTCTAATTAATATTTATAATCGAAAATCCAACATGTATAACCCTATGTAAAAATTGTTCTTCTAAAAGATGTAAGCTTATTCCATTTTTATTTTTATTTTAACTTTATTAATATAATGTGTCCCTACCACATACAAGTGGCTCCAAGGGGTCCCCAAATTGACCCAAGGATACCCATGGTCGGGTATGTGTCCACAAATAAGGTTATGACACGTTTTAGGGTAATTTTGTATTATTATAATATTATTTTTTTTAACCCTTATTTACCGGATTTACCCTTTAACCATGGTAAATAAAATATTTACCACAGTAACTATTCAAAATGTCTAAAAATAAAAGTTACCTATTTACACAATTTGAACATCCTGATTCCAAATATGGAATCCATTTTCCTAAATTCAAAACACAGAAGTGGCAGAAATTAATTTAAAATTAATTCCCGATGTCAAAACAAAAAGCGTGTTTTTAAGAGATAATAACTATCAAAAGATTGACACTAGTTTATGTTCGGTTTAATTGTAAAATTATGTCCAATGACCAACATTATATTAAATGGTAAAAATATATTCTAAATATACTTTAAAACCACTCAAATTCATAATTTATCACTATTAATTATTTTGATTAAAAAAGTTGTTTTTAATTAAAATTTAGTAATTTTCACTATTCATCAAAATATGAAAGTTATCCGAAAAGTACCAAAATTTCACCTTAGGCTAAATTAGATATTCCGAATCCAAAAATGAAGTCCATTTTAAAATATAAAATATACATAATTTCAAAATTTAGGTATTACTATCCATAACGGTTAGTTTGATCGGTTGTGGTGTGTGTTAAAACTCGAAGTTGCGTAAAACACACGCTACTGTTTTATTCAAAGGAAAGCGTACCGTGTAAGCTTGGGATGTTTCATTTTAAATTTTTTTATGTCCCCATTTAGTCAAAAAGTTTGAAATAATTTATTTAAAAAGGGTTCACTATTAAAAGTTGGTAAAACTACAATACTGAAGATGAATTTGTTCTTACATTATGTCTAAGAAACTCATAATATGGATTATAAAATTATAAGGATTATATAAAGTTTAAAATTTAGTTAATACTATTCATAACCTTTTTTGAACGGTTTTTTTTTGGTGAGTCATGGTGCGCTTGAACTCGGTGTTGCGTGTAGTGCATGTTATTGAATTATTTTGAAGAAATAACACACTATGAAATCTTGGGGTGTTACATTCTCCCCTCCTTCAATAAATTGCGTCCTCGCAATTTGAAATTGTTCTTAGAAAATAAAAGGTTGAAAATAGAAAATATATTTGTGGGAAAACCCACATCGGAAATTGGTTTTCTAAAATTTAGTCTTAATATGAGGAAAAGAGAAATGAAAGGGTCACCACCAAATTATGATCTCGATTAGGAGAACATTGGTGGCAATTAGAGACATATAATTGGAGGAAAAACGTAAATATTTATAGGTAGTGGTTGAGGTCATCAATCACAAACAAGTATAAAATTGAGGTCCTTAAACTCATCAATCTATGATGATTTGAAGTACCATCGGTTCAACAAAATATAGGGTATTGGGATCACACATTTTTGACATTTCAAAATATCTTAGTTGAAATCCCACATCGAAAAATGAATTAATGAGGCCTCTATTTAAAATAAATAGTGGAAAGTATGAAGATTACCGAAAATAACACATACTAGGGTTCCATGTAGGAAAATATGGATATGGAGGAGAAATCTAACCATCAATTATCTGATGGAGAGTGGTAGAGAACATGGCTATGAAAAGGCCAACAATCCCAAAGCCATAAATTAGTGATGATTTAAGGTACCATCTAGGACAACATTTTTTTTCAAAGTTACATTACATAAGGAAGAGGAATTCATTTATGATATTGACTAAGAACATTATGATATATACTTAAATTTTAAGTAGATTTTCATTCTTTAATAAATTTCCACCACTAACTCAATTTTTTTTAAACGATGAGTATTCAAGAAGACTTGGTCACACTGGAAGAGATAGAATAAACTTCTATAGAATCACATGATCCATGCAGGATAAACCATATATTTACATTGTCTTTGAAGATTAATCAAAACCAAAATGGTTAGTGAATGATCTAATGATCCCCCAAAAGGATATTCATTGAGATAAATATGCACTAATCTTAATTTCTAAAATTAAACCAACAATACCCCAAAGTTAAATAGATACCATTCAATAACCAATTGTCCTTAAAATCCTTTAATATAATCCAAACTAATATTGAAACCCAAAACATAGAATAATTTGATTATGTAGTCTCCCATGTTACATTGTATCTCCAAATTACATCAAATACTCTTAAAGTCACATACTTAAAAGTAATCAACATCATCACATATTCTCTGTTATAGGTTAATCATTTCCATAAATAACCCAAATAACTATAAATCAACAATAAAAATGTAGATAAAAATCCACCATTACTCTACAAATGAAACCTCATTGTATTCTATTTTCCGTGGGCATATAGTGTTCCTAACAAAACAAACATCTTCCAAAATAACATTTATCACTTAATCACCAAATCATTTTCCTATACCAAGGGTATTCATTTGATAAGACATAAGAACCCAAATCATCTTATTATGTATCAATAAAATCATTTAACAAAAAAAATAGTCACACTAACGAGGGAATTCACGTAGTCTAGTGGTAGGCGATAAATCCCAATCACACTTTGGTTGTGGGTTCGATTCCCACAGCTTTTTCCGACGCGACGGGTTGTCACACGGTCTACGTGTTGTCCTTTTTCAAAAACTATATTCTATAATATTACCAAAATGAGATAAATTCCTCAAAATAACAAAATTTAACCACAAATTTTATATCATACTTTGCATTTTCATCCCAAATTATAATAACTTATCATTTTCTCAAACCCCAATGATCATATAAAACCAAATGGTTATTTATATCTATATCCACAAGGGAAGAGACAATTCTTCCTCAAATATCATTCTCACATGGAAAACTGTGGGGTTACAAATACAAGAGAAAATTATTCCAAAGTAAACCCATCAACAAAGAGTGCTAATACTTTTTAAATTTTTATCCAACCATTTATTTCCACATATCTTCTTCTTTGACCAAGAAAATATCCTATAGAATAGGACATTCACTCGGGTAATGGCCAGGTCCCCTACATTTACGACAAATGACTGTAAATGGACTCTTGGGACCATTTTTATCTTCTTCCATAGTACTCTTCATTTTTCTTCGGCAATTCATCACTTTATGTCCTTCCTTCCCGCACGTAAAACATTTCGTTGTCCCATTGAGACACTTTCCTGGGTGTCTCTTTCCACAATTCATGCATGATGAAAATTGAGGTTTCTTTTCTCCATGGTCTCCATTGCTGGAGATCTTATCATTTATCACCTTTCTCTTCCTTGTTGAGTCTGGGAGTTGGTTAATATATATGTTGTTGATCATATTTTTGGAAAACTGATTTGGCATAAAGACGATATCTTTTACGCCTATCAAAATTCCATTTTGTTGCTCATTGCCACCACTGTTCCCAATTTGTACATCATTCTCAACGTCACTATGACTTCCTTGGAATCCAGCCATTGACTAAAACCAGAAAGCATTGTGTGAGTAATAGTAGTCGTAAAATCATTTAGAGATTAAAATGTCACCATATTCTCAATTTGAAACATATTAGGATTAACCAAGGTCATTTACTCTCATCTTATGTATATATTACTTAAATCGGTTTGTAAAGAAAATGTAAATTATCCTAAGCATATCCCCCGGGAGTGTCGTAACCAAGAGTGCAGCAAGGCCCGTTGTCGTGCACCAGTTCCCGTTCGAGTCTAGCTCAAAGCGGTGTTTTCGGGTTTTACCCCTAGGTACATCTGTGCCAGAGCCGCCTCTACCTGCTCGTATCCAGACAGGGATGTATTGCTCAGAAAACTCACAAAATCTCTACAATACCAAAATTCTAGGAAGTTCTTTTATACTAATCCTCAAAGTTCATCTTAGGTCTACGTGCTCTAATCAGAGTTTATCTAAATCTAGCTACCAAGGTTTGTACTAAACTTCCTCTGATACCAACTGTAACGCCCCGACCCTAGTTACCCAGAGTCGGTGCATTATTACATAACATTGGCATGATCATGAGAAAGATCAAGTCTCGAAAGACCGATTAGTTTAGTAGCCTTGGAATAACTAGATACATCCATAAATTTTTACATTACATCATAAAAAAACATCTTGTCTTCATATCCCCTCATACTATCCCTGCAGGTCATTTATAAATTACTTTTTCATAATCCTGGGAAAAAAAATAAAACATTGAAAGGGGTGAGCTCGGATGCTCAGTAAGGATAACATTATAGCAGAAGCTTTCATAAATAAGCATAAACACTTAAGGCAATTTATAACTAAAACAAAAGCCTTTTAAACTTGAACTTCAGCATAAAATGGCAAAGATAAAATGAAATAATGCAATTTACTTACTCACATGGATATTCTACTAGTCGAATGATCACATGCAATATCAATAACCACTTTCATAATGATGGAATGCATAATGCCAGACTATCATAACCACATAGCCAAGGCCTCGTGCCAAGACTACAAATAAGATTTTTCCAAGGCCTTGTGCCAAGACACTAGTTTGTCTCATGAGACCTACCGATGCATCGAGGAGCTATAGCGGACTCCACCCGTCACTTATTAAGTCCAATGCATTCCTCATATGAATAGGTTTAAGCATAAAATAAACATTCGTATTAAAACTAGCATACGAAATGTCAATACTTTAAGCACAAACCATGAATGGTATAAAAATAGAACATCCACAGTCAAATATAACTCATTTGATACAATATGGAATATTGTATTGTATCACATTAACCTCAATCATGAATAATGAAGGATGTTGACATAGATGAAAATAATCATCAAAACTATTTGAGAGAAATATCCCCCTTTTCTTGAAAACATTTACAAGTCACACTATTTGTCAAGAAGCCATTTAAAAATAGATTTTTGAATCAAAGTGTCCCATACCACTTTGAAACCTTTTAAAAGGATTTGTAATTTCTAAACTTTAATGTCCATATAAATAAATCCTTAAAACCATTTTTAAAACATGGACATTAATGAGAAAGATTTAGATGAATAAGTCTTTAAAACATTTAAAAATGGTATTTCAGTTAGAGATTCTAACCAAAAGAGAGACACTTGAATGAAAATAATTGAGGTAATGAAAACATTGTAATATCATGAGAATAAAGGGAATTCATGATATACTATGTCAAAGTACATTATATACACCACATAAAAGTGATTTGGTGTATATCAACAAAGAAGTCTCAATGGATTGTAAGTTGAGATGAAATCTCTCATAAAGGCCATATCGTTAGGTTAAGGATAAATCAACAACATAATTATGTGTGAAAAATATAAATACACTAAATATGATTGGATATTCAGTGTAAAACAATCAAAGTATATTCACACATATTCCTGTAAAAACAACACCAACGAATTGGATGTTTAACTCAACAAATGGTGAAAGAGTTAAAATTACTCTTATCAAATTCATATCAATGACTTGAGAATTTTTAATGGAGTGATTATGTGTATCAAAAGTATATACACAGGAAGGGGAGTGGAAATTATGACATAATCAAATGAATAGTTATTCCACACATAATCTTGGAGTAATATAATCAATGAAATATGCGTAAAGCCAAATGAGTGGAAATTGAAATCTCAAATTCCCTTATTGATTAGGTAACTTAAGAAACAAACACCCATGAAAGAAAGATCATACCATGATGATGTAAATACCCATAAAATAAAGTATATTACACAATTAATACAATCATGGGTAGTACACATACACCACATGCAATAATTAAGTGGTGATCAATGGAAATTCTCACGGAATTAAAAGTGAGACAAGAAACCCCTTACCACGTTAATCAACTGAGTCGCATGGCCAAAAGTTAATAACCACCAAATGATTTACATAATAACATGAATATAAAGTGAATCATGATAATATATATCAAATGGAAGTACACAATACACATCTTTCAATAATTTAGTAGCGAACAATGGAAATCTCACGGAATTGAAAGTGAGATAAGAGAATCCCTTACATTGTACTTTTTCCTTGGTCGATGGTAGGTTTACCTCCTGTATAATGGTGAAATAATTGTTATTGAATAATAAAAGAATCATTTACTTTAATATGATATCATATATGATCTTTTATCATTGATTTGTTAATAATATCTTAGAATTATCGTCATTTCGGGTGTTAACGGGTTCATTTTACTTTATATTCTTTGTTATGTGAGACATATTCGTTATTAATGGGATGTATATAATTCATATCCAGAATGGTATCAAGTTATTAAACATCATTTTTAAATCATAAAATGATAATTATACTTGAATGGATACGATGGAGAATGAATCTCATCGCGTTCGTGGAGACGGTAGTCCGTACGTACGCACGAGCGACAATATCATTCTTTTGATATTAAAAAAATATATAAATGAATGGTATATCATATATACAGAATCATTAACATGTTATATTTATTATTTACATGAGTTACACATCATTATTATACCCATCCAAATAATATTATATTGAATAACAATTACACCACGACGTGGAGACGGTAAGCCGTACGTACGCACGTATGGTGACATGTTATTCAAAGGGTGGATAGAATACTGAATATGGTTGTACCATACTTATAATAACATCACAATATATGTGATATACTGGAGTTATTATTTTAGAATGGTAATAACAAAGGAATAAGAAGTGGAAGAAGAAATGAACTTAGAAAAGGGTGGTGAAATCATTACCTCTTCTTCGGGTTCTTCCTTTTGATTTGATCAAAAGGGCTCCTTAGGTTGGCTTTCTGATCAAACTAAGGCCTCTAGGTTGTAGTGAGGGATGTTGGGAGATTATTTGGGCAGAGTTTGGCCGAACCAAAAGGCTTTGAATGTGTGAAGAAATGAGAAGGAGGAGTGCCCTTTTATAAGAGGGGTGAGGGGCACCTTTGGAAAAGTTAGAAATATTAATTTATAATAAATTCATATTCGGTTTCCAATGGCTCCAAAGTTGATTATTCAAAGGCTAAGGTGGGGATAGGTCGAAAACCACTCAACCAATAGAATTTAGACAGGTTTGGGTACTTATATTAACCTTATCTTTAAGTATTAACTCTAAGTTAATTAGTTTCACTTTTACAATGTCTCTTTGTATTTTTATATAATATGGTTAATAAACTTACTATATACATCCAAGAGACCCACAAGTGGTCCATTAATGATGAACCTATCCTGATATAAGTCGTTTTGCCGAACCTTAGATTTTTAGGAATTTAATATCAATTAATAATATAATATTTGTTTTAAGAACTCTTTTATGTCAATTTTGACACTATTAAATAGTTGATTTTTGTGAAACTCATAACAGATTGATTACTTCGAACAAAGTCAATTAAATCAATCCTAATATATCATATTATCCTAGAAAATTAGTTTAATTCATTAAAAGTTTCATATTATATTTTTTTGGGTATTTATAATATCAATTATTTTAATTTTTCACTATTATAGTAATTACTGCATCATCATTGTGTCATAAATAAAATAAATTATTTAATGTCTTAAAATTATAAATAAAATATCATCATGTAGGAAATCTTTTTATCTTTCTAATGAATATTTATAATCGAAAATCCAACATGTATAACCCTATGTAAAAATTGTTCTTCTAAAAGATGTAAGCTTATTCCATTTTTATTTTTATTTTAACTTTATTAATATAATGTGTCCCTACCACATACAAGTGGCTCCAAGGGGTCCCCAAATTGACCAAAGGATACCCATGGTCGGGTATGTGTCCACAAATAAGGTTATGACACGTTTTAGGGTAATTTTGTATTATTATAATATTATTTTTTTTAACCCTTATTTACCGGATTTACCTTTTAACCATGGTAAATAAAATATTTACCACAGTAACTATTCAAAATGTCTAAAAATAAAAGTTACCTATTTACACAATTTGAACATCCTGATTCCAAATATGGAATCCATTTTCCTAAATTCAAAACACAGAAGTGGCAGAAATTAATTTAAAATTAATTCCCGATGTCAAAACAAAAAGCGTGTTTTTAAGAGATAATAACTATCAAAAGATTGACACTTGTTTATGTTCGGTTTAATTGTAAAATTATGTCCAATGACCAACATTATATTAAATGGTAAAAATATATTCTAAATATACTTTAAAGCCACTCAAATTCATAATTTATCACTATTAATTATTTTGATTAAAAAAGTTGTTTTTAATTAAAATTTAGTAATTTTCACTATTCATCAAAATATGAAAGTTATCCGAAAAGTACCAAAATTTCACCTTAGGCTAAATTCGATATTCCGAATCCAAAAATGAAGTCCATTTTAAAATATAAAATATACATAATTTCAAAATTTAGGTATTACTATCCATAACGGTTAGTTTGATCGGTTGTGGTGTGTGTTAAAACTCGAAGTTGCGTAAAACACACGCTACTGTTTTATTCAAAGGAAAGCGTACCGTGTAAGCTTGGGATGTTTCATTTTAAATTTTTTTATGTCCCCATTTAGTCAAAAAGTTTGAAATAATTTATTTAAAAAGGGTTCACTATTAAAAGTTGGTAAAACTACAATACTGAAGATGAATTTGTTCTTACATTATGTCTAAGAAACTCATAATATGGATTCTAAAATTATAAGGATTATATAAAGTATAAAATTTAGTTAATACTATTCATAACCTTTTTTGAACGGTTTTTTTTTGGTGAGTCATGGTGCGCTTGAACTCGGTGTTGCGTGTAGTGCATGTTATTGAATTATTTTGAAGAAATAACACACTATGAAATCTTGGGGTGTTACATTCTCCCCTCCTTCAATAAATTGCGTCCTCGAAATTTGAAATTGTTCTTAGAAAATAAAAGGTTGAAAATAGAAAATATATTTGTGGGAAAACCCACATCGGAAATTGGTTTACTAAAATTTAGTCTTAATATGAGGAAAAGAGAAATGAAAGGGTCACCACCAAATTATGATCTCGATTAGGAGAACATTGGTGGCAATTAGAGACATATAATTGGAGGAAAAACGTAAATATTTATAGGTAGTGGTTGAGGTCATCAATCACAAACAAGTATAAAATTGAGGTCCTTAAACTCATCAATCTATGATGATTTGAAGTACCATCGGTTCAACAAAATATAGGGTATTGGGATCACACATTTTTGACATTTCAAAATATCTTAGTTGAAATCCCACATCGAAAAATGAATTAATGAGGCCTCTATTTAAAATAAATAGTGGAAAGTATGAAGATTACCGAAAATAACACATACTAGGGTTCCATGTAGGAAAATATGGATATGGAGGAGAAATCTAACCATCAATTATCTGATGGAGAGTGGTAGAGAACATGGCTATGAAAAGGCCAACAATCCCAAAGCCATAAATTAGTGATGATTTAAGGTACCATCTAGGACAACATTTTTTTTCAAAGTTACATTACATAAGGAAGAGGAATTCATTTATGATATTGACTAAGAACATTATGAGATATACTTAAATTTTAAGTAGATTTTCATTCTTTAATAAATTTCCACCACTAACTCAATTTTTTTTAAACGATGAGTATTCAAGAAGACTTGGTCACACTGGAAGAGATAGAATAAACTTCTATAGAATCACATGATCCATGCAGGATAAATCATATATTTACATTGTCTTTGAAGATTAATCAAAACCAAAATGGTTAGTGAATGATCTAATGATCCCCCAAAAGGATATTCATTGAGATAAATATGCACTAATCTTAATTTCTAAAATTAAACCAACAATACCCCAAAGTTAAATAGATACCATTCAATAACCAATTGTCCTTAAAATCCTTTAATATAATCCAAACTAATATTGAAACCCAAAACATAGAATAATTTGATTATGTAGTCTCCCATGTTACATTGTATCTCCAAATTACATCAAATACTCTTAAAGTCACATACTTAAAAGTAATCAACATCATCACATATTCTCTGTTATAGGTTAATCATTTCCATAAATAACCCAAATAACTATAAATCAACAATAAAAATGTAGATAAAAATACACCATTACTCTACAAATGAAACCTCATTGTATTCTATTTTCCTTGGGCATATAGTGTTCCTAACAAAACAAACATCTTCCAAAATAACATTTATCACTTAATCACCAAATCATTTTCCTATACCAAGGGTATTCATTTGATAAGACATAAGAACCCAAATCATCTTATTATTGATCAATAAAATCATTTAACAAAAAAAATAGTCACACTAACGAGGGACTTCACGTAGTCCAGTGGTAGGTGATAAATCCCAATCACACTTTGGTTGTGGGTTCGATTCCCACAGCTTTTTCCGACGCGACGGGTTGTCACACGGTCTACGTGTTGTCCTTTTTCAAAAACTATATTCTATAATATTACCAAATTGAGATAAATTCCTCAAAATAACAAAATTTATCCACAAATTTTATATCATACTTTGCATTTTCATCCCAAATTATAATAACTTATCATTTTCTCAAACCCCAATGATCATATAAAACCAAATGGTTATTTATATCTATATCCACAAGGGAAGAGACAATTCTTCCTCAAATATCATTCTCACATGGAAAACGGTGGGGTTACAAATACAAGAGAAAATTATTCCAAAGTAAACCCATCAACAAGGAGTGCTAATACTTTTTAAATTTTTATCCAACCATTTATTTCCACATATCTTCTTCTTTGACCAAGAAAATATCCTATAGAATAGGACATTCACTCGGGTAATGGCCAGGTCCCCTACATTTACGACAAATGACTGTAAATGGACTCTTGGGACCATTTTTATCTTCTTCCATAGTACTCTTCATTTTTCTTCGGCAATTCTTCACTTTATGTCCTTCCTTCCCGCACGTAAAACATTTCGTTGTCCCATTGAGACACTTTCCTGGGTGTCTCTTTCCACAATTCCTGCATGATGAAAATTGAGGTTTCTTTTCTCCATGGTCTCCATTGCTGGAGATCTTATCATTTATCACCTTTCTCTTCCTTGTTGAGTCTGGGAGTTGGTTAATATATATGTTGTTGATCATATTTTTGGAAAACTGATTTGGCATAAAGACGATATCTTTTACGCCTATCAAAATTCCATTTTGTTGCTCATTGCCACCACTGTTCCCAATTTGTACATCATTCTCAAAGTCACTATGACTTCCTTGGAATCCAGCCATTGACTAAAACCAGATAGCATTGTGTGAGTAATAGTAGTCGTAAAATCATTTAGAGATTAAAATGTCACCATATTTTCAATTTGAAACATATTAGGATTAACCAAGGTCATTTACTCTCATCTTATGTATATATTACTTAAATCGGTTTGTAAAGAAAATGTAAATTATCCTAAGCATATCCCCCGGGAGTGTCGTAACCAAGAGTGCAGCAAGGCCCGTTGTCGTGCACCAGTTCCCGTTCGAGTCTAGCTCAAAGCGGTGTTTTCGGGTTTTACCCCTAGGTACATCTGTGCCAGAGCCGCCTCTACCTGCTCGTATCCAGACAGGGATGTATTTCTCAGAAAACTCACAAAATCTCTACAATACCAAAATTCTAGGAAATTCTTTTATACTAATCCTCAAAGTTCATCTTAGGTCTACGTGCTCTAATCAGAGTTTATCTAAATCTAGCTACCAAGGTTTGTACTAAACTTCCTCTGATACCAACTGTAACGCCCCGACCCTAGTTACCCAGAGTCGGTGCGTTATTACATAACATTGGCATGATCATGATAAAGATCAAGTCTCGAAAGACCGATTAGTTTAGTAGCCTTGGAATAACTAGATACATCCATAAATTTTTACATTACATCATAAAAAAACATCTTGTCTTCATATCCCCTCATACTATCCCTGCAGGTCATTTATAAATTACTTCTTCATAATCCTGGGAAAAAAAATAAAACATTGAAAGGGGTGAGCTCGGATGCTCAGTAAGGATAACATTATAGCAGAAGCTTTCATAAATAAGCATAAACACTTAAGGCAATTTATAACTAAAACAAAATCCTTTTAAACTTGAACTTCAGCATAAAATGGCAAAGATAAAATGAAATAATGCAATTTACTTACTCACATGGATATTCTACTAGTTGAATGATCACATGCAATATCAATAACCACTTTCATAATGATGGAATGCATAATGCCAGACTATCATAACCACATAGCCAAGGCCTCGTGCCAAGACTACAAATAAGATTTTGCCAAGGCCTTGTGCCAAGACACTAGTTTGTCTCATGAGACCTACCGATGCATCGAGGAGCTATAGCGGGCTCCACCCGTCACTTATTAAGTCCAATGCATTCCTCATATGAATAGGTTTAAGCATAAAATAAACATTCTTATTAAAACTAGCATACGAAATGTCAATACTTTAAGCACAAACCATGAATGGTATAAAAATAGAACATCCACAGTCAAATATAACTCATTTGATACAATATGGAATATTGTATTGTATCACATTAACCTCAATCATGAATAATGAAGGATGTTGACATAGATGAAAATAATCATCAAAACTATTTGAGAGAAATATCCCCCTTTTCTTGAAAACATTTACAAGTCACACTATTTGTCAAGAAGACATTTAAAAATAGATTTTTGAATCAAAGTGTCCCATACCACTTTGAAACCTTTTAAAAGGATTTGTAATTTCTAAACTTTAATGTCCATATAAATAAATCCTTAAAACCATTTTTAAAACATGGACATTAATGAGAAAGATTTAGATGAATAAGTCTTTAAAACATTTAAAAATGGTATTTCAGTTAGAGATTCTAACCAAAAGAGAGACACTTGAATGAAAATAATTTAGGTAATAAAAACATTATAATATCATGAGAATAAAGGGAATTCATGATATACTATGTCAAAGTACATTATATACACCACATAAAAGTGATTTGGTGTATATCAACAAAGAAGTCTCAATGGATTGTAAGTTGAGATGAAATCTCTCATAAAGGCCATATCCTTAGGTTAAGGATAAATCAACAACATAATTATGTGTGAAAAATATAAATACACTAAATATGATTGGATATTCAGTGTAAAACAATCAAAGTATATTCACACATATTCCTGTAAAAACAACACCAACGAATTGGATGTTTAACTCAACAAATGGTGAAAGAGTTAAAATTACTCTTATCAAATTCATATCAATGACTTGAGAATTTTCAATGGAGTGATTATGTGTATCAAAAGTATATACACAGGAAGGGGAGTGGAAATTATGACATAATCAAATGAATAGTGATTCCACACATAATCTTGGGGTAATATAATCAATGAAATATGCGTAAAGCCAAATGAGTGGAAATTGAAATCTCAAATTCCCTTATTGATTAGGTAACTTAAGAAACAAACACCCATGAAAGAAAGATCATACCATGATGATGTAAATACCCATAAAATAAAGTATATTACACAATTAATACAATCATGGGTAGTACACATACACCACATGCAATAATTAAGTGGTGATCAATGGAAATTCTCACGGAATTAAAAGTGAGACAAGAAACCCCTTACCACGTTAATCAACTGAGTCGCATGGCCAAAAGTTAATAACCACCAAATGATTTATAGAATAACATGAATATAAAGTGAATCATGATAATATATATCAAATGGAAGTACACAATACACCACTTTCAATAATTTAGTAGCGAACAATGGAAATCTCACGGAATTGAAAGTGAGATAAGAGAATCCCTTACATTGTACTTTTTCCTTGGTCGATGGTAGGTTTACCTCCTGTATAATGGTGAAATAATTGTTATTGAATAATAAAAGAATAATTTACTTTAATATGATATCATATATGATCTTTTATCATTGATTTGTTAATAATATCTTAGAATTATCGTCATTTCGGGTGTTAACGGGTTCATTTTACTTTATATTCTTTGTTATGTGAGACATATTCGTTATTAATGGGATGTATATTATTCATATCCAGAATGGTATCAAGTTATTAAACCTCATTTTTAAATCATAAAATGATAATTATACTTGAATGGATAAGATGGAGAATGAATCTCATCGCGTTCGTGGAGACGGTAGTCCGTACGTACGCACGAGCGACAATATCATTCTTTTGATATTCAAAAAATATATAAATGAATGGTATATCATATATACAGAATCATTAACATGTTATATTTATTATTTACATGAGTTACACATCATTATTATTCCCATCCAAATAATATTATATTGAATAACAATTACACCACGACGTGGAGACGGTAAGACGTACGTACGCACGTATGGTGACATGTTATTCAAAGGGTGGATAGAATACTGAATATGGTTGTAACATACTTATAATAACATCACAATATATGTGAGATACTGGAGTTATTATTTTAGAATGGTAAGAACAAAGGAAGAAGAAGTGGAAGAAGAAATGATCTTAGAAAAGGGTGGTGAAATCATTACCTCTTCTTCGGGTTCTTCCTTTTGATTTGATCAAAAGGGCTCCTTAGGTTGGCTTTCTGATCAAACTAAGGCCTCTAGGTTGTAGTGAAGGATGTTGGGAGATTATTTGGGCAGAGTTTGGCCGAACCAAAAGGCTTTGATGGTTTGAATAAATGAGAAGGAGGAGTTCCCTTTTATCAGAGGGGTGAGGGGCACCTTTGGAAAAGCTAGAAATATTAATTTATAATAAATTCATATTCGGTTTCCAATGGCTCCAAAGTTGATTATTCAAAGGCTAAGGTGGGGATAGGTCGAAAACCACTCAACCAATAGAATTTAGACAGGTTTGGGTACTTATATTAACCTTATCTTTAAGTATTAACTCTAAGTTAATTAGTTTCACTTTTACAATGTCTCTTTGTATTTTTATATAATATGGTTAATAAACTTACTATATACATCCAAGCGACCCACAAGTGGTCCATTAATGATTAACCTATCCTGATATAAGTCTTTTGGCAGAACCTTTGATTTTTAGGAATTTAATATCAATTAATAATATAATATTTGTTTTAAGAACTCTTTTATGTCAATTTTGACACTATTCAATAGTTGATTTTTGTGAAACTCATAACAGATTGATTACTTCGAACAAAGTCAATTAAATCAATCCTAATATATCATATTATCCTAGAAAATTAGTTTAATTCATTAAAAGTTTCATATTATATTTTTTTGGGTATTTATAATATCAATTATTTTAATTTTTCACTATTATAGTAATTACTGCATCATCATTGTGTCATAAATAAAATAAATTATTTAATGTCTAAAAATTATAAATAAAATATCATCATGTAGAAAATCTTTTTGTCTTTCTAATGAATATTTATAATCGAAAATCCAACATGTATAACCCTATGTAAAAATTGTTCTTCTAAAAGATGTAAGCTTATTCCATTTTTATTTTTATTTTAACTTTATTAATATAATGTGTCCCTACCACATACAAGTGGCTCCAAGGGGTCCCCAAATTGACCCAAGGATACCCATGGTCGGGTATGTGTCCACAAATAAGGTTATGACACGTTTTAGGGTAATTTTGTATTATTATAATATTATTTTTTTTAACCCTTATTTACCGGATTTACCCTTTAACCATGGTAAATAAAATATTTACCACAGTAACTATTCAAAATGTCTAAAAATAAAAGTTACCTATTTACACAATTTGAACATCCTGATTCCAAATATGGAATCCATTTTCCTAAATTCAAAACACAGAAGTGGCAGAAATTAATTTAAAATTAATTTCCGATGTCAAAACAAAAAGCGTGTTTTTAAGAGATAATAACTATCAAAAGATTGACACTTGTTTATGTTCGGTTTAATTGTAAAATTATTTCCAATGACCAACATTATATTAAATGGTAAAAATATATTCTAAATATACTTTAAAACCACTCAAATTCATAATTTATCACTATTAATTATTTTGATTAAAAAAGTTGTTTTTAATTAAAATTTAGTAATTTTCACTATTCATCAAAATATGAAAGTTATCCGAAAAGTACCAAAATTTCACCTTAGGCTAAATTCGATATTCTGAATCCAAAAATGAAGTCCATTTTAAAATATAAAATATACATAATTTCAAAATTTAGGTATTACTATCCATAACGGTTAGTTTGATCGGTTGTGGTGTGTGTTAAAACTCGAAGTTGCGTAAAACACACGCTACTGTTTTATTCAAAGGAAAGCGTACCGTGTAAGCTTGGGATGTTTCATTTTAAATTTTTTGATGTCCCCATTTAGTCAAAAAGTTTGAAATAATTTATTTAAAAAGGGTTCACTATTAAAAGTTGGTAAAACTACAATACTGAAGATGAATTTGTTCTTACATTATGTCTAAGAAACTCATAATATGGATTCTAAAATTATAAGGATTATATAAAGTTTAAAATTTAGTTAATACTATTCATAACCTTTTTTGAACGGTTTTTTTTTTGGTGAGTCATGGTGCGCTTGAACTCGGTGTTGCGTGTAGTGCATGTTATTGAATTATTTTGAAGAAATAACACACTATGAAATCTTGGGGTGTTACATTCTCCCCTCCTTCAATAAATTGCGTCCTCGCAATTTGAAATTGTTCTTAGAAAATAAAAGGTTGAAAATAGAAAATATATTTGTGGGAAAACCCACATCGGAAATTGGTTTACTAAAATTTAGTCTTAATATGAGGAAAAGAGAAATGAAAGGGTCACCACCAAATTATGATCTCGATTAGGAGAACATTGGTGGCAATTAGAGACATATAATTGGAGGAAAAACGTAAATATTTATAGGTAGTGGTTGAGGTCATCAATCACAAACAAGTATAAAATTGAGGTCCTTAAACTCATCAATCTATGATGATTTGAAGTACCATCGGTTCAACAAAATATAGGGTATTGGGATCACACATTTTTGACATTTCAAAATATCTTAGTTGAAATCCCACATCGAAAAATGAATTAATGAGGCCTCTATTTAAAATAAATAGTGGAAAGTATGAAGATTACCGAAAATAACACATACTAGGGTTCCATGTAGGAAAATATGGATATGGAGGAGAAATCTAACCATCAATTATCTGATGGAGAGTGGTAGAGAACATGGCTATGAAAAGGCCAACAATCGCAAAGCCATAAATTAGTGATGATTTAAGGTACCATCTAGGACAACATTTTTTTTCAAAGTTACATTACATAAGGAAGAGGAATTCATTTATGATATTGACTAAGAACATTATGATATATACTTAAATTTTAAGTAGATTTTCATTCTTTAATAAATTTCCACCACTAACTCAATTTTTTTTAAACGATGAGTATTCAAGAAGACTTGGTCACACTGGAAGAGATAGAATAAACTTCTATAGAATCACATGATCCATGCAGGATAAACCATATATTTACATTGTCTTTGAAGATTAATCAAAACCAAAATGGTTAGTGAATGATCTAATGATCCCCCAAAAGGATATTCATTGAGATAAATATGCACTAATCTTAATTTCTAAAATTAAACCAACAATACCCCAAAGTTAAATAGATACCATTCAATAACCAATTGTCCTTAAAATCCTTTAATATAATCCAAACTAATATTGAAACCCAAAACATAGAATAATTTGATTATGTAGTCTCCCATGTTACATTGTATCTCCAAATTACATCAAATACTCTTAAAGTCACATACTTAAAAGTAATCAACATCATCACATATTCTCTGTTATAGGTTAATAATTTCCATAAATAACCCAAATAACTATAAATCAACAATAAAAATGTAGATAAAAATACACCATTACTCTACAAATGAAACCTCATTGTATTCTATTTTCCTTGGGCATATAGTGTTCCTAACAAAACAAACATCTTCCAAAATAACATTTATCACTTAATCACCAAATCATTTTCCTATACCAAGGGTATTCATTTGATAAGACATAAGAACCCAAATCATCTTATTATTGATCAATAAAATCATTTAACAAAAAAAATAGTCACACTAACGAGGGACTTCACGTAGTCCAGTGGTAGGCGATAAATCCCAATCACACTTTGGTTGTGGGTTCGATTCCCACAGCTTTTTCCGACGCGACGGGTTGTCACACGGTCTACGTGTTGTCCTTTTTCAAAAACTATATTCTATAATATTACCAAAATGAGATAAATTCCTCAAAATAACAAAATTTAACCACAAATTTTATATCATACTTTGCATTTTCATCCCAAATTATAATAACTTATCATTTTCTCAAACCCCAATGATCATATAAAACCAAATGGTTATTTATATCTATATCCACAAGGGAAGAGACAATTCTTCCTCAAATATCATTCTCACATGGAAAACTGTGGGGTTACAAATACAAGAGAAAATTATTCCAAAGTAAACCCATCAACAAGGAGTGCTAATACTTTTTAAATTTTTATCCAACCATTTATTTCCACATATCTTCTTCTTTGACCAAGAAAATATCCTATAGAATAGGACATTCACTCGGGTAATGGCCAGGTCCCCTACATTTACGACAAATGACTGTAAATGGACTCTTGGGACCATTTTTATCTTCTTCCATAGTACTCTTCATTTTTCTTCGGCAATTCTTCACTTTATGTCCTTCCTTCCCGCACGTAAAACATTTCGTTGTCCCATTGAGACACTTTCCTGGGTGTCTCTTTCCACAATTCCTGCATGATGAAAATTGAGGTTTCTTTTCTCCATGGTCTCCATTGCTGGAGATCTTATCATTTATCACCTTTCTCTTCCTTGTTGAGTCTGGGAGTTGGTTAATATATATGTTGTTGATCATATTTTTGGAAAACTGATTTGGCATAAAGACGATATCTTTTACGCCTATCAAAATTCCATTTTGTTGCTCATTGCCACCACTGTTCCCAATTTGTACATCATTCTCAAAGTCACTATGACTTCCTTGGAATCCAGCCATTGACTAAAACCAGAAAGCATTGTGTGAGTAATAGTAGTCGTAAAATCATTTAGAGATTAAAATGTCACCATATTCTCAATTTGAAACATATTAGGATTAACCAAGGTCATTTACTCTCATCTTATGTATATATTACATAAATCGGTTTGTAAAGAAAATGTAAATTATCCTAAGCATATCCCCCGGGAGTGTCGTAACCAAGAGTGCAGCAAGGCCCGTTGTCGTGCACCAGTTCCCGTTCGAGTCTAGCTCAAAGCGGTGTTTTCGGGTTTTACCCCTAGGTACATCTGTGCCAGAGCCGCCTCTACCTGCTCGTATCCAGACAGGGATGTATTGCTCAGAAAACTCACAAAATCTCTACAATACCAAAATTCTAGGAAGTTATTTTATACTAATCCTCAAAGTTCATCTTAGGTCTACGTGCTCTAATCAGAGTTTATCTAAATCTAGCTACCAAGGTTTGTACTAAACTTCCTCTGATACCAACTGTAACGCCCCGACCCTAGTTACCCAGAGTCGGTGCATTATTACATAACATTGGAATGATCATGAGAAAGATCAAGTCTCGAAAGACCTATTAGTTTAGTAGCCTTGGAATAACTAGATACATCCATAAATTTTTACATTACATCATAAAAAAACATCTTGTCTTCATATCCCCTCATACTATCCCTGCAGGTCATTTATAAATTACTTCTTCATAATCCTGGGAAAAAAAATAAAACATTGAAAGGGGTGAGCTCAGATGCTCAGTAAGGATAACATTATAGCAGAAGCTTTCATAAATAAGCATAAACACTTAAGGCAATTTATAACTAAAACAAAAGCCTTTTAAACTTGAACTTCAGCATAAAATGGCAAAGATAAAATGAAATAATGCAATTTACTTACTCACATGGATATTCTACTAGTCGAATGATCACATGCAATATCAATAACCACTTTAATAATGATGGAATGCATAATTCCAGACTATCATAACCACATAGCCAAGGCCTCGTGCCAAGACTACAAATAAGATTTTGCCAAGGCCTTGTGCCAAGACACTAGTTTGTCTCATGAGACCTACCGATGCATCGAGGAGCTATAGCGGGCTCCACCCGTCACTTATTAAGTCCAATGCATTCCTCATATGAATAGGTTTAAGCATAAAATAAACATTCGTATTAAAACTAGCATACGAAATGTCAATACTTTAAGCACAAACCATGAATGGTATAAAAATAGAACATCCACAGTCAAATATAACTCATTTGATACAATATGGAATATTGTATTGTATCACATTAACCTCAATCATGAATAATTAAGGATGTTGACATAGATGAAAATAATCATCAAAACTATTTGAGAGAAATATCCCCCTTTTCTTGAAAACATTTACAAGTCACACTATTTGTCAAGAAGCCATTTAAAAATAGATTTTTGAATCAAAGTGTCCCATACTACTTTGAAACCTTTTAAAAGGATTTGTAATTTCTAAACATTAATGTCCATATAAATAAATCCTTAAAACCATTTTTAAAACATGGACATTAATGAGAAAGATTTAGATGAATAAGTCTTTAAAACATTTAAAAATGGTATTTCAGTTAGTGATTCTAACCAAAAGAGAGACACTTGAATGAAAATAATTGAGGTAATAAAAACATTATAATATCATGAGAATAAAGGGAATTCATGATATACTATGTCAAAGTACATTATATACACCACATAAAAGTGATTTGGTGTATATCAACAAAGAAGTCTCAATGGATTGTAAGTTGAGATGAAATCTCTCATAAAGGCCATATCCTTAGGTTAAGGATAAATCAACAACATAATTATGTGTGAAAAATATAAATAAACTAAATATGATTGGATATTCAGTGTAAAACAATCAAAGTATATTCACACATATTCCTGTAAAAACAACACCAACGAATTGGATGTTTAACTCAACAAATGGTGAAAGAGTTAAAATTACTCTTATCAAATTCATATCAATGACTTGAGAATTTTCAATGGAGTGATTATGTGTATCAAAAGTATATACACAGGAAGGGGAGTGGAAATTATGACATAATCAAATGAATAGTGATTCCACACATAATCTTGGGGTAATATAATCAATGAAATATGCGTAAAGCCAAATGAGTGGAAATTGAAATCTCAAATTCCCTTATTGATTAGGTAACTTAAGAAACAAACACCCATGAAAGAAAGATCATACCATGATGATGTAAATACCCATAAAATAAAGTATATTACACAATTAATACAATCATGGGTAGTACACATACACCACAAGCAATAATTAAGTGGTGATCAATGGAAATTCTCACGGAATTAAAAGTGAGACAAGAAACCCCTTACCACGTTAATCAACTGAGTCGCATGGCCAAAAGTTAATAACCACCAAATGATTTATAGAATAACATGAATATAAAGTGAATCATGATAATATATATCAAATGGAAGTACACAATACACCACTTTCAATAATTTAGTAGCGAACAATGGAAATCTCACGGAATTGAAAGTGAGATAAGAGAATCCCTTACATTGTACTTTTTCCTTGGTCGATGGTAGGTTTACCTCCTGTATAATGGTGAAATAATTGTTATTGAATAATAAAAGAATCATTTACTTTAATATGATATCATATATGATCTTTTATCATTGATTTGTTAATAATATCTTAGAATTATCGTCATTTCGGGTGTTAACGGGTTCATTTTACTTTATATTCTTTGTTATGTGAGACATATTCGTTATTAATGGGATGTATATTATTCATATCCAGAATGGTATCAAGTTATTAAACATCATTTTTAAATCATAAAATGATAATTATACTTGAATGGATAAGATGGAGAATGAATCTCATCGCGTTCGTGGAGACGGTAGTCCGTACGTACGCACGAGCGACAATATCATTCTTTTGATATTAAAATAATATATAAATGAATGGTATATAATATATACAGAATCATTAACATGTTATATTTATTATTTACATGAGTTACACATCATTATTATACCCATCCAAATAATATTATATTGAATAACAATTACACCACGACGTGGAGACGGTAAGACGTACGTACGCACGTATGGTGACATGTTATTCAAAGGGTGGATAGAATACTGAATATGGTTGTACCATACTTATAATAACATCACAATATATGTGAGATACTGGAGTTATTATTTTAGAATGGTAAGAACAAAGGAAGAAGAAGTGGAAGAAGAAATGAACTTAGAAAAGGGTGGTGAAATCATTACCTCTTCTTCGGGTTCTTCCTTTTGATTTGATCAAAAGGGCTCCTTAGGTTGGCTTTCTGATCAAACTAAGGCCTCTAGGTTGTAGTGAGGGATGTTGGGAGATTATTTGGGCAGAGTTTGGCCGAACCAAAAGGCTTTGATGGTGTGAATAAATGAGAAGGAGGAGTTCCCTTTTATAAGAGGGGTGAGGGGCACCTTTGGAAAAGCTAGAAATATTAATTTATAATAAATTAATATTCGGTTTCCAATGGCTCCAAAGTTGATTATTCAAAGGCTAAGGTGGGGATAGGTCGAAAACCACTCAACCAATAGAATTTAGACAGGTTTGGGTACTTATATTAACCTTATCTTTAAGTATTAACTCTAAGTTAATTAGTTTCACTTTTACAATGTCTCTTTGTATTTTTATATAATATGGTTAATAAACTTACTATATACATCCAAGCGACCCAAAAGTGGTCCATTAATGATGAACCTATCCTGATATAAGTCTTTTGGCCGATCCTTAGATTTTTAGGAATTTAATATCAATTAATAATATAATATTTGTTTTAAGAACTCTTTTATGTCAATTTTGACACTATTCAATAGTTGATTTTTGTGAAACTCATAACAGATTGATTACTTCGAACAAATTCAATTAAATCAATCCTAATATATCATATTATCCTAGAAAATTAGTGTAATTCATTAAAAGTTTCATATTATATTTTTTTGGGTATTTATAATATCAATTATTTTAATTTTTCACTATTATAGTAATTACTGCATCATCATTGTGTCATAAATAAAATAAATTATTTAATGTCTAAAAATTATAAATAAAATATCATCATGTAGGAAATCTATTTAGCTTTCTAATGAATATTTATAATCGAAAATCCAACATGTATAACCCTATGTAAAAATTGTTCTTCTAAAAGATGTAAGCTTATTCCATTTTTATTTTTATTTTAACTTTATTAATATAATGTGTCCCTACCACATACAAGTGGCTCCAAGGGGTCCCCAAATTGACCCAAGGATACCCATGGTCGGGTATGTGTCCACCAATAAGGTTATGACACGTTTTAGGGTAATTTTGTATTATTATAATATTATTTTTTTAACCCTTATTTACCGGATTTACCCTTTAACCATGGTAAATAAAATATTTACCACAGTAACTATTCAAAATGTCTAAAAATAAAAGTTACCTATTTACACAATTTGAACATCCTGATTCCAAATATGGAATCCATTTTCCTAAATTCAAAACACAGAAGTGGCAGAAATTAATTTAAAATTAAATCCCGATGTCAAAACAAAAAAAGTGTTTTTAAGAGATAATAACTATCAAAAGATTGACACTTGTTTATGTTCGGTTTAATTGTAAAATTATGTCCAATGACCAACATTATATTAAATGGTAAAAATATATTCTAAATATACTTTAAAACCACTAAAATTCATAATTTATCACTATTAATTATTTTGATTAAAAATGTTGTTTTTAATTAAAATTTAGTAATTTTCACTATTCATCAAAATATGAAAGTTATCCGAAAAGTACCAAAATTTCACCTTAGGCTAAATTCGACATTCCGAATCCAAAAATGAAGTCCATTTTAAAATATAAAATATACATAATTTCAAAATTTAGGTATTACTATCCATAACGGTTAGTTTGATCGGTTGTGGTGTGTGTTAAAACTCGAAGTTGCGTACAACACACGCTACTGTTTTATTCAAAGGAAAGCATACCGTGTAAGCTTGGGATGTTTCATTTTAAATTTTTTGATGTCCCCATTTAGTCAAAAAGTTTGAAATAATTTATTTAAAAAGGGTTCACTATTAAAAGTTGGTAAAACTACAATACTGAAGATGAATTTGTTCTTACATTATGTCTAAGAAACTCATAATATGGAATCTAAAATTATAAGGATAATATAAAGTTTAAAATTTAGTTAATACTATTCATAACCTTTTTTGAAAGGTTTTTTTTGGTGAGTCATGGTGTGCTTGAACTCGGTGTTGCGTGTAGTGCATGTTATTGAATTATTTTGAAGAAATAACACACTATGAAATCTTGGGGTGTTACATTCTCCCCTCCTTCAATAAATTGCGTCCTCTCAATTTGAAATTGTTCTTAGAAAATAAAAGGTTGAAAATAGAAAATATATTTGTGGGAAAACCCACATCGGAAATTGGTTTACTAAAATTTAGTCTTAATATGAGGAAAAGAGAAATGAAAGGGTCACCACCAAATTATGATCTCGATTAGGAGAACATTGGTGGCAATTAGAGACATATAATTGGAGGAAAAACGTAAATATTTATAGGTAGTGGTTGAGGTCATCAATCACAAACAAGTATAAAATTGAGGTCCTTAAACTCATCAATCTATGATGATTTGAAGTACCATCGGTTCATCAAAATATAGGGTATTGGGATCACACATTTTTGACATTTCAAAATATCTTAGTTGAAATCCCACATCGAAAAATGAATTAATGAGGCCTCTATTTAAAATAAATAGTGGAAAGTATGAAGATTACCGAAAATAACACATACTAGGGTTCCATGTAGGAAAATATGGATATGGAGGAGAAATCTAACCATCAATTATCTGATGGAGAGTGGTAGAGAACATGGCTATGAAAAGGCCAACAATCCCAAAGCCATAAATTAGTGATGATTTAAGGTACCATCTAGGACAACATTTTTTTTCAAAGTTACATTACATAAGGAAGAGGAATTCATTTATGATATTGACTAAAAACATTATGAGATATACTTAAATTTTAAGTAGATTTTCATTCTTTAATAAATTTCCACCACTAACTCAATTTTTTTTAAACGATGAGTATTCAAGAAGACTTGGTCACACTGGAAGAGATAGAATAAAATTCTATAGAATCACATGATCCATGCAGGATAAACCATATATTTACATTGTCTTTGAAGATTAATCAAAACCAAAATGGTTAGTGAATGATCTAATGATCCCCCAAAAGGATATTCATTGAGATAAATATGCACTAATCTTAATTTCTAAAATTAAACCAACAATACCCCAAAGTTAAATAGATACCATTCAATAACCAATTGTCCTTAAAATCCTTTAATATAATCCAAACTAATATTGAAACCCAAAACATAGAATAATTTGATTATGTAGTCTCCCATGTTACATTGTATCTCCAAATTACATCAAATACTCTTAAAGTCACATACTTAAAAGTAATCAACATCATCACATATTCTCTGTTATAGGTTAATCATTTCCATAAATAACCCAAATAACTATAAATCAACAATAAAAATGTAGATAAAAATCCACCATTACTCTACAAATGAAACCTCATTGTATTCTATTTTCCTTGGGCATATAGTGTTCCTAACAAAACAAACATCTTCCAAAATAACATTTATCACTTAATCACCAAATCATTTTCCTATACCAAGGGTATTCATTTGATAAGACATAATAACCCAAATCTTCTTATTATTGATCAATAAAATCATTTAACAAAAAAAATAGTCACACTAACGAGGGACTTCACGTAGTCCAGTGGTAGGCGATAAATCCCAATCACACTTTGGTTGTGGGTTCGATTCCCACAGCTTTTTCCGACGCGACGGGTTGTCACACGGTCTACGTGTTGTCCTTTTTCAAAAACTATATTCTATAATATTACCAAAATGAGATAAATTCCTCAAAATAACAAAATTTAACCACAAATTTTATATCATTCTTTGCATTTTCATCCCAAATTATAATAACTTATCATTTTCTCAAACCCCAATGATCATATAAAACCAAATGGTTATTTATATCTATATCCACAAGGGAAGAGACAATTCTTCCTCAAATATCATTCTCACATGGAAAACTGTGGGGTTACAAATACAAGAGAAAATTATTCCAAAGTAAACCCATCAACAAGGAGTGCTAATACTTTTTAAATTTTTATCCAACCATTTATTTCCACATATCTTCTTCTTTGACCAAGAAAATATCCTATAGAATAGGACATTCACTCGGGTAATGGCCAGGTCCCCTACATTTACGACAAATGACTGTAAATGGACTCTTGGGACCATTTTTATCTTCTTCCATAGTACTCTTCATTTTTCTTCGGCAATTCTTCACTTTATGTCCTTCCTTCCCGCACGTAAAACATTTCGTTGTCCCATTGAGACACTTTCCTGGGTGTCTCTTTCCACAATTCCTGCATGATGAAAATTGAGGTTTATTTTCTCCATGGTCTCCATTGCTGGAGATCTTATCATTTATCACCTTTCTCTTCCTTGTTGAGTCTGGGAGTTGGTTAATATATATGTTGTTGATCATATTTTTGGAAAACCGATTTCGCATAAAGACGATATCTTTTACGCCTATCAAAATTCCATTTTGTTGCTCATTGCCACCACTGTTCCCAATTTGTACATCATTCTCAAAGTCACTATGACTTCCTTGGAATCCAGCCATTGACTAAAACCAGAAAGCATTGTGTGAGTAATAGTAGTCGTAAAATCATTTAGAGATTAAAAGGTCACCATATTCTCAATTTGAAACATATTAGGATTAACCAAGGTCATTTACTCTCATCTTATGTATATATTACTTAAATCGGTTTGTAAAGAAAATGTAAATTATCCTAAGCATATCCCCCGGGAGTGTCGTAACCAAGAGTGCAGCAAGGCCCGTTGTCGTGCACCAGTTCCCGTTCGAGTCTAGCTCAAAGCGGTGTTTTCGGGTTTTACCCCTAGGTACATCTGTGCCAGAGCCGCCTCTACCTGCTCGTATCCAGACAGGGATGTATTGCTCAGAAAACTCACAAAATCTCTACAATACCAAAATTCTAGGAAGTTCTTTTATACTAATCCTCAAAGTTCATCTTAGGTCTACGTGCTCTAATCAGAGTTTATCTAAATCTAGCTACCAAGGTTTGTACTAAACTTCCTCTGATACCAACTGTAACGCCCCGACCCTAGTTACCCAGAGTCGGTGCATTATTACATAACATTGGCATGATCATGAGAAAGATCAAGTCTCGAAAGACCGATTAGTTTAGTAGCCTTGGAATAACTAGATACATCAATAAATTTTTACATTACATCATAAAAAAAACATCTTGTCTTCATATCCCCTCATACTATCCCTGCAGGTCATTTATAAATTACTTCTTCATAATCCTGGGAAAAAAAAATAAAACATTGAAAGGGGTGAGCTCGGATGCTCAGTAAGGATAACATTATAGCAGAAGCTTTCATAAATAAGCATAAACACTTAAGGCAATTTATAACTAAAACAAAAGCCTTTTAAACTTGAACTTCAGCATAAAATGGCAAAGATAAAATGAAATAATGCAATTTACTTACTCACATGGATATTCTACTAGTCGAATGATCACATGCAATATCAATAACCACTTTCATAATGATGGAATGCATAATGCCAGACTATCATAACCACATAGCCAAGGCCTCGTGCCAAGACTACAAATAAGATTTTGCCAAGGCCTTGTGCCAAGACACTAGTTTGTCTCATGAGACCTACCGATGCATCGAGGAGCTATAGAGGGCTCCACCCGTCACTTATTAAGTCCAATGCATTCCTCATATGAATAGGTTTAAGCATAAAATAAACATTCGTATTAAAACTAGCATACGAAATGTCAATACTTTAAGCACAAACCATGAATGGTATAAAAATAGAACATCCACAGTCAAATATAACTCATTTGATACAATATGGAATATTGTATTGTATCACATTAACCTCAATCATGAATAATGAAGGATGTTGACATAGATGAAAATAATCATCAAAACTATTTGAGAGAAATATCCCCCTTTTCATGAAAACACTTACAAGTCACACTATTTGTCAAGAAGCCATTTAAAAATAGATTTTTGAATCAAAGTGTCCCATACCACTTTGAAACCTTTTAAAAGGATTTGTAATTTCTAAACTTTAATGTCCATATAAATAAATCCTTAAAACCATTTTTAAAACATGGACATTAATGAGAAAGATTTAGATGAATAAGTCTTTAAAACATTTAAAAATGGTATTTCAGTTAGATATTCTAACCAAAAGAGACACTTGAATGAAAATAATTGAGGTAATAAAAAAATTGTAATATCATGAGAATAAAGGGAATTCATGATATACTATGTCAAAGTACATTATATACACCACATAAAAGTGATTTGGTGTATATCAACAAAGAAGTCTCAATGGATTGTAAGTTGAGATGAAATCTCTCATAAAGGCCATATCCTTAGGTTAAGGATAAATCAACAACATAATTATGTGTGAAAAATATAAATACACTAAATATGATTGGATATTCAGTGTAAAACAATCAAAGTATATTCACACATATTCCTGTAAAAACAACACCAACGAATTGGATGTTTAACTCAACAAATGGTGAAAGAGTTAAAATTACTCTTATCAAATTCATATCAATGACTTGAGAATTTTCAATGGAGTGATTATGTGTATCAAAAGTATATACACAGGAAGGGGAGTGGAAATTATGACATAATCAAATGAATAGTGATTCCACACATAATCTTGGGGTAATATAATCAATGAAATATGCGTAAAGCCAAATGAGTGGAAATTGAAATCTCAAATTCCCTTATTGATTAGGTAACTTAAGAAACAAACACCCATTAAAGAAAGATCATACCATGATGATGTAAATACCCATAAAATAAAGTATATTACACAATTAATACAATCATGGGTAGTACACATACACCACATGCAATAATTAAGTGGTGATCAATGGAAATTCTCACGGAATTAAAAGTGAGACAAGAAACCCCTTACCACGTTAATCAACTGAGTCGCATGGCCAAAAGTTAATAACCACCAAATGATTTATAGAATAACAAGAATATAAAGTGAATCATGATAATATATATCAAATGGAAGTACACAATACACCACTTTCAATAATTTAGTAGCGAACAATGGAAATCTCACGGAATTGAAAGTGAGATAAGAGAATCCCTTACATTGTACTTTTTCCTTGGTCGATGGTAGGTTTACCTCCTGTATAATGGTGAAATAATTGTTATTGAATAATAAAAGAATCATTTACTTTAATATGATATCATATATGATCTTTTATCATTGATTTGTTAATAATATCTTAGAATTATCGTCATTTCGGGTGTTAACGGGTTCATTTTACTTTATATTCTTTGTTATGTGAGACATATTCGTTATTAATGGGATGTATATTATTCATATCCAGAATGGTATCAAGTTATTAAACATCATTTTTAAATCATAAAATGATAATTATACTTGAATGGATAAGATGGAGAATGAATCTCATCGCGTTCGTGGAGACGGTAGTCCGTACGTACGCACGAGCGACAATATCATTCTTTTGATATTAAAATAATATATAAATGAATGGTATATCATATATACAGAATCATTAACATGTTATATTTATTATTTACATGAGTTACACATCATTATTATACCCATCCAAATAATATTATATTGAATAACAATTACACCACGACGTGGAGACGGTAAGACGTACGTACGCACGTATGGTGACATGTTATTCAAAGGGTGGATAGAATACTGAATATGGTTGTACCATACTTATAATAACATCACAATATATGTGAGATACTGGAGTTATTATTTTAGAATGGTAAGAACAAAGGAAGAAGAAGTGGAAGAAGAAATGAACTTAGAAAAGGGTGGTGAAATCATTACCTCTTCTTCGGGTTCTTCCTTTTGATTTGATCAAAAGGGCTCCTTAGGTTGGCTTTATGATCAAACTAAGGCCTATAGGTTGTAGTTAGGGATGTTTGGAGATTATTTGGGCAGAGTTTGGCCGATCCAAAAGGCTTTTATGGTGTGAATAAATGAGAAGGAGGAGTTTTCTTTTATAAGAGGGGTGAATGGCACCTTTGGAAAAGCTAAAAATATTAATTTATAATAAATTCATATTCGGTTTCCAATGGCTCCAAAGTTGATTATTCAAAGGCTAAGGTGGGGATAGGTCGAAAACCACTCAACCAATAGAATTTAGACAGGTTTGGGTACTTATATTAACCTTATCTTTAAGTATTAACTCTAAGTTAATTAGTTTCACTTTTACAATGTCTCTTTGTATTTTTATATAATATGGTTAATAAACTTACTATATACATCCAAGCGACCCAAAAGTGGTACATTAATGATGAACCTATCCTGATATAAGTCTTTTGGCCGAACCTTAGATTTTTAGGAATTTAATATCAATTAATAATATAATATTTGTTTTAAGAACTCTTTTATGTCAATTTTGACACTATTCAATTGTTGATTTTTGTGAAACTCATAACAGATTGATTACTTCGAAAAAAGTCAATTAAATCAATCCTAATATATCATATTATCCTAGAAAATTAGTTTAATTCATTAAAAGTTTCATATTATATTTTTTTGGGTATTTATAATATCAATTATTTTAATTTTTCACTATTATAGTAATTACTGCATCATCATTGTGTCATAAATAAAATAAATTATTTAATGTCTAAAAATTATAAATAAAATATCATCATGTAGGAAATCTTTTTAGATTTCTAATGAATATTTATAATCGAAAATCCAACATGTATAACCCTATGTAAAAATTGTTCTTCTAAAAGATGTAAACTTATTCCATTTTTATTTTTATTTTAACTTTATTAATATAATGTGTCCCTACCACATACAAGTGGCTCCAAGGGGTCCCCAAATTGACCCAAGGATACCCATGGTCGGGTATGTGTCCACCAATAAGGTTATGACACGTTTTAGGGTAATTTTGTATTATTATAATATTATTTTTTTAACCCTTATTTACCGGATTTACCCTTTAACCATGGTAAATAAAATATTTACCACAGTAACTATTCAAAATGTCTAAAAATAAAAGTTACCTATTTACACAATTTGAACATCCTGATTCCAAATATGGAATCCATTTTCCTAAATTCAAAACACAGAAGTGGCAGAAATTAATTTAAAATTAATTCCCGATGTCAAAACAAAAAGCGTGTTTTTAAGAGATAATAACTATCAAAAGATTGACACTTGTTTATGTTCGGTTTAATTGTAAAATTATGTCCAATGACCAAAATTATATTAAATGGTAAAAATATATTCTAAATATACTTTAAAACCACTCAAATTCATAATTTATCACTATTAATTATTTTGATTAAAAAAGTTGTTTTTAATTAAAATTTAGTAATTTTCACTATTCATCAAAATATGAAAGTTATCCCAAAAGTACCAAAATTTCACCTTAGGCTAAATTCGATATTCTGAATCCAAAAATGAAGTCCATTTTAAAATATAAAATATACATAATTTCAAAATTTAGGTATTACTATCCATAACGGTTAGTTTGATCGGTTGTGGTGTGTGTTAAAACTCGAAGTTGCGTACAACACACGCTACTGTTTTATTCAAAGGAAAGCGTACCGTGTAAGCTTGGGATGTTTCATTTTAAATTTTTTGATGTCCCCATTTAGTCAAAAAGTTTGAAATAATTTATTTAAAAAGGGTTCACTATTAAAAGTTGGTAAAACTACAATACTGAAGATGAATTTGTTCTTACATTATGTCTAAGAAACTCATAATATGGATTCTAAAATTATAAGGATTATATAAAGTTTAAAATTTAGTTAATACTATTCATAACCTTTTTTGAACGGTTTTTTTGGTGAGTCATGGTCCGCTTGAACTCGGTGTTGTGTGTAGTGCATGTTATTGAATTATTTTGAAGAAATAACACACTATGAAAGCTTGGGGTGTTACAATAAATACATGGGAAATAAATAGTTCACCTTTTTTGGATTATGCGATTCTATCGAAGTTGATTATTTTTCTTTCAATGTGAAAGATCCCTCTTCAATAATTACAATTTAGAGAAAAGATGAGTTTATAGAAGAATTTTAGTAAAGGATGACACTCTACATGATGATTAAGTATATTTCCGGATAAGTTTAGTCTTGTTATAAATAATATTATTCAACTCTATCAATTGTATCTTGATGAAAAAATGTTATAATCCATCTTTTATAATAAGACATTTGACGAACAACAAATTTATGTTATTGTGGTGGTTAACATTTAGTGATAAAATTCTGTATCACTCTCTATTAAGGCCTTCGGGCCACCTCAAGGCCTTCGGGCCACCTTACGTGTAGATGCAAACCAGATGACCTACGAGGAACAAGCTCTACAAGTAGGAGCATGTTCTGTATCAATCTCTATTAATATATAAAAGTTAGTTTCTATTCCATATCCATGTTTTCATTGAATCCTAGTATTTTCTATCTCTGGTAACCTTTTTACTTTTCTACCTATATTTTAATGTGATAGTTTTATTGACTATTCTTACGATGTGGGACATTCAATGATGTTTCTGAGACCAATTTAAAAATTGCAAGAATGTAATATTGAAAAGGGGGGATGGATGTAACATTTCTAGTAAATGAAGAACATGAAATTTTAATATTTATTAATATTTTTGAATTAAATTTAAATTTTACCTTTAAATGTATGTTATGATTCGATGACATACCCAATATGAAACAATGGATTTTGGTGAAATCTTACGTTGCACATAATTTTGAGTCATACTGAAAAATAATAATATAATATTATTAATTTAACTGGTAGTTAATGCCTAGATGTTGTAATGGAGGTAATGAACCTAACTAACTAAAATATGATTATAAATTTTTTATAAATTTTTTTTCAATTATCCAGTAAATGTTTTGGGATTAAAATATTAATGAATCCAATTTTATGATGGAATACTCTAATATTCTGTAAAAGATCGATTTACTACCTTTTGATTGTAAAACCTCATTAAATATAGTTTTGTTCATATTTATATGTCATATTTGGCAAAATAAAACACTTCTATATATTCTGGACATCAAAATTTACTTTGGGTAAAGTTGTGGTATTTTTATGATAAAGATCATTTTTTTGATGAATTGTGAAAAATATTGTATTTTAATTCAAATGTGTCATTTAATATAATATATTTATATTGTAATAGTATCTTTATAATTTCTTTTAAAGTGTAATTATAATATATATTTACCTTTTCATCCAATTTTTGTCATTGTAATTAATTTCACTTTGAAATTAGTCATAAACAAGTATCAATCTTGTGATAGTTATTATTTCCTAAAAACACTATTTTTTTGACAACTGGAATTAATATTAAATTAATTAATGTGGCTTCTATGTTGTGAATTTGGAAAAATATACATCATTTTTTAATTCATAATATCAAATATATCATAGGGTGAATTTTTGGTTTTTTTCTGAAAAACTTCAAATTTTGATGAATAGTGAAAACACTTAGTAGTAGTAAAAAAAACGAATTTTTCATTTAAAAGAAATTTTACTGTTTCTGTGAATTTAATTTAAAAAATCAGAAATACATTGTTATTATTATTGTGTAAAATGCGGTTCATTATGATTAAAATAATTTTTGGTGAAAAGTAGCTTTTAACTATTATTTACCGCGGTTAACGGTTAATAGGGTAATTCAAGGTAAAAAATATCATAAAAATACATAATTACCTTAACACCTGTTTTAACCATATTTGATGAGTCATGGCCGACCATGGGTATCTTTTTTTTATTTTGGGACCCCATGGAGCCACTTAAGAGAGATAATAACACTTTAGATTAATTAATTTAATGTAAAGGTAAAAATGACACAAACAAATATCGTTTATTAAATTAATTATTAGAAGGGGTTATATAAGATATATTTTCGACTATAAATATTCATTATAAATCTAAAAATATTTCCTAAATTATTGTGTATTTTTATAATTTTTATACATCAAATAAATTAAAATACATTGACACAATAATGATGGAGTATTTACCTCATTAATAAATGATATAAATAAATAAGATTATAAATAATAAAATAACATACAAACCATTTCCAATTATTATTGAATGTTTTTATTTTGACCGTGAGTCATGTTATCTTTTAGATTAATTATTTTTGGACTTTTATAAACTTAATATCATTATATAACAAATTAATTTTTTCACACTTTCTTAAAGAGCCCCTCCTCCCCCTTATAAAAGGACACAATTTCTAATTAATTCCTCAAACCTCTAATTCATTTTGGATCATCCATCATCTACCAAATTAAGCTCCATAAATATCAATCCTCCTCCTATAAGCCTTACCTTATGCAGAAGGCTCTTTAATAAGTCCTTTTGTTTCAAACCAAACGATGTTACCCAAATTAAAGGTAATTGTTCCTCTTAACTTCTTTTCTTTTATATTACATCTCCAACCAATAAAATATTTTTTATTAATTTCCTTTATAACAACACTAGTAACATTAATATACATGTATTTGGTTTTGAGAAGGATTTTAATTACACCTAAACACACCTCCATATAATGGGTGAAGAATATACCGTTTCATTGGATGGAAAACTAACGCCTCATGAAACGATGATTGTTCGATTATCTCCTACCACCTCTCATGGTGGACATTAAGATGGAACTTTATATATATATGATATATATTATTTTTATATTTTCCTTATTCTTCTATGTTTTACATTTATATCCTACTTTTATGGTTTCCATAATGGGTAAACGTGATATTTTAATTTGAGGACGTGCGAACTACAACCCCCTCAAAGTGATAAGACCTGTTAATTCCATATGTGGGATGTATAAAGGATATAGTTAATGATATAATAAATGATATTATATGGGAATTATAATATAATTATGTGTCATTATGTTTTAATTCCATTAAAATATTAAATTGAAACGAAGGTAGCGTTCAAACATACGTACGGCTTACCGTCTCCATGAACAGTGCATTTCATTTCTTATCTCCAAAATGTTTTATACTGTTATAAATACATATATATATACTGGATATATCATTTAAATTATATGTAAATCATTAAAATCATAATGTACAAAAATTTACTATTAACCACATGGATAACATGTAATTAAAATGTGTTCATTTTTTACTCAAGTACCAAATATCGACCAACTGAGCATTATTAACTTAAATGATAGAATAATGTTTATAACATGGAATTAAGTGATATAAAAACAATAATAAACATGAAAAATCTTCTTATGGAAGAATAAATTAACTTTAGTTTATTATTTAGAAATAAAAAAGAATAAATGAGTCAAGCCAGACACGAGTTAAGGGATTTTCTTATAACACTTTTAATTCTCTTAGAATTCCATTGTTCGCCAATTATTCATTGAATATTTTGAATTTTTTACTACCTTATATTATATATTATCATTATTCTCATTATATTAATGGTTTTATATGATTAATTTGGTGGTTATTAACTGTTTTTCATACGAATTAGTTGATTACAGTGTGGTAAAGGGTTTCATCTCCCTTTTTATTCCCATGAGATTCATGATATATTTGCCTCTATTTAATTTTGTGTGGTGTATATACTGCACATGATTTAAATATTTTTGTAATATACTTTAATTTATGAGTATATACATCTTCATTGAATGATCTGTCTTTCATGTGTCATATGTTTTGTAAGATACCAAATCTGTAAGGGAACCATTCACCCTCCTGTTTTTAAAAGACTTATTTCTATTATGTCTTTTATATTGCATATTATTATGTTGTAATATGTTCTAATATATCCTTATCGATGTAAATTTTATGTCCAAGTGATAAAATTCCCTTTTTATCTCATCAACTCATTTTATGATTTTTAATGTGACGTCGTTAGGATATCGAATTTTTGCACGAAAACTTCTTAACCCATTTGGAATTGTTTGGTTTAAACTTGTACTTTTTGAATATATCATCCTATGAATACGTGTTAATGGACTATAACTGTTTTACACTTAATAACCACATATATTTGGTGTATATATATTTTTCACACAAAATCATGTGATTTATTTATCATTAATTTAAGGATACAGTCTTTATAAGGGATTTAATCTCAATTTACATTTTCATTGAGACATCATTATTGTTATGAACCAATTCACTTTAATATGGTGTATATTATATCCATTTTCATATAATATCATTAATCCCTTTATTCTCATGATATTAAAAAATTCAGATGAAATGTTATTCCTTGATTATTTGTATTCAAGAGTCTCCAATTTTGTTAAAAACCTTTAACTAAAATATTATTATAAATGTTTTAATGATTTATTATTCTAAATCGTTATCATTAATGTACATGTTATAAAAATGTTTTTGAGTATTTATTTATTTTGAAATTAATTTTTTAAAGTTATAATTCCACTAAAATCTTTAATGTGGTATGAGACACTTTGATTAAAAAATCTCATTTTAAATGGTTTATAAAAATGGACTGATTATTTCAATATCATGAAATTAGAAATTGTGATTTCAAATGAAATGTTATTAGTGAAATGTTTATATATTAAATATTTTATGTGTTATGATGGTACCTGGACATTTTACGATTTCTTACGTGATAAACCATATGACGTGTGGTTATGTTATAACCTCCAATACATTGGGTATGGAAGTCAGTCGTATCGATATTCCATTTAGTGATGTGTGTGGAAGTCGACCGTACGGTTATTCCACTTAAAAATGTTTATGTCCCACGTTACATTTATATGTTATGAGTTCTTTATATGGGTTTTATGGTAATCATTTGGTTACAAAAGGGTAAGTAATGATTTTCTATTCAGTGAAGAGTGTGTAGTACATATTAAAGGTGAAAAGTAATAATTATGATAATGTATTCATGGTTTACTTGTTGTTTTGAAAAACTAACAGTTTTCCTTCATTGTGTCTCTATTACTGATATTTTTGTGCTCATCCCACGTTTTTGAAATGTTTTTCAGAGGACTTAAAGTGGAATAGGGTCAAGTATGGGATTAAGGAAATGTCATGGTGTCTAAAACATGGAACTAGACATGACTCTTTTTTTCAAGAGTTTTTATTTTATTGATACTAAGTAGAAGTGTCTAGCTTGTAATTTTTGAAATATAATGTAATATTTATGAACTAATTCTCAAAAAATCTTAACCTAAAAAGAACCTCAATTTTAATTATTCATTTAATCCAATATTATGTAATGTTTCTGGTCGGGTCCTTACACAACAACATAAATTTTTTTAAATGTCGTTTAATATGATTATAAATAACCATATTTAGCAGAAAGGTACTATAGATTTTCTTTGTACCACACTAAAAATATGTAGATAAATTTTAGGATATATTGTTATGACCCTTAATGAAACATTATATATTAATATAAATTTTTATAAATTCAATTCATTAAATTCGTAAAGTTGTTTTTGATTCATTATTTTGAGAGATAGGTCATAAATATTAAAAAAGAAATACCACATATTAAACTGTGTACACTTCTACTTAGTATCCATTTTCCCACAATAAAACATCTAAAATGAAACGTGTTTTCTATTCATAACATATCTTCAAATATTTGATCATGAACTCGTAATTTTCCCCACTCAACCATAAATCAATTAAAACCCCATTTTAATAAATGGGTTGACATAAAAAATATAATTACTGGACATAAATAAGTATATATCAATTAGTTCAGTGAATAAAATCAAAACCATCAAATATTATAAAATAATACCTTTATCATAAATGCACATCATTTTTTCCCAAATGGATAATTATTTAACTTTTTTAATAATTATATGTCAATGGAAGCTAATTTTAATGAATATAAAATTAATGTATCTTACATGGGACATAATAACCATATAATCCTTCCAAAACCCCCTTTAAATTTTATAGACTATATTGATAACATAAAATATAATTCTCCAATTATCGAATTCATTGTGGCACTATATTGGCACACCCATCTAATAAGATTTAATAGGATCAAAATATCTGTGTAGGTGAACCCATCCTATACGATATATCATTATCATCAATTATCTATAATTGGGCTTAAACATTCATAATAAATATACAATGACCATATCTTTTATTAAACCATAGAAAAAAAATATTAAAATCATTTGAAAAAAATTCATGTATCTAAATGCATATTTCCATTATACAAAGAAATTCAAAACCAAGATAATATGAAAATTTAAGGAACTATTTTTTCAATTATATAAGAAATATGGTCAAGTAATATTAATAGAAAATAATGGTTATGCTGTTAGGAATATTAATTGCCTCTGTATAAGTAAAATAAAATATTCTTTTTTTTATTCACAAAGAAACCCAATTAATTCCATTAATTTTTTAATTTATAAAAACATTGACATAAATTAAAAATTTAAAAATAATTTACAAATAAAATCATTTCTGTAAATATGAAAAATAATTCATTAAAATAATATGGATAGTAAAGAAAAATACATTTTTAAGATAAACATTAAAAGAGGATTTCAAAAAAAATCCCATATCAATAGTTTAAATTTTCACATGGGTTATTTAACATCATAAATAATAAAATTATGCTAATATTCATATTACATAATAACCATGTTAATGTTCATTATTTATTTCACATTTTATTCTATTTAATATATTATTATATATTTAATCAAATTTCTATCAGGTGATTTCATGATATTCATCTTATAAGATAGAAATGACTTCATTATGTTGATAATTTTCAAAGAGGTAATTATTCCATCATTCCCAAAATTAAAATAACGAAATAAATTTTTTAACAATAATTATAATAGTAATAACATTATTTAAATACATTTAATAAAAATGAACTACGTTTTAATCATCTAGATGGTATGTCTTATGTACACATGATAATTTTTTTATCAAATTACTATTATGGAAATGCTAATAATGGTTTTGTAATTAGAAATTTATCATAATATTTTAAATATATTATTTTTTATTTAACTAAAAATATATATATCATAAATTTGTTCTGAAGATGATAAACAAAACACATCGATTCGTTGAGGTAGTAGTATAGTTGCATGCATGAATGATGTTATGATTTTTTAATAAATGTATAGTTAATAAATTATGTAAGATATTATATTATAATAATGATGAATATTTCATGAATAATATATATATATATATATGTGTGTGTCTTATCATTAATTATATACATTCTTGATAGATAGTGATGGAAAATTAATTACATCAGTTCACGAGGCGGTATTCATCCATACACATGATGAAACAATTTCATTTCCCATTTAATGAAAGAAGAGATGGATATTATTTGTGAAATTAATACAATAAAACCTATGTATATTTAATATATTTATTTTTTTATATATTCAAGTTTTAAAATTATTTGATGTATGTTGAAGAAGAAATAAAAATGAAATGGTAAATTAAAAAATGATAACTCTTATTTGGAAAATCTAATTTTCATTACAACATAAGACAACTACGGAATTTATTATTATAAAATAATCCCTTATAATATATTTAATGATGTTTGGAAGGTCTTCAGGTAGACATTTTCTAAAATAATATATCTATGTGTGATGTTAAGTGAATACGGGGCCACATTATATAAGAAAGGGTGGGGGCGCTCATGGAGTATCTCAGAAAAGTTAAATTCATATAAATTTTTATTAAATAAATGATGGTTAAAAATGGTTTATTGATTGTATAGGATGATTAATGGTCAAAATTCCCATATACAATATAAGTTACTCAAGTGTAAATTTTTTTATTAACCTTATTTTTTTGGTTTTAACATATCATTTACTACATTCACTCTTACTAGGAAAATAATTTTTTTTAAATTATGAGGGTTATAATAGTTACTATATTTGGAAAATATAAGTACCTAGACTTTTATGGTATATAATATGTTTTATTCCACAATAATAAACTTTTTACATTCCCCATGGTCATTTCAGTTTTTAGTTTTATAGAATTATTACATAATTTATACATTACAACAGAAATTAATATTAATACACATTTTTTATAAATCATTTATATTTCATGGAAATATATTCAGAACATTTATTATGGCTTATTTTTTTTTCTGTTTCCAATCATTAAACTCAATGAACAACATTTTAAAACCTTATATGATAACAATAAGCTCAGTAAAGTGAATAAAAATGTAAATTAATTGTATGTCTATAAATATTTAAACACATTTGAAATAATTTACATAAAGACATACTTATCACACTTATATTATCATATACATACATTTTAAAAAGAAGAGATTCCTATAAACCATAGAAAACATAAATAAAATAACAAAGGAAACCAAGGGAATTACATACATAATATAGTAACCATTGAGGTTAAAATATGATTTTTAACCCTAATGGATAACTAAAAATTTAACTCTTAAGGATATATTTTGATGTATCCCTATTGGGAACTTCATTGTGTGACCCTCTATGTTACCCATGGAATAACCATTATGGTCAACTTCCAATATAAACATACCAAATTCATTTGTGGGTGATATAGGTCCCAAAATTCATCATATATTTTTTTTCAAGAAATAGAAAATAATCATCAAACATAAATACATTATTCATAAAAACCATCCTGTAGAATTTTTTAAAAATAGGAATTTAAAAGAAGGGTTTTAAAGAAATTTATTTAACTCAGGTTATTCTTACATAAAATGTGTTCAAAACATTGATATAATGGTTTCATGATTTTTATTAATTTATTAATGAACTGTATTAATATTTATAATGCATTATATGATATTTTTATAACATATTTCTACCAATTTATTGATAATATTTTGTTAATATCCTTATTTTTAGTGCATTTTTTCGTGGTTTTCATGGATAGTTTATTATAGATCATCATGTCGAATGAATGAAAAACAATACAAGTGGAATGAAATTGGGTTTATATGTTCCCAAAATATTAAATAATACCATATATCATTTTTCATTCTAATATTAGGATGATTCATTAGATAAAACATTATTGATAAATGTTTTTTTCATTTTTGGAGAGTTTCTCAGATCTGAGAAAATTGTTTCATTTTATTTAATGTTATGTAAATAAATTTCTTCCATAGTGTTAAAAAATCATATAATATATATATTAAAATATGTTTCTTCAATAATAATTATTTTATTACTTTCATTGATGGTGGTAATGGAAATTGAAATTATGACGTCCATGAAGGTGGTGAATCCACATGTCACGAACGATGCATTCATTTTCAAGAATAAGTGGAGAATTTGGGATGCTTGATTTTAGATATTTAATTAACACCATAATAATAAAATATATTTAAGATACTGAAGCTATAATTTTACATTTAAATTATATTTTAGGAGATAAGATGAAAATAAATGAAATTTAAAAGAAAAAAAATGAAATAAGATTTTACTTCTTGAACATCATTTCATTGAGAACCTCCTTAAAGAACATGGTTTTTTCCATTTGGTGAGACTGTATAGTCATGGATGTGTGGAGGAGTATTTGGAACGATGTTTTGTATCAATTTAATGAGTTAATATCTTTAACGTGTGGGGAGATTATGTGGTGAGGGGTGGTATTAATAGTGGGGGAGAGGGGTCTTTTCTCACTATTTACTCCTGAGTTTTATATTTCAGCTCATTAATATGAATAGTTTGAGAATTGTGACTAAATATATAAAAATAAAGAATAATATTTTATTATTATGGTTATTAAATTTGGAAGGACTCATGTAGTAGTAAATTTATCTTCGAATTTATATATACCATAATAGTAACATTTCACTATTCAAAAAAATCAAGTATTTTCGAATAAAACAAAAAATTAATCCATATATTTTTTCAATATGTAGAATTAAAAAATTAACTCCATATTTTGAAAATTATTTTCTATGTATTATAAGTTTCATTTTTAATTTAACTCATCATTTATTTGAAAAAAAACTAATTTTTCTATTATAACCTATTTTATGACCATTTGAAAAATCAATTAAGTACTCATAAATTATATTATAACCATAAAACAACACAATATTAATTTATTAATATATTTTATAAAAATTTATTTTCTTTTAAATTATTATATTAATTATTAATTATTAATTAATTATGCATTTTTCACAAAAATACCACCACATTACCATTTCCAAAAAACTTATTTACTTATCGTTGATATAAGTATATCATATTTTTACATATTATATACATAAATTTTATTTATACTTTCATATGTGAGGGTACAATTAAATTTATTTATTCTATAATTATTATAAACACCACTAATTTCATTATACATTTATAATTTATTTTGTTATTTTATTCTAGAATAAAATGAATTTTTTTTATTCGTACATGGGTTGTCAAAATAACCCCACAATCTAAAAATTCAGTCCAAATAATTTCAATTTATTTATTCAAAAAATGTGAATACATTTTCCTTGTGGAATTTTAGTATTCTCAAGTTTCTTCTACAACCATGTGATTTCTATAAGAAACCATAACCTGGTGAATTAAAATATTCAATTATGGTTTATCTATAAAATAAAGTATTTGAACAATATTTTACTCATATAAAAGACTATATTCTAGAAAAAATAAATCATTGTATAAAAACGAGATGAATTTGTTACATTATTTATTAACATTGAAACATGAAAATCATTGTGTACCTGAAACAATATAAGAGTCAATGCTACTATAAAGTTAACTAGTCAATAATTTTCTTGAATTTTATAAATCCAATGATCCACATATATATATTTTCTTTCTTAAAAAAATCCCTTACACATTTCTAATTATAGATGGAAAATAAATCAGGATCACCTATATCGAATGAAAAGGATTTACACCTATTATTATCATAGCTAGTCCTTCTACACCATGCTTCCCTCATATGTGGCAAGATAATCTTCACAATCATCCACTTCATTAGCTTATTATAGTCCCATCAATAGCTTTTTACTGATATCATCACAAAATGTTAGAGTATGAAACTTATTTCTATATAATGCCTCAAATGGTTCCATTTATATAGTGTAATGAATACTATTAATATATGAAATTTTAACAAAATAAATATGATGATCCTAATAGCCATGACAATACATTGAACAAACTCTGATATTAACAAAAAATGTATTAATTGTTTTCTAATTATATCCATTAAATTGATGATGAAATGTTGTTCTAAAATTAAATTATATTCTCAATGACATCTGGTGGCCTTTCAAAAAGATAAAAGTGAATTAGGGATCCTAGTTAGGCACAATGGAGAGGCTAACACCATGTCACCAATTAATATCTTTATGGTATAGTGGATAAATTTGATCCAAATAAATAATATATCCAATAGAGAGAAAATATGTATATTTACTCTATTAATCAACAACAACACAAATTACATTGTTACCTTAAGAAATATTAATATTCCCCACCAAAAAATAAAGGGATAAATATTTTAATTTCCACTTCAGCATGGGAAAAGGCTCAAGCATCACATATGGTAGTTTTATCTTTTTATTAACATGTTCAGAAGTCAAACGATTCATTTAAAATTAGTAATAACTCTTTTCATTATACCTCACCATTAATAATCTTAAATCTCTCTATACAAAATAGTTGTAAAAAAATCAGTTGATAATAGAGAACTATGGGATTCACATACATATTCATTCTTCCATTTGGTAGCATATGGCATTCATAATCTTTTCTCAAATCTCTAAATACAATATTGATTAATATTAAATTATAGAAACATGCCTTCCTAAAATAATTATACATTTTTCAATGAGTCATTATCTTCCTTATATAATTTATTAATTCTTTCTAAGAGTGAAAACTATACTGAAACCTTAATAAAAGTAGAGTAATTTCTTATACTAAAATCATCTAAGACAAAATTTATCAAATCATAAACCAAGGGTCATGTTCCAAATTTAAAATGGTTAATGGTGCATGTTGTTTTCCTCTCATGTCATATAATATATTTATTTTCTTTTCCATGATGGTAGTTAATCATGAAATGGTATTCCATTAATGGTTACATCCATCATATATGAGTCATATTCCTTTAATTCTTAGTAAATATTAAAATAAAACATTTATGGTCCGTATATATTGAAAATTTGGATCATTATAAATGATTAATCCCAATTTTCATATAAAAACCAATGATGCTAATTTGAAATCATATGTGTGATAATTTAACTTATGGGGATTTAGATGAATTTCACCATAATAAATTTACAAATCATTATACAAAAAAACAGAATGAATTTCATTCAATGATGAATCACTATATATAACAAAATTTAAATTTCTTGATAGAAGGGATGAATATGGATAACTCAACAATATTCTTTTCAGTTCTTGAAAAAAAACATCATAGTCTTCTTTCAAAATGAATCTAACCCCTTATCATACTAAGATAGTTAGTGGTCAAGATAATATTTAATTTTTTTAATAATACATCCATAATACCCATCTAATCCAAAAAACTATAAATCATAGTATCTTTTTAATTCCATTTTTATTCATCAACCACTTTTTTGGAGGGCTATAATATTACTCCATCATAATATTAAATTTTCCAATGAAACTATATATTCTAACAAAAATCTTCATTTTATAAATATCCCACACAACATTATTTATTTTAGAGTTTTAGGTAAAATTGTTAAATGTTTTTTAGGATCTTCATAAAAAATTTTAAATGATTGAATATCATCAATAAAACCACCGAACAATTATTAAAATATTCAAAAATTAATCTATTCATAAAATCAATATATATAGTTGGATAATATTTTAAGTAACATGACATAACAGAAAACACATAATGCCCATATATAGATCGATGTGATATTTTCGGAATGTCATCCTCTTTCCCCTTCACCTGATGGTACCAATATCTCATGGTAGTCAAAAAAATATAGAGTTCCCTAGATCTAATCAAAATGTCATTGGTATGATCTAATAGATAAATATTCTAAATATTAATGTTATTTAAAGAAAAATAATCAATTCAAAGTCTCATAGATCTTTCTTTACATTTATCAAATAAAACAAGAGCATCCCAAGGTGATGTCCTTTGAAGAATGTAGTCTTTATCTGGAAAATTGGAACCACCTTGTAAATACATAATGTTCTTCTAGATCCATTTGATAACGGGTTCTTGAAAAATTCTTAGCCTCAATGTACTAATTCATAGGAAAATTAAAATTTCAGACCATGTATAACACTGGGAACCCAATTAGGAAAAATATCGATCAATTCATTTACCCCAATCAAAAAATTAATCAGAATAGTTCCCTTATTTTCAATAATATGTGTGAGATACAATAATTTCTACATATTAATAATTTCTCAGTTTTCAGATAAATTTCAATGATATGTGTTAATTATTTAATGAAAAATGAAACACATATTAAAAAACATCAATATCTTTACAATCAATAATAATATGATAACAAAAATCATATCAATACCATGAATATCATGAATCAATACTATCAAAAAAACTACATTGTATTGAAGTAATTTCCTTCCAAATATAACAGTAATATCATTATTATAATTCAAATTTTCTATAATATATCCCCTAATATTATAACCATATGTTCATGTTTCATTTATTGAGGTGAAATTTACAATTTACCAAAAAATTTCAAAAAAAAATAACTATGTGGACCTCATATAAAAAACATATGCAAATTCTCATTAAAAAACAATGTACCTGTTACAAATTCAATGGATAGCCTCACATATATGAATTTTTTAGATGAGAATTTCATTGAATTCAGTGGCTTATAATCTAGTTGGTTTCCATCATTTTGATATTTCATTTGGAAGGTATTTTCATAATGCCACATCTCATGACACTTAATTCACTCAATGGGTTTCTTATCTAAATTACATATATCATCATAATGAACATTATCATTGTAGTATTAGAACATATTTCCTAACCTACCACATAAAAACCACTTTTATTATTTTTATAGAATTCCCAAGAGTTATTTTTAACTCACATTTCACAAATAGGAAATTATATTTTCTTACATTCATATTTTCTTGGTTGATTCATACCCATTGATTTCCACCTAGACAATATAATATAATTGTTGAAAAAGTATATGTGATCAGAAAAAATGTAGTTTCTACCCTTTGAGCACATCGATAATTTTTCTCATAAATTTTTAATTCAAGAGATTCCAATTGCCTTCAATATCATAGCTCCATTGCTGAGTAAAAATGAGCTATTTTTCTATCGATATCCTGAATATGATTTAGAGAATACCATTATAATTTGTTAAATTTTTCTTCATACATTCCCACTGAATCCATATCCATTTAATTTAATTCTATGAATTTATTTTCCATCATATGTTGAACCACCATATGAAAATATTTCTCAAGTAACATATTTTATAATAAATTCAACTCAAAGGACTCAACATTATCTATATCCCTGATATTCATGAACATTAAAAGATATTGGTTACATTCACCTTTAAAATAATAATTAAGAATACTATATTTTAATTTATTTTAACACCCAATGAAATTGAATATCATTCCAAGGGATTTAACCCACCCTTAATCCACCACTTGTTTATAATATCAACTGAAATCCGTAGGGTGTTCCTTATAAAATGTTCCACTATCATCATGTTTTTTTATTGTATCATTCTTTTTTCACTTACATGGATTTAACCGCTATTTATAGTGTATATAAATAGTTGCATTTCATCCAAAAACTACATAGTTCCAATTACCATGATTTTAGATTTCATATTTGGGAAAATATCATCCTCGCGTTGCACTACTTCAGCTTCCCTATTTCTACTATGAAATAACATTCTAAACAAACATATCATATATTATGAACCATGAAAATCATTAAATTCTTTATGATTTCAATATAAATATAAGGTAAAATCAATTTATGGTATTATATTAATATCAACATAACCCTTAATGTTACCTAAACCATGATATAAAACCAACTATAAGAACCCTACCTTTAATTTTCCAAAATCATGTTAATTCAAAAAGAATACATTCATTATAATCACAATTACTATTTTATTTCAAAGTAATAGTGAATTAAGAAGTAATTAATTATTAAAAACCCAGAACAATATTATTTGGTGTCTTCTAAAATAGTATCCACATATTCTATAATACAACTGTTTTTAATAAAACATGAAATATTCCCCAGAAAAAGCGTGACAACACTCTGCTTGTCTTCTTTTTTTCTTCTACCAATCCAAAAAAATGGTGAAAAACATTTTGAAAACATTGGATGTGAAAAATAATCTTATAAATATATATAAAAAGGAATGTGATATTTATTCCATGAATACTTATATACATATAAAAACATTTACATAATTACATACTTATCACCCATAATGTATATTATACATACTTTGTTAAAACAATAGACTACCATATAAAATAAAAAATCTAAATAAAAACATAAGAGTAAGATATGAAATTACAAAATTAACTTTGAAACCATAGAGGTTTAAATGTTATTTTTAACCCTCATGGAATGATTAAAATGTAACTGTCATGGATACCATATTATGTAACCCTCACGACTATATTATTTTGTAACCATCACAGTTATACTTGGAATAACCATTATGGTGAACTTCTAAAATTGAAATTCCCAATGCATTGGAAGGATATATAGGTTTCTCCAAACATCATAAACAATTCCAAATAACCAGAACATAATCCTAAAACATGAATTCATTAATAATAAAAACATTCCATTAGAATGTTTTATAAAATGAAATTAAAAATATGTGTTTAAAAGAAAATCCTCTTACCTCAGGTTCATCATAATTAAATAGTGTGAAAACCTACTTTCTAATGTTTTAATGGTGTCATTAATATGTTAATGAATTATAATAAAATTTATAATACCATCTATGATATTTTTATTAAATATTTACGCCAATTTATTAATAATATTTTGTTATGTTCCTTATTTTAGTTGCATCTAGGTCATGTTTTCCATGGTTGGTTCAATAAGGATGTCAATGAAAAATGGAAGAATAATACCAAAAGTGGATTGAAATGGTATAAATATGATTATCGAATTTTAAATAATTCCACATTTTTTTCTGATATGAGGATGATTCATTATATAAACCATTATTGATAAATTATTTGTTCATTTTTTGAGGAGTTTTATAACCATCAGAAACTAGTTTCATTTTATTTAATTTCAAGTATGTAAATTTGTTCAAAAATCTTAAAATGTTATGATATAAAAAATAAAATAGTTTTTCCACAATAGTATTTTTTAACATTTTTGATGTCAATAATAGAAAATTATAATATGACATGCCTGATGATGGTGAATCAATACGTTGGAGATGATGATTTCATTTTCTATAATAATAAGAAAATATTGTAGTGTTTAAGATGGATATTACATTAATATAATAAAATTATAGTATATTTAATATATTGGAGTTATCCTTATAATTTTATTATGGATTTTTCAAGATAATACAAAAAAAAATTAAAAAAAAAATTAAAGATGATTTTATCTCTTGATATTTGTCTCATTGAAAACATCCTAAAGGTTATTTTTATGTATTTTTGTGATACCAATAGGTATAGGAAGTGGGTAAGAGTCTTGGAAAGGTAATTGGGTTGCAATTAAACAAGATAATATGGTTTTATTCATGTCGATAATAGGTGGTGAGGGGCAGTATTTATAATTGAGGAGAGGTGTGTTTTAACAATATTTTATTCATTAATTTAATATTTTTTTTCTCAAAACTAGAAGTATATTTAAGATTATATATAAATATATTCATTTAATAATTATTACATATATATTATGGTGAATAAATCATCAATTAGTAAAGAAATATTAAATTTAACATTAATTGTATGTATACCATAAATTGTCGTATTTTACTATTCAATAAAAATTCATGTAATTTAGAAAAAATTAAAAATATACTATAACAATTATTTTACATCTAGAATTTAAAAACAATCAACATTTTCTGATTTTTTTTAAAAAAATGATATAATTTATTTTTTATTAAAATCATCATTTCATCAAAGGATACTAATCATAATTATACAAATGATTTTTTGACCCTTTTGAAAAAATAAATAATGCCTAAAAAATAATTATTATAATCATAAGAGAAAAAATTATTTAATTAAGAATCTATTATATGAAAATATAATTAATTATTTTTAAATATAATATATATTAAATTCTAAATAATCATTTATGTTTCACAAAAATACCAAAACATAATTCTTCAATTTCATAACATATATTTACAAATTATATTATATTAGTATACCATATTTTCACGTATATGATATAAAAATGTAATTTATATGTTCATAGGTATGGAAAAAAATTCTTTTTTTTATATATTCCATAAATATTTTAATTACCACTTATTTCATTATACATTTATAATAAATTTAACTATATAATTCCACAAAAAAATAATTATTTTATAAGTACCTGTGTTGTAATAAAAAAGATCATAATTATAACATTGTTTTTAGTATTAATCATAAAATAGTTTCCTATCCAAATAAAATATTTTACATTTTTTTTATTATTTAATAGAAAATAAATCATTATAATACATCATTAATGTCAAATATAAGAACTATAGATTACCTTAATATTATGAAAATCAATGTGGATATAAATTAATGATAAATATTTTAATACGCAAATATCAATTCATGTTAATCTATGTAAGTTTTTTATGACAATAATTAACAAAAGATATATTATTATTATTACCATTTATTTTATTTCTCCATTAATTAAATATTTAGTACGTCAACGTTGTGTAAATTTATAAGGTATTTATATTTTCAATAAAAATTATAAATAATTTAGCATGATGACTATAAATCATTTATATTTTTAAATAAAATATATAATAGAAAATATATTATGTTTAACACTTTGGAAAATATATTATCTTTCTTAAAATCAAGATATGGTATTTTTAATTTTTTATTAAATAATATATTATCAAGGTTATTATCACATCTAAATGGATAAAATGAAAATATAAATGAATAATGGATGATTATTTATTAAGTTGACTCATAAAATAAATATTATGCACATTTTAGGTTCACCTTATAATCCTTATCATTTTATTAATGAATTTAATTACACGATTTACCAATTACCATGGTTCTAAAAATTACTATGGTTAAAATTAATATTCACCAAAAATAAACATGAAATATATAGAAATACTGGAAAAATAATTCGATATATGGAAGTAAATTTTCAAAATTAAAAAATAATTGGCGAAGAATGAAATTTATACTTAAATAAAAATGATGTGTAAAAATTATTTTATAAAAATGTTCTTTTAATGTAAAAATGTTATTATACTAAATTCAAATATATAATCTATTCAATGATCATAATTGGATTATTATAAATAAATTTTAAAAAATTATTTTTAATATTAATCCAAAATTTATTTTTTCTTTGTAAATACCAGAAATGAAAACGAAATTTTCAATAAAATTTTTGAATTTTTCTTTATCCCGTAATCTATTAGTATTTTCAGAAAATTTAAAAACATTAATTATTTTATAATATGGACATATTTAATTAAAAATGAAATATATTTTTTCAATTAAATTAATTAATATATTTAGTATTTAAATGCCATAATCAATAAAACAAATAAAAAACCCATTTTTAATTAAAACTTATTTTGGTAGAATAAAATGAATTTACCAAAAAATAATTATTTATTAAATTTTTTTTTATTAAATTGTAATTAATTTGGGACAATATAAATTTCATAATTTTGTTAATATTATTCAGTGATAATAAATTTTTGGTAATGTTATATAAGTCATATTTATATACTAACATTTCAAACTTCTTTTAGGAAATGCTTTCTTATATCTTATAATCTATTTGACACACTCATTCCTTTTAAAATATTATGATATTACTTAATTAAAAAATTTATAAAATTTCATCCTTGTAATTTCAACTTGTTCATGTTAAGTGGGGTTCAAATTTTAAAAATAACTTTTATGAAATCCAATATTATAAAAAAAATCAAAATAATATTCCTCTTAAAAAGAGAGAAAGGGAATACATGTGTCACGTAGAATAAATATTATATTGTTTCTAAACATGATAAAATTTGTGTAAGGTGATAACATGGATATATAAGAAAAACCTAACCTCCTAGGATAGAAAAAGAGTGATATAGAACCTTGTTATTTTAATGTTAACCATTAAAAATTTTAAATATGTGGTGTGACAAAAGACCATTGATTTATCACTAATAAATGTAAACCATTAATGTTTTTGTTTCCAAAAAAAAATCATAATGTTGTTGAATTATTTTAATACCATTAAAATTAAAATAAGGATATATACTTTCCATTTAGTAATATATTCTTCTTTTAGTCAATATCCACCAGAAACTCATCTTTTACTCCAAGTGATTTCTCTTCATGATGAATCATTGATTATTAAAATATTATAGAAAAATTATCAACACATGGTTAACAATACATTTAACCATTATTTATACACTAACCAAAGAAAAAATATTTAAAATAATATAAGATAATTTACCAAATTCATACACCATCATATGAAGAAAACCCATCAGTTTCAAAAATTAAATAGAACTAAAAAATGCATATCATAGACCAGTCAATAAATAAATATCCTAATAATTTCCAAAATTATTCTACAATTACTTTACATAAAACGATTCAAATGGATTTTATCCGACATTCTTCAATGATTTATTTAACATATATCTATAAATAACTTATATTAATCTTAATCTATCATACACAATTGTAATTGACTAGTATCATAATCTCCAAGATATGATAATAAATTATTTAAATGACTTGAATCACAATAAATATACATTAATATCACATATTACTATACATAATATTTCAACCAATATTCCTAAATTAAAATCCCATAATATTTTTTTGAACTTAATTATATAGGTTATAAAAAATACTAAACTTCTTCAAAAATAAATTAATCACATATGCACAAAATTATTTTTCAATACAATTGACTATTACATGATAAAAATTATGTCTCAAAAAATAAATATAACAAGTATTTATTAGATCGATTAAATAATAAAAAATAATTTCATACCAAACTAGACATAAAGTAAGCAAGTGGTATGAATTGAAATATTGTATCCCTTTGATTGTGTTTTCAATCTATATGTCCACACTGGATATGTGGGTTGTATCCTAACATATATCTTTTATTTTTTTTTTAAGAATCTAATATGATTCTTAAATTATGTTTCGAAATATGATTCATTTAATCAGGGGTCATATAAACCCTAATGGTTATGAATACATATAAACACATGCCCAAAAAATGAAAAAAAATATTTATTCCTCAATACAAATCACATGTTAAACATAATGGGTAAATATACCTCAAAAATAAATGTATCCCAATGTAATTCCGTAAAATAAAACATAATAATTTTACCCTTTCTTTTAATAATCATCAAATCATAATATTTTAATCTATATACATAGACATATCAGTCATTCGACATTCTTTATTATCATGTGATAATGATTTTATATCTTATTCCTTCATGCATCATTCCTTCAGAAAATATTAATCATTCTCTAAGATTGTAAAATATAAAAAAGATAGGAAATTCTATAATCCATAACATCCACTTGTCAAATTCATTTTCAAACAAATTACAAATCCTTTAATTATGCATTACTAAAAAATTGACGTGTATAATATTTTATAGTCCATTCTTGATGTTTCCCCATTGTAAATTATTTAGAGAATGATCATTATAATGGTATATATAAAATTTAACTGATCCATCAGTATGAACTTATTTCTGCTTCATAGATTTAATCAATCACTTACAATTTTCCTTGTAATATTATAACATTATGACCACATTCACCACTTATAAAAAAAATTTAGTTCATTTAATACAATTTCCTGGGTTCAAATTTCCAAATTCAATTAACATATGCTATTCAATATTTTTTACTCTCAAATATTTATAACCCGAGAATCTAGTGATTTTTAGATCTCTATTTTTTAATCGGAAACTCACTTAGGTTTATGTTGTTAATCATATCTCCAAACCATAATCTTCATATTTATTATAAGAGTAGAAAAACCAATATAAACATGGATTTGGGGTGCGAAAAAAACATTTTAGGGTGGTATAAAATGGTGGAGACCGTGTTGATCTCCCTAATCAAACTCACCCCTTCCAGTTCAATTTGGAGAATACTATGAAAATAAGAAACATTATAACCTTGATTATCCACCATCAAGGATGAAATGTAATCCAAAACATTTTTACCTTCTTTTAATATTTGATAAATCTGTATATTATTGAAGCTGATTTAACTCCAACATTTTCTAATAATGTAAGCATTCGACCAAGGGGTATACATTGTGACATTCATGTAGTCGTGCATGATAATTGAATAAATTCCAATATGAGAAATATATATATTTCTCTAATCACACAACATGACCCCGTAATCATTGGATCAACTTTAGCTTTAATGGAACAACCTCTCCCATAAAAATAATAAAATTCATGAAATATTCTTCCACACCCATCACGCACAACACCACCACAACAAATAAAAAATTCAACATAAGATCCATCAAAATTCATCTTAAGACCCATGTTAATCAGACACCAAATTTACTAATTCTGTTTCCTTATATGATCTAGAAAATGCAAGACTAGACAACACACCGGTACAATCCCCATGAATGGAGCATCATATCAAATTTTAGAATACCGAACCAAGTCTAAAAGATGATGTTCAGTATAGATAACAAGAGATCATTTTGAGAATTTTACAACCACAAAATTTATTTATTACCTTCTTAGTAAACGCACCAACACCCTACACTAAGGTTCAATGATCTAGCTATTTTTTCATAACCCACATTATTCAAACCATGTAACTACCTTTCACAAAATTAGATTCCTGTAAGGAATGGATCTGAAATATTAGTGAAATATCCAAAAAAACTCCACACAACTAAGCCCCAATCAATCTAAAAAAACAAGGGGATAGAGCCCTCCTCCTTCTTAATACGAATACAGTGTCATTTAGAAACCATGAATATTACCCTCTTTTTCACATTCTCATCTATAGGAATATCATGATTTATAATTCTCCATAATAGTAAATTAAATTTAGGGGGGATTTTATTACACCATACTATATCATTCCAAGAATCATGCGGAGCATGGGAAAAAATATTTTGAAACTCATTAAAAGTAATCATAACAGTCCCTGAAGTAGTAATCATATCTCTTAACATCTAGTTATGAATATTCAAAATATATATCAGTATTTCTCTTATACAATTAGGTATCTCATTTAGAAAATGAACTGATTTTACTTCATATCTACTATTGCATTGGTTATTACTAAATATATCCATTAATTGTGAAAAATTATACATTGTGATTGTAACAACTAAATCATAATAACCCAACTTATAAATATGATAAACATTGTATTATCAATAAAAATTATATCCTAAATAACTATAATTATACCAATCATGAAATCCTTTATATTTATATTGTAATTAAATGTTATCTTAAAATAGAATCATAGTATCTATAGCTATCTATGCATTTAACTGATACCAACAATATAGAAATATCCTTATGCATTATATATTATAATGAATCCAAACTATAATTTAATTATTTATATTTGAAAATATCATTGTAGGTTTATATTTTTAGAGGGTTACGCAACAAATCTTACATAAAAATCCCAAAAATACTCAGTGCAAACAGTTACTCTGTATCAATTTTAACACTAAAATATATTTTTAATGGAAATATATTGACATTTCATGAAATATATTCTCAAATTTGATCTTTAACACATACATAGAAAAATTACATATTAAATACCTTCGATAAAAAAATTAAAATATTGGTTAAAATCATATTAATGGTAATAAATATAACAAATATTTTATTCGAATTAAAAAACATTAAAAAATGGAAATTATTTTATTAAAATTACTTTTTCCTGAAGTGGGGGATACATTTTCATAATAAATCTCATTGTATTAAATTTTTAAATAAAACATTTTCCATGAAAATACATTAGAAAGAATATAAACGCTAGGTTAGTTCCATGTATCATCATCATCATAAAACAATAAAACCTATATAAAAATTATAAATAATATGTGGTTTGCATTCTATAAATTCTTTATAAAATATAATCCTAACCCTATGCATTATAGAGCTACCATGGTCCACCCGTCATATAATCTATAAAAATATCACCCAATGCAATCTTAGTAATCCCATTTTACATGATATATCAGGATCACATGATTTATGTTAAAAGGATAAAACCTTTATAATGAATATCCAAGAACCAAATAATTCATAAATACCATTAACTATTGTTTCATACTCATGTAAAAATTCCATCAGATATAAAAATATTCATTTCTACTAAAAACAATTTTCAATACCATCATTTCTTGAAAACAAAAATTGAATATTCATTGAATAAAAAATGAATGTTTGTATATGTATCTGAACATTAAATAATGGATACATTTTTGGGTAAACTTAATGCCATAATATAATTTCAAAATGAATATTTTGTTTTTCTATTATAATTAAATTTTTAAAATTCGGTAAAAAATAACATTTTGAAATCATATAAATGAATATTAAATGTGAAATAAAATTACATTATAAATTATTGACATTCTATATGAAAACAAAAATGAAATTATGAATTATGGATATTGAAGAAAAATATTGTTTAAATAAAATGTTAAAAAAGATGATTTATTAAATGAATGTCCCATACCATGTGTCCTCCTAATGCAATGCTTTATTTATCATCCTAAAATAAAAACCATACATTTATTATATAGATTATAAAGAATTATTGGTTCATTATTCCACTACTTAAATTAATAAAAATTTATATATAATCATTTATGAAATCAAATATATGTCGAACAATTTGTTTTCATTCGAATCATAATTCTGAAATGGACTCGGTAGACTGACTATGGTCAATGAAATAATTATAACATAATTTCATGAATAAAAAAGATGACATAATTTGCATTTTCATAAAAAATATATTTTTATTCTATTTATGAATTATTCTGATGCATAATTATATGAGATCAAATAATGGAAGCAGAAAGTTATACATACATATATGTAAAAGTGATATATTTCAATGACCATTATGGAATGAAAATGATAAATATTTTTTATTTCAAGAAGGATCACCAAATTAAAAAAATATTATTTATATAATAATAATTATATATATCATCCATGTCATGACTGACATTCACCATGATATGAGAAGGGACAAGAGATTGCCAGACCCTACCTTCATCAAGTAGATTGAGAGATAATGACCCCTGAGACCCGCCTTCAATAGGTCCCGGAGTGGCGACTATAACCAAGGGTATATAATCACACACAAGATGGAAGGAATTTAAATTTTTATTTGATAGGATCGATAGATAAGACCGTAAATCCCAAAAACACCAAACGATGAAGTAAAAGTAAAGCCAAATAAAAAGATCCGCATATGCTTTTTTCAAAAGTAAAAGCCACAAGGTACAAGGAGACATCAAAGGTAAAGTACCAATGAAGGAAAAGCAAAAACTGCAACTTTCCCAACATCTGAGCTAGTACGGCCATGCACGGTTCCTGATGTCCTCTTGGAATACTGAAAGCAGTTTTATATATGAATGGAGAGCATATAGGTATACTCAGTATGGAAAACAAAAGAATCTCGTGCACAAGTTTGGAAGCATTCTAATGCCCCGTGGAAAAAGAGATGACCAAAGAGCCTAACAAGGAAAACTATCCACCCAACTCTCACCAAGGAACACTACCAAAATAATGTGATTCGAGTAATGTATTATAATAGCACATTGATATTTGGGTACCTCGCGCCACATTCTCACTGGTTATTGAAGACATATTATACAACAAACAAATCCTTCCATTCTCACTGCTGTCCCACTACCACACACCGCCGGAACACACATGGGTCGTAGCCACACATCCCACCAGCAAAAACCTAGGCCACAACCACCATGCGTAACCACACCCGCAAAAACCTGGTCAAGAAAAACTATTGCTACGCTCGAAGACACATGGGCCTCATCCTGAAGACTGTTGGGAAACAACCTTCCCATGCAAACCTGGGCCAACAACCACAACTACCTTGCCCGAAGAATCCTGGGAAATAATGGACCTCAGGTCGTCACATCCCGCCCAAAGAGTCATGGGATATTTGGGAAAGGGAGTTGAAATAGAGCTAATAACAATCCACTTAAGGAAGTGTTGGGAAAAACATCGTCCCCCATGAAATGGGGGTGTTCGGCACAAAGTTATCAACTAGGGTGGGGCGCGAGTAAGAAACCTAATAACTGTAATTATATGTTTAGGTATCAAGCAATCATCCCAACCTAGGGTTTCCAAATCCATCCTAAGAACAAAGACCATTGTTACTAATCATTCATAAAAGAAAGGCACATCACTCATGGCCCGGACACAACTCATTCCCAATACCAATTCCCCATTTAAACCATCCCTGTTTTCATGTTCAAGTGATCCCATTTAGGTGAATTATGCACTACTAGGCAACTAACCGGAATAAGCACAAGCCAATGTAAAAGAAACAACCAAACAATAACTTAATATTTCACAAATGGTTCTCTTGTGAAGTCACCACAACAAATTGATCAGTGCGATCCCTCAATGTACATGATCAAAATTGATCCTTGAGATATTGCCCCACACAACATTAGAATCAAAACCAACAATTGTACCACAACAAATGATCCCATCTTCATCCACGTCACCCCATAAGCATCGACTATGACAACACACCTACTACCAAAACAGATTAGGGAATCTTCTGGGTTAAAGAACATTATTCATTAGTTTCTTTTTCTGTTGGTTAATCGTGGTGACCATACAAGTATTTATGTTCACTTTGTATCTATTTAACCAATTGGAGTTAGGTGATTAACCAATTTCCATGTTACAGTTATTTAATCATCACCGAAGACAAGGGTTCATTTCTATGAAAGGAAATTCCACCATAGTCCATGACTTTCAGTGAGAATAAGTGCATACAGTTCACAACATAATGCAATATAAAAGATTATAGCATAACATCAATCACCCCCACCCCTCATCCTTTAAAAGTCTGTTTAGTATATTTCTTAAGGTTCGGTTTCATCCTTTCTGACAGAAATAGTAGTTTACCCACCCCACATGATACACAATAAATAGAGGAGAAGGAAAATACCTACTTTTTTATCAAGGATCTAAGTTCTTGTGCATTCCCCAAGAACCAAGGATACACGACTTGTAGGGGAGGAACATCGGGGACTCTAAGGGTTAGGAGAAAGGCTCTGGTTAAGGCGCACCACTTTCCTCGGGAATTGAAACTCTAAATGCGTTGGGAAGAAAAGTAGATGAGCCAAATGGAAGAAGAAGAAAGAATCCATGTGCGATATAAAGATGAAATCTCATTGTTATGGGATATGGAAATTTGAACGGCTTTAATGTCGGATCGTGGTTCCCCATGCGGTTCGGCAGTTACGCACGATGGAACTTAATTTTCATTTAACAATTCATCTCAGAGGGGTGGTCCTAATGGCTATCCGTTAAATAGTTTTCATTAATAATTAGGAAACATGTAAGATGGGCAGATCTGGAAGGTACGGTGAAGGGTGTGAAACCAAGGAAAAACCACACGTTTTAGTAAGTTAAGGGTTTTCTTGACTCTTGGGGGATTTCTAGATATTATTTATGGACATTAAATAGATTTAAAGAGGGAATTAAATAATATTTTCATCAAAAGATACATTTTAGGAGTGGAAAAAAGTTGGAACTAGAAAAAGGGATGAAGATATGGAGGGGACACGGTGGCACCAACATGGTGTCACCCTCACTCTACCACTGTCACGGTGCCACCAACAACGGTGCAACCGTCGTGGTGCCACTGTGACCAGTGTGTGACTGTCACAGTGCCACCATAACTAGTGCCATCATCATGGTACAACCATTTTGGTGGATATGTGTTCTGGAAAAGTAATGGACGAGGTGGGTCCGATCCATTACATCTGATACCACTCCAACTATTCTATCCATCGAGAATAAAAACTAGACCCGATGAAAAAGGGGTTCCGAACAACCACCTAGAAAGATACCACTCAGGAGTGAACCTTATCAACATCTAGGAACACCTCTCCCTCGAGTCAACAAGCATCATTCGAAGGTCAAATTGTCCAGTCATATGGGTTAGAGATTTACTTCCTCCATGTCATCATGCTATCATATTTGTGTGGAACTAACTCGCCCACACAGGTTTAGTCGCATCCACCTTAATGTGTCTTGATTTGAGATCAGGTCCTCCCCTTCCAATAGTCAGGACCCTTCACACACCTCCACAGAATAAGGAAAACCACACATTCCATATTTAACAAAGTAAAGTATTCCATCAAAACAATTACAAGCAATACAGATTAAACTCAAAACAGCTCTCGGTTCTGGGCGCGCATCTACGTCTTCCATTCCCTGGTACATTCCATGAGCCCGTCATGCCTCTATAACACACTAACCAATGGAATGGTCCATCTATAGAGCACTTATACTTACAATACTCGAGTATCATAAGCATTTCCACAAACGTCACGTCGGCCTCGATGTCAATCTTTCCCCAGTACAGGACGTGTGAATCATTTTGAAGATATCGTTGAAGCAGTGAAACATGGATGATGTCATGTATTCTCAGTTGCAGTGGTGGTCATGATAGTTGATAAACCACTACTCCTACCCGCCACAACACTTCAAAGGGTCTGATGAACCTGGGAGAAAGCTTACTCTCCCTACATAACCTTCGTTGTCCACAGTGAGGGAAGACCGTCAAAAATACGTGGTCCCCGACCTCAAACTCCAAGGGTCTCCTCCTATTATCATCGTATGACTTCTTCTAGTTCTGATCTGCCTTCATACTCTTGTATGTAAGATGATTCTTCTCAATCGAGCTCTGCACAACCTCCGGGCTAAGAACACCTATTTCCCTAACCTCAGTCCAGCACACGGGTGAGAGACATGGCCTTCCGTAATATGCTTCGAACAGATCCATGCCAATGGCAGAATGATATCTATTATTGTAGGAAAACACTACCAGAGGCATGTTTCACACCCATAATCCCCTAAAATACAGAATACATACTTGTAGCATATCCTATAACTTCTGGATGGTGTGCTCTATCTGTCCATCTGTCTAGTGATGGAAAGAAGTGCAAAGATATAGCTGGGTTCAAAAATCATACTGAAATCCTCTCTAGATTAATGAGGTAAATAGTGCATCCCAATCTGAGACTATGGACCTCAGAACTCCATGAAACCACACCACCACATCCACGTACCTCTGTTCTAAGGAATCCACTTCTACAAACTCATTGATTTCCTGAAAGTGAGCCGATTTTGTCAACCGGTCCAACACTACCCAGATAGCGTCACATCCTCCTTGAACCTTGGGTAGCCCTGTGAAAAAATCCATTGATATGTAATCCCACTTCCACTAGGAGACTTCTAAATGCTGCAACAACCCGCCTAGAACACGGTGTCCAGCCTTCACGTACTGACACACTAGGCACCTGTCCATGAACTCTACCACCACCCTCTTTACCCCGGGCCACCATAACTGACACCTCAATCCCGGGTACTTTTTGGAAACTCCCGGGTGCACTATTAGTGGTGAGTTGTGGAACTAAACAAGAACCCTCTCGTGCATTGCCTCTGGAACAAACATCTTCCCTCAGAAAAGCATCTGATTCTGATCATCCTCCATCCAACCTTCTGGGGCATTGCCTTGGTTAGCAAGACAACACATCACTTCACTCTCTATGTCTCTCCACTAAGACTCCTCCACCTGCCATAGTAGAGAAGAATGCACTATCATATGATACAGGAAAACTCTAACACCATCCTTCCTCGCATCCAGGTGCATGGAATCCAACTCCTCCATCGCCTTCCAAGCATCTTCCCACTCTCGAACCACATCCTTCTACATCTTCCGGCTCAAGGCATCGGCCACCACATTCAATTATCCTGAGGTGTAGGAAATCTCGAAGCCGTGTTCCTGAAGGAACTCCATCCACCTTCGAATCCGCAAGTTCAGGTCCCGTTGGTAGAAGATATACTTCATACTTTTGTGATTTGTGAAGACCACGAAGAACTCCCCGATGTGTTAATGCCGCCACAAATTTAGTGAGAACATGACTGCCGCAAGCTCCAGATCGTGGGTGGCATAATTACGTTCATGGGAATGAACTGTATTGACCCATAAGAGATCACCCCTTGTCATTGCATCAATACACCCTTGAGGCCTTGTCTGGAAGCATAATAGAACACCTCATACGTTGACCCATATTCTGGAAACCTCAGCACTGGGGCACTTACCAACTTCTCCTTCACATTGCTAAAGGATACCAGGCACTATCCATTCCACACCAATGTCTAGTCCTACTTGTTCAGAGATTTCATAGGTGCAGCAACTCGGGAGAAGTTGGGTAAAAACCTCTGGTAGTAACCTGCCAGTCCAAGGAAACTACGAACCTCTGCCATGTTCTTGGAAACCGCCCAAGAAAAAACTGCCTCAACCATTGATGGGTCCATCACTATTCCCTGATCGGACACCACGTGCCAAAGTAAGTGCACTTCTCAGATCCATAACATTCACTTGGACAACTTCTCATAGAGTTAGTTCTATCAGATGATCTATAAAAACGTTTCCAGGTGCTCAGTGTAATCCCCCTCTGATCTTCAGTAGATCAGGATGTCATCAATAAACATGACTACAAACCAATCCAGGTATTCTTGGAAGACGGAGTTCATGATTCCCTTGAACACAGCTGGTGAATTTGTAATGCCAAATGACATGAACACAAACTCAAAGTTCCCATATCTTCACCTAAAAGCATTCATTGATATGTCACCCTCTTTCACACTAAACGGGTGATATCCTGACCGAAGGTCAATCTTAGAGAACCACCCTGCCCCTTTTAACTGGTCAAAAAAGTTTTCTATCCTTGGGAGAGGGTAACATTTCTTGATCATTACCCGGCTCAGTCTTCGTTAGTCTATGCACAGTCTGAGACTAGCACCTGCCTTCTTTGTAACTAATACTGGAGCACCCCATGGTGACTCACATGGTCGATCAAAACCCTCTTCATCAGATCATCAATCTGAATCTGCAACTCCCACAACTCAAAAGGCGCCCTCTGGTAGGGAGCCCTCGAAATCAAATGGGCACTAGGTCGTAAGTCTATCCCAAACTCAAAATCACGCCGAGTGGGTAAAGTCGCCACCTGCTCAGGGAAGACATCCATAAATTCACTGATGATCCCTGGAACATCCACCATCTCTACATCCACCGAATCAACTTATAGATAATCCAACAAGGAAATGAGGGTCTCCTCTCACCTGCTGAATTTCTGGCAACCCCACTTGCCGATGAATGTTACACGTCGGCTGCCCAAATCTATAAACATGACCCATCCATGGGAGTAGTCAATGATAGAACATTCAGAAAAAAACCCATTCAATTACTAGGATGACATTGTATGGATGTATTTACAAACATTAAAGATCTCTTCTCGACTGATGTGGCCCTTACATAAATCTGAATGCTCAGCAAACATAAAACAAGTCGGTCTGACCTCCGACTGGTGTACTCAACTCCAGGGGCACTAGAAGTCTCTCAACATCTAAACCAAAAGCGCGGGACAAACTGGGTGTAACAAAGGAGTGTGAAACTCCTGTATCGAAAAAGGCATGGGAAAGAGTATTGTACAAGCTGATCGTACCTCGAAAGACTTCCGGCCCTACTGGAACTGCTGCCTACGTGACGTGTAACTGTCCACGCCTAGCTCCCCTGCCCCTCGGCTTTCGGCCTCCCCCTCAACCACATAGTGGTCGACGTCCCAGAGGAGCACCTTGAGGTTGGCCCTCTCCTATAATGCCTTCCCTCGTTGGAGCGGGAGCTTGCTTCCCCTACTACTGCTACTGAAATGGCCTAGTTGGAAACTGTTGCTGCTGAGGTGGGGGTTGAACTTTCCCACCCCATCCGTACTGTCCTCTGTCCTGTCATTGATTTTATAGGTTAACATGTCTTCCGTAGATGAAGAATCCCATCCCTGGGCCTGAAAGGAAAGGGCAAGGGTTGGGAGATCAGAACAGGAACTGCTGAGGCCTGCTTCCTGCAAGTCGAAACATAGAGGGCCCTGATGCAGGAGGCCTGCTGCTGAAGGCCTTCCCCTGTGACGAGGCCAACTAGATTCCATCTCGTGATAAACCTCCCAACATCTACATCATTTATACTACTTCAACATTATTATGGACCTCTTAGTACGTTGTTAGGGTGAAGGAGTAGCATCATACTGAAGAGAAGTTTGGAGTGCCTCCTTCAAACATCTCGCCTGAGACTCCTCATCTAGAAAGAGGTCTGGAGCAAAGAAAAAGAGATTGTTGAACTTGATCCCTAACTCACTCACTGATATGCTTCCCTGCTAGAGGGAGAGTAGATACTACCTCTTCTCAGACTTCATCGTGGAAGAGAGGAATTCCACCTAGAACTCCCTCTCAAAGTTATCTCATGTCACCTCAGCCTCCATCTTCTCCCCAAGATAAAGAATCCACAACTGATGTACTGCTACCCGCATCTGGAATACTGCCCAAGGAACGTTGTACTCCACTTGAGCCTAGATAAAGCTGAATTATATCACCAGATCCTCTAACCATATATCTGTCTCCACGTTAGAGATGTTTCCCTCTAACTTCCTGAGGGATTTCCGCTAAAATGCATGAAGCGTCTTCGGCCACTGATAGTCCTCCTCCTCTTAGTTTTCCCTCTGTTGATCAGCCAAGTAAACCTCCTGGGGCTCGATCGGCCTCACTACTTTTGGTCATCTCCCAGGTGCCATAGCTGCAAGGTAATTAAGGACTTCCTAAGAACGATTAGTGTAGAATATTGATCTTAATTTTTCTTAGACTTCATATTGATTTTAAATCCACGAAATACCAATGAAACAGAATAACACAAGTCATTATGATGCGTGTACCTTCCCTAGGGTCTCTACCCCGCAACTAGTATAGCCTCACTTCGTCGTTCGGTAGGCCCCAATTCCTTGCATCGGATCACGTGGGGCCCAAATATCTCATGTACTAGCCAGTCTTCCCTGACCTATTTCACGGACCAAGATCACACCACACTGTTTCCCTACCATCCCATGCAATCCTCACTATGCCTAACCCCAAACTACATCCTATCACTCAACCTCCCTCCTCTGATACCATTCTGTCATGACACGCCTTCACCAAGATGAGAGAAGGGACATCAGATTGTCAGACCATTCCTTCTTCAAGTTGAAGGATTGATAATGACCCCCCATACCCACCTTCAAATGGTCCCGGAGTGGCGATTCGCACCAATGTTATAGAATCACACACAATATGGAAGGAATTAACCTTTTTATTTGATAGGATTGGTAGATAAGATAGTGAATCCCAACAACACAAAAAATTGAAGTAACAGTAAAGACAAATAAAGAGATCCCCATATGCATGTTACAAAATAATAGCCACAAGGTACAAGGAGACCACAAAGGTAAAGTACCAAAAAAAGAAATGTAGCAATCGCAACTGTCCCAACATCTGAGCTAGTATGGCTCAACATGGTCCCTGAAGACCTCATGGAAACCTGAATGTAGTAATATATACATAGGGTGATCATACAAGTATACTCAGTAGGGAAAACCAAATACTCTCGTGCACAAGTGGGGAGGAATTCAAATGCCCCGGGGAAAAAGAGATAACCAAAGCACCTAGCGAGGAAAACTATCCACCCAAGCCTCACCAAGGCACAATCCCCAAATATCATGAGTCAAGTAATGTGTAGTAATAGCACATTGATATTTGGTTACCCCGCCCCTCATTCCCAATTGTTATTGAAGACATCCTATGCATCAAACCAATCCCGCCATTATCACTACAGTCCCACTTACACACCACGCCCGCACACACCAGGGCTGCAACCACACATCCGACCTATAAACACTTGGACCACAACCACCATGCGTATCCATGCCCGCAAAAACATGGGCTAGAACAATTACTACCACGTCCAATGACACCTGGGCCTCATCTCGACGACTCTTAGGAATCATCCTACCCACACACACCTGGTCCAACCACCACATCTTCCCTATCTGAAGAATCTTGGGCTATAATGTACCTCAGGCTGTCAGAGCCTGCCCAATTAGTCTTGGGCTATTCGGGAAAGGGAGTAGAAAGGGAGATAATTACCAGTCACTCAGAGGAGTGTTGGGAAAAACACCCCCATGAAATGGGTGTGATCAGCACTAAGTGATCAATATGGGTGGGGTGAGAATAAGAAACATAAAAACTACAATTATATATATAGCTAACAAGAATCCATCACCACCTAGTGTTTCCAAATCCAACCTAAGCACAAACACCCTTGTTACTATTCATTCATAAAAAGAAGGAACAACACTCACGGCCAAGTCACAACTCATTCCCAAAAACAATTACCCATTTAAACCATTATTTTTTTCATGTTCATGTGATCCCATATAGTGGAATTCTTCACTATTGGGAAACTAAATAGCATAACCACAAGCCAATGAAAATGAAACAGCCAAACATCAATTTAAGCATTCACACCCGGGTCCCTTGTGAAGTCCCCACAACAAAGGGATCAGTGAGATCCCTCAAAGTACTGGAACCAAACAAAGCCCCAAGATATATCCCCACTGAGTTTCAGATTCAAAACCAACAATCGTGCCACAATAGAAGATTCCATCCTAATCCACATCACCCCATAAGCATCGAACTGGACAACACAACTAATACTAAAATAGAGTAGGGAAACCACTAGGTTCAAGCACATCATTCATTAGGTTCTTCTTTCTGTTGGATAACCAGGGTGACAACAAAAGGATTGATGATCACTGGGTATTCATTTAAACAACTAGGTTTAAGTGATTAACAATTTTCTGTGTTATAGTTATTTAATCATCACAGAACACAATGGTTCATTAGTGCACAAGGAAAGACCACCAACAACCATGATTTTCGGTGAGCATAATCCCATACAGTTCACAACATAATGAAATATAAAAGAGTACAATAGAACATCGATCACCCCCCTTCATCCTTTAGAATTATTTTAATTATCATTTTTAAGGATTGTTTTTATCCATTCCAAAAAAGTAGCTTACCCACCCCGCATGAAACACAATTAAGAGATGCGAAGGAAAATCCCTACCTTGTTGATCAAGGATCTAGGTTCTTCTCCACGCACCAAGAACTGGGGATGCTCGACTTCCAGGGGAGGAACGTCAGGGACTCCAAGGGTGAGCAGAAAGGCTCTGGCACAGACACAACACTTTCCTCATGAAGGGAAACTCTAAATGCAGAGGGAAGAAAAAGAGACAAGCCAAGAGGAAGAAGAAGAAGGAATCCCCGTGTGATATAAGGAAGGGATCCCGTTGTTATGGGATATAAAAATTTGAACTGCTTTAATGTCGGATTGTGGTTCCCCACACGGTTGGGTAGTTACGCACGATGGAATTTAATTTTAATTTAACAATTATCCTTGGAGGGTTGTTATAATGGATATGCATTAAACATTTTTCATTAATCATAAGGAAATGCGTAACAAGGGTGGATCTTGAAGGTATAGGTAATGTTGTGACACCGAAGAAAAACCACACGTTTTGGTAAGTTAACAGTTGCCCAACTCTTGGTATATTTGTAGATATTATTTATGGGTTTTAAATGGCCTGAAAGAGGTAATTAAATCATCTTTATGGAAAAAGATATGTTCCAGGAGTGGAAAAAGTCAGAACTGTAAAAAGGGACGAAGAAACAATGAGGACGGGCTGCCACCTTCACGGTGTCACCATCACGGTTCCACTGTAATGGTTCCATTGTGAATGGTGACACTGTCACGGTGCCACCCTGACCACTGTGCGATAGTCATTGTTCCACCATAACAGGTGCTACAGTCATAGTGCCACTGTGCCCGCTGTGCGACCATCACTGTGCCACCGTAACCGGTGCCACCATCATGGTTCTACGCCTTCGGTGGAGCCGTGTTATGGAAAAGTAATAGACTAGGTGGTTCCAGTCCATTACAATCCATATGATGTTGTGATGAAAAACAAATCAAATCTCATAATGGACGTTGTAGTCCACACATAAGCATGTACAATGTTATCATTATTCAGTAATTGATCATTTATAAAAGTAAATTATATATGGTGTATTAAGAATAATAAAATATTTATTAATATAATATATAAATATTAAATACATCATTATAACTAGTCTTCAAAAATGGTGATGGAACATGAATTATATCTATTTATGAAGTGGTAGTCCACTATATATATACAAATAATGGATTTTTTCCATTTAATGGGAGTTGAGAAGGATTTAGGTATTAAAATTTACGTAAATAATCTTTAGTTATTATTACATAATAAAATTTAAATAATATTTTGGGAGGTGGAAGAAGAAATAAAACATAAATGCTTGAGTAAAAAATGATCCCTTGTTTTTTGAAAATCTCGTTTTATTAACACCATAATACCACTAAGGCTAGTATTATACAATAAATAATAGCTACAGAACATGGTGTTGGATTCTAAAAAATTAATTATGATGATTTTGGATGATACAAAATATTTTTCATGGGTGATGTAAAGTGATGAAGAAGTAAGCTTTTATATTATAGGAGAGGGGCCCAAATAGAATTTTGGAAAATATTAGATTAATATAAATTTATATTCAATTAAAAATGGATAAAATGAGTTATTAGAAATATGGGATGAAAATGGGTCATAATACACTAATAAAATAAATGTTAGACTTTTTTTGAATTTTTTTTACACTTATCTTCATTTTTATACACATTTTAATCCCCTTTCACACTTGTGATGAAAATAGATTTTTTTACGCTTTTCTGGTTAAGATAGTAATTATAAATAAAAAAACCCACATATAGTATTTTTTTGATATATACATCCATATTATAATTCTTTTATTTTTCATTATTCAATTTTATCAGTTTAATATCATTTAATAAGATAATATTTTTTATAATATATTGTTAGTGTTAATTTTTAGAACAATTCAACACATCGATTCTAAAAACAAAAATGAAACTTATAAAATATGATAAAAATATATCACACATCTTTGAAATGACATTATAATGGTTAAAAATTATTTTTTATATTTATTACTTGATATTATATGATTGTTTTATATTATGAAAATCATATATGTGAATTTTCCATTAATTTAATATTTTGTGTGTTGTCGTTGTGTAATTTTTAAATATATATATTTATTCCCCAAAATTTTTAAATAAAATGAAATTATGAATATTACAAATTCAAATTTAATGAAATTAGAATAGAAAACAACGTCTAATAAATACTATATTGAAAATATTATTTTTATTAAAAATAAGAGTTTAAATTTTTAAACATTTCCATAAATAAATAATATTTTTCATATAATAATACCAAAATTGCAAAAATGGACATATAACCAAATATTTTTTTGTTTCAATGAAATTTAATACTAAAATAATATTATTTCAAGTTTTTGGGTCATTTTATAGTCCTTATCAATTTTAATTATAATTTTTTGATTTACTACTTACCATGGTAACAAAAACTACTTAGGTTACTATTCATATTGATAAAAAAATTGTGAACCACTAATTACCAAAATTGAATTATTTTTTCAAATATTAAAAATTTATATGTTACATAGGTTAATTTGAATTTAAATGGGATGAACAATATGAAGAATTATTTTTCCAAAAATAAAATTTTTAATATAATAGTGTTCTTATAATAAATTAATGAGTAAAATCCATTCAAAAAACCATAATTGTATTATTTGAATTCACATTGTTGTAATTAAATTTTATAAGTAATACATAATAAAATTTTATGTTGTATATACTTATAAGAAAAATAATATTAAAAATAAAAAATTCATTATTTTTTACTATTTATTGAAAATATATTGTTTTAAGAATATCATAAAAAAGATATTCTAAATAATATTATCATTATGAAATAAAAATGTGTATAAATTTCTATAAATTAAAATTTTAAAATTTTCCTAATTTATTTATATTATTTTTTCATGCTTATCGTAAGGCGTATAGAAACTAAATTGAGTTTTTATTAACGAATCATAGTGGATGTCCAAGGTAATCTCATGGGAAAATAAATTCATTCAATAAACTAGATTATTCTTAATAAACACATCTATTTTTACTTTTTTTAATGAAAAAATACAATTTTATGGTTTTAGGTTATGAATAAAAAATTTAATGAATTAAAATCACTATATTATCTAACATGATGATTCCTTAAAGATTGAGGGTCAGAAATAAATGTCCTGGTCCAAGGTTTTGGAAATTGGGTTTATTAACAATCTATTTGTTCTTTAAATTCAATTTTAATAACAGTTTTACAAAAATTCATTAATGAATTTCATTATATTTATTTTTGATGTGTGAAATGTTAACATGCATTTTTATCATTGAACCCCACCTCCTACAATAACAAAATAGGATATCAACTCTATCAAGAATTCAATTCCCAATACCCCAAGCTCAAAAATATTAAAATTCACTCATTCAATAAATCTTATCTTTACCATATAAAGTTATTTTCAAAGATGATATAGTGAAAAATACTAAATAAATAAACCGAATAGATTTGGAAGTAATGTCATGGGGAAAAACGATAACACCTAATTAATACTCCCAGAACCTCTACATATAGAATAAAAATTCATTGAATTTAGGTGAACTAATTAAGAACACTTTGAAACCTAATCGAGGGATAAACCTCGTTATAGTCACATTCCATTTAAAAATTAAAATAGATCATAAGGGAAAGACAGAGTAGAGAGATAATGATATTAGGGTTAGAAGAGAAATGGATAAGGACGAAAAAAATGAAAATATGAGAATTAAAAATATACGTATTCATTACATTGTAAAAGGGATTTAAAAAATGATTAAAAATATATATAAGCAGCAACACCCCTATAGTACAACACAATAAAAAATCATCATGAACTGGTTGATTAAGCTTTTTCCAATGATTTTATTTATTGGACTTCTAGATGCTTAGGTGGAATCAATCGAATCATAAATGGGAAAACAATTAATCTAGGGGTTACATGGAACATAAAAGTAGTTGTCCTTATTAACTTTGTTAAATTTAGCTTTTATGGTTGGTAAAAATGTTTTCTCATTCTCTATGCTTCACATGACATGTAAGGTGTGGAAAAAATCAATTGGTAGATTGGAGACATATTGAATGACATCAGGTTTGACATAATGAATGAAATACATGAGATGAATATGTGAGTTTTGAACACTGATTTATAATATTATATAGATAATTAATAGTGTATTGATGATGATAAATCTGAGTTTCCATAAGAATTAATCTAGTTCGAGCAAGAGATTTATTTTTTGAGTAATTAGTTGTAGCCTTGAATTATACATGGCTCTACTACCTATTCAGTCATAAATTAATTTTTTTGTGTTGTATACTACCACAAATTTCCATCATCAAACACAATTTGTTATTTTGTTTCATTTTCATAAATATTTTGTATCCCACTATACATTAAAATAATAAAAAAATATTAAAATTGATAATACATCAATACATAAGAAAAATTATATTATAAAATACATGAAAAATGTGGCTCTATGAATATAAACTCAAAATATTCAATCAGAACATTTCATGATTAAAAATTATTTTTTAAGAATAGGATGAATTTTTTAATAATTGATATATTATATATAAAATTCATTAATTAATACATTATAAATGAGTAGAGAAATTACTTATTTCGTAATGCAGTGAATAATATTCTTTCCAACAAATTCAATGTATAGTTTGTAATAGTCACACCGAACTATTAATATTTAATTGTTTATTAAATATATGTGTTCTATGTTATGTACAATAATAAACAATTTCATTCTAAATACATGGGATATTACATATATTAATGCTTGTAGTAGAAACATCTATGAATTTTTTAATTTTCTTGAATGTCATTGTAACTGAACAATATTTTGGTTCCAATTAATTGATTCTTTCATTGATTGAAAACATAACATGAAACACAAAACCAATAGAACAAATGACCAAAATGAACCATGACATATAAAAATTATTGTATTAATATATTCAATATAAAATAATAATGCTGTAATTGACTAAAATAATTATACATTAATGTTCATCATTCATTTAAAAATTTATTCCTCTTGAAGAACCATTTGATTTTATAATAATATTATCAAATTGAAATGTTTTAAAGTTAATATTTATATTTATTAACTAATATGTTAAAATTAAACTATTTATAATTTTTTAAAATATTATTAATAAAACATGAACAGTTAAATTTCATTTTTTTTAAAAAAATCCATATATTTGAAAAATCATTTAAAAATAAAATACATATAATTTATAAATTAAAATAGTTAAAATAAAAGTAATTCATGTATTTCTATTAAAAAAATTATCATTATATCAACTTTTGTAAATTTTCATTAAAATTTTATTTTTATTTAAAAATGACAGAATTAAATTTTTACCACGACTATAAAGTTTAATTTTTTTATAATTGTTAATGAAATACATATATTTTTTTAAATTTTTTTATCATATCAGAGTCATATTTAATAAAAAAAAATATTAATTTTACAAAAGTTAATATTGGTTATTGTAGATGGAAATTTCGAGTAAATTTAGCTATTTATAATTATCGAAATCTGAAATGGTAAATTCAATATGTAAATTATTTTGGAATGCAAAAAATCAGTATAAAATTTTGATTTGGAATATAATTTATACATTTGATTCATATTAAAATTTTAATTCCATTAACGAATAATCCAGAGTGCACAATTTAAAACACGTGAATTGAATTTAATTCATTTTAGTTATAAAATGTTTATTATGCAATAAAAAAATAAAAAAGTAAGAAAATATTGTTTGATAAATGAGTTAAATAATATCATGATATGTTATTCCTCATCTCTTCCCCTAAAGTAAGTTTTTTTAATTTCACCACTAATCCTGGAGGCAATAATGATTAAAATTCTAGAAAATAATGGTATTAGATCACCCACTTGAGATTCAATTTTACCCATGGAACAAATACATCATATTTATGATAGAGATCACCCATTATAAAATATGATTATAAAGTGATTATTTACTTCTTATGTCTATTACAATTCAAATCCATAATCAATCAGAAGTAATTTTTTTAATTTATGTAAATATATAATAATTTATATATCATAATATCCTTTTATAATGAAGTCGAATTGATGTTGGATCTTTGAGAAAAAATTAGAGTATGAGGAAGACCTTTCCTTATGAATCAATTATTTGTGAGGATTTTTGTTAAAAATTTGATGATCCATGATACCTTAAGACTATATATATTTTCTCCAAAACTTCTATTAATATTCTAAGATATAATAGAGTAATTGAATCCAAATAATAATATATATAAAAAAATTCACCATCATTATAAGAACTGTTATACCAATTTTATTGATTACACAGGATACCAAGATCACCTAAATGGTTTTGTGGTGATTCACATTGAGGATAATAGGAAATATATACATAAATATAAAATTTCATGGAATATTAGGGGGTTACGATTTTTTATTCTTTACCACATGATATCCATCAGGTTTTATAGACATATGAATCTACTGTTCACATGGAACTGACAGGCTGGTGTCCCCTACTAATGAGTCAATATTGCCTTCATTCCACATTCATCAAGTATAGAGTCATTAACATCCTATTATTTATTTCATGTTATCTTATAACATGATTCAATGTTAATAATACATAATAAATGTCATTTTTTTCCTTTAAAAAGATTAAAATTTCATATCTGAAATGACTTCAGTATTTATATTATAACCATTTTGACATGACTTAAATTAAATTACAGAACTCTAATAATCACAAAAATGATAATATTAGATATATAAGAGGGTTTATATCATGATTATATTATGAGTGGGGGTGGATAAACAGTCTCACCGTTATTAATGGTCCCATCAACATTACAAAAAAAATTCAAACCATATTTAAATCCACAGTGAATGATATAAAAATGTAATTCAACATTTTGGGGATTAATTATTTAACATTACTAAGATTTAGATAATTAAAACATTCCATTTTAATGAGTATTATAACTATGACAAAATCTAGTAACAAGCCCTATAAATTAACTTGTAAAATAATGTTCACGTATGTTTTAACATGGGAGTTAAAAAAATAAACCAATTTGTATAAATATATGATTTTATGAAACCATAACATATTCTTCATTAGGATAATCAAATATGAAAACATAGATAAAGAGGGTGGGGGCTATCTGGGGTGGGGGTTGTCCATGAGGGTGAGGGCTATCTAGGGTGTGTCAAGTTGTGGGGGTTTCAATTGGGTGGGGGTTTTTCTAGTGGTGGGGGAGGGTGGTCCAGTGGGGTGGGGGTGTCCAGGGTGTCCATGGGGGTGGGAGTGTGTCAAAGATGGTGGGAGGGTAGTCCAAGGGAGTTGGGGTTTGTCCAGTAGGGTGAGGGCCTGATTAGTGGGTGTCTAGGGTGTCGATGTGCCTGGGAGGGTGTCACGAAGGGTGGGAGGGTTGTCCAATGAGATGGCGGTGTTCAAAAGGGTGGGGGGGGGGGGGGGTTGTCGAGGGGTGTCAGGGGGGTGTGGGGTGGTTTCTATTAGGGTTGGTGGGTGGGGGATTCCAGGAGTGTGGGAGTTCTTTCCAGTGATTTGGGTGGGTGTCCAGGGTGTCTATGGGGGTGGGAGGGTGTCTAGGAGGGTGGGAGGGTTGTCCTGGTGAGTGGGTGCTATCTAGGAGGGTGGGGGAGGTCCAGGGCGTGTTCAAGGGTGTGTGTTTGGGGGGGGGGGGGTAGTGGTTGGGGGTTTCCAATGTTGTCAAAGGGCTGTCCAGTGGTGTGGGGGGTGTCTAGGGTGTTGATGGGGGTGGGAGGGTTGTCCAGGAGAGTGGGGGCTATCTATGAGAGTGGCGGGTGTCAAGGGGTTATCCAGGGGTATGGGGGGTGTCTAGTGGGAGTAGGGTGTCCAGGGGTGTGGGAGGGCTACCCAGTTGGATTGCGGTGTCTAGGGTGTCCATGGGGGGTGGGGGTGTCCAGAAGGGTGGGAAGACTCTCCCAGGGGTTGGGGTTGTTTAGGTGTGTGGGGGATGTCCAAGGGGTGGCCAAGGTTGTGGATGTGGGGGTGTCCTGTGGGGTGGTGTGGTTTATAGAGGTGTCGGATTGATGTCCATTGGGGTGGTGGTGTCTAGTGGGGTGGGGTGTCCAGGGTGTCTATGGGTGTGGGAGGATGTCCAGGAGGGTGGGAGGGCAGCTCAGGGGAGTGGGGGCTATTCAAGAGGGTGGGGTATGTCCACGGTTGTCTAGGGGTGTGAGGGTGTCCAAGGGGTGGTGGTTTCCAAGGGTGTGGGAGGGTTTTCTAGTGGTGTGGGGGGGGGGGGTTCTAGTGTGTCCATGGGGGTGAGATGGTGTCCAGGAGGGTGGGAGGGTTGTCCAAGGGAGTTGGGGGTTTTCTATTCGGGTGGGGACCTGTCCAGTGCGTGACCATGGGTGTGGGGTTGTCCAGGGGGGGCGGGGTGGGGTGGGGGTGGGTGGGCTTCCAAGGGTTTGGCAGAGCAGTCCAACGGGGGAGGGGTGTCCAGGGTGTCCATGTGGGTGGGAGGGTGTCCACGAGGTTGTGAGGGCTGTCCAAGGGGGTGGGGGTGTTCAAGATGGTGGGGGGAAGTCCAAGGGAGTTTCAAGGGGTTGTGGGGGGTGTCAAGTGGGGGGGGGGGGGGGGGGTTGGGGTGTGGGATTTATTTCTAGTGGGGTGGGTTAGTGTCCATGCTGTCTATAAGGGTGGGGGTGTTCAAGAGGGTGGTAGGGCTGTTCAGGGGTGTGGGGGATATCCAGGAGGGTGGGGGATGTGTAGGGTTGTCCAGCGGTGTGGGGGTGTCCTGGGGGTGGGGTTTCCAAGGTCGTGTGAGGGTTGTCCAGTGGTGTGGAGGGTTTCCAGGATTTCCATGGGGGGAGTGAGGGTGTCCAGGAGGGTGGGAGGGTTGTCCAAGGGAGTGGGGGTTTTCCATGAGTCTTTGGGTGACCAGGTGGTATCTAGGTGTCTAGGTGTATTCTAGTGGTGTGCGGGGGGGGGGGGGGGGGGGTGGGTCTATTGTGTCCATGGGGGTGGGGGTGCCAAGGAGAGTGGGAATACTCTCCTAGGGGGCTGTCTAAATGGGGGGGTTGTTCAGGGGGTGTCTAGGGGTGTGGGGGTGTCCAGTGGGGTGCAGTGGCTTCCAAGGGTGTGGGAGGGTTTTCCAGTGGGGTGGGGTATCTAGGGTGTCCATGGTGGTGGATGGGTGTCCAAGTGGGTGGGAGGGATATCCGGGGAGTGGGGCATGTCAAAGAGGGTGGGGTGTTGAGGGTTTTGGGAGGATTTTCTAATGGGTTAGGGTGTCTAGGTTGTCCATGGGGGTGGGAGGGTGACCACGAGGGTAGGAGGGCTGTCCAGGAGGGTGGGGGCTATCCAGGGATGTCATGGGGTGTGGGGATGTCCAGTGGGGTGGGGGGGTGTTCCAGGGGTGTGGGAGGGCTGTTCAGTGGGGTGGGTGTGCTCAGGTTGTCCATGTGGTTGTGAGGGTGTCAAGGAGGGATGGAGGGCTGTTCAGGGGAGTGGGGGACATTAAAGAGGGCATGGGTTTCCCAAGAGGTATCTAGGGGTGTGTGGGTGACTAGTTGGGTGGCCGGTTTTTGGGGTGTGGGAGGGTTTCCTAGTGGGGTGGGGGTGTCTAGGGTGTCCATGGGGGTGGAAGGGTGTCTAGGAGGGAGGAGGACTCTCCAAGGGACTAGGGATTGTCCAGGAGGGTGGGAGGGGTGTCCATGTGGTTTCTAGGTGTGTGGGAGGGGTGTCTTGTGGGGTGGAGGTTTACAATGATGTGGGATGGTTGTTTAGTGGGGTGGGGGTGCCCAGGGTGTCTATCGGGGTGGGAGGGTGTCCAGGATGGTGGAAGGGATGTCCAGGGGTGCAGACTGTCGAGGAGGGTGGTGGAGGGGGTCCAAGGGGTGTCCAAGGGGTGGGGGGGTCCAGGGTGCCCATGGGGGTGATACGGTGTCCATAAGGGATGGAGGGTGGTCTAGGTGGTGGTAACTATCCAAGATACAGTGTGGTATCCAGGGGGTGTCTATTGTTGTGTCTGTGGGGGGGGGGGGGTTAGGTGTGTGGGAGGGTTGTCTATTGGGACGGGTTGGGGGTGTCTGGGGTATCCAGGGGGGCAGGTGAGCAGGAGAGTGGGAGGGATATATAGTGGTGGGGGTTGTCCAGTAGGGTTGGGGGTTGTCCAGTTGTGCTGGGGGTTTCCAGTGGGGTTGGCATTTCTAGGGTTGTGGGAGGGCATTCCAGTGTTGTGGGGGTGGGGGGGGGGGTAGTCTGGGTTTGGTCGGTTTTTAGTCATTTTTAGGTGTTTTTCAGCAGGACATAGTTGTGGTTGAATGGTAATATTAAAAATAAAAAAAATAGTTTTTACATCGGTTATTTTAAAATAGACATAACAAATGCATGAGAATTGGTTAAAACAAAAATTATTTGAAAACCAACATAACAAATGCACTGGAATGGGTTTTTACATCAGTTATTTCATTATCGATGTAATAAATTGATTATAATGGTTTTTTTACGTCGATTATTTTATAAGCAACATACTATATATGTTTTTGAATCGTTTATTATTTAACCGAAGTGAAAAATACTTGGTCGAGTGGTTTATAATGATAGTTATGAAAATAACTGATGTGATAAACTATTCTTAGGTGAAGTTTATTATGTTTCATATTATATAAGATAAGTGAAAATGTATATACCACATTGGTTATTTAAAAACAAGCCTAATAAATCACGACTCAGGAGTGTTTTCCATGTCTCCTTTTGATGAACCTACATGAAAATGCTTCGGATTTTTGGTTTTTACATCAATTTTAAAATAACCTCATTAAAAAACAATGTTTATAATGTCTCCTGTAATAACGTCGGCCATTGGTCGATGTAAAAAATAATGAAAAATCACCATAAAAACATTTTTGATCTACTGGACCTAGATCATTCACCTTGGTGGAATCTCATATTGGAATGTAATTAACTGATTTGGGTAGAAGTTCAATCTCTACCCAAAAGGAATTTCTCCCTCAAGGTGCATGGGGTAAGACAATAATGAATCCATCCCGATCTCATCAAAAATTAATGTAGTAATAAGTAGAAGCATAATAAAAAAATATGGCATTTGGTGATGACAATTAATATTCATGCATGTGTAACATTGCGATATAATGTTTGATATTTAACACCTCATACATAGGCACCCAAAATGATGATGAAAATCATATAACATCTTGGTGGAACCATGATGAATGGATAACTAATAATGGTGACTATTCAACATCATGAACTTCCTCAAATTCAATGGAACCATAAAGAAAAAACTGATGTTACAAACTTCCTTAGGAGACAATTACCAGACAATATGCATATTTTCACCACATAGAAAAAACATTGAATGATAGCATAACACATCACTAAGCTTCTATTAGTGATTAATTTTAATAAGAGAATGTGTCAGTAGAAAAATTGAATAGAAAACACCTCCACTGTGTCCCTTGGTATAGAGCGTCATCTAACAAAGTGTTCCATCAAATTCCACTCACCAATTGAATCTTTAAAAAAAACTAATAGTAATTTCTTGATCAATGAATATACCATCACATTTCAGTTATCTTGGGTATAAATTATATTGAAATAGAATCCCTAATGGTACTCAAGCTAATAAAACTAACTCAATTAATGATCCATCTAGGAAAAAATGTTGGATAAATTTTTATTATATGAAAAAACAAAAAATTTATCCCAAAAAGATAATAATTCCATCCCTTGGAGGATGTTACACCAACTGCTATCTCCAGTCCATGGTTTCTGTAATTCATTTCATTTTATCATAGTTCACCTGAAATATAAGCCACCACATTATCATTCCAATTCAACACACTCTATATACCCATACTAGAAACATCAAAATATGTTACATATACATTTTCAGATTCATTCATGTTAAAAAAAGGGCGGTGGTTATCCACCTATTCTGTTCTTAAATGGAATCATGGAACTAAGGGAATAAATGAAACGTTACCCATTTCTGAGATAGCATTGTAATGAAAAAATAATGTTGAGATATATATCAAACAAAACTCTTGTAATACCCCATTAGACCAAAAAATATCATAATCTCATTAAGAATATTTGGCAATTCTAATGACAAAACTACTCTGATCTTCTTATGATCAACCAAAACCCCATGTTCGAACTAAAAATGACCCAAAAACATCACGATGCTAGTCTAGAAGGTGATATTATAACTCTTATCATAGAGATGATGATCTCAAATGTTTACCAACACAAATAAAAAAATTCAGCATAGGCTACCCCATAGCCTCGAAATATAATAGGATTTCATTATTAAATACCATAAAAATGGAATCAAGATACTAATAGAACACTCTATTCACAAGCTCCATAATGATCGTTGGGGAAATTTTCAACTGAATGTTTTTATCCATGTACTCAATAGAGTCATCTCTGATTTGGATGGTTGTTTTTTCAAACATCCACCTCCCTAACTCTAACGTTGTTATACCCATAATAAATATCATTGTTGTAAATCCTAATTTCCCCTTGTGATGATAAAAAATATATTCAATATGATGATATTTTAGCATTTTATTTTTAAATAACATTTTTTATCTTTTTGTAATCAATAAAAAATCAGATAGATCCATTATCATTTTTCACAAAACAAAATTGGGGTGGACTAAGGAAAGATGCTCGGGCAAATGAATCTATAGATTCAAAATAATACGGATGTACATTTAATACCTCACCGTGGTGTGGACTTTATGGTTGGATATAATAGATATCAGATTCTTTCCCAAAAATAATTCAATGTAGAACTCCACATCCAACTCTGGAGGTAATCCTGATAAATCCACTAAAAATCATATGTTAAAACATAAACAACACGATGCAGTCCACCATCATGTAAACCATAATGATTTTTCTATGTGATAGATGAAATATGATATAAGAGGCTTCTAAATTCTATAAGGTGAGGTCTATCATGTCCCGACTGAGGATCCCATTCACCTTAAAAAACAAGGGCAGTGCCATCAGGTGCCACAAAACTCACTTGCCACATATAAAAATCGATATGATCCATGAAAATCACAATCTAAAAAAGAAAAATAATTATGTCAAAGTATTAAATTACAAAAAGGAGACAACAACATTACAGTTCCACACCTGACTTGTTTAGTGCACTTTACAGACACATGGAACCCTCCTCTCACTTCTATCCATGTGGAATTTCCAACACAATCAAACATGACATGAAATCAGTTGGAATCATTAAAAATATACAGTAAAGAAAGAAATCTATGAAACTGAGGCACCAATGTAAAATAATAATAAAAACTAAATAAGATACACTATAAATGGTACATCAAACTAGCATAGTCCTTACATTCAATTTCACAGGTTCTAATTCCTTGGAATGATGTATTTTCATCTCATGATGAAGTTAAGAATGACTAGTGGCCTATAGATCAACACTAAATTGATTCTATGAAGAATCTAATCCATACATTCCACCAAGCCTTGTAAAATGAGAAATTTCCATCATGTATAGTTCTGAAAAGGCTGAATTACCTTCAGAAGAAAAAGATCATACACCAATATGATATGGGCACACATTCTTGTAAAATTGCTGAAATTGTCTTATAATTTAACACTGTGGGAAACGAAATGGTAGATATGAACAACCAGATCACATGTAACATTCCTTACTACACTAATGGATCATGAATTGTCCCACATTCAATTATTTAGACAATGATATTTGTGAATATATCATGAATGACTACCTCCCTTTACCCCTACTAATCCTTCATAAAATTATTCTTAGAGGAGATGCCACTGGCAAATGGTAAAACAGAACTAGAGGATCCCAATTTGTCTTTATTGAAAATTTCTACCATCAATGAATGAAAAAGAACCTCATAATTTTTATTTATATAAAAATGATTACATGAGATCAGAATTTTTGTCGCAACTCTATCTCCAATTTTTGAGCCTTCAACTGCTCATTGGGAAAGATATCATTAGCATAATAAACTGTATCAATAACATTTTATCCACAATCAAAAATTATCCATTCATCATGGAAAATATCAAAAAATTATTTTTACATAATGAAGGATAATTTCATTGGATAATATTTAACTTTCAAAAAATAATCAAATCCTTCCAAATTATATACTCATTCTCTCCATCATTCAACACTATGTCCCACTATTTTTTATAAGGACATTCCAAAATAATGAATCAAATTTCACTCTAACTACCTCATGAGTATCGAGAATCATTTAAATCATATATATATTTACAATATAATCCCCTACTTCATGTGATTTTGTGCAACCCTAGAAAGGAGGCTTGTTCTTGACTAACTCATGATCATTTTCTACTCTAGTTCATTTTCTGATTTTTGGAGCCATAGTATAACTAGCCCATTTTACTTTTCCCAATGATTGGACATCCCAAAAAAATATTTTCCTTAAATATATAAAGGATTGGTGTGGTAAAGTTCCCAACATCCTTTTCCATTGGTCTCACAAGAACTATCCAAGGATCCATATTGCAATGACAAGAAATAACCATAAGTAAAACCCATAAATACATCCATCAAGGAATATTATAAATAATTTCACTATGAAAACCAAATAATAACACTTTCTTAATTCCAAAACGTGGAAAATAGATTCCAATAAAATGTCATCCAAACCAATCCACCCCACAAAGTGTCTATCTATAGTCCACATCTTGAATGTCTTCCCGGGAGGAGAATGAAAACTCAATTTACACGCATCACATTTAGACTACAGCCCAATCATGAGGTGTACTGTCCAGGAATCCCACATGAAACTAGAACCCCACACCCTAACAATCATAGCTTCAGTCTATCCAAACTCATTCCCCATATAATGAAATAATCCCCATTGATGTATTTTTTTCAAAAACCAAGCGGGAGTTCCATCAATCCTGGCACCTAGTCTGGCCCATTTTGAAACCCAAAGAAAATTCTCAATCCCCATGGGTAGAATAATAGTTCTTGGGTATCAACAATACAATAGGGGAATGTGTTATGTAATCATAAAAATAATAATAACAATCACCATAACTTTTAACAAATTCTAAATGAAGTAAAACAGTATTCAAATTCATATTTTTACTACTTTAACAAAAACCCATAGTGTTATAATTGAATATAAAAAACAAAATTTTTTTAATAACCTATGTGAAATAATGAGTACATCAGCATCAAGACACCATAATAATTACCTTCAAGAATTGGAGCATTATAAATTGTATCCCCCATCACAACCATGATACAGATTTCCTTTACTATAGTAATAATAACAATGCCATCATACACCAAATGATGTGTGTATGGTATGAGTCAAATATGTGTAGAATGATGCCAAAAAGATATATTCCGTGATACATAATTAGAATAAATGTCAGAATGACCATTTATATAAAAATATTTTTGACATTTCTATGAAAATATTTTATGTAAAACCATCCCATGGATTAATTCTTAAGAAAATCCTTTTTCAAAACTAAGATTTCATAAAATTAGAATGCAGACAGTGTTTATCTTATGTTGATGGATAGAACCACATTAAATAAGAATCATGTCATAAAAGTGGTCTATGGGAAATACCTATAGTTAACTAGCACATTTGTAAATCAATGAACCTAATTCCTCGATGATCCGAAAACTTTAACTATTCAATGAACATCATTTTAATGCACATTCCCCTTGAGAGGAGTCAGTATAATATTTTAGTGGTCTCTATATCACAAGCCAAACATAACAACATTCCCATTACTGTGCCAATCCAATGTTCTATTGGTCTCTCATCATATCACATGTTTTGGTTTTTTTACACCATTAATCCTTCTATATGAATTTGGGCCTTATCTACCTCTATTTCAGTAGGAATACTAGTTTTATTTCAACCACATATATACTCAAGCATCCATTTTTACAAAATTAGGTTTCACACATCATAGAAATCATCACGTTCGAATATATATATCATGCATCATAATCACAATAAGAAATAACCACTATCCAATTTTAATTTAGATCTAACAATAAATATCAACATAAAGCCACTAATTCCATAAGGAAACACACATTCAATGTTATACACACAACAAAACTGTTTAAAAAATAACATTCTCACCACATTCATAATTTATGATACCCATTTGGAATGGAAAAAAGAAAAAAACATATGGAATCCAATAAATTCTATGGAAAATTCCCCTTTTCAGATTCATACTCACATCAAATCCTTTGTATAACTTGCTTCACATCACATCCACAATTAGAATATGCATTTACGGTTCACAAAATAAGATATTATATATAACACGGAATATTTCTTATAGAAATTACACCAACACATTTTCTTTTTTAAATGTATTTGAAAAAATATTTTACACCAATAAATGAAGGAATAATACATATTAAATAATAACAATAAGGAAGAACAAAAGAAAAATCAGCACTTTATAATAGAAAACCCATTTTAATAACATTTTCATCTCAAAAATTTTAAAAATCATGTTACTCAAGCAAAAAATAATCCATAGAAAAAATTTAAATATTTTTGAAATAAATCATAACTCTTCTAATAATTTAATTTCATTAAACCACCATCCCCACACTTGTAAACATATAGAATCTCATGTGAAATGAAAACAACACTTCCAAAAGACTGTATAAAGGAATGATTGACAAAAAATATCAATATTTCACAAAAAAAACAATACCAAAACTTAATTAGTTAAAAACCCAACAAAAAATAAGAACACCAGAAGATGGGAAGAATAACCCTAGAATGAAGGATAAATCAAAAGAAATGAGATTTAATTTGTGATTATATTATGTTCATACACCTAAAAAACCTCAATGATAGAGGTCCAAGGGTGTCATTAGTGTAGGGAAAGGTTATTATGATATAAATACTTATTGGGAGGTGAAATGGGAGGAATTAGATTTAAAATCTAAGAGGTAATATGGGAGTATTCCCATTTTTAATTAACAGGAATGGTAACATGGTTAGCCTGCGTAGTTCTCTAAACTATGCAGAAACCATGTGTCCCTCTCTTTTTATTTTGAACACTCCATAGGGTTATACCACATTGAATTCCAAAGCATTCACTAATGAAGATCTTTCCTCTATGAAAAATGTATTTTGGCCAAAAAATTAGCTAAAAGAGGGAACACAGTTTTCACTAATCATGCGCCAACAGTGATCGAACTGTTATCAATCCCAAAATTTCAATTTTTTCATTGGAAAATTTTAGATAAACCCAATGATAAAATAATGATAAAAAATAATCAATATAATACATCAAAAAAATTATAGTTATTCGATTTACTATTTATTTAATTTAATTTATTATTATATTAATATAAAATTTTAATATATGAAATTTTTTTTTAAAGATTTACATAATTAATAAATGTATATATGATTGTTCAAAATTATAAATTTTATTTTAGTAATATTATTAGCTCAAAATCCATACATCATAAATGAGAATTGTATTATAGGAAAATAAATAAAAAATATCTTTTAGATAATTAGGAAAAATAATTACATGTTTTAAAACATTATAAAAATATATTATAAATATAAAATAGAATTTGGTAAATTTAAAATTAGTTTATTAATTAACTCTATAAAATGTTGTATTATTGAACTATTAATGTTTCTAAAGATCATAATTTATTTCATCATATATTTTTATGAAATTATAAGAATGATATAACCATTTAATGAAGAAAATAAGTATATTCAATGAATAGTATTTAAGAGTGAAAATTAATGTAATTTTGTTATAGTGTAATTCACTATTGATTCTCCATTTTGTAGTTATCATACTTTCAAATGGAAAATTAAGATATATTTCCTATAAGTTAATGCTTAACCCCTTAATGTAATGTAATATAATATTAGTGCTAAATTAATAAAATAAATCATCTTAATTAAGGATAATCTCCTAAATATATTCATATTGGTAGTAGGGACTGCTAGTCTATAGCTTTCAAAAAATAATTTTAGGGAAAAAATATATGAATCTTGGTTTCTTAAAACATTTCCCAACAAACATATATCTCATTAACCACTTAAAGATTCTTCATCACAACATAATCAAAATGATTAAAATCATTATCTATATTATATAGATTCATATAATGTTTACTATGTAGATAATGAAAATAAATATAATTTGTAAACTATTTCACATTTATTGAATTGATTTATATATAATTACAAACACTACATTGATTTAATAAAATTAAACATAACCAATATTCTTCCATAATCACATATTGCTTTTTATTGTAAATGGAAATCACTATACAACTGAGAGGTTTGATGATTCCTGGTCAAACCATACCCCATTATGTTCTCATCAAGATACAATGAGTATACTATTACCAACCATAGGCTATTCTAGTTTCACATTTCATTATAATTTTTCATATAACCATTCCATATAACATTATTTTATAAAAAAAATTCTTCTATTTAATTATCAAAATCTCATTTGTTTTCAATGTTCCTCATGTAGCTGATCACGATCCCCTACAAGATCATATTTACCTCATATCTACAACATGATCATTTTTTATATTTTCATGTTAATTATTATACTACTTGATTTGGATGACTAACATTACTAATGTTAATGGTAGATTATATCTCACAATAAAAATTCATACTTAATATCTCATCCCATTGTCCAAAAAATGAAAACAAAAACAAAAATATTCAGTCAATCCAATCACAACATATTTAAACATAAATCATATAACAAAATGCTCAACTAATAAACTGATATTAAATTACTTATAATCATAATATATGTTCAAATAATTCATTCATCAAAATTATAACAACATATATAATTTATTTTTAGGATGTCAAATATTAATTTAACTACTCCTGTTAATTTATTCCCTAGAATATTGATTATGTTTTATAATATATGACAAAATTATCCAAATAATTTTATATATATGTAATTATTAAAAATAAAATTTTATTACATAAATTAAAATTCAACATTCAATACAATGAAATTAATATACATCATTACATTGTAAAAAAAATTAATTCTCATTTATACATATATATAATATGCTAATTGTGAATAATTGATTTTCAACACTATTTAATATGATGAGTATAAAAATAAAAATATAACATGATTAGAAATCAATTTATGAAAAATATTATAATGTGGAATATCAAATTTATAATAAAAAATTAATATAAATTCAATCTATAGAATGATTTCATTTTTTAATAATAATTATTTGAATTTTAATTTTAATTTTCAAAATGAATTAATATGATTTTATACACAATTAATTAATATATAATGACTCAAAAAATTCATTCTAAATATAAAAGGGTTTTTTCATACCCAAATATATTGATCAAATATTTATAAAATTACCTTTTAATTTTTAAATAAATAAAATAACTTATATAATTTTACCACTTTATTAGAAAATTTAATATAGTTCATACCACTTGTTAAAAAGATAAATGTCACCACATGATCAATATCAATAGATATCATTTATGGATTTTGTAAATATTTTTAACTATGATGAACAAATTATAATTTTATTTAATATTTTTCCTACATAGTATGAAAACCTAAATAAGGTCATCCAATTCCCTAATATGAATAAATCATATATTTTTTGGAGAATATTTTCAAATATTAAATTTGATATGTTTTTTATATCACAAAAAAATTTCATTTCCTCATGTAAAAATTCTGCTCAAAATTAAAAAAGCATGTGTTCAAATAAAATAAGGAAACTTAATAGTTGTTGTTGATAATGCATATGTAAAATAATTTTTATTCCCTATAATTAATTTTCAATAAAATCCAGCCCATATTTAGGATTTCATCAAAGCATTCTCGCTCATTTTATGAGTTCTAATACTCAATACAATGATTAATATGGAAACAATTGGTTTTTTCATGACCATACTATCATGTATTGAATATGATGTATGTCTCATTATCTTATATCCTACTATAAACTCACTTTTTATCCCAAAAAATAAATTATTATTAAATAAATTATTTTTGGAACACCTTGGAAATCAAAAATCCAATCAAAAATAGTCTCTAACCCCAATAGTAATCCCTTTAGTGCTTGGTTTGAATAAAATGAATGACGGTTTGAAAGAATAATTTATTTTTTTAACATATATATTTTACATAATGAATTTATTTTTATATGTTATTATGAATCCTTTATGAATCAATAATTCCTGAAAATTTTATTTCCATTATTAAAACATGTGGAACCGAATATAAGATTTCATAACCTCGACCTGGTAGTAAGAAAAAATATAAATAACTAGGAAAATATACAATACTAAATGAGTCGCCCTATTTAATAAGTTAAGATTTTTTTAACTCTAAATTAAATAAAAAAACACTAGTTAACAAATATTATAAAAAAATGAATAATCCCACACTAATAACCCCCTTAATAACGACAATAAATCACATGATAAAAATTACATGTCAACTACATCCCCTTAATGATAATATTATTCTTCATGAAATTAGATATTTATCCAATCAGTCTCTAACATATCCTATGAACCCAAAAAATTATAACCAGAACATATTATAAGGACTCAATGCTCAAAATAAATATGTGATTTCTAAGACCCAAAATGATATTCTCATTTCCCTTGACTCTTAGAAGACTGTGTAAAAAAATGTTAGAATAATGTCCTATTATGTATTCCATATTGTACCCTTCCAAAATAGATAATATGAGTGAAAAAAATCACTAATGATTGTCAACATCTAATAAATAAATATATAATTATAAAATAAAATAATCAATTAGGTTATAAATATAATTATATATGTATAAAAACAAATATCAACCCATACACATCATTTTATCATAAATTTTTAAAATATAACTTACTAACATAAAAACATTTTAATCAATGACCCATCTTACATGAAAAAGTGTGAACTCATAAATTCATACCAATTCATAAAAACTTTATCCAATGCAACCATTTGATAGATATACCATAATTATTCCATCAATCAATTTTATTTTTTTTCCTCGATTAGTGAAAATCAAGTATTTGGTATAATCTTTTATGTTTTGAGTATTGTGGGATCACTTGTTTGGCAATGTGATCATCCCAACTTATTTTTACTAGAGAAAATAATTTCAAGCGGATGGTACAATATTCCAAGGATGTGTTAAGGGGTATAAATTCTGTGTTCATTATAGTATCCTCATAGACCCATCGTATTGGTAACACAGTCATGATGATGTAAATATCTAAAAGGACTCAACAATATGGATGATAGTCATGGAGAATATAGATTCATAAGTTATGATCCTCGATTGAACAATATCATGTGGATAAATAAATCCCAACATTATAGACCATAACTAATTATGTTATGGACTGCTCGACCACCCATTTGGATATTTTTACATCTCATAAATATGATATAACAATCAATTGATAAAAATTACATTTCCAAAAATAATATTAATAATGAAAAATATATGAAATTAATATGATTGAGATGGTAAAAACATATATCATCCATGTAAATCAGGAATATAATCATATAATAATTGTTTCAAATAAAATATTACCAATATCCAATATTATATATTAGGTCATGGGAATGTCATAGGGTACAACATGCATGGTATCAAAGGAATATCCCAATCATTGTTCATAAATAATATGGATGGGTGTAAAATATAATTAAGAAACATATGACTAAAATCAATACCAATATATAAATTATTGATGTTAAAATTACATCCACCATTAGATATAATTATTATTGGATATTTATAATATGAAACACATTAGTGGGTCAATGCATTCATTTATTAAATCAATGAATGTCCAAATATTTACTCATGCATTTTTAATGCATTATAAAATACATAGGATAAAGGAATGTATCTATGTTTATAAATAATGGAGATCATAGGACATAATATCGGTGTGTGACCATTGTAATAGTTTGAATAATCCTATACCTATCTCATTTTTTTCTCTATCTTCATTCCAATTCATTAGAGAGGTACTTGAATTTCATCAGAAATTAGAGGTTATTTTTCAATAATAAACTAATTGGGATTAACTGTTGGAAACTCTATAGAGAGGGGATTCTAGTGGTCATATATTATGATCTTCACCAGCCACATATGTTGAATTAAAAGTGTATTGGTTATTTGACCTATTTTCCATGTTATATATAAAATAATTTTCATTATCATTATATATAATTGTTTTTGGTTTGAGGACTTGTGATGATGAAATTAATAGATTCTAATTCATTCAAATATATCGATTTTGTTGTTATGTATCATTAAAATTATATGTTTTGTAATTCTTTGACATGTTAATTTATATAAATTAATTTTTAACATTATGATATATTGTATCATATAGAATATTCTCATGACCCATCCTCGGGGCCTGTGCCTTGACTACCCCAAGCCCACCTTCCATTATCCAGGGGCTGGAGACTAGCACGAAAGGTGTAAATCCCAAAAAATTGTAAGGCATTGCCTATATATAAGAAAAAAACACCACATAGTATGCAAGATGAAGTAAACACTATGTAAACTGAGTACAAAAGTATGTTCTATAAAGTAAATGGGCCAAAATACAAACCCAACTGAAAGTACAATACAACTGAAAAGAAAGTACATCAGTAGTAAAGTATATCAGCAACCACCATGTCATCCTCCAACTATCCCACATGAAGGGTCCGTACATATGTTCTCATCAGCTCCATGGGTCCAGTCGTCCACTCTGTGTACGTCCCACCTAATAGTCCACGCCAAGATACAATCCCGCTCCTAGAGCCTCAACCACGATCACGGTTGTCCGTTGTCTGCAACCAACACAATGTAGTGTGGGCATAGCCCGTGTAGGGGTGAGTACACAATACTCAGTAGAGACCCCGAGACCCCCAAAGGTCTACCATAATCCACAAAAAATAAACCAAAAAGGAAATATACAATCATGAAGTATCAACCAACTATACTTTGGTATATGCCCATAAATATACCTAAGTCTTCAATTCCAGCTCAGATCCAACACATGATCCCAAGTACAACCTAGTCCACCCAGGAAAGCACAACCCAAGCCACATAGGAAAGCACAACTGAATCCATACATGAAAGTAGGTCCATCATATCGATGATACTGATTGTAAGTCAAGAATCAGCTCACATAGGTATACTACTCACGAAGAGGGGTGGAGATGATTAGATGTAGCCTCTGAATCATCTCATCAACCGAACCCACATAGGATCCAAGTTCAGAAGTCGTCCTTGCCGAACCCACGTAGGTTCCAAATACATTAACCATCACTGCCAAACAAATGTAGAATCCAGGTACATTCATCATCGCTGCAGAACCCATGGACAATCCATGTACAGTCATCCTCGATGCCGATCCCACATAGTATCCAAGTACAGTCTTCATCATCGTTGCAGTCATAGCCAGCTGTAGGGTTCCCGCACATAGCACGCTCGATTCCGGGAGGGTCCGCTCCACAAGCCAAGAAGGTCGATACATAAAATATCACAAAGCCCAGAGTTGATTTATCACAAGGTTCTGTTTCGTCAATAGGAACTCAACGCAATAGATGGCACGTCAATCAGACGCCCGGTCTGAGAGATATTGGATTTTTTCGTCCATGGGCCCCAAATGATTTCTATGCTAAAACCATCCCAACCATACTCCATGTGCATCCAAACCTCAAGTAGAGTAACCGAAAAAAAATATCTCACTATGAGTAATTCAACGTAATTGACAGCGCGTCATTCGGACGTCTGATCATTATGTTATAAGAGTTTCTGCTCCAAGGGCCCGGTTGGTTTTGGGTTCGAACCAACCCGACCATACCCAAACATTCCAGAAACATCTAGTGTAATATACAGAAATTACCGTCTCGATCCATGGATTCCAACGCAACTAACAATACATCGATCGGGGGTATGTATCCCTTGATATGGTCGTTTGAACGAACCGGTTCTGAAAATAGGGGGTTTGGGCCTGGTCTGACTCGGCCCAATACCCCCTAGGTTGGCCAGAACTGTGTCGACCCGACCTGGGTCCAGATCTGGCCCAATTGGGTGCTTCCCGAAACGGCTAGGCGCGTTCTACGGCCCGGCTTGGAAGCCGTCCGCGGCTCGACTCGCGGCCGAGCGGGGTGCGAAAGGGACGCCACCCCCTTTTCTCCGAAACAGTGGACCCTGTGGGATGGCGCTGTGCCCCTCCGTCGTGGCCCGCTCCGGGAGCAGCCTCCCTTGGGTCCTCTGGCATGGCGCGACGACGCCAGGAACCACTACCGCGGCCCACTCAGGCCATGGTCCCCTACGTTCACGCACAGTGCAATGGCACCACGCCACCTTTTTCATAATGATCAATAGAAATCAACAAAAAAGGGGAGGAGGATCGGCCGTGTTTGTGCAGTCCTTTCTCCTCTAGTTATAATGATAACAAGTGGCTAGAATATAATCAATGATGGTAGATAAATAAAACATGAACAATGTTAACCCACCTCAATAAAAAATGTCATTTTCCAGTGACGCGAAAGATGGCATCACAGGGTGAGGTTTCAAGGACGGATTTTGCGTGCGCCCAAGGAGCGGACGATGTCTCACACTAGCTGTGGAGAGAAGATGGAATGGAATGTCGCCGCTTTTTGTGGTGACGGCGTTCTTCGTCGAGGGGTGTCGTTCTTCGCGGGAGGATGAAGTTCTTCCAATATGGCTAAATCTCACTTCCCAATTCCAAACAGAACAATCTAACCCCCAAAAATAAAATAAGATTTCCCTTATTTTATTTTACCTTGCCATGCATTTCAAAAATTCAAAATTAAAAACATAATCCAATTAATCGAAGATGATAACTTAATTAAATTAATGTGAGTTGGCATTATTAATGATCGAGAGAGGGGAGTTACTCAAATAATAAGGGGAGTCAGGGATTTAGGGAATTTGAAGAGTTGGGTCTCATGTGGGCCCCACATCACCTTTATCCTCTTAAGGGAAGTTAGTAACTAGTGGATCCCACCCCAACTCCCACACCTAGGATATAACCACATATAATTGAGAATAATAATTGTTCTACAATTTTTATTCAATTCTAATATAAACCACAAAATTATACTCCTCCTATTCAAACGCAACTACGATAAAAGTCCTCTTAAGAAATTACCAGTGTTGCGGTTCCATCGGAGCCCCTAGATTTTAAATCTGATCACCAGTTCAAAAGATATAAAAACACGCTCGTTCGGTCACTGAACTTACCCGAGCTAAACATCGGAAAATGATTCTGGGCACACCGGTCCTCAGAATCAGGTGTCGTCAAAAACTGTGTACTCGTAAAATTTCAATGAATTTAAGAAAAAACTTTCCATGGAAATTACGGGTCTTTACATTACCTCCACCTTAGGGATTTATATTCCCATAAAGTTACATCATAAACTAGGGAAACAAATGAGGATATTTCACATTAATCTGAGCCTCCCGCTCCCATGTGCTCTCCTAGAGGTTCCCATGCTGCCACCAGACACACACTATAGGAATCGACCGTCCACGTAGTACTTGCTCCTGTGGATCATCAATCTCCACTAGAAGCTCTGCAAATGTCACCCTGTCATCGATTTCCAGCTCCATGTGATCAATGATATGTGTTGGGTCATGCACATATCTCCTAATATGAGATACGTGGAAGACGTCATGCACCCGGTGAAACTGAGGTGGAAGATCCAGGCGATAAGCCACCTTGCCTATCCTACTGAGAACCTGGAATGGTCCGATGAAGCACATAGATAACTTGCCACCCAGGAAAAACCTCCTTAGTCCACATCGAGGTGAGAACCGTAAGAAAATGTGGTCTCCATCCTCGAACACTAGTGGTATCTGCCTCCTATTAGCATAGGACTTCGGTCAACTCTGTGCAGTCCTCATCTACTCCTGGATGATCTGCACCTTCTCTTTCATGGGATGGACCATCTCTAGTCCTACAAGTGCTGACTCCCCAGGGTCTGTCTAGCATAGAGGTGATCTGCATGGTCTGTCGTACAATGCCTCGTATGGTGCCATCCCGATGGTGGGGTGGTACCTGTTGATGTATGCAATCTCCACCAAGGGTAGGTGATCCTCCCAGCTGCTACCAAAGTCAAGGACACATTCAAATATCTTTTCCTCAAGAGTCTGAATGGTCCTCTTCGTCTGGCCATCCGTATGAGGGTGAAAGGTGGTGCTAATTCATAGTTGTGTCCCAAATTCCTCAAGTAACCCCTTCCAAATATGGGAAGTAAAGAGAGCATCTCGATCAGAGATTATAAATAATGGATCAATATGAATCCATACGATATCATTAACATAGAGGCATCCCATGATCTCTACTGAGCCTTGCTCTCTGATGGGTAAGTAGTGGGCCGACTTGGTGAGTCGTTCTACGATCAGCCATATGGATTCATGTCCCATAGAAGTACGTTGAATCCCTATCACAAAATCCATATATATCACATCCCACTTCCACTTCGGGACCTATAAGGGTTGTACCAAGCCTGCTGGTACCTAGGGCTCCACCTTTACCTGCTGGCAGGTGAGGCATCGTGAAACGAACTCTAGCACAACTTTCTTCAAACCCAGCCACTAGTTCTGTCGTCTAAGATCCTAGTACATCTTCGCTACTCCTAGATGTACTGCCAATGGGGAAGTGTGAAACATTTTCAGAACCTAATCCTATAATACAACTGGTACCATGGTACATCCTCTGAAAAGGATGACATGCTCTCCTCCTATAGAAAATACCATAAGGTTCATGTCCTGTGGATATCTGAACACATCGCGTCTGAAAGTCAGTGTCCCCAAGTTGTGCCTCTATGACCCGATGATGTAGCCGTGGAGTGACTGTGAGTGACTGTTGAAAGGCCGCTCTATCCCTATCCATGAAGGATATCTATAAAACGGTCAACTGCTCTGTCACCTCTACAAGTAGCTGAATGCCCGACCTCCTCCGGAGAGAATCAACTACTACGTTCCCCTTCCTAGGAGTAGAGAATATCTGAAAGTCATAGTCTTGGAGGAACATGAGCCATCGCCGTAGTATCAGGTTCAGGTCCTTCTACGAGAAGTTGTACCTAAGACTTTGGTAGTTAGAGTAGACTGTAAAGCACTCACCCATAAGACAGTTCCACTATATCTTCAAGGTAAAGAACACTCCTGCTAATTCCGCGTCATGGGTGGCATAGATCTACACGTGATACCTCAACTATCATGAATCATAGGCGGTCACTGCCCGCTCTTGCATCAGGACACACCCGAGTCTTGTCCCTGATTTATCGCAGTAAACTACGTACCCTACTCCCTCCTCCGGTAGCCTCCAGATGGGTGCACTGGTCAATCTCTGTCTCAGCCCCTAAAAGCGCTGCTGACATCTATCTGACCACACTAAGGGTTTCCCCTTCTTCTTCAAAGCTGTAATGATTTATCCTTTTCTGAAAAGAGATATCCAGTCTCACCCCCTGGATGAACCATTTCCATTGCCTAATACAGTCATTCCAGACATGAATGATTCTAATTCATGCCATGTTCGATGACGTAAGGCCTCATTGCTACTACCAATAGATCCAACCATCACTCTCACCTCTAAGGGTTGAGTAACAATGTCGGAATCATTGTGTGGTCACTGGGCCTCCTCCAGTTGGAATCTCGAATGTAAGTGTCAAGTCAAGGGTTTTAACTGAAACCTATTAGTATTAACTTCATAAAAAGGAAGTAAAGCCAATGTCACAAGGTAAAGTGTCTTTTATTACAGAAACACAAAGTAAAAAAAGACATATAACAACCACAAACAACAAAATTAAGGAAGCTAGAAGAACCAAGAACAAAAGGCCTCTATGCCTGGAACAAGTCCCGCTCCTATCCATCTGCTTCCAGAACTCCATGGTTGTCAGCTTTAGCTGCCTGAAACTATGCACTCCCATGTCCACCTATTCCCTGTAGTCGGGGTGGAACTTCTGGTGGTGGTGGTGGTGGTAGGTCCTCGAAACGTCATCCACCACAAGAGCTCATCCAACTTCTCTTCCACGTCTTCCCACTCCTGGCAGACCACCACAGTCAAACCTCTGCCTCTGACTGGGAGGTCCTTCCACTGTCTGATGCTCATCTGCATAACGCGTTGGACAGTCTCAAGCCATGTAACTCTACCCACAGTATGAATTGAACTGCCATCCCCTCGTATGTATGGATCTGTTTCATGTTCCCCACACATCCGAACAAATATCCTGAGGTCGCCCACATGATGTCCTGGTCCGCTTGGTCCTCTGCGACATCAGTCTATTGATGACTGCAGAATACTCTGCCACATGTCGCCTTGTGGTAGGCCTCAAAGCTGTTGTAGTCTCGGCAAGGAAGATTTCCACAATTAAGGCTCGCTCCAGTACTCCTTCCTATGTCGGAATGCTAAGGGAGATCATCGAAGCCCTGATCTCACGCCTCAGTCTCTACTCGAAGGTCCAAGCCCGGATGAATGGGTCTCGTAACATGTTTGTGGAGAACCATGAGAGACCTGTAAATATCACTGATTATAGGGATACTGACATGGTGCCAAGCCACAGGTGTAGTAACTCCTAGATGCGCACAAATAGATGGTGGCTCAAACAAACACTGAGTGGAAGAGGCTGTCGATGTCTGTCCAAAATAGAGATGCCTCACCGTGAACCTAGAGCATCAGGATCCAACCTCTACCTTCTGTCACGTGCAGGAGACTCGCCGCAAGGATCACCATAATATCTGATGGTGTCCCTACCAATTGGAAGACTCGAACAACAGCCTCCATCCAATCCTCGGTTTCCTGAGGGTCTGTCTCTCCGTAGAACCTGGGCGGCCTCTGTTACTGAAACTCGTGAAGCGCACTCAGGCGGAGTGCACTCTCTGCTGCTGGGGATGGTGGTATCGGTTGCTTGGAGAGTATAGGTATTTTCGGTGCCTCCACTGTAATGGGGCCTTGCACCAAGGCCTCGTTGCTCTGTGGGATGACATCTCACACAAATCTCGGAACCCTAGCAGGCTGTCATCGTGGGGCTATCCTAAAAAGTAATAGGTGTTCCACGGTCAAACAGTATTTCTGGTGAGATGACAAAAATAGACCACAAAGGAAACTCTTGGAACACAAATACAATTAGTGTTTTCGTGCACTGAGTTAGAAATCATAAGTCATGGTCCTTGTGTATGGATACGTCAGCCACCACACCAACACTAGACTTCCTGGACTGATAACCATACTCAATACTCTAAAGATTATTGTTTCACATAGAAGAAATTATCAGAGTCCTGAGTTCAATGGTAAAACTGAATACTCTGATACCAATTTTTCAAGACCCATCCTCGGGGCTTGTGTTGTGACTACCACAAGCCCGACATCCATAGGCTAGGGGCTGGCGACTAGCACCAAAGGCGTAAATCTCGAAAATAGGGAAGGCATTTCCTTTATATAAGAAAACAAACACCATAGAGTATGACAGAAGAAGTAAACACTAAGTAAACTTAGTAAAAGAGTAAGTGCTGGAAAATAAATGGGCCAGAATACGAACCCAACCGAAAGTACAGTACAACTGAAAATAAAGTACAACAGAAGTAATGTAAATCAGCAACCACTCTGTCATCCTCTGGCTATCCCACCTGAAGGGTGGGTACATATAGTCTCAGTAGTTCCTCGGGTCCTTCTGTCTGCTCCATGTATGTACCGCAGGATAGTCCACCTCTGGATACCGTCCTGCTCCTCAACCCTCAACCACGATCAATGTTGTCCATCATCTGCAACCAACACAATGTAGTGCAGGCATAGCCCATGCAGAGGTGAGTATACGATACTCAGTAGGGACCCCAAGACCCCCTAAGGTCTCCCAGAATCCACAAAGGATAAACCACATAGGAAATATACATATAAGAAGTTTCAACCAACTCTACTTAGGTATATTCCCATACATATACCTAATTCTTCAATTCCAACTCGGCTCCAACACACGAGCCCAAGTACAACCCAGTCCACACAGGAAAGCACAACCCAATCCACACAGGAAATCATAACCCAATCCACACAGGAAAGCATGTCAATCATATCGATGATACTGATTGACATTCAATACTCATCTCACATAGTTATACTACTCCCGAAGAGGGGTGGAGATGGTTTGATGTAGCCTCTAAATCATCTCCTCTACTGAACCCACGTAGGATCCAAGTTCAGATGTCGTCGCTGCCGAACCCACGTAGGATCCAAGTAGTGTAACCATCATTGTCGAACCCATGTAGGATACAAGTACAGTCTTCATTGCTACCGAACCCACGGATGATCCAAGTAAAGTCTTCCTCGCTGCTGAACCCATATAGGATCCATGTACAGTCGCCATCGTCGTCGCAGTCGCAGCCAACTCTTGGGTTCCCGCATACCGCAAGCTCGATTCTGGGAGGGTCTGCTCCACGAGCCAAGAGGGTCGATACATAAACTGTCACGAAGTCCAAAGTTGATGTATCAAAATGTTTTGTCTCGTCAATAAGAACTCAACACAATAGATGGCGCGTCAATCAGAAGCCCGGTCTGAGATTTATTGGATTTTTCGTCCGAGGGGCACGGTTGGTTTCTAAGCTAAAACCAACCCGACCATACTATAGTTATTTCAAAACCTCAAGAAAATTAAGCCAAATGAACCCTCTCACTAAGAGGAATTGAATGTAATTTACATCATGTCATTCGGATTCCCGGTCGATAAATTATAAGTGTTTCCGATCTAAGGGCCCGATTGGTTTCAGGTGCGAACCATCCCGACTGTACACAAAATTCACCAAAACCTAGAGTGTAATATACTGAAATGATCGTCTCGATCCAAGTATCCCAACACAATTGGTGGTGCATCGATCGGAGGTCCATATCCCATGATATTGCTGTTTGAACGATCTTGTTTGGAAAATAGGGGGTTTGGGCGCGGTCTTACCCGACCCAATACCCCCTTGTGTCAGCCCAAACCGGGAATACCTGACCCGGGTCCGGGTATGGCCTGATTGGGCACGGCGCCACCCCTTGTCTTTGAAATTTCGGACCTTGTGGGGTCCGCCCTAATTGAGGTTTGGGAGGGCATTACACCCCCTTCGGTTTTTCTGGGAAACAACAGATCTTTATAGCCGGCTGGGTTTCTTGAACCGCCACGGGACCCTGAAGGGTCCCACTTCCTAGAGCACTAGCATCCCTCCAATCCTGGCCACACCTTCTGGTGACAACTGTGGCCTTAGTCCGTGACCGTACTTCGACCAGCACGGAGCACCGGCACTGCGCCCCTCCGCCGCGGACCGCTCCTGCAATGGCTTCCCTCGGGTCCTCCGGCGCGGCCCGACGGTGCCGCGCACCACCGCCACGACCCACTCCGACCGCGGTCCCCTTCGTTCCCATGAGATGAAACGACACTGTGCCGCCTTTACCACAATGATCAATGGAAATAAAACAAAGTAGGAGGATCCGTCATGTTTGTGCGGTCTGAAGTCCTCGTATTATAACGATAACAAGCGGCCAAAAGTTAATAAATGACGGTCGATAAATAAATTTTGAAAAAAGTTAACCCCTACCTCGATAAACGATGTCTTTTTCGGGGATGCAAAAGATAGAGTCATGGGGTGAGGATTTGATGATGGCATTGGTATGTGTCCAAGGAGGTGACAACGTCTCACACTAGCTACAGAGAGAAGAAGGAATGGAACATCGCCTACCCTTGTGGGGACGATGTTCTTCGTCGAGGGGTATCGTTCTTCACGGGAGGATGATGTTCTTCCAATAAGGATAAAGAACTCTCCCCAATTCCCCACACAACAAGCGTTCCCCACAAAAAAAATAAGCATTCCCTTATTTTATTTTACCTTTCCCTGATTTTCAAAAACTCAAAATTCAAAAATTAATTCAATTAATTAAAGAGGTTCAATTAATTAAATTAATGTGAGTTATAATTATTTGTAACATCCCAGGTAAATAAAGAATAAAGAATTTTCATATTTATTAATATTTACGAATTAAATATTAATTTTAATTAAAAGGGGTTTCTCCATTCGATAGCGTACTCAGTACGCAACGATGAGTTTCTTTGAAAACTTACGTTGCACACAAGTAATAAAATAATATTATTTTAAATGTTAGTTAACGAGTAGTTGTTGTACTGGCGGGAATGGATAGAAATAACTAAAATATGATTATATATGTTTTTAAATGTTTTTACATTTACCCAATAAAGGATAAAAGCTTAAAATATAGAAAGAGTTCAATTTTAGGCATTTATACCCTAATTTTCATGAAAGGTCCACTTATCACCTTTTGACGGAGAACCATCATTAAATATAGTTTTGATCGATCTTATAAATTCTATTGGACCAAAAATAACACTTCTTTAGAATCAGGACATCAAAATTTACTTTGTGTAAATTTTTGGTACCTTTCGGATAAAGTTCATTTTTTAATGAATAGTGTAAAATGTTGTATTTTAATTCAAAACCTCTTTTTAATCTAATTTATTTATATGATTAGATTATCTTTTGAATTGGTTTTAAAGTGAAAATAGAAAATATTTTTACCATTTTATCCAATAGTGTTCGTTGGATTTAATTTCACTTTGAAATCGGACTTAAACTAGTGTCAATCTTTTGATACTTATTGTTTCATAAAAACACGCTATTTGCTCTGACAGCGGGAATTAATTATTAAATTAATTAATGTGACTTATATGTTTTGAATTTTTTAAAATAGACTTCATTTTTGAATTCGGAATATCAAATATAGCTTAGGGTGAATTTTTGGTAATTTTCTGAAAAACTTCAATTTTTGATGAATAGTGAAACCACTAAGTGGTACTTATAAAGACTGATTTTCCGTTTAAATGAAATTTTGCCATCATTGTGTTTTGAATATCAAAAATTCGACATACATGGTTGTCATTAGGAAGTAAAATGTGGTTCAATGAGATTATAATAATTTTTTGGTGAATAGTAACTTATTAAGTTCTTAATCGTGATTAGTGGTAATTAGTGTAGTTTAAGGTAAAAATAATGCTTTAATAAAATAAAATGAGCTTGAAACATGTCCTACCCTCATTTTCTATGTCATGGCCGACCAAGAAAAACCATGGTTCAACTTGGGGACCCCATGGATCCACTTTGGTTGGGAAATGACATAAATTACTTTTTATTAAATGTTAAAGTAAAAATGACACAAACATAATATGTTTTACAAAAACAATTTTTACATGGGGTTATAAAGATCATATTTTTTATTATAAATAGTAATTGGAAATCTAAAAATATTTCCTACATCATAGTATTTTTTTTATAATTTTTAGACACTAAATAAATTAAATTATTTATGACATAATAATGATGCAGCAGTGACATCATTATTTGATGATTTAAATAAAATGGAAAGATAATGTAAAATATATGAACTACACATGTCCAAAACCAATTGGATGAGTGGATTTAGAACCCTTATCACCTTATCCATGAATTATATCAATGTGGGACCTTTTAAAACCGAAACACATTTTCAAATAAAGTAATATTTCTTTACTTTCCAAAAGTGCCCCTCCTCTCCTCTTATAAAAGGCCCCCACCACTACCTCCTTACACACATTCCTCAAGCCTTTGGCTCGGCCAACCCCTGCCCATTTACTCTCTCCACATCCCTCTCCTCATCCTAGAGGATTCGCTTTGGGCATAATCCTTTCAAAGGAAGCCTTTAGGCTAAAATCAAAAGGAGTTACACTTTTAATGGTAATTCATTCTCTCTTGTTCATTTGTTTTATTTTCTTCTCCAACCCTATAAACTCTTTTTATTAACTTCTTTTGTAACAACACCAGTATCTTCAATATAATAGGATGTTGTTATAAGATTTATTCGAGCTACACTCTCACACAACTACATCAAATGGTTAAATAACATACGGTTTCCGTGGATGGCGAAATTCTGCCTCCCGAAACGATGATTGTTCAATACTCATTTAACACCTTCAGAGGTGGCCATTATGATGTCACTATTTTTATATATGATATATAATATGTCTATGGTTTCTTTAAGCTTCAGTATTTTTCATTTTGCACATACCTTTATGGTTTCGATTATATGTAAACATGATATCTTCATCTAAGGATGTGCGGACAACCGCCCCCTCAAAGTGATGTGATTCGTTAATGCCATATGTGGGATGTGTAAAGGATGGATTTAAAGTTATTATATATGATGTTATACTGGAATTATAATATACCTCTATATCATTATTATTTCTTTCCATTAAAGCATGAGATAGAAATGAAAGTAGCATTCATGCGTACGTACGGCTTACCGTCTCCATGAACGGTGCATTTCATTTCTTATCCCCAAATGTAATGTACTATTAAAAGTACATGCATATAATGGATATATATAATTAATGATATATCTAAATGATTAATATAATTCTGGGATTAAAATATACATACCACTCATTTAGTTTTAATTCCATTAATATGACAAAGAAATGAAAGTAGCGTTCATGCATACGTACGACTTACCGTCTCCATGAACGGTGCATTTAATTTCTTACCTCTAAATGATTATGTAATATTATAAATACATGTATATTCTGGATATATATGATAAATATTATATCCAAATCGGGAATTTCATTATGGATATAAAAAACCTTTGACCACACAAACAACATGTAATTGTAAGAAGTCCACTTTCGACTTAAGAACCAAATATTGAAAAAACAAACATTATTAACTTAAATGGCTACGTAATGTTTATAACATGGCAATAAGTGATATTAAAGGAATAATGAACTTTAAAAATGTTCTTAATCAAGTATAAATTAACTCAAGTTTATCATTCAAGATGTTAAAGAATGATCGAGTCAAGTCGGACCCTAGGTAAGGGACTTCGTCTCAATCTCCTTTCATTGAGGAATATTTCGTTTTATACACAACTTTATTTTATACGGTGTATAAACCCCTTTGACTTTTACTTTTATACAAAAGGAATCTTTTTCTATGACGCATTTTACTAAATGACAAAAAGGAATGTTTTTTTAACGTACGCGGTGACAACGACCTTTTCCGCCGTCGCGAGTATTATTTGGTCTTTGGCTTTCTCAACAAGCCGTAATGTTTTTAGAATAAAATAAATACCATATACTCTTTTATGTATTTTGGTATTGAAAATGGTTTTGAAAAAGGATTCTATTATGTCAATATATTTATGATATATTGTGATTGAAATGTGGAAATGTTATCATTCCTTTATATTGGTTTTATGGTTTATGATTTTATATTGGTACTGGGACATTTTAATGGGTGGTTACGTTATAAACCATATGACGGGTGGTTCCGTGAATACCAAGATGGGTGGTTACGTTATAACCTCCAATGCATTGGGTATGGAAGTCGGCCGTATGGATATTCCATTAAGTATGTATGGAAATTGGATGTATGGCTATTCCATTAAGTGATATGTGTGGAAGTCGACCATATGGTTATTCCACTTAAGTATGTTTATGTCCCAAGTTACCTTTATATATGTTATGTGTTCTTTTTATGGATTTTATGGTAATCCTTTGGTTACAAAAAGGTAAGTAATGATACTTTATTCAATGAAGAGTTTTTACTACTTCACGAAGGTGAAGGTATTACTTTGATAGAGTATACATGTTTTACTTGATGTTTGAAAAAGTAACAATTTTCATTCTTTGTGTATCCCTTACTGAGCTTTTTATGCTCACCCCAATTTTTTCGAAATGTTTTTCACAGGACTTAAAGTGGAATAAGGTCAAGGATGGGATCAATGGAATTTCACGCTATATAAAACTTGGAACTAGACATGTTTCTTTTTAAGAGTTTTTTTTATTATGGAAACTTAGTAGAAGTGTCTGCTTTGTAATCTTTTGAGATGTAATAGTTATGTTCTAATTCTCTAAAACTCTAAACTTGAAAAGATCCTCGACGTGAATTATTCATTTAATTCAATATTAAGTAAGGTTTAAGGTCGGGGCCTTATAGTTGGTATCAAATTTCGGTTTAGACAACTTTAGGAGTTAGAAAAGTGTAAAATTATAATATGATTGAAATGATATTGCATTTACAGATTACCATGTTGCTTTGCCTAAGATATTTTTGTATTCAGAATGGTTTTCCGCAGAGGAAACAAAGCAGCTATGTTGGGACGACATCAGGAGGAAGATAACCTTCCAAATCAGCAACCTGAGATGGTCGGAATCGGAACTGAATAGTTTGTTGCAGTGATGGCGCAGTTGACTCAGGCTATAAATGGTGGTGGTATCCATGCACGAGATCAGCCAGATCAACCGCAGAGGAACATGTCAGTGGTGGAACATTTCATGAGGCAACATCCCCCATCATTCAGAGGATCATCTGACCCTGTAAAAGCTGAAGGGTGGATTAAGGCACTGGAAAAGATTTTTGATGTCATGGGGTGTTCAGAACATCAGAAGGTTAGTCTTGCTATTTACCGTTTTGAAGGTGAAGCTGATCAGTGGTGGTCGATGGTGAAAAATATAAGGGATAGTGATGAGATTGAGGATTTTCACTGGGACGAATTCAAAGGTATGTTTCTTGAGAAATATTTTCCTAAGGTGGTTCGTCTTAGGATGGAAAAACAGTTCCTAGAATTGATGTAGGAGGATGATTCGGTGGCTGCTTATGAAGAAAAGTTCACTCGATTGGCAAGGTATGCTCCAATCTACATATGAGATCTTGATAGTAAAATAAACCGTTTTTACTCAGGGATAAAGCCAAAGTATCGAAGGGCTTTAGCTTCTAGTGAGTTCAAAAGTTATGAAAAACTTGTTCGATGTGCGGAGAAGGTGGAAATGGAGTTTTCCGATGATCAGGTGTTCTATGACAAACAACATAATAAGAGGTCTAGTTGGTAGGAAAAGGGGAAGAATTCATCAAAGAAGCAAGGAGATAAGAAAACCAAATATCCATCATGTGAGAAGTGTGGTAAAATGCATCCTGAAGAATGTTTATCCAAGTTTGGTAAGTGCTTTTGGTGTGGTAAGTCTGGTCATATTGCTCGTAACTGTAAGGAAGATGATCAAGAAGGAAATGAAAAGCCAACAGTAAGATGTTTTAAGTGTAATGAAATGGGTCATTATTCAAACGAGTGTCCAATGAAGAACTCAACTGGGGTAATGCAGCCAGACTACAAGCAGAAAGGGGTGGTGAAATCCTTTGAAACAACTTCAGAAGATGTTGGGCCATCGAATGAAGTCGTATCAGCTCCAGGGAGCACACTATTTTTTGATGATTGACTTGAGGTTGGGGTACCATCAATTGAAAGTAAAAGAAGCAGTTGTTTCGAAGGATGCGTTTCGTACTAGATATGTCCATTATGAATTTTTAGTTATGCCTTTTGAGTTAACCAATGAACCTGCTGTATTCATGGAACTTATGAATAAAATTTTCCATGAGTTTTTGGATAAGTTTGTGTTTGTGTTTTGAGGTTTGGTAAGAGGTTATGTGTGCCTTGTGATTCACAGTTGAAGAATGAGTTGTTATGTGAGGCTCATAGTTCCCCGTTTTCAGTTCATCCGGGCAGTACTAAGATGTACAGAGATCTGCGGGAGTATTACTGGTGGGATGGAATGAAAAGAGATATTGCTGATTTTACTATGAAGTGTTTGACATGTCAACAGGTTAAAGCAGAGCGGAAGTTACCGAAAGGGATGCTTCAGCCTTTACCAGTGCCAGAGTGGAAATGGGAAAACATATCCATGGACTTTTTTGTGGTATTACCGAAGACATCTCGAGGTAATAATGCAATCTGGGATATTGTTGATCGCTTGACTAAATCTTCTCATTTACTTTCTATACGAGATACTTTTTCTCTAGATCGACTTTCCCATTTTTATCTTAAAGAGATAGTCAGGTTACATGGAGTTCCTCTCTCCATTGAATCTGATCGTGATCCCAGGTTCACATCTAACTTTTGGAAAGGCCTTAAGAAGTCGTTGGGTACTGAATTAAATTTTAGTACAGCTTTTCATCCTCAATCAGATGGGCAGTCAGAACGAACAATCCAGACATTAGAGGATATGCTACGAGCTTGTTCTATGGATTATCAGGGAAGTTGGGACCAACATTTTTCTTTGGTTGAGTTTTCTTATAATAACAGTTTTCATTCCAGTATATAGATGGAACCATTTGAGGCATTATATGGGAAGCGGTGTCGAACTCCATCATTTTGGGATGAAGTGGGTGAAAGGAAGCTGATGGGACTAGAATTGGTAGAAGAGATGGCAGAAAAAGTTCAGTTGATTCAGAAGCACATGAGAACAGCTCAGAGTAGGAAGAAGTGTTATGCGGATAACCGGAGGAAGGATCTATCTTTCGAGGTAGGTGATCATGTTTTTCTCAAGGTTTCTCCTTGGAAAAGTGTGATGAGATTTGGTAAGAAAGGAAAGATGAGTCCAAGGTTTATTGGACCATATGAAATTCTGGAGAGAGTTGGATCAGTTGCATACCAGGTGGATTTACCTCCGAGTTTATCTCAGGTACACAATGTTTTTCATGTTTCAATGTTGAGGAAGTATATGCCAGATCCATCTCATGTTTTGAGTCCAGAGGTAGTTCAGCTGGAAGAGAACCTATCTTATGAAAAACAACCATCCCAGATTCTTGACCGCATGGAGCAGGTGTTACGGAATAAGGTGATTCATCAGGTAATGGTTTTGTGAAAAAACCATGTGATTGAAGAGGCAACGTGGGAATCTGAAAATGCTGTGAGGGAAAAATACCCACACTTATTTTGATAAGTGAATAAAATTGCGAGGACGCAATTCCCAAAAGGGGGGAAGGATGTAACATCCCAGGTAAATAAAGAATAAATAATTTTCAAATTTATTAATATTTACGAATTAAATATTAATTTGAATTAAAAGGGGTTTCTACGTTCGATAGCGTACTCGGTATGCAACGATGAGTTTCTTTGAAAACTTACGTTGCACACAAGTAATAAAATAATATTATTTTAAATGTTAGTTAACGAGTAGCTGTTGTACTGGCGGGAATAGATAGAAATAACTAAAATATGATTATATATGTTTTTAAATGTTTTTACATTTACCCAATAAAGGATAAAGGCCTAAAATACAGAAAGAGTTCAATTTTAGGCATTTATACCCTAATTTTCACGAAAGGTGCACTTATCACCTTTTGACAGAGAACCATCATTAAATATAGTTTTGATCGAGCTTATAAATTCTATTGGACCAAAAATAACTCTTCTTTTGAATCGGGACATCAAAATATACTTTTTGTAAATTTTTGGTACCTTTCTGATAAAGTTTATTTTTTAATGAATAGTGTAAAATGTTGTATTTTAATTCAAACCCTCTTTTTAATCTAATTTATTTATATGATTAGATTATCTTTTGAATTGGTTTTAAAGTGAAATTAGAAAATATTTTTACCATTAAATCCAATAGTGGTCGTTGGAATTAATTTCACTTTGAAATCGGACTTAAACTATTGTTAATCTTTTGATATTTATTGTTTCATAAAAACACGCTATTTGCTCTGATAGCGGGAATTAATTATTAAATTAATTAATGTGACTTATATGTTTTGAATTTTGTAAAATAGACTTCATTTTTGAATTTGGAATATCAAATATAGCTTAGGGTGAATTTTTGGTAATTTTCTAAAAAACTACAATTTTTGATGAATAGTGAAACCACTATGTGGTACTTATAAAGACTGATTTTCCATTTAAATGAAATTTTGCCATCATTGTGTTTTGAATTTCAAAAATCCGACATACATGGTTGTCATTAGGAAGTAAAATGTGGTTCAATGAGATTATAATTATTTTTTGGTGAATAGTAACTTATTAAGTTCTTAATCGTGATTAGTGGTAATTAGTGTAGTTTAAGGTAAAAATAATGCTTTAATAAAATAAAATGATCTTGACACATGTCCTACCCTCATTGGCTGTGTCATGGCAGACCAAAAAAACCATGGGTGAACTTGGGGACCCCATGGATCCACTTTGGTTGGGAAATGACATAAATTACTTTTTATTAAATGTTAAAGTAAAAATGACACAAACATAATATGTTTTACGAAAAAAATTATTACATGGGGTTATAAAGATCGTATTTTTGATTATAAATAGTAATTGAAAAGCTAAAAATATTTCCTACATCATAGTATTTTTTTATAATTTTTAGACACTAAATAAATTAAATTATTTATGACATAATAATGATGCAGCGATGACATCATTATTTGATGATTTAAATAAAATGGAAAGATAATGTAAAATCTATGAACTACACATGTCCAAAACCAATTGGATGTGTGTATTTCGAACTCTAATCACCTTATCCATGAATTATATCAATGTGGGACCTTTTAAAACCGAAAAACATTTTCAAATAAAGTAATATTTCTTTACTTTCCAAAAGTGCCCCTCCTCTCCTCTTATAAAAGGCCCCCAACTCTACCTCCTTACACACACTCCTCAAGCCTTTGGCTCGGCCAACCCCTGCCCATTGTTTCTCTCCACATCCCTCTCCTCATCCTAGAGGATTCCCTTTGGGAGGAATCTTTTCAAAGGAATCCTTTAGGCTAAAATCAAAAAGAGTTACACTTTTAATGGTAATTCATTCTCTCTTGTTCATTTGTTTTATTTTGCTTCTCCAACCCTCTAAACTCTTTTTATTTATTTATTTTGTAACAACACCAGTATATTAAATATACTAGGATGTTGTTATAAGATTTATTCGAGCTACACTCTCACACAACTACATCAAATGGTTAAATAACATACAGTTTCCGTGGATGGTGAAATTCTGCCTCCCGAAACGATGATTGTTCAATACTCATTTAACACCTTCAGAGGTGGCCATTATGATGTCACTAATTTTATATATGATATATAATATGTCTATGTTTTCTTTAAGCTTATGTATTTTTCATTTTGGCATACCTTTATGGTTTCCATTATATGTAAACACGATATCTTCATTTAAGGAAGTGCGGACAACCGCCCCCTCAAAGTGATGTGATTCGTTAATGCCATATGTGGGATGTGTAAAGGATAATTTAAAGTTATTATATATGATGTTATACTGGAATTATAATATACCTCTATATCATTATTATTTCGTTCAATTAAAGTATGAGATAGAAATGAAAGTAGTGTTCATGCGTACGTACGGCTTACCGTCTCCATGAACGGTGCATTTCATTTCTTATCCCCAAATGTAATGTACTATTAAAAGTACATGTATATAATGGATATATATAATTAATGATATATCTAAATGATGAATATAATTCTGGAATTAAAATATACATACCACTCAATTAGTTTTAATTCCATTAATATGACAAAGAAATGAAAGTAGCGTTCACGTGTACGTACGGCTTACCGTCTCCATGAACGGTACATTTCATTTCTTACCTCTAAATGATTATGTAATATTATAAATACATGTATATTCTGGATATATATGATAAATATTATATCCAAATCGGGAATTTCATTCTGGATATAAAGAACCTTTGACCACATGAACAACATGTAATTGTAAGAAGTCCACTTTCGACTTAAGAACCAAATATTGACAAAACAAACATTATTAACATAAATGGATAAATAATGTTTATAACATGGAAATAAGTGATATAAAAGGAATAATGAACTTTAAAAAGGTTCTTAATCAAGTAGAAATTAAATCAAGTTTATCATTCAGGACGTTAAAGAACGATCGAGTCAAGTCGGACCCTAGGTAAGGGACTTCGTCTCAATCTCCTTTCATTGAGGCATATTTCATTTTATACACAACTTTATTTTATACGGTGTATAAACCCCTTTGACTTTTACTTTTATACAAAAGGAGTCTTTTTCTATGATGCATTTTACTAAATGACAAAAGGAATGTTTTTTTAACGTACGCGGTGACAACGACCTTTTCCGCCGCTACGAGTATTATTTGGTCTTTGGCTTTCTCAACAAGCCGTAATGTTTTTAGAATAAAATAAATACCATATACTCTTTTATGTATTTTGGTATTGAAAATGGTTTTGAAAAAGGATTCTATTATGTCAATATATTTAGGATATATTGTGATTGAAATGTGGAAATGTTATTATTCCATTATATTGGTTTTATGTTTTATGATTTTATATTGGTACTTGGACATTTTAATGGGTGGTTACATTATAAACCATATGATGGGTGGTGCTGTGAATATCAAGACGGGTGGTTACGTTATAACCTCCAATGCATTGGGTATGGAAGTCAGCCGTATGGCTATTCAATTAAGTATGTATGGAAATTGGCTGTATGGCTATTTCATTAAGTGATATGTGTAGAAGTCGACCGTATGGTTATTTCACTTATGTATGTTTATGTCCCAAGTTACCTTTATATTTGTTATGTGTTCTTTTTATGGATTTTATGGTAATCCTTTGGTTACAAAAAGGTAAGTAATGATACTTTATTCAGTGAAAAGTTTTTACTACTTCATGAAGGTGAAGGTATTACATTGATAGAGTATACATGATTTTCTTGATGTTTGAAAAAGTAACAGTTTTCATTCATTGTGTATCCCTTACTGAGCTTTTTATGCTCACCCCAAGTTTTTTGAAATGTTTTTCACAGGACTTAAAGAGGATTAAGGTCAAGGATGAGATCAAGGGAATGTCACGCTATATAAAACATGAAACTAGACATGTTTCTTTTTAAGAGTTTTTTTATTATGGAAACTTAGTAGAAGTGTCTACTTTGTAATCTTTTGAGATCTAATAGTTATGTTCTAATTATCTAAAACTCTAAACTTGAAAAGATCCTCGACGTGAATTATTCATTTAATTCAATATTAGTTAAGGTGTAAGTCCGGGGCCTTATATTATTAAAGTGGGATATAGGGGAGTTACTCAAATAGGGGGGGGGGTAGGGTGTTAGGGAATGTGAATAGTTTGAGATTATGTTGGACCCACATCACCTTTATCCTCTCAAGGGTAATTAGTAACTAGTGGGTCCCATCCCAACTCCCACACCTAGGATATAACCAATTAGAATAATGAATAATAATTGTTCTACAATTTTTATTCAATTATTATTTAAACCACAAAATTAAACTCTTTCTCCCTTGAAAAAATATCTACAGTAAAAGTCCTCCTAAGAAGTTACTGGCACTGCGGTTCCATCGGTGCGCTCAGATTTCAAATCCTACAACCGGTTCACAAGATAGAAAAACACGATCGTTCGTTCACTAAACGTACTAGAACTAAACTTCAAAAAATGATTTCGAGAACACCGGGTCTCGGAATCATGAACCGTCGGAAACTACGTACTGAAAAAATCCATTATAATTAAAGAAAACATTTTCTTTGAAATTTATTGGTCTTTACACATATCCTATTCTATATTATTAATATGGTCTGTTAAAAAAGTAAAACAATCTATATGAAAAAATATGTCATAATCTATGATGAAATCTCTATATATGATATGAAATATATTTTCTAATAAAAACTTGAAATTACTATGACTTTTCATATAGGAGAATATGATATGAAAAATCATATGCAATGATGGTAGTAATCCAGATGAGAAAATTAAATCCTCTTCTAATAATGATTATATCCAAACTCATCAAAATGTATTACTCTTATTGAGATATTAATGTGTGGAAACCTATTAATTATTGGGATATACAAAGATTCGTGACTCATCCTAGGCGAATTTCCATGAAATGGGGTTAACATACAAATTCTTTTGTATAGAATATTTCATCATGGGTAGAAGCTATATTGTTTGTAGTTATCACCTCGAATATTGTGTTTATTCAACACATCTAACATAGATAAATGGAACTAATTTTACCAATAATAAAATATAATTGAAGTCACACATCTGGGATATAAAATTTTAAACTATATCATGTTCTATTTAAATTAATACATCATTAAATACTATGTAGAATAAAATTGTATTTTTCTTTAATTTCAAAGATGAATTATTTTAAATGGATTGATAATAATTGAAAACTGTAATTTTATGATATTTATTTCACTAAAAAGGAATAAGTAAATTAATTATTTTTAATTAATTAATTAGTAATTTATGATACATTTATTAGATTAGTATCCCATAGAATTAATAGTAAATATTGAAACTATATTTCTGAAACTATATGAATTAGCATATTATATATATATATATATATTCAATATTGAAATTATGAGGGTTATTAAGATTATAATTATTAATTAGTAAAAAAACAAGGAATGAATATAAAATAAATTATAATAATAACTATTAATTAGAGAAAATAATTATTCTAAAATTTTAAAATTTAAATCCATTTATAAGAAATTTTATAATACATATAAAAATAATTTTTGATAAATGGTCACGTATTAAAATAATATTATAATTTTCTAAAATTTCGATAATTAAAAATAATTAAATAATATAAATGAGTTATAAAATGGTAATATATATATTAATATAAAATATTTAATTAAATTTAATAATAAATTATATTAAAAGAGCCCATATTGTATTTTATATAAAGAGTATTATATTATTTTAAATATTTTATTTTTAAAAATGATGTTAAATTATGATGTGTATAAAATGGTTTCCTTTTGACTTGATAAGAGATATTTCATCCCATGATTACACATGTGAAAAAATTATGTATTTAACTATTCTAATTCAACTTATTCATAAATAATTATTTCACAATATGAATTATTTTTAGATTGTATTTAAAATTTAAAACTAATTCCATATAATATCATATATAAATATATAATGTTAAATTATTATTATGGCGATGAATTTTTTATTCTTTAATAATAAATCTATCCTTTCCATGAGATATTTTATGACATTCACACCAATATTGTTTGAAAATACTCATTTTTTTAATGTGTTTTAAATCTATGTCATTAGAAGAATGTGTATATGTAAAAAAGAATACATGAGTCAAGTTAGTGAGATTTAATCCACATTAAAAGATTTGGATTTAAAATTACATCATATAAACCACTTTTCATAAAATCAATCATCCAACTTAGTACTTCCAGGATGGTACAAGAGAATATGTCATTACTCTCCCGTCCCTCAGTGATGCCCTTTCCATTGATGAACGCACTTATGACCTACCCCTCAACTATTGGATGGGGGTATTATTATTTTCTACTATTTGTAGGTTTGACTTACCCCATTTCTTATGTTCCTAAATGAATATTTGACACTTTATTATCCAGATATCCTTATAAGAATGATGGTTCTAGATCAACATGATGTATTGCCTCATACTTTTCATTCAACATAAGAGTTCACATAAGCCCAAGGTCTTCTAAATTTTACTTTTTTATCTTAATTTAGGACTCATCTGACTTTATTTGATATATTAAACATGTTTTATTTGGTTACATGTGTATTCATGAATGTGAGATTTTATTCCTTCAAAAAAATGACATATTATGATCTTCTTTTCAACTATAGAGTATTTGGTACTTTCATCAACTAGATTCTATTGTAACTATAATTTAAATAATTATCATAATCACCCATATTGATAAATCAAATAATCTAGTAAATTACATTATAATTAATGACCTTACAATCAAAAAGATCTTTTCGATGTATAATTTTACAAAATTCGGACATAATTAATACATATCAACCCATACGATTAAAAATTGAATAAAACTAAAACCTAATCAATCTCTTCAATTATATATATATTTTTAAATGCACTATTTTCTGAAAATGAATTCACTATAATTTTATTGGCTTCTATTTTTTCCATTACCCATTCAAAAAAAAAGTGAAAACATTTTAAATCCTTGAATGGTAAAAATATTTCCGTACGGGACAAAGAGATATGGATATATACTAGTAGTATAGGAATACTTTTATTAACATCTTAAATCATTTTCAAAAATCATACTTCACACATAAATAATTATCATATACTTAAATTGTGAAATCATGATATTTCCAAAAACCATAGAGAATGTAAATAATATCATATATGTAACTTGGGAAGTCAATTACGTAAGATTAAAACAATAATTGCTCTCGTATGATATATAACCCTAAAAAATACCTTAAAATGTAACACTCTAGGATACCTTATGATGTAACCATCTTAGATACCCACGTTGTAACCCTTGTAGTTACATTTTGAGTAGAAATACGGTAGACCTCCAGCATAAACATACCCAATGAATTTGAGAGATATATTGGCCCCACACTTCATAAAAAACAATTCCAAATATCCAATATCATAAAACAATAATACATTCCTAAAAACATCCATTTTTTAATTTTAAAACAATTAAAGGTGTAATTTTGATGAAAAATCTTATAAAAATATCATATAATTGGACTGAGAGTTAATAAATACACTGAACTATGTGTATACACTCTAAATCCATATTATATAACATATTATAATCAAAATTAATTTTGAAAATAATATTTGTATCACATAATCAATGAAGTGGATGGTTAATCCAAGGAACCAAAATTTCATTAAGAATTTCATTGCATCAGATTCGTCTTTCTTAAAACATGTTCTAACCACTCGTATAATGGTTTATAGAGTGTTATTAATATACTAAAAAACCATATTTATCTTTAAATTTACATATATGATATTATAATAACATCATTCCACCAAATTATTATTAATATTTGGTTATTTCCATTGTTTTGCGTACATTTATTTCATAGTTTCCATGGTTGGTTAATTGTGGATTATATTGTTGAATGGATGAAAAACACTATAAATTAATTTTAATGGTGTTCATAATTTCATATAAATTAATATTATACCATTAATAATTTTTTCAGTGACGAGGATGAATCAATAGATAAAACATTAGTGACGAATGTTACTTAATTTTGGGGATTTTGGAAAATTACAAACCACTATTGTTTTCTTAATTAATAATATGTATAAACGCTTGTTCTAAAATAATATAACCGATAATATATATAATAAAATCTTATTAAATATTAATAATGTTTTTATTACCATCCTTGAAGTGTATAATGATAATTTAATATGTATCATCCATTTTGGTAGTAAATCGACTCATCACGGACGATCTTGATATTTTTAGAATAAAACTGAGAGGAGAAGAGATTTTATGGATTCTTTTTCTATAAATAAGATAAAATTATTTTTTATACAAGATACTATATTTTTCATTTCAAATAATTTATTGGATATAAATATAGTATAAGAATAGAAAAATAATTGTAAAGAAATTAATAGAAAATGAAAGAGGATGTTACCTCTCAAATTCTCCTCCATGAGTGCCCCCTAAAGGCCGATGTTTTTGGAATTTTGGTGAGACCCAAAGGTCTTAAACGTGTGGAAGCATATTGGTAAGGTAATTTTTTATAAATTAAATTATTTAAATTGAATTGATGTGTGAGGGATGGTGTTTATAGTGGGGGAGATAGGTGTTTCTCACTATTATACACATTAGTTTATTATTCTGTCTCAATACTACGAATTGTTTGAGAATTTTCACTAAATATATTAAAATAATTATAGAGAATTCAAGAATTCAGTATTTCATCAGCTTTACAAAATATATGGATCAATAATGTTTTAAAATTTTAAAAACCATAGAATGTCATATTTGCATATTCACTAAAAATTCAAGTATTTTATACAAATACCAAAAATTTTAACGAACCCTTTTTTAACATTGATAACTAAAAAATTACCTCAATTTTATGATAATAATTTTCTAAATATGGGAAATTAAAATTAAAAAAACGAAATTTATTAAAAAAATTAAAAATTTAAAACTATAATTGATTATATAAGACCTTTATAAATTAATCAAGACAAAATAAAATTGACTTATAATCAAAAAAATAATATATTAATATATGAATCTATTTTATGAAAATAAATTTTATTTTAAATAATATATATATATATAATCATATAGAATCATTTTTGTTTAACCAAAATACCAACAGTTAAATTATCATTTTCAAAATATTTATTAAATTATTCTATGATATAAATATATCATATATTCACTTTTATGATACATTAATTTTATTAATAGTTGTATAGGTAAGGTTACTATATATCAGACATGTTATTATTCCTCCGGTCGTGTTAGTATTCTATTAGTATAAATTCCTTAATTTCTATAAATACCACTCATTTCATGACACATTTATAATGAATTTATGTATTTAATTAAAGAATGAAATGAATTTTTTTGTACCTAACTTGTTATATTCTCCCCACCTTCTAGAAATTGCATCCCCAAAATTTTTATTAACATATTAAACAACTGAGAGTACCTTTCCCTCATAGAATTTTCATATTTCAATATTTCTAATTCAACCATGTTGTTTATCCAAAAAATATTAACCTTTTGAAATACCATATTAATCAATAGTTTTTCTCTATGAAAAATAGTATGAAAAGCGTTACGTTCATAATAAAGGTTCTAATATAGTTGAACTACTTCTGGGATCTAATAATTAGATGAATATAGAATATATATTCTCAACATTATGTCATGAAATTTTTTTTACCTAAGATAACATAGAGGAAAAGCTACTTGGTACGTGATTTTTTAAACTCTATCCCTGATTTAATATAGTCCAATGTACCGGGGACACATATTTCGTTTCATAGCAAAAATTATAACAGTTGTCCATATTGATATTTCATGAAAAACATGATCACATTACTCAAAATAAAAGTATTTCTTCTTGTAATATCCATAATATTTATCCTTTCTCTGAGCCATACACCTATGCTGTAGGATTATTTTCACTTTCTCTGCTACTTCCTCAAATGATTATTTGTCCGATCAACATTTTTCCATGACATCATCAAAAATGAAATAGTTTAAACCTCTTTTCATATAATTACTTAAAAAATGAAATCTATATTCATGAATAGAAAATGATATGTTATGAAGACACTAATTTAGAAATGTATTTATCCCCACTTCCCCGGTAAATTGTTGAAAATTCTCAAAGCATGTATGATAAGGGATGATTTATTCGCTTGGTATATCCATATTATTAGCAATTAAATGTACTGATTAAATTTAATATTAGACCCAATGAAATATAATGTCCATTAATAATGTTATAAGTAATCGTGGTGTCTCTATTAGGTACAATATATAGAGTAACTCCATGTAATATAATTGTCCCTTTTACGTATATTCATGAAAGTTGATCCAATGAAAAAATTTATTAAAGTAGGAAGGAAATGTACAGTTTTATTTAGTCGTTCAATAATAACACAAATCACATTGTTACCTAGAGATGACATTTGTAGTCCCACATCACTGTCCATAAATATATTTTACCATTTCCACTCTAACATGGAAGAATGATGATGTATCCACATTTTTAATTATTTCACTACTTTAACAGCTTAAAAAGTATATAATATCATGTTAAAATATTCAATATCTATTATGATTCCATTCCACCAATCTCTTTACATCGATCTAATTCCAAGATGAACTGAAAATAGAGAACTATGAGGTTCACATAACCACTATTTATTCAATTTTGAATCCCAAGGAACACAAAATCACTTCTGAAATTCAAAAATAAATATTTATCAACATTAAATTTTAGAAACATACCCTTTTTTCCAATTATACCATTTTCTATTACTCACCATATTTCTTCTATGAATTCTTAATTCACTATAATATAGGTGAATACACTGAATCTTTAACAAAAATAGAGGAATTTTTTACACCGACTACATTAAAGAAGAAATTCATCAAAAAATTAATAAAGGGGTTTTGTTAGAAATATATCATGGTTAATGATGCATGTTTTTTTACTCAAGGCATAAACCAAATTATTTTATTTCCTAGGACCATTACTGATCAATCCTTTATTATCAATTACTATTTCAATCCATATTCTCTACCTCATTTTTAATTACATGTATTGAATATATAATTGAGACTTTTATGTCATGTATATATTTCACATTTGGCACCGTATTAATGATGCCTCAATATTTTTAAAGTGAAAACCAAATTGAATAATTCCAAATAATGTATGGGATTATTTAACATCTGTGGTTTTAATTGACTTCAAGCATGGGAAATTACCTCATTATTTTATAGCAGAACACGGCCATGTACCTTTAATAAAGATTTATTTTTTAAGAAAAATTATACATTTCTGGAAGGATGGTCTAAACTAGAGCATTGAATAATATCATATTTGTTTCTAGAAAACCAACATCATTATCTTCTATAAATATAAATGTTACCCCTTTCATTGTTAACCTAGTAATAAGGATTTATAACAGTGCAATGTAAAAATAAATTGCAATTACCTGTTAATCCATGAACACCAAGAATCTCTATAACAATTGTAGGTTTGGTCATTCGGTGACCAGAAATGATGTGGCAGGATCAAATGTTATTAGATATTTATTGACTAATTTTCCTTGAAAATATCTCTACTACAACCAAAAATCACATTTCTTATTTTTACATATAAAAAATTTTATTTTAGTGTTTTCAAGATAGTCCATAATAGTTTTTCATGATCATAAAAACCTTTTTAATATAAAACAATATCACTAATAAAATAAAATAAAAAGACATATCCAAATATTCATGGAAAATTGTAATAATTAGATACATGAATACAAAATGATGATATTTCAAACTAAATATAATAAAAAAAGAACTCATATTTCCCATATGTAGTATAAAAATCCATTTTTTCGATGCCATCCTTCTTCACCATCAACTGATTGTATTATGATATCGTGTAAATCAAGGAAAATTAACTATCTACTTGGATATGATCAAACAAGTAATCGATATTAGGAAAATGATACTGTCACGACCCGCCCTCGGGGTCCGTGCCGTGACTACCCCAAGCCCGCCTTCCATAGGCCAGGGGCTGACGACTAGCACCAAGGCATAAATCCTGGTAAAAAGGGAAGGCATTGCCTTTGTAAAGTAAACAAACACCACAGAGTAAGCAAGCGGAAAGTAAACACTAATCAAAAGCAGAGTACAACTGAAAGTGCGGAAAAGTAAATGGGCCAGTATACAAACCCAAACTGAAAGTAAAGTACAACTCGAAAGGGAAAACAACAACTGAAACGTAAAAGCCGCTACACCGAGCTGTCCACTGGAAATCCCACCTGAAGGGTGGGTACAGATAGCTCCACTGCACCACGGGTCACGCCGTCAGCTCCGTGCACGTCCTGCCCAGTGGTCCACCTCCGGGTACCGTCCCGCTCTGCAAGCCTCAGCTAAGGTCAATGATGTCCGTCTTCTACAACCAACACAACGTAGTGCGGGCAAAGCCCGTGCAGGGGTGAGTATAAGCTACTCAGTAGGGACCCCGAGACCCCTAAAGGTCTCTCAAATCCACAAAGGATAAACCACGAAGAAAAGTACAATCATGAAGTAACAACCGACTCTGCTTAGGTATATGCCCATACATATACCTAAGTTATCAAATTCAAATACGCTCCAACCTCCGAGCCCAAGTACAACTCAGTCCACACAGGAAAGTAAACGTATTCCACACAGGAAAGCAAAACGTAATCCACATAGGATTGCACAACACAATCCACACAGGAAAGCAACAGATTCAGCTCACACAGGTATACTTCTTCAAAGGACGATAAAGATGATCTCCGATCCATCTAAGTCGTCGGACCCACGAAGGATCGATAGGTAACTAACCCCCGCAAAGACCCACACAGGATCGGGCCCACACAGGACCTATAGGCGCTGGTTCACACAGGACCGCTGAGCGCAAAGACCCACACAGGATCGGACCCACACAGGATTGGGCCCACACAGGACCTGTAGCACTGATCCACGTAGGATCGCTGAGTGCTGAAGTCGTCGTCGTCGAATCCACACAGGATCGGGCCCACACAGGACCTGTAGCACTGATCCACGTAGGATCGCTGAGTGCTGTAGTCGTCGTCGTCGAATCCACACAGGATCTCTGTACTGTCGTCGTCGCAGTCACAGTAGCAGTAGTAGCAGTAGAAGTCACAGTAACAGTCGCAGCCAGCACTAGGGTTCCCGCACACAGCAAGCTCGTTCGGAGGGTCTGCTCCACGAGCCGAGAGGCTGATACATCAACTGTCACAAAGTCCAGAGTTGATGTATCCAAAAGTTCCGTATCGTCAACAGGAACTCAACGCAACAGACGACACGTCGATCGGACGCCCGGTCTGAGAGTTATTGGCATTTTCGTCCCCGGGGCCCGGTTGGTTTTTAAGGCAAAACCAACCCGACCGTACTCCACCTGCGTCCAAACCTCGGGCGGAGTATGCCAAAAGATCCGTCTCACTAAGAGAAACACAAAAAAGCTGATGGCACGTCGATCGGACGTCCGTAGCACAAGATATGAGCGTTTCCGCTCCGAATGCCCGGTTGGTTTCGTGAACGAACCAACCCGTCCGAACTCAAAGTAATCCGAAACCTTGAGTGCGATAAACCGAAACGACCGTCTCGATCCAAGGATCGCATTTCCGCTGACGGTTCGTCAATCGGACGTCCATTCTGAAATATATCAGCCTTTCCGTCTCACACCCACCCTGGGAAACTTCCCAGGAGGTCACCCATCCTGATCACTACTCTAAGCCAAGAACGCTTAACTACGGAGTTTTAACCACGTAGGCTCCCGAAAAAGAAGGTGCTCCTTGAGTATAGTATACTGAAACGACCGTCTCGATCCAAGGATCGCGTTGCCGTAGACGGTTCATCGATCATAGGTCAGTGGCTCAAGTTATGGCCAAAAGACCGAAGTCGTCTCGAAAAAGGGGGGTCCGGGTCCGGGCCGACCCGGCCCGACCCCCCTGGCATGACCCGAACCGGGTAGACCCGACCCGGATCCGACCCGAACCGGGTCGGACCGACCCGGTCCGCTGGACCCGGCCCGACCGGTGGCGGCGCGGCGGCGCGGTCCGGCCAGCGGCGGCACGGCCAAGGGGCCGCGCATGTGCCGCACGCGGGGGGGTAAACCCCCCCTTTTTTCGGATCTCGGCCGGCCTAAGGCCGGCCGTTTCTTTCTCACGCGGGACCCGCGGGTCCCGCCTCCTAACCAAACCGGCGGCCGGCGCGGTCCGCCGCCTTCTTCTCCGCCGCGGCTCTTCCCCCGATCTCCGGCGTCCGGCGAGGCCGGCCGCCTTCTGGCTACTCCGCCGCGGCTGTAGGGTCGCGGCCTTCCTGTTCTCCGGCGCCGGCGAGGCCGGCGCCCCTGGCTGCTCCGCCGCGGCCTTAGGGCCGCGGCCTTAGGGCCGCGGCCCTTCATGATCTCCGGCGCCGGCAGCCCGGCTGGCCGCCGGTCGCCTCCTTGTTCCGCCGCGGCCCGTCTCCGGTCGCGGTCTCTTTCATAAACAACGACGCGGTGCGTCGGCACCGCGTTTCTTCGTCGCAGCTCGCTCCGGCCATTAATTTATTTGTTCCTGCGCGGTTGCGACGACACCGCGCTGTCTCCGCTAAATTAACACGAAAGAATAGAAGGGGGAGGAGAATCGGTCGTGTTCGTGCGGTCCGGTCTCCTCCCGTTATAACGATATCAGTTGGCCAATCGTATAAACACAACAATGAAAGTTTCACAAATTTTTTAATAAATTTGGAACTACGCCCAACAGATTATTCTTTCATGTTCGAGGGAATGAAAACACGTAATTTAAAAAGGACAAACCCCCTACCTTGAAAATTGACGTCACATGTCGGTTATCGCGGAGGAAGGCGTCGCGGCGTCGGACGTAGATTCTGTGGACGTCGGGGTGCGTCCGAGGAGGGAACGACGTCTCTTCACTTGTCGCTTAAGACGAAGAAGAGAGGTATGTTTTCGTTGGCGATGATTACCATGGTCGGCGACTTCTCCCTTGTCGAGGAGGAAGATGAAGATGGAAGAATCCGGGACGCCGAGTCTCGATGGTCATGGGATCGATGTTCTTTGTCGGAGAAGAACCGTTCTTCACGTTCTTTGTCGAAGATGAAGAAGATCTTCAAGTCTCTCAACTATTCTCCCAATCCTCTCAAGTAACAAAGGAACTAACCCAAAAATAAATCAAGCTTACACTTAATTTATTAACACAACCCAACCTTTGGAATTCAAGAGTTTGAATTTCAAAAACTCAAAATTAAACTCACTTATTAATTATACATGAGTTGTATAATTAATTAAAAGTTAAGTTGTCAAGACGTTAAGAGAGAGAGAGGGGAGTTAGGGAATTTGAGGGGTTTTGGCACATTAAGTGCAAGGGAGTTTAAGGGGGTAGAAGAGAGTTAAGGGGAAGGTGAAGGGTTGGGGATCGTGTGGGCCCCACCTCACCTTAATCCTCACATGGTTAGTTAGGAACTTGTGATTCCACCCCAACTTCCACACTTAGGATATAACCACTTAAGAAGATAAATAAAATAAATATTGTATAACAAATTTATTTTACTCTTCATTTCATCCAGAAAATTAAACATCTCCTCCTAGGAAAACGCAACTTCGGGAAAGGTCTCCTTAAGCGAATATCGGCGCTACGAGTTCATCGGTGTCCTCGGATTTCAATTCCGAGCACCTGATCAAATGTTAGGAAATCCCGCTCGTTCGTTCACTGAACGTACCCGAGCCAAACTTCGGAAATTAATTCTGGGCACTCCGGGCCTCGGAATCAGGTGCCGTCAGAAACCGCGCTCTTGTAAAATTCCAAAGAAAATTAAGAAAAAATTTCCCTTGAATTTTACGGGTCTTTACATTACTCCCACCTCAGGGCTTTACGTCCCCGTAAAGATACATCAAAACTAGGGAAACAAAAGAGGGTACTGAGAACGCATCTGAGCCTCCCGCTCCCATGTGCTTTCCTGGAGGTTCCCGTGCTACCATCTGATGCGCACAAGAGGAATCGATCGCCCACGTAGGACCCGCTCCTGTCGATCCTCTATCTCCACCGGGACCTCCGTAAAAGTCGCCCCATCGTCAACGTCAAGCTCCCCATGGTCAATGATGTGCGTCGGGTCGTGCACGTATCTCCTCAGCTGAGACACGTGGAAGACATTGTGCACCCGGTGCAACTGAGGTGGTAGAGCCAGGCGATAAGCCACCTTACCAATCCTGTTGAGAACCTGGAAGGGTCCGATGAAGCGCGGAGATAACTTGCCGCCTCGGCCAAATCTCCGAATACCACGTCGAGGTGAGACCCGCAAGAAGACGTGGTCGCCATCCTCAAACTCCAGTGGCCTCCGCCTCCTGTCAGCGTATGACTTCTGCCGGCTCTGAGCTGTCCTCATCCGCTCCTAGATGACCTGGACCTTTTCTGTCGTGGCCTGGACCATCTCCGGTCCCATCAGAGCTGCAAGATTTCTTCTTTGCCGATAAGAGAAATCTGGTCTCATCCCCTGGATGAACCACATTCTTTGCCTAATACAGTCAATCCTAACATGGATGATACTAATCCATACCAAGGATGACGTCGTAAGGCCTCGACGCTACTACTAAGAGTTTCAACCGTTACTCTCGCCTCCAAGGGTTGAGTCACACTGTCGGCATCAGTGTGTGGTAACTGGGTCTCCTCCAGTAGATGTCTCACAAGTGAGGGTCAAGTCAACAGCCAAAACTGGAACCTCTTAGTAAAATCACGAAAGAGGACAGGAACGAAAACATCACAAAGGTATGCGTCTTTTATTATTGCAGCTCATAATACAAGACGCTACACAAATGCAACAAGGAACCAGAAGTACAAAGGATGTATCCACTAGTTCTGCTCCTGTTCATCGGATCCCAGAGCTCCATGATCGAAGGCCTCGGTTTCCTGAAGCTGTGCTCTCCCCTGCGGTCGGGGTGGACATCCTGGTGGTGGTGGTGGTAGAGCCTCAAAGCGTCGCCCACCACCGGCTGCTCGTCCAGCTCCTCTGCCTCGTCCGCCTCCTCCCTGCGGACCGCCACGGTCGAACCTCTGCCTCTGCCTGGGAGGTTCTTCACTTAACTGCTGATCATCAACATAGCGGGTCGGACAGTCACGAGCCATGTGACCAATCCCGCCACAGGAGTAACACTGCCCACTCTCGGCATGCCTGGCTCTGACTCCATCTCGACTTCCCCGTACAACTGAGCCTGAGTCGTGCAATCAGCCACCGATAGGTCTGGTCTGCCTGGAACCCTGAGTCATCCGTCGGCTACCTGTTGCCAAAGACTCCGCTATCTTCCGCCCTGCGGTAGGTCTCGCTGTGGACTCAGCCAGGAAACTCTCGATCAGGAGGGCTCGCTCTAGCACTCCTGCCTGGGTCGGGATGCTGAGGGAGATCAGTGATGCTCTGATCTCGTGTCTCAATCCCTGCTCGAATGTCCGGGCCCGGAAGAAGGGGTCCCGTACCATGTCTGTCGAGTACCGAGAAAGGTCGGTGAACCTCGCCGCATACTGAGCGACCGTCATGCTGCCCTGCCGCAGCTGAAGAAGCTCCTGGATACGCACCGCACGAAGGGTGGCTGGGACGAACTCCGAGCGAAAAAGGCTCTCAAATTCCATCCAAAGTAGAGATGCCTCATCGTGCACCTGGAGCATCAAGCTCCACCATCGTCCTACTGCTGCGTGTAGTAGGCTCGCAGCGAGGATCACCATGAGGTCTTATGGTGTCCTCACTAGCCTAAACACTCGTACCACTGCCTCCAGCCAGTCCTCTGCTGCCTGGGGATCCATCTCCCCGCGAAATCTAGGTGGTCGCTGGTGCTGAAGCTCATACAGTGCGCTGAGGTGACGTGCATCGTCAGCGACTGGTGCTGGAAGCATCGGGGGCTCGGCGGGTAGTGCTACCGCCGGTGCCACTGCTGACAAAGGGCCCTGCACCGAGGCCTCGTCGCTCGGTGGGATGTCGTCACGCTCAACTCTCGGAACCCTAGTTGGCTGCCGTCGTGGGGCCATCCTGAATAGGAAACAGGTGCGCCACGGTCAAACAGTATACCTGGTGAGCTGACACAAAGAAATCACAAAGAAAACTTTGAAACACACACGCAATCAATGTTTTCGTGCATTAAGTCGGAAATCAGAAGTCAGGGTCCTGGTGTACGGATACGTCGGCCGCCGCACCAACACTGGACTCCCTGGACTGATAACCAAACTCAATACGCTAAACATTATTGCTTCACATAGAAAAGATCAGAGTTCGCGGTAGAACCGAACTCCTTTGATACCAATTTGTCACGACCCGCCCTCGGGGTCCGTGCCGTGACTACCCCAAGCCCGCCTTCCATAGGCCAGGGGCTGGCGACTAGCACCAAGGCGTAAATCCTGGTAAATAGGGAAGGCATTGCCTTTGTAAAGTAAACAAACACCACAGAGTAAGCAAGCGGAAAGTAAACACTAAACAAAAGCAGAGTACAACTGAAAGTGCGGAAAAGTAAATGGGCCAGTATACAAACCCAAACTGAAAGTAAAGTACAACTCGAAAGGGAAAACAGCAACTGAAACGTAAAAGTCGCTACACCGAGCTGTCCACTGGAAATCCCACCTGAAGGGTGGGTACAGATAGCTCCACTGCACCACGGGTCCCGCCGTCAGCTCCGTGCACGTCCCGCCCAGTGGTCCACCTCCGGGTACCGTCCCGCTCTGCAAGCCTCAGCTAAGGTCAACGCTGTCCATCGTCTACAACCAACACAACGTAGTACGGGCAAAGCCCGTGTAGGGGTGAGTATAAGCTACTCAGTAGGGACCCCGAGACCCCTAATGGTCTCTCAAATCCACAAAGGATAAACCACGAAGAAAAGTACAATCACGAAGTAACAACCGACTCTGCTTAGGTATATGCCCATACATATACCTAAGTTATCAAATTCAAATACGCTCCAACCTCCGAGCCCAAGTACAACTTTATCCACACAGGAAAGTAAACGTATTCCACACAGGAAAGCAAAACGTAATCCACATAGGATTGCACAACACAATCCACACAGGAAAGCAACAGATTCAGCTCACACAGGTATACTTCTTCAAAGGACGATAAAGATGATCTCTGATCCATCTAAGTCGTCGGACCCACGAAGGATCGATAGGTAACTAACCCCCGCAAAGACCCACACAGGATCGGGCCCACACATGACCTGTAGGCGCTGGTTCACACAGGACCGCTGAGCGCAAAGACCCACACAGGATCGGACCCACACAGGATCGGGCCCACACAGGACCTGTAGCACTGATCCACGTAGGATCGCTGAGTGCTGAAGTCGTCGTCGTCGAATCCACACAGGATTGGGCCCACACAGGACCTGTAGCACTGATCCACGTAGGATCGCTGAGTGCTGTAGTCGTCGTCGTCGAATCCACACAGGATCTCTGTACTGTCGTCGTCGCAGTCACAGTAGCAGTAGTAGCAGTAGAAGTCACAGTAAGAGTCGCAGCCAGCACTAGGGTTCCCGCACACAGCATGCTCGTTCGTAGGGTCCGCTCCACGATCCGAGAGGCTGATACATCAACTATCACAAAGTCCAGAGTTGATGTATCCAAAAGTTCCGTATCGTCAACAGGAACTCAACGCAACAGACGTCGCGTCGATCGGACGCCCGGTCTGAGAGTTATTGGCATTTTCGTCCCCAGGGCCCGGTTGGTTTTTAAGGCAAAACCAACCCGACCGTACTCCACCTGCGTCCAAACCTCGGGCGGAGTATGCCAAAAGATCCGTCTTACTAAGAGAAACACAACAAAGCTGACGGCACGTCGATCGGACGTCTGTAGCTCAAGATATGAGCGTTTCCGCTCCGAATGCCCGGCTGGTTTCGTGAACGAACCAGCCCGTCCGAACTCAAAGTAATCTGAAACCTTGAGTGCGATAAACCGAAACGACCGTCTCGATCCAAGGATCGCATTGCCGCTGATGGTTCGTCAATCGGACGTCCAGTCTGAAATATATCAGCCTTTCCGTCTCACACCCACCCTGGGAAACTTCCCAGGAGGTCACCCATCCTGATCACTACTCTAAGCCAAGCACGCTTAACTACGGAGTTTTAACCACGTAGGCTCCCGAAAAAGAAGGTGCGCCTTGAGTATAGTATACCGAAACGACCGTCTCGATCCAAGGATCGTGTTGCCGTAGACGGTTCATCGATCGGAGATCCGTGGCTCAAGTTATGGCCAAAAGACCGAAGTCGTCTCGAAAAAGGGGGGTCCGGGTCCGGGCCGACCCGGCCCGACCCCCCTGGCCTTACCCGAACCGGGTCGACCCGACCCGGATCCGACCCGAACCGGGTCGGACCGACCCGGTCCGCTGGACCCGGCCCGGCCGGTGGCGGCGCGGCGGCGCGGCCAAGGGGCCGCGCATGTGCCGCACGCGGGGGGGTAAACCCCCCCTTTTTTCGGATCTCGGCCGGCCTAAGGCCGGCCGTTTCTTTCTCGCGCGGGACCTGTGGGTCCCGCCTCCTAACCAAACCGGCGGCCGGCGCGGCCGGCTGCCTTCTTCTTCTCCGCCGCGGCTCTTCCCCCGATCTCCGGCGGCCAGCGAGGCCGGCCGACTTCTGGCTGCTCCGCCGCGGCCGTAGGGCCGCGGCCTTCCTGTTCTCCGGCGCCGGCGAGGCCGGCCGCCTTCTGGCTGCTCCGCCGCGGCCGTAGGGCCGCGGCCTTCCTGTTCTCCGGCGCCGGCGAGGACGGCGCCCCTGGCTGCTCCGCCGCGGCCTTAGGGCCGCGGCCCTTCATGATCTCCGGCGCCGGCGGCCCGGCTGGCCGCCGGTCACCTCCTTGTTCTGCCGCGGCCCGTCTCCGGTCGCGGTCTCTTTCGTAAACAACAACGCGGTGCGTCGGCACCGCGTTTCTTCGTCGCAGCTCGCTCCGGCCATTAATTTATTTATTCCTGCGCGGTTGCGACGACACCGCGCTGTCTCCGCAAAATTAACAAGAAAGAATAGAAGGGGGAGGAGAATCGGTCGTGTTCGTGCGGTCCGGTCTCCTCCCGTTATAACGATATCAGTTGGCCAATCGTATAAACACAACAATGAAAGTTTCACAAATTTTTTAATAAATTTGGAACTACTCCCAACGGATTATTCTTTCATGTTCGAGGGAATGAAAACACGTAATTTAAAAAGGACAAACCCCCTACCTTGAAAATTGACGTCACACGTCGGTTATCGCGGAGGAAGGCGTCGCGGCGTCGGACGTAGATTCTGTGGACGTCGGGGTGCGTCCGAGGAGGGAACGACGTCTCTTCACTTGTCGCTTAAGACGAAGAAGAGAGGTACATTTTCGTTGGCGATGATTACCACGGTCGGCGACTTCTCCCTTGTCGAGGAGGAAGATGAAGATGGAAGAATCCGGGACGCCGAGTCTCGATGGTCGTGGGATCGATGTTCTTTGTCGGAGAAGAACCGTTCTTCACGTTCTTCGTCGAAGACGAAGAAGATCTTCAAGTCTCTCAACGATTCTCCCAATCCTCTCAAGTAACAAAGGAACTAACCCAAAAATAAATCAAGCTTACACTTAATTTATTAACACAACCCAACCTTTGGAATTCAAGAGTTTGAATTTCAAAAACTCAAAATTAAACTCACTTATTAATTATACATGAGTTGTATAATTAATTAAAAGTTAAGTTGTCAAGACATTAAGAGAGAGAGAGGGGAGTTAGGGAATTTGAGGGGTTTTGGCACATTAAGTGCAAGGGAGTTTAAGGGGGTAGAAGAGAGTTAAGGGGAAGGTGAAGGGTTGGGGATCGTGTGGGCCCCACCTCACCTTAATCCTCACTTGGTTAGTTAGGAACTTGTGATTCCACCCCAACTTCCACACTTAGGATATAACCACTTAAGAAGATAAATAAAATAAATATTGTATAACAAATTTATTTTACTCTTCATTTCATCCAGAAATTTAAACATCTCCTCCTAGGAAAACGCAACTTCGGGAAAGGTCTCCTTAAGCGAATATCGGCGCTAAGAGTTCATCGGTGTCCTCGGATTTCAATTCCGAGCACCTGATCAAATGTTAGGAAATCCCGCTCGTTCGTTCACTGAACGTACCCGAGCCAAACTTCGGAAATTAATTCTGGGCACTCCGGGCCTCAGAATCAGGTGCCGTCAGAAACCGCGCTCTTGTAAAATTCCAAAGAAAATTAAGAAAAAATTTCCCTTGAATTTTACGGGTCTTTACATTACTCCCACCTCAGGGCTTTACGTCCCCGTAAAGATACATCAAAACTAGGGAAACAAAAGAGGGTACTGAGAACGCATCTGAGCCTCCCGCTCCCATGTGCTTTCCTGGAGGTTCCCGTGCTACCATCTGATGCGCACAAGAGGAATCGATCGCCCACGTAGGACCCGCTCCTGTCGATCCTCTATCTCCACCGGGACCTCCGTAAAAGTCGCCCCATCGTCAACGTCAAGCTCCCCATGGTCAATGATGTGCGTCGGGTCGTGCACGTATCTCCTCAGCTGAGACACGTGGAAGACATTGTGCACCCGGTGCAACTGAGGTGGTAGAGCCAGGCGATAAGCCACCTTACCAATCCTGCTGAGAACCTGGAAGGGTCCGATGAAGCGCGGAGATAACTTGCCGCCTCGGCCAAATCTCCGAATACCACGTCGAGGTGAGACCCGCAAGAAGACGTGGTCGCCATCCTCAAACTCCAGTGGCCTCCGCCTCCTGTCAGCGTATGACTTCTGCCGGCTCTGAGCTGTCCTCATCCGCTCCTAGATGACCTGGACCTTTTCTGTCGTGGCCTGGACCATCTCCGGTCCCATCAGAGCTGCAAGATTTCTTCTTTGCCGATAAGAGAAATCTGGTCTCATCCCCTGGATGAACCACATTCTTTGCCTAATACAGTCAATCCTAACATGGATGATACTAATCCATACCAAGGATGACGTCGTAAGGCCTCGACGCTACTACTAAGAGTTTCAACCGTTACTCTCGCCTCCAAGGGTTGAGTCACACTGTCGGCATCAGTGTGTGGTAACTGGGTCTCCTCCAGTAGATGTCTCACAAGTGAGGGTCAAGTCAACAGCCAAAACTGGAACCTCTTAGTAACATCACGAAAGAGGACAAGAACGAAAACATCACAAAGGTATGCGTCTTTTATTATTGCAGCTCATAATACAAGACGCTACACAAATGCAACAAGGAACCAGAAGTACAAAGGATGTATCCACTAGTTCTGCTCCTGTTCATCGGATCCCAGAGCTCCATGATCGAAGGCCTCGGTTTCCTGAAGCTGTGCTCTCCCCTGCGGTCGGGGTGGACATCCTGGTGGTGGTGGTGGTAGAGCCTCAAAGCGTCGCCCACCACCGGCTGCTCGTCCAGCTCCTCTGCCTCGTCCGCCTCCTCCCTGCGGACCGCCACAGTCGAACCTCTGCCTCTACCTGGGAGGTTCTTCACTTAACTGCTGATCATCAACATAGCGGGTCGGACAGTCACGAGCCATGTGACCAATCCCGCCACAGGAGTAACACTGCCCACTCTCGGCACGCCTGGCTCTGACTCCATCTCGACTTCCCCGTACAACTGAGCCTGAGTCGTGCAATCAGCCACCGATAGGTCTGGTCTGCCTGGAACCCTGAGTCATCCGTCGGCTACCTGTTGCCAAAGACTCCGCTATCTGCCGCCCTGCGGTAGGTCTCGCTGTGGACTCAGCCAGGAAACTCTCGATCAGGAGGGCTCGCTCTAGCACTCCTGCCTGGGTCGGGATGCTGAGGGAGATCAGTGATGCTCTGATCTCGTGTCTCAATCCCTGCTCGAAGGTCCGGGCCCGGAAGAAGGGGTCCCGTACCATGTCTGTCGAGTACCGAGAAAGGTCGGTGAACCTCGCCGCATACTGAGCGACCGTCATGCTGCCCTGCCGCAGCTGAAGAAGCTCCTGGATACGCACCGCACGAAGGGTGGCTGGGACGAACTCCGAGCGAAAAAGGCTCTCAAATTCCATCCAAAGTAGAGATGCCTCATCGTGCACCTGGAGCATCAAGCTCCACCATCGTCCTACTGCTGCGTGTAGTAGGCTCGCAGCGAGGATCACCATGAGGTCTTATGGTGTCCTCACTAGCCTAAACACTCGTACCACTGCCTCCAGCCAGTCCTCTGCTGCCTGGGGATCCATCTCCCCGCGAAATCTAGGTGGTCGCTGGTGCTGAAACTCATACAGTGCGCTGAGGCGACGTGCATCGTCAGCGACTGGTGCTGGAAGCATCGGGGGCTCGGCGGGTAGTGCTACCGCCGGTGCCACTGCTGACAAAGGGCCCTGCACCGAGGCCTCGTCGCTCGGTGGGATGTCGTCACGCTCAACTCTCGGAACCCTAGTTGGCTGCCGTCGTGGGGCCATCCTGAATAGGAAACAGGTGCGCCACGGTCAAACAGTATACCTGGTGAGCTGACACAAAGAAATCACAAAGAAAACTTTGAAACACACACGCAATCAATGTTTTCGTGCATTAAGTCGGAAATCAGAAGTCAGGGTCCTGGTGTACGGATACGTCGGCCGCCGCACCAACACTGGACTCCCTGGACTGATAACCAAACTCAATACGCTAAACATTATTGCTTCACATAGAAAAGATCAGAGTTCGCGGTAGAACCGAACTCCTTTGATACCAATTTGTCACGACCCGCCCTCGGGGTCCGTGCCGTGACTACCCCAAGCCCGCCTTCCATAGGCCAGGGGCTGTCGACTAGCACCAAGGCGTAAATCCTGGTAAATAGGGAAGGCATTGCCTTTGTAAAGTAAACAAACACCACAGAGTAAGCAAGCGGAAAGTAAACACTAAACAAAAGCAGAGTACAACTGAAAGTGCGGAAAAGTAAATGGGCCAGTATACAAACCCAAACTGAAAGTAAAGTACAACTCGAAAGGGAAAACAGCAACTGAAACGTAAAAGTCACTACACCGAGCTGTCCACTGGAAATCCCACCTGAAGGGTGGGTACAGATAGCTCCACTGCACCACGGGTCCCGCCGTCAGCTCCGTGCACGTCCCGCCCAGTGGTCCACCTCCGGGTACCGTCCCACTCTGCAAGCCTCAGCTAAGGTCAACGTTGTCCATCGTCTACAACCAACACAACGTAGTGCGGGCAAAGCCCGTGTAGGGGTGAGTATAAGCTACTCAGTAGGGACCCCGAGACCCCTAATGGTCTCTCAAATCCACAAAGGATAAACCACGAAGAAAAGTACAATCACGAAGTAACAACCGACTCTGCTTAGGTATATGCCCATACATATACCTAAGTTATCAAATTCAAATACGCTCCAACCTCCGAGCCCAAGTACAACTTTGTCCACACAGGAAAGTAAACGTATTCCACACAGGAAAGCAAAACGTAATCCACATAGGATTGCACAACACAATCCACACAGGAAAGCAACAGATTCAGCTCACACAGGTATACTTCTTCAAAGGACGATAAAGATGATCTCTGATCCATCTAAGTCGTCGGACCCACGAAGGATCGATAGGTAACTAACCCCCGCAAAGACCCACACAGGATCGGGCCCACACAGGACCTGTAGGCGCTGGTTCACACAGGACCGCTGAGCGCAAAGACCCACACAGGATCGGACCCACACAGGATCGGGCCCACACAGGACCTGTAGCACTGATCCACGTAGGATCGCTGAGTGCTGAAGTCGTCGTCGTCGAATCCACACAGGATTGGGCCCACACAGGACCTGTAGCACTGATCCACGTAGGATCGCTGAGTGCTGTAGTCGTCGTCGTCGAATCCACACAGGATCTCTGTACTGTCGTCGTCGCAGTCACAGTAGCAGTAGTAGCAGTAGAAGTCACAGTAAGAGTCGCAGCCAGCACTAGGGTTCCCGCACACAGCATGCTCGTTCGTAGGGTCCGCTCCACGATCCGAGAGGCTGATACATCAACTATCACAAAGTCCAGAGTTGATGTATCCAAAAGTTCTGTATCGTCAACAGGAACTCAACGCAACAGACGTCGCGTCGATCGGACGCCCGGTCTGAGAGTTATTGGCATTTTCGTCCCCAGGGCCCGGTTGGTTTTTAAGGCAAAACCAACCCGACCGTACTCCACCTGCGTCCAAACCTCGGGCGGAGTATGCCAAAAGATCCGTCTTACTAAGAGAAACACAACAAAGCTGACGGCACGTCGATCGGACGTCTGTAGCTCAAGATATGAGCGTTTCCGCTCCGAATGCCCGGCTGGTTTCGTGAACGAACCAGCCCGTCCGAACTCAAAGTAATCTGAAACCTTGAGTGCGATAAACCGAAACGACCGTCTCGATCCAAGGATCGCATTGCCGCTGATGGTTCGTCAATCGGACGTCCAGTCTGAAATATATCAGCCTTTCCGTCTCACACCCACCCTGGGAAACTTCCCAGGAGGTCACCCATCCTGATCACTACTCTAAGCCAAGCACGCTTAACTACGGAGTTTTAACCACGTAGGCTCCCGAAAAAGAAGGTGCGCCTTGAGTATAGTATACCAAAACGACCGTCTCGATCCAAGGATCGCGTTGCCGTAGACGGTTCATCGATCGGAGATCCGTGGCTCAAGTTATGGCCAAAAGACCGAAGTCGTCTCGAAAAAGGGGGGTCCGGGTCCGGGCCGACCCGGCCCGACCCCCCTGGCCTTACCCGAACCGGGTCGACCCGACCCGGATCCGACCCGAACCGGGTCGGACCGACCCGGTCCGCTGGACCCGGCCCGGCCGGTGGCGGCGCGGCGGCGCGGCCAAGGGGCCGCGCATGTGCCGCACGCGGGGGGGTAAACCCCCCCTTTTTTCGGATCTCGGCCGGCCTAAGGCCGGCCGTTTCTTTCTCGCGCGGGACCTGTGGGTCCCGCCTCCTAACCAAACCGGCGGCCGGCGCGGCCGGCCGCCTTCTTCTTCTCCGCCGCGGCTCTTCCCCCGATCTCCGGCGGCCGGCGAGGCCGGCCGACTTCTGGCTGCTCCGCCGCGGCCGTAGGGCCGCGGCCTTCCTGTTCTCCGGCGCCGGCGAGGCCGGCCGCCTTCTGGCTGCTCCGCCGCGGCCGTAGGGCCGCGGCCTTCCTGTTCTCCGGCGCCGGCGAGGACGGCGCCCCTGGCTGCTCCGCCGCGGCCTTAGGGCCGCGGCCCTTCATGATCTCCGGCGCCGGCGGCCCGGCTGGCCGCCGGTCACCTCCTTGTTCCGCCGCGGCCCGTCTCCGGTCGCGGTCTCTTTCGTAAACAACAACGCGGTGCGTCGGCACCGCGTTTCTTCGTCGCAGCTCGCTCCGGCCATTAATTTATTTATTCCTGCGCGGTTGCGACGACACCGCGCTGTCTCCGCAAAATTAACAAGAAAGAATAGAAGGGGGAGGAGAATCGGTCGTGTTCGTGCGGTCCGGTCTCCTCCCGTTATAACGATATCAGTTGGCCAATCGTATAAACACAACAATGAAAGTTTCACAAATTTTTTAATAAATTTGGAACTACTCCCAACGGATTATTCTTTCATGTTCGAGGGAATGAAAACACGTAATTTAAAAAGGACAAACCCCCTACCTTGAAAATTGACGTCACACGTCGGTTATCGCGGAGGAAGGCGTCGCGGCGTCGGACGTAGATTCTGTGGACGTCGGGGTGCGTCCGAGGAGGGAACGACGTCTCTTCACTTGTCGCTTAAGACGAAGAAGAGAGGTACATTTTCGTTGGCGATGATTACCACGGTCGGCGACTTCTCCCTTGTCGAGGAGGAAGATGAAGATGGAAGAATCCGGGACGCCGAGTCTCGATGGTCGTGGGATCGATGTTCTTTGTCGGAGAAGAACCGTTCTTCACGTTCTTTGTCGAAGACGAAGAAGATCTTCAAGTCTCTCAACGATTCTCCCAATCCTCTCAAGTAACAAAGGAACTAACCCAAAAATAAATCAAGCTTACACTTAATTTATTAACACAACCCAACCTTTGGAATTCAAGAGTTTGAATTTCAAAAACTCAAAATTAAACTCACTTATTAATTATACATGAGTTGTATAATTAATTAAAAGTTAAGTTGTCAAGACTTTAAGAGAGAGAGAGGGGAGTTAGGGAATTTGAGGGGTTTTGGCACATTAAGTGCAAGGGAGTTTAAGGGGGTAGAAGAGAGTTAAGGGGAAGGTGAAGGGTTGGGGATCGTGTGGGCCCCACCTCACCTTAATCCTCACTTGGTTAGTTAGGAACTTGTGATTCCACCCCATCTTCCACACTTAGGATATATCCACTTAAGAAGATAAATAAAATAAATATTGTATAACAAATTTATTTTACTCTTCATTTCATCCAGAAAATTAAACATCTCCTCCTAGGAAAACGCAACTTCGGGAAAGGTCTCCTTAAGCGAATATCGGCGCTACGAGTTCATTGGTGTCCTCGGATTTCAATTCCGAGCACCGGATCAAAATTTAGGAAATCCCGCTCGTTCGTTCACTGAACGTACCCGAGCCAAACTTCGGAAATTAATTCCGGGCACTCCGGGCCTCGGAATCAGGTGCCATCAGAAACCGCGCTCTTGTAAAATTCCAAAGAAAATTAAGAAAAAATTTCCCTTGAATTTTACAGGTCTTTACAGATACTTATTCCTCACATTAATTTTAATCAATGATCTACAATAATTTAAATTCCTCGTGGAAACATATTTCTTTTTAACAACTAAAACAAGAGTTCCCATTGTAAGGTTGTAATATAAAATGAAGCCTTTATTAAAGATCATTTGTAAATTATTTTTCAATAATAAAAGTTCAACTTGTGAAATTCGATAAGGGTGTTTTGAAAATAGATTAACATCAGGAAATATGTAAATAAAATTCAACATCTCATTTAGGAATAATAGTAGAAAAAACATTAGGAGAATCATCTTGGTATTAATGTATTATTAAACCATAATTTATATAAGCAGTTCACTTTTTTTGAACACAATGAGTATGAAAATTTTTATTTCCATATTTTATCATTTTATGTTCTTTGTGATATGTTAACAATTGTTTGGGTTCATTCATGTACCAATTATTAACCTTTTTTTGAAAAAAAACTTTTTTATCTCTAAATAAATATTATAATAATAAACTGAAGTCCAATCCATTGATAAAATGACCTCAATATATAGTAAGGAAAAAATAGGGATTGTAAGTAATTACTTTCCTAAAAAAATCATTAAAATATTTTTATTATTCATTTTTATAGAAGTATTTTCCCCTGGTGTTTTAACCATATGTATCAGTCTCATTTCATGAGGTGAAATTTCCACTTAATGAAAAAAATGTCTATGAAATAAAATAATGTGTAGACCCTATGTCAAACAATACATTAGGAAAATTTGAGTAACCAAACAAATAACATTAAAAAACATCATGGGATGGCCCAAATCTCCTAACGTAGATGCAAAGGATGTCATCAGACCATTAATATTATAATATAGATTCCTTCTATTATTTATATCTTTCATTGGGATGGTATTTGAATAATTCTCAATCTCACCAAATTTATATAATATTGATACTTTTTTATTATAATTAAACATACCATAAATATGATATTTTTCGTTATAACCTCATGTCATTTGTCAAAATATTACACACACACAAAAATTCTTGGATTTTTTAATGAATCCCCTAGGGTGATTTTTACACCACATTCCACAAAATAGAAACTAATTTTTATTTCCTTCATATTTCATTGATTGACTATTATCCATAATGTTCCATCTGTCCTTTTTTTCTTTTTGTTTTCAAATTACACATGATCATTGGAGAACACTATTTATACCCCACCATCACTTCTATGAATTATATCATAACATTTAAAATCATAGGGGATGATTAATTTTCATATATATTCTTCAATCCTATGTTAAAAATATCCAATTTACTATTATAATCCTGAATAATATTTGAAGAAAACTATTCTAATCTAGTGAAGTATTATTCCAAAAACAACATTTAATTCTACTACTTTGATTTCATTTCAAGTAATTTATTTTCATTCTTATATAGAACTACCTATGGAATATATTATTCAAAGAAAATATGCTTATATTTATCCCATTCCAAGGATACAATCTTTTAACTATCCAAGATATTCTTGAACAATGAGAATAGACATATATTAGTTGAATAAACATGATAATATTTATAGCATACGTAAAAACAATTCTAATAACATCACTTTCCTGTGAGGTTACTCTAGCTATTCTACTATATAGATTACATAACCATTTATGGCATACGTCAACTAATAAATTACATTAAAAATTGACCAGTTCCATTTCCCACCATTCTAGGTTGTGTATTCGGATAGATATCATCTTCTTGGAGCCTTCATACATCATATTTCTTGTTTCTTCTTCTAAAATCCATTCAGAATATACATATATTAGTTGAATAAACATGATAATATTTAAATTATATATCATTTCAACAAAAAATAAGGTAAAAATCAATTATGGTATTGCACTGACATCATCATTACCCCTAATGTTATCTAAACAATGATATGATAACAACTATATAAACATATCCCTAAACATTACATTATGTAGCAAATTCAATCAGAATTTACTTCACAGATTCCAAAATATATATTATAATTAGAATTTTATAATATTAAGAAATACTAAATAAATATAAACCAACAAGAAAAAAATATTTACTACTAAAAATTTATCAATTTCATCCATAGTACAATTTTTTTTACAAAAAAACAAGATATTTATTCAAGAAATGTCCTCACAGCATTCATCCAAGGTTGTCTTTTTCTCTTACCCATCCACAAGCACTGTGAAAAAAAATCTAAATCATATGATGAGAACACAAAGACCATTCAGGGACATAAAATTAAGTATATAAAAAAAATTTCTCAAAAACTTATAATCACATGAAATCATTTTCATAGAGACACACTACCCACCCAAATATGTATCATATAGTGACTTTGTGAAATCATGAGATATACATAAACATAAAAAAATACTGTCATATTGGTATCATGGGAAATTAAATACATAATAATTTTACCCTTATGGCTATAATATTATTTGTAATCCCCATGGATTCCATATAGTGTAACCCTCATGGATACCTTATGATATAACACTCTTTTTCACCTTATTGTATAACCATCAGAGTTACACATGGAGTAACCAATGGTCGACCTACAACATAAACATACTAGAAGAATTAAAGGGAGATATTGGTAACACCCTTCATCATAAACCGTTTCCCAGAACCATAATCATAATATAATAATACTTTCATAAAAACATTCCATTTTAATTTGTGACAATTGAAATTCAAATGATTATTTTTAAACAATAGTACCGTAAATCATATAATCGTAGAGAAAATATATAAAAATAATGGAGAATATTTATACACTATAAATACAATTAATAAAAAATAATATAAACTAAATAAATTACACAAATCATCATATTACCCCATTATCAATGATCTAGAATGTTGGCCCAAAAAATGGAAATAAGGTTAATAAATCTATTAACTCGGGTTAGGCTCATATCAAATGTCTTCAATGATAATGAATAATGATTCAACTAGTGTTATAAAATTATTAAAAAACATTTAAAAATTTAAAATTACATATATTTTATTATTATAACATGTTCAAAAAAAATTATTAATTTTTTTTAATTTTTTTTTTCAGGTGCATCTCTTTCAAGGTTTTTAGGATTGGTTCATAATGGATTTTCATGATGAATAAAAGAAAAAATATAGAATTAGAATTAAATGTTTATAATAAATATCCATAATATATATATATACCATATATTATTTGGTTTTATTATATGATGAATAATCATAAGAGAAAACATTAGTGATGAAAGTTAGTTTATTTTAATGAAATTTCATCATTACGAACAACTTTTATTTTATTAATTAATATTATTTTTAAACAGTAGTTCCAAAACATAATATTACTTTTAATATTTATAATAAAATATAATTTATAAATAATAAAGGTTTTATGTCCTTACATGGAAAAGCTAATGAAAAATGAAAAGGTATCATCCAGGATGGCGGTAAATCAACACATCACAGATGATGTTCTCATTTTTAGAATAACATAGCGAGGAGGAGAATTTTGAATATGATTCTTTCATGAAAATTATAAAATTTTAAATTATATAATATAATATAGTTTTAATTCATCTTTGATATGCTTTGTTGAAGATTTTGTAAAAAAAATTGAATGGAAAAGAAAATAAATGAAAATGAATCATTCTTTTGCCTCTTAAATTCACCTCTATGAGAACATCATTAAGGACTGTAGTTTGTTCTTTTGGTGAGACTATACAGTCATGGACCAGGGATGATTTTTGGGAATTTGATTTCATATAAATTAAACATGATACAAGGATTTTCTGTGTAAGTAGAAGAGGTGACGAGGGGTGGTATTAATAGTGGAGGTGAGGGGTGTTTTCCTATTATTATATATATTAGATTACTATTTAGGATCAAGAATATGATTATTTTGATATTTTAAATAAATATAATATAAAAATTATGTAGTGTTAGATATTTTTTTCTTAAATCATCCTTATATAATATATGAATCAATAACCAATGAATTTGTTAAATACCGTAAATTATCATTTTTTACTATTCAGAAAAAAAATCATGTATTTTAGAAAAAATCCAAGAACTAACCACCATAATTTTCTCATCGATAGAATTTAAAAATGAACTCAATTTTATAAAAATAATTTTCTAAATATGGGAAATTAAATTTTTCATTAAAATAATAACTTATTAAAAAAATAAAAATTCTAAAACTATATCAGATATTATGACAACTTTAAAAATTAATCAAGTTCACCTAAAATATTATAATAAAAACAAAGAAATAAAATATTAATTTATGAATCTATTTAGTGAAAATAAAATTTCTTTTTAGTCAGTAAATTTATTATAAAAATATAATGAAACGTTCATGTTTCTCAAAAATACAATCACACAATTTATCTTCTTCAAAACATTTATTTACTTATTCCATGATTTAAATTTATAATATTATAAATTTTATGATAAATGATTTTTTATCTAGTTTCATAGGCGAGGATAATATTCTATTGTCTACAATACTATTCATACTCTGAAGATAAAAGTACATCAGTATAAATTTCATAATTTCAATAAATACCACTTATTTCATTACAAATTTGTATTGAATTTGACTATTTAATTCTATAATGAAAAGAATATATTTTATATGTACATGGGTTATTACAATTCATATCTATTTATTCGGTCATTTGATTTTGAGATGATACTAGATGCACTAATGATATTGTTCTGGGAATGATTCTGAGAACATCTTTTTCCTTATAAAAACCCATGGATTATTTATTTTCTTGGATATTTTGTTCTAAAATTGTTTTTTAGTTAGTATAATGATTTATGTTCATCACAATTTTTCCCCTATATAAGTGTTAAAGTATATGATTCTATGTCATTGGTAAAATCGGTTTGTATTTCTTTTCAAGAAGAGATTCTAATAAAGCGGGCTATCTAATTGGATTCATAAATATATTATTATATTTATTTAAAGAATGTAGTTAATCATCCATTAAAATTAACTTGAATATGTATATAGGTACATTGTGTTATGATATAATAAATTAGCAATGAACTATAAAAAACCCTCACTTCCCTAGCTATAAAGCAGGTGGGTAATGTTGGATCGGTTCATGACCATTTAATTCAGAAAGAGGCTTGATCCATTAATGTTATTCTAAAATTTGGATGTCATTATTAATCATTTAAGGAGTTATCTAGTCAACAAAAATTCAATTTTTTACGGTTTCTATTGGTCCAGTTATGACTTAGGGATCATGTGTTGTGGATTTCTTAGCTCAATATCTTTTAATTAAAATGTATCATTTTGTGAACATGTAATGTGACGAGGTTATGATTATTCTCATGATGTGGGTATACATATGGCATGTGTGGGAGGTATATCATGATTAGTTATGTAGGTGATCAATATTTTGGTCATATAAGGTGGGGTGACATCAAAATGGTCAATATTATGAGGTAACATACTGATTATAAATACACCAAATTTAATTGAAGGCCTAAAAAGGATAATTTACTAATTGAACATAGTGAACATAGTGATATATAATGAAGGGAATTGTTTATATGGGAAAGAGGAAATATATGAGTCATCTATTCAGTTATAGGAAGATCATGTATATTGGAGACTCAATAATATAATTAGTATCCTGATGGGAATGAAGAGGTTGAAGGGAAACCAATAATTGAGGAATTTAATTCTCCCAAGGGGATGAAATATAATGGGATTAATAACTAGTCTTTCCTACAAAAACCAATGGATATGAGATGTGTCTAAAATAAGAGCCCCTAAAAGAGAATAGTGGATTCTCTAATGAAGACCAAGAATCTGAATTTGGGGACCCACTGGAGAAAGAAAAGGTGAATGGTGTGATAGAAGACCTTAACCAAATTTTTGGAGGCCCTATGGTTGAAGACTATGATAATCATGAGGTCATAACTATTTTGGATGATTCCACAGGCGCAGTGTTGGATGATCAGCATTGGGAGGATGTTATGGAGTTTTTAAATCATTTAAAAAATGGGAACTATTCATCCACTGTGTGGATTAAATTTTCAAGGAGGTCGTACTGATTATGTCCACCCAAGGGTATATATACTACATAGACAAGAGATTAATTTCTATAAACACCAATAATGAATCGTGAATGATGTTCCAAAATCAATACCAAATTTTGACAAGATGTTTTAACGAATGAATGATAAAATATGGATTATTTCGCTCATACATGGGACTAGATGGATTATTTCATCGAATACCTTATAATATGAAATTCAGAAAAATATTAAATTCGAATCTCTATAAATTATATGGGGATAATGATCCAATATAATGAAATATTATTTTAATTATTTTGGTGATCTCTTATGGTATATAATTAATTGATTTTTTTGGTAATTTTTTCATCAATAATATGTTAATGCGATAATAAATAATATTTGTGTAGTTTTAAATTAATGAGATGTGCCCATTGATTATCATAATAATATACTAGATAAATAGCTAATACTAATGTTAAAATAAATAATTCATGGTAACTGAATTGGGATAAATTATATTAAGAAACCCATATAATGTAATCGTGAGATATTGTGTTTAATTTATCTACGTGATGGATTACCAAAAAAATTTATCTGATAAAACATCAATTATCCGTTTATGATATAACTGGAAGAAAGGACTATCATAATAACTAAATGTGGATATAAACACAAAACAATATATATTTCATGGTAAAATATGTATCATGGGACAATAATAGGTAGGATTTAATAAAAAGGGGTGGTCATTTTAATTTATTTTATTATAAATTTAAATTTCGTATAAATATAAATTACAAAACACTTGTATTAAAAGCATCTATATTAAATTAATATAATCATACACCAACATGTCATTGAGATAATTATTTGAAATTCTATGTTTAATATATAAACCATAGTTGGGGTTTAACATAATAATATTTCAAAAAATGGAAATAATATTTGTTACAAAAAATTCTCCATTGTATAGGAAAATGATTTTTTTGATCCAAAATGTAATGAAGATAAATTTTATAGGCATATATTAGTTCACCTAAGGATTCATGGAAGAAAATTATAATTGAAAAATTTATTTTGAGTCAACATTTATTTTATTCGGATGAATAAATAATTTAACTACTTAGTGATACTAGAGTTTTCCTTTCTGTATTGATAGTTTGTTTGAATTTACTGTAGAATCATTGTTTAAAAAATTCTTACAACTCAAATTACATTTATAAATTTTTACCCCATTTTCTATAATTGTTGTGTATATTGCAATGAAGAATGAGACCTCCTAGTTATGGAAATTTATTGATAGTACAAGACGTAAAATTATCATAATAGATGTATAAAATATAGTTGCATAGTCAAAAAATGTTTCTTCAACTATCGGCTTTTGTTAATGGAAACCTGGGGAAATCAGAATGGATGATTATTTTTACCATATAATTGACTTGTCAATGTTATCAACGGGTATTTTTTAAACAATAAAAATTTTCCATTTTTTAAAAGCTATGTTATTGAGATAAATTTATAATTATTACGAGAAATATAATGCCAAATTTATATGTTATAAATATAGTGATTATATAAGAGTTCAAATCATGGTAAGAATTAATAATGGTTGTATTTTTTATTCAAATGATAAATAAAATCGTTTGATAATCATGGAATTGCATCAAAGGTAAAATGTCATTTTTTTTAATTATAGTAATTTATTTTTATATTCAGCTGATTTGTTATGTATGATTACGGTGGATTTCTACTATTAATTTTTTATAAATAAAATGAAATGTTATGTATTGTTTATGAGTCCACATACTTTATAATATAATTTTGAATAATATGAAGAACAAAATTATTTTATCCAAATTGATGATTATTTAGATAATTTTCAGAACATATTAAAAAATTGATCACACCACAACTGGTGGAATATTTTTTGGATTAAATTATAATTTTTTAAAATTTTATAAAAATCTTAAAAATTTGTATAAAATATTTAAAAAATAGTTTTTTGATAAATATTACTAATAAAAATAAATAAGTTATATTATAGTGACCGATTATATGAGATTATAATAGAATTATATGATGATGATTATATAGATGTTTTAAAAACTTTTAGAGTATTTTGGACATAATTTGTCCAAAGTAAACAAATAAAATATCATACTAGTAATAAATCTAAATTAATTTAATATTCTATAAATAAGATTTTATAATATATTAAAAAATTATTAGCGTCAATATTTACGAAATGTAGAAAAATATTTATTAGATAATCCATGATCCAAAAGAATCGAAGGATATTGATGATAGGGTTATGAATATTTCTAGAGAGGAAACAAAATTTATTTAGATAAATTTTAAAATTATAGAGTTAAGGGGTTAAAATATGTTGAAGTAGTGGATATTTTTTTATATGATTTTTATGCTTCACCATTATTTAAAATAGTTTTCAATACTATTTTCTCTCTATAATTAGTTTTTCTGAATGGATATGTTATATGGTAAAATGGATATTTGTTAATAATTACACAGATATGATACAATGATAATAGGCTATTTAAGTGTTAAAAAAATAAGAAGTCCTAAAAGTATATTATACAGGTTATGATAATACATGAACCTATATATGTTTTTATAATGTTATTAATAATGTTTAATAAAATAAAATGTATCATCTTATTCAATAAGATATGTTCACCTTTTTATACTTTAATGTTGGCCCATATATATATAATCAACTGAAATAATAATTTACCAACCATATTATAACATCGATTTATCCACTGATGATTTTTTTCATTTGTTATTATTAGAAATAAAGAAATATATAATTTCATGTTAATTATTTCATATCAAAATAAATAATATTTTCATGTACTATTTTTTCATTTGATGAAAAAAAAATTATTATGTTTCATACAATATGTATTTTTTATACTTGGGTTCCAGGGTTTATATTTAATGTCCAGAATACATGATGGTGATGAGATTACAAGAATTAGAACCTCATTTTTATTATATTTATTTAGAAATCCATGTGAAAAATTTAATTATGGGTTGTTGGATATTTTCAGGACCAGGTAATAAATTTTATTATAACTAAGATAGAATTTTTCCTCATATATGAAGAGTTTGACTTCTAGCCCCTCAATTGTGATAAAATAAGGAAGTATATAGATGTAACATTATTTTATATATGATGTTATTTTTATATTCATACGATTTTTACATGACATTATCAACTATAATGTTAAATGACATGTGATGTATTTATCAAACTCGTACGTATATACAGAGAAAATCAATAATATATTAATTTCATATATGGGAATCACATACTATTTTCCACATGTTTATATGATATCATAAAAATAGGGATCATATGTTAATGATTTTTAACATTTCATTCAACTAATGTTCAAAGGAATATAATTATTTGGGATTGATAAAGGTAATGATTAATCCCTTTTGTATATTGAGTAACTTTTATTCATTTATAGTGGTTAATATTTTGTTACATTTATAAATTATTGAATACATATTTATTAAAAAATGGAAACATTTCTCATGGGATCTCACTTTATTTAATACAGAATAGATATTGTGTTTTACTGATTGAACTACTCCAAATCAATTTTAGATCATAATAAAAATGGTTTTTATTCTGTGACTTCAAAAGATATTTTATATGATGTGATACATGATTTTATTGATAAAATTTATCCTAATATATTTTTTTGTTATGTTTTTACAGGTTATTTTTATGACAAAATACATAGTTGAAAAGAAAACATTCAATGCCAGTTTAATTAAAGTGGGATATTCAATAATATATAGGATAAACCTAAAAAATAGTATTTGATATAACAATGAATTATGGTATGGCTTTGATTGGTATAAATTTATTTCATATTCATTTTTTCTATATCATATGGGATGGTATAAAATAAAATTTCATTGTCTCATTTAAATATAGAAAATAATTATAAAAATTTTAACGATCAAATATCTTACAATGTTAAGGATCACATTTTTCCATGTCTAGAATTAATGGGATATTTAATATTATTATTTTGGAGGTTTTTCAGGTTTAAATTTATCACTTTCACATTCTAAATGATCTTAAAAATATTTTCTGAGCACTATTTTCATCCTAAAATAATACCATTAACCATAACTATTTTTAATCTAATATATCTAAATATTAAAATTATGTCAATTTTTTCATTAATATAATATTAAATTTTGTAAAATTAAATTTAGTGAAATAATTTCATTAGTAAATCATATTGGGTTTATAACTTCTTCATTCATTTTATCTTTAGGGTTATCAAAGTCTAGAAATAACCACACATTAGGCCAAGGGATTGGGTCTATACTTGTTTTTCTTATTTTTTATTGTGTTCTTTTATTCTTTTCCATTTCTTTCATCGTATACTCTCTTTTACTCTATATGAATTACCTAAAAAGGAGTATCACATCATTGTATCGAAGAGATGGTGAGGGGGAATGGGGGACATAGAGAGTCTGTGTCATTGGGAGATCCATCACATTGCATTAGTTGACCATAAAATTCATTCCATAGCCCTAAAACATTGACCAGGCTGACGAATTTATGGATTCCACAAGGATATCAACTATTCTTTAAGTTATTATCCACAATATTCATATGGTTAATCATTTTAAATTTGAAATTCATATGTGTGTTTCAATAGACACAATGGTGTTTATTGGTGGTTATTCTTTTGTAATTCTTTTGGCAGATCAAACAGTGTTTATATTCGTGAAACATGAATACATGACATTCATTTCCATGACCACACACTTTGTATTCATGTTTTTGGTCGAGGGGTTTGTAGAGGATTGTGAAGCACATAGTCAATATGGATACACCGTGTAGTTTAATTTAGGGTGTGGATGAGTATTCGACTTGAAAATCATGGTTAGTGTATATGGTTGATTATTATTCATGATAAGAACCCATGTCATATACCTAACCGTAGGTTATTATAGGATTTTTTAGAGGTTGTGTGATACATATGACTAGGTATCCCATATAGGTTACATTTCAGGTGATTATATGACATTCCACATACATTAGACAACCACTTCAAGTAATGTGGTGGTATAAACCTATTTATATATTTGAGAGTACACATCATGTACTCATATGTACATGTTGTGTGATCATACATACACATCATGTACATAGATTTACACACCATGTATTCTTCCTTAATAGGGTTTATGAGTGTTCTAGTTCCATGGGAATAAATTATCACATAATTAGAGTTTATTATGAGTTTTTTACTTGGGGAGATTGATAATGGGGCCCTCTTGGTAATTAGTGACTCTGGATTGATGAATTGTGGACAATGAGTTATTATTCTGAATTTATTACTCTATTAATTGAATTATGATGTATCATAGTTGAAATATTATATATATAAAAAATTATGATCATGATAATGACATAATATTATTGGATAGGATTTTTAATTTCACCATTTGAATGTAGCCTGTGAATATATTTGGGTTTCTTGGATAGAGTTATGTCATATGAAATTGATAGGTTGGGTACATTCAGGATGAGCTAGGATAACTAATGGTATTTATACGGGCAGGATACATCTCACTAAACTGATTCTCTTAAGGTCCATAGAAAAGGTCAATAATGAAATTATGTTTTGGGGTGAAAATAACCTTGAGTAGAGGTTTTTGAATCGATATATGAGATGGGATTTAGGGACCCTAGTTTTTTTTCACCGGTAAGTTGTTTTGAAAACCAGTATAGGTGTCTGGTGATGTGAGGAACACAGGTATGGGTGTGTTGGTATAGGGTAAATGATGGTTGTGGGTGTCACCATGATTCTATTACATTACACATGATCTAATGGGTTCTGAATAGTTATGATGGGATTAGTGATTGACCAAACCATGGATCATTGTATCATTATGGTTTTGGAAAATTTCCTTGGGTTCAATGTTTAATTATTTGAGATCGTATACTCACATGGGGAGGTTTTATATGTAATTTAAAAAATTTTAGGTGAACTAACTAATTTATGTTATGGTAAATATGTGTTAAAGAATCATTGAATTTATGTTGAGGAAAACAATTATAGTGGTGGGCTTATATTTGATTTTATGGTTAATTCCCAACATGATTGTCCAATTTTTATTTATGGATAATTAATTTAGTGATGCATATGATACATGTGGAAGAAAACACAAGTAGTGGAGGTCTTGGATACCATTAGATTAAAATTCTCCCTTATGGGAGGTTTATATTACTACTGGCTGAGTAAATTCGCATAAGGGATGTTTAACATACTATTATAGGGGATACTATATATTTTTATATGAGGTTGATCCAATATAATTGGATGAGGATTTTATGGTCATTCCTTGGGTTTGTGATATAATCCATATAATATGGTTTTATAATTTTTTATATGGATATTTCAAACCTTGAAGCAGGCATTGAGAAATCCTGACATTATTTGATGCATGTATGGTCAATCCAGGTAACAAACACAATGATCATTTATTGGTACTGTAATTGGACCATTATATATCTATTTTTCATATGAGTTTTTGTCATGTTGCAGTGGGCTAGATCCCTATGATTTTCTTCAGGGCTTTCTGGAAGGGGATCAAGCAGGTATTATAGATTTTATTAATAAATATTTTATTTTCGTTTTTTCTCATCTTGGATGTCCATATTAATTAAATATTAATTTTTATAATTGTATATATGTTATACATAATGGTATGACTTTTGAGATTCATTTTTCACCACCTATATGCACACCTAACAATGCATATAGTCCTAATAACAAATTTTTGGTTGAGTATATGTAATAGTAGATAGGATGGAGGATAATGATTGTTGGATTTTTCTGAACATATCCGGAAAAGTCAAATGATTTTTTGATCTAGATTTAGAGTTACACAAATATGGTATATAAAATATATCAAAGAATGCAGTGGGGAATCAATCAATTGTTTTAGAAAGTTTTATTTTGTATATATTTTCATCTCATAGGTAATATAGTTGATGTATAATGCATGAATATTTTAGTTTTATATTATATTTATTTTATTATATAATATTTCAATGTCATATAATAATTATTGTTTTACACTAATTTATCATTTTATTAATAGATTTATTTTTTATTACTACATAATCGGTTACATGATTAATTGTCTCCCACAATACCATCTTGGTATCCTGATTCTAGCTAGAGGCCTTTGGTGTATAGATAGGTACACATGAGACCAAAATGAGATACTTTCCAGCTACAGTTTGAAGGAAGATAGTATATGGAATTTCCTATTTATATACTAGCTTATTTATTCTAATTACTATTTTTAATGTGGTAGACATGCGATATTTATTTACACGAGATGGTTATGCATACCAAATTTGGGCAACATTAAAACCATAGGTTGAAAGATTTCCATGTAAACAAGGGATTGGGATTTATGTTCTTGGATGGTAACATTATGATTGGCATATTTTCTCCCTTGTGATGCACATGTTGTATGAGATTTATGACTTAAGAGTTATTGATTTCTTTCTTGTAGCCAAATAGTTTGAAGGAAATTATTCATTTGACAAATGGAAAATAGTTGAAATGTGTGTCAAATGAATCCTGAATTGAAAAAAAAATATTTAGTGAAATTTTGGGGGATTGGTAGTGATGTTATTATCATTGATGAGTGGATAAACTATTAAATGTGTCAGAAAAGTGTAATATGATGTATTAAAATATAATTACCTATTGGAATTATACTTATATATGCTAAAAAATATGTTGATTTATTTTTTTATGGAAGGTGATGTGGATATATGATGAGACACTTGAGGTGGGGGGAAATGGAATAATACATTAGTGCATAAGATTTAGAATCACCCATGTATATAAGTGATGAAAATGGATCTTTATTGGAATCCATTAGTGGGATAATATTTATTACGTTTAGTTCCATAACCATATAGTAAAAACCAATATGGAGTTTTCCATATATATTGGAATAAAATTTTATTGAACCAAACCTCGTTAGTATAATTCCACTACATATATCATCTAGTATCATGATATTTATATATAAGTGGTGAATGATGTGTTTTGGATTACAGTGGGAGAGGTAATAATGGTGGATTGTTGGTGATAATCAATTAATGGTGGAATGACAATTTGGTTTTTTAGGTTTGATTTTTATGTGTGTTTGATGCCCAAGAGTATAGGACACAACATGTTTGATATTGTGGGTTGTTAAGATAGATCATGGATGAGTTCTTATCAATTGTGACATTCTATTATATAACAATCCATGATTTTATTAAAATACATTTTTACAAATAATAATAATCCTTTTGATAAATTTTGTTACAGGAAACACTGAGTTTCCATATTTTTACACCACACTAAGATTAAAGAATACATGAAATACTCTTATAATAATATTATTTAATATGATAGTTTTTTTTCCATGAAATTGGAACAGTGGGTTTATATAGTATCATATAAATAATGAAAATTTATGTTTTACACATGTATATAAAATTAATTCTTTTCTAACTTGTTCACAGTAAATTAAAATTAAAACCATTTTAAAAGAAAGTAAATATTTTTATAAAAACTATTTTTACACACACAAACATGTTTTAAATAGTAAACTAATAAATCACTAATGGTGGATGATTTTAATGAAATTTATATATTATATATTTAATAAATGTTTAAAATAAATCCTATTTTTTATCTATTCCATAGAAAATAATACATATAAATTCTACACTTAATAATTGTATTGTTATAAAAATCAGTTTCTTCATTTTTTTTATGCACTTATTTAAAATTAAAAGTTTCTCATTTTTTTAAATGTAAATGAAAAAATGTAATTATTTTTTTGAATTATCATCTATAAATTACCTTAGGTTGAATTTTTTATAATTTTTTGAGATGATAAATTTTAAGATAAATTGTTAGAAATAATAATTTTTATTATGAATTCTCATTTAATTATTGAATTTAATAAATTATAACAGTATTATATAGTTTTAAATATAAAATACGGTAAAAAATATATATATTAATCAATTTTAATTTAGTTGAAACAATTCTATATTTAATTTTATTATAATTTATTTAACTTTTATACAACTTCTCTTAGGAAAACTTCTTTCTCATCCTGTGAGTGAGTCTAATATTAGATTATTTTTTCCACATATATTATTTAAATTTGAAAATAATTAATTAACATGTTGTAAATGAGGAATTTATGATTTCTATTATGATAAACCTAATTATTTACCATAATAAAGAGTAAATATAGTACGAAATATTTAATGTAGTAAAAGAAATGTGGGGATTACCAAAGAGTTAAAAAATGCATTGTTTAAAAATCACCAAAAATTTGTAAAAAAACTATTTCATATCTATACTTATATCATTTAATTTATATTATAAAAATGATAATTTTATAATATTTTTGTCATAGATAACATTGGTGGAACTTTTCATTTTGAAACATTATAGGTATCCCCTTATATAACATATAAATATCCACACACTCTCATCGCCACATCACACATTCAAAACAGTTGGGTTTAAAAAATACCTAGAAATATCCTTGAAATATTTCACTAATAAATTCCTATAATAATTTTTTTTATATTTACATCCTATGAAACCTTTCTGTATAAACAAAAATAATCTGTCTAGATAAGTGGTGATGTCCATAGTCAAGTGTTTTATTTTATTTAATCCTTCACCTTCATCAATTATTATTACACCATTATGATATAATATATTTATAATATTAAAAACAATGAGATGATATTATCTTATTTCATAATCTAAATCCTTCTCCTATTATAAAAAATTGGTCTCAATAATCATCATTCATGGTTACAGTATACTACCGCCTTGTGAATCCATGTTATTCATTTTCCATCACCACCACTCATGACTATATGAAAATATGGATTAATATTTATTATATAATATTTAAGATATATGTATTCTTTAAGAACCATGATATCACATATTACTTCTTACATTCTTTTCCATGGGAGCACGATAATTTCATTCTTGTGTATGGTGGACTACCACCTCGTGAAGCATTGTGATTCATTCTTTACATTCTCCTAACATGGAAGGTAAAAAGATAGGTATAAATGATCACATGTGATATAAATTTAACGATTTTTTGGTAAATATAATATAATATTTATCTTCTTATCATTTCATCCATCGTGAAAATGTATTCATCTTTCTAGCATGTGTATTGCCTACTCTCACCATGGAAAAGGTATTTATTTTTAAATGGATAAATTTTTTGTATTAATTTAAATTCATATATATATAATATATATGATATTTATATCATAGATAAAATTATAAATATTATGTAACTATGATAAATCTAATATGAATGAATATAATAAATAAATACATACAGGAAAAAATGCAGTTATTACCAAAAAGAAGACGTTTAGGTTAGATTGTAAATAAACCAGTAGTTAAAGTATATATTTAGATTACCTATAGTATGATATATATGATAATAATGTAAAATAAATGATATATAATAAACATAATTTTATTATATAGGTATTTTGAATATGTTTGGAGGAATTATGTACTTAATGTAACGGATTTCCGTATCAATTTTTTCTTTTGTGAGACACATGTCATGTAAAAAATATATTTATTCGATGTGGGGAATTCACTACCCTAGAAATTATTTTATAGTTCATAATATAATATTTATTTTTTATTTACATACCCATTTTATGACCTCTCTTTTGGGGGGGGGGTACGATTTAGTAATTCCAATGTGGTAAAGTTTTTATGATGTATTCTCATCGATTATCAGGATTCTTTGGGTTTATGTTTTAGTAATGAAATAATTTTTAATATATCATAATAAAATCATGAATATAACTACTCTATGGTCGTTTCTATATAATACATTTTAAGCAACATTTAAAAATATATTTTTTCTTAAGAGTTTAATGTATTTATTTAATAAAAAATCATCTTTATTTCTCCCTTCAGCCAAAAAATCATATTTCACCCAATTGAATGTCTTATATAAATGGATTTAAAAGGATTTTTAAAATTATAAAAAAAATATTTATTAATGACCTTTTAACCGAATTTGTTAAATTTCTAAAGGTTTTAAAATTATTTTATCTTTTATTTTCTAATTAATGTTTATTTATATTTTTTTATAGAAAATATAAAAGGAATAGATGTTTTAATATGTATAATATGAACATAAATATCCCAATATTATGACCATTATTAATTCTTATTATTTCTTTATAATTTTTTAGATATTATTTTAAAATCAAAGAGTTTGAATAAATTTTTTTGAGTTTTTCATTAAAACAAGTTGTTTTTATTGAAAAGATGATTTCCTCAAGAAACATTCCATGTGTTTTTTAATTCAAAATAAGTATCCATCATAGATTTCATATTTTGATGTTAATTATTTATTAATGTGTAAATTAACCATGGATCTAATAGGTATTATTTTTAGGAATAATTTATTTTTAAGGAGGCATTATTTTTTTGATACTTTTTCCTCTTCCACAGGTTATACCATGATAAGATACTTGTCAAACATGATCTACTTCAATGAGTTGTGTTTTGATTAAATGATAAAATGATTATGAATATAGATTCTATTTTATATGATATGTTAGGATGCATTTTTTATAAAGCCTGTAACATCCTATCACGGGTTCGATACACTATTTCCCCTAGATGGTCTATTATACAACCTTAGGAATTCCTTCTTATATTCTAGTACCTTTAAAATAATAGTGAGGGTATAATAATGATAAATGTTTGGACAATAGACTATATATAAATGAAAAACAATAGTGTAATTAAATAATAATATCAAAATGTTATAATTTATCAACAAAAACTATTATCACATGGCGACAATAATTTTAATGAAATAACCATAAACAATAGTTGATATGTTATTCCAAATACATCTTAGGTGAAAAAATAAAAAACAAAAATGATATAACGACACTAAAAAATCATAATTTGGTCTTGAATCACAGCTTTATCCCTCATCTTTGCTTTATTCGTAATCATCCATCTAATATAGGAATATATCCATTATATGTTGTCATAAACATGAAGATTATATAGTTACTAATTAGAAATACTGAGTATGGTTTGAGTCCAACTAGGTTGGCCACAACTAAAATACAATTAAACAATATTCAATTAATAATAGTATTTCATATTTATAAAAATAATAAATTACTACTCATATATATGTTGTTATGAAATATAATTTATTCATTAATTTTATCATAAAAACCCTAGGGTCCAAAGGACACTCACACAAACAATACATGCTTTGACCCACTCCATGGTTTGAACCATCTCACATATTTAATTAACCATTCATTATAACAAATGGTATCTCATTACCAATTTTATTCCATTTCAAATCTTGTTCATTTTGAACAATAATCCAATGCCAAAATCCTGGTCATTGAACAGTATGTCTAACACACCATGGGTATTTAGAGCCATTGTACATATCCCACACCAAAATGTCATATGGTTATTTAGAGCACCATTCCCTATCCCATAGTTTTTAATAAATATTTTTATTTAGAACCTCAGTCCCTATCCCACACTGATATGTAACACAAGTGTATTTGGGGCCCCAACACTTTTCCCACAGTCAACATCTAATATGGTTATTTGATGCTTTTTTAACTAACAAGCACATTTATATAAATAAATGACACATATATCAAAATTATCACATTAATAAAGGTTAATAAACATTATACCTCTTATCACATTTCATATCATGTTATAAAATTTAATCTAGTAAAAAATCATGATTCAATACTCTAATCACATATAACATATGAGAAATTCCTCATTAAACAATTTTACCACATCTAAATCATATATCCCATTAACCCATCATGGTGAATTATAAAATCATATACTTCTCATTTTCAATTAATTGATAATCAAATTAATTGATCGATTATACTATCTTAGTTTATCATTTATTCAACAATCATAGATTACATTAATTATTTCATCAAATAATTAATCTAATTCCTTGCTTCCATAATTATTTAAATAATTAATTAATTAAAATGATGATTTTATTTCTAAAGAATTCAAATTCAAATTAAAATAATCATAAATTCTATTATAATCAAGACTATGTGAATTTAATTTTGACCACATACCACAATATTACTGATGAATGTTCACTAATAGAAATACCCAATTTAAGATAAACAATGAATAAAAAAACAATGATATATATATATATATAATGCATACATGATGAAAAAAATTATATCTATCAAAATAAATATTTAGATACACTATCTATGATGGAAAACATCCCAGATATAGATAAGAGAAACAATATATAGGGAGCAGATTACAATCGAGAAGGGAATATCTTATGACACATTAACCTAGGTTTTTAGGTGTCGATAATGGAGGATTAAATCCAATATAATCCCTCTTGTAAACATTAAAGACATGATAATCCATTTAGGGATTAATTAGTAATCATTTTATCATATATGGTGGGTCAAAAATTTCAACACCTGATTTTTAGAATATTTAAACCTGCAAAGCCGGTTTATTTTTTAGTGGTGAACGATTTTATTAGCAGTTTGCCTAAGCCATGAGACTCTTCTTGGGGGTGCACAGTTACTCATATGTGGGTTCAAAGTTTGAAAAACTATGTACCATTCATATAATCCCTATTTGTTTGGGGATTGACAGTTTCTTTAGAAGGGAGAAAGGTTTTGTAAAATCGAGGTATAATGGTGCACTACCCAAAACCCCTGAAAACAACCAAACATCACCCAATAGAACCCATGAAGGATCATAACCATGATATACTAAAACAATCAAAATGATAACTAAATAATGCTTGAGAAAACTATTAATAGTTAAGATCTTACAATCTCCCCATCATAAAACAACTCATCATCGAGATGTACTACCATGAATCTCTAAGATTCTGAGTTAAAATGATTTTTCCAATAAGCCATCATATCCACTTCTCTCTCCAATTTTCCTACTAAACCTATCCATTTTTCCATAACTCATAAACTATCTTGAAAATTTTCATCATAACACATTCTTAATGATATCAATTCCACATATCAAATGATACTCAAATGATGCATCAGTCTAAAGCTCAACATTTTCCTCATCATTCACATGAGAAGTGTTAGAGTGACAACAAAAATGTATTGACACATGATAAAAATAATTCATAGAATTTTACCCCTACGGAAGATCCACATAGTATGACTCTAGTCTTATTCTCTCGATCTAAACAAATGGTCCATCAATCCTTCACACCATCTTTCCATGTATCTGAATCTTATAGTGACCCAAGCTACACGACACACAATGGAATACAAGAAAACCCTATATTATCTCTAGGGGTGATCAATGTATATTCTCATACAATTTATTCTTACTTTAATCTATATAAAATCATTTTTGAATCAGTTGTGGCTACTATGATGTCTCCTGCATAAGACTAAGTCCCAATAACTTGGAATCACCTACTTCCATCAAACATATAAGAGATCTGCATAGCCTACCATATAGTTCCTCATATAGATAAAACTTTTTATGTAAGAAGATAATAATTTATATAGGATAACAAAACCAATTTTAGGTAAATTTCCTATAGAGCACTAATGTATATAACACAATCCCAAAACATATCATATTCCACATTTATAGTGTTCTCTGACTACCCATATTGCTATGGCTAGAAATCTATACTCACTAAAACCTATGTACAAAAAGCCTTCTACAAAAACTCTAAGATGTGAGTAGTAAAATATCAGTTAAAATAAAAAAATATTCTCCATAAAACACAATATAGATATAAAATCTCCCAAACATACAGATCTTTGGACTGATCTAGTAAGAAACTCTATTTTATAGGCAACAATTGATATACCTTATTCAAACAGTTGAAAAATAACCCAAATAGCATCACTCATTCAATGAATTTTTTAAATTTCCAAAAAATTCCATGGTAACTTCAAGGCACATCCCTTCAATAATGGAAAATGGATATAGTAACCTTTTAGTACATTGATGCTCATCATTTACCTATTTATTAGTGTATCATCATGTCAGAAACCATTATATGTCCTTTTTCATTCCTGGACACCCAAAATTTTGATGTGTGTGATGATAAATTTTGGTCAATCCAAAATTTACCACCCTCTACAAGTTGTGAAATTAATGCAACAACACTTCTGAAATACAAAATTGAAAAAACAACACTATTTTACACATAGATGATCTCAACCTCAAATATTATCCAATTTGAAGGTGGATCCAACCATCACGATACTCTCTCAAGGAAAATAAATCTATATCATTATACATCATTTCTATAATACAAATAAAAAGAGTATACTCCACTGAAATTGATACGATATTGATCTTGTGCAAGACCTCTTGAACCAAAACATGAATCCCAACTAGTAAGGTCGTCATATTTCACTCATAAAATGGTATCTATAATACTTGAACCAGATATTTCCAATTCAATGTGTTTCAATAATAATTTTCCTTTCCATGAATATATGATTTCACATAACAAAAATATTTGATATAATCAACTCAAAGCCACTACTGGAGATTAAATCATTTGGGGGAAAATATATTTTTTCTTCTCCAATGATTATTATACATAATAAAATTTTCACTAAATAGGTAATGAAATTAAATCAATAAATCATAAACCACTAAAGAAATATAGGGTTCAGGTATAGGGATTTTCCATTCCTTGATGAATATAGTTGAGACACATACACAACAACTCAATCTCCAAATATCAATAACTATCAATGAAATATCATATTAGCATCAAAATAATAATATACTCCCATCCTAGTTGGGTTAGGATCATGATTTATGTCATCTTCAAATTCTTATATAGCTATAAAAAAATGGCACACGATTCCAACAATTCGAATATTATCCCCATATTTTTCAAGCATAAAATATGTGATTTTCATTGGTAATGATTCTTGAATAAACCTCTAATAATAACCGACTAACCCCCAGAAACCAAAAATATCAAAAAAAATCTTGTTCTTCTCCCAAGAAAATACTACTTGAAAATTATCTTGATCCACTAACAAATTATTCTATGACATTATGGGAACCAAAATATGTACCTGATCAATCCAAAACATACAATTAGATAACATGGTATATAGATGATTCACTATCAGTGTACTCATGATGATGTCAATACGTTCATCATGATCATCATGGTTCTTGACATACATTTAGATTCCATCCCAAAACATTTCCAAAAACATATCCAAGTATGGGTGGAAGATACTATTCATCATGACCTTAAAATCAAAAGGTATGTTCATCAGCCTGAATTTCATCCCAAAAAACTCTTAAACAGAATTCCTACGTATTAAATAGGTCCAAAATATTAATATGGGTCAATCTCGCAACTGATGATACCCAATATCATATCAACATTTTGGAAATCACAAGACCCACATGAATGTTCATATAGTTCTTCAATATGCGGAAGAGGATACATGTTCTTCACAACCATCTGGTTTTTCTTCAAATAATCAACCAATAACCGTAAATTATCATAATACTTGTCTTAAAATAATACTATTGTACCACATGATATTTAATCAGGAAGATAAAAAGATTATCTATCAAATATATTAACTGAGTCTTACACTCTTGAAGACCTATTAGGGTAATTCATTATGATGAAATAGAAACTTCCTCAGAACCCATCATGGACTCAATTGTAAATTTCACAAATACCTATAGAGGAATCCTTGATAACTCCATATGAAAAATGTCTTTGAATGTGTCCACTGTCATTGGAAAGGAAAAATTAATTAATACAATTTCATCCAGCAACATAAATTAATCATGTGTGGTGATATCCCCTACTTGCCGATGAACTGGCCCAGTATATCCCTCCTTAATATCCCACCCTCAATTATAAATATAATTTTCACCCTCAGGAAATGTAAATTCCAATATCATATAGTAATAATCTATGTGTTATATGTACGCAACTGACTAGTCCATAAATGTATTAATTTCGAAACATGACTTATCCAGATAGTAAAGATCCTATATAAAATTATTCTCCACATCCGAGAGAGAATATCCCTTTCAAAAACACAATTATCTCGACCATATGAAAAAATTTGTTTCCATTATCATCAAAAAAATCATGAACTCCAAAATGAGGCTCAAACCATTTATTATTTGTAATGATATAAAATATTGAACGACACTAGTATTAAAAAAAGTCACTAGTAAGTGAAAAAGACTCAAGAATAGTAATAACATTATTCATGTTTGAGCCTCGATATCCACAAGTATATATTGAAATATAAAAAAATTTACATCATTTCTTCTTGAAGATACAATATGTTCCCCTATGCTACACCACTCTACTAATATGGGTGATCTTTCTAAACAACACCACATCCACTTCCTCTACCTCCACATAAAATTGAACTCCCAAATCTATATTGATATGGTTTATAATGTCAGTTTCTCACACTCTGATTCTACCTTTCTTATCCATAAAATCCTATATGTCTTGGGTTCTTATATATCCTCTATAGTTTTACCTTATTATCACATCATATGAACTCTATCAATGTTTGTGGACAATGTATATGAAAGTGAAATATCCGACCTCACTAGTGGAAAAGCACTAGGGAACAATCCATAGTAACTAGACCTCCCTTCTGAACACTCTTCTTTCGAAAAATCTGGTAAAAAATCTAATAAATAATATTCTTAACAATGGAGGATGTAACCTTGATCATCCAGTAGAAACTAAATGTCCTCCACTAGAATTATCATTTAATTACCCCTCATATATGTGAGCATCATCCACCACATTATAAAAAATCTAAATAGAATGATATTATCTTTAGTCAAAATATCTTTTTTTATGACCATCCAAGAAAATCATCTTAATTTCATTCTCATCCCCAACATTGACGGATAAATGTTCAAGATGTTTGTAAAATTACCATCATAATCAATCACTAAAATACTACCCTAGGTCAACCCTAAGAAATCAACTATCCTCTCTAGTAATACTACCTCTAATTAAAACTTCAGTAGGAACATGACCAAATATTCCTTCCATAACATCCAATATTCTAAAACAGTTCAATCCTAAATGCCCCACCAACACTTTTTAGATCCACATAACATATTGAAATCCAACATAATCGTATTCTAAATAAGATTCTCGAAATTTCATTTATATTCTTGGATGGACTCAATAAAAAATTATGTTTCATTAGGTCCATAATATTTGGTGAAATTAAGACGGTGATATAACTAAAACTATGGTTTCATGTCATATTTAATATTCACCACCAACTCTGGGTCACTCTTCATAAGCTAAATGAATTAATAAAACTACTCTTGAAAATTCACTTCAACTACATCACCATGCACTATTGGTGCCTCATTTATCACTACTAGGGGGGCCATTTCTAGACGTATCATATTGTAATATTATCAACAATCATTATTTTTAAGGTATATCCCTCATTTCAAAAAACATTTATTATTAAACAAAACACAAATTTAACACATTTAATTGGACGTATTCACATAGAAATAGGAAAATTAATCAATATTTTTACACCACAAGGTAAAAATAAAGGCATTATAACTACCATTTTCCATCCTACCTATAGATCATGGTCTACAAAAGGAAAAAAACATTCCCAACTCATATATCGCAGTTTTACCCAATTAATAATATTTTGAATCAATATAAAACATTCATTTCTATATTATGAACCATTTATAGTTCAAATTCATAATAAAGAAAAAAAATTCAATTTCTTGAACTTGCACAAAACCATAATTTTTTTGTGTGCCTAAAAAGGATGAATTACAAAATAACGCTGAATTCTTAGGAAATTAATGGAACATTAATTATTGCCCTGATAATAATATTTACATAGTAGGGAAAGAGTGACATTGTTTTCTATGATGCATCCGGTATCGGGCTGGGAGAAGTACTTATGTAGGGAGAAGGAGTCATCACATATGAGTCTTATTAGTTGTGGCCACCTGAGAGGAATTACCAAAAGCACGAACTTGAGTTAGCTATAGTTTTGAATTCATTACACTATCAGAGACATTATCTTTTAGGATAGCACTTTGTGGTTTTCACTAACAACAAAATACTTGAGTATATCTTTACTCAACGTGAACCGAATATGAGTCAAAGAATGTAGGTTGAGTGCCTATAGTATTTGGACATCGAGCTTGCCTACACACCTGAAAATGAAAAGCATTGGGTGATGCATTTTCAAGGAGGACTCAGAAACACGCACTTAAGGAGGCCAGCAGTGAGTGGGAAATTATGGAATTGTTCTTTGAGATTCATTTTGATGTGCATGATTGACATAGGTACATGTTTATTTATTCTATAGTTGTTACCTCTACTCATCTATATCATGTGTAAATGATACATATTTTAGATTATGAAGGCCTAGCCCTACGAGAGAGTGTGTTAGGAGAGGACCATAAGAGAGGATGTGATCTTTATCTTTCATGGACGTGCATGGGTGTCAGCTGATATACAAGAGTAGCTAATTTGATATTTTCATTCCTCATCATGTGAATTTCATCCTAGTGTCACCAAGATTTATTGTGATTTACACTATTAGTATTGGTGGCCATTTATGAAGAGTTATCTTACAGGTTTTATTATGAGATGTTACACTTTTCTATAGGTAAAGGCAAGGAATCAATGACCAACTAGGCATTTACAATAGTTACCCATTCTCAAATGGATTTTTAATGATGTCGTGATGGATTTGATTATATATTTAACGAGATATCCTCGTTGGAATTATGCGGGTTGGGTTGTTATTGATAGACTCACGATGGTTACACACTTCTTACCGATCAAGGAAACCTTCATTTTTGATGATCTTGGATGGTTGTACATCTGAGGGATTTTACGATTCCATGAAGTTCTACATTCTATCGTTTTAGGAAAAGTCACCCATTTGACATCCCATATCGGGTATGGATTACATTGATCATTGGGTATAAAATTACTTATGAGTAAAGCTTACCATGCCCAGATAGATTTCTTGTCTGAGTGAATGATTATGAAGTAATAAGACATTATTTGAGCATGTATACAAAATTTTGGTGGCTCTTGGAAGAGACATATAACCCTATTTGAGTTTTCTTACAATAACAGCTTTCTAGAGGTGATTCAGAGGGAAAATTATGAGGCTTTGTAAGGATGGCCTTGCTGATCACCCCTATTTTGGGTAGAAAAATAGGTGGCTATGATGGGACCTCGTCATCTCTTAGAGACCACTAAGCATGGGTAGTTGATTTGGAAGAGTATGGCTATTGCACGATATCTCCAGAAAACATATGCTGATTGACAGAGATGACCACTAGAGTTCGAGGTTCGAGATAAGTTTTTCATTCATGTTACTTCATGGTTTGGACATAAGAGTAATAGTGGACTGGGGATGCATTCACTGAGATATGTCATGCCGTTTGATATTTTGTAGAGAGTCTAGCCGGTTTCCTATTTATTACAATCACCATAGAGGTATCGGGATATACATGAACAATTCTACATTTTTCAACTACATCGTTACTTTTTAGACTTTTCTCATGTTTTTTCAACATGTGGAGGTTGTGTTGGAGGTGGACACGTTGTTTAAGGATCTTCCTATTTGGATTTTGGATCATAGTATGAATGTTCATCATGGATGGTTTGTTCATATGGTATGGGTTCTATGGATGAACATGTGAGTACACGATATGAATTCGGAGAGGGATACCGATGAGTGCTCATAGTGAGAAATGATGTTTGGGGAATCTACATCTCCCAATTGGTAGGAAAATTCGGGTATGAATTTCATTAATGGGGGATGTTTGTATGACCCTTGTTCTTCATTTTAGATATTAACACAAAAAAAATTAAATAGAATAAATAACGATAAATCAAAATGATTAGGTTTAAAATAAAATAAAAATATATCTAAATTTGATTAAATGATGATATTAAAACCTTATCGTACCTCATATCCGAATTTTAGTCACTTAGGATGTTTTTAAATGAGGTTTGAGTATATTCTAAATTAATATTTTGGAGGATTCCAAAAGTGTCACTCTCCTCTCTTATAAATGGGAAACCCTTCCCTCTTCTCCTCACTCAATTTTAAGCCATAAATCTAGGCCAACCCCTATGAATTCCTCTTCTATTTATCTCTAGTAATATTATAGAGGTTTTGTTTTTCTCAAAAGTCCATCTGTAGAGCCCTAACAGGAAGTTTAAAAGAACAATGTTTAGAAAGAGGTGATCTCTTCTACCGATTCTTTCCAGTTTCTTTCTTCTTTTACTTCCTCTTCATTAGTTGTTTCATTATAAAGTAATAACATAAGTATCAATAATATACTTATATTATATTATAAATATAAATAAACCCTATTTTACCTTTTATCCATCCTACAAAACATGAAATCACCGCACTTGTGTACGTACAGCTTATCGTCTCCACGTTGTGGTGTAATCAGTTTATCCACCACCACCATTCATGGATGGGTGTAATGGTAGAAATGATAACTAAATATGATTATTATAACATCATACTGATAATGAGATATTATATCATCCACTCCATTTCAATTCAAAAATTATGGGAACGATATCATCTATCGTGCGTACGTACGGATTACCGTGTCCACGACACGATGAGATTCATTCTCCATGTTAACCATTGCAGAATGATTAATATATATATATATATTAAATAATAATGAAATATATCACATTATGATTATATTGGATTTATTTATTTTTTATTTACTTAATTAAATTCAATTTAGTAAGGAATCAAAATTAGCGTTCATGTGTACGTACAACATACCGTCTCCATGAACGGTGTATTTCATATCATTTATCGATCTATTATATATATATATATATTTATTATATTATGAATATTTTTTATATATAAATAATTTTTATATTCTAAAGTTATTTAATCATGATCTACATAATCATTTTAATAACTACAAGTCAAAACATGTACGATAGATGAAATGATTTTACCCAAAACCCAACTTTATCGTGGAATTGACAAAGGAACGACTAATATAAAGTCATCAGAGAATCATATATGATATCATAACTATTTTTATGGTTCTTTTATAAGTTAATAATTTTTTTGAACCCACTATAGAGGATCCTTAGACATATATAGAAAAAATTGGATATATTTTAATGAATATTTATTCCAATCTCGTTCTTATCTGGGATTGATTATTCGCATGTATTTATTGGGGTAATGTTTATCATCCATAACCATGTTTTCTCAAAATGTTTTTATAATATTTTTAATACTATTCCATGAATTTATAAAGTCATTTTATCCTTTTTTTTACTTTTTCTTCATTGTATGGAATGAACCATTCTTTTGTTTACCGTACGAGGTACTTTTTGACTTTTCTAGAAAAAGTACGAGAATAATTTTTTTAACTTATACGACATGAAAGAATTATTACGGTATTATAACTCCTTATTTCCATGAAGCTTCCTCTACACTATTTCATGATTATTTTCTAAAAAATCCATTTCTATTCAAATATAATGGCATTTTGTGAAAAGAAAATAATTTTAAAGAAGATAGGATATATTCCTCAAGAATTAATTTCATGTGTTTAATGAAAACTATTTTCCAAATAAGATGAAAATATTTAATATGTTTATGTATAAAGTATAATGTCTCTATTATTTACATGGAATCATTTTTCATATTATTAAATGACATCCATTTATTCTGTATTGATTATGTTATGATGGGATGATGTTTATGAATCTCATTTTATTCATTGGGTTATGATGAATGATTTATGATAATTTTGTGTCACACGAATTATTGATTTAATTATGAGACTGGTGGGACCTATATCGACCTCCAATGCATTGAGTAAAGAGTTATATCTCATAAGATAGACATGGATGGAATGACAATTAAAATCTGGTTCATTAATACAGGTCTGGAATAGTAAGTAAACCTGGTTTAGTAATGGACTTTGTCCACTATGGTGGTCTTGACATTAATGCCTTGGGTACTATAGAAATAATATCTTGTTCTTAATGGTTTTCCATAATTACATGTTTTATTCCCAGGATATATTATCATGATTAATATTACTTTTTGATCTATTCCTTATGTACTAACATGATTTATGTCAATACTCATGTTTTATGTTCATGTTTTTACGTTCAAATGATTATGGATTGTTTTATGCTCCCCATGTTTACCCTTACTGAGAATTTGAGATCACCCTTTTTATGTTTTCTATTCCCCTAGATATAATGAAAGGTTTAAGAATGAAATAAAAAGGGGAATTTCTTTCCCGGATATGTTGAATATCTATTACCATAATTAGAAGAATATGTTCTAAGATTGCAAATTCAATAAACTAATAAGTCCTGTGTTTTTTTATATTAAGTATTCTATTAAAGTAATGTAATATCCATGTACATCATGCTTTGGGTATTTACAGTTGGTATCAAAGCAAATGTTTAGAAAACCTAGGGAAACTAGGATTCGAATACTTTAGTACGATCCCTAGAGATATATCTAACGTATGTCTAGGGATGTCTGTAAGGTAAAGTATAAGTGTATGTTACAATCCTCCAATTATTATAACGATCATGAATAGCCTTTGGATTAATCCTAATATTTTGGAGATTGAATGTAATCCCCCTTGATTATTTTGTTTTCCTAGTATGAGTTTTTCCTCTCATACTATTCTTTTAGGGATTTAGGAAATGGCTGGAAAAAAAGGATTCATGTTAATAAAGAATATTATAGAAAACGGAATGATATTTTTCATGACAAACCAAATGAAATGGTATTTGGATGTCCAAATATTGTTATTATTCCAAATCAGCGATCTCATAATATGATCAATAAACTCAACTTTGGTAAGATTCCTGACTATGCTAATAAGTGAAAGATGGAGTTACATGTTGATCATAGAGGAAAGAATGTTCAATTTCCCTCATTAAAATCATTTGGTACGAGGTATCAAGTCGAATGTTCAATGGAACTAGAAGATGTTTTTGGTGTGGATAATAAGGACACAAATCGAATAATTCAAATATAGAGGCCATTTAACAAAATGGACAAGGATAACTATATTTATAAGACATCAACAATGGTTAAATGCTTAAGATGAGTAATATATGGGAATTATCCAAATCTATTCCCTAAGAGAATATCTCATGTTGGGAATCGGCATGGTCGTATGGGTAGTATTTATGTTTCTACTGATGAACAGACTAAAAATGATATATGAGATGAAAGAAGGGTTGAGGAATAAAATGATGAATCTTAGTCAGTGGTTTAAGAAGTTAGTTCAATGATTTTATGTTTATCAAGAGTAATGTTGTATAGGTAATGTAATGGTACTATGGAATAATGAAACATCTGAGGATTGTTAAAATATTGTTTTTTATAAAGTATTTTAAAGTATTTGTCTAATGGTACTATTAAAAATGTATGGTTATTCAGATAAATTTTTAAAGTAGTGGATATGTGCATAATGAAGGGATAACGAGATAATGAGATGTTTGATAGTATTAATGAGCTCAATACTGGTATAAGGAGAAAGTGATATCATTGGTTGAGTATATAGAATTTTTTTAGATTTTGGTATGTAAAAAGAGTTAACTTTTGAAAACATTAATGTTTTAAATTTGGTTCCATGGTTACTCATGATTCATGAGAATACAATATTAAGGTATTCACATTTTTGTAATGTGTCCAACATGATATATCTTATGATATACGGGGGTAAATGATGTTATTCACATTCTTGGTAGACGACTTATCTAGTAATCTTTTTTCATTATACTATGAGATTGGACAGAAGTATTTTGGATTATCCTAAAGATTGGAATGGATTAATTTGGACATATGATGGTATTTTTTAGGGATAAGACTTTTTTATAGAATGTAATAATAGTGTTGATTTATAAAAAAAAGAAAACCTGTAGGATGGGTGACAACCCGTCGCGTCGGACAAGGATGTTGTAATCTAACCCACAACCAAAGTGTGACATGCCTTTATCTCCCACCACTGGCCTACAAGAAGTCCCTGGTTAGTAGAAATTAGTTTTATTTTATTATGCAGTCTGGTTGATGATGTATAGGTCCATTTATGGAACCATATACAATTTATATCACTGTATATGGATATTTGTATTTTTAATAACATTTACTAAAGTTTTGTTTGAGATAGATGGAACGAACATTCATTCAATCACATGATCTACAAACACATCAGGATTGAAAATTGAAACATTAATTCATTAACATATTAAGTTGAAATTGATCAATGAATCACCAGCGATGAGATTGTAACAAAATCAAGTAAGTATTTCTTCTAATTCAACATTTTAAACATTAGGGAAATTGTATTGAAAACCAAAAATAATGTCCTATTTCCTTCATATCCGATGAATTATATGGTACCTTATATCATCACAAACTTATGTCTTTGTGATTGTTGGTTTTTTCATAGCCATGTTCTCTACCACTCTTCGTCAGAACATGATGGTTAGATTTCTCTTCCGTATCCATATTTTTACATATATTCTCTTATTTGGAAACCCAATGTTGAGTAATTTTGGGTGACTATTATGTTTCTAAATTTCATTTTTAAAAATTATGTTTTAGTATTCATTTTTATTATGTGGTTTTCTATGAAATAAACTTTCAAGTAGTAAACCATTTATAACCCAAAGGAATTTCGAGGGAGAAATTATTTTTAAGCATTGTAAAATTTAATACCCCTGAGATTTTATGAGATATTTTCTTTTTAATTTCTTATATATCTTCTGTTGTACGATACACCAATATTATCTTTTAGCATATTCAACAATATACTTGTCTTGTGTTACATGCAAGAGATATCTTCCTCAATAGTTTTTGTAGTACGCAGTACCGAGTATCACTAAACAATGATATATTATAATATTATTATTAGCTACCCATTATGAATAGTATTAACCTCATTTTTTATTTTAAAACATTATCATTCATCTTACATATTTTTTAGAACATGGTATGAGAAGAAAATTATTTTTTTCCGATTAAAGAAGTATTTTTGAAAAAAATGCCGTTTTGTCGCCTTTTGATGGAACACACATTTTAAATCTAATTTTGACAAGTTTATAAGTTCAATTTGAAAAATTAATCTTTTTCTATTGAATCAGGATATAAAATATATGCTAGATAAATTTCTTAAATTATTTAGACATCCTTCATATTTTGATGAATAGTATAAATACGCTAAATTTTTATTCAAATCAACTTTATTCCTTGAGATACATTATATGGTTAAATTATAATATTGGATAGGTTTAAAGTATAAGTAGAATATATTTTTACGATTTAATATAATATAAGACCTTATAATTAATTTTTCATTGAATTCATAGGTAAAAAAATTTCAATCTTTTGCAATGTTTTAACTTTTAAAACTCGTTTTCTCAACAGCGAGATTAATTTTAAATTTTGTACTGCAAATTATGGGTATTGAATTATGAAAAATATTTTCTATATTTAGAATCAGTATGTCCAATTTAAGATAATAGGATACTTTTTATTTTTGGCCATTATGAATAGTAACTACGGTAATTTTGAATTACCCCAGTTAAAGGTAAAACATGTAATTAAGGGTAAAAATAAGATTATAAAATTAAAATAACCCTTGTCTTGATATCATTGGTTGATTATATTTCTCTCTAAAACATAAATCGGTCGAAATGGAATCTATTGGAACCCACATTGATGAGATTAAGACCCTTAATGTATTTTATTTATAGTAAAGTGAAATATGTTAACTTCAAATTTTAATAATTATATTATTTTTAATATAAAGTTATAAAAAATATAAATTTTATTAAAAATAATAATTTCAAAGATAAAATGTTTTTCTTAATGATGGTAATTTATTTGTAATTTTTACAAAATATATAATTGCTTTTATAGCTTATACATTAGTGATGCAGAAATTATTTATTTAGTGAAAAATCAATAACATTGTTTTATTTAAAATAATAATACCCATCAAAAGGACCAGAAACATGACCAAACCTTATTGGTTGATTATATCTATACCCTAATCATACATGGTAATACTTTTGGTCCATTTGGATCTTTATAAAACATATTATGACATTTATATTATTTTATTTTAAATGTTGTCAAAGTTGTCACAATCATAATTTAATAAACATATCATTTTAAATGTTGGTTGTTTTAGAATATAAATTAGACGAAAAGTTTTATAATGTAATATAATACATATTAATTGATCATAGTATTTTATTTTTATTGTTTATGCAACAAATATGTATAATAAATAATTATATGAAAATGTTGTTTTAATTATTTTATTAAGAGAAATATAAAATAAATTGATATAAAAATATTAAAATAAATATTGAATAAAATGTTTAACGTGCTAAAAGGATTTTATATAAAAATATGTCACTTTTGGAATATATTAAATATTTTTTTCAACATATCTTCTGTGTGGTATTTATTTAAATTCAAATAAATGAATAATGTCAAAGTTGACAGTATTGATATTTTATAATGATAACATATTATTAAAATGTTTAAAAAAAACAAAAAATTTTAAAATTTTAAAATTTCATTTTAAATGGTCGTAAATTTCATAAAGTATCCAATTACAGACAACTCAAAAACACATAAGTAAGTATATATAACAGTTTAAAATTTGGAATTTCATTACCACATATAAAATTAAATAGAATAATTAAGTATAAATCAAACTTGATAAGGTTTAAAATAAAATAAAATAATGTCTAAATTTTATTGGCTGTTGAGATTACAACCATATCATACCTCATATCCGAATTTAATTTAATTTATACATTTTTATTTTTTGGTTTGAGTTTATTATAAATTAATATGTTGGAGGATTCCAAAAGTGTCCACCTTCTCTCTTATAAAAGGGCACCCCTTCCCTCTTCCCATCACTCCATTTTAAAACTTCATGCTCGGAAAACCCCTGAAAATTACTCTTATCAACCTCTCTAGTTATATTATAGAGGTTCTGGTATTCTCAAAAGACCTACTCTAGTTCCCTAACAGAATGTTTAAAAGAGGCACGTCGAGGTAGAGGAAATCTCTTCTACATATTATTTCAAGTTTCTTTCTTCTTCTAATTCATGTACTTTATTTGTTTCATTATAAATGAATAATATCATTATCACTAATATAATTATATTTTATTGTATATATGAAAAACCCTTATTACACCTTATATCCATCCTACAAAAAAAGAGATCACTGCAAGTGCGTTTGTACGGCTTATCATCTCCACGTCGTGGTGTAATCTGTTTTCCACCACCACCATAGTTTGATGAGTATAATGGTGGAAAAAAACAATATATGATTATAATAAAAACATAATGATTTTGAGATATTATATCTTCAACTACAATTCCGTTTAATAATTATGGGAAGGATATCATCACTCTTGCGTACATACGGATTACCGTCTCCACGACACGATGAGATTTATTTTCCATGTTAACCATTTCAGAATAATTATAAAGTATATATAATAAATAATCATGAAATATATGAAATAATAATGATACATGATTTATTTATATGTGATTAATTAATTCTATTCAATTTAATAAAGAAATGATTATAGCATTAATGCGTAGGTACGACCTAACATCTCCACGAACGGTGTATTTAATTCCATTTATCGATATATTATATATATATATATTATATTATGAATATATATTATATATAAACCATGTTTTAAATTCTGGATGTAAGTCTTCAGGATATATTTAATCATATGAATAATTAAAAGTCAAAACACATATAATAAATGAAATGATTTTACCCTAATCCCTCCTTTAACATTAAATTGACAAATGAACGGGTCATATAAAGTCGTAAGTGAATCATATATGATATCATCACTATTAATATTGTTTTTTATAAGTTAATAATATTTTTAAACCCACTATACAAGAATATTGGTAACATACAAAATAAATTGGACATAAGTTAAGGTATAATATTTCTAATTTTGTTCTTATCTGGGATTCTTTATTCGAAAGTATTTGCTGGGGTTATGTTTATCATCCATATACAGGTTTTCCCAAAAAAAATTCATAAAATTTATATTATTCTCCCATGTATGTTTAAAGTCATTTTTACCCCTGTTTTACTTTTACCACATGGTATGGAAGGAATCATTCTTTTGATTACCATATGAGGTACTTTTTGACTTTTCTGACAAATGTACAAGAAGAATGTATTTTTACTTATACAGCATTAATGGATTTTTACGGTTCTGTAACTCCTTATTTCCATTAAGCTTCCTATACCATATTTTTTGATTATTTTCAATAAAATACCTTTCAATTAAAATTTCATGGCATTTTGAGAAACGAAAATGATTTTGAAGAAGAAAGGATATTTTCCGCAAGAATTTATTTCAAGTGTTTTATCAAAACTATTTTCCATCTAAGATGATAGTATGTAATATGTTTATGCTTCAAGTATAATGTCTATATTATTTACATGGTTTCATTTTTCTTAAAATGAAATGATATCCATTTGTTCTTTAAGGATTATGTTATGTTGGGATGATGTTTATGAAACCAATTTTATTCATTCTATTATGATAAATGATTTAGGTTTTTTTTGTGGCTCAAGAATGATTGATTTAATTATGAGATGGGTGGGGAATATATCTCCCTCCAATGCATTGGAAAATGATTTATATCTCATGATATAAACATGGATAGAACAGAAAGTAAAATCTAGTTCATTAATATAAGGATAGAAGGACAAGTAAACCTAGTTCAGTAATGGAATTTGTCAACTATGATGGTCTTGGTAGTAATGCCTTGGATACTACAGATATCATATATTGTTCTTAATGTTTTTCCATAATTTCATTTTATATTCACATAATATATTACATCATCATTAATGTTCCTTTGTGATATATGTTGTATGTACTACCATGTTATATTTCATTACTCGTGTTTTATGTTCAAATGTTTATGGATTGATGAATGTTCTCCATGTTTACCCTTACTGAGAATTTGAGGTCACCCTTTTTATGTTTTCTTTTCCGTTGGATATAAAGAAATGTTTTAGGTACCAAAAAAAGGGAATATCTTTATTCTAGATGTTGAAGACCATTCACCATGATTAAAAGATTATGTTCTAAGTTTCTAAAGACACTAAACTAATACGGCCTTTGATCATTTGTTTTTGTTATGTATTATGTATTTCAAAAAATTAATGTAATGCCCATGTACATCACCCTTTGAGTATTTACAGTGAGAATCGTGTATGTGTGTGTGTAAGTCCAAATGCATTCGAGGTTCTTTATGAGAGTTTGGGTTGAGATCGAAGGACTATAGAGAGAGGAGGTAATCTTAGGGATCTGATCCAATGTGATCCATTTGAGATAAATTAGATAATGGGTGGGTTTATATAGGTTATTAGTGTGTATTTCATAATTATTTCACAAATGTATGTTTTAGACACATTATAAAAAAAATCCAATTCCAAAAACCCCTCCATGGATTCTACCAAATGGTATTTTTTTCACTATTTTATTATTCCAATGGATGAATGTAACGTTATATTTTAGTTCCCTATGTGGATGTGATTCATAATTTTATTAAACATATTTTAAACCCATAAAATATATTAATTTTTTGTGGATTCATAATGGATTTACATGAAAACTGAATAAACATAATTTCCAATTATATTAATTTAAAAAAACATATTTCTTCATGAATTACTTTTATATAAATTAATAAATTTTTTTTTCATTAAGATGTCATAATAAACTAAGTATATTAATATGGTATTTCATTAATAAATAAAATTTCAATTTTCCTAGAAAATTATGGAAAATTCACCATTGGAAAATTTTGTTGTTATTATTCCAATGAAAAAATCATTTTAACTAAATAATTTAATAAATAATTGAATTTTATCATTTAAAATAAAATAGATATTTATTAAAAAGTATTGGGTTTTTTATAATACATTTCAATCACTTATAAATATTACATTTGACTTCATAAAAATTATAAGATAATTTATATTCATTCAAAATGTAAGAACACGGTTACTATTTTTGAGGTACGAGATTCTTCTTTTTCCTTTTCCTTAAGTGTTTTTGAGAAAATATGGAAAATGGTGAAAAAGCCTAAATTTTGGAACTACATGTCATGTACTTTATCCACACACCGTGTACATTTGGCGGTGTTGGTATGAGTACACGGGGCATGTAGCCATGCCGGTGACGAAGGGTGTGGTAACCGACTACATGTCATGTAGTGGTACTTACACTCCGTGTAGTCAGTCGGCAGGCTTAAATAGTAAGGTGGTGGAGTTTCTGCCAGCTGGGTGATAGTACACACCGTGTAATTGGGAGTACATGCTGTGTACTCAGGTCGATGGATGAACAGTGTGGCGGTGCCGCCAAATGAACAGTTAAATGAAAGAAGTACACGCTGTGTACTCAGAATTACACGCCGTGTACTTTGTTTTTTCGGCTTAAAATAGGCAGTAGCCTCCTCATTTGGCAGAGGAGGCATTTGATCCATTTTGGAGCCAAAGGAGGAGGCCTGATCTTTGAAGATCCGCCCGGAGTCCTTCTGGAATCTTATTTAGCTTCAGACGATCTCGTTGGAACCACACGGGTAATCCCTCTCCTCTCCTGATACCGTTCATACCAATTTTTCTCCTAACATAAGTTATTTACGTTTTAATGGGTTTTGTTCGTTTTCAGATCTATGCTGTTCTTGGGCGTTTCGGGAACTGACGTTCGTGTACAATGCTCGTTGGCATATATGGTCGGTGTCTCTGTGTTTATTTTCCAACTTTCGTGCGTTTTTTTGCATTTTTGTGCCACGAACCCATGTTGGGGTGTCGTGTGGCTGAGGTCGTTGCTAATTTAATGCCTAGAATTGCATTTGTGATTAAATTGTGATAATAAAACGCTGGATGGGATCGTTACTTAGATCCAGAACCACCCCTGGGGTGTGTTCCACTGTTTAGCTATTTGACCAGGATACCCGAGGGTATGCCGTAAATGTAGTAATTGTAGAATTTTCTTGAGAGGAATTGCTTGTTTACTGCATTATGATTTTTTGGTCAAGGATTGGTTACCTGTTTAGCCTGAGGGAATTTTTGTATTTAGCCTGAGGGTGTTGTTGTATTTATCCTGAGGGTGTTGTTGTATTTTAGCCTGAGGGCATTGTTATGATTAGCCTGAGGGCGTGACTGTTTTAGCCTAAGGGATATCGTTATTCTGCCTGAGGGAATCCTTTCATGGCTGATGGCTTGACTTCTGTGCATATGGGCAACACTTCGTATGCCTGAGGGTGAGAATTCGGTTACAATTCCTTAGGGTGAGATTCTGTGTAGCCTGAGGGCGTGGTTCACTAAATTAGCCTAAGGGCGAGATAGTAGTTTGCCGGAGGGCTTGCTGCTATTGAGCACAAAAATGTTACTAAATTAAACAGATTAAATGAATAATAAAATGGTAATTTAACTGTAAAGTTATTTACTTTTGAGTATGGCTTAGTTTATTGAATTTCATTGTTGCACACTTGTTGCATGCTTACACGTAGTTGGGAACAGGCCTTTGGTGGGTGCCTACTGAGATATTTTTCTCACACCCTATTTGGGTCATGCTTTTCGGCCTGAATAGATTACGTTGCTGCAGGTGTAGATAGGGGAAAGAGTCCCAATACAGGTACTTGACTATTGCTGAGGAGTAGGAGGGCATGGGACTGAGCCTAGGCTTGCGATGCCGCTGCCAGCTGTTTGGTTTGTTTTTTTGTACTCTGATGTTTATTGTACAATATTGATGTATAACATGTTCTAGCAGTTTTCCTAGAACTTGAGACATGCACCGTCATTATTTATACACTGTTGGTTATATCCACTTCCTTGTGTATGGTTTACTGCTTCCACTGTTTTTTGTATGTTTTATTTTATATTCTGCTGCACTACACTTTGACAAATGAGGGCATAGTTTCCCCACTATCAGACATGGGCCCTTGCTGCTAGTCGGAAACCTCTGGAGTTTTGGGAAATGCGCTTGAGGTTACGTAGCGAACCGGGCTCGAGGCACCCGTTGTGTGGCACCCGGGTCCGGGACATTACAAAGTGGTATCAAAGGGGTTCTTTTCATTGACTTACTATTTGGAGCCATAGTCATGGATTGGACAGAATGGTAGTTGGTAATAAGCTGTGTCTGGGCGTACCTAACCCGTGTACAGGGAAAAGCCGATCTACCTCATATTTTTCATTCTTTTGATTTTTCAATTTTACGGTTGATATGATTTCACCGTTGGGTGATGCACATGGATTGTGCTGTTTATATTTTATCTGTGGGTTCTTTTTAATTGAAACCCGATGAGATGAGGGTATTTCGTCTCATGAATCATATAGTTACATACAAGATATCACATGCCATGCATAGTTTCCATGCCATGTAGGTGTGTTAGAAATTCGCATGTTGTTGTGATAGTTTTTGTGCTAGAAAATCATGCTGTTGTGATAGCTGGTTGATAAATACCTGCCATGTGATATGGTATTTTTTTTTGAGCCTGTCTATAGAATGGACGCCAAATAATGGTTTTTGGGGAGTATGGGCCCCCAATGATCGGAATTTGGTGGATCATTGACTGTTTTATGGTTATAACACATATAAGATGTCAAACTTTGATTCGTGGGGGAGTATGGGCCCCTACGGGTCAGAATTTGGCACATAGGTGTTGTTTTACGGTATTTTCTGGTTTCCAGAGAAGTTTTTGAGGCATACTGTCCGGAAACCCAGTATAGACGTTGTGCGGTATTTTTATACATTCCATGTATGCTCTTCTGTTCGGGAAGAGGAATGATCATTTTGAGTACACTCCATGTACCCTAAGTACACACCATGTAGTCTCTTTCCATGTCACAAACCGGTGTGCGGCGACATAGGGTAGGAAAAGACTTGGGTAAAACATGCTTTGTACCGAATGGACACGTCGTGTAGTGTGACCCGGAGTCCGTTCGTGTGACTAACAACACGGGTCGGTGAACTCCTGTACAGACCACGTCGTGTCAATGCTGGAAACGCCGTGTAGTATGACCTGGGGAATCGGCCGTGTAACTAACAACATGGGCCTTTGTCACCTCTCACCGAACACACAGTGTACCTGTGGGACACTCCGTGTAGTCTTGTCCGTGGATAGACCGTGTGGAGTTAGCGGTGTGGATTGGAAACAAGGTGGTGTACACGCCGTGTGTGGGTGTAACACATCGTGTAGAGTAAAGATGAGTATTCGGTCATGTCAAAGACGACACTGGAAGATGGAAAATAACACTGTACACGCCGTGTAGATATTATATAAGCTGTGTAGTTTTGTTGAACAGAAGCCCTGTGACATAGCCGTGTAGAAGGACCAGGGAAGGGGACAAAAAGTCAAGTACACACCGTGTAGTCATTGTACAAGCCGTGTAGTCTTGTTTTGCAAGTTTTTAATTCCTTATTCTTCTTGTTTCCCTTGTGTTTCCTTCGCTTTTCAGTCATAATTATCCTGAATCTGAGGCGTGCTTTTGAACCTGTAGTGTCATGCCGCCTTGGCGACTGCGAGTTGTTCACCAGGAGAGCGGCGTCGATTATACTCTGGAGATGGTGGACCCTGGGCTACCAATGGATCGTCCAGCAGAGCCAGATGTGGTCCCAACTGTTATACCGAACACAGGCATGGAGGCCCAGTTCCATGAAGGCTTATTGCAGTTCATGCAGACCTTTTGGGGAGCACCGCAGGCTGCCACATCTATGGCCGAGCTGAAGCGTATCTTTCAACAGCATCATCCACCTACGTTTGTAGGGGATGGAGGACCACAGGCTACAATGTCTTGGCTAGGATTGATGCATACTATTTTCAGGCACATGGAGATTCCTCCAGGGAAGAGGGTCAAGCTCGCGACATACCTGCTGCGTGATTCTGCCAAGAGGTGGGGGATGTTACCACCCAGACAGAGCATCATAGGGACATGGCGTGGGATGATTTTCAGGCAGTCTTCTATGAATCATTATTTCCCGAGACGATGAGGGTAGATAGAGCTCGAGAGTTCATGAATCTGCAATAGGGCGCTATGTCAGTGATGTACTATTCTTCTCGTTTTACGTAGCTTCAGCGCTTTGCACTCGTGCTGGTGGGTGATGAGACGTTGATAGCCAGACGTTTTGAGGATGCTCTTCATTATTACATCTGAGCACTAGTGAAAGTTTTCAGGATGCCTATTGTACACGAAATTGTGAATCAGGAACTGATTACATAGAGGAACCTGCGGGAATCCAGTGGTGTGTTCCAGGGTGGTTCATCACCAATTACTGGTACTATTTCTACTGGGAAGAGGAAGAGAAAGATGGACTTCTCTCAGGGTGGCAGTACCAACCAGGGATTCTTTTCAGGTGTTCCGATCAGGTACTACCGGTGTGGCGGAGAGGGGCACAAGAGACCGCAGTGTCCACGAGACCCAGTGGAGTGCTGAGCTTGCGGCAAGATTGGTCATCTGCAGCGCTTTTTTAGGGAATTTCTACTAGTGGCTGGTGAGAGGGGTTTTGTGCAGACTCCGCATGCGGGAGCAAGAACAATGGCTTATTACCAGTCAGGGAACTGGAATACATTAGGGCGTGCATGCATAGATGGTGGTCGTGGCTGTGGTAGCCAGACACCTGGATCTCAGAGGCAGTAGGGCGGAACAACTCAGGGTAGCCAGGCTGTGTCACAGGGCAACGACAATGGGAAGGGATATGCAGTGAAACAGACCCAGCAGGAGCAGGATCCCGCACCTTTTACAGTCAGAGGTACTATTCTAGTAGCTTCTGTCTTATCTTCAGTACTTTTTTATACGGGTGTTACGCATAGTTTCATATATGTACCCGTTGTAGAGATCCTTGGCATCAATGATTCGTCTTCTTCTGATATCATGGCGCTAGAAACTCTGTTGGGGACTAGAACGGCTGGTGTGCGTCAGTGCAAGGAGTTCCCCCTTGAGGATGGTGGGTGTCACTTCCTTTGGGACCTCTATGTCTTGGATATGACAAGCTATGACGTCATTCTCGGGATGGACTGGTTGGTTCCCTTCTGATCCTTTGTAGACTGCTATCGTCGCAAGGTGTGTTTCACGTCACCAGAGGGAGGAGAGTTTGTATACAAGGGAGAATGGGATTTTCCAGAATGTCGAGATGGACTAGAGCATCATGGTTGAGGTGGAGTCACAAACCAGATAGAGTGCATATATCTGGATGATTAGGAGACTTGTCAGACAGATTTCCCTCCAGTTGTCGATTGTTTCTGGGATGTCTTCCCGGACAACTTTTCATGTATACCTCCGGTACGTGAGGTGGATTTCATTATCGAGCTAGTGCCAAGAGTAGCACCGGTGTCCATTCCACCTAATAGGATGGCCACGCCTGAGTTGCAGGAGCTCAAGAGGCAGTTAGAGGAGCTTCAGGCGAATGGTTTTATCCGACCCAATACTTCTCCTTGGGGTTCTCCGATCCTTTTTGCAAAGAAGGCGGACTGTACATTCAGACTTTGTGTGGATTATCGGATGTTGAACCAGTTGACGGTTATGGACATATATCCCTTGCCGAGGATAGATGATCTATTTGATCATCTTCGTGGAGTACGAGTGTTCTCGATGATTGATTTGAGATCCGGATTCCATCAGCTGCGCATTAAACCATCTGATATACCTCTCACAGCTTTCATGAGTAGGTATGGTCTATATGAGTATATGTTTATGCCGTTCGGACTAACTAACACGCCAACAGTTTTTATGGCTCTATTGAATCATGTGTTCTATCCGTATATTTATTATTTTGTGGTATTATTCGTGGACAACATCCTTGTGTACTCTCACACTCGAGACGACCATGCCACCCATCTTGAGATCATATTGAGTACACTAAGAGAGCATCGGTTGTAAGCTAATCTCTCGAAGTGCCACTTTTAGTTGTACTAGATTCACTTCCTTGGTCATATTATCTTAGAGGTAGTAGTTTCAATAGACCCAGAGAAGGTGAGAGCAGTAGTTTCCTGGGAGAAGCCTATGAATGTGTTTGAGATACGGAGTTTGTTAGGGCTGGCTGGTTACTACAGGTGCTTCATACATGACTTCACCCACTTAGCAGCACCATTGATAGGTCTGACTAAGAAGGGTGTGATGTTCATTTGGTCGGATGCTTGCGAGGAATCTCTTCAGGACCTAAAGAAAAGGTTGACATCCGCACTGATCCTGATACTCCCAGAGCAGCAGAAGAGCTATACATTTTACTTTGATGGATCAGAGATTGGGTTGGGGTTCATTTTGATGTAAGGCGATCGAGTTGTTGTGTACGGGTCTCGGTAGTTGAGGCCACATGAGAGGAATTACCCGACGCATGATCTTGAGTTGGCTACAGTTGATCATGTGTTGCGCTGTTGGAGACACTATCTGTTGGGAGATCATTTCGTGGTTTTCACCAACGACAAAAGCCTCAAGTATATCTTTACTCACCATGACCTGAATCTGAGGCAGATAAGGTGGGTTGAGTAAATACAGTCCATCGATTTTGAGCTTTCTTATACACCTGGTAAAGTTAATTCATTAGATGATGCACTGAGCAGGAAGACTCAGATACAGGTAGTGCAGGAGGCTAGTGGTGAGTGGGAGCTCATGGCTTTGTTCTCTGAGATGCATCTGGAGGTGCATGACAGTCAGGGGCAGACATATCTTTCCTCATTAGCTATGACTTCGACCCTCCTCGATAGTGTCAGGATGAGTCATCTATTGGTTTCAGATGCCCTAATTCTACGGGATTCGGTGGAAAGGTGGGACCCTCCTCCCAGTTGGACGATCGGTGATGATGAGGTTTTGGGTTTCCATGGACGAGTATGTGTTCAAGGGGATATACGTGAGGAGATGATGCGGGAGTTTCATGCGTCAGCATGTGATGTTCATCCTGGGGTTACAACGATGTATTGAGACTTGAGACGTCAGTACTGGTGGTCGGGTAGGAAGAGAGAGATAGCTAGTTTTGTTACAAGGTGTTCCACCTGTTAGCAGGTCAAGGCAGAGCACCAGAGGCCAGCTGGGCTATTACAGCAGTTTCCCATTCCAGAGTGGATGTGGGATGATGTTGCGATGGATTTCGTGACAGGTTTGTCGAGGTCACCTCGAGGAAATGACACCGTGTGGGTTGTTGTGGACAGACTCACGAAGGTATCTCACTTCTTTCCGATCAAAGAGACCTTCGATGTGGACGATATCAGAAGGTTGTATATATGAGAGATCCGACGTCTTCATGGGGTCCCTCGTTCTATAGTTTCTGATAGGGACGCCCTGTATCACCCCGAGATTTTATGAAAAATATTATTTTAATTTCATTAATCTCTTTTGTTGTATTCTACACCAAGATTACCTTGCGCTATACGCAACACCGTATTAGCTTGCAGTATACGCGACACTATTTTTGGACCGTGTTACACACAATTTTGATAATAATTATTCTACGCAACATTGAGTATATATATATATATTAAATGTATAAATGAAATATGATTGGATTCTGTTATACGAATAAACGAAGGATTTTTTCACAACACGCAACCCTGACTTGATAATAGTTATTCTACGCAACATTGAGTATATATATATATATATATTAAATGTATATATGAAATATGGTTGGATTCTGTTATAGGAAACAACGAAGGATTCTTTCACAACACACGCACTTTAAATCTGGTTTTTGACATGTTTATAAGTTCAATTTGACAAAATAAAATTCTTCATTGGAATCAAGAAATAAAAATTTACTTTAGATAAAATTTTCATATTATTCTAGTAACTTTCACATTTTAATGAATAATAAATACACGCTATATTTTAATTAAAAACAACTTTTTCCATCGTAATATCTTATGTGGTTAAATTATAATATTGAATGGTTTTAAAGTATAAATAGAATATATTTTTACCATTTAATATAATTTATGTCATTAGCATTGATTTTACCTTGAATTCGTAAGTTAAATCAATTCAATCTTTTGCAATGTTTTAAACAAAAACCCGTTTTTATTCCAAAACGAGATTAATTTTAATTTAATTTCTACAACTTCTGTGTTTTGAATTTTAAAAAATGGATTCCATATTTGGAATCAGTGGGTCCAAATTATTTTAATAGGATACTTTTTATTTTTGAGAATTATGAATAGTAACTACAGTAAATTTTATTTACCATAGTTAAAGGTAAATCGGGTAATTAAGGGTAAATATAATTTTTTAAAATTACCCTAACAAATGTCAAAATCCTATTGGATGACTAAAAAACAACCCATATCACCTAAGGGTCGGATTATATTAATTTATTTAAATTTTTTCAATGAAAAAAATTTAATTAATATTAAAACCAAAGAATGTGACAACATGTCACTTTCTTAAATCTTATAAGTATAATAATTTTAATCTAGTGATAAACTTCATGAAACTTCAAACATGAATAGTCTCCAGAAATCTAATACAATTATATACATTATAGGAATTTATTTAGAATTTTTAGGGATTATATAATTATCATTTATTATGACACAAATATGATACAGTAATTGTCTTATTAATGAAATATTGACATAATTGATGTTATAAGTGCCCAAATAAATGTAATTTTAGACTTTTTATGACTTACAATAATTTTCTAGGTTACTATTTTATATTAGTGTTGATTTAATAAACTTGGTTCGAACATATAATTCTGTTATGACTTTCACAAAAATCATATATCAAGTAGTGTCAAAATTGACACAAAATAGTTTTTAAATCAAATATTATATTATTAATTGTTATTTTATTCCTAAAAATCTAAGGTTCCACCAAATGACTTAGATAAGATTATATATATTAGTAATAAACAACTTGGGGTTCTTTTGGCTTGATATAGTAAGTTTATTAACCATATAGTGTATGAAAACAAAAAGACACGGTAAAAGTTAAATTATTTAACTTAGAGTTAAATCTAATTGATAAGGTTCAAATAAAAACTTAAACTTCTCTAAATCCTATTGGTTGATAGGATTTCGACCCATCCCCACTTTAGCTTCGAAATAATACCCTTTGGAACCATTATAAACCGATTTTGACTTTAATATAAAATAATATTTTGAGATATTCCTAAGGTGCCCCTCTCCTCCCTTATAAAAGTGCACCTCCTCCCCCTCATCCTCACACCAATTTGAGCACTCAAGCTCGGACAAACCCTGCCAAAATACCTTTTCCACTTCCCTAGAATAATCCTAGAGGTCCTGGTCTTCTTCAAAGACCAATCTTAGTTTTCTAAGTGGAGGATTCAAAGAGGCGTTTCAAAGAAGAGGTAATATTCATTACCGATCTTTTCAATTTTTTTTCTTCTTCAACTTCTTATTCTTTAGTTGTTTCATGATAAAGTAATAACATCAGTATTACTTACATACTAATATGTTATTATAAATATGAAACAACTCTAATTAACCTTCTATCCATCCTACGGAAAAAGGAAATCACCGCGCGTGCGTACGTACGGAATACCGTCTCCACGCCGTGGTGTAATCTATTTTCCACCACCACCTTAATTGGATGGGTATAATGGTTTAATGAGTAAATATATATGATTATTATAAAGTGATATTGATACTGAAATAGTATACATACACTTCAACACAATTCCACGACCATGGAATGATATCATCGCTCGTGCGTACGTACGGACTACCGTCTCCACGACGCGATGAGATTCATTCTCAATGATTAACCATTCATGAATGATTATAAAGTATATATAATAAGTACTAATGAAATATATGACATAATAATGATACTGGAATTATTTATATGAATGTCATCTACTTAATTCCATTCAATTCAATAAGGAAACGAAAACAGCGTTCATGCGTACGTACGGACTACCGTCTCCATAAACGGTGTATTTCTTTCCATTTACTGATTTATTATATATGTATATTCTAAATATATATATATATATATAAATCCTGTTTTATATTCTGTAAATATTTAATCATGATCTAAGTAATCATATGAATAATTACAAGTTAAAAACACGAACGACAAATGAGACGATTTTACCCAAAACGCTACTTTAACATGAATTTACAAAAGAACGGGTAATATAAAGTCATAAGTGGATCATATATGATATAATAACAATTAATATGATTCTGGAATAAGTCAATAAAATTATTTAAATCATTATACAGGAGGTTCGGACACTTACAAAGCAAGTCGGACCTAAGGTAAGGGAAATATCACAATCTCATTTTTATTTGAGATTGTTTATACTTTAGTATTTACTTGGGTTTATTTTATCATGCACATCCATATTTCCTCAATATGTAATATTATTTCCATCCACCTACAATTGTTTAAATCCAATTTTACCTTTCGGTGAGTTTTTAGTAAAAGATATTAAAGGAATCTTTTTTCATTTTTCGTACGAGGTACTTTTTTGACTTTTCCGACAAAAGTATGAGAAGAATGTTTTTTTAACTTATACGGCATGAATGGATTTTTAAAACATTATTTCCAAAAAGCTTCCTTTACAAGTTTTCAAGTTTATTTTTAATCAACTTCTTTTAGTTTTAAATTGTAAGACATGTTAGTAAAGGAAAATGTTTATGAAGTAGAAAGGATATTTTCCCCAAGAATGGATTTCAAGTGTTTTATCAAAATTATTTTCCACCTAAGATAATAAAGGGTTCTGTTTCTATCCCTATTATTACATGGATTTGATTATGTTGTGATGGAAATATTTTTATGAATTCCTTTATCTTATATGAATTGTTTTATGATGTCATGTTGTTTAAGAATCCCATTTTTATTACATGGGTTATGTAATGATGTATGATTTATGATTTTGTGGCACACATAAGAATGGTATCATTATGAGATGGGTGGGACCTATATATCCCTCCAATGCATTGGGTAATGATTTTATATCTCATTAGATAGACATGGATGGAATGGTAGGTTATACCGGTTCAGTGAAACAGGACTGAAACGAGGGTTACTCGATTCAGAAAGGGACTTTGTCCACTAAGATAGTCTTGGCAATGAGTCTTGACTAACAAGAAATGATTCTCTATGATTATGTGTATATGCCACAAAGTTTCATGTTTTAAGTTATGCTTATTGGGATTTCATTTCACTACTATGATTTATCCCATGTTATGAAATTATGCTCTCTTTTGCAAGTTAAGATTTCCAAAAGTTATGTTCTTATGAATATGATATGATTGATTTTTCTTTGTTTACCCTTAATGAGCATTTGAGCGCACCCTTTTATGTTTTCTTTTCCCAGGATATAAAGAAAGGTTTTAGGAAAAAAAAGGAAGATCTTTATGGGAGATATTGAAGATCTTTCACCACGATTAGAAGATTACGTTCCGAGTTTCCAAAGACACTAAACTATTACGATCCTTGTGTGTGTGTTTTTCTTCTGTACTAAGTATTCCGCAAATGTAATGTAATGTCCATGTAAGTCAAGCTTCGGGTCTCTACAGTTGGTATCAGAGGCAAAGGAGGTAGGAATGTATCTGATCCTTGGGAACTCTCACATGTGAGCGTTGGACGAAGCATGGCTCTCCTCCCAAGGGCTTCATGAGGAAATGGTTGCCACTGGGGATGGTGGTGTGTCCCGCCCAGGGGGTGTAGCCGCCCATGGAGTGCCCTGATAGGTATCAATTATAGTCCACTAGAAGTAATTCCAGACCGCTAGAGTTGGTATCAGAGGAAAGGTTTAGTCAACCTTTGGAAACTAGGATGTGAGATCTTTAGTGAGATCCCTAGAGATATTTATAAGGTATGTCTAGGGATGTCCCTAAGGATAAGTATACGTATAGGATACAGTCCTAGAACTACGGTAATGATCATAGAATTTAACCTAAGATGTTAGATATTGAGGATACTCCACCTTTATTATGTTGTTTTCCCTAGAATGATTTTTTCCTCTCACACTATTTTTTTGGGTTTTAGAAAATGGATGGAAACAAGGTGATTCACGATAATGTAGGATATGCTGGACAATGGAATGATATTTTTCATGATCAACCAAATGAAATGGGATTTGGATGTCCAAACATCATTATTATGCCGAATCAGAAATCTCATAATATGATTAATAAAGTAAAATTTGGTAAGTTTCCTGACTCGGCTAATAAGAGAAAGATGGAGTTTCATGATGATCATAGAGGAAAGAAAGTTCAATTTCCCCTATGTAAATCATGTGGGAAGAGGCATCAAGGAGAATGTTTCAAAGGAACTGGAAGATGCTTTGGGTGTGGAAAAGAAGGACACAAAGTCAGTAAGTGCAAAGGAAAAGGATCAGTTAACACTAGGGATGAGGATAATGGTATTGCTACGACATCAACAATGGTTAAATGTTTTAAATGTGGAATGTATGGGCATTATGCAAACCAATGCCCTAAGGGAAATTCTCATGAATATAATCAGTATGGTCGTATGGGAAGTATTTATGTTGATGATGATGAAGAGACTACAAATGATATGTGAGATGAAAGAATTGTTGAAGCTCGGTCAATGGATTAAGAATGTAGTGGAATGATTACATGTTTATCATGTGTAATGTTGTATAAGAAATCTCATGGTACTATGGAATAAAGAGACATCTAAGGATTGTTACACTGTTTTCTTTCCTTGAGTTATGAAAGTGTATGATTAATGGTACCACTATCCATGAAAGGTTATTCAGATATTTTTAGAATTTAGATGATATGCGCATAATGATGGAATAATAAGATAATGAGGTGTTTGATTGTATTCATGAGCTCATGACTGATATAAGGAGAAGGTTGTATCATGGTTTGAGTATAGAGAATTTTTGTATTTTGGTATGTGGAAAGAGTTAACTTTTAACTTCATTCATGTTTTCACTAAGGTTCAATGGGTATTCAAGAGAATACATTACTAAGGCCTTTGAATGTTTGGAATGTGACCAACAAAACATATCTTATGATATATGGGGATCGACGATGGTGTTAAATCTATGGTAATCGTTTTCACTATGTTATGAGAGTGGACTGCAGTATTATGGATAAGCCTAAAGATTGGAATGGATTATGTTGGACATAAGTTAGTATTGTTTAAGGATAGAAGTTTTCTCGATATTATTGATGGGATGTTATAGTAATTTAGTTTTAGAAAAAGGACAACCTGCAGGACGGGCGACAGCCCATCGCGTCGAACAAGGCTGTAGGAATCGAACCCACAACCGAAGTGCGACTGGCCTTTATCGCCTACCACTGGCCTACAGGAAGTCCCTGCTTAGTAGAAACTAGTTTTATTATATTAAGCAGTATGATATATGAAGTATAAGTCCATTTTAGGAACAATATATGATTAATCTCACAATAGATCGACTTATGTATAGAATTTTTGCTAACCTTTTGTTTGAGGCAGATGGAATGACCCGTCATTCCATCACATGATCTGCTAACACTTCACGAATAACAAATTCAACTTCATTTATTTAAGAGATGAAGTGGAAATTGTTCAAGGCACGAACAATAGTGAGATTGTACCAAAATAAAGTAAGTATTTATTCTAATTCAAATTTTCAACTTTAGGGAAATGATACTGAAAACCAAAAATGTTGTCCTAGTTCCCTTATATCCGATGAATCAGATGATACCTTAGATCATCACAAATTTATGGCTTTGTGATTTCTAGCTTTTCCATAGCTATGTTCTCTACCACTCTCCATCAGAACATGATGGTTAGATTTCTCTTCCATGTCTATATTTTCACCTATGTGGAAACCCAGTGATTAGTTTATTTGGGTAACCGTTACGTTTCATACTTTTGTTTTTAAAGATAAGTTTTGGTATTCCTTTTTACGATGTGGGTTTCTATCAATGAATCTTTCAAATAGTAAACCATTTATAACCCCGACGAATTTCGAGGGCGAAATTCATTTTAAGGGGGGTAGAATGTAACACCCTGAGATTTTATGAAAAATATTATTTTAATTTCATTAATATCTTTTGTTGTATTCTACACCAAGATTACCTTGCGCTATACGCAACACCGTATTAGCTTGCAGTATACGCAACACTATTCTTGGACCGTGTTACACACAATTTTGATAATAGTTTTTCTACGCAACATTGAGTATATATATATATATTAAATGTATAAATGAAATATGGTTGGATTATGTTATTCGAAACAACGAAGGATTCTTTCACAACACGCAACCCTGACTTGATAATAGTTATTCTACGCAACATTGAGTATATATATATATATATATTAAATGTATAAATGAAATATGGTTGGATTCTGTTATACGAAACAACGAACGATTCTTTCACAACACATGCACTTTAAATCTAGTTTTTGACATGTTTATAAGTTCAATTTGACAAAATAAAATTATTCTTTGGAATCAAGAAATAAAAATTTACATTGGATAAAATTTTCATATTATTCTGGTAACTTTCACATTTTAATGAATAGTAAAAACACGCTATATTTTAATTAAAAACAACTTTTTTCATCGTAATATCTTATGTGGTTAAATTATAATATTGAATTGTTTTAAAGTATAAATAGAATATATTTTTACCATTTAATATAATGGATGTCATTATCATTGATTTTACCTTGAATTCATAAGTTAAATCAATTCAATCTTTTGCAATGTTTTAAACAAAAACCCGTTTTTATTCGACAACGGGATTAATTTTAATTTAATTTCTGCAACTTCTGGGTTTTGAATTTTAAAAAATGGATTCCATATTTGGAATCAGTGGGTCCAAATTATTTTAATAGGATACTTTTTATTTTTGGGAATTATGAATAGTAACTACGGTAAATTTAATTTACCATAGTTAAGGGTAAATCGGGTAATTAAGGGTAAATATAATATTTTAGAATTACCCTAACAAATGTCAAAATCCTATTGGATGACTAATAAACTACCCATATCATCTAAGGGTCGGATTAGATTAATTTATTTAAATTTTTTCAATGAAAAAAATTTAATTATTATTAAAACCAAAGAATGTGACAACATGTCACTTTCTTAAATCTTATAAGTATAATAATTTTAATCTAGTGATAAACTTCATGAAACTTCGAATATGAATAGTCTCCAGAAATCTAATACAATTATCTACATTATAATAATTTATTTAGAATTTTTAGGGATTAAATAATTATCATTTATTATGACACAAAGATGATGCAGTAATTGTCTTATTAATAAAATATTGACATAATTGATGTTATAAATGCCCAAATAAATGTAATTTTAGACTTTTTATGACTTAAACTAATTTTCTAGGTTACTATGATATATTAGTGTTGATTTAATCAACTTGGTTAGAACATATAATTCTGTTATGACTTTCACAAAAATCATATATCAAGTAGTGTCAAAATTGACACAAAATAGTTTTTAAATCAAATATTATATTATTAATTGTTATTTTATTCCTAAAAATCTATGGATTGGAAAAATGACTTAGATAAGATTATTTATATTAATAATAAACAACTTGGTGTTCTTTTTTCTTGATATAATAAGTTTATTAACCATATAGTGTATAAAAACAAAAAGACACAGTAAAAGTTAAATTATTTAACTTAGAGTTAAATCTAATTGATAAGGTTCAAATAACAACATAAACTTCACTAAATCCTGTTGGTTGATAGGATTTAGACCCATCCCCACTTTAGCTTCGAAATAATACCCTTTGGAACCATTATAAACCGATTTTTACTTTAATATAAAATAATATTTTGAGATATTCCTAAGGTTCCCCTCTCCTCCCTTATAAAAGTGCACCTCCTCCCCCTCCTCCTCACACCAATTTGAGCACTCAAGCTCTCCCAACCCCTGACAAAATCCCTTCTCCACTTCCCTAGAATAATCCTATAGGTCCTGGTCTTCTTCAATGACCAATATTAGTTCCCTAAGTGGAGGATTCAAAGAGGCGTTTCAAAGAAGAGGTAATATCCATTATCGATCTTTTCAAATTTTTTTCTTCTTCAACTTCTTCTTCTTTAGTTGTTTCATGATAAAGTAATAAAATCAGTATTACTTACATACTGATATGTTATTATAAATATTAAACAACTCTAATTAACCTTCTATCCATCCTACGGAAAAAGGAAATCACCGCGCGTGCGTACGTACGGAATACCGTCTCCACGCCATGGTGTAATCTATTTTCCGCCACCACCTTAATTGGATGGGTATAATGGTTTAATGAGTAACTATATATGATTATTATAAAGTGATATTGATACTGAAATAGTATACATACACTTCAACACAATTCCACGACCGTGGAATGATATCATTGCTCGTGCGTACGTACGGACTACCGTCTCCACGACGTGATGAGATTCATTCTCAATGATTAACCATTCATGAATGATTATAAAGTATATATAATAATTAATAATGAAATGTATGACATAATAATGATATTGGAATTATTTATATGTATGTCATCTACTTAATTCCATTCAATTCAATAAGGAAACGAAAACAGCGTTCATGCATACGTACGGACTACCGTCTCCATGAACGGTGTATTTCATTCCATTTACTGATTTATTATATATGTATATTATGAATATATATATATATATAAATCATGTTTTATATTCTGGAATTATTTAATCATGATCTAAGTAATCATATGAATAATTACAAGTTAAAAACACGAACGACAAATGAGACGATTTTACCCAAAACGCTACTTTAACATGAATTTACAAAAGAACGGGTAATATAAAGTCATAAGTGGATCATATATGATATAATAACAATTAATATGATTCTGGAATAAGTCAATAACATGATTTAAATCATTATACAGGAGGTTCGGACACTTACAAAGCAAGTCGGACCTAAGGTAAGGGAAATATCACAATCTCATTTTTATCCGAGATTGTTTATACTTTAGTATTTACTGGGGTGTATTTTATCATCCACATCCATATTTACTCAATATGTAATATTATTTCAATCCACCTACAATTGTTTAAATCCAATTTTACCCTTCGGTGAGTTTTTAGTAAAAGATATGAAAGGAATCTTTTTTCGTTTTTCGTACGAGGTACTTTTTTGACTTTTCCGACAAAAGTATGAGAAGAATGTTTTTTTAACTTATACGGAATGAATGGATTTTTAAAACATTATTTCTAAGAAGCTTCCTTTACAAGTTTTCAAGTTTATTTTTAATCAACTTCTTTTAGTTTTAAATTGTAAGACATGTTATGAAAGGAAAATGTTTTTGAAGTAGAAAGGATATTTTCCTCAAGAATGGATTTCAAGTGTTTTATCAAAATTATTTTCCACCTAAGATAATAAAGGGTTCTGTTTCTATCCCTATTATTACATGGATTTGATTATGTTGTGATGGAAATATTTTTATGAATTCCTTTATCTTATATGAATTGTTTTATGATGTCATGTTGTTTAAGAATCCCATTTTTATTACATGGGTTATGTAATGATGTATGATTTATGATTTTGTGGCACACATAAGAATGGTATCATTATGATATGGGTGGGACCTATATCTCCCTCCAATGCATTGGGTAAAGATTTTATATCTCATGAGATAGACATGGCTGGAATGGTAGGTTATACCGGTTCAGTGAAACAGGACTGAAACGAGGGTTACTCGATTCAGATAGGGACTTTGTCCACTAAGATAGTCTTGGCAATGAGTCTTGACTAACAAGAAATGATTCTCTATTATTATGTGTGTATGACACAAAGTTTCATGTTTTATGTTATGCTTATTGGGATTTCATTTCACTACTATGATTTATCCCATGTTATGAAATTATGCTCTCTTTTGCAAGTTAAGATTTCTAAAAGTTATGTTCTTATGAATATGATGTGATTGATTATTATTTGTTTACCCTTACTGAGCATTTGAGCTCACCATTTTATGTTTTCTTTTCCCCAGGATATAAAGAAAGGTTTTAGGTAAAAAAAAGGAAGATCTTTATGGGAGATATTGAAGATCTTTCACCACGATTAGAAGATTACGTTCCAAGTTTCCAAAGACACTAAACTATTACGATCCTTGTGTGTGTGTTTTTCTTATGTACTAAGTATTCCGCAAATGTAATGTAATGTCCATGTAAGTCAAGATTCGGGTCTTTACATGCCCTCATTACGTCTCATTTCTGGAAGAGTTTTCAGAGGGCGCTGGGTACAAAGGTGCTTCTGAGCACAACATACCACCCTCAGAAAGATGGCCAGTCAGAGCAGATGATATAGGTGCTAGAGGACTTGTTGCGCGCATACATCTTAGAATTTGGGGGCTCATGGGCGAAGCATATACCCTTATCCGATTTTGCCTATAACAATAGTTTTCAGGCAACTATTGAGATTGCACCATATGGGGAATTATATGGTAGGCCATGCAGATCACCCTAGTACTGGTTAGAGGCAGGTGAGGTAGTTTTACTGGGGCCACAGCTCCTGTAGGAGACATCTGAGTAGGTCCAGTTGATTCACAAGAAGATGGCTACCGCAGAGTCTCATCAGAAGTCTTATGTTGATCGCTGCAGACGACCTTTGGAGTTCGTGGGTGGGGATCAGGTTTTCTTGTGTGTTTCGCCGAGGCTGGGAGACAACGGATCAGGAGATAGTGTACGATTTTACTGAGGAATGTGGGGCCATTTGAGATTCTGGAGAGAGTTGGGCTGGTTGCCTATCGGTTAAAGTTACTGCAGCGGTACTGTGACATGCACGACGTATTACACGTGTCTCAGTTGTGTCACTACCATTCAGACCCATCTCAAACCTTTCAACCAGATGAGGTTGAGCTTTAGCATGATGCGTCCTTTGAGGATCATCCGATCCACATTGTTGACAGGAGCATGAAGGTTCTCCAAGGCCGGTCAGTTCCTCTCGTACGGGTTTATGGCAGCATGGTCGAGTGCAGGACGAGACCTAGGAGCGGGAGGCCGACGTACGTGCTCAATGGCCAGAGCTGTTCTGAGCATTATCTTCTTCACCCTTTGAAGGGCAATTCGGGGACGAATTTCTATAAGGGGGGAAGTTTGTAAGAACCCGGTTCTTATTTTTGAGGTACTGGATTCTTCTTTTTCCTTTTCCATATGTGTTTTTGGGAAAATATGGAAAATGGGGAAAAATCCTAAATTTTGGAACTACATGCCGTGTACTTTATCCACATGCCGTGTACTTTTGGCCATGTTGGGATGAGTACACATGGCGTGTAGCCATGCCAACGATGAAGGATGTAGGAACCGACTACACACCGTGTAGTGGTACTTACACACTGTGTAGTCAATCGTCATGCTTAAATAGTACGGTGGTGGAGTCGCCGCCATCTGGGCAACAGTACACGCTGTGTACTTGGGAGTACATGTCATGTACTCAGGTCGACAGATGAACAGTGTGGCGGTGCTGCCAAATGAAGAGTTAAATGAAAGATATACACACCGTGTACTGAGAAGTACACGCCGTGTACTTTGTTTTTTCATCTTAAAACGGGCAGTAGCCTCCTAATTTGTCAGAGGTGGTGTTTGAGCTATTTTGGAGCCCAAGTAGGAGGCCGGATCTTTGAAGATCCGCCAAGTGTTCATTTGGAATCTGATTCGGCTTCCGACGATCTTGTTGGAACATCACGGGTAATCCCTCTCCTCTCCTGGTACCGTTCTTACCAATTTTTATCCTAACGTATGTTTTTTACATTTGAATGGGTTTTTTTATCGTCAGATCTAAGCCATTATTTGGCGTTTCGGGAACCGACGTTCGTGTACAACACTTATTGGCGTATAAGGTTGGTGGCTTTGTGTTTATTTTCCAACTATCGTGCGTTTTTGTGTGTTTTTGTGCCACGAACCCTTGTTGGGGTGTTTTGTGGCTGAGGCCGTTGCTAATATAATGCCTATAATTGCATAGGTGATTAAATTTTGATAATAATTTTCTGGATGGGATCGTTGCTTGGATCCAGAACCACCCCCGGGGTGTGTTCCACTATTTAGCCGTTTGGCCAGGATACCCGAGGGTATGCTGTAAATGTAGTCATTGTAGAATTTACTTGAGAGGAATTGCTTGTTTACTGTATTATGATATGTTGAGCATTGCCCGGTTACCTTTTTAGCCTGAGGGAATTTCTGTATTTAGCCTGTGGGCGTTGTTGTATTTTAGCATGAGGGTGTTGTGGTGATTAGCCTGAGGGCGTGAATGTTTTTGCCTGAGGGCTGTCGTTATTCCGCCTTAGGGAAACCTTTCGTGCCTGAGGGCTTTACTTCTGTGCCTTAGGGAAACAATTCGTATAGCTGAGGGTGATAATTCTGTTAGAATTCATGAGTATGAGATTCTGTATAGCCTGAGGGAGTGGTTCACTATATTATCCTGAGGGCGAGATACTGTTTGGCATGGGGGCTTGGTGGTGTTGAGAAAAAAATTGTTACTATATTAAATTGATTAAATGAATATTAAAATGGAAATTTAACTGTAAAGTTAGTTACTTTTGATTACTTATTAGTTTATTTCATTTCACTTTTTCACACTTGTTTCATGCTTACACGTAGTTGGGCACGGGCATTTGGTGGGTGCAAACTGAGATATATATCTCATAACCTGTTTGGGTCACACTTTTCGGCCCAAAAAGATTACGTTGTTGTAGGTGTGGATATTGGAAAGGGTCCCTATACAGGTACTTAACTGTTGCTGAGGAGTAGGATGGCATGGGACCGAGCCTTGGGTCATGATGCCACTGCCAGCAGTTTGCTTTTTTTTGTTGTACTCTGCTGTTTACTATACTATATTGATGTATAACATGTTCTGGCTGTTTTTATAGAACTTGAGACATGTAGAATCAATATTTATACATTGTTGGTTATATCCACTGCTTGTGTATGGTTTACTGCTTCCTGTGTTTGTTGTATGTTTTATTTTAAATTCCGCTGCGCTACACTTTGACAAATGAGGGAATAGTTTCCCCACTATCAAACTTGGCCCCTCACTGCTAGTCGGCAGCCTCTGGCGTTTGGGGAAATGTGCTTGAGGTTACGTGGTGAACCAGGATAGGGGCACCCATTGCGTGGCACCCAGGTCCAGGACGTTACAAAAAATTATTTCATAATAATGTTGTAATAAAATATAATTTATTTTAGAAAATAAATAAATAAATTAAAATAAATTTCATAATTGAATTTTATAATACCCAGGAATTAAAATTTTGTTTTATTGTATATAAATAAAAAAACTGATAAAGAACAATAATATGGTGAAAATTTATTCCTTATTCTCTCCAAAATAATGTACATAATCATATTTCTAGGGTCTTCATATATATCCTCATAAGACACTATAAAACAACCTAATATTAATGTGTGTAACAGTGAAACATTCATGGGTGGTTCTACAAATATGGATTGGGTCATGATCCAGATGAGATTGAACCTTTCCAATAATCAATTTTCTCATGATTATGTTTTTGGATCTCATTATGGGCTTGGTCAAGGAATATGACAGTTATTTAATCTCCCATTTAAGATCCAATAATTGGACACTATATTGTATCATTCTAAAATTTTGGCCATCACTCCCATTAACTTTTTCAATAGGATTTGTTAAAACACCATATTAAAAAAATCATGTGATTACTTTTCAACAACTATATTATCAATTGAGAATATTCTAAATTATAATTTATTTTTTAATAGGATAGAACAAAACAAAATATAGTTATGTATTTTCTATATCCATCTTTCATAATATTACATTTAATTAAATTACAAGGGGAGTTTTTCTTTAACTGTTCGAGTAATTATAATTAAAAATTTTATTATAACCTATATTAAGAGATTTGAATAAAAATTAAAATAAATGAACTAGTTTAATCTCTAGACCAAAGAAATACATATATGGAAATAAATGGATAGAGTATTTAATTATAGGTTTTGTATCAAAAACCATAGTTACGTGAAAATTTAATTAAAAAAATTAATTGATTTCAATCCTACTTTTTTAAATCGTAATAGGGATTATATTATTTTTTTTATAAAAGGAAATTATTTTTTAGGTGATAACCATAAAATGTGTAAAGGCCCCAAGACATAAACCCATGACCGATGTACGATATGTGATTAACACTAACCAGTAACCTATTCAATGAAATTGTCAATATTTCATTGTTTCGAGTTGAAAATTATAATGAATCATTATTAATGATGAACTCATAGTACCAATTTTTAGTCTTATATATTATTGTGTTAACCATTTTGGATTTTTAGGATAGTTCTAGAAAAATAGTTATACATATCGCTCTTTTATGGTCTTTATAAACTATTAAATGACTATTTTAGTGATTTAGAAATTAATGTTAATTTTTGAATATCAATTACATGAAGTAATGGATGAATTCTAAATCAATAAAAATAAAAATAATGATGAAGATTTTGTTCCATGAATAATGTTATGTATGTATATTTTCTAATGTTCTTACGTATAAAAATAATTATTCCACATTTTTAATGGGATCTTAAAACAAAAAAATTATCCATACTACTTTAATATATTTTTTTGCGATGGTCTTTTCAATCATAAAGTATTTATGACTTTGTGTCCCTCAACATTCCATTTATCATTTACTTTTTTGTGCTTTAAGACCTCAATCACTCGTTATAAATATTTATAATTTTCCTCCATGTATGTGTATCTACTATCAGTAGATGTTCACATACTTGGATACTTAGTTATATTTTAGTCTAGTGTGACTTTCATACATCCCATTCTATCATTTCTGTAGGTTTGTTTTGAACCTTCTCATGATATGGTATTATATCATAGGAAATGTAACACAATTTATTTCCATGGTCAGGGGTAATTTGGACGACACAATTTGGTTAAGGTGGAAAGAATATAAATGCCCATGACTTTACAATATTTTTATTTTAAAATAAATTTAATATTTATTCATAGATTTAGTTATAAAAGACACCAAGTCATCCTTATGTTACGTGTAACATAAATTTTTTCTTTCTCTACTAAGAACATTGTGATTAGCTTGCATTACATGGAAGATTGAATTTCCCCGATGGCTTGTGTAATATTCAAGACTGAGTTGTACAGAACTACAATATAAGATTAAAATATTATTATTTAATTTAATAAGATATGAACTAGCTATGATATTCATTATTATGACTCTTATTAACTTATACAATCAAAAAAATTTAAATTCATTTTTATAGAATAATTGGATATGAATATTATGGGAATTTTTTTGTAGAAAACAATTTTGAATACCAAATTTGACTATCCAAATAAATTAAATTAATTAATTTCATGAATTTTATTACATAAATATATATTTAATATATTAAATACAATAATTTTAACTTTAATCCATTAAATTTGATATTCATAAGATAAGAATAATTTTTTTTATGCCGAAAAATTTAATTTCTTTAAAAAGATCATTTTATAACCTTTTAATGGTGACCCTATTTTAAATCCAATTTTTTTAAATTTTATAATTTCTATATGACAAAATAAACAAATATTTTTAAAAATAATCATAAAAAATATTTATGGTGATTCTTTTGTATTTTTCATTGAGGATTATTTTTTTGAAGAGTTGTGAAAACAGTTAATAGTATTTCCGATTTTTTTATCTTATTTAGTGATAATGATAAATAATATTTCAAATTGGTTTTAAAGAAAAATTACTTTTTTTATATATAAAAACTAATTTCTATAATTTTAATCAATTTCACTTTTAAATTTATTATAAAACCTTACCAATCATTTGAATATGTTTACTATAAAACCATATATTGTTATCTGGTATGTGAGAGTAAATTATAATGAATTTATTATACTTTTATGATTGGAATTTGAAAAAAAAATATTCCATATTTTTATTAATCTTTGTTTATAATTTCTAATAATATCATCTTCTATTTTTTACAGAAAATTAAAGTTAAGGTGATAAAAATTAATTATAGTGATTAATAGTATGATTTTAATAACAAGGGACTAAAAATTATTCGTAAATTTAAAAATGATCTTGAAACATGTCCAAAATTATTTTTTGGAAATATATTGATTATGTACTCCATTTTATATATTTTATACCATTATTGGATCCACTTTTGAATGAAAAAACATGGGTGGAATTCTATTTAGAAATAAATTACAAGAATTATATTCCTCCTCCACTACAAATAGTAACATAGCCCTCTCACTTCCTCACAAATTTGAAGAAATTTTAATCACAAAAACTCTACCAAATATTCTGAAAATAAACCTTCCATAATCCTATGATATTAATATTATTCATAAATAAAACCAAGGAATCTCTTTTGTGAAAACCACAATGAGTTACCCACATAAAAGATAACATCCTTCCCCATGCTCCTTTAATTTATTTTACACATTCTCCCTCAAAATTCTTATTATTCCATGATTATATAATAAAAAAAATATCCAACATATAATAATATTGTTTTAATATAATGTTCAACCTACAATTTTAAACACTTCCATTTAACTGGTAATGAACATATTGCTGATGTGTGTGAGGAACTAACACCTCTCAAAACTATGTCATTTGTTTTCCCATTACCACCTATCATGGTTGGGAGTTATCATGTAAGAAGTTTTTATATATTATTATATGATATATATATATATATATATAATTCTTATATAATTTTTATATAATACATAACATTCATATTTCATTTTTTTTATAATGATAACATCTTTTGTGGAAGTGTAGACTACCACCATCTCAAAGTAATGTAATTGGTTCCCACAATACATATAATGTATAATGGATGGTTTAAATAAATTAATATTAAATATATGACATAAATTTGATAATATAATTTTATTATCAAGATATTTAATTTAATTTTAAATATTCTAATATGAAAAAATAATGAAAGTATCGTTCATGCATAGATACGACTAACCCTATCGATGAACAATGCATTCCATTACATATATCCAAATATAATGTATTGTTATAAATAAAAATATAATAAATATATATTCTATTAAATATTTATATACATTCTGGATATGATGATATGATCATAAGACCAAAAATTAACAATTCAAAATTATCTTGAGAAACTACGGAATTAACACTACAAATGGTGAAAACAATGAATCATTTCTATAAAATGAGTAATAATATATTATTAAAAGATGAAATATCATATTTTAATTATTAATTATACTCTCGAATAATTTATTAATATTTTTAAAACTGTTATATAGTAATTTAAAGGATTTTCATCCAAATGGAAATACAAGGTATGGTATTTTTTTCCTCACTTTTCTTTTAGTGTAACATATGCCATTTTCCCACATCATTATTTTATGAGATGTATATACTTACTTTATTTTATTTTATATATGGAATATATTTATCTTATTTGTAATGGTATTTTCATTTAAAACTATTTATTTCATGTGGATTGTAATTCAAAATGTTATACCTAGTAAGGGATATCATCTCAATTATAATTCTTTTAGTTGAACATTATTATCGTGTTCATAATTTCATTTATATGCTGTATATACTACCATGTTATCATATAAATTCATGATTAATTCATTCTTCATGATATTTTGAGTTTCAAATTTAATTATTCCATCAAAAACTATTTGAATTATGAATTACCAAGAGAAATTTAATTACATAACCTAATTTCATTTCCTAGGGTAATGTTACTTCTTCATTGTTTTTAATATTCCCAGATTATACATTTTATTTCTTTTTAATATATATTTTTTATTTCCACTTGTTTTAATTTTTCTAAAAATTACCCTCACATAATCAATTTATTTATTTATTCACACATCAACATTATGGTATTTTTAAAGGTTTACTTCACAAAAACCTTTTTTAGGTGATTGTTTATACATTAATTCCTACTAGAGAATATTATTAGATAATTGTTTAATAAATCCTTAAATATTATTCTTATATGGTTTTCTAGGCCTATTCAACGTAATATTACACTTTTCTCTGAATTTTTAATCAAAATGATTTACAATATGTTTTTAATAAAACATGACTTCATTTCTCTCATGTGTAGAATAAACATTTTACCTCTAAAAACCATGTTTTCTAAATAGGTTACCAAATTTATTAAACTATTAAATAATTATTTATTAAATATAATTGTACCCTTTTTTGTTTTTCTAATGTTTTCAACATACTCTTCTTGTCACCTGTTGAACAATGATTGTTTTTATCCTTATTAATGTGAAAAAGGGATTTTTATTTTACCTCATACGACGTGTATAGATTTTTCGACTGTCATTCCATTATTGAAACCTTTTTTATGAGGTAAAATATAATTTTGAAATATTATGTTATTAAAAGATATCTTGAAATAATTTTTTCCCAAAATGTTTTTAAAAAGAAATTGGATATTTTCCATTTGAACATTTTTAATTATCATTTGTTAATGTTTCTATTCATCACTGACAAAACTCTTTATTTATCTCTCTTTGGGATATGTTGTATTTATATATTCCTTTTTATTCCTATAAATGCTTATAATATATTTTTATATGTATAATGTTTACAATAACATCCTGAATACAATTCAGAGTTCCCAAGATGTATTCAATTTCCTATGATCACCCTACATTGATTTTCCCAGAATTTTCTATATAATTGAGCATGGATAAAATTATTTCATACATTGTATAGGTTTTATATATATGGTTTATTATTTGAAATTTATTTTATTAACTATATAAATATTGGTAAATGTATATCTTTTAGTCAATACAACATATTTAGGACAGGGCACACTATTTTTGAATATAATTGATTATTTGATATATGAGAAATGATTTTGAAATGAAATCTACATATTGTATACATTTAAATGTAGGTTATACATGTTGTGGACTGGTTAATATAGGCCACATAATGCATTGGTAATCACCTAGGATGAAATAAATAATTCTAATATAAGCTAATGGGTTTTTATCTTGTATATTTCAACCCATATTTGTGATAAATTTAACATCTGCATCGGAAACATGATGTTTGATAATTAGGCATTCACTACATTTTGATTCAGTTATTATTTATACATGAGATTTTACATCCACATATTTTTGGATGAAATTTATTCTCTTACCATCAAGATCATATCATTATACTTATACCAATATATTTAATAAGAATCATTTTCCCATCCATCTATACTCATTAAATCATGTAAATATATATTCGAAAAAGATAATATACACATTCACTAGAATTTCTGTGCATGATGGGTGAATAAAACATCATTAGCCATAGAAAATAGTGTCCATAATCAACAGCTATATATACATGAATATATGTATATAATGAATGGTAATCTATATATTTCATTATTACACTATCTTCAATATGTTTTACTTAATCATTCAACCAAATGATCAACTCTTACATAAATTGGCTTCTGATTAAATGGGATAATATACCAATGAAATGAAAATCCCATGAGGATTATTAATGTATCACCCATTATCACATAATTATAGTAGATGAAACATACCCATAATGCGTCACAAAGGAAATGATGAATTACCATGGAGAACTTGGAAACACCAAAACGTCAACAATAATTTGGTAGATGAGCTAAAACCAATACATTAGCATCATTGAGAACAATGGATAATTATCTCAATTAAGGTGAAAAATATAATAAATCCAACATATGATGAATTATATACTAATAAAACGTATCCTCTAGTGGAAGAGCTACAACAAATAGTTCAAGGGTGCATGATTCATAAAAACCCTTCAAGGAGAATAAAGTATTTATATGATAATGATGTATCACTGCACATAAATATAAGAGAGAGTTATATATCACATGGATTGATATTCCACTATATAAATATTTCAAGGTAGTTGATTTGAAATAACTACAAAATAGGTAAATAATCCACCAATAAATGCTTTATTAGGAGGAAAATATTCCCTCACCACACAATATGGGGAATTAGATGGTTCTAGTGAATAATAAATCAAAAAAATGAAACATCAAATTATGCAAATCCCCTAAAAAAAGGTGAAAATCTATTCATAGAGTCAATAAAATATTGAAAATGCATCATTTTCAAGGTTAATGATAAATTAATGACCGTATCAAATGTGAATGATCTTAAAATCAGTAGTCTTAGTGGTTGATATTACACCATTTACATCATACACATTGTTCATGAAATATCAGTATATGGACATAACAAATGTGAATATCTGGTCAGGGTGAACTCAAATATTTCAAACATTATATAGAAAAGGGGAATGAGAAATCTTCCAAAGATTCAATCCCAATAACTTGAATTTTGAAAATGATAATGATTCATATGATTTAGTGCACCTACTACACTAATGTTATCTCAGTCTGTCATATCATGGTTTGGGAACTCATTCAACAACTCACATAATAATGGTCATTATATAACAACAATCATAAATCCAAAGCCATAGCACAATGGAATTATCAATATTTAGGTTAATAGACTCTTGAGTATCCCTCAACATGGAAAACATAGGAATTATGTGAAACCATGTTAAAATAGTCTACAGACCAAGGAACCCCTAAAGACTTAATTACATAAGTATCCTTACACTTCCCAATCTATCAAGGACACCAGGGGACAAAAGTTATAGATATACATATTGAGTAACATACGACAATCTAGTTATCCAATGTCATCACCAAATAGACATTTCAAAAAAAAATTATTTTCAAATGTAGTTAATTATCAAAAATCCGTAAAATAGTATGTCTTATGAATAGTATTGAATGAAAACAAAAAGACTCCCACATAGCCACCACTATATGGTAGAACAACTTACCGTAATATTAACTTCTTCTATATTGAGAGATATATCATATAATGGTTTTCTCTAATGATTATATGCCTTTATAACCAATAAAATAAAATGATTTATTTATCAACAAGTTGTTAAATCATTAACATATACATTCCAATGGTTTTAAAAGAGTTCCAATGACACCCAAAGTATTCCCTATGAAGTGGAAACTTCTCACGGTTCAAATTGAGGTTTCTATCACCCAATTACATGTGTGTATAATCAAAATAATTAATATAAACACATATAAATAGGTAATATTATCCAGAACCAACCACAAACACGGAGACCACTTTTATAGAATTATTTTAAAACTATTGTTATTGTCTTCCATGCACAACTGACAATTTTATATCTATACTACATAAAAAATATTTCAAAAATCACTATTATTAATTATTAAAAAAAATTATAAATATATATTAAAAATAAATCTATAATAATTATAATATTTATTTTTGATCTAGACCACATATGGTTGTTTCAAAATTCATCTAAATTTTCTAATGAAGTTCATATCATTTAAAAACCATTAACAAACCCATATTCATAAAAATCCATAACACCTAAGAAAATGATATCACCAATAACATTCATAAATTAATCGTAATACTGTAATAAACATGTTTGGTTTCTTATATATAATTATACAAAATATAAAATCATTCATTCATTCCCTACGTTCTTCATATAACATATATAATAAAAATAAAACTAATTTAGGATAGACAATAGGACACACATATTGTTTCAATACTATAACTCCAAAAAGATTCCTCAAAATAAAGTGGGGATGGAAAATAATATAATATGTGGTGAAGCTAATAACATATCTCATTCTTAATAATGAATATACATGAGACAATATAGAATAATGATGTAGATTTATAGGAATGATTGGGAAATGGTTTCTCTAATTCATTGTGTGGTTATACACATACAAGTAACCCTCAAGTGAGATATATATAATTTTTTTGAAAAAATAATACTTTTTAAAGTTTATAAAATGTATCAAGACATATTGAAGATCAGATATGGGAACCAAAAAAATTCAATAGATACCAGAAAAATTATAGTATTATGGAAGGTAGAGAAAATACATTTTCCAAACTAATAAAATATAGATGACCATACACAAGAGATTTTATGGATATATAATGCTTATGACAGGTCCACCTCCATCATCTTGTAATTTATATATTTCTATCTAAATATAACATTTGGTAACAAACTATAAATAATCCATTAATTTAATATAAACACATTTACAAATTATAAATCCTCTCCCATTTATAAAAAAATAAAATGGATTATATATCTATCTCCTCAAAAAAAAATTAACTTTTAGAATCCCCATAACAAAATTATGCATTATGTTTTATATTCCTAGTCTTTTGGTGTCAAATGAGAATCTTGAAAGACAAAAAATATAGATTATTCACCATTTATTGTTATAGGGTTATGATTAATATATTTAAATACTATGTTGAATTAAATGTTTTTTAAAACAAATGCATACTTAGTATCTATTGAAACCGATGAATAATATCGTTCTACTATAGAATCAATGACTAAGGATACATTTTAGAATTTTTTATAGATGAAATATCATTCAGGTGAATGAAATTGAAAAAATATGATTCTATATCGTAATGATATGTTTATAAATTATAATATTTATATCCAATTATCATTTTCTCATCATCATCTCTATATATCTAAAAAATAACATTTTTATATATCATGTACAATAGGATATATATAACTATTACTCAATGAATATATCAAGGATTTTCTTATCAGTCCAAAAACAGATTAATGCATCAAAAATATTAAACCTAGTACATATCAGGATTTTTAATAAAGATAATGCTGCTGATTTATAATGAAAAATAGTCATTATATTTATATACTCATGTTTTTTTGACACATTTATTGTATTTATTTATTGCACATATTACAATATGCTATGATTTTAAAATAAGTACATTATGTTCAATATCTGGTACGAAACAAAACATCAAGCATACAAAAACCATATAATATTTTTATTACAAGATTACCATAATTACAAAGACATTAAATTGGAATGAAAGAAGAGAATTAATAAAATTCAAAAAATATATATAGAGGTTTTAATCAATACATTTTTATTGATTAAATTACAGTAAATATGCACCTAATTTTTAGTAAAACCAATCGCTTCCTTAATAACATGTTTTCCTAAAATTGGGTTGTTATTGAAAGAATAATATAGTAAATATATAGTCTATTTTAGATATTTGTTTTAAAATAAAATTTATTTTTCATATAATTACATTAAAAGTATGATATGGATAAATTTAGTAATGTTTATAATGAAATTTATTTCTCAATGAGTATTGAAATTTATAATTTTATTGAAAATAATGTTTTCATGTAACACATTTAAAAATTATAAAAATATATTTTACTAGTTTTAAAATTTCATTTTTTTTTTAATTTTTATTTGTCCATTTTTATTTAAAATGATTGAATCATTGATTAGTAAATTCATATTATAATTGAATTTAGTTTAGAAGCATATTATATTTAATAATGTAAATATTCTAATAAAATACTTTTGACGCATTTTTCTTGTTTGATGATAAACTAAATTATATCAATGATATGTATTAAATATTTAAAAATGAATTCCATATATCGATTTTGCAGGTCAAAATTTATTAGATTTTCCCCCTTAATTTTTTAATTAATATTATCCTTGGTAAAAAATGTAACGTGGTAAATAGTAAATCAGGAAGTTAAAGATAGAAATAAAATGATTAGGATCATAAAATACCCTAAAACATCAATTAATATTATTTTTCGAGTTATTTTATTTCATACTCATCCAATATCTATTTATATTTTATTTAGTTTCGTTTGGATGGGTTAATAACAAAAATCATAATTTTTAAAGATAATTCCAAAATTGTTACATTATTTTTTTTGAAAATAAATATTTTAAAAAATTATATAAATAGATTATATGTTTGATTATAAAAATTAGTTTAACATAAAAAATATTTATCTTCATTATCAATTTTTTTAATTTTTACCGAACAAATATTTTCCTTAAATCGTTACAAAACAGTGAATCACTAATTATTCAATAAATTTGAAAATGAAATTAATAATATTATGAAAATTTTAAATTTTAATAATATCAAATATTAAATTTGTCTCACAGATTTATAGTTAAAAACATCATGTTAGGGGTGTATAAAATAATTGAATTGTAATTTCATTTTATTTCATTACGATATAAAATCCAATTTAAATGAATATTTCATAAATTGAAATTATTGAAATTTTAGGAAAATAATATTTTATGAAATGATATAAAATTTTCATAAAACTATATTCATAAAATTGATAAGGATATTGTTTAAATTATAAAAATTTTCCATTTAAGATATTTTTTTACATTTATAGTAAATATCATGACCATCAATAAGTAAATAACCTAGTTGTCATGGTATGTTTGAAAAGAGTTAGTGGAGGGATAAAACAAAAGCATAAGGGGAAAATATGACCCAATCACATATAGAATTTATTTTATACTGAATTTTAAATAATAAAAATTATATTTTATTATATTAAAAAATTCAAGCTGTTTAAAATAAAAAATTATTTTATATCAATTTATTAATTTTAGATATTTGATGTAACATCTTGGGTAAATAAAGAACATGAAATTTTAATATATATTAATATTGTTGAATTAAATATTAATTTTACTTTAAAAGAGACATTATGATTTTATGGCATACCTGATATGCAACCATGGGTTTCCTTGAAATCTTATGTTGCACACAATTCTTAGTCATACTAAAAAAATAATAATATTATATAATTATTTTAAATCATAGTTAACGTCTAGTAATTGTAATGAAGGGAATGAGCATAACTAACTACAAAATGATTATAAATTTTTGTTAAATATTTTTACATTTATCCAATAAATTATAAGGGTTTAAAATATGAATGAATCTAATTTTATGCATGAATACTCTAATATTCAGTAAAAGGTCGATTTACCGCATTTTAATGGAGATCCCTCTTTAAATCCCAGTTTGGTCATTTTTATATGTCCTATTTGAAAAAATAAAATTATTCTTTAGATTCAGGACAACAAAATTTACTTTGGGTAAATTTTTGGTATTTTTCTGATAAATTCCATTTTTTGATGAATAGTGAAAAATACTGTATTTTAATTCGAATGTGCATTTTAATCAAATTTATTTTTATTGTAATATTATCTTTATAATTGGTTTTAAAATGTAATTATGATATATTATTACCATTAAATCCAATTTTTGTCATTTTAATTAATTTCACATTGAAATTGGACATAAAAAAGTATCAATCTTTTGATATTTATTATTTCTTAAAAACACGATATTTTTTTGACAATGGAAATTAATTTTAAATTAATTAATGTGACTTATATGTTTTTAATTTGATAAAATAGACATAATTTATAAATTTTTAATATAAAATATATCTTAGGGTGAATCTTTGGTATTTTTCGGAAAATATTCAATTTTTTATGAATAGTGAAACCACTTAGTAGTTGTTCAAAAACTGACATTTTCATTTAAATGAAATATTACGGCTTCTATGAATTGAATTTATAAAATACTACATACTTGATTTTTATTAGTAAGTAAAATGTGGTTCAATAAGATGACAATAATTTTTCGGTAATAGTTAGTTTTGGCTTTGATTTACCATGGTTAAAGCTTAATAGGGTAATTCATGTTAAAAAGAATATCATAAAAAAAATTACATTAAAACATGTCCTATCCTTATTGAATATGTCATGGCCGACCATTTTCATCTTTGGGTCGATTTTGGGATTCCATAGAGCCACTTAAGAGTGCTAATGACACTTTAGATTAATTAATTTAATTTAAAGGCAAAAATGACACAGACAAATATCTTTTAATAAATTAATATTTACATAGGGTATGATAAGATATAATTTGGACTATAAATATTCATTTGAAACATAAATAGATTTTCTACATCATGGATTATTTTCATAACTTTTAGACATTTAATAAATTAAATTATTTATGACACAAAAATGATGCAGTATTTACCTCATTAATAAATGATTTAATAAATTAGATTATAAATATTAAAATAGCATCAAAAACTTGTCCAATTATTATTGGATGATTTTTTTCGACCATGGTTCATATTATATTCTACTCCATTTAGTTTCAGATCTTTAGAAACAATATATCATTATATAATAAAATAATATTTTCAGACATTCTTAAAGAGCCCCTCCTCTCCCTTATAAAAGGACACCACTTCTATCGAATTCCTCACATATCTCGGTTCTTTTGGCTCCTCAAACCTATACTCTATTAATCTTTATAAATCCTTATACTCTTCATAGAATCCTTTCCTTAGGCATAATACACATCATGAAGTCCTTTTGGTTCAAACCAAAGAATGTAACCCAAATTAAATGTAATTATTCCTCTTAACATCTTTTCTTTTATTTCACTTCTCTAACACAAAATCTTTTTATTACCTTATTTTATAAAAAACCAAGAATCCAAAAGATACTAGTATGTTTTTATGATAGTTATTTTATCTACACTTACACAAACCTTCATATAATGGGTGAATAACATGCTATTTTTGTGGATGGATAAGTAACGCCTCACGAAACGATGATTGTTCGATTATCTGCTACTACCTCTCATGGGGGAAATTATGATGGAACTGGATTTATATATGATATATATTATTTTCATATTTTCTTTATTCTTTTATATTTTACATTTATTTCCTACCTTTATAGTTTCCATAATTGGTAAACGCGATAAATTCATTTGAGGAAGTGCAGACTACCACACCCTCAAAGTGATATGACTCGTTAATTCCATATGTGGGATCCATAAAGTATAGATTTAATGATACTATATATGATAAAATAATGGAATTATAATATATATATATGTATAATTATGTTTTAATTCCATTAAAATACGAAATATAAATGAAAGTACTGTTCATGCATACGTACGGCTTACCGTCTCCATGAAGAGTGAATTTCATTCCATAACTCTAAAATGTTTTGTACTGTTATAAATACATATATATACTGGATATATTATTTATATTATATATAAATCAAGAATATAATTACGTATTTAATGTACTATTGACCACATCAATAATATTTAATTATAAGTTGATCATTTTTTACTAAAGTTCCAAATATCGACCAACCGACCATTATTACCTAAATGATTGCATAAAGTTTATAACATTGAAAAAAGTTATATAAAAACAATAATAAACATGAAAAATGTTTTTAAGAATGTATACATTATCTTTAGTTTATTATTCCGGACGAACACGGAACAAACGAGTCAAGTCGGACACGAGGTAAGGTATTTTCTTATCTCTCTTTTAATTCTGTATGATTTCCATTGTTCACCAGTTATTCATTGTATGTGTTGTATTTTGTACATAATGTTGATATATATTATCATGATTCTCATTATATTGATTGTATTATATTATTAATTTGGTGGTTATTAACTTTTGGTCATCTGACTTAGTTGATTACAATGCGGTAAAGGGTTTCATCTCACTTTTAATTCCTGTGAGATTCATGCTATATTTTACAATATTTCATTTTGTGTGGTGTATTTACTACCAATATTGTAATCTTTGTGAAATATACATTCATTTATGATAATTTAAATTTTCATTGTATATTCCTTCTTTCATGTGGCTTATGTATTGTAATTTACCAAATCGTTAAGGGAACCTTTTATCGTCTTATTTTTAAAAGACATCTTTTTGTTATGTCTTTTAATTTAAATCTTATTATGCTAAGATATGTTATTATATATCTTTTTTGATGTAAATTTTATGTACATGTGTTGAGATACCATTTTTATCTCATCAACTCATTTTTTGAATTTTAATGTGACATCATTAGGCATTCAAATTTTTTCAAGGGAACTTCTAAACCCAATTTCAATTCTTTGGGTTAAACTTGTACTTCTTAAATATGTTGTCCTATGAATATGTGTTAATGGACTCTAATTTTTTTACCCATAATATCTACTTATATTGGCTTTATTTTTTATTTTTCACACATTATTATGTGATTGATTTGTCCTTAATTTAAGGATACTATCTTTATATGGGATTTCATCTAAATTTACATTTCCATTGAGACATCATTGTTGTTATGAAACTATTCACTCTTATATGGTGTATATACTGTCCTTTTTCATATTATATGAGGAATTCCTTTATTCTCATGATATTATATAGTTCATATTAAATGTTATTTCTCAATTATTTGTATTCAAGATTCCCCCATTTTGTTAAAAACTCTTTAACTAAAATATCTTTATAAATGTTTTAAAGATTTATCATTATAAATCGTTATCTTTAATGTCCATGTTTTAAAAATGGTATTCATTTTTTTTATAAGTACATTAATATTTTAAAATTATTATTCCATTTAAAGCCTCAATGTGTTATGGGAAACTTTGATTCAAAAATATCATTTTAAATGGTTTATAAAAATGGAATGATTATTTCAATATCTTGAAATTACTTCTTGTTATTTAAAATGAAATGTTATTTGTGAAATATTTATATTTACAATATTTTTTGTTTTATGATGGAATGTGGACATTTGATTGGTGGTTACGTGATAAACCATATGAAAGGTGGTGTCTTGATAATCCAGGATGAATGGTTACGTTATAACATCCAATGCATTGGGTATGGAAGTCGGCCGTATGGTTATTCCATTTAGTGATGTGTATGAAAGTAGACTGTATGGGTATTCCAAATACGAATGTTTAGGACCCATGTTACCTTTATATGATATGTGTTCTGTATATGTGTTTTATGGTAATCTTTTGGTTACAAAATTGTAAGTAATGATCTTTTATTCAGTTAAGAGTATCTACTACTTATTAAAGGTGAAAAGTATTACTTATGATAAATTTTTCATGATTTACTTGTTGTATCAAAAAACAAATAGTTTTTCATCTTTGTGCCTCCCTTACTGAGATTTTTATGATCATGCCATGTTTTTGAAATGTTTTTCACAGGACATAAAGTGGAATAGGGTCAAGGATGCGATCAAGGAAATGTCATGCTATCAAAAACATGGAACTAGAAATGACTCTGTTTTTCAAAAGTTTTTATTTTATTGAAACTGAGTAGAAGTGTCTACCATGTAATTTTTGAAATTTAATGTGATATTTATGGCCTAATTCTCTAAAACTCTAAACCTAAAAACATCCTCAATGTGAATTATTTTATTAATTAAATATTATGTAACATTTAAGGCTTGGTCTATACAGTTGGTCTCACAGGTCGGTTAAGATAACATTTGATATTGGGGTGTTGTATAAGCATAAGTGACATAACAATAATGGATAGCATATTAGAAAGAATCATAGTTATTTTGAATGAGTTTAAGAATACATGAATACGAATTTAACCTCCTCATAATATATTATATGATTATTTCACTGATATACTCACACTGACCTTTTTTATTTTAGTAAATGGCTGGATCTAGCAGGGACTAAAGAAATAGTGGATGTAAAGAAAAATATGATGTTTTTTCTAAATGAGAAACTGAATGAAATTAGAGATGCAATGAGAAATATTGTGGTTATTCTCAACAAACAATCCAAAGTCTTGATTGGAATCCTAAACCTAGGTTACATGTATAAGGAATTATATATGCGAGAAACAAATCCATATGCAATTTCAGGTAATAATCAAAAAGGTAAGTATGTTCAAAAACCTATGTGTCAAGTATGTGGAATAGAAAACCCAGGAAAATGTTTCAAAGGGATGGGAAGATGCTATATATGTGGGAATGATGGACATATAGAAAGAACCTATAATAGAAAAAGGCATCATCCGGTTGACTTTAGGTAAGGTAAAGAAGTTCTTTCTGAGGGATCAATTGTATGTTTTAAATGTTGTGTGCATGTCATTATACAAATAGATGTCCTACGAAGATATATTTGGAATGGGATCACTAAGATCATAGAAATATATGTTTACTAATACCTAATTCCTTTCCCATTGAGGATTAAGAAACATACAATAGCCAATGAATGGTATGGATTGTTTCTTAACATATGTTTTGACATTATTGAATCTTAGGATATGATTCATGATTTTTTTTATAAAAGAAGTATTTCAGAATATATTTGTAATGAATGGTTAATTGATAATGAAGAAGTTTGAATGAGTAAGAAGTCAACATATAAGGGATTCAAGAGTTATGATAGATTTTAGGATGGTGAAATGCTTAAAAGTATTAAGGCTCTTTTGATGATGGGATTACATTAGAATACCTTTTATAATATGTGTAACCCTGAAGTTTGATATATGAAAATTTTATTCATGGAATAATTATATTTTATTATTTAGATATAGATATAAAGAACCATTTGGGTTTATATGATCCTTGAATTTTAGGCAATTACGGGTTAATACATTTTGGGATGAAAAAATGAATGTTATGAGATAACCTTTATTGTTAAAATATGTTATGGTTATTTTTGAAGAATTTATCTCTTTTTGGGAATGTTAAAAAATTATATAGTTTTTGTAAAAGGACATCATGTAGACCGCGTGACAACCCGTTGCCTCAGACAAAGCTATTGGAATAAGTTTATTTTGGGTTATTTATGGAAATTATTAACCTATAATATTGAATTTTTAATTTGGTTAATTACACTTCAGTATGAGACATTAAAATTAGTCAATGTTATTTTGAGATAAATGTTATGATTTACTGTGGAATACTATGGGATTAAATTCTTCTGAGTTTTGGTTATCAATGCTCATTTTTATTATATTGAATAATTTTAATGAATGTTGTTTATTTAATAGTATTTGTTGAACTTAGGGTATTGTTTGTTGAATTTTGGAGATTTGGAATAGTATTTCATTTTATATAGAATTATCCTTTTTGAGGATTATCTTATCTTGTACTATCCATTTGGTTTTCGATAAGGTCTAAAAACGTGGGAAATTTATAGTTCACCTTTTGTAGATAATGAGATTATATTGAAGTTGATTATAGTGATTTCAATGTGAAAAAGTCATCTTGAATAATTTCTGTTTGGAGAAAAGATGAGTTTTTGGTAGAATTTTGTAGAAGGATGAAAATCTACATGATGAGTAAGTATATTTCCAGATGGTATTAGTCTTGTTATTAATAATATTTTTCAGCACTATGAAATGGATCATTATGAGAAAATGTTATAATCCCTCTGTTATCATCATAATTTTACCCAACTACAAATTTATGGAATTGTGGTGGTTAACATTCTATGATAAATTTCTCTATCACTCTCTATTAATCTATAAAGTTAGTTTTCCTTCCTTATCCATGTTTTCATGGAATCCTAGTGTCTTTTGTCTCAGGTTACCTTTTAACATTTCAACCCTTATTATAATGTGATATTGTTATTGAATATTTTTACGATGTGGGACTTTCAATGATGTTTTCGAGCCAAATTTTAAAATTGCGAGGACACAATTTCCAAAAGGGGGGAAGGATGTAACAACCTGGATAAATAAAGAACATGAAAATTTAATATTTATTAATATTTTTGAATTAAATATTAATTTTACTTTAAAATTGATTTAATGATTTGATAGAATACCTGATATGAAACAATGGGATTCATTGAAATCTTACGTTGCACACAATGCTGAGTCATACTAAAAAATAATAATATATTATTATTATTTTAATTAGAAGTTAACAGCTAGATGTTGTAATGTCAAGAATGAACCTTACTAACTAAATAATGATTATACATATATGTTAACTATTTATTCATTAATTTAATAAAAATAAGGGGCATAAAATATGAATGGATCTAATTTTATGCATGAATACTCTAATATTCAGTAAAGGGTTGATTTACCGCCTTTTGATGTAGAACCCTCTTTAAATATAGTTTGGGACATTTTTATATGTCCTATTTGACAAAATTAAATTCTTATTTAGATTTTGGGAATCAAAATATACTTTTGGTAACTTTCTAGATGTTTTATGATAAATTTCATTTTTTGATAAATAGTGAAAAATACTATATTTTAATTCCAATATGAATTTTAATCTAATTTATTTGTTTGGTTATATTATATTTATATTTGGTTTTAAAGTTTATTTAGAATATATTATTACCATGTAATCAAATCTTGGTCATTGTAATTAATTTCGCTTTGAAATTTGACATAAACAAGTAACAATCTTTTGATAGTTATTGTTTCTTAGAAACACGCTATTTTTTTCACAACGGAAATTAATTTTACATTAAATAAGTTGACTTATATGTTTTTAGTTTGTAAAAATAAACTTCAATTTTGAATTTGGAATATCAAATATATCTTAGGCCGAATTTTTTATATTTTTCCAAAAAACATTAATTTTTGATGAATAGTGAAACCACTTATTAGTAGTTAAAAAAACTCTCTTTATCAATTAAATGAAATTTAACAACTTCTATAAATTGAATAACAAAAATCCGACATACATGGTTGTTATTAGTAAGTAAAATATGGTTCAATAAGTTGAAAATAATTTCTGGTGAATAGTAATGTTTGACTTTTATTTACCACTGTTAAAGGTTAATAGAGTAATTCAAGGTTAAAAGAATATCATAAAAATAAAAAATTACCTTAACAGTTGTAATAAAATTATTGGATGAGTCATGTCCGACCATGGGCATATTTGGGTCGTTTTTGGGTCACCATGGATCCACATAAGAGTTATAATGACACTTTAGAAAAAAGAATTTAATGCAAAGGCAAAAATAACACAAACAAGTAACTTTTAGTAAATAACTTATTAGCATGGGTTATATAAGTTATCATTTAGACTATATATATTAATTGTAAATAAAAAATAATTTCCTGCTTCAACGAGTTTTTTTATTATTTTTTGACATCAAATAATTTAAATTATTTATGAAACAATTATGAGGCAGTATTTACCTAATTAATAAATGATATAACTAAATAAGATTATAAATTTTAGAATAACATCCAAAATCCTATACAATTCTTATTGGATTATTTCATTTCGACCATGAGTCATATTATCTTCGAATTTAATTTTTTATGGACCTTGAGAAGCAGAATATCATTATATAATAAAATAATATTTTCATACATTCCTAAAGAGACCCTCCTCCCCCTTATAAATTGACAACACATCTAACAAATTTATCACACCTATAAAGCCATTTCTCTCATCCAAACTCTTCCCAATTAAGATCCCTAAAACCCTATCCTCATCTTATAATCCCTACCTTAGGAAGAAGTAACATCAAGAAGTCCTTTTGGTTTAAACCAAAGGAAGTTACCCAAATAAAAGGTAATAGTTCCTCTTAACTTATTTTCTTTTTTTTACTTCACCAAACCATAATATCTTTTTATTAATTTCTTTTATAAAAAACAGTATACTTAATATAATAGGATGTTTTTATGAGAATTATTTTAACTAAATTTACACACAACTCCATTTAATGGGCGAAAAACATACTGTTTCGGTGGACAACAAACTAACGCCTCACGAAACATTGATTGTTCGATTATATCCTACCACCTCTAATGGTGGAATTTAATATAGCATGGTTTATATATATGATATATATTTTATTTATATTTTCTTTATAATTCTTTATTTTACATATATATACTACCTTTATCATTTCTATAATGGGTAAATGCAATAATTTTCTTTGAGAAAGTGATGTCTACCGCCCCCTCAAAGTGATACGACTCATTAATTCCATATGTGAGATGTATAAAGGATAGAGTTAGTGATATTATATATGTTATTATAATGGAAATATAATATAAATATGTATAATAATGTTTTATTTCTGTTAAAATATGAAATATAAATGATATTAGTGTTAATATGTACATACAACTTACGGTTTCCATGAACAGTGCATTTCTTTTCTTATCTACAAATTTATTTTTACTGTTATAAATACATATATATACTGGATATATGATTTATATGATATCTAAATCTTTAATATCATTATGGATATAATGGAATATTTACCACATGGACAACGTGTAATTATAAGGTGTTCTTTTTTTACTCAAGTACCAAATATCGACCAACATACCATTATTAATTTAAATTATTTCATAATGTTTATAACATGGAAAAAAGTGATATAAAATGAATAATAAACTTTAAAAAGGTTCTTAAGCTAGTATAAATTATATTTAGTTTATTATTTATAAATTACAAGGAACAAATGAGTCATGTCAGACATGAGGTAAGGGATTTCCTTATCTCACTTTTAATTCTGTGAGATTTCCATTTTTTGCCACTTATTCATTGCATGTGGTGTATTGTGTACTTATATTTTATATATATAATCAAGATTATAATTATATTGATTTTATTTTGTGATTAATTTGGTGCTTATTAACTTCGGGTCATATGACTTAGTTGATTACAACACGGTAAAGGGTTTCATCTCACATTTTATTCCAGTGAGATTCATGCCATATTTGCCACTATTTCCTTGTGTGTGGTGTATGTACTACCCATGATTATACTATTTGTGTTATTTAATTTATCTTATGATTCTTTAAATCTTTATGATCCTTCTTTCATGTGGCATATGTTTTGTAAGTTACCAAATCGGTAAGGGAACCTATCACCCCCCTCTTTTTAAAAGACTTAATTTTGTTATGTCTTTTAATTTACATCATATTATGTTGGGATATGTTATTCTATATCCTTATTGATGTAAATTTTATGTACAAGTTATGAGATTCCATTTTTATCTCATCAACTAATTTTCTGAATTTTAATGTGACGTCGTTAGGATTTTGAATTTTTGCAAGGGAACTTCACAACCCAATTTCCATTCATTGGGTTAAAATTGTACTTCATGAGTATTTCATCCTATGAATTTGTGTGAATGACCTCTAAATTTTTTACACTTAATATCCAAATATGTTTTGTTTATTTTTATTTTTCACTCATAATTATGTTATTGATTTATCCTTAATTTAAGGATACAATCTCTATAAGGGATTTCATCTCAATTTTCATTTCTATTGAGACTTTGTTGTTGTTATTCACCAATTCACTATTATATGGTGTATGTTCTATCCTTTGTCATATTATATCATGAATCAATTTATTCTCATGATATTATAATTTTCAGATTAAAAGTTATTCCTCAATTATTTGTATTCAAGAGTCCCCCATTTTGTTAAAACTCTTTAACTAAAATATCTTTTTAAAGGATTTAATGATTTGTTATTATAAATCTTTATCATTAATGTCCATGTTTAAAAAATAGTTTTTCATATTTCTTTATATGGACATTAATGTTTTGAAATTGAAATTCCATTAAACGATTCAAAGTGGTATGGGACGCTTTAATTCAAAAATTCACTTTTTAAATAGTTTAGGAAAATGGAATGATTATTTAAATATCTTTAAATTACTTCTTGTGATTTAAAATGAAATTTTATTAGTGAAATGATTATATTTTCAATATTTAATTTGTCGTTATGGTACTTTGAAATTTTACGGGTGGTGAAGTGATAAATCATATGATGGGTGGTGTCGTGATAAACCAGGACAGTTGGTTACGTTATAACCTCCAAATCATTGGGTATGGAAGTCGGATGTATGGCTATTCCATTTAGTGATGTGTGTGGATGTCGAAAGTATGGTAATTCCACTTATAATGTTAATTTCCCAAGTTACCATTATATGTTATGTGTTTTTTATATTGGTTTTATGGTAATATTTTGGTTACAAAAGGGTTTGTAATGATATTTTATTCAGTAAAGTGTATTTACTACTTCTTAACGGTGAAAAGTATTAATTCTGATAAAGTATTCATGGATTACTTTTTTTTATTGAAAAAGTAAAATTTTTACATCATTGTGTATCCCTTACTAATATTTTTATACTCATCCAAGGTTTTTTTAAATGTTTTTCATTGGACAGAAAGTGGAATAGGGTCAAGGATGGGATCATTGAAATGTCATGCTGTCTAAAACATGGAACTAGACATGACTCTTTTTTTTCAAGACAATTTATTTTATGGAAACCAAGTAGAATTTTCTACCTTGGAATCTATGAGATTTAATTTAATATTTATGGGATAATTCTATAACAATCTTAACCTAAAGAGAATCTCAATTTGAATTAGTCATTTAGTTCTATATTATGTAATGTTTAAGATCGGGTCCTAACATTTGAAGAGTCCCCCCTATCTTATTAAAGTGTAACAATTTTTCTAATTAATCAACCCTCAAGAACAATATATATTAAGAAATAAAAGCCGATATAAGTTCCAAAAATATATTAAAAAAATTTATATTGGTATGAGATTGGAGTTCATCATTTGTGTGTACTGCAAACTACTACCAAACAAGCCAATTCAATTTGTTTTAATCCCCTTTCCTAACAAATGGTTATAATGAAGTAATTAAAATTCATATATCTAGTTAGCGACATAATTAAAATTACAATAAGATAATATATCTTTTAATTTCATACCATTCCATTTAATAAATAATGATATTATGAATCCTGTAAACGTGTGGATGACCACCTCCATGAAGCATTGTGATTAGTTATTTACAAACCACTCCACATGTATTATATATATAAACATAAATTTAAATAAACAATATTGTATTTGTTATAAAATTTTATTTTTCAAATAATACTTACCTTCATTCCATAATGTTCATTGAATAATATAAATGTTAATCTTGGGTACATATAACCTATCATCTTCATGACTGCAAAATAGATAATTTTTCATAACCATGCATTAGGATTGGATTGAAAATTTTAATTTATGTATAAAAATTATAATTACCTCTCGATTGTTATTATGAGTAATATTGAATAGTGAACTCATTGACCATGGTTAACTAACTAGTTTTTATAGACCATTGATTGAATGTTCTCAAAATAACCAATGTGGACTTAACTGATTATGTAAATAAATTTTTTTATTGTATTAAATGAAAAATTGGTAATAATGATAAATGAATAATCCTAGATAATGGAATCTAAATAAGTAAATAACTTATATTTTTTTATTATAAGTGATATAGAGAAACTACATGGAATTTATGGACTCATGGAAGATGTTTCTCATCTCACATTTATTTGTGTGGGATATATTCCACACTCAAAACATATTCAAATTTCTAGATATATATACTTCACACCAATTAATTTTATGATTATATATAGAAAAATTATTTCGATTTACAAATCAATATGTGTTTCCCCATTTCATGAGGTTTGGATCTAGAAATTACCATGATAATAATTAATTTCTCCTCATTTTTACTTCACTGAATTGTATATAAATATAGTGCACCTGATTTAATTTATATGGTTTATATAAAATGAAATTTAAATTTTAATTAATGAATATATCATAATTTGAGCTATTTTTTTGTTCAAATTTGAATTATTTTATTCACAGCAATTAGAAATTAAAGCATCCATGTGGTAATATGTCTCATAATACTTTTTTTGTTGGTTGGTTTGGATATCATATTTATTTACATTACTATGCCTTGATTATATGTGAATTGATCACAATGTTGTTTTATTATATATTTTAACGTATTTTTTGTTGAATTTAAATTTATCACATAATAGCTCCATTTATTAATTCTGAATATAACACTATGATCTTTGTATGTCTAATTCATCTCAAATATTCATTATTTTTGATGTAATTTTATGATATGTAACTACCTTATTATTTACTATGTATTTATGTCTCTTATAACATTCTATATCACAAATTTAATATATTTTTGATATTTATGGTTTTATTGTTCTTATTTTTTCATAGAGTTTATTGCTGAAATGTTATCAATGTGGAAAACACGTTATTTTAGAACCTCTATTATTTTTGTGATTATTTATGTTCAAGATTCATTCGAAAGAAATCATATGTTATAATTTTCGTATAATATATAATTATTATTTATCAATAGTTATGAATGTGTCTTGGGGAGTTATATTCAATTTACTCCATTATTGATTATGTAATCAATAATTATGTTTCTTGTAATTGATACAGATCTTATATTTTCTCATAGATCATGTGTATTTCACTTCAATATTTATGTTTTCCAAAAAAAATTATTATTTTTTAGAAACAAAAATTATTTCATAAATATATTTTAACATTTCCATAACCACATTTACAATTTTTTTAATAATATATTCTGTAAATTTTTTTTAATGGGACACTTCTGAATCCAATTAAAATATATATTTTTTCCATTTACATCTTCAGTAGATTTTTTTGACAATCATTTCACTATTTTTAATAAATATTCATTTATTTCCCATAAAAATGATAACCAATAAATTGAATAATTAAATTTTATACATTATATTATATTAGATTTCCATTGTATTGTTTTCTAATTTGAATGGGTTCGATAATAGTTATTAAATGAGTATTGTATTTCAAGATACATACACTATTTTTATGCATTCATGAAGTTTTAAATTATTACATGTATAATGATTGATGTCATGTGGACCATGATTATTGAATCGGATTATTCTAGACAATATTAATTATTTATTACATGAATTATGAATTATAATCAAGGTATTAATGTGTATAAATCCTCTTATGTTATTTTAATAAACTATGATTATTTTAAAATACCTTAATTCTCATATTACTGTCACTGATAATATTCAATTATTAATAATTATGTATACCCCTAATTATCATACGATATCACACATATTTTGTTTCTTTTTATGAGATTATTATGAAATATGATTAATGATTTTAGTTTATAAAAGGATTCATATGTCGTAAGAATTTTGGGGTATGTTGTAGACATAGTATGATATATTAAAAGTTGGGTATAATTTTAAAGATATTATCTTCAATTAATTATTCAGTAATGGTAATATGTTCTTATTTTTATACATCCACATTTTATGGGATGAAATTTTTAGGTGGCTAATCATATTTTGGGGTATTTTTTATTATGTTGGGTAATTTGAAACCCATATGTTTAACATGATGTATTATTTCCAAAAATGATTTTAAACATTTAGTAAATATACATGAAGGGTATGATATTACCATTAATGTCAAAATTTTCATTTTTGTTATTATTGGGAAATATGTTTATTTATTTATGGAAGTTATTATCATATATAGTAGATTATATGATGATGGAATATACCTTATCATTGGGGGAATATAATAATGATTACTATTATTTAATGATATATGATTAATTTATCTTGGGTGAATATATGGTCGAATTTGTCTATATTTTGGGATCTTTTTTAAAAAAATGGATGTTATTATTCTATTTTTGTGAATGAGTTCTAATTTTATCATTTGATGATTTATTTATTATGGTAATTATCCTAACTTATGATACACATTTTTATTTTGGATATTTTCTAAATATAAGAGTAAGATATTTTTACCCATTGATATATTATGTAATTTGTTGGAAGTTTATTATATTACTTCTTTCATGTAAATATAATGTTTAATAGTCACATTTGAGTAAAAAAATGAGATTATGTTGGAAATTAATAAATGTATTTAATTATACAATATAAGTATGTAAATTGAATTATTATTATTATTATTGAAGCTAAGGAATTATTAAACATTATGAAAGTAATATGAACAAATTATTATCCTATCAATTTATCCTCTAATTATTTGATGTCCTTTTTCAACTCACTTTCGTTTGTGGCTTATTGAACCCTTCTATTCTCAAATACAATGATATTATTCCTTCAGTGATCTATATCGACTTATTTAATTATATGGATAATAATGTTTTCTTAATTTTCCATATTTTCACATCTTACAACTGTTTTCATATCTAGAAACATAGTAATGTGTTACTCAATATGTTCTTCAAATTTTCCCTACCAATTTTCAAGAGTAATTTTTATTAACTATTTTATTATGGGGGTTTTCAACATTTTAATTTATAAATATATTTATTTGATTTGAAAGTTTATGTTCAAAATTTAAATTATTCAATTTCATTAATAGGGGATAATGTAATATCTTTTTATTTTAAAATAATGATATTATATTTAATGAGGTGTATTACATGAAACAATGACAGTAAAAAATCGAATAAATATTATTATATAAATTTTATTATTACAACATTTCCACTAAATTTGTCTATATTAATATGATCAACTTAAATTTTAAATAGATATAATAATTTTTATCAATATAAATTTATTTTATCCTGATAAGAAAATAAGCACTCAATAATTATTAAGACCATTTTATTCTTCAACGATATTTTTTCATCATAAATTGTTTGTAATGGAATTAATTATATAAAAAACTTTTTTAATTTAATTATATAATATTTTATATCATCAATATATTTTTTAAAATTATAATATCAATATTATAAAATTTTGAAACTGTCGAATTTTTCTAAATAGTATAATTTTTCAATGTGGAGTAAAAATAACATTTAAATTCAAATTATATTTTATTTTAAAGTATTTAAAAATAAAATAAAATAATATATTATTTTAATAATATATTTTTATTATTTTTATTAAAAATTACCCAATTATGTATATTTGAATTTAAATTATACATGATTTTAGTAAATAGGTCAAAATTACTTAATTATATATATTTGGATGTAAATATTTACTAAATAGGTCATTTTTGTTTCTCATCAAAATTAATAGAATATTTTTTATTTATGTTACTACATCAAAGGGTAGATCTTGTTATTAAAGTCATAAATAAAATAAAAAAGACAAGAAACTAATCAAAACAATAATAATAATTTTATTGGTAGTGTAAATTTCATACATAATCATTCTTAATTTATTTATAACATCTTTTTTTCTTTTTTATTGGATTTCTACTTTTATAAATATTTAATTTAAAATATTGTAAAAAATAACACACTCTAGTTTGGAATAATTTTACTATTATTTGACATTTATTTTAAATAGAAGATATTTTTTAATATAAATTATAATTATAATTATAAAATAATTACAGTCAAAATGGTTATTTGTTTTTAGTTTTTATTCATAACTAAATGACCATATATTAATACACAACACTAACACAATAATAATTCAATTAATCTAAAAAGATAATATATGATATTAAAAATATTAAAAAAGGTGTATTTGTAAATAATTAATGTGACCCATAAATTTAATTTCCAATCATAACATCTTAATGGTTTATTATAATCTTTCATGAAATGATTACATATTTTCTTGATGTGATAAAAGTAGATGTAATTGAATAGTTAAAAACGTTCATTATTGATATTTTAGGAAAATTATATTTTATTAAATGAGATTAAATTTATAGAATTTATATAATAATCTCTGATATTATAATATATTATAAAATATTAACCATGATCCATTTTTTATCATTTATTAATACTATTATGAAACATAGTGAGTTAAAAACATGACTGTAACAATAACTGTCGAAAGATATAATGATGAATTAAAATGAAGATATAATGTTGAAAATATAGACAAAAAAGTAAAAAATAATTATTATATTATTTGAATAAATTCGTTTTATATTAAATTAACAAAAATTTGGAGTCATGTCTACATAAAAATGAATTTATAATTATTTACTATTTTATAAAATTTCAAGATTGTCCCTCCCCTACCGTAAAGGGGTCACCACTTCTTTTTATTTCATCCTACAAAAGTATCCCTTCTGTTTTTAGATTCACTATAAAATATCTTACTTACCTAACTATCAAAATTTATAGGGTCATATTATGGGTATAACCCCATCCTTAGGCGAAGATATAGCAAAATCCGAAGGAGGATGTCCAAAGAAAAGGTATAGTTATTAACGATGCATTTTCATTTTATATCTACTCCTACATCATTTTAATTTTCACAAAAAATGTTTTAAGAAAGACATAATTATCTACTAGAAACAATGATATTATTATTTCAATTTAATAACCTCTATCTATATCCTACCTCTACCAAATTGGAATTGAATTCATTATTTATGTGTACAAAAGACTATCATTTTGAAGACTGATGTAATTTATTTTCCATCGGCATCTATCATAGATGGTAAAGATTATTTCCTTAATCTTTACATATGATTTTAATTAAATATTTAACATTATTAAATGATATAATATCATTTAGTTTCTTACAGTTATATTCACTAGAGAATGATATTCTTGTTTGTGTCCACATGTGGACTACCACCTCCACGAAGCGATGTGATTCATTTTTCATCACCACATCACATGAATTATATTTATAAATAAGTATTATAAAGGAAATGTTATTTTATTTGTGACATGATTATAATTTCTAATGAAAAAATTATATTTCTCATCTTTCTATAATGGTCTGGGAAAAATAGAAATGATACTCATGCATATATAAGAGCTTCCTTATACATGATTACAATGTGGTTATTTGTTCATAAAAATTCATAATGATTTTTTAAAGTATAATTAATGTATAAAAATGGTAATTATTTCATGTGTTCCATTCTATATGTGATGTATCAATGAACCATTTTACCATTTTCAACACAAAAAAGTTGTTTTTCAATTATTGACCAAACATTCTCAAAATAACTAATGTGGAAACAATAGATTAAGTAATTAAATAAGATATCATAATAAATGAAATATATTTTTTAATTAAAAATTAATAAAACTTTTAATTTTATCTTAATAAATAAATTATTTATACATTACTATTATACACGAGTTAATGGAAAAACACAAAATGTCTTGACTCAAGGTAAGTATTTTACATGAATTTTTTTTTGACATAGGTCACATTCAAAATTTAATAATATTTAGTGGTGTATATATTTCTAAATATTGTTATTTATTTATATTTTCATTAAAATTATTTTGAAATAAAAATATTCATGAGGTTTTCCATTTCTTGATGTTTTGATCCATATATAACCAATGTATTATGGGATTTCATCTCAATATCCTTTCAGAAAAAATCATATTTTATTATTATAATGAAAATTTATTTTATATGGTGTGTATACAACCACATTTACAAGTTATATTATTAAAAATTAATATTTAATAATTATTTACATTTAAATATGATTTTTGTTATCCATGGGTATTTCACATCAATGTAACCAAGTATTAAAGGGGTTCTTAACTAATTTTTTAGTGTGTTGGGTTATAACTCTTATTCATTAACATTTATATTCCATGATTTTTTTGTGAAACAATAGGAAGTATTTTTTATTCTATATTTCCATTTATTTTATTTATAATTTTTACACAAAATCTTTACATTTATACTTTTTCTATTCAATGATATAATCTTTTTATGGGATATTTTTTTTAAATCCTCTCTCATTTTGATGTACATTTACGAAAAAAATACATATATAATGTTTTTAAATTTCCACTGTGGAATTTAATATCAGGAATCAACATATTTTTAGGAAATTTGATTTTTTTTAGGTTTTTATTTCATGGTGAATATAATTGAATGTTAATATAGTGTAAAATTCAATATGTTACAATCTGATTTATTTCTAGGTTGGTTTATGTCCAGGATTTATTTAGAAGGGATCACAACATATTATTTCCAATGAAAAATTTATTTTATGATCTTATTGTTTTAAATTATTTTAATATGTTTAATTTCAATTTCATACCATTTTTATTGATGAAATATCAAGAATGAAACTTATTAGTGATAATAAATTTGTACCTTTTTTTGATTGAGTATATTTCTCTTCCTTGCCTAGTTTTTCTTATCTATTCTATAAAAATGTATATTATTAACATGATTTATATAAAAAATCTATATTACGTGGTCGTTTTTATTATTTTAAATTCTTCCAAATGTAAATTTATTATTATTTTTTAAGTGGGTCATTTTTGATTCCTTTTAAAATACCCATGAATTTAAAACATGTTTTTATCATTTATATCATAAATTAATTACCCTGAAATCATGACTCTTAATTTTTGTTATGTATCCCATATAGGATTCAATATTTATATTCAATGAAAAGTAATTTCAAACAAAACATTTTATTTTTTAGTTTGGTAATATAATTTTCAAAATAAAAGGATACATTCCTCAATAATGTTTTTAATGATATTTTAATATAATTTCCATAAATAATCACAAATAACGTTTGATAATACATAAAATCCAATTGGAATATGTGGTAATTATTCCATTCTAATTCATTCTTTGGATGAACTATTATCGTGGAATGAATAATATTTTTAACAATAGTTGAAATGAGAAATGAAATTATAATGTCTATTGTTGTGTTGACTATGAAATATTCTAAAAAAATTATTCATGAATGGTACATAGATGTTATTTTTGATCATGTGTATGGCTAGATATTAGAGTTTTATCCTGATATAGATTAAAAAATTGGTTTTCATGGGTAGCACACCATTGAATTCTGTAATTCTTATGCCCTCTATGTAAATTTATTTGAATTCAAACATGTGGTTTTTCCAATTTGTATGGGTTTTGTAAGGGTTTTATAAACATGATGTTCAAAGATATCAACACATTTATTTTAAAAGTTATTGGTGTTATGTAAGATTCCATTTATCATCATTGTCATCACACGACTCATTATTATAAGTTCATATGACTCCTGACATTTTTTGAACCATTATTCCTTGTTTAATAATTAATGATCTTGGTATTTAAGGGAATTAATTATCTTTTGTTATGTTCATGAACTATGATTAATCCAACATAACCATAGGCTCAACATACTCACAGTGATCACATTAATTTTTTGGCCAATATATAACCATATTATACATTTGAGCTCACCCTTGTTTTGATTCATTTTCCCCAGGTTATAAAGAACAATGATAAGTGATTTTAATTTAGAAATACTTAATATTTAAAGAAAATTATTTGAGATACTGAAGTCATAATATAGAATATTAAAAAATAGATATAGTGAAAAAAATTATCTTTATGTCAGTACTGTTGGTTATGTTAGAGTTTTGTGAAATTCACTAAAAATGTGAACCTAAGTGGTCTCTTAGTATGTATGTTATCTAATATTTAATTTTTTTTGGATTTGGATGAAAAAATGGGTAAAACATATCAAAATAAAAATGAAAAATTTAAATATTATATTTTTATAATCAGACATTTGAGTGCAGGTTCAATGATATTACATATATCATTATCAGTAATCCACTCATAGAATATTATATATACTTAATTTTTCATAAATAATAAATATACTTTCATTTAATTATTTCATGAATACATTGATATATTTTTAGATAGATCTTTGTATCTTTAATTAATACACTTCTATAAATATTATAAGGGAGTACAATTCATTTCAAAAATTCTTAAATGATTATAACATATGAATATATTTTCCATTCAATAAAATTTCATGAATATATTATACTGGGGATATGAAAATACTCAAAAATATTGTATCTTCATGTAATAATTATTTAATGTATATTTTTTAGAACATATATATCATGAAATTCAATATTACACTAGGAGGAACATGGCATGATTAGTTTAACATCATGAAGTAAGTCTGATTTTAATTCAAGGAATGTATATTCATCCACTTTTGAAGGTAGTGGTGAAATATGAATTTCATATATGGAAAATAATATTTGAATGAATAGGAGGATATGTTCTAAATAGTATTTATAGTGATGATGGATATATGAGAATAAGTTGATCTCAAAAATAATAACTTTTTAAAAAAAAGGCTATATAGGAAAAATATCATTTTTAAAGGATTATAATGGAAGAAGAATATTATTATGAACATAAAATGTTACTATAGATATTAAGCTATGTATATAAGGATGTAGGAATGTGATGAAGATAAGATAGAAGATATTCTAGGGAACCATTTATAAATACTTTTTAAAATGGAAATTCACTTTTTCTTTTCTTGACCAGAAGAATGGACATCCACAATATTTGGACGGTGGTGTAACTGATAAGTTTGACTTGATGGTTTAGTTCAACACTATAAAACAATGGATATATATCTTTGGTTAAATGTGATGGGATTATATTAGACTATATGTATATGAGGATTCTATGTATATATCTTCTATATGGAGGGACATTCCCATTATGTTATTATAATGGATGTTCATTATAGAGAGCATTTTTAAAATGTTCTTAAGTTAATGATTTGGGTCAGTAGTTAACAAAATAACTTCTCTATATTGTTAGGTTTTTCAATTGTGTAGATACCTTGTATAAATACATTCTATAAATGATATTGGATTTTTCATAATACATTAATGTATTTTCTAAATAACATTATTCCAATGTGTTGTGCGTCTTATGTTTTTGTATTAACTTTTGATTTAATAATTTTCGTAAATGATCATTTTAGTAAAATATCATGATTTTTATATAATTAGTGTGATGGGATGATGAACATGGTTGATAAGGTATGTTTTCTTCCCAAATCCAAACAAAAAAAATCATTGGGCTCTTATTGTGGTGCATTAAATCCTTTAGTGTGACTTATTATATTGTAAGAGGTTTTAAAAAAACAAATTATTCATAATTTCAGTTGTATTTTATTTAACCATTAAAAATTCATTTTATGTGTATTTTGATGCATTGGAATCATTTTTAATTGTTAGTTAAATCATCCCCAATATGTCATTTTAAAATAATAGTGTTCTTTAATGTGTTTGATATGAACAAGTTGTATTAGTTATTGGTTCAATGTGATATTATGAAGTGGTAAATCATATTTTATTGACACCAAATTCGAATGTAATAGACTTTTTAGCTAATGGAATACCCATGACATTGATTTATATAACACACCATGATCTATTATTATGATATACTATACCATTGTGGTTCTTGGTTGGTTTTATCACATTGGAAAATAATTCTTTGGAAATAAATCCTATTCATCTCCATTATATGTCTAAATTCCTTATTCATCATTTGATTATTATAATTATTTTTTACATTTACCTTAATGATTATTTAAATATTATAAAAATAATGAAGAATTTGTATAAAAAATTTAATGTTTATAAATTTTTGAATTGTAACAACGTATACTAGTAATGAATTTGATGTTGTGAAAGGGATAAGTAAATTTATTGTTTCTTAATACTTGTTTTTTATTCTAAATTATTGATTCTCCTTTTATAAATCTATAATATAAGAAAATAATTATGCATTGTATTATGTATACTCTTTAAAATCAGGAATCTATAATAATATTAATAAATACATAACCTTCTTGAATATTGAATGCTTAATATAATAATTTCATATAATTGATGTAAGTAGTATTTAGGTTAAATATCAAATATCTTAATAAAAATATTTTCATTACAATTGAAATGTTATTTTGAGTAATCTAATTACAAAATTCATATTTCCCATAATATATTTTTACTCTAAAAAAATAAATATATTATGCGATTAGTTAGTTTTTAGAACTATTAATATTTTTATGTTTATATTATAAAAATCCATTCGTTATTCATTAGAATAATCATATGTAATGGAAAATATTTATCGTATTCCATTAAACTCTCTCACATGTTATATTGACAAGGTGTGGATCAAAATTTCAAAGCTCTACTATCGATGTAAAGAGTTGTATATCCAAATTGTAGTGGAAATAGTGTTAATGAATGAATTCATATAAATGTCCCATTAGATGTGTTCAAATAAGGAATATAGATTAAACTAACTTAAATGTTATTAGATCCAATCTATAATATTATTGTTTGAAATTTTAATATATTTAAAATAATGAAAATGAATATTTTTTTATCTATATATTTTTAACCATTTATAAAAATAGTATTTCAATTCATTAGAATCCATTACAAGGAATTGTTTATTGTATAAAATAGGAATTTCAGGTTTTTATGTTGATAAACCCCAAAATAGAAAAAATAGTCATATAATAATCGTGACGAAATCATAGAAAAATATACCAGCTTATTAAAAACACAATGAAAATATCATTAGATCTATACTTTGGTGGACTATAATAAAATGGATCACTCTGAGATAGTAAAAATGGAACTCCATTTTACCAAATTGCAAATAAAATAAAATTGTTACAAAAGATGGAATTATGAGGGGAAATAACATAATAAAATTTCATATGCAAAATTATTTGGATAAAAAAAATATAAAAAAAATTATGTGTCCTTCCATAAATAAATCATCATAGTAGGTAATTATATGTTTTTTTAGATATTGAGACTGTATTTTCAATAAAAATATTCATTTTATAATTCTGAAATAATATCGCTTAGATAGGCCTCTCTATACCATCTCAAATCATAAGGGGGATCTAAAATATATAATTTTTTTATTAGTTTGTGTCTATGATTAAATTGGATATATAAAATTACATATTTTAAAAATTATTTATAAATTATAAAATGTTAAAAAAATATAAATGTGTATATTTATTTATTAATTATTCATAAATCTAAAAATTAAATATTTATATTATTTATTTTTCTATAATAATTTTTTCTATTTGAAAACTATTTTTGGATATAGAATAATTAATGAAGGTAAAAATAAAAAAACTATGGAACAATTGGTTTCATTCCAATTTATATGAAAAAATTAATATTCATGAACATCCTTGATGTTGGTGTACTATTCCTAAAAGTATGGAAACCTCAACATCTCCAAACAAAAATGATCAAACAATATCTAGATACCAAATTTAATGTCTTTTGATACTTATAACATAATATTACTTATCTTTTTCTTATAAAATATGCTATAAATGAGTTATAATTCCATTCATATTTATTTTTCCATTAAACAAAAAAAACAATTCATATCATTGTTCATAAAATGATCTCTCCATATACTAGAGATGATATTTGTGATCATGGTTCAGGCAAATTCATCCTAAAGCAGGTGAGTTAAAATTTTTCTATATTACCAGTCATTATGCATAATCCTTTCCAAATGATAATAAAAATTAATATAGTTACAAACATTTACATGACATCAAAACAATAATTTACATCACCAAGAATCAATCCTATTGAAACAGAGGCAAATAAAATGCATAACATTGAACCACCAAGATGACTATTATATATGTATTATTTTGTACTTTTAAAAAATGGTATAACTATATGTGTTTTCCAAAATATATTTACTTATATGTTTGGTTATATATTACTTTATGGTGATTTAACATACATTTATATATCACTTAGTCTATAAAGTTTAGCCTTATATATCACAAAACATTAAATCTTCATTGCTGAAATATCATAATTGAAATATACAAGTTAAAAATTATAATTTTGTATTGATTATATAAAACATAAGTGTTATGGTTGTGAAATTTATAGATTTGAATCCTTTATAAATTTCAACTGTCACTTTTATCTATGTATTCTAACATATAAAATGGAATAATATTATGTATGGGTGACCTATTCATAACATCATTTTACTGATCCAATTAATTATTAAAATTATTCTTCCATTAACATCCAAAAATTATATCCTATATCTTTCAAATATATATATTTTTTTAATTTTCTTAAATTTTATTTACAAAAAATAATATTAATTGTAAAACAAATCTTATTCTGTGTATGGTTATTTAGAAATAAATAAAAAATTAATCAATAGTCAAAAAATCCTTAATATTAATATAAATGTTATAAATTTCATAAATAGTAAGTAATCCAAATGTAAATAAATTTTTTAATGTTAATGGAAAATACTTGAAAACCCACTAATAAACCATAAAAAAATAAAATATTATTTCTTTAAGACTCAAAAAAATTTAAAAATAACATGTCATCAGTTTTATAAACATCTCACTTCATCAAATTTAAATTTTTGTGTCCCAGAATTATAAATAAAATATAATTTAGTGTAATTAAATCCTAATTGAGTATAAAATTTATTAAAACCTCTCCCAAAAGATCCATTATACGTGATATTTTTAATGGATAATTCATAATCTCATATTAATTTTTTAGAACTCATGATACCTTTATTCATTAATATTTAAAATTATCCAAATCAACTCATCCCACACATTTATTATCACATATTCACTTTTCTATAGCTATGATATTTCCAATTAATTTATTAGTTGAATTTTATTATCCTCAAATATTTTGGATTTTACTTTATTTAACTAAAAAATTTGATAGCGTGTTGTATACACACCACAAATCATAATTGAATGGCGATATTCTATTGAAATAGTTCTATTCAAATATTATTGTTATGAAATAGTCATTGGATTGTAGAGTATGTATAAAAATAAATATACTAAGAAATATATTTTTAATGTTTTACATTAAATAAATGAATAGTAATTCATATACTGATTATCAATTGTATATAAATAAAAATAAAATATTTTACAGGTTCATGATATATATTTCTAAAAATTATTTTTATGAGGAAAATTTATTTTTTATGTCAACAAATTAAATTGATTATTATTGATAAATTAATATAAGTAAATAATTAAATTAAATATCCAACTGAATGAATTATAATTTATTTAATTATATTTATTATGTCTGAAATGAATGAAATTTTATTTTATACCTCAAAAATTAATTTTCATCAAATATGATATTTATTTAAATTTATACATTGAGGATGTAATTTATTTCAATATTATTATATTTTTTATACTGTTAAATGAATTTTATTTCAAAAATAATAAGAACATAATACTCTTTTGTTAACTTTTTTTTGTATTTTTCTAAAAATATTATTTTAAATTGAATTTTGAAATTTATTGATTTTGTAAAAATTATAATTTCTATTCAGCAAGTCATGTTATTTACAATCCCAATTCTACTTTTTAATTTAGTTCTAAAGTAACAAAATTCTATTTTATTTAATAAAATCTAATAAATTATATATGAATTATTGTTTTATATAATTTTTCTAAATTTTAAAAATTATTCTTACAAAAATTTTGTCTAAACCTATAATTTATTATGTTTTATGAATTTATATTAATATAATATTTTATGATTCATGAAAAATAATCATGAAAATTTTATTTTATCATTTTTATAATGATCATTAATTTTGAAAAATAGAGTGTATTTATTTTTTGTGTTTTTAAATAGTAATCATGGCATTGATATGTCACCTTTGTAAGGATAAAACATATTAAAAGAGTTTGAGACTATGGGAGAGGGCCTCCAAATCTCCACAACAGAAAATAATCTATTTAATATGATGAGAATAAATTGACCATGAAAATCTTATATTCTATTATTTGAAAAAGATATCCACGTTTATTTTAATATAACCATTATATAATTTTATGTAAAGCATAAATTCCAATTGTCACTATTTTTTTTGATATCTCTAATATATTATCATTCAGACAATAATATGTTTTGATAAATTATAAAGGGTTATTTGTATTATAAATAAATAAATTTTATTATATTAATATACTTTTAATTATTGGATTAGTTATAAATAGCAAAAAAAATATTACAAAACACTAGTACATTGAATTTTCACGCATTATAATAATCGTGGTAAAAATTCCATGATTTTTTATTCCATTACTCTATCGATATATATGAAGTCATATTCAAAAAATGACATTACTGTTATTTTATTTTAAATAATATTTAATATTATTTTTTTACAAATTCCAAAAATCTTGAAATATGATAGGTGGGATGAAAAAATTGTTTATTCATTCTTCTATAGAAATTTTGTGATCTTTTTTGAACCAAAGAAGTAAATTTGTTACCCTTAAATAGTAAAAAAATTGCCATGGTTAATGCGGAAAAGCGATAATGACTGGGAAAACATTGTGATAATGTTTTAAATTTCACTTAAATAATTATAAAGTATGTTGGTTGATTATATATATAATATCTAAAGATGTACCATTGAAATTATGGTTATTCGGTTCTCTGTTAAATTATTTTTATATTTAATATCATTTAAATTGCAAAAACATTAAAACTATATCCATTCCTACTATTATTAAATTAAACCACCTATTCTCTCTTCATAACATATCTTGATCCACATATCTCAAATAACCCTTACCAATATGTAGACACCTAAAATTAGGAATACAATGTCTATTTACATTATTATCATGAAACATTGTGCATCATGATAACCACAATATACTATTAAATATGAAAATTTAAAGAAATATTTATCACCATGAAATTGGAATGGATGTAATTAATATGGTTAACAATATTATAATAAATATTAATACATGATTTATGTATTTTATAGATAATAAATATGTACTAAATTGTCGATAAAATCATTTTATAGTCCAAAATACATTTTCATGAAAAATTGAATCTATTGTATTTATTTTATGGTAACTATAATTATTTTCTATCAATTATAAACATTTTAATGTATAGAATAAAAAATTGAAATCGTAATAAAATATATATCATATGGTGAACTTTTTGTATTTTTATTATATGGTTTAGTTTTTAGTGAATAATATAAAATATTATTTTCTCATATAATTTCTTTTTTTTATAATTTATTCATGTAATTTATAAATAAAAAATATTTTATAATTCATATAAAATTAATATGATTTATGATAATTTAATTATTTCCATTTGTTCATCAATATTCAAAATTTATATATAAATTTTGATTATACTTAAAACACAATTTTATAGGAAAAATAATTTTCTTTTTGTTTTAAGCATTTATATAAATATTGATTAATAAATCATCAAGGTATTTATTCATAAAAAAATGTATACAAAATTTGGAATCTATATGCTCAAATTTTATAAATAGTATTTTTTTTACTGTTGGTCATTATGTATATTCACAATAGTATAATAATGTCACCTTTGTAAGGGTGTGTTGAGATTAAAACATTTGATTAATACTTTGAAATTTATCAGAATATGTCCTTAAACCTATTTAATGACTCATGTTTTGGTATTTATGTAAAATTATAGGATATAAACAAACATGTTTCTTTATTTGTTTCATTATTAATTTTATTTATTTTTAGAAAAGAAAAATAAAATAAAATGTCACTCTCTTGACATTAATATCATTAAGTTTTTATAATTTGGATAAAAATATTTTCATATATAAATGTTTATTTGAAATAATTTTGTCAATCATTTTAGATATTTTTTAAATTAATTATATATTTTCCATAAATGATTATGCAACACTAACATATTTTTTGGACAAGCAATAGAAAAATCAATTAAACGATTTAAAAAACAGTAAAATTTATTTTTATTAAGTGAATTATAGTGTTCAATGAATATATAAGAAATGTATAACATATTAGGTATTAATTAAAATGTTATATTATAATTTATTTTTTTATTTTGTTTTTAATTTAAATTTCAATGAATAATTCCAAAAATGGGATTAGAAATATTTTATAATAAACAAATTTTTTATTAAATGATTTAAAAATAATAAATATATTATTATTGGAAAAATTAATGGAATATGGTTTACAACATAATCTATTTGTCCATTTATAGGGTTTTTTCTTTAATGAAGACATTCTTGATTCATAAAAGGATGAGAAAATTAATATTGTAGTAATTTTTAAAATGATTAATGGGGGTTAAAAGTAATAATAATTGTGATAATATAACTACAACTTTTAAAAAATCAATTGTATATGAGGTTTTAAAAAAATATTCATCTTAAATTATAATTTTATAAATGTGAATAAATTTTTAAATGAAAAATAATTTATATGAAATTAAAACTTTATGAAATTCCATGATTTACCCTCCCCTCGCATATATAAGAACACCACTTCATAGATTTCCTTAAACTGCACTAAGAAAACTAGTATGAATAAAACCCTCCCAATTACAATATATACGTACCTATACATGAATTAATTTTTTTTATTAGAATATAATTATGTTTTTTCTTGCTAAGGGAGATAAATAAAGTCTACCAAACCAAAAGATAGTCATCTTTACCGAATGTTTTAGGTTTATATCTTTTTCTACATCCTAAAAATTTGGTTTACCCTTCCTAAAATTATAAATATAGCATTATAGGTAAAATGAAAATATATAATGATTATTGTAAGACCAGTTTTCATATTTTTTACAAGCTATGAAATGTATAAATATCTCTTGTTCATACATACAACTTACAATCTCCACGTAGCATTCCAATTTGTTTTTAATCATCAATATAATGCGATAATTATAATTAAATAACTTGTGGATATATATAAATTTTATGAAATAATTATGTATCTATAATTATAATGTCTTATCTACTATATTACAGCTCAATCAATTTGAAAATGATAATTCCACTTCTGTGTACGTGTGGACTACCACCACCTCGAAGTGATGTGATTTGTTTATCATTTCCTATTAATAAAGATGGTACTAAAAATATATTTAATAAAAAAATATAACATCTGGTATATAATAGTTTTTCTATAAATTTAATCATATTGTAACGTTCTTAAATTAAATAGGCCGAATGTAAAAACACTATTCATGCATACTAAGATCTACCATCTATGTGGGGATTATAATTCATTTTTCTATATCCACCTTTTATAGATGATTGAACGCACACAGACACACAGATGTATATTTGTAAAGAACGTATATTATTTTTATATCATTATTATCATTATTATTATTAGGCATCCATGATAAAATTACAATGATAATGAAATAGAACAAAAACATATACACGAGAATGAAGAAATTATCACCCAAAGTAGTGATTTTATAAATAATAGTTAATAAAATGTTGATAAAAGGATACAAGTAAAATATATATGGTACGCTATATAATTTTATTTTGTTAGATTAAATTAATAGTAACACTGCATTTATTATACATGATCTTTAAATATGTATTAATGAAATTAGGCTTGAGCTAAGGGTTCGTCATGTAATTCATATGTTTCCACAATGGGATATATTTAATCATTTAAAAATTAAACATATATATATTATTTAATTCTAGTTATAGATTTTTTGAGAAATACTATTTTACCTTTAATTTTATTCATTTTATTTACTCAAGTGACAAAAATAATGTTTTAAATGAAATCATCATTTTTTTTCTATTCAGTCATGTATCTTTTTCATCTATATCCATATTCTCATTAAAATTTTTGGATGAATGATTATTATATTATACTATGATTTTTAAATTTATAATTATCCCATTTTTAATTTTGATAAATATTTTTCAATGGAATATAATTTTCTAATTAGGAATATGTAAATTTTTTAAAGTAACAAAAAAATGTAATTGGAAACATTCTTCTAACAAACATGCCATGATGAGAATTTCCCTGTATCTTGATAACTCAATTATTAGAATCATACATAACTTTATTCTATGTTAAAATTAATGTAAAAATGCATTTCCTAATATTAGTGAAATTTTTTATTTTAAAAAATGATTTTCAATGTGAAAATGTTATATTATACTATAAATTTTATAATGATCTTATTATTATATTTGGATTTGTCAAAAAAAATACCATTATTTTAATTATACCCAATTAAGGAAATGTTGTAATGAGACTATACTTATTCTATAACTAGATAACTTATGATCAATGTGAACTAGGATAGTATTAACATTATGTATTACAGAACCTTTTATAAGGAAATTTAAATATTATGTAGTAATATGTATTATTTTGTGCTATTTATTAATATTATCAATAAATTAGTCTGATTATGTGATGGGTGGTGGTAGGATATTTATATCACATCTATGAATGTTTGGTCCTATTGAGACAAACTAAATTGGTTGTTCTGAGTAGACCATAAATATATAAATGTGGTTTCTTGGCTTGAATCTTAGATTTAATGATCAATAATGTAGTATAAATTGGCATTAGTAGTCATTTTAATTCTTCGAGCTTTATTTATTCCAATATTATAAAACCAAATAATTATGATAGTGTAATTAAATTAATTATTATAATTTTCATTCATAATTTTCATGATCATGTGATGATTTATATGGAATAGTTTGATAATCAATTATTCTTGAAAATTCTTATTTTTTATAGAAGTTAATGATTAAATTAATTATGATTTCATTAATTAACCTTCCCATAATTCTTATACCTTGTTTATGTCATTTTATATTGTTTTTAATGAAAAATCATGCAGAAAATCTGATCATACCCCTCACTTATGATTCCATTACACAAAATTGTATATAGTTTAATATGATGGCTATAAAATACAATTCATGGGTATTAATGATGTTCTCAAGGAAAATATGTTTTTATTCATGATTTCAAATAAACAATACATTTATAAACTTTTAAAGATTACTAATACTAAAAAACTATTAGGTCTTTATGGATATGATAACATGTATTTTGTGAAAATGTAATAGTGTAACCACAAACTATGGAATACAAGGGCAGTGGTATTTACATTTTGTATCAGAGGAAGTTTAGTATTAACCATTAGAACTATAATTAGGTAAATGTAGTGTATGGAATATAATCCTATGTATAAGACTAAGAACAAGTCTACGTATAGAATAACATCCTGTATTTTTTTTAATTAATATATATTTTTTCCTAGAAATACATACATGTTTGGGTACTAAACGTGTGCATGGTTAATATATATATAAATATAGGGGTAATAACAAAAAAAACCTTTAGATGACTATACCTCCACCATCATTATATTTAATGATGAATATTACCATTATCAGGACCCTATTTTACAATCCCATTGGATATGTATGGGTGAAATCTCATTTTGTTCATAATCCAATATAGTGGATTTTATTAGTTGATTACCATGTATGGAATAATTTTATCCTGTTGTTTTTTTATTTATAAATACAATGATTTATATTCTATGATTTCCGTCAATTATTATTTACTTTTATAATAATATTTTTTGGTTTATTCAATCGATGGAACTAAAATTAATTATGATAACGTTCAATTTGATTAAAATTGTGGTGATTATGTAATAATAAATGTTATAATTACTTGAGTGAAATATATTTTTCATATTACAAATCAATTCTGAAAATATATTATTAATAAAATGAAATGTAAAAAACTCCTAGACTCACAGATGTAGAAATTGATATTTTTTACAATGAGGTCATGCATTGTAGACCATCAGGGGATACAATTCTATTTTAATCCAGTCATAAATATAGAAAAAGAAAATAAAATGGTGTTCTCAATAGAATGGTCATACCTTATTACTTGTGTTAAATAATTGAATATATAAATTAATTTTCAATGAATAGTGATTAGTACAACCTAATGAAATAAATTTCATACTAAAATATTGTTTTTAGTATATTTTCAAGTATATGGGGAATATGGAAATTATTTAAGTAAATTCCTTAATCTATGGTTTCAATCATATTCTATGCATGGAAAAATATTATGTTAATAATTTTAGTTGAAAATATTAATTATTTGTGTATTTGGATTTGATAATTATATTATAGAATCATTATTTTATTGAAAATATAATTATATTAATCTTGAAACCTCTTAATAATGTTCTGATGTAGTTATGTTTACATATTTTATATTATATTTTGAATGATATTTATATATTAGAAAATTAATTTTTTAAGGAGGTATTTATTTTGAAAACACATAATTATGGTATATCTGACCCTTAATATATATTTTTGGGTGGTAATTGTTATTTTAGGTAAATAAATTATTGAAACTAATAATAAATGTCAGATAGTGTAGTGGACATTGAACTTAAATTATCTTTGATGATTCTTATTTATTTTTTTGGATTTTTTGAATAAATTCAATATCTTGTGATTTCATTTGAGGAATAAATATTTTGATTAATATTTTGGATGAATATATTTTTTCAATGGAGTTAACATTTTAGTTATGGATACTATGATCGGATTATATGAATATGGTTTATGAACTGTTAAAAATATTTCAATAGAAATTTTTCAGGTTTTTTGTGAATATATTTGTATGTGATTAATGATATTTTGGATATCTTTTGTTGGGATATGGTATATTAAACCCATTAGTTTAATGGGAATGGTTAGTTACAAATAATTCAATTACATTTTTTGTGATTCAATATGAATGTTATGACGTAACAAATTATTTTAAATTAATATTACATAAGTATGTTATTCAAGATATTTATTGTATAGGGATAATTATTTATATAATTTGCTGTGTTTAAACATTGGTGTTATCATGAAACATTTAATAGTAAAATGTTTTATATATTTAAATGAATTTTATAAGTATTTAGTATTATATTATCATATGATAAAAACAATTTTTTGTTAATATTTAATTATAGGAGAAATATATTTTGGTCCATTTCAGGATTATGTGTTAGATTAGAATTGCATTTCAGTGCTTAAAGAATGAAAAATTAATCTTGATTACTCACTATTTAGAGAAAGATATGACATCATGGTTGAAAATGATTCAAATATGAAATTATATATTTAATTTATGTGTAATTCCTTATTATTTTAGTCGTTAAGGAAAAATAGTTAATAAATAATATGGAAAGGAACATGAAAGGAAACACCTTTCCTTTTTTATTCTTTCATTATGAATCTATATTCTTTTCACCCATAAAAATTTTATGTTTTTTAGTCATTAACATTCTAAGGAAGATGTCATCCTTAACTCTCTATTAGTCCTAGGAATCTTGTTTTCTCCTTTATTTCTATATTTTAAATTCCAACCAATCATATCCTTATATATGAGCCTAAATATATGGTATTTACTATCACATTTATCATTCAATCATTACCTTGTCAAAATATGATATTTTATACCTATGTATGATGTGGGTTTGCAAAAAACTAATTTTTATATATTAATCCCTTTATTAATGTGGAAAAATTGTGTTGGTAATTCTTTGTTTAAGGGGGTATAATGTATCCCTGAATAAATTTATAGTACTACAGTTGATAGAATTCTTATCCCAAATCACATTGAATTATGAAAACGAATGTATTCTATAAAAATAAATTTAATTAAAAAAATTATAATTTTCTAGACATTTGATTAGATGCTATGAATTGATCTATCCACATTATTGAAAATATGATTACTGTACTTATATATTTTATTGATAATAAATATGTAATGAATTTTAAAAAAATATACTTTATACTCCAAATTTTTGTTTTCATCAAAAATTTGTTTTATTCAATATTTTTTGTGGAGACTGTAAAAATTTTGTATAACATTTAAAATTGTTATTTTTAAAATTTAATATCATTTTTTAAATTATAATGTCAAAGTTAAGATTGGGTGACATTCTTATTTTTCTGAAATTAATAATTTTAATACAAGTACTGAAAAATCGCTATTTTTACAATAGACGAGTTTCGTGAATGCACGACCCATTTTCACTTATTGATGGGTCAAGGTTCTGATGCTATGCTAATGTGTATAGTAGCTCTCTGGTCTAATCCTCGGAGATGATACTTTTTTATAGTTGATTGTATTCGGTTAGGGGGTTTCTTGTAGAGCGTATGAAATAATTTATGGATTATGATTGATTAATATTTATTTAAAAATATGACAAATGTTGGTGTGAGTTCATAAATAGATATTTATGATTGTGATATTGTTGATCCTTGCTTTGTATTGCTTTAATTTAACACCCATGTCATAAGATGACATTGATTGAATTTACTAAGTGTTAACAATTTAATCTAATACTTAACCTGACTAAGATTTTAATATCAACCAGTACATGATTGTTGTAGTGTATTTATGTTTCCAATAATCCATGGATTCCATAGGATAAACAAAATATGTCATTAATCAATGTCATGTTAAGTCCAACATGCACAATGTTAACTCAAAGAATATTCATCTATCAAAATCTGTCCATCGCTCAACAACCCGAAATTATAAATCACCCAAATGAGAGATTTACTCATTCATTGAAATGGTTAGTAATAGGATTATAATGATTATTATGATAAATTATGAAAATAATAAAAAGAAATGGATAAGATTAAAGTGGTTCCTCAAACACACACACAAACGGCGATGATAATTAATAATGAATTTTAGATTGAGTGAGAAAGAAAAAGAAGGTAAAAGGATTCAAATATATTTAAACTATTCTATGCACATTAATATTAATCTACAGATGGTGGATGAAAATAAAAGATATTGATGAAGGAACATTCATTAAATAAAATTACAAAAATAGACATACAAGATTAAAATAATGAAGAACCCAAATGTAAAATGAAACAAAGAGAGAAGGATGGGAATCTCATATTAAAAAATTAGTACGGTAGGTCCTCTGAAGCCCATTGCATGGATTTTGTCATTCCAATATGTTCTTTTCTCTTTCAAAATACCATCCCCTTTGAAAGAGTGGGGGGATTTATTTATTACACAAGTATGTGCATTCTTTGCATTCCAAATCAGTACCTCCACATGCATGTTCAATTTTTATATTCAGATAACCAAATCATGAGATAGAATTTTCATCATTGTTTTATATAATAATGTTGGTTGACTTATCTCAAAATATGGAGAAATTTGGACTTATATATCCAATGTTATGTCAGTTTGATAAAACCAAGTTAAACTATCCATTTCTATCAATACATTTAAGAAGGCGAAAATATGAAAGGATTTTTCATAAGGAATATGCCTTCATATTTGATTATTTTTTCAACAATGCTGGACACTTATATCTATTCATTCATACTGAAACATCCAAGGTTGATTTGATGATTAAATCATGAGATATGTCATAAATAGTTCCTTGATATTAATTTCTGGCCAGAATGGTGGGCTGGACTTCAATGCATCAGTTGGGACCGTTGTCTTTGAAATTCGGCATTAAAAAGGTTATCCAAGATGTATTGAATTGTTCATCGACCATTAGAGGAATATTAAAGTATTTGGACTTCTGGAGTGAGACCAATAATTGTATCTTCATAGATTGGATAGTTTCATCACAGATTATTTGGGCCTTTGTGTGTGGACAATATGACCCTCCAAATTGATGATTTGGACAAAATCAAGACTCAAAAACATGGTATAAAAACACAAATTATGAAAAGATGTCCATAAGTTGACATGTCATGAATGCTAATGTTGTTCCACATAGTTGGGGAAAATCAATTTCCAAATAAAAAAGTGAGCATTAAAAATTAATTGGTATTGACAGTATATTCATTATCAAAATATATGATAAAAACAAAAAATAATTGAGGAGAAACGATGTCTTTTGACTCCCAACAATGGTTGAAAAATATTTGAAAATTGAAAGTGAGTATTCAGGACTCTTGTTTTTTCATATTTTTTAAGTGATTTTTTTTATTTTACGTTTTAAAATTTTTTAGTATTTTTGAAGACACACCAATTAAAAAAATAAAAGAGTAAATAAAAGTGATTCATAAAGAATGAGAAAAATAATGAAAAATAGGAGAAGAAGAATAAAAAGTTAGAGAGAGAAATAGATATAGAGAGTTAAAGAGAAACAGGTTCCCCTGGTATGGATTTTGTGGGTCACTGTCTGCATTCAGTTGTAGGTCTACTATATATCAGGTGGATGATGATGATATTACAGGATTGTGTGTCATCTCATGGTGACACTTTAATCGATGTCCATTAACTATAAATTTCCTTAATGAAGAGGAGTCTTGGACTTGCACTGCACCAATTGGGTAAACAAGAGAAACAATAAAAATATCCTCCCAATGAGAATTAATATTTCATTGGTGAAGCCAAATTCGAGATTTTAATAGTAATACCATTTCATCTTCAAGAAATAACTTTATCAGTATGTTTTTATCATGTTTCACCTTAGTATTTTCGGTGTATATACTGGAATTCTCATAGGAATCTAGTAGATGCACATCTAGTTCTGCGAATTGCAAAAAAAAATCACCATATTTTTCGCAATCACAATTATAGGATTTCACAACCCAAAATGACTTTTGTTGGATTTCAACATGTATATGAAATGCTTTACAAAAAAACTACCATAAGAGGAGACATCCAAATGGGTGTTTTATAGGCAGATCGATAGGCCCAAAGTGCTTTACCAAGTCTTTTAGGACAGTATTTTCTACTGGGTTTTACAATTCTCTCAGGAACATTTTCACATCTCTATTTGAATGTTCAACCATGACCTTTTTTTGGGCTGATATGAAGGTGAAGATTTATGTACAACACCATTATTTTTAAAAAGATATTCTTTGGTTTTATTACAATAAATGGGTTCCTAAGTCACTAATCAGGGTAGGTGGTGTTCCAAATCAGTGGAAAATGTGTGTATTTAGGAACTCACAAACATTATGTAAATCATCATTTCTAGTGGGTTTGGCCTCAACCAACCTAGAATCATAATAAACCGTAAGAAGAATGTATTAGAATCCATTGGAAGGGGGAATGGTCCCATGAAATCAATTACCAATCCTCGATTTTCTCATAGAAAATTAAAGGACTTTGGGGCACTTCATTACACTTTGAAATTGTTCCAAAATTTTGTAAAGTGGGACCTGATTGATAGAACTCGTGTGTTTTCTTGAAGAGTGAAGGCCAGATGAATCTAGAGTCTATAACCATTTGGGGGGTCCTTTGTGGTCCAAAGTGGCCACCATGTGGCACTGAGTGAAAAAGTTCTAAGATGGAAGAATGTTCATTTTCGTCAACACATCTCTTAATTACCATGTTTTCCCCAGTTTTCCAGAGTTTATTATCCTTCCAAAAATAGAATTTTTAATCACTTTCTAAATCATATTTTGTTATTTTGAAATAATTTAAGGAAAACACCAAAAACCACATAATTTTAAAATTGGGGAATACCATGGTTTTTTTGGAGTGAGAAATGAAAGGTGTTTAGTTGGAAATTCTAGATCAATTATCTCCGAAAGAGAGGACTCACAAATTCATCTCATGTGATCATCCACAGGGTTTTATTTTTCTAGTCAATATATGATTTCAAGGTCAAATTATTGGATCATTATAAACAATATTATTAGCCTATATTCGGAATCACTTTTATTGAGTAATAATATTATAGAAGAATGGTCTGTGAAGATGATGATTTTGAAACATAATAGATGGGGCTGAAATTTACCTGATGCAGAAACCAACAGTAAATGTTCTTTTGTAGTAATAGTGTAGTAATAATATTTTTCAGGTATAGTTTTTGAGGCATAATATATGAAATGAATAATTTTTTCACTACTTTGACAATGAACAACCCCAATGGCTCTACCAGAAGATTCACATATAAATTCAAAGGGTAAAGACCAATCTGGGGGTAGGATTATCGGGGAAGATGCATGAGAAATTTTGAGTTCAATTAATGATCTCCTTCAATACTCATTGAAATATAATGTGACATCATTTTGGATGAATTTTGTAAGTGGGAGGGAAATCATACTAAATATATGGATGAATCGCTAATAGAAACTGGCATTTCTAAGGAATGAACGGATGTCTCAAACAGAAGTGGGTTCAGAAAGTGATTGGATCACTTCAATTTCGGTAGGATAAACATCAATACCATTTTGTGAAACTATATGCCTAAAAAGAATCCAATTTGACACCATGAAGTGACATTTTCCAAAATTTAACACAAGGATACACTAGACACACATTTGGAGTACTAGAGAGAGTGAAATCAAGGAAGATTCAAAAAACTCATCATAAATGGTAAAGTCATCCATGAATTCTTCCATTTAGTATTCAATAAATTCTGAAAATATACTCATCATACACCTATGGAATGTTGCAGGAGCATTGAAAAAGACAAAAGGCATTCCTATATAAGAAAACATTCCAAAGGGGGATTTGAATGTAGTCTTTTCTTAGCCTTGGAGAGTGATTGGGAATTGGAAGAAGCCGGAGTATCCATCATGAAAGAAATATTGTGACTTTTCAGCTAATCATTCTATCATCTGATCAAGGAATAGAAGGGGGTAGTGATCTTTTCTTTTTTCAATATTCAATTTCATGTAGTGGATGCACACACGCCATTTGTTCTTCACTCGAGTTGTGGTTACCCCACCATATTCATTTGTGAAAACAGTCATGCCACCCTTCTTAGGTAAAACATGAATTAGAATATCCCATTCACTATTGGAAATTGGGTAGATTAAAGCATCAAAAATTATCTCAGTGATCTCTTCTATAACAACCTCATTTATAAGTGGATTGATTATTATTTGTGTTAGTTTAATTAGTTTGGATGAATCCTCAAGATGGATGTCATGCATGGAAAGAGTAGGGTTGATTCCTGGTATGTTATCTAGGGTCCATCCTATGGCCTTTTTGTTTTCCTTTGACACATAAAGATTGGACCCCTCAGTTTCAGTAAGGGAATCATAGATAATGACATGATAAGAGTGATCATGGAAAAGGAATGCATATTTTAGGTGTTCAATAAGAACCTTCAGATCCGTCACATCATTCAATTGTGGGATAGATAACTCATGAATGGATGAAGGGACTTATGTGGGTTTAGATTTATTTTCCTTAATACTATCCAATGTGAAGCAGTAGAGATCGGAGTTGCTGTTGGATTTAAGCGATTTTTCAAGATCCATTAGATTGATGGAGTCAATAGAAGAATCGTCTACATCAGCTTCACCATTAATGACATGGTTAATCATGGTTCATATTTCACAAGATCCACTATCATTAGAACATGGTGAACATCATAGAATGGGGATCAATTCACTCTTTAAAGTGTCTTTAGATACATGTATTGAGAATGCATACTGGTCTTCCGATGGTATTACATTGCTTGGATAATGTTGAACTTGAACAGCTAGTCACCAAATTCCATTGATAAGATTATTGAATGTACATCAATTTTGGTTCTCCCTATCATTCGGAATGGACTTCCAAGACTTAAGGTAGATCAAAAATATTTGGTCTAACCTTCTAGGTCATGGACAGAGAAATCATCTTGAGAGGTTATATCCTTAACATGAACAAGGACATCCTCGATTATAACTTCCAGACTATATGTTTTTCTATTGGATAACTGAAGGAAAACACCTGTAGGATTTATGGGACCAAGACCACAGATGGAGAAAATGGATTTGGGAATGACTTTAATTGAGGCTCATATGTCTATGAGTTCATGAATAAAGTTGGAACTTCCAATTTTGTTTGGAACCATAAGGGTCCCTAGATCTTTGCAATTTATGGGAATAGACTGCTAGGTGGAAACATATTCAAAGTTCCCAATATTCCCCTTGTGGTTGAACAATTCATTAAGAACCATGGAATACTTAGGGATTTGTATTGTGGAATCTAAGTGAAGAATGTTGACATCAACACATCTTAACATGTCAAGCATTTTAGTATCGGGTTCTATTGACTTCATTGGATTTGAAATGTCTTGAAGAAAAGGAATTGGGTTCCTAAGTGGAATGGATGGAGGCGATGGAATGTATTCAAAATCTTTTTCATGATTCTTTTTTTTTTAGTTTTCTATGTCCACATTTAATGGTGCTTGGATTACTTATATAGGGGATTAGAAATTTTCTTCCCTAATATAAGTGAAATTGAACATAAATTTACCTTGTGGTTGGGTAAAGGTTCAGCTAGGAGATGGTTATAATTTTACTATTTTTGCTGTCTCATGGGGGATGCATGTTGACCAATTTGTATTTCAATCTTTTAGATGCTAGAACGGGTGAATGAGGCATTATCCTCTACGAGACTTTTGCACGGTTTCATAGAAGAACTGGCTTTTCTAAAATTTGGATTACCTTGATTTCGGTTCATGGGAAAGTGATTGTATTGGTTAGGCAATTGAGGAGGCTCACTCTGATAGTGAATTCCTAGAGGAGCATGAGGAGGATTTCCCCTTTGTATATGAGGAACAAATTGATAAGGTTGCTAGAAGTTACCCACAACATGACCATATTAAAACTGGTTTGGGTATTGAGGTGGAAATTGAGGGACGATGTTTCCATACCAGAAGCCATGGTTATAAGAAGAAGTGAAGGTCTCAAAGTGAGGTTGGTTAGAGGTCCTGTTGAATAGACCTGATAGATGAGGGTTTGTGTTCTCCTGAGCATAGGCTTCATTTAGATCCATTGGACCAATGGAATTATATGGATCATCTTGATGTGTGGGTAGGTTTATGTTGTATGAGCTACTGAGTTAAAGATTCCATAGTTTACGAAATTTCCATGAAAAATTTATTGTGTGGAAGATGAGGTTGGGGATTTGGAATCATTGTGTTATTGTCACACAAGACCTGTAAGTTCACTCATCCACTCGGTCATCTTGTTCGATTATATCGATTGATTGTCTTGGAACAGTTTTACTAAAGCAAGTGCTTGAGTATGGAATTTTTGTGTGTTTTAAGACCTGTTACATATGAGATATCGTGCAGCTAGATGTGTTTTATCAACAATATCACGGTGACTTGCATCATTAATTAAGGTTCTCTCTATATCCAATAACCCCTTATAGATGTATTGGTTCAAGAGTTGGTCCATGATATAGTGGTGTGGCCAGGTTGTAATAATCTTTTTGAACTTCTCTCAATACTCATGAGTGGCTCAATTCCAAATTTACATATACAGATGATATTTTAAAGGATAGAAGCAGTACGGGAAGTTGGAAAAAATTTCCTTATGAAGAGTCTCTTCATATAATTTTTTGTGGTTATGGAACGTTTGGGAGGTAGTAATGCCATGAGATGGAGGAGTTAGGTACTAATAAAGGGAATCCTTGGTGGTTGATTTGTTCCCCAAAAACCCCTTGAGGATTCATGGTAGAGCACACCACTTAGAACTCTGTAAGGTTGATATGTGGATCCTCGCTGGCTATCCCATTGAATTGGGGAAGAAGATGAATTAAACTCGATTTGAGTTTAATGTAATCCTTATGTTTGGATATTGAATACGAAGAGATTGGTAATTCATATCAAGGTAATCATATTATTTAATTGTTTGTTCCCTAGTATTGAACATTTATAATTCAACTAGTTGGACTATGACTAGTTCTTGAATTTTTTGATTATTTATTATGTTCCTCATACGTTGGCAAAGTGTTCACTCAATTTCTGGGACAAAGATATTCAAGGAATTATTTGAGAGGCAATGGAGAAATTTGAATGTGCGGCAGATTATCGCCTATTGATAGGTCAAGGATCTACTGCAATGCAAATGTGTATAGTAGAACTCGGTTGAAATCCTCATTGATGATACTTTTTCTTTGTATATTGTTTTTAGTTGATTGTATTCTATTTGGGGGTATTTTTGTTGAGCTTATGAAATTATTCTTGGATTAGGTTTGATTAGTATTGATTTAACAGTTTGATAAATATTGGGCGAAGTTAATCAATAGGTTGTTATGATTTTGATATCCTTGAGACTTGCATGGTATTGCATTAAATTAACACCCATGTCATAAGTTCACGTTGATTGGAATTCCGAAGTGTTAAGGATTTAACACAAGCATTAACTTAACTAGGATTCTAATATCAATTATTACTTGATTGTTGTAGTGTATTTATGGTTTAAATAATACATGGAATCCATACATTAATCAAAATATTTCATTAAAACATGACATGTTTAGCCCAATACAAACTATGTTAATTCAGGGAATACTAATCAAGTAAAATCTCTCAATCACTAAACATCCCTAAATTATAACTCACCCCTTATGAGGGACATACTCAGCCATTGAAAATATTGTTAATCTATTTATAATGATTATGATGATAAATTAAGAAGATAAGAAAAATACAGGGATAAGAAAAGAGTGGTGTGTCGAACACACACACAAACCATGATGATAATTAAAAACGAACATTAGATTAAATGAGAAAGAAAATGAATGGAAGGGGATTCAATTATATATAAACTATTTTATGAACAAAAATATTAAACTATAGATGGTGTATAAGAATAATAAATATTGAAGAAGAAACATTCCGTAAAAAAATCCAAAAAAAATGAATTACAGGATGACAATAAGGAAGAACGCAAATGTAAAAGGAAACACAGAGAGGAGGAAGGGTATCTAAAGTGAAAAAACATGAGAATGTAAGGTCTTCCCAAGACCATGGAAAGGATTTGGTTGTCCCAGCTTGTTCTACTCTCTTCTGAAATTCCAAAAAAAATTGAAGCAGAGGAGGGGGATGTATTTATAGACTAAGGAAGTGGACTGTTTGCATTCCCAATGTATCACTCCAGTTCCATCGCCAATTTCTATATCCACCTTTTATAGATGATTGAACAAAAACACACACACACATAGATATATATATTTATAAATAAATTTTATTATTTTTATATCATTATTATAATTATTTTTATTAGGAATCCATGATCAAATTACAATGATAAAGAAATAGAACAAAAACATATACATGAAAATGAAGCAATTATCACCTAAAGTAGTGATTTTATAAATAATAGTTAATAAAATGTTGATAAAAGGATACAAGTAAAATATATATGGTATGATATATAATTTTATTTTGTTATATTAAATTAATAGTCACACTATATTTATTATACACGATTTTTAAATATGTATAAATGAATATAGGCTTGAGCTAAGGGTTCTTCATGTAAAATTATGTTATCTTGGATATATGTTATCTTATAAAACTATATTCACTAATAAGGTGTATGTACATCTAAATTTATATATTATATAATGATTTTATTTCTAATATTTTTTTATGTTTCATTTAAAATATTTTAAATCATGGTTTTTATAATTTGAAGGTTACATATGTTATATGGGTTGATTTCATGATATCATAATTCGTTGGTAATGTTAATTAATAAGATTCCACAATGGGATGTATTTAATTATTTAAAAATTAACCATATATATATACTATTTTATTCGAGTTATAGATTTTTTGAGAAATACTATTTTAACTTTAATTTTATTCATTTTATTTACTCAGGTGACAAAAATAATGTTTTAAATGAAAGCATCCTTTTTTTTCTATTCTGTCATGTATTTTTTCATCCATATCCATATTCTCATTAAAATTTTTGGAAGAATTATTATTATATTATACAATGATTTTTAAATTTATAATTATCCCATTTTTAATTTTGATAAATATTTTTCAACGGAATATAATTTTCTAGTTAGGAATATTTAAATTTTTTACAGTAACAAAAAAAATGTAATTGGAAACATTCTTCTAACAAACATTCCATGAGGAGAATTTCCCTCTATCGTTATAACTCAATTATTTTAATAATATGTAAAATTATTCTATGGTAAAATTAATTTAAAATTGCATTTCCTAATATTTGTGAAATTTTTAATTTTAAAAAATGATTTTCAATGTGAAAATGTTATATTACACTAGAAATTTTATAATGATCTTCTTATTATATTTGGATTTGTCAAAAAAAATCCCATTATTTTAATTATACCCAATTAAGGAAATGTTGTAATGAGACCATACATATTCCATAACAGGATAACTTATGATCAATGTGAACAGGGATAATATTAACATTATTATTGCAATCCCTCTTATAAGGAAATTCAATTATTATTTAGTAATATTTATTATTATTTTTCTATTTATTAATATTATCAATAAATTGGTCTGATTATATGATGGGTGGTGGTCGGATTTGTATTTCACCTCTATGAATGTATGGTCCTATTGAGACAAACTATATTGGTTATTCTGAGTAGGCAATACATATTTAAATGCGGTTTCTTAGCTTGAAGACTAGATTTAATGCTAAATAATGTCGTATAAATTGGCATTTGTAGTCATTTTAAATTGTTGATCTTTATTTATTGCAATATTATAAATCCAAATAATTATGTTAGTGTAATTAAATTAATTTTTATAATATTAATTCATAATTTTCAAGATCACATGATCATTTATATGGAATAGTTTGATAATCACTTATTCTTGAAAATTCTAATTTTTTATAGATGTTATAGATTAAATTAATTATGATTTCATTAATTAACCTTTCCAAAATTCTAATAACTTGTTTATTTAATTTTATATTGTTTTTAAGGAAAAATAATATAGGCAATCTGATCATACCCCTCTCTTATTATTCCATTACACAGAATTGTATATAGTTTAATATGATGGCTATAAAATACAATTCAGGGGTATTAATGATGTTCTCAAGGAAAATATTTTTTTCTTCATGTTTTCAAATAAACAAGTGATTTATAAATGCTTAATGTTTACTAATACTAATAAACTATTAGGACTTTATGGATATGATAACATGTATATAGTTAAAATTTAATAGTGTAACCACAAACTATGGAATACAAGGGTAGTGGTATTTACATTTTGTATCAGAAGAAGTTTAGTATTAACCATTAGAACTATAATTAGGAAAACATAGTGTATAGAATATAATCCAATGTCTAAGACTAAGAACAAATCTATGTATAAAATAGCATCCTATAATTTTATTAATTAATATATTTTATTATTTTCCTAGGAACACCTACATGTATGGGTACTACAAGTGTGAATGGTTATGATATATATGAATCTTGGGGTAATAACACAAAAAACATCTAGATGACTATATCTCCACCATCATTATATTTAATGATGAATATTACCATTGTCAGGACCCTATTTGACACTCCCAATGCATATGTATGGGTGAAATCTCATTTTAGTCATAATCCAATATAAAAGATTTTATTAGTTGATAACCATTTATGGAATAATTTTATCATGTTTTTTTTAGATTTATATATACAATGATTTATATTCTATGATTTCCGTCAATTATTATTTACGTTTATAATATGATTTTTTGGTTTATTCAATGGATGGAACTAAAATGAATTATGATAATGTTCAATCTGATTAACAATGTGGTGATTATGTAATAATAAATGTGATAATTACTTGAGTGAAATATATTTTTCATATTCCAAATCAATTCTGAAAATATATTATTAATAAAATGAAAGGTAAAAAACTCCTAGACTCACAGATGTAAAAATTGATTTTTTTTACAATGAGTTCATTCATTGAAGACCATCAGGGGAAACAGTTTTATTTTAATCCAGTCATAAATAAAGAAATAATAAATAAAATGGTTTTATCAATAAAATGGTCAAACATTATTACTTGTGTAAAATAATGGAATATATAAATTAATTTTCAATGAATAGTGATTAGTACAACCTAATGAAATAAATTTCATCCTAAAATATTGTTTTTAGTATATTTTTAAATATACGGGGAATATGGATATTATTTAAGTGAATTCCTTAATCTAAGGATTCAATCATATTCTATATAAGGAAAAATATTATGTTATTCATTTAAGTTGAAAATATAAATTATTTGTGTATTTGGATATGATAATTATATTATAGAATCATTATTTTATTGAAAATATAATTATATGAATCATGAAACCTCTTAATAATGTTCTGATATAGTTATGTTTACATATTTTATATTATATTTTGACTGATGTTGATATATTACATAATTAATTTTTTTAAGGAGGTATTTATTTTGAAAACACACAATTGTGGTATATCTAACCCTTAATATATGATTTTGGGTGGTAATTGTTATTTTAGGAAAATAGATTATTGAAACTAATAATAAATGTCAGATAGTGTAGTTGACATTGAACTTAAATTATCTTTGATGATGCTTATTTATTTTTATTGATTTTTTTTAATATATTCAATATCTAGTGATTTCATTTGAGGAATAAAGATTGTGATTAATATTTTTGATGAATAACTTTTGTCAATGGAGTTAACATTTTTGTTATAGATACTATGAACGGATTATATAAATATGGTTTATGAACTGTTAAATATATTTCAATGAAATTTTTCAGGATTTTTGTGAATATATTTGTATGGAATTTATGATATTTTGGATATCTTTTGTTGGGATATGGTATATGAAACCCATTAGTTTAATGTGAATGGTTAGTTGCGAATAATTCAATTACATTTTTTGTGATTCAATATGAATTTTATGATGTAACATATTATTTTTAAATAATATTACATAAGTATGTTATTCAGGATATTTAATATGTAGGGATAATTATTTATATAATATTCTGTGTTTTAACATTTGTGTTATTATGAAACATTTTATAGTTAAATGTATTATATATTTAAGTGATGTTTTATAAGTATTTCTTATTATATTATCATATGATAAAAACAATTTTTTTGTTAATATTTAATTATAGGAGAAATATATTTTGATCCATTTATGGATTATTTGTTTATTTATAATTGGAGTTCAGTTCTTAAAGAATGAAAAATTTATCTTGATTACTCACTATTTGGAGAATGAGATGATATCATGGTTGAATATGATTAAAATATGAAATTATATATTTAATTTATGCGTAATTCCTTATTATTTTAGTCTTTCAAGAAAATTAGTTTATAAGTAAAATGGAAAGGAACATGAAAGGAAAAACCATTCCTTTTTCATTCGTTCATTATGAATCTATATTCTTTTCACCCATAATAAATTTATGGGTTTTAGTCATTAAATTCTAATGGAGATGTTATCCTTAACTTTCTATTAGTCCTAGGAATCTTTTTTTCTCCTCCATTTCTAAATTTTAACTTCCAACAAATCATATCATTATATATGAACCAATATATATGGAATTTACTGTCACATTTATCATTCAATGTTTACCTTGTCAAAATATGATATATTATACCTATGTATGATGTGGGTTTGCAAAAAACTAATTTTCATATATTAATCCCTTTATTAATGTGGAAAAATTGTGTTGGTAATTCTTTGTTTAAGGGGGTATAATGTAGCCCTGAATAAATTTATAGTACTATAGTTGATAGAATTCTTATCCCAAATCACATTTAATTATGAAAACAAAGGTATGCTATAAAAATAAATTTAATTAATAAATTAAAATTTTCTAGACATTGGATTGGAGGGTATGAGTTGATATATCGACGTTATTAAAAATATGATTAATGTACTTATATATTTTATTGATAATAAATATGTAATCAATTTAAAAAAAATTTACTTTATACTCCAAAATTTTGTATTCATAAAAAATGTGTTTTATTCAATATTTTTTGTGGAGATTGTAATGATTTTGTATAACATTTAAAGTTATTAATTTTTAAATTTAATATCATTTTTTTAAATAATAATGTCAAAATTAACATTGGGTAACATTCATATTTTTTTGAAATTAATGATTTTAACAGAAGTAGTGAAAAATCCCTATTTTTACAATAGACATGCTTATTGAATGAACGACCCATTTTCACTTATTGATGGGTCAAGGTTCTGATGTTATGCTAATGTGTATAGTAGCTCTCAGTTCTAATCCTCGACAATGATACTTTTTAATAGTCGATTGTATTCAGTTATGGGTTTTTTTGTAGAGTGTATGAAATAATTTATGGATTATGATTGATTAATATTTATTTAAAAATATGACAAATATTGGTGTGATTTCATTGATAGGTAGTAATGCTTGTGATATCGTTGATCCTTGCTATGTATTTCATTAATTTAACACCCATGTCACAAGATGACATTGATTGAATTTACTATGTGTTATAGATTTAATCCAAAACATAACATAACTAGGATATTAATCTCAACAAGTACATGATTGTTGTATTGTATTTATGTTTCCATTAATTCATGGATTCTATAGGATAATCAAAATTTGTCATTAATCCAGAACATGTTAAGTCCAACATGCATAATGTAAACTCAAAGAATATTCATCAAGAAAAATCTGTCAATCACTCAACATCCCTAAATTATAAATCACCTAAATGATAGATTTACTCATTCATTGAAATGGTTAGTAATCTTGTTATAATGATTATTATGATAAATTAGGAAAATAATAAACACAAAGGGATAAAATAAAAGAGGTTCCTCGAACACACACACAAATGACAATGATAATTAAAAATGAATTTTAAATTGAATGAAAAAGAAAAAGAAGGGAAAAGGATTCAAATATATTAAAACTATTTTATGAACATCAATATTAAACTACAGATGGTGGATGAAAATAAGATATGTTGAAGAAGGAACATTCATTAAAACAACATTAAAAAAATATATAAAGAAGATTACAGTAATGATGATCCCAAAAGTAAAAGGAAACAAAGAGAGAAGGGTGGGTATCTCATATGATTACATTAGTACGGTAGGTCCTCTGAAGCCCTTTACATGGATTTGGTCATGCAAATATGTTCTATTCTCCTTCAAAATGCCAAACCCTTTGAAATAGTGGGGGGGGGGATTTATTTATTCCCCAAGTATGTGGATTATTTGCATTCCAAATCAGCACCTTCACATGCATGTTCAATTTGGATATTCAGATAACCAAATATTGAGATAGAATTTTCATCAATGTTTTATATAATAATGTTGGTTGAATTATCTCAAAATATGGAGTAATTTGGACATATATATCCAATGATATGGCTGTTTGATAAACCAAAGATAAACTATCCATTTCTATCAATACTTTGAAGAAGGCGGAAATATGAATTGATTTATCAAAAGGTATATGCCTTCATATTCAATCATTTTTTCAAAAATGTTGGAAACCTATATCTATTCTTTCATAATGAATCATCCATGGTTTATTTGATGATTAAATCATGAGATATGTCATAAATAGTGTCTGTATATTAATTTATGGCCAGAATGGTGGGTCGGACTTCAATACATCAGTTGGGACCATTGTATTTGGAATTCGGCATTTAAAATGTTATCCAAGATGGATTGAATTGTTCCTCGACAATTGGAGGAATATTAATGTATTTTTATTTCTAGAGTGAGACCAGTAATTGTATCATCATTGATTGGATAGTTTCTTCCCATATTATTTGGGCCTTTGTGTGTGGACAATATGACCCTCCAAATTGACGATTTGGACAAAATCAAGACTCGAAAACAGGGTAGAAAAACACACATTTTGGAAGGATGTCCATAAGTAGACATGTCATGAATGCTAATGTTGTTCCTCATGGTTGGGGAATATAAACTTCCAAATAAAACAGTGATCATTAAAAATTAATTGGTAATGAGAGTATATTATTTATCAAAATATATGATAAAAACACAAAATTTTTTAGGTGAAACCAGGTCTTTTGACTCCCAAAAATGGATGAAAAATATTTCAAAATTGAAGGTGATTATTTTGGACTATTTTTTTCCATATTTTATAAATGATTTTATTTTGATTTTACGTTTTCTAATTTTATTTAGTTTTTTATGAATACACACCAATAGATAAAGTGAATGAGTAAATAAAAGTGATTCATAAATAATGAGATAAATAATGAAATAGAGTAGAATAAGAATAAAGTGTTAGAGAGTGAAATAGATATAGAGAGTTAAATAGAAACAGGTGCCCCTTGTATGGATTTGGTGGGTCACTGTCTGCATTCGGTTGTAGGTCTACTGTGGATCTGATGGATGTTGATGTTGTTCCAGGATTGTGTGTCATCTCCTGGTGACGCTTTAATTGATTTCCATTAAGTATATATTTCTATTATTAAGAGGAGTCTTGGACTTTCACTACACCAATTGGGTAATCATGAGAAACAATAAAAGGATCTTTCCAATGAGAAATAAGATTTTCTAGGTGAAGAAGAAATCGAGATTTTAATAGTGATACCATTTCATCTTCATGAAATAACATTATCAGGATGTTTTTATCATGTTTCAACTTAGTCTTTTCTTTTTACAGACTAGAATTATCATAGGAATCATGTCTACGCACATCCAGTTCTGCCAATTTCAAAAAAAATCACCAGATTTTTCACAAACACAATTATAGGATTTCACATCCCAAAATGACTTTTGTTGTATTTCAGCTAGTATATGACATTCTTTACAAAAAAACTATCATAATAGGAGACATTCTGATGGGTGTTTTATAGGAAGATCTATAGGCCCAATATGCTTTACCATGTATTTTAGGACAATCTTTTCTAGTGGGTTTTACAAATCTCTCAGGATCTTTTTCACATCTCTATTTGAAGGTTAAGCCATGCCATTTGTTTTGGGCTGATATGAAGTTGATGTTTTATGTACAACACCATTATTTTTCAAAAGATATTCATTGGTTCTATTACAATAAATGGGTTCCTAAGTCACTAATCAAGGTAGGTGGTGTACCAAATCAGTGGAAAATGTGTGTATTTAGGAACTCAAAAACAGTATGTAAATCATCATTTCTAGTGGGTTTTTCCTCAACCCACCTCGAATCATAATAAACCATAAGAAGAATGTATTACAATCCATTGGAAGGGGGAATGGTCCCATGAAATCAATTCCCTAAGCGTCTATTTTCTCAAATAAAATTAAAGGATTTTGGGGTACTTCATTACACGTTGAAATTGTTCCAAAATTTTGGAATGTGGGACCTGATTGACAGAAATCGTGTGTTTCCTTGAAGAGTGAAGGCCAGATGAATCTAGAGTCTATGACTATTCAGGACGTCTTTTGTGGTCCAAAGTGGCCACCATGAGGCACTGAGTAAAGATTTTCTAAGATGGAAGAAGGTTCATTTTCATCAACACATCTCTTAATTACCATGTTTTCCCCAGTTTTCCAGAGTTTATTATCATTCCAAACATAGAATTTTTAATAACTTTTCAAAATCATATTTTATTCTTTTGAAATAATTTCAGGAAAACACCAAAAACCAAGTAATTTAAAATTGGGGCATACCATGGTATTATTGGAGCGAGAAATGAAAGGTGTTTAGTTGGAAATTCTAGATCAATTATCTTTGAAAGAGAGGAATCAAAAATTCACCTCATGTGATCATCCACAGGTATTTCTTTTCCTAGTCAATATTTGATTTCAAGGTAAAAATCATAGAGCATTATGAACAATATTATTAACCTATATTTGGAATCACTTTTATTGAGTAAGAATTTTATAGCAGAATGGTCTGTGAAGATAATGATTTTGGAAGATAAGAGATAGGGCCAAAATTTAACTAATGCAGAAACCAATGGTAAATGTTCTTTTGTAGTAATAATGTAGTAAAGATTTTTTTCAAGTATAGTTTTTGAGGCAGAATATATGAAATGAATAATTTTTTCTCTACTTTGTCAATGAACAACCCCAATGGATCTATCAGAAGATTCACATATAAATTCAAAGGGTAAAGACCAATATAGGGGTTGGATTATCGGGGAAGATTCATGAGCAATTTTGAGTTCAATTAACGATCTCTTTCAATACTCATTGAAATAGAAAGTGACATCATATTGGATGAATTGTGTAAGCGGGATGGAAATCATAATAAATATATGGATGAATCACCAATAGAAACTGTCGTGACTAAGGAATGAAGGGATGTCTTGAACAGAAGTGGGTTCAGAAAGTGATTGGATCACTTCAATTTTATTAGGATAAACTTCAATACTATTTTGTGAAACTATATGCCTAGAAAAAATCCAATTTGACACCATGAAGTGACATTTTCCAATATTTAACACAAGGTTACACTAGACACACTTTTGGAGGACTAGAGTGAGTGAAATCAAACAAGATTCAAAAAACTCATCACAAATGGTTAAGTCATCCATGAATTCTTCCATTTAGTATTCCTTAAATTCAGAAAATATACTCATCATACACCTCTGTAATGTTGTAGGAGCATTGAAAAAGACAATATGTATTCCTATATAAGAAAACATTCCAAAGGGGAATTTGAAAGTAGTCTTTTCTTGGCCTTGAAGAGTGATTGGGAATTGGAAGTAGCCGGTGTATCCATTATGAAATAAGTAGTGTGACTTTTCGGCTAATAATTCTAGCATCTGATCAAGGAATATAAGGGGGTAGTGATCTTTTCTAGTTTCAATATTCAATTTCATGTAGTGGATGCACACACACCATTTTTTCTTCACTCGAGTTGTGGCTACCTCACCATATTCATTTGTGAAAATAGTCATGCCACCCTTATTAGGTACAACATGGATTAGACTATCCCATTCACTATTGGAAATTGGGTAGATAAAACCATCTTGAATTATCTTTGTGATCTCTTCTCTAAAAACCTCATTTATAAGTGGATTGATTCTTCTTTGTGGTTGTTTAATTGGTTTGTATGAATCCTCTAGATGGATGTGATGCATGGAAAGAGTAGGGTTGATTCTTGGTATATTCTCTAGGGTCCATCCTATGGCCTTTTTGTTTTCCTCTAACACTTAAAAAAGATTGGACTCCTCAGTTTCAGTAAGTGAAGCATAGATAATGACATGATAAGAGTGATCATGGAAAAGGAATTCATATTTCAGGTGTTCAATAAGAACCTTCAGATCAGTCACATCATTCCATTGTGGGATAGATAACTCAGGAATGGATGAAGGGACTTCTATGGCTTTAGGTTTATTTTCCTTAATACTATCCAAGGTGAAGCAGTAGAGATCAGAGTTGCTGTTGGATTTAAGAGATTTTTCAAGATCTTTTACATTGATGGAGTCAATGGATGAAGGGTCCACATAAACTTCACCATTTATGACACGGTTAATCATGGTTCATATTTTACAAGATCCACTCCCATTATAACATGATGAACATGATAGAATGGGGATCAATTGACTCTTAAAAGTGTCTTTAGATACATGGATTGAGAATGCAGAATGATATTCTGATGGTATTGCATTGCTTGGAAAATGTTGAACTTGAATAGCTGGTCACCAAATTCCATGGATAAGATGCCTGAATGTACATCAATATTGGTTCTCCCTATCATTCGGAATGGTCTTCCAAGACTTAAGGGAGATCGAAAAGATTTTGTCTAACCTTCTAGGTCATGGACAGAGAAATCAGCTTGAGAGATTAGATCCTTAACATGAACAAGGGCATCCTCAATTATACCCTCCAGACTATAAGTTGTTCGATTGGCTAACTAAATGAAAACAACTGTAGGATTTATGTGACCAAGTCCAATGATGGAGAAAATGGATTTGGGAATGACATTAATTAAGGCTCCTATGTCTATGAGTTCATGAATAATGATGGAACTTCCATTTTTTTTGAACCATAATGGTCCCTGGATATTTGCAATTTTTGGGAATAGACTGCTAGGTGGAATCATTTTCAGAGTTCCTAAGATTCCCCTTGTGGGTGAAAAACTCATTAAGAACCATGGCATACTTAGGGATTTGTTTTCTGGCATCTAAGAGATTAATTTTGACATCAACACATCTAAACATGTTAAGCATTTTAGAATCAGGTTCTATTGACTTCATTGGCTATGAAATGACTTGAGGAAAAGGAATTAGGTTCCTAAGTGGAATGGATGGAGGTGATGGAATGTATTCAGAATCTTTTTCATGATTGTTTTTCTTTTCATTTTCTATGTCAACATTTAAAGGTGCGTGGAGGACTTATTTTATGGATTAGCAATTTTCATCCCTAATTTAAGTGCAATTGAACATACATTTACCTTGTGGATGGGTAACGGTTGAGATGGGAGATGGGAATAATTTTACTATTTTTGCTGTCTGAGTTGGGATGAAAGTTGACCAAATTGTGTTTCAATATTTTATATTCTAGAATAGGTGAATGAGGCATTATCCTCCACTGGACATTCGCATGGTTTCTTGGAAGAAGTGGATTTTCTCGAATTTGGAATACCTTGATTTCGATTCATGGGAAAGTGATTGTATTGGTTTGGTAATTGAGAAGGCTCACTATGATAGTGGATTCCTAGAGAATCATGAGGATTATTTCTCCTTTGTATATGAGGAACAAATGGATAAGGTTGTTAGAAGTTACCCACACCATAACCATATTTAAACTGGTTTTGGTATTGAGATGGAAAATGAGGGACAAGGTTTCCATAACACAAGCCATGGTTATAAGAAGAATCGAGGGGCTCAATGTGAGGTTGGTTAGAGGATCTATGGAACAGACCTGATATATGAGGGTTGGTGTTCTCATGAGCATAGGATGAATTTAGATCCATTGGACCAATGGAATTCTATGGATCATCTTGATGTGTGGGTAAGAATTTCTTTTATGAGCTACTAAGTTACAGATTCCACAGTTTTCGACATTTCCACGAAAAATTTATTATGTGGAAGATGAGGTTTTGGATTTGGAATCCCTGTGTTGTTGTCACACAAGACCTGTAAGTTCACTCATCCACTCGGTCATCTTATTCGGCTATATCGATTGATTGTCTTGGAAAATTTTTACTAAATCATTTGGTTGAGTATGGAATTTTTTTTTGTTTTAAGACCTATTACTTATGAGATATCTTGATGCTACATGTGTTTTATCAACAAGGGCACTGTGACTTGCAGCATTAATTAAGGTTCTCTCTATATCCAATAACCCCTTATAGAAGTATTGGATCAAGAGTTGGTCTAGGATATGGTGGTGTGGCAAGGTTACAATAAGATTTTGGAACCTCTCTCAGTACTCATGAGCGGCTCAATTCAAAATTGACAGATACAGATTATTTTCTTTTGGATAGAAGCAGTACGAGAATTTAGAAAAAATATCTCTTAGAAGAGTCGCTTCATATAATTTTTTGTGGTTATGGAACATTGATGGAGGTAGTAATTCCATGAGTTGGAGGAGTTAACTAGTGATAAAGGGAATCCTTGGTGTTTGATTTTTTTATAAAAACCCCCCCTTGGGGCTTCATGATAGAGCACACCACTTAGATCTCTTTAAGGTTGATATGTGGATCCTCACTGGCTATCCTGTGGAAATGAGGGAGAAGATGAATTAAACTCAATTTGAGTTTAATGTAATCCTATATGTTTGGATATTGAATACCAATAGGTAGGTAATTCATATTAAGGGAATCATATTCTTTATGTGTTTGTTCCCTAGGATTGAACATTTATAATTCAACTAGTTGGACAATGACTGGTTCTAGAATTTTTTGATTATCTATTATGTTCCTCATACATTGGCGAAGTGTTCAATCAATTTCAGGGACAAAAAAATTGAAGGAATTGATTGCAAGGCTATGGAGAAATTTGAAAGTGTGGAAGATTGTCGCCTTTCGATAGGTCATGGTTCTAGTTCTATGCTAATGTGTATATAAGAACTCGGTTCAAATCCTCATTGATGATACTTTTTATTTGTAGATTGTTCTTAGCTGATTGCTTCTATTTGGGGTTTTTTTGAGCTTATGAAATTATTCTAGGATTATTTTTGATTAATATTAATTTAATAGTTTGATAAATATTTGGATGAGTTATTCAATAGGTTGTTATGATTTTGATATCCTTTATCCTTGCATTGTATTGCATTAAATTAACACCCATCTCATAAGTTAACATTGATTGGAATTCCAAAGTGCTAAGGATTTAACACAAGCCTTAACATAACTGCGATTCTAATATCAATTATTACTTCATTATTGTAGTGTATTTACGGTTTAAATAATACATGGAATCCATAAATTAATCAAAATATTTCATTAATACGTGACATGTTTAGCCCAACATAAATAATGTTAATTCAGGGAATAATAATCGAGTAAAAGCTCTCAATCACTAAACATCCCTAAATTATAACTCACCCCAATGAGGGACATACTCAGCCGTTGAAATTATTATTAATCTAGTTATAATTATTATGATGATAAATTAAGAAGATAAGAAAAATAAAGGGATAAGAAAAGAGTTGTGTGTCGAACACACACACAAACGATGATGATAATTAAAAACGAACATTAGATTAAATGTGAATGAAAATGAATGGAAGGGGATTCAATTGTATATAAACTATTATATGAACATCAATATTAAACTATAGAAGGTGTATAAGAATAAGAGATATCGAAGAAGAAACATTCCATAAAAAAATTAGAAAAAAAAGACTTACATGATTACAATAAAGAACAACACAAATGTAAAAGGAAACACAGAGAGGATGAAGTGTATCTCAAGTGAAAAAACAAGATAATGGCAGGTCCTCCCAAGACCATGGAAATGATTTGGTTATTACATCATGTTATCCTCACATCTGAAAGTCCAACCGCTTTTGAAGGAGAAGAGTGGGATGCATTTATAGATCATGGAAGTGGACTGTTTGCATTCCCAATCTATAACTCCAGTTTCATCACCAATTTGGCTATTCTGAAAGCCGAATAATGAGATATCCTATTATTCAATGTTGTAGATAATACATAGTTCTGTCAACTCTAAAAATTTGGAGTCATTTTGACTCACTTATACAATGTTATGGTGGTTTTATTAAACAAAGTTAAACTATCCATTACAAAGCATACTTTTTAGAAGGACAAAATGTGAATTTATTTTTTCAATAAAAGGAAGCCTTTAAATATGAACACTTTATTCAACAATGTCGTCCACCTATACATCCAATTTCAAACTGAAAAATATCAGCAGAATTATTGGATTACATCCAAAGATATGTCCTGAATAGTGTCCGGATTTTAATTTTAGGCCAGAATCGTTGGCTGGAAATCAAAACAGCAGTTGGGCCTCATATCATTGATGTTTGGCCTTGAAGCTTTTATCCAAGATGGATTGATTTTTCCCAAAAACATTTGGAGGATAATTAAAGCTTTTTGAATTTTAGAGTGAGGACAGTAATTTTATCTTCATGGATTGTCCAGTTTCATGAAAGATTATTTGGGCTTTTTTTATTGGACAATATAATCCACCAAATTGACAATTTGGCTAAAGGTTCATAGTAATGAATTTTATTAATTTGGTTAAGTAAACCTACAAAAGAATAATCATGCAATTTGGATAAGTGGTTTTATATTTTTTATTAAAACGTTAAACAGAATCAAATATGGATGAATTCAAATAGTGCTAAAAATTATAATTAATATTTAAAAATTAATATTTCACAAAAATTAAATATATTTCATATATGATCATTAAAATGAGTAAATAATATGTTATGAAAATATTTATAAAATAATTTATTCTATATAAAAAAAATATTTTAAATTTATCTTTAAATTTTCAATTTGTTATAAGATCTATTTTATTTATAATTACATATTTAATTTCATTTTATCAATAATTATTTATAATTTTAAAATAATATATTTTAATACATAAACAACCGTTAACTAATTAATATTTTTCCTTGTGCTTGAATCATTAATTTTGAAATTGATTTTTACCACATATAGAGATTGAATCATTAAAACATTCATAGGATATTGGTGAACATGTGGTTCGTGTTTTGTAAATAGTAACATTATTTTTTTCATTTTGAAAAGTAATTATAATATATTTTTATCACATATATTGGTTTGAAATTAGATAAAATATGTTTGAACTATTGGGAAAAGGTTTTTAAATTTTTCTATCACTTGAATAAATCATTTTTATGAGTTTGCATCATCCATTTCTATTTAATTCATTCATTAATTACCACTTGGCAACACATTTCATTAATTATGACCTATATATTATTTATTGAAATTAATAATAGCCAAACATCACTATATTAATATTAATAGATATATTATTTATTATAAGGACAAAACCAACATTCATTAAGTTACAAATTAGTATTTTAAATATTAATTTATCTTATCATTTTAATTTATTTATAATTTCTTTGATCATATACATTCATAAAATTTTGATAAAATAGTAAAAATATTCTTGTGAAAGTAGTGTAAAAATCAATTAAATGTTTATAGAAACACTTAAATTAATTTATATATATTTAATTAATGTAACCCATTAATTTTATAGAAATGTATAAAGTGATGCCCTCATCCTTCATCACTTTCATTTTCCGGGACTCGAAACGGCTCTTGGTTATTTTTATTTATTTATATTTTCATTAAAAACTTGTTATTTTCCTTTATATTAGGTATGTTTGATATATTTATATTCTAATTATTATTCTTTTACGTTGTTTTTGAGGTCCAATTATGTAAATAGTAATAAAAATTGCAGAAGTGATATTTCATAACAAATAATATTTTATTAATTGATTTAATATTCCTAAAAATATATAAATAATTATAGTGAGTGGAATTTTTTTGGGAATAAAATCTATGGTCACATTATTCCTTGTTTTTTCTTTTATGGTGTCATTTCATGCAATAAAAATATATGAAACATTAATATTGTGTTTATTGTTTAAAGGGTTAATAGGGGTTTAAAGCAAACATAAGATTACAAATAAAACTAAAACATGCCCCAGTTTTTATAAATGAAGATTCAAAATATTTCTCATATTATATAAATAATATATCAATATTGATCCATTTCAAAATTATAGATAATTTATATTTAATTAATAATTAATGGTATTTTAAGAATTATCCTCCTCTAATTTATAAAAAGAAACCCCTTATATATTTTCATTACACCAAACTGATAATCATTGATAAACAAAATCCTACCAAATTATAATATTTTTTCCCTATCCACTATTTATAATATTTTTATTCTTAAAATTCCACAAAAATGGTCGTTATGATGGTTTCTAAAAGAAGTATTATTAAAATGTTAATATTATTTATCAACAAATTCAATATTATTTCATAATATAGTTCATGTAACTATATTTAATCCAACATAAAATAATAGTTACTATTTTGGTAGTATAACAATATGATTTTATGATTATGGGAGAACCCAATTCTAGCTCTTTTTCATCTTATTAAAAGAGAAAATTTGTACCCTACAAACTCTCACCTTAACGTCTCCAAATAATGGTGTGTTTTTTTCATTAACACTATATTGGATTATTATAACCATGGATTCAATATTTACCCATAATATTTATAAAATTTTTATTATTCTAGAATTATAATATCATATATACTTACTTATTTTAATTTTTTCTTGAAATTTATAATGTCACTCTTATTTATGTGTGGATAACAACCTCCACAATGTAATGAGATTAATTTTTTATTTAATGTTTACAATATTGGTAATATGATTATATTTAACAAATATATATGAAATACATGATATAATAAATATAATTTATTAATTTTTATTAATTTTTTTACATTACTTTTGATCCATTTTTTAAAAAATGGAAATATTAGTCATGTGTGTGTATAGATAATAGTCTCTATGAATGGTGTTACTCATTTTCCATGGTCTATTTATATTGATGAAGGTGTATATATATAATAAATATATAAGACATTTATATAATCAATAAAATTATTGATATTATTAATCCACAATCTATTTACTATGAACAAAACTATAAACCAAAAACATACATGAAAAATGATGTATTTATCACCAAGAATGGTGATTTAAAAAGTAATTTTATGGAAAGTGGGGATTTAAGGATTTATGTAAATCATATAATGTATGATATATAATTAAGTCTATAAAAAAATATATTTAATTAACCTATATTTATTATAAATAATGTTTTTACATGTTAATGGCATTCATACATGAGGTGAGGGTTATTCATCACACCATATAATATTTGGGATTTATTTTAAGTTATAAACTCATCTAAATTAATGGGGGAATGAAAAATTATTTTATGATATTTTATATCATTAATATCCTTATATTTATGATTTTAAATATTAAATTTTATGTTATTTCAAAAATGAGAGTAAAGAATTGAAAGTTACCAATGTGGTAATGGTTTATTTCACAATCTCATCATTAATCCAGATTTTTTATGTCTAAGTATATAAGTGGTTAATAATTTGATATTTTTATATTAAAAATTATATATTTTCCACCACAATGTATTTTATCAATATAGAAATAATTACATTCATTTCCTTCCAGTATGTACATATGAAATTGAATTATTTTTTTATAGAAAAGAAACAGTCATTTCAATTCGACTGAGAATAATTTCCTTCGATGACCATATATTCATTAACATGTTTTTAAGAGTATTATTAATATTCTACTCTTAATATTTTATCTTATTTTTATCCATGTTTAAAATTATAAAAAAATTTGGGTAAATATTCTTTTTATTTTTTAAAATATATACATTCAGACTTTTTATAATAAATGATAATGAAGTATTCAATTTAAAATTGTTAGCATGAATGGAATTTTCTAGAATCATTATTTCTCATTTATTTTAATATTAATTTATTATTTTTTTGGTTATTTCAATTTAAATTTTTTGGGAAATATCTTAGATATTTATATTTTTTTATATTTATTTACATTTTGAAATATATATATTTTTATGAATATCATTAATTACCTTTTATGGTATTTTTATTCATAAATGAAAAATCCCTTTATATAAATTATAATCTACATGGAGTATGTTGTAGTTACATTATCCTTATACTTTATATATATTTTTTATGATCAGTTTGACTTTGGAAATTTTTGACATTTTGTATCTTAGTTCCCCATATACGAATAGTATTTTATAATTACGGAATACTGGTTATGTTATATTTTTAATTCATATAATTATTGAATTTTAAATATTATATGATGAGTGAATTCTAGATTTATATATAATCTATATTCATTTCATGGTACAATGATAAAAATTTAATTTGATATTTGGATGAGGTCATACACATTTATGTAAGATATATTGTCACATTGTCCTTAGTCAATTTTTATGATTTCATAGCATCAGGCCACAAAGGTATGTTTAATATATATGAAATTATGAAATTCATTCTTATTAAATAATTTATTCATTCTTATTTTGTTACATTAGTAGTTATGATATCCATGGTTACTTTTGAAGGTTATGTTATCAATTATATGGATTTATTTGAACATGATTTAATCGTTTTATTTTACTTCTTTTCACATGTATTTGATTAAATGACATGATTTTTAGTTATTTACGTATAGATATAGATTATTAAGACTTTAATCAATGATATCATTTTTATTCAAGTTTCATTTGTAAACATATTCTCTTGCACCGTTATTATGTTCTGATTCCCCATGATTTTAGGAAGCTAAGAATGTATAATATAAATGGTTATTTTATATAGAATAACTATGTTCTCAAAAAAAACTCTTTTTTATTATTATTATCAAAATAATGTGAAATTTAACTATTTATATAGACTACCAAGATTAAATAAATATTAATTTCTTTAAGACATTATCACTTATAACTGCTGCAATTATAATTATGTAACCATGGGCATCAGGAAAATGGGGTCCCATAATTTAAATAAAATATATTCTAAACAACTGTTGATACATTATCAAGGGAATTTATATACTAAAATACAATTCAATAAATCATTAATAGAATATAAAAATATCTATTATCAGATAATAGTTTAATATTCTTTATATAATATTATTATGTGGTAGGTTTAGAATCTAGGTTATTGTTTTAATGACTAATTTGTATTTCCTTGGGTAATATAACTTCTTAATTAGATATTTTATTAAATTATGATCTTTTTAATGGCCTCTAAATGAATAATTTCTTATTTATAATTTTTTTATTTATTAAAATTTATTATAAATAAAGAAATCTTTAATTATTTCACACTCCAATTTTATAATCCTTGTAATTGTTTACTCATTCAATATATGTTTCTATGAGGCATATTCCATATTGACTACTTGATTTCCATAAATTTTTTTATATAATTGACAATTTATATTTCATTTTCTAATAAATTTATAATAATGTTTTTTATAATTTCATTGGAGGTTATTTCTTTCATTGGGGTTGTTATTCAATATTTACGAGTGCAGTAATGGTTTATTTCAAAATCATAATAATATTTAAGTTTATTTATGTTTTTTTCATGGGAGGAATTATATTATATTTATATCATAAATAAAAAATATTTTATTCTAATTTTGGTTACATTTAGGGTTCTCAAGTATAAGATAAATTTTTACATTATTTGGAACTGAAAAATGGACATACAGATGTGTTTAAGGATACCAAAATTTCTAATTCAATTCATTCTGGATGATTTTTTGTATAATTATATATATTATATAAAATATTAACCCTAATGATTTTAATATTCTCAATTTATTTATTAGTTTCCATTTTAACTATTTTTAACATTCAATTTCATAAAAGAAACGATATTGTCTTTTATAAATAATGAAATTTTTACCAAATGTATTAACTGAATTATTCCTTTCACATTAACTCCATGAATGGATTTTCCCTCTACATGACTATTCATTTACATGATGAATCACATGTTTCCATGGTTATATTCAATGGATAAATTTTTACTAACATTTTTATGACATTTATATTTAATAATTTGATTTAAGTAAATGGTATTTTCACCATAAAATATTGAAGACATAATTAAAAATCACTCTAATATAGGCTCAATATAATGCCCAATAAATTTTGGGACATTAAATTTGTCTTGAATATGAATGTATTTATTCAATAATTTATCTCGAGAAATGTGACATTAAATATGATTCTACAAATTATATTATCATAATGTAATAAATTTCATGGGGTGTGAGGTTAATTGATTCTATTTATATATGCTTGATTATTGGAGGAACCTATTATGTTTCCGAAGGATTTATATAATTCTACAACACCCACCCACATTTCAATATGTCCCACCATATACACAATGGGATGGAAAAAAACAAAGGGGTTCAACCTATGCACACAACCTAGTTTGTTTCCCAGGACCAGCTAGTTGGTGGTTCCCCCCACTAACTAGTGGTACCCTCTATCTATATGGTGGTTGTTTGGGAGTTTTTCATTAATTTAGTATGTTTTAATCTTTTTTTGGTTTGGAATATCTTGGTTTCTAGGGATTTTCAGGGGTTCAGTATTGTTTATCCATGGTAAAAATCCATCTCCATTGCCTTTAATTTTTATCTACATGAGTAAGGATAATATTGGGCAAGTCTTATTGTGTATTTTATGTAACACAATCAACTTCAAATTGGTTTTTGTTCCTTATAATTCCTTATAATATACTATGATATTGTTTTGGTTTTTAATGTCATTTCTATAGTGGAATTGTGTAATCAGAAGATATGGATTGGTCTTCTACATTTCGTTCATAGAGGTCCTCATCATTCTAAATTAATAGGCCATCCGCCTATTTTTCAATGAAGGTAAGCTAATTCACTATTTATAATTATGTTTTTAAGAAATTTTATAAAATTGAAAAATATGTGGAGGTGAATGATACATGTTTTGAATTGGTTTTTTCAATTTGTTAAACTTCATATATTCTATATGTGGTTGGACATGCGTTAAATGTTATTGTGATGGTCTATGAGTTTTCCAACAACTATGAAATTTTAGTATACTTATGTTAACTATTTATAATTATTCCTAAATCATTAATGATAATTTCTAGATTGATATATGTTATTTAGGTAGTAGGAGTCGTTTATATATCATATATGATGTTCAATAGAGGGCTATTAGGGGTTAAAACCATTTTCGAGAATAGTATCCCTGTTAATATAATTACTTATGTATTTATATACATGGTCATATATTACTACATTTTTTAATGATTTTAAAAATAGTTTTAAAGAGTCCCAATATCCCTCCATTGATTATAGAGGATTATTTTATGCCTAAAATGTATATAATTATTGAACGTGATAACTTGGTAGTTTTTGGATTTCATGATGACCTTTTTAAAAATGGGAGAGTGTATTGATTGAGATGGTGTTATCCCATTTTATGTTCTCAGTGCATATGTTGAGATACAGATAAACTATGGAAGGATCCCTTGATCTAGTTGGATGGAATGATATGTGTGGGTCTTGATGAAACTCAGTGGGACTACTATATCTCCCACTAGTGATGAGAACTATGTCATGAGTTTTGGAGTTGGGTATTTATGTATGGGGTGAATATAGTATGTCCTTTTGGGATTTTCATTGATTGATATAGGGGTTTAATATAGGAGTTTTGATTAATACTCTTTAGGATATTCAATATGATATTCATGTTTTGTAACCATGATATATACAAGAATTGGAAAAAATATTCCAAGGGGTATTTTCTCCTGAGGTAGACCCTCTTATTAGGCTAGAGTCCGATGAAACCTAATGACTTCTTGTAGTCCTTCACAAGTAGGACCTATTGCGGTGAAGGATTTTATCATGGTTGGATAAGGCATAGTGTCCTGTTTTTTGTATATCTTTTACAATATTATATAATCTACGGGAGCTGGGTATGAGAAGGTATGAGTTATGTCAATATGGGATGAGTTTTGAAGATCCATTAGATTCAATAATTATTGGGATGAGATGTTATTTTGAAGAAAGTCTATGACTATTTTACTATAACTAATGGTAGGATAGACATGGGATAGTCCTTGATGAGATGATTTAAAATACATGTTGATGGGTTGCTCCCATATGAGGTATTACACGAACGACCTCTCCAAGAGGAGGGTTTGTATGGTGTGGTGAGGTTACCTCACTAGAGTCAACAATGACGACTCGGTGTGATTTATGACCATTCCATATAGGAATCATTATGTAGATTATCATTTAATATTGAATTTAGTACCAGTTCTTGTGATTCTAATTCATTTATAAGGAATTTTTTTGATTACCTCGTCAATGTATCAATTATGGCCTTTAGTGATAGACCATCCTGTATCTATAGGAATGGGTCAGAGGATGAATGTTCAATAATGATGGATAATTGGGTAAAAACCATTGAAATACATGTGTTGGATTTTTTTTTCATGATTACAATATCATTATTGTATCATTAGTATTAGGTACACCATGTTACATGGGTCATAGTATGACATTAGAACAATAAACCACTATTAACAAATAAAAAATGGGTCATGACGTTCGTGTTATGACCGTGCATGATATCTTTGTTTGTCTGGTCAATGTTATAGACACCACATAACCATGAGGATTTGGGTTTGATAAGGTAATTGTTATAATTGAATGATTACACTGGTTTATTTTGACACTGTGTTATTGTAGGTATGGTCATTTTCATGGTTCCCTAGTGACAATATTATTACCAAACACGGTTATATACCACAGTTGGTATAATGGAGTCCTCCTTTAGAAACGATGACTTGATTATCTTATTAATTATATATATGTTCATCATAAAAATTGTTTAATATTAATATTTATTCATGGGTTTATTCGTGATATCCTATGGATTATTATTCTCACAACATCCATGTGCATCTTAGATAAGATACAAATCATGTGTTTTCCTATTAGGGAACAACATGGGACTGGTAGTGGATCATACTAGTGTATCACATGGGTGTGAGGACATTAGTAATTTTCCCTTAGATAGATTTAGAAATAGTGTAAATGTCTTATGTTTTTTCATTTTTTGGAATTTTCTTAGTGGGAGTTCATTATAAGGATATTTTGTATGAATACATCATATATGATATACATGTGTCTATTTATTGAGTATGAAATGACTGATAGTTATTATTTATTATTATTATTAGTAATTATCTTTGTTCTTTATAATCTAATATTTTGGAATAGTCTCCATATATATATATAAATATATTATTCTGTTACCGTTCGACAATATCCATTTGATTATAGGGAGGAGCGCTTGAGACTATGTGTTTCTCCATCTTGTATGGATTCTGGGATAAGGAATTACAAACATCTATCAGAGTGGTTTTTTATTATAACTTGGGAATAAGATTTATAGGTGGTATAGATATTTGTTGGATCCTTTGATGGATAAAAATATGTGCATCAAGAATCCATCTTTGAGGATAAATTTATGGTCACCAGGGTGTTGAGATTTATATTATTGGTTTTTTTATATTTTATGGTTATTTTATTTCACCTTTTATGATATACATGTGTTTTCAGGATTATAATTTATAATGGATGGATCTTGAACAATTCGTAATAGGTTTATAACATGCATCAAAGAAGAATGGTATGATTCGCCTTACATATGTGTTCTTAATTTTCAATGTTTACTCATGAGAGAATAAATATTTTTAATGTGAAAACAAAAACAAATATAAATATTTTCCATATGACATCATGGTGGAATTATATAAATATTTAGTTCAAGTATTTTATTATGATGGATGGTTACATAAATCTAATGGAGGATGGTTCCCCCATTATTGAAATGAAGTCACTTCAATGTGTAATGTGTGGATACTCTATGTGAGTTTGATAAGAATTATAAAAACATGATGATGGTTCAATTGTGGAGGGATACCAGAGTGTTAGTTGGAGCATAGGCACTGGTTTTTGAGTGATTTTAAAACATTATTGGTTTTTGATTAAAGGCATGATATATATACATAGGTATTCTAGTTGATAGAAAATTTGTCAATTAAGGTATAATTTTTGGCATCGAAGTGTAGGACTTTCTGATTTCTAAGACTATTGGTTTTGGATATATATTCAGTGATCATAGTTGGAGTGTGTGTGGATGATATTTGTTTCTTAGTTTATTCCTATAAGTAGGGTGGTAGGGTGGTTAGCCTTACTAAATGAGATGGCATGTGTAGTTTGATGAAACTGACATATATGTGGGAATTATTTTTTTGAATGAGTGACATGATCCTAAAATATATGGGATGATACTCAAGGGAATATGAGTCAATTATTTATTATGGGTTACATGAGATAATGATTTTATTCAAACTAGAAAGTCCTGTGTAGAATGTATTAATGAAAATGTGAGATGGATATTGATGAATCAGATAGAAAGCGGGGAAATGTGAGCATTGGGAAGTGTTGATGGGAAAATATGATTTTTATGAAGATGGTGGGAGTTGGGTATGATTGATGCCTAGGTTTTTGGAGGCTCAATGAAATCGATGGTGTATACATCCATTTTTATTTTTTTGCTTGTAAATTAACATGATCGGGCTGTCGAAAGTGGAATTTTTTGTGTTTCAGTTATGGATAACACTCATAGTGAGGTGACTGTTATGATCGATGAAATACAAGTGAAAATATTTTCCATGTTTTTTCAATGATAAATTAGAGAGATTTTTTAGTGTAAAGAGATGATATTGGGGAAAATTAAATTTTTTTCAGTACGTTTTACCAGATCATGTTACATAAAAATGATTTATGGGTAGTATGTTCATATCATGAGAATAGAAACATGCAAATTTGATGGGACTCATCGAGGGAAATGATCACGGTGTAGTAAAAGGTAATTCGTATATGTGGAGTTCCCTATTATACAATCAGAGGATGTGACCCTTATTTTGGATGATCTTTATATTTTTTGAGAATGACCTTTCACGTTATTTTGTAAATAGAAACAGTTGATGCTTGGAGGTAGTGGTCATGTTTTTCAGTTTTCCCTATCTAAAAATTATAATTTAGATGGACGGATCATGGGTTGTGGTGTTTGTATGGATTGTTAGTTGTTTAATTAAAATGATATTTGTATTGAGATGTGTATATTATCAGTCATGCATGATATCCCTCATGTCGAAATTGTTAGGGTAAGGAGACCATTTTTTGGATGGTCAATATGGGTCTAGGTTAATGGTGCATGGGATGATCCAATGTAATATGGTTCAATAAAAAAACCCAGGCTTTGAAAATTTATGTAGTTTCGGTTGGTTTTAAAGCATTATGATCATTCTTAGGACGGGTCTATTTTGGTTTTAGTTAGGTCTATATTGGAGGTGTGATGGTGGTTTTGGTGATATTAGGATTTGTGGAGTGGTTCGTTTATTATTGAAAAATGTAATTAAACTATGTTTTAGGTTTTCAATTGTATTTGGTGCCTACAAAACATTAATTTCCCTCTGGGTTTTAAGGTGTCTATATTAATATTTTGGTAGAATGTTATTGGATGCATTAGAGTGTCCAAATAATGTAATATTGAGGGTATGACTGATTTTTTTATGTGGAATTAGATTTTGTGATGTTTGAAATGAGAATTGTACATTTAATCAAATAAAAAGGTTGTGGTCAAAGGATTTATCATATACTTTTAGATGAATCATATTTATCCAGGAATGGTATTGGTGTTTCATAACAAAATACTTATTGGAATTGAGGTAAAGAATATAGACGACAGATGGATAGTTAACAGGTGAGATAGTTTAGAGGATCTAGTTTGTGGTTTACCATAGAATCTAAAGGATTATAAGCTTTACGGGTTGGATATTCAAATTCCATTCGATAATGGTTCATTATTTTCTACAAATAATTAATGTTTTCAATTTGGTGGATATTTAATTTAGATTATATTGTTTAAAATGATTTTCCATGATTTTGAGAACCCTTAAATAATAATTTTAGGTGGGTTTTTCAGATCAAGTGATTAGCTGGATGTTCTAACCACCGATTGAAGAATACATATGGTGGAAATATTAATACATAAATTCTATTTCACTCCCTAACATGCTGATGTACTAGAAAAAACATAAGTTTCTTCCTTGGATCATAATCTAGCCCTTGGATATACCTACTAGCCTATGGAAACCCCACTCTAGTTTGTAGTTTACATTGTGTGTTGTTTTGATTTAGTGAATTTTCAACATCTTTTGATTAAGGATCTCAGAGGTTCTTTGTGGTTTGGGGGATAAAAAATAACTATTCATAATAGAATACAACATACTTACAACTCCTTCAATCGAAAATGAGGTAGTATAATCTTATTTGTGTTGTAATTAATATATAATGCAAGATCAATCAGCTTTCTTGGATTTTTCTCCAAGAATTCACTTCCCTCAAGTTTTCTCTAATTTTATTTATATTAATTCTATCGATTAAACATGGGTGTGTTTAAATAAACTATGACAGATTCATATTTCATATTCATTTCATTCATAATTTCAGAAGATGATATCTTTTCCCCATATATCATTATTTTAGTTATTTTAATCCACTACACTAATTTTATTTATGGATTTTATTTATTTTTTTAAATGTTTATAATTGCGTTATTAATGGTATGTATTACATGTGGGTTCTTGTTAAAGGTGTTTAAAACACCTTTTATATATTTTTTATCATTGGTTCAATGAGATGGTGATTCCAAATGGGTTATTGTCTCATGTTATGTCTACATTTGGGTATTATGATATAAGTATTGTAATATCCCAACCATTGATGATATGTATTGTACTCAATTTTTTATTTTACCCATTTGTTATAATATTTTGGTTTGTCATTTCCTAGTGATTATTTTATGTGAAATAATAAAATTTTGGAATAACACAATGTTTTTAATACTTGGAAAATGTTAGGGTAAACCGTGTTCTTTTCCTAGAAGATGGTGCACCCCATTTTGATTTAATAGATTGGGGTACATGGTTTGTCCAAAATGTGTAGCCACACCACCCCCCCCCCCATGATTTCATTCTAAATATATGGGATACTCACACTACAGGGTTATTCTAACCATATTACCCAACCATGCAATGGGTGGATTGAGACAATATGAACTTTATGGTCAGTGCATTGTTTTCCCAACCATAATGCTTAACAACGTTGTGTAATGTTCTCGGTAGCAAATTCATGGATCTAATGTTAATTAAAGTTTTATAGACTAATTTTTCTCTATTTATTTATATTTTTGAAATACTTTTTATTCAAATTATATTGATTAAATTACATTTGATATGGGATTAATTTTTATTCAATTGAATGCTCATTGTAGATCCATATTCTTCATTAAATATCTATTCTTGGTTTGTATGTCCTTAATATTGTGTTCCTCTCTTTTCTGTAACCATCAATATGTTCCACAATGGGTAGATACATGTTATTTCAGATGTAATTTTATATTAAATTGTACTATCTATTTGAGGTAAAGGAGATAGGAGACCATATTTTGTAGATCATTGTTTCAATCATACTTTTCAAAAAACCTTTTTATTTCATTTACTTCACATCCAATTAAGTGATTTGGTTGGGAGAGGGTTGTTAATGATCTTTATGTGGTATATATACATGATAATTCCGATATTATTTATCACAATCTTGTATTATTAGTATGATTATTTCATTTCCATTTCTTGTAATTATTTTTAAATAATATAAGTGAACTGAATCCCAAGAATTTGAGAGACCATTCACAAATCCCAATGGATCCGTTAGGGATTATGACACTAGAAATGAAGGAAACCCCTGGTCTATTTCAATTATATTTATATTATAATTCGATATTAAAAAAAATAAAATTCCGGTATTGTGAAAATAATGAACTTTTCAAAAAAATTGGCAAGATAACTTGTATAAATATTATTTAGATTAACATTGAATGGTTAAAGAGTTATGAAATTAGTCAAGGTATTAATGTTAAATTACTAAACTATAAAAATTATGTTTATATTATTAATTTTTAAATTAAATGGAAAAAATTATTGATAATGGTTGATAAATGGGATATTAAAATTGAACCATGATATGTTTTTGAGAATAGTGTAGAGTGGGTTTTAGACTGATTCTCTTCATCAATGGCTGTCCTGAATGACACATTAGGACCCTAATGAATTCATGTGAATTGGTGAGAGACTAATGATATATGTTCCAATTATTCTTATCATAGAGTGAGGAATTATATAACAGTGATATTGGTGTTTTACATATTCTCAATATACCTTAAATAATGAATTCAGACTGATGCTCCTTGTATATATGATAATGGTACTTATAATGATGCTCCAGTGTACTGAAATGAAATTTAAATTCATTTATGTAAAGGATTTCCAGGAAAAAAAATAAATTCTAAAATTAATGAGGTGAATGTTATAGAATCTATCATAGTCTGATGTTGGTAGGGTTAGTTTGTTTGTTACCATGACCCTAATGACCAATGTGGTTGACTAAAAAATAATAAATGTTAAACTTGTTTACATTTATCATTTTTCATTTTCATTATTGAACAATATAAACTATTATATAATGGATATTCCATTATATTCCATTTTTGATGGGCTAAATGTTACACTAACCCCTTATTGGGGCCTCTGATTAGAACATGAGAAGACATCATGTTCGCAGGATATGATAAGTAAAAGAGCCCTGTATTATGTGGATGAGTTGGGATTCATTATGGATAATGGATAAGGGAACTATATGTGATTTTGGTATGTTTTTGTTGTCATTATTTTACCTTAATTTTGGTTCCCACTCAGCACTATCCACTTATATGGCGTCAACATTCACTTCATTAGTTTTGGTTATTTTCCATATTTGGGATTATCATGTGATGATGGTAGTTTTATGATTATAAATTATATTGTTTCCCATTTTTATATTTTATTTGTTGTAGATGACTTTGATAAAGATGGTATAGTCTATCCAAGTGTCATTTTTCCCCCACTGGTAGTCGGAAGGTTTTGGAATATAGGGAAGCATGCATGTGGTCATGTAATGAACCAGATCATGGAAATAGTGTTTAGGGCTTGGGACAAGAAATTAAAAAGTGGTATCAAATTAGTTTTTATTTTTATTATTTTTCAATATGGTAATGGTAGATAGAAGAATAAAATGAACCAAGTCTTGGTCATGTGCTCTTTCATGGGAGTATCTAAATAGTTTGTGGGGGAAATCCCATATAATAAGGGTTGGGATTGTTGATTTTGTAGTTTGGTAATATTATTTAATGGTACTTCACAATGGGGGATACATTTTTTTTATTTTTTTTATTTTTGTTAATTTTTCCTCATCACTCAGTATGAATTTTTTTTATTTCAGTATGTATGAATAATTATTGATCCCAGAAATTTAAGTGGCATCTTTCATTTTAGGAATTCATAGAAAATAATATTACAAGTGAATTGTGAAAAAATAAATTACTTTATACACCTTAGTAATTTAAAGTTAATGGTGACTAGTAATGATATAATAATTGTTAAAAAATATAAAATGAAGTAATTTTAAATGTTTAGAAATGTGCTTCTAATGAGATAATTATAATTATGAAATAAATTCACATATGTTCATCATCTTTTGTAATAGGGATGGTTGATTTTTTTGTAGTGTTACGGTTTGGACAATAGGGTAGTGTAAGTGGAGTTATTTTTTATGGATTTCTGTGAATATGTATTTTTTAATGTGTAAATAATGTATTATGGTACCTATGATGTGTTTATGGAACTATCTTTTGATTCCTCTAATAAAAAAACGTTGGTTAGGAGTGAGAAGTAAATTGATCGGAATACGTCATTTTTAGTTGGGACCAAGGACCAGATAGTTATGGGTTAGGGGAAGAAATTTTTTTTTTAAAAAATAACACTTATTAAGAGTATCATGGAATAATACCTTGGGTGAGATATATGAAATATTTATCATATGACATTAGTGTTCTAGATACACCATCCTCTGGAATTCACTAGAGAGGGTGGGCATGAGGTAGGTGAGTGCATTGATTGGGTCTTCCTAGACAATCCTAGATCATTTATAGACTCCTTTGGAGAAACTATTTTAATTAGTAACCAATGAGTTATGATGTCTAGTGAAATACTACAGTTATAATCATGATCAGGTTGAGTGGTTTTAGGGAATTGTATATAAGGAATACAAAGATATGTTACTTGAATAATATTACCCAGATATTCTAAGACAATAGTAAGAATTATTGTATATGAATAAGTCTTATGGAATAATGATAGTGATGAAATAGGTTGGTCACCTCACCAACATTCAAATGAATTTTACAAACCAAGTAGAATATGATTTACATATGGAGTCACATTTTCAGGATATAAATAAATTGTAACATTATATCGCAGTTGAATATCATCTGATGGAAGAAGTTTTCAAATGTAGTTAATTTAGAACAAATTGTTTTAGGGCAAATAGAAGGATGATTCCATTTATGGTTAGGTGGATTCAATTGTATTTCCAGGTTGTAATTTTTTCAAAGGTAGAAAAAATTATTATTAGAAAATTCTAAAATTAGTTAAAATGATAGTATTTATATGGAAGGATTAGTTTCAAAGTGATGTAATAATGATTTATACATATGTGTGTTAATCCACGTCACATTAATAGTCAGTGTTCCTGACAAACAGTAGATTTCTAATGATGTTGTGGAATGGGAAACAAATGAATCTACTTTATAAACCCCAAGTATATGTGTATTGGAAAGTGATAGGTCGAAATGTATTACTAGAATGGGTATTATACCCCATTATAAATTGGAAGTTATATTTCTATTGGCCATCAAAGTTGGGATGGAGGATATGGTCTATCTAGGAATGAGTGATCGTATTAATACATAATTATAGTGTAGGGGGGTTATACAAGACAAAATGGAAGGACATTTTGTTTTCATGATGTTCAGCATAGACATGATGACAATGGTGATTGTCAATCGACATCCAGAGGTAAAATTCCTATAGAATATCTCATTTAAATAACTCTATTTAATACAGGACCCCCACAATATTTTATATCTTCTTAGATTTTGAATAATTTGGGATTTATTACTGAGTTTGTGCATGGAGTTATGACAATCGATACCCCTTGGGTGTATAGTCGATCAAAAATGTCTATTAGAATGGGTGTACCCTTGAGTTTGTTGAGTATGATTTCATTTCAGTTATGTTCATACTTGGGTAGTTAGGTTTTTATATTATTATTTTTATAGATAGGATAGTTTCATACATTTCCCACATCGATTAATACAACAAAAAAATAACCATTACATCCCATTAGGGTGAAATATATGTTCATTATGGATAATGGGATATCCATGAAGGCGGTTTTAGGGTAGATCATTATCAACTTGGGTATCTCACCACAATAGTTTCAAATTTTTGTTGGATTATAGTGGTGTACAGGAGAGTCTTTGACAACCAATAGTGGTTCAGTTCTAGAGCATGTTTCTTAATGAGTCCATAGGGCTACCACTTGAGATAGATTCAAAATTTCCGATTGATATAATCTATGCAGTTGAAATAATTTACATTCCACCGAACATAATGTCACTAAAAAATATTGATAGCTTAAAAATATGATTTAAAAAATAATGGATAATGGATTTAATTTTCTATGTAGTTCTACATGAGTTTCTCACGTTATGTTTTCCAATAAAGATAATGGGACATTTTTCTATATGTTGATTAATGAATGTAGAATATTATGATTGATAAGAACTGGTATCCTCTCCAATTTATGGATGATCTCTTGGACCAGTTTAGAGGTGCTTTCATATTCTCCATGTTTTATATGTGGTCAGGATATAATCATTTGAGTTATAGAACATATAATTTACCGTATAATACAATTTGAAGAAAGTATGACCTATATGATTTCACCAAGATAAAATTTAGATATAATAACACTCTATCTATGTTTATGTCCATGTTGATATGAATCATTCACCCAAACATGGATAGTTTTTACTTGCTTTATTGGATAATATATTTATGTACTCCAAGACTCATGATAACCATGACAAACATAATAAAAATATTCTTTGTACAAAAATAGAGAATCGACATTGTTTTCAGATATATGAGTGTAGTCTCTAGATAAACATGTTATATTTTAAGGGTCATATCTTCATAGAGGATGGGTTTCCGGTGGACTATGAAAATGTAAAAGCATTTTTTTCTTAGGGTTAATACAAAAAATGGATATTCAATGATTTTTGGGTTTATTAGGATATTATTTGATATTTATAATGTAATTTCCCCATTGTAAGAACTGCAATCATTTTTGAAAAATAAGGTTTTCATGAATTAATGGGCTAGAATATAAGATAATTCCATTTATCAGTTGTTGAAGCATTTACTACAAAACTGATTTTGGTCCTACCAATGTGGGGTGAGTACTATACACTGTTTTGTGATGTGTCTATAATTGGACTTGTCATAGTGAAAAATTAGATAAATTTATTCATATCTTATGGATCTGGATAGTTGAGTGCACATGAATTTAATTACCCTTCACATGATCATGATTAACAAGAATGGATTATGCCTTAAATTATTGGATTCTTTTTCAATTGGAAGAATGGTATATTATGTATAACAGTCATAAGATTACAATGAATATATTTTCACATTTAGATTTAAATCTACAGTAATGGATATGGGTAATGTACATCAAAAATTTTTAATTTTAGATAGCCTTTACACCATATGTTTGAAACAATGTTTCTAAAACATTAAGCTCAGAGACACAAAAACATACAGTTCCAGAGTCAAACCCTGAGAAGAATATGATGGATTTTTCACTAATATTTATATAGATGATTAATAATGTTATGTGTTTAAGAACCATGTATCCTTATTAGTTCAAATCATACATATTATATGGTTAAATTATAATAATTATGATTATTTATAGTTTTTATCCTTCATTAAATTCCAATAACGTGGGTAGTCACCATTATTCTTTTTTCTCAATGATGATGAGATAATATATTTTTGTGGTTGTTTTATGTTTCCCACTTGAATGTGTTAGAAAATGATTCTGGATTTCCATGAATTTAAGCAGTATGTGCCATCAGTTCTGACAAAAAATATACCATGAACATCATAGTTAATATTGGTTTCCTCTAAGGGATAATGGTATTTGCTGGTTTTGTGAAATTATGCAACACAAATTTCCAGATATAGGATGGGTATCAGTGATATGGTGGTTAGTTATGGACATTTTCTTTTGTGGGGATAAATTTTGTTTATGTTACCATGGATTTATTGTTAGGTCTCATGAGGTATACTCATCATATTGATGAGACCTGGAATTTGTGGAAATGATGGAATAAGTTTCACATTTCTCAACAATTTGGGAGGTATTCATGGTAGATCAGTTGGGTGATATATATGGTAAGAATAGTGAATTTTGAAGGGGTACCAGGATGTATAATTACATATAATGTTCTATATTTCACATTAGTATCCCTGAAAGGATTCATAAAGGAAATATTTATCCATGGGTTTCTAAGTATAGCTTTTCACCCACATAGAAATGGGAAATCAATGCATATTATTCATGTGTTGGAGAACTAGTTGTGAGAATGCATACAAGAATTTAGTGGATCCATGTATAATAACATAGTATGGGGTGAGTCCACCAATAAACATTGGGGTCATGTGACTATTCATATGTCACCATATGAGGCTTAGAGTGGTAATAAATGAAAATAACCATAATGTTGGATAGATTTCAGTGAGACAGAAATGTTTCAATCGAGATTAATGAAAAAGTTGTCAGAATATGATTAGATGATTCATAAGAATATAGACACAACATGGAGATGATATAATTCATAGTCTAATAAAAAACATTAACCTCACGAGTTTATGTTGGGTGATCTTGTGTTCCCTCATGTGTTTCTATGATCTGGTCACCATCACATTAAGTTGCATGGCACGTTTTCACCTAGGCGTTTCAGGCAATTTGAGTTTTGGCAGATGATCGTATTGGTGGCATATTATTTTCCCTTTCAATAGAGGTATCATTGTTTGAATAATTATTTTTATATGTTACATCTTTTTCAATTTCATCCAGACAATTCACATGTGATTTATGATGTTCATATTTTTCATGAGGTTGATGCGTGCTATGGAAAGCATCAGATTTAGGTTATAGGACATAGTGAAGTTTTTTTGGGAAATACTTTGATGTTGGATGAATTTTCATTGTATCATGAATGTATTAAAGAAAAAATATGGAGTACAAAAGAACATATGAGGAACTAGTGGACAAAAATTTTCATCCTAAAATATTAGAAATCCTTGAGAGTGCTTCTCAAGTATGATCTATTATAAATTAGATATATTGTAAAATCAAAACTCTTCATCAGATTTAATGTAATATTTTATAATTATTATTATACCATTTTTAATAATACTTGGGTTTATCACATCCAATGGATTTTTTCTAGTGAAATTATAGTGTTTTGGAATCCCATGGGGAAGGTCATGTTTGTTTTATAGTTTTGGAAAACACTGTAGTTCCTCATCAAATTTTGAACCCCATTTGATATACATAAATGGGGTTGACCGTCTAACCAAAAAATTTCTCCAACTTACCCTGAAATCAGGAAATTATAAATAGAGGCAAATTTCTGACAGAACACATTTTTTTAATTATTTTTTCTATCCATGCAGGGGCTTCCTTGAGATGGAATGAACCAAATGAATGGAACATGGGTTGACAAAGAATATAGCATAATCATTAAAAATAGTTGGTATCCAAAAAATCATGGATCTAATCAAAATTATATACTAAAGGACACATTGTTTAAAGTCTACTAGATTTCTAAACACCAATTTCACCTAATGAATGTAATATAATTCCTATCGATCGGAAAACATGATTTAGGAAATTAAAATCAAAATAAATATCCATTGTTTCATAAAATATATATATTTTTCTTTATCTTAGATCGCTTCATCTACATAGAAAAATAATAGATCCAATACACTATTGATAGATCTATACTCGTTCATGGTAACTATTATGTTTTATGGTTGGATCTATTAAGGGAAAAGATATGCAATCCCAAATTTTGAGCAGAATGGTGTTTTTTATGATTTTCCCCATGAATTGTGATTTTGACCCTTATAAAATTAATTATAGGATAAGGATCAGTTAATTTTCATCATTGATCCAATGTTATATGTTTCATATTTCATTTCCCATAGTATTGATCATGATATTTTATTTGGTGGTTTTGATTGGTTTCCATATTTTGCAATGGTTTTTAAATAATAAAATTGAATCAATCCCATGAAATTGAGGGACCGTTCTCCCATCCAATTAGGTCCATTAGAGTGTATGATATCGGTAGTGATGTAAACTAATGGGGTTCCACAATTTACATAAAATGATAACTTTTAATGAAGAAATATTAATTTTCAGTGTTGGGAAATTTAACCAATTGTTAATGTGTTGGAATGATACGTTTTATTAAGATTGTTTGGGTTAACCTCAAATGGATAAAGTGTAATGTGATGATTCTTGATATTTAGATTAAACAATTAAATGGCTGAAATGATATTAAATATAATGATTGATAAATGAAATGGTACATCCTGTTTGAAGTGGTTTATTAATGGGTTATAAATATTAAAAATTGATATTCATATGAGAAAAAAGTGGTGGGGTGTGGTACTGATGCTCCTCATCCATTGAAGGCCATGCTAATGATATATCCCCTAATGTAATCCTGGGAATTGGTTCTATACTGATTTTAAATGTATCCAAAATTTTGGTGTAAGAATGATGATCTAAATGACCATCATATTGGTGTATTACTAATTCTATAGGTACTAGATATTTTGATACTAGAATGATGCTAAATGTATTAGTGATAATGGTAAATGGACTGAAGCTCCAAGGTACCTAAATGAAATTGAATATAACTTTTATTGTCAAATCCTAGGAATAAATAAATTCTAAAAACCCTAAAGTGTCTGGTTTAGACTTTGACATGGGCCAATGTAGGTATGGTTAGTTTAGGGGTCACTATGAACCCTAGGTCCATTGTGGTTGACTAAATAATAATAACTATGAAACCTGTTTTCACATAACATTGCATCCATTATACATTATAAAACATAATACATTATTATATTCTAAATATGTATAAAGAAACTTTTGGTGGTGTTCTACTCATTTTTTCTCACACCCTACTCAGACTATCAAACGGTACCCGTATGGGATTAATGTTAGTAGGATATAATAATAAATATATACCAATGTCATATGGATTAGTTATGATTCAGGATGGAGAATGGAATATGGAATGTTTCATGATGTTTGTATTTCATTGGTGATTTTCTGTGTAATTTTTTTGTTTACATTCTAATGTTGAAACTTGTGTTGCATTACATATTTACAGCCTTGATTTGGTTACTTTCCTAATTTTCACATTTTCATGTGATGTTGGCATTTTTATGATTTCCATATATATATGTTCCAATATTTTTTATTTTTTATACTATGGATTACATTGATAAAGATATTATAGTATCCCCGCATTTCATATTAGACCCTCCCTATAAGTTAATAGCCTCTAAAAAAATTGGAGATTCTCTTTTGGTCATGTATGTAACTAGCTTTAGTTACCAATATATGGAGCTTGGGTTAGAATGTTATTGTTATAAACCCCATATATAGATTTAGGTAATGGTTTAGTGTTTCTTATTTTTTATTTGTTATCATAACAATGTTTGATAAGTGTATATTTGTTTTCTTTAAAAACGTCAATGTTGATTTGGATGTGTTTATTTTAGGATAACGTGAACTCTAATGGTTTTTTTGGTGTCCGATTCATGGTTATTTTTCTATAGTGTCTTCTATGTTTTTAGGTAATAGTCTACCCATTGTATGGATATTTCCCTCTATACTAGTCAAAAGCATATAATATATAATGAGATGCACTTGAGGCTATGTTTTAATACAACATATATTGGTTTCGGCCTGGGGAATTATAATAATATCCTTTTTTGAATATTATTTTTAATGAAGGGTATTCTATAATGATTCCATATACTATATTACTCCAGATTGATTATGGTCAGGATTATCAAATTTGGACTAAGATAAATTGTTTACATTACTTATGATTGAATTGAAATATGAATAATGATGTTGATTAAATATTTTTTAAACTGTTTACCAACATTATATTAGGAATTAATTCGACATATTAAGTGATTATAGGTCCTTTTTATTGCATCTCATTTCATCGTTATATATCATATGAAAATCTATCCTATGTATCTAGTGTATTCCAAACCAATTATTTTTGATATCTTCATTGGAGTCCTAGATAATATGGCTATTATGTTTATGTATAAGTTTTGGACAATGTTATGATGATTCCTTGAATTATGAATTTCATCATTTGAAATTAGTTATTTTTAAACATGTGATTATTTATGATGTTCTTTCATCCATGCATACATTCACATTTTATGATATTAGTTATGTGTAATTTTTAATTACTATTTATGTATTATATATTGTTCAAAAATAATTTAATCTAAAACTTATTTTTTGTATGATATTAATTACTAGGCTTATATCCACACCTAAAATTATGTTTTCCTTTCAACAGGATACAATTAAAAGATTTATAAATAATTTTATGTATATAATAGAAGAAATATGAACATTATAACAACAATTAAATATTTTATTTCATGTATTAAATTTTAATGTATGAATATTTTACATTTCTAGTCTCTACATACCTAAATACATTAAATCCATTAGGGTTATTTCCCTTTTCTCTTATTCCAAAATTATAAAATAACAACCACGTTTTGTTTACTACATTTTGGGCTCTTATAGTTGGTATAAAAAAAATTTGGTATGAAAATTAATAACAATAATTAGTAAAACATAGAATATATTTCACCATATTTTATCAAATTATTCAGATATGTATAACTATTGAGTTAAACAACATTTTTAAAGTAATTATTAAATGGTTTTCCAAAATATATATCGTTTTCTCTTTGTAGACATGTGAATGTGGCTATGAAAAAGATGTAATTGGGGTTAAAACCACTGAATGTTTTATATTTTCTATTAACTCAATCATAATTGGTTTATGATGAAAGGTCCTAAAATAGTTCAACACAACATACAGTCCTAGATGAAATTATTGTGTTAATTTTTGTTTCTTTATAATCCACATTAATGAATGAGATGATTGAACATATGTACAATTTTTATATGATATATTGATATCGTAAAAACATAAAATTTCAGGGGATGATACTTTTATGGTTTATTTTATGTTTATATGAATATATACAAAATTTTATATTATTTGTAAATAATTTTTAAGATAATAAATAATAATTTTGAAAAAAATATTTTTAATAAATGACATGGATTTAATATGTGCTTAAGAGAAAAGTATATGTGAAGAGAATTTATTTTTTATATTATAGATATAAGATAAATATATTAAATAAATTTATGTATAATATAATCATTTTTAGAGGTAATTATGGATAAGTAATAGAAAATGGACATTAATTTTTAGGATATTGTGTTACATCTTACAGAAATATATGGGATTTAAATGTCAATTTATGACTAAGTAATTATAGTTTCTTCAATTACATTTTACTATGGTTTTATGGAACATTAAATGATTAAGGTAAATAACATAGTATTTTCTAGGATGGTATTTTGTTTTAGTAGCTATCGTATACTAAATGTTTTTAAGAATATATATTTTTTAGTTGATTTGTTTAAGATTTGGTGAGTAATAGAAATTAATATCATATTTTTGGAAATAAATCATCAAGGTATATACATTTTGTTATGTGTATAATGGTTTTTTAATGATAAATGTTATATTGACATGGGAATAATATGAGAACAAATAATCTTATTCTTTTAGCTTTAATTTGATATGTAATATTTTTAAAATTATAAATTGTATTTATTTACGGGAAGTTAATAGTATAACCTTGTAAAATATTTTTTGGGGATTTGGATATTATTTTACTATATATTTATAAGATTGGTTATTCATATTTGTTATTATATTATCCTTCATTAAACATTTTTTATTAATGTATTGAAATATGTAGAATATTTTTTTTGTTTATCCTATGATTCATTAACTGTTTTTTAGTGATCCAACCAACTGAAAGTCATCAATAATCATAATTTCCATAAGTAATAGATAATATAGTAGTATAAGATGATCAAATAATAACCAAATGATGATAATTTTCTTATGAAATTTATTTATATCAAGTCCATATATTTTCTTTTATCCATTATCTTATAAGTAAATGAATCACTCATTACTCAGAAAAGGAACAAGAAATAAAAATGATATCCTTTTTATATTATTTTTTAATAATTGAGTATCCTATTTATTATATACTGATTCATCAATTTGGGGTTATTAGCTTTATCTTAATGATTTTCCCATTCTTATGATATTATTTTTTGGATGTTAATTTTCTCCATCATTGCATAATTTCACTTATAGCCATTGTTATCATTATTTGGGAACCTGGTAATATCTTAATATTGATTAACATAATTTTTTATATATACGATTTCGTTATGGTAGTTTTATTATCCCTTTTTATGATGTTTTATTTAAATGGAATGTATTTTTATATTTCCAAAATATTATTCAATTCATGAATGTATGTAATATCTTCCACTCCTTGAATTGAAATTTATAAATTAAAGTAAACCATTATTTATTTTATGCGATATAAAATTGATTGTATTAATTTTTTTTGTAGTTTGTAACAACCTATGATTTTATATTATTATTATTATATTTATGTAATATTATTTATTAAAATTGTATCTTATATATGGAAAACTATATATCTCCAAAAACAATAGACTCTCTCATTTAAACATTATCTCCCCGGTGATGATCTTCATGGAGGTTCATCTGGTAATGTAAGGTTGGTAGGTGGGATATTTTGTCACTATGAGTTATTTTCTTCTTGCGGCCGGAGTCATTAGGCTATCTCAAAGTAGGAAATTGAGTAGAGTGATGGTGCCTCGACGGAGATTGATGGTTAAACCCATTTAACGGTGGTGACTGATGGATGTTTGTTGGATGTGGTTAGTAACATCGCCTTGAAAAAGGTAGTTCACAATGTCTCCATGACCTTTAGGGGAGATGGAATATAGGGACTGACATTGTAAGGATGTTTCTTTAAATGGGGTTTATCTTTTTTTTTTCAAAACTGGATAGGGTACAACTTTTAAAAAAAATGGGCCCCGAGATGCGTGATCCCCATACACAAATCCTTGATACTAAAAAGATCTGAGGATGCGGTTCACACATCATAGGCGCGTTGAAAGATACGTAGACCCCATTCACACATCCTTCGTGAAGTTACGAAAGGATTCATGAATGGGGTCCACACATCATACAGAAACATTAAATATAATATTTTATTTGTATTTTTTTATTGTATTTTTTTTGAAAAATAATATTTTATTTTTGTTTTTTTATAATATATGTATAAATTTATATATAAATATATTATTTATATAAATTAAAAAATATTTTTTAAATATTTATCTTCTATTTAATAGACAACATTACTGCCATTGCAGCAGTCTACATTCTGACAGAATCCCTCACCTTGGCCTCTCTTTTATAAGATGAAAACTCCTGAAATCATTCTACATTTCTGGTGTGGGATTCAGGTTCTTCCTTTGATGCATAGAACAATCAGTATTTCAAATGTGAGATTCTATTTCAAGTATGTTTCATTGAATGACTATAAAATACAAACTATATGACAAATATAAATATAAATTAAAACAATGATTAAAAATATAATAATAAGTTCAAAATAATAAAAATAATAAAAAAAATGATGAGGAATAATAATTTTAATGTTTTCGAAAACACCAACATGAACCATACAATTTTTTCTAGTATGTTTCATTGAAAGACTACATAAAACAATAAAACCAATATCAATGAAACATAAAATAAAGATTAAACATATATGAACTATTTGAAAAGAAAAATAATTTTGTAAAATATGTCAATGAAAAATAATTTATAAGCTTTCAATACCAATAACATGAAACGTAAAAATGTATCTATTATGTGGCTTTGAAAGACTATAGAAAAATATAAGCCTAATATAAATGAAAATTATATCATGGATTAAACATATAAGAAATAGTAAATGATTAATTAGTTAACCAGTAATATAATTATTAATTATATATTTATATGTTAATTAGTAATATCAATATTAATTATACATTAATTAATTAGTAATATCATTATTCATTATATAATTATTAATTTGTAATATAAATTTTTTTAATATAATAATTTTTTCTTTAATTATTGATATAATAATTAATTGTTTAATAATTCATTATTTAATTAGTAATATATTAAATAATAATAAAAATTTCCAATTTTTAGTTATTAACTTTTAATAATTAATTATATAATAATTAATAAGTTAATTAGTAATATAATTATTTATTATATGATAAATAATTAGCTAATTAGTAAGATAAATTTTATTGATAATGATAATTAATAATTATATAATTAATAACTATATTAGTAATTAACTAATTAACTATTATATAATTTATAATTAATAACTAAATAAATAATTATATTATTAATAAACTAATAAATTATTATATACTTAATTTTTAATAATTAAATATTATATTGTTAATTAACTAATTAATTATTATATAATTACTAATTACTAATTATAATTAATAAATATGTTTGCAAATTATATTACTAAATAATTAATTATTTATTGTCTAATTAATAATTATATTACCAATTAACTAATTAATTATTATATAACTGATAAATAAAAATAAAAATAAAATTATAATGAATAATTATATTACTAATTAACTACTTAAATAACACATAATGAATAATTACTCATTATTTAAGTATTATTATATAATAAATAATTAATTATAATAATTAATAGTTCTAATTTATATTTATATTATTAATTAATTATTTTATAATTAATACTTATATTACTTATTAACAAATTATTTAATATTTTTTTTACTAATTAACTAACTCATTATTGTATATTAGTAATTAATAAATGTAAAAAATAATTATATTAGTAGTTTAATAACTAATTATTATATAAATAATAATTACTATTTATAATTAATAATGATATAACTACTAAACTAACTAATTATTATATAATAAATATTTATATTACTAATTAAATAAATAATTATCATATATTTAAAAATTCATAATTAATAATTGTAAAGAATAATTGTAATTAACAATTATATTATTATCAATTAATTATTTAACCTATAATTAATAATTATATTACAAATTAAATAATTAATAATTATAAATAAATAATAAATATTTATAATTAATAAATATATTACTACATCTATAATTAAATACAATACAATTAATAATTAATAATTAATAATTAATAATTATAATAAATAATTATAATGAATAATTATATTAAAAATTAACTAATTAATTATAAATTAATAATTATATTACTAATTAACTGATTAATTATTATATAATTATATTACTAATTGAATAATTAAATATTTTGTATTATAAATTAATATTTAACAATGATATTACTATTTAACTAATAATTATATTACTATTTTACTAATCAATTATTAACTATTTATTATATGTTTAATCCATGTTTTAATTTTCATATATATTGGTCTTAGAGTTTTTATTTTATCTGCTTTCAAATCCATGTACTTGAAAAGTTTTTAAGTTTCATGTGGGTAGTTAAGAAAGCTTATAAATTATTTTTCATCAACTGTGTTAATAAATTCCATTTATTTTCAACGATTTCATATATTATTAATTAATTTTTCTATTTCATTCATATTGATCATATAGTTTTTATTTTATAGTCATTCATAGACACGTACTTTAGACATTTTTATGTTTCCAGTTGGTGGTTTTGAAAGACTATAAATTATTATTCATCAAGATTTATATGACATTCATTTTATTTTCATAAATTTATTATATGTTTAATAAATGTTTTAAATCATTTGTATTGGTCTTATCATTTATATTTTATTGTTTTTAGAAGTCAATTTTTTGAAATAGAATCCAAAATTGGAAATTCTGAATGTTCTCCGGAGGAACGGGAGAACTTGATCCTAAATCAGAAATGCAGAATTATTTCCAGGGAAAGAAATCATTTATAAGAGAGCCCTGAGTAAGGGTTTCTATCAGAATCTAGACTGCTGTAATGGAAGTACTTCTTGTTATTAAATAGAAGATAAATTCGGTAAAAATCTTTATATATATATTTATAAGAAAAAAACATAAAAAATAAAAATAAAAATATAAAAAATACAAAAACATTAAAAATAAATAAATAATTTTGTATAATGTGTAAACCTCGTTCAAGATTTCTGAAGAGAGGAGATCGGAGAAATAAGGGTGTAGATTGGAGGATCTGGTCAGATTCATTCCGGTGTGTTTGGGTTTTCATACTGATATGCTGGTTGGATTGACATTGTGTTTCAAGAAACCACTCCAGTTTCATTAGACATAGTCGGCCTGATGTAGGGTGATGGTTACCCTTAGTCGCATGGTTAATGAGGTCGGCACTTTTCCTGATGGTGCTCACTATTCCTGGTGGCAATGGGATCTAGGGGAAACCATATTAGGTGCTTCTATGTGAGGAGAGGGTTGACCTTGGAATCTATATATGGGGATCTGTAGGTGTGGGAAGCATCATTCATCTGCAAGAATGTGATGGAGGCCCTGTATTTGTGGGGTGGTATTCTCTAGTATGGTTAATCATATTTGGTTGGATCCTGGCGATATGTTGAAAGTCGATTCATGGACTTCCAGCACAATGCGCTGCTACTGTGTAGTGATAGGGAATGTTAAGTGAGGCGATCAGTGATTCCCTTGGGCACAAATTGTCTTGGGATGCGGGGCATAGACCTTATGATTTTATGGGATTTCAAAAACTAGTTTTCGGAATGTTACCTCTACATGAGGGTATCTGGAAGATTTATTTTTTATTGTTTGTGGGATATGAAGTAGCTAAAAAGGTTTCCTATCATCGACTAGAGTTAATTTGATGTAGAGATTTTCTATGAAAAATGGTTGTCAGTTTATCATTTGATGTAGTGTTTTGGACCTCTCGAACATTATGTATTTCGATTTCTTTTCTTGATGACTATGAGTCTATGGGCCATGATATGTGTGTCTATTTGGATTTCCTATTATTATTATGATTTTATGGTATCAAGGATTTTCGTTTCCCAATCCATTATCAGACCTGCTTTTGTATTATATTTTATATTGTGAGGAATATGCAACAGTGATAAAAAAAACCATTATATGTTATAGAAATAATATTATTCAAATATGAATTTCATTATATAGCCAATTGCATGTTATGAATTAAATGGAATAAATATAAAATGAAATATATGTATGATTGTTAAATTAATTAAAATAATAATCAATAATACATTATTTATCTGTTTGATAGAAATTAAATAAAAAATATTTTTTTTGGTACAACATATATTTTTTTCATAACAATGTTTATATATGCACAATGTGTTATATAATAATAGTTTGATAAATTATTAAAATTAAATAAGTAGATTATATAACCAAATTAATTAATTAAAATATATTTAATTAGGTTCACAAGTCATGTCGTTTGAAAAAAAAATAATTTCATACATCAAAAGTGCATCTTTATTCAAAAATATTCTTTATATCATTTCTACAAATATATTTTAAAATATTTATAAAAACTATATATATAATAATTTGAAAAAACTATGTGATTTCTTAAATGGTTATGTAATTATTGAATTTTATTAAAGTTTTTAATATTTATGAAAAATATAAATTTTTAAATAAATACAATAAAATACCATTTTTACTAAACAGACATTTATTTTATTTAAAAAATAATGTAAATTTACCATTTTTTAGGATTTTTAATGTACCATATAATACAAGTTACAAATGTTAATATAATTATTTGCGCATCAATAATTTTTTTCTATGATTGGTATAATTACCTTTTAAGGTATAAAAATTGGTTTTCAAAAAAAAAATATAGAATTTTAAATTTTTTTATTAAAACTAAATTCAAAAATATTAATAAAATTAATCATAAAAAATTAATTTAATGTTTTTAATCATAATGAGCAATTTTTTTGATTGAAAAACATTAATTTTTTCATTATGATTGTTAAATATGATAAATATTTATCATCTCGGTAAGTGTAAAATATATAAAATAGAGTCCATACAGCAAGATTAGACCCCAAAATCGTCATAAAACATTACTTAATTTCATTAATTTTAATTATGCTATCCAATATTATACTATATTATAAAATAATTCATTTTATTTCAATCTTCATGTAATTATAACCTTTATATAACATTTTTTATAGATGAAATACAAATTGGAACACTCTTTATAACATTTACTCTAGTATATTTCTATTAGGATGATATGAAATTTTTTTGGGTTATGAATTGTTATTTTTTATATAAATATATATTTTTTATGATATTAATATTTTTCAATTTTTCGTAGGGGTGGTATAATTGTTAAACATTCTTATATAATACAAGTTAATTGTTTATTTTTTGTAAAAAATGAAAAACTGAAGGAATTTTTTTAAAATGTTATTATATATATATATCTTGGATGAAATATTGTAATCCAAAAAATTTATATAAAATTATAAATAATAATAAATTTTATTTATATTTTTATTTTTATTTCATTGTTAGCTTGATCTTGTAAAATTGAAATTAAATTATTATTCAAAAAATGGATTTAACTTTATTTTACGTTAAATTATATTTTATTACATGATTTAAAATAATAATAATAATCTTTATATTATAGATTTTGGAGGATAAATGGTCTAAATTTTAATCAATTGAAAATTTTATATCTCTATTGCACCTAAAATATTTATTTGTAACCCTTATCGAGGGAAAATTGCATTCAATGATTGATGATAAAAAGGGTTAATGGGGGGTTAAACTGAAGGATAATGTTTAATATGGAACATAAATATGTCGAAATTTTTTTTTATGGGATTTATACATTATCATTTTACAAATTTCAGATTTGGAAATTTTTTACAGCATGAAAATATTTTCTTATTATTTTTTGTCAATCTTATGATCTTTTCATTATCATTCTCTAATTAGTTTTGTATCAATTGTACATTTTCATTATTAAAAAAAATTTCAACCATGTGGTTTATGTAGATTCATTTTAATATGTAGTCTCTTGAACCATACAAGTTCATAGTATTTATAGTTTCATTTTAAATTATTTATTCCATGGGTGTTATCATTCAAAAGTTACCAATGTGGTAAGGGAACTATTTAAAATATCATCCTTAAATGCTATTTTTTATTTTTATGGTTATATTAGAGGAATTACCGAATAATTATATCCTAAACCACGTATATTTAGTTCTTATATTTTTATCATTCGGGTTTTATATTATTATTTCCATTATTATCTTATTTGGTAATCAAAAATACAAAATGAATTTCTGTATTATAGAATAATTTTTTTTAAATTCGATCAATAAAATTTTCTTTAACAGAATATATTATCATTAAAATATTATCAAGAATATTTTTAGTATTATATGTTTTTACGTCAATTATATCCTTGATTCAATTTATATATAAAAATTAAAGGAAATATTTATATCATTATCTTAATGATGCAATTGTTAATAATGGGGTGAAAATAATAATTTGGTTATCTTTTACTACAAAATGAAATTTACTTTTATAATGGAAATTATTTTATATGAATGTTAATTTATAATTTTCTATGTAATTTTTTGAGCATTATATTTCTCTAATAAGCTGTATTTTTTTAGATTTCAAATATGTTATTTCAAAATTATTATAGTATTTTCATCAAAAAAAATGTTAATGTAATATTTTAGATGTATTTTATTATGTCTAACTTCCTTAAAGGAATATTATGATTTAATTGGGATATATTAAATTAATAAAATACAATATATTTCCTTGGATGTCTTATGATAAAAATATTCTACTTTTTATTGTGAAAAAAATAATGAAAATCAATATAATGTTTTTCAGATATTGGTATTTATATTGATTATGTATGGTATTGATTATGAAAAAGTTTTAAATGATGGATGTATTAGACTATATATGTGATGGTCATGTAAAATTATATCCCCTTTAGGAATATTTAGGTCTCTTAAGAAAACTAGTCTTGGTTATTTGTGTGTGTCAGCCCAAATATATTAGATTTCTTAACAAGAGGTCTTAATGATTTGTTTATTAATTATTAGAACATGTGATTTATAATAGTTTTATAATTTCTAGGTTTATAAATTACACTAATATAAAATAATTTATTTCTACGAATTAGATTATTTAGATTGTTATATCATCCATGCATATATTCCCTTATTCTAAAATTAGTTATGTTTCATATTTGATTATTTTTTATCTCTATCTATTTAGTCATGATTAGTTTCTTATATGATAGTTTTTGTTGTATTCTTTCCCTTACTGATCATCTCAACTCATCTATTTTAATATTTTAATTTTCTTATGATTATTATAAGGGATCTATAAATGATTTTAGGGATATAGTAAAAGAAATAATGATGTTTTAACTAAAAGTTAACATTGAACTTCGTGTCTTCATATGTAATGAAATATTAAGGGTTTTACTTTGTCTAATAATTCCAATAAATAATTTGATAATTTACAATATCATTTGTTTTACCTTGTTCTAATTTATTATTATAACCACTATCTATGGGTTTCTAGAGTTTGGGTTTTACATGTATATAAAAAGCCAAATCAATTCTATCCCACTAGTCAGATTCATCCCCAAACACTTTTGATAAATGTCATTGTATAAATGTAATTCCTAGGTTGTAATACCCTAGGTCCCTAAAAATATATTAAATTTATAACTCAGAAATATATTATCTTTTTTTAACTTCATATGATTTCTGTAATATTTCCCATTTTTTATTGTACTCTAATTTATATGAGATGGGAAAATTATATTATTAGAGGATCACTAATTTTTAATTCATTAATGATGGATAGGTTACCCATAGTAGAATTAACATATTTTGTTTCCTCATGTTATAAATCTGATTCCGCATAGGTATTTTCACATAATAATATCCTCCCAATCTACAAAAACAGTGTTTCATGGTTCCCTATATGACTTCATATTTATTTATGTACGGATAGTAAATCATGAAATCATAATTTTTGTTTTTTATTTTCTTTCTATGGCTGGAAGATGAAAATATCCAAAAAAGCATGAGGAAAAGGGTTATAGTCTAAGGTAACTTGTACCACACCCCACACTTATCTTTGAAACTAATATTAAATGATTGCAATATAAAATTCCAATAAATAATATGAAACAAATCTATGTTTCAAATACATGTAGTGTGGTAAAAAATGACATGGTTCCCTTTATTAATATGTTGTAGGGATGACTTTATAATCCCTTACTAGTTCATTCCAAAAATTATTGTTATTATTCATTAGTTACTTCCAATTCACATTGTTACCATACATGATACTAATATTTTATTTCTATTAATTAAAAAATAAATTTTTAATGGTGAATTTCCCAGTACATTTAGAAGTAATAATTATTGTAATTTGTTTCATTGAGAAGGATACATTTTTTATTTATTACCCATATGGAATTATATACTCTATGTATGATTTCAATGGAGAAAACTTCTGGTTATCTATATAATATAAATATTTTTCCAAGTATTATCTACATAGTACAAATGGATCGACCAATTGAAAACTCCTATAATCATTAACATTTATAAATTATATCTCACATTATTTAAATCCTAGTATTCCTTGTGTTGAAAATCTATTGGAATTAGACCAAACATTCCAAAAATTGATTTACAAGGGGACTTAATTCGTAATTGTTATGGTAGTTTTTTATTCTCAAAATACATCTTATACCTTGTTCAACTAATATTAATATTAGGATTGACAAATATTATCAATGACTCACATTATATACTAGTTGAGTACCACAATACTATATTATTGTTGTTGGTATAATGATGTATAAATATTGTGTCATTCTCTATAACACCTAATTAATAGTCTTATACTCTCATTTATGATAGTTTTTCCATAATCACAAATGATATCAAGAGGTATTGAAAATATGTAAAAAAAATTTGAACTGAGAAAATATAAAACAACTCAAGTGTCATTAGTTCTAGTATCCTAGTCCACAGTTCAGTTTAATGCATATTCTATTATACATTATTTGAAAAGAACATTTCATTAACTTTTAATGTGTATTCATAAAACATAGACTATTTAACTGAAGTAACAATTGGATCTTGAATTTCCTATCTTCTTGATATCCCTCTACAGAAATAATATTTATTATGAGATATAAAAAATACATCTACCATTAAATTTTTTTGAGAATGATAATAGAGCATCTAACACATTCCTAGTAGTGTTCTAGGGTACAATATATCCCCTATATGAAATTTGGTTATAAAATTTAATGAAATAATATACCTCCAAATAATTTATATATTTATTAAAAACATTATCCCACTATATATTAAATAATTATGGATCCTCCGTCAACTTTTAAGTGTACCAGAACATTAAAATTAATATTTGCTCATAGAAAAGATATATGGTACCATGAATGGGAATAAGTTGTTTAACATATCTGTGTAACATGTAATCATAATAGTAATACCATAATTATTTTTAGTAGGGATTTCAAAATTAAAACGTATTTTTAGATGTATCAATTTCTAATAAGTGAGGTAATCAATACTTATATATACTATAATTGGTTTATAATACCCATTTTTATTATTAATATATATGTCTAATTCTTGGATATTATTTATCAATCTCAATTTTATTTTTTAAATTCAGAAATCTTCATCAAATACATTATAAATGTGTATTCACTGTAATTTATTACATTAAATCAAGAAATATATGAATTTATAATTTCATTTGAATATATATATATATATATAATTTATCAGTGTATTTTTCAATAATATGAATTGATTACATTGATTTTATATATTAGGATATCACATGTGGAGGTTTATTAATTTTTTCTGATATATATCATCAAACACTTTAGTTTCATGAATCACATGAAAAAAATTTAAATCCTATTATGTTGTCCCAATGATATAAAAAGTGTTTCATTTTCCTTTTGTGGTTATCAAAATTTTCCTCCACGAATCATCAAACATAATTTATGTATCAAGATTATATAGACTACTAAATGTAATGTGATTTTATATAAGTATCTAGTAACCATCAATATATTCCACCATATCCTTGAAATGATCTAAATTATTTTATATTGATATGACTTGAAAGTCTATAGATGAATTCAATATCGAATTATAAAAATTAAATTCATTATTTAGAAGATATATGGACCACGGAACAAAATTTTTCCACCATAAGGTTAATTTTTTCAAAATTATGGACCAAATATTTTTCAATGAATTATTATAATAAATTTTTATGATTTTAAATAAATTATTAAAAAATTCAAAAAAATGTTATAATAAAATATTAACTAGATTATTTTAATATTTTATGAAAAACAACTGTATTCTTACATTTTACGATACCATAGGCATTGAAAAGAAAATTTCCATCTTTTATTATGAAAGTGTACCATAAGGGATTTGAATATAGTTTTTTATTGATCATATATTGTAATAGAATATTTATTATAGATATATAAACCATATACAAAATTTTAGTGATCACTACAATTTATTTGTTTTATAATACTATTTATTAATAAAATTCAGAATTTTCCCTTTCAGTTCACATGGTTTAGTTTCCTGTAATAAATATAGTAAATATCATCGTTTTTTATAGAAGTTGGAAGAATTATATAATTTCAATTACAAATAATTTCTATTTTATAATTTTTATAGTTAACATGGATGGTTCCCAACCACAAGGGGTTCAATATTACCAAAATAATGTTTTCTCCAAATAGTTGATTATCATTTTTTTATGATGTAAATTAGTTTTGATTAAAAAAATTATTAAGTATTCCTCTATATTCTTGTTTCATTCTAGTCTGTCCCAAATCATGTAAAAATTTAAGAAAAATCCATGAAATTTATTCTACTATCCATTTTATGGGCTTATAACTTTGTTTCAAATTATTTAATAACTATCATTGTAAATTATATGCTACATTATTTGAAATAATTTATGAAGAATATCATTTTAAAAATGGAAAATATTTTAAAATTTTATTGAAAATTTTTAAATTACCACTTGGGTTTTTATTCCAATTATAGTGTCAGCATGGTTTTATTAATTCATGAAAATAAATGTGAATAGAAGATGAGATAATGATATATTTTAAAAATCATCAAAACATTTATAATATAACTCATATTTACTCCAATAATTATATATATTTTTTATATATGCAATTATACATTAAAAATATTGTTGTAAAATGGTTTTTATAACAATAGATATAATTTATAATTTATTATTTATTACAAATTCACAGTGTCATCATCTAAGAAATATGTGTTTTCAGAGTGGAAAATTTTGAAGATAGAATGCTCATCTAATGAATATTTCAGGGAGTCATGGATGTTTAGTTACACATTCTCTTTAACAAATTCAGAAAATATGGATAAATCATGAACATTTATAATTTCTTTTAATTATATATAATATAACTCCAACTATGAAAGGGATATTAAATTACAACATTATTATTCCATTGTTGGAATGTAGAAATCAACCAAGAATAACATGCCCTTAATTCTATCTTTGATATATTCTATCATTACAATAGTATAGTTTTTATCTTATTTGGATAACTGTACCACCAATATATCTTTATTATCAAATCACTCAAAAAATTAAGTATAAATTATCATGAATAATGTATCAAATGATTATAACACCACGATATGTTTTATTTTTTTTCAATAATTTTATTCTATTAGATATTTTAAGTATCAATCAACATTGAAAAAAATATATTTAATTTTAAAGAACAATTTTTTGATTGATTTATAAGAAACATAATGTTATACATTAACTATACACAACATAATTTTTATCATTATCTACAAAAAAATTGAGTATGGATTTCATTACAAGTTAAAATGACATTCCTCGATGGGTTTTTTGAAAAGCAAGATCGAGTGTTACGAAACAAAAATCTATTATTAATCATATTTCTTTTTCAATATAATTTGATATATCCTAGTAATTTAATTAAAAATTTGAGGAATAAATAACTTATAAAAAAATATATTTTATTTCATTGGTTTCTTATTAATTAAAAATGATTTTGAATCCAAATGATTACTAAGAGAATTATTTATAAAAGAAAATATTTATGTGTAGAAATAGATTTGTATTAATAATATAAATAAATTATTTTTAGTTAATGGTATTAATTAGAAATAAATGTTATATATATTTAATGATGGTTTTGGTATTCATCTAATTGATTTTATTGGGAAAAGATCAGAATATACCCAATATTGCAAATAAAAACTTATACTTTTATAAAAGAAATTTTACTGCCGTTTTGTGGATACCCTATATTATATATAAAGTCTTGAGATTATATAAATTTTATATATCAATGAATAATTATTTTTTTAAATATAATCATTAATATTACTTTATGGAAGATTTTTTATATTTTTATGTAAAGATTCATTTTTATTTAATATAGTAATATAATGCATTTTATTTCAAAGTTGATTTATCATGTTATATATTTATAATGTTAACTTATATTATTAAATTTTTTAAACATTTAATTTTATTATTTTTTTATAAATTATTTCAATTTAGGTAATATCAATCAATTACACTTTGAAATTGAGTATAATAAATAGAAAACTATTGATCATTTTTACATTAAAAACCATATTTTATATCTTTTATAGAATTAAAATTAACTTAATTTCAGACACTCATGTTATATAATTTTATAAAAATGGAATAAATATTTTTAGTTATCATAAATTTTAATTTATGAAGAGGAAAAATTATTTTTTTCACTAAATTATATGTGTATGTAATTAAATTTTATTACATTGATTAACATCAAATTATGCATAATAATGGAGTAAACCATAATGTAAATGGCCAAACTGACCTAACCAACGTTCCAAACCCAATTTTATGGATATATTACTAACTCAAAACAATAATTATTGAGTTTTTTTTTATTTTTATTACTTTTTTTTGTAAAAACATGGTTAAACATAACTTGTTTTTAAAAATTACAAGTTTATCTCCTCCCTCCTGTGTAAAAGGGCACCCCCTCTCCCTCATCGGCACACCTCTTAAACCAGATTTTTTGGGCTAATATCTACACAATATACATCAAAAAATATCTTCATTACTTTTTGAACCTACCTTTTAGTGTAAATTCATCCAAAAAATCATGTTGGTGCAAACAAAGAAGAGTTAACCAAGGATGATATAACATCCTTTCTCAAGCTCTATTATTTTATTTTATTTCTCCACCACCTCATTTCATCTTATTACATGAAAACCTAATATAATCATTATAAAAAATATAATTAAATTATTTTATGTTATAATTTCTACATACACTTACACACACATCCATCTAATGGGTAACAATGTTTCTATTTCATTGTATGGTGAACTACCGCCTCACAAAGTGATGTTGTTCATTTTTTATTTACTACAACTTATTTGTTGGGAATTATGAGAGACGTACCTTTTTATATATATTTATGATATTTTCCATGTATTTATACTTATTTATTTATTATATTAATCATACCTTGATGTATTCCATTTTTTTAATATTATAACAACAAATGTGGAAGTGTGGACTACCGGCTTTACAAAACGATGTGATTGGTTCACATATTACATTGAATGTTTTAAGGATGGTTTTAGTTCAATTTAAAATATATATGATGTAATAATGAATATTGTATGATATTCTAAAAATATATTCATATAATTTATTTTCATTATTTCTCTCAATATTCCCTAAAAATGAAAATAGAGTTCATGAAAAGGTACGACCTATTGTGTCAATGAATTCTTTACTCTATTTCAAATATATATATTTTATTTATTATTATTAATGTTTTTATAGAGAATATATAGGATATAGATGTCATTTTATACATTATTGAAATATGTAAATCATGATTTAACTAAGATGATCAAGAATTACAAGTCAAAACAGATACGATAATCAATCCAATTATAACATGAAAATATATGTCAACATGGAATTATTAATAAATAGATTAGAAAAAACCATAATTAAATAAAATACGAACTTTTTAATATGAATTTTGTTTTATGATAGATTTATAATAATGTTATTCTTAATATTCTGTAGGCTTATGTATGTACGAAGAAATCAAATATACAAGGTATGTGTATTTCATCTCACTATTTATTTCCATGAGATAAATTCTTTCTTAACCACTCATTTTTTTGTTGTTGTATATAATTCTGATGATTTTATTATATTATTATTATACATAAAATTATGGGTCTTTTAATATCCATTTCATGATATTTTTTCATGTGTTTTATTGTTCAAAAGTTACCAATTTGGAAATATAATTATGTCTCAATTTTCATTCATTGGGACACATGTCTTGTTATTCACCGATGTTATTTTTCGACATATAAATTATTTAAATTTTACTTATTATACTAAAAATCATTATGAAATTCATGATATTTTATGCTCCATGTAATTAAAATTCATACACGGGGAGTAAGATACAATTTTAATATCTGATAAAAGTTTATTGAAACAATCTCATCATTTATCAAGATTTTATTTGATTCTACTTCCATTGAATAAATATTTTGATCCGTATCTTCTGAAATCTCAAGTGTTTTCTTACCCACTAGTGATTTATTTTATTTCCATGTAATAGTTCAATTATTTCTCATTTTAGAATATAGTATGACCATGAATTTTTTTTATGAAACTTCATCTTCACCTCTCTCTTCGATCAGAAAACTATGTTCCTTCAAAACCATTTTTTCTAAAGGGTTTCCAAAAATAATATATTGTTATACTATGATCATTAAATTAATTTGTTACCCATATATTTCCTTTAAAAAGGATTGAAAAAAATAAATGGTGATGTCATTTTCTAATTGAGGCACTCTTTTAAATGTGTTATGATGAAAATGGAATGTTTGGAGTGTACAAATTTACCTTTCTTTATTATTGAACATCCCATAAATCATGCATTATGAGATTTAAAATCTTTTTTAAAAAATGATTTTTTTTTCAAATTTTCATTATATTCGTTATTTAATGTGGTTTCAAAAGGAAAAGGTATTAAAAAATGATTAAAGCTTGTTTTATATGTTTTCAAGGAAAAATATTTTCAAATATATTCTCAAGAATATTTTATATGATTTCTAGGGAAAAAATCAAAATACATTCAACTTCATTTATAAGTTTTCAAGGAAATAGGTTTTAAATATGATTTCAGGAATTTTTTTAAATATAAAGATAAATTGTTTTCAAAATTATATCATGACTACAATCTATGACATAACGGTATTTTAAAGGTATTTTTTAATAGGATTTGGTTTTGAAATATGTTTTTTAATGTTGAAATTATATTTTCCTAAATATGTTTTTTAAATGATATTTAGAAATTATTCCTCATATCATATTACATTAGTTGGTGTTACTCATTCCATTTTATTAGAATGATTCAATTTTTCCATTCATATTCATTCAATTAATCATTTATATAATATTTCTTGATCATTATGAAACTCGCTTATTTTCAAGGGTTATGCTTTCATGAAATAATTATGAAAGATGTATCATTTCCACATGTTATGGTATTGTTACATTTTTAAGATACCCATATGAATTCAAGGTTTATTTTATGATTATTTATGATATAATGCCTCACAAAACCCTCCCCACAATGTGTTCCCCTCCTAGGAAAAAAAAGAGAAGACACATAATGACCCCTGAGTCCCTCCTCCAATTGGTATGAGGATTCTTAGTTGCAGCAAGGGTATAATAAAAATGTTGATGAGAGGTTTTATCCACTATGAGAAACAAATGAAAAAGAGAAATATAATATAGACACCAACCAACTGTTTCTCATAATAAAATACATAATAAATTTCACGTGAAAAAATGTAATTTCATTCCAAAACTACTACAACTAAATGGAAAAAATGATAGTACAAAACGAAAGTAAAGGTGGTAGCAACCACAATGCACAAGTAGATCATGATACCCAAAATACAGTAGTAACCATCCTCCTCTACAACCTACTATAACGGAATAGAAAAATAGTATATATATATATATGTATGGTGAGTATTACAATTTACTTAGTAAGATCCACCCTAGATCATCTCATGAAAAAGAGTAATGAAATAATTCTAAAGAATATTTAACAATAAGTGAAAATAACTCATCACATAAAAAGGTATACATTGTTCCTTTTCTCACCATGGATTCTCTCACTAATTATCTCATATAAGATAAAATAATAAAATAATGATTATCAGGGGTACCTTGTAACCACTTCCTCTATAGTTTTCCTCTTTTCTCCAATGTCGCACGTCCTGAGCATCTATCTCCAAAATGGCAAGCCCGTGGACACTTGGTCATGGCACCAAAACACCAACCTCATGCAGTAAATCATCGTGTACAAATAACCAAAAGTAAGAATGTTGTTTCATGGAGCAACCACATATTCCATATTGTGTATCATATTTTAAGTATTATACATCAAGCCATCACAACCCATACACTGTGTATGGACCCTCAAGACATTATAGCCTATATAGGATATACCTATATTATTCCTCATGATACTATATCAATAATAAACATTTATAAAATAACCAAAGGCAATTACATCCCTCTACACATATATATGATTAAATATAACCTCTATGAATACCAGTACAATTAAATACCCAGAGAATGGAGTGGGGCCAAAGGGGTTTTTCATCTATCCATCCCCCACTAGGATTTTGGGGAAAACACCACCATAGTGCTCACAATACCCATTTGTTTGTTTCCAAAACTGATATGGGGGAGTAACATATAAAAAGCTAAAATCTACAAGATATAATATATCTTATAACCCAAATATGGGCATACCCTAGTCGTAGACACAAATGTAGATAATGGCTCTTAGACTTCCAACCACCAATACTATGACTAGATATCTTATAAGAACAAAATCATTTAAATAGATATATAAAGTTGCTTTATCCCTTTTTATCAATTGAAATATATGTTAATTAATAATTTACCATTTATTAACTATTAACAATTTTTCATCATATTTCATTACAAATTCAACAATGATCATTGCCATTATGGAAAAAGAAAATTGAGTCTACAACGTCTTATAATTTCATCCTCAACATTACATCCAAGAAATCTCCATCCCCTGGGATTCAAATTTTATTCATTAATTAATATTATTACATTCTATTTCATTAGGTTATTTAGAACAACATTCTAATATCTCCAAACACAATGGGCTCAACATAGTGAGTATATGAACAACCTTCTATTTCGTCTCCACTAATAGTAGGATAATAACGCATCCTACTATAAGGAGATAAACCTAAAAATAATGCAACATAACATGTAAATATTCTTCTCCCATGGAAATATATTATCAAGAGACATATATGTGCCTCACATATTGTGGAATATAAATAATCTAATCAAAATACCTGATATCCATTCAAAAAATAGATTCAACAACAATCCAGCATTCATAATAATGGGTAAGCCCATTACAATCATGTTTCATGGTCTCTGATTTCCTCCCCAACATCATCATGCATATACTGATGCATCTATCCACACTAGGTGTCCACTATGGCCACAAAAACTAGGTCTCCCAACCCCTCGTACTAAAACATCTATCTAGGCTCATCCATACAGAGCTCACCCCACATACGGGCCTCCTCTCCACAAATACCATAATATCCACCCATGATTATCAATCCTAGGTTTTTACCACAGCACAATGAGAAAAAAAACATATAAATGTGATCATATTCACGTATGAAATCATCCATTAATTATACACAATTATCTCTCACATCTCCAAAACACAAGACATTTTTCTCTTTACAATAATTATTTAAACATAGACCCTATAAAGGTAGAATTTTTTTAAAAAACAATTTCTTATTCCTTCATGAATTAACAATTTAATTATCAATGGTTCTAACCATCCACAACCTAAGAAACAAGCTATCACAAATATAAAAAATTAATTAAACAATTAATTTAACTTGTTAATTCAATTATAAAGAAGAATCATAATTCTTCAGTTTCATTAACCAACTTCATTAAACATGCACACTTTAAAAAAATTTATTTACATAATATTAAAAAAACAACAACCAGATTCATTAAACATGCCTCTTTAAAATTTTATTTAATTAATTATCCATTAATTATAGCTTTATGTCCTTTATAAATTTCCATCATGAGCAACATGAGAACCCATTCATGACATTGATATGAAAAACTCTATAAAATCAAGAAGAAAATTATTTTCATCATTTCAAGAAGCAACATCGTTATGTGATCGATCCCAATTCTATAATCCAATTCATTTATTTAGTTTTGTCAATTTAATTATGATCAATGATTAACAAATCATGTTAACTCAATGATTACACGTAAATAATTAGAAAAAAATGAATATCATACCTTAAATGGTATTCGATGTTCTTCATGTGAGAATGGATCACATAACATATCCTTGATCACCCATCCCAAAATATCTTCATCCATTTGGGGAAGTCGTCTCACCACCACACAAAAAAACTGAGAGAAATCACATTAGAACCATGGTTAGAAAAAAAAATAGAATAGTGAAAATAACGGGAGGTAGATGAGGTCAAACTGAAAGAAAATATTATTAAATGATGGAAAAACAAACTTTGGATCATGTTTAGTCAACACGAATCAATGATTGATGCCTGAGAACAGTTCTCATCAATTGGATCCACCAAACGATAATGAGGGGTCTATCATTTCAATATGGAAAAGAAGGAAGGAAGTTGTAGTTATAGGGTTTGACATCATATTTTATTGGAATATAGTAAAACAGTAAAACATTATGGGATTATATGAATTTTAATCCCCTTTCATGTCATGTAATTTAATGAGGTTGGTCTGCACTGAAAAAACTATTTCCATTATCATTTATTTTATTTTAATACCATGAAATATTACATGAACTGTCATGTGATGATGTATTTCTACATGGTATGAATCTTTAGTTCATGCCATGAATGTTCCCTACTACCAATTCCTAACACTTGATCTTCACAAGACATCATGAAAGCCTCCCCTGAGATCCACAATACATGGAAAATGAAAAGGGTCTATCCATGTGGATACAAACCCATACATCAGATAACTCTAAAAATATTCTAATCCTTTACAATCCAAATCCAAATTATAGAGGAAATAATAAAGGTGTAATCCAAACAACCACCTAGTGAGATACCTCTAAAATATCTCTCCACCACAGGATCCCAACCACCACATAATAGGAACATTTCAAAACCACCCAACAATAAAAACCTACTCAAAAACACATTTTTAGTGGAGATACCTCTCAAAATAGGCCAATCCATAATAAGAAACAAGATAAATCCATTTCACAACTAGGAAAGGTCTACACACACAAACCAAAGAATGTTACTAGAAAATAAATAAATATCAAATAGCTTGGGATACTAAGCGTGAATATGTGAATTATGTTCCCATGTACTCTCCTTAGTGCAACTTTCCAACACATGACACAATCAAAAGGGAAAACTTGAATGAACCAAACTTTTTGAGTAGTATATTAACTTAATTTTAATGATTTAATAGAGATGTTAATGGTTAATGATGAAAGAGGAGTCTATGGCTTCATCCAGTAGAATCGAACCATATGAGGCACACTTATCATAGCTTGGGAAGGAGGTGGCATCTTTGGGATTCACTTTGGACCAAGCCCTGGCCGAACTCCAGCGTGTCAAGCTTGAACGGAAACGCCTATGGGAGAAGTTCAAGTTAGTAGAGATTACTACTAGGGAAATATTATCTGAGCCTCCCTCAGATTCTTAGACCATTGCACACCTTACACTAAGGTCATATGCAGGTGTTATAAGGGGCTATGTGACGAGACCCTAGCTTCTTTGTGCAATCCTTTGGGATGAATAAATTGAAATTTCTTCCTTTAGTGATGTTTGTTAAATTTGAAATGTCCGGATAATTTTAGGATGTATTTTATTGATGAATTTTGGAAAAAGGATATTTTAAAAAATATATTTAAACCTTAAATAATTAATGATGTGTAATGATTTTCAAAAAATGGTCGTCTGCAAAAGTGTTCAGTATGGAATTTGGAGTCTAATAAGATCAACCTAATTTCTGATGAATAATAAATTATGAATAGTGATTTTACGCTTTGGATTAGTAATGTGACCAAATGGATTAGTAATATCACTTAAAGATAGTTTTAATATAATTTAGACACCTTGATAATGTAATGTGATTAAATAAAATGGTTAAATAACGGTTTCATAAATTATTAATCAAGTATTAGTTTTTTCAGGTGAATAGTGTTTTTTATTTAAAAATATAATTAAAAATATTTAGAAAAATATTTATATAAAATGGAGTTTATTTTTGAACTCAGATCATCGATATTATGTTATTGTAATTTTTGGGGATTTTTCGGAGAAATATGAATTTTCAGTGAATAGTAAAAATTCAGGTTTAGGGTTTCGGTATGTTAAATGACAGCATAACTATGTCATGATGATTTCATGAGATATTTTAAGGGATGGTCGACTAAAGGGAATGAATTATTTTTTGAGGTGTCCCAAGTGTCCAACACCATGGGAAAATATCATGGGCAAGCCCATGGTTTTGCCAAAACCACCAATGAGTTGTCCCTTGGCCACTAATGTCATGTCCTATCACTTTCCCTGTAAATAAAAAGTGATTCTTTCATAAATTAGACTCCAAAACCTACCTCAACGATGTTCTGGTCTCCTTAGCTCTCAAGGATTCCTCACAAGGTGCCCTTATGCCTCTCATGGTACCAACCATGGTGTTTTAATAGTTACGTTTAAGGTAAGGGATCCGACCTCTCTCTTTCTTTTCATGTAATCTCTTTTATGTAATTCCTTTTATGATCCATGTTATTATGTTGAGGGATGTCCAATTATATTCTTCATACATTCCTTTTCATGTTAATATTATGATATATCCCTTATCACTCTCAACATTTTGTTTTATGAATGTTTAAGTGGCGTCGTTAGGCTGCTGAATTTTTAAGGGATTCTTTCACCCTTCTCATATTTTAAAATTCTATTTTCATGTCAAGTCTTTCAAGTTACATTTTATTATGTTGTGGTATGATATCTATATATATAATACTTATATTTTATTTTCATATGATTAGAGACCCTATTTGATCTCATCAATTCATTTTTATTGAAGTTTAAGTGACATCGTTAGGCTGGCGAATTTTTATAAGAGAAATCTTATTTTTGTCTTACTTCCATGTTTTTCATTAAAAATGGTATGTCCTTAAAATTTCATTACCAAGATTCATATCCTTTATATTATATCACTATATTAATTTTATAGACTATTTATGAGTGGGTTACCCATGTCCCCTCTCTTTTCAATGTTTCCTAAAACCCTCTAATGTAGCCATTATGCTGCAGAATTTTCGTCTCAAAATGCCTCTCTCTTTTCTCAAATTTTTTTTATGTTATTAAGTGAATACTAAAAGATATTATTTCTACAGGGGTATTAACATATATATCAAAAATTTATATTTTAAATTCTGGTATTTACATACATGGATCATGCTTTCCCTTTTTGTGGGTTTAAATTGACATAAAGATCATGTCTTTAAAGTATTTTTAAAAACGTTATGATTATTAAATGAAACCCATTTCTTTTTTTATATATGGGTTGTTTATGAAATGATTTATGATGATATATATGTGGATCACATGATAATAAATACATGTCAAGGGTGCGCCCAGATAGCGCTCAAATGCATTGGGTAAAGACTTAATCATAAGAGATGAACTTTTAGACTGATACCTTGGTGAATATCCTATGAATTTTTTAATGACACCTTGGGGATATAACTTGGTGAAACGAAATTATTTTCAATATTAAATGTTGTATCCACATGATCATGTCATGAAAAATGTTATTTTCATTATGATATTTCTCATGATTTATTTCTCATTCCTTAACGCTCTTTTCATGACCCTATTGAAGTATATTAATTTCACATCTAAAATGTTTCTCTTGTTTCTCTTACTAGGCCTTCTTCTCACCCTTTATTTTTATCTATGTCCCCAGGTTATGAGATGTAGTAATAAACCTAGGATGTACTTAAGGAGAAGCCTTTCAAGTGTTCAAGAATAACTTTTTTATTGTTCTCATATATTATGTTCTTGGTTTCCAAGACACTAAACCTTAAATATCCTCAGTTTTGTGTAATGTAATATAAGATTATGATATAATTAGGTGGGATGACATAGTTGGTATCAAAGGGATGTTTAGTTATTTGTGGAAATTAGGAAATAAAAACATTAGGAAGAACCCTATTGAACAGTTTAAATATAGGAAAACTTCCTGGTATTTTGGTAAGTATTGAGTAAGTGGTTTATCAAACAAATACATCCATGTCTGGATACGAGTAGGTAGGGGCGGCTCTGGCACATATATACAAAGGGGTAAAACCCTAAAACACCACTTTGAGCGAGACTTGAATGGGAACTGATGTACGATAATAGGCCTTGCTGCACTCTTTGTTACGACACTCCCGGGGGATATGATTGGTTAATGACAAGCTTTTTATGAATCATTATGAAGGAATTATAGAGAAATTTAATTGTCTAAGAATGAATTATTAGTTAAAAGATTCATAAATAAAATAAGTTTCTCACTAAGGTATTGTGTGAGGTGTCCCAATTGGCCAAAACCATGGACAAATACCATGGGCAAGCCCATGGTTTTGCCAAAACCACCAATGAGGTGTCCCTTGGCCATTAATGCCTTGTCCCCTCTCTTTCCCTATAAATACCAAGACCTCCTCTAATCCATTCGACTCCAAAACCATCTTAAACGATGTTATGGTCTCCTTAGATCCCATGGAGTCCTCCCAAGGTGCCCGAAAGCCTCTCAAGGTCCCAACCATTGAGTTTTAAGAGTTACCTTTAAGGTAAGGGATCCAACCTCTCTCTTTCTTTTCAAGTAATATCTTTTATGTCATTCCATTTATGCTCCATGTTCCTATGTTGGAGGATGTTCTTTTATATTCCTCTTACTTTCCTTTTCATGTTCATATTATGAGAGATCTCATCTTACTCTCATAATTTTGTTTTATGAATGTTAAAGTTGCGCCGTTAGGCTAAAGAATTTTTAAGGGATTCTTTCACCCTTCTTATTTTTCAAGTTCAATTTTCATGTCAAGTCTTTAAATTTACTTTTTATTATGTTAGGGTATGATATCTATATCAATCATACTGATCATTTAAGATCATATGATGAGAGACCCTGTTTGATCTCGTCAATTCATTTTTATTGAATGTTATGTGATGTCGTTAGGCTGCTGAGTTTTTATAAGTGAAATCTTATTTTTTTCTTACTTCCATGTTTTTCATTTCAAATGGTATGTCCTTAAAATTTCATTACCATGATTCTTATCCTTTATATTCTGCCCCTATACTATTTTTTTATATCATTTATGAGTGGGTGACCCATGTAAATTCTATTTTCAGCATTTTCTAAAACCCTGTAACGTAGCTGTTATGCTGCGGAATTTTCGTCTCAAAATGCCTCTCTCTTTTCTCAAAATTATTTTATGTTATCAAGTGAATACTTAATTCTATTATTTCTACAGGGGTATTCACATATATATCAAAATGTACTATTTTAAATTCTGGGATTTAAATACAAGAAACCCACTTTCCCTTTCTATGGGTTTAAAGTGACATAAAGATCATGTTTTTAAAACAGTTTTTAAAACGTTATGATTATGAAATGAAACCCATTTCTTTTATTCTATATGGTTAGTTTATGAAATTATTTATGATGATATATATGTGGATCACATGATAATAAAGTCATGTCAAGGGTGTGCCCATATCGTTCTCCCATGCATTGGTTAAGACTTAATCTCTAGAGATGACCTTTTAGACTGATACCTTGGTGAATAAACTTGGTAATTTTATATGACACCTTGGGGATGGACCTTGGGGAAAAGAAGTGATTGTCAATATTGAATGTTGTAGCCACATATTCAAGTCATGAAAAAATTTATTTTCATTATGATATGCCTCATGATTTCTTTGTCATGACTTAATGTTCTTTTCATGGCCTTATTGAAGTATCCCAAGTTCACATGTAAAATGTTTCTCTTGTTTCCCTTACCGGGCCTTCTGCTCACCCTTTCTTTTGATGTATGTCCCCAGGTTACGAGATGCAGTAATGAACCTAGGATGAACTTAAGGATAATCCTTTCAAGTGTTTAAGAAGAATGTTTTTGTTGTTCTCATGTATTATGTTCCTAGTTTCCAAGACACTAAACCTTAAAGATCCTTAGTTTTGTGTAATGTAATGATAGTTAATGTTATAATAAGGTGGGATGCCATAAAAACACATCCACAAAACACCTAATCATGGATCTCTTGAATATATATATATTCAACTAATTTAAGGTTTCATCATTGTCATCATTGATCTCTCCCCTATTGATGATGTGGGAGTAAACATAGAGCTATTGAAGGAGAAAAAACATGTCAAATACATCATGTATCCTTCTCATATCTAGGGAAAGTGTTATCTAGTATTCCAGAGCACCCACATTTGTCAAAACCTTGAAAGGGAAAAAACTGAGGATAAGGCTTACTTCAATGGACAAAACAACACTTCCTATTATAGGGACCCACCTTCAAGACCCCATAATCCCCATAGTTGAACACCATACGACTCCTCCAATGATTGGAATCATATTTTTTATGATCCTAGACAACACATAACCTCTAACAAATAACATGAACCATCTCGTTCCTATTTGTAGCATTTTTGGCCTGAGAGTTACTGATTATATGATACTAGTATGGAATAATAGAGAACCAAAATGTCATCCATAGAAGAAATCAAATGGAAAAATTCCAAAGGTGAAGAGAAAAATATTATTTTCCGAGAAATATTCCAATGGTAGATTCCGCATTGATAAAAAATAAAAAAACCTGGACACAAGAGAGATATGTAACACCCCAAGATTTCATAGTGTGTTATTTCTTCAAAATAATTCAATAACTTTCACTACACGCAACACTGAGTTCAAGCGCACCATGACTTACCAAACAAGCCGTTCAAAAAAGGTTATGAATAGTATTAACTAAATTTTAAACTTTATATAATCCTTATAATTTTAGAATCCATATTATGAGTTTCTTAGACATAATGTAAGAACAAATTCATCTTCAGTATTGTAGTTTTACCAACTTTTAATAGTGAACCCTTTTTAAATAAAATATTTTAAACTTTTTGACTAAATGGGGACATCAAAAAATTTAAAATAAAACATCCCAAGCTTCCACGGTACGCTTTCCTTTGAATAAAACAGTAGCGTGTGTTGTACGCAACTTCGAGTTTTAACACACACCACAACCGATCAAACTAGCCGTTATGAATAGTAATACTTAATTTTTTGAAATTATATATATTTTATATTTCAAAATGGACTTCATTTTTGGATTCGGAATATCAAATTTATCCTAAGGTGAAATTTTGGTACTTTTCGGATAACTTTCATATTTTGATGAATAGTAAAAATTACTAAATTTTAATTAAAAACAACTTTTTTAATCAAAATAATTAATAGTGATAAATTATGAATTTGAGTGATTTTAAAGTATATTTAGAATATATTTTTACCATTTAATATAATTTTGGTCATTGGACATAATTTTACAATTAAACCGAAATAAACAAGTGTCAATCTTTTGATAGTTATTATCTCTTAAAAACACGCTTTTTGTTTTGACAGCGGGAATTAATTTTAAATAAATTTCTGCCACTTCTGTGTTTTGAATTTATAAAAATGGATTCCATATTTGTAATCATGATGTTCAAATTGTGTAAATAGTTAACTTTTATTTTTAGACATTTTGAATAATTACTGCGGTAAATATTTTATTTACCATGGTTAAGGGTAAATCCGGTAAATAAGGGTTAAAAAATAATATTATAATAATACTAAATTACCCGAAAACGTGTCTTAACCCTATTGGTTGATACATGGTCGACCATGGGCATCTTTGGGTCAGTTTTGGGACCCCATTGATCCACTTGTAAGTGATAATGACACTTTATTTTAATTAAGTTAAAATGAATACAAAAATGGCATAAGCTTACATCTTTTAAAAGAACAATTTTTACATAGGGTTATACATGTTGGATTTTCGATTATAAATATTCATTAGAAAGCTAAAAAGATTTCCTACATAATGATATTTTATTTATAATTTTTAGACATCAAATAATTTAAATTATTAATGACACAATAATGATGCAATGTTTACCTCATTAATAAATCATTTAAATAAATAAGATTATAATGATTAAAATATTATCTAAAACCTGTCCAATTCTTATTGGTTGATGTTATTTAGAATATGAGTCATCTTATCTTCGACCTCAATGATTTTTGTACCATTATAAACCGAATATAATTATATTATAAAGTAATACTTTCACTCTTTCCTAAAGAGCCCCTCCTCTCCCTTATAAAAGGAGACCACTTCTACTCATTCCTCACACCTCTCAAGCCACTTGGCTCGTCCAAACTCTGCCCAACTAAGCTCCCCACATCCCTCTCCTCCTCCGTGAAGCTTCCCCTTAGGCATAAAGCATTTCAAGAAGTCCTTTGGTTCCAACCAAAGTGAGTTACCTAAATTAAAGGTAACATTTTCTCTTAAATTATTTTCAATTATTTTGCTTCTCCAACCCCCAAACTCTTTTTATTTCCTTTCTTTTGTAACAACACCAGTATCCAAAATATACTAGGATGTCGTTATAAGAAGGATTCAAACTACACATTCACACAACTCCATCTAATGGATGATGAACATAATGTTTCTGTGGATGGAAAACTAACGCCTCACGAAACGATGATTGTTCAAATACATCTTACCGCCTCTCATGGTGGACATTAGGATGGAACTGTAATTAAATATGATATTAATGATATATATTTTATATATAAGCTTCTGTAATTCCATTTTATTTCATACAATTATTCGTTTCATGTTGTATATACATACGATAATTTCATTTGAGGAAGTGCGGACTACCGCCCCCTTAAAATGATATGACTCGTTCATACCACACATGGAACGTATAAAGGATGGTGTTAATGAAATTAAGTAACATATATATAATATTATATTTTACTGGAATAGTAATATACCTATGTATCATTTGGATTCGATTCTTTTAAAATAAAAAATTAAATGGAAGTAGCATTCGTGCGTACGTACGGACTACCGTCTCCACGAACGCGATGTGATTCATTCTCCATCGTATCCATTCAAGTATAATTATCATTTGATGATTTAAAAATGATGTTTAAGGACTTTATACCATTCTGGATATGAATAATATACATCCCATTAATAATGAATATGGCTCACATAACAAAGAATATAAAGTAAAATGAACCCGTTAACACCTGAAATGACGATAATTCTAAGATATTATTAACAAATCAATGTTAAAAGATCATATATGATATCATATTAAAGTAACTGATTCTTGTATTAATCAATAACAATTATTTCACCATTATACAGGAGGTAAACCTACCATCGACCAAGGAAAAAGTACAAAGTAAGGGATTCTCTTATCTCACTTTCAATTCCGTGAGATTTCCATTGTTCGCTACTAAATTATTGAAAGTGGTGTATTGTGTACTTACATTTGATATATATTATCATGATTCACTTTATATTCATGTTATTCTGTAAATAATTTGGTGGTTATTAACTTTTGGCCATGCGACTCAGTTGATTAACGTGGTAAGGGGTTTCTTGTCTCACTTTTAATTCTGTGAGAATTCCATTGATCACCACTTAATTATTTCATGTGGTGTATGTGTACTACCCATGATTGTATTCATTGTGTAATATACTTTATTTTATGGGTATTTACATCATCATGGTATTATCTTTCTTTCATGGGTGTTTGTTTCTTAAGTTACCTAATCAATAAGGGAATTTGAGATTTCAATTCCCACTCATTTGGCTTTACGCATATTTCATTGATTATATTACTCCATGATTATGTGTGGAATCACTATTAATTTGATTATGTCATAATTTCCACTCCCCTTCCTGTGGATATAAGTTTGATACACATAATCACTCATTGGTAATTCTCAAGTCATTGATATGAATTTGATAAGAGTAATTTTAACTCATTCACCATTTGTTGAGTTAAACATCCAATTCGTTGGTGTTGTTTTTACAAGAATATGTGTGAATATCCTTTGATTGTTTTACACTGAATATCCAATAATATTTAGTGTATTTATATTTTTCACACATAATTATGTCGTTGATTTATCCTTAACCTAAGGATACGGCCTTTATGAGAGATTTCATCTCAATTTACATTCCATTGAGACTTCTTTGTTGATATACACCAAATCACTTTTATGTGGTGTATATAATGTACTTTGACATAGTATATCATGAATCCCTTTATTCTCATGATATTACAATGTTTTGATTACCTCAATTATTTGTATTCAAGTGTCTCTTTTGGTTAGAATTTCTAACTAAAATACCATTTTTAAATGTTTTAAAGACTTATTCTTCTAAATCTTTCTCATTAATGTCCATGTTTTAAAAATGGTTGTAAGGATTTATTTATATGGACATTAAAGTTTTAAAATCAAAACTCCTTTTAAAAGTTTCAAAGTGGTATGGGACACTTTGATTCAAAAATCTATTTTTAAATGGCTTCTTGACAAATAGTGTGACTTTTAATTGTTTTCAAGAAAAGGGGGATATTTCTATCAAATAGTTTTGATGATTATTTTCATCTATGTCAACAACCATCATTATTCATGATTGAGGTTAATGTGATACAATACAATCTTCCATATTGTATCAAATGAGTTATATTTGACTGTGGATGTTCTATTTTTATACCATTCATGGTTTGTGGTTAAAGTATTGACATTTCGTATGCTAGTTTTAATACGAATGTTTATTTTATGCTTAAACCTATTCATATGAGGAATGCATTGGACTTAATAAGTGACGGGTGGAGCCCGCTATAGCTCCTCGATGCATCGGTAGGTCTCATGAGACAAACTAGTGTCTTGGCACAAGGCCTTGGCAAAATCTTATTTGTAGTCTTGGCACGAGGCCTTGGCTATGTGGTTATGATAGTCTGGCATTATGCATTCCATCATTATGAAAGTGGTTATTGATATTGCATGTGATCATTCGACTAGTAGAATATCCATGTGAGTAAGTAAATGGCATTATTTCATTTTATTTATGCCATACCATGTTGAAAGTTCAAGTTTCAAAGTCTTTTGTTTTAGTTATAAATTGCCTTAAGTGTTTATGATTATTTATGAAAGCTTCTGCTATAATGTTATCCTTACTGAGCATCTGAGCTCACCCCTTTCAATGTTTTTTTTCCCAAGATTATGAAGAAGTAATTTATGAATGACCTACAGGGATTGTATGAGGGGATATGAAGACAAAATGTTTTTTTTATGATGTAATGTAAAAATTTATGGATGTATCTAGTTATTCCAAGGCTACTAAACTAATCGGTCTTTCGAGACTTGATCTTTCTCATGATCATGCCAATGTTATGTAATAATGCACCTACTCTGGGTAACTAGGGTCGGGGCGTTACAAGATACTTGTCTTCTTGAGTCTTGATGTTCCACTATTTATGACCATTTATATATAAATGATATGTAGTTCTAATTCATATATGATATTTGAAATCACTATGGAAAACCTTAAACACCCTTTAGGTCAAATTAGGATATAAATTTAAATTTATTGTCCTTGGGACTTTTTGGAGTCTCACTACCACCTCTAGATACATCCTCAATAAAACACTCCACGGATCTCAACTCCTTGATCACTATAAAATGTTATTATTTTTTTAAAATGATCCACAACCACCTTATTGTTTCATTTCCTCCCTAATCACGAGGTATGATTTTAGAAAAGTATGTCAATATTTCCACTAAATTCAACTAAGGAACATATAATGGCAGGAGAAAACCACCTATAACACGGTGTTCGACCATTACCTTCTGTCATACCAAACATCAACACACAAACAATATAATGTCAAGCATCAACATAGGCATCCAAAACTATGCTATAAAATATTATTATATCTTTTTTAGTAATAGATGTAATATTAAGGTCCCGTTATGACCTATTTAATAACTATCTCAGTCATCACTATTGGAACAAATATCCTTCCATTCAACAACACTTGGTGTTGTTTATCCCAAGTCCAACCTTCATAGACTCACTAGAAACATCTCAATCTTCTCAAACATCCACCTCATGATCCCCCAACTGGGATTCCAACACATGCTGCACAAGAGAATAGTACACCATCATCTGAAAAATACATCCTCGTCCCTATCTTATCCCATATGTGGGTGAAATGCGAAATGTTCTTCCATCATTATCCTATAATTTTTACTTCCCACACTATATCACTATTCTAAATCATCCTCAGTGCATCCGCCACGACATTCCCATTTCAAGGATTATACAAAATCATGATGTTTTATTACTTTAAGAAATATATCCACCAAATCTAACACAACAAGAAGTCATATTGGGAGAAAAAGTACCTCAGCATTATATGATCAGTTATGAATAAAAATGCTCACTGAGGAGGACAGGTCTCTAAAAATGTAGTGAATACCCTATTTACTCCAACATAAGATCTTGGGTGGAATAGTTACATTCATGGGTATATAAAGTCTGATCAATATAGTAAATAATCAATCTCAGCTACATTATAATATTTCCTAGCCCAAGACGTAAATAGACCAAAAAAGTATTAAAATGAACTTTCTCTCCTAAAATATAAATAACTAAACCATTAAAAATTTTCACTTTTATATACTCAAAAGTAGTAGAACACTGATTAGTCCAATATAATGTATGATCTTTTAAATTATACATTTTAATAGGATTCACAACCGAATTTAAATTTTCTACAGACCACATGTAATATTATGTAAGGTTAAGAAAATAAATTTCACCACTTTCACTAACATATGGTATTCCTATGAAAAAACATCTAATACCATTTATAGGTCCATCACTACTACATTATAGGAGACAAAATTCCCAATGAAATAGGCCTCTCGATCCAAAAATAAACACACCAGAAGCTTTAGAAACAACTTCTCATGATGAAGAACACCTTAAATAACATATAGATACTCACCATGATCCTTCTTAGACATGGAGTAGACAAGGATCTCATTAATGAAAACCACCAAGAACATATCTAAAAACTCACAGAACATAGAATTCATTTACCCCATGAACATACCTAGAGCATTCTTCACACCGAATGGCATCATAACCAAGTCATAATGCCCATGATGAGAAATGAATTATTTATTCAATATATTCTCATCCTTTACACACATATGATGATATCCTTACTATATGTAAGCCTTTGAGAAGAATCATCCAATAAATATTTGAATGAATAAATAATAAATATATGGAAGATTACAGTGGTTTATCACTATCCCTTTGTCCTAGATATGATAATCGACACAGAACCACAAAATCACAATACCCTTATTTATGAAAAAAAAACAAGTACACCCCATGGAGAATCACATGGATGAACAAAACCAAATAGAAACAGACCATTGATCTATATACACATATCTTGAATCATATTAGGTGGAATCCTATATGGATACATTCACATTAGAGTCATATATGTATATAGTTTGATCCCAAAATCAATCTCCCATCAAGGGGGTGATGCTACAATATGTAATAAAAATACATTAGGCTAATATTCTTAGACCCTAGGAAATTCCAATTTCCTAGGTTTTCATGAACTCAACATCATATCGGTCATTTGGGATTATAAGGATGGAACATGCTTGTAACCCATCTAAGGGTCATGCATGCCAACACACATTAATGGATCTCCATAAACATTGAAGAACACTACCTTCCTATTGAAGAAATCCATGATATCATACATATAATACAACTAATCCATGCCTAGTATTATTTCATATGGTTATATTTATAATGATAACAAATCAATTAGAGATAATTTCGTCCACCACACTATCCGATAGTTTCTACATAATTCAAACAGGCCAACTCAATCTCAAACTATTGTAGTCAACTCCAACGGCATTGGAGTCCTCTCTACATCAAATTTGAAATCATGGAAAATGGTTTGTGATATAAAGGATTTGTCACACGAAAATCAAAAAAAGAAAAAACCATATTAGAAAACAATAAACAGTCACCTCGAACAATGTATGGAATTCCATGTGGTTGGAGATTCAAATGTAAGAAGCTGACCATGTCCTACTCCACGACAACTCTGATTACGCAAACAACTACCTCTATAGCCTCTATCTACACTCTGAGGTTGGAGGGAATCCTGATGCTATCCTGTACCAGCCCCATTTTCACATTGATGATCCCAATCTAGAGCTACCAACTACTGCTTCCTCAGTTAAAACTACCACAATGAAGGAACCCCAAGTGGAACAATCAGTACATGATGACTACATAGAATCTTACGGAACTATCATATATGATGACCAAAACCTCCATAAGAAAAATATATATCTGATACCTTCATATATGACTCATAGAATCTGCCTCTGCAGAAAATATAAATTGAGGGATGAAACCTACCTAAGGCTAATAAAATGTTTCTTTTTCATGACAACTACAAACCCATAACCACTGCTCTACATGATAAAGAATTCTGAAGACTCATATCTCAGGATGAAGTGATTCTATATAAAATCATCTCAATGACCTTTAATCTAGGCAGTAGGTTTGATATATATAAAATATAAATGGTCTAACCTAACACTGGATCTCTTGATTCAATGCCTTATCAAAATTAATTACCTTATTCTCTTAATATGGTATTATGTTCAAAGCATATCACAAATGATTCCTGAAATGGTTTCAAATATTATTCACAATAGAGATCCCCTTCTAAAGGGTATGTTTCTCCTAGTGGCTGGTTGGATTTATAGGCGTTGAATGAAACTCATCTCTAAACTGGACTTGGAACTCCTCCCCTTAGTCTTCCAACTCCTCACATTACTCGATAAATAAGTACCTCCACTATCTAGGCCCCACACAGCATCATCAAAGCCAATTACCCATAGTTTTGATTTATTTTATATGTAGAAATGACTATTATATCAATCTTTTCCAACTATAATTCCTTGAATTCATCTAAAACGGAGCCCTCAAACCTCAACAGACTCTCTCACTACTAATCTAAATGTTTCCTTCATCGATTATAATCTCCATAAACATCTACTCAGCGATGATGTGTTGGAATAACATAATAGATTTATTCTGTGCGAACATAATAAGGAATTCTACTTAGACCCATACCTGAAAAGGAAAAACCAATTAGAGATTCTAATCCAAGAATATGGAAGACATTATCATTTATTAATTTTTCCATTTATTTTGTTATGTCATCCTATCCCAAGATCATTACATTTAAATACATGAATAATTAATAATTATGCATAATCCTATCCTATGTATCTATAGTAAAAACTATATCATATAATTTAATAGCCTTTATAATATTAATATTCCATGAATCAGATCACATGGGTTTCTAAATACTTATTTTTCACCTGGTATCCTTTTTTAAATATCTTACATAACATAGCTGACACTATTTCAAAACCAAAAAATGCAACCTCACCAGTGAATAACATCAAACCCCTTTCTTTCCATAATATTCCCTTTGAAACAACTCAGTCACAACCCCCTCCCAACATTGTCTTCCCCTTCATATAATAAAATGGATTAATAGAGATAGCGACCACTGATTCACACTTTTAAAAGTCACCTGGTTGGCGAATAACATCGAAGGTGTAATAAAAATCTAGATGGGAGGCATTAACATCAAAGAGAAACAAATGAGGAAGATATAAATATGATATTCACCAATAAAATACTTCTTATACTACATTATAAAAGAATTTCCAAGCACCCAATTTAAATTTCATGAAATATCCAATCCATCTACAAGATAAAATGAATGTACCAAATGAAAGTAAAGATGATAATGACCATGAATCCAAAATAGGTCCTCAAACCCACCTGCTAGTAGTAACCTGCCAAATCTCCAACATTCTCCAACTGAACTTAAAAAGATTTATTATATATATTGAGGGATAATATAATATTATACTCAGTAGGATCCTCCTTGGAGACTCTCATTAATAAAGGTAAATAAATAAATCTAAAGTATAGTGAACAAAACGTGAAACTAAATTGTAACCTAAATAGGTATACAAAGTCCACATCCTCACTATGGATACTCTATCAATGTATAGAATAAAATAAAATATATTATAATATAATAATGAAAATGAAGGGTACCCCACTACCAAATACCCACATGGTTACCATTTTTCCTTAACATCGCACGTCCTGAGTATGCCTCTCCAAACAGTTTAGCCAGCAGACAAATGGATGATGCACCAAAACATACACCTTGTGAAACACACCCCCACATGCACTTAAAAAAGTAACCATATAGATTTAGGGAGACAATCTATCTTTCATAACATGTATCATACGTCTTGTATAATACCTCAATCTATCACAACAAATATACCGGGTAAGGATCCTCAATCCATCATAGTGTATACCAGTTATACAGATAGTAGTCATTAGGAATTTAAATCTAGGTTTTTTTTTCACATAACCACAACCCATTAGAAACATATAAACATATATATAGGGAAAAAATTTCTATTAATACAAGTGCAAGTCTCTAACCAGAGAGAGAGAAGAGTCAAAGTGGATGTCAACTATCCATCCTCCCACTAGGATGTTGGGGAACCCCCCTCATATGGATCAGAATCCCAGGGTATTTGTTTCCCTAACATTTAAGATTCAATGGTGTATAGAAAAAAAATGTACATGGTATAATATTTCACACAACCACACATTAGGAATATCATAATGTATACCACAACAATAGTTATAGTCTGTCAAATTTCTATCTGCCACTACTTAGACTAGATATCCTATAAGGACACTTCTATTTAAAGATATATATTATATTACATTATACCACTTTTTTAGGTAAACTAAACATTTTTAATTCATAACCATTAATTAACCAATATAAATTTCGTTTTGAATTTTAAAACCATTTCAAATATGATCCATGACCTTTAGGGAAAATCAAACCCAGACTATGGGTTCTATTAATTTCATCTTTAGTATTTCATCCCAACATGATCCAACCAAGTGGGTTAAACATTTATTCATTATTTAACATTAATATATTCCTTATAAACTAGAGATATAGGAAAACATTGTCATCTTCCCCATCACAAGTGGCTCAACAAAGTTAGAAGGTGATCTACCCTTCATGCTTTCACAACCTATAGCAAGAGAGTAAAATAATCCTACCTCAATGATATAAACCACAAAATAACATTGCATACCCCATACATACTCCACTAGCATATATAGAGTAACAAAATACCTCATTGTACTAAAATCAGGGGTAAGAGAAATCATATAAATAATCAACGTAGCCAATTTCCAAACAACATATTCAACAAGAATCCATACTTTAAAAAAATGGATAAGCCTAGCTTCAATCCGTTTTGTATTCTCTGATTTCCACCATACCATCCACAAGTATATAATAATTTATATTAACTCTTCATGTGTAAATTTTTTCCAAATTAACAAAGCCTTTATGCCCTTAATTTCAAAACATCCATCCTTAGTCAACCATCAATGGATGACATCACATTCAAGAATCCCCACAGCACATAGCACAACAAACCTGCATGATCATCCATCCAAAGATCATGTCACATCAATATTAGTTGGAAATAAACATTGAAATGAGATATCATCCCTAAATAAATGTATCCATCTGTCACACATAATGATCTATCATGACTCTAGAACATAGGGAACATGGCATGTACATGAAATATGGATACTTGGGCCCAAAAAAAGAATTATCTTTTATCAAACATATAGTTCTTATTCCCTGTTGATTTAATATATTCATTACCACAGTTTCCAACTACCTAAAACCTCCGCAACAAGCTATCACAATTATCAAATTTTAATTAGAATAGTTATTTAATCATGAATTTAATTACATTATCAACAAGTATAATCATGGTTGAATTTTATTAACCAATTCAATTAAACATGAACACATATAGTTATTTAATTAAAATCAAATTAAAATAATAATAACTAAATTCATTAACAATTCCCCTTTAATAGTTTTCCCAATTTAAAATCAATTAATGTCGTCTTTATGTTCTTTGACAAATTAAATCATGAACAACATACTAAACCAATCAAAAAATATATATATCACACGATCTCTCTAATAAATATGAAAATTGTTATCATTGTACAATGAAAAAACATCACTATGTGATCGTTAGAAATTATTTAATATGAATAAATTATTTAATTAGATCAATGTCATTATAATACCGTGGGATAAATAATGGTAACATTATGATTTCATGTAAATAAATATAGAAACAATTATTCCCATATATCAATAGGTTTTCAGCATTCTTCGCATGAAAATGGACTACACAAAAAATCTCCGATCACCTCTCTTGTATGATCTGTATCCATCCAGAGACATTGTGGCACTACCACATCAACAAATACTAAGAGAAACTCCCATATGACCATGGTTATAATAACTCCATATAATTTTGAGTATAACTTGAAGTAAATGAAATAAAATCAAGAAAAAACATCCTTAAAACTAAGGAAAACATTCTTTGGATCAAGGTATGTCACCAGGAATAGTTGATGGAAAACCAACAGTGATTATCATTGAAGGGATCTCCAAAAAACAGAAGAGGGGAATGTCGGGTTTCCACAGATGAGAGGGAGGGAAGTAGAAGCCTTGGTTTTCAAAAACCTGAGTTTCTAAAATTATATCAATCATTTTAGAATCATGGGATTACAGACATGTAATCTTATTCCCGTCATATATTTCTTTGAAGCATCTTTCTGCAAAAAAAATCACCACCTTTCACATTTATTTAATTTTTAAACCTTGAAATATTACATTATGTGAATCCTAGTTTCATGTCATGAAATTATTCTACACCATTTGAAACTAACTTTCACACATGAATGATCCTTTCTCCCAATTATCTACACCTAAAATCCTCTAAATTTCCATTTATCCACCTCTGAGATCCACAAGCCTCCAAAACATTTGACTGTCAGTCCCTACAGATCTAGTAAAAGAAATCATGGATCATGTTTGTATGATTTTACTATTATATGGGTGGGACCTATATATCCCATTAATTCATTAGAAATTGATTTATACCTCATGAGATATAAATAAAGGACCTTGTATTCTAGGATGTTCTTGGTATTGATCCTTGACGTCTAATATTTCCATGAGTGTGAGATATGTTTTATATGTATGTTATGGGAGTTAACCATGAGATCCATAATGGTACGTGGATTTACTCTATACTAAAAATAGGTCCTTCTCATAAATTCCATGCCTAATATGGATATCATTTTTATCTTCTTATCTATATTCCACAATTATATTCCTTATTCCTATGTTTTTCTTTGATGGATTAGGTTCTTTATTGTATTGTGTTTCATATTTTATGAACTACCAATCTTTATTTGGTTATTGTTATTCATGATATTTGATATCTAGGTTATGAGTTTCTGATGTTATGAACAAGTTATTATACCATTATTCACATGTTTATAATTACATATCTCCCTAAATTATATTTAATGATATTATGCGATAAATCTCTTTTATAATTATTTCCCCAAGATATGATGAAATATTTTAGGTTTGATTTGTAAAACACTTGTACTAGTATTGGATAAAATATTCATAGATAATTTACCTCACTCATACATTGTAACACCCCAAATGATAAAGGGTTAAATGAATAAATGATTTGACTCATTTCAACAAGGTGCACCTTCCTTTTCAAGAGCCTGTCTGATTAGAACTCTACAGTTAAGCATGATTGGCCAGGAGTAGTGATCATGATGGGTAACCGTCTGGGATGTTTCCCAGGGTGTGTTTGAGTGAGGATAAATCACACTAGGAAGGACATGTGTTGGTCTGTGAGGATAATCATTAGTCAGATGACCCGTTCGGGCATGTGGGTGGGACCTAGGGAGGGGACCACGTGTCTACGAGGCAATAGGGGGGCATCGCCCAGTTGTCACATTTCGAATCAAAGGTGGTACCCAGCCTTATGTGTGGTGCACGGCCTGGGTAGAGATGTAGGTCCCACAACGATGATGTTGAGCTCTAAAGGGGGGGTGATTGTAACACCCCCAAATGATGAAAGGTTAAATGAATAAATGATATGACTCATGTCAACAAGGTGAACCTTCCTTTTCAGTAACCTGTCTGATTATAACTCCACAGTTAAGCGTACTTGGCCTGGAGTAGTGATCAGGATGGATGACCTTCTAGGATGTTTTCCAGGGTGTGTGTGAGTGAGGAAAAAGAACACTAGAAAAGACATGAGTTGGCATGTGGGGAAAATAATTAGTCAGATGACCCGTTCAGGCAAGTGGTTGGGAACTGGGTGGGTCCCACGTGTCTATGGGGAAACTGGTGGGCAGGTCCCAGTTGTCAAATACACCTTCATTCATGCATCTATTTTTCCAAAGCCACTAAAGCATATAGTCTTTGTGGTATCTATTTGTTTCATGTTTTATGTATTCCAAAAATTGATGTATTTTATATTTAAATTAATACTATGTTATATAACTAGCATCAAATATATGTTATAGTTGACCATTGGAATCTATGATGATAAATCATTAGTGAGAACCCTAAGGGAATATTTTAATAGTAGTCCACATCTATGTATACATAACAGAAAATGTCATGTATTTTTGGTGAAAGAAATATTATCAACAGTTTCCTATAAATACATCTTTATCAAGATACTAAAACTACATGTGGCTCTATCATAGATATTCTTAGGGGTAAATTTTTTGAAAAGGTGCATCAGAATTGACTAGACAATAACCTGGTATACGACAAGGGGCCTTACTATGCAATTGGTTTCACAGCCACGAGAGATATGATTTGGAAATTAAAAAACGCATCATGAAACATCATTAATGATTTAAATGGATGTTGGTAATGAATAAACTAGGATAAAACTATTATGTAATTGATTAAACAATGTTTCCTAATTTAATCATCTATTATGTATGTTTTCATTACTATGTGGTTATCTAAAATGAAAAGAGTTTCTCACTATATGTGTTGTGACCCCTCCCCCGAGCCCCTTGCAGTGACTACCCAAGCTCACCTTCCATATTCCAGGGGTTGGCGACTAGAACCAAAAGGTGTATTCCCTAAAACTAAGAATTAATTTACTTTATACATATAAACACAAGAAACCATACAGACATCAAGATACAAAAAAAGTCAATTGTATAGAAAAAATAGTTCTAAAAGTAATAAGGGTTCGTAATACAAGCCCATCAGTAATTCTACAAGTACAACATAAATACAATACAACCGATAAAAGCGAAAGATAGCTTCTGGGTCATCCCCTGAGGTTCCTACCTGAATGTTAGGTAAAAATCACCTCCTCAGCACTCCATGTCCTCTCATCTCCTCTATGTACCAACATTCCGTATAGTCCACTTCCATGTAGCATCCAGTCCTGGTACCCACAGCCTCGATCAACACTATCTGTCTTCTGCCCCAAACACAAAAATGTATGTGAATAGCCATTGCATGAGTCAGTATAACGATTCTCAGTAGGGACCCTGAGAACCTCAAGTTCTCACAAAATCCACAAAGGATAAAACCCAAAGCCTAAAATCAATTTTCAACTCTTCATAGGTATATTACCATATATATATCTAAGTTACCATGTGTACCCATCTCAATCATGATGAAACATAGGGTCAAACCTAAAAGTCTAAAGTTCAACTATTCCAAACAAGAAAATAATACCACGAAGGAAAGTACCGTAGAGGTATGTCACCAAGAAGAATACCACCAAGGTATTACCATGAAGGGAAGTACAACATAGGTACAAACTCATATCGCATCAGGTTTTTCACAGGTACAATAGTAGAGATGATTAGATGTAACTATTGAATCATCTTACTATATTAAGAGGCTGACTCACAAAGTATCCTTAATCATCATCAGACGAACATATGATCATAGTATATCGTTAGACCCACATTGGATCCTAGTACCTCATCAGTACATCATGAGACCCACACATGATCGAAGTAAATCACCAGTACGCCGTCAGACCGAAATAGGATATTTAGTTGCTGACCCACACAGGATTGCTCGGTACTGACCCACATAGGATCGCTCAGTGCTCCCCCACACAGGATTTCTTGGTGCTGACCCAAACAGGATCTCTAGGTGCTGACCCACATAGGATCGCTCAGTGATGACCCACACAGGATAGCTAGGTGCTGACCCACACAGGATCGCTCGGTGTTGACCCAAATCGGATCGTTATTCATTCGTCACATCACAACCAGCTACTGGGTTCCCTCACTAATCATGCTCATACCTAGGAGGGTCTGCTCCTCAATCCACTGTTCGATACTCCAACTACCACAATTTCCCACGAATAAGTAACCCAAAGGACCACCACGTCTTAGGGTTCTCAACGCAATAGACGGTGTGTCATTCAAACAAATGGTCTGTATGTTATAATCCTTTTAGTCTTGGGGCATGGTTGGATTCATGCTCTATCCAAACCAAACTGTATCCCAACATTATCCAAATATCAAGTGGGGTATACAAAAGAAACCACCTCGCTCTAGGATTTCAAGAACCGTAGAAATCGCTTCAAATGGACGTCCAGTGGCAATGTTATGGACAAAAGAGTGAAAATGGGTCAATGTTCGTATGGTCCCAGTACGCCCCGGACGGACTAACCCAGACTAACCCAGTCAGGGCCGACCAGGTTTGGGGAGACCAGGACAGACCCGCAGGGTTTGGTCCGGCCCAACCTGGGCAACACGAGGCGGTGCTAAGTCCACGGGGGCTGCATTGGCCAAGGGAGACGTGGGGGCGGCGGCGACCATGGGGCGGTGGAGGCCACCGGGTGGTGACGACTGCTGAGGCCATGAGGCAGCAGAGGGCTCCGAGCGTCGATGGCCACGTAGACCATAGGGCGGCGAAGGCTACAGAGTGGTGGGGCACCGTGGAGGCCGCAGAGGGGCCGCAAAGTTGTGGGAGGGCTGTGGGGTGGCCGCGATGTGGCGGGGGGACCGCAGTGCAACATGGTACCATGGTTGGCCAAATGGCCCGCCATCCTCTCCATGCGGTGCAGTTGTGCTCCACCCAATCTTCAGTTGCCGGTTTGACCGGATGCTCTTCGTTCATCACCGTGGAACAAATAATTCTTCTTCCATCATGAAGAATACACCAAAAAATTATGCACAATTGAGGGGTCGGGCAATGTTTGTTTGTCTTTCACCTTCCTCATTAGAGCGGTAGCAAGATGCTGAACATAACGCTTGGATGAAGAAAGTCAAACACTATAAACCACAAAAATGATTATTCCCAAACCCTTAGAAAAAGAAATCATCTGGGTATCAACTAGTTAGAGAGTTGATACAAGTTATATTTTTAGAAGGGAAGAGCATGGGAATCCATAATCCAACATAATAAAAAACCTACCTTAGATATTGTTTAGTGGAGGTCCCAAAGAAGGAGACTATGTCATTGGGTATAGATGGACCTCAGTGACCTCTTTGTTTCCTCGATCATTGGTTCATTGTCGACGAAGACGTACCTCGTTGGCGAGAGCGTTATTCATTGGGGAGAAAATTCTTCATTGGAGAATGTGTCCTTCATTGGAGATAATAATACTCCAATATTTCTCCTCTCCCAATTCCACCAAAATGTTAAGAATCCATATTATTAATTTATGTTTTTCAAAATAAATAATTTTGGCATGACAAAGTTTTCATAATTAAAGCACTTCATTGGAAACAATAAATAGCTTATTTAATTGGCCCAATTAAATGAATTTTTTTAGCATAATTAATTTTGGATGTGTTGAGATGTTTTCTCTCATGAAAGTTATTCGGGAGGTCCCCACCTCTAAAATCAAATGTGGTTTAGTTTAGGTGGTCCCAACCTCGTAACATCTACATTGAAGGTTTAGGCTCGGGGATGGGTCATGAACGTATCTCATCGCCAACTATATTATAGACATAAAAATGTTTGATAAACCTCAGAGATCACTTTCCACCTTGACCATATCTATGTAAAACTCATTGTGGTGAGACCCATAGAAAGATGCAGTCACCTTCCTCGAGCACCAGATGTCTATGTCTCCTATCATCATTTTACAACTGTATGGTCTGTGCAGTCTTCATCCACTCCTGGATGATCTAAACTTTTTATGTGGTAGACCGTACCATCTCTAGTCCCACTAGTGCTGACTGTCATGGGTCAGTCCGTTATAAAGGTGATCTGCAATGTTTCTCGTACAATTCCTCAAAATGTGAACTCCCAATGGTGGAGTGATAGTTGTTGTTGTATTAAAACTCTATCAAAGAAAAGTGATCCTTCCAGATACCACAGAAGTTGTGGATGCAAGCCCATAGCATTTCCTTGAGGGTCTGAATGGTCCGCTCAGTCTGAACATCCATCTAAGGATTGAAGTTGGTTCTCAAATGAAGCTGAACCCTGAAGGCCTCCTTAAACCCCTTATATAGTTAGTAAGTAAAACATCCCTCAATATCAGAGACAATCATTTAGGGTACTCGATGTAGCCGCACTATCTCCTCCACATAGAGTCGTCCCACCTCTCTGGTGAACCTTGCTCTTAGATCGGTAGGAAGTGGGACGACATGTTAATTCTGCCGACCATCATCCAGATAGAATCCTGACATCTGGATGTACATTGATGTCTTTTCATGTAGTCCAGGTATATCGCATCCCACTTCTAATATGTAACATCTACTGGATGAACCAAGATAGCTGGTAACTAATGCTCTGCATTCACTTGCTGCCAAGTGATGCACTGAGAGACACAATATGCCACTGCTTTCTTCATTCTCGGCCACCGATGCTATATTTGGAGATCCCAGTACATCTTTTACACTCTTCGATGTAATGATATAGGGGATGTGTGGAACCCCCTCAACACTTCCTCACAATGTGACACTGGTATGATGGTACGTCCTCTAAAGATGATGGTGTTCTCCCCACGTTCAGAAAATCCATAAGGTGGTGGTCTTGTGGAGGAAAGAGAATGTCAAGTCTCATAGTTAATGTCCCCGCATTGTGCCTCCTTGACTCGCTGATGATGTGGCGGAGTGACAGTAAGATACTAAATGAAAGCTAATCTATCCTGATCCACAAAATATATCTACCAAGCGGCTAGATGTGACATCACATCGCCTAGTAGTTTTATACTAGACCACCTGCTGAGTGTATTTTCTACAACATCCCCTTTATCTGGAGCATAGAGTATCTTAAAGTCATAGTACTGGAGAAACTCTTGATGAAATCGATATCTCAGGTTTACGTCCTTCTAAGAGAAGATATATCTGGGACTCTTGTGATTAGAGTAGACTGTAAAATGTTCACCCATCGTGTAATGCCTCAATATCTTCAAGGAAAAGACCATTGCTGCTAACTTCTGGTCATGGGTAGTGTAGTTTTTCTCAGGCTGTCTGAGTTGTTGAGAACCATATGTGATCATTGCTCACTCCTACATCAGGACACATCCAATAACGGTCCATGATGTGTCACGGTAATCTATATACCCTACTCCCTCCTCCAGTAGGCTCATGATGGGGGCACCAGACAGCGTCTGCCTCTTCTCCAGAAAACATTGCTGGAATCTCTATAACCACACGAAGGGTTGCCCCTTCTTCGTAAACGCTGATAGTGTTGCGACAAATCTGGCGAAATATGGCACAAATCTCTTTTTGTATCTGGCCTAACCTAGGAAACCCCTTACCTATGTCACACTCTTGGGTGGCTCCCAAGAAAGTACCACCTCAATCTTTATTGTATCTACTGCAACTACAGCCTTCGATATGACATGTCCTTAAAAGTAAACATCCCCAATCCAGAACTGGAAATTCGATAGCTTACCATAAAGCTGTTGCTCTTAGAGTGTGTCCAGTACTACCGGAAAATGATAGGCATTATCCTCCTCAGTAGTCGATTAGATTAGAATTTCATCGAGGAATACTACTACAAAGTGATCAAGGAATGGCTGAAAGATCATCTTCATGAGTCCCATGAATAGTACTGGAAATTTGGTCACGCCGAATTGTATAACAATGAACTCATAATGGCCGAACCAACATATGAAATCCATATTCTGCACAACCTCGTCGCTTACTCTAAGATGGTGATTGCTTGTTCTAAGGTCTAAATATGTGAACCACTGTGCTCCATTCAGCTGATCAAAGAAGTCATCAATCCTCGGGAGTGGTTACTTGTTCTTATGGGACACCTAGTTTTTTAGTCGATAGTCAACAAAAAGCCTCATGCTCCCATCTACCTTCATGGTGAACAAAGTCAAGGCTACCCAAGACAAAGAACTAGTCCAAATGAACCCTTTCTCTTATAAGTCCTCCAACTATAACAGTAGCTCACGAATCTCTATGGGATCCATCCGATACGATGGTGTAGATATCGGTGACATCCTGGGGTAAAATTAATTGTAAAAGTCCACATATCTGCGAGGAGGTAGACCTGAAACAACATCATGGATGAAATCATCATATTGATCCACATCTATAGGATAACTCGGACTCTCCAAATCATCTGATCCGAGTGTAAGGCTAGCCAACTGATGAGTGATTGACTGCACTCCCCTCCGAGTAAGTCCATCTTCTGCAATAAAGGCTCCCTTCTCGCCAGTGAAGGTAAACTAGTACAATATGTGCATACACACCACACATTAGGGCCTCATACAGTCAATATAAGAATGGAATATAGATAACCAGTTCATAACAAAGATGACATTGTAAGGCCTCGATGCCACTACTAAGAGATCCCACCTGAAGCTCTCAACTCATAGAGTCAGCTCACACTACTGGAAGTAGTGCGTAATCATAAAATCCATTCCCTATAGGATTCTATAAATGTATGAGTAGATCCAACGGCTCTGTCAGAATCTCCATGCTCTGAATGAGGGCAGTGGAAATAAATGAATAAATGGCAGATGTGTCTACAAGTACTGCATCTAATGTAGAGTATACATAGATAATACCTTTTTTCATCTCTAGAGAGCTAAGATCATAGGCCTTAGCTCTCTCGATCTGAGCTCGCCCTGTCCTCCTACACCCTATGGTCAGGGTGGACCACCTGGTGGTGGTGTCGATAATATCTCGATTCGTCATGCACCACCAACTACATGACCAGCTCCTCTGCCACGTCTGGCTACTCCCTGCGGACGTCCTCGGTCGAAACTCTATCTCTGCATGTGTGGTCCTTCGACTTTCTGCTGATCATCCATACGGCGGGTAAGGCAGTCACGAGCCATGTGACCCTATTCGCTACATGAAAATCACTACTCATTCCTGACATGACTAGCTCTTCCTTGGGTGCCCCACAACACTAACCCTTAATCCTACGGTCTTCCACCTATAGGTCTAGTCCTCTTGGTCCATTGTGACATCTATCTGCTAAAAACTTCAGAAGACTCTGCTACGTGACGTCTAGTGGTGTGTCTCGCTACTGATGACTACCCCACAAGATACTCTCCACTAAAAGGGCTTGCTCTAAACCCCAACATGTGTATAAATTCTTAGATAAATCATTGATGCCCTGATCTCCTTCCTGATTCCCTACTCAAATGACTGAGCCCTGAAGAATGGGTCCCACACCATATCTCTGGAGTAGTTTTTGGGGTCAGTGAACCTCCTTGGTTACTAAGACATAGTCATGATACCCTACTGCAGATGAAGAATCTTCTATATGCACATTGCGCGAAGAGTCACTAGGAAAAACTCTGCCCGAAACAGGATCTCAAAGTCTGCCCAGAGAAACGTCACATTGTCATGAACCTGGAGTATCATGCTCCACCATCTGCCTCCTACTTCCTATAGAAGGCTTGTAGCTAGGATAAACATGAGATCAGCAGGTGACCCTACTAGTTAGAAGACTCTCACCAAAGCCTCCATCCAATCCCGAGCATCCTGTGGGTTCGTCACTCCCCTGAACCTGGGTGGCCTATAGCGCTGGAACTCATGAAATGTGCTCAAGCGGCGTGCACACTCTTCTGTTGGGGCCAGTGGCATCGGTGTCCCAATAAGTAATGGCACCGTTGGTGCCTCCGCTGGGTCTTCTTCTGGAGGATGGTCCAACACAAAGACCTCATTGCTCGATGGGATATCAGTGCATACTACATCCGGAACAATAGGTAATTGTCTACGTGGAGGCATCCTGAAAAGACACAGGTACGCCACGGTCAACAATTTATACATGGTGAGTAGACTCTAATAGATAACAATTACACCTCTTGAAAACATAAACGCAATCAATGTTTTCATGCATCGAGTTGGAAATCAGAAGTCAGGGTCCTGGTGTATGTATACGTCGGCCTCCGCAACAACCCTGGGTTCCGTAAACTGATAACCCCACTTAGTACACTTAATACTATTGAAGTTAAATGAATGATTAGAGTCCAAGGTTCTATGGTAGAACCATCTCCTTTGATACATAATTTTCACAACCCTTCCCCGGGGCTAGTGTCGTGACTACGCCCAGTCCGCCTTCCATAGGCAAAGGGCTGGCGACTAGCACTGAAAGGCGTATTCCCTAAAAACAGGAAGGCATTTCCTTTATATCCTTTAAACACACACAACCAATCACACCGAAAGATACAAACCCAAGTCAACTATATAGAAAAAAAGAGTGTTGAAAGTAATAAGGTGCCGGAATACAAGCCCAATAATAATCGTACAAGTTAAAATGAAATAAATTACAAATAATGAAAGTGAAAGATAGTTAATGGGTCATCCTGAGGTTCTACCAGAAGGGTAGGTACAGTTCACCTTCTCATCACTCCACGTCTGCCCATCTCCTTGGCATACCAACCGATCAAATGGTCTTCTATAGGCAACGTCCAGTCCTGGTACCCTCAGCCTCGATCCGTGCTATCTGTGTTCTTCACCAAACACAACAAGGTGTGGGTATATCCCATGCAGTGGTGAGCATAACGATATTCAGTAGTGACCCCGTGATGCTCAAGGTCTCATGAAATCTACAAAGGATAATCCTCAAAGCCTGAAATCAAATGTCATCCCTACATAGCTCTATGCCCATATATATATGTGTGTGTCCTTGTATAACCATATCAATCATGAGGAAACACAGGGTCCAACCCAAAAATTCAAAGCTCATCTATTCCACAAATGTAGGAATATAACAAAGGTTAGTACCACACAATTATGTCTCCCAAAATAATAACACCAAGGTATTACCATGAAGTGAAGTACTACACGGGTACGAACTCAGCTCACACCTGGTATTTATTAGGTACAGTAGTACAGCTGATTTGATGTAACTACTAAATCATCGTAATCTATTAAGAGGAAGACCACAAAAAATAAATAATCATCATCAGGAAGAGCAACACAATACCATAGTACCTCCTCAGTACGTCATCAAACTGGCACAAGATCCTAGTACATTTCCATTATGTCGTCAAACCCACATAGGATCTCTAGGTGCTGACCCACATAATATATCTCGGTGCTGACCCACACAGGATCGGTTGGTGAAGAGCCACATAGGATCACTCAGTGCTGACCCACATATGATTGTGAGGTGAGGACCCACACATGATCGCTCGGTAATGACCCACACAGGATCACTAGGTGCTGACCCACAGAGGATCACTTAGTGTTGAACCACATAGGATCGAAATTTAGTCATGACGTCACAAGATTCTACTGGCTTCCCGAAATAAGCTTTCTCATCTCTGGGAGGGAATGATCTTGAAGCCAACGATCAATACTCCAACTACTATGAAGTCCCATGAAGAATTAACCCATAGGACTGCCATGTTATAGGGCTCTCAATGCAATAGACAATGCATCAATAGGATTCCCGGTTCGTCAAATGGACATTAGGTGCCAAATTTATAACCAAAACAGCGAAAATGGGTCAATGTGGGTCCGGGACCGGTCAGATCCGATCGAACCGACCCAGTTTGGGTCAACCAGGCCGGACCCGCTACGTCCGGCCCGACCCACTTTGGGGGGCCTGGCCTGCGATGGGCGACCCTTCCCGCAATGGACAGTCTGGCCCGTGTTGGGCGGTCCTGCGTGCACTGCACGGGGTGGTGCGGAGGCTGTAGTGGCCACAAAGGCTAGGGTGGCGGCGGTTGTCGCTGGTCGGCATAGGCCGTAGTGTCCACAAAAGGGTCGCTGAGTCCGTAGACTAGGGAAGGCTGCATATACCGCGAAAGGGCCGAGGAGCAATAGAGGCCAAGGTGTGGTGGGCCGGCCACAGTTCGGAGGGGCACCAGAGAGGCTGTAGAGGGGCAAGGGCCGTGGTGAGAAGGGGCGGCAGGGCACCGTATTGGCTACAGAGGGTTCAGAGAGCGGAGGGGGCTACGGTGTGGCGGCGCAGTCACGGTGCGGTGGGGCGATGTAGTAGGCCGGATGGCCAGATCTCATGTAACATCCCATGTAAGTAATGAATAATAGATATTTTTATCTATGTCTATTAGTTATTAAGATAGTGTTTTAGAGGCTTAAAATGGAAATACATCCAATCTTAAGCATGGAATACACTAATATTCTTAAAAGATTGTTTTACTGCCTTATGATGGAAATCTTTTTTTAAATCTATCTTTTGACAATTTTGTAAACTATTTTTGTCAAAATAAACTTATTCTTTATGATTGGGACATCAAAATTTACTTTGTGCGAATTTTTGGTATTTTTCTGACAATGTTCATTTTTTAATGAATAGTGGAAAATACTGCATTTTACATCAAAACTGCTTTTTAATCTAATTTATTTATATGATTAGATTATCTTTTGAATTGGTATTAATGTGTAATATGAATATATTTTTACCATTTAATCCAATGGTGGTCATTGGAATCAATTTCACTTTGAAATTGGACTCAAACTAGTGTCAATCTTTTGATACTTATTGTTTCATAAAAACACGCTATTTGCTCTGACAGCGGGAATTAATTATTAAATTAATTAATGTGACTTATATGTTTTGAATTTTTTAAAATAGACTTCATTTTTGAATTCGTAATATCAAATATATCTTAGGGTGAATTTTTGGTAATTTTCTGAAAAACTTCAATTTTTGATGAATAGTGAAACCACTAAGTGGTACTTATAAAGACTGATTTTCCATTTAAATGAAATTTTGCCATCATTGTGTTTTGAATTTCAAAAATCCGACATACATGGTTGTCATTAAGAAGTAAAATGTGGTTCAATGAGATTATAATAATTTTTTGGTGAATAGTAACTTATTAAGTTCTTAATCGCGATTAGTGGTAATTAGTGTAGTTTAAGGTAAAAATAATGCTTTAATAAAATAAGATGAGCTTTACACATGTCCTACCATCATTGGTTGTGTCATGTCCGACCAAGACATTCCATGGGTCAACTTGGGGACCCCATGGATCCACTTTGGTTGGGAAATGACATAAACAACTTTTTATTTAATGTAAAAGTAAAAATGACACAAACATAATATGTTTTACGAAAACAATTTCTACATGGGGTTATAAAGATAATATTTTTGATTATAAATAGTCATTGGAAATCTAAAAAGATTTCCTACATCATAGTAGTTTTTTTTATAATTTTTAGACATTAAATAAATTAAATTATTTATAACATAATAATGATGCAGCGATGACAACATTATTTGACGATTTAAATAAAATGGAAAGATAATGAAAAATATAAAACCTACACATGGACAAAACCAATTATATGAGTGTATTTCGAACCCTTATCACCTTATCCAAGAATAATATCAATGTGGGACCTTTTAAAACCGAAAAACATTTTCAAATAAAGTAATATTTCTTTACTTTCCAAAAGTGCCCCTCCTCTCCTCTTATAAAAGGCCCCCACCTCTACCTCATTTCACACACTCCTCAACCCTTTGGCTCGGCCAACCCCTGCCCATTTACTCTCTCCACATCCCTCTCCTCATCGTAGAGGATTCCCTTTGGGCATAATACTTTCAAAGGAAGCCTTTAGGCTCAAATCAAAAGGAGTTACAGTTTTAAAGGTAATTCATTCTCTCATGTTCATTTGTTTTATTTTTCTTCTCCAACCCCCTAAACTCTTTTTATTTACTTCTTTTGTAACAACGACAGTGTCTTCAATATACTAGGATGTTGTTATAAGATTTATTTGAGCAACAATCTCACACAACTACATCAAATGGTTAAATAACATACGGTTTCCGTGGATGGCGAAATTCTGCCTCCCGAAACGATGATTGTTCAATACTCATTTAAGACCATAAAAGGTGGCCATTATGATGTCACTATTTTTATATATGATATATAATATGTTTATGTTTTCCTTAAGCTTCTTTTTTTTCATTTTGGTCATACCTTTATGGTTTCCATTATGGGTAAACACGATATCTTCATTTTAGGAAGTGCGGACTACCGCCCACTAAAAGTGATTTGATTCGTTAATACCATATGTGGGATGTGTAAAGGATAATGATATTGATATTATATATTTTATTATACTGGAATTATAATATACTCTTACATCATTATGATTCCATTCCAGAAAATACGAAATAGAAATGGAAGTAGCGTTCATGCGTACGTACGGCTTAACGTCTCCATGAACGGTGCATTTCATTTCTTACCTCTAAATGTGATGTAATATTATAAATACATGTATATGATGAATATATATGATATATATGTTATCCAAATAATTAATATAATTATGGATATAACGAACCTTTGACCAAATTAACAACATGTAAGTATAAGAAGTCTATTTTTGACTTAAGAACCAAATACCGACAAAATGAACATTATTAACTTAAATCATTACATGATGTTCATAACATGGTATAAAAGGAATAATGAACTTGAAAAAGGTTCTTAATCAAGTAGAGATTAACTCAAGTTTATTATTCAGGAGATTAAAAAACGGTCGGGTCAAGTCAGATACGAGGTATGGGACTTCGTCTCAGTCTCCTTTCGTTGAGGTATATTTTATTTTATACACAACTTTCTTTTATACAGTGTATAAAACACTTTGAATTTTACGTTTATTCAAAAGGAATATTTTTTATACGAAGCATTTACTAAACGACAAAAGGGAATGTTTTTGTCGTACGTATGCGGCGACAACGACTTCTCCGCCGTCGTGACCGTTATTTGAGTTTCGGCTTCCTCTACAAGCCATACCTTCTTTTTAAAAGAAAAATAAATACCATGTTTTACTTTTCATTTATTTTGGTATTGAAAATGGTTTTCAAAATCTTTTTTGTGTTGTATTGATATCTTGTGATTGAAATGTGGAAATGTTATGTTTTCTTTTATGCATGTTTTATGTGATATGATTATGTTATGGTTCTTGGTCATTATTATGAAGACGGGTGGTTCCGTGATAAACTAAGGGCGGGTGAGCCCGTTATAGCTCTCCAATGCATTGGGTAACATGAAGGAGTGAAACTTTAAGGTTTCTCCAAAGATATTTAGGGAATATACTGTGATGGGTATTCCAAACGTAACCAAGAGGGTTACTCCCTACGTAAGAATGTTATGAATGCCTCAAGTTACCTTTATGTCTTATGATTTCTATGATTTATTCATGATTTGATGAGGTATGTTAAAGTGCTTATGTTTTATGGGTAAAGTATGATCTCATCCTTATGTATATATGTACCCATGTTTCCTTTCCATATTTTTATATCCCTTACTGAGCTTTTTATGCTCATCCCATGTTTTTTTGAAATGTTTTTCGCAGGTCAAGGGAAAGGTACATGATAAGATGATAGTGTCAAGGAAGTGTCAAGAAAGAATCCATGTTTATTTTAAATATGTTTCAATTGATGGGAATGAAGAATACTATCTTTATGTAACCACTTTGTTTTATTGTGGGCTGTAATGCAAGTTTTATGATCTAATTCTATAAAACTCTAAACCCGAAAAGATCCTCAATGTGTAATCTTGTAATAACTCAAGATTAAGTAAGGTTTAAGGCTGGGTCATTATAGTTGGTATCAGAGGTCGGTTTAGATAACTTTAGGAGTTAGAATTATATTAAATGATTATCCAAAAAAATCTTTGAAATGATATAGCATTTGAAGATTACCATGTTGCTTCATCTAAGACATGTTTGTTCAGAATGGTTTTCCGCAGAGGAAATAGGGAAGCAGTGCTAGGAAGGCATACAGAAGGAAATAACCTTCCGAATCAGCATCCAGAAATGGTTGGAATTGGAACTGAACAGTTTGTTGCAGTAATGGCGCAGTTGACTCAAGCGATAAATGGTGGTGGTATCCATGCACGAGATCAGCCAGATCAACCGCAGAGGAACATGTCAGTGGTGGAACATTTCATGAGGCAACATCCACCATCATTCAGAGGATCATCTGACCCTGTGCTAGCTGAAGGGTGGATTAAATCACTGGAGAAGATTTTTGATGTCATGGGGTGTTCAGACAATCAAAGGGTTAGTCTTGCTATTTACCGTTTGGAGGGTGAAGCAGATCAGTGGTGGTATATGGTTAAAAATAGCAGGGACGCCGATGAGATTGATGCTCTTGACTGGGATGAATTCAAAGGTATGTTTCTTGAGAAGTATTTTCCTAAGGCTGTTTGACTTAGGATGGAAAAGCAATTCTTGGAATTGAGGAAAGAAGAAGACTCAGTGGCTTCCTATGAAGAAAGGTTCACTCGTTTGGCAAGGTATGCTCCAAAATTAATCCAAGACCTTGATAGTAAAATAAATCGTTTTTACTCAGGATTAAAGCCAAAATATCGAAGGGCATTAGCTTCTCGTGAGTTTAAAAGTTATGAAAAGCTTGTTTGATGTGATGAGAAGGTGGAAATGGAGTTTGCCGATGACCAGTTGTTCTATAACAACCAGCAGAAGAAGAGACCGAGGTGGCAGGAGAAAGGTAAGAATTCTTCAAAAAATTCTGATGGTAAGAGAACTAAGTTTCCAGATTGTGATAAATGTGGCAAAAGTCATGCTGGGGAATGTCTTCTGAATTCTGGAAAGTGCTGCCGATGTGGTAAAATGGGACATAAGGCTCGTGATTGCACTGAAAAGGATCAAGGTTAAGGTAAGACCAAATTTGATTTACAGTTAGTGAAATGTTATAAGTACAATGATATGGGCCACTATGCAAACGAGTGTCCAGCAAAGAGCTTGAGTGATGGGAAGCAGTTAGACTACAAGCATAAAGGGGTGGTGAAATCCTATGCAACTACTTCAGCAGATGTCGGTCCATCAAATGAAGTTGTATCAGCTCCAGGGAGCTCAGTTTTTTTCAAAGATTGACCTGAGATCGGGGTACCATCAGCTGAAGGTAAAGGAGGCAGATATTCCGAAGACCGCATTCCGTACAAGATATGGCCATTATGAATTTTTAGTAATGCCTTTTGGGCTAACCAATGCACCTGCTGTATTCATGGACTTAATGAATAGAATTTTCCATGAGTTCTTGGATAAGTTTGTGGTGGTTTTCATTGATGAAATTTTGGTGTTTTCTAAAAGTAAAGAGGAGCATGAAAGACATTTAAGGGTTATCTTGGAAACCTTAAAAGAAAATAAACAGTATGGTAAATTCAGCAAGTGTGAGTTTTGGTTGCAACAAATTTCTTTCCTTGGTCACATTGTTTCTAAAGATGGAATAACTGTTGATCCTGCAAAAACAAAAGTTGTGGAAGAATGGCCAAGACCCACAAATGTAACCGAGATTTGTAGCTTCCTTGGTTTGGCAGGATATTACCGAAGGATTGTTAGAAATTTTTCACGGTTATCTAGTCCAATGACTAAGCTAACTCGGAAGGGTGTTAAGTTTATCTGGACAAAAGAATGTGATGATTGTTTTCAGGAATTGAAAAGAAGATTGGTGAATGCTCCAGTTTTGGCACTACCTTTCAGGAATGGTGAGTTTGTTATATACAGTGATGCTTCATTGAAAGGACTTGGTAGCGTCCTAATGCAGAATGATCAGGTAATTTCTTATGCTTCACGACAGTTGAAAACTCATGAGGTAAATTAACCTACACATGATTTGGAATTAGCTGCTGTTGTTTTTGTTTTAAAAATTTGATGGCATCATTTGTATGGAGTAAAGTGTGAAATATATACCGATCAGAAAAGTTTAAAGTATATATTCACTCAGAAATAGTTAAACATGAGACAGAGGAGATGGCTAGAAATAATCAAGGATTATGATTATACAATTCATTAACATCCAGGAAAAGCAAATAAAGTGGTTGATGCTTTGAGTCGAAAAAGTAATGCTTCATTAAAAATGTTGCATTTGGAACGTGATCCTTTGGATAAGTATTTGATGAACTTTGGAATAGAAGTTGTTGGTGCAGGAAGTCCTTCGGTTTTGTTTCTGGAATCGGTGAGATCATCTCTATCAGATAGAATCAAGCAAGTACAGAAGCAAGACAGTGAGTTGCAGAAAAAGTTAGAGCTGGTTCAGAAAGGTAAGTTGCCTGAATTCAACATTGATAATGATTGTGTTTTGAGATTTGGGAAGAGATTGTGTGTGCCTTTTGATTCACAGTTGAAGAGAGAGTTGTTATGTGAAGCTCATAGTTCTCCTTTTTCAGGTCATCCGGGCAGTACTAAGATGTATAGAGATCTGCGGGAGTATTACTGGTGGGATGGAATGAAAAAAGACATTGCTGATTTTACTGGGAAGTGTTTGACATGTCAACAGGTTAAAGCAGAGCGGCAGTTACCGAAAGGGATGCTTCATCCTTTACCAGTGCCAGAGTGGAAATGGGAGAATAAATCCATGGACTTTGTTGTTGGATTACCAAATACATCTCGAGGTAATAATGCAATCTGGGTAATTGTTGATCTCTTGACCAAATCTGCTCATTTCCTTGCTATACGAGATAATTTCTCACTTCATCAACTTTCCCGTTTGTATCTTAAAAAAAAGGCCAGGTTACATGGAGTTCCTCTCTCCATTGTATCAGATCGTGATCCTAGGTTTACTTCTAACTTTTGGAAAGGCCTTTAGAAGTCGTTGGGTACTGAATTAAATTTTAGTACATCTTTTCATTCTCAATCAGATGGGCAGTCAGAACGAACAATCCAGACATTGGAGAATATGCTACGATCTTGTTCTATGGATTATCAGGGACGTTGGGACCAACATCTTTCTTTGGTTGAATTTTCATATAATAACAATTTTCATTCCAGTATACAGATGGCACCATTTCAGGCATTATATGGGAAGCAGTGTCGAACTCCAGCTTTCTGGGATGAAGTTGGTGAAAGGAAGTTGATGGGACCAGAATTGGTAGAAGAGATGGCAGAAAAAGTTCAGCTGATTCAGAAACACATGAGAACAGCTCAGAGTAGCCAGAAGAGTTATGCGGATAACCGGAGGATGGATCTATCTTTCGAGGTAGGTGATCGTGTTTTTGTCAACGTTTCTCCTTAGAAATGTGTGATGAGATTTGGTAAGAAAGGAAAGTTGAGTCCATGGTTTGTTGGACCATACGAAATTCTGGAGAGAGTTGGATCAGTTGCATACCGAGTGGCTTTACCTCTGAGTTTATCTCAGGTACAAAATGTTTTTCACGTTTCGATGTTGAGAAAGTATATTCCAGATCCATCTCATGTTTTGAGTCCAGAGGTAGTTCAGTTGGAAGAGAACCTATCTTATGAGAAACAACCGGTCCAGATTCTTGACCACAGGGAGCAAGTGTTACGGAATAAGGTGATTCACCAGGTAAAGGTTTTGTGAAAAAACCACATGATTGAAGAGGCAACATGGGAATCTGAAAATGCAATGAGGGATAAGTACCCCCATTTATTTGATAAGTAAATAAATTGCGGGGACGCAATTTTCTAAAGGGGGGAAGGATGTAACATCCCATGTAAGTAATGAATAGTAGATATTTTTATCTATTTATATTAATGATTAAGATAGTATTTTAGATGCTTAAAATGAAAATAAATCCAATCTTAAGCATGGAATAAACTAATATTCTTAAAAGATTGTTTTACTGCCTTATGATGGAAAACTTTTTTTAAATCTATCTTTTGACAATTTTATAAACAATGTTTGTCAAAATAAACTTATTCTTTATGATTGGGACATCAAAATTATCTTTGTGCAAATTTTTGGTATTTTTCTGACAATGTTCATTTTTTAATGAATAGTGGAAAATACTGCATTTTACATCAAAATTGCTTTTTAATCTAATTTATTTATATGATTAGATTATCTTTTGAATTGGTCTTAATGTGTAATATGAATATATTTTTACCATTTAATCCAATGGTGGTCATTGGAATCAATTTCACTTTGAAATTGGACTCAAACTAGTGTCAATCTTTTGATACTTATTGTTTCATAAAAACACGCTATTTTCTCTGACAACGGGAATTAATTATTAAATTAATTAATGTGACTTATATGTTTTGAATTTTGTAAAATAGACTTCATTTTTGAATTCGTAATATCAAATATATCTTAGGGTGAATTTTTGGTAATTTTCTGAAAAACTTCAATTTTTGATGAATAGTGAAACCACTAAGTGGTACTTATAAAGACTGATTTTTCGTTTAAATGAAATTTTGCCATCATTGTGATTTGAATTTCAAAAATCCGACATAAATGGTTGTCATTAAGAATTAAAATGTGGTTCAATGAGATTATAATAATTTTTTGGTGAATAGTAACTTATTAAGTTCTTAATCGCGATTAGTAGTAATTAGTGTAGTTTAAGGTAAAAATAATGCTTTAATAAAATAAGATGAGCTTTACACATGTCCTACCCTCATTGGATGTGTCATGGCCGTCCAAGACAAGCCATGGGTCAACTTGGGGACCCCATGGATCCACTTGGGTTTGGAAATGACATAAACAACTTTTTATTTAATGTAAAAGTAAAAATGACACAAACATAATATGTTTTACGAAAACAATTTTTACAAGGGGTTATAAAGATCATATTTTTGATTATAAATAGTAATTGGAAAGCTAAAAATATTTCCTACATCATAGTATTTTTTTATAATTTTTAGACATTAAATAAAATAAATTATTTATGACATAATAATGATGCAGCGATGACATCATTATTTGACGATTTAAATAAAATGGAAAGATAATGAAAAATCTAAAACCTACACATGGCCAAAACCAATTGTATGAGTTGATTTAGAACCCTTATCACCTTATCCAAGAATAATATCAATGTGGGACCTTTTAAAACCGAAACACATTTTCAAATAAAGTAATATTTCTTTACTTTCCAAAAGTGCCCCTCCTCTCCTCTTATAAAAGGCCCCCACCTCTACCTCATTTCACACACTCCTCAAGCCATTGGATCGGCCAAACCCTGCCCATTTACTCTCTACACATCCCTCTCCTCATCGTAGAGGATTCCCTTTGGGCATAATCCTTTTAAAAAAAGCCTTTAGGCTCAAATCAAAAGGAGTTACACTTTTAAAGGTAATTCATTCTCTCATGTTCATTTGTATTATTTTTCTTCTCTAACCCCCTAAACTCTTTTTATTTACTTCTTTTGTGACAACACCAGTATCTTCAATATACTATGATGTTGTTATAAGATTTATTTGAGCTACACTCTCACACAACTACATCAAATGGTTAAAAAACATACGGTTTCCGTGGATGGCGAAATTCTGCCTCCTGAAACGATGATTGTTCAATACTCATTTAAGACCTTCAAAGGTGGCCATTATGATGTCACTATTTTTATATATGATATATAATATGTTTATGTTTTCCTTAAGCTTCTGTTTTTTTTCATTTTGGTCATACCTTTATGGTTTCCATTATGGGTAAACACGATATCTTCATTTTAGGAAGTGCGGACTACCGCCCCCTAAAAGTGATTTGATTCGTTAATACCATATGTGGGATGTGTAAAGGATAAAGTTAATGATATTATATATGTTATTATACTGGAATTATAATATACTCTTACATCATTATGATTCCATTCCAGAAAATACGAAATAGAAATGGAAGTAGCGTTCATGCGTACGTACTGCTTATCATCTCCATGAACGGTGCATTTCATTTATTACCTCTAAATGTGATGTAATATTATAAATATATGTATATGATGAATATATATGATATATATGTTATCCAAATAATTAATATAATTCTGGATATAACGAACCTTTGACCAAATTAACAACATGTAAGTATAAAAAGTCTATTTTTGACTTAAGAACCAAATACCGACAAAATGAACATTATTAACTTAAATGATTACATGATGTTCATAACATGGTATAAAAGGAATAATGAACTTGAAAAAGGTTATTAAGCAAGTAGAGATTAACTCAAGTTTATTATTCATGAGATTAAAGAACGGTCGGGTCAAGTCAGATACGAGGTATGGGACTTCGTCTCAATCACCTTTCGTTGAGGCATATTTTATTTTATACACAACTTTCTTTTATACGGTGTATAAACCACTTTGACTTTTACGTTTATTCAAAAGGAATATTTTTTATACGAAGTGTTTACTAAACGACAAAAGGGAATGTTTTTGTCGTACGTATGCGGCGACAACGACTTCTCCGCCGTCGTGACCGTTATTTGAGTTTCGGCTTCCTCTACAAGCCATACCTTCTTTTTAAAAGAAAAATAAATACCATGTTTTACTTTTCTTTTATTTTGGTATTGAAAATAGTTTTCACAATGTTTTTTGTGTTGTATGGATATCTTGTGATTGAAATGTGGAAATGTTATGTTTCCTTTATGCATGTTTTATGTGATACGATTATGTTATGGTTCTTGGGCATTATTATGAAGACGGGTGGTTCCGTGATAAACTAAGTGCGGGTGAGCCCGTTATAGCTCTCCAATGCACTGGGTAACGCGAAGGAGTGAAACGTTAAGGTTTCTCCAAAGAGATTTAGGGAATATACTGTGATGGGTATTCCAAATGTAACCAAGAGGGTTACTCCCTACTTAAGAATGTTATGAATGCCTCAAGTTACCTTTATGTCTTATGATTTCTATGATTTATTCATGATTTGATGAGGTATGTTAAAGTGCTTATGTTTTATGGGTAAAGTATGATCTCATCCTTATTTATATATGTACCCATGTTTCCTTTCCATATTTTTATATCCCTTACTGAGCTTTTTATGCTCATCCCAAGTTTTTTTGAAATTTTTTTCACAGGTCAAGGGAAAGGTACATGATATGATGATAGTGTAAAGGAAGTGTCAAGAAAGAATCCATGTTTATTTTAAATATGTTTCCATTGATGGGAATGAAGAATACTATCTTTATGTAACCACTTTGTTTTATTGTGGGTTGTAATGCAAGTTTTATGATCTAATTCTCTAAAACTCTAAACCCAAAAATATCCTAAATGTGTAATCTTGTAATAACTCAAGATTACGTAAGGTTTAAGGCTGGGTCCTTATATCTCTTCTCAGCACGGTGTGGTTGGGTGCTGCACCTTAGACAGAGGCCATGAAGCGGCTCGGTGCTGCAGCTGGCTGGATGGCTAGCCGTCATCTCTGCGCGGTGCGGTCATGCACCGCAGCTTTGACAGAGGCCAGTTTGGCTAGACGATCTTCATTCATCGCCAAGGAACAAAGACGTCTTCTTCCTTTGTGGAGAACACATGAAAAATAAAGAATGACTGAGTGGTCAGGCAATATTTTTTTGGCCCACACCCTCCACATTAGAGTGAAAGAAAGTGTCACAACATAAACATTGAATAAAGAATGTCTAACTCTACAAACCCCAACAATGATTATTCCCAAATCCACAAAAAAAGAAATCATCCACAAATGAAATAGTTAGAGAGTTGATCCGTGTTATTTGTTTAGAAGGGAAGGACATGAGAATCCATAATCACACATAATAAAAACCTATCCTTGGAGATTTGTTGATGGAGGTCGTGGTGAAGAAGACAATGTCATTGGGGATAGACGGACATCAGTGACATCAGCATTTGCTCGATCCTCAGTTCATTGTTGTTGAAGATGTTCCTTCTTAGAGAGTGTGTTCTTCGTTGGGGAGCACATTCTTCATTTGAGAACGCATTCTTCATTGGAGTGAATAATCCACCAATAGTTATCATCTCCCAATTCCACCTAAATGTGAAGTAGCCAACATGTTCTGTTATGTTTATCAAAATAAATTAAGTTGGCACAACAATGTTGGAATAATTAATGTACTCTATTGGAACCATTAATTATCTCATCTAATTGGCCCAACTAAATGGATTTGTGTTGGAATAAATAATGATGGAGGAGATGAGAGGTTTTCTCTCCTTAATGGGGTTTGGGTGGTCTCTGTCTCTTAATTCAAAATGGGGGTTAGTTCATGTGGTCCCCACCTATTAACATCCATATGGGTGGTTTAGGCTCGGGTGGTCCTCGCCGCCATTACCCATGTTGAGGGGTTTCTGAAATAATAATTTTACAGACTTTTATTTTATTTTATTCTTCATGAAAATGGAAAAACATTATTTTTCACTCTCAACCCACTACAATCGAGGTGGTAGTCTCCTTAAGCGAATATCGGCACTGCGTGTTCAATGGTGCCTTTAGATTTCAATTTCGAGCACCAGTTAAAATGTTCCAAAAACCCGCTTTCATGTTTATCAAAAGTACCAGAAAGAAAGTTCAGAAATTTATTCCAGACAAACCGGGCCTCAAAATCAAGTGCCATCAATTTTCTCCAGCCCTTAAAATTCCCAAATATTTAAAGAAAAATGTAAATTTCGGGTCATTACTGTATGAATTCTGGCTATAGTAATTCATAAGAACTAGAAGGAACTCGGCAATCATTGAATGGTTAATATGTGGATAGCATGGGAATGATGAAAATAGTTTTCCTAGGTGGTAATCTCATGAAGTGATTCAAAATGGTTAATGGTTATTGGTTATACTGTGGAAGATAAAGATTTTTTCAATGAAATATGAAATGTACGGGATGTTATACTAGTAATTTTTACATTAAACATAAGAATTAGGATTATATGGATGTTGAGAAACTATAATATGTGATTCATATTTATTATTATAGGAAATAGTTATGATGTAATATGGAAATGAAAACTTCTTAACTTGTTAAGAATAATTTTAGATGATTGAAGTGTAGATGTTTTGGAATTAAATGATTTTGTTATATGATTCATGAAATATAAAATTAATTTATTTATAATTTTTCCATTATGAATTGAATGTCTCATTTTTAATGGTGATAATGAAATAAAAAATTGATTTAGTTAAGATGAGATATATTTATTAAAGGAATATAACACTTAATGTACTAATGATGATGATAAAATTTCATTAATCTAGGATAAATAGATTATTGATTTGGATATATTAAATTTGATAGTATCATTGACTTTAGAACCAATTTTGTATTTGTTTACAAAATATTTTATATCATCGTGGATGTTGTTTAAAAATATATGGATTTATGGAATATAAATATTTTAATATTTAGAATAATGATGAATGAATGCTTATGAAAATGATTTTGGGTAATTCAGGTTATTATCATTTTTCAAGAGAATAAATGATGAAAATATTCAGATTTTTTGGAATGAGAAAAACAAGTGCTAATTTTCATCATTAGGAAATTTTTTATGCTGATTTGAGGACCATATTTCTATTATTTTGGATTTTCATCTTCTGTATGAGTTAAAAGAATAACCATTTATTCAATATATTATATTAAACTTCATATTATTATTCTGATATTAAATTAATATCTCTTCATATGATGATTTATTCATATTGGATAATTTTTTATATTCTTTTGCATGTGAAAATTATAATCAGAATGGATTATCATTTGATTTATGGATCTCAGGATTTGTTTGTTCTTCTATAATGATAGATTCAACTTTATTATTGTGTGTAAGAGATGATTTTGTAATTGATAAAGGAACCAAATGGTGTTAGTTTGTCCTAAAATCAGGAATATATACTTTTTCATGAAAATTATTCAACATTATGAAAATGATCTAGAAATAAAATGTTGTATTAATTGATTAATACTAGTTTAAATATTGACATTATAAATAATCATAGATTTTTCAATTTGTGGATCACAAATATTCAATAACAGCTCACTTGTATTGGATTGATGACCTAAATCACACCCTATAAAAAATTATGCATTTTTCCTTGTACTATTTGCACTCTCAACCTATTTTCTCTTATGTGGAACCCAAATTTTTAGTTACATTGGGTAAAAATTATAATTTCAACATTCCTTTTTTAATGGAATTTTTAGTATTCATTTTTATGTAGTTGGATTCCATGAAAATATCTATTATTAATCATTTGATACCAAGATTCATTTCTAGGGGAAATTTATTTTATGAGGAGTAGAATATAACACCCTGGTATTTTTTAATTTTTTCCAAATTAATTTAATAATTTGGATATTTATTATTCCTTGAAAAACAAAAAATAGTTCATTTTACATTTAATAACATTATTTGGATTTCATTTTATAAAACACCAGGACAATCATGAACTCCACACAACATAAATATTATCATTCTTGACACAGAACACTATGGTTTTCATACCTTATAATCAAGACTAATTTTCATTGATAGCTTGTATAACGCAAAGACATACTATTACTGAATAAATATATATTTTTAAAATTATTATTAGTTAACATTGTAAAATATAAACTAGAAAATTGATTGAAAATTTTATTATTAAATAAAATATGTAAATATATATTTTAAATTCATTTTTTAAATAGTAATTTTCTATAAATATTGAAACCAAATGAATATAAAATGGGTGATTTTGTTAAAGAATATTTTTATTTGCAAAAGGTGATTTCTATAAATAATTTAAATAATTATAATTATTGAATGATATTAAATACTTTTATGTGTAATATTTACAATAATTTTTTTATATTCATCCTATTTATTTTTTAGGGATAATTTTAGAACATACCAAATATTACACATATAAACATATATTTTTATAAAAGCAGGTTTTCCACCTTTTAATGGGGATCCTCTTTTAAATATATATTTTGGAGATCATATAAATTTTATATTTCAAAATGAACATAATTTTTGAATGAGAAACATAAAAAATAGACTATTGTAAATGTTTTTGTATATTTTTTGATGTTTCATTTTATAATGAATATAAAAATATTGATTTTTAATGCAAAACTACTTTTCCATCTCATTTATTTATAAGAGTAAATATTACATTAATATTCGTTTCATGTTTAATAATATTAATTATTTATCAATTAATCTAATTTAGTTCATTGTAAACAATTTACCATTGAAACTGAAAATGAAATTATAGTAAATATTTGAACATTTCTTCTTTAAATCCCCATATTGTCCTTGCATTTCTAAAATTAAATTAAATTTTATTTTTTCCAATAATGTGATTTATATGATTGAAAATGGAATATATATTGGGAATCATAATAATTTATAATGTTTATTAAGATCAAATTAGTCTTTGACTAAAAATATAATTGAAAATATATAAAATTAATTACATTGATTATGGTAATATTATGCCCAAAAAAGAACATAAATATCAAAATAAGGGCCCAGATGACATACATACTTTTCCAAAACCAATAGGAAGGAATTATTTCGTCCCTAAACTATCCATTTTTATTTTGGTTTGTTTTTTTACTTTGTGTAGTTCATATTGTTGGAAGACCTAACTTTTTAAAAAAAACACCAACTGTATCCCCTCCCTCCCTTACAAATGGAAACCACATCTCACCCTTCTTCACAAATTTTTTCAATAATGTGATCCCCTATATGGAAACATGGCCCATTTATTAAAAAACAACAAAGAAACAAGCAAGACTAAAAGAAGGAATATTACATTTTTCCCTATAAAAATTGGGAAAACATCCATTGAAATATGATCAGACCAAATATGGTTTTTCCCATCAACACCATTATTGGAAATACTGTCAAGCCAAAGTTTTTACCTCCCTAAAGACATGGGTGAAAATATAGTCAAAATATGAAAGTTTCCTCAAACAACTAATCTATATATTATCATGAATCCAAAGGATATGAGTAGACGCTGATCAGATAGAATGCATAACAATGTCGAAATCACACCCCAATAATATCATATTCAGATATATTTTTTTAACATGATCTGAAGCAATGATATCACAAAGCATATTTTCTTCTAAATAGGATAAAATTACACATGAGACATAAAAACAACCAATTACACCAACATAACTATTCAGAATGTAACGCCCCGACCCCAGCTACCCGGAGTCGGTGCATTACTTCATAACATTGGCATGATCACAAAAGATCAAGTCTCGAAAGACCGATTAGTTTAGTAGCCTTGGAAACACTAGATACATTCATAAGTCTTACATTACATCATAAAGTGAAAAACTAATAACAACGTCTTCATAGTCCACACTCATATCCTCTTCTGACTATCCCTGGAGGTTATTCCTAAATACTTCTTCACATCCTGGAAAATATTAAAACATTGAAAGGGGTGAGCTCTGCTCAGTAAGGATAACAATATAGCGGAAGCTTTCATCAATAAACATAAACATAAACATTTAAGTCAATGTATAACTAAAACAAAAGCCTTTTAAACATGAACTTCAACATAATATGGAAAAAGTAAAATGAGATAATTCCATTCACTTCTTCACATGGATATTCTATTGGTCGAATAATCACATGCAATATCAATAACCACTTTCATAATGATGGAATGAATAATGCAAGACTATCATAACCACGTAGCCAAGGCCTCTTGCCAAGACCACAAATAAGATTTTGTCAAGGCCTCGTGCCAAGACAGTAGTTTGTCTCATGAGACCTGCGAATGCATCGAGGAGCTATAGCGGGCTCCACCCTTCACTTATTAAGTCCAATTCATTCCGCATATGAATAGTTTTAAACATATCATAAACCATAACATAATGGTATCACATAAAACATGAATAAAGGAAACATAACATTTCCACATTTCAATCACAAGATATCAATACAACACATTGATATAATAAAAACTCTTTAAAACCCATTTTCAATACCAAAATAAAAAAATGTTAAAACTTTGTATTTATTTTTCATTAAAAAAATGATGGCTTGTAGAGGAAGCCGAAACTCAAATAATGGTCACGGAGGCGGAGAAGTCGATGTCGCCGCATATGTACGGAACGAAAAACATTCCCTTTTTTTCGTTTCGTAAAATGCTTCATATAAAAAGATTCCTTTTAAATAAACGTAAATGTCAAAGGGGTTTATACACCGTATAAAAGAAAGTTGTGTATAAAACCAAATATGCCTCAATAAAAGGAGATTGTGACGAAGTCCTTAAAAAGATCATTTTTAAAATAAAATAGATCTATTATGTGTATTCACTATAGGTACACATAAAAAAAGTAAAAATACAAAATAATACATAATAATATCATGACATAATTTGAAAGTAGGAGATTAACCAATAGAATGGACGTTTGGTTAAGAAGTTCCCTTACCTTGTGTCCGACTTGATTCGACCGTTCTTTAACCTCCTGAATAATAAACTAGAGTTAATATCTACCATTTTCAATTTCATTATCCTTTTTATATCACTTATTACAATGTTATGAACATTATGTAATTATTTATGTTAATAACGGTCGTTTTGTCGATTTTTTGTACTTGAGTCAACAATAAACTTATTATAATTACAAGTTGTTTATGTGGTAGAATATCCATTATCTCCAGAATTATATTCATGATTTAGATGTCATATATATCATATATATCCAGTATATACATTCATTCATAATATTACATAACATTTAGAGGTAAGAAATGAAATGCACCGTTCATGGAGACGGTAAGCCGTACGTACGCATGAACGCTACATTCATTTCAATTTCGTATTTAATGGAATGAAATCCTAATTATATAATGATATAATATAGTTCCAGTATAATATCATATATAATATCATTTACTCCATCCTTTATACATCCCACATATGGCATTAACGATTCACATCACTTTAAGGGGGCAGTAGTCCGCACTTCCTAAAATGAAATTTTCGCGTTTACCCATAATGGGAATCATAAAGTATGCCATAATTGAGAAATACAGAAGCATAAGTAAAACATAAACATATTATTTATCATATATAAATATAGTTTCATCTTAATGTCCACCTTTTAAGGTGTTATATGAGTGTTGAACAATCATCGTTTCGTGAGGAAGAAATTCGCCATCCACAGAAACCGTATGTTCTTTAACCATTAGATGTAGGTGTGTGTAAGTGCAGCTTGATTCCTTCATATAACAACATCCTAGTATATTGAGGATACTGGTGTCGTTACAAAAGAAATGAATAAAAAGAGTTTAGGGGGTTGGAGAAAAAAATAAAACAAAACAACATTAGAGAAGACATTACCTCAAAATCGGGTAACCCTTTTTTATTTGAGCCAAAGGCTTCCTTGGGCAGAGTTCTGACAAAAGTGAGGCTTCTAGGATTAAGGGGGGTGGGAAGTTGGGAGGGTATTTGGGCTGAGTTTTTCCGAGCCAAATGGCTTGAAAATGTGAATGAGGTGGTAGAGGTGGGGGCCTTTTATAAGAGGAGAGGAGGGGCACTCTTGGAAAGTAAGAAAATTTAACATTATTATACAATGATTTTCGGATTCTAAAGGACCCACACTTATATAATTAGTGGATAAGGTGATACGGGTTTGAAATCTACCCATCCAATAGTCTTTGGACAAGTGTAATCCTTGGATTGTACATTATCTTATCATTTTATTAAAATCGTTAAATAATGAGTTCATCGCTGCCTCATAATGATGTCATAAATAATTTAATTTATTTAATGTCTAAAAATTATAAAACAAATACTATGATGTAGGAAATCTTTTTAGCTTTCAAATTACTATTTATAGTCAAAAATATGACTTGTATAACCCCATGTAAAAAGTGTTTTAGTAAAACATTTCATGTTTGTGTCATTTTTTTACTTTAACATTAAATAAAAGGTATTTATGTCATTTTCCTATTAAGTGGCTCAATGGGGTCCCCAAGATGACCCATGGATTTTCTTGGTCGTCCATGGCACATCCAATTAGGGTAGGACATGTGTCAGGCTCATCTCATATTATTAAAACATTATTTTTACCTTAAACTACACTAATTACCTCTAATCGCGATTAAGAACTTAAAAGTCACTATTCACCAAAAATTATTTTAATCTCATTAAACCACATTTTACTTATTAATGACAACCATGTATGTTGGATTTTTGAAAATCAAATCACAGAAGTGGTAATATTTCATTTAAATGAAAAATCAGTTATTTAACTACCGCTTAGTGGTTTTACTATTCATCAAAAATTGATGTTTTTCAGAACAATGCCAAAATTTCACCCTAAACTATAATTGATATTCGAAATTCAAAAATGATGTCTATTTTAAAAAATTCCAAACAAATAAGTTGCATTAATCAATTTTATAATTAATTCCTGCTGTCACAACAAATAGCGTGTTTTTAAGAAACAATTTATATCAAAAGATTGACAATTGTTTATGTCCAATTTCAAAGTGAAATTAATTCTAATGAACACCATGGGATAAAATGGTAAAAATATATTCTAATTATACTTTAAAACCACTCAATAATATAACTTATCACTATAAATTATTTTGATTAAAAATGTTGTTTTATGTATTTTTCACTATTCATAAAAATTTGGAAGTTCTCAGAAAATTACAAAAAATTCAACATTGGCTAATTTTAATATTAGGAATACAAAAATGAAGTATATTTCAAAATATAAATTTCTATAAATTTAAAAATTGGTTATTACTATTCATAACGGCTACTTCGATTAGTCGCGGTGTTTTAGAACTGGAAGTTGCGTACAATGCAAGCTATTGTATTATTGAATGAGAAGCGTATCATGGAAGCTAGGGGTGTTACATTCTCCCCTCCTTCAATAAATTATGTCCTCGCAATTTGAAATTTCCCTTGGAAAATAAAATGTTGAAAATAGAATATACCTTTGTGGAAAACCCACATCGGAAATAAGATCAATAAAATTTAGCCTTAATAAGAGGGAAAGGGAAATTGAAAAGTCACCACCCAATTATGATCTCGATTAGGAGTTCATTGGTGGCAATTAGAGACATATATTTGGAGGAAAAACGTAAATATTTGTAGGGAGTGATTGAGGTCATCAATCACAATCAACTATCAAATTGAGGGCCTCAAAGCCTTCAATCTATGTTGATTTAAAATATCATCAGTTCAACAAGACATAAGGTATTAGGATAACACATTTTTTGTTTTAATATCCCTTTACTAAAGTTTAAGAATTAATTTATTCATTGAATAAGAGATAGGTATATATATATTTATGCTTGGCAATTAGAGTTTCAACCTTCAACTAATCTTTCACTCAAAAAGATAATAGAACTAAAAAATATTATACTTATCCTAATTGTATAAGTTTCCAAATTTTAACACATACCATTAAGATTAGAAAAACTATTTTGTAAAAACCAGGGACTTCATGTAGTCCAGTGGTAGGCGATTAATCCCAATCGCACTATGGTTGTGGGTTCGATTCCCACGGCTTTGTCCGACGCGATGGGTTGTCACTCGGTCTGCGTGTTGTCCTTTTTATAAATATCCAAAAATAACCTTAAAAATAGTATCCAGTGTAATATATAATCCATTCCAATGTTTATAGTTATCCAAAATACTTCTGTCCAACTCACAGTCCCGATTTTATGAGGAGGTAAACATAATGAAGCTCCATTTTTTTCTGCGTAACAACATGTGAACACCTTCATCATGTATTATTTTAAAACACTACAATATACTGTATTACCATAAATCCTTATTGATTACATTAATGATCCATTATTCATTATAGAAAACTATATATAATCCTTCTATCCAAAAATGTATACAAATCATTAATCAGTTTCAAGGATGTTAAGAATATCCAACATAATTTATCCGAATCAATCATGTCTTATTCCAAAATCACTATCTCGGTATCAGAACCATATTATGGTTTATCTTTCTCTCAACCATATATTTTCCAAAAATTTAACCTACTGTGGAGTCACTTTTCTTTGTTCCACACAATCTCGAGTCCTAAATGAAATAGTACTGCAGTACAATCCTTATATACTCCATAATTATTATAACCAGTACATCATTGATGCAACACTCAAATTACCAAATTCATTAACAACAACATAAGAACCCTAATCATTCCTCCTCATCTGTGGTAGTATCATAACTTGATTATTATCCAATAACATCATTTGGGGCATACTCTGAGGATTTGAACATTGGTTTGCGTAGTGTCCCCACTCCTTGCAGATGAAGCATTGTACATTTGAAACTTTTTTCTTACCCTTGTAGTCACGCACTTGGTGTCCTTTTCACCACACTTTTAACAAACTCCCATTCCCTTCAGGCAAATTCCAAGGTGTTTCTTCCCACAGTTATCACATATTGGAAAATTATTCTTTTCCCTTGTCCCTTTATCCATCATTCTCTCTTCCATCCTTTTCTTCTCTTTCAGCCCTTCAAATACATAAGACTCAGAGAATTCTCTACTTATCTTATTAACACATGATACTATTTAATCATATATTGATAACACATGGGAGAATATTTCCCTTCTAAATGTTGGCTTAATACCATGAAAGATATGATCCTTCTTACTCTTTGGATCATACGTATTGATGGAGTTCACATTCCTTCTAATGGGCGACATTTCTATACAATGACATAAACTATATCATTTTATGAATAAAAATACATAATTCCATACATGTAAGATACTTAACATAAATTGAACTATTTATGTATATAATCCATAATCATAAAAAGGATTTCTTTGAGGAAGTATATACTCATAACCATTCATAGTGGTTTGTAAAGAAAACGAGAATTATCCTAAGCATATCCCCCGGGAGTGTCGTAACCTAGAGTGCAGCAAGGCCCGTTTTCGTGCACCAGTTTCTGTTCGAGTCTAGCTCAAAGCGGTGGTTTCGGGTTTTACCCCTAGGTACATCTGTGCCAGAGCCGCCTCTACCTGCTCGTATCCAGACAGGGATGTATTGCTCGGAAAACTCACAAAATCTCTATAATACCAAAATTCTAGGAAGTTCTTCTATACTAATCCTTAACGTCTATCTTCGGGCTATGTTCTCTAATCAGAGTTTATCTAAATCTATCTTCCAAGGTTAGTACTAAATTTCCTCAGATACCAACTGTAACGCCCCGACCCCAGCTACCCGGAGTCGGTGCATTACTTCGAAACATTAGCATGATCACAAAAGATCAAGTCTCGAAAGACTGATTAGTTTAGTAGCCTTGGAATCACTAGATACATTCATAAGCCTTACATTACATCATAAAGTGAAAAACTAATAACAAAGTCTTCATAGTCCACACTCATATCCTCTTCTCACTATCCCTGCAGGTCATTCCTAAATACTTCTTCACATCCAGGAAAATATTAAAACATTGAAAGGGGTGAGCTCATATGGTCAGTAAGGATAAAAATATAGTGAAAGCTTTCATCAATAAACATAAACATTTAAGGAAATGTATAACTAAAACAAAAGCCTTTTAAACATGAACTTCAACATAATATGGAAAAAGTAAAATGAGATAATGCCATTCACTTATTCACATGGATATTCTACTGGTCGAATAATCACATGCAATATCAATAACCACTTTCATAATGATGGAATGCATAATGTCATACTATCATAACCACGTAGCCAAGGCCACGTGCCAAGACCATAAATAAGATTTTGTCAAGGCCTCGTTCCAAGACACTAGTTTGTCTCATTAGACCTGCCGATGCATCGAGGAGCTATAGCGGGCTCCACACGTCATTTATTAAGTCCAATGCATTCCTTATATGAATAATTTTAATCATATCATAAACCATAACATAATCGTATCACATAAAACATGAATATAGGAAACATAACATTTCTACATTTCAATCACAAGATATCAATACCACACATTTATGTAATAAAAACTCTTTAAAACCCATTTTCAATACCAAAAAAAAGAAAGTTAAAACATTGTATTTATTTATCATTAAAAAAATGATGTCTTATAGAGGAAGGTGAAACTCAAATAGTGGTCATGGCAGCAGAGAATTCGTTGTCGCCTCATATGTACGGAAAAAAAACATTCCCTTTTTTTCATTTAGTAAAATGCTTCGTATAAAAATATTCCTTTTGAATAAACGTAAAAGTCAAAGGGGTTTATACACCGTATAAAAGAAAGTTGTGTATAAAACCAAATATGCCTCAATGAAAGGAGATTGAGACGAAGTCCTTAAAAAGTTCATTTTTAAAATAAAATAGATCTATTATGTGTATTCACTATAGTTACACATAAAGAAAGTAAAAATACAAAATAATATCATGACATAATTTGAAAGTAGGAGATTAACCCAAAGAATGGAAGTTGGGTTAAGAAGTTCCCTTACCTTGTGTCCGACTTGATTAGACCATTCTTTAACCTCCTGAATAATAAACTAGAGTTAATATCTACCATTTTCAACTTCATTATCCTTTTTATATCATTTATTACAATGTTATGAACATTATGTAATTATTTAAGTTAATAACGGTCGTTTTGTCGATTTTTGGTACTTGAGTCAACAATAAACTTCTTATAATTACAAGTTGTTTTTGTGGTAGAATATCCATTATCTCCAGAATTATATTCCTGATTTAGATTTCATATAAATCATATATATATATTATATACATTCATTCATAATATTAAGTAACATTTATAGGTAAGAAATGAAATGCACCGTTCATGGAGACGGTAAGCCGTACGTAAGCATGAAAACTACTTTCATTTATATTTCATATTTAATGGAATGAAATCATAATTATATAGAGATATAATATATTTCCAGTATAATATCATATATAATATCATTTACTCCATCCTTTATACATCCCACATATGGCATTAACGATTCACATCACATTGAGGGGGCGGTTGTCCGCACTTCCTAAAATGAAATTATCGCATTTACCCATAATGGAAATCATAAAGTATGCCATAAATGAGAAATACAGAAGAATAAGTAAAAAAATAAACATATTATATATCATATATAAATATAGTGACATCTTAATGTCCACCTTTGATGGTGTTATATGAGTGTTGAACAATCATCGTTTCGTGAGGCAGAAATTCGCCATCCACAGAAACCGTATGTTCTTTAACCATTAGATGTAGGTGTGTGTAAGTGTATATCAAATCCTTATTATAACAACATCCTAGTATATTTATGATACTGGTGTCCTTACAAGCGAAATTAATAAAAAGAGTTTAGGGGTTTGGAGAAGAAAAATAAAACAAAACAACATTGGAGAAGACATTACCTCAAAATCGGGTATCTCTTTTTGATTTGAGCCAAAGGCTTCCTTGGGAAGAATTATACCCAAAGTGAGTCTTCTAGGAGTAATTTAGGGAAGTTGGGAGGGTATTTGGTCATAGTTTGTCCGATACAAATAGCTTGAAAGTGTGAATGAGGTGGTAGAGGTGGGGGCCTTTTATAAGAGGAGAGGAGGGGCACTCTTGGAAAGTAAGGAACTTTTACATTATTATACAATGCTTTTCGGATTATAAAGGTCCCACACTTATATAATTCGTGGATAAGGTGATAAGGGTTTGAAATCTACCCATCCAATAGTCTTTGGACAAATTTATGCATTGGATTGTACATTATCTTTTCATTTTATTAAATTCGTTTAATAATGAGGTCATCGCTGCATCATAATTATGTCATAAATAATTTAATTTATTTAATGTCTAAAAATTATAAAAAAAATATTATGATGTAGGAAATATTTTTATCTTTCAAATGACTATTTATAGTCAAAAATATTACTTGTATACCCCCATCTAAAAATTGTTTTAGTAAAACATTTCATGTTTGTGTCATTTTTTTACTATAACATTAAATAAAAGGTATTTATGTCATTTTCCAACTGAAGTGGCTCCATGGGGTCCCCACGTTGACCCATGGATTTTCGTGGTCGTCCATGTCACATCCAATGAGGGTAGGACATATTTCAAGCTCATCTCATATTATTAAAACATTATTTTTACCTTAAACTACACTAATTACCTCTAATCGCGATTAAGAACATAAAAGTAACTATTCATAAAAAATTATATTAATCTCATTGAACCACATTTTACTCTTTAATTACAACCATGATCCCTTATTCCTTATAGAAAACTAGATATACACCTTCTATCCAAAAATGTATACAAATCATTAATCAGTTTCGAGGATGTTAAGAATATCAAACATAATTTATCCGAATCAATCAAGTCTTATTCCAAAATCACTATCTCGGTATCAGAACCATATTATGGTTTATCATTCTCTCAACCATATATTTTCTAAAAATTTAACCTAATGTGGAGTCACTTTTCTTTGTTCCACACAATCTCAAGTCCTAGATGAAATAGTACTGCAGTACAATCCTTATATACTCCATAATTATTATAACCTGTACATCATTGATGCAACACTCAAATTACAAAATTCTTTAATAACAACATAAGAACTATAATCATTCCTCCTCATCTGTGGTAGTATGATAACATGATTATTATCCAATAAAATCATTTGGGGCATACTCGGATGATTTGAACATTGGTTTGCGTAGTGTCCCCACTCCTTGCAGATGAAGCATTGTACATTTGAAACCTTTTTCTTACCCATGCAGTCACGCACTTGGTGTCCTTTTTCACCACACTTTTAACAAACTCCCATTCCCTTCAGGCAAATTCTGAGCTGTTTCTTCACACAGTTATCACATATTGTAAAATTCTTCTTTTCCCTTGTCCCTTTATCCATCATTCTCTCTTCCATCCTTTTCTTCTCTTTCATCCCTTCAAATCCATAAGACTCAAAGAATTATCTACTTATCTTATTAACATATTATACTATTTATTCATATGTTGATAACACATGGGAGAATATTTCCCTTATAAATGTTGGCGTAATACCATGAAAGATATGATCCTTCATACACTTTGGATCATGCGTATTGATGGAGTTCACATTCCTTCTACTGGGCGCCATTTCTATACAATGGCATAAACTATATTAGTTTATGAATCAAAATACATAATTCCATACTTGTAAGATACTTAACATAAATTGAACTATTTATGGATATAATAAATAATCATAAAAAGGATTTCTTTGAGGAAGTATATACTCATAACCGTTCATAGTGGTTTGTAAATAAAATGAGATTTATCCTAAGCATATCCCCCGGGAGTGTCGTAACCAAGAGTGCAGCAAGGCCCGTTGTCGTGCACCAGTTCCCGTTCGAGTCTAGCTCAAATCGGTGTTTTCGGGTTTTACCCCTAGGTACATCTGTGCAAGATCCACCACTACCTGCTCGTATCCAGACATGGATGTATTGCTTGGAAAACTCACAAAATCTCTATAATACCCAAATTCTAGGAAGTTCTTCTATATAAATAATTAAAGTCTATCTTCGGGCTATGTGCTCTAATTAGAGTTTATCTAAATCTAGCTTCCATGGATAGTACTAAACTGCCTCTGATACCAACTGTAACGCCCCGACCCCTGCTACCCGGAGTCGGTGCATTACTTCGTAACATTGGCATGATCACAAAAGATCATGTCTCGAAAGACCGATTAGTTTAGTAGCCTTTGAAACACTAGATACATTCATAAGTCTTACATTATATCATAAAGTGAAAAACTAATAACAATGTCTTCATAGTCCACACTCATATCCTCTTCTGACTATCTCTGCAGGTCATTCCTAAATACTTCTTCACATCCTGGAAAATATAAAAACATTGAAAGGGTTGAGCTCAGATGCTCAGTAAGGATAACAATATAGTGGAAGCTATCATCAATAAACATAAACATTTAAGGCAATGTATAACTAAAACAAAATCCTTTTAAACATGAATTTCAACATAATATGGAAAAAGTAAAATGAGATAATGCCATTCACTTCTTCACATGGATATTCTACTGGTCGAATAATCACATGCAATATCAATAACCACTTTCATAATGATGGAATGCATAATGCCAGACTATCATAACCACGTATCCAAGGCCTCGTGCCAAGACCACAAATATGATTTTGTCAAGGCCTCGTGCCAAGACACTAGTTCGTCTCATGAGACCTGCTGATGCATCAAGGAGCTATAGCGGGCTCCACTCGTCACTTATTAATTCCAATGCATTCCTCATATGAATAGTTTTAAACATAACATAAACCATAACATAATCGTATCACACAAAACATGAATAAAGGAAACATAACATTTCCACATTTCAATCACCAGATATCAATAAAACACATTGATATAATAAAAAATCTTTAAAACCCATTTTCAATACCAAAATAAAAGAAAGTTAAAACATTGTATTTATTTTTCATCAAAAAATGATGGCTTGTAGAGGAAGCCGAAACTAAAATAATGGTCATGGCGGCGGATAATTCATTGTCACCGCATTTGTACGAAAAGAAAAGCATTCACTTTTTGTCGTTTAGTAAAACGCATCGTATAAAAAGATTCCTTTTGAATAAACGTAAAAGTCAAAGGGGTTTATACACCGTATAAAAGAGAGTTGTGTATAAAACCAAATATGCCTCAATGAAAGGATATTGAGACAAAGTCCATAAAAAGATCATTTTTAAAATAAAATAGATCTATTATGTGTATTCACTATATTTACACATAAAGAAAGTAAAAATAAAAATTAATACATTATAATATCATGACATAATTTGAAAGTAGGAGATAAACCCAAAGAATGGAAGTTGGGTTAAGAAGTTCCCATACCTTGTGTCCGACTTGATTTGACCGTTCTATAACCTCCTGAATAATAATCTAGAGTTAATATCTACCATTTTCAATTTCATTATCCTTTTTATATCACTTATAACAATGTTATGAACATTATGTAATTATTTAAGTTAATAACGGTCGTTTTGTCGATTTTTTGTACTTGAGTCAACAATAAACATCTTATAATTACAAGTTGTTTATGTGATAGAATATCCATTATCTCCAGAATTATATTCATGATTTAGATGTCATATATATCATATATATCCACTATATACATTAATTCATAATATTACGTAACATTTAGAGGTAAGAAATGAAATGCACCGTTCATGGAGACGGTAAGCCGTACGTATGCATGAACGCTACTTTCATTTTTATTTCGTATTTAATGGAATGAAATCATAATTATATAAAGATATAATATAGTTCCAGTATAATATCATATATAATATCATTTACTCCAATATTTATACATCCCACATATGGCATAAACAATTCAGATCACATTGAGGGGGCGGTAGTCCGCAATTCCTAAAATGAAATTATCGCGTTTACCCATAATGGAAATCATAAAGTATGCCATAAATGAGAAATATAGAATCTTAAGTATAAAATAAAAATATTATATATCATATATAAATATAGTGACATCTTAATGGACACCTTTGAAGGTGTTATATGAGTGTTGAACAATCACCGTTTCGTGAGGCAGAAATTCGCCATCCACAGAAACTGTATGTTCTTTAACCATTATATGTATGTGTGTGTAAGTGTAGCTCAAATCCTTCTTATAAAAACATCCTAGTATATTGAGGATACTGGTGTCGTTACAAAAGAAATGAATAAAAAGAGTTTTGGGGGTTGGAGAAGAAAAATAAAACAAAACAACATTAGAGAAGACATTACCTCAAAATCGGGTAACTCTTTTTGATTTGAGACAAAGGCTTCCTTGGAAAGAGTTCTGCCCAACTTGGGGCTTCTAGGAGTAAGGGAGGGAAGTTGGGAGGGTATTTGGGCAGAGTTTTGGGAAATAAAAATGGCCTGAAAGTGTGAATGAGGTGGTAGAGTTTGGGGCCTTTTATAAGAGGAGAGGAGGGGCACTCTTGGAATGTAAGGAAATTTTACATTATTATACAATGATTTTCGGATTATAAAGGTCCCACACTTATATAATTCGTGGACTAGGTGATAAGGGTTCTAAATCTACCCATATAATAGTCTTTGGACAAGTGTATTCCTTGGATTGTACATTATCTTTTCATTTTATTAAAATCGTTAAATAATGAGGTCATCGCTGCATCATAATGACGTCATAAATAATAAAATTTATTTAATGTATAAAAATTATAAAAAAAATACTATGATGTAGGAAATCTTTTTATCTTTCAATTGAATATTTATAGTAAAAAATATTACTTGTATAACCCCATGTAAATGTTTTTTTAGTAAAACATTTCATGTTTGTGTCATTTGTTTACTTTAACATTAAATAAAAGGTATTTATGTCATTTTCCAACTAATGTGGCTCCATGGGGACCCCAAGTTGATCCATGGATTCTCTTGTTCGACCATGTCACATACAATGAGGGTAGGACATGTGTCAAGCTCATCTAATATTATTAAAACATTATTTTTACCTTAAACTACACTAATTACCTCTAATCGCGATTAAGAACTTAAAAGTCACTATTCACCAAAAATTATTTTAATCTCATTGAACCACATTTTACTTCTTAATGACAACCATGTATGTTGAATTTTTGAAAATCAATTCACAGAAGTGGTAATATTTCATTTAAACGAAAAATCAGTTATTTAACTTCCACTTAGTGTTTTCACTATTCATCAAAAATTGATGTTTTTCAGAATAATGACAAAATGTCACCCTAAGATATAATTGATATTACAAATTCAATAATTATGTATATTTTACAAAATTACAAAAATATAAGTTGCATTAAGTAATTTTATAATTAATTCCCGCTGTCACAACAAATAACGTGTTTTTAAGAAACAATTTATATCAAAAGATTGACAATTGTTTATGTCCAATTTCAAAGTGAAATTAATTCTAATGACCACCATTGGATAAAATGGTAAAAATTTATTCTAATTATACATTAAATCCACTCAATAGTATAACTTATCACTATAAATTATTTTGATTAAAAAAGTTGTTTTAAGTATTTTTCACTATTCATAAAAATTTTGTAGTTCTCAGAAAATTACAAAATATTCAACATAGGCTAATTTCAATTTTAGGAATAAAAAAATGAATTCCATTTCGAAATATAAAATTTCTATAAATTTAAAAAGTGGTTACTACTATTCATAATAGCTACTTTGATTAGTTGCGGTGTTTTAGAACTCGAAGTTGCATACAATGCAAGCTATTGGATAATTGAATGAGAAGAGTATCATGGAAGCTCGGGGTATTACACAGAAAGACAGTCTCAAAAATTGAAGGTCCAAGATTACATCACGAACCCTCATTAGTGTTACCATTAGTCAATATAAAAATTATATTGCCCTAAGATTTCTATTGTACCCATCAGAGGATGAAATTGTACCTTAATATTGATACACTTAAAAGTAGATATGCCATGAATTGTGTTCAAGAAATGTAATTTATGATGGAATTTCATAGTCCACAGAGTATTGAAAATTCCAGCCAAAGATGCATGGGGGTTAAATACCATCCCATCATGATGACACATATTCCTCACCATCCAAATAATTATAATAGATTCCACTACTGGAACATAAAAACCACAACATAAATAGAGAAAGGGGTAGACAAAGTAGTCCTTCTATTAGATACCACATAGAGATATTACACAGTTGATAAACATGTTATGAATAAAAAATAACTTTCCATATAGTTTATGTAGTATCACAACATAGGATGTGATGGTCCAGGACCCCATGATGCTTTTGACATTGAATGAAGACTAAACCAAAAGAGATTCCACAATCCATGATAGAATTATCAGTGGGAAATTTTCCATGAAATATACTCTAAATAAGCGTAAACATAGAATGTGTCATGTGGTTGCTTTGTAATTTTACAATCAATTTAATACCAAAAATAAGAGAAATGGATTGATAATAAAAGGCCTTTGAGTAATGAATACTAGAATGGTTCAACTCCCAAATCCAAATATTACCAGATATGTTCTGAAAATATCACCCCAATACACTTCCCAAAATCCTTCCCTTACTCCTTGAATACTCACGTTTTGTAGAACTCCATCCTTGTAATCTATTTGGTGCAAACCAAAAAAAAATTCCCAATGAAAAGGTTACATCCATCTTAAAGATCATATATTTTTGTCTCATTCTCCACCAATTTAATTATTATTATTACATGAAATAATAATAGGAATAGTATAATAAATATAATATAATTTATTTATGTTATATAATAAACCGAAATTTAAAAACACATCCATCAAATGGGTAATGATCTTATTGTTCTTCTGTATGATGAACTCCTACCTCACGAAATGATGTTGTTCATTTTACCATTACCACTAATATTGAGTAGGAATTAAAAGGGAAGAATTTTTTCATATTATATATATGATTTTTATGATATATTTAGAATTATTTTATATTATATAAATCTTATCATCATGCTTTCCAATTTGTGTAAACATGATAACCTTTTTTGTGAAAGTTTTCATTATTGCCTCCTAAAAAAATGTGAACCATTCACACTATACATGGAATGTATTAAAGATAAATTTTTTAAAATTATCTAATATATATGGAATAATAATGATAATTTACTTATATTATATAATAGTATACATATATGCAATTAATTATATTTATTTCAACACTCCATGAAAATGGAAACATCATACATGCGTACGTATGACCTACCACCTCCATCAATGGTGGATTTTATTTTGTATATAATTATTTTATATATTTTTATCAATTTCCATATAATTAATATATATGATTTATAATTAATTTTTTATATTCATTATATACTTCAAACATTATTTATGTAAGAGTATCAACAATGACATTTCAAATCTTGTACGATGAAAAATTGGTTATTACCGAAAACATTACTTTGCCATGGAATAGTGCATATATGGGGAATTAAATGTAATAAATAATCATATATGTTATCATAAATATTAATATGGTTAGTTTAGAGATTTATATTATTCTTATACATAATATAATTGAGTCTTATAGGTGTACGAAGAATTTCAAGGCACAAAGGGAACGTTGTCACGACCTGTCCTCGGGGCACGTGCCGTGACTACCCCAAGCCCACCTTCCATAGGCCAGGGGCTGGCGACTAGCACCAAAGGCATAAATCCCAATAAAAGGGAAGGCATTACCTTTTTATAAAGTAAACAAAAAAACAACAGAGTGCTCGAGTGAAGTAAGCACAAATTAAAACTGGGTACAAGGTAAGTGCTGATAAGTAAATGGGCCAGTATACAAACCCAATTGGAAGTACAGTACAATTCAAAGGAAAGTACAACAACTGTAAGTAAAACAGCAAAACCGAGTCATCGTCCTAAAATCCCACCTGAAGGGAGGGTATTGAGAGTCTCCAGAGATCCTCGGGTCCAGCCGTCTGCCCCGTGCATGTCCCGCCAAGTGGTCCACCTCCGTGTACCATCCAGCTCCACAAGCCTCCACCTCAAGCAGTGATGTTCATCATCTTCATACAACATAATGTAATACGGGCATAGCCCGTGCAGGGGTGAGTATACGATACTCTGTAAGGTCCCCGAGACCCCTGAAGGTCTCTCAGAATCCATGAAGGTTAAACCACAATGGAAAGATACAATCACGAAGTATCAACAAACATTTCTTATGTATATGCCCATACATATACCTAAGTCATTAATTACAAAACGACTCCAACACTCAAGCCCAAGAACAACCCAATCCACACATGAAAACACAACCCATTCCACAGAGGAATGCACAACCCGGTCCACACAGGAAAGCTAGTAAATCACATCGATGATAATGATTGGAAAAACAATATTCACCTCACACAGGTATACATCTTTTGTATAGAGATATAGATGATCAAATGTATCCACCGAATAATCTAAGCTATCAGACCCAGATAGGATACAAGACCAGCTAAGATGTTGGACCTACAAAGGATAGAAGACCAGCTACTCTGTCAGACCCACTCAGGATACAAGTACAGTGGTCAATACTGCCGGACCCACGTTGGATACAATAATAGTAGTCATCACCGTAGAACCCACAGATGATCCCAGTACGGTCATCGTCATTGCCTAACCCACAGCGGATCCAAGTACAACCATCCTTGCAGCCGAACACATGGAAGATCCAAGTGTCGTTGTCATCGTCGCAGTTGCAACCACAATTAGGGGTCCCGCACACAGTATAGTCAATTCCGGGAGGGTCCTCTCCTAGAGCAGGAGAGTCAATACATCAAATGCCACAAATTCTAGAGTATATGTATCCAAAAGTTCGTTCTCGTCAAAGGAAACCCAACGTGACAGATGGTGTGTTAATTAGACGACATGTCTGAGAGTTATTGGCTTTTCCTTCTCAGGGGCCCGGTTGGATTTCTAAGCTAAAACCAACCTGACTGTACTACAAAAGGCATCCAATACTCATTTTTAGTAATCCAAATGAACCGTCTCATCAAAATTATTTCAACGCGACTGACGTCATATCAATCGGACGTCCGTTCCTTATGTTATAAGTGTTTACGCTCTAAGGGCCCATTTGCTTTCCGGTTCAAACCAACTCGGCCATACTAAAAACATTCAGAAACCTCTAGTGTAAAATACCAAAATGAGTGTATCAATCCAAGGATTCCTACAGAACTGATGATTCGTCGATCAGAAATATGTAGCTCATGTTATGGGAAAAAGACCGAAAAATGGTCCGTAGTGGGGGTTTGGGCTCTGTCCGACCCGGCGCAACCCCCCCTTGGTAGGCCCGTTCTGGGTGACCCGACCCGAGTCTGGGTTTTTCCCAACTGGGACGAGGGGTGCGCTGGCTCTGCCAGCGAGCCGAGCGTGGGGTGTAGCCCCCGTTTTCTGCAGACGCGCCGTGAGGGTGGCACTGTTGGTCACCCCGGGTCCCGCGTGGCCGTGTGATCCTCCGCCCTCACCAGCGTGGCATCAGCCGCAGTGGGCTTCTACCAGTGGTGCACCAGGTTGCCACCATCTCCAGGCGGTCGACCGGTGCCGGAGGCCACCTCTGACCTCTGGCACCACTGCGGCGCTCCACGGTCCACTGAAGTCTTTCTGGAGGTCTGTTTTTGCTCCCGTATGTGCCTACGGTCGTCTCGATACTCCAGTTGCACTACGAAGGCTATGATTTTCCGTTGCGGTCCCATTTCATCATCGTAAATCATCCTGCACCTCAGGAATAAAGTAGTGTTGAGTTCGGTCTTGTTTGTTAACCCACACCCACTGCATTAGAGGATCAATTAGACGCCCAACAATTTTAAACGCCATGTACGAGGGTATAATTCTCATAAATGAAAAATACTCAAAATTTTCACTACCTGAAAAATTGATGTTGAACATCAGTGTCGCAGTAGACAACGTCGTGGGTAAAGGGATCGTAGGCATCGGAGGAGCGCGCCGAGGAGGAATAGGCGTCTCCTCTCTTGTCGTGGAGAAAATAAAGTGGTGGCGCATCATCATTCTCCTATGAACCAACATTTCTTCATCAAAGGAGGCTCCGTTCATCGTCAGTAGCTGGAGTTCATCCAAAATCTCAAGATCTCTTCCGATCTTTCTCGTAGAACCAAGGCTCATCCATAAAATTAAATAATAGGCTCTTCCTATTATTTAATTATACATGCAATGAAACATCCATAAAATTTAATTCACCACAATTAATAGCGTGTTGACCATTGATTAAAGGAAGGGAGAGGTAGATCCCCATTAATTAAATGTGTTGGTAAATAATTAATAAGGAGGGTTTTCCAAAATTAATGAGGTGTTTTTTAAGATTTAGAGGGATTTTGAATGGTTGGTGCTTGTGTGGGCCCCACCTCCATAACATTCACCCTTGGGTAGTTAGGTGGATGTGGGTACCATACTTAACTACCCATGGGAGGAATTTAACCACCCTACAATAAAAGTGTACAAACAATTTTTTCACCTCTTAATTAAACCCCAAAATATAACTTCAAACCCACTTAAAAGGCAACTGCTGTAAATGTATCCTTAAGAAATTACCAGAACTACGAGTTCATCGGTGACCTAGGATTTCAATTAAGGGAACCGGTTCAAACCATTGAAAAACACGCTTGTTCGTTCACTGAACGTACCAGAGCTAAACTTTGGAAATTTATTCCCGACACAACAAGCCTCGGAATCCAGCGTCGTTAGAAGCCATAAACAAGTAAATTTCCAATGTATTAAAAATAATTTGCTTCAAATTTCAGGGACTTTACATTACTCCCACCTCAGGGATTTACATCCCCGTAAAGAAACAACATAAACTCGGGAAACATATGAGGGTACTATGCACGCATCTGAACCTCCCACTCCCATGTGCTCTCCTGGAATTTCCCATGCTGCCAACGAATGTGCACAAGAGTAATTGAACACCCATTAAGGACCCGCTCCGGTCGATCATTGATCTCCACCGAGACCACTATGAATGTAGACCCATCCTTGATGTCCAGCTCCTCGTGGATGATGATGTGAGTCGGGTTGTGCACGTATCTCCTCAACTGATACACATGGAAGACGTCATGCACCCGGTGAAACTGTCGTGGAAGGGCTAGGCGGTAGGCCACCTCGCCTACTCTGCTGAGGACCTGAAAAGGCCTAATGTAGCATAGAGATAACTTTCCGCCCCAGAAAAATATCTGCAATCCATGCCGAGGTAAGACCCATAAGAAAACATGGTCGCCATCTTCGAACTCCAGTGGACTCTATCTCCTATCATCATATGACTTCCTCTTACTCTGTGTAGTCCTCATCCGATCCTGGATGATTAACACCTTCTCCGTCATAGCTTGAACCATCTATGGTTCTATGAGTGCTGACTCCCCATGGTCAGTCCGGCACAGAGGTGATCTGCAAGGTCAGTCGTACAGTGCCTCGTAAGGTTCCATCCCAATGGTGGAGATGTAGTTGTTGTTGTACGCGAATTCCACTAGTGGTAGGTGATCCTCTCAGTTGTGACCGAATTCAAGGTCACATGCACAGAGCATGTCCTCAAGTGTCTAAATGGTCATCTCCATCTGGATATCCGTTTGAGGGTGAAAGGTAGTGCTCTTGCGTAGCTGCGTCCCAGAAGCCTCCTGTAACCCATTCCATTTCCAGGAAGTAAAGCGAGTGTCTCGATCAATGATGATAGATGATGGCACACCATGAAATCATATTATCTCTTAGACATATAGGTGTCCCATGCTCTCTACTGAGCCCCGGTCCCTGATCGGTAGGTTGTGGGCTGACATGGTGAGTTGGTCGACAATCACCCAAATATAGTCATGCCCTCTGGAAGTACGCGGAATCCCTATACGGAAATCCATGGATATCCCATCCCACTTCCACTCTAGGACATCTAAGGGCTGTACCAAGCCTGGAGGTACCTGGTGCTCTGCCTTCACTTGCTAACAAGTGACGCATCGAGAAACGTACTTTGCTAAAACCTTCTTCATACCCTGCCACCAATACTGTCATCTGAGGTCCTGATACATCTTCCCTAATCTTCAAAGTACTGTTAGAGGGGAAGTGTGGAACTCCCTTAACACCTCCTCCTGCAGTGAAAATGGTACCATGGTTCGACCCCTGAAGAGGATGACGTGCTCCATGCCTTCAGAAAATCCATCGGGTTCCAGTCTTGAGGATATCTGAGCATGTCATTCCCCAAAGTCAACATCTCCACGTTGTACCTCTTGTATCATATGTGGGTCCGACAACGTATATGATTATGTGGCTACATCTGATCATCTCTATCTCTATATGAAATATGTATACCTGTGTGAGATGACTCTTGTTTTTTCAATCATTATCATCGATGTGATTGACTTGCTTTCCTGTGTGGACTGGGTCGTACTTTCATGTGTGGACTGGGTTGTGTTTTCCTATGTGGATTGGGTTGTTCTTGGGCATGAGAGTTGGATCCATTTTTTAATTAATGAATTAGGTATATTTATGGGAATATACCTAAGAAAATTCAGTTTATACTTCATGATTGTATCTTTGCTTTGTGGTTTATCCATCATGGATTCTGAGAGACCTTCGGGGGTATCAGGGTCCCTACTGAGTATCGTATACTCAACCCTTCTTGGGATATGCCTTCATTACATTGTGTTTAATGCAGACGACGGACAACACTGATCGATGTGGAGGCTTGTGGAGATAGACGGTACCCGAAGGTGGACCACTTGGCGGGACGTGCACGGGGCGGACAGACAGACCCGAGGAGTAGAGGAGTCTATCTGTACACTCCCTTTAGGTGGGATTTACAGAGGATGACTTAGTGTTACAGTTTTACTTACTATTGTTGTACATTCCTTTCAGTTGTACTGTACTTCCAGTTGGGTTTGTATACTGGCCCATTTACTTTTCAACACTTACCATGTACCCATTTTTACTTAGTGCTATCATCACTCATGTACTCTATTGTGTTTATGTTTACTTTATAAAAAATAAATTCCTTCCCTTTTATTTGGATTTACGCATTTGGTGCTAGTTTCCATCCCCTTGCCTATAGAAGGCGAGCTTGGGTTAATCATGGAAAGGGCCCCGAAGATGGGTCATGACAAATTGGTATCCGAGGCGGGAGTTGCAGTTGACCCCATTTAGTTCGAGGCAGTACATGCTTGGGAGCCACCCAAGAGCATGGTGGACGTGAAAAGTTTCCTAGGTCTGACAGGGTACTATCAGATATTTGTGCAAGTCTTCTCCAGAGTTGCAGTACCACTTATAGCTCTGATAAAGAAGGAGAAAACCTTCGTGTGGTCAGACAGATGTCAGCAGAGCTTTCAGTAGCTGAGGTAAAGATTGACCAATGCGCCCATCATGAGGATTCCGAAGGAGAGTGTAGGGTATGTAGTTTGCTGTAATGCATCAGGGAGTGGAATCAGGTGTGTACTAATGCAGGAGAGAGCAGTGATCGCTTACAGTTCACAGTAGTTGAGGCCGCATGAGCAGAACTACGTTACCCACAACCTGGAGTTAGCACCGGTGGTCTTCACTCTGAAGATTTGGCGGAACTATATGATTGGTGAGCGCTTTATTTTCTACTCTAACTACCAAAGTCTCAGTTACATTTTCTTGTAGAAGGACTTTAACCTAAGACAACGGAAATGGCTTGAGTTCCTCTAGGATTATGACTTTGAGATTTTCTATACTTCTGGGAAGGGGAATTTTGTGGATGGTGCTCTCAGCAGGAGATCAGGCATTCATCAACACAGAGAGGTGACGAAAAAGTTAGTCACTTTGCAGATATCTTTTGTGGATAGAGATAGGGTAGCCTATCTATAGGGACTCACAGTCACTCCTCCAATACTATATCAGGACATCACGGGGCGAGCAGCCGAACCAGAGGAGATAAGGAGACTATCTGTACCCGCCCATCAGGTGGGATTTCTGGAGGACTACTCATTGTTACTCTTTTACTTATAGTTGTTGTACTTTCCTTTTAGATGTAGTGTACTTATAGGTGGGTTTGTATACTGGCCCATTTAATTTTTAGCATTTATCTTTTACCCAGTTTTAGTTAGTGCTTACTTCACTCACGTACTATGTTGTTTTTTTTACTTTATAAAAAGGAAATGCCTTCTATTTTATTGAGATTTATGACTTTGGTGCTATTAGACAACCCCTGGCCTATTGAAGGCAGGCTTTGGGTAGTCACGGAACGGGCCCCGAGGACGGGACATGACAAATTGGTATGAGAGTCTTCATATTGGTAGGGACACCAGTAGACCTTATGGTGATCCTTTCCGCGGGTCCCCTACACGCAGTAGTAGGTAGGTGGTGGATCCTGATTATCTAGGTGCATGATGAGGCATCTCTACTATGGAAAGACTTCGAGAGACTCATCCGCTCGGAGTTTTTCCCATCCACCCTCTATGAGGTGCGCATCAAGGAGTTACTATAGTGATGACATGGCAGCTTGTCAGTATCCCAGTACTCGGTGAGATTTACCATCCTGTCACGATACTCCATGAAAATGGTGAGAGACCCATTCTTCCAGTCCTAGACCTTTTAGAAGGGACTGAGGTATGAGATCAGAGCATTGACAATTCCCCTCAACATCCCGACATAGGAAAGGGTGATAGAGAGAGCCCTTATAGTAGAGAGATTTTTCGCCGACCAGCCATCAGCAATGAGACCTACTGTAGGACGACACAGAGTGGAGTCTTCTATAGCCGTCAGTCGACAGATGTCGCAGGGCTCCAAGAAGACAAGTCCGTCAGGTGAGCAACCTTAGGATACAGGTTTGGCTGTGTGGGGAAATGGCATAGAGCCAGCCTTATGAGGAGAAGGCAGTGCTATTCATGTGGCGGGTAGGGCCTCAGGGCTCGTGACTACCTGACCTGCCATGTATATGAGCAGCATACATCGGAGGGACCTCCCAGGCAGAGGCAGAGGTTCAACGGTGGCAGTCCGCAAGGAGCAGGTAGATGAGGCAGAGGAGCTGGCCGAGCAGCGGGTGGTGGTTGATGTTTCTAGGCTCTACCAACACCACCCCCAAGAGGTCCACCCCGACCACAGGGAGCTGGAGGGCAGAGGTGGGCTCAGCTCCAGGCAGCGGAGGCTTATGACCACGGTGCACATGAGATGATTTGAGGTACTATTTGTGTCTACTACACCCTTTCTACAGTTCTTATAGAAACATGTGCAAGTAAATATTTTATTGACGCTTCCCTTGTTCGGATCATGGAGATTCCGATAGATACATTGGCTCGATCATTACGGATAGAGACTCTTACAGGGGCAGACCTGAAGATTATGCACTTCTGTCGGCAGTGTGAGCTTACTCTAGGAGGTGAGAGCTTCAACTGGGATCTTCTTGTAGAGGCGTTGAGGCCTTACAAAGTCATCTTGGGTATGGACTGGTTATCTACAGTTTATGCCCAGATCTTCTGTATTAGGCGTAAAGTGTGGTGTGTCCGCATGGATGGGAATAGGTTCACCTTCACTGGCGAGAAGGGAACCTTCTCAGCATATGATGGACTTACGTAGAGGAGAGGGAATCCGATATCATATCACTTGGCTAGTCTCATCTTCGGAGCAGTTGATCTGCGGAGTCCAGGTTTTCCTATTGTGGTGGATTAATATGCAGAAGTTTTCCCCGACGACGTTCTAGGATTACCTCCTCATTGGTAGGTATATTACTACATAGAACTGTAACTCGGTAAATCACTGATATATACTCCAGCATATCGGATGGCTAATGATGAGCTTTGATAATTGTGGGTACAGATGGAGGACGTACAAGGGAAAGGCTTCATCTAAACTAGTCTTTCACCCTGGGCTTCTCCAATCCTATTCCCCAAGAAGGTGGATGAAAGCTAGGGAATGTATGTCGACTATCGTTTCCGGAACCAGGAGACCATGAGGAACAAGTACCCTCTTCCGAGGATTGATGCTCTCTTCTATCAGCTCAAGGGAGAACGATGGTTCTCGAAGATAGACCTCGGGTCAGGCTATCATCAGCTCAGAGTTATGGATGAGGATGTGCAGAAGATCAAATTCAGGTGTCGGTATTGCCACTACAAGTTCTTGGTTATTCCCTTTGGCATGACCAATGATCCAGCAGTGTTCATGAGTCTCATGAAAAGGATCTTCCGGCCTTATCTCGATTGGTTTTTCGTAGTCTTTATTAAAGACATATTGATTTACTCGACTACCGAGGAGGAGAATGACAACCACTTACAGTTTGTACCGGATACACCCTGAGAGAACCATATTTATGTTAAGCTCTTGAAGTTCTAGTTCTGGATTTGAGTTGTTCACTTCTTGGGTCACGTCATCTCAGAGGTGGGAGTTGCAGTGGATCCATCGAAGATCGAGGCAGTACTTTCTTGGGATCCCCCAGGAGCGGGATGAAGGTGCGATGTTTCCTCAGTCTGTTGGAGTATTATCCAATATTTGTGCCAGACATCTCCAAAGTTGCAACACTGCTTACCACTTTGAAGAAGAAGGGGAAACCCTTCGTGTGGTCAGACAGATGTCAGTAGAGCTTTTAGAAGCTGTGCCGAATATTGACCAGTACGCCCATCTTGAGGCTGTAGGAGGAGGGCGTTGGGTACGTAGTTTACTGCGACTCATTAGGGACCAGACTCAGGTGTGTCCTGATGTATGAGCGAGCAATGATAGCTTAGGTTCATGGCAGTTGAGGCAGCACGAGCAGAACTACGCTACCCATGACCTAGAGTTAGCAGTAGTGGTCTTCTCACTGAAGATGTGGTGGTACTATCTGATTGGCGAGCTCTTTAAAGTCTACTCTAATCATTAGAGTCCATGGTACATTTTCACGTAGAAGGACTTGATCCTGAGACAGCTGAAATGGCTTGACTTCCTCTAGGATTATGACTTTCAGATTGTCTATACTCCTAGTAAGGGGGATGTGGTGGCTGATGCTCTCAGCAGAAGATCGATCATTCATCTACTTGGAGAGGAGATAGAGCAGTTAGCCACTTTGAAGATATCCTTAATGGATAGAGATGAGGTAACTTATCTACAGCCCCTCACAGTCACTCCTCCGCTACTTCAGCGGGACGTGTATGAGGCAGACCGCTGGACCCAACGATCTGAGGAGACTATCTGTACTCGCCCTTCAGGTGGGATTTCTGGAGGACGACACGATGTTGCCGTTTTACTTACTGTTGTTGTACTTTCCTTTCAATTGTACTATACTTCCATTTGGGTTTGTATACTAGTCCATTTACTTTTCAGCACTTACCTTGTACCCAGTTTTACATAGTGCTTACTTCACTCGCGTACGCTGTTGTGTTTTTGTTTACATTATAAAAAGTAAATACCTTCCCTTTTATATGGATTTATTCCTTTGTTTCTAGTCACCTACCCCTGGCCTATAGAAGGCGGGTTTGGGGTAGTCACGACATGGGGCCCAAGGACAGGTCGTGACAAATTGCATCTAACTTATAATTTTCATGGGATACATGACTTATTAACCACTCTTTTATTTTATGTGATGTATATAATGATCATGACTATATACTACTATTATTAAATATATTTTTATGTATGTTTTCATATAATTTTTTTTATTTTTATTAAGTGTGTTTTATAGTTCAAAAGATAACAAATTGGTAGTGTAATTTGGTTAAAATTTTTCTTCTTTGAGGTGAATGTTTTGTAATGCAAGTATGTTAATTTTTGAGGTGGATAGGATAACAATTGGCAGTTTATTTCGACAATATCATCATTTTAATTGATATTTTAACCTCTATTTAATTTCATTTTCGTACATAGTTTTTATTATTTAATATTACCATATATTATGAGTTTATTGAAATAATAACCTAAAATATTGAGATTATTTTTTGTTAAGCTTCCATTGTTGAAATATTTGTATCCTTATCACATGAAAACATCTATGGTTTTCATACCCTATGATTATTCATGTTATATCATATTATTGGTACAATTTTCCTCGTCATTAATACAAAATATGATTCAAAAACTTGTTTTGAGAATGTCTGATGTTAACTTTATCTTTGGTCATAAATCTGGGTTCCTTCAAATAAATTATTTACAAATGGGTTACCAAAAATATTCGAATATTATCCTATGAAAATGAATATATTTTTAAAATATATTTTTTCTATTAAACAACATTTCTTTAATAAGTTATTCTTCTTGAGGTTTTCTGAATGAGGAAATTTTCTAATCTTTCTATACTGACGGCAAATCATTTTTTTTCATTATCCAAAGCTAGTTTATGGTTATCCGGTACCCAATACAGCACTACACCAATTCACCACTCAATACATCCACATAAAATCAAAAAACCAAAATCCAAATGGAAATCATGAGACAGTGGCCTCGAGCCATGCACCAACCATCATTCCGCGTACCCTGCGCCTTGATTTGGAAACCAACATCATGCGCCACCATTCACAGCAGGACATCGGTGTGACCTCAGCCATCGTCGTCACCTAAGGGTTTTCAAACCACCACCTCCATAGCCAACATTCCAGCATCATCCAACCATCCAAATTAGATAAAAATATAAAAAAAACAACAACTTGCTACCAATATGACAATTTTAGCGAGGAAACAAGATTTGTGACTGCAAAATTACCAGAACAACACCACAAATCATATAGGAACCAGAAATCGTCGCATGGGATGAAGAAATTCATCACAAACCCGAAGAAACCATAGAAACGGAAAGTAGAAGAACCTCACCATATCTCCATATGGACTCCCATTGCCCAGATCCCATCGTCAACAACCTATTCAGAATTAGAGACTGCAGAAAACCACCAAACACACACACTGATGGTAAGGCAGAGACCACAGAATGTCAGATCTGGAACTTCGGATGCGGTCCAGCACCGTGCCGCCATGAAATCCATATCTAGTGAAATCGGACGAGGAGAGGCAAGAAACAGTGAAAAGGGGAGGCGACCAGGTCCATGAAGCACTACAATAGAGTAAGCCTATGGAAATCACTAAGCACAGGGATGGTCGTCGCGATAACCTAAGCAGACCGTGGTAGCAACGAGGGGAAATCCCTAGCACGCTCTGCCCTTTACGGGCACATCGAAATGTTCAAAAATGGAATTCTAATCTTTTTATTATGGAAAAGAAATGTTCAGTATGTACCAATTTACCAACCATAAAGAATGAAGTTCCATTGAATATTCTATTACATGATTACTTTTTTTAACAAATTTTTTTTCTGAATATTTATGAAATTATTTTTTTAATGTGGTTTTCAAGGAAAAATTTTTTCAAATTTTTTTCAATATTTTGTTATAACATTTCATGGAAAACAATTTTCAAAAATGTTTAATGAATAAATGGATTGTTTAGAAGGAAAATGGGTTTTAAATGTTATGAAAATTTATAAAAAGTTTTAATGAAATATGTTTTATTTTTTTCAATCTTCATTTATATAGTTTCAGGGGTATTGTGTTTCAAGAATATTTCAATTCTTCATTCTATGTGATTAATATATATTTACTGAAAATTATTTTCAAAAGGAAATATGTTTTAAAAGATATTTCATAAAAATAAATGGGTATTTTTCCTAGGAAATGTTTTTTAAAATATCTTTCAATCATATTTTTCATCTATAATGGCATCTGTCTGTGTTACTCATGTACTTAAAAAAAATATTCAATTTCTCCATTTATATTCATTTTATTAATGGATTATGTTTGACAACATGAAGTTTATAAAACATGCTTTTTCACTAGTTATGGTTTCATGAAATGATTTTGAAACCAATCTATTTCCCTTATATTATGATATGATTACTAGTTTTTGATACAAATTTTATTTCATTTTAAATGTTTTGATTTTTTATTACATAATAAAATATCTTTGAAAGAATTTAAAATGTGATTGGTGGGAGCTATATCTCGTTCCAATGCATTGGGTAATGATTTTATCTTATTAAATATACCTAAAGGTCCTTCTCCATAAATATGGTCTAGTGGGTGATCCTTGACTATTAAGATAGTCATGGGTGAGAACCATGAATACCATGATAGTTATGGTTGTGATATATGACTGCCAAGATGGTATGGGTGTTATGTTATAATTATTCTTTTGACTTTTATGTCTTTTTAAGAAACCAAAAATCTCTTTATACTCATTTATCAAATAAATGACATATAATGAATATGGTTTTTATGATTATCGTATTGACTATTACCATCATATTGACTCAATCGATTGTATTGACTCAGACCATCATACTGACATAGACTATCATACCGACTCTATCGATCGTACAGACTCAGAATATCATACCGACTATGTGTATCATATTAACTATGTTACACATAATCACATTATGCAACGTGCTCACTATGCATTATAACAGAAAAATTCACTAAGTAATATTAGCAGTACTCATGTTTTACTTCAATATAATGCATGTTTTTATCAAAACACATGTTCTATATCAGCCATACTATTATTATAATTTTAATATACCTATTTTTTTAACAATAGGATCTCATGGAGTTAGTTATAAACTAATCAATATGATGTCATGTTTTTTGTTTCAATATGACCTTTACAATGTCCGGTGTACAAGTGCCACCATGTTTTTCAAATAAATATGACCTTTGGAGAATATATGAACGTTGGAACCTGAGGGATTTAAATAGAATTTCATTTTAAGTATAGAAAAATATTGACATTGATTAACATCATCTTCTTCCAAGTTTTTTAGAGAGACTGTGTGACTTTTCATTACATTTTTCATAATCCATGAAATTAAAAAACGATAATGGCTCGTTCATTGTTTTTATATTTCAAAAATTGATTTGTTTTTCAATATGTGTCCAATATGGTGATTATGACCGAGGTCTACTGGGGATATGAAGATGGTTCAACTGATATTTCTATTAAAGGAATTCAAGTATTTGAAATATATAGGTTCCAATTACCTATAAAATCAATGGCTTATAGGGATGGAAAGATGGATGTGTCAATCATTTTATGAAGGGATCACCAGTATTGGTGACATATACCTATTATCCTAGTTGAATTGATACACTACTCTTTGGGATAATAAAATTTTATTAGGTCAACTTTTCCCCTACATATTTTAAGTGAAAGAGAATTCTTTTATTTATTCACTCAATTTTTTTTTCATTGTAATTGTATAAATTAGATTTTATACTTTCAAGTATTGATTTAATACACTATATGGTATAATACCTTACACTTTGTATTACTCTAATATTTTTATGCAACCTAAATACAATTGGTTTCATACCCTATAGTGAAATAAAAATTCCCTCGGATAGTGAGTTAGACTAATTTTTTGTTTTGTTTTAGAATAGGCATTGTGGATTGTTTTAGTATAGGTTGTAGTAGACTAAAACCCTTCTTTAAAGGTTTTAATTGTTTTTTAATTAAACAGTTCACCCACTCATTTATTTGTTTCATCTAATATCAATTTCTATCCAAAAATTGGTATCACATTAGGGGTTTTCCACTAAATTGTATATTTTAATTTATTTCATTATAAATACACTAACATGTATTTGTTTGAATTGTTTTATGTTTTGATATGATTGCATGAATGATCAATGTTGGGTCAATTGAGAACCTTAACCCTATAAGACCAACTACTTCTGATTGTAATGATCTAGATTATTTGAGAGGTAGGATGAACAGTTATAATAAATATGGGTGTATATATCATTTTTATACTAATTGGTGAATATAAGATCCCTGATAAAGAAGCATGAACGTTTTCTACCAAAGAGAAGGTTGAATATCTACTAAACTACATGGTAAAAAATAAATTGTTCTGTTCTATAACCACGAACATTTACAACCAAATATCTTCATGTGAATATGAAAATATTATATGTATGACTTTGATGATAACACATTTTGGCACTTCTAGTGTTGTTGATGAATGAAGAGATATGCTAAGAGAAGAATATGAATATTTTTAATTTCCTTATAGTGAACCAGTAGTTACGGTTTTAAATTGATTTATGACAATAGTAAACAGTCTTCATGCTATGAGAGAGAAAATTTTGAAGATGATGTTTTAGTTGAGAATAACATTGATATAAGCCAAATGAAAGGGAATCCAAGAGGACTACAATTGATGAATCTATAATGATTACAAATATTACTCTTGATGATATCTTTGGATATCTATTGAAATATGATGGATTAATTAGGATAGAAAAAAATAATGTGAAAAAGTTAAATTGGTAGACTATCATTTACTACTACATCAAATCTTACAAAGTACAATCTCCTGTAAAAACCAAATACAAAAAGGGGATGGTTGAATACTTTTCAAATTATAGTGATACTGAGCAGTTAATGAATGATCTTGCAAATCGTTCTAGAAAAATGAATATTTTTTGGAAAGATGGATTTCCAATATAGGTATAAAAATACCTCAAAATGTAACAAGGATAAGAATGATTCTGAAGTATCATGCTAGGAATGTAAAATATCATGAAACATTGGACATGATTTTCCTATGTTCAAATAAAAGGATATAAAGTATAGACCTTCTGAGAAGAAAAAATATAAATAATTGAAGTCTAAAGGAAAGAAATTCATGAAACTAAATGACTCATGGAGTGCTGGTAGATGATATTATTCTGAAGAATATTCTTATAGTGATACCTTAAATCACAATAATATTTACTTTTTTCTGAATCTTCGTGTCATGGATTAATGGACAATGTACACATTTCTAAATCTATTACTAAAATTTATTTGAGTTACAATTATCCTAGTAATTATTATTCGTCTAATAAAGAATAATCATCATCCGAGAATCATAATTATTTACATTCTTATTAATATGTTTCCAGATTTACTAAACATTATGAAAATGAAAATTTTAATGTATCTAGAAAACATGAGAATGAAAATACTAGAATTGATATTTAAATAATAGAAATTTCATATCTGTCTAAAGATCATGATTCTAAAACTCTTGAGATTGAATGTTTTTCTAAAAACCCTGATAATGATAATGCTAAAATGAATAAACATTCTATATAATTTGATAATATGACTTTTGAGAAAACTATATTGGATGAAAAACTCAATTCTAAAACTAATAAAAATTAATATAAAAATGTTATCCCTAGATTAAAATAATATAATTTTTCTCCTATGAAACTGTTATCAAATTTTACTACTAGGAGGATGGTGTTTGATAAAATGTATTCCCAAATTATTATTTTATGAAATTATTCTAGAATTGGTTATTCTCAATCAATATCGGTTTTTAATAATAACTAATGTGTTCCCTAAATTTCTATATTCGACACCAAATGTCAATGTAGAGGACATTAGGAATGAAATTGTTCATTAAATAAAACTCACTGTTTGGGATTCCACAAAGTACAATTTTTAGAAAAATGTGGATTCAAAAAAAAATCATTATAGAATTTATAGATCCCAATAGGATTAGATTCCAAATGATAAATTGTTTTTGTTTCATGAAATCAAAAAATGTAACAATAACAACACATTATACATAGTGAGTGGATGTTCAAGGAACATTAGTTAAAAAATATATCTTTGAAAAATATATCATGAAAAAAGGACGAAAACATACCTTCAGAGACAATTCTAAAGGAATAGTTGTCTGTGTAGTTAATATTTTATTTCTTGGTAATGTTTTGATTCCTAATATTTTATTGGTTGGGGGCCTTAAGAACACAAAAAAGTTATTAGTTTACATTTCATAAGAATGCAAGAACTACATGAGGATATTTTAAAAAAACCATTACCTAACAATAAATTCTAATTTATTAAATGGAATCTATGATTTATTACATTAAAATAATCTTTCACATCTAAATTTTGTTTTACAATTATCCTAAAACTAAACGGATTTTTTCATTGTGGGATAACAATTATCATTTGATCTATAGTTTTTATATTATTTTTGTTGTCACTATTCAGTATTTAATTTAAGATAAAATTTCATTTTTTTTATATTTTTCCTTAGTTTTATTTTTTTATGTCTTTCTGCTTCATTTTTTTATTAATTTAATGTTCCTACATGTTGGCTTAAAAATTCGGACTATTGGCTTTAGTTTGTCCATAAATATTACAATATATTGTAATGATTATGTTTTCCATTGGCTTTACATCATATGGTAATGGGTTTTTTCCATCGGCTTGACAACATATGGTAATGAATTTGTTTTAAATCATCATGATAACCTTTAGAAATGGATTCTTTTTCAATCGATGTGATGACCAACGGTATTGATAGTGTTTTCCATTGGTTTGACAACCAATCATATTTCCATTATTATTCATCAGTTTGATGATTGATTGTATTCCCTTTTCATTATTTCAACTATACCATTTTTTTTATGATTTTTATTTCATAATAATATGAAACGAACAACTTTCTTGATATCCTTGATAGGTACATTCATTCTTTTTGTATTGCTTCTCTTTTGGGTTATTGTATATCGTTTTTTCAATTAATCTTACATTTTTTTAAAAAAATATCTTTTATTTGTTACATTTTGATTCATTATCTTCTAATATGAATCTTTAAAATCCAATGGTCATCAATAAAGTTTCCATTAAATTGATATCATCCCTCATTAATCCCACATTGGTTCTTCTGATTTCTTGGAGAAGATCTACTCCTCTTCTTAAGTCTTGGAATGATTTTTTATTTTCAATTTTTTTTCTCAATCCTCTAAAAACAATCATAACGATATGTCTTCAAATAATTTCTCAGTGAATATTTTCATCAGATAAAGGTTTGTTTCTCGTGATTATTTGGATAGTTACGAATCAAAAAATCAGGAGCATTATTTTATTCAATGAATGGGAACATTATTTTGTTGAGAAACTCATATCTCATGATCTGATTCATTGTTAAGATGTTATAAAATTGAACATTATAGTTTCTTTTGATATTAATTAGATAGTTAACTTTTTTTATGTAAGATACAAATTTTCTAATGTCTATAAATAAGAATCTCATTTTCATGAATGTTCTGACTGAGGGTGACTATTATTGTCCCTCTCATAATCTATGTGAGGATATTGGTATGTTTAAAAATTAATGAGCTTCAAATCATTATTTCGTATAAATGAGGAGAAAAGGAATGTAGCCCATCTATCTCTTGACAACCAGTTTGTGTTCCATTGGATACAAGGATATTAAATTCAAAGTAAACGGTATAGAGAAACTCTTAAGGTTTCTGAAATATTTTTGATATATTATCATGTAATAATGATAATGGTAAATATCATTGGTTATATTTTTGAAAAAATCAAGAATGTGAAGTCATGAGTGATCACCTCTAATTTTATCATGTATCAATCTATTTTCACAGTATTAATTCTTAGAAGATTTAATTTGTGTACATTCCTCTTAAATGTGAATTTTAAGAGCTGATGTCATCTTGAATAAGTAATAATTCATATAAGAAATAGAATGTTTTTTGATGAAGTATCAAAATTATTTTTCAATGACGTGGATTCAGAATCGATTCAAAATCAATCAAAAAAATCAATCGGCACCCGATCAATAGACAACAATTATAATAGAATCAACTCAAATAGTTGTTTCTTCACATAATCTAAATCATCATATCAGTGAAAATCCAAATAAAAAAAATTACAGTAAAAAGTATGTATCCCACTGGAGAAAAGAGAAAGAGAAACAAGAATTAGGTTTTCCAAAATTTAGTCTTGATATAGGTGAAGCATTTGTTGAGAAGATATTAATATATGATACTATAAATGCTGAGAAGAAGATGAAAATTCTTTTGAGAATAAAATCCAATGATGTTCCTGTTTCCAAAATAATATAAATTATTGACTTAGAATGTTCCCAACAGATAGAGAAACTTCAATAAGAACTGATCGTTTAGAATTTTACAATGAAAGAAACACTGAAAGAAATAGTTGAAGATGTTATCCAATAGGCTTCACAAATGGAAGGAGAATAAGAGGATGATGACTTTATTTTGGAGTATACTCATATTTATATGAATATATGAGAATACTATTCACTTAAAAAACTGGATGGGATCAAATAGAATCCTCTTACCGATCAAGTACAAGTTCAATCTGTAGAAACCCATCAAAATAATTCCATATCCAATAAAACAAGATGCTCATTGTTCTCATTGTGATAAAGTAATTGTCATCAGTGAAAAAGTTGAAGAAGAATGGTAAGAAAAAATAATTATAAGGGTTCAAAAAAATATAATGTCAAAGGAAATCAACTTGTATAAGACTCGAGTAGATACAATTGACATGGATCATATGATGAAGATACTGATTCAGATCATACAATTCCTCTGATGAAAAATGTCTAAATTGTATATGTTCTGAGATGAATTGAGAAGAACATTCTATATTTTTATAGAATACATTAAAATATTGATTTAATTACAAAAAATAAAATGAAAAAATTTGATTCAATGAGAGAACTCAAAAAAAGTTTAATATCTTTAGAGGCCAATCATAAAGTTTTAAATGATAGTTATGTTATTCATAAAAAGGCTTGAAACAAGATTACTAAATTCTCATATAAACTAAAAATCTCAATTACTGAACATGAGGAATAAATTGAATGATTAAGGAGGATTTAAAATGAACATTCCATTTCATTTAAAAAGCTTTACAAAGTAACCATCGACATGTAGAATTAGATTTTTAAAACCCACGGAGCTGATATTTCATCAGTAAAATAATTAAATGAAAGGATTAATGTTTTCTAGTAAGAATTTTTTTTTAATCTTTAAAAGATAAAATAGTTTTTTAAGATACAAAATACTTTGTTGACTCAAGAGAATCAAAATTTTCAAGTCAATAATGATATTGTTGAATAATTTATAAGAGATCAATAAGAGACTATAAAAAACACGGATTAACTTTTTGCAGACCCACTACAGCTTCTCAAATCCTTTGATGATTCTGTCTTAGGTGATAATAGTGAAATAGATAAGATGAATGTCATTCTTCATGAGTTGTCAAGAAAGATAATGAAAGAGAAAACAAAAGAATTTTTTTGTATTTGTTCTTCATGTTTGTAATTTGATAATCATTTATCATTTAAAATTCAATTAATTATTTTCATGCATTTCCATTGTTTTGATTCTCTCCAACTCATTACCAAAACTTAGAATTATACAATTATTTTTGTAAATAACAAATGGGTAGAATGTTTTATAAAAAAAGATAATTTTTCACAAAGGGGGTGGTTTGATAACATCATAATCAATCTTAATACCTCTAAATCAAGGAAAATCTCAGAATAAAATCTTTAAGATATTTTAAACACAAGGGGTAGTTTTTTGTGTTTAATTTTATATTCAAAAGAGTTTTTATAACTCTGGGGGAGATAAGGATTTCTTTTAATGTTTTTTTCTTTGGGTTTTTTGTGATTTTCAAAAAGGGGGAGATATTTAAGTCAAATGTCTTATTTTAACCGTTATGTACTTTTTTATTAGAAATAAAAATTCTCTTTAAACTAATTTCTCAAATAAAGTACATTCTTTGAATAAAAAATCTATGATTATCATATTGATTATTACCATTGTACTAACATTATCGATCATATTTACTCAAACCATCGTACTTACATAGACTATTGTACTAACTATGTTGATTGTACTAACTCAGACTATTGTACTGACTCTGTCTATCAAAATGAATATGTTAATCATACTCACATTTAGTATTTTACTATCCATCAATTATATCAGTATATTATACTATGTAATATTATCCTTACACATATTTTACTTCTACCTTATGTATGATTTTATAAAAACAAATGATCTATATCTATATTACTATTATTACCATTTTCAAATACCTTTTTTAAACTAAAATTATGTTGTGGACATTATTATAAACTAATCAAAATGATGTCGTGTTTTCTGTTTCAATATGATTGTTACAATACCAGGTGTCCATGTCCCTTCATGATTTTCAGAGAAATATGAACATTTGAGAAAATATGTCCATTAGAAGATGAGGCCTATAAATAGTTGGTCATTTGATATAGAGGAAGAAGTATACATTGAATAACTTTAGGTTCTTCTCTGTTATATAGAGAGACTATGTGACTTCTCTCTTATTTTTGCGAGAGACTTGAAATTAAAAAACTGAAACGACTAATATATAGTTTTTTTTATTTCAATATGTTATTTTTTTTCTTTGTGTGTCTGATATGGTTATTATGATTGAGGCATTACTGGGATAGGCTGATGGTGCAACCGTTCTTTGTATCGAGGGATTTCAAAAATTGAAAAAATGAGGTTCCGATTACTTGTAAAATAAGGGGCCTATGGGTATAACAAGGCGGACGTGATGATCATCGTATCGAGGGATTACTTGTGTTTCTAAGACAAAACTGTTATCCTAGGTGATATGATATCCTACTCTTTGGGATAAAATAATTTTAATACCTTTACTTTTTTCTATTAAAATTGTAATAGAATGACAATTCTTTTATTTCTTCATTATATTTGTATTTCATTGTAATTGATTTCATATATGCTTATAAATTCTAGTATATATTAAATAAGCTATATGATATTATCAATTAAAAATTTTATAACTTGGATAATTGTATTCATCCCAAATACAATTGTTTTCATAACCATTGGTATCGTAACAATTCCATCAGATAGAGAGTCTGTCAGATTGTTTGTTTTCTTTTATAATCGTCATTGTGAATTGTTTTAGTGTATGTAATATTAGACTAAGAACCTTCCTTAATGGTATAAGTATAATTTCTAAATATACAATTCAACCCCCCCATCTTGTAATTTTACCATATTATATCCATTTTGATCCAATAATGGGGAGAGAAAACATACAAATAAGATGTCCTTGACATCGATTAGTTTACAACTATGTATATATTTTTTATATTTTTATATTTTTATATTTAATCCATATTCCTATGTCTGATAATTGTTTTATTACTTCATGTATCATTCTATTTATTTCATTATGGTTCATTTCTCATGAATTACCAATAAATATGATATGATTAATATTTAAGTTCATTGATATACAAGGTATGATGTTTTAATATAATGATAACATTATCATTCCCTTTTTCTCTAGTTTATACATACATATCGTACTTATTTACTATTACTAAACATCTAAACTCAACCCTTTATTTCTTCCCTTTCTAGTTTATGAATATTTTTTTAGGTATAATTATTTTAAGATGGTTCTATTCTTGTATAACCTTATGAGAGATAATTTTTATCACTTGTTTACCATTATTTATATTTCCATGATTCCAGTGGAATATAACTAATAGATTCAATTGGTATCTGTTTGTGAAATTTTTTATGTATTCCAAAATATGATGCAATGCCTATGTCTGATATGACATGGTTGTTATTTTGGGTCCCTAAAATAAGATGGACCCTGAGTGAATTTTACATTTACTATATTTAAATGAATAATAATTTTTTTTTACTTGACAACTTATTGGTAACTATTGAGTGATTGTAGTATATTTATTCATACCTAATATTATCCCATAATCTATATATAGCCTCACCAACTTGTTATAAAAATAATTGAGCTATCTCACAATCAATGGATATGGTTAATTGAATCTAATATAGCCATATAAATATTTTATATATTGATAGTATCAAATAATTATTTCAATATGACATGTTCTATTTTATTTTTAGTTGAATAATCCTTAATGGGAATGGTGGTAGTAGTTTGGGTTTATCATATATCATGTATATTTCTTTTTCATTCTTCACAATTTTTATCTCATTTTTTACAACCACTTATTTCTCTATAAGGAATGTTTACACTTATGTCAGTTGTTTGGTGTTTGGTGTATCATGTATTAGTTCTTTGTTACCACCATTACATATTTTCCACTTCAATGGAAAATAAAACATATATTTATCTTTTTTTCAGGCATCGATTGAGGGAGAAGTTGAAAATATCCTTGATGTACAAATGTAGTGAAATTAGTAAGAGTATATCGATAGTGAATTTTTTATCTCATATTTCTCATATGATGTTAATTTTATGTATATAATTATTATAGTTGTATTCCAGTAAAAGTAGTAGTAGGTTCTTCCATGATGAATCTTAACTCAATATTTTAGGTTGAATTCATTTTTAATTATACTAAATATCAATTTTAAAGGTATTGTCTAGTATAAATGTTGAATTTTTTTTATGAATGGTGGTATATATAAATTTTTTCTAAAAAATAAATACATAATTTTATATTATTTCATGAATACTTATATTTTCATTTGTTTTTTGAGTTCCTTTGAAAAATAGTATAAAAACTCAATTAATTACACTTGATAAGATTATTCAGTTAAATTATTTAATAACTAAAATAATTATATTATATATGTGGGTGTATATGGTACTTAATTACCTTCATCCAATTTAAATTATCTATAAATAGAGTTTATCCCCACTATTATAGAATTATGAAAATTAATTATTCACCATCTACCTCATGCCTGCCACTTGTACTAGTATATGAAATGAAAATTCAAGAGTTACAAGAGAATTTATATATCATATTCCTATAAAAAACATTACATTTGTTAATAAAAAATCCTCCTAAAGAATAATCCATCAAGTTTATATCATATTATAAAAATCCAGGATAATTGAATACAAATAACTAGTGATAATCTATTTGTTGATTTGTACAGGAAGAATCCAATATCCTAATCATCTATTAATAATCATACATATTCACTCCAAATTCATTCCATAACCCACATATCTCCTTCTCAATATATATACTCTTCAAAAAATGGAATAAAATATAACTAAATGATCTCTTGATGTCATACAATCTTTAAATATCTCTATGTTATAGGTTTTATATCCACAATTTGATTAAGAACTCCAGATATAATTGGAAAATATCCAAAAAATTATAGCCTTTTAAATATAACTACAACATATTTTTTTAACATAATCATAACTATATTCAGGTGATTTGGTGGATTTTCCCCTATCAAATAATTAATCTATTGATGAAATTGGATTAGTCTATGCATTAATTCATTTTCTATCAAGTTGTTTGGTTACACCAACTTATTTTGATGATAAATAAATTATTGTGTTCCAAAAATACATATATTACAATTATATGATATCTATTTTCATCAATATTATTATTAATATATAAAAATATATAATAAGTATATGAAGGGTGTATTTTTTCAATATAATACTAACAAATACCGTATCCAATTTCTAAAAGTTTTCTAGGTTTCTAGCTATATAATAAACATTTATCACTAGCTATTGATGAAAAAATTAGGTAATTGGAAGAAGATATATTCCAATAGTAAAAATTTTAACAAAATATCTACAAAGTAAATAATATTGTATTCCTAAAATGTGAACTATGATATTTTTATGATGTGGTTTTCATGAGTGGGTACAAAAAAATTAAATCTCACTTAAATGAAATATTTATTGTGAAATTTTTTTTATCAGAATGAGGAATATTCCACAATGTTTTCCAAATGAGTGTTTGAGAATGATCAATAAAAGAAATATAGAACCAATAGTGTGTTAAAATATAAAAATATTTCTAATAGAGTTTTTAAAACTAGTTTAGAGAATATTTCATCGCCTCAAATATTCACAGATACCCCACATTATACAAGGGCTTCCCAATGATTTTGGTGAAGGGTAAGGAGTTATCTGATGTGTTGGACCACAATTCGAACTATCTGGTGTCTCACATTGGTCTAAATAATCTTTTCATTGATGGATTTGATCGCATCATCTCTATGTTATGAGGTTTGAATCAACATGCTATTGTTGGGAATCTAGACATTTAGAAACTTCTATTTAAAATCACGATTAAAGAAAACAATATCACTCCATGGACTGGAAACAAGTGTTCTGGCAGTGGTTGTCACTTCATAATCTTTTGATGGACTTTTAATTTCTATTTCAGGTGTGATCCTATGATGTCTCCAGCCATGGAACGTTTCCCTAGTATTGCACTTCCATTCCAAATCCCCTCCATCATTTTGATATTGGTTAAATATGGTGGGTAGGTTCTTATGTTTTTATGATTGATTAAAATCCATCTATAATATAATTAATCCATGTATATGTGTGGAGTTTGATGTTTAAAAAACTCAAGTTGACTTTATCATTATTGTTATTGAGAATGAGTACCATATCAAATATAGTGTTAGTTTAGATTATTGGATCATTTTTTATTTTTTCTATGGTTATTTTGGTCATCTCCAATATTCATACAATCATGGGAAATGAGGTGATCCCATGGTCATTATTAGTGACAGTGGGGAAATGGGTGTGTATTATATGAAATCTTATGTGGATGCATTATATCCCACCTTGAGTCACAATTTCGATACAGACGGTGCAAATGGTGGACACACCATCTTGTCCACAAAATGTTTGAATGGTTCCTCGGGGTCCAATCCAGGAGTTCATTGATCAGTTTCATCAAGTATTGGACGATGATATCTCTTGTAGTAATCCAACCACTATCAAACTCTTTGATTGGATAGGAAATTGGATAAAGTTGGATGGACCATGTTGACTCACAATAATGTCAAGAATAAGAGTTCATCCCCTTGTTATCAGCCTTTAGGTTATGAAGCACCACTAGATGAGACCCCTACACTCCCCATGAGTTTGACAAAGATGATAAACTCAACAGTATCTTACATGATATGTTGTAAAAATTGAATTCAACGCTCATTGATGTTTCAGACTGTTCAGTTTATATTTGGAGGAATTACAACTCTTGAAGAAAATACTCATACCAATCAAGACTGATGACTACTCTATCATCTAGAAAGTGAATACGTTTTAGCGAACATTACCATCCTTCCTATAAGGAAAAGGTTGTGGAGTCTAAATGTGACAAGCATGAGGATCCAAACTAGTCTATGGATATAGTGGTATCAAATGATGTCCAAAATAAGGTCCAGAAAGAAAACACTAACATGATAATTCTCTTACATTCTAAGGAAGCGATAGAGAATAAACATTTTAAATTCAATGTTTTAAAGGGGGTAGAAAATATAATTTTTTCAAGATCATTTTAAGTTTACGTTAATAAAGATAAAAATGAGTGGATCTAAAAGAAAGATCGGATTTTGGATTGTAGAATCAATGTGATTAAAATAAAAATAGACAAATACATTTATAATTGGGGTAGTATGGATTCCAACTCCAAATATCTCATCAAATACACAATAGATATAAATGTAAAATATATCTCATGTAGAATATGTTGGTTGTTTAATTAAAAACATATACTTTTTTTTGAAATGCTCAGTAACCTTTTATGAGGGTCGACTTGTGTATAGCTCATAATCTATTAGGTTTAATCACTTTTCCATAAAGTGATTTCTTTAATAAAAATTTAAATAGTATGGATGGATGATTGGGCTACTAATTGACCAATCCTCAATCCCATCCAATATAAGGGTGTTAATGAAGTTCAATTAGAACATCTATAAAAAAAATTAATGAAAGGATGGTTATTTAATGAAAAAATAATAATTGAATTTTTTAAAACCTATATAAATCTAAATGACCCATGTCAACCCAACACATCAGATGATCTTTATTTCAACATGGCGCAAGGTGTGTCCCCCATTCCCACAAGATAGATACAAGTACAAGGGAATCAACTATAATAAATTGTAATCTATTTCTCCCTAGAGGACACATCAGGACCCATTCATACAATGTATATTCACAAAAACAATACATAAATTCCCAATTAATTTAAATATACGTTATACTGAACACACACTAAAATTATTTTATATAATACCATTATCTTGAAAGAAGTTATAACTGATATATACATATGACATTCCTAGTAAAAAATTAACAATATAGAGAAAGGCCATGAGGGTCAATACATAACATGATAATGTAGGAAATATTATTACTCCTCTATTATAATTTTTCAACATGAGAACACATATCCATTATCTGAAAACCACAATAGACATTGGTAATAAAGAATGCCCACTGAGCAACAATGATCCCTTGTCCATGGCTTTATCCCGCAAAACAAATCTTCATACACCCTAGGGAATATTTATTGTGTAAATAAAAACACTTACTAGGACAACACTATTAATATATTTATGGCCATTACCTATGAAAAAAACATGTCTATTATGAAAAATCATTCACTAATACCATGCTCATAATTAAACATATGATGAAAATAAAAGTTCATTAGAATTAACTTTTTTCTCTATAAAACGAATCATTCAAAATTGTGTCAAAAAATATTATAATGAATAAATGAATCAAGATGTCATTACATTCTCAAGATACCCACACATTTTATCCACTTGAGAATAATCATAAACACTATCATATATCAGAATAAAGGAACATTGGATTAAGGGAAAATGATATAAATAAAATGAGGAACTAATATCATGGACATTAAATATAAAAACATATGTAGAATAATTAATACACACCGAGGGCACAAAATATAAATTTCTACTATGAAATGGTCTATATATGGTATTTAATACGATAATAAAGTGTATAACATTTGGAATCTCTCTTTGTAATCCCAGGTACCAACAATAACCAATAGGATCGTCTAATCAATAGGGACACATTTATAGGACCACTCAATATTACTTCCAAAGGATCCACCATAACCTATTATAAAACCATCTTTTTCTACGTCATGTTTTCAAACAGTAAAATGGATTTCCATGTGATACATAGTATAAATTAAATAGAAATTCAACATTTTTCAATCCCATAAAAAATTTAAAATATTTTATTTTGTGAAATTTATCATGCTCCTAATAATTATAGAATTTAGCACTATGAAATTAAAGATTAAAAATTAATTCAAATTCTATTTGAATGAAAAAATCACTTTGATCCATTTTAATAATAACCTATAGAGCATGGAAGAAAACATGCATTGAAATGTTATTGTATAATATTATATTTTTAACACATTAAAAATCACAACAAGAATGGATTAAGCATCACAGTTTTTTCACTAACAAAATTTCTTCCCAAATATAATTGTTTTGGGCCTCAAAATAACTAATATTACATTAATAAAAAATTCAATAGGCAATTTTCGACATAAAATATACAAATGACCAAGTGGGTGACAAAATATTTTCCACCTTACAACTTTCAAACCCAAAAAATTCCTTATGGTTATTTAGAAAAAAATACTCCACTAGTCCATCACTAAATAATTTGTACCCCATGTATGGTGGAAATCAACACTAAAATTACTAATCACAATGTATTAATAGATTTATTAGTCATGGAGGAAATTAATTTTACAGTGTATTATTCAAACTTTTAACTCTATATCGGTATTTTCATGATCTAAATTCAAATATTCACATTATATCTCATAAGATGGGTATTGATTGAACATATTAAAATGGTATTTGTGGAACATTTCAAAAATATATGCCTTAAAAAATTGGTAGTATATTTACATTGATACGTTAACTAGACACCACCTATCATAAATCACTGAACATAACAGTACAATAACTTCCCCTTCCATCACAAGTGATGATATTCTAGCCAAACAGACTTCATGAAAAACAAATGATCGCCAAACTCAAAATGAATTTATTGATGATTATGGGAAAAAATTTATTTATGCTTACTAAAATATTTCCATAATTTCGTTCCTATTAGGTAAATAGTATATATAATCTCCACGATATGGGTCAATACCAATTGCATGGTCCCCCAACATAAAAAAACATGATGATAAAAAACACAACCGCCTATATAACGCCTAAATAGGTGGAATATTGATCGATTCCAAACATAATTATTTTATAAAAACACATCCAATCATTGAAAACATCCTCTATGAACACCTGATTTCAATTACATATCCATGAAGTATGACCATGATAATTTGAATAGCACGCTCAGTTTAACCATTTGTCCGCCAGTTAAAAGCTATTGTTAATGTCATCTATGATTTTATGGCGTAATGGATACAATTATGGAACCAGTATTTAAATATGAATCGCCGTTAAAAACTACCATTGTAGGAAACTTTTTATTATTAACCATCATTGAGATATTCTTGTTCCCAACATCCTATAGCTTTATCGATTCGCAAATGGGACGAATGTTAGTTGATATAGTCATCAAATCCATAACCAACCAGATATCGTCATTACTACTAATATTATAAGATAAAACTCTTAGTATATATATATATATATATCAGACCACATTCAAACTAGACTTTGATGTGTTTGATGCATTGTTGAGGAAACATTATGCTCGGATTTGATCCTCTGGACATAGGGAAGAATATTATATTTCCATCCATCTCATGTTAGTCCACCATAACTGACTCTTTATAATAGAACACATCATTTTACATCATTTGTTAATATCAAAAATCTAATAATTCCACTCATTTTTCACTTACTACATTAACTTTATAGGAACAACCACTCTATAACGAAAGAAGAAGAGAACATCAAAATAAAAAGACAAATCATATCTCATATCCGTACTATTTAAGGAACTTATATTCTATAAACTAGTCTTGTTGTAATAATTATTGAACTAAACCCATCAAAAATAAATATTATGAAATGAATAATAGTAATGAACACTTTTTATCAATCCTCATGATCCTTTAGAATAATATTTGAAAACAAACTCATCAGACTCTACTCATATACCAAATCCATAACAACATAGATTTGTAACATTATATGTATGATATTGACATTCTTGAGATTTTTATTTCTCATAAAAGGTATATTTTTACAGTTTTAGTTATCTCTTTTTGGTTGGATCATTTATAAGATTCCTTTGGGTGAGTCTTTTTGGTAAGACCTGACGAAAGAATTACCGGGTAAAATGTATTCTACCATTAAATTAGAATGATTATAAGGAATAAAATCCTAAAGGACCAAGTATTATTGTTTTATTTTTAAATTAGATACATAAATGAAACTTGTAATATTTGTGAATACACTAATTATAACATAATTTTTTCATTTGAGGATAATAAATCTATTCTATCTGATATATCTATGAATACTATTACTAGTAGACTTTAGGAAATCATGGGGAAAACATAAATAATAAGTGTGATATCAAATAAATAGAAATGGTAAGGAAAGTATGATAAATAATGAATAAATTTGAATATCCAATATGAAAAGGTAATTACTAAATAAACATGACATAAAATAAAAAAAACCAATATCGAAGTTTATAAACAATATAACAATGTAAATAACACGAAACACATTCCTTTAAAAAATAATTTAGTAGAAACCAATATGTTAATGTAAGAATCTGAAAAAATCAAAAAACTTATAATGGAAGTCAACCATAAACATTTTCCCAGTGATAATATCTTAGATAATAAATACTTAATAAATATGAAGATAAGGATTAATTATTGGATAACTTGTATGTATTACATAAACCAATATGATTAATAAATTTCAAAAACTATATATCTATATGGGAAAAACCCATTTATTCTTCATGGAATATATCTCAAAGGGTTTTATTCCAATTAATTTTGTCTCATGAGACTACCAATTCATCATGGGGATTATTTAAGTGGTCAAAACCTATAGGAATTTACATAATTGATGCACTATATGTATAGTGAAATTATAAATCATTAAGAAACAAATTCCCATTTCAAATTTTTGTGTTGTGTAAGGGATAAAAATTTATCAAAAAATCCCAAGGCAATAAAAAACTATTGATGTAAGAACCACATATTAAAAAGATATACTATTTAAGAAATATTCATATCCCAAAAAATGATATAAAAAAGATAGTTGAAATTCAATGGCCAATGATCATGTGAAATTTAAAATTTTAACGAGACTGACAATTGAATCATGAAAGTGAATTTCAGAACTATCATTGTAAAAATCAATCATAAACCATCCATAAGAAGAATAAGGAAGGTAACAATAAAAAATAACCCATGCGATGTATGAATATATGGTAGTTATCATTGGTGAATCTAAATATTATAAAGACATCATTAAAAACATTATTGGTGAAAATAACTTGTTATTTTAAAAATACATTTATTTTGAAATCGCATTATAAAAAATTATATTTAAATATCAACGTTTAAAAATTAAAATTCCAATTGATATATAAGATTTAAATTAAATCCATTCCTTCCTTAAATGTTTAAAAATATATTCCATTTTCATTGTAAAAATATTAGAAAGGTTCCTTGTTCTAAATGTGAAAATAATATTGCTTTATAAACAAGTGTAAAAGATAAAAAGGGTAAAAGTATCATTAATAATTTATTTGAAAGGTTAAAAACCATTTTAAATACTTTTTTTAGAAAATATGGTCTTTATAGAAAAATAGATTCTTAGACTATAGAGATAAATGAAGTCAAGTTTTCTTTAAAAATATTATAAAACTTTTAATATAACATTGAAAATTTTATTGAATCAATATAATAAAAATGATGATGATTATATATTTTAGAGGTAAAATAATATTTTTATTGAAAAATGAACTCATAATGTCGTTTGATAAAAATTCATGTATAAACAATCTCGAAAAATTGATTCTGTGATATAAACGACTTAAAATACAATAATGTTGATGTGAGAATCAATCAATGAATATATCATTTGTTTAAAATGTAAATACACATAAAAAAGTGGAAATATATTAAATTTATAGTAAAAATATTTACACATTTAATCCTAGAATATAATCAATAATTAAGGAAAATATATAATCCTAATAAAAGAAATTGGGTTATGTCAATCATTTCATCTTGGTAAATTTTAACTCAAATCCTATCAAAAGAAATAATTCAAATTTAAATTAAAAATTACTCAAATAAAAAATATATATGATATAATATATCAATATTCAATTTATATGCACCACTCAAAATATTTAAGCGATGAATATGCCATTTTTTCTCACAAATGTAAATAGTGAAATAAAATTCTCTTAACTTTTGTTTTATTGTAGGTTAAGGTCCTTTTAATTTATCTATAATGGTTTTATACATGTTAATAAATAAATATATAACCATATAAATATTTATAATATCATATATGATATTATTATGATACCTTATTACTCATTTTTAAGTAATATTTTATTATTTTCATTCTTTTGGGTGTTAATTACCTATTTTCTAAATTTTGTGCGGACATATTACTTATCGTTCTGTTTAATGTTTCATAATCTAGAAAAATGTAAACCATGTTTAAAATATCATACATATTCATTATATATTTATTTATAATAATCCATAATTTTTTTATTAAAATAAATAGAATTCTTCGATCATGGATAGGGTCGGTCATACGTATATATGAATGCTGGTTTAATTTATTTTTTCTTGATACAAGAATTAAACGTAAATTAACACATTAATAATATAATTATAGTTTCATATTTCAATCATATCTATTATATATGTTTATTAAAATCATCCATTATACATTACATGTATATCATGAACGAATCACATTGCTTTGAGGATGTAGTAATACAAACATCCACAAAAGATGTTATCGTAATTACACAAATTAAATGTCATAAGGGTATGTGTTATATAAAAATTACAATAGAATCAATATATTATAAATATCACATATGTGAGATTAAAATGTGTTTAAAAAATAATGACCATTAATGAGAGGTGGTAATGTAAAAAATGAATCAAATCATTATTATGTTGTTGTTCGATATTAACATAACTGGTATGTTCAGTACAAATATGATGGAAATTTATATATTTGTAGGTAGAACACATATAGTATAATAATATTACATTATTTTAGATAGTGGTATTATTATATACTAATTTATATATATGAGTTTATGTTTTTGGTAATGAAAATAAAGAAAAAGAGTTGATGAAGGATGTTACCTTTTATTCGGGTATCTCATTTGGGTCTTCACCAAAGGGATTATTTGGATGGATTTATTCACAAAATAAGGCTTATAGTTTTAAGGGAAATATTTATCAAATAATTTTTTGTTAGATTTTTTTTTATTGAAAGTGTATTTTGAGGTGTGGGGATGTGGGATCGGTGAGTTCCTTTCTATAGTGATGGAAGGGTCGAATTATTGAAAATTTTTTATAATGGAATTCCACTGAAGTTTATAAATGAATAGATTATACATTAATGATACCAATTAAAACCAATGTAATGTATGGTCAAAATATTATTCAAAAGTTATTTTTGACATATTTCATTTTCATTTCCCCTTATCTTTATGGTATTGATCTTTATTAAGATAGTTTTTTACTTAATTGTTTTAATTATTTTCTAATTACATTCACTAATATATTTGGGTAAAAAAGAAGATGAACATGTTAGAAATTTTAAATTTTAATGATTAATAATATTTAATCCAATTTTTCAGATTCCAAAAACCTAGAGTGTATGAAATAAATTTAAATTTAATCTCGTAGACTAGATGATAATGTGGGGTTTTAAAATAAAAATGGCCAGAACATTAAAATGTTTTTATATCCAATTTTAATGTAAAATTCATTAGAATGGACTAAATTGGATAATTTTTTTTATTATTTATCTTTTTTTCATTAAATCCAGTAAAAACATAATTCAATGATATGATTAAATTTTTAGAAAATGAAGTTTTGAATTAAAATTCAATATTTATCATTATTCATCAAAAAATTGATACTATGATAAAAATACCAAATACTCGACCTAATTTTTTATGCTATTCATTAAAATATTAATAATTATTTTTAAATATAAAATTTTTAAATTACTAAATATTTTATATAATATAGTTTTCCCATTAAATGTCGGTAGTGTGACTTTTCAAAAATATATCTTTTTAAGTAAAAAATAGTGTTTTTCACATCATTGTACAATAAAATGGATTGGATGTCACTATTTTTTGATTGAATATTTAATATATATTACATCCATATTATCCCTCAATTTTATTTTATTTAATTTTATATTATAAAACACCCTTGTGTACAAAAAACAAATCCTTTATATTGAGTTCGGTTAAATTCATTTCTAAATAATTAGAAATAAATCAAATCTTTTTATAATTGTGAAATATATAAATTTTAATGAGATAGTTGATATAATTCATAATATCTAATTTAATTGCTATGTTATATATTATTATATAAAATTATAATATTTTAAAAATATATTGTTTCTTGGAAAAACTTGTTCGTGTGTGTATTATAAGATATCAAAGAAAGTCATTGTTCTGTGAAATGAAACCTAACTCAACATGGGATGAGTTGAATTAATTTAAAATATTAAGTAAAATATAAATAAATAGGATATTTCATTCCCTTATGTTTTTGGTTTTTTTTTTCATACACATTACCGAATATAATTTTCTTACTTTGGAATTTAGAAAAATTACATTCTCCATACCTTACAAAAATTTAATCCTCGCAATTTAAACATGATAATGAAAATATTTTTTTTATATTTGATTAGTTTGAATACCACATCAATATAATGGTTTGTAAATCATACCCTATAATAGATTAAATTTGAGGTACATAGGTCACTTGGACTAGCAAATATCTTGGTGTCAAAGTATTATAATAGTAGTGGATAATAGAAACATGTACATGGTGGAAAATCATAAATATTAATATATGGTGAATGAAGTCATAAATATAAAACAATTTATTTATAAATGGGAATTTTAGGTCCTCAAACCCGTGATTATATAATGTTACATCTGTTCAAAAAAAATTAATGAATTAGGACAACAATTTTATGAAACAATTTCTGAATGTTGAGTAATTAATTTACATCATAAAAATATACGGAAATTTACTATCATAAAATATGTCAATAAAGACAACTTTAATAATTTTTTGTTCTTGGATCAATTTATAATTCATCCATTACATCATGAAATCCATATCCAATAATTCACAATGATTTTTAAAGCTCAGAAATACCATTTTAATGGATCGCAATGCCCCTAAAAGAGTGAAAAGAAAAAAATTTCCTCTATATATCTTCCAAAGAGAATATGGTTAACAAATTAATATATAAACCTAAAATAAACCCTTCTGGTTAATCATTATTATTAATTAATTAATATTTATATTAAAAAACAATGAAAAATTAACTATTACAACATGTAGGCTAGTGGTGGGATAAAATCCATTATTGTCCTTCGGTCATGGTGTCTTTCCCTACATCCATAGAACAAATAATGGGTTATCACTCAATGTACATGATATAATTTTTAAAAAACATATTTATATAATATATAAAATACAATGGCCATCCTTGAAAAGTGGTTAATCACTAAATATACTATTAACTATAGTTTTCAATACAACATTAATAATGAAATAATTCACCTGTTTTATTTCACAAATCTCATTCCATATTCGAGATTATATACATAAGAAGTTTTTATTTCCTTAAACAGAGAACTACTGAGTGCCCATCAATTTTGATATTGGAAAAAATCATTTATTAAGATGCTTAAATATTGACACATTATTTTCAATATAAGACACCTCTGGTTTGTCCAAGGTAATTTAGTGTCGTTAAATGTAAAAATCCTTCATGTTGATTTGTTAGGAAACTGTGAATCCTCTTATGTATAACATATTGGGGTGCCAAACTAGGTACCCAATAAGGCACATTTTTCTGTACTAGGTTACTCTGAGTTAGGCCCGACACACCATTTTAGTTTTGTTAACCGAATGTATATATGCTGAAGATCTATGTCCACTTATAGTATTTCGATATGGATATATTGCTATGAATACCCCTATTATATCTTCCTTAACTACATTTTAATATGGTATTCTCAATATATCATTAATATCTATATTAGATCTACGTTCTCTAATCTATGTCTTCATAAATTCAATTACTATGGTTTCTTCCAAACATTCATTGATAATAATTATAGCGACCTAAACCCTTATATCCCAAGGATGATGTCTACTAACATTAGAATAGCCTGATTACAAGGAATAAAATTAGAAAGGAAGAAATATTTTATTATTATTTCTTAACAAGATACATACATGTGTCTTTCATTACAAATGAATACAATAATTACAAAATAATTTTTTTTCAAGGAAAATAACTCTATTTATCTAGTGTATCCCTAAATAACATTATCAGTATTCTTTAGGGAATCCTGGGAAAGGAATAAAAGTATAGGTAATCTCAATCTTAATATAATGTAAATTATAATAGATGAAATAATGATTCCACAATAATAATTAGTAGAGTAAAGTAATCAGTTGGAAACACATTACATTTAAATAACAACATTCAAAAAATCAATATGGAATGAGAATAACGTAAAATATCATTTCATTAAATCATTAAACCAGGAATTATATTCATCCATTGTAATTATTATAGTGAAAATATCATGGGTATAAAATATTGAATCAAAATGAATGAAATTAATAATTATTGGACACCATGTATCTAGCATGTAAACCACTACCATCAAGACCATTCACAATATGGTTTATGTCTATTTGTAAAAACCTGTATATTCTTCTTTTTAATAAACTAGAAGAATTTATCTCCAACTAATTCAATCTTAGGAGGATATGGATGCATCATTTGGTTAATATAAATGATACACAACTGGTAGGGATTGAAATAACACTCCCCCAAAACATTGAACTCATATTAATTAGTTCCAACCCATCATGCTAACATTTACTAGTCCGCAACCTATATAGTTCATGTCTTATGTATTTAAATAAATATATTTACCAATAAAATATAATTATTTAGTGAATGATATAGACTTATCAGTATTTTCCGAATCAAAAAAAAATTTAGAGGAATACATTGTATATAAAAATGATATAAGATTTTTAAATAATCAAATACAATTTAAATGATATAGAAAATTAGGGAAATTAAATATTCAATGGTAATAAGAAATTAAATATTTCAGGGGGAATATAAAAGGAATAAAATAATTAAAATTCAAAACAATCCTTGGGATAACCAATAAGAAACGATAAAGATGAATAATAATGGTTGTGTCAATACAAAATATTCAATGTGTAATAATGAAAAAGGTTATTTGTTTTTAATGAATTTTAATGATATGAAAAAATAGATATAATTATTTTGGAAAGATGATTTTCATGTAGAAAATAATTTTAATTTGAAATAAAAATAAAAATTTATTTAATATTATCTTTTTAAACATTATAAAATTCAACTAAATTATAAAGGTTAAATCATTACATGCCATAAAATGTCAAAAGAAGATTATTTTACACCATAAAAATGCATAAATATTCCTTGTTTTGAAAGAGACAGTTTAATTCTATGGAATTTGTATGTAATATGAAATAAGGGTCAAAATTTATTTAATAAATCATTTTGAATGGTAATAAAATTTATAATTTTTTTGAAATCATGGTTCATAGAAAAAAATGGGTTCTCCGACAAAAGTTGGAAATTATGTCTGGTCTTTTTAAAAACATTTTTAAATTGATTTTATATTCATATGATTGAAAAAATAGTACAATTTTATGAAAACAGTCATGTTTAAACATAGTAAAAGAAAATAAAAGGATTCGTTGAATAATTATCCAATAATTTCCTTACATTTAAATTCAAGTATACAATTCAAAACAAAATGATTTAATGATGTACACCCTTGAAATGAAATTAATATTTACATGAAAATCAATAAATAAATATATTGTGTGTGTCACAAGAAAATCCATATAAAAATATGAAATAATGAATCATACAGTAAAAAATGATAACTCACATAATCATACAAAATTAAAGAAATCCCAAAACAAATATAACCGATTGATAATAAAATATGTTATACATTTTTTACCACCTAGTAACATTTTATTTATACACCCTTAGAAGAAATAATTAAAATTTAAATTCAAAATAACATTAGTATAGTACAATTCATGATATAATATATCAGAATTTGCAGTAGATAAACCCCCAAAATAGTAGTAAGTGGTGAATATGTCATTTATCTCAGAGATGTAATGAGTGAGATGAAAAAACCTTAACATGCGTTTCATTTCGGGATATAATCAATTTAATTCTATTATATTTTTTCAAACATTATAATAAATTACTCTATAACCATATTAAAATTTATGATATCATATATTTTATTATTGTAGTATATTATTACTTGTTTGTTAGTAATCAATCATTATTTTCAATATTTTGAATGTTAATTTCTTTGTTTTTAAATTATGTTTGTAATTGTTACTTGTTGATCCTATAATGGATTCATAATTTACATAATAAAAACCATGATTTAAATATCATATGTATTCATTATAAGAAGGAATTCAATAAAAATATCAGAATTTTTTCAAAAAGATCAAATTTCCCTTTATATAACCCTATTACACCTGATATTGTGTTAGATGTTTTTTTGTCATGATATATATGTGATGAGGTTGTATAATCATTAAGATGTTCAATGATGTGGGTTAATTTTAGGGGATTGATGATATATATGATTTAATCTGTTATTGTGAGGAGTATATTTATATATAATTGATTAGTTCAGAAATAATAAGTCGGTGCTATATATATTATTTCATTAGAATTGTTAATGTAATCTATTGGACTCGGATTTTTTAGTTGGTTATTTATATGGTGTTCTCTATCAAAAGTCGGTATATATCTATTGAATATGGGTTTATTTTTCAATTTACCAATGTATTTATTAAAATGACCATGAAATACTCATTTCCAATAGTACGGAAGAACCACATAAATCATAGATTGACCCTACACACCCAAGGTACCCGTGATAGACCGTGAAATCTAATAATAGTTATGGGGCCCATAACATATGAATTGATGACAATTGGAACTCATGCCTTGAGAAATTCCCATTTCTGGTAGAAATGATACCAATAACATTATTACTAATATAGTACAATGAAATATTTTACACCATCCTGACCAAGTAGTTCATTTGGTTCATGGACTGGTGCCCAATGAAGTTCAGGAGCATGATCAACTACCGAACATTGATTATGGTCCTTCTAAGGTCGTTTCTATAATAAAGAGTGTTATGTGCACTATATGTAACTCAACTAATGTAACAGAAGTTCATATTCATTGGTAACACGTACTAGTGTGGAGCTTCCTACAATGTGTAATATAAAGAACATAATGAAAACTGATGTGATTATTAAATGGAACTGTTTCCCCCTTGATTGAAGGAAGAAGATTTGGCCAATGGGGTGTGGTGGTACTTATATATTGGGAGGTGACATGTATAGTCACAGGATAAAGTTACATTTTTTTTAGTTTTTATTTTCATTTTTATTCACGCATTGGCCACTTATGTCTTTTACTTCTTTTTATGGATGGCTAATAGTTATTATATCCTGAGTAGTTGACGTGGATCACATGTATACGGTAATACCATGATGTGTGAGTATGAGTAAACATTATAAGCCTAAGTAGCCTTGGGGTCTTTCATGGAATGGAATTTGTTTCTAAAACATTTCATGGAAACATTTCTGTAGTACGTTAGAGTCATGAAATAACCCCATGTGTCACCATGATTCATCAAAAATAACCCAAAGTGCTTATAATTATCGTTCTAAATCATATCATCCTCACATCAGTTGTATACTCACCTAATCTTATCAAACATATCCTAGTATATCATCTCAGTAACATAGTCTAGATTCATCTCTCCAGGATCATCCCATTCCTAGATTCAAATCCCCTCGTCCAACAGGGCAAAGTGGATTATACCCATCATGATTGTTCAGGTTAGAAAAGATCACCATGTGAAACCCTTCTACATTTTTATCTCATCAATGTGGTACAACTCTAAGGTCCCTCAGACTCTTCCTAGACACGAATCACTTACAATAATCCTCATCCCACACACTATAGTCTTCACTCTCCATGTCGACCATTCCTGAATTATATTTCCAATAAGCCGGTCATGAATTTCATCAAAATCAAGTATAACAACACAACCCCACTAAACATGTTCCATACTAATATTAATCACTCATATCCTCTTGGAATTATAATGCCATCCTGTACTAAAATACCCAATATCCATGCTACAATCTCATCCTTCATCTATATAGATGAACTTTTGAATCATTAAATGGAGTAAAAGCTTTCATAATACATTTTATAGACTCATAGGTACTATCCCACTCTATGAACCACCCATGATTCCAATCCATACTCTTATGTATTTTGTCATCAATCGTTTGACGTACAATTTCCACACCTATCTCTATAAGGCGCAATCCTTTTAGGAATATTTAACTTAATCTAAACCCTCATATATTCTATACATATATCATATAAATTATAAGACAGATGTTAGACCACTCAGGTCACTATAGTTTTCGTATCTACCTAGAGACCTAGTGACATGGTGATTTCATTTCCATAAAACCACTAATGAACATTCATTAAACCTAGGTGGCTTTTGAACAACATATCTATAGGTCTACTAGGTTAATTTAATTTCTTTCATTTTCCATCCTTAGAGTCCAAGGCTCTCATGGAACATAGTTGAAATAAATACCTTGTAAATCTATGACCAAATAATGATTTTAGAATTTAAGGGTCTATAGAGGCTCTTAATACTTTCATAATACACATGGAATTAAACTGTTATTAAATGTTGATAATTAAAAATAGTGGAGGAATCTATAAATAATGGGATATTTCCCATGATTCCTTAGATAAAATTTGTTTCCAAAGATTGAAAAATATTGATAGTATGTTCTCACAAGACTTAAAGAGATCCTTTATATTTTACCCTAGAAACCATACAGATTGGGGTAATTAAAAAATAGATGCAGTCCCCGCACCTGCATCCTGTCATAGTGCCTCTAACTTGGTAAAAAAATCAATTATGGCATGCTCTACCACAACATGGACCCTATATTGTTCTCCTACTAGCTTTTTATCAATATTCATCATTTAGAAAGGGTGGGAAAACTTCTATTGAATCCAATAAATTTCGACACTCCCAGCATTGAATGAATTTTGATGAGTCTCTAATTCCACTTAATACAGTGATAATTTTTCTAGGGAATTATTTGTATGTTGTTCATCCAATCATGAAACATAAACTACTGATAGATTCAATTAAAATTCCACATTCCCCTACCTAATGGTGACCAACTCATTCACCCTATCATGTAATATATGATAACTAAACCCACTATAGCTGCGTTTTCAGAACATATACTAGAAGTGGTCCAAATGTTCATTGAGCTGGTTAAAGGGACCCTCTAAGATCATCCATTATATATATCCCCAATCGTTTCACCTATTTTTAATTATGGAAGTGTAGAGTACTCTAAACCTTAGTTTAGGCCCAGTCAGGGAAGATATATGTATTCAAGAACAAGGTTGTGATTGAGGGACTCGTACTCGAATCCCTTTGTGAGCATGGATTATGGATGGATTATTTGGGAAGAGATACAAAGGCCAAAGGATCTTGGATCTATGATCCTTGAGAAAACATTTCCAAAATTATTCAGATAAGGCCTGTTAGATAGCGTACAAAAATAATGTTTTCAAATGAAATGAAATTATGTTAACTGATGAGGATTTATATTTTTATGGTAATTTATTTCTAGTTATCTCACCTCAACATTTACCCAAGGGATGATTGAAATTTTTTCTAGCCCCTCATCATTGACGCACACATGATGGCCCTTCCAATGACATAATATTTTGAAGGAGAAATCTAGGGACACCACCACCCTAAATGGGTGGAATCATAAACCATGGTATGGAAATTTGATACAGAACTGATGGTATATTCAATTTCTGGATAAATTCTTACCATCTCCTAGTGATTTCTCCAACCTATCTTGGTTTTTCAGAGAATAGTTTCCCATATTAGTAGATTCTAAGAGTGTTTACAATATTATCAAATCAAATTGAATGAGGATTATATCACCCAAATTGTACATTAGGTTCCACCCTTCTTGGACCTCAGTCGTTTTATAGTCTCTTTGGACCCTATCCAAACCTTGGGGCATGTTGAAGGGATGTAAGGTGTATCATTTTTGGATATATATGTTTTTTCACTATTTGTAACATGATGAGAACTGACATATTTATGCAGTTTAGTACGATATATATAAGAAATTTGATGATTAACGTTCGAAACCAAAATACATAATTGATGACATTGGGCGAGGTTTCATAGATGACTACCTCACATGTTTCCTCTTGTATGTATTCTTTTATGGAATTCCTTCATAAGGGGTTGACATTTGATGTGTTGCAGGTGGATCCAGAGTAGGTATACATCACTTTCTAGGTGAGACCATATATGAGATAAATATTAACGACATGCATAAACCATAGAGAGATGTTATTGGATTACATATATTATATTGTTATAATCTAGACATCAATCTTGAACTACATAGATAATTAATTCATAGATAACTCATTTAATCTTATATTGTAATATCATAATATATTTGGGTCTATAAATACAAACACTATTTCCATGTATTTTAGACACATCAAAATCTCTATTCATCACCATAGTTAATATCGAGACTGCATGAAATCTTTCCCATAAATCCCAATACACCATTGTATCTTAAACCAATCATCCCTAATGTTTTTGTGATCCCCACTATAATACATGGATCACACAGATCAACTCCAACAAATTCTTTTCTGCATCATAGGAATCACATACCAATAATTTATCCCCAATGGTCTGTTGACTATATCAATACAGTTCCCACCTTATCATTACTAGGAAAATATAAAAAAATTGTTCTATTATCCTCTTGTTTAATTAAACTAAAAAACATCAGTCCCCCACCCCACCAATGTTATATCACATATCTTGATCATTATATTTAATTAATAGAAGGAATCAATATATTATCTAAATTTCCAGACAAACAATTAGTCTAATTCCATGGGTATATCACCAACTTTCAAGAACCCATCCATATTGAGAATCTTTATACTAGACCACCCCACTAAAATATTATATCACATATAGAAACATGTAATGACATAATTATTTGATGATTTGTATCATGTAAAACCATAGATACATTATTTAGTTTAGTATAATTCCACCAAGAACATATATCCAAAAACAACAAATAGGTTATTGGGGACACAATGAGTTATTAGACTCTATCACAACCAAAAAATTGAATAATTACCAATATAAACAATTCATGTATAGACCCATCAATGGTTAATATACATCCATTACATGGAGTGACTATGTAGTCATCATCAAGAAAAATCTCACCATATAATCTTTAACACAGTTAATTAGAAGTAATATTTTGGTTCTTATATACATATTACTTCCAATAAGTTATTTAGTAACACACTATATAGGTTTTTTTAATATTAAACATACGATCCCCCATCGTTAGTTACATTAATAACATTAAACTGCTGAAATTTAAACTGAACCCAAAATTCTGGAATTATTCATGTGGACAGCCCCCATGCCAACATGCTAAAATCTAACAACATTAAAAAATGAAAAATAAATGATTCATTATTAAATAAATATATCATCTTTTAATATAAAAACCAATAATAATAAGACCTCATCCCATGTAACCAAGAATTCCCACCAGAACAGGTATTCATAATTCACTTGTCTGAGATCCAAAAAATTCTCAAAATTCATGAAATTTTAATATGACCCAACCACCTAAAGTAGAGTGACACATAAACTTCATAACCATGACAGATTATATTTTATGACATCTCTTAAACACCCAGTTATTATCATCATATTTAAACATCCATTTCTTATTAATCTTGAAAAAACTCTACCAATTTATGTAAAATCATGAATTATTGTAAAAATATCAAAACATGATTTTGATGCTGAAAAACGTCTATAACTCCCGGAGGATGTATCGAAATGACGAAGTGATGTCATATTCGGAATCAAAGGCCCGATCCGGAGGCCTGGGATGTGGTGAGAGAAATAATGGAGGATCCGCGCGAAAAATAGTTCTGCGCGCGTAGAGTCACCGCGTTTTGCGGAATTGAGTGGATGAGGCACGCAATCTTTGCACGCCCCGGTTCTGTGCGGCGAGTTTTTGCGCGACGGCTGCGCTCGGTGTGAATAATTTCGTGCACCGCCTGGATTCCGTGCCGGAGGTCGCCTATAAATAGAAGGTGACCCCGAATGGTTTGAGGGTTCCAAAATTGGAATCGACTCCCGTGCGCATAATAGCACGCGCAAAATGGTCTCGAGTTATGATTCTTTTCTGGGCCATGTCGCCCCAGGATCTTCCCTTTGCGCGAGATGCCCCTGGATTAGACTAAAGTCCATCCCCTTCGAGGTCCGCCCCTTGCGTGCAATTCCTTCATTTGCGCGCAGGCCGGACAAGTTGCGCGCAATCCTTCCTTTGAGCATGCACCCCTTCCCTTGCGCCCAATCCCTTCATTTGGGCACCGACCCGACAATTTTTGCACGCATCCCTGAATTTCACGCTGACTCGGTGTTTTCCGCGCAGGCCTTCCCTTTTGCGTGCATGCATCCTTTATTGTGTGCAACCTATCTTTTGTGTCTCTCTTATTGTGCGCAATAGTATACTGGCTTGCACCAGCTGGTCCATACCGCGGGGGCTGCGCCCCTGCACCCTCGCTCGGTGTCAGTCCCGGGCTACAGTCCCGCCCCTCCGGGCCGGTCCCTTCACTACCATCAGTGACCCCCATGAAAAATGGAGAGTCACACCGTGAACTTCTCGGTACGGGGTGTCGGGATTTTCCATTGCACCCTTATGCACACCCACCGTCCACCTAGGGAATACCATGATTTGAGATACTCCTCTGCACACTGCGAAACACCTTGAGTTGACATATTCCTCTTCGTTCATTTCCTATGTCGTCAGTTGAGATTCTCATCATCAATTCCCTTGAGAAGAATGCCCTATCATTCAATAATAGGATTACTCTTGTTCCAAATAAGAGATTCCTTATGATCCAAGCATGAGATACCATAGTCCTATCTACATGATTATAAACTATAGTAATCCTTGTGCTCCAAACATAGGATGCCTCTTGTTCCAAATAGGAGATGCATAATGCTGCAAGCATGAGATGCCAGTAGTCCTATCTACATGACTATAAACTATTGTAAACATTGTGCTCCAAACATAGGATGCCTCTTGTTCCAAATAAGAGATGCCTTGTGCGCCAAGAATAAGATGCCTAATGTCATGATTATGGTGGCGTAGTTTCAAGAGCATTGGAATCCGTTCAAACATTCCATCACTCCACCCCACGCTTTGCATGTCCTTCATTCGGATCTGCATCCACTTCCATGTCTAGAGGGACCCCATAACGGTATGGATGATTGACCTATGGTCCGCCTTCTGTCCTGGGCCAACGCCCCGAAAGGCTTTGGGAGACACATTGAGTCATGTCCTGTGTTTCGAACACGGTCAGCAGTCGACCCCACATTTTATTGTCCCCATTCTAGGCTAACGCGACAGGATGCTGTGTTGCGGACATGTTCAGCAGCTATCCTCTATCGCCACGCCGCTATCATTGCATTCCGAATGTCGTTCATGTGATTCACAGTTTTCATATCCCTTTGTTCGGTCCGATTCCAACGCCCTTGGCATTATCCCGCTTGTGCACTTGTGCATATGTACATACCTCAACCCACCAATGATTTGGGATGCCCTCATGGCCAGACATGAGGAAGACATTGTGGGCTGCTTCCATGCGTAAGCCCCGTCCATCATTTACGCTCCTTAGTGGCACCTGGGTAGCTTCCTGGAATAAGCCCCATCCACCGTAGCCACGCTAATGTGGACCCCCAGTGGTTTTCCCTATGGACCCCCTTTCTCATGGCCTAGCCAATGCCTTCCCTCCCACAAGGGGTAGAGGGCGTTGGGAATGTAAGACCTAGGGGTGTGGAGAAAACCCACCTCGTCCAACCTGTTGGACGTTAAACTGCTAAGCACCTCATCCTTAACACATGAAGTTAAACTGTGGTCCGACCCCGTGCTTTGCACGCAGGGTCCCCCCAGCTCGGGCATTCATTACTCCCACTCGTCTCCACGGTAATGGACTCTTCCTCGCATGGAATGAGATCCTCCTTGTCGGAGTGGCGTTTACCCATGGGGGAAGGGCCCCCTCAGAGCGTAAGCCCCTAGCCTCTCAACGGATGACTCCACCAATGCATCTCCTTACTTCCCCCCTACCAAGGCCAGTGGAGTCCTTTTCCCACTGCGCTTTGTCGCACCATGGGCCTCCACCCTGGAGTAAGCCCCGACACCAAGGGCTTCTAACCACACGTAAGCCCCTTTTCCTCTTTGGGCTGCTCAACCCGTAAGCCCCATTACGCTTCTCACGGACACACCCTTCGCGACGTGATCGTCTGGTCCTTGTAGCCTCTTGTTTCCCACACCGATCATGACTCATGTGGGCTTAGAGTGCACATCGACCATGACGTCCTCTATGGTCCCCCCAGAGCGTAAGCTCCATCCCAACGAACTACATGGAATTTGATCCGTGCTAATGCATGGTATGTAGGAAGACTCCCCGAGGTTCAAGCCCACCACCCGGTCATCCCGACCTCTCCATGTCGGTTCTCTGACCACCATGGGCTGCCCAAGAGCGTAAGACCCATCCTAGCGAACTACGTGGTCTTTGATCCGTGCTAACGCATGGTACGTAGGAAGGCTCCCCGAGGTTCAATCCCACCACCCGGTAGTCCCGACCTCTCCATGTCGGTTCTCTGACCACCTTGGGCCGCCTCAGAGCTTAAGCCACAAACCCCTCGTCCAGAATGACGTTAAACTATATTTTGTCCGGCATGACGTTAAACTGTATCTCATCCCGCATGACATTAAACTGTATTCCCCCTCTTGGGTCGTCTTAGAACGTAAGCCCCGCCTCTCAATCCACCTTCCATCCAGATCCTTACTTAGCCCGCCACATCCCGGGGAGATCATGCCACCCCATCCCACTCCATGGAATCCGGGAAGCCACCCACGTGCTGGCCCCTACACCGGTGTTCCCCCTAGGGGTCCTTCAACCTGATCCGTCTCCGCAAGACGCTAAACTCGCGACATAACCCATGTTAAACATGAGAATCAAAGGAAAACCTCAGATGGTACATATTCCCCGCATTCGATGTGGGATTCCTCGGGCTACTGCGCCCTCGAGAAGCCCTGTGATGAGGGACCAAAGACAGACATGCTGATGATGCCACAATGTGACCATTCTCCTCACCGATGGTTGCTGCCCCGACAAGACCCCTTGGAGAATCTTGATGGAAGCATCGTAATTAACTGGCATCCATGTAGATATGGCATCAGTAATGAGCTTCACGAACCCGTCTTAAATCTATGAGGGAGACCCTGACTAGGTGATGAGCTCCGAGGAGGAATCCATGGATGGAAGAACCGACATCCCATCATCCCGGTTTCGATCAAGGAGCAGACATCCCTGAACAAGGAACGTATTCTGCCCGCCTTTGGAATGTGGGAATGCGGGGTAACAAGCAGCGCACCCTCCCCATAGACAGATGTGCGCGCCCCGACGAAAGCATTGGAGCAACAATGATATCAGTAACCATGGTTCGTGATTCTAACCAATGAAAATTACCAAGGCAATAGAAGGAACAAAAACATATGATCCTTAATCCATCTCTTTATATATTAACCCTAATAGCTTGATCAAATTCCACATAAGTAAAATTCATTACTAGTACCCATCATAACTATGAAGTTCACAAACCTCCAAAAATTAGTCTACCATGCTCCATCATAAGAGTATTCACACACTTTTTAAGGAGGAGAATAAATTATATTCCATTTTTTATTATTTTCATCCCAAATAAATCACCACACAACCATAAAATCCATTACATGACTGTTTCTTTTAATTTTCTTCATTGTATTGAATGCATGAGTGTTTTTCAAAAATTGTTATTTCCAGGTATCATATTCATTAGTTTACATTGTTGGCATGAGTGTTATTTGTATTAATCATAATTTTGCAGGATTGTACTATAATTTTTTATTGGAGGCAACTATATGTTTCTTGTTGGAATTGCAGTACATGAATTGGATAGGGGAGGCCGATGGAGTTGCATAGGAGGGGAGTCCACTGTATACTTTAAGATATTGAGGGTAGAACGATGTATGCTAGTTCTGGGAGGCCGATAGAGTTGCATAGGATGAGAGTTCACAACCCTTATTAATGTTCTCTAAGATAGTGAAAAATGAACCCCAGGGTGAACTCCTTGACATGAACCACCCATATGATTGTGCCCTTTTTTAATGTCATGAATTCTCTTTACCTAAAATTTTTCAAACACCCATTGAGGTACATTTTTCCTTCAAAAAATAGTATCGAAATGTGAAATGAATTAACAATTTTTTTGGCCATGATATTTTCCCTATACAATATTAAATTGATGAGTTGACTTGCTTTAGTCAATTGTATAACTTGAATTGATATGAAATGCATGCTTATTAAATTATATTTTTAATTTAATCATTATAGTATGCATTATGGATTTCCTTCGGTGAGAAAATAGTGCATTATAATTATAATTGTTTAAAAAATTGTAATAATTTCTAGATATATACTTAGTATGCCTTCGATTTTCCCTCCGTGAAGTTTATCTACCTCCTTATGAGTGGTAGTGGTTCTCTAGGGGAGTCACCGTAAATGATATCAATGGAAAGATGGTTATAGTTGGGAACATGTGATAGTCAGTCCATTATTTGAGATATCATAGAGGGACACATAAATTGTTCTTCTATTTACACCATGATAACAGTGAAATAAGTGATTCAATTTATATTTCTCCTTAGACAGTCTCCTATTGTAAAGAGAATAAAATTCCATATCAAAGTCCTTTTAATTATATATAATTATCACTAGAATGGGAAAATTGACGATGCATGATTCTGAAGTCTAGAGAGCCCGTAAGGGAATTATGATCAATTTTATCGTAAGTTTAGTAAATGTGCATGTAGGGGTTTATTTCTTGTGAACTAGTGACCAGATTAAGAATATGAGGGCACCATTGAAATTGTTGCACCGAGATTCACTTAGGATAAGCTTAAATTCAATTGAGATGTGTTAGAATAAAAAGACATTTTTTCACGTTTTGAAATAAATAAAAATAATATAACGATTTTATGTAATTTTATACCTTCTAAATCCATTGAGCGGTTGATGGCAGAAATATTGCATCCTTTATGGATTGAAAGGTTTATAAATTTTGGTATGTTAATTAACCATATTAATTAACGCAACATGGTGATGATTATTTTATTTAATCAAACCATTGGAATGGGAATTGAGAACCCACAAGGTGAACCTCTGATGAAATGCTGACAACTTTACTCACCAAGAAAGAATGGTGATTAATCATGACTGTTGTGGGAAATGATCTGGGGATCGATGAACAATGATGAACGAGTTCAAATGAAGATTCTTTCCATTTTCAGCAACAGTTTCCACTAAATTCAGGTATGGAGTTTAAATGTTTTACATTTCCTATCATATCGTTCTTCAATAATAAATCGAACGTAGACCAAACGACTAATGAGATGATTTGTGTCACATTTGTTCGTGCATGTAGTTGTTGTGGATTCTTAATTAGAGGAATTGTTATTTCTGATTGATGATTGTTATCACCCCATGATAGAACAATAACGCAGAGGGAACCGGCCAATCCGAACAAGTCCAAGACCCCCCCCCCCCCTCAATTCTTGGTTTATGTGTGTTCTTTCTATGCAACTAGAAAAAGAGGAATAAAGATGAATTTAAGAGCATAGTAGTGAAGTTGGCTACCTGCAAGGCCTGTAGGCATAGATGGAAAAGAAAATAGACCACCAGAGAATCTTCAGTGGCCGACAGAAGCAACAACTGGTGAGGCACCATCGGCACAATACTGCTGAAAACTAGCGGGCGCATTCGGCAGAGCGGATTTCATGGAAGAGCATCCCCTACAGGCAACGTCGTGGAATGATATGCGGCCAACCAGTCCACAGTTGTGGGAATGGAGAGCAGCTGTCACACCACACTAGAAGAATAGTGGCTCACTCATTCCACTAAATTGTACCACCACCCAGCTCTAGCCGGATGTTTGCACAGGGGTGGGTACACCACATGCCGAACTGGGCGCACTTATTTCTATCGGTGCATCTAGAAATTGTCCCGCATCCGCAAAGGCTGGGTTATCCATGCCGGCTGGACCCGGGAGTCGGGAGGGACCCACAAGCTCGTCTGGGTCTACTAACTGGGTCATACCCTCCATCCGGGAAGAAACTTCAATCCGAGCCAGCCTCATTGGTCTGGCAGGACCCATGAGCATAATGGGTCGGCCGTGCTGAACCCCTACTAGACCCAGAACTGACTGGTCTTGTCTAAATAAATGGGTGAATCTTACAAACAGGTCATATGATTGATGTTTTGTTGGTGGCATGAGTACCCTCGCTATGAGGTGGTCCTTTTAAGATTCTCCACATGAGTGTTGGTGAATGTTGTAGTATGGCTGGGTTCGATCAGACTCGAATCCAAACCGTCCAAATTTACCCTTTTGCCTGTATCTTATAGACAGGATGTCCGAATGATGTGACTTCTATCATGTTGGAACCTGTAACACCTCGAGATTTTATGAAAAATATTCTTCTAATTTCATTGATTTATTGTGTTGTACACTACACCAAAATTAGCTTGTGATATACACAACAACGTATTTGCTTTCAGTATATGCAACACTATTCATGGAACTCGTTACACACAATTTCAAGTTTGTTTTATAGAAACTATTCTACGGAAAATTATGTATAGATTTTGTTTAATGTATAAATGAAATATGTTTTGATTATGTTATACGCAACACCAAATATATCTTTCACAACACGCATCCCTGACGTGGATTGCATTACATGCAATAAAGACCTTCTTTGATAGTGTGTGTGGTACGCAATACCGAGTTTCACTAAACGAGATATTATTATAATATTATTTTGAACTAGCCGTTATGAATAGTAATACCCATTTTTTGAAATTTTATAAATTTTATCTTTCAAAATAGAGTTCATTTTTGGATTCGGAATATCGAAATTAGCTTAGGGTGAAATTTTGGTACTTTTTTGATAACTTTCTTATTCTGATGAATAGTGAAAATTACTAAATTTAAATAAAAACAACTTTATTAATCAAAATAATTAATAGTGATAATTTATTAATTTTAGTGGTTTTAAAGTATATTTAGAATATATTTTTACCATTTAATACAATTTTGGTCATTGGATGTAATTTCACATTTAAGCCAGACATAAACAAGTGTCAATCATTTGATAGTTATTATCTCCTAAAAACACGATATTTGTTTTGATGATGGGAATTAAATTTTAAATTAATTAATTCAATTGATATGTTTTGAATTTGATAAAATTGAAATAATTTTTTAATTCATAATATCAAATATTTCTTAGGTCTAATTTTTGGTATATTTCTGGAAACATTCATTTTTTGATGAATAGTTAAACCACTAAGTGGTAGTTAAAAAAACTGAATTTTTCATAAAACATAATTTTACTGATTCTATGAGTGGAATTTAGATAATTTGAGAGACATGGTTAATATCATGAACTAAAATGTGGTTCAATGAGATGAAAATATTTTTTGGTGAATAGTAACTTTTTACATTTATTTACCACAGTTAAAAGTAAATAGGATAATTAAGGGCAAAAATGATATTATTATTACCCTAGAACATGTTCTATTTCTATCGGATAAGTGTAATTCGAACAAAAACAACCTTAGGAATAAAACATGACCATTTAGTCTCACATGGATTAGATTAGGACATTTAATATTAATTTATTTAAAGAAGGGTTAAAATAGTTAAAATCAAAGATTAATAAGTAAATCATTTATAATATAGGGTTATAAAAAAAATTTACTATAAATATTCATCAGAAGGATAAAAATATTTCCTACATAATGGTATTTTATTTATAATTTTTAGACATTAAATAATGTAATATATTTATGACACAAAGATGATGTAGTAATTATCTTATTAATGATATATTGACATAAATGATGTTATAAATACCCAAATAAATGTAATTTGAAAATTTTTATGAATTTAAATAATTTTATAGGTTAATATAGTTTTGATTTAATTATGTTTTTCCGAACTAATCATTCTGTTATGATTTTAAAAAAAAAATAAATTACCAAATAGTGTCAAAATAGACATAAAATTGTTTTTAAACAAATATAATATTATTAATGGTTATTTTATTCCTAAAAATGTAACGCCCCGACCCCAGTTACCCAGAGTCGGTGCATTAATTACATAACATTGGCATGATCACAAGAAAGATCAAATCTCGAAAGACCGATTGGTTTAGTAGCCTTGGAAACACTAGATATATTCATAAGTTTTACATTACATCATAAAATGAAAAACTACTACAACAACATAATGTCTGCATAATTCACACTCATATCCCCACATAATATCCCTACAGGTCATTCATTATTTACTTCTTCACTTCCTGGGAAAAATAAACCATAGAAAAGGGGTGAGCTCAAATGCCCAGTAAGGATAACAATATAGCGGAAACTTTCATAAATAAGAATAAACATTTAAGGCAATGTATAACTAAAACAAAAGCCTTTTAAACATGAACTTTCAACATGGTATGGCATAAATAAAATAAAAAAATGCCATTTACTTGTTCACATGGATATTCTACTAATCGAATAATCACATGCAATATCAATAACCACTTTCATAATTATGGAATGCATAATGCCAGACTATCATAACCACATAGCCAAGGCCTCGTGCCAAGACTACAAATAAGATTTTGTCAAGGCCTTGTGCCAAGACACTAGTTTGTCTCATGATACCTACCGATGCATCGAGGAGCTATAGCGGGCTCCACCCGTCACTTATTAAGTCCAATGCATTCCCATATGAAAAGGTTTAAACATAACATAAACATTCGTATTAAAACTAGCATACGAAATGTCAATAATTTCACCATAAACTATGAATGGTATAAAAATAGCACATCCACAGTCAAACATATCACAAAACCTTCAATACAATATAGAAGTTTTGTAACATAATAAATCAACTTCAAATAATCTTAAAATCCATCAACGGATGTTGACATAGATGAAATCAAAATTCTTTTTAAAGAAATATCTCCTTTTATTTTGAAATCATTTAAGATCCATATAAAATAAAACATTTTCTTTGAAAATATTCTTATAAGCTTGTAAGGAAAGCTTTGAAGATTTTATAACGGCGTAAAATAACCGCGCCCGCCGTATAAGTTAAAAAAAACATTCTTACCTCAATTCTGTCGAAAAGGTTAAAAAGGACCTTGTTTTGAAAACGACGGAAAGATTCCTTTATAAACCTCTTATAAAAAGTCAAACAAGGGTATAAATGACTTAAACCCATATTCTTGTAAATAGTAAAAATGTTTTGAAATACATTTCGAAGAAACATGGATGTGGATGATAAAGAGATCCCAGTAGATTATTACGTATAAAAAACCTCGGATAATGAAGAGATTGTGAAATAACCCTTACCTTGTACTTTTCCTTGGTTGGGGTAGGTTAACCTCCTGTATAATGGTGAAATAATTGTTATTAAATTATACAATAATCATATACATTAATATGATATCATATATGATCTTTTATTATTGATTTGATAATAATATCTTAGAATTATCATCGTTCCGGGTGTTAACTTACTCATTTTCTTTATATGTTTTGTTACATAAGCCATGGTTGTTGTATCTTATTCATATCCAGAATGATATCTAGTCCTTAAACATCATTTTTAAATCATCAAATGATAATTATACTTGAATGGTTACGATGGAGAATGAATCTCATCGCGTTCGTGGAGACGGTAGTCCGAACGTACGCACGAGCGACAATATCATTCTTTTGATATTAAAGGAATATATAAATGAATGGTATATCATATATACAGAATCATTAACATGTTATATTTATTATTTACATGAGTTAAACATCATTATTATACCCATCCAAATAATATTATATTGAATAACAATTACACCACGACGTGGAGACGGTAAGCCGTACGTACGCACGTATGGTGACATGTTATTCAAAGGGTGGATAGAATACTGAATATGGTTGTACCATACTTATAATAACATCACAGTATATGTGAGATACTGGAGTTATTATTTTAGAATGGTAAGAACAAAGGAAGAAGAAGTGGAAGAAGAAATGAACTTAGAAAAGGGTGGTGAAATCATTACCTCTTCTTCGGGTTCTTCCTTTTGATTTGATCAAAAGGGATCCTTAGGTTGGATTTCTGATCAAACTAAGGCCTCTAGGTTGTAGTGAGGGATGTTGGGAGATTATTTGGGCAGAGTTTGGCCGAACCAAAAGGCTTTGAAGGTGTGAAGAAATGAGAAGGAGGAGTGCCCTTTTATAAGAGGGGTGAGGGGCCCCTTTGGAAAAGCTAGAAATATTAATTTATAATAAATTCATATTCGGTTTCTAAAGGCTCCAAAATTTACTATTCAAAGGATGAGGTGGGGATAGGTAGAAAACAACTCATCCAATAGAATTTAGACAGGTTTGGGTACTTATATTAACCTTATCTGTAAGTATTAACTCTAAGTTAATTAGTTTCACTTTTACAATGTATCTTTGTATTTTTATATAATATGGTTAATAAACATACTATATACATCCAAGCGACCCCCAAGTGGTCCATTAATGATTAACCTATCATAATATAAGTCTCTTGGCCGATCCTTAGATTTTTAGGAATTTAATATCAATTAATAATATAATATTTGTTTTAAGAACTCTTTTATGTCAATTTTGACACTATTCAATAGTTGATTTTTGTGAAACTCATAACAGATTGATTACTTCGAACAAAGTCAATTAAATCAATCCTAATATATCATATTAGCCTATAAAATTAGTTTAATCCATTAAAAGTTTCATATTATATTTATTTGGGTATTTATAATATCAATTATTTTAATTTTTCACTATTATAGTAATTAATGCATCATCATTGTGTCATAAATAAAATAACTTATTTAATGTCTAACAATTATAAATAAAATATCATTATGTAGGAAATCTTTTTATCTTTCTAATGAATATTTATAATCGAAAATCAAACATGTATAACCCTATGTAAAAATTGTTGTTCTAAAAGATATATGCTTGTGTCATTTTTGTATTCATTTTGACTTAATTAAAATAAAGTGTCATTATCACTTACAAGTGGATCCATGGGGTCCCAAAATAGACCCAAAGATGCCCATGGTCGACTATGTATCAACCAATAGGGTTAATACACGTTTTAGGGTAATTTAGTATTATTATAATATTATTTTTTTAACCCTTATTTACCGGATTTACCCTTAACCATGGTAAATAAAATATTTACCGCAGTAATTATTCAAAATGTCTAAAAATAAAAGTTACCTATTTACACAATTTGAACATCCTGATTCCAAATATGGAATCCATTTTTCTAAATTCAAAACACAGAAGTGGCAGAAATTAATTTAAAATTAATTCCCGCTGTCAAAACAAAAAGCGTGTTTTTAAGAGATAATAACTACCAAAAGATTGACACTTGTTTATGTTCGGTTTAATTGTAAAATTATGTCCAATGACCAAAATTATATTAAATGGTAAAAATATATTCTAAATATACTTTAAAACCACTCAAATTCATAATTTATCACTATTACTTATTTTGATTAAAAAAGTTGTTTTTAATTAAAATTTAGTAATTTTCAATATTCATCAAAATATAAAAGTTATACGAAAAGTACCAAAATTTCACCTTAGGCTAAATTCGATATTCCGAGTCCAAAAATGAAGTCCATTTTCAAATATAAAATATATATAATTTCAAAAATTAGGTATTACTATTCACAACGGCTAGTTTAATTAGTTGTGGTGTGTGTTAGAACTCGAGGTTGCGTACAACACACGCTATCGCATTATTCGAAGGGAAACGTACCGTAGAAGCTTGGGGTGTTACATTCTACCCTCCTTCAAATAATTGCGTCCTCGCAATTTCTAGGGTATTACTGCATAAAAAGACTCGGGTGGTTCTTCATCATAAGTTCCTCGGGTTCCCACGTTGCCTCTTCCATCTTATGATTCCTCCACAAAACTTTTACCAGACGCGTCGTCCGGTTTCTCAGCACTTGTTCTCTTGTATCAAGAATCCTGACGGGCTCTTCGCAATAAGACAGATCGGGTTCCAGTTCTAATTCCACATAGGTGAGTACATGCGTTGGGTCAGGCATGTATTTCCTCAACAGAGATACGTGGAACACATCGTGAACTTTGGAGAGACTTGGCGGCATTGCCAATTGGTAAGCTACAGCCCCAATTCGTTCTAGAATTTCGAAAGGTCCGATGTACCTGGGACTCAATTTACCTTTCTTACCAAAACGTATGACTCCCTTCCACGGAGATACCTTCAGGAAAACATGATCACCGACTTGAAATTCCAAATCCTTCCTTCGATTATCGGCATAGCTCTTCTGCCTACTTTGAGCTGCTTTAATGTGATTTTGGATTACCTTCACCTTTTCCACCGTTTCCTCCACCAGTTCTGGGCCTACAAGTTTTCTTTCACCAACGTCATCCCAACAGGTTGGTGTACGACATCTCTTTCCGTATAACGCTTCATATGGTGCCATCTGAATACTCGAATGGAAGCTATTGTTATAGGAAAATTCTACTAGTGGTAAATATTGATCCCACATACCCTGAAAATCAAGTGAGCAAGATCTCAACATGTCTTGTAAGGTATGAATAGTCCGTTCTGATTGTCCGTCTGTCTGAGGGTGGTAAGCAGTGCTCAAATGAAGTTCAGTATCCAGGGATTTCTGAAGGCTTTTCCAAAATCTTTAAGTAAAACGGGGATCACGATCAGAAACAATCGATAGGGGTACTCCATGAAGTCTCACAACTTCATTAATGTATAGTCTTGCTAGACGTTCCAGGGGTTGATCTTCTCTTATAGCAAGAAAATGTGCTGACTTGGTAAGACGATCAACAATAACCCATATTGCATCGTTCCTTCTAGGAGTCTTTGGTAGCCCCATGACAAAGTCCATCGTAATATTGTCCCATTTCCACTCTGGTATGGGAAGAGGTTGCATGACTCCTCCAGGCTGTTGCCTTCCAGCTTTCACTTGTTGACAAACCATACATCTTGACACAAAATCAGCAATCTCCCTCTTCATGTTGTCCCACCAAAAATGTTCCATCAAATCTCTATACATTTTGGTGCTCCCAGGGTGTATAGAGAAATTGGAACTATGAGCATCATCCAGCAATTCCCTTTTTAGATCAGGTATATTGGGAACACAAAGTCTCTTCCCGAATTTCAAAATTCCACCTTCATACGCAAAGTCTCTCAATCTCCTATCATTCACAGCTTTAATCTTCTTCTGAAATTCTTCATCATTGGTCTGAGAACTCTTAATCCTTTCTAGTAAAGATGGTTTGGCAACTATTTGAAAAAGCATTGATGTTTCACCTTCCCTGGTTATTCCCATGTCCATCTTCACTAGCTCCATGAAAATTGGATCCCTTTCAATTCTCATATTGTTCAAAACTCCATGGTCTTTTCTACTCAAAGCATCTGCCACCTTGTTTGCCTTCCCTGGGTGGTAGTGTATCGTACAATCATAATCCTTGAGTAATTCAAGCCATCTCCTTTGCCTCATGTTGAGTTCTTTTTGTGAGAAAATATACTTCAAACTCTTATGATCAGTATAAATCTCACATTTTTCACCATAGAGGTAGTGCCTCCATATTTTCAAAGCAAAGATCACTGCTGCTAATTAGAGATCATGAGTAGGATAGTTTTGTTCATGAATTTTCAACTGTCGTGATGCATAGGAAATAACTCTATCATTCTGCATAAGGACACAGCCAAGTCCTTTCTTTGATGCATCACTATAAATAACGAACCCATCATTCCCCGATGGTAGAGTCAATATAGGAGCATTGACTAATCTTCTCTTCAGTTCTTCGAAACATTCTTCACACTCTTTTTTCCAAACAAATTTAACCCCTTTACGTGTGAGCTTCCTTAATGGGTTAGCCAATCGGGCAACATTCTGGACGAAACGTCGATAATAACCTGCCAAACCAATAAAACTACGTACCTCAGTTATACTCGTAGGTGCTGGCCATTCTTGGATTGCCATGGTCTTAGAAGGATCAACAGAGATTCCATATTTAGAGACAATATGGCCAAGAAAAGAAATCTCCTGAAGCCAGAATTCACACTTGCTAAACTTTCCATATAATTCATGCCTCCTCAGAGTCTTCAAGATAATGCGCAAGTGATTTTCATGATCTTTGTAGGTTTTGGAGTATACCAAGATATCATCAATAAATACCACCACAAATTCATCAAGATACTCCTTGAAAACTCTATTCATCAGATCCATGAATACAGAGGGTGCATTAGTCAATCCAAACGGCATTACAGTAAACTCGTAATGCCCGTACCTGGTTCGAAATGCTGTTTTCGGAATCTCTTCCTTCTTTACACACAATTGATGGTATCCAGATCGAAGGTCAATCTTTGAAAAGTATTGAGATCCATGCAGTTGGTCAAATAAATCATCAATACGAGGTAGGGGATACTTGTTCTTTATCGTTATAGCATTGATCTCCCTGTAATCGATACATAACCTCATAGATCCATCTTTCTTTTTAACAAAAAGAACAGGGGCTCCCCATGGAGAAACACTAGGGCGAATAAATCCCTTATTACTCAATTCCTCTAGTTGTTTCTTTAGTTCGACTAGCTCTACAGTGGCCATTCTATAAGGGGTCTTCGATATAGGCCTTGATCCAGGAATCAAATCAATAGAAAACTCAACTTCTCGTTCTGGAGGATGTCCAGGTAAATCTTCCGGAAATACATCTACAAATTCTTTCACAACAGGTACATCCTCTATTTGAACATTCCTTTCCTCACCGACAGTTATTTCATTCTATTCCTCCCCGATAATTGAATTAAGTTGAGCTACAAGGGGTGGATCTAAATAAGAATTAGGTGGTGACGATTCTGCTCTAAAAATAAGGTGCTCCTTATCATTATCATCAAGAATCGTAACCTCTTTTTCTTACAATAAATCTTCGCATCATAGTCCGAAAGCCAGTCCATATCGAGGATTATATCAAACTCAATCATAGGTATGACGATGAAATCAGCAGATAAAGAAAATTTATGTGCTCTAATGGGGACTGATTCACAAAACTTTGTTGCAACGATACTTCCCTTAGGAGTTTTAACTGACAACTCCCTTATTAAATCAAATTGGAAATATCTAATTTTCTTAGCAAACTGGGAAGATATGAAACAATGCGATGATCCAGAATCAAATAATGCATTTGCTAAACTTGAGGAAACCATTAAATTACCTGCCACGACGTCTTTCAGAGTTTCTACCTCAGCATTAGTGATAGCATAAGCCTGGCCTTGATCCCTTGGCCTTTTCTGAGGTAAGTTCTCCTGACGCTTAGGACATGCATTTGCATAATGCCCCATCTCCCTGCAATTGTAGCACTGAACGTTGGTAGCTTCCTTCTTCCCCTTGCAATCATGAGCTTGGTGTCCTTTTTCACCACACTTGTAACAGACTCCCATTCCCTTCAGGCAAGCACCGGGGTGTTTCTTCCCGCACTTACCACAAGATGGAAATTCAACCTTTCCCTTCTTCCCCTTATTTCCTTTCCCAGATTGATCAGCAGGTCTCTTCTTCTCTTGCTTTGCTTTAAAGTCATAAGACTTAGAGAATTCCTTTTTGGTCTTGATAGCACATGAGACAATGTCTTCGTACGATGAAAAGGATTGTGAGACTAATGCTCGACGGAGAAATGGTTTTAACCCATCAAAGAAACGATCAATCTTACTTCTTGGGTTGCGAATATAATCTCCAGCATACCTCGCTAACCTTGTAAAGTTAGCCTCATACTTTGTGACATTATCATCCTCCTTTTGTCTCAGACTCAGAAATTGCCTTTTCCATATCTGCTCGATGGTCGCGAGGAAAGTATTTTTCTAAAAACAGATCTTTGAACTCCCTCCATTCCAGGTTTGATACTTCATCATCTTCCTTCATGTTTTGAATCAATGACCACCATTGATCAGCATCTCCAGTGAGGTGGTAAACTGCCATGGTAACTTTTTCCCTTTCACTACTCCCCAAAGCCTGAAATATTTTCTCTAGGGAAAATATCCGTTGCTCAGCTACTAAGGGATTTGTACTCCCATTGAACGTTGGTGGTTGTTGTCTCATGAATCGATCTAACATTGATCCTCCACGCTGCGGATCAGGGTGCTCCATACGGGTAAGTTTATTATTCATAACCTGAGTAAGTTGTCCCAGTACGGTGATTAGTTGATCAGCACCAGTTGCATCACCAGCCCCACTATAATTATCTTGAGCAGGAGGGCAATCCCTACATGGAGTGCGTGCATTGATACGGTTTCCATTTCTTCCACTAGGAACCATTTCTAAACAATGGCATAAACTAGATCAGTTTATGAATCAAAATACATAATCCCATACTTATAAAACACTTAACATAAATTGAACTATTTATGGATATAATCCATAATCATAAAAATGTTTTCTTTGAGAAAGTATATACTCATAAACCCTTCATAATGATTTGTAAAGAAAATGAGAGTTATCCTAAGCATATCCCCCGGGAGTTTCGTAACCAAGAGTGCAGCAAGGCCCGTTGTCGTGCACCAGTTCCCGTTCGAGTCTAGCTCAAAGCTGTGTTTTCGGGTTTTACCCCTAGGTACATCTGTGCCAGAGCCACCTCTACCTGCTCGTATCCAGACAGGGATGTATTGCTCGGAAAACTCACAAAATCTCTACAATACCAAAATTCTAGGAAGTTCTTCTATACTAATCCTCAAAGTTCATCTTAAGTCTACGTGCTCTAATCAGAGTTTATCTAAATCTAGCTTCCAAGGTTTGTACTAAACTTCCTCTGATACCAACTGTAACGCCCCGACCCCAGTTACCCAGAGTCGGTGCATTAATTACATAACATTGGAATGATCACAAGAAAGATCAAATCTCGAAAGACCGATTGGTTTAGTAGCCTTGGAAACACTAGATATATTCATAAGTTTTACATTACATCATAAAATGAAAAACTACTACAACAACATAATGTCTGAATAATTCACACTCATATCCCCACATAATATCCCTGCAGGTCATTCATAATTTACTTCTTCACTTCCTGGGAAAAATAAACCATAGAAAAGGGGTGAGCTCAAATGCCCAGTATGGATAACAATATAGCGGAAACTTTCATAAATAAGAATAAACATTTAAGGCATTGTATAACTAAAACAAAATCCTTTTAAACATGAACTTTCAACATGGTATGGCATAAAAAAATAAAAAAAAATGCCATTTACTTGTTCACATGGATATTCTACTAATCGAATAATCACATGCAATATCAATAACCACTTTCATAATTATGGAATGCATAATGCCAGACTATCATAACCACATAGCCAAGGCCTCGTGCCAAGACTACAAATAAGATTTTGTCAAGGCCTTGTGACAAGACACTAGTTTGTCTCATGAGACCTACCGATGCATCGAGGAGCTATAGCGGGCTCCACCCATCACTTATTAAGTCCAATGCATTCCCATATGAAAAGGATTAAACATAACATAAACATTCGTATTAAAACTAGCATACGAAATGTCAATAATTTCACCATAAACTATGAATGGTATAAAAATAGCACATCCACAGTCAAACATATCACAAAACCTTCAATACAATATAGAAGTTTTGTAACATAATAAATCAACTTCAAATAATCTTAAAATCCATCAAAGGATGTTGACATAGATGAAATCAAAATTCTTTTTAAAGAAATATCTCATTTTATTTTGAAATCATTTAAGATCCATATAAAATAAAACATTTTCTTTGAAAATATTCTTATAAGATTGTAAGTAAAGCTTTGAAGATTTTATAACGGCGTAAAATAACCGAGCCCGCCGTATAAGTTAAAAAAAACATTCTTACCTCAATTCTGTCGAAAAGGTTAAAAAGGACCTTGTTTTGAAAACGACGGAAAGATTCCTTTATAAACCTCTTATAAAAAGTCATACAAGGGTATAAATGACTTTAACCCATATTCTTGTAAATAGTAAAAATGTTTTGAAATACATTTCGAAGAAACATGGATGTGGATGATAAAGAGATCCCAGTAGATTATTACGTATAAACAACCTCGGATAATGAAGAGATTGTGAAATAACCCTTACCTTGTACTTTTCCTTGGTTGGGGTAGGTTAACCTCCTGTATAATGGTGAAATAATTGTTATTAAATTATACAAGAATCATATACATTAATATGATATCATATATGATCTTTTAATATTGATTTGATAATAATATCTTAGAATTATCATCGTTTCGGGTGTTAACTTACTCATTTTCTTTATATGTTTTGTTAAATAAGCCATGGTTGTTGTATCTTATTCATATCCAGAATGATATCTAGTCCTTAAACATCATTTTTAAATCATCAAATGATAATTATACTTGAATGGTTACGATGGAGAATGAATCTCATCGCGTTCGTGGAGACGGTAGTCCGTACGTACGCACGAGCGACAATATCATTCTTTTGATATTAAAATAATATATAAATGAATGGTATATCATATATACAGAATCATTAAAATGTTATATTTATTATTTACATGAGTTAAACATCATTATTATACCCATCCAAATAATATTATATTGAATAACAATTACACCACGACGTGGAGACGGTAAGCCGTACGTACGCACGTATGGTGACATGTTATTCAAAGGGTGGATAGAATACTGAATATGGTTGTACCATACTTATAATAACATCACAGTATATGTGAGATACTGGAGTTATTATTTTAGAATGGTAAGAACAAAGGAAGAAGAAGTGGAAGAAGAAATGAACTTAGAAAAGGGTGGTCAAATCATTACCTCTTCTTCGGGTTCTTCCTTTTGATTTGATCAAAAGGGATCCTTAGGTTGGCTTTCTGATCAAACTAAGGCCTCTAGGTTGTAGTGAGGGATGTTGGGAGATTATTTGGGCAGAGTTTGGCCGATCCAAAAGGCTTTGAATGTGTGAAGAAATGAGAAGGAGGAGTGCCCTTTTATAAGAGGGGTGAGGGGCACCTTTGGAAAAGCTAGAAATATTAATTTATAATAAATTCATATTCGGTTTCTAAAGGCTCCAAAGTTTACTATTAAAAGGATGAGGTGGGGATAGGTAGAAAACAACTCATCCAATAGAATTTAGACAGGTTTGGGTACTTATATTAACCTTATCTGTAAGTATTAACTCTAAGTTAATTAGTTTCACTTTTACAATGTATCTTTGTATTTTTATATAATATGGTTAATAAACATACTATATACATCCAAGCGACCCCCAAGTGGTCCATTAATGATTAACCTATCATAATATAAGTCTCTTGGCCGATCCTTAGATTTTTAGGAATTTAATATCAATTAATAATATAATATTTGTTTTAAGAACTCTTTTATGTCAATTTTGACACTATTCAATAGTTGATTTTTGTGAAACTCATAACAGATTGATTACTTCGAACAAAGTCAATTAAATCAATCCTAATATATCATATTAGCCTATAAAATTAGTTTAATTCATTAAAAGTTTCATATTATATTTATTTGGGTATTTATAATATCAATTATTTTAATTTTTCACTATTATAGTAATTACTGCATCATCATTGTGTCATAAATAAAATAACTTATTTAATGTCTAAAAATTATAAATAAAATATCATTATGTAGGAAATCTTTTTATATTTCTAATGAATATTTATAATCGAAAATCCAACATGTATAACCCTATGTAAAAATTGTTGTTCTAAAAGATATATGCTTGTGTCATTTTTGTATTCATTTTGACTTAATTAAAATAAAGTGTCATTATCACTTACAAGTGGATCCATGGGGTCCCAAAATAGACCCAAAGATGCCCATGGTCGACTATGTATCAACCAATAGGGTTAAGACACGTTTTAGGGTAATTTAGTATTATTATAATATTATTTTTTTAACCCTTATTTACCGGATTTACCCTTAACCATGGTAAATAAAATATTTATCGCAGTAATTATTCAAAATGTCTAAAAATAAAAGTTACCTATTTACACAATTTGAACATCCTGATTCCAAATATGGAATCCATTTTTCTAAATTCAAAACACAGAAGTGGCAGAAATTAATTTAAAATTAATTCCCGCTGTCAAAACAAAAAGCGTGTTTTTAAGAGATAATAACTACCAAAAGATTGACACTTGTTTATGTTCGGTTTAATTGTAAAATTATGTCCAATGACCAACATTATATTAAATGGTAAAAATATATTCTAAATATACTTTAAAACCACTCAAATTCATAATTTATCACTATTACTTATTTTGATTAAAAAAGTTGTTTTTAATTAAAATTTAGTAATTTTCACTATTCATCAAAATATAAAAGTTATCCGAAAAGTACCAAAATTTCACCTTAGGCTAAATTCGATATTCCGAGTCCAAAAATGAAGTCCATTTTCAAATATAAAATATATATAATTTCAAAAATTAGGTATTACTATTCACAACGGCTAGTTTAATTAGTTGTGGTGTGTGTTAGAACTCGAGGTTGCGTACAACACACGCTATCGCATTATTCGAAGGGAAACGTACCGTAGAAGCTGGGGGTGTTACAAAAAATATATGGTTATTCCAAATGACTTATATAAGGTTATATATATTAATAATAAACAACATGGGGTTTTTTTTGTCTTGTTATATTAAGTTTATTAACCTTATTGTGTAAGAAAATAAGAAGACACGGTAAAAGTAAAATTATTTAACTTAAGGTTAAATCTAAACGATAAGGTTAAAATAGAAACCTAAACTTGTCTAAATTATATTTTATGAGAGGATTTAAAACCATCCCCACATTAGCTTCTAAATAAATCAATTTTGAGATAATAAAAACTGAATATGACTTTATAATAAAATAATATTTTTTGTTTTCCAAAGGTTCCCCTCTCCTCCCTTATAAATGGGCACCTCCTCCCTCTCTTCCTCACACCACATTGAGACTTCAAGATCGGACAAACCCTGTCAAATTCTTTTATCCACTTCCATATAAATATACTAGAGGTTCTGGTCTTCTTCAAAGACCACTTTTAGTGCCCTAAGTGGAGGTCTCAAAGAGGCGCTTCAAAGAAGTGGTAATGTCTGTTACTGATTCTTTCAAATTTATTTCTTCTTCCACTTATTCTTCATTATTTGTTTCATTATGAAGTAATATCATCAGTATAACCCATATACTGATATGTTATTATATGTATGAAACAACCCTATATCACCATTTATCCATCCTACGGAAAACAAAATCACCACGCGTGCGTACGTACGGAATACCGTCTCCACGTCGTGGTGAAATCTGTTTTTCCACCAACACCATAGATGGATGGGTATAATGTTGTAAAGAATAACTATATATGGTTATTATAACATAATAATTATTCTGATATATTATTCCATCCACTCCAATTCTATTCAATAATTATGGGAACGATATCATCACTCGTGCGTACGTACGGACTACCGTCTCCACAACGCGATGAGATTCAGTCTCCATGTTAACCATACATGAATGATCGTAAAGTTTATATATTGAATAATAATGATATATTTGAAATAATAATGCTACTGGATTTATGTATATATATATATATGTGTGTGTATGTCATCTATTTAGTTTCATTCAATTCAATAAGGAAATGAAAACATCGTTCATGCGTACGTACGACCTTCCATCTCCATGAATGGTGTATTTCATTCCTTTTATCGATCTATAATATATTATATGTATAAGGTAAATATATATTATATATAAATCATGTTTTACATTCTGGAATTATGTAAATCTAGATATAAGTAATAATATCAAGAATGACAAGTCGAAACACATATGATAAATGAAATGATTTTACCCAGAACGCTGCTTTAACATGGAATTTACAACAGAATGGGTAATATAAAGTCATAAGTGAAACATATATGATATAATAACAATAGAATGGTTATTTAATAAGTCAATGACATTATTTAAATCAATATACAGGAGGTTCGAATCCATATGAAGCATATCATACCTAAGGTAAGGGATAATTTTGAAAATCTCATTTTTATCCGATATTAATTATTCGTAAGTATTTACTGGGGTTATTCCTATCATCCATGTACATGTTTTATAAAAGTGTATTCATGTTTGTTTAAATTCCTTTTTACCCATTTTTACTTTTACCCCATGGTATGGAAGGAATCTTTCTTTTGTTTACCCTACAAGGTACTTTTTGACATTTCCGACAAAAGTACGAGAATAATGATTTTTTAACGTATACGGCATGAAAGGGTTTTTATGGTTTTATAAAGGATTATTTTCATGAAGATTCCTCCAAAAAATCTCATGACTATTTTCAACAAAATCCTCTTCTTTTAAAATTTCATGACATTTTGTGAAAAGAAAATGATTTTGCAGAAAAGAGGAAATTTCCTCAAGAATTCATTTCAAGTGTTTTATCAAAACCATTTTCATCTAAGATGACATTATTTCACATGGGTATGTTTCAAGTATCATGTCTATATGATTTACATGGTTTCAATTTTCTAATGATGAAATGATATCCATTTTTTATGGATTACGTTTTGATGGAATGATGTTTATGAAACCCATTTTATTCTTGGGTTATGATGAATGATTTATGTTTATATTGTGGCACACGAAAGAATGATTTAAATATGAGATGGGTGGGTCCTATATCTCCCTACAATGCATTGGGTAAAGATTTATATCTCATGAGATATACATGGCTGGAACGGTAAGCTAATCTGGTTCAGTGTTAGAGGACTGAAACGAGGAGTGAACTCGATTCAGAAAGGGACTTTGTCCACTATGATGGTCAGGACAGTAATGCCTTGGATACTACGGAAATCATATCATGTGATTAATGGTTGCCACAATTACATTTTTTATTCTAATGCTAATTTATCATGATTAATTTTTTTCATGATCTATGCCTTATGTACTTCCATGTTATATTTCATTGCTCAATATTTTGATGTTTTGATTTTATGATCATGTTTTTTTACATTAAAATGTCTAAGGATTGTTTTATGTTCTCTATGCATACCATTATTGAGCATTTAAACTCATCCCATTTATGTTTTCTTTTCCCAAGGATATAAAGAAATTTTTTAGGTAATTAAAAAAAGGGGATGATCTTTAAGGGAGATGTTGAAGATCTTTCACCATGATTAGAAGATTATATTCCAAGTTTCTAAAGACACTAAACTATTACAGTCCTTCTGTGTCTGTTTTTTTTATGTATTAATTATTCGATAAAAGTAATGCTATCTCCATGTACGTCATGATTTGGGTATCTAAAGAACGCTTATGCCAAGGAGGTTCTTCGAGTTACTTCTTCATGAGACTTTGTGGTGGTTGAAATACATCCAGGGGCTTGAGGAGAGATTTCATGGGATCTCAAGCGCACTAAGTACATGAATCCTATGGTTGACTTTCAAGTGATGGGTGACCCTCAGTGGATTGATATGACAAATAATATTAATAGATCAGTAACAGAATGACCTAGTACGGATCAACAGTAGTGAGAACATCTTTGGATTTCCAGTAGATTGACCCTGTGTGGATTGAAAGTAGTTCGACCTTGTGTCTGGATCAATTGTTGTGAGACCCTATTCATATCGACTGTAGAGAGACCCTCTATGGATCTACAATAGTGAGATCCTGTTTCGATCGAAATTAGTGAGACCATGTGTGGATCGACAGTGGAGAGACCCTATGTGGATCGATCATAGATTGACCATGTGTGGATCGACATTTCATCATCATTTCATGGAATAGCTGTAGAAAATCTCAAAATAATAAAATGATTTCTATAAAAGTGAATAATATTTATTCCTATTGTCAAAGTTTTATTCATGGTGTGAGTAGTATTCTAAATAGTTCATTGTTATTGAGATCATGCATTGTGGGTTTCCCATTGTGTATTTGTGAGAGGCCTTTGGTGGTCTCAGGGTCCCTATTGAGTATTGTTATACTCAGCCATGCACATGCTTCGCTCGCACATTGTTGTGTCTTGTGAAAACAATGGAATTCTTGATTGAGACTTGAGGAAACATTTCTAGACAATGCCCGTAGGTGATTTACAGACATTGTGAGGAACAATTATGACGGACGACGAGTTGTACCTACCCTTCAAGTAGGACCATTGGAGGAAGACCTCTAGAACACGTTCTTCCATTTTTCTATACTTTCAATCCAGTTGGTCTTGTATACTATCCCCTTAACATTAATTACATACTTTTACTATTGGTGGTGGTTTTTAGTAGTGGTCATACTTTCCCATTTTGTGTTTTTATATTTGTATTCACTATGTACATAGTATGTGTGTGTACACATTTAATGGAAATTCCTTCCATTTTTGGGTTATGCCTTTATGGTGCGAGTATGCAACCCATATCCTATGGAAGGAGGGATTGGGGTAGTCATGGCTTGGAACACATGGGACGGATCATGAAAAAGTGTTATCAGAGGGATGTCGGTTCTACCAGAAGAAATAAGAGTCTGTTTTTTTTCAATGGAGACATTTTTTAATGTGTCTTCAGATCGTATTATAGTTTCGGGAGTCCAGACTTGGAGCGGCAGCCAATGTACCCATACACCAGGTCCCTGACTTCTGATTTCTGACTCAATACACCAAAAAACTATTTTCTTGTATTTTAAAATGTTTTGTTTTCTCTTTTGAATCGTCTCAACAAGCATAACTTATTAACAGTGGAAGATTGGTTTTTTACAGGATTTTACCGCGTAATCAACCAGCTTGGATTCTAATGAGTGTTCATGATGACTGTCCACTGAGTGATGAGGCATTGGTGCAGTTCTTTATTAATGTGATATCTCCTTTGGGTGGTTCACCAGATGCACCACCACTTGTAGTAATGCAGTTTCCCCTAGCCCCACTAGCGAACATTGCACACTGAGTGAGCACATTGCATGAGTTCCATAGACAAGGACCTCCGAGGATTCGAGATGATATTGATCCACAATCAACTGAGGACTACATAGAGGTTATGGCAAGGATTTTCCATTTATTCAAGATACCAACAGACAAGATGGTGATCCTGGCTTCTAGCCACTTTTAGGGAACATCAAGGAGATAGTGGAGCCTATTTCTCTAGACACACGAGGGGACAAATAATTCCAAAGTGAACTTTGATAGCCACTTCAGGGTGGAGTTCATAGAAGTGACACTATGATATGTGTGTATTCATGATCTACTTCACATACAATAGATAATCCTGACAGTGGTCCAGTACTCGACGATATTCACTGACCTCTCTCACATCTCCACCGATATGGTACACGACAATTTATTTTGGGCCTAGACCTATGAGCATGGTCTCTGATGAGAGATATGAGCATTGATGATATCACTCAACATCTCTACATAGGATGGAGAGTTAGAGCCAACCAATTAATGGAGAGCTTCATAACTGAGTGGGCACTGATGATGAGAGGCGCCACCGGAAAATATAAAGCACTGTCATATGTAGCAGGAATTTGAATATAACGCATAGGTCCAAGAGGGATAGACATTATAGAGGATGACCCCAAGAATTAGGTTTGGAGGTGTAGATCTCACAATGAATAAAAGTTCATTAGATGAATCTACCATGCTACTCATGCGGCAGGCATGGTCAAATAGCCCACGATTGTCTGATCCGCCATACAATTGATCATTAGATGATTGAAGGGAAACCAATGATGCATCATAGGTTGAATGAGGAGGTTTTCAGGGTAGAAAATGTTGTAGAGGAGCAGGTCATGCAGTAGTATATGTGTCTAATAAACCATATCATTAGTTTTTATAGACACAATTACCCATCACAATTTTATTTCCACTACTCTCATTCAGATATCGGAGAAAATGAAAAATTTTTATGGCTCGATCCTTACATTCTGAGACTTCTATGGGAGAGTATTCGAGGAATTCTCACTAGTTTAAGAGGTGTGAGCTTACTATATAAGGAATGTTCTTCAGCTGGGATATCCTAGTAGTAGGGTCGAGGACTTACAAAGTCATCTTGGGTATGGACTCACTATCCCCAATCCGTGCATAGATCGACTGTTTTAGGAACAATGTATGGTATATCCATGAGATTGGGACAAATATTTCCATCACCAGTGAGAAGGAAAACATTGCAGCACATGATGAACATTCATAGTGGAGGGTGCATCTGATCACCCATCAGTTGGATATCATCACCCACGGTGGGGTGGACATGTGGAGTTTGAGAAATCTTGTTGTGGTGGACTAGTATGCGGACATGTTACTTGAATTTGTTCAGGGAATACCTCCTCACATAGCGGTATACTTCTACACCAACATGTACTTTCGGATAACACTGATATCTACACCAACATATCGGATGCCTCCCGTGGAGCTTCGTGGGTTGAGGGTAAAATAGGAGGAATGGTAGAGGAAGGGGTACGTAAGACCTAATGTATCTCCATGGGATGCCCCAATTTTGTTTGAAAAGAAGGAAGATGGGATTTCATGTCTTTTTGTGGATGATCGACACCAGAAATAAGTCACCACGAAAAAAATATCATATGCTGAGGATTGATGATCTCTTCGATCATCTGAGTTTGCACGAGAAGAACTATGCAACCCATGGAGTTACCAGTATTGGTCTTCACATTGATGATGTGGTATAAGTACTTGATGAGATAAGAATTTTTAATCTACTCCAATTACAAGATATTGAGGTATATCTTATCAAAGAGGTACGTGAACCTCACAAAACTGCGATGGATGGAGTTCCTCCAAGACTGTGACTTTGATATAGTTTACACTCATGGGAAGAAAACATGGTAGTAAACACAATTAGTATGAGGTTGGGTCGACAGCTGCTGAGTGAGGTGACATAGCAGCTATCTACATTGGAGATATACTTCGGTGATTGTGATGGATAATCTTACAACTAGTATGTGACTGTCACTCCCAAAATCCTTCAGTGAGTTCGAGAGGCACAACATTGGTATGTTGACTGCGAGCCCCGACATGCTCATATATCCTCAAAAGAGGCTCTTAATGGATTTTAAATAGGTGAGGAGAATTTTATAATTTTTAGAGGATGCACCATGGTACTAGTGACATTTCAAGAGGTGGTGTTGAATGAATTCCATACTTATCTTTTAGAGGCACATCCTGGTGTGGTGAAAAGATACCACGACTTCCGACGATAGTACCGGTGGACAGGGATGAAAATGTTGTGGCATAATTCATTTCATGATGCCTCACTTGTTAGAAATTGATGGCCGAGCACCTGGTTTAAATAGTCTTAGCACAACCACATGAGGTACCAGAATGAATGTTGGTTGGTATCTCAATGGACATCATGATGGGGATACCACATATGTTCAAAAGCCACAACTCTATATAGGTGAATGGTCACCAACTCACCAAGTCAGCCAACATTTTACCAATCCGAGAGTATGGGTCAGTAGAGGGATTATGACCCCTCTACATCTAGAAGATTGTATGACTTGACAGGATACCATTGAATATCCTTTCAGATCAGGACGCTCGTTTTACTTCCTTGTTGTGGAAGGGATTTCCACAAGCGTTCGGGACTCAGTTATGCTTGAGAACTTCCTTTCACCCCTATACATATGGTTAGAAAAAACATAAAATTGAGGACATTCTTCATACTCAAATCCATGATTTTGTCCGTAGATGGTAGGAGAACCGTCCACCAGAGGAATTCACATTATATAATAGTTATTAATCCACCATCAGCATGTAACCATTTCAGGCCTTTTACAAGTGACCTTGAAGATCACCTATATGCTAGAAATACCTATGGATGTCAGCACAAATGGGTCCGGAGTTGGTATGACCTATGACTGAGATGATGCAGGTCATTATGGAGTGGATGATGACTGAAAAAAGTAGGACAAAGTCTTCTGCTGAGAAAATTTGGAGACACTTGGTATTTTAGCAGAGCGATCACGTTTTTATTCGGGTCTCACACCAACGAGGATTGTGGAGATTTGGATGTGGTGGAAAGATATATATGAGGTTTATCGGACCTTTCCAAATCCTAATCAGAGTTGGGGTGGTGGCATACCACCTAGATGTTCCCCAACATATACAATGGGTGCATAATGCTTTCTATGTGTCGCAGTTAAGTAGATATGTGGATGATCTATTGCATGTCATCGACTGGGGAGAGATGGAGATTGATGATGCGGTGACGTTTGAGGAGTTCCTAGTGTAGATAGAGGATATGAATGAGTGGGGCTTATGGGAGTGGATGATTCTTCTTATGTGTGTTTGGTGGAAGCCCATGATCCTCCATGAGAGCACCTGGTAGCGTAAGAGTCAGATTCATGCTTATTACTCCCCGTTTGATTTCTTATTCCTTGTATTAGCTTTTTGGGAGGTAAATCCCTAAGAAAGGGATAATTTCAAAACCCCAAAATTATGTATAAATTTATTTTTAATAGATATCATTATTAAGAGACTATGAAAATTGAAAGGACGTGATTCTGAGGCCCAGAGTGTTTGTAATGGTTTTGTAAACTTTTTTTAAGTTCTATTCAATAAACAGGAGAGCCAAAATTTCTATCATTTGAATCGGGGCTTGGATTACAAATCCAAGGGAACCATTGAATTCTCAGAACAAGGATTTGATCAGGCAATTCATAACATTGGATGGAATGGGTCGGATGAAAAATATAATTTTTGGTCTTTTGGAATAAATAATAATAAAATAATTTTATGTTTTTATATTAATTCTGCAACCGTTGAGTGGAGGATAGAATAAATGTAGTGTAATGATGGACATTAAATAACATAAATTCAATGAATCATACCTTTGGATGTTTTACCTCAATGTTTGTGGATTAAATGATTCATTAATTAAATGTATTAATGAATTCTACATGGTGCAGTTTCATTTATTTAATCAAAATGTAGTCATTGGAATTGAGATCCCAGGAAAGGACCCTATGGAAATAAAATGATGACATTCATCTTAATCAAATAATGGTGGACGAGCAATGACCATTGGGGGAAATGATTCGGGGATCAATGAAAAATGATGAACGTCTTAGAATGTGGATTCCTTCGATAGACCACATTTGATTCAACCGAATCTAGGTAGGGGGAATACATGTTATTATGTTTCCTCTCATCTTGTTCTTGGTAAATACATTGAACGTGGACCAATAAACTAACGGTTTGATCCAAATATTGTTTGTTCATGCGGGTGGATTTTGCAGGGTCATAATTTGGATAATTGTTCTTTCTTATTGATGATTGTTATCACCCCATGTTAGAACACTAACACAGAGGGTTCAGGCCAATCCGAACAAGGACTAGACCCACCATCGTGCTTGGTTTATGTGTGTTCATTGTGCGAAACCAGGAAATGAGGTGTCAAGGAGAATTTAGAAGGTTCACAGTAAAGGCCACCACCTGGGAGAACTGCATGCACATACAAAAAATATAACACAATATTGTAGCATGTTTAGTGGCCCGATAATGGAACCATCGGCGCGGTCACGTTAGTCCGAGATAGCCGTGTGTAGGAGGGGAAATCATAGTCTCCACAACATTTGGAATGGCGTGATTCCATTGTACAGTGCGGGGAGATGAGTGGCCCAATCGGGCTGCATTCCGGGTCCAATGACCAACTACATCCAGTCGTTTTAGAAAGGGGGGTGCATGCCACTAATGTCGAAAGATATCCAAATCTGACACACTGAGTCTGGTCGGTGCATCCATCAATTGGCATGCATACCCGCATGTCGAGTTTTCAAGGTGGGATGGACCCACCAGCCATGTCAAACTCTCAAGTTGGTCCAGAACCTCCAGTTGGGCTAGGGCTATCAACAGGGCTGGACCTACCAGACCAGATGGACCCACGGGCAAGTCGTGCTAGACCCCTACTAGACCTGGACCTAACTGGAACTGTTTTTCTAAATTGGGTGTATTAGAAAAACTGAGTGACTGATTTATGATTCGACAACTGTGTGAGGACTCTCATAGTGGAAAGGTCCATTTGAGATACTCCAATTGATTTTTGAATAAAAAATTGTACGGCTTGGCACTTTCAGACATGAATCGAACCTCACCCTTTTACCATTTTTCATATAACATATAGACTGGGCATCAGATTGATGCACCTATTATCATGTTAGAACCATTATAACAGGGAAGTCCTTTGGATTACACCTTCATGGGACTTTGTGGTAATTAAAATACAAATACTGTCTTGAGTTGTGGTTTCTCAGGAAGTAATGTTCACCATGTTTATGAGTATTATGGATGGCTATCAATTGAAGAGTATCCCAATGTAGATCGGAATGATAGTGTCCCTTCTTGGATTGGTCTTCGAGCGACCCTATGTGGATCAGCTGAATTTCAACCCTGTGTGGATCACAAATAGATTGATCATGTGTGGTTCAATCATAGTGTGACCTAGTGTGGATCAACAGTAGGGAGACCGTTTATATATGTATAGTGGTGTGACCCTATGTGGATCTAAATTTTTGAGTCCCTATGTGGATCAACAGTAGAGAAACCATGTCAGGATCGAGAGTAGAGCTACACTTTTTGGATCAATTGTTTAGCGACCCTTCGTGAATTCAAAAAAATAACTCTCAACATAATAAAATTATATAGATGAAGACTAATTATATTTATTCATATTTATTATATTTTATGCCTTGTGTTAACTATCTTTTAATTATTTCATTGTGATTGAGATTATGATTTTTTGTTTTTTAATTTATGAATTCTGATAGACCGTTGGGGTTCTCTGGGTCCCTAATGAGTATTTTTATTCTCAACTCTACACGAGCATCACCCACCCATTTTTCTGTCTTTCATAAATAATAGACAGCTTGACTGAGACTCGAGGATCCATGGATAGACAATTCTCAGAGGTGATTGACATACACATTGAGTGGTTATGACGGTGGATGACGATATGTACCAACAGTTCAGGTAGTAACTTTCATGGAAAACCTTCAGTGCACATTTTTCCTATCATAATGAACATTCATCCCTGTCGAGCTTGTATACTGGACCTTTTACATTCATTACATACTTCTACTCTCTGTTTTAGATTTTAGTATTGGTGTTACATTCAATTTTTCTCTTGTATTTTACTTGTTTGCAGTGTGTATCAAGTCTGTGGGTGTACATGTTTAAAGGAAATACCTTAAGTTTTTAGTTCTTCCTTTCTAGTGTTAGTCCTTAACCCCTATCATATATAAGGTATGCTTTGGGTAGTCATGGAATTGGCCTCATGGGTTGATTCATGAAAAATATTGTATTAGGTATTATTAGTTCAGTAGAGTGATATTTGTGAATAATTTTCAAATTGACTTGTATTAGGACAGAGTTCCTCTTGTTATATTCTTATGGTGACTTTTATATTAATGAATAAAAATGAAATGTTGTTATACATGGAAACACCAGCAATACAAAATCACTAGCTTTGGTTTGGTCTATATCTTGATTTTTATTTCATGAAAACATATTATTTTTACACCAATATTATATCATTTACATGTCACCGTTTTTAGAGACAACTTTATGATGCTAAATTAGGCAGTGTCAGTTGGGTATCCCGTGAAGAATCTAATTTTTTAAATAATTATTTATTTATTACCTTGAATTTATTATTATTGGAACACTACGAAAATTATATGTATCTAGTGGATTGATCATGACATCATTGGTGCTGGCCTACTAAGTATATCCCACACTCCACTAGGCCTCCCTTGGTACCTAAGTAGACTTCTTGATTCTAGATGTTGATAAATGGATGTTTCAAGATTATGATATTTGATATTCAGTACTAGGATGGAGTATATAATTAGAGGAACATGCATATTCTCATGATGCTAGTAAGGATATCTTTTGGTCATTTTTTATTTTTGATAGAATGTGGAAAATTCATGTATCATATGTATCATGTGTACTTATTTTTGTATAGATACATGGAATTATAATCATTATCACTATGATGTCTATTTTTTATTCATACTTGACCTTTTTATTTTTCTTGAATTGTTATGATTTAATATTATTCAAATGATTTACTTATTTTTTTAGCTTCTCATTGATTTTTTACCACATTGATAAAATCTGAGTCGTGAGCGAATTTTCTCTCCAAGGACACAATATAGGCCCTAAATGTTAGTTAGAAGCCTCTTCCATAAAGGTCAGTGTGGTAGCATTCATGTGGCCAATTTTCAAGGGGTGACACTCAATTAATTATGTGTAGGGGCCCTAAAAGTTGTATCATAGGATTTCATTTTTTCCTTCGGTATTATAGATCGACTATTAAATTGAAGACTAGGATGTATTGAAAATTTGTAATTAGCATGTTACAAGTAGTATCTATACCACATATAGGTAAAAAAAATTACCTGGGATTGTTTATTATTTTAATCGGTTTGATCCCGTTATAGTTTCATTGATTTATCCATTGGTTGATGCACATGTTTTTTAGTGTATTTATTATTAATGATAATATTATAATTATGGACTCATTTTCAATGGCCTGCTATGGGGATGTTGTAGTGCTTCATGCATCATCTTATGAAATTTTGGATTCATATTTCATGTATTCTATCATGTGATATTTATATTACTTTATGCATTTATTGTATTGAATGGGATTGTTCTCTGTGACTTGATAATTATATATATAATTGTGCTAATGATTCTTACATGAATAAAATTATTTGCTTAATTAATAATCCAAAATAAAAATAATTGGTTTTTCCAATATTGATTAATAATGAAACATTAATTAACTAGTTATGACATATTTGAGAAAAGAACCACTAGTTTTATGGTATTAAATATTAGATGATTTTATTGACTAATTTCAATTTCAATTTTTGATAAAAGTTCTTCAAAAAATAGGCTTTGGTAGTTTATTCAATAATATCACTATAAATTACATGTTATATTCTGATCAAGGATGGAAATGTCTTATCGTAGTCACATGGTGTAGAAATTTTAATTTATAAATATTTTTTCCCTATATAAATAAGGAATGATAATGAATTTTACTTGATTGATATTTTTAATTCCATATGATTAAGAAGAAAATTTAAAAAATTAATTCCATAAAATAAAATTTTTACTGTTAAATTGGGATTCCAATTGAAAACTAAAGGGGTCTTTCATCGATACCTTTATATTGCATCTCCATATACCAGAACCGAGGTTGTGATTTGTAAGACCTTAAAAATGAACTAGCCTTAATTATGGTAAGTATCACTATCTCCTTATACTCTTATGATTTTCATTATGACCTAAAATGAGCTGAAGGAGTATATATTGAGGTGTGGATCATTATTGTATGGTTTTGTACCTATCCTTTCTTTCTTTCCATATATTGATTATCTTGTTGCTAAATCGTATATTAGTTGTGTGCTTAAAAATGTTAGAGTTATTATACCAATATTTCCTCGAGTTGTATGACATGACTGTGTAAATAACCAATATTTAGAGGTTTTGGGATCTGATCAATCAGTGTTAATTTTCGTAGTTCCCCTTCATGAACCACTTATAGATTTTAAACTACACATTGATGCCTAGTTTTGAGAAAGTTTCTTCTAATTAATGTTATTATCTTTGTTAGCTTTGCGACCTAACACTACTTTGCAAGCATTGACATGGGAATTACAGCAGCATCATCCTCCCATCTTTTTGAGGTATAGTGGTCCTCAAAATACTAAGTCATGGATAGAAACAATTTTACCCATCTTTTATAATTTGGAGATTCCATTGAATTATAGGGTCATTATCTCGACCTATATGCATTGTGATTTTTCAAAACATTGTGGTTATTTTATATCCCAATCCAGATGTCATCATGGTATGGTCTATGTGGGATCCCAAAAAGCCTTTTATGATTACTAATTTCCTTTAACATTGTGAGTATAAGGTGGTCATGAGTTATTCAATATAGTAGGGTGCTATGTCATTAGAATAATATATATATCACCTAAGTATTCTTCAACATTTCATGCTGACACTGATTGATGATGAGTTTATGTCTATGAGATGATTTTAGAATGGGCTTTATTTACAACCTATGATAATAGGTGAACATTTTTTAGATTACCACCATTTGAGATATATTCTACCAAACCCTCATTAGATAGTTGTACCTAAGGGATGCTGGAATTGTCATCAAATGTAGTATAAATTCTAGATAGGGGGATGGTTTATCTAGTAGAAGGAAACGACTTATCGATGTTGAACTAGGGGCTGTTCTAGACATATTACATATATTGGTATCCATGTTATGTGATTTGATTTTCTAAAGTAACCCAAAAAATGTCCCAATTTACCAGGACCCTATCAGGAATATTGATTGTGGTATGATGGGTCACCATCAACATTTTTAATTAATATTTCCTCTTGTATCTAGTTATAAGGTATAACTATCGACATTGATACCATGTATATGATTTGTAGCGGCATAAAAACTACGATTTGGACTACTCCTAGACGATCTGACTGAGGGGGTGGTATTGGATGAGGTATTTATACCTATGAGGATAAATACTAGCAGATTAGACCTATCTATGATAGACAGTGTTCTTCTCAATGTTTATGATCAGCCCATATGAATGTCTTGTATCATACACATGATGAGAAATGTTCCGAGCCATCTACAATATGAAATACTATTCTAATATCCTCTAAAATAGTTTCTCATTTATTTTATATTGAATAAACTCACTCCTTTATATATATTTTTTTCTATGGAATTCTAGGGCTTAGTGATAGAGTACTTCAACAATGTGATGACTCTTGGAACACTACTATATGTCTGATCATTGAATATATGATAGTTCTATGAGTTCCCACATGATTTAGGAGGGTTTCATATAATATGAAATTTCATGGTTATTGAGATTACTAGTTTCAATGTCGGTCACATAATGGATTATCTATGGTGTTATCAGGCCCATATTGATTTATATCACCAAAGGGTGTCTTTTACTTAACTTGAATTAATTAATTATATTCCAAATGGTTGATTTAACATTATGGATGGTCGAGTTGGACTCAGGGGTCATGGGATAGAAAAGGTAGGAGCCCATATGTCTATCCTCTTTATACGAAATTTTTGAATGTGTATTAAGTAATTTTTTCATATAGGGTATCATTTCAGTGACTTCATCATTAATGATTTCTATAGTTTACATCCAATGATAGATGTAGAATTCACTATCTAGCTTGTTCTATGTGTAACACTATATTCCATTCCTCCCTAAATGACAGAACCTACAGTGCCTTAGAAACACAATAATTAATTGGATAGATTCAAAGTAAAGGTCTTAATATAACCTAGTAGATCGTCGTGGGGTTCACATATCATTTTTTCTAGAAGAAATATTGTACAAATAGGTTATGCATATATTTATAATGGTTTAACTAAATTACATTGATGAAATCATATCTACTAGCTCATATATATGATGACATTAAATAACTATGAGGATAATTAGTTTTCACTATGAAAAATTTGATATTAGAATACCATTAGGTTTGTGCGGGACCATCTAAAATGCAACATAAATTTTTCCAGAGTAGATACAGTCTATATAAGTTTCTTCTATGTTTTTCAGTCCGAAGAATGAACTATTATACTTTATAGCCTTTCCAATTTTGGTTTTCCATCCATATCTTCATTACATGATGATTGTCTTCATATGAGGTGACTTTTTTTTTCTCAAACTATACAAAACAATGAATAACATCTTGATATTGTGTTGAATATCCTAAGAGATAATGATATCAATGTTAAGCTTGGTAAATAAATCATTATAACCAATAATGATCACTTCATGGGTCATAACCTTTTAATGTAACATTTATCTATTAACCCATAGAGGGTGATCATCATAGATTTGTTGGATTATCCTAATAGTGTATTTTACATAAGTAGCTTTACGTGTTGGATGTCTATTACTGGTGATTTATTTAGGAAATTTCATGCCTAGAATATCTTCTTTGGACCATGAATAAAATTGGTGTGCAATGATCCAGGTCTGAAATTTTCAAGACATACCTTAAATAATTGAAATACGGACTAATGTTAGTGCATATTATGATTCATTTAGAGATACGAAAAAACATAATTGATTACATTTATTATCTAGGAAACGATCTAGGAACAATGGTTATGTAGGTATATAAAGTTTTGATGTATAGGTTCCACCATCTAAGACCTCACAAGATAAATTACCTGACACATGGCATCATGAATGATTTTTTGTTCACATTTTACACCATTAGAGGAATTATATATAGGAATAGAGGTTCATTTCTTACACATATAAAAAAGCATCAAATAAATATCTACACGATGTGACAAGAATCCTAGGAAGAACATATTTCTAGAAAAATTATAGTCTTTTGACGTTGAACATGATTATACCCCAAGAAAGGGTAGTGAAGTAGCTAAATCTTAGATCTATAAGAATAAATAATAGGCCATCCGAGAGGCCAGTAGTGAGTGGATGTGTATAAGTATTTTATTGAGATACAATTGGAGGTTTTTCAATGTCGTGGTTAAACAATTTTAGTAGCTTTGGTAGTGAAACCCATCCATCTATGATATGTGAAGATAAGATAATTATTAGATCTTGAGGGCCACTTCAATAGGTAGAGTGACTCAAGTGATAATATAACTCTTGGTTAAGTCATTAAAGATAATGATATCCCCCACTTCATAGGTGTATTGTGAGTTCATTCTACTATATAAGTAGATTTATTCTAGAATCCCATGCTTTTATTTTGGTAGTTCACCAGGTCTAGGATGATTTAATGAGGCATACATCATCAGTATTGGTGACCCAGAATGAAAAATAATATTATATGTTACCTCATGAAGAGTTCCAACAATCAGTTGGTGAAGGAGGATGAAAATAAACCTAATGTAATTAGATAGAATCTATCCATTCCTGATTGTAAATTGAATGACATCACCATGGATTTCATTTTTGTGGGCATGTTATGATATAATCAAGAAAGTCGTTTATACTAACAGGTCATTAACAAGTTGAAAAATGCATGAAAATTCATACCTATCCACTGTTACTTTTTTTTACCATCCAATGAAGATTTATATTCCTGATATTGTGAAAAATCATGGTGTTTATCATTCCATTATATCATATCATGTTTCCTGGTTTACATCACTGTTCTAGTAGGTGATTCAAAAGGTGTTGGGTTCACAAGTGTATGTGAGTATAGAAAATAACCAACAGACCAACATGAACATTTGGTTGATAATAAAGATGTCATAGGATAGGTTTCAAATAATTGTACATGATTTAAAAGGTTCATGGAAAAAATATAACCCTCATTGATTTATTATACAATATGGGATTTCAATAGCTTATTTAGATGAATCCATGTGATTCCATTTATTATAATCCATAATGATCACCACATCTTCGGTTGGAGGCTAGTTAGGTATGACTATTGGGTCCAATTCTCATTCAAGAGATAGTACATCAATTATAGCTAATTCAAAAATAGATTGAAACAACATAGTATCGCTAAATTTCCAATGCAGATCATCATCTTTTAACATTGGTGTTCAAGGTGTGATGGATTTTATTTATATGAATTTAACCTAAAATGCGTCATATACTTATTTTTATTTAGGGAAATGTATTTACTCATTAATTGTGGTCATGTGAGATCAAGCATTGATCGACCTGTTGACTATCAGTTTCTATTACCTCAAAGGATTCATGCCATGCATGGTATCTTCCATGTATTAAAACAACATTGTTAAAATCCTAACCCATGTCATTTATTTAATAATAATGGTATGAAGATAGAGAGGAAGAATCAACCTTTGTGGGGAATCTTATAGATGTAATTTACCAAATCATTAAGGATCCCAAGAGAAAGTCATTTTTTGTTTCATGTGTTATTGAAGCATGACAATGTATTGGACGAGATCTGTGAGGGATTGGTTGATTAACATATACTACAAAAAGAAAAACTCTCTAATGATTCATTATTACAATTAAAATGGAATCTTAGGGAGGACTTGTTTTAAGGATGTGTGGTAATAAAGTCATAATTTTTCAGAGAGTTATGTACTCTTTTAATTTCAGTCAGACCATATTAATTCCTTGAGTTTATATTATGAAAAGGTAACCATGAACTCATACATGTCTATTTTATCTTGAATTTAATGGTTTCCATTCAACTAGAGAGTGGAAACATGCTAAATACACTACATTTATTATATACTCAAAATGTATTAAATACATGAAATTTATTTCAAAATTACATTATGTACTAGATAATGAACATTTAATGGTTTTTCCAAGCATCATTGTGTGTTATGATTTCCCCCGGAGGTGAAGGTAGTTCTTTACCAGACATGTAAATATTATACACAATGTAAATGAATAGATCAGTTTTTTTCAATGAGTGAATGAGTTCATTGTTATAAAATCCCATTATTTATCCTGAATGTTCCACATTAGACTACCCTCTGAGGGACAACTAGGGTTCTTCTGCTCCTCCTTCATCTGAGAATTATTTCATTCATTATTGGTCACCATGGATCTACAATTTTATTCTAAGTACTCCACTTCCTTAAAATTTTTGGTAAATTTTCTATATGTTGTCATATTCTTATATGATACCCTAATCTATATTTTTTGGTTAGAATGTTTTTTATTAAATGGTGTTCATAAATGAATCCCTTTGGGATTGTCTTGATTTTATACCTCATGTGTGATTTTTGATCTTTATGTGATGCTTTTTTCTTTTCCGTCGAATGATATTTTTATACCATGAGTTCATATTAAATATTTATGTGGATATTATTCATTAGTTGTTAGGTGTTAGGGTTGTTACGATTATGCTTTGTGTGTTATAATTTCCTTGTTTGTTCAAGACATCACATCCTTTGTATTTTTCATGAGAATATGGATACATGGTTGTAGTCTATATATATAATAAAATATGTATTTTCCCACTAATAGTGGACCCTATAGTGTAAATATGGAGTAATGAGGCATGTTATCCGATGAGGCTAATTATTGACTATCAAAATGGATTTTTCTAAGATCTAATATATACTAGAAATTTGATATTTTTTAGTGATTCTAGGATTTACCCACAATAGGGATCCTAGGGTACATCCATGAAAACATTAGATTTCATTGTTAGTGCTTATAGGGGGTTTGATCTAGTTGTTGATTTATCATATCTCCTAGATTCTCTATTGTGGATTCTTTCTTGATTGTTTATAATTTCTATATATGTTTGATTACTAGTTATTTAATTGTTGTAATTATCCCATGGGAGTGTTTTGGGGGGTTTTAAATGATTAATTGCATTTCGAATGATGTTGGAATATGATTTTTGAATTTAATTACTCTAGTATGGGATTTATAAAGATTATTTTAAAATAGTGTTTCTATTTGAAATAGTATTTTGGATTAAAGAGTACTTCAAATGTAGGTTGTTTCACCTGAATAATACATTTTTTTTATGAAATGAAACATATGAATGTGGATTATTGAAATAGATTAGGTTGGTGGATTTTTGTTTTCAAATATTTGTGTTAGATTTTGTAAAATACTGTAAAATGTATTTAAGGTGAATTATATAATTATTTTTATTACCCCATGTGAAATATATATATTGGTGTAAATATTAAATTATAACATTTTTTTAAACTAGTAATGATGAATTTCATTATGAAACATATTTCATTGTTGAAGAATTTTATGGTGGCCTACTATGTTTTCTATATCACACCTATTAAATGTTTGGTTCTTTATTGGATCTAATTTGTTAATCATAGTCATGGGTTGAGTTAGATTGTAAGAACCCATATGGTAACATTGAGGTGTGTCTAGATTTATTTTCATTTATAGTTGTACTATCATTAAATATTATCATCTATTTTGCCTACTTATTCTATTATAGATCTTGAATTTATTTATTCCACTCTATTTTAACAATGATTGGTGGAAAATAATCCCCAAATAGATTCGTGTGATCCTGAAGGGTTGTTCTCTTTCTTGTGGGTACTAAGAATGCTCTTCGAGCTATGTGATGGGTTGGTTAAAGTTATATGTTAAATGGAAGCATGTGATAATTTATCATATATCTCAATTGCACACACCAACTATTCTCCAGTAAACAATAAATTTATAAAAAAAATGTATGTAAAACCATAAATGTTATAAATCATCAAAATGTAACACATCCCAATGCTCTTTTTCTCAATTACAACACATGACACACAAGATTCATAACTATTGATAGAGATTAACGATTCATCCATTATATTAAACAATGGATGATTCCTTGAATGTTGAAAAACAAATCATTACTAAACGTCATCACATTCCAACATAACCACCTAACTATTCAAAAATAATAATAATAAGCCTTAGTCAAATCCTCAACTATAACAAAAGTCTTTAGGAAATCCCAAACATTTACCATTATATTTTAAATTTCGTAAAAATACCATATTAAGAGTTTACAAAAATTTCAAGCACCATACACAATAATCCCAACATAACCATTATTCTTATCCCCCATACAGTGATGTTAAAAATGAAAATTGGTATTTTTATATAATGAGTTCCTCATCCTCATTGATGGTCCACACCATGCCCATTGTCACTTAATCTACGGTGGTAATCAACCATAATGTGTGGCCAGGACCAACACTTAGGTCATTCCTTTTGTCCACAAGATCCTGATGGGCCCATCAGATAAACTCAATAACTAGTATTTCAAACATATTTTCCCACACAATTTATGGTCCTCTGTCTGCACCTATGATCCATGTATCACAACTACTTCAATGGTCAATACTAATCCCATCATCAATAACTATACATCAAATTACCAAGAATAATTGAAATCTACAAACAATGACTCATACAATACCCAAAAAATTCCAACTGAACAATAAAAATCATTAAATATATCATAGTATTCACAAAAAATATCATCGCATCCATGTATATATGGAACCATATAAAATAAAATCCATTCATTAAAAGGCCCAACCAGGACATTTCACACAAGAAACTATCCATTAGTATCTCTTATGAACATCTTATATTTTATGTGGTGTATAACCATGGTTTCTATGACCACCACACTCTATCCTATATAAAACACATCAGATAACACATCTATAGTTTAAGAAAATATTCATAGTATAGGATATTTAAATTAAGAAGGAATCCACATTCTAATAAAATAATATTAAATATTCTCTAATCAGAATATTTTAGATAATATGAGAAACTTTTATTTTTGGATATGATATATCGAAATAATAGAAATAATTAGAAAAAATAAAATATTATCATTATGAAATTTTAATTCTCTCCCACATCTTCATCATACAATTATTGATATAATGATGTAATATGAAATGATTGATTTTATACAGATTGATGAAAAAATTAGATGGAGACTTCCATTTATTAAGTTTTTTGCTTAAATGGCCTTCTTATACCTGATTATATAATTTATAATCTAAATAGTTTAATTATATTTAACCTAAATACATCCCAGAAAATGGGTTCTGATACGAACATGACGTTTACGATACAGACTATCCCATGTCAAGGTCCTTCTATCTACCCCAACACTATAATATTTTCTCCCATGTATCTTTTAATTACCATAATTATGCCAGAGTCATCACCCAACTGATTAAGAGTCAAGGTAATGAAGAAACATCTACATATTCATAGTGACATATTTTTTCCTATAAATTTTATAACACATAAATGAAAATCATAATTTATTTTTCAAATCATAGGATAAGTCATGAGCCTCTTATTTTATAGAAAAAATATACTTCTAAAACAAATTATGGTGAGATAGAATTATCATTGAATAATGTATTCATTTCGAAACATGTTATTTTTTAATACAACAAGTACATAACCACCCTAATCAAAATCATTCTATTGTGATACTACCCATGAAACCGTAGAATGCTTTAATCACAAACATTCAATCCAATATGATTCACAAATTAGTATTATAAAAACCTATGGTCCTTAATCACACCATATATGTCATGTCCTATAAATAATAATTTATAGTATTGTGCCATACTATGATCATACAACTACCTTAGGTATCATTGTAGGTACCACATTAGTTACATTTTTCAAGTAGTATCTTTAATTTGGTTCTTATATTTGTTCCATATTCATCCATTGTCACTCTAGCGATTACAGAAATCATGTCTTATAAAATATCTTATAAACCAAATGTGTTCATTTGAAATATTATAAATCATACCTTCAAACTCGACGGATGTAAAATTCAATCCTTCTTCTATCTAGGAGGGTCCATTATCCTCATGAATATATGATCACTCATGTTAGTGTCAGATTCCTTGTCACCACCTATACATATTCTATTAGGTAGGATTAATAAAACACATAATCAATCATGGTATGTCCAATTCATTAGATACATCATCAACCACATAGAAAACAATCCCATATCACATTAATAGACATGTAATAGGATAATTGTTGCACATACTATGTTAAATGATATGATAAGGGTGTGGTAAACATGGCATGATATATTAAAAGACATCCACTAATGTAAATTCCATTATTGTTTGAAAAAATTCATTACTCTCACACTTTCATTAAAATGTATGAACTAACATGATTTCATGTATCTAACATAAGGATTTTACATGGTTCACCAATAACTAGTTTCATTCGAGATGTATAGAAAGGCTATGTGAAGATTTACCAAATATATTATAGCGTTTTTCATGAAAAAATCATTGAATAGACTCAATAACCCAATTAAATCACAAATTGTCTCAATTTGAATTCTCCCTACTCTATCTGTTGTAGTGTGCATACTACTTCAACCAAAGCATCATCAAATGTTTTATTGACTAAATATTTTTTTTCAAAAAATATAATTTGTATAGAAGACCTGCATTTATCCAAATTATGAATATCAATTTACTAAATGATTTATGGTAAATTTATTTTTTGGTTGGGAAACATTCAATTTTTGTGAAACCAATTCATGAAATTTATTCAATATTTTATAATTTAAAAAAATAAATAAATTTTTCATGGAACACTCAAATGTCATGCAATATTACATTAATTGTATAGCACCTAGATTTTTTTGAAACATTAAACATTTCAATTACATAACTCTTTGATATAGTTTCAATCCCATTTTCAATACGCATGATATATCCTCTATGAAAATAATACAAAATATTTTAGTCTTATTATTATTTAAGGGTTGTAAAATTCATTTTATGTGTGATTCAATTTTCGTATATGAATTTTTAACATTCATGAAACATCCACATTCCCTACTGACCATAAAGACAACATTAATGGTTTACTAAACAGTAATTATTTGATGTTACATTTCAGGATTTATTCACTCACACCACAAAACATTAATCATTATTTATAGGACTCATGAAACTCATTATATTTCATGGAACTCCTCTATTTGAAAAACTAAAGAAACCATTCATTGAAAACATTCATATGATTTTATTTGATGGTGTAGGATTGAATATAACTCAATGTTCCTCATTATTAATAGCTTCAACTTTTTTCATAGTATATATATTTCAAAATCACATATGTCTCAACCATCTATAATATTTTTCAACATACTATATTTTCAAGGACATTACAATAAATAAATAAACATTATCATCTATCTTTTTTAAAAATCACAACTAACCGAAAAACACTAAAATGCCCCGTTGGGGGTTTTAAAGCCTAGAAATCTCTCTCATGGTGCATGCAAACAACTGTACACCCATTGATACCAGCATAATAATTATATTGGTAAATCATTTTGTGATCATTTGTAAATTCCATTGATCATGAAAAAAATTCATATTTAAACTCTAGTTAGTGGTGAAATATTTGTTCAACGCATAAACTAATCCCACATCAGCCAAGTTTTGTGTAATAAAAAATTGTATAATGCAATGGAAATCAATGAAACACCTCATTTTTAATACCAAATGATGTTTAAATTGATTAATTATTGAAATATTAATAATTTTTGAATTTTATTTTCGAATTTTATAATTTTGAGAAATATCAAAGTTTTGATCATTAATCCATTGAGTGTAGCTCTTGATAAGAACACATATTCACCAATATTGGGTTACTTATTTTTTCAATAATACAATTTTCCATCCCTAAATTATATATTATTATTAACCTATCATCATTAGAAATCTTATATTTTGATTATTCCACTTATTTTTCAACTACCATTACACTCTTCACTATAATTCATGGAACTGAAAAATATTATTTTTCCAAAAAAAATATCACTCTATTAGGGAATTTATTTAATAATGAACACATATTAGTGGTTAATTATTGCACAAAATACCCTAGAGAAATGGGGTTTTAATTTAAAACTGTTTAATTGTATGGTTTCGAATAGACTCTAATTCACAACTAATTTATTTAAAATGATCACTTCAGAATAAAAAATGTTATATTGACTATATCCTCATATTATTTTCATGCATAATCAATCATAAATAGAACCTATTAAACATTGTACATAATAAAGGGCTAATTGATTTCATATTTTATTTTCAATCAGTTATAGAATGTATTTTTTATAGGATTTAGGGAACCTAAATTATCACAATATAATCAATTCAGATTCTTTACTCCATGTCCCAAATCGTTACGAAATTAATTTGTCAACATTAACCACATGGAAGAATGATTTCACACAAAGTATTAAAAATTTACATTTCTTATATACATGTAATAATTTTTCTTATTATACATGAATTAAATATATTGAGAATATAAAATAAAATAATAAATTTTTTCATTCATTCATATTTTTTAATTACCCAATATACATATAGAAAACATATGAAGAAATATTCAGATTTTTTATTTTGCAACAGTTTAAATAAGCACTAAATTTGATATTATATATTATAATTGTCATCACATGAATGTATATTTTTGGGGATTAAATTTATATCTTAATTTTAGTCATATAGAAAATAAATTGTTGTGATCTTATATTTTATCTATAATAAGATTCCAATGAACTAACTTTAATCTATGGCAATATCCACTTTTCTTCATCATTTGATGAAAATTTAAAATTAGTGGAAACTACTGTTATCATCTCATTATAATTTTCTATACCAAATAATCCTATAAAATCAATTCAATATTTATATTTAATGATAAATTTAATATTCATTTCATCTATCACATAAAAATATGGAAAATCCTCTATTCCCTAATCATTTAAATTTTTAACATGAACTTCAGGAACATTGATAACTTTTCAAATTGTTCTTCACCTAATCAAAAAAATATTTTTTCATCAATATAAAATTAAGAAATTATCGATTTCATACTCTCATTGTTGACAATAATATTATAATCAACTACACCATGGTGATATTTTTTTATCCTAAACAAATTATTATTTCATGATTAGTGTTATAGTGGTGCTTGATTTTGTCTATGAAGAGCATTATAATTACATTATATATAAATAAAATATTAAATTAACAATAATATTTATTTGATGTTTGATTAAATAATATTCTTCTACAATTACATTAAATTATTCTTAATTGACGTTAAACTAGAAAAAATTGTTTTTTTTCAATTATATTTATTGGATTTTTGGAATTGTCACTTGTTTATGACAGTTGGAAATGTATCATAATTATTGAATCAATTAATATTGAAGTATCATATCACTAAAGGTTTTATTTTTTTTAGATTGCTATGATGTATTAATTCATAATTATTTGAATGGACCATTGGATCCTGATGTTGTTTCTTATTATCAGTATAAAAAAAATCTAAAACATGGATTCTTTTCAATTTAGTCAACATCTGAATTCATCAGCTGAACCCAATTACCTACGCTTTCTACTTATCAAAAAAAATTACTCTATATGTGATATGACTTATGTTTTTTGGAGAAAATTCATGATCATCATATTCTATAGAACACTCTAATTTCTAATGTAATCTTACATATCAATTTCAGACCTCCTTTTTGGATTATATGTGAAAATGTACAAGAAATTATTTAGGTAATTATTTGTGACATATTTTGAATCATATTTAGGAATATTTACTCCACAGGATCTCCTCACATCATCATCACTATCCAAATAATGTAATTCCTTGATTTGATGTATATTTTACTGATTATTCGAGATAAATACATCATTTACTTCCCCATAACATCTAATCCATTTATTAAAATATTTATATACATTCGATTTTTATTTGTATCCCTGGAATATCTAACCATTTATAGAGGATTCAAACTATCTATATTTTTAAAAAATGAGGAAAAACCACATACATTTAATGACATTAAAATACATCACCATTAGCATTTTTTTTACCACATGTTGTATAAATTATTCTATTACTTATAAAAATGAAAAAAATTATTAAACATATTGAAATATATTAATTCCAAAAAACATTTGTTATTTAATTATCAATAATAATAGTTAAATTGATTTATAATGATTCAGTTTCTACCCTAAACAACACAATATTTATGAGTAATCATCATAAAGTCGTAGTCCCCTATGAAATTCTTCCAGATATAATATTAAACCTGGTTGCAAGTAAAATCATAAAATTATTTGGTTTAGAAATGTAAAATCGTTTTTCTTTGAATCTGTCCATATTCTCTACGATATTGAGTAATGTAGCTAATCAATAAAGCCTAAAGTAGATTACTATCAAACTAGTAGTTGGACAGGTGGGTCACATGGTCTCAAGAAAGTCTCCTCATATGCTAGAGTCTTCTTACTAGCAAAAAGGGTCTCAAGAGGTTATTTTTGGGATACAATAACCTCATATCAAATATTCATAGTGGTATTATCAGATAATAAAAAAAAGAAAGTGGAAAATGCATCAAATAATTGAAATACAACAGTAGAATATAAATAATATAAATTTGATAAAAATTTTAAATGCCTGTTTAAATATGATATGCATGTAAAATGATGATACATAAACATAAACAAGAATAATATAACATGAGGTATAATATATAACAATAAAAGACTCTTATAAATAGCGGAACATAAAATCCCTAAGTTGATCTCCAGAAATATCTTAATCATTGCCTCAATAACATTTTCATAACTCCTCTGGTACAGGTAATAATGCATATGCAATATACTAAGGTCCATTGTCCTGTGAATAAGATAGTCTACATGGGTACCAAGGTGAAATAGATCCATGAGTAGGGTGTGAGAACTAATTATCATTAGGTCATAATCCATAGTGTCATGCCCAATATAGATAGATCAACATAAATTTAATAGTGTGAAGGTATAGAGAATGTAGACTAGAACTGCATATTAAAATAACATCCTGCTTATGTTTCGAATGGAAACCTAGAGGGTCTACCTACATCATCCCTATATTAGTGTGTTTAATAATGTCACATTATATATATATATAATTATATATATATATATATGTATGTTGGGATGTTTCATGACATAACCACCATTATCCAATTCTAGGAGAAGCATTCACTGAGTAGCCCCTTTCCCAATTCTAATATCTCATAAATTATCATGGCATGCATGTATTGGTATGATTGGGATGTACCAACTATCATACATTAAGAGGGGAGCTCTCCTGGTCAACCACTATCTCCAACTGGTTGCAATCTCTAGATGTGCCAAATGGCATCCATTAATGGGGGAGCTCTCATAGTCTATCACCTAGCCATATTTAGGAAGATCATATAGTCATCACTTGCAAGGTAAATCACAATACCTTATCTAAAAATTTGTAGAATTACTTTGATGTAACCACAATCATTTATAATTAGGTGATCTCTCGTTGTCTACCCCATGGGTATAGCTGTTGTCAAGACCAGGACATACCCAAATGAATCCATCACTATGTGATATCTCACAGTTAATCTCCTAGATCATGCTGCCTATATAGTGTAATAATTAATAATATGTAATTTATGATGTAACCACTTATCATGCATCACATTATCCCATTCAATTTACATATAAGTTGGCATGGTCACATTTATTCTTAAGTAAACAATTTTTAAGCATTTCCCTTTAAATAGTCACTTACTTGTGGTTACACAATTAATTAAATTCATGAGAAAAAAACACTCAGAAATATAATTTTTTACATTTTATTAAATTTTTTAATTAAAAATGAATCTTGTCACTTGTTTATCCATCCTATATAGGGACATATCACTCAATTTTCCAAAACATGGAAAGCATTTAACATGATACACGTTACAAGGAATGGGTCATGATTATTAACATTAATTTTTACAGCCATATTTCATATTCTATTATAACCATTTATTTAACCTTAACCAAATAATTAGAATATTCATAACATTGAAACTCCATATAAAATTCCAAAAATCATGTTTAAGGGATAGGTTATGGAAACAAATCAATTATCAACTTGGGTAATTCCATGTCTATGATGACCAAACACACATTAGTGTCGGTTCAACGGAACACAAATAAAAACATTTCCACATAATTTTAAATAAAATACATATTTTTCACTTATAATGTTCATTGTTTACAAGAAATTTTAAAATGAAAATGGGGTAAATCATTTCATAACCATAACTAATGTAAGGTATCAGTATACTATTTACCAAATCATGACATCAAGTAATAAAAAAACCAAGGTTACAAGGAATGAATAAAAAAACTTATCATTACCACATTTTTGATTGAATATAGTTATCCTCTATTTGAGGGGTTTTACTATTATATCTTTTCCTTAATGATAATATAATTCCTTTATAATATGTAACGTTTCATTCATGAACAAACTCAGTTTACAAATATGAAACATTAAATCTGAAAATGATGTTACATTAATTAAATTAAAATTATAGTATGTTATGTAAATTAATTAATGCATTTATTAAATTAAATGACAAAGGAATGATACCCTGCCTCAATAGGTAGACCAAAACTAATCCATAACATTGGAACATGACAGTTTTACTGAAAACCATTCCAAACCTCTCTATAATTCCATAAATATACATTCATATATATATATATATATATATATATATATATTCCCAAACCCAATCCATGTATTTCCTTCACCATGATCGAATATGTGGATGGAAGATATATATTATTAGGTATATACATCCTTATTTTTATGATCCCATGTCATGAAAGATGATAAAATCTCAGTAGAAAAAAATGGGAAGTCAAAATCACCCACTGGACCCAAAACAAATTAGGTGAAGCCATGTGTCAAATGATGAACCGTACCTCGAAAGGCAGTGACAATCAAAGTCAAACACATTCTCTTTCCTTCACTGGTGGAAGATGGAATATACATAAATATGTAACGAGAGACCCTTGAAATATCGTAACATTGAAGGAATAAATGAAATTCTCATTATCCTCAAACCTAGGGTTTTTGCCTAATGTGATAGGGCGATAGAGAGGAAAAAAAGTACAATGTGAAGGACGATAAATGGGAAGAAAGATTCAAATTGGAGGATTAGAGAGAAAACCAATGTAAATAGATTGAAATTGATTTGTGAAGGGTGTTCCAAAGAGGAGGGAGTCACACAGCTCAATGAGGAGGCTGGTTGGGGAATGTGTCACGCGATGAGGTGGAGAGGGATAACCATATTTGGTTTATTAAAACATAAATCTAAATAATAATAATAATGAATACAACAAAAAGAAAATAATAATATAATTATTATTATTATTATTATTATTTAAACATATTTTTATTTTAATAATAGTTTTAATATTTTAATTTCTATATTATTAACCCACCCCACAGTTTGGCCCATATGGGTACCCAAACCATGCACCAACCATGTGACATCACCCAATCATAGAAAAAACCTCGCATGGTTTTCCCCCACATGATTATCCTAACAATGTAAGAAATAGTGTGATGATTATTATTGAGGTACTAACTATATGTAACTACCCGTGCCGGCCAAGCACATGGTTTAAACTAACCTTGTACAAATTTTGTGGGAAATTATTCACCACTTTTATAGCTACCCAATATTCCGTTGTGGTCTGCAGAGTTTCATAAAACCATTCACGCTCTCTAAACCAAAAATAGGTGTTCCATCCATTGTGTTATAATAATATAACGGGACATTCAAGAATCTTCTAAAGCATTCTCATAAGTCAAAAGACATTACATTTATGTGTTAAAACTCATGGAATTTACTACTAAATATTAGTCATAAAAATTTTCCATTAATTAATGACAATGTTAAAAACTCGTTTCATTTTCATCTGATTCAAAACACATATACTTACAACCATCCCTCTTTAAACCATATTGTCCCTGAGAAGCCTTTAAGAACTAAAAAACATCACCTGACCTTTAAGGGTTATCAATTGTAATTCTCGTGATGGTGAAGTGTTTTCAAATGCCCATCCACCTCCAAGAAAAATTCAAGAAAATGGAAACTTAGGCCATCAAAACATTGTCCAATAACCCATTCTCCAACCAATGCATTGAGAAACATGGTTCCTGAGATTGTTTATCTGGAAACAAGATCTTGTCCATGAAACGTTAAAACATTCATCCAAAGGTACTTCCCATCATAGGATTCAACCTAAATGAGGGGTAAATCCAAGCCCCAACTTCTACCATCATCAGAATTTTCATAAAAAGGTACACCTATATTTCTTCTTTTAATGCTTATCACATGATTTAATTGTCAGAGAGATAGAAACTAAAGCCTAGGCCATTACATAGACCTCATTAAAAAAGAATATTCGAGCCTCCATCAACAAACTGAAACAAATTGCACATGATTTCTATGAAATATATTTATAAACATTTTAAACCATACTCACCTTAAACATGTTACTGATTCAAAAACACTTCACACTAAATATATTAAAAACAACGAATAAAAAAATGTCGACACACTCTATCCATATTTTCATGAGTCTCTTATCTTATATGACATGAAATTTAACAACATTACTTTAATTCATTTACCTAAGGAATCTCTCACCATACACCAGCACGAACACTGAATATATTTCATAGCTTCAAGTGTCATTAGTTGAATAAAACATCCCATGGCCATTTTCAACAATCATGCCACTAAACAAGCAAGGTGTTTCTTCACATAAATCCAACTGATGTTGTTACCATTTGATTTATTACATTCAATCCCAATGAGTGATCCATGATAACCTTAGATTTGTTAAAATGTAGTCATAGGAACAATCCAAATAACTCCAAACTCTTTAATTACCAAGGATGCATTGAATTGTGTACATAATTTCCACTTTAGATCATTGACTTAGCCTAGAGAGGCATCCACCTCGAAGTCACTTTAGAAGAAATGTCTTGTGTAAAAGATTCTGTTAAGGGAATTCCAACATACGACACAAGGGTCACTCAGAACCACAATTCCTTGATATGAACCATGATTTAGCATGTAATACTGATATATATAACTCAAAAATACTAATGTATATAAATATTTATTGTGATGTAAGACCAATTTTCTGTTTGTGCATTTATGATGACGTCAACATATTTGACATGATAGTATATTAAGAGGAGTACACTAAGATGATTCAAACAATTTCTAGTAAATCCCACCTTATTACTAGAAATAAGTAAAGTCAATACACAACTGACCTGCTTCATGAGGGACTCTTGGATTCACCTAACAACACAACACCACTAAATGATCACAATCCTATTCCAACGGAGCCATTTCACGATCGTTCATGATAACCCGCCAAAGTCTATCTTATACCCCCATTAATTTGAAGTCATTATTAAACCACCAATAACATAAATTTAATTCTTCCAAGAAAGCACTGATATGTTTCCAAACTCACCAGTCCAAAGATACAATAAAAGTGATTAACACTCTTCCAAATTTTCCTTCATAGTTGTGATCCTTCTACTCTAAATGAAACATTCACCGAAACTAAAATGACACTCCCCTCCAAAATAGTTTCCTACTCAATTATCGAAATGAAAAAATATCTACTCATAGTCATTGTATTTCAGAAACACTTTAAACAAACATGTTACATTCTTATGAGCTATAATCATAATGGCAAGAAAATAGGAGTTCCAAACCAATAAGGCCAATGTGTAAAAACACCCACGCCTCTTGGAAGTTCCATAGAGTATTGGAAAAATCATGGTTCTTTAATGCACATGTCATTGTACTATTTAGATGACATATGTAACAACCCAGAAACACAAGGCTCATCAATTTAACATAACTCATTTGGTTCATTACAACATTTTACACTTGACAGAACCATATACATGAGCACATGTGGCCCTAAGAATAAGAAGAAAATCGAGACATACCAAATACTACCCATAGGATTATATCACCAATGAATTCAAGTTTTTGATGACCATAGAAATGATTTAGTCAGGATTCATGTTGTCCCATACTACCAACAACCCAGATGACGACATACTCAATCATGAAAAACAGAGAAAAATAAAGGGTTATGTCACCTATGTACCATTAAACCATGCCAAAGGAAAGTCTAAACAGTTGAAACTGAGCATTAATCGATGATCATATCCATAATAAGGGTCAAATATACCAAAGAAAACCATTAGAAGATGGTTGAAATTGAATATATAATCATCTGATAAGGGATGATGACACCCGAACGATGCCAAATGTCTAAAATCTCATAGGATTTATAATGTAATCATTCTGTATGGGTGATAACTACCATAAGTTAGCACCATAAAATGTAGAAATCATTGACCCTATCACTGGGTAACACTGAATAAATCTCACCAAGATCAATGATTATCAACTAAGTCATTTTTAAAGAAATGAAGACCTATGGAAAAGTCCCATGAATTCATTCGACGGAAAGTCAAGGAGTATGTTCAACCATCCTTAAAAAAGGTTTTAAATAGTAGAATCCTCTGCAAGTGCAATTTTAATACTGTTTACATATAATCAAATTAAAATCTCTAACATTTTAAAATATATAACTAATGCATAAAGGACAATAAGGAATATCAAAACAAACTATTTTTTAAACATTTAAAATTCTCTTAAATCCCATCATAAATTGGGATGTTTATCATTTTAATTAATTTTAACAGATGTATAAACCAACATGGGTACCACATAGCTTACCAAGGTTCATTTAAAAAAACCCTATATAATTTTGTCAACTTTTAATATTTTAAAACCCCATACCAGTTCATCTCATAAGTTACTTGTTCTAAGTGACATAGCTGTTTCCATTTTCACATTTTAGAAGAAAAATTGTTAATTATAGATTAAAACACAAAAAGTCACATTTATTATCATTTTCACAATATAACATGCTCATAAACAACAGTCAAATCATATGAGTGGAATCCTACCAACATATAATGTTCCCATACACTTTAAAATATTGTATTTGTCTCTCTTTAGTCGAATCAAATTCAATGTACCATTTTTAATTAGCATCCTTCACACATTAACAAAAGCCTTCAAACATATATATATATATATATATATTCTAATGATGTTTTGAATATGACGGATACCATTTCCTAGTTATAAGGTTCCCATAATCCATAAAATAGAAATAGACTCATGTTCATTCACAAACCATATATTCCCAACCCAAGACGTAAATTACATATTCTGAACAAAGAGAAGCATGTCACTATAAGAAGTTAACATAGAGAAACATGTAGTAATCATAGAAGAAAGGCGTTATAAAATGGAAAGGTCTTATAATAATTTAGGAAACATGGATTAAAAATAGATAAGATTTATAAAATCATGCATTACATAGAAATCAAGGATCGTAGGACAAAATAGTGGGAATCCTTCAAAATGAAACCACATGTGATGTCATATGCATGATATATTAATTTATATGTGCATAATATGATGTGTTCAATGATTTATATCTTTTATACCAGGACAAGGGATAAATAATATAATTTCAAAAATAAATAAGAAGTAGATTCCACACTAGCACCTTATGGTGAAATCATATCTATTGTAACATCAAATAAAACAAACAAAAATTCCCACCCATGTACACTGATTCATTTCCCATACATGGGGTGATTAGTCACAAGAATGACTATGAAAAAAGATCATACATATTCGCGATATCCTATATACCAAAACCAAATAGTAAGATCAATGAAAATAAATTACCTATAATACCACTCATTAACATCCTGACGTAGCTTACCATCAAAATGGTAGCAAGACCGATCAGTCACATTGCATCAGGAGTGTGTCCCTGTATTCTTCAGGCTACTTATTAGAAGGGAGGGTATCACGAGGTGATAGTGGTGATACTATAAAGTACTATTTAAGATGAAGATCATAATTATTAGATAGGAAAAAACATATTGTAGAGGAATTAGTAAATAAATGAAAGTCAATAGTGGAAGACAAATAATAATAATTTGATAAAACTAACCAAATACAATGAAAATTTTATATACACATATTGTGATGATACTTAATCATAAAAAAGAAACATACTTTCATGATCCACCTTCACCCAGATGAGAGAAGGGACAACATATTGATAGACCCTTCCTTCATCTAGTTGAAGGGGAGATAAAGACCCCTAAAACCCGCCTTCAATAGGTCCCAAAGTGGCGACTAGCACCTAGGGTATATAATCACACAAGAAATGGAAGGAATTACCTTTTTTATTTAGTATAATCGGGAGACAATATGGTACATCCCTAATCAACAACAAAACTCAATGTAAATGTAAGGAAAAAACAAACCATTCCCATATGCATGTTCCAAAAGTATATGCTACAAATGTATAAGAAAACTCCAAGGAAAGAACTAATGAAAATAAAAACAACAACATCAACCATCCCAACATCCGAAATAGTAAGGTATCACACAATTCCTGATGTCCTCTTGGAAACCTGAAACATGTTTATATACGTATGGTGAGTATACACGTATACTCAGAAGGTAGAAAAAGGCTCTCATGAACAAGTGGGGAGGCATTCTAATGACCTGTTAGAAAATGAGATAACTGGAGCACCTAGTAGGGAAAATATCCACCCAAAACTTACCAAGGAACACTCCCCAAATAATTCATGTCATGTAAAGTAATAGTAATAGTGCATCGATATTTGGGTACCCCACACCACATTCCCACTGTTTATTGAGGACATCCTACGCGTTAAATCTCTCATGCCATCCTCAATGCAATCCCACTTCCATCCCCCACCCGCACACACATGGGCTAACATAATCACACAACATTCCCACACACAAATGGGCAATCACTACCACACATCCCGTACACAACTTGGTCCGATCAGCTACTGCGATGCACGAAGACACCTATGCCTCTTCCCAAAGACACTTTGGAAACAACCTATTGGCACACTCCTGGTCCAACCACCACCATGTACACTGCCTGAAGAATCTTGGGCTATAATGAACCTCATGCCATCAAATCCTTCCCAAATTGTCTTGGGAAATTCCGGAAAGGGAGTAGAAAAGGAGAAAATCACCAGCCACTAATAAGAGTGTTGAGAAAAACACCCTCCCCCATGAAATGATGGTGTTCGGCATGAAGTTCATAACATGGTTGGGGCGTAAATAAGAAACATAAGAACTAAAATTATATATATAGGTAATAAGCACTCATCCCAGCCTAGGGTTTCCAAAACTAGCCCATATACTAGCACCCTCGTTACTATTCATTCATAAGAATCATAGAAGCCACAACCCTGTCATAAGTCATTCCTAGAAAACAATTCCGCAATGAACCAATTCATGATTTCATATTCAAGCAATTCCATTTATGAAAATTTTTTACTACTGGGAAACTAACAGGTGTAACCACAATCCATGGAATGGAGAACAGCAAAACCGAAAATTATGCTTTCACACCAGGTTCTCTTGTAAAGTCACTACCAAAAAAGGGATATGTGATATCCCTCGAAGTATTGGAACCAAAACAAATCCAACACATAGCCCCGCACAGCCTCAGATCCGAAAGCTAACAACTGCACCACAATAGAGGATCACATCCCCATCCACGTCACTTCCTAAGCATCAACCATCAACATCACCAGAACAGATCTATTCAGTTTTCTAATTTTAATATTCTATTCATTCAGTTCTGTCTTTCCGTTTGGTTAATCGGGGTGATCACACAATGATTATTAATCACTGGGAATCCATTTAATTAACAGAGTATAGGTGATTATCCTATTTCTATGTTACACCCATTCAATCACATAAATAACTAGAAAAATAGTTGTTCATCAGTACACAAGAAAAGACCACCAACGACCATGATTTTTAGTGGGCATAAGCCCGTAAAATTCAAAAAACATAATCAAGGATAAGGATTACATCAGAAACATTGAGCACACACCCTTTATTATTTAAAATTCCATTTATTATCTTCATTAAGGGTTTTTTTCATCCATCCCCGTAAAAACAATAGCATACACACCCCAAATGATACACAATAAGGGAAATAAAGGAAACCCCCTACATGAATAATCAAAGATCGACGTTTTTCTCCTTGTTCCATCATCTAGGAATGCACAACTTATAGGAATGGAATATGGATGATTCTAAGAATGAGCTAGAAAGGATCCAGCAAGAAACACCACTTTCCTTGGGAAGGGGGGCTCCAAATGCACCAAGATGAAGAAAGAAAAGATACCAAGTAGGAAGAACGAATTCCCATGCAATAAAAATGAGAGATCATTGTGTTACGTGATATTAAGATCTTTAGTGGGTTTAATGGTGGATCGTGGTTTCACCTCATGGTTAGACGGTTACAAATGATAGAATTAATTGGTTATTTAATAATTCACATCGGAGGGGTGGCCACAATATTTGTGCATTAAATGATTTCATTCCAGAGAGGAAATGGGTACATTTAAGGGTCTCCCCACTATTAGGGGATTTAAAACATTTTTTTTGGTGATAAAACGGCTCCAAACCACATTAAAAAGGTTAAAAGAATTTAATGTATCATTATAGGAAAAACTAGGGAAGGAAAATCCCAACACCCCTCTGTGGCTGATGGGTGAGGCTGATTGTTGAAACTGATCGGTGGAGCTGATCAGGTAAAGCTGATCCCATGAAGCTGATTGGGAGAAGCTGATCCTATAATGATGATCATGTGAAGTTGTTCCTATGAATATGATCAGTGAAACCGATATATGAAATAGATTTGGTGAAATTGATCTGTGAAACCGATTTGGTGAAACTGATCTGTGAAACCAATTTGGTGAAACTGATATGTGCAACCGATTTGGAGAAACCGATATGTGAAACCAATTTGGTGAAACCGATCTATGAAACCGAATTGTTGAAACCAATCTGTGAAACCGATTTCTTAATCCAATATGTGAAACTGATCTGTGTACCGATTTTGTGAAACCGATTTGTAAAATTGATTCGGTGACACCGATTTGTGAAACCAATTGGGTGAAACTAATATTTAAAAACAATATGGTGAAACCAATCTGTGAAAATAATTCGGTGAAACCGATCTGTGAAACCGATTTGGTGAAACCGATCTTAGAAAACGATTTGGTGAAGATGATCAGTGGAGCTGATCAATGCAGCTGATCTGTGGCATTGATCAGTGGAGTTGATCTGTGGAGATGATTGGTGGGACTGATAGATGAGTCTAGGACACCCCAGCACCTATAATTCGGGCAATGTAATTGACCTGGAGTGTCTAGGCCATTACATCAGATACCTCTCAATATTATTCCCGCCCTTGAGAATAAAAGAGTAACCCAAACAACCCCTCCAGAAGATAACTCTCAGGGACAAACCACCCCAACAGCAATACAAATCCCATGGATCTCATTGTAATAACACACATATCGGGGATTTATTTCCTCCACATCAATATACAATTCTATTTGGGTGGCACTGACTCGACCACATGGGTTTAATCACATCCACCTTAATGTGTCTTGATTAGGGATCAGGACCTCCCTTCCCTAGATATCAGGAATTTTTATAACTATTCATAAGGTAATGAAACAAAACATCTCATAAACCAATATGGTCAGTATTACATCATAGCATGTCACAAAAACAAGAAAACAAGGATAGATAAGAACTGCGACTCAAAAATGATATGGGCACTGGGCGCGCACTTGAGATTCTCAATCACATGTACTCTCCTTAAGGACACCGTGCCTCCACAACACATGAACCAATGGTATGGTTAATCTATGAATCATTTTCTCCTTTTGATCCTCGATCCTCACTGGTTGATCTACGAATGTAGCGGCATTGCCAATATCCAATTCTCCCCAGTCAATGACATGGGAATCATCATCTAGATATCGACATAGATGGGAGGTGGGGAAAACATCATATATCCTTTCCAACTGATGTGGAAATTCCATCTTATATTCCACCTCATCGACTCACCCCAACACTTTAAAGGGCCTGATGAACATAAGAGATAGATTGCACCCCTTTCTGAACCTTCTCTTGCCAGTGTCGAGGGTAAACCTATAAGAACACATGGTCTCCAACCTCGAACTCCAAGGGCCTCCTCCTACAATCGACATATGGGTTCTTCCAATCTTCGGCTGCCTTCATCCTCTCACGCATAAGATGAACTTTCTCCATTGTGCTCTGCACCAGCTCTGGGACATGAACAACTACCTCAACAAACTCGGTCTGGCACATGGGCAAACGACACATCCTCCAGTACAAGGATTCGAATGGTGCCATGCCAATAGTAGAGTAATAGCTGTTATTTTAGGCAAAATATACTAAGGGAAAATTCTGTTCCCATAATCCCCAAAAGTCTAAAACACATGCTCATAGAATATACCCAATGTTTGGATGGCCCACTCGGTATGCCCATCTGTTTGGGGGTGGAAAGTAGTGCTAAGACGTAGCTGGCTGCCAAAATCATGTTGCAATCCCCTCCAAACTCATGATGTAAACCGTGCATCCCTATTTGAGACAATTGACCTTAGAACTTAGTGAAACCACACCAACTAATACATGTATCTCCCTACTATATCACCCACTTCACTCTAGTCCTTGCTCACTAAAAAGTGAGCAGATTTTGTCATCTGGTCTACCACTACCCAGATAGAATCCCAGCCTCCTTGAACACTGGGTAGTCCTGTGACGAAATCCATTGATATTTCATACCACAACCACTCGGGGATATCTAAAGGATTAAACAAACCTATTGCGAAATGGAATTCGAAATTCACTAGCTGAAACAGCAAGAACCTTGCCACGAACTCAACCACTGCCCATTTCAACCCGGACAACCAAAACGGTTCCCTTAGGCCTCAGTACATCTTGGAAACTCCAGGGTGTACTGCTATGAGTGTGTTATGGAACTCATGGAGAAATACCTCACACATCATCTCTTGTAACACCAACATCACTCAGAAAATCATCTGATTTTGACCATCCTCCAACCACCCTTCTGGAGCATTGCATTAGTCAACACGATTGCACATCACATCACTCTCTTTGTCTCCCCACTGAGACTCATCCACTTTCCGTAGTATAAAGGACTGCACTTTCATATAAAAAAATCATCCTCTACCACCATACTCCCTTAGATCCAGGTGTATGGATGCCAACTCCTCCATTGAATTCCAGGAATTCACAGATTCATGAACAACATCCCTCCATGACTTCCAGTAGAAGGCATAAACCACAACATTCCACTTACCTTCACTGTAAGAGATCCTGAGGTTGTAATTTTGGAGAAACTCTACCCACCTTCATTGTTGCATGTTTAGGACCCGCTAGGTAAAGATATGCCTCAAAGTCCTGTGATATGTGAATACCACAAAGTGCTCGTCGTTGAGGTAATGTTCCGACAACTTAAATTTGAACAATACTACTGCACACTTTATGTCATGGTTGGAATAGTTATTCTCATGAGGATGTAATTGGATAGACCAATAATATATCACTCCCAATTACTACATAATCACACACCATATGCTAAGTCCAGAGTTATCAAAAAACCCATCAAACAATAGCCCTTCCTCTGGAAACCTCAAAACTGGGGAAATAACCAACATCACTTTTAGATAAATGAAGGCATCCTGGAACTACTCACTCCACAAGAAAGCGTGGTTCATTCTGGTTAATGCTATCAAGGGAGATGTAAATCAACAAATGTTGGGTACAATCCTCCAATAATAGCCTTCCAGACCTAGAAAACTATGATCCTATGCCATATTCATGGGTTCTTCCAAAGAAACAACCTATTTCACCTTTGATGGATGAAATAAATCCGCTTTTTGAGAAACCACATGTATACTGAAATGCACTTATCGTTTCAGGAACATAAACTTGGACAATTTCCCATAGAACTGGTGATCTTGAAGGATTTCCAAGACCATTCAGAGGTGCTTAGTATGTCCCTCGTCTGATCTTGAGTAGATCAAAATGTCATTGATGAACACAATGACGAAATTGTCCAAAAACTCGTGGAAGTATATGTTTATGAGGCCCATGAACACATCAGGTGCATTTGTAACATCGTACGACAAGACTATGAACTCAAAGTTCCCATAACTACACCTGAAAGCAGTCTTTGGAATATCAACATCCTTCACCCTTACATGGTGGTACCCAGACCCTATATCGATCATAGAGATCTAAACGGTTCCCCTCAGCTGGTCAAAGATATATTCTATCCTCGGAAGAGGGTAACAGTTCTTGACCATTACATTATTTAGTCTCAGGTAGTCTATGCGCAGCCTGAGACAACCATATTCATTCTTTGAAAACAAGTCCGTAGCACCCCATGGAGACACGCTAGGTCAGACAAAATCCTTCTTCATTAGATCTTCATTCTCCATTTGTAACAACCACAGCTCATAAGGCGCCATCCGATAAGGATACATAGAAATCAGATTGGCACCAAGTTGTAAGTATATCCCAAACCCAACGTCTAATCGATGTGGTATAGTCTCAACCTCCTTGGAAAAAATGTCTACGAATTATCTAAGAACCCTATGAACGTCCATCATCACAGCATCCAATAATTTTTTTGAATGCTCGGCCAACGTAGAATGAAGAGGCTCCAGACTCCATCTCCCCACATGACAACTTCGCTCTCCATCAAAATCCACACACTGGCCATCCCCATCAGAGAACATGGCTCTTCTCTGGAAGCAATCGATAACAGCATGCACAAAAATAGCTGGTCAATGCCTAGGATGATATCATGTGTCTTCATTTGTTTCAGAAAAAATTTCCCATAAAACTGATGTGTCCCCAACATCAATATACATCCTCGAAAAACATCAAACGAACTGCTATGACCCCCAACTACCGTACTCATCACCAGGGGACTGGTGAGTCTCACTATGACTAGGCTCAGGGCATGGTCTAGACCAGGTGGATCAAAGGAGTGTGATGCTCTTGAATCAAATAAGGGGAAATAAGGAGAGCTAAACAAGCCGATCGTACCTGTAATGACTTCTGGCCCTACTGAAACTGCTTCCTCTATGGCTCGCAACTGCCCACACTCAGCTCCTCTGCCTATCAGTTGTCAGCCGCCTCCCCAACCACGCCCTAGTCGATGTCCGTGAGGTGCACCATGGGTTCAACCTCCTCCTGCAATGTCAACTCTCGATAGAGCAAGGGATCATTGCCCCTAATACCGCTGCAGAAAGGGTATGGCTGGAAACTTCTACTGTTGAGGTGGGTGATGAACCTTCCCACCCCCACTGTATTATACTTTTTCCGAGCACTAATTCTGAAGGTACCCATGACTTCCACAAATGAATCACCTTGGTCCTAGGCTCACGAGGAAAGGGAGAGGATAGGGAGATCGAAACATGAACTATAGGGGCATGCTTCCCACTAGTCGAAACCTATTAGTCCCTAATGCTCGAGGTCTACTGCTAACGGTCTCCCCCTTTGCTAAAATCCACTAGCTCCCCCGTTGTGACGAACCTACCAGTGAGTGGTTCATTTTTACCACTTCAGCCTTCTTATGGACCACCATGTATGTCGGATGGGTGAAGGGAGTAATAGCATACTGAATAGAAGGCTGTAATGAATCCTCTAAACATATCTTCCAAGACATCTAATTTGGAAAAAGGTACAAATAAATATTAATTATATCCTTGAATGTGATCCACAACTCCCTCATTTATATGCTCTCGTACTGGAGGGAGAGTACCTACTACCTCTTCTCCACCTTCATCCTAGAAGAGAGGAATTCCGCCCGAAATTCCCTCATGAAGTTTGTCCATCAAAATTCAGCCTCCCTATTCTTGCCAAGATATAGAGTCCACCGTTGAAATGCTACTCCCCGCATATGTCTTACAACCAAAAGAACCCAGTTCTCCATCGTATCCTGGATGAAGCTGAAAGCTATCACCACCTCCTCTAGCTAGCTCTCTGTCTCTATGTCTGAGGCACTACCCTCGTATTTCCCAAGGATATATCGTCTAAAGGCACAAATCATCCTTTTCCACTGACCATCCTCCTCATCTCGGTCAGCCCTCTTCGGGTTATCCACGTCAACCTCATTGGACCCGATCACCCGCACTAGTCATTGTCTTCATCCAGGAGCCATTGCTGTATGGTAAACAAGGAATGCCTAAGCCCAAATACTGTAGAATATTGCTTTTAAATTTTTCTTAGACATTTTATTCATTTTAAATCCCCAAAATACCCAAGACACCCATGAAAACAAGTCATTATGAAGAATATACCTTTCCTAGGGTCTCTACCCTACAATTGGTGTAACATCACTTGGTCGTTCGGTAGGCCCAGAGTCCTTGCATCAGATCACAGGGTGCGCTAATATCTTGTGTCCTAGCTGGTATTCCATAGCCTATTTCACACACAATGACTGCCTTTTACTATTTCCCTACCATCTGATGAAATCCCCCCTGTTCCTAACCTCGAGCTTCATCCTATCTCTCTACATGGCTCTGATACCATTCTGTCACGACCCGCCTTCACCACGATGAGATAATGGACATCAGATTTCCCGACCCTTCCCTATTAGAGTTGAAGGAGAGATAATGATCCCCGAAACCCGCTTTAGTAGGTCCCGGAGTGGCAGATATTACCAAGGGTGTAAAATCCCACACAAAATGGAATTCATTACCCTTATTATTTAGTAGAATCAGGAGATAAAATGGTACATCCCAAATCGACAACAAATTTGTAACTAAAATTAAGTCAAAAACAAACCATTCACATATTCATGTCCAAAATGTATTCTCTACAAGGTTATAAGAAAACTCCATTGAAAGTACCAAATAATAGAAAAACAACAACAACAAATGTCCCAACGTCCATGCTAGTATGGTCTCGCACGATCCCTGATGTCCTCCTAGAAACCTGAAAGCTATTTATATATGTTGGGTGTGTATAAAAGTATACTCAGTAGGTAAAACCAATGGATCTTGTACAAAAGTGGGGAGGCATTCTAATGCCCCATGAGAAAAGGACATAAATAGAGAAACTAGTGAGGAAACTTTCTTCCCAAACCACTCCAAGTCACAACCCCAAATAACACAACTCAAGTAATGTAATAGTAATAGCACATCAATATTTGGGTACCCCTCACCACATTCCCACAGGTTATTAAGGATATTCTACGCGTCAAACCGCTCCCGCTATCCTCATCGTAGTACACCTTCCATCCCCCTCCCACACACACCTGGGCAACCAAAATCACACATCCCACCTGCAAACACAGGGGAAATAGCTACCACACATCCTGCACACACCTAGGTCCGAAAAACTACTACCATGCCCGAAGACACATGGGCCTCATTTCGAAGACAGTTGGGAAACATCCTGCCTGAACACACCTGGGCCAACCACCACCATGTACCCATACCAGAGAATCTAGTGCAATAATGGTCCTCAGTCCTTCACAGCATTCTCAAAGAGTCTTGGATTATTTTGGAATGGGAGAAAAAAAGGAGATAATAACCAGCCACTCATAAGAGTGTTGGGTAAAACACCCTCCCCCACGAAATGTTGGTGTTTGGCATGACATGCTTAATATGGTTTGGGTGAGAATAAGAATTATAAGAACTAAAATTATATATATTGGTTACACACACTCATCCCCACCCAGGGTTTCCAAAACCATCCAATATACAAGCACCCTCATTACTATTCATTCATATGAAGCATAACAGCCACAACTGTGTCATAAAACATTCTGAGAAAACAATTCCCCATTGAACCCATTCATGTTTTCATATTCAAGTAACTCCATTTATGTAAATTCTGCACTACTGGGCAAATAACAGTCATAACCACAAGACAAGGAACGAAAAATAGCTAAACTACAAATTAAGCATTCGCACCTAGTTCTCTTGTAAATTAACAACAACAAAAGGGATCAGTGAGATCCCTTGAGGTATTGGAACCAAACCTAGCCCCACCACACATCCCCACATGGCTATAGATCAAAAATAAAACAACTAAACCACAATAGAGGATCCCATCCCCATCCACATCGCTTCCCAAGCATCAACTGTCATCATCACCAAAACAAATCTAGGGTGATTTTAAATTTGAATATGCCATTCATTCAGTTCCTTCATTCTATTTGGTTAAATGGGGTGATCAGACAAGGATTATTATTCAATGGGAATCAATTTAATCAACCTAGGTTTCTTGATTAACGAGTTTCCATGTTACACCCATTCAATCACATAAATATCTAGAAAAACAGAGGTTCATTAGTGCACAAGAAATGACCACCAACGACCATGATTTTCCGTGTGCATAAGCCAGTAAAATTCACATCACATAATCATGGATAAATAGTACAAGATGAAACATCAAGAACACCCCCTTAATTATTTAAAATACTTGTTATTATCTTTATTAATGTTTGGATTCATCTATCCCCATAGAAACAATAGCATACCCACCCCGCATGATACACAATAAAGAGAGACGAAGGAAAAAAGACTACATGAATGATCAACGATCTAAATTTTTCTCATACTTCCAATAACTAGGGATGTACACAATGAAGGGGAGGAACATATAAGACTCTAATAATGAGCAGGAAAGGCTCCAGCAAAGGCGCACCACTCTCCTCGTGAAGGGGGGATCCAAAAGCACTAAGAAGAAGAATGAAAAGAGACCAACTAAGAAGAAAGAAATCATGTGCGATAAAAATGTGATATCATAAAGTTACATGACAAGAGGATCTTGAGAGGGATTAATGGTGGATCATGGTTTCACCTCACGGTTAGACGGTTACACATGATGGAATTAATTGTTTATTTAACAATTCACATCATAGGGGTGGCCAAAACAGTTGTGCGTTAAAGGTTTTAATTTAAGAGAGGAAAAAGAGTCATTTAAGGGTCTCCCCACTAATAGGGCATTTAAAATGTTGTTTATGGTGATAAAAATGGCTTTGAACCACATTAAACATGTTAAAAGTCATAAAAGTAGCGTTACGAGAAAAACTGGGGTAGGAAAATCTCCACACCCCTCTATGGATGATGGGTGAGACTGATAGTTGAAACCAATCGGTGGAGCAGATCAGGTGAAGTTGATCCTATGAAGATGATTGGGAGAAGCTTCTACTATAATGATAATCCTCTGAAGCATATCCTGTGAAGCAGATCCTGTGAAGCTAATCAGTGAACCCGATCTATGAAACCGATTTGGGGAAACCGATATGTGAAATCGATTTGGTGAAACTGATCTGTGAAACCGATTTGGTGAAACTGATCTATGAAACTAACTTGGTGAAACCAATCTATGAATCCCAATTGGTGAAAATGATCTCTGGAACTGATTTGGTGAAACCGATCTGTGAATCTGATTTGATGAAACTAATATTTGAATCCTATTTGGTGAAACTGATATGTGAAACCAATTTTGTGAAACTGATTTGGTGAAACCAATATGTGAAACCGATTTGGTGAAACCGATATGTGGAACCATTTGGTGAAACCAATTTGTGAAACTGATATGGTGAATATAATCTGTGAAACAGATTTTCTGAAATAGATTTGTGAAATCGATTTGCTGAAACTGATATGTGAAACTGATTTGGTGAAACCGATCTCTGAAACTGATTTGGGGAAACTGATCTGTGGAACTTATTAGTGGAGCTGATTAGTGAAGGTGATATGTGGAGATGATCAGTGAAGCTGATTAGTGGTGCTGATCTTTGAAGTTAATCAGTGAAGCTGATCAGTGAAGTTGATGAGTGGAGTTGATCAGTGAAGTTTATCAGTAGAGCTGATCAGTAAAGCTGATCAGTGGAGATGATCAGTGAAGCAGATCTATGTAGCTGATCAGTGAAGCTGATTTGTGAATATTATCATTGAAGATGATCAATGGAGATGATATGTGGAACTTATGAGTGGGACTAATCTATGAGTCTAGGACACCCCCAGAACATAGAATTTTGTCAATGTAATTGAGCAGGAGGGTCTAGGAAATTACACATACAATATGCATTATAATATACAAAAATTCATGATTCATCTAAAGAGTGGAACTAAAAATAATAATGGAAATTTCTATGAGGAACCTGATCTTAGGCTCAATCCTTTTCACATAACTATTGAGGTAAACGAATAATTCAATATGCAATAAACCAAGGTTCATAGTTGTATGAACAATAGATTCAACTTTGGTACCCTAGTACAATTGAGGCACGAGATAGGTGTAAGATATAAATCACAGTTGGTTGGAACCCATGGTTTCTATACAAATCTATGGAGTGAAATATAAATGGAAATATGTTATGGTATAGTGAATGTAATACAATAATGAATATTCAAATAACATCACAATCATGTTCTTAAAGGACACCTAGTGGGTCTACCTACTTAATCCCAAGGCAGATAATCCTGATAGTGTCATAATATATATATACACATAGTATCATAATATATATATATATATATATACATAAAGATATATGTTTTTGAAGTATTGAGATATAACAATTTCCAGGCAATTCAAGGGGAAGCTCTAACAGTCATGCCACTATCTCAATCCCAAGTGTTCTCATATCCTCTTTGCATACACATACTGGTAGGACCGAAATGTACCAACTATCATCCACCCCCATGGAGCTCTCATGGTCTATCCCTTCTCATATCCTCTTTGCATACACATCTTAAGTATTTATTTTAAAAAAAATTCACAATTTCATAGTTACAAAAGTAACACAGTTCATGAGAAACCCCCCTATTTCATGCCATTTTCCACATTCTATTCCACTAATTTCATTTTAAAGTAAATAATGATATCTAGGGAGAAATACTATTTATGTCTATATCACTCAATTTTCCTAGACCTGGAAAATAGTTTTACATGACAAATGTTCCAATGAAGGTATCATGTTCATTACCCTTAATCGATGATACCATCTTACATAATTCATTATAACCATTTTGTTTGACTTAATCAAATCATTCATCCATTAATCACATGAAAACTCCATACACAATCCCAACAGTCATGTTCATGAAATGGGATAAAAAAACATTTCAATTAACCACTTGGGTAACTCTAGGTCTAAGAGGACCAAACACTAATGGTTTGCCTTGGGTTTATTTATACACACTTGAGAGACAGGGTCCACATAATTTAAAATAAATTCCAATATATTCACATATAAGGTCAATTGATTACATGAACATTTATAACGAAAAAGGCGAAACTCATTTCAAACCTTCAATGTTGTCCATCTCTCAAAATGATATTCACCAAATCATAAAATCAAGGATTAAAAGGAATCCCATGTGAATAAGGCTATCAAGAAAAATAATTCTAATCACTAGTTTTTATCCTGATGATATCACACCTCTATTGGATGGGTTTTATTATTAAATAATAATTTTTTTGATAAAACAATTCCATTATCACAATTAACAATTAATTTCTGAACATACTCAATTGACATCTAATAATCATTATGTATATGAATCATACCTCATTAAATAAAAACTAAGGATGGCATGGTAAGTAAATTAATTAATAAATTCATAAAATTAATTGAAAATGAAAAAGACACACATATTAAGAAGTAGAACAAATCCAAGCCAATAAAATTTGAAGTTGCATGTTTAATCTATAACCACTTGAAACAGCTCCACACTTTCATGCACATACATTCATATATATATATATATATATATTTATATATATCTATGTGTGTGTCCTTTATCTTAATGAACATATTCCCCTAACAAAAAATTAATATTTACATTGAATATATATATATACCTTGTTATATGATCTCAAGTCTTCAAATATGATAATAACTAAATAAAAAGATTTTATGGGCTTCAAATCAGCCTAAGGAGACAAAATAAATTTGATGAAATTGAGAAGAGGATAAACACCCATACCTAATATGGTGGTGATTAGAAAAATAAAACTAATATTAATTCTCTTCATTGGTGGATGTTGGGATCTTAATGGAGGTGTTCTAAGAAACCCTTCACATACCCTAATATCAAGAAAAACCTGAATATTAGGTAATCCTCATTCCTAGGGTTTCAGACGAATGAGATAGGGCGATGGGGAGGAAAATATCGACCATAGAGAGGGAGGAGAAGTGTTGAGAAGTAAGTACCATAATGTATAAGAGAGAATGGTAAATGAAATCAGTTGAAATAAATTTGTGAAAAAGGTGTGAGAGATTAGGGTGCCACACAGATCATCTAGGATCACAGTCAATGACTTCATTATGTGACATCCCCCGACCAAAGAAAACACCTCACACGATTTGTTTTACAATCATATAATAAATGTATGAAATCCATGCGATTCATAGTGTTGAGGTACTGCCTATGTGGAACTACCCATACGGGCTAGGCACATGATTTCAATTAACTTTCCACTGCTCGTGTGGACACTTCTGCTCCACTATTAAAGCTACATATTTTTTCACTTTGGGAAGCATAGTTTTAAACAAACAATGAGCCCCCTCTAAACCTTGTATAACATTATTTCTGACCCCAATTCTCTTACAAACCTAAAAACACATCCAATAATGTTTCCAGTCCTTCTTCTATGTCAAAAATCATCACATTGAATCATTCTGCCTCTCATAATTTATTTCTAAAGCTTTGTTTTTAAAATGGTCCATCCAATGAATGGAAATGATCAATTTCATTTGTATTATCGTTATACTCAAAACACACATTGTTTTATTATCACCTTAAAAAATATTTTAATGTTTATTATCCTAATGATTAGAAAATAATAATCAATGAATATTAGATAATATATCTTTCTATCAATTTAATTTGGCATGGTAGGTCCAAATATATTAATTAGAACTTCTACAATAATGGATCCTTAGATTAATTTTTTCTCTTATATGCATTCTATGTAATCTTCCACTATTGGTAGGAATCATACATGAATGATTAATCTCTTGGTAGATTTTGAGAAATAATGAGGTCTATCACAATTAACCTAATATTCTATATATTTTTGGATAAAATGACCATGACTTTTTTACCATAATTTATTTAATAAAATCTTCAATTAAAATAAAATATATTATTCTCCACTAATTAGGCATATATCTCCCTTTTTTAAATCCGTTTGATTAAAAAAATCACCCTTATTTACATTGATTAAACAAATATTCATATTAAATCTTATTTTATGCCCTAAGTCAAAAATTTGATATACATAACAAAACATCAAACTGAGACCTTCCACAATCAAGGAATATTTAAATATTTTATGTTGTGCTCCGAATTTGGAATTTATATGTATTGTAATCTTTATGAGTCTATCATTATGAATTTGAATGAACTATATTTTTCAATCATTATGCATTTGTCTTCAATATAATTCCCATTCATAAGGGAGGTGCATCCACAATCAACAATTGAATTCCCTATATAATCAAATTCGTTTTGGGAAATCTCTATGAAATATTCCCATTCAACTATTACATTCATGATATATGCATTTGGTTTCAAAATATGTTTTCTATGATATTCTTAGTAATATCCAGATTAAGATATTTCAATGTTATAATATAGAGTCTATGAATGATTATACATTCATATAACATGTGTAAAATCCTAGATATTCAATATATTACCACATTTTGGTTTATTCTTCACATTTCACTTACCTATTAATGAGAAATTTCAGGCTATATTTTCAAGTCATCCACACCAAAAATATATACATTAAAACATTATAGTTGATGTTGAACACCCCCAGATACCTTTTTATCTCTTCTGACCTTTACTTCAATTTCCTATGGAACAAACACTGGGGGATGACCCACATTCCCATTACTGTAACACCAGATTCGAGGTTCTCTCTTTTGAGTCATACTTGTAGAAATGATTGTTCTTTTATTTCTCGAAAAAATACATGTTTTTACAAAATAATTCTTTTTCCACATAGTTAATTCATGATGAAATTATGTAAAAATTTATTCTTTCTATAAATAATGAATCCATGAATGTATCACTCTGAGATTTTATCTTATATTTCATTTGAAATAAATTTAACTTCTTCAACAGCTTGTGATACATGAAACCCTGAATATACATTGAACATAATATAATATATTGTTTTAACCTATCCGTAAAATTTGAAAAATTAATAGAAAAAACATTTTAATTTTTTAAAAGAATTCGATGAATCAAATATATTTATTCATAATTACATAATTTTTAGAATATTTATTATATGATTATCAATTACATTTTTCTCAAAAATATTTGTCATTTATTATTGAGATAATTTAATATAATTAATTTATACCACTTTTAAAAATTTTATTTCATAAAAGAAAAATATTTTTTATATATTTTATTTACAAATTATATTATTGAAATTTTTATTTAAATTTTTTAGGAATTTTATATTTGAAATAAAATATTAAAAGAATTATACATATTTTTTTTATTCATGAATTTAGAATGATATATTTTGTTTCAAATGAAATTTATTGTTAATTTAGTTATTTAATATTATTAAAATTCTAATTAGGTTCCTTTAAATATATTTTTCGGTCAAATTAGTTATGTAATCATTTTTTATACTAAAATTTTTTTTTTATAAAAAAATGATTTTCATTGTGTTCGTTTATTTATAAATTTAATAAATTAGTTCAAATAAAAAAAATAATTTCTATTAAATAAATATATAACATTATGAAGTTTTAAAATGGTATGTATTTATATATTCTATTTTATCATTTTGAATAGTCATTATAGTATGTTGTTTTCTCCATTGTAAGACTTAAACTATAAAATATGTAATAAAAAATTCTGATAAGTATTTTAAATTCCTAAAAAACATTCCTTTATATTATTTAGTGAGTTTAGTTAAACTATTTAAATATAATACTCAAATATAAGAAAATATATTTCTATTTATCTATTATTATGAACATCTTAATAATTTAAAAAAATACTTAGTATAAAGTCTCAAAATTGTGACTTTAATATTTCTAAATTTTTATATATTGTTAAAAAGGGTTTATGTTTCATTATTAATTATTATTTTAATGATATGATTTTTTTATTTTATTTATTCATATGTATCTTTTTTGTTATTTTAATTGATATGTGTGAAATATTTTTATTTGAATTTATTTTATTTTGTTATTTTAAAATTCAAAATAAATGTATAAGTCCAAAAATTTCATTAATGATATTTTATAAAAATTAATATTTAATTATATTATTAAATATTTATAATAAACCCTTTATTAAAAAAATGTGTTTAAAATTTCAACAAAGTTCTATTTTTGAGTTAAATTTCCTTTAATAGTAACATTTATAACATTAAAATTATAGAAACCCGTTGCAGTAATTGTAAAAATATTTAATGGAGTGTTAAAAGTATGATATAAGTATAGAAACATAACAAAAACAGTTTATAAATTTATTATTCGAGATTATTATGACTCATAGTAAACTTATATTTTTATTATATCACTTGGGATGCATTATCAAAGAATATTTATTTATATTAATTTAATACATTAGATATTTCCAATAGGCCCCTCCCCTCACACCTAAAAAGGAATCTATACTTTTATTTTAATCATAATATTTTATTATTATTTTTCACCCACCAAAATAATATCCTTATATCTTCATTAAATGCATCCATGATATTATGGTATTTCAAAAAGATCATAATCTCAAGGCTTAAGGTGTAATAAATATCAGTTTCTCAATGAAGTTAAATAACTCTAAACTGATTGTTTTTTATTTCATTTATTATTCCACCAAATCTAAATATATGTAATTAGGTATAAAATTATTAACTCATTATATTATTTATAATTAAATATTTTTTATAATAGAACTACTATTATTCACCTTTTTTCATCCATTCAAATGTAATAACTTTGTCTTTGTGTATGTGTTGACTACCACCTCCGTGAAGTAGTGTGATATGTTACTAACTCATTATATAGATGTATGGTAATAAATAAATAATTAAAAAATATATATAAGAAATAAATGGTATAAAAATCATCATAGTAATTTGTATTGTTATTTACCATTATTTCATTCCATCCAAAAAAAATTAAAAAAAATTTCATGTGTATTTATTCCATGTGGTCTTAAGGAATGATGTTATTAATTATAATATATATACTTATTATTTAATAATATATATATATATATACAATTAATATATATTTTAATTAAATAAAAAAAAATTCAGTATATTATGGGGCCATTATCCTTGTATTAGGGACAAAACTACGAAAATGAATTTCTCAACATAAAACAAATATTTACCACCAAGAAAATGATGATTTTAGTAAGAAATTACTAATAACTGGGTATTGAAATGATAAAATGGAATCACATATGTTGTTATAAGTTTGAATATGATTTTTCATAGAATAATAATTAATTTGATTATATTATATTGTTGGGTTGATCTATTTCAATAAAATTGGAACATTAATTAAGCGTAGTGTGTTATAATCTATTATTTTTCCAATTTTTTTTATATATTTTTTTGATAATTAAATTTCATGATATACATAACATAAATATAATTAATTTTTTCACCCTCATGAATGTTCAAGATATTACATGTTTTCCTTTTAATTTTTATCTGTATATACACAAGATACTGAAAGAATAATTTTATGTAAATATGACACTATCTCTATTTTATATCAAAAATAGTTTCTATTCAAAATATTAATTAATATGAGATTAATTACATACTTCTCATGAACCCATATATTTCATTAATATTATTATTTTATTTATTTTGTAATTCTCCATGTTTATCACAACTAATATCCATTATCTATGATATTTGGCCATGAAAACTTGACTAACTATTGATTAACCTAATATGATGTACATTAACCAAAAATATTCTTCACATTCATTATAGTTAGGAAATGAGGTCACAATTTGAAAATTTTGAGATGGTTGGACAACAATCAGAATCTAGGATTCATGGTGGATGTAAGAAAAATGATTATATTAGTGTTTTGCAGATGGATCATGGGGGAACCCGAATGATAATATATATATCTTGTAGATAGAGTGAATGTGATGGATAAAGAGGCATCTGTCTAATGTAGGATTTCATATAAAGATTTTAAGTTTGTGTTTTATTCTTTGGATACTAGAAAATGAAGTCCATATGGAACTACCTTTGATTTCAAGTGGTGGGGAGGTGACATTCATAGTGGGGAAACTAAATCTACTGAAAACATAGATTATCTTACTTTTTAGGAAAATTATTATTATGGTATGTGGATAATAATGAATACATGTCATGTAGTCACCCATGTCCGAAAGTATTTTGGAAAAAATATAAGAACTGCACTCTGTGTTCCTAGGCTACACATCATACATCCCTCTTCGGGTAGTTGGGTTATGTTCTAGCTTCATATCCCCATGAATCGGTGTTGGAGGACACACCTTGTACTTCGAGTGTACATGGAAATAAGCCTATACCCTGGTAGGGCCAAGTACATGGAAAATACAAGAGTATGGATTAAAGGATATGAATTTATACATGTGCAGGGAATGAGGGACATGATCATGGTGGGAGTTCATAGGAAACCCCCCGAGTGGATGAGACACATCATGCATGTATTGTACATGTCATGGATAGTGACATTTTAATTGATCTCTGTATAAAGGAGAGTAAGAGAGAGAATACATTAGGATCACATGTTGTGTATACCACATACACATTATAGTACTATACAGACTATCTTCCATGTTTTTGAATGAAAATTACCAGGTGTCCCAGTGAGGTCACACAACATGTCGATCCCATTACATTCCAAGTACTACTTTATGAAAATTATACCTCTTGAATATCACACATTTTTACATGGATTTTATCTCATAATTATCCCATATTAACTTATTTTTAACCAATAACATAATTATGGAATTATTAGTGGCTTATGAAATATATTTTGATATGTTTGGAGCAAGAAGCTTTTTTTAGAGACACTGAACGAATGAAGTGATCCAGTAGGTTCTTCAGAGAGTCCATCCCGAGATGATAACCCCCCATTCAGGGTGAAGTAACTCTATCTAGGGAGATAGTACTCTATTATTGCACATGGATTTAGGTTCTCAGTCCTCTTATTCCATAGAGGTGGTACTCTCCTATTGTACCGTGGAATAGATCATCAATCCTTGGAGGTATTACTACCATTTTGTACTAAGGAACGAGTCCTCAAAACATGTTGATTACATGTGGAGGTGATACTCCCATATTGAAAAAGTTTGTGTGTCCTTTATCCATATAGAATGTATTCCCCTATCTCTCTTTTGTACAATTACTACATATTTTTTATTCATGGACCATTTTACTCCACAATTCATGTATTGGATCCTATAATAATGGGTATGGTACTCCCCTATCACACCAAGGAACTAACCCCAAATATGTTGTATTCAGACATAGAGAAAATACATCCCTACATGAGTTTGGTTCTCATATCTACTAATTTGAATACCTCTGTCATACCGTGTCATGGGACCATTATCCCTTTTTGATTTCACTCACTATGTATGTGGAGTAGTATAGATGTGTGGGACCTCTATATGACTTATTTGGAGAGACATTTGAGATTATGGGAATTGATGATGGACATTTATATTAATTGGATGATTCATTATCATATTATAGTTTAGGATATATAGATCTATTTTATATCTCATATTAATTTCATATAGGTGAATATATATATATATATTGGATTTAATTTACTTACTTAATTGGGTTGAGATTAATAAGTTTATTGTGTCTCATATTTAGCCCCATGTAGTTATCTAGGAATCATAGTAGGATAGTATATACTCACCACTGAATACGTTTTACCTGCCCATGTCATGAATTATGTAGATGATATACATGATGTTGGTGATTTCAAAGGAGCATAGGGATAATCTGGTTCATTGGCCACATATAGTGGTCAGTCATGGGGTCGTACTCTCCCATCATATCAATTATAGTTTTTGTATAGTTGGAGCAAAATTTTTGGGAGGGTATTTATTTTTTCCTTTTCCATTTGTTATACTATGATGTTCTCTATTTTATTCACTATTATTTGTTACATGCATGGTTCTTAGATGAAATGTTACTATCAATTATATTTATTCCTATTCACATCTTCATGAATATTCTTTGTTGTATGAATAAAAGTTCTATAGACAAAGAAATACCATTTTAGAAATTCCATTTTTGTGCATGTCATGAACCATTTACCTATATAGGGAGGATTTGAGTTTGGGTGGAATGATAATTAATCATCCAAGAACAACCTGATGTGTATGTTTATTATAGATTGTTATAAAATATGATTTAGCCTTTAGATGGTGTTAATTTTTTTCCCACTTTTTTGTTTTGTTTGGGAACATAAGAAAAGAGTTTCACAGTGTATCAATTGTGGGTTTATATCTAGGTAAATTAGTTTTCATGTATATTTCAATGTATCCCTAAACAATGACACTAGCTACAATCTTATCGACTTGGAATATTGAAACATTTGATATAGGATACCTTAGAACACGAATCATATATAAATAATTCCTTTAAATATCCTTGATAAGTTATATTTGAATATTTATATACTAATTTAATTTTGGATCATCTAGATTACATTCAAGAAGCCTCTGGGATGACAACCTTCTATGTTATAGTTTCATGATCTGGAAGATGACCTGATGGGTGATGAGTCCTTTGATTAGTGTGTATCCCATGAGATCATTACTCGAGGTTTTTAGGAATGAAAACCACATCCCATTGAGAATCATATAATACCCATATAATGCACTAATTATGATAGAATAATTAACACTATCTATATTTTATATCACTAGTTGCCAGAGAGGATTCATGGTGAGCTAGATCCCTTTGTAGTACAGGATTGGCCAGAGTTGGTGATCTGAGTTTTTAGACTTCTGCGGACAATGACTAATAATATGGATGTACAATAATCTATATTTTTCATCAAATCAACTAGGTTCTCTTATATTCTAGTCACATAGATGCATAATTATTAGTCACTATCCTGATTTTACATCTTGGAGTTGTTTCATGAGGAGTACTACCCCTCACTCTTGTGATTATTAAACATTAAGGAGTTGCTGTAGCTGTAGTATTATAGTTGAAAATTAAATATTATGTTTTTTGTTTCACTAAACCAACATAGTTCTCCCTTTACATTAAATGGTATGTTTACTTATGGTCACAGATGAGTGATAGGGGTCTCCACAGATTCATCTATAATAATATGGTACCCTTATGCATTCCCACATAAAATGGGGTGCTATAGTGGGCACTGATGATAAAGGAATTCATATATTTGGGATTTCATGTGGATTTTTCCCTTAAAAGGTGTCACATGGATGAGGCATATATAGAGGCTATAAGAAAAAATGATGTGAGAAATATTGATCATGCCAATTATTAGAATAAAAAATATGGCAAAGTGTCCTACGGAGTATGCAGAGGACTATGGAGTCATATAAATGAATATTTTTTATTCATTTGATAGGAGATTTCATATGTAATATTATTTCCATACCATATGTTCAATGGAGGGTAGGAAGGCATCATATAGACATCCATGGAGAAGGTTTCACTGTGATCATAGATCTCCTATAGAAGGCAATTGCAGGGTCTGGGGAGGTACAAATGGAGGAAGAGCTGGTAGTAACCCCAATGGATGAGTTTCTAGGGTGAAAAAAATGTAATAATATACTTCTAGATACACCACCATTTGACCCATGTCATGCTTAGGGAGCTGGAGGTTGAGGCTACAAGGTAATTACATGACATTCAAAAAAAATCCATATCCTCAACTTTAAATACCACACCTCACACCACTTAAGATTTTAGCCTTTCCAAATTAATCACAATAAATATAACTATCCCTTACCCCATTTCTATGATCTCTATTTCTAATCAAAATAAAAAAACATTTCCCTAAGGAGGTTCATAGTGAGGATAAATTCAATAGGAAAATCCTCCAAAGCTTTCTTTTAATTTTCTTTCAAATTCATTAATTTCCATACTCTCTCTTAACCTATCATCATAAAAAAGGATTGAAAACTTTATTAAATATAATATTATATAATTATACCATGTTAACAAATTATTTATCATTACACCCCACCCTCTCCATCGTTAATAGAAAATTAAATTTTCGCTTGTTATGTGTCGATTTACCGACATTGTGGGAGATTCACATTAATTTTCCATTAACAACTTCAAATATGTAAATAAACCCAATAAATGAATAAAAAAATATTAAATGGGTTGTTTTATAACCATAATTACGTTCAAAATTTAACATTTATACAAAATAAACAATGAAAAAACAAAACAGTTTCAATGTGATCGAAAACCTGCCTAAATTGACATAAAACGATATTAATTAAATTTATTGTAATAACTAATCCCCTTAACATGAAACCAATTTTCATAAAAGATCATTTTAATTTATTGAATATAATTTATAAAATAAATTAAAAATTCTATTTATTTATATACATTTTACATTAACTTCCATTCATTAATACAACTGAACTAATTATGAATACACTGAAGAATAATTCTCCCAAATGATGAAATCAAAATTTATAACACATTGAAAAGACCATAAATAAATTAAATAAAAAACTAATGATAAAAATTAATGTATAAATAGTGCCTTTAATTTTTAATTAACAAATTTAATTTTATTATATTGGATATTAAATTAAAGAAATCATTCTGTGGTAAAGTAAGGTGAATTTTCAAAACCCAACTTTTTTTCTTTAGGTTTTACCTCTTTCACCCCATTTTGAATATGGATATTCTGTAAATATATTCGTCATTATATTACATTTTATTTGATAATAATTTTTTCTACTTGTGTTTTTGGAAAACATTAGATATTCCAAAAGAACTATTCTATAAAAACATCTTTTACTTTTCTTGATTGTTTCTTCTTCACTTAATATTTATGATTCTAATATGAATTATGTTATTCCCTCATTCAATTGTGAACCCATTTTATATTATTTTTTTCTTATGAAATGAAATCAATTCATTTCACTGGATTATTTTATGTTCAATATCGATGTATGTTCTATGTGGCATGGATGATAATATAAATATAATGATGTAATGGATGCACCCAGAATTATGTAGCACAATGAAAATGTAATGATGTGATGGGTGTACAAAATATTATATAGATCTCCAATGCCTTGGGTAATGTGATGAACATCGTGATTAAAATTCAAATATGTGTGAGCATGATGTTATAATTTTTCACATATATGTGTGGTAGTTTACAACTAAGACATGATAATTCATTTATATTCATTCACATATTCCATTCCATTATCTAATGCTTCATCTCATGATTATTATGATGATGTTTTTATTATTCTCTCCCCATGTTATATAGTTTTGTCTTCTTATCTATCCTCTTACTTGGTTTTTAGATCACCCAATTTAGATGTATATCCTCAGGTTACTACTTGTACAATATGAAATTCAAGGGACAATAAGAAGCTAGAAAATAAAGAATTAAATAAATAGTGGAGAATTCAATGGCCAATATGAATATAGAGAATAAGGCCACCAATATCATTAATGTAGAAAATTCATGTGGATAAAATACTATGTGGTGGAAGAATGCATTGAACCACCCACGATATAATGATGCAATTCTACGGGGCAAGGGAACTATGCATTCTAGTTTACTAATCCTTGAGTATGATATATTAATCAAAATAAGTAGTAAAAATGACAACTGATCATGGAAACACTTACTCCATCACTAATGCTTAGGTGGAGAAAAAAATGAATTTGTATCTGGTACACACATTATTCACTAAATAATGGAAAAATACATATTTGATTTCGGTTCTACATAGTCCTTTATATCTAGAAAATTATTGAGTTGAAGACCCAAAAACGCGATTTAGATATATTTGTATGATAACAATGTTTTGAAATCATTGCAGAAAATATGTAATAATTTTCTCATGTTGGCATCTGTGGGAATATTATTAATGAAAATATTGTGATACATTCCTTGGTTTAATTCTAAGATATAAATTTGGGATGGATTGGCTCTAATTATATAGATCACATAACAAATGCTGGGAAAAGGAAATAACATTTCATCTTCTAATCCATCCCATGCGCTTCTCCAATTGCAACGAAGAACATGAATCTCATTTTTAAAACCATTCAAACGTGAGGGTGTTTACTTTTTATGAATAAACATACCTCACTCAAATGGTTGAGTCAATGGAAGTTATCAACCTAGTGGAATTTGACTTTGTGAGGGAGTATAGTGATGTATTTCTATATGAGTGAACCAGATTTCCCTCAGATTGTTAGGTATATTTCTCAATAAAACTCATACCTAGATCCACTCTTATATCAATGTGTCTATATAGGATTACTCCTATCAAAGTATAAGAGATAAACAAGATGATTCAAGAGAATTTGAAAAAACAATAAATACACCATAGTGCATCACTTTGTGGTGAAAGAGTTCTATTTGTCAAGAAGAAGGATAGGTAAATGTGGTTGTATATGGGTAATTTGAAACTAAAAAATATTATTGTAAAGAAGAATTGCCTGTTTACATGGATTTAGGAATTTATTGATCAGTTGTGAGAATCTCAGTACTTTTCAAAGGTGGATCATTATTCTAGATATCATCAGCTAATGGTAAATAATAATTATATTTATTAGTCTTCCATCCATACAAGGTATATGTGCTATTAATATCTTGTAACTACCTTTGGAGTTTCAAATTCCCATGAAATCATCATGTATTTTAGGAATTGAATTTTTAGACATTACCTAGACATATTTGAGGTGGTGTTTATCGAAGATATTCTCATCTTATCCAAGAACATGGAGGATCTTAAAGAACACAAAACGATTGTGTTGGTGAGATTAATTATGTATAAGTTGTACAAAATGTTTATTAAGTGAATACATTGGATGAATAAAGTAATATTATTGCTACATGTGATCAAAATTGAGTTTATTTCATTCCACCCATAAAAAACAAAGCTGATGGATGAATGTACCCGACCCTATAACGTCACTTAAATAATCATTTTCATGGATTGTTAGGGTACAATCAACGTTTTATGATAAATTTCTAAATTTTTTAAAACCAATATATATGACAACATGGAAAGGGTTAATGTATTTTTTTATGTAATATTTTGAAGAAAGTATCATGGAGATATGGAGATGGTTGATCAGTACACATGAACTCATGTTACCGAGTAGTGGATAATGTTTTGTGATATAGAGTGATGATTAAAAAAAAATATTTCGTTTTGTACTCATGAAAAATGATTATGTGATAGACTATGATTCTTGGTAGTTGATGATCCAAGAGATAAACTTACAGACACATGATCGCACTACCTCATGAAAAATGATTATTTGATAGACTATGATTCTTGGTAGTTGATGAAAAGAAGTTTTTCGTTTTGTAGTCATGAAAAATGATTATGTGATAGACTATGAATCTTGGTAGTTTGTAGCTATGATTGTTTCCTTGAAAATATGGTTGCACTACCTCTATGGTGAGAAGACTGACATATATATTGGTCCAAATATTCTAAAGTATATATTCACACAAAATTAACTGAACATGAATCAATACATATGGATAGAAATAATGATAGACTAAAATTTATATATTAAATATCACCCTAGAAAGGTTACCAAGGTAACAGATTCACTTAGATGAAATTAACCCACTAGACTATCCATGATTCAGATTGAGAACTATCAAATCTTCTGGGATATAAAAATAATGGATTTTGAAATCAAAATTGTAGGGAATACGTAATACCTTACCAAAATGATTTCCCAAAAATATATCTAGGAGAATCTTAAGGAGGCACAAATGAATGATCTAGAGTTACAAAATAATTCGAATACATTAAATCAAGGTAAGCTAAAAGTGTTCCATATCAATGATGATGATGATGTGATTTGGATTGGAACAATTATTTGTGTGCCTTAATCACCTCGGATAAAGGAGGATCTATTAGATAATGCACAAATATCGACATTATTTATCCATTATCATAGCACCAAGATGTATTTTGATCTATTTGAACACTTATGTTGGGACAACGTGAAGAAGGTTATTATAGATTATATCTCAAGGTGACTGATATGTCATCATGTTAATGTCGAGAAATAAAAGTATAAAGGGATAATAAAACCTTTCATATACCCATGTTGAAATGATAGAATTACAATATTGAATAATTCATGGGTATCCTAAAAACATCTAAATGTAATAATGTGATATGAGTTTTGGAGGACTATATGAAAAAGATTTACCACTTTATAGCTATTGTTGAATACTATAATTTTAACAAAATTAAATGATATATGTGAAGAAAGGAGTGAGACTCTATAGGGGTTAACTCTCAATTGTATCTGATCAAGATCCCATATTAATTTCTGAATTCTTGAGTAGTCTTCAACATGCATTAAGTAATAAATTATATTTTAACACAATCTATCACCCACAAACTAATGTCAAATTATATTAAACTATTCTAATATTTGATGAAAATCTATGAGAAATATTTTTAGAATAAAATGGTGGATGGTATCAGCATCTTCCATTGGTTGTGTTCTCATATAACAGCAGCTTCAACTAAAGTTTTTCAAATGTCTCCATATAATGCCCAATATAGAAAGGGATGTATAACTCTAACCTATTGGGATGAAGTTGGTGAAAAAATAAAATTGGACCTAATCTTGTGAAATAGATTACATAAAATATTCTTGCATTCCAGGAACAAATCAATGTATATATGAGTCAAAAAGAGAGTTATAATAAAAATTATTGATGGGACTTTGGGTTTGAATTTTTAGATAATTCCTTCCTTATAATATTATTATAAAGGATAGTCATACTATTTAGAAAGAATATAAAGCTAATCCCAAGTTCCATTACCCCTTTGAGATCATTGATCACATCAGAGTCATAGCCTATAAACCTACACTTCCACTGAATATGTCTCATGTTTACGATGGGTTCTATGTATCACTCTTGAGAATGTACATACCAGATCCATCACATATATTTAACTCATAGGTAGCACAGATATAATTTGATCTCTCTTATGAGAAGAAGATTGTAATGATTCTGGACTAAAGAGATAAGGTTATACACAACAAGACAACCACCTTATCAATGTGTTGTGGAGGAACCATATGTATGAAGATGACACGTGGGTACTATAGGATGCGATTAGGGATAAGAACCCAAACTTGTTCATGTAAAATGATCTTTCGAGGGTGAAATTTCAATAGCAGGAATAATGTAATGTCCCAAATCATTTATCAATGAAAATCACTTCTTATAATTTTTTATATAGTATAATCACATTAAATAACATGAAGTGTAGAATACAAACATTATAAATGATGAATGAATCAAATAAAGTGTTTTTCTAGAAGTTATGGAACCTATATCGACGATATACTAACTTTTCCTTAGAAATAAAAATATGACCCTTATGAATAGTCAACCAAAAAATGAATACTACCCCACCCATGAGAGTATATTTAAAATTTTATCCTCTTACGAATGAAATAATTAATGATTATATCATAGAATGAAGAATTATTTTTTTAAAAATTATTAATTAATTATTGAAATTTTTTATGTCATAAACATTTCATTACAATTTCATATTAAATTTATTAATTTTAATGAAAGTGTATTTTAATAAAATATATCCATAAATTATTATTCTAATGTCTAGTTGTTTGAATATAATTTTATGATGGATTATGTATTTTTTGAAAGTGTTATAAAATTAGTGATAATTTTAAATTCTCTACTTTTAAAGTAAATGACTTTTATTTAAAAAATTATTTTCCACATATTGATTTTATTTTTTAATTATATATTTCTAAAATAGTTACTGTTAATTTTTGGGTTTTTTATAAAATACATGAATTTTTATTTATAGTAAAATACAGTAATTTATGGTATAAATACATTATAAACTAAATAAACTATTCATTGAGTCATAACATATGTAAGAACCATATTCTCTATTTTACCATCATTATTTTATTATTTTTTTGTGATACTTTTGTATTATTCAATGTAATTATCAAAATATTACTATAATGATAAAATAATGAAAAAACACCCCTCTCCTCTACAATAAATTCCACCCTCACACCCTCTTCTCCTAACTCCTCTAAAGGATTGAGGCTTGCTCATATTCTAACCTATACAATTTGTTATAACATCCCCCATGTCCCTAAGATCTTGGACTCATCAAAAGACCAATGCCATTCTGTAAATAGGTTCTCAAGTAGGATAAATTAAAGAGGTAAATCATCCCTATATTTGTTTTAATTTCCATTCAATTTATTTTCATTTATTATTATCTCCTCCCATCAAATAATCCAAATGTAATGATCTCTATCTATTTCTTTTAGTCACTCATAAATTGTTACATTTTTTTATGAAAACACCCACAGTTTTTGAAAATTTTACTATGGTAACAAAAATCCCTTTATCACCTTGACAGAAGCCTCTTTTTTTCATCTCATATTTCCATTTATTTTGAAGAAAAAAATATATTCATCCTACTATTAAGAACAATTAGATCAATGATATTATATTATGGGTGAAGACATAAATGTATTGGGATAGTGACATATTTGTAGTTTCTTCTGATAATTCAAGGATCATATTCACTTCCCACCAATATTATATTAAAGATTCAAGCTTCTCTGATCTTCGACGTTTTAACACCACCTATGGTGTGAAACTCCATCAGATCATTAAACCGCCATCTATATTTTCCATGTTAAAAATTGGAATTTATGATGTGTTATACTCTATAATAAATGAGTAAAATATTATAAAACACATTCTTTATACATGTGTTGACTAGTTTTTTCCGGAATCTTAACCTTCATTGAAAATCATAAAAATCATTAAATAGTTTGTTAAACAATATTAATTTTAATAAAACACTACATTTATTCAAAAACAAAATTCTAATATATCTTGAAACACTATTAAACACCACCACCATATAAAAATAACATTTTATGAAAGTATAGATCTTTCATACCCCTATTATCAACATTATTGAGATCTTAATCCCATCAATTGTTATAGAAACACTGAAAACATATATGTATATAAGATATATATGTTTCATTAACATAAAATTCCACCATTGGGGATTGAACATCACAAATCAAATTTTTGAGCATCATTATTAACAAAGACACAAAACCCAAAAAAATTACAATATAACCTTGACATATTATTATACAAAACCTATCATCCCTGATATCTGAGTCATCATTAGTGTTCTATTAAATTATTTCATAGATCTAAACATATTATCACCCATTATGATATGAATAATTGTTTCAATAACCTCTTAGTTCACATAAAAACCCGCAATAAACCTATCTATATTAAAATATGGTTAGAAAGGGAATAAATTATGGGTTTTAAAACTTTCACAACCATCCAAGGGGGGAAATACCACATATTAGGATTAACCTAGTGTATTGATACTAAAAATAACACATTAGAATCAGGCTCAATCTTTCATCATCTATAATAAAAGAATATATATGAATGGAAGAAAAACATAAAATTAAATAAATCATGTCTTTAAAATATAAAATAACCCCCATGAGGCAACATGTGAATACATTTCCCTATAATCTTCTAGAATTTTACGAAAAATGTGAAAATTATAAATTTAATAAATATATAAAAGGGAACATGTGTATTATTACTCATGGAACACCCATAGCTAAAATGTATCGAAAAAATAATTTCGAAAACAAGAAATTGATTTTGGATTTTTTTTAAAACTCATATCACATCATTTAACTAGAAAATAAATTCAAATAAAACAACCTAATAAAATTAATATTAAAATAGGAAAACTGATTCTTTTTAATGTTTATCATAGACAACGTAAAAAAATTTATTGAGTTCCACAAACACTCTTTCGAACTATTATCCAACATAGATTAATGTAACAAGATATACAGAACATATTTTATATTAGGTTGACATAATCATGTCATAATATATTGTAATGGACATAAAAATCCTAACAATTAATAAAAATAATAATAACAATATAAAAGTAAAATAAAATACTTAATGATAATTATATTAAAAAATTATAAGGACAACATAATCAAGTGATGATATTTAATTAATTAAGAAACCATAACTAAGCTTATTCTAGTCCTAAATAATGTATATCTTTAATAAAACACATTTTTTCAGAATGAACTAAAAAATTCTCACGATTCAACTATGGTAACCAAATCACTAGATAACCCTTCTGTGTTGATATATGAGAAACTATGTGTGGTCCAATCTATTACAAGCCTTGATCTAAAAGACAAAAAACTCTTATATTAATATTTAATATAGATGTCAAACAATATTAAATTTCTAAAAATACCCATTATAAATTCATTATGTAACACAAATCGATTTAAATGAAAAATGATGTCATGATTATCACCTCCTAGGAACTCCTCAATAAGCCTCGTATGGAATCCCCATTAAAAAGGGTGATTTCACCATGATGATGTGAAATATTATCTATAAATGATAAAATAGAAACTGAAATATAGGCGTATAATATGAAAAAAATCGGGGGATTAGAATTGAAATCATACATTGAATTTATGTAAGAATATTATTCTAAATTATTTGAATCAAAAGTCAGAAAAAAGGTAGATTTGGATAGACAATTTAGGAACTTAATATTCTTCAATTAGAATGGGATAGGGAGTGATTAAGTGTACAAATAAGAACCCCTAAAATTTTCTTACTACAAAAAATTATTTTATATAGGGTAATTTTAAGAATGAACCATAGGGCCATAACATAACTCCCCTAATATATAATTTCCTTAAGATGAAACCCCTTAGGTAATTATGTAAAATACCTTTCTATTCATATAATAGAAATATAAAATTTGTATCCATGATAAAACACTTATCCAACTAAGTGGGAGACCCCTCCATCTTGAGGAACCACCACAATGAATTCCATAGGCTATACAATAACACTACAGCCATGGGACACTATAACATGGTCCTATATATGAAATAACTAGCCACCAAAAGGAAAAGGAGTTAATTCATGTAAACCATCCTCATGAACATCCCCTCAAAATTTGACAATATTTCCCTTAGTGATAAATCATCATATTAAACATTGCATTCTGAAAAAAAAACATTTTTTTTCATTGTCCCTCACTAGCCAGGGAACTCTACCATATGATCATAATTTCCATTCAAACAAATTTACTTATGTTCCAAAAGTATATCTTATGTCTAGATTATTTTCTATAAAAACATAAAAATGATTCCATAATTATATGAATCCTAATTGACGTCCTATAACATCAAACCACCCCTAATCATGGACCACAATTTCTAATTTTCTCTTAATATCAAACCATATAGTGATATAATTCATTATACATGACATATTCAAATACACAATATCATGGTTCTAATTAAATCTATTATCATGTCATTGAATAATTTATATGAATCCATGATATTCATCATATTTATCTATCATCATTTGGTTCTTCATTTGACAATTTTTTGGGGAGATTTTACATACATTTAATGGAATAAATAATGATATTTTAACCATGAGATATAAATTTAGAAACCTCAAAATAGGAATTCCATGCCTGAAATTTGAATAAACATATTGTATAAAAAATACATAAAACCAATATTATATGTGTACAATTAAATTATGAATGTCCTTTCCAATTTAATTATTTCATAGGAATGATAAATATAAACCAAAGAGTCATCCAATGGAAATACTTCTAATGTGTTGTATCCATAGGTGGGTATAATTGTACATTTTCCTTGTTGAACTACTCTTCTCAATAATGAATTTTAGTGCCACATTAGTTAAATGTAGATGAATAAGATAACTTTTTGTTAAATTATGTAAAATAACTAAGTTCAATTAAGTAGTTTTATCAACTAGTTTCTCCTTCCTTCTACTATAATGTATGATTTTCAGTGATTAGATATATTAAAAAATTTAAGAACTGTAAACTATTTTATATAGTATTACAATAGAATAATTTCTTCTTGAAACATCATATGTAATACATCTCTTTATAACATGGCTAATTGAAACATAAGGAGTGAGCATAAATTATTATTAAGGGTAAAAAATTATAATTAACGAATATTATAATTGATAGTATGTTCAACATGTGGGATTGAGAAATGAATCAATTTCCATGAACATAACATAAGGAAAACATAATAAATGCCACATAAATCACAACAATTTATTCATAGCATGGTTTTTTTAAAATAACATAACAAATGATACATATTTGTTTCAGAACATATTTTAAAAAGAATGAAATTGTTTTGTTGAATATTTTAATAATTTGTAAGATATTAATAAATTGAAATAAAAATAAATATTCCTATAGTAGCCAACAAAAAATTAAAATAACAACATACTAGGAAAAAAACATTTCTATAATATAATGGAAATGTTATAACCAACCAATCCATATAACCATTAGTATATGTGTTAACCAACCATTCACCATACCCGTTAAATTTTGTGATAATAACATGTTACCTCAAACCATTATGAATTGAGTTAACAATATGTGGTCTACAACGTTTTGGACATGGTATAAACACCCATAGCCAATTTCCAATATTAATTTCTCCAGAAACCCATTTTACATCGTGATATCATGAGATATAATATATTACACAATGTATTAAAGGGATTCAAGGGGACCACCTATCACATAATGATAAACCATTCATATGATAAAAAAAATAACATAGTAAAACAATTTCAAATATATAGGTTTCACTAAAAAATAAAAAAACATGACCATATCCCATCCCAAGAAATAAAGTGGATTTTATTATTACATCACATCCCCAAAGAAACATAAGAAATATTAATGAATAGGGATATATATGGAATACATATTTAGAATAAAAATTAATAAATTTGATGAAACATACATGGAAAAATCGTTAACATTTGACAAAATATTTTCAAGAATAAAATAATTTATCAAATAGTGGGAATATAATATAAATTGGAAATCTATGAAATCATCAAACAAAAACATCATAAAGAATAAATTTTTATATAGTAGAGAAATGAATTCATGAATAAAACATTAAAAAACTACATTTAAAAGAAAATTCAAGTATCATTGTAAATTTACAATGCTTGAATTATTAAAATGTTACTCAATTCATTATTTTTGTTTAAAATATAATGGATAACAGAAAATGAAATTAAGAAATAACATATCTATTGAACATTATTTTTATAAATTGAAATAATGCATATAAATGTGGTGGATAATTAATACTGACAAAAAAGGTAGAGATAAATATGGATCCACCCAAAATTATCCATTTAATAAAATAGTGGATCAATTTGAGGTGAAATTTTATAGATAATTGTAAAAACTAGAAATAAAAAATTGGGAAATAGACAGTGTTTTATAGTCAATGAATATAATAATTTTCCATTTTATGTTCAGGTTGGATATATGACCATTATATAGTAACACATAATATAACACTTAACTAGAGCATAGAAATAGAGAATAAATGTATTAGAATGAAACCATGTAACCATTACTTGATTTAGTAAGATACATTAACCAAATCCTCTATACTGCAACATAATCCCACTAGATGAATAAATAAACTAGATTTTTCATTATATAAATTGGATAAATCAACCATATATGTATAATAAAAAAGGTATTTCACATGGATTAGATAATATTAAAACATCATTAGATGAATACTATACTTTTAATCAATAGTGAATTGAAAATCATTACAAATCATAGTACATATATCAAAAGTGATCATCAAAATAATTTTTTGTATAATTTTGTTGGTGTTTCTATGAATAAATACCATAAATATTCGTGTGATAAAGTACCCCTCCAAATATTTTTATATATAAATCATATGGTTGGTTATGTTTTCCCACCACCTCAACATCATTAGCTGATTAGCAGTGATGTCCCATAAATATATAAATGATTTACATTAGTATCAAAACAAATTTCTTGTACAACCTCATTACATATTTGGTTCTCATATCTACCTTTTGATTGAATCATTTCAATAAATAATATATATAACAAAAATGTCCCAATACAATAATATATAAATATAAAATTCTAATAGATGGATATTTGTTATATTACATAATGATTCAAGACAAAAAAATTATTCATTGTACATTTAAAAACATAGATACGTAAATAATTGATTCATAATTAAACTACATAATATCTCACTAATTTTTTCCTAATGATCTTCCTTTATAGAAATGTCTCTCATAATATCATTCCTCATAACCTCAATAATGTATACTGAATAAATTGATATCTTAGACGCTAATTAAGTGTAAATAATAGAGATATCAACATAATTTGAGAATCAGGGTATGAGAACAAGAAAATTAAATTTGGAAACCATACAATTCAAACATATATCATAAAAATTAGTAATTGAATAAATATATGAAGATAATTTCACATAAATCATACTGAAATTTATGAAAATAAGCCATTTAATAATAACTACATTATTAAAGGATCAAATAAAAAGTAAGAAGGGGGAGGGGTAAATTAGTTGTCATAGTTTATATATGCTTGAAAACATTTCAAAACATATCCCCTGAAACATGATAACATTTATTTCATTAACATATTTTATAAAATCAGGTGAATTAAAATAAAGAAGCTTTTGAATGAACATAATATATATATGTTTTGTCCTCAGTGTGATAAATTTCATCCTTTTCATAGCCACTTCTGTGTGTCCATATAAATTAACTATTAAGATAATGTAAATAAAATTTGTTCTAATTCCCATTAGATACATTCTATCTCGCAATAACAAATATTATACTAAATGCCATAATTATACAATGATTTTTTATAAAACAATTTATCCAAAAATAATAGTTAGGACATTCTTGAAACTAATATAAACTTTATCAGTCTGAAACCTTAGTCAGATTTTCCTGGACCCCACTTCCTCAATCCATTGAAGTCAATATGATTCCCTTTTACTCAATCTACACTTCTAAAACACTACTCGGTGTCAAACTGTAACATCCCAATTTTGTTTTTAAAAAAATGAATTGAAATTAATGAAACATTGTTTTAAGTGGATATTTATAACTATCCTTTAAAACATATTTCTTAGGCTTCAATGTTTGGAATTTCAAGAAACTCTCAACTACAATTGTGTTCAGTATGATATTTGGAGTCTATTAGAACCAACTTGTTTTTTGGTTAATAGTAACATAACCTTATGAGTAGTAATATTAATAGTAATATACCCATAATGAATCGTAATTTTTAATTTTATTTTATTTTCTTAATCCTTTAAGATAACAACATCTTGGTTAATTTTTCATTGTGATATAGAAGTAGTTATATTATTAGAATTGATAATTTTTGAATTAAGTATGATTTTATTTAAAAAATAAATTAAAAATAATTAGAAAATTATTTTGAAAAATTGAACTTCATTTTCTAATTCTACATGTTGAAAAATGGATATGGTAGTGTTTTGGGATTTTTATGAAATTCTTTAATTTTTGATGAATAGGGATATACGATAAAATATCTTATAATCAAATTATCAGTAAAGTTCACCATTTATGACATCATAAGTAATTTAAGGCCACTTGTATTGAACTAAAATTGTATTATTACTATTTTAGGTCACATAAACTTATACTATTCATAATCGTGGTCAAAAATATTATAATAATGATTAAAACAATGAAAAATACCACCTCTCCTCCACTAAAAATACCACCCTCACTTCAATCTTCTTACCACACCTCTAAAGCATTGAGACATTCCAAAATTCTTCCCAATACTCCTCCCAACTCTATTACCCACTTCATTAAGATGCTGGTCTCACCAAAAAACCAAAACCAAAGCACTTATGAAGGATCTCAAGGAGAAGAGATCAAGAGGTAAACATCCACTTTTTTTTCATTCTTTTTTTTATTTTATATTATTATCATCCATTTCCTTTTGAATTATGTTTGGATATCTCATTCCATATCCCCCTTACTTTACATATTATGTATTAGTGATAATATATTCCCTTTCTCTCATAAATGTTTTTTATGAAATTTTAAGAGATGTTCTTAGGCTGCCGATGTTTCGTGAGAAATTTCTCAAGTTTTATTTTATTTCATGATTCCTTTTTCTTCTTTCCTCACCCCCTCATATACAAGTGGCATGAAATATAAAGAATCATGTATATTCTGGATATTCTCAGGTTCATGGAAAATTCATTATCATTTTTCTTCTACTCTCCAACTTAATCAAATAATTAAAAACATTGTCCATGATGTTTCGAATTACCGACATCATTGATGATATGATTTCATTTTTCATTAAATATTTCAAGTATGATTATGAAATAATTTTGATGGTTGAACCAAGTTATAATATATGTATTATTTCACATCCATGGTTCTGGAATTCTTTTTTACACTTGGTTAAAATTTATAAAACAAAATGCGGTTTCTATTATCAAAGAACCACTCAAATGATTTAAATGAATATCAATAATGTTTTAACTTATGAATCATCCTCATGTAAAAAATAAAAGTAAAAGGTGATATAATGTATTCCACTAGATATATTTAAAGACTAATCCATTTAAATTCTGGAATTTCTATTTCTATCTATAAGAACATTCACCATGAACCAATCATGGAAATCATGTTAAGAACTCACCCAAAAACCGTGCTAGGAGAAAAATAATAACAATTAATGGGTTGAGATGATGTTATTAAATTATAATATAAGATGTTATAAACATGAAAATATTTCTATAAAATACTAATAACACTCTTTTAATGATTATAAAATATTTTTACACATGCTGGAAGTAAGAAAAACCTGAGGAAAGGGAATTCTTAACCCGATTTCCATTCTTTTGGTTAACCTTATTATTCATTATTTATGTTGAATTTAAATTGATTGTGTGATGAATTATTATTATAATATGTTAAATAATATATATTTATAGAGTATAAACATATTCCATCAACTCTATTAAGTCTCACTTCAATTATATGATATTTGTTTGGGAATTTTTAACCTGATTTCCATTCTTTGGGTTAACCTTTTATATCATTATTTATGTGGTATTTAAATTGTTTGTGTGATGAAATATGATTATAATATGTTTAATTATGCATATATACAGAGTATATACATATTACATCCACTCAATTAATACTCAGATGAATTATATTATATTTGTAAGAGAATTCTTAACCTGATTTCTATTCTTTGGGTTAACCTTCTACTTAATTATTTATGATCTATTTAAATTGTTTTTGTTACGGGTTTTGTTTATATTATGTTTTATTATGTGAATTTAGAGTATATATACATAATACATATACAATGTTAAGTCTCTCTTCAATTGAATGATATTTATAAGGGGATTATCATTAAAAATCTTCTTTTTAATTTGGGTTTTACGAAATTCTAAAGTAATGTTATTATGGAATTATTTAGATTGTATGATTATTATATGGTTCTTGGAAATTATTTATGATGAAGGGTGGGACCTATATATCCCTCCAATTCATTGGATATGAGAGTTTTGGAGGATGGATATATGGTTACTCTAAGTGTAACTGTGATGGTCACACAAAGTAAGGTAGTCGTGGGGGTTACATATTAGAAGGTATCAAAGAATGGTTATAAGATTATGTAGGTATTTCCCCAAGATATCATTGTTAATATATTAATATTCTAATTTTTTGTGTAGATATTTTGTAAATCTCATGTTACACAAAGTATGTATATATGGGTGGCGAGAATGTCTTTTGAAAATGCATTCATACGTTACGATTATTCATGGACGAATGTGATCATTCCTTCTTCTCCATAACATACTACGCTTTTGTGCTCATCCCGTGTTTTTAAATGATTTTAATAGTTTAGTGGATGTGTAAGACAAGTAATGAATCCATGATAAATTTTGAAGAATTATTAAGGAGTCTAGTTTTATGTTTTAATGTTTTATATATTGTGAAAAATGGAAACTGTTTTTGTGGTATCCACTATGTATAATGTGTAATGTTTTGAATGAATTTTACTAATTTTCTAAAGCTCTAAACATGAAAATATACTTAATGTAAAAGTATATGGTTTCTTGACCAAATTAACGATTATGTATGTAATAAGGCTTAAACATTATACAAACACAATCAAATATTCTTGAGTTTATTTAACTAAATATGACATTCTCAACACGTTCATACTCATTACAAAAAATAATATTCAATTATATAATTCAATTCAATAGATATCTACTCTAAAATTACATTCACTTGATCTATTTAGTAATCCTCGTTTTCTACTCATGTGAAATGTTAGCAATTGACAAATGATATGAGTATGCGTTTATATATGACTCAGAAAACAAAATTAGAAAACATTAAAACATTCCACGATTCCTCAAATTTCAAAATCTATGAAAACCAGACACATTTAATCATCAAATTTGACATTTTTATTCCTCCCCAAATTTCTCCAATATTTATGAAAATTTGAATTTCATGTTGGGAATCATAAACTCATATGAATTTTGTAATTTTTTGGAGTCTTCTTCGTATTTATCTCATTATGATCTATCATTGTTTCTCATTTTGTTGTGTTCTATTTCTTTATTAGTTAAATATGAATTTGTTTCATATTGATCCTATTAGGAATTCATTTCCTTCTTAAATTATCATTATTCTATTTCATTCCCATATTATTATTAATTATGTTTCCTTCTGAGCTCATTATGAATTCTATTTTCATATCATCTCATTACAAATAATGTGTCATTATTATGTCATTATATATTTTTTCCTTATAATATCATTAAAAATTTTGTTTCCTTCTCAACAAATTACGAATTCTATTTCATTATCAGCTAATTACTAATTATATTTCTTTAACAAATCATTAATTTTTTTTCCTTATCTAATCCTTATGAATTATTTTTCTTAAAATATAATTATTATTTAAATATTTACTCTTTAAAATATAAGATCTTAAAACAACATCATCTTTAATAATTATGATTTCCTGAAGAATCTATGTCTTGTACATATAGGATTAATACAATATTTATGATTCTTCTATTTCTACATAATATTATATCATGATTATGTTTCATGATTTATGAGAACGTTATGATCAAAAATGTATAATATTGAATTATATTAGAGTCTTGGAAATCATTCTAACTCTAGACTTTATAATCTTATTTAAAAACTCATTAACATCAACACTAATTCTTAAACTAGAACCATTTTTCATTCTAACAGAGAAACATATATCTGACTCTTTTTATGAAAATGGAAAACATCTTGAATAAAAATGAATTTCTACCTCGGATTATTTTCCAAATGATGATCATAATTTGATGTGGATGGATCTGATACAGTATGTCTGGTGATTCTCACTCCAATATTCTACGTCCAGAAAACCACTTTATTAAGAATAATAAAATTACTTCCCCTTTATTCTTGGGGTTAAACATTAATCAACTTTGAACATTCATATATATATCATAATGATAGACTATATCTTATTATAGAAAAATAATAAAATTATTATAAAAAAATATATATCCACAAATAAAAAAATATACAATTTATTATAATGTATCTTAAATATCCAACTTTGGATTTGTTGACAACCCTTTTCAACAATATAAATAACTCCCAATATGTTTTCACATCTCAAATTTTGTTAAAAAATCACATTTTTTGGATTCTATAAAAAATAAGATTTCTAAAAATATTGTACCATTACACCACACTACTAGATAAAGAAATTGTTTTGAAATAATTCCACCCCATAGTGTAATGAATATCATGCGGCCATGTAATGATAAAATCTACATAAATTTTATCTTTTATTTACTAGAATTTATTTTTCAATCCCCCTTTTTAAAATAATCATAGTCACATATTAATTTAATAATGATCTGTATAAACATGTTACAAAGCATATAGTTCTTACCATTTATCCCACAATGGAAACACAATCGAAATCCAAGTGTGGGTGTTTCCCTATGTGGTTTAAAAAGACATGATGGGAGTTTGAACATGATGTTGCACCCTAAATTCCACACAACTATCATTTTAAATTAATTCTGTAAATATAATAAAAATATGATACTTTTTGCAATATATTCCCAAAAACCACTCCAGCTACAGTTTTTTCATTAATAGAGTGAACATTTATATCAATTTGTTTTGATATTGATTTTTGTAAATTTTTATAGAAAGTGAAATATCCCTCTAATTATAAAAAACTATATTCAATGGTTTAGAAACGTTGAAATTTAAATATTTCATTTGAAATTTAATCCACAACATTTGTTTACAATCCTCACTAGCTACAACATATTCCGATTTAGCTATTCTCAAAGTAATTAATCATTTTTTCTTACCATTCCAAGTCGTACAACCTTCATCCAAGAAGAATTTTCCTCTTGAGAAATCTTTTCTACCATTACAATACCCATCCTAATTGAATATAGTGTAACCCTGAAACATCATCCAAAAAAAAATAACAACCAATGTGATGTTATTATGATATATCTCAGAAATCTTCTTACTACAAAAATATGTGATCCTTTTGGATTGTATTGATCCCTAGCACAGTATGACACGGTATACAAAATTTCAGTTGATAAGGGTTTAAGGTAATTTAGACTAACTTTTACCTTCATAAAATCATTCTAGTTCACACTATTTTCAAACTCATCTTTACTCAACTTTGTGCTAACAGATATAGGAGAAGTAACTTCTTTGGAGTCTTCTATCCAAAAAATATTTAATGATTCCATGGAATACTTTTAATGAGATAAGAAAATATTTTTTTTGAACATGTAAGGAATGTATTAAATTTTAGTCTCCCAACATTGACATTTCTAAATTCATTATCATTTTTTAGAAATTTTTTTTAAACCTCTTCTCTATCACTAATAAAAATTATATTATCCACATAAAAATTTAAACTAGATCATCAAAGTTAAAATCATTGACATATAAGTTTTATAATCTTTTCATTTAAAAAAATTTAACACTCTCAAAAAAATTTCTTGTCTCCCATACCAAGAACGCGGAGCATGTTTTTTCCCGTACAAGGCCTTCTCCAGTTTACATTTTTTTTCATCTTTATCAAGTAGAAACCCATAAGGTTGTTCTATATATAAATTTTCCCCAATATAACAATTTATGAAATATATCTTTTTATCCATATGATAAACCTTCTAATTCTGATGTGAAAACATTATAATAATAATTATATTTTTTTATAATACTTCAATAGGGGAAAAGGTTTCTAAAAAGAATACACATTCCACATATGCATATAATTTCAAAAAAAATACTTGCTTTGATTCTTGAATCTTCTTAATGTTTATTTAACATGTATTTATAAACCCACAAGGTTACGATCACATTTTTATTTAATGTCCATAAAACAAGTTACCATGTATTTATTCTTCTCAATATGATCCGACACATCATTAATAGTATTCAATCATTCATTGTGTTGAATATATATTTAAACTAATTTTGGTTGAACCTTTAAGAAACATGATGTCTGATTATCTAATATATGCATTATTCTTGCCTAAACTAGAGCCTTCTAACTTACAATAATGTTTTCATCACTCATTATGTTTTTATATAGTTGAAATTTCATAGTTGTCTCCAACTGAACTTTCCTCTTAAAATTATTTTTTATGATCACCAAATTGGTTTTTTTATTTACTTTCAGTACAGTAGGAAATATCCTGTTTATCTTCCCCAAAATTATCAACACATTTTCTGATGGTGTTTTTAATTTAAATTAATTTCACTTCATATGTGTTCACCATCATCTATAAATTTTTGGTCCAAAATTTGTATCATATTCAGTTTGGGGAATAACTGATAAAAGTTACATCTTCAACATTCTCATTAAATATTATCGTATTAGGATTTGTTTTCCAGAAAACATGGTCTTCCAAAAAACATGAAAAACATCAATGAGGGTTTTTTTATAAAACATTTTATAAGGAGTAATGTTGAGTTTTTGTATTATCAATCAATTATTTTAAACATGTATAACAGTAATAACATCTTCCCTCAGATAGAACCTTGAGAATTTTTATTCTGATAACATACTTCTTCACATTTCTACAAGGATTCTATTATTTCATTCTATTACTCCATTTTTTTGTGCATTATAGGGAGAACTATAATAATTTTTTATTACATATTTTCTAATATATTATTTTAAAGTTTTGATTCTGAACTCGGTACAAATATTTTTTTCAACTTCATTATATAAACACACATTTCCACCCGAAATTGTATTTTGAAAACCAAGATCAATTCCATGTCCTTTTACTTATGTTTCATAATCATTATATTTATCATCTGAGTAAAATCATAAATAAATGTGATAATATATAAATAAACATTTTTGGTTGATGTCTAATAGGCCCACATACATCAAAATGAATATGGTTCGGAGGTCTGGCAGACTAAATCTTAAATCTCAGATGAATTTTATTAGTCATATTTCCATTATGACAAGTAATACACAAATATTATTCTCTTTTTTTAATTTTAAAATCATTATAATAGTATATAAAGTAGAATGTTTTTTATATTTTTCCTCATAAGATAGATAAGTCACCAGTTCCACAACATATTTTTATCATCATCACTTATGTAACAAGAGTTTTTTAGATTCTCATATATCTAATAGATTCTAACTCATTATTTCTCTATTTGTAATAAATTTACCATCTTTTACACTTTTGATAAAACAAAATTATTTTATAAAGATTACATTTTTTCCATAGTAAGAAAGTTTACATACACTAGTTACGATATGATTTATACCATTATCAAATAAAACATCCTTATATTTTAACTTTTCTTCTTCAATATCTTCATTTCTGATTCCTCTTAATATATAGTTACAATAAAATAGGTAAATAATCCACAATTATGAATTTCCAAATGATTGATATTTATATCACCTATCATATGTTATGAAAAGTAACTATCATGTATCCATGATCATTCCTGTTTAGAATACATCAATGATGTGTCACAAAAAACCCCATTTTACCAACATTATTAATTTCATATAATTGTTTATTTATATCATATGAAACTTATTACAGAGAGAGTAGATTACACATTTTGTCATGTTAAATAGACTGATCAAATCTTCAACAAGCTTATTTGAAACATTCATATTGTTTTTCTGTTGGAATTATTCTAACAACTTTATAATTCTACTTATCAACATTCTATATGTTGATAAATATACTCATTCTAATTTCACTATTTCATAAACTGTTCACAAACCATTATTCAAGTATAGATTTGTTGTACCAAAATTATAATATTTGTGACCAAATATTCTCAAACGATAGAAATATCGGAAAAAATATTCATTTAATATTCAAGAAAGGTATCTCTTTATAGATATATTTATTAGGCATGTAACATATTTCACGTCAAACAAAGTCAAGATGTGGGCAATCTTTTATCTTTAGTATTATTATTAGTTTGTAGATTGGATAAGATTCTCACATCCTTTTTATAAAAAATATTTTCCACAACTTTTATGCAACCGAATATCATAAAAGAATCATAGGAAACAATAATTTTTTCGTGATGATTCAACCGATTCTCATATTAATCCATCTCAACAACTTAAGAACTCTCAGCTGATACTTTCAATGCTTTGTAGAAATTTATTTTCATCTTCCTCTAGGTAATTTAAAATAGAAGATATTTTTATTTAATATTTTTATGTTTTTATACATTAGATGTCAAATTATTACTAATATCTTCAAAAATATTTCAATGTTAACTAATTACATGTTTGTAACATTTTTTATCATGAATGTATTAATCGATTATGTGATTTAATTTTTTATTCCTTTAGTATCTTCTTAAAAATATATTTTTTATCATTCTTATTTCATTCATGAGTGTTTTTCCTCAATACATGCAATATGTTATGATATGATTTGATACAAATTGTGTTTTTATTGGCCTCCATCTTCATTATATGATGGGACATCGACTTTCTCATCTTTATCAATGATGGTTCATATATTTTTTAGATTTTATATTTTGAAAAACGGTTTTCTGTTGAGTCTAATTCATCATTATTACTCAACCTACTTATGAATTTAATAGTAAAATTATTTTTGTATTATATAGATGAATTTTCTTCATTGTATCTTATTTCCAATTCTCCCATTGAGTATTTTCATCAGAATCATCTTGTTATTCCTCATCATTCTTTTTGGGGACATTCATAGAAAAGTATCCAATTACACCACACTCAAAACCTTTAGAGAAAGTATATATACAAGAATTTCTATTACTATTTTATAGTTCATGGTTATGTAATACCTGATTCTATCTTTTAACTCATCATTATTGTTTCCATCGATGTAATAGGGATAAACATCGTCAGAATCATGAAATTTAAGAATTCTCGTAGTTTCAAAAGCTATTTGGTAATTAATCTTCTTCTAAAAAATTTAGAGATTTTCTTATTTCATAACCAACAATATTTTTATGAAATTTATAAATATATATATCATCATTTTCATTAAAATATAAAATTTTTAATCATTAAAGTATGAAATATTTCTTAGAGTATTATTCACAATTGTATAATATTCCAAGGCATATCTGAATCCATTGATGTTGCAAACAATTTCATTTAATTGGGTAAAGTATTTATCATAATTTATTTTATCTCTCATTCTTATGTCCACATACTTACTATTCCATATTTATTTCTCCTCTTCCTCAAATTTTGTATCTCCTCCAAAAAACAACCCATATACCCCACATACATTTTCATGTATTGAGACCCATCCCCAACAAATACAAATTCTCTAATAAAGTCATTAGGATTTCATTTCTAGATATTCCATCAACTTCAATATTTCTCAAAACAGCAAACTTAATAGGATGATCAATCTCAATAAGTGTAAAAATAATAATAGCAGTATAAAAAACATCAATCACAAGAGATAAAATATTAACAGTCATATTATTCTTTAATATACAATTTTTTCCACCAAACGTAGGATTTCCATTACTATTGACAAAAATGATATTATATATGATTAGGATTGAACAAGATAACTATCTGTTTGATACAAATTGATGTTCCAATGGATCGAATAACAACTGAGAGGTGGGTGAATCAGTTGTCATACGTTTAATAAGTTTTATAACATTTAAAAAAACATGAAACCGATAAAAATTTATTTAATTATTATATTCTGTAACAACTCTTGAATGAAAATATAAGAACTCAATTAAATAACACATTAATTACATGGTTTGGCTACATTTTTTTAACCTATATCCTTTCCATAGCCTCTCCCATAGATATATAGAATTTTTTATTTAGAATACGTAAATATATCTCATGCCAACTCAGTTTAGACTTATTATGATTCCTAATAGTTAAGATAATACTATTTTTCATCATTTTACAAAGTTTACAAACAGAACAATTTATTTAAACAATAGAATAAATACTCTGTTTAAAATTATACAAATTTCTCAATATGAATACTCAGCTCGATTTCACTGGATCATATTTTATCAATATGATAAAGTCAATATGATTCTCCCTTACTCAATCTTCACCATAAAAACACTTGTAAATAGAAATCACAAAATGAACTTGTTGATTCTAATTTAATTGATGTGAAGTTCCCAATATGATCCCCCAGAAACCGGTAAAGAAACATTAATATATCTGCTTGTCCTCAAGATATATTTTTCATAAAATTACATTAACATGAATTCTTCAATTCTCATCCTTTTCTGCTTTTATAAAAAGTTAACAATGAATGTATTATCTGAGAGAGTATGTATAGGTGACTTAGAAAAAAACAATGAAAATTAAAATTTTCCCTTCTTCCAAAAAATTGAAAAACTATAAAAAATAATTACAATTAAACTTCATCTTTGAATTATTCAATTCTACTAAAATTTCAATGAGAATTATGAGAAATTTAATTTCATGTTTGACCACAAAAACATGTCATAATACATCTATAATTTTATTTCTTAGTAATATTTATAATTATATCATAACAATATTCCATTATTTCTTAGTTAATTGTGATTTTCTTCTTTTATAGCTCCTTATGAATTATTTTACTACTCAAATTATTATGAATCTATTTTCTTCTCAAATCATTTAAAATATTCTTCCTTATTAGATCATTTTGAATTATGTTTCCTTATCATCCCATTCTGAATTCCATTTCCTTGTTCACCCATTAAAAATTATTTTTTCTTATCATCTCATTATGAAATATGTATCCTCTCACATCATTGCGAATGTTTTTTTTCTTCTCTTCTAATTACGAATTATATTCCCTTATCATACAATTATGAATTCTCTTTCATTATTTTCTCATCATGATATTTACTTCCTTCTCAGATCATTATGAATTCTACTTCTTTCTAATTTCATGATGATTTATTTATTTACTCTATAAATTTGAAATTCTTCAAACTTCATCAGCCGTAAACATTCTGACATCTTTTATATTATGATTTTGGATATTCTTGGACCGATACAATCATTATATTTCAACTATTTCTAAAAAGTCTTTTATCATGATTTTGATTAATAATTTATGAGAAAATCACGATCAACAATGAATTGTTTATCTTTTATTAAAAATTTTGATCAAATTCTCACTCCTAAATTTACAATCACCATTCCAAAATCATCAGCAACAATATGAAATCTTCAAAATGTAATTTATTTTATTATAATAGGAATAAACTTTTATTTTATCATTTCAGTAAAGTAAAATATCCCTTAAAAACCAATTTATATCTATAATTTGTTTTGATCTGGTGATATGAATCTAATGAAGATGGATCAAATACTCTGATTATGGTGGTTCATAGTATGATCCTATGAGTCTGGAAAACAAATATCTTATAAATAAAAAATTAAGATCCCATTTATTCATTGGCTTGAACATTCATAATCATTCAACATTCATAGATAACTCATTACGAAGGACTGATTATAATTTATATATAACAAGAACATTCATAAACCAAAATTTTAGATGTCAAAAAATACAAGAACTATATTAAAACAATTAATCAAAAAAAAATTTCTATAATGTTGGTTTTGTATGTATAAATTTGTAATACACAAAAATATAGACAATAATTTCTATAGTAGTTAAGGGTCATTTCCATGATTATAAGATTGTTGTCGAATCACAATCAAAACAATCTTAGTTGTCAAGAATTGATCTTAAACACATTTATAGTCGATTCAGTTTACTTACCAACAAATTATTGTAGTCACAATTCAGTCCCATGACACATATAATAGATATATTTTGTTACTGATCTAGGTTTACTCCCCGTTTGTGTCTTATTAATCTCATGAGATATCAGTCATTACCTGATCAGTTCTAGAGAGATATTTGAATGACACACCCAAATTCCTAAATTTGAGTTCCACTAGATAATTAAAAATTCATTTATATGAATCCATTAAATTAAATTGGTTTCATAAATGTTTCAACATAGAATATTTGGCTAAAAATAAACATGTTCAATTAACTTATCATCATTTCATCCTAATGTATCCAATGGAAAAGGAATGGGTTTCAAAAACATCTAATAATCCTGAAAATAAATCATCCAAAGAGAAAATAAGGATGGTATCCATGGTACATATAACCATTAAATCTTATTTAATAACAATGTATTTCATCAAATATGGAAATTATTTTAAAATATGACATTGAACATTTAACGGGGGAAATATATTCTTTTCATTGAAATAAAAATATCAAAATATAAACAGTAACCAATTATTAATGTAAAAATTATAGTTTAAAGTATACTTGAAAAAATTTAAATAAATATTTAAATAATTGTGTGGATATAATTTTTTTAAAATACCATTCATGTCTTACATTTTTAAATAAAAATGGTATTCACATTTTTGGTTAAATCTAGAATGGATTTGATTGTAAAACACAAAATAATATCCCTTTCATAATATTTCATAATAATTATTATAGTTTTAAAAATGAATGTAAATAATGATTTTTTGATAGTAAACACATTTTTTATAATCAATTTTAAAAAACATATATATTAAAGAAACTCAGTTTTCTATTGAAGTGACAAATAAATTTCATTTTCCTTAAAAATATTATTCCATATCCTAGAGTACATATAGGAGGATAAATGAAAGATATCAATTTATTCACATGAAATAACCATAGAATAATAAAATTCTGGTATTTATTGAGGTATATATCCTAATAGTTCATCATTCATACCTAAATAAAAATAAATCCCAACAAATAATGAAATTTTTAACTAAATCCTTTACAACATTGGAATTTCTTATTTTTTATGTCATATGAAATAAGGTAACATATATGGATATTTAAATAACAATATTTTTTATAAGAATAATTTTATAATATTATTAATTGAACGAAAATACAACACATAGAGGAATGAATTTGTATGTGTGGATTGAGTCCCCAATTGATAAAATTCGGATGAAAATCGAATTACATTATGGCTTGAATTTCTCGAAACATGTTCATTGATACATTATAATAAATTTAAAATTACTATGAATAAAATACATAAACATAATCACATATATAATAATATAAATTATTTACTTATTACATTTTATTACACATGTATAAACATTTCCTTTTCAAAATTACGTTTTGGGAAGTAACTCCGTCGTTATTCATGCATGTTTAGGGTTGGAATTCCTTGTTCTTTTAATTTAATTATTTTTAAATTATCAATATAATGTGAATAATGATAAAAAAAATATATTTATTAAGGTAGTATTTGTTTATTAAAATTCATTAATGTCAGGAAAAGAAAGTGAATTACACTTTTCATTGAGACTATAGGTCATTTGTTTGTATGAACCTCTTTTTCCATTCTCATGATGGATGGAATGAGAGAAAAGTAAATATTAATTAAACATTACATACTAATTTTTATGTAATATATATCACTTAAAATATTTAAATATATCATTATTACCATCAATGTAAAAATAAAATTAAAAATGTGTCACATCACACTATGGAGATAGTCTTCCACACATATGCACAATCGATGTTATAAATTTTCAATGGTTTTGATGGTAATTTTTTTATGTAATAACCTAATTATTGTAGTATATATTGATAATAAATATTATATATTAAAATTATATAAAAAATTATATGCATTAATGATAGGTGGCGATCGAAAAATAATTACATTAGTTCATTAGGTAACAGTCCATAATATAAAGAATCCAAGATTTAGTTTCATATTTGATGGAAGAGAAGAAGGATGTAGTTTATTAAATTAATATAATAAAATATTAATATATGATATTTACTAATGAAATTATTTCAATATTTAGGAATAATTTGTTATTTATTTTGAAGAATGAATAATATAACAATCTCTCCGTTAATAATTCCACCTCTTTATTGGACAAAATACTTATGTTAGAAATATAAGCCTTTATTTATTTCTTTACAAATTAAAATAATTTTGTGAGTGTGTAGAAAAATATAGGGAAATTTTATTTATTCGGATAATTGATATACTAAAGTGTTTTGGATGTTTTAATTGGTGAAAATATGGGGTTTTGTTTATACATTGGGAGAGTGGGAAAGCTAGTAATTACTTAAAATAAAAAGATATAACGGCATTTTAATCATTAAAAATGGGAATAAAATGGATTATTATAGATATTTAAATAATATATGTTATAAATATTTCCATATAATATGATTTTAACTAGTTTTAATCTCATTTTAAAATTTATTATTTTATATAACATCCATAAAAGATGTTTTAACACAAACAAATGTAAATAAATTACACTTTTTACTACTCATTAAAAAACTAAGTCGAATTTATATTATAATATTAAACATTCTAATAAAAATTATGGAATCGTTTTTTATTAATTCAATTAACATATATGTAAAATTTTATTATAAAAATAAACCAAGAAAGGAGATAAAATAGCGGGCTATCATGTAGAAGATTTCCCAAAGTAATGATGTTTTTAATTTCATAATTACACATTATTTTTATGCGAATATCTTATATTGGACAAATATCAATAAAATTTTTATAATTTCACATTAATAAAAGATATATTTTGGTACTTTTTCTAAATCATTAAATGAAAATGTATCTTTTCATAAAAAATTAGTATTTGTTGCTACTCAATAAAAATTTTAAAATTTTGAAATAGATTAAAAACTACACCGTAATATAATTTTGAAATGATGAATCCCAAATTTTGTTAAATTTATTTCAATAAGTCATCTAAAATTAATGAAAACTAGTATTATATATTTTTCCCATAATGAGATAAATATTTTATTCTGAAAAAATATATTTTCACATATTTTGAAGAAATATTATGTTATTATTTTTAAATATCTATCTTTATCTAAAAAATTTGTACAGAATTTTTATAATAATATTATTACTATTTATAGAACCAAATTTAAGGGTAATAATATAATATTCATGTTAAACTAATAATATCAATAATATTTCATAGTTTTCATAAAACTCATGTTCCATGTGATGAATGCAATCGAAGAAATTAATTTTTTTCTAAAACAATTCCTAAAATATTAATGTAAAACATTAAATACCCATTAAAATGAATTTACCAATTTAAATTCAATTATGATATTTCAAAAATCAAAAAAAAATTCAACCTCCTTAAATCCTAAGGTTCAAATGTATCTTCATCAAGTTAGTGGTTTCAACATAAAACCGTGACTAGTTGAGTGGTATTTTTTTGTACCAACTTATCATTATCATAAAAATATATGTGTGTTTTGTTTCATAGGAAAGATAATGGTATAGTCATATGAACATCATGTTCAGTATATGTGAAGGAACAATATTTTTTTCCATTGGATAGATTCATAAAACATATCTTGGACTTTGGAAAGGTTCATTTGATAGGAAATATGGAAACCAAGAATACCTAATCAATCAATAATGTTAAAGGGGGGAATATACAAAGGGTGTATGTTTTATTTCATCATAAATATAATATTAATATTCCATGGGAAAATTCATAAAAACCCATTTTCACCAATCTTGACATCTAAATATTTCATATTGTTTTCAGCATTACATTTCGAGCGACTTTGGTCATCCATGAAGTCTTTCAGAATGTATTTGAAATTCTATAACATTTTTCAACTTGGATATATAAAGAGATTTATATATATAACATCATCCTATTAAATTGTATTTTCTCAATTCATTATATAGAGGGAATTATGAGGATCCATCTTTATTCTTGAATGAAATAAATTATTATATATAAAATTTACTAAATGAATATGTTGATCCCAACAAAATTTTTATCAATAGAAAAATATATAATAATGTCTTATATGGTATAAATTTTTTTTCTTGGAATGAACATATATCTTTAGAAGATATTAAATTTTATAACACAATTCACTATCATGATTTTTAGAAAGGATTTTTACGAATAAAGACGTAAACTATGAATCCCAATCATATAAAATAGATTGTGTTATTCAATACAACATTACTAATTCCTTAATTTATATTCATAAAATATGATATATAATGAAATACTCATTGATATGGATGATGTTTACGGACATTGTAAGGAGATCACAACAACCCATATGGTATTATTCCATTTTGATTTTTAGGGAGTCTGATGAAAAAAATAAATAGGTTGTTTTATATTTTTCGGTATAGATAATATTTGTATCATCCCATTAAACTTATTCTTCTCATAAATGAATTTCTAACATACAAATAACCATGATAAAAACATTGAAATATATATCTTCATAGTGCCTAACAAAAAAAATACTCTTTCAACATTCGATACATATTTCTACTTCATGGTTGAATAGATAATAACGAAATATGGTCTTCCACTTATATAAATTTCTTTATATATTGTTAGGATATAACATATTCACAATTCATGAAACATATTATTTCATATAAATTATATTTATACCTAGAAAAATTTATTACTTTCTTTAATTATACTACATATTCCATCTAGGCTTTTTTAATCATTAACTTGATTTATGGTGGAATAAATATTTTATAGAAATAATATTTATATCCTCCCATCATGATTTCTTTATCCCTGATATGTAAATACAAAAAAAATGGCTACTTTTTCTGATAATTATATATAATAAAGGAATATCATTTTAACACTAATAATCATACTCTTTTTCTCTCTTATAGAGTAGAAATGTATTGAGAATTTGTAATCATTAATCATATATAATCATCCTATCTACTATATATTCAAATATTTTAATATGAATATATAATTTATAATCCTATTATCAGTATATATATATTCCCATTCTATATAATGATAATCACTATATTTCATTTGTTAAAAAATTACCATAGCTAACTCTAAATAATTAGTTGGGTAATTTCTATTAAGATCTATCACCTATTCCGTGGGATATACTATCACCATATCACTCCACATGATGAAACATCCCTGTACCTTATTGGTACATAAATAATAATTTCAAAACCATCTACATTGTGGGGTTATTTAAGATAATGTCCTGATACATACCTTTTATTTTGTTCCTTGAAATTTTAATCACATTCATGTATCCAAATTTGTATAGATCCATTCTATGCTAATTATGTTAGTGGATTGTATATCAATGTGGAATTTTCAAAAAATGATTGATAATATCCATCAAATCCATGAAAACATCATTTATCAATCATAGTGGTTTGTATAGTTTAATAGTCAATAATTTCACTTTTTTGATAGATCCCCAAATATACCCTGTCATGAGATTATTTGAAAAAAAAATGAAAACATTTTTTCAAAATTATGTTATCTCAATATCGTATTCAATAGAATTCTAAATGATTTTTTTTTGATCTTCAATTATATTGGAATAGATAATAATATCATCTATAAGGTCTACCATAAAGAGATCATGATAATTTATATTCAATCTCTTCATTAAATCCATGTAGATAGTTACATAATTATAAAGTCTTAAAGGAATTATGATATATTAATAGTTCAAATTTCCTGTATATGATGCGGTCTTGGGTATTTATTCATTCATTCACCTCAATTGATTTTACATATAATAAAGATTAAATTTAAAAATTTATTGATCTTTGTGGTGTTAGTTAAGAAAATTATCAATAAAGTGTATATGATATTAGTTCTTGATTTGTATCATTTTTATTTCTCAATAATTAATGGAAAGTTGAATGTTCCAATATATACTATTATTAAATGCTATATTCTTACCCCAAGGTGATGCCCAAGGCCAAATGAATCCCATATCAAGATTATGCTAGATTTTCTTCATTAAATATTTCAACTATAATAAAAAGATTCCATTAAGAGAAATTGAAATAGGTGTATCAGCATGTATGATATCTATTGAAAACTCATCATCTGAATTTAGTGGAAACCTTTTGAACTCGTATATAAATTAGTCAATATACTCCATTAAATTGAGATTATCATATATGTTGAGTTTTTCCAATGATATAAGATAAAAAACCTTTCTTAATAGGAAGTAATTAATATGAAATGGATTTTATCTTCATTAGACATTCATATCTATCATCACATTGACATAAGATCATACGATGGTTTGGAATATCAAATATGAGTTCGTTTCCTTGGAAATTGATGTGTTAATTATGTATCAAAAGCCAATTGAGGGATAATAAAACATCCAGTGAAACTATAGGAAGTATAATTATTTTCCTTGAATGAAAAATCCCATAAAATTCATTCAAAATAGATTCATAAACATGATAAAAATCCATCAGACTATTAGAGTAGTTCACTACTAATTAAATATATATTCAATGAGGATTATAATCAATATTCTTTTGTGCCTTTAAGAGATATACATTAGTAGATCTAAAAATTATTAAATAAGGTACATTAATATTTGAGAACATATTAACCACCTCAAAAGTACCATTCTCTCACCAATCCCTTTGTAAAACATCAAGGTCATTGTGATCACTAGGAATCGTTGATCAGTATGATCAATAATGAAAATAAATTCATAGGGTGTCTAAATTGTGAAACCATTTTTCATCATTTTAAAACATAGTTATAACCTTGATAATTCATCATCATCAAATAATAATACACATTATTATCTTTCTTAATTAGTTTGTGAATTTCCAAAACATTTCCCCCCTGACGTGTCAAGCCAACTATATAGAATGTATATTTTTCATGCACTAGGTCACCATAGATTCAAAGTCCAATGGTCCTTTTTGGAGTTATTACCCCTCGGCAGACAATTGTAAGAGACACATCTATTTATATAATCTACAAAAGGGAATATAGTTCATTGAAACAACTCAATATATCAATCCTTAAATTTATACGACAATTTCATATTCTTTGACATACCCTTACACATAGCCATACAGATCTCAATAAATCTAACACACCATATTTCCATGGTTTTTTAGAGCATTCTAAAATACAAAATATAATAAACCAATATACTAATACATAGATATGACATAAGAATAAGAGAATATTCATTATATAACATAACAATCCATGCTAGAAATATTTTAGTTCTAGTGCCTTTGGAAACATGGTAACATAAATGACTAGATCATAATTAAACATCATTATATCCCACTGAGATTGTAATAAATATAAACCTCTATAGACATAACCCATGTAATAACTTTTTTCCCTCCCTAGGGAGATGAACTATAATTATGGGAGGATTTGATTCTCTGTAAGGTAAAACAAGGGAAAACCACCATAACATTGGTTTAAGGGTAAGAGATCATCAAAATATGATTTCGAAACCATATCGCATATATCACAGATCAAAAATAAATTAATCATGGAATAAATATATCAATTACATAACCCACTATTCATAATGGATTTTAAAAACATCATCCCTAGAATCATAATATATTCATAATCCATGGAATTATACTACAGACATATGAATATAGAATCATTTCCAATGTAGTAAGGGATATTTTCCAATACTCTCATTATAGAATCGGTTCTCCAAAAAAACATATCATATGTCAAGGATCACTCCCAATACAATAATATTTTTTAGCTTCACTCCTTAAACCATTATAGTCGTTTAGATTCACTCCTATGACTATATTTGTGAATAATGTCCCTTACTGAAACTACTCCTAATTCAGGTTTCATTTATTTCATTACATATTAATCACTACATATTGTGTTGTATAGAGATTTTGGTCTCACCAATAATTCAATACTTTAACTTTTGTGTCATGGGATTATAAAATATTTATCATATCAATAAACCTAATAATAAATTGTCTTCATAATCATTTCTTCATAACATAACCCATGTTTAATAAAATAGGTCCAAACAATTTCATCATAACATGTATTTATATACATGAATGGGTATGGTAAACATAATTTCATAATAAAAATAAAAAATAAAAGTAAATAATAAGGATTATATCAATGTCTCAAATCCCAAAAATCCTTATGTAACATTAAAGTATGTCATATGAGATGGAAATGATTTTGAAGGATCACTTGGAGCATTTCATGAGGAAAATTTCCTATTCTATTTGAAATCACTTTCTCAAAATCTATATACATCGACAATATTGAATTATATATTTTAATTTGATATATCTTTGAAACATGTAATCAAATATTTATACCATTGAAAAATAATTACGGCGTAAAATAATGTTCATTCCACACACATTAAATGGAAATTTTATTTCAAAATTTCTATAAAATAAAAAATGGTCTTGTTTGGAAAATGATAAGAATAATCCATTAAAAAAAGTTCATAAAAATTTAAAACTGGTTGAAAATAATATTGAAAACTCATTATATATCATAATTTATTTATTAAAACCATTTTTACAAATAAATGAATATGGAAGAAAATATTTTTTCAACCAAAGATAGAATAAAAAAAGTGTTCCATAAATAAATTATTCAATAACCTTGACTAACTAATGTGTTAATAAAAAATGAAAAATTGTATTTTCAATGAATACCTATTTTATAATAAACATCATGACTTTCTTGAGATTATTTTCCAAATATAGTCATAATCATAATCAATACCAACAATCAATGAGATTTGTAACATCAAATATTTACCACATTTGTAACATTTGACTCATAAAGCCCATGAAATATATATGCTTATATGGATATTTAAATCACTATTATTTTTATTAGAAAAAAAATACTATCAAGTTTAGGATACTTACAAAAAAAGTAGTGAATATTAGAAGTGCCTCCTGGGAATATAAGTGAGATACAAACACCTTTACCTAGAGTAAAATAATTATTCCTAAATATTCTAACATACTATATAATAAATGTAAATTGATTATACATATATTCTTGAACCATATATATATATTGTATTATATATGTTTTAATTATGAATTTTCATTAATTGTTTGTTAATAACTCATATTGAATATCACATTTCAAGTAACTGCTGTTTGTTTTTTCATATATGATTTCATTTGGAATTTTTGGCCCTTTTACATAGATCTGGGTTCTATAATATACAAAATTTTATCCATGATATCAAACATATATATAATAATTATATATATGATAGTTCAAATACATTAATGATATAAATTGAAAATAATTACTCTATTCATGGAGACAGTAGTCCATACGTATGTAACAATGTTATCCCATTTTCTGGTCAAACATGATGAATGAATACAAAATATTAATTAAATTTTCCGTAATAATTTTTATAAAATATATTTAATATATATTATTTTAATCATTCTTTTTAAAAATCCATTTTAATATATAAATTAAAAATTTATCACATTGTTTCGTGTTGGTGTTAGTATACAAGAATGCACGATTAATGTTATCATTTTTAAATGATTATAAATCATAATGTTACATCTGATATTATATTTAAAGGGGTATATATATATCATAAATATCCTATGTATAAAAATTAAATCCACCATTGTCTACATCGGTGAGAGGTGGTGTGGACAACTAAATTACATCAATTTGTGTGTAAGTTTTTTCCAAACCCATGATATATGATTTTGTTTCCCAATTGATCGAAGAGGATATAGATGTAGGTTATCAATTTAACATACTAAAATAAATTTATATGGTATATATTTATGATATTATGTAATTATAATTGATGAATATTTTAATCTTGTAGAAGAATAAATAGAATAAAAGCAGTCAGTTAATAACGATGTCTTCTCTACAGAAAACCTCGATATGTTATCACTAAAATCCAACATTGTAGGGTTTCATAGCCAAAATAAAATATATGTAATGAGTCTTGGTAGAAAAATAATGGATTATGGTAGGTATTGGTATAAAAAAATTAATTGTGAGAATATTATAGGAAAGGGTTTCCCGTTTTTATGTGGCCAGAGGACATAAACGAATGTTTTGAAAAGAAAATGTTGTTACAACATTTTTATCATTCCAAGAGGCTCGAAAATTGATCAATAATAAACTATATATAATATTTGTTTCCTTTATTTTGATATAATTTTACTTGGAAATGTTTTTATATCATTTTCCCCTCATTCGTTTATTCTACCCGGATCAACCTATTAGAACATAACCGTGTGAATAAAGTTTTTTGATTTCAACCCATTTTTTAGACAAAAAATAAGTTCAAAATATTATATAATAGTAATTATGATGATTAAAAATTTTCATTACATTTATATAAATTTTATTCATATTATTAATAAATTTAAATTTAAAATGAAGACCACATACATGATAAATATTATTTTCCAAATAGAGGATTTTTGTAAATATATGATGTTTTAATATCAAAATATAAAATTAAACTGATCCAAAGGGTTAAAATTGGTTAAATGATTAAATATTTAGACATTTTTCATTAATAAATAAATTTAATTTTCCAAATAATATTCTATTTATTTTTTTAAAAAAAATTTATACTATTTTGAAAATATAAATATTTTTTGGAAAAATAGTTTTTTTAATGAAGGTAATGAATCATAAATTAATTATTTATATATATAATTTATTTATCAAAACCTTAATTATTCTTTTTAAAAATTTATATTTTTCATATTCCTATTTCAAAATTTAATAGCATTATTATAATGGTTCTAAATAAATATTATTATTATAGTTATATGATGTTTTCTTAAAACTAGGTTTCCTTTTAACAAAAGTGATAAAATAAAATAAATTTTATTTTATTTTTTTTTCATAAAATCTATGGGTGTTTTTATGAATATTATATTTCAATTTTTAGATAGCATGAATATATGGTTCTATATCATATGCACAAATACAATCATTAAAATATTACACATGTGGAATTAGATCATTGAGTATAATAATTTCCATTTATAGAAAATTGTTTCAATAATTGAATGTCAAAAATTTCCCATATTGACACTATTTAAAATTATTCCCCACAAATGTTCTTATTTATGATTTATTATACCACTATACATCCTTTAAATCTCATTTACAAAATTTGTAGTGCTTTCGGTATTTTTATTCATTCAACAGAGTCGAATTGAGGCCCAAAACATCCTCAACATCACCAATTACATGAACTTTTTAAGCTTTTCACTAATTTTGATATTCATTCAGTCCTATAGAGATCAAATTTAATTGAACAATGTATTACATACTTAAATATTCCATCATTTTATATGAATATTCAATACATTGAAAAATAATACATGACCCATAAAAAGAGTAATGTATTTTCATTGAAGAATGGATATTTTAAAAATATATATCATAATTGAACATCAACATCTCTTGAAAATTTCAACTCTCATAGTAACATTCTTATAAATTTATAATATATTAAAATTATTTATAACCCAAGGAAAATCGAAACAATAGAAATGGTGAACAAAGATGTTATACAAGGATAAAAAAGCGAGATAACAATTGATGATCATATGCATGCATAAGATAATATTAATTGAATGATATCATTATCATAAAATAATAATTTCATACTCAATAATTATATGATCATAAATAATGAGTCATCGAAAGAATCATTACCATTTTAAAAGGATATAGTCAAAAGAATCAGGATTCATCAGTTAAAAATCATGATCGACTAATGAATTTACTATGAATAAGAACATATTCTAATAATTTTGGGACTATCATTGTAATGAAGAAATATTTTATTAGTCAAGGGTAACTAACAATACCAATCATCGCCTAGTGTTAAAAGTAAAATTATTGATTTTTTTAACAACATAATGTATTTTTTTCATGGAATGCTTCACTCCCCACGTTCTCCCATATTATCTCATAAGATATAAATCACATACCAATGTGTTGGAGGGAAATATAAATTTATACAAACTATAACATAATTAAAACCAAACATGTGTTTGCTAAAATATCATAAAAACATTCATAATTACATCAATGCATCACCTATTGAAAATTAATGATTTTCAAAAATAATTCCTTGTAATGACCGATTCAAGTAGGGCCCATGTTTTGACTCACCAATATTTCCTTCAATAGGCCTAGTTCTGTTGAGTATTTGTTAGAAGGCTTATCACTAACATGGGAGTAATTTAATAAGTACATGTCCACATGCAGACATCTAAAATTCCCCAAATTTTAAAATGAAAAAACCCCTGAGGAACAAAATTCATGAATACCACTAATCCAAATAAATAGCGTACAACACAAAATGACAATTTTGGTAATGTAAACTGTGTCAGAATACAAGCCCCCATAAAGGAAGTGTATATAAACTGAAAAGTATATCCTATAATCAAAAGGTAGTGGGATTGTTATCCGTATCCATAAGAACACCTCAAATAGTATAAACAAATGATTCACTTCCTGGTCCTGGTACAGGACTTACTCTACCATTGACTCTATCAAAAAATTCACCCATCTGCACAAGACTTGACATGTTGGGGAAGAGTTCATGAATGGGATAGTTTGACAATAGTCATTTGGAAACCCGAAACCACAAATAAATACAAAAAATAAAGATATTTTCAGCACTCCAAAAAAATGTTTCTAAATCACATATTACAATGGTATCAATATATATTCATGAAGAGACCCGTAGTCTAGATGTAGGTCATAACTACCGTATAACAGCACTATAGATTCAGTCTGATGATTCCACAATGAAGTCCCCTAGAGGTAAACACTCCAAAATCAGATAGCACTAATGATGTATTTGTGATAGGTGATTCTCATCAGAAACCACAATGAGAGATGTACACTGATAGATCAAAAGATATATACAATACACATTATTTTAGAAAACTAGATCCATGAGTGGGGAAGACTACAATACACAAATGATGATCACTGACAGGGACCTGAAATATACCATGACTCGTTAATATTATCTTTCTTTGTAGAGTACCAACATCCATTCGTATTGGTTGTGTTGATCTCCAAACTCGGCCAACGGTATAATAATGAATAGATGATCCTGCTCTATGACTCTCTGAGGGGACTCTCTACACTATCTAGAAAGTTCCGCTGAAGGGGATCATACTAATGTGGATCGGAAATGAATATAACTTACCATAAATGAAAAGATAAAGGGTAACCAACAAAAATGAATCATGTACAATATATTGTGTAAAATGAGATCAAGCCATTTAGAAGAGAGTAAACCGAATGTGGACGGCTAGCAGACTGAGTACCTTGACCAGAAGAACAACATGTTTACAACGACCCATGAAAGGAGAATATTTCATGTATAAAAGGAATACACGTCATGTAGATATCCTCACACAACATGTCCAAATATCCGAGTTCATGCCATTTACACTGGTAGTGTTCCAATACATGGTGTCACCCCATGTTCACTTTCCCATGATCCAGTACATGGGGTAACCTATGCTTCTTGTTAAGGTCCGGCCATGTGGTGGGGTACATATTGTGTAGTCAAACCACGTACTCCACCCCATGTCTATATACCTCCCATGATAGACACTGAATTTGGGGGATCGTTCCACATGTCATGTCATTGGGTTCCAAAGCCTTAGCTGCCGCCATGGGGTCCGTACACACTATGTAATCACGGATTACTTGTCATGTAGTACAGGATTTTCTAGAATCCATGGTTCATGCTCGAATAATCTCCTCAAATACATTGTAGACCATTCCAACAAAAATTTTCCATGAATCTCATTGTCCATCCTCCGTCGGCTATGCCACACCCAAAAAATCTGTTTTGTCTTCTAATATGGTCACAAGACTGATTAAAAAGTGGTCATTTTTTGTTCTACTGAATAACATCAAAGAACCTAGATTTGTGGATCCACCATCAGCAGAATTGCTATGTGTCTATCCTAGATCCATTTTCATGTTGCGTAAATCCCTGATCTATGATATGAGATCATTCAACCATGAATTATGAGTGTAACCATTGATTGATCAGGATATGACGAGTAGTTGGACATGGGTAGAACGCCCATGATAAATGATAAACATTTTTAGAAATGAATAAATGTTTAAAGATTAACGTACCTTACTCTATTTTCATGTAGATCATAGTTTTTTCAGTTAGAATGAAAATTGGATTTGTTATCAAATATTCACTTGATCAAATCCCACTAAAATCCCATAGAAATAAAACACATCCCACAAGGTTGTGATCGAAACATGGATCAACATGTTCGTCTGTTGGTTTGTGTTCACCATTAAATTTTATAATGGTAGTGGAAATCCAAAATAACAGATCCAACATTTGAATTTTATTTCTTACTAGTGAATTTTGATCACTATGTCTCTATTTTTGGATGGATCCTTCTATAACTGCATTCATCGATCGTTGATCTATGATTCCATAATTGTTTCCATAAGTGGTTTCTCCATAACTCCCCTAGTAATTATTCATCGTTCCCAATGTTATGAAGCTAATCCTATGAGTTCTTCATAATGATATTTCTTAAAGGAAATATTCATTGAATCCGCATAGTAATTTATATTTAATTTATTTATTGATGATTATACCATTTTTAGTTAATTCATCATGACAACTGTACGGACTGTAGTAATGTGGTGCCTATGGAAAACACCACATTACGAACCCAATTGTAGTCTCGGAACACTAATATGAATCATCATTCATTATTTATTATAATTTAAAAATTAAATACAATTTTTTTAATTATTTTATTTATGGTTATTTTAAAATACTATCTTTCATAGCTGACCCATGCTAGCGGATGTTATCCCTCACATAATGTAATGCTAGAGCATTAAAATAGTTCCCTAATATTTTAGATCTGCGATCTCGTTTAATAATTATTACACTTTTTCATGAAAACTACATGTGTGTTTTATTAAAAGTGGACATTTTTAATGGAATCATTCTGGGAACATTGGGCCTCAGAATGACAAGTCGTATAAGTATATGTTGCCAATATATTCCCAAATAATTTCTAAAAATATAATCCAGAAAATTAAAGTCATGAAATTATCCCAACCTTATGGATTAATAACCCTGAAAATTCAAAAACAAGGCTACACATAAAGATGAGGATACAAAGCACAAATCTTAGACTCCCCCTCCCATGTTATCTCTTAAAGATTCTCATCTATCCACCAGACACACACTATAGGGATCTATTCCCAAAAAAGGATCATCTCATGTCAATCCTCGATCTCCAATAGGTACCCAGAAAAGGTCCCTCCAACATTAATGTCATCCTCATCCTGGTCGATCGTGTGTGATGTGTCATACACATACCTCTTCATCTACGCCACAACGAAATCATCATGAACCTAGTACAACTATGGGGGTAATGTTAAACCATATAAAACCTCTCCAAGTCTACACAGTATAATTTTTTTTTGATAAGCCTAATTGGTAACATGGCCACCCTAAAAAATCTATTTAACCCTCATTGACCTTAGACATAAAGGATAACATGGTGGCCATCATTGTACTCTGAAGGTTACTTTAATCTATCAGCATGATATTTATAATAGATCTGTGAATTCTTCATCCTCCATTGGATGGTCTGAACTTTTTCAGTAGTAACTCACCCAAACTCTTGGCCCATGAGTGTTAACTCTCCTAGGTCATCCCAACAATGTAGTGACCTATCTGTTTTCCTATACAAAGCCCCAAATAGTATCGTACCAATTATGGAATGATATATTTTGGTGTATGGTCACTCTACCAGAGTTATGTGATCCTCCCAACCATGACAATAATACAACATGAAAACATGTAGCATGTTCTCCAAGACCTTAATAGTCAGCTCTATCTGACCTACATTTTGGGGGTGAAATGTTGTGCTTATGCGTAAATTGGTTTCAAAAGCCTCATGCAATCACTTCCATAAATGATATGTAAACCAAGAATCATGATCTAAAAATTCATTGATAAAACTCTATGGAGTTGAAATGTATCATAGATGTAAATGTGTTCCAAGAGCTCTATTGGACTCTTCTCTCATATAGTTTGAAAGTAGGCTGACCTGGTGAGTCAGTCAATGATCACCTAAATGGAATCAGGTTCCCTATTCATATCTGGTAAACCCCTTATCAGGTCTATAGATACTTTATCATACTTTAATTCCATAACCTTAAGGGGTTGAGATAAAACATTAAAACATAATGCTTAACCATTGCCTATTAGCATTTAAGGCATCATGAAATGAATTATTCCACTCCCTTCCTCATTCTTGTCCATCAAAACTGATGTTGGGGGTCGTCATACATAATAACCACTTAAAGGTGTTCTACCAATGTAGATTCATGAAACCCCCATTGAACCTCCTCCCGCAACAACTATAGTACTACTATGAATCTTTTTAAAAGAACTATATGATATCTGTAATGTGAATATTTATTAGGAAGATTCCCTACAAACATCTTAACACATATGGTCTCAAATTCTGTCTCCTGAGGTAATGCCTACTTGACAGGGCGTAAGAGTGTTAGGGTAACAACTATCGAATGGAGGTAATGTACCCTATATCCATCCATTATGGATATCTGATATGAGGACAACTTCTCATATTCCTAATCAAGAAACTATGAACATAATCTCCTACTAATAGAATCTTCCACCACATTCCACTTCCTTGAATCATTGACAATATCGAATACATAATCATTAAGAAAGACTAGCCACTGCCTCTATATTAAGGTCAAGTCATTCTAGGAGAAGATATACATGAGAATCTTATGGTCAGAGAATTTGATAAACTACCTTCCCATTAGTATGTATAGCCTTATCTTCAATGTGAATACTAAAATGTCCAACATAAGATCATGGGTCACATAGTTCTACTCATGTGGACTCAACTAGCTTCAACCATAGACAATAAAAAGTTTCCCAAGCATCTGGATGCAACCATTTCTGGTCTCTGATTCATAACATAACACTACATACTCGTCACTCTTCTATGATAATCTCATGATCAGGGAACTTTTCAAATTCAGCCTCATTATCTGAATGCATTGAACGTGGGTCAAACTTTAATACCCATTGTGACCCTCTCAACAATTAAGGGATTTCATTAATACTTGGAATTGGATAGTCGTTCTCAAGGGTAACATTGTTTATGTATTGTAAATACACACACAACCTCATTCTATTTACTGTATATTTTGAAATAAACTGGGGCTTCCCAGAGTGAAAAATTAGGTCTTAATAAGCCCTTCCAATTCAATTACTCCTACTACACCCTTATCTCGTGAAGCTCAATGAGAGACATCTGATTGGATTTTGATGATATCGTTGTAGTCTTATAATGTAAAATAATATAGAAGTCAATCTCATGAACTTGAGGTAATCATGAACAACCTTAAAGAAGTATATCCTCATATTCTACCACTACTGAGGGGGACTGAAAAATTATAACATATGATGCTCTGAGGGTTAGGCGATCCAACTCAAGTGTAATCAACTACACCTTCCAATGAATGAGTCATTATTATTTTAAATGGGTTTTATTTTCTCGTAGAAATGAAAATCACATTCCATTTATGCGGACATACTAGAACCATATCCTAAAACATTCAATATTACCATCAATGATGGATATCAAATTCATACCATGAATGACATCAGAAGGCCTCAATTCTACAACCATGAGGTTCACAGCGAAACTCTAGCCTCCCAGGTTCAAGTCACAATAACGACAAAAGTGTGATCATCGAGTGTCCACCAGTAGGTGTCTCCAAGTATAAAAGTCAATTCAATGGCCCATCTAGAATCTCATGGTCTCATTAAATATTTACTACAAAAGTAAATTTATATCATCTGTGTCTATAAATAAGGTATCTAAATTATTAAATACACATTTCATACCTTGAATAATTCTTGGATCCTCTAGGACACACACCTCAACCGCATGCAACATTCCCCACCCATATCCTCCCACTCCCTATGCATAGGATGCTCTACCATGGTGGCTAGTGGTATCATGTAAAAAATATGCCACCTAATACTATTTAAACTCATGAATCATGTGAAACCTACTCTCTTTATCTGCTAGAACTGTGAGTACCATGTACTGCTCTACAGGTGGTGGTAAAGCTGGTGCACCACCTTGAGATATCATGAGGGGAAATAATCCATGTATCATAGCCTTTTAACTATTGGGTCACCCTTATGTCTGAGCTTCTTAATACTAGATAGTATGTGTTGTGAAGACATCCAATTAGATAATACGATGTACCATGGTCAATGAATATATATATAGAGTTGTCTCAAGAAGTACATGGAAACCACAAACCATTCTAATATGATGCATGTACTAATATTGTTTCCCTGCAATCAGTTTTCTCATGTTCTGTGTTGAAAAGTAGGTTATCAGTGTCTTGGTGTATGTATATCTTTGAGGCCGCACCAACATTGATCTTCGTAGCAAGAATGGTGAACTTGAAACACTAATAAATATCTTCCCAAACCAATCTCAATGTCTATCGATACTATGGATTAATAGACCACCTATGATACCACTCCATCATAACACATTCTAGTGGGTCACATGCCACAACTCCCCAAGCCCACCTTCAATAGGTTGTGGGCTGATGACTTACACTGAGTAGGAATATCACTATCATGGGAGGCATTCCCTAAGAACCTGTACACATGCACACATCTCCAAGCCCACAAATGATGAAATTTTAAAAACACTAAGATCAAAATTCATGCATACCACTAAACACAATGAATATTGTACAATAAGTAATGTAATTTCTAGTAATGTAAAATGAGCTATAATATATTCCCACAAATAAATCATTCTATAAACTTCAAATTATGTCCTATAAACTATAGATATTTTGAATGATGTCTATATCTGTGGGAACACCTTAGCATATATGAATTCTGGAAGCATCAACGGGTTCAAGTCATGTTCCTTCCCTACAAAAGAATCGATACAAAAGGACAATAATCAATACAAGACATGACATGTGTGTGAAAATCCATTTATATTGTGAGTATAACAATACAAAGTAGGACACCCCAGAACCACAAAGAAACACTCAAATTAAAGTTATGGTAATATATGCACAAATATATGTCTACAATACATATCTTAATGATATTTAGATATAATCGAGCTGAAGGCCATAGTCTAGAGGTAAGTCACCACTAATGTATAACAACTCTAGATGCTCTTTCTGAATATTAAACGAAGTAGTCGTTTGTGAGAAAAAACTCATGAGTTTGACATAAATGATTATGTTTGTCCTAGTGGTTTTGCTGCTCATAAACTATAATGAGAGATATACACTGACAGATCTAATTAGATATACAATACACTTGTTCGGGGAGATACAAATCCATGAGTGGTGATGATCCTGATACTCAAATGAGGATTATTTTTAATTCCATAGCATATACCACGAATCACTCAAATTATACTACTATGTAGGGGATTTATTTTCAGTTGGATTCATTCCATTGATAACCTAACTCTACCTTGGGCAAAATAATCAATAGAGGATCCTTCTTTGGGACTCTAGGAGGGGACTCTAGACTCTATCTTGAATGCCCAAATGAAGGGGGCCAACTATTCTAAATAGATAACGATACCATCTGAACATAAAGGGAATGAAAATGGGGAACAAAAAAATGAAACATGTGCAAGATATGGTATAACAAAACATCAAGACATGTAGAAGAGTGTACACAACTTGTAGTAGGGTCACAGGCCAGGTCCCATGACATCGTGTACTACTCATGTTGAATAACAAATGTCAAAAGAACATGTCATGTAGGAAAGGTATAATCAGCATGTAGAAAGGGTCACATGTTTTTTCCTACTATATATGGTCCACCAACGTACTATGATCATGTTCTAATACTTGATGTCAACCCATGTTCACCTGCCCATGCACCATTACATGGGGTATGTTGTGCATTCGGTCTGGGCCTTTCTATGTTGTGGGTATACAATGTATAGGAAAGTTGTGTACTCTGAACCATATTATTGTACCACCAGAGATATACAATGACCCTCCAAAAAGTTCCCACATGTTTTTTGATTGGTTTCACATGCCTTGTAATACTTTGATGCTTAACAAAACCCTATCCACCACTATGGTGGGCCAATATGCCATGTACTTCCTGATTACACAAAGTGTATCATTGGATTTTTCAGAATCTTTGGTTTATGCTCTGATAACCTCATATAATTCTAAAAAACCATTCTGGTATATTCATTTCGGGAAACAAAGGATCAATCCTCTTCCAGTAACTCCATCAAAAAAAACAAGGTGTTTGGTATTTCCATCCGACCTCAAAGATGATTAAAAAGTGTACTTTCTTCATTTCACCAAATAAAATCAAAGAACATAGAGTTAGGGATCTACCTTTATCTTAATCATGTGGTGTCTATTGTTACACCTATATCATTTCACACTGATCAAATATCTATAATATCAGATCGTTGGGCTTGGAATCCGGTGAACAATGATTCATTGGTGGGGATTTGCTGAGTCCTGGGGAAAACGAATAATGCCTGTGACGAATGATTAATAGTGGGAGAAAAGGGCAAATCAAACAAAATAAGATGACCCTGGTAAATATTTTATTCGATCATGGTTTTTTTACTTTAGAATAAAATTAAATTCAATAAAAACTAATTACAAGATCCACCCCCATTAAAATCCTGTAGAAATAAAACCCATCGAGCAAGCTTATGATCGAATCACGGATCAACATGATTTTTGATTTGACTGTGTTCATCTTGTAATTTACGAATGAGAGAGGAAATCCAAAAATCATGCATCCATTATTTTATTTTAATCACACACTAGTGAAGATCAATTTTTTCATCACTATAATTGGAGAGATCGTTCATGAATGGTGTTCATAAATCCTCGATATATGATTCTGTCACCATTTCCTTGAGAGGATTCTCCAATGCTCACCCTATAAACTCTCTTTCATTCCTATGGTCATGAAGATAACCTAGAGAGTTATTAAAAATAATATTTTTTATGATAAAACCTCATTACATCAACAAAATAATCTATCAATTAATTATTTAATAATGATTAAATAATTTTCAAATTTACCAAAGATGACCCGCACCAACTAAAGTTAAATCACACCATGGAAAACCCAACAATAAATACATAGAAGTGGTCTTAAATTACCAATATGATTCATCGTTCATGAGTTATTAGTATTTTAAAATAATATAAATAAATAATTTATTATTTTATTTATAGATACATCCTAAAACTATCTTTTGTGGCTGACATATTCCGTACATTGTTATATCTCATCTCATGTAATGAAACAACATTGAAAATAATGGTGAAATAAATTTTTTGATCATGGCATCCATTTAAGAGTTATGCCACTTTTTTAGGGAATCCACTCATTTTAATTTTTAAAAACTTATCATTTTTTAGAAAATTGTTTTGGGGACACAGTGCCTTGGAATCACACACCGTCTCAACACCTGGCCACATAATAATCTAGAATAATTTCTAAAAATAAAATTGGGATGATATGAGTCATTACATTCTTCACTACATAAACATTATCTATTCGGATAAATAGAATACAAGGTATAATTATATCATATCCCTGGTGAAATAGTAAAAAAATAAAAAAATAGTGAAATAGATGAAAAGACCCTTAAAATAACAGTAAAACATTTCCATTAAACTATCAGTAAAATATCATAAACTTATGATAAAATATTAAATAAAAAATCTTATAATATTGAGAAATTAATTTTCATTTAGAAGAACCCTGGATTCCTGAAATGGGAGTCCTAATAAAACTAAAGTTTATGATGATGATAAAATTTGTTCATTTATTAAACATTAAAACATATATTCCTTTCATAGTTTTGGTAAACAGAGATAACTAGCTTATGTTTCTTTATTTCATTAGCAATTTAAAATTTTTTTTAGATTTTGTATATTTTTATCTTCTTTAATTTTTTTTTCTCTTTGTAGTTTTGTAGTATTTTATATTTTATTTTAATTTTTTTCGTTATTTATATAATAAAATTAATTTTTTATTATTTTATTTAGTGTATATTTATTTTATTTATTATTAAAAACTATAATTATCAGTTTCTATAACTATAATTTTTTTATTTAATTAATATTTCTTATTTTGTGTAAATATATATATATATTGTCTATATCAGTTTATTATTTTTATATTTAAATGTAGTAATTTATTTACCATATTTTTATTACATGTACACAACTATATATATATGTGTGTGTGTGAATTTACCTATAATAAATATTATGTTAAATATTTTTGTTTATATTTTGTTTATATAATATTTAATAATTTAACTCTAATTATTTATTTTTTTTCTTATTATTATTAGTATTCTCTTCATTAATATAATTTTTCATTATTATATTTTTCTCTTTTAAAAAAATTATAAATATTTTTTATTTTTATTTTTTGAATTTGAATTTGAAATTTTTTGGTTTCTTTTTTATTTAAATTTTTTATGATTACAAAATTTGGTGAAGAAACAAAACCCCCTCTTCCTCGCACCATCCACCCCCATTCATATAACTCTCTCCCCATGTTCTCCCCCTTATTCCCCAACCTACCATGTTCCCCCACTTCCCCTTCTTCCCCCATCCACCATCCTCCACCCTGTCACCCCTGGTGACCCCGAACCTCTCCTAGCATCCCCAATACAACACCTCTAATTCACCACATTCTCCCCTTCTCCACACCACATCAACCCCACCCCCTCCCCACTTCCCTCTACCCAACCCCTCAACCTTATTACCTGGATTCCCCTATCCCATCAGGCCCATATCCCCCTACACTCATCGGACCCCCCCCCCTTCAGCACCACCTCCCATTAACCACTCCATCTCCCTCCCCTCTATATGGAAACCACCATAACACCATCTACTATGCATAAACATAGTAGAATATCCAATTCGACCCCTATGCTCTACATGTTTTGTACCAGTATGCCGTTGACTCCTTAATAGTGCAACACTCCCTTACAATCACCTATAGTGCATCACCTCTTATCCTCTCCAAGTGCGTCTCATAGGGATTGGACCCACATTTACTACAACACTCTCCTCCACATTTCATATTCTTATTTTGTTCATAAATTTTGTGTGCAACATCTTCACTTATAGAGGTTTCATTTTTCATTTAGTGTTTGAAAAAATATGAGTGAGTTGCATCGTGAGAGTTCACATTGACAAGTTATTTTTTTAGTAGAGAGCGAACACTTTTAATGCATTTCAATTTTTTACCTACACATAATTATCTATCATGATTTCAATGTAATTATATATGTCTTTTGGATGGTTTTCTTAATAGTTAATATGTTGTGTGTAGCATGAGATGTTTTTACCTTATGGATAATTTTTAATAGACATTATTTTAACTGGACATTTATCACCTTTATTTATAATTTATCTATAATTAATTTTAGAAGATTAAATAGGACATTTTAATTCTAATTCTGTTAATTTATACTGATAAACTTAATTATTTTGACTGACATTAGTGATCATAGGTGGCATAGCTTTGTGAGAAATGAGTTGTCTAAATTCGTCATTTTTTTGGAGAATTTAAAAAGTCTTGTAATTTATTTATTACATTGTACAACAAGACCACATATAAATTATGATATATGAAATGAGTCTCTATAAAATGATTAAACTTTCATATCATTCAACAATTTGGACAAAAAAATATTTAATAATATTAAATATTTTTATCATAGTAGCATTATAGTTTGATTATAGTGCAAACATCATGGAAAAAATTTATTGATTCAGGATTCATCATCATTTATATAATTTAATTTTACAATATTTATTTCTCATTTTCATTTTTTAGGTTGATAATAATATTTTAAAAATTGGAATTCCCGCAAATGTTTTCCAGCTTGACCATTTCGCAAAGAGTTATTTTTTTGAAATAGAAATCTTGCTCTTTTTGTTTTGACATTAATATCTATGTTTACTATATCCAATTGGTTATAAAAATTATTAATTGGATGTTTTTAATGAGAATAATGAATTATTATAATCCTTTTCTACAATAATATTCATGTATAGAATTTAGATAATTTTGAGTAAACCTGGTTTTAGATATGATTTTCCAAAATTTTAAACAATAGTAATTTGGCTCATTAAAAACCAATCCACATCTTGATCAAGAACATGATAATGAAATAAACAGAAAAGTAATTGGCAGCTCCTCCAAATCCCAAATTAATAAATTGTTAGAAATTTTTGTGGCTCACATTCTAACTATTCTATGTGGATAAGTCTACCCAATCTTCCATAACCATCGTCATAATAAAATACATTGAACTACAATGATATTGTAGCTACAACCAACACAATATAAGAAACACATGAATTGATATACCATTAATTTAAGGGATTCATCTTTAATTTAATATATTGGTAATCAACACGCTCCAACAACAAGCACAATTTCAAGGAAGGAGGATCATAGAGAATTATATGCATGTGAACAAATTTCTCAAAGTCTGTGACTCATATAAATATAATGGGGTGATCAATGATGTGTTGATCCTAAAATAATATATGATATTATTTCAATGAAAAGCTAAAATTATTTGAAATGTCTTGACCATGAAATTTTATCCACTGGGGAAGTATTGAATGGATAATTTCTTGATTGATATTACACAACAACAAAATATTTAAAAAACAATAGATAACTCAAAAAAATTTCAATGTGAATAAGAAGCTTAAAAAGAGTAATTTCTGTGTTAAAAAATTCCCATCATTATGGGATGATGTTGGAAAACAAGTTGCAAGATTTCTAATATGGAATTACTTCCATGATTAAGTCTTCAATGAACACAACTACAAAAAATATATTCATGGAAATTTATCTTAATGTTTTTTACACAATAATTAAAAATATAGTTGAATGAATATTAAATTGGCCAGAATATTTTTCAAGAAGAAAAATGAAGGAGTGCATAATGTTTATTTTCACACATTAAGAGTTATACAATTAGGAAATATTAATAATATGAATGAAAACATGTCATTTACTCCTCAAAAGTCATTTAAACTTCATATAGTTCATGTTTAACACTTCCCACTTTATGGTTGTCCTCACCATTATCCCATGAGTGTATATAAAATTTATGAGAGAAATGTGTTTGATTCTAACATTGCTAGTTACAATATATAAAATTATGGAAAAAATTACAAAAAAATTGGCAATGAAATAATAGAAATCAAGGTAGGATGAAACCATTCTCTACTCATCCAAGGAACGATAACATGGGTTTACATGGGTTCTCTACTCAACCTGCCTTTGACCACAAAATTAAATACCATAATAAAAGAACTCACCCAAAATATTGACCACCATTTAATAAAAAAATCAACATAACGGGAAAAATAAAACCCCATACTTTTATCCTACTTGAATGCAAGGTTAGAAAGATTAACTAGAAAATAAAGAATAATTAGTGATTTCTAATATATAATGGATTTAATCAAAAGTGATGGATACTCATAAGATAATACTAGTGAAAAAAATTGAAAATAATGTTGTTCTATTAGTTGCAGAACTTTTAAACTAACAACAGAACTCTTTACTGACTAACAAATCAATAAACCATAATGAAAAAGAAAAGGCTATCACATTTTGACATTGCACATATTATCTAGAAAACAAACTTCCTAATGCTCAACCAATAGATTAGAATCATACACATTACACTTAGAATTGTGAATGAAAAAAACAATGTAATCCAACATGATTCTAATGAAGAATAAAATCAAAATGAAGTTGAAATAATATATGTGAAATTAAAATAAAATGCAAATGGGGGACTCAATGAATGGGTGAAATCTCACGCACCATGTAAAGTTCCTGGCCCTAGTTTCCTAGAGTTGTTGCATAATTTAATACCATTAGCATGATTTCTAGAAATTTATATCCCAATGGAATATATAGTTTAATAGATTTGGAATACCATATAAATATATAAGTTTATCATTACATGTTGAAGGGAAAACAATATAGAAGTTCCTTTGACAACATCAATAACATCTAGGTTATCCCTGCATGTCTTTCATAATATACCGCTTCATGTCCTGGGAAAATGAAACATAAGAAAGGGGTGATCTCAAATTCCCTATAAGGGTATGAAATATATAAGAAGATATTTTAAACATAAACATTAGGCATGCAGAACACATGCCTTTAAAAAATAAAATTGATCACATTATGGATGGAAAAAATATATGATTACCTAATAAAATAATAAAGAATATTCATGGGTATTATATTAGCCAAATAACCACATGAAATATCAATTACTAGATTCTTAACAGGGTAATTCATAATACCAAACCTCATAACCATACCGTCAAGGCCTCGTTCCAAGATAATAAATAACCAATTTTCAATACCTCATGCCAAAACAATTCTATTTCTCATGAGACCATCCAATTAGTCAAGGGTCTATAGAGAGCCCAAACAATAACTTAATAAGTCTGTAAGAACCCGAATCTCTTTTCAGGTATGTATTATTATTTTTTGGATTTTTTGAGAAAAAATGAATTTTTGGGAAATTTCAGAAGTACACGCTGTGTACTTTTTGAGTACACACCGTGTTCACCTTCCCCGGCTCGAAGCCCTGTGATGGCCGTGTCCGGGCGACACACACTGTGTGTAAGGCTGAGGTAGAGGCCGGTTATTTCGGAGTATGGAAAATTTGAAGTACACACTGTGTACTCCAAAAGTACAATCCATGTACTTTTTTTTCATTAAACGGACCAGGGTCACGTCTAACCCCAATATTCATTTTCTTCTTCAGTTTTCGACCATCCAAGAGCGACCGTACGACCGGATCTTCGACGCACGACCGCCCTGCCATATGTTCTCCGATTCGAGCACAGTCAGTTGCGTTGGAATCGCAACGGTGAGTTCTTCCTTATGCTTTAGCCTTGTTTCTTGATTCCTCATGTTTTTCATGTTATCATGGGATAAACATCTTGTGTATTTCTTAGATCTACATCGTTCTAAGGGGAATCTATCATCGAGGTTCATGTATATCGATCTCCTAGGATCGAGGTAGGTGGTTTGTGCAATTCTGTTGAAAATCGATGAGTATTATGAGAAAATTCCACCAATACCCATGAACGGGGTATTGTGTGTTTCTTGTTTTTTCCCTTTTTTCTTGCCTGCTTTTCTTGATTTAATTAATAGAGGTTATTGCTTGTGATTAGAGTATTTTGTTTGTGCTCAGTTTCCTTTTCCATGCCTAGTTATAGGGTTGTGGACTGTTTTTATTCTTTTTTTATTGAGCCTTAGTTGATAGCCAAGTAGTTATTGAGGTTTACTTGGACGAGATACAAGCACTGAGAATGTTTAGTTATACTCAGGACTATGATAACCTAGAGTAGTAGACCAAAGGGAGAATTGACGGAAGGGCTTCTCTAGAGTGTCTTTTTAATCATGATGTGGGACCAAGGGGAGAATTGATGGAAAGACTTCTCTAGAGTGTCTTTAACTATGAAGCGGGAACATGGGGAATTGACGTTGAGTGCTTCCCCAGAGAGCATTTAGCACGATACAAGTCTATAGGGGGAATTGTCGTTGACTACTTCCCCAGAGAGTCTGCTTAATTACATAGCTGAACCAGAGGGGTGAGACTGTGTGTGCCTCCCAGACGGTTTCATGTACATAGAGGTTGAACCATAGGGGTTAAACTGTGAGAGCTACCCAGAGGGTTACCTGTTTACTTCTTTTTGTTGACTTCTTACTTGTGTGCCTTACTTTTTAGAGTTGTGGATTTTAGACGTTTTGTGCATTTCTGTTTACTGCTTTTTGTTTTAGTACTTCCAAGTATTCATTGACTATTAGGCACAGATCTTTGGGTGGTTGCCTACTGGGATTGTATCTCGCACCTTTATTGGGCCATGCTTTTGGGCCCAAGAAGACTATGTTGCTGCAGGTATAGATAAGGGAAAGCACCCTTCTACTTCAGGATCTTGATTGCACCGGGAGCTGGGGAGCATGGGACCGAGTCGTGGCTCGTGATGATGAGGAGCTTACATTGTTTTTCTTTTGCACATGGTTTCAGTTGTATTTCAGCACGTAGTTGTGTTTTCCGTTTTCCTTACATACTTGTACCTTCTGCATCTTTTTCATCATATTTATATATCTACATTACTTTTGATGTTTGGTTTTTTCTGTTATGCATGTTGTTTATTGCTTCCGGTATGTAGTTTTTGTGTTATGCATGTTGTTTACTGATTCCGCTGTATATTGTTGTTTTCATACCTTGTGTACCTTACCAAATGAGGGAAAATATTCCCCACCGACTCTCCTAGGCCCTCGCTGCTAGTTGGAAGCCTCTGGCGTTCGGGGAAACACGCTTGAGGTCATGTGGAGAACTAGGTATGGGGCACTATTGGAGGGGCTCCAGACTCGGGACATTACAAAGTGGTATCAGAGGGGTTCTTTTCTCTTTCATTACTATTTGGAGACCTTAGCCAGGGATATGAAATATTCGGTACATGGTATTAATCTATGATCGGGAGTAGCTAACCCGTGTACAGGGAAAGTCCATACTACCTTGTTAATCGTTGCTGCTGGTTTTGAGTTTTATGGTTGATATGTTTTCACCTAGAGTGATTCACTTGACTTGTGCAGTTATTGTTTTGATATTTTGGTTCTATTTCTGTCACCAGCCGATGAGACGAGGGTATTAGATCTCATGAATCATATAGGCACTCGTAGAAATCACATGTCAGGCATTCTTGTCATGCCATCTAGGGTGCATTAGCGATTTCATGCTGTTGTGATAGGCTCTGTGTAGATTATGCATGCTGTTGTGATAGATGCTTGATAGATTCTCCGATGTTGTGTTATAAAACTGTTGTTTTGTTCCTTTCTTAAAATGAATGCAACATTTTGGTTCTTGAGGCATTATGGGACCTCCCGGATCAAAATTTGGCATCTCTTCCCTTGTTTTAGTGTTTCTGGAATTCTGTGCAGTTTCTGAGCTACCGCCCAGAAAAACCCAGAATACACGGAGTTTACTTTTTGGATACACTCCATGTAGTTTTCAGGCCATTTCACTGACCGTGTGAGCAGAACACGGTGTCGTGGGAGTAACTTCGGGAACACACCGTGTACCATTGGTACACGCCGTGTGAGATCAGAGCTGTGTACCCGGCCATGTCACTAACAACACGGGGCAGGGGGGCTTGGGTAGAACACGTAATGTCCTTAGGTAAACACGTCGTGAAGTCTTGTCTAGGTACCCGACCGTGTCATGAACAACACGGACCGGCGTTAGCTTCCATCCCACACACTGTGCTTGTTCAGAACACGCCGTGTAGTCTTGCCATGGTACCCCGACGTGTCACGAATAACACGGGACAGTGGCGCCTTCGCCTATGCACACCATGCTTTTTTGGAGCACGCCGTGTAAGGTCCAGCCGTGTAGACGGCCATGTACTAAACAACACGGATGACCGAAGCCCTGTCTAGTGCACTCCGTTTTTGTTTAGAACACGCCGTGTAGTCTCGGGTTGAGTCAGACCATGTGCGTTAGCCATGTAAGGAGACTCGGGCAGGGGAATAGTTTTCATGTACACGCCGTGTATTTTGAGGTGTACGCGACTTGTAGGACAGGAGTACATTCCCAAGTTAGTGGATTAAGTAGACACGCCGTGTAGTTTTATACACGCCGTGTAGTCGTGTTTTCCAATCTTGTGTTTTTTTCTTCCATGTTCCCATTTCTGCTCTTATTTCCTCTATCCTTGTTTTCTTGATCTATGGTGTTCTTTTGATCTTTCAGAGCTATGACTCTGAGATGTCCCCCAATCATACGTCTGTTGTCAGGTAGTGAACAGATGCCAGATACGGCTAATTAGGGACTTCCTGTCGATCCCCCAGTCGAGCCAGCCTTGGCACCAGTTGTCATACCAGTTGCAGGCGCTGGTGCGCAGTTCAGGGAAGGTTTCATGAGGATGATGCAGGCCTTCCAGGGAGCCCCACCTCCTGCCTCATCTATAGAAGACTTGACATGGTTTTTCCAATAGAAGCATCCTCCAATGTTCTCGGGGGAGGGAGGACCTCAGGCTGCAGAGTCAGGGATGCAAGCCATGCTGACTATCTTCGAGCATCTTGAGACGCCTCCAGAGGGGCGGGTCAATCTCGCCAACTACATGATCCGAGACTCCTTCAAGAGGTGGTGGGACGTGATCTCACAGGCAGGCCAGCACAGGCTATGACTTGGGAGGAGTTCCAGCGCGTGTTCTATGACTACTTCTACCTGGATACCCTAAGGGTCGATCGAGCCCGAGAGTTCATGAGCATAGAGCAGGGTACTCTATCTGTCATGGAGTATTCCTCTTGTTTAACTGAGCTGCAGCGTTTTACACCCCTCAAGGATGGGAGTGGTGCGTTCTTCGTGAGGAAGATTGAGGATGGACTCAGGCGGGAGATCCGTTTGTAGGTGAACATCTTCCAGCTAACTTCCATTACATACATCGTCAACCAGGAACTGATTGCGGAGCCCAATCTGAGATACTCTAGAGGTGTGAGCAAGGGCGGTTCTGCTTCCAGAGCAAGCTTTACTTCAGATTACAGCAAGAAGCATCATAGGGATCCTACGCATGGTGAATCGAGGAAGTGAGACACATCATCAAGCAGTTCAGGAGGCCAGTAGTGAGTTGCAGCTGATGGATCTTTTCTCTGAGATGCATCTTGAGATGAACGACAGACGGGGACAAACTTTTCTATATTCTGTATTTGTTACCTCCATGCTACTTGATCGGGTACGGATGAGGCTGCTATTAGACTAAGAAGGCTTAGTCCTACGAGAGAGTGTGTCAGGAGGGGACCCTCTTCCTGGATGGGCAGTGGGAGAGGAGAACATCTTGTGCTTCCAGGGAAGTGTATGGGTGCCAGCATACATACGCGAGGAGCTGATCCGGGATTTCCATTCCTCGGTTTGGGCAGTTCATACTGGCATCCCCAAGATGTATCGGGACTTTATCGTCAATACTGGTGGCCAGTTATGAAGAAGGATGTTGCTGGTTTTGTCTTGATATGTTCTAATTGTCAGTAGGTGAATGCAAAGCATCAACGACTAGCAGGCCTTTTACACCAGTTGCCCATTCTGGAGTGGAAGTGGAATGATTTTGCGATGGACTTCATGACCGGGTTTCTGAGGTCACCTCGGGGAAACGATGTTGTCTGGTTTGTCATCGACAGACTTACGAAGGTTTCTCAATTTTTTCCGATCAAGGAGACCATTAGTGTTGATGATCTAGGATGACTTTACATCAGAGAGATCGTTCGTCTACATGGAGTTCCACGCTCTATTGTTTTAGACAGAGATGTGCACTTTACTTCTCGGTTCTGGCAGGGACTTCAGAAGGCCTTGGGTACACAGGTACCTTTGAGTATATCATACCATCACCAAACTGATGGCTAGTCCGAGCGCATGATCCAGGTGCTTGTGGATATGCTCTGAGCTTGCATCATTTACTTTTGTGATTCTTGGGAGAATCATATTCCTCTGGTGGAGTTTTCCTACAACAATAGTTGGCAGGAGACCTTTCAGATGGATCCATACGAGGCATTGTACTGTAGGCCATGTCGATCACCCTTATGTAGGATGGAGGCAGGAGAGGCGGTTTTGCTGGGACCTCGTCTTGTTCAGGAGACATCAGAGTAGATAGAGCTGATTCGGAAGACGATGGCTACAGCGCAGTCCCGGCAGAAGGCTTATGCTGATCAGCGGAGATGACCTTTGGAGTTTGAGGATGGTGATCAGGTCTTCCTACGTGTGGTACCGAGGTTGGATCAATAAGGATTCAGAGAAAGGGTAAGATTTCACCGCGGTACGTCGGGCCATTTGAGGTCTTGGAGAGAGTGGGGTCGGTCACCTATCGGTTGCAGCTACCTCAAGGGTATCAGTCCATGCACGATGTCTTCCACATCTCTCAGCTCTGACGGTAATTTTCCAACCCATATCACGTCTTTCAGCCTGAGGAAGTCGAGCTTAAAGCAGAAGCGTCATTCGGGGAGCATCTTATCCGGATTTTGGATCGTAGTACGAAGGTTCTCCATGGGCGGTTTGTTCCTCTAGTACGAGTGCTATGGCAGCACAGACGAGCACATGACGAGACCTCGGAGAGGGAGGCCTATGTTCAATCGCATTGGATGAAGATGTTCGGGGTTTCTCCTTCTCCACCTCGTTAGAGAAATTTTGGGATGAATTTATTTAAGGGGGGAAGTTTGTAAGAACCCATATCACTTTTCATGTATGTTTTCCTTTTTTATGGAGTTTTTGAGAAAAAATGAAATTTCAGGAAATTTCAGAAGTACACGCCATGTACTCCTTCCCCGGCTCAAAGCCATGTGTTGGCTGTGTCCGGGCCAAACACATGGTGTGTAAGGTTGAGGTGGGGGCGGGTTATTTCAGAGTACGGAAATTTTTATATGCACGCCATGTACTCCAAATGTACATGTAGTGTACTTTTTTTTTCATTAAATGGGTCGGGGTCGCCTCTAAACCCCATATTCATCTTCTTCATCAGTTTTCGACCGTCCTGGAGCGACCGTATGTCCAGATCTTCGACGGATGACCGCCCCGCCGTCCGTCCTCCGATTCGAGCACGGTCAATTGTGTTGGAATCACAGCGTTGAGTTCTTCCTTCTGCTTTAGCCTTGTTTCTTGATTCATCCTGGTTTCCATGTTATCATGGGATGAATGTCTTGTGTTTTTTCTCATATCAACGTCATTCTATAGGGAATCTGTCATCGAGGTTCACGTATATCGATTTCCTAGGATCGAGGTAGGTGTTTTGTTCCTTTCTTTGAAATTTGATTAGTATTATGTGCAAATTCCACTAATACCCATGAATGGGGTATTGTGTGTTTCCTGTTTTTCCCTTGTTGTTTTTCTGCTTTGCTTGATTGCTTTAAAAGCGGTTATTTCATGTGATTATAGTATTTTGTTTGTGCTCAGTATTCTCTACCATGCCTAGTTATAGAAATGTGGACTCTTGTTTTACTTTTTTTGTTGATCCTTAGTTGATAGACAAGTAGTTCTTGAGGTTTAATTGGATGATATACATGTGATGATCATGTTTAGTTATACTCAGGACGGTGAGAACATAGAGTAGTAGACCAATGAATGAATTGACAGAAGGGCTTATCTAGAGTGTCTTTTTAATCACGATGCGGGACCAAGTGGAGAATTGACGGAATGGATTATCCAGAGTTTCTTTAACTATGATGCAGGCCACAGGGGAATTTGACGTTGACTTCTTCCCTAGAGAGACTTTAGCACGATACAAGACTATAGGGGGAATTGACGATGAGTGGTTCCCCAGAGAATCTGCTTAATTACGTAGCTGAACCAGAGGGGTGAGACTGTGTGTGCCTCCCAGAGGGTTTCTAGTACTTAGAGGTGGAACCATATGGGTTAGACTGTGAGAGCTACCCAGGGGGTTACCTGTTTACTTCTTTTTTTTGACTGATTACTTGTGTTCCTTACTTGTTAGAGCTGTGGATTGTAGCTGTTTTGTGCTTTTATGTTTACTACATCTGGTTTTGTACTGCCATGTATTCATTAACTATTAGGCACAGATCTTTGGGTGGTTTCCTACTGGGATTGTATCTCACACCCTATTTGGGCCAGGCTTTTGGGCCCCAGCAGACTATGTTGATGTAGGTATAGATCAGGGAAAGTGCCCTTCTACTTCTGGATCATGATTTCACCGGGAGCTGGGGAGCATGGGACCAAGCCGTGTCTCGCGATGCTAAGGAGCTTACATTGTTTTTCTTTTTCACTTTTTTTCAGTTGTATTTCAGAACGTTGTTGTGTTTGCTGTTTTCCTTAGATACTTGTACCTAGTACATCTTTGTAATCATAGTTATATATCTAGATTGCTTCTGCTGTTTGGTTTCTGCTATTATGCATATTGTCTACTTCTTCCACTTTTTATTGTTGTTTTCTTACCTTTCGTACCTTACCGAATGAGGGCATAGTTTCCCCACTTACTCACCTAGGCCCTCGCTACTAGTCGACAGCCTCTGGCATTTGGGGAAACGCGCTTGAGGTAATGTGGCGAACCGGGTACAGGGCACCAGTGGAGGGGCTCTGGACTCGGGAAGTTAAAATTTCCAATTCAGTTAAAATATTAATGGGGATAAATGTAAAAAACATATACATTCATATTTAAACTAACCTATGAAATGTAAATGACAATCCCCAAACATTAAACATAAACACAAACGATTCAGAGGAAATTAGTGAATGATTTTAAGATAAAAAATCCAAAGCAAAATTATATTAAATAATCACAAAAAATTTATTAAATGATATAATAAATGAGTATTCCCATTAATAAATAAGAATCAACAAGAGTGTCAAAGGATAATAACATACTATTATAAAATCATAAAGTGATTCCTGATAAAAATAGTATTTTTACTTTGAATATAATATTTCATTTGGAAACATCATTAAATTAAACTAGATTTTATGTACGATAATAATTTAAAAATAAAAGGAGTTATTTTAGAAAGATAATTACTGCTAAAAACAGATTATACAGTTCCCTTGAAAATATTTATGATTTTGAGGTATTCCCTAATATAGGGCTTGTATTTCCAGAAGAATTTTTGAAATAACCTTTTCAATAATATAACTCCATATAAAAGAATATAGGATTATGGTTGGTATACATATATTAAAAATTCGAAAACAATTTATGCTGAGTATATATAAATAAAAATGAATTTAGCATAAGTATGAATTGAACAAATGTAACCCGAATGAAAATGGAGGTCCGGGTAGAAAACCATTATCATAAGTTTGATTGTGTTATTCAATTGATCATAGTTTCCTAGATAACAAAAATAAATTTAATAATTAATATATCTAGAACATATTTTTAATTTAATTAATTTATTATAGCCTTATTAATTTAATTCATGTAATTCTTGATAAGTTAAAGAGTTTAATTTTATTGGTTGAGACCTTATTCTTCCATGGTATTCATGACTTGTTTACTTATATATGTGTAAGGATCACCATGTAAGATATGAATGGTTTTATAAAATAGAAGTTATATTTTATTATTTATCATATAGAGCATTACATGGTCATAAACTTCATTTGGGTTTTCGTAGTGATGATGAATAATTATATAAAACATTAAATATAATGGTTTTTTTTAATTGGATGTTTTTATCGCAAAAAACTGATATATATTAATATCATGTGAACAAAAATATTCCAAAACCATTCATATGTTATAATCAAATATTACAATATGAATCTACCACTAAATTTTTTTCATTATTGGAATTGAATACTGTAATATATATTGAAAACTATTCATCCTTGAATGTGATAAGTTACACATCTATGATAGTGTTTTCATAAATAGTATAAAATAAGGAGAAATGAGAGAAGATGATGAATTATTCAACTATCATATAAAAATTATACTAAATATATTGTTCTATATTTATCATTGCATTTGTATTAAAGGATGTGAGTAATTAAAAAGAATAAAATGAAATTGAAATATAAATAAATGAAAAGTGGAATTGACCTATTGAAATTATCTTCCGTTAGAGACTCTTTACGATAGTTTTTGGTATCTTTATGAGACCAAGGTATGATGTTCATGGGGTAGTATCTTGGGATTAAATTTAAGAAAAATTTAGATTGGGAACAATGATTGAGATGAGTGAAATGAAGGAGGAGTGATGGTTGGGCTTTATAGTGGAGGAGAGATTTTTTTCCCACAATTTTAATCAATATATTTTTTGGATAATGACTATGAATAGTATTTATTCTTATTAATCAAAGAGTAATAATTAATTTATTTAGAAATTATCGTATCTTACATTATTTTAATATTAAGAAAAACCACATATAATTTTGAAAAATCCCAAAAATTAATAGAAACCATTTTCTTCTTTATGGAATTAAAAAAGGAACACCATTTTTTGAATATAGTTTATTATACATGAATAATTTTTATTTTTAAATAAAACTATAATTTATTCTAAAAAATAACAATGTTTAAAAAAATTGTATTATATCACCTTGAAAAATTAATCATGATATCACTTTATTATAACCATAAGAAAATAAAATAATATTATTATTTTCTATTCATAATGGTCTTATTACTATTTAAATTGTTTTATTACTATTGACCAAAAAAATAGATTATCTTATCAGATTCAAAATATCTTTGTGAACACAACAATAAAAGTCAGTTTGTCAAACTAAAATCACAAATATTGAAAAATTGTGCTTACTGGATAGGTTATAACAAAGTGGTATGTTTTAGAAAATTAGTGTTTCATGCATTCAATATTAAATTTTTTTATAAATCCATGGGGTGTTATATTCTACCCTCCATTAAAAAATTCTTCCTTGAAATTCAAAAACATTACCTAATAAATATATTTGGGATGGAATTTATGATAAGCTCTTCCAGCTCCCATGTTTCCTCTTTGATTTAATGATTTTTCCAAAGTATCATTAGAATTTCAGTCATCTGATTCCTCAATAACTATTCTTTATTTTCTTTATTCCATATAGGCTCTTCACAATATGATAGGTAATGTTCCAATTATATACAATTAGAAGTGAGGAAATGCATTGGGAATTTCATATACATTCTTAACCATAAATCATGGAACACATCATGTACATTAGAAAGGCTCTGTGGCATAGACAAATGATATGAAATAGCTTCAATTATATCTAGGGTTTCCAAATGTCCAATGTACCTAGTGCTCTGTTTCACTGTCTTCCCAAATCTCATAACAACATTCCATGGAGATATATTCAATAATACTTGATCTCATACATGAAACTATAAATCCTTCCATCAATTATCAGAAATTCTCTTTTTATTGATTTTAGTTGCATTGATATGATTTTGAATAGTGTTTATATTCATTGTTGTTTCCTCCACATGGTTTGGGCCCACAACCATCCTTTAACCAACCTCATCAAAACATGTTGGTGTATGGCACTTATTTTTTTACAATTCCTCATGTGTTTCCACTTGAATTCTAGAATCAAAACTATTAATTTAGGAAAAATATACCAATTTTACATACTGATCCCACATACCTTGAAAATAATGTGAAAATTATCTCAATATGTATTGTAATGTTTGGATCATCCATTACGATTTCCCATTAGTTTGAGGGTGATAAGCAGTAATCAAACGAAGCTCAGTATCTAATGATTTAGGAATATTTTTTCTAGAATTTCTATTTAAATCATGGATTTTGATCAGCCATTAATAAAATAGCTACTCCACGAGGACTTACAAATTCATTGATGTTGAGTCATGAAAGGCACTCTAGTGTCAAATACTTCCTTATAGTGATGAAATGTGTGGATTTGGTATGTCGATCCACAATTACCCATATTAAATCATTAATTCATAGAGACTAGGAAATACAATGACAAATTACTTGTTGATGTAATTATAGTTTCAGGGACAGAATAAGTTGAGGTTCCATGAATCTTATAGGGTGTTTTATTTTAGCATTCATATTTTGATAGACTAAACTTCATGATATATAATTAGCAATTTCCCACATCATGTTATCTCACAAAAAATGTTCCTTCATATCATTATAATTTTTAGTACTTTAGGGAGTGTAAGGAAGTTATATATATGGGAATCATCCAATAACTCCCTATTTGGCTCGGGTATTGTGGGAACAAACATCCTCTTCCCAAATATCAGTATTTGATATTCACACATGAATTCGGCCAACATCGAATTTATCTAAAAAATAATTTTTTTGAAAGATATCATCATCAGGTTGAGAGATTTTAAAATTTTTGAATAATTACTTTTACTCAACCAATAGAAAAAGTAATGATGTTTGAACTTCTTTGATAATTCCCAGATCAATATTTACAAGATTCATTAACAGAGTATCCCTTTCAATCCACATTTTTTATGGCTCCAGGATCCTTTCTGCATAATGAATATACCACCTTATTTCCCTTCACAAGGTGGTAGTGTATTGAAAAATCATAATCCTTTAGTAGTTCAGGACATATCCTTTTCCTCATTTTGTCTTATTTTTCTAGGAAGATATATTTTAAACTCATGTTATCCTTATATATCTCACATATTTATCCTTTGAGATAGTGTATCCATATCATATAATAAATGATTATAGAAGCTAACTCAGGATTGTGCATATAATTGTTTTCTTCATGAATTTTTAACTTGATTCATTCATAGTCAGTAACTCTATCATTATACATAAGGAAACAACTCTGTCATTTCTTTGAAGACGTACTATTGATCACAAATACAACATTCCTTGATGGTAAATTTAGGATTAGAGCATTAACTTATATCTCATTCAATTCATTGAATCACATCTCACATTATTTTTCTTATATGAACATAGACCACTTTAAGTGTAAGGGTGGTCATTTGGTTAGGTAAACAGGAGAAGTAATGACTGAAACACCAATAAAATCCTACTAACACAATAAAATTATGTGACTTAGCTATTTTTATTAGAGTATTACGTTCATGAACACCCATTGTCTTCATAAGATCAATAAATATTTTATCCACAGAGATAATGTACCCATGAAATGAAGTCGACTGAATCCAAAAATCACGATTACTAAATTTTCCAGATATTTCATTTCTTCTCTGTGTCTCCAAAATAGAGTTCTAAATATTTTCTTGATCATAATATCATTTCATGTATATCAAGATAACATAAATAAAATCCAAAAAAATCATCAAGATATTCCTTAAATCATTGTTCATTATATCCATGAAAATAGCGGTCGAATTAGTCATTTAGAAAGGCATTACAATAAACTTGTAATTACCATAAGTGGTTCAAAATGCAGCCTTGTAATAACAACCTTCCTCACTCTTAACTGATTAAATCCATTTCACTGTTCAATCTTATAAAAATATTTTCCTTCACGATGTTTATCAAATAAAACATCAATGTAAGGTAGGGGATACATTTTATTTATTTTAATTGCATTGATATCTCTAAAATCAGTACATAAAATCATTGATCAATATTACTTATTAACGAAAATAATAGGGTCTCCCCATGGAGATTAACTAGGGATAATAATCATTTAATCTGTAAATACCTCTGGTTTTTACTTCAATTATACTAATTCTATAGTGTCCATTCATTTAGGATTCATTAATATATGCCTTTAACCATGAATTAAAACAATAGAGAACTCAACATCTCACATTGGGCGATTTCTATAAAAATCCTCTTGAAAAATATCAATATATATTCTTTCACACTAGGAACATATTCAATTTGAATATTACTTTCCTCACTCGTATATATTGAGTTCTCATCCTTCCCAAATATATAATTTAGTAGAGCTACATGGGGTGGATCAAGATGAGAATTGAATCATGAATTTTTTGACCTAAACATAAAGGATAAACCATTATTCTAAAAAAATGTCACATCCATTTTTTAACAATATATTTTAACATCATTATATGAAAGGAAATCCATACCACAAGTTATATCAATGTAAAACATGGGTATGATTATAAAATTGTCAAATAAGGCATGTTCATATGCCATAATTGGGACTATGTGACACATCTTTATAGCAATGTATCTTCCCTTCACCATTTTTTCTAAAAATTTCCATATTCAATCAAATTAAAAGTTTTTAATTTTTTTGTAAAATTGGTAATATATGAAGGTATGAGATGATCCTGAATCAAATAAAGCACTGGATATGTATGAGGAAATAATAAATGTATCTGCCATAACAACATTAGGAACTTCAATATCAGTAGTTTGGATCTCATAAGATCGGTGTTGATCCCTTTTCCTTCTATGGAGAAAATTTCATTAAAACATATGGGAATCATTTGAATAATATCCTATATCCATCATATTGATGAATTGTAAATTAGTATCTTCTTTCCTCCCCTTACAATCCTAGGATATGTTTCATTTTTCTCCACACATAAAACAAACACCCAACCCCTTTAAAAAAGTACAAGGGTGTTTCATCCCACAACTATTACAAGGTGGAATGTGAAATATTACATTCTTCAACATTTCCTTATTTCATATTCCAAAGTTTATAGAAGCCTTCTATTCATTTTCTTAAGTCTTCTAGAATTAATTATTATTCATAATAACATATGAGATTATAACTTCAAATGATTTGAATCATTAGAAGACTAGATCTATATGGAGAATTGGATTTAAACCATCAAAGGAATTATCAGCCTTTCTCATTGTATTATTTATATTGACCAAGACATTCCAATATAACCTTGTGAAGTTAGCTTCATGTGTTGCAACATTCTCATCCACTATTATCTTTAGATTCAAAATCAACCTTTCCATAGCTTCACATTATTCAAGAGGGAAGTACTATTCTAATAATATTAAATTAATATACAAATATTACATTTCATCAAATTTTTGTCCTCCTATTTTAATTGAGTTATTGAACACCAATGATTAGCATCTTTAGATAAATTATAAACCACCATGAAAAACTTCTCTCTTTATTTACACCCAAAAGCAAGAAATATCTTCTCTAATGATCATATCCAATACTCCACTATGAATGGTTTTGTAGTCCCAGTAAATGATGAAAGCTATAGTAACATTATGTTTTCTAATATAGATCCTCCCAATTATAGATCTAGATTCTCCAAATTGGTATAGTTATTGTTCATATCCTAAGTCAACTATCATAGTACAGTTATAATTTTTTCAGCAGCATTCGCTTCACTAGAGCTGACATCATTATCTTGCTTCATAGGCAAATACCTAAATGGAACACATGCATTTATTTGATTTCAATTTATTCCACTATAAACCATTTATAAATAATTTCTTATAATATATTAGGTTATGAATCATATTTTATAATATGAATGTAGAAAAAAATATCATAAATTGAAATCTAATACATAACATATCCATTAATCATAAAAATCATTTATTTAAGGAAAAATGATAATTTAAATCCTTCATTATTGATTAAAAAAAATGATAATTACCCTAAGAATATCCCCTATGTGTGTCTATAAAGGTGTGAATAAAGGCTCATTTTCTTATAATAATAAACCTCAGGTCAAGCCCAAAACACCTCATCGAAGATGTTACTCCTAGGTACATCTATGCTAGATCCATATATAGTCATTGTATCTAGAAAGGAATTTATTTTCTAAAAATATCAACATTTTATATTCTAAAAAAATAGTACAAGATGTTCTTGTATGTTTATTCTCAAAGACAATTTTAGGGTTTTTTTTCTTCTGAAATCAACAATTTAGAAATATAGTTTCCCATTTTTCTACTAAACATCCTATGATACAAACGGTAATATCCCTTTCCCCAGTTAGCCAAAGTCAGAGAATTAATTAATCAAATTTCCCTGATTACATGATATTTATATCCCAAATGAACTAATTTTTTTTGTATATTTGGAAAACTAGATACACACATAAGTTCAACATAACATCTTGAAATAAAAAAAACAATTTAGATGTTCCTTTGACAATATCCATAACTCCCATGTGATACATGCATGTCATTAATAATATACATATTCCTGTCTTTTGAAAATGAAAAATAAGATAAGAGTGAGCTCAAATACATAGTAAGGGTAATCAATAAAAAATAAGATATCATAAACATAAACATTAGGCATGATGACTAACTAAAAACACATGCTTTTCTAAAAACGTGAAGACATTATGGTAGGAAACTGAGAAGCATAAATAATTCCAAAATAAAGAATAATAATGGCTATTATCCCATCCAAATAACCATATTAAATTTTAGATAATAGTTTCATAATTATGGAATGCATAACCTTGGACATCATAACAATACAATCAATTCCTCATTCCAACACCATAAATGAAAAATTAATCAAGGCCTCGTGCGATGACCATAGTTTCTATCATGGGACATACTAATGAATAGAGGGGCTATAGAGGGACCCACCCATAAAATACTAAATCCGATTAATTTATCATATGAGTGGTTATAATCATAAATTACATATACATTCATATTGAAATTAACAAATGAAATTTATGTATATATCCCCAAATATTAAGCATAAAAACTAATCATTAAGAGTAAATTGGTGAATGGTTTTAAGATATCACATCGAAATAAAACTAATAATATCCAATTAATTTAAATATGATAGATGATTTCTGACAAGATTAGTCCCAATAATACATACGAATCAGAAAAATTTTTAAAATAAAAGGTGATACTCATATAAAATAATCGAAAAATTCATTAGATATATACTATTTTACATTGAAATGAAGAGTTATTTTGGAAACATTTTCGTATATACCAGAAGTTATGTAAGAATGTATTTTCATAATAAAATGTGTTTTATGGAATAATAATGATTGCTAAAAATAGATTATAGTGTTTTCATCAAAATAGGTATGAATTAATTAAATTTTCTGAAATCATGATAGTATTTTGGGAAGATAGTTTGAATGGTCCATTGAAAACATATAATTAACCAAAACATATAGTTTTATTTGTGTTGGTATACATATATATAACATTCAAACGTCATTTATGAGTAGTAAATATGAATAAATATGAATTTAATTGAGGAATGAAGAGAATATGTGTAACCTGAATGAAAATGGTGGTTCGAGTAGAAAACTCTTACCTTTGGTATGATAGTGTTCATTCCGTGATCATAGTGTCCTATATAAGAAACATATATTAATTAATTAATAATTAAATAAACTCTTATTTATGAAATTGATTTATTATAACATTATGCATTTCAGTCAAGGCCTTTTTGATGGTTTAAAGAGGTTCAATGTTTTTTCTTTTGAGCGATTTTTTTCTTGGAATCCATGAGTGGTTCACATATAAATAAGAAATGAAAAACATGTAAGATGATAATGGTTGTTCAGAATAGAAGATTTAGTTTATTTTTAAAATATTATAACATTACATGGTTAAAAAATTCATTTGGTTATTGGGAGGGAAGATGAGTCATTATTTAAAACATTAATGATAATTGTTTCTTATAATTAGACGATTTTTATCACACCGAACTGATATAAATTAATATCATGTTTGGAAGAAATATTTCATAACCTTATAAAAAAATATGATAAATATATTATACTCTATTTCAACCAACATAAATGGTTTCATTACAATAATTGGAGACGGTAATTTATATTTAAAACCCCTCGTCATTGAATACGATAAATTAACACATCTCGGATAGTGTTTTCATTTCTAGTATGAATGCTGGGGAAAGGATATATGATAATGAATTATTCAATTATCATTAAAAAATTCTAGTACATATATTTTAATAGTGATATTATAACATTTGGATGAATGTAGATGAGGAAGGAAAAGGAAAAGAAATGAAGTTGAAATAAAATAAATTAAGAGAGGAACTTACCCCTTGATGTTATCTTCCTTAATAGCATCATTAATGGATATGTATTCATATTTTTATGAGAAAAATATAATGTAGATGTGGGGAGTATCTAGGTAGGGGGATTGATCAGAGTTTAGACAGGTAACAAGGCTTTAGAGTACTGAATAGAATATGGATTGATGGGTGTCTTTTATAATGGAAGAGAGGAGTTATTTGCCATTATTTTAAACATTAATTTATTATTTTGGATCAAGACTATGAATAGTAATTATTTATATTACTCAAAAACTAATAATTGATTATGAGTTCGAACCTATTTTGATTACATCATCCTCACAACACCTATGACTCAATAAATCAATTATTTATCATTTATTGAAAATTACATTATATTACTATTCACAAAAAAATCACGTATTTTAGAAAAGTATCAAAAATTCAACCATGTAATTTTTTAATGTATATAATCAAAAATAGACTCTATTTTTTGAAAATAATTTTATAAATATGATTAATTTAATATTTAAATAAAATCATCATTTATTTGAAAAATAATAAATTTAAAACTATAATTCATTTTATATCACCATGAAAACATAATCAAGATCTCATTATCAAATAATCATAAGACAATAACATAATAATATAATTTATTATTCATATGGTTTATATTAGTATTTATATGTGTGTTATTACTGTTCATAAAAAATTATTTTTGGCTTCTCATACTATATATATCTTTCTGAACACAACTGGGTTTGATTGTTTTTCAAAATTTAATTCACAGAGGTGGAAAAATTATGTTGACCGGCTTTATTATCTAAAAGTGGGGTTTTGTGGAGAATCAATTATTTGTGAATTCAATATTTCCTTTATTTATAAATCCTTAGGGGGTTACACACAACCTCTTTCAATTACACAATCATGAAAGAAAATGATGTAGGTTGTTAATTTTAGAAATTCATGGAAATTTTTAATAAGCATCATAAAAATATTCCTTTTGTGGAATAAATTTCACAAATTCCAATCTATGGTAATTTTATAAAGATGATTATATCAAATGTATAAAAAATAGATGATTTCGGAATTTTCATAACAGATGATGAATGTTGTGAATTCATGCCTATTTATATACCTCATAAACTAGGAGACCCTAGATGATTCACTATTCCCTACAATAAAGGAAGACGCCAATTTAGAAGATAATTGCACAACATATAATCTAGTGTAAACATCATTCCATCTCGATTCCTTAATGAATTGGGTTTCAAATAATTACATCCTTTTGGTGTCACCATGTAAATGGGGTACCGATCGGGGAAGAATCCATGAGGAATTTAACAGGACATACTCATCAATGATGATTAATATTACTTCCCTGATGATTTAATATTCCTACTAATTCAAGGGAAACCATTTTTAAAAACATGAATATCCCTTGTTGATTTCCAATAGAGGAAATTAATTTCTATAATTGGGGATGAAAACGTAACATTTGATTTATTCAAGGCTATAGAAAACCCCTATGAAATTTACTTTCATTTATTGGATATGATTGATGAATGGGATGAGTAAGGAATGGATGCGATGAATATGAAGGATGAAATAAATGATTATTATTGGATAATAAAATCAATAAAGAGACTGTAATTCATCATAAATATAATTAATCCTTCAGATAGATATGAGTTCACATCATTGACTCCATCACTTATAAAAATCAAACACTTGTTCTTAAATCACTTCCACCTAATATGAGATATAGATATGTGGGATTTTTAAACACCCTTTTTGTCATCATAAATACTATCCATTCAAGAGAAAAGGAATAAAAGTACCCAATATAATTTCATAAGAGAATCTAGAAATTGGTTTGGGGACTATTGATATAAAAGGTATAACCCATGTCATCAACACTCAAATAATACATATGGAAGATAATTGAAATACTTTTAAGCAACAAAAAATATTTTTAACACATACAATGAAATAAGTAGTCAAGATAAATTTCATTATACTTATTGATTTTGGATTAATATTTTATATATCTGATAGAAAGTGGGTCAGACAATTGTAAGTGGAAACTAAAACGAGTGTTACTACATTAGTTGATAATGAAAAAAAAGAATTGATAATAAAAAGAACTGTGACTAGATGAAGTGTTTTTAGAGATTATATACAATTTAATGATTCAGCTGTAAATGATCACTTTCCATTTAACATTATATATAAAATCATTGAATTATTTGAATGAAAAAATTAATAATTCCTTATAGATATATACACTAGATATAATAAAGCAGTGGTTACACTAGTATATTAAGAGAAAATATTGTTCAATAGTCAATATAGTACCTTCACATATCGATGATTACAATTTTTAATGTGAAATTCCCCCAAACACATTTCAACCATACAGGGTGTAAATACTACATGATATAATTGAATATGTTTTTGAAATATTCATGGATGACTTCCATATTAATTGGAATTAGTTTGATGAATATGTTGAGAACATTGATAAGGTTTTGATGAGATGTAAAGAAAATAATCTAATGGATAATGGGGAAAATAAAACATTATGGTGTAGATTGTAATATTTTTTTGTAATCAAATTTCATATAATGAAATTGAATTTGATGCATCCCAGATTAGTACAATCTCTGATCTACCCATTCATACATTAGTTTTTTAATTCTATGTTTTATTTGGAATTTATTATTCAATTGAAATTTCCTAAAGGATTTATATATTATTACATTACCCCTAACCACTTTATTTGTAAAATAATTCACATTACACAATGGGAATAAATGTAAAGAAGAATTTAAATTGTTGAAGAAATGTTTTGTTGAAGCAATGACAATCATTTCATCGTATTGGGGGAAACATTTTGAGTTAATGTGTGATTGTAGTGATTCGGATGTTAGTGGTGTATTGGGATATGCGATATATAATATCATTATACTAATATATTTTGTTATAATAACATTGAATGGGGCTCAACATAATTTCCCAAAACCTGAAAATGAGCTACTAGAATTTTTATGCTCTTTCGATAAATTTTGATCCCATCTGATGTCATTCAAATTCAATATATATACAAATCACTCTACCTCATAGTATAAAAGGAACAATAATGATGTTATACCCATACTAAATATATGGATACTGTTACTTCAGTAATATCACATTGAATTCATGAACAAAAGGGAACAGATAATTTCATTACTGATCATTTATCTTTCATATACAATGAAAGGTGAAATCAATGTGGAATTAATGAACGAAAAATTTCATTCTATATTACTATATCCCATTTATGCCATTACACCTTTGTATGCTGATGTTTTAAATTAATTATCTTCATTAATGGTACACAGAGATTTATAAAAGGGGTATAGAAATATATGTTTGATTGATGAACTCAATTACTACTGGGGTGGTCCATTACTTTTCAGGGACTGTATAGATAGAATAATTGAATGATGTTTCCCATAAAAAGAGTTTGATAGTGAATTGAACATTTTCCATACTGTAGAAGGTGGAAGGAAACATGGAATTATTCAATTAAAATTAATGTTTTACAATGTGGTTTGTAATATCCATCTATGAATCATCTTATTCACGTGTTTATCATAAACAGAGATAAATAAAAAAATGTATTATAAGTAGGAAGCATGAAATTCCAAAACATTCAATCAATGGGAATATAAATTTTTGATTTAAGAAGAATTTACTTCGTTTGTCCTTTCACTAATGATTTTGAAAAATCATTCATCCTTTTCGGTGTGGAATATGTAAAACATGGGTTGAAGATGAATCATTTTTTAAAAATACTACTTGAGTTGAAACTAATTTTTTAAAGAAACTCATTTTTACCTAATTCCAAATTCCAAGGATAATCATTAGAGGTAGTGGTGAAAACATAAATAAAGATATATTTTAGAAGCTACTGAGTCACCATGGATTTCACCAGTACATATGCACCCCATAACATCCATAGAATAATGTCAATTATAATGTTTTAAACAGAGAAATTAATGTCATTTTAGTGAAAACTGTGATTACATATCAAAAGTGTTGGACCTCAAAACATGATGACACAGTTTGTTCTTATATTTCTCTATACAAGAATCCTATTGTAAGGTCCCAATATCACTTGGTCTTTGAAAAAACCTAACATGTAACACCCCGAGCTTCCATGATACGCTTCTCATTCAATAATGCAATAGCTGGCATTGTACGCAACTTCGAGTTCTAACACACCGAAACTAATCAAAGTAGCTGTTATGAATAGTAATAACCACTTTTTAAATTTATAGAAATTTTATATTTCAAAATGGACTTCATTTTTGTATTCCTAATATTGAAATTAGCCTATGTTGAATTTTTTGTAATTTTCTGAGAACTTCCAAATTTTTATGAATAGTGAAAAATACATAAAACCTCTTTTTTAATCAAAATAATTTATAGTGATAAGTTATAATATTGAGTGGTTTTAATGTATAATTAGAATATGTTTTTACCATTTATCCAATGGTGTTCATTAGAATTAATTTCACTTTGAAATTGGACATAAACAATTGTCAATCTTTTGATATAAATTGTTCCTTAAAAACACGCTATTTGTTGTGACAGCCAGAATTAATTATAAAATTAATTAATTAAACTTATATGTTTGGAATTTCATAAAATAGACATCATTTTTGAATTTGGAATATCAATTATAGCTTAGGGTGAAATTTTGGCATTGTTCTGAAAAACATCAATTTTTGATGAATAGTGAAACCACTAAGTGGTAGTTAAATAACTGATATTTCGTTTAAATGAAATATTACCACATCTATTATTTGATTTTCAAAAATACGACATACATTGTTGTCATTAAGAAGTAAAATGTGGTTCAATGAGATTAAAATAATTTTTGGTGAATAGTAACATTTATGTTCTTAATCGCGATTAGAAGTAATTAGTGTAGTTTAAGGTAAAAATAATGTTTTAATAATATTCGATGAGCTTGAAACATGTCCTACCATCATTGGATGTTCCATGGCCAACCAAGACAATCCATGGGTCAACTTGGGGACTCCATGGCGCCACTTTTGTTAAAAAATGACATAAATACCTTTTATTTAATGTTATAGTAAAAAATGACACAAACATGAAATGTTTTACTAAAAAAAATTTTACATGGGGTAATACAAGTCATGTTTTTGACTATAAATAGTAATTGGGAATTTACAGAGATTTCCTACATCATAGTATTTGTTTTATATTTTTTAGACATTAAATAAATTAAATTATTTATGACATCATTATGATGCAAGGATGACCTCATTATTTAGAGATTTTAATAAAATGAAAAGATAATGTAAAATACAAGTCTTACACTTGTCCAAGGACTATTTTATGGGTAGAATTAGAACCCTTATCACCTTATACACGAATTATATAAGTGTGGGACCATTAGAATCCGAAAAGCATTGTATAATAATGTAACATTTCAATCTTTCCAAAAGAGCCCCTCCTCTCCTCTTATAAAAGGCCCCCACCTCTACCACCTCATTCACACTTTCAACCCATTTGGATCGGCCAACCTCTACCCAAATACTCTCCCAACTTCCCCCTATTACTTTTAGAAGCCTCACTTTGGGAAGAATTCTTACCAAGGAAGCCTTTGTCTCAAATCAAAAAGAGTTACCCGATTTTTAGGTAATGTCTTCTCTAATGTTGTTTTGTTTTATTTAGCTTCTACAACCCCTTAAACTCTTTTTATTAATTTATTTTGTAACAAAACCAGTATCCTAAATATACTAGTATGTTTTTATAAGAAGTATTAGAGCTACACTTACACACACCTACATCTAATGGTTAAACAACATACGGTTTCTGTGGATGGAGAATTTCTGCCTCACGAAATGATGATTGTTCAACACTCGTATAACACCTTTAAATGTGGCCATTAAGATGTCACTATATTTATATATGATATATAATATGTTTATGTTTTACTTAAGCTTCTGTATTTTTCATTTATGGCATACCTTTATGATTTCCATTATGGGTAAACGCGATAATTTCATTTTAGGAAGTGCAGACTACCGCCCCCTCAAAGTGATTTGAATCGTTAATGCCATATGTGGGATGTATAAAGGATGGAGTAAATTTTATAATACACTATATTATACTATAATTATATTATACATTTATATCATTATGATTTAATTCAATTAAATAAGAAATAGAAATGAAAGTAGCATTCATGCGTACGTACGGCTTACCATCTCCATGAACGGTGCATTTCATTTCGTACCTCTAAATGTTATGTAATATTATAAATGAATATATATACTGTATATATATGATATATATGATATCTACATCATGAATATAATTATGTATATAATAGATATTTCAACACATGAACAACTTGTAATTATAAGAGGATTATTTTTGACTCAAGTACCAAAGATCGACAAAATGACATTTATTAATTAAAATAATTACATAATGTTCATAACATGGTAATAAGGGATATAAAAGGAATAATGAACATCAAAAAGGTTCTTAAGTAAATATAAATTAACTCTAGTTTATTATTCAGGAGGTTAAAGAACGATCGAGTCAGGACAAGACGCAAGGTAAGGGAACTTCTTAACCCAATTTCTATTGATTGTGTTAATCTCCTACTTTCAAATTATGTCATGATTTGTAAGGGAATTTATTAACCCAAAATCCATTCTTTGGGTTAATCTCCTACTTTCAAATTATGTCATGATATTATTATGTACTATTTTGTATTTTTACTTTCTTTATGTGTACCTATAGTGAATACACATAATAGATCTATTTTATTTTAAAAATGATCTTTTTAAGGACATCGTCTCAATCCCCTTTCATTGAGGAATATTTGGTTTTATACACAACTTTCTTTTATACTATGTATAAACCCCTTTGACTTTTACGTTTATTCAAAAGTAATATTTTTTATACGAGGCGTTTTACTAAACGACAAAAAGGGAATGTTTTTCTTTCCGTACTTATGCGGTGACAACGACTTCTCCGCCGCCGTGACCATTATTTGACTTTCGGCTTCCTCTACAAGCCATAATTTTTTTAATGAAAATTAAATACAGAGTTTTAACATTCTTTTATTTTGGTATGGAAATTGGTTTTGAAAGCGTTTGTATTATATCAATGTGCTGTATTGATATCTAGTGATTGAAATGTGAAAATGTTATGTTTCTTTTATGCATGTTTTATGTGATACGATTATGATATGGTTTATGATATGTTTAAACCTATTGATATGAGGAATTCGTTGGACTTAATAAGTGACGGGTGGAGCCCGCTATAGCTCCTCGATGAATTGGTAGGTCTCATGAGACAACTAGACGTGGAATTGGCCGAGGCCCTTTCCCAATTTGATTTATGGTTTTGGCCGAGGCCTTAATCATTTTAGACGGCTTGGCTGAGGCCTTGAAAAAATGTATCAGAATGTCTGGAATTATTCATTCCATCATTATAAAAGTGGTTATTGATATTTCATGTGATTATTCAACCAGTAGAATATCCATGTGAAGAAGTAAATGGCATTATCTCATTTTACTTTTACCATATTATGTTGATGTTCGGGTTTAAAAGGATTTTGTTTTAGTTATACATTGCCTTAAATGTTTATGTTTATTTATGAAAGCTTCCGCAATATTGTTATCCTTACTGAGCATCTGAGCTCACCCATTTCAATGTTTTAATATTTTTCCAGGATGTGAAGAAGTATTTTATGAATGACCTGCAGGGATAGTCAGAAAAGGATATGAGTGTGGACTATGAAGACTTTGTTATTAGTTTTTCACTTTATGATGTAATGTAACATTTATGAATTTATCTAGTGTTTCCAAGGCTACTAAACTAATCGGTCATTCGAGACTTGATCTTTTGTGATCATGCCAATGTTACGAAGTAATGCACCGACTCTGGGTTGCTGGGGTCGGGGCATTATAGTTGGTATTAGAGGTAGTTTAGTACTAACCATGGAAGCTAGATTTAGAAAAAATCTGATTAGATCACATAGCCTGAAGATAGACTTTAAGGATTAGTATAGAATAACTTCCTAGAATTTTGGTATTGTAGAGATGTTGTGGGTTTTCCAAGAAATACATCTCTGTCTAGATACGAGTAGGTAGAGGCGGCTCTGGCATAGAAGTACCTAGGGGTAAAACCCGAAAACACCGCTTTGAGCTAGACTCGAACGGGAACTGGTGCACGAAAACGGGCCTTGCTGCACTCTTGGTTACGACAATCCCGGGGGATATGCTTTGGATAATTATATTTTTCTTTATAAGCCACTATGAAGGGTTATGAGTATATACTTCCTCAAAGAAATCATTTTTATGGATCATATCCATAAATAGTTCAATTTATGTTAAGTATCTTACAAGTATGGAATTATGTATTTTGATTCATAAACTAATCTAGTTTATGCCATTGTTTAGAAATGGCTCCTAGTGGAAGGAATGGAAACTGTATCAATGCACGCACTCCGTGTAGGGATTTCCCTCATGCTCAAGATAATTATTGTGGATCTGGAGATACAACTGGTGCTGATCAACTTATTACCATACTGGGACAACTCACTCAGGTTATGAATAATAACCTTACATGTATGGAGCACCCTGATCCTCAATATGGAGGATCAATGTTAGACCGCTTCACGAGGCAACAACCACCAACATTCAATGGAATTACAAATCCCATAGTAGCTGATAAATGGATAAACTCCTTAGAGAAAATATTCCACACCTTGGGGAGTAGCGAAAGGGAGAAGGTTGTCATGGCAGTTTACCACCTCACTGGAGATGCCGATCAATGGTGGTCACTGATTCAAAACACAAAGGAAGATGAAGAAGTATCAAATATGGAATGGAGAGAGTTTAAAGATCTTTTCGGAGAAAAATACTTTCCACATGACCATCGAGCAGATATGGAAATTCAATTTTTGAGTCTGAGACAAAAGGAGGATGAGAATGTTGCAAAGTATGAGGCTAACTTTACAAAGTTAGCATGGAATGCTGCAGATTATATACGTAACCCAAGAAGTAAGATTGATTGTTTCATTGATGGGTTAAAACCATTTCTCCGTCGAGCTTTAGTATCACAATCCTTGTCATCGTACGAAGATATTGTATCATGTGCTATCAAGATAGAAAAGGAATTCTCTAAGTCTTATGACAACAAAGTAAAGCAAGAGAAGAAGAGAACGGTGGAACAAGAGACGGATAAAGTGAAAAAGGGAAAGAAGGATTTTCCATTATGTGATAATTGTGGGAAGAATCACCCTGGTACTTGACTAAAAGGAATTGGAGTTTGTTATAAATGTGGAGAAAAAGGTCACCAGGCACGTGATTGCAAGGGAAAGAAAGAGGATATCAATGTTGAAAGCTACAATTGTAGGGAAATGGGGCATTATGCAAATGAATGTCCTAAGCATCAGGGAAACATACCTCAGAAAAGGCCAAGGGATCAAGGAAAATCTTATGTTGTTAATACAGTTGAAGCAGAATAATTAATGTATTGGTGCTTCTGGACTCATGGATTATATTCTGGTTATTATAATAATGTGATATATATATAAAGGACTGTACTGCATTACTTGTTGATTTCAGTAAGGTTTTAATATGATGAAGGTAATCATATTTTCAGTATATGACAAAAAGAGAAACTTTAATTTTTTTGGGGAATCTGATAAATTGATTTTGGAATTAAGAGACCTTTTAGAGAAGGTCTGGACAGAGGTATTTTGGATAACTATAATGTATGGAGTGGATTAAGTTGATCTTTGGGATAGTATTGTTTAAGGTTAAAAAATTTATGAAAATTGTTTTTGGAATATTATAATACGATAGTTTTTGGAAAAGGACAACCTGCAGGGTGGGGCATAACCCGTCGCATCGGACCATGGTGCAGGAATCGAACCCACAACCATAGTGCGACAGGTCTTTATTTCTTTCCACTAGCCTAAGGAAGTCCCTGGTTATTAAAAAATAATTCTACTAATCTAAATGGTATGTGTTAACATTTGGAACCTTATACAATTAGGATATGTATAATATTTTTGAGTTCTATTATCTTTTTGAGTGAAAGATGAGTTGAAGGTTGAAACTCTAATTGTCAAGCATAAATATATATATACCTATCTCTTATTCAATGAATAAATTAATTCTTAAACTTTATTAAAGCGATATTAAAACAAAAAAATGTGTTATCCTAATACCTTATGTCTTGTTGAACTGATGATATTTTAAATCAACATAGATTGAAGGCTTTGAGGCCCTCAATTTGACAGTTGATTGTGATTGATGACCTCAATCACTCCCTATAAATATTTACGTTTTTCCTCCATTTATATGTCTCTAATTTCCACCAATGTTCTCCTTATCGAGATCATAATTTGGTGGTGACTTTCTTATTTCCATTTCCCTCTTATTAAGACTAAATTTTATTAAACTTATTTCTGATGGGGGTTTTCCACAAAGGTATTTTCTCTTTTCAACCTTTTATTTTCAAAGAAAAATTTAAAATTGCGAGGAATCAATTGATTGAAGGAGGGGAAAATGTAACACCCCGAGCTTCCATGATACACTTCTCATTCAATAATGCAATAACTGGCATTTTATGCAACTTCAAGTTCAAACACACCGAAACTAATCAAAGTAGCCATTATGAATAGTAATAACCACTTTTTATATTTATATAAATTTTATATTTCAAAATGGACTTCATTTTTGTATTCCTAATATTGAAATTATCCTATGTTGATTTTTTTTTGTAATTTTCTGAGAACTTTCAAATTTTTATGAATAGTGAAAAATACATAAAACAACTTTTGTAATAAAAATAATTTATAGTGATAAGTTATACTATTTAGTGGTTTTAAAGTATTATTAGAATATATTTTTACCATTTTATCAAATGGTGTACATTAGAATTAATTTCACTTTGAAATTGGACATAAACAATTGTCAATCTTTTGATATAAATTGTTTCTTAAAAACACGCTATTTTTTGTGACAGCGGGGATTAATTATAAAATTAATTAATTCAACATATATGTTTGGAATTTCATAAAATAGAAATCATTTTTGAATTCGGAATACCAATTATAGCTTAGGGTGAAATTTTGGCATTGTTCTGAAAAACTTCAATTTTTGATGAACAGTGAAACCACTAAGTGGTAGTTAAATAACTGATTTTTCGTTTAAATGAAATATTACCACTTCTGTGATTTGATTTTCAAAAATCCGACATACATGGTTTCCATTAAGAAGTAAAATTTGGTTCAATGTGATTAAAATAATTTTTGGTGAATAGTAACATTTAAGTTCTTAATCGTGATTAGAGGTAATTAGTGTTGTTTAAGGTAAAAATAATGTTTTAATAATATGAGATGAGCTTGACACATGTCCTACCCTCATTGGATGTGCCATGGCCGACCAATACAATCCATGGGTCAACTTGGGGACCCCATGGAGCCACTTTAGTTAGAAAATGGCATAAATACCTTTTATTTAATGTTAAAGTAAAAAATGACACAAACATGAAATGTTTTACGAAAACAATTTTTACATGGGGTTATATAAGTCATATTTTTTACTATAATTATTCATTATAAATCTAAAAAGATTTCCTACATCATATTATTTTTTTATAATTTTTAGAAATTAAATAAATTAAATTATTTATGACATCATTATGATGCAGCGATGACCTCATTATTTAACGATTTTAATAAAATGAAAAGATAATGTAAAATCCAAGGCTTAAACTTGTCCAAAGACTATTTTATGGGTATATTTAGAACCCTTATCACATTATCCACTAATTATATCAGTGTGGGTTTTTTAGAATACGAAAAGCATTGTATAATAATGTAAATTTCAATCTTTCCAAAAGAGCCCCTGCTCTCCTATTATAAAAGGCCCCCACCTCTACCACCTCATTCACACTTTCAAGCCATTTGGCTCGACAAAAATCTACCCAAATACTCTCCCAAATTCCCCCTCTTACTCCTAGAAGCCTCACTTTTGGCAGAATTTATCCCAAGGAAGCCTTTGGCTCAAATCAAAAAGAGTTACCTGATTTTTATGTAATCTCTTCTCTAATGTTGTTTTGTTTTATTTAGCTTCTACAACCCCTTAAACTCTTTTTATTAATTTTTTTGTAACAACAACAGTATCCTAAATATTCTAGGATGTTGTTATAAGAAGTATCAGAGCTACACTTACACACACCTACATATAATGGTTAGAGGACATACGGTTTCTGTGGATGGCGAATTTCTGCCTCACGAAACGATGATTGTTCAACACTCATATAACACCTTCAAAGGTGGCCATTAAGATGTCAGTATATTTTTATATGATATGTAATATGTTTATGTTTTACTTAAGCTTCTGTATTTTTCATTTATGTCATACCTTCATTATTTCCATTATGGGTAAACGACATAATTTCATTTTAGGAAGTGCGGACTACCGCCCCTCAAAGTGATTTGAATCGTTAATGCCAAATGTGGGATTTATAAAGGATGGAGTAAATGGTATTATACACTATATTATACTGGAATTATATTATACATTTATATCATTATGATTTAATTCCATTAAATAAAAAATATAAATGAAAGTAGCCTTCATGCGTACGTACGGCTTACCGTCTCCATGAACGGTGCATTTCATTTCTTACCTCTAAATGTTACGTAATATTATAAATGAATGTATATACTGTATATATATGATATAAATGATATCTAAATCATGAATATAATTTTTGATATAATGGATATCACACCACATGAACAACTTGTAATTATAAGTGGTTTATTTTTTACTCAAGTACCAAAGATCGACAAAACGACCGTTATTAACATAAATAATTACATAATGTTCATAACATGGTAATAAGGGATATAAAAGGAATAATGAACATGAAAAAGGTTCTTAAGTAAATAGAAATTAACTCTAGTTTATTATTCAGGAGGTTAAAGAACGATCGAGTCAGGACAAGACGCAAGGTAAGGGAACATATTAACCCAATTTTTATTCTTTGGGTTAATCTCCTACATTCAAATTATGTCATGATTTGTAAGGGAATTTCTTAACCCAACTTCCATTATTTGGGTTAATCTCCTAATTTCAAATAATGTAATGATATTATTATGTCCTATTTTTTATTTTTACTTTCTTTATGTGTACCTATAGTGAATAAACATAATATATCTATTTTATTTTAAAAATGATCTTTTTAAGGAGTTCGTCTCAATCCCCTTTCATTGATGCATATTTGGTTTTATACACAACTTTATTTTATACTGTGTATAAACCCCTTTGACTTTTACATTTATTCAAAAAGAATCTTTTTTATACCAAGGGTTTTACTAAACGACAAAAAGGGAATGTTTTTCTTTCTGTACTTATGCGGCGACAACGACTTCTCCACCGCCGTGACCATTATTTGAGTTTCGGCTTCCTCTAAAAGACATCATTTTTTTAATGAAAAATAAGTACAAAGTTTTAAGTTTATTTTATTTTGGTATTGATAATGGTTTTGAAAGCGTTTTTATTATATCAATGTGCTGTATTGATATCTTGTGAATGAAATGTGGAAATGTTATGTTTCCTTTAAGCATGTTTTATGTGATACAATTATGTTATGGTTTATGATATGTTTAAACCTATTCATATGAGAAATGCATTGGACTTAATAAGTGATGGGTGGAGACCTATATAGATCCTCGATACATCGTTAGGTCTCATGAGACAACTAGACGTGGAGTTGGCCGAGGCCCTTTCCCAATTTGATTTATGGTTTTGGCCGAGGCCTTGAAAAAATGTTTCAGAATGTCTGGCATTATGCATTCCATCATTATGAAAGTGGTAATTGATATTGCATGTGATTATTCGACCAGTAGAATATCCATGTGAAGAAGTAAATGGAATTATATCATTTTAATTTTTCCATATTTTGTTGATGTTCATGTTTAAAAGGCTTTTGTTTTAGTTATGCATTGCCTTAAATGTTTATGTTTATTTACGAAAGCTTCAGCAATATTGTTATCCAAACTGAGCATCTGAGCTCACCCCTTTCAATGTTTTAATATTTTTCCAGGATGTGAAGAATTATTTTAGGAATGACTTACAGGGATAGTCAGAAGAGGATATGAGTGTGGACTATGAAGACTTTTTTATTAGTTTTTCACTTTATGATGTAATGTAAAATTTATGAATGTATCTAGTGTTTCCAAGGCTACTAAACTAATCGGTCTTTCGAGACTTGATCTTTTGTGATCATGCCAATTTTACAAAGTAATGCACCGACTCTGGGTAGCCGGGGTCAGGGCGTTACATAATACCTCCATATAAACCCAAAACACATAGATTATTGAGTAGTGATTATGATGAATATTGATTTCAAAACATCCTAATAATTTTTTTTTGATTAATGAATTATATGTGATGATGATAAAAGTATTTGTTCGTGCATTGATATATTAACAGATAATTCAATCATAGAAAAATAAATACATCTGAGAAAGAAACATTTCTCTGTGAGTCCAAGTTATTCACTTCAACTCATGAAATAAGATAACTGTATCAAAACTCAAAACATTTTTCTCAGGTCACTACACTATTTAAACTGTTTATCTGAATTGTTATGTTAAAATATATAATGGTAAGATTCATCAATTTACAATTAATGGTCAACATGTAATACATTATCACACCTCAGATATAAATGTAATAATTGGTGATGTTATCTCATGTTGAGAATGAACTCGTAAGGTAGAATATGTTAAATAATGAAATAATTTGGGGAACCCAACTTCTTCGACATTACATAATATCTGTTTACATATGTTATATCTTTCTTTGTGTGTGTAGCTTAAATGATAGTTTAATTACACTATTATTGTATCAATTTTTATAACTTCAGCCTTTTGTATTGTCATCGATGCCCATGTTCCATCCCAATATAACCTCATACTATGGGTGACCCAACATCTAGATGATCCCAATAACCATCATGAGGATATTTCATTAGATATTTCTCCTCAAAATTCCTCAAATCCTTGTTGAAAATGAATGTTATTCCTTATGCATTAGTTTGCATATAAATCTGAAACTAAAGTGGTAAATATTACCTATAATACATGTGATCTTTATGAAATTTCCACCTGTTCATGCATGAAATATAGGATATATGAATTGATGGATAAAGTGGATTCACTATCTTCTATCATTCTATATGAGGACCGAAATTTTAGTGCTTCTTTGGATGAAACCCATTTTTTTCTCTTTTACTTTTTTTTCATTTATTTATTATAATTTTTCTTAGGAAATAGACATGTCATGTGTGGATCATTTTCAGCTACTATATACATTTTTGTGCACTTTTTATTCTCCATCATATCTTCTTTAATTTGTATGGTCATTTGTGTTATACTTCTGATATTAATGTGGAATTTTTTTTCGATGTGTATATTTTACGTGTACAACATTTTTTTTGGATTAATGAGATACATTAATTCTTCTAACATCTATATGATCTTACTTAAGGACTTTTTTCTATTTATTTATATTTAATGATTCAAAATACACCATTTAATACACCTAAATAAAAAATTATGAAATTTTGATTAAATTAAAAATTTAAAAAATATTATTCATTTCCATTATCAATCCCACATTAATGTTGTTGTATTTATGGAACAACAGTTTGAGGCATACCACTGGTCTCACTGCGACGTTACATCTAATGATTCTTATTTTAAATTTTCTTTTCTTGATACCATGATTTATATTATTGATGTTATCATTTCATTTGTTGAAAATGTTTTCTTAAAACGACTTTGTTTTTAAGAATCATATTTTCACTCATAATCATTTCTGTTCTCTAAAATTTACCTTCCATACTAGTGTGGATTTGGGACCCTTTTTTAAATCATATCATGTTTCAATTTTCATTATGGGATTCATGAAAATCTTATGTATTCAATAACATTCCATGTTATTCAATCAAAGCAATAAGAATTTCTAATGATACACTAAATTTTCCAAGGTAATTGTTTGAGATTTTTTATCCCCTTAACACATGAAGCTAAACAAAAAGTTTATCAGTCATGTAGCCCTTATAATTTCATAATAATTATTTTTAGAATGATTTCATAGATTATAACCTCACTTACCTATTTCTTAATATTGTTCATAATGATTATAAATCAATGAGTGGGGGAGATTTATTCATGGATAGGGTGGTTTGAGGGTTAGTAGTCATTTAATACACATGGATCTACATTATAAAATCCTTATAATTTTAATTATATTTCAAACCATCCAAATTCATTTAATGTATTTATATATAGTAATATATATGCATTTTTTATACCTAGGTGTAAATTTGTGGTTATTATTCGGTAACCCACACCTTTAAGGATACATATAAAAGTGATAACTCCTTACTCAAGGAGGTAGAGATTTTTCTATATTGTATTCATTAATTGAGATTCAATAATATATTTTATAATTTTTAACATTCATTGGGATATTTAGGATAGTTATTTCATGGGTTTGCGGATTTAAAACTCACCACTTTTTCGTAACCATATTATTTGATTGATTTTTTTCCTAACAATGAATAATATATATGATGAACAAAAAACATTGTCTTATCATATTTTTGTGGATAAGAAATTCTTAATGTGTAGGAGAGTGTGATTTTGAATAATAAATTTGTATTTTAATTTATTATGATTTTATTTCAATATTCAATAATCGTTTTTTCAAAAAAGAAATCTTAGTTTTTTGAGATCCACTATTTTGTAGTTTTTGAGACATTTGATCAAAATTTGATTCCCTTGAGATTGGTGTTTTATTTTTTTTACACTATTAGAGATGTGAAATTCTTGTAAATCCTATGGTTAATTGTCATGTGTATGAGAATTGAGGAATGATTTGATCAAATTGTTTGATTGACAAGAGTCATAGAGAGTAATTTACATTGATGCATGTGTGTAGATGCTTGTTTTAGATCGTCTTTGCGTAGAAGGGAATCAATTTTTCAACATTTGAATTTTAAATGATGTATCAATTTTTTCGGGTAATAGGTAATGAAAAAATTTTAACTTATAGTTTTTATGATTTCACATTTCTACATTTCTAGTTGTGTAATCTCAATAATTTGATTTACCAAGAGTGAATAATATTATGATTTGGGGATTTCATGCACATGGGTTTCATTTCCATTTTAATAGTTTTTTAGGTAGTTTTCATATTTTTTCAAATTTTTAAAAATTCAATGATTCTTTTCATAGATTTTTCTTAGTTTTGTTATTTTTATATATTTTTAGTTTTTAATATACTGATATTATTAATATTTTATTTTTATTAGTTTATATTAATTTTATATATTATTTAACAATATATTTTTTCATATTTTTTGAAGAATTGTTTTAGTAATTTATTAATATTTATTAGTGTAAATATATATTGATTATATCCATTATTTTATTATTTTTATAGTTAATAGTAGTGTTAATTTTACATTATTTTTAATACATGTAAATAATTATATACGTGTGTGTGTGTGTGTTTTTTACCTATATTTCATTTTCTTTTAACAAATTATTTATATTTAATTAATATAATATTTTAATATTTAATATTGAATATAATATAGTTATTCGTATTATTATTATTATTATGCTAATTCTTATTATTCAATATTATTATTTTTTCTTTTACAATATAAATATATTTTATTTTTATTTAGAATTTAGAATTTGATTTTTTTATCATACTATTTTGAAATCTTTGAGCTGTAAAAATTTATTGTATACCCAAAACCCCTATATCGCACCCCCTTCCCCCTCTTCGACCATATCTCCCCAACCACTCCTCCTTCCCCTACCACCCCATTCCCTCACTTCTCCACCCATCCCCATTCATCTCCCCAGACTCTACCTCCCCCTTTCCCTCATCAGCCTCACCACCTCCTAGAAACTCCCACCATGCTACCCCTATACATCACCCCTACACCCTCTCCCCATCACCCCCACCGTCCAACCCCTACTCCACTTCCCCTTACAATCTTCCCCGATATGCCACTCTCCTATCCTGAAAGACCCACCTCCTCATGCCCCCACTAGACAACCATCCCATTATTCTATCTCTCTACGAGCACCACATCCCCTTCCAACCTTAATCTCCATGCTCGTAATTGGCCAAACCTCCTCCCAAAAACCACTATGAACTGAACAAGTGGGTGGTCCACCACTTCCCCTCATCTCCTCTTATTTTACACCACCCAGTCGAAGGCTCCTCTCTAGTGAATCAAATACTACATACACCTCCAGCGCATCACCTCCCATCATCTCCAAGAGCACCACACCAGAATCAGAAAATCACATACTACAACACCATCCTCTTATATTATGGGTGTAAAGCTTGTGTTTTTCATTTTCTCTGTGACGTCATAACATAAATATGTTTTTTTCTATTCAGATTTTGACAATCAATTACATCCCTGCATGGTTAGAGTGTATATTTTCAAGATCATTTTTTTCCAGGGAATGAAAAATATTAATATTCTATCATTTTATCACTGTACATATTTTATATGATGTGATTTTGGGGTATTTTCTTATGTGTGAGGATATCATAAAAAATAATTAATTTGATGAATATTCCACGTGACGTTTTTTATTTTTTGGTTAATTGTCAATGGAATATTTCATAACTTGATATTTTTCTTCATTATTTATATTTTCACAGGAATTAATTTCAACAGATGAAATTGTACATTTTAATTATTACACAAATAAAAGATACATAAAAATATTATTATTTTTACCAATTAATGTGTCAATTAGTGGCATAACTATGTGTGAAACTAGTGCAATAATTTCCAAAATATTTCAAGCAATTGAATGTATCTCTTAATTTATATAAAATACTATAGAATGAGACTGTAAATAAATTAGCATATATGATATAAATGTCCAAAAAATATTATACATTCAAAAAATGTGATAATTATGAAGAATATATATCTAATAACATTATGGAATATTTTCCATGGTAGTGTAGTATTTTCATTATGAAGTTTTAATCCAATACTTAATTTAATTATTCATTGTTCTTCATCATCTATGTAATTGGATTTTAAATTATTTCATTCACTTTTTGAAATTTTAATTTTAGAAAAATAACTAAAAATTATTTATTCCCTCAAATTTTATCCAACCTAAACATTGTCCCAAGATATATTTTTTAACTAGGTATAATGCTCCATATAGTTCTACCCAACCTTCAACATTTACATTATCCATTTTTTTATGAAACACTAAAAATTAAACGTTCTATGAAGGGAATAACACTAACCTACTAATAAAAAAAAATTAAAAAACATTTTAAATACATTTAAAGGAAAGTAATTTTTTAAAAAAAATGTATTTAATTAATAAATGGATCATTAAAATTTCGATGAATATATTTTCAATATAATATAAATGGATGTAAAATTATACAGACTAAAGAGGAAATAATGTTTGATTTTCTAAAAAATATATTTTATTGATCATTTTAATTGACAATGAGTTGAGAAATAAACAAATACATGAAATCCCCACAAAAAACAAATTTATAAGAAAATGGATGGGGTTATCTCAATGTCTGTGAATAATTTAAATGAGGAGGTGTCCGATTAGATTTGATGTGGATTGAACTCTTGTAAATCAATAAAAAATTAAAATATAATAAAGTTATAATCAAGTGAAAATGGAACCAAACATACCAAAATTATATGACTACAAAAGGACGTGTAGATATATATTGAACCAATATGATTTAGAAATGTTTTTTTATTTTTACCCCTATCTCATAATTTCATCACCTCATAGTTACATAAATATTCCATAGATACTATCCACAAAAAATAAATGTTAAATAATTTAAATAATATTGAATTTTTGTCAAACATGGAACTATTTCAATCAAATTAAATTGAAAGAAGTTTGATAAATTTAACTTTTAACAATCATGAAAACGATATTTGTAAAATATTAATTTTATCAAATTAATTTTCTCTTAACTAAAATTTATCATCAATAAATATTCATTTAATTTATAAGGATAAAATCCATGTCATGAAGAAAAGTATTATTTGAAGAAAAACATATATTTACTATAATGAAACTTTTTTATTTCTACTTATAAGGAATGTGTAATAAATTAATTAACTAACACCATTTATAAATTTGATAATTTCACATGATTAAAAATGTGAATTAATCATTATATATATTAGATACAAAAAACAATTATCATAAAAAGAAATTTATAAATAGTTATTTAAGAATGACATTATTTAAAAAATTATTTTTAAATTATTTTCATCAATTATATACCATATAATGTTGTTAATTATATACTATATAAATATTATTAATATATATTTATGGTTATAATATTCATAATATTTCATAAAAAATACTTATTAGACATAAATATGTTCTAAAATACATTTTTGTTATATTCTACACCTATTTAATAATTTCTCCCAAATAATTATATCACTGTAATATAAGAAAATTAAGATACCTAATCCTCATCTAATTCATGGTTCGGATTGTTTCTAAAATGAATTTTTGATTCCTATAATGATCCTTAATAGGTTGAGTACTCTAATTTTGTAACACTGTACACCTATGATCTAATATTTATACTGATTGATCCCCATAAAAACTATAATACTCCAATAGAATGGTAACTGATATTTTTACATATAATGGATCATGTATGAAATTATTTAAATTAGATAAATTGAATAAATCTTGAACATGGAAGAGGTTCACAGGATATGTGAGGTTATAATTTACCTTCTCCAAGGGATTAACATTCCAATCAGGAAAGATATATATAGGATATAAACTTCAATTCTTCAAAATCACATAAAATTATTACAAATAAGAATTTTAAGGATTAAATTATCGCTAATGTTTGAAACTTGATCTCATTAATGATTTTGTCATAACTTTTCATTCCTCCATGATATTCACAAATGTGATTTCCATTGAATCACATAATTTCTCCCATTTCCTCAATTATCATAGGGCATAATAGAATTATTTCCCCCACTCAATACCAACATGTAATAGTTCTCCACTTATTTCCATATAGGTAGTTATAATTTTACATATTAATTATTATTGAAATCTGTTGTATTATGAATAATAAACTAGAGGATGTTGTGGATCCCAAAAAACATTAAAATCATAAATGATATGTCCCAATTTATCATCTAGGGTTTGAATGTTTTATTCACATTAACATACTTTCTGAGGATGATATATAATTCTAAATATCTATTCAATTTTTGAATTTTTATAATAAAATATCAGATATAATGTGGTAATACTATATTCTCAAAAAGATAAAATTGAGAAAGGTACAGTATGAAGCTCTAACACATCTTTAACATGTATAAGGAAAAGATGATCAATTGAGAATGTAACATAACAGGTAAAAAAAGAATATGATGTTTTGATATTTACTAATATTTGTGAATTAAATAGTAATTTTTCTTTTTTGGGGATTATGTGTTCCATAGCATACCTGAGACACAACAACATGTTTTTTTGAAATCTTATATTGCACACAATATCAGGTTATATTGAAAAATAAAAATATAATATTATTTTCATTGGTTATTAATTCCTAGCCATTGTAATAGTATTAATGAATATTACTAACTAAAAAATCATTATATATGTCTTTTAAATGTTATTACATTTATCTAATTGATTTTAGAGGCTTAAAATAAGAAAGAATCTGCTTTTTAGCATAAATACTCTAAAATTCTTTAAAAGGTCGATTTACCGCATTTTGATGGAGAACCCTATTATAATATATTATTGGTCACTATTATATGTTCAATTTGAAAAAATAAAATTCATATTTAGAATACGGACATATAAATTTAATTTGGGGAAAAATTTTGTATATTTTTGATAATTTTTTTTTATTTAATGAATAGTGGAAAATAATGTATTTTTATTCAAAACTATCTTTTGATATAACTTATTTATGTGGTTAGATTATCTTTTAAAATGGTTATAAAGTATAATTAGATAATATATTTACAATTTAATCTAATGGTTGTCATTGGAAAAAATTTAACTTTTAAATTGGGCAGAAAGAAGTGTCGATTTTTTGTTTGATATTGTTTCTTAAAAACACTCTAATTGCATTGAAAGTGGAAATTAATTTAATATTAATTAAGGAAACTTATATGTGTTTAAATATGTATTATAGACCTAATTTTGGAATTCATAATATCAAATATATCTAGGGCTTAATTTTTTTTTATTTTTCTGAAACACTTCATTTTTTATGAATACTAAAACCACTATATAGTAGTTAAAAAACTGACTTTTTCATTTAAATGAATTTTTTTTTGCTTAAGTGTATTATGTTTCGAAAATAAAACACATGTGGTCATAATCTATTAGTAAAATTTGGGTCAATAAGATGAAAATTACTTTTTGGTGAATAGTAACATTTGACTTTTATTTACCACGGTTAAAGTTAAATGATGAAATTCAATGTAAAAAGAATATTATAATAATACATAATTATGATAACAATTGTCCTAACCTTATTGGTGGAATCATTTTCGACCATCTTCTTCTTTGGGTCAATTTTGGAACCCCATGGATCCACTTGGGAGTGATAATGACACATTATTTTAATTAACTTAATGTAGATGACAAAATGACGTAAACAAATATCTTTTAGAAAATCAGTTATTACATGGAGTTATATAAGTTATCTTTTTGAATATAAATATTAATTGGAAATTTAAATAGATTTAATACATTTTCGTATTTATTTTATAATGTATAGACCTCATATAATTTAAATTATCTATGACACAATAATGATGCAGTATTTACCTCATTAATAAATTGTTTCAAAAAATAAGATTGAAAATATTAAAAAAATAAAAAAAACTAGTCCAATAATTATTGGATTATTTAATTTCGGCCATTAGTCATATTATCTTCGATCGTAATGAGTTTTGGACATTTAGAAATAGAAAATTATTATATAATAAAATAATATTTTCACACTTTCTTAAAGAACCACTTCTCCCCATCATAAAAATACCTCACTTCTAACCCATTCCTCGCACCTATCATTCCCCTTGTCTTGTCCCACCCCTACAGAAATAATCTCTATGTATTCCTATATTCCTCATAGAATCCATACCTAATGCATAAGGCATCTCAAGAAGTCCTTTAGGTTAAATCTATAGGGAGTAACCTGAATTAAAGGTAACAATTTATCTTTATTTTTTTTTATTTTACTTATCCAAACACTAAACTCTTTTAATAATAATTTTGAAAACAAAACCAGTATCCTAAATATACTAGGCTGTTTTTATGTGAATTATTCTCGCTACACATACACACAACTCCATCTAATGGTTGAAGAACATACTGTTTCTGTGGATTGAAAACTAACGCTTCACGAAACAACGACTTTCCAATTATCTCCAACTGCCTATCATGGTGACCATTATGATGGTAATGTATTTATATATGAAATATATTATGTTTATTTTTTCTTTATGGTTCTGTAATTTTAATTTATAGCATACCATTATGGTTTCCATTATGAGTAAACACAATGATTTCATTTGAGGAAGTGTGGACTACCGCCCACTAATAGTGATATGACTCATTCATACCATACGTGGACGTATAAAGGATAATGTTATTGAAATTATATATTATAATATATTGGAATTATAATATAACTATGTATCATTATGTTAAAATTTAAATTATAAATTATATATAAATGGAACTATCGTTCATGCGTACGTACGACTTACCATCTCTATGAACGATTCATTTCATTTCTTACATCAAAATGTTATGTACTATTATAAATAAATATATATATATAGGATATATAAGATATATATGATATTTAAATCATTTATATGATTCTGGATATATTGTATATTTTACCACATTATCAACTTGTAATTATAAGATGTACATTTTTGTCTCAAATACAAAATATCAAAAAAATGACCATTATTATAATAAATGATTACATAATATTTATAATATAACAATAAGATATATATAATGAATAATAAACATGAAAAAATATCTCAAGATAGTATAATTTAACTTGTGTTTATTATTTAGGAAGAACAAAGAACAAACGACTCAAGTCGGAGATGAGGTTAGGGGTTTCTTATCTCATTTCTAATTTCATGATATTTCCATTATTTTCCACTGATTTATTTCATGTGGTGTATTGTGTACATCCACTAGATATATATTATTATGATCATTATTATATTTATGTCATTCTGTGAATTATTTTGTGGTTATCATCTTTTTGTCATACGACTCGATTGAATACAACGTGGTATGAGATTTTAATCTCATTTTTTTCCCTATGAGATTCATCCTCTATTTGCCAGAATATTCTTTTGTGTGGTTTATGTACTACCGATGATTTAATAATTGTGTAATATAATTAAATTAATGGGAAATTACATCCTATTTATATGATCCATATTTCTTGGGTTGTATGTTTCGTATGTTCCCAAATCGAAAAGGGAACCTTTTTACCAAATTTCCATTAATTTTGTTAATCTTATAATTCTTAATTATATCATGATATAATTATGTGTGGAATGAATATTTATTTTTTATGTTGTAATTTACCCTCCTATATCTTTGTATATACTTTTGATACACATAATCAATCCATTGATATATTCTCAAGTCATTGATATGAACACGATAAGAGTAATATAACTCAACTTCAATTCATTGAGTTAAACATCCAAGTAATTAGTTGTATCTTAAAAAGAAAATGTGTGAATTTCCTATGATTTATTTACATAGAATAACCAATCATATTGATTTTATTTATATTTTCACAAATTATTATGCAATTTATTTATCCTTGATCTAAGGATAATGTTTTTATATGAGGTTTCATATCAATTTACCTTCTATAGAGACTTTATTGTTGTTTTTCACCAATACACTTTAACACAGTGTATGTACTACCCTTTGAAATATTATATCATGAATCCCTTTGTTCACAAGATATTATAATGTTCTGATTCAATATTATTCCTCAATTATTTGTATTCAAGAGTATCTCATTTTGATAAAAACTCTTTAACTAAAATATTGTTTTAAATTTTTTAAATATATTTTAATATTAATCATTATCATTATTGTCCATGTTTTATAAATGGATTTATGGATTCATTCATATGGTCATTAATGTTTTCAAATAATAATTTATTTAAATGTTTCAATGTATTATGGGACACATTGATTCCAAAATCTCTTTATTAAATGTATTAAATGGTTTTGAAATTGGTTTGATAAAGAAATTTTTATTTAAATATATTGATTAGATATATTGGAATGTTGAAATGTTATCTTTTAATTATACTTGTGTTATGTGTAATGATTATGTAATGTTTATTGGGAATTGTTAATGTATATGGGTGATTCTGTGATAAACCTAGGGCAGGTGGTCCCGAGATAGCTCTCCAATATATTGGGTAACGTGATAGAGGTAAACGTTAAGGTTTCTCCTAACATATTTATGAAATATAATTTGATGGGTATTCCAAATGGGACTACCTATGTATCGGAGATAGCTACAATGTAAGTATTTTATGAATCCCATATGTTACCTTTATGATTTAATATTTCAGCATGTTATTCATAAATATTTTGATTTCATGAGGTATGTTATGATTACAAAGTATGGTTTCAATGATTTGTATTTATTGATGGGTCACTGTTTTCCTTCCTTATTTTATAACCCTTAAAATGGTTTTTATGAACATCCCATGTTTTTGAAATGTTTTTCATAGGAAATAAAGATGAATAGGGCCAAGGATGAGATCTGGGAACAGTCAAGCTGTCTAAAACATGGGACTGGACATGTATTTTTTTAAGAGTTTTTTTATTTTATTAAAAATGGATACTAGGTAGTAGTGTCTACATGTAATATTCATGTTGTTATGTAATAATTAGGGCCTAACTAAATAAAACTCAAAAACTAAAAAGATCTTCAATGTGAATTCGTGACATATTTCATGATTATTCATTGTTTACAGTTGGGTCCATATAGTTGGTATCAGAGGCTGGTTTAGACAACTTTAAGGATTATGAGTTTTCAGTAAACACATCGTTAATCACTCTGTCTATTATTCTAGTTAAATACTTGTTCTATATATTTTTTAGATCATGTAAAGTCGGATTCAAATGGATGGAGGAGGATCTCAAATGACATTCATATCTCTTCTTGTTGACTTTCTTGCAAAAATTATTGCAAAGTAGTGTTTGGATGATTGTTAATCTTTTTATAGCATACAACTAACTTGAAAAAAATTGTTTGTGATATCAAACACCTCCACTATACCACGTTATCATCGATGATCATGGGTTGTATTTTAACAAATCATATTTTCACAATAATCTCATATTTTCCAGAAAGGTAAATATTATCATGGAATTTTCAAATATTTTACATTATCACAATATTTTGATGCATATAATGATTTTGAAAAATGTGCTAAAGAAGGATACCCATGTGAAAATAAATTATATTTTCTTTTAAAATGTAGTCTCTCAGCACATACCTATTGTATTTTAAAAAGACTATTTATTGAATGTTTCAACTCAAATACAATCCGACTGTTTTATAGAAATCAAATTTTATAAGATGTTTTGAAATTTTATGTCATGCATGATTATTCTGTAAATCTATTTTTCTTCAAACACCCAAATGACCCATGTTTTACAAGGTGTATTTGGATTAAGGATGATAATGATTTTGACGGATCTCTAAATCATTGTTTCAATGCATGGACCTTCTACCTATGTGAACAAGATGACGATGAAACCATGTGGACACCAGGATCAAGGTATGATGATCTTTATTTCAGAGATTATTATATTTTATCATATGGTGGTGATATAAAAAAATGAAATATATATAATACTTGAAGAATTAAGGTTTTGAGATCATAATGAATTGGGATTTAAATGTGTGGTATAATGAAACCATTGAATTCAAAACATGTTATTATTATTTTTGATTTTTATACAATGGACAATATGCAGGCCGTGTGATAACCTATCGCATCGGACAAGCATGTGGGAATCAAAGCCAGTACTAAAGTGAGATTGGTATTTATCACCTACCACTAGACTACGGGACGACCCTGGTTAGTTTGACTTATTATTTTTTAAATGATAATATTGATCAATAAAAAGTTGATTTGGGATCTTATGATTTATCAAATGGATATCCTTTTTGTAAGAAAATGATTTGGTGATTATGTGGTAAATGTGATTTAGGAAGATGTTCTCTCTTTTGGGAACAATGTATGCTTAAGAAAAATAGAATACTATGGAATTACAATTATGGACTAATCATTCAAATTTTATTTTGGAAGAATATATGTTTTTATTTTTGACATATAGTGATTTGGGTTGTTTATGGAGATGATTAACCTATCATAGAGAATATGGGATTTGTTTAATTATGCTACAGTATGATACTTTATGAGTTGTCTATATTATTGGAGTTAAATGTTAAGACTGACTATGGATGACTATGTGATTAAATCTTTCTGTGTTTTGGGCTTCAATATTAGATGGAATTATATTGAAGAACATTGAGGACTATTGTGTATTGAATGGTATTTCTTTATCTTTTGGTACATTTTTGTTCAATTTTGGAAATTAATAGTATTATTTATTTTTATAATGTATTATCCTTTTTTTAGATTATAAGATCTCGTACAAACAGTTTTAGTTTTAGTTGATGTCTAAAGTCAAGGAAAATATTTTTTTTTTCTTTTTTGGATTATGTGATTCTCAAGAAGATTAATCTTGAGTTTTTTATATGAAAAATTATTTTTGAATTCTCTTTTTTTGGAGAAAATATAATTTTTTGTTAGAAACTTATTTAATATTGAATCTCTAGTTGAAGGTATGCATATTTCCTTTTGTTCTTATTCTATGTAGTAATTGAATTCTTTAAAATTATGAATAGGAACGTAAAACCAAAACATTTTTGGTTTAAATTTCATACTGGGTAATCATAGAACGTTTAACAAATCATAAATTTGTAATTTTCTGTTGTTTAACATTCTCCTAATCATGTTTTCTATCACACTCCATTAGAACATTACTGTTAGTTTTCTCTTTCATATCTATGTTTTCCTATATGGAATCCTAGTATGGTTTATCTCGAGTGACCATTGTAATTATCTTTATTTAGATTAATGTGATATTTTTATTGACTCTTTTTCCAATGTGGGACATTCAATAATGTTTCGGAGAACAAATTTAAAATTGTAAGGACAAAATTCCCAAAAGGGGGGAAGGATGTAACATACCAGGTTAAGAAAGAATATGATGTTTTCATATTTACTAATATTTGTGATGTAAATATTAATATTACTTTAAATTGGATGTTGTGTTCAATGGCCTAGCCGATACACAACAACATGTTTTTTTTTGAAATCTTATGTTGCACACAACGTTGGGTCATACTGAAAAATAATAATATAATATTATCATTAAGTGGTTATTAATGACTAGACATTGTAATGGTGGGAATGAATAGAAATAACAAAAAAAAATTATTATACAAGTTTGTTAAATTTTTTTCACATTTATCCAATACATTTTAGAGACTTAAAATAAGAAAGAATCTGATTTTAAGCATAAATATTCAAATATTCATTAAATGGTCGATTTACAATTATTTTAATAGTTTTAGGTACATTTATATGCTATATTTGAAAAAATAATATTCTATTTTAGAATAGGGACATCAAAATTTACTTTGGGTAAAATTTTGGTAGTTTTCTGATAAATTAATTTTTATTAATAAATAGTGAAAAAACAGTATTTTAATAAATAACTACCATTTAATCTAACATATTTATATTGTTATATTATATATTTAAATGTATTTAAAGTGTAATTGGATTATATTTTTACAATTTAATACAATTATGTTCATTGAAGAAATATAACATTGAAATTTGGCATAATGAAGTGTCAAAATTTTGATAGATATTGTTTTTTGAAAACACGATATTTATTTTTACAATAGGAATTATTATTAAATTAATTAATGAAACATATATGTTTTGAATAATATAAAATATAAATCATTTTTTAATTCAGAATATCAAATATAACTTAGGTTGAATTTTTGGTATTTTTCATAAAAAAAAATCAATTTTTGATGAATAGTGAAACCACTTAGTAGTAGTTACAAAACTGTCATTTTCATTTAAATAATCATTTACCACTTCTGTGAATTAATTTCTAGAAATAAAACATAGATTATTTTTATTAGTATGTTAAATGTGGTGCAATAATATTAGAATATTTTTTGGATGAACAATATCTTTTGACATTTATTTACCTCGGTTAAAGGTAAATAAGTTAATTCTCAGTAAAAAGCATATTATAATACTACCAAATTACCATGAAACATGTCATAATATTATTTTTTGACTCGTTTTAGACCATGATCATCTTTGGGTCGATTCTGGGACCCCGTGTATCCACTTGAGTGTTATAATGACACTTTATATTAATTAACTTAAATTAATGGCAAAAATGACCTAAACAAATATCATTTAGTAAACTAAAATTTACATGGGGTTATAAAATATATCATTTTTACTATAAATATTAATTTTAAATATAAAAAAAATTCCTAAATTATGGTATTTATTTTATAATTTTTAAACAGCATGTATATTAAATTATGTATAACACAATAATGATGTCGTATTTACCTTATTAATAAAGGATTTAAATGGATAAGATTTTAAATATTAAAAAATATATCCAAAACTATCCCAATTATTATTAGATTAATATATTTCGACCATTATTCATTATATCTTAGGCCTTATTGAGTTTTGGATCTTTAGAAAAAGAAAAACCAATATATAATAATATAATATTTTCACAAATTCCTAAAGAACCCCTCACCCCCCTTATAAAAAACCCTGAATTCTATCCAATTCCTCACACATATCAAGCCCCATGTCTTGTCTGAACCCTGACCAAATAATCTCTCAAGATACCCATCTTCCTCTTAGATGCCTTACCTTTGGCATAAGGCACCTAAAAATTTCTTTTTGGTTCAAACCAAAGGAAGATACCGAAATTAAAGGTAACTGTTTCTCTTAAAATATTTTCTTTTATATTACATCTCTAACCACTAAAATCTTTTCATTACATTATTTTATAACAACACAAGTATCCTCAATATAATAGGATGTTGTTATGGAAATTATTCAAACTACAGTTACACTCACCTTTATCTAATGGGTGAAGAACATACTATTTCAGTGGATGGAAAACTAACGCCTCACGAAACAATGACTGTTAAATTATCTCCTACCGCCTCTCATGGTGGCCATTATGATGTCACAGTACTTATATATGATATATATTATGATTATTTTTTCCATATGTTTCTGTATTTTTAATTTATTGCATATCATTATGGTTTCCATTATGAGTAAATGTAATAATTTCATTTGAGGAAGTACGGACTACCACCCCTCTCATAGTGATATGACTTGTTCATACCAAATGTGGGATGAATAAAGGATGTAGTTATTGAATTTATAAATTATATTATATTTTAATTATAATATAATTATGTATCATTATGTTTTAATTACACTAAATATGAAATATAAATGAAAGTAGCGTTCATGCGTATGTACGACAAACTGTATCCATGAACAATGCGTTTCATTTACTACCTCCAAATGTTCTGTACTATTATAAATAAAAATATATACTGGATATATAATATATATGTTATATCTAAATCATTAATTGCATTCTTTAGAGAATGAATATTTGACCACATTATCAACATGTAATTATAAGAACTTCATTGTTGACTCAAGTACCAAATAATGAAAAAATGACCATTATTAACATAAATTATTACATAATATTCATAACATAGTAATAAGTTTAATAAAAGTAATAATAAACTTGAAAAATGTTCTTAAGAAAGTATAAATTAACTTATGCTTATTATTCAGGAAGAGCAAGGAACAAACGGGTCATGTCAGAGACAAGGTAAGGGGTTTCTTATCTCTTTTTTAATTCTGTGAGATTACCATTGTCCATCACTATTTTTTTCATGTGGTGTATTGTGTACTTACATTTGATATAAATTATCATGGTCCTTTTTATATTCATGTTATTCTGTGATTTATTTGGTTCTTATTTACTTTTTTTATATGACTCGATTGATTACAACGTGGTAAGGAAATTTAATTTCACTTTTTATTTCTGTGAGACTCATGATATATTTTAAACTATTTCCTTTTGTGTGATGTATGTACTACCAATGATTTTATTCATTGTATAATATACTAAAATTTATGGGAACTAAATCCTCATTTTATTATCCATCTTTCATGGGATATATGTTTCGTAAGTTACCAAATCGGTAAAAGAACATTTTTACCCAATTCCCATTCATTGTGTTAATATTCTAATAATTAATTATTTAATGATATGATTATGTTTGGAATATCTATTTATTTATTTATGTTTTAATTTTCTCCCCTCATAGTGTGGATATAATTTTGATACACATAATCCCTCCATTGATAAATTCTCATGTCAGCGATATGAACATGGTAAGAGTAATTTTTACGTAATTTCTATTCATTGAGTTAAACATTCAAGTCATTGGTATTGTCTTATAAAGAACTTTTGTGAATTTAATATGATTGATTTACATTTAATATCCAATAATATTGAGTGTATTTATATTTTTTACAAATTATTATGTAATTGATTTGTCCTTGTTCTAAGGATACAATTTCTATATGAGATTTCATCTCAATTTACATTCCATTGTGACTTCATTATCGTTATGCACCGATCCACGTTTATATAGTGTATATTCTTTCCTTCGGAATATTATATCATCAATCCCTTCATTCTCATGATATCATAATTATCTGATTCAATATTACTACTCAATTATTATTATTCAAGATAATCTCAATTTTTTAGAAACACTTTAAGTAAAATATCGTTTTAAAGTATTTAAAGATTTATTCTTCCAAATATTTCTCATTAATTTCCATATTTTAAAAATAATTGTAAGTATTTATTTATATGGAAATTATTTTATTCAAATAATAATTTATTTAGACGTTTCAATGTGTTATGGGATACTTTGATTAAATAATATCTTTATTAAATGTTTTAAATGGATTTAAAAATGGTTTGATAAATCATTGTTTATTTCAATATCTGGATTTGATATATTGGAATGTGGTAATGATAAATTTATTTTATACTTGTGTTATCTGTTATGATTATGTTGTGGTTATTGGGATGTTTTTACGTATATGGGTGGTTCCATGATAAACCTAGGGCGAGTGAGCCCGAGATAGCTCTCCAATGCATTGTGTAACGTGATAGAGGTAAACGTTAATGTTTTTACTAAAAGATTTAGGGAATATACTGTGATTCGTATTCCAAATGGGACTCCCTATGTAGTTGTGATAGCTATAATGTAAGTATTTTATGAATTCCTTAAGTCCCCATAATGATTTATGATTTCTATATGTTATTAGTAAATCATAATATTTCATAAAGTATGTTATGATTAAAAAGTATAGATTCATTGATTTGTATTTATTGATGGGCTAATTATTTCTATTCTAATTTTATAACCCTTACGAATCATTATATGCTCATCACAAGTTTTTGATATTTTTTTCACTTGACTTAAAGATGAATTTGGTCAGGGATAATATAAAAGAAAATTCATGTTGTCTAAAACATGGGACTATACATGCCTCCATTTTAAGAAGTTTTTTTATTTTGTGAAGAAATGGATACTTGGTATTAGTGTTTACATGTAATATTCATGTTTTTATGTAATATTTATTTCCTAATTATATAAAACTCTAAACATGAAAAGATCCTCAATTTTAATTCTTGACTTATTTCTAGATTATGTAATGTTTTAGCTCAGGTCATTATAGAGAAATAAATTTTAATAGAAATGAAATTTACTGAAATCATGAGATTATTAATTATTACACAAATTTATCCAATTTAAATGTATTAGGTGGTCCCATTATGAAAATTACGATGATAATTTTTCACATCCACTCTGCTATGTTCCATGGTTTAATCTATAACAACCGAGAATTTTAGAATATATTTATCATTAATAAATATTTTTTTTGATATATTATTAATAATGAAATATTAAAATTATTTAGTAATGGATAAACATAACAAAATTTACCACATTATTGTGATACAATTCTTGAAAATAATTTCTATTTAATTTATAAAATACTATTGATCTATAAGGACTATTATAATGTTTTCTGTTTACAATAATATATTTTTAATATATAGTTTATATAAAAAATAATTATAATTATCAAAAAATTATAAAATATTCTTTACAAATGATAGATATATATTTTTTATGGTCACTGTTTGTAATAAATAAAAATAATATCCTTTCAATGTAAAAAAAGAATGTTTTCAAAAAATATTATTCTATGAATGGATGTTTTTATGAATAAATATAATAATTTTATCACTCTTGATCAATTAATTTAATTTCTATAAAAATATTTCATTAAATATTATTATTTATAATTTTTTCAATTATTTTTACTTGTAATTAAATTATAAAAAATCCAGTTTTAGGATTCAGAATATATATTTTAAACATTTTTTATCCTTTATTTATGCTCATTTTAAATTAAATTTCAATAACATATTGTGAATTAATTTGGTAAAATAATTTCTATATTTTTTAATCTACATGTATATTATTTTCAATGAGTCAACATTCATTATTTTTCAAAATGAATGGAGACTATAATCATAATTTTTAACCGTGGATATGGATAAAAAATTATTTATGAGGGGGATAAAGAAAAATATAATGTTTAAAATATAACATAAAATTATATAAAATTGAATGAATGAATAACATTATTCTTAAATTATATTTTATTTTAATTATAGGATAGTTTTTTCCACTATCACATGAATAATACTTAATCATAATGTACTGTATTTATAAGTTAAAATGTCTGCACTCACACCACTGATAATTGAATATCCTTCGCACCACACTCCATCAATCCTTTTTTTAAATACCATTCACTTAATTCGTTCCAAAATTTTATCCCATCATCCCTACACACATTCTATATATTCTTTTCGTCTATAAAGTCAAACTATTTAATGGTTGAGGTGTAAGCCAAATGTGATTCCCTAAAGAAGTGGTAAATATCATTATCGATCAATTTCAAATTTTATTCATCAATATCAACTGATATATATTATATCGTCATAAAAAATGATGAAAATAATATAGTTAATTTTCATAATAATTATTTTTCTGATTAAAATCTATTTTTTACCTAATATAAATCGTATGAGATACGATAATATAGTCTGTTCATACACATAAACTAACACCTTTATGATAAAATATTACCAATTTATAATTTCCTATATAATAGAGGGCCATGTATATGGAGTTATTGAATATAGATATATAATTATTCAAATTTTTCTATAATTATATATTACTATTCACTATTCATTCTTTATTTTCACTTGAAAAAAATTTATCTTTCATTTGTATGGACGATTGTCTATGTAATTTGATTTGAATTTGAAGCATAACACTATTATATGAATGGATATATAAATTTTATATAGTTAATAAATATTATACTAATAAATTGATTAATATTATTGAGTTAATGAAACCATGAACAGGGTGGAAGTACTAGAACCATCATACCAAAACATGCATGGAAACCATACTGGTATTCACCTGAATGTAGAATCTAATATTGAATTGTCACTAAATTGGTAGTGGAGAATTATAAGAGAAATTTATATTTTATCAAAATTATGAATATGGTATTACTATAGATTCTAAATAAATATAAATATAATATATATTCACATAAAATTACGTACAAAGAAAGTCAAGATCTGATTTAACTCTTTATGTTCTAATTTTATTTTCAACCTAGATTGATTATACTAGAAACTATTTTAGGGTAATTATATGATCTATATATACTAAAACCCACATATTATTTCTATTTTAGTCATGTTTTTTAAGGTTTAATTTTTATTATCAAATATTTGGTACTATTGATGATTAAGATTTTTTTTAAGGAGAAGTCAATCTTTTATTCACATTGGTTGGAAAAGTTTTTATTACATGTCCAAGTTATTTAAAAAATGATCAGGATTGTCATTTTATATTTTCCAATGATCATTTAATATCATATTGATCCATATATTAGTTTTATTTAAATTTATTGAAAAATAAATATTTAAAATGTTTTTACAATTATTTTACTTATGAATTATAACAAAAATTTGGATGTAATAATTGTTTTAAATATTTTTATATTAAAGGATTTTCATTCAATTAGAAACATAAACATATTTAATCATTTATTTCATGCATCCAATTATGTTTGAAATTTTTTTCTTCCAATATTATTTTAATTATTATTAATATTTCTTTAACATAAAGGAAGATATTTTCCATAGTTTTGGAGGAAGAGTAGAAATATTATTTTATAGGTATTTTTACTCAAGGTAAAAATCCTTTGAGGTTATTAATGATTAATTGGTGACATGTTGTAATGATTCTATCCATGATATTTCATTTTTTTCTACTATTATTCGATGATAAAAAATTTAGGAATCCCATTTATTTTATATGTGTTGTGATGTTATTCAATATTGAATGATTATTTGATCTTGTGGAACACATATGTATGGATTTAATTAAGTGATTAATGGGGACAGAATTATATATACTTCTGATTTATTGATTAATGATTTATTTCTCATGATATTATATGAATGAAAAAAATGGTGTGACCTCATTCTAGTCATTAATCTATATTGGTGAGTGAACCTAATGCATTGCATGACATTTTATACTTTGGGAACATGATATTATTAGTGATGAATGATTAATGAAATGGTTTTATATAATCATGATTATAAAACAATTCCCCTTAAATTTTATATTTATTATTATATTTCTAATAAATTATGATTTATTAATGATGATTCCTCTCTCATATGAGTCCTTTATTTTGAAATTCTAAATAATAATGCCAGACCACATGAAATTTGATATTTTACTAAAATGGTACAATATTTGTAAGGTATGATTATATTTTCATACACATATTAATATATCCAATGAACTATCTAGAATTATATTGTTATTTATCTCTTGATAATCCTTGTTTTAACTAGGCTAATAGGGTACCCCTTCATGACATATAATCCCATATGAACAAGACATGATACATGACCATAAGGCCAAGAGGAAAAAGGCCCAATACATGACCTAATTGGAAAATTACCAAATAACAATTGAAAATTACATTCACTATCATTTTATTCAAGATGGGAACCTTTTTCTCCATCATACATCGTAGTTTGGATATCATTTACCTGTACATACCTTGGTAGTGCCATGTTATAATAGAAATTTCCATACCACTCATTCTTATAATGTAATTATCTTGGATCTAGCTAATTATAAATTTCTAATTACACTTCTAGGGATTGATACTTTGTGTCACAATATGAATTATTCTACAGCCTAAAATCTTGTGGCGCGGAGGAATGATTTGTCCTTGAGGGCTTATGGCTTGAATTCTAGAGGATGATCAATTGACCTATAGCCCATATGATTTAAATTTCAACGATGTTTATAATATTAGATTAAAATTACATAGGATGTTGAATATATTTCATGAAATAAGTTTATAATGTATATATCCTTCATAAAACCAAATCTTTTGTAATTCCGGGGAATTAATTATTTTGAATTTAATTGAATATTTATCAAAAAATTATTAAATAGACGTGTCTTTATTACTAATCTCAAATTTTGTTGTAATCATATTGGGGTTAATTTATATTTACATTTTATGTTATCATGAATATATTTATTGAACATAAAAAACTATGAAGTACATGTATTGATATGTTGTAAAACTAAAAGATTCATATTTTAATAATAACATTTAATAATTTATAAAATATACAAAATGATTTTCAGGATTATTTGATTTCTCGTTATGATTATTTTATAAATATTCTTACACAATTATGTTTTTGTTTTTTGTCTATGGATATATGCTAAAAGAATTTTTAAAAAAATGAATATCATGCTATGTAAAATGATTTTTATTGAACCACAGAAAAATATGTTATCATGTATTAAAAATGATATTTCTATGCTCATGAAACTCACCCAAGACAGTAATTATTCTGATCATATAAATGAGAAAAGGATGTACTAGTACGCCATTATGTCTTTAATAATGCAACATCCAAAATTTTCAGTGGATCCTAAAATCCACTATTGGTAATAATAAAGTATATGTATCATAAAAGAGATATTTTCAATCCTCCAGTTTATAGAGCAAGAAATATTTTCCTTAATGTTGAATCATTTTTAAGGTGAATGAGATCAGGTGTGGAATATTTTTAAAAAGTAGGAAAAGGGGATGAAATCAAAATCATTTAACAAGATGAGTTTAATAGTGTATTTATTAGTAAGTAAATTCCAAAAATAGTCCATGTAAAAATGGAAGCAAAATTAATTATTTTTAATAAGTTGGATGTTTAATTTATTAGTAACTATGAGGATAACAATACATGACTAGTGCGATATGATTTTTTTTTCATTTATGTTCTCAAGTAAAAATACAAAAAATATTCACTCCCTTAAGAAAATTATTTATAATTAATTATCCATAAGGTTATTATTTATCAATGAATTCTTCATTCAATGAGAGCTAACGAAATGAATGTGGAGTGGATATTCAGATCATTTTCATAGGGATTATAATAAGAGAAAATTTTATTTTGGAGAAAATTACTATAGTTAAACCCATGGAGTAATGAATATGAATATTCTATTATTCCAAAAGTGTGGAAAGAAAAAGAGGTTAAATTTTATAAATATATTTATTTAAAGTATAAAATTTTTAAAAGAATTTTATAATATTGCCAATTTTCAAATAGATGTTATGATCCAATCCAATGAAATGAATGTGGAGAGAGTTTTACAGATTTCTCTACTCATACTATATTTCTATGATTGAAATATTTATAGGCATTATAAAATCCAATAAATAAATTTTTGGGTTAATGGTGATTGTTGGAATCAAATACCACTTATGTTAAGATAAAATGTGAAAGAGCATCCATTCCCAATCACCAAAGGGATTCATGATAATGAAGTGCAGATATATACACTTATCATCAAATCTAGATTGAAAATGTATAAATTTATTGTGTTTCTACCTTAACTTTTATATATGATGAATTTTATTAGGGATTAATTTCAGAACATTGGGTATCATATGTTTAATCATCAGTGAAAACATGGAATCTAATGATAATTTAATCTAATGTATATATCCCCTCTCTGATAGATAATTATGGAATGGTGTTTCCTTTAAAAATTAGGATTCTCTGTCTCGTTGAATACAATTGGATTTTAGTAAGGGATTGAATTTTCTTATATAGATACTATATAAATTTAGATATCATGGAATCCGTATTTTATATTTCTAATAAAAAATTATTTTTATATTTTTCTGATGATAAATATAAACATATAAGTGAAATTACTTCCAATATATGAGTATTTTTATCAATTAATTAGGGTTATATATCTCAAATGGTTGGGTAGAAACTCAAAAATGAATATATTACAATTTTATAGAAATATACTATCATAATTAATGAAGATTTTCATAGTATTCCCTCAAATCATGAAGTATATTTTTCAACATAACTCATGTCTTCTGATAAACCTTTTTTAAATACTCCTTGAAAAATGACCATGATTGAGTTTAGGGAATGTAATAAAAAAAATACTTTATAAACATTATATGGGATTAAATAATCCAAGTTCTTTTTCATAGGTAATCCGATTATTTTTTTAAAAAATATATGTGTCAATCTTTAATTTCATTGATTATCAGGAAAATAATAATATTACAATGAAGATAAAGTGTACTCTATATAATATTGTGGTTGTTTAGATCAATTAATAGGAACACTATACCTTTTAAATGTTTTAATCGTATAGGTATATCATTATTGATTGGTTAAATAGGGGTTCATACTAAAGACATTAATTGAGTTGAATAAAAAAATTCATATATATATTAATATATATTACCATTTCATAGATGAATATTCAAAACAACCCATTACAATGTATTCCCAAAAATTGTCAATGATTATTGATTTTTTGTTTCTAGATAAAAAATCATATATATTCGTAAATGATTATAAACATATCCCACAATGATATTCTAACATAGTATACGTATTTAACATAGTTAATTTAAATCATATCTTGGTAACCTAAGGAAAGGAAAAAAAAGAAAGGATAAACTATGATGCTCAGTAAGAGTTATCATATGATATATCAACTGATTATCATAAGTGAAAATAAGATATGTATATGGTTATTATATCATGATTATAATTTATAAAAAATTTAAAATAAGTTAAATATCATTAAACATAAATCAAAAAATAACATTTTTCACAACACATTACATAATTCATAAGATTTATGAATCATTAATAATAAATCATGATACATGTTAGAATATCCTCAGTATTAGTCCAAATTTTTTAGAATACACATAAGAATATAAAATCATTTACTAATTCATATTTCCTTACATATAATATCATTTATTATTGGGTTCAGTCCTTATTTCATCATTTACATAGTTATAAGTTACTCTCATGACTATGTGGTAGAAAAATTCCTTTACTAATCTGGGTTTACTCTATATTCATGTCATTAATATCTCAGGAGATTTACATCCTTATCCTTTGTTTTAAAGTTTCATATAATTCCATTCCCACCCTTCACATATTGAAAACCATTCACATGTGTTCTAGAAGATCATAAAACATTAATTGAATCATCATATAATAACATAAATAAAGGGGATCTATTTCATAAAATTTTCTTGATTTATTCAATGAATAACGCATATAAATAAATTAAATTAAAATAATAAATTCCACATTTTATCAATTACTAAACCATTTAGAAATATAATATTTTGGAAGATGTTTAATAGAAAATAATCTACTAATGGGAAAGACACAGGTTCATAGAGTCATCCATAAATCATCATCATCATAAGACATATCGAAAATAAATGTGGACCATATTGTAATATTATAACTCAATTTAATCACAACAATAGAATAATTATTTTAGTATAGATGAATATTATTCATAAAATATCATTCAACCAATTCACTAAAAAGATTAGAAAATATCAGTTTATTTAGAATGATTTTTTATAAACATTTACTAGAATATTGAGAAAAATATTTCCATTAAAAATTACCACATAAACATTTAATGTGAGATTTAATTAAATTTATATCCATTATTGTTGTAAAATGTGTTTAAATCATATTAATTAGAAAAGAATTTTTTTTTAAATTTTTTATAAAATGAAAAAAAATTATTTAGAATATAAAATTAAAATGACTACATTTAAGTGCCCTATGAATAATAGAAATGGTAGTGAAAATGAAAATTTCAAAAAATTAATCTATATTTAATAACAATAATATTTTTTATCTGAATGTATAATAAAAAAATGTATGATCTCCAAAGGGGAATGTAGGATAACTTATAATTAAAAATATTGTATCGAAAATTTAAATTAAAAATGATATTGAAATGGTAAAATTACCTAAAAATTAAAATAATAACTAGATGATAATAATATATATTAGTATTAAAATATTATATACAAATAATTTACATTCATGGAAATTTTTCATTGATAATACATAAAAGAAATGAGATTGTAATATAAACGGTAATCCTAATTCATATTTTCCATCATATGAGTTCAAATATATTTTATAACAAATATAAATATATTTATAATATAGTATAAATAATTATTAATAGTTTACATAATATATTTTATTCTGGTAAAATATCCAAATATAATTTTATTAAAAATTAATAAATTAAAATAAAAAATTAGGTTTAAACTGGTATGTTTTCCATGCATGTTTTTGTTTGATTATTTTGAAAATTTCAATTTTATCGTTATGTCATTATCTCCAGCATCACCGAAAATAAATAATTATCATCTTTATTCACTATATAAAAATTAATATGTATTCATGTAAACTGGTGTTGAAAATTGAATCACATCGGTGTGTGGAGGTGGTAATCCACAGATTCCCATGGGTGACATTATAATTTCCTTAATTGATCGAAAGGTAAGAAGGTGTAAATGATATATTTTTATAGAATCATGAATCATTCATGAATATAAAATACAGAAATTCAATCCATTATAATAAATTATTGTGTGAGTTTTTTTATGGAAAATGTATCATATCATTATATGGATGTATTAGTACACATATACCTAGGAGAACTACATTCAATTATCCTTAGGTTTAATAGTGTTAGAATATTATTTGGAATAATCATAAAATAATATAATTATAAATAAGATAATTCATGAATCATTTAATAGGGTATAAATTAGTTTTGGAGATGTTGAATAGAGAAATAATTTTTAAAGTACCTAATTAGGAGATATGCATTTTTATTGAAAATCCTCATTTTCCTTGCAACTTAAGATTTGAATGGATGGTATTTTGGTCATATAAGGACCCATACATTATGAGATTGGATTTTAAGACATGATTTTTGTATGTTTTATTTGATCTGATATGCCCTTGATATATGATGAAGAGATGAGTGATGTTGTAATTTAATAAAGGGGGTAGTAGACCCACTCAGAATATTTCAAAATATTTAAACCTATTAGTTTATAAATAAAAAATATATAAAATTGAAGAATAATATAATGTTATATTATATATTTTTGAAATATGATCGTCTAATGAAAGTATTGAATGGTTGAAATCTTTTTATCCACTATAATTTTAGTTATCCCTTTTACCAAGTTATAACTCATACTATTGTAACTAAGATTTTTTATGATGTTTTAATTGATAATACCAAAAATGGACATGTAATTAAGAAAAAATTGATACATTATTATTCCATATTTATATTTATACCATTATATAATTTTCTAGGTCTATTTTTAGTAAACATTTCTTTTAGAATAATCCTTCAAAACACAAAGAAGAATACTTTCCCATCAACAAAATATTATATATATATATATATATGTTAGTTTTTTATTTAAAATGTTATTATACTAAAATTTATACAATTAAAATTAAAATTAAATTAATTAGATTATGTTTAATGAAAAGTAACTAATGAATTTTTAATATAATTTCTAACTATAATGTGATTTCATGAATACATAAATAAAAACGATTGTTTTTTATAAATTTTTATTTTTTAATTTTCTCTAAATAATTTATATTTTCATAAACATCAAAAAATTTTATGATAATAAAAATCTAAATTTATGACTTCATAAATTATAAATTTTTTATTAAAAATAATTTATAAAAGCTATCTATATTTATTATAGTAACATCATAAAATATGAAATGAATCCCATTTTAGAGAAAACAAATTTATAAAAATAAAATGACTATAAAATAGTGAGTAATAATTATTAATGAATTAAAAAATATAATTTCATTATAAAAACTCTTTAAAAATATTCTACATAATAGGTATATTTCAAATTATATCTCTAAATTTACATCTTGTAAGTCATGGTAAAATAAATCACAATTATTTCAGACTCTGGGTGTGGTGTATGACAAGCTATCAAATAAATAATGTTAATTTCAAAATAAATGAATTTAATACACTAGATAATTCTATTATTCTCATGATAAAATGAAATTATTCCAAAAAATTGAATCAATATAATAAGAAAATTTATATTTCTCTACTTCATCACGTCCTCGGTTTACCATGATGCATACTCAAATTTATGATTTTTCTTGAGAAGATTCACTAGGTAAGTATTCATGTTTTATATCCATTTATCTCTATCTTCAATGATTTATATCAGTTTTTTCATGTAGAAATGATCATACAAATGTTGTAAAACCATTTATTTTTGTACATGTGAAGGATCAGGTATGTGAATCTTCATGAGAGATATAAGAAAACATATTTTAATTATGAAAGGTTTGGTGGAAGTGAAAAAAAAATGAAAATATCATAATCCAATTAGTAATGTTGAATGGGAATATACATACATAGGTATATATATATGGATTAACATTCCTATCTCTTTAAAATTATTACCCTTATTCCATAATAAAATTTACATGACTACCTTCTTACCAAATTTCTTTTCTAGATCTCATGGGGGAGTTTTTGAATTTCTCTTTTGTTGACTGTAACCTTAATTAATATGATACTGATTGGATTTAAAATTCATTTTCAATGAAAAGATAATTCATTTTATGATATTTTAAACTTTCAAACATCATCCATTAAAAAATTTAGTTATTAAATTCATTATATATCGGGATTCATAAAATACCATATGAATACTCATGTAAAGGATAATGTTTATAAGAGAAGTTGAAAACATGACGTTATAAATCAAATCAAATGATTATATCTGCTAAATAAGATATCACAATCCCTGATATAGGATGAATGGTACCATATAAAATAACTTATTTTTTAGGAGGAAGTGTATAAATAATTTTTAACTATGTATTTAAGGTCATTAGATGACATTTATTGACATTTGAGTAAAAAATTTGATCCCAATTAAATACAATATAATATGGTACTCTATGAAACCACATAACCTCATTAAAAAATATTTTTTAATATATGTCTAATATATATCTATTCTCTGATGATAATAAATTATTCTGATTTTTTATGGTGATCAACTATAATCAAAATGAAATTATTCCCATTATATTTTGTTGAAAAATTGATATCATAATATATAGTAATGTATTCTGATTTTCATTATAGTGTGGGTAATGGTTTTATAATCCCCTAATAATATTATCTTATAATAGTAAAATTCTAAAATACCAGGGATTAATATTTATACTTTGTATAAGCAATTTTTATGATATCATAGCAGAAATAATATTTAGTTCTATATTAATCACCATACTTATGGGATAGATAGTGAATGATAAACTTTTATCTTTATGAAAAAGTTACATCATTATATATTGTATTAATTTGAAACATATTTTAATCTTAAACCATATCATTCTATAACAACAATGGATAAACATGGGGATACTTTTTACCTTTTTCTCAAGTTCCACATCGAATGTATATGCCACTTTAATCCAAAAATAGATGATTTGTGGTTCCTTTATCTAAAAATAAATTATTTATCTCATTTCAATAATATTTCAAGATTCATATTATAAAAAACCATAAATTTTGGGTCACTATCAATATTATTCATAGAACTACTAGCTCAGCCTTCCAAATTCAAAGAATCAAATCCCTTTTCCTTCAAAAATAGGTAATGTATTTAGTAGTGATAATATTTAATGAACTCCTATAATCTAATTTAGGGGATAGTTATCTATTTCAATGATAATATATTAGTAAATGTTTAATATAAATGATCATAAATCAAATAGTTAAACAATAATATAATGAATCTATTTTGTTAATTTGAATGTTACTATTGATAACTGCAAATCAGGAGTCAAGAAATTTTTTTCATGAATTATTAATTACTGAGAGGCATATTTTTTCCCCAAATTAATATTCTAGAGGAAAAATCTACATCCATTAAATTATACACCACTATAGATCAACAACCATTCTACACTTCTGGGTAGTAAAATAATTGGTTCACTAGCCAATCTTCATTCTATCTCGTTAATATTTTCACATTATTCTTATGTCTAAATGAACATGGTTGATTTTCGATTCAATGCGGTTCTTAGATTATATAACATTGATCAATCCATAAATTTTTTTTATAGTATCCAATAAACCAAATAAAATAAATAACATTGTTTAATTTGGTTTTTATTGTCCTTTACTTAATAAAATTTTCAATTAAAGGATCTACTAATATAACCATTCCTAAGATTATATGACATGTGAATGAAAACATTTTGGGACAGATTCACACATGATGAATTATAATAAAATATCTCATTACTATGGGTATTTAACAAAATATTAAAATAATATTATTTATCTTCCATCAAAATGTGATATATAAAACTATCATCTGTAAAGACTACGAAATACACATCAAGGTAATATCAATGTCTCCATTAATATGAGTTTAGAAGATTTTGATCAAAAAGTTGATGATGTCCTTCATTGTATCAAATTTTGATATAAAAATTTATGATTTCAGAAAGGATGTTAAATAATGGAAAGGTTTTTTTCTATATAATATTGATTAAAAAATTATCTATAAAAATTAGTGGAAACTTATATATAATAGTGATCTAATTATGATATTGATAATCAAATCAAGGATGAATTTACCCATCCTTATTCTAAAAAATGAACATGTCCACCCCATGGTGACATGATTGTTCATTTAAATCACTTATCAAGATTCTATAGGAATTTCACTTTTCGTTCATTCCACTTAATCAAGAAAACTATATATTGAGTATTTGAAATATTGGTAACGACAATAAGACTTTTATTGAAAAAAAATCTAAATTTTGGAGAACCTGAAAATGTTTTGTATAAATTAATTATTATAATCTTAAAAAACATATATATATAAATTATTGAGTTTCTCCCATATCATTTGTGATAAATATCCCTCATTAGTACAATGCAATTCCCCTATTATTGATTTTACTTCAATTATATGTTCATATTATCACCTCACATGATGATGATCATATGTTGATTCATAATATCAAATGTGACATCCCTTAGTGGAAAATTTTCATGGGATTTATATAGATAGTTATTATATATTACAAATATCAAATAAAGACCCAATGTAGGTAGAATTAATATAATTTTAGATGAGAATTCAAAAAACCATCCATCTGAGAGGATTAATATATATGAGATGTGATCATTATACCAAAATATGAATTTACAAACAAATCAACATTTTATCATTGATGTGGTGACATGATATGAACATATAATTATTCAAATGTAAAATCGTATTAATATCTAGAATCAAATAAATCCATTTTATATATAGAGTGGATGTTAGGTGTTTCACTCACCACTCTATTCTCCTTACAGACTTCAGTAGTTGTGATCACAAGATAATGTGGTTTATATTTTTTCTTTAATATGTTGATTAAACTTCATTACATCATTAACCATTGGATTTATGACATAATATTATTTATTCAAAACTCCTTTAAATTACATTATTGGACTTGTTGTGAAACATTAACAAATTTTTTTTATTTTTTATTTTCATTGATTGACATAATAATGTCTCTTTATCATTATTTTCCATGATTACAATCCTTTACATATTATAAACATTTATTTGAACTTATAAGTAAATATTTTTCATTCATCCTTCCAAATTTTTGATATAAATGATGTTTTGGGGTTTTTCCTCTCTAGATTTGAAATTTAATTTTCTTTATTTTAAGCAATTTGTATTATTATCACCCAAACCAAATGAATATAGATAGTGTCCCATCTTCACTTATCACTAAATATATAATTAAATCATTTATTTATTGCTATAACTGACTCATATATTTGTTACCTTTCTATGAGATTTTCACTTTTCTCCAAACAATAAACCAAAATGATTTTTTTTGTCGATGGTAAAACTAGATGTTTACTATTCATATATTGTAAAAAAAATTCATATGTACAAATGGATTTTGCAAACATCTATTAATGTCCCATGTTTTCTATTTCAGTACTCATTAGAATTCACTAAGAAAAATACATTCATTAAAATATCTTCATTAACTCTTTCCATGTTAGAGAGTACATATCCACCGCTCCCCTTGTATTTATGTTAATCGTAGGCCATTGATCAGTATCATATTCCAAACATTGTAGGAACAAAATATCAATATCATTGTTTGGGAATTGAAAATTATAAAATATATTTTCAATAGAATTGATAAATTTCTCAGAAATATATTGATTGTAGGAAACTATTAAAAAAGGTGTAAAATTATATATAAAACATTCAATTGGGATTGTTTTTTTATAATTTGCATTCATATATTCAACATTATTCATGTTACTATTGATATATTGAGATATTTGGTTGATCCAAACATAATGTTTTCAAATATGAGTTCCAATTTCAATTGATTTCTCATGGGGATGGTTATATCATTTCTTATCATGATTTACACTAATAAGATTATTCTTTGGTTTATCCATTTATTATGACCAAAATGAACATTTTGGACAATTGAAATCAATTTTATTAATACTATTATACTGAGAAATAATTAATTGTATGTCAAAATAAGGAGAAAATAATTTCAATAAATGGCAAATTTGGTTTATAGTAAATTATTCATGTTCACCATATATTATAATCCTTCAAAATTGTTTATAAAAAAATGTGAACTAACCCACGAATATCCATCAAGAGTGTCTATTGAAATATGAATAAATCAATACACTCATTAAAAACCATCAGAGATTGATTTAATACCGTATCCACGACACTTCGAGTTATTACACCTATGTGTATATAGAATCCATATATGGATTTATTATCTTTTAAAACATAAAATATATAATTTACCACAACTTTATGATATTATTGCATATATATACATAGCCACGGGGTTCTCACAAATGTTCTCTAATAAGAATTTATAAAAATTATTTATTTTTTCTGATAGAAACTATGGAAACAAGATAATTTATTATATTTATATATTATTATTATTATTATAATTATTTTAGATGAATATTCAATACATCACATAAAAAAATTCCCCATAATGATAATGGTTTATTGTCTTGGAGACATGATGCATATTCATCTTAATTCATGAAATATATTCAACATATAAAAAAAATATTAACAAACAGTACAAATAATATATATAACCTACTTAAAAAATATCCTTATAATTTCAGTATTGGAAAATAAATAATCAATGCCTTAAAATGGTTAGTAAGGGTTAACATATGATATATAAAATAAATATCGTTAGTGAGAATGATATATGCATTTTAGTATGATAAAATGATCCTAAATTATAAAAATAATAAAAAATTTCTTATTTAATGTTAATCATATATCATGGAAGAATGATTATTCATAAAAATGGAACAATACCTTAATTTATGGAATCTTCCATAAATGATCGTGAACCTTAATAAAATATCATAAACATAACTCATAAGTTTTTATAATTAAGATAAGAAGAGAAAATAACACACCTCCATATTTCCCACTATATTGACCATCCTTGTGGGTTGGTTAGAGACCTCATTCCATCATTTCCATAGTCAAGGATCACTAATAAGACTTTACTAGTATAAATATTCCCTTACTAAATTTGGTTTCTTCCCGATTCTAGGCCTTTTTTTAAAGAGTTGTATATCCTCACTCAATATATTATAGGGTAATATATTTTCACGCCCACAGATCAAACAAAGTAAAAAATATTTGTGTTTACCATAATACCATAATACTTTTAACCTTATATATAATCATATCCCATTAAAAATAGTTTTCTTAATCATTAAAATGTTTCCACTTATTATAACTACTTTAATGGAATGATTATAAAAAATTAATCATTAATAAATTATCAACATAATCAATATAGAGAGAGAAAGTGGATCAAATTATATGAGTGTGTCCTTGATGAATAATAACATTCCATAAATTATGTTGAAAAATAAGAAAAATAATTCTAAAAGATCATTCAATGTGTTCTATTAAAACAAGAGATAATTATCCTCTTCTTTTTTGAAAATATTTAAATAAACATTCCTTGATTTTGAAAAAACGAATTTCATGGAAAATAACCATCGGAACATGAAATTGAATATTCAATTTAAAGATCAATAATGAAGGTTGTAACATCAATTTATATGCTACAATTAAAAGATAACAATATTTTCACACTGGTAAAATGTAAAAAATGACTTTTTTCTAATATTTTTGAAATATATATTTTTATACTATTTAAAATAATTTCAATTAGATTGAAAATGTACTTCTAAAATATTTCACATATAGATTTGACCATTGATTATTATATCAATTTAATAAATATGGACTAAAAAAATGTATTACCAAATAAAAAATAATATAAAATTTCCAATAAAAACAATATTGATAATTTTATGTAAAAAAATTGGAAATAGAATGTATGAATAAAAATTATAGGAATACAAATGACAGAAAAAAAATATTTTTTTTAAAGGATATGAACTATGTAATATCTCTCAATGTTAATTTATCATATAAGAACATAAAAATATATAATATTTTAACATATTTTCTTTTATTTAGACACTTAATTCCTCAAACAGGTTAAAATATCCTATAAAAATTAAATTTATTTGACTTTTATATTATAAAATTAATAAAACATAACATAGTACGTACCATTAAATTATAATTTACAATTACACTTTTAATAATTATTTCTTTATTAAAAGTAACTTTTAATAGATAACTGATAATTTTCTTATAATTTTTTCTTTAAATTTTTCCTTTACATTAACCATAGTTATGGCCTCATAATATAAAATATATTAAAAATGGAATTAGTCCTTATTTTATTACTCATACATAATTTTATAATTATTCATATAATTTTGTGGTGAAATGTGAATCACATCAATGTGTGGAGGTGGTTGGTAGCACATATTAAAGAGTGACATTATCATTGTTGTATAGATAAAGAAGTAAGAAAGTAGATATGATATTATAATAATTTTACAATAATTGTTTCATAACTATAATATATAAACATTAAATAAATAATTTAAAATTTATGTATTCGTAGATGATTTAAAAAAAATTATATCACTATTTTAATGTGGTGGTGTACACGTACGCACGAGTGATACATTCACTTACCATATGATAGAAATTTGGTGGAAATGGTTATTCCATCTAATTAACAACATCATTATATATTTAAATTATAGTAAAAACAGTTTAATTATTTATACAATGGGTTTAGATAAGCTAGAGTGTGAAATAAATTATAAAGTAATTGTTTAATTATTATAACACTTTTTGACATACATGTTTTTTGTTAAACATTAGGCCTCAAATGGATGATATTTTGATATTTATTTACTATAATATTATACCGTTGTTGTCTGAGGAAGATAGCATAGGTTGTTTCATTTTATAAGGGAGGGAGATGACACACTTGTCATTTTCTAAATTTTTAAAATATATTATTCTCTAATTAAAGAGAAATAGACAAAAATTGACTCATCATTGAATCATAGTTGATATTGGATAATAACATAAAAATGGAATAAGACAAATAAATTTTTAATTATCATTATAACACAAATAATTTTATTTTAATCTTTTTTAACATATTTTAACTCTTATCATAGAAACTTACTATTTGTTTACAATATTACTAGTAATTTTAAAAAAATAATGTGTAATTATAAAAAAAATTATGGAATATTTTATTATAAATATGTATTAATTTATATCGATTTAATATTATATAATATGAACAAACGAATTTCTAAATAATTATCTTGAACGAGATGAAAAATGGTTTTCAATAAAATGCATTTTTTGGTATAGAAATGTTTTAGATTAATATCTATTATAATAAAATTAAATGGGTTATGAATAACAAAAAGAAAAATTATAAAATTTTAAATTACATTTAGAATAAAAGAAAACAATTTAAATACAATAAAATAAAATAATAGTTTGTATAAAACATACATTTTTATCCACTGAAAAATTAATCTTTTTCAAAAAATCGTTGAATTTCACCAAAAGAAAACTAAGATAAGATTACTACAAAAATAATATACAGTTGATAAAATAATTTTTTTATATTTTTTATTAATTAATTATAATATAAATCATTAAATTAAAAATATTATGAATACATATATTTTATTCACCAATTCATATAACAAAAAATTATGTACATATATATTATAAATTAATAAATAAATTATAATTATATAAATATGTTTATTAGTTTTTCATAATTTGGTTACAATTTTTCATACAACCAAATTTATGATGATTTTATAATGGTATACAATATTACAATTCATCTAGACTCATTGTTCCATTTATTCCAAAAATAGTTAATAATTCTAGATTATTTAAATTAAAATACATTTCAAATTTTGGGGATTTGCGACCATATATATAAGGAATTGAAAATATGAATATATATTTATTCTAATTATTCATACTGTTTCAGTAACTATCTATATTTATCATGTGAAATATTTCTTCATATAATACCATTATTTGTTATGGGTAGTCTATGTAGACGATATTCTTATATATTCAATGAGAAAGGGAGACAATGAGGATAGTTTGATGAATTTTTTGAGACCTTAAAAATGGATTATTTTTAGGTGAAATTTATTAAATTTGAATTATAGCTACCAAATTTATCAATTATATGTCATGTAATCACATGTGAAAGGATATCAATGGAACCATAAAAGACTGTTGGTGTTGAAAAATTGACTAAAAAAATGGTGACAAAAATCTACAGATTTCTTTGAATAGTGGGATAATATTAAAGGAGGTTTTTAATTTTAAAATTTCATTCATATATAAAAATAAAATTGATGTGATAGGGTGGAAATTTAATATGGATAAGTAATTATGGTGAAATTTTCAATGAAATTAAGGCAATTATGGTCATTTTACCTATACTCACACAAACATATAGTGTAGATGGTTTTTTATCTATAATTGTAACATCCTAGAAAAATAATGAATAAGACACTTTTCATATATAATAATTTTGTGAATTAAATATTAATTTTACATTAAAGGGGATGCTATGTTTGATGACGTACACGATTAGAAACAATGAGTTTCTTTGAAATATTACGCTGCACAGTAATAATATAATATTATTATGGTAGTTAATGTATACTCATTGTATTGATGGGAATGAATAGAACTAACTAACATATGATTATATATGTTTGTTAAATGTTTTAAATATTATCCAATAAATTTTAGGTGCTTAAAATACGAATGAATCTAATTTTAAACATGAATACTCTAATTTTCATTAAAAGGTTGATTTACCACCTTTTGATGATAAAACCTCATAAAATATAGTTTAGGTAAATTTTATATGTTGTATTTGTCTATATAAAATTCTTATTTAGATTTATAAAATCAAAATTTAAATTGGCTAAATATTTGGTATTTTTCGTTAAAAGTACATTTTTTAATGAATAGTGAAAAATACTGTATTATAATTTAAAAGTACATTTTAATATAATTTTTTATAATTATAGATTATATTTTTAATATATTTTAAAGTGTAATTATAATATATTTTTACCATTGTAAATATATTAATTTTGAAATTGGATATAAACATTTTTCTTTCTTTTGATAGTTATTATTTTCTTAAAAACACAGTCCTTGTTTTGACAATGAAAATTAATTTTAAACTAAATTTTGAAACTTATATGTAGTGAAATTTGTAAAATAGACATATTTTTTGAATTTGGAATATCAAATATAGTTGAGGCTGATGTTTTTGATATTTTTCTACAAAACATCAATTTTTGATGAATAATGAAACCACTTAGTAGTAGTTAAAAAACTGGATTTTTCATTTAAATGAAATATTACTTCTTCTGTGAATTTAATTTCATAAATTTGAAATACATGGATGTTATTAGTATTTAAATTTTGATTAATATGATGAAAATAATTTTGGCTGAATAGTGGCTTTTCACTTTTATTTACCACGGTTAAAGGTAAGTAGGGAAATTTAAGATAAAGAAATATCATAATAAAAACAAATTACCATAACACTTGTCATAACCATACTGGATGAGTCATGTCCTACCATGGGCATCTTTTGGTCGATTTAGGGACCCCATGGATCCACTTATGAATGATAATGTCACTTTAGATTAATTAATTTAATGTAAAGGCGAAAATGACAAAAACATATATATTTTAATAAATTAATTTTCTTATGGTGTTATATAAGTAATAATTTTGACTATAAATATTTGTTGGAAATATAAAAATATTTCTTACATCATATTAATTTTTTTCTAATTTTTGGTCATCGAATAAATTAATTTTTTTATGACACAATAAATATGCTGTATTTACATCATTAATAAATTATTTAAATAAATAAGATTATAATGAATAAGATATTATCCAAAACCTATCCAATTATAATTGGACACATTTATTTCGACCAAGAGTCATCTTATCATTGACTCTAATTGTAATGGCCTGGGTTTTGGGGTCCATTACATTGTGAAAATCTCATGTTGGGTTTTCTGGTCTGGGAATCTCGGTGAAGTTTGGATAATGGATGCCTACCGGTAGCCTTAACCTACCGGTAGTAGGCCTACCGATAGCTCTATCTACCAGTAGCGGCAACCTACCGGTAGCTCTGACTACCTGTAGCTCGGTCTACCAGTATCTCGGTCTACCTATAGTTGCAGCCATCTGGTACCTCGGTCTACCATTGGTTGTAGCCTACCGATAGCTCTTAGATATCGGTGGCTCTCGCCTACCCCCACGGGGTCTTCCCAGTAGCGCTCCTTTTTCGCGAATTTGGGTTTTAAACACTATTTTGACCCCATTAAGCTTGTTTTAAATCCTAGTAACACCAACAAATTTTCTAATTAAATATTTAATGAATTAATCTGGTGTGTGCGTCGGTTTATAACCCTTTAATAAAATGTGGGGCCACGTGGTCAACCCATGACCCCCAGTCTTTACGTTGTTTCACGTTCTTATCTCAACCGTCCACGACCCTTATAACTAAAGGGTTCCCAGTGGGTTTCTTTTTTCTCTTGATCACCCTCTGTTAGGAGTACCCTTCATTCAGACGAGGTGATTTTAATTCAGGCGAGCTGCATCACTATCTATAAAGTTCCATGCCCGGACATAGTGTCGATCGTTGATCAACAAGTAGGGAATTTCTACATCGCCTCTTCTTTTGGTGTATCATGTGGGGTGGCGTGCTTCTGATTCTATAGAATTGGATAAACCAAACCTAAATAAAGATAATGAATGGATTTTATAAAGAATGAAGGGGGGGGGGTTGTGATCGTTGATGTTGTTTTATATTATGATCTTCCTTCTTGAATTGTGTGGTCTTACGCCTACTGAAAATCATGGCCATTGGTGGTCTTTCTCTGTGCACTAATGAACCCATGGTGATGTTTTAAATGGTTTTCTTGTGGTAGTGAACTCCTGCTGTTAATAGCTTATTGGTTAACCACGTACATCCGGCTAAATAAATTGAAAGCACCAGGATGAACCCTTCTGTGATAACCCTTGGTTAAAGCACACGAAAATTGAAATCATGGAGTGTGTTAAATATTATAAATCTGAAAATACCATCATGGACCTACTTTGTGATGGTTGTAGTGGTTTTATTGTTTTCATTTACGGGCCGACTGCTGGTGATTTGGGATGGGATGCGATCCCCTATTTTTATACTCTTGGTGGTTGTGAAATTGGGGATGGGATCCCCTGTTGTTATGGATTTAGTGGTTGTGAGTCTTAAGACATGGTGGTTACCTTCTTTACAGCACGAATTGGGGTGGGATACTCTGTTGATGATTATCCTTTTTGGGGGGCACAAGGTAGTCTCTCAGGGGGTTTCTATGGTTCTAGTACTTCGAGGGATCTCACTTATCCCTTTGCTGTTGTGACTTTACAAGAGAACCATGTGTTAATGATTAAATTGGAGTTTTGTGGGATGCTTTTCCTTCGTTTCTGCATGTGGTGTTATTTTTCCTTGTAGGTGTAGAACATAATTAAACATCATTACTAAACATGAAAACGAATGGGACAAATGGGTTTTGATGGCGAGAGTTGTGACTCACACTTGAGTGATGTCTGTGTTCCATAGGATGGCTGAAGAAAAACATAATCTTGGGAGAGTTCTTGTTACCTATATATATATACTTGTAGTTTTTTGTTTATTATTCTCGCCCTATCCTTGTTGATCACTTAGTGTCGAACACCCCCATTTCATGGGGGAGGGTGTTTTTTCCAACACTATAATTATTGGTTGGTTATTAGCTCCTTTTCTTCTCCCTTTCCGAGATATCCCAAGAATATTCGGGAAGACTTTGATGGCCTGAGGTCCATTATTATCCCAAGAACCTTCGGGCGGGGTAGTGTGGTGGTTATGGACCAGGTGTTTGTGGGCATGTTGTTTCCCAAGTATCTTCGGGAAGAGGCCCAGATGTCTTCGAACATGGAAGTGGATCTTCTAGCCTAGGTGTCTTCAGGTGTGGATGTGGATGTTCTAACCTCAGTGTTTGTAGGCGTGCTTACCTGTGAGAGTTTTGGCCGAGCTGTTTGCGGGCGGGATTCGGCAGTGGGACTGCGTACGGGTGTGGCCCAGTTGTGTGCAGGTGGGTGTGGCAGTGGGACTGCGCTGAGAATGGCAGGATTGGTCCGATGTGTAGTATGTCTTCAATAACTAGTGGGAAATTGGCACGAGGTACCCAAACATCGATGTGTAGTTGTTATATATTACATGGAGGGATTGGTGAGTGTAGCCAGTGGGTGGGATGGGTGAACTCCTTGACAGTTTTGGTTTTCTTCTTCTCACGGAACTTTAGTATGTTCCCCCACTTGTGCACGAGAGTTTTTGGTTTTCCCCTTCTGAGTGCACTTGTATGCTCACCCTACATATATAAAACTGCTTTCAGGTTTCCAGGATGACATTGAGGATTGCGCAGGACCATACTAGCTCAGACCTTTGGGGCAGTTGCAGTTGTTGTTTTCCTTTCCTTGGTACTTACCGTTGTAGTTACTTTTTAACTTTGTGGCTTTTACTTTTGGAGCATGAATGTGGGAATGGTTTACTTTTGGCTTTACTTTTCTTTTAGTTTTGGTGTTTTTGGGTTTCGTCATCTTATCTCCTAATCCTATAAAACAAAATGGTTAATGACTTCCATTTTTGTGTGATTTTCCATACCCTTGGTTCTAGTCGCCACTCCGGGACCTATAGAAGGCGGGTATCGGGGGTCATTATCTCTCCTTCAACATAAAGAAGGAAGGGATTGGCATTCTGATGACCTTTCCCTCTTTCTGGTGAAGGCGGGTCGTGACAGAATGCTATCAGAGGTGACGGTTGAGGGATAAGATGGAGTCTGGAGTTAGGAACAGTGAGGATTGCATGGGATGGTAGGGCAATAGTGTTGGGTGACCTTGTTATGTGAATTAGGCTAGGGAAGACCGGCTAGGACACGAGATTTTAGGGCCCCTTGTGATCTGGTGCAAGGAATATGGATTTACCGAATGACCAAGTGAGGCCACGCTGATTGCATGGTAGAGACCCTAGGAAAGGTACTTGCATCATAATGACTTGTGTTCTCATTTTTCTACGATGTCATGGGAATTAAGAAAAAAAATGAAAAGTTTAAGATGTTTTTAGAACAATATCATGAACTACATGCGTATAGGTATTCCTTGTTTACCTTGTAGCTATGGCACCTGGAAGGCAACCAAGTGTGGTACATGCGATCGAGACACCGGAGACTACTTTGGCCGACCGGTAGAGAGCTGATCGAGAGGAGGAGGATGACCAATGACAGAGGACTCCTCGGGCCTTCCAGTGACAAACCCTCGAGAAGTATGAGGGAAACACCTTTGACATGAACACAGAAGGCCGGCTAGATGATCTAGTGATAGCTTTCGGCCTGATTCGAGCCCCGACCGAGTACTGGGTTCCTCTGGCTGTCAGCCAGATGCGGGTAGCGGTGCGTCAGTGGTGGATGATTTACCTGGGGTTGAGGAGAGACACTGAGTTGGTATGGTCTGATTTCGAGAGGGGGTTCTAGGCGGAATTCCTCTCCTCGACGATGAAGGCGGAAAAGAGACAGGAGCTACTCTCCCTCCAACTAGGGAGTATAATAGTGAGGGAGCTAGGAATCAAGTTCAAGGACCTCCCATGTTTTTCTCCAGACCTCTTTCCCGACGAGGAGTCTCAGGCAAGATGTTTAGAGGAGGTGCTCGGACCCTCCCTCTAGTATGTTGTTACCCCCTTTACCCTACTGACGTACTTGGAGGTCCATAAGAAGGCTGAAGTGGTGGTGAGGATGCACGCTCAAGTAGGAGTGTCACGAGAGGGGATCCACCTGGGACCGTTGAAGGGAAATGTCGTCAGTACTAGGCCTCCAGCATTAGGACCCTCCAGGTTCTGACTAGCAGGGAGCATTCCGCATCAGTTTCAGATTCAATCCCATAGTCATCGCCCATTTCCTTTGGGCCCCGGACCATGGTGCTTCGTCTGTGAGAGCCATGGACATCTCCGAAGTCAGTGCCCAGACCGGGTACTGTACGGTGGTGGCGGGAAGCCCCAACACCCTCCCTAATAGCAGCTTCCAGCGAGGACTTTCCAGCAGCAACAACAGGGACAGAGAGCTCCCGCTCCTCCGAGGGCAGACACTGGAGGAGGAGGCCAACCTCAGGGTTCTCTTCAGGGACCTCGATCGAGGCATGGTTGGGGAGGAGGCCAAGAGCCGAGGGGCAGAGGAGTTGGGCGTGGACATCTACATGCCGTAGAGGCAGCAGTCCTGGCAGTGCCATAGGTTTTTTGATGTACGATCAGTTTGTTCAGTACCCTTTCTTTTTCCATGTTCGATACTAGAGCTTCACACTACTTTGTTTCACCCAATATAGCCAGTGCCTTGGGTATATATGCCGAGAGAATTCCAGTGCCCCTGGTGCTGAACCCACCAGTCAGAGGTCAGACCGACTTGTTATATGTTTTTTGATGATGAAGACTGATGATAGGTCCATATCAGTCGGTTAGGGATCTTCTTCTACTATAGATACAACCATACAATGTCATCCTAGGCATCGAATAGATATTATATGTCTATTCCATCATCGACTGCATCCTAGGAAGGGTTGTGTTCTCAGACATGAGGAGCCGGCGTGTTACCTTCACTGACGAGAAGAGATGTCATAAGGGCAGCAGGTGATAGGAACCCCTCCTCTCATTGTTAGCTGAGTTGTCAGTAGAGTCAGAAGATGCTAAGATGGTGGAGGTGCCAGCGATCGTCCGTGAGTTTAGGGAATTCTTCCTTGAGGAGGTGAAAACTATACCCCCTCAATGCGATATGAAGTTCAGGATAGACATGCAGCCCGATGCTCATCTGATTTCTATGGCTCCTTACCAGATGGCACCATCAAAGTTACAAGAGTTGCAGATTCAGATTGACGATCTGATGAATAAGGGTTATGTTCGGCCGAGTGAGTCACCGTGGGGTGATCCAGTCTTGTTCATAAATAAGATTGATGGTGGTCTCAGGTTTTGCATATTCTACAGGAGGCTGAAGCAGGTGATGATCAAGAATCTATTCCCACATCTGAGGATAGACGATCTTTTCGACCAGCTGAAAGGGGCAGGATGGTTCTCGAAGATCGACCTACGGTCTGGGTACCACCAACTGAGAGTGAAGGAGAGAGTCTTCCCAATGACGGTGTTCAGGTACAGATATGGAGACTTTGAGTTCATAGTCATGCCTTTCAGTGTTATGAATGCTCTGGCTGTGTTCATGGGGATTATGAACTCCATCTTCCGGGAGTACCTATATCGGTTCGTAGTTGTGTTCAACGATGACATCTTGGTCTATTCAAGATTAGAGGAGGACCATGCAGAGAACCTGAGGATTGTTTTGGAGGTCGTCTGACAGCATCAACTCCATGGGAAGTTGTCGAAATTAATATTCTAGACACGAGAAGTGCACTTCCTCAGGCAGGTGGTGTCCGGGCATGGGGTAGCAATGGACCCATCAAAAGTTGAGGCAGTTGTTTCTTGGGTAGCACCCAAGATTGGGGCAGAGGTCCGTAGTTTCCTCGGGCTGACAGGTTACTATCCGAGGTTCATACCCAACTTCTCACAAGTAGCAGCACCTTTGACATCCTTGACCAAGAAAAACCAGGTTTTCGTATGGAGTGAGTTGTGCGAGTTAGCCATCAGCTATCTGAATAAGAATTTGGTTAGTGCCATATTTCTAATATTACCAGAAGAAGGGGCGGCGTATGAGGTGTTCTGTGATGCTTCAGGACAGGGCATGAGTTTTTTGTTGATGCAGTGACAAGGGGTGATCTCTTATGGGTCTAGGCAGCTATGCCTTCATGAGCGTAATTATTCCACCCACGACATGGATCTTGCAGCGGTCGTTTTTGAACTGATGTTATGGCAGAAATACCTCATAGGATAACGCATTATGGTATTCATAGATCACAAAATCTTGAGGTATATCTTCTTCCAGTGGGACCTAAACATGCGGCAGCGAAGGTGGATGGAGTTCTTCCGGGATTACTACATCGAGGTTTCCTACACTTCATGGAGGGGGATTGTAGTGGCCGAAGCCTTGAGCAGAAGGACGCAGAAGGATGTGGTCTGAGAGTTGGCAGACACCTGGAAGGCAATGGAGGAATTGGATGTCTTACACCTAGATGTGAGGATGGATATCGGTACAGGTTTCTTGTATCAGATGACAGTGCAGTCCTCTCTGTTGCAGCAAGTGGAGTAGTGTTACTGTGGAGACCCAGAGGGCGAGGTGATGCGTAACTGGGTTGACCAGAGGAATGCTCCGGAAGGGTGGATGGAGGATGGTCAGAAAAATGATGTTTTTTCAGGGGAGGATGCTTGTTCCATAAGTGATGTGCGTCAAGGTTCTGAGTGAGTTCCACAACTCACCCATGGCGGTACACCCAAGAGTTTCCAAGATGCACCAGGGACTGAATAAAGAGTTTTGGTGGCCCGGAGTTAAACGAGCAGTGGAAGAGTTTGTGTCCAAGTGCTTAGAGTGTCAGCAAGTGAAGGCTGAACACCGAGTTCCAGGAAGACAACTACAGTCTCTAGATGTCCCTGAGTGGAAGTAGGATGACATCTCGATGGATATCTTCATAGGACTACCCAAGGTACAAGGGGGAAACGACTCCATATGGGTGGTAGGGTACCGGTTGACGAAATCGTCTCACTTTTTGGCGACCTGGGAGTCGAGTGAAGTGGATGCTTTGGCACAAAAGTACATGGACGAGGTGGTGTGATTGCATGGAGTTCTGAGTTCTATAGTATTGGATAAGGATTCACAGTTTACCTCGCGAGTCTGGAGAGGATTGCAGTATGTTTTTGACACCTAGATGCGTCTTAGCACTGCTTTCCATCCCCAGACAGATGGACATACATAGTGCACCATCCAGAACGTAGAGGATATGTTGCGAGCATGTGTTCTAGACTAATGAGGATCATGGGTACGATACTTTCCCATATTAGAGTATTCCTACAATAATAGATACCACTCTACCATTGGTATGGCCACATTTGAAACCTTGTACGAGAGGCCATATCGTTCACCTGTGTGTTGGACCGAAGTAGGAGAGGCAGGCATCCTTGGCCCGGAGGTGGTGTAGAGCACAACAGAGAATGTTCATCTCATATGAGAAAGGGTGAAGGCGGCCTAAGACCGATAGAATTGTATGATAATACCAGGAGGAGGCCCTTGGAGTTTTAGGTTGGAGACCACGTGTTCTTAATGGTCTCCCATCAGCGCAGACAACTGAGTTTTGGAAAGGGGAGTAAGATTCCTCCTAGGTTCATCGGTCCCTTTGAAGTGTTGCAGAGGGTCGGCAAAGTGGCCTATCAGATAGCGTTACCACTACAGCTACTGAAGATACATGATGACTTCCATGTTTCCCAGCTCCATCGGTATCTGCACGACGATTCACACATCCTCGTCTGGGGAGAGATGGACATCGATGAGAAAGTGACTTTTGTGGAGAGAACAGAGATGTTCGAGGATCGCAAGGAGAAGTTTCTTAGTGGGTGAACCATTCCCTTGGATTCTGTGTTGTGGAGACATGGTGGGCATGAAGAGAGTATGTGGGAGTGGGAAGCACAGAAGCCTACCCAGTACCCAGAGTTGTTTTGAGTTTTTTTTCAGTTTGTTATACGTGTTGTGGTAGAACGTTTTGTCATGACAGCTATGAAATATGTGGTTTTCTTCCCTATGAATGTGTGTGGAATGCCCTGGACATGTGGAGGAGGAAACCTGACACCTAATCCAGATGAATTATGTTGGATGCGATTAAACACGTGCGGGCGAGTCAGTGCCACCAAAAGAGGATAATATCTTGACATGGAGAAGGAGACTCCCCAGCCCACATGCCTGGGAAGTTTGACATGATATGTTGATTGGTTCTTGTCAGAAGTGTGTTTTTGTTAACATGAGGTTCAATCCTAAGAGGTATCTTTCTGGGTGGTTGTTTAGACTCTCTCTTTCCTTCTGGGTTGTTTGATTCTTGAGGACGAGAATTGTTTAAGAGGTATCTGATGTAATGGCCCGGGTTTTTGGGGTCCATTACTTTTTGAAAATCTCATGATGGGTTTTCTGCTCTGGGAATCTCAGTGATTTTTGGCCTAACGTTAGGCCTACCGGTAGCCTTAGCCTACCAGTAGCTTGCCTACCGATAGCTCGGTCTACCAGTAGCCGCAACCTATCGGTAGCTCTTTCTACCGGTAGCTCAGTCTACTAGTAGCTCCAGCTACCGGTAGCTCTGTCTAATGGTCGCTCGGTCTACCGGTAGCTGCAACCTACCAATAGCTCGGTCTACCGGTAGCTCTCCGCTACAGGTGGCTCTCGCCTACCACCAGAGGGTCTTTCCAATAGCACACCTTTTTAACTAATTTGGATTTTAAACTCTATTTTGACACTCTTAAGATTTTTTTAAATCCCGGTAACACCAATAAATGTTCTAATTAAATATTTAATGAATTAACCGGGTGTGTCTGTCGATTTAGAACCCATTAATAACATGTGGGCCGCATGGTCAACCCACGACCCCCGGTCATTACGCAGTTTCACATTCTTATCTCAACCGTCTGTGGCCCTTATAACTAAAGGGTTACCTGTGGGTTTATTTTTTTTCTTGATCACCCTATGTGAGAGGTACCCTTCATTCAGACGTGGTGGTTTTCGTTCAGGTGAGCCATATCGCTGTCTGTAATGTTCCTTGACCGGCCTTAGCGTCGATCGTTGATCAACAAGTAGGGAATTTCTCAATCACCTCTTCTTTTTGTATATCATGTGTGGTGTGCATGCTTTTGATTCTGTAGAATTGGATAAACCAGACCTAAATAAAGATAATGAACAGATTTCAAAAAGAAAGAAGTTGGGTTGTGATCGTTGATACTGTTTTATATTATGATCTTCTTTCTGAATTGTGTGGGCTTACGCCTACTGAAAATCATGGCCATTGGTGGTATTTCTCTAAGCACTAATGAACCCCTGATGATGTTTTAAATGGTTTTTTTGTGGTTGTGAACTCCGGCTATTAAAATGAGATTGGTTAATCACGTACACCCAGCTAAATAAATTGAAAGCACCAGGATCAACCATTCTGTGATAACACCTAGTTGAAGCACACAGAAATTGAAATCATGGAGTCTGTTAAATATTATAAATATGAAAATACTGGCATGGACCTGCATTGTGTTGGTGGTAGTGGGTTGTTTTTTTTCTTTTATGGGCCGATTGCTAGTGATGTGTTAGGGGATGGGATTCCCATGTTTTTATATTCTCGGTGGTTGTGAAATTGGGGATGGGATCCCCTGTTGTTATAGATTTGGTGGTTGAAAGTCTTATGACCTGGTGGTTACCTTGTTTACATCACGAATTGGGGTGAGATTCTTTATTGATGAGAAACCTTTTTGGGGTACACAAGGTAGTGTCTTGGGGGGTTTCTTTGGTTCTAGTACTTCGAGGGATCTTGCTTATCCCTTTGGTGTTGTGACTCTACAAGATAACCAGGTGTGAATGTTTAAATTGACGTTTGGCGGGATTCTTTTCCTTGGTTCATGCTTATGGTGTTAGTTGACCAAGTAGGTGACGAACTTAATTAAACATCATTATTGAACATGAAAACGAATGGGACAAATGGGTTTTGTTGGCGAGAGTTGTGACTTGGAACTGAGTGTTCTTTGTGTTCCTTAGGCTGGATGAAGAAAAACCTACACTTGGGAGAGTTATTATTACCAATATATATATACATGTAGTTTTTGTTTCTTATTCGTGCCCCAACCAAGTTGATCAGTTAGTGACGAACACCCCCATTTCATGGGGGAGGGTGTTTTTCCCAACACTATTATTAGTGGCTTGTTATTAGAACCTTTTCTACACCCTTTCCCAGATATCCCAAGAATATTCGGGCAGGCTGTGATGTCCTGAGGTCGATTATTTGCACATGAACCTTCAGGAGGGGTAGTGTAGTGGTTATGGCCCGGGTGTGTGTTGGCCGGTGGTTTCCCAAGTATCTTCGGGATAAGGCCCAAGTGTCTTCGGGAATGGAAGTGGATCTTCTAGACCAGGTGTCTTTGGGTGTGGCGGTGGTTGTTCTATCATAGGTGTTTGCAGTAGTGGTAACATGTGACATTTGTGGCGCATGTGTTTTTGGGGGGGTATTCGGCAGTGGGACTACGTGCGGTTGTGGCCCAAGTGTGTGCGGGTGGGTCTGGCAGTGGGACTGCTGTGAGAATGGAGGGATTGGTCCGATACATAAGATTTCCTCAATAACTAGTGGGAAAGTGGCACGGGGTACCCAAATATCGATGTGTTCTTATTATATATATTACCTGACTTGCGTTATTTATTGAGTCTTTCTGGTGAGTGGGATCGGTGAACTCCTTGACAGTGTTGGTTTTCTGCTTCTCATGGATCTTTAGTACGTTCCCCACTTGTGCACAAAGAGTCTTTGGTTATCCCCTACTAAGTGTACTTGTATGCTCACCCTACATATATAAAACTAAATTTAGGTTTCTAGGAGTACATTGGGGATTGCGTAGGGCCACACTAGCTCGGACCTTTGGGGCAGTTGCAGTTGATGTTTTCCTTTCCTTGGTACTTACCCTTGTAGTCACTTTTTACATTGTGGATTTTACTTTTGGAACATGCATGTGGGAATGGTTTACTTTTGGATTTAATTTTAGTTTAGTTTTTTTATTTTTGGGTGTCATAATCTTATCTCCTGATCTTATAAAACAAAAAGGACAATGCCTTCCATTTTTGTGTGATTTTTCTTACCCTTTGTTCTAGTCACCTCTTTGGGACTTATAGAAGGCGGGTTTCGGGGGTCATTATCAATCTGTAAACTAAAAGAATGAATGGCTTGGAAATATGCTGACCATTCCCTCATTTTTTTGAAGGCATGTCATGACACTAATTATTTTTGGTCCTTTAGAAACTGAATATCATTATATTATAAAAATATATTTTCACACTTTCCCGAAGAGCACCTCCTCTATCTTATAAAAGGACAACACTTCTAACCCATTCCTCAAACCTCTAAAGGATTTAGGCTCATCCAACCTCAGCCTAATTAATCTCCCGACATCTCTACCTTCCTCCTAGAATCCTTTCCTTAGGCAGAAGGCACTTCAAGAAGTCCTTTTGTTTCAAGCCAAAAGAAGTTACCCAAAATAAATGTAACAATTCCTCTTAACTTCTATTATTATTTTTTAATTCTCCAAACCATAAACTATTTTTATTTCTTTTATAATGAAAACACAAATATCCTCAATATACTATGATTTTTTTATGAGATGTATTTTAACTACCCTTACACACACCCCCATTTAATGGATGAAGACCATAATGTTTCTGTGGATGAGAAACTAACGCCTCACGAATTGATGATTGTTCAATTACCTCCTACCTCCTCTCATGGTGGCCATTATGATGGAACTGTTTTTATATATGATATATATTATGTTTAGGTTTTCTTTATTATTATTTAATTTCAATTTTTATCATACATTTAAGGTGTCCATTATGGGTAAACGTGATAATTTCATTTTAGGAATTGAGGACAACCGCCCCTCAATGTTATATGACTCATGAATGAAATTTGCGGGACATATAAAAGATGAAGTTAATGATATTATATATGATATTATACTGTAATTATAATATATCAATGTATAATTATGTTTTAATTCCATTAAAATATAAAAAAGAAATGAAAGTAGCGTTCATGCTTACGTACGACTTACCGTCTCTAGGAATGGTGTATTTCATTTCTCACCTCTAAATGATATGTAATGTTATATATATATATATATATTTTATATATGATATATATGATATCTAAATAATTAATATCATTCTAGAAATAATGGACTATTGTGATCATGGACAACTTATAAATATAAGGTGTTCATTGTTGACTCAAGTATCAAATATCGACAAAACGAACGTTGTTAACTTAAAATTATTACATAATGTTTATAAAATGATAATAAGTGATATAAAAGGAATAATAAACTTCAAAAATGATCTTAACTAAGTAGAAATTTTATTTAGTTAATTGTTCAAGAGATTAATGAACGGTCCAGTCATGTCGGAGAATGAAGTAAGGGATTTTCGTATCTCGCTTTTAATTTTGTTAGATTTCCATTGTTCGCCACTAATTTATTGTGTGTGGTGTATTATGTACTGTCTTTTGATATATATTATCATGATTATCTTTATTTTTATGGTATTATGTGATTCATTTTTTGGTTATTAACTTTTTATCAAATGAGTCTGTTGATTACAATGAGGTAAAGGGTTTCATCTCATTTTTTATTCTTGTGAGATTCATGTTATATTTGCCACTATTTTCATTTTTGTGGTGTATATACTGCCCATTATTTCAATATCTGTGTAATATAATTTAATTTATTATTATTTACATCTTAATTGTCTGATCCCTTTTTCTTATGGCATATGATATTTATGTAACCAAATCGGTAAGGGAACCTTTGACCCACCTCTTTTTACAAGACTTCATTTTGTTATGTCTTTTAACTTACATGTTATTGCATGTGGATATGTTATTAAATATCTATATTGATGTAAATTTTATGTCCAAGTAATGAGATACCCTTTTTTCTCGCATCAACTCATTTTCGGAATTCTAAAGTTACGCAGTTTGGATTTCGAATTATTGACAGGGAACTTCTTAACCCAATTTCAATTATTTTCTTAAAACTTGTACTTATAGAATATTTCATTCTATGAATATGTGTGAATTAAATCTGATAGTTTTAAACTTGATATAAAATTAAATTGGGTTTATTTATATTTTTTATAAATAATTATGTGATTGATTTATCCTTAATTTAAGGATACCATCTTTATAAGGGATTTCATCTAAATTTACATTTCTGTTGAGACTTCAATGTTGTTATACACCAATTCAGTATTATATGGTGTATATACTATTCTTTTTCGTATTATATCATGAATAAATTTATTCTCATGATATTATAATTTTTTTATTAAATTTTTTTCCTCAATTATTTGTATTCATGAGTCTCTCATTTTGTTAAAAACTCTTTATCCAAAATTTCATATTAAATGTTTTAACGGTTTATTATTATAAATATATATTTTTAATGTCCATGTTTTAAAAATGTGTTTTTGTAGTTATTTATATGTACATTAATGTTTTAAAATTATAATTACATTAAATTATTCAATGTGTTATGGGAAACATTGATTAAAAATCTCTTTTTAAATGGTTTATGAAAATGTATTGATTATTTCAATATCTTGAAATTAATTCTTGTTATTTCAAATGATATTTTATTAGTGAAATGATTATTTTTGAAATATTTTTATGTGCTATGATGGTACTTGGACATTTTACTGGTGGTTATGTAATAATCCATATGATGGGTGGTTTCATGAAAACTAGTATGGGTGGTTACGTTATAACCTCCAAGACATTGGGTATGGATGTTGGTCGTGTGGATATTCCATTTAGTGATATGTGTGGATGTCCACCGTATGGTTATTCCATTTATGTATGTTTAAGTCCCAAGTTACCTTGATATGTTATGTGTCATTTATATGAGTTTTATTGTAATATTTTGGTTATAAAAGTGTAAGTGGTGATCTTTTATTTAGTGAAGATTATTTACTATTTCATAAATGGGAACAGTATTACTTATGATAATGTATTAGTGGCTTAATTTTTTTTAATATATAAAAGTTCTCAATATTTGTGTTTCCCTTATTGAGAATTTATTCTCGTCCCATGTTTTTGAAATGTTTTCCACTTTATTTAAAGATGAATAGGGTCAAGGATGGGATCAAGGATAAGTCATGTTGTCTAAAACATGAAACTAGACATGTTTCCTTTTAAGAGTTTTTATTTTATAAAAAAAATGGATACTGAGTTGCAGTGTCTACATGTAATATTCAAGTTGTTTTTTAATCATTATAGCCTAATTATCTTAAACTCTAAACCTGAAAATATCCTCAATGTGAAATATTCATTGAATTCAATATAATGTAATGTTTTATGGTCGGGACCTTATAGTAGGTATCAGAGGTCAGTTTAGACGACTTTTAGGATTATGAGTGTTTGTTAAACACATTGTTAGTCCCTAGGTGAATTATTTCAGTTAAATACTTGTTTAATAACCTTTTCATATCAAGGAAATTCGGTTACAAATGGAAGGATGAGGATCTCAAATGATATTTGTATCCCTTCCAGATGACTTGCTTGCAATAATTATGGCAATGTCATGTTCTGATGATTGTGAAACATTCTCCAGCATAAAACACACTTGCAAGCATTTTTTCGAGATATCAAACACCTCCACTATACCACATTAATATCATGGATCAAGGTTTGTACGTAAAGAAAATTCTATTTTCACAATATTCTCATTTTTTCAAGAAAGGTAAATATTATAAGGGAATTTAAAATTATTTTACCTTATCATAAGATTTTGAATCATATTATGATTTTAAAGAAGGTTATAAAGAAGGAGACCCTTGGGCATCCTATTTATACTTTCTTTTACAATAGAGTCTCTCAGCACATACTTATGGTATTTTAAAAGGACTGTTCCTTGAATGTTTCAACTCAAATTTGATCTGACTATTTTATAGAAATCATGTTTTATCGGATGTTTTGAAATTATATGTAATATATGATTATTTTCCCAAACTATTTTTCTATGAACACCCATATGACCCATATTGTACAAGGGGTATTTAGATAGAGGAAGAAATTGATTTTGAAGGATCTCTAGATCATTATTTCAATGCATGGACCTTCTAACTACGTGAATAAGATGACGATAAAACTAAATGGATACCATGATCAAGGTATGATATTCTTCATTCTGGGGATCATTTTATTCTTTTATATGGTGGTGAAATAAGATTTAATGAATTACAATGTTGAGATCATAATTAATGTGGAAGAAAATGTGATGTATATGGAAATTATTGAGGTTAAAAAATGATAGGGTTATTTTTGAGTTTTATTAAAAGGACAACACATAGGATGGGTGACAATATGTCGCATCTATCAAGGCTTCAGGAGTCTTACCCACAACCGAAGGGATACAAGGGCACATCGCTAACCACATGCCTACATGACCTCCCTGGTTAGTATGACTTATTATTTAAGTAAAATGATATTGCGGGAGAAGAATAAGTTCTTTTTGGGAAGTTATTTTTTATGAAATAGATATAAATAGTATATAAAAATGATTTAGTGGTTAAGTGATAAAGGTTTTTGTGGATGATGTTCTCTCTTTTGAGGAAACAGTATATGCCTACAGAAGATAGAATACTATTGGATTTCAATTGTGGAATAAAAGTTGAAATTTTATTTTAGAAGAATATATGTTTTTAATGTGGACATAAGGTGATTTGGGTTATTTATGAAAATTATTAACCTATCATGGAGAATATGCGAAAAGGATAATTACATTTCAATATGACACATGAAGAGTAACGGGTGTTATTTGGAGATAAATGTTATGATTTACTATGGAAGACTATGGGATTAAATTATTCTGAGTTTTGGTTTTTAATGTTAGTTTGGATTATATTGACGAATTTTAAGGAATTTTTTTTATTGAATGGTGTTTGTTGATCATTGATTTTCGTTTGAAAAATATTGGAGATTAAGAGTAGTATTTCTTCTTGTATAAGATTGTCCTCTTTTTGGTATTATCTGATCTCTGACTAACCATTTTGGTTTTAGTTGATGTCTAAATACAAGGGAAATATATAATTGTTCTTTTATGGATTATTTGAATCTATAGAAGATTATTCTAGTGATTTTTATGTGACCATGCCTTTTTGAATGCTCAATGCATGGAGAGATGATCAGTTTTGGGTAGAAACTTATTGACTCATGAAACTCTTCTTGAAGGTAAGTATATTTTTCCTTATTTTCTTCTTCAATGTAGTAAATTAATTCCAACAAATTATGAAAAGTAATGTAAAACAAAAACATTGGTGTTTTACGTTACCTAATAAGTAATCAATGGTCGTTTCACACATCATAAGTTTGTGATTTTATGGTGGTTGACAATCTCTTAATCATGTTTTCTATCTCTCTCCATCAGAACCAGACTATTTTTCTCTCTTCTATATACATGTTTTATTATATGGAATCCTAGTATGGGTTATCTCGGGGGACTTTTTTACATCACTTTTTTTATTTTAATGTGACAGTATTTATTGACTCTTTTCCGACGTGGGACATTTAATGAAGTTTTGAAACCCAGTTTTAAAATTGTGAGGACCCAATTCCCAAATGGGGGGAAGGATGTAACATCTTAGGTAAATAAAGAATAAGACACATTTCATATTTATTATTATTTTTGAATTAAATATTAATTTTACATTAAAGGGGATGATATGTTCGATGGCATACCCGACATGCAACAATGAGTTTCTTTGAAATCTTACGTTGCACACTAATAATATAATATTATTATGGAAGTTAATGTATAGTAATTTTATTAAAGTGAATGAATAGAAAAAACTAAATTATGATTATAAATATTAGTTAAATGTTTTTACAATTATCCAATAATATTTAAGGGCCTAAAATATAAATAAATCTAATTTTAAGCTTGAATACTCTAATATTCAATAAAATGTCAACTTATTACCTTTCGATGGTGATCCCTATTTAAATCTAGTTACTGTAATTTTTATATGTTTTATTTGACAAAATAAAATTCTTCTTTAGATTTGTGACATCAAAATTTACATTGGATAAATTATTGGTATTTTTTGGATAATGTTCATTTTTAATGAATAGTGACAAATACAGTATTTTAATTCAAAAGTGCCTTTTAATGTAATATATTTATATGGATAGATTAACTTTCTAATTGATTATAAAGTCTAATAAGAATATATTTTGACCATTTAATCTAATTTTTGTAAATAGAAATAATTTCATTTTGAAATTTGACATAAACAAGTGTCAATCTTTTGATAGTTATTATTTCTTTAAAACCCACAATTTGTTTTGACAATGAGATATACATTTAAATGATTTAATTCCAATTTTATGTATTTAATTTTGTACAATGAACATTATTTTTTAATTCTAAAAATCAAATATATCTAATGCTTAATTTTTTGTATTTTTCCGAAAAAGATCAATTTTTGATGAATAGTGGAACCACTTAGTAGTTGTTAAAAAAACCAAATTTTTCATTTTAATGAAATTTAACTGCTTCTGTGAATTGAATATCGACAATCCAACATAAAATGTTTTTATTTAGACCATGAATCATCTTATATTTGATTCTAATTATTTTTGGACTTTTAGAAACCTAATATCATTATATTATAAACTAATAATTTCACACTATCCTAAAGAGCCCCTCCTCTCCCTTATAAAAGGAAACCACTTATAACACATTCCACACACTTATAAAGCCATTAGGGTCAACAAAACTCTTCCCTTTTAATCTCCTTACATCCCTACCTTCTACCTAGAATCATTTTCTTAGGGGAAAATAATTTCAAGAAGTCCTTTTTGTTCAAACCAAAGAAGTTACCCAAATTAAAGGTAACCATTCCTCTTAACTTCATTTCATTTATTTTACTTCTCGAACAACTAAACACATTTTTCCTTCCTTTTATGAAAACACCAGTATCCTAAATATATTAGGATTTTGTTACGAGATGTATTCTAACTACACTTACACACACCCCCATTAAATGGGTTAAAAACATAATGTTTTGTGGATGGAAATCTAACATCTCACGAAAAAATTATTGTTCAATTACATCCTACCGCCTCTCATGGTATCCATTATGATGGCACTGTATTTATATATGAAATATATTTTTAATGTTTTATATATTCTTATTTATTTTTTATTTATATCATTCCTTCTGGTTTCCATTATCAGTAAACGTGATAATTTCGTTTGAGAAAGTGTGGAGTACCACCCCCTCAAAGTGAAATGACTCATTAATACCATATGTGTGACGTATAAAGGATAAAGTTAATGATATTATATATGATATTACACTGGAATTATAATATACATCGGTATCATTATGTTTTAATTCTATTAAAATAAGAAATATAAATTAAATTAGCGTTCCTGCGTACGTACGACTTACCATCTCCATGAACGGTGCATTTCATTTGTTACCTCCAAATGATAGGTACTGTTATAAATAAATATATATACTTGATATATATGATATATATGATATATAAATAATGAATATCATTCTGTATATAATTGACTATTGACACATGGTCAACTTGTAAATATAAGGTGTTTATTTTAGACCCAAGTACCAAATATAGACAAAATGAACGTTATTAACTTAAATGATTAAAAAATGTTTATAACATGTTAATAAGTGATATAAAGGGAATAATAAACATGCAAAATGTTCTTATTCAAGTAGAGATAAAATTTAGTTTATTATTCAAAAGATTAAAGAACGATCCATTCATGTCGGACAACGAGGATTTTCTTATCTCAATTTTAATTCCATGAGATTTCCAATGTTCGCCACTTTTTTATTGCATTTGGTGTATTATGAACTGTAGTTTGATATATATTATAATGATTCTATTTATATTAATGGTATTATGTGATTAATTTTATGGATATTAACTTTTGATCAAATGATTTTGTTTATTACAACGAGGTAAAGGGTTTCATCTCATTTTTTATTCCCGTGAGATTCATACTATATTTTCCACTATTTATTTTTGATTGTTGTATGTACATCCCATGATTATATTATTAGTTTAATATAAATCCATTTATGAGTATTTACATCTTCATTGTATGATCTTTCTTTCATGTGATGTATCTTTTGTATGATACCAAATCGGTATGGGAATCTTTCACCCTCATCTTTTTAAAAGACTTTGTTCTGTTATGTCTTTTAATTTACATACTATTATGTTGGGATATGTTATTCTATATCCTTAATGATGTAAATTTTATGTCCAGGTAATTATATTATATTTTTATATCATCAAATCAATTTCATAATTCTAATGTGATGTTGTTAGGCTTTCTAATTTTTTCTAGGGAACTTCTTAACCCCTTTCAATTCATTGGGTTAAACGCGTACTTCATGAATATATTGTCCTTTGAATATGCATGAATGACATATTATTGTTTTAAACATAATGTCCACTTATATTGGGAGTATTTATATTTTTCACACATAATTATGTGATTGATTTATCCTTAATTTAAGGATAACAACTTTATAAGGGATTTCATGTCAGTTTACATTTCTATTGAGACATCATTGTTGTTATGCACCAATTCACTCTTAAATGGTGAATATACAATATTTTGTCATATTATATCATGAATCCCTTTATTCTCATGATATTATAAATTTTTAATTAAATTTTATTCTTCAATTATTTGTATTCAAGAGTCTCTCATTTTGTTAAAAACTCTTTAACTAAAATATAGTTTTAAATGGTATAATGATTTATTATTATAAATATTTATTTTTAATGTCCATGTTTTAAAAATGGTTTTGAGTATTTTTTATATGTAAATTAATGTTTTGAAAGTATAATTCCATTAAAAGCATCAAATTGGTATGGTACTCTTTGATTCAAAAATCTCATTTTAAATTGTTTATAAAAATGGATTTATTATTTCAATATCTTGAAATTACTTATTGCGATTTCATATGAAATGTTATTAGTGAAATATTTATATTTGAATTTTTTTTTCTGTGCTATGATGGTACATGGACATTTGACAGGTGGTTAAGTGATAACCCATAGGATGGGTGGTTCCATGAAAACCAGGACGAGTCATTACGTAATAACCCCAATGCATTGGGTATGGAAGTTGTCCGTATGACAATTCCATTTTGTAATATGTGTGGAAGTCGATTATATGGTTATTCCATTTATGTATGTTTATTTCTCAAGTTACCTTGATATTTTATGTGTTCTTTATTTGGGTTTTATGTTAATATTTTGGTTACAAAATTCTATGTAATGATATTTTATTTAGTGAAATGTATTTACTATTTCATAAAAGGAAAAAGTATTACTTATGATAAACTATTCTTGTCATACTTGTTATTTTGAAAATCTAATAGTTTTCATTCTTTGGGTATCCCTTACTGAGATTTTTATGCTCATCCAATGTTTTTGAAATGTTTTTCATGGACTTAAAGATGAATAACATCAATGATGGGATCAAGGATAAGTCCTGTTATCTAAAATATGGAACTAGACATGTTTCTTTTTAAGAGTTTTTATTTTATATGAAAATGGAAACTGAGTAGTAGTGTCTACATGTATAATTGATGTTGTTATGTAATAGTTATGGCTTAATTCTCTAAGACTCTAAACTTGAAAAGATCCTTAATGTGAATTATTTATTTAATTCAATATTATGTAATGTCTTAAGGCTGGGTCCTTATAATAATGATGCATTGATGAAGGGAAAATGATATAATCTCATGAATAATGACTTAGTAGTATCTTCAACCTCCCGCCAAGTGAATGTTATTGAGAAAAATACCCCCACTCCAGATTTGGACATAATGATGTAATTTTACATTGGGAGAATAATAAAATTTTAGTTATAGTGAAAGTTGTGGAATATATATTGATTATTAACGACATAAATTTAATTTCACAGAAAAAGAATACAATATAAACCACATTACATGGTTGTATATCACTAATGATAATTACATCTTAATAAATTAACACCATGTAATGGAAAACATGATGGATTATTCTCTACATTTAAAGGGCCATGATAGTTTGTACATTGTAAGGATTGAGAAAGTACAATACTTAAGCATTTTCATAGAATAGACTAATAATCTTAAGGTATGGAGATATATTATATTATTCATAGTTTAATGTTAAATATACATTCATTGTGAATAGTAACGATTCATTTAAGGAATATATTGAGTGTAAATAAATAGAAATGAATATTTCTATGATAATTCAAGAATGTTATGGAATAATAAGATTCAGAAACAGAGTATGGGTACCATCAAAATAATAATTAAGTGATCAATGGAAGTAATGACGTATTTCATTCTTTTCAATTTATTCAAGATGTTAGAAGATTCCATATATCATATAGTTCATTTATCATGGTCCAAAATTAATAGAAATATTATAATGTATATATTTTTGTAGCTGTTATGAAATAATGTTATTTATCTAAGATATATGTGTAAGGGAATATTACATCATTTACCCATGACAGATTAAAATGAAAAACATGTCCATGGACTTTGTCAATAGACATCCCAAAGAATCTACATGTACTAATTCTATTTTGGTAATATATTACTTCCTAATAATGTTATCTCATTTAAAATATATCATAGAATATTTATATATTAATCATATGATTTGGTTGTATGTAAAGAATGTTTTAAGATTTCATTCACTATAAATAAGTACTTATCCAAACAAAATTATTTTTGTGAAATAATTAATATGTAGGAAAAAATGAAAATGTGAAAAAATATTATTTTTCATTGTTATATATTTTTTATACCAAAATTGTTTTTATTAATTGATATATCTATTGGTATTTATCAGTTTAAAACCAATGAAATATTTTACCAACTTTTATATTTATTTAATTCTCATGTCATAATAATACAATATTTTACAAACATGTGAATCACTCATTAATAATAAATATTTTAAAAAATAGTTTCTATTGAACAAATTTTGTTACAATAAACAATTAAATAAATAAAATTATCATATCAATAATGATTTTGTAGAATACTAATGTATATAAATATTTATTTTATAACAAAGTTAAATATATATATACTTGGTTTTTGTTATAATTATGTCAATAAATGAATTTTTAATTGGAAATTTCTCTAAATATAAATATGCAATATATTTTTTAAATATTATTTCAATAATAAAGGTTTGAAATATATTTTATTAAAAAATAAAACTATTATAAAAGATATTAAATTCTATTAGTCCATCATCATCATCATTTTCACTCCACAAACCTCTGTAATTGTACATTTGTCTTACCAACCTATTACCACACCTCACATCTCTCTGCCCTTCTCACATACCTTCTCTCATCTGAATTCATCTCCCATAATCCAACTTCTTATACAATCACCCCTCTTCTCCCCATTTATTCAACTTCCCCATCATTATTTTGTCTCCATATACTCATTGGTAATCTCAATATATTCATCCCTACAAAAAATACATCCCGTTTCCATGTTAGGAAATACATGATTATTGTATCCCACCGACCATACACAAGAAGCACATCACTATTTAATCCTTGATCATTACCTCATTTTATTAATTGTATATTCCATATTTTTATATCGACTACTAAATATGGTTCTTGGTCTCATTTATTTATATTTTTTAAAATTTAAAATGAACATATTTCTTAACATAAATATTGTGACGTGGTATTGAGTATGATTATACAAAATAATTATGAATAAAATCCTAGAAACCAAAAATGAAATTAATTATTATATAATTTTGTTTAATTATAATCCATTATAATGTTGATTAATAATTTGTAGTTAAATCATTGTCTTGTGTATCAATACTCCCTACAAACTTACAAATGATACTATTTAGTTTTCATGTGGTAGGATTCATCTTATATTTCAATGATAATTTTTTATTCTGTTGATTCACTCTATATTTTTATTGATTAAATTTAAAATCTATATTTTTATTAATAATAAGTTATTATATTAATAACACTACTTTAGAGTTTATATAACAATGTTATGAGGATGTGTCATATTAAATATAAAAAAATTGTTCCTTTTAATAAATCATATATTAATATTATTCTAGAATGTTGGTTAATTGTTTATTGAAAATTTTTAATTTAAGGGACAATTTAAATTTGATGCAATTCCTCATTTTGTAAAATGATTTGAAAATTTTCATTCTGTTCACTGGATGTATAATCATTTGATAAACCGTACCCTATAAGCTTATAATATTATCATTTTTTGATATCCATGAATTTGAATCATTTTAGACTCTAAAATTTTCTTTAGAAAATATAAATTTGTAGGATTATAGGAAATCATATTTATAAAATCAACAATTTAAGTCAAAATTTTATTTACATTAAAAAATCCATGAATAGATGAATGTTTTAGTTTTCCATCTATGATGAACATATTTTCTATTAATATTTAATGAATAAGTTAATGTGTTAATTTATTACATATTTTCATTTACATAAAATCTACACTCTTTCCAGGTGAAATTTTAGTGTAATTATCATTTTAATCCAATAAACATATTGTATTTCATTTATGTACACTATGGAGATTATAATATAATTTTTGGTGAACTTTATTTATTTATTCATGTATTTTTATATTTTCAAGCACTGTATTAGAATGAAAATGGTTTTTGGTTTCATAGAATATCTTTATGAATACACAACTGAATTTATTCATCCATAGATTCATATAACTCAATACAAAAACATTCCTTTTTAACAATAGATTAAAAAATTAATTAATTTTTAGAATATATTGTAAATAATGTTCTATGTATTTAAAATCCATTAAAAATATCAATATCATGATTGATTTATAAAAATTATGTAATTTATTGAATAATTTTTCTTGATCATGTTACAACAATAAATAATCCTTAACCCTAATTAACTATGGTCGTCTATGGGGATCAAATGCCACCAATTTTTTCCTTTGACGACCACATCATCATAGAAAAAATATGGAACAGTATCATCATTTCCTCTATCATTAGAAATTATTATATTTTTATAATACCATTAGAAAATAATAAATAAATAATATTTCCCAAAAATACAGACATGTTCTATTAACTTGTGATATGTGAATTAAAACATAAATAATTTCACTATAAATGTATGATAACATTCATTTATGTTTATCAAAGACAACATTTACCGATTTTACAATACATAATATAAAATTTTCCACATATGGGAGTGTGTAATATATGTTAATAAAATTCAAACCATTTTTTCAACAATGATTCCCAATACTTCAACAATAGATATAATATTTTGATCACTCAAATTGGTTTTGAGAAACTATAATTATTGAAGGAATCCCTCAACCACCCTATATGTTATTTTTGACCCTCACCAAGATCCTTGCCTTTTATGTTAATTAAAATATCCCCTATTACATCACTTCTTGAGATGTGATCTTGATAATAATTTTATCCACCATGGTAACATCCAATCAACTTATTTAGAAGATTATTATTTTAACTAATGTTCTTCTTGGAATTATAACTTAAAATATACATTTCATTACTTTTTAATTATTATATGTATTCTAAAACTTATTTTACATTATGATTTCCAAATATTTTAGTTTATTTTTGAGGCCCAATTTCATTTATATTTTCTAATTGGATCATGGAATATATCTATATGAATACATAATTTTATAAATACATTACTATTAAATTTCATTTATAAATTTTTATTACTAATTCCACATGTAAAATATATATTTTACATTTTGATTCATAAATAAATAGTATAAAATTTTTTATTATGAATCTATCTCTTATGTTATTTAGTTGTGATTTTAATATTTCATCCACATCAAATTTTATTTTTACTCTTAATGGAAAACTACCAAGATTTTATTGAAATTACAATTTGATTTTATATTTTAAATTTCATTATATTCAAATAGAAATATATATTTATATGTATAAATGTTACTTATTAGTTTTTGGATTAGTTTGGATTTCGTTATAATATGTATGTCCACACACCCCTTCTTTCTAGTTTTCAAATGTTCACTATATGAAGGAATATGTTGCCAAACTACAACATTCATGTATTATATTTTCTACATTAAATAATCGAAATATCATATAACATGATAGGCCTGGACTTTATTATTTTTTATTATGTTAATATATATATTGAAAAGTTTTGTTTTCATAGAATGATGTTTTCCATATTAGGGGGTTGTTAAAATAGGTGAAATAGAATTTTAGAGTTACTAATCTATATGAAAAAGTATATATTTATTTTTCCAAAATGAATCATATGAGTATATAGAATATTAATTTAATTATTTAGATATAGCTATTATTATATATTTCACTTCACTCTAAAAATTGTTTTAAACTCCACAAAATGGATAGATCCAGTTATATAAATGAAATAAAAGGTCATTATTCCAAACTGACCCCACATATATCAAATACTATATTCGTAGAAATTATAAATCTGATAAATGATATAATTTCATTTAGATTATAATTTATCTTCCATCCCAATGGATAACAACTTAGGGAATTTTATTACATTTTTTACTCTTCTATTATGGTGATTTACAGAGAATAATGGTATGGAAAAGGTGGATAGTGTAGTTTTAAAATTTAAAGAACACATAATATATGAATATAGTTGTGCATGTAAATGTAAATATATTTATTTATTTATTAAATATCATCATTTTGAATAATTTTCATTATAGTTTTCTAATATTTTATTAAAAATTAAAATATATATTTAAATGACATATTAAATTTAACATTGAAATATATTTAAAATTTTTGGGAGATTTTATGTACTCCTAGGAATAATTTTCAATGTAAAAATATTTTAAAAAGGATTACCAATTTGAAACCACCATAATAATAATGAAAAAGTAATTTCATATTAAAAAAATTTAGTACCACAAATATTTCAATATTCTGATTAGTATGGATTTCTCTCTTGTCACATAATTTGTTAAATTTCTATGGGTTTCTATATGTTATGAATAAAATAGTTGATTATATTTCCTAACTGTTATTATATTAATCTATCAATCCTTTTTTCACAAAAATATGATTTTATATAGAACCAAAAACATTATAATTTAAATGTGATGTTGCAATTGATTATGAATTTCACTCTTAATTGCAATTTGGTTTGTTTATAACATGTGGTTGAAAAGGACTGCATAAAACTTATTTAAATAAATTTAATCCATTATACCTAGACATAATATTATTTTTCTAATTTTAAATTTATATGTGATCATATAGAACATAAATTTTCACAGGTTTCATCACCTAAGATATTTATAACATTTAATACATGTTATAATAATGCCAAAAACATGTTTTTTCAGTTATATTCATAAAAAATATGAATTCTTTAATAAAAAACATTATTATGTGAAAATTAATTTATTCATAAATAATTTAGGAAACATCTCTGTAGTTTCACATATCCAAAATGATAAGTTCTATAAGAAATTTATATTTATTTACTTAAAAAAATTACATATTAAATAATATATAATTATTCATTTCATAGTAAATCATGAGTGATGAAAATATTGTAAAGTTATTATATAACATATCATTTTGTGAGTAAATTATTATTATCTAGGAAATACACAATAAACCGTTTTCCCATAATGACTAAAATGATTGTTTTACAGAAGTAATAATTTCTTTTTCCTAAATATAGTTGTTAATTGTTCCCATTTGATTTGATATTTGATAATATTCATGGAATAATATAATAATAATCATTTCAACTAGAAATTTCACATCAAAACTCTGAGATAAAGGCACATTACATAATCTGAAATCCCAATAAAAAAAATGAAATTATAGAAACATAAAATTTTCGTATTCCCTTTATTCCCAATCAAATTATCAACTCACTAGCCTAAATATTATTCACATATTCTCTGTAGATATAAATACACATTTATTTGTTTTGGGAACTAATACATAGTATCAATTCTACCATTCACCATCCTGAGATGTAACTAAATTATATTATAGAAATGTATCAAAAGTCTTTTACCCCAATAACATATTTCTATATAGTATTACCATTCAAAACCATCATGAAATTGATCATCATCTTCTAAACACTATCATTCATTCTATTTAAACCATTAATTAATTTCTCCCAATTATTTATATCTTCTATATATCTCAATCAACTCAAAATTTAACTTGTTTTTTATAGTATGTTATGGAGGGAAACAGTAGAGTATTATCATATTATACCTTGTTGATATACACTAGACTAATGGTGGTATTTCTAATATCTACTCGCAATTATGAATGATTTCCAATATATTTCATGAAGATGGGGTTCATCCATTTTGGATAATATTGTTTGAATCTCAATTCATCATTTCATTTTAGGAAATATATCATATTTAGTGTGATGGTTAGTAGTGTCTATATAAAAAAAATAAAAAAATATATATATATAATTACATTATTCTCAATAATTGAAAATCTAATGTTACATTTCAATTTAAAATAATGAATTTGGATTAATATAATATTAAAATCAACATGTGTAGACAACATTTTATTAAAAAAAATTAAAAAATGAAGCACATGGATAAATTTCATAACATGCTAATATTTTATGATTTTCTCAAAAAACGTTTTGATATTCCACGTGGTGATTAAAAATAATTTTAATTTGAAGTAATTGTAGTAGTATAGTACGGGGTATTTTTATCCTTTGTTTTTTCATACTGAATATTCTAAAACATGTAGATGAAAATAATAATGTTTTCAAATATGACGAAAAGGGTGTGTACTATTATATTAATATTTATATAATTTTTATCATGCATAGGTAGAAAGTGTTTTTATGAATATTTTTTCATAGATTTAATGGAGATGTCGAGAAATATATTTTATGGAAATATATTAATGTATAATCACTGACATAGTATTCTTAGTAATATATAAATTCCCCTCACCACTTTGTAATTAATGAATTGAGTTATGGAATTATATTATATTAAATATTAAAAATATATTTATTTATCATTCATTTATACAATAGATGCATGAAAATTTTGTGAAATCTATACTGATCCCTAGTGGATGTATTATTGTGTGTAAAATATATATTTATTGTACTGTGTGTGGATTCTGGAATCTGTGAAATTTAAAAAAAAATCTGGATAGAGAAAGAGAATCAAAGTCCAAACATACATTATATCTAATATTGAAACAAACATACTTCATAAGTTGATGTTTGGAGATATTGAGAATGTTTTGGATTATATTCCCAGAAAGTGATACTATCTTAACCTATACCAATATACTTTACTTTATGGATTAATGAATATTCACACAAAATTATCTTATATAATAAAATGCTAAAATACATAGAATAAAAAAATGTATATTAATATTTATTTCTATTATTGACTCAATTACCCTACAGTAGTGATAAAATACATTACTAAAATATGTAGAAGTTAAAAATTATAAGTCATATTTAAACATATAATTCAATTATAGGGTAGAGTGAATATTTGTAGACGTTTGAAAATTATTAATTTGAATCAACACAATGTAGTGTGTCATATATGGAATCTATAGTATCATTTATTTTTAATACGGGCTTCATAGTGTTAAAAATTTTAAAGAAGCCTAGATTTTTCCAAGATTGTACACATGTACCCTGTTTGAAATCATGACACAATATTTGGTTTCACTTGTCTCCTTTAAATCCCTATTGAATCTATAATATCTTTTAGTTTTCACATTATCATAACAAATAATGAATTAAAATATGAAAGTAATGTGATGTAGAGAATAAATTATTATTATGGTTCCAGTTGATGTGATCGACTATGTTCATGTATTAATGAGTGTTTGGTCAATCCATTGTCATTATATCAATATTTTCTATGATTTTTAGGTTCTATTTTCAATGAACATGAAATTTGTATAAGTACTAATAATTTTAATTTATTATAGATATTCCAAATGACTTGGGAGGTTTATGATTTATATCTTGTAGTATATAATAGGAAATTACCATCCTCATCAACCCATAGAATTTAATTATATCAATTGTACATAAATGTTTGATGGTGTTGCGTTTTTATCTTGGTTTTATTAATTTATTTTTTTCACGACCCCATGCAACAAAATGTACCCCTACAGGGACAGAAAGGAGAGTAGAATGATAATAAATCACGAGACACACCTCCAGTAGGCCTTGGGTTGGTGACTATTGTAATGCCCCGACCTCAGAAGCCATGTACCGGTGCATTATTTTAATACATTGGAAAGATTAAAAAGAATCATGTCCTGAAGGACCAATAAGTTTAACAGTCATGGAAAATAGATTACATACATGAACATTACATGACTATTTGTTACCTATAATAAAACATAGATAATCATTGGAGAATTCCATTATAATTCTAGCTTAAACCAGTATATAAATAAAAGTAAACTTCCTACAATCCTAGGAAAATAAAACATATGAAAGGGGTGAGAATATATTACCAATAAGTGTAAACAATTTAGCAGAAGCTATAAACATTTAATGAAAGATGTGTAATAAAAACAACATCCTTTTAAACCATAATCATGAACATAATATGGAATAAATAAATCAAACATTACCACATAAACATTCACATTGATATTCTACTAGTCGAATAATCACATGAAATAACTAATTTCATAATGATAGAATGCCTAATATCGGAAATCATTACCACATAGTCAGGGCCTCATCCCAAAACTACAAATATGACTTTTGAAGGTCTCATTCCAAGACACTAGTCTGCCTCATGACACCTAACGATGCATCGAGGGGCTATAGAGGGACCCCCATATTTCTTAATCCAATTAATTACTCATATGAAAATGTAGAAATAAAACATAAACATTGGTATTTAAACAATCCTATGAAATATCAATACATCATCTGTAAACCATGAATGGTATAAAAATAACACATCCACAGTAAAACATATCATTACTCATTCAATAAAATATGGAAGATTTTGTTATAATAAATCAACCTCAATCAAGAATAATATCCACTAAAGGATGTTGATATAGTTGAAAATGTTCAGTTAAATTCTTTTAGTGAAATACACTTTTTCATGAAATCATTTATAATACACACAATTTATAAACAAATAAAATTAAAAGATATTTTTTTAATCAAAGTGTCTCATACCACATTAAATCTTTTTAATGTAATTATCATTTTAAAACATTAATGTATATATAAATAACCTTATCATTTAGATTTAAATCATAGTTAAATAGTTTAACTTTTTACATGTCTTCTTGTATTATTATAATAAATGGTTAATAAACCAATAATAAATATCCAATAGAACACCAGAAGGTTCATTATTGAGATATATATCATTATATATGTATTTTGGCTGATCAATTGGTTTTTAGAACTCTTATATAATTTAATAATATAGTATTTTTTATAAAATTCATTTATTCAAATTTCGACAATATTTAGTATTTTTTATAGAAAATCATAACAACATGATTTCATCCAAAAAAATCACTGAATCAACCCTAACATGTAATATTAACCTATATTATTTTTGGAATTCATCATAAGTCTCAATTAACATTTAATTGAACGTTTATAATATCGATTATCTTAATCATGCATTAATATGGTAATTACTTTATCATCAATGTTTCATAAATAAATTTAATTATTTAATGATAAAAAATTATATAATAATTCCATGATTTAGAAAATAAATAGATTTGAAAGAAATATTTATATTCAAATGTATCCTATGTATATATTTATATTAAAAAAATTTTATTTATTAAAATTTGAATTTACCTCCTTTAAATCTTATTTAAATAAAATAATAATAAATGTCATAATATTTTAAAAATGGATAAAAAAGGGTCATATTTTATTACTATGGTTGATTTTTTTCTAAATACACTTATCCAATAGAATTTGGACATGTGTTAGGGTAATTATAATACCATTTTTACCTTAAAATACCCTATTTACTTTTAAGTGAGGTAAATAAAATTCAAAAGTTACTACTCACCGAAAAATATTTTCACCATATTATACAACATTTTAATTACTGTTGTTAACCATTTATCTCTAATTTTTGAAATTCAATTCACAGAAGTCGTAAAATTACTTTTTATGAAAATGTGCTAAGACGGTGGGTAAAAGACATTAAAAAAATTAATAAAATTTTATACATCATATATTATTATAAAATGACTCCAATGAAATAAATTGTACTACTATATGTATTATGTATCCATTTTTACATTAAAATAATTTTCTCATGAAGAATAATTATTTATATTAAAGTCGGTTTTAAACAACTTCATAGTGTTTTTCACTATTCATTTGAAATTGAATGTTTTCAGAAATATACCAAAAATTCACTCGAAGATAATTTTGAAAATTAGAATTCATGAATTATTTATATTTTAATAAATTAAAATCATATAATTGGAATTAATAGATTTAATATTAATTTCCCATATTCTAAACCAATAAGAGGGGTTTTGAAAAGTAAAAACTATAAAAATATTGACATGTGTTTATGTCCAATTTAAATGTAAAATTTCTTATAAAGACCTAAATTATATTAAATGATAAAAATATAATATATTATACATTAAAACCACTATAATTCATAATTTAAAAGAATAAATTATTTTCATTAAAAAGGTTGTTTTCAATTAAAATTTAGTATTTTTCATTATTCATCAAAATATAAAAGTTATCTGAAAAGAACCAAAAATTCATCCAAACTAATTTTGTTTCTCTCTTCTAAAGAAAAATTGTATTTCTTTAAATAGATTAAATATAAGTGTAAAATATTGGATTATAAAGTGTTCTCCATTAAAAAGCAGTAAAATTGCATTTTTTGAAAAATAATTCCATTACCGATACAATTGAAATTGTTATTATATTATGTCAAAAAAACACATTATATGGATGTTAAAATTATATGGAATATATAAAAATCCAAATTTTGTTATTACTATTCATCACCGCTTCTAAAAGGCTATTTTGATAAGTCCTGGGGCACTCAGACACGGTGTTTTTTCTATGAGAAACTATTGAATTACATTAAAGAGATAACGTACTCTGAAATCCAAAGGTGTTACATTTTCCCCTCCTTTATTAAATTTTTTCCTTGAAATATTAAATTGATCTTCGGAAATAAAAGGTTAAAATATTAATTACATTTGTTGAAAACCCACATCAGAAATAGTGTTAAATAAAATATTTTCCTAATAAGTGGGAAATGGAAATGAATATGACACCACAATATTCTGATATGAAATAGGAGAACATTGGTTGAAATTAGAGACACATAATGTTTGGAAAATATGTAAATATTTATAGTAAGTTTTTGAGACCATTAATCACAAACAAGTGAAATAGAAATTGAATATTGAGGACCTCAAAGCCATAAATATATAATGATTTAAATACATATTGTTCAACAAAAAATAAGGTATTATGAAAACACATTTTTGGTTTTAATATCCCTTCCCTAAAGTTTAATAACTAATATCTTCACAGAATAAGTGAAATGTTACATAACAAGTAGAGTTCTATCATTAAACAAACCTCTACCAGATACTAATCTTTCACTCCAAAAGATATTATAATTCAAAAATATTCTATTTATCCTATTCTTATAGGGTGTCAAAAAAATATTAATTTATAATTAATCTATTATATCCTTTAAAAAACTACATTATACAAACCCGGACGTCACATAGGCTAGTGTTAAGTGATTCACCCTTGTCGCCCATCAGTTGCCGGATCGAGTCTTGCAGCCTTGCAAGACGCGACGGGTTGTTGCCCGACCACCAGGTTGTCTTTTTTTTAATACTCCAAAAAAATATTAATAAATTCATTAACGTTAACAATAGTATCCAATGTCAAGCATAATCCATTCCAACCATTAGACTTATCAACAACACTTCTATCTGAACTCACAGTCCAAAATATATAAGGAATGTCACATAATATACATGTGAATACCTTCATTGTGTATTACCATAAAATGTGGTAATAAAATGAATTATAAGAAATCCATATTTTAATAGGTATGTACTTCCTTATTAATTCTATAATACATATAATACTAGATATACTCCTTAAATAAAAAAAAGATTTAATCTCCAACAATGATAGAATAAAAAAACATTAATTATTTCCAAAGCAGTCAATAATATCCAATATAATTTATCCAAATCAATCATCTCTTATTCCAAAATCAATACCTTACTATGAGGACCATATTAATGTTTATCATTTCATTAACCATATATTTCCAAAATAATTAACTTGTTATTGAATAACTTTTCATGGTACAACACAATCTCAAATCCTTAATGAAATAGTAATGCAGTACAATCTATATATACTTTATAATTATTATATACATTACATCGTCAGTAAAACACTCCACTGATATAATTCCATAATAACAACATAAGAACAATAGTTTTTTCCCTTTATCTGTGGTAGTACCATTACATTATTCTTAACCAATTTTATCCATTGGGGTATACAATGATCATTGGAACATTGATTTTCATAGTGTCCCAACTCCTTAAATATGATTCCTCGTACATTTGAAACCTTTTTATTAACATTTCTATCATGATGTCTGTGTCATTTTTCTATACGCTTATATCAAACTAACAATCCCATCTTGCACTTCCCAGGGTAATTTTTCTAGAGTTATCACATAAGGGAAAATCCTTCTTTCCTCTTTTCACTTTATCCAACGTTTTATCTACCATCGTCTTGTTCTCTGGCCTCCTATAAAAACCATACATCTCAACAAATTCCATAGATATCTGATTAACACATTATACTATTTCATCATATGATGATAATACGTGAGACACTATATCCATTCAAATGATGGATTAAGAACATGAATGATATGATCCATCTCACTATTTGGATTATGTGTATTATTATAGTTCTCATTCATTATGTTGGGAACCATTTCAAAACAGTGGCATATATAAGTTATTTTATGAATAAAAATGAATGATTTTAATCACTTAGAATACATAATGAAAAATAAAACATTTTTTAATATAATCCATAATCCTATAAATGTTTTCATTGATGATGTATTTACACATAAATCCTTCATAATTCTTTGTAAAGAAAATTTGAATTAACCTATGAATATCCCCCAAGAGTTTTATAACCTATAGTGAGTAAGGGCCCATTGTCAGGACCATGGTACCCCGAATCAAGCCCAAAACTCCTTATTAGAGTTTTCACTCATAGGTACATCTCTTTCAGATCTACCTCTACCAGCTCGTATCCATAAAATGATGTATTTCTTGGAAAATATAGAGAATCATTACATTACCATAATTTTAGGACATTCTTCTATAGTTATCCTAAATATTTATCTTATTGAAATATTCTCAAATAAGAGTTTCTCTAAATCTAGTTTCCAAGGTTATTATTAAAAATTCTCATATACAAACATCAATGCCCCGACCCTAGAAGCCCAATGCTGGTGAATTATTTTAAATCATTTTCTTGATTACAAGGAATCATTTGTTAGAGGTCCGATTGGTTTTGAATAATTGGAAAATAGAAAACATGCATGAAATTTACATTAAAATTTATAACATAAAAAACAACATAGATAATCCTTTTAGATTTCCATTATACTTCTAGCTTAAACCTACATATATATAAAATTATAATTCTTAGCATCTTGGGAAAATTAAACATGTGAAATGGGTGAACTCAGATGCTCAGTAAGAGTACATAATTTAGCAGAAGATATAATGTTCTAAAGAAATATGTGTAATAAAAAACCGCCTTTTTAAACCTAATATCGAAAATAATATGGAAACAATAAATCAATCATTACAATATAAAAATAAACATGGATATTCTACTAGTCAAATAATCCCATGTAGTAATTAATTTCATAATGATGGAATGCCTAATATCGGACATCATTACCACATAGTCATGTAGTCATTCCAAGACTACAAATAAGATTTTTTAAAGGCCTTGTGCAAAGAAACTAGTTTGTCTCATGATTCCAACCAATACATCGAGGGGATATAGCAAGCCCCTCCCTCACTTACTAATTCCATTGCATTCATCATATGAAAATGTTGAAACATAACATAACCAATAATATTAAAAATATCGTACAAAATGTAAATAATTTTTCCATAAACCATGAATGGTATAAAAATATCATATCCATAGTAAAACATATCATAAAAAATTCAACACAATATGAAAGATTGTTTTACAATAAATCAACCACAGTCAATAATAATATCCAGTAAAGGATATTGATATAGTTGAAAATGATTTGTAAAACACATTGAGTGAAATAACACTTTTTCATGAAATAATTTAAAAGTCACACATTTTATAAAGAAAGATATATAAAATTTATTTTTGAATCAATGTATCTCATACCACATTGAATCTTAATAATGGAATTAAAATTTTAAAATATTTATGTAAATATAAATAAATCCTTAATACAATTTTGAAAACATGGACACTAATGTAAAATATTTAGAAGAATTAATATTTAAAATAGTTAAAATTATGTTTTAGTTAAATAATACCTTAAAATTAATGATTTTGAAAACTCATTTATGATACATGGACATGAATAATAAATATGTCTATAAAAAACATACACATAAACAATCTCAGATAATAATTATATTGAGTAATTAACCCTTACCTTATACTTTCCTTTAGGTGAGGGTACATTTAACATTCTATATAATGACCATAGTATGTTATTAAATTATACCAGAACCATATTAATATTTATTATATCATACATTGTTCGTTTATGAATTTATAATACCCATTTAATAATAATTTCCATGTCAAATTAAAATTTATGGTAATAATCGCTTTCTTTATCATATGTGTTTTAACTTGTTATTCTTGATCGTATCACTAAGATCATAATATTAATACATCAAAAATATTAAAAATCATTTATATATCATATATATTAAGAATATAAATATTTATAATCGATTGTTATATGAAATGGAAAACACCATTTATGGAGATATTAGGTCGTACTTACGCATAAACGTCGTTTCCGATTTTATGTCATATTGAAGGGAAGTAAGTGAATGATATTTATGTAAATACCAATATATATATATATATATTAAGTAGAATTATTATTTCATATATTAAATACATATTAATAATATACATTTTTCTAATCATCGTTGAATTGTAAACGTGGAAATGAATCTCCTCGTGTCGTGGAGACAGTTAGTCGTACGTACGCACACGCAACGATATAATTATATTAAGGGATAAATATTATATAACTAGATAGAATATTATAAAATAATAATCATTAGAATATTATATTTTTTATTTACATAAATGATACTCATTATTATACTCATCTAAATAATGAAGTGTTTAATATAAAACAACACCACAATCTGGGGACAGTATGCAGTGCGTACGCACATATGGTGGATTTGTTATTCATATGATGGATTGAATAATAAATATGGTTGTACTATATTTATAATTTCATCAATGTATGTAGAAGATATTGGAGTTGTTATTTTGGAATGGAAACGAAAAAGGAAGAGACTGTGGAAGAAGAATAGAACTTTGAAAGGGGTGATGAAATTGTTACCTTTTTTCACGTGCTTACTTTTGATTTGATCAATAGGGCTCTATAGGATGGCTTTCTATTCAAATTTAGTCCTCTAAGATGTCCTTACGGTAGTTGGGAGAATATTTGAGTAATTTTTGGCTGTTACAAATTGTATTGTATGTGTGAAATTAAGAGAATTGGAAATTCCCTTTTATATGATAGGTGAGGGTCAAATTATGAAAAGCTTAAATATTATATTATTATAAAATCATTTTCAGATTTTAATGGCTCAAAATGTAATTATATAAAGTATAATGTGGGTATGGGTCTAAATCCTTTCAATCAAATTGGTTTTAGACAAGTTTAGGTCACCATATTAACCTTATCTTCTATATTTAACTATTTGTTGAATATTTTAAATTTTAACATTTCTTCTTGATTTTTTATAGTTAATGTTTAATAAAATTGCATTAAAAATCAATGGTAACCCTATGTAGTTCATTATTGACATATCAATCATTATATAAGTATTTTTGATGACATAAAATTTTTACAAACATTATATCATTTAATAATATAGTATTTGTTTTAAAAATCCATTTAGGTCAATTTTGACAACATATAGTATTTTTATTTTGAAGAAGGAAATAAAAATTGAATTTCATAGATAAAAATCATTAAATCAACCCAAACATGTCATATTAACCTATAAAATTAGTGGAATTCATCCAATGTCTCAATTTACTTTTATTTTATAATGAATAAAATCATTTATTTTAATCTTGCATGAATATAGTCATTGCAACATCATCATTGTGTTAGAAATAAATTAATTTTTTAAATTATGAAAATGATCAATATAATTTAATTATATAGGAATCCTTTTTATAATTCTACATAATATTTAAATTCAAAATTATCTGATGTATGAACTTATATTCAAAATTTTGTAGATATTTAAAATTGAATTTAAAACCATAAACTCATCCTTAAATAAAATAATAATAAATGTCTTAATCCATTACATCTGGATAAAAAAGGATCATATATTTTTCTGAAATTTTTTTTGGTCAAATACACTTATCCAAAATAATCAGGAAATGTTTTAGGTTATTTTTAATATCATTTTTACCTATAAATACCCTATTTACATTTAATTGTTGTAAATAAAATTGAAAAGTTACTATTCAACAAAAATTATTTTTATCATGTTGATCCCCATTTTACTTACTGATATCAACGGTGTCTCTCGGATTTACGATATTCAATTCACAGATGTAGTAAAATTATTTTTAATAAAAATGTGCTTAGTAGGTAGGTAAAAGGCGTTAAAAAATTCAATAAAAGTTTATACATCTAATCTTATTATAATATCACTACATTTAATGACATTTAACTGATATAGGTATTTCAATTCTTTTTTTTCTTTAAAGTAAATTTAAAAAGTATAATTATTATTTTAATAAATGTCAGTTTTAAACAATAACGCAGAGTTTGTCACTATTCATCAAAAATTAGTTATTTTCAAAAAAATACCAAAATTTCAACCAAAGCTAATTTTGATAATCCGAATTGAAAAATGAAGTCTATTTTACAAAATTCAAAATATAGAAGCTACATTAATTATATTAAAATTAATTGATGTTGTAAAAAAAGCGGGTTTTTAAAAATACTAAATTATCAAATGATTAACATATGTTTATGTCCAATATAAATGTGAAATTACTTATAATGGCCTTATTTTATTAAATTATAAAAATTAAATCTACTTATAAATTAAAAACTCTCAAATGCATAATTTAGCATAATAAATTATTTTGATTAAAAAATATGATTTCAGTTTAAATTTAGTATTTTTCACTATTACTCAAAATATGAAAGCTATCTGAAATGTCCCAAAAATTTATCCAAACTAAACATTTATATACTATGTCTAACGAAGACATTTTTTATGTCAAATCTAATATATAAAAGTGTAAAATATTGGATTTAAAAAGGATAACTATTAAAAGGCGTTAAAATTACATTTTCTGAAAAATAATTTCTTTATCTTAATATTTTAATTTTTTCTTATATTATGTCTAAGAAACACAGAATATGGATTTTAAAATTATTGGGAATATATAAAATTCAAAAAACCGTTAAAAATATTCATAACCGCTTTTTAACGACTAGTTTGTTATGTCGTGGTGCGCTCGATCTCGGTGATGTGTGAGGCTCAAAATATTGAATTACAATAAAGAGATAACATACTATGATATTTTGGGGTGTTAAATTCTACCGTCCATAAATAAAATTTGTCCTCCCAATTAGAAATTTTTCATCGAAAATAAATGTTTAAAAATAGATTAATCTTTGTAGAAAACCTCATCGGAAATAGGTTTAATAAAATATAGTCTTAATACAAGGAAAATGGAATTGAAAATGTCATGACCATATTATGATCATGAATAGTGTAACATTGGAGGAAATTTGAGACACATAATTGGTTAGAAAACGTAGATATTTATAGGGAGTGATTGAGGTCATTAATCACAAACATGTGAACAATATATGGAATATTGAAGGTCTCAAAGCCATAAATCGTTGATGATTTAAATACCATCGATTCAAAAAAAAATAATGTATTATTTTAACACATTTCTTATTTTAATATCCCTTCCTTAAAGTTTAATAATTATTTTCTACATCGAATAATATATAAAATACTTGTCAAGTAGAGTTCCACCATTTCACTAACTTCTAACACAAACTCATCTTTCACACAAAAATATAATAGAATTAAAAAACATTATATTAATACTAATCATATAAGGTTTCAAAAAAATACTTTATAAATAATCTATCATATCTTTTAAGAAATATACATTATACTAACCAAGAAATTACACAGGCAAGCATTAGGTGATTCACCCATGTTGTCCGTCGGTTGCGGGGTCAAGTCTTGTGGCCTTTCAGGATGCGACAGGTTGTTTCATGACCTTTGGGAGGTACTTTTTATAAAAATAAAAAAAATAATCATAAGAAATTCCTTAACCATAAATATAATATCCAATGTCTGACTTAATCCATTCTAACCTTTAGACTTATCCAAAATACTTTTTTCTGAACTCATAGTACAAAATTTAGAAGAAATATCAAAGAATATTTTAGTGAATACCTTCATCATGTATCCTTTTATAATTTGGAATATAAATTAATTACAATAAAACCATATTTTAAAAGGTATGTACTTCCTTATTCATTCTATAATACATAGAATAATGGATAATCACTCTAAATCCAAAAAAATTAAATCTCCAATAATGATGGTATAAAAAACCTCAATTAGTTACATGGTATTAAATAATATGCAATAAAATTTATCGAATTCAATAATCTATTCTTCCAAAAAAATACCTCAATATCAAGACTAAATTATGATTATCGTTCCTTCATCCAAGTATTTTTCAAATTAGTTTAACTAGTTTTTGAATAACTTTTATTTTTTACCATAGAATATCACATATTTAATAAATCATTATAGCTGTACAATCCATATATACTCCATAATTCATATAACCAATAAATCAATGATAAAACACTCAAATGACATAATTATTTAATAACATCTTACGAAAACTAGCTATTCATCTTCATATGTGATAGAATCATAACATTATTTTTATACAATAGACTCATTTGGGGTATCCTCTGATGACTGGGAGATTGATTTGTGTAGTGTCCAAAATTGTTGATGATATAGAATTGTACATATGAAAAAAATTTCATACCCTTTCAATCACATACATGGTTTTCTATTTCTCTACACTTATAACAAACTCCCATTCCATTCACACACTTCCTTGGGTGATTCTTTCCACAGTTATTACATATGAGAAAATTCTTCTTTCCCCTCTTCCCTTTATCTATATTTTTTACTACCGTCATCTTATTCACTAGCATCCCTTCAAATCCATATGAATAAAAGAATTCATTATGTCGATCGTAGTGGATTCTCAAGATGGTGGGGGTGAATTGAGTTCCAACTTAAAAGTTCTGTTAAAAACAATATAATAAAGATCCTCTTGTTTGGAAATGTCCCAATTAATTATGGCAGTAGAGATATAACTGCTTAGTTGGTCAAAATGTTTCTCAAAGGGTGATTATTCCTCAGTTGAGTTTGTGTAGAACACATCATCATTTATTCTAACAAGTTTACTAAATTAAATAGAAAAACACACTAACCAGAACTAACTATCAAAGTCAATGCAAAACAATTTTCATTTTTAGCAATTATATGTAGTAGAAAATAGACAACACATAGAATAACAAAAAAATAGTTTGCAATAAAGTTAACCAAGAGGTTAAATATCAAGGCCAGACATAATACCCTCCATATAGTTGTCACCTACAACTAAGTAGATTATATAAATGATAAACATGATAAACATCTTGAATCGGGCTTTACAATAGTTTTCACAAACAGTCCTATGTTCACACCCTCTACAATAGTTCATCGTGGAAAAAACAAACAATGCAGACTACACACAGTATCTTACACATTTATATATAAGAAAAAAAATGTATGTGTTGTTTTATGAGGGAATTTCATGTATCTTCTTGTTCACGTACAGAATACAATGTGTGTAACGAACAAACACATAGTTCTCCAAAATGTAAAATAGATGAACACATTAGAGTTAATATTTCAAGATTGCATTTAGAGAGATTTATGTGTTTTCATTTCAACTGTTGACTCCTTGGGATGAAGAACTTTTAGTTGGAGTGTGTATCTGGATGTTTTCCTCAAAACAGAGTGTCACAACTATTGGTTCTATCTTCTAGGAATTGATAACTCTACAAGTTGTGTTAATCGATAGTTAATAAATCATATAGGGAACCTTTTAGATTGTTCTCCTAAAATGATCTTTTTGAGATTCTTGGGTTTATAGAGTATGAGTCGAGTAGTTCAACCTCGTTATCTTTTATCTAGCGAGTACACACTTTATCATGAATTCCTCTACACTCTCACACGGCTTTTCTCACACACGGTATCTTCCTCAGTCATCTATTTTATATTTGAGGGTTAACAATCAGAATAAGTAAACCACGCGTGATCCTCCACATACCTCAAAATTCTCCCAGATATGGTTTCTTGATATGTCAACAATCAAAATTAATTAATTTCAAACACATGAAATTTACCATATATGATCGTTATAATAATATTAAAATTTGACAAAGACTGGTAGGTTAAACATCTGTATACTTTTAATAGTGGCCTTTACAATGGGTGGATTCAACAGTAGTGTTCATTGGTAGCCTTCATTAGTAGACATAAGTGGTGACCATTCTCATTGGTAGCATTCAGTTGTAACCTTGCATCAGGGACCATTGCATCGGTGACCATTTCAACGGTGACCTTTGCATCAGTGACCTTTTCATTAGTGAAATTTGCATCTATGACCATTGCATCATTGAACTCTGCATCTGTGACATTTTCATTGGTGAAATTTGAATCGGTGACCTTTGTATTAGTTACCTTTTAATGGGTTACCTTTGCATTAGTGACCATTGCATCGGTATCCTTTGCATTGATAAATTTTATATTGTATGCTTAACCCCTTGAATGGTGAGATTAAAGATAAATAAGTATCATTGGAACATGATTATCAAATTAATGAAATTTTATTATTCTATAGTTTAATCATGATTATCACATAAAAAAATCCTTATTTTGGAATATCAAAACTGGTGAGTCTAAATTCTCCCTATTTTTGATAATCAAAAATAATGTTAGTATTTTCGGAATCAGGGTTAAGCACATTCGATAATATCATTATAGATGGGTATAATTAAGAAAATCATGTTTATGGTAGAAAAATCAAATAGTGTATATATGAAAAAATTATAGGTAACTTAAAAACATCTCCCCCTTTGGGTATCATAAAACTGGTCCCCAAAATAGATAATATATACACAAAAACATTCTGGAAACTTTAAACTTTTCCCCCCTTATGATTAAAAAAAACTATAAAATAAAAATTGACAAAAGTGGAGTTTATAAATAATGACGAAATAATAAAAGATACAAAAAAGTTTACCATAGATACCTATTAACTAATACATCCAACTTTAAATCCACTTCAGTAATGAACATGGGTGCTTTGTCTTTTGAAGTTGAGGAGTCAAGTTCTGAAGATGGAGGGGTAGGCCTAGGTATGGCTGTCAATAGGTTTCGGGGAGCTACTACAGAGGCTTCAGCAGACCTATAATGAGTAGTTCATTAAGGGATCATTGGGGTCTAGCATCTGATGGAGTATGCAATAGTCATCATTGGTGTAATACTGGAAGATGTGGAAGTAGCTGAGGAAGATGGTATGGTAAAAGGAACAATGATGGGAGTGAATTACACATGGTGAAAGGTTAAAATAAGATTTATGAGATCTATAATAATACATCCTACCAATTCCATGGCTGATATAATGTCATCCTTATTCTCCATAAATCTCTCCAAGGTTGGAGTTAGCGGTCTCAGCCCACTAACATGATCCTTAAATTCCTTGATCACAAGTGTGATCCTCATGTTATCCAACACTAGCATAATGTGACCATCCATATGATGCTTATTGTACACTTTATTGTAATAGAAATAAACATTTTATTTGATGGACTTCTGATCATGAGAAAATTAAATTATGTAATCTCCCAAAAAATTATGAATTTCCTAGGTAGTGGATATAAATTGAGTCATAGACTGAGGGTATATGGTTCTAGAAACATATAATTTCTCTAGTTCTTCTTTGTATGCTAACCTTAATGCTTCTAGATTATCATGAAGGGAGGACGAAGATAAAGCATATGCACATAGAGGTTCAATAGTGAATTCCATTGTATCCTAAACGATTTTGTTAGCCCACTGATCACACATTTTACATCATCATTTATGCAACTCACATGTGTCTTCATAGGTTTCATAATGTCCTCAAACACAGTGACCATCGACTGAACCACACTCACAACATATCTATGATCTCTGTCCACTTTCAACTATGAATAAATATATGAATATAATCTAGAAATTGTATGATTCATAGATTCCATAGATTCTGCAAATGGTTCTGATCTAATTCTGACAATCATTCACTTCATGTAGAGGATTTTAGTGAGAGGTAGAAATAACTCTCTCTAAGGTAGATACAACAACTTCATTATTTAGGGACATATTTCTCTATATCACAATATATTTATCATCACAATGCCTTTTCAAATATGAATTCAATGAATCTGAATCATTCTTATTAATATAGTCTTGAGAAAAAAGTACAAGTGCATGAACAATAGTAGTCACTATAACTAAAATAATTGGAGGACATCCAATAGGCTGGTCATCATTAGAATCTCGATAATCTATTCCCAAAACCATAAATCCACGGTCTACTGAATAATCTTCTATTCCATGAGCAACAACAACTGAACATGTAGAAACAAGTTCCTCCAACTCAATTGAAGAAATCTATTGAACAACTACATCCATATGAGCTATACCTCTTTGATCAACAACATAAATATTAGTGTCCATTGCCACTTCCTCTACAGAATCTTCAACTACTACCATTTAAATTCCAGGTTCAATAGAATCAAAAACCACTTCATTCACATTTTCATCCATTTTTTGTATATCCTATCAGAGTATTGAGAATTAGACATTATTCTACAGTTTCTCGAGTAGTTGTATAAACGTCATTATGACTAGATTTAGTGTCATCATCCTTCTTTTAGGTCTCTATAATTTCACTTAAGATATTTTGATCACAATCTTCTTCACTAGTTTCCACATAATCATTGTCTCGTAAAATATTCTCTCTTCTAGGTAGTGTTTTTGGTGGTATGGGCTCTCCAAAAGATAAAATATTGGTGTGAGGATGGTCAGGATCACTCATGTGATCTATAGAAGATTCTTCTCTGAATTGCATAACAATAACCTCTTCATCATTATCTGAGTAAGTAGGCTCCACAAAATTTGTTGTCAAAAAAGGTCATTTCTTATCCTTAGGCCTAGTAGGATGTGTAACTTTATTGAATTACTCATAATTCATAGCCTTGTCATTTACCCATCATCTTTTACAATGGTTCAAGATTATCTTAATAGAAATAAAAATTAATTTGGTGATGCAAAAATTTTCTATGAAAACAACTTTTTCTTAATTTTTTCTACTAACTCTTTTTTCATTAAACATTAAGGATATCAATATGGAATAAAATAAGGAATTTGACTTGGAGCTGGGCTTTGTCATATCCTCTAATTGAATCATTAGAAATCTACTCAAATTTAACATATGTCCCTGTTTCAATAAATATAAAAGGAATACATCATGAACCATCAAGGTAGAAAAGTCTCCTCTCAAAGAACTCATGACAAGATGAACAAACCTAAATAGAAATATGAATTCTCCTTCCATTTCAGTAGAAATTAATTTCCTAGGGATCCCTTTCCCTAGCAACTCACCTAAGGCTTTTTCAGAGAAGATAAAATCAATAATGGGTGGCACCACCCCTGAGTAGTAATCAAAAATCACATAATGTGGTATTACAAAAAAACTCAACCCATTCAACAGGGAAAAACTAGTACATACTCCATTTACCATTGAATACATTAAATCATCATCCTCAAACTGCTAGAATATCAAAAATTCATAAAATTCCTTAACTAACATCGAGTAGGAAGGTCCATTATTTTTGTAAAAGCATTCGACCCAGCCCAGAGGATCAAGTGACTTTAGCACCAAAGACATGCTCGTTATCAGCCATTCCGATCTCAGTTCCTTCTCAACAATGATTTCCCTCTTCTTCAAAAGAGGGTTCATTAACTTTTCACTACTTGTCTTCCACTATATGACTCATATAATGGTCTCTTAGGATTTGGCACGTATCCTTCATCACTAACCAATGGTCACTCTTACCTTTCCTTTTCAATCTACATAACTTTTATGGTTTTGTCATAAGGGGGGTTCTAAGGATAGGGAGAAAGTGGTTTGGGAGTGGTTTGATGTGGATCAAAATTTGATGTGTTCATTTTTTTTCATTTTGGGATTGAAAATTAAATCAAGGAAAAAAGATATTGTAATACTGGAATCCCTTCAGATTCTAGTAGAGAAACATCTATGTACTAGAAATGTCGATTATCTATAAGGTCACAAAAGTTAGGTTCCAATGGCGTGGTCTAATAGGTGAGGTCTAATGTTGAGGTTCCAACGGTGAGGTCAATGGTGAGGTTCTAATAGTGAGGTTTAACAGTGAGGATACAATGGTGTTGTTCTGACGGTGAGGTTCCAATGGTGAGGTTCCTAATGGTGACTTCCAAAAGTGAGGTTCCAAATTTTGAGGTCCAACAGTGAGGTCCAAAGGTCAGTTTCCTAAAAGTGAGGTCCAACTGTGAGGTCCAATGGTGAGGTTCCTAACGGTGAGGTTCAAACGGTGAGGTTCCAATGGTATGGATCCTAATGGTGAGGTTCCAACAGTGAGGTTCCTTACATAACACTTTATCAGATATAACTCGTGTTTGATGTAACTTAACCCCTATAAATTCAAAGTATTTGTGAATATATCGGCCAATTGGTGATTAGTGCAAATGAATTCAAGAGTGAAATCACATATTTGATAATTATCCCTCAGGAAGTGATATCTCACATCAATAGGAATTGTCCTAGTATCAGATACTAGATTTTTAGAGATTTTAATAGAACAATTATTATAACAGTTTATAGTGACTTGTTTGAATTGAAATCCAAAGTATATTAAAGTGTGTTTTATCCACATAACATTTGCACAAAAACTACCTATAGCTATATTTTCAACTACATTATTAGATAATTTAATTGAATTATGTTTCTTACTAGACAATGATACTAGTGAATTTCCCAAAAAAAAATTCCAATGTTTCTCTTTATATCTAACCTGCAACTAGAAAAGCTAGCATCTGAATATCATATTAAGTCATATGATTGTACTATTGGATAAAATAGTCCTAGGTTTGTAGTACATTTGAGATATTTAAAAATCATTTTTATAACAGTTAAATGAGACTCTTTGGGATTGTCTAGGAAATGACCACAGATTCATAAAATAAACATAATATCAGGTCTTATAGCCGTAAGATATAGTAGAATTGCAATTATACCTCTGTAATTGGTTTGACCCACTGGTTTACTAGTTTCATCAGCATCCAAATTACAGGTGGTACTAATAGGTGTATCTCTACATTTATTACTGTTTAAACCAAAAACATTCAAGATATATTTATAATATTTACTTTGATTTAAAATAATACCATTTTTTTTAAAAAAATTAGAAATCCACGGAAAAATTGAAGTTTCCCCATTAGACTCATTTCAAATTCATCTTGCATCATTTTTGAAACACCAGTACAGAAATAATTTTTCGAGGATCCAAAAATAATGTCATTTACATAAATTTTTACAATTAAAACATATTAAAAATCATGTTAATAAAAATAGTAGGATCTTATATTTCTTTTGTAAAACCCTTTGAAATAATAAAGGAACTAAGTATGTGATACCATGCTCTGAGAGCTTGTTTTAGACCATATAGAGCTTTAGAATATTTAAAAAGATGATTTGGAACATGGGGATTTGTAAAATAGGGGGTTGAACCAAAAATAATCATATACTATATAACCATTTTAGAAAAACTTTTTACATCCATTTGATAACGATTGAAATTATAATGAGCTCTAAAGGAATGTAGTATCCTAATAGAGTCTAGTCTAGCTACTAGTGAGATGGTATCCTTGTAGACAATTCCTTTTTCTTGACTATACCCTTATGCAACTAGTCTAACCTTGTTTCTAAAAACGTTTCCAGATTCATCAACTTTATTTATGAAGACCCATTTAGTGCCTATGGTGAATGTGTCTTTAAGTCATTCTACTAATTCCCAAACTTTGTTTCTTTCAAACCAATTTAATTATTCCTTCATAGATATCAACCAAAATTAATCATTGATGGCATAATCAATATTTTTAGGCCCATGCCAGGAATTAAAATCTTTATGTTCAACCTAGTTTCTCAGAGAATCATTAGTTTGTGTTCCTCTATTTAGATCACCTACTACAACATCTAAATGATTATTCCTAAGAGTTATAATACCTCTAGATAGAGTTCATATTTACTCTTCATGGTTGTCTATAGGATCAGATTTACCATACACAGATTCTATATAATTTCAAGAACTAGTTTTTTTTCTATGAGTTCACTATCTTTATCATTAAGTTCAAGAATTGGCATATCTTCCTCATGATTTTAAATAGAGGATTTGGGTTCATGTGGACTTGTCTCATGAAATTTGACATGAACTAATTCTTCACACATTTTTTCTCATATTTAATACTCTATAAGATTTACTAGAGATTGAGTAACGTTTTAAAATTCATTCATCACTCTTAGAATCAAATTTGTCAAAATTATCCTTAGTGTTAAGTATAATGACTTTGCAACCAAAAACTCTAAGGTAATTATCATTATGATTCCTATTATTTTATAGCTCATAAGGCTTCATCCTATGAATAGGTTTAATTAAGACTCTATTGATATTGTTATAAGTTGTATTAACATCTTCAGCCTGAAAATAGATTGTTATATTTTATTCATTTAACATAGTTAGAGAAATATCTTGTAGTGTCCAATTTCATCTTCCTACAACTAAATTTTTTTGAGGTGTTCTAGGAGTAGAGAAATTGGGATTATATCCATTTTTTGAGCAAAAAGATTTAAATTAATGATTTTTAAACTCATGACCATGATCACTTTTCAAGATAATAATTCTATATCTACTATGATTCTCTACAGACATAGAATATATAATTATGTAAGAATAACTTTCAATTTTGTGAAATATAAATTATAGACAAGTATATCTAGAAAAATCTTCTAAAATAACATAAAAATTATACTTCCCATTAAAACTTGAAAAACTATATGGTATAAACAAAACCATGTAAACCAAATCAAGTGGTTGATAAGTAGAAACTTCTTTCTTTGGATTGTTTGAGTCATTGTGTTGTTTTTCCTTTTGACAATGATAACAAACTTTTTTATGTGGGAATTCCAGTTTAGTTAAGTCTCTAACTGAACCTTTACAACTTAGTATCCCAAGAGAGTTCACATTTTTTTTTCTTAATCTTTGGTGCCATAACTAGGATTTGTTATGAAAATCATTTAAACTATAAAAATATTTCTTATCTAATGAATTTAAATCATTGACATATACATTTTCTCTTCGAAGAGCAGTGAATATTAAATCATTTTTATAATTAAATACATTGCATGAATCATTGTCAAAAATAACATCAAAATCATCATTAAACTAATGAGAGATACAATGTAAATTTTATTTTAACCCATCAACAAAAAGTAATTTTGAAATTAATACAGTATTAGGGTTACCAATTTGGCCTCAGCTAACGATCCTCCCATTAGAATTATCACTGAATGTGACATGTCCACCATCAACAATAACAAGAATCTTGAAGCATGAATAATCTCCTGTCATATGTCTTGAAAATCCATTTTCCATGTAACATAGAGTTTTATAGGATCTATTTAAAAACATTACTACAAAAAAAATTATTTATAGGGTTACATTGGTACCCATAATTTCTTGGGTCGAGAGAGGACAACAAGTTAAACTTTGGTAACCCATGCTTGTATCATTGGTTTCCTATAATCTTCAGAAATGTTTTGATACATGAATACATTGTTAGTTCCCTTAGAGAATTTTTTTTTCAAAATATGGACTAGAACTAGAACTAGCAATGAACTATCCTGATTTTGGGAAAAAAAATTTAATGCTTCTTTTTTCTAGTTGATATCCTAACATGTTATGTATTTTGGAGCAATCATTCTTCCTAGAAACTAAGACAAGTTATCAATAAATTATGTTAATTTCTCAAAATTTCATTTTTATTTCTCATTTAATAATTTAATATCAGTATCTGTTTTAATAGTTGAGAATTTTTTTTTCAATGTCTAGGTGAGACTTATCATTAGAATTTAAATCATGTTGTTTTTTCAATAATTTATATTTATCCTTGAGCTCATTAAAGGTGTCCTCATTCATTCGAAAATATTAAAATGATTCATTAGTAGTCATATTCTATTTGAGTTCATTAATGAAGTTTCGTTCTCATTGTTATTTGATTCCCCGTCGTGTGGGTTGGTGGCTCTTTAGTTTGGCGAGGTAGTCGCTGGAGGCACATAAAGGAAAGGAGAGTTCGAAGGTGGCAGTTTGGCTTAGCTTACCTGGGATCCCTATGCCCTTTCAGAATGGGACTCTTATCAAAGAAATAAGGGACTCCATAGGAGGTTTTCTCTACGTGGATGAGAACACCCGGTGTGGTGCAGATCTGTTGGTTTCCTGGATGTGTGTGGAACTTGACCTGTCCTCCTCCATCCCGATGATGCTCTCTCAAAAAGTTTAGGGATCCACGATGTGGAATCAAGTCGTGGTGTACCCGGTGATTCCCAGATTATATTCCTCATATCACTTTCAAGGTCATTCACTACATATGTGAAAAAATAGCCATCATGGTTTCCCCCGTCATGAGGCAAGGCCCATATAGGGGTGTGGTGTTTCTGAACGCAGGTCAGCCAGCCCCTCTCCCTATTTCATCTCGGCTCCTCAGGCTGAGGTTTCTTCTTCAGTCTCGGTGTCTTCCGAGTGCTTCCCTTGTTCCTCATCCACGGACGACGTCGCCCTGCCCAGCGCGGCCTTTGATCCGAGGTCTCAAAGGGTCTCCCCTGAATGGTCAGCAGAGCTTGCTAGGTGGATCTTTGGTCCCTTCCAGCTCCTCTCATCGTGTGGTATTATTGAATCCTTATTGGGTCCTCCAGTTGGCTTGATGGATCCCCTGATGCTGTTCTTTCCAAACCTAGGGGAGATACCTGGAGCTGTAGGGAAGCTCGAGCTCAGAGATATGTATGCGGATACCCACCCCTTGGTTGATGTGGATGACGATAAGGATGGGGCTAGTCTTTCAAGGCTCATGGAATTATCCATCCAGGCATTGCGAGAGAAGGGAATGTGCCCCCTGCTTCTGTAACCTCCATGTGTAGTAAAGGAGAAGATACATAAGCTACACATTATCATTTATTCTTCTTCCCCTATCCTTGTGGATCTGGATTCGGGGGTGTGCACCCGTTCAAAGTCAATACTTTAAAGGGAACTGAACTGGGAGTGCGGCCTCTAACTTCTTGAGACCAAGACACCAGGGCCAAAGTCAGGACAAAGTTGTTTCAATGATACCCATCCTTGTATGGAATGCCCATGGGGATGGGGAAAGGGATAAAACAGACTTCATGTCTTTCGTGATTAATAAACACAAAGTTCTCATCACTGCGGTTCTGTAGCATAAACAAAACCTGAGCAATATTAATTAGTTCACACATAGGATAAACATTCTAGAGTTCATGAAAGGGGCTCCAATCAAATATCATATCTGCATCATCTGGAACAGAGATGTTGTGGTGGATCTGATTTAGGCAGGGGACCAGTTCACCACGACGAATGTAATGAAGGGATAATATTTTTACTTCATTTCATTTGATTACAGGAAATGTGACAATATGATAAGAGACAATTTGTGGCAAGGTCATAGTAATTTCTATCCTAGAGATGATCCTTGTGTTGTAGGTGGTGACTATAGCATCATCGTCGAACCAACTGAGAAAAATGGGAGAGGGGAGATCCCACGTAGAGCTAGCCCGAACATTATCCAGTTCATGGCAAGGAAGAGCCTAATAGTCATGGGGTACGTCGGAGAACCCTTCACATGGTGCAATTACCAAAGAGGAAATCGACGATGTTAGATCTGGCTGGACCAATGCCTTGCTAACTTGCACACTATCACCGCGTTCCCGAATGCTAAAGTAAACCACCTGGTATGAGGTATTTATGATCACTCAACACTATTGATATCTCTGGCTCCCATGCATCATTTTTGTAATGGTTCAGGTTCTATAACATTTGGACGCCCCATCTTAAATTTTCCAATCTAGTAGTGACTTCATGGGGGGAACTGGTGCAAGGGAACCACTGGGTGTCCTTTCACAACAATCCCATGGGGCTAAAAAAAAGGGGCTTTAGGCACGGGAAGGTAGTATTCCCCCTACCGACCGATATTTGGATGACCTCAAACGAGAGATTGAGCACCTGGATTGTGATCTGGATGTAGACTGGGATGATGCAATTTTTGAGGAACTCTCATGCAAAAAGAATTTTCTGGTGAAGATTATTCTCAGAAAGGAACTTATGGCTCGTGAAAGATAATGGATCAAGTTGTTGCATGAGGGAGACAAGAACACGGCTTTTTTCCATGCATGCATCAAGGAGAAGAGACGGCCGATCAATCCCAATATCAGTCTTGAGGATGGCTCCTATATGGATGACATTGATCTTGTGGGTGGCCTGAAATCATCCTATTGTAAATATCTTCTTGCTGGCCACAACATGTGGATGGAATATCGGAACCCGAATGGTAGAGTCGACCTATGGGATGTAATTCCCAACAATGTTTCTCTCAAGGAAAATGAAAATCTTGGAAGGGATCCCAGATGCGTCTAAGATCCATGCTGCCATGATTTGTAATGACCCAGAAAGTTCTCCTGGACCATACTGTTTCCCCGGATCATTTTACAGAGCATTGTGGGCCATTTTCAAGGAGGATATCATCTCTGCTATTCATGAATTATTTTTTGGATGAGTTCTCCCATGTGTTTCCAGCATCACAACCTTGCTCCTTACCTCAAAAGTGATTGCTCTGTCTTCTCTGATCTGTTACCACCTAGTAAGCCTATGAAACATCCCCTATAAGATTCATGCGAGCATTATTAACTCGAGGCTATCCGTATAACATTCCTGATGGATTTCCATTGGAAAACACAGAGTTGTGATGGGGCGATCAATATAGGGGTTGATTTCTCTAGAATTGGAGATGTTCAGGGACTTGAACAACAAGGAACATGGTTCCAACATGGTTATGAAACTGGACATGATCTATGCATACGACAGAGTGTAATGGGGTTTTATTAACAGGGTCCTATCTTGAAGGGGAATATCACCCAGCGTCTCGAACATTCTCTTCAGATGCTTTAGCTATCGGTGGATGGATTTCTCATTCATGGGGAAGATCCATGGGTTCTTCAAGGCCACTCGCGACCTTCGACATGGTGATCTGATATCCCCGAGTATCTTCATTCATATACAGGACACTCTCAGTAGGATTCTCAATATATGAACCTCTAACAGTAGCATTCTTCCTTTTTGAAGAAAATGGAACATGCCTTACATATATCATCTGATGTTGGCGGACAACATGATTATCTTCTCAAATGTGGGGAGGAAGTCTATGCAGTCCATTAACAGGATCTTGAAGGTGTACTGCTACTGGAGTGGGTAGCTGATCAACCATTCAAAAAGTTACCTGTACATCTCCAACAAATGTGTTGTGAGCCGGACTGATGCTTTGTGCATTATACTAGGAATGGAGACGGGATATTTATCTATGGATTAGCTGGGATCTCCAATTTCATCTAGTATACTATGCGTTCGGGACTATGATCAATTGGTGAGTAAGATCACTAGCCGGGTTCTCAACTTGAAAAGTCATTTTCTTTCTTTCGTGGGGGCATATCGCTCTCATCAACAACGTTTTGGATGCTATTCTGGTGCATACAATAGCTTCTACCATGGTTCCAAAGGGAGTCATCAATGCCATTGATAGGATCCTGGTCGTCTATCTCTAGGACGCGCTTGAAAAGGGGAAAAGGCATTGGTTCTCTTGGGGTAGAATCGTCCGACCCATCCTTGAAGGGGGCATTGATGTTAGGAGCATCGAGGACACTGTGCAGTACATGCGTTCCAAGCTGGCGTTCAAGATTGTCGAGAATCTGTCTCTCTGGGGGAAGATCATTCAACACAGTTACACCAGCATTATTAAAACTAAATGTTTCCAGGGATACCCATTCTGGAAGCAGATATGGCCCCTGGTCTCGAGCCTTCATTTTCACTACCTTTGGCTTTTGGGTGATGGCAGTATTCCATACTAGAAAAACAACTGGGCGGGCTCTAATTTGGTTTTTCTTGGTTTCTAGGGTCTTATGATAACATTCAAGGAGGTGAGAGAACATCTGGACATCATTTCTGTAGTTCTGGATAAAATCCAGAAAGACATTTTCGACGCAATCCTCAGCAGCCCTGAACCAGACAAGTGCGTGTTTACCCCTTCACACTCTAGGAAGTTCACCTCAAAGGATTTCCGTAGGATCTCTATCTCACAGGGGAACTAGGATACCTGATATGATTTAATGTGGTGCAGGAAAATTCCAAACAATTAAAATTTTCATGCATGGAGAGTAAAGAACTTGGCCATTCCTTCGGACGAGAACATCATGAAAATGGGAGTCTCTCTCGCATCCTAGAACCAGTGTTGTAGCTCCAAAAATGAGGAGACCAAAAATCAAATTTTCTTTTATGGAGAGTGGGATAATGCTATGTGGATGTTCATTGCTGGCTTCACATCAATCTCCTCTATCGAGCTTCAGGGTTCATCGTTCTTTGAGGGATGGTTTCATGTTACACTGCATAAAGGGCCGGAGAAGATGGCATGTTCGGTGGCCTTAATTTATTGGTGATGGTGCCTTTAGGAATCCTGTAACAAGGCTCGATTTGAGGGTCTAAAATCATGTGGGAGGTCCATCATTGTGCGAACCAAGTGTCTGGTCGTCGATATGGTCACTCTTCTCAATGATTGGTTGGAATCCCCCTCCCGGCATATGCTGCAGGCATGCCCAGATCTGGCTCGTACCATGGATGGTATGCGTGGGCTGTGGGTTAGATGGAGGCCTCCACCATGTGTGCATTTGTTAAACACAGATGGCTCTAGCATCACTAGTATAATCCGTGGAGGAGGTGTGGTGCATAACTCAAGAGGGAGTGTGATCCAAGCATTCACTGCCCATTTCAGTAATGGAAACGCTCTTCAGGCAGAGGCCAAGGAACTTCTCACGGGTCTCAGTCTGTGTAATCAGAAAAATATTACCATCTCCCATACAGAAAATGAATCAAGGATCATTCAAGAATCCTTGTGGGATAGAGGCTCCATCCATTGGTATGTGACGTACACCATCAGGAGATGCAAAGTGGTCCTGAGGTGCATCCTTCAAGTTACACACACGTGGAGAGAGGAGAATAATGTCACGGTTCACTTGGCTTCCCTTTACACGCCTTGCTCTGATGTTTCCTGACTTACCACTGTCACCTACTTAAAGCCTGAGGGTGTAAACCTAATCCGTGGGGATGCCCTCGATCTCGACTATTTTAAACCCCCCTGGTCGGGTGTTTTTTGTTATCAGGTTCGTTATATCTTGTACTCCCCCCTTGAATAAATATATAACACTAATGATGGTGGTCATATCCTTTTTATATCTCTTGACATTTCCATCATATTTCATCTTAAATTTAATCTTGGTGAAATCGGCCTTCACATGGCCTTTTCATTTACAATTATAGTAGAAAAACTCATTTGTGTTGTTATTCCATTTTCTGTCCTTTTTCCACTATCCTTTATTATAATACAATCCTTTATAGTTTGAATATATAATGATATTATTCAATGGTAGGAATTTTTGAATATTTTATCAATATGATCTATCTCATTATCACTGTTAGAGTCTGAATATTCACTCATGGAAGTGTCTAGAGGAGCATGAAATTTTTAATTGCCTTTTCTCATTGAAGTAGCAGTCTTGAATGCTACAGATTTCATTCATGGTTCTTCATATTTTTCCTAATTTACCATATTCTCTCATTCGTACATCATATGATTTCAAATTATTTCTTTCACAAGTAGCATTCCAATGTCACATGATTCTATGATAGAAATAAATGTTTCTCTCTGTCAATAAGGTTGGAAAAAATGTATTCTCATAATCAGATCTTTGTTTTTCACTAGTTTCCCAAGAAGACTCATGGTATTCATTATTTCATTGAACCTGAGATACATATCATATATAAGTTAATCATGGTTCATTTTAAAATTATCATATTTAGTAGTATAAATATTTAATTGCATTTCATTATCATTGGTTATTCCCTCATGAGAAACATCCAATGTATCCCAAATTTCATAAGCAGCTTTATAGGATGATATTATATTGAATTATTCACCTCCTAGATAATCTTTCAATGCACTCATTTATTTACAGTTATTTTTATTTGTAGGTTTAGTCAACTAATACCATGTGTCCCCAGCATCAGAATGAAATGTATGTTGTTCTTCAATTATGTCCTAGATTTTAGGACCCATGCTCTCTATATAAATTTTCTTTTTTAATTTCCACTAAGCATAGTTATTTCCATTAAATAAAGGTTTCATGTAAGCTGAAACACCCTCAACTTAATTATATAAAGATATTTAGAATTTTAAAGAACTGAAAATAAAGATACGACTGAAATTTCAAGATCATTATGATAAAACAAAACTCACATTTGAATAGAATTTGACAATATTCACAATATATCAGATAGTAGCAATAAAAATATGACTTATGATTCCATATGTTGGTCGGAGTAAAATATAATGGGGGGAGAGTGGTGAATTGAGTTCCTAATTAAAATTTCTATTAAAATCATTATTTTAAATATCCACTAATTTTGACATGGCCATGTTAATTAAGGTAGTAGAGATATAAATTCTTAGTTGGACAACAAGTTTCTCAAAGGCTGATTTTTCCTTTGTTGAGTTCGTGTAAAACTCTTCTTCAACATTTTAAACAAGTTTATTTAATTAAAAACATAAAAACTCTAAACAAAACTCTCTACCAAAGACAATAAAAAATAGTTTTCTCATTTAGCAATTATAATTAGTGGATAATAGTCAAAACCAAGTATAACAGAAAATATAGTGCACAATGGAGTTAAAAAAGTGGTTTACTCTCAAGACGAGACTTAATCCTATCAACATAGTGATCACCTACCACCAATAAATTTATATAAATTATAAAATTGATACAAATCTTGAATCATGATTTAAATTAGTTTTCACGAACTGTCTAAGGTTCTCACCCTCTACCACAGTTCATTGCGGAAAAAACAAACAATAGAGAGCACACACTGTCTCTTCAACAGTTATTAGTGGGAACAAAATTTAAGATTATTTTCATGTGAGGATTGTCATTATCCTCAAGTTCAATAATAGTAGATGGTGTGGGTAACATAAAAACACTCACTTATCAGTAATGTAAAATAAAAGAACAAAGTAGAGATAATATTATAATATTTAGTTTAGAGAGATATATGTGATTATAGTTCACCTATTTTGTCCATGGGATGGAGAATTTTCAGTTTGAGTGTGTCTCTGGATGTTGTCAACAAAACAATGTTAGGAAAATCTAGGTTCTAGCATCCAAGAACTGAGTATTATACTTCTTGTGTTGATTGAGAGTTGATGAAGCACAAAAGGCATCCTTGAAAATGTTCACCTGAAATGGTATTCTTGAGATTAATGGGATCACAGTGTAAGAATCAAGTTGGTATTCCTTTTCTATATGATCTAGAGAGTAAGCTATATATCATGAATTCCTCTATACTCTCTCATGCCTTTTCACACACATGGTCTCTTCCACTGTCAATTCTTTTATAATTGATGTCTGACACTATGAATAAGTAAACCATGTGAGGTCCTCCGCGTACCCTGTATAATCACCAGATATAGTTTCTAGATAGGTCTACAATCAACATTAATTAATGTTAGATGCATTATATTTACCAAATATGACCATTAGAACAATATTATGAATTTGAAAAAGAATGGAAGGGTATGCATCAGTAGACTTGTAATGTTAGCCTTCACAATGGTAGGATTCAGCTGTAGTGAGCATCAGTAGCCTTCATTAGTAGGCTTCAGAAGAAACATTTTCAATTGTAGGATTCAGTAGTGACCTTGCATCGTTGACCTTTTCATCGGTGACCTTTTCATCGCTGACCTTTGCATCGGTGACCTTTGCATCGGGGACCTTTGCATCGGTGACCTTTGCATCTGTGACCATTGCATGAGTGGAATTTTCATCAGTAATCTTTTCATCGGTCTCCTTTTCATCAGTGACCGTTGCATCAATAACATTTGTATAGATAAATATTGTACTGTAATTATAAACAATAGAATATTGATATTAAAAATAAAAGGAATCACTAGAACATGATTATTACATTAACGAAACATGATTATTCTATAGTTCAATAATGAATATCAAACAAATGAAACATGATTTGGGATTATTAGAACAGTTGAGTCCAACACTTTACTTATCTTATTAAAACATGATATTATTTATTCATATGATTAGAATATGTGGGATACTATTTCCCTTATAAACTGTGTTATAATACCATGAATGAAAATATCCTTCTTAATCTTTGGATCATGCGTATTTCTTGAGTAATCATTCCATATATTGGGAACTATTTCATAACAATGGCATACTCCAAGTTATTTTATGAATATCAATGCATAATTACAAACATGTAAAATACATAATATAAATTTAAATAGTTTATGTATATAATTCATAATCCTAAATATGTTTTCATTGAGGATGTATTTACTCTTAAATACTTCAAAATGTGTTTAATTAAAATGTTAATTAGGATATGCATATCCTAAAGGAGTTTCGTAACCAAGAGTGTAGCATGGTCCATTTTAATGTTCCAGGATACCCTAGGTCAACCCTGAAACTCCTTGTCAGAGTTTCCACTCCTAGGTACATCTGTTCTAGAGCTGCCTCTACCTGATCGTATTCAGACAGGCGTATATTTCATGGAAAATTCACAAAATATCTACATTACCAAAATTCTAGGATGTTCTTCTATAATAAAACAAAATATTTATCATAGGGTAATTTTCTATAATAAACGTCTTTCTAAATCTAGTTTCCAGTGTTATTGCTAGACATCCTCTAATACCAACTATAATGCCCTGACCACCAAATCCCAGCGCTATTGCATAATTTAGAAGCTTATGAATGATTACAAGGAATCAAGTCCCAAAGGACCAAACCATTTAGCTGACTTTGATAATAAATTACATACATGATCATTACATTACAATTTCTATAATAAAAAACTACATAGCTAATTCATTAAGAGTTCCATTATTCTTATAGCTGAATCCAGCATATAAGACAAAGTACACATCATGGTATCGTGGGAAAATAAAACAAAAGAAAAATGGAATTCATATTCTCAATAATTGAAAATAATTTAGCAAAACCTATAATCATTTTTGGCAAGACATGTACCTAAAAACAAACCTTTTTAAACATAATCATGAACATAATATGGAAAAAATAAATCAAACATTATCATGTAAACATTCACATGGATATTCTACTAGTAGAATAATCACATGTAGTAACTAATTTCATAATGATGGAATTCATAATGTTGGACATTATTACCACATAATCAAGGCCTCGTTCCAAGACTACAAATAAGATTTTGTCATGGCCGTGTTCCATACCACTAGTTTATATCATTAGTCCTACCGATGCATCTAGGGGTTATAGAGGGTCTCAACCTTCACATATTAATTCCATTTTATTCCTCATATAAAAATTTTAAAACATAACATTAACGTTCTTATTAATAGTATAATAAGAAATTTAAATACTTTATCCATAAAACATGAATGGTATAATAAATATCACATCCATAGTAAAACATAACATAAAAATTTCTATAGTATATAGAGGATTGTATTATAATAAATCAACTTTAATCTAGAATAATATCATGTAATGAATGTTGATATAGCTGAAAATGATTATTAAAACTATTTGAGTGAAATAGCCCTTTTTCAAGAAATCATTTAAAACTAACACAATTTATTATGGAAAAAAATTAAAAGATATTTTACAATAAATGATTTCCATACCACATTGAATATTTTTAAATGATTTTTTATTCTAAAAAATTCATGTCTATGTACAAAAAATCCTCAATTCCAATTTTTAAAACATGTACATTAATGAGAAAAATTTAGAAGATTAAATATCTAAAACATTTAAAATGATGAGTTAGTTATAGGGTACCTTAAAAATTATTATTTTCAAAAAAAATTTATGAAACATGGTCATGGATAAGAAATATTTCCCCATAAAAACATACACATAAATAATATTGGATAATAATGATATTGAGTAATTAACCCTTACCTTGTACATTCCTTTAGTCGAGGCTATGTTTAAGTTCATGAATAATGAGCATAGTTTGTTTTTAAATTATAAAAAAACCTTATTAATATTTATGATATCATACATTATTTATTTATAAATTTATATAAGACATTTAATAATAATTTCCATGTTAAATTATCATTTATGCTAATAATCCCATTCTTTATCATATGTGTTTTAACTTGTTATTCTTGATCATATCACCTAGATCATGATGTAAATACTATTGAAATATAATATATGATTTATATATAATATACATTTAAAATATAAATATTTATTAAAAATAGATATATGATATTTAGAACACTATTTATGGAGATGGTAGGCAGTACGTACACTTGTTTCTATTTTCATATTGTATTGAAGGGAAGTAAGTGAATGTGATATATCTAACTACATAAACACACACACACACACACACAGACACATATATATATATTTCCAGTAGCATTATTATGTTATATATTACTTAATTATTAATACTATACATTTTTATAATCATCGTCCAATGGTGAACGTGGAAATGAATCACATCTCGTCGTGGATGCAGTAATTCATACATACGCAAGAGTGACGATATCATACAATTGATGATGAAATATTATATAATTCGATGGTATATTTAATATAAACAATCATTAAAATTTTATATTATTATTTACATAAATTATACTCATTATAATACTCATTAAAATAATGAAGTGATGTATAACAAACTACACCATAGCGGGGAGACGGTAAGCCGTACATACACTCGTACGGGGACATTTTTATTAATATAGTTTGTATAATAATAAATATTATTGCAACATATTTATAAAAAATTAATATTATATAGAATCTGATAGAGTAATTAATTTGGTATAGAAACAACAAAGAATGGGGAAGTGGAAGAAGAAGATACTTTTGAAAGAGGTGATTAAATTACTACCTCTTTTTTAGGTGAATCCATTTTATTGGATAAAAAGGGAACATTCCGTTGGAATTCTGGTCATTGGAAGGTCTCTAAGATGATGTTAGTGATGTTGGGAGGATATTTGAGTAGGTTTTGGATGCTCCAAATGGTTATGGATGTGTGAAATTAAGATTAGGGGAACTTACATTTTATAAGAAAGGTGAGGGGCACCTTAGAAATAGTTTAAAATATTATTATATTATAAAATCATTATTGGTTTCTAATGGATAAAATGGATTTATTTGAAGGATATGTGGGGATGGGTCAAAAAAATCGCAAAAATAGGTTTTAATAATGATTAAGAAACCATATTAACACTATCTTTTAGATTTATCTCATAGTTAAATTGTTTATCTTGTAACATGTCTTCTTGTATTATTATAATAAATGGTTAATTAACATACTATAAAAAGACAAGCGAACTTAAATTGGTTCATTATTGACATATCTATACATATATAAGTCATTTGGATGAACTAATGATTTTTAGGAATATTATATCATTTTATAATATAGTATTTGTATTAAAAATTAATTTATGTAAATTTTGATACTATTTATTATTTTGTTTTGTTGAAAGTAATAATAATCAAACATATATATTAGTTAGTTAAACTGATTGAAACTATCCATCATAAATTTTTTTACACTATTTATTATTTAAATTTAAATAATAGTTAAATTGTTTAACTTTTAACATGTCTTATTTTATTATTATAATAAATGGTAAATAAACAGACTATAAAAATCCAAATGAACATCAAGTCGTTCATTATTAACATATCAGTCCGTATATAAGTCCTTTTAATGATCCTCAGATTTTTAGTAATATTATATCATTTTATAATATAGTATTTGATTTAAAAATTAATTTAGGTCAATTTTTACAATAATTATTATTTGGTTTTTTTGAAAGTCATAACAATCTGATTTATTCACAAAAAATTTATTTAATCAACCCTAACATGTAATATTAATGTAGAAAATTAGTGTAATGTATCATATTTCTTAATTTAAATTTATTTTAATATTTATAATATCAATTATTTTATTCTTGCATTAATATGGTAATTACTGCATCATCATTGTGTAATAAAAATTTTAATTAAATTATGATTAAAAATTATATATAAAATACCATGATATAATAAAACATTTTAAATTTATAATTAATATTTATAACATAAATTTTTTTTATGTATAACCTTATATTAAAAATGTTTTCGTTTTTAAAATTTGAATTTAACACTTTTATCACTTCCTTAAATAAAATAATAATAAATGTCATAATCTAATCCATGTGGATCAAAAAGGATATTATTTTATTCCTAATGTTGATTTTGGTCGAAATACACTTATCCAATAGAATTTGAACATTTGTTAGGGTAATTATAATATCATTTTTACTATTAGTTACCATATTTACTTTTTATCGTGCTAAATAAATTTCATAAGATACAATTCACCAAATATTATTTTCTTCCAATTATACCACATTTTACCCATTAATATCAACCGAGTCCCTCATATATTTGAAATTCAATACAAAGAAGTGGTAAAATGAAGTTATATGCAAATGTTCCTAGAAGGTGGGTAAAATTTGTTAAAAATTTCAAAAAAAAAATTATACATTATATCTTCTTATAAAATGACTCCAATGAATTACATTAAAATAATATATGTATTATATATATATTTTGACTTTAAAATTTTTTTAAATAAAAATAATAATTATTTAAATTAATTTCAGTTTAAAGCAATAACACATTGTTTTTCACTATTCATCAAAAAATTTAATGTTTTGAGATAAATCCTAAAAATTAACCCAATGCTAATTTTGATAATCAGAATTAAAAAATGAAGTCTATTTTTCCAAATTAAAAACATATAATTTGAATTAGTTATTTTAAAATTAATTCCCATAACCAAAACCGAAAGTGATGTTTTAAAAAATTGAAAAACTATCAAATGGTTGACATGTGTTAATGTCCAATTTAAATGTGAAATTACTTATAACGATCTACATTTTATTAAATGATAAAAATAAAATCTTATTATACATTAAAAACCATCAAATTCAAAAATTAACTCTATAAATTATTTTGATTAAAAAAGTAGTTTTCAATTAAAATTTAGTATTTTTCACTAATCATCATAATAAGAAAGTTATAAGAAAATTACCAAAAATTTATCCAAAGTAAATTTTTATTTCCATATTCTAAAGTAGAGTTTTATTTTATTAAATCAAATATAAAAATGTGTAAAATAATTAATTTACAAAGGGTTCTCTATGAAAACGTCGAAATATTTCATTTTCTTAAAATTACATCCTTTATATAAAAAATTTTATTTTTTCGACTATTATGTCTAAAAACACACAAAATGGATGATAAAATTATATGGAATTTATTATATTAAAAATTTAGTTAATAATATTCATAACTACTTTTGAACGGCTAGTTTGGAAAGTCGTGGAGCACTCAAACTCAGTGTTGCATGTAGCACAAACTATTGAATTACATTAAAGAGATAACATACAATGTAATCATTGGGTGTTACAACTAACAATGAGGTTATATTAAACACTAAGATGGGGGACATCAATCTACATGATAACACATAAGAAATAGAGAGATGAAATAGACAAAAAATACACTTGATCAGGATACAATATAGAATAAAACCAAGGGAACATATAAAATGACATGAAAGAACTAATCAAACTTAATGGAAAACCTCGACATCCAAAATTAAATGTATGACAACAGCCACAAAAAAGCACCAACAACTCTTCAAAACCCCAAGCTATGAGAAACTAGATTAAACTCCAACCTACTTCATATAAACTAAAAAAGAGACTATATACACACGTTGAATATAATACATTATTGAGTCGGAACCTCCCCAAAATTCTCTTGTGATAATGATTAATAAAACATGAAAAATTATAGTGAACAATAAGTGAATCTAACTCATCACCTAAATATATATACTATGTTCGTAGACATCCCATATCTACACTCATTATGAATTGTATACAATAATATATAATATTATAAATAATCTCAAGTGTACACAACTACCACTTCCCCATTGGTTTTGTATTTTCCACAATGTCGCACGTCCGAAGAATCTCTATCCAAAAGGCAAAGATAAATAAACCTCGATGAAGAACAACAACATGAAACTCATGCATCACAACACCACTCCCAAATATCAAAAAATAAATAGTTAGTTCACATGAACTAGTACAACCAAGATAAAATTTATCCTACATTAGGTATTATACATCAAGCCACCATATCCAATACATAGATGAAGGATCCACAACCAATCACAACAAATACACATTATACCTATCATATTACATAAGAAACTATATATATAATACATGTTTGTGAAATAACCAAAATCCATCACATCCCTCTACCCACACATATGAGGAAGACGATCTATTGTGAATACCAACACATGTAACTACCAGTTTAAGAGATTTGTGTCAAAGGGGGTCTAAGTCAACCAACCTCTTACTAGGATGTTGGGGAGAACACCACTTAGGTCTCCGTATCCCAGGGGTGTAATTTTTATCTAAAAAATAGGCTGGAATGTCATATAAAAACAAAAAAAGTAAAGATATAAAATATCTCACAACCACACTAAGGGTATAAAATGGTCACATACTCACCTATTATTAATATCTCTCAAACTCTAGGGTACCACTATGAATACTAGATATCCTATTAGCCTAAAACCATTTTAGAGATATATTAAGTTATTTTATTCATTTATAATCTTTTGAACATTACATTAATTAATTATTTATTGATTAATTAATTATTAATAGTTTTCAAATTACATTTCATTAGAATCAAAACATTGTTACATTCCATCCTCTAATAATAATTTTTTTTCCATATCTTCTGAGAATTATAACCTCACTATTTAATCCAAACAAGATCCATACCCATGGGTTAAACATTATTTAAAATTTTTATTGAAATTTCATTCCATTCTACTAGGTACTCTATGAAAATATCCTAAGCTACTAACGTAGGCATATATAAATCACATACATTATCCTTAGGAAATTCGGAAAAGAAAATAGATATATAAACAACTGGTTTTCAGAAATACAATAGATTCAAATGACATCATTCTTTGATATCAATGGTTAATCTCATATTCAACCCATTCATTCATCATCAGTTTCCTCCCCAACACCCACATTAATAAACTAACGCGTCTTGTCAATATAAACATCATATTCTTCTACAATAATGGTTTCACCTCACCTAGGTACCAAACCAACCATCAAGTATTATCAATCTATGTATCACATCACATATGGGCCACCCCATGACATAAGCATAACAACCTTGTGGTCTTAGCCATCCCAAGATCATAATACATCACAAGCATAATGAAACAAATAACAAACTGATCTCTTCTCCCTAAAGCAAGGTATTACTACTTCACAAATAATTCTCTCTCATAGACCCAAATAACAAATAACTATGCATTTTCATGAATGAGAAAAACCCAACCCCTAATATATAATTAAATATTATCACAGAACTGATTATTATTCCATCATGATTTATCAAATTAATTATTAATTGTTTCCTAAAATTATAATCAAATGCTAGATTTCTATTCATGGTATCAAAAATAAATTACGTAATTAATAAAAAATTAATTCAATTATCTTATCAACAAGAATATACATGCTTCAGGTTCATTAAGAAATTCATTTAAATTATCATACTAGTGTCAATTAAAATATCATAATATTTCAACAAGAACAACCAAATTCATTAAACATAACTCATTAATTTAATTATCAATTTAATATTAATTAATTTAGGCATTATGTTATTAGAAATTTTTAATCAATAAAAATATAAACTATAATATGAATAGATATCACAATATCTATAAATAAATATAACCTAGAAAGTTAGTCAGAGGTAAGAGCCTCTTACCATGTATAAAATAAAATGAAAAAGATATAGTCATACAGCCATACAGACATCAAATTCCAATACTAGAGCCAGCAAGAAAAAAGCAACTACATATCATAGTAACCATAGACCTCACCATATACATAGACATCCTCCACAGTCACTGATTCCCACTCCGAGATTGTTTCATATTGTTGCAACACCTTATAAGACTCCCTTATAAGCTCTATTTGCTCCACCGAGATTTGAGCCTTACATGGTTTTTTGTTGACTCGACCCTTCTTAGTAGCAAGGATATTCCATCCATCCTTCCTAGAAGATGACATGGACGATACAGGCTACGGAAGGTATGAGCAGTCCTTCCTTGGCCTCCTCTTTGGTGGAGTAGTCATGAAACCTTCACAGTCAGACATCTTTGTTCGACCACCATGAACAATATCAATATATGAAGGTCTGGCGGCACTGCCACCATTCCTTTTGTCACTATCAGATATATTCCCCCATTCATCAGTGATATTCATAGAAACCAAACTCTTTCTTCCAACATCATTATTTCCAATGACATCATCTGAGTCTTTAAGAGACTCTCCTCTGGTATGAGACAGCCTGTTATGATCATTCCCAATAAGGAAATGGGGGTTAATTTCACTAACAACACCACCAATTGACTCCTTTCGTGGGATATCCACTACGCCAAATTCCAGATTATTAAGAACCTCAAAATCCCGTGGATCAGCCATTACAGTGGGTGACTCCTCCTACTCTAGCCCTGCAAATCTATTACTAGATGATGGCCAACCAGCTGGGGTAAGATTTTCATTATCAAGTCCAACTCCTTCAAACTTCATATAGTCAGAAATCGGCTGCACTTGGCATGAATTATGTGCATCCTCCATCAAAGGAGGACCTCCAGCACCAAAATCAATTTTGAGACGGTCAAAAACCTACTTCAATGTTGGATGGAGGGGCTCTCGTAGCTCCTTCACTACTCAAGCATTAATATTAACCTAGATTCCTGTATATTTTCATTCCCCCTGCACCATGTTTTGCAACATTTAGTGCAGCATCATTGCAAGGACACCCCATGTGATTACCCCGATTAGGAAAATTTCTAGCCCCGACACATTCCACATCCTTGTCCTCGGCCACACCCCCTCGTGCACTCAAATGGTCTGTCATAACACCCGTAGCAAGAGTGGGAGTCGATCCAGAAGCATCTCCACTAAGAACTCCTCACGCCTTCATCTCCTGGGAGAAACCATCCTTTCCTCCGCTACAGAAAACCAAATCAGAATGACCATGTCTATAGCATTTCACACTGTACTGCATCCAAGACTCAAAGAGGACTTCTTAATGGCAACAGAATTCCTTTCTGTCTGTGATCCAGAAACGATTCACCGGTGATCTTGCGACATCAACTTCCATGCAGATCCGCAGATAGATCAGGTGACACACAGACTCAGTCCAGCTGTCAGAACATAAATTGTGTCAAATCATGTTCCCAATTGCACAAAGACTAGATGGATTTTGGAATCACATATGTAATATAGGGATAATTACCCACGTTGCGATTGTCGATGGATATCACCGCATGTGGAAGTCGAAGCTCCAACGAAATAAGTAGAAGGAGAAACCCTTGCATCTTCGAGGGGCCCTGGACCAGGAACAAATCAAATCCGCCTTTGACCCAAATTGTATCATGATATGTCACAGATCATGTAGACTGACAACTGAGTGTTCCTAATGCTCCAAAGAATCAGAGACAAACCGCTCGAACTCATCAACTGATGGGCGCTAAGGACAAAAACAGGCGACAAGGGTGAGCTTGAACAGGTCTGTGGCACTATTAATCTCCACCGAGAGAAGGGAGAGCTGCAGTGCCTCCTAGAAAATATCAAGAACCTTATGGTCGAGCTAGATCCTTGGGAATGGGAGATGCACAACAGACCGAGAACATGGCGATAGAGGGCAAACCAGCTCATGCGGAAATGGTCGTGCAACTCCCCCTCCGATTGAGAGGGGGGAGCAGAATGATGTTGCATCAGATCTAGGTCATCGTCGTGGAGGAAGTTGAAGACGCGACGGCTACCATCCCTCCTCAAACATAAAAAATTACTTATAAATAAATATAAAAAATGATGTTACGATACAAATAAAAGACATTATTATGCGATCAATACTAACTCATTAATCTAGTTCATATTTTTATTATGAAAATTCCATTGCGTTCCAAGGTGATAAATAATGTTATATCTATGATTTCACGTAAATAAACGATAAAAATTGAACCCCCTACCCCAAAATGCTATTAATGTTCATCCCATAAAAAGGAACCAACAAAAGGAATCCTTCTCCAACAATCAATACATCCACCTGAGGATACCACAACACAACACTTCCAATGAATAGTCAAAAAAAAACTCTATTAGAATCGTGGATATCATGTTATATCACATGGAAAAGATGAAAAGTAAGAAACAGATCAATGAAACCACATGAATGGAGGGAGAACAAACCACACATTCAACATGGATAATAATTTATTGATTGAGGGAAGCAAGGAATTAATCCTTGAAGAATGAATCACCAAAACATCGAATAGGGGCATGTTGAATCACTTAGATCAAGATGGTGAGCCACTTTAGCTATATTTTTAGGAATAAAATGTGTGAATGAAAACGCTAAAAACAACACTACTAATGGGAATTTCAATATGTTTAACCCCCTTTCATGTTGTGTAATCCTTAGGTTATAGAATTCCATGAATTCGACATTCCATTTTATTTATTTTTCAACCACTAATTCATTACACATCATGAAAACAAATTTCAATTAATGTAATTCATTATTAAATGAAATCCTCACTTTTATCTAGCCCTTTTAAATTGCACTCCTCTTGACATCTTCATGATCCTCTACTGAGGAGCTTAATCATTAGAAACACAAAATGGGTCGATCCATGTGGATCCAAACCCATACATTAGAGACCTATCAAATCATTATCATCTTCAAGAATCTAGAAAACCCATAGAGGAAACATAAAATGGTTCTTATGAACATCAACCCCAAGTGATACCTCTCAAAAGCACTTAACAAAATTTGAACTCATCCACCCCATTATCCAAACACAAGGGGCTCAGCCTGGTGACTTGATGAACTACAATTCATGACATCACCATCTATAGGGGAGAGTAGTCCCATCAAACATCATGAATCTTAACATTGAATGATATTGGAATTCCCTACATGCCTTCACATACAATGGAAATATAAAAATTCAGAACATGTAATAAGATAGAGAGCCATATATTAAACTAAAAAATGTATACAACCAACAAAAGAACAATGTTACAATAGAAGATATAAACATTGCCAAACCTGAGGTATTGAGAACGTATTTGTAGCTCCAATTCCCATGTGCTCTCCTCCATATAATAATTCCACCAAAAGACACGATCCAAGGGTAAAGCATGGTCATTCAACACCCATTCATGGTGGTATTGGATCTCTATAGTCCACTCCCCAATGGTCACAACATCATCAACATCGATTTATCCCAAATTAATGATGTGAGAGTCATCATGAAGACAATGACAGAGCTGTGACACATGAAAAACATAATGTATCCGGCTCATTTGTGTTCTCAATTATACCAAATATGCCACAAGTCCAACACTATCCAATAAATCGAATGTCATAAAAACACCAATATAAAGATTACTCCCACAAACAAACCCTCACTTCCCATGATGGGGAGTCACCTTTAAGAACAATTGATCCCATAATCGAACATCAATGGTATCTTCCTATAATCAACGTAGGATTTATATTGATCCATTTCTACCATAATCCTCTTTTGAATCACCTTAACCATCTATATCATGTTTTGTACTTGTTATGACCTGATAATTTATTATTCTATGACACTAATGAACCATATTGGAAAAAGACATTGTAATTCATACAAGGATTAAAATGGTACCATTCCGATGGTGGAGTGAATTTTTTTTTAAAAGTAACATGACCAAATGTAGTTCACACATCCGTGAAAATATTACATCTAAGAAACTAGAACATAACATGTTTTCAAGTGTCTCGATGGTCTTTTCTGTCTGACCATACATCTAAAAATGAAACTCTATTCTATGGAATTGCAGATAATAATAATAATGGTGGGGACCTCTCCACATCCTAGAGGTAAAAGAGGGATCTCAATCATAAATCACAATCCTTGATACCCCATGTGTCTCACCACCTCCTCTTAAAACATCCTTGTCATACAATCCATTAATCTCAACTACTTGATCATTATAAAGTGGGATGATTTTATGAAATGGACTAAAAACAAAAATATATATTCATTTCCTCCCAGATCACTAGATAAATCAGTAATAAATTCACCTAGATGTCCTTCCAATTCCACTGAGAAGTATCTATTAGATGGAGAATCCCACTAGGAACCCAGTGCTCGGGCATTATCTTCAAGAATACCAAATATACAGACATAATCCCAGAAACACCATGACTCAACCTAGTCCACAAAAACTATCCTCTAAAATCTCTATATATCATTTTTATTCAACGATGTACCAACAAAGGATAACTAAAAAAATCTCGTAGAAACATCTCACACATCACCAAAGTAATGAATATCCTTCCTTAAACCAACAACCAATTTTTTTGAACTACAAACCAACCATTGGAGGACTCGCCATAAACAACTCAGTATCTAGAGACCTCAACCTATAGATACCCATATTGGGGTTCATCCACATGATGCACCAAATATGACTTCATTTTCATCTGTAAAAAGAATCCTCTACCTCCATATTATCCCATATCTACATGTAATGGTTATTTTTCTTCCTTAACCCCTAGGATGTACCGGATTCACAAACTGCATCACTATACAACATCCTACTCAATGCATCAGCCCCAATATTTTTTTTCTAGGAGAATATGATATCTAAATGTCTTAATCCTATAATAACTCCATCCACTAATGCCCTCGCATGTTCAAGTAACATTGGGAGAGATCATTCCTCATGCACATATGATCGGTAAAGATAAAAAAAGATCGTTTATGTGGTATTGTCTCCATAATGTTATAAAAAACACTACTTCTAAATAAATATCATTTGTGATAATTTTATGATTATGGGGATGTATCAGCTGAGACCAATAAGAAAATAATACTGATCTCTACTGCATTATAACATAGACAAACCCAAGACACTACGAATCACATAAAACATAATGTATAACTCATATTGGAAGATAGGAAACTGAAGGACCAACAAAATTATCATTTAGATACTCAAAAGGTTCCTGAAACTGATTAGTCCACATGAATAATATTTTTTTATGGTTCACACCATTAGTGGGGTCATAATACATGATAAATTAGCTACAGACCTCTTGTATTATCCTTCATGTCCAATAAGACTTCGCACCTATTATAGTTCCATAAGAACTTCCCAATAATGATAAATGTATATATTGAAAGGATCCAGAACTACTCCCTTCTAGGATACAAGATTCCATAATAAATAAAATCATGGAGCCCAAAACTCATACTTCAAAAACATCGCAAACAATTAATCACAGTGAAGAACTCCCAAAATAACACATAGATACCCTGTATGATCTTCCTTATACACTGAGGACACAAGGATATAATCTATTAAAACCATCATGGAATTGTATAGGAACTAATCGAACACATTATTCATCGACCACATCAACATAGTTGGAGAATTCATCACACCGAACAACATCACAATAACGACCAATTTCCATGATTAAAATGGAAATACTTATTTGGACTATCATCATCCTTTACATGTATATGAATAAATCCTAAACACATATACTTTATTGAAAACCAAAATTCACGCTTAATTTCTTCATATAAATTATCAATCAGTGGTAGAGGATTGCAGTTCTTCACAATGAAGTGGTTCAAGCGATGATAATTGATAAAAAATAATATACAATTGTCCCCCTTTTTATGAATATAATTAAACCACCACATGAAGACCCATTCAGGTGAACAATAACATAGTGGGACATGATACTAAACTTTATACATAGCTCTCACATATTAGAGGGATCCATTTTATATCGAGGACAATTAGCGATTGATTTCTCGGATAAGGAGGTACAACTGCTTTCTTCGGATCATGGAATTGTTTTGGTTTGAAAATTCCACAAGGGAAGTCCCAACTATGTCATTCTATGAAAAACCCTAGATAATATATTTTTTGAGAATTTCCAGGTTCTTTTGATGAACTCTATGCATGATCAATTTTGATTTTACTTTAAAAATGATTATTATTGGCTTTGGGTGAGAGGAACCGGGTCCTTCGGTGTATTTCTGATGAAAGTCCTGAAATCGCCACTAGATTTCTATGTTAATTTAGAGCCATCTACTATTTCTTTGTGGTGTGTCTTTCTAAGTCACCCTTTTCATCTCTTCAAATTGAAGCTTCTATTTTCTAATGCTATTTTATTTGGTCATCCAATTAAGCTTGACAATGGCATTATTAACCATTTCTGACCTTCATTATCTCATTTTTCCGCTAAAATTTTCATATCACAAGAGCTTCCCTCTTGATTCTAGCATTAAAATTGTTCTAATGGCTTTATCCAGAGGTTTTTTTTGAACATATGCATGTCTAATGAAAAAAATTTACTCGAATTGGAAACCATATTGGTGACTGTGGGGATCAATGTATAGTCTCAAAACCCACCTCCTTTTCAATTCAGTTTCGGTAGAAACTAAAATCTCAAAAATTACTCAGTCATTAAAACCAAGGGTTATTAATGACCATATAATCCCTTTGGGTGCTTCCGCCTCTCTATTTCCCCTAATTTTTGGAGATGACCAATGTGAACAAAATTCTAAGGAAGTTAATGTTTTGACTCCTAGAACTGAGTACCCTAATTTAGAGACCATGAATTGTGATCAAGGGTTAAAATAGGTGGTTCAATCTGAATTAAAAGATCCAATTAGATATGATCTATAAAAATCATCGCAAAGTGAGGAAGAATTATGGAAATTAAGGGCTATGAATGGAGAGATATCAACTGTTGACTCAGATGGTTTTATTAGTCTTAGTGCTAGGAAAGCTTGTATGATAAGGGAGTAGTTGAAAACTGAAAGAACAATTGTCACACGATCCCTAGCTACCAATATGAGTGAAAAAATATTATACCACCACAGCCTGGGCCTCCTAGAAAAATATCTGAATCCTCTGACTCATGTGACTCATATGATTCAGAAACATTATCTAGTGAGAATGATTAGAATTACCCCGTATTTAGAGATACATACCAAATTCCATAGAAATTGGAATTTTCAAAAGAGCATGATTCATGGATGGAAGTGAATGACACAAAAATATTTCAATAGAACCAAAATATAGATATGACTACTGATACTATTCATGAACTCCAAAAAATATTGTTTATCATGTTTGTATAAGAGATTATAAAATATCCAAATTTCAATTTCAATGATATTCTATGGAAATGACACTTCTTGTTTTCCCCCATCTTTGTTCAGTGTGATGTATTCATATGGTTGTTTGTTATCTATTTCATCTGAGGATCCTTAATGAGTCATTCTAGAGTTCTTATTATATCTTTGAGGTTTTTCATGGATGACTATATTGTAGAGTCACTATTTCTATGCAAATTTTTTTAATGGGTTGTCATCTTTTTATACTTCTCATTTTATGTTTACTTGCGGAATGTTGGGATGTTATAGTGGTGATTTTCATACTGCAAGACATGATTATGATGAAATGCCTCACATATAGAGTGGGATTGAAGTTATTCAGAAAATCACCAAATCTACTCTTCTAGCTTCTTTCATGTTTCTTTCTATAATGGTTGCAATTTGTTTGGCTTCCAATGAAGACAAATTTGAGATGATTCTATCAGTTTCTTTAGCTGATAGATAAACCTATTCTGTTTCTGGCATGTAGGGTCATGTCCCATTAAAAGATAGGTTTTCAAATTCTTTATGATCTTTATATGACGTTTTTCAGTTTTTGGCTCTTTACAGGCAGAAGGATGGACATTCATGAAGATTGACATTACCTTTCTTTTCATTTTTCATCTTTGTATGATTTTTTATTTCAACATGTATCTATATTCAATTATTGCTGGTATAATCCACTTACACCTTGATATTTCCGTGTAACTCTTCTCTAATTAATAAATTAAGTTGGGATATGAGTTGGGAACAACTCATATCTCACTTTTAAAAAAACACATAGTTGTAGATTGATCCTAAACTAGATCTCTCATCTAGGGGTAAAACTACAACTTCCTTTTGAAATAAACTATGTCACTATTCAATGCCCATTGGAATGATTGATAACTAAACATTTGACCATATTTAAATCTACCCTTCCATGAATGATGAAAAGGGAAGGACATGACTAAAACCAATCTGAGGGTTTTCCTCACTATCAAAACAATGTCGACTCTCTATCATCATTAATGAAAAGAACCTTCCTCCAGAAGAAATCCATTATAGCCTAAACTGAATTCATATAATCAATACAAAGGATTAATTCATATGGATTTATCCATTAACATTGTAAATATACACAAGATCGGTGCTTCCCCAGTACAATATAACTGTCCATAGAAACATCAAACATGGTATCTCGACCTCTAACTAGTGTAGCCAACTCCAAGAGAACATGAATCATATCTAACTCTATTAAAAAATAATGGTGAAGGGAAGGTTATATATAATATTTATTCACTCATGGATCAAAGAATGATTTCACATAATAATAAAATAATAAATGGGTACCAAGAACAATGATTGGGTCGCCCGGTGCTAGAAATGTTAAAGCATGAAGCTGACATTGACCTGATCTATAGACTATCTGATCATGATTATGACCACGTCTATGGTCGTGTTCCCCCCTATGAGGATGGGGAGATTCTCTGGGTTTTCCTCTACCAAATACTTATATAGTCTTCTAATCCCAACTCGGTAAACTTGCGGATGATGATGCCTTGGATGGAACTGCATCAACAGAGGATCCTGAAGTGAATAATTTGCAAAAACAAACTACTTAGAAATATCTGGCTCTCTTTCCAAAGATAACCATTGCATCCAAAAGAGAAAAAGAAGGTGTTTGATCCCTTTTAATTGGCCAGTGAACTTCTACCCCTTGGGAAACAATGTAACACCCGAGAATTTTATGAGAAATATATTTGTTTTTATAAATAATAAAAGGAATCTTTCAGTACACACAACATTATCTTGACATTCTTTACACGCAATCACGACATTCCTCGATAGATTGCGTCGTACGCAATACCGAGTTTCACTAAACAATGATATGCTATTAAAATATTATTAAAAATAGCCGTTATGAATAGTAATAACCACTTTTTGAGATTTTATAAATTTTATTTTTCAAAATGGACTTCATTTTAGGATTCAGAATATCGAAATTATCCTACGGTGAAATTTTGGTATTTTTCTAAAAACATTCAATTTTTGATGAATAGTGAAACCACTAAGTGGTAGTTAAAAAACTGAATTTTTCATTAAACATAATTTTACCACTTCTGTGAGTGGAATTTCAAAAATAAAAGAGACACAGTTGATGTCAGCAAGTAAAATGTGGTCCAATGAGATGAAAATAATTTTTGGTGAATAGTAACTTTTTACTTTTATTTACCACAGTTAAAAGTAAATAGGGTAATTAAGGGTAAAAATTTTATTATTATTACCCTAACACTTGTCCTAATTATATTGTATAAGTGTAATTCGACAAAAAAAACTTAGAAATAAAATATGGCCATTTAGGCCCACTTGGATTAGATTAGGACATTTATTATTAATTTATTAAAAGAAGGGTTAAAATAGTTAAAATCAATGTTTAATAAGTAAATAATTTTTAATATAAGGGTATATATAAGATAAATTAGAATATAAATATTCATTAAAAAGATAAAAAGATTTCTACATAATGGTATTTTATTTTTAATTTTTAGACATTAAATAATTTAATTTATTTATGACACAAAAATGATGCAGTAATTATCTTATTAATGAAATATTGACATAATAGATGTTATAAATACCCAAATAAATATAATTTGAGACTTTTTATGAATTACACTAATTTTATAGGTTAAAATGACATGTTATTATTGATTTAATTAACTTTTTTCGAACTAATCATTCTGTTATGATTCACACAAAAATCAATTACTAAATAGTGTCAAAATTGGCATAAAATATTTTTTAAAACAAATATTATATTATTAATTGTTATTTTATTCCTAAAAATCTAAGGATCTGCAAAATGACTTATATAAGGATATATATATTAATAATAAACAACTTGGGGTTCATTTGGATTTTTATAGTAGGTTTATTAACCTTATAGTGTAAGAACACAAGAAGACACGGTAAAAGTAAAATTATTTAACTTAATGTTAAATCTAAATGATAAGGTCCAAATAGGAACCTAAACAAGTCTAAATTCTATTGGATGAGGGGATTGCGACCCATACCCGTCTTATAATCGAAATAAATCAATTTGGAGCTATTTAAAACCGAATTTGGCTTTATAATAAAATAATATTTTTAGTTATTCAAAAGGTGCCCCTCTCCTCCCTTATAAAAGGGCACCTCCTACCTCTTTTCCTCAGACCACTTTGAGCCTTCAGGCTCGGCCAACCCCTGACAATTTCTCTTCTCCAGTTACCTAGAGACATCCTAGAGGTACTGGTCTTCTTCAAAGACCAATTTTATTTCCCTAAAAGGAGGTCTCAAAGAAGCACTTCAAAGAAGAGGTAATGTCCATTACCGATTCTTTCATCGTTATTTCTTCGTCCACTTATTCTTCTTTAGTTGTTTCATTATGAAGTAATAACATAAGTATCAATAATATACTGATATTTTATTATAAGTATGAAACAACCCTATTTCACCATCTATCCATCCTACGAGAAATGAAATCATCGCGCGTGCGTACGTAAGGAATACCGTCTCCACGCCGTGGTGTAATCTATTTTCCACCACCACCTTACATGGATGGGTTATAATGGTGTAAATAATGACTATATATTATTATGTTAAATTTATATTGATTCTTAAATAGTATACATACAGTCCAATACAATTCCATGATCATGGGAACGGTATCATCGCTCGTGCGTACGTACGGAATACCGTCACCACGATGTGATGCGACCCGTTATACATTATCTTAATTGCATAATGTTTATACAAATGAATTGAATGAATGAATACGATATATATTACACTAATATAATTCTGTAAATGAGGTATCTATAACCTAAAGAGAAGAATAAGAATTTATTCGACAAAACACGTATAAGAACAAAAAGTAATAAACACCCGAATAACAAGTTGTAATGATATATTACTAATAAGAAGAAAAGAATATGACCATATGTGATATCATAACATTGAGTATGATTATGGAATAAGTCAATAACATTATTTAAATCATTATACATGAGGTTTGGATACGTACAAAGCATATCAGACCTAAGGTAAGGGAAATATCACAATCTCATTTTTATACGAGATAGTTTATACTTTGGCATTTACTGGGGTGTATTTTATCATCCACATCCATGTTTCCTCAATATGTAATATTATTTAAATTCACCTACAATTTTTTATATCTTATTTTACCCTTCGGTGAGTTTTTAGTAAAATATATGAAAGGAATCTTTTGTCATTTTTCGTACGAGGTACTTTTTTGGATTTTCTGAAAAAATTACGAGAAGAATGATTTTTTAACTTATATGGAATGAATGGATTTTTAAAACATTATTTCCAATAAGCTTACTTTAGAAGTTTTAAAGTTTATTTTTAATCAACTTCTTTTAGTTTAAAATTGTATGACATATTAAAAAAGTAAAAATGTTTTTGAAGTAGAAAGGATATTTTCCTCATGAATGGAGTTCAAGTGTTTTATCAAAATTATTTTCCATCTAAGATAATACAGGGTTCTGATTTTTTCCCTATCATTACATTGATTTGATTTTGTTGTGATGGAATAATTTTTATGAATTCATTTATCTTATATGAATTGTTTTATGATGTCATGATGTTTAAGAATTCCATTTTTATTACATGGGTTATGAAATGATGTATGATTTATTATTTTTTTGGAACACATAAGAATGGTTTAATTATGAGATTGGTGGGACCTATATCTCCCTCCAATGCATTGGGTAAAGATTTTATATCACATGAGATAGACATGGCTGGAACAGCAGGTTAAACCGGTTCAGTGAAACAGGACTGAAACGAGGAGTGAAATCGGTTCAGAAATGGACTTTGTCCACTAAGATAGTCTTGGAAATGAGTCTTGACTAATAAGAAATGATTCTCTATGATTATGTGTGTATTACACAAAGTTTCATGTTATATGTAATGATTATTGGGGTTACATTTCACTACTATGATTTATCCCATGTTATGAAATTATGATTTCTTTTGCAGGTTAAGATTTCCAAAAGTTGTGCTCTTATGTATATTATGTGATTGATATTTCTTTTTTTTTACCCTTACTGAGCATCTAAGCTCACCCTTTTGTATGTTTTATTTCCCCAGGTCAGGAAGAAACTTATTAAGTAGAATATGCCAAAAAATGACTCTAGATATGATGAAATAAATTGGAGGCAAAGTAGATGCTTTATGAACCAGTTGTTTATTCTTGGTAGTTTCTAAATTCACAATACCTATACGGTCCTTTCATGGTTTTGTTATATGTTGTAATAAGTGTGATTTAATTTTGAAGTAATAACAATGTATATAAAGTATGGGTTGTTATAGTTGGTATCAGAGGAAAGGTATAGTCAACCTTTGGAAACTAGGATGTGAAAGCCTTAGTAAGAACCCTAAGGATAATTCTAAGCATAGAACACAATCTTAGTGTTTTAGAAATGACCATGAATAACCTTGGATAAGACCTTAAGTGTGAAATTTTATTCTTGATTATGTTGTTTTCCTATTATAATTAATGTTTCTCACACCATTCTTCTTGGTTTTATTAAATGGATGGAACCCGAAGGAACCGTGTTACTGTGGAATGCGATGGGCAATGCAATGATTTTCCCCCTGAGCAACCAAATGTTATGGGAGATGGAATGAAAAATCTTGTAGCAATGCTCACACACATTTCTCAAGCTATGAATCATGCAGGACTTCCAAACGAGACAAGGAAGGAGTAACATTCTATTGAATACTTCATGAGACATCGTCTACCATCATTCAGCGGGTCTACTGATCCATTAGTTGCTGAACAATGGATCAGTACTACTGAAAATATATTTTCAGTTCTTCAATGTTTTGAACATTATAAATTCATCCTAGCAGTGTATTTCTTGGAAGGAGATGCTGATCAATGGTGGAATATTATTAAGAATATGAGGCAAAGGGATGAAATTGAGTCCATGGAATGGGACGAGTTCAAGAACTTATTTTTCAATAAGTACTTCCCTCGTATTTTCTGAACAAATATGTAGAAAGAGTTTCTTGAACTGAAGAAAAAGGATGATGAATTTGTTGGTACTTATGAAGAAAATTTTTCAAGACTTGCAAGGTACGCTTCTGGTATTATTATCAAACCTGAGGGTAAGATCGATCGATTCTTTAGTGGCTTAAAACCAATTCTTCGAAGGGTGTTATCCATAAGGGACTTCAATAGCTATGAGGAAATCATTCGATGTTCTCTCAAATTCGAGATGGAGATTGGTGTAACACATCAGTCATATGGGTTTGATAAGAAGAGGAAAATGGAATTCAAAGGAAAATCTAAAGAGCACACTGAAAAGAAGATGACATTTCCCTTATGCTCAATGTTTGGAAAGAAACATGGATGGAGTTGTCTTAAAGGGACAATTAAATATTTCGAATGTGGAAAGGAAGGTCATCAAGGATTTGAATGCCTCAATGATGGGAAGAAGATGTCTAATGATAAAAATAAATGAAGGGATACACAGAATGACCATACTACACTTCAATGTTTCATGTGCAAGGAGATGGGGCATTATGCCAATCAATGCCCAAATCCAAGGGTTTATGATGATGGTCGATGTCAACAAACTCTTAAGGCTAAAGTCAAAGGAAAGTCACATGCAATTTCTATCAACTGTGTGGAGTACGATAACTATGTGGTGAAAGGTACACTTACCATCCACTCTAAAGTAGAAAATGATTTATTTGATTCTGGATCCACCCACTCCTTTATTTCTGAAGAATTTTCTAAGGATATCACCGTATTACTTCAACAGTTAGATGTTGAGTTAGCTGTGACAACCCCTAATGGCACAACAGTCGAATCAAAAGTTTATAATTCTTGTCCGATTGAAGTTTGTGGGAAATTTCTTCCTAAAAATCTTGTGATCCTTCCTATAATGGAATTCGATGTGATTCTTGGCATGGATTGGCTTTCTCTACATGGAGCTCATATCAATTGCCAAAGAAGGGAAGTCACATTTCATATTCCAGATCAATCTATGATCGTTTATCGATGCATGGATGAACATAAACTTACAGTGGAAATTTATTCCATTTTATGGGTATTGATTCCACTAAATGAAGGTTATTTATCTCAAATGGTTGGTGAGAAACTCACGATTAAGAATATTCCCATTGTACGGGAGTTTGATGATGTCTTTCTGGAGGAATTACTGGGTCTTCCACCGAATCGTGAAGTTGAGTTTTCAATAGAACTCATACCGGATTCTTTACCTATTTAAAAGACACCTTATAGAATGGACCCAATTGAGTTGTAGGAATTGAAGAAGCAACTCCAAGGGAATCTTGATAAGGCGTTCATACGCCCTAGTGCATCACCTTGGGGAGCACATGTTCTGTTTGTTAAGAAGAAAGATGTATCAATGAGACTCTGCATTGATTATCGAGAACATAACAAGATCACTATCAAGAAAAAATATCCTCTCCTGCGCATTGATGACCTATTTGACCAACTATGAAGAGATCAATACTTTTACAAGATTGATCTTCATTTAGGGTATTATCAATTAAGGGTCAAAAGGGACGATATACCAAAGACGACTTTCCGTAAAAGGTATGGACACTATGAATTTATAGTGATGCCGTTTGGTCTTACTAATGTCTCTGCTATCTTCATAGATCTAATTTATAGAGTCCTTAGAGACTTTCTTGATCAATTTGTGGTAGTATTTATAGACGATATTCTTGTCTATTCAAAGAGCAAGGAAGAACATGAAGATCTATTGAGAATTATATTCAAGACCCTGAGAAAGGAGAATCTTTATGCCAAATTTACCAAGTGTGAATTTTGGCTTCAAAAAGTTTCATTTTTGGGTCACATAATCTCAAAAGAGGGGATATCTGTGGATCCAGCAAAAACATAGGTTATCGAAAGATGGTCGAGACCGACAACTGTAACTGAGATCCGATGTTTTCTTGGTTTGGCTAGATATTATCAACGTTTTGTGAAATATTTTTCACGATTATCTAATCCACTCATCGATTGGACTCGGAAAGAAGTTATGTTTGTTTGGACAGAGGAATGTGAAGAGAATTTCAAGGATTTGAAAAGAAGGTTATCCAGTGCAACTTTGCTCACACTGCCTTGTAGTATAGAATGGTTTGTGATCTACAGTGATGCATCCAAGAAGGGATTAGGGTGTGTTATTATGCAAAATGATATGGTGATAGCTTATGCCTCGCGACAGTTGAAAATATATGAGAAAAATTACCCAACTCATTATTTGAATTTAGCTTCGGTAATATTTGCAGTAAAGATTTGGTGGCATTTCCTTTATGGTGAAAGGTGTGATATTTATACTGATCATAAATGTTTAAAGTATATTTTCTCACAAAAGGAGCTGAATATGAGCCAAAGAAGATCATTGGAGCTGATTAAGGATTACGACTGCTCAATTCATTACAACCTTGGGAAAGCAAACAAGGTGGTAGATGCATTAAGTCGACAAGACCATGCTAGTTTATCCATGATGAGGACCACCAAAGATCCAATATTTATGGATTTACAATGGATGGATCTGGGAATTATAATGAAAGGGGAAAGTCGTATCTTTCTCAAATGAATGTTCAACCATCTATACATGTGAAGATTAAAGAGACACATAAAGAAGATGTCGAGTTACAAAAGAAGGTGAGAAATATTCCTGAATTCAACCTTGATTGTGATGGGATAATAATGTTTAGGAATCGGGTTTGTGTTCCTCCCATCCCCGAATTAAAGAAAAAGCTGCTGGATGAGGCTAATAGTTCTTCATTCTCTATTCATCTTGGAAGCACGAAGATGTATAGGGACCTGAAAGAGTACTTCTGGTGGGATGGCATGAAAAGAGATGTTGCTGAATATGTCTCTCGATTCTTGGTTTTTCAACAAGTTAAAGGTGAGAGACAGAAGTCTAAGGGGATGTTACAACCATTACCCATACCCAAATGGAAATGGGAAAACATCACTATGGACTTTGTCACATGACATCCTAAAACATCCAAAGGCAATAATGCTATTTGGGTCATAGTTGATCGTCTTACAACGTCTGCACACTTCATTGCTATTACAGAGAATTTCTCTCTGGATCAGCTTGCCAGGATATATGTAAAGGAAGTGGTAAGATTGCATGGAGTACCACATTCTATTATATCTGGCCGGGATCCGAGATTTACCTCAAAGTTCTGGAGAAGTCTTCAGCATACTCTGGATGCAGAGTTTAGTTTCATCACTGGTTATCATCCTCAGACATACGGACAGTCTGAGAGAACAATTCAAACTCTAGAAGATATGTTGATAACTTGCTCTATAGATTTCAAAGGTGGTTTGGATCAACACCTACCTTTGGTGGAATTTTCTTATAATAATAGCTTTCACTCCAGTATGCATATGGCTCCTTATGAAGCTCTCTATGGAAAGAAATTCAGGAATCCATCTTACTGGGATGAAGTTGTGGAAAGAAAGCTATTAAGACTTGATCTCGAAGATGAAATGGCAGAAAAGGTCAGATCTATTCAACAACACATCAGAGCATCTCAGAGTCGACAGAAAATTTATGCCGACAACCTAAGAAAAGACCTAGACTTTGAAGTGGGTGATAAAGTGTTCTTAAGAATATCTACCTGGAAGAGGGTCATGAGATTTGGAAAGAAGGGGAAGTTGAGCCCTAGATATATCAGTACTTTTGAAATACTAGATTGTGTTGGGAAGGAATAATACCTTTTGGAACTTCCACCGAATCTCTCTCAAGTTCACGATGTGTTCCATGTATCTATCCTGAGAAAGTACATACCGGATCCTTCACATGTACTCAGCTCAGAAGTTGTACTGCTGGAGTAGGATCTTTCTTATGAAGAACAGCCGATAGAGATTCTGGATCGTAGCAAAAAAGTCTTACGAAACAAGACCACTCGATTGGTGAATGATTTATGGAGGAACCACCAATTAGAAGAAGCTACATGGGAGATTGAGGATATGATGAGGGAGAGGTATCCTCATCTGTTTGTTACAAAGTGACGAATTTCGAGGGAAAAATTCATTTTAAGGCGGGTAGAATGTAACACTCAAGACTTTTAGGATAAATATTTTTGTTTTTATAAATCATAAATGGAATCTTTCACTACACACAACACTATCTTGGCTTTCTTTACACGCAATCGTGACCTTCCTCGATAGCTTGTGTCGTACGCAATACCGAGTTTCTTAAACAATTATATTCTATTAAAATAATATTAAAAATAGCCATTATGAATAGTAATAACCACATTTTGAAATTTTATAAATTTTATTTTTCAAAATGGAATTCATTTTTTGATTCGGAATATCGAAATTATCCTAGGGTGAAATTTTGGTATTTTTCTAAAAACATTCAATTTTTGATGAATAGTGAAACCACTAAGTGGTAGTTAAAAAATTAAATTTTTCATAAAACATAATTTTACTCCTTCTGTGAGTGGAATTTCAAAAATCCGAGAGACACTGTTGATGTCAGTAAGTAAAATTTGGTTCAATTAGTTGAAACTAATTTTTGGTGAATAGTAACTTTTTACTTTTATTTACCACGGGTAAAAGTAAATAGGGTAATTAAGGGTAAAAATGATATTATTATTACCCTAACACATGTCCTAATTCTATTGGATAAGTTTAATTCGACCAAAAACAAACATAGGAATAAAATATGACCATTTAGGCCCACTTGGATTAGATTAGTACATTTATTATTAATTTATTTAAAGAAGGGTTAAAATAGTTAAAATCAAAGTTTAATAAGTAAATAATATTTAATATAAGGTTATATATAAGGTAAAAATCGACTATTAATATTCATTAGAACAATAAAAATATTTCCTACATAATGGTATTTTATTTGTAATTTTTAGACATTAAATAATTTAATTTCTTTATGACAGAAAGATGATGCAATAATTATCTTATTAGTAAAATATTGACATAATTGATGTTATAAATACCCAAATAAATGTAATTTAAGACTTTTTATAGAATTAAACTAATTTTATATGTTAATATGACATGTTATTATTGATTTAATTAACTTTTTCGAACTAATCATTCTGTTATTATTTTCACAAAACTCAATTACTAAATAGTGTCAAAATTGACATAAAATAGTTTTTAAAACAAACATTATATTATTAATTGTTATTTTATTCATAAAAATATATGGTTCGGCCAAATTACTTACATAAGGTTATATATATTAATAATAAACAACTTGGGGTTCGTTTGGATTGTTATAGTATGTTTATTAACCTTATAGTGTAAGAACACAAAAAGACACTGTAAAAGTAAAATTATTTAACTTAATGATTAATCTAAATGATAAGGTCAAAATAGGAACCTAAACTTTTCTAAATTCTATTTGATGAGAGGATATCGACCCATCACCAACTTAGCTTCGAAATAAATCAATTTGGAGCTATTTAAAATAGAATTTGGCATTATAATAAAATAATATTTTTAGTTATTCCAAAGGTGCCCCTCTCCTCCCTTATAAAAGGGCACCTCCTCCCTATCTTCATAACACCTCTTTGAGCCTTCAAGCTCGGCCAAACCCTGCCACATTCTCCTCTCCACATACCTAGATACATCCTAGAGGTCCTGGTCGTCTTCAAAGTCCAATTTTAGTGCCTTAAAAGGAGGTCTCAAAAAAGAACTTCAAAGAAGAGGTAATGTCCGTTACCGATTCTTTCATCTTTATTTATTCTTCCACTTCTTCTTATTTAGTTGTTTCATTATGAAGTAATAACATCAGTATATCTCATATAATGATATGTTATTATAACTATGAAACAACCCTATTTCACCATCTATCCATTCCACGGAAAATGAAATCACCGCGCGTGCGTACGTATGGAATACCGTCTCCACACCAGGGTGTAATCTATTTTCCACCACCACATTACCTGGATGGGTATAATGGTGTAAATAATGACTATATATGATTATTGTAAAGTGATATTGATTCTGAAATAGTATACATACACTCCAATACAATTCCATGATCATTGAACGATATCATCGCTCGTGCGTACGTACGGAATACCGTCTCCACGATGTGATGCGACTCATTCTACATGATCTTCATTGCATAATGATTATATAAATGAATTGAATAAATGAATATGATATATATTTAACTAATAACATTCTGGAAATGAGGTATCTATAACCTAAAGATAAGAATAAGTATTTATTTGACAAAACACGCATAAGAACAAAAAGTAATAAACACTCGAATAACAAGTTGTAATGAAATATTACTAATAAGAAGACAAGAATATGACCATATGTGATATCATAACAATGAGTTTGATTATGGAATAAGTCAATAACATTATTTAAATCATTATACAGGAGGTCCGGATACGTACAAAGCATATTGGACCTAAGGTAATGCAAATATCACAATCTCATTTTTTCCGAGATTGTTTATACTTTGGCATTTACTGGGGTGTATTTTATCATCCACATCCAATTTTCCTCAATATGTAATTTTATTTCCACTCACCTACAATTTTTTAAATCCTATTTTACCCTTCGGTGAGTTTTTAGTAAATGATATGAAATGAATCTTTTGTCGTTTTACGTACGAGGTACTTTTTTGAATTTTCCGAAAAAAGTACGAGAAGCATGTTTTTTAACTTATACGACATGAATGGATTTTTAAAAAATTATTTCCAAGAATATTCCTTTACAAGTTTTCAAGTTTATTTTTAATCATCTTCTTTTTGTTTAAAATTGTATTACATGTCAATAAAGGAAAAAAAATTTTGAAGTAGAAAGGATTTTTTCCTCAAGAATGGAGTTCAAGTGTTTTATCAAAATTAATTTCCATATAAGATAATATAGGGTTATGATTCTATCCTTATCATTACATTGATTTGATTATGTTTTGATGGAATTATTTTTATGAAATCATTTATCTTATATGAATTTTTTTATGATGTCACGATGTTTAAGAATTCCATTTTTATTACATGGGTTATGCAATGATGTATGATTTATGATTTTTGTGGCACACATAAGAATGGATTCATTATGAGATAGGTGGGACCTATATATCCCTCCAATGCATTGGGTAATGATTTTATATCTCATGAGATAGACATGGATGGAACGTCAGGTTAAACCGGTTCAGTGAAATAGGACTGAAACGAGGAGTGAACTCGGTTCAGAAATGGACTTTCTCCACTAAGATAGTCTTGGAAACGAGTCTTGACTAAAAACAAATGATTCACTATGATTATGTGTGTATGCCACAAAGTTTCATGTTTTAAGTTATTATTATTGGGATTAAATTTCACTACTATGATTTATCCCATGTGATGAAATTATGATTTATTTTTCAGGTTAAGATTTCCAAAAGTTATGCTCTTATGTATATTATGTGATTGATATTTTTTTTTGTTTACCCTTACTAAGATTTTGAGATCACCCTTTTGTATGTTTTATTTCCCCAGGTCAGGAAGATGGTAATTCAGTAGAATATTCCATAAAGGGACTCTAGATATGATGAAATAAATGGGAGGCAAAGTAGATGCTTTATGAACTAGTTGTTTATGCTTTGAAGTTTCTAAAGACACTATACATATACGGTCCTTTCATGGTTTTGTTATATGTTGTAATAAGTGTGATTCAATTTTGAAGTAATAACAATGTATGTAATGTATGGGTCGTTATAAACAAGACATTGATAGATGGAACATATCCCATATCTAATCAAAAGCTCTTTTGTTATGTCAACTAAGATCCCTAGACTTACCTCTGGTTGATCTGGACGCATACCTGGATCCATACCTATAAAGAACACAATATTAGAGATCCTAAACATTTAATATAGAAAAAATTATCATTGATAAGTTATTTTGATTTATTCATTATAGGTTATCATATTATGTGGTCTACTCATTAAAAAACAGGAACAAAGATGAATGATGTATGATTATTTACGAGGTCCGAACAATGAATCCATTATCATCGAGTTTAATAGCCACTATAAGCTAAATAGTTCATGCATCAGATCATTGGGGGCCGAAATACAATTTTCAAGACAGACTCCCATGTTTATAGTTCTTCTTAATCTTTCCTAACACCATTTCCCTACCATCCAATGCAAACTCACCAGTTAATAACAACAAACTCTATCATATCTCTCAATCAGAGATCTGTTAACATTCGTTCATGACCCTCACCCCACAATGTTTACCCCTTCAAGGATAGAAATGAGATAAGAGAGATAGTGACATCGATTACCACTGCTAATAGTCCCTTGGTTTATGAATATTAATGTCGGTATAATAAAAACATAGATGGGAGGCATTATCATCTTGAAAAACACATGTAAAAGAGAGAGATAATAAAGAAACAAAACAAAAACCTCTTAGAATACAAATTAAAAAAACCATGTGAACATTTGTAATGAAATGCAATGACTACAAAAACTGAAATGAGATAATTATTCAATAGAAATAATGGTATGACGATACTAACCACAAGGCCCAAACGTCACCTGAAAAAAACCCAAGCTAGTAGGACAAAGTATGACCCCCAATCCACTAAAATAGACCTAAAATATTTTATATACATTGGGTGAGAATAAAATTATACTCAGTAATATTCTCCCTATATCCTCTCATGAAAAAGATAAGGAATGCCTGATAAACAATATTAAACAAAAACTGAATCATTCTAATCACCAAAAGAGGAATATTGTGTTCCTCGCCTCATAATGGCTACTCTCACCAATTATCGAATACAAGGGAATATATACAATAATGAACAACAAGGTTATATTTTTACCACATCCACATATGTTTTCCTCTTTAAAACAATGTTACATGTCTTGTGAATCTCTCTCCAAAAATCATATCGCATAGACACATTTGTGAAGCCCCACAACATGTAGCTAGTGCATCACACCACCACATTAACATAACTACATTTATCCAGGTTGTTTCTGAGAACCACCAAGTCAACTATAACATGAATCATACATCAAGCTATAATAGTCCATAAACCGAGAAAGGAACCTCAACAAATTATATCCTATACACATTATACCTATTTTAGTACCTAAGAAAATATATCTCGAATACATTTGAACGAAATAATCACATGTAATTCCAGATCCCTAAACAAATTTAAGTGGGAAAAAAACTATCATGAATACCAGCTCAAGTAACTACGAAGAGAAGTGATGGGGGGTCAAACGGTGTAGTCATCCATCCATTCTCCCACCTGTATATTGGTTAAAATATATAATAGGGATTAGAATCATTGGGGTGTTACTTTCACTAAATGAAAGTGTAGAGAAGCGTATAAAATAAATACAATTACATGATATAATATATCTTAGAACCACACTATTGGAATAACCTAGTCACAAAATCAAAAAAAAAATAATTAATCTATGACTCCTGGATACCACTACTAGTACTAGATATCCTATAATCACATAAACATTTAACATCTACAATATTTTATTTTATTCTTTTTCATATGTTTTAAATGAATTAAATACAAATTGAAACATTAATTAGTCGTAAAAAATTTATAAATTACATTTCATTAGAATCCCAATGAAATCAATTCCATCTAGGAATAAGAAAACTGACTCCACCGCTTCTCAGAATTATAACATCAACATTACATTCCAGAAAGATCCAACCCCATGGGATAAACATTATCCATTATTTAAAAACATTACTTTACATGTTACCATGTACAATATTAAATCATCTAATGCTACCAACAACAGAATACAAACTAGTGAATCCATCATCGTCAAGAAAAATGGAATAGAAAATAAATAAAAAACAACTTAGTAATTAGATAAACAAAATATTCAACAAACAAAAGCATACATATTAATAGATAAGCCCATATTATACTTATTCCTCCATAGCTGTTGTCCTCCATAACTCCCACATGCATACCATAATGCATCTCGACACTCCAGGGATTAACTGATGCCACAAAAATTGTCCTCCCATCCAACATACAACAAAAACCCACTAGGTTCCACCATCATAGGTTCACATCACATTCTGGCCTCCCCACCGCATAAACTTTAAAACCCTCTTGTATTATCCATCCCATGCTCTCCTCACATCATAAGTAGTAGTAGAAAAACAATATCCAAAGATATTGTTTCTAAAAAAGGTATAAAACATTCTAACACAATGATCTATCATGGCTCCAAATCACAATGCACTCGGCCTTTACATGCATGTTGGAAGCTTTTTCCTTATGAATAAAATATCTATTATCACACTACTCATTCTTATTCTATCTTGAATTAACATTATCATTATTTATACTTTCCTACTATAGCCATTATAAGAAAAAATCTACTAAATTATATAAAAATAAACTAAACAGTTAATTTTACATTCAATGAATTCTTTTATAAAAAGTGTCAACATGCTTCATGTTTATTAACTAATTCAATTAGACATGTATAATTGCATCAATTTGATTATCATCTAATCGAAACAACAAAAACCAGATTCATTAGACATGCCTCTTCGATTCTGTTATCCAATTAATTAGCAATTAATGTCATCTATAAAATCATTACTGATTTATATCAAGAAAAGAATGATAAACAAATCAATTAAAAGATATCAAACTATCAATAAATTCAAGATGTAAACTGTTATCATAGAACAAGGAATAAAAATCACTATACATTCGATACCAAATCATTAATCAGGGTCAAACAATTTTTATTCAATTTTATTGTGATCCATGTCAATAAATCATGCTAGATATATGATTTCAATTAAATGAAATGGATATATCAAATACCCTACATTCAAATGTTGTCTTTGTTCATTTTGTGAGAATAAACCAAAACAACAAATCATGACCACTCCTCCGACAAGAACTACATCCACCTATGGACATCGTTCCACAACCACAACATAAAGAAATAAAAAAATACTTTACAAACATGGAGATCAAGGTCATATACATTAAAAAGGTAAATAAGAGGAAACGTATCAATAAAATAACAATAATTATGGGAGGTCATAGATTATATTGAATTCAGATAACTGCGTATCAAAGGAGGAAATATATGAATTAATTATTGATGAATGAATCTAAATTACATCGAAGAGGGGGATATAGAGTTTCCAATAATGATAAGGAGGGATAATACATGTAGAGGGTTATGAATAACTTGAGATGATGAACATTTTATATATAACACTAAAATGTAGAATTACTTGATGTGAATTCTTTTTTCACATCATATAATCTTCATGGTGTAGATTCCACTTAAAATCAAGTCACCTCTCCATTTTATTAATTTTTATAACCTTGATTTGTTACACATTGCGAAAACCCAAGTTTACATCTTGTAAATATTCATGATGTTAAATCATCCCTAAAATATATCTCTTAAAAACTAAACTTCTCTAGGATTCTACTGTGCCTCCTCTGAGGACATTGGTTGTTGGAAATTCACAAAGGGTCGATGCATGTGGATCAAGTCCCTTACATTTTTTCTATAGTTATTTTGATACCATTTATAGTTTATAAATTATTTTTGAGTATATTAAAATAAAACTAGTTAAATATTTTCTTTTATAATTTTATTAATTCAACTGATTTTTTTTCATGTATCCTATTGTGATAGGTAATGTGAATGATATAAACTAGTGAATTTTGTGATTTTTTCAGTCAATATCATAATCATTGACTCCATACACATTCATTTTTTCAAATATTTCATTTAAAACAAATATTATTACATGATTCCATAGATGATGTTTTGATTAAATAGAATGATAAAAATGATTACTCTAATCTATTTTATAACAAATAAAAAGATATATATATTATCGTACATGATTAAATAATTTTAAATAATTTCTTATATCTATTGTGTTTCTCTATTATATATATATAATGAAATTTAATGTAATAAACTATATCCTTAATGGTGATTGATATATAATTTATCATATAGTTATTTTATTTTTGATATTTATGAATTTTAGGGAATTTAATAAAATCATTAAAATCTCTAAAAAAATTTGTGTTTATTCTATTTTATCCCCTCTTGAGAAGATATTTAAGTTATCACGGACAAGTATGTTATAGAAATTTTAATTTTCTCAATATTATCAAATAACAATGCTTCGTATTATGACTAAATATTTTTTATATTATTAAGGAATTTATATAAAAAAATCTAAAAAATAGATTCCAATTTTTTTTATGACATACATATTTAATGTTTTTATGCAATCTATTGTTCATTAAAATTTTTAACTAATAGGATCATATTTTCATTTCCATTTTGATATTAGGGTTGAATCAGCTATATCCATATGTTCCTAAATGGGGAATTTATTATATATGTGTGTATAATCTACTTCTTCTTGAAACCTATACCCAAAATTGGGTATAACCTTCTTCATGCTAGAAATGTTTTGAACTATATGTTATCATTACTACAATGGGAATTGATGACTATGTGTGTGAAATTAATGCATGGAATCTTTCACTAGTGTGAACCATAATAATGATAACTAATCTATTATAAATATATATTGCAAAAGAATTTTGAAAGAGAATAATTTATTTTTTTTTAAAATAAATGTTTTTTAGCATGTTGGTTTCATGTATTTTTGGGATTCATGTTTTTACTTGTAACATTATAATGATTATAAAATATTTCATTGGGTATTTTTAATATAATGCCTTTATATGATGGGTTTTCTGAAAAGATAATTTTATAAATAATATATAATATAGGGAGTAAATATATTTTAAATATTTTAAATATTTTAGTAACTAAATATTATATAATATTTTATCAAAATAATACCCTAATATCTAAAATTTATAAATAATATAAAATATTTTTTAAAATATATTATTATTTGTATATATTTGATATATTTGATTGAAAGGTACTTGTATTGGTATTATTAATAGATAAATGTTTCATGTAAATTTGTATTCATCCACAAACCAATAAAAATATTATTTGGTAGGAGAAAGACCTAAAAATTCACAGAGCTCTAATATACTATTCCCTAGAAGCATCTACTCTTACTAGGATAACACATTTCATTTTAAGGGAATCTATAATAGTGAATGTGCTATATGGATTCGAAAATAAGGCCCATGATGCGATGATATCTACAATATTGATTCCTTTATTCTATGTGTGCTATATAAATTTGTTTCCAAATATCATAATAAACATATATATTTTCTATATTTTTATTTATAATTAAAAAATACTGTTTTTTATAAAATATTAACATTTATATAAATTTTTTTGACAAATAATTTAATGTCAATAATTTTTTTGGTTAATGATTTATGAATAAAAAATAAACCATTACCAAATGATATACAACTATTAGAAAAGGGTAATTATATTTTTGGGGACTAAATACTACTCCCAACCATTTTAAATCGATATAATATGATTACCCCAATATTATATTCAATTATTCAATAATCATTGAATTTTGATTAAAAATTCAAAATTACATATCATCCATAGATAGATGTTCAATCTGAGATAACCATTCAACACATAGAATAAATGTTAAGGGATTTATATAATGATTTAAATATATTTTATGAAAAGAACTCCTCTCTTCAAAATTTATTAAAATAATAGATTTCAATTAACGATTTTGAAAGATCCATATAAATCCATCTATATTTGGAAGTGTAGAACTATATTATGATGTGATTATGATGGTTTATTAGAAGAAATTAAGACCTTTTATAATTGGGGAAATGGAGGAAAAATTAAATTTTATTCATAAAAACATTTATATATATAATTAATTAATTGAAAAATTATGTTTACAATCAGTGGTGAGGTATTGATTTTGATAATTATGATAAATTATTCCTGTGAATTTCACTTTGGAAAAATTTTCTACTATTATTGAAGAAAATAATGTGACACAATAGATATATTAGTCCCAATGTTATTCTGGATCTCATTGGGATAGTTGTTAATCACATGGTGCTCCTTCCAAATCTCTCATGTACATAATGTGTTTAATTACTTTATTTTGAGAATGTAAAGACAAAATCCCCCTTATGAAATAAATTTAGAGGGTATTCCATTATAACATGATCATTTTTAGGAGGATATACCAGTTGAAATATTACATAGTAAGGATCAAATTATATAGAACATTACTACTCACCTGGTTATTTTTTTAATGGAAACATAAATTCGAGAGTTGAACATAGGAACCCAATGATATGATGAGTTTTGGTTATACTCAACTATTTAAGTCATGGATTTAAAATTTTGAATGATAAATTCTTATAAGGGGGTAGAATGCAACTCACCATATTTTATAATATAAATATCTCTAAAAAAATTAATGTGATATATATCTTATACATAATAGAATAAAATATTAATTTAGTTATGATTTTTCATAAACATGAGTAATAAAAATGAACCATGATATCATAACAAAGTCAAAAGAATAATCATTAAACTATATAATAAAAACAATCATACAAAATCATTATATTATGAGAATATCATAAATGAACCATACCTTAGTTTATAAGAATATCCAAGAATGATGAACCTTTATATTTTTGTATATAAAAGAAGTACAATAATTTTTTTTTATTATCCATAAATTACCAACCTTTAATTTTATAAAATAGAAATAAGTCTCATGATATTTTATTTGACAATGTATTAAGCATTAATCAATACAGTAGAGGAAGATATAGGGACCCACCAATTATAGGTCAAAAAATGAGTTCCATTTAAAATAAATCCATTCATCATAATGAACATATTAAAATAAATTTTGTTTCATGCCTTTTTCAAATTTAATAATTAATGGAAAATATTCACAATTATATAAAAATCATAGTATGAAAAACCATGAAAAATTAGAATGTACCAGATCATATTATATAACAACCTCTAAAATTAATAATTAGTCAAGAAAATACATATGATATTTACGCAATACATAGAGATTTCATATTTTTAATTCATAAATTTTAAATAAAATTAAGTATATATATTAGTAGACACTCTTAAATAAATTGAATTAAATAATAGTGTTCATGTATCTAATTAATTGGAAGAAAACTTTTACATATTCATGATTGATGGTTTTGACAGTAAAAGTTAGCAATAAAACATATCATTTATTCAAAATAATATTAAATATTACATCCACTTTTATATAGAATATGGAAAAAAAATGTAGTCTTTATTCGATCATGTATATGTTATTGTAAAAATATAATAAAATCAATGAAATTCTATTTTTGGGACCTAAAAAAAACTCTCTTTGGTGACTAAAAATATCCTTGTTCATTTTAATGAATTATAAATTAATTATTTTATAAATATAGGAGAACCCTATTTCAATTTATAAACTATGAAAAAATATGGAAACATATTCATATATCATGAAAAATGATGAAAAAATTCTGAGTTTGGAAAGAAATCTATAATTTTTTTCACTTTTATGAAAAATAATCATAGAATATACATTATAATTTAATTTAAAACATATAAAGACTGTAATTTAGTCGAAAATGAGAAAAATAAAATATTGAGGAATCAAGAAAACCTTAATTAGTCATCCATTTAATTTGGAGATTTATAAAATGACGTGCCTAGTAGAAACTAAAATGTTACAGTCAGTTTTTCAATTCAGAGATAAAAATAATACAAGGGGAAATGAAAAATGGTGTATAAAAATAAAAAATTATAAATGAATGTATTAGAATATAATTATAGGTTTTTTAGACATAAAAGTATAAATACTACCCATGTGGATTATATATCCGAAGAAATCACTTTTCAAAAAGTTATTTATGACTACACTCTCATGGTATTGGTAATATAAGAATAAAATGTTTCCAAGAGGAAGATAATGAAATATACATTGAGATTTCACAAAATTGATGATATTTTATAGATAAATAAAATATTTTAGTTAATATGTTATTACAAAAACTATATCATCACTAAATGAGTAGTTAATTTATTATATTAGAATAAGCTATAAGTGATCACACCCTAAATAATTGAATAGTATATAAGTTATGGATAACTACAAACATACTTAAATTTCACATGAAATTTGATAAAATAATAAATTTTTTTATTCAATGATAACACAACTATTATCTTTATCATATTACTATATATAAATGATAAAAAAACCCAATGAATATAATGTAATAGAAACATGAGAAATTATTTAGCGTAAACTATCTGTAAGGTAATGTGTAAGAAATGTTATTATGAAAAAATATGGAATAATTAAAATTTTAAGTGAATAACAAAAAAAACATCCATATAATAAAAACCATAAAAATTTAGTATAATATGGTAGGAATAAATAATATCTCAATAATTATATATAATAAATCAAATTATTTGGAATATTATCCATAGAAATCATTACAAATAATATAATCACATCAACATCAATAAATGACATCATAAACAATGAAAAATTATTTTTAAGCTCCATAAATGTAATTTCAAGGCCTCAATCTATGATAAAATGAAAAATGGGTAATTCTTTAGCAAAATACTGATGAATGATAGTCCCATGAGTAAAATAGAAGCATCGGGGGGATATAGTGGGAAAACCCCTCAATTACTAAGTCCATATCATTATTCACGTGAAAGGGATGAAACATAATCAATAAAAACATTCATATTGAAAACTATAATAATTTTTTAATAATTTTCAAATTAATATACAAATTCACTAACCATCATGTGTAATATTTGGAGTTGTATTAAAATTGTATATCTAAAATGAAACTGATTTTAAAAAACATAAGAAATAATATAGATAATATAGTTACATCAAATCCACTGTGAATCAATAGTTAAATAATGGTTATTTTTTGTTAATGAATATAACTAAAATAAAATTTCATTTAATACCTTCTTGTGAAAAATTCCCTATTAACTTTGGAATTATATTTAAAAAACATTTAATTTCAAAACAGTATGGGAAAACGATTATTTGAAAAGGATCATGGAAACATGTAAAGGAATACTCAAATAATAAGTTAGTCATGATGATTGAAATATAGTAAATGATGAATATATATAAATAAAAAACAGCATTATATATTTTTTACAAAATCAATAAGACCCCCCTTTAAAAAATGTTAGGATGATTCCTATATAATGATGAGATTTGGAAATATACCCTAACCACTTTAGTAGTGGTTGAATTCATATTTCATTTAATTTATGATAAATATATGATGATAATTATATCAAATAATTTATATTATATGAATCAAAAAACAGATTTATGCGAAGAATACACACTACACGATACAAATATGTTGTTAATATTGAATATGTCTCATAGAAGTCTAGGTGTGACACGAAACGCCTACCTAAAGTCTTATTTCCTTTATATGATTCCAAATCACCTATATAATAAATATATAATTATTATAAATCAATAATAGATCCAAAAATATATATATTATTATATATATTATTTATTGATATCTTTTTCCACCAATTGATTACAAATTCATTGTTTAAATTACGATTCCATAAAATAACTTCATTAGTTTTCATGCACAGTATGTATCGGTATTTTTGGAGAATTTTATTTGAACATTGTTAAAAAAAATTATTTTAACCATGATATTAATATAAGAAAATTTTATTATATAATTTTTTTGAATATACCATAAAATTTGAGAATGAAAATTTTGATTCACAATTTATGGAAATGGTATGTTATACGTACACATGAAGGATTTTTTTTATTATTAGATAGTTAGAATAAAGGAAATATATTTTACAATGAAAATTTATTGAATCATTATTATATCTTTTACATTATATATTTTCATCAATTTTATCCTTATTACCATTCATGTAATTTCGAAATGAATATTTAATTACATCATTTCGTGGAGGTGGTAGTCCAAACATATGAAAAACAAACATGATCATTTTCAAATAGATTTTAAAAACAATATATTTTTCATTTTACAATCCAATAAGTAAAATTAAATATTTCATATCACATATATATACATGAAATCCATCATGCTATCTATCTATGGGAAATTGTTTTGGAAAACTAAATACATCTGTTCAGGAATTGGTATTTTTCTATAGATTACATTGATGGTTTCATTACCCATTTGAAGGAAGGGGAAACAAATATAGGTTATTCCATCAATATAATGACATCCCATTATATTATGGTATCTAGTTTTATTATAATGAAATTGTTATGGAATTAATATAGATGGTAAGAGAAGTGATAATAAAGATAGTTATGTGCGAATAAAATTACCTTCTCTTAGAAAAACATCTCTTCGATCTCTTATTAAGCACACTAGCATAGGTATTATGGGAAGACCAGTAGATCATGAACATGAATAAAGAAATTTCAATGATATTTTATGTGGTTTTGGTCAATAATAATGGATTAATTGGTGAGAATATGTATGTTATGATGTTCCCTATTATAATTGAATTAAAGTTGTATTTTTGTAACTATGAAAAAATATTAAATTATGGGAACCCACTCTTAACCCATGTTCCTAAAAAAATTTAATAATAATTGAATAAAGTGAATATATGGTTCATTAAAACCTATAAAACTAAAAATAAACATGGTTTATATTTTTTCTTCCATTATCTCTTGAGGTTACTTATTATACCCTTCTTAGCTTTCACCACTATAAGTTGTTCTGATTTTTCACAGATTTAATTTATCATTTCAACAAAATAAGAAATTTAGAATATGATTGAATTTATAAAAACTAATTTTACTTATTGAATCAAATACATATAATTAATATACGATGCCTATGTAAAATTAATTTTAACAATGTTCCATGTAACTTAATAAAACTTATTTTAACATTAACTACTGTAATTTCTTTTAAATTTATTTACAATTCATTATGACAGAAAATAATGATGAAAATAGTACCAAATATTATTTTCTATGAAAAAAAATATTTTACCCATTTTTTCAAATTAAATAAATAAATAATTCAATGTTTAATTTAAAATCAAACCTGGAATTGTGAATAATATTTATTTTCCCATTTCAATGGATTTCTCATATATAAAGGGTTTTGGATCAACAATTGACCATAAAGTACTAAAATGGATTAATGATAACATATCTAAAATAATCTTTAACTTAAAGACCAATTAAAAATCATTTTTTAAAATGGATTAAATGAAAAAGAAGTTTTCATTTAAAATTTTATTTTTCACTTTTATTCGGAAAAATCTATATTTCAATAAAATTTTCAAAAATGAACTAAAATATATTTTATAAATTTTGATTTTAAAAAATATTTTCAAATTTCCAATTAAATTTTAAAAATATAGATACATTAATAATTTCGAAGAAGTTGAAAATGCGGCATAACTTATTTTTAGAAAACAATAATTTCAACCATAAAACTAGATGTTTTCATTTGTATTGATTAGAAAATATATTAGATGACTGAATTTTATTTATTGAATATATTATATATATAAATTTCTCTAAAATAATTCAGATATAGGGAAAAATTAAATTTATTAATGTAAAAAACATTTCTGACAAAAATTATTATGTTTCAAAAAAATATATTTTTTCGTTCAAATGATTTTATTTTCATTTATAATCAATTGATTGCTAAATAATTTTGATTATATATTTTTAAACCATGTACATTTTATAATTTATTTAGTACTACACATACCCACTAATTTAATGGCCGGTTTAAATTGCAATACTATATTACAAATTATTTAGAAAAGGAGTTTTGTGTTTCACAAGCTATCAAAGAGAATAAATTTATTTAAAAAAACATAAACCATAACATTGTAGGGTGTTACATTATTCTATCCATTAAATAATTCTATAAATTTCCAATACATCACCTTATGAACATATTTTTGTTATCCTTCATAATAAATTATTTTTATTCCCACATTGCATTGTCTATCCATTTAATTTTCTTATGTACCAATACCATCTAAAATTTCTAATTCCTCAAAAAATTATTATATGGTGTATGGAATAATTTATCGATCCTCATAGTAATATAGATAAGGTTTCAGTTATTTTTTTCATAGGTGATTAAATGTGGTGGGTCTAGAATGTACATCCATATTAATTTTAGAAGGAACACATCATGCACATTAGAGATAATTGGTGGAATTTACAAATGGTAATCCACAACATCATTTAATTCATAGATTTTGAATGTCACTATGTCCATAGGGAATGACTAATCATTTTTATGATACCATATAACACAATGGTGAATATTTCAATAACATGTAATCTCTCATATGAAATTAATAATAATTTTTCCAGTTATGCGAATAACTCTTTTTCTGAAATTGATCTATATTCAATGGTTTCAAAATAATTTAACTTCATCATTTTGTCATACACCAGTTTACGTCCTACATATTTCCATTCACCAAATTCATTCCAACATGATTGAGTATGAAATATCATAACATATAATGATTTATATGGAACCATTTGAATACTTAATACTCTGTCTCATAATATGTCGAACCAAATTAAAAAAAGAAAAATATGAGTGATTTGTTCAAGAATTTGTCCCCATGAAAGACAATGTGCCTTATAATGTCTCTATAAATATGTAAATTCCATGATTATTTATTTTCCGAAAACATGGAAATAACCTAAATTCCAAAAAATCTTTAATTATGTTATCTACACGTCCAAAAAATAATTATCTATTTGTTCATTTTCTAAAATCATTATTTATTTAATATATTCCAATTTCCCCAAAAAAATTTAGAGTCTATAAAATTTAACAAAAAATGCATTTTTATCAAATCACTAAATAATTTCAAGTTCACCAATTTTCTCACATTAGTGTCATCATTTTTCAAAATATATTTATACCTTGTAAAAATAATTTACTCAAACTTATGAAAATATAATGGTATATAATTACCTTAATAACATGTTCTCTAATTAATTCACTTTAACAACAAATTAATTTTCAAGGATGTCAGTACAATTACAAATATTCTTGAAAATCCATAATGAAAATCTTCTGCATAAAATTTCTAATATTTTTCATGTTATTTAAATGAGTAATATCATTGGTTTAACATTCATATATCATGAAGGGTTAATTAACAAGATTGATCCTCATTCATTAGTAATGTAAACAACCTATCATTGGGGTTTTAGAGTATCTTTTCATCATTTTTATCTGTTGGTCACCTTTGATGAAACATGGTTGATGAAGGGATTTATCTACAATTATACTCCAAAGGATAATGTGGTAGTTTCATACATAATCCTAAATGGGGACTTATACTTATCCAATTACTACTATGAGTCATTATTTGGCTTTATTGGGATCATCCATTGCCTAAAATTTCTCCTTATCCCTTGATATGTTCATCTTAGGAGTCTCCCCCGCTGAATCATCTTTCACAAATTGGTGTTTGGTTGGGTTTCATATAAAACAATGATTGTTTGCTGTCTATATTGGGATCTGTTTTAAATTTTCTTTTAGGTGGTTATCGTAGATGGCCAATTAGATGTTCTATTTTAGGATGTTGAATTTTCATCCCTATATGTTTTTATATACAAAGTCTCCCTAATTGTATCATATATCATATTTCTATATTTGGGTTGGTGTTCATTGGATGGAGACTGTATTGTATCTCTCCTTGGTAGACATGCTCAATCTTCCCTCTGGAAGATATGTTTGGTGTCTATACAGTAGATCTTTTTCGGAATAAAATGGTAGTTTTGGGGATGGGGTGTTCTCTATGGATGACAATGGAGGTTTTCATGGATGGTTGATTCGAGATTAGGATGGACACCTTTCTTGGTCTACTAAGATTTATTGGGAGGGAGATTTGTTTTATTCTCTTAGTTTATATATATATTTCATTGACTCATGAATAAATATTTTCTTAATGTATAATTTTTTAGGAAACTTTTTTCTGATTGGGTCATAGATATCATTTTGGTAATTTTCTTATATATCAAAAATTTTGGATGGAGGTGTATCAATAAATATGTACTGCACGTTGGGAAGCCTCGAATGGGGGATGTGAATGCTGAAACCCATCATTCATCCATATATAAGTTTTTGGGATGGATATATTCCTAGCCATTGATTAGACATAGTTGTTTCTATCTAAATTTTTACTGTATAAGGTTGAATCTGTAGTGGATTCCTGAGAAGAATGTTTGGTGGGTTCCTCAAAAGTGATATTGATGTGTTAAAACCATTCATTTGTCCCTCCTTACTCATTTTAAAGTAGGTTAGAGGAGTTCTCTTACACATTTGTTTTGTCCAAAAAATCAAAAACAATTTTTGCAGGGGAGACTCGTCATTGTATATTCATTTCACAGCGTCATTGTATGTCATAGGGGAAATTATATTTTTTCGATAATGTTTATGTTTTCTTCTCATTTTACATTCAATACCTTCAAAAACTTCATATTATTTTATTTTAATTAATTTTTCATTATCATTATAATAGGCTCAATCTATTCATTCTTTTCAAAAGTGGTGTTATTTTTTATGTTAAATAAAGGGGGACAGACCCTTATCCTTTTAAAAAATGGAACTTCACTTTTACAACATATTTTTTAAATTAAAATACATAAATAGTTTTATATTCCACTTTAGTAATTATCATAACGTATACCCTTCAACGTTCTAGGATTTACCCTTTAGAATAATAAATTGAATTGAATAATTCAAAGGATTACAACATTACTGGAAAAGAATTATAAGTTAGTACCAATGATGAAATTTAGTTCCTCCCATAATACTATTCTGTTCTAGTCAATAATTAATGTATTTAATCAATTATTATTTAAAAAATAATTTATTTTTCAATTCCTGGGGGATATTCTCCTGGGTGTCTATTTTCAAATTTTTTATATGAATGAAATTAAATCATCATTTCATTATGTTCTCTAATATATTTTCTCTCAATAAAAGAAATTATTCTATTCTTTTTGAGTCCTCCAATTTGTTAAATTTTATGTTTTTTTTCATATATCATGATAAATATATATTCATAATCGTGATATTTTTCCTCCAATCATTATCCATTTTTTCATTATCAACACATTTTCCATTATATTCGAAGTTAACATGATTTCTTTAGGATTTCATCCTTTGAATAAAACAAAAAATCTTATTGTGAGCTTTAATAATCATAGTGGAAAACAAAATTATAATTTTTAGGATATGTAATACAAAAATCTATATTTTATATTTAATAAACCTTTTGTTTAACCATGTTCATTCGTTTTCAACATCTGTTCAATTCTGTTAGGATGGTTCATAGTGAAAATGTCAATTAACCAAATAATATCCCATAATAGAATCAATCTAGATTTGCATCTAGGAATATTTTTTTGCACCAGGTAATGATCGAGTCAAATACCAATCTACACATTTCATAGTTAATACCCTAATGTAATACTGTTCTAGAGCCAAATAAAAATGTATAATCGAGATATGGATTTAATTTTTGAAAATCCACATAATATCTAAATTAAAAAATCATAAGGATGTTATATTGTAATTAGAATTTTCATCAAAGAAAATTTTAGTAATTTATCCCCTAAAAATTATTTTCCTTAATCTAGTTCTTATGGATTACACAATAAATTCTCTAGTACCATCTATAGAGACACTGACCCTAGTATCTAAAAATTATTTGTTACAATATTACATTATTATGTACTAAAAATTATCACATCCAATTGAAATAAAATGTATAGTAGTATTAGAAAAATAAATTTGTACTATAATTTCACAACAAATTGGAAAGAATAAAACTTTATATAGTATATTATTTGAGAACACTATAATTCCACTTATCATTTCCCAGTATATCAATGAAAAAAATAACATTAAATCCATTTGAAAATAATCAAAAAAATGGGTGATCTAAAATACTAAGTTTGGGTATGCATATAGTGGTATATATTTTTAATAAATAAAGAATAATAAATATGGAATGGAAAATAATGAGAAAAAAATCTATTTAATTAATAACATGAGTGTGTCAAATATTTTGGATATAACAAATTATCAATAAATAGATCCATGTATCTAATCAAAATATATTGGAATATATTTTTGGGTATCACAACTATTAAAATAATCAAATGGTCGTAAATAACTAATATAATAATGTGTGAATTCATAATTCTAAACCTCACAAACATAACATCATTGTTTTTAACCTTGAAATCATACATAAATGGGAATGGTAGTTCGCATATACACATGCTAGATTATTCAATGGGACATATAGATGATTTGAGGGGATATATAGGTTCACAACCAGTAGTTACGAATTCCAGTATATTACATATATTAAAGGAGTCAGAATACACAAAATAAATATATTTTGTAGAAAACATGCACATGAAATCTTAATATCTTCCTTAATACACGATCTTTATTCTAAACGATCTAGATTAATATTGATATTTATATCAAAATAGGGCATTACTTTTCAAACAGGTCATAATCTATTCAAAAAAATAATAAGGATGGATCATTAAATTATATAAATTTTGTGAATATATATGATATATTGGGTTTTATTATGAATATAAATACTATAATATGTTATTAAAATCATTCTTTGTGAAAATTCACATTTCACATGGATGTTAACTTTTAAAAACTATTTATTTTCATATTTTTAGGAAAAACATATTATTTGAATAGGGTCATGGAAACATAAAAATTATAACCCAAATAATTTAGAGGTTATAATTAGTAGAAATAAATTTCATTCAAAATATGATAAAATAAAACAATCCATTCACACTATTTTAAAAAAATAAAAAATGTTATTTTTATTGAAAATTACATGAAGAATATTTTATTTTTTTTAATTTTTATTATAATAAAAATTGAAATTAAAAAATCATATAGGAATATTAAAATAAATACATGTATTTTATTGAAAAAATTTAAGAAGAAAGAAAAAAAATCATAATTAAGTAGTAAATAGATTCTATTTTCCCAAAAAGAAATACTTTTTATATATTTTGAGTACATAAACGATGATACAATAAGGACCTAGATTTCTATGTTTCATAATATATTGATTTTAAACCTGAATACATATTATTAAATTCCAATTAATATTTTAATTTTTTAAGTTTTAGAGATTTATACATGATTTCATTCGACATTCCAAAATTGAATATTTTACTAAGTTTCTACTTTTAACAAAAAAGAAACCCTTTAAAAAATATAATTGTGTTCCCTTCATGTTAATTAATCATTGTTTTCTACTTGTCTCTCTCTTGTGTTTATTCTATCATATATCATGTGGAAATCATTTTAATACATGAATGAGCATAAAATATCATTAAGTGGCATAAAAGAAGGGAGAACATTAGTGCATAAAAATCCCATAAAAATTTCCTAAAAACAAATATTATTATAATGAAAAAGGAATAATCATTTTGAATAAATCATGTTTATACATTTTTAAATTCAAATAAATTTCATTAAAACACATTAAAGAGATCCTCAAATATTAGGATGTTAATTTTGAAATAGTTTTCTATATCACTCTTACAAACATTTTATCTCTCTTTTCTACAAAGTATGTTACCATCATAGTTACATTTTTAATAATCATCACATCAATATTCTGATAATCTCTTTATATATGCCTAACCAGTTACATTTGTCTCATTAAAAATGTATTGAAGAAAAACAATGGGCTCAACCACCATATGTTTATCATGTAAACACATACCCTAATCAATAATTTCCATGAACCATTACATAATAGTGTTACCTATATGATGCTTAAAATAATCATTCTTTTGGATAATAACTTTTCTATTTTAAATCAATTTAAACTTTTCACAAAGACGCGTAATCATAAAATTAAAATTATTGTTTAATAATAAAATTTTAATGTTTTATAGTATTCTTAAAAACATTAATGTGACATTATGATTGAAAATAATTCACTTTTTTTATATGATAATAAAAAATTCCTACCATATTATTTTCAGAAAATCCTCAAAAAACCATGTTTTAAAATATAACAAAATGAATAAATTGATTTCAACTTGTAAAAAAAACTATTTATAAATTAAATTAAAAAATAAATTTAGAATAGAGAATATATTTTTGGAATTAAATTTTTAACTCATGGATATGATTGAGAAAGAGAGTTTTAAGGGAAAGAATAAAAAAAACTTTTTTTTGTATAAATTCTGTTATAATTTTAATATTGTGGAAGATATAATTTATAAAATGAAAAAATGATGTTTTTGTTCTTTAAAATGACATAAAAATAGTGTTAATAAAAAAAATTATTAAAAAATTATTTCAATCATAGTGTCAGAACAACATAGTCAAAAAGTTAACGTTTAATCCAAAGAATGAAAATTTGGTTAAGAAATCCTTTACTACATGAATAACATTAGTGGTCCATAATTTAACATCATTTAAAATAGTTTAAATAATGTTATTAACTCATTAAATGTCTATATTAATATATATAATACCATATATGCTGCTATTATAACATCTTATTTCCCATTCATGAATAATATTTAAATATTTTCTCGATTTTGGTTGTGTTTGTTTCATGGATTTATGATCGATTAAAAATTATATAATTGTTGTTGTACTTGTGAAATGATATTAAAAATATAAAAGTGAAATTTAATATTATTAATGAACTTATATAATTATTAATGGTACCATATATTATTTTTATTTCATACATGATGATAATTATATAGATAAAACATTAATGATAATTGTTTATTTTTTTTGGTAATTTTTCTGAACATCACAGATTAATTTAATTTTCATTAATATTAGGTGTATCTATTAGTTTATTAATATGAAATATGTTTTAATATTCCTAATAAAATATTATTTAAGCATAATTAAACTTTTATGTCCTTTTATGAAGGTGTTAAATTAATAGAATCTCTATTCACAATGATGGTAGAGCAATGTAATTTGGGAAATAGTTTCACGTATACGAATAAATGAAGATAGTAAATGAAATGGATATAATATATTTCCTATTAAAAATGTCATTAATATTTTTAAATTATATTTTAAATATTATTAATTTATTAAAGAATGATATTATTTGAAATTTAAATGATAAAATAAATTTAAGATGGGTGTTTTGAGAAAATTACTTCTTGAATATCACCTCCATGAGAGACCCTACAAAACATTGAATTTGTGCTTTTGGTGGGTTTAGAAGAACATTGATGTGGGGAGATGTAGTATAAGAGGATTGGGAACAAATTTTATGAGCATCAATAATTTATGTATTAATGGGCATGTGAGGTGTGGTATTTTTACATGAGGAGCGGTGGGTTTAAGTGATTAAAATAATAAATATTTTATATTTGATGCCACCCACATTGTAGTGTAATTAATTTAAATGAATTTGGATTGAAAATTAATATTTTATATTCTTTTTATGGTGGAACCACACCTCAAAAAGCTATTAAATGTTTTAATTTTTTCTCATAAAAAGGTTATCTCTTTTTAACGTTAAACCATTTCAGTTTTACCAATACCATGGGAATTATTTATTTTACCATTGTAGAATTTTTTTTCATAAAAATGAAATTTAACTTCAAAAATAATTTAGGACTTATAATAAAAAATATGGGATCCATATTTCATAATTAAATTATCAGTTTTGAAAATAATATATTTAATATTCATCTCGTAGACAAAATGAAAAAGTGGTTTTAAAGAGAAATCTTCAAAAGATTGAAATATTTTAAATCCAATTTCAATGTGCTATTGATTCCAATGAAATTAATTTAATTTAATGATTTACATATAAAATTATCATACATTAAAATAAATATAAAATATAATTTAATTATTCAAATATGTTAAATGAAACATTAGTTTTCAATTATAATTCAATACTTTTTCATTTCATAATAAAAATATTGTTAGAAGATAACCAAAAATTAATTATGTGATAATTTTTATATTCTAATCTGGATAATTAATTTTATTTTTCAAAAATTATTTTATACAAATGATAAAATTAAGAAATAAAATTAGTATTCCATCTAATGGAAGAGAATATTTTTTTAAAAAAATATAGCTTTTTAGGTTGAAAATAATATTTATTTTTTTCTATGGCATATCCTGTTTATTAGATTATTTTTGTTAAAATTAATGAATATAACAAATTTATGTATCATTAATATTTTTTTAAAATATTGAAAAATATAATATATTATGATAAGATTTCATTATAGGGAAAACATAGTTTCTTTTAATAAAAACACATCCATTAAATTTAATTGAATTTTTTTTAATTCATATTAAATGGTAAAAAATGAATTAAATTTATAAAACCGATTAAACTATAATTTCAAAATTCAATCATCCTCATTTATTCTAACCATTCTAATGGATTGGTTATGAGTCTCACATATAAATAATTATTCTTATTTGTTTTTTTTGTGGTTGATTGGGAATATCTTTTATGATATTGAGTATTTTTTTTCTTTTAAAATCATTGGCTATAACATTATCCCCCCAGAATTACTAAATTTTATATTCCAAATAATAACTATATAATTAAAAAATAATTATTTTTAATTAAAAATTATTCATAAAATCTAAAATCCAAAAAAAGATTAATGAAAACCATTTTTTTAAAAAAAAATTAGAAGAATGAAGGACAACTTAGATAAATACTAGTTTTCAATGTAAGAAAACATGAGGATGGATGTGAAAACTAATTGTTAATTTCTGATAGAAGGTGACAGATAACATGGTCATGAGAAAGATAATTGTCGTAAACCCATAAATATGTTCTTCGATGAAAGGACATTTATTTCATAGTACGAAAAGTAAATATATAACATTTTTCCCTCAAAATAGTTTCCCTATAGTTATGTAATTAAATTTATTCCTATAATAAGTAAATAAGAAAATATACAAAATTTAATAGTATAATTTGATCTTTTAATCAATTTACACCATAGTATAATCATTTCTAGCAACAATTAGCATTCAAGATGAATTTTTTCATCCCTAAAGAATCAAAATAAACTCTGATGGATAAAAAACGATAAATGTATAACTATCTTTTTCTATTTTTGAAAAAGAATTAATCAAAACCGAAATGTGTAGGATAAGAAAAAATAATTCCCAAAAAATAAAAACCACATATACAAAGAAAAACTACATTAATCTCAAAAATTCAACAGTAATACTCAAATTTCACCCTAGACCATTAAGAAAATAAAATTACATTAAATTATTCAAAAATATTATAGACTATGATTAAAACCAAAAAAAACGTAAGGATTTGATCACATATATTTCCAAATAATATAAACTACTCTTAAGTTCACATAAAAAATATAATTTTCAAAATCACATAATCTCTATGATATGATTACCATATCCAAAAATAACTTAATCTTATATAAATATGAGGAAAAATAATATCTTCCCTCAAAATATAATTATACATTTATTCATAAAATAATTTCTTATAGTATTCTATTTACCATAACATTAAAGGATTCCCAAAACAGTGAACATATTCTAAAATAACATGAATGAAATAATCCACAAATCATTTCCAATCCAATAGAAATATATTTGATAAAACATACACTAACAGAATAATTTTTTTTGTAATACATGATATATATTTACTAAAAATACATGTTAATACTAACAGGGATATCACATTGGCTCGTGGTAGGTGATGCACCCTTGAACACATTAGTTCTGGGTTTGATTCTCGCATCCCTCTCAGATGTGATGGGTTTCCATGCATCATGATGAATTTTCGTTTTCTAAGACTATATTAATATGATACTTATAAAATTGTAAAAATAAAATGATGAATAAAAATATTAAATTTTAACATCAAATATTATGTCATTCACGTCATTTCAAATCCAAAAAAATCTAAGGAGCCCATAATTAACTCATGTTCCAAAAATACATCGATTCCTATCAAAAATATATCCAGTAATTATAAAGGAATTGTTCCTCAAATAACCTTTTTAATATCATTTAATTTGGTTTTATATGTTAAATAAAAATTCCCACCTTTTAAAAAATTTCAATGGTGTTAATCCCATCTAACATATGTTTCAAAATTCTGAATAAAACTTACAATTGAAAAATAATTATTCGATCCATGATTATGGTAATATATATATATATATATATATATAATACGATTATAACATAAATTAAAACACTAAATACATAAACACAACATTAATTCAACTTCATTCTTAAACCATCAATAATTATTCACATTTTTATTACACAATAATTTATGCCTATATTAATATACATGAATTATATCCTGATGATTCGTCAACATCAAAATATAAGGGTTGCATACATAAATCATAAGGAAATAAATCAATATATAAATCAAAATGGTAGGATATTCTTAATATTCCCATTATCATTCAACATGTTGGCCTACATTAAAAAATTAAATTTTCACACTAATTATAGTATTTTACTTATTAATAGAGTTGGAAGATTTGGGATAATGAAGGAAAATGAAAATGATACCATGACCCATAAATTATTTATAGAAAATAATATATGTTGGATAACTCAAACATTTAATTTATATTATTTGAATAATCAAGAGTTTTTAAAACCATTTGTATAACTTTTATCCATAATAGAGATGATCAAATAATTGAGGATGCATAATAAGGTTGTGAAATATCTATTTCATTCCATCTTGATAAATGGTTAACAATATGTAGAAAATAACATCATCAAAACATGAAAAAAGTAACATGGTTATATTTAAATAAAATATACATACAAACTCTAAAATACATTAACCACCAAATCATTTTTATATAAATCTACTATCATTATAAATCCAATGTCAAAAAAAGTTAAATTTTCATAAATTCATAAAATTAAACAACAGATCATGTATACAAGACTAGAATTTTATACTCACATTTAATCATGTAAAATGATGGTGATATATATAATTTTTAATAAGACCTTACAACGAATTATCCAACTCTCTATTGTTTCTTAAACCATACTCTAATAAAAATTGTATGAACCTAGACTTAATCATTTCATATTCTATAGATTTTAAACTAGATCCCGCATTATTATATTTTGATTAATAATTTATGATGAGGGTTTTAGAGAAATAGGTCCCAATTCATTCACTACTTCTAGGTACTTTTAAAATATAGACTCATACTCTATATCCACCAATTCCACCAAAGGAAACCCTTTTAAAAATAAATCATGTTTTCTCTTAATTTAAAATATACATTGTTTTCCCATTGTTCTCATCCTTGTCATTATTCTCTCTAAAATAATATTATTTTTTAAAACATCAGATGAGCTAAAAATATTAGTAAGGGATATAATCTAATGTAAAATTATTGTCTAGTAAAAATCCATAAAATCCAATTTCATGAAAACATACTGTTTTATTCAGAAAAAGGAATAATATTTTCAAATAGATCAGTATCATAACCTTTAAAAGATAACCAATTTCATGAAAAAATTAAAAATCATATTAAATATAAGAATTTATCATAAGATATCATTATCCATATCACTCTTACAATCATTTTGTCTCTCTTGTCTACATGGAGAGTAACCAATATAGTTAAATTTGGAATAATCATTATAGCACTATTCTTGTAATCTCTTATTGGAAAACTATGATGTTAACTATTTCACATTACCAAATTCATTGGAGAGCTATAATAGTCTCCCTATAACACAATTTATCACCAAACTACCCATCCTTATAAACAATTCCCATGAACAAATACCAAATCATAATTAACTTTTTTTCATAAATCAATAATTCTTTTGGAAAATCCTTTTCCATTTTTAAATAAATTATCAATTTTCACAAAGTCTTTCACTCACAAATGAAATAATATAATTTGACAATATTATTGAAAATTTCAAAAGGGGGCATAAAATTATTAAATTAACATGATGGTGGGAAATATCTCTTATTCCATATAAGTAAAAAACATTATTCCATATTATGGTTGGAAAAGTCATAAAGATTCTTATTTTAGAAGTAAAAAAAAAAGATAATACATTAAATACAATTTGTAAAATAAAAATTATTATTATAAATTAAATGATTTTTTTTTGAGAATATTAAAAATATTTTTTGGAAATAATTTAAGAGAGCATGGACATGGTTAAAGACAATTTTTCAAGGGTATCATAAAAAATATTGTTTTTAGAAGAAAGTCCCTTATAATTATCATATCGTTGAAATGGTAATTAATAAAATGAATAAAATATATTTATCCCTAGAATAACAACATTAAAAATTGTAAATAAAATAAAATATACTGAAATTTAATTTAACACATATGCTTATTAGAAAATATCCGTAAATTAAATGTTTCACCCAAAGAACAAAAATTGGGATAAAAATAAATTATATTATACTTCAATTTAATGATGTTTAATTTATCTTTTCATATAATGGTTCAATGAATATTTTCAACTCATTAAATAAATATATTAATATTTATAATACCTTATATTATGATTATACAACATCTTATGACCTAGACATTAATAATATTTCATTATCTTCCAGGATTCGGGTATGCTTATTTCGTAGTTTTATAATCATCTCATTTGCGTATTATTATAGATATTCATTTAAAATATGATTTTTACTCCATAAGTGTAATTGAATAGTACTAAAAATAATAATGAAATATTACTGGTCCTAAATGATATTTTATTTCTTACATGATGGTGATTCATTAGAGAAAACATTAATTATAGTGTTTTGTTTATTTTGGAATTTTTTCCCAAGCATCAAAGACTAATTTCGTTTTCATTATTATTACATCTATATATTAGTTCAATAACATTATATAAGTTATAATATAACTATTTAAATATTATTTTATAATAATTAACCTTTATTCCTTCAATGAAGTTGGTAAATGAAAATTAAAAAACATTATTCACATAGATGGTAAAATGATGTAATTTGAACAATACATTCATTACATTGAATAAGAGAGTAGAAAAATAGATATGGATAAAATATATCACATTTGAAACATAAAATTAAAATATTTCCATTTTTTTAGGATTATAATTCCTTTATAGATGAATTATATGAGGTGAAATTGAAAAAAAAATTAAGATATGTATTTTATTAAAATTACCTCTTTAATATTCCCTCCGTGAGAGACCCATGAGGACCTCCGATATTTTATTTTGGTGAGAACAAAAGACATAGACGCAAGGATATTGAGTAGGAGAGGTTTTTTCAAATATTTTAGGAAATTTATTGTGTTTTCTATCGATATAGGGTGGTGATGATTTGTATATATAATTGATGAGATGTGGGTTTAAGTGATTAAAATAATTAATATTTTATATTTAAATCCAACAACATTGATGTGGAAATAAATTACATGTATTTTGTTTTAAATTATTAATTTAGATTCATTTATTTTTAATAAACAACATAACCATCCATTAAATATTCTAATTTTTATTTCATTTTATGGTTTTATCTTTTTAACTTTAACTTATTTAATTTTTTACCCATTCAACGTTAAATTTTTTTTCACAACTATATCTTTTTTTAGAAAAAAATTTAATTTGACTATAAAACCACATTTTGAACTTATTATTATATATATTTAATCCATTTTACCAAATTCAATTCAAAAATCATTTAAAATAATATTTTATGTTTATCACACTTTCAGAAGAAAAAATCCTCGTTTTAAAGTGAATGTTCAAAACATTGAATTGTTTTTATATCCAATTTCAATTTAAAATTTATGATAACTACCTCTATTAGATTTAATTCTGTATAGGTGAAAAAATTATCTTTTAAAATAAATTTAAAATTTTATTATACTATACAAAATAATTATATGAAAAAGTAGTTTTCAATTAAAAAGCAGTATTAAAAATATTAATTAAAAAAATAAAACCTATTAGAAAAGTACCAAAAATTCATCCTAATCAAATTTTTATATTAATATTTCAATTAATTTTGTATGTTTTTCTTAAAATATATTTATTAAATTGTCAAAATTTATATTTAAAATAGGTCGTCTATCATAAGGTGGAAAATTTCCTTTTAGAAAAATATGGATTCTTATACTTCAAATCAGATTTATTGTTATCTGAAACCTTTAAAACATATTGGATTAATATACAAAAAAATATTGAATGTATAGAATATATATATAATTATGATATTTTAATAATATTATTAATTTAAATTTATTAAGAAAAAAAATAATTATGGGAATAAAAATAGGCATTTTTCATAAAAACACATTCTTAATATTCAATTGGTTTTTATTTTTTTCTAACATATTTGTAGAAAATTTATTTTATTTTATAAAAAAGTTTAAAATATATTTTTATAATTCATTTAATAAAATTCATTTGTGCCTTTCCAATGGCTCTGTGATAACTAAAACGTTTAAATAATAATGTTTAGTCATTTATTTAATAACGATGTGGGCTATTTTTTATTTTATTGAGGATATTGATTTCTTTTAAAATTTAAGGGTGTTAGAGAAAAATTAACGGAAAATTGAAAATAATAAAAAATAAAAAATGGAGAAGAATATATATTGTCTTTTGGAATTAATGACCATATAATTCCCCAGAAAATATATAAACATAAACACTTTTGAATAATTATGAAATATTTTGATAAACCCCCGCATATTTAGTAAATCTTAAATAACTATCCCATGAATGAAATATCCTTGGATAGAGTTTTACTATAAAAAAAGTAGAGATCATATATGATATTTATTTTTTGAAATATATTTCTGTTATATTTTATTTTATTACATTGTACGTTCACAACACATAAATAAATTGAAAAAATTATTAATATAAATCATTACATTAGTCCACAACTAAACACATTATCAATTAAATCATTCCTATCAGTCAAAAAATATAAATTAAAAAAACATAATTTGAAAAATTATATCCGTCTAATTATGAAGAATCATCAACCCCATGGATAACACTATAGATATGAATAAATATTAATAAATATATTCAAATCTTCTAAAATTAAAATTTCCAACATCAATATGAATTTAGGTGAATAATGAATGTAGGAATAAAGTTGTTTTTTGGGAACTAATTTAATTATTGGTATAGTGACATGATTATTTGGACTTCTAACTTTGTCCATGCAATAGAAATTTCACCACAAAATAAAAAAGTTTAATACATATAAAATTTATCTTCCTTATTTCTGAATAATTTAAATATTATAAATCTACAAATAAAATATCATCATTAAAACACAATTAAAATATAAATAAATTTTTTATAATATATATTTTAATGTATTTTATAAAACATTAAAATTTTTATATAAAAATTTAAAAATATCTATGTTATTAAAATTTATTTAGATAGTGAATTTACTTTTTTAAATCATTATATAAAAATTATTCTACATTCATTTTTTGTTTTTTTTTTGAAATAGATTCATTTTCATGGGGATAGTAAATGTACAGTTTCTTCAAAATAGGATTATTTTAAATTAAATCATTAAAGAATTAATAATTTTATATTAATTTATAGAATTTTTTCCTAGAATAAATAATATATAATTTGTTATATGAGTTTAAAAAAAATCCATAAACATGTTTTCCAAACCAAAAATTCACTTTTCATTGTCTAATGTCAAAATTATTCGTTTAATATTTGTATTTTGCATTTTTTTCACATTTTATTTCACAAAACATGTGAATTTTTATTATATTTTGGTTTAATTTCATTAAAAAATTTATATTAATATATGATTCATTATTTCAAAAAAATGTTCCAGAATTTATCTCTAATATAAACTTTTATTCAATATTTTTATTCTAAAAATTCACATCCCCACAAGTATAAATTACCTCTTTCCCTACCATTTCTAAATCAAATCACATCCACAATATAAAGATAAATATGTACTAAAATCTTGTATATAAACCTATTAAAATCATTAGGTATATTATATAGAAACCGAATCTAAACATCGAGTGATCTTATTACCATACTAGATAATAAACATACCAAATTGTGATGTTTTCATCGTCTCTTGTTTTAATTTCCATCTATCATACTCTTTTTTTCATCCCTTACTAACTCAAATATTATAATAATCGTTAATTATTTTGTAAATATTGGACTAATTATTTTATCCTAATTAAATAATTACATATAATATTTATTTATATTTCAAAATTCTTGAATCTACTGCTTGTTCATGGTAATATTAATGGATAGATATCATTCAGTGAAGAAATTCTATATTTTTTCTTCATATAACCACTGTTATATATCATAATGAATTGTTTTTCATATATAAAGGCATAAATATATATATTTTATTATTCTATAATTAATTATACTTATGTATAAATTACCCTTTAAAAAATAGAAAAATCGAAGAAAATGATTAATTTGTTTAGGAAAGCAAGATATCAAAATGTGTTCCATTTATCCCATGAAATAAATAAATATAATAAAATGATAATAATTTATAAATAGTTAAAAAATAATATTAATTGTATTATTTTTTAATTATTTTATAAATATGGGTGTATTATTCTGGTGGTGGAAATGATATGACAAAAATCAGGATTTAATGTAAGGGGGTTATTTGACCGAAACACTTTCTTATGGGATATACATTATTTCAAATTGATATAAGGTTGAATGTTCCTCTAACAGAAAAAAAATTAATTCAATGTTATCTATGTTTTTTTAGGATATCTATGTTTCCAGCATTATAAAAAATATTTAATACATTTATAATGTTTTTAAAAAAATAAATACATTTCTAAAATTTCTCCTTATTCATTTTGGAAAAATAATGTTCATTTAATTAATTAATATATGTGAATTAATTTATTATACCATTTAGATTCCAGTTTTTATTTCATGAAAATTATTTCTAACATTTAATTTTGCATGCATTATCATGAGCATTTAATGATGTGATGGGTTGGATCGAATTTATATAGTACTCAAATTCATTTGGTAATGTGATATATCTCACAAGATAATGATATAATGCATGAAAATTACATTATAATTCTTCATAATTATGATGCTATGATTTATTCATATGTATTATTTATGGACAGGATACAAGAGTTGTTAAAAACTATGTGGTATCTTTGAAAACATGGTTTATATGATTCATTATTTCAAACATAAAACATTACATACCTTTGTCAAATGGTTACCCAATTCTTATGATGATGATCAAATTATTCTTAAAGGATTTTTATTATTATTCTTGCCCATTTAATATTTAGTTATATCCCTTATTCCTTTTAATTTAAACCTCCCTAACCCCCCCCCCCGATTAATTCATTTTTATCTCACTTATTCCTTTGATGTTTCTCCTCTTGTAACTACATTTAATAAAGATAGTTTGATATATTTAAACAAATAAATAAGAATAATATAAATTTTTTCTATTATGTTCAATTTATATATGATCCTGATTTTCTTTTATTAATAAACTATTGGATAATATATTGTATCCTATTATGTTTTTTATTTTAAAAATCAAATAGTCTACATTTAATGAAAAATATGGATCATTATAGTTTGTATTAGATCATGGTTAAGTAAATTTGGGAATATGGATGAGGAAAAAATATTGAAATACATAGGTATAAGTCTAGGAATAGGTAAACATCATTTAATAATAATTTTAGGTAAATCAATAACATATATACCCATAAATATATGAATTTATTGACTATTTAAAAATAATAATAAATCATTTATTCATGATTTATTGACATAAATCATGATAAATAATGTTCTATATTATAAAACGGTGGGGACCCATAAAAAATATTACAAACAACTCATGTGAGGTAAAATGTAATTATTTTCCAAATTAAATTCCTATTTTGATAGGATATAATGTTCAAAATATACGGAAATTCTAAATTATCACTTTGAATAAATAAATAATAAACAAAACCATGTGGAACATCCACATTCACTCATGGATAAACTGTCTATTTAGTACCTTATATAAAAATGACTATTGATATTTAGTGGATCATTCAAGAAACATATCATGGAATAATGGGTTAAATCAATAGAGATGAAATTTTTTATGATCTGTTGTTCTCAAATGGATAATGTGACTCTATAATTATATAATTTATTTATAGGATTCCATCAATAGTGGGTGTTGTTTAAATAATATAAATCCAAATGATGAAATGGAAGAGGTGGAGTTAGAGGAAATCATGAAAATATATCTTAATAAGTATTTACATAAATCTATTCATAGAAATATAAAGATAGTATTATTATATTTCAGTAAAAAATGAAGGTGGATCTATCTTGGTTTACAAAAAAACAACACAAAGATGGAATGAAATTTCTCAATATTTGTTATAAAAATTAAATAAAAGACATATATTTTTAGATGTTCATGACCACACCATTGAAATGGGATACCCATTGGATAAATTTGGAGTTAAAAATAAGTATTTGTTTGTCATTAAATATAGATATTGAGTTTGGGTAATGGATCAATGGTTATAGATATAATTAGAAAGAAATTGTTTTTCATGCTGGTGGTTCAAATGACAATGAAGGGATGATGATTCAACCACAAACAATTCAAAAATGTGGAATTATTTTTCCATAGAATTAGCTAAATGGGAAGAGGCAATGTTTTATGTGTGGACGAGAAGAAAAAAAAATCATAAATAGTGAAGATACATGATGAAAAAGAGATAACATGTTATTAGAAAGAACATCACATCCTAATACACCACTAATTGTTCAATTCTTTAACTATGAAGAGAAAGGTAACTAAGAAATCCAATGTACTAAACCAAAATTCATTAATGGAAACCAAAATGAGCAACCACAGAAGCTTTAGCTGAAAGGGACGAATGTTTCATCAAAATATTTGATGTTTATCATGAAAATCATGTTATACTAGGAGAACAATTTATTCACTCATGAATATACATATTTTAATTTGACTTTTTATTCACCTTTTTTATAACCTAAATGTATTCTGTAATTTTTCAATCACAAGACTAATACCTTGGGTAGATTTTCCTATAGACCTACCGTGTGGTTAGATAAATGCAACTCAAGTGTTAGATATTTATACTGTTATTATATGTGGGAAATACATTCCATCATATCTAAGAACACATACCATATTATAATTAGATGCTATAATTGGAATTTAATTAATCTCATTCTATATATATATATTATCATCTATTGGGAAAATTTAATATCTTTTCATATTCCATAACAAACTTTACTCTTGTAAAAATGTAAGGAAGACTGTGAATCACTTTTAGTTAATCCTTTGGTGGTGTTGTTGATGATACCCTATGGATAAACATTCCATAGCATAATGGTTGAGTCATATTAAAGTATCAAACTTTAGGAAATTACAATTCTGTTGGTATATGATGATGGGCTTCAAAAAGAGTTTCATGAACATGTACAAGATTTGGAGATTTAATTATCAATAGATCTTATAACTTGATCCACTCTAATATTAAAATTCACAACTCAAACTTAAGGAGTCAACATATCATCTGCAAGAGAACTTGGATAAAGAGTTTATATTCCATTTTCATTGCCTTACACTTCTCTATTTCTCCATGTATAAAAAATATATAGATTAATGGTGATGTCTATATATTATTTTGATCTAAATTAGATCACAATAAAGACCATTTATCCTCTATTAGGGATTGGTGACTGGTTCTAAAAACTATAAGGATAATAGTACTTATCAAAGGTGGTTTTATTTTCTGTAAAATATCTGTTGAATTTGATGAATTTGAAAATTCAGAAATCAACATTTTGTATTGTGTATGGACACTCTGAGATCTGAGTGACACCCTTGAAATATACTAATCCCTTATATTTTTTACTGATTTGATGAATAGAATCATTAGTGACTACCGTGATTTTTTTTCATAATCTTTATTAATGATATTATAATTTACTATATGTGTAAGGAAGAACATTAATAGAATCTAAATAATTTATATTATAAATTATAAAAAGAAAAAAATATTCATAATATTTTGGAAGAGTGATTTTTGGATAAAATGTTTCAAATTAATTGGGGACCAATTTAGTTAATTTTTATTTCCCATTAAATGTCAAAGGAAATTTAGAAGTGTCCCAACCCCACTAGTTTCAAAGAAGTCCATTAATTTCTTAGAATAGAATAGTAAAAATGATGTCTCGTTTTTGTAAATTTAGAATGATATTATGTCCCCTTAACTGTCATAACATGGAAATGTAAAACCTAGATCAACATGGTGTAATGTATTAAAATATCTATAGACCTAATAATTTGGTAAATCACCATGCATATTCTATCAATTTTAATAATTATAGAACATTTAGTGATATATTTTGTTTCTATGAATATATTATAAGGTTTCTATCATTAATAATGCTAAATTGATAACCTACTTCTCATAGATTTAGATGATCTTAAATTTGAACTACCTGACAGATGATCTGGAATTAGTAAATCAGATCTCCATCTTGATGATTTGGAGAATCTACCTCAATAGTGATAAGTTTTACACATATAACAATCATAATATTTCAATGTATATATTCTCATATAAAGATTCCAAGATGAATAAAAAAATATGATTATAGAAACCAAGTACTACAACATCTCTATTATCTACCATCTTGGAAATGAGAATATGGTAGATTATACTCTAATTAAAAAAGAACATGATACTCTATAAATGATGTGGATTAAGATAGGATTTATCTTAATAAATATGAAAAGTATTTATCTATAAATCATAATGATAGATAAATCATCCTTCAATTCCCAATTACTTTACCATCCATCAATCATAGAGAAGATCTTGTAGGCACAAAGGTATTGTTTAGATCATTAAAAAAGAATGAAAGCTATAATTAAAGGGAAGCTTAATGATTTCTAAATACATGGATATGGTTTAATTAAATTTCAGAATATAATTTTGATTACTTAGTCACCTAAGATAAATAAACAAATATTGTATACTTCACATAGCTAATAATTCTCCATATATCATGGATGTATGAATATGTACGAGGATATTCATGATCACTTCATGTAGGACATATTAAAGGCATAGATCGTTATGTAAAACTCAATGTTATTTTGACATCATCATGTTAAATAATAACTATAAAAGTAAAATGTGAAGATGAAACCACTACATATACCCACATTAAAATGGGATAACAACACCATGCAATTTTTCGTTTGTCTTTGAATGAAATATAATGGAAATAATGTGATATGTGTTGAAGTTGATTGAATCACTACGACTGTCCAATTTTTCACAATTTGTGGGATTCGTCCCTTGAATATATTACCATGAAATATGTATACAAAGTGGTGAGCTAGTATGGGGATCCACATTTAATCATCTCTAAACAAGATCCATGTCTCACTTATAAATTATAAATTAGTCTTCAAAATTTTCTGAATATTGAATTGTATTTCCATTTGACCTGTCATCCCCAAACTGTATGGAAATAATAAAGGACTGTTATAGTAATTATTGATATTATGAGTCATTAATTAATAAAAAATATATTATTATGTAATAAATTAGTCCTGTTATATAATTTCTCATTGAGAAATTGATATCACTCGTTTATTTAAATGGATCTATATGAATCTCTTTATAGGTTGTAATGTATAACTCTTACTTATTTTGATATAGTTGGTGAAAACAAATTATACCAATACCTGATATTATGAAAAATAATATAGAGAAGGTTCAATCTATAAAATAGTATATAAATTATTTAAGGATTTGGAAGGTGATTTATACTATCAACTATATAAGGGACTTTTATATTGATGTTGGAAATGCTTTTTTAATTTTAATTTCCCCATGTAAGAGATTCATACTGTTTGGAAATAATGGAAATCTTATTGAATTGGTCTCATTGATATCCTTGATGTTATAGGAGTAGTGACATATCATCCTTAACTTACAATAAATATGGATCGGGTTCATGATATGTTACACATAATTATCATGAGGATGTACTAACTCACTCCCACTAATATACTGAATCTGTAGATGGTGCAACTTGAGAATGACCACTTTTATAAGGATCAGCCGATGAAGATCAGGTGACATAGAAAATATTTTCTATGCAATAAGACAAATAACCATTTCAATGTGTTGTTCAGAATCCTTAAATTAGAAAAGGAATATGGGATATAGATGATACAATTAAATAGATGTGTCGTCCCATATTATCATCTGACAATATGGTCCAAAAATTTCATGATTATTCTTCAGAAAGGGGGATAAATATAACAACCCATAGATTATAAATGTTATTTTTCATTAAATATTTGTGTGTTGTATTATATTATAATATATATTATATAAAAAAGTGCATGAAAAACCCATCATTGATTTATTGATAATGATCATTACTAAATTCCACATAAAATTGAAGAAAATACCCAAAATTACAATGTGATTAATAATAATGAATAAAAACTTTTAAATTGAGAATGTTGGATCCTTATAATCCTCTATAATCAATTCCCCTTAAAAATAGAACTGAAATGAAACAAAATAACATTAAACCAATCGATATATTATAAAATTAATATTAATATTATTTATTGGATTTGAGATTAATATTGATTTAATGAATGCATTAGTATTTAACAAACTACAGTTTTTGGTATTTAATTAAATAATATTAATTATTATATTGAATATTAAAATACTCTATGTTAAGAGATTATTTTGTTAATTTTTTTGATAATTTGGAACTAATATCATTAAAATTTTCCAATTCCTATTTTATGGTAATTTTCTGACCTACAATAATTTTTATGTGAAGAGTTATAATAATGTTTTCCATAACAGATGTATTTTAAATTATAACATTCATGATGTAATACTGATGAATTCAATTATAGGAATAATAACTCTAAATAGTTATATAGTTTGATAAATTATTCATTTTAATGCAATAATTTTTTTCCCAAACATAAAAATAACATTCCAATGTCTAAAACACAAATTATTCAGGGGAAAAAAATATATTCATTTTTCCACATTCCTTTTATAAAAACATGGGAATTAAAATTGTAAAGGTATATAAAGTCATAAAACCATTATATAATTAAACAATATGAATAATCATTTCATAAATATCAGTATTAAAAGGTTCTTCATTTATATAACATTTTATTAAATATTATGTTTTCAAAAAATACCCCTCTTTTAAGTTATAATGAACCCCTCTCCCTCCCCTTGAAAAACCACAAGAGACATACACTTTACAAAACCAAATATCTTCATAAATCCTTTATCCTAATACTATTAGAATATATAGCTTTGTTCTTGATTAACATAATCCAATAAACAAGGGATCTTAGTGTCGAATAAGAGAATCAATATGATGAAGACAATATTTTTTATCAACACGTCTTTTTGTTTCTTCTTATTTTACTATTTTCTCTATCTTTTACACATTGTGATATTTTATCATAAATTAAGAAATGTTTTAGATTTAGATTTATTATTTTATCCCCTTAAACTATTAAAATCTACTATGTAATTATATTTCATAATTCTCCTACAGCCACCTTATATAATATTCCTTTAATGATCAGTTAATCACTAACGAGGATTTTTATAATTCAATTATTATTAAAAAAAATATTTGTGGTAATAAACATTTATTTATGATATTTAATTATATATATATGTCATTTTTTCTTTAGAAAAAACTATACTGATGTATAAATTACCTTGAATAAAATAGTGAAATAAAGAAATGAAATTTTTTATGGAAAATAGAATATAAAAACATTTTACCATTAATAAAGGAAATAAATAAATATTATTGAATGATTATAATTTCTAATTAGTGTAATAAATGACAATAATACACTTGTGGTTCAATTTTTTAATATTTTAATATTTATTATTTAGGAGGTAGAAGAGCGATAAAATAATTTCGGATTTAATTTCTAGGGATTTTCTTAACCAAACTAATTCATTTGGTGGTATCTCCTATTTCACAATGATTTTTGTAATAATGTTTCACATAAATACATAATATTTGTTGTTCATTATTTTATATTCTTTTTTATAAACAAGTTATTATCATTCTCAAAATAAATTCAAAATTTTTTAAAATGCTTTTTGAAAAACATTAAAACTCCAACAATTTACCTTCATTCCCCTTGAGTTGATTCTTATTTATATGAAGAAAAATATATTTTATATTAATGTACAATATACCTTAGTAATTTTGTAATCCAAAATTCCATTTCATGAAGTATTTTGTGGGGAATTCTTTACAAAACTCATTCCCTTCCATGAGTTATTTATTGGCTCTGATCAATTCATTTTGATGTTAAATTCATGATTATGAGAATTTTATGATGTGATTGGTGAACAATTAATTATAAATACCTCCAATTCATTACTAAGTATGTTATATCTCATGACACAATTCTTTTTACCCAATAAAAATATTCTATATCATTCAAAATTATAATGAAAAATTTATGAATATATATTTTCTATTCATATGATGTTAGCTATGTTCAAAACATAGTGTGGTATTTGAAAAAATGTTATATCAATTCATTATTAAGAATATAAAATTCCATATTTCATTTCAAAAATATTCTAAATTATTAAGATGATTATTTCATGCTTATGACATTATTCTGATGACTCTCTAACCGATGTAGTATTGATTTTTCCCCTTATTAAATTTTTTTTATCCATCCCCTTACTTGGATTATAGATAACACATTTATTGGATGTTTATCCAATGATTTATACGTATAATAATTATAATATAACATATTTTTAATGATAAATATTAAAATTTAATATATCTACTTATTATGTAAAAATTACTTATCAGCCTAATTTTTCAAAGATGTTAAAACATTGGGTCCTGAATGATATCAATATTAGGATTTTAATATTTAAAATACAGTTATAATAATGCAGTTAAATTTTTTTCATAAATTATTCATTGAATGATTTTCATGACAACAATAACAATTTCATTAATGGGTTGTATATACACCACATAAGTGAAATATATTTTGAATATAGCTTGTCCAATGGAAGTAAATGTGAGATAAGAAACCCCATCCATGGGTTTGGTTAATTAATTTTATTTATAAATCACTTGTATGATAAATTTATATTTATTATAAATATATTAATGAAACCTATTGATTTTGAATTATTTTTATGTTATTTATTTATAATTTTTATATAATATTTATTAGAAATTATTAATTTAAATTACATTCCTTGGTAATAACATCTTCGTTTTCCATGTTTGTTTTGATTCGGTATATTTAATTTTCATAATTTGATCATGGTTATCCTTATAAATAATTTTATACATGATATATATATCTTATACATTCATTATATAAGTATTTATAACAAACTATAAAATTTAGAGATAGAAAAATTTGGTAGACCATTTATTATGATGGTAGGTCATTCATACACAAGAACATTATTTTCATTTCTCAGACATATAGAAAAATAATAATATTATATAATTATAAATAATTTATAATAATTAATATATTATAAAAATCATATATTTATATTAAATACATAATTTTTACCATACATGTATTGGAAAAAATTATACTGGATCATATCAATTTGTGAAGGATGTGATCCACACGTATGCAATACTGTCATTCTCATTTTTCAATGGTTTTGGAGGTGAGGAGAGATATTATATTTCCTAAATACAAATTATTTCATCAATATCTTACAAATAAAATAAATCCAGTATTATATATATCCATTGGTGGTGATGATGGAAGACAAATTACATCTGTATGTGAGGTGGTAGTCTACCGTCAAAATAATATATAGTTTCATTTCATGGATAATAGAAGTGGTGATGTGTATTAATTATTCCATAAACATAATAATGTATCATTATAAGAGAGATAATAGTTTTAATATATCGTAATTATTAATACATTGAAAATGGTGGTATGAGATTAAGTAAGAAAAGTCATATCTTAGTGATGAAAATTAAAATCTCAATAAAAACCCACATTTAGATCTATTATTAATGACCATATGGCTGGTATTTTTGGATGATGTGAATCGTCAAAAATAGGAAATTAATTTTTTAGTAATATTTTAACATGTTCTTTCAATCTAAATGGCTTAATAGGTGTGAATAACAGAGGGGAGGATCTTCCCATTAATAATTTTATTGCAGTGTCATTAATGTTTTTATTGAAAAAATTATGTAATTGGTTCTCACTGTCAACCATAGTTCATAAAAAGTTTTAAAATTAATTTATATCAAGGTATATATTATTGATCAAAACCAATAAAACTAATCATTTCCATGTTTTAAATATTATTTCCCAATCCATCAATAGTTTTGCACTTTTACCACTTTTGCATCCACCACAGTAACTAGTTTTTCAATACTTTTATTTTATCATTTATTCATATTGACTAATTATATTGGATAATATATAATCACTAATTCTGATATTTAAATAAAATTTATCATATAAAATTCCAATGTTTGTGGAAGGTTAATTTTAAAAAATATGCATGTAGTGTTCAAAACCTTGTTTTTACATTAACAGTAACAAATAATATTTACTATATTTACTATTCATTATGAAAAATACAATATTTTTAAAGAACTAGAATTACCATTGAAATTTGTTTTTAAAAACAGGGAAATATTATGAGTCCGCAGTTTCTAGGGACACTTGATTCTGAGGTACATTGTGCTCGAAATCAATTTCATAAATTTTTCTTGGGTGCATTCAGTAAACGGGAGAGCGGTATTTTATAACTTTTGAACAGTTTCTCAGAATGGAAATTTGAGGGCACTGTTGAACTCACAGAATGGGTTTTCACTTATGAAGACTTTCACCTCGACGACGGATGGTTGGGAAAAAAATTGGTTTTTGGATTTTTATAAAAAATATTAAAATAAAGTGTACCCACACTTTATTTTATTCCAGCCGCAATGTGAGTGTGTGTAGTTGGAACCTCCACATTGGAGTTGTTGGTGGGACCGTCATAGCCTAAACTCCCATGAAAGGTTATGGTGGAGAGGCCTAACCGAAACCAACCTCCCATGTGAGGTTAATTGTTGTGGGGACCGCACGAGGCCACCTGACCCCTATTTAATGGGAGGAGACCTTAATATCTCAACTCTCCCTCATTAATGAAGGAGATACTCTACACCTTTCCACACCTTAATGAACCTATCTGCCCCTAATTAATTCGTTAAAACTTTAGTGAGTTAATTAGGGGGAGCCTCATAATTTAATCACCAATTCTAATTCTATTGCCAATGGAATAATAAGATGAAGTAACTATTATTTCAATTAGAATTTATCATTTTTGTGGAGTGAGGAAAATGAAATATATGGAGAAAAATATCCCAATAAAGAATCGTTTTCCCAATGAATACCACGAAGAACACAAAGAACACTGGTGACACTCTTCTTCTCCGACCTTCGTCCTCGGTCCCCCTTCGACGTGGGGCGGGATCGTCTACCACGGATTGACGCCCATCCTTCCGAGACGTCAACGAACTACTACCAACAAATCAATGTAGGGTTTTGAATTAAATTAAAGAATGGACTTTTCCCAATGCACTTCCTTTCTCTTGAAATAAAGAACGGTTGTAGTTGAGCATCAAACTAGCGAGCCGTTTGTTATCACCTAAAACGCAAAGGATTTGGGCCAACCTAACACGACCCGACATCATCCATCAATTTCATCTCTCTTGTGGCATTCTACGGCTAGGTGAAAATGGAAACAATGACGAGTTCGTGCAACCTGCGGCCTCTACAAACTATGCCGCCCTTGTGGCGCACCGGTGCTCCCGTCCAATCATCGCCGACAAAGAGGTGCCCGAGCCACCTACCCGCGGTGCACCCATTTTCTTCCCTTGCCCTTGGCGCATTTCCCGACCCCACCGGTGCATAGTATGTGCCCCACCGGCATGATTCCCTCGCCCGTGGCCCACAACCTTGCCCCACCGGCAGGCTTCCCGCACCACCGGCTCGCTGCCCGGCTCTACTAGCATGTTGCCTACGCCCCTGACACGCTGCCCGGCCTCACCGACACCCTCCCCGTGCAACAGCTCACTGCCCAGTGCCCTTCCCGGCGCCCCACATCTTGCCGGATGCCTCCATAGTGCTCCCGCGCCCCTTCCGGAGGGCTTCTTGACACCTGCCGACAGCCTTCCCAGTGCCCCCGCGCGGTGTCGGGGCCTGCCCAACGCCCCCGCGGCCAGCCTCGTGGCCTACCGCGCCCTGACAGGTGCTCATGCGTCCTGTCTAGTGCCCCACCAGCCTGCATGCTCCCCGCGCAGCTTTCCTTCTATGCTCCTCGCCCCCAGCCTCCCGAGAAGACCTACGAAGTCCCACGTGGTGTCGCTGGCCGTACCGGCCTGGTCTCCCGGGCCGAGTCACCGAGTCGCCTACGTGGCACCTATCGGGCCGAACCGCTTGCGCGGTCTGCTAGACCAGGCCCAGTGGACAGGGTCCAAACATAGCAGGATGACCCACCCATTGTCCCGGGTCATACACAGCGAGTCTGACCGGGTCAACCCGTTCCGGGTCGGCCCATTATGGGTTGGTCCGAGTCGGTCCGATTGGGTCAGGCCGGACCCGGGCCCATTACTGACCAATTACATTTTTGGGCCATATCATTGGAACCAGACGTCCTTTTGAGGAACTATTAGCAGCCCCAATATTCATGGAACATAACCTTCCCTTTGAGTATACCCCACTGCAGTTCAGGGTATAGTTGAGTCATGGTCAGTTCTCTTCTTACATGATTCCAACCGGGCCCCCGGAACAAAAATGCTAATAACTCACCGACCGCACGTCTGTTTGATGCACCGTCATAAGCATTGAGAACCAAATGACATGGTGGTATTTTGGGATACTTCCATTGATACTTAGTGACATTTTTAGTATGGACCAATAGCTCTTGGAGCGGATCCCCCTGGAGATGAGCGTTCATAGTGCAGAGATGTAGTAGCTGATAGACTTGAGGACTGTTTGGACGATTCGACTAGCCCAGTTGGGAGGGCCCAGTATTTAGCAGTAGACCCATGGTAGAGGAGAGCCTGGTATTTTGCGGCAGACCTGCGGTACTAGACAGGAAAAGTACCTCTGCGTGCTATTAGGAGGAGCACCTGGTATTTTCTCGGCAGACCCACAGTGGACGGAGCGCCTGGTATTTGGGAGGAGACCCGCGGTACTCGACAGGAGGAGTACCTCAGAAGTCCAAAGTTAGTGAGAAGTGCCTCGGTGTTGCGACATTCCCATAATACTCGACATAGAAGGATTTCTCCAGTAGTCATGGTTTTGATAATGAAAATCATAATTTTAGCTGAGTCAATGACCTTTGTGTTTTCCTCATGATTGAGATGGGATACATGATAACATAGGTTTATGTATAGGAATATACCTATGTAATGGTTATCAATAGATTTAATAGTTTTTGGTTTGTACTTTTTGTATTTTGTGAGAACATAAGGGTCTCGATTTCCTTACTTAGTATCATTATACACAATCCGACATGGGTTATGCCTGCACCTCATTCTGTTGGATGTAGATGACATACATTGCTGACGGAGGATGAGAGCGCCAGGACTGGAGGGTACCAGAGGAGGATCATACGATGTATCGGTACACGGTGGAGTCTGAAAGATGTGGAGTGCTGTGGAGGAAATCTATATATACCCTTCAGGTTGGAACCCCAGAGGAAGATCCAGAAGCTACATTCACATTTCCAGCTTTATTCCCTTTTTCAGTTGTACTTGTTTTCAGTTGTATTTTTACTTTACAGTTGTGCTTTTATTCTGGAACCCCTTTACATTTAGTACTCTTGTTATATAGTTTTTACTTAGTACATTCTTCCTCTTGTACGTGGGTTTTGTGTGTTTATGATTTATAAAGAAAATGCCTTCCCAGTTTTAGGGATTTACGTCTTTGTTGCTAGTCGCCAGCCCTGGCCTATGGAAGGTGGTCTTGGGGTAGTAACGATATGGGCCCGGAGGGAGAGGTCATGACAAATTTTTGTTAAAGCAATCAGTTCTACCAAATAACATATAACTATGATATTTCTTTAGGTGAAGAAATAGTGTTAAGGGTACTATGTTTGGTTTTCAGTTCAGGGAGTCCAGTGTTGGTGCGGGCGGCCGACGTATCCATACACCAGGACCCTGGCATCTGATTTCTGACCGAGTGTAATAAAACACTTGTTGAATGTGTGTTTTAAAAAGTTATTCTTTAAGTCATCCCAACCTGTTCTGTTCACCAGGTATATTATTTTGATTATGTCACATCTATTTCTTTCAGGATGCCTCCCCGCGGATTACCAGCTAGAGCCCCGAACGATGTTCATACTGAAAGCATGCCAAGCGACGAGGCCTCATTACAAGGCCCTCATCCATTTGAGGCACCAGTGGAGGCATTAACAGTTCTACTCCTAGTTGGGCCACCGATGCCCCAATCCCCAATAGTAGAGAGTGCAGGCCGCTTGAGCGTTCTTCCTGAGTTCCAGCGTGAGAGGCCACACAGGTTCATTGGAGAGATGCACTCAAAGCCGGCTGAGGATAGGCTAGAGGCTTTGGTGATAGTCTTCAGACTGGTAGGGACACCAGCCAACATCATGGTGATCCTTGATGTCAGCCTCCTTCATGCATAAGTTTTCCGATGGTGATGCCAAATTCTATATATGCATTATGTGGCGTCACTTCAATGGGCAGACTTTGAGAGCCTATTCTGGGCAGTGTTTGTTCTAGCGACCCTACAACTAGTGTAGATAAAGGAGCTACTTCATCTACAGTAGGGAAGCATGAGTTTAGCACAATACACAGTGAGGATAATGGAACTCTCGCGCTACTCCACAGATATGGTACATGAAACGTTCTTCCAAACATGGACCTTTGATCAGGGACTCAGGTGAGAGATCAGTGCATCAGTTATCTCCCATAGAATCCCTACGCATAATGTGGTGTTGGAGTGAGCCCTCCTAGTATAGATTTTACTTGATGAGCTATCTCTTGCAGTGAGACCCACCACTAGTCAACTTGCAATAGAGTATTCTACAGCTGGCAGTAGATAGATGATGCAGAGGTCCAAGAGGGCCAGACCCATAGGTGATCAATTGCATGACTTAGGATCAGTTGTGCAGGGAACCCAGAGTGGAGATAGAGCCAGACATTCCTGGAGCAGAAAGTGTTACTCCTACGGTGGGCTTGGTCCCATCGCTCGTGACTATCCGACCTGCCTTTATGATGAAAAAATGATAGTTGAGGGACCTCCCAGGCAGAGGCAAGATTTTTGATCGAGGCGGTCCGTAGGGCGCAAGAAAACGTGGCAGATGAGCTGGCCATGCAGCTGGCGGTGGACGACGATATGAGGTGCTGCCACCACCACCACTAGGAGGCCCACCCTTAACATAGGGAGCGGGTGGATAGGGTAGAGAATCGATTCAGGCAGCTGAGACCTACTATCACAATGCTCCGAAGATGATTCGAGGTATGATCTGTGTCTATTACACCATAGTTGTTGTTCTTATAGACACATGTTCTAGTCACTCTATCAATGCCACTTCCGTCGTTCGGATCTTGGAGATTCCAAAAAATTTGTTGTCTCGATCCTTAAGGCAAGATACTCCTACAGGGGTATAATCGACTATTAATCACTGGTGCTGGTAGTGTGAGATTACTCTAGGAGGCAAGAGCTTCAGTTTGGATCTCCTCATAGCAGCATCAAGGCCATACGACGTCGTCTTGGGTATGGAATGGTTATCTACAGTACATGATCAGATCGAATGTATTAGGAGAAAAGTGAGGTGTGAACGCACTGATGGGACTAGGTTTACCTTCACTGGTGGGAAGGGAACCTTTCCAGCACATGACAGTTTTACTCGTAATAGGGTGCAACCGATCACTCACCAGTTGGCTTGCCTTACCCTCAGAACAGTTGATGTGGCGAGTCTGACATTTCCTGTAGTGGTGGACCAATACACAAATGTTTTCCCTAATGAAGTTCTAGTACTACCTCCTCACTAATAGGTGGACTTCTACATTAGCATGTACACCGGGACGGAACCGATATCTACTCCAGCATATCAGATGGCTCCCGCTGACCTTCACAGGCTGCGGGTATAGCTGGAGGACTTGAAGAGGAATGGATTCATCTGGCCCAGTGTTTCTTCATGGGTAGCCCCGATTCTATTCGCCAAGAAGGAGGACGAGAGCTTGAGGCTCTGTGTTGACTATCATCGCCTGAACCAGGTGACCATGATGAACAAGTACCGACTCTTGTGGATTGATGACCTCTTTGATCAGCTTAAGGGAGGATGATGGTTCTAAAAGATAGACCTCAGATCAAGATTTCACCAGCCCAAAGTTAGAGACGAGGATGTGCATAAGACTGACTCCAAGTGTCGTTTTGTCCACTACGATTTCTTGGTTATTCCCTTTGGCGTAACCAATACTCTAGCAGTGTTCATGAGTCTCATGAATTGGATATTTTGGCCATACCTTGATCGTTTTTTCATAGACTTCATCAATGACATACTGTTCTACTGGAATAATGAGGAGGATAATTCCTACCAGTTATAGGTAGTAATAGACATACTCAGAGAGCACCAGCTTTATGGTAATCTCTCGAAGTGCTAGTTTTATCTTTTAGAGGTTCATTTATTTGGGACAAGTCATCTCATAGGCAATAATATTAATGGATCTAGAAAAGATAAAGGTGGTACTTGCGTGGGAGCCATCCAAGAGTGCGACGAAGGTACAATGTTTATGGGGCTTGGCTAGATACATCTGGAGATTCGTTCCAGATTTCTCCAGAGTTAAAGCACCGCAATCATACGTGATAAAGAAAGGGAAAACCATTGTGTGGTCAGAGTGAAGCCAGCAATGATTTTAGGAGTAGAGGCAGATGATGAATAGTTCTCCCATATTGTGGCTTCTTGTTGAAGGCATAGGGTATGTAGTCTACTGGGATGCATCATGGACCAGACTCGGGTGTGTCCTGATTTAGCTCAGACAACATGAGCAAAACTACGCTACCCAAGACCTAGAGTTAGAAGTAGTGTTCATCAGCTTGAAAATGTGATGAAACTATCTGATGTGTGAACATTGTACCATGTACATTGATCAGAAGAGTCTCAGGTATATCTTATCTCAGAAGGAACTGAAACTGAGACTATGACGATGGATTGGGATCCTCCAGGACTATGACTTCGAGATAGTCAATACTCTTGGGAAGGGGAATGTTGTTGCAGATTTCCTCAGCAGAAGGGCTGGTATATAGCTTCTAGGAGAGGAAACAGAGCAGTTGGTGGAATAACAGATATCCTTTGTGGATAGAGATGGAGCAGCATATCTACGGTCTCGTACAGTCACTCCCACAATTCTTCAGTGAGTCATGGAAGTTCAGCATCGAGACATTGACTGCGAGAAGTGACTTTCCCATATATCCATAGGGCAAGCACCTAATGGGTATTCTGCTGGTGGGGAGCACATCATCCTCTTCAGAAGACATACCATGGTACTAGTAGCTCTTCAGGAGGAAGTGTTGAGGGAGTTCCACACATCCCCTTTACCTGTACATCCAGTAGTGGCGAAGAGGTATCAGGACCTCATACGACAACACAAGTGGCCTGGTATGAAGAAGGCGATAGTAGAGTTTTTCTCTCCGTGCATCACTTGTCAGCAAGTGAAGGCAGAGCACCAGGTACCATCAGGGTTAGTTCAGACCTTAGAGTTCCTAGAGTGGAAGTGGGATGGGATATCCATGGACTTTTTGATGGGTCTTCCACGTACATCGAGGATTCATGATTCGATATGGGTGATCATTGACTGACTCACCAAGTCGGCCCACTTTCTTCTGATCAGAGACTAGGGATTAGTTGAGAGCTAAGGAAACCATTGTATGAAGGATATAATGTGTTTTCATGGAGTACCTTCTTCTATTGTCTCTGACCGTGACTTACGCTTCACTTCCTTTCTATGGAAGGGGTTGTAGGAGGCTATCAAGACACATCTACATGTGATCATCGCCTTCCATCCTCATACAGATGGTCTGACCAATTGAACCATTCAGACCCACGAAGACATGATTTTCTCATGATTACACGACTTCGGTCACAGCTAGGAGGACCACTTACCATTGGTGGAGTTTTCCTACAACAACAACTATCAGTACTCCATCGGAATTGAACCTTTTGATGCCTTGTATGTTCGGCCATGCAGATCGCCACTGTTCTGTACAGACCAAGGGGAGTTAGCACTAGTGGGACCAGAGATGGTACATGCTAAAATAGAGAAGGAGAAAACCATACATGAGTGGATTAAGACAAAATATATTAGGTATAAATCGTATGCTAACAAGAGACGGAGGACTCCAGAGTTCTAGGATGGCGACCATGTCTTCCTACGGGTCTCACCTCGATAAGGTCTATGGTGATTTGGATGAGGTGGAAAGCTATTTTCAAGGTTCATCGGACCATTCCAGGTCCTCATCAGTGTAAGCGTGGTGGCTTACCACTTGGATCTTCCACCTCAGTTGCACTAGGTGCACGACGTCTTCCATGTATCTCAGTTGAGAAGATACGTGCACGACTAATCCCACATCATAGACCATAGGGAGCTAGACAATGATGACGGGGAGACATTCAAGGAGGTTCTAGTGGAGATTGAGGATTGACAGTAGCGGGTCCTACCTGGATGTTCGATATCTCTGGTGCATTTTCACTGGAAGAACGGGAACCTCTAGAAGAGCAATGGGAGCAAGAGGCTTAGATGCATGCTAAGTACCCACCTTTGTGCTCGTAGTTCGAGTTATAGATTATGTGGAATTAAAGCCCTGAGGTGGGAATATTTTAATGTATCGTAATTCCCATGGTAATTTTTTAAATACATGAGAATATTATGAGTATGTAGTTTCTAACTGTGCTTGATTCTGAGGCCTGTTGTGCCAGGAATCAATTTAAGATGTTTTACTCAAGTACGTTCTGTAAAACTACGAGCGGGATTTTATAAAATTTGAACCGGTGCTCGGAATGGAAATCTGAGGCCACCGATGAACTCACAGGGCTGGTTTTTACTTAAGAAAACTTTCACCTCGACGTCAGATGGTCAGGAATAAAAGTTAGTTTTTGGATTTTTAAAAAAATTAATAAAATAAAGTGTAGCCACACATTATTTTATTCCAGCTTTCATGTGAGTGTAGGTAGTTGGAACTTCCACATGGGAGTTGGTGGTGGGACCACCACACCCTAACCTTCCATGAGTGGTTATGGTGGTGGGGCCTACCTGAACTCAACCTCCCATGTGAGGTTTAATGTGGTGGGGACCACACGTGGCCACCTGACCCCTCTTTAATGGGAGGAGACCTTAACCTCTCAACTCTCCCTCATTAATGAGCTAGATAATCAACAACTTTCCCCACCTTAATGAACCGACCCCCCCCCCTCCCCAATTAATTTGTGCCAACATTCATGAATGATTTAGGGGGAGCATCATAATTAAATCACCAATTCAAATTCTATTTCCAAATGAATAATACGATAACCTACTTATTATTTCAATTTGAAAATATCATTTTGGTGGAATGGGACACTGAATGCTAAGGAGAAAAATCTCCCAACAAAAAATCATTCTCCCAACTAAGAACACGGAGAATGTGAAGAACACTGGAGATGCTATATTTTTATGACCTTCTTCCTCGGATCCCCTTCAACGTGGGACGTGATCGTCTACCATTGATTGATGGCCATCCATACGTGACGTCAACGAACGACTACCACCAAATAATGGTAGAGGTCTGATTTTATTTAAAGTGTGATCTTTTTCTGATGTTCGTCATTTCACTCAAAATGAAGAACAGTGGTAGTTGTGATTCATACTAGCGAGTCATTTGTTATGGCCTTAAACGGGGAATATTCGGGCCAAACAAATACGACCCGACATCCTCCATTGATTTCTTCTCTCTTATGGAATTCTATGGTAAGTAGATGAAGGCAAAAACGATGAGGCCATGCTACCGGCGAACTCCATGAACCATGCAGCCCTTGTGGCGCACCAGTGCTCCCAACCAAACATCACCGGCCAAGCAGTGCTAGACCCGCATACACACGGTGACCCCGCACGCTACACATGCCCCAGCGCGAACTACCCGGCCCTACCGGTGCCCTACTTACACCGCCGGCGCATAGGCCACGCCCCGCTATCCCACTGTCTTTGATCTAGGCGCACTACTCGTGCCCGCCGACTCATTTCCCACACCACTGGCGTGCTTCCAAAACCCCTAGCATGCTCCTCAGCTAGGATGTAGCCCTACATGTACCCCAGTGATCTGTCCGGCGCCACGGCGCCCTGCCTAGGGCCTGGTCGGCACTCCCGCGCCCCTGACGGCGGCCTGCCCGGCCCCAACTGGTTGCCTACCACGCCCTGCCAGGTGCACACATGGCATGTCCGGTGCCCAGACAGCCTGCACGCGCCCCTCACAACTTGACTGCTGGCCTCCTAGCCATTGGCCGCACAAGCCGACCTACGGCGGCCCCCGTGATGTTTCTGGATGAACTGTCCAGATCTCCCAGGCCGAGTCACTAACCAACCTTTATGGCGACTATCGGGCCAAACCTCCCTCACGGTCCACTGGGCTAGGCCAAGAGAACTGGGTTAAAACAAAGCAGGATGACCCACCCAACGGGCAGGGACAGACCCAGTGAATCTGACCAGGTCAACAAGTACTGGGTCATACCGGACCCAAGACCATTACTGTCACATTACCTTCTTGGGCCATATCTTTGGCACTAGACGTCCGTTAGAAGAACCATCAGCGCTGCCGATATTCTTGTAGAATATGCGTCTTTTTTTGTATACCTCACTAGATTTTAGGGTATAGTTGAGTCATAGTCAGGTTTGTTCGTACACAAATCCAACTGGGCCCCCATAAATAAAATTCTAATAACTCACAGACGATGTGTCTTATTGGCACGCCGTCTATTTCATTAAGAACCCTATGATGTGGAGGTCCTTTGATACACTTCCATGCAAGACCTAATGACATTTGGAGTATCAACCAGTAGCCCGTGGAGCAGATCCTCCAAGAGATGAGCGTTCAGAGTGCAGAGACCTAGTAGCTGACAGACCTGATGACTACTTGACCGATTCAACAAAGAGTGATTTGACTAGCCTAGTGGGGAGCCCCAGATATTTGGAAGAAGACTCATGGAGGATGAGTGCCCAGTTTTTAGCTGCAGACCTGTGGTACTCAACAGGAGGAGTACCTCTACATGCTATTAGGGGAAGTGCCCGGTATTTACAGGCAGAACCACAGTAGACGGAGCGCATGGTATTTTCCAGATGACACACAGTACTCGACAGGAGGAGTACCTCTGCAGTCCAAGGTTAGTGAGAAGCGCCTCGGTGTCGTGACAGGCCCAATGTACTCTACAGAGGAGGAGTTCTACAGGAACGATGGTTTTGATAATGAAAATCATGGTTTGAGCTGAGTCAATGACCTTTCTATTTTCCTCATGATTGAAATGGGTTATTTGATAACTTTGGAATATGTTTGGTAGTATACATAAGAAATGGTTATCCGGAGATTTCATAATTTTTATTTTATCCTTGTTGTATTTTGTGAGACCAGGAGGGTCTCGGGGTCCCAACTAAGTATTGTTATACTCACCCCTATACAAGCTTTGCAAAAATCTCATTCTGTTGGATACAAATAACGGACAACACTGACGAAGGCCAAGAGTGCCAGAACTGGATGGTACCCAGAGGATGACCTTACGCCGTATCAGTAAATGGTGGAGTCTAACAGACGTAGAGTGATGTAGAAGCCATCTGTACCTACCCTTCATGTAAGAACCCCGGAGGATGATCCAGGAGTTGCTTTCACCTTTCAGCTGTTTGTCCGGTTTTTAGTTGTACTTGTTTGTAGTTGTATTTGTACTTTACAGTTGGGCCTGTATTCTGGCCCCCATTTACTTTCAGTACTCTTGTTATACAGTTTTTACTTAGTGTATTTTATCTCTTGTACTCTGGTTGTGTGTGTTTACGATTTATAAATGAAACGCCATCCCAGGTTTATGGATTTATGCCTTTGGTGATAGTCGTCAGCCCCTAGCCTATGGATGGCGTGCTTGGGGTAGTCATGATATGGGCCCCTAGTGATGGGTCATGACCATATTAAATATATTACATAATTATAGTAATTATGACTCCATATATATAATCAATTTTATCAAATTCAAATCCTATAAATTGAATAATACCATTTTAAATAAAACTCACAAGTGTGAATTTATATTTCAAATGATCAATATTTATCATATACACAAAATTTTACATCAACATTCGGTATAATTTTTTTTAAAATACAATTATTTGACTAAGAATATTATATAAGATATTATTTATCTTTTAAATGATTTTTAAAATGATATATAAAATTTTAAATTAATTAAATTAGAAGGTAGTATTCAGTAGAAAATAATATTTTTAAAAGTTCATTGAAAATAAATTTTTTAAGAACATCTCAAAAATAAAATATATGAATATATTTGAATATTGATTTAAAAAAATGTGTATTTTTTAAAATAAATATTATGAAAGAAGAAAAATTCCATTTTTAATATGTTCAAAATGATATATAAAATGGTTTTTAAAAAAGAATAGATTTTAAACAAAAAATTGGATATATAATTATTCCAATATCATTGAAAATATTATATAATTGACTAATAAATTTACAAAATATATAATATATAAATTTCATTTCATTAATTAAACAATAGTGATTAATTAAATTTTTTAGTAAAAAATCATAGCATGTATAAAAATCATTTTTTAAAAATTTATTTCTTTTACATTAAAATTATTTTTATTTTCATTTCTAATGATTTGAAAAGAGATGAATATTTTTTAATAATTTTTTAAAAATAAAAATTCCATAGTTTAGTTAGTCATATTCAAACACTTGGTTATGTTATAATAGTATACTATATTATTCTTCATTTAGAGATTGAGTTGCATGTATCTTAAGCTATAAAAGAATTAAAAATTACCTTAAATGAAATATAATATAAAATCGAGTGTTATTACACAATAGATCATATGAAATAACTAATTGTGTGGAATGAAAAAATGTTTCGTGAAATTAAATTTGTGAAAAATACCCCTGAAAACATAGTTAACATTCGAGTCACAACCCCATGATAGAAAGAACTAGGAATATAATATTGTATATTTTAAAATATAAAATATTCATGAAATATAAAATGATAAAAGCAAACCATTTCATTATGGAACAAATTATTTATCAACTCCCATGAAAATAAAAATAAGACAACAAAAACATGTCATTGTTATTAATTTCTCCAACACATTCTCATAACATTCTGATTAATAAAATTTATTTTATAAGAACCATTATATTGAATATTATAATTCAATTATTAATTAAGAAGTTACTATTTATTAACATGTAATATTTATTCAAATGTTTTATTTTTATTAATTTTTTGTGAACATTGAATCAATAGTGGATTATTTCTGTAAAGTTAGATATCAAATATGTTACATTAATAATAAGATAAACAAGTAATTTAACCACCTATAAATCAAAAACAACATTGTTTTCTTGAAAACTTATAATAAAATTATTAATTCTTTTCCGTAGTCATTAAATATAACGTCTTATAGCACTTCTCCAAAAAGTTTAATAACAACCACCAAACATGGATATGTTATTTCTTAGTAGCTGGGTTAGATTAATGAGGTGTATAGGATAGTTATCATAGAATAATGAAGACGTTATTTAGATTTTGTTTTAAATGATTTGATGTTGTTTTATTAAATAAAGATAATGATGATGGAAACAAAATTAAATTATTATTTTGGTAGTCCCGACAACACGTATTAATGTTGGTGTATATTATAATGTTCATCAAAATATTTAAATAATTATTTTTATAGTAATATAATTCCACTTCGATATAGTAATGATAGTGTGATCACTATGTCACTTCAATTATAAGAAGGATTTATAATTAAAGGAAATAATGAAAAGTATTTGGTTTAGGTAACACTATCATTAGTAAATTCAACATTAACTTGAAATTACTAATGTAAATTAAGGTAATATGCCAAATAATTGATACTAATGTCATATAAGCATTATAGAGGTATTGGGGTTGAGTTGCCGGGGAGTTCTTCATGATGATATTCAATGGACTATTTTTTTTGGAATGGGTTTATTTTTCAACATTTATTAGTGAAGGGATGGGGGTTTTTGTGAACTCCCATTATCTTTCAAAAATATAACACCGTAAAATTTTAAAGAAAATCATTGTATTCACTAATGATTATGAAATGCATCACCAATACCGTAAGGAAAAATAATATCATAATACTCTACAATAAATTTAATATTTTTAAAAAATTCAAAACATGATATATATTTTAATTAAGGTAACAAAGATCCATCTTATGTTACATACAATGGAGACCTTCCTCGATAACATGTGTCACACACAAGGCCGAGATCCGTCAATCAACAATGTATTATTAATGTATATTTTTTTTAATATAATGTGAAATAGTGTAGCATGTATCTTAGTGATAAGGAATATTCTTAACGAATTTATAAAAATTTATGGTATTTATGAATCTAAAATGAATTCATTGGTTACCAAATACTGGGAAACAAAAATAAGTCCCAATTTGAAATAAAACAAATATCATTTTTATTCTTACAAAGATGTTTTATCTTAAAAAACATAAATAATTAAAATTTGATAATTATTTTGACTAAATATATAATTTATCTATTCATTTGAATAATTATTATATTCATCCATTCTAATTTCTATGCATAATATTAGAAGAAACCCTATATTGGTCTTAAAAACATATATTTTTACAAAGGAACTTTTCCAGCTTTTAATAGAGAACCCAATTTAAATCTGAATGATAACACTTTGATTTATTTAATATGTCAAAATAAAATTCATATTTTAAAAAGAAATATAATAATTAAGACATGGTGAATATTTGATATTTTTCTGAATCATTTCATTTTTTCAATTTTTTTAAATACGGAATTTTAGTTCAAAACAATTTTTCATCAAATTTATTTAAATTTATAAATTATTTTTTTAACTTTTTTTAAATTTAAATTATATTATAATTTTATCAATTATGAATATTTATTTATTTTCTATCAATTTCCCTTCATTATAGATTAAAAGTAATAACTAACTTTTAGATGTTCTTACTTTAAAACCCCACATTCTCGTCCCCTCTATTGGATGAATTTTAAATTAATTTTTGTAACAGATAATATTTTTATTTGGAAAAATCTATTAAATATTTTGATTAAAAAAATTAAATTTTATAATAAAATAATAATTGATTTTAAGTAAAAAAATTAGTGAAAATTAATTTCATTAATTACATTTATTAAGGTAAAAGTACGCATAATAAAGAACTAAATCTTTAACATAGCTACCCAAAAGAGATATCCCTAGTAAAAAACATTTGTAACACCCCAATCATCCATGTTATGTTTCTCATTGACTAAGGCTATTTCTTGCACTGTATGCAACTAGGAGTTTTAGATCCCCACGGCCAATCAAATTAGCCGTTATGAATAGTAATACAAAATTTTTTAAAATTTTTAAATTTTAGTTTTCAAAATAGACTTCATTTTTGGATTATGAATATTAATATTAGCTTCGGAATAGTTTTTGGTTTTTTCTGAAAACTTACAATTTTTGATGAATACTGAAAAACACTGTGTTATTATTTAAAATTGAATTTTGAATTATATAATTATTATTTATATTTATATTTATAATTGTTATAAATAAATACATAATACCTATATATGTTCAATGTAATTCATTAAAGTCATTTTATAATAATATTATATATATAAAATTTTATTGAACTTTTTACTCTCATTAACCCACCTTCTTGGCGCATTTGCAAATTTGAATAAAATTTAATTTTACCGCTTCTGTGAATTTAATTTCAAAAATTTGAGTGAATAGTTGAAATTATTTTCAAAAATGTTGTTCAATAAGAATAATTTTTTGTTCAATAGTAACTATTAACGTTTTTTACCATGGTTAAAAGTAAAATAGGGTAATTAAAGGTTAATATGATATTATAATTACGCTAAAAATGTCCTAATTCTATTTGAAAAAATTATTTTGACCAAAATAAACTATAGGAATAAAATATGATCACTTTGGTCTACATGTATTACATTAGTACATTTATAATTATATTAATTAATGAAGAGTTAAAAGTGTTAAATTTAATGTTTGATAATAGAATCATTTTTAACATATGGTTATAAATAAGATAAATTAGACTATAAATATTGATTTGAAAGATAAACATATTTTATACATAAACTTATATTGTTTATAATTTTTAGACTATAGTAATTAAATTTCTTTAACATTCAATGATTATGCAGTAATTACCCTATAATTTAATGATTAAAAAATTGATATTACAAATATCCCACTAAATGTAATATGACACTTTTTGAAGTGCATTATGTTGCATTTGTTGTCAATGAGGCTTGAAGTTGTCTTGGAATGAATGGATGTCATGGAGTCAAGATGTGAATGTCAAAGGATGTGATGGTGATGGTGATGAAGGAGAATGGCCATGATACTAAGATGCATGTCACTTAGGAGATTCACTAAGTGGTATTGGAAAGTGTGGTTGAAACATTCTCCATGAACATCAGACGATTGCTGAACTGATCTTTAAGTTCAAAGAACTTGTATCCTGATGATACAATGTCACAACAATGTTTGAAGACCATGCATTGTCTTCACAATGCATGAGGAGTTGAAAGGAGTTCCATCCACAACTCCTAAGTGGATGATGTGCATTAATGAAGTCCATGCACTATCACTTAGTGCATGTGAACATGACGATGATCCAATTGATCTCTAATTGGATCAATGAAGCACATTGAAGAAATCTTTCATTCAGGAGCATCGGTTGATGGAAGAACCTTCAAGAATTTCCATTCCTAAGTGATGAACATTTGTTTAAGAAGTATGAGGGAATTCTAAGAAGAAGAAGAATGGAGATGGGAAGAAGATGGCTTGGAATGTGGCATTTGGCTTGAACTTATGGAAGAACTTTGTATTTGACAAAGTATTATTCTTTGCCTTAGCCAAAAAATTGGCCACCAAGGAGGCCAGCCGAGGGTCATCACCCAAGGCACTTGTGGGACTCAAGGTCACCACGCCCATGGGGAACCCTCAAGGCCAGGGCAGCAACCTTGAGGCAGGGGGCGCACCCAAGGACACCGCATGGGCGCCTAGGGCACGCCCGGAGGAGCGCAGGGGGGCCGTGTATAAGCCCCCGAGGACACGCGGTGGTGAAACCCGCGCACCCGAGGAGCATAGTGGGCGCCAGTAGCGCGCCCGCAGGGAGCTGAGAGTGGGCGCAGAGCGCGCCCGCAGGGAGAACACGGTGCGGGGCGGCACCGTGGAGGAGGAAGTTCAATTGCGGGGTTGAGGGAGCGGCTGGGTAATTAACCGCGAGAAAACCGCGCCCCGTTTCGATGTGGGACGCGGAAAATTTCCCGGGAGCGAATCTGAGCCGCTCGATTGATCGCGCGCTTGATCTGCGCCGCACGATCCATCCGCGGCGCCGCGATCTAATCCAAGCCGTCGAAGCCTTTTTGATCACCGCATCCGACGGCCCCGGCATCGTCTCCTCCCTCGAGCTCGACCGAGGCACCCGCGACATCCCCGCTGAACCAGAGGCCCTCCGACGACCTGTTTTCGAGCTCCCGGCCACCATTGTTTGATCCGAAGGCTCCAATGAGTTCGTCCGGCCCTACTGAACACAACCATGTATAAAAATGAGAGTGCATGCTATGTTTGGAAGAATTCGAAAGAGGCCGAGGCAAACGAAGTTGCTGAGGCACCAGGTTGATGTTTTGCATGGGATGAGCCTAAACCGAAGGCTGTGCATGCGTTATGAGTCGCATGCACGTAGAGGAACAAAAATAAATGAACCCGCGTTGAAACAGAGGAAAGAAAATAAAGATTCGAAAGATCTTTGAAGATCCGAAGATTTCGGTGATTCAAGATTTGTTGCACACAGATAATCTGACGCAGCCTCTGCCTATAAAAATGAGGCCGAGCCCTCGAGGAAGTTTGCTGATCCTTTGTTGAAGATCCGGAGAACCGTGAGTGCACCTCTGCCTCGCGAAGTTGAAGCCCCGCGCAAGTTATTTGCGCGGCTAAGTCCCTTGCGCGCAACTCCTTTGCGCGACAAGAAGGTTGGAGATCCCTGTGCGCTACCACTTGCGCGATAGGAAGAAAAGGGTTTAGGCAGCGCACTTGTGTGCCCTCCTTGTGCCCGCGGTTGGTCGAGGCCTTGCGTGGCCACTTGGCTTGCGCGACTGTGACACTTGCACGCCCCTCGGCCAGTGCACCTTGCGCACCAGAGGCAGTACCACTCTTGTAACTTGCGCGTCTGACCCTTGAACCAAGACACATTGCGCTCCTCCTTGAAGATTGAGTTCGGATGAAGTATATCTCACCCACGGGTTAAGTGTGTGTGTGCAAGATTGAAGAACCACCATGGGCAGTGTGTGTGCAAGAAGGAGAGAAAGGCCGTAGCCCTGTGCAAACAAGAAGACCACACCAAGCAGTGTGTGTGTAAGTGGGGAAGGACACACTCGGGTGTGTGTGCAAGAAGGGAAGAGAAGGCCGAGCCTTAGTGCCTTGTGTGCCATGTGAAGTGGAAGACCACACTTTGTGTGCGTGCCAAAGAAGGCCGAGGCCTTGCCTCTTGTGTGTGCATAGTAAAGAAGGAAGGCCACCACATCTCTTGTGTGTGTGCAACAAGTGAAGAGGCCGTAGACATTTATGTGCAAGAAGAAGTGAAGGCCAAGTTTCAAGTGTATGCAAAATGAAACAAGTGTGTGCAAAGAGAGAAGTTGGCCGAACCTAGTGTGTGCACTAAAATTGTATACACATTAGAAGAAGAAGAAGGAGTGACCCACACTAATGTATAACACACTTTTAAGTGTGTAAACAAATTGGATAAAGTGTGTGAAGTTCAGTGAAGGTGTGTGCTTAAATTGATTACACCATTTGTGGGTCTACTGCACCAAGAAGAGGAAAGGGAAAGTGCATGCATGCATGCATGCACGTGCACACGTGAACAAGTCTGAATCAGCTTGTGTGCATTTGAGAAGTCCAAGACCAGGAGATCTTGAAGATATTGTGATGCCATGCATTCAGTGTATGAAGTTGAAGTGAAGTTGAGACTGGAACAGACTGAAGTTAAAGACATCATTTGTCTGAGTATTCAGTAATTAGAGAGAAGCCAGGTCATCCTGAAGAAGGAGATAAAGCCTGAGCTACACGAGAAGACCTGATCAACTCAAGTGATCAGAGGTACAGAGCAAGGCCAGCAGCCTTTATCCCAGGCTGCTGAAGATACTTGAAGAAGCTTAAAGTGAAGAAGAGCTACTCGTGCGACTCGAGGAGCCAGGAGAAGACCCTGTGGGACTCAGGGAGATGAAGTCTTCAGTGGGATTCTGGAGCAGGCCAGTGGGACTCTGGTAACACTGTGTGACGCAGTATAAAGACCCTCCTGTGGGACTCAGGAGAGATACGGTGGGAAGCTGTATCGACCATTGTAATTCTAACAAGTTATAATGGGAGAATCCATGCTGGGAGAGCATGGCAAGGATGTAGGCCTTTGGTGCCGAACCTTGTAAATCCTTGTGTCCTGTGCCTTTTCATTGCTGCATTATCCGGGAAAGGTTGAGAGACATAAGAAGAGTGGATCGAGGCCTTAACAAGCCATAGAGGTTTAATTGATTAAGAATCAATTAGTAAAAAGTTTTAAGGGATCACTGATTCACCCCCTCCCCCTCTCAGTGATTCACACTGATCTGGGAACTTCAATTGGTACCAGAGCCAGGTTACCTCTAAAAGATCCAAGGGAGTCTTTATGAAGTGCAGATTTGAGGAAATGAGTGACCAGCCTCAAATGGAGATATCTGCCAAGACTCAGAAAAATAGAAAGAAGAAACAGGCCAAGAAGATGAAGAAAGCCTGTCCTAGCTGTGATGAAGTTGGAACAATGATAGATCTTCAATGTGCACTCAAATATCTTCAGAAGACAGTTCCCATGGAAGTGGCAAAGTGTATAGCTACAGGCATCCATGATCTCCAAGAAGAAAAATCACAGTTAGAAGAAGAAGCCAATGCTATGGAAGATCAGCTGGCTAAAAGGGTTGGCATTACCAACACTCTCAGAAAGCTGGTAAATGCCAAAGATGAAACAGTATCTCTTTGCAAGGATAGATATGAAGATACTTGTGAAAAATTGCAAAGAAGCCTTTCTGAGAAAGAATTCTTTAAGACTGTGGTCAAAGATGTTTTCCATGCACTGGAGAAGAGGCATAAAGTATCAATGGTTGTCAGAGATGCTCAACATGAAGAAAAAGTCAAACTGGTGAAGGAGCTGGACAATTCATTGCAAGAATTGAAGAAGGTGCATGAAGACCAGATGAAACAACTGGTGGAGAATTGGGAAGGAAAGCTAAGAATGGTTGAGGATGAGAAGAACTCCATCAACATGAAATGCTTTGAACTGGAGGTGATATTGAAAAATTTGTAATCACCCAAATCTGAATCCTCCCAGTCAGTTGAAAGAAGAAATATTGCTACTCAAGTGAACTTTGAGAAGGATGATTCTAAAAGAAAGACATCCTCTAATAAAATGGCAACTACTTCTAAAAAGAAGTTACCATCCATCCCATCTTGTACTCATGTTTCTAATTGTGTTTCCACAAAAAGTGCAGGATGGAAGAATAATTCTAAACATGTATGGATGAAGACAATGAAGAAAGAAAGCTCTCCTGAAGCAGCACAACAATTCAAGACAAGTACCCTAAAATCAGAAGGACTGAAGAAGTCAAGATTTGTGGGTCAATGTTGGTGTTGTAATAAGTATGGGCACTGTGCAAAGGATTGTTGGTACAATCCACTAAATGTCAAAGCACAAAGGAAGCTCATGCCAAGGGGGAGCAAGCCAGAAGGAAATAAGCAACATCCACAGGTCCAGAGACATCTGTTTACTGCAAATAGATTTGGATTACTTGACAACATCTGGGATGTTTGCAAAAGTGGTCAAATAGATACATGTCAATCTCCAACTGTATCCAGAGCTCAAAAGAAGAAAAGATCACAGAACCTGGCTAAGAGAGATTACTTGGGAAGCAAGAAGAAAGTTGAAGATGCTCCCAAGAAGGTTTTGAAAAATGAAGAGAAGTCGTTGGATTTCAAATCCAAGAAGGGTGAGTCATCCAGAAGGACTACCAAGAAGAAGTGCTTCTACTGTGGAAATAATGGTCATACCATGGATCTTTGTAAAGAAGCCATGAAAATCAATAGAAGCCAACTGAACTCCAAAAGACAATCAATCCAGAAGAAGAAGGGATTGATTGAAAATAAGTTGTCTAAGAGAGGTAGCTTAGCAGCATCCAAAGAACCATGTGGAACTTCCAAAACTGAGGCCACTCTTCCAAATGATCTACTTGTCATATGGCCAAATCAGTTGCAACTTTCCAAAGATCTGCAAAAAGCTGAAGATAAAGTTCTGGCAATTGCTAAGGCAAAAGGGAAGAAAAAGATTTCACATGAAGATGGGTTGAGAACCACATCAGCACAATCATCAATGAAGATCAAATGTGCAAGTGTGAAGACTGGTGAAAATGGGACATCTCGGTTGAGAGAATCTTCTCAACCTTGTTGTTCACATTGATGAACCAAGGAGGTTCCATCTTATTCCCTTATACTATTGGTATTTACATGTGCTGACATTGCAGGGAATTGAAGATGATGATCATTCTCAACTGGAGGATGGTTTGGACAGAATGGAGTGCACCCCTTGAGGGGGAGCCAATCTGGAGAAGATGGTATTCTAAGATTTAATACTATCTTGAGAAATGATGAAGGTATTCCAGTCATATTTCATCCCTTGTTTCTTAATTGTATTCATCATGACAATTAAGGGGGAGTATTGATTGAAGACAAATGAATGAAAGGGGGAGCTTTATCTTTGCACTGAACTTTCTAATGAGTTTTGTGAAGTTGTGCAGGATTTAGCAATTCATTGATATATCTGAAAAATTTCAAACCCCTGAAGCATGATCTCACATGTGTAGAGAATTGTGGACATCATTGAGTATCTTGGTTACATCACTCTTGTTTTCTACACCGGGTTAGCCCAAGTAGACTTAGAGTTGATCAACTAAAGGTTCTTTGCTAAAGAAGAACATGTGACATCATCCCTCTCCTAGTGTTTTACAAGAAAATGATTTTATAAGGGAGGAAGACATTTTTGAAAGTGAACCACACCACACCTTTGCATTTGATTGCCAATAAGGGGGAGAAATATTGGCACACATATTGACCCATTCATATGTGCTGAAGGAGTGTATTGACAACAAATACAAAGGGGGAGATTGAAGTGCATTATGTTGCATTTGTTGTCAATGAGGCATGAAGTTGTCTTGGAATGAATGGATGACAAGGAGTCAAGATGTGAATGTCAAAGGATGTGATGGTGATGGTGATGAAGGAGAATGGCCATGATACTAAGATGCATGTCACTTAGGAGATTCACTAAGTGGTATTGGAAAGTGTGGGTGAAACATTCTCCATGAACATCAGACGATTGCTGAACTGATCTTTAAGTTCAATGAACTTGTATCCTGATGATACAATGTCACAACAATGTTTGAAGACCATGCATTGTCTTCACAATTCATGAGGAGTTGAAAGGAGTTCCATCCACAACTCCTAAGTGGATGATGTGCATTAATGAAGTCCATGCACTATCACTTAGTGCATGTGAACATGACGATGATCCAATTGATCTCTAATTGGATCAATGAAGCACATTGAAGAAATCTTTGATTCAGGAGCATCGGTTGATGGAAGAACCTTCAAGAATTTTCATTCCTAAGTGATGAACATTTGTTTAAGAAGTATGGAGGAATTCTAAGAAGAAGAAGAATAGAGATGGGAAGAAGATGGCTTGGAATGTGGCATTTGGCTTGAACTTGTGGAAGAACTTTGTATTTGACAAAGTATTATTCTTTGCCTTAGCCAAAAAATTGGCCACCAAGGAGGCCTGCCGAGGGTCATCACCCAAGGCACTTGTGGGACTCAAGGTCACCACGCCCATGGGGAACCCTCAAGGCCAGGGCAGCAACCTTGAGGCAGGGGGCGCACCCAAGGACACCGCATGGGTGCCTAGGGAACGCCCGGAGGAGCGCAGGGGGGCCGTGTATAAGCCCCTGAGGACACGCGGTGGTGAAACCCGCGTGCCCGAGGAGCATAGTGGGCGCCAGTAGCGCGCCCGCAGGGAGATGAGAGTGGGCGCAGAGCGCGCCCGCAGGGAGAACACGGTGCGGGGCGGCACCGTGGAGGAGGAAGTTCAATTGCGGGGTAGAGGGAGCAGCTAGGTAATTAGCCGCGAGAAAACCGCGCCCCGTTTCGATGTGGGACGCGGAAAATTTCCCAGGAGCGAATCTGAGCCGCTCGATTGATCGTGCGCTTGATCTGCGCCGCACGATCCATCCGCGGCGCCGCGATCTAATCCAAGCCGTCGAAGCCTTTTTGATCACCGCATCCGACGGCCCCGGCATCGTCTCCTCCCTCGAGCTCGACCGAGGCACCCGCGACGTCCCCGCTGAACCAGAGGCCCTCCGACGACCTGTTTTCGAGCTCCCGGCCACCATTGTTTGATCCGAAGGCTCCAATGAGTTCGTCCGGACCTACTGAACACAACCATGTATAAAAATAGGAGTGCATGCTATGTTTGGAAGAATTCGAAAGAGGCCGAGGCAAACGAAGTTGCCGAGGCACCAGGTTGATGTTTTGGATGGGATGAGCCTAAACCGAAGGTTGTGCATGCGTTATGAGTCGCATGCACGTAGAGGAACAAAAATAAATGAACCCGCATTGAAACAGAGGAAAGAAAATAAAGATTTGAAAGATCTTTGAAGATCTGAAGATTTCGGTGATTCAAGATTTATTGCACGCGGATAATCTGAGGCAGCCTCTGCCTATAAAAATGAGGCCGAGCCCTCGAGGAAGTTTGCTGATCCTTTGATGAAGATCCGGAGAACCGTGAGTGCACCTCTGCCTCGCGAATTTGAAGCCCCGCGCAAGGTATTTGCGCGGCTGAGTCCCTTGCGCGCAACTCCTTTGCGCGACAAGAAGGTTGGAGATCCCTGTGCGCTACCACTTGCGCGACAGGAAGAAAAGGGTTTAGGTAGCGCACTTGTGCGCCCTCCTTGTGCCCGCGGTTGGTCGAGGCCTTGCGTGGCCGCTTGGCTTGCGTGGCTGTGACACTTGCACGCCCCTCGGCCAGTGCACCTTACGCACCAGAGGCAGTACCACTCTTGTAACTTGCGCGTCTGACCCTTGAACCAAGACACCTTGCGCTCCTCCTTGAAGATTGAGTTCGGATGAAGTATATCTCACCCACGGGTTAAGTGTGTGTGTGCAAGATTGAAGAACCACCGTGGGCAGTGTGTGTGCAAGAAGGAGAGAAAGGCCGTAGCCCTGTGCAAACAAGAAGACCACACCAAGTAGTGTGTGTGTAAGTGGGGAAGGACACACTCGGGTGTGTGTGCAAGAAGGGAAGAGAAGGCCGAGCCTTAGTGCCTTGTGTGCCAAGTGAAGTGGAAGACCACACTTTGTGTGTGTGCCAAAGAAGGCCGAGGCCTTGCCTCTTGTGTGTGCATAGTAAATAAGGAAGGCCACCACATCTCTTGTGTGTGTGCAACAAGTGAAGAGGCCGTAGCCATTTATGTGCAAGAAGAAGTGAAGGCCAAGTTTCAAGTGTGTGCAAAATGAAACAAGTGTGTGCAAAGAGAGAAGTTGGCCGAACCTAGTGTGTGCACTAAAATTGTATACACATTAGAAGAACAAGGAGTGACCCACACTAATGTATAACACACTTTTAAGTGTGTAAAAAAATTGGATAAAGTGTGTGAAGTTCAGTGAAGGTGTGTGCTTAAATTGATTACACCCTTTGTGGGTCTACTGCACCAAGAAGAGGAAAGGGAATGTGCATGCATGCATGCATGCACGTGCACACGTGAACAAGTCTGAATCAGCTTGTGTGCATTTGAGAAGTCCAAGACCAGGAGATCTTGAAGATATTGTGATGCCATGCATTCAGTGCATGAAGTTGATGTGAAGTTGAGACTGGACCAGACTGAAGTTAAAGACATCATTTGTCTGAGTATTCAGTAATTAGAGAGAAGCCAGGTCATCCTGAAGAAGGAGATAAAGCCTGAGCTACATGAGAAGACCTGATCAACTCAAGTGATCAGAGGTACAGAGCAAGGCCAACAGCCTTTATCTCAGGATGCTGAAGAAACTTGAAGAAGCTTAAAGTGAAGAAGAGCTACTCGTGCGACTCGAGGAGCCAGGAGAAGACCCTGTGGGACTCAGGGAGATGAAGTCTTCAGTGGGATTCTGGAGCAGGCCAGTGGGACTCTGGTAACACTGTGTGACGCAGTATAAAGACCCTCCTGTGGGACTCAGGAGAGATACGGTGGGAAGCTGTATCGACCATTGTAATTCTAACATGTTATAATGGGAGAATCCATGCTGGGAGAGCATGGCAAGGATGTAGGCCTTTGGTGCTGAACCTTGTAAATCCTTGTGTCCTGTGCCTTTTCATTGCTGCATTATCCGGGAAAGGTTGAGAGTCATAAGAAGAGTGGATCGAGGCCTTAACAAGCCATAGAGGTTTAATTGATTAAGAATCAATTAGTAAAAAGTTTTAAGGGATCACTGATTCACCCCCTCCCCCTCTCAGTGATTCACACTGATCTGGGCACTTCACTTTTTATGAATTAAACTAATTACATAGATTAATGTGACATGTTAGGAATGATTAATTAAATTTTTTCGAAGATATAAAGTTTTTATGACTTAAAAAAAACAAAAAACAAAATACTGTCAAAAATGACAAAATTGAGTTTTTAAAACAAATACTATATTATTAAATGATAAATTATTCCTAAAATTACAATGACATGTAAATGGACATATAAAAGGATATATATATTAATAATTAACCAACTTGGGATCTCATGGGTTTTTATAGTACAATTTTAAACCATTTATTAAAATAATACAAGAATACATGGTAAAACATAAATTATTTAACTAAGAGTTAAACCTAAAAGATAAGGATAATAATGTGTCCTAGACCTACCTAAAACCAATTGGATGAGACTTTTTGGTCCATATACATGTTAGCCACAAAATATAACATTTTGGAGCCAATATTAACTTTATATGATTTTATAATAAAATAATATTTTAAACATTTCATAAAGTGACCATCTCCTCTCTTATAAAAGGTCACTTCCCTTTCTCTCTAAATCAAACCTCTAATTCCATTGGTCTCGCCCAAACCCTCATCAAATATCCATAAAACTATAATCCCTTCATCCTAGAGTAATTACTTCTATTATAATCTAATATAAGGAGCCCTTTTGATCAAATCAAAAGGAAACACCAGAGGAATGGGTAATAATTTCACTTAATTTTTTCACTGTTTGTTTCTTATTAAACTACTATTTTCTTTCATTTTCCTATACCAAAACAAAATATACATTACCTTATACATATTGTGACAATATTATAAATATGGTACACCGTATTCATAATTCTACCCATCTTATGAATCACATGTCACTATACGTGCGTACGTATGACTTACCGTCTCCACGTCATGGGGTAGTTTGTTAATCAAAAACTCAATTATTTGGATGTGTATAATAATGAGTATACCTAATTTAAATACTAAATATAACATGATAATTATTCTCTATATAAGATATACCATATAATTACATACGATTTCTCCCTCAATATAATGATATTTCCGCTCGTGCATTCATTCAGAATTCTGTCTCGACAAATGTGGTGAGATTCATTCCGCTTCATAATAATTCATGAATAATTTTTAGTTTTATGATTAAAATTAATTTTTAATAAAATAATATAATTTTTTAATATGAATCAAATACATCATATCCATAATAATCGTGTCTTAAATAACAAAACATTAAAAGGAAAAAATCAATTAACACCTGAAACAATGATTCTACTAAAATATTAGCATCAAATCAATATTAAAAGACCATATATGATATCATATTAATTTATGTGGTTCTTAAATAATTTATTATCACTGATTTAAATATTATACAGGATGTTTTTTTAAAGACCGAGATCCTGCCCAGAAATGAATGATTCCTTCATTGATCAGAAAAAATAACGTACACCAGTCTAAAAGAATGTTTCATACATTGATCCTTCCTTAGAAAGTAAAGTAGATCACCCAGAGCTTGATCCTCCCAATGAAAACCAGAGTTATTAACACCTTTATTCGCAAGACCATCATCCACTGCATTTGCTTTTCTATATACATGTGTAATAATGTGCTACTTAGAGTAGAGAAGATCCAAGCATCTTGACCATTTATTGGTTAGCTTCCCAGAATGATGAAGAGCACATGTCCTAATAGAAATCACCACTTGTTTGGAATCACATTCAACCCATAGTTTGTCACATCCCCTTCTCACAGCTTTCTCAACCGCTTCAGTAACAGGTGTCATATATACTTCAAGAGTAGTGGAAAAGCCACACGAGCCATAAAGACAAACAACAACACAACCTGCAGGATCCTAGAAAACCGCCCCAATGCCAAAGTTACATGGGTTACCTCTTGAGGTTCCATTCGTGTTGAACTTGATCCATCCTTCGAAGGGAGGTTTCCAAACCACTTAAATCATGCCATGAGGTGGTGGGATGTTTCCCCGAACTCACAGCCTCTTCAGAACAGAGAGATCATGTCATGAATTATCACAAAAGTAGGTTCTCGGCAGAACAGCCTCACGGACAGCAGCGAGCAACCTAAAAATTGCAGTACTAGTGCTGAATTTCTGCTGCTCATGAATGGAATTGTTTCTGGATTTCCATATAATACTGAGTAATTATTTCGTACTAGATATGAATAGATACCTAAGTTGTGTAGTTAAATTAATCGAAGACCAGGAAATGTACAATGTAAGTGTTAATTCTATTATCTCTTTACTATCCAATGTTGTTTATATGTGAGTATCTACTAAGACCTCTTTATCATCCACATATGTGATTCATAAAAATGCACGTCAATACATTTTTACTAATTCCTAGACTATGGGTTAATGTTATTTATACCCTTGTTTTAGTTTTCATAAAATGTTTATATAAAGGAATCATTACATCATTTTCCAAACACGGAACAATACGACCTTTTCGACAAAATTAAGGAAAGAATGTTTTTTTAATTTATATAGAGAGTGTAGATATTTTACGCCATTATAACACATTTGATGCTTCCCTTACAAGATTATAATAGTATTTTCAAAATAACTTTTTATTGTGATTATGAATTCCATCAATATGAAATTGGCAATTAATATTAGATATGATTATTCTACTGATAGAATATACATGTGAATATGTAAATATTATTATTTAATTTATCATAGAAATATTATGCTCATTTTTAGGTTAAAATGAATTTATATTTGTCTAATACATTTCATTAATTGTTTATGCTTACTTATGAAGTTTTTTGTTATATTTTTATCCTTATTGAGCATCTGAGATCACCCCTTTTATGTTTTCTTTTTCCCAGAATGCGAATAAGTATATTATGACTAACATGAAGGGATAGTCTAAGGGATATTAATGTGTTAAAAGGAGACACAATGTTTTTTTATTTAATGATTAAATGTAAAATAGATGTATGTATCAAGTACATCCAAAGCTAATAAACTGATCAGTCTTTCAGGACGTGATTCCTGGTATCATGCCAACATTATGTAATAATGCAGCGACTCTGGGTAACTAGGGTCTCAGCATTATAGTTGGTATCAGAGGATGTTGAGTACAATAGTTGTAATCTAGATTTATAAAAAAAGTTATTAGTGAAAATTAACATAATATAGACTTTAAGGATTATTATAGAAGAACAGACCTGGTGAACACTCTATAAATGGTGAGTAGTGAAAGGTAAAATGTTGGGGAGTAGTGAAAGGTAAAAAATTTTCATGGTAGTTTATCACCACATCGGAGAAGAAAATCAATTGTGTCCATTAATTCAAAACATTGAAGAAGATGAAGATGTTTCCAATATGTAATGGTGGGAGTTTAAAGATCATTGCATAGAAAAATTCATTCCTCGTGACCATCAACCAGATATGGAAAGGCAATTTTTTACTTTGAGGAAAGAGGAGGATGGGAATGTCGCAATGTATGAGGATAAAATTACAAGGGTATAATAGCATGATGCATATTACATGTGTAACCCAATGAGTAAGATTTATCGATTGTTTTATGGGATATAACCATTTATCTGTTGATCATTAGTCTTAGAATCATTCTCATCATACGAAGATATTGTCTCATGTGATATTAAGATAGAATATAAATAATTTAACTCTTATTTATTTAAAGAAAAGAAAGAGAATAACATACCCGGTGAACACTCTATAAATGTATGTAATATGAAGAAGAGAATATTTGAATATCCCTCCTATTGTAAATGAGAACGAAACACCCTGGTACTTGCTTAAAGGGAATATGGGTTAGTTACAAGAGTGGTCAAAAAGGCCACCATGATAATGATTACAAGGGAATAAATGAGTCATTCCATGTGTTAATGCTATAATTGTATAGAAATGGGGCATTATGAAAAATATTGTTCTAAGATCCAATGAAACATACCTCAGAAAAGGCCAAGGGAGCAAGGCTAAGTTTATAAGATCACTACTACTGAGGTTGAAGCCCCAAAAGATGTAGTGGATTATAACTTAATGGTTTCATCATGTCTATCCAATTCTTTATTTAATTATATATCATCACATTTTTTCATATATTCCAAGATTACTATGAAAATTATAAATTTCTATGCTGATTTAACTAGGATGTTCTCATTCAAAACAGTTATGGGTTGTGTCATTCCAACACTGTTTTATAAATTTGTCCCCATTATGTAATATAAATGTTCTTCATCTTCTGATCTCATAATTATACCCATGATTAAATTTGATATAGTCATTAGTATAAATTGGATCTCATACTGTGATGTGAAAATTTATTGTATGAAGAACAAGATTACATTTTTGAATGTTTATAAGAAGTAAATTATCTTTAGAGTAGGAATGTGACCCCCTTATTCTTATGTAGATCCACCCCTAGTTGCTCTACTAAATTAAATTATTGGGAAACAAGAGGACGAAATAATTGTGGATGAGGAAAGGAATGTTCAAATATTTGATGTACCTATTATGTAAGAATATGTTTATGTGTTTCGAGATTATTTACACATACATCATCCAAAATGATAAATTGAGATTTCCATTTATATAATTTCAAGATCAAGTCTCATATCAAAGGCCACTTATAGATGGGAAACTGTGGAATTAGTTGAAATAATGAAACAACAAGTGGAATTGAGTAATTAAATATTTATTATATCTAGTGTTTCTCCATGGGGAGCCCCTATTCATTATGTCAAAAAATAAGATAGATCTCTGAGGTTATGCATTGACTACAAAAATATCAATGCTATAAAAATATAGAACAAGTATCCCCTGCCTTTCATTGATGATTTCCTCGATCATATTCATAGAGATCAATATTTTTAAATGATTTAACTTCGAACTGTATATCATTAGTTGTGTGTGAAGAAGATGAAATCCCGAAAACATCATTTTGAACTATGTATGGGCATTATGAGCCTACAGTAATGCCATTTGGAGTAACTAATGCACCCTATATTTTTCATGGATCTAATGAAAAGAGTTTTCAAGGAATATATTTTTGACATTGTAGTTGTAATTATTAATGATATCTTCATATACTCAAAACTATATGAAGATCATGAAAAATCACTTGTGCACTATTCTGAATACCCTTAGATGAAATTTATTATATGGGATGATTAGAAAGTTTGAATTTGGGCTTAAGGAAATTTCTTTTGTTGGTCGTATTGTCTCTATGGATGGAATCTCTATTGATCTTATATGAAAAATGCAATACAAGAATTTCCAGCAGCAACGAGTATAATTGATGTCTTATATTTTCTTGGTTTAGCAGGTTATTACCAGCGTCTCATCTAGAATTTTTTATGATTGGATAACTCGTTAACCAAGATCACTTTTAAAGGGGTTAAAATTTTTTGGATAGAAGAGTTTGAGAAATGTTTTGAAGAACTAAAGAGAAGACTAGTCATTGCTTCTATCTTGACTCTATTATCAGGGAATGATGTTTTTTATTTATAGTGTTGCTTCAAATAAATGACATAGTTGGATACTTATTTAGAATTATAGAGTTATTTCCTATGAATCAAAGCAGAAAAATATTCATGAAAAAAACTATCCCACTCATGATATTGATTTAGAAACTGTAATCATTCCTTTGAATACATGGAGACACAATCTCTATGGTGAAAAATGAGAGATCAATACTGATCAGAAGAGTTTGAAATATATTTTCACACAAAAAAACTCAACGTGAGCCAACGAAGATGTCTTGATCTACTCATGGATTATAATTGAACTATAAAATACTACTCAGGGAAGGAATATAAGGTGGAAGATGCTTTAAATAGAAAGGATCATGGAATTTGGAACAATATTAGAGATGAATGTGATCCTATGTTCGTGGATGTAGTAGTGATGGATATGCTAATAATCATGGCAGGTGAAACATTGATACTTTTTCGAATGGTTTCCAAACCATCATTACATGAATGGAGTAAAAGGACCCATACTACTGGTGAGGAGTTTCAAAAGAAAATTAAAGCTCAAAATTATGGGAGATTGATCAAATTCATATATGAATATGGGATTTTGAAATTTGGGAAGAGACTTTGTGTTCCTGGATTACCTGGTCTAAAAAAGTAATTTTTATATGATGCTCAATGCTCCAATTTCTCTATCGACCCTCGTAGCACTAAGATGTATTGAGATTTGAAGGAACATATTTGGTGGGACAACATGAACATAGATATTTTTTATTATGTGTCAAGATGTATGGTTTTTCAATAAGTGAATGATGTAAGACAACATCCTAGAGGAGTCATGGAACTTCTTCCTATACTTGTGTTAAAATGGGATGATATTAAGATGGATGTTGTAATGGGAATACCAAATAAACATAGAAAAAATGATTCAATATGGGTCATTGATGATCGTCTTACAAAGTCAGCACATTTTCTTGTTATAAGGGATGATTTACCACTTGAACATCATGAAATATTATATTACTAATGTTGTAAGACTTCTTGTAGTACCAATATCAATTATTTCTGATCGTGAAACCCAGTTTACATCATGATTATGGAAATGTCTTCAGAAGGAATTGGGGATTGAATTTCATTTGAGCATTGCCTACCACCATCAAACTAATGGAAAATCAGAATGGAATATTCAAACCTTATAAGATGTGTTGAGATCATTCTCACTTTACTTTCATGGTATATGGGATCAGTATTAACCTCTGGTAGAATTTTATTATAACAATATCTTCTATTCATGTATTCAGATAGAACCTTATTAATAGTTATATGGAAATAGATGCCGCACACCAACTTCTTGGGATGATATTGGTGAAAAAAACCCAAAGGCCCTGAACTTCTTTGGGAAAAAATGTAAATGGTGAAGGTTATCCAATCCCACATCAAAGAAGCTCAATGTAGGAAAAATAGTTGTGCCAATAACCAAAGGAATGATTAGGAATTTCAAATATGAGATCATGTTTTCTTGAAGGTATGTCCACGGAATGGTGTTATATGATTCAGTAATAAAAGAAATTTAATATCTATTTACATCAAACCATTATAAATTCTAAAACTAATTGGGGTTGTTTCTTTTCATTTGGAAATAATTCCAAATCTATTTAATGTTCATGATATGTTCCACGTATAACTTTCATGAAAATACAAGCCTAACCCAACAAATGTACTCACATATGAATAAACTGAACTGGAACTTGATCTGACTTATTGTAATGATCCTGTCATCATTCTTGATACCAGAAAACATGTGCTGAGATATCGAACGACTCGTCTAGTGAATGTACAATGGAGAAACCATAATATGGAAGAGGCAACATGGAAACCCGAGGAACATATGATGAAGAACCACCCAAATCATTTTATGTATTGGTATTATATAAAGTTAAAAGATGAAATTATTTGAAAGGGGGAAGAATGTAACACCCTAAGATTCCGCGGTGCATTTCTCTATGAATAAAGTAATATCTTGCATTGTAAACAACATGGAGTTTTAGCTCACGTTGACCAATCAAACAAGACGTTAAGAATAGTAATACCATGATTTTGTAATTTTGTAAATTTTATTTTTCAAAATGGACTTCTTTTTTTTATTTTTAATATAAAAATTAGCAAAGGGTTAATTTTGGTATTTATCTAAAAACATTCAATTTTTGATGAATAGTTAAAAACATTGTGTCATTGTTTAAAATCAAAATTTTATTTAAATAAATAATTATTTTATTTAAATTTATAATAGGTATAAATAGACACATAATACATATATATGTTCAATATAATTCATTGGAGTTATTTTATAATAATATTCGAGATAGAAATTTTTTTTGAAATTTTTACCTTCTTTTATCCGCTTCCTAGGTGCATTTTCATATATGAAAAAACATCATTTTACCACTTATTTGAATTTAATTTCAAAAATACGATAGAAATAGATGACATAAATAAGTAAAATGTGGTTCAATATGGTTAAAATAATTTGTGGTGAATAGTAACTGTTGACTTTTATTTACCACTATATAAAGTAAATAGGTTAATTAAATGAAAAAACTGAAATTATAATAACCCTAACACATGCCCTAATTGTATTTGATATGTGAATTTAAACCAAATAAAACCTTAGGAAGAAAATATGTTCCTTTTGGTCTAAATGGATTAGATTAGGACACTTATAATTATTTTATTTAAACATGTTTTGAAAGTGTTAAATTCAATGTTTGATAACTAAATGATTATTAATATGAGGCTATAAATAAGATTAATTTGATTAAAAAATTTCATTAGAATAATAAAATTATTTCCTACATAATTTTATTTTATATATAATTTTATACATTATATAATTAAATTTATTAATGACACAATGATGATGCAGTAATGAACATATTATTGAATGATTAAAAATTGATATTATAAATACCCAAATAAATGTAAATTGAGACTTTTTATGAATTACAATAATTTATTATGTAAATAAGACATGTTAAGGTTTATTAGTTAATTTTTTTTCTAAGTGATAAAGTTATTATGTCTTTCACAAAAAACAAAACACCAAATTTTGTCTAAATAGTCATAATTGATTTTTTAAAACAAATACTATATTATTAATTGATAAAATATTCTAAAAAATCAAGCGTTCGGCCAAAGAACATAGATAAGGTAATATATATTAATAATGAACCCCTTGGGGTTCTATTTCCTTTTTATATTATGTTTATTAACCATTTATTATTACAATTCATGAATACATGGTAAAAGTATAACTATTAAACATAGTTATATGTGAATGATAAGGTTAATAAGGTAACCTAAACCTATATAAAAACTATTTTTAAGAGTTTTTTGACCCATCTACACCTTATTATCGATATAAATCAATTTATATCAATTATAAACCGAATATGGTTGTATAATAAAATAATATTTCAAGATTTCCCTAAAGTGACCCTCTCTTCTCTTATAATGGGGTACTTCTCCTTATCTCAAAATAAACCTTCCAAAGACATTTCCCTCAGCCAAAACATGCTCAAATATCCCCCCAACTACCCTCCATTCAGGTTAGAGGAATTACATTGATCATAATCCAACCTAAGAATCCAATTTTATCAAATCAAAAGGAAACACCCAAAGAAGAGGTAATAATTTCACCACCTTTTTCAATGTTCTTTTCTTATTCCACTTCCTCTTTTATTGTTGTTTCCAAACCAATAAAAATTAATGAAGTACCTTATACATACTATGATTTTATTATAAATATGGTCCAACCATTTTCATTATTTTATCCATCCATTGAATGACATGTCGCCATACATGAGTACGTACAACTTACCCTCTCCATGTGGTGGTGTAGTTTGTTATTCATACACTTCATATTTTGGATGGGTAAAATAATTAGTATAACTAAAGTAAATAATAAATATAACATGTTAATGATTATTTATATTATATATACCATTAAATTATATATTATTTCACATTCAATGTAATTTTATTGTTGGTCGTGCGTTCATACAGATTACCATCTCCATGAACAAGATAAGATTCATTCCCCATCATAATCATTCACAAATAATTTTTATTTTTTGATTATTAATGACATTTAAGAACATCACATAATAATGGATTTGAATCCAATACTTCCTATCTATAGAAATCATGTCTTATGTATCATAACATATAAAAGAAAATGAATCACTTAACACCCAAAAAAATGGTACTACTAAAATATTATTAACAAAGAAATATTACAAGAACATATATGATATCATATTTATGTATGAGGTTCTTGAATATTTTAATAACAATGATTTTAATATTATAAATGAGTTTAACATACCCTTATCAATGAAAAGTGTAATTTAAGGGTTAATTCTACAATCTCTTCATTATCCGTGGTTTTTTCATGAGTTTATATTGGGAACTCATTACCATCCACATCCGTGTTTCTTAAAAATATATTTCAAAACATTTTTATTATTTCCTAGACTATGTGTTAAAGTCATTTATAACCTTGTTTTAATTTATATTAAATGTTCATAACAGAATAATTTCTTTGTTTTCCAAACAAGGTACTTCAGGACCTATTCGATAAAATTATGTAATGAATGTTTTTTATCTAATACGGTGAGTGAGGATATTTTTGGATGTTATAACACCTTCTAAGATTCCCATATAAGTTTATATGAATATTTTCAAAATAAATGTTTTCTTTTATAATTCTGTGACATTTAAATTATTTCGAAATATAATGAGATATTTAACTCAAATAGTTTTGGTTTCATCTATGTCAACATGCTTTGATGGATTTTACATATGTTTGAAGTTGTTTTATTTTGATACAATATTCTATATTGTATTAAAGTTTTTTTTCATATGTTTGACTGTGGATGTATTATTTTTATACAACTTCTGGTTTATGGTTAAAGTATAAACACTTCCTATGCTATTTTTATTTTTAATGATTATGATATGTTTCTATCATTACATATGTAGAATGCATTGGACATAGTAATTGATGGGTGGAGCCTGATATAGATATTCGATGCATTAGTAGGTTTCATGAGAGAAATTATTTTCCTGGCACAACACCTTTAATGTATCATATTTTTTGTCTTGGTAGGAGGCATTGACTTTATGGTTAAGATGTCTGCCATTATCCATTCCATCAATTTGAAATATGTAATTTATATTACATGTTATTATTTGACTAGTAGAATATGAATGTGAATAAGTAAATGGAATTAACTGACATATAATTTACATATTATACTCCGGTTTATGTTTAAATGTATTATGTTTTAGTCTAATACATTTCCTTAATTGTATATGATTTTATATGAAATATTCCGCTATAACGTTATCCTTATTGAGCGCCTATGCTCACCCATTTCTATGTTTTATTTTTCTCAGGATGCGAGGAAGTATAATATAAATAACATGCATAGATATTCTAAGAGTTATTATTATGTTAAAAAGGACAACAATTTTGTTTTATTAATTTTGTATTGTAAAAATTATGTATGTATATAGTACTTCCAAAAATACTAAATTGATCGGTCTTTCAGGACATGATTCCTTTTATCATGCCAATGTTATGAAATAATACACTGACACTGGGTAACTGGGTTCGAGGTGTTACAAAAATTATGTCTATATTTCTTCTATTAACCTTTGATTATTATGTTAGTTCTATTTTAATGAATTTTATGGTAAAAAACGTAGGTACACCATATTTGTTTTCTAAATTAACATGTGAGTCATTTTTTACCCTTATAAAAGTCCACAACTTCTCCCAATTCCAAACCCCATTAAAAAAATTAGTTTTGGACAATATCTTCCCAAATAGCTTCCCAAAATGTCAAATCCTTGACCATGAAACCTCCCATTGGGATGAAATCATTCCCAAGAATCCTTTTGGAACCAACCATAAGAAGTAACCCGATATATAGGTAATGCCTTCAATCATGATTTATTATTTTATTTCCATTATCAAATCCATCAACACTCCATATATCATGATTTTATAAAAAAACACAATACCAAATATATTGGTATGTTTTTATACTATGGTTTAAACCTACACCTACACAAATATATCCAATGGGTATCAAAAATACTATTTCTTAGTACGACTAACTACTACCTCACGTAATGATGATTGTTAATTTTTTCCTTTAACAGAACTCGTGGTGACCATTATGATATTAAATATGTTTATATTTGTTATATATGATATTTATTATGTATTTATACTTTTATATTTATTTAATGAAACAAAAAATTAATATATTCCTTTTTTAGTTAAAAAGATATCATCATTTGAGTAAATGTGGACAACTGCCCCATCAAAGTAATTTTATTCGTTAACATGATCCTAGAAATGTAGATGTGGTGATTATAATTAAAAATAATTGAAATAAAAAACACATATATGATATTATGTATATTATTATATTTTAGTAAATATAATATATATATATACCAATGTAATTATTACTCTTTCACACACATAAAAAGTGATTACTTTATTCATGGTTGTGTGCACTAACGACTCCTCGACACAAGGAAATTACCTTTTCATAATGATATATATATATATCTCTCTTTTTTATTATATAATGATCATTATTTAATGATATATTATTACATACATTCATTCCATAATGATATTTTGAAAAATACGATCGTTAATAAAGCATATGTACGACCTTCAATCTCCATAATTGTAATGTTAGTTTATTTTTCATAAACATATTTAATTATTGATATTAAAAGTATATTTAATGTAAAATTATGATAATTATGTCCAAATTATTATTATTTATATATTATATTATAACCCATTTGACCATAGTTGACCTAACACAATCATTTTTTAAAATAAATTTTATTTGATAAAAACACATAACATAAATACAACTACATATATAGTTGTACATAACATAGATAAAATTAAATAAATGTAATGTTAAACATGCATAAGGATGTCAAAAAATTATAAAATTAACATAAATTTATCATATTTTAATTTAACAGACATTACCCAAGAAGGAATCTTGAGGTATGTTATTTTTTATGAATTTACCTTCCATTGACACCTATTCTTCATTCTACACCATGATTCTTTACTATAGTGTTTAAAATGCCATTGGAAATGTAATTTCATTTATATTTTTATTCTCATGATATTCAATGATTAATTTTATATAATATTTATAAGATATTATGACTCAAATGTTTCAATGTGGTATGGGGAACTTTGCTTTGATTAATGATTATTTTCCTCAAGAACTTTTTTAACATTATCATTGTAATTTCACTTATATTTGGGATTTTTACCTAAATCTTTAAACAATAAATCTATTTTTTTGAAACTAATTTCTTTTATATGAGTCACATACATCCAAGTTATAATATATTATAATGGTACATTCATTATACATGATAATTTGAGATTAAATTTGAATTATTTCATGTAATGATATTTGAGATTCAATTTTCAAAGTAGAAAAGATATTTCATAACCCAATATATTATCATTAGGTTATATTAAATCCTAATTATCATTAATATTATTTAATTATGTGTATAATGTATTTGAATATTTATTAATTTATTTCCTCATCTATATATGGATTTAATTTTGACCAATTATAATTAATCCTTTCAATTTTATTCTCTTATGTGTTTCTATTACATTTATTAAGTGATTGTTCCATCATTCAACCCTTTGCTACTCAATTTTTTTTCAAATATTTTATAGAAATCAAAAATGTATTTCTCTCTTTTATCATAGAACAATTTTTTGTAAAAAAATCGTCATTTAAATATTTTAAAATTTTTCTAAAATGATTTTTCAAAGACATGTTTACCCTTTTGTCTTTTAGTATTATTTTTAACGGATTATTCTTGTCACTTTTGGAATAAGGAACTTTTCTAACCATTTACCATGGAAATGAATGTTATTGTTACCTCATATGTCTTGTACATATTTACCTATAATCATTTCATTAAAGATTATGTTCCTTATTAAATAATATTATGTTAATAATAAAAATATTTCCATAAGTGATCATAAAAGAAAAGGTTTCTAAAATGGATTTTAATAATAAAAGGATATTTTTATCAGTAATGTTTTTAAAATATCATTCTATGGTATTTTTATTCATCAAGGACAATCACCAAAATATTAATTCCATATGGGATATACTGTACTAATATAATTCAATCTATTTCTATGGATAGTTTTTGATTTATTTTTTCAAGGATAGTATTAACATTCAGTTCCTTGATTCATTCTTTATTACCCTTGAAATATTCAATCAATAATGATCATTGAATATAGAATTTATCATTAATTATCCATCTCACATATCATGTATATTTCTATTTCATAAACAATATATCTATTAACATATAGTGTCTACATGGATATGTATTTGATTATTTGAGGAAATATTGATAAATTCATATTCTTTATTCAATATAGATATTTTATAAATAATTTTGTTATTAACTATATCAATTAATTGATGTAACTAATTATTTAGACATTATATCATGGGTAGATCCTACTAATTATATAGCCTATCGATACATTGAAAGGTTCTCATGAGTGAAATAAAATGTGAAAATTAAATGGGTTTCTATCCGTAGTTTTAAACTATCTAGATGATGGATCTTGATAGTATATATTTTCATGTTCCTGAGACATAATGTACAAAAATTAATTATTACCATAATTTTGATTCATTATTTATTATCCGTGTGATTTTAAAATGATAAATTTTATTGAAGCATTTCATTTTACATTTTTTTATAAAATGGAATGTGTTTTCAATTTCTTACATTAATAAGTATATTTTTCTTTATCAATTTTTTTTGAGTCGAATGTGTTTAAAATTTATTACCATGGCTTTTTTATTTCGTTATACCTTGTTAGTTGAATGGAATGTGTTCCAATTTATTAGGATTACATATTTTTTATGAAATTACATTCACATTATTGATTATATAAAATGTGTGTTCAGTTATTCAGCTTGTTATATTGAATATTATTATTGTTTCATTATTGATTATGATATTATTTACCCATAGTTTTCATTTGTTCTCACTGTTATTATATTTCATTACCTGGGAATCTAATATGCAGGCTGTGAATGATTTTAATTGATATAATAGATTGAATAATGTTGTTCTCAAAGTAATTTTTTTATAAAGGTGAAAAAAATTATCTTGTTAGTAGTTATTTGTTTTGTAATAAATGAATAAAGTTTTTAAATTGATTACCAATACTACCAATATTTCATTACATCTAGATTTTATTCAAAGTAATAATGCTAATGAAATTAGTAGCAGACACAAACACTATGATTTTTGGGGTCAGGTCGCTATAGTTTGATTCAATGTATGTTTAGTAGCAACCTTGGGAAATAGATTTTGAAAACAGTTGGTCAAATAACCTATCCCAAATGTATAATTTCAATATATTTATACTAGAACACCCGATTATTTGGGTAACATAATATTATTTCCATATTACTAGAAATACATCTATGTTATGATACTATAGGTGGATGTGGTTCTTTAAAGGTTTCCCATATGAGTAATTACATCAAAAGGTTGTTCTGAGCCTGAATCAGGGAAACTTGGTATAGGAAAAATCCCTTACTATGCAGATGGATTGAAATTTCCATTTAATATTCTTAGGAAATCCCTATTTTGTTTAAAATCCACTCAGAATGACTTTTATAATGAAGAACATTGTTTAATCATAATGTTTTTTAGATTAAATATAATGTTTCAAGATATAGATATCCTATAAATGATATTATGGATAATCCATAGAACATGGAATAACTTATGTAAAAATAAAGGGAATAATTATTTTTTTATTGTTGATGTTTTTAAACCCTTAGTTATGAATATATTTAATGATTAAATTTCAAGGTTGTTGGTTAGATTTATGTTTGGAAATCATATTAATAAAATTTAATAAACGATAACATGTAGGATAGGTGACAACCAATCAAATTTGTGAAGGTTTTTTGGTCTTTAACTTATGACCGAATTATGATAAGGGATTCACGCCAACTACCACCCTCTTTAATGTCCAACTAAAATTTTCATTGTTTTTTAGTAATAAAATTTGATGAATGTAGTAATGATGAACCGGTAATATCAATTTTGAATATTAGATATTAATCTAGGAACCATATTTACTTTCGAATATTATTTGGGGAAAATAAGTAGACTTGTTTCTTTTTTATAGGCCTTCTGATATATTAAATTTTTTTGTTCATCATGGATAAATTTAAATTTTTGGATACCCATTTATGGGAGTAACATGATGAATTATACTATGATCATTGCAGAACAATATTATAGGATTGTTCAAATGAAATTAAACCCAATCAAGTAATAATATTTCCTTATATTATGAACAATAGAAGAGTTACAAAACATTTATAAAACGGATTTGAAATCAAATATCATCGTAATACCATAATATCATTTGATCTTATATTCTTCTAAATCATCAAATATTTATGGAATTGAGGCCCTCAACTTATTATTAATCAATTGCTTGTTTTTTATAGATTTCTTAAATCAATCCCTATAAATATTTATGCTTTTCTTCTAGATATGTATTTCTATATGCAACTAATGATGTTAAATATAGAGTCCTAGGTATTTATTATTAAATGTTACATTTTTACATCTCATTCTCAATTTTATAGAGTATATCTTAAGAATCCTTTTCATGATATGTGATTTCAATATAGGAAGCATCAAATAATATATTATTATGATTGACTTTAAATTGTGAAGAAATAATTTAATTAAGGTAGGGAGAATTTAAAACTCAGAAATTCGATTGTATGTTTTTTATTTGATTAAGTATGTGTTTTACACTAAACCACAACCATATAAGGGAATATTATATCATTATACTATATTATATATTGAAAATTTTAAATAAATTCATCACTGGATATAACATGTTTTCCATGCCCCACTAAGTTAACATTAATTACATGCAGGAGTAACCTTCCTTGAGATGATGCATTACATAGAAGAAAGAGTTTATCCAATTAAAAATTAATTAATATAATATAATTATTTAATATAATACTATATAAAATATCCTTTATCATTGTAGTTTTTAATATTATTAACTAAATTATAAAACTTTTTGTTTTATATAAATATAAAATGGAATCATTGATTACCTAATACTGAGAAATGATTTTATGATCCAATTTGATTTAAAGATAATAATAATAATTATTATTCTTAAAAATGAGATTATCTTAATAAAAATAAATAATTAAATTTTTTTAATTATTTTATTGTAATATATCTTTTATATATTAAATACAATTATATTAATCTATTATGTACAAACTATAATTTAGACATAATAAATTATATTTATATAAAAGAAATTTTACCACATTTTTATGGAGAATAGAATTTAAATATGAATTTTTACAATTAAATTAATGTAATATGAAAAAATAAACTACATAAATTAATGTGAAATATACAAAATATATTATGTGGAATTATTGATATTTTTAAAAAATATTTAATTTTTTTAACGAATATTTGAAATACTAAATGTTAGTTCTAAAATTATTTTTCATAAAATTTATTTATAAGGATAAATAATATTTTTACATTGTTTTATAGTTTATTTCCTTCATATTTTTATCAATTAATAAAAAAATTTCATTGGAATCAAAATTCATTATCAAATTTATAATAATAAAAAAGAAAACTTTTACAAATTTTTACATTAAAAACATGCATTATTGCCCTACCTGCAGGATAAATATTAATTTAATTTATTTCAATTAAATGATTTTAATATTGAGAAATTAATTCCACTTTTTTAACAAAAATATTTTTGAATGCGATTAAATTTAATTAAAATTATTAATAAAATATTAATCTTAATAAAGGACTAACCCAGTATCATAGGGGTAAAATTTCATATAATCATTTATAACTACTGTTTTATCAATATAAATTGGGAATTAACATTACTTTTTTTTAATTAGTATGGATTGGATGAATTTTTTAGCTAAAAATATGGTTACACATTACTTGTTTTCAAAAATAACAAGTGAGTCCTTTTCCTCACATATAAAAGGCCACCAACTATCCACATTCCCCGCACATCTAAAACCATATTAGTTTGGAAAAACATATTCCTAAATAGTTTCTAAAAAGATCTACTATTGACCTTGAATTCTCTATTTAATTACAAATCCTTTCAATGAAGCCTTTTGGTACAAACCTTATATAGTTCCCCGATCAAGAGGTAATGCTTTCTCTGATGATTTTTAATTTTATTTCCATTATCAACTCCTTCAACAATCGTTATTTAATGATCATATAAAATAAACTGTATACATAAAATAACATTATGTTGTTATTATAGTTTTTATACCTACACTTAAACACACATCTATAAAATAAGTAATGAACATAGTGGTTTATTTGGGAAAAAATCGACTACCTCCTGAAGTAATCATTGTTCACTTATCCTCTACCACTTCACAGGGTGTACATTATGATGAATAATATTATTATATATTATATATATTATATTTACTTTTTCATTAAAAATATTTACTATTTCTATTACACATACCTTTAATTATTCCCATTTTTTGTTAATATGATAACATCGTATGAGGAAGTGCAGACTACCACCCAATCAAATCATTGTGATTCATTAAAACGATCCATGGAATGTACAATGGATTATTATAACTAATAATATGTGACATTGAAAACATATTTATGATATTCAATACATAATTATCTTTCTGTAATTATAATATATATATATATATATATATATTCCATTTTAATTATTAAACTCCCATACACAATTAAAAAATGATTTCGTCGATCAAGGACATCCGTACTACCACCTCCTCATAATGATGTGATTACTTTTACATCATGAGAAATATATATATATATACTTATATAGTATATTTCTTATATAATTATTATTATATAATGATATGGTGTTACTTACATTGTCTCTATTACTATAATTTAAAAAAAAAGATAACGTTTTGCTTGTGTACGTATGACCTACCATACCCTGTTAATAACATTTGTTAATTTTTCATAACCATTTTTAATAATTGATTTTTAATATAAAATTTATGAGAAAATATAATTATTTGGCCATGATTATTATTCTGTAGATTTTATATAATGAACCCTACCACAATAGTTGAGCTACCAAAGTTGTTTCGACACATAAACATAATTTTTCCAAAGAAACCGACAAAAATATAGTTTGTTTAAAAGATTTATACTCTATCATAATTAAAAGACCTAAAAGTAAGAATAAAAATAAAATTTTTTTTCAAGAGAATATAAAATTAATATAAGTTTATTATAAATTATTTCAAAGGTAGTTCACTCAAATGTAAACACACGGTAAGAGATTTCTCCTCAATTTACATTCCATTGAGACTTATTTGTTATTATAAACCTATTTTCCATTATATGGGGTTTATACTTCCATTAAAAACATTATTTCATTGATATAATTATTCTCATGATATTATATTTTTTATTTAATATTATTCTTTCATTAATATTATGACTCCAATGTATCGATGTGTTCTGGGTGCATTAGAATTTTTGAAGATTATTTTCCAATAGGATTTTTATTAATGGATATTGTTGTAATATAACTTCCATTAATGTTTTTTAAATAATTCATGACACAATAACATTATAGCTGTAAAATTAATTTATAATATATGGGGAACAAAATTCCACTTTATCATATAATATCATGATTCATTCATGCTTTATGACACATTGAGTTTCAATTTTAATTATTTCATATAGGGGAATTTGTGTTAAAATATACTAGGGGGAAAAGATATTTCATAACAAAATTTCGTTTCATTGTGATATATTACCTCCTCATTGACATTAAAAATAAATGATTACAAATATAATGACATTGTCTATATATATATATATTTAATTATTTCAGATTTTATATTTTTATTGAATTTTGAAACACCGAACCCAATCATTCATTGATTCTCACTAGAAAATTATAATCTATTCAAGGGTTTAATTTATATTCCATATTTTTATGGATTTAGTACACATATATTTCAATCATAAGAAATTATATAATCATTATATAATAGAATATTTATTTTCAATTTCATTTAGTTCTTAATATCCATATTAATGTCATAATACCATATTCCACCCTTTAATACTCAAAATGTTTTATATCATGGTTTTTATGAAATCCATATTTATTTTTCCCCTTATTAAGAGAACCAATTTTATTCTAAAGAAATTATTTTTTAAAAAAATTTAATGTTTTGGTAATGAAATTTTTACCCTTTTCATTGTTTACTAATGTATTTTTTGGAATATTCACATCCCTTCATGAAAAATGATTTTTTCTAACATTTATCCATGAAAAGGAATGATATTTTTACCTCATAAATCTTCTATAAATATACCTGATGCCATTTATTTTATTCTTCCTTTTCATGAATAAAAATAATATATTTAAATAAATATTTTCAAAAGTTATATTAAAAGAAATGATTTTTCAATAGGAATTTTATAATATAAGCATATTTTTAAAAATAATTTTATTAAAGGACCACTTTATCTTATATATATATATATTAATACCCAATAATAACCCTTATTTTTACACCAATTGGTATATGTTAAATTGATACCATCATATTTTTTATTTATGATGTTTTTTATTTATTTGACCATAGAGAGTATTAAAATTCACTTATTTGATAAATTTGTTAGTACCATTGAAATATTCAATCTTATTTGATGATTTAACATTGAATTTCACTAAAATTACCCATTCCATTTATCTTGGATAGTATTATTGACTAAACTATATTCCACTTTACATATGGTTTCTACATTGATAGTTGTATGATTAATTAGGAAAATATTGAGAAATATATATTCTTTTTTCAGTAACTATATTTGATAGGGCATATTGTTTATTAGTTAAATTAATTACTAAATATGGAGAATGCATTGGACATGAAATGACTCATGGATCACAGAAATTATATAGATCATCGATGCGTCAATATTTTCTCATGTGAAAAATATGATTTGAAAATTAAATGGTTTTCTATTTGGATGATTAAACATTCTAGAGGATGGATCTTAAATTTATAGGATTTCATTTTCCTAAGACATGATGTTCAATAATTAATCATTTCATTTATATTGATTAATTATTTATTATCTATGATAATTTCACATTATAAAATCTAGGGATCTATTTTATTCTCAATTTAGTGATTAAATGGAATGTGTTTTCAGTTTCTTACATTTCCAGGTTTTTTCATACCTATTTATTTGAATGTGATTTGTTTCAATTTATTACCATTCAATATTGATTTTTGCATGACTAGTTATTTTAATTTCATGTGATTTTAAATATTTCCTTTCCAAATTTTTTATGTAATTTTATTAAATTTATTTTTTACATGGATTGTATGAAATGATATTTAACTTGAAGTATTAATTGTTCTCATTGATTAATTATATTTTCCCATATACTTTAACCTTAAATTGCATTTGAGGTAACCCATATTATGTTTCTTTTCACAAAAATCAATGAATAATACCATGAAAGTTAATCTAAGATATACTATATGGAATAATGTTATCCTCAATATTATTTTATTTAGAAAGAAAAAAATTATGATGTAATTTTTTTATTCTTTTGTATCAATATGGCTTATTTATGTTTCTATTTTACCAATTCTACGAATCATTCATTCCTTTGAGATTTGATACCTTTTAATCATTACAATGTAATTAGTAATAAACAAGGATATGGGCTTTCTTGGGTTGCGTCGCTATATATAATAAAATGATATTACTAAATGGTCAATGGAAAAAAGATAAAAAAATATGGATCTTGGGAGGAAAAATGCTAAAAACTCATCTACCAATCATTTCAGAACATGTTTTGAACATGTATCAATGTAGTATCTTTTATATTTTATCATTTTCATTACTAGACATGTGACTAATTTTAAAATATGTAAAATATGTTTTAATAAAATATAAATAAACCCTTTTACTCTATTTGGTTGTTATTACATTAAATTTCACATCTATTCAAATGAAATAAATTTATTAAAAAATAAAATAAAATTTTATTATAAAAGATTGATTGTATAGAAAAAATATTTTTATAGACAAATGATTTTATTATTAAGCGTTCTTAATCATATAATGTAGTGATTAATAATATAATAGATCATAAAATATTTTTAAATATGTCGAAAATTTATAATAATAAATTTTCTTAGAAGCGATTAATTTATATGATTTTAACAAATACACATTATCAATAAATGAATTTACAAAAAATAATAGTTTTTCCATTATCATGTTCATTAACTTTAATTGTAGCAATTATGCCTTTAAGCCAAAAAAAATGAAATTAAACACATTACATAAGTTTTTTTATTTTTATAGAAAAGATGAAATAATTTATAATATATTTTATTTTTATAAGTGCTGGAATAGATTTTATATTACAAGATAATAGAAAAAGTTTAAATTAAAATATTAGTTATTTTTTCAAAAAAATTACTCTAAGGATTAGTAAATAAAAAGTATAATGTATAAATTATTTATTATATTTTATAAATATTTTTTTGAGGATTTTTTTATAATAGTTATTTAATTTTTATATTATGATATTGTAAGAAAAGAAATGATATTAGAAAAAACCCGTATTTTTTTCTTATTCACCTAATAATCCACAATATAAAAAAATTAAAAAATATTATTAAGATATTATTAATATAAATTATTAATAATTTAAAATAATTTTAAAAAATTCAATACTTTTTAATAAATTAATATTTTCGATGAAAATACAATATATAATTAAAATATACTATTTTTAAAACCCCCTTTTAAAATATTGGTGTAATTAACCTTGTTTTTTTGAATTTTCTAACTAATTATAATATATTTATTTACTAACCGTTTTATTAATCATTAATTTTTTATCAATATTCTAATAATTTTCTCATAGAACATTTTAGGTTGGGGTTTCATATCTCTTATGCAATAAAAAATATTAATTATTTCATATAACTTATTCCAAAATTTAATGTCATTATAGAATCTCCAAATTATATTGGTATATAATTCATTCCTTATTTATTACTAATCATTTCATGACATAAAAAATAGGTAATCGTATGGATCATTTAACTAATAAATCATCATACAATCAGGACATGGAAGTGGTGTGATTCATCACACACCATATATGAAATCAAAAAACAATCTCTAACTCTTGCAAAGTGTCTTTAATTACAATATGTAAAACCTTAACTGTGATGTCTAATAATTTCAATATTTCTTCACAATATAATATAATACATATCACTATCTAGAAAAAAACCACCTGACATATGGATTTCAAATAACTCATTTGTCTTCATTATTTTTGTGATATGAATTATGGATCCTGACATAGGAATATTCTTGTGTTATTTGATGTTTTTTGCGTCAAATTTCAAGAAGCACAACATTTACTTCATCATTTTAAATTTAATTACTTTTATATGAATTCGAGAAACATGAAATGAACTTATATTGATGAAACATGAGTGATATCCACACAAGGTGGTAATGATCATGATTTATTGGGAATTCATCCATTATACAATGCTAATACATACATCACTGGGTCATTAGATGATTTAAGGATACTTTTAGTTTCATGAATACCCGATAAAAATAAAAAATATATGATCCATGTAAAAATTATATTACAACAATAAATAATTATATAATGATTATATTTATCCATCATGATGTGTTTCTATTTTTATGTGAAAAACATTAGATTTTCATATAACCGACCTAATAGTTGTGCTGAAGGACTCTTTATTATATCACTCCAGGAATAAGTAATTAATTTTCTTCCACATTACAGATTGTCCTCATACTCCATTCCCTGTTCAATCAGACCACACAATCATTATCTTCTAAGAAAATAGCACCACTCTACATTAGCTCTCTTTAATATTTATTGTGCTATATGAGTCTACCTCATTGTATCTTGGTTCGCTACCTCCTGATTATTGGCTACTCATATGGATTTCTTGATATGGGAATTATTTTATATTCTTTATTTAATCCACCATTCAAATATTCCACTACCATTACATGAATTCTTCTTTAATATATATTTTTATAAAAATAAAATAATAAATGTCTCTTTCCATTTTATCATTAAAATAAATTAAGAGTAAAATATTTTTTGAATAAAATATAATTGTATTTAAATGTATATGTTAATTAAAAAAAATTAGACAAAGTTTCAGAGGATAATTTTTTTATATTAAAAACATTAACTCCTTTCAATAAGAAAATAACTTAAATATCTAGGAAACACTTTGAGGATTTTAGTTTTACTTGTTATAAAAAATTAAACTACCTAAATTTGTAGATTCATTAGGTTTAGGTAACCTAGAAAACCAAAATGAATTAATATTTATTTAAGATGAAGAAAGAGTTAATGTTAGCTCTCATTGAATCACTTAATTTTTTATCATCTCTTGAAACTGGAGGATACATAGTATGTTTTTAATCCAGGATCCACTAGAATATTGACTCAATTGAAAAATTAAATTCATGTTCCAATCAAACATTCAATGTGAAAATTAATTTTATCCTAAAAAATTTCATTAAAACTGACATGACCCATCCTCGGGACTCGTGCCGTGACGACCCCAAGCCTGCCTTCCATAGGCCAGGGGATGGAGACTTGCACCAACGGCGTAAATCCCTAAGCTGGGAAGGCATTCGCTTCATAAAAGGAAAACAAACACAATCAGAGTACAAAAATGGAAGCAAAACACTAAGTAAAACTGAATACCAGGGTACTGTTGAAAGTAAATTTTCCAGTAATCAAACCCAACAGAACAAGAAGAACAAGTAAACGTAAAAAGTGAAAACAACTCCTAGATCATCCACCGAGGAATCATATATGAAGGGTAGGTATAGAACTCGAACAACTCGTCCCTTAGGTACGTCCCGTCTAGTCCAGCTATGAGCAGCCACCCGTCTGATGCCCTCAAACTCAATCCCTACTGTCCATCGTCTGCACAGAACACAACAAGGTGCGGGCGATGCCCGTGTATGGGTGAGTATTAAAATACTAATTAGGGGAACCCAAGTCCCCCGAAGGACTCTGACAATCCAATAAGGATAACCCATTAAAGAAATATAAAAATTCAAACTATCAACCAACCTTACTTTGGTATATTCTCATACATACACCTATGTTACAAATCATAGTTCATCTTCAAATCTCAAGCCCAATCCCAACCCAGCCTATAAAGTAAGTAATGTCAATAACCACGATGATAATGGTTGAATGAAAAGACTCAAATCACATAGGTATACATATTTTATAGAGTGATAGATATGATCATATGTAGTCACTGATTCATATAACCAATCAGACCAGTACAGGATACCTGACCAGCTAAGCTGTCAGTCCTACACAGGATACATGATAAGCTAATCTAGAGTGATAGAGATGATCAGATGTAGTCACTTATTCATCTATGTTGTCAGACCCACACAGGATACATGACCATCTAAGTTATCAGACACACACATGATATATGACCAACTACACTAGAGTGATAGAGATGATCAGATTTAGTCACAAATTCATCTATGTTGTCAGACCCATACAGGATACAAGAGTAGCTAAACTGTAGGACCCACACATGATATAGGACCAGCTATTCTATCGGACCCACATAGGATACAGGAATAGAGGTCAAAACTGTCGAACCCATGGAGTATCCCGGTAAAGTACTCATTTCTATCGAACCCACAGAGGATTCCTGTATAGTAGTCATCACTGTCGAACCCACAGAGGATTCCGATACATCTTAGTCACAGACATCCCTAGGGTTTCTGCACACAACATGCTCGATTCTCAGAGGATCCACACCTCAAGACAAGTGTTGATACATAAACTATCATGATGTCCTGATTTTATGTATTTCATAGTTCCATATCATCATAAGAAACCCAACGCGACAGACAGTACGTCAATCAGATGCCTGATCTAAGAGTTATTAGCATTTCCTTTCGAGGTGCCTGGTTGGTTATTAGGCTTAAACCAACCCGGTCCTACTCCAATTACTTTCAAACCTCAAGTAGAGTATTCCAATGAATCATCTCACTCTATGTATTCAATCTCCATAGACGGTACGTGAATCTGAAACTCATAGCCCTTTATATTGGAAAAAAGGTGTAAACGACCATATTGGGTCTTGGTCTGGTCCGACCCAGTCGGACTGACACGGCCCGACCCGGTATAATCATGCGTATGAATTGGTTTGTGTGTCCAACCTGGTCTCATGATGTTACCTGAACTTAGGGGACAGCCTGACCAAAAGAGGTGGCCCGACCTGATGGGCGGACCAACCCGATGTGGCCCGGCCAATGTCTTCCTGACCTTGGGCGGTCCAGCCTTAGGAGGCCCGACCGAGGGGTAGCCCGACTGTAGTGTCCCGGCTTTGTTCACCCTAGCTTATGGTTTCCTGGATGACCACACAAGGGAGGGAGTTGTTCCCTTCCCCCGGTTTGTCAAACAGAACCGTTGCGTTGTGCCGTTTCAGGGGCCGCAGGACCTAGCTGGTAACGGTGGTCCGGCTCGACAGCGACTGGATCGTCTAGTCGCCTCCGCTTCTCCACCGCTGCGCGATGGTGCCACAGTCATGGTTCCCACTGCGTCGTGTGATGGAGCGGGGCCACCACCGCTGCGGCCCAACCAGGCCGCGACAGGAGGCTCCACCGCGGGCGCGATGGCCCCGCTCTTCTTCATCTGCCGCAGCCCTCGAGGTCTTTGTTCCTCTTTCATCCACTGCAGCCCTCCTGGCCTCAGTTCTCCTCTGGTGTAGTGTGATGGGATTGTTCCCTTTCGGCTCCACCTTCGATGTCAACCAATCAAGAAGCAACAGAGTGGCATCAAGTTGTGTTGGTTCGGCTCATGCCCTCCACATTAGGTGATAACAAGTGGCCATCATCGAACCCAAATAAACAACTAGGAACGTGGGTATAATATATACAATAAAATAATCAAATCCACCTACATCGTATATGTCTTTGTATATTGACGAGTCGTGGAAGACAGACGTCGCAGAAGATGGATGTTGTTCCGTCAACGTCGGAGGAGGTAGAGCTAGGTGAAGACGAGTCGAGAGGACGCCCTCGGTGTACTTCGTGGGAAGCGATGCTTCCCTTCCATGCTCTAGTTGAAGAAGGAATAAGATGATTCTTCATGTTCTTTAGAGATGAGTAGCGTTCATTATGTTATACATTGAATTAATGGAGTTCTTCAGTGGTTCTTTGTTGGAAGGACAAAGCTCTTTTCTTTCATGCTTTCCAAAAAATTATTCCATCCCCAAAAAATGACAAAAGATGGCCTCTTTTAATTCTTTCCCACAACAACACAAAGATGTGTGTAATTATATGAGGAAACATATTTAATTAATACTAAAGAATTGTTCTTATTCATATTTAGAGCAGGTGAAGATTTTAATTAAAATAAGCTACCTTACTTCATTAATGGGTGAATTGGCACCATTATGGGGGAAGGTTGAAGGTTTCAAGAGTTTCCCCCATTAATAATGAGATCAAGGGTTTAAGAGGGGGGTTAAGGGGGTTCATGGTAGTGATCCCCTCCATGTAATATCCTCCCAAGGGAGTTTAGGGTATGATGGGACCCACCTCTAACCTCCAATTGGTGGTTTTAACCACCAACCAAATAAAAATATGATACACATATTTTTACTTAATTTTATTTATATTCCCAAAAAATTAACTTGAATCCTCGATAAAATGCAACTTCGGTAAAGGTCACCATAATTTAATATGGGCACTGTGAGTTCATCGGTGTCCTCATATTTCAATTTCGAGCACCGGTTCAAATGTTATAAAACATCACTAGCTCTTTTACTGAACATACCCGAAAAAAAGTTCAAAAAATTATTAACAGCCATCCTCGACACACTATGGATGAGGTTAGGCTCTTCTTAGGTAAAACTCACCCAAAAAAAAACCCAACGGTTCCCTCATATTTCCAATCCGAGTTACCATTTAAATGTTATGAATTTTACAAGAAAATAATTTTCACTAATTTATTTTATTTCCGGCATAATACTAAATTTCTTTAGTTTCCCTTTCCGACCCAAGTTAGTATCTTCTTAAAAAAAGCCTACACTAACAAGTTCAGCAGTTGTATCAGATTTCTAATATGATTTAAAATTTTTGAGTTATAAGAATTTGAAAAAAAAATAACCTTATTTAATTATTTTATTTACGGTTATTCCATTTTTGGGTTTTCTCACTGGAGGCCTGCATCGACTAAACATTAGTAAATCCTTGGGTAAACCAGCCATCCTGAGCTCATTAGAGGCCTTAGATTTCTAATCTGAGTAAACATTTAAGAGTTATTCCACTTTTTCAGGAAAACCACATACGTCCGTTAATTTAAGCTTAACAAAACATCGACGAATCATTACGGGCAATCTGGGCCTCAGAATTGGGCGCCATTAGAAACTGCGGACTCGAAAAATTCCAAATAATTTACGGAAAAAAATATCTACATATTTTCTGTGTCTTTGCATTCTCCACCTCATGGATTTATGACTATGTAAGCTATAACTCATAATAAGGAAAAAGAAGTTGTTACTAAGCATGCATCTGAGCCTCCTACTCCCATTTGATCTTCTGGAGGTTCACGTGCTACCATCGAATGTGCACTAGAGGAATCGACCATCCATGCAAGACCAGCTCTTGTCTATCCTCAATCTCCACTAGATCCACCGTGAACGTCACCCTTTCATCGATGTCCAGATCCCCGTGGTCGATGATGTGGGACGAGATGTGCACGTATCTCACCAGCTGTGATACATGGAAGACGTCGTGCACACAGTGAAACTTAGGTTGAAGATATAAGAGGTAATCCCTCACACCTACTCTGTAGAGGACCTAGAAATGTTCGATGAATCATAGAGATAACTTGCTGCCACTGCCAAATCTCTATAGATCTCATCGAGGTGAGACCCATAGAAAAACGTGGTCCCCATCCTCGAACTCCTGAGGTCTCCATCTCCTGGATGTACATTGAAGACCCATCATGATTTCCATGGATATCTCATCCCTCTTCCACATTGGGAACTCTAACGGCTTAACCAATCCCGCTGGGATCAAATTCTCCACCTTTCCTTGTTGACAAGTGAGACATCGAGAGAAAAACTATGCTACTTCCTTCTTCATACCTGGCCACCAGTGTTATCGTCGAAGGTCCTAGAACATATTCACCACTCCTGGATGTACCTCTAAAGGGGATGTGTGAAAATCCTTCAATAAATTATCCTAAAGTTATAGTGGGACCATAGTACGTTCTTTGTAGAGAATGACGTGTTCCCCACATTCATAAAATCCATCATGTGCCTACCTTGTAGATATTTGAGCATGTCATGTCTCACAAAAAACGTCTCCATGCTGTGACTCTATGACTAACTAAAGAAGTGGAGGAGTGACTTTGTGAGACTGCAGAAAGGATGATCCATCTCTATCCACAATGGATATCTGCAACACGGCCACCTACTCCGTCGCCTCTCCTCGCAGCTGAATGCTTGATCTCTTACTGAGAGCATCTTCTATAACATTCCCCATCCCTGAAGTATAAACAATTTCAATGCTATAGTCTTAGAGTAACTCAATCCATTTTCATTGTCTGAGGTCAGGTTCTCATGAGAAAAGATATACACGAGACTCTTTTTATCTGAGTATACGGTAAATCATTTTCCCATAAGATAGTGCTACCACATATTCAAGACGAAGACCACAACTGCTGACTCCAGGTTATGGGTAGCGTAGTTCATCTCATGATGTCTCAGCTTCCGAGAACCATATGCGATAACTGCTCTCTCCAGCTTCAGGACACATCTGAGTCTGGTCCCTATTTCATCGCACTAAACTAAGTACAGAACGCCCTCCTTCGTTATCCTCAAGATGGAAGCTCTAGTAAACCTATGCCTCAGCTCTTGAAAGCTCTGCTGGCATCTCCCTGACCATATGAAGGGTTTCCTCTTCTTCATCAAAGATGATAGTGGTGCTGCAACGCTGGAGAATTATGGCACAAAGGTATGTTTGGCCGACTCATAAGTGATCGACTGCACCCTTTAATGCATGATTCTATCATGTACTCCATTAGTTTGCCTTTTTCCAACCAAGGAAAACCCCATCCCAACATTGTAGATAAACCACAAACATTGTTCCCAATACAGTCAAATTCTATGTATGAACTGTTGTTTCCCTGTCCATACCCAAACTAATGTTATAATGCCTCGACGATTCCACCAAGTGGTTCCAAATGAAACTCTCGCCTCAAGGGTTAGATCACATCGTCGGCGTATGTGTGATTATTGAGTCACAACCCATAGAAATCTATATACATGAGGGTCAAGTCAATGGTTTAACAGGAAAGTGTAGGCTTGGGACACGATTCGTTGAAGGAAGGAATGATTGGTTCCTATGTCTATTTGTTACGGAACCAATTAGTATACATAGACCGCAATGCAAATCATTTCTAGAGCCCTTGGGTCACACTCCTTGACCACAAGCAGCTAATCTCTCCCCCTTCCCTCCATCACTATGAGCCTTGCCTGGACTACATAGGAGCGTGGTTGTAGAATGTCGAAATGTTAGCCACCTCATGCTTCTCTCCTAGCTCTACTTCCACATTTGTTGCCCTGCAGATTCATCTGTCCCTAACACTACCACTTCTAGAAACATCTCACACTCCCATGTCTCTAAGACTGATGCCAGTTTCATGATTTCCAACAAATAACATTCACTAGCTATATCTGCTCAGCCAATGAAAACTCAACCACAAATGTTCTCTGTAGCACCCTAACATAAGTAGGAATGCATAGATGAAAAAGTGTTTTCTCATATGTCCTTAAACACAACTCCCTCAAAGGACCATGATCTAAAGCACTGATCACATCAAATTCATCTAGTACCAGGAATGGTTGGAACGCTTCGATGAATACATAACTACCGACATGTCGTCGTGCCGAAACAGTATAAGCTCTAGAAAACTTTAATCCAACTCTTCAAGCTAGTCCTTAGCCGCCTATGGGTCGGGCTCACCTCAGAACATGAGGGATATCTGGTGTTGAAACACATGTAAGGAACTATGCCTACAAGTGTCCTCTACTGCTACCGCCAGTAGTTTCTACTGACCAACGAGTAGTGATATATTTGGCACACTACCCAAATGTACCATCATGGAAAATAGTCCACGTACCGAAACCTTAGAGGCCTATATTACTGAAAATCATAAAATGGGCTCAGTCGACATGCACCATCCAACAGTGCGGCTGGGGCTATATGCTGCCCTACGGGTGTGGTGTTGCTGGTACACCACTCGATGGTGCCAACATAGAAACAGGGACCTGCACTGGAGCCTCATCGCTTGGTGGGCCATCATCGTGTACTCTCTCAGGAACCATAGCTGGATGTCTTCGCAACTGAATCCTGATAATGAACAGGTGTGCCACGATCAATAAGTTATACTTGGTGAGATGACTCGAAGAGACCACAAAGGAAACTCTTGAAACACACATGCAATCAGTGTTTTCGTGCACTGAGTCAGAAATGAAAGGTCAGGGTCCTGGTGTATGGATACGTTTTCCACCACACAGTCACTGGACACCCTGGACAGAAACCCACACTCAATACTCTTAAAAATATTTCTTCACAGTAAGACAGATAAGAGTCCTAAGTTCTATTGTGGAACAGACTCCTATGATACCAATTTTTCATTACTAGTACTCAGGACCTATTTCGTGACTACCCCATGCCCGCCTTCTATAGGCAAGAGGATGGCGACTAGAACTAAAGGCATAAATCTGTAAGCTCAGAAGGAATTTCATTTATAAAAGAAAATCACACACAGTCAGATTACACAACTAGAAGCAAAACAATAAGTAAATATGAATATAAGGGTAGTGCTGAAAGTAAATGGGAGAGTATACAAACCCAACTGAACCACAAGAACAAGTACAAGTAAAAAAGGGAAAACATCTCTTGGATCTTCCACCAGGGATTCCTACCTGAAGGGTATGTACGTCACTCGAAAATATCTTCCCTGAGGTACGTCTCATCTAGTTCAGCTCCGAGCAGCCACCCTTCCATCACCCTCATCCTCGATCACTGATGTCTATCGTCTGCACAGAACACAACAAGGCGTGGGAAAAGCCCGTACAGGGGTGAGTATAACATAACTCAGTAGGGGACCCCGAGACCCCCGAAGGACTCCCAGAATCCACTAAGGATAAAACCAAGAAGAAATATACAAACAAAAAGTAGCAAACAACCTTAGTTAGGTATATGCACATACATATACCTAAGTTACCAATCACAGTTCAGCTCCAACTCTTGATCCCAGGCACAACCAAGTCCACCAAGAAAGTAAATTCAATCACCAAGATGATAATGGTTGAAAGGAAATACTCAACTCACACATGTATATAAAATTCGTATACTGATAGAGATGATTATATGTAGTCACTGATTCATCTAAGTTGTTAGACCCACACAGGATACAGGACCGGCTATTCTGTCAGACCCACAAATGATATAGGACCAGCTATTCTAGAGTGATATAGATGATCATATGTAGTCAGTGATTTATCTAAGCTGTCAGACCCACAAAGGATATATGACCAGCTATTCTAGAGTGACTGAGATGATCAGATGTAGTAATTAACTCCTCTATGATTTCATACACACAATGGATACAAGACTAGCTAAGCTGTCGGACCGCACATGATACAGGACCAACAATTCTGTCGGACCCACAAATGATACAGGAATAGAATTCAGAATTGTCAGACCCACAGAGGATCTCAATATAGTAGTCATTGATGTCAAACCCACAGAGGATTCTGGTACAGTAGTCATCACTGTCAAACCCACAGAGGAATCTAGTACATCTTAGTCGCAGCCAGCCCCGAGGGTTCCAGCACACCACACGCTCGATTCTGGGAGGGTCTTCTCCTCGAGCCAAGTTTCGATAAATCAACTATAAAGATGTACTGTTTGATGTATCCCGTAGTTCTACCTCATCATAAGGAACCCAACGCGGTAGACAACATGTTTATCAGACGCCCGATCTAAGAGTTATTGGCATTTCCATTCTAGGGGTACAGTTGGTTTTTAGGCTTAAACCAACCCGGTTGTACTCAAACTGTGTCCAAACCACAAGTGCAGTACGCCAAAGAATTTCCTCACTCCAAGAATTGAATCACCATAGGTGGTACATCAATTAGACACATGTAGCCGTAGATACGGGCTAAAAGGTGTTAATTGCCATAGCAGGGCCGGGTTCGGTCTGACCCAGTCGGACTGACCTGCACCAACCCGGGCTGAACTGGGGTCTCACCCGGTCTGCGGGTCTGACCTAGTCTAAGGAATTGACAAGAGCCGAGGGGAAGACCCGACCCAAAGAGATGTCATGTCCTAACGGGCGGCTCGACCCGAGGGGGCCCGACCGAAGGCGGCCCCGCCATGGGCGACCCTGTCAAGGGCGGCCCGGCCGAGGGAGGCCGGTCCTTGGGCGGCCCAACAGAGGGTAGCACGGCCGAGGGGTGGCTCAGCTTGTGGCGACTCAGCTCATGGCGGCCCGGACGGCCACACGATCAAGGGTGTGCCCCCCCCCCATGGTTCGATGAAGAGAACTTGTGCGCTATGCCGATTTAGGGGTTCAAAACCCAGCTGGTCTCGCTGGTCCAGCTACACTGTGGCTGGCATGACGACAGTACGGTCTTGCAGACCTCCACGCGGAATGACGACACCGTGCCGCAACCACTGCCACCCACCAGGACATGGCCTTCAGCTCCACCGCACGGTGTGATAGCACCACGCTTCTTCATCTACCGCAGCCCTCCCGGCTGTGGTTCCTCTTTCGTCAACCGTGGCCCACCTGGTCATGGTTCTTCTCTGGCATGGTACAACGACACCTCTCCCTTTTGTCTACTCCTTCTACGACAACCATATAAGAACCAACGGAGGGTCATCGGGCCATGTTGGTTCGGCCCGCGCCCTCCTCATTTGGTTATAACAAGTGGCCATCATTGATCCCAAATAAACGATGAGGAACAAGGGTATAATTTATAAATTAAATTAATCAAATCCCCCTACCTTGTATTTTTTTTGCACGTTGACGAGTTGCAGAAGACAGACGTCCTGGAAGACGGATGTGGTTTCGCCAATGTTGGAGGAGATAGAGCTCGGTGAAGACGAGTTGAGAGGACACCCTCAGTGTGCGTCATGGGTGGGAGTGCATCCCTTCCTTACTCCGGTTGAAGAAGGAAGATGATGGTGATTCATGTTCTTCGGAGACGAGGAGGGTTCTAAATGTTCATCGTGGAAAGAATGGGGTTCTTCGGTGGTTCTTCGTTGGAAGGACGATGTTATTCTATCTCATGCTTTCGAAAGCATTATTCCAACCCCAAAAAATGACAAATGATGGCCTCTTTTATTTATTTCCCACTAAGACACAATGATGTGGTTAATTAAATGAGGAAACTCATTTAATTAATGCAATGGTATTTTTCAAATTCAAATTTAGATAAGGTGAAGAGTTTATTTAAAATAAGCTGTCTCACTTTAGTAAAGGGTGAATTGGAACCATTGTACGGGAAGGTGGAAGGTTTCAAGTGTTTCCCCCAATAATGGGGAGCTCAAGTGTTTAAAAGGGAGGTTAATGGTGTTCAATCTAGTGGTCCACACCTACGTTATATCCTCCCAAGGGATGTTAGGGTGTGGTGGGACCCACCTATTACCTCCAAATGGTGGTTCTAACAACCAAAAAAAATAAAAATATGTTACACATATTTTTATTTAATTTTATTTAGAATCCCAGAAAATTAACTTCCATCCTTGATAAAAAAACCGTGGTAATGGATTCCTTAAGCAAATATTGTCGCTGCAAGTCCAGCGATGTCCTCGGATTCCAATTCCAAGCACCGGTTCAAAAGATATAAAATGTTACTCGCACGTTTACTGAATGTACATGAAAAAATTTTGGGAAATTATTAATAGCCATCATCGACCCACAACGGTAGAGGTTAGGGTCTACCTAGGTGAATCACACAGTAGCAAACCCAGTGGTACCATCATATTTCCAATCCGAGTTATATTTTTAATGAAATGAATTTCACAATAAAATAATAGTCACTTAATTATTTTATTTGTGACCAAAAACTAACGTTCTATGGTTGCCCTCACCGAGCCAATTTACTATCTGCTTAATGAAATACTAGCCTCAAATGTTCAGCGGTGGTCATAAATTTTTAATCCGAGTTACCCTTTGTGAGTTTTAAACATCTGAAAAATTAAATAACTTTATTTAATTATTTTATTTACAGTTATGAATTATTTGGGTTTTCTCATAGGAGGCCTATGCTGACTAAACATAAGTCAAGCTGAGGGTAAACCTGCCATCTTGAGTGCATCGGTGGCCTCAAATTTCGGATATGAGTAACCGTTTAAGAGTTATTCAACTTTTTTAGGAAAACCGCATACGCGTGATAAATTAATCTTAACAAAACATTGACGGATCATTCTGGGCACTCCAGGTCTTGGAATTGCGCCCTTCAAAAAATGTGGACACGTAAAATTTCAATGAATTTAAGAGAAAATTATCTACGGAACTTCTAGGTCTTTAAAAATTCCTCAAGTTGTTAGAGATGATATTAGTCTTCATTCACTCTCTTATATTGCATTTATGAATTTCTATTAATTAATGTAACTCCCTCTAACAAAAATGAGGTATTAATTTTTTTATACTTAATGTAATCAAATTTAATTAAATAAATAATGAGTGAATATAAATATATTTAAACTAATTTAGAAATAAAATTTAATTTAATTCAAAATCCTAGATGAGCCCGGTAACTATGAGTTGAGTAATTATTCGTAAAATGTGTACTAAAAATCATTGAATATGGAATATGAAAAGTTTAATATATTGAGTAATAAAGGCTGAAATAATTTAATTTTAGTAGAAACAATGAATATATGAATCCCACTATTATTTAAATAAATGTGAAAGATAAAAAGAAATTCAAAATTCTTATTTCTTATTCATCCATAATGAAAGTCAATGGAAATCCATGATTTCCCACTATGTACTACTCTGGCGTCAATCCCATAAGTGGTTCCTTCCATTTTATAATCCACTTGATTTCTAGTATTATTCATTAATTTAGGCTCATCATTTAATTTTCTCTATATATGATTGTATGAACAATATTTCGTTGTCTTTAAATATCGAGTAAAAGAAAGATTAGTTGAATTTTAAAAGAATTAATAAATATATTATATCTAATTTAATAATTTTACAAAAATGAAATGATTGAAATAAAGAAAATACGACAATGAAATGAAGAATTTATATTAAAGATAACTCATGCATGATATTATACATCCCTTATTAATATCCTATTTTATAAATTTCTATTGTAGAATTTAAACACCTAAAATATTTATTTTATATTTTCTAGAAATACACCTTCATTCATAGTGGGAAATAAACATTCCATAAAACACAAACATATCAGCAGACATCCAAATTAAAAAACTCAAAATGAAAACAATTTTAAACCATAACCATGATTTTAAATCATGTTTTTTTTAAGATTTTATGTTTTTTAAATTTAGGGTTATTTTGAATCATTTAGGGAATATATCTCTAGATATTAATAAAAAATACAATACTAACATATGATGCTTCATAGAATAGAGAGGAATGATTTTTTGAAACCCAGTTATGTTCCTCAGCAGTTATGTTGCATGGAATGCACTATAAAAAAACTATTATATGTCTAGATAATTTTTTTATACTAATAAAATAAATATTATAATTGAAATATCCACGATGTATCAATTATTCATGATATATATTGGTACATAACATATAGATTTCAATGTTAATCTAGATATCCTATGATACAAACATTCTATCTAATTAATAGTGAACAATATATATGAAAAATATGCCACAAAGTGAAGCCCAAAATTTTGAAAAAATATTATATAACAACTTACACATTCTTCCACAACACAATAAAATCATTCCATTTTTATCATCACATATTGTTGTCATGGTTGATATTTTTGTGGTATCTGAAACGTATGGTTATCGATTCATTTAATTAAAATATATTATGTTTGGTAGTGTTAGTGTTGTGTATTTTAGGAATTTCAACCTAACCATAGATTCTATGAACTTATACAATTTAACCTCCATTTAAATTATCATTTTCATTCAATACTGCATGATCACGGAAAAATATTGTCATTATGAAACCTAGCTAGTGGTAATGATAATATTCTTGGAGAAATCATATCTTTATTTTCTATATGCACCAATAACTTGAATAGTTCACTGCATTTATCCAATACTCATAATGAGTGTTACTTTATAATGAAATATTTTTATAAATAATACAATATTCATCATTCTATTTAATTATTATAGTGTTTCCTGACATTACTGGTGAATATTGATTGGATCTTCCAAATAATGGTATTTTCTCTCCCCAAATACCATCCCACACTTGGTATGCTTCACCATATGTGAAATTAATATGTATTGACCCATACTCCTCCATTTCTAGTTGTGTATATTTATGGATTCCACTTCAACGTAGTAGATATTTACTCCCATTCCTAACTTAATTTTTTGTAAATAATCAATCACATATATCAATTATAAGAAATTTACCATTTCTTCCATTTCCTCATAAGTTTATGTTAAATTTGAATATCTATATTAACACATTTCAAAAAAAATTCTATTTATTAAAATTTTAATTCCATAAATTTATTAATATAACATAAATAAATTGGATTAAACAATAAATTATTGAAATTAATTTTGATAATATTTTTAAATATTAGATTCCAAAAATTCATCAAAATATAAAACTTTTATCTATACCCCCCAATGGAATCAACATCTCATCACAAAATGAGTAATTATCAACTTAGGAAACATTTGAATTAACCTGCTAAAAAATTTTATGTTATAACAAAAGTTATCAAAAACAATGAAATAGAAAATAAATATTTAAACATTATTTATGATTAAATAATAATTCAATTAAAATTTCATCTATCATTTACATCATTAAAGTAATAATTCTATTAAAATAAATTTATTATCCACCTCACTAATAACTTATTTCACTACACATGACAAATAATTAAATTGGATTTATGATCAATGTAATGTTTGTTCTCTATATTAATTATATTTTAATATATATATATATATCACCATTATGAAATTTAACAACATAAATAATGAGGGATATTTTATGTTGAAATTTATCTAAATATAAAGGTAGGTGTGAGATGATGTGAAATATTAATATCAGAAACATATAAATGGTGGTGATATTCAATAATAACAATTTAGGATAATAGATGTAAATCACAATGAAATAAATCACATAAATAAAACTACGTAAATATTAATCATTTCAACATCCTTCTCCATATTCAAACAGATTCGCAAACCCAATTTGAATATAATGAATGATTTTTTTTCCACATTACATAAGTTATAGTAGTCTTTTTATTCATAATTAATGTTTTATCATAAATATTTCATCTCAGGTTTGTTTAAAACATGTGAAACCCCCCAATATTTTCAGTGTCGGGCCTATGTGGTAAACCATGAAATCCAACATCTAAATTATCGAAGATTCAACAAATGAAATCCCAGTGATTATTTTATGATGTAGGTGACACTGTAGGCAATGAAATTATGGGTGGTGATGCAGGTATGATGCGGGAAGTAGTGATGGAAGTCGGATGCAAGAAAAATTTTATTAGGCATATAATCTATGTAATGGGTACCCCTCAACCAATAATTAAATATGGAATTACATTATAAAAAATAGGCTTTAGCCAAAAATAAAAAAAATCGAGGACCCCCAATATAATTTCAATAAATATAATATTATAAATACTTGAAAAAAAAATCAATAGATTATTCACACACTATTATTCATTGATTTCAATCAAAAATGGCCCCATGAAACTCGGAACTCCCTCTTTAATGCTAAAAAATAATTATTATGTAACGGTTAAGAAGAACAAGGGTCATATTAAGATTACAATGAATTGAATATTGAAATGTATAAAATCCACCTATGGAATATGACTTAAAATATAGATAAATCATGTAATGTAGTGATTTCCAAAAAAGTATACTATATTGATGATTTTATGATTTTATAACAAGAATTTATATCATATCATCATTCAATTCTGAAAATCATAAATTAAATACAATAACATGAAAATATTACATATATATTTTTCATATTTTGAACATTATGAATAAAAATTTTACAATAAAAAATATGTGTCATAATTGATGATGTATCCATGATCAACAATGTGAAAACTCTAAATTGGGGGTTCTAAGGATTCATCCCCCAATCATCAGTTTATTTTTTAAAAATTTTTGATTGACCATTTTTTTAATATTTTTATATATTCATTTATTTAATTTCCAAAATAGAAATTTAATTGATTATTTAGATAATGTTTGTTTCATTATATTGAATTTTATAATTCTTTTGAAATTATTTTTTTTAATTTTTACTTTCACATATGGAATTATATCGTGATATTTTTATGTGTTACGAATTTTGATATTAAATTTTATTGCCATATTATATGACAATTTTTATAAATTGTACATTTCTAAAAAAATGGATGGATCACACCTATAGAGATCCTAATGTGGATACTAATTTTGTGTTTGTATATCATCAAAATATTGAATATTTATTCATCATTAGGGATATAAAATGTCCATCCCTTTATATAATGGGATAAATGTTTTCCAGATGTTAGAGGATTTTTTCCACACGTTTCATTAATAAAGAGGGATAATTTTTTCCAGTGGGAGCACATATGTCAATGTGATTATAAAAGGAGTAATTTTTTTAGGTAGAATAAATCATATTCTATTTTGGAATTTTAGTACATAGCCATTATCAAATACATTAAATTTTTTATTCAAAATTTGGGAGCGGTTGTGGGAGCTTTTTTTAATATTTTTTATATGTGTGTGGGGTTATCTTAAACTATATAAAAAATTATAATATGTATAGATTTTAGAAAAGATACGTTACCAAATGGGGCTCCAATCAGACTTATACATTGTGTTTCTTCATTTTTATTCTCATAATGTCAAAATTTATTTATTAAATATTCCTGGATCACATATTATCCTCTTTTTCCATTACTCATTAATGATATGATGTTTGATTAGAGACATTATTCAATTATTATTATTCAAATAAATTCATTTCTAAATCATCTCTATGATGAATATTCTAGTGATGATAGAGTAATTATTTTTGTTATTGTTCTAAATCTCTACCAACTAAAAAGTTGTTTTTGGTCCATGTAATCAAAAAAATTCATGAAAAAATAATGGAAATGGATTTTTAGTTTTTAGATCACTAAAATGATTTTCAATTTAATTGTGATGTTGATCCAGTGTGAATAATGTCTAAAAATGTTTCATTCCTAATTTTAATAGAATTTGGATTAATACTAAGGGATCATATTAAATCTTTATATTTAATACTTTTTAATTTACAGACTATTGGATAATACCAAATTTTACATAAATCATATCTAGTATTAATTAATACAATAAATGTAGGCATCCATTATAAAAAATAATGATGATAACTTATTGTTATTCTACTGTAATCATGGTGGTTATATTTTCCACACTAGGGTCTGAGGGTTAACAAATTAAGGAAATATAATTGAATTAAAATTATCATTTGGGTTTTAATTATTTCTCAGTAAAAGATAGATTTATTCAATCATAATCAATTTTATTGTTTATATATAATGTAAATGTTATACTGTTGATTTCATTTTGATTAGAAATTAATAAATAAAATATCACATTATTGTTAAAATTTTTAATTTCTATTAATTGTTTCATCGAAAATATTATACTATGTTCAAATCAAATCCTTATAAATAAAGATAATATATTTAATACCATGTTCCACACTTAGGAAAAATTAATCTTATTTATTTTTTATGCCATATCTTATCATATTAGTGACACTCTTTGGGAGATTTTTTTTTTCATAAATGCATTTTCGGGTTTGATTCAGCTATATTTTTCATTTAATGTGATTTTAAAAATCAAATCTCATTTTCCAGTAGCGACGGTGTGATTAGAATTTCATTACAGAAAAAAATGAATATAGTTATTGAAAATTCATTTATTACTTGGTAAATGAAATAATAAAATTCTCATATTATTTTTTCTAATACCGTATAGATGATGTAAAAAAATATTTACTTAATATAGAAAAAAATTTACATTGGTGGCCACTAAAATTAATATTCCCTGTCTCTCATAACTCATAAAATTATTCCAAATAGAACTCTATAAAGAAAATGAACATGATGATAATATAACATATAAACGTCACATAACAATGGAAACAAGTTTTTTTGATTTTACATTATTATTTTCATTACCATATCCCTCCAAAAATTCAACAATGAAGAATGATTGACAATGACCCTTGAGTGTCACCTCTAGTAGTCCCCATGATGGATACTAGAACCATTGGTATAAAATTTCATATAATGAGATACATTTTCCATTATATATAAAGTAGGTTTATGTGGTGGGATAAACACCACCAAAAAACACCAACTTACAACATAAAATAAATCTATTACCATCCAAAATGAAGAATAAAGAAAAAATTATTCAAGTATAAATATATAAAAAATAAACCAAAATATAGGTCTATTGTAATCGGTCGAAAATTAGTCCAAACCAGCTAGTATTTTCCATATCGGCCCAAGAATTCCTCCAGGAAACCTAAAAATGTTTATATATTTTTGGTGTCTATAACAAATATTCTCACCAAACACATAACTAAGCTCTTAAGTAAATTTTTTGAAGGACTGCGATACTGATAAAATGAAAAACTAGTAGAACCCACAGGCACTAATATAGGTCCAATAATGAACAAAACCTTCTCAAGGCTCACTCACTAAATCACACATCTATTATAGTATTATACCATTGAAATCCTAAAAATGAAAAGTTCCACACTCCCTCTCCCCCCTCCGATTTTCAACTCTCGCATACCAATATCAAATGTTGTATTCTCACCAACCTCCCATAAATACAACATCACATCGCATCACATAACATCTTATACATTCCATCTCTGATATTAGAGGGGGATTCATCCCCACCAAAACCACACTAGAAATTTCTAGAATTTGGAGCTATCATATTGTAATATAACATCACATATAATCATAAGACACCATTTCAATCAAAGCACATCTCACCCAATGAAACATGGTCCATCACATCTCATAATAGCCACAACAAACACATATTACATGAGGTATCCTAAACTAATAGTTCATATATTTAACATGGATACCTGTGCTATCAGTACATATGGAATGGTGGGTAAGAGGGGGTTGATAAAAATCTATATCACCTAGATGCAGGAAGTTCGGGAAACCACATGAAACCAAAATCCTCTGAGTTTCGGTACGATATCCAACTTAGGTTTGGTGTGTATTGAAACAACATAAACACACAATATATATAAATAGAACATAAAAAACCAACATAAGTGTTCAAATACACATCTATGGTGAGCCCCACATCACCACCATCATACCCCACATCAACCATCACTACTCATTCCACCATTATAAGAAACACATCACACGACCTCCAAAAAAGCCATATCTTTCAAAATTTCATTTCTATTATAAATTATTCACATTTACATGGGTATTTAATTTATTCGATTTCTCTATCAAATTTTCACATATCATTTCCAAACAATTCATATTAAATTAACACATTATAAAAAGTACATGGATAATCTGGCACAGTACAACACCATTCCACAATACAACTAACCTTACACACACAACCACCTTTACGACCCCTTGAATCCACCATCTTATATGTGACACATTTCATAGGAAAACTCACCAGTGTGACCACAAATCGCACATCCCAACCACATCCCACAACAAAAGTTTCACACATAACAAAAAAATATCACCACCATATGTCATCACTACACATTCCAACCACACATCACAACCATTGTACATCACATCCACTTCGCGCCACATGGAATATCATAACATTTTCACGCACCATATATGCAAAACCCAACACCACCAAACGTCATCATCATCACAAAACTATCAATGTAGTTTCAAAGAAATCCAACCACTACATCATTATCCAACACATCACATAGCACATATATTAACGTCCATCCATACAAAACAACACAAACCACATAGGCTAACACAATAAGAACAATAAAACATAAAAAAAACACATTATGGATTTTTTCAAAATTATTCAACGGATTTTATTAAATTAAATCTTTAATTAGAAAGGTAATTATCAAACAAAACTTATTCTACGGAAACTAAATTTTTATCAAATTTTTTTTCAGTAGCCTATTATTCAGGGTGTGATTAGACACAAGAAAAAGGGTCTCATAGAATATCAACTACTACTCTATAAATTATCCGGGGAGCCATACTTATCAACAATGTAGAAATATGGGATAATATCATCAACTCCTATATCATATAAGAATAAAAATTCTATGAATCTACCACAATAATAAATTTTATTTAAAACAATTAATTATCATTATGATAAAATCTCTTAATATCGAAAAAATGAAGGGAGATACAATATATATCACATATATCATGTAGATGTTGTGAGAATGAGAATCTAATACCTCCAAGGAGATTTCATGTCTCTTTATGCTATATTTGGTGAAGATAACATTTCTTATCAACCATATCAACATTAAAAAGCCATGGATAAATACACACCACATAAAATAGTTTTTAAAATGTAGCCAACACACATCCTAAACAAAACCAATATACATATTTTAATCGTATAGATAAAAATACGGGGAAATGGGGAAATAGATATGAACACGCCACTAATTAACAATAATAAACCACCAGAACCCAAGGATCAAGTTGAGGGAATACTTGATAGAATATATCCATAAATCAACTAGATTTTTACCATAATGAGAGAGGGATATGTTGTCAGATTATAAAACAAATCATATTAATTATGTTTATGAATGACCTATAACAAATTCATTTTATAAAGTAAAATATATAAATACATAGAAACATCAATGAGACCTCATAAAAAACACCCTAAAATAAAATTTCATGTTATAAATCTATATATCATGAGTTTACTCTGAAATATATGGTTATTTGTAATTCAATAAAGTAATATATTATGTTCTACTTTTATGCCGCCAACCCATTTTATGCTCTTCACCCCTACCAAAGAACAGTCGTAATACACTACCCACATGGGCCATTACACACTAGATTACACTATATACCCATATTTTAAACCATTAAAATTTTTATTTCAGTTCATAAATATCTCCAACCACCATTGAATATCCACTATCCTTCTTTGAGAACTCTCCAACAGGAAAACATGGAATGTAATGAGCTAGGATGGTATAAACTATTTCATTTAATACATACCAAATTATTTTCATCATCGGGAATAAAAAACCATCCAAAAAATAAATGTATCCTAAACAGCTTCTCCATGATATACCTATAATGAATATTGTCACACCTCAAATGCTTCTCCCAATAAAACACACCAAACCAATAAACCCACAAGACACCTTGTAAAACAACATCACTACCACTCACCAAGAAGAAAACCAAATAATATATTTTTATCAATAATTATTAAAACTATTAAATTGCATCCACCCCCAATAGACCAGACCATCTACTTCCATAAGAAATATAAAGCACAACAAAAGTACATAAAATAGGAAATTACATTCTCAATGTCAATATATCATCCACATTGAGGGATATTATATCACCTTTAATATTTTAACATAATAAGTAAATAATGTTTATTTTCTAGGAATATTTTTATCACCATTTCATATGATGGAATATTTATCACAAATCACATATCACACAGGGATACAGAACATCAGAATATTTAATGATCAAAAAATCACATCATGAAATAAGGGGATAAACCACAAAACAACTCCATGTAGTATGATGGAATTTAAATCTATCACACCTAATTACTCTCGTCATGGATACCATACCATCAATAGATCAAAAAATGGAATTTTTAATCCACACATAACCATATCTTAATGATACTATATATCCACTAGTTTATCTACGATCATTGTGTCATCCATGATATCCAACTTCCTTAGTTAATGATTTTGGAGTCATAGTGAAGATACTAAAAATGTTGAGACACAAGAATAACATCATTTTTATTATCTAACTATATTTACAATGTTAACTGATCTTAAACCTCAACAAATCACCCAAACCCCTCAAATTTTCCCAAGAAAACCGGTTATAAATCATACACTCGTTCCATTCCTATAATACCCAAATCATGGGTATACTCCCATGGAATCATAGTCGTCATCCTCTAAATATATGGGTATGAACGTATGATCTTCATAAGACTTATAATGGTCATATTACAACATTATCATCTCTAATATATACTAGGTCATATTTATTATTCCATAAACAACATCATCATAAAAAAATCACACTATCTAACCTTCATCCAGCAAAATCAATAATTACATAGTCATTCATATAAATCTAAAATGGGTATATGATAATGAAATAGAGAATTTTTTTTTAAAAACTTTATAAAATTAATGTTACTCAGCTATTATCCCCCAAATTATTTGATGCGACCTGAAAACATATCCTCTAGCATCTTGATGATCCACACTATCTACTCATCAATTATACGGTAGAAATTATATATATAGTTAAATTTAGAGGCAAAAAAATGATAAAATACCCTATATAAATATAAGTTACAAAATAATCCCAATTACAAATAATGGTCTCTAGTACCCCTTGATTTGTAACCACATCATCCACATACCACCTTGTGAAGAATTCAATCACTCTCAATTCCTAAATCGCAAGGACATGAACCATCATATGATATCATTTAACTATCACCCATACTACATCACATCATAACTGACCTAAGGGTAACATAGAGATTAAATCCATCATGTTTTCGTCCCATTTTAACTAAGTAACATTGAAGGAATATAAAAAACCTATATGAAAATGATTCTATAATTTCACTTACTGACAAAGAAGACACCCTACCACAAACACTACCACTGACATCATCATCGCCAACCAAAACATTTATCTCCATAGGTAATATTATATATTTTCACACCATGATGTAAAAGAATATAGTCATTGAAACTCATAGATAGTTATATTTTAAATCTGATAAATAATTGAAAATCTCCACTGAAACAACATCTTATTCCAACCATCTGTGGGACATCCCTTTAGAGAACCACTATAGCACACATGGTTATGAATCACATCTATCTCTTAGTCTCCCCAATATAAAACATCCACATGTAGTTTCAAATTTGACTTCATAGTAATATGGTAAAGAAATCGATGACCATTACTCACTTCAAAATCAAGATACATCACTTCATGTTCTTTCTTCCATTTATAGACATCGGTAGACTCAAAAGCCCTATATCATTGGGATTTCTATCTCAACATATCACTGATTGAATTTCCCTTTATTGGGGTGTATACAACTCCAAATAATAATAATAATAATAATTTAATCCACCCTCCCTTACATATATTCAAATTCAATATGGGAAATCATATTTACGTGACCTTGGGGTCACAAAAACCTCAAATATCCCTCCATTGAAGAAATTAAACATTGAATTTAGTAAAAAAAACTATGAAAAACTCTTGATCATGGGTTATATAGTTACACTAATTGGGAAAAAATTCATAGACTCATAATATATCACTACACTCTAGTGTATCAAAATTCATCACAAGACCAAATGGGGTGACTCATATAAGACCTCATAAAACCACCATGGTTAGGAGACTAAAGAACAAGAGCATTGTCCAATTTCTACTTCGAGTAATCGAATTTTTTCTAGAACTGAACACTCCACCAAAATGATTGGTCTGTTTAAGTCAACAATGTCAACAGGGAAGAATAATGAGATAAAATAGGTAAAATATATAATAATTTCCTTTGAGAACCAATAAATTATGAACCTCAATAGAGTTATTTTGTCTTATAATAGAAAGCACAGTCTTTTTCTAGGATGGGTCAACTGCTATACCAAAAGAAGAAATTACATGTCCATGTGAATTCCCCTATAACATCAAAAACATTTACTTTGATAATTACCCATAGATATGGATGTTTCATATGACCTATATATAGTTTTCAGATGCATGGAATTATACTCTTTTAACATCAAATAGATACAGCTATCATCGATGAATATGACGTTGAAGAGATATATGAATGTTCATACGAAAAAGTAAATAATATCAATGAAAAAGGATGGTGTGTTCATAACACTAAACAAAAATATTGTAAACTTCGAGTACCAATAGCAATACCAGAAGGCAACCTTTAGAATATCCCAAACCATCTGTATAAATTATTGATTTATATATTTTATATCAACCTTATAAAACAAAAAATCCCCTCTCAACTTGTTGAATTGATCATTGCAACTAGGAAGAGGGTAATATTTATTTATTATTACATTATTTAACCTCTGATAGTCTATACATATACTTCTAATACACTACACCTTCATGGTAAACAACATTGTGTAACCAAATAGGGATACACTAGGTCAGATGAACCTAGTCTTCATAAGATTATTCACATGAAACCTTATCTCTCACAACCCTATAGGTGTCATCTGATAAGGAGACATAGATATTAGAGTCCCGCATAGTTGAAACTATATCCAAAAATCATCATTTCATAGAGGGTTTAGTTTCATATAATCATATTGTAAAATATAGAGTAAATCCCCACAACCTTGGGAACATACCTAACCATATCATCTTTCAATAGATATTCCAATTGTGACAAAATTGGGACCATATTAATAGCTCTTATCTAATATCCTCTCTCAAAAAATAACACAACTAATTTTCCAACCTCATCGAAAAATGAAACTCTACTCTAATAATAATTTATGACTACACAAAACCAAAAGACATCAAATGCATATGGAGGATAAAATGTTAAGTTTTTATCTATAGGAGGATGAAGTTCCCCACTAAATGATATTGCCCAATCACCAGTATACATCCTCAGAATCCATAAAATAAGCAATAGAGGCCAACAATATCTATTGATATCACTAAGAGAACTGGAATCCTCTCCACATCCAATCCCAATGCACTGAATTATACTCGATAAAAAATTTCTGTGAGGATCCTAAATCAGACAAATGACACACAAGAGAAATTGATCAACAAATTGTTCCTAAAAAAAACATGGATTCATTGGCCCTAAAACCATTACCACATGAATTTGACTAAACTCATCACCTCATACTATGATATTTTTACCTCATATACCATGCTCTAGCCTCAGTCTTAATGGATGGGTACAATAATTCAGCTTCACTTTTCTTAAACCCTCTTCCCTTAGCTGATAAAAAAGTGTGACTAACCCTTGTTCTAAAATTACCTCAAACACAACTTCCTCTGCCACTAGAAAAGGGGCCAACCCACCCATCTTATACTGGCCTCCAAGAGTGGTATGATACTATGACTAGTGATTCTCATTTCCTCTAAAAAAACAGAACATGAAAACTATAAACCTCATATTATTTCCAAGTATCCATGTTCCCCAGAAGAATACTATCAATTCCAATAATGAAATGAATATTTCATAAACCTGGTAGGATGGAATTTTATTATTTTTTTATTAATCTAATTTATTTAATTTTCACACTACAAGACACCTATAAGAAAAAAAAAATATATTACGATGAATGTAACTCATTCAGGTCTCATCCATGTAAAATTTCCCCCCACACATGGTCATTAAATAAATTAAACATTTGGGATATGGATCATGGGGGCTCTAAACTCTCATTTACTTGTTGATGTACCAAGTATATTGTGCCAACCAAGATCAAATGGAGACACATTCCAAAAAAATCAGTAAAATAACATATTGCATAACCCTAAACTGCATAATATCTCTCAAAAAAACCATTTAAATCACTATATCATGATCCCCTCCCAAAATATATGTGGAAATGATGACAAACAGATAATAGCCTCTATATTATAGCATCTAGTCAGCCTTGAGATGGTGAATAACACTTCGGGTATAACATATTATTACATTGAATTCCTTTTCCTCTACAAATGAAAAATTATTGTGATATTTGATAAAAACCCATAAAACAATAGAAGATAATATAAAATGTCACGACCCTCCTTCACCAAGATGAGAGAAGGGACATCAGATTTCTTGAACCTTCCTTATTCATGTTGAAGGAGAGATAATGAACCATGATACCCACATTCAATAGGTCTCGGAGTGGCGACTAGCACCAAGGTTATAGAATCACAAACAAGATGGAAGGAATTACCCTCATTATTTAATAGGATCAGGAGATAAGATAGTAAATCCCAACAACACCAAAACTAATGGGTAGAAGTAATGAAGAAGTAAACCATTCCCATATTCCTGTTGCAAAAGTAAATGCCAAAAATTACTAGGAGACTTCAATGGGTAATGTACCAAATAAAAGTAAAACAACAACTGCAACTGTCCCAATGTCTGAGTTAGTACGGTTCATCACGATCCATGAAGTCCTCCTGGAAACATGAAAGTAGTTTTTATATACATAGGGTGAGCAAAAAACTATACTAAGTAGGGAAAACCAAAGACTCTCATGCACAAGTGGGGTGGAACTCTAATGCACTGTAAGAAAAGATATAACCAAGAACCTAGCAAGAAAAACTATCCTCCAAAGCCTCACCAAGGAACACTCCCAAAATAACCCAAGTCAAGTAATATAAAGTAATAGAACATAGATATTTGGGTACCCTGCATCACCTTCACAATAGTTATTGAATACATCCAACGTATTGAACCTCTACCGCCATTCACAATACAGTCCGACTACCACACCCTGCCCGCACAGACCGGGGCCACAACCACGCATCCTACCCACAATCACCTGCACCAAAACAACCATGTGTAACCACACCCAAAAACACATGCGCCAGAACAACTACTGCGACGCCCGCAGACACCTAGGCTTCATCCCTAAGACTCTTGGAAAACAACCTGCCTGCACACACCTGGGCCAACCACCACAACTACCGTACCCGAAGAATCATGGGATACAATGGCCATCAGTCCATAACAGTCTTCTTGAAGAGTCCTGGGATATTCGAGAAAGGGAGAAGAAAAGGAGCTAATAACCATCCACTCATAGGAGTGTTGGGAAAAACACCCTCCCCCATGAAATGGGTGTGTTCGGCACTAAGTTCTCAAATTAGGTGGGGCGCAAATAAGAACATAAGAACTATAATTATATGTATAGGTAACAAGTACTCATACACGCCTAGGGTTTTCAATGCCATCCTAAGCACAAAAATCCTCCTTACCATTCATTCATAAGAAACACTGAAGCCACGGCCATGTCACCACTCATCGCGGAAAAAAATTCCCCGTTGAGCCAATTATTGTTTTCATGTTCAAGTGATCCCATTTAAATAAATTTTTCAATACTAGGAAACTAACATGCATAACCACAAGCCAGAGAAATGGAAACACCCAAACAACAATTTAAGCATTCACACCCAGTTCTCTTGTAAAGTCACAACAACAAAGGGATCAGTGAGAGCCCTCAAATTACATGAACAAAACAATGCCATGAGATACAGCCCCACACAGCTTCAGATTCACAATCGACAACCGTACCACAATAGAGGATCCCATCCCCCATCCACATCACCCCATAAGCGTCAAACAGAACTACACACCTACTATCAAAATAGAGTTTGGAAACATCCAGGTTCAAGCACATCATTCATTAGGTTCTTCTTTCTATTGGTTAACTAGGGTGACCACACAAGTATTGATGTTCAATGGGTATCCATTTAACCTACTGAGTTTAGGTGATTAACCAAATTATATGTTACAGTTATTTAATACTCACAGAAGACAAGGGTTCATTAGTGCCCAAGGAAAGACCACCAAAATCCATGATTTTCAAGGAGCATAAGCTCATACAGTTCACAACATATAACAATTATAAATGAGTACAACAGAATTGTCAAAGGCACCCCATCATTCTTTAACCGTCCATTTATTATCTTATTTAAGGTTTTGTTTCATCCATTCCCACAGAAACCGTAGCGTACCCACCACACATGATACCCAGTAAAGAGTGACGAAGGAGAAATCCCTACATTGTTGATCAAGGATTGAAGTTCTTCTCCACACTCCAAGAACCGGGGATGCGTGACTTGCATGGGAGGAACTTCAGGGACTCCAAGGATGACCAGAAGGGCTCTGGTGTAGGCGCACCACTTGCCTCAGGAAGGGGAACTCCAAACACACCAGGAAGAAAAAGGAAACAGGACAAGAGTAAGAAAGTGAAGGAATTCTAGTGCGATATCTGGATGAGATCCCGTTGTTACATGATATGGAAATTTTAATATCTTTAAAGTCAGATCATGGTTCCCCACATGGTTTGGATATTACACATGATGGAATTAATTTTCATTTAACAATTTTACTCAGAGGGGTGGTCGTAACGGCTATGTGTTAAATAGTTTTATTTAACCATAATGAACCGCGTAAGGGGGGTGGAACTGGAAGGTATAGCGAAGGGCGTGACACCGAGGAAAAACCACTCGTTTTGGTAATTTAAGGGTTTCCCGACCCTTGGGGGATTCTAGATATTATTTATGTGATTTAAGTGGGTTTGAAAGAGGGCATTAAATCATCTTTAAGTTAAAGGATATGTTTTTGGAGATGAATGAGTCAGAAACATGAAAAAGGGATGAAGTCCACTTGGTGAGAACATGGTGCCACCGTCATAGTGTCACCCTTATGGTGCCACCGTCACGGTGGCACCCTCACAATGCCACCTTCACTGTGCCACCCTCACCGTGCCACCGTCACGGTGCCACTGTGACCGGTTCCCCCATGACTGGTGGCATTGTTACAGTGGAGCCATGTTTCAGAAAATTAATGGACCAGGAGGGTCCAGGCCTTTACATATGATACCACTCAAACTATTCTCACCCTTGAGAATCAAAACTAGACCTGAAAAAATGAGGGGTTCCGAACAACCAAAACAAAATATACCACTCATGTGTAAACCTCATCGTAATCTAGTAACACCTCTTTCTCAAGTAACCAGGCTACATTCGAGGGTAAAATTGTCCAGTCATTTGGGATATGTAGTTTCTTCATCCATGAAATGATACAATCCGCTTTGGGTGGCACTGAATCTCCCTCATGGGTTTAATCGCATCCACCATAATGCTTCTTGAATAGGGATCAGGTCCTCCCCTCCCCACAGTAGGGACTCTTCAGACACATCGAAAGAATAAGGAAAACCTCATGTTCCATAGATAAAAAAGTAAAGAGTACCACCACAAACAAGTACAAACAAAACAGAAAAAACCCAAAACAACTGTGGGTACTGGGTGACATCTGCGTCACCCATTCCTAGGTACTTTCCTCAAGCCCTACATGCCTCCAGAACACATGAACCAATGGAATGGTCCATCCATGGAGCACCTTCCCCACTTGATCCTCGATCCTCACCAGTATTTCCAAAAACATCACGCCGTCATCGATATCTAGCTTTCCACAGTGGATGATGTGTGATTCATCGTGTAGATACAGTCAGAGTTGTGAGACATGTAAGATGTCATGTATTATTAGTAGAAGCGGTGGTAGTTCATGATGATAATCAACTTCTCCAACCCGCCGCAACACTTCTAATGGTCCGAAGAACCTTGGAGAAAGCTTACTCACCCTTCCAAACATTCATTTTCCACGCCGAGGGGAGAACTTCAGGAATATGTGGTCCCTGACCCCAAACTCCAAGGGTCTCCTCCTATTATCAACATATGACTTCTGCGGTTCCTGAGCCATCTTCATCATCTCCTGTATAAGATGAACCTTCTCTTTCATGATCTGCACCACATACGGGCCAAGAACACCTACTTCCCAAACATCGGTCCAGCACATGGGTGAGCGATGTGGCCTCCCGTACAAATCTTCGAATGGAGCCATGGAAATGGTAGAGTAGTAGCTATTATTTTTGGAAAACCCAACTTGAGGCAAGTGTCACTCCCACAATCCCCGAAGGTCCAAAATACATGCCCGTAGCATATTCATTATTGTCTGGATGGTGGGATCTATTTATTAATTTGTATGTGGGGAAAGAAGTGAAAAGATGTAGATGGGTTCCAAAAGCATGATGCAATCCCTTCCAGACTCATCAGGTAAACCATGCATCCCTATCAGAGAGTATGGACCTCATAACTCCATGCAACCACACCAACTCATGCATGTATCTCCATGCTAACTCATCCACTGCACTTGAATCCTTGATCGCCAGAAATTGAGATGACTTCATCAATAGATCTACCACTACCCAGATAGCATCACAACCTCCTTGAACCTTTGGTAGTACTATAATGAAATCCATCGAGATGTCATCCCATTTCTACTCAGGGACATCTAATGGTTGTAACAGTCCGGCTGGAACACAGTGTTCAGCCGTCACCTAATGACACACTAGAAACCTATCCACGAACTCTGCCATCGCCCGCATTACCCCGCGACACCAAAACTGACTCCTCAGACCCTATTATATTATGGAAACTCCTAGGTAAACCGCTATGGGTGAGTTGTAAAACTAACAAAGAACCCTCTCATGCATCGCCTTTGGGACAAACATCTTCCCTCAGAAAAGAATCTGATTCTGACCATCCTATGACAATCATTCCGAAGCATTGCGTTGGTTAGCCCAATAGCGAATCACATCTCTCTCTATGTCTCCTCATTGGGACTCCTCCAACTTCCGCAGTAGAGAGTAATGCGCTGCCATCAAAAATAGACAACCTCTACCACCATCCTCCCTTACATCCAGGTGTATGGACACCAACTCCTCCATTGCCTTCCAGTCATCATCCGATTCTCAAACCGCATCCTTTTGTGACTTCCTTCTCAAGGCATCAACCACCACATTATCTTTTCCTGAGGTGTAAGAAATTTCAATGTTGTAGTCCTGAAGGAACTCCATCCACCTTCGCTACTGTAAGTTCAGGTCTCCCTGGGAGAATATATACTTCAATATTTTATGATCCATGAAGACCATGAAGCACTCCCCAATGAGGTAATGTCTCTATAACAATAGTGCTTACAGGACAGATACAAGCCCCAGATCGCGTTTGGCATAATTATTCTCATGTGGATGCAACTGTCTTGACCAATAAGAGATCACCCATTTTCGTTGCATAAGCACACACTAGAGGTCTTTTCCTGAAGCATCATAGAACACCCATACACCGCCCCATCTTATGGATACCTTAGCACTGGGGCACTTACCTACTTTTACTTTAGATAGCTAAAGGCTGCTTCGCACTGCCCATTCCACTAGAAAGCATGGTCCTTCTTGGTCAAATTTGTCATAGGTGTTACAACTCATGAGAACATGGGAACGAACCAACAATAGTAGCCTGCTAGTCCTAGGAAACTATCAACATTGTTCACATTCATTATCACTTCCCAAGAAACTATCGCCTTGACCATCAATGGGTCCACTGCTATTCTTTGCTCGGACACCACATTCCCAAGGAAGCGCACTTCTCACATCCATAACATGAACTTGGACAATTTCCCACAGAGTTGGTACTGTCAGAGGACCTCTAAAACCATTCTCAGGTTCTCGGCATGATCCTCCACTGATCATGAGTAGATCAGGATGTCGTCAATAAACACAACTACGAACCGATCCAGGTATTCCCGGAAGACGGAGTTCATGAGTCCCATGAACACAACTGGTGCATTTGTAATGCCGAACGATAGGACCATATACTCCAAGTTCCCATATATGCACCTGAAGACAGTCTTCGAGATGTCAACCTCCTTCACCCTCAACTGGTGATATCCTGACCACATATCGATCGTAGAGAACAATCCTACTCCCCTCATATGGTCAAAGAGATCATCTATCCTCATAAGGGGGTAACGGTTCTTGACAGTTACCTGGTTCAGTCTCTGGTAGTCCATGCCCAGCCTGAGACCACCATCACTCTTCTTTGCGAATAATACTAGAACACCCCATAGTGATGCACTTGGTAAAACAAAAACCTTCTTTATCAGATCAACAATCTGAATCCACAAATCCCGCAACTCAGAAGGTTCCATCCGGTTGGGATCAATCAAAATCGGATGGGAACCAGATTGCAAGTCTATCCCGAACTCAACATCACATCGAGGGGGTACAGTCACCACCTCCCTAGGGAATACGCCCATAAATTCACTAATGATCCATGGGACTTCCATAATTTCTACATCCTCTGACTCCACTGATAGTTCAACTAACAGAGAAAGGAGGGGCTACTCTCGCCTGCTGATTTTCTGGCCAAACTCTCACTGTGGAAAGTTACACATTGGCCGCCCAAATCTAAAAACACGAATCTTCCTTAGAAGCATTCAATGAAAGAACATACAGAGAATATCCTATAAATTCCTAGGATGAAATTGTATGGATGTATAGGTAATAGTAGAAGATCCCTGGTGGACTGATGTGGCTATATCATTAGTCTACACCCTTGGCAAACATAAAATAAGTTAGTCTGACCTCCGACTGGTATGCTTAGAACCATGGGAACTGGAAGTCTCTCACCCCTTAAACCCAGAGAGCGGGCCGGACATGGTGTAATAAAGGAGTGCGAAGCTCCTATAATGAACATGGATTGGGAAAGGGTACTAAACAGGCTGATCGTACCTCAAACAACATCCGGCCATGCTGGAACCACTGCCTCCGTGGTGTGTAACTTTCCACGCCCACCTCCTCTACCCCTCATCTGTCATCCACTTCCCCAACCGTACATTGGTCGAGGTCTCGGAGGAGCACCATGAGGTCGACCCCCTCTTTCAATTCCTTCACTCGGAGGAGAGGGAGCTTGCTGCCCCTGCTTCTCCTGCTGAAAGGTCCTAGCTAGAACTGATGCTGCTGAGGTGGGTGTTGAACCTTCCCAGTCTTTCCGTATTGTACTCTATCAGAGCATTGATTCGGAAGGTTCCCATGGCTTCCACAAATGAAGAATCTTGTCCCAGGGCCCAAAAGATATGGTCAAGGGTTGGGAGATCGAAACTGGAACTACTGAGGCCTGCTTCTTACTGGTCGTAACCTAGAGGGCCCTAATGATGGAGGCATGCAACTAACGAACTTCCACTTCGACGAGCCCAACTTGATTCATTCTCGTGATACACCTCCCAGCATGTGCAGCCTTTCTACTACTTCTGCATTCTTCAGGACCTCTAATTTCATCAGTAGGGTGTAGGGAGTAACAACATACTCGAGAGAAGGTCTAAGTGCCTCCTCTAAACGTCTCGCCCGAGACTCCTCATCTATAAAAGGGGTCCGGAGCAAAGCGTAGGAGATCCTTGAACTTGATCACCAACTCTCTCTCTAACATGATCCAATGATAGAGGGAGAGTAGATCCTGCCTCTTCTCAGCATGCATCATGGAAGAGAGGAATTCCACCCGGAAATCCATCTCGAAGTCATCCCACCTAACCTTAGCGTCCGTCTTCTTCCCAAGATAAAGCGTCCACCACTGACGTGTTGCTCCCTGCATCTGGCTTACAACCAAAGGAACACAATACTCCACTGGAGCCCAGATCATGCTGAAAGCTATCACTATCTCCTCTATCCATCTCTCTGTGTCCACGTTAGAGATGCTTCCCTCGTACTTCCTGAGGGTCTTCCGCTGAAAGGCACGGAGTACCTTCTGCCAATGATCGTTCTCCACCTCTCGGCCAGCCCTCTGTCGATTAGCCAAGTGAAACTCATGGGCCTCAATCTCCTGCACTACTCGTGGTCGTATCCCAGGTGCCATAACTTCATGTTAAACAAGGAATGCCTAATCCTAGGTAGTGTAGAATATTGGTCTTAAATTTTCTTACAATTCTTATTCATTTTTAAATCCCCAAAAAATACCCATGAAACACAAGAACACAAGTCATTATGATGCACGTTCCTGCCCAAGAGTTTCTACCCTGGTATCAGTGTAGCCTCAATTGGTCGTTCGGTTGGCCCAGAGTCCTTGCATCAGATCACGGGGGCCCTAAAATTCCATGTCCTACCCAGTCTTCTCTGGCCTATTTCATGCACCAAGATCACCCAAAACGGTTTCCCTACCATCCCATGAAATCCTCATTGTGCCTAAATTTTGACTCCATAAAATATTTCAACCTCTTCTCTAATACCATTCTGTCATGACCCGCCTTCACCAAGATGAGAGAAGGGACATCATATTGTGAAACCCTTCCTTCTTCAAGTTAATGGAGAGATAATGATCACCAATACCAGCTTTAATTAAGTCACGGGGTGGTGACTCGCACCTAGGGTATATAATTATACACATGATGAATGTAAATACCCTCTTTTATTAATAGGATCGAGAGATAAGATAGTAAATAGCAACAACACCAAAACTAGGGGGTAAAAGTAAAGACGAAAAAACCATTCCCATATGCATGTTTCAAAATTAAATGCAAAAATGTACAAGGAGACTACAAAGGTAAAGTACCAAATAAATGGAAAATAGCAACTACAATTGTCCCAACGTCCAATCTAGTACGGCCTTGAATGATCCCTGAAGTCCTCCTAGAAACCTGAACGCATTTACTATATACAATGGGTTAGCATACAAGTATACTCAGTCGGGAAAACCAAAGACTCTCGTGCACAAGTGGGGAGGCATTATAATGCCCTCTGAGAAAAGAGATAACCAATCACCTGGAAAGGAAAACTATCCGCCCAATACTCACCAAGTCACACTCCCCAAATAACGCATGTAATGTAATTTATAGTAATATTAAATAGATATTTTGGTACCCGCCCCACCTTCCCACTGGTTATTGAAGACATCAGACGCATTGAACATGTCCCTCCATTCTCACTGTAGTCACACTGCCCCCCCCCCGTAAACACCTAGGCCACAACCACACATCCCACCTACAAACAACTAGGACACAAAAACAACAAGTAAGCATGCCTGCAATCATCTGGGCCAGAACAACTACTACCACGCTCGCAGACACATGGGCCTTATCCCGAAGACTCTTGGGAAACAACATGCTCGCACACACCTGGTCCAACCACCACAACTACCCTTTCTGAATAATCATGGTTTTTAATGCACCTCAAGCTGTCAGTGGCTATCCGAAGAGTCTTGAAATATTCAGGAAAGGGAGCAGAAAAAGAGCTAATAACCAGCCACTCATAGGAGTGATGGGAAAACACCCTCCCCCATGAAATGGGGGTGTTCGGCACTAAGTACTCAACATGGGTGGGGCGCGAATAAGAACATAAGAACTAAAATTATATGTATAGGTAACAAGAACTCATCCGAACCAAGGTTTTATAATGCCAACCTAATCAGAAACACCCATGTCACTATTCATTCATATGAAACACCGAACCCACGATGATGTCACCACTCATCCTAGAAAACAATTCCCTATTGATCCCATTCTGGTTTTCATGTGAAAGTGATCCCATTTATGTAAATTATACACTAATGGGTATATAACAAGCATAACCAAAAGCCAAATAATGAGAAACACCCAAATAGAAATTTAAACTTTCAGGCCCTGTTCTCTTGTAATTTCACAACAACAAATGGGTCTGTGAGATCCCACAATGTACTGGAACTAAACCAAGCCTTGAGATACAACCCCACATAGCATCGGATTCACAACCAACAACCGTACCACAACAAAGGATCTCATTCCTCATCCACATCACCCCATAAGAGTCAAACAGAACAACACACCTACTACCCAAAAGAAGTAGGGAAACTTCTTGGTTCAAGCACATCCTTCCTTAGGTTATTATTTCTGTTGATTAACCGTTGTGAACACAGAAGGATTGATGTTCATTGGGTATCCATTTAACCAACTAAGTTTAGGTGATTAACCAATTTCTATGTTACAGTTATTTGATAATCAAAGGAGAAAAGGGTTCATTAGTGCGCAAGGAAAGACCACCAACGACCATGATTCTCAGGGAGCATAATCCCATACCGTTTACACCATATAGAAATTATAATATTGTACAACATAATTGTCAAAAACACCCCGTAATTCTTTAACAATCAATTTATTAACTTTTTTTAAGTTTAGTTTGATCCATTCCTATAAAAACAGTAGCGTACCCACCCTACATGATACACAGTAAGGAGAGATGATGGAAAAATACCTACTAGGTTGATTAAGGATCGATGTTCATCTCTACGTGCCATGAACTGGGGATGTGTGACTTATAGGGGAGGAATGTTGGGGACTCCAAGGGTGAGAAATAAGGCTCCGGCATAGGCACACCACTTGCCTCGGGAAGGGGAACTCTAAATGTATAAAGAATAAAAATGAAACCATCCAAGAGGAAGAAGAAGAAGGAATTATTGTGCGATATCAAGATGAGATCCCGTTGTTATGGGATATAGAAATTTTAACAACTTTAATGTCGAATTGTGGTTCCCCATGCGGTTGGGCAGTTACGCACAATGTAATTAATTTTCATTTAACAATTCTCCTCGGAGGGGTGTTCATAAAGGCAATGCCTTAAAATGTTTTCCGTAACCATAAGGATACACATAATACGGGAAGAACTGGAATGTATGGGGAAGGGTTTGACATTGAGGAAAAACTAGACGTTTTGGTAGGTTAAGAGTTGCCTGACCCTTGGTGATTCTTGTTATTATTTATGGGCATTAAGTGGGTTTGAAAGGGGTAATTAAATCATATTTACATAAAAAGATATGTTGCGGGAGTGAAAAATGTCGGATAATAGAAAAATGGACGATGACCGCTTGGTGAGGAAACAGTGCCACCATCATGTTGTCACCCAGATGGTGCCAACGTCACGGTGTCACCGTCAGGGTGCCCCTGTCCCGGTGGAACCCTCACGGTGCCACCCTCAGGGAGACACCGTGACCGTTGCCCCCGTGACCGGTGACACCGTTTCAGTGGAGCTGTGTTTTGGCAATGTAATAGTCCAGGAGGGTCTGAGCCATGGCAAAAAGTAAACTAAATACCATCCATAGAAGAATGAATAATAATAATTTGATAAATTTCAAAGTATCCAAAATATATAAAAGGAAATTTATATTGTAAAAACTCAAAAACATTTCCCACCTAGATAGTAATATCTTGATTAATTCCATAATTCTTCCTAATAACTAGAGATAACTAATTCCTATACATAGTGGGAGCATAATATGTAAAATATATAGGTATAAAACCAAGCCATAAATTGAATATGTGAATATAAAATTTTAAGAAGCTAGTGATAAAGTAACAAAACTAATAGGTACATATATAAGTCAATTAACCAACCCAACGTCATCGTGAATCATTAAACAAATCATGAAACCAACATAGTAAAATAGCATTAAGAACATAACAAATAATTGTTTCTTGGTTCTTCATCCCCACTGATATTCTACTCTAATTCCCTAACATTAAGTGTATTGTGTTCCTATCCCATTCATACATACAAAATCCCATTAAATCACATCCCATTATTTAACATATCATATGTGTTATATCTGGTATCGTTAGAGGTGAATCCATAACTACCCACCCTCACGAGGTCTGAAATCATGCGCTAACATCAGGTATAATCACGTCACACCACACTCAAAGAAATGTGGTCCACCACAACACATATTTCCATAAGTCACCTAGTATATCAAATCTCATCACATTCATAAAAACCACATCTCACATAACGTCAACTAGGCCAACTCGACAATAATTTCCAATAGAAACGTCAGTCATCAACATTGAATAAAGGTTTGGGGAGAGGATGTATACATCAATACATATCACAACCATCATTTTCTTTTGGGAAAACTCATGGATCCCAAAACTAATGAGAATGTGTATGTTTATTCAGTTATCATCTGTAACATATTGAAATAGAATAATAAAACCTCATATATTGATAGCCCAAAACCGTCAACTGATATGTTTACATAAATAACACATGATAACATCAAAGTCCTCATATCAGACCTAAAATATCACAACCACTAACACAAATATACATTGTACATCACACAACCTCCCCAAAAGATACATTATTTGACAATAATTTCATAATCCAATTAATTAACATTTGCACAATATTTTATTTATTTAACTCCTTCATCCAAGTCCACATATCAATTCCATCCCATTCATATAAAATTACACATTATACTTACTCTATTGATACCTATTAAAATAAAAACCCACAATGAGTAATTAGAACACACACACACACATCACCATAACACCAAACATCCACTATCATCTATGTTCCACATCTCCCATGAAAACTCACCACCTCTACTACACATCACACATTACAAAAACATCTCATAACAATACCTCTAGATAAAAACCCCACATATCAAATTAAAACATCATCACCAAAAATCATTATCGCACATATAACCCATTGAAAATAAAAAACATTGTGCACTGTCACGACCCCCTCCCACCAAATATGACACTCCTGAGATAAAAATGGTGAAAGGGAGATACTGACCCCTGGGTCCCTCCTCCAGTAGGCCCCAGAGTGTCGACTTGCACTAAGGGTATGAGTTTTCACAAATATGGGAAGAATTGCACTTTTTTATTTGTGATCGGAAAATAATACAAGTCAACCACCAAAAATGGAAAGAACAAGTGTATAGAAATAAACCCAAACCAATCCCACGTTCAGGTTTAAATAGTTCTGAAACAAGGTAAAAGTACAAGAAAGCTCAAAATGTACAATACCAAATGAAACCAGTGTACAAAAACTGCAAAAACTCCAACTGTCTCGAATATTAGGGTCCCGCACGGCCCTCGTAGTCCTCCTGGAAACCTGACAGTAAACGTAGGGTGAGCATACAAGTATACTCAGTTGGGAAACCTAAAGAACCCGTGCACAAGTGGGGAGACATCCTAATGTCCCGTGAGAACAATAAAAGAAACCAAGCAAGGAATTCAATCCCCCCAACCTCACCATCCACACTAACCAAAAACATAATCACAACAAGTAGTAGTATATAAGAACAAGAGTATTTGTACCCCGCACCATTTCCCACTAGTTAGCTTCTCTTCCTAACAGTGAACGTCCGGACGCTACCACACTCTTCCCGCCCGCACACACTTGGGCCTCAAGAACCACACATCCCGCACGCACACACCTGGGCCTCACAACCATGTATCTCGCCCCCACACACCTGGGCCTCACAACCACACATCTCGCCCACACACACCGGGGCCTCACAACCACACATCCCATCCGCACAAACACGGGCCTCACAACCACGTATCCCACCCACACACACCTGGGCCTCATCCCGATGGTTCTTGGGAAATAGTAAAACCTGCCTACAGATTCGTGGGCTAAAACCAACCCAATCGATACATACCCGAAGAATCTTGGGTGTAAGGGTGCCTCAATCCATCACATCCTAGGGAAGACGGAGCATGAAAGAGCTAGTAACTAAGGGGAAAACACCCTCTCCAATGAAATGGGAGTGTTCGGCACTAAGTTCTCAACATGGGTTGCGTGCGATAAAACACAAAAGATACAGTTACATATATGTATACCAAACACACAGCCCAACCTATGGCTTCTAAATAGATAAACAGAGCACGTGCCTCGGCACTGCTACTATAAATCATGCATACAACCAACAACCCCAACCCCATTTAGGTTTTCACATTTCAGCAGAATTAGTTTATTTAGTTCCTTATCTAATGGGCAACCAACCATATCAATCATTCGTGATACATATCCCTGCCATCCAAAAATCAAGATAGGAAAACACAAGTTTCACAACAAGTCCCTTCTTATTAACCAACCAACCCATTGATTATTAATTATGTTCCATTACCATGACCCACCATTCATTAACTCTTCCACTTTTTATTTATTATTCACAACACATAGTTCGTTCACATTTAAGAACATCCATGCAGCCCCGATGCCTACCATCATAACCACATTCACACTAAAACTCGTACATCATTATCCCTTTTAATACCATTCATCGCAGGCCCACTATAACATTCACACTAACCCACAACCAAACCAATTGTAGCCCTGCTTCTCACCTGATCCACAACAACCCACAAAAAAAGGTTCGTGCCACATCATCGCCCCTTTAACATCATTTACCACAGCCCCGCTACCCTGTTCAATTCGTAACAACCCAGGATTCACCCCCCCTTTTCACACAACACATAACCAAGCCAAAACCCACATGTTCATTATTCCATTTTTTAAACCAGGGTGATCACACAAGGGTTCCATATTTTAATCAACCATCTTTACGTGATTAATCAATTTTCACATTCTACATAGTTTCCACCATCAAAACGGTCTAGAAAGATAGGTCAACATTTAATTGCGCAATCAAAGGCCCCAAACGACCATGATTTTCAATAGGTAGAATCCTATTCAATTCACAACAAAATATCACATGATATATATAATGTGACTGCATTAAAAAACTTCACATCCCCGTTATATATGCCAGTTATTATATTTATCAAACCAGTTCAAGCGTGTTTCACGTAAAAAAGAGGACACCCAACCCACATGATGCACAATTTAGATAGATGTTGGTAAGTTCCCTACCTCAACGTGTTCTGATCACAACACTCCCCCCGATCGACTTTAGAAGACGTTCGTCGGCATTTTTCACTTCTGCCGAGTCCCAACCAAACCTCCTCGGGTGGATTTTGGAAAAGAAAGGGTGAAGGAAAGACAATAGATCCATGCTCAGAAGTTCTACCTCATCATCACAATCCGGTGGTAACTGACAGATCGTAAATCAGAGCTCAGACATAGTAGTTATGGAAGAAAATGAGCCTTCGAGTCTCTTGGGAAAGCTCTCCTTAGAGGAATGGAGAGGATATGGGTGAGTTGAAAAGGAGGAGAGGACACCTCCTTTTATAAGCGAGAAAAACAAAAGTACCTGGTGAGTACTTTATGGTACACGACGTGTACTTGGCCATTTCACATGGTCACCACGCTGCTTCAAACACGACCTTCAATGTGGAACGCGACCTTTGACTGGTCAACACACGGTCTGAGGGTAACGTGTACGAGGAGAGGGACTACACAATGTGTAGTATGGGGTACATGGAGTGTACCCATTTATTTCACATGGCAAGGACATGGCTTCAACACGGCACATGACCGTTGACTGGTCAACACACGGTTTGAAGGTAACACATAGGCGGGGAGGGACTACACGACATGTAGTATTGGATACACGGCGTGTACCCATTAATTTCACATGGCAAGGACACTGCCTTCATAACGAGGTATAACCGACAAGGTGGTACCGGACGTGTACTCACACTACACGGCGTGTTGTTTCAAAATTCTGGAAAGTGTGGGAAAAGTCCATTTTACCCTCCAGAACACATCATGGCATTCTTTTTGACAAAGGAATGTGCCGGAGAGGTCCGTGCCATTACATAAAATACCTAATAAAACATTCTCATCCTAGAGAATTCAAAACCAACCTAGGTGAACCCAACAAGATACCTCATAGGGTTCTCGTTATAACAAGAACCCAACCAACAACCCTAATCATTGGTGTTAGGAATTCCCCCTCCTATGTTGAGATATTATCCGCTTTAGGCGGAACTGACTCACCTGCATGGGTTTAATAGAATCCTCATTAATGTGTCTCTATTAATAATTGGGTCTTCCCACTTTCATACATTAGGATTTTTCAACATGAACTACCCCCAACACCACACAACTAACACACCGCCCGAACATGTGGTTTGGGGAATTCCTTCTACTATGTCTAGATATAATCCACTTTAGGTGGAACTGACTCGCCCGCACGGGTTCAATCGCATCCGTATTAATGATTCTCGATTAAGTATCATGTTTTCCCCTTTTTCCCACACATCTGGACATGCTACACACTTCTAGAGAACAAGGAAAAAAAAGGTCTCATAACCGACAAGCCAAGAATTCCATATTTCAAAGGTACAGAGTATAACATCAAAACTAAGCTTTGAAGAAAAAGGGAAAACAAAAGTCAAAATAACACAGGGTACTGAGCGTGCATCTGGGCCTCCCTCTCCCAAGTTCTCTCTTCAAGGATGCCATTCCTCCACAACACACAAACCAACGGAATGGTTCATCCATGAAGCACCTTCTCCTTATGATCCTCGATTCTGACTAGTCGTTCCACAAAGGTCGCATTGTATCCCATATCTAAATCTCCCCAGACGATAACGTGAGAGTCATCATGTATGTACTGATGAAGCTGAGAGACATGGAAGATGTCATCAACCTTCTCTAACTAAGGTGGCAGATACAGTTGTTATTCCACCTCGCCGACTCGCCTCACCAACTCGAATGTTGTGATGAACCTTGGGGAGAGTTTACTCCCCTTCCTGAACCTCTTCTTCCCCCTTCGAGGGGAATCCTTAAAGAACACATGGTCTCCCACCTTGAACTATAAAGTCCTCCTCCGATGATCAGCATAAGACTTTTGTTGGTCCTGATCCACTTTCATCCTCTCATGCACAAGCTGAACTTTCTCTGTGGTTCTCTGTACTACCTCTAGCCTAAGAGCACCTATCTCACCAACCCAAGCCTAGAAAATGGGGGAACAACATGGGCTTCCATACAGTGCATCAAACAGTTCCATGCTAATAGTAGATTAGAAGCTGTTGTTGTAGTAAAACACTACTAAAGGCAAGTGTCATACCCATGATCCTCTGAAATCCTAAACGCATGGTCGAAGCATGTCCTCCAATGCCTGGAAAGTCCGATCTATCTGCCAATCAGTCTGGGGGTTCAAAGAAGTTCTACAGCATATCTGGGTCCCAAAAGCATGATGTAACCCCCTCCAGTCTTGTGAGGTAAACCGAGTATCCCAATCTAAGACGATAGTCTTCAGAACTCCATGCAACCGACCAACCTCATCTGCGTACCTCTGTGCTAAGGTACTCACCGGGCCTGAATCTATAATTGCTAAGAAGTGAGCTGAGTTCGTCAGTCGATACACCACTACCCAGATAGCGTCATATCCACCCTGAGATCTAGGTAGTCATATGATGATGTCCATTGAGATGTCATCCCACTTCCACTCGGGGACATCTAAAGGATGAAACAAACCATTGGGAACACGGTGTTCATCCTTCACTTGCTGACACACTAGGCATTTAGTCACAAACTCTGCCACTTCCCCTTTCACCCTGCGCCACATAACCTGTTCCCTTAGGCCTCGGTACATTTTTTGGAACTCCTGGATGTACTGCCAAGGCTGAGCTATGGAACTCACGGGGAACTCCCCCACGTATTTTCTCTGGGGCAAACATCCTACCCTGATAAAGCATCTGATGTCGGTTGTCCTCTATCCATCCTTATGGAGTGTTCCCCTGATTGATACGATCCTGCATCACTTCTGCCTCGGAGACCCCCCACTGAGACTCTTCCACATTCTGCAACAACGAGGAATGCACCGTCATCTGAAACAAACAGCCTCAAACACCTTCTACCCTGGCATCGAAGTGCAAGGAATCCAACTCTCCCATCGATTTCCAAGCATCAACGGATTCTCAAACAACTTCCTTATGTGAATTTCTTTTTAGGGCATCATCTACAACGTTTTCCATTCCTTTAGTGTAAGAGATATTGATGTCCTAGTCTTGGAGAAACTCGACCCATCTCCACTGCCATAAGTTCAGGTCATGATGGGAGAATATATAACGCAAGATCTTGTGATCCTAGAAGACCACAAAGCGTACCCTAACGAGGTAATGTTGCCACAACTTCTGTGTGATCACTACTGCTGCAAGCACTAGTTCATGTGTGTCATAGTTGTGCTTGTGAGGGTGCAACTACCTAGAACCATAACAAATCACTCCCTTCTTCTGCAACAGCATGAATCCCAGACTAAGGCCAGAATCATCACAAAAAACTACATACAAAAACCCTTCCTTTGGAAACCTGAGTACGGGAGCACTGACCATCTTCTCCTTCAGGTAGTCGAAAGCTTTTTGGAACTGATTGCTCCATAGGAAGACTTGGTTTTTCCTATTCAAAGCTATCAATGGAGCAGAAACTCATGAGAAGTCTAAAACGAACCTCTGATAGTAACCTGTTGTCCCCAAGAAATTACTAACTTATGCCACACTCTTGGATGATGCCCATGAAACAACTACCACCACTTTCGACGGGTCCACTGACACTCCATCCTGAGACACCACATGCCCAAGGATGTGTACTTCTTGCATCAATAACTTACACTTAGACAATTTCCCATAAATATTGTGGTGTCGAAGGACTTCTAAGACTGCCCTGAGATGCTCAACGTGCTATTACTCTAATCTTGAGTAGATCTGGATGTCATCGATAAACAGAATGACGAACCAGTCTAGAAACTCTAGGAAGACAATGTTCATAAGTCCCATGAACACAAACGGTGCATTCGTAACTCCAAACGGCATCATTACAAACATGAAGTGCCCATACCTACACCTGAAATCTATTTTCGAGATGTCACTGTCCTTTACCCACAGCTGATTATATCTATATCGTAGATCAATCTTAGAAAACCAACCTGCTCCACTCAGTTGGTCGAAGAGATCATCTATCCTTGGAAGGCGTTAACAGTTCTTGACTTTTATATGGTTCATCATTCGGTACTCTATGCATATCATGAGACCACCATATGCCTTCTTCACGAACAAAACTGGAGCACCCCATGGTGATACGCTGGTTCGAACAAAACCCTTCTCTATCGGATCGTTAATCTGAAACTGCAACTCCCACAACTCTGAAGGTGACATCCGATAAGGGGACATTGAAATTGGACGGGCACCAGGATGTAAGTCTATCCCGAACTCAACGTCACTTCGGGGGGGTAGAGTCACAACCTCCTTAGGAAAAACATCGAGGAACTCCCCAACAACCTTCGGGACATCCACCATTTCTGTATCAGCTGGAACCGCTGATAACCCGCCTAACAAAGAAAGGAGATGCATCACATGCCGACTTCCCACCTGATAGGTCCGTTCTCCAAAAAAAGCTACATGTGCTGCCCATACACATTGGAGAATACGACCCTCCTTAGGAAGCAGTCTATAAAGACACTAACAGAATGCAACCAATCGATGCCTAGGATGACATCGTATGGCTGCATCTGTAATAGAAGATGGTCCCCACTAGATCGATGTGGCCCCAACGTCAGCCCACATCCCCAGAAAACACAAGATATGGTGGTATGGCCTCCAACTGGTGTACTCAGTATCTGTGGTATGGAAATTATCTCTACGTCTACTCCCAAAGCATGGGCTAGACTGGGAGAAACAAAGGGGTGTGATGCTCCCAAATCGAACAAGACAGAAACGAGAGTGTTGAACAGACAAATCGTATCTTGCACCACCTCTGGTCATTCCAGAGCTGCCAACTCTGCTGCATGCAACTATCCACGCCAAGCTCCTCTGCCTCTCTGATTTCAACTAGGTTCCATAGTGGTACAGTAAAAAAAGAACGCATAAGCCCGAGTAGTAAGGAAATTTCTCCGGGTTTCATTTTATCATTTTATTTCAATTTCTTTCCCAGAACACCCAAATCAAGTAAAACACAATCATGATTATGCATGCACCTTCCCAAGGGTCTCTACCTTACAATCAATGTAGTCTCACTTGGTCGTTCGGTAGGCTCAGAGTCCTATGATCGGATCACGGGGGCCCTAAAATCACGTGTCATAGCCGGTCATCCCTGTATTATGTCACACACCATGATTAAACAACAATGTTTCCCTACCATCCCATGCAATCCTCTCTGTGCCTAACTCCAAACTCTATATTATCTCTCAATATCACTCTGATTCCATTCTGTCATGATCCCCTCCCACCAAAGATTCCCCTCCTGAGCTAGCAATGGGGAAAGGGAGATAATGACCGCCTGAGTCCCACCTCCAGTAGGCCCCGGGGTGGTGACTAGCCCCAAGGGTATAATTTTTCACAAATATGGGAGGCATTACCCTTTTTATTATTTAAGATCCGGAAATAAGACAAGTCAACCACCAAAAAGGAAAAAAACAAGTGTATAGAAATAAACCCAAACCAATCCCACATGCATGTTTAAATAGTTATAAAACAATGTACAAGTAAAAGAAATCTCAAAAAGTACAATACCAAATGAATCAATTATACGCCAACTACATGAACTATGATTGTCCCAACTAGTAGGGTCCCGCGCGGCCCTGATAGTCCTCCTGGAAACCTGAAAGTAAACATAGGTTGTGTATACAAGTATACTCAGTAGGGAAACCTAAATCTCTCATGCACAAGTGGGGAGAAAACCAAATGTCCCGGGAGAATAACAGAAGAAACCTAGCAAGGAATTTTATCCACCCAACCTCACCAGCCACACTCACCAAAAACATAATCAAAATAGGTAGTAGTATATAAGAATAAGAGTATTGGGTACCCCACACCATTTCCCACTAGTTAGATTCTCTTCCTAACGGCGAATGTCCTGACGCTACCACAATCTTCCATCCCACACACACCTGGGCCTCAAGAACCACACATCCCGCCCACACACACCTGGGTCCCACAACCACACATCCAGCCCGCACACACATGGGCCTCACAACCACACATCAAGACCACACACACCTGGGCCTCACAACCACATATCCTGCCTGCACACACCTGGGCCTCATCACGAAGGTTTTTGGGAAATAGTAAAACCTGCCCGAAGTGTCTTGGGATAAAACCACCCCAATCGAATCCTACATGAAGAATCTTGGGTGTAAGTTCGCTTCAAGACATAATAGCCTAGGGAAGAAGGAGCAGGAAGTATCTAGTAACTAAGGGGAAAAACACCCTCTCCCATGAAATGGGAGTGTTCAGCACTAAGTGCTAAACATTGGTGGGGTGCGATAAAACACAAATGATACTGTTACATATATGTATACCAAACACACAGCCCAACCAATGGATTCTAAACAGAGAAACTAAGAACATGCCTCGAAACTGCTACTACGAGGAATGCATACAACAAACAGCCCCAAGCCCATTTATGTTCTAACGTTTGAAAAAAATTAGTTTATTTAGTTCATTATCTATTGGGAATACAACCGCAACCAACCATATCAATCATTCAAGAATCATATCCCCGCCATCCACAAATCATGTTAGGAAAACACAAGCAGCACAAAAAGTCCCTTCTTATTAACCACCAAATCCATTGATTATTAATCCTATTCCATTACCATGACCCACCATTCGTTAACTGTTCCACTTTTTATTTATTATTCACAACCTATAGTTACTTCACATTAAAGCCCATCCCTGCAGCCCCACTGCCAACAACCATAACCACAATCACACCGAAACATGTACATCATTATCCCTTTAATACCATTCATCACAGACCCACTATAACATTCACACCAACTGAAAACCAAGCCAACCATAGCCCTACTCCTCACCAGATCCACTAAAACCCACAAATCAAGGTTCATGCCACATTATCGCCCCTTTAAAATCATTTACTACAACCCTGCTACCTTGTTCTATTTGTAACAACCCAGGATTCACCCCCCCCCCATTTTTCACACACCACGTAACCAAGCCAAAATCCACATGTTCATTATTCCATTTTTATTAACCGGGGTGATCACACATGGGTTCCAGATTTTAATCATCAATCTTTATGTGATTAATCAATTTCCACATTCCACAATGTTTCAACCCACAAAACGGTCTAGAAAGATAGGGAAACATTTAATTGTGAAAGCAATGTCCCCCAACGACCATGGTTTTTAGTAGGAATAATCCTATTCAATTCACAACATAATATCACAGGATATAAATAATTTAACTGAATTCACAAACATCCCATACCCATTATATAAACCAGTTAGTATCTTTATTAAACTAGTTCAAAAGTGTTTCACATTAACAAGAGGACACCCACCCCTCATGTTGCTCAATTTAGAGAGACGAAGGTATGACCCCTACCACAACAGGTTCTAATCACAATGCTCCCCCGGATCGACATTAGAAGAGGTTTGTCGGCGTTCATCACTTCTGTCGAGTCCCGGAAAAACCTCCTCAGGTGGATGTTGGAAAGTAAAGGCTGAAGTAAACACAAAGGATATAAGCTCAGATTTTCAGCCTCATCATAACGATCATGTGGCAACTGACGGATCATAAATCGGAGCTCGGACGAAGAAGTTATGGACGAAAAAGATCCTTCTAGTCTATTGGGAGATCTCTGCTCAGAAGAATGGGGAGGAGAGGTGTGAGTTGAAAATGAGGAGAGGACCCCTCATTATATATAGGAGAAAAAAAATTAGACGACATGTACATTATGGTACACGGCGTGTACTTAGCCATTTCACATGGTCACCACGCCGCTTCAAACACGGCCATCAATGTGGAACGTGACCGTTGACTGGTAAACAAACGGTCTGAGGGTAACGCGTACGCAGGGAGAGACTACACGACATGTAGTATGGGGTACATGATGTGTACCCATTTATTTCACACGGCAAGGACACTACTTCAACATGGCATACAGCTGTTGAATGGTGAACACACAGTTTGAAGGTAACGCGTACACGGGGAGGGACTACACGGCGTGTAGTATTAGATACATGGCGCGTACTCATTTATTTCACACGGAAAGGACACGGACTAAATCACGGGGTATTACCAGCAAGGTGGTATATGGAGTGTACTCACACTACACGACATGTAGTTTCAAAATTCAAAAAAGTGTGGGAAAAGTCCATTTTACCCTCCAGAACACTTCGTGGCCTTCTATTTGACAAAGGAATGGGTCAGAGAGGTCCGAGCCATTAAATGAACCACATCTCATTCCACAATATTATCACAAAACACTTCTACATGACATAAAAAACAACACATAATCACCATATCATAGCTTCACACATAACTTCCTTTGTTACTAACCACCACATCAATACCCAATCCATCACACCACATTGTTGGTCACCTCCATGACTGAACAAAATCCATAACCCCAGAGAGAAGCACAATAGGAATAAAATGACATCATAAAAAAATATTATACCTTCCAAAAATTATTCATGTGATATAATTGGATTTATAATTTATTATATTGTATTTTTGAATTTAAACTAAATTCTATGGGTTACAATCATATAGGCTAAAAATACATTTCATAGCCTTTTAATCATGTTTTGATATAATAATAACTTATAAATGACCTCATATCATATAAACTACTACACAATAATGGATCCCAACAATTCAAATTTGTAGAAATGCAACAACATAGAATAATATCATCTACAATAATACCAAAGCATCATAAACATGTGGTTACCCAACCCCCCAAACTTCTCTTTTTCACTTAATAAAAATAATTTATTTATAATGTAAAACTATACTAATAACCATAAGAATAGAAAAATCACTATGCTCTGACAATACCTCATAAAAAATTTTAAATTATGGATATCCTACCTTGAGGAATAATTCTGATCTATTTTTGAATTTTAATATTAAGAAGAAATAACCCACAAAAATTAACCACAAAATGAAACAATTGATCAACCAACACCACATAAAAGTGTAATAAGAAAAAGCAACCAGTACGTCATAAAAAATCCGGCTACACTGTAGAGAATAACCATGAGAAGAATTAGTGAATGAATGATAAAAGGAGATATAAAATATCCATTGATTTCTAACAAGAAAAAAATACAACCCATGTATAAAAGAGGGGGAAGATAGACCATAATTTTACCAATAACTTATAGGGTATATCCAAAAGAAGTGGGTGATGAGATGATGAAAAATGAATGATTATAATGAAATAGGTTTTTAAACAACCAATAAATCATTTATTTCCCAGGGTAAACTATTAATTTACATCATAAAATCTATTTTTTCAAATTAATTTCATTGTAAAAAAAATTAGAACATAAAATTTCATATAATCAGTTCCTATAGAAGTTCATGAATCTTTGGGATAGAATTAACCTATGTCATATGTTCCACTTTTATAGTGTAAACCCATTTCAACCTCTATACCCCCATCTAATCACAATCCATAATCAACATGATACAAAAGTTATAAGACAACATAATACACTATATAAAATAGCATTACTTTTTTAAAATAATTATATATTTCTGTTATAGCTCCAACCACCCCTAGACCACCTATATACTCCTCTAAAGGCACTCTAAAAAAATAAGGAAAATTAATGATGTAAGAATTCACAACCAATTAAAATTATCAAATACAATTATCAATATGTATTTTTATTCTAAAATATAATAATATATGTGTCCACTGAAGATTCAAAATTATAAAGATGAAGTCCCAACCAATGTGGAAAAAATGGAATTGGAATTCAATGAATGAGAAGTTAAATTTATTGTCCAAACTACCTAGACTGATAATAATAATTAGGGGGTCATACATGTTTCAATTATTCATTTCTAACTATATATAAAATAGAATTCTAAAATTACATTACTCAATTTTATTATACATAATTTGATAATTTAAATGTAACCCTTATTGTTGTAATGGAAACTAATGATTATGTGATGTTCATTAAAAAATAACAACTCATAGTACATTTAGTGATGATAATTACACTCCTATATCAATATAACAAACTATTTTATGAGGACACTATGATTGTAGATAGGTAGTGTTTCATCATTATTTCTCATCCCCTAATTATTTATTCTTTCATTTTTCTATTCTGGTTTTGGGATAAATTTTTAATATTATGTGGGGTGTCAACTCCAGGTACCCACAAATAGATATCTGGGGAAATATCATAGGTGGCTCATTCAACAAAATAATGCATCCCAATTTATATTTTTTTCCACATTGAGAATTACATGTTATAGTACGTAGAACACAACACTTATTGGGGGATAACACAAGTAAACATTTTACTTTTTCATTTAAAACATTTTATAATTTGTTGTTATTATATTACATTATTTTTTTAGTTTTCAAATAGTTGCAATTAAGATAAAAAATAGAATCCACCAACAATTTAATAAATCAGGATGCATCTCATGTTCATTTTTCATTCCTTTATAAAATAATCTAATTTTCCCTTAATTAAATTTGGAAGTTTCATTTTACTATAATGGGGGACATGATTTTTCATAGATTCTTTAGTATTTATACATTTCTTGTAAATTTTCATTAAATATTTGTAATTATATATATTAAAATAATAAATAATATTGAATTAAATGAAAAGATCATATCACATAATCATTATATCCATGTATAAAATTTAAGATAATAATTTTTCCAAAATAGCATGGTAGCTATGTTTTATACGAGAATGTGTTCATAAATAGTGGATTATTTTAGGATAATAGAAAATTTATCAAAGGAAATATTGAATTTATTTCCAAATTATAGCACTGGGATTTTTAATCCATTCATTTTAGAGGTTTTAGAAAAGTTAGTATATTTTATCTCCTATAAAACATTACACAGAATAATGACTTGTATGTATTTCATTGAAAATTGATGGAATATTCTAGATGTCAAATTTTAATTATATTAAAATTTTAAATTCCATGCATTCATTTATATACTAACCATTCTAAATAAGGTATTGTATTAACCCATTCATGTGTACATGGTATCCCATTTCTCTCACCATTAAAGAACATAAAATTTAAAATAAACTATGATGAAAAAGTAAAAAATTATATAAATAGGGGCGTAATAAAAATTTAAACAATTGTGGATATATATATTGTATGTTTGTGGTTTGAAATTTGGAAATGCAATATTGGGTGGATTTTTAAATTTATTACATGTTATGCCGAAAGGTTTTGATGAAATTGGATTAGGTGAAATGGAAATCCTTATTGGAAATTAATATATTTGAAAAAGTATTTATAGATAATCTAAAATTTATGAGCACACACAAAAAGGAAATATATTGGATATTGTACTCACATCATGTTTCACTATGACATGTGTCATGGATCTCAATAGATTCAATTTTGAATAAAAATTAGGGGTTATATTTTTATTAAAATTTTATATTTAATCATTTTTTTTATTATTATTTTTCACAAATTTTTATAATGAATTGGGAATAATCAACATGAATACAATTTTAGATTACAAAATATGTGAATTTTCCTAGGAGGTAAATTTATATATGTATAGATGAATCCAAATATTGGATTGTTGAATAATTGTTTAATATAAATTGATATATTTTTCCATCATGGATGTTTTTTTAATTATTTAATATAAATTGTTTTTTTCAAGATTCAATTTCAAACATTATTGAAAATTATGTTATTTCAATTTTAATTTCAATCTAGAAATTTTATAATAAAAATTACTATGATAAAAATTTTGGTATAAAATTTTAATGATGGTTTCCAGATTATTGTTCCCCATTCTTTCATTTAGTCCTGTATAATGGACATAAAATTTGATGGTAAGAAAATGGCCATTTAATGCAATAGTGGAATGGATTCCAAATATTGCACATTACTTAAACATTTGATATATTAAATATTAATTCACATTTGGAATGAGATGAAAAATTTCATGGTGATTGCGGAATAAATTACTTGAATATATTAAAACATGAGTGATAATTGGTTTTTAACAAACTAATATTTTTTTATATATTTCTCTTTAAGTTGATTTAATTTCATTGATGTCTTGTTTCCCAAGAAACATAAGGTTTAAATGAAAAATGATATAATATTGACTTATTTTTATGTGATCATTGTCACCATGTTATTGGATTGGAGGGTATGAATACAAATTTCTAAACTATGAAAAAATACTTTAATCATATATTGAATGAATTAACTGTGTATAAATATTAAATATAATTTGAAATTATAAAAATATATGAAGACCAAAGCACATAATATGTATTAAAATGAAAAGTTATTACAAAAGTCTAAAAGATGGAATTTTCCTACAATCTAAGTCGAAATAATTAAGTAAATCAGAAGGAAATTCATCTAGCCCAGTTAAGTTCTGCTGCACTCTTTTATTGACAAGGGCATTAGCAACCACATTCGCTTCATGGAAGGTGAGAGTGGTAATAAAATCAATACCATGAAGCGAATTCAGACAGTTCACCCAGTGATTGGTAAGTGGCCAAGCAAGATGAATAACGTTGTTCCAGTTGGATAGAATGACAGTGGTAGATTCACTTTCATTCCAAAGCTTTCTCTATCCTCTATGTAGAGCATGTTCCACAGCATGAATGACCCCTATCATTTCAGCTTCTAGAGATGAGGCCAGACCATATCCATTGTAGAAGAAACCTTTTCATTGGCCATCTGAGTCTCTAAAAATAGCTCCACAGCCTGTAGGGCTAGGATTTACCTTAGATGCACTATCCACATTCACTTTAACCCAACCTAGTATCAGGGCCTGATAGAAGACTTTGATGGAATTCTTGGGCTTCAAAAAGATTCCTGGAACACAGATGCTCCATAGGATTTCAAAATCTCCGATAGAGTTACTGCAATAGTCTTTTTGAATAGAAGCATCTTCTTGAATTGCAATGAGTATACGTGTTTTTCTTGCAATTAGAGACAATGAGTTATTATTGTGAAAAATATCATTTCTAATGTACCATATATCGTGAATAAGCTCTGCCACCGCGGTAAGAAATAAATTTTTATCCTTCGAGGAAGCATCATATCTAACACATTTTTAAGCAGCTAACAAATTGATTCAAGGATGGACCATCTGCAATCAAATAAGTCAAAAACATAATTCCATAAAGCAGTGGTAGTGGAACAGGATATGAAGAGATGATCATCATCCTCCCTATGTTGGTTACATAGATTGCATTTGGAGCATCGTTGTATGCCAAAAGATTGCAGACCAATATCGGTGGAGAATCTGTTGTGAGTAAGACACCAAATCAGAGTGAGTCTAGAGGGTTTTATCCAAGAGTTGTCAAAGGAATTCATCCATTGAAAACTAGAATCATCACCTGAAAAAAATAGTGCTTATAGAATTTTTTCGAATTAAGAATACCATTGGGGTCCGAATTATAAAAATATATGTTTTTAAGGAAATTATTTTAAAAATGGAATGTATTTTAATCCAAATAAATTTCATCAAACATTATTGGTGGATGATATTGATGACATTTATATATTATATATGAAATTAAATGTGTAAAAATTCATGTGATGGTTTTTATATGTAATGGGAAAGAATAAATCATGATTAATGATTAGAATCATTTTATTCTAAACACGACATTTTTTGTGTCATTCATGAATATTTTAAAATGAATATCTTCATATTATTGGAATTTATTATTGAAAAATTTCTCCCAAATTTGAAATCATGAGGTAAAAATTTGGAATCAATTTCCACATTTATTTATTTTATAAAGAACATTAACTGTGGTAAATATTTTCACCTATGTAAGGAAAAAACAAGAAAAATAAAGTTAAAATAAGGGATATGTATTACAAGTATCCAAGAAAACATTCCATTACTGTATTTTAAATGTTCCATTAGACTGTGATCATATTACGATCATTTTTTTGGAAAAGAAATTATTTATTTTTATTTATGAAATTATTTTCATTTTAACAAAATTATACATACAAAATGTCACACTAATTATTTTTATTTATGTAATATTTAGTTATAATATTTTATTTTTTCTTTTAATGAATTTATTATATCATGATATTTATTTTTAATTATTACTGATGAATAATTACTTAAATTCATATTCCAAAATGATACAATGATTGTTCATTTAAAATAATAAACGAATAAATGATTTTAAAAATATTAAAAGCAATACATTTTGGATGAATTATTGATCTTAATGAATTTTTTTTACAAATTTAACATATAAATTATTACTATAAAATTTTTATACAAATTGAAATTATATATTGTTTCACTTAAAGTAAAACGATGGGAGTGTTCCCAAAAATGACAATATACATATATTATATTAAATAAAATTTTATCACATGATTTAAAATTCATAAAGATATTAAAATTGGATAATTAATTAGGATATGGTATAGAATATGAATCAGGTTCTACTAATGGGTCACTTTTATTATTACATTATATTTAATTTACATTAATATTATAATGGTTCTGATATCATGTTAATCATAAAAATGGTTAACATTGGATAAAACTACTAGATAATGGTTTATAAAACACCAATAAATGATGAAAGGTTATTTGATGATATTATTTCAAGCTATAATAATTCTAGAAATGAATGAAATTATTTTTATTCCACATGAAATTGAAAATTAATTTATATTAATTAAATACATTATGATATTTTGGGGTACCCATATCCATATCAATAAATTGAGCCTCTTATTCTCCATTATTCAAAATGTGGGAACTTTTTTTATTATTAAATCTAGATAGTAACATGATCCTAACATCCTTATACACATTATAATGTATCTATCCTTTCAAAAAACCCATCCTAAAATGCCTTAAGATGTAATAAAAATGATTTTTCTAAACGAAGACTTATAACTCTTAAAAAAATAATTTTAATATTATTTCTTACTCAATCTCCTCTAAATAAATAGTATCGATTACAAATTAATTTTTTTTATTTAATATACCTAAAGGATAATATGATGATAAAACTATACACCGATAGTTTTTAAAATAAAAAGTTTGTATTTGATTACATACGCGATACAGAGTATATAACATAGAAGAAATTATACCACCACAATACTTAATTATATATTAATATTTAAATAAATTCAATATCTTTAATATATTTTATAACACTCAACACTGTGTTTAGTTTGTGTTACATGCAACCTTAATTTTAAATGAGTGGTGAAATATTAATAAAATATTTGTACATAATATAATATTTCTAACCAAAACATGAAATTGTTGGGTATGAATAATATTATCTATATAATGAAAAATATGATTTTAAATTTATTATAAACAAAATAATTATCATTTTATTGAAAAAGGAATAAATTCATTACAAAAAAATTTATCAAAAAAGACAGGTTAATCTCACTTTGTGCATGTAATTTAAAATTATTTTTGACAAATTCTATAAAATTTATTTTGAAAAATAAACATTACATTTTAAATTAAAATATCTATATTATGATATCATTATGTTTTTGTATATTTTTTAAATGGTTTTTTTTCTGTATTAAGAGTGAAAAATAAAATATTTTATTTGTACAATAAATTTTAATTTATAAAATTTTTATTTATTAACTATATTTTAATATTTTAATAGTAAAATTAATTAAATAGTGATTCAATCAGTCAAATTTATGTCGTTGTAATCATTAACATATCATGTTTAAATATAAAATATTTAAAATATTTTGAATATTTTTATTTTACAAAACATATTTTTCACCACATCTATGGTATTGATTTTAAACTAGATTTTTTCACAATGATGAATTTAATTCGAAAATAGATATTCTAAATTTATATTCATAATTATTTGTAATTTATAATAAGGAAATTTTTTTAACCAAATTAAATATGGAATGATGTAAAAAATAATTAGTGTGGTTAAAGAAAAATATAATTTAAAGCGTGGTTAAAAAGTAATGATAAGGGTAAAAATGTACTATATGTATATAAAAAAATATTTTATTTATATATTTATACATTTTAACATAATGGTTTTATAATTTTTTATATTTACACATGTGACATTAAAACTATGGGATCACTAAATCCTATTCAAAAGTACCACCTGTGTCCCCTCTATTACTTATAAAATTCACCACGATCATATTTTTTTGTCACCATAAAACCTATTTTTTCCACTCCCTATACAAATAAGTTTCCAAAATCCCTCCCCTAATCAAAGAATACAATTTTTTTAAATCCAACTTTTATGGCTTAGTGAAAACATAAGAAGGTTACTCGAATAACAGGTATTTTGCATTAATAAGCTTCTATATTTTACTTCATTTTACACATCCATAAATTTTTCATAAACCATGATGATATAAAAACATCAGTATGTCCCATATAATGTTATATATTTATAATTTTATAATGATTAATAATCATATTTTATTTTATGAAATTTCTTATGAAATCACTGTTCCTGTATACTATGGACTACTACCCCTCAAACTGATGTTGTTCATGTTACCATTTCCACATTTCAAAGATGGGATTGATAATTTATAAATACTATATATATAATAGTTATAACATTTTTATAAATATATACTTATTATATCATATATATATTTAACATCCATTCTTCAGGAGATGAGATAACATCACTCATGTGTACAGTGGACTAATTCCCAATGATGTGATGTCATACATCTTTCAATAACGCTTTACATGGAAAGGATAAGTTTAAATTTAATATAAAAAGTGGATATAAATCGCATAAATATAACAATAATAAAATATTTTTTATTTCATAATGATAATATATATTATTTTATTTCTAACTTTTCTCTCACTTTAAGATGACAACATCATTGGGGAATGCAAGGACTATAGCATTCACGATGAAATGTGACTATTTTTTCATCACCAAACCACATGGTTGATATATATAAGCATTTAATATGTTATATATGATATAATTATCAATGTAAACCTAAAAATTATTACTTAACGTCTTTCTATAACGTCCATTCTGTAATGAAAACATTAATCATGTATATGTATGACCTACCATCTCCATGATTGTAACATACTTCATTTTTTCGTAACCAACAAACATGATTTAATTTAAAAGTATAGTTTATTTTTGAAAATTTTATTTCTTACATGATGATTATTTTTTAAATAATCAAATTATATAATATGTGGAATTAAAAAACCATTCATGATGAAAGATGCGTGAGAAAATAATGAATTTGACAAATAAAATAATGAAATAAATGAAATGTTATTAAATAATGTGTGATATGTTGTTATAAAGGAAAAATAAATTATATAATAAATATTAATATTGTCATTTCAAAAATTATTAAATTATTTAAAACAACTATATATTTTTTAAATTATTTTGAATCTAAATAAAGCTTGAAGAATGGGATTATGCCTCAATTACAACTTTTGGTACAATTTTATGTTATAAAATAATTTCATTATATGATGGATAAAATAATAATTTAATTTTAAATATCATGAATAATTCCTTATTCATTTTATTTTTTTATTCAAATTTAATTTACTAACTCCTATATTGATTTCATTTACAAATTACTAATTTTTATTGGATTTCTATACTCAGTTTTATTTCTTTGAGTTAATCTTCTACATTATTAAATATTTACTTCGATGATTATGTATATAATGACTTCTTATTACCTTTTTTGTATTTCCACTTGTTTTATTTGGATTTATAGTTGAATCACAAAATTTTTTGATTGATTAAATCTCACATCAATGTTATGATCATTAAAAAGGATTCTCTCTCAATCTCATTCTAATTATGATTTTTTACTCATGACTTTTAATTGAATGAAATTTTTTGACAACATATTAATAATACCATTTAATTTTATCATTCCCTGGAATTTCATGTTATATTACAGTAATAGTTTAATTCATACACACATTATCACTTAAGGTAACTAATAATTTCTTTTTATAAAAATGTGACATTATTTCTCTCTTCATTCAATAATATGATTTCTTCAAAAAACATGTTTTAAGAAAAATCAATCAAGTTCTTATAAATTTTAAAAAAATTTATTAATGTAATTTATTCAAAATATTAACCATTAAAAATACTTTCAATTGAATCATTCATCATTTTTAAAACATTAACCATTACGAGTTGACCAAAAATGTAAAATAAATATTCAAATTTTTTTCAAAGAAAGATCATCCCTAATCTCCAAAAGAGGAAAACGACATTAATTTTATCTTTTAGGGTGTCTAAAAAATTACCCTCTATCATTAAAATAATTTCAATGAATCTTCCATTTAATTTTTATTAGTACATTTTTGTTAATTTTTTTTTAAGTTATAATAAAAGATTCTTTCAAAATGATTTAAAAAAAATTTATTTTAATCAATCGTTTTGTAAAATATCATTTTATAATATTTAAATTTATTAATGAATAAAATATTTTATTATTACTCCAATGGAAACATATATTGTATTTATTCAATCCTTTTTCTTTCTATGGATATTTTATGATCATATTTATAGAGTATTGACAATCAGTTACATGATTTGTTTGTGTAATTACTAACATTCATTAAATTATTCAAATTTTTATGGAAAATTAAATTTACACTAGATTTAATTATTTTTTATAATGTATAGATTTATTTCCTAAAATTTATACCATGTTAACATCTGATGTTTACTTTGATTGTTAAATTATTAACTAGGGAAATATTTATAAATATGTATCCTCTAGTAAATATTAATATGTAATTATAAGGTACATTGTTCGAGAGTTAAATTAATTATTTCATATATGTGAAATAATTTAATCATTAAATAAAAATGTTGGTGAATATATAATGAAATAAACATGATTTAACATTAGTTATCATGAGAAAAAATATATTGAAAACCCCATATGCCTTTGTAACTTGTAGTTTTAAACTATATTGTGAAAGATATTCACAGTAGTGATATATTTTCCCAAACCAAATTGGGTTGTACCAAATATGTTTTAAACATTACATTGAATTTCATTTATAGTAATGTTATCATGTTCATATAAAACATGAAGTCTAATAAATAACCACTTCCTTTAATCATAATTCACTTATTAATAATGATGACATTTTTTTGCAATTATATTATCCATGGATGCATTTCATTCTCACTTATTAATTAAATGTAATCTATTTTTCAGTTATCTTCAATTATATATTTATTATTCTTTATCAATTCATGAATACAAATTATTAAAATGGAATGTGTGTTCATTTATTTACCTTTTCAAAATGATTATTATCATTAATTCATTATGTGTTTCATTATACATAACTCATACTGAGAATTGTCAAATCACACATATATTGTTTCGCTTCACAAGAATGCCACAATGTTAACTCTGACTAATACACATAGATATTCAAAATGGAATAAATTTATTCTATAAAATATTATGTTTTAATTTTTCCATCCAAATATAATCTGAGATAATATATATATATATCTACCTTATATAATACACTTTCAATAATTCAGAATGTTATTCCCTGAAACTTATGCAAATTCTATAATTTCAACACTGGCTCTATGGAATTTGGTTCGGGGTCAATATTGTAGGTATTAGAAAAATTTTACTAAAAAACATCAAAATTGGATATAATAATATATAGATTATGGAAAATATAACTATAATAAAATTTAGGGATAAGTATAAAAGAGAATATTAATGTCATTATATGGTATATATCTTGTGGGGGATTACTTGAAATATATAGCTATTTGGATACAAAATTTATATGTAGTTACATAATATATATACAAAGGGTAATAACACCATTAATGGTGTATTGTGTGTGTACTGATTTTTACCTGGCTCATGCCAATGAGGCTCATTATGCATGTAGTTTTTCACTCATGAAGGATATGTTTAGGATAATCCACATTTTAATTACAAACAATTGTTATGTATTTGAAAACATGATTATATTGAATTTCCAAGGATATACTCTAGAACAAAAAAGAACCCATGTAGAAATAAAATAACAAATGTATTTATATATGGGATAGAAAAATATATATATTCAAAATATTTTTACCATTAGTATTTTGGTTACAAGAGTCATGAAATATATTTTTATTATGTTATAATCGAATATGATATCATTAACATAATTGTTGTGGATAGAATCATGGGATAATGATATTATTATTTAACATATGTACCATGTCATTAATACAAATTTTTGTGTTTTTAGTGAGGGTATTCAACGTTGATTAAAACAATTACTGAGAAACTTATACATAATATATGATTTAGTGGAATAATTATTTGAGGAATAATTCCTCTTCATTTTATAGTCATATGTTTAATGTGATTGATATCCTTTAGTGTTAATATTGTCATTAATGGAATCTTAATAATCATCAAATAATATTCTTAGACACTGTGAAATAACAAAACAAAAAGTTGTATTGGAATCTTTGGAAAAAAAAATTTAATAATTAATTTTATTTTAAAGATGTCAAAAATATTTTTTTTAATGTTATAGTTGTCATAATTATATATTTAGAAATTTGGAATTATGCATTCTCAGTGATAACTCGATAAATTTGGCAATGTGGTGGGGCATAAACCCATTGTTGATTGAAGGTATGTGTTTTGTACCTAATAATCGCCATTGTGATGTCTTGGTTAATACATATTTTTTATTTTTTTGATAAATTTTTAATATTAAATATTATTGATGAACCACCATTTTTTCATTGAGAGTTAAATATTAATTTATTATATGGGATATATTATGCTAACGATTTTAGTTTTGGAATATATTTAAAGATAGGCTAGAGACATTTCACTATTTCTTGGATATTAAAATATTTTAAAAGTAAATTTTTGTGGTTATATAAATAAAATTTTTTGTATCAATATTCATTTCTCAGAGTTACAGATGAATTTGAAAATTATAGAATTATAACCAAAAAATGGAATTTTTCAACTGACATAAGTTTTTATTATGTAATTATGTTTTCGTAAATTATTATATATTAAAATTGTAAGAACCGGAACCATCATTTAATGTATGGATCATTATTTCAGTTTTTAGGACAAAAATATCTGTAAATTTTCTATGGGCACACAATGTACTTGAGGGTACACTTGGTGTACTCGGTTACCGCAAGGAGCTGTGTACTGTCCATCTAACATCTAAGTACATGGTTGGGTAAGTGAATAGGAAGACCAATAAAATTGGGGACTTATTGAGGCTATTACACGACATGTTCATTAAATGAACAAGTCTTGTAATTTTCTATTTAATTATACATCAGTGCGAGGTCACATCTCAACACGAGAAAAAATTTCTTCTTCCCATGTTTCTTACAAGAGAGTGGTGTACCGCTGAAGATCTTCGAGCTCTATCATTTCTTCAACTATGCTCCGATTGAGATGCCAGTGTGCACTTTGGAATCCCACTGGTGAGTTCTCTGTCACACTATAACCTATCTTTTTGATATTCCCTCTATATTGAGTTATCGAGGGTTGGTCATTTATAATATTTTCATAAATATATGTCATTATATGAAAATTTAAGGTAATGTGTTCATGATTTTTCTTCGTACAACATTTAGGATGGTGTATTGTGCCGTTATATGGGTTTCTTTTGATTATATATGATATATGTTCCAAATACCCATTTTTTTGGGTATTGCATGTTTTGGATTTTAACCCAGTTTAATACCTACTATGTATTTTTATTGAGAATGTGTTATTTCTTAGCTGAAAGTCTCAATACATGGATTATGGGTGTTTCTTCCCTTGTCAAATTGATTATGACTATTTGGTCTAAGATTCATGATAGGATTTATTTTTATTCAATGCCTTATGTTGTTAGGATGGAGTTACTGAATATATGATATACATGTGTTTCGCATTGTGAATGTTGACTTAGGGGAATTTACAGCAATATTGGCCCGAGATTTAGTCTTTTTGGTATAATTGGTTTTATGTTGACCTAGAGGTAGTGACTATGAGAGTTGTTTGATAGTCATACAACATAGGGGAATAGACCATGTGATCTATCTAGAGGGCTGTTTTTAAATGAATGTTGGACCCTAGGTCATTGAATATGAGTGTTGGGGTCATTATCATTTATTGTTTCCATGAAGACCTAGGGGTATTGACCGTGGGAGCTACCTAGGTGTTCATTTATACATGATTAATGATATATTGGATAAGAGGGGTTACACTATATGATATTACCAAGAGGGTCATTTTTACATATTGAATTGATGATATGTTGCAAATGAGGGGATAGACTATGAGACCTTTCCCAGAGGGCTTCTTGTGAAATTGAATAGTTGTGACGAATATTCCATTCCAATGACCATGCTTGGAATCAGTCTTACTTGTTTTCTTAAAAGGTCTTTTAAGATGTCTTCTCTGTTACTATTACATAGTGGGATACAAATCTTAGTCTACATATAGAGGTTAAATTATTCAATGGATTGAACAATTGTTAAATTATTAATTATTGAAACTTAAAATTATAGGACTGCATACATTTGAGTACATGATATTCTACTGCTTCATTTATCCAAATTTCCTACTATATATATTCATTGACATATAGGTACATATATTTTGGTAGTTTCCTTCTGGGATTATTCTCACACCCTATTTGAGTCATTCTTGTTGTCCCAAAAATATTATATGGTTTCATGTATTGATAATGGATATCACCCTTCTTCATCTGGTACATGATTGTTGTTGGATCTACAGAGCATGGGACCAAGTTGAGTCTTGTACTACTGTTGGAATTTACTATTTTGTATACATTGGTTTGAATATTGTATTTCCAATATTGTGACTTTTTTGTATTCTTTCCTAGATATGTGTGACATGCATCATTTCATTATATATGCCTCAATTATTTATACTTATATTATTCTGATGTATAATTTTTTTTTATATTACTACTTCTGCGACTGTTTACATTTTATTTCTAATTTGTTACTCTGGAGATGAGATTATAATTTCCCTACTATCTCACCTAAGGCCTTTATTACTAGTATGCAGCCTGTGGCGTTTGGGAAAATGCGCATGAGGACTTGTGACCTAAATGGTACATAGCACCTTTGGGCTGCACCAGAAACTGGGACATTAAAAAGTGTTATAAAAGGGATTATTTTCTGATTTTCATAAAATTTGGATCCTATATACAATGATATGGTGGAATGTGTAGTTTTTAATAAGTGGTTCCTGTGAGTAGCTAACTTGTGTACACAGAAAAGCTATGATATTTTTGATATTGTACTTTTCCAGTTTGTTCAATTGTTAAATTTCATTTGATTTCACCATTGGGTGACTCACTTGTTTTGTGTTGTTCTTATTGATATCATTGTGCTAGATATGCATGTTATTATGATTGATTCCATGATATAATTCTTACTATTTGGATAGGGTATTGGAATATATAATGTTTAATTTTGATAAATTCCAAACATTGGTCCCTTAGGTGTTTTTGGCCGTCTTGTATTAAAATATGGTGGATCAATGGTGATATTTAATTGAATTTGCTCTTGTTATGATGTAAATAATGATTCCATGCATTGATTCATGGGACTACGGGCTCTCATAGGTCATATTTTGTCATGAATTGTGATAAATTATATGTTTTAAAGCGTTACAGAGATGATTCAGAGGCATACCGTCAAGAAACCTAGACATAATAGCAGGTGTTATTATGAACACATGCCAAGTGTTCATCCATTCTAGAAGAAAAAACATTTCATATATACATTCCCTATATAGTATGTACATGTTGTGTTGTGTATGTACACATCATGTAGTGTTTAACTGTGCGACTAAGCGTGTTAGGAGAGAAATGAAGTTGGGTATCATTGGAAGAAAATTCCTTATACCGAGAGTACATGTCATTCCCTAAAGAATGTGGGTCCGACCATTTGAATATTGACCAAGGTTGTCATAACATAAGTATTACACATCCTGTCTAGGGTGAACATGGTGTGAAGTTCTACCCAGGAGATAACCATGTGATTCGAGCCGTGTAGATGTACATGGGTAGAGGGAAAATTCATGTACATGTCGTGTCTCAAGAGAAACACGCTATGTGTTGTGGTGTTACACGACCATGATTGGAAGAGGTATACACTCATATTAAAAAATAATGTAACAAACTATGTAGATGTTCTACACACCGTATAATTATCTTTTGGATAAAATTGAATGTTTTCTTTCTCATGTTCCATTTTTTAACTACAAAATTACAGTACATGATAAGCTTCAACTAAGGTGTTGGATTTACCTTGCACAATCAAGACACTAAGACATCCTCTGGTTGAACACAAGGTACAAGGTGATGACTAAACACCAAAAACTGTAGATCTAGGACTTCCAGGAGATCCTCCCATTTTGCTTGTCATGGAATGAGCAGTTATAACGAATGCAAGAGATGATTCACAGTTCCATGATGGCTTTTGGAGGATGTTACATACTTTTTATGGAGAACCACATCATTATTTTTCTATGGAAGAGCTGACATGGGTGATCCCACAGTAGCATCCTCCCAAATTTTCTGGGGATAGAGTACTAGATGCTATAGATTAATGGTTGGACACCATTCTAGATATCCATGAACATCTAGAGATTCTTTCATAGAGGAGGGTGATGCTTTCTATATAAATGTTATGTGATTCCACAATGAGATGGCGGGATGGTATCTCAGAGGCAGGATGTCATCTTGATATATATTGGTAAGAGTTTTAGATGATCTTCTATGATAATTTCTACCAAGACACAATGAGGGTTGATCTAGCCCTAGAGTTCGTGCATTTGTAGTAGGGAACACATTTATGATGGATTACTCATCTTGTATTATAGTGTATCAGATCATCGCACCCATTCTGGGAGGAGATGAGTTATCATTGGCTAAGAGATTATAGGATTATCTTATGTATGAAATATTATCATAGTTGAATGTTATCAAGATGACTTCGGTGATGACTATAGTGATCTAGATGCTGATTAATGAGAGTAATCTAAGGGAGTTCAGAGCTGTGAGCTGGAGTGGTTCATAATCCATGGATGGAACTCCTTCAACAGAAAGTAGAATGAATTGTAGGGATACTTTATGTATTGTTTATTCAGTTATACTGGTGGTATGATACCAGTGCAGTAAGAAAAGAAATATGAGACCTCAATGCCTGAGAGACCCAATTAAGTGTCAATCTTGAGGAATGATGGTACAACATCAACATTTTTTAATAGTTTTCTCACCTCTATCAAGTGACACGATTTCTGTTATGACACTGTGTCTGACAGATTGACCACCAATTTCTCATTATTCATCTAACAGTAGGTCATTAGGCCATTCAACATAAGGAGGTGGTTATGGTCTTGTAATTTAGGATATTGTTTCGTAGTGAAAATTGGTTGGATCAGCTCAGTGTAGTTAGGTAGGGTCAGACGACCGCGATATAGGTCATACTTTTTCAGTATAGAAGACCTATCAAGATAAGTATCCCATGCTATCTACACATAGGGGTATTATTCTACTTTCCTCATTTTTAGTATCTTCCCATATTGATACAAGGGATTCCAATAGTTTTATATTTTTTATTTTTGTAGAGAGACTTGGGCATGGTATCTTTACTTCTATAAATTTTAGGATGTTATAATCTCTGTGGGGTATTTGGAAAGATAGTGTATGTCGGTTCATGGAGGTACCTCTTGAAGATGTTGGGTGTCACTGTTTATGGGACCTATATGTATTAGAGATGATAGGCTTCGATTTTATTCATAGATTGGACTAGTTGATATCATATTACACATTTTTTTTACTATTATTAACGTAGTGTGAGTTTCACATCACCAGAGGGTGGGACTTTTCTTCACAAGTTTTAATGGGATGTCCAGGTGAATAGAGATGGACCTGAGGATCTTGGGGTGGGAGGAATAATAGCCCATACTGGAAATTTATACTTGGACGACCTTCAGATATCACAAATGGACTTTCCTCCAGTGGTGGATTGTTTCAGGGATGTATTTCCATATAAATTTCTAGGAATACCTCTAGACTGAGTGGTATATTTCTCCATTGAAATTAATATTGGTGTGGCATAGGTGTCCATTACTTTTTATATAATTTCTACACAATAGTTACAAGATAACAAGAAGCAGGTTGAGGAGTTAAGGGAAATGGGTTTCATCAAACCTAGTATATCTCCTTGGGATTTTCCTATCCTATTAGAGAAGAATGCGGACGGTAACATCAGACATTGTGAGTATTATTAAAATCCTAAAAAGTTAAAGGTTAAGAACCCATATCCCTTGTCTAGTATTGATGATCTCTTCGATCAGCGTTGAGGAGCCCGAGTGTTCTCAAAGATTGATATGAGATCCAGTTATCATAAGTTACATGTTAAACCCTTAGATATACCTGTTACACACTTTTGAAGTCGGTCTAGTCTATAAGAGGATAGGTTTATGGAATTCATTCTGACAAAAATGCCAGTAGTTTTCATTGAACTGATGAACCATGTTTTCTATCCTTATATGGATTATTTTTTTGTAGTGTTCATGGATGATATCTTAGTGTACTATTACACTCTACATGGAAATTCCAAACATCTTCACATCGTATTGAGTAAAATAAGAGAGCATCAGTTATATGAAAAGTTCTCAAAATGACACATTTGGATAGAATATATTCACTTATTTGGTCATGTCATCTTAAAGATAGGAGTATTAGTAGACCCAAAGAAAGTGAGAGCTATAGATTCCATAGAAAAAACATCAACATCATTGAGGTAATGAGTTGTATAGGTCATGTTTATTAATATAGACGATTTATACAAGAATTTTCATGTATAGAAGCCCCACATAAAGTTATGGATAACATGGGTATGCAGTATTTGTTGAATGATTCATGTGATTCAGCCTTTAAGAAGATGAATGTTAAATTTACATCAGCACTGATACTATCTTTTTCAGAGTCGGTCATGAGTTACACCATTTACTATGATTCATCAGGTATCAGGTAAGTTTCGATGCCTATGCAGGGAGAATGAGTCATGTGTATGGGTCTCAGCATTTGAGGTCACGTGTGAAGAATTACCTGAAACACGATATTGAGTTGGCTATAGCTGGGAATGCTTTTCTATATTGAAGATGTTATCTTTTTGGAGAGCATTTTCTGGTTAAAATTGACCACAAAAGTCTCATGTATATTTTTACTCAACATGAACAAAATTGAATACATCGAAGGTGGTTTTAGTTTCTTCGATCCTTTTAAATTGTGTTTTCCTACACACCTGGGAAGGGAAACATATTGGATGATGTGTTGAGCAGAAGGACTCATATACAGGCAGTTCATGAGTCTAGTAGTGAGGGCATACTTATTTGTTCTCTGATATGAAAATGGTAGATCCCAAAAGAAAGGGGAAAAATTTGCATATTCAACAAAAGTTACCTATTCTCTATTGGTTAAGGTGAAAATAACTTATCTATTTGATACCAAATTCCCATTCTTATGAGAGAGTGTGTTAGGATAGGACCTTACTCTTAGATGGACCATAGGCTAGGATGAGGTCTTGCGTTTTCATGGGTTCATATGGCTGTCATCAGACAAAATTAAAGAGTTGATGTTATATTTTCATTCCATAGTATGTGAAGTTCATCCTAGTGTCACCATGATATATCCAGATCTACACCATTAATATTGGTGTGCATGTATAAAGGGATATGTTTCTAGTTTTTTTATGAGATGTTCCACCTCTCAGAAGGTGAAGGTTATACATCTATGTCCAGTGGGTATTTTACAATCCTTGCCCATTCCCTGGATGAAGTGGAATGATGTCATGAGGGATTTAGTGATGGATTTAATGGGGTCGCCTCCAGAAAATGAAGTGGTTTTGGTTGTTTTTGATATCTTCCCATAGGTTTCACATGTCTTTTCTATCAAAGTAACATGCAGTGTTGCTGAGCTTGGAAGTTTGTCCATCCAAGAGATTGTACATTTGCAGGGGGTTCCACTCTCTATCGTTTCATAAAAGGATGCCCATTTTACAACTCATGTCTGGTAGGGACTACAGTGGGCTTTGGGTACATATGTTCCTCTTGAGCACAATATAAAATCCCCAGACATATGGCCAGTCTGTGCACACAATTCACATTTTGGGGGATGTTATTCAAGCTTGCATCATGGACATAGGGTGGTCTGAAGAGAGACACTTACCCCTAGTTATGTTTTCATAAAATAATTTTTCCATGATGAAATTTTAGATGGATGCTTACGAGTCATTATATGGTAGGCCATACTAATCACACCTATGTTTTTTGGAGTTAGAAAATGCATCTATATTAGGACCTTGCCTTTTCCAGGAGAGCTCTGAGCTGGTGGAGTTGTTTTAGAAGTGAATATCTAATGCACAGTCTCACCATAAATATTTTGATGATCGATGTAGAATAATTATGGAGTTTGAGGACGGAGATCAGGTTTTCTTATGTGTCACACCGATATTGGGTAACATGAGGATTATGAGAGATGGGAATATTTCACCATGATAGGTTGGGTCACTTGTGGTTTTGGTGAGAGTCAGGCCAGTTGCATATATGTTGTGTCTACCTCAGATGTACCATGATATACACAATTTCTTCCATGTTTCTCAATAACAACATTACTTATTGGACCCGTATTATGTTTTTCAACAAGAGGAGGTTGAGTTAGAGGTGGATCCATCCTTTTAGGAGCACCATATTTGTATTTTGGATTACATCATGAAGGTTCTACGTGGATGGTCTGTTACTTGTGTATGGGTACAATGTTTGCATGAGCGAGTATAGAACTAGACATGAGATAGGGAGGCCGACATATGATCACATGAAAACATGGGGATGAATTGGTTTATGTTGGGTATTTTTTAAGAACTCGGATCTTCATTTAAGGTGTGGATCTCTATTTTGGGTTTTTTTGCGGGAAAATAAGATTTGGAATTTTCTATGTACATGTCTTGTACTCTTGAGTACACTCTATGTACCTAGTTTCTGAGGGTATCCTTGTATAGGCCATGTAATTTTTGAGCGCATAGCCATGTAGGTGACCTAGAAGGCAGACTAACTTGGGAGATGGATGAGGCTATTACACGATGTGTACATTCAATAAACAGACATTGTACATTTTTTTTATTTGATAAATTGTTGCAGGGTCATGTATGATTTCCTGAAAACATTTATTCATCATGTGTCTCATACATGAGAGTGACGTATGGCTGAAGATCATTTAGATCCTCCCATTTCTCCTTTTGAGCTCTAGTTGGGATGATGGATGGTGCGTTGGATTCCCATTTGTGAGTTTTTGGTTACCCTAGATCCTCCCTTCTTGAATTATCCCCTCTCTCGAGTAATAATGGGGTGATATTTATTCAATTTTTGTATATCTACATCATTCTAGGATGAATCATCAGCTGATATTTAGGAATGTTCATCATACCACATCAAAGTAGGTGGTTTGGACCTTTGTTTGGTTGTATTTGGATTATATATACTAAATGTTCCAAATACCCATGTTTAGGATATTGGGTGTTTTGGATTTTAACCCTCATTAATACATTCTATGGTTTGTTTGATTGAGAAAGGGTTATTTATTAGGCTTCTGGCTCAATACCTAGATTATGTGTGCATTTTCCCATGTCTGAATGCTTATGAACGTTGGGTCTACGAAGAATGTTAGGATTGATTTTTTTTTTCATGCCCCCTATTTTTAGTATAGAGTTATTCATTATATTAAATTCTTTTGAATCACATTGTGAATGTTGAACGAGTGGAATTGACTGCGAGAGCTTCCAGATATTGGGTCTTTTATGTATAATTGTTGTTATGTTGACCTAGAGTTATTGACTATGAGAGTTATTGGGTGGTCATAGACAAAAGTTGTATAGACTGTGACTGCTACCTAGAGGGTATTTGTTAAATGATTTGTTTTTACCATAGGTAATTTACTAGGAGTTAATCTTTGGGTCTTTATAAATTATAATTGATATGCATACAAATGGGGATTGACCGCGGGAGCTGCATAGGTGGTTTTTTGTACTTGATTTGTGCTATGTGGGACCAAAAGGGTGAAACTATGTGGTATTTCTCAGAGGACATTATTGCTTATTGAATTGATTATATGTTGAACCAGAGGGGTTATACTGTGAGAAAATTCCCAGAGGGTATCTTGTGAAATTGAATTTTTTTGATGAGTCTTTCAAGACAAAGAACATGATTAGACTCAGAATTACTAGTTGGTTTAGATGGACTTTTCATACATTTTCTTTGTCACTATTGCAAAAGGGGATTGAAATCATAGGCTAGATGTCGAGGTTACATTTCTATATAGATTGAAGAATTATTAAATGTAAATTACTGTAATTTAAAACTATAGGATAGTTTCTTTTTATTACTTCCAGGTTTATTGCTTATTTTTTTCATATTGCATGCTATATATACTCAATGATGGTTCAGCACAAATATTTTTTTGGTTTCATCCTATTATTTCTCTCACACCATGTTCGGGTCAGGCTTTTGACCCAAAAAAATTATATGGTTGAAGTTATAGATAATTTCATGATCTTTTCTTCACCAGATACTAGATTTTTGTCAGAGCTGGATAGTGTGGGACTAAGCTGAGGCTTGAGATCCTATTAGAGTTTACAGCTTTCAGTACATTTGTTTCAATATTTTATTTCCATCATTATGAATTATTTAGATATTTTCACTGATACATGTGACATGTATCATTTAATTATATATTCTATATTTGTTTATACTATCGGTTTTCCACGATTTACATCTGTTGTATGGTATTTCCACTCCTTCTACTATTTACTATTTGTTTGCACTATTTTACTCTGCTAATGAGGGACTATTTTCCCAAATATCACTCCCAATGCCTCCATTGCTAGTCGAAAACCTCTAGAATTTTTGAAATGAGGTTGTTTCCATATGAATAACTAGGTACGTGGAAACATTAGGCGACAACCAGAATCGAGACATTATAAAATTAATTCCTCAAATTTAAAAAAATGATATTGAAATATAATTTCGTCATATTACTATCAATTTTGTTGATATCAATGAAATTTTATATCATGAAACAACATCGGTGAACCCAAACTGGTCACCCAAGCTAGAACATGACATCCTTGAGGAGGTATCCCAAGCCCCCTTGGGTGGTGAGAAGCACTTGGGCATCATAAATTAATTGTTTGACTTATTTCACAGAAGATAAATAAACAAATTCATTGGAAAATGAATTATGAACTGAAAAAAATAAATACATTCATATAGTGAAACTAAACATAAACTGAAAATAAAACTAAACTACACATAAAACCCTACATATCTTCCTTTGATTATATTGGTCATTCACTGATCCCAATGTCAAACATTTCCCAACGGTGATCAAAAACAAGTTGGAAGATGCACCTAAGACATACAATTAATTAGAATTATTGGCATTATTATTATAAATAAGTATAACTTTCCATTTAATCTTTTCCTTATAAATTTCCCTTAAGGAAATGATTTACTAACTCCATGATTAAAATATAAATTATTAACATAGGTTATTCACACATTTATTTTTAAAACAAGTCATGGTTCATTGACCTTCATAATTAAATGAGGATTTTCTTGAATGGTGATGTGAGAAATGTTGAGGGAGGGTGTGGTTAATATTTCGAAAAGTTTTTCATAAAAAATTTAACAAAACCGTACATTTAGTTTTCATATGGTATAAAAATTACTAAAGTGAAAAAATTATATAATTCCTTAGAGAGGGAAATTTAAATGTAGTAATGAAGTAACAAAACTCGTTGAGGAACCAAAATAATCTATGGAAGATAAAAAAATGAATAGAGGACATGGGAATACCTGGGATCTCATGGGATAATCTATACCATAATGAAACATGATCCATTATGCCAGCACACCTGATGCAATCATAAATCCCTAAGGATCATAAGTTCCCTGCCTATCCTAACTGTGGGGAAACTTCCCAAAAGTAGATCATTTTTGCACTAAGGGTCCTATAGCCCATTTGTAATACTAAACTATTGTGTCAATAGGTCATATGTAAGAAAATATCTCATCTAGGTTCTCATGATATGTCTAAAATGGGGGTGAGCCAAACAATTCCAAAAAAATCGATATTTATATATAATAAGTACAATCCACCACTTGAATCACACATACTAGAACCACCCCTAACTACATGATGGAATAGTCCCTTCACCATTGAACCATCAACACATGAGGTAAGTCCCATTCCAATTATTTTATGACCATTAATAATGAACAAGTTAAGAGAAACATAATGTGGATATTTTTTCAAATAAAACTCATTTAGAGTGTTACAACTGGGCCTCACATAACCTTTGAGTGACACCCTAAATCATTGTAGTCCAAACACACCACTTATAATTTCATAAAATGTTTAAAAGTCTTTTGAAAAACCAAACCGTCATTAAGAAACAAAAAACCTCTTAAAAAGTCCAACCAGGGATCGTGAAAAAACATTGGTGTGAAAAGCTCAAACATCATGTTTGGTACAAAACAAAATCATAATAAATTCAATTTATTTCATTAAAATTAATAATTCACTTAATATATATCAATAATTACAATCAACTAATCATTTGAACATTAATAAATAAATATTTATTAACAATAATGTTCAATTAATGGGAATCCTACGTCATAATCATGGGGCTTTGAAAATAGAAACCAAATTACCTTTAAAGAAGTATAAATAGTCAAGAAAACCCAATAATAATCTCAATAAGTCCAATAAATGAATAAAAATCAAAGGAAACATCAACCTAATACACTATTAAACAAGGAAAAGTGGATACATTGAAAAAAATTGATTAAATAAAAAATGGGATAATAAAGGATTAGGTTACCATTAAAGATTAGTCCAAAAACAAGAAGAATATAGTTGATTTCACCCTTTTAAGAGGAGTGGATATGTATAGAAGATAGAAAGATCCTCTATTGAGTTTTAGGATAAAAGATGAGATGAATGGGGTGTTTTGTGGGTTATAATAGATGATTGGAATTTGTAAAAAAACATATTCAATGAACCTATGCACTATATATTGATAGGATACATGGTTTTAAAAATCGGGCACCAATTATGAATATGTTACTGAACACGTAACGAACCTGCAAGGTTTGGACACATTCTTCAGGAAACAATGCATCATCCATGTCATTTTTATCAGTCATAAATCGATTATCCTAGCATATGTCTCTAAACTTTTTTGGACTAACCATGACTATGTAGTGTTCACTCATCCAAGAATAACCCAATACTGGCACCGTTACTCGTAGGATAAAATTGTTTGAATGTAACTATGATACCAAACCATTGAAAAAAATGAAAAAAATGTGACTCAGAATATGATGTTTGAAAGGGTTCCCCTTAAAAATTCACACATATATTGAATTAGAGGTTAAACAATCAAAAAACACAAAAAATATATCAAAAGTACCCAAGACATAATATAATAGATAAATAAAAAATTATATACTTAAATAAATGTATGAAATAAAAATTGTGATGTTATAATTCTCTCGGATGTATTCCTTTTTCTCCTAGAATGAATGAATATTTCCAATTGGGTGGATTGAAGGAAAATGTTACCCACTCTCACATAATTTCTCTCATTATATAGATGAAAACCCTTACCATCATTGAGATAAATCCACCATCCTGATCCTAGAAGAGCCATTGGTCCCAAACCATTCCTCAAAAAAAATCGTCATACACAAGAAACACACCATACCATTACTACCAAAACCATACAGCCTACTCCAAAAATAGATATTCCCTATAGGATAGGGAATCAATCCCAAACACTCATGAGGAAACTTCTGCACATTTTCTTAAGGGAACACATGGGAAAAAGAAAACATATATAACAAATGATTATATCTAGCCACATCTGGAGACCATGGAAGACTACAAACCGTATTAGTATTCATGCTAAATTCCTAACCAACACCACATGTCAGACACAAAACCAAAAAAACAGAACCACCACACCTAAACTAAAAAATTATAATGATATAAAAAAAATACACACAATAAGAAATGATTCATACTCCAAGATGATGAAATTCAGAATTTATAAAAAGGAATTTTCATGATAATACACATTAACCAATAAAAAAATAAAACCTTTTTTATCCCAAAAAAAGGTTACACCTTAATGTATAACAAACACAATGAAAAATAATTTACATAAAAAACCTTACAAAAACATTCAATAGCACAATGTTCATCTGGTTAAAATACATGATTCATAAATATTGTGGGTCTGACTCGATTATTCCTTCGAGAGACACCGATGTAAAACATCAAAAGATAGACTAAATTATTAAATGAATGATTTTTTTTATAGAACTAGAACAAAAATTCTTCTTGGAACATATCATATTGCATTGATGAGACACCATGTTCCTATTCCCTATATAACTGAGGGTAGATCAAATAGTATCTTAACTAAAACACCATCATAATCATATTCAGGACCCTTTAATATTTCATTACTATAATTACTTTCAACTCTTATAAGGACTTATGTAGTATTGTCTACATCAATCACCCCGACTAACATGACCTCAACCCAAATTTCTCACCACATCTACAATAGAGGTTATTCCGAATTCTAAATCCCTCAACTAACAGTCTGGATGAATCAAATTCTCAAAATATCAATCTTTTAAATAATCATCATCGACTATCTCTATGATATAAGAAATTGGATCCACAAAATGAAAAGAATGAATTCCAACACTAAACAATTGACTTGTCCAAATAATACTATCTTCATTTCCCTTACCACCTCCACAGAATCAAATAAGTGATATTGAATGAACAATGACTTAGAGAATTCCTATGATATATATTTTTGAAGATTGGTCTTAAAAAACAACATCCACCACCTTCCACATGGACAATCAAGAATAATGGTAGTGAATATGACCTTTTGATACCCATTAAAATAAATGATCCCTATGATCATTTCCATATTCTACATCCATTATTAAACTTCAAAAGGATTATTTTGAACATGAATGAGTGGAGGTTTCAACTTTTGAAAATCAAGGTGTAATTCCTTAGCTTAATCAAAAAGAGGGTCCTCTAATGGCGATTCACTTATATATATACCTCATATATCCATCAAATCATTGTGGGGGGAAAATATTAAAGAATTAGAAAAAAACATAAAAACAACTAACTCATCATCATAAACATGAAATAATTAATCATAATAAATAAAATGAAACCGACTGAATAATTTCCAAAAAATAAATTCCAAAATATTTCCAAAATCCAACTCAAAAAACAATTTCAAACTCCACACTCAAATATAATTCTTTCAAAAAAAATTCATTCAATTCAATCATGAAATCCAACCGCATTGGTAATAACTCTTTATTTTAGCACAATACTCAGACACTCCTTTGAAATGTCTCCCACATGATTTCAAATCTCATTGTTTAGAATGAAACATTTATTCAAAACCTTTTATATAAGAAATAATTTAAATTAGAAATCCATTTTTGATTAATATTTGTATGTAAGATTAAAAAATAATTTATTTTTTTTGATTCAAGAAATTCCAATCTTTGAAATCCATATTTTACATTATAGAAAAACATTTTTCAAATAAAATTAGATAACCATAAATAAATTCTTGATGGGAATCTATTGTCGGTCAATGAATCGTGGAAATGTTTGGAGGTCATATTACAATAACACCACTTCCATGGTGAGTTATTTAGGACAACTTCCATATGATGTATTTGGATTTCTAGGCCCTGCGAATTAAACTAAAAACATGTCTCCAATGCTTATTTGAGATCACAAGAATAGAAAACCCTGTAAAATTCCATAAAATTTATATAAAATTAATTCCAACAACCAAAGTCAATAAATACCATTGAAAATAATGATAACTAAAATAAAAATATAGAATATCCAATCCTAACATCCCATTATAACCCAAAAATTGAAAATGGATGTGTATGATAGAAATCCCTTTATAGATTCATCCTAAGTTGAAATATTACTACTCCAACTACAGTGACATAAAAAATCACATGGGGTGATCCGAAAGCTAGGTCCTCTAAAGAACCTTGTATTAGATACCATTTTTTGAATGATACAACATGAGATGACCTCAAACTTATACCCTCGTTCTAGATCCTAAAATCATCATTATGTGTTCTCAATCAGCCAAGGGTGTCAATATGAACTAGGGAATAACAGAATAATAGAGGGAATGATTTCATACAATATATATTAACAAATAAAGTTTAAAATAAATTAACTACAAAATATAAATAAAAATTACCAAATAAAGTAACTAAACACAAACTAAATATAAAAACATACCTATCCTATCCACCAAACAAAACTCCCATTGACCCCATTGATCACTCAAGTAACCTTAAATAAACATCACTCTATGATAATCAAAATAATGAATAAACATGTAGTAGAGGATGAAAATAATAATTAAGGAATAGGTATAAGAATAAAATCATAGTAGGGGTTCCTAATTAATCATTCCACTTTGATTACACCTTAGAGAACATATTCCCTAATTGATTTCTTGAAATAACATATTTAGAAATTGGCTTTTCATGTGTTTATTTTTTACAAATGTCTTTATTAATTTACCTCCATTATTAAAATATATTTTTTTATGAATGATGAGGTGGGAAATAGAGATGGAGGTTGTGGGTAATCTTCAATAACATTTTTTCACAATAAAATTTATGAAACCCAATACATTCAATTCTATAAATGGATTATAATTTTAAAAGGAAATAAATATACATAATTCCACATAATGGGCAGTAGAAAAAGAAATAAACAAGTAATAACCTGATGAGGAACCTAAATTATCGACTTCTAATAAACCATTTTAGTGATTAACTGGGAATAACTAGTAGATTAGTGGATAATTTATAACATACAATAACATGATGCATATTTTTAGTGATCTTGTTGCAATAAAATAACCCTAACACTTGGTCACACCCTAAATGGCCTAACTAAGGGAAAACATTCCTAGATAAGAGCATGTCCATAATAATGGAACCTTTTGTTTAGGTTAGTCCTAAACTACTATGAAAGGAGTTCTTGAATAACATAATACACATTATATGTTCCCATGATATGTCTAGAGTTGGGAAGATCCATAAAAATCCAAAATATTGATTTATATATATTATAATAACAATACACCACATGAGTGACGTTTATCATCACTACCCATGAACCCCCATGTAATATTCCCCTTGAATTTTAACCATCAATACAAGACAATAGATCCATATTTAGTCTTTACTCTACCATTTAACAATGAGATGGGTAAGAGACACATCACAGTGATAATTTTACAATTAAAATCGATTTAAATTGTACAACGAGGCCTCAAATTTCTTTTTTGATAAAAATAATTTCACAGAGTTATAAAAACAACACATATAATTTCATGAAATATTTAAAGCATGTTTGTAAAACTAAAATAACATTTTAAAAATAGAAACAACTTATAAAGGAGAACTAATTGTTTTTACAAACACTTTATGTGAAAAATTAAAACCAAATTCAAATGAAAAAATTAATGAAAAAATAATTTGATTTCATTATAAATAACAATTCTATATAATAATAAGTATTAATTAGTATCAAAATATGTTTTGAACATCACGAAATATAAATTTCATAAATTTAACATACACACACAAAGGGAATCTCATTGATCATTGCAAAAAACAACTAAAATCAGATTAAATGATGTATAAAGATTAAATAACACAGAATAATAAATATAAAACCCCAATACTCAAAAATATTTCATTGTTAAGATGATCCCTAGAACCAACGAATCATGCGGTGTTGGTAAACCCATGAAAAATACAATAATAGTGAAGAATGATATGAAATGAGTAGATTATCATAATAAATTAGCACCAAAAAATGAAGAATTATATTTATTTGCCCATTAAAATAATAGGCGAGGAGTGAAGAATAGGGAAAAAGCCTCTCTTGAGCCAAAAAATCCAAGAGGGGAAGAATGGGGTGGTTTAATGTTAAAGAAAGGTGGTAAATTGATAAAAAATAATTTTTCAATGGACATGGGCATTGTTCATGGTTAGGTTTCATGGTTTGGAAAATAGTTTTCCAATTATGCATCATTTACAAGACTCATAAAGAATGAGTAATTTTTTGATACAGTTGTTGGGAAATCAATTGAAAACCATGTTGTTTGTTTCTATAAAAATTTATGATTCATGCACATTCTTATTTCAATATTTCAACTAACTGTGATCAAGTTATGTACACTCCTTGATTGAAACCCCATGTCCTGCAAAAATACTCATAGGTTAAGAACAATATGAATCTAATCATATAATAACCATATAACCCTGACCATGAAATAATTAAATGATCTCAAAAGAGATGAAACATATGTAGGACTCATGGTTTCCCCATTACTGTGCACACAAATCTTGAAATAGTTGATAATATCATAAGACTCAAAAATTTTATTTGTAGCCCAAAAAATAATGATTAAAGACAATAAAAAATGACAAACAAAAATAAAATGGAAAAATAAAATATGATATTGGACTTGATAATACAAACAAGATTTATGTTTTTGAGGCCCTTTAATTTTGATTTATCAGTCACCTTATTTTGATTAATGACCACTGTTACTCATTATAAATATTTTTTCTCATACATTTCTATGAATTTACATTCCAACAATGTTCTCATACATAGAAAACTCAGTCATGTGGCCATTTTAATTCCCTTTCACTCTTATTAAGAGGAAATTTTATATAATATTTTTTATGATGTGATTTTTCAATAATGGTATTTCCAAATGTGAAACTCATGATTACTAAGATAATATTTAAATTATAATAAATAAATTTATTTAGTATTGGACAAATAGAATACTATGTTATTTTAAAATATGAAAATTATTTATGACAATGTACGTCACACAAAAAACCAGGATTAGATGAAAATATTACACCTTAGAAATTAAAATATTTAAATTATCAAATATATTCTATCTCTTCAACAAAATATGTTACACAAAACATTGTGTTTATCTTGTATTATATGCAACCCAGTGTTTAAACAAAATGTAAAATATTATGAAAATGTTATTTTATATTATATATTCTATAAAATTACATTCAAATTAGAAGGTGTGAATAGAAATAACTAAATGATGAAAAATAATTCTATATATTTATTAGATATAAAATAATAATCCCATAAAAGTATATTAAATAATTTATAATGTAGTACATTTTTTTAAAAAAATGGATTAATAGTGCAAGGGGCATAAAATTTAAAATTAAATTGTACAATATTTATATATTTGTAACATATATTTAATTTCTTATGAAAAAGAAAAAAAAATCTTAGGATGACAATTTGGTATTTTTATAAAACATTTTATTTTTTGATGAATAGTTAAAAATAATGAATTTTTTTTAAAAAAAATGATTTTTTAAATAATTTATAATGTAATTATATATTTAATTGTCTTAAAGTAAATGTTTCTCAATTTTACATCATTTAATCCATTTTTCTCATTATAAACATTTGCATCATAAAATATGATATGAAAACATTGTTATATTTTTTTCATTTTAACTTTTAAAACAAACATTTTCATCTAGCCAGGTAGAGATTTATTTTAAAATATTTTTTTTTTCAATTCTGTGAATAATATTTGAAAATATTGATTCCATGTTATAATCATGATAATTTTTAATGTATAATTCAATTATAATATTTTTTTACAAAATTTAATATTTAATGTAGTAAAAAATAATTACCACACATTTGGTAAATATTGATTTTCACGGGTGTTTAACATAAAGGATAAAGGTATTAATCTCATATAAAAATTTCCCAAAACAATTGGATGGACATATTGAGAGAATTATAGCTATATTTTTATATAATGTTCTATTTTTTGTGTTTTATACACAAATATAAAATAGCTCGATTATTTTCAAAAATACCATCTATGTCATCTCTCCTACTTATAATTGGCCACCCCTATCATCATTTCATTAAACCATCAAACCTATATGGATAATTCTATAGTGGAAAAATTAAATTTAAAAATTCTATAACCATATCCTATAAGAATTATTTTGTTCACAATTTCATCATTTGAAGGATTTATTGAAAATTTTCGGAGGGTACAAGGAGAAGATGTAATGTTATTTAATGACTGTATTTTTTTACATCTTTCTACAACTCATATTTTTCTTAAACAATTATTATCTAATATCCACTACATAATACATATAATGAGATTTTTTTACTAATTAGATGAATTAAAACCCCCTCCACTTCTATCATATGGTTTACAATATGATTGTTTGTGTTCATAGTGGACTACCACCTCACAAATTGATGTTGTATGTCTTTCCATTTTCATCAGTCAATGATTGGAATAATAATGAATATTAAATATATTTATAATATTTATAACACATTTACACATATGTATTCTCTATATCATATATATATATATATATTTATATCGTCTTTTATGTATGAGATACAATAATGTCGCTCATGTGTAAGGCATACAACCACCCAGTGATGCAACATGATTAATCATTCACTCAAGCCTCACATATAATGATATATGATATTTTTTCATGAATATTGGTCATAAAAATTACATTATTATAATATTAATGGAATATTTATTATTATAAAAATATAATATATATCATTTTTTGGCTTACCTTGTTAATCTTATAAAAATAATAAAATCCTTCATGTACATGTGTACTATTTCCTTCACTTTGTGAAATTAATCTATTCTAATCACCAAAATATATAGAATATATATATATATATATGATGATAACATTATATATAAGATACTATGGTCACTATATTTAGAAAAAAATTTACTTACTTATTTTCTAATAATATCATTGGAAAATGTAAATGTTACTCATGCGTACATATGTCCTCCTATCTCCATGATCGTAATGAACATCATTTTTCAATACCATCATTAAGGACTGGTTTTAAAAAATAATTGATAAAATTTTGTGAAATTTATTTTTTAAATATTTATTTAATTATATAAATATATTATATCTCTACGAAATCGGTCATTCATGACAAAACATTCTTGGGATTAATAGGAAATTTACACATAAAACAATGAAAATATTGAATGATTACTTACTAAAGATCATGGTGTTTATGTGCATGACAATCCATATACTTTTCTAGATTATACACATTGAATGAGTTAGTCCATATATAATGAATGTTTTTTGAGTGACATTGAATGTCAGATCACACATAGTCCCAAAAATGAAATCCCACTATACAGATCTATTATCCTGCATTAGTCACATGACATGTTGGATTAAAAAACAACCATCTGATATTTACCTCAATTAGAAAATATAAACATCTAAAAATATATAGTAAAAAATATGTAATCTTCCAAAATAAAAATCATATAGTTGAGAATTTTATAGAATGATATGTTATCTTAACAAATCATCACCATATCTACAACCCCCCCCCCCAAGTGAATATCAGTATGATTATCTTATATAGAACCTTACAAGGAGGAAACTACATCAGTAATAATTTTATGAAATTTAGTTTGAAGAAAAATGGTTTTATGCAACCCTCATGAAGATCAACACTCTTTCGATAACCATTCAATAGTTCAAAACTAAATATTTAGTTCACATTCTATCTTCAATCATTTTTTCTTCCCCAAATCATCTTTCTCAATGCCAATATAAAAAGAAAATTATGATTAAAAGTTAAAACACATATAAAAATGTATTTGAGGTCGAATCAAAATATTTTAACTAACCATAACTGAATATATGATGAAAAAGAGGAGAGGAACAATTAGTCATTTCATTTAATTGAGGTTATTTTGTATATTAGATTGGTAAAAATATCCCAGAAACTGAAGGCATATGGAAATCCAAATGAAAAAAATATCATCGTAACCATGGAAAAAATATAACAATACAAATGTTACAATAAAAAATAGATAATTTAGAGATTCATAGTAGATATCAGAATTATTTTATCATTCCATTATTTAATTCAATATATCAGGACCTAATGTGGGACCCCTGACAAATATGAAAGGGGAGTGGTTAATTAGGGGGACAAAATATTCTTTTAATATGATGGATCTTGTTCCAACATTGGTAAGAACTCATTAAACTTGTGTTATGGATTCGATCATCAATCAAACTGTCACATATCGGGAGAGAAAAGACAATAATTTTACTTAGTTCACCATTAAAGGATATTCAATGGAGAGTAAACTAACAGTGTGTCGGCCGTACCTAAATTTAATAATCTTAATTAGTTGAGGAATAATACAATTCAGAAATATTTACTCTATTTCAGGCACACATAATTTACCTGAATTTATGGATTGTCACGAACCAGCAAAGGTACCCTGGTAACCTGATAACCAAGCCAACACTAACATAGCCCGAAGGAAGTTCACGATCCCCACGGTTCGGCGACTAACACATGGAATCACACAATATGCACGTGGGAACGATTTTGCCACCAAAAATGCGGATGAAAAGAAACATGACAATGATCAAATCAAAAAGAAACTCTACTATGTGTAGTGTACCAGAAAACAAAGAGGCATAAAAATCCCAAATTACTACAACCCATGTACTAAAAATTATAAAACAGCTACAATGTCCCAAAGGACACAACTCACCAGGACCAAAGATCAACAACTCGGACCAACACTAAGAGATCCATTCCCTTTTCTCGAACTTGGTAGAAGAAAGTCTACAAACACCCAAAGAGAAAAAGTACGGTGTGAGCCTAAGCCTAGTAAGATACCACCAAAGATTCCGTAATAGATGAAAAAAATATTTTATCCATATAAATGCTTTCAATTATTAAATATACAAGTTTGGAAATTCGAAATCATATTTTAACAAAACATGATATACATTTTCAAATGATAGAAATAAATATTTTAGTGAAGGCTTTACAATGATTGAATATTTCTAAAATAAGGTATTAAATAAAATATTTATATAAAATGTTTTATATAATATCAGAAGTCATGTAAAGCAGTTCAAAATAATTGAAATACATTTATATCTCAAATATAAATAAACATGTGAGAAAAATGGTAATCTTCCAAAAGGTACGATAATATTAAAAAATTATAGGATTTCGTACTCTCTATGTGAACATAGAAAAATGTGAATACACACATCCCTATGACACATGGCAAAAGAGACTCATCACCAACCTATCAGGGATGTTACCCACAACAAGTATGTTTTAGAGAGTTGTCATAGAATAGAGTGTATCCAAATAACTTACTAACTACCTTTGGCTTGAATGTGCTCTTACATGATGGGAGAAGTATTTTTTGAATGCTTAAAAATACATGCAGTCCCATTATTCCATTTAAAATATTCCAATTTCATTCCAATTTGAACCAAAATAGATTTTATTCAAAAACATGCATTTTTTACGAGATAAAACCAATGGGTTTCTATCAAATGATTTTAAGACATTTTCACCATTTTTGAAATCCAATCAAAACTAATTCCACCATCTCACAATTTATTTCTACAATTAAATTCAAAAATTTATCTGAAATAATTTCCATCAAATCCACAGTTTAAATTAAACAATTTAAATCATCAAATTTCCTTAAACACTTCCATTTCAATGGAATTGGGGTATTTCAAAATTTTCATGCCAAAACCATTTCAAATACCTCGATTCACTGCAATCAAATTTTTATCAATTCAATCAAAAGAAAATTTTGGAAATTGAATTTAAATCATTAATTGAAATAAACCATGAAATACAAGGATAATAAATTTTGTAACACAGGATGGTACCGCCTACTTCAAATGTTTTGACCAAAACCACAAAAGTCGAGAACGCTCAAGAAAACCAGTTTACTTATTCAAGAACCCAACTTAAATCTCTTATTCTATCATGTTCAAGACCAAATCTCATAATATTTGGAATCCACAAACATAGATCTACCAATAACAGGCGTAGATCTTAAAACCCGAGAGAGGAGGAGAAGTATATATAAGTATTTCCATGAAACCAATCGAGAACGATAAAGAAAGATCACATTACTCATGAATCCGACTTCGATTCACCAAGAGAAGCCTTTGGATAACATCCAGAATGATGGGAGAACCGTCTCTGACCTTAGGAGAAGAAAAATCCCCAGTTAGGGCCACATAAGAGAAAAAATGAAGAACATAGAGGAAAAATGAGTGAGGTCTACTCTTATAAGATCTCATTTAAGTGGACGCATGGTTTTCCCCCATGGTTAGACAAACCGTGTGCTAGCCATGTGTTATCCACTACATCGGAAGACACTCCACATACATTTTTTCCACACAGTTAGACAAACTGTGTGCCACCCTTGCGAAAGCTACTACCTCCAAGACCAACTACACACAGTTTAGAAACACGGTTTATACACCCCGTGTACTACCCATGTGACTTACCCTTTGCCTCAAAACAACATTTAATGTTTTACCGACTCTCCATTTTTTCACTACTCCAAAACAGAGGTACTTATAATCTTAAAAAGTACCTTAAAATGTAACGTGATGTAACGACCTCCCAACCATAAGATATATCTGTCCCCAGAAAGCCTATGAAGAATCTTCCACATCAAAAAGATGAGTCAACTGATATCTCATTAGTGCCTCCCATTCCCACTTCTCATGAGAATCAGAACCATGATACCATAGTACATCTACTTGATGTATCGTTCCCCCACAATGTACCTTGGTCTCAGAATCAACAACCCTGTCTGGTCGTTCAGTCACAGATAAATCTACATTAATCTCAAGATCACTATAGCTCACAACATGAGATAGATCAGTGAGATACATTTGCAGGTGTGATACATGGAACACATTATATATCAACGTCAGCTGTGGTGGTATATCCAGACGGTATGCATATTTCCCTACATGAACAACATCCTCGAAAGGTCCCACAAAACAAGGAGAAAGCTTACCTTGCCTCTTAAGCCATAGATTTCCTAAACAGGGTGAATCATTCAAGAACAACTAGTCACTAACTGAGAACTATAATGGTCTATGACAACGATCAACATAAGACTTGTACCGACTCTATGCTGTCAACATTACCTGATGAATAAACTGGATCATAGATATCGTCTCTTGGACCAAATTCGGTCCCACCAAGGAACTTTCACCAATCATCGACCAACATAATGGTGATTTACAAGTACGGCCATACAATGCCTCTATAGGATCCATTTTGATCGCAGACTGATAACACTATAATAAGAAAACTCAACTATCCCCATATGATCATCCCAAAACACAACAATGTCGAGAACACATGCGTGGAGAATATCCTCAAGGATCTGAATAGCTCTCTCCATCTAGCCATCTGACTGTGGATGGTTGGTCGTTCTCAAATAGACCTGAGATCCCAGTGCCTCTTGAAGACCTATCAAAAATCTAGAAGTAAACTTAGGATCCCTATAACAGACTATACCATAAAGAACTCTGTGCAAAGGAACAATTTCATTCACATAGTTATTCCCCAACTCCTCAACATTGATTGTATCTCAAATAGGTATAATGTGAGCCGTCTTGGTCAGCATGTTGATCACAACCCATATCTCGTTCTTCTTCCTCTGGTTATGAGGTAACCCAACCACAAATTCCATAGATATTTCATCCAACTTCCATGTAAGGACTGGTAGTGGTTGATGAAAACCAAAAGGTTTCTTGTTCTCGGATTTCACATGCTGGCATGTATAGAAACATGATACAAACATAGTAAGGTCTCCTATCATACCAGGGCACCAAAACTGTCGCCGCATGTCATAGAACATTTTCATAATTATTCGGTGCACAGTTCACTAAGAGTTATAGAAATCCACCATCACATCCTTTCTTGCCGATAACGGCACAACGTAATGGTTTCGATAACATAGAACACCCTCTTTGGAGAATGACCACAGGGTGTTAGTGTCCGCACAATAAATAGAGTTCCTAATGCTATGTAATTCATCATTCAGTTGTTTTTATTGAATAATTAACTCGATAATAGCATATGTCAACTCGAAGCTGGCTGAAAGAACTTCATTCCCCTTTCAATGAACTCTAAAATCCCACTGAGTAAAAAGAGCCATCAAACTCCACTTTCTGTAGATTCTTTCACAGCCTGTGATGGAAGTTTCCTTCTTAACACATCTACAACTACATTCCATTTCCCCATGGAATATGCAATCTCAATGTCGGAAGATTGTTGGTACTCACCCCAACGCCTCTGGTGGAGATTCAAATCCTGTTGAGAGAATATGTAACTCAAGATCTTATGGTCTGAATACACAGTAAATCATACTCCACAAAGGTAATGTATCCAACATATTAGTGCGTGCATTACAGTTGAATGTTCAAGATAATGGGAAGGATATATCTTCTTATGAGGCTTAAGTTGATGAGATCTATAGGCAACAACATGATTACCTTCCATAAAGACACAACCCAATCCTGAACCTGATGCGTCAAAGAAGACCACGTAACCTATCCCAGCCTCAGGATGAGTTAACAATGGAGTAGTATTCAAAATACGCTTTAGCTCAAAAAAATAACTATAAAATTTATCATTCCATGAAAAATTCACTCCATTTCAAGTCAGAGAAGTCATTGGAGAAGATAAATTTGGGAAGTCTTTAATAAATCGGCGATAATATCCTTCTAATCCCAAGAAGCTCTGAATCTAGAAAACATTGCGTAGTTCTACCCAAGTCATAATAGCCTTCACATTCATAGAATCAACTGATATTCCTTACTATGACATGACATTTACCATTTCATTTACATACCGAATCTAGAAATCACACATTGAAAGCTAGGAATAATGTTGGTGGTTTCATAGAAGACTCAGAACCGTTCTCAGATGATTTACATGATCCTCCTCAGACATGGAGTAGAAAATATTTTCATCCTCAACGACTACCAAAAATGAATCTAGATACTAATGGAAAAACTTTCTAATTAAAGACATGAAAACAATATGAGCATTTTTTAGGAAAAAGGGAATAAAAAGGTTCTCATAATAGCCATAACTATAGAAAAAAGAAGTTTTATGAATGTCAGATTCTTTTATCTTCATCTTATGTTAACTAGATCGAAGATAAATATTTGACAAACATTGTTCCCCATTCAATTGATCAATAAAATAATCAATTATTGGTAATAAATATTTGTTCTTTATCGTAACTTAACCGAGCTTTCGATAATAAACACATAATAGTAGAGAACCATCAGCCTTCTTGGCAAAGAGAACTGGTGTAAACCAAGGTGATACACTCAGGCGTATAAAACCATTATCATGAAAATCGTCTAACTGAGAATTTAGTTATTTTAGTTCTTATAGATCCATTATGTAAGAGGGAATATAAACCGGTTGAGTACCGAAAATTTAGTCAATATAAAAATCAATCTCCCATACTGGTGGGAAACCAGATAAGTCAGAAGAAAACACATCGGGAAACATAGTGACGACTGGAGGATGATCACCACACATTTAATCTCTATCTAGATCAAACTCATGGACTGATAAAACTTTCCTTAACGTTGGATAAGAGGATCCAGCTCTGCTTGACTTTGGCTGCCATTATCCTTGAAAAACTAGAGGCACACCACTAGGTGTAGTATGGTAGACCCATCGAAGATAAAATCAATTTGGGATTTATTGGCAATGAGCCAATCCATCACGAGTATAAAATCAAAATATTACATGTCGAGATCCAAAAAACTCCAAACATGTTCAAGTATGAAAGAGAGAATACACAACCAGGACTACATAAACACTTCTCTCTCAATATACCACAGAATTTACTAATATCCATCACACATGAAAAAGCTCCATAGGTAGATTAGGCAGATTAACAATATGCGTTGAAATAAATGAGTGAGATTCAGCGGTATATTTTAGGGTGCTCACTAAAGATGAACCTTTCATAATGTAACCTATCATAGTTACAGGACCTGTATCGGCTACCTCTGGCAACTCTTCCACTATGTGAAGAAGCATCGTTCCAAATGCATGTGGTTAGAACCCTTTTGTACGTGAAGCATTTGATTACCCCATAGATTCTGGAGGTTCTTACGATCATGTTCTACAACATGGTGTAGAAGAGTGATGGTAGAATCTATGTTAGTGACCAAAACGTCTAAAAAAGCTACAGTTCATGGGTGCCTCAGTGAAAACCCTCTTAGAATGTAATGGCTTTCAACACAGATTTCAAGTCAATGAATCCCCTCCTAGTTCTACCGGATGTCTGGATAGACTCTATTATCGAGAAATACCTTGAGAAACGTCGTGCATCCATTTTCCATTAATGGAACCAACACATCCATTAAGAGTGAGAGGAAAGTCCATTAACCCTGAAATTATTTCCAGGTCCATCTCAACCATCATTTCCATATCCATCACATCAGCATAAGTGGGTAGCTTCAGTAAGAAAACATGAGATCGAGTATATGTTCGTAGTCCCAACTCGAATCCGTGAGCCTTCATCTTCTCATTAAATAAAATCTCACGAGCAACCTTTACCAACTCAAAAAATAAATTTTATTACTCATTAATTTTTTTTTGCCTACTCAAGCTTGAAAAACACCATACCCTTGGACTAAACCATTGATTCTAGATAGAACAGGACAGTGAAAAGAACTCTAAATTCATTCCACTCCAAACCCTCATTTATTTTAAAGGTAATATAAATAAAACATGTGATAAAGGAATTATAATTGATAGTATGATTATACAGTATAGAAAATGGATTCCAGTTTTCATAAATAAATGATTGATATGTATACTGTAAATTGGATAACATTAGTGATATGAGATCTATTAAATTATTTTTGACGAAAAAGTTTAGAATATCATCTATGTAGTTTAAAAAATAATTATAACTATGGATATGATCAATGATATGTTTTTTTATACTTGTAATGAGTATCCATGAACAATTTCATTTCTGTGTTAAGCTTATTCACATTATTACAAAAAATTATGAGAATATATGACAAATATTTTGACATAATTTTCATGTGACCATTATGATATATATATATTGATATTTTGAGGATTAATTTTGATTTTGTGAAATTTAGTGAACTATTTTAATAATATTTATTTTTTGATGGGCCATAAGGTTTAACTTTTACGGAATGGGTTTTTTTGGAACAATAGATGTTGTTTTAGAGATTAATGTATTACTTCAATATATGATGATATATCCATATTGGATAAATAATGATATACTTTTTAAAACTAGAGATAGAAAGAATTAAATATAATTCTTTTATGTGATTAATTAGTTATTCCTAAATGAAATATATTCTCTTCATTGAGTAATATATAAAGTCACAATTGATCAAGGCATGCCCATGTGTTGAAATTGGGAATATTAAATTAAAAACTATCACGTAATTACATTTTAATATACTGTAATTATATATTTAAAATAAATTACTATTTTTTTTGAAAATGATCATGAAATAAATTAATGTACTACTATCCTCATTTTTTTATAACTATGAACATTTTCACTACTTGATGGATTATGGTTTTTTTAGCCGTTGACCATCTACTGATCACCCACTTAATTTGGATCTATGATCTCAATAAAAATAATTAATTAATTATTATTTTTTTCAATTTTTATATCTTCAATGATCAGATATGTTATTCTATTTTTAATTCTATTATGCGTTCTTCCATATGTATTTCTCACATCCCATTCACTTCATCAAGATTTTTCTATTAACCATTTTGTGTTGTGGGATTGGATGAATGAATTTTAAAATATTAATCCCTTGATGACTAAGATGAATTTATAGGTAGAAATTTATTTTAAATGTTGTATAATTGAATTCTTTGATGTTTTATGAGTTATTTATTTACAATTTATTTATTATATTTAAAAAAATATTTCACCGGACATAGAGTTCCAGTTGAGTTACACACAACACTAAGTTTTAAAAAATGTCAAATTTTATTAAATTTTTTTACATGATATAAATAACATAATATTGTAATAATATGTAAGAATATGATTATATAAATTATGAGAATATATGGCTTACACATATCTATAAAATTATTTCATTGGAGATAACTTTGTTATAAATTAAAATAAAAGAAATATTTCGGTAGAAATATATTTTAGGAAAAATCACATTTTATTTTGTAAATTTATAAAAATCATTTTTTTTGAATTATTTTTTTAAATCATAATATTATAAATAAAATAAAATTTTTATCCGTAGAAAAAAGTGGTATATATAAGAGAAAAAAATAAATCAAGTTTTTTTTATAAAATCTATTTTTTCTAAAAATTAGTTATGTATCCTTTATACAATTATTTGAAAAAGTATTATTAAAAAATTTTGAACATTAATTTTAAAATTTAATTTTATTTCCTATATAATCATGTAATAATAATATTTTTGTGATTTGTTTAAAATTTCTTGAAAATATAAATTTCTTATTAATGGTGAAAAATAATGAATTTCAATTGAAAATCGTCTTCTCATATATATTATATAAAAATATTAAATTATCTATTAATTTTGTATTAAATTAAGAGTATTTTAATTAAATAAATATATATTTTAAATTAATTTACGTCATTGGAATCATTTAAATATTAAATTTTTAGATAAAAATAATGTAATATTTTGAGTTGTTTGTCTTTGAATACATGTTTTATCATCACATCTACAAGTTGAATATTAAATTATTACTTTCAAATAATTATTATTTATTCTGGAAAATGTGATTCTATATAAAGAATTGTAATTATTTATATTTTCTGATTACTCTAACTTATGTATTTTGAAAATGATTAAGAAAAATGATAAAAAAAATTTATCGTGTTTATATTAAAAATAAGTTTACTAGTAAAATGTAAATTGTTGAAGTGATCTTAAAAACATAATGAAATATATTTTATTTTTATATTATGAAATTATTATGTTTAATTCTATATAATACCTCATTTGGTGACTTTTTTTTATGATAAATGTACGGGTACACGTTTTTCGTTTCAATAATCATAAATGTACAAGCCACCTCACTTAGAAAACACCTCTCCTTATCCTCAATTATTAAAACAATTACACTCATTTTATTCTTCCCATACCTACCCAAATCACCTCTAAATTTCACTCCTATAATCATATAATCCTTTTTTGTGTATAAAATAGAACCTAGTAATTCTATTGGCGCAAACCTATAGAGAGTAACCTAAGAGGAGGTAATCATATTCAACGAGCATTTTTATATTATTTGTTATATAGATCATTTAATTCTTATTAAAACAATGATTTTATACTAACCAATGTTAATTTAATAAATTTAGATATTTTTATTTTAATTTAATTACTTAAAACCATCTCCAATTTCATTAAATGGGTTAAGAAGTCAACATTTATGGGAGTGATAGACTACCGCCTCATGAACTGATATCATTCACTTTTCCATTACAACCTCTCCCAATATAGTATACTTATGTATATATGTTATATATATTTTATTTACCACATAATTATACATATGGATTAATTATATCATATATTAGCTTTTAACATTATATTTTATAGGAGATACAATAACATCGTTCATTTGTATTATGGATTACCGCATCGTTAGGCTATATGATTAAATTTTCACTCACTCTTTTAATGGAATAAAATAGGGATATTGTTAATAAATATATATGACATATATGGAACAATTATTATATTATTGAAATATTTATCATTAAAAATATATAATATTTCATTTATCCTTTACTACTTAACTCACAAAAAGATGATAATGTCGTTTGTGTATAGGTGGAGTACCACCTTCATGAAATTACATGACTCACTCATTTAATCACAACACCCAATGGATTATATTTATATGTTTATTTAAAAGAAAAATAATTTATTTATGAAATTATTATCAACATGGAATAATAAAATATCCTTTACCTCAATTGCATAATTATCGTTGAAAATTGGAAATTTTACTCTTGTGCACGTATGGCGTACCATATCAATGATCAAAACATACATCTTTTAATAAAAATAACATTCTGATTGGTCTAAAATTTATAATTTATTCATACATATGATAATTGTTTCATTATTAATATTCTATATATTATTTAATCATGTTCAATGTAATAGGATCAGAAATTAAAAATCAAAACAGAAAAGAAAAGAAAAGAGGTTATTACCTGAAACATAATGTTAAACAATATTTAGTAGTAAATGGGTAATAAATGGTCATAAGTAAATAATATATTCTATAATATATATAATTATTATTTGTAATTTATATATATATATATATATAATAATATTATATATTTTATTGAAGATTATTAATGTGTTTGAATTAATTCAGGACCTATAATAAGAGTTTTAGTCTCCATTTTATTTTTGGATACATATTCAAATTACCGACTTGTTACCTTTTTTCGGTATATATACATCACAATTACAATTTGATATCAATTATATCCTTATTTTATTGATATTTAATGTTTAATTTTATCTTATTCATTATTGGGTCATACAATTGAAATATTACAAAAGCAGTAAAGGATTTTTCAACTCACATTTATATCCATCAAACACCTTCCATATTCACATCTTGGTTATCATATGTGGTATATATAATATCCATTATTTTATTTACAATTTAATATAATTAAAATTATTTTTATTTAAATAATCATTTATAGATCTCTCTTTTACATCGTTTATGGTTCAAAACATCCTATATGGTATGAGATTTTTTTCTTTATTTTCCTTCATTGAGGAAAATGTATTATTATGAACCTATATTTTTAAGGTATATATACATCCCATTTGATATTTAATATCATGAATTTTTTTATTACCTTGATAATGTATGTTTCAATAAATTTTATTATTTCACAGTGATTATGATTCAATGATACAAAAGTGGTAAAAGTATTATGATATAATGTAATGGTTTTCATGATTTTTTACGATTATGTTTTCATTGATAAATAATTATTATCCATATCTATTGAAAATAATTAAATATTTTTATTACTATTATGTCATAATAATACATGTTTCCCTTTTTTTTACTCTATTTATGTATTTAAGTGATCAAAATAATGTTTTTACAAAAAAAAATGATTTTATTTTTATATTCAGTTAAAAAACTTTTTAATCCAACAGAAATCTTTATAAAAACTAGTACCACTCCCCTGCATACACAGAGTGCTATAATTCATTCTTAATTCTCAAAAATGTATTAATAGTATGTGTAGTTGATAATTAAAATTATTTACCAATATATTAAATATATATATTTAGTGATAGATAATAATGAATCCAATGATAAATAATATTTATTGAAAAATATATATGAAAAGGAATCAAAAGAAAATAACATGATGTATTAAGATATAGAAAAAAATGATATATCCTTAATTATATATCATAAAGAAAGAATCGTTATTTTTTCCATGGAGAATTTATATAACATGATTTATCATCCATTTTTAATAAGAAATACTAAATGTTATCATTGAATCTTCTTATTTTTAATTGTGATTGTAACCTATTAAATATTACATTCAAACCAATTACACATAATAACATGTCTACAGAGAATGATTTCTTTAAAATGATGTGGCTGAAAACTATTACAATATGTACTTTATTTATATTATGTGACATACAATTCATAGAAACAAACTATAAGCGAGGTATATTATATTAATAGCCTGAAAAAAGTTCCTTGTGTCGTGGCTGCAATGATCCAGCATTTGTGGATATTGTTTGGCATCGTAGTGGTTTCCTTAACCACATCCAAATAGCTCATATAAAATAAATATTAAAATCTGGTCAGTGTAAACGAATTTATCAGCACAAATGAGAAAATTCTGGATTATATGTACTTTTAGAGATTTTATGTATACAATAATAAAAGTAGTTTCAAAACAGGAACTATAAATGTAAATGATAATTTCAACATAACAGATTCAATAAGGATTTCTCATTACCTTGAAATTATATCATCACATAAGTCAATTTTATCAGTTTTCATGTTTTTTTTCCTTTAAATGGGAACACACATATTTGACCTGGCTTGTTGTTTCTGTAGTGAATCTTGAATTTTTATCATTATGTTGGACCTCATCCTCGACATGAAACTCAATCAACGGTTTCTTCTACATCAAAAATTAACTTCAATCAATATGTTTCAAAAAATATTGACAAGTGTAATCACTAAAGTAGTTATATGATGTTTACCGTTTTGAAAGAAGAAGACCAAATGAAATCTTTTTTAATGACATTTTCAATATGAATGAAATGTAAAAATTATCAATAAATTGTAATCCAATTATGTAATGAAAATAAATAAAAATTATGATATAAATCATAATACCTAAGTGGAGTAGCCCAAATAATTGTTGTCTACGAAAACATTTGATTGATTTGAAAAATATCTACATTGATGTTTTCAATAGTTGTAGATTCGACTTGGCGGGCTTAATGCAAATTTTCTTCTTCTTCCACCACACTCACATTTTCAAATTCCACCATTTTATTTTCTTAAGGGTTCCATTCAAATTTCATATTATGTCAACTTTTAATGCAACTCCCAAATATGATTTTGCACCTTTTTTGAGTAAAAATTAATTATCTTTATCTAGATAAAAACTTATTTTCAAAATAACAAATGTTTAGGTTTGAAATCATGTTATGGCTCACAAGAAGTTCTTATTTTTTAAAAATTCATGGGAAATTATAATGATTGTTATGGATACATTTTCCAGCAAAATACATATCACAGGTAGGAAAAATGAATATTTTTTCACCTAATTGATACCAATCCCTAAAGTTATCCATGGTTTACCCGAACATAAAAAAGAATAAATTTCAGCAGTTGTGAATAATCTTTAAAAAAATTCAGGAGATCAATACTGCACAATAAATACAATTTCATGCAATATACCCATAACAGGTTGAACAAATGAAAATAGGGAACCATGTAAAAATTTAGTAATTTTTTCTCTATGGATTGTTATAGATTCATATTCCAGCAATATACCCATAACTGGCTGATAAAATGAAAAAAAATTCACCTAAATGGTGACAATAACTCAACTGATCCATTGGTTACTCAACTATAAAAATATACAGAATTTCAATGATTGAAAATAATACAAAACAACAAAATAAATTATTAGAAAAATATTACATAGTAGTGTCAAAATCCAAATAATAGTATGCAAACAACTGTGTTTATTATCTCTATGAACAAAAATAATAGTTAGCAGGAATATGATGTTTACCAAATGTAGTGTTTTTTTATAGATTTATATAGATAAATTTACATGAAATATACCTATAATAGAAAATACAATGGAAAAATTTCTTGCCTAATTAATTCCAATCCCCAAAGTGATCCATTTTTTACCAGGACAGAAAAAAAGAATGAATTTCAACAGTTTAGAATAATCAAAAATAGAAAAAAAAATTAAGAGATAAATACTACACAATACATTCAAAATCCCATAATAGTACACAAAAAACATTGGTTATTATCTCTATGAACATGAAAAATAGAAAAATAGATTATGATGTTTACCAATTAGAAATAAACAGAAGAAATGCAATCATTTTTAATGATATATTCAATGTAAATGCAACTATAAAATTTTAGTAAGGTCATTATCAATGTTTTAATGAAAATATAATAAAATAAAGATATAACCCTTAATACCTTAGTTGATGAGAAATTTACATTTTTTGAAACACTTTGTCTGTCAGAGTTGCAGCAGAATTATAATCATACAATGCTTTCATATTTCTGTAATACAACGATAAAACAAATATTGCAAAATTAGTGATTCTTTTTTTCATAAAATTAAATAGAAATGGTCATGAAAATCAAAACAATTCATATTATTTTGAAAACAATATGTGCTATATATTTGAAATTAATATAATTTGTATAGAATGAATGTGAACTATGGTGAATAGAACATATGTGAACATTTAAATAAAACATCTGGATAATTTTTGAACAGATGTGATGCAGATTCCTGCAATAAAAAATTATGTAGAAATAAACATTTTTGGGTAATCCACAAATTTTAATTTCATAGAAAATAGTAAAATCATGTAATTGATCACCATTAAGAGTAACCATAAATGATATAATTAAAACATTAATAATATACAATAATTTCTTTAATCCTCAAATCCTTGATAAGACCCAATGACTGTTAAAAAAGTCTTACACTATAATGCCCATAATTATATATATAATGTCACTATAGTAGGTTTCATTGCACTTATTTCTAATTATTTTTAATATAAAAATCTTGTGCATGATCAATTTCACACTACCTTAGATGTTTCTTATGATAAATATTCATCATATTAATGTAGGTTTTAACATTCATTGACATTCCAGAAATCAATAATTCGTAATATATATATTTTATGAATTCTATTTCATTTTCTGTAGCTAGAAAATTCAATAAAAAGTTTAAAGACCTAATTCATGGTTAAAAACCCACTTTTATATCCTGGAAAAACAGATTAGTTTCATAATTGATCAATAAAGTTTCTATGAGGACCATTATAGGCTCATTGATTACAACATTTTACCTCTTTTCAATTGGTTTGATCCAATAAAACAGGAAAGAGATATCAAAATTCAATATGAATGTATTGCGAAAAGAACATATATGAAAATCTATAGATATCATCTGAAAAAATTTCGAATAGATGAGATACAAATAATTTAAATAAATAATAACATTGGTGTAAGTATCCTGCAGTTTTTCAAAACATTTAATTTCTTTCAGAAAAATAAAATCATGGGATAGTTCACCACTGAGACACCAACCATAGATAACATCATTATTAAAAAAACAATAGGCAGGATGTCCTCTAAACCACCCCTCCATAGTAAAACCCAAAGAAAGCTCAGTATTTCTAAAATTATAAATCCCATATATATATATAATATGTCACTATAGTAGGTTTTATTACACTGATTTCAAATTATTTTAAATTATCATAACTTGGTGAAAGATCAATTTCACACTACCCTAATTACCTCTTTCGATAAATTTTCATCATATTGATATTGTTGTAAACATTCCAGGTCATTCTAGACATCTTTAATTAATTGAAAACATTTTTGACGAATTCTATTTAATTTTCGGTATCCAAACACTTCATTAAAACTTATAGGACCTGATTCTTGGGTAGAAAATCACTACCATAGACTAGAAAAACACAACAATTGCATCCTTGAACATTCATTTATCATTGTGGACATTAAAAGGATCACTGATTACAACTTTTTACCCCTCAATAATTTTTTAGTTCTAATATAATAGAAATGAGATTGCATAATTGAATAGAAATGAATTGAAATAGATATAGTGTGAAATCAAAAAATAAAACATCATAGGAAACATTCAAAAAATTATAGAAATTAAATAATATGTACATATAATTAAAAAACATTTCCATAAAATCTACATAATGGGGAAAAACTGTTCATGCCCTATGAGTTTGGACTCAGTTCATACTGAAACCTAATGTAGAAAACCTAAATAGATAGTTGACAGAAAATACGACATAAAAATATCAGTACATGAATATCTATTTTCTATCCCCACAATTATTTAAACCATATTTAAATTTTATAATGAATTTTTGATAATTAATATACCTTATTCAAATTATACATTATAAAATTGTATGGGAACTCATAGAAAACATGTTAACAAAAAAGATAAATTTTTTTGGTGAAGTGGTGGGGGTTGACTGCAATACTATAAAACATCTGTGTGATCTTATTATTTTCAATTTCTAAACTATTTATTCTAATATAAATCCAAGGGAGTATGAAACATTATTTATAACTAACATCATAGGATAACTGATTTAAATGAAATTACATAACAACTACATTCATGTGAATTAGAAAATGATAAAAAACACAATATTTTAAGTTATGCAAACCAGCAAAAAAAACAGAACTTCACCATGAACAGTGTAATGTGAAGAATAAAAACATCATACTACAAATGAATCTCTCTAAAACCATGAGAAATAGAAATATCAGTGTTGAATAACACCTTACCAGACTATCAATTTTATACATATATAATTTGAAAGAAAACACATAGACAACATGTTATAATATATGATAAAATTTTAGGTTGTAGTGAAGGGGTTGATTGCAATTATATAAAACATAGGTGAGATCATATTATATTCAGTTCCTAATTCTTCGATGCCTATAGATATGAGGAAGTATGAAACTATTATTCATAACTAATAACATAAGAAAACTAGAGTGTCTAGAATGAAATAAGGGCTAGTTTAATATTCATGAAATAATGTTAAAAAGCACAATCATTTAAGCTGTGAAAAACTACACACATAAGAACATCACCATGAGAAGTGTAATGCGAGTAACAAAACTTCGTACTGCCACTGAATCTCACCCATACAATGAGAAGAAAAAAACCATTGTAAAAGGAAAAATTCACAAACTATCCTTATTATACATAATAAAATTTAAGGTAAACACATAGACAACATGCTAACATATATGATATAATTGTCAGTTGTAGTAGAAGGGGTTGACTGCAATACAATAAAATAGAAGTTTGTTAATATTATATTCATTTTCTAAATCATGGACTCTAGTGTACATCCATGATAGTATTAATAAATTATTGATATCTAACATCATAGGAAAATTGGTGTGTCTGAAATGAAATAAAGATGAGTTAAATGTTTGTGAAACCATGATTAAAAAAACAATGTTTATACCATGCAACCTTGCACCAATAAGAACATAACTAAGAGCATTGTAATTTGAGTAACGAAAACAACATGATTCCACTGAATCTAGCCAATACCATGGGAATCCTAAAAACCATTTTCGAAGAACACCTTCACAATCAATCCAAGAATGACTTTTGAATAATAAAACTCAATTGAATGATGCGAGAACATTCTTATTATAAAATCTGGATTTGTATATTTATAGGTGAATAAATATTTTCAAAAAATTTCAAATATATACAGTAATTGGATAATGGGAAATAAATATCAAATAAACACAAATTGAATGCTTACTAGAGGGAAAACGAAAGAAAACTTTTCTAGAATGAGTTGATATTGTAGGGATTATCACTAATGAAGCTATCACACTTCCATCTTGGAACAAACTGAAGCATAAGTTTGAAACATTCATTGAAATTAGGTCTTCATATCAATTTCAGAGATGTAAATCTCTATGATTTCGGAATAAATTATTGGTTATAGTAATGGGGTTCATGAACACGATGTTATTTTTTTGTACATCGAGGAGGGTGGGATTGTGTAATTGTAGGTTCACCGTAGATACATGCGAAATATATTTCATGATGATGTTATTTAAAATGGAAGGATTGATTTCATTTTAAATAATGTAATGCATGAAGAGATCATATGAAGATAGGTACAGTGTGATGCGGGGGATCTAGAGGCAGAGAATCTACTTGAAGAGGATATAGAGGTAGAGATTGAGATGATAGTGAAGACGGAGAGGACAGATGTAAAGCTGGCATAGAAAGAGGTGGATGCTGAGGTAGAGTAGACAAATGTGGTGGTGGAGCCGGATGACCCAATGGTGGAGTAGATGTTGCTGGAGGAACCAGAGAAGGAGGAATATGATGTAACATGATGATGAGGTACAATGATTTCAGGAAGAGGATGATGATGAATTTATGAGATTTTAAGAACCCTACGATGTGAAGAGATGAATCTAGAATGTGACCTGGAGAAGGAAAAACACCGAAACTAGAGTGGAAACTGGGAGTATGAGGATTTCAGAAACAGAGATCTATCTTCTATGGGGTGATGGGGAGAGGGTGGATGATAAAAGCGAGGGTTCTAAGGTATCCCAGGTCAAGACACACGATAAGACCATCATCGTTTCCAATTCCATGAAAACTGGAATATTGAGTTTACCTGAGATAAAGAAAAATTTTAAAAAAAGTTTCTATTGGATTGAATATCAATAAAAATGATGTTATCATAATTTTTACAATAATACCTTTTTACCCTCTACAGTTATTACCTCCATCAAACTATAACACGTCATAAAAAAAATTAAAAGATTAAAAATACATATCAAAAACAGAAAAAAAATATCAATAAAAAAACCGTGAATAATAAAATTCAATTTAAAATGTTATATAAAATTTATAAATTACAAAAAAAATAATAACATATAAAAATTGTAGATATAAAAATATATAAAAATCCCTGATACCAAACATAAACATATCAAAACCAAAAATTAGATATAGAAAATATTGATATAAAATATTGTTTATAACATACCAATTTATTATAAATATACCAATTTTAAGAAAAATCATATTTTTTAAAGGTAAAAATGTCAAGGAATGTTCCAAGTTACAAAAAAAGAATATATTTAGAAAACTATAAATATATGAATAAATATAAAATTTTAATAAATACATTTCTTTTAAATGAAATTATATATAATATATGTAATATATTTTATTCAACATTGATACTTATAAAAATTATAAATCTATTAACGAGAAGTTCCCATGGAGGTTCTAGTAGAGGATCCATTGGATGTTCCAGTGGAGGTTCTAGTTCCAGTGGATCTTCTAGTGGAGGTTCCTGTGGAGGTTTCAGTGGAGGTTCCAGTGGAGAGTCTAGTGAAGGTTCCAGGTTTTAGTGAAACTTATAGTGGATGTTACAGTTGAGGTTCCGATGGAATTTCAATTGGAGGTCCTAATTGAGGTTCAAGTGTAGGTTCCAATGGTGGTTCTAGTAGAGGATCAAATTGAAGTATCAATGGATGTTCCACCATACAATAAAAGTATATATTTATAAAACTATAGAATATATTGATAACAATTTTCTTTTAATTCACATATTTATATTAAATAAAATAATATATAATATATTTAATATTTATTATTAAACATATATACTAATAATAATTTTAAATCTATTAATATGATGTTCTAGTGGATGTTCATGTTCTAGTGGAGGTTCAAATGGAGGTTCCGGTGGAGGTTCCAGATTATAGTGGAACATTTAGTGGATGTTCCAGTGGAGGTTCTAATGGAAGTTCCAGCGAAGGTTCATGAAGATGTTAATGTGGAGGTTCTATTGGAGGTTCCAGTGGAATTTTCAATTGAAGTTTCAATAGATGTTCCACAATACCAAAAACATATGTATTTAGAAAACAATAAAATATTTTAATAAAAACTGAATAATAATAAAAAAAATTTATATTAAATCCATGTCTATATAATATATGTAATATATTTTAATCTACATCTAATCAAATAGAAATTATAAAGATATTAAGATGAATTTAATGTGGGGTTTCGAGTGGAAATTTCATTGAAGGTTTCAATTGAGGTTTTAGTAGAGGTTCTAGTGGAATTTCTAATGGAGGTTCTAGTGGATGTTCTAGTAGAAGATCCAATGGATATTCTTGGAGGTGTTTTAGGTTCTAGTAGATATTCTAGTTAATTCTATATTGTAGGTTCCATTGGACATTTCAGTGGAGGTTCCATTCGAGGTTCCATTGGAGGCCCTAGTGGATATTCCAATAGAGGTTTCAGTGTAGGTTCTCGTGATGCAACCCGTGGACTTTCCATAAATATTGAATATATTAATAAAATTTAAATTTAAACAAATATATTTATATTAAATGCAATCATATAAAATATTTATTAAATTTAATCATAAATTTTACTAACATAATATAGTTTACAAATATAAAATTTATACAATAATAATTTTATTTTAAATAGAAAAGACTCAAAAAAAATATGCGTTAAGAAAATTCCATGAAATTAATGATACGAAATAAAATTTGTTAATTTTTGCATAAATAATTAAAAAAATATATTTTTATCAAACATTTATTTTAAATTATTTTTAATAGACAAAACAAAATTTTTTAACAAAATAAAACATCTTTCAATTAAACATATAGTTGGTTTTAAAATAAAATTAACACATTAATAATTAAAATGTTTTAAAAAATAGTAAGAACATAAATTTATAAATAATAAAATATTGATTTTAAATAAATAATCAAAAACTTGAAAACATATATTATAGTATGATTTTTTTAAAATCGTCATAATTGATTTTATATAAGACAAATAAAAATTCATATTAAAAATTTATTCAGTTGTTAAACATATCAAAATTTTTCTAATTTTTTAAAAAAATAATATAATATTATATATTGGATATGAGAGATTTCTTTGATTGGAGAGATGGACAATTTTCGGCCTTTTTTGTGCAAGAGCAATGTACCCCTCACTTCACTGGTTAACCGATTGAAACGCCTGTAAAAATGGTGAAAACATCATATAATGTTACTAGATTATAAATTATTTAATAGAAATTGAGATGATAGAACCCATCCTATGATAACCTAAGTAGGAGCAGAAGATAGATAACAGATATAGGATGAGATATCATGCATTATGGTGAAGTTGAGATACGGTGGAAATTCAAATAAGTGAAACTAGATGTTCAGAAATGATAGGAGGACACATGGAAAATAAAATTCTAGAATTATTATATATAGTATATGTTTTAATATTTTATTAAAATTCAATAAATAATTTATTAACAAAATATTAAACTAAGTTTTACATTTTTCATAATGTTTTGAAATTAAAAATCATTCCATTTTCTAAATATGTATCATTTTTATTTTATGAAATTTCTAAAATATAATTTTTATAACTTTTATTACATGAATATGACTTCATGAATTTTTTGATTTTATATTCATTCAATATTCTATTATAGGTATTTAAAGTTATTTACACAGAAAATTGTTTTCACAGAAAATAATTTTTGAAGAGTTTTTTTATAGAGAAAAGATATTTTCATTATGAAATGATTTAAGTTATTTTTAATGATTCCATTATAATAGTTCAATTTCATATTCAATGAAAATTATTTCCAAAATATGTTATGAATACATAGTTATAGAAATTTGTTTTCTATGAAAATTTATTTTCCTCAATAATTACACCATGTGATATTTCAAAATCAATTCCATATAAAATTAAATCATTTGATGTATCTTCTGACTTACTGAGGATATAATGGAAGGATTCTATTATTGTTCTTCCAATTAATACATTATGTTAATGATGAAATCATTTTATGAATCCCATTTCACTTCTATGGTTTATATAATGAAAAAAATACAAATGAATCCTTCCCTTTTCACTGGTAATGCTATGATGAAATGTTGAAAATATTATAAGAACTATCCCATTTCAATTGCTTATGATATATTGAGATGTTTATCAATATAATTTCATTTCTTGGGTAATGATATAATGAATGTGTTCTGATATTTTAGCACTCATAAATATTATTTTCATTATGTAATGGGTGGGACATTTATCTTCATCCAAAGTATTAGGTATTTATTTATATGTCACAATATTTCTGTGAATATAATAGTGACAAAATCTATATTAGTAAGATACATTGGTCTCTATTATGATCTAGGGAATGAACCATAATATGATGTTTTGGATAGTGAACACATTTCTCTATGACAGTCTTGTAAGTGATCATTTACAACTATGGATATGACTTTAAATGATTATGTATATACTACTACTCCATTTATTATGACAATGTTATGATATAATTTATTAGTTCATTTTATTTACCTATGATAGTTGTATTATTAACCTCAAATATTTAATTCTTGATTTTATGTTATGATCTCTTAAATTTAGGGTTGGGTTTTCAAATGAAAGGCTCATAATTTTATGTTCATGTTGTGCTTACCTGTCTCCCATGATTAAACATACATATCATATGAGATCACCCTTTATTATTAATCATTTCATGAATTTATGAAAACTGATTTTATGTATTTTTTTGTTTATAATTATTACTAAATGTAAGGGTATTCGTGAGATATACTGATGATCATTCACCAAAGTAGAAGATTTTGTGTCTAGTCTTAAAAGAAAAAAAACTATTATAGTCCTCTGGAATGTGTTTCAATAATGTATTGAATCATAATATATAAATTTGTAATATCAATATATGAAAATCATAAGTCCGTATATATTTAATAGAGGGGTGAATATCATTTCTACTTATAGTTAGATGCAATAATTTTAGAAATTCATATTGTATTTATTAAGTAATGTGATCCATTATTTTAGAGGGTCTTCCTGGTATTTTATTGAACATAGGGAATGATTTTTGAATGATAATGGTTGATTGTATTTAAATTAATTTTCAATGTAATCAAAAATAAGAAAAAAATGTTCTAAGATTTAATTGGATGTGATATTATGGAATTGTGTGTGGATCATATTTATGATTATAGAGGAGAGTTTTTGTATGCAATTTTTGATATGAAATGTGATATATGGTATTTTTCCTTCACATGCTATGTATTTTTGGGTGTTGAACCATATTCAGTATTATGACTGTGTAAATGAAACTGCATTGTCTCTTGTTTACATGCCTATTTATTATTAATATTCTTGTTTAAGTAGTGATTTTTAGGGGTGTCTTGGGTTCTTTTTAGTTATAGTTGAGTATGTTAAGGGAGACATCATGATGGATAATTTTTATTGATAAAATACAATGAAACACAAGTATAAAAATTATAATATATCGATTTTTGATATATAATTATAGATGAAAAAATATAATAATAAAAGAAATGTTATAAAAGAGAAGATGAAACACTCAAATCGAAATCAGTAATTTTCCTTGAAATTATCCTTGTAAATAAATGTTTCGTGGTAAATAAGAATGGATAATGGATATTTTTCATGGGATAAGATTATATGAAGAATTATTTTATAATTTTCTATATGTATAATGAATGGCAGGTGTGGTATAAAAATGTTTTATGTGGACTTATTTTATAAGTGATTTTTTTTTTATTTCCATGGGTTAGAATGGTATGTTAGTTGTAATAACGTATAGCCATAAAAATTAGGTAAGAAAAATAATTATGACATTACAACCCCACAATGTGTTTCTATAACATCTAAATTACAGATAAACTAATGAAAATTATAGTCACATGAGATTGATATTTAAAAAAACAATTTGTGTTAATTGAGTAATATTCATGGTAATTTATTTATTTGGGAAATATAGACAAACCCATAACAAAAATCAACATGATAAATCCATATATTTCATAAATTTAATATAATTCATTTTCAAATTGAAAATAATTAAATATTAAATTAAAATACCTACTATAACAAAAAACGACACATTAAAAAATGGTTATATTAAAAAAATGGCAATCAATGATTTTGTAAACATGTGATGTCAAATAAAAATAGTCATAATTATATTGAAAAATGTTTCAATAAATATATTATTATTTATTATGTTAATATAATATTAGGATTTTGATATTAAATAAGACAAAGGAATATTTTTTTTTCAAATTTAACCTAATACATTACTATTTCCAAATAATCTAAAATATTCCCACTCAAATTATTAAGGTATTAATAATTTAGAAAAATTAAATAAATTTCATATAATTGAATTTAAAAAATATTATAACGTTAATTGATAATAAACAATATATGGTTAAAATATTATTATTGATCAATTTGTTTCCTATTAAAAGTGTTTTAATACTATTTTTTAGAAACATTTAAATAAATGAAGTTAAATATTTTTATTATATATTGATATATAATAATACATAAAAGGATCTCTATATATTCAATTATAAAGTCATAATGTTAATTTTAGTAAATTTTAATAATGTTATAAAATTTAATGAGAAGTTATATATACTAAAATCTCTTATCATTATAGTCTACCCTTGTAAATAATTATACCCCTTGCGAGTTTAATTAATCTATACTAATGGAGATATATAATGGAATATGTTTATCCAAACTCAATAATATAATCCTTATTGAGATACAAATTTCAGTTTATTGGTTAAGACTAATAGGTTCGCTTATTTAAAAAATATACATGTTGATTATAAATCATTTAGGTTTTGTGATTATATAATTGTACATGAACATTTGAATAGTGGTTATATGATAAAACAATTATGGGTGGTTCTATGATAAAATAAGGATTGGTTGTCATATTATAATACTAAATGAATTTTGTATAGATGTTGTTAATATGACTAGTCCATTTGTATGAGTGGAATTTAAGGAAGTCAAACATAGGGCCATTCCATTTTTAAGAGTGTTGTGTTTAGAAGTTGATCGTATGGTTATTACATTTAATTATATTTATTTCCCATGTAACATACTTATATATTATGAGTTTTATTATGAGTAATCATAAAAATAATTGATTTTAAATAGTTAATATAATATTGTTTTTGACATGATGATCTCCTTTTCCCGGTGAAATTTTTTTTTAATTTTTTAGAAAAGTTTTCTGGGTTTTCACTAGACTAGTGATTTGGGTTATTTTTATCCCTTGTTGTGAATTTTTTGATCATCAAATGTTTTTAAAAAAAAATATAGAATGTCTAAAAATATTTAAATTAAAATAATATTTCATGATGAAATAAATGAAGATGTCTCTCAAAAAGAATTCAGGTTTTTCTAAGGGGTTATTTATTGGAAAAAATGGAAACATATTATAAGTGTCCCCATGAAATGTGTTAGTCTAATTATTATAATTTTTTTCGAATTATATAAAACTCTGAAATGAAACGACAATCCAATGTTAATTCTAGCTCAAAAACACTAGAATATTTAATGTTTATGTCCATGTATACATATTATCAAATGATGGTTTAGAAAACATTAGAGATTATGATGTTTTCTAAAGAGTTATGGTTATCCTCATGTGATTATAATGTTTTGTTTTATAATAAGTTTCATTTCGTATAAACCAGTTTTTGGATATAATCATTGAAATTTCAACTAATTAACAATATTTTTAAAGACATTCAATTTTTATTTAATTAAGGGTCGTTAATTTTTATAACAAAAAATTAATGGTTTGAGATAACATTTTAGTATCTTAATGCTTATTTTTATTTTGAGGTATTTTTCATATTTTAGGATTTATATTGTTTTAGAAAAATAAAACTCATTGGATTGGTGACAACCCATCATGTTCGGTAAGGCCACAAGTTTTGAACCCACAAAAAAAGGGTGACAAAGGTGCATCTCCAACCATTGGCCTACATGATGACTGGGTTATTATGAATTGTTCTTGTTAGTTAAATGATTTCATGGATGATGAATAATTATATCATGGTAATATATGTTATATCGAATATATTTACAAGGAATTAGGAACTAATTAGGTGATTAAATTATGAATTTAATTTTGGAAGAAGATCATAATTATGGGAACCGTATATGTTCATGGTAATTACAAAACAATGGTATTTTATTTTAGTAATATAATTTTAGTTATACTTTGAAAAAAAATTATTTTCATAACTTGGAAATATGTTGATTCTATATAATTGATGAAATTATTAACCTATTATGGAGAATATGTGATTTGGAATTTTTTTATACAATACATCATGATTAATTAATGTTATTTGGAGAGAAATGATAGAAATCATCCAAGAATATTATATGATTAAATAATTTTATATATTGGGTTTTAATATTAGTTATTTGTTTCAATTTTAAATATAGTTATTTTTTGAATGGTTTAGGCTGAACATTGGGTAACACTTTTGAATTTTGGATATTAATTTTCTTTTTCATCATAAAATAGTTTTTTTATATTTGGGTAATTGTGTTCTCTTAATCAAACCAATTGTGTTTTTTTAATATAAAAAAATATTATATTTGGATAGTTAATATTTTTTTATTACATTTTTCAATATAATTTTATTTAATTACATTATGCATAAAAATTCATCCTTTAAACTCATTGTTTTGACAAAATGGTTACTTTATAGAGGAAGTTGTCTAAAGGGTGAGACTATACATTTAATGTAAAAAATATTATTTATGTTATTAGTATAGGAATTTAATTAATTCCAAAACTCATTTAAGATGATCAAAAAAACAAAACATTCTCTGTTTACTTTTCTTACTAAGGAATCAATGACTATTCAAATAATTATATTTTTTTCACTAAGATTGATAAATTTCTCCTCAGTATTTTTTCTATCACTCTACATCAGAACAAGATGGTTAGTTTTGTATTATATTTCCATGTTTTCCAATATTGTAACCTAGTATGTGTTATTTCAAGTGACCATTGAACATCCCATTATTTCTATAAAAGTAGATGTTTTGTCGATCCATCTTCTGATGTGGGATTTGAATAACATTATTTTGATAATTAAGACTATATTTTTCTAAAACGTGGTAATATTTTTATAAAGAAATTTATTAGTGGGGGGGGGATGTCACATTCCTTGTTTTTAAAAAGGAACACTATACTCAATATCATGCATGATACGCCACATCGAGCTTATGAAATCAACTGGGAAATTTTTAAATGTTACCATTATAACCTATCGGTTAAAAACATTGGAATGAAAATTAGTAACTCAATTAATAAAACAATTCCTAAACATGTATATATATATTAAATTATTTGGTGAATAATAATTATAAAAAAAATGTAAAACCAATTTTCAAATAAAAGGAAATGTTTTTCAAAAAAACAATTTAAATATGCACAACAGTGTTTTATAAAATTTAAAATAACTATTTTTGGATTATATTAATTAAATATATATGTAATATATTATAAAAAAATTTCATCATTTATATTATGTGTTTTGTAGACATAATTTAAAAAAAGTCCAATTTTACAAATAGAAGAATTATTTTTCAAACAATGTTATTTTGCTACCTTTTGATGGAAAAAAATTATTTAACTATTTTTTGAAATTTTATATGTTTAATTTTACAAAATAAACATCTTCTCTGTAATTGTGGCTTTAATATTTTCTTTGGTTTCATTTTTTATATTTTTCAAATAAGATTAATTTTCAGTTAAATAGTAAATAAATAATGCATTTTAATTGAAAACAATTTTTTCATCAAATTTATTTGTAATGTTAAATAATATTTCTTAATGGTATTAAAGTATAATTTTTAATTTATTCAAATTTAGGAAAATTTAATTATTTTCACGATGAAATTGGATAATGATACTAGATGATTTTTTTGAACATTTTTACTTTAAAAGCACGTTTTTATATTCTGTTAGTGATTTTAATTTTCAATTAATTTATATGAATTTTCTATTTTATATTTTCAAAATTGGTTTCCAAATTTTCAATAATCAGAACTATTTTAAGTAAATATTTCCCTTTTATTATTGGATATTATGAATATTAAATTTTCTAAAAATTATTATAAACAATTTTAAAGGTAAATGAAGTAATTAAAGATAAAATTTATATTATAAAAATACAAATATACATCAAAACCTATCCTAAATTAATTGGAAGATTTTTTATACAAAGGGAATACTTGGGTAAAATCTAGGGCAACTTTGAGACACATTAACGACTTTAATAAATTTATAATATTATATTCTATAAAAATTAAATTTTGTTAAACATATGTTTTTAATATGTAATGTAGTTTTTAGTATTGGATAATTTAAGGGATATCAAAGATAATAAATTCTGTTTATAAATATAATATTATTAGCTAAAATATGAAATTTTATTTTTAATATTAGGGAAATAATATTTAAATTAAATATTGGCTCATTGATGATACTGTAATTGATTCATTAATGGAAGAGTCTAATAAATGATATATAAAATATTATAATAAATATATATTGTTATAATTTATATCAAAAATATAAATTGAACTAATTTTCCATTTTATTTATATCTCAAAATATGTGGAATGACAATATCATGATGTTATGTAATTTTTAAATAGTTAAGAAAATAATAATGTCAAAATTGACAATAATGGTGTTTTAAAGTATAAAATAATTCATTAAATTTTGTAAATTTATAAAACAATAACATACATCCATATATTTTTAATAAATCATAAAATTTCATAAATTTCATTTTAATGGGTCTTTGTCATGTCATGGTAATTATATTGACCCTTAAATTTTAAATTATTTAATAAAATGGTAAGAGATAAAATGGATAAAATAAATACATTAGAATTATAAAATATTCAAATCCAACATAATTTTTATTGGACTATTTTTACCCATATTCATACATTATTCTAAAAAATTTATTTTTGACCCATTTGGTATATAAAATTAATATTTGTTAATTTAATATTTTAAAGCAATCCAATAGTGCCCCTCTACTCTCCTATAAGAGGGCACAAATTATTTTCATTTATTGCAGAATATTTTGGTACAACCATTGTCTAATATAATATTTTCCTATAATCTCTCCTAACATTATTGAGGAATTATTTTTTGCATAACACCATACTTAGTGGTCCTATGGTGTTAATCAAAGGTGATTTTCCAAAGGTAAGTGATTGTTTTTAATAAATTATTTCTTTTTTTATTCTATAACATCCTTAAAGTATTCAGAAAAAATTATTATATGATATAAAATATCATAAATATAATTATTTTTTATTATTTAAATATAACCACTAAATTCCAAGTCAACTCCCATAAAATGGGAAACCAATTAATTTTTCACATGTAATTGTGAACTATCCCTTCCACGAACTAATATAATTAATTTTACAATACATCCTCTCATTAATTGTTTTAATTATGTTGTTATTGTTTAAATATTAACATTGATAAATATAAAAAATAATATATAAACTGTGCTTTTAACTTCCTTGAATATAAAAATGATAGTGGTGTTCATGCGTACGTTTGAACTATCACCTCTATGAAGAGACATGATACGTTTGTTTTTACAACATCATAGGTATTATATATATAAATATATTGAAATTATTAATATTATATATAAAACATTTTGATCATTATTTATTGATAAAATAATAATTACCTTTTCTCTATAATGATCAATGAAAAATGTTAATGTTACACGTTTTTATATACGACATATATCTATATGATTGTAATGTGGTTTATTTTTCATATAAATATGAAATTAATTGATTTAAAATTATAATTTATGTATAAAAAATAGTATAATGTCATTAATATTATTCTCGGGATGTGGTACTAATGTCAATTTTTGGTTATGAACATCCTACCGTGTAATTTTGGTCTCTTGTACCGAATATCGTCAAAACATTTAAACTAACTTGAGTAATTGAATAATTATTATAAAATGGTGATAAGTGATATAAAATTTATAATAAACATGAAAATAATTATTTGGAATGTAAATAATAATCTTGTCTTTATTATTGAGGATGTTAATGAATATAGTTGATGAATCAGACATGAGGTAATGGATTTCAACAAAATATTCTTTCATTGAGATATATTTTTATGTTATTTGGAACCTTATTTTATTAGGTATATAAAAACCTAGATATAATTTTAATTTTATTAAAATGATTTCAAAATGATTTTTTCAATATGAATTGTTTTACTGTAATTACAAATGATAAAAAGAATGTTCTTCTATAACGTATACATTGACAATTTCTACTCTTCCACTTTGACCATTATTTTATATTTGAATTCTTCTACAAACCATACAATTTCTATAACGAAAAAAATATCATTATAGATTTTTTTTGGAAATTATGATATTTTAAATGGTTTTTAAAATTATATGATTATTTGAACATAAAGAAATGATTTATTTTGATTAAAATGAAATTTTATGAGAGAAATGATGAAAATTTCAATCTTTTTTAGTTATGATTATTAAATGATATTTTGACATTTGATTAGTCTTTATGTGATAAAAAAATTATGGGTGGATCTATGATAAAAAATGTATGTATGTGTATGTTTTGACCTCCAATTAATTGGGTGTGGAATTTGGCTACATGTCTATTCAATTTATTCTAGTAACATGTATGGAAGTGGACTTTATGGTTATTCAATTTTAGTATAGCTATGTCCCATGTTATATACATATATATTATGTGTTTTCATTTGAAAATTCATGAAAATGATTGATTTAAAAAGTTAATATAATGATATTTTTTAAATGATTATTACTTTTTAAGGGATTAAATTATTGTTTTGTTATAAGGAAATGATTTATGGGTTTTCACTTGACTATTGGTTTTATTTCTTTATGTACATTGATGACCATTTTCTTCTATTATCATGTATAAAATTTTTTCCATAGGTCGTTAGATTGCAAAGGGAAAATAATATATCATAATTAAATAATTGATGATGTGTCTAAAAAATAAGTCATTTTGAAGGGTTTTTTTGTGGGGAAAAATAGACATTTATTATATGTTCCCAAAGGTAATGTATGGTTAAACATTTCTTGAGATTGTTCCTATAATTTAAATCATTAAAATAAAAATATCTTATAATTTAAATTGTAGTTCAAAAACACAATAATATGTAACCTAAAAGGATGGGACCTTAAAAAAATACTCCTTAGATTACTAAAGGTCTTATTATTTTCTATAAACATAAACATTAATATATTCAATTTATTTATCTTATTTTAAATGAAATTACTAACAAAAATATTTATGGAAATACCCAAAAGAATCATTTAAGAAGATCATATAAATATGTAAAATTAATACTATAAATTATTTCTCTATGAAAGGATCATATTAAACAATGATTCAATTCATACAAATAGATGTATAAAATATAAGTGAATTATAGACCACATCATATAAACATTCTAGCTTTAATTGATGTTGTACATTCTGATTTAACAATTATATTTTCATAAAAATTATTTAAATTTTCTATTTTAGAATAATTTATAATGTTTCATTAATAAAATGTGAATTAACCTATGAATACCATATAGTAATATCTAGTTAACATCGATGTTAAGGACCCCTCACTATTCTTAAGAATGATCACCGAGATATACCCAACCAAATATCATTGATGTAGTACCCAAATATTCATACGTTCCAATTAAACACCCCCATTATAAAATACATATCAAGATGAAATTTATAGGAAATAAAAACCAATCTTTAATTGAACAAAAAATTTATAGGTTCTCCTATATTTATACTTATGATTATAGTATTTCATATTGTTCTATTATCAAAATACCAAATCAAAATGAGATATTAAACACTTCCTATCTAATGGATTATCTATACCATTAAATATCATATCATACCAAACTCATCAACACTTAATTTCACTCAAAAATCTTAAATAATCAATAACCAGTATCAACCCAACCTATAAATATAACTAAAAATTTCTCTAATTCTTTTTATGGTGGCTATTTAATTTCCCTCTTAGGTATCATGATAAAAAAAATCAAATTCAACACTATAATTGAAACATGCATATGAATCTAAAAACATTTTCACACAAACAATCCAAGTACCTATTAATTATAATTTTTGAAAATTTTGAGAAATTACTAAATAAGAAATGTAATGTCCTATCATAAAATTTGAAATTTTATCCACTATATAAGAACCTAATAATTATATAATCGGTCCTAAATATTTTATTTAAATTATAAAAACAATATTATATTATATTATTATAATAATTAATTGTTTTTATCATAATATTGGGAATTTTAAACATAATAAATGGTTGATAACGAAATATATTTATGGGTAAAAATAATAAAAAAATAACATTTTGGATGTGTGGATTAACATCATATAATAAATAGTATGATAATATAAATGAAATAATTAAGCAAATAATTAATTTCATATTTATATTGATTAAGAAATTATCATAACATATGATTATAGACTCATGGGAATGTGGGGAAAAACTGAATGTTACATCATAACATTGAGTCAAGGTTATCTACATCGTTAGTATATCATGGTCAGCTTGGATCACATCCTTCAGACTATGGTTTGCAGACATATTTTCCCATACAATATGAAATCTCATGAGATGAAAACATTGCACAACTCTTAATTGTGATATATTATTTTTGGACCCCCTTCACCTAATGAAAATTTTACATATTACACCACATGGTTAAAATAAATATTTCTGAAAAACCCAATAAAATAAAATGATATTTAAATAAATTTCATTTAGTTCCCTAATGAGAATCCATCATTTCATCAATACAAATTATATGAAAATAACTGGAAAAATAAATGTGTATTCAATGAATTTATACATCTTTCTGGGTAAATACATCTAATAAATATAATAATCCATATGGTAATTAAACAATATTTGAAATCAATATAATCATTATAAATAATAATTGTGCCAATAAATATATATAAATATATATGGAATCTTGGTAAGAACCCTTCAATAATGTTATAGAAAATATGGATTTCATTTCTCAAAATAAATGAAAAAAACAAGACTTAAAATTTGATGCTGTGGAATGAAAAACTCATATATGGATCATACCATAGATTTAATATATAATTTCATAGGTTATAAATATCAAGAAAGTGGATGGTATCATTTGACAATACCCATATACAATCATATGAAATATATGATTAACACAACTAGAATTTTGTTTTTTGAAATTTTAATTATAAATAATATTGTACATTTCTCTCTAAAATAAATAAAAAAGGAAAATTTGACTAAACAATGAGAATAAAAATTTTCTGTAATAAAAAACATTAATGAATATATAAGATGTATATTTGAAAATGAATAAGTTAGATGAAAGATATGTTCAAACATAAACAAGTAAAGGTGATTCCATATTTCATAAATGACCTATACCTAAAAAATAAAATTATATAATTTTAAAAAAGTACCTAAAATCATGGGAGTTAAAATCCAATTTTAAATATAAATATAAATATATATACCATTTTTTAAAATTATTAACACCTTTCATTGCTAGATAATATATAAAAAAATATAATAAAAGTCCAATAAAAATATTATTTTAAAAACCCAAACCATAATATGAGTGATAAATTGTTACATTGACTTGATGATATAATAATTATAAATTAAAATTAAACATTATATAAAATAATTTTTGACATATATATTCAATAAAAATATATATCGAAATGTATCACTATTATTCATGTCAATATCATTATTTTATTCGAGGAAGTATTTTGTAAAAGGGGATGATACTAATGAATGTAATATATATCAATAGATAAAATAAATATATACCATGTAAAATTATAATATTAAGTAAAAATTACTTTTATGATCAAAATCCAAAAGAGATTTCATGATTCAGTAGTAATACGACTTTAGTCCAAAAATAATTACGAATTTAGTAACATATTATTCAAAATCCTTGATAAATATTGAGAATGAAAATGAACGTAAAATTATATTAATAAAATAAAATATTGGATAAAATAATAATTTTATAGAATATACATCATCTAAAATTTAATTGGTGCATAAATAAATTTGTGTCAACAATGCAAGATTGAAATAGAAATATCTTACCATATTTTCCCACTTAGTAGATCACACTTTATTATCCCATAAAATAGACATAAATATATTAATAATATTTTTAATAAAATTATTCAAATATATCCCCATTTTATATAGTTAATTTTAAAAAAATACAATGAATAAAATGGTTTATTATGTCTTGTATTTATCATTTTGTGGTAAAACCATTAATTATCATGACACTGATTTGTAATGTCACTATTGATACATGAATATTTATTGAAATTAAATGATTACAGTTTTACCTACATTTAGTTAATATAAAATCTATAATAATTTATAATTTACCACATTCATCCAATGATAATTTTAATTACTACTCTTGAACATGATGAAAATGAAAAACTTTTTTCTGTGGTTTTTTTAAAACATAGATGGTTTATAATTATAATGATTTGGATTTCATATTTCATCACCCATACCATTTTAATTTTTAGATAAATTATATTTAAATTTAACTAATTATATAAAACATTACTTAATAATTATCTATATCAACAATATAACATCTCTCAGATATGTGGTAAATTGACCAAAAAAATGTGTGACATACTCATTGAATGAGAACGAATGTGATATTTTTAAAATAGACTGAGATCCTGCCCAGAAAAGGAAGATCACTTTATTGATATAAAACAAAACAATTACAATAGTATAAAATTAGATTCTTTACATTGATCCTTCCTCAGAACGGAAAATAGATCACTCAAAACTTGATCATCCCAATGAAAATCAGAGACATTCACACACTTGTTTGCAAGAACATCAGCCACCACATTTTCTTCTCTATAAACATGTGTAACAATGTTCTGCTTTGAGTAGAGAAGATCCAAGCATCTTGTCTATTTATTGGTCAGAATCCAAGAGAGATAGAGAGCACTTGTCCTAATAGCCATCACCACTTGAGTGGAGTCACAATCAACCCACATCTTTACCCAGCCCCTTCTACCAGCCTACTCAACCGCTTCAGTTACACCCTGCATCTCTGCTTCAAGAGCAGTGTTGAACCCACAAGAACCATAAAGACAACCAACAACACACCCAGTATAATCCCGAAAAACATCCCCAAAACCAGAGTTACCCGGATTACCTCTCGAGGCTCCATTAGTGTTGATCTTAGTCCAACCTTGGAAGTGAGGTTTCCAAAGAACTTCAATCGTGCCATGAGGAGAAGAAAAGTTTCCCTAGACTCCCAGTCTCTTCAGAATAGAAATATCATGGCATGAATTTTCATAGAAACTGCTTATCAGAAGAATTGCCTCACGAGCAGCAGTGAGAAGCCTAGAAATGGCAGCGCTATTTCTGAATTTCTACTTCTCATGGATTGACTTGATTCTGGAAAGCCATAAAATAATAAGTAATTCTTCTGCAGTAGTTAAAAATAGTTACCTGAGTTGCAGATAGATATTGATCGAAGTCAATTTTTTATGAAGTCCATAATTGAACTTCCCCACGGCAGTGAAACATAAAATATAATGGAAGTTGCCTGCCACATTGCTATGGAAATCACACAGCTGAGAAAGAGGTGGTCTAATTCCTCTCTCTGTTGGTGACATAAAGGACATATGGAACAGAGAGATATACCACACCTTTGAAGAAATCCATTAAGGGGAAGCTTCTTATGTGCTAATTTCCAAGAAAAATTTGCGCACAAGGGTTTTAGAAAGCCATTATATAGATTACCCATCCAATGGGAACTCGAGTCATTACCAACACTAATTTTGTAGAATTCCTTTGAGGAAAGGATTCCATTTGGGGCCGACTACCAAGACCAGAAATCCCCCTGGAGAAGAAGAAATACTGCCCAATAATTGAAGTAATGTGGTTCAGGATACCTTCCATGAAACTCAATTTCTCCCTGATTGACATGTCCAAATTCAGATTGGATTTATTCACAATTACCAAATCATCATTTTGTCTTCTAGTCCAGTTGCATTTCCATAAAATAAGAGAGGAGTCCTTTGAAACAATCCACCAGGAGTCAACATCAATTATGGAAAAAATGTTCCTAAAAGTAGGCCATACCAATGAATTGAGATAGTTGGTCTGACCATATTTTAACATGTTAATGAATCTGGCCCTAGGGAAGGATAAGGCCTCTGATTGATTGTTGATAAGCTTTTAGATAATACCATATTGAAGAGAGTCATTGAAGCATGTCATGTTTTTTATGCTCAGACCCCCATCCTCAAAAGTCTTGCAGATTGAGCTCCAAATAATTGTATCAAGCCTTTTTTCAGAGATGCTTCCACTCCAAATTAAGTTTCTGATGGAGGTTTTTATGTTCATAATAAAATCAAGGGGCCATGTGTAGACCATTAAATAGTAGAAAAATTTTAAAATGATGACAGACATCACATGAAACACTCTTCCGGCCATAGAGAGATAATTCCCGTTCCAGGATGAGAGTTTCTTGTGGATCAGGACAAAAATGCAAGAGAAATAGCTTTCTTTTTTTCTTCCCCAAAACATTTGAACCCCAAAATAAATTAATGGAAGAGCTCCTTCACGAATGTCCATCTCTCTGATAACATCATTCTTTATGGTAGAGGAGATGTTTCTTCCAAAGTAAACAAAGGACTTGCTCAAACTAATTTCTTTACCTGAAACTATCTCATACTGAAAAGGGGCTCCCTTGATATTCCTAATATTTTCCTTATCGCCTTGAGTGAAGAGAATTATGTCATCAGCATAAAGAAGATGAGATGGAGAAACCAACCCTCTTCCAACATTTATGGTCTCCAGCTTCCCATTTCCAACCATGAGAGATAAGAATCTACTGAGATAATCCTCTACAATGGAAAAAAGGATTGCTGATAGAGGGTCACCCTACCTAACACCCCTTGAGAAATCAAAGTAACCTTCCGGAGCTCCATTAATAAGGATGGAAATGTGAGTTGAGAAGGATATAGACTTGACCAATTCGATAATGACATCATCAATCCCATACATATCTAGAATCTTGCATAATAACCTAAATCCATTTTGTTATAGGCCTTCCTGATGTCCCACTTGAGAGAAATGTTTCCACCTCTGATAGGACTTTTGAGAAGGTTTACACACTCTGAGGTAGTAATAATACAATCCTGGATCGATCTCCCTTTGATGAAGCCAAACTTTTTTCCATAAACAATCTTTCATGCAATGCATGAAAGCCTGCTAGCATGGATTTTGCAGATAATCTTGTAAACGGTGTTTACCAAAGCAACATGCCTGAATAAGTGAATTTCATTCACATTCACCACTATCGGAATGAGGGAATGAAACTGAGCATTCAGACACTGAGGGAGTAACCCTCCTTTGAAAAAATTAGTGACAAGCCTGCAAACATCATCATAGATAATATCCCAAATGTGTTGAAAGAAGAAGTTACCAAAACCATCCGGGCCCAGAGAGCTCTTAGGTTTGAGACTAAAAATAGCCTCCTTTCTTTTTGCTCATGAGGAATAGTAGTGAGAATTAAGTTATCCTCATGATTCACAAGTCATGGAATCACACTACCCAATGGGGTAATGGTTGTATTCGATCCGTTGAAGATATTCTTTTAGTAAAGGATAATTTTCTCCATTAGGTCTTTTCTATTATCAATGAGGGTATCCTCATTTTTTATCAGATAAAGAGGTTTAGAAATATTTCAAATTTTCTAGAGGGTATTGAAGAATTTCGAGTTCCTATCTCCATCCTTTAACTATTTGATCTTGAAGGAGTCTCTTTAAAAAATGTACCTTAGATTGAGATGTTTGTTAAGATTATTGGTTATCTCAGCTTCATCCAAGAACCTATTGGAAAAATCAATGTAAGTGTTAATCTCCTGAACAAACTAAAAAGATTCAGCAAGGGAGGATATATCAGAATCAAGGGTACTGAAGATATCCTTACTCCAAAGTTGCGGATTTCTCATTAGGACTTTTAGCATGGTGATACAAGCAAAGGCATCGTCCCTGCATTTAATAGTATTCCAGCTGCTCTGCACAATGACCCTACATTCCAGATGAGTCATCCGGGCTTTGTTAATCCTAAAGGGATATGGGTGCTTAGGTTCCTTTTCAGCAAGATCCACAAGTATTTGATGATGATCAGAGTTGATTCTAGCAAGGGTCGAACATTAGATAGATCCCCATGTATCCAAATAAGGTTTATTGATGAAGGCCCTGTCAATTTTCCTTAAAACAAAGGTGTTGATATGAATTTTATACCAGGTGTATCTGAATCCAAATAAATTGATATCAACCCGTTCATTTTGGTCTCTACCGGCACAATATTATCTTGAAGAAATGGAGTTGTTAAGAGCACCCATTTTCTCATCAGGGTTTAAAATTTCATAAAAGTCTCCCAGAATGATCCAAGAGCTCGAGATGCTAGAGTTCAAGGATCCCAATTGAATTCAAAGGTTCCTGTGATCCTGGTACCTGTTATTGGCATAAATTAAAGGAAAATCAAAGTCATTACCAAGGTGTTTGAAGGAATAGGTGACCTACTGGTCACTAGAGATAGCCATGGATTTTCTGGCCAGAGAAGAGTGAGCCAGAACCCATAGCCTTTTGACATCTATTGAGCACCTATTGGATTCAATTAAAGTAAATCCCAACTTCTTAAAGTTATCAAGATTGGGATGGAAAAAATTTTTAGGCTTAGAGAGGCCTATAAGAGAAAGTTTATGCCTTTGGATGATCATATGGATGGATCTGATGGTTTCCTTATTAGCATGTACCTCACAATTCCAAAACAGAATTTTCATTTGGAATTGGTTTCGGGGATGAAGCCCCTTATATTTTTTCCCGTTGAGTGTTTTGGAGGTCTACCAGCCATTTTCTTGGGATCTATGGTGCCATCAAGCAGGTCAGAGGCATCCATCTTACTATTCATAATGCTTTCATCCTTGGTTTCATTCCCCATTTCAGGACTAGTTTCCGTATTCTCCATAGAAGTTGGTACATTATTGGTGTTGGCATTTCTATTTTGTTCCTCTGCATCCATAGGAATGTCCTTTGTATCAGCAGAGCCTATATTATTTAGGTTTTCATATCCATGATTTTGCTGTCCAGTATGCCCAGTATTCTGCCCATTCATATTTTCCCCAGGACTGATTTGACAAGCTTCCACAACAGCCATAGCAGTGTCTTTCATCTTAGAGGGGTCCATTTGAGCCTCAGTATCATTAAATCCCTCCCTTGAGAAGCATACCAGATTCAAAATATCACTATATAGTTCAAGGAAGATGGATTCCTCCTCCAATTATTCCTAACAGAGTAAAACCAGGTTGTAAATATCCTTTGAGATTTCTGAGTCCAGGTCTTGAAGTATATTAGAGTTATTCATAGGAAGAGAGTTCATCAATGATTCCTTAGCCACTTGAGATTCCTCTTCCACCACATTGTCGGCCCAAGTTTGTTTCATACTGGAATGAGGCATATGATTTTCTAGGACAGAGGTTTGACTTTGTTTTGGAATGGCAGGGAGAAGTACTGTCTGAGTTTTCTAGGAACCTTGCAAAGGATCAACCTTCCCAAAGCCATCATTCATCTCAACATGGATATTTTTATGCTTCTTTCTTTTGATGTCCGCATTACATTCTAGTTCTTTAGGAGATGTTACCTTCTTCTATAGGATTCTGCAGTTCCACACCGAGTGCCCCACCATCTTGCATACCTCACAGGAAGGAGGTACATTTTCATACTCCACTCTCACTTCCAATCTCTTACCTTTAGCAGTGAAGGCTATACTGTTAGACCGTTTCAGTTCCCGGTTTACATCTATCAGCATGTGAGCAAAAAAACCAATCTCTCCATCCATAGTCCATTGATCCATTCATATAGGAGTGCCAATACAAGATGTGATGTCATTCAAGATCCATGGGTGCCAAAACACCCAATTTAGACCACGCAACCTTATACAAATATGGGAATTGGATTGCATGAGATTGAAGGGGATGATGTTTACATCCCATTCGTGTAGTCTTAGAAGTCCACGCTTCACCTGCAAGATTCCAATGCTCCTTGCCGAGTTCAGGGCATCACCAGATTGCATGATGATATGATAGAAACCCCTCCCTATAGGGATTAATCTCCATTCCCTAAGCAATGTGAGATTATGTTATTTAGTACAGTATATGGCCATGGTCTATCACCCTTCGAGTAGATCACTTGACCTAATATAGAGAACTTACCAAGGTCAATCCTCTGTTGGAGTGACTCTAGATATGCTTCGACAGAGAAGCCTCCATTTTCCAATCTCGTTATGTTGGATAGTTTATGCGAATCATCCTTGGATGGCTCTCTATATCCTGAGAGGGCTTCGGCGAATGATAAACCATTCTTCTTCCAGCCCGAGTATTCTTGATGGTCCTGAATTTTGTTCGAGTTCCCCTAGTATCCTCGATCCTGCTCCACTTCTAGATTCAAATCGGGCTTTTGAGAACTGACCTTGTGATGGAGAGAATCTGAGAATTTTTGATTCACGAGCACTGGATCCGTGTGCTTATGAGAATCAAAGTGACCATGAGTTAGGAATTACGCCATCAATTTCAAGGGTGAAGGGGAAGAAAACTCCTAATTGCCATTACAAAGAACGAACCCATTTCTCAATGAAGTTGGTAGTCCACACATATACACAATGAACGAACCCATTTCTCAATGAATGGATAGAGTAATGATAAATGAAAATTTATTACTTATGAATTATAAAAATGAGACAAAAATCAATTTAGAATAGTAATTAATATTTTAAATCTATCGAATATCGATGGTAAATATAAATGAGATAGGTCGTTCATTGACGTGGTAGTCTGCACTCACTCAAGATTAATTATTTTATCTTTAATGAATATTCATGATGAAAGTAAATGTATGGGATGATAATTATAGAAATTTATATTTTTACTCAAAATTATAATAATTAATAAAAACCATCATTTATAACATATATAACAGATGGTGATGAAATACAAACCACATCAGGTCATGGAAGAGGAAATATGCACAATGCACGAATGATGCTTATGGTTTTCTTAGTTGATGTTTGGTTATGGATAATTGTGTTAAAATTAATATAATGAAACCCAATTATATTAATGATAATTAATACCATATATTGACATATTTAGTATTAATAAATATAAAAATAAATAAAAATAAAATTACAAATAATAAATACCACACATATAATGAATATAGATTTTCTTTAAAAATCATCCTTAAAATTATGGGAATATTATAATTAGAGGTGGAAAAATTCTATGTATCCTCAAGTTATATTATATGATGAAAAATTGAAAATATTTTTAACATGATATTTTATTTTATTTGTTATTTATTGAAGTAGTAGATTTGGTCTCCATTTATAAGTTATTAAAATGATATTTTTGATGGAAAACAATAATAATGGGTAAGAATGGAATGTAATGCATATAAAGTTATTTAGAAGAGTAAAAGTGGTTAGTAAATGTAAAAATTAATTCAAAACCACATTATGGGTCTCCAATAAGTATAATGGTCATGTAAACATCAATAAAATTGAGCAACTTTAGATTATTCATTTAAAGTCTTGTTTTTCTTAATTAAAATTTAGTCAAGGTATATAATTAATCAATAAAAATTTATGAGTTCCCTTACCACCCAATATTTATGTGGTGAATTAAAATTTATCCTCCATATTATCTTAATAAATTTATAAATAATATAAAACTTACATTAAAATTAAAATATTAAATATATTAAAAAACAAGTTTCAATAAAAAATACATATTATGTTTAAAAAAGTTAATTTTGGATTAGTGGACATGTTATATTAAAAATAATATAAAATTGAATAGAAATATATTATTATTAATATTTATGTAATTATAATTTTACAAAAATATCATAAATATTTATCAAATTATCTAAAACCTATATTTTCACTATTCACTAAAAAATTAACAATTAAAAAAAATAGCTAAAAGTCGTACTACTCTTATATTATTATTATGATAAAAATAATATATAATAATATATTATTATATTTCTAATATTTATTTACATATATTTTTATTTAAAATACAAAATATATGGATAAATAAATTTTACTTAACAAAGGTGTTTTTAATAATAATCATTTCAAAACTATTTTATATAGAGAATCTATTAGATTGAATTTATATAAAGTTAATTATAAATTGATATACAATTACCATTTAATGGTGAAAAACCTTATTTAATAATATATTATAATTTTGGTTTATGTGATGGTGATTCCTGTTATCAAATTTAATGGAAAGATATATATATTGAAATCTTAGTTTTTTACATTCTCTCCCCATAAGTAAATTGATCCCTGAGATATTTTTTTATCCCCTAATAATAAAGTTATCACAATTTAAAAATAAATATTTTCTCTATATATAATAAATAATTATATTCTAATCTCAATATATGTTTAATGATTATTATATTTACCTATTCATTATATATAAACTCAGATTCTCAATCATTAATAAAAAATATAACACTTTTGATAGGTATAAATAGGAGTATTTTCCAAACACATGCCATTGATAAATTATAGTTCATGAACCTAATTTCACAAATATAATAAAAAATTGTTAGTGATAGTATCCAATAGAATCACATTAAAATATCATATTAATAAGACAACTCAATCAAAAGATGAATTCTTTTATTATGACATCATCTCAACCAATTATTCAACTCATACAAGGAAATATATGAACATATAATTAAGTTATTATATTCCATACCAATTGATTTTTTTATGTTCAATCCATGTTATTAATGCTCATCACCTAATTTGTCTCTTCATTAAATCTAGTTATTAAATTCCAAACATTAAAATCATTCATAATGGTTTGTAAAGAGAATCTAATTTAACCCTATAAAATCCTACTGGAGTTTATCACAAGTTGTGTTGTAAGATCACATTCGATTTGAATTATATGGATTTACGAGATATACCATAACAAATATATTTATGATTATTTCCCCTAGATTAATTTTTACAAAAACAGTGTCCACTCTTCAGTATCAAGACTGGGATATAGTTACTATAATACACATGCAATCCCTACATTAAAAAAATTCCTATATTTTCGCTTATATATAAACATATACATAGGGTTTTCACTATTTTTATGTTATCATAATACCCAAACAACATAATATGTTGTAAAGTAATAACATAATGGTAATCGATATCTTTAAAACTATAACAATTATTATTTTATTGACAATAGATTTCATTCGTAAATATTAAATCCTACACAACAAATATCATCCTAAACTCTAATGTTATCTAAAGGAGTCTATAATACAAATAGTATTTCCTCTATATCATTGTTCCCAAATATAATTACAAAAACACAAAACATACAACCCTATCATTCATAGACAAATATTATTACAATAATGTTTTTAAATTTAAATTATAAAGACATGTTAGTTTTAGCTATTAAGTAATTATGAAAAATCTCTAACTAATAAATATTAAGGATTCATGATAAATAGACATTGTTCCCACTATAGATAAATCTAATAAATCCATTTTGATTCCTCAACATCACCAAAAAATTATCCCAAAAAATTTTAGTCTCTTCATACTTAATACTTTATTTCATTACTTGGGTAAATGGAAACATAATAAATCAGTGAACTCAAATACATATTAAGGGTAAACATAATAATAATACAAAACATGAGGTATATGTGTAATATAAATATATCATAATTAGGGATGATCATAATCATGTAAGCATCAAAATAAATAGATCATATAATATATACATTGATTAAAATTGATCATAACATATGCTCATAAAATCATAAGAATCCAGAGGCAATACATACATGACATTTTATACATATGAATGGGATACCTTCCATGTAAACAATATATATCTGGTTATTATAAACTCCTATGAGCAATTGTTTTCTATGATAACATATCTTGAACCATCATATATTATGTTATGAAAAAATTACACAATTAATTGGGCGTAAATAAACTTTCAGGAACACCCATCTTTTAATGAATATTATATATAGTCATGCAACATTTTTTAAATAAGAATATATTTAAATATAATGTATATTAAATGGGTTTTCTATTTTGTTCAAGAGGTTCCATAAGGAATAATTCATTATTTCATCCATAAAATTAAAATTATAAATCAATAAAACTAAAAAGGTATCCAATTACATTACGAATAATTGTAGGCAAAGGTCAACAAATATGATTATAAATAATGTATTTACATCATAGATGAAATCAATATATGATTTAGACAAAATAAATTCTTAAATCCATTGACTTATTATGAATCAAGGTGAAAAAACATCAATCAACTAATAGATTATAAGGAAGTACTAGATGAAAATAATTATATTTATATCATTCCCATACATGTGGATAATTAGGAAATAAAAAAGTAGTGATGGATCATACTGTATATTTAAAATACAATTTAATAATCAATCGATATATATGTGGTAGATCATATAATCTGAAGAATACTTGTGATCAAACAGACAACATCGAAAATGCACACTAAAATAAGAATTAAAAAATTACATTGAAAATAATAATTTTAAAAATCAATTGGGATCATTTAAAAAATTATATTTATTTAAAACATGAGAATATTAAGTTACTTTTTTCTAAATTTTAATCTAAAAAGGAGGTCTCTATTAAAATGAAGATGGAGGTAGAAATATATGTTTATATGGTTACATAGAAATGATATTTATTATAATACGAATGTTGAAAATATTTTAAAATATAAAAAAATGATTATAAGTAAATAAATAAATAATATATAGTTTATAATTCAATTATTAATAAAATTTTGAAACAATTCATTTTAAATAACATTTAATCATTAATTTAGCATTAATTGTTCATGAAAACAAATCATACATATTACATTTAAATTCCATTATTTTTGTTCAAATCCCCCATAGAAAATTGAAGGATAAACCCTTTGACTGAATGCTTTAAAAGATAAGAATTAAGCCTACTTGAAACAATGTAAAAAAATATTTTGTTTGGTAAAACCTTGACATGGACGATAAAAATACATTATAATTTATTGAAATTATTATTATCAACACCATGATTATAATTATTGAATAATTTCATAAAAGGGGATGATATTTATTAATTGAACTCAAATCCCTGGGTAAAAAACTAAATATACAATTTGAAAATAGTAGTGTTGGAATAAAATGCTCTTAATATCAAAATCTATAGATTTAATGACTCGTGACAAAAACTACTTGGGTGAAGAAAAAATTTAGGGTTAATTTTTTTTAAAATAATTTGAAGGATAATGATCATAATGATGAAGCTAAAATACCATGAATAGAATATATATCAGGATAAAATAGAATTTTTTTTAAATTATATTACATTTGAAATTAAATTGGTGAATAATGTAAAATCTTTCTCAATAAAAGGAGTTTGAAGAAAAAATCCATTACGTTATTTCCCTAATAAGTTTATTATAATATAAATTACTATAAAAAACAATAAATATCAAAATAATTTATTTAATAACCTTATTGCCCTCTTAAAAGAAATTATATTATTCAATTTTGTGATGAATATAATGGTTCATTATAGATTATTTTTATCATCTGTTATTAACACTTTTAATTTCTATACACAATTATTTAAAGTTGATATAAATCCATGTCATTGATACCAAGTTCATCAACACTAGGTTAACGTTGTTTCTATAATATATATCCAATGATTATTGGTCTTGTTCCACATTAATCACATAATTGAATAAATTACTACTAATGAAGATAAAGCTGGAGTAAAACATGTTTCAGTATTTCTAAAAGAACATAGATGACATATTGTTACCATATTTAGATTTAAATATAATAAAATAAAAGTATTTAAAAATATTTAATACCATATTATTAAATTTTCATAATATTTAGTAACTTATATATAATCGTTCACAATATAATCATTATAACAACTATCATGTATACAGTAAACCTATACAAAAATATAATGTCCTAATGATCAAAAGAGTATGAGTGTTATATTACATTGTGTTACAAAAACATTATAGAAAATTGGAAATTTAAAATAAATCATATATCCCTATTAAACATATTATTTGAAATAATAATTATTTTTTATGATGAAAAATGAAATTTTCTCTATCATGGAGGTGGGGGACTACATGTATGAATCATTAACAAACCCATTTCTCAATGAATGGACATAGTGATGGTATAATAAAATTTATTAGTTAATAATTATAATAAAGTAATAAAAATAATTTCTATCAACAAGTAATAGTTCCATGTCCTTTTGTGTTTATTGGTTATGATAAATGAGATAGGTCACTCATGATGGTTGTAGTACAAACAAACCCTTCAATAATGATAACAATACATAATGAATAGTCGGATGAAGGTAAATGTAATAGGTGATAATTACATAATTTTTCATGACACATAAAGAAATAATTTTTCATTGAAACCATTATTTATACCATTTATTATTTGATTTTATGAAAAATGAACCCCACCATGTCGTGGAAGTGGTAGTTTTCATAACACAAGGATGGTAATTAAATTTTTGTTAGGGGATGTATGAAGATGTATAGTTATAGTTATATTAATTTAATGAATCATAATTATATAAAATTCATAGAAAAATGATATTATTATTTTTGGGATAATAATTATATGATTTTAAAAAAAGATAATAATAAAATTGAAATAGTCCCTTTGAGAATTTTGTTTAATTGAATGTTGTAATTGAAATGAAAGGATTATGAAAATTAATGGAGGAAAAATGATTATATAAATTAGATTTAAGGATTTTAAAAACAAATGGGAATATTTTTTCAATTTAATTAGAAGAGATTTTTTTATAGAAGGGGTGGATGTTGCATTTTATTTTAAGTTAATAAAAGGATATTTTACATGGAAATGATCAGTAAGTAAATGTAACATATGGAAGGGAATGAAAGCTTCAAGATCTTGGTGAGGTACAGTTGGTAAGACATTTAGTTATGACTTTATAACCTATTTATTCCATAAAAATTATAATATCCATATAAAGATAAGATCATTTGATCTACGTTATATTATTCATTTAAACACTATTACTCTAAATTTATTGTTAATCATTGAAATAATGTTAAAACTAAAACTTTAAGTTGAACCATTACACCAAATTTTGATGTGATAAATATAAATTCAGTCATTATTCAATCAAATTAAATTTGTTATTAAAGGGGAAATTAATTTTAAATTAGAACATATATAATTTAAATAATATACTTTTATATAAAATCCATCTTATGATATAAAACATAGTCATTGGTTTTTAAAAATTAAAAATTAATTATAATTATATATTATTATATTGGAAAATTGTTTCATGAGTATTTATTTCATTGTTATGTTATCAATGTATTTTAATTTTTGATAATATTATACAAAGCTGGTATTGATCATTATTCAATTTAAAATAAAATATTTCAACAAAATCAAAAATATTTCAAAAAATATTATATCGGTATTACATAATATGAAATAAAGTTAATATTATCTAATTATATTTCCAAAAATATTATTTTAATCTTTTAGATTAAAATAAAAAATATATGTATTAAAAATAATTACTAACTATGTGCTTTTAATCATCATTGTTTTTAATACAATTTTATAAAACAATTCTTATTAAAATATTTTCAATAAAATAGATCATATTTTTATATATAATAATATTTTAAATGTGTTGAACTTATCTTTTTTCATGAACTATAATTTTTTTACTACTTTTGATGAAATTCATTGATTTTTATGGGAGGATATATATGATGAAATATTTTGTCATTACATCATAGGGTGCATAGTTTTCACACAAATGGTACAGACCATGCCCCCAAACTATGCGACATAAAATAATAGATACACTATTTAATGAACCATATATTATATCCCGAGGGACCCTTTTATCCTCTAGAAAAAAATTCTATAAATGTCACATGGTTAAAACATGGCTAGTTAAACGATACAACATGATCGTTCATGGTGGGTGGGAATGGATATTTCAGGATTCGTGACTTTTCAGACCATGTGGAAAAAAGTGAATCATTTATGATTGCTAGAAAAGTACCCGCCCCAATATTTAAGGGGTATAACCATTTGTTCTCTCCCACTCCTTGACCCTAAGCCATTCCTTGCCTCCTCCCATATCTTCCTTCCCCACACATATAGTTCCTTCAATTCGGAGAATTTAAGGAAAATTATCTTAGTGATTTAATATATGCATAATCCTTTACTTATCACCCCATGTTTCCTTCCTCTTATATTTATAATTATAAAATCTCTTATAATGGTATTTGATTTTGATTACACTAGAGAATAGTGGAATCATCTAAGTGATGTGGTAATCACTCTACCTATGAAAAGGGTAACACGAGATATTGTTGACATGTTACAGTTTATTATTTCATCTCAGTTATATCTCACTTTCAAAATTACCTTGGTTATAAATTTAAATTCATATTTCTATATTATTGAAGATGATGTAAATGGTTAGTTTTTTTGGCTTCAATGGTAATCAGGGTTGGCTTAAATCCTATGGATCTATGTTATTGTGGTCGTCAATGATTACTGAGTTATATGACATTATTGAAATATGTATATTATTTATTTTACTAATGATGAAATTTATATTTAAATTTTATGTATTATTACATGGTATTAGTGACTATGGATATTGAGATAGGCCCAACTAATCAATGGAAAGGATGGATATAAATTGGTATGCTTTGGTAGCTATAGCTAACCCTTAGACTTGTTTCTAAATCTTCTAATAGGATCATTGGTCTCGTGTACATTCAATATGGAATTTTTGGGGTTTTATGTGTTTTTGGATGCTCAAAAATTCCACTGAGTGTATTCCCTTTTGTTGTTTTAATTTAATAGAATGTCTCATCTAAATTAAATCAATTATAATGTGCATTAGTTACACGTGTTAAATACAACCCTTTTGTATTGTCATGATGTATTAGTATACAAGGGCTGAACTCGACACTGATGAGGAAACATTCTCCTATAAATATTCTAATAGGTGAGGCCCAATATGGTGATACCTTCTATCCAATACATATTAGATTGAACAACATTTTTTATTGGGATAGGTGATGGATTCGTAGACCTAACCTGATTAATCAAAATTATACCCCTTTTGAACATTGAGTTATTCTCAATTGAAAATATAACTATTGGAAATGTGATCATCTCTCATCGGTTATGACTTCTCCTAGGGTGTTTGACAATATAAAGCCTCTGGTATGGTTGGAAGAGTGGGATAACATAAAGTGACATTTTGGAAAAATATGATCAATTGTTTGTCTCTTAATTAGTTTCATTATGATGAGACATAGTATATCAAGATAGTCTATTATAACATAATAATGATTTCAACTGATGTGGCATCGTAGGGTTTCATGTGATGTCGTGAGACTTTGACTAAGAACGAGGACCCATATGATGGTGCCTCTACTATGATGGTACTGAATGGACCTTAATAGGTTCCCCATGACATGTCACTATATTGAGATGGTGATATAGGAATAATTGAATATCACAGGGCATTTAACCTTATATATATTATCATTTTATGGGATTATTTTGGTTTTGATGGGCTAAGTCATGATTTGGGGAGTTTTTATATGAGTTTCCTAATATGTCAATTATATGGTCACCTATATTGAAAATTATTATACTTATTAATGGTATAGAAAACAACGTTTTATGCATTTAAAATTATTTAGAAATAGTTTTATGGGATATATTAAATTTTTTGGATATATTCCTAATATGTGGAAACTCCAATTAATGAGGTTAGGTTAGATCCTATAGGTATTATTTCCATTATCATAAAGACCTCATAGAGTGAGTATGTTATACTAGTTTTTCTGTTAATAATTTATGTCCATATATGGATTTATCGTCCACACACATAGAGAATAAATGTGTTTTTCCTTCGATGAATTTTATGGTGATTTCATATGTGAAATATAATGTGTTATCCTTGAAGTTGTCATAAGTAATTGGGTCAAACCCTACAATATACAGTACCCTTATATCATTTGGATTTGAAAATATTTGGGTATACTGGGGTGAGCTATGATTTTTTTAAAACTCCCAGGATATGACCAGATGAAAAAATTTCATAGGGTATATCATTGAAGTATAATGATGACACTTATATGGGATGTTAATAATAAATTATGGAATGATGAACCCTATGGGTAGTTGAGGTTTGGTGATTTTCATGACTTCTAAATGTGCTCTAACACACTTCGATGATAGTCTAATGTATATATGGTTGACCAAGTTCACAAATGTAAGTATCTTTGATGTTATTATGTATTTATTTATAGATGTTATTTTTTATTTGAGTATTTAACATGGAAATAACAGGGAATATATTGGTAATAAAGGATGATTTTGGTGGTTACCTACTGCTTTTTGGCCTCATAGCCTTCTTAGTCTACCAGTACTCTTGGTTATCTATGTAGACATTCACATGGTTACTGATACAAATTAGACTAAGGCCTTCGTTTTTCATGTGGAATGGATCAACCCTATATATAGAGATTGGGAATAGTATGGATTGGGGACGTTATCTAGTCATAATGTTTTATTTTAATTAATTTGGAATGTTGAAAAATAGACTAGCGGTCCTTGCAATTTTGGTATAGCATTGATGAATTAATCATTTAGACAATTTCATTCAATTATTTTAGTCCTGTTATATTTTCATACATCTTATTTTAGTTTATATTTTTTATTGATAATTTTTATTTATTTATTTTTTTTAATAGACTCTGATATAGGGGGAATTTTCCTCATATAATATTATCTTATACACCAATTATTCATTTAAATAATCTCTAGAATATGGTGTCACACTCCACATGTAGAGTGGTGACCATCAGTCTGGGAACATGAAAGTAGTTTCATGCAGCATGATGTTACTTATTCAGTGGAACTGGGTGTGTACCATGTTGTTATAATTTTATCACCAGTAGTATAAACATATGACTATATGGTAAGGTATGTTTAATTATGGTCTATTTTATTTGATATTTATTATTAGTACTATTTTTTGTAAATATATAGAAAATCAAGAACATTATATGTGTTGAATAAAAGAATTTAGGGTTTTATTTTCAACCTAAACTATTTTAAAATTAATGCACTTAATTTATTTTTGATTTTAAACTAATGATGATGATGATAATAATGATTTTTTGATAGAAATTGTAAAAATTCCTTTTAAATAGAAATAGGATCGATAATATATTTACAATGGGGATTTTTTGAGTGGCCTAGAATCATAATTTTTATGAAACCGTAACTAGATGATTATTACCCTATATTTTTCCACTATATACACATTTATATTCTTTAATAATTTATATATTTTAATTTGTTTTAATTCAATTAAAATACTATTCCTGGCCATAAAAATTTTATCAATACTTAATATATAGTCATTATTCATAGTTTGGATTCTTGTTCTTATTGTAATCATCACTTTTCTTTATCTATATTACATAATAATATTTATAGATGATTTATAAACTGTAATTTACTAAAAAATGGAATTCAATTAGATAATAAGACTCCAGTGGTGATTATAATTTTTTTTCAGGGTTGATGTGGAAAAACATAACATCGATTATTAGGAAATATAAATTAAATTTTCCATGTAATTTTTTAATTATCATTTCTATTTATTGGAATTATTTTGGTTCTTGGTTTTGGTATTTATTTTTACCCCATTCATACTTATTTTCTTGTGGACATATATAGAAAGGGTTATTTGAAAAATAAATATTTTCCTACATTTTGAAATTATTCATACAATCATGGAGAGTGATATATTTTCCTCATTTAATTATATTTTTTGATGACAAAAAAAGAAGTGGGCTAGGGTGACTAATAGTCCCCATGATAAGGTACATTTAAAATTATAATTAAATTACTCTAATTATCAATAATGTAGTAAAACAATTATTACCTAGATCTACTAATAAAAATTATTTTATAATAAGAACTAAAATAAAGATTGTAAAAAAATTATCCTCAGGAGAAAAGTTAAAATTGGATTTTAATTAAAAAATTCTTACTGAATTCTATAATCAAATATTCAGTGATCCATGAATTTTATGCACGTAAAAATAAATAAATAGAAATGTAAAATGATATATCCAATCATTGAATGTTTTTTTTAATTTTATGTGGGTGATTTTTATATACCTTTTGACACAGGTGAGAGGGAACAGAATAGGATCAAAGTAATAAATAACATATATAATTTTTTTATTTTATGTTTGAATAGAGTGAAGTGGGCATGAATGTAGTTGAAATTTCATATGAATAATACCATCTGAATATTATCAAAATTCAATAATATTATTCATCACTATAGAAATTAAAGGATGTGACTGAGAAGAACATTATAGAGGTCAATTATTAGATGATACAAAGGAATAATGTGTTTTCAAGTGTCGAAATTTTATAAATATTTTAGAGCTATAAAAAAGATAAATAAATTTAGGTACATTTGGAAAACATATGTATATATAAATTTATCAACATATGAAATGTACTGACACCTAAATATGAAAATTCAATTGAAATTTAGAAAACCAAAACATGTCATAAAAAGGATAAAAATATTATGTATTTTATAAGGCTTCCCAAGTAATATGTGGGAACTTATCTAAAATATGACAAATAATTTTCAATTAATATGAGATAAGTATTGAATAAAATCACTTATTATTTCATTAATTTATCTTCCAGTTGAAGGAATAAAATTAATATGTAGGGGAATGAAATATTATGAATCATTATAATAATTCATATCGTACATCACCTTCATTAGAAGGATATTATTTTGATATTGGATGCTTTATTATAGCATTCATATAATAGTTAATGTAAAATGACGTTTGGAATGAATTTTTTGTCAAGAATTCATAAATTATTCGGTATTTCCGATATCCATAAACAATTTTATTTTTAAATTATACTATATGTCATATAAAAATTATATCATTCATATTGAATTAATATATTTTAAATTAATGCCTAAAAATTTATGAAAACATATATTTTTATCAATTATGTAATGATTATCTCAAAGTCTAGACCACCACATTAATGTCACAATAATATAAAATAGAAAATAAGGAGGTTATGTTAATATGATGATCTATTTTTTTATTCAGAAATTGGTATTTTTGTCCACTCTTCAATTATTTTGATAATAAGTTATTTTTGTACATAAATTACCTTTTATAAAGTTCATATTTTATGAAATTTACGTTTTCATTTCATATATCCTAATTTATTTTCATCACAATTAGGAAGATGATTAGGTATGATGTTTAATTAATAATCTAGTTCAAATTACCTGATAATTCTGAGTTATATTTTAATTGATCATTTTCTCTCACATTTTTATATCATTACAAAAATGGACCAAATTAGAATTTAGAAAATAGAAGAAATTCAAGTTAAAATAAAGTATTTGTTTAATTAATATTATTGTTTTACTCTACTAAATATTGTTTTCATATATATAATGGTATTTAAGAAGAATATAATTTCAGTCCTTAAAGTCTAATTTACAAATATTATGTCCTTTGAAAAAATATTACATAATAATTAAATCATTAAATGTTTTCAAATTAATTATTTTGGGTAATAATAGACTATGTTAAGGGGATTTAATTCTTGGATGTAAATATTGGGGTATTAATTTTACATGTCAATATTTGGAGAAGCTAATTAAACTTTTTTACAAAATTTTCATTACAATTTTTTCATATATTGGTTTTCAATAATTATTTGGGACTATTATGAAACCATTATTATTTAGATAAGTGATTGAATTTTATAATATGATCTTATTCCTAATTATATTCAAAAACTAATTATTTCTTATAGTTTATACAATATTATTTAGTGAAGTATAGTGTGTGTTTTACTTATTGTTCATAAATAATGATCACCTCAAAAATTTAGGAGTAAATATATCATTTAAATTTTTCAGGTATTTGTGTTTTTGACCCTAATACTGGGATAATGATAACTATTATTTATAATTATATTCATAATTGAGATTACTATTATTTGAAAATAAAAGATAATTCATTAAATTATTTAAAATGAATAAAAATCCAATGTTCATAAAATTATTTTTAAGTGTTAGTAAATATTTAATACTATCTATTAATGGAACAATTTATCATTTATAATTAATATATTCTCCAATATAGAATAAAAATATTGTTAACATAGCCTGAGTTTAAGCAGTGTTTTAGCACGTCACATGCGATTGTTTTAGAAATATTTTCCAAAAGACATGGTATTTTTATTTTACAAATTTTATAAAATATTTATAATTTATTGTAAATATATTTTCCAATAAATATAACTTTAATTTACTGTTAATGGTTAAATTATAAAGGATTGATTACTAGATGCCTTAATAAAAACCAAAATGATAGAATTGGGAAATCATAGAAGCCAAGGAACCAAATTATTAAAATCCACATTTTTTCTGTGTTGTAGGTTTTTACAGAACATTATTCACATTTATTAATTATTTTTTAGTTTTTTATAAATAGGATTTGTGGTTGACCTCACATTAATGAATACCTTTTGGTATTTATAATATTTGCATTCCCTCGGACCTTATAATATCCACCACCCTTTCCATTTCCGGACAAATATAAAAACATGTAGGTTATTTGAATTTGTGATACATTACTATATAACCTCCCCCGAGTAATCCTTGAATCAACAATTTTTCATAAATTAATCGATGTAAGACTTTTGTTACAAACTATAAAATTTACTCAGTTAAGAGGTAACAAATCTTATTAAGCTCCATTTTATTTCAATTCTCCTCCACCTAAAATATTATAATTATGTGATTATAGAACTACACAAGTAAACTAAATAGACTATGATATTTTCATGATATTCATTACTCCAAAACATACACATTGTTACATATAATTAGTAACATACATGTTGTTTCTATTTATAACAAACTACTACCTCACAAAATGATGATTGTTCATTTGTCATTTAACATTCCCCATTGTAGTAATTATCATGTAAAATTTGTTTATATATTTTATATATGATATTTATTATGTATTTATTCTTCTTTAATTATTTTCTTACACATTCCCTTGTACTTTTAATCTTTACAAATATGATAAAATCATTTGTGGATGTCTGTACTACTGCCTCCTTAAATGATGTGACTCATTCAAGCTACACATGGAATATATTAATGATGATTATAATAATCCTATGTAAAATATATAAAATTGATAATATATTTTAATTATTATAGAAATGTTTATCCAATAATATTCATTAATTTTAAATTATTATTAAATGAAAGTAATGTTCGGGCGTACGTACAACCTACATTTTCCATGAATGGTGCATTTTATTTCTTTTATCCACTTGATATATATTATTATCAATACTTATGTACATAATATACATATTATAATTAAATCATGGTATATATTTTGGAGATGATGAAATTATTATCACAATAGTAGGATGGTAAAAAAAACAAGTCAAACATACATAAAAAACAAGGCAATTAACACTCGCAAAAGCTAAAACAATTAAAGTTTGTTATCAAACATGTAATTATATATTATTGAAAGTTAATATATTATATTATAAAAATTAGTATTCTTATTTTATAATTTAGTAAAAAAAACTAAACCACTGTACATGATGATAAATACAACCACAAAAAATGAAGGTTAAGGTAATGTATTTCGTCTCAATTTATATTACACTAAGTATTATTTTATATTATGCACCGTTTAACTTTTACATGGTGTATTTACTAACCATTAACATGTTATATCATGAATCACCTTACTATAATGATTTTATATTTTCGATGTATTATTATAATAATTATATGTGTTTTATTATTTAAAATTTTCAAGTTGGTATTGGATTGAATGGAATGTATTAAATGTAATTTCCCTAATGATTTCATTTATTATATTTCAATATCAATTACATAAATTTATGTCAACAAATGTTATTGTTTCCTATCCATCACTAGATGAGTATTGATAAATTATTATCCTTTTTCACTATAAATATTATTATAAGGCACATTGTTAATGAATATAAGGAATTTTCATTACTGGAATGGAAAGGGTGGGTCTTAGTTATAGATATACCATCAATTTATCTACAATCTCAAGATATGAATCATTTTCAGAAATGGGATTATTTTTACAGGATATTATATAAACCATCTTGTGGATGGTATTTATGGTAAGGGTATAATGTACCTAGGAAACCTAGATTTTAATAATTAATAATTTCTTTTATATTGATTTAGTTATTAATCATCCATTAGATTATGTGTCAACTTATCTAGGGATTCATTTCATTCATAGTTTATTGATGTATATGAAATAAGTATCAGGTTTTTATCTTACCATATTTATATTTCCTGGTCTAGTTATTTTAATAAAACATTTTATCAGTTATTTTCCTTTCCATGTTAATTTATTTATATTAATTCATTATTAATTATTCATTACACACCCTTACAAATAATTTGAATTCACCCTTGAAAATTTTCCATTCCCCATTTTAGGAAGAATAAATATTTTAATAATATACAAAGGATGCATTTTATTTACTTTTATTATTTATCATGTTTTTATTTTTAATTTCCCAATGTTTAAAAGTTATCATATATGTAATATGGTTTCCTTTGAACGAAAAAATGATTGGTATTTTGTGATTTGACTCATTGTAATCCATCCAATTTTATAATGTTATGCATCAGTTTTGAGATTATGGGGTCGGAGCATTACATTTGGTATCAGGGAAAGTTTTATAGGTACCTTCAGAACTAGATTTGGAAAAACTAGAATAAAAATAATAACCCTAATACAGACACTGATAATAAATATAGAGAAAAATATTATCTCCAAATTTTTAAAACAGAAGACACATTTAAGCTAATAGTGAGAAACCCCATGAGGAAAAAAAGTTATTTAATGAAAACAAAAACCTATTACCTTGCTTATCCATAAAGAGATTCCAAGGAAGAAAAATTATCAATGATTCTGGATTTTCTTGTATTTTTTTTTGATACCAGCTTGCCAGTCTATCCCACACTTGCCTAAAATCTTCTTTGTTTATTTCCCCCACATTAAATCCTCTAACCAAGATTATATTATACTTTTCAATCCAGTCAGTCTTCTCTCTAGTGAGAAACATCTTATAATTATGGTATGGTAGAGATTATTTGGGTACTCAAATCAATACATCCATTCCTAGATACTATAAGTGGATGTGGTTCTGTAAAGAATGTACCTAGGAGTAACAACTCAATAAGGTTTTATTGTCCTGACTCGGTGTAACTAAGTACATGACAATAGAGAATACTAATCACCTAGTTTTGAAATCCTAGGTGATATGATTAGGATAATTTGTTTTTTATGAACAATTATCAAGTATTTAACTAAAATATGAATATGAATAACATTGGATAAACCTAATGTGTCCTATAATAAATAAGTAGGAACCATGATTTAGGAATCCTATAAGTACTTTTTCATGATTTTTTGGTTTTCAGTTTTCATATGTATTACTCACACTATAATTTTTTGTTTTAGTGAATATAGTGAACCAAAAAAAAATTACATAACATTTAATTCAATGTAAAATTTATTAATGAGATGTTTAATTGAATTATAAAATGGGTGGAGGGTGTTGTGCTCATGCATAATCAACATTCACAGAACACTATTTACAACATGTACCTTTACCAACTCTCAGACTCTCCAAGGAAGAAAATGAAGGTGTTCAATGAGAGTTTGGGTAATAGATACCGATGATGAAAAAATATTCTATTTTCTCTTTGATAAGAATGTGTAATGAATCGCTCAAGTGAATGTCTTATAGGTTCAAGAAGATTTTCTGACTATAGAAAAAGACACAAATGTTAACTAAAAACTAAAAAATGATGAGTTTTATTGATGGAAAGGGTTTTAATATTGTTCTCCCTAATAAATCATCGACGGTTAACTACTTTATGGGTGGAATGAATAGTCATTATGGAAAAATGATCTATGTGGAAATCCCATTATGATAACCATGAAGGTGGTATGAGTAATGGTTATATTACTGATGATGATGAGACTACTGGTGAAATCTGAAAGGAAATGGGAATTCAGGTATAACAAAATAATTCCTTGTTAATGGCATAAGGATGTATGAGAATAATTGAATTGGTTATATACATGGATTCCAGAACTATCCCATTTTAATATTGTATTAGTGATGTACTTGTTATAGGAATTATGAAATACATGAGCATTGTTCTATAAAACATTTTTCTTAATGATTTGAGTTTATATTTTGATGTGTACAAAGAAACATTACTCAGTAAGAAGCTAAAATTTATAGAAAACACATGATTGGAGAAAAGAAAATCCATAATATGTTCCTGATGTTGAGATATTGAAGAAGAAATGGTAAGCATGGACACGTTCTCACCTCCTTGTATATGATTAATGACATTTCAAAATGTGGTATATTCTATCATTGATAATGTTTAAAACACTCTTGGATATGAGGAATATATCAACTACTATGTGATTTACTTATAGAATAACAAAAAATGAATGTGTCCAATAAAACATTATTGTAATTCAAGTTATTACTATGTTTTAAGATAATATATGTTAGGGATTTTCCCGTGATTGTTATATAATGATTATAGATCTAATTAATGTTGTTTGGATTAATAATACATTCATTTTGGAAATTCAATAACCTTTATTCTAATTGGGTTGTATCCTAATCATTTCAAAAAGCTGGAAATTTTTTAAAAATTTTCTGTTAAACATTTTATCTGGATTGAGAGATTGATATGTTACATTACAATATGATGAATCATGTTCTAATATATGAAGTAGATATAGTTCTTGTAATAACAAAAGAATAATATTATTTTCATCAAATATAAATATATATTTACATATATTCATATAGAATGAATTAATTCTTAAACATTCAAAAAACTATATTAAAAAATGGTGTCCTACTGTCTTTGTTATTTATTGATATCAATGACCTTTATTCACACATATGTTTTATGATTTTGTGGTTGACAACATTTAGCTGATCATTTTCTCTATCAATCTCCATCAGAACATTTTAGTTATATTTCTCTTCTATATCCATAGTTTCACTAATGTATTATTATTAAAAATCCTTATTTTGTGGTGAGATTTTCATCTCAATTTATTTATTATTAACTGTAAGTGTTATTAAAACAATATATGATAATTTTTTTTCAATAATAATATTTTCAAATATCAATACCATGATTTTTGATATTGTGATTAAATTGTGAAGAAGTAATTTAATTAATGTGGGGATAATGTTACACCCCAATACGTAATAATATTTTCTTGTTGGAATAAATATTATTTTACTTCCCTTTATATGACACTCTATGTTATTATTATGAAACACACCACACTAACTTATCTTTCATTACACACAAGACAATGATTTACCAGATTTTAATATTATACCAATTACAAAATAATTTATAGAAACATTATAAATTTTATTTATCAAAATAAATATATTTGATAAATTTTTAATGAGAAAATGATCTTATGGTGACATTGTGTTATTTTTTTGATATTTTTTTTGATAAATAGTGAAAAAACAAAAGTTTAGTAAAAAAGTCCTTTACATTTATATATTAATCAATGTTAATGAATATTTTAATATTTTTTATTTAATAGTAGATAAATTATTCTTATATTAATCAAATTTATGTTATTGGAATTATTATATATTAAATATATATATACAAACTTATTGAACTTTTGAACATTTCTACTTTAAGAATCGGTTTTCCCGTCATGTGTTCAAGATTATCTTTAATCTTAATATTATAACTATTATGATTTTAATTTTAAAACAAGTACATAAATGGTTGTTATTAGTGAGATACTTTCGTTATATTAAGATCAAATTATCTTTATACTAAATATTTAAGTGAAATCTATTAGAATTAACTAAGGTTATTTTTATAAGTTAAAGAAAAATAATGGACTAAACAATAAATGTAACTACCAAAATCCATTGTTTTCCACAAATTAAACCATATACCCACTTGTTTCTTATTTTATGTTTTATTAGGATATTATTTAATGCATGTTTCCTATATAAATTATTATGTAAGGAAAAAGAAAAAAATGAAACATTCCATAACAATAAGATTTATAAAACATTGAGATATATACAAAACATCATATTTTCAATTATAAATATACATTTTAAAGTAAATTGGTTACTATTATCAGTATAATTTATCAATTACATTTGGATATGATTTGGTTTACTGAAATTTTTAGAAATTCTATCCTAGTTATTATTTAGTAAATAATTAACTATGTTAAAAGATACTATAAATATTAAAATGGAAGTTTATTTGTTAAATTATTGTATTTAATTATTTTTTTAGATGAATATATCATTTTAAATTACATTAAATGTAATATAATTCGATACCAATACAATTATTAAATTCATATATTTTAAATAAATAAATAACATAATAATTTACATTATTGTTTTTTACAATAAATGATAATTTATCGAATGATTCAAAATTAATAAAAATGATTTATTATGAAAAGTTATTTTTATGTGTTAATATATATTTAATATTATCTATTTACAGACCAAATGATCTTTTATAATTAACATACTGAGCCCAATAATGTTGAATCATTGTTAACACAGTCCGATTTTAAGCAGTGGTTTAGCATGCACCACAAACTAGTTTTAAAATTAATTTTGATAACACATGTGATTTTAATTATATAAACTATATTTAATAATAATAATTAATTATATATATGTATATATATTATTCTTAATGGTTAAATTATATAGATTACTAAATAAGAAGATTTAATGAAAACCAAATTAGTAAAATTAGAGAATTTTTGAATATAAGAAATCAAATTTTTAAAATTACAAAATTTATATTTGGTTGATGTTTTAATAAATTATGATACACATTTACTCAATTATTATTCCATTTTTCATACAAATTATGTATGGTTAACCACCCATTAATTACTATCTTTTAGAATTTTCAAGACTTCAACTCCCCCTATTAAAGAAGGAACCACCCCTCCTACTTCTTAACACCTCTCATGCCACATATGTTAAAGAAATATATGATTAGTTCACTTACAAAATCATTAACATTCTCCATTTATCCATTATTATTGATCAAATAAATCCATTTAAGCCTCTTTTTAATGAACCAAAAAAATATACACGATTAAGAGGAAACGTTTTTCCATTAGTTTTTTTGTATTTTTCCCTTATACACCCCATAAATTTTTATAAATATATTAGTTTATAATAACAACAGTATCATAAAAAGACTATTATTTATTTGTGAGATGGGTTTTAAAAACACTTATGAACACTCCCTGCTAATGTGTAAAAAACATATTGATTCTTTGTACGGTGAACTATTTCCACCTGAAAAAATGTTTGTTCTTTCTACCTTTAATTCCAATCCTGTTGGCCAGTATAATTAAAAATATGTTTATATATGTTGTATTTATTATTTATTATATCATTATTTTAATTTAATTCTTTTATAACACATAACCTTATACAATTATTTTTTTTATAAATATGATAACATCATTTGTAGAAAAGTGAGCTACGCCTCCTTAGGGTGATATGACTTGTTCAATCGTTATATGGAACATATTAAAGATGAATTTAATAAACCTATTTAAAATATATAATATATATATGATAATATAATTATAATATAAATATGTTTAAATTAATTTTAAATCTTTTAATAAAAAAAATAATATTATCATTCAAGGGTATATATGCTATACTGTCTCCCTGAATGGTGAATTTCATTTCGTCTCTCACAACATTGTAGATTAGTCTAAAAAAATATGTACTGACTATAAATTATAATTACATAATGTTTTATATTATATATATTATTAAATCATGATCGAGGTAATATTATTAAAAAATAAAATGTTAATACATACTTGAGAAAACTATGAAATTAACCCCCGAAATAGTCAAAAATATTAAAGAGTGTTATCAAATGTGTAATAAAATATTGTAACAAGTTAATATATTATATTACAAACCTGATTATGTTTATGTTGTAATATTGGAAAGTATTTTAAGATACTAAAAATTATGATAAATAACACAGATCAATTGGAGGTTTATGTTAAGGAATTTTATATCAATTTACATTGCAATAAGACTTATTTATTATTATGTACCAATTTAATTTTACATGTTGTAATTACTAACCTTTAAAATTTTATATCATGAATATAATTAATCTCATGATATTATATGTATAATTTAATCTGATTCTTTATGGTGGTTTATGATTTTAATGTTTCAATTTGGTATGAGACACATTAGAATGTTTAAAATGTCATTTCCCTCATGAATTTTTTTGATTATATTTCAACGTTATTCAATCCGTTACTATCAAAATCAAATTATTATTAATTAGAATGAATTAGAAAAATATTTTTTAATCTATATTCCTTATTCAATATGTACATTTCAATAAGGAATATTTTTCAAGAATACAAAGAATATTTTGGACTGTTAAGACATTGGTGAGCCCTAGTTATTGATGACCCTTGATGCATTAGTAGTCTCATGAGATGAATCATGTGTCCAAATTAGATGGGTTTTATCCGATATGTTGTAAACTATCCATTGAATGATATTTATTGTAATGGTAATAACTACCTAATAAAAATTGAATCCTGTATTTTTGTATTTCCCGTATTTAGATTTAGATGTTATTCATCCATGATATTTTTCAACAACATATCTATGGATAAATATCATTCCTAGTTTTTTAATTTAGAGGAAATGAGTTTTCATTTCACACATTTACATATGTATATTTCCTTTTAAATTTATTTGAATGGAAATTTTTATCTATTCATTATCTTAAAATGTTTATTCCTTACATCTTGTTATGAAGAATAAATCATTGAATAAGCATTCAAGGATACTATTTATTTCACTTCATTATGAATAATTTTTTTATTTTGTTCTTCCAAATGTATTCTGGGTATCATGTGTGTAATATAGCATTCTAAGAATACTAAAATGACCAGTCCATTGGGATTTTATTTCATGTAATCATGAAAATATAATAAAATAATTAACTAGCTCTAGGATTTTGGGGTCAGGGTGTTACAATCCCATGGATATAAATCACATCTTCGTTGTTTACTGACCATCCTTGAACATGTGACTTCCTATGATTTTTTCACACATCCACTCAAACTAAAGACCTAATTCATATCGATTATTAAAATTGTACACAAATATAGACTTGATAACTATGCTCAAAAATGTCAAAACTCAATGATACTATAACAAATTCACCATCCCCTCATCTATCAAACCCATTAAATTTCATTAATCCTGTTAATTAGACTCTTTAGACTCAAAAATCATAAAAATTTTCCTCCTAAGAGATACTATATTGATATTACCTATCCAGGTAGAATATTCAAACTCAATGTATAATGTCTAAAGATAAACCTTCCAATGTTATGTATTCATGTTTAGATCCTACTGAGAGATGTAATATTATAGACTCTACCGGTCCATATAAATAAAAAACTGCTATCCCAAGAGATAATTTAAAAAAAATATTATGGACCAAAACTTCTACCTCAATGTAATGTGTTAGGTAGTTCTACTAATTGGGTCATATTTTATTTGACCCATATTATATTTAATGGTCTATCTACATCAACAATAATCTAATACCAACAATGGATACATCATAATAAACTAAATATCCAAACCCAAACATTAAAAATATCATAAACATAAAGATATTCAATATTATATTTATCATAGGATAGAATATTTATAAAAATCTGTCCACTCAAACATCACTCCTTTCATTGAAATCCTAGTCAGGGGAACTACTAAAAGATAATAGTCTTCTATGTATTATAACCAGTGCCAAAAAAGAGAAGGAAAAATATAATCAAAAACATATTCCTAGGGAGTCACCAAGACAGAAAAACGTAAACCTTTTCATGGTCCCCAGGAATTCTAAACTCATAAATAAAAATCCAAAGTAACGACACATCCTTAATCCAAAAAAAAACCACTTGTTTGAAATAAATATTATTTTCTCAGTGTTCTTAATATAATCTCTAGGTTTGATCCTTTAATTTATAAATATCTTCAGAGTAATAAGATATCATCCACAAGTCTTAAATAAATGAGATAACATACAGATTTAATATCACACAGATGATATCCCTGAATAATTCAGGAGAATTTTTCTTTTAGAAAGGTGATATAAGGTAGACATATATTCTCTATCTATTACTGGATGCTAACATTATAATTATCTCCAATTAGTACTAAAGATGTTGGTAGGCCTAAAAACAATCAATCCTAGAAAACCATTGTGTAATACTTTGTGATTTTGTGATATATTTGTTTTATATAAATTTATTTTCTTCGATACTTTTCATTACCTGCAACTCCATGTTAAAAAACATGACCCACTACAAAAAATTATTTAATCTTGAATTTTATAACCTATAAATTAATCGTTGATTATATGAAAAGTAATAAATAAATTATTGAAAATATTGAATGTATACATGAATATAATCAATTCTACATTTATCAATTGATTATAAATTATAATAAATATCACTTGAGGGAAAAGATATTTTTTAATGAAAGATTGATTTTATCCACGAAATATTTTGGTAACTCAATATATTCAATTGATCATTATTGTTAGATTATTTTCATGAAATATATATGTAATATATTGATTAAAAATTAAACATTTGACAAATTTTTTTCATGTAATGGAAAAAAAATATTAATACTTAATATATATGTTTCAAAAGAACATTTTTTTCATTTTTGTACTGTTATTTAAAATTAAATTTCTTCCATTTATAGAAACCATATCCTAAAAAATAGATCCCAATTTTTCAATTTATGGGAATAATTTTTTAAATATTTTCCTTTCACTATTTCCATTATGAATAGTAACATTTTTAATTTTTTTTACATTAATATGGGTAGAACGGGTAAATGTGTGTTTAAACCATGACATAACAATTTAAATTTCTATAATATATTCGTTCACCCTATAATATGCCTAGAATTAGTATATTTATTTCCATGCATAAAAAATATGCACACCTATTTCCATTTTTCATTCATATTGTACTTTGTAATGTTTAAAAAAATAATATAAAAAATATAACTCTCATTACAATAAACATTGTTGTTAAGTACAAGTAGGGATTACTATTAATTAATGGATATTAATTTATATTGTTTTATAATGAAATTATTTTTTTATGGTTATTTATTTCTAATTTTTATTCTCTATATATTAACATGAAATTTTTGCACAACATGACAACAATATTTATTCAATTAAATGGTAAATGAAATCAATTATATTAAAATTATAAAATTAATATAAATTAGATGAATTATTTCATTCCAATAATTTTATAGATTAGTATAACATATTAGATATTTTGTAAAGGATTATATTTCTATTTTATAGAACACTTATTGGTATTAAAGTCGAATTAATTTAATAATTTTAAAATCTTTAATAATGGTATTCTATGAAAGAATATATTACTACTTTATTTTAAAAATAAAAAATTATGAAATTGTAAATAGTTGAAAGGATATGTTATAATGATACATAACATTTCTATTATTAACCAACTAATACAATATATATAAAAGTATAACCCTTTAATAATAAAAAATCATTAAAACATTTAAGAATTTAAACAATAAACCTATGAGTTAAACAATGATATAAAGTATAAAATGACATAAAAATCTATCCAAATTTGAAAATATTACTAAATTAATACTGTATCCAATTTTTACTTAAATATATGTTATATTGAAACCATTTTTATTGATAATACATGACAATTGTTAAATTATAAAAAACATTATATACATATATATATATATATATATTATTTTACTACAATGAATGTATAATAATTCTATATTTTGAATATATTATGTTTAAACACATACGATCAAAGTTGGGCCTAAGGTAAGGGTCTATTTCTTAATGTCATCACTATTTGGTGTTGTTTATAATTATTTCCCTTCTATAAACCCAATACATACTATTTTATACCTATTATTTTGAAAATTTTCTTTTTTCACATTAGATTTTGGACTCTTTATGTACATAATATAAAAAACTATGGTATTTAAGGAAAACATACTTTATTTTTCTACTATGTGAGTAATATTTTTTTTTTGCCATATTAACCATAAAATTTGTTAATTTTTTTCCCCAAACTAAAATAACATAATAAATTTAGGATTACCCATTCATGAATTTTCGAAAAACATTAAAAGGAAGATTATTATTATTTATTGAATATTGTACTTTTGAATTTATTTTTCAATAGTTTGGAATGATCCTTTATAACATTTATGGCATGAATAAAATTTTATGCCCTCAGGATTACACAATTATATGAATATTCCATTACATGCTTACAATGCTGTTTTAAAAGGAAAATGCATTCCTAAATATTTTGTAAAATCATGGATTTCAAATATGTTACATCAATTTTAAAAGGATGTCTTCATCAATAAATTTTCCAATTGTTATTTTATGTTATTTTCAAATACGTCAACATCCTTTATTGAATTTTTTATCTCTACTAAGGACATAATTTAATGATACTATATTACACTTTTTTTAGTTGTTTTATAATCTTTTTAATATAATATATTATTTAAAATTAAATATATTGTTCTTCAACTAATCACAATTACTTATTTTTAATTAATGTTTATTAATCTGTGGTGTTTATTTATATCGTGAATGATTTCGAATTATCATGTGATCAGTGGGAAATTGAATTATATAAACCCATGATGAATTAGTAGGTTTCATGAGAAAAAAATATTTTATATTTTTATAAGGACTTTCCAATTTATATATATTCCATGTAATGGGTTCTATATATTAATTTTTAGATGATTTGGACCAAGTCCTCGATAGTAAGATTTAGATAGATGAAGTTATGAACACTATATTTATGAAATAATTTATTGATATGTGATTTTAATTTCTCATATAGGTATATTTATGTTTTAAAAATATGTGATTATTTATGTTGAATTATTTTATCACCATTTATTCATTTCATATTATGCATTCCTTATATATCATTTATTAAATTAGTTATGTTACTAATCATCTATACTCCCTCATTTATTGTGTTATCTATACCAAGGATACTGGTGTGTGTACTATAATTGATAAAAATTATGTTTTAGGTATAACAATTTTTTTTAAATGGAAATACTGGGTTATATTTTAATATCTCTAATATATTATGAGATTGAGGTATGTATCTAATTTTCTAAGGATACAAAACTATTTATTCCATAGGGATATGATCTCTTGTGGGTATAACAAGGTGATAATGTAAACAATAGAACCCAACTTTTAGGGTACAGGTCTTCAAAGTGGGAATATATGTTGGTTTATTATATACAAGGGGAATTATATTTAATAAATATATATATATTATAGAACATAAACCTATGAATTGCATTATTGAAAAGTCTTGGTATTGGATAACTTCTTATTTTTTTGATTTATAGATGATATTTTTTTCAATATATACATCCATACCTGTGTGCTAAATGTTGAAATTGTATTGTAATTGATTTATTTAGGGTTAATAGAAAATAAATATTTGGTTGAGTATATCGTGTCGATCATTGTGTTTTATAATGACTTATCCCTTACAACACTCCTAGTTTAATACTCTTAGGGGAATGATTTAGTAATTAATCATTCTCCTTAAAAACCATTATTAAATATTTGAATCTACTATTATGATTTTATAATATTCACAATGAAACCAATTATATAATTCTGAGATTAGTTAGTTATAAATTTTCAATTTTTGTAATATGTTTCAATATTTCAAAAAATATACAATATGTTTTATATTATTATTTTCTTATATATAGTGTTTCATTTCAAATGAAAGGAACCTAGTGGAAGGAATTAAAACCCTATCAATGCATATAATCCATTTATGTATTACCCTCGCATGGAAGATAGTGATGTTATAGATAGGGTTGTATCTTCATATAAACAAATAATTACTATATTAGGGAAGTTGAATTAGGTTTTGATCAATAACTCATATTATATTGAGTTAACTGTAAGTCTATAATGTGTCTTAAGATGATAGAGGGGTTTATGTATTAGCAATACAATCATTAAATTGGACTAAAAATAATGTTTTGGTTGATTCATTGAATAATTCCCAATGAAAATATATTTTAGGAAAGAGATATTAATAAATGGGTAATGGTTTTCGTGGAAATTTATTTTCTATTATTGGATTCTAATAAATTGTGTAAATTTTTTCAAAACATAGAGGATATATGGAAAATGTAGTGTATTTAATGGATGTAATTCATGGAACTAATATTTTAAAAACAATTCTAGAACAATGGTTGAGTATGGAGAGAAAAGTTTCGTGTCTACGATAAAATATAGTTCAAAATTTTTCTATGTATGAATATATCATGTCATGGTTAGAGAGGAATGGTGTGAACATTATAATTACTCCGAAGAGTGTGGTTGGATGTTTCATTGATGTTCATAATATAATTCATTAAAGGCCACAATTCTCCAAATTATTCTCATCATATGAGGACATTGTATCGGGTTTTATCGAGATAATAAAATATTTATCCATGTTGTATGTCTTAGAAGGAATGAAATAAAATATTAGGTTGGAAGAGAAAAAAATGATTAGGTGAATAAAATAACTATTAATTTTCAGAGATTTTATACATCTACAAGGATACACCATGGTATATTATTAAAGGTAAAATGAGTTTTCGTCATGTGTACAGATAAAGTTCATCATTATCATTAATGTATGGTTATGGTAGAACCCTTCAATGTATCATGAATTTAATTTAAGGATGTAGGGTATAATTTTTAACACTACCTCTAACATCATGTTATCATTCCATTACTACTTCATAAGGAGAATGAAAATGTCATGAAATTACTATAGAAAAAGTGTATATTTATAGTGAAATATTGAAAGGTACAATTATTTTCCACTACATAATGGAATTTTTTATTATTCAAATATACTTCTACCCACTATATTATATTAAAATAATTTTTTAACGGGTATCACAGAAGGACGTAAATGATTATATGTTGAGTTATAATTGAAAACTCTAGTTGTTTGATGATAGCATATCATGTCTATGGATCCTATCAGATATAATTATTTGGAGATATTCCTTGAAACTTAATATTCACCTTTTAGTTTTAATTTAAATAATATTTGGTATTTATTGGATATCATAGTATATATACATTATAAATTTTTGAGAAAGGGATGTATCATTCAATATTATAAATTAACCATGAATAATATTTTAGTGTGAGGATGATCCTCAATTCATGATTGATATCACTTCCATCATATAGATTTTGAAAATATTGCATGAGCTATATTTATGTCAAATGATTGGGGGATTATAAACATTCAAAATGTTCCTAATTATTTTTAATATATAGATTTTTTCCAAAACAAATTCCTAGTCTTCCCCCCAAATCATTATATTGAGACTTCAATAGATCTCAGACCTTTTACTACACCTATTTCAATGAATCAATACAAAATATCATCAATTTATTTGTTGGTATTAAAAAGGGAAACTCATGATAAATCTATATAAGTGATAAATTCAGCCTAGGTCATCACTGTTGGGTTCACCTATTATTTTTATTAAGAAGAATGATGGGTCAATTAAACATTGATTTTATAATCTAGAATTTAAAAATTCACTATTATGAAAAGTAATCAAATCCATGTATTGAATATTTAGTTGATCAATTATTTTTAGATCTATATTTTTCCAATATTATTCTTTGATCTATATCTCATCAGTTTAGATTAAGAATTAGGATATTGCCCAGATACCCTTAAATATAAGGAACCATAATTATGATTTTATTATAAATATATTTTGACTTATAATTTCTATTCTTATATTTATGGATATATTTAATATATTATTTTTATCACAATGATTATTTTGTGGAATAATTTATAGATTATATTCTTACATATTCAAATTTAATCTATGAACATGATGTGAATGTTCGAATTTTAGTGAGGACCCAACATATTGATATGTTTTATAAAATTTGACTAATTTTAAATGTTTTATTAATAATAATTAATTAATTGGTCATAAAATTTCATGTGATAATATATCATTGTATCCTTTTAAGAAAAAAGTAATTCAAAAAAATTCCTATAGCAACCATGGTAACTGAGATTTGTAGTTTTATTGGTTGGCTATATGCAACTAATGCTTTGTGATATATTTCTCAGGAATATATAATATACTCACCACATTAACATGGAAGGGTGTTGAATTATTTTGGGCATATTAATATGAATATAAATTATACAAACTAATGAGAAGGGTGGTCAACACACCTATACTAAAAATTCTCTATAATGAAGAATGGATTCTGACCTATAGTAATGTATCAGAGAAGGGATTGTGTTGTATCCTCTTCCATAATTACATGGTTATATCCTAACAAAATACTCAAGATTATGCGTTTGCAGTTGTAATAATTTTCAGGGAAAATATAGTTGAATTTTATATATAGTTCATTATATTATATATATTCTGATAATAAAATACTGAATTATATATTAACACAAAAATATTTTAGTATGCATAAACAATATTGCTGAAGTTGATCAATGATATTTATTTCTCAATAGATTACTACCCTTCTAAGGTGACCAATGTGGTAGATGGTCTAACTAAAATTGATCATGAAAAATTATCTATAATGAAGATAAAAAAAGATCCAATGGTTTGGGATTTGATAGTAATGGATTCATAAATCATTGGGAATGAAGAATTAAATTTTCTTTCTTAGATGAATATAAAAACTTATATACATGATAAGATTAATAAATCCAAATTGAATATGTGAAATTATATTTTATGGAGATGAATGTTCCTGTGGTCATCAATGTTTATCCTATAGTAATAGTGTCTAATAATAATATAGCGACCAACGCCTTTCACATAAAATATTACATGATTTCTAGAATAACTATACATGAGAGTGGAAGCCAATGATCATAATGTGTATTGTCTTGGAAGACTAGTTATATAAGAAATCATTATAAAAACAACATTTTTTTAAACCATGAAAATGATCTACAAACTTCCATTGTACTCATACATCAGCATAGGATACCCAAGGGATCAAAAGAACAAAACGATGGGATATAGAGGCCAGTAAGGGAGTATACATTTGAATAAGTATTTATAAAAAGGGTTAGAAGGAATGACATAATGATAAAAACCCATGTAACATTTTGAATTATAACATATAAAAAAGGGATCATATAAACATGTAATCATTGTAATGTGGGAGTAACATAAAACATGATCTTAGTACGAGTCAGGGAAAATCACCAATATTGTTTCCCATAGTAGAATAAGCCAAGGTTAACTACCAACAACACCACACATAACATCTCATGATACATAACATTACCAAATTCATTGATGTGATATCAGGGTGAAACCATATCAACATGTTCATGAATATGATTTTCACATAAATAATCATACATAATCAATCATATTTAAACATAAGGGGACACATGGAGAGAAATCAGTATCACATTCATGACATAAAGCATAAATAATGGGTGTAACATAAAATTGTCCATGAAAGAAAGGAGTTAAAACATAATTCAAAATTAATAAGGTAAAAAAGTCATTCATAATTTTATATTGTGTAAAACATAATTTACAACATGTAAGGAGATCACATAGGAACTTTTTAACATTAAAACATTTTACAATGGTTTTAATGAATATACTAAAGAGCATTTAAAATCGAAAATGGACTACTATTTTATATAAATCCATATTTGAAAAAGGAGGTATTAAAAATGAAAATACAGATTTTATAAATAAAATGGTGGATTATAAGTCTGTTAGATTAAACATGGAATTGAGTTAGAATGTGGAATGTTCCCAAAAATAGGTTTTCTTTCTAGGAAGAAATATAGAGAAAATCACATAAAAAATAAGTATTTCCCCAAAATATAATATGGTTTGGATCAAGATAAATAATTTTATAGAATATAAATACTATGTATAATATTTATATAAAAATAAATGACAATGTAATTTGGGTAAAAACAACAATGGAGGATCTTGAAGGAATAAAAGTGGTTTGGGTAGAATCCCTTACAGATTTTCGGCATGGTTTCAGGTGTACTTCAGAGCTCTTAATTATAGATAAATGGATTTACCATCTTTTATAAATCATGATTTAAGTATGTTTATGGTGATAAATGATACCCCAAAATTATGAATTATAGGTAAAAGGGCATAACATAGAAGGCATTGTTGTATAAAAGTTAAATAGAGAGGATCCATTACATTGAGAAGTAACTCCTAAAAAAATGGTTTGGACCATGGGGGCATGAGGAAACCTTGGGAGGGATACTAAGGAGGTACAATGACAAAATATTCAAGGATGAAGGATATTTAATGCATTAAAATGAAGAAAATCGTGTATAATTATAGTAATAAAAAGTGTTTTCGTTAATTTCAATAGACACCTCATTATTGGTTTTTTGAAAACCCACAAGCTTAACATATAGTATTTTCCCACTGTATTAGAATAATTAGACACCTAATGTCATATATTAATGCACATAGGTAGATCAAAACTTTATATTAATTATTACATCATTATGATTTCATTAAACATATCGAAAACTCCAAACTGTATTTTTACTATTCACCAAAAATTCAAGTATTTTAGAAAGAACCCAAAAATTCAACCTAACGATTTTTAAATATGTAGAATTTAAAAATGTGATCCATTTTTTGAAAATAAATTTCTAAATAGTCTTAATTTAATTTTTAAACAAAATAATAATTCATTCAGAAAAATATTCATTAAATGTATGACTACTTTTATAACGCCTTTAAAAAATTAATCAAGGCACTGTATAATTATATTATAACAATAAGGTAATAACATTACAATTTAATATTACATTTTATGAAAATAATTTTTGATTTTAATTTATCAAATTGATCATAATATTTTAAATAAAATATTTTTGACATTAAAATTTACTAATTCTTTTATCGTGATCAATTTTTCAATTTTAAGATATCTAAATTGTATTTATAAATCTTGGGATGATGTTTCTATTTTTTTCTGATATAATATTCATTTATATTAATTAATATTCATAATTTAATGTTAATATTCATAATGGAATTTTAATATTCATTATAAATTATGGTTGTCTTATCTGACTCCAAATAACATACTGACCACAATTGTGGAAGGCCATTTTTAGAAAATCAAATCAAATAAGTGCCAAACAAATGTTTAAAGGTAATATTGTAATTAACAGTTGATTTTGATTTGATTTCATGTTATTATATGACATTTTTATAAGAATTTAATTTCCATTGATAAAACATTGGTTTTTATAAGGACTCAACCTCAGTTACCCAGAGTTGTTGCCTTATTTGAATACAATGGCATATAAACAAGGAATATGATTATTGAAGGAATTAGTAGTTTAGTATCATTAGAAAAAAGATACATATATAATATCAACATTACATCATGAATGTAAAAAAACACTAAATTTTTTCAATAGAATCATCCATGCCTCCTAGATTATACATTTGAATCACTCATAACATACTTTATCATATCTAGGGAAAATGAAATGCAATAAAGGTGTGAAATCAAGTGAATAGTATTAGTGATGCATTTGAAGATATCATAAACATAAAGATTAGGGATGGCTAATAATTAAGAAAACATTCTTTTAAAAAGATAAACTTGAACATGTTATGGCAGGAATATGGGCCGAGTAAATAATGCAATAATAAAACATAATCATTGATATTCTACTAGTTGAATAACAACATGAACATTTAATTACTTTATTCATAATGAGGAAAGTTCATATGATGGATATTCTGAAACATTTTTTCAAGGACTTGACCAATTCATCTAAAAATGATTAATGACATTGAAAAAACCATATGTTGAATTGAGAAATGCCTCAACCAATTCCATGTCCATTTGTCTCATGAGACCTACCGATGCATCGAGGCGATATTGTGGGACCAACCATATCAAAATAATTAAAATTAATTCCTCGTATGAATGGGGATAAACATAAATAACATATACATTTTTATTGACTCTATCATAAGAAATGTAAATATCTTTCCCCAAACATTAAGTAGAAACATTAACCATTCGAAGTAAATTGGTGAATGGTTATAGGATATCACATCCATAGTCAAAATAGTCATATGACATCAAATAATCATGGTATATGAATTCATAAATTATTAATCCCAATAATATATAATGATCATCATTAGTGTTGAAATAGATGAAAATACTCTTATAAAATCAATAAGCAATTCTTGTTTTAAATACTCTTTTATTTAAAAAAATGTTCTTTTAGAAAAATCATTGTATAAAACCAAAAGTGAGGTAATATAGTATGATAATATTAAAATGGGTGATTTTATAAAGATAATGGTTTCAAAAACAGATTATATAGTTCCCTTGAAAATTGTTATGAATTTGATAAATTTCCTTGAATCGGATTGTATTTGGAAACAATTTTGAATGTCCCTCTTAAAACATGTAACAATCCACAAAATAAATTAATATTAGGGTTGTAGAACACATGTATAACACTCACAAAAACATTATTATGATTTCATAATAATACACAAGAGTTTCATTGAGCTAATTAGACAATAATATAGCCCAAATAAAAATGGTTGTTTGGGTGGAAAACACATATCATAAGTATGAATGTGTTCCTCTCTTGAACATAAAGTCATAGAATATTAAATTAGACATATTAATAAAATATGTTATAACTTATTATATATGTATTTATTTTATCATAATTCTATACAGTTTATTTATTCCCTTATTGATAACTTATTATATTGAATTTTGTTTTTTTCCTGAATGTTCGTTTGCTTTATTTTCATAACCAGTTCACTTGTTCTTATGTATTGGAGTTCATGTGGAATAGATGTAAATCTTAAGAATTAAAATTAATTAGTAATTATGAACATTTAGAAGTTTTAATGGTCATTTATATCATTTTCTTACATGGAAAGCGAATGAATTATTAGATAAAATATTTATGACATTCACTTTGATTATTTAAGCAGTAATTTGATTATTAAGAAATATTTTGGCCATTTGATAAAATAAGATGTGCATATAAAGATTTATGAATATTAATTAAGTTATTTTACATATATTTTAGTTTTTTTACTATAATAATTGTTTTATGACCAGTAATGAATGAGAAATTGAAGAGTGAATATTATAATTCCATAAAGTTTTTAAATTGTAACATCCTAGAAGTTGATTTTAAATATAATATAAAAGATTATGAGAGTAATAATATAGAATATGGATCATCCATTCAAAAGATATAACTCCAATATATATTTTATACTAGATATATTATGGTCATTTGGAAAAAATAGGTGATGAGAGGATAATAAATGATGATAAATTGAAGTGAAACTAAATGAAAAAGAATAGTGTTTTACCTATGGATATAACATCTTTGAGAACCTCCTTAGGGGAAGGAATTTTGGTATTCTTACAAGAAAAAGAGCTTATGGGATGTGTTTAGGGATGGATTAAGGGTATTGGGATAGGACAATGATCATCTTTATTGTATGGAGGAGTTAAGAGAATAGGGAGTGTGGTGGGGGGGGGTATAGTGGTGGAGAGGAGGGTTTTCAAAATTATTTCATCATTAGTTTTTTAATTTCCATCATGACTGTAAATATTGATTATTCCATGTCCATGAATAGTATAAAAAATTAATGTGATTTCGAATCAAGTGGTCTTACATCACTTATGATGCCATAAATATTGTATTTTACTAATAATACGTATATAAGGTATTTTACCATATTTCATTATTCATATTTTTTTTGAGTATATCAGAAATATTCAAAAAATTCACTGTAAACATTTTTCAACATGTCAAATTCAAAAATGAAGTCCATTTTTCAAAAATAATTTTCTAAATATGTGTAATTTAATATGTAATTATAATCATAATTTATTCTAAAAACAGTTTTCAAAATTTCAATTACATATTCCATACATAGGTATATTGTACTACCACATGAATATTATTTATATACTATCATAGGTAAGGTTAATATTCATTAGGGAATATAATTATTATTTTTGTTAATGTTAATATTTATATGGGGCATGTAACTATTCACCAAAAATTATATTTTTCTTATCGGAATCCAAATTACTTACTTATCAAACCTATGTTTGCATGATTTTTTGAATTAACATAAGAAAAGTGACGAAATCATGTTTAAATGTCACATAGAACATAATAATTCATAATGTTGGGATTTCATGTGGTTATTACATTTTATAAAAAAATAATTTCCATTGAAAAAATATCGGGTCATTACATTCTCCCCTCCTTACAAAAAATTCATATTCGAAATTCACAAATAGTTACCTAAAAAAATAGTGTATTTCATCAACATAAGATCCTCAAGCTCCCTTGTCGCCACATTGATTTTATTATTTATCCAGTGTACCATTACCTGATGAGTCATCCAATTTCTCAGCAATTGTTCCATTGTATCAATAATCATGATCGGATCATCACAATAAGAAAAATAGTTATCAAGTTATATTTTTTATTAGGTGAGTACATGTGTTTGGTATGGCTTGTATTTCCATAAAATTGATAGGTAGAACACATTTTGAACTTTGGAATGATTTGGCATAATTGTCAAACGGTAAGCCTCGATTCAAATTCGATCCAGAATTTCAAAAGGTCGGATGTACCAGGGACTTAATTTCTCATTCATAACAAATCGTATAATACCCTTTAATGGAGATAACATTTAGAAAATGTGATCTCCTTCATGAAATTAAAAATCCTTCATTGTGTTATCAACACTATTCATTTTTATAAATTGAGTTATTTTGATATGGGTTTGGATAATATTGACATTTTACTTTGTATCCTTTAAAATTCTAGGGAATATAAGCTATCTTCAACCATCATCATCCCCAAAAGTTGGTGAATGACATATATTTCCATATAATGACTAATATTGTGCCATATGAATAATAGAATAAAAGCTATTGTTATAGGAAAATTCCACGATAGGTAAATACTATCCCCACATAGATTAAAGTCATTTGATCAAGACCTCAACTTGTCTTCTTATGTTTGAATAGTCTATTCTGATTGTTCATCAGTTTGTGGGTGGTAGGCAGTGCTAAAATGAAATTTAGTATAAATTTCCTTCTCATGAATTTTGCAGAACTGTGATGTAAAATGAGGATCATGATTAGAAAAAAATTGAAAAGGGTATACCATGAATTATTACAACATCATTAATATATAGCCTTGCAAAATGTTCAAGTGGTATATCTTCTCTTATAGCACGAAAATGTGTTGATTATCTATGCCGATAAAAAATGACCCATATCGCATCATTATTTCTTAGAATCATTGGTTTCCCAATGACAATGTCGATGTTAATATCATCTAATTTCCACATAGGTATAATAAGGGGTTTCATGACTCTTCCAGGATGATGTATTCCATCCTTTTATTATTGACAAAGAAAACATCTCAACATGTAATCACCAATATCCCTCTTCTTGTTTTTCCACAAAAATTATGTATTGATAGATCTCTATACATATTTGTTATTCCAGGGTGTATAGAGAAAATAGATCAATTAGGATCATACAATATCCCCCTATTTATTTCAAGAATAGGGGGAAGACAAAGCATCTTTCCGAATTTAGTAATTCCACCATCATGTACGAAGTCAATAAACATCCCATAATTTACAAAATTAATTATCTTTTTAAACTTCCCATCATCATCCTGAGATCATTTTATCTATTCAAGTAACTATGTATTGAAATCAATTTGAATAATTAATTATGTTCTACCTTCCTTGATAATTCCTATATCTATATTACATAGATCCATGAACAATGTATCCCTTTAAACACTCATCTTATTCTAAATTATGTGGTCCTTTATACTAAAATCTTATACAACCTTATTTACCTTCCTAGGGTGGTAGCATATTGTGAAATCAAAAACCTTGAGTAGTTTAATCAGAGTATTATTTATTAGGATGAGTTTGTTCAATGAGAATATATATTTCAAACTCTTATGATCTTTATATATATATATATATCACATTTTTCACCATATAAGTTATGCCTCTAAATCTCCAGAGAAAATATTATAATAGAAAACTGTATATCATAAGTTGGATAGCTTTTTTGAAGAATTTTTTGTAACCTAGATGCATAGGAAATCACTCAATCATTCTGCATAAGGACATAACCAAGTCCTTACATTAATGCATCACTAATGATAAAATATCCATCATTACCAGATGGTAGAGTCATGATTGGTTCATTCACTAACCTTATCCTCAATTCATGAAAACATTATTCACATTCCTTTTTCCATATGATCATAAAAAATTCCATGTAATCTTGGTCATTGGTTTGGATAAACGGGCGATGCTCTGAATGTAATGTCGATAATAACATGTTAAACCAATTAAACTATGTACCATATTTATGTTTGCAGGAGTATTTTATTCATTCATAGACATTAAATTCGTAGGATCTATAGATTTTTTATCCTTATAGATAGTTTTTCCCATAACTGACAAATTATTGGAGCCAAAAATCACACTTTCTATACTTCCCATATAATTCATTTATTCTATGGTTTTTCAAAATAGAATGCAAGTGATTTTGATGATCTTGATAGTTTTTCGAGTAAGTAAGGATACAAAAACCACTACAATGTCCACAATATATTCTTGGAAAACACTATTCATTATATCCATGAAGACAGATGGTTTATTAGTTAGTCCAAAAAGAATTATTGTAAACTCATAATGCTCATACTTAGTTTGGAATGTTGTTTCTGCAATTTCTTCCTTCCTAAAAAGAAACTTATGATATCCAAATCGAAGATCACTCTTCAAAAATATTGGTCTACTTAAAAATGATCATATAAATCATCAATGTGAGGTCGGGTATACTTGTTCTTTTTTTTTGTTATATCATTGATCTCCCTGTACTCAATGCACAACCTCATAGACACATCTATCTTCTTAATGATAACAATAGGGGCACCCATAGAGAAACACCAAGTAGAATAAATCATTTATCAATTAATTCCTATAGTTGTTTATTTAGTTCCACTACCTCCGCATTGGCCATCACATATAGGGACTTTAATATGAGCCTTGAACCACGAATTATGTCAATGTAAAACTCAATTTTCCACTCTGGAGAATGTCTATGTAAATCCTCTGGAAGGATTTCAACATATTATTTCACAATAGGTACATAATTTATTTGAATATTATTCTCCTCACCAATAGTTATTTCATTCCAACCCTATAAACTAATGGATTTAATTAGAGCTATTAGGGGTAGATCTAGATGATAATAAAATAGTGATGTTTATGCTGAAAATATAAGGGATTAAACATCATTATAAAAAATTGTAACTTCTTTATTCTTTAAATAGATATTCGCATCATAATTTTTTAGACAAATCATAATGGAAAATATATCAAATTAAATATTTACTATGATAATAAGATTAGAAAATAATGCACGTTTATGTGTCATGAGGGGTACTGATCGACACCCATATGTTTCTATGATAGATCAATCATGAGTTTTTACTGATAATAACATTATTAAATCAAATTGTGCATGTATAATTTTCATTGACAACTGTGAATATATAAATTAACGCGATGATCCAGAATCAAATAAATGATTTTATAGTTTCAAAGAAATGATCATTTTATCGTCCACCACTTCTTTTGGAACTTCACCCTCTACAGTTCAGACTACATAATCTTGTCCCCTCTCTATTGGCCTTTTTGAAAGTATGTTTCCTTAACGCTTTGGATGCATATTAGCATATTGTCCCATCTCTCAAAAATTAAATCATTTCATATTACTAGATAATTTATTCCCCTTATAATAACTAGAAATATGGCCTTTCATTCCACATTTGCAGCATAACCCTTTTCCCTTTAAAGAGGCTCTAGTGTGTTTCCTTCTAAAATAATCACATGGAGTAAATTCAACTCTTCCCTTCTTCCCTATTACCTTTTTAACATTTTCATAGTATCCATTATCCCTTTTCTTATCTTTCATACTCTTAAATTCATTAAACTTATATATTTAATTTTCTATCTCGATAGAACACGAAATAATATCATTATATGATAAGAAACATTGGGAGACCAGTTCCCATTAAAGGAATGACTTTAGTCCATTAAAGAATCAATCAATCATTTTACATGGATTTCATATGTAGTCCATCAAATTCCTTTTAACCTTGTGTTTTTAGACATAGACGTTGAAACATTTTCATCTACCTTTTTCCTCAAATTCTTAAATTTATTTTCCATATCCACTCATTGTTCATGGGGAAAGTTTTTCTCTAGGAATATTTCCTTAAATCTCTCAATTACATCTCTTATATATCCCCCCCCATTTGTGTTTTGGATTAAGAAACACCACCAATCCACCTCTCTTGAGAGATGATAAACATCTACAACAATATTATGACTTTCTTTACATCCTAATGTGGGAAATATATTCTCTAGAGAACTTATCCACTATTTAACAACATATGGGTTTGTAGGATCATTGAATGATGGAGGATGTTGTAACATAAAGTGATATATAAATTCTCCTCTACATGGAGGATTCAGATGCTCCATATGGGTAAAGTTATTGTTCATAACCTGAGTAAGTTTTCTTTGAATTCTTATAAGCCACTCTGCACCAGTCACAACAGCAGATCCAACATCAATCTCTTGCATCGGAGGGATATCCCTACATAAGATACACGTGCTCATGTAGTTTCAATTTCTTCCACAACGTTCCATTTCAAGAAAATGGAATAAAATATATTAGGTTATTAATCTTATTGTATAATTTTAACATATCAAAATAGTTATCAAAAATTGAAATCATACGCATGGCTAATCCCATAATCTCAAAAATGTTTTCTTTGAAAAAAAATACATATAAATCTTTCATAACATCTTATCATGAAAATGTGAATTATCCTAAGAATATATCATAGGAGTGTCAATACAATGAGTGCATCAGGGCCTATTATTGAGTACCAGGATAAATCAAGTCAAAGACTAAACCCTTTGTTGGAGTTTTAATTTCTAGGTACATCTGTCCAATATCCACCTCTACCTGTTTGTATCCAGAAAGGTTTGTATTTTCTATAAAGATCCACATAATATATTACATACATGTTTACCAGGATGTTCTGGTATGCTTATCCTCAATGAATATATTTGGAATTTGTTCCCTAATCTATGTTTTCAAAATCTAGTTTCTAGGTTTTCTACTAAACTTCATATGATACCAACTGTAATTCCCCGACAACATTTACCATACGCTGATGCCTTATTTGATTACATTAGCATATAATCACAGAATATGCATCTCGAAGGACCGAGTAGTTTAGTATAATTGGATAAAAGATACATATATAAGTTCAAAATTACATCACGAAATGAAAAAAAACTAAATTATTTAAATATTAACATCCATACCTCCTAGATTATTTCTGATAATCACTCATAAAAAACATCGTCATATCCTTGGAAAATGAAACACAAAAAGAGGTGTGCTAAAATTCTTACTAAGAGTATGAAATACATAAGAACATATCATAAACATAAACATTAGGCATAGTGAATAATTCAGAACACAGGCCTTTAAAAATCAAAAAACATGAACACATTATTTAAGGCATGCAATCTGATTAAATAATTCCATAATAAAACATAATTATCGGTATTCTACAAGTTGAATAACCACTTTAACATTCAATCACTAGCTTAATAATGTGTTAAGTGCATATTCTGGACATTCTATTTCATTTTGTAAAGGCCTCATACATGACATCAAATATTGATTAAGCCCTCATCCAAAACCATATATTGAATTCGGAAAGGCCTAAACCAATTCCCCATCTATTTGTCTCAAGAGACATACCGATAAATCTATGGGATATGAAATCCCCAAACATTACATAATTAGTCCATTTCATTATTAATATGAATGTGTATAAACATATATATCATATATCTTCATATTGAAACAATCATATGAAATGTAAATATCATTCCCTGAATATTATTCATAAATAATAACCATTCAGAGTAAATTGGTGACTGGTTTTAAGATAGCACATCCATAATAAAAGTATTCATAGACCGCACCATATATATGTTCGATTAAATAATAAATTTTTAACCATAATAATACATAAGAATCAACAAGAGTGTTGAAATAGAAAAAAATAATATTATAAAATCATTAATCAATTTTTGAGATAAATACTATTGTATTTTTGAAATGCGGAGTTCTATTGAAATAATATTTGTTTAATACCATAATTAATGTAACATAGTAAATTGAAAAAAAATTACTGATTTTATAAACAAATTTTTTTCCAAAAATATATTATATATGTCTATTTAAAATAGGTAAATATTTGAGAAATATCCTTGAATCTGGCTTGTATTTTGAAATCAATTTTTAATGTTCCTTAAAAAATGTGTATCTACCAATAAAATAACGAAGGATTTTGGTTTTTGATCATTTATAGAACACTCACACTAAATTTATTAGTATTAAATAAAAATAAAATATAGTTTCATTGTGATAATTAGAAAATAAAACTAACTCGAATGAAAATGGTGGATGGGTTGAAAAACCCTTACTATATGTCTGATTGTGATATCCTCTAGAAATTATGGTCCAAGAATATGAAATTAAACTTATAAATAACTTATTTAAGAAACTATTTTAAAATTTTCTTATTTAGCATAATTCTATTTACTTTATTTATTACCTTATTGATAGCATATTATATTGGATTTCGTTGTTTTAGAGTGTTCATTTTCTTTATTTTCATAATTGGTACATTAGTTTTTATGTAATAGAGTTCCTGTGGAATGGATATAAATCTCCAGAATTTAAATTACATATTATTTATGAACATATAGAAATTTTAATGGTCATTTTTATAATTTGGTTACATGTAAATAGGGTGAATATTTAGATGAAATATTAATGACATTCAATAATATTATTTTAATAGTATTTTGATTTTTAGGAACTGTTTTGTCATATGACTTATTAAGATGTACATATAATGCTTATTGAATATTAATTAGGTTATAATACATATATTATTTTCTTCTTCAACCATCAAAATATTTTCATGACCAGTAAGGAAGGGAAAATTGAGGAATGAAATATCATCGTCCACAAAGGTTATAAATTGGAACCACAAGGACATTGATTTAATTTATAAAATAAAAGGAAGAGAGAGAGTAAGGATATTGATGATGGTTCTTCCATTGACATGATATAATTCCAAAATATAGATGATAAATTATCTATCATGGTCATTTGTACATATGAGGTTAGGTGAGGATAACAAAATATGATAAATTTAAATGAAACTAAATGAATAACAAAGGTGCTTTACCTCTTGAACAAACCTCTTTGAGAACCTCCTTATGGATTGGAATTTTGGCCATTAGGAAAGACACAGAGCTTCTTGGTCATTCAGAGTGACTCTGTAGGGGTATTTGGGAATAAATACGAGGACATTAAAGGCATAGATGAGTTAAGAGAAGAGGGAATGGGACAGTAGAGGAGAAGAGGGTTTTCATAATTGTTTAATAATTAGTTTTTTAAATTTCCCCTAGAATAGAAATAGTAATGATTTCATGACCAAGAATAGTATCAAATGAATATGAGTTTGAACCATGTGTTCTTTCATCAATAATGATGTAAAAAATAGTGCATTTAATTGTTAATTTTTATATAAGGTATTTTATCGTATTCACTATTCATAAAAAATGTGAGTATTTTAGAAAAATACCTAAAATTCACTCATACTATTTTACGACATGTAGAATCCATTAATGATGTAAATTTTTTGATGATATTTTATTTGTTTGATTATTTTAATATTTAATTAAAATCATTATTTAATATAAAAAAATAGTTTTAAAACATTTATTTACTTATTCCAAAACATCAGTATATCATACATCCACTTGAATATTATTTATATACTATTATAGGTAATGTTAATATTGATTATGGTTTATCACTATTCATATAGAAATTTTATAATTCAAAAGGGTATGTTACAATTCAATAAAAAATATTTTTTTAATCGGACTCCAAATAACATACTGATTGGGACCCTATATGTCAGATTTTCATAACTAGCATCATAAAAGTGACAAACAAAGGTTCAAAATTTACATTACAAGTATTAGTTCATTATGTTTTCATTTCCTATTATTTTGAAATATTTATAATAATGGATCATCCATTAAAAAAATATTGTGTCGATTTACGTCATTACTAAACTTGTATGTGTCACCTCAATGCCATAATTGTACGATCTATTTCAGGAATCTTTTAGATCATCATTATAGATTAATCCTAGATATAAAATTATTTATAGAAATAAAATATTATTTCTTGTCGGGTGACATGAGAATAGATATTGCATAGTATGTGTCGCATATCATGGTATGCCGTCTTGTTATTTTAGAGTTTAATATGTCTACGGGGATGCTAGAACAGTTATTTATTTTATAATAGAAATTGAAAAACATTACCATAGATTTTGGATTTTAAATCCAAAAAAACGTAAAAAGGCCATAATGTTATTTGGGTTTTGGTAAATACTCATATGAATTTATAACAATTAATTAATATCCAAGAATTTTTCGTTATTGATCCTCATTCTATAATATACATTAAGGTATAGGTAACGTTTCTCATAGTTCTAAATTTTATTATATCTGATCATGATCGTAGTGTTACTATGATATTCTGTCATAGTGATTTGTAACATGTTGATACTGGAAATATATATCATCATAATATAGATAGAAATCATTAAAGGATAGATAAGTCTATAAAATACAAGTTGATAGTGTTCTCTATGAATTTTAAAGGTGGTTTGGATCAACACATTCCTTTGGTGGAATGTTCTTATAAAAAATATTTTACGCTTGATTATTTTGATGTTTCATTCTGAAGCCCCTATGGTAGGATGTTCATCACTATAATATGTTTGGAAAATGTCATAAATAGAATTGCATGAATATTGTTTTAAACATAGTATATAGTAGATATGGTTACATTATTTTAATAACACATGAGGTAATCTCATAACTTGTAATGAACCAGACCCGAACAGCCTCCCGAACTGTGTTAAATGGGACAGGTGCTACTGCCTTTGGCGCACCACCTCGGACGCCAAAGGCAACTGACTGGAAGTGTGGGCCTAATAGGTATATTGGGGAGGCTATACCCTCTTAGAAGATATTAATAAAGGGTCTGGTACTAGTGTAATAATAAAAATTCATAGGAATAAATGACTCAGCATACTCAAACTAGACCCGTAGATCAAAAGAACATTCAATATAAATAAACAGTGGAAGCAATAAATATAATCAACAACTGTGGAAAGTAAACACAATAACAGGCTGATAACATGTAACTACCATTGAACAACAAAACATGCATCCAAAGTTGGTCATACATATCTAAATATAAAGTTCTCTAATGGATATCCAACTGTAGATACAAACAACCAAGCTGATATAAGAAATTATGAAAAAAAGTAAAATATAGCTAGTTAAGACCTCACGGTCCATTCCATCTCAATGAAACATCTAATTTAAACCATCTCTATATGTTGTGCTCTTTCCTACACGTAAAACCATAAAGTCTGCATGGGTCTTAAGGGCTATTAAATGGTGGGAGACGAATCCCAATAGGGTACCACCCAAAAGTGCATTCCTAATATAAGTGTTTAATAAGGTACACATTTGAAAGGAAAGAAGTAAACAAAATGATGCACAATTAAACACAAAATCCACTGGTTCTCAACAGCCACCATGGAGTGTACATGCTTCAGCCAATGCCTGAATCTCTATCATGTAACTTTGCACTATGTGCCCCACGACACTGTAGGTATCATGTACCTATATCTCGAAGGCACACCCAACATTAATAAACTGGAGGAACAACAATGTCTGTCCTCAAATATGTAACTGTGGGGACATCGATGTTTTCCATAAAATAATGTAATTGAAGGTACAGAAATGTCTTTCCTCTATTAAATTACACGGAGGGACAACGATGTCTGCCCTCAAATAATGGCGAGCCTCTGCCCCCAACCCGATAGCCTCAATGCTATCCCCTGGAGGCTTCTCACATATCACCTGGCTTCTTTCTGAAATCTCCCCCAAACCAAAAGTACCCAATCCACAACTAACGGGGGCTTATACCCATACGAGTGGTCAAACCCACCTCATCACGAAGTCTCTCAATGTGTACACTACTCAACGTTTCTATGTGAGTGGTAGTCACCAAAATAATACCCAAACTACAACACCTCTGACACCTCGTGCCTCTACGACCATGCCTCTCAAGACTGATGTCCTTTCCATCCATGTAACCTCATCCTTGCCTAACCTGACAATCATCTTGCCTCAAACCGACGCCCATGATGCCCAATCCCATGGTCAGAACCACCCAATGTAACTCGAGCATAGCCCAAATTTTGATAAAAATCACTCAACAACATTTGGGAAATGCCAAAAAAACCAAAAAGGGTTCTATCATATAAAATTCTGATATTACATATATTCATATTTAAACAGAACACAATAATAGAAAAAACAATCTAAATAGTTGAATTTCACTAGCCAGACATTATCTAACAATAGCACTGAGGCCTTTAAATCCACAAACATGTCATATCAAGGATTAATAAACTAAACTCAATAGTAAAAACAATAAAATTCAATTAATACCATTTTGGTGCCTCCAACCAAAATGCGCCGATGAGAAATGCCACTCACCCCGCCCTGCTCAAGAAAAATAGGTAAGAAGGCATACCCAAAGGCATCTCATAGGTCAATGAACAAGTTATTACACAATAGAAGATAAAAATGGGTCCCACTCAAAATAACTAAAAACGCTCCAAAGGACGCGTCACCCAAACTACCAAAAAAACACAAAAAAAGCTACGCACCACATACCTGAGACACGTACGATTTTAATCCTCGGATAGAAGCATCTAATTGGGTCAAAAACATGGTAGATCTGCAAAGGAAATCAAAACTTCCCAACCTCCAATAACTCATTATAGAAGAGAAATCAAGAAAAACATCTCAAGAGGAATAAAGGGCTTACTGAGGGGGTTACAACAGATCAATCTATGTTCAAATCGGGTCTCGGATTAACGATCCAGAGCAAAAATAAGGTCTGGATGGCTCTCTACGCTCAACCCGTCGAAGGGGTTGAGTTTTTTCCTCAAAACGAGGCTACTTCCCATTTTAGAGAAAAAAAGAAAATAAATGGCCTATACATTATGTACATGGTGTGTATCATTTTTCTGTTCATATGATTACTGAAATTTCGCCCGATTTCTTTCCAGAACCTGCTGACATGTGTAAACAACTTGTACATAGAGGTACACGATGTGTACATATTTTTTCTTCTATTACACAATTACATATCCACATTCCATGTACATCCATCATTCATGTCTAGAATACATGTCATGTACAATGAGGAAATGTCATGTACATAGTTTAAATGATTATTCCCAGCCAAAAGGCCAACACGCCATGTATGGCCTCCACACGGTCATGGGTACACTGCGTGTTGATAACTACACATCATGTAGTAATAAATTTCTACACAGTCATCACAAGGCATGTACTCAACAAGCACACGACCTACACTTGCATATCCTATACATGACATGTACATAAATTTATATAGCGTGTTTTCTAGATATTTCCAGAAACTGTCCAATTTATATAGTTTTCTCATAGACAAGTCAAAAATACAAACAGGGTCAGGATTTCGACCCTTTCTAAAAACCTGGTTTCGTACAATATCCTCACCTTAATATAGATTTTACCTAAGCTATCAAATGAATATCAGAGATGGCACCGAACATACCACATCGATCAATGTAACCCGAACATACCTGGTCTCAAACGTCCCGAATAAATTCCTCAAGGGGGCTCCCCACCTTAAATGTTGCCTAACATGATCTCAACCCAACAAAACTCAAAACAAACAAAGGATCACTAACCTTTTTTCCGGATGCATAGACCTACAATGATGCATCGTCACACCTTCACCTCATTTGTGCTCATATATCATTCCCAACACCGAATTTATCTTTCACCGCATCGATGTCCGCCTCCATGAGGTCATGCATCGCATGAATGTTAAAAAAATCAACCTGGTGCCTAGCACCTCAAGTAGCATGTATCATTGATGCTTGACGCACTCCTGTCATAGGGCTTGGCCAATTAAAGTTAATTTTTCCTAGTGCATCATAGAAGCTAACCAGGGTTGTCTCACTTGAGGAGTTTTCTCAATCGTTTACTTAGTTAATCTAATTCACTAAAATAATTCCTTTTGGTGTTTTTATATTATCTATTACTGTAAAACAATTAAATTAAAATACAAGATAAACCTAACATGCAAGGAAAAAATGAAATTAATTGAGAAAGAACTTTTCCTTTATGGGTTTTTATGTGGGTTCCATCATTCTCCTTGTTGGTATTTAAATTTTGTTTGATAATTCAATTATGAGATCTCATTCATTAATTACTATTCTTTCATTTATTGGTGTGAAATCTCGAATGCATTTAACAATCTTAACTTCACCTCCTACTATAATCAAGGTTGATGGAACACCTTGATCGAGAGTGTGACGTCTTCCTTGACCTGGAAACATCATATGCCATTTCAAATACTAAGTGGCACAACTCCATCGTATGAAGAGCTTGTATCCAGTAGAAGGGAGGGAAAATATTTAATAAAATAATATAAATAAGTTAGATATTAGTGTCGGCGTGGACGATCGCTACAGCCGTGAACAACACTCTTACTCATCAAAAAATTAATAAAACATAGTAATTTAAGCACAAAATAATTGAAATTGCCACATACCTCCCCTGGGCCAAGTATCGAGTTAACCCATCATATTTGAGGTTATGATGTGAGGGTGGATAATATGACAAGAATAAATGAAGAAAAGGGGAAAAGATGAAGAATAAAATAGGGTGGATGGGTGGACACAAAAATAAAAACAATGCATGAATTTTATTTGAAATATAAATTACAAATTAAATATAAAACAAAAATAAAGAAAATAAATGTAATGGGGAATATTTTTTTCTGGACTCCCTCTGTGGAGATCTCCTCCTTGGTTCCTTGAAGGAATGGATGTAGAATGAGATTCTTTGAGGAGGTGGTTATGACCTCATTTTATAGGCATAATTCGACCCCTGAAAGTCGACGTGTTTTAGACCCCATTAATGACCTCTTTATGCGTTCCACCCTTAAAAAATGTTTTTCATACATATCTTTGATGACTCTCCTATAAAATTCAGCTAATTTGGAAACTAGATGAAGGGTTTATGAATTTTTAATTCTCGTTTTTTGTTTCTGGATGAAGATTCCAGGATGGTTCCTCCAAAAAAATGTCATTTAATTTCCTCCTTAATGACTTCCAAACATCCACAAATTTCTTTTATGGTCGTGACTAGATGTCCTCGTCCCATCCCAGGTAGAAAATTCTAATTTGGATGTGTTTAGGCAGCGTTTGGGTTCCGTTACATTTGCGGTGTCCACGCTATCCTCCTGAAAAAATGGCCAACTTCAATGAATTTTTAGACCCTCTAGATAGCCGAATCAGCTCCTGCTACAGACGACAGAAATGAATGAAATAAATTACGTATTAAAAAAATTTGAATTAGAAAACTTATAATTATATTTTTCCGTAAATGACCATAATAGGCTTGACGTAAAAATCTATCAAAAATTTAGAATTAGTCATTTTCACATTTATGCTCAAAATAACACTAAAACCAAGAAACGTGATAATTAAACATTCAATAACACAATGGTAGGATTATAAACAATGATTTACAGTATAAAATATAGTAAAATGTAAGCTTCATCAATGCCCCAATGCACAAGGCACCTCATGTAACATGTATCCTCGATGCCCCGATGCCCAAGTAACCGTAAGTAACCCACATCCTTGATTCCCCTGATGATATGAATCTCATTCATATAAATATATAAATATATCACACACATGATATGGTGAAAAACCCACAAACTAGCATATAGTTTGTCTATATAGATCATGTGAATCATGTGCACTCAAAACAGACATGCCTCTACTAGTCATGCCAAAAAGGAAACATGGAAATCACAGCCACACTAGTGGTGTACCATTATCTTTCATCAGTACACCTGCCTGCTCAGCCTCTGGAAGCTCCATGGAATGTACCTGGGCTGATGTATGACTGCATAATGTCTGACCTCCCTGTGGTGCTGCTCCAGCCACCGGCCACTGACCCCTCAGCTGGATCACACAATCTCGATCATGTGCTCCACATGCTGCTGAATCTCTATTACCCCCCCATAGTACTGAACCTGAACCAACTCCAGATGCCATTGTATGTCTGTGTCCCAGCCTCCCTGATGTCTGAGAAGGCTGCCTAAAAAACCTATCAAGGAGACCGACCTATCCACATACCCAACACTCCATTAGAGGCCTATCGCACTGAGTGAGAACATGACCTGGTTATCCACACTAAGAAAACCACTGAAGAACTGCTACGAGGTGGTCTAGATGAGTCCTTGGACTGACTACCCTATTTGAACTCATATTTTCCTCGCTTCCTAATGTTCAAACCCTCACCTGAAGTCATCTTCCAACCAACCTGATACATATCCCTCTGGTTTCCCTCCGGTTTGAGTTCCTTATTCACCACCTATAAAAAGGAACACACCCTGAAGATATTCACCAAGATTCGAATGACATTTCGTAATCTATCCTTGAAGCACCTCACCATAGCCGCATTATTGCTTACCATACCTGGTGCAAAGAGAGAAAGCTCACTGAAGGTAGCTGCAAAGTCCATGAAGTAAATGTCTCCCTACTGAAGAATCACGAGCACCCAAGCTCTCTCAAAAATCAGTGTCTCTAGGTAAAAGTGCTCAATGAACCTATCCTTGATGTCCTTCCATGCCATCCCTCCTACCTGTGATCCTAAAACTACACATCCCACCAACGTTTTTCTGGTCCTCACAAAATGTATGTCGCAAGCTTGAACCGTTGCCCTGGAGGCATCTCGAGATGCTCGAAGGTCATCAGCATGCTCTATATATAGTTATCATCCACATGTGGACCACCCTCACCCTAAAAAAAGAAGTGGGTGCTACTTCTATAACTCATGCGTTATATATTCCATAGATATATTTGTACCCAACACACCTCTGTAGATCCCATGCATGACACGTACCAGGCTAGCTCGGAACATCTCATCGAGCCATGGTCCAAACGTTGCCAAACCCGGCAGCTGACCTGGAAGCACTGAATCATGGACTTGATCATGTCTCTAATCAAGTACCTATAGCTCCTGCTCTGCCTACACCTGATCTTGAACCTGATCCTACGGCACTGTATCGTCTCTTGCCGACTCTCCATCTGATTCGACTAAAGAGAACCTATTGAATACCATAAATGGTCAGAAAACCCACATACATACCAATTTAAACATATATAATGCAGATAAGGAATGAAGTGAAAGGTAGTGCATAACTACTATCCATACACTCCCCCACCGCAACCATTCCCCACAACATCGTAGCTTCATGGCCTCCTTACTCGCTCTATCAAAATCCAAGCAAACTATCCATACCATACTGGGCCAAGGTCCAATTTTCCCATACCACACCAGGTAAAGTGTCACATATCACATTCAATAACATCACATGCCATGTGTTCCACTGAGGTATAAATCTTATAAACTCTAATCTGTGAACAAAAAAGAAAAAAAAATTCCCACCCAGCATAGCTTGGTCCATCCCTCATTCTTGTGGGTGGAGGCACCCAAGCACAAGTTAGAAACCTAGATCCAGTAACAACCTATCTCCAATATACCATAATCCAAAAATTAAAACCAGAAAAAATAAAATATAATTCTTAATCTCATTTGTATCCAATAAAATACTGCTACTAAATCCCTGTCATGAACTCCTCTAATATCTCTTTTTTAACGACCCAGACCCGAAAATCCACCCGAACAGTGATAAATGGGTCGATCGATACTACCTTAGGCGCACCTCCACAAATGCCAAAGGCTACCGACTTGCATCTAGGGTCTTATAGGTATATTAGGGCGGCTATATCCTCTCAGAGGATTCTAATAATGGTACTGGTCCGAGTATAATAATAAAAACACATTGGAATAAATGACATATAAGACTCAAACCATACCCATTGAGCAGAAGCACATTCAATATCCATGTGCAACCGACGCATTAAATATAAACAACATCGGATGAATGTAAACACACCAGCATGCTAATAACTTGTAACTGACACTGAACAACAAAACATGAATCCAAAGAAGGTCAGACATATCTAAATATAAATGGCACCAATTCCAAACCAACTGTAGAAACAAACAAGCATACTGACACAGTAAAGTATGAAAATCATAGAAAAGTCCATCTAGGAAAGACATCAACGTACATTCCATCTCCATGAGACAACTAATATAGCCCTTCTCTTGAGGCTGACCTCTTTCCTGCAGTTAAATCCATAAAGTATGCACACGTCCTGAAGGGCCTATGTAGGGTGTGTGATAGCTCTGAGTCAGAATCCAACCAATGGTGCGTAATTAATATAAGTGTTTATGTAAGCATGGATTTTTAGGGAAAAAAGTAAACAGAATGATGCACAATTAAACAAAAACACTACTGGTGCTCAATAGCCACCATGGATTTTCACATGTGTCGGCCAATTCCAGAATCTCTGTCATGTAAGCCGGCACCATGTGCTCCCTGACACCGCCTGTCTCAAATACCGACGTCTCGAAGGCACACCAAATAGTAGTAACATGGCGGAACAACGATGTATGTCCTCAAATAAGTAACCGAAGGGACATTGATGTATGCCCTCAAATAACGTAACCGGAGGGACAACGCTGTCTATAATAAAATAATGTACCTAGATGGATAGTGATGTCTTCCCTCAAATAACAGAGAGCCTATGCCCTCGACCCAATATCCTCAATGTTATCCACTAAAGGCTCCTCTACTTCCTCATTCTTTCCTATGGCATGCACCCCACACCAAAAGTACCTAAACCAAAACATACGGAGGCCTCTATCAACACGAGTGGTCAAAACCAACTAATCATGGAGTCTCTCTCTGTGCACATTACTCAATGTTTACATGTGAGCGGTAAGCACCATAATATTACACAAACCACAACACCTCTTTCACCACGTGTCCCTAAAACCATGTAACTCAAGTCTGATGGACATTCCATCCCAGTAACTTAGTCTATATCCAACATGACAGTCATCCTGCTTCAAACCAGCACCCATGATGACCAATCCTCTGGTCAGAACTACCCAACGTAACCCGAGAGAAGCCGAACATTTGATCAATATCACTCAACATCATCCAGGCCATGCTAAACACAACAAAAACGGTTCCAACATATGCAATTCTACAATTACATATATACACTATTAAACAAAACACAATAGCTAGAAAAACAATTTAAACAGTTGAATTTCACTAGACAGATGTTATCTAACAATAGCATTTAGGTCTTTAAAGCCTCTGAGAAGTCATATCTTGGTTCATTAAACTAAACTCAATAGTTTAGAACAATAAAATTCAATTAATAACATTTTGGCACCCCCGAACCAAATTCCTCGATGGGCAATGAGAACTCACACAGCCCTCTTCAAGAAGCATAGGTAACATGGCATCTTGAAAGGCATTCTAAAGGTCAATGAACTAGTTAATACACAATACCAGAGAAAAATGGGTCCCGCTCAAAATATCTGAAAACACGATGAAGGCCGCATCCCCAAAATGACAACGAAAACACAAAATGAGGTATGAAATGTAGAGACCCGGAGCTTATCGTACATGGAAATTACATTACTTTTGCGGAATACTTAGTACATAACAAAAACACACTCGCAAGGATCGTAATAGTTTAGTGTCTTTGGAAACTCGGAACGTAATCTTCTAATCCTGGTGAAAGATCTTCAAAATCTCCCACAAAGATCTTCCTTTTTTTTACCTAAAACCTTTCTTTATATCCTGGGGAAAAGAAAACATAAAAGGGTGAGCTCAAATGCTCAGTAAGGGTAAACAAAAGAAATATCAATCACATAATTTTCATAAGAACATAACATTTTTGGAAATCTTAACCTGCAAAAGAGAGCATAATTTCATAACATGGGATAAATCATAGTAGTGAAAATGAAACCCTTACTTAAAACATTACTCATTGTGGCATACACACATAATCATAGAGAATCATTTCTTGTTAGTCAAGACTCATTGCCAAGACTATCTTAGTGGACAAAGTCCCTTTCTGAATCGAGTAATCCTCGTTTCAGTCCTGTTTCACTGAACCGGTATAACCTACCATTCCAGCCATGTCTATCTCATGAGATATGAAATCTTTACCCAATGCATTGGAGGGAGATATAGGTCCCACCCATCTTATAATGAATCCTTTCTTATGTGTGCCACATAATCATAAACCATACATCATAGCGTAACCCATGTAATAAAAATGGAATTCTTAAACAACATGACATCATAAAACAATTCATATAAGATAAAGGAATTCATAAAAATATTTCCATAACAACATAATAAAATCCATGTAATAATAGGGATAAAAACAGAACCCTTTATTATCTTAGATGGAAAATAATTTTGATAAAACACTTGAACTCCATTCTTGAGGAAAATATCCTTTCTTTTTCAAAAACATTTTTCCTTTCTTAACATGTCATACAACTTTAAACTAAAAGAAGTTGATTAAAAATAAACTTGAAAACTTGTAAAGGAAGCTTCTTGGAAATAATGTTTTAAAAATCCATTCTTGCCGTATAAGTTAAAAAAAACATTCTTCGTACTTTTGTCGGAAAAGTCAAAAAGTACCTCGTACGGAAAAACGACAAAAGATTCCTTTCATATTCTTTACTAAAAACTCACCTAAGGGTAAAATTGGATTTAAACTATTGCAAGTGGATGGAAACAATATTACATATTTAGGGAACATGGATGTGGATGATAAAATACACCCCAGTAAATACTTACGAATAAACAATCTCGGATAAAAATGAGATTGTGATATTTCCCTTACCTTAGGTCCGATTTGCTTTGTAAGTGTCCGAACCTCCTGTATAATGATTTAAATAATGTCATTGAATTATTACAGAATCATATTCATTGTTATGATATCATATATGGTTCACTTATGACATTATATTACCCGTTCTTTTGTAAATTCCTTGTTAAAGAAGCGTTTTGGGTAAAATCGTTTCATTTATCGTAGGTGTTTTGACTTGTTGTTCTTGACATAATTATTACTTATATCATGATTTACTTACTTCCAGAATATAAAATATGATTTATATATCATATATATTCAGTATATATATATATATAATAGGTAGATAAATAAAATGAAAAACACCGTTCATGGAGACGGTAGTCTGTACGTACGCATGAACGCTGTTTTCCTTTCCTTATTGTCTTGAAATGGAAGTAAGTAGATGACATACATATGTATATATATACATAAATCCAGTAGCTTTATAATGTCATATATTTCATTATTATTTCTTATATATACATTATAATCATTCTTAAATGGTTAACATAGAGAATGAATCTCATCGCGTCGTGGAGACGGTAGTCCGTACGTACGCACGAGCGATGATATCATTTCTATAAATATTGAATTGAATTGGAGTGGATTATACAATATATCAGAATCAATATGATGTTGTAATAACTATGTATAGTTATTATTTACACCATTATACCCATCCATGTAAGGTGGTGGTGGAAAATAGATTACACCACGGCGTGGAGACGGTATTCCGTACGTACGCACGCGCGGTGATTTCTTTTTCCGTAGGATGGATAGATGGTGAAATAGGGTTGTTTCATACTTATAATAACATATCAGTATATGAGTGATACTGATGTTATTAATTCATAATGAAACAACCTAATAAGAAGAAGTGGAAGAAGAAATAAAGATGAAAGAATTGGTAACGGTAATTACCTCTTCTTTGAAGTGCCTCTTTGAGACCTCCTCTTAGGGCACTAGAATTGGTCTTTGAGGAAGACCAGAACCTCTAAGATGTTGCTAGGGAAGTGGAGAGGTGAAAATGGCAGGGGTTGGCCGAGCTTGAATGCTCAAATTGGTGTGAGGAGGAGGGGGAGGAGGTGTCCTTTTATAGGGGAGGAGAGGGGCACCTTAGGAATTCTTAAAAATATTAATTTATAATAACTATAACCCCACTTAAAAACCTCAAAAAATGACTCATATTCGAAGATTAGATGAGATAGGGTTGTAATCTCATCAACCAATCAAATTTAGACATGTTTGGATCTTATTTTAAACCTTATCAATTAGATTTAACTCTAAGTTAAATAATTTAACTTTTATCGTGTCTTTTTGTTTTCTTTCACTATATGGTTAATACACATACTATAACATGCCAAACGAACCCCAAATTGTTTATTATTAATATATATATCCTTATCTAAGTCATTTGGCCGAACCTTAGATTTTTAGGAATAAAATAACAATTAATAATATAATATTTGATTTAAAAACTATTTTGTGTCAATTTTGACACTATTTGATATATGATTTTTGTGAAAGTCATAACAGAATTAAATGTTCGAACCAAGTTGATTAAATCAACATTAATATATCATAGTAACCTATAAAATTAGTGGAATTCATAAAAATTCTCAAATTACATTTATTTTGGTGTTTATAACATCAATTATGTCAATATTTCATAAATAAGATAATTACTGCATCATCTTTGTGTCATAAATTAATTAAATTATTTGATGTCTAAAAATTACAAATAAAATACCATTAGGTAGGAAATCTTTTTAGCTTTCTAATGAATATTTACAATCGAATTTATCTTATGTATAACCCCATATTAAAAATGTTTTAGTAAATAAACTTTGATTTTAACTCTTTTAACTCTTCTTTGAATTAAATAATAATAAATGTCCTAATCTAATCCAAGTGGGCCTAAATGGTCATATTTTATTCCTAAGTTTGTTTTTGGTTGAATTACACTTGTCCAATAGAATTAGGACATGTGTTAGGGTAATATTAATATCATATTTACCCTTAGTTACCCTATTTACTATTAACCGTGGTAAAAAAAGTAAAAAGTTACTATTCACCAAAAAATTATTTTCATCTCATTGAACCACATTTTAGTCCTTGATATTAACCGTGTCTCTCGGATTTTCGAAATTCCATTCACAGAAGCGGTAAAATTAAGTTTTATGCAAAATTCAGTTTTTAACCTACCACTTAGTAGTTTCACTATTCATCAAAAATTGATGTTTTTCAGAACAATGCCAAAATTTCATCCCAAGCTATATTTCATATTCCAAATTCAAAAATGAAGTCTATTTTACCAAATTCATAACATAAAAGTTGCATTAATTAATTTTATAATTAAATCCCGCTGTTAAAACAAATAGCGTGTTTTTTAAGAAACAATATCTATCAAAAGATTGACACTTGTTTATGTCTAGTTTAAATGTGAAATTACATCCAATGACCAACATTGTATTAAATTGTAAAAATATATTCTAAATATACTTTAAAACCACTCAAATTAATGATTTATCACTATTAATTATTTCGATTAAAAAAGTTGTTTTTAATTATAATTTAGTAATTTTCACTATTCATCAAAATATGAACGTTATCCGAAAATCACCAAAATTTCATCCTAAGCTAATTTCGATATTCCGAATCCAAAAATGAAGTTCATTTTGAAAAATAAGATTTATAGAATTTTAAAAACTGGTTATTACTATTCATAACGGGTAGTTTTAATAATATTTTAATAGCATATCGTTGTTTAGTGAAACTCGTTATTGCGTACTACACACGCTATCGAGGAAGGTCGCGATTGCGTGTATGCAAGGCAAGTCAAGGATGTGTGTTGTGCAAGCTCCTTTTGGTGTAGCGTACAACACAAGACATTAATAAAATTAAAAAGAATATTTTTTTATAAAATCTTGGGCTGTTACATTCTACCCCCCTTAAAATGAATTTCGCCCTCGAAATTCGTCGGGGTTATAAATGGTTTACTATTTGAAAGTTTCTTTAATAGAAACCCACATCGTAAAAGGGAATAACAAAACTTGGCTTTAAAAACTAAAGTATGAAATGTAACGATTACCCAAATAAACTAATCACTGGGTTTCCACATAGGTGAAAATATGGATATGGAAGAGAAATCTAACCATCATGTTCTGATGGAGAGTGGTAGAGAACATGGCTATGGAAAAGCCAGTAATCACAAATCCATAAATTTGTGACGATCTAAGGTACCATCTGATTCATCAGGTATAAGATCACTAGGACAACATTTTTGGTTTTCAAGATCATTTCTCTAAAGTTGAAAATTTGAATTAGAATAAATACTTACTTTATTTTGATACAATATCACTGTTGTTCGTGCCTTGAACAATTTCCACTTCATCTCTTAAATAAATGAAGTTGAATTTATTATTCGTGAAGTGTTAGCAGATCATGTGATAGAATGACGGGTCATTCCATCTGTCTCAAACAAAAGGTAAGCAAAAGTTATTAAATATACATAAGTCATTCTATAGTGAGATTAATCATATATAGTTCCTAAAATGGACTTATACTTCATATATCATACTGCTTAATATAATAAAACTAGTTTCTACTAAACAGGGACTTCCTGTAGGCCAGTGGTAGGCGATAAAGGCCAGTCGCACTTCGGTTGTGGGTTCGATTCCTACTGCCTTGTCCGAAGCGATGGGCTGTCGCCCGTCCTGCAGGTTGTCCTTTTTTCCAAAACTATATTACTATAACATACCATCAATAATATCGAGAAAACTTCTATCCTTAAACAATAATAACTTATGTCCAACATAATCCAGTCTAATCTTTAGGCTTATAATACTGCAGTCCACTCTCATAATATAGTGACAACGATTACCAGAGATTTAATACTGTCGTTGATCCCCGCATATCATAAGATATGTCTTGTTGGTCACATTCCAAACATTCAAAGTCCTTAATCGTGTATTCTCTTGAATACCTTAGTGAAAACATGAGTGCAGTTAAAAGTTAACACTTTCCACATACCAAAATCCTCAAAATTCTATATACTCAAACCATGATATCACTTAGTCCTTATATCAACCATGAGCACATGAATACAATCAAACATCTCATTATCGTCTTATCCCTTCATTATGCACATATCATATACATTCCAAAAATATCTGAATAACCTTTCATGGATAGTGGTACCATTAATCATACACTTTCATAACTCAATGAAAGACAACAGTGTAACAATCCTCAGATGTCTCTTTAATCCATAGTACAACATTACACATGATAAACATGTAATCATTCCACTACATTCTCAAACCATTGACCGAGCTTCAAAAATTCTTTCATCTCACATATCATTTGTAGTCTCTTCATCATCATCCACATAAATACTACCCATATGACCATACTGATTCTCTTCATGAGTCTTTCCCTTAGGGCATTTGTTTGCATAATGCCCATACATTCCACATTTAAAACACTTAACCATTTTTGATGTCGTAGCAATACCATTATCCTCATCCATGGTGTTAACCGACCCTTTTCCTTTGCACTTACTTGCTTTGTGTCCTTCTTTTCCACACCCAAAGCATCTTCCAGTTCCCTTGAAACATTCTCCTTGATGCCTCTTCCCACATGATTTACATAGGGGAAATTGAACTTTCTTTCCTCTATGATCATCATGAAACTCTATCTTTCTCTTATTAGCCGAGCCAGGAAACTTACCAAATTTTACTTTATTGATCATATTATGAGATTGCTGATTCGGCATAATAATGATTTTTGGACTTCCAAATCCCATTTCATTTGGTTGCTCATGAAAAATATCATTCCATTGTCCAGCATATCCTCCATTATCGTGAATCAGCTTGTTTCCAGCCATTTTCTAAAACCCAAAAAGAATAGTGTGAGAGGAAAAAATCATGCTAGGGAAAACAACATAATAAAGGGGGAGTACCTTCAATATCTAACATCTTAGGATAAATTCTAAGATCGTTACCGTAGTTCTAGGAATATATCCTATACGTATACTTATCCTTAGGGACATCCCTAGACATACCTTAGAAATATCTCTAGGGATCTCACTAACGTTTTCGCGTCCTAGTTTCCAAAGGTTGACTAATCCTTTCCTCTGATACCAACTGTAGAGACCCGGAGCTTATCGTACATGGAAATTACATTACTTTTGCGGAATACTTAGTACATAACAAAAACACACTCGCAAGGATCGTAATAGTTTAGTGTCTTTGGAAACTCGGAACGTAATCTTCTAATCCTGGTGAAAGATCTTCAAAATCTCCCACAAAGATCTTCCTTTTTTTTTACCTAAAACCTTTCTTTATATCCTGGGGAAAAGAAAACATAAAAGGGTGAGCTCAAATGCTCAGTAAGGGTAAACAAAAGAAATATCAATCACATAATTTTCATAAGAACATAACATTTTTGGAAATCTTAACCTGCAAAAGAGAGCATAATTTCATAACATGGGATAAATCATAGTAGTGAAAATGAAACCCTTACTTAAAACATTACTCATTGTGGCATACACACATAATCATAGAGAATCATTTCTTGTTAGTCAAGACTCATTGCCAAGACTATCTTAGTGGACAAAGTCCCTTTCTGAATCGAGTAATCCTCGTTTCAGTCCTGTTTCACTGAACTGGTATAACCTACCATTCCAGCCATGTCTATCTCATGAGATATGAAATCTTTACCCAATGCATTGGAGGGAGATATAGGTCCCACCCATCTTATAATGAATCCTTTCTTATGTGTGCCACATAATCATAAACCATACATCATAGCGTAACCCATGTAATAAAAATGGAATTCTTAAACAACATGACATCATAAAACAATTCATATAAGATAAAGGAATTCATAAAAATATTTCCATAACAACATAATAAAATCCATGTAATAATAGGGATAAAAACAGAACCCTTTATTATCTTAGATGGAAAATAATTTTGATAAAACACTTGAACTCCATTCTTGAGGAAAATATCCTTTCTTTTTCAAAAACATTTTTCCTTTCTTAACATGTCATACAACTTTAAACTAAAAGAAGTTGATTAAAAATAAACTTGAAAACTTGTAAAGGAAGCTTCTTGGAAATAATGTTTTAAAAATCCATTCTTGCCGTATAAGTTAAAAAAAACATTCTTCGTACTTTTGTCGGAAAAGTCAAAAAGTACCTCGTACGGAAAAACGACAAAAGATTCCTTTCATATTCTTTACTAAAAACTCACCTAAGGGTAAAATTGGATTTAAACTATTGCAAGTGGATGGAAACAATATTACATATTTAGGGAACATGGATGTGGATGATAAAATACACCCCAGTAAATACTTACGAATAAACAATCTCGGATAAAAATGAGATTGTGATATTTCCCTTACCTTAGGTCCGATTTGCTTTGTAAGTGTCCGAACCTCCTGTATAATGATTTAAATAATGTCATTGAATTATTACAGAATCATATTCATTGTTATGATATCATATATGGTTCACTTATGACATTATATTACCCGTTCTTCTGTAAATTCCATGTTAAAGAAGCGTTTTGGGTAAAATCGTTTCATTTATCGTAGGTGTTTTGACTTGTTGTTCTTGACATAATTATTACTTATATCATGATTTACTTACTTCCAGAATATAAAATATGATTTATATATCATATATATTCAGTATATATATATATATAATAGGTAGATAAATAAAATGAAAAACACCGTTCATGGAGACGGTAGTCCGTACGTACGCATGAACGCTGTTTTCCTTTCCTTATTGTCTTGAAATGGAAGTAAGTAGATGACATACATATGTATATATATACATAAATCCAGTAGCTTTATAATGTCATATATTTCATTATTATTTCTTATATATACATTATAATCATTCTTAAATGGTTAACATAGAGAATGAATCTCATCGCGTCGTGGAGACGGTAGTCCGTACGTACGCACGAGCGATGATATCATTTCTATAAATATTGAATTGAATTGGAGTGGATTATACAATATATCAGAATCAATATGATGTTGTAATAACTATGTATAGTTATTCTTTACACCATTATACCCATCCATGTAAGGTGGTGGTGGAAAATAGATTACACCACGGCGTGGAGACGGTATTCCGTACGTACGCACGCGCAGTGATTTCTTTTTCCGTAGGATGGATAGATGGTGAAATAGGGTTGTTTCATACTTATAATAACATATCAGTATATGAGTGATACTGATGTTATTAATTCATAATGAAACAACCTAAGAAGAAGAAGTGGAAGAAGAAATAAAGATGAAAGAATTGGTAACGGTAATTACCTCTTCTTTGAAGTGCCTCTTTGAGACCTCCTCTTAGGGCACTAGAATTGGTCTTTGAGGAAGACCAGAACCTCTAAGATGTTGCTAGGGAAGTGGAGATGTGAAAATGGCAGGGGTTGGTCGAGCTTGAATGCTCAAATTGGTGTGAGGAGGAGGGGGAGGGGGTGTCCTTTTATAGGGGAGGAGAGGGGCACCTTAGGAATTCTTAAAAATATTAATTTATAATAACTATAACCCCACTTAAAAACCTCCAAAAATGACTCATATTCGAAGCTTAGATGAGATAGGGTTGTAATCTCATCAACCAATCAAATTTAGACATGTTTGGATCTTATTTTAAACTTTATCAATTAGATTTAACTCTAAGTTAAATAATTTAACTTTTATCGTGTCTTTTTGTTTTCTTTCACTATATGGTTAATACACTTACTATAACATGCCAAACGAACCCCAAATTGTTTATTATTAATATATATATCCTTATTTAAGTCATTTGGCCTAACCTTAGATTTTTAGAAATAAAATAACAATTAATAATATAATATTTGATTTAAAAACTATTTTGTGTCAATTTTGACACTATTTGATATATGATTTTTGTGAAAGTCATAACAGAATTAAATGTTCGAACCAAGTTGATTAAATCAACATTAATATATCATAGTAACCTATAAAATTAGTGGAATTCATAAAAATTCTCAAATTACATTTATTTTGGTGTTTATAACATCAATTATGTCAATATTTCATAAATAAGATAATTACTGCATCATCTTTGTGTCATAAATTAATTAAATTATTTGATGTCTAAAAATTACAAATAAAATACCATTACGTAGGAAATCTTTTTAGCTTTCTAATGAATATTTACAATCGAATTTATCTTATGCATAACCCCATATTAAAAATGTTTTAGTAAATAAACTTTGATTTTAACTCTTTTAACTCTTCTTTGAATTAAATAATAATAAATGTCCTAATCTAATCCAAGTGGGCCTAAATGGTCATATTTTATTCCTAAGTTTGTTTTTGGTCGAATTACACTTGTCCAATAGAATTAGGACATGTGTTAGGGTAATATTAATATCATATTTACCCTTAGTTACCCTATTTACTATTAACCGTGGTAAAAAAAGTAAAAAGTTACTATTCACCAAAAAATTATTTTCATCTCATTGAACCACATTTTAGTCCTTGATATTAACCGTGTCTCTCGGATTTTCGAAATTCCATTCACAGAAGCGGTAAAATTAAGTTTTATGCAAAATTCAGTTTTTAACCTACCACTTAGTAGTTTCACTATTCATCAAAAATTGATGTTTTTCAGAACAATGCCAAAATTTCATCCCAAGCTATATTTCATATTCCAAATTCAAAAATGAAGTCTATTTTACCAAATTCATAACATAAAAGTTGCATTAATTAATTTTATAATTAAATCCCGCTGTTAAAACAAATAGCGTGTTTTTAAGAAACAATATCTATCAAAAGATTGACACTTGTTTATGTCTAGTTTAAATGTGAAATTACATCCAATGACCAACATTGTATTAAATTGTAAAAATATATTCTAAATATACTTTAAAACCACTCAAATTAATGATTTATCACTATTAATTATTTCGATTAAAAAAGTTGTTTTTAATTATAATTTAGTTATTTTCACTATTCATCAAAATATGGAAGTTATCCGAAAATCACCAAAATTTCAACCTAAGCTAATTTCGATATTCCGAATCCAAAAATGAAGTTCATTTTGAAAAATAAGATTTATAGAATTTTAAAAAGTGGTTATTACTATTCATAACGGGTAGTTTTAATAATATTTTAATAGCATATCGTTGTTTAGTGAAACTCGTTATTGCGTACTACACACGCTATCGAGGAAGGTCGTGATTGCGTGTATGCAAGGCAAGTCAAGGATGTGTGTTGTGCAAGCTCCTTTTGGTGTAGCGTACAACACAAAACATTAATAAAATTAAAAAGAATATTTTTTTATAAAATCTTGGGCTGTTACATGAACCACCTACATGAGACTCGTACAATGCTAATACTCTAAAATCAGCCTCTAAATAAGACTAAAATGCAGTATATCAAAAAAAGAATCAAAACCTTTTGAACCCCAAAAACTCATTCTAGAATAGAAATGAAGAAAAATAGTTGAAGGGGAATCAAGACCTTACCGAGGGGGTACCAACAGATCTTTCAGTCTTTGAATCTGGTCTCAGATGAACGATATGGATAAAAAATAATATTCGGAGGGCTTTCCCTACTCACCCGTTGAAGGGGTTGAGTTTCTTCCACTAAACGAGGCAACATCCGATTTTAGAGAAAAAAAGAAAATACACGGCGTGTAATTTTTTAGTATTCATATGATGATTTATATTTCACCGACTTACTTTCCAGAACCTACCATCACCAGTACATGTCCTGTAAATAGAGGTACACGGTGTGTACTTAGTTTTTATTCACTTCCTCACCGACTTACCCACACGCCATGTATATCCCTCATACACGGCTAGACTACACGATGTGTCCAAGGATGACACATCCTGTAATTTTTTTAAATGATTCTACTCTATCAAAAGGCCTCCACGCCATGTATGGCATCCACACGGTCACGGGTACACAATATGTAGATAACTACACACTGTGTAGTATGATATTTCTACTCGGTCATCACATGACATGTACTCGGCGAGCACACGGCCAAAACTCTCCCAACCTATACATGGTGGGTACTTAAAAGTACACGGAATGTAGTCTAGAAATATCTAGAATATTCCCAATTTCTCCAGTTCTTTCATGGAAAAGTCCAAAAGTCCAACTTGTTTGGGATTTTGACCAAATCTAAAAACCATGGTTCATACATAATTAATAAAATATTGTGGTGAAAATCATTAATGAGATCTATAGTTCAATATTAGTAACAAGGTATTCCCATGAATATCTCATTATAAGAACATTAAAAGATTTAAAATGAATTTGTAGTTGATACCTAAATGTATTTTTTCCTTATAAGTTAATAATCATATTGGGAATGTGGTTTATCTCTTATAACTTCCACCGAATCTCTCTCTTTTTCCTGTTATGTTCCATGTATCTCTCTAGAAGAAAAATATATTGGATCCATCACATATAATGTAAAAAAAGTCATACCAACAGGGGATGATATATATTACAATGAAAAATAATTGTAGATTCTATATCATATAGAAAACATAATATGAAACAAGACCAAAAACCTTGTCAATTTTTTTGTGGATAAATGAAAACTATCAAACCTATATAACATCCTAAGGATGAGGTAATGGTGAAAAATACTAAGATATTTATATCATACTGAAAAAATAATGATGGATATTTTAATGTTATGTTGAATAGTGCAACACCACTATATTTTATGATATAATTATTTTTAAATTATTTTCATTTATTCAATATATTTTATTAAATGCAACAATATGTCTAAAAGAACTGCAATCTGCATTTAAAATTTTATTTAAATGTGACCATTACATCATAAAGGCTTAAATTTTCATTTATAAATAAGAATAACTAATTGAAGAAAATTATATATGTTACACATTTATAATATGACTTCTTTTTTTTATTAATTGATTATATATTTTAAAAAACATTATGAGCAATAATGTTTTCTTTCTGAAAAATAAATATTATCAATGAAATTTTTTTATATTAACAAATACAATTTTCCATTACAGGTGACTTATTTAAATGAAAATTTTATATTATCTATTAAATCATTTCTTTAAAAATTTATGTTTTTAAGGTATGGTATAATAATAAATCTATTTTTTTAAACTATAATTATTTAAAATGATATATTTGTGCCGTTATGAACACTTATTTAAATATTAATTCTAGCATGATATTGAAATTGAATAATTAAAAATACAATATCATTTTACAATCATGATAACCATTTTTTGTAAATAACACCATTTTTTTAATAATGAGTATTGTCTTTGGTAAAAAAATTTCACCTCAGTCAGGGTAAAATCGTTTAATACGGTTAAATTTTTTGTATATGCCAATAAAATATTTCCAATAATTTCATTTTTTAATATTATTATTTTAGTTTTAAAATTTCATTCCTTACAACAAAAAAGTTTCAATTGGTTCCATTTTTCATTAATATCTCCCTTTATATTATTCTAATTAATAAAATATTCAAAATGATATTATCTTGAATTTAAACATCTAATTTTTGGTCACACAGGGAAAAGATATTTTATTAATAATTATTATTGGTTTTATAATGAATATTAAAATTATTTCTATAATGGAAATTTATTTCTAATTTTTGTGATAATGCAATTTCACTAAAATATTGGAAAATACCAAGGAAATATTTATAAAATTAACAATAAAATAATACAAATGATTTTAAAAATATTTAATGTAATTTAATTTGGGAGGATTATTATTTTACATGAATTTTTATATTAATATATCATATAAGGAATGGTTTATTAGATTTTATATGAATTACATATATTTTTTATGTTATTAAAGTCAAATTAAATGAATTTTATCTAAAATTAAATTAATAATATTTTATAAAATCAATATTTTTTTAAATTATTTTAAAATTATAACAATATTTTAAGAGGAAAATAACGATACAATATTGTCCCAATTTTCCTAATTATTTAATTTATGTCCCTATAAATACATTATATGTAAAATTATAACCCTTTAATATATAAAAAATTACCTTGGTTAAGATTAAATTAATTTTACTAAGGTATTCAGAAATCCAATATGGTTTAAATTGACACAAAAACATCTATAAACCTGAATAGAGGATTATATTTCAATATAATAATTATTTAATTTTAATAATTTTGAATTGTTACCGTTTTTATTGAGAAGGAATTAGAAATAAGATAATAATATTTCTAATTCTAAGTGATTCATATACATGCCTCATAAAATAACCCCACATTATAATCTTCTATATATCAATACTAGAAATATATCTTAACCATTTCCTACCTATTTATCTTATTTGAATATGTAGGATAATTATAGAGGTGATGGTCTTTCCAAAATAATATCCACAGGTTCTATAATAAAGGATGTCATAGATGACTCCTAAATAAATGGTAATCAATTTACCTTACCTCTCTCAATTGATTTATACTTATTAGTCATTTAATTATTTGGTATTTATCATAACATAAAAATTAATTATATTATATATATTTAAATGTTATTATTATCATGATACCACCATTATCTTCTATTTTATTATGTAAAATGGGATGTGAATGTGTAGTTATTTCCTATGTGTGGACTACCACATCCAAGTGGCGATGTGACAAATTTTCTATAATCATATATAATGGATATGTATTATGATTTTATTGTTGACTAAAAATGATCTTCATAAAATAATTTTTATTTTAAATTATTATTTCATACCTAGCTTATTATTTTTAAATTTTTTGGAAAATGATACCAATTGACTACCACCAAAACGAAGTGATGTGATTCATTTTTAATTTCTCATTTACATGATTAGATATAAGGATATATTAAATAAATATTATATATATATTTATTTGTGATATAATAATTAATTTCTCATGGGAAATTATTATTTTCCTTTAATTTTTTCTATTCATTGAATGGTGAAAGCATCGTTTATTCACACATAAGACTTATCGTCTCCCGAAAAAACAAAATTCCTTTTAATCTGTCAATATTGTATGGATTGATATAGATAAATATATAAAAAATATATTAGTTTTATATCATAAATGAAATTTTAAAAATTAATGACCCATATTGAAATAATATGATCCAAAAGTACTAAAGGAACTAATATAAAAAGATTTAATGAATTGTCCAATAAAATTTTGATTTCAATAATGAATTATTAATAAATTGGTAATGAAATATTATAATTTATTCATTTGAAGTATTATATATATATATATTATTGCATGGTTATATATTATAGGTATAAAATATATATATTTATTATAATCGAAGTTTTAACACATATTATAGAAGTTGAACATGAGGTAATGGTAAATTTCAAAATCAAATCATTATTTAGGATTATTTATGTTTAAATATGAACTGTGGAATTATTAGATAATCTTGTATTAAAATAGATCTAATTTCTCCAATCAAAATTATTTTATAAATTATTTTTATTTAACCCAAATATTTAACTAAATATTCTAACAAATGTTATTAAGGAATGTAGAAATTTTATTTCTAATCAGTCTGTAATCAATCTCATAAATTTACATATTTTCATTAATATATTTCATAGAATATTTAAAATATTATAAAATTAATAACTAAAAAAATTTATGAACATGATTTATATTTTTTTAGAAAATATAAAAGGAATATTTTTTTATCAATTTTAAAAATAGTTACATTTTGAATTTTTCTTACAAAAGTGGGAATGTATTGTTTTTTAATTTATAATTCATGATCCTTATTTAATACTATAATGAACACATAATTAATTGATGAAAAAATTATGTTTTTTTGATCTTTCCTTCATATAAAATGTTTTTCTATAATATTTACTATTTGTTCTTTTATTTTAAATAAGTTATTTCAAACTAAAAAGGTTATTTCCATCGAGAAATTTTCAATTGCCGAATTGAAGGGATTTTAATCTATATAAACAGAAAATGTTATATATTAACAATTACTGATGATATAATACAATGATGAAATAATCCATATTTATTTCGTGTGGTTTATGAATCAGTTTGACAAAAATATTTATTGCAATAACTTATTATGGGTATTCAAATATTTAGAGTAACTGATAATAAGGTACAAAGATTATATTGTATAATATATTAACAAGATGAATGCATTAGATACTTTACGTAATGAGTGGGGCCTAGACTTGTACATCCCTTAGGTACATTAGAAGGTGTCATGAGAAAAATAGATTTTTTTATTTAGATGAGGCCTTTCTCATTTATATAGATTTAATGGCACAATGAATTGATGATATTTTAAGATGTCATGAAATGATGAATCCACTATTAGATTCAGAATATTGTAGTTATGAATTCAATCTTTATTTAATCACTTATCAATTGGACAATTTGAAATTACATTATATACCTGTATATTTTTTTGGAGCATGTGATTGATTATAAGGTTTTAATGGATCATGATTTATTCCACTAAGGTAATTCATGCCATATTTAGCTTTTATTTTATGAAATCCATTATAGAGCATCAATGATCACCCACATCTTATGTTACCATATCCAGGATTCCTAAAAGTGTATTATGATTGATCAGGTAGGTTATTCTTGAGATAAATATGATGTTATCAAAGAAAATACTATGTTATATTTTTGGTTTTCAAATTTAACTTTTCATTAGTGTATGTATATAGTTTATAAATAGTATTAAACTATTTAATTAATTATTATATTATATATTGTAACTAATACCAATATAATAAATTAACTATTACTATTAGGATTCATGTGTATGTTTTTTTACAAACTAGATCCTAATTATAAAAAACGATAAATATTTGCACCATCATAGTGGATTGACGTGAAGAAACACCATGAATGTTGTTCAACAAGTAAACATGGTCGTAGATACTTTTTAGGCTCTCTATAACATTTAGTGTAGTTTATCATTAATGTATCTCAAAACAGATTCTAGAATAAATATTTTTAGGTCATCCATGTTTGGGAACATATGGAAAGAATTCCAAAATTTTATCCTCAAATCAGATTATGTAACACTATCCTACCATATCAACTAACTCATCCATTTCATCATGTTAATTGTAGTTTATAATCTCACAAGCCTTCAAGGTATTCCATGAAATGATGGGTCCACCAATCACATTTGTACAATGAATATAATAAAAACAACATAAAATATACAAAATAAAACACTAGATAATGTGGAATAACATATAGAGGAATATAGTATCATAAATCAGTAATAAATAGTAGAAAAAATAACAAAAATAGTCTCAAAATTGGGTGTCATTGGGATATTTATGCCCATACAAGTGGTGAAATGTCTAAAATGATCTCATGGGCTATGTATACACACACATGTGATCAAATATTAAATGTGGTATCATGGGTAGACATGTGCATCAAACTCAGGGATGAATTATGTAATAAGAGAAAATAGTGTCGTATCATAATGAAAATCATACAGAAGACTTATACATGGTAAAAACATCTTATATATTGTAGGATGATTTCAATATCCTGATTTTCCATGATCATTGTTGCTCAAACAACATTATCACAACAATTGAAACAAGATTGAATAATAATATTTCTTCTTTGGATCTATAAATAATATAATATTGATTATAAATATTAAATAGTATGTTTCATAGTCAATATATCTTCTAACAACATTTTATATGTATGATTCAATTGAAGGGATAAAGGGTATTTTTAGGGTAACATAAAGAAAAGGTGAATATATATATCCCATTTTTAATTCCAAAAAGCACGTGTTATCATGAAAAAAATATCACAGGGATTGATTATAATTAATCGAGGAGAAATAATTTTCATGGACAATGAATTGAGAAAGGTCATAACATTAGCTAGTATTTCTATTTTTATCATTATACTCAAATCACCTAGAGTGAATTCTATAAGTCATCCCATTAAAATAAATGTTCACGGAGAGGTTTGCGAATAAATTAATAAGGGAAATAATCAATTTAGAATACAAATAAGACCCATAATTATGATCACACATGTTTTATATTACAAATGGGGATGATATTCATAGAAAAAAATATTATTTTTGACCGTTTCAAAACCCATGAGACTGCCACCACAAACTTCACTATAGACTTGGTATTATTTTAGAACACCAGATCTATATGGATAACACCACATTTTTTTCTAATAACATTAATATAATCCCTCTCCATAGATTTCACCAAAGGTGTTTTAAGGTATCTTTTTTTAGAACAATTTTGATGCCCCAAATATCTAATCCTACATCAATTCACATTCTTATTCCTCTTCCATGACCATTTTACATACAGATATCCTGGGTTCACCATTATATTATATGTGGTCATGGTTTAACCTATTTATAAAAAATATGATCTCCAAACCACATTGATTCCATTCAAAGATCATAGTATTTTTCCCACACATGGATTAACCAAAAACCGAATACAGAATACATAAACACACCCTATAATTATTTGCTTAAAATTATGCTTCTTTTCACCCATTATGAGGTAGTGAAATAGATCATTTTTTCATTATGTAAAATTAGAAAATTGTTTTTTGATTACTATAAAATATATATTATTCATATGATTAATTTTGGTTTTGGATTTGGTGGATTTATAATGGATCATAAGATAGGATATAGATATTTTTATATAGATTGTTATTAATTGGATTCATTTCCATGAAACAAACAATATACAATTTTACTATACAATATTGATTTTGAATAAGAGTTTGTCTGAATATGTAGTTCTTAGTTATCGTGGATTCATACCAAACTCACCTAATTTAGTTTTTATTTCACTCAAACTCTAATTCCCCACAAAAATAGGTTTTTTTCTAAAAACCAAGTATATCATTTATGGTAAAAACAATTACATATATGATACCTTTTAGAAGGGAAAATTGAGATCTCATTTTTACATTTTTCACCACTAATAATATTAAATTTATATGTTTTAAAAAACCCATAAATGAATAAATAGTTAATTATATTAAAAATATCCATCATCTATTCAATGAAAAATGATCGTTAATTATTTTTCAGTATTCAAAATCCTCTCACAACGAAAAAAAACATGAGAAATGGTGGTATTTTGATATAATGATGTAAAATAATCATTTAGGAAATATATATTATCTTATAGTTCATTTAATAAAAGATATCATATGTACCCTAAAAATATATTGGAACTATACCTAATTTATTTGAAAAAACTAAGTCAATTTTAGAATTATTTACTTTCATATTTTAACAACACACTTCATGAATTTATTCTATGGAAAAGACACCATCATTTATATCCATGTTTTTTAGGCATAATGATTCCATTATACATGAATATATTATGTATCTAAATGTTTTTCATAATTAACTTAAAAATTAATATTTTATATTTTATTAATTAGAAATTATAGATAATTTTATACCAAATTATTTCATTATTTTTAAAAAATATATAATCTAGAATTACATGGTGGGTGTTAATATATAGTCACAAATGAAAAATAATATTTTTCTCCCACTATATAATTATGAGTATTCAAGGATATAATATTGTTTTAAATTGAACTAGAAATATATTATAAAAAATAAGTGTATTAATTACGTTAATAAATTTTAATATATAAAATCAAAAGATTAACACTTAATTGTAAAAAAATAAACATTGGAAAAAATATAAAAGAAAATAAATTATATAGTATAAAATAACAATATCAAAAAACTATAATCTAATTTAATTACAATACAAATCTTGAAAAAGAATTATTGGTTTTAAATAAAATTTTATGTGAATGGTTAGATCAATGCCAGGGTATCAACATAATCCATGTAATGGAGCATGTTTGACTAAGAAAGATGATTTTACTTTGATATTCACTAGGAAACCCTTCTTTAATCATTGATTTATATATAAATATATCTTTAAAAAGTATTCATTATATCCCCATTAAATATCTAATCCATATACCAAGGAATTTTTTGTTCATGAGATCCAATGTTTCAGTTTCTAACCCTCAAAAATACTTTGATCACAATTCTAGAGAATCAAATATATTTCACATATGAATCTCATAGATAAAGAAGACATAATTAAAATGATTAAATATGGAATCTAGATCCTTTCATTAAAAACTTCACCATATTATTTCTATGTGTAATAGATTTAATGAAAATTAAGTGGATGTACTCTAGGAAATGGTATAGTTCAATATTAACCATGCTTGATAGTGATATGATATCATTATCTCTCCCATTCATCAATTCCTATGACAACTAAAAAAATATATATCTGAAATCATGAAAATTCATATTATAAGTTCATTTTCTTCGGATGTAACAATATCAGAAGTTATACTTTGTTAATTTGACTATTGCTTTATCTAACAATGTATTTATTCAGTGTGATCATTTTGATTCACCATATTCGTTACTAGAATCCATGAAAATGATAAATAAGTTATGATAATAGGAATATATAAGAAATATAAATTAATCCCATATAAAAAAAATCATAATCCTTATTTTATATTTTCACAAAAACCAATTAACATGTAACCCGATTCTAAAAATAAGGGTATATAGAGTAGTTTGACACAATTATAGACATGTGCGTCACCTTCATTCTTAATGAATCCAAATCCAATTATAGAAACATCAATGTGAAAAATCTATAACAATTTTATATTTTTAAATATAAAAATTGATCCTTATAGATTTTGTAGTGATCTATACATTTAATATAGACATATTATATAAATTTACAAGTATATTCAATAAATTTGACAACAATACAATCTTGGGGACCATATAGGTTTAATGTTTTGAAACATGGCTTCATAATCAATTATTACATATAATATCTATTTAATTTAACATTTAGTTATTCAAAATTGTAACCCTTCTTAGGTATACCATATTTGAAAACAATATTTATAACTTTGTTGAGGGATACATAAGAAATATTGATATCATATTCCGTGTAAGGTTAAATATAAAATATCTCTATTAATGAACATAAGTGATAATAAGATAATCATATCATTAGGGGAACTTGATAATGAAATATAAAAATAATATACAACCATTTTATGATCATTAATCATGAAACATGGTTGATGGTATTTAGGTAAAATGGAATAATATATAATAGTGTAGGATCACCAATAGTAAATCACAATCCTGGAAACCAAAACATATACATAAGAAAAAAAATACTTTCACGTGAGAAATGATTATAATATATATAGTTGGGTATAACATCCAATACTACAACAGTGGATTGGTTTCTCTATACATTCTATCATTTCCTTTGTTAGGATTCACTCCCAAGACTTTCTTATTGGTAAAGTCCCTTTTTGCGTTAGTTTCACTACCCATTTCAATAATTATTATCTCATGAGATACGTTTTTTTACCCAATGAATTAGTGGGATATATAATCCTATTCCAACATTTTAAATAATGAAATTCATATATATATATATATTCTATGTGAATAAAAAAAATCATTAGAGTATAAAATCATATCCTCTAGAAAGGAATTAATTTTCATAAACATTACCATGTCATTATAAAAAAAATAAAAAGAATTATTTAAAAAGTAGGATCATATCTATAGTGAATCATAAAAATCATAATTTCATTTTTGTTAAATATTATAATACCTTGAATATTTCTGAATAAAAATTCTTAGGAACATACCCTTCAATTTTGAAATCCCTAATTTAAAATGTAATTTTTTCTAAAATAATAAACAATAATATTTCCTTGAAATGAAATTAATAATTATTATAATGTAAGATTAAGAAGAGTAGAATTCATTATATTGGGAAAATATATCCCTAATTTCAAAATCAAAACAAAATTTTGTTTCACATTTTTTGTCAAAAAGAAAAGGAAACATGATTGAAAATTAATAATAATATTCCATCAAAAAAATCAAAATAGAAAAAAATGGTTACAAATTAATTCTTGTAATATTAAAATTTTGATCAAAAATTTACAAAAATATTTAAATAAAATATTTATCTAATAGAAAATATACCAGAAATAAGAGAAAAGTATTGAGTTATTCCTTAAAAAATTCATTCAATATATTGTGAACTAATGGAGAGGATAATAAAATGAATAAATAAAACATATAGAAATATCATGTAATATAGCAGAACCAATACACCGATTAGTATTATAAATGAGCTAGACATGTAGGCTCAATATTTCTTCTCCTAATTCAAAAGGTTGTTGAATTTATGTAGGCGTCATTGACGGTATGGTGGGGACACTATACTCTCATATTGAATGTGACATACAATGGAATTATAATTGATAATTCAATATAATCCTAATATCAATAATAAGGGGTAAAGATTTATATTATATGTTAATTTGGAATAAAAGAAAATTTTCTAATATTTTAAATATTAATGAAACATTTACAGTGTGAAAATGTTATTTAAGACATTAATAAATTCCTTGTAGGGTGATCATGTTTCAAAAACTAAGGCATGATGTTATCTAACCAAACACATATCTCAGCCCAATTAAAGACTTGAAGGGAATTACTGATCCTCTTGGGCTAGTGACTAGAACATTGTATCAAAGAGAGCACATTGGCAATGATTAATCCAAAAACAATCTAAGATCAAATACAAAATAAAGAGCACAAAACATGAATCGATAATTACTGAAGATCCAAAAGTAACAAACTACTCTAATTACATAGTTAACGTTGAATAGCATTAGATAAAACAAAACAATAAACAATACAAAATGACATGATCTTTAAGGTACCTCATGGTCACTTCCTACCATAAGAACAACTTTCATCAAAGAAACACACTCGAATAAGAAACCTGGACCAAAAAAATAGTGAGGGTATAGTGACACTATGAGACACAAGTATAGTGTGATCATAAATATTCCATTAAGTAAGAACCATAGATTTCATGAATTTCCTTCATAAAAATAGTCCAAAATCACATGTTTTAAAATAAATAATTAAAATAGGTTTTATCATTTTTATAAACCAATCATTACTTTCAAATAATTACATTTATAGTAAAATTAATACATATTTCTTTTAAAAATTGGTTTAAATTCCAAAACCAAGCTAAAAACAAAATCCCATGTACATAGCCATTCTATAAGAGTAATGTTCATTGCTAAAAATTAATTTAATGAGAAAAAATAGAAAAAACACTTTCAACAGAGTACAAATACAAGTAGGAATATAAAAGTAAAACAGTTATTCAATAACCATATAAATAAAATGAAATATAAATATTGATAACCACTATAATTTCTTAAACATCTCTTGAATAAATCCTTTTACATTCTATGTTCGAAGTTACCATCATGTATATGGTGCAACAAAATATTCAATAACAAATTGGCCAATCTATACTATGATATTTTGTGGAACTCCACACCTGGACTCTTGGAATAAACCATGGAACCAACACTTTTAATTGGGATTGATAATCAATCAGCAGTCGATCATATACGTGATTCCTAGGAATCCTATATTAATAATACATGGTGAATGGGGAGGTCCTTACACGCTTGGCTCATACAAATAACCCTAAACCATAGTAATTTCCTATCGTACACACTAACAAAAACTATGAAATGTTCATATCCACATAGAGTACAACATAGAGGTTCCCACCTCACAACACATCATCAGTAACATCATGATTTATTAATATAGAACCATTATGTATGATAATGTACTGGATAAACCTATTCGAGCTTAAATGAACAACTGTATATTAATATGTTACTATTATTACATAGGAGTCAGAATGGAAAAAATAAATAAGACTAACTTAATTATGATTATATGATTTAAACATATATATATTATCACTTCGTTGGTAAAAAAGTAATTATAAATGAATGTAACCCCATTTTTAATGTAAATGGAATTTTTTTCTGAACCACTCTTTAAATAAGAAAATTTTTGTTTTATACCAATGAATGAAAATTTACCATTTATGGATTATATAAATTAAAAATGTATAATATAATGTATTTCATGTTTCAAATTATTCTTATATATATTTTATACATGATAAAAGAACATATCTAATTATGTAGATAAAAAACAATTCAAAAAAGGTATTTATACCATCTTTTGGGGGAGAACAAGTTTTAATTATATTTTTTGACACTTTTAAAAATTTTATGTGATATAATAAACCTATTATTTGAAATTTCAATATAAAATTTGACGTTAGTTTATATAATTCCCTATTTCAAATAAGTTTAATTTTTTTATGAATAATGAAAAAAACTGTATTTTCATTGAAATAGGTCTTTCATTAAAATTTATTTACAATGTAAAATAATATACATTAAAGGGTTTAAATTATAGATAAATAAATCTATTTTTATTTAATCCAATATAGTTCATTGATGTAAAGACCCGTAAAATTCGAGGGAATTTTTTTCTAAATTTTCTTTGGAATTTTACAAGAGCGCGGTTTCTGACGGCACCTGATTCCGAGGCCCGGAGTGCCCGGAATCAATTTCCGAAGTTTGGCTCGAGTACGTTCAGTGAACGAACGAGCGGGAATTTCTAACTTTGAATCTGGTGCTCGGAATTGAAATCTGAGGGCACCGATGAACTCGCAGCGCCGATATTCGCTTAAGGAGACCTTTTCCGAGGTTGCGTTTATTCCGGGATGAGAGTTAGTTTTGGGAGTTTAGAATAAGTTAAATAAAAATTGTGGATTACTTTTTTATTATTATTTAAACTTATTAGTTAACTTCTCTCAAAGGAAGTTAGGGGTGGGATCCACACCCACTTAACCTCCCTTGAGAGGATTAAGTGTGGTGGGGCCCACACGAACCCTAAACTTTTCATCTTCTCCCAACTCCCTTAACCCCTCTTTAAATGACATGAGTTATTTAATTTTGGAGTTATCCTTTTTGAATTTCAAACCTTTGAAATTCATTTGTTAAGTTTGTGAATAAAATAAGCTCTTATCTTATTTTGTTGGGTTAGAACTCTTTACCCATCTTATGAGGATTTGAGAGCTTTTCTTTCTTCTTCAAACTTTGACGAACAACGCTCAAGCTTGACGAAGAACGCTCAAGCTCCGACGAAGAACGCCGCTCCTCTCTTCTTCGTCTTCCGTGTCAACGAGAGGGAACACCGCTTTCTCCTCGGACTCCCTTCATCGGCATACGATGATTTGCCAATGACGTACCTCTTCGGACGTACCTCTTCGTCATTGGATTTGACGAAAGACTACCGCGATGCCCGACCTCCGCGAAGTTGTCTTCCGCGGGACGTTGACAAATCTTCGAACTTATACCCAAGGTAGGGGTTGTTGTTATTTGTTTATTTATTTATCCTTGTTCGTGGTTCTTGCATGACTAATGTAAGGATTTTAAATAAGTGTTATTGTTTAACGTGAGGGGGCCAGACCGCATGAACACGACCGAACCCCCTCATTCGTTCTTGATGTTTTATATTGCGGATGAATGAAGGTGGCGTGGTGCCGTCGCACCACGCGGATATTCGCCCGAATTTTATTACGCGACGTCGTCGCGCCGCGCCATGGAAGATTCATCAAGAACGTGACACCGTCGCGCCGCGTTGAAGGAAATCAAAGGCGCGGCGGAGGGGCGTGGTGCCGTCACACCGCGCCGGATGATGAACACCGCGGCCGGTTCCGGGCCGCGGCGGGACGAGAAGACTGGCGGCCGGGCCGCCGGCGTTGGAAGCCGGAAAGGGGACCGGATTTTCCGGTCCCGTTGGAGAAAATCGGCCGGGAGTTGGCCGGCCGGAAGGTCAAAAGGTGGGGGAAATAAATTCCCCCTGCTAGCTTAAAACACCCCCCTCATTTATGAGGGGGGCGGTTTCCTTGGGGGGGGGGGGGGCAGGCGGCCCCCCGGTTTAATCAAGCAGGCCCCCACGAGGGGGGGCCGTTTTCCAAAAGGGCGCGGCCCATATGCCGCGCCACCACTCCAAGAAGTGGGGGGCTTTAACCCCCCGCGCGCTGCCTCCGTGCGGCGCCAGGCCGCCGTGCCGCCGCGCCGCCGGCCGGCCGTTCCAGGTCGGACCCGGGCCGGGTCCACCCGGTTCGGGTCGACCCGGTTCGGGCCGACCCAGGGGGGTTCGGGCCGGGTCGGCCCGGACCCGGACCCCCCCGTTTCGAATCAGTTTCGGTCTTTTGGCCATAACATGAGCCACAGACCTCCGATTGACGAACCGTCAGCGGAAACGCGATCCTTGGATCGAGACGGCCGTTTCGGTATATCGCAATCAAGGTTTCGGAATACTTTGAGTTCGGCCGGGTTGGTTCGTTCATGAAACCAACCGTGCCTTCGGAGCGGAAACGCTCATATCTTGAGCTACGGACGTCTGATTGATGTGCCGTCAGCTTGGGTGTGTTCTTCTTAGTGAGAAGGATCTTTTGGCATACTCCTCCCGAGGTTTGGACGCAGGTGGAGTACGGTCAGGTTGATTTTTCCTTAAAAACCAACTGTGCCCCGGGGACGAAAATGCCAATAACTCTCAGACCGGGCGTCCGATCGACACGCCGTCTGTTGAGTTGAGTTCTTGTTGACGATACGGAACTTTTGGATACATCAACTCTGGACTTTGTGACAGTTGATGTATCAGCCTCTCGGCTCATGGAGCGGACCCTCCGAACGAGCTTGCTGTGTGCGGGAACCTTAGTGCTGGCTGCGACTGTGACAGCTACTACTACTGCTACTACTGCTACTGTGACTGCGACGACGACAGAACAGAGATCCTGTGTGGATTCGACGACGACAACTACAACACTTAGCGATCCTACGTGGATCAGTTCTACAGGTACTGTGTGGGCTCGATCCTGTGTGGGTCCGATCCTGTGTGGGTCCTTGCGCTCAGTGGTCCTGTGTGAACCAGCGCCTACAGGTCCTATGTGGGCCTGATCTTGTGTGGGTCTTTTGAGGGGGTTAGTTACCTATCGATCCTTCGTGGACCCGACGACTTAGATGGATCAGAGATCATATTTATCATCCTTTGAAGAAGTATACCTGTATGAGCTGAATCCTGTTGCTTTCCTGTGTGGATTGTGTTGTGCTATCCTGTATGGATTACGCTTTTCTTTCCTGTGTGGAATACTTTTACTTTCCTCTGTGGACAGAGTTGTACTTGGGCTCGGAGGTTGGAGCGTATTTGAAATTGATGACTTAGGTATATGTATGGGCATATACCTAAGCAGTTTCGGTTGTTACTTCGTGATTGTACCTTTCTTCGTGGTTTATCCTTTGTGGATTTGAGAGACCTTCAGGGGTCTCGGGGTCCCTACTGAGTAGCTTATACTCACCCCTACACGGGCTTTGCCCGCACTACGTTGTGTTGGTTGCAGACGACGGACATCGTTGATCTTAGCCGAGGCTTGCAGAGCAGGACAGTACCTGGAGGTGGACCACTGGGCGGGACGTACTCGGAGAGGACGGCAGGACCCGTGGAGCAGTGGAGCTATCTATACCCACCCTTCAGGTGGGATTTCCCGTGGACAGCTCGGTGTAGCGGCTTTTACTTTTCCGTTGCTGTTTTCCCTTTCGAGTTGTACTTTACTTTCAGTTTGGGTTTGTATACTGGCCCATTTACTTTTCCGCACTCTCAGTTGTACTCTGTTTTTACTTAGTGTTTACGTTCCGCTTGCTTACTCTGTGGTGTTTGTTTACTTTACAAAGGCAATGCCTTCCCCTTTTTACTGGGATTTACGCCTTGGTGCTAGTCGCCAGCCCCTGGCCTATGGAAGGTGGGCTTGGGGTAGTCACGGCATGGACCCCGAGGGCGGGTCGTGACAAATTGGTATTAGAGGAGTTCGGTTCTAACGCGAACTCTGATCTTTTCTATGTGAAGCAATAATGTTTAGCATATTGAGTGTGGTTATCAGTCCATAAAGTCCAGTGTTGGTGCGACGGCCGACGTATCTGTACACCAGGACCCTGACTTCTGATTTCCGACTTAATGCACGAAAACATTGATTGCGTGTGTGTTTCAAAGTTTTCTTTGTGATTACTTATATCAGCTCACCAGGTATACTGTTCTGACCGTGGCCCACCTGTTTCCTTTTCAGGATGTCCCCACGACGGCAGCCATCTAGGGTTCCAAGAGTCGAGCGTGACGACAGCCCACCGAGCAACGAGGCCTCGGTGCAGGGCCCTTTGTCAGCAGTGGCACCAGCGGTATCTCTACCCGCCGAGCCCCCGATGCTTCTAGAAGCAGCCACTTACGATGCACGTCGCCTCATCGCACTGCATGAGTTTCAGTGCCAGCGACCACCCAGGTTTCGCGGGGAGACAGATCCCTAGGCAGCAGAGGACTGGCTGGAGGCAGTGGTACGTGTGTTTAGGCTAGTGAGGACACCAGCAGACCTCATGGTGATCCTCGCTGCGAGCCTACTACATGCAGAAGCAGGAAGATGGTGGAGCTTGATGCTCCAGGTGCACGATGAGGCATCTCTACTTTGGAAGGACTATGACAGCCTCTTCCGCTCGAAGTTCGTCCCAGCCACCCTTCATGCGGTGCGTATCCAGGATCTTCTTCAGCTGCGGCAGGGCAGCATGACGGTCGCTCAGTACTCGGCGAGATTTACTGATCTCTCGGGCTACTCGACCGACATGGTACGGGACCCATTCTTCCAGGCCCGGACCTTCGAGCAGGGTTTGAGACACGAGATCTGGGCATCACTGATCTCCCTCAGCATACCGACTCAGACATGAGTACTGGAGCGGGCCCTTCTGATCGAGAGCTTCCATGCTGAGTCTACACCAGCGCAGCGACCCACCGCAGGGCGGCACGTGGCAGAGTCATCTGCAGCAGGCAGTCGACGGATGACTCAGGGGTCCAGACAGACCAGACCTTCGGGCAGACGACCTCAGGACACTGGCTCAGCAGTGCGGGGCACACAGCGAGGAGCCAATCTTTCGAGAGGCAGACAGAGCTACTCGTTCGGCGGGCAGGGCCACATGGCTCGTGACTGCCCGACCCGCCGTGCTGAGGAGCAGCAGTCGGTTGAGGGACCACCGAGGCAGAGGCAGAGGGTCGACCGTGGCGGTCTGCAGGGAGGAGGCGGACGAGGCAGAGGAGCTGGACGAACAGCCGGTGGTGGGCGACGCTTTGAGGCTCTGCCACCACCACCACCTGGAGGTCCACCCTGACCACAGGGAGCTGGCGGGCAGAGACAGGCACAGCTCCAGGCAGCAGAGGCCTACGACCACGGCGCACCCGAGATGATTCGAGGAACTATCTGTGTCTATTCCACACTTGCTGCAGTTCTTATAGACACAGGAGCGAGTCACTCTTTCATAGCCGCTTCCCTTGTTCGGAGATCTGAGATTCCGACAGAGCCGTTAGCTCGATCCTTACGGCTAGAGACTCCTACGGGAGCAGACTCGACGATTACGAACTGGTGCCGGCAGTGTGAGCTTACTCTAGGAGGCGAGAGCCTCGGCTGGGATCTTCTTGTAGCAGGGTCGAGGCCTTACGACGTCATCTTGGGCATGGATTGGATATCTACGGTCCATGCACAGATTGACAGTTTTAGGCCCAAGGTGCGATGTGTATGCACTGACGGGAGCAGGTTCACCTTCACCGGCAATAAGGGAGCCTTAACAGCACAGGATGGACATCCGTGGAGGAGAGGACAACCCATTACTCATCAGTTGGCTAGCCTCATCCTTGGAGCAGTTGACGTGCGGAGTTCTGGTTTTCCTGCAGTGGTGGATCAGTTTGCGGACGTTTTTCCCGATGACGTCCCAGGGCTACCTCCTCATAGAGAGGTAGACTTTTATATTGACTTGTACCCTGGGACATCCCCGATATCCTCTCCAGCATATCGGATGGCCCCCGCCGAGCTTCGAGAGCTACGGGTACAGTTGGAGGACTTGCAGGGAAATGGGTTCATCCGACCCAGTGTTTCACCCTGGGCTTCCCCGATATTATCCGCCAAGAATGCGGATGGGAGATTGCGACTTTGTGTTGACTTTTGTCGCCTGAACCAGGTGACAGTGAGGAACAAGTATCTGCTACCGAGGATTGATGACCTCTTTGATCAGCTCAAGGGAGCACGGTGGTTCTCGAAGATAGACCTCAGGTCAGGCTATCATCAGCTCAGAGCCAGAGACGAGGATGTGCAGAAGACAGCCTTCAGATGTCGGTATGGCCACTATGAGTTCTTGGTTATGCCTTTCGGTGTAACCAATGCTCCAGCAGTGTTCATGGATCTCATGAACAGGATATTTCAGCCATACCTCGATCAGTTTGTCGTGGTCTTCATCGACGACATTCTGATTTACTCTACGACTGAGAAGGAGCATGCCTATCACTTACGAGTTGTACTAGACACACTCCGAGAGCACCAGCTTTATGGTAAGCTCTCGAAGTGCCAGTTATGGATATGTGAGGCCCACTTCTTGGGACACGTTATCTCTAAGGCGAGAGTTGCAGTGGATCCTGTGAAGATTGAGGATGTGTTAGCATGGGAGCCACCCAGGAGCGTGACTGAGGTTCGGAGTTTCTTGGGACTAGCTGGATACTATCGGAGATTCGTACCAGACTTCTCTAGAGTTGCGGCACCACTCAAAGCTTTGACGAAGAAGGGGAAACCCTTCGTATGGTCAGACAGATGTCATCAAAGCTTCCAGGCACTGAGACAGAGATTGACCAGCGCACCAATCTTGAGGTTGCCTGAGGAGGGAGTAGGGTATGTAGTTTACTGCGATGCATCAGGGACCTGACTCGGATGTGTTCTGATACAGGAGCGGGCAGTGATCGCCTATGGATCATGTCAGTTGAGGCCGCATGAGCAGAACTACGCTACCCATGACCTGGAGTTAGCAGTAGTGGTCTTCGCTCTGAAGACATGGCGACACTATCTGATGGGCGATCGCTTTATAGTCTTTTCTGATCATCAGATTCTCAGGTATATCTTCTCGCAGAAGGACCTGAACCTGAGACAGCGGCGATGGCACGAGTTCTTCCAGGACTATGACTTTGAGATTGTCTATACTCTTGGGAAGGGGAACGTAGTAGCTGATTCCCTCAGCAGGAGGACGGGCTTTCAGCTACTAGAGGAGGCGACGGAGCAGCTAACCTCTTTACAGATATCCTTCGTGGATAGAGATGGAGCAACCTTCCTCCAATCTCTCACAGTCACCCCTCCACTGCTGCAGCGGGTCAGAGAGGTACAGTGTGGGGACGCTGACTGTGAGACACGGCGTGCACAGATATACTTGGGACAGGACCCTAATGGTTTCTCCCTTGGAGCAGAGCATGACATCCTTTTTAGAGGACGTACCATGGTACCAGTAGCTTTGCGAGAGGAAGTGCTGAGAGAGTTTCACACTTCTCCTTTGGCGGTACATCCTGGAGTGGAAAAGATGTAACAGGACCTCAGACGACAGCACTGGTGGCCGGGCATAAAGAAGGCAGTAGCAGAGTTCGTTTCTCGATGCCTCACCTGCCAACAGGTGAAGGCAGAGCATCAGGTTCCAGCAGGCTTAGTACAGCCCTTGGAGGTTCCGGAGTGGAAGTGGGACGACATATCTATGGACTTCGTGACTGGACTTCCACGCACTTCCAGAGGTCACGACTCCATCTGGGTGATTGTTGACCAACTCACCAAGTCGGCACACTTCTTACCCATCAGAGAGCAGGGCTCAGTGGAGAGCTTGGGATGTCTCTACATTCAGGAAATTGTGCGGCTCCACGGTGTGCCATCATCTATCGTCTCCGATCGAGATGCTCGCTTTACTTACCGGCCTTGGAAGGGGTTACAGGAGGGGTTCGGGACGCAGCTACGACTGAGCACAGCCTTTCACCCTCAGACGGATAGTCAGACGGAGTGGACCATACAGACTCTCGAGGACATGCTCTGCGCATGTGTCCTCGACTTTGGTCGTAGCTGGGAGGACCACCTACCCTTGGTGGAGTTCGCGTACAACAACAGCTACCACTCCACCATCAGGATGGCACCGTACGAGGCGTTGTACGGCCGACCTTTTAGATCTCCTTTGTGCTGGACAGACCCTGGAGAGTCAGCACTGGTGGGACCAGAGATGGTCCAGGCCACGACAGAGAAGGTCCAGGTCATCCAGGAGCGGATGAGGACAGCTCAGAGCCGGCAGAATTCATATGCTGACAGGAGGCGGAGGCCACTAGAGTTCGAGGATGGCGACCACGTCTTCTTGCGGGTCTCACCTCGACGTGGTATTCGGAGATTTGGCCGAGGCGGCAAGTTATCTTCGCGCTTCATCGGACTCTTCCAGGTCCTCAGCAGGGTTGGCGCGGTGGCTTATCGCCTGGCTCTGCCACCTCAGTTGCACCGGGTGCACGACGTCTTCCACATATCCCAGCTGAGGAGATACGTGCACGACCCGACGCACATCATTGACCATGGGGAGCTTGACGTTGACGATGGGGAGACTTTTACGGAGGTCCCGGTGGAGATAGAGGATCGACAGGAGCGGGTCCTGCGTGGCCGATCGATTCTTCTTGTGCGCATCAGATGGCAGCACGGGAACCTCCAGGAGAGCACATGGGAGCGGGAGGCTCAGATGCGTACTCAGTACCCTCATTTGTTTCCCTAGTTTTTGATGTATCTTTACGGGGACGTAAAGCCCTGAGGTTGGAGTAATGTAAAGACCCGTAAAATTCAAGGGAATTTTTTTCTTAATTTTCTTTGGAATTTTACAAGAGCACGGTTTCTGACGGCACCTGATTCCAAGGCCCGGAGTGCCTGGAATCAATTTCCGACGTTTGGCTCAGGTACGTTCAGTGAACGAATGAGCGGGAATTTCTAACTTTGAATCCGGTGCTCGGAATTGAAATCTGAGGGCACCGATGAACTCACAACGCCGATATTCGCTTAAGGAGACCTTTTCCGAGGTTGCGTTTATTCCGGGATGAGAGTTAGTTTTTGGGAGTTTAGAATAAGTTAAATAAAAATTGTGGATTACTTTTTTATTATTATTTAAACTTATTAGTTAACTTCTCTCAAAGGAAGTTAGGGGTGGGATCCACACCCACATAACCTCCCTTGAGAGGATTAAGTGTGGTGGGGCCCACACGAACCTAAACCTTTCATCTTCTCCCAACTCCCTTAACCCCTCTTTAAATGACATGAGATATTTAATTTTGGAGTTATCCTTTTTGAATTTCAAACCATTGAAATTCATTTGTTAAGTTTGTGACTAAAATAAGATCTTATCTTATTTTGTTAGGTTAGAACTCTTTATCCATCTTGTGAGGATTTGAGAGCTTTTCTTTCTTCTTCAATCTTTGACGAAGAACGCTCAAGCTTGACGAAGAACGCTCAAGATCCGACGAAGAACGCCGCTCCTCTCTTCTTCGTCTTCCGTGTCAACGAGAGGGAACACCGCTTCCTCCTCGGACTCCCTTCGTCGGCATACGAAGATTCGCCAACGACGTACCTCTTCGGACGTACCTCTTCGTCATCGGATTTGACGAACGACTACCGTGACGCCCGACCTCCGTGAAGTTGTCTTCCGTGGGACGTTGACAAATCTTCGAACTTATACCCAAGGTAGGGGTTGTTGTTATTTGTTTATTTATTTATCCTTGTTCGTGGTTCTTGCATGACTAACGTAAGGATTTTAAATAAGTGTTATTGTTTAACGTGAGGGGGCCGGACCGCATGAACACGGCCGAACCCCCTCCTCCGTTCATGATGTTTTATATTGCGGATGAATCAAGGTGGGGTGGTGCTATCGCACCACGCGGATATTCGCCCGAATTTTATTACGCGATGCCGTCGTGCCGCGCCATGGAAGAATCATCAAGAACGTGACGCCGCCGCGCCGCATTGAAGGAAATCAAAGGATCGGCGGAGGGGCGCGGTGTCGTCGCACCGCGCCGGAAGACGAAAACCGCGGCCGGTTCCGGGCCGTGGCGAGATGAGAAGACCGGTGGCCGGGCCACCAGCGTCGGAAGCCGGAAAGGGGACCGGATTTTCCGGTCCCGTTTGAGAAAACCGGCCGGCAGTTGGCCGGCCGGAAGGTCAAAATGCGGGGGAAATAAATTCACCCTGCCAGCTTAAAACCCCCCCTCATTTATGAGGGGGCGGTTTCCTTTGGGGGGGGGCAGGCGGCCCCCCGGTTTAATCAAGCAGTCCCCCAAGAGGGGGGGCCGTTTTCCAAAAGGGCGCGACACATATGCCGCGCCGCCACTCCAAGAAGCGGGGGGCTTTGCCCCCCCCCCCCCCCCCCGCGCCGCCTCCGTGCGGCGCCAGGCCGCCGCGCCGCCGGGCCGCCGCGCCGCCGGCCGGCCGGTCCGGGTCGGCCCCGGGTCGGGTCGACCCGGTTCAGGCCGCCCAGGGGGGGTCGGGCCGGGTCGGCCCGGACCCAGACCCCCCCGTTTCGAATCAGTTTCGGTCTTTTGGCCATAACTTGAGACACGGACCTCCGATTGACGAACCGTCTGCGGCAACGCGATCCTTGGATCGAGACGGTCGTTTTGGTATATTGCACTAAAGGTTTCGGAATACTATGAGTTCGGCCGGGTTGGTTCGTTCACGAAACCAACCGGGCCTTCGGAGCGGAAACGCTCATATCTTGAGCTACGAACGTCTGATTGACGTGCCGTCAGCTTGGGTGTGTTCCTCTTAGTGAGACGGATCTTTTGGCATACTCTGCCTGAGGTTTGGATGCAGGTGGAGTACGGTCAGGTTGGTTTTTCCTTAAAACCCAACCGGGCCCCGGGGACGAAAATGCCAATAACTCTCAGACCGGGCGTCCGATCGACGCACCATCTGTTGCATTGAGTTCTGTTGACGATACGGAACTTTTGGATACATCAACTCTGGACTTTGTGACAGTTGATGTATCAGCCTCTCGGCTCGTGGAGCGGACCCTCCGAACGAGCTTGCTGTGTGCGGGAACCTTAGTGCTGGTTGCGACTGTGACTGCTACTACTACTGCTACTACTGCTACTGTGACTGCGACGACGACAGTACAGAGATCCTGTGTGGATTCGACGACGATGACTACAGCACTCAGCGATCCTACATGGATCAGTGCTACAGGTCCTGTGTGGGCCCGATCCTGCGTGGGTCTGATCCTGTGTGGGTCCTTGCGCTCAGCGGTCCTGTGTGAACCAGCGCCTACAGGTCCTATGTGGGCCCGATCCTGTGTGGGTCTTTTGCGGGGGTTAGTTACCTATCAATCCTTCGTGGGTCCGACGACTTATATGGATCAGAGATCATCTTTATCGTCCTTTGAAAAAGTATACCTCTGTGAGATGAATCCTGTTGCTTTCCTGTGTGGATTGTGTTGTGCTATCCTGTGTGGATTACGTTTTTCTTTCCTGTGTGGAATACGTTTATTTTCCTGTGTGGACTGAGTTGTACTTGGGCTCGGAGGTTGGAGCATATTTGAAATTGATGACTTAGGTATATGTATCGGCATATACCTAAACAGTGTTGGTTTTTACTTCGTGATTGTACCTTTCTTCGTGGTTTATCCTTTGTGGATTTGAGAGACCTTCAGGGGTCTCGGGGTCCCTACTGAGTAGCTTATACTCACCCCTGCACGGGCTTTGCCCGCACTACGTTGTGTTGGTTGCAGACGACGGACAGCGTTGATCTTTGCTGAGGCTTGCAGAGCAGAACGGTAACTGGAGGTGGACCACTGGGCGGGACGTACTCGGAGAGGACGGCGGGACCCGTGGAGCAGTGGAGCTATCTGTACCCACCCTTCAGGTGGGATTTCCAATGGACAGCTCGGTGTAGTGGCTTTTACTTTTCAGTTGCTGTTTTCCCTTTCGAGTTGTACTTCACTTTCAGTTTGGGTTTTTATACTGGCCCATTTACTTTTCCGCACTCTCAGTTGTACTCTGTTTTTACTTAGTGTTTACTTTCCTCTTGCTTACTCTGTGGTGTTTGTTTACTTTACAAAGGCAATGCCTTCCCCTTTTTACCGGGATTTACGCCTTGGTGATAGTCGTCAGCCCCTGGCCTATGGAAGGCGGGCTTGGGGTAGTCACGGCACGGACCCCGAGGGCGGGTCGTGACAATTGAAATAAATTTTATATTGAATTTTAAAATAAACAATTTAATATTGTGAACATTTTTTATATTAAACCCTTGTTTTATTGATTTGTCAAGGGAATTAATTTAAGATTAATTTTAGAAAATTGGGTGTTTTTTATATTGAAATATGTATTCCACATGTCAAATCAAAAGTTCTATATTTAGTAAATATGATCATTTTTTTATTAAGAATAATGAATACTCAGATTATTAAAAAAAGTAATTATAATGGTCAAGGGTAAATCAGGTAATAGAGGGTAAATAAAATATTATAAATAATGTAAAATAATCCTAAAAATGGACTAATTTTATTTAATGATATATTATAAGAAAATTTATCATTGTAGCGATTTTCAAGCTCTTGGATCCACTTGGTTGACTTTAAATTTTTTTTGTTTTGAATTGAAATTAATTTTAATTTTGTCATACTATTGGTATTAATACGTGAAATATTTTTAATATGGGGTTATATAAAGGGTATATTTGAATATAAAGAGTATTTTTAAATATGAAATTTTTATTTTCAATAATATAATTTATTTTAAATTTTTAGGAATGAAATTATATCGTTCATGTCTTACTCAATGACTGTGGAGTCTTTGTATAATTAAAGGTAATATCAAATAAATGATATTAAAATATTGAAATAAAAAATATGTTGATTTAATTAATGTAAAAAAATAAATTTATATATTAATCATACATGTTGTTTATGCATCAGAATATTTTTATCTATGATACCATGATGGGATGAAATTTTCAAAAAGTCGTGTAATGAATAATGTCAAAATTGACATTAATGATATTTTAGAATAAATATTATTTTATTTAATAAAATTAAATTAAAAAAATATATAATTATGATATCTTATAGTGATAATTTTCTAAAGGTCATAAATGTTCCATTTATGATATTTTTTAAATTGTATAGTTACTATATTAACATTTAATTAATAATTCACATGATACCACTACAATAGTTGGAGAGGTTAAATAAGAGATAATGTTAAATGATAATGATTAAAACATCGAAACGAATCAAATTTTCAATGAATGAGGGTATATTGACCCGTAAGAATTATTAATACTAAATAAATTAGTTTTGATTGATTTAGAATATACAATTAATTTATATTAATTAAATATTTTGAGGAATTCAATGAGTGCCCATCCCCTCACTTATAAAAGAACATCTTATTCTCTATTACCCACATATAAGAACCTATTTTTATAGTCAATATCTTCCAAAATAAATTCATACAATCTCTCCTTACATTCTATATTGATAATATTATGCATTACATCACCATTAGTGGTGTTGTTGTGTTATGAAATTTAGGTCGGTTGAGGAAGATGATCAATTTTAAATCAATTATTTATATTATATTTCATCTCAATATTCATTAAAATACATTCTAACTATAATGAAATAATAAATCCATTAAAAAATATACAAACAAGTTACTATGTTAATATCACCACCTACATGCATATCCACTTCTATCAAATGGGAAAATAATTATCGTTTTATTTACATTGAACTATCGCCTAACAAATTGATATACTACATTCTCTTTCATTGTCTCTGATTACTAGATATAATGATTTAATTAATGTCAAAATATTTTATTCTTTATTTATTATAATTATTAAAATATAATATATTATTTACTTTATTACCTTTCCATGCATGGAAAAATAATAATGCCATTAATTCTTATGTGTGAACTATCACCTCCAAGTAGCAATTTGATTAGTTTTTCAAAACTATATCACATAGAATATATATATATATATATTATAATAAATAATAATATACATATATGATATTATTATCATTATTTAATGTCAAAATGGTATTAAACTTTATTCAATAATGTTCATTGAAAATTGGAAATGTAACTCATGAGTATATACTGCTTTCCATTGCCATGATTGTAACGTAATAAATTTTTCAAGTATATACATAATGTATGGATTTAGAAATTTAAATAATTAAAAAAATGATAACCATTTCAGGAGTATTATTCTGGAAATGACTGACTACTGACGTCATTTTCCTATATAAATCAAACCAATGTCATTTTGGACTCATGAATCAAATATCATCAAAACGTATGATGTAGAGATAAATAATTAAATAATTATTATAACATACTAATAAATGATATAGAACGAATAATAAATATGAAATTTTTTATCAAGTAAGTATGTAATTAACTATTATTTATTATTCTAGAATATAAATTTTATACTAGATGATTCAGAATCTGGGTAAGGGACTTCGTTTCAGTATATTTTAACTGATCCATATTTGGTTATTACACACCACCTTATTTTTAGAGGTGTATATATAGGCCTTTGACATATAATTTCATTAATTTATTTATTATGATGTAATGTTATTAAAATGTTATGGGGATTATTATTTAACTATTCAAATTTCTATGGGGTGCATTTATTGTTTAATTATTTAATTAATAATCATTATTCTCCATTCTAATATTGTTGATAATTTTTTACATATTTATTTATTTTGATATAAAATGATTATAAAAGTAATTATATTCCTTTTTTGAATTTAATTCAATGGTTTTCAAAATGAATCTATGCTTTTGTTTTATATAGATTTTATCAATAACAGAAAAAAAAAGAATTTTATACTATTAACATATATAGTTACAATGACTTTTCCACTATAGTGACTAATATTTTATTTCTAGATATTAATACAAGATTAATTATTAATTTTTTGAGTTTTTGGTAGTGAATATTGGGTTTTTAAAGATAATAGTATTTTTATGTGAAGGCCTTTTCAACTTGGATTGAAATTGTTTTCTGAAGGCATTTATGATGGAATTGTTTTACTAATGATTAGGAATTTGAGAATTTTAGAAAATGGATGAGCCTGATATAGCTTATAAATTGACTCTCCTAGATATTGTCAGGTAAGACTCATATAACATAATATGGGCTGGCCCAGATAACATTATATATTCTCATTATCACTTTACATGTGATGGCCCGTTTAGCATTGTGGATGCCCATTACAGCTTATAATTGGGTCTCCCATATATTGTTGAGGGAGCCTGTTATAGGTAAATATGGGTTTCCATAGAGGGTGTTGTCTTAGACCATAATATATTAATTAGAATTCATTTTTTTCCAAATTCAAAATATTTTGACGTGGTTTTATTTATTTGTTTCTCTATGTTAGTTAATGAGTTTTAGTTGTTTGCAATGGGATTAACTGATTTTCATTGAGAAAAATGTGTGTTAGTTTTCAATGTGATGTTTTTTATTTCATATCATCAAATTTAATTAAAGGTAATTCTAAACATTAAATTATTTTTCAATTATTTGCTAAACTAATGGTGTCTTATCTTTTTATATCGAATTATGATATATACTTCCATCCTATTTTTTAAAAAGAATTTCATAGGGTTTAATGGGGAATAGAGAAAAGGATGAGATCAATGGGATAATTTTGAATGATTTTCATAAATTGACTTCATGTCTTATATTAAATAATTTTATACTATGGATGAATAGAAACTGAGTATTGGTGTCCAATTAAAATTTATGGTTTAACTTTTTAAGAGTTTTTTCTAAATCTCTATTACTCTTAACTGAAATGATCCTTGAATATGAAAAATAGTTAAAATACCCTAGGATATGTAATTTTTATGGATGGGACCATGGAATTTTTATATTATAATGGTCTAAATATGTTTTTATTTTATGATTGAATTAACATCATTACTCTTCAATATTTTATTTTAAGGTTATGTTGAAATGTTTTATAATTTAAATATTACCTTTTTGATTCATCAAATGTATGCATGTTTATAATGGTTTTCAGTATATTAAATCTGGATGTTGTATTGGTAAGGGAATTGTAGGGAAATAACCATTCAATTTTGTTTCCTCATTTGGTTGTAATTTAAATTGAATAGTTTCTTGCCACAATAGAATAGTTAATACATCATTCAAATACAGGTTTCTTACATTTTACAGAAAAACATGATCTACCATGATCAGACATGACTATATTTGATCATTTCATAAGTAATAGTCCCTCATTATTCAATGGATCATATGACCTGGTGTTAGCTGATGGATGGATTTATGCTGAGGAAACGAAATTTGATGTCATGGGATATTTAAAATGTAAAAGGAAACTCTTTATCTTTATCATTTTGAAGTTCAAGATGGATAGTGGTGGTATTTTGTTAAGAATAACATTTAGAAGTATTATATTTATACAATTTATGGGGAAACATTAAATAATATATTTATAGATAAATATTTCCTTATGGTTGATCGAATACGTATGGAAAATCAATTCTAGGAATTGATGAAAATTTCTGATGATTAAATGGATTCATATGATGAAAACTTCAAAATATGAGAAATTTATGTCTACAATTTTATTCAAGAAATTGATAGTAAAATCAATATATTTTATTATCGATTAAAACCATGTATACCATGATATTTGGCCTTAGTATAATTAATTTCTATGAATAATTGGTTTGGTGTTATGAAAACATTTAGATGGAATATTATAACACTTCTGTTACATAATATGAAAAGAGTTATTAATAGTCAAAATGGAAGAAATGGGAAATAATCAAAATAAAAAATTGAAAGGAAAGCCACCAAAATATTATAGGTGAGGAAAACAACATTTTAAGAACTATATTAATGGATTTGGGAATTGTTCTTATTATGGTTAGTTTGTTGACATGATTCGTGACTATAATGAAAAGATCCTTGATCAACCAAAGCATTGTGTAACCAATTACAATCCAAAGACAATGTGTTTTAGTTGAGATGATTTTTTTCATTATACTAATTTTTTTCTTATGATAGTTAAGTAGGATATAAATCATAAGAATCAAAATAAAACAAAATATTGAGGAAAATATTTTTATAATACTATGGTTGATGCTGAGACATCTAGAGAAGTGATGGAAGCTCCTAGGAGCCCGTAAATTTTCCATGGTTAACAATAAATTCATGGATTGAGACACATCGTATAAGGTTTAATGAAATTTTATCATATGTTATGTTTTAACTTTATATGAGATATTTTATTATCATAAATTAATGTATGACTCTTATTTAATGAGAAATGTTCTTTTTCTTTTGGATATGGGTTTTGTGGTATTTATAACAAATAAGGTTTATATTATCAATAAGGATTAATTTTGTTTTTATGGATATACATCATAATTTTCTAAATGTTATGCAGATGAAATTATTCTTATAAAATAGGATAATATTAATTATGAATATTTCATTATATTTATAGAGAGTGAAGAAACTCATTAACTCAATGAAAATAATTTTTAATGAAAAGAATTATTTATTTACATAAATTTATATGATATCAAGGACATATAACCCCTCATAGATTTATGGTTTAGTGATTGTTGATGTTATCATTAACTCTTCTCTATAAATGTCCAACAAAAAATTGTTAATTTATTTTTTATTCTATGTCAATTTTTTCCTACATGAAACCCTACTGTGTGTTTTCTCAGGTGACCTCCATACTTCCCATTTTCAAAATTGGTTGTTTTATTAACCGTTGTTCTGATGTGGGATTTAAATAAACATAGTTTAAAATTCTACACCCTAGGAACCAATCCCGAGTTCAAATTATCGGGACACATTTTATTAATGGGGGATAATTTAATATCAAAAGGTTTTTGGAAATAAACACTACGTTCAATAGCATACATGATATGCCACATCTGGCTTAAACGAACCACTAAATATTTTTATGTTACTTTCAAAACCTTGTAAATATAATTGTAGGAAGGAATAAAAATAACTGAAATATTAATATATGGTTTACACATACATATACAATTAATTATATGGTTAAACATTAATTATAAATGAATTTAAAACAATTTTAAAAATAAAAATAATTGTTTTTCTAAACAACTATTAAATATGAAGAAGTTTGTTTTCTACAAATAAATAAAAAAACATCTTTTTGTATTATATTAATGATATATATATATATATTTAATAAAAGTCAAAATATGTTTCATTTATAAAATTATACATGACCTTGTCCAATTTTACGAATAAGAGAAGTATTTTTCGAAAATGTCAATTTTTGTAGCTTTTAATGGTATACATGTTTTAAAACTAGTTTATTTTGACAAATTTAAAAAATATATATAATTTTTATTATTTTAAATTATAATATGACAGTTTCATTATAATAATGTTTTATACTTTTATAATAAATTTCATTTAATGGTGAATACTGAAATAATACTACATTTTATTTGAAAAAAAATTAACCTAAAATATACTTATATTGTTAATTTTTTGTTATTTTTTAAATAATATTTAGATAAATATTTTATCACTAAATACAATCTAAGTCATTGGAACTAATTTTAAATAGAATTTGGATATAAAAAGATTTCAATTTTTGAATGTATTTACTTGAAGAACTCGTTTTCTAGATTTTTCAACGAGTTTAATTTTAAATTAATTATCTCCAATTTTGTGATTTGAATTTCTAGAAATTCATTCAATTTATTTAATCATAATTTCAAAATTTATTAAATAGTTCCATTTTATTATGGGAAACTATGACTATAAACTATATTATTTTTTTAAATTACCACAATAAGGGTAAATCATGTTATTAAGAGTAAAACAATATCCTGAAAAAAACTAAAATCACCTCAAAACATATCCTAATTTTCTTTTATGTGTTATTCTTGGTTAAAATAATCCTTCATATGATCATATGAGGTATTGGATCTACATTGATGTCTTTATACAGTTTATATAATTATATCTAAAGAAAATTTAATGTTTCTATACTTTTTTCTAACAAGTGAAATATTATTAATTTGGTGTTTTATAAGATATATTCTAGAATATAAATATTATATTGAAATATAAAATTTTTATCTTCATTGGGAGAATTTATATGTAATTTTTTATAGAGAAGTAATTACATTAAAGGTGTACACAATGATTGTTGATTAATTTTTTAATTAAATTAAATATCAAATAATTTATATTAAAAGTATTAAAATTATAATTTAATATAATTAATTTCGTCTATTATTTATATCTATTAATATTTATGTTAATTGTGATTTAAAATATTTTTTTAATGAAATCATGTTTTTATGATATTTTTCAAAAGTCAAGTAATGAATGGTGTCTAAATTGACATTAATGATACTTTAAAATAAATAATATTTAAATAAATTATTTAAATTTCATAAAGTAATAAATATCATCAAAAATATGCATATAATATTTATTATTTATACATTTATACATTTCTAATTCTTTTTTAATTTTATTGTAACCATATTATCCTTTAATGGGTAAAAACACATGTTATCACAATTAAGGTTTAAGATGTTAATAATAGTTAATGCTAAATGATAAGGATTTAAAAATAGTAATAACTGATCAAATTTACAATGGATGGATTTATTTCATCCAGTAATATAGATATATAATAAATAAATCTATTTTTATCCATTTTGAATAGAAAATTAATTTACATAAAGTTAATATTTTTAGAAATTTCAAGAGTTCCACTCCCCTCTTTTATAAAAGCGAACATATTGTTCAATATTAATAACAAATTAAAAAATATTTTTCATCCAATATATTCATCAGAAAATCTTAAAAATGGGTCCAAATGTAGCTAACATATTTTAGGAATTAAACCATCCTTAGTGTTCTTAAGGAGTTAAGAAAAGTGGGTTGTCTAAAGAATATGATTATTTTTAGTCAATTATTTTTGTTTAATTTCTTCTACCAAATCCATAAAATATTATTAAATAATTATTAAATAATTATAATAGCATAATAAATATAATTAAATGTTATTATGTTAATATCATCAAGAAAATCTATATCCACTTCCATCAAATTTTAAAATAATTATCATTGTGTGTATGAAGAACTTTAGCCACACAAACCGATATAATTTGTTTCCCATCACCATATATCTAGACTTCTAATAATGATAGAATTAAATTTTACATATAATATTCATGACATATTTATAATTATGAACACGAAATATATCATTTACCATTATATTTCAAAGTATGAAAAATTTATAATGTCATTCATGCTTACATTTGATGTATAACCTCTATGAAATGTCACGATTAATTTTTCAACACCATGTCACATGAATAATATATATAAGTATATTTTATGAAAAAATATGATGTATATATATATTTATGGTAGTATTATCATTATTTAATGTTAAAAGAATATTAACCTTCTTTCCATAATGATCATTAGAAAATTGAAATTTTACTCATGTGTTTGTATGACTTATTATCTTAATGACATTAACATTTTTAATTTCTAAAATAAATGTTAAATAGATGCATTTAAAATTATAAATAATGTATAAAAATGATTAAAATTTTATTAATATTATTATGATGATGATGTAGTGAATACCTCTTTTTTAATCTTGGCATCACATAGAAGCTGTTTTTGGACTCAAGTAACGAATATAATGAAAACACCAAATGTGATCATAAATAGTTAAGTAATTATCATAACATGGTAATATGTGAAATAAAATGGATAATGAATATTAAAAGGATCTCATGAATGTGGATAATTCGACAAAAAATTTTTTATTCATGAATATAAATATTTTTTGTGACGTGTCAAACTCAATGTAATGGACTTAATCTAAATCTCTTTTCATTAAGCCATGTTATGATTTTATACACCCATTATATTTTATGAGGGCTATATACAACACCATTGACATATTATTTCAATAATTAATTTATTATCATTCAATGTTTTGTAAATTATTTTGGGTCATATGATTTAAACATTAAATGTGGTATGTGAAACTTAGAATGATTAATAGTTTAATCCACAAAACTTTTTCTCAATGCCAATATTCTGGTTGTTATTTTACATATTAATTTTTATGGATATATATATATATGATATATGAAATTTTATTTATTTTTTAAAAATCATTTTATGGTTTTAAAAATAATTTGTTTTACATGTTTAATGCAGAATTTTTTAGAAAATAAAAAATTGATTGTTTTATTCTTACCATTCACTGTGATAAAGAACTTTCTTCTACTCTGATTATTATTAAATTTCATGCTTCATTTATATTAATAAAAATTATTTTTTTAGTGTTTGATTTTGAAATTGGTTTTAAAAAAAATAGTTTATTATTCAATCTTTTTCGTATCATATTAAAATATTTTTAAAGGGTTTGGTGGTTAATATTTTTTGTTAATGATATGGTACTTGATAATTACATGAAACAGGTGAGTCGGATATTTCATATACATGGGGTGTTCAATATTATGTTCATTGATCTTCTTATATCTTTGCATGGGGTGACCCAGATAGAACTATGTAAGCCAATTATAACATAACATGTGGTGGAATATATAACATCATGGAATCCCGATATAGATTAATAAGTTATTTCCCAAATAGTATTGGAAAAGCCCGATATAGATTAATAAAGGTTCTCCCAGCTGGGTCCATTTGTACTAAAATAATTTTATGTCATCCATATGGTTATTCCAATTCAAAGGGTATTCAATAGGTTTCATGTATATGATGCTATAAATTCCCTAAATGATTTTTAACAACTTTTATGTGTTATAATGATATTATTTAAATGAAAAATTATTTTTCATGTGAAAATGAATTATTTGAAATTATCACCAAACATTGAATATTATGGTATACATTATATGATTTTTACCGTTTTTATTGAACTAACAGATCTCTCACTTTCTATATCCCATATTGATATTTTTTTTCTCATATCAGGTTATTAAAATGCTTTTAATGGGGTTTAATGGGTCATTGATAAGAGTATGAGATCAATGGTATAATTGTGAATATTTCTTATTTAGAGAAATTATTTTTTATTTTAATGATTTTTTTAATTTTTTTAATTTATAGATAGTGAGTATATGTTTCCACATGTAATATATGGGTTTACTTTTCAAGAGGATTAAAATTTTCCATAAAACTGTAATCTAAACATATCCTAAAATGTGATCCCCAGTTAAAGACAATTATTATATGAAATTTTAAGGCTAGGAACATACACAATGTTAGGTTCTAACCATGCCTACATGTCATGACACATCAAAAAAATTTCCCAAAATACTGGAATGTACCTACTAGGCCTTCAATATTCACATTTCAATTCATTTCTAAAGCTGCATCAAATACATTATGAAAAACAACACATATGATTAGAAGATCCAAACAAGCCTTTATATCATTGAAAATTAAAAAAATAATAATAAAAAACATATTTCAATTCAATTTAAAACCAAAAACACCATTTAGGAAAAAATTGGTGTTTTTTGTCGAATCGATGTTGTCGGGGTCTTATAGAGGATAAAAATTATGAGAAGTGAAGTATTTAGGAATGTGGATTTACATTATAAAAAGCCATATTTCTTCCTGTGCCCATCAATAGATGAACATTGTGTTACTATTGATATTCCCACCTCTAATGTTATATCCATATAAAACCATAGATGTCTATAAAATATAATTAACAGGATCCCCACTGGTATCACCATCAATATGAACAAGCCACACATAAACGTCAATCTATAAAAGTAACCAAAATATACACAAAATAAGCAATAAATAGACAAATAAAGTTACCAAATATTTAAAAATTACAAAAACCACCCCAAACACCCATTTCAACTTTTAATTTTTGGTAGATATCTTATTTAAAAATTTAGTTGTGTACATACATTGTAAAACCCATAAAATCCCATCGATTACCATTAACACTAATTTTACAGCAATAAGACACCAAATTAAATTATACTAACACATCATATGATAGAAAAAAACATTTTAGAAGTCATTTAAGAATTTTGAAGGATTAAATGGAGTGTTCCCAAAAGGAGATAGATGGAAACAACTTCCTCAACGACATGTGCAAGCCATGATACTCTCAAAGGAGGGAGAACAATTTTCGAGGAAAAAACAACACATCCTAGATGAAAAAAATCAAATCTAGTTATCAAAACTCTCTTTTAAGGTTTTAAAAAGAGGTAATTCACTAAAAGAAAGCCAATAAAATATGATAATTGAGGAAGAAGAGAAAAATTATCCAATAAAATAAATAAACTCACTTAAGAACCTTGAAGAATCACCCAAGGGGAGAATGAGTTATATGGGGAAAAAATTGATGCATCCATGGTGCACATAGGACATATTTGGGGGGAATCCTATATTGGTGGAAAATAAGAGTGTTATAATTGGAAACATGAATTTATAATGATCTGTTAGAGCCCTATAGTTTTTCCGCACAATTTACCAAACTATGTGCACCCAAATATTGAAGCGGGAAACCCCACATGATTTTTCCACATAGGTTGGAAAATTGTGTTTCATTATCGTGATTTGGATCTATAAAATGTACAAAAATTTACTTATTATTGTCTCATGGTCTGTCATATTCTTGATAAATATGCATGTCATGCCCTTGACATAAAAAATGATTTGCATTGTTACTCATCAAATGCACAGAAGTTTTCCAAAACTATTATAAATCCATCAAAAGAAAACCATGGAAGATGAAAATTTACTAGAAACACCCTTATGCTCAACATTACACACATTTCATCCTCAAACCATTCTAAAAACTAGGAATACGCTAAATATTTATCAAGAAACTCCAGAACTCAAATAAATCATAGTGAAATCAACCCAAAACACAATTAAAAAAACCAACACTAGGAGAAAAATGAAATATAAGATAAATTGTTGTCATGGTGTGATAATTACCCCCATTCCAGAAAAATTCTACCCCAATAAATTCACCCAGCCATACAAGGAACAAATAAAATAGCATAGAATTAGATGAGAACAAATGAAAATACAGTCCATGGTGTGACATTTCACTCTAAAATACACAAAAGTCTAATTATAGAGAAAAAACAACATGAAAACCCAGGAGAGAATAAGGCAGTTTTATCCACTCTATAAGAAACTACCTACACCATACCCATAATATGATCAAGAACTCACAACATAAAGTATCCATAAACAAGAACCTATGATACACATGAAACCCCACAAAAGGAATTCAAACCAAGCATTACAACATAAAATGATTCACCACTTCCTCAAGATACAAGCATCTCTCCAATGGGAAAACCCAAACACCCAGATTGACCAATATGAATTGTTAACACTAATTATGGGTGACTATATACAGATTCATCCACAAGACACAATAATCTTAACAACACTAACAATAAACCATGAAAAAATTAATATAATATATAGAGTCCTTAAACAGGGATGGTCCTTTGGGAAACAAAAGAATCTATAATCGATAATTTTGAGTAACCTCCACTCCGTCACTGGAGAAAAAATCTTTGAAAATGATATCCATACACCATGTGGTTCTTGACAATTTGAGAAGATTTAATATATGTATTATGTATTGAGATTTGATGTCATGAATCATCTACCTCCGAATAAATAAGATTTTTCATCCTCTAACTAATAATTTTTTTTCATTCCACATCACATGAAGAACCTATCCTAGTGATCCTAATGGCCACATCACTGAGAGGAATTTGGAGAATTGTGATGGGATGTCGTTGAATTCCAAAACTAAGCACACTAAAATCTCATCAGTAAAAGTTTCGAAGAATGTGAATTATATATTAACAAAGGAGACTCTTCAAGAATATGTTCCCCTAGAATATAACTCTCTTTATATGGGTAACAATCATTTGTGATGTGAAATATTATCTCATCAACCATAATTGGTTGTATTCTAGAAACAGATGTTGTTAGAAATGCTTTGTTGACCACTTACCAATTCGAATTTCGCCACACGAGAAAACTATCACTTGGATATCCACACAAATAACACATAAAAATTCATGAGAATTCAAATTATATTCTCATGCTACCTCAAAAAAAAATTAATCCAATTCCTAGATGTTATCCATATTGTTCATCACCATCTACTAACCATGATAGACACTAATGAGCTCTTCCACTTTATTCGTCTTCACCTCATTTAGTATTAACATTTACAATAAAGTGGTCTTAAACCCATCCAAATACATACCAACTTGTCGTAATGATAGGATGGTCACCTTCTACTTATTTGATCTTAGAAAAAAAAACTCAAAAAAACTCACACCCTTACGAACAAAAGAGTTCCCAACAAAACAAAGATATCCTCAACTTTATCATGACACTCTATTACCTAAAACATACTATGACCACCATGGAATACCAATAACAACCATGAAGAACATGACTCCACCACTCCTCAAAGATTCCGTTCCTGGGTGATAACCATGATATAACCACTAGAAAATTTGTGATCTTTCTAAGAGGAATAGTTTAAACATAAAGAAAACTAAATAGTAAAATCTATATAAAAAAATCAACCAAAATGATAGTCTCAACCCAAAAAAACCATCTCACATGTCAAACAACACAACCAATACCAAAATAAACATACAGAAACTACCATTTGAATTTCAAAAAAAAAACCATATCATCTTAAATAATCATCTTAAATTACCCAACTCATGTCCCAAAACAAATAAATCAAAATATACCATATTTCAAGTAAAACCAACCCATTGATCCTTTTTTATTTAGAAAACTCAATTTTAATGAAATCCATTTTCCATTTCAAAACTAACCCACAAAATCCCAAACCAAAACATCAAAAAACACTCATAAAAATCCCTGGATATGGAACTCATATCCATAAATTAACAAGAAACATTTCTTGTGGTAGTTTCCCCAGGAAAGAACCAACCACTCGGAAGATCATGAGATATGTGGTCCGGATTCACATCGGTCAATACGCCATGTGAGACCACCACACTATACTAGATCACTTTTATTTTCATCCCTTATCCATGCAAACCAAGAAAAAAAATCTATAATATCTTTGAACACACCATGAAACTCAAGGATCGTAATAGAAAATGGCTAATTATGTCCTTAACGTACATACCTATCTAGTTATGAAATTACACTTCTCAAAACTACCTAATGTCCTAAATAAAAAATATCTTATTTGATACCATATTTTTAAAACTAGGTTGGGCTACCATTTGACCCAACACCCAAATCAGGCAGAGATAAGGCCCATGATCTGTTAATGATCCTCCAGTTCTGTGTTCCATTACTGTGCATCAATGATATCACATTTTGAATGATTTTTCCAAATAAAGTCAAAATCTACTAGAGAAGGAATATATCATTACAATAACTAAAAATAAATGAATAACCAAACATACAATATTGATCCCAGTACAACATTAACTGAAAATAACAGAAGCTAAAAAGAAATCTAAAACGAAACCACGAATGAAAAAATCTCTATGTGACCACTAATTCACCGCAAAAAATGATAGAAACCAGATCCAAAGAAACATATTTGTACCACAAGCCAAAAACATAAAAATATCTTGGGTTTACTATATCTTAGTGGAACAAATAGGGTGTCAGCATAAACAACATAGTTTGTAAGCACCAGAGATTTCATTCATTTCCTTTCCCAAAAAAATTCATAATAATTATTTTGAAAATACATATAGAAATTAGGTTTTATCATTTTAATGAACCAAACATTTCTTTTCATGTAACAACCATTTCACAATTTAGTAATACATTACTTCATTTTTAAGGAATACATAAAACATTACACAATAAAACTCCATATGATTGTATATGTTTACTACCTTTGGAAAAAGTTAACATATTTATGATAGATTAGTGTGCTACATTATCAATCACTAGGTCATAAAACCCAATAAACCTTCAAAATTCTAACTTAAATAAAATATATATTCATAACTGGGGAGGGAATAATAAATGGGGTATGATAATATTCTTATTATGGGTAAACAAGAGAGATATATTGGCATAAACATTAGTTTATGGGTATGATAATTTGACCATAACATTATAATATCATAACCAACATATCATATTTCATAAAAACGAATCATGGAATAAATATTATTAGTTCATAAGACACTAATCATAAGAGAAATAAGACATTAATATGTGAATGAATAAAATTGAAATAATACATGGAATTGTGGGATAAATATTAACATGAAATATTATTCCATATAAGTGAATACATGTAACTATATCTTATCTAGGAACATCATGAGGACTAAAACTGCTCTACGATACACACCACTATCTCCAGTCACAATCATTTCCTTATAACTAATCTTTTTTCCATATATCAATAGTGGATCTGCTTTCCATATATTTCTCGAGTTGAATAAGTTTCCCCACATTCCATATTCAGGTTTACTACACCTACATGGTAGGTTACCCCACTGTCCCTAGTAATTTTACTATCCTTTTAAGGGTTAGACTTTCATTATCTTCAATTTTCAAGGTGACTACACCTTCTGGTTGGGGGCACTCCACCTTCCCCATTAATAGTCCTTTATTTTAATGGATAAGGTTTCCTAATCTTACCATAGTAGATCAATCTCATAAAATTTACACCCATCATTATATCATGAGATATAAATTGTTTCCCAATGAATTAGAGGGATATATACATCCCACCCATCTCAAAACAAATTCAATCATACATGGTTTTAAAGATATGAATACATTAATCATATCCAGATCTATAAAAAAGTATGGGATTCATAAACAACTTATCATAACCCATGAAACAAAATCTATGTCATAAAAATGTAATCATAATTTAATCTATGTTGAAATATAGTTTTCATAATAAATTCATTAAATCATAACCTTTGAATATAATATGGTTTCAGTAGGAAAAAAATTATTAATGGGGAACTGTTTTAATAAACATATAAACTATGAAAGAGTAACATGTTTCATTAACGACATTTCATCATATCATAAACCATTTAAAGAAAGAATATCAATGAATCCTTTTTTTCATATCCCATACGTTAATTAGTAACACCAATGGATGTCATCATAGATCGAATACATTTATGAATGATCCTTTTAAAACATTTCCTGAGGAAAATATTATTAATTCAAAAATATTCTTTTAATTCATAAAAAAATTTAAAACCATATTCATGGAAAACATAAAATATATTATTGAAAACATTTGAAATTTTATTATAATACTATATAAATATCCTTCAAATCAATTTTTAAACCATTTCATTGAAACCGATGCTAGAAATCATTTTTATAAATCAATTTCATTGAATATGCGTTCAAATATTATAAATTAATCTTTCAAAACATTTTTAAAACTATTTTCCTTGCAAAAATATTTGTGTTGCTTGAATTTTTTTTGAAAACTATTTTATTTAAAAATAATGAAATAATTTATAGAATTATTTGAAAACATTTCCATGAAATATTATATATAATTTATGAAATTATTGTGAATAAAATTTATTTTGAAAAAAATATAATATTATCTAACAAAAATTTTGAAAACTATTATCCTTGAAATTATAAAGAAGATGCTTGAAAACTATTTTGAAACCATTTTGTCTTAAAACATATAAAAGAAGTTTGAAAACATATTGAAAAAATATTCATTTAAAAATAGTAAAAAATTTCTAAAAAAATATAGAAAAACATTTGAATCACTTTTTCAAAAACATTAAATATTTTTTCAAACTTTTTTAGAAAACATCGATTTGGAAGAACATATATTACCAATCGAAGAGAGAAGTAAAGTCAAACATTCTTAAAAATAATTTCTTATTTATTTTATATACCAAAGTGTGTAAAATGGTAACATTAAGTGTATATAACATGAATAAATAATGTGTAATAGAAATCATTATTTTTATAGAGATATGGATAATAATATTTTATCAGTGGGTGAAAAATCATAAATAATCTCGTTAAATGGTGAGATAATAGCTGTAAACTATTACCAGTTTGGTAACATTGAATAATAACAAAATTGAATGAATTAAATTAAATAAAGCAAAAAATATCATAAAAATGTGTATATTAATGGAATAACAAGTATAATACAGTATATATAACTCATTGGAAAATATAGGTCCATTACATGACATTTGTTTTAAAGATGTAAATTTGAGGCAAAATTGATTTACCGATTTACTAATATTTGAAAAATAAAACCCATGAAATAAATATCCACAAACGGATTTGTAAATAAACATAAATTTTTGTATAATAATCACAAAAAACATCAAGGATCAATGTATAGACCACTAAATATTAATGATTGGTGTATAAGTCACGACTATCACAAAAATAAACTGTGACATCCAATTCCATTAAATTATGTTTTGAATCAATTCATACCCAAAAAAACCTCATGAATAATAAATAAATGTTTATTAGATATATTTTAATGAAAATTATTCTTATATGTAATTCCATATATGGTTTTATTATTACCTTATATTACCCCCTTATTAACACCTCCATGTTAAGGTTTCACCTCGAGTATTATCTAGTTTGTTACTCATGTGTATTTTAATTTGTTAGATTTTATGTCCACGTACATATATCAGTATATACATTATGTAATACATGATATAAATTAAAAAAATATTCCTTAAATATGTATTTATTATATTCTATATAATATAGATATATGAAATGGGAAACATTATTCATAGATACTGTCAGTCGTACGTTCGTTAGCACATTGTTACTCTTTTCTTTGTAATATTTAAATAGTAAAAGAAAGAGATATATATGAATACTTATAATATATTAAATTGTAATTAATATATTATATATAAAATATAATTTCAATATACCAATCGTTAATACTTTCTGTGTAGTGTGTTAATGAATCACATCACTTTGAGGAGGTGGTAGTTCACACATACCCTAAAACAATTATCATATTTGCACAAAATTTTAAGCTCAATGTTATTTGTTATATAATAATTAAATAATCATAAATACATAATATATATCACATATTCCAACCTTATAATATCATAATAAATTTTACATCAGTAATACCATCCATGAAATGTGTTAATGGAAAAAATGAACACCATTGATTCATGAGCTCGTAGTGCATCATACATAAGAACATTAAGTTTATTACCGATTAGATGGAAGTGCGTGAATGTACAGGTTGAAAATTTATCATATTTTTTTATTATTTTGGTATAAAATTTATATTTTATATTAATTTAATAATAATAATTGTGTTGGTGGATAATTATAATAACGGAAGTGAGCTTGGGAAAGGATGCTACCTCTTCTTTTGGTAACAACTTTGGGTTTGAACCAAAGGGATTCCATGGTTAGAGTGTTGGAAAAATTGGGGATTCCAGGATTAATGGAGGTAATTATGTAAGAGTATTGGATAAATATTTAAGGATCTTATTGGTAATGATATGTGCGAATAATGATAAGATGTGGTTGCTTTTTATAGGTGAGGGAGGAGACACACTATGAATTTTTTTAAACAATTTAGTTGTACCAACTTTTTTATGTAACAAATGTTATAAAAAAACCAAAAAAACTAAATCATGTAAGGTTTATATAGTAAATATATCCATATAATGTGTGTTAAAAAATATTATATGTCATTTGGGCCCTTAATATTAAGGTTCAGTCCCTTGTTAAGCGTAATTTTACCTTAATCTTTATAATTAATTTTATCCCCTTTCATGAATATTTTTCATCAAAAATTATGTTGGACTTATTAGACTATAAATATTATATTGATTGAAACTATTTATGCCCTATATTTAAAACAATATTTAAAAAAACTGAAAAATTTATGTTTAAATATAATCTCACAGACATGGAGAGAAAGTATGTTTTTTAAGAGAGACTATTTTAAAGTTCATTAACATTTTATATCTATGTTAAACAAAAATTAAAATAAATGAACTAAATTGGATTAAAATATGTATAATTTATCAACTATTAATTTTAACCCAAATTAAAATATAATTTATCTATAGAAATAAATTAGATGAAAACCCATTTTTCAATTAAAAATCTGTATTTTTCACTATTCACCAAAAAATGACTTTCACATAAAAACACAAAAAATATACTATAAAAAAATTTTACATTAAATTTTAAAAAATTAAGTCTATTTTATGAAATTTAATTTAAAAATGTTTCTAAATTTTATTTAATTTTTTTTTCATAGAAGGACATAAAAATGAGTTCTTTTATAAAAATAATATTTCCAAACCTATAAATACATTACTAACACATTTTTATGTCCTATTATCAATATTATTTATCTATATAAAACTAATATATATAATATTTAAAAAATATTTATTATTATTAAGATTTCAATGTTTAATAGTTATGTTATAATTATCCATTTTCAAATATTTAAAACAATAAAATGATTTTTTGTAGGAACTCGGTGTTTTGAGTAACGCAAGACAATTAATGTTTCATGTATGGAATGAAAATATAAGTATTGAATGTAGTGTAAACAATAAAAATTCATTTAATTAATATATAAGAAAAACAATATTTACACTGTCATGAAATGAAAAATTTCTAAAAGATATAATTATTTTGAAAAAATATATATTTCACAAAAATCTTCAAGTGTTACATTTTACCCCCTCAAAATGAATTTAATATTCAAAATTATTTTGGGATATCAAATTATTTATTCTTAATGGTTAAATTCATAGATACCCACATCGTACAAATGAATACTAAAACATCCTTTAAAAATTTATTGTACGAAACATAATTCATACCACAAGTAACACATAACTAGTTTTCCACAATAGAAAATAGAGGGGGGATCTGAAATCAAGGACAAATAATAAAATAATATATATTCATAGAGAGTGATAAATATCCTTGATCATAAGAACTTATGGGATCCTGAGAAAGTTAAAAATCAAAAGACTATAATTTGAATAAGAATGAAAGATGACATTGATACCATCAAAATAATTATAATAGGGTAAAAATTATTTTAATCACATTTTCCTAATTTTGAATATATTTTTTCACGAGAAAATTATACATTATCTTATTACATTTGATAATTAATTGTTCACACATTTTCATGTATTTACCCATTTTCACTTCAACTCTCACTCCAAAATTGAAGGTGATAATTTCATTGCTGAAGCATTTACAGATCATGGGATCCATGATTTGTCATCTCAACTATCTTCAGTTACCATCATAAAAAAGGTGTAGGAATAGGTTATCAAATATTTTTAATTCTTCATCTGGTGATATATTACATTAATCTCATAAAATCATCCGATGTTTAAATTTGAACATTTTGTAAATGGTTATACTTAAAACAGATCCAAAATAAGTATGTTAAAAATTTTAAAAAGTAGATTAGTAAATAATATTAACATTGATATTACTTATCATAAAGTAGCTTTTTTTTTTGTATATTCTAGACATGTTAAAACCATCATATTATATTACCTTCAATCATGGTAATAACCTGAATTACCATAAATCATTATTGAAGATATTTATTTTTTCCTTATTCTAATGAATATGAGATAAATTCATTAAATCGTAGAGGATGTGAATATCATCCACAATAACATGAAACCCATTTTAAATAAATCCTTTATTAGTTGGGAGGTAATCAGTACCCTACGGTTCACTAATTCTTATTCAATACATCATTATCCAATCATCATTATCACAACTTTAGGAATAAATTAAGGGTTACCATCCCTTATATAAAATATGACATTTTCATAAAATCACTTTTCTACCTCACCAGTATCAATCACAATATCATTTCAAATATGAAATGAAAAACGCAAACTAAAAATATGTATATATTTTATGAAATTAATAATATTATATTTAAATTACATAAAATATAACATTCAATCATCCATCTCTATTATAAAAAAAATATATTGGATTTATTCATATAGTAATTAATTCTTTGTTATGATAATTTGAAATATGAATTAATTATTACCATTAATCAAACTCAATTAAATCATTCTAATCAACCATACTGTCAGAACAACACACACATTTCACATGTAATTTTTTGTATCTTTATCATTAGTAGCAAAGTTGTTACTTATACGACCATTCTGATTATTTTCACAATCATACCAAGAAGAAATTGATTTTCATAATTACCATAATTTTTACATTTTATGTAGTCATAAATTGATAATACCATTTAGAGGAAAAAATTTAGATCAAATATATTTACTCAATGTTTCATTTTCTATTTGTGGTTAGCTACGTAGTGACCATATTTTCCATAGTCAAAACAACGTTATGTTCTTATAAGACATTCACATGGTTGTTTATTCCAAGATTATTGTCAAGTAAGAAATTGAAATTTCATTCATTGATTATCTTCATTAACAAACCACCCAACTATCCCTTTTTTCATTTCTTTGGTGAGTCTAGGAGTTTGTTAAGGTACACATTGTTAACCATTTTCTGTGAAAACATACTAGGAATGATTACATCATCCTTCACTCTGATGTCTATCCCATTTGGCTAATAATAAAAAAAATTCTTTCACAATCATCATTAACACAATTCCCTCATATTCCTAATATTTAAAATAACCCTGAAGCATAGAGTAGGAAAACGTTTTCATACTTAGGAACCACATAATCATGAAAAACAACTTATATAATGTCTTAAATAAGACACCCTCATTAGTATATGATACATTAGGATTATCCTCAGTTATTTATGGTATACTTATTTTTAAATAATTCATGATTTTATGTGAAGCGTTTCTATATTCTCAAACTATATCCCTATGGAGTGTCAAACCAGGTGCGCAATAATGCATGTTTTCATATACCAAGATATGGTCAAGTCAGGCTTAGTCCACCATTAAGAGTTATCAAATCCTATGTAAATATATTACAAAACAATTAACAATTGTATAATCTAGGAATATATAAATTTATATGAAAACACCAAATTTATCTTTTACCAAAATTCTGATATGTTTTTCTATACTTTTTCCATATCCTTATACATTTCGTTAGATACATATCTAGACATACACTTAGAAAAATCCATAGGGATATCACTAAATTTTTTCCATCTTATTTGCGAAAGGTTGACTAGACCTTCACTATAATACCAACTATAACAACCCAGTCATAATGTTCATATAATTATATAATTATTTTGTAATACATATAACACTACACAAGAAGATTCCCAACGATTGAAATAGTTTAGTGCCTTGAAGACATTGAAATAGAAACAAAAATACATGAGCAAGGTGCCTTATAACCCACAAGGTTCTCCAAGACTATCACCTCAAATAGAAAAATTATACATGAAATATATCATCATATCCTAGGGAGGGAAAACAAAATTGGTGATATTAGATTCTCAGTTAGGGAAACAATGAGATTATTAAGCGTAAACATGTTTATATGTTTATGAAATTGTGATCATAACATAAGAAGATCATAACCTGAATATCAAATATCATAAATATGGATCAGGAAATACAAATTACCATTTCATAATACATGAATCATATGGCAAACAATATTTTAATATGTGAAATCATAACATAGGGACAAGACATAGGATTGTGGCATACAGAAAAACATGAAATATTATTCCCTATTATTCAAGAAATGTTATAAGAAATTATAATGGTACTTCATATGTAATACACCTATGAGAGAGACATTCCACCATTCTTATTCTCTGTAAGATATTTTAAGGGATCGGGTATCCCAATCATCCCCAAGTGGATTGGGTTTCCTCATCTTCCCAAAGTGGATCGAGTTTTTCCTTCTTCAATCATCATGGTGACTACACATATTGGGTGGGATACACAATGATACCCAATCACATTCCTTTCATTGTATGGAATTGGGAATCCCAATAATTTATTTTCAAGGGGTCTACACTAACTAGGTAGGACACAACACCTACCATAGTTGCAACCCTTTCATTGTATGGGACATGGTTTCAACATCTTCCAATAGTGGATCAATCTCGTATACTTGACTTCCATAATTATGTCATTATATATAAATCTTTACAAAATTCATTTAATCCACCTCATAATAATATCATCCCAAAATGTTCTAAATGATAGTAATATATACATCATATCGTGACTCATAAAATATATCGGATTCATGAACTTTATTTCATAACCCATGAAATGATATGTGTATCATAAAAATTTAATTTTTTATTAAACTATGAAAAAATAGGTTTCATTATAATTTCATCAAAAAATTTCCCATGAAAATATGTGGGTTTCATAAGCATAAAAATTGTAGAGGAGAAATAAGCTTTATAATCCTAAAATTTGTGAAATACAAATGGTTTTAGTTAACATGATGTAATCAAAATATAAAATATTTAGATAATGAATATTAATAGAACATTTGGATCCTTTATATGAATGGTATTCGTGACACCAATAGATTTCATCAATGATTGAAAATATTTGAAAAATATCCTTTCAAGAACTTTTCTTGAGGAAAATATCTGTTCTACTTAAATAATTATATTAAAACATAAATCCATTTAAAAAAATTTTCTTATAAAATAAACTATAGATTATTTAAAAAAATTTGAATCCCATTTTCCTTGAAATGTTATAAAATAATATTCATAACAATTTGGAAAAAATTTCATCCAAAAGGAATCGTGAAAACATTTTCTAAAACCATGTTCATTGAAAATACATTAAAATATTATAATGAAAACTTCTCAAATATTTGTAAAACCATTTTAATTTAATACATTTAAATAAATAATGATAATGTTTTTAGATACATTTTTCATGAAAACATATAAATTATTATAGAATTTTTTTGGAAAAACAATTTCCTTGAAATTAATTTGAAAATTTATAATAGAAGATTTAAAAATAATTTGAAAAAAGATTACATTAAAACCATATAAATAAATTATGGATTTGTTTTGATAATAATTCCTCTTTAATACATATAGAATAATATTCTATGTATTTTGAAAACTATTTTCCTTGAAAACATTTAATGGATGGTTGAAAACATTTTGGAAATATAATCGTTGAAAACATATTAAAGAAATTTGAAAATGATTTTTAAATAATTGAATTGAATAGATGTTGAAGACACAAAATAAAATACTGAAAACATTTTGAAACAATTTTTCTTAAACAAAAATAAATAAAAAAAATTCATGGAACACGAAATTTAAGAAACACAGATTTCTGACTTAGGAGAGAGGTAAAGTAAAACTTCCTTAAAATCAAGTTCACAATCATATTATAAATCAATGACCGAGAAAATGGAATAATTACATGGATATAATATATTTAATCATAGGGTAAAAAATCATTAGGGTTCTTGATACATGGATCATAACATATCATCAATGGAATCATAATCATAAAAATCCTCGATAAATGGTGAGATTGTTTTTATATGCTATTACCAATTTGGTGAATTTGAATCTTTAAAAATGGATATAGCTAAATTAAATGAATCATAAAATATAATAAAAAGATGTATATTCATGATATAACCTATAATATTAAATCTATATACCCCATGAAAAAATTTAGGATCACAATAAGGAATGTGTTTCAATGAATGAAAATTGGTACAAAATAATGTTACTGATCCTGTAACTTTTGAAAAATATTCCCTTGAAATAAATATAGAAAATTTATATGTAAATACACATAAATTTATTTATGATAACTAAATAATACATCCATGATCAGTATACACATATCAAAAAATATACGAGTGGTGAATCCAACATGAATATCATGAAAATAAAAAGTGAGATTAAATTACCTCACTTAATGTATAGAATCTATTCATACTCATAAAAAACTCCTGTATAATAAAAAAAATTATACATATTTTAAAGAAAACTTTTATTATATATATTTTCATATTTTTTTATTGTGAGTTTATATTACCTGTTTATTAACTATCTAATGATTGGGGTTCACTTGGGTAATATCCACATTCTTTTTCTCATGGTTCTAAATTTGTTATATTTTCTATCAGCATACTTATATCAGGAATTCAATAATTTTATCCATGATATAAATAAAATTTATTTTTATTATATAATTATTTATCATAATAAATAGAATATATAAATATGAAATGGAATACACCATTAATGGAGATGGTTGGTCGTACGTACACAAGAATGTTGTTTCTGTTTTTATTTGTAATATTGAATGAATGAAAAGAAAAGTCATCAATGTATAAATATATAAAATATTATTATAGTAGAATTAATATGTTATATATATCATATATTTTCCTTATAACCATCCATAATACATTCTATGTAGTTGGTGGGTGAATCACGTAACATTGAGGGGGCACAAATCAACACTATCAAAAATAAAATTACTATATCTAAAAAAAATGGAATGCTTGAAGGTATGTGTTATATAATAATTAAAAAATCATAAATACAACATATAAATAATATAAATATTATAAATTTAGTGATTCCATTCTATTTCTCATACTTGATATGTTGTAAAGGAAATACGAACAACATCGTTTCATGAGGTGGTAGTTCACCTTACATATGAATGGTATGTTTTTTAACTATTAAATGTAAGTGTGTGTAGGTATAGATAAATAAAATATCATAAAAAAATCTAGTTATATTAAGGATTAATATGCTATTATATGTGAATGGAATAATAATAATTGTGGTAGTGGATCCCTTAAATAAAGGAAGGTAGATTGAGAAGGGATGTTAAATCTTATTTTGGTAACTGCTTTTGGTTTCCACCAAAGGGATTACAAAGTTGGATTTATATCCAAACGGAGGATAAAAGTATGAATATAGAGATTTTATAAAGTTAATTTTGCATAAATTTTCTAAACAAATTTGCTTTTAGAGTTTTTAAGTAGATGGATAGGTAATGTACTTTTATGGGTGATGGTGGATACACCATTTCTATTTCTTTAGAAGAATTTGGTTGTACAATCTTTTTTTCCAAAATAAGATCATTGAAAACCAAAACAAAATCAATAATTGATGTTATGATCGAAAAATATGGCTTGAAAATGGGTTTGTGATTGGTTTATATGTCATTTGGTACCTTAAGTATATGGTTTAGTCCCTTGTAATGCTTAAGTTTACCTTAATCAAGGTAGTTAATTTAATTCACATACACTAATAGCTTTAGTCAAATATTAATTGATCTTATTAGTATATAATAACATATTACTATAATATATCTATATTTTTATAAATTAATTTTACAGATGTTATAAATTTATGTTTAATTCAGATATTATTCCTGTAATGAGAAAAAGGATTTTAAAATTGAGCATGTTCTCAATTTAATTAATATTTTATATCTAAATTCAACATAATATTGATTTTAATTACCGTAATTGGATTATTAGATGTATAATTGATCTACTCTGACTTCAAAAATAAAATTAAAAAATAATATAACAATATAAATAAATTTTATAAAATAGAAGTTTGGAATTAGAGTTCATTAATTTTCATTATACACCCAAAAATGATCCATCAAAAAAACCAAAAAAATTCACCCTTAGAAAATATAGGAAATATGAATTCAAAAATGATGTTTATTATTGTAAATTTAATTTCTAAGAGTTTAAAAATTAATTTTTATCTTTTCCACATAAGGAAGTTAGAAGATTTTCTTTTATGAAAATAATAATTTCAATCATATAAAGACTTTACAAAATCAATTATTTGTCTAATTATCAATGTGATTTATCATTAAAAATTATTATAAATAATTTTTAATAATTAGTTATTACTATCCCTATTACAGTGTAAATAATCTATATTGTAACTATCCATGTTCAAATAATTATAAGAAATAAATTATGTTTTGTAGAAACTCAATGCCCAGTGTAACGCAAGCCAAGTCAGTGTTCTGTGTAGAACAAAATAATATAAGTCTTGCATGTAGTGTACACATGAAAAATGTAGTGATTTAATTTCTAATGAAAACTATATTCAATATTTCAATAAATACATAATACTAAAATGATAAAATTTAGTTGAATTTTTTTTCACAAAATCTTGCAGTGATATATTCTAATAATTACATTTTTAAGAAAAAACACACATTATTCATTTAAAAAAATGTATTTTTATTCCAAAACCAAGTTAAAAACAAAAAACCATGCATCAATACATACTATATGATTGAAAATGATATGAAAAAATAAATAGAAACCAAATAAGAAGTCATAATAGTATAAAAACAATACAGATTCAAGGTGGTTGATTCTGGGAAAACATGTCATCAAGCATCATTGAATTAAGATTCCACATATAGAAATGTAATAATGGAAATTTTATAAATATATTTGGTATAATTGTCTATATATATTTGGTTTTGACTCAGCCGCTGGTGTATAGTGCAGCTCCATAGCATATAACAAACTGGTCATTCAAAACTAGCCAATCTAGTGGCTCGTCCCATGTGGCCTCTTAATGAATCCATGGGATACCTAACCCACTAATTAGGGTTAAGAAAAAGAAATTACTCAACTCTCTATATGATACTTAGATATCCCATGAAAATAGTATGTGGTGAATTTGTAATTCCTCACATGCATGGATCAAACCAATAACCCACATCGCTTGTGCTTTCCTAGCCCATATATCAACACCACATATTATATGACCCTCTCCAAAGAGGGTTTTCTATAGAGGTTTTTATCTCGCAAAACATCATAAAAAGTTCCAACCAGGAATAAATTTCATGTCACCTTAACCCAATTTCCAAAAATACCAAAAAATACCAATGGGGCCTTAAATATTCATATTTAAATGCATTTCCCAAAATACTTCATAGCCAAGATAACAACTCCTCTTAAATGTTGTACTAAAAAATGATCATTTAGGTCATTTGAATATAAAACCAAATTTGTACACCATATTTCAAATAAACCATAAACCAAATGAATTTTTAGAAAGCAATGGTTTATTATCTATGAATTACTTAGATGATGTAATTCTAGAGAATTAAAGCGGGGGAATTTTATTGGGTATCTGGATTTTCATTATGAAATATAATATTCAATGAAATAACCATATAAAATAAAATTCATGTCCAAATATGAATTTAATGGAACTCCACATTCATCACCAATAATCTCAACAAGCCGCACATAAATACTAAGACATAAAAGACACCAAAATCTTCACACAACACCCAATGTACAAACAATTAATGCAAAAAAAGATTAATCAAGGGAAAAAACCACACTAATCACCCATTTACACTTTAAAAGGTCAATTTACATCATATCAAACACTTTAGTTAAATACATATATTAGAAAACTATATAAATACAATTCTAAATAATTACCATTAAAATTACACCAAGAAAATAAAAAATTAAATTTTACTAACACATTACATGATCAAAAATTTCATTTAAAAATAATTTTGAAAATATCAATCATCATATTGAGTCTGATGGAATGGAAGTGGGTAGAAACACCAACATTAATGGTTTGTGTATGCAATAATAATCTTGGAATATGATGAACAATGATAATGGAACAAAACTAATATCCAATATCCAAAGAAACATAATAAAAACATTAACCATTGCTTCTAGGAATCATCCAAGAGAAAAACCACTAATGAAATACCAAGAAAATAATAGATTAGATTAAGAATAAGAAGAAAATTGGCCATGAAACCAATGAAACTCACCTTATAATATTCATGAAGCACTCAAGGGGATAGGATATCCAAGGGATAGGAGATTAGGAGACTACATGGTGATAATAGGTTGAATAATGAAGAAAATACAAATATGGGGATAAAACCCAAAATGGGTAGAATTGGAATGTCATACATTTAATGAATAGCATAGTAGCATAGTATGGATGCATGGTTTACGAAACTTTTCACCAGTCGTGTAAACCCTACATGAGGGGAGATAAACCCCACAATATTTGGCAACAATGTGATTTGGCTATATCAAATACCATGGCCTCCCCGTACACATTCTACATGTTTTCGTCTAACTTTGTCGAATCTATTTTCATTTCCCTTAACAAAAATGAAAATTCCCATGGATACTCCTTAGAATTGAATGATTTGTCTCAAACCATTCCTTAGTTTTTCAATTTAAAATTTAGAAGATGAATTTTAATTGGAAACCCCATCAACATCAATAGGCTACACAGTTCATCCTCTTACCATACACACAAATTGTTCACAATCCAAAAATACACTTATAAACTCCAAAACTCATAGATTGACTCTAGAAAAACAGCCTAGACCTCAACAAAATTAAAAAATACATAGTGAATAATAAAATAAAATATAAATTTTTGTTGTGGTGTGACATATCAAGAAATTTTTTATTTAGGATTTTTTTATTATATAAATTTAATATTTATAGTTTAAATCACCAATTTAACATAATTAATTATTCAACTATTTTACTTATAATGTGGCATCAATTTTTTTCTAGAAGCACCCCAATGTCCATGAATGTTCCCTTAACAAGGTCCAAGAAAACACAATTTAAACCAAAAAAGGTTTATTGTAAATTAAATGAACATTACCTTTCGGAAAGGTTGTGTTGTTAAAACATCCCCTTCATAAAGAAACTCATATGATAGTTACACTTTCAATGGTTGGTTAGTGTTAGCTCAGAATAATTAAGGCCACATAGCATGTACTTCGACCTGCTTCTCTTAGGTCTCTTCATTTACATGGGTTTTCTAATAAATAAACAATACTATGGGAACTAATATTCCTCATATATTTCCCCTTTTATGATTGACTATAAAACTATGATATAACACAACATCAGCATCATATCTTAATTGTGTTTATTTTGGATAAATAGAATATGTAAAGTTGAAATTAAGGAAACAAATATGAGATTCACGGAATACATCATGTATATCCATGTAACTTGGAGGAAGAACTAATCGATAATCCACTGGCTTGGCCGCCTCCAAAACTTCACCATGTCTAGAAAATATTTACGATAGCTTACCCAACCCCTCGATTCATTGATTCCTTAGTCATAATAAAACATTCATGTAATCTAGATCTCTGACTTTAAACCCAAGAGGTATTTGATTGTTATCAGTATAAGACCTCTTCCTATATTCAGTTTCATCCAAACACATCTATATTAGTATTACCAGCAATAAGGGATATTGAATGAGATAAGGTCCTAATATCAATTCATCCACTTTATCTAGATAGAATATTTGTGAATAATATAATATACCATACATGGCCTCATAGGATTCCATCCATGTAATTTTTTGGAATCTATTATTATAAGTAAAATTTGAAATAGATAAGTGTTTCTACAATGAACCACCAAATTTGAGGATGTATTCTCAGATAATGTCATCTAACCCCTGTATCATATTCTAAAATGTTATTTCATTCTACTGGTGATTGGATGAATTCATAAGAACCACTGAACCTAGAGCCTTCTTATAGCCCTTCTAGAAACAACAGATGAATTGAGTTCTCCTATCCCATATGAAGATGTGTTGAACTCCATGGGGTGATATTATATCATTAACATCAATCCTCCATATATTTCTCATTGAAAAGGCCTCTCATATATGTCGTGAGTGGGAGACATTATTAGTCAATCAAATATCACCCACACTATGTCTCTAACTTGATGGTATATTAGTAAACATGTCATAAATTTTATAATGTAGTCATCCAATTTACCATCATGAATGGGTAGTGGATATAAGATCCATTCTATTCGCTGATGTTCATCCTTCACCAAATGGATAGTGGAATATTGAATAATGAAACTAGATATCTCCCTTTTCATCTTTGACCACCATTATTAGCATTGTAAGTCATGGTACATATTTGTATGATCTATATGTATATCCCATGAATAGAAATTTTTCCCTTTCATAAACTCCCCAGATATTTCTATTAGAAACTAGACACATCGATAAATGTTTACGATCACATCCATGTAATCAACCCAGCCATGAAATGGGTCCGCTCCTATAAACCATTCCATTATTACTAAAGCCCTGATGTTAGGAAACCTCCTAAAATTAAACCCTTCCAAAATTAAATAGGGTAGTAAAAATGATGCATGTACATGCTATCCATAATGGTTGTGCGCCTCCAAATTCACCTTAGAAATAATTTCCATAAACTATCATTCATTGTTATCCTCCAGAACACCATGTGTCTATTTTATTTTTGTTAGTTCTTTATCCACTGCATAACCATCTTTGGGTACATAAGTAAAATAAAATTCAAATTATTGTAGGTATTCATTCTATCATTATTGTCGATGATTCAATGCATGATGAGTGGATATTTATTTAATTAATTTTTAGTGTATACATAACACAAACTTCTCTCTTAGTAAGTAAATGATTCTAGAAAGGTAATTCATGAACCACAGTAGCTATCTTGTGATCTTGTGTGTCAAATTAATATCAGGAGGCCTTACCTGACAGGACTAATACACCATGAAATGATGTCCTTGCATCATAATGGTTCCCAACCTGATTGATCTATCATCTCAATAAACCCAATAATTTCATCCCAACACTAGTTTAATCTATATGAACACCTAATTAAACCATCCATTCAAATCTTGAATGTTATTCTCACAAGATTCATAAAATATGAATTTAAATAACTTCTTGGTATACACAATGAGAGGAGTGGATATGAATGAGATATCGATAAAAAGAATTCTTGATATAGCCATCTATACCAAATAAACTATAAATCTTAAATACATTAATAAGATTTTTATAATAAAATATTTCCCTATCCATATCTAGGTCCATAAAAACCCATGAATTTGATATGATGTGACATAGGTGGGGTAAAATTATAAATTTAAATGTCAGATTTTTTTATTTAAATTACAGTTAGTGCTCTCCCATTCTTCTCAAAATGATATCAATTAGTTTTAAATGTTCATGTCAAGATTATTATTATACCAATGATTCAACCACAAATACCACCATAAATTAATCTAAATACAATTGGATAAAATAATTCATAAATTCCATGAAACAATATCTAGTTTTTTCTAATATAGGATGGAATTTCAAAATACTCATAGAAGGAATATCTTCCAATGAATGTAGTGTATGGTATATCAAAAGGCCATACACATAACTACTTGTATCCTAACATCAAATTAATCATTATCAATAGCATAGATCCTTAGAGATGGAAAAATAAATCATTTATAAGATGTAGTGATTATCGGTTCTTGATTATTTGGTGATTTAACCATTGGTTATCCATACACGGTTAGAGGGTTCCATCATACACTATAGAGAAAATGATCGGTGAACCATGAAAAGATTCACAAGGTTATAAAACCCACTATATTCCATGATTTATAGCATCGTATTGGTTGTTTTAATCTAAATGTATTCAATATTATAAGTAAGAATGTGCATAGGTGTTTATCCTTGTATTAGTTAAATATTATAATCTATCTATCGGATAAGATGTAGTCCAAAAAATTCTCCTGGGAATCCATCCCTAAAATTATTCACTACAGAATGGAAATAATTATTTAATGTTCCATTACCATCAACTTAATGACTAGAAATATTGGATATTACTCCCCCTAGTCAATGACTAGTGGATATATCTTGACTCACAAAGACATCTCTTTCACCTTAGTGAATATTGTTATTTCCCTCATAAGATATTAAGGATAGAAATATATGATATCAGTAAATGTGTTAATAATAATGTAAAAGTTATTCCATCCAAAAAATATGTCAAAGCCTTTCATATTGAGAACAAATATGTTCAATTATAATTAATTATTTCATATCTCAAAGCGTATTTCTTACATCGATGTATGTTATTTTATCGAATCCCCAATGGAGTATCAAGATTCATGAAACCACAAAAGTACCATATCATTTCATGCATAATTCTATAATTTTCACCAATATGAAATAATTCAAATTTATAATATTTAATAAGTAATATAAATAGTATAATATAGTAATATTTTACCTTGAACTATAGAAGGCCTCTCTCTCAGCTCATCCGGTATGGGATTTACCCCATGATGCAAGAAAGATCAATAACCCGAAGCCGCATCCTAACTACATTACGAAGGACTAATCTATTGTTAATTTATCTTATAATAATGTATTCCAAAAACATGTAGTCTTCCTCAACCTTATTTTCCAGTAGTTTTATAGAATCATGAGTAATGTGGAGTTGTTGATCCCTCCTTCATATATGGGGTTAGTCTAGATCCTCTCTCACTATGAACTAGTGGGAATGATATGAAAACCCACTAAAGGTTCCCCATCACGACCCATGATTGGAACTCAATCACATACTTGAATAACTGATGTTTCTTATAGCCCGGAATGCCACACTGATGACATAGATAGTTACTTTTAGTCTACTATGTATTATTATTTCTTACACTAAGAGGAAATTCATGGTGATTTTTTCTTCTCCTAAACAAACCACTTCCCAACATTTTTACTGGACTGCCCCAACCTAATCGCTATACATAACTCATGTTTATATTGGTTTTAAGGGATTGGTTCACTATTTTATTTATTGTGTTCTACTACAAAATGATCACCTTCAATGCAATGGAATATATAATACCATCTTTAATTCGTCTCACCATCACGAAATCATCACCCATGAGATTCAATATGAAGAGATAAATATCTATAATGTTATATATATAATCCACAAAAAAACATAACACCCAAGTGAAGAGGTATAAACACTCAAGTGTGGTCTATTCTTAGCATATACTGAAAGAATTAATCAGTGATGAACTTCTATATGTCCCTCAAGACCACTTCCCGACGATGATATGCATGAGTAATTATGTCCCACCAAAACATGGAATAATCTCAATGAATATATTTTTCGTGAACATAATCTTCCTCGATGGATGCATCTCAAAATGATCTAAGATAGAGAAAATTGGCACTATTTATTGTTTAGTTTCCTGAGGACCACCTTACACTAAAAAATTTTGTATATATCATTAATATATTTATCATGTAATCATTTCTATTATACCGTAACATCACTGTTATCCTTGTATAGATATTATAAAATGTAGGAATCCCTCTCAAAACTAACCATCATGACCCAAATTAAGAATAATAGGAGGTTTCACATGTTGAAGTACAAGAGGTAATACTAGTGGATTTGGACCCACCACCTCTTGTGCATGGTTATCACCGCCTTCATATAATATGACATTTGGCCACCAGAGTGTCATATTTATAAAATTCAAAACACAACACATCATAACATAACATAATAATGGAAATGATAACAAATATAAAGAAAATTATATGTACATAGAATTTATTTATAATTATTAACACCATCTGTGAGCTCTTAATGTCATCTCTATGTGATATAAAATTTCATGAAGGGTCACAATAAATAGTCCCTACATTCCACAACATTGGTCTAGTCATAGTCAAGGAATCAAATCACACATTAGAGGTCTAGATATACGGAGATTCAATTTCATGGTATTGGCGAAACAATACTTACATTTCAAATTGAATCTTATTTAATGGTAATAGTTGAATAAGGATTTTAAATTTATCAACTTTGTCATCATTTATAAGTATATATATCATTGAAAAGTTATAATAATAACCATTCCTATTTTAAAATGTTGTAAACTTATAATTTATACATTCCATGTCATGTATATATTACCAAAATCTATAATGTTTCAATTAGATGGATCACCATTACCAATTTTTAAAGTCACACACACTATTTAAATTATAATTTTCATCTATGAAATTACAACCAACTAATGTTTCAGGCCATGAAAATATTTTTTCATCATTCTAACACATGATAATTAGTTAGTTGTGGTTCCATGATCAATCTATGTAAAAAATAACCATTTTGGATGATGAAGAGAGTTTCATTCACTAATTATTTATCTCAAATTCCCTCAAAAAACATTATTTAGATAACATATCTCTAAATCAAGGAACTAAAGAACGATGAAATATTCCCTTAGGTAAAATAAATATATTATCGCATATACATTGAATGTGATATTCAAAATACATATAATGATGAGTGATTAATACCTCATTTCTATACCAGGTCAAGGGAAAAATAAGAATCCATAATAATAAATTCAAAAATTTATGTGTGTCACCCAATGGTAAAATAAATTCTAATTCAATTGGAATAAATGAAAAAAATATTTCCCATCCATAGAAACTGGTTTTTCTTCTCTGCATTGAATGACTACTCTCAGGTATGAGATAATAACAAAATTCTATAACATTCATAGGCTCATGTCTAATATGCCCAAAAAACGAAAAAAGGAATTAGTTGTCTATTACCACTTCGTAACATCCAAGAACATATTCACTAGAATGTAAATAAACCGAGTTCTACACATGTACTAAATAATGAATTCCACACTCCAATGTCTATCTAATAGTTGTTACATTCTATGACATCTTGTGGTGGATACTATATATTCACAATCATAGTGAAAAGAAATTTAAATATAAAAAAATAAGATAATGTATTCATATCATATATAATAATAATAAGTAGTGGAAATCATTAACAAAACATATCCATATAGAGTACCATAAATAATGTTTTCTTGTCTGTGTGCTATAAAAATTGGGATTATAATGAAATATAACATTTTAAATATACATAATACGATACAAAAATAAATAAAATATCAAAAATCTATCTTTAATATAATCATGGGAATATGATCAATTATTTTCTCTAATAGTCTATCCTTGTATATAAAATCATGGATCCACCACCAGATGCTTCCCCTTGTCCCTACTTGAGTCCATGATGTCTGTTCGGGTATCATTCAATTGACCGAATAAGGTTTTCAATAAACTCAGTAGGCCACCAAAAATCTTGTATATCACTATCATTTATGTGAATATAATATGAGAATTGTGAATGTATAACAAATAAATAAATATATAAATAATGTTATTCTATGTTTCCCATTTGACACACGTCCGACAATACCAGATTTAGAATATGCTGGAAAGTCTCAAATAAATCATTAATTGCGATTTATTATAATATAGGCTCAGGACTGAGGATCATCTCCAAGGAATTCCAAAAATATAATAATCATATTATAGATTCATTGTACCATAATAATGAGAACAAGACAAGGTATATATTCAAGTTCGACATGCATATAAATCATTTATCATCTCTAAGTGTGATCATCAAAATAGTTGACATGCAATTCGATTATTTTAATGATAATGTTAGTATAATCTAGGAAATCCACAAAGGGAAACTCAATCTATATATTCGTTTACTATAACTAATCATCCTAAAATCTCATATATGTCATTCTATATTAAAATTCACATATTTTTTAGGCATGATACAAATACATATCCTCTTGAGCCCAAACTTTTTTGTCAAAAAAGGGATTCCAAGTATCAATTGATGCATAGAGTAATTCACTACCCACAATAGAAGTGGTTATAATTCTACATAGGGAAAACAATTTATCCTCATAGAATAATATATATCTTTTCACTTGGTGAAGTAGTACAATGCATTATAATATGAATCTATGTCACTCCCAAAAAATAAAATAATATCATTTATAATTAATTATAATTAAATAACTTGATGGGCCCAACTAATGATTTCTGATTTGAGACCCATGTATCATCCAAATAATGACATGGAAAATGGTTTGGGATATGACTATACCCATACGAGTTCATAATTTACTTTTTTAAATTTATCTATTAATCTAAAGTGACAACTCATGAAAAATGAATAAAGAATTAAGGTCATGCACCTAGGGATGTGGAATCTCCACTCCCACTATTCTAAAATTTGAATTCTATTTCATTCAATTAACTATAAAATCCCATGTAAAATTGGATGTAACACTCTTTATATGGTAGTTCGAATGAATTTTGAGGCATTATGTTGATGGGACATTAAAATATACATGCACTACGGGGTGGCTCACATTGAGGATGGAATCCTTCAATGATGGAATTAGGGTTCTAAGAATACCCTATCTAATGTGATATATATTTTTTCATTATTATAAATTTATAAGTTGTCACATGAATGTCATATAATGTGGCACAATGAAACATATTATAAATGATGGGACATTTAGGTAAAAATAAATAGAGAAACTACCATTCCATGGAAGATGACTATATATTTGGTATCACATTCATATTTGAGTTATAATTGTAGAAATTATAAGAACAAAAAAATAACCTAAAAATATTTAATATTGTACTAGAAGGATTTATCATTTCATGTGGTGAAATAAATAAATAAATGAATCTATTTGAATGAATATCTTACTAGTAAAGAACCAATGTGATGAATACTGAGTGATTCTAATGTAAAATTAATGATGATGCTCAATTCATAAATTATGGAGATGTGTGAGATCTAATATGTGGAGACTAAAAGAAATGATGATGAAATATGGAAAAAGGACTTTGGTTATAAGGTACTAAGTTTAAAAGTGTAATTTTATCAACTTTTTATGTTGTGTGATGTATTTAAAGTATATATCATGATTTTTCCATCAAATCCCTTCTTTATAGTTTATTACCAATAAATTTATAATATAATAATGGTTTATAGCATAAAATAACTTTTTTTGTAAATAAAAAATTTATATCATAATTTTCCGAAATTAAATCTTCTATTACATATTTTTCATCCTATAAGAAGAACCCAATGTCCCAAATGGATCCTTTAACGTTGTCCAAACCAACACAATGAAACCTAAATTTTTTTTAACTAAAATTAAATGAAACTTAACTTCTCAACAAAATTGGGGCATTATTAAACAATATGAGAATAAAATATATAATACATGGGACATATATATCATATATTTTCAACATAAAATAATTTAGTCATGAATTATACTACTTAAAGGTAATTGTAAAAAACACCTATAACTCAAGGACTTTGGGCCACATGAAATTTTGCTTAATCAATCAGACAGAATCTATAAATATAAGACTCTAGATGAGGATTTAGAGTAGGGGAATACAACAGAGCAGAAGCTAAGAGTATTTTTCACAATGAGAGGGTATGACATTGCCATCTGGACTGGCCTGTGTTTTCATGGAAAGCCTAACCAGACAATCCATGCTAAGGTGGAGAGATGATATCATGATGATGAAGATGGGGAGGAGAAGTTCTAAGTATATTATATATATTTCATCAAACATAAGGGTCATGTGATCACTGAGCCGACGGGCCTTGTAAGGGTTCCCCATCATCACTTGAAAAGGGGGGATATCAAACATCAATAAAAAGAAGGCCTTATGGCCATTTGGGCAATCCTGTCTTGTATAATAATCACTATATCTTCTATTAAAATAAATTTAAATTTCATATAAATATATATAATAACTAATATAATACATATATTATGATAAATGGGTTTCTTATAAAATCTTATCACTAATTCATTAAGAATATTTCATTATCATTAACATTTTGTGGGTTTATTTCATTATTTTTTTATGTTTTTAATTCATTTATTATGTTCCTTGTATAATGAATATGGTTATATCATCTAAAATATTTTAATATTTATATAAAAATTTTCACACCCGAACTTCACATTCGAGTATTCTTTTAATTATTATTTTTATATACTATTTTTATCCATAATTTTGATAATTATTTTGTTTCATTGCGGGTCGATCCAAATATAATTTTTTTCACTTTTTCACTGATAATAATGTTTTGGCTTGTTAATTCCAAACGTGCGAATAGGGAACGAGTGAAGCCTTGTGGATTTGCCGGTTTTATAGGCATCATGCCCGGTGTGCTGTTGGTAAACCAACCTAATGATAATAAAATTATAATTCATAAATTTATTATAATAACTTTTATTATTATTAAATTTATGGTAATTAATATTTTAATTTAGTTAAAACAAAAAATTTAATTTATTTATATTTTATTATTAATATTTCTATTATACATTATTATTGTTATTATTATTATTTTATATTTGTTTAAATATTCATTTTTACTTGTTAGTCTGGTTTTTTTGATTCCCATTCCATATTATTTTTGTTTTTTTACCACCTATTTTTCATAAAATTTTAATTTCTTTTATTTTTCTCTTTCTCTCCGTCACTTACCCTTTTCTCCCACTGAATCATATCCCCTTCTACCCCTGGTTTACTTAAGCTAATCCAAGAAGTCTCCCCATGTTTTCCTATCTTATTCATTGCTTTGACCTCTCAGTAAACAAGCTCCCCAACATTGCCTTAGTTGAGTATCACTCAAAAGGTCCCTCCCCTCTCATGACCAGTTACTGCATTCCTCTTCCTAGGTTTATTCATAGATCCAACATCCCTCATATAACCACATACCCCCTTTTCGGATGATGCTCTGGCGGGCCCCATCCCATGGTCGTGCCTTTTTCTAGAGGTTCTCCCATTTTCTGACGTTGTACAGAATAAAAATCCTTCTTCGAATTCTTTCCATCCTATCATACCCATATCGGTATGTGATAAGTACCTCATTTTTTCATCCATCTATTTTGGGTGGTTTTGCGATTATGATTTATATTTACATTGGTTTAATCATTATCCAAGTGTGTGATACATTGTTTTAGTGTTATTTTTGGTCGACTAGCAATGTGTGGTGCATGTGGTGGATGTTTTGAATTTTTTCTTGGAGAATCCCACACCTTGTTAGGTTGTTCAAAATTTACATATTTATTGATTAATTAGGTATCTTGTTTAATTTATTTTATATTATTTTAAACTAGTTTCTAATCTACGTTGTTAGTTTAATTTTAAAATTTAGGTGCTTTGTTTTATTTTTGTAGCATGTTTGTGCAATATTAGTTTGTAATCTTTGATAACCCATGATGAACAATTATTTAGTTTTTTTAAAACATGAAATTAGTTAATGAGAATGTGAAAGAGATGATTATTGAGGTTTGATGTGGTGTTGAAATGTGCCTTGTTATAAACTAGTTTTTTATTGGGTTTCAGTATCGTGATTCATGCAGCTTTTTTTAAAATTGATAAATGATTTTTTGTTGTGTTTAATTAATTGTAGATATGGGTGTTAAAGATGTGAATCAGGTTATTTTTTTGTGTGGGAAATGGAGGATTAGTATTGAAAACACTTGGTGGTCTTAGTGTTTATAAATGGATTTTTTGAATGCGAATGTGTGGTACTGAACATAAATAACACCCTATGTGTTTTTTGTAGTTTTATTTGACAATAAATGTGAAATTGAATCCATTTATCACAAATGGGTTGCATGGATACTAGGTTAGAGGACTATATCTAGTTTATTAGTGATACACGATTATATTTGGAAAAATTTTACTTAGCTGGTTTGATAAAAAAACACTAATTAATATTTGGATGTTTTTTTGGAAACCACTAGTTTATGGATGTGTATCCCTACTAGTGGCTCGTGAACGATAACATATTTTTTTTTCGATCACATTCCATTGTTAACCAAGACTCTATGTTATAAGGTAAAATTTTATGCTAGTACCTATATGGCCTCTCCCACTTTTGGTGATCTTTGATTACTTTACACTCACCATTGGCATATGGTGTGACATTTGTGGTGTTATAAAAGTAAATGATTTTTTAAAACAACATTCCCTTTAATGTTACTTTTCTTAAAACATTTTTATTAAAATTGTTAATGAATTTATTTCCCCTTCATTAGGTAAACCTATAAATGTATTTTCATTTAATCATTATTTGTGGAATCTTATTATTTAGTGGAATATTATTGACATCAGTCTCACCCCCTACTACACCATTGTGGGAAAGTGGTCTTTTTCTTGTCTGATATAGGTAAAGGTAAGGTGTTTGGGAGTGGTGGTATATGTTTTTAGCAGACTACTTGGCATGGAGTGGTATAGATTGATTAACTGTGGTTTCCTCTCGCTATGTGGTGGTTTTAATATTGGATTTTGGTCACCCTACCAAGTGGTATTTCATGTTTGGATTTTAATTTAAGTATATAAATCAAATTTTTTTTCTTTCTTAAAGGAACATTTGGTACTGACATTCAGATTTGGTCTATTTTATATTGTTTTTTGATTTTTTGATATTTTGATATTTTTAATTTGTGGGAATAGTTCCTAAGACTTATTTTGATTCCTGGGAAATTGTGCCAATCAAGTGGAGACTGGGAATTCCATTAAGTCTTTGTTGAGGGATTGGTCGGGTGCCACTTGGAAGAAAACCCAATTTGGTTTCTGATAAAATTGTATTAGATGATGTTTTGTTTTGTGGGTTATTTTATTTGGGACCTGTCAGGTTAGGAAGGACCTTGGACTGTTAGGGCTTTGATTTCTGGTTGTGAGTATGGGTCTTGGACAACACACCTTGTGACAAACACTGTGTCTCTATGGGGTTTCGAGTTTCCTGTTTGAATTCACATCTTGTTGGGACGTATATACTGCAGAAATTGTGTGGACATCGGGTGGGGAAGAATATTTTTGGTCACAATGCTACTTTTTTCTATTTAATTTAATGATGATTTATTTCCTTGCTGAAATATTATTTTTCTTCCAATATCAATTGGTTATGATGTGCTTTTTTTACTGTTAATAATTTCTTCACGACTCCTTTTAGGGGATTTTACTATCACCCACGAGAGGAATCTAGAGAGAGTTCCCCATCGTCCCTTGATAATAGGTTAGTGGAAGTTGTAGTTTGAGCTGTCTAAGCTCTAGGAAAAGTAGTGTCTCTTATACCTGCAAACGAACTAGTTTGAGAAGCGGAATCTTGTCATAAAATGCACAATACCATGGGTATATTTATGGAACAAACCCACTTCATTCATAACTAGCATGAAGCCTTAGGAATTGGAAGAATTGGTTGACAAGGTTGCATGTATGTTCGAATTCTATGACACACTTTTAGAGGTCAGAGTGATGTGTGATTCATTCCTAGTAGATGGTCCCAGTCGAAGGTGGTGGGACTCAGTGGTCCAAGGTGGGAAGAACGAGCAGATGATCTGGAAGGACATCAAGGAGGTCTTCAACGGACAATACTACCCTAGAGTCCTGATGGATACTATATACCAGTAGATCTTGGATCATGTTTAGGGGGACCAATTAGAGAAGGAGTATGCCAACTGCATCACCATGATAGACTTATATTCACCTAAAATATACTCTAACAAATAGATGTAGCCCTATAGGATGGAAAATGGCTCTCAACTGGAGATCTACTCTCAGGTAATTTAGTTCAAGTTGATGACTTATAATGAGGTGGTTGACCTTGTTTGTATGGTGAAGATTAATCTCTAGGGTAGTTCTTTTACTTTTGGTTCCATTTTAGGGTTTATTAGCGGCAGTTCATCCAAGATGAAGAGGATGCATGATGTTAAATGGAGGAAGAGTAGGGGTATCTAAGACCAACCTTTTAGATATACTTCATCGGGGGCTTCTGGTATAGGTTCTATGGTGTTCCATCAATGTAGGAAGGATGGAAACTTTAGGATGGATTTTCCCTACCTTCCCAAGCCTTGTAATCGATGTTAATTTATGGGACGAGTGTAGCGGTTTTACAAGTTTACCCACCATTACCAGAGTAGGACTAGATTTGTGGCCTCCTGAGGAGTACCAATTCATTTTGATCTGACCAAGAGAATGAGATATCGGTTAGGTGGACATGGTGGAAGGATCATATCATCTTCTAGGTAGATCCAGATTAGGGTAGATCCATAGGTGACCAGTTGTTCCCTGGTTGGGACCAGGCATCTTTAGGCTATAGATCTGGCACAAGCGGGGTATGATGTAGGTCGTTCAACTGGTTGAGGTAAAATTTTGATTTAATCTTCTATAGTTGCAGTTTTAATTGATTTCAATGCGTATGATTCCTTTATATCTGTCCATCTTGTGAACCTGTTTAACATACCAATCAAACTATTATCATTTTACATGGAGTTGGTAACACCGTTGGGAAGAAATAGGGATCAATTCCTTAGGTGTCTATCGTGTGTGATCTATACTTATTAAGCTTAGATGGAGTGGGAGTTCATGTTCTTTGATATGGACAAGTTTAATGTGATCTATGCCATGGACAAGGTGTCTATCTTCCAATAACATATTTTCTGTTGTCTGTGACAAGTTAGTTTTATGACACCAAATGGGATCCCCCAGGTATTTCTTGGGGAATGGGATCCTCTGTCGGGTCACGTGGGACCTTCACTTCTTGAGATGGGGAATCTTATATACTAGTAATAATCACTCAAAATGGATGGTGATTGTGTCGCTTCTCATAGTGGACTACCTCCTGTAGTGGATATGTTTCTAGTGGTATTCCTAGAATATTTTTCCTTCTTACCCCGAGAGAAGGACATGGATTCATTGATTGAATTAGCACCAAGAACACATCCTATATATCTCCACTCATATCACATGACCCTAATCTAAATGAGGGAATTAAATATACTATTAGACAAATCGGAATCCAAAGCAATCATTCGCTCAAGAATCTCTCCATGGACTACCCCAGATTTATTCGTGATGAAGGATGATAGAACCCTCCCATTGTGTAATTATTATCAAAAATTGAATAATGTTTCCATAAAAAACAAATACCATTTTCCCCAGATTACTGATTTTTTCAACCTTATTGATGGGGGGAAAGTGGTTCTCCAAAACCCACATGTGTTTGGGTTACCAACAACTCAGGTTTAGAGATGAAAAGATTCAAAAAGATGGCTTTCCAGAGAAGATTGGTCACTGTGGGTATATAGTCTTTCATTTCATATTGAAAAATGCTTAGGTTTTTTTATGGCACTCTTGAATAGGGTGTTATACTATTATATTTATTACGTTGTTATGGTGTTTGTGGATGACATACTGGTTTATTATGGATCTGAGGAGGAGCATGAGAATCACCTATGTATAATTTTGGGAACTATACAAAATCACCTAAAATATGCCAAATGTTAATTGTGCACATTCAAGATGATAGAAGTGACGTTTCTGGGTCATGATGTCTCACAATGAGGGGTTTTAGTGGATACATAGAAGATCAATGCATTTATGTCATTATAATAGTCAAAAAATATGTTTGAGATCAGAATATTGTTTTGTCCTGGTAGGTTATTAAATGATATTTCCACGGGATTTCTCACGACATTCCTCCTCCATGAATTAACTCACCTGGAAAGGGGGATGTTTTAATAGATCCCACTGTTCCATGCATCCTTTGAGGAGTTGATGTGGCGATTAACCCATTTACATCTATTGGTATACCAAGAGTATGAGAAGGGATATGTGGTTTATTATGATGCTTTAGGTATTGGACATTGGTGTGTAGTCATATAGGATAAGAATATTGTGGCATATAGATCTCACTAGCTCTGGCCTAATGAGAATAATTACCCCATTCATGATATGGATATTTCAATGGTGATTCCCACTTTAAATACTTTTTGTCACTACTTATTATGGAAAATATATTGGTTAATCTGACCATAAGATCCTAGCCTACATCTTCTCTAAGAAGGATCGCTATCTAAGTCAGTGCCATTGGCTCGAGTGCCAGCAAGGATTTGAACATGACATTGTCTATAAATAGGGATAAGGTAATGTGGTGGATGAAGGTTTGAGTAGGATGTTAACACTAATGTTAACACTAAAGACATTGAGGAAGTCCAGTGATGGGTGGACTTTTATAGGATTCTTCTCCCATATGCACATGGAGGCCAAAGAGTACAACAGAGTATCATTCTTGTCCTGTATTTAGTGGGATCATTCTATTCTGAAATGGATTCAGCAAGAGAAGCCCGATTAAGAGCTATGTTAGTTGTCTATGTAATTTCTTAATGGTGGTGAGACTTCTTTGGAGTGGTTCTTGTCTCCTAAAGGGATTTTTTTCTTCATGTTTTGTTCAGTGGTATTGTTATCCTTGTGGATGTTGGTGATGCAGGATAATCACTTCTCTTATTTGATTGTCAAACTATGTACTACGAAGATGTATTCCGATTTTTTTCAACAATTCTGGTGCCTAGGAATGAGATGAGACATTGAAGACATTGTATAGAGATGATGCACTTGTAAGAAAGGTGAATGAAGAGCATTCAAGACCATCTTGTATACATCATCCATTATCCATTATAAATAGGAAGTGGTATGATTTCTACATGGTCTTCAATGTTGGATTTCCTCATACACCGAGGAGAATTAATTCCATTTGGGTAGTGATTGATCATTTTACCAAGTCATATATATTTATCCCGATGATAGATATAGCGTTGGTGGATGAGATGGGCCATTTTAATGTCAGTTGGTGGTCATACATTGTGGTGTGTCGTCATCAGTTATTTCTGATTGGGACCGAAAAATTACCTCTCGGTTTTGGGAAGGCCTCCAGATGGCTTTGTGGTCATAGATTAAGATGAAAATGGTGTATCATCCTCAGGAGGATGGAAATATGGAGCAGGCGAATCATATTCTGGGAGACATGATTCACGCATGTGTAATTGATTTTGTAGGTTAATGTGATAGATGTTTGGGATTAGTGGAGTTATCATATAATAACTGTTTCCAATCCTCTATTAGAATGCACCCTTTGTGGTGCTATATGGTTGGCCTAGTCTGTCTCATTTATTTTGGGAAGAGGTAGGTCAGTACTTTCTTAATTGGCCAACCATTTTAGAGGAGGCATCGGTGAAAATGTCATGTTGAGAAGAAAGTGCTTATTGATAGCTTGGATTAGCCACAAATATTATTCTAATTAGAGGCATTGGATCATTATTTTTTAGCGGTTGGCTAGGTTTTCTTTAATGTGGCAAGTTACTTGGCTCACCGCCACTTTGGAAAGCATGGGAAGTTGTCGTCGATGTATGTTGGGCCATTCCAGATTACTATATAGATTGGCATGGTGGCTTACCAGTTTGATTTTCCTTATCATTTGAAGTTGATAAATGATGTATTCCATGTTTTATAACTAAAAAAGTATAATAAATATCCAACACACATGTTTAATTGGGAGGAGTAAGAGTTAGATCATGATTTATAAGTGTTTGAGAAGCTTGTGCGGATAGTGGATTCTCAAGAGATGGGGCCTCATGGGAAGTGGATCCCATTGGTTCAGTTTCATTGGATGCATGGGAATGAAGAGAATGTGACTTGAGAGAAGAAGTCATGAGTTGATCAGGAGTACCCAACTTTTTTCTCTGATCAGAAATCAATTTGACTTTTTGAGGGTATAAACGTTTCATGGTGGGGAGATTTTTCATACCCGGACATCGAATTTCCATATGTTTTTTAATTTTTTATCACAAAAAACAATTTGTCTCGTTAATAATTTTTTGGTTGAAATGTGGTTTGAGGGAAATATATGTTTTGCACTGATAAATGAGCATTGTCTTTGTAATGACCGACGTGCAGATAGGGCATACGTGATGCCCTGTGGCTTCTCAAGTTTAATGAGCAGCCTACCTGGTGCACGAGTGGCTGACTAACTTATTGAAAATAAAATTATAATTTTTATTATAATAAAAATTATTATTATTGTTAACATTATTTATATTAATATTTTATTTTAGATCGCATTAAAATTTTCAATTTGTTCAGTTTTTATTTTTAATATTTCTATTATTCATTTATTATTATTGTTATCAATATTATATTTAAGTTGAAATATTCATTTTTTAGGATATTCTAATTTTTTATTCTTTCCATTTATTTTTATTTTTTATTTATTCCACAATTTTTTCTTCCCCATTTCATTCTGTTTTTATTTTTTCTTTGTCTCCCTTAATTACCCTTTTCCTCATCGTACCGTAGCCCCTTCTCCGCTATCTCGTGTGGGCCAACCGGAGTAGCCGCACATTATTTTCCTCTCTTATTCATTTTTTTTCTATCTAACTGGGTCATCTCCCAAGCAACACCTCTATTGAGTCCCGCTCAAGAGGTCCCTCTCATCTCTTGTCCAGTGACCACGTGCCACAATTTGGTTCCACTGGATATCCAAAATCCCTCCTTAAGACATGAACCCCATTTTTCTAGTTGAATCTCATTTTCACCCCTCACTTGGCCATGCCTTTTTCATGAAGCTCTCCCTTTTTCCAGCACCGCACACTTCCAATTGCCTTCTGTGAACTCTAGCCAGCATCTTGGAACCCACATTGTATGCACGGAGTACATCGATTGTTCAACCTTTTAATTTTTGTGGGAGTTTGGATAGTATTTAGATAGAATATTGTTTAATATTTATTCAATTGATAAATTCCATGTTTTAGGGTTTCTTTTGGTTGACTTGTTTTCGTGTGGAGTGCGGTGGAAGTTACAAATTATATTGCAAATCTTCCTACCCCAAGGTGGGTGGATTTTCATGTAAGGATTGACTGATTAATTTTATTTTATGTTTAATTTATTTAATATATTTATTAATTTTTCCCCAAACTATGTACATTTTTATATGATATTTTATGTGATTTTGTTTTTTATCATGTTTTCGAATCATTAGTGTGTTCTCTATGATAACCCATGATGAAAAATAATGTTGTGTTTGTTAAAGTATGAAATTAGTGTATTATAATGTACAAGATCTACTGATTGAGTTTTGATGTGGCATTAGTAAACACATGGTTATAAAATAGATTTTCTGAGGATTTTTTCATATTGAGTAATTAGGAATTTAATTATACTACTATTTGAATATTTTTGGTGTTTGATTAATTGTAGATATTATTTTTAAAACTCTGTACCTGGTTGTTTGACTGTGTGGGTAATTCATGTTGAGTTATGAAAACATTTGGTGTGCGTAGTGGTTCTAAATGTATTTGTTTATATATAAATGTGTGGTGAATTATGTGAGTAAAACTCTATGCCTTTATTATATATTTCATGGACATTAAATGTGAACTTGGATACTTTGAGGATAAATTGGAAGCTTGGGTACTATGTTGGTGGACTTGATCTAATATGCTAGTGATACAGGAGAATATTTGAACTAGATTCACTTACCTGGGTTTACAAATACTACACTAAATAAACTCTGGATGATGATTTATGACTACATGGTTATGGATGTATTTCACTATTATTGGATCATGCACATGAATTTATGTTGTTGTGGTTCCTAGTCCTTTGTTTAATATGAAAAAATGTTCTATCGTACCATTTTTTCTAGTACCTATAGTGTCTCTCCCACTAATGGTCTCTTAGATTACATTATACTCACTATCGGCATATGTTGTGACATTTTTTGTGTCATAAATGTAAAAAAATATTAAAAAAACATATTTCCCATTAATGTTGCTTTTCTTCAAAATGTTTTCATTAGAATTGTTAAAGCATTTATTTCGCATTAATTGGTTAAACCTACAACAATATTATAATTTAATCATTATATATGGAATGTTTTTCTTTTGTGGAATCCTACTAAGATCTATCTCACAACCTACATGCACCCTTGGGTGTTAGTATATTTTTTCTTGTTTGTTGAAGGTAAAGGTACAAAATTGTGGAGTGGTGTTTCAGGTTGTCAGCATACTACTTGGTGTGGCGTTGTGGAGATGGATTAAGGGTGGTGTCTTCTATCCCAGTGGCAGTTTTTGTATTGGAATTGGTTACCCTACCATGTGGTAGTTCTTGTATGGTTTGCACTTTAAATTTGTAACTCAAATTTTAGTTTTTGATTAAAGGAATGCTGGTTTATGACTTTCAACATTGGTCTATTTTAATTTATTTTTTAATTTATTTATAGTTTTATATCAAGGTAAATCATTCCCATGTATTATTTTGATACCCGGGCACTTGGTACAGCCCGTGGGGATAACGAACTCACTTCAGGACTTGCTAAGGGATTGGTCAGGAAGATGATGGTAGTATGATGACCCAATTTCAATCATGAAAAATATAATATATATTCATTATATACATATTTTTAGTCATTCATAAACGTTTTTGATGAAATATTAATTGTTTTACTAGTGGAGGTCATCGTTTTTACGTATGCACGAGTGATGTTTGATTTTTCTAATGGATGGAATGAAAGAATGGTATATATTAATTCAAATTTAACGTATTCTCATTATAAAATAATTATAATATAAAAAATTATATATATCATTAAAACTATCCATGAATGATGGAGGTGTAAATTTTTTTGAATCTCTACATGGAGGTAGTAGTCCACATGTACGCATAAGAGATACTTTCATCACCCATTTTTTTGAGAATAGGTGGTAAATGTTTGTTCTATCATTATAATAACATAGATTCATATTGATGAGAATTTATTCTACAATTACTAATTGATACATCATTTTATATGATTTAGGTGAATAAGTAAAATTGAAATATCTTGGTAACAATATATATAGTCTTCATCAACTGACGTCATTTGGATTACACATTAATCCTTGAATTATTTTACTTAAGAGAAATTAAAAAGATATAGGATGTGGTGTTGGAAAATTGGAAGAATTTTTATTACAAATTGGAAGATATATAATGCTCCAATAGAAATTGATGAAATATCATTTTTATCACATCCTTGGGTTTTTATGGGGCTTCCCCAAAATTTTTATTCCCCAAAAAAACATTAACCTTGTTTCTAGTATTTCTCCATAGAATTAAATCTCTATTATCAATGATTTTTACATGTTTTTCAACATAGTAGAGATCATGATTTAGTGGTATGACATTTGTTAGTAGTACATATAAATGATCAGGTATGTACTTCTTCTAAAAAGATACATGGAATGCTTCATGAACTCAATAGTGGTTTAGGGTGATTGAAAAAATGATAAGTTATATTACGTACTTGTTAAATAACTATGAAGGTACCTATCTACATAGGGATATGATTTATCATATATATAAATCAAATTAACTATTTTTATTGATAAATTCAATGGAAAAATTTTTCACCAACATTAAATTCTGATCTCTTCGATTATTTTTATAATAAATCTTCTATCGACTCATATTTACCGTGATATAATCCAGGATGAATGTAACCTTCTTACAATTTCCATACATAGATCATGTCCCAATATCATTCATCCATGAATTACATCCTATTATTTTTTATTTATGCACTTATTTTAATTTTGGTCTCCAAAAATAACCATCTGAATTTTCGAGTGAAGGTTATTGTTGTAAAATTACTCGTCAAGAGGAATGTGTTGATCCTGACCACCTTTGAAATCAAGAGAAAATAATATACACTTATCTCTCATGGTTTAAATTGTCCTGCTAGCCTAACCATCTATCTGAGGATGTTAATTAATAATGTAACAAAACACTATATCTCGATCCCGATAAGGCTTCTTCATAAATTCATAGTAATCCAAAATTCCCAATTTGATATTATATAATTTGGTATCACATGTAACATTTCCACTTCATTAATATAAATATTGGAAGGATGATAAGAAAAAGAATTTTATTTTATATAAATGGAATGTTTTAACATCATAATAGAGAACGACTATATCCCAAATATAATTATTAAATTTTGATGTTTTGGGGAGTCATAGAATTAAATCAATGGTGGAATTTTCCTTTTCCATTCAGGTATGTATCATATTCATAAAATAACCTTAATCGTATATTACCTAACATTTAATTTTTTCCATATCCTGAAAAGAAAATATGAACCTTAATATCTATATTCACGTTTTCCAAATGGAAATACTCTATTAGATATCTATACATATCTATACTTCTTTTACAAATAGATAATAATTAGATATAAGTTAATTCGAATAATTATTTCATTAGGTGTGGTATTGATAAGATGGATAATTTTTTTCTCAACATTATCATTTCATTGCAATTAATGATGTATATTGTAGAATTTATCAGCATCTATTAAATCTCACATCTTCATTTTCAACATTCTATAATCATTACATGAATATATTGTAGATCACTCATTTGAGTATGTAATATTTATCAACGTACATTAGTATTTCATGGTCCATAAATTGCAAATAAAAAATTTGGAAATTTTGGAATCTTAAAAAAAGATATTTAGCCATTATCATTTCTACTCAAACCATCATGGACCATGTTCACTAATATTTGGTGGTAGTGTAATGATAATTAATAATCATTAATAAATTAAATTTAACTTTTTTATAAATACAATTCAATTATTTTTGGGTGAAAATATACCATACTAAATTTATTATCAACTTATATATACCACATTTTTCCATAAAGAGAATACCTAGATATATATGAATTAAATAATACAAATACTAACTCTTAATCATGAGTTTGGTAATTTTTATTATGAACATTTAATTAGAGTGTGGCATATGATCTCACTATATAATTCACAATGCGAACACATCCCAACCATTTCATTCACTAATTACTATAAATCATAAATAATTTTTCTTTATATGGATGTGTAATAAGAGGTTCCCTGTCTAACCATTTCATTAGTACAATGATATTTCTTTCACACTCATTTGTTCAAAGGATCTTAAATCCCTTAAAATTGTAAATTGTGATTGTATTAGAAATCAGTGATAATTCATTCAAGAATCATTGGTTATATCCATGTAATCCATGAATACAATGTATTTCAGTCATAGTGGTTAGTATGTTCCAATAGTCAATAATATCAATTTTGGATGGATCAACCGATATACCCTTGCTTTATATCATATGTTGAAAAATTGAATCATTATATATAAAAAATTTATAGCACTTGAATTTCTCATACAAGTAGTCATTCTATAGTATCCATAGTATAATCATGAATTGTTCGTAATCATATCCAATTCTCTTAAAATATATAATGATATATTCTATAAAGAATACATGCAAATAAATAAGATAATATAGAATGACATGATTAATTAAATCTATGGAGAATATGAGATAATTAGTATGATCAAATGGCAATATTATAAATTTCTAGAGTCCATAACATGAATTAAAAATATTCAAGGGTATATGTATTGTTTTTTTCATCAACTAATAGTATCCAGAATGATTTTTAATCTTAAAAAATATTTGGATCCTCATTATTGATAGAATAATCATCATTATGGGGTAGATGATTTTGTATCATGATATTGTTGAGATCCATGGGTCTCATATATCAATAATTACTCATAAAAAATAAATTTTTCCCCTATTTTTTACAAACATAGAAGAATGTATTTATTATCATGATTTTTGTAAAGTTTCATCCTCAATTCCAACATCTCAATTAGGTCCCTTCTATATGAAGTCAATAAAATTGGTGTAGGATTGGGAATGAGTGATATAGAAAACATAAATGAACAACTTTTAGTATGACTAAACAAATATTCATGAAATAAACCAACAAGATAACATTAAAAAATAATATCATTGATTATGAGTTTCTCACCAACCATATGAAATAAATACACACATTGAATTGAAATAAATACCCATAAATGGATATAATTTATATTATAAGGTCAAATTTATACTCACAACATTAAAAATAATTAGGTTACATTGAAATATCAAATGTCCAAACCCTTAATTGAAAATAGATATTGGATTTATATAAATAAATCCAATCCATTACCAAAATCACATCAAATTCAATAGGATAATGAATAATTGTATCTTCATGAATTACATTCCAAAAAACATAAATTGTGTAAGTTTTATTGACATTAGAAGTGATGATAATACTATAATTTTTTTAATAATATTTCAACAACTATTTTTAGAGTTGGAAATGTGATATCTTTATAAAACTATAATGATAAAAATATGTGTGTAGAACCAGAATCAAATATGAAGATATCATATTACCAACTCATCTTCTTCCCTCCGAGTTTTTGTTATTGGAATTTCATTTTAATTTCATTATTAATATTTTACTAAAACCATGATATTTATTTCTGAATAAAATATCTATTTGACAATGATTTTTCATTGATTAATTTATTCCTAGCTACTTAAACATATTTTGGATAACATCATTAATATATGTTATATTAAGCCAAATAAAAATCGATTAGTCATACATTATAGTTCAATAATATTACAATAATCATAACATAGATTTCATGTAAAATATTATTTATTGGTTGTAATGGATACATAATACTTATTTTTAAATCCTTATAATTTATTCTCTATAAATTATAAAATCATATAAGGAATGTAATTATTTTTTAATAATATAAAAAACTGACCATTTTCTTTGATATTAATTTCATCCTATAGTTTCATAATCATTATAATGTTCCACCCTTTTTCATTTTCATCTTCCCAATAATAAAAAATTATGATAAAATTTTCTTCTTCTAAGTACTAGGGAATGTAGAATATCATTTGTGTGGTACACATACATCTCTCATAAATTGTTTTATAAGAGGAAAAAATAAATGAATATGGATTATTAATCATATAGGGATCAACAATATGTTGATCCTTACAAACTCAATTTTGACACAAAACATGAATCATAGTAAGAATGAGGTTTGAATAAATTTTAATTTGATTTTTCATTATATCTTCATAAATGTTGGGTTTCCCATTGGGGAAATCATTATATTATCCATAACATAAAACATTAAAATGGTTTCGTATGGTTTTATCCCATTACAATATTGAAAATTTATAAAATGAGCACAATATTCATAGTAGTAAATCATATTATTAGGAAAATAATTTATAAGATATCTGAATAATGACTCGTTCATTTTAGTCAGTGACACCATTTGTTTCTCCTAGGTCATCGATGGTAATGATATATTCACATCCTTTATTATGTATCTTTATGAAAGATTTCAATTATCCTTATAATACATCCCATTACTATTTAGCAAATTCAATTGTAAGTTACCATTCATATATCACCAGATTGATGGTACAAATATACTCAACTAACACTTCTCTGGGTTCTCACCTTTTGGTAAATATTTTATAAAACCAAGTCAGCATGTATTATTAGGACATTGATTTGATTTCTCATTTAAGCTAAACACATATATATATAATAAAATATAATTTTACCCTATAACTATGATTATCCTAAATTTTGTTCAATAGTGTTTCATTAGAATATATTTTTATGGTTATTAAACTGTTCCACAGATCCAATTATAGTGAGACATACATTTTATAGAATAATATTACATCATTATAAATTAATGTTCTATACATTTTACAATAATACAAGACTAATTATCAATTATTGTATTGGAAACATTTATATCTACCTAACTAATTTTCAAATTTGTATATCAGTTCTCATTTTCTCCATCCTAACTATCATCCTACCATTCATATAAAATGTTAAACATTTCCTCATAACATTGGGATGGGAAAATAATAAATGGTGGGGTTATATTATCATTATGTGTAAACATAATAAATATCAATCTATGATAATATGTGGTAATTAGATATGAAAATAGTATAATAATATGATCAATACATACAAAAATCCTTAAATTTCAATAAAAAATCTTTACTAAAGAACCATGGTTTAATTCATTGTCAATGAAATGAAATAAGAAATAATAGTGAGAAATCTTAAATAATAAATCAATATCTCTGAAAAAAAATCATATCTAAAGTAAATATGTTTTTCTAAGCATATAATACTATAAAAAAAATTCCACGGTCATGGATCACCACCTAGACTATCATAATCAATTGACTTCACTCACTATTCTTTAATTTCATAAGTCAAGGATTACACTCAACACTATATTGTTGGAAATTTTTTCATACTACAATTATTTCACTCCCCATTATATTATATATAAAATTTTTAGATATCATTCCTTACAAATAAAATATTTAAAACCACGCATATGTGGAACATAATATCATAAAACATTCAACATCTCATCAAATGATAACCTATAATCTTGATAATCATTACATTAAAGGTTCACCATAAAAATCATAAATCATCCAGATAGAGAATAAATATGTTAACAGTAGATCACATACCTAATAAATTATATGTAAAAATAAAGAAATATTTTATAGATTTAAGTTCCATTAAAATACCAATATAATTGTCCAGAGAAGATAACTATAACACCCCCAAAAATTTTATGTTATGATTCCCTTCAATACATTCTATTCATAGCCTATATTTTATAAAGCATTGTGTTACTTTGATAAAAAACTTGGTTATTTATGAGATAGTCAAAACCTATCCATTAAACATAAATTCTCCACTTTTATGTATTGATTTTCGAGAAAAAAAAGGCATCTAGGGTTGTGATCAGTAAGCTGTTTGTAGTCTGATAAAACCAACATTATGTTTTTATGAATAGTAACATACCAATATGAATAGTAAAATTACCCTTATAAATAGTAAATAATGATAATATTTTATTTTATTAAGGAAATAATTCAATGAGAAGCTAATTAAATATTCAATGTAACACAAAACTAAATATACCTTTAAATTGTTATTTTTTAAGGTAACTATGATTTTATTTTAAAATTAAATTAAAAAATACATAAATATTTATTTTTAAAAAATGGAATTCAATTTTTAATTTTTTCACATCGAAAAACTGTTATAGTGAATTTTTTCGATTTTTTAAAAATACTTGAAATTATGAGAAATAGTAAAAAAAGACATATTTGAGTTCTATGTAGATTATTGACATCATAATGACATTATGATCAATATAAAAGGATGTTAGACTAGTGTAATGTAATATATTACATGAGGTGTCCCAAGTGGCTCTAACCATGGTCAAATATAATGTTCAATCCCATGGTTCGGCCAAAAAAACTAATAATGATGCGTCCCTTTGAAATTATTAAAAACTACCTCACATTTTCTATAAATACCCACTCATCCATTCATTTTTTTTTCATTCCAAATCCCTCATCCTCTATTATCTAGTGTTTTTACCTCACTATAAGTCCTCCCATGGTGTTCTTAAGCCCCCATGGTCACATCATTCAAGATCAATGAGTTACTCTTCAAGGTAAAGGAATCCTTTATTCTCTTCTTTTATTCGACACTCATTTTATGTTATCTATTTGATTTTCCATTATCATATGATGGGTTTTGATTTTATGTGTCCATATTACTATCCTTTGGATTTAAATATGATGAAATACCATTTTTCTCTCATCATTTCATTTTCTGAAATCTTAAGTGACGTTGTTAGGCTGCCAAATTTTTATAGGGGATCTCTCAGCATTTCTTTTATTTTCAGGTTCTTCTATTTTCTTTTTCTCTCCTCCCCTCATCTATCCAAATGACCATGATAAACTATATTATCGTCTATATACTAGAATTACGTCATGTGAATGGATGAATCATCATCAATATTCTTACTACCTCAATTTTATTTTTATAAACGAAATCAACGTCCTTGAGGTTCGAATTTATAAACATTGTGGACGATGGAGTTTCATTATTCACATTCTCCTTCATTACTGGTCATGAAACCATTAAAATGGTCGAAAGATATATTAATATATGTATTTAATTTCAATAATGTTCTGGAATCATTAGACACTCAAAATATAAAATAATAATACGAAACAAGTTCATTATGAACATAACGACCATGTCAATCTGAATATTTGTAAAAAACATTTAACTGATGAATCACCATCATTGTATACAACCCAAAATCATTATAAAATGAATTAAATATCCTTAATTTTAGTAATAAGAAATATTTAAAATTATTTTATGTTTATCTAAATTTCAAATGAACCTCCATTCATGAAAAAAATTAAACAAATCATGAAAACCAAGGAAGAAAATGCTTCCATGACAAGAAAATTTAACCTCATAAACCCATAAAAAGGGACATAAATGAACCTAATAAGGTAAAATAAATATATTACATGTATACAAGGCTATGGAGTTATTAATTAATGAAGATAAATTTAATATTGAGGCCATTAAAACAAACGAAGAACACACTCGAGAATAAGGTAAGGGGTTGTCATCTCACATTCATTTCTGTGAGATCTTCATTGTTCGCCACATATTTGTTTTATGTAGTATATGTGTACTGACATTAGATATATAATAACATGATTCTATTTTTATTTGTTTTATTAAATTAATTATTTGAGGATTATTAATTTTTTATCAAGTGATTCGATTGATTAAATTGTGGTTAGAGACTTTGTATCAATAACTATTTTGTTGGGAATAACATTGTATGGGGCATCTAATAATACTTATGTGGTCTACCTACTACCCATTTTATATATAGTTTCATTTGAATTATATTTAAAATAAATATATATAATCTCATATCATGGATATGTTAGTTGTCTAAAATTTATAACATTAGACATATGTTGTTTATTTGGAATGTTATTTTAGTTATGGAAATATTGATGAATCTTTATACTCTACTCTATACGGATATTGAAAAGGAATATTTCCCTTTTGTTGAATAAATTTAAAATTAATTCATTGGGAATTTAGTGGCGGGTGGGGCCCTCTATAGCCTCTCTATGTATTCGTAGGTCTCATGAGACAAATCAATTAGCGACAAACACTTCGAGTTTCTTTCCAGAAAAATAAGATGGGTTTCTACTCAAGAAAAATAAACTATTTTAATGGAATTATAGTATAATGTTCTAGATACAAGAATTCCATTTAATAATCATTCTCTTTATTCATTTTCAGTGATTTCTATCCATGAGGTTTTCACAATGACAAAATATATGGATGTAGGACCTTTCTATGTTTATTAATGGCGTGCGTTTTTTATTTATTCACCATGCCATTTTTTTATGATTCAGTTATTATTGATTCATAGTTCTGCTATTTGTAACACTTACAGAGCATTTGATCTCATCCCTTCCATTTTCTACCTCCTACAGGTGATGAAGATAAGATCATTTATTATGTTCTAATGGATGTTGTTTTTAGTTTTTGGTAGGCAATGTATTTTTTAACCTCTTCCAATGTAATTTGAGTTACATTTATGTTTATATTTTCTTCAAGACTACTAAAATGTTTATTACATTAGAACTTTAATTCCTTATAACTATGCCAGTATAATAGGCAATGCACTAAATCCGGTCTAGAGGGGTCAAGGTGTTACAATTGGTGTTAGTGGATGTTTACTAGAAAATTTGGAAACTCGAGTAGGAAACTTATAGTGTGGAACAAAACACTAAGGTCGTAATTGATGTTAAACACACAAGAACCTCCTTGTATTTTGGTATGGAATAGATTATGTGTAACTTTTAAGCAATATATCTATGTCTGGATAAGATTACATAGAGGTTGCTCTGTCTCAAAAGTATCTAAGGGTAAAACCCAAAAACACCGCTTTGAGCTATACTCGAACGGTAACTAGTGCAAGACAACATGACTTGTTTTACTCATATTTATGAAAATCCTGTGGGATATTTTAGGATAATTCACATTTTCCTTACAATCCATTATTAAGGAGTTTAATATTGATATTTTCTCAGAGAAACCATGTTTATAAGATTAGGTATGCATAAATTTTAAATCTATGTTGACTGATTTTCTATTTGAGATTCATAAACTAATCTAGTGTATCCCATTATTTAGAAATGGAATCTAATGGTAGAAGTCGAATCAATACTAGTGGTCAAGTTAGAGATCTCCTTACTTATCAAGTCAACATAGATAATGATGGAGGATATTAGAGCATGAACATATTAGGACAAAATACTGAGGTTGTAATGAAAAACAATTACACACCTCTGTTCGATAGTTTCATGCAGTAGAATCCCCCATCTTTCAGAGGGACTACTAACGCATTAGTTACTGAGCAATGGATCATGTCCATTGAAAACATATTCATGGAATAAATATGCATTGAAAATGAAAAGTTATTACTGGCAGTAAATTGTCTCAAGGGTGGAGCTGATCAATGATATTCCCCGAATCAGAATACCACGGAGGATGAATAAATATAAGATATGGAATGGAGGACTTTTATGGAAATATTCTTCAAAAAATATTTTCCTCGTGTGCAATGAATAGAAATGAAGAGGAAATTCCTTGGCATAAAATAAAGGTAAGAAGATAGTGTTGCGGTGTATGAGGCAACCTAGACAAGGCAAGCCTGGTATACGGTAGATTAAGTAAGTGACTTGGCAAATAAGATTGATCATTTCATTGATGGTCTTATGCCATATCTTCTAAGGGCACTGGCTTCTCAATCATTTTCATCATATGATGAAATTGTATCAAGTTCCATCAAAACAGAGAGAGAATTTTCTAGATCAAATTTGTTCAAGGGGAACCAAGATAATAAGTGGTACTCTGATAAGAAAGGGAAAGTTTAGGTTCTAAATAATAAAAAGGGAATGAAGAAATTCCCATTATTCAAAAACATTGGAATGAATCATAACGATAAATGTTTAAAAGAATGGGAGTCTACTCTGAGTGTGGATAAAATGGTCATCTATTTCATGAATACAAAGTGAAGAAACAATTTGATGATGTTTAATTCTACCATTTTAGAGAGTTGGGACACTATGAATGCGAGTGTTTTTTTCAGCAAGGAATCATGCCTAAAAAAGGCCCACGGAGAAAGGGAGATATAATGTGATTACGACCGTATGAGTTTAAGTTTTTAATGGTGTGGTGGAAGGTACATTAATTGTTTCCTCAAACTTATCCAACACTTTATTTGATTCTAGTTCATCACATTCATTTATATCATCCCTGTTTTACATGAAAAATAGACATGTCCAATTTTATTTAATAAAGGATTTATCAGTAAAAACTACTAGTGTGTGCATCATTGCAAAAAAGAAATGCCAACTAGTTCCTATCATGACACATAAATATGCTTTATTTTATAACCTTAGCATCATACCAATGACTTCCATTGATATAATTCCCTTATTAGTTGGCTATCAAACTATGATATGAATATTTACTGAAATAAAAAAGAAGTTACAATTTTTGAAAATGGTGTAGAATCATTGATCCTTAGAGCGTATACCCCTCCATATTATTCTTATCTAGTATGACCCCCATTAGCTCTATTGAATTCAATAATTGGAGTGGAAGAAATCCCTATATCTATGGGTGAGGAAATAATTCTTCAAATAGTTGATTTGCATATAGTACAAGAATACTTTTTTGTGTTTCCAGAGGATTTACTAGGACATCCTACGGAGAGTAAAATTAAGATTTCTATTAAATTAGTTCCTAGTTCAAGACCTATATCTAATACCCCCTATAGAATGGCCATTGTGGAGTTTGTGGAGATAATGAAAAAACTAGAGGAGTTTAATAACTATGGATTTATTTGACTTAGTGTTTCTCCATGGGGTTTCATGGTATTTTTTTTCAAAAAAAAATTGATCTATGAGGATATGCATTTATTAAAGGAAAATCAATGCAATTACCATAAAGAATAAGTATACTCTGCCCAGATTGATGATTAATTTGATCAAACTCATGGAGTACAATACTTTCCAGAAATTGAACTATGATAAGGATATCATCAACTACATGTCAGGTAGGATGATATTCAACTGATAGCATTTCGAACCAGGTATGGGTACTACGAGTTTTAAATGGTGCATTTTGGATTGAAGAATTCACCATCTGTTTCCATGGATTTAATGAATATACTATTCAAAGAATATCATGATAACTTTTTTATGGTATGCATTGATGATATCCTGGTATATTCAAAATTCTATGATGACCATGAGGATAACATGCGTATTATTCAAAAAACTCATTGAAGAAATTAATTATATGAGAAGTTTAGAAAGTGTGAATTCTAGCCTCAATCAGTTTCTTTTCTAGGTCATATTGTCTCTAAGGATGTAATAATAGTTGATCCAATGAAGAAAATGGAAATCCATGATTGGCCAACACCAGAAAACATAACCACAGTACATAGTTTTATTTGCTTAGCAAGTTACTGTCATCATTTTATTCACAATTTCTCCCAAAAGGAAATACCCCTAACAAAGATCACATGTAAATAACATAAATTTTTTTGGACAAAAGGGTGCACAAATTTCATCTAAGAATTGAGAAGAATATTTTTCAATGCTCCAATTTTGACTATTCTATTTGGAAGTGATGGATTTTTGATGTACAACGATGTATCAAAATGGTATGGGATGCGCCCTTATGAAAAACGATAATGTTATTTCATAAGAATCACGATAGTTGAAGACCCATGGAAAAAATTATCCAACTCATGATATTGTGTTATAATCCATATTCATTGATTTGAAAATATGTATTAATTATCTCCAATGAGAAATACGTGATATTTATAGGCACCACATGAGTTTGAAATAAATTATCACAAAAAAAAAGAACTCAATATGAGGAAAAAGAGATGTCACATGTTACTCAATGTTTAAGATTGTTCAATACACTACCACCAAGAATGTTGAATAAGGTGAAAGATGTATTATGTTGGAAGGATCATGGAATTCTGACTCAAATGAGTATTGAGAGATATCCTATATTTTTTGATCTTCTAAAGATGGACAAGGGAATTGTTAAGGTAGGGGAAACATATTTTCTCATTAAAATGATTTCTAAACCATCTTTATTAGATAAGATATAAATATCTCCATATGAAAATGAGAATATTCATAAGAAAATTAATGATTTCAAGGATAGGAGACTAGTTGGCTTCGTTTATAAAGAATGAGTTCTGAAATTTGTAATGATGTTATGTGTTCCATCAATACCTAAGCTAAAATGGAAACTATTTGATGATGCCCATATATCAAATTTCATTATATACCCAGGTAGAACAAAGATGTACAAATATTAGAATTAATATTTTTGGTCGGATAATATGATGTGGGATATTGATGACTATGTGACTAGGTGTCTAGTTTATCAAAAAGTGATGGCGGAGAGACAACATCCCAATTAAGTGATGAAACATTTACCTATTCATATGTGTATGTGGGATTTCATTATGATTTATTTTATCACTGGACTACCTAGGACACCTATAAGAGATGATTCAATATGTGCAATTGTTCAAAACCTCCAAAATTAGCACATTTCCTTCCTATAAGAGAGGATTTACCCCATGAGTGCCTGGAAAGATAGTATGTTAATGAATTTGAAAGACTTAATTGTGAACCTTTATCAATATTATCATATCATGATAACTGATTGACATCAAAATTATAGAAAAGTCTCCAGAAGGCTTTGAATACTGAGCTTCGAATGAGTATTTCATATCACCCACAAACTGAAAAACAATCTAAAAGGTCTATTCAAACTCTAGAAGACATGCTGAGGTCATTCTCAGATGACTTATAAGGTATGTGGGATCAATAATATCCTTTGGTAGAATTTTCATACAATAATAGTTTCCATTATAGTATTATAATGGATCTATATGAAGCATTATATAGAAAGAGCTGTCAAACTCATCTTGTTGCGACGAAGTTGATGGGTGGAATCTTATAGGCCTGGAACATATAGAAGATACCACAAAAAAGGTAATGTTATTCCATGACCATATTAAAGAATTCCAAAGTATGTGGAAGATTTATTATGACAACCAGATAATGGATTTGGAATTTCATGTGGGGGATCATGTCTTTCTAAATGTATCTCCTTGGAAGGGTGTCCTAAGGTTTGTTAAGAAAGGGAAACTGAGCCCTAGGTACATGAGACCCTTTGATGTTCTGGAATTAATTAGAGTTATAACTTACTATATAGTGATGCCTAAAATTCTATCCATAGTTCATGATGTGTTCCACATTTCATTATTAATGAAATACATGCTAGACACAACACATGTACTCAAATATGATGAAATAGAAAAGGAACCTGATTTTTCATAATGTGAAAAGCATATCGGGATTCTTGACACATGGGAGAAGTTATTGATAAATTTAACATCTCATCTAGTATGGTTCTTTAATGAATCCAATATATGATGGAAGTGACATTGGAACCAGATGATTTCATGAAGAATGACCACCCGCATCTTTTTGGTGGGTATCCTACATAAAATTCCGAGGAAGAAATTTCTGAATGAGGTAATAATATAACAATCCAAACATTTTTTGGTATAATTCATGTAAATAAATTATATTCTTATCTTATATGTAATAAAACATTGTGTACGTTTGAAACAACACTTGGTGATTTATGAGATAGTCAAAACTTATCAATTAAACAGAAACTCTCCACTTCTATTTTTTGAATTTCAAAATATGGTTCTCTAGGGTTGTGACCAGTAAGTCGTTTGGATTCTGATAGAACCTACATGAATTTTTGATGAATCGTAACATACCATTATGAATAGTAATATTAATAGTAATATGACCCTTATAAATAGTAAATAATGATAAAATATTTTTAATGTTAATATGATATTGAAAAGTAAATTAATTTTTCAATATGATAGAAAACTAATTATACATTTAAATTGTAATTTTTCAAATTAACTGTGATTTTATTTAAAAATTTAATTGAAAATACATAAGAAATTATTAACAAAAAATGGAGTTCATATTTGAATTCTACAGTTCTAAAAATGGTTATAGTGAATTTTTGGGATTTTTCTAAAACACATGAAATTATCATGGGTAGTAAAAAATACAGTTTTGAGTTTTCTGTAGTTTAAGAAATCATAATGATATAATTATTATTATAAAATGCTAGTCAAATTTATTAATGTAACATATTATAAAAGGTTTCCCACGTGTCTAAAACCACGGGCAAACCCATGGTTAGAAAAAAACACTAATCAGGTGTCCCTTTGAAATTATTAAAAACTACCTCTATTTTTCTATAAATATCCACTCATACATTCATTTTAATTAATTCCAAATCCCTCCTCCTAAAATAACTAGTGGTTTTACCTGTCTAGGAGTCTTCCCAAGGTGTCTTTAAGCCCCCATGGTACTATCCTTCACGATCTATGATTTTCTATACCAGGTAAGGGAATCATTCATTCTATTATTTCAGTCGACATTCCCTTTATGTTATCTATTTTATTTTCCATTCCCAAGTGATGGGGTTTTATTTTATATGATTTTATTACATAAATTTTGATTTTATTATGATTATTTACCCTTTTTTTCTCATCATTTTTCTTTATGAAATTTTATGCGACATTGTTAGGCTACCTAATTTTCATATGGGATCTCTCAACTTTTATTTTATTTTCAAGTTCATCTCTTTTTTTTCTCTTCACATCCTCTGTCCAAACTCCCATGGAACACTTTAGTATCATATATATAAAAAAATTAAATCATGTGAATGGAGTATCCATAATCAATATTCTAAATGCATCCATTTTTATTTTTATAAACAAAATCAACATCCATGAGGTTCTAATTTATAACAGTTGTGGACAACAGAGTTTAGTTCTTAATTTTCTCCTTCATTACTTGTTATGTGACCATTTTAATGGTTTATGAAGATAATAATATATTTATTTCATCTCATTAATGTTCTGGAATCGTTAGACACTCATAATATAAACAGATAATACAAAACAAGTTCATTATGAACCAAATGACCACATTAATCCGAATATTGTAATAAACATTTACCTAATGAATCATCATCATAGTATATAACCCAAAATCATTATAAGATCATTTATATATCCTTACTGACATTAATATGATATATTAACTATTTTTTATGTTTTACCACATTTCCTCTGAACTTCCTTTAATAAAAAAAAGTAAACGAATCATGAAAACCAAGAAAGAAAATGCTTCCAACAAATGAAAATTGAACATATTAAACCCATAAAAGGAGCATGAATGAACATAATAAGGCGATAATAAATCAATAACATATATAGGTGGTTATGTATTTATTAATTAAATATAATAAATTCTATTATTCAGGTCATTAAAACAAACGAAGAACGCAATCGAGCATAAGGTAAGGGGTTCCTCTTCTCACATTCATTTTTGTATGATATTCGTTGTTCCCCATTTATTTCTATTATGTGCTATATGTGTACTGAAATTTGATATAAAATAACATTATTATATTTATATTCATTTTATTCAATTATTCATTTATGGATTATTAATTTTTGGTCATATGATTTGATCGATTACATTTTGGTAAGAGACTTCGTCTCAACTACTATTTTGTTGTTGCTAACATTGTATTATTAACTTAATAATCTTAATCCGGTGTACCTTATACCAATTTGAAATCACTTTTTATTTGAAATTATATTTATATTTAATATCCATAATCTCATATCATGGATATGTTTTTTGTCTAAACTATATATCATTTTACATACATTGTTTATTTGCAATGTTATTTTAATTATAGAAATATTGAAAAATAAATATACTCTTCTCTATACAGATATTTAAAAGGAATATTTATATTGTATTGAATCAATATATAATATTTTATTTGGACATAACATGGTGGGTGGGGCCTGCTATATCGCCTTGATGTTTTGGTAGGTCTCATGAGACAAATCAGTTGGCGACAAACCCTTGGAGTTTGTTTCCAAAAAATTAGATGAGTTTCTACCCACACAACAAAACTGTTTTAATGGTATTATGGTATCATGTTCTATATACATTCTTTCCATTTAATAAGAATTATATTTATTAATATTTAGTTTTTACTATCCATGAGTTTTTCACTATGAAAAAATCCATGAATGTAGGCCCTTTCATAGTTTATTAATGGTGTGTGTTTTTCATTAATTAACCATGCCATATATGTTTATGATTCAGTTATAATAGATTCATGATTCTGCTATTTTGAACCATTAATCAGAATTTGATCACATTAAATTCATTTTCTACCTATAAAAGGTGATGAAGAGGATATCATTAATTGAGTTCTTGTGGATGTAGTTTTTAGTTTTTGTTATGTATTGTATTTTGTATCCTTCCCCAATGTAATTTGAGTTGCATTTATATATCTAGTTTCTTCAAGACTACTAAACTGATTTTTTCTTCTTTATTTTCATTCCTTCTATCTATGAAAATATATCAAGTAATTCAACTGCTCCAGTGTAGAGGGGTCAGGGTGTTACCTTATCTTCTTATTCTTGAAACAACATATTTAAAATAAAAAAATATTAAAAATTTTATGGAAAAATATTATATACTTATTAAAAATGAAATATATAAAATTATTTTCAATAACAATATAATTCATGATTGTAGATAAATTTGGTCATGTATTTTCTGTTTAAATATTAATTCTATTATCATTTTCAGTAAACATAAAAAATTTTTTTAGAAAAATGAAAGGAATATTCCATCAAAATATTTATATAAAAATTAATATATGATAAAAGATGGATTTAATTAATCATTTGATAATAATTTAAACATTAATTAAATTAAAATAAACTATATATATATATATATTTTATAAAAACATCTCTATTGAAGAGGAATCTATGGTCAGTTTTTCTTAATTGCACTATTTTTCTCTATTGAGTACTTATAGATAAAAATATAGGAGGAACCATGAAGTATAAAAATATAACCATAGTTCAATAAAAAAAATAATAAATTTAATGAATAAATAATTTAATTTCATCATCTAAAAATTTAATCTTAAATATTCCATGTAATAATAATATTTAAACAAAAAAACATTTTATTATGTATGTCATTATGAATTAAAAATCTATTAAATTGTATAATAACATAAAATTAACAATAATTTTATAATTTAACCATAATAATACATATAATACCATACAAGTTTTACATTTATCATCTTATCACATTTTTATTCAAAAATATTGTATTATTATCCTCATTTTTGGTTTAACTGCTTCTTTTATCATGGAAAATTTGGAATGAAGATTTTGTTCTTTTAAAATTTAACAATGTTAATTCATATCCATAATTTTATTCATGATATAAATATCAATTATATTATTTATATATATTTTTATAATGATTGATAATTAATTTTATGGAATATGAATTACAACACTACACGGAGGTGGTAGTATGTACATATATATGATTGATGATTCATTTTTTCAATAGATGGAATGAAAACACTATAAAGTGTAATTAATATATTAAGAATAATTATTATATATTGAATATAATCGTTGATCATGAAGTATATAATAATAAAAATTAATGAATTATATGGGTAAAAAATGATAAGAATCTCTATGTGGTGGTCGTAGTCCACACATACACCTGAGTGGTACATTCCAATCCAATTTCATTTATTATTGGTGGTAAATTGTTATTATATAATAATAATAAAATATATTTATATTCAAGATACATGATTAAAAATATTTTTCTTTACAATAAAATTATAGTAACTAAAAAGAAGAAATAAAATTGGTTAAGCTTCACTAGGAACTATATCTCGTCTTTGACAGACCTGCCTTGCCTCACTACGTAGGCCTTGAAGTACTGATAAAAAAGAAATAATAGAAGCCCTTAGATGATGTTAAGGATTATATTATTGATTATTATTATATATTTTTTATCTTTAATCCTTAAATGGTGTTAATAAAGGAAAATGATATTATCCCTTATATAAGTGAGGAGAGCGACACATATGATATTTCAAAAACTAATTCAAATATTTTTCATAAAATTTAATTGAATGTGCCTAAAATTTGATAAGGATTCTCATTTGGGATAAAATAATGTATATATATAGCCATATATTTTTTATATTATAGGTTTTGGTGAAATTCAAACAATTATCTGAATGTCTTACCTCTCCCTAGTAAACACATTTAAACATTAATAATGTCAATAAAACAAAAATATTTTTTCTATTCACTATGAAAAATATTAAGTTAAACCTATAAAATAATATTTATAATATTTATTAATAATTATGATTCAATTTTTAAATATTCAAATTATATATGTGGAAAATTGTAATTTTAATTAAGCATGAAAACCACAACATATACCCATTTTCGAATAACATATTATTGGTCATTGAACATAATTACCCTCTATTACATTATTTTTCAAAAAAAATAAAATTTTTTAAATTAATTTACTAAATATATAACATATACGCTCAAATTAAACTATTAAAAAATTCAGATTAAATTGAAATATTAATATTAAAATACTTTAAAAACACAAAAAAAAATTGTCTTTAAAAAATATTTTTAAGACAAATAATTTACATATACTAAAATCATGTATATTGATGAATACATTCTAATTAATTACATTAATTATACTAGATTGATTAATTTTTAAATTTAGGATCAATTTCAAAATAATAATGCTAATTAACATCATAAACAATAAAATTTTTGGAGACTTTTTCAAACAAAATCTTCTACATCTGGATCATCAAGATCATAGAAATAAATCATTATCGTACTATTTTCACTATACATATGTTCAATCATAATAAATATTATTTCCTTTCTATAATTAAATGTCAATTATAATTTTTATAAATGTAATATAATTTATCATTTATAGGGCATTGTATAAAAATATATTTTTCCCCATTATGCATGTTTTCAATTGGGTATTTCCTTGAAAACATTTATGATTCATTATTCATGTATTTTTTTTATTGAAATGGGTTATTTTACTGTTGTAACATTCATGGAATCAATCCTATTACATCAATTTTAACATAATTAAATGTATATTCAATTATTTTCGATTTATATTACTCAAAAGATAATAGAAGAGTGTTATAAATAATTGATGATATTATCATGTATATAAAAGAATTATTCATCATTTAATTTTATCCTTTACAATAAATTGTATGTGGATGTGTTTATTAGGCATAAATCCCAATGTACATTGAATAATTTATGATGTATTGGTTGAGATAATATTTTCGTCAATTTGTATAATGATTCATATTTTTTTAACTAATATTTTTATTTATTTTACTCTAACGATAAATTTCCTTGGTATGGGTGTCAAGAATAGAAATAGTTACATATATAAAACAATATGTAGTAGTCTAATGTTTGATGAAATAACAAAAAACCAATTTCTTATTGAAAATATAACAAATATATCAGTATTAATAAATTAAATTAGGGTCTTAGCCCTTTCTCATGATCCAATGAAAATTGACTTAATATTTTTCCCTATATATTATAAGTGAATAAATAAAAATACTACTTAATAGAATCTTTAGGATGTTTGTTCTACTTCCATTTATTCTTTATTAAAATCCAAAAGCTTCATAGTATAGTAATATATGATTATTTCTATTAGTATACTTTACTATCTGATAATACCGATGTTTCATGTTAAATTGGGTATAAACCATCATTAATATGTTTCTTAAAAAATCCAAATTTATAACTATATATGTACTATATTTTAATCCCAAAAATGAAAAAAACCATAGTCACAAAACATTATACTGATAAAATGATTTTTATAACTGAAATCACATAATATCTATTATTCAATAATAACATTAATCAAATTTATAATGGGGGATGGTAATAAAGTAATGGTATTGTTTTTTTCAAGAATAATTTAATACATGTAGATACACCTCAACCATTAAAATCTACTAAATTCTACATTGTTCTTTTTTTAATAGAAATGTTTTAATCACATGTTGTATCCAATACTCAACATGTGTATATTAATATTTTTAAATCATTTAATAATTTAATTTAATTTGATGCATGACCCTACTACTTAATAAATATGTTTAATTATTCTTATAGTAAATATAAACTCAAAATTAAATGAAAACAAGATCCTAATCATTATTTTATCTATATATTTTTTGTATCATATAGGGGGAATTGAATAGTTTCCCTTGACCTGGATTTATAATTTGAAATTTATCCCTTAAACTTATTCTTATTATCTATATGAACTAAATAGTTATAGATTTCCCAATGCTTATCTAATTTTCTAACAACAAAGAATTGATCAAGAAGTGAATTCTTCATATGGGTCATTTTATAAATAATGATCATAGTCATGAAGATGGGTGGTAAATAATAATGTATATGATTGGTAGAAATGTTTTGGTTAATTTTATACCTTAGTGACTCCATTCAATAATTAGACAATATAATCAAGATCAAATGAGGAAGAACATGATTTTATTATCCAAGAAAACTCATAAATGTAGAATCATATATCTCATAAAATTCATAAATCTAACCCAATATCCGGAAATAACATAGAGAGACAATCCAATGTAATGTGTGCATCCTAATACCTGTGAATTTTTATGATGTTCATTGGAGATGTTCTATAACATGATTCTATATAAATCTAATACATCCTTTATGTAGATCAAGTTATATAATTTTCCACCTCCCTCACTCTAAATAGTATATCATTTTAAATTTGTGTCCAAAACATAAAACATTAATATTATGTGAACAAACCTACAACACTACTGATTTAATTTTTTAATCATTTTTTATTCATTATTTAGTAATTATCATCAGAATAATTAATGATTTCTGATGTTTTCAATTTTACCTCTAAAAATACTATTCCTGAATTAGATGATTTCAACATTATTGAAAATGTGAAAATTATTGATTTATTAATATTATATATCAATCACTATTTTATAAAAATATCAATAGGACCCTAACCCATGTATTAATAATACTATTACAATTGAATTTAATAGTGTATGAAATAGTTAAATATATTTATTGTTATCCATCATATACCTATATCACAATGTAATGTGAATTATTTTAGTATTATTGTTGTTTTACCATATTAAATCATGCTTCATTGATTTTTTGACTTGATAAAATTGAAATTTATATCCAAAAATTTAATTTTACCAACACCTTTCGTCTAATTTTTCAATAATCCATCCCTAACAATTTATTTGATGTAAAAATTTTTCATAGTGACCAAAAATATTCACAGATACACATCAATAGTGATAAAGACACAATAATGTTGCCGAAGATAACTCCATACATGTTTTGATAATAAAATTAACTTGATTGAATAATTATAATGGATTAGTATTGCATAGATATTTTTAAAGGTCATCATTTTACAAGGGAAATGAAATTAGATTCTCTTCTTCATGAATGTTAATATGTTATCACACTAATAACATTAACCCATAATAAATTTAATACACAATAATTTTATTTTTTTAGACTTATTAACAATACTATGTGATCATTTATAATCATGAATTCATAAATAAATAACTATTCATAGATAATAAAAAAACTAGGAAAGGATCATGAACTTTTTTTAATGGTTGGTCCATTATATAGATTATACAACATTCCAAACCCTTTGGGGATTCTTTATGTCATGAAATGACTCAAATGGTACAATAACATAATTATCCAATTAAAATCAATTTCATTATTCATCACTAGTTCTCATCTCAAATAGATTCATAATCTTCATTACGAGTTATATATGGAGGTAAAAATGTGGGGGCCAGGTTTTAATTATTAAAATAAATTGCATCCAATGTTTAAGGACAAGATCTTATATATATTTATGAGTGACATAGAGGAGAAATTAAAATGTTAAAAAATAAAATACTTAACTATAAATTTTTAAAAACATTTATTACAATAATAATTAAATTAACTAACTAATAAAACATAACATGCATGAAATGGCCTCAACAAATTATATTTTCTTTAAAATATAATTTCATAAATGAAATAAAATTTTCTAATATTCTACTTCAGAAAATATATTATGTATTAGAGAATAAAATATTTAATTTATTTTAATAGAAGAATGAAACCTTCACAAATTCCTAAAAAAAATTCATTAACTCCTAAATAAAAAAATTAAAATTTTATTATATTATTCTCTATGATTTTAGATTTTTTAATTATTAAATAGAGATACATGAAATAATACTAGTCCACCTATTATTTTTTTATGTGGGTCAAGAAGACTTTGTTAGATGATGGTTTTCCCCATATTTAACACTGAAGGGGGTACATTTACCATATGTCTGTTTGAGTGATGTTTTTTTTTACAAATAGTGTCATTCCCCATTTAATGTGAATGGAAAAAACCCTTGACTACCTTTACCATAACGAAACCATGGTGGGATAAGATCTATGAATGTGGCCACAAAGTAATGGTTTCTTCATGTGCCTCTATGTAGAAATGGGTTCCAAATGTTCTTCATGAACCCTAATTGAAATATATATATATATATATATATATATATATATATATATATATGTTCACATAGACCACAACCTTCATATGGTTTCTTTATGGAAGTGATTTTGGAACACTTGACACTTCCACTTGTACCAAATTCTATCCTATATTGATATTGGTATATATTTTCTATCTGAACTATGAGTTGAGTGTCAGTTTCGGCATTGGAACCATATCACCACCAACTATATATATTATTGAAAATATATTTAAAAAAATATACGAACTCTTTAATATCGCATATTGGTTTGTAGTATTTCATTGAATCATGATAGAACATAATTTAAAAATAAATAACAACAGATTTATTTCATAACATTATGTCTAACATGGAATGAACTGCTTCACAATATCAGTGTGACATATAATAAATATAATCTAGAAAAAAATAATCAAATTAGTACATTATTTATTTTATGATATTTAAATGTTACAATTATTTTCAATGGCCACCTATTAATGGATCTAAGCATCGATGCCTATGGATCACACAAACAGGCATCATAATTTTTGGGTTCATCCTTCTACAACATACATGTGATAGAAAACATAATCAGAGTACCAGACAATGTCCCTTCAGTTAGAGAAAAAAAATTATACATAATCTATGAATGAAATTGATTAAATCCCCATATTCTAGTTGCTTACTCAATCTAAATATTATATGGAAAATGGGATTTTAGTGAACTATTAGAAATAAGATTCCAATTGCTTTTGGGTTGTTTAAAATTTTCTTATATCATGGTTATAATCATAAATATAACACATTTCACTCCATAGAATATTATGCTCTTAAAAATAAACATTAGGATAAAAATGAATTAAAAAACAATTTATGTGACATTTAAACCTGTAAAGGCCCGTAAAATTCAAGGAAAATTTTTGCTTAATTTTCTTTGGGATTTTACAAGAACGCAGTTTCTGACGGCACCTGATTCCGAGGAATGGTGTGCCCGGAATCATTTTACAATGTTTGGCTTTGGTACGTTTAGTGAACGAATGAGCGAGTTTTTATAACTTTTGAACCAGTGCTCGGAATCGAATTCGGAGGGCACCGATGGATTCGCAACACTGGTAATTGCTTAGGAAGTCCTTTTCCAGAGTTTCGTTTTCACGAGAGAAGTTGTTAAATTTTTGTGGAAGGTAATATTAAAATTAAGCATCAATTTTATTTTTACTCTAAGTGGATTAAGCTTGGGGTGGAAGTTGGGGACAACCACCAAAAATCCATATGGAAGTTATGAGGGTGTGGGGGCCCACACGAACCCTACCCCTTCACCTTCTCTAACCTTCCATAACCTTTAATTAATTTTGACAACATGTGTTTTTAATTATGTGGATTAAATTCAACTTTTGAATTTCAAACCTTAAGTTGTTTTAATAAAATAAGTAAGGGACTAATTTTATTTTGGGGTTGGAGGTTTGTTGCTTGAGAGCTTTGGGAGAAAAGCTAAGGGAGACTAGATTTTCTTCATCATCTTCATCGAAGAACACGAAGAACGCGAAGAACGCGAAGAAAACCGGATTCCTCGGAGGTCGAAGTCTCCTTCTATGACGTCTCCTTCCGCGATGCCTCTTCCCACAAAGGTTATCTCCGTGACGAATCCTCACCCAACTTGTTCGATGAGGTAGGGGTTTTATTTATTTTTTATTCGTGATTACTACCTTGACATTCTTCGTGAGTTATGACCAATTTCTATCGATTAATGAGAGGGGGTCAGACCGCACAAACATGGCCGAACCTCCTCCCTTATCCATATTGTTGTTTCTAAGGTGGATTTTAACATGAATGGCGTGGTTCCGTCACACCACGCGGGATATTACAGCAAGGAATGTGCGGCGCCATCTTGTCGCGCCGTAAAACCGATCAAGGATGCGACGCCATTGCACCGCTCGGAGAAACCCGAAGACACCACGACCGGTGCGGGGCCAGAGCGAAGGGGCGCGGCGCCGATGCGCCATGCCATATGAACCAAGGCTGCGGCAGGTTCCGGGCCGCGGTGGATCAGGGAGACCGGCGGCCGGTTCTGGGCCGCCGGTGTCAGAGTAGGTTGGACCGGCCATCGCCCATCCCGTGGCGGCGGAAGCCGACCGGCCAAGCGGGTCGGCCAGTCATGGAGAAGCCAAGGGTTACTAACCCCTAGCGGCCAGCTCATGCGGCCCCCATAATGTGGGGTCATGGTTACAAAACAGGGGCAGCCCCCCCTTCAAACGGCTCTGCCGTTTGGCTGAGCGCCTGGCCAGCGCGCCCCGCGCGCCGCACCCAACCCGGGACGGCTGCCTGGCCAGTCCACCAGGCCGCGCCGCGCCGGGCTGCGCCGTCCATGCCGGGATGCACCCAAGTGTTCCAGACCTGGACCCGGTTCGGGCCAACCCTGGGGGTATCGGGCCGGGTCGGACCGGGCCCGAACCCCTTAATATTGAACCTCTTCCGGTCAGATGTCCATAACTTGATCTACGAGCCTCCGATCGATGTACCGTCAGTTGCGATGCGATCCTTGGATTGAGACTGTTGTTTCGGTATATTGCACACAAGGGTTCAGAATACTTTGGGATCATCCGAGTTGGTTCGTACACGAAACCAACCAGGCCCTCGGAGCGGAAACAATCATAACATGAGCTCCGGACGTCCGATTGATGTGCCATCAACATTGTTGGGTTTCTCTTAGTGAGATAGATCTTTTGGCTTACTCCACACGAGGTTTGGATGCATGTGGAGTACAGTCGGGTTGTATTTGACTTAAAAACCATCCAGGCCCCTGGGACGAAAAAGACAATAACTTCCAGACCGGGCGTCAGATTGACACGCCGTCTATGACGCTCAGTTCCTATTGACGATAAAGAACTTTTGGATAAATCAACTCCAGACTTTGTGTCAGTTGATGTATCGGCATCTCGGCTCGCGGAGCGGACCCTCCCGGATGAGTTTGCTATGTGCAGGAACTGTAGATCTGGCTGCATTTGCGACTGTGACGATGACGACGACTGTACATAGTTCCTCAGTGGATTTGATGGCGATGACTACAGCACTCAGCGATCCTACATGAATCAGGGCTACCGATCCTATGTGGGTCAGATCCTGTGTGGGTCAGCGCTTAACGGTTCTGTGTGATCCAGCGCCTACAAATCCTGTGTGGGTCTTTGCGGGGGTTATATCCCTATCATTCATGTGTGGGTGTTTGCGGGGGTTAGTAACCTATCGATATTTTGTGGTCCATTGCGGGGGTTAGTACCTTTCGATCTTTGTGGGTGCGACAGCTTAGATGAATAAGTGGATATATTTGGTCATCTCTATTGTCATACAAAGAAGTATACCTATGTGAGTTGAATCCTGTTTTTCTTTCTTATGTGGATTCTGTTGTGTTATCCTGTGTGGATTTACGTTTTTCATCCATGTGTGGACTGGGTTGTACTTGGGCTCGGATGTTGGAGCCGAACGCGAATTGATGACTTAGGTATATGTATGGTCATATAACTAAGCATTGTCGGATGTCACTTCGTGATTGTATCTTTCCTTTGTGGTTTATCCTTTGTGGATTTGGGAGACCTTAGGAGGTCTCGGGGTCCCTACTGAGTAGCTTATACTCACCCCTACATGGGATATGCCCGCACTACATTGTGTTGTTTGTAGATGACGGACATCGCTGATCGTGGTTGAGGCTTGCGGAGAAGGACGGTACCTGGAGGTAGACCACAGGGAAGAACGTTCTCAGAGTAGACGGCTGGACCCGAGGAGCTGTGGAGGCTCTCTATACTAACCCTTTAGGTGGGATTTCAAGTGTACATCTCGACGTTGCGGCTTTACTTTTAAGTTGTTTTTTTCCCTTCCAATTTTACTTTACTTTCATATTGGGTTTGTATACTGGCCCACTTACTTTTTCGCACTTACTATTGAACGTAGTTTTTACTTGTGTTTACTTCTACTGATAGATTGTTCTATTAGTTTGTTTACATGACAAAGGCAATTCCTTCCCTTTTTACTGGTATATACGCCTTGGTGCTAGTCGCCATCCCCTGGCCAATGGAAGGAGGGCTTGGGGTAGTCACAGCACGGGCCTCAAGGACGGGTCGTGACAAAACCCCCAAAAAATCTCATTAAAAAAATATTGTATTTTAAATTAAAAACCACTAACTCAACTTGATACTTCTATATAAAAGGAATTAAAATTCTGAAATAAAATATATATTCAATATAATTCATTTGTCATTTCAAATTTTTTATATTCAACTTCATGTTAATTTCTTGAGTATTAAATTTATTTTTATAAAAAATGGTAAATTTTTTATTAAATTTAGTTAACTAATAACATATGATTGGTTATAATTGAATGACCACTGATATGTTCATATTATTCCTAATTCAACTTATACTCTAATTTATTTGAAATATTGATCTTACAGATACAACTAATGTGAAACCCTCTAGAACCACATTTCTATGATATTCTGAGATAAATATATAATAATATTAGAATACTAATAGGACATAAGACCCCATGATATATATGTTTATTTCATAGAAACAACAACCAATCCAATTTGATTAAACTACATAATATTTAATCTTTATCTAATAATATCCCATAATATAGATCCATATCATTTTTTCTAAATTCATTTTTTTAGATCACCATAAGAAATTGAATAAATATTTCTACAATGTATACATATTTAACCTAGGTAGTATATAAGTCCCCATCCTTAAACCATACTTAATCTTGAGTTATTACAAGATTACACCTTGAGGATATTTTCAGGTTTAGTGTTTTAGAGATTTAGAACATAAAACATTTATTACATTCCAAATTTAAACAAAGTGGTTACATAAAAGATATTATTAATTTTTCCCATCAATGGAAACATATTTAAAATAAAACATTGATTATTTCTTGACACATCCTTGAAACTATCATCATATCATGTACCATTCCCTTGACATGTGAAAAACATTTCAAAAAAACATGGGATGAGCACAAAATGCTCAGTAAGTGATATAAAAATATGGAAAGGAAACATAGGTACATATACACATAAGAATGAAAGAATACTTTACCCATAAAACATAAGCACATTAATATACCTCATCAAATCATGAATAAATCATAGAAATCATAATACATAAGGGTAACTTGAGGCATTCATAACATCCTTAAATAGGGAGTAACCCTCTTGGTTACGTTTGGAATACCCATTAAAGTATATTCCCTAAATCTCTATAGAGAAACCTTAACGTTTCACTCCTTCACATTACCCAATGAATTGGGGAGCTATATCAGGCTCACCTGCCCTTAGTTTATCACAGAACCACCCATCTTTATAACAATTCCCAAGAACCACAACATAATTGTATCACATAAAACATACATAAAGGAATCCTAACATTTCCACATTTCAATCACAAGATATCAATACAACACATTGACATAATAAAAACATTATGAAAACCATTTTCAATACATAAGTAAATGAAAAGTAAAACAGGGTATTTATTTTTCTTTAAAAAAACGGTATGGCTTGTAGAGGAATCTGAAACTCAAATAATGGTCACAGCGGCGGAGAAGTCGTTGTCGCCGCATACGTACGAAAAAAACATTCCCTTTTGTCGTTAAGTAAACTCTTCGTAAAAAAATTCCTTTTTAATAAATGTAAATTTCAATGGGGTTTATACACCGTATAATAGAAGGTTGTTTATAAAACAAATTATGCCTCAATGAAAGGAGATTGACACGAAGTCCCATACCTCGGGTATGACTTGACTTGATCGTTCGTTAACGTCCTGAATAATAATCTTGAGTAAATTTATACTTTCTTAAGAAACTTTTTCATGTTTTTTATTACTTCTATATCACTTATTACAATGTTATAATCATTATGTAATCATTTAAGTTAATAATGTTTGTTTTGTCAATATTTGGTTATCAAGTCGAAAGTGGACTTCTTACAATTACATGTTGTTCGTGTGGTGAAAGGATCATTATATCCAGAATGATATTCATGATTTGGATATCATATATATCATATATATGCATCATATACATGTATTTATATTATTTCATAATCATTTAGAGATATGAAATTAAATTCACTGTTCATGGAGACGGTAAGCCATATGTACGCATGAACGCTACTATCATTTCTATGTCATATTAATGAAATTAAAATTAATGAGAGTTAAGTATATTTTAATTCCAGAATTATATTCATCATTTATATGTAACATAAATCACATATATCTATCATATATATGTACTTATAATAGTACATTACATTTGGGGATAAGAAATGAAATGCACCATTCATGGAGACGGTAAGCCATACGTACGCATGAACGCTGCTTTTATTTCTATTTCGTATTTTAAGGAATGGAATCCTAATGATATAATGGTATATTATAATCCCAGTATAATATCATATATAAAATCATTAATTACATCCTTAATACATCCCACATATGTCATTAACTAATCAAATCACTTTGAGGGGGTGGTAGTCTGCACTTCCTTAAATGAAGATATCGTGTATACCCATAATGGAAGCCATAAATGTATTCCATAAATGAAAAATACAGAATCCAAGGAAAACAGAAACATATTATATATCATATATAAATATAGTGACATCTTAATGGCCACATTTGAAGGTGTTAAATGAATGTTGAACAATCATCGTTTCGGGAGGCAGAAATTCCCCATCCACGGAAACAGTATGTTCATTAACCATTAGATGTAGGTGTGTGTAAGTGTAGCTCGAATAATTCTTATAAAAAAATCCTAGTATATTGAATATACTAGAGTTTTTACAAAATAAATTAATAAAAAGTGTTTAGGGGGTTGGAGAATCCAAATAAAACAAAAGGACTCAAGTGAAGACATTACCTTAAAATCGGGTAACTCCTTTTGGTTTGAGATCAATGGATTCCTTGGGAAGACTTGTGCCCAAAGTGAGGCTTTAAGGAGTAATATAGGGAGGTGGAGAGACAAAATGGGCAGGGTTTGGCCGAGCCAAAGGCTTTGGAAGTGTGGGTAAAGAGGTAGAGGTGGGGGCCTTTTATAAGAGGAGAGGAGGGGCACTCTTGGAAAGTAAAGAAAAGTTACTTTATTTGAAAATGAGATTCAGATTTAAGAGGTCCCAAATTGTTATAATTCAAGGATAAGTTTATAAGGGTTCGAAATATACGCATCCAATAGGTTTTTTACATCTGTCGATCATATATTTTACATTATCTTTTCATTTTATTTAAATCCTTTATTAATGAGGTAAACGCTTCATCATCATGATGTCATAAATAATTTAATATATTTAATGTCTAAAAATTATAAAATTTTTTTTATGATGTGGGAAATCTTTTTATCTTTATAATAAATATTTATAGTCAAAAATCTGACTTGTATAACTCCATGTAAAAAAATTTTCAGTATAAAATCTCATGTTTGTGTCATTTTTACTTTAACATTAAATAAAAAGTTATTTATGTCATTTACCAACGAAAGTTTCTCCATGGGGTCCCCAAGTAGACCCATGGATTGTCTTAGTCAAAAATTAGATGTAAAATGAGGGTAGGACATGTGTAAATCTCATCTCATATTATTAAAAAATTATTTTTACCATAAACTACACTAATTACCTCTAATCGAAATTTTGAACTTAAAAGTTACTATTCACCAAAAAAATATTTTAATTTCATGAAACCACATTTTACTTCTTAATGACAACCATGTATATCATATTTTTGAAAATAATATCACAGAAGTGGCAAAGTTTCATTTAAATGAAAAATCAGTTTCTTTAACTACCACTTAGTGGTTTCACTATTCATCAAAAATTGAAGTTTTTCTGAAAAATACCAAAACATCACCCTAAGCTATATTTGATATTCTGAATTCAAAAATGATGTCTATTTTAAAAAATTCATATCATATAAGTTATATTAATTAATTTAATACTTAATTCCCACTTTCATAAAAAATAGCTTGTTTTTATGAAACAATAAGTATCAAAAGATTGTCACTAGTTTAAGTCCAATTTCAAAGTGAAATTGATTCCAATGACCTCCATTGGATTAAATGGTAAAAATATTTTCTAATTTCACTTTAAACCCAATTAAAAATATAATATAATCATATAAATAAATTAGATTAAAAAGAGGTTTTGAATTAAAATACAACATTTTTCACTATTCATTATGAAATGAACATTATCGGAAAAATACCAAAAATTCACACAAAGTAAATTTTGATGTCCCAATCATAAAGAATGTGTTTATTTTTACAAACATAGCTTATAAAATTTTCAAAAGATAGTTTTACAAAAGCTTTTCTATTAAAAGGTAGTAAAACAATCTGTTAAAAATACTAGAGTATTCCATGCTTTAGGTTGGATTTATTCTCATTTTAAGCCTCAAACACACTATCTAATTCATAAATAGACATAGATAAAAATATCTATTATTAATTACTTACTTGGGATGTTACATACTAGAATCTGGAAAAAAATTTCAATAGATATTAACAGATTATTTTATGAATTGAGAAATCTTATATTTATAATTCAATCGACATCAACCAACAATAGTGTTCATAATAAATGCCACCTAAAAATTAAAAATTATAATGGTTTTCAACATGAATAAAAATAAAAGAACATTGATATATGATGATATTGATCTAATTTCAAGATAAAAATATATATGTTTATATACTGGAACAATCATTCACCCCAAAGACATATTTTGTTCCAATTAGAATGGCCATGCACATGATCATATATACTTCAGATCATAGTAGTGAAACATAATTATAACATATATTAATACATGTGATCCCTAAACACCTAATATTAATACCAAATATGTTTCCAATAAGAAATATGTATCTATACGAGCATATATCTCTTCTAGTTTATTTAGATAGTATCTTTTGGATCCTATAATATTTTGTAACTACTATATCATTCTGATAGAATATGTAATGTAATGAAAATAACATAAAATATGATGTTTTAAAAAAATTAATATTTATATAATGGTATGTGGAAATAAAATATAGGTTAGGATATATTTAATAATTGGTAATCAAATCTTTGTGTTTTATATAGGTATAGGTAACACATTCTCATAATAGGTAATGTCAACCTGAAGAAAGCTTCCTACCTTATTGAATAGAGAGAATGTGAATACAACCATTACATGAAAAAAATTAACCTAAAATGTTAGGGAGTATTTAAAGTTTTTTATAGTTAATATTTAATACTTCTCTTAGAAAGGATCATGTTGTAATAGATATTTTGATGTATTATTATTTCCATCATCCTTATAATATTCGAAGTTATTTGACACATCTAGAGAAATATTATTGGATTAATTTTTTCACCCAATATTTAAAAACATTGAGACAATAAAAAAACCTAATTCAATTTTCAACTTTTATTTATAAATGGAAATCAATCTTCTTACTTGAATTAATGTTTGATGTAAGGAATTCTGGGTCCTTACATAGAATAAATTTCATGAATTTTATTCATGAAATAAAAAACTATTTTTCAAGTATATTATATAAGAATCTTGGACATAGGTCATATGTATTTTTTTATTAAATTATATTAAATTTAATTAATTTAATTATTTCATATTACATTATATACGAGTTGAGATAATGAATCAAAATAGAATAATTTTGAGATTGGTCTATTTTAATGGCTACAAATAATTTGATACATATTAATAAGTTAAACATATCTGATGTAGTGAAGAAATTATTATATTCAATGATAGGGACAAATGGTGTAACAAACCATTGAATTATAGAATAATTAATTTTCAAATTTATTAATATTAATTGGATAGTTATATATTTATAAAAATAATAAAAATAAAGTAATCAAAAAAGAAATATATTTCTCTAAATTCTTTGTTTGTGAGGTTTTGTTAAAAATAATAAATTATAAATTTCAGAATTTTTACATTAAAAAAAATTATCTTTATTTAGTAATTAAAAAAATAACTCTCGGTGAAATTTTGGTATTTTTCTGATTTATACTCATTTTTATTTAATAGTGAAAAAGTAAGTTTTATAATAATGAATTTAATTTAAATAATTAAATTATTTAAAAATATATGTATGTATTAAATATTAAAAATATTATATATTTATATATAATTCACTTAATAGCTTCACAATCAACTTTATATTTCTTTTTAATATATGTTATATTGGTTTTAGATATATGAATTTTTTTTAAAAAAATTAAAAGTTCCTAACGATTCTCTTTTTAAATTAATTAAAATAATATATATTGTGGTATGTTTAAAATGAAATTTATAATAAATATATATTTTTTAATTTTTTTAATGAATGATTGTTATTATGCAAATATTTACTATAATATCATCCTTTTATTTTAAATAACACAACTTAAAACATTTTGTCTCACCATGTTAACAAGATTAATATGATATTATATTTTTTCACATATGTAAATTTAATTTTGAAACATTTACTTTATATATTGAATAATATTATTTTATAATTTTAATTTAGTTAAAAAATGTTTTTTATAAAATATTTATATGAATAAAAATTAAAATTATATATAAAAATTGAGGTAATAACAAGTATTCTTAGTTGTTAAATATAGAATATAAGGTGTAAAAATGACCACACAACTATTTTAAGACAATTAAATATTCATATTTAAACCTTATACCTTATATTATCTATTTTCTAAATTATTATTATATTTTTTAATGAAAAAATGTGGGTTCACCTATCTTTCATAAACAAAATTACAATTGTACCACTCTACTCACATATAAAATGCAACACCCTCAACAATATAATAAAAAATAAAAAGGTAATATAGTATAAATATGTATATATTGTTTATAAATGATTTATATAATATAATTATACTTTTATATGTTTAAATCATTAACTCTTTGCCTATAGTCGAACTACCATATCCATAATTGACACAAAAGATGAAGGTATGAAAAACATCCAACTTAAACATTTTGATTAAGTAGTTATATATAAATTTATAATAATTGAACTAAAAGTAATAACAAACCAAAACAAATTTCTCAATAAATTAAAAAATAACAGTTGTTTAATATTTAGGAATATAATCACACATGTGACTAATTGGACTCAAGGTAAGGGTCTTCATCTCAATTTCCATTCATTGAAGAACATTTTTTAATGTTATTCACCTATATTAATTAAAAAGATATATATATATATATAAACCTTGTGAAATTATATTTTATTAATTTATATATTATCATGATGTTTAATGTTTCTGTTAATGGTATTATGAAATAGGGTTTAGGAATCAAGTGTTTACCAAGTGATAATAGACATTTCATTGTGAGAAAATATACATTAATGATATCCTTCTCAATCTTATTTTTTCCACTTCAATGTATTTAAATGATATTATTAATGTATTTTTATTTTTTAATATGTGTTTTAATGTAAATTTTAGATGACTTTTACTTTATGTTGATGTTTTTCCTAAATGAATCATTTTATGTGTTTAATACCGAACCTTTTTACAAATAAGAAAATGAAATTTTTATTGTTAATGTACATAGAAAAATTACCTTTCCTACATCATGAATATTATTTTATTTCTAGATTAATTTTCAAAAATTAGTGTATTAATTTAATTACACTATTTAACCCTTTTTCATGTTATCGTTGGTATTTAAATGTTTTTCAAAAGAAAAGTTTATTTTTCTATTTCTACTGATTTTTTAAAAAAAAAATTTATTTTGTTATCCATAATTGATTTGTTTATAATAGTATATTTGTTAATCAAAATTTAATAAAACTATTCATGTTACAATACTTCATCATTTTACAGGAGAAATGGGTGCTGCTAGGTAGTTTCAGGTGAACCCCTTACCGCATAAACAATGGTGTGGTACAGACAGAATCAAGGGATCACATAATATTTTATAACATGATATTACCTATATAAAATTAGGTGATCCCGTTATAGCTTAAATATTTGTTTCTCCCATATAGCGCTTCAATTCATTCTGTAGTAATTATATTAGAGGTCATTGATATAGTTTACTAATTAAAATGTTTTTGAAAGGTTTTTATGAATATTATACTCTATGTCACCAAAATGGGATTTAATTATTTCTATGTTTTTAAAATATATGTTTTAGGAAATAATTATGTTCTTCATTCAAGTGAAAATGTGTTATTTAGTATATTCAATTGTCATTGAAGAATAAGGTAAAAATTATTTTGGTTTTTATTTTTTAAAAAAACTAACAATTACGTTTTTTTAAATCCCCCATTATGATTTTTTTGCTCATCCCATTTTTTAAAATGTTTTTTATGGGATTCATAACTGAAAGTATTAATTGATGTCAAAATTTTATAAAGATTTTCATGAAATAAATAATTTCTTGTTTAGTTTATTTTTATACGGTTGAAAAAAGGATTCTGATAAGAAGTTTCCATTTTGTAATACATAGTTTTCCAATGGGTAATTTTTGTATTAACTATCTTAAACAATAACCATTAAATGACGCTAAAAGTGAAAAAATTTAAAATATTTACAAAAACTCAAGATTATGTATTGGTTATGACTGGTTATTTATATCTGGTTTCAAAATTAATTTTATAAAACAATAGATAGGATAATGATAATAGAAATACAATAAAATATTTCACCATATGTCTAAGTTAAAATAATATTGAATTTGAAGATTACAATGTTTCTTCATCTAATAATTGTTATTTCATTATGTTTTTATATATAGAAAATATATAATCTTTAATGGGGAGACACCATAAAGAGAATATATATCCAAATTATCATTAAGAGATGTTTGGAATTAGAATAGATGAGTTTTTTATAGTGATTGAAAAATTGTTAAAAATTCTAAAAGATGTTTTTTAAAAATGACCAACACCATCAAATATCACAATAATTCATAGTTTTTATAAATTAACATATTAAATTTATATTTTCAATAATAATAATTTCTTAAGTGTCTATCCCACTAAATGTGTAAACTCAAAAAAGAGTGAAATTCGTTAGGAAAAATGATTTGGATAAGGTGTTTCAATAAATGAAATGAATATAGGTGAATAAACCATTTTCTTCCCTTATAGAAATGTTAATTTTTTCATCTATTGTGATTATTCCTTGAAATGAATTAGTTGTATCATAAATAATAGTGATCGAGTAATTTTTTTTCTTTTATGTCAATAGAAACCACATGAGTTAAATTAAAAAATATTTTATTTTTAATTTGATGTAATGGTTTTTTATATTGAAAATTTTAGAGTGAGGCTTTTTATGGATTTAAATATGAAATATACATTGATCTCAAATATTTTTAGTTTATTTACACCCAAAAATAATTTAACATAATATCGTTAAGATGGATGGGACTAATCAAGAATCATAATTTCACAATTCCTTACCATTGGGGGATTGCAACATATTGTATGGCTCTTTGATTCAAAATATATGCTACACTAAACATGTTGCATTTCAAACAGGACCCGACTGTTAATTGTATGATAAATGTTTTCCTAGATGTTGTGGATAAAGGTTCATCCTCTATTTTTTTTATGGTTTCAGTGTAGTCAGCTTTGGAAAAAAGAATTAAACAAGCCCAGAATGTGGATCAATATTTTCAAGAAAAGGAATAATTAGTTAATATGGCTATGTTTCTTTATTTAAATATTATTTAAGATGGTTTTTTAAGATTTGTAAAAATAATATGAATTCTTTGTGATTCCAATTTGAGAAAGAAGTCATTAAGTTAATATTATAGTTATTTTATTTTCATTTATATGGGTATCATCACGATGTATAGAGACCTTTGGGATTATCACTAAAAGTATGGAATGAATAGATATATATCTTTCTTTACTATAATATATTTTACTAACTTTCAGGTTAATGTAGAATGAAAATTACTCAAGGGGAGGAACCAACCGTTCCAATATCTATAGGTGAACATAGAAAATATTTCAATGTATTTTGGTGTTAGTAATTGCAATGAAGTATCTGTGTAATAATAATATTTGGTTAGTTATTGAAAAATAGACTGAAACATCTCAATACCTTCACAATTGAGATGCAATGAGTTTAGATCAGCTTTATCTACTGTATATAAATGATATAGTTGTGTTAAATAGAGCACCCCTTTTAATTTTATCAATGTGTGATCCAAGGATGACAAATAATTTTTTGAAAAAGAGTAATCTAAGTCCCCAGTTCATTAAAACATATGAAATCTATGATAAAGATAGATGATTTACCTATTGAGAGTCCTTACCACCATGTTTATCCCTGGTACACAATTTATTTAATTTTTCATTGTTAAAAAATATTTGATTTATTGAAATAATGTTTTTTTGACCTTATATAAATCTGTTAGAACAGAATATATCAATGAGTAATATTAATTTTAGGGTCATAACCATATCGATAAAGTGTTGCAAAATAAGGTCAGTCACTAGGTTTAGGTGTTGTGAAAAAACTCGTACAGTTGAAGAGGAATAAGGGAATGATATCCACAGTTTTTTAATAAGTGAATAAATTTAAAAGGTCTAATTTCTAAAATTGGTGAAGGAAGTAACAACATAGGTAAAGGTAGAATAAATCATTTTCATATTTATTTATATTAATTTTATAGTTATATTAGTTAGAAAAGTATTAAGTAATTCTTCATCAAAGAGAAATTTTTTTTAAAAGAACTATTTTAATATAAGGTTTTATATAATAAAATAATTTCTAAATTTTATAATTATAATTTTATAAAAAATTTATAGTTTTTCAAATCATTGAATAAAAATTCACTGTGGGGGAAATATTTCTATTTTTAAAAAAAAATTAATTTTTTCAGTGAAAAACGAAAAATTATTCTTGTTTAAAAACTCATTTTTTTAATAAATTAAATAATTTAAAATTATAAATATTTTCTCAAGAAAAAAAGTAATTATTTTGTTTTATTTAATCATCTTAAATAATTTTTAATCATAATTTTAATGAATTCTAATATATGTGGTTTTTGGGTTTAAAAAATAGTTTTTTATACATGTTTTCAAATAAATAATTTATCTCCTTATATATTAATTATTATAAATTTTTTAAATTAAATTTATTGATTATATATTGTTAAATAATTATATAGTTTCATAAAATTATTATTATTAGTGATAGAGTTATTAACGAATAATCAATTTCTAGAAAATAAAATTTAAATAAAATTATTATCTCGTCACATCGGTGAAGTTAAATTGAATTAAAATGTACCCCTTCTATTAATTGAATTTGGATAAAAGGATTATATAATTGGAATCAACATATGTATAATTTCTAATATTAATATCTTATTTTTTGACCCATTTAATTAGTGAAATAAATTAACATTAATTAGAGTGATTTAGGTAAAAATAAGTTTATATATTTCTTAAACATGGTATATAAGGTGAAACAATGACAAAAAATATGTCAAAATTTAGTTTTGGGGAATTATATTTACCTTTACAATATTTTGTTACTTTTTTTATTATTTTATCATTATGGTAGTTAAAAACATAGGTTCACCTAACATTTTACAATATGAAACAATTTTGACGCACACCTCTCATATAAAAGGCCACCCCCTATCCCATATCTTCACACATTGAAAACTAATTGGATAAAATATTCACATCCCAAATAACATATCAAATTCCATAATATAATCCTAAAAGCGTTAATTTCGTCATAAATTCAACCAATAATGATTTTTTTCAAATTAAATACTGACATCTAAATAAGAGGTAGCATTCAACAATGAGAATTTTATATTATTTTTCATTGACCCACGTAAATTATTATTACACGTTGATGATAAAATAAAATTATTATCTTATATATAATAATATGTATTTATGTTAATGTTTTATCCAAAAACCATACACATATACACCAAATGGGTTGCGTAGTCATCATTCATTGGTACATCGGAATAAGGCTCATGAAATTGTATGATTCATTTTTTCATAACCAAGATTCATAGTTGTGTAAAATAATTATTATAATGTTTATATATGATATTTATAACATAATAATACTTATTTAATAATAATATGATATATAATATTTTTATATTCCTGTATATAATGGATACGATATTGTCAATTGCATATATGGTAGACTACTACCTCCAAAAGTGATATAATTCATTTTCTAATTATCAAATCACAAGAATGATATATATATATATATGTTCTTATAATTAAATATTATTATATGTATTATATAATTATAATTCCATAATGTTAAATTTTACTTACCTTATTTCCATAATTAGGAACGAATATTTAAGACATTGGTCAAGCGTAGGTATGACCCACTTTCTCTATAATCGTAAGGTCGGTTCATTTTTCATAAACATCTTCCATGATTCGTTTTCAAAAAAATATTTTAATTATAAATTGAGTAATTAATTCATGATATTTGTTATCGTGATGTTTAAATATTTATCTTTATTACTATTGTAAACTAGAAAAATCATTTTTTATACACATAATATGAATATGTTAAAAACAAATGACCTAAACATAATTGATTTATTAATTATATATAAATTGTGAAAAATTGAAATAAAAGTAACAATAAACATGAATAATTTATCAATAAATTTAATAATCATTATATGATTATTATATAGGATGGAAAAGACATGCTACAAGTTATACTCATAGTAGGGGACTTCGTCTTAATTTCCTTTTATTGGGGAAATTTATTAAGATATGCCGATACATTATTTTATAAGGTGTATATAAAGACCTTGTGAAATGATATATCATGAATTTATCTGCAATAATGACATTAAATGTTTTTATAAATGGTATTCATTAAGGGTGCCTATGATTCTACTATTTCCTAATGGATTAGGAAATTTTATTGGAAATAAAATCTATTTTAATGTATTCTTTATGACACTTCCATTTCCATTTTAATATATTTCAATGATCTTATAAAAATTTTATATGGAATGAATATATTTATAATGTATATTTCATGTACCTTTTACTTTATTTCAATTTTTTAAAAAATTATTCATTTTCTGTGTTTTATATAAAAAAATTGATAAATGACAAAAAGAATGTGTCTATTATTAATGTACACAGTGAAAATAACATTTATACTACCATAAATATTATTTACTTTATATAATCTATTTCATAAATTAATTTTTTTAATATTAAATTCATTTATTCTCTTTTTTGGTATTTATTTATAGAATAAAATCTAGTGGAAATTCTATTTTTGAATGAAAAAACAAATTTTAATGAAAAGGGTATTTTCATATACAAAATTGATATTTTAGAAGTTAAAATTGTTTTTTAAAATGATTTGGAATACAAAAGATTATATATGTTATGGAACAAGATTAATATACATGAGAAATGGATATAGTCAGATATATTTAGGTGATTCCATTATAGATTTTACGATGCGGAAACACAGATAAAGTTGGGTGATCTTGTTATAGCTTAAATGATTGGTGTTCTCATATATCACAACATTTCAATGGGTAAAAATTATATTATAAGTTTTCCATATTTTCATTCTAATTAAAATTAATCGAAATGGTTTTATTAATGTTTTTATATAGGTCAATAAATGCTATTTTTTCCTTTTACGGGTTTTAATGATTTTAGTTTTGAAAAAAAGTAAGTGTGTATATCCAGTGAATTTTTTTAACATTCTCAAATTACCTTGAAGATAAATGTAAACATTATATGAGGTAGTATTGAGATTATATCCTCTTTATTAGATTATATATTATTATATAAAATAATAAATAATGGAAATATGATAAACAATACACATGCATTGAAAATCCATTCCCCAAAACAGCATACATTCCCAGAAAAAATAGAAGTTTTCCATTGTCATTTCTTATAGTGTCTAGTGTAATAGAAACCCAAAATATAGAAATTATATAGAATCCCAAAAATAGGTACCAACACCAAGAATGATTCCCTCATACTTGTACATCCATGATCACCCAAACCAACCCTCTAATATATGACATATTCCCTTATCTTGACCTACAACCTTAATGTTTTCATGGGTACCCAATGGAGGCCAAAGAAGGGTGTGAGTTGAACTCTGTAGGACACCACTAATAGTGTATAAAAAATACCCATTCTAAAAATATTTTATTAAATATTATGATAAAAAGTTGTTAAAAAGGATAAACCATGTCCCATTGATTATTGGGAATTAAATTAGTCACTTTAATAAGTATTTCCAGGTGTTTCCCATATTCATTGAACGTTTTTCATCCTATGAAAATCATGAAAATACATGTCAAACCTAAACTATGGATGATGAGATTAAAGTTTCCTACATAATATAGACATTTTTTTCACATAACTATAAATAAAAACATACATAAGATCATCAATCTATGTAATCTTATAATTTGAATTCATTAGAGGCATTGATCCTGATTTTCACACCCAAACCCATGAAATATTATGGTTTATTCTACACCCTCAGTATAGACAAAACCATGAGAGTATATCCTCAATCCAACACGCAAAAAATAAAATTTATTCACATGATTATTATTACATAACCAATAAACACATTTACTATTTACATACAATAAATCATTTTACACATTTAAGTGTGAAAAAATAACCCCTTTTCCCATTTCATGAAGATAAAAAAGAAATACCATTATTTTAATTTCTAAAAAAATTATATCGTGGTTTCTCTATCATCAACCATTTATTTTGTATTTAAAAATAAAATTTCACATTCATGGTAGGGGCACACCCCACTGGTGGAATTTATTCTAGTTCATTCAAAATCCGTATACCACTTGCGGGTAATGAGGGATTCAATAATTTAATAAACTAACCCAATTATCATTTACTAATATGGAATATAAGAGTATAATAATGAAATAACCCAAAAAAATCACATACACATCAATTAAGCTATCCAGAATATGGAATATAACTTGTATATCAACTACATCAAGTTTGTTGATAAATTCTCACCTAACCATATCCCTTGAGTTGAAATGAAACAAAATTTAAAAAATAACAGAGATTCTAGAATAAAAATATTTTTTAGTTATTTATAATGAGAAGATATATTATACAAGGACTATTCCAGAAATACAGTATAGAATAATATTTCCTTCATTTGGATTTTCAACTCACAAAATATGATTCTCCAAAAGGAAAAGAATATAAGGATAACATTCAATTGGAATAATGGGAGGAAGTTTTTTCTCCAATGAATCTATAAAACTAATTTAGAATAAAATAGAGATAATACCCTTAAATCATGATGGGGGGGATTTTAAATTCCCCCATTTAATGTTCCACAATGTTTGACAACATAGTTGGTCAAACTATGTGCCAAATCTTAACCACAGACTATCCAGGAGGGGTACTAAGTAGCATATTATCCTAGAAGCCCAAATTGCTTTATAAATTATTCATTATCCATGAGTAATGGATTGATATAGTCCCACATTATTTAAAGCACCCCCTTACACTGATTCCAAACATTACACATTCCTTCTCTAGGCCCGCATTGTTATGGAACACAATTACTACTATCTATGAAACAATTATGAAAAAAAAACTGGATGGACCTTCCTTCCAATTTTCATTAATTTAATCTACATGGAACTAAAAAAACACATAATACTCTAAATAACCTTTCCATTAACAATAAAAATTGATTATTTTAACCACAACATAAACAACTACATACCTATTTTTAATTTTGGTATCATACAACCTCCTCACCTTATAATGTCTCATCCTCATGATTCCCTCCTATGAATTAGTAATCATATAAGGTAAAAAAATATTAGGCCGTAAGGCTCACATATATGTCTCCAAGTCCTAGGCTTCCTCCAAAAAGAAACCATGCTACCATAACACTCTGATCAACATCCCAAACGTACCATAAAAAAATTATCAATGTGATACACAATATGAACCAGATTCTCGATTAAGGGAGCTTTAGTCTCACACTCGACATCATCAATATCAATCTCGTGAAATGGGTTGAGTTAATACATTTAATGTATTTAATCATGAAAAATATTGTGTGAAACATTATACCACATTGAAAGAGACAATATGTCTACCACTTGTCTGATCCTCTCCACAATTTGAAATGGCCCCATGTACCTAGGTTCCAAAATTTCATGTTTCTGAATCAGATGGCGTCCAGTCCTTGAAGACACCCATAGAAACACATGATCATCTGCTATAAACTCAAAAGGCTAATGAATTCAACCAGAATAAGGATTATGCTTACTCTGAGATGTATTTATATATTTCAAAATCAACAAAACTAGCATTGATGACTCTTATATAAGACTAGATCCAAAAAAAATTCTGAATCATCAACCCCCATTCAATGTAAAGGTTATCTACAGGGCCTACCATATATTAACTCATATGATACCATCTAATTAGTCAACATATATCTATTTTTATAGGTGAACCCCACAATCTCTAAGTGCTTTTCCCATGTCCAACCAAATCAAGGAGACATGTTCCCAAAATGTCCTCTAGAACATGGAATGAATGCTTTGACTAACCTTTTTCCGATGGGTGAATAGTCATATATAAAAACCCTTGTGTACCAAGTTCCATTTTTAACCATCTCCATAAGATTGATGTAAAATTCGAATCATGATCAGAAACAAACCTCTTATATACCCCATGAAATCTCACTATCACGTGAACATACATGTCACCCAACTGTTCAAGGGTATATGTATCTCTAATTGATACGAAGTTTTCCACCTAGTTAAACCAATCAACAATCACCCATATAATGTATTAATTTTGTGGTATCCTTATATGACCTTATTTAAAATCCATGTTAAAATCATCGTAATGAAATTATAAAATGGGAAATGGACATTGTGAACCACTTGGTCAATAATCTTCACTCTTTAGCTACTGATAGCTATAGTATTATGTAATGAACCCTAAGACCTATTTCATAATTAAAGTACACTAACACTACCTATTAATATAATGATACTTGTTTATTATATTTTGGTGAACTTCCCATTTTGAATCATGTAACTCACTTATAATATCTTCTCACATACATGTTGAACTAACAACATGACCACATACATAGAAAATATTAGAATTGTTAGTAGTGTAGTTATATGTTGAATTCCCATTTCTATGTATTTTCCTCAATACCAAACCCTCTATATCCTCATACATCCTCCCATTGAACTTAATCAGGAGTGTGGACCCAACTAATAATGAAACAAGGTTCATTTTTCTCAGGCTCTCCTTGAACCTTGTATGAAACTCAATGAACAAGGCTATCGTCCAGTAATCTAAACTAGACTCAAGAACTATCTGAGTCTTTTTCTTCCTACTCAATGTGTTAGAAATTTTTTTCCACTTCCAAGGGTAAATGATACATAAATGTAAAATTATTGTATCTACTCAACCCATCTCTGCTATAGGGCGGGGGGGTAAAATTTCACTTTAATAAGATTTACATTTATCTTTTTGTAACATCATGGACATGGCTTCCACCAACCAGTTCCTTGAGCATAGTTGTCTACATTTAATCAAGAGCATTTTTTCAAATACTAGAGGATATAGACTATTATAGAGGGAGTAATTATGTATGTGGGGGAATATTCCATCATTACAAGATAATATCAGAGTTGAATTCAAAAAAATTATAGATAACAGATGTAGTAAAAAAATAAGACTACATATAAAAAACAAAAGAAAGAAATAAATATATAAAATGAGAGAATATTCTAATATATAATGATAGATATGGAAAATGTACATTGAATATAACCAAAATAGGTAAATGAGAGAACAATATGCTACAAGTATCTAAAATGCCAAAAAGAAATAATATCCCAGTAGCATCGTAACCCTCATCTTGGTCACATGATCTCTTTCTCTAGAGTGATGATAAAAACACAGTGTTATGGTTACTTCTCCTATTATTACACACAACCATATAATATTTTTCGGTTCCCAAGGGTGTGATATAAACATCCCAATAGGTTTCCACCCAATTATCTATATAGTTATAATAAAATGAAGAAATAAGCTAATCAAGTTTAAGTAAGTAGTAATATAAGTTTGAATTCCCATGGGATATGTCTATTTCAAAAATTAATTCAAAATAGACTCTAAAGGATCCATGAAACAAGTGTTATCTCTTGATAAGGTATCTTTAAAAAAATGATACAATTATCAGGTCCCCTTGAAAATCATATCCACACCATGTACACAAATCGTTACCCTATAATGAAACCATATCCAAATAACCCGTCCTATCCATATTTTGAATTACTGACCATGAATGTCAAGATACAAGGTGTCGAAGACCTAGTCATACTCATCACGTTTTGACAGCATCTCAATGGAAACTCAGAATATGTATGAGTTGGAGACCTAAAAGAATGCGTACCAACTATTATTATGCGAGTATAAGAAATTCAGATTCAAGGGGTAGAAAACCCCAAGAAATCCAATATAATGAAGACCCTAGAATGATACTATATCTATGTCATCTACTATAATGTTCTAGATCTATGGAGAGTCATCCATGTCATCTATACAAACATACATTTATATCAAAATTTCTATCAATTCCATTTTCTTCAATGAGTATAACCACTCATATAAACTACTTCCAACTAATCAATTTACATTCGTATATGCACCCATTTATCACAAATATACATTTAACGCATCATATGGGTATTCCCATCCATTAATCACAATTCTCTATAACCTTCTTAAGCTGTATAAAAATAACCAGTGAGTATACCAAATCATTTATAAAATTTCTATTTACGCAATTCGTCATGATAATAGAAGAATTATTTTCTAACACAATGAATGGAGGAAAAACATCTCTTATACTTGTGAATTAATAATTTTTTTTTAATAATTGAGATTTATTAAACAAGGAAAACCCAAAAAAAAGAATGGTGAACCACATGGGTGACCTATGGTTGGGAGAAACACACCACCATATCTTAAGGAACCCGGTGAATCACTATTAGGTCCTACTATATCTATTCAGATTAATATTTCCAAACCAAGCTCGAGATGAAAAATCAAGTAGAAAATTATGTTTTATATCTTTATAAAGCATAAATAGCTTAAAGAAAGGTATAGACCACATACATTTTCCTAGAAAAATATTGATCATCTGGTATCAAGTCTAGATTCATTACATTTTATGATAAATATGAACAACGAATGAAGATAGAGAAAGTATGTCATATGATCCTAAACCCAAAAAGTGCATCCATTTTTCTAATGAATTGTGAATTTATAAAAATGAGTCATGATATTTCCAACGTGGTTCCAATGGGAGAGAGTGAATTTAACGGGGTCTGGATAGGAGAAAATTCTACCAGTATGACTTAAAAGAGATTCATGCATTTGAAAGAGCGGGAAGGTGAGATTCTATTGATAAAATGGAGCCTCATGCCACTATTTTAATAAAACATACTCCAAAAAATACAAAATTTATAATTACATTTCACATCATTTAATGCTCAATTTTCCCTTCCTGAGGAAAAATCATTACACATTGTGAAAGTTCATCACCAAACAATTACACATTGTGTTATAGAATTAAATTTCATATAATCCAATTACACGTCATGTAGTTAGCCTACATCCAGTACATAGACTCATAACATCTTATTTCTCAAGAACAACCCAATAGGCCCATATCTCGCCAAATGGAATAAGACAAAAAAATTTATTAACAAGCGTTTAATCAGATATAAAATATCTATAGCTCACAAAACTACCCAAGATATTAATATCCCCCCAACAAATTTATCCCAAAATTTCCCTCTCATGGTCGGTCAAAATTCATATGAAAACAACATCATCCACTGAGCATTTATGTTAGTCTCCTAATCAAATGTATAGTAATATAAACAGTTGTGCTTCCATAACACTCATACTTGTGGAACTGATTGTCCTAAAAAAACACAGTGCTCCTACCAATGATACATATCAGATACTTCTCAAATGATGAATCATCCTAAAGCTCAACACCATCAAGATGAAAATCCTGTGATGGGTCTAAATGATTATGATGTAGCTGAGATACATAGAATATGGCATTCACAGTTTGATACCTTGGAGGTAACTATAACTGATAGTCTATCGAATAAAATCTCTATGAGATCTATAACATGTTGATATATCGTGGTGAAATCGTACATTGTCTCATGATATTTCTGTGTCCTAGCCTTAGTAAAACATGCATTAAAACCTGATCCATGACCTTGAACTCTAGAGGTCATTTTCACCATTCAACGTAAGATTTTATGTTAGAATATATAGTATAAAAATGTATCCAAATTAATTGGACATGCTCAATAGTCTCCAGAATTATAATTGGTCCCATGTAAACCGGATCTTCCACCTCTAACCAACACAGGGATGATCAGAATCACCTACCATATAAATCCTCTTATGGTTCCTTCTGTATCATTGTCCGATTACTGTTATTATAGGTGATGTCATCTTGGAGATTGTCCCTCTTCCCAGAGCCCCCAAAATCCTGGCCGCATTCTCTTAGCATAACCTCTAGTACCTGTATCATATGCTCTGACATGACCTCTATCTGAGGGTGGTATGTTGTATTTAGAATCAAAAGTGTGCCCATCATTGTCTAAAAACATTTCCATAATCAAGATTTAAGGTGGGCATCCCTATCTGAAATGTTAGTGTAAGTGATGCTATGTATATTTACTATCACACTGATATAAAAAATTCCAAGATCATCCAAAATGAATGTTTCATTTATTGGTAATAAATGATCAGCCTTCATGAGCCTATCAATAACAACACACACAACATCATTTCTTCAAGGATACCATATAAAATCAGTCATTAAATCCATCGTGACGTCATCGCATTTCCACACCTGAATAGATAACATCTATAAATTCTTGTCTGGTTGTTGATTTTCATCCTTCACCTTCTAACAATTCGAACACCTAGTAACAAAACCATCTACCTATCGCTTCTTAATAGGCCACCAGTACAAATTTCTCCAATCATGGTACATATTTTTTACTATGGGGTTCACTTCCCAAGATAAAGAATTAAACATCCTCTATTTACCATTACATAAACAATCTGGAACACAATTAAATCCATGGATACATTGTATCTCATCCTCACCGACCGCCCAACTAAAAGGTGGATCTTCTCCTTCCACATACTCTCGTAGGACTATTCCCTTAGAATTAGATAACTGCCTCATCTTAAATATTCATTGTTGGGTAGATGAAATTGAATAAATGATAGATAATTATTTCCTTATGTGTCATACACCTTCATATGAATTTCAAATAATAATTCTCTATGCTTCTACTCACTACTGGCCTACTGCACGACATGTATATGAGTCCTCCTGCTCAGTTCATCGGCAACGACATTATGTTTACCAGATGTATAGGTAAGCCAAAAGTCAAAGGACTATATATAATCCACTAACCACTATTACCTATGATTCGTATCAATCATTTTAAATATATTATTTATGGTTTTGTGTGTTGTGTGAAATGAAAAATTCTCTCCAAGTAACTAGTGTATTCAGTGGTGCAATGCGGGATCCACTACAGTTCTCTTGAGATCATGTCTCAGTTAATTTATCTAGTTTGGCCTCAACTGTTGAGGCCTGTATACCCAGAATCTATTCCCCAGTATCAATAATACCCCCAACCGAATATCGGATGCATTACAATGAACATTATAGTTCAAACATTGATATATAATTATTAGGGAGGTGCTGATTCCAACCTTTTTAAGATCCTGAAAGGTTGTCTCACTAGAATCTAAACATACTAACATTACACCCTTCCCAGTTAGTCCCATCAACAGTGTTGATAAAAATGAGAAGCCATTTATGAAACTCTTGTATTAATCATATTTCCCCTAGAAACCCCATATATCAAAAACATTATTGGGTTGTTCTAATTAAACTACAGCTCTTACACATTTTGGGTTAACTGATACTCCTATATTGGAGATGATGTGACCATGGAAATGGATTTGATCTATCTTTAGGGGGAACATTGTGATATTATAATATAAATTATGTCCTCTCATTTTATACAGAAATATATAAATAAATTTTTCATGGTTTAGTCGATTGTGAGAATACAGCACGATATCATCCATGAAAAACACCAAAAAATAATCCAGGTAAAGATGGGTCAAATCGTTCATCAAATCCATGAAAACAATTGGTATGTTATTGAGAACAAATGGAATAAAATGATACACATATAGACCATTAATTATAAAAATGTTTTTACAATGTTTGTATATAGTTTAAACACCTACCTGGTGATATCCAAAAATAAATTTATTTTTTAGAACACTTGGTCTCCTTGAAGCAGATCAAATAGATCATCTGTCTTTCAGTTGTGATATGAATTTTTAACCATCAGCTGGTATAGATTCTGATAATCCAAACATTTCCTAAGAGTTCTATCATTCCTTTCTAATAAAGTACTGGTGAATTCCATTAATATGTATTTGGTTGAATAAAATCCTTCACCTCGAATTCCTCTAGTCACCTCTTGATCTCTTATAATTGTATCGTAGACATCCTAAAATAAGGAATTGATAATGGTTCAGCTCCATGATCTATAATGATGAGGAAATAAACATATATAAGATTAGGTAAACTAGAAATTTCATCATGAAATGCATCCCTCATGCACTCATCCAGTGGAGGTGATTTTAGTTTACTCACCCCCTGATCATCGAAAAACAAACTAGAAATTTGGGCTTTAATCATTCTTATCCCACATTTCTCTGGTTCATCTTTACCTTCTTAGACAACCCATTCACCCTTATGAGTAAACACATCTCATTATTATGATGTGAAAGTCACCCTTCAGTGATTACAGTCAACATAAGATCGGTAAGCTACTATAACTTCAATACCAATAATGACTTCACACCATATCATCTCGAGTACATCGATCTAGTAGACTAAATAACCCCTAACAACGTCAAGGGTGAACTCCCTTCATAGTTTAAAATCATCTATTATGAATCCAAATGGTGTGTATTGCCTCAAAACACCCATAGAAGACTACACAACCATCCCAAGGATATTTACCACATGTGAAGATATTAAACTCATAGATGCACCTTTATAAGAAATAGAATATGAAATAGTATTGAACACTAATATCGTATATCTCACTGTAGATGGTCTGGAACCATGCTCCTTGGGGGTAGGCTATGCATAATAGAATAGGTCTACAATACAACTTTGTGACACAACCTCACTGCCCGATGTAGGTCCACTCTGATGACTCTGTGTACCTGGTGTGTGGGTGTCTCTTACACAACCACAACTACCACAACCTCAATGGATATCGCTACTAAAACTCCCCAAGTGATTCATATATAAGTTATCTTTTGATGAAACTTATGTCAGATGTAACACCCTACCACTCGATTATAGGGAGAAGTTCCTAAAAACCACTACATTTGCCCCATCCTACTGTAAGAACAGCACCCAGATATGTCATGGACACACTGATTCTTCATGTGGCCTCACCTACCACATTAGTGACAAAACAATGAGTTACCTGCACTCACTTCCTAACAGGAACTCATCTCCTGGAAGTCAAAAATTATACTTCCATCCTAAAGATGTAGAACCACTGTGACGAGAAGCCGTACTTCCATTTTCTATGCCACCAAATTCCCCCAGGTTCTTATTTGTAATTAGTTTTTGATTAAAAATTTCATTGATATAGGTAAACCAAAAAATAATGACTTGCTATTTAATAGAATCTTGAATACATTCCTTGAGGAGTCCCTCTCTCTATATAGCTCATTAATAAGGTACATCGATGAAAAATGTTGCAACTCTGTAAAGCATGTTGAGTACTCCATTACCATCATCACACCATGCTCAAGAAGAATGAACAAACTAGTTTTCTCTTCCTGCTTATTCCTTGGGTAAAATAATTTATAGTTGCGGCTATGGAAAACAATCCAACCAATATCTCATAGCGTTTCATCCTAGTTTAGAAAATACCACATTTTCATTGTTGCTACATGTAGCATATAAGAGGTGATCTTGAACGTGTTCTCAGGATGTGTGTCTTGTTTCATGTATATAGATAATGTGGTCTCAATAAATATATCATCAGTCTATTGAACCCAATCTCTCGAAACTATTTTAGGTTGCTGCTGCAGGAACACCCATGTTAGATCAGCTATATTAAAAGAAGACTGTAGTGCTCCCTGAGAGTTCATCTTATAGTGAACGAATTCCTCATGGAACTATTCCTCACCTCCTTTATCAGGAACATCCAAAAGATATATAGTTGTTTCTAAAAGTGGATCAACTAGTATCATATAGACCACATACTCTGGTGTGTGTTAATTGCTTCCCTATTGGCGTACTATTAAAGGTCATCCTAGGGGAATGACTCCACAATTACAAACACACTCCTTAGAGAAGATTGATATCCAAGATGCAGTTCAAAAGCATAGGAAATGTAAAAAACATCCAAAATTCATGTAATAACCCATAGACTACTCCTAAGCCATGATTTTATAATCAAAAGTCACTAAATCACTAGAAAATCTTTTTCTTTCCCACTAAAAATCTTGGTCCGGTTAAATTATCTACTTTCCATTGAATTTTCATTTATCATTGAATTTTTCAAAATATATAAATCGTGGTCCACCATGTTCAGATCCATGAGGTAATATAAGACCTCATGAACTAATGTTTGATACCCATATAATTCATACCATGTCTCATTTATATTAACAATTTAATTTAATTGATGCATCATTATCCAATCCATAAGGGCCTATATATTTTATGAGTTGAAAGATGACGTTAGTTCACAATCCATTGAAAAAAGTTTATCACTATAGAATTCATTAAGTAATACATCCAAAATGGAATGGCATAATTGATGGAATGTGATTTCTAATATGGTTCGTATTTTATCCTTGATATGGAACACCTTCATCTCATCAGGTTTTAATAGAAATAAAACCACCACCATATTAATCGTAATATAACAACACCAGTTCATCACCAAATGGTAGAATAAAATCAATTATAATAATCAGAATCTACAAAATAGAAATTAAAATTTGAGGTAATTTGGATTTTCCCAATACATGGGATAGCTAATCCTAAGAACTGGTCATTAACAAACTCTATTCCCTTCTTATCCCTCTATACATTCTCCAAATATTAAGAAAACCAATAAAAGATACACTAATACCACTTTGTAACATCTCAGAACACAAATTTCAATCAACGATGCCCAAATCCTAGTTGGCTACGTGGCCCCTAGTGCATTTCACCGAATGATAGAGGTTTTTGACTGGGAGCTATGTCCTAGGAATGTCAGTGAGGATAATTTTCCCTCATTACCATATTATATCATAGTAAATTTCAAAAAACATTCAGTTAGTGGAAGTAGTAAATATAGAGACCCAATCATGATGTACATTGGCATTACATTACTTTTGAGGAATACTTAATACATAACAAAAACATTCTACCAAAGGCCCTATTAGTTTAGTGTCTTTGCAAACTCAGAACAAAATCTTATAATTATGATGAACGATCTTCTACATCTCCCATAATGATCTTCCCCTTTTTTTCTTACATAAACCCATTCTTTATATCCTGGGTAAAGGAAAACATAAAGAGGGTGAGCTCAAATGCTCAGTAACGGTAAACATGGAGAACATAAAACTATCCAAAAACATTTTAACGTAAAAATATGAACATAAAACATGAGTAATGACATAAATCATGGAAGTACATAAGAAATTGATCAAAAAGAAACATTAATCATGATAAAATGACATGGGAATAAGACATGTAATTTTGGAAAACCATTAAGCACATGATACAATTTTCATAGTAGCCAAGGCATTGCTTCCAAGACTATCTTAGTGGAAAAGTCCATTACTGAACTGGGTTTACATGTCGTTCCATCACTATATTAATGAACTATATATTACATAACATTCCTACCATGTCTATCACATGAGATATAAATATTTACCCAATTCATTGGAGGGATATATAGGTCCCACCCATCTCATAATGAAATCATTCTTTCGTGTTCCACAAAATAAACATAAATCATTCATCAAAACCCAATTAATAAAATTGGTTTCATATACATCATCCCATCATAACAGAATCCATAAAAATTTGAGGATATAATTTCATCAAAAAAAATAAAAACATATAAATAATAGTGAAATTATACATGAAGCATATAAAAATTAAATAATGTCATCATAGATGGAAAATATTTTCGATAAAACAGTTCAAATGAATTCTTGAGAAAAATATCCTTTCTTCATTGAAATCATTTTATTTTCCCTAAATACCGTACAATTTTAAAAGAAAATAATTGTGTTGAAAAAAATCATGAAATATTGTAAAGGATACTTCATGGAAATAAGGGGTTATGAAACAATAAAAATCCATTGGTGTAGTATAATTTAAAAAACATTCTCCTCATACATTTATCGGAAATATAAAAAATTACCTTGTATGGTAAATAAAAGAAATATTCCTACCATATCAGGTGGTAATAGTCAAAAAATGATAAAAATGTCTATAAACATACAAATAATAATAGTAAACATTTTATGAAAGTAGTTTTAGAACACATGGACATGGAAGATAAATATAACCATATTAAATAGTAATGAATAAACAATCTCGGATAAGAACAAGATTGGAATAATTATCCCATACCTTTTATGATCGGTGGAATCATACATGTCATAAAATAATGGAAATTACATACATCTGAAAATATAAAAAACTTCATAATAATAATCATAAAATATTTATGGGATGAATAAACACCATACAAAATAAATAGAAGGTGATTTAGAAATATATCCCACAAAAATAAAATTGAGATGAAATAATCCCTTACCTTTCGTCCAATTTCTCTTATATGTGTCTGATAATCTTGTATAGTGGGTTTAAACATATTATTAACTTTTAACAAAAACAAAATAATATTTATGATATCATATATGATTCACTTACAACTTTATATTACCCGTTTATTTGTCAATTCCATGTTAAAACAGTGTTCTAGGTAAAATCGTTTCATTTATCATACATATTCCGATTTGTAATTATTAATATGATTACATCAAAAATGATTACATACTTATAGAATGTAAAACCTGATTTAAATTTAATATATATTCAGAATATAAATATATATAATAGGTCGATAAATGAAATAAAATACACCTTTCTTGGAGTTGGTAGGTCGTATGTATGCATAAACGTTGTTTTCGTTTCCTTATTAAATATTATGGAAGTAAGTAAATAACATATAAATAAATAATGTATCATTTATTTGTCATATATTTCATTATTACTTAATATATATGATTTTTAATCTTTATTTAATGGTTAAGATGAAGAATTTATCTCATCTCACCGTGGAGACGATAATCCGTATGTACGCACGAGCGATGATATCGTTCCCATAATTATTGAATTGAATTGGAGTGTAAGATAAAATATCTCAGAATTATTATGATATTATAATAATAATATATAGTTATTATTTCCACCATTATACCCATCCATGTATGGTGGTGGTGTAAAAATATGTTACACCACGACGTAGAAATGGTAAGTCATACATACACATGCAAGGTGATTTCAATTTTTATAGATGGATAAGAGGTGAAATAGGGTTTCTTCAAATTTATAATTATATTTCAGTATATTAGTGAAAATGAATTTATTACTTTAAAATGAATCAACTAAATAATATGAAGTAGAAGAAGAAGGAAACATGAAAGAATTGGTATAAGAGATTACCTCTTCCTCGATGTGCCTCTTTTATACTTCCTCTTAGGCACTAGAGTTGGTATTTTGAGAAGAAAGAAACCTCTATAATATAACTAGAGAGGTTGTGAATAGGAATTTTCAGCGGTGGGCCAATATTTAAGGCTTATAATGTAGTGAAGAAAAGAGGGAGGAGGTGCCCTTTAATAAGATTGGAGAGGGACACATTTTGAAAGCTCAAAAATTTTATTTTTTAATTAACACAAACCCCACATAAAAATTTTCAAAATGACTCAAATTAGAATATGAGATCAGAGAGGGTTATAATCTCATCATAAAATAAAATTTCTATGTGTTGGAAAAGTTTTTTAAACGTTATCAATTTGATTTATCCTTAATTAATATATTTATTCTTAATTGTGGAAATAATATTCTAAATTATAAAATGCTATTAGTACATAGTTATGGATTTTTAATTTTCCATATTTGGATACTTTATCACATTTTCGACCATATAAATTTCATTTCATAATTTTTAAATATATTTGTGATTTTTAATCAATTAAATAATATGTTATGTTTATAAAATATGAGTACTGTCAATTTTGACGCTATTCATTTATTTTAATTTCAATGAAATCCACACAGAAGATATGTTCGAACAGAAATAATTAATAGAATCCTAAGATATCATATATATATATAATTCATTTACAACATTAATAATTTCATATAATATTTATTTTAATATTTTAAATACTATTTATTTGATATATTTCTTAATATATTATATACTATAACATTTTTGTAAAATTATTTAATATACAAATTTGTAGTATAAAAATTAAAAAAAAATTCTATGATGAATATATATCTAATATAATTCATAATTATAATTTTAGGAGAATTTATCTTCTAAAACACCCATCTTTTAAAATCATTTGTTTATTAAATTATGACGGTGACAACTTTGAAATCATTTAAAATAAAATAAAATAAATGTCATAATCTATTTTTTAAGTCTTAAAATGGTTCAAAAGAAGCCCTTGGATGTATAGGGTATATATATACTCCACCAATAAGTTTTGGGAAAGTTTCTGGTCCATTAGTTGGGTATTATTATTTTAATAAAAACTATATTAATGATTTTTCACTAAATAAATAATTTCTACATCATTAATGTTTAAGATATAAAAGTAATTATATATTTCTTAAAAATCAAAAATAAATTACTGTGATGAAGAATTTCATTTTATCATTGAAATTATAATTTATTATTGAATTTATATTAAATATAACATTATATTAAAAATACATTAATTATTAAAGTTTGAGTGTGACATATTTCACTTTCATTAAATAAAATAAATTTAATGTTCTAATCACATCCATGTGGGTTAAAAAAGATACCATTTCTACCCAAGTATAATTTAGGAGGAAATATAATCATCCAATTATATTAATAAAAGTGTTAGGGTAATTTTATAATATTATTTTTACCCTTAATTACCTGATCTACCTTTAACTGTTGTAAATAAAAATTAACGTAATTACTAATAAAAATACCTAAAAATAAAAAAGTATCCAATTAATATAATTTATAACTTATGATTAAAAATATGGAATCCATTTTTTCCAAATTCAAAACACATAATATGCATTATTTAATTTAAAATTAATCCTGCTATTGAGAAAATGGGATTGAAAATTTAAAACAGTGCAAAAGATTGGAATTTTTTACCTAAGAATTCAATGTAAAATTAATGATAAAGACATACATAATAATAAATTGTTAAAAATATTCTTTTTATAATTTAAAACCATTAAATATTATAATTTCACTATAAAAATTATCTTGATGAAAAAAATTGGTTTTTAATTAAAATTTAGCGTATTTTTACTATTATTCAAAATATAAAAGTTTAATGAAAAATATTAAATATTTTAAAAAAGATAATTTGTATAAAATTATTGAAATGAATAATTTTTTTCTATCAAATTGAACTTATAAATATGTCCAAAACTAGATTGATAGTGGGTGTGCCATTAAGAGGCGGCAAAACTGTATTTTTTCAAAAATACTTATTTTTCCCAAAAAATTTATTTTATTCTCATACCATGTTTAAAATCATTGTAATATTAATGATAATGTTATAAAATTAATAACTTGTTAATAAAATTAATAAATTCTAGTTCATAATAATAGAATAACAATATATCGTTGTTTAGTAAAACTCAGTATTGTGTACAACACATGCTATTAAGGAAGGTCAATCTTGTGTGAAACAGAAGCCAAGAATAGTGTTTTCATATACTAAAAGATAATACGATTTTGCGTATAGTGAATGATAATCTTTGTGTAGTGTACAATAGAATACATCAAAGAAATTAAAAAGAAAATTTCTTACGAAATCTAGTGTTGTTACATTCTACCCCCCTTAATATGAATTTCTCCCTCAAAATTCATTGGGGTTATAAATCATTTACTACTTGAAAGATTCCTTCACAGAACCCACATTGTAAAAAGGAATAATTGAAATTAATTTTAAGAAGTATAGTTAGAAACATAATGGTCACCTAATATAACTCATCATTGGGTTTCCACATAAGAGAATATAAGTGAAAATATGGATTTGGAAGAGAAATATAACCATCATGATCTGATGAAGAGTGGTAGAGAACATAGCTATTAAAAAGACAAAAATCACAAAGCCATAAATTTGTGATGATATTAGGTATAATCTGATTCATCAGATATGAAGGTACTATGACAACAATTTTCGTTTTCATGATCATTTCCCTAATGTTGACGAATTTTTTCATAAGGATAAATACTTACATGATTGAAGTGTAAAATCATCATTGGTCATTCCATGAACAATTTCCACTTCATATATTATTATATAAAATTAAGTTGAATTTGTGATTATTTAAGTATTTGCAGATAATGCGATAGAATTATAGGTCATTTCATCTCTCTGTATCAAAAAAATGGTTAGTATAAGACATGAAATATACATAAGTCTGTGTATGGTTAGGTTAATCATATATGGTACCAAAAATGGACTTATACATCATCTATCATACCACTTAATAAAATAAAACTAATTTCAACAAACCAAGGACTTCATGTTGGCCAGTGGGTGGTGATAATGGCCTATTGCACTTCGGTTGTGGGTTTGTTTGCCGTAGCCTTGACCGACGCAACGGGTTGTCGCCCATCCTACGAGTTGTCTTTTTCTAAAACTATACTATTATAACATTTCATAAATAATAAAAAAGTTCTAGCCATAAAAAAATATTATATGATTTCTAACTTAATCCATTCCTATCTTTAGGCTTATCCAAAATTCTTTTGTCCAATCTCATAGTATCAAGAAAATGATTTCTAGAAAGGTTATATAACAAGCTTGTCAATACCACCATTTTCCCCCATATATCAAAAGATATATCTTGTTGGTCACATTCAAAACATTTGCAAGACTTCATCAAGTTTCCTCTTGAAATATGATAATAACATAAATTACTATAGAACCATAGAGACAACATGAATTCCATAAAAATTATCCCTTTCCATAGACCAAATATACAAAAAATTCTATATACTAAAACTATGATATCACATTGTCCATTTATCAATCATGAGCTTATTCATACTATCAAAATTTTCATTATCCCTTTATACCTTCATTATACACATATCATCTACTTTCCAAAAATATTTCAATCACTTTTCAAGGTTACCAGTTCCATAGAATTAATGAAAATCAATACATAGATATTACAATATTCCATAATACTATAAATGAGATTCCACAACACTATTTTGGAATCTCATTACATATACACTTAATCATTCCCCCAGTTATTTTTCATATTCAAAATCACTAATACTGATGACACGTGACCTCCCTTTGTCCTTTTCATTAAGAGGATGTTGATTTCGATCATCATTAACCCCTGGATTAAGGAATATTTTAGCATAATTTCCAATTTCCTTGCACTTGTAGCATTGAGGTGTTGGTGGTGTGTTCTCTATGGTCTTTTCTCTATTCACATCAATAGATACCATTTTCCTATCAATTCGACACTCACCTACTCGATGAACTTCTTTTCCACACATATAACATTTTATAGTCCCTTTAATAAAATATCCACCAATACACATTCCACAAATTGAGCATAACGAGACATTCATCTTCTTTTCACCATGGTTTTGAGGTTTTTTCTTGAACTCCATCTTTCATTTCTTATCAAAACCATGAGATGGAAATGTAACACCAACTTCCAGTTCTAACTTGACAGCACAATGCGCAATTTATTTATAGCTACTGAAGTTTCTAATAGATAATACCCTTCAAAAACTTGGTATAAAATGACCGAAGAATTGATCAACTTTACTTTCAGGTTGGATGATAATGACAGATGCATACATTAAAAGCCTTGTAAAATTCACCTCGTATATACCAAAGATTTATCATCCTATTTCATAAGCTCATGAAAAAAAGTTCTTCAACTCGTCCCATTCCATGGATTCAATTTCATATTGGGGCCTTGTATTCTTAATTAGTGTCCACCACTTGTCTGCTTCACCATTTAAATGGTAATAAACTAAAATTACTTTGTCCTGTTGTGAACATAGAAGTATGGAAAATGTAATTTCAATGGCACTGATCCATTGTTCAGCAATAAGTGGATTAGAAGACCCATTGAAAGAAGGTGGTCATTTCCTCACGAAGGACTCCATAGAATATAGTTCCCTTCTTTGATCATTTGGTATTCTAAAATGATTCATATCTTGTGTAAGTATAGTAATAGGATTTTTCCCTCCACCTCCCATAAAATTGGTTTGTTTAGGGGGAAAATCATTGCATTGTCCATTTCATTGGTCAACATAATTCCTTCAGGTTCCACCCATCGTCTAAAACCCAAAAATAATAGTGTGAGAGGAAAAAATCATGCAATTAAAACAACATAATAAAGGTGGATTACCTTCAATATATAACAAATTAGGTAAAATTCTAAGACAATTAACGTAATTCTATGACAGTTACCAATAATTATACATAACCCTAGGGACATCCATAGACAACCTTAGTAATATATCAAGGGATCTCACTAAAGCATTCACACCATAGTTTCCAAAGGATAACTAAACCTTTGCTCTGATACCAACTGTAGAGACCCATCTTTTACGTACATGGAAATTACATTCCTTTTGTGGAATAATTAATACATAACAAAAATAGACACCCAAACACAATATTATATTAGTGTCTAGGGAAAATCGGAACATAATATTCTAATATAGATAAAAGATATTCAAAATATCCCATAAAGATATTACTCCTTTTTTCATACCTAAAACATTTCATTATATCCTGGGGAAAAGAAAACATAAAAATGGTGAGCTCAAATGCTTAGTTAGGGTAAACATAGAGAACATAAAACAATCCATAAACATTTGAACAAAAAAATATGAACATAAAACATGATTAAAGACATATATCATGGTATTACATAAGGAAATGATCACAAAGGAGCATTAATCAAGATAAAATGGAACGATAATAAAACATGTAACTGTGGAAAACCATTAAGCATCTGATATGACTTCCATAGTATCCAAGTAATTTTTGCTAATACCATCTTAATGGTTAAAGTCCATTACTATACCGGGTTTACATGTCGTTCCAGCCCTATATTACTGAAACAGATTATACGTGCAGTTCAAGCCATGTCTATATCATGAGATATGAATATTTACCCAATGCATTGGAGGGTGATATAAGTCTCACCCATCTCATAATGAAGTCATTCTTTCGTGTGCCTCAAAATAAACATACATCATTCATAAAACCCCAATTAATAAAATGGGTTTGAAATACATCATCCCATCAATACATAATCTATATAAAAAAATTGATATAATTTCATCATAAAGAAATTAAAACCATTTAAATAATTGGTACATTATACATGAATCATATCCATAATAAATATATTCATCTTAGGTGGAAAATAATTTGGATAAAATACTTAAAATAATTTCTCGAGGAAAATATCATTTTATCTATGAAATCGTCTCTTTTCTAAAAATACTGTGAAATATTAAAAGAAAATTTTTTCGTTGAAAATAATAATGAAATATTGTTGAGGAAGTATCATGTAAATAAGGAATTTTGAAACCGTAAAAATCTATTCATGACATATAAGTTAAAAAAATCATTCTCCTTGTTCATTTAATGGATAACTCAAAAGTACCTCATATGGTAAAAAAATAATGACTCCTTTAATACTTTGTGGAAAAAGGAAAAAAATGGTAAAAATGACAATAAACATAATAGGAATAATAGTAATCATTTTATGAAAATAGTTTTAGAATAGATGGATATGGATGATAAATATATCCCCTGTAAATATTTACGAATAAACAATCTCATATAAGAATGAGATTGGAATAAATATCCCTTAACTTTTATGATCTGTGGAATCATAATTGTCATTAAATAAAGAAAATTACATTCATATTTAAATATCATATCCTTCATAATAAAATCATAAAACATTCATGGGTATCATAAACACCATAAAAATGTAATAGATGGTGATTAATGCTATGTCTCACAGAAATAAATGTGAGACCAAATAATCCATTAAAATAAGTCCAATATCTTTCATATGTAATTGAGACTCCTATATAGTGGGTTTAAAAATATTAGTAACTTGTAACAGAAGCATAATAATATTTATGATATCATATAATATTCACTTACAACTTTATATTACCCATTCATATGTCAATTCTATGTTAAAGATTTTTTTTGGGTAAAATCGTTTCATTTATCGTATATGTTTTTACTTGAAATTATTAATATGATTATTTAGACCATGATAATTAATTCAATGATGTAAAACATTATTTATATATATTATATATTTAAAATATAAATATATATAATAGGTCGATAAATGGAATGAAATATACCTTTCATGGAGAAGGTAGGTCAAACGTACACATGAATGTTGTTTTCATTTCCTTATTAAATTGAATGGATGTAAGTAAATAACATATAAATAAATATAGTATCATTATTATTTCATATATTTCATTATTATTTATCATATAAAAATTATAATAATTCTAGAATTGTTAACATGTAGAATGAATCTCATTGCGTTGTGGAGACGGTAATTCGTACGTACGCATGAGTGATGTTATCATTCCCACAATTATTGAATGGAAATGGATTGGATGATATAATATCTTAGAAGAAGTATGATTTTATAATAATCATATATACATATTATTTCAACCATTATAATCATCCATGATTGGTGGTGGTGGAAAAATTTATTACACCACTGTGTGGAAACGGTAAGTCGTATGTACGCACGTCTAGTGATTTCATTTTTCATAGGATGGGTAGAAGGTGAAAAAGTGTTATTTAATATTTATAATAATATATATGTATATTATTGATATTGATGTTATTACTTAATTTTGAAACAACTAATTAAGATGAAGTATAAGAAGAACGAAACATTAATGAATCGGTAGAAGAGATTACCACTTCCTCGACATGCCTCTTTTAAACATTCTCTTAGGGAACAAGAGTTGGTCTTTTGAGAATATCATAACCTCTATAATATAAATATATTGGTTTAGAAAAGGAATTTTTATGGTTTTTATGAGATTGGAGGCTAAAAATGTAGTGAATTGAAGAGGGAGGTGGTTTCCTTTTATAAGAGAGGAGAGGGGAACTTTTGGAAACCTTAAAAATATTAACATATAATAAACTCAAACCCCACATAAAGATCTCCAAAATGTCTCAAATTCTAATTTGATATGATATATGGTTGTAATCTCATCATACGATAAAATTTTATCATGTTGGGAATTTATTTTAAACATTATCAACTTGATTTATCCTTATTTAATCTAATTAATATTACTTGTTGTAATAATATTCTAAATTTTAAATTGTTATGTGTACTTATGTTTTTAATTGTCCATAAATGGATAATTTATGACATGTTAGACCATATAAATTTAATTGTATACTTTTTAAATATATTTGTTATTTTTAAACAATTTAATAATATGTTATTTTTATAAAATATACATAGTGTTAATTTTGACACTATTCATTTATTTGAATTTAAAAAAAATCCACACAGAATATATGATCGATCCAAAATATTTAATAGATATATATCATGACATATTTACTTATAAAATTCTTGTATATCATTAATTAGATTATATAATATTTATTTTAATATTTTTAAAACCATTTATTTGATATTTTTTTCTAAATAAAATAATTACTACAACATTTTTGTATAATTATTTAATATATTTATTTTTTGCATAAATATAAAAACTAAAATATTATGATAAAGATATATCTAATAAATTTTATAAGAATAATTTAAGTCTAATTTATCATAAAAAAACCCATCCTTTAAAATTACATTTTTATAAAATTATGAAGGTGACAACTTTTACATCATTTAAAATAAAATTATATAAATGTCATAGTCTATTTTATATGGATCCAAATGGCCCAAAATTATAACCATGGATCTTTATGGTATATAAATACTCTATCAAGAAGGTTTTTGTCATGTTTGTGGTCCTTTTGATGGGTATTATTATTTTAATAAAATTTATATTGTTGGTTTCTCACTTAATAAATAATTTCTACATCATTAATGAATAAGCTATTAAGGTAATTATATATTTCATAAAAATCACAATTAAATAACCATGATGAAGAAAATAATTTTATATTTCAAATTAGTATTCATAATTGAATTTATATTCAATATAACCCTTTATCGAAAATACATCAATTATTAAAGTTTGAGTGAGACATATTTAAATTTCATTAAATAAAATAAATTAATTGTTCTAATCACATCCAAGTGGGTTCCAAAAGATACCATTTATACCCAAGTAGATTTTAGGACGAAATATAATAATACCATTATATTAATAAAAGTTTTAATGTAATTGTATAAAATAATTTTTACCCTTATTTACCTGATTTACCTTTAACTATTGTAAATAATATTTTCCATAGTTACAATTCATAATGCATAAAAATAAAAAGTAGCCTATTAACATAATTTGGACCTAATGATTCCATATATGGAATTGATTTTTTAGAAATTAATACCATAGAAGATGCAGTATTTAATTTAAAAGTAATCACGTTGTTGAGAAAATGTGTTTTAAAAGTTATAACATTGCAAAAGATTGAAATGTTTTTCTAATGAATTCAATTTAAATTTCATGATAATGAAATACATAATATTAAATGGTAAAAATATTCTATTTATACTTTAAAACCACTCAATATTATGTTTTAACCATATAAATTATCATTATGATAATAGTTATTTTGTATTAAAATTTACCGTATTTTTACTATTCAACAAAATATTAAAGGTAATATTAAAATATTAAAACATTATATAAAGTTAATTTTTATATCCTTATTTCATTGAAAATTATTATTATTTCAGATTTAAATTATAAAGGTATCAAAAACCTGATTTACAATGGGTGTGTCATCAAAAGGTTGCAAAACTACATTTTTTTAAAAATACTTATATTACAAGAATTTTTTTTTCTCATAAAATATTCAAGAATATGTGTATGATGAATGATATTGTAATAAAATTAAACATGTGGTTAATACTATTCATAACGGCTAGGTTATAAAAACATTATTACAATATATCATTATTTAGTAAAACTCGGAATTATGTACGACACACGCAATTGAGAAAGGTCGCTCTTGCGTGAAACACAATCCAAGAATAGTGTTTGTGTATACTAAAAGCTAATATGATGTTGCGTATAGTGAAATCTAATCTTGGTGTATCTTACAACACATGACATCAATGAAATTAAAACGATTATTCCTTATAAAATATCAGGGTGTTACAATAAAAAAAACTCAAAAAAATAAAACTAAAAATCCAGACATGAATATATAACAGCTAAAAGTGTCTCAGAAAAAAGGATGTAGATGGTAAATTTAGCTAGAAAACAGCCAAAATAGGTGCATGATAGGAAAATATTTTACAAGTAACCAAAATAAAAAGAAATAAAAAAAGTCTCCCAGTACTATCACAATCCTTATCTTGGTCCCAGTCTCTCCTACTCCAATCTAATGATAAACAATAATTGTTATAGTTCTTCTCTAGCTAACATTTTAATCCATATATTCTGTTTGGGTCCCCACGGAGGACCAAAATTGGTGTGAGATATACTTCCCAGTAGGTTTCCACCCAATGATCACGATAGTTCTATGCAACACAATGCAATAAGCTAAACAAGTGTAAGTAAGAAATAACATATGTTTTAATTCCCATGGCATATTACTAGAACAACAAGTAGTACCAAAAAACCTCTTAAGACTCCATGTAACAAATGTTAACTCATAATAAGGCAAGTATAATAAAATTAAACTAGTATCACAACATCACCACACATCCTTCCATACCCTGTCCACAAAGTCGTTCGATATAAATAAAAAAATATTCAAATCCAATGGAATTTCCATATAATGACGTTTCAACCATGAAGGTAAAGGTACAAGGTGTTTAAGACCAAGGAATGCTTATTGAGTCCTAGATGCAACTCGATGGAAACTCGGTATAGTCACTATTCGGAATCCATGGAGCATGTGTACCAACAAATCCCATGAAAGATCAGGCAAGCCTGATACAGAGGGTATCAAGACCCAAGGAATCCCACAGAATCAATACCCTAGTATAATACTCTATCCATGTCATCCACTACTAGATTTTAGATCCATAGAGAGTCATCTGTTTCATCTATAGTAGCATACATTTACCTCTTACCATTTAAAAATTCAATTCCATTCAATGAGTATACCATATCATATAAACCACTTCAATTTATTCAAGTCACATCGGTATTCCCACCCATTTATAAAAAATATCCATCTAACACATCACATGGGTATACCCACCCATTAATCCCAATTTCTAACATAACCATTAAGAAATCTAAAAAAAATGAGTATACCCTCACATTTAACAAAATTTAGTTAATCATTAAATCATGTTTTGAATGGAATAATATGATAACACAATACAAGGAGTTATAACATATCATAATGATGAAATTAAATCCAATTTAATTTTAATTTTACTTCCTTAAACTAGGAAAACCCAAAAAAGGCATGTTGCACACTATAGGTGGCCTTCGGTATGGGAAAAACTACCCATGGAATTCAAAGAACCTAAGGTAATCTGTAATAGGTCATACGTCACCTTTTTCAGATTAGTAATTCAAACCCGATCCTATATAAAAATGTATGGAAGGAGAAAAAAAGATGATATCTCTATAAAGAATAAAAAACTAAAAGGAATGTATAGGTCACCTGCCTTATCTCTGTAGTGGTGTTCTCATCCAATATCTTGTTTTTATTTAGTTCTATTTATGAGAAATACGATAAACATATTAAAAATTAGATATTAAGTATTATTATCCTAAACCCAGAAAACACAACTATATTTCAAACCTGAAAAATATATAAAATCCTACCTTTAGGTAACAAAGGAGAATCTTACATGGGAAATAGAAGAGAGGTGAGATTGTATTTCAAAAAATAGAGGCTCCTACCTCTATTTTTTAATAAACCTATTTAAGAAAATACATAGTGTGTAATTTTCATTCACATTGTGTAATGCTCACTTTCCCCTTATAGGGGAAAAATAAATACTTTCCATGAATGGTAATTGTTATGCCATTAAATTTCATGTAATCAAATTAAATGATGTGTAATTAAATTTCACATTATGTAGTGAGACTAAATCAATTTCACAACCTTCCAGCCTCTTGTTTCCCAAGAATAAGTCAACTAGCCCATGGACTAGATTTGGGACTATGTCAAAAAGGAAAATTAACAAGTGTTTTGGAAGAATGAAAATATTAGTACCTCAAGAAAAACCCAATATATTACAATTTTTTGACCAGTATAAACCATAATATATTAAAACAAAATTTTGTTCATCCAAAACATTAACTTAAAAATCTCAGTCTTTATTTGAGAAACCAACGTAGGGTACTCCCATTCATATGGAATCAACTTCCATGTCCCATAATCCACAACATGATATCCCATCACCAACCCTGCCAAAATTTTAATTCTAGATGCATCAAAAAACCTCATATACTTCTTACCCATATAAGGTTTAATCAAAATATGTATAGTATTAAATTTCATCTTTCTCGAAAGAATGAAATTATCACATTCTCGAAACCATTGAAACATGAAACTCTTCTTGGATATGACTAAAATTTGTGCTCCTATGTGAGAAAAGTAACTTCTTAAACTTAATTAATATCACACTAAACCCAAAAATCATCTAATACAAAAAACATTATTTTGATATTTCTAATAAACAATTGCTTAAAAATTATTTGGATTCATTGACACACCTTAATCTAAGATGATGTAACTCAATAAATGTACCTTATAAATCTAGAATTGAATATTATATAGCTTCGTGTATAGTCTATTCTCCCTCAATGAACTCAAGACAGTGTTATAGTGTTTGTAATAATATTCAAAATAATTATATTAAACTACAATTATAACCACAAAAACTACTAAAAATGATCCAGTTTTCTCTGGAAAACTAGATTTATTAAATCCATTTCTATTGGATGAGTGTTTTTTAACCATAAAGGCATCCCGATAAAATCATACAAGCATAATTACTCCTGAAATAAGTCTATTGTATATCAGAAGGTGTCACCCTCATCAGGTGATAGCCCAAACTCAAATAAATTTTGGAGGCATCAGAGGAAACTGTAAGATTGTCAAAAATATCATCAATATGAATAAGTGGATATCAGTTATTAACATTCATTAGATTCACCTTAAGGCAGTCAACCCCCCAATTGAAATGTCCCATCAACCATCTTGAGAAACAAAACAAGATATTTTTAAGGTGATGTACTTTGGGGAATAATCCATCTTCCTCCATTTACTCAAACTATGATCTATGTTCTTGATTTTTTTCTAGTTTCATCTTATATAGTATAATGGATACCAAATTAGCTCCATGTACTAACACAATCATGAACATTACATCTCTTTTGGGGGAAAACCCCAAGAGGTACTTATAGAACACATCATATTACTAATCCACCATTGGTGTAATTACATCCTTCTCTACACACCCATCATGAAGAAAAATAAAATCCAATTTGGTTGTGATCCTACCTAACTACGTATGTACTGCTTTGGTATGACCATAATTAATATACCATTATCAATGGTGGAATTATTTTTCACAATCAAGTGATTAAATAATTACACATCAGTGACAATATTCATTGTTGGATTTATACAACAACAGTCAATCCATCCACAATATTAGATCAAAATATGGAATCTCAAGAATAGACAAGTCAAAAATAAAATAGTTCCCCCAACCCTGAGAGCACAATTCTTAAATTGGTAGATATTTTTTGTCCATCCTCCCAAATGTGTTTCAATCAACATAACCTCACACATATATTCCATCTCTATACCTAAGACAATCAAAAGAATAAAATGATATAAATGGATTTGAGGCATGTGTACAAAATGAATAACGACAAATCATGAAAGATATTATAATTGTACCTAAAACTTTGGATGACCAAGCCTAACCCTATCTAGGTGTTGTCTAATATATATGAAGTGTGCTTAGCCTTCTTCCCCAGCCTCTGGTATGATCTCCTAATGATGCACTACCCCACAATTAATGATTATTTTATTTTGAAGCACCAAAAATTCCACCCATATTCGTAAAACCATTATAACTCCAACTTCCTTCCTAGTATTGGGTAGAAGAACCCTTTCATTCATTCTTCTTCTGTCCTAATTCTCCATCACATCCAAGAAGATGAGGATTCCTATGAAAACATTGTACATACCCCATCCTATTGTTCAATTTTTACTTGACTGATGGTCAATGACACTGATCACTCATGTTTAATTTCCATATGCACTAATAGTGTAACATGGGATCACCACCCAGAATAAACAAAACTCTTCCTTGGTTACACTATCTACCACCACACTGGTGAGAAATATAAAAACTGAACATCCCATATCATAATTCATAACACTATAATACCCATTGGAAAAGTGTACACCACAAAAAACTTTCTTTAGGTCCCCTTTTTAAATGACAGTGTGATCCAAAACCAAATGAAACCTATCCAAATGGAAGATCTTTCACAAGGACATGATATCATATCTATGTTTTACCTAAAAATAGATCATCATATCTACCTCCTACCTTTCCCACACTCGATAAAAGAATTGAGAATCGATGAGGGATCTAGAATAATCTATCATGAACGTAGTCTGCTATTTCTACCTCATAAAATATAGATATTTTTTATATATTATATTTTATAGATGGAAATGTTCAAAAAACATTCTTTTAAATCATTCCACATTATACCATCATCCTGCCCAGTCTGAACCATGATATCCCACAAATGATCAATCAGTCTACAAAAAATATAGGATTCAAACCTGAATCATTTATTAGGAGAATTATATTAGTGATATAGAATAATCTATATTAACTCTATCTAGAACTCACTTTCCTCAAGTCATGCCTCTATAGAATATGTCATAGGGTGCTGCAACTAAAACTCTTTTAACATATGAAACATACATGTCACAACATACCTTGGGTATCATTCCATAATCTGAATAATTTTTTTTTATCACAGATCTAATCCTCGCATCAATTACTAGAACTAATGGTGTTTATTTTCCCATCTCTATATGAGCATTCTTAATTTTATCCTCTTGTCTCCCAACTGGAAATCATCAACGTGGTATCATCTCTCTACAATGAAAAACAAAGGTATGAAAACACATAACAGAAATTTTCCCCAGTTTATATAAAATAGGGTTCACAATTAGCCATAGGAAACCCATTCCACAAACACCATTTTAGAGAACATGATTTTATCTCAATCATGACCCTCAAAAATACCTATCATCGGTTATGGATAAAATAGAGAAACCAAGATCAGACATTTCAAATTATCATTATACACCATACTAAACCATTTCATTTGGAATAATTTAATTCGTTGAAGAGCTAAAACTTTCTTATTATGAACTATTTTTAAACAATTAAAAAATCATTTCATTATATGGTTCTAACATCTTTACTAGGATCATTGTTGAAAAAATATATAATAAAAATTCATTTTCAATTCACATGACCGACCGAAACATATTTTCATGAGTGGTCCTAACATGATGCATTCCAATGATATCATTAACTTACTTAAATAATTCATGTATACATGACCTTATACCATTCTAGACCATAAAAACCATAAAATATTTACTTCACACATCAAGTGTATCACCCATGTTGAAATAACTTTCAATTGTAATAATGATCATAATGAAAAACAATCCCACAATGGGCACTCATATTTCTCCCATAAATGGGTAATATACACCCATGCATGAGCTCATATACAAGTCTAGAAACATCATAATATATTGAATGGAGTTAAAAAATATTTTTAATAATAGAAGATAAATACCACTTTGATACCACAATGTAACTCCTCGGCCCAAGTGATACTAAGTTGGTTCACCTTTCTGGTGTTCTACATGATCACAGATGATCCTCCACATATGCTAGAGGCTAATGAAGAGGATTGTGGGTCTAATGTGACACATGGAGACACTATACACTATTTGTCAATTAAATAAAAATTTGATAAAATAATAAATAATGAAAATAGTATAAACAATACCCTTGCATTACAAATCTATTTACCAAAACTAGGATCTTGTCCACAACCAAAACGAAAATATTCCATGTTAAGTATTAATCTTCCAAGGGATAAGATAACTAAAAATAAATATAAAACATATAATGACCAAAATGGGTCCCAATCACTGTATCCGGTATCCTCCTCCATGTACATCACTGATCCCCCAAATCAACCACCTTGTATAGGGCCTTTTACCTTGTCCTTTTCTACAACCATAATTTATACTCGAATACCTCATAATTTCCTAGTAAAGGTTTGATTAATACTCAAGTTTTCCATCAAAAATGGTGTCTAAAAAATATCTACTCTAAAAAATAGTTTATGCAGAAGTGTGGTAAACAAACAAATAAACAAAGGATGAATCATGTTCTATTAATTGTCAATATTTACATTATTTACTTTCATCATTACTTCCACGTGTTTCCCATATTCATAAAACATGAATAGGCATATTTTTATAAACATAAAACTTATTTATTCTAATCTATGCATAATTAGATTGATGTTCCCCACATCACTCTAAAATTTCAATTGAAAAAAAAATATAGTAACACACCTCAATTCCTTATTCTATTTAATCATATCATGTGCATTAATTATAGGAAAATGCAATAATTTCAAAACTCTAAGCCATGAAATATTGGGTTGGGGACTATATCTTCAATCTATCCTGACCCCTGGGAATATATCCTAGGTCCAAAACATTATACATACCACTTAATCAAATGAACATGTTTCGTTTAACATTAAACACATTTACCCTTTACGTAACATAACTTATTTAACACATTCATGTTTTTTTTCTAATTCCCCCTTATTCCATGTTAATAGTATAAAAATAATTATCATTTCTTTAATTACATAAAATTATAATTATCATTATTTATCACTAATCAACCATTCAATTAATTATTTTAAAACCTAATTCCATGTCTGAGTGTGTGGCACACCCCATGGGTGGCCAATAACCAAGTCCATTCAACCTCAACAGACCCCATGGGGATAATAAGGGGTTTAATTCATCTTTTATAAAACCTTATTATAATTTAAAACCTTGTAACCCAAATGGATAGAAATTGTTTACCACAACAAAACAATATTCACATCAATTAGGGTAGTAAGAGAACATGATATTTATAGACCACCTACCTCGTATTCGTTGATGAATTATCACATAACTATGTCTTTTGATTTTAATTAAATCATCCATTAAATAACCAATATAAAATCTACTCATAAAAGATGTATTTTGGTATTTTTAAGGTGAATAATTATTATAAAAATCCCCTTATTTAAAATAGAGGAAATAAATGTGTAATACTTATCCTAAGCTTCGTTCTACATGCTATAATGCTCCAAATAAAATAGAATGATAGGAGAATCATCCCATTGTATCTTGGTGGAAAAAATATAATCAACTAATATTATATAAGGTCAATTTCTAATAAAATATAGTTATGATCCTTAATTACCCTGGAGAAAATTTATGAAATCCCGAAAATTAATGTGGTGCATGATTTGGCAACACTTTTGGAAAAACTGCACTCAAACTATGTGCCATATTTTTATAAGATATGGTCTACGTCGAATGGTCTCTAGGGATCATACATATTTTGATAAAACATGTGTTATCAATGTATAATGGATATATTCGATCCCACGTGGTATACACTCCCTCGATGAGTGTTTCTCAACCGTGAACCTAGCTTCTCAAGGCCCACACAGTTTTGGATCACTATAATTAGAAATCCTATTCCACCCGTGTAACATTATTTAAATGGAACATCCTTCATCATTTTGGACCCAATACTTTTAAACACTGTCAATATTCATCATACACCTGATAACAATTCAATTTACCAGAATGAAATTGTATAATAACATAAATGTAAACAACTGAGTACCACATTAGAATTTTGTGATATATAAATATTAGTTTTTAGGGTTCCTATAATTATGAGGGAGGATAAATTTGACAAATGTCATACCTAATGTAGAGATAGTTTATTTTTTATCACATATTCATATTTTTCAAAAAAACTAATTATTATTTCCTCTTCCATATTATAAGGACTCATCCTTATACATTACATAATATAGTGTTTTATGTGAATAACTCATTCTATTACATTTTAGGATCATTTATTGTTCTTTGTTTTAGATAATTAGGTTAGAACACATATATTTTAAAACCATATATGTTAAATTTTTACACTTTTACTTAATATCCACTTTTCCCACAAAATAAAAATTTACAAAGAATCATGTAATATTTTCATAAAAAATCTTCCCAATTTTCATATTGGCCCTTCTTCCCTAATCATACTTATACCCTATTTAACTAATTTCCAAAATGGGATGTGCAAAAAAATTGTAGTGTGGAATATAGAATAAATAATTAGTCAGTCCAATTAAAAGAACAAAACCCCATGAGTATACTTTTCTTAAAAACAAACGTTATCAAATAAAAAGAGAATGGTTTTTTATTTAAAGATAAAGGTTTGTCATATATTATGAAATAAAATTCTTGATATGAAAAATAATTAGCAATAATAGAAAATTCATGTATGTTTCTTGGGGAATTATCATCATAGATCCCTTAAATATCCCCTAAAAACTATTACATTTTGGAATAACCATATAACCGACTACATATATAATTATATGGAGAACATAATCATTACCCAATGTATCAAAGAGATATATGGGGTCCCACACATGGTATAAGTTATATCAGGATCACCAATTTTTACTTTTCTTTAATGGGAATCAATCATTCATATATTTTATATTGGGCTCACCCATTAGTTATAATGGGGCTCAACCTATCATATAAGCTATATAGGGCACACCTTTGAGGTATAATAAAGCTCAAACCACCTTATAAAATGAATTGGTCTCACCCATAAAATAAAATGGGGGTAAAACCATTGTAAATAATTTCCAAGGATTATATCATGAATAAAGCCCATGAAAAAACTTCTAAACCTGTTTTGAAAACACATCCAAATATCAAAATACAGTTTTGTTGAAAAAATCACTTTTCAAATAAAAAAATGATGAGATAATAAATAATCCAATTATTTTAAAATTAACTATGTAAAAATGTGTATGATAAAGAAAATCATTTTTGATTCAAAATGGTGGAAAAACATTCTCATGCCGTAAAATATAAAAAAATTACTTCGGTTTTTTTTTGGAAAATCCCCAATGTAACTCATTAAGAATATGATAAAATAAAATTCCCTTAAAATTTTTAAAAAAAAATACAAACATGGGTATAAATTAAATTAAAAATTATTATAAAAAAATTTTAAAACCTTGTTATAATATTTATTATAAATTATTTATATGGAATAAAAATATTTTTTAAGGGAAAAATAGAGGAATATTTTTTAAACAATGTCCCTTTCCACTTTTGGATAAAATGATATGTAATGCACATGATATAATAACAATAAACAAAAATATTTTGAATCATGAGAATAGATAAATAATTTATTTAAATGTTAAAAGGGTTTATATATAAACCATATAAATTATTATAGGTTCATAAAATCAAAACTTTCCCCAGTGAATGAAAATTGAGATGTAGTTCCTTACATTGAGTCTGACTCATCACATACATAATTGATATTCCTAAATAACAAATTGTGTTTTTTATTAAATTTTTATAAAATTATTCATTTTATTATTCCTTTTATCTATTATTTTACCATGTTGTAATAATTAATTAATCATTTATGTTCAGATCTAACATTTTCGAAATATTTGGTATATAAGTCCTAAATGACTTAGGTATGTTGAAAATAGTAAATGTGGTTTATAATGAAACATATAAATAATAATAATAAATAATGTTTTATAATTTGTATACATCAATTATACATTTCAAACTGATCATGAGGGATGATTATGAAAAATAGACTAAGTTACAATCATGGAGACAATTCTTCATACATACACATATATAATGATTCAATTTTTCAACTATCATTAAGAGAATAAGTTAAATATTAGTTTATAATTTAATAATGATAATAATAACATATATGTCGTGTTATTTATTTAAATATACTTATAGATAACATCAATATCATGTGGTGATGAAAAAATAATCATATTTCTTCATGGATGTGGTAGTACATACAAACACATGAATGACGTTGTAATTATTTAGTGCATAAACTGTAAGAAGATAAATGATATAACATAATTTTATAATGATAAATTTTGAATTAATATAATATATATTCACTAATTTTATCATTATAACTATCCATGATAGTCAATGATGGAAAATTATAACACTGGTTCTCGATGAAGTAGTCTGTTGTAAACATGAATGATGGTTTCATTTCTTATGTGATCGAACTGGAGATAGATATTGGTTTTAATATTAACATAAAAATTCAAATTCATATGTAATATACTAGTTTTATTATTTTATTACAGTTAATGTGTATTTTGAGGAGGTTCAGGAAGAAACTTAACTAAAACAAGGGGATAAAAACTAGACCTCCTCTTTGGAAAACATCCACTGATTAACACATTAAGCATGATGGGGTTCACATTATACCGAAAATTAGGAAAATAAAGTCAATTTATTTATTCTTTTTCGGTATTTGGGTTATTATTGGATGAAAAATATGTGGGATTTAGTTGAAGTATTGAGAAGATGTTGTGCCCTTTTAAAGTAGAGGGGATAAGAATTCATGGAATTTCTCAAAATAGTAAAATAATTTAAATTTATTTTAGATTTCAATTAGAAAAAACTAATTATTTTAGAATTATTAATAAGGGTTTAGTTACCCTCATAAATTATTTTTGGACCATTTTAGGTCATTTTTTCCCTTATCTTTTATTTTTAACACCTTATTAAACCCTTTTAAACATAATTTGACTATATGTTAGTTTGAACATTGTGGGTCAATAAATTTACAATTAAAGGATAAATGATCCACAAATGGAAAATATATTATATTATAAAAATATTAAAATATATTGTAAAAATATAGTACTTTTATGAAGTTTATATATGTTAATAAAATATTATTTATTTTAAAATATTATTAATGTCAGTTTAGAAAACTATTCATTACTTTTTCATTAATGACATCATTGAAACATGTAAAACAGAAAAAAAATTATTTTAATAAATTTATAAGAAGTAATTTTAACGTAAAAAATTCTTTCATTACATTAATTATCTCAAATTAAATTTTATTTAATATTTATAATACCATTTGTTTCATTTTCAAACTAAATTGATAATTACTATGTTGTCAGTGTATAAACATTTTAGTTGATTATTTATTCCCAAAAATAAAAATAAATTACCATGATGAAAGAAAATATGTTTTATTTTAAATTACTTTTTATAGTCAATCAAATCATCTAGTTACCACTATATTGAAAATATTACACTTATTAAGAATAATAGTGTGTCATGATTGACTTTTCATGAAATAAAATACAATATGTGTCATAATATCATCCAAATTGAAATAAAATGACATATAACATAAATTTTCAGGATTAAGGGGGAAAAGAATTCATCCAATAAAATTTAGGCATGTTTTATCATCATTTAATAAATAAAAACATTTTAGTTTTTGAATATAAAATACCTGATTTTCCATTAACATAGTAAAACATTACAATATATACATTGTATAATGACACAAAATTTATTCTTTAAAAAATATTAACAAATTATTCCAAATATTTAATCCATTATTCAATATTAAACTCAAAAATATTGTTGGATTTAATTTAAAATAAATATCACAAAATGCTATGAAAAATAGTTATCTTGAAAAATGTGTTTTTGAGAGTAAAAATGAAATTATACTAAATTATCACATTAATATGATTATTATTTAATAAAATTGATTATATATAATTAAATAATTATTTACTAGATTTGATAAAGAGTTAAAATTATAAAAGTAAATTTTAGGATTAAAAAATGGCAGTTTTATAAAAATTTATATTTCACTATTCACTGAATAATTATTCTCTTGAGATAATTATAAGAACATCTAAAGGTATTTTATTAGGAGAATTTTAAAAATAAATTAAATTTTTATCAGATAAATATTTTAAATTAATTTATTTTATTTTTCATACTAAATAAAAGAGAATTCATTTTTCAATGAAAACTTTTTTTTATGGAATAAAAGGACATTACCAAAAAAGGATAATTATTTTATCAGATTTTTTCAATAAATTTATATTGAGTAAGAACTATATATTACATTAATTATTGATTAAATTCTATTCATACAATCATATTTAATTCCTAGGTTATAATGGTTAAATTAAAATAAAAATATTTATAAATTCATTTAAGCAATGTGTTGTTTATCTTGTATGGTATCGATTTTTGTATTTCCATTTAAAATGTACGGAAGTTACACATTCACACTTTACCATTTTAGAAAATTATTTCCAAAAAATTTTAGATTATTTTTTGTAACCAGGGTTTGAATTTTCAAAATACCTATTTTGAAATCTCATGTTGTACAAAGAATTAACAAAACATTCATTTGATAAGAAATAAAGGGGGCATGATGGTCACCTTATATAATATATAATTTTTTTTATAATAAATAGATCAGTTGTATGAAGTGAAAAAAGGTCCATGAAAGATAAAATATAACACCCACGTACAGATTAATAGTGATAGATAATATTTTCAAGAGAAATTTATCAATTAGAATACCATAAATCAGTGATGGTTTAAAAGATCAACGATTTCATTGTTCAAAAGGTAAAAATATATCGTTTTTATTTCTAAATAATTTTCATAGAGATGAGGAATCACTTTATTTAATAATATATAAACAGTGGTAAATATTCTTTCTTCACTAGTATAATTTAAACATTTAATAAATTTTAAATATAATCTCTTTTTTTAATAAAAAAACTAGTATTGAATTTGAATTTTTTATTTTTTAAGTAATAAAATCAACATATAATGAATAAAAGAATTCAACAAAAATATTACAAGATATTTATAATATATTTATATACTAACCATAACCAAAATGGGTATTATATGATAATATATTTCCTCAAAATAATAAACCATTATATGAAAAAACTACATTAATCTAAAATTTTGAAAAGTATTATCCAAAGTTTAACATATATCATTTAATGAGTGACTATACTTCAAATTACATAAAATGTTATAGAATAATAATGAAACCCCAATATAATAAGTTTGTTATCACATATTCTATCATGATTTATTTTAAAATTTATCTTTAAATATCATCAATTTCTCATGAAGACCCATTCCAAAATGTGCATTCACTAGACATATATTCTCTATGTTATTCTACCTATTTCCATAATTAACTTGAATAAACATAACTAAAAAATACAATAATATGTTATTAAAAATATCATTCAACCTTTTTTGTGAGATTATATCCCATAATATCATATAATTTTTCCAAAATAGTGATCTTGTTATGAAATAACAGTAATAACTTAACCACTAAATATATTTCCAATACCACGGTTATCTATATGATAACATTAATATTCATAAATTCAAATAACCCATAATTAATTAAATATAAAATATAATATAAACTCTAAAGATATCTAGTAAGAATATTTCTAAAATATTAATGAAATTATTACTCAAATAAAACATCACATTAAGAATAGGGTTTAGATATACCTATATCCACTATAAAAACTCCATTAATGTCTCCAAAAAATTTATAACATTTTTAAAATGCCATTTTTCAAAGATATAAATTCCATATAACAAATGCCTCAAAATTTTGAAAACAGATCCTAATATACGATAACACATAGGTGTTTCATGATTCTTCAAATATTTAATGTTTACCAGTAGAACATATTTCTAAAAACACTATACATAAAAAAATCATTCTCTCAACTTGCATAATAAACTAAAAACCACGATTCAGCATCTGAGTCCATAATAATAATTTCACAAAATAAAATTTAAATATTATATCCTATTGATTCATTAAGTCCTATCTAAAAAAATTTCTTACTTAGAATATTTGGAAATAATTCCTACCAAATATGTAGACAACAATATTTCTTTGATATCCCATTTATCACTTAAAAAAATGCGCATCTTCAATGATATAAATTTTCAAGTCCATTGTGCATTGTTCCTTTTTGATAAATTTTGTTGAGTTGTTATTTTGTTAAAAAATTATAAATCTCCCATGACCCATAAAAATATTGGAAAAAAGAAATTATGTTTGATAAGTGAAGCAATTTATTATAGTTGTTTTGAATACTTAGGATGGGGTCCAAATTACATGAACAATATTTTTCTAGAATAGTGATAAAAAATAATTTTAAAGTGATATGAATGTTGTTATATTTATCTATAATTCTATATTGTTAAATAATCCATAATATATAAAAATGGAAATTATAAAAACATGAAATAATTTTTTTATGTGCAATATGAAAATTTCATTTAAAATAAATTACCCTAAAAAATCAATAATACAACAAACTTCATATATTTTAAAACTATTTGGATTACCCTTCAATTTCCAATATCCCATGATATGATTAATCCCCTCAAGAACCATCACTAAAAACCACAAAAGGGTTTCTTTGACTTTGAACATATAATGACTCATAAACTTATACACCTATGATGATGACAATAACAATTAAGAAATACTCTCCTAAAACATCATAATCTCAATGGTTTTCTAAAAAATTCCTCAGATGAAAACTATATTGACCTCACAATGAAAATTACATAATATTTAGTTTTCTGTCAGAAAATAGTTATCTTACATTTGAGGATTATTTCAGGTTTTGAGTTTTATAAAATTAGGTCATAATGCACAAATTATAGAACCAACTATATCCCACGGAGACACTTTTTATAAGAATATATTTTTTCCATTAATAAAAAAATTTCAAGATAAATTTTTTTATTTTAATGAAAAAACATTTGATGTTTTAATCAGGACATCATCCTTTCCCCCACACATCATTATACCAATTTTTTTATTTTGGATGAGTAAAAAATAAATTAAGGGAAATAAAATAATAAATATGTAAGTCTAGTGAAATTAATTAAATCCTATGAAAAATATATTCAAAAAACCAAATGTTTTCATACAAAAGATAATCATTTTTTCAATTACAAATAAATAATCGTCAAACCATTTTGTGTAAACTGACATCGATGAAAACTAATTATAAATAATATAAAATTTATGTAGGTTCTTTGGGACATCATCATTATAAAATCCTTAGATATCCTTCCCAAGAACCCTCAGGAATTGAAATAACCATATGACTGTCATCCAATATAATTCTTAGGATTACCTAATCATTAACCAATGAATTAAATACCTATATTTGGGATCACCCTTGGGATATTCTATATTGGGTTCAAAAATATTTAATGAGCTATAATGGGTCTCAAAACTTCTGAAAACCCATATCAGGAGAACCATTGAGCTATAATGAGGATCAACCCATTGTATATATTGTATCCGGAGAACCCTTTAGCTATATTGATGCACAAACATATGTAAATAAATTCAAATTATTATATCACGAATAAAATCATTGAGAACTTTTTTAAACCCATATACCAAATACATTCAGATATCAAAGTACCATTTTCATTTTAATATCACTTTTAAAATTTAAAAATTGAATTTGTAATAATGAAAAAATAATCAGTGAAAATGAATCTTAAAAAAAAGAAACAAAAAATCATTAAAGCATCATGATTTTCAAAAAACCGCCCAATCCAAATAAGTTAAAAACAATACCGTACTTTATTTCTTCATAAATTTAACAAAGTAACTCATTTGGAAAATGATGAAAAATGATTCATTTGAAAACTATTTTTAATCAGAAAAACATGGGTAAAAATGTCCTTAAAAGTTTGTTGTAAATTATTAAAATTGTTATTTTTAAAATTTTATATAATATATGTATAGGTAAAAATATGTTTTTAAGGGATATTTAAAATAATATTTTTTAAATAAAGTCAATTACCATATTAAAAACAATTGAATAAGACATAATAGATATTAATAACATCAAAAAAATTAAATATCATGAGAATTTGTAAATTTATGTTCTAAAATTAAATGGGGTTGTATTTACATCCCATAAAATAATATAGGTGCACAACAAAAAAATATGCCTCAATGTAAATAAATTGAAACAATATCCCTTACCTTGAGTGTGGCTCATCACATTACTCATTTATCTTACAGAATAAAAACTGAAGTCAATTATATAATTTATTGAGAAATTTTTTAAATTTTTTAAATTCATTTTTCTTACTTTTACCATTTAATAATAAATACTAAATTATCTATTTTCACATCTGATGTTTTAGAAATATCTTGTACTTTGGTCCAAAATGGATTGTGTATGATGCCAATGGATAAAGTGGTCATTAATCCACCATCTCCAAAATAATAATCAAAAAATAATTATAATTTTATACATAAAATTAACATTTAAAACAAATTCAAAAAATAAAGTTTTAAAAATTAACCATGTTACATCATAAAGATAGTAGGTCATACATACACATGTTTAACATTTCCATTTTTCAATGATTATTATGGAGAGAAGATAAAAATTATATTACCTTTCTAGAAAGATAGTAATATAATATATATCATATTATTTATTTAATTATACTTATATATCATCCATGTGATGTGGTGAACAAAAATGAATCACATCACTTCATAGAGGTGGTAGACCACATGTATGATAGAATGATAGTAATTTTATTTGCATTTCAAGGAAATTTAAGATTGTGAATGATATATTTTAATTTTATATTGATTAATATTTTGTACATTTTATAATTAAAAATTTACTTGATCATTTTAACTATATATGAGAGACTGTGATGAAAAATAAATTAAATCTTTCCATGAGGTGCTAGACTTCTGTGCACATGAATGATGGTTTTGGTTCCCATTTGAAAACGGAGGAGATAGATATTGGGTTTAAAAAAATTAAAAAGATTTTTATTTGGAAAATCATGGTGAAAATATTTTATCATGTTTGAGGAATATTTGATAGAGGTGGAATACGAAACAAAACTAAAACATGCAAATAATAATTGTACCTATTTATTAAAAATCCCCATGTGATGAACACCATATGCCTTAAAATATAGGTCTTATGCATAAAATAATTTCCATAAAATTATTTTATATATTCTAGGTATCTATTTGGTTATTTCTTGGCAAAAAAATTGGTTTTGATGTGTGACATATTTAGAATAAGAGGTACCCTTTTATATGAATGGGGATGGGTACTATTAAAATTTCTCAAAATATAAATTCATTTTTAATTTAAAATGAATCCAAACTCATTAATATTAAATATATGATGATAATTAATACAAAAACCTCATACCATAATTTTTTAATTCTTATTTAATATTTTTACCCCTGGTTTTATCCCCTCACTAAACAATTTTAATCTAGCTAGGACAATATGTGTTTTTACATTTTTATGGTCAAAAGCGTTTTTTTAAAAGGGAAAAGGATACAAAATTAGAAAAATTTTAATATTTTAAACATTATATTTATAACTTGGTTGAATATAATTTTTTAAAATTTTTTATAATTTAAATAAATATTATTTATTTTAAAATATCATTAATGATAATTTGTATATCTCTTCAACAAATTGAATTTGAGAAAATAAAGAAAAAATTTAAAATTTAAAATAATAATTATATTCTTAAAATTTCAAATTAATTTATAAAATTAATGTTTAAAAATAATTATCTCATATAATTTTTCATTAAAAAAATTAATATCACTTATTGGATTTATAATATAAATGCGTAATTACTGCCTCAGTATTTTATTATATTATAAGGTAAATATTTTTTACATAAATATTAAAAATCTATTTCAAAAATGAATATAAATATTTTCTTTTTAAATATATTATTTATATTCAAATACATATCCAAGTTAACACAATATTAACCATCTTATACCTATTAATAATAATAGTCTGACAAGTTTTAATTTTTATTTTAATAAACACAATATATGTAATAATCTCTTAAAAATGGTCATAAAAAAGTCATATAACTGAATATTGGATGACTATAGAAGAAATAAATTCATCCAGAAAATATTTCTAATGTTGTGGGGTCGTTAAATAATTTTTATCGTTATATTTTTAACCATAATTTCCTAATTTACCCTTTCTTTCGTAATAAAATCCTTATACAGACAATTCATAATGAAGAAAACTAAAAGTGATTAATTTATAATATTTGGACCAAATGATTCAAAATATGGATACTATTTTCAAATATTAATCTTGCATAAGTGGAAACTTTTATTTTAAAACAAATTCACCAAAACACAATGAAAAAAAAGGAATCTTGAAAAAAATGTTTTAAGCCCAAAAATGAATTTATACTCAAATAAGTTATAAGGTTGATAAAAAATTATTTAAATATTATATATATATAATAATATTACTTTATAGAATTTTATATTAAATTCAATTTATAAGAATACTTTTAATATAAATAAAAAAGAAATTTTATAAAGATCTTGTATTTATCACAATTTACTAAAAATTTAATCCATTTAGAATATTATCAAATGATATACCGAATAATATTTCTAAATAATGAGTTAATAAATTAAATTAATTTGTTCTAAATAATTTATAAAATTTAAGGGAATTAATTATTAGTTATGTTTAAAAAAATCATGAAAACCCATTTTTGAAGAAAATGTATTTTTGATGAATAAAAATTCTTTACAAAAAATTAGGTGGTTATTTAATAATAAATTTACAATCAATATATATTTATTTTGATAATAATATTTATTTGATAAAATAATTATTGCAATTCATACCCACCAATTTAATAACTTTTTTATATGTATATTTTTATATTATAATATTTATTTATTCAACTATGATCAGTGTTTTATATGTTATATTATATCAGAAATCTTGTAGAATATTAATATATCCAGATGTTACAAATATATAATGTTATATATTAGTTTCTCTGTTAATTTTAAATGAATAATACTAAATTTTAAAAAATTTAATATTTTTGGTATTTTAATTGGGTTTTTTTAAAAAAATTAACTGATACTAAAAGTATGTTACTATTATTAATATTCCATGAAGATATGTTGTTACCAATGAACCATTATATATTATTATATGTTTACATTAATGAAAAAAATTTATTTTTTATCAAATTATTCCCAATATTATGGTTCCCAAAACATATTTATCCATATAGCTGATAGTTCATGAATTCATCTACCTCACTCTAGAAAAGTATCATCAGTTATAAACAAGAGGGTTTTTTAATCGATATCATTAACATTGATTAAAAAAATAAATGATTTAAATTACATGATGTGACATAAGAGTACTATGGCATGGTGATCGATATAATCAATATGGAAAACACTCTTCATTGAATGTGGATTGTTGAGGATATATAAATGAAGTAAGATTTCCCTTATATTGGAAGGATTATCACTAGTTTCCCTTGATCCATATCCAACCCTCATAAAAATTTATCTCTTCATCTCAAAAAATTATTTATGAGTAATTAAATATCAATTCACACTCCATCAAGAGTAAAATTATCCTAGATAATAATTCTAGTATCCAATATCTATTGGATTTGATAATGATTTATGATGCTTTCATTTCATACATTTGTGGTCATCATCAATCATACAACATAAAGATATAGGATTATATAATATCATTCACATTATGATATTTTGTTTGTCATTCAATTATATTTGATACTATGAAGGTAAATACATTTTTCATGTGTTTTTTCTATAACTAGTTCTTATGAGATGACACACTATATCCCATCTTTGATATTGGGGATTTGTTCTTCCATGATCAATAAAGTTTTTTTTCTAGTTTTTCAAAAACCATTTATTTTCACCCTTTTTGCAGATAAAGGTGTAGACCAACGCCTTTTTTAATTTTCAAGGCACCACAACATTCCCCATGATTTTTATTTCTAATGGGAATCAGTGTGGAGTCCCCTCACTTGGAATTCACCAAATAATGCATGTTACCAAGACATATTTGACCCAAATAAATAGGGAAATAATACATTGTACTAATTCTAATATTTTTTCAATTTTTACCATGGTCTATGAGACACAATCTACATACTCTTATCATGTCAAAATTAGTACCATATACAAATAATGGCATAGAAAAAATCCTTTTTTTCAACATATTAATTTTTTTTTGAATTTAATTATTATTATCAAAATAATTCTAAATTATTATTAATATAGAAAATAAAATTATAATTTTTATGTAATATTTAATATGAAATGATTATATAGACATGTCACGTTTTAAAAATAAATATTATTTATTTATTTGCTAAATTATTAAATAATATTAATGATTATAATTTTTTTTCATTTAAAATATTTAATATAACCTATTTATGAGATGGATTTATTTTAAAAGATATATTTATTTATTATTTTCTATGTATGACTCAATAAGATTTTCTAATCATCTACCTAGACATAATTTTTTTTTAAAGTTTGAATTTTGAGAATATTTATAAAATATTATTTTTTTATGTATTAGATAGATAATGAACTGAATTATATTTTTCATAAATTTTCACCATGTAGAGATATATTAGTTCCGAATACTGATCATCGTAGAGGATAATTAATTATTCTATAAAAATAAGGGATTCATTATCTATCTCTATGGGCTTTCTCAAGTAGATATTTTCCATCACATATAACTCATTTTCTTACATGGAATAGTCATATAGGTCTTAATATGATTCATATTGATATGTATAGATATTATTGGGGTCTTTTTTGGGGGATTAACCCCTGATATGAAATTTTTTAAGATTTAAACATTACTTTGGTTTGAAAAAAAAATATTTTATGGTGGAAAGTGGGATTCAGAAACATATTCATTATTATAATATTATCAAAAAAGAATAAAATATGAGAAGGTAAATATTTTATACAATGTGATAGATATGAATTTATTATTTATATGATTTATATTAAATTATTGAGACATTTAAATTAAACCACCTTAAATAAATAGTATGATATTCCTTAGAGAGGTAAATATTGGAATAATTCGATCATCTAATAGGGTAGGTATTGACCAAAAATGTCCATCTCTATTTTATTGGATATGAAATGAAATTAAAGGTGACTCTTATTATTATTTTTGGTTGGTTATGTTAATGTTATTATCGTCTGGATTTTCTCATTGTAGCATATTTTTTGAATTTTTTATGTACACATTATATGATACTCTAAGAGGATCAGTCCACCGAAGGAATAATGTTAAAATATTTTTATAACATAAAATTATAATGTTTTATCCCCATAATTATCCTTGATTCATAACTATAATTAAAGTAAAATATTCAAGACATAATGACATAGAAATTAGATAAATGGTTTATAATCCTTGAACAAAGTAAAATATGTCTCATGGGTCGCTAAATTGATATAATGTACCATATCACAATTTTTTAATGATTACATGAAATAAAAATAAATGATAAAAATAAATAAAACATGATATCATCCAACTAGTAAGTTTTTCGTATAAATTTAGGCATATATATTGTTAATATATAGACATCCCTTATAGGTATTATCTATAAGAAATTTATTAATTGGTATCAAATATTAAAAAGTGTACTCGTGTAGGGGAATATAGTAAATGTTGTTTTATTAAAGGGAGACAATTACTATCTATGAATACATAGTGGATAATTAATATAATTGGAAGTTTATTATAACAATTCCACCATAAAAATAAAATATATTAATGTATCATGTTTTGAATGGTTAATAATTTAATTCAATATTTAAATCATGATTTTTTTTATATATAACAATTAAATTTTTTATAGAGTTGGGAATATGGTAAATTGAAAATATTTTCTATAAATGGATATCTATATTTATAACATTTATAATAATATATTCATGGTTGACTCCAATTTTACCCACCATTTTTATTTTCTTCTTGTATATATAAATGACAAAATTAATCCAAGTCTCAATATGTTTGGGATGTTGGATTAATTTAGTTAAAATTCATTTAATATTTACATATAGTTTTTATAATTGAAGAAAAACAGGGGATATTTTTTATGAATAGTTGATTGTAATTTCTTTTTGTGTCAAAAAATTTTGATGTATGTTGACCATTCAGTACAAAATAATGTGGAAGTTTTAGATATAACATTACCTTTATATTTTTATTTATTCGATATTGTTATGAGTATTAGATGAGAAAAAATTATGAATCTGTTTAAACGATCCATAATTATGAAAATTATTTAAAAAAATTTAAATATAATTCAATGATAAGATCAGGGTGGTGGGTACAATACCCATGAATTCATTGGACATATAAGGGACTGTGGAATTATTTTACATCTCACTCATCCGAAAAAACCACAATATAATTATATTAAATGGGGATTAATTTTAACATGTTATATATAGATTGATCATTGATGGATTAATATGGGCTTTATAATTCTTACCATTATTAATCTCTAATGCGTATTATATTTTTAATAAATCTCACTCCATCAAAGGTAGTTATATTGAAAAAATATGATATATGGGCTATAAAACATCTTAATATTTAATTCTTTTATTTTTTCTATTTTAAAGATCCCATACAGTGTTTTTATTCTAATAAGAATGTCTTCCAATTAAAAATGTAATTTTTATTGGTTATACCATGTTAATGATTGGATATTATTCATATAATCCTACATAATATAATGTATTTATTACCTGAACTAGTGTTTCTTGAGAAGGAACATATAATCTCTTGAGTTATTTGGAGGAATTATAAATTTAGTAGTGGTCAATACCATTAAAAAATAACCTCTCCTGGTATAGAGGATGAGCTGTATCTATAATGGCATGGGCATGGTGAACTGACTAAAGTTATACAAGAGATCTTACGTTCTTATAGGATTCATCAGCATATCATGAGATATTTATTTCTCCATGATAATGACGATGTGGTAATGTTCATATGAGATGAACCTATCTATTTTAACTCGTGTTAGGCATTCATTTTTTTTTAAATTTCCCATATTTTTTTGATTAAATATAACAATTAATATCATATTACAACGAACAAATGTTTTAATATCATTTGGGAGTTTTTATATAAACATATTATTATAAATACATTTTAAAATTTTCTCTACGATTGATCCACACTAAACTACATTATATACTATATATACATTATAATAATCTTTATAACTAATTAATATGGATAAAAATGAAATGGGATAGGTCTGATGCCCAATAATGGTAAACATAATACACAATAATTGAATATCATATGTGATAATAATATAGAATAACTGTATAATTATGATACATTTAAAACGTCATACCCAAGAAATAATCGACCATATATCAGGGAATCTGACATTGAAAAACATAATAAATTTTGAAAAATACTGTAGAAACATGAGCCAAAAAAATTATCTATATATATACTCATGATTTTCATGAGAAAAAGAAAAAACTATGATACGTCATTAATTTATAGAACATAAATTTCTATATTGAGTATTAAATTCATGATAAACACCATCAATAACCATGATTATGAGGAACAAAAATGTACTCATGTATATATATCTCATTATATATAAACAATAAACCAATTCATTATAGGTTGATATAAGACCCCACCTTTCATCATACATATTTTGAGTTCCACTTGAAATCAATCACTTATAACATCATAAATTACACATAGATATAATTAATTTTCATTAAAAATTAAAAACACCAATCATTAATTATTATAATGGGACAAAAACAAGTAAAGAAACTTGGTTTCATTTATAACATCTAAAATAATCATTATAATAAAAAAAATCAACTATATTCCAATAAGGAAATCATATATATGCAATTTTTATGAATATTAGTCTAAGTGATTGATCAATCCTACAAAAGAGAATGTCATTACATGGTATATAAGAAGAAAAAAGGTGGATGGTTTGATTATAATAATATCCTTGGTCAATAATAATTTATGTCAAAATATTATGTTGATAACCATTTTTAAGAGCAATAGGAACTATACCTACAGAAATAACATTCACCAAAGATATTTTGAAAATAATATAAATAAATATTTTATAAATAAATATAAAAATAATTTCATTTACAAAACCATTAATGAATTTAAATGAGCCATTTTATAAAATAAAATATATCGAGGGAAGAGTTGTTCACATGGGAAACATTAAAAAGGGATAATTTTTACACAAAAAATAAATGGATACATTAACAAAACTGTGTTAATTTTATTTAATATTTTTTAAATAATAATATATAGTAAAAATATCCTCAATTAATAATTAATAAATTGATAGGTACATTCTTTAACTTATTCAATTAATTAGGACATATTAAAATGAATGTCCTTGGCAAAATAATAGTAGACATGGTCAGTTTCTCTTACATGAAACAATTCAAGTGAATTATGAGTCATGTGGAAATAAAATATAAGGAGAACGTAAAATTATATATATATATAAATAAAATCACTATAGGTGTTTTAAATTTTCCAAATTCTATAGATATATTATATTTCAAAACCAATGAAGATTAGAAAATTAGATAATAATTGAAACCCTTATAGGTTGAGTAATATTTATATCATTATTAATTTGACGTTAATTATCTCTTGAATCAAATAAAATATTTATGAAACTATATTATTAGGATATTTTAACCCCATTTATATGTGAAATTATATTTATTAGGTATTAATTACACCATTATACATTAATCATTTGAAACATTATGGAATATATCCCATGAAATTAAATTTTATACAAAGAACCCTTTATTTTTATTCCATCAAAGTAAAATTTAATGTAACATAATATAAATCCAGAAATACTATATTGATGAACTATTTTAACACCATGTTAATTAATTTAACACTTCATAGTTTCAATTTATTTCCATCTTCTACATCTATATCAGTAAATTTTTTTTATATCCCCATATCGAGTGTCAATAGTTTTGATAGTTTGAAACAATTTCATACGATCAGAGTCCGTATTCATGAATCATAAATATTTCATCATTAATAGTTCATTAATTATACAATGATGGATTAATAATAATAATTTATGATGTTTAGATTTTATTTCAGGTTCACTTTAGTGTTTATCCTATAAGTTGAAATCGATGAAGAATATTTTTCATTGATTTTTGACCTAGGAAGGTTTTATTCTTATCTGGGAAGTTAAATATGTATATATCATTTATAGGAATAAATAAATATATACATATACATATTTATAATGTATTATAATAGAAATTAATGTTTCAAAATCATCTATAATATTATTTCATAGCATTTTTCATGTGGGTGTCCAGACCGACCTAAAACTGCACAAACAATGATTACTAATGACCAAGAGGTAATTTAGTTGCAATATATTTACCCATATATAATAATGAAATTATTTATTCTCAATTACATTGATATATTATAGTTTAAAAGTATTAATAAATAGAAGTAAAGGAAATGAAAATATTACATATTTTGAATTAATCATTTTTTAGTCAGTACAATTACTCTAAATTATGGAATTAATGATAATTTATTAATCATATCATTTACATGATATTGAATACTTAATATGTGAAACTTAATGATGTTATAAAAATATTATATATCCATTTAAAAAATTCTCATGAATAACCATGTATAGTGGTGATCAAGTTAAAAATATTAATCAGTCATCTTGTGGAGGTGGTAGTCCACACATAAACATGAATGATGATTTAATTTTATATAGAAAAATGAATAATATAAAAATAGATTATAATTTTAGTAAATAATTTATGATATAAATATTATAGATATTTATTAAATTACCTTTTATTATTGTCATTGTATTGTGGTGAAGGAAAGTAATAGACAATGTTCTATATTGGTGATAATCCACACAACACATGGTATACATTATCATTTATACTAATTTTAAAGTTTGGGGTGGATAATTATTGTAAAGTAAATATAATTTTGTAATATTAAAAAATGAAAAATTATTGGTTCATTATAATATGTGGTAATTATGGTTTTTTGAGAATAAAATAATATAATGATATAGAGAAGGGTGAGAGCATTTAGATTCCTATATCAAACTACTTGCATTATTTCCGTGTATATGATGGTTAATACATTTAGGTGTATAAATTTTAGAGTAAAATATTATTATTAATTTGTATATGAATCTTTAGGATAGTGTGATGAAGAGTTATAGAATAAATTACGTTGTATTTCTTTGAGTGGAAATGAGGATTTGAGTGCTGCATTATAAGTGAAAAGTGGTGTTGTTTATTTAATAAAACTCCAAAGTTTATAGTAATAGAATTTAAATATCAAGGGATTCCACTGAAGAATTGACATATTATGTATTTTAGAAGTGATAACATTGATCATTTTTCAAAAACTCAATTAGAAACATGTTTTAAAAAAATCCATTTACCTAATGAATTATTATTATTTATATATAACATTTTCATCAGTAACCAGTTTTCATCAAAATTAACATAATATTTTGTACTAAAAGTTAATTTATCCATATTATATTAGTATAACCTAAATAAAATAATTTTTAAATACATTTAGTCTGATAATATTTCTAAATTTTATCAATATTAATTTTAATAAAAGTATAATTTATTAAAAAAATAGAGAAATTTTTTCTTGAGTTTTAAAATATCAAAATATAGATTTGTAAATTATAAAAAAATTAAAATTTTATATATTAAATTTAGGAACATGTATATTTTCATTAAAATTGATTCATAAATTTTCATTTCATTTTTATATACAAATAATGGCATAAACCATAATATTAGTAAAAATTATACAATGCAGTATTTTCCTCAAATTGAGATACATCACAAAAATCCTAAAATATAATATTTAATTAAAATTATTATGATTAATAAAAAAATTTGTTTCATTATTTATAAATAAATTAATGAATTATATAATTACATATTTAAATAAAATTCCAAAAATACCTTGGAAACCGACACATGTTAAAAAATATCATTTTAAAAATATTAACTATTCTTATTTATTAATATATATCAATTATAAATTATTTTATTGGAATCATATTATTATCATTATCAATATATTTTATTTTTATTTAATAAAAATATAGTTTTTTTCTTGAAATAAAACACCAGTTGTATTAATAATATATTTTTAAGATTAAAATTTTTTTCTTTTCTATTTTAACTAAATAATTGAATTTAATTTGAAATAAAACATTTTTTTATTAATTATAAATATATTTTATATTGTGATTTCTCCAATTCAAAAATGTTAATTTATCAGCTAGGGTTTAACATAAACGTTAAATAGTTAAATTTGACCTAAATATATCATTGTTTTCAATTATGTATAGTGTTTCATTTGGAGGATGTTATCAGACACATTATTTATTTATAAATCATATACTATGAAATATCATGTTTATTGTATTCTCCACCAATATATAAATTGTTTGCTGGTAATTTTTAATTATCACATACTGATAAAGATAGCCTAGTGTATCAATTGGATATATATATATATATATATATCATTGTAATTAACTACCAATGTTCTATCATTGATAATAATTCAAGTGATAGAATATTACTAATATACTTTTTCCTAAGTGTCATTTCTAAATATTTACATTAATTTAAAAAATTATTTAAACATCAGATATGAATAATTTATCATTTTATTTCAAATCCATCCTTCAAATTGTATATGACAATAAATTGATATGGGCTATGAAATTTGATTTCACAATATTATTAATTAATATAGATTCTATGTTGTAAAATCAAATACATTCAAAAAAATAATTATATTATTCTAAATTGATGATGAAACGATTCACATTCACAAAACATTTATCATAAGATACAACATTCATACAAGTAAATTTTATATTAATGTTGAATTCATTGGGATTAGGATTTAATGCTCTTAAAACCATCCTATATATACATATTGGGTGATTGAATAGGTTCTAATCACCAATCCAATGTGGAAGATAATTATTTACTCATTATAATAATCCATATTAGTATTAATTTTATAGTCATGCTATTTTTTCCAAGGTCGATGAACATGAATTGGTCATTTATAATTTAAATCCCTTGGGTTAGGGCATGAAACTCAATAATAGCAAAAATCCTAGAATATGAGGCATTGGAAATTTTAATCCACTATTTGAATGATCAGTTTCTTCACTGTATAATGATAGTTATGAGCCTGTTGGATAATACATTCATACACGAAACCATTTCTGGCTTCTTTAATGTATTCTGTTGGGTGACTCCTCTAATATTTTTGAAATGTGTGAAGTTTAAAATTAATTCTATTATCATCATTATCACCTGATACTTTTTCAAACTCTTTAGATATCATTTATGGTGAGTCTGGGAGTTTATTATTGTTCACTTTAATAGTAATGAGTCATTTTATTAGGTTTATAATTAACATATATTTTCAAAACTACCACTAATCCAAATTGGATTCCAATTAGAAAAATCATTGTGTTTTCTATCATGTATATAATCAACATGGTTTATCATTTCTATAACCATTTAAAAAATTGTGAGTTTAATAAAATTTATATCTTTATTTATATCATATGTTAATCATGAAAAACTAAATTATAAAATGATTATCCCTTTATAATAATATCATTGAATTTTACCTGAATCTAAAAGACTCCTGGATCAATCTAGGTGACTTTAGGTGAGGTTGTCTTATATTCATAAACCAATTTTCATAAAATAATAAATCATTTATAATGGAAACTATGTATAAATATATTATACATATAATATCATCAATAGTGTTTACCTATATGTGTAATTTTTAACCATTATCATGCCATAGTTGATGATAGGGTTAAAACCCAACACTCTGTTTTTTGGGTTATCACCCCCATGGTACATCTATGTTGGAGCGTGAATTCCCAAGTAGTATCATGATAAATAAGTTATTTCAATCAATACTATTCAATATATAAATTAATAATATGTTATTTTTTTATCTTAAATATAAATTTATCCCTTTTATTTATCCATAGTGTTTTCACTACGGTTCTATCTTTATAATGACTAAAATAACTAAATTTACCACTAATATAACTAAACTCGTCTATGATACCAATTATAGTGAACTAGGGTATATAAGACTTTATTTTACTACATTTTCATAAGGTAAATATCAAATCTATAAAATAATAATTCAATACAAACATAGAATTCATTTCATTGAAGACAATACACTGATTAACTACATCTGATCACTTGTTAAGGTTTCTAAACAAACTGATAAAAACTAAAATCCCTACTATAGTTCCTACACATTATAATAATGTTAATAAACATATAAATTGATACATAATAATGGGGTGTGAATGGATACTAGGTAATCATAAACCTAAGCAATAACAATCTAATTTCGTAAGAGAACAAAATATTAACCATTGTGTTTAATCAATATACATAAGAAAATCCTTTCCTAACTAATGATAGGTCATAAATCATGGAGTATGATGTATAAAAACATTATATCTAAATAAAAAGACTATGGAATCATTCTAAATTTAGAATTAGTAAAATAGATTAACACAGTAATGATAATAAGAATATAATTGTAATAAATTTTCAACAGTGGAATAAAAATTATTAAAGGGGACATTACATTAATGAGACACACCATCAGTGACCACACTTATGAGAAACTAAAATGCACTAATCATTACATATCTCATGAGATATCATCATTAAAGAAATAAATTAGATCATGATACTGGACCCCACACATCATTGTACATACATATTATATCCACTTGAAATCATCAACTTCCATAACATAACAAACCAATAAAAATAAAATTCATTTCATTAAACATTGAAAACAATATTCATTCACTTTTATAGAATTGGTACCTCATTAAAATAAAATTGGTTTCATTGAACAAATAATAAGAAACCATAAAATGAAATTGTGTGTCATATAGATTCACCAAATGAAATCTTTAATAATTTACCAAATAATCAAAAGATGATTTACCCATGAATATTTAATGTTTATTCATTGAAATCAATTTATATTATAAGAAAATAATACTCAATATTTAGAATAATGATTATAGTATTTACAATATATGGATAATGGTTAAATATTTAATTAAATAATATCTCTAAATAAATCAATACATTGAATTTGGTGAAATAACATTTACAAAATTAATCCAAAAAAAGATATCCACAATTGAAAGGCATTGGGCAGGAATTTAGGATCATAAACAGTGAATTATATGGGATCGAAAAGTTAGTGATGGATATTCCCTCCCAAAGAGAATTATATTGCCTTGTTCATCCAGTTAATTATTGTGGATTGTTACATTAGAATAATAGCATTTATTTAAGCATAAGGTATGTAAATGTATATTTTTGAAGAACATTTTTAATAGAATCAGGAAAAAACTATTTGTAAATAAGAAATATATTTGATATTTTAAAAAAAATGTATATAAATAATTTATAAATACATTAGTATAATATTTACTTCTACAAAACAATTAAATCATATAATGTATGTATAATATAATATATAAAATATGGATAAAAGTGGTGTTAGAAGAAAAAACATTAAAAAGTATTCATTTTGAACTTTCATGACATCGACCCATATGAAAAATGTGAATACATTAATTCGAAATTTTTAAATAATAAAAATTAAAAACATGAAATAAAATAATTATTGAGTTTAGGGTAATGAAATTTTCAAAATAATGTAATGAATCATGGCATGGAAATAGGTTGGATCTCCTCCAAAAAGAGTGGGTGGGGTTGATTTCACTTATAATAAAAAAACAGGACAAATATTAATCAAGGGGAAATGGATTATTATGGGAACAAATAGAACCATGTTAATATTAATTGGGATAATGATCCATTTTTATTAAATAAAATTTCCTCATATGTATTGTCTTTTAACTACCCCTTCATTTGATAACAATATGGTCAAGGAAATCCATGTGGTTTGAGTAACATGTTGATACCAAACACTTTCATGTTGGGTATATTTTGAGTAAATTTAGAATTTATAAAATTATATTTATGTCTCACTTTTTCACATTTATATTCTTAAATTAATTTATTAGGTAGTAAAAATACCATATTAATTGTATTATGATGCACAATAGAGAATATGTCTCAAGAAAATAAATTTCAGATAATGAACCCCATGAATTTATTACAACATTGTTGAATGTTCTAGAACCCCTTGTAAAGAAAACATAAATAATTTTACATAAATTTTAATAAACATATTCATTAAGAATTATAAAAATAATTTTAGTTTAGAAAAAAATTCTATTAATATATCTGTCAATTTATTCATAATTCCCCACATCTATTGGTCATAGTTTTAACCATTTGTAGTAGCATCACATGGGTAGTGTCAGTCGTAATTATAATTCCATTGTTAATAATTTTAGTTTAATTAATGGTACAATAATACAATTATTTATTTTATTTAATAAATTTACATTCCTTTACATCAGTACTATAATATTTATTCAATATTTTAAAATTTTCTTTGAATAATTTTTGATGATTTTTGACCATTATATAGTGTTTTCATACATAAAATGTAAAATATTTATAAACAATTTTTTAATAAAAATATATATCTATATAAATATGTCTCATTATACCAATAATTAATATTTCCTAATTAATAATTATATAATTACCTAGAATTTTTAAAGTAGGTGGTCAATCCAACCCCAACATGAACATTACATGATAATTGATGATTATGAGGTGATTTAGTTTATATATCATTAAACTAGTATAATAATGATATAATTTAGTGTTAATTTTTATTATAAATTTCCATTACAAATAACTTAGATGGATACTTATTAATTTGAAAATATTATAGAATTTTCCATAATTATTTTTCATCCTTGTACGCTGGTTTTAAAAGATTAAATTAAAGATAATAATTTGTTGATAATATCAAAAATAGTTTCCAAAATTTTCATACCAAAAGATTAATTATATCATAAATATATTATATAACATTTTATCCCATTCTCATTATAATCCATGTTATTTTGTGACGAATAACAAAAATGAAATCAATCATCTCATGGATGTGGAAGTCTAGATGTATGCATAGTTGATAATCTCATTTCCTATGGAACTAGATAATATAACTTCAGGGCTTATCATATAAGAAAGTAATCTATATCATTACAATCATAATTATATATCAAATTTCATATTATGAAAATATTTTTTATTTAATTATGGAAAATGCAATTTGTTATCTAATGATGGAGATAGTTCATGAAACTCAAAAATAATGATTCATGTTTTTGTTTTACATATTGGAAATGTAGAGGGTAGATAAAGATTAAATTATAATAATAATAACATACTATTATAAATAAAATTATTGTGAGTCCATTATTATATGGTAATGATTAATTTTAGGAAGAAGAAAAGAACATAAAGAATGATAAAATTGGGAGAATTATTTATAAATCTAGACCTTAATATGTATATTATCTCTTGTTTCAAGGGTGTAAAAAATATTAGGTATAGTATTTTGAGTACAAAACAACCTCAATATGGTGGATAATAGATATTATGAGATGCTTGTGAAGGGGTTTTTTTGGAATTTAATGGTCTCTTTTTTGAAGTGATGTGACGAGAGGAGTACACCTTTAATAAGTGAGAATGGTTGGAATATTTAAAAATTCCTTAAAAATAATTATAAATGGAAAGTCAATCACAAAGGACATTTCTAAAAAATGAAAAATTGAGGATTGTATAAAAAATATTTTCTATAATTTTTCAATTACTAAATTGAAACAATTTTTTCAATGTTGTTTAAGACTTTTACCCTTTAAATATCACTTTTATCATTTAATATTTTATAGAGATAAATTTTTTTAATACATAGAGACATAAATATTAAGACTAAAATCTGGCATCCTTATTCTATAATTTGATCCTATTAATTTAAATTTTTAAATACAAATTCTAATTACTTATTTAATAGGGTTAAAATTTATTTTTTAAAAAATTATATAATATAAATACATTTGGGTTGAAAAACATTAGTAGGGTATATAAAATATGATATATAGTTGTGTAAGTAGTAATCAAAATTTTAAAATCTATAATGATTATTTTTTACTAATTTTTTTTCATGAAAATAGATTCATGAATCTATAATTCATACATATAAAATAATAATATTATAATTTTTTTCAATATTTGATAAAATGGTATATTTTACTATACACTGAAAAATAAAATATTTCAAAAAAAAATTAATTTTCAGTTATATTAAAATGCCAAGTCTAAAAATTTATTTCATTTTCTCAAATAATTTTTCCAAAATATTCATATTAAACATTAAATTGAAATCTAATAATATAGTCTAAAACATAACATATTGGAAGATAGATTTTCAAATTGTTGAATATTCATCATTGTTATTTAATATCAACTACTTATTATTTTATTTGTAATAAATTTTTCATAATACCAATTTTTTTTAATTAAAACATAATATATATTGTTTATTAAAATAAAACACATATTTTTGAAAATATATTTCTTATCATAAAATGATTTTATTATTTTATATAACTAAACTAATTGAGTAAAATTTTAATTACAAGTAATATTTATTTTCTTTTAAACATATTTAATATTTTGGATACAACTATTCAAATATTTTAATTCAATTACTTGTTTTTAATAGTCATATTAAGTATTTATATTTTACCTAAATATATTGTATATTTCGTTTTAGTTTCTTTTTTTGGTGGAAATCTATTAAAGAAAATAATTATGGAAGGAAAATATGCAATGATCTTTTAGGTTGTTAAAATACTACCAACTAATAGGACATAGAGATTTATTTTCAATTAAATTATTAAAACTCAAACAATATGAGAAGTAACTCCACGTACAATAACCATGTTTGGAACATGGTGGGTGAACCTAAATCTGTGAAACATATATAGTGGAATTTTATTTTCCAAGGGAAATCACATATAAGGTAATGTTTCATCTTATAAAGAACATTTGAAAGTAGTATATAATAAGAAAATTCATGGTATTGAATATTAAAAAACATTTTCTTATGATATGATGTTAAATATCATTTTAATTTTTCCTTTTTGGATAGATTTTTATGGTTATGAGATATAAAAAATATATTTAAAACAGCTCTCTATATTGAGAATTTTGTTAGGGATCTGTATATTATACAACCTAGATTATTTTATAAGGAAAATGAGACAACTAATGTATTCACGTTGTCATGGTCCATTTATGAATTCTATAAATATTCATATAGTTGAATTATCATATTAAATTATAAATACAATGAAGTTGGATTCTTTAAGAATATAGAGAATTACATTATCTATAATATAATTATTTAAACTATTTATTTTTTTTTTGATATTTTTTGTTGATTACATACTTATTATTATAAAATTATTCCCAACTCAACACTCAATAGAAATATATTTTGGTATGTGATTCCTGATGAAGTAATAAGATGAAACTACCAGGATATTTGTTATGTGTATCTTCATGATTGATCTATGAATTTGATTTGAATTATTTAGTAGTATGACATTTAGAGGGTTCAAAAGTAGTACGTAATGGAGAGCTCTGAGAAGGATTTTTTACCAGTATTACATTAAAAAATTCATAAAAATATTTATTATAAATATAATTATTTAGAAATGATGGATATAATTTCCAATGAATTATACATGGGATATATCATATACTAAATATTTTATACTCAGCCATATTTAACTATACCCATAGTATTAATTCATGATCATTATCCAATCAAGGTTAGAGTCACTAGGTGGTCTTAAATGATATGTTTAAAAAATTATGAAGGACAACTGATATTTCCTAGGTTATTATAGTATATTATAAGATTTATTTTAATAGTTACAGTAATGATAAATTCCAATAAAAGAAAATTGTAATGATATATAATTATGGTTTCATTTTTGGACTCAAAAGTGGATCTATCACAAGGAAGAGTTATGTAAAATACATCATGTATGAAATTAAAAAATACGTACAATACATCACTACATCTAACAATACGAAATAAGTTGGATATATTATAATATCTATATCTAAACTAGACTTTATTCCTAGTATCGAGGGAGCAACTCATACATTAAATGAAAGAATGAATATATTTTTTAGGATATTGATCCCAGAATTAAAAAACGACTGAATAGATATTATAAAAAAACCATCTCATAGGATAGATAGTTGACAGAGTCAAAGTGTAGTGTAACACGCCACCTATTCTCACTCCATATAGTTTTTGTACCAGACCTCAATGCGATATCAAGTGTATCTCTCCATATTCCAAAGGCTACTATATTTCAATGGAGTTCATTCGCAACACTATGGGGAGATTATACCTCATATATATAATTATGAAAAAAATAATATAAATAACCTATTATCATATAAATTGTAGTATTAATTAATAAATTAACCACAAAAATTAACATATTGAATGTTGTAAAGTCCCATACAATTATGGTATTGATACAATAGTAATTTTTCCACTAGTCTGATCACATATATAAATAAATAACTAAAATAAAATAAATTGCATTGTTTCATCACTTAAACTCTATGTTATACCATATCTAAATTTATAGATTCTCATCTGATCCATCCCACTCGATCAATCTTAGGTTTTTTCTAACCCAATCCAGAAATAAGTGAATTATTCCTGAGTTCTACAAAAAATTGGTTTCCAAAATAATAATTGATCATATATATTATTAGGAAACCAATAACACAGTCATATATTTTAACATCAATGTAGTAATATTTTCATTTGTAATGCTCATTATAAATAAACAATCTAATTTGTAACGCCCTGACCCCAGTTACCCAGAGTCGATGCATTATTACATAACATTGACATGATCACAAAGGATCAAGTCTCGAAAGACCAATTAGTTTAGTAGTCTTGGGAACACTATATATATTCATAAGTCTTATATTACATCAAAAGGTAAAAAAACTACAAAAACATGTTGTCTTCATATCCCCTCATATTATCCCTTTAGGTCAGTCATAAATTACTTCTTCACATCCTGGGAAAAATAAAACAATGAAAGGGGTGAGCTCAGATGCTCAGTAAGGATAAGAAAATAGAGGAAACTTTCATAAATAAGAATAAACATTTAAGGCAATGTATAACTAAAACAAAATCATTTAAAACTTCAACTTCAACATAGTATGGAAAAAAATGAAATAATTTCATTTACTTATTCACATGGATATTCTACTAATAGAATAATCACATGCGATATCAATAACCACTTTCATACAGATGTAATGCATAATGCCAGACTATCATAACCACATTTCCAAGTCCTCGTTCCAATACAACAAATAAGATTTTACCAAGGCCTTGTGCCAAAACACTAGTTTGTCTCATGAGACCTACCGATGCATCGAGGAGCTGTAGCGGGATCCACCCATCACATATTAAGTCCAATGCATTCCCATATGAAAAGGATAAAACATAACATAAACATTCATATTAAAAATAGCATATGAAATGTAAATACATCATCCCTAAACCACAAATTTTATAAGAATAACACATCCATAGTCAAACACATCACACAAAATTCAAAACAATATGGAAGATTTGTATCATAATAAATAAACTTCAAATAAACATAAAATCCATCAAAGGATTATGAAATAGATGAAATCAAAACTATTTGAGAGAAAAATCTATTTTTTTTAATTCGTTTTAAAGTCACACATTTATTAAGGAAGTAATTTAAAAGTGATTTTGGAATCAAAGTGTCCCATACCACTTCAAAACATTTAAAAAGGAATATCACTTCAAAAAATTCATGTCCATATAAATAAATCCTTTAAATCATTTTGAAAACATGGACATTAATTAAAATGATTTAGAAAAATAAATATTTAAAACATTTAAAATTATGATCTTGATAAATAGTACCTTTCACAAATTCTTAAATTATTAATTTTGAAATAATTTAATAGTCACATATTTATAAAATAAAAAATTTACTTTGAAAATATTATTATAATATTATAAGGGAAGCTTTTTAGATTTTATAACGGCGGAAAATAACCTCACCCGCCGTATAAGTTTAAAAATACATTCTTACCTTAAATTTGTCGAAAAGGATAAAAAGTAACATGTTTGGAAAACGATGGAAAGATTCCTTTCAGAACACATAAGGGTATAAATGACTTTAACCAATTGTCTAGTAAATAGTAAAAATGTTTTAAAATACATTTTTAAGGAACATGGATGTGGATGATAAATAGATCCCAGTAGATAATTACATATAAACAACCTCGGATAATAAAGAGATTGTAAAATTAACCCTTATCTTTTACTTTTTCTAGGTTGGGGTAGGTTAACCTCCTTTATAATGGTGAAATAATTTTTATTAAATTATACAAGAATCTTATACATTAATATGATATCATATATGATCTTTTAACATTGATTTGTTAATATTGTCTTAGTATTATCGTTATTTCGGGTGTTAACTTACTCGTTTTAGTTTATATGTTTTGTAATGTAAGTTGTGTTTTTCATGGGTGGGTTGTATATTAATCATATCTAGAATGATATAAAGTCATTAGATAATATTATTAATCATCAAATTAGAATTATACTTTATTGGATACGATGGAGAATGAATCCCATCGCGTTTGTGGAGACAGTAGTCCATACATACGCACGAGTGACAATATCATACTTTTGATATTAAAATAACATATAATTGGATGGTATATAATATATAAAGAATCATTATCATGTTATATTTATTATTTACATGAGTTACTTATCATTATTATACCCATCCAAATAATGATTTATCGAATGACAATTACACCACGACGTGGAGACGGTAAGCCGTACGTACGCACGTATGGTGAAATTTTATTCAAAGGATGGATATAATACTTAATATGGTTGTACCATATATATAATAAAATAACATTATATATAAGATACTAGAGTTATTATTTTATAATTTAAATAAAAAAGAAGGATGAAGTGGACGAATAAAGGAACATGGAAAAGGGTGGTGAAATCATTACCTCTTCTTCGGGTTCTTCCTTTTGATTTGATCAAATGGCCTCCTAGGTTGGCTTTATGACTAAAGGAGGGCCTCTAGGATGAATTGAGGGAATTTTAGAGAGTATTTGGGAAGAGTTTGGCCGAGCCAAAAGTCTTTTATGGTGTGAATTAATGAGAAGGGGGAGTGCCCTTTTATAAGAGGGGTGAAGGGAACCTTTGGAAAAGCTAGAAATATTATTTTATAATAAATTCATATTCGGTTTATAATGTCTAAAAAGTGTATTATTTAAAGTTTAAGGTGGGGATGGGTCTTAAACCACTCATACAATAGAATTTATAATGTTTTGGGTTACTATATTAACATTATCATTAAGTATTAACCCTTAGTTAATTAGTTTCACTTTTACAATGTCTCTTTGTATTTTTCTATTATAAGGTTAATAAACTTACTATCTACGTCCAAGCGACCCCAAGTGGTACATTAATGATACACATATCATGATATAATTATCTTGGCCAAACCATAGATTTTTAAGAATTTAATATAAATTAATAATATAATACTTGTTTTAAGAACTCTTTTATGTCAATTATGACACTATTCAATAATTAATTTTTTTAAAAATTATAACAGAATGATTACATCAAAAATAGTTAATTAAAAAATTATTATCATGTCATATTAACCTAGAAAATTAGTGTAATTAATAAAAAGTCTCAAATTATATTTATTTGGGTATCTACAATATCAATCATTTTAATTTTTCACTATTATGGTAATTACTGCATTACCATTGTGTCATAAATTAAATAAATTATATAATGTCTAAAAATTATAAATAAAATATCTTTATGTATGAAATCATTTTATATTTCTAATGAATATTTATAGTTGAAAATAAGACATATATAACCCTATATAAAAATTGTTTTTCTAATTTATATATGCTTCTGTCATTTTTGTATTCATTTTAACTTAATTAAAATAAAGTGTCTCTATCACTTACAAGTGGCACCATGGGGTCCCAAAATTGACCCAAAGATGCCCATGGTACGAAATGTATCAACCAATAAAGTTAGAAGACGTTTTAGGGTAATTTTTTATTATTATAATATTATTTTTTAACCCTTATTTACCAGATTTAACCTTTATCCATGGTAAATAAAATATTTAACGAAGTAATTATTCAAAATTTCTAAAAAAAGTTACCTATTTACACAATTTTAACATCGTGATTCCAAATATGGAATCTATTTTTCCAAATTCAAAACACAGAAGTGTCAGAAATTAATTTAAAAATATTTCCAACTTTCAAAAAAAATATTATTTTTAAGATATAATAACTATCAAAAGATTGATACATGTTTATGTTCGGTTTAATTGTGAAATCTTGTCCAATGAAAAAAATTGTATTAAATGGTAAAACTATATTCTAAATATACTATAAAACCACTCCAATTCATAATTTATCACTATTAATTATTTTGATTAAAAAAGATGTTGTTAATTAAAATTTAGTAATTTTCAATATTCATCAAAATTTTAATGTTTTCTGAAAAGTACCAAAATTTTACCTTAGGCTAAATTAAATACTCCGAATCCAAAAATAAAGTCCATTTTTAATTTTAATATTTATAAAATTTCAAAAAATAGGTATTACTATTCATAACGGCTAGTTTGATTGGTTGTAGTGTGTTAGAATCTCGAAGTGGCGTATAATGCACGCCATTGCATTATTCAATGGGAAATGTGTCATGGAAGCATGGGATGTTTCATTGTAAATTTTTGATATCCCCATTATAAAAAGTAAATTTATTTAGTCAAATTGAATATATAAATGTTTAAAATATTGGATTTCAAAAAGGGTTCACTATTAAAAGTTTGTAAAAGTGCAATACTAAAAATGAATTTGTTCTTACATTATGTCTATGAAACTCATAATATGCATTCTAAAATTATAAGGATTATATAATGTTTAAAATTTAGTTAATAATATTCATAACCTCTTTTGAATGGCTTGTTCAGTAAGTCATGGTGCGCTTGAACTCGGTGTTGTGTGTAGTTCAAGTTATTGAATTATTTTGAAGAAATAACACACTATTAAATCTTGGGGTGTTACATTCTCCCCTCCTTCAATAAATTGCATCCTCGCAATTTGAAATTTTTCTTTGAAAATAAAAGGTTGAATATAGAAAATATCTTTGTGGGAAACCCCACATCGGAAATTGGGTTAATAAAATTTAGTATTAATAAGAGGAAAAGAGAAATGAAAGGGTCACCACCAAATTATGATCTCTATTCGGAAAACATTGGTGGAAATCAGGGACATATAATTGGAGGGAAAATTTAAATATTTATAGGTAGTGATTGTGGTCATCAATCAAAAACAAGGGTAAAATTGAGGGCCTTAAATTCATCAATCTATGATGATTTAAAATACCATCAGTTCAGCAAAACATATGGTATTAGGATAACACATTGTTTGTTTTAAGATCCCTTAACTATAATATAAGAATTAATTTCTTTATTGAATAAGAGAATAAGAAAAATACATACTTGAAAAGTAGAGTCTCATCCTTTAAATAAGTTCTACCACATACTCATCTTTCACTCAAAACGACAATAGATCTTTAAAATAATAATATATTTATCCTATTTGTATAGGGTTAAAAATGAATTTATAATTAATCTAGAAGAACCATTAAAAAAACGACATTATTCAATCAAGGAAATCATGTGGGTCAGTGGTATGTGATACAACCTTGTCGCCCTTCGGTTGTGGGTTCAAGTCTCGCGGGCTTGCCGGAAGCGACGGGTTGCCGCCCGACCTATGGGTTATCCTTTTATGGAAATCCAAAAAAATCCAAACTAGAACTATCCAAAATACTTCAGTCCAAGATATATAAGGAAGGTAAACACAATGAAGATCCTTTTTCCGCATAATAACATGTGGAAACCTTCATCATGTATTCTTTTAAAACACTACAACATCCGGAATTACCATAAAACTGTATTGATTGCATTCATGATCGCTTATTCCTTAAAGAATAATAAATATTCTCCCTCAATCAAAAAATGTTGTAAACCCCAACAATGATGGAATATACAAATCGTTATTCAGTTTCAAGGTAGTCCAGAATTTCCAATATAATTTTTCCAATCAATCATGTACTATTCTAAAATGACTACCTCATTATCAGAACCATATTATGGTTTATCTTTCTCTCAACCATATAATTTCCAAAAATTTAACATGATATTGAGTCACATTTCTTTGTTCCACACAATCTTAAGTCCTTAATGAAATAGAACTGCAGTACAATCCTTATATAATCCATAATTATTATAAAAAGTACATTGTTGACACAACACTCAAATGTAATAATCAACATAAGAACTCAAATCATTCCTCTTTATCTGTGGTAGTATCATAACTTGATTATTATCCAATAGAATCATTTGTGGCATAGTCTGATGATTGGGACATAGGTTTGCGTAGTGTATAAACACCTTGAAAATGAATCATTGTACATTTAAAACCATTTTCTTACCCTTTAGGTCACGTACTTTGTGCCCTTTTCCCCCAAAATTATAACAAACTCTCATTCCTTTCAGGCAAGTTCCAGGGTGTTCCTTCCCACAGTTATCACATATGGTAAAATTCTTCTTTTCCCTCTTCCCTTTATCCATATTTCCCTCTTCTATAATTTTCTTCTCTTTCTTCCCTTCAAATCCATAAGACTCAGTAAACTCTTTACATATATTATCAACACATGATATTATATCTTCATATGATGATAATACATGGGATACTATTTCTCTTATAAATTCTGTCTTAAGACCATGAAAGATATGAACCTTCTTTCTCTTTGTATCATGTGTATTGCTGGAGTTCTCATTCCTTATATTGGGCACCATTTCTATACAATTGCATACACTGGATTAGTTTATAAATATAAATACCTAATCCCAAACTTGTAAAACACCTAACAATAATTAAGCAGTTTATGGATATAATCCATAATAATAAAAATTTCACATTTGAGGAAGTATATACTCATAAACACTTCATAAAAGTGTGTAAAGAAAATGAGAATTATCATAAGCATATCCCCCGGGAGTGTCGTAACCAAGAGTACTGTGATGCCCGTTTTCATGCACCAAATCCCGTTCGAGTCTAGCTCAAAGCGGTGTTTTCGGGTTTTACCCCTATGTACACCTGTCCCAGAGCCGCCTCTACCTGCTCGTATCAAAATAGTGTTGTATTGCTCGAAAAACTCAAAAAATCTCTACAATACCAAAATTCTAGGAAGTTCTTATATACTAATCTTGAGAGTTCATCTTAGGTCTTCGTGCACTAATCAGAGTTTATCTAAATCTAGATTTCAAGGTTTGTACTAAACTTCCTCTGATACCAACTGTAACGCCCCGACCCCATTTACCTAGAGTCAGTGCATTATTACATAACATTGGCATGATCACAATGGATCAAGTCGCGAAAGACCGATTAGTTTAGTAAACTTGGAAACACTATATATATTCATAAGTCTTCTGTTACATCAAAAGGTAAAAAAACTACCACAAAATCTTATGTTCATATCCCCTCATACTATCCCGACAAGTCATTCACAAATTACTTCTTCACATCCTTGGAAAAATAAAACATTAAAAGGGATGAGCTCCGATGCTTAGTAAGGATAACAAAATAGTGGAAACTTTCATAAATTAGAATAAACATTTAAGGAAATTTATAACTAAAACAAAAGCCTTTTAAACTTGATCTTCAACATAGTATGCAAAAAATTAAATAATTCCATTTACTTATTCACATGGATATTCAACTAATCGAATAATCACATGAAATATCAATAACAACATTCAAAATTATGGAATTCATAATGTCCGACTATCATAACCACATAGCCAAGGCCTCGTGCCAAGACTACAAATAAGATTTTGCCAAGGCCTTGTGTCAAGACACTAGATTGTCTCATTAGATCTACCGATGCATCGAGGAGCTATAGTGGGCTCCACCCGTCACATATTAAGTCCAATGCATTCCCATATGAAAGGTTTCAAATATAAAATTAACATTCGTATTAAAACTAGCATATGAAATGTAAATACATTATCCATAAACCACGAATGGTATAAGAATAACACATCCATAGTCAAAGGCATCACAAAAACTTCAAAACAATATGGATGTTTTGTATCATAATAAATAAACTTCAAATAAACATAAAATCCATCAATGGATGTTGAAATAGATTAAATAAAAACTATTTGATATAAATATCTCTTTTTTAAAATCAATTAAAAGTCACAATTTTATTAAGGATGTAATTTAAAAGAGATTTTGGAATCAAAGTGTCCCATACCACTTCAAAACTTTTGAAAAGGAATATCATTTCAAAACATTCATGTCTATATAAATAAATCCTTAAAATCATTTTGAAAACATAGACATTAATTAAAAATATTTAGAAAGATAAATCATTATAAAATTTAAAATTATGATCTTGATAAAGAGTAACTTTCACACATTAATAAATATTTATTTTTAAATCATTTAAAAGTAACATAATTATAAAATTAAACATTTACTTTGAAAATATTCTTACAAGCTTGTAAAGTAAGCTTTAGAAATTTTATAATGGCGGAAAATAACCGCACCCACCGTATATATTTAAAAAGACATTCTTACCTTAAACTTGTCGAAAAGGATAAAAAGTAACTTGTTTGGAAAATGACAGAAAGATTCCTTTCAAAACACATAAGGGTATAAATGACATTAACCCATTGTCTAGTAAAGAGTAAATATGGTTTTAAATACATTTTTTAGGAATATGGATGTGGATGATAAAGAGATACCAGTAGATAATTATATATAAACAACCTCAGATAATAAAGAGATTTTAAAATTAACCCTTACCTTGTACTATTCCATGGTTGGGGTAGGTAAACCTCTTGTATAATGATGAATTTATTGTTATTAAATTATACAAGAATCATATACATTAATATGATATCATATATGATCTTTAACATTGATTTGTTAATAATATCTTAGTATTATTGTTGTTTTGGGTGTTAACTTACTCGTTTTCTTTTATATGTTTTGTTACGTAAGCTATGTTTATGACGACTAGGTTGTATCTTAATCATATAAAAAATTATATCAAGTCCTTAGATACTATTATTAATCTTCAAATGAGAATTATACTTAAATGGATACGATGGATAATGAATCTCATCGCGTTCATGGAGACGGTAGTCCGTACGTACGCACGAGCGAACATATCATTTTTTATGTTAAAATAATAAATAATTGGATGCTATATAATATATACAGAATCATTATCATGTTATATTTATTATTTACATGAGTTGAACATCATTATTATACCCATCCAAATAATTATTTATTGAATAACAGTTACACCAAGACGTGGAGATGGTAAGCTGTACGTACGCACGTATAGTGACATGTTATTCAAAAGATGGGTAGAATACTGAATATGGTTGTAACATATTTATAATAACATCACAGTATATATAAGATACTGAAGTTATTATTTTTTAATGGTAATAACAAATAAGGAAGAAGTGGAAGAAGAAAGGAACATGGAAAAGGGTGCTGAAATCATTACCGCTTCATCGGGTTATTCCTTTTGATTTGATCAAAAGGGATCATAGGTTGGATTTCTGACTAAAGGAAAGCCTATAGAATGAATTGAGGGAAGTATAGAGAGTATTTGGGCAGAGTTTGGTCAAGCCAAAAGGCTTTTACGGTGTGAATTAATGAGAAGGGGGAGTTCCCTTTTATATGAGGGGTGAGGGGCACCTTTGGAAAAGCTAGAAATATTATTCAATAATAAATTCATATTATGGTTCTAATGGATCCAAAGTGGATTATTTAAAGGTTAAGGTGGAGATGGGTTGAAAACCACTCAACCAATAGAATTTATACAGGTTTTGGTAAATATATTAACCTTATCGTTAAGTATTAACTGTTATTTAATAAGTTTCACTTTTACAATGTCTCTTAGTATTTTTATATTATATGTTTAATAAACGTACTATATACATCCAAGAGACACCCTAGTTGTCCATTAATGATTCACCTATCATGATATATGTCTCTTGGCCAAACCTTAGATTTTGATGAATTTAATATCAATTAATAATATATTATTTGTTTTAAAAACTATTTTATGTCAATTTTGACACTATTCAATAATTGATTGTTGTAAAAATCATAACAGTATGATTACTTCGAAAAAGGTTAATTAAATCATTCCTAACATGTCATATTAACCTCAAAAATTATTTTAATTCATAGAAAGTCTCATATTATATTTATTTGGGTATCTACAATATCAATCATTATAATTTTTAACTATAATGGTAATTACTGCATCACCATTGTGTCATAAATAAATTAAATAATTTAATGAGAAAAAATTAGAAATAAAATACCATTATGTAGTAAATATTTTTAGATTTATAATTAATATTAATAGTCGAACATCAAACATATATAACCCTATGTAAAAATTGTTTTTCTAAAAGATATATGCTTGTGTCATTTTTGTATCCATTTTAACATAATTAAAATAAAGTGTCCCTATCACTTTCAAGTGGCACCATGGGGTCCCAAAATCGACCAAAATATGCCCATGGTCGGAAATGTATGAACTGATAAGGTTAGGACACGTTTTAATGGAGTTTTTTATTATTATAATATTATTTATTTAACCCTTATTTACCAGATTTACCTTTTAACCATGGTAAATAAAATAGTTACTGAAGTAATTATTCAAAATGTCTAAAAATAAAAGATACCTTTTTACAAAATTTGAACATAATGATTCCAAATGTGGAATCCATTTTTTCAAATTCAAAACACAGTAGTGGCTGAAATTAATTTAAAATTAATTCCCACTGTCAAAACAAAAAGTGTGTTTTTAAGATATAATAACTATCAAAAGATTGATACTTGTTTATGTTCAGTTTAATTATGAAATCATGTCCAATGAACAACATTGTATTAAATTGTAAAAATATATTCTAAATATACTTTAAAACCAATAAAATTCATAATTTATCACTATTAATTATTTTGATTAAAATAGTTGTTTTTAATTAAAATTTAGTAATTTTCACTATTCATCAAAATATTAAATTATCCGAAAAGTACCAAAATTTCACCTTAGGCTAAATTCGATACTCCGAATCCAAAATTGAAGTCCATTTTGAAAGATAAAATTAATACAATTTCAAAATGTAGGTATTACTATTCATAACGACTAGTTTGATTGGTTGTGGTGTGTTAGAATCTCGAAGTTACGTACAATGCACGCCATTGCATTATTCAAAGGGAAACGTACCATGGAATCATGTGATGTTTCATTGTAAATATTTGATGTCCCAATTCTAAAAAGTAAATTTATTTATTCAAATTGAATATATAAAAGTTTAATATATTGGATTTAAAAAATGGTTCACTATTAAATGTTTGTAAAAGTGCAATACTGAAAATGAATTTGTTCTCACATTATGTCTAAGAAACTAATAATATAGATTATAAAATTATAAGTATTATATAAAGTTTAACATTTAGTCAAAACTATTCATATCCTCTTTGGAACGGCTTGTTTAGTAAGTCATGGTGCCCTTGAACTCGGTGTTGCGTGTAGTGAAAGTTGTTGAATTATTTTGAAGAAATAAAACACTATGAAATCTTGGGGTGTTATATATTTCTTCAAATAAAATATTTAAACAAACCACCATACCTTCTCTATTATGATTTCATAATTTCTATAAGAACATCAATACGACCGCACCAACATATAGCTCAATCAACCATATGGAATATCTAATTAATAAGAACAAGACTAATAATCATCCCTGATCATATTCTCCATGACCTCAGTAAACCATACATTCATTGATAATTATCAGAGTATCTATGATCATGATGATAACATCAAGAGAACAACTTATCTCTAACTAAGGATCCCTTTCTCACGCCTCCATCATGATGAATGGTCGGCCCTAATGATTCACTAGATATCCCCTCACCCACAAGGCCTCAAGTTGAATTCCATGGTAGTACCTACTAATTATCAATATCGTCTAATGTATAATTATTTGGTTTCGGAGGCCATAAGAAATCTTATATTCCATGCATGAATAAATTTTGGGTGACATAGAAAATCAAAGGGAATAGACTCCTAAAATATCTTAATCATTCTCACAGTCATCCAATATCTCCATGATCCTTAGCCAAACTATCTAGGTTAATCCAACCTAATATTATAGGGTATTACAGTCATATATTTTGGGAAAAACATTTAAAATTAGGATATCCAACATCTATTTTCATGTATATGGTCCCAAAAAGAATTACAAACCAATATACAAATCTCAGGCATCGAGGGATTTATCAATGGTCTATAAATATCTCAATTTCAATCTAAAAACCCATGGATTCATAATGGAATGAAAAAATATATATATATTTAAATATATATATCATAGTAATTCATTCCATCCTGGGTATTATTATACACATGTCCACACAATCTTTTATTTTGGATACTATGTAAAACTTATTGGCATCTATTTTCACACAAAAAAATCATAGGACGCTATCAGACAAAGGTATCCACAACCAAATATTCCATAAGAACATATCCCATAGATATCAAGAATACAGGGGCCTCACCAATATTATTATTTTATTCTTAGGATTCCTAAAAAATAAATATTTTTCTAGTCCCAATGGACAACTATCATGACTCCTCAGTAATCACATATCACCCAACAACAATTTAATAAAAATGTACCAAGGGGTAGTTTAATTCCCACACCCACTACATTATTCACCACCACTAGAGATGACATTTTTTGTATAGGTTCTAGGTGGAACTAGATATAATATCAACTAGTGCCGACATAAATATTCTCTTGGCCATATAATTAAGGATTAATCACGGGGTCCCCTTAGGTCATTACCATGATACATGCATCAGACTCAGAATTACGGATCAAAATTGGTCTCATAGGAAAAATGTTGATGATCGAGGGATATATGTTACCTCTAGATCATCAAATAATTTCACAAATTCTTAGGCCATAGGGGTATTTTGTACTAGTTATTGTATTGATATATTTCTCACATCCCATCTTTATGTGTTCGGTCCCTCCACATCATTCATTTAATCCCAACTGGTGTCCATATTATCTATAGTCTATCAACATATGATTCATTGGTCTCATGTTTCCTAAATTGACCTTCTATGGACATACATCTGATTTAATCCCACAACCATTCTTGTATGCCATTTTATTTATAGTTAAATTTTTTGTATATGATTTCTAAATCATTGAATGAGGGGTCATGCTAGTTCCCAATGTACAAAGAATCCTTGGAACAATGTATATTTGGTCAATTTTTATCACCCCAGAATTAAAATTTAACCAAAATTTAAGTATTTAATTTTTACATGGCCACATCGTAATATGGGAAAATTCAAACCCAAATATCTATATATACAAAATTAATCGTGACATAGGGATATTAATAATCACACCTACATCAACTACATCATTTCCATTTATTTATATTTCCAACATAAATTTTCCCCATTTTTTCCAAGACTCGTCCAAACTCCATCCATGATCAATCCATCACCTAATAACCTACTATAACAAAAAAATAAAAAATAAAAAATTATAAAAAATTATTGTTTTTTTATTTAACACTAAAGGGGAATAAACTTGATATACTCATTGGGGATCCAATGAAAACCAAAATTGTATTCAATGAGTTGTCAACCTTACCTGGATCACTCCTAGGCACATTATAGGTCAAATATTCATCCTACACGACCAATTATAAAATAAAAAAAAATTAATTTCAATTAAAAACAAATAAAATACATGGTGTGGTGTAAAAATGATTACATTATGAAGGAAAATGGACAGACACCATCACAAGGCATCCTCTAGCTAGGTTTTATTAAAGATTCATTGAAATTAGGTGTTTGCACCACCGTATAGTGAAATAAATATAAATAACCTAAACCATTATAATGATTAAATAATTTATAACTATAATTTTAGTATTAGAAGTAGGGATAATAGGACCTTACCTTGAATAACTATCCAATCGAACTAAGAAGATCTAAGAATGGATGGTTGGATAGAGGTAACTTTTGGTCATCATTCTTCTATTCATTATCATTGAACCATAAAAATCTGATAAACCACATGAAATACACAAAATTGGGGTTTTAATTTATGAATCCTAGACTACCATCATCAATCTTTTGGGTAGTCATTTTCTACAATTTTTTCACTATTCACATCATGAATCCCTTATTCACATATTGTAATCATGATAATAGATCCCTATAACACTCCAACCACCCTTTCCTCCTCTTAAGGCCTTGGGATTCCCTAGATATCACCAAATAAATAAATCTAACTTGAATGTTCCCTTTGTGTTATCCAAAACCTTATAATCTTATTTTACACTTCATTCCTTCAAAAAAAAACTATCAAATAACCCTAAAATTCAAATTCCCTCTTGAGGATTACAACTATAGGAACACTTGGTTAACAATACCCACAACATAAAAATTATCATCCCAAAGACATATTTTCTTTTATTACAACAATAAACCAGATCTAAATATTTCTCTGACTTTCAATCACCATTTAACACTTAATCCTCATCTTCTCAAAGTGCTTCCATTATGCAACTATGAACATGATAAACAACTTTTAATAGATATTGTGTCTCCTATTATCTATCTAAAACCAAATCTGATATGATAATCACATTACCATATCTCATGAACACCATGATGTATTTCATCATTAAGCATATGTCTTATAGTTATTCCAATTTTGATATTTCACTTCTCAGGACCAATATTGAATAGCAATGCTCCCCAACATTGAAATATAATATTGGGATTATCTTTATTGTGGTCTAAATACCCACTAAACATTCCCCAAACGACTCACCTGATATAGATCCTATCAGATATTATATAATAACCTGAATAATCATTAGTAGTACCACCTATGAATGACTTCCTACGAAATTGCTAAGTTGTACCAACTTACACATCCTCAAAAGAAATTTCCACCACAAAAAATTAATTTTCCTCTAATGATCACACACATATGACCTTATTTTAACCAATTTGATAATATAATCTATAACAAATTTCTAATAATTTTCAGCCAAAAAGAAAACATTACTAATTTTCATCACACGTTTCACCCAATAAAACATGTCATAATTTTTTGTTTCATATGATTCACCCATGAACATTTAAAATAAATAATGATTCACCCAAGAAACAATTATTTATTAGGGATAACCCCAAAAAAATAACCTATTACTCAGATAGTGATCTCATCGATCCAAATTCTAATTCAATGAATCAATTTTTACCTCAACAAAACATCAAATTTTGTATTTACCCTGAGTCTATATAAACCTGGATTAAAATAATCTTTTCAATCATCCAAATTAACGTCCATTTACTCAAACAACCATAACATTTTTTGGATATTCCTTCATATATCAGACTTTATTCACTACCACACACAATTATTTTATGTTCGTTTCTATCTCAAAATTGAGCTACATTATGATTAAAAAATTAGTACCTCTTTCCATTTCACACAAACGTAATCCAGTGAAACTAATAAAATTTTAACAATAATTAGGGACACTTACACAAATAGACAATGGTGAACTCCCCCTATTTGTTTTATCTTATATCACCCTTATATCACCTCCATAAATTGTTCCTTCACATCACATTGTTCCCAACCAAATAAATTCTCTACATGTCATCATTTTCATTAAACATATATCTCTAAATAATAGACCATACCATCATTTTCAATAAAAATATATCTCAAAAACTATACAAATTTTCATAATAATTTAAATATTTTTATTAAGATGTGTGTCTAGATTCATATAAATCCAACATGCACTTATACTAGAAGAAGTTATATGATATGTTACCCATTATTTATTAATATGAACCTCTCATCAGTCACAAAATTAAATTTGTATTCCACGAAATGTCATGTGACTCACATATTCCAAATTGTGAATCTTTTTACTCTGCTTACCTTAACAAGATAAGAGTCATAATCCATTACTAGTCTTTTTCTAGTGGAAAAAATGCCAATAATCTAATATCTCATAAATTCTAAAATCATGTGCATCACCTATGGTGAAAGTAAAATTAATCATAGTATGATATACTAAAAACATCAATCCCATCATTAGGAACAAATACTTCCTACCAACAAAGGTGTCACAATGATGTATGCTGATATCCATAAAATTTTCCAACTTAATATTGTATTAATTTACACATGGGATCAACTAATAATATAAATAAAAATTAAATGACAAAATATTCTACATCCCCATCATTGGTAACTCTATACAGTAGAAACACTAGATTAACATGGGATATCATGCACAACCCCCTTGTACACTAGATACTTCCAACTAGAAGAAAGGATCTACACAAATAATGAGGTGAAATTAAAACCTTTATATTAGAGTTCGCAATAATTATATAATTAATAATCAATCATACAAATAAGATTATGAGAAAAATGAAATAATTATCATATAATAATACATAGAATACAATGAAACCCTGAATAGTCATTGCATACAGACTAGAACTAATATCCCACAATGTCTGTCACATATAAATATAAATAAACTAATGAATAAAATATACTAATTCCTCATTTCTACTCAACGGCATACCAAATCCTTTGATCTATATACTCACCTATTATATCACACTCAATAAATCTCTGGGCATCAACTATGACAATAAAAATTGATGTTTGTTCGGGTAACCTTGTGAAATTACAATCCCAATAGTGGGTGATTACATAATCTAGTTGGTAACCACCAATACATTACCATACTATACCATAAAAACATTAATATGTTCATGTGACGTGATCATAATAAAAAATTGTCAAATTATAAAAATATGTTAAAATCAAATTCTTAATAAAATCTTCATACTAATATCATAATATATTTAATCCTATGATAGTGGTTATACAAAATTGTTTCTCAGTTACACGAGACCTTATCAATTAAATCAGGACAATCCAAAATTTCATTGTTGATCCATAGTTCCATGATATATATCTACAATAACTTCAACTAAAATTTCAATATTTTCTTTAATCATTAGAATTACTATTGGAAAACTCTAACATATCATTGTGGATCCCAGACTCATACCTCCATTATGATGAGTAATTGACCCTATAGGGTCCCTAAGCCTCCATAAAAATCATTCCCTCAAGATAAACCCCATTGAATTACATTAATGTTCTCTATATTATTATAACATATGAATATAAGGAGGGGGATCCCTATACAATCCAATTGTCCCTATGTGACTAGTTCTTGAGAACCCAGTAAATCTATTAGAATACACTAAACAGATCTCAAAATCTATCTCTTTGTATTCTAATATATCTTGGATGACTATAAAAAAAACTAAGGATACATCAACTCAGTCCTCAGGTGTATCATATGAATCGTGTTTGGGGATACAAAAAACACCATCCAGATTTCAAACACCCATTCTCATGGATATAATTACTCCCAACAATATATAACATCATTTGAATCATGGGATTCATTGAAATTAATAATGGTCTTCTGGTTTCTCCATAATAATATTGGAAGTTTTGAAATTTCAATATTATCATATTATATACATATAATAGGAATCCACGCTATCCCATGAATTCTTATAAACATGGACACACATGCTATGTTTATGGATCTAAGGTACCACCACTTGAAATCTACTCTAACATTAACCTAATAATTCTAATACAGCCATTTTATTCATATACCTTCAAATATTTAATGATTTAATATCCTAAACATATATGGTAACCCATGGAATTGTCCATCTCAGTGGGTGATTCCTAGGTATCTCTGAAAATAATATTAGTTCTAGGCCCAACGGCCGATTCATTGGAATCATGGAAAATCACATAAAGTAAAAAAATAATTGACTAAATACATCTGAATGGGTAGAAGAAATTTCATTCCTATGACAATGTTCTCATCCTCTAGGTATAACAAGTTTGGTATGATTTTTAGGTGACACAATATACCACACTAACAAAATCCTCATACACATTCTCAATAATAAATCATAAATGGGTTCTCTTGGGGGTCCAAATCTTTACAACTCAACAGTGGAGTCCCACTTGGGATCTTTAAAAAAAGTGTTCACTTGAGCGAACACCTGATTCTTCAAGAGAATCTTGTCCCGTGACATAATTAATTCATCTCACAACCTCCATGGCCTCATGGGTATTGCATACTGGAGATATTATTTGGAGATAGATCAATACCCATTTCTATGTCTTAGGACCTTCCATATAACACTGAATATTTTTCAAAATAACTTATTTTTTTATTTTTTGGACTTATAATTTGTTTTAGTTTTGGGGCCATTGTTTAACTATTGTGGATTTTGTTTGGAAAACACGCTTTTTTTGTTTCGAAACACCATGAACATGGAACAGATCGGAGACCATGCAACCTTACTGATTTCCCAAATAAATATAAACTTAAATGAACAATTAAATAATGATAAATTAAAATTGGATGAATAATAAAATGAAAAACAAAGTGTATAAATTATTTTGGGAATTATTTAAATTATGATAACAATAATAGTATTGTTTGAGAATATTGTCGTTATTATTATTAGTGTTAAGAATATAAATTTTATTAAGTTGTTAATATTATAATTATAATCATTACTGTTATTATTATTTAATTTTATAACCATATTAACTATTATTTTATATTATAAAATTATTAATATCATTAATGATATTATTATCATTAAAATAAATCATAATTAATTAATTAGTTAATGAGAAAAAAATAAATAAATAAATAAGTAAAATAAGATGGATTAATATCTTTCTTAATAATCTTAGTAATGTTATTATTGGTTATGAAAACTATTCTTGTTAATAATATGGGTAATTTGTTATTATGTTATTATTATTAATATTAATATTATCTTTATTTTTGTTTAATTTTTTTGTAGGTTCCCCCCTCATCACGCCCACATCTCCCTCTTCCATACCTTCCATGTTGCACTCTGACTCCCCATGGTCATCCATTGATTCACCTTCCTACCCCTCCAACATTGTTCTGACCTTGATTCCCTTGGTTGGCCTTCATCCGAGGAACCCCTCTGGTTTCCTCCCTCCATTGTATGATCTTCATATGGTGCCTTCTCCATCTCGCGTGTGACTTGATTTTCCATCTTCCCTCCCCTTCACTTGCTAACACCACTCTAGAACCCCCACCAGTGAAGCACTTCCATCTGCACGTGGAGTATCCCTCTGGTAATCCATATTCCTCCTTAACTAATGTGCTGATATGTGTTATTTGGGGTTTTCATTTTTTAGTGGGTATGATATCCATTTTGGTTGTTTTTCTTATTTATTATGGTCAAATTTTGATGTCTTGTGCTTTCTCTTGATTTCCTACGGTGCTGCCTAGGTGAGAATAGGGTTTCGCCCAATTTTTGGGAATCCTCATGGTTCAAGGTAAGTGGTTCCATGACCATATATTTTATGATGGTTTAATTTTATTATTTAATCAATTTTATCATGCAATATAATTTAATTTCTTGTTGAGAATTATGTTTAGGGTATAATTTTTCATGTATATATGATTAATTTGATTTTTTAAAAAAATGGATATTTGTTCTATATGTGTTTTGTTGTGAAATTTTTTTGATTTGTTTAATTAATTAGTTAAGGTTTGAAAATTTTTTATTTCAAAAACAATTGATGTGCGAGTGTCTTTAATGTGAGTTTTTCAAAATAAGATAATCTCTCTTGACATATTTATTTTAATTGTGAACCTTGAAGTATTTTATAGTTGGATTAAATGTTCAAATGGGTTTTTTGATGAAAAATTTTATATTTTGGGGCATGTTATCCTATTTTGGATTTTTGAGTAGAGTAAATTTTAAAATCCTTAAATGATTTTGATTTAGATTTGGAAATGGATTAAAAGAATTAATTTGTTTAGGCATGGGAACATGCCCATTGTCTTTGTTTGTCTTTATTGTGGTTTTTTACTTATATTATAAAAAAGAAATTTGATAAATAATATAAGTGATGTGAAATTTATTTTCAAACAGTTTTAGTGTGCATTTGGGGTTATAGAGTTTTTATGTGTAAAATTTTATGGAGAAAACTTTGATGTGTTTCATAAATTGTTTTATTGATTCATTAAATTATATGGGTATTTTATGGTACCTTATTTGTGGTTTTAAGTCAATGGGTTTAAGACGATTCAACTGCGTGTGCATGTGTAAGTATATACATGTATATTCCCCTGTTACGTGTATATTCATCCATGGAATTGAATGTACAAGTGTGGGGATTTGAACGCCTATGTGTAAATAAATAAATTCTCACACAGGCGAGTGGAGACCCATATATACGTATAAGAATACTTGTAATTTTACCATTTCATATGTTTATAGGACATGCAAATATATTCATAGGTGTTGTCTTTCCTTAAATGAATGTGAAGATGCATATACTTAGTGGGGGAGTAGCATTTTTTTGTTATAAAGAACTAAGAGCTGAAGTGGACATCTTGGTTCCACATTATGGTAGGTCCCCTATTCCTATACCCATAAATTTAATTCCATAATTTATTAAGTGTTTTAAAATAGTATTTTTTATATTAAATAGAATACACATGCAATGAGAAGTGATGGTGATTCTTGATATTGGTCTTTCCGTTAATTTTTAGGTTCTCTTTATGTGTCTACATGTGTATTTTCCATTTAAATATTATCCCAATCTTGTTTTAGTATTCTTTAAATTTTAATTTATTAAAAGTATTTTTTATAATTGTTTTTTGGTGTTTGGATCATATTTTTTAAATTTTGGTGTGTAAATTAGTTGTAATTGTTGATTTAGATTAATATAGATTATGTTATGTTTTTATAATGGGTAATTTGAGAAAATTCTATGTGATGGAAATGGTATTTTAAAAATGGATTTTCTATGGTCCATGTAAAATGAAAAAGCTGATGTTTTTTAAATAGGGGTGTTTTAATTAAAATGATTGGCCTTCGTGTGAATTTGGAGGTATTGTACGCGTGTATGTGAACATCCACAGTAGAACAATGGAAACCCTGAGTACCTAGAATGCACGACCATGGATAATATTCTAGATGATACATATGTTGTTCATCTTGGATTCACTTAGAAGGATTGACATTACAAAACAAACTAAATACTTGGGAGGACTGGACACCACTAGGTTATGGGTGTGTTCACTACTAGTTTCCCATGAATGGGAACATATATCGTTGTGGACCATATGTTACGTTTATACTTCGGTATGATGATACTAGATCCCCAACTAATAATGGCTATAGAGGGATTTCCTATGGTGCTTGTGATATGATTTTCAATTCCTTTGTTTCATGCTCGTTCCCACTTTTTTGAAAACTATATTTTTTTATATGAATTGTTCTTCTTTCATTTTGTAATGTAAATGCATGATTGGAATTTATTTTTAGAACAATGTGGAATAGAACAATTTTTCATTTAAAAGAAACAATGTTACCTAAATTTGAAAAGAGTGAAAAACATTATTTTATTATGTCCTATTTTCAAACTAGAACATTCTGGGTTTCATTATAAAGGTAACAGAATATGGCATTGTTTTACTCTGGAATTTCTACTGATCTTCTCAGTGCTCATGACTAATTTAATTTTCAGTTTCAGGTTCTGGACATGGATCCCTCTTTGTGAGTGTGGTTTCATGTTTGGTGGTTACCCATGGGGTCACATGGATGTATGTTTAAATGGTTATCTTCATATTATCTTCTATTTCATGAGTTGTTTTTTATCAGTTTATATTCTGCTATCTATCATTTGTTTATCGGAAAAATCATTCCCAACAATCTCACCTTGATTCCTGTGAGTATTTTCTAGCACATGGGGGTCAGGGACGCCCTTCGGGCATGTTGTGGACTGGGTCAGGCGCTGGTCGGATGTCTACTAGTCATTGTTAATGAAAAAATGCTAACAAATGCAGGTTATACTATTTTGGGGCTTGTTTCATGAAGAATATTCATGGTTGACTAGAGTTTAGTGTGTCCGAACACAATGTTCAGGTGATGAGTATGTTGGATAGCCATCACACATCATGGTGGGACACGAGTTTCCAAGGGATGTTCAGGTGTTTCTGATTCATTGTTCTTTATGGATAATCGTGTTTGGGGTAAATGAAAAGGTAATAGGGTCAATGGAATCATCAATATCACAGGTCCTAGAAATACAAATGGATCCAGGGAAATAAAACTCGCATGGTCTCTGTAATAGTGGAGTGGTTGGTGTATGGATTCCAACAATATGTTCAAGTCACCTACTAATACTAATTTCCCCTGGCATTCTCATGTGTCTTTTAAGGTTTTGGAAATAATATTTAAAACACATGTTTTAATATTTATGAAAACATTATTTTTAGGTGGAAATAACTTGATTTTAAAAGTGTTAGAGCATCAGTTTACAGAACTATTTTGAATGGGGTTATAGAAATGTGTATTATTATTATTCGATTTTGTGTGTAAAATGAGATTTGATTTTTTTAATTTAACCTATTGAACTTATAAAAATGATTTTTTGGAAAACATGGAATATTTTATGTTGATTTTGAGAATATTATAGTGGTTTCTTTTTAATTGTGAAAATCAATTTTCTTTGGACATTGTTCCATGTTTGGGTTTCACCGATGAGTCAGTTCAAAGAGGTGGTTAGTGGTTTCATTGATATGTTTTTTGGGGAAACTTGTGGTGGATTCACTTGTATGTTTTGGGTTAATCTATGATGTGTGTTGGCTGAGGAACTAGTTTTTTTGGGACCATGGTCATCCTTATCACCTAGTGTTGCCACTATAATGAGTTAATTTCTGAATGACATTCAGTCACAGACATACCACCATTGGCTGACACTCTAGTTGATCGATATAAGGAATCTCTTCTTGAATTATAGAATTGATTCCACCCCTCCTTTTTCCAATCAAGAATATTATATCATGTCATGAGGGTGGATTCGAGAGGGTTTGAATAAAACTATGGTTTCATTTAGTCATTGGATAGACATGGGTGATGTTTTACCTCATTTTTTTGAAGGTAATTTTTGGATGCGTTGATGTAGATTTCAGTGGGGGAAGGTCAATGCATCATGGAGTTATCGGTGGGGGATGCTATTCTAATTGAATTTTTTTCCTTCAATGTTTTCGTTTAATAAAGAATTTTTTTAGGCCACTAGTGTGATAGACCCTGTCACATGAGTATACTAGGGTCATTTGTAGGAATCACGTGTTATTTAAGACATAGAATTATGTATCTATCCGTGTAATGTTTCTCTCATAAAAATGGTCATGTTCGGTGATGATTTGTGGTGGTGTGTTCTCATTCATTGTAACAAGGGGTGATGTGCATGCACCATTTTAGCTCGTGTGTTTGTGAATGTTCTATGTGGGTTAAATTGGATGTCAGGATGTGTTGTGTCTAATAGTGCATTCTCAGATGAAGTATGGTTTATTGCGGCACCAGTAAAGAAAGAGCTCCATTTTAGGGTCTTCAAATCCTAACTATGAGGCAAGATATTCTTCTAACATTAGGGCTCCTGTCATAGGCTTCGTATTGAATATGGTACATGGTCCAGATCCCCAAGAGTTAATATGACCCCAACATAATTATTATTGTTAGTATTGAAGGAAAAGGTAGTTTAAATTGTTTCAATTAGTTATTTCATTTCAAATGACCCATTTGGGATTGTGATATTTCACATGGCTATAATGAGGTGTGGTCACCTCATTATCTTACTGTCCAGGGGGTTTTGTCACACCGAATGTACTCTCTGTTAGGGGTCATTATGGGGTGTATTTTTGTAAATTAATCTCAATTTTGATTAGTAATCATCTAGGGACATGAAGATGCATGTTTGAATTCTACTATAGTTTTGACGGCCTGGTAGTTGGTCCCTTCCCACCCCACCCCTTGTGGTGAGGTGTTTGGACACTACCATGAAATTTCAATGGTTATGTATCATTCATCAGTTGTAACGGTTGGGAGACATACAGTGGGTCTGCTCAAATATCTCTATAATGAAAAGGTGTTTGAATTTTTTATAATAGTATGTGGCTCTTCAGGCCTCCTCCTATTGATCAGTTTGTTCATATCTCAGATATTGGATTGTTTTCAATGATGGGGAGTCCATTCATGCCTCCCAATTTTTATCCCCTCCTTTTTCCTTGAAATATTTGGGTTCTACGTGTTTACCGAAGGCATGTAGTGTGAGTTTTATTTAGCAGTTCCTAACAAGTTTCAGTATGAAGGATTCTATTATGTGGTTGTGAATATTTTGATCCTTGATCAATCAATTAGATGTGTTCCAGCTAATTGGGTCATGGGAAACAAATCATAATGTCTTTTTATGAGTTTCTCGAGGTTTTCATTTAATTCACTTTCTCAAAGAATGGTGTGTTATCCTATTTTCACTTGTTTTTCATCAGGATCATCGTTGATCCTTATGTGGGTTTTGTTATCTACTTTGTGGTTCAGCATTAGATTTGCCATTTTGGGGATGGAAATTACTATGGTTGGGTGAGTTTTCAAACCAAACATTTTCAAATTAATTAATTTATTTAATTTTCTAGCCTGATAATTTTTCTTTAGGTTTTGGGTACCCCATGTTTAAATGTTTTGTATTTGGTTTGAAAATAATGTGAGTTTTAGGTTTAGCGGGACCAAGAGCATAGAACAGATCAGAGACTATGTAACCTGCTCAGTTAACAAAATAAATTAAAACACAATGTAATAATGAAAAACAATGATAAAGTAAAATTGGATGAATAATAATATGGAAAAAAAATTAATGAAAATTTAGGGAATTATTTTTATGGTAATAATAATTATAATAAAGGATGAGTAAATTATTGTTATTTATATCATTAGTGGTAGGAATATAAATTTTATTAAGTTTTTAGTAATATGATAATTATGATAATTATTGTTAATATTATATTATTATATTACAACTTTTATTATTTTTGTTATTATAAAAATATTAATATAATTAATGTTATTATTATTATTACCATAAATTATAAATATTTAATAAGATAAGGACAAAACAGAAAAATAAATAAAAGTAAAATAATATGAATTACGAGTTGCTTTAATAATAATAATAATGTTATTATTGTTTAATAATACTATTCTTGTAATTAATATGCTTAATATGTTATTAAGTTATTATTGTTGTTTTTGTTTTTGTTTTTGATGTTTTTTTTGTTTTTATTTTTGTTTGTGTAGGGAATTCCCCACCCCCCCCACTCCTTAGCAATCCCCCATATCCTCCCTCCCTGCCTTCCACGTCACGCCCCTCTACCCCATGGTCGGCCATTGTTGCACCCTCCTCCCTCTCCCACGCTACTCTAACCATTCTTCCCTTGGATATCCTATGTTCGTTGAATCCCTCTGGTTCATTGACTCCTTCGCATGTCCTATTTCAAGAACCTCCCCCCTCTCACACATGAAATGGTACACCAACGTCTCTCCCAGTCATTGGTTGGTGCTGCTCTAGCTCCCCCACTAATTCCATGTTTCCTTCTGTATGAAGAGAATCCCTCCACTAATCCATATTCCTCCTTTCATAGTGTTTTGGTCCATGTTATTTTGTGTTTTTAGTTTTTAATTGGCCATGATATCCATTTTAGGGTTTTCTTGTTTCTTAGGATCTAATTTTGATGTTGTATGCTCACTCTTGCTTGCTTGCGGTGCGGTCACGGTGTGAATAGGGTCTCATGCCTTTTTTTGAAATCCATATGGTTCGAGGTAGCTATATCCATGTCCATATATGTTAATATAGTTATTTTTCCTATTTAGTCAATTTTAGCAAGCACTATACTTTAATTGTGTGGTGAAAATACTCTTTTTTATATAATTTGGCATGGATTTTTGTGGAATTTAATTTTCTAAAGGAGATGGAAATGTGTTCTCTATATGTTTGTTTTGAAAAAATTTATATTTGATTAATTAATTTGTTATGGTGTAAAAATTGTTTTTTTCAAAAACACATTAGCTGCGACTGTCGTTAAAATGGGTTTTCAAAATAAGATAACATGTTTTGGCATATTGATTTTTATTGTGAACATTTAGGTTTGCATTAGAGGGAGTACTTGTTCAAATTGGTGATTTTGATGAAAATTGGGTAACTTTGGGGAATGTTGGACTTATTTAGAATTTTGAGTAGAGAAATTTGTAAAATAATTAAATGATGATTAGTTAGTTTTAAAAATGGATTAAATACATGAATTAGTTTATCAGTTGGGATAGGCCCATGGTCATGGTTGCTCTTTATTGTTTGGGATTTCGTGTGTTATAAAAAATGGAATTTGAGAAACTTTGTAACTCGTGTGAAGTGAATTTTCAAATTGTTTTAGAGATTCTTTTTTTAATGAGTGTTGTGGTGTAAATTTTTATTGTACTTGTTTTAAGTGTTTTATAAATTGTTTTATTGATTCATTATATTATATGTCTACTTTTTAGTCCCTTATATGTGGTTTTTAGTTGCTGGGGCTAAGGCGATTTGTTAGTGTGTTCATAGGTAAGTAAATATATACATGTAGGTTCCCTCATTACATTTATATTCATCCATAACACTTAATGTAGATATATTATGCGAGGTGTGCATATTTGTATATATAAAAATGAACAGACAGGTTAGTGGAGACTGCTATTTGTGTATAGGCATACATGTAAGCATCCTCTTACAGTTGTTCACGGGCAATGAAAATGTATGCATATGGTCCAATTGTCCTTTGATATATGTGAATGTGTATATGGATAGTGGGGGATGAGTAGTATTTATTTAGAATTCGATAAGAAATGAACAGGATGGCTTGGTTCCACCATGAGGTAGGTCCCCTATGACTATACCTTTAAATTAATTTCTTTAATTTCATGATTTTTTTTAAAAAGAGTTATTTTATATTAAATAGTATATGCATGCTATGAGAATTTATGGTGACACATTATGTTGGACTTTCGTTCATTTTTATGGTTTCTTGTTATGTTTTGACATGGTTCTTTTCCATTAAAATATGTTCCAATGATTTTTCTAGAGTGATTAACTTTTTAATTACTTAAATGTTTTTTTCTAAAATGGGTTTGGGTGTGTGGTTTGTGTTCCTCATATTGTTTCTTTGTATATTAATTTTGAATGTTGATGTGGATGAATACAGATTCTGGTATGTTATTATAATGAGGAATTTCAGAACATTGTATGTTATGGAAATGGTTTTTGAAAAAAGGTATTTAATATGGTGTGTGTGAATTATTAAAGTGAATTCAGAGGTGTGGTGTGTGTGAATGTGAACATCAACATCAGATCATGGGAATCCTAAGGTACCTAGATTGGAAATCTATGACTAGTACTCTAGATGATGCGTAATTGGTTCATCTTGGTTATGTCTAGCATATTGACATTACAATACTAACTAAATACTTGTGATGATTGGAGACAAATAGTATATTGGTGGGTTCCCTAATAGTGGCTCATGCACAATAATGTAGATCAATGTTGCTCATATTACACATTTTCACTAAGGTACATGGATCTTACGTCCCAAAAAAATATTTGCTTAGGGATTTACCATGGTTCTTGTGATATGAATTTTAGTTCATTTGTGTAATGCTTATTCAAGATTTTGTGAAAACCAAATTATTTTATCTAGATTGGTCTCCATTCATTTTAAAATGTTAATGCATGCTTGGAACCTATATTGAAAATGATGTAGAAGAGTTATTTTTTTCAAGAAAATTCAATATTGATATATAAATTTTAAAAGAATAAAGAAAATTATTTTAATATGTCATATTTTCAAACAAGCATGTTTTCAGTTTCTTTTTAAATTATGGGCATCAGAAATTTTTTTAAAATGTAATTCCAACTAAGAATCTTGGTTCTTATGCTGACATTACATTTTAGTTTTTGGGTTATGATATTTGATTTCCCTTGGAGAGCATGGTATCATCTTAGGTGGTGACCCATGGGTTCACATGGATGTTTTTCTAGATGGTTATCATTATGTTATCTTCATATTCTAGTTTTATTTTTCTTTGACCCATTGATATTCAGTTATCAGTCATTTTTTATGGTCCAAACCATTCCCAATTGTCTTACCTTGATTCCTGACATAAATTTCTACAATGTGTGGATCAGGAATGCCTTTCAGGCAATGTTGGATACCTAGTGGGTCGTCGGGTAAGATGTAGACTCAAATTGGAGCGTGACATTCTAGCCTTGTTGGCTCACCCAAACCCATGTAAAATTTTCTATGGTTTATCACCCAATGTTGTTCTCATCTCATGGGTCCTTACTTTTTTACTAGGGCCATACATCTGAAGTCACAAACCCCCTATTTTGGAGGTGTTATAGATTCTGAGTAACAAATAGTCTATAAATCATCCATTGTAATATGAGGTGTTAATATATTTCCTAGAGTCCTTATGGCGTTTCAAATTTTTTTCTTTATTAATAGGTACTCACTTATTTCTGAAATAGTTGTTTTAATTTCACTACTTTAATTTAACATTTCCACCACAAAAAAGTGGCACCTTATACACCTAGATTCATATACACAACTTAAATAAATACATTGGGCTATTACAAGGACCTACTACCATAATTGGATCTTTTCAATTTAATAATCAATCTATTATCTCACTACCCTTTCTCATCCATTACTCATCTAAACTCGATCCATTCTTGTACAATCACTAAAAAACCTACTATAACAAAATCTTCATAAATAAATAATTATAATAAATTACTTATTTATTTAAATTAATCGCAACGTGGTGTAAATTTTAGATACTCACCATACATCCAATTATTTATATAATTTCACATAAGACGGTGTTGACTATCCCAATAATACCGCTGAACAAAATCATGCTGAATTCCCCAATCCATTCCACAAATTACCTAAATAAAAAAAATCTAATCAAAAAAATCTGAAAATCTATTTTTTTACTTTATCATTTAAGGAAAAAATAAAAAATATAGGGGGATTTTAACTCAATACCTCATTCATCTATGATATACAAAAGAGACATCAAAATTGAGAAATTTCACATTCCACTACTAAAATGTCTATAAATAACCTAAATCAGAACAATGAGAAAACCTATTATGCTAATAAAATTATGTACCAATGGAAATGATAAGAGGACCATACCCTAAAATTTTTTTTAATCATATTAATAATAAAAATAGGATGAAATAATTGGAGATGAGTACCATCCATTTTCCTCTTACGTAGGCCAGTTGAACAATGAAAATTGTGGGGACCCCTAAAAATCCTTACAAATTGGTTGAATGGATTATGTAATATAATCACACAATGAATAATTTGTGATGTTTTTATCCCTATTTTTACCATTCACTCAACGAATCATCTATTCAAAGGTTGAAATACTTGCAGCAGCTCCACTACTACACTCCAGCCTCTCGTTCATGCATTATTAGACTCTGGATGTCCCGATTCATCGCTTAATCATTTAACCTCATCCAAAAAACCTTATTAGTTTAATATACAATATAAATAAATATTTTTTCTTTTAGTTTTAATATAGCTTCTTATAACTAGAAAATTAAATACTGTCAGAAATTTTCCAACTCTTACAAACAGAAGGATTTACATAAGGGTCTATTGGTTGGGTACAAAGTATAATATGGAAGACCCAATGATAAAAACGTTTCCTATTTAACATAATTATTATCGTGTTGAATATATTGGATCTAGGAACAATAATTATTGGATTGGTTGTTTAAAATTATTTCATTATTTATAAAAAAGTACATCTATATTTATCATTCATTCATCTATGTTTAATTTTACTTAACCTGAATAGTCTAATTATAATATCCCTAGAAAGTGTGTCACTAATTTCTCACTAATATAGTTTAATCATAGAATATAATGGGTCCTCATAATATGATAACATTATCATGGATTTATGATTTTACTTATTATAAAATGTTATATATGAGATTTAATTAGTAGATTCATCTGATAAAATGTTGATACATTTTCCTTAGTCTAACCTTCCAATGTATATCTCATATAATATCATTCATTGATCTATATACATAATGGTTTATAAATATAATAAATCCATAATAACATGAGGATGGAGAGATACTAAAAATTAGAACCATCCTTCAGTAATCCCTTTCGTATGAATGTCACTTTGATATAGTAAAATAGGTTCTGGTTATGTGTTTTGCTGGTCATTTCATCTGTTGATGCACAACCAAGATAATATTTTTTTCACCTATATAATGAGTAAGGAAAAAATTCACCTACATTAATTATGTTGAGGAATTTTATGGAATGTACTATTTGATTATCATATGATGTTTTCACCTACAAGGATGATTGATATGTGTTGTACCCATCTATTAGATAAATAACATGGGATGTATTCATCAACCTTGGGTGTTACATTTGATAAGTGTATAAATGATGAGTTTTACTAGACAAGATTCTCATGTTATATGTATAGTGATTATTCAATGTCATAGATAAATAGATAAGATATGTATACATTTTATGTAACTAGATTTTATTATGTTGGACACTTGTTTGTAGTGAAACGAGTATATTTGATGGAGGATTCACTAGACCCCTTAATAGATTGAGTAATAATTTAGCATGTATAGATAATAATGTTTTTATAAATTTATGATATACAGATATCCTATTATGTTTCTACCTTACTAATTACCATCTTATCACAAATTTAGAAATTATAATAATAATTATGTTTGGGATAATTTTTTTCTTCGGAAATTAAGATGGATTGATATATATTTTTCAAAAGAATTTCAATAGATCTCTAAATAGTTAGGAACTAATTAATAATCTACTTATAGATTTTAGTATAAGTCAGTGATTATTTAATTTTATTTAAATATATATACATAGGATGCATCTATCTTGATGATAAATTTTTAATAATATATCCTTATGGAAGGGAGAAAGAATATATTGGTCCCAACATAGTCTTTCATATATGTGATGTAACCTGAGACATTATTCCATATAATTTAGTGTATGCGTGTGGCTGATAGTGATTTCTCTAAACAAACAATATCCCATAGGCTTTAATTGAATATAATAAAATGTATTGTGAATTCAGGTTTTTATCATTCATTGATGATGATTAATGTAAAAAATAAATGGTTGTCTTGTATATGTTCCAATAGATGGAACCCACTGCATTTTATTTGTCTAATGTTATTAATTCAATGATGAAAATCATGGATAAAAATTTATGGGAATGGTACCCACATGTTAACATGATTATCACTGGTTTCTAATAATCCATAACTGTACCATTTTCAATGATCTCTATTCATCTCAATATTCAATTAATCACTAATTGAAAAGACTATAGAACATACTCAAGAGTTAAAATATCCTTAATAATTTATAAGGCATCTAATTTTTCATTGAATCCCTACCATGATAGGAGACTAGTAATTTTATTTATCGATCATCATCTACATTACTTAATTGAGATGACTGCATCTATAAGAGGGTTTCATGTACATGGAGTTCAATATTATTCGGTTTTCTTTGATACATTCATTTTAGATATGTCTTTTATCATTGATTATTGTACATCCATTTATCATTGGATAAACCCCTAAAACCAATAACCATGATTATAAAATAATATTACAAAACCCAGTAGATGGATAATGTCATTTGGTAGAATTATCCTAAAAAAACAGTTATCATTCATCGATTCCAATTGACATATTCAAGGAACCTTATAGAATAACATATATTTCTCCTCCACATTGGATGGAAATAGGATAATAATTACTGACTGGACAAACTATCATCCTCAGGATGATAGAGAAATAAATATTGATTTCAAAATGTTTATTGATTTCCCAGTGATGAAAAGGATCTAATAATTTCATCGAAAAATAATTTGAATATTATGTTTAATACCAATTTTTTTATTCATGATTTACTGATATTGGTTCATCAATGAAATATTTTAAATATAATTCATTTTAACAAAGGCCTACAAAAATATTCATTAGATTTGGAGGAAATTCATATTAAATTATCGTAATATCAAACATCAATTTTATGAAAAATGGAATCATTTTTTTCAACTATGAATGAATTTTCATGACCAAATACATTTGATACGAAATTAAAATGTTTATTATAATATAGATTAATTGTATATAGAGTAATCGATTTAAACCATATATCATACAGAAATTTTAGTATGCTGAAATTTGACTTCATATGGGGTCAATAGCCATATGGATGGATTCAAGACGATATATTAGATCTGGAATATAATAAAAATTAACAATAATAAATATTTTTCCCTATAAAGACTACCTAATGCCTCTCAGGGTTGAAAATTTTGATTTTCTGGTGTTTATAATGACCATCACTATTAGGGGTTATTATTTTCCTTTAATTATATTAATTGAAATCATTTTTTTGAGTTAATGCGGCATTAATTAATTTAAACGAATTTTTAATAGAGGATGGTGGACCATGGGGTGAAGTATCAGTTGATAACCGGTTGACATATCTATTGAACTAGGTTGTGATTATAGTGTATTTTTTATCATATGGGGACCTTAGTTATTTTGAACTCATAATAATATACCATAAACCCATTTAACAAGGGTTTCCATCATTATATACCAAAAATGAATCTATTAATCTCCACTCCCCCTTCATTCCATATAATGTGATCCTAAAATTGACCTTAGGTGGATGAAATATATTTCCACATGTATGGTGATTGTGAGGACTGCCTTAAATCTAAAAATTTACAAATTTATTCATAAAAGTGATCTATAACAAATTTCCACCTTATTTAGTGCATATTGAAAATAAAAAAATCATAAAGTTTTATTGTTTTATAAATACTTAATCAATTAAATCATTGCTAATCTAAGGTAATATATTATTATATTTTCAAATTCACCTTGCCTTTTTGGAGGGAAATTTATTCCATATAATTTTTTCTTTTGGATTGGTCATTTAAGAGGTAGAATACAGATTCTCTTGGGACATTGATTATCCATTTTTCATTACTTTTTTTGCAACCCTTTTATACTACAATTAAATAGGATTAGACATTTATAGATATATTTCAATGTAAATTTAATTAAAACAAGATTTCTGTTACTAATAAATTTTTTATTTAATTAAATTATGAATGTTATGAATTTATTTGATAGATATTGTATTTATTTTCATTTTTATATACGTTGATTTATGTATTTTTTTAGGTCAATTATTTATTACATGCAAATAATTCATTTTATTAATCTTGTATTGACAAATATTTACTCTTGCGCATAATCATTATATTAGTTATTGTCCATCACATATAAAGTTTATAAATCAATTTGTATAATGTACTAAGTTGGTATGATTGAAAAATATATGATTAAATCTTTTTACATGACATATATAGATAGTAAATGTCCTTTTAAATTGGTATAATTTAGTTTCATAAAACGTGCTCATATACGCCATAATTTTAGGAAAATGCGGATGGTATGGTATAGTCTCATAATTTTCCGAATTAGTATCACATTTACCAAATTCATAAAGGTATGGTCTCAATGAATTAGGGAATTAAATTGTGAATGTTTTATTTATTTATATAAAATTCATTATTACATATTTCCTCAAATAATTACGTTTATTCGCCTTAGTGATTGATTTAAAATCCCAACATTAATGATTTATTAAATTATTGAAAACATATATTTTTTGATTTAGTAGATAAATCATTAATTAAGAAAAAAATTTTAGTATATACAACCAACCACCATACCATTTTCATATTTTCAAATTATCTAGGAGAATTAATCACTAATTTGTATGAGGTATTGAAAAATAAAAATGATGTAATAAGGAATAGTTTAGATACTCTAGAATATCAATAATGCTTGTATCTATCACCTTTTAAAAGGCCCTCTCTATATCATGGTCATTATAGCTCATTATTATTTCAGAAATAATATACTCATCGAAAATTCACATTTAGACCACTAAAATTTAACATTCCTCAATGATTTTATTTAACATTATAATGATCCATCACCTACACTGTATGCGATCAATGGAATAATAATTATTTTCAACCACACAAAACCACTATTTTTTCAATTTAAAATATTTTTTGGGATATTGAATTTTTTATCCCATGTCATATTTATTCAATTTTCATGCATATAATGGGTTCATTTGACATATACCATAATCATGTTGGTATACATATCAATTTTCACTTGAACATCATTGAGTATGATTCAAACATGCATAATCATCAATTTCCAAAATAAATTCTACTTAGAAAAACTATAGAATGTCTCCTAGAATATTATTTGGAACACCAAATTGGAATTCTAGGGATTCCCTAAGATCTAATAAATAAGAATTTTGGTGTGTTATTTAGTTATAGATTACTATATTCCTAAATCATGGTTTCATTAATAAATCCCTACAATAAGCTCAAATTATTTCTGATGTTGTTTAATATTAGTGATTTTATCCTTCATGGTTTATAGTAGGTTGAAGCCTCCAATAATTTTAGTTACATCATACCATAAAATGTTTACCCCATCATATTATGAGTCTATTGTGAATTCTCGTCCATTATATTTGTGACCACTATTCTTGATATGTTCATTTATCTTTCAAGGTCAAAAAATAATTTTCTAGAAACTATAAAATCCATTATGAAAAATATAGGTTTCTCCAAAAATCAATTTATCTCAAACTTTTCATTACATGAATGTATACCAAACAAATGGCTAAAAAATGAATATTTTTAAAATTGATAAATAAACAATAATAAAAATTTATAATCATGTCCATAATACATAATTATTCACACATATATGTCTAATTGTATATAATACCACTAAAATTCATTTTCAATACGTTTTGAGGCATTTCATATCGTTATACATAGATATAAAATAAAATTTTACTGAAAAAACACCTCAAATTTACAATAATAACAACTCACAAAAATAGACAAAATTATTTTTCTTGGAATTTTATTATACGAGAAAATGACATTAAATTATATAGCATACCATGGTATCATATAATATTATATAACATGATATTATTGATGTGTCCCGGGAATAAAATAATGCCTTAAAATGTGGGTGAATTAGTAATGCTTCTTTTTTTATAATTCTTTATAACAACCCATTATTTCATATTAATGTGTAAGATCAACCAAATTGTTTATTTTAAAAAAATATAAGGATTCAATTATTTAATAATTTTTATGTAAAAAAATTATATTTGAAATTATTGTTTTCTATTTTGGGTGACTACATATTTATTGTGATCAATTTGATATGTTTCTCAATGAATACAATATTATTAGATTCTGCATTTGGAGAAATTTATTTAAAATACTACAAAAATGATTTTTAATAGATTTAATCAAGGGATAAACTAAATAAAATATTTAATTTTCATATTATTTATAATTAATATAGAAATATAAAAATTTCTGAAGAAAATTTAATTTTTTATATTTTACTAAATATCATATATTTGAAATGTAAATGTTTATATATTTAATAAAATATAAAATGATTATATGAAACAGTTCCTATTAAAATAAATAATAACATTTCGTTATTTTTAATAATAGAATATACATAAAGAATATTTATTTTTAAATTTATTATCTTATTTATATAAATGTTGTGTTTATTAATGATTGTAGTCTTTTTAAATTTTATAATTCATCGTCTATTTTTTTTAATTTATGCTCTATTTTATTCGCCAATATAATGCATTTAGACTTAAAAATAATGTATATTTTGATTTGAATTGATTAATGAATTTCTTGTAAATGTAATACAATGAATATAATTTTTTTATTTTCTATATAAAATACAGGACTATGTTACACATATCAAATACAATGATTTATTTAGATTATGAATAGATTTTTTGTAATGGTGTAATTAATCATTTTATAGGGAGTGAGATAAATTATATAAATTTTTTTGTAAAATAAGAAATGAATAATTTATATACACCATATATTTCACTATTTTTTCTTCAACATATAGTTTTTTCCTTCTACCATGTTTGAGAATTATCACCATGGAACAATAGAAAGAGTCTTCCCTTTATGGTTTATCCATAGATTATATTTGAATTAGTCATTTCATGATACAAATCATAATTTTTTCTATGAAATTATAGTACCTCACAAGGTAAAATATGAATGATAAAGTCAAAATTGTGATTAGGGACTTTTGGTGGAGCACCCTGTAGGGACCCACAACGATTTAAGTATAACAGAATCACATCACTATACCCTGATATTTATAATATTAAATCCATAATATATGGAAACCCATGGTAAAAATGTATTTTATTTACATAATTTCATTAAATTGACATTTTATCTCACTAAATAATATCTTATTCCCATGAATAAAAGGTATAATTCCTTTGAGAATCATTTACATAATTCATTTATTTTAGAAAAAATGATATCATTTCCCCATAATTGAAAAATAAAATACTCTATTATAAACATTTCAAAGGATATAATCATCTCCAAAACATGGGTATGTAAAACATGTGAAATGTGTGAGCTCAAATTTTCCAAAATGGAAAAATTATCAATCTGACAAAAAAGGATAGATATTTAAAATATGATAAAACATTACCATGAGGGGAATATCTCTTTAAAATAACAAGGAATAGTAATTTTTTCTAATATTTAATGATATAATGTTATAAAATCTAAAATTAATTACATGTAACATCTAAAAAGAGTTAAAAATTATGATATAATAAACACTTTTCATAGAGAATAACCATATAAATATATCATAGAAATATAACATTCCATTGAAATAGAATATAACAAATAACATTGGAACGATCAAAGGAATTGTAAAATTATAACATTTTGAAAAAATTGTACAAATGTCATGTTTTTTAATAATCTTCATCTTGGATTAATGTTTGGAACAAAAAAAATTCCCACTCTTCAGGTTGTGAAACAAATTTCAAACTTAATGTTATGAAAAAAAAATACCACACTTCATGATGTGAAAACACATAATAGAAATGATTTATATGGTGGAAAAAGTTCCACTTAAATTTTTTTGAACAAAAAGTATTCCTATACGTTGAAATATAATAAAACAAATTACTGATGATTTATGTTGTGAACAAAAAAAATTTATATGCTTCATGTTGCGAAGAAATATTTTACATGTTTAACATCCTTGTATAATGATAAAAAAATTCGTATCCAATACGTTGGAGTGAGATATATTACGTGATAATCCCCAATACATACATATGATTATAACATTAATTAAAATCATTCAACTTATCATAAATATACCATTGAGTGAAAATGTGTTTCACTACTTTTATAAATTGTATCCCATTAAAAAATGGTCATTTTTTCCAAAATTATTTTCACCCAAATAGGTTATTCAAGAATAAAATATATTGGTTGATATTTGATTATTTTCTCTATTATTTAATAATACCATAAAATTGTATACAAATAACAAATATTATTTTTATTTAAAAAATCATATTATTAATTTAGAAATTAATGATTTTCAAGTAGTATTCCAAGACAATATTTTTACCTGAAGAAAAAAAATTTAGAAAACATTAATGGAAAAATAAATTTGAATGATTTGATCATTATTGGAGATTAAAAAATATAAATAAATGATAATTATAATGTTATAATATAATATCATTATAAGGAAAACCATTTTACATATTTTAAAATGCCTTTATTGAAAACCAACATTATTAGAAGAATAATGAATCCCTGGATATAAACACTAATAAAACAGAATAAAATGATCATTTTTTGTAGAATGAATCAGCACAATAAAAGAAAACCATAATGGGAAGTAAAAATATGTATATGGGGGGAAAATAATTAAAATAAATGAGAATTATTTTGGGAAATTGTTATTTTTAAAAAATAATATATTTTTACTAGATAAAAAAAATCATTCAAAGATGATTTCGTAATAATAGGTGGTCTAAATACACTATAACGTCATCATATGTTATAATAGTTCAATAATTAAACAGAATATCTAATGATGATATATAATGACCCCTGGAAAATATTGTAGTCAAAGAATCCCCATAAAAGTTGAGTTTTATTTAAGTCAAAACATATTAAAAGAGTTATGTATTTTATTAAAAATGAAATTTCCATGAAGAATGGGTATGTTATTATATAAAATAAACTTTTCCATATTATAAACCACTTAAATTAGATTATATGTATAGTATAAAACATGTTTCAGTGAGTAGAATTTGCGATGAAAAAGATGTACTTTTTATTCCCACACAATCAATAGTTCTCTAGAATATTATATAACGATGATGTATATTTTAATCATTTATCTAATAAACTTAATAAAAACATAATACCTATGTTATAATTATTTTAACCATATATTTCTAATATATTAACAGATTATATTCTATTTTTACTATCTAGTGTTACCGATTTTGGTTGTTTGTTTTGTAAGAACATCTTGAATATGATATTTATTATCACTATGTGCTTTCTTTTTCTACAATAAAAAATAATTCAATATAGAATAATAAATTTTTAAATGATTATAAATTTCCCATTTTCTATAATTGAGTGGTCTAAATGGATCATAGGAAATTGTAATTCGTGATGAACTATATTTCAATGTGTTTAATGATCCAATGATGATTTAGTAATAAGTATATTAAATATTGAAAAAATCATTCAAAAATAATTAAAATATATTTAATATTTTATTATTAGATTACATTACAAGTATATTACATCCCATAATCATTTATGACATAATAATTATTAATTCAATTACATTGTTTGTGAAACCAAACTAATATTTAAAGTATTATAATGGTATCATGAGTAACATAATATCTTTAGATAATGATAATATGAATTATATTGTAGATTCAATATTTCATAAGAATAATATATTTTCATTAAATCCATTATATTTACAATCTAATATTTTTTATGAAGAAAAATAAAATTTATCTTTCATGGAGCTAATACTCCACCGTACGCACGATTAATGATCTCCATAATCATTGAATGAATGAAATGATAGAATATTTAAATTTATTATTTAGAAATTATAATTATGAAAAAGAAACAATATTGACTCATCAAATACATGATTCAAATTATGCCATTAATTTTTTTATGAAAAACAAATAACATTTCATGGTTGAGGTTTTAGTCAACATGTACACATGATAGATGTAATTTTTATAACTTTGTGGATATAAAGGATTGATATATTTTTTCTAAAATTAATATAATAAAATTTTAGTGAAACAATTATTATTATTTAATTATACTAATAATTTTATAGATTAATGTTTTAGTTTTGGTGTAAATGATATGAGTGTGTAAATTTAATTCTCAAGTTAGAATAATTTGATTTCACTTAAAAAATTATTATTCAAAGAAAAACATATATAAATTGTGACCATAATCTTATATAAGTTGTATAGAGTAATTGTAATATAATTTTCAAATTTTTTATATAATAAATTATAAAGATTTGTGATTATTGAAGTCTTGGAAGTGTTACATTTTATTATGTAAAAATGAAGGGTAGTTTTCGATGTAACCAATATTTTTTGGATAATTTAATGTTTTAATTTAAAAGTGATTGGATAAACATGTAAAAATGAAAATATAGTGTCTCTCACTATATATTATCCTCATAAAATTTTTTTGATACATCTTATATTGATTTTAGTCATTTTATTTTATCTTTTAAAAATTTACCCCATTTTAAATTTACAATGGTAATAAATTTCTTACCAAAGAAATTAATTTTAATAACAAAAAAAATAATACATCTTATATAAAATAAATAAATTCTCATTAAAAAAATAAAAAAATAATGTTACAAATATAAATAAATATGATTTTAAATTTCAATATTAAGATAGTCACACAAAACATGTAATAAATATTTTTTAGACAAAGTGTTTGTTTTGGAATAAAAATTTATATACAACATATGAATATATCGTATACTTATTATTATTATATAAATTGGTTTAATATGAAAAAATAATATTTATTTGTATTTAAAAGTAATACAAAACCAAATTTCACCATTAAAGTACTTAATTAAAATGAAATTCCAAAAGTAGTTTTTATCAAACTAACATTTAATTTGGTTAAAAAAAATCTAGATGTAGGATTAATAAGTTGAAAATTTATTTTAATATATATAATTTTATTTGATAAATATATATTTCATTACTTTTGTAGTTTTATAATCTTCTAGGATATTCTTATATAATGTTGAAATCATAAAGTTTATAATTTTATGCCAAACATTATATTCGATTAAAAATCAACTTGTCTCAAAAAAACTCAAAATTATATAAAAAATAATATTGGATATGAGGAATTTAAAAATTAATTTTATTTTATCATAATTAAAATTTATAATTTTTTATTTAATTTTATATAAAATAATGTACTTAATATAAGGAAAAGATCTTACTTGAATGTGAACTTTTCAATATTAACTCATAGATAATATTTATCATAAAGTAGATGTAAATTTTTTTTATTTACCATATTAGTGATTAATATATATTTATTAACAATTTTAATAAAATATGATGTGGTTAATTTTTATTGAGTTTATTATGTTATGTATTTAATATAACATAACATCAAATGTGCTATTTCTATATTGTGGGGTCGCTATGTTCTATACCACATAAAATAATTTAATCCATAAAATTATAATAGTTGGATATAAATGGAAAAATTATTTAGCATATCCTTAAGGTAATTATAACTTAGTGTTTTATGAAAAGTTTTAAGACTTAGTAACATATAACATACTACCCAAACTCATTGTATTTAGAGTTTGTAGAGGAACCTCTAACTATATGTGGCATACCCAAGACACATGTGGCCGGAAATAAATTCCAAGGGATTAATAGACTAAAGAGTGAAAAATATTCAATTAATAAATACAACAACCAATCTTGATAAAATATAAACAACCGAACAAAAAATATATTGCATGAGTGAAATATATATAATATAATGATAAAATCAATAAACAAAAATTTTAGGCTGATAATGGATGTAAAATACTTCAACAAATAAATTCAAATGATAACACAACCCTAAGAAAATAAAGTGGAATCTTCCCAATCATCACATTAACTATCTCTAAGCTGTAAATCACCATTCTTCACCCATTTTATCATGGTACCTCACTAGATATATAAGATACCTTTCAATTTCTAATGACCCGTCCAATGAAATATTCACACACAACTATTTCCATTTCATTGTATTATTATATCACTAACTAGGTTATCCCTATAGACTTTAAAACATAAGAAACTAAGATAATAAAATGAATGGGAATTTTATATAAAAAATTTGTGAACCATATAAACAATTTTATCATTTCCTTAATATAAATCCATATGAAAAATGATGATCAAGATTATCACAATTATTTAGTACTTGGAATACATATCACGTGTACACAAACACCGACTCCATCCAATTATTTCTTTATTTTTCTGGTAAAACAACATTAAGGTTGAGTGTTAACCATACAAACATTTGGGAGAAACAAATGAAACAAGATATAAACAATAAAATCCAGAAATCAATATCATCAAAACATTTTCAATAATAAAAATATGGTGGAATAGGTCACACATGATAAGACCATGGTAGGATATATATGTTGTTCCGTCGTGGATGTCCAGTAGTTAAGCACTTACATTTGAAATGACTATGCTCTTTCCAACATTGAATGTAGTACTTCACAACCATATTCCATCTCAATGAGGAAATGATAACCCAATATTTCCATGTTTTATATTAATTAACAAAAAAAATTATTTCATCTAAAAGATGATATCAAACAATTTCTTTTTATTTAAATAATACAATAAAATTAAACCATATTTTAAAATTAAAAAAAGGGTGTTTTCAAAAAGCCATCAATGGTTCCATATTCTAAAAACATAAACCAAAATGGTTTCCATTAAAAATATAAAATAATTCCAATAATAATATAATAGAAGCATTTTAATAATATGATTCCTCTATTTTATAAAAATAAATGAGATGTGGCTGAATAAATAGAGAATAAACATAATATCACAACTCTAAATTCAGCCTCAATATCCCTTCTGTTCAATAAATCCAATAAATATCTCATAAAAAGAACACACATACATTATATCTAGCCATAATAGATTATATATAATGTAATATGTATTATTATATGAGAATATCTAAGGTTAAAGAGGATAATCAAAGATGTTCTATTAATTCTGGAGATCAAACACCCTTTAATACATTAAAAAATATCTCTAAATCAAAATAAATTTCCAAGGAAGAATATATAAAATTATTAAAAAAAATCCTAGGATATTATGAAAAAAATTAGAATTGTTTGGTGAAAACAAACTTTAATAAAAATTTCAAATTAATATTTTCACATAGATAGTTATGTTGTATAGTTTAAAAAATTGTGTGCCAACTATGTGCTTTCTTCTATCACCAAAAACAATGAGCTACATAGTTGTGGAACATGGATTGGAAAACCATGTGCTACTATTTTATATTAACCATAGTTAATTCATGTGTTTTCAAATGGTCTAATAATATATATTTCAAATGTGTATAGTTATTTTCCCCAAAACCACCATCTTTGTTAATTTTCACGAGATAGTGAATAGATTCTACTAAAATTGTACAAACCATGTGATGTTAAATCCCCTTAGAAACCATTCCAAAAATAAATATAAACTACCAAAAGTTCAAAAATGTTATATATAAACAAAAAATTCTTAGTAAAAAGAAAATATAACAAAAACTAAGTGTGTTACATTCTCCCACCATTGGTCTTTCGATCCAAAATAATTGAGATAATGGTTTTTCATTAGAATATATCAATACATTACACTAGAATATACTTCTCATATCCCTAGGTCTCTTCCAAAATATTACCATGATGCTACAAGAATAATAATAAAATGGTACTTTTCCCATAAAATGGCTTCTCTTTTCTATCCATATTCATTAATAGATCATGAAAAAATGTATCATTTATCTTACTATCAACATGGTCCCATTAAATATCATATTTAGGGTTAGTTTGTTTATTCATAAATTAAATTACTTGAAAAAAATTATACATAGAATATAATCTTGGTTTTATTGGAAATCGATAAGACAAATCACCAATTTTTTAAGGTATCTCAAAAGGTACAATGTACTAAGGAAACATCTATCCATTCATAAAATAATGATAATGTCCTATCCTTTGGGATATTTTTAAGAAAACTTATTTCCCACATAACAAAATAATGAATTATTTTTGATGATCTTCATGTTATTACAAATTATTTTGAGCCATAATCATCCTCGTTCTATGAATCAAAATGATCTCTACCATATAATGTATAAGGATTTGATAGATAACTGATGTGTCACCCATTTCCACCCACAAAAGTGGTTAGAAACATTAATTATAATAAAATTATTATAAAAGAACCATATATAAAGAGGAAAATATATTCTATAATGATAAATCCACTTATGGTATATGATACTCGGAGGATCCACCATACTTACTATAAAAATAATATTCATTTATTTAATCAATTGGATTTTTGTTCAAACTGACCAGCCATTTAATTATAATAAGATATGTTTATGGTCAAATGGGTTTGAATAAATTTATACATATTCATCCAAATTCATGATGTAATCCTAGGGTCACAATCAATCCCAATTATAATGGTTATGAACTGTAGATTTATAACTTCTTGGATGTAAATTTTCGATAAGTGTTCCAAATTATATGACTCACAAATAGGGATATCTTCATCTTATTTGTTATTTTGATCCATAATAATACATATATTATTGTGTTTCCAAAATATATTTGTAAAACCTATCAAAAAATCTATATATATACTCCCATTTCCACATTACAATAGGTAATGAGTTTTACATCCCTGGTGTCCATTTACGTCCTACCTTAACTTTCTGATAGGTGATGCATATCAACAAAAACATTGAAATTTTTTTTTTCTTCCCAACCAAACCAATATGGTTATAATTTCATTGTTTTCTTTGTGTATTTTAGGATTAATGACCCAAATCAAATTCTGGTATGAATAATAAATTTTTTCATGATCAGATAGAGGAAAAACAATCTAATTTCTAAAACTCAACAAAGATTTCCCATGTAGTGTCCATCACTCAATAGTCTCACCATCATTTAATTTTTCCCTCATGGTTAGACATTAAATTTTTGATTATTAATCATATTTATCCTATGTAATCAAATATGATAAAAATAGGATAAAATATTCAACATCACCATGTTCAGCATGATCCCAATGAATATCCTCTAATACTGTCATTAGCAGCCACTAATACAAGTCCATAATAGAAAATTTTATATATGAATTTGTAATCCATTCATATAATAAAAAAAATACATATACATAATGTATACATAATGTAAAATTAAATCACTTTATGATTTTATACATATTCACATCCATATATTAAAATATATTTTGGAAAAAATATTTCCATATTGTATGACTTGTGTATAGATAGAATATATCAAAAAAAGGTAATGAAATTATGTTATCAATCCATATGTTAAAATACACAATTCCAAATAATTTATTGGGTAATTCTTCCCAGGAACTCATAAAATTAATGATCTAGAAGCTACAACATGATCATACTGTATTAGAACACAACCCATCCTAGATCAAGATGCATCATAATATAACACATATAATCATCCTAACATCATAATTGTAATAATAGGTGTCTAAATATTTTTAAATCATTATCTTCAATTTATTTGTTGTATGTATCACTCTATTATAAGGGAAATCCTTTCCTAATAAATAATTTCATCGGCGAGGAATGTCATGAATGATCCTAAAAAAAGTGTTCGTATTATCCGACAAATATATGAAAACATTATATCAAAAAACCATTCTATAGTGGTTTCTATGAAAAAAAAGGCATAAATTATTAAAATATACCAATATTACACTTTTAAAAATAATATGTATAAGTTAATTTTATTCTTGTATAATGAAATAATAATTTTAAATCATACGTTAAATATTATTTTCTTGTATGATACCCAATAATATAGCCAAGGGTGGTCCTGTTCTTCATTAGTCCATGAATAGAAAAAATATATTCTTGATTAATACCACCAGAATTGAATATAGATATCATTAAATGATTGATTCATTAATTATATAAAAATGTATAATGTATTCATAATACTTAAGTGAATGACCATATTTTCACAATAAACATAACCACTCCAAAAATAAGTTTTTCGATTATCCTCCATCCGAAATAAAATACGTTAGTAATCAGAAAATAAATCAATTTTAGAAAACCATCTTGTTCCCATCAATTGATAAAGATAGTTTTAAATTGGGGAACATGAAACTAATTATTTATCATAAAATTATTATATTATTTTTATCTGTAAAAATACAAATAGTTCAATACACCATCCATATAAAAATAACATGTAATTCCCATGTATACAAACAAGGTTGAATAGAAATTTTTCTTTCTAACACTTCCAACTAATCATTTTATACAATTAATTCTTTTTGTGGAATCATATTGGATGGAAGTAAAATATTACTTTCCCTTTGTAGGAGATTAATCATTTATTAAATTTCAATTTGGGAGGTAAGCATGATAAATTATCAGGAAATATCTCAAGAAATTTTCAAGGATGATTAGGAGATATTAAAGTGTGATTACATAAATGGATGAAAATTTAACCATTTATAACATTTAGGAGATATCGCCTACAAGCAATACCAATGGTCCTAGTCAACTGAAATTCACATCCCATACTTTATAAAAAATACTCAAAACACCATACTAATATGTGAAACTAACTTATTAGGCCTGAAAATTGTTTTGATCCTTGAGTGACGTCAATAAATATGTAAAAAATACCAATCATAAATTTCCATATTATGAGTAGATATATTAAAAAACACAACTTCATTGATAGTTATAGAAAATGATACTCAATTAATGTCTTGACACTCTTAAAAACATATATTTATTGATGTCTTAAAAAATTTAGAATCATTTGAATATGTAAACACATTTAATCCACAACATGAGTATTGATAAAATAATGGGATGTGATAGCATCCAAAAAATATTTCATAAGAGTGGAATTAGATAGAATCATACCTCATAAAATTATCTGAATAAATCTATCATGAGAGATCATATTCTTATCACCATATAGATTATTAGTCACTCCTACTTGATTCATTCATCCTTACTAAAAACATATTTCCTAAGGATTATTAGTGTCCAGAAACTCACCTTTTACTTATATGTCTTAGTGGATAAGAATTGATATGATTATTTCATTCTGTTAAGGCATATGATGATTGAGAAACATGTGATAAATTTCTAGTAAATGACTTAGTAGAACTATTATAATAATGTTTGAGATGTCCCATATGATTATAGTTGTTGTGTAATATAGGTGGAATCATACAATCCTTCATGATATTATCATGTGTACAATATTTAAAATATCTGAGAAAAATTTCGGGTCTTGGTGATAAGTCATATGGCCAAGGTGACTAATTTGAAGATACACTACCACCTAAGAAATAGATTTCATTCTTCAAAATGCTCCTTGAATTAATGTTCCCACTCATTCCAATAGATATAAATGTACATTGTCCATTCTTATTTCCACACACACACTCACACACACACACATATATATATTTACCCTCCATCATATCTTTATTAATGATATCTTTATAATTACTAATTGAAAGGATAATTGCCTTAGATATATTCAATGGTCTTGGTCAATAGTCTAAGATATGTTCCATCATGAATTTAGGTAACATAAGTAGTAAAAATATAATTTCATAAACTAAACTATGTACTCTATCACTGATGGATTTTCTTCCTTTAGGAAGAATAAAATTTTCATTCTTTCTATCTTGAATGTCTGGGAATATAGTATTGTGTTATATTATTCTTCATTTTCCTCCCACAAAATTATTTGGTCTAAATTTACTTGGAATACTAAATTCCTCCATTTTAATATAATATCTAATAATATATATACTTTTAACATTAAATTTAACTTATTTGGTTTCCATGGAAATAAAAACGTCAATTCATTCTATTGATCCACACATCCACTATTTCAGGTGTCGAATCCACCTAAAATATTATTGGATTCTATATCTGAAAATAAAAATAATGGAACACTTATTTAAGTTAATTGTTCTAACATCCTCAATTTAAGGATTTTACAGCCCAAAAAATTAACTGGATAATATTTTCACTCACATGTCGCTCAGGAATAACCATATTTTTAGTGGTCTCTCTTTTATAATTTCTACAATATCTACCAATTTTCATTTATATAACCAAAACATATAATAATTTATTTATAAATAACTTACTACTAAGGGCATGGAATGTTTTATTTTATGAGAAAATAATCATCATAAATAATTTTTATTGTTCATCCAAATCCTAAACCATTAAAATAATTTTATAGAAATCATCGAATACATTTTGACCAATAAAGTCTTATTGGTATGTCTTTGTACAGATTCATGGAACTCTAAACTCATTATATAAACCCATAATGAAGAGATGGATACCCACCAAGAAGTGGTTAAGAACAATTTGTTTAAAAAACCAAACTAGTAACATAAAGGTCAAACTAATTAGGATAGTTATGCCTTTTCATTCTATACATTTTAGGTACTAAAATTTCTATCTCACAACCACAATTCTATGATAAACCATAGAACAAGACAAACAAAATTTGTAACATCCTTCCATAACTCATTATCTTGAGAGGAGGAGGAGTACCGCTGGCTATAGATGACATCCCTAAGAATCCAATGGTTAGAAAAAAAATTCCCAAGGCCTAAGGGGACATTGGGACATGATTTTTATTTTTATGAATAAGAAAACATAACAGGTAAAAAATATAAAACACAAATAAAATAAATGATTAATGATTAAAATATATATAATACAAAAGAAAATATAAATAAATAAAAATATCTGAGTGAGAATTAAAATGAGATACATCGACGAATAATTTCCAAAAGATTAAAAAGCTATATGACCACAAAGCGAAATAAACCCTAGAATCACCTGAAATAGTTCCAGAAAAAGACTCCATAAACTATTCCTAAATAATCACATTATATAACTCAGGAGTAAGATAGTTTTCCCTTTTTGGTGACCTAGTAGTTGAAATTGAAAAAAAACCAATGTTCAAAAATAGTTGATGAGAATATCACTCTTTAGTAAATCCCTAGATATTTCCCAACACATGACACTAGGATAGGAACATGATTTAACATCTATTATATATACTAAATCTAGGTTCCTCCAGCATACCTGTCACCATAAAAATTGACCATGTATCCATTTTTCAGAGCAACCATTTCTTTACACACATGGTACCGTCTACTGAGTTCTCTATTACCTCGTGAAACCTCACCACTAGGTTCAACCATAAGGTTTCAGTCCATCCATCACATCCCATAGCTATCACCATCCCTTTATGTATACCCCGCATATCCCAGCCTCACATCTCCATAGGCTTGCCTCTCCAACATGGTCTTCATTCTTCTTTCTATATAAATCTTTTTCTACATCCATCGCTACCAACAATGACTGTATCGAGCTCCTTTGATCTACACTTCCCTATAATAAAAAATTAATCAACGCCGATAGACCATCGACTACATATTATCCTGCAACACTATGCACGATGTTCCTCACCAGAAAATCTCATATTGTTGTTCTATGGAAACCCATCATACGATATTCCCCAACTGAAGAAACTACTATCGGATTCAACACCCATAAACACCCTCTGACATTCGCATCTAAGGATATCGTGGTAAGATAATACTCCCATATAACACCACATTCATAGTTCTAGAATTCCTTTAAAAGTATCACCTTTGACTGAAATTTGTGTACCTAAAATTATAATATTTTTATGCAGTAACAACCTATAGAGACTGCAACTCTACTTCCCGTAGGTGATTAATTATTAACATAAGTAGAAAAAAGTTTGTATTTCCTAAATATTTCACCACATTAATCATTTGATGCATATTTCTGGTGCAATATCTACAAATGTAGGAACATGTCGCATAAATACACACCATGTTAGGTCATCTTGGGGTGAAACCACATCTTAGAGCATGAACAATATATTGAACTATTTGATAAAGATTATTAATGGGGTAAAATAACATGAATTTTATCTTAATACCACATGAACATATTTTTCCTTTAAATGATAATAACTAAAATGTATTCAAATTTTATAAATTAATATATACTTTACTCATTCAAGAAAAAAACATTTAAAAATTATGCATTCCTTACCTTCCATGGTTGTGCTACAAGTCATTTCATTTAACGAAATTATAGATATGTATCTGTAAATTGGTAGCGGAAGAACACATTTTCTTCCAATTATATGTTTAATACAATCTAACCACACATAAACATATTGTGGTTTCCTTCCAACCCTAAAAAATCAACAAAAAGAAAACCAATATCAATATGCAGTCACCATCAACATCTAGAGATACAAGGTTTTCGTGATGACTACTAATGAGAAATCGAAAAATGGTAGATAGTTAGTCACACTAAATAAATTTATTTAGTAAAATTTATTAATTACTTTGAGGTATATACATTTATAGACATTTCACCTTACGAATATAGTCGCATGTGTTCTAATACAACATTTGAAGCAGTACAAATGGATTCCATGTCGAACTGAGGACCACTCATGCCTTTATCACCTTTATTTGACAATGGTTAGTTCAATTCCAATTAATCAGTAATTTTAAATAGAATGGATAGATTGCTTTCAAATATCATATAATATTTTAAAAAATCTACTATTAAATTGATAGTTCCTAATGATTGTGGAACTTCATCACTAATATCTGTTAGAACAAGAAACATAAAAGGTTGTCATTATTGCACCCAATACAGTTCAAATAATAATTCCTTATATTCATTATTAATATATTTTTTTTACAGTATTGAAATTCTCAACATGTACTGGTAATTCCATAATGGACTATACTTACTAATGTTCAACCAAAACAATTGAACCACTGCAAAAATAATTCCACCACCAAAAGGAGGCTCACACATAGTATTGTCAAAAAAAATTGATCAATGGTGAGTAGAATTGTAATGTTACATTAATTTGATTTAGATTACATCTTTTAAAATGTTGTCCCTATAAATAATTAGTTTATTATTCAATTGCATTCACAGAGCTGCATGACTCTGCAACTTTGTCAACAACATTGTCCAGATGTAGAAAAATAAAACAAATACCACAAAATAATGCAGAAAATGATGTCCTCTTTGGTAAGCATGATTTCAACCTAAAAGCTTGTCATTTCTATAAAAAATATAGTTCAAATAATTTTTCCTTATTTTCAAGGATATTATACATTACATTAATTTATTTCAATTCTCAAAATTTACTGGCATTTCACCAATGGACAATACTTACCTATGAGATACTAAAACATGTGAACCACTACAACAAAAAATGACGTCCCCTTCGGTATGTATGATTTCAACATGTTCTTATGAACAACATTTGTGTTAGATAACCCTTTTATTGAAGACTGAACTATTAAATTATTATGTATGGTAACATTAATGACTGATGGAAATATTCTCACTTACTCATCACCTGCCCGATCGTCAGAGTAAAAATATGTCATGGCTAGACATATATATCCTCTTTTAGTAAATGTAATTAGTTTTTCTCCATTTATAACAGATATTTTTTTCCTAATTAACTTTATAGAAACCAAATTAATTTCTCCGACAAAGGTGTGGTATAACATGTAATAAAACTTTCTTATTTATTAATATATACATAATAATCGTCATGATTTGTGTATTCAGTAGTAAATTCAATGTAGCTTGTTCCCAAGAGCCAAATTTGTCTACTAAAATTAATAATGTCTTTTCCAAAAGATTTGTATCAACACATGTTGAGAGACAAGGTGAAAGAAATCGTGCCACTCATTTTTCAGTTATGTGTTTCCACACTAATATTACTTATATTCCATAATAATTTCAAATATATTTTCATTCTGACTTTATTTCATGACACTGTAGGAAGAATACATGTACTTCAAATAGAATAAAATATAGGTTTATGTGTTTTATTTTTTTATCATTCACTATGATTCCAATCATGACTCATTTCAGTAATTAATAATGCCGTATTATTAATACATTATATTTAATCATTATTCACCTATAGAATATTTAAATAGAGGATATCCTATGATTTTATTTCAAAATTAAGGTTCACTATTCTGGTTTGACGAGTGAAATTAAAAATTCAGCAAAAACGTTAACCCACGATATCCTCTATGCTGCTCGCCGGGTAAAATTCATTTGGAATTGAATCCATCTGGTCCTGAGTACCTTAAAACATTAGTATTCGAACAATACACAAGTGAGACTAAAGCATTCCAAGAATATATGCATATTTAAAGTTATATGATTTCATTCATGTAAATGAGTGAAAGGGTAGATATGTCCCTCAACAATGGTCGAGCTCCAAATATATTCAGATTGAATGGCCAAAAATACCATCGCATGGGTAGTTTGTGTCATCTAGATGGAGAACCACCATGTTTCTCCCAACTGTAACTATAAGATACTTTTAATTAGTGTCACAATATGGTTCAGAACATCAGGTAAATTTTGCATTGATGAGAAAACAAATTAATGTTGTTGTGATATTTTTACTTCAATTTAAATTTAATTTAACATGCAGTTATGGTGATTCAAATGCAAACCCATCTATTGATTTTAATATTATTCCGAACCTACAACGTATGATTTATTAAAAAAAATTATCATGCTCATCATTTCATTAGTGCATGGAATGTTATTGATCATCATGAAATTACATACCTAAGGATACGACTACTTAAGAGAAGACAAACAGATGTGGCAATATACAACTTACCTACTACTTCCTAGATCTCCATGCCTATTATCGGTGACATTGACGATCTCAACAGTGAATGAGATATTATAATTCAATGAAAATTTGGTCAATTACTACTGATTGAAGTGTTTCATCCTTTGTATCTTCCACTGTAGTAACCACTAATATTCACAGGGGGGTCAATATTGATATCTAGACAACATATTACATCATTCTACATATTTCACTACAATTTCAAAGCATCAAATAGTTACAATGAGAGATTACTTATCCTATCACTTGCAGTTCTATTTCAATGATCCTTCAACAGTAAAACATTCAAGAATGTTGATGCAATTGTTTACAGTTGATTATTATACAATGATAGAGTCTCAGATACTTTCCATCATTCACATCAATCAAAAGGCTTGAGGGTTTAATTGTAATGTGTGTTTTAGGATGATTTTCTTCAAGGTCACAATGATGGACATGTTTGTGGGAAACAAATCATTTTACCTTCAACATTTTCTGGTGGTCCCAGGTATACAATTCCAAATCACCAAGACACTATGTCAGCATGTAATTGGACAGGATATCCATATTTGTTTTTAATATTTGCATGTAATCCACTGTCGCTTGAAATTAGTAGATTTGTAACACATTACAGTCTGTGTCCATCAGATTTCATCCATATTGTATCATGATTTTTTCAATATTATGTTTGATCATCTTATGAATGACTTACATGATGGATGTTTCTTTGGGAAGTCATGAGAAGGTAACTGAATTAATAGAAAATTCTGATCATGTTATATATATTCTTATTTTTTTGATATTTTACTGATCTGTGTTATTAATATCAATATTTCCATGCAGTTGTGTACAGTTGAATTTAAAAAAACATAGCTATCGCCCCATACACATTTTATTATATCTATGTTGAGAAAAAAATCAATACTCATGCATGCATTGAAAGCAATATATATATTGGAGTTCCAAATAAAGGGGATTTCTCAAATCTTCATGAGGCTGTTAAAATGTTTATGATTCACAAACCCTGTGTTGAAGCAAATACAAGGTCTCCTTGTATAAAAAAGTAAAATGTACTAAATTTCTTCCAAAAAATATTATAGACCAGACCACAATTAATGATGACGGGTATGTTCTATACTGACTACGAAATTATGGAAACACTATCATGAAAAAAAAAACATTCCTTTGGATAATCATAATGTTGTACCATATAATCCTATCTTACCATTGATGTATCAAGTCCATTTAAATTTTGAAATTTTCAATAAATAAACATCTATCAAATATTTTTTTAAGTATATTAGATGTGGTAATGATCATTTTAATGCTACATTGTATGAGAGAAACAATGAAGAGTTTTTAGGTAGGTGTGTTGATGAGATTAAGATGTATTATAATTGCGTGTACATATCTCCTTGTGAGGTATCCGGGAAGATTTTTTCATATGATATCCATTATTGTTCTCCTCCAGTAGAAATGATGTATTTTTTATTACGAGGATAAAATATTGTCACCTAAAATGACTATGATAATATTGAAGACATATTTATAATGTTATCATTTCAGAATCAATGAATAGAACATGGTTTCAAGGTAATGTTTTTTATCGGGAATGTCGATGTCTGACAAAGGAAAAATTTCCAACAAGATTTGAATTCCACCATTGATAAAAAAATGGAATCCAAGAAAACATGGCTTCTGTATTGGTAGACATTATTATATAACACCAAAAAACTAGAGAACTATATTAATTTCTATTAATGCTCACAAAAATTAGAGGTGTTACTTCATATGAGGATATTAAAATTTTGAACAACATTACTCATGGTACTTTTTAGGAGGCATGTTCTATAATGGGATGACTAGCTGATGACATGGAATTTATTGAAGAAATAAAAGAGGTCTCAAAATGGGATACGAGATGGTCTATACGCAGACTATTTGCCTGCATGTTATTCTCAAACAATATGTCTCAACCATACATTGTGTGGCCTGAAACATGGAACATCCTCAGTGAAGACATTCTTTATGTGTATCAATAGAGTTTGAAAATTCATGTTATACAATTATCATCTTTAAATTAGTTATTTCCATGATTTTAGTTACTATCTTTACAAAATACAAATTTAAATCTCTCTATTTAGTTCATTATCTACCTCCATATTTGTGATTTTGTTCGTTCAATTAATGAGGATCCCAATAGTTAAACATTCAAATTGAACTCAAACACTATTTCGGAAATTTCATAGATTTTACTGTCAGGGATCATCAAAGACTAATGAATACTTTTCTGGAGGGAGAGAAGCTTCTTCAATGGAATAGTAGATCTCTTTATTTGTATCCACCAATGCCGGTTCTAGATTATAAAATTTATTTAGAAAAAAATCAGTTAGTAGCAGATGAAATCAATTATGAAATAGAAAGCCTTCAGAATGTGTATCTAACTTGGAAGACTATGCAGAAAGTTGAAAAAAATGATGTGATGAATACCATTATGGATTCATTATCCATAGTTTCTGGATGATTCTTTTTCTTACCTCAACACGGTGGCATAAGAAAGAATTTTGTTTGGAAAGTCTTGATATATCTACTACGGTCACAATGTAATATAGTTATAGTAGTTGCATCCAAAGGAATTTTTTCATTACTCCTACCTCATGGGAGGTCAACACATTCTAAATTTTGAATTCCAATTTCTATTTTTCATAACACTGTTTTAAATATTTATCATGGAAGTGATGTTTCAAAGCTTCTACAATCAAGAAAGATAATTGTTTATGATTAGACACTGATGGTTAATAAGTATTTTTTTGAAATAGTAGATCATACTTTAAAATTTCTAGTGTTATAAAAAATTTAATAAGCATGATTCTTACCATTCAGTGGTATAAAAATTGTGTTGGGTGCTTATTTCAGGAAAATACCACCTATCATGACAGGTGGTAGCAGAAATTAAATAGTATTTCCATGTATAGTTTCTTCATACTTGTGGAAACATTGTCATGTTCAAACATTGAAAAATAATTTGAGACTGCAACACAATCATTCTAGTAATTCATATGAAGTTAAAGACATGGCTAAATGGAATTTAGATATTGGTGAAGGTTTCAGTAGTTAGGCGAATGACCGTGAAACTACCATTCAAATTATTCTATCATATCTTCTTGCTTGGACTACAAATCCTTTTTCTGCTATTGTAGAACTTAATTACCCTAATTTTATGGGTAACTATGAAAATTTTAGTTATCATAATGATTTTTCCATCTTAGCTCCAACCTGTGATATTGTCAAAGAATTAAATAACAACATGATGTATCTCACATTTTTTAAGGCAAGGATTATATTACCATAGATTCAGTATGTGATGCAAGTTTTTAAATGTACATGATAGAAAAAATATAGACATATTATATATTAAATGGTATTATTGTCTCGGGGATTCCTTCCACTAAAATTAAACTCAAAATCAGCATTCCCATCTTTTTTCATTGAAATTGGGATTAATATGTTGGATTATGTAATGGCACTCACTTTATTGTTATGCACATAGGTGACCATGTCATTGGGGCCAAAAATAATTATGTAGATATAATTCCGGATATCTTACATTCATTCAAAGATTAAATATGACACACTCTGATTGTCGATGGCCTTTCAAACTATATAAAAGACAATATCCTTTGGTAGTTTCCTATGTTATGACTATTTACAAAATTCAAGGCCAATCACTCTCCTCGGTTGGGTTATATCATCAAAAACCTATATTCGTTCATGGTAAACTATATGTTTCTATATCTTGGGTCCCAACACCATTAGGTATTAAAATAGAACTTTGTGATAATAATCCCACAAATATTGATTCTATGCATAATATTGTCTACATTGAAATATTTGATAAATTGTGTTAAGTATAATTTACATTTATTTTTTAAACATCTCTGTTGGTTTTATTTTTCTTAATTGTCTATCATTTCATGATTTTATAGGTTTCAAAATATGTTCTCTTTGTGAAAAAAAATCACACAGTACATTGTTTCAAACATGTTGTGATGAATTTACCCTTTGAATAAGATCACACCTGATACTGATGATACATTAAAGATACGAGTTCGTATTTTCAATTTGTGGTGTAACACATCTTCTTTGTACACCATTGATGTTGTTTCCATTGATTTGATTCATTTAGATGAACAATTGAGTTAACAATGATTATTTAATCTGTTTTCCTTAATATTACATTACTTTCATAAAATAATGTACATCAACATCATCATCTTGATCTGCCTTTATCTCAACTTTACACATTCTTTGATAAATTTAATATGCAGGGAACTAAGTTACACTGTACTATTTAAGGTCATCACATTACCTCAAAACGTTAACATCTTCTACATAAAAAATTATTATATTTTATACAAAAAATCCAAATAGTTACTTATAAAGCCATATACGTTGGAACTAGACATGATTTTCAAATACTGTTCACATCTACAATGCATGTCTGGCCTTGTGATGCACCACTTCCACGTTTCTATTTTGAATTTACTTATATTTAAGATATAATTAATAGAAGGGTTCCTGAGGAACATTTAATAGGTGGTGTTTTGTTGTTTCATTTGTAATAGTTTCAATTTGTTTTCAACATTAATCTTTATACCGTCATAATACATTATAAATGTCTTTGAAATAAATTAAAATTTCATCATATAACAATTTTTTCATTTTAATTATTTTAGAGATAATTGTAAAATTGTGTTGCTCATATAATATTCAATCTGTGGGTAATTCCAATTTCATGATACAGATGGTCTTAGAGGATGAATGGTTAGTCATTATCTTCTTAGTAGATCTGACAAGAAATTAGATGAATACCATATTTCATATATATTTTTGTACAGTGGGTTACAACTGAAATGATTTTTTTTGTGGTGACAATGTAAATAAAATGTTCAATTACTTGGAATTCAATATTGGGTTTCTACTATTTTTATATTACAACATGTAAGAGTAAAGAAATTGAATAGCATTCTTTCTAATCATACAATCCCTTAGATCAATTTCTATTTGTAATTACGTTTTATATTTTTATACCACATTCCCTATAATTATATTTTCATACTTCTTTCAGGATCTATTATAGTAAAAATGACAATTAATGCAACAAATATTATTTTCATCCTTGATATTTCAGATGAAGAAAATTTCAGAAATAGGTGCTATAAATGCAATGTCTAACTGTGAGTTTATTATCTCTTATCTAGTGTGCACTAAATCATTATTGTATATATTATCTTCAATATGATCACTATTATTTTTTAAAAAATCAGTGTGGTTTAATAATGGCATCAAAATATTGTAGTCTAGCACCAACATTCGCAATTACATCCTCAACATCAATGCTTAATTAGGATAATAAAAAAACATTTCTGATGTCAAAAAGTGTGAATATATATGTCTTATATCATCAGATTAATAGTTTCATTATAGACTGTGATGTATTGTACAAACGATTACATTATTTTACCTATTAGTTAACGAATTATCAATGTTCCATAGGCTGCAAAGTGCTTAATTTCTATTACAATTCAAAAAATTCAAAGAACATACAATTGTTTCTACAAATCATTCAAGTCCTGCATGAAAAAGTTCCATAGTGTCAATGGAAAAATTTGGTGAAACAATTTCAAATAGCTAATAAATTAATAAATTCTTTGATACATGTATCAGTGTAGACCTTTTTACATAATGACATATAATAATTACTCTATTTTTAATAACATTATATTTATTTTCTACATTAAGATGATGTTGATTATGGTTTTTCTATGGAATTCAATGTGTTCAAATTAAAAAATGATCTTCTCTCCATTAAATTATCAAATTTAAATATTCAGAATCATTACTGTTCAACTGAACAAAACACATAGAAGGTACATTTTATTTTCTACAATGAAAATTGCATCAGCTATGTCAATGAAAAAATCGCAGGAAATTACGTGTTGGATATTATATATTCCAAAATAGATTTAATTTTATAAAGTTCAAAGAATTATTCCTTTTATAAAAATAATATATGATAATCAGAGTGGTGGCTATTTACGAGTAAGTAGTGGGATTGAACAGACATTGGTACAATATTTTCAATTCCATTCATATTCATAAACCTCCAATAAAATACCAACTTACTAGAATTTTGGTTTTATCATTCCACTATAAGATCATTAGACTACTTAATATTATAAAGGAAGTGAAAAGGTGACTTAGAATAAGTAATTTCATGTTATGTTTTATCAGCAGTACAATTGTATATATGTTGTCTTCTATAAAAGTGTTTTTTGAGTACATTAATTTATTTTGTGAATAAAGTTACTGCAACGAGAACATATTTTGTTAACTATATTATGTATGTAGAAAAACTATTCGACTGAATATTTCACTGAGGTTGTATTTTAGAAAATTCATCATTTATATCTAGACACTCTGTGTAAAACACGCCATGAAGAAACTATGTAAGTTCAAATAAAGGACAAACTAAATGAAAAAATAGAAAAGAATGACTGATGTTTTCTGTAGATATGAGAGGTAATAATAAAATAGTTATATCCTTCCACTATTTTCTTATATGATATCAGATTAGAGAATAACATCAATGATAGAATTTCGTTTTAGAATTTACATTTTCATTAATTTAAATCATTCTTGTACAACATTTATTGTGGAATGATATATGTCCACTAATTTATCTTTGGAAAATATTTTCAGGTTCCTCTGATATTTCATTTTTCTCCTTCATTACTGGGAAAATTAGTATATACAAAAACATTACCATATGTTTTAATATTTATGATGGATATATTTTATAATCTTTTTTGATGTTACTCCAATGTCACTGTTGTTCATTTATAAGCTACGCTATACAGAATCTCTTTGTTTTCATATTTGGAGTACACTTTTCGATGTAATTTCCTTTACCATTATTTTAGTTTTTCTTTATATTTAATGTAATATAAATTAATTCGGGGATTCATTCATGTGTTTAATGCGACCGAGTTTACTATAACATTATTTTGGAGATAAAATCTTCTTGGGACATACAAGCTGTGAGAGAATGCATTTGTTGTGGATCATTTTCTATAGTCTTATTCATTAATTTTTTCAACATTTACTTCCTCTCAAATGTATTTCTGATATTTTGGATCTAAACCATGTACTTTTACTAAACATATTGACGCACTCAACTAAGGGATTTATATTTTCTCTTTTCATTATGGTAGTAGTGTGAATGAAACTCTTTTAAAATTACATCATTGAATTTTGAGGACCATATGTGGTGTAGTTGGATAATTCTTCAGAGTAATTACACTATTAGGTATGTGTGCCCTATTCCAATACTATATTGTCTTCATCACTCTTTTAATGCTGGGTTTTGAAGATTGATTGAAATTTTGTGGTTTTACTTGGTACAACTTCCTCTAAAATTGATATAATGTATGACAGTTTTTCAACCTCTTTTAATGATAGAATAGTTGGCATATTCCCCAACCATTGTGCCTTCTTCTATGAACATACAACAATATGAATAATTAAATTAAATAATATGGTAATTTTGTAGATAATTTTACAAATGGTATGTGTAGTCATTATATTATTAGTTGTACATATGAAAATAGTTATGCCCCATCCATTAATTATTGAATCATCCATTTGATTTTTGCAGGAATAATTGTATCCCCTTAGTTATCTCAATCTATTAATGATTCATATTCGGGATGATCATCTTCTCAACTGAATATTCCTTGAAATTGGGTTCATTGTATTGTAAAACTACTTCTATATGTGATAAAAAAACCTCACATTAATCCTTCCTTTTTCATGTATGGATCCTGAGGATATGAGGAATATTTCAGCGGCACCCTATCTTGCTGCCTCTAAATTGATTCAACTTCAATGCTATCTTTTGGACTCTTAATGTTTTCACCACCATTTTCTATGTTTTTGATGATTCTGTCACATGCTTTGTCTTAAAATGAATCATACATCTGCAATAAACATGTTCAATGATTTCAAATTTGATTATTTTATAACTAAAATGGTTAATTAAATGTTACTGTCCATTATTATAGCTAGTGTATGAAAAAATCATATGTGTTCTGACAAACATTCCTTATTAAAGCATCCATGATGGGGTAAACAAACAAAACTTTATGGCATGATACTAGTAAGATTTCAGTTATTATATGTTTTGATGCATGATATGATGGTTATGGTGGAGTTAGAGAATCCTACAATTGTCCCTACGCACCTTGGATATCTATATAATTGATAAAAATTCCAGTTATTGGATTTTCAGCATCTTATAACAGTAGAAACTGCTTAATATAAAACTTTTAAAACTAAATTTCATAACTTCAATTCTTAACTATTTAGTATTTCTGTTATATATATTCCTTCATTAAGTACATGATGATGGTTCCGATGGAGGTTAGAAGCCTACAGTTGTTCCCAGGCACCCTGGATTCTTGTATACATGATTTGAAATCATGTTTTGTGATCTGCAACATCATATTACTGTACAAACATATCAATAAGTAACATTCTATGCTCAATTTTGAAACATATGATTCATGTCACTTAGGAATTCTGTTATATATATTTCTTCATTTTGTAATTGATATACAAGGAAGCATATTATTTAACTTTTTGTCATCAAAATATGTTACTAATATGTCAAAATTCTAGGTTTTTTCTCTTTCTTCCACCTCTATGGGAACAACATCTCAATCTCCTCAGTTAATAATTATATTTCATCATTGTCCCTTATTTTCATTATATCATTAGAGTAAACGTTTCTTAATTTTAGGGATGTTTAAGTTGAATTATTTTAGTGTTTGGGAATGTTATATGGCTAACAACTGTGTTGCATTCTAGTTGTACTTATTTATAGGTGACCTGTCAGCAGAGAAGAGGTTCTGTTATTGTTGAGGGATTGAAAATTTTAATCGGTAACATTTAATATTTTTTTAGAAATATTTTTCTATGATTTAATTTTTTATCACCAATTAACATATATGAAATTTGGTGCGGTCTTAAAGTCTCAGTTATTGGGATCCCCAACAACATGCACAAAGATATTTTGGTACCCAATTACATCATGTTTTACAGTTTCTTATTGCATTTTTTTCCTTTTCAATCCATTTAATATATAATTTATGTTACATGTTATTATTTTTCTCCGCTTTTCATAATTTTCTATCAGTGAAGTTATTATTTTAAAATATTATAGGTTTGATACACAACCATTGGTAATGGGTTTTAGGATCATGTCACTCATGAAAAACAGTCACATATCACGTGACTGAAGAATTTTTTATCCTCTATATATTATAGGGAAGGGGTTGTTTGATGCTGCATTCTGGGGAATTTGTGTTCTTTCCTAGCTTAATTTTTATCTTTTCTTTATCACATGCTGTCTGTTAATTTTCTATCTAAAAAAATTAGTTCTTATTGTAACATCTTTTCCATTATATGAACCACTAATTTTTTGTTTTATAAATTTCAAAAATTAATATAATTTGTTATGTTTCAAAACATGTATTCTATATTTGATAATAAGAATTTTTTATATTGTGTCGTGCTAATGCATAGGTAAGGTAATGGTTTTAGATAAAATAGTTGATATGTAGATAAATAGTATATAATAAACTATAAGGGTAATCCATGTGAGAAAATATTGACATTGAATATCACAATTCTTTATTAAATATCATATCGATCCTATGTTCACACACACATACACACAAATAAGCATACAATTCTAGTGTCACACATTGAGGGTGTTACATCGTGAATATGTTCCATCCAAAATTTATAGAGTTAATTCATAACCATAATCCCTACAAAGAAACATAAAAACCCAATTATTCAATGTTTTATACAAATTCATTCCTCATTAAAAAATTATTCCTTTTAAATTATGTAATAAAACCATTTTATTTCGTTATAAATATATAATAATTTTAAACCATAATTTTAAATAATATATAAAAGTGGTGTTTCTAAATTACATAAAAGATTCCATATTATCAGGCAATTAAAAACGGTATTTTAGTAAATCAAACAATTTTCCCTATCATATCCATCAAAAAACATTTAAACAAAATTATTCCGTAATGTACTATAAAATGTGTAGAGATATAACCCACATACCTATAAGTGAATGAAGATAAACAATAAAAATAGTGAAACTCTATTTCTATCCTGAAAATACCTTCCATTAATTTGAACTAATAAATATATCATCTCAACACGTTACAGACCATAGATCTACACATTAATTATTTGATATAATTTTTTGGGTGAGGAACAATGACAATATTTAAATATAAATAAGGAAAAAATCCATAAACTAAATTATAGAGATCCAACACCATTTGATTAAGTTAAACTTGCTTCTATATAAAAAATAATTTACATGGGTTCTTAGAGATGTATAGGAATTAATTATCTTGGTAGAGAAATGGGAATTATGAGATAAAAAATGAGTCAAACACTCAATTTTAAATCCCAAATAGTAATTCATAAGTTTTAACAAACCCTATGATAATTGTGTGCAAGCTACTATGATTAAAATATAGAGTTGCATAGTTATACCGCATGGTTTGGAAAATCATACCCCAACCACGTGATGATACAGTCTATCATCCATGTGGACAATATTATTATTCAATGTGATCTAAAAACCCATTATCTAACTATAAGTTACTTCTATTTAAAAATTTATTATCTCGCATGGTTTTCTATATATAATTCATAGTATTTAAAAACCATTCTCCTTGAAAACCCATTTCAAAACATATTGACACTAACCGAAAACACTCAAAAATCAATAAAAGTATAATATATCCTAATAATACATAATAAAATGGAATCATTATTGATAATGGTTTCATAAAAAACCTAGGTGAGTCAATGAAACACATAATTTCATTCATGATAGAAATATCTTCCCATAGGTCTTATTCCAAACCATTTAAGTTAAATATCCTTAATGATTAGGCATCAGGACTCTTATTGTAAATTTTGACCATAAGATCGCATAGTAATATTTGTATGTATTTTCTAACCTAGGGTGATAGGAAATGTGATTTATTTATCCTAATAAATAATTTTATTTCCATTAATTATATGGAATAAATTCATTTTTGGAAAATACATTATATTTTTATCAAGGAATGAAAATAAGGATCATTTTAATAAGCTTCATCATTGTAAACAATAATCTTACCAAAAAAATATTTCATGGTCTTTAATATAATTATGTATAATTTTAATGATATTATATATTTTAGTTTATCTATATTAAAATTACAATAATTCATCTGTGACTCCAAATTGGTGGGTAAGAGTTCCTTAATTATTAGGATATACATTAGTAGTTGTTGTTTCATAGGAATTGCATTTTCAATTTACCATGGTGGTTTGAGATGCTCATAATATTTCATACATCCTTTATTAGTAGATTAACATATATAATAACCATGTTACCCACACATAATACATCTAGTTAATATTTATACCGTTAGATGAACGATACTTATTTTTATCGAATTAACAAAATTCATTATTTTCATGTTATAGTTTGATGATTAGTGACTCCCTCTTCCTCAAATAAATAAACTTTTTGTCCCATTCGTGAAATTATATTGGTTAATATTTCTTTATTTAAGAAATACAGGAAATGTGAATGTTTTATCCATTATCAGCTTTTTCCCGTGATCTTTTATAAGATTCTATATTTATCTCATTTGGTGTGTATAGGACATCAACTATGTTCACATTAGTAATCATATTTCAGGATAAATAGTTTTGAATATTCAAAATATTATTTAATCCATCTCCTTGTATGATGTGATGTTTATTGAGGAAATCTCTTCATTGTCCCCCACACCCATGGTTCCAAAAAGTTATAGGCAATAATACAATTAAATGGATTGACATGTGTTATAAATATTTAAATTGAAAAAGAATTATTAAAAACTCAACATTGTATTGTGTTACTCATTGAATCCATCATATTTTCTTTCAAATAAACTAAAATACCAAATTTTTCAATATATATTTCATTTGTATTGGTTATCTCATATTCTTTAACATAATTCCATAATATGAAAAATATATCATAATGTATTGTATTGAAAATGTGATTTATCTACTGCATATCCCATTATCGTTTCAAACCAGGTGCGTAGTAAGGCCTATTGATTGTACACTAGTTGATGATTGAGTTAATACCCAATAATCCCTTCTAAGGGTTATTACCTCCAGTTTTAGCTTTTTGAAACCATGGATAATATTTTAATATCCATATATGGATGTTATTAAAACTAAAACAACATATTCTATACAATAAACCTACTTCTAGACTTCTCAAAAGATATACCCGTATCCATATTCTGTGGAAATGAAAAATATGAATGTGGTTAGCTCAAACACTCATTAAAATAAAATATTTTAATATATCATCAATGGTTACATCAAATTAATATGATAAAACATGGTATGGTTAGGAATATCCATTGAAAATTACATGGAATAAAATGACGTTTCTACAAGTTAGGATATAGGTTCATGAAATCTGAAATGAACAACATATAACTCTGTAAAATAATGTAATATCAAGATATATCTAGCATGAGACATTAATCATAATCATAAGAATATTTCATGGATATGTATTATGAACATGATTCATAACATAAAAAATTGGAATGAACATAAGAATTTGGAAATTGTACTATTGTGAACAAACAAAAAGTCTGTGAAACATGTTGTAGAAAAAAATACACACACTTCATTTTATGAGAAATACAATTCACGTGCTTCATGTTTTGAGCCAGAAATTGAAAATTATTTTTATTTAGAAAAAATAAATTGACAATTCTAATTATTGTGATAAAATATACCAGATTTGTGTTTTAATATACAAATTTCCCATATTTTATTGTGATGAAACAAACTGGTATGATTTTGAGTTATGAACAATCAAAATTTTCACACATCATGTTCTGAGGAAAAAATATCCATTCTTAAAATAATTCCCATGTTAGATATAAATATTTTAAAAATTAATTGGATGTTAATATGGTACCAAAACTATCATTTTCCATAAACATGAGTTCGGTTTAAAGTCAAATCATTCAATTTATCATAATAACCCATGTATGTAAAATGGGGTTCACAAATTGTTTAAATCATATCACATAATAGTAAATATGATCGTTTGATACCAAAACAATAATCACATGATCTATGAATTTAATTATATTACATATTGTATTATTTTTTTTATCATTACTCTATTGCATAATAATATATTCAAAATGGTATATAAGTCATAAAAAGGATACTTTATATAAAATAACTTGTTATTATTACCTATAATATGTGATTTTCATGTCATGCTCTAACAACCAGTTTCACATCGATTATTATTAAACATCATAAATAATAATTTTAATGAAATTCATATATATATATTTGAAAAAAAAAATAAAAAATATTACAAAATATGAAATAAAATGTAAGAATATATGATCATAGTAATGAAATGCTAATAAAATTTTTTAAAAACCATTATTATAACGTCACATCATTAAAAGGAAAAAAACCATTAATTTAAAATGAATCAAGTGTAATAAAAATATAATTGGAGAACAAAAAACTAGAATCTAAACAAGGGAAATGATCGACTTTTCTGGAAGTAAAAACATTAATATGAAGAAAACATCTATTAATAAAAATGACAATTATTATTAAAATAATATCATTCTCACCAAACAATAGATTCAACCATTGAATAATACATAACTGTGAATCATTATTTCCCAAGGAAAAAATTTGAAAACACTATATTATTCCATCATAGTATATAGTAAATTAATATTGAATGATAACAGTAAAATATGAGGTATTTTGATCCCAGTAAAATATATATGTCCTGAAAACCACTTACAATTTTTGGAGTATTAAACTCAAAAAATCCTGAAAGAGATAAGGATTTAAAAGAAACAGTAATTAATATTAGTAATGGGTGTTTCATTATATTAATTTCTCATTGGTAGTATATACACCACTTAAATAATTTTTGGATTATAGTATGAAATATATCTCAAATAGAGTATTATGAGACAAATAAAACATACCTGATATTATTTCATACTTTATTTTTCTTTAACCACATATATAATGAACATAAATATCTTAATAATGTAACATTGAAACTTAATATAAAAATAATACACTTTTTATAATTAATTTATAACTATAGAGTGAATATTTATTTACAAATTTAAAATTATTTTTATTATCGGGTATTATAACTTGTATTTTCCTATTTCAAACAAACATCACAATGATGGGACTGATTATCACTAAGTGGTTTCAAGATATTCCTTCACATATTTTCAAGTATAATATAATAATTTTTTAAAATAATTTATGTTCCAATATCATTAGGTGGAAAAAAATATATATGATCAATCAAAATGTAATTCCTGATGAACTAGTTATTTTCATTTATAATGATGAAATTGTGATATATTAATAAATATTTAAAAAATTAACAAAGCATTCCTATCATGAACCAAACATGGACATCCCTTCTTCAGACTTCTAAACCACCTTTTAGAAGGCACAAAGTGTGTTCTTGATATATATTTTATTGAACAAGAGCATCATCAACATGGAAACATGGCTTGGGAATTATTTCTCCAAATAAATAACTATGAAAAAAACTATAGAATTGAAGTAAAATTATAGAATGACCCTTTTGTATGTCATACATCTCCAACAGTGAAAATAAAATAGAACAAAAACCAAATTTCAATCTAGGTATTTATTAAAAAATAATGGCCACAAAAAACCACCGATGAAACCACAGTCTCTTTATCCTACAAGGTAAATATTTCTACCAAATATCAATCCTTATACACTATAATATCCTACACATCTAAATATAACTATATTTAAATTCTTATGTATAAAAATTTATGAAATAAAATTAATGAACAGTAAATAGATAATTACATTTTCATTTATATGAAATTCACCATTCAACTAATAGAACAACAGAACTCTATGAGAAGGAATAGATAAGATGATTCCCCCAACTAAAAACAATAATGTAGGATTGATCCCGTAGATTAATACTATTTGTTTCAAAAATACTATTCCCTAATATTTAAACTTAAAAATAAACCCATTTCATCCTATCAAGATATTATAAATATATAAAAAGAGGTTTTTACATTCTTTTCATGATAAGTAATAATCTAAAACTTCTTTAAATCCAATTTTCAAAAAAATTTCAAAAATAATTTAAACAACTTTCAGTTTTTTACAAAAAAAATTATTCAATAGAACACTAATTTTGGAAAAATTTTAATATGGGTACATAGCAAAAGAAACATGTCTACAAAAGTTGTACCAAATTGAGGGAAGCATTATGCATGTGAAATAAGTGTCATGTGATCAAAGGATCTTGTCGATGTTTCCTTGGTTAAATAAAAAAAATTACATAATTAATCTAAATTGGTTCTTGTTACCCATAGTCAAGTATCACCAACACAAGGAATCACCCTTATTGGTTTGGTTGATGCGAATAAATTATAAGAAGAAAAATTCCATTATAGAGCCACTAGTTAGAGTGTAATATTAATATAAAATAACATGTGTACCTATATATCGTTTCTAACAAAACATGTATTCTTATTAAATATAATTTTAAGTGATACATATCATGCTTTAATATATATTCTTATCACACAATTCACATAAAAATTCCACATTTTCACCCATGAACTCCATTTTAAGTACAATCCCTTTTCGCATTCCATGATACAAAAATAATATACTAGCATCTTTACTAGGAATAAATTACATATCACCCATTTATCATAAACACAAAATTTCATATACAAGGTATATTCCTTAATATGGGTTTTCAATTTCTGAGGGAAATCCTTAATGTTCCAATGGGCCTCCACATTTTAAAATGAAACACATTAATTTTAGATAACCAGACATTCTAAAATATTTCAATATATAAAAAATTAATTTACAGTAACAAAATTTTTAATATATATATATATATGATGAATTAAATTTCAAAACCATTTTATAAACATGATTAATTAAAAAAACATCTGTATTCATCTTAATATATTTATGGAAAATGATTGAGTAACTAATTAAAATAAACAAAAACATTTTACGTGGAATATAAAATTTATATAACAATAAATATTCAATATAAAATGGTGAAGAAATCATATTTTTCAAATTAATTACCCGGGAATAGGATAATTAATATCCAGTGGATGGAATAATGTTGGAAAAGGTTTCTGAATGTATCCATCATTAAAAACTCTATCTAAAATGGGTATGATAATATCTAGAAACCAAAAATAGGTAAACAAAATACCCAATAAGTGTTTGGGGTATTTTACTCACATGCACTATATGGGAGAAATCAAGAAATAGGAAGACATGAAAGGGGAAGAGTATAATCATATAAAACATTTAAGGATCAAACATAGTATTATGTTAAAAATCAATGCAATTATATGTGAATTGTAGAGTGATTTCATTCAGTAGAATTCCCCTTGGGTTTTGAATGAGATAGTGAGGGTGATGGTATTTTTTTAATCAATAAAAACGTGTTTAGGTTTAGAATATATTAAGGTTAAAAGGATAAATTTAAAATATTAACCCTTATGGAAACATCACATGATTTTTCTATATTGTTTTACAATTGGTGTTCCTACCATGCTCTCAAGTATAAGATCCTAGATATCATTTCATGACCATGTCTCATAGTTTATATCAATGTTTACAAACCATGTCATTGAAACAATAAAATTATATATCTTTTTCTTGGTCACTACTCAATTCGATAAACTGTGTGCCTTAACCATTAATCATAATCTAGATACCAGAAAACACTTCATTGTAGTGAAAATAACTCAATGGAAAAATAAAAAATTGGGTCTCAAAAATAAATAAAATATTAGATTATTCATTGGTCAGGGTGTGAAAATTATCCACCACCACCCCCACCCCCATTAGGCTTTTTTCTCTAAGAATGTCAAATGAAATTTTCTATATTCGGATACAAGTAAAGGAAAAACTACTTCACAAGATGAGACTTCACAACCCCATATACTAAGAACCCAAAATAACTTCTATTTCAAATACATGGAAACAAAAATCCAAAAAATTCTATTCTAAATTACTAAAAACACGAAACAAAATAATGAATTGATAAATGTAATCTCTTCTGTCTAACACATCCTCAAAACTAGAACAAACCATCCATCAACCTAGAAATCACCAATGAAACTTATCATTGTCCATTTTGGATCTCCATGAGCATATATCTTATAAACCATTGTTCTTGATAACCAAAATACTATTATCAAGGTCAGGTGGGGTTGTAATATGGAATTTCCCAACCAAGAATTCCAGGACTCTAGATTCACATTGAGGTCCTTGTATGGTTGTCATATCCCTTTAATAATAAATTGGTCAAATAATAATTACTCAAGACTGAAAAAAATAATGACTCTATTTGATATATAAATATATGTGGATGAAGGAAATTTATTATAAATACAAATCATTCACAATAAGATGATAAAAAATTTCCTAAAAGGATTCTTTTTCTTAAACAAACTTCCAAAAAGAATATAAATCTTCTGAAACCATAAAAAAAGACATCCCAAAACCCAATCCTAAGAAAAAATATAAATAGAAAACCTAGGAAATATAAATGAATTATAACATGTAAAATATGATATAAATCCCTCTAAAAGAACTGAAAATGGCCAACCATCCTAAAATTTACTCCTAAATTGTTAATATATCTCCATTAAGGAACAACATAACAACATTAAACAATTAATAAAACTAAGGTGTTGAAGGATTACTACCTATAAAGATGGAAACTAAGGATAACCTATTTTAATTAGAGGAAAAGATATAATAAAGAATACCCCGGATAAAAAAGCCAATATCCTATCATCATTATATCTATTATCAGGTCAAAAGTTGGAGAATATATGACTAAATCTCATAATATTGACCCCTAGTGAACCATACTGATCCAAAAATGAAAAATCACCCTACCCAATCACCCCAAACATTCACCCAACAAATTCCTAATCAAAGGACTGATTCCAACAATGATATTAATCCTCATAAAAATAGATAATAATTAAAATGGTAATTAACAAGGAATTAAAAATGGTAAATACATAGAAAAATAAACTTTTATTATTTGATCAAGGACTTCTATGACCATTAACCTATCATGATCATGTCATTAAACGATGAACATAAATGGTTTAAAAAAAATACCTTCTCCTTGAAAAAATTAAATAATCGTAATGAATTACAATCCACTCATTACAGATATTTTTCTATGGAATACATTAAAACCCAAAGAAGCTAGATAAATCAAAACATATAACAAATTAAAACTCCACATCTCAATGAAAAATCAATAACCCAAAATCAAAACACATCATCATCAAAATTTTGTAATAAAAACAGCATAAATTCAAAAAAATGAATCCCAAAACAAAAAATTGGAAACAAAAAATAACTATTGGCACATTATGTGTTTAAAATACCATTATATAAAATAAATTTTGAAAAAGAAATCAATATTTTGTTTTCAAAAACTGAGAAATTATATCCTTTGAGACATTACTTATGTATCCATACCCACTTCTATTTAAATAAATCCATGAATACTAAAAACCACGAATTTAGCACGCATATATACACTTATATGAACACTCACAATCAATACCATGGGTAAAATAAAACATAAATCCAAGTCAAATGATTTCATAAAAAATACCAAAAATTTTAAAAGTATCCCTTTCTAATGAAATGATATATTATTATATTCTTAAACAAATTTCATTTCCATATTTCATATAACATTTTCAAATCCAAAAAAACATCCATTTAATTTTTTAACAACCCCACTATTTTATGTTATAAATCCTTATTAAAAAAAACTACTTTTAATATTCATATGAAACACTCCAAAATAAACAGAAATCTATATAAATGAATGGAATCCACAAAAAATTCAAATTAAAAAAAATTAAGATTTTATATCAAAAATGTGGCACACCGTTTCACCACATAGTTTAAGGGACCATGAAATATCCATCTGAAGCTCATTATATGTCAATATAGGTAGTGGCATAGTCAACACACTATTTTTTAGGTTGTTAATAGTAAATTGTTACCCTCAGAGTCCTTCCAAAAATCCAATCGTTTTTTTTTTGTTCATAAAACACATAAAAACTTAATTAAAATAATAAACTCTAGAATAAAGATAAAAAAAAGTACAAAATAACTAAGATAAAATACCATATATAATGCAAAAACATCCCAGATCACCCAAGAAACTCAATAATCCTTCAAAATATATGGTTATCATAAAAATATTAATATATAACCACTTGAATTAAAAAATACCAGTCTATGAACTACCATAAAATCCAAAATAACAATGTAAATCCTATTATGATACAAATTTTTCATGAACCAATTTGATACGTCCCTCAATTATACACTTCAACTAGTTTTCAACATGAATTTAATGGCGTTCCCGATCCACATGGACATGAATAAGTGATTCATAATCAATGAAAACCAACATGGGAAAGATATACCCTAATAAATAATTTATAAAAGTATAATTAGAAAATAAAATAAATATTGGGATTACCCTTTTGGGGGATTCCCATACTAGTGAAAAATAATCAAAACAAAAACCTAATATCTAACTACAAAATAAGTAAAAAACAATGTGAAGTAAAAAACTTCAATTAGCATCATGGTCATATTCTATTTCAAGTAAAAAAATTTCAACCAAATGCTTATCATCAACCAATAAAATATATTTACACATCCAACTATAAAAATAATTACAATCCTAAGTGGAAAATGTAAAAAAACAAAATAAAAAATAATTTATAACATAACTCCTTATGAAAATAGAAATCACCATCCGACCAGTAATCTAAAATTACCCCTTGGTAGGAATATGGAAGATGATAACTAAAACATAAAATTATAATGTATGTGTGGGAACCGTGATTCTCTGTAGGGATAAAAAAAGATAAAAATTTATTTCTTTCATATATTTAAAAATACAATCATTTTAGGAATGTTTGAATACACACACACATATATATATAAGAAACGTTTTTCCCATTATGTTATAAATATGTAATATTTTAACTCATTTAAAAAATAATTTTATTTTTAATTATGAAAATAATTTTAAAATGACTCTACATTTTTTTAACCCCCTTTATGAGATGGTAAATTTAATGATAGAAACATTTCAATTAAAAAACATAATTTATGAAACCATTATACAAAACCCCTATAAACTTTGAGGAATGTATTACAAACATAAAAAATGTGTTTTGTAAAACCAATAAAACTTTCATTATGTTATAAATATCAAAAATAGTTGGAAAAAATGATTAAATTATACAAACCCATGTTGAAATCATATAGAAAGTATGGAAGAAAAGTTAGAAACCATTTCTACAAACCATAACCATTTTTCATATCATTAACACATTATATAATAATGAAAAAAACACTCTAAATCATCAAATAAAAATATTTTTCATAATAATCTCATGTAAATTGGGTTTCTTACATCAAAAAGTTGTAATAAAGTCATAAAACGTACCTAAATGTCATTTTCTTATGAATCATACTATAATGAGTCTCATGATCCCTATATCCCAAAAAATGAAAAAAAAAACCCAAATTGGGTTAGTGTTTTCTATTGTAAATGATCTATATAAGATAGGTAATGAATCCAATAAATATGTAGAGATGATAGAGGATGAGGAGTTGATGGAAAGTTAACTTGGAATGATCCCCCCAATAATGGGGGAGAAATAAACCCAAAAATCAAAGGATATGAGCGTGGGTTGCATTGTCAGGAGCACCTTAAGGGTCAAATTTTATTGTTTTTGTAAGGGTATTTTTGTGTGAGGAAGAAAACCATTTATGGTGTGAAATAAATTTAGTGGAAGTGGATTTTTTAATTTTTATTTATCATATAAACTATTCAAAGTATGGTTTCAAGGATATCCCATCCATGCCCCAACCATGTGCCCTCTACTTGGATCTTATAAAGCCTTGCACATGCAAGCCACATGGTTGGAATACTATGTTCTAAACATATGGTTGAATATTTAAAATATATAATCTATCATATGTTTAATTCACTATTTTTATAACAATTCTCTTTAAATTTGTGACATGATATACATGAATAAAAACTATTAACCCCAAATGAAAAATATATTCAAAGAAAAAATAACTAAACTGTGACTCAAAAATAAATAATATATTATTGTAGTGTTGGTTTTGGTTGTGATAGTTATACAATAATTTAATAATATTTAATATATTATTATTAATTAATATTACAAATATTTAACATCCCTTAATAATTAATAATATATTATTTTAAACATTTTTACATAGGTGGTAAAATTGACCCCGACTGTAATGTATCAAAATGCTTCCATGTGTTAGGTAATGTATTTTATAATGGTAATAAGATATATTTAGAAGCATGAATATTCCATAATTATTATATATCCTTATTTATTAAATTCAATGAATCATTAATGATGGGTGGTGATATCAAATTAAATTCATCATTCTTGGAATTGGTAGTCTGTCATATGCATGATTAACGATCACATTTCTCAATGAATGGAAAAAATGATGGTATCTAAAAAATTATCAGTTTAGAACATTATTGGTAACATATATAACATATTTTTTCATCATATCATTCATTGAAACCATCCTTGAGATTCAGAAAAAAAATAAATATCATCTCTTTATGGATATGGAAGATTTCTCGGACATATGTTCTATGTTCTTAAATTTTGTTTGATGAAAATGATTGAATAAATATTTTCAAATAAATATAATAATAAATATTCAGTTTTATTTATATATTAATAATTTGTTATGAAGGAATATAGTAAATTAAATAAGTAGATTAATGTAATACTATCATTGGAATCATGAGTTTTCTATTGGAAAACTACATAGAAATGAAATTCTTAACAAACTAAATGTGAAATGAAGGTTATGGGCATAGAACCTGGAATAAGGAGGAAAATATAAGAACAATCTCAATATAAAATTTTAATTATTGTTTATACTTTAATGTGTAGAAGTGTTCACATTTTTTATGTGAAGAAACATATTCTTTTGAATGTAACTATTAGATTTTAAATAATAAAATGTTACTATTCAATGCTAAATGGATTCGAAATTGGAAACCGTTTAGTGGAAGTGTGTGTGGATCTATATTCACTTTATGCAGTACTTTTTTGTATAATGTATAGTTTCTGTACAATTTTAAAAAAAAAATTAACTTTTACCCTTAAATACCATTACCATTGTAATTAATTTTTAACATTAATAATAATTATTAATGAAGAAAATTATCATTAACAATGTTATCTATTGTCAAAAAATTTATTTAAAATTTTCAAATCTCATTTTAAATAAAATTAATATTGTTTTAAATGATATTATTATGATTATCGCACACACCACATAAAACCCATTCTTTATTTCATATTTTAATTTTTAAATATTTTTCTATAAGATAAGATTGTATTAGATATTTGTTTTTCTAACTAGAAAATTGTATATAATTTAGAAAATATATGATTGGTGTATTTAAAATAACTGTATAACCTAATTTCACCTAAAATATCTTAATTAGAATAAAAAATTGAAAATCACTTTTATTAATGTAAAATTGTAATTTAGTTATAAAAATGTATAAAATGAAATTTATATGTTCGAATACTATTTTGAAATTCGTATTAATTTTTTATTAAATACATATTTCATTACATAATATGTTTTTTAATATTCGAGGATATATTTATATAATTTTAAAATATTAATATTTATAATTTCAAAGAAACTGTATATTTGAAAAAAAAATATTCATTTTCATAAAAATATCAAAAAATTATGAAAAATAATTTATGATGTTGAGAAGTCAAAAATTAATTTCTTTTAGAAATATAAATTATAAATTTTTAAAATTATAAATTTTTAAAAAATATATAAAATATAAATAAAATGGATCACATTAAAAATCCTTTTCAATAATAACTCATATTAATTATTTTTCATTGAGTGTAACAAAATATAATGAATTACCATATTAGAGATTATTATATATTTATAAATTATATTCTTCGTGTTTATCATGTTATTTTTATATTGTGTGTTGAGTGTAATTCTTTTCATCTAACATATTATTAGTTTTAAAAGGTATAGATATTGGGTTTATTACATCAGGAATACTCATTAACTATACATATATTTATATGTGTGTTAAATCATATAAATTAATACCAAATCCTACTCCTGAGTTAGTTATTTAATAAAGTAATCTCCCACTATTTACATATTTTCTAATGACACAATTATGATATACAATCATAGAATACTCTTATTATTGACAACCATTATAACTTGATATATATATTATAGAAACATCTAAGGAATATTGTAATAACAAAATTCATTGAGATAATATATTCTCAATATTTACATAACATGGATATAATAATATTTTGGTGAGAACAAACTATTTTTATGTTTCAATATATACATTAGAAGATTTATATACTCAATATATAATTATTTTTTTTGTTAGCGTATCATCAATTTTATACATTTGTATATATTAGAATATAGTTATCCTCAAGCTTAATATTTTGGTAATATTTCCTCCATTAATCTCTAAAATATACTAAATACTAAATAAATTTGTGACTTTTCAAATTATATTGTATCTTATATTATAACTCATGAAGTCATATCCAAAGTCATTTTGAATATATTCCAAAACAATTTTTTTAATCTATTAAATAAATCACCATGTATAATATTACACAAAATACCTTGTGAATATCAATCAAGAACACTTTTTGATTTACAATGATACAATTTTTCCACATCGCTCTATATCATAATCGATACTCATTTAATCAACCACAAATTTTTATCCCCAATGGTATTTATGAAAATGTAATAAATATAAATATCGATATTATACAAATAATAAATTTGTGGACTTATGAAAAAAATAAATTCCACCAATGAAATAATTGGATTTCCATGTTATCTAAGAAGCATACAATTATATATACATGTTTCTAGCATTCACATCATATTACAACATGCACTTCCATATATTCCTTCAGTACAAGACATTAAGTTACTATGTGACATAGATAATGTCAATCCCATTTAAAAACTCAAATATTATCTATTATATGAGTATATATTGTCTATTTTGATAAATATATCTCATATTACTCATTTTATCTATGATAAAATCACATATGTTTCATAAAAAAGAGATGATAAGAAAATTAAATATATTTATTTCGACTCAAACTCTTCAGTCTATCTCAATTGAGGGACTATATTTCATACTCATTATACGAGAGAGAAAAATCACATCTTGGATTGGAAAAAAATTACATCATGATCATAAACATACCCAACCACACCATGCTTACCTATGTATCAATTCTTATGTGATAAAACTATAAAATTATAAAGGTTGTCATGAAATATTTCTCACCAATCAATGTTAATGGGGGAAATATGACTTGTTCAAACCTATTATATAAAAAACATGGTGTTTGAAACTCTATGTGGTATAGTTTTTTTCCTCATTATCTTACTTTTTCTCTCATTCACTAATAATAATCACAATAATCATAAAATTTTTACATAAAAAATAATGCTACACTATGAACATTTGACAGGGACAACTCAGTGTCATTCTTTGAGAGTTATGTTTTGAATATTATCATGATATATATATATATATATATATATATATATATATATTCATGTATGAAATTTTACATCAAATAATTGAAAATAGGATATTTAATTTTATAAGAAATATTTATATTATTAAAACACTTTTAATGATATTTATTGAAACTCATCATAATCAACTATATACCATATATTATATGATATACTACCACATCAACCTAATATGTATTCCCTTTTGGGGTTGATTTAACATATAACATGGATACGTAATTCTAGGTACATATTTTAGGACCACCTAAAATGTCCCCCACCAAACTATTTAGTGAGTAGAATGTATATGAAAATTAAGTTTAAAATTTTGATATATTATGATATCATATTCCTAATATTCTCCTATTTGAAAAAAAGTAACTATTTAATTCCATAACATTGATTTTTTTTGTAAACTTTGGTTTTCCATGTTTAACATTTCATTATTTAACATCATCATCATTTTAAATATGTTCATAAAAGTATTCCAAAAAATGATTTCACTATTTAAATAATTATTCACCGCCACATCGTAAACACTTTTAAATTAATGTGACATTCATTATGTTTTTTTTATACCTTAATCCATTATTATAAGAAAATATCCACTCTCAATGATATTTAAATGTTAAAATTTACATTTTTACCATGACGTATTTTAAAATTTTTAGAATAATAAGTAGAAATCACTTTATCATTGGACAAGAATATTATATCAATTGTTATCATAAAACATCACTATGATTAATCAATCCACCATTATACTCTTATACACGTTATTCATAATATAATATCAATATCAGATACCCAAATTCCATAATTTGTGAAATTGAACTTATTTATTCATAGTATAAATTTACATAAATGAACTTTTGATCTATTTCACTTATATTATTATAATTTATGCATCATTTTCCTTTGAAAAAGATTATTATTTATTGAAATATTCCAATAATGGGTAACGAAAACATATTCAATTTTATTTTGAATAAATATATAGATGACCCAATTTATTTAATAAAATAATAATCACTATATCCATTTAAAAACTATACTAATATTTGTCGAATCATGTACCACGTTTATTCAATTAATCATAAAATGTTGTTCCAAATCACTATTTATTAATGAATTAATTCTCCTAACCCAAAGAATATGATTCCATGACCCGTTGTTATGAAAATAAAAACTAAAAAACGTAGAATAATGGGTAATAGAAAAATAATCCCTTCATTATTAACAATACAATTTAAAAATTCATTATGTGAGGAAAATCGAGGTTAATAATATAAAGAATTAAAATCATTATAATAATAATACCACAAAAAATCATTACCTAATGTTGTAAAATAGTTCAGATAAAACAACAAACCATCTTTAATTGGTTTTTTTCTATATTAGTAGAATTATTGATAATAAAATTGCTTTTTTCAAACCTAGATGTCTTCTTTGAAGCTGAATTGACAACTTCTCTAATCCTATAAGGGAAATGACCTGAAGTTACAATTTTTTATTGGATTTATCTATTAGTGATATTTTACTTTAAATTAAAATCACTATTTAGAAACTATTTTCATAATCACATGAATAAATTACACATGCTTTGTATATTATTTCCATGATTATGAGCTTTTTTATTTTTAATACAACTATAAAGTGCACATTACATATCATATACCCATCAAAACTATTGAATCATTCTCTAGGACATCATCATATATCATTTACATTCCATGGTGTTTTAAAGAACCCATTTATTAATCAATATCATTTTCCACATATGGAATCATTTTTAATTTTTATTTTACATATACATTTCAATGACGATGAATAAATACTCAAAAAATAATTAGAAACTCAAATAAAAATGAAATTCTTTTATTTTTACTTTTTTTCACTTATAAAATCAGTATAGGAAAAAATGCCAGAAAACACAATCCTAGTTAATATATTATCAATTCTTGATGATATCAATAATTTATTTTTCAATTCTTTTAAATTTTAGAAACATTTCTATCATTGAAAATTGGAAAACATCCTTTAGCATATTTATCATAAAGGAAACCATTAGACTGTGAATGTAATTAGAACACTAATTCATATTTAAAACCATTAAAATACTAGATCATATTGAATTTATTGTCCTAGAATTTTATTTTTCATTTATTATATAATTTCTTTTATATCCTTTGTGAAACAAAATTTAATACATAAGAAACTAGAGTCACTATTTAAACTATTTCGACAAATGTTTTCTCAGGAAGGTGTAATAATAACCCATATAATTTATCATTGTATATGAACATTTCTTATATTAGTAGTATTAAGAGTTCCCAACATCAATTCTCACATTATTAAAGAAATTTATGCAAGATATATTTGATAATGAAAATTTTATTCAATAACAACATATTCATTTATCATATGAATATCATTTTTTAGCATATAAGGATGACTTTTAGTAAATGGGACCCCATAAATTTAATTATCCCTTATGAATTGATCACATAAAACAATATGTCAATATATATATTCTGATATGAAATTAGTATTTTTTTTCATTCCTCTATCCAATCAGCTATTTTGGTAAAGACTCATCTCAATAATATAATATATGTCTCGTGGATTGTTTAGAGGACAGCTCATTATGCAACACACTAGGTGGATAAAAAAATTCAATACCACTTATAACCCAATTCATGTGGTTTTCCAGAAAAGTTTATAACCATGAGATATATGATTTTTTTATCTAACTCTCACGGTTATACATTTCATCCATCACATACAAAGGATAATCAATGGAAACATTGTTATGGTAGGACCAATATAGTTGAATGATCTAGGTCATGGAATATGCCACATTCACTGGATTATAACAATTTATATTTAATATTGTATTTAATAACTACATATTATATCATGTTGTTAAATATATAAAATCATTCAAACTGTGATTTAGTTTGGAACCATGTACCTTTCACGAAATCAATATATTTAAACTATATGGATGGGTACCTCTTTTCACAACTCAAAGAATGTTTTACTCACCCAAATCAATAATCCAAAAATATTTACACATATCCAAATTAATATAATTCATGAATTACATGAACTCTTCATGTAAATATATAAAGTAATATTAAATTTAAAAACTACTAATGAGTAATTGTAGGTCCATATAATTGTCAACTCCCACATTTCAAGATTAAGCGGTAATCAACGAGACACATTTAAAGTCTAACCCATATTATATCTACCCTGGGAAACATTATTCATTATAGATTCCACTTCATCATAACTCGAAAACCAAATACTTATAATTATAATTCAAACAAAAATTCAATATAATTAATTTAATTTCAAATCGATGTAAATGTTGTTAAAATCTATATCCATTTTCATACTTTTTTATATCCATTTTCATACTTGTCATATACCTAAATAGATGAATGTTTGAAAACCTATTTAATATGTTAAATAATTAAAATAATTAATACACAAATTGATAATATAAAAAACGTACAACTATCAATAAATTTTAAGTATCCACTAAGGATCTAAACATATAAGATATTTAATTATGAAATTAAAATTTAGGAGCAATTGATAATTAAAAATTGGCAATATAAAATTTGAAATGTTAGATAATAAATATAAGAATTATAAGAAGATTAATATAGTCATTTTATAGTCATTCTATAGTATGAATATCTTTCTAATATTCAGTATATGGAATTTTATATTTAATATGTGATATTTGATAAATTAATGATACATTATAATAAAAACATTATTTTGTTAACATTTTATACATTTTCATTGTCAAACACATTACCCCATTTATACCTTTATAGAATCATTCATAAATAAACAAATTTTGTTATTTACTTAAAATTATAATTATAAATTTTTATTTTAATAATTAATTATTATTTATTATGGGAAAATAATTTTTTAAATAGAAACAATTATTATTTTGGTGTCATTATATAATAATTATACCCATTATAAATCAAACCTAAAATTTTCCAATATATGAATATTAGAGAAAAATAGATAATCTTCCCTTCTAATGGGGAATTGGATTTGATATCATATAATGTTCTTTCAATTAAAAACATGAGTCTAAATTATATCATTAGATACTTTTTAAGAGTATTGTGGCACATTATATTGTCCCATAATATAATGTCAATGAGATAACCATGCGCTTCAATACCTCACAACATGATGTTATGTAGTAAATTTTATATACACTATTTTTTTCTATAGATGTAGGATAAGTTTCCATATAACATATAATTTTGCATAAATTCTATATTATGTAATCATATATCATCATCTCAAGACTAAATGATAATTATTTATTGAATAATGATAATATGATAGACTATATTTATAATATGTATAGAGACACAATTTATTACTTGTATGAGTTTGACATATTTCTATATATATTTCCATAGCTAGGTTCTTATATGGTATGTGATTCTGAGTCCTCGTGTGCCAAAAATTAATTTTATTAAAATATTAAATATGAATTATATTTTGCACCTATTTTAAATCAAACAAAACATGATAACTCTTAAAAGGAAGAATGAATTAGAAATATGATACTTTTTTTGATTATTTAATATAGTTCTTAACACAGGCATGACCTAAAATAGGACAGTGTGGGGGTATTCAGACATTGAGACCATTGGAGGTATGTTCAATTGGTTAATTTATAAAATTATTTATTTATTTTAACCAAAACTTATATCCTATATGAATTCTTCCTTGGAGATATTTCCATTGTTATCCTCATAATCTTGTAATATCCAACAATTTTCTTCCTATCCATTTTGTGGAATATAACATAAGTTGATGATGAAACACCAGATCAGAGCATAGTTGGGCATAGTGAATGCCACGAGTTCCTTCAATCACTGGAGGGAATTTTCACCAATAATGAATTATCCAATCACATGGTAGGACTTGGAAATGTTAGTTATATTCACTTTTTGAATAACTTGAATGTTTATATAAATCCTTCTCATGGATCTATTCCAATTGTAATGTTTTAATGCATCAGTGTATTAATTAAATTGTTTATTCATATGATTTTTACCCTTGATATCCCCATTATTGATCGTCGTCCAATAACACTTTGAAATGTTCCTTGGATCATTTTTTTCATTCTCCACAATTGATTTATATTCTTCGACAATAAGTCCCCACAATCATAGTTTAATATTTCTAGATGGTACCGAGCCTGATTGGACCACCAGAATCATGACATATTCATGGAAAAGGAACAGATTGATGGAAGAATGATTGATTTGGGATTGATGTGAGGCATGGATGTGTTTTTAAGGATAATTTATCAAATCATTATTCAAGGATGGTGTGGTGTGTATGGAAGATTTCTATTGGTTTCTATGATTTTATTTTTGGCCACTAGATGGATGAAAATGAAGAATTAAGTAGAGATCCACTAATCTCAAGGGGGTATATGGCATGATATATGGTAGAATAGATTCAATCAAGGTAAAAATTATGGATAAAAATTTCATTAAAAATCCCAACTACACACCATTTACTATGATGAACACAATGTGTGTAGCCCCTTGGATGTGGTAGCTAGGGTTTCAAAACATCATAAGGAATTCCCAACGTGTATATATCATACACTCCATGTACCTATTCCCTGGGAAGACATGCAATGTGCTGGATCAGATGGGTAGGAATTTGTTTTTGACTCAATGTCATTGTACCAAACAATAAAAACATGGGGTCATGTACTCAAACAAAACATGAAATACAAAGCCTGGTCCTAGATAGTTTGGACACACCGTGTAGTCCAATTGCCTACCATGTACTTCAACATGGATTGGGAGTTACGTGATGGTCATGAACACAACCCAGATGTGGAGAAGGACCACAAAAAGAATGTATATACTCCCTCCTACATGGGATTTTCCCACACATTTAATTTCAAATGTAGAAAATGTATAGGTTGTTATGAGTTTATATGATCTTAATGATTCCCTGTATATTGGACCACATATGATGGTCATATATTTGGGATCCTAAGTTAAGAACTCATAGTATATTACATTCTTTGTTTTTTCATAATGGGACATTTTTATGGTTGGGTATGTGTTTTTTCCCTTTAAATTCTAGTTTTTACTATCATAGTATTATATTAACTTTAGTTCTTTAATTTATGGTTGTTCCCTTATCTTTTTTCATCCTTCTCTTCCACTCCATATGCACTCTTGAATCAATGTGGACTTGTTTTTCATACATGTATGTAGTAAAACGCATCCTCATGATAGTTATTATTTCATTTTTGGTCTCTATCCTAGGACCTATGTAGGTGATCTTAGGGTAGATTCAGATTGATCTTGGTCTTGAGATTAGTCATGAATGATTGGTATCAGATCTTGTTTGATCATTGGGATGGTTTTTGGAGTAGTAATCTTTGAGGTATTTGGTTGCGATTAGGTAAATAGTGTCAAATTGTCTCAAGTATAGCCCTAAGACTAGGGAATCCAATGATTATGTGGGTGGCTGACAAATACATTCACCAAGACCTTTAATACCTTTTTATCTACACGGAATACCAATATATTTGTTGTAGGTATCAATTGTACACGCATCATATAAGATTTATTATTTAACAAAAATTATTAATTCATCTTAAAACATAAATATTATAATATATATATATATATAAATATGATAATCTAAATATGCTACATCTTGATTAAATTTATGGATTCTTACACGATGACATCATGATTGGATACAAGTTTTGGACCATGTTAACGATCAAATGAGCGATGAGGACTCAATTAAGGCTCCATCATGGTCACCCCTACTTCCAGGTGGATAGGTGAATCACATCTAACTATTGATAAGTAGATCATCCTACTAGATTAGGCTAAGGATGTGTGAAATTGTATAAGACTCTGTGTGTTCTAGTTCTAAAGAAACTTGAGGATCGTTAGAGATCTAGATCCTCATTTAATAGAAGATTGGATATATTTTGTGGTTTGTTTATTTTGGATAATATTGGAACTGATGTATCGGGTGGTTGCACTGGTAGCTAACATTTTCCACAGAGTAGTTGGGTGCTGGTTATCCCCAATGCATTTAGGTCCAATGAATTGACACTCTAGTGGCCTATCTTCTAGAAGCTCTTTCTAGGGGAGTAATATCCATCTAATTATTCCTCAGATTGGATTCAGAATATGATGGAGATACAATTGGGGTTGATAATAGTATTTGAGTACATATAGAGCTTCATAAACAATACTCAGTTCTCCCTTAACATGTCCTTGGTTGGAAACTTCTAATAACATATGATTTAGTTGGTACTTTTAAGAGATACTTTTGTCATTATGGTTCCATTGTGAATCCCTACCTCGGTCATGGAGCTTGAGTAAGAACTAAAAATAATGATATTTCTATCATAGGGACTCTAGATATCTAGAATTGACAGCGGGCACCACATGTCTGAGTCTTCAGCAATAGCTAGAAGATTCCATAAGATTCAAACAAATATGTCTTTAATTTTCATGTAATTGTAGAGGTCATATAGTATGAGGATTCCTAACTAAGAATGTTTTGGAGTGTAGGTAATATCAGAGGGACAACCACAACTTAGGTAACAATGTGATCAAGGATCTACCAAGTAAGAGAAGGGTGGATCCCCATTATGTATAAATGGAAGTGGATTCAGATGAGCTATGGGTGGTAAATAATGTTATGAGATCCTACCACAACCACCAATATTCAACCCACACCTGTTTTAGAGAGATGGTGGTCATGGTAAATGATTGTTGTAGGCTATCTAAGATTATGTCCATTCTGCACAGGAGAAGATTATTGATAATATATATGTTTATTCTACAAATTATATCATACTAATATACTCATTTTCCATATGTTCATTCATATATCTAACCTCAGTGCAAGATTCAGTGTTCCTAGTCGAGGCATTACCCTTTAAGATTCAACTTCAGGTCCCTAGAGAGAACTATACTTATGAATCTTTTGAATGCAAGTAGTATGATCTATTGCTTGATGGACAGAGGTTCACATGGGACCTTTTGGGAATCATGATAGAACCTTATGTCTTCAACTTTGGAATGGGATAGATATCTATATTCTAATCCTATATTAATTTTCATTAAAAATATATAATATTCCTACATAGTGGTGTGATGATATAATATATTTCTCCTAATAAATATCTCATGGACGGGAACGTTGGTTTTTTTGAAAAGGATGTTACATCCCATAACCCATAAATTTTATTGTATAGATATTAGATTTTAATACTTTTTAGGAATTGGTTTTACTTAAATTGTGGAAGACAATATGACCATATTCCAAAAATTTGTTCAGGTATTACCACTATAGTGGGAAATGAATTTTTTCATCAATATTAATCTTAATAATGATCTAATATATTTTTTTCATATAGGATGTCCCCTACTGATATCTTGGAGGTATAGTTATATTAGGAAGTCCTCTGAGAGAACGGTTTAATCAGGACCAATGTGTTCCCTTGTGCAGCTCATGTGTTGGTCACCAAAAATGTGGATAAGATCTTATAGATATTCATCCATTATCCTCACCGAAACCCAAACATGATAATTAATAGGTATCTCCTTCAAAGGATTGAGGACCTCAATGAGAAGTTGTGAGTCATGATATTGTTCTCTATGTTCTATATTTCGTATGGCTATCACCATTTAAGAGTTTATGAGAATGGTATTCCAATGTCATCCCTCTAATGTCTCTATAAAAATAATAATTTTCTAATGATTCTATTTGGTATGATGAATTATGCCTCAATGTTTATTGAATTTTTAACCAGGCATTACAGTTGTACATGGACTAGTTTGTGGTTGTCTTTGTCCTTGGAATACTCATCTACTCTGCATTAATAGAATAAAATGAAGATCACTTGTGGATGGTTTAATGTTTTTATCTATATAATCATATTTATGGAAATATCTCAAAGTTCTAGTTCTGGATTCATGAGTCTCACTTTCTAGGAAAGTAATTTTTCTTATCGAGGTTCGGGCATGGACCCAGCGAAGAATACTTGTGTGCATTCTTGGGTTCCACCCAAATGGTTTCATATATGTTGAGAGCTCTTATCTTAGAATTGTACTATATGATCTCTGTGGTATATTTCTCTAGAATCATGGCCCCTTTAACCTCCTTGACACAAAATTATTCCTTTTACCTAGTATAAATAGTGTTAGAGAGCCTTTGAGTATTTGAGGCTACGATGTGGGAGGGATCATTTGAGGTGTTGAGGATGAGACTAACAAGTTCCCGTGTATTGAGACTATCGGGGAATGGAATGGAATACATATTATATTGTGATGCCTCAGTTGCTTTTCTTGGATGGGTGTTGAAGCAGCAACATGCATTTATTGTATATAAGGGGAGGTAATGGAGAAACCATGATAAAAACAAAAAAACACATAACCTTGAGCTAGAAGTGGTAGTATTATCCCTATTTATGTGGGTACACTACCTTTTGGGGTAGTGTTTTGTGGTTTACTTAGACTATTAGAGTATCATGCTCATCTTCATGTAGAGGTATTTTAACCTGAGACAACGATGTTGGTTGGATTTATTGTAGTATTATTACTTCGAGATAGTAAATACTCAATGGAATAGAAATATAGTAGTATATTTACTTGGTTGGATTTCCTAGTCTAACTTGTTGTAGGAGTTTATAGAGTAGTAAGCCTCCCTATAGCTGACCCTAGTGGAGCAAGAGGGTGTATCTTCTCTCTAGTCGTTATTAGTGACTCTTTTACTTCTTGATCATTGAAAGAGTCCATGTTCGGATACATCGACTATGAATAATTTTTTTTCTAGATATATATTTTTAAGGATGGAATCACATTATATTTTCAAGGGATGAGTTGTAGTCGCAGTCCCAATACTATAGAATGTGATGTTAGTATTCCACTCATCTCATCTCCTATAACATCTCGATGTGGGGAATAATGATAGTGATCGTCGGAATAATTTTTTAAGGTATTATATGGAATTAAGTGTTTCTATGTATATGTCTTAGTGTCTCAGATTTCAGTAGGTTAATGTTGGACATGATGTTCTGATATGTTTCTTGGAGCACCATGAGATCCCATAGTGGAAATTGGAAGACATATTAATTGACGTGATAGGGCTTCCACACAATGTGAACGTCCAGAAAGCCATCTGTGTTACAGATGACCGAGTCAAAAAATTCAGCACGAATCTTAGATTTTAGAGAGATAATTTTAGTGGAGAGATTGGAACATTTGTATGTATGAGAGATTTTTCTACTTCATGGGGTTCCCTCGATGACTGTATATTGTCATGAAGCACTGTTTACGTCACAATTTGGAGAGTCTTGCAAAAGGAATTTAGGACCCAAATGAGAATGAGTACATCCTTTCTCCCTCGTATGTATGTCCAATCCACTAACAATATCTAGGTGTTGGAGGATATGTTGAGGGTTGTATTTTAGACTATGGAATGATATGGGAGGATTTCTTTCCCTTGGTAATGATTTTTTACAAAAATAGCTACCACTCTACCATTATCATAGATCTTTTTGATGCCCTGAATGGGAGATCTTGAATGACACACATATACTGAATAATGAATAGAGAAACGTCTCTTCTGGGTCTAGTGATGGTGCAGGTGACAACGAAGAAGTTCTAACTCATCTATGGGTGGATGCGGATATCCCAAAAAAGGCATAATTCATCAAACATTTCGTTTATAGTACCTTGGGGTTTGATCATGGAGACCGTTTTTTATTGAGTGTCTCCCCATTATAAGGATTGGGGTGGTTTATACTAAGAAGAATGCTTTCACCATGATTCAACATGTTGTTCGTGGTCATGGAGAGGGTTGGTGTGGTTCCATACCATTGTACCCTACCCCCACTGGTGGATCAGGTGAAACAAATCTTCCATGTGTTGCATAAGATGATATACATTATTGACCCCATGCTCGTCATTGAAGTGGTCCAAAAATACATTGAGGATGGATCCATTATTACATAGCACCCATTGGTGATCAAGGATCAAATAGAGGACCTAGAATGGGGAAACTATCCCATTGGTTCATGTGTTGTGTTAGCATGGTAACATGGAGGAGATCTACTAGGAGTGGAAGAGCCAAATACAATAATAGTATCTTGAGCTATTTTGATTCATTTTGAGTCTGAAAATATTTAAGGGGTGAATAATTTAATGAAATTTTTTCCCTTTAATACATTGAAATGTTTCTAAATATATTTTTATATCTAGGAAAAGATACGAAATGTGATTCTAAGGAATATTGTGCACAAAATTAATGTTATAAAAATATTAAATATAATTATATATTTAGAGAACACATTTTATTAAATAGAATTATATAACTCAGAAATGGAATCATGGATCAGAAATCAAAGACCATGATTGAGACCAAAATTTATTTTTTACCCTAGGAGTGACCAAAAATAAGTGGATACAAGGATTTCATATATCTCATATGCTGGCGGTGCATTTAGTAGGTTAATTTGTTAAATTAATTTAATTATTTGATTATTTTAAGTAGAAAAATAAATACTATAATAAGCCATACATCGTGATATTTATATGGATATACTCATAATCCTGGAATAACTCACAATTCTCTTCATTTCTCTTTATTTGTGTATGATATCAGACAACAGTGAAACATCATATCAGAGCACATCAGGATTCAAGTAATGCAGCGAATTACATTGATCATTAGTAAGAATGTTTTTCAAATTAGAATGATCAAACCTATAGATAATAATATTCAAAAAAATTACATCATATTTTGATTAAATTTATTTATTAGATAGATACCTCTATTGGATCTATGACAATTCTAGCCTTTTAATGCCCCCATATATCAATTAAATTTATTTATTCAGTTTTTTACCCTAGATATCTTTATTCATGATCATTTTCCAAGAACTCTTAGAAAAAATAATTTAAATTTTTTTTGGTTCCTATCTCCCTAATTACATTTAGATCATTATTAGTAGGACCCCACAGTCTAGATTTTTCATTTTCGGGTTGTACCGGTCTCGATCAGACCCCTAAAATTACTATGTGATCATGAGAGATAAATTGATCGATGGAATAAGGTTATACCTAGGATCATTGTGAGACATGTATAATCAATTTTATGATTATTCGTTGAATCGTATTTTAAGGAAGGTGAGGTTTGTATGGTGGAACACTTTTGTATTAAAGGGATCAAATTTTCGACCATCAGATGGAAGAAAATGATAAATCGGGGTTAGATATTATAAAATCCGGAATAAAAAATGTGGGAACAATAGTGAAATACATTTAATCCAGGTGTGGAATTGGGATGTAATATTTATGAAAACATTTACTAAATGTTGTGTACTTTGGTGAACACATGATGTGTATACCCCTGGGTGTGGTTTCTATGGTTTTCGAAAATCATAAGGATTGCACAAAACGTATCTCTTCTACATGTCATATATATCATCCATAGGTAGATAAGATGTATGGTTGATCACATGGGTAGGAATCCATGTGTGAGTAAACATTCATGCACAAAGACATGTACATAAGTACACACAAATGAGTTCAAAACATATAAATGGCTAGATGGACATGTCTTAGTCCTATAATGTTTAGAACATGCCATGTTGTACACCTACATATCAAATATTTATAGATGAACTAGGATCCATGTTTTAGAAAGGGTAAAAACTAGTCTTTGGGGAAGGGCCACATGTTATTTTGGGTCCCGTCACATTCTATGTGCTACATAAATTATTTTGAGGAATCATCAATCTTCTATATCCCATATGTCTTGATCCGGATTTTTTACTGCAGGTAGCCTATCCTATGTTTATTTCACATAAAACGTTATTGTTCAATACATTATGGATTTTTAGATATGATATAGAATGTTCCAAGAATCGATCTTATTTTTTGGGGAACCTGAAAATAGAAATGATATAGAAAAGGATCACTAGAGACACAATATTGAAATCCCACATCAGAATGGGAGAGATTCTTCTATAGATACATTCTGAGTAGAACTCTCAATCTGATAGGGTGGGGTCCTCGATAAATAGGGTGGAACCCCCCTTCACACTAGGGTGTGGGAACGTGACCAATATTTTGGAACACCACATCATCTTGGGCTTGGGTACTCTACCTACTCTGTGTAACACCATAAAGAATATATTTTGGGTCCTCAGTGACTATGGTGGAACCCCCTTTAACACCATTGAATAGTTCTTTCACCTATAGAGTGGAACTCCCTGTATAGCATGGTTTATTTTAATTCCTTATTTGGTGAGAAGTTGATGAACCTTCTCCAATATGTGGAGTCTATACAGAACCTCTCTCAATAGTTTCTAGTGGAATCTCTCTATAGTAGAAATGTATATGGCCCATCCGTTTGAAATCTATGCACTCGACTGGCCCTATCGGGCACTATGGTATCATATTCCTAGAATTTCCACACAGATATCATCTCTTCAAGATTCCAGAAGACACGTTCTGTATGCTTGTATCCCCATGAAACGGCCTTGAATGACGCTTCATGCTCTTGGTTGAGACAATAACAGATCTTGGTGGAAAACCACCCTGCTTCACACATCCATCTATTAATAGATAAAGGTCGGTAAACGTCGTATGATTCACGATGGAATATATATAAGTCCTCCTCAAATCATTCACTAGTGATCAGATGTCATACATGAGAACATTCTAGAATTTCCTAGCCCTCAGTGTCTAGTCAACCAATCAGGATATGTAAAAATCACTGATACTCAGTGAAACTGGTAGAATACTCTATCACTGGTATAACACCCTACTCCAGATGCATGAACTCTCGAGCTCTCTCAGACCTCAACATCATCAGGAAATAGCAGTCATAGAAGGCCAACAGAAAATATCTACACGCCAAGTCATAATGGAGATCTGTCTAAGTGATAACATCCCACAACCACTTTTCTATACCAACAAACATATAAGTTAAGATATTGACACTCCTCTCAGGAGAAATCTCAAGATGTGCGAAGATCATAAGAATGGACACCATCCATGACTCTGTATCATGTTGTCCACCATTCCTTGAAAATGTATGTAGATGTTATTTCTAGAATAACCACATTAGTTCTTTGATAGACATGGAAGGCTAAGGTATTCCCTGAGAGGTCTTTATGAACCTCATGATGTTTCTAATGAACAGTGCATCAACACCTGTGTCTAGTATAACAGTTGGGGCTACGAATGGCACATCTATAGGATCCAATGTTATCCCATGTCCTACAACCATCGGGGTATGACCATTAACACTCTCTAGGCGTACAATTGGAGGTCATCGGAGTTATATTTCTATGAAAATTCCAGCACATACACCTCAGAATAAGATCATTCGACTAGGTACATAGTTCTAGAAGGAAAAAACTAAACTAAAAAAAACTCAAATGTTCACATAATATGAGTACACAACATATATGAACCATTCACAACATTTACAACTAAGACATTACATGGTAGTGTACTCTTTCCGGCATGGGTGTGTAAACACCCCAGGTTTATGGTGTGTAGGAACTATACACATCCTATCCCGTTGAACTCGTATGTTGTCATGTAACTCTATCGTCCATGGTCATGTAAACTTCCTATGTTCACGGAGTATGAGGAGGACACACAACATGTAATCATGTCTTCCCTCCTGGACATGTACTTTTACATGGTCGTAGACACATGGGTTTGCCAAAAAAATAGACGATGTGTACATGAAGAAAACCAATTGTTCTGATCAAAAATCAACAACTCATTATTTCTCTCACATGGCCAGTGACATTGTCTTCTACCACACATGATAGAATCAAACAACACATCATATTCATGGAAAATTTATTTTCTTCATGAATATAAGAACACATGGAAAGTGTTCATAGGACCGCATGACGTGTTGTCTAGGGTTCATTATAATGAGCCTTAGAAGAATCCCTAGAAACCCTGTTGTTTTAAAAATAATGAAACTATGTGACAACTTACAATATATGGGGGAATATACTCTATATTAATCAAATCATTCCATTAACATATACCACATATAAACACAATTTATATACCATGACAGAAACATGATCCACCACATTCTGGTACAAGAGGTACCATACTCCTCAGGGATCAAATTTTGGCATCCATACAATTCAACCATATCACGTTCCAATACACCTATCAATACAACGAGCACATCTAACATGACATAATTCAAAATAGCATACATTTATTAATTCTATCAAAATGGCATGGAAAATGCATGGCATGTGATTTGTAACATATTCCTATATGATGCATGAGAAGGAATACCATCATCTCATCGGGCAACAACCAAATATGACCAAAATGACATAGATAATAAAAGAAATAAATAATTGTGTCAGTTAATGGTGAAATCGAATAAAAATTAGTTTCTAAAAATACAAAAATCACTATTCTATTTGATGTAATTTGGCGTTTCCCAATAAATGGGGTGTTTACTCCTGCGAAAATAAATAACCAATCTCCATTACCATCCTATCGATTTCAAATGTTTCCAAATAGTAAGATAAACTAGAAAATAAAAATCCACTGATACCACTTTGTAACGTCTCATATCTGAGTGCCTCGCCACTAGTGCCCCGTACCCAGTTCGCCACATAGCCTTAAGTGCATTTCCCCAAATGCTAGAGGATACCGACTAGAATCTTGGGCCTTGGGTGTGATAGTGGGGAAACCATTCCCACATTGGAAGTGAGTAACATAGAAGAATAATCATAAATAATATCGGATGAAAAAATTTCATTCAACTAAAATAATTAATGAAAGACAAATATGAAAAATAACCAAGAATCATTCAATACAAAAGATGATACAACGCGTCACATGTTCTAAGAATGAATTCAAATATGTACACTACATCAAAACACAATATATTTCTCAAAAGAACAAATCAAACAAAAAGATGCTACAAAACATCACAAACATCAGCTTGGTCCCATGATATCTGAATCTTAGGTTTCACATCAAGTATCTATAGAAATTTGTTTTCACTGATCTGCTCCTAGAATCATATAATCTATTTCATCAAAAAAACATGACCCATATATTGTGAGATAAATAAATCCCAGTAGGAAACCACTAATGATTTGTGCCTATTAGTCACTGAGTATATGAATTAGGGAGTGTAAAAATTTAAAGTAGTAAATTATGATGTACTCAAAAGTAAACAATATTAAAAGTATTGGACTCCATTTATATTCAGTCCATGATCATTAATTAATTCAATAACATTATATTATATGAGTATTGGGCTCTATTTTAAGCCTTTCAATCCATTTTATAAAGTATTTACTAGTGATAAATCTACAGGATATCTAAACGGATATTTGAAGACTGAGTCCAAGTTTATTCTTCGTTTGGGAAGACACGTCATTAGTTATTCCATAATAAAATTGTACTCATCATATTTCTCATAAACATAACAAAACCCTACCTAAGTGTATAACCAAATAAATTCCCTTAGTCCTAAAGAATCTTCCCCTATAGGAATAACAAATTCTTGCCCACATGCATAGCACATCATCGCCCATATGCATAACAGATCAATTTTGGTCAAGGACTGTATATCATCATTTTAGCATAATAAGAACCTCATGTCAATTAAAATATTACATATTTTACATATAATAACTCACAAGGTAATCATTCATATCATGAAACATGTGACTTAAACAATCACAAGGCCTAAAAGTTTATTAGCATATCATGGGCCCAAGGGGAAATAACTAGTCCATAACCCTTTTATAAAATCAATCAAAATTATCCACAACTGCAATTCCATTATATATGTAATTCATACATATAAACCCAATAAATAAAAATAAGCCATGCCTTATAAGAAACCTCATCCAAACATCCATAAAAGCTTATTCCATGGGACCTCACCCATGAGGTGGCCCTTTATCAAAAGAACAAACTAAAACATTCTTAATTCAATTTAATTCATTACGTAATCATCATTAGTAAATAGAAAGGGTCAATTTCCATTAATGTTTACACCCTAAACATGTAAAAATTAAAATATAGAACATATAAACAATACAACATTGAGAACGAGGCACAAGACCACCTACCACATCATAATATAACAAACCACATCCACCATCGGGCTTTGATTCTCCATAGAATAGAGTATATCTAAAAACTAGATTTTAACCTATTGACATATAATAAGTAAATTGATATAAGTTATCAAGATAAAAGGATCAATAGGAATCGATATCGCACCAATAGAGTTCATATACAACTGACTACCATGGAATCAGGGTTCAGATGATCAATTGTAAGAAAAAAAACCCTTAGCGCTGCTGTTCGCGAACCCGGATGAATACCTATCCATTTTCGCAAAAACAACCCTACTGTATGATTTTTTCAATAAAAAACTACACATAATGTAACACCCCAAGCATTCACAGTATGCTTCTCTTTTAATAATACAGTATCGTGTGTTATAAGAAACTTTGAGTTCTAACACACACCAAAACCAATCAAACTAGCCATTATTTATAGTAATACCAACTTTTTGAAATTTTATAAATTTTATCTTTCAAAATGGAATTCATTTTTGGATTCTTCATATCTAAATTACTTTAGGGTGAATTATTGGTATTTGTTTGATAACATTCAAATTTTGATGAATAGTGAATATTACTAAATTTTAATTAAAAACAACATTTTTTTATCGAAATAATTAATAGTGATAAATTATTTTTTTGAATGGTTTAGAAGTATAATTAGATTATATTTTTATCATTTAATACAATTTAGGTTATTATAATTTATTTTACATTTAAATTTGACATAAACAAGTGTTAATCTTGTGATAGTTATTATTTCGTAAAAACAAGATTTCTGTTTTGACAACGAGAATTAATTTTAAATTAATATCTTCCACATCAATGAATTGAATTTAGAAAAATGGATTCCAAATTTTTTTTCGGGACGTCCAAATTTTGTAAATAGGTAACTTTTTTTTTAGACATTTTTAATAATTAGTTTGGTAAATATTGTTTTTTACAATGGTTAAAGGGAAAATCAGGTAAATGAGGTTAAAAATAATATTATAATAATATTAAATTACCCTAAAATGTTTTCTAAACCTATTGGTTGATACATGCCCACCCATGTAAATCATTGTGTCGATTTTGGGACCCCATGGAGCCACATGTATGTGCTATTGAATCATTATATTAATTAAGTTAATGTAAAAAAAAATGGCACAAGAATATATCTTTTTGAGAAACAATTTTAACAAAGGTTTATATATGTTATATATTCGACTATAAGTATTAAATAGAAAGATAAATATATTTAATACATAATGGGTGTTTATTTATAATTTTTTGACATTAAATAATTAAAATTTATTATGACGTAATAATGATGAAATATTTTCCTTATTATTGAATGAATCAAATAAATGGTATTATAAATGTTAAAATAAAAATAAGTTCAAATTTTTTATGACATACAGAAAATATATTTCTTTATATGACATAAATGGATTACATAAATGAATTATTTTTATTATTAATAAAGTCATTAAGAATTTAAAAAATCCAGTTACTAAAAAGTGTCAAAATTGACAAAAATGAGTTTTTAAAACAAATTTTATATTACTAATTTATATTCTATTTCTACAAATATAAGGATCGGCCAAAGGACTTATATAATTATAGGTGTATTATTAATTGACTACTTTGGGGTCTCTTGGAAGTATATAGTTAGTTTATTAAAAATATAATATAAAAATACAAAGAGACGTGGTAGATGTCAAACTATTTAACTAAGAGTTAAATCAAAAAGATAAAGTCAATATAGTGACCCAAAACTGTCTAAAACCTATTGGTTGAGTGGTTTTTTACCTATACCCACCTTAAACGTTAAATAATCCTCTTTGGATCCATTAGAAACTGAATATTTTTATTTTATAATGTAATATTTCTAGTTTTTCCTAAGGTGACCCACACCCCTCTTATAAAAGGAAACTCCCCATTCTCTCTAATACACACCTTCAATGCCTTTTGGCTACGAAAACCCCTTCTAAAATATTCTCTTGACTTCCCTAAAATCAAATTATAGTCCTTATTTTTATCAGAAATTCAACATAAGGAGCCATTTGGATCAAATGAAAAGGAAGATATCGAAGAAGAGGTAATGTTTTCACCGCCCACTTTCATGTTCTTTTATTATTCCACTTATTCTTTCGTTGTTATTTACATTATAAAATAATAAATCTAGTATCTCCTATATACTGTGATGTTATTATAACTTTGGTACAACCATATTCATTATTTTATCCATCCTTTGAATGACATGTCACCAAACCTGTGTACGTGCGACTTACCGTCTCCACGTCATGGTGTAATTTTTATTCAAAACATTATTATTTAGATGGGTATGATAATGTTGTGTAATTGAAGTAAATAATAAATATAGCATGATAATTATTATTTATATATGATATACCATCCATTTATATATTATTTTAATATCAAAAAAATGATATTGTCACTCGTGCGTACGTACGGACTACCGTCTCCATGAACGCAATGAGATTCATTCCCCATTGTATCCATTCAAGAATAATTTTCATTTTATGGTTAAAAATAATGTTTAAAGACTTGATATAATTCTGGATATGATTATGATACAACCTATCCATAACAATTGTGTCTTATTTAACAAAGAATATAAAGGCAAATGAATCGGTTAACACCTGATACAACGATAATATTAAGAAATTATTAACAGAGCAATGTTAAAATAGCATATATGATATCATATTAATGTATAATATTCTTTTATAATTTAATAAAATTATTTTACCATTATAAATTAGTTTATCCTACCCTTGACCAAGGAAAAGTACAAGGTATGTGTTTATTTGACAATCTCTCAATTATGCAAGGTTGTTTATACATAATTATCTACTGGGACCTCTTTATCATCCACATCCATGTTTTTCTCAAAATTGTATTTCAAACAATTCTAAATATTTTATAGAATATGGTATAATGTCATTTATACCTTTTTTTACTTTTTATAATATTTATATAAAGGTATTTGTCCGTCGTTTTCCATACAATAGTCATTTTTAACCTTTTCTACAAAATTATGGTTAGAATGTCTTTTTTATCTTATACTGTGGGTGAGACTATTTTCTACCATTATAAAATTGTCGAATCATCCCTTACAAGATTATAATAATATTTTAAAAGTAAATGGTTTAATTATGTGGCTCTAAAATGATTTAAAAAAAATATATATTTCTCCTCAATAGTTTTGATTTCATCTTTGTCAACATACATTGATGGATTTTAAGCTTATTTGAAGTTGATTTATTACGATACAAAAATTCTATTTAGTATTGAAGGTTTTGTGATATGTTTGAATGTGGATGTGTTATTTTTATACCATTAATGGTTTATGGAGATAATGTTGACATTTCGTATGCTAGTTTTAAAACTAATGTTTATGTTATGTTTAAACCTGTTTATTTGTGAAACGCATTGGACATAATTAGTGACGGGTAGATCCCGCTATAGCTCTTCAATGCATCAGTAGGTCTCATGAGACAAAATTGTGTCTTGTCACAAGGAAATGAAAAAATATTGTTTTTAGTCTTGGCACAAGACCTTGAATATGTGGTTATGTTAGTCTGGAATTATGCATTACAAAATCATAAAAGAGTTTATTGATATTGTGTGTTATTGTTCGATAATATAATATCAATGTGAATATGTAAATGGAATTATTTCATTTTAATTATTCCATATTATGTTGAATTACCTGTTTAAAATACATATGTTTTAGTAATACATTTCCCTAAATGTTTATGCTTATTTATGAAATTTTCCACTATATTGTTATCCTTACTGGGAATCTGAGCACACCCCTTTCTATGTTTTATTTTTCCCAGGATCTGAAGAAATATTTTATGAATGACCTAAATGGATATTATGAGGGGATATGAGTGTGGTCTATGGAGAAAAGATGTCATTGTAGTTTTTCACTTTATGAAGTAATGTACACTTTATGAATGTATCTAGTGATTCCAAGGCTATTAAACGAATCGGTCTTTTGAGACTTGATCTTCTCTGATCATGAAAATGTTAAGTAATAATGGACCGACTCATGGTAATTGGGGTTGGGATGTTATAGTTGGTATCAATGTAATTATAGTAAAAATCGTGGGATCTAGATTTAGATAAACTCTAATTAGAGAACATTTACCGAAGCTGGGAATTGAAGATTAGTATAGAACAACTTCCTAGAATTTTGGTACTATAGATATTTTTTGTGTTTTCTGAGCAATACATCACTATCTTGAAATGAGCAGGTTGAGGCTGCTATGGCACAGATGTAACTAGGGGTAAAACCAGAAAACACAGATTTGATCTAGACTTGAATGGGAACTGATTCACGACAACGGGCCTTGCTGCACTCTTGGTTACGACACTCCCTGGGGTTAGGATAAGAATAATTCTCATTTTCCTTAAAAACTATTATGAATGGTTTATGAGTATATTCTTCATCAATGAAAACTTTTTTTTATAATTTTGGATTATATCCATAAACTATTCAATTTATGTTATGTGTTTTCCAAGTTTGGATTTATGTATTGTGATTCATAAACTAATATAGTGTATGAAATTGTTTAGAAATGGATCCTAGTGGAAATAATGGAAACCGTATCAATCGTCACAATCCATATAGGGATTTCTTTCCTCATCAAGATAATTATAGTGGAGTTGGTGATGCAACTGGTGCTGATCAGCTAATGACTATACTGGGACAACTCACTTAGGTTATGAATAATATCCTTACCTGAATGGAGCACCCAAATCGATAGCATGGAGGATCAACGTTAGATCACTTCATGTGAAAAAAAAACCACTAACATTCAATGGGAGTAGAAATCCATTAGTAGCTGAGCAATTGATTAATTACTTAGAAAAAATATTCCATGCCTTGGGGAGTAGTTAAAGGGAAAAAGTTATCATGGAAGTTTACCACCTCACTAAAGATACTGACAAATGGTGGTCATTGATTCAAAACAAAACATAAGATGATAAAGAATCAAATATGGAATTGAGGGAGTTCAAAGTGCTTTTCTTAGAAAAAATTCATTAATTGTGACCATTGAGCAGATATGGAAAGGCAATTTTTGAGTCTAAGGCAAAAGGAGGATGGGAATGTCGCAAAGTATGAGCAGTAAATTAAAAATATAGTGAGGCATGAAGCATATTATATACATAACCTAAGGAGTAAGATTTATCATTTATATGATGTGTTAAAACCATTTCAATGTCGATCATTTGTCTCAAAATCCTTCTCATCGTACGAAGATGTTCAATCATGTGCTATCAAGATAGATAATTAATTCTCTATGCCTTATGACATTAAAGAAAGGTAATAAAAGAAGAGATATTATGATCACTCTTGAAATTTAAATAACGGGAAGCAGGGAAATGTTGATTATCCTTCCTCCAGTAAATGTTGGATAAAACACTCTGGTACTTGCTTGAAGGGAATGGGAGACTATTAAAAGTGTGGTGAAAAAGGCCACCAACCATGTGATTAAAAGGGGAAGAAAGAAGCTACTAATGTTCAGTGCTACAATTACAGGGATATGGGACATTATGAAAATGAATGTTCTAAGCGTCAGGGGAACATACCTCAGAAAAGGACAAGGGATCAAGGACAATATTATTCTATCACTACTGTTGAGGTAGATGCTCTGAAAGACGTGTTGGAAGGTAATTTAATGGTTTCTACATGTTTATAAAATGCTATATTTGATTCTGCACCATATATTTATTTCATATCATTCTAGTTTTCTAAGAAAATTAAATATTTACAATTGAATTTAACAAGGGTGTTTTCAGTAAAAACTCCAATGGGGAGTGTCATTGCAACACAGTTTTTTTGAATCTATCCCTATTAGAGTAGATAAATGTTCTTTATCTTCTAATCTCATCGTCACACCCATGATTGAATTTGATATAATCCTTGGTATGGATTTTTTTTCGGACCATGATGCTAATATTTATTGTATGAATAAAAAGGTTATAATTTTTGTGGATGATGATAAAGAACACCTTATCTTTAGAGAAGAACCGTCACCACCTGATTATTATCTATATCCACCCATAGTAGGTCAAATGAATTCAATTAACATGGAGGAATAGAATGAAATAACAGTGGATGATGAATGGAATGTTCAAATAGAGGATGTACATATTGTGAATAATATGCTGATGTTTTTCCAAAAGATTTACATAGACATCCTCCAGAATGAGAAGTCGATTTTCCATTGACTTAATTCTTGAATCAAGGCTTATATCGAAGAACACTTATAGAATGGAAACGGTGGAATTAGTGGAAGTAAATAAATAACTATATGAATTGAGTAATAAGGGATTTATTCTACCATGTGTTTCTTCATGGGGATCCCATGTTCTTTTTGTTAAAAAGAATGATGGATCATTGAGGTTGTGCATTGACTACAGTGAGATCAATGCTATAACAATAATGAACAAGTATCCCCTACCTCGCATTGATGATTTATTAAACCAACTTCATAGAGCACAATACATCTCAATGATTGATCTTTGATCTGGATATCATCAATTATGTGTGAAGAAAGAATATATTCAAAAGACAACATTTGGAACCAGGGATGAGCATTATGAGTTTACAGAAATGCCTTTTTGGATGACTAATTCCCCCTCTATTTTAATGTATCTAATGAAAAAAGTTTTAAAGGAATATCTTGATGAAATTTTAGTGGTATTTATTGATAATATCTTGGTATAATCCAAAATCTATGAGGATCATGAAAATCAATTAGGCATTATTATAAAGACTTTTAGAAGACATGAATTATATGGGATGTTTAGAAAGTGTGAATTTTGTATTTAGAAGATTTCTTTTCTTTGTCATATTGTCTCTAAGGATAGAATCTCCATTGATCCTTTTAATACAAGAGAAATACAAGAATTTCTAGCACCGACTAGTATAACTGAGGTATGTAGTTTTATTGGTTTAGCAGGTTATTATCGACATTTCATCATTAATTTCTCCTGATTGGATAACCCATTAACGAAGCTCACAAGAAAGGGGTTAAATTTGTTTGGAAAAAATAGTGTGAAAATTATTTTGAAGTAATGAAGAGAATATTATTCAATGATCTTATATTGAATCTACCATCGGGGAATGATGGGTTTGTTATTTATAGTGATGCTTCAAAGAAAGGACATGGTTGTGTCCTTATGCAGAATGATATGGTTATTGCCTATGTATCATGACGGCTGAAAATTCATAAGAAAAAAAATACTACTCATGATCTTGAGTTTGTTGCGGTAATATTTTCTTTGAATATATGGTGACATTATATCTATAGTGAAAAATGTGAGATATATACTGATCACAAGAGTTTGTTGTATATTTTCTCACAGAAAGAACTCAACATGAGGCAAAGCAATGGCTTGAACTACTCATGGATAATGATTACTTGATACACTACCACCCAGGGAAGGCGAATAAAGTGGAAGATAATTTGAGTAGAAAAGATCATGGAGTTTTGAACAAAATGAGAGTTTAAAGGGATCCAATTTTCACGGATCTAGTAATTTTGGATATGGGAATAACCATGGAATGTGAAACATCGATAATTTTTCAAATGGATGCCAAAGCATCATTCCTAGAAAGGATTATGACTTCTCATACCAATGATGAAGAATTTGAAAAGAAGATTAAATCTGTGAATAATGGGAGATTATGTGACTTTGTTTATGAAGAAGGATTTTTGAAATTTTGGAAGAGACTTTTTGTTCCCAATATACTTGATCTAAAAAAGGTATTATTTGACAATGCTCATAGTTCCAATTTCTCTATACACCCTCGGAGCACAAAAATGTGTAGATATTGGAAGGAAAATATTTGGTGGGACAACATGAAGAGGGAGATTGCTGATTTTGTTTCAAGATGTATGATTTTTCAACAAGTGAAAGATGGAAGGAAAAATCCTGGAGGGGTCATGCATCCTCTTCCCATACCTGAGTGGATGTGGGATAATATCACTATGGACTTTGTCCTGGGACTACCAAATACTCCTAGAAAGAACGATGCAATATGGGTCATTGTGGATCATCTTACCAAGTCAGCACATTTTCATGCTATAAGGGAAGATTCTCCACTTGAATGTCAAGAAAGACTAGATATTAATAAAGTTTTTAGTCCTCATGGAGTAACCCTGTCAATTGTTTCTGATCGTGATCCCAGTTTTACTTCAAGATTCATGAAGAGTTTTCAGAAGGCCTTGGATACTGAAAGTTTTTTGAACACTTCCTAACTCCCTCAAACAGATGGAAAATTAGAACAGTCTATTCAAACCATAGAAGACATGTTGAGATCTTGCTCACTTGAATTTCAGGGTATGTAGGATCAATGATAATCTCTTGTAGAATATTCCTATAACAGTAGCTTCCAATAGAGTATTCAGATGTTACCCATTGAAGCGTTATATGAAAATATATGTCACACACCAACCTGTTAAGATGATGTTGGTGAATGAAAACTCATTGGACCAGAACTGGTGGAGGAAATGATGGAAAAGATTAAGGTAATTCAAACCCACATCAAAGTAGCTCAATATAGGCAGAAGAGCTATACTGACAACTGAAGGAAGAATTTGGAATTTCAGGTAGGAGATCATGTTTTCTTGATGGTATCTCCATGAAAGGCAGTTATAAGTTTCGGTAGGAAAGGAAAATTGAGTACCAGGTATATAGGACCTTTCAAAATTCTAGAGTGAATTGGGTCTGTAGATTATCATTTGTCAATGCTGCCAAATCACTTCAATGTTCACGATGTGTTCCACATATCACTGTTGAGATAATACATTCCTAACCAAACACATTGACTCACCTATGAGGAATTAGAATTGTAACTCGATCTATATTATTTCGAAGATCCCATCAGGATTCTTGGTAAGAGATAACAAGTGCTGAGAAACTGTATGACTCGTATGGTAAATGTTCTATTTAAACCATAATATGGAAGGGGAAACGTCGAAGACCGATGAACATATGATGAAGAACCACCAGAGTATTTTTATACAGTAATATTCTAGAAATTTCAAGGGAGAAATTATTTTATGGAGGGAAAAATGTATCACCCCAAGCTTCCACGGTACACTTCTCTTTGAAAAATAATGTAGAGTGTGTTGTATGCAACTTCGAGTTCAAACACACACCACAACTAATCAAACCATCTGTTATGAATAGTAATACCCACATTCTAAAATTTTATAAATTTTATCATTCAAAATGGGATTCAGTTTTGGATTCAGAATATTGAATTTATCTTAGGGTAATTTTTTGTGATTTTTCTGAACACATTCAATTTTTGATGAATAGTGTAAATTGCTAAATTTTAATTAAAAACAACTTTTCAAATAGAAATAATTAATATTTTAAAATATGAATTTTAATGGTTTGGAATTATAATTATATTATATTTTTATTATTTAATAAAATTTAGGTCATTATAAGTAATTTCACATTTATAATTGACATAAACACGTGTCAATCTTTTGATAGTTAGTATTTCATAAAAATATGCTTTTTGTTTTGATAACAAAAATTAAATTTAAATTAATTTCTAGCACTTTTGTGTTTTGAATTTAGAAAAATGGATTGTATATTTTGAATCAGGAGGTCCAAATTTTTATAATAGTTAAATTTTTTAGGTATTTTGAATAATTATTTCGGTAAATATTTTTACCATGGTTAATGGGTAAATCCGGTAAATATGTATAATGAAATAATATTATAATAAAATTATGTTACCATAAAACGTGTCAAAACTATATTTGTTGATACATGTCCAGACATGGGCATCATTAGGTCGATTCTAGGACTCCATGGAGCCACTTTTATGTGATAATGACACATTATATTAATTAAGTTAAAGTATATACAAAAATGGCACGTGCATATATCTTTTAGAAAAAAAAATTTACATAGTATTATCTATGTTATATTTTCGACTATAAATATTAATTAGAAATATAGAAATATTTCCTACATAATGGGATTTTATTTATAATTTTTATAAATTGAATAATTAAATATATCAATGACATAATAATGATGCAATAATTTCCATATTAATGAAATAATCAAATAATTGGTATTATAAATGTTAAAATAAATATAATATAAATTTTTTATGACATCCAAAATTTTTATTGGTTAATATGACATTTTAGGATTACATAAATGATTTTTTTTCAGAATAATAAAGTTGTTATGATTTTAACAAAAATCAATTATTAAATAGTGTCAAAATTGACATAAAGGAGTTTTTAAAACAAATATTATATTATTAATTGATATTCTATTCCAAAAATTTAACGACCAGACAAAGGACATATATAATGATAGTTTTATCATTATTGGACCACTTGGGGGTCTCTAGGAAGTATATATTATGTTTATTAACTATATAATATAAAAATACAAAGAGACATGGTAAATGGAAAACTATTTAACTAAGAGTTAAATAAAAATTATAAAGTTAATATAGTTTCCAAATCCTCTCTAAAACGTATTGGTTGACTGTTATTTCAAACTATCCCCACATTAATGTTAAAAAAATGTACTTTGGATCCATTATAAACCCAATATTAATTTATTATAAAATAATAATTCTGGAATTTCCAAAGGTTCCCCTCACCTTCTTATAAAAGGGCACTCACCCTTCTCTATAATTCACACCTTCAAAGTCTTTTTTCAGGGCCAAACACTGGACAAATATTCTCTTAAAATATCTCAATTCAACCTAGAGGCATTATTTTGATCACAAAGACATCCTATGGAGCCCTTTTGATCACATCAAAGGGAAGAACTAGAAAAAGGGATAATGTTTTCACCACCCTCTTTCATGTTTCTTTCTTCTTACACTTCATCATTCATTGATATTTACATTATAAAATAAAAAATCTAGTATCTTATATATAATTTGATGTTATTATAAATATTATTCAACCCTATTCAGTATTCTTTCCATCCTTTTAATGACATGTCACCACATGTGCGTACGTATGGCTTAACGTCTCCACGTCGTGGTGTAATTGTTATTCAAAACATTACAATTTTGATGGGTATGATAATGATGTGTAATTGAAGTAAATTATAAATATAACATGATAATTATTCTATATATATGATATACCACCCAATTATATATTATTTTAATATCTAAAAAATTATATTGTCACTCATGCGTACATATGGACTACAGTCTCCACGAACACGATGAGATTCATTCCCCATCATATCCATTCAAGAATAATTTTTATATGGTGGTTAAAAATAATTTATAAAGACGTAATATCATTCTGGATATGAGTATGATACAACCAATCCCTAACAAGAACGTCTTATGTCACACAATATATAAAGGAAAAAGAATCAGTTAAAACACGAAACAACAGTAATACACAGATATTATTATTAATGAAATGTTAATAGATCATATCTGATATCATATTAATGTATATGATTTTGGAATAATTTAATAACAATTATTTCACCATTCTATAGGATTTTAACCTACCCTTGACCAAGGAAAAGTACAATGTAATGGTTTATTTCACAATCTCTACATTATCTGAGGTTGTTTATACATAATTATCTACTGGGACATCATTATCATCCCCATCCATGTTTCTTAAAAATGTATTTCAAATCATTATTAATATTTTTATAGAATATGGGTCATAGTAATTTGTACCCTTGTTTGAATTTTTATAATAAGTTTATAAATGAATCTTTACATCGTTTTACAAACAAGGTCCTTTTTAACCTTTTTGACAAAATTAAGGTAATAATGTATTTTTTAACTTATACGGCGGGTGCAGCTATTTTACGCCATTATAAAATCATCGAATCTTCCAATACAAGTTTATAAGAATATTTTTCAAAGTAAATGTTTTAATTATGTGGCATTTCAATGATTTCAAAAAAAGATATATTTCTCTCAAATTGTTTTGATTTCATCCATGTCAACATCATTTGATTGATTTTATGATTATTTGAAGTTGATTTATTATGATACAAAACATCAATATAGTATTGAATGTTTTATGATAAGTTTGAATATGGATTTGTTATTTTTATACCATTCATGGTTTATGGAAAAAGTATTGACATTAAAAATTCTATTTTTAATACGAATGTTTATGTTATGTTTAAACATGTTCATATGAGGAATACATTGGACTAAATATGTGACGGGTGGAGCCCCCTATATCTCCTCGATGAATAGGTAGGTCTCATGAGACAAACTAGTGTCTTGGCACAAGGCCTTGAAAAAATATTATTTGTAGTCTTCAAACAAGGCCTTGACTCTGTGGTTATGATAGTCTGACATTATACATTCCATCATTATAAAATTGGTTATTGATATTGAATGTGATTATTCGATTAGTGGAATATTAATGTGAATAAGTAAATGGAATTATTTCATTTTATTTCTACCGTATTAGGATGATGTTTAGGTTTAAAAGGCTTTTGTTTTAGTTATACATTTCCTTAAATGTTTATGCTTATTTATAAAATTTTCCTCTACATTGTTATCCTTAATTTACATCTGAGCTCACCCCTTTATATGTTTTATTTTTCCCAGGATGTGAAGATGTAATTTATGAATGACCTGTACGGATAGTATGAAGGGATATGAGTGTGGTTTATAGAGACTATATTTTGATATTGTTTTTTCAATTTATGATGTAATGTAAACATTATGAAGTTATCTAGTGATTTCAAAGCTACTAAACTAATCAGTGGTTCGAGACTTGATCTTTTTTTATAATTCCAATGTAATGTAATAATGCACCGACTCTGGGTAACTGGGGTCAGGGTGTTACACATAATGTAATTTAGACTATACATCGTGTCTCTAAAAATTCTGTCATAACCATCACATGGTTGTTTACTGGTATTACATGGTAGGTAACCTTCCAAACACAGGGTGTACCTATATGTACATGATGTGTAGTTCCCAGTCACATCATGTAACAATCATGTAGCTAGAACATCGGCCACTTTTCACCCATTTTCTTATGTACAAACATAAATGGAAATATCAATACCTCAATGGAAGCACGTTGTCCTTACATTAAGGAGCGGTTTCAGCCATTCATATATGACATGTTATAAAATCCCTGAGTAGATGATAAATTTTGAGGAACCCATTGGGTTTCCATGATTTTCAACCAAAGATCATCAAAGAATCCAATCCATATTCAACAAAACATACCATGTCCCTATCACATAATAATCATATTTTTATATCCTTTATGGGTTCTCATCAATTGTACCTATATTAACGCTTTCATTATAACTCATTATTTAATTCCTCATCCTTCTCAGATGTAAATTCATGAACACATGAAACAGCCATGTAGTCAATTTATGTAATGACTCTTTTTTGAATAAAATTCAAAAGAGACTACTATAAAATATAATATTTATCATTTTACAACAAAACTAATATAGAAAAAATCATCTTAGGAAAACCCTACATTGATCGTATATTGGAAAAATATATTCTCATAAAATTTATTACATGATTATCACAATTTTATTCTGGTAATGTACTCTTAATATTTTAATTAAAGTAAATTTGAACGTACATATTATAAATATATATTTAATGACAAATTATAGGCTTTGTATCATAATTATTTGTCTAAAAGGCACACTGGTGGATACATATCCACAAAATAATGTTTTACGGAATATTTTCATTTTGATGAATACTATAGTAAATTTGGAATATGAATACAATATATTATATGTTAGGGTTATATGGAAATTAATTATACACATGAGAATTGATCTAGTATTGTTTGACCATGGATCAAATTTTTCACTAATATAATATTATAGGAATAATTTAGAATTGTAATGTTTGGAAACATGTGGTATTATATATTCTTATATAGGGATTTTTGTTATATATGGTTGTAACTCATTAGTGGAAAGTATATTATATACGTCATGAATAAGATACATTTCAATATGTGTATAAATAAATAATTATTAGTTTATAGTAAGTATAATAAATTAATATGTTTTTGAACATATTTATTTAGTTGAACGTATATAACTCAAAACCAAATTATGATAAATGTTAGTATATGATGAAACTAAATGAAATTAGATTTTGGGATGTTAAACATCCTTAAAAATTTAATGTTGTAGATTATTTCATAAAAATACAAGTCCATAAATTTATCATTCAAATAGATAGGAATGTTCTAAAGATTATATCCTCTTGTATTAACTTGTGTAAGGTAATTAAAATATGAGTAACCTAATTATTATTACATACATATATATATTGTGTGATAATTTTGTTTCAATTAGCATGATTTCCCTAAATAGGACTAGTTTTACATGATATGGATTTATTAAAATTCTTATAATGAATTTGGGACATGAGTTTTTAATTAAAAAATACATAAAAAATATATGATATAATTCTTATGATTGAATACCTTTATATTTTCACTTGGAGATAAATTTTAAATAAAACACAATGATTTAGTTATGTATATATATATCTCAAATTACGAATGTATTATTTAAATTTAAAAAATAAATCTTTTGGATGGGGGAATTAGGAATAAATTTAAATTTTTATATTATTTTAAAACGTGATACTCATTTGATAAAAAAAATTGTTATTTTTAAAAATATAATTATCATCAACATTGACCCTAATATCATTTCATAATAGATTCTTTATAGAATATGATTTTAAGAATAATATAGGAAATTTATATTAGATCTCAATAAGGTGAAATAATCCAATGTTTTATTTGATAACATTCCTATGTAATGAAGATAAATATTCCTAAATTAATAATATTAATAATAATATTCACAATAGTATATTAATAGATGATTCTGTTGATCAAAAGTATCAAAATAAAGTAGAGAATATGCATGTTTTTTCATATTAGTTACACTAAAAACACATTTTCAATAGAAAATGGACATGAGATATATGATGTTTCTAAATCATTATTTTAGTGTAATAGATGAGCTTATATAGAATGAATCAAACACTAACAACATTGAAAAGAAATTATAAATCCATGAACCCAATATCACAATGACTAAAACCCTATTACAATCTCAATGTAAAATTCATATATTATTGTGTATTTTAAATGGAATTGTTCCTTATTTAATATTAATTTAATATTGTTAATAAAAATCACCAATGGAAAGCCATAAGATTCCCCAATAAATAGTGTATCTATGGTTTTAAACCATATAAATTGATTGTCGAGTGGGATCATCCTTATATATATTATATGAATGTACCACACTATGAAAAATATATATAATGAAAAGAGATTTTTAGTGAATATATATTCAATTGAGGAAAGTGGATTCATTCAATACCATATCATATGAAGTTTTATATTATATATCCCTCAACCATCCTGCATTTATTAAATCATATATATATAAGGAATGAGTTAATGAAATTTTGTTACAATATATTTTACTTATCTTCTAAGTGAATTTATCACATAAATTCAGTTTTGTTTTTCCCTCCTTTTTAATGATAACTTTTATTGGAAGAGATTTCTATGGTACCTAATAATGTTGGGCTACCCAAGCATGTCGTGTAAAATCCAAATTATTCTTAATATATAATCAATAGAAATGGTAGTGGAATATTATAACTATAATATTCCCTATTATATGCCAATAATAAGACATATTATAATCCTTCAGAACATTCTTTTCATACCATTCATCATGTACATATTTTTACATTAACGTATATGGAATTAGAAAATATATCCTTATATCCCCCACTTAAACTAAAAAATCTTAGATATTGTTTCATTTAACATCATACCATGACTTATACAATATATTTTTATATCATATACATAATAAAATTTGGATTTATTCCAAAATAAAATTTGGAATATTTCTTATTAACTTCACTATGGAAATATTATATGAAATATCTTATTAATATGAATCATATAATCCTTTTAAAATAATCGTTGAAACACTTTTAGATAATCACTTTTTTAAACTAAATCACAATTCACTCAACCACTATCTGAATCCACATATAACTTAATCATATTGATAATAAATTTTAATTCCCACATTCAAAGGTGTATGAAATGAGATAAATCTAGTAAATCATCAATATACTCAATATATAAAGAGACATTTCATTATCATCCCAAAACACATCTATTTATATACAACTTTCCCCCATCGACATTATATGTAAGAATGAATTTTTATATGATCCCTTTTTCAACGACATTGAATAAACACATACTAATGAATTTTTATATCCCATATAACTACTAATACATTCTTGATTCTTTTAAAATTAACTAACCATTATGATGAATAAATCACATTTCTTTCACATTTATGGATACATTTATCACATGAACCTCACCCAATAGATATGTATATCATATGTTTTATATATGTATACTATTAAATTACTTTTATATATATATCAATAATCTTCTTAGATTCCATAATCATCATACGAGAGGAAAAATATCATCATAGAAGAGCTTCAAAAAATGATTTTTTTTCAACATGCAAAAACATCTCAAGAATGGATAATACTATTGTATTTTATTCAAAATATATCCAATTATAAATGATCTAATTATGGAGATTAAATGTATTATCATGTGAAAAAGTTAGTTTAAGATACATGTTTAATGTGTTACATCTATCATTATGAATCAATATACAATATAAATAACATAAAAATAAAAGGCATACATGAAATATAGAAATATCTATCTCTATATAACACAAAGGTGTTTTATTGATGATGATCATTTAAAAATTTTTCTCAAATTCGTTCCACCAAAGGGATTACATTGACCAATATAATCTTTTTACATTACAAGAGGACCCCTAAGACTCGATTGGTTTACATGATCCATCATCAAAATGATGAATTAATAATAGAGAGGAATAAAAGGATTCATATATGGTGTATTAGTATCACTCTAACATAATAGGGGGTATCTTTTCATTATATAGGATCCCATTAATCAAATAAGGGTTAAAAAGGTCTTATAATAACACATTATATAAAACATATGAAACAATAATGTTATCATTTTGAATATAAAATAATTCGAACGATTCATGTTATTAAAATCAGTTTATATAGTTATTTACAAATTATACCATTAATTTAAAATTGAATGAAACTATATGCAATAGTTTTCTTAGTCCATTCACTCGATAACCCATGTTAAAAACATAACATACACTATGAAATATATTGAAGTCTTTCGATGATAATAAGATCAACATGAAATATCACAAGCTATGACTCAGGTGTATCTGATAATTGAATATACATTGAATTATTGAATATCCAAAATCTCCCACTAACAGAAAAATCCCAAAATTATTATATAAAAATCATCAGAACTCTTTATGAATCCATGAACACATTTTTTGAGACTCTTAATCAAACTATAAATATTTTATATCCAACAATTATTCTTTAGTTATTAAATTTATTAGAAGGCCTAAATATGTTACCCAATAGGATTTTAGATAGTTGAAAAAATGATATACAAATTTCATTGTTTTAATCAAAGGGTGAACTCCAATAAATGTTACGGATACTCATGTATTAAATGCCTTTGGTTTGATTTCAATAAAACATAGTCATATCACAATATGAAAATTTACAAAATTATATATATCTTATAAATCATATTTATACCAATATAATACATTTTTTATGAAATTATGTGACCAATACACATGGAACATATAAATATATTATGGGACATCTCATTAATTCATAATTCTTTAAAATAGACTAGATTTTATGTGAACACACAACATATTTAATTCATTGTAGTAGTCTATAAAATAACATGTCACTCAAATAATCATTGACTAGAGATTCCTTTTATATATTTCAATAAAAGGAGAAAAAATTAAATAACTCTTTCTAAAAGTGCATAAATATATTCTTCAATGACTTATAATAGATAATTTGATCACAAATAAACCCCACTACCTCTAATTAGTTATTCCCCATGTTATGTCTAAGAATTATATCCATGTATAATGTTTATCATGATAGGTATATAGTCAAATTTTAATAAATATGATTAACAATAAAAATACATTACTGTCTATATAAATGATTATACAACATTTCATGTGATGATCATTTAAGTATTAGTATTGAAAAAATGTATTAACATGTTACCTCAAGAGATTATTCATTTTATAACATATACAATGTTTATTAATAATATTATGTGTTTTATTGGAATTTTTTTTCTATGTTTTACATTTATGTAATATAAAAATAGAATTTATATGAATAATATGTTTTAGAAATTAGGGTGTATGTTTTCAAATTAAGGAACTAGGCATAGAAATTTACTATCATAAAATTTTTGTTTTTTATGTTGAAAACATCCTAAAAATATAAAATTTTTCAGATTTCAAGATAGGTAATGTGGAACAACACTACACACATACTTATCAATTAAGGTAGATTGTATGAGGGTAAATTAAAAGGGAATATATCACCATTTATATTTTTATTAATCATATAATACTATAATTATTATAAATATAATTTATCTATATATATTCAATTGTTTTCACATGTATGATATGGTAAACCAAATCATACACCCTTAAAAATAATTCAATTTATTATTTCTCTTTGGGGATTGGATAAGAACACATCTGAACAGAGTTAATGAACCAACTCACCCACATGACAACAAGTTTATAGTTTTCATCCTATCAAATCACTCATCTCAAATCATATAAAGTGTGATTCCATTTTAATGACACTTTGATGATGAACTATTGGAATAGAAAATTAATAATTATGGATAATGAAGTGATAATTACCTCCCATGTTGTTTCACTTCATTATGTAACTAGAATCAGTGAATAGTTTCTAAAATGAAGTCATGAAATACAAGAAATCACTTAGTGACTTACCTTGAACCAACCACAATCGGTTAACTTTTATTATTGGGATTAAAGAAAACACATATAAATTATATGTATTTAAATGCATAATGAAATAGGGGTAGGATAATAATAATACATGATATATTTTAGGAAAACATAAAACACTAATAAATGTAGAAAATCATAAAAAAATATCAATTTTTCATCAAATATTGGGTATGGAAAATTTTTATAATAAACACATGGGTTATCACCATCCTCCAAAAATAATATTGACACATGAAGGGGCTCTCTTATTCCTCTACCGTATTCCCTATTTACAATCAGAGTGGTTCGAATTCTTTTAGAAATTACATCGTGAATATTATACTTGCTCATAATTATTCTCATGATCATAAAATCTTCTTATTTTTATATATATGGTATAGGTGGAGGAATCTAAGGAATATTTCCTGATTTATTCTGATAACAAACCTGATTTTTAGTAAATTCAATTTATTATTAGAAATTTTAATTCCAATAAAAATTCTTCACATAAATATTTAAAATTTTCAAGGTCCAAAATGATACAAAATATTAGCACTAAGAAATAATTATTTATTTATCATCAAAATATAATTTAGTTAAATTATAATATAAAAACAAGGACACTCAATATAAAATTATACCATATATCACTTTCTCAGAATTTAATATACATATTAATGAGTCGTATCAATATCAAATGAAGGAAATACACATCAAACTCCTTTATCATATATTTTCAAAGATATAAATGTTATGTACATCAATTCCTTATGAAAAAATAATTCATATTCTCATTAAACATTATAAAAATATCATATTTATCCTACTATACGTATATTAATATTCTATATATGAATATATTAATGGAAAAATATATTTTGTTTCACATGTATGGGTAAAAATTACACAACCATCAAAAACCTCCTATATCATTTTTGTTTCCCCACATTATCATCTGTATCAACCTTAGATGGATATTAATATATAATATATAACTTTCATATATTTCATAAAACATCATACATAGATCATTTTTTATATGCCACTTATCCACATTATAAAGCCACTTTTATCATCATAGCGAGGCCATATCATCAACCAATTTCAAATCTTGTAGAAGAAATTTAATTTGTGAGTAAACTAAAAAATTATAGAATTTATAAAACATTTTCAAGATTTGATTAATAATTGAATAAATGAAAAAATATTGTATGAACACATTAATGTCAACTTTAAAAAATAAATTTATGTATTTTTAGACTATTTCAAAATAAAATAAATTCACTTAAATTCATGATTTATTCCATTTAATGATTTCACTCTAGATTTGAAACAAACAAAAAATTATTAAATTTTCTATGTTTTATAATAATTATGGATTTAATTATCAATAAAAAATAAATTATAAGATTTTAATTGTTGTATCTAATCATATATTTCAGGATATAAATCATATACTTCAATATTTACTATGATAAAGGTTCTTTTAATGGATCTTCAATATTCACTTATGTAGTCCCACAATAGATCTCTTCATTTACCCTATAAATAATATCCCAAATCAGATAATACATGAAATGGTTGTATTTAATACTATAAGGATGTAAGGGTTCCAAAATCTAATGGATATCTATATTTATTCCACTATAAAATTTCATTTCTCCTTTAATACTAGAAACCACCCAAAGATCACTAATGATGTTCCCATTAAAAATTGATTCTCTCAAAATATCTTATGTAGAAATTCACATTAACTCTATTTTATAATTATCAATAGTTTCTTTCATGTAATTTTTATAACTAATATGTTTATCATTTAGAAAAAAAATCTATGTTGAGATCCCATATCAACATTTCTTTATTAGAAAATAGTTTCATTTTAAACCTGTATAATAAAATTACCCTCTCCACCAAATGCCAATAACATATCAGTACCTCTTCTTTTGTACTTATGTTTATTTTTAATAGAAATCTATTTATTCTAAATATTATTTAATTTTTAGATAGTAGTCCTTATTAATTCATTGGGTATATTAGGGTGATTACTAAATATGACCTATATTATAAATCTAATAAATGATGTAGAATTATTTATATCCCTATGTTATATCTCATAAAAATTATTCTAAATCATCCTTTTATATTCACCATGAAACATTATAAAACACCATTTATTATATTCCTCCAATAAATAACGGGATTTCAACTAAAAATTATATGTATTTCACTCAATCAAGGTATCATTTTCAATGTATCACTATATATCTTCAAATTCATTATGTAGATCTTTTCACAATTTTTATTCCTCAAGAATCATTTAACCAATGGCAAGATTATATAGTGTAAATTGTTACATAATTCGTGAAGAGTAATATATCATCAACATAAAATATCATAAATACCACAAAACTCAATATAATATATTTTATACAGAAGAATCATAAATGATATTTATTAAGGAAAACATTTTGATTAGATCATTAAATTGAATGTTTCAATATTTGGAGGCATGTTTCCATCCATAAATTGACTATTCTAACTAAAAACCCTTAAATGTTTAATTTTTTACTTCATAACCATCAAGATATTTCAAAGTCATTTATTTTATGAATTTATCATTGTGAAGATGTGCATTGAAATCAATTAGATATACCTCAGTGTCATAATGAATCTATTATGGACATAAATTTCTGAATGAAATTTATCTTCATAACTGTTTTAATAACCTTTTTATATTCCACATCATTAATATTTTTGAACACATTGAATCTATGGGAGAAATAAACATACAAATTGTTCCACTTAGGATGGTTTACTTATAGGAAACCCACATTCACCCTATGTGTCCCACCCCTTTAATTGAATACATCATGTTCTAACACAATTAGTTTTCATGGATTATATATCAAATTATATATATTTTATCCATTTTTCAAAATTAAATCTCTCAAATGATTCTAGGTTAATCATCTATGAACATTAATATATCCCTATTTTCCTTATGAAATACAAATATAGTATGCTACAGATGATTCCTACTTAGAATTATAGGTTCTTTCATTACTTAAGTAATTTTTTCTACTATAACACATTATAGATATATATCAACATCCATATTATGAAAATATCTAGTTTATTTTTCTTGAAATTATATAATTGATACATTACTCTCACATAACCTAGAACTAATATATTTCTTCGTTAAAATAAACCACTTTAGGTAATTACAAAATTTTTCTCATTATATCAATAGAAATAATATCTCATAGTTTCCTTAGAATAATTGAAAAGTACTAACATTTCTATCATTAGGTCATGTTTTTCAGAATCAAAACATTTTCTTTGTCCTTCACAACTAAAAATATTTATAAAATAAATATCATGACATTTCACAATCAACATATCATATGTTTTATTTATAATTCCTTTAGATAAAGGGTGGTTTAGGTTAAATTAGAAGGTTATTGATGAATATCCCACTAATTAAATATGAAGGTCTCTATAAGGACTCATCCTTAAAAAATACATAATCTTGTCTTAAATAAATAATTCATATTTAGTATCATTTCATGAATAGTGTTTTAGATAATTATTAAAAAACAATTACATATCAAATTGAATATTATATGTAGAAACTACTTCTCAGTATTGATTTTTTATAAATAAAAAACTCTTAAAAACATTTCTTGTTCTAATTTTTAGGCAATATGAATTTTTATTGATCACATTCTTGTCCCCATTCCAATTCATGTCCTATGAAAATCATTTCAAAAACATGGGATGAGTAAAAGAGGATAGTAAAGGATACACAAAAAAATAAAACTATTAGTTTTTCAAAACAACAACTAAACCATAAATACCTTATCATATTTAATAATTTACCTTTATTAATATTATAATATGATTCACTGAAAAATATATCAATGTTTACCCTTTTTAATCAAAAATATTACCATAACACCCATATAAAGCACACATAACATTTATAGGTATCTTGGGACATAAACATACATAAATGGAATAACCATATGGTCAACATCCACTGATATCAGTAAATGGAATTTTTTTATGGCTTACATCAATATATATCATTAAATGGAATAGTCATACAACATCCTTCATACCCAATGCATTGGAGGTTATAACTTAACCACCTATCCTAGCTGATCACGACACAACCCGTCATTTGTTTTATCAAGAAACCACCAATTATGGATAATGATGTGATAATTACCTCCCATGTTGTTCCACTTCATTATGTAACTAGAATCAGTGAATAGTTTCTGAAATGAAATAATGAAACACAAGAAATCCCTTTGTGATTTAAATTGGACCACCCACAATGGTTTAACTATTATTATTATTATTAAAGATAACACATATACATTATATGTACTTAGAAGAATAATGATATAGGGGTAGGAGAATAATAATACTTGATATAGTTTAGAAAAACATAAAATTTTATTAAATGTATAAATTCTTAAAAATATCAAAATTTCATCAAAAATAGGGTGTGGAATATTTTTATAATAAACGCATGGTTTATCACCATCCACCAATAATATTATTGAAACATGAAGGGGCTCTCTTATTCCTCTAAGGTATTCCCTATTTACAATCTAAGTGGTTCGAATTCTTTTAGAAATTACAACTTGAATATTCTACTTGCTCATAATTATTCTCATGATCATAACATCTTCTACATTTTATGGATATGGTCTAGGTGGAGGAATCTAGATAATATTACATGATTTAGTTTTATAAAAAACACGAGTTTTAGTAAATTCGATTTATTATTATAAATTTCAATTCCAATAAAAAATCATCACATAAATATTTAATTTTTTCATGGTCCAAAATGATACAAAATATTAACACTATGAACGAATTATTTATGTATATAAAAATATAATTTTGATAAATTATAATGTAAAAAACAAGGACACTGGATATAAAATTATACCATATATCGCTTTCTCATAATTTACGAAACATATTATTGAGTCATATCAATATCAAATTTTGGAAATACCCATCAAACTCCTATTTAAAATATTTTCAAAGATAGAAATGTTATATACATAAATTCCTTATGAAAAAATAATTGATATTCTCATTGAAAATTATAAAAATATCATATTTATCCTACTGTACCTATATTAATATTCTCTATATGAATATATTTATGGTAAAATATATTTTGTATCACATGTATGGGTAAATATTACACATCCATCAAAAACATCCAATATCATTTTTGTTTCCTCACATTATCATATGTATCAACTCTACATGGATATTAATATCTAATATATCACTTTCATATCTTTCATAAAACATCTTACATCACTCATTTTGTTATATGTCAGTTTTCCACATTATAAATCCACCTTTATCATCATAGTGAGGCCATCTCATCAACCAATTTCAAATCTTGTTGAAAAAATTTAATTTGTGAGTAATCTAAAAAAACTATAGAATTTATAAAACATTTTCATGATTTGATTAAAAATTGAATAAATGAAAAAAGCTTGTATTAACACATTAAAGTCACCTATAAAAAATAAATTTATGTATTTTTAGACAATTACAAAATAAAATAAATTCACATAATTTCATTATTTAATCCATTTAAACATTTCACTCCAGATTTGATAAAACAAAAAATTATTAAATTTTCTATGTTTTATAATAATTATGGTTTTTATTATACACTTAAAAATAAATTATTAGATTTTAACTGTTGTATCTCATCATTTATTTCAGGATATTAAACATATACTTCAATATTTACTATGATAATGGTTTTTTTATTGGATCTTCAATATTATCTTATGTAGTCCCACAATAGATCATTTCATTTACGCTCTAAATAATATCCAATATCATATAATCCATGAAAGGGATGTATTTAATACTATAAGGATGTAAGGGTTCCAAAATCTAATCAATATCTCTATTTATTACACTAAAAATATCCATTTCACATTTAATACTAAAAACCACGCCAAGATCACTAATGAAGTTCACAATAAAAACTGATTCTATCAAAACACCTTATACAGAAATTCACAATAACTCTATTTAATAATTATCAATAGTTTCGTTCATGTAATTTTTATAAATAATATCATAATCATTTAGAAAAATAAAAATCTATGTTGAGATCCCATATCGACATTTCTTTATTAGAAAATAGTTTCATTTTAACCCTGTATAATGAAATTACACTCTCCACCAAAGGCCAACAACATATTAGTACCTCTTCTTTTGTACAAATGTTTATTTTTAATAGAAATCCATTTATTCAAAATATTATTTAATTTTAAGATACTAGTCCTTATTAATTCATTAGGTATATTAGGTTGATTAATAAATATGGCCTATATTATAAATCCAATAAATGATGTATAAGTATTTACATCACTAATTTATATCTAATATAAACTATTCTAAATCGTACTTTTTTATTCACCATGAAACATTATAAAACACCATTTATTATATTCCTCAAATAAATATCTTGTTTTCACCTAAAAATTATTTGTATTTCACTCAATCAAGGTATCATTTTCAATCTCTCTCTATATATCTTCAAATTCATTATGTAAGTCTTTTCACACTTTACATTAATGAAGAATCATTTATCCAATGACAAGATTATATAGTGTAAAATTGATACATAATTCGTGAAAAGTAATATATCATCCACATAAAATATCATAAATACCACCAAAATCCATATAATATATTTTATACAGAAGATTCATAGATGATATTTATTAAGGAAAACATTTTTATTTGATCATTAAATAGAATGTTTCAATATTTGGAGGCATGATTCCCTCCACAAATTGACTATTCTAACTAAAAACCCGTAAAATAAATAAATTTTTACTTCATAACCATCAGGATGTTTCAATTTCATTTATTTTATGAATTATCCATTATGAAGGTGTGCATTGAAATCAATTGATATACCACATTGTCATAATGATCTATTATGGACTGATATTTCCGAATGAAAATAATCATCATAACTGTTGAAATATACTTTTTATATTCCATCTCTTGAATATTTTTGAACTCATTGAATTTATGGGAGAAATAAAGTTACAAACTATTCCATTTAGGATTGTTTAATTACAGTAAACCCACATTCCTCGTATGTGTGCCACCCCTTTAATTGTATACAGCATGTTCCTAACTTATTAGTTTTCATGTATTATATATCAAATTATATATATTTTATCCATTTTCAAAATTAAATCTCTCAAATGATTATAGGTTAATCATATATAAACATTAATACATCACTATGTTCCTTAATAAATACAAATATTATAGGATCCAGATAATTCCTACTTCGAATTATATGTTCTTTAATACCTTAAGTAATTTATTATACTATAACACATTATATATATATCTCAACATCCATATTATGTAAATATCTAGTTTATTTTTCTTGAAATTATCTATGTGATACATTACTCTCACATAATCTATCACTAAGATATTCATTCATTAAAATAAACCAGTTTTGGTAATTACCAATTTTTTCTCATATTATCAATAGAAATAATATCTCTTAGTTTCCATAGAATAATTGTGAAGTACTATCATTTCTATCATTATGTCATGTTTTTCAGAATCAAAACATATTCATAGTTCTTCACAACTCAAACTATTTATAAAATAAATATTATGACATTTCTCAATCTATATATCATTTGTTTATATATAATTCATTTAGATGGAAGGTGTTTTAGGTGAAATTAAAAGGTTAATAATGAATATCCCCATAATTAAATATGAAGGTCACTATAAGGAATCATCCTTAAAAAATACATAATCTTGAGTTATATAAAGAAATCATATTCAAGATCATTTCATGATTAGTGTTTTAGATAATTATGACAAAACAATTACATATCAAATTGAATATTATATGTAGAAACTACTTCTCAGTATCCATTTTTTATAAAATTAAAACTCTTAAAAACATGTCTAGTTCCAATTTTTAGGCATCATGAATTATTATTGATCCCATTCTTAACCCCATTCGAATTCATGTCCTTTGAAAAACATTTCAAAAACATGGGATGAGCAAAAGAGGCTAGTAAGTGATACACAAAAAAAGAAAACTATTAGTTTTTAAAAACAACATGTAAACCATAAATACCTTATCATATTTAATAATTTACCTTTATTAATATTTTAATATTCTTTACTGAATAATATATCATTGATTACCCTTTTTAATCAAAAATATAACCATAAAACCCCAAGAAAGCACACATAACATTTATAGGTAACTTGTGACATAAACATACCTAAATGGAATAACCATATAGTCAACTTCTATAGATATCACTAAATGGAAGAGTAAAATGGCTTTCTTCAATATATATCACTAAATAGAATATTCATACGACCGTCTTCATAGCCAATGCATTGGAGGTTATTACGTAACCACCTGTCCTAGATGATCACGGCACCACCAATCATTTAGTTTATCCTGAAACCATCTATTAAATGTCCATGTACCATTATAAATCATAACACATAAAACTAACAGGATAAAAATATAAAATTTCCACATATCAATCATAATATATCATTTCATGATATTGACGTAATCAATTCTTTTTCAAACCATTTTCAAAACCATATAAAAAATTTAAAAAAGAGATTTTGGAATCAAAGTGTCACATACCCCATTGAAGCTTTTAAATTAGTTATCATTTTAAAAGATTATTTCACGTATAAATAAATCCTTAAAAACATTTTGAAAAAGTTTTCAATAATGAGAAATATTTAGATGAATTGTTATTTATATCATTTAAAACATTGTTTAAGTTAAAGAGTCTCGTAACACTAGGTAACACCTGACTAAACATAATAAAAGAATAAAAGAATAAAATATATAATATCATGAAAATAATGATATTCATGATGTAATATTTTAAAGGGCAATATATACAATATATTAAAGGTAATTGGTTAATAACAAAAAATAAGTCATAATGTAATTTAAATTGAAACGAAATCACTTACAAGGATCATACCATATGATTTAGGATAAATCAATGACATAATTAGGTGTTAAAAATATAAATACCTCCAATATAAGTGGATATTATGTTTAAAACAATATGAGGTCAATTATACATATTTATATCATAACATAATCAGGAAGTAGAAGTATAAACCAAATAATTGAAAATGTGTTAAGAAGTCCCCTTATATAAATTTTATAGCCTAACGACATCACATTAAAATTCAGAAAATGATTTTATGGGAGAAAAGGGGTATCTATGCATTTGGAAATAAAATTTATATAATTAAGTATATGTAATAAAATATCCCAACATTAGAAGATTTAAATTAAAATACATAACATAAATATGTCTTTTAAAAAGAGGAGAGTGAATGGTTCCCTAACCGATTTGGTAACATAAATAACAGACATCCAATTAAAGAAGGATCATAAAATGAATATTTAAATACCCATAAAATAAAGTATTTGACACAAATAATCCAATAATTGGCAGTCCATACACCATACAATTGTAAATAGTGGCAATATTTAATTAATCTTAGAGGAATAAGAAGTGAGATGATAAACCATTATCTCATTTCAATCAATCGAGTCACATGAACAGAAATTAATAAACACTAAATAATATAAAGAATAAAATGAATATAAATAGAATCATGATAATATATATCAAATGGTAGTATAAAATACACCACATTCATGAAATAAGTGGTGAACAATGGAAATGTCACGGAATTAAAAGTGAGATTAGAAACCCCTTACCTCAAGTCTGACTTGACTTGTATGTAACTTGTTCTTCCTGAATTAAAAATTTATGTTAATTTATATAGGCTGAAGATATTTTTTAAATTTCATCATTCCTTTTATATCACATGTTTTCTTTCAATAATAATTACTTAATTATTTGAGTTCATATCAGACATTTTTTTGAGGTTTGGAAGTAGAGTAAAAAATGAACTTCTATTAATTAAAAGTTGTCCAGGTGGTGAAAATTTCATTATATCCAGAATTATATTCTTGATTTTTTATCATATATATCATATATATCCAATATATATATATAATAGTACATGAAATTTGGTGGTAAGAAGGGAAATTCACCATTCATGGAAACAGTGAGCTGTACGTACACATGAACAGTACTATCATTTTTATATCATATTTAATGGAATGGAAACATAATGATACATAGGTACATTATAATTCCATAATAATATCATACAATATATGTTACATAATTTCATAATGACATAATTTATATATTCCATGTGTGTCATTATGAATCATATTAGCTTGAGAGGGTAGTTGTACGCACTTCCTCCAATAAAATTATCGTGTTTACACATATTAGAATGCATAATGTAATGTTTGTAAATAAAAATTAATGAATAATTGTGAAAACATAGATATAATATATATATAATATATAAATATAGTTCTATCTTGATGGACCTAATGAGAGGTGGTAGGAGAGGATTGAAGAATCACCGTTTCCTAAGGCAGTAGTTCGACGTCCATAGAAACAATATTATTTTTAAACATTTGATGTAGGTGTGTGGAAATGTAGTCATAATAATTCTCATAAAAACATTCAATAGTATTGAGGATACTGGTGTTGTTATAAAATAAAATAATAAAAAGAGTTTATGGTGTTGGTGAAGTAAAATAAAATAAAAGAACTTAAGTTAAGATGTTACCATTAATTAGGGTTACTCCGTTTGGTTTTAACCAAAATGATTTCTAGAAGTGCCTTCTATATAAAGTAATAATTATGGGTCGAATAAAACGATTTATTGAGCATAATTGGGAAGAGTTCAGATGGGGAATGGGGCTTTAGAAGTCCGAGTAATGGGTTAGAGGTGATTGCCTTTTATAAGGGGGAGGTGGGGCTCTTTAGGAAAGATTTAAACAATTATTTTTTATATATTGATATTCAATTTAAAAAGGTCCAAAACTCAGTAAATTACAATATAATATGACCAATTCTTGAAATAAAATCATCCCATAATAATTGGATAGGTATTGGATATTCTAATAATTTTAATAAACTAAATTATTTAAATCATTCATCAATGATTTTAACACTGCATCATTATTGTGTCATTGATAATTTTATTTAATTGATGCCTAAAATTTATAAAAAATTACCATGATTTAGGAAAATATATAAGCATTCATATTAATATTTATAGTCAAAGTGATAACTTATATAACCCCATGTAAAAATTTATTTATTAAAATATATATGTTTAGGTCGGTTTTCCCGTTACATTAAATTAATTGACACAAATATTCATTATCAGCCCTATGTGGCTCCATGTGCTCCCAAAGTCGATCAAAAGATCTGAATAGTTCGACATGTATTATTCAATAGTGTTATGAAATGATCAAGGCTAATTTAATATTATTATAATATTATTTGTTTTCACTAATTTACCATATTTACTTCTTATCCATGGTAAATAAAATATTTACTGAATTTAATATTCATAATGTCTAAAAAAAGATACATATTTACAAAACATGGAACTCCTGATTCCAAATAAGAAATACATTTTTTCAAATTCAAAACATATAAGTGATTTAAAATAATTTAAAATTATTTCCCATTGTCAACACAAAAAGCATGTTTTTAAGAATTAATAACTATCATAAGATTGACATATGTTTATGTATAATTTAAATGTGAAATTACTTCCAATGAGTAACATATGATTAAATGGTAAAGAAATAATAAAATTAAACTTCAAACCAAATTAAAAAGATAATATATCCATTTAAATAAATTAGAAAAAAATGCAATTTTGAATTGAAATACAATATTTTTCAATATTCATAGAAAAAGAACATTATTGAAAAAATACCAAAATTATATCCAATATAAAATTTGATGTTCTGATTCTAGATAAGAATTTTTTTTTTGATATATAAAATATAAAAGTGATAGAAATTAAATTTAAAAAGTGTTAGCCATCAAAAGGCAGTAAATCAACCATTAAAAAAATATTAGAGTATTTATGAATAAAATTTTATTTTTTTCTTACATTAATCCTATAATTTATTTTGGATAAATTTAAAAATATTTAACAAACATGTGAAATAATATTATAGTTAGTTATGTTCCTTCCCACAAATACAAATTTAATGTGGTATATACTATTTATATTTATTATTATTATATTATTATTATTATTTTCAGAAGGACTTAACATTGTCTGAAACTTATGTCTTTGGAGAAGCCCATTGATGTGGCTAAGGTACGCAATTGAACGTAGAATCCCCTTTAATGTAAAATAATTATGAAAATTTCATATTCTTTATTTACCTAGAAAGTTATATCCCCCCTTTTTTGAAATTGGTTACTCACATTTTGAAAAGAAGGTTTGGAAACTTTATTAAAAGTCCCACATCGAAATAAGAGTCAATAAAACTATCACATAAAAAAACAAAAAGGTGAACCGAGGCTACCCATTCTAGGATTCCATGTAAGAAATCATGGATATGGAAGACAAACCAACTATCATAGTTTAATATAGAGTGATATAGAACTTGATTACGAAATTATAACCACCATAATACACACAAAATTATATTTTCTTTAAATGATGAGTATTCAAGATAACATGGTCACACATAACGTTCTAGAATAAACCTCAAGAGAATCACATAATCCCCAAATGATGAACTATATATTTCCCATGTCTTTATACATTAACAATAACCAAAATGGTTTGTACAAGATCTAATAATCCCCAAGAAGATAATATTTTACAAAAAGAATAACTACTCTTAATCTCCAAAATTTGTCATAGAATACCAAAAGTTCAACAATGACCATTCAATAAAAAACATTCTATAAAATTAATCAAAGTAGTCCAAACTAATATTGAAACCCAATCCTCAGATGTATTTAATCACATAGTCTCCTATGATAAATCTTAAGAATCATCCCCACATAACATTGACTACTCCTATTGTCCATACTAAAGTGTAATTTACCAATCACATATTCTCTATTATAGGTTAATCATTTATTTAAATAACACAACTCACCATATGTCTACAATAAAATAATATATTTATCCAAAATAAAATTTCGACCATTACTCCAAAAACAGATCCCATAGTATTGTATTTTCCTTAAGAATATAATGTTCTAAAAGAGTGACCATCATCCAATTTAAACATTATCACTTAATAAACAAACCATTTTACAATTTTAGATATTCTTATTTGATTGAACATAATTTCCCAATATTAGCGTATACTTAATACAATAAAATTCATATAACTAAAAAGAATTAGTCAAACTAACAAGGGACTTAACGTAGGCTTGTGGTAGGTGATGTATCTTTGTCACCCTTCAGTTGTGGGTTCTATTCCTATGTCCTTTTTGGAAGTGATGGGTTGTCACCCATCATATGGGTTGTCCTTTTTTAAACTCAATAATAATCCTAACATACTTTTACCTCAATGTTTTTCATATACCATTTATTATCATCCCAACACATTAACATCTTAATTCCTAAACCATTATATATATTTTCCACCTTTTGAATTCTATATGATAAAATAAGACTATTCTTAAAAGAAATAACATCATACCATCATCTTGTTGTTCATATTGGTTTATTGTCATCTTGTTAATGTAAGTAGATGGTTCATGCATTACAAAAAATGATTTAGATATCCTTAAAAATCATTTCCTTCTATAATTCAAAAACACATTGTACAACTTAGGTCATATGGTTGTTTGTAGAAAAATATTTTTGGAAAATATTCATGTATGACATATAATTTGAAAACATATGATAAAATATGATATTATTAAAATAGTCAGACTGAATTTGAGTTGAAAAATTCTACCAATGGTCATTTTAAAATACCATAAGTATGTTCTAAGAGAAAATTTAATGAAAGAAAAGATAAATATGTAGCGCAAGGTCTCCTTTTTCATCACCTTTTTCAAAATCATATTATGATTCTATATCTTGAGATAAAGTAAAATATTTTAAAATAACATGACAATATTTACCATTGGTGAAAATATGAGAATAATGTGAAAATGGGAGTTGATTAAATATAACCCATGATCCACGATGGTATTAAGGTATAATGGAGGTGTTTAATATCTTAAATAAGTACTTTTGAGTAAGTTGTATTCTTGAAATAGTTCCCTAGTAATACGAACAATACATTGCAATACTATTTCAAGTATGTTTCAGGAAGAGATATGAATGTCATTTGGGATCCTCCTCCTTCAGTTGGATAATGAATTTCCTTGATCTGAAAAAGTTATAAAACAACGATTTAACTAAAATAATAGACATAGGAACTAACAATGAGTTTAACAAAAACTCTAAATCCCTAAAGTTTTCTAAATTTACCTCTGATACCAACTATAAGAACTCGACTTTAAACATTACATAATCTTCAGTTCAATCAAGAATTCATATTGAGGATCTTTTGAGGTTTAGTGTTTTTGTAATTAAGAAAATACTATTAAATATCAAATTGAATATTACACGAAGACACTACTACTCTGTATATATTTTTCATAAAAAAACTCTCAAAAACATGTCTATTTTTAATATATATATAGAATTAATATTCCTTGATCCCATACTTGACCCTATTCCATGTCATGTGATATGAAAAACATGGGTTGTGAAAAAAAATCCTAATAAGGGATAAAAAGAAGAAGGAAAACTATTAGTTTTTCATAACAATAAGTAGTCCATAAATACCTTATCATAAGTAATAATTTATATTTATGAAGTAGTAAATACTATTCACTAATTAAAAAGTCAATTCTTAACCTTTTGAATTCAGAATATTACCATAAAACCATAGAATGCTCACATAATTTATATAGGTAACTTGGGTCATAAACACTCCAAAATGAAATAATAATACAGTTGAATTCCACACATATCACTAAATTAAATATCTATATGATAGACTTCGATACATATCACTAAATAGAGTAGTCATATGGCTGACATCCAAACCCAATTCATTTGAGTTTATAAAGTAACCACTCATCCTATTTTATCACGAAAGCACCCGTCATTTGGTTTACCACGTAACCAACCATTAAAATTACAAGTAACATTATTAATAATAACATATAAAACAACCATGAAAGGATGATAAAATTTCCACATTTCAATCACAATATATATTTTCACAATATTGACGTAATTATTTCTTTACCAAACCTTTTCCAAAACCATATAAAAAATTAAATAAAGAGTTTTTTTAATCAATGTTTTCCATATAAATTTGAATCTTTGAAAAGAATTAACATTTTAAAACATTAATTTTCCTATAAATAAATCCTTAAAACCATTTGAAAACATGATAATTAATGATAAGTATTTAGAAGAATATTTATAAAAAACTTTTTAAACAATGTTTATGTTAAAGAATCTCATTACACTTGAGAACACATGAAAAACTATAATTAAAGAATAAAATAAAACAAAACATATAATTTCATGAGAATAAGGATATTTATGATATAATTATTTAAATGTATGTATATATATCATATGCAAGTGAATTTATTCCTAACAAAAAATAATTCCTAGTGGAATGTATATTGAGACGAATTTCCTTACAAAGAACGTACCATTACATTTAGGAAAAATCAATGACATAATTATGTGTGATAAATCTAAATACACCCAATATAAGTGGATGTAAATTTTAAAACAATTAGATAAAAATGACACATATTTATAGAATAACATAATTATGATGTATATGTTATGCCCAAAAAATTAAAATTGGGTTAAGAAGTCCCCTTACAGAAATTCAACAGCGTAATGACGACACTTTAAAATTATGAAAATTGATTGATGAGAGAAAAAAAGGGTATCTCAACACATTGACATATGATTTAAATAATTATGGATATATAATAACATATCCCAACATTAGAAGATTTAATTTAAAAGACATAACAAATATAAGTCTTTTAAAATCTGGCGGGTGAAATGTTCCCCTACCAATTTGGTAACATAAGAAACATACACCACATGAAAGATTGATCTTATAATGAAGATTTAAATACCTCTAAATTAAACTATATTACATAAAGAATAAAATATAGTGATTTATATACACCCAACAAAAATAAAATAGTGGCAATATAGAATGATTCTTATGGGAATAAGAAGTGAGAAGAAAAAACATTACCTCATTGCAATCAATCAAGTCTTATGAAAAAAACATAATAACCACTAAATGATTCAAAAAATAACATAAATATAATTATAACCATTATTATATATATAATGGTAGTAAATAATAAACCACACGAATGAAATAAGTTGTGAACAATGGAAATCTCGGTGAATAAAAAATGAGATAAAAACCCCCTTACCTCAAGTCCAATTTGTCTTGTATGTTCCTTGTTCTTCCTGAATAATAAGAATAAATTATTTTATAAATTATTGAGAACCTTTTAAAATATTATTATTCATTTTATATAAAATATTTTCTTTGTATAACAATTAGTTAATTATCTCAGTTGATATCAACCATTTTTTTGATGTTCGAAACATCAGTAAAAAATGAACATTTATTAATTGCATGTTGTCCCTTTGGTAAAAACAACATTATCACTAGATTGATATTCTAGATTTAGATATCATATATATAAAAGATATCCATTATATATATATATATATATTATAGTTCAATACATTTGGTGATAATAAATAAAATACACCATTCATGTAGACAATAAGCTGTACGAACTCATGAACACTTAAATCATTTCTATATCATATATAATTGAATAAAAATGTAATGATACATAGGTATAATATAATTTTTATATATTATAATATGATATATGTTATATTATTTTTTAAATCCATCCTATATATGTTCCATGTATGTCCTGAACGAATCATATCACCTTGAGGGGGCTGTAGTCTGCAGTTCGTCAAATGAAATTATCATCTTTAAACATATATGAATTTATAAAGGAATGTTTGTAACTAAAAATTACAGATAATTTGTAAAACATAAACATAATATATAAAATATATATATACATTTATATCATAATGGCTACCATGAGAGGTGGTAATATATTATTAAACAATCATCATTTCGTGAGGCAGTAGTTTTCCATAAACAGAAATAGTATTTTTCATACCAATTAGATGGAGGTGTGTGGAAGTTTAGCTAGAATATTTTACAATAAAAAAATACTATTATATTTATTATAATGGTGTTGTTATAAAAAAATGGAATAAGAATATTTTAGGGGGTTTGAGAAGTAAAATAAAAGAAAATAACTTAAAAGAATATGTTACCTTCAATTCGGGTAACTCACATAGGTTTCAACCAAAAAGATTTCATGAAGTGTATTCTGCCTATGATAAGTCTTAAAAGTGATATAAAGTGATATAGTGAGATTAATTGGAATGTTTTTGATGATACAAGGGTCTTTATTTGTTTGAGTAATGGGTTATATGTGCTGGATTATTGCAAGGGGTAGGAGGGGATCTTCAGAAAAAAATTTAAATATTTTATTATTATATATTTATATTCGATTTCTAAGGGTCAAAAACACATTAAAGGCTAATATAAGAAGACTCATGTTAGAAATAAAATCATAAAAAATTAATTGTGCTGGTTTTTATATATATTAAATTTTTATAATCTTATTTATTTCAAAAATTCATTAATGAGGTTAACATTGCATCATTAATGTGTCATAACTAATTTTATTTATATGATTTCTAAAAATTAAAAAAAAAATACCATGATGTTGAAAATATATTTAAATTTATGAGTAACATTTTTAGTCGAAGTGATATCTTATATAACCCCACTTGAAAATTGATTTACTAAAAAATATATGTTTAAGTCTTTTTTGTCTATAGTTTATATTAATTAACATAAAGTGTCGTTATCACCACAAAGTGGCCCCATGGGGTCCTAAAACTGACCCATGGATTCGAATGGTCGGACATGATTCAAAAAATAGGGTTAGGACTTGTTTCAGGGTAATTTAATATTATTATAATAATATTGTTTTACCCTTATATACCATATTTACTTTTTAACCGTGTTAAATAAAATATTTACTAATGTAAATATTCATAATATATAAAAACAAAAGTTACATATTTAAAAAATTTGTACCTCTAGATTCAAAATATGGAATCATTTTATCAAAATTAAAAACATAGAATTGAAAAAAGTTTATTTAAAATTATTTTCCATTGTCAAAATAAAAAGTGTTTTTTAAGAAAAAATTATTGTCAAATGATTGACAGTTGTTTATGTCAAATTTTCTTGTGAAATTTCATCCAATGAACAAAATTATATTAATTGGTAAAAATATAATCTAATTAAACTTTTAAAACTATTAGAGAAATAATCTATCAATTAAAATAAATTATATTAACAAGTTGTTTAGAATTATAATACAATATTTTTCAGTTTTCATAAAATATAAATGATATGAGAAAAATAGAAAAAAAATTCCAAAGAAAATTTTGATGTTATGATTCTAAAAAAGTATTTTACCTTTTAATATTAAACATATAAAAGTGAAAGAATTTATATTTAAAAATGGTTCCCCATCAAAAGGCTGTAAATTGACCTTTTAGAGAATATTAGAGAATTTATGCTTAAAATTGAAATCTTTATTATTTTAAGACTATTAAATTTACTAAATAAATGTTAAAACATTTAACATGAATGTGTAATTTAATTTTTGTTAGTTATATTTATTCTTACCAATTAAACGTCTATTTGTTTACTACAACTTAAAAATAATAATAATATATTATTATTAATTTTTTCAGTATGACCTCACATTGTGTACAACATAGGTCTTTGGAGAAACCCATTGCTGCGTGTCAGGTACACCGTAAAACATAGAATCCAATTTAAAGTTATTTACATAAGAAAATATCATATTCATTATTTACTAGGGATGATACAGTCATGCTAACTGAAAATGGATCAAAACATTCTCATCAGTGAATTATTTCTCGTCTCAGATACAAAATTCAACTTTGTTATTTTAGAATATTTTTGTTATAGAAAAATAACAGCAGCTCTTATATGATTGATTATTACTTCACATAACTATTTACCACCCAAATATTATTTGAGTAAATTTTTATCAGAAAAAATTTGTGATGAACAACCATTATCTAATACACATGAGTCAAATATTGATAAATTGATACCTCGAACAATAAAATTTATATTATAATAATTCTTATATTAAGGATAAATTATCAACCATCAATACAATTATTGAATAATTTTATAGGTCACAAATTTAAGATATCTTAAAATGAGAAACATGGTGAATGACATAAACTATCTAAAATAAATATCATTTAGTGAGTATCATGGTTCATATAAATTCATGAATTAAATAATATTATGGAAATAATAGTAAAATTATTATACTTATTTCATTACCAATATTTTTATATTATCCATATTGAAATATTTTTGTACTCTGTTATATAGTTTCTTCCATCACAATGTTATTTAGTAAGTTTATTTTTCAAATATTATCACATATGATTCTTAGATATGTGATTGTATAACTCATTATCGAATCATTTGTATGGATAAGCTAATCTCTGTTACACTAATAATTTAATCCCATTTAGGTATCCTAACTATTTGTAAAAAACAATGTGAATATATACTTAATATTATTAAGATCAACAATTACTATCATCTAGAAAAAATATAACGGAACCAAACTCTGGAATATCCTGCCTCGTTAGATAATAGAGGACTTGTATATAGCTATTCTGGATGGAATATCATGTATAGTTTAATGAACTATTCCCGGTCTAAAAAAACGTCAACCAACCAAAATCATCACAAATCCAAAATAATGTTCTCAAATTTCATGTGATAATTAGAATAAATAGGGTTTCAAATATAAACAATTGGGAATTATATATACATTGAAATAAAGTAAATCTGCTTTATTACTCCACCCTAAAATCAAGTACGATGTATTTCTAACTTAGATATCCATGAAACATAAATAAAACATTTCAAAAATAATGAGAATACTAAATATTGTAAAACACAATGTTAATAATATTCCAACATTCATATAACATTGTAAACTGAAAATAATCTTAGTAGAACCTCGTGTATACAAACTAATAAAAAATTATTCTAGACCAACACAGAAAATACATAACAAAAATAAAAAACTACCAACACTGTTGGATCACCAAATTTTCCGCACATAATGTATCTACACATGACCTACTATCACCACCAATCACATACTAAAAAGTATGATGAATATAATAATAATCACCAACATACCATACATACCCATTCCCTTCACCTCAATCAATAATAATCATGTATTGATAATCCAAATGGATATATATAGGGTGAGATACAATAATTAGTCATATTCTATAACTAATATTTTTAAAATTATTACCAATGGAAATGTTTTGTTTAATTTGTTAGTACAAATTTTTAAATACCCTTTTATCGCATAAAAAAATATTGAAATAATTATATATATAATTTGGTTTTATTCATTGAATCTCTGTTCCAAAAGAATCATGAATATAGAGAACATATAATATAATTAAGGTTATCATGAAATGATCATTATAAAAATTTATAAATTATTAAGTGGAACAATAAATAATAATTTATTTATAATGTACAATATATGAAACATGGTCTCTATGCTAGAATGGTATTGGTAACATGACCTCGGATACCTAATAGTAGATAAGACTTGCGACCCTAAAAAGACTTCCACTGGCACACATGGTCATTGTAGTAACATCCACTATATAGTGTAGAAAATGTACCGAAGAATCTCCCATGTATGTTACCTATAAAATTAATATGGTATCCCTTGTTCAACTTAATCTACGTCATATTAAACAATACATTACATAAAACTAAGGAAGAAAAATTTGGAATTATCCTTAATATGTAAATCATCATTTAAATCTCCTTTTGAAGGACTATATGCAATTTTATATGGACTCTATATAAACCAGAAATGTTTGGAACATTGTGTATTCACTTTAAGGTGCGAGACCCATAAGGTTAACATGGGCTTTAAATAATAAAATTATTATAATGGTATCGTTTTTACCTTTATATATCCCCAATTACAAAAACATCCTAAAAAATCATGGCGTTGAATATAAAAAGGAAGTTATATCTATTTCAATGATAATGTCCATTCAGATATATCATTCCATAACATGTCACCACTATTATGAGATATATAGAATGAAATCCAAATCTTTCATTAATTGAAATTTTATCAATTATTTATATATAATAGTACTAGAATAGTTTAATGATCCTAATGATTTTAATAAGGTTTATATTATGAAATGGTATAATTATGGATTGTAGAAAACCATTTAGAGTTGGAATATCTTGGTTGATTGTGTGATCTTTTTGTTTGGTTTCATTAATAATGATGATGATTTATATTTATATAAAATGTTAGTGGAAGAATCATATTTTTTTTTGAATCTGGTATATAGATGAAATACATAATAAGGTAAATGATGTCTCAGATTACACATTATAGGGATTTCTTTGACAAAATGATTATCAAAGAAGGAAATGATTGAATAAACGAACAAATAGGTATGAATATATATAGATAATGATCAAAATGGAAACTTGGACTTATAAAAAAAATATAGGTAAATTAAAAACCCAATACATATTGTAGAAATATAATAATTGGTTTTTGATAGTTTCCATGTTGTAAATCACCAGAATATTCAAAATAATTCAAAAGATGTAGAATATATATATGTTTATATATATAATTAATAATAAATCGTCCATAAGATCAAATATGTATTTAATGTTTTGTACTCGACACAACGTAGAATATGTTTTTTTATAACTAGTAGAAAGAAACAATATAAAGGGGAGAGTAATAGGATTACTATTAACAAAAATAATATGTACAAAAGATTAACTAATGTCATTGTATTGACCATTGGTGGATAGGTTAATTTCATTATAAGGGGTTATAGTAATTATTATTCCAAATATAAAGAATGTCGATAGGGGATCCAAATTTAGAACTTTGTTCTCCAAAATTATTAGATCTATTAGTGGAAAATATTTCAAACAACTCAGTATACATTATTTGAAAATAAATGTATAGTATATCCGTATATTAGATATTACAATGAAATCATTTTGAATTCTAATTCCATCAATTATCTTAGGATTTCATATAGAACTAAGAGACGAATTAAGATTTTATTTGGAATCAAGAGAGTAATTAATAAATATATGGAACAAATATATACCTCATGAATAAACACATCCTTTTCATGTACCATCTTATTTGAGAAATATTTGATAGGATGATGTGATTATTTATTCTGTTGCTACAAAAAAGAATACAATTGATCCATTAACTAAATAATTATCTTTGTAAATCTGTTGGTTCATGTTTAATGGCATATAATAATGGAAAATATCCAATAATAATAATAATAATAAATGATGATTAACTAAAAAATTGTATAAAACCATAAGGAATAATGATTTATTATATTTTCTGAATCTATTATAGAATTGTTAAATAGATTAAAAATTTTATTTTAGTAAATTTATTAAATTCTATAAATTACTATAAATCCATATATATGAATTTTCAATAATAAGTTTAATGTGTTAACATGTTGTTAATTCTTATTTTTATTAAATAATTATTTCTGGAATAACATTAATTAATCCCAATCATAGTTAAAAATCCTGAAACATTTAAAATTATTGGTGGATATAAAAATAGAAAATTTATGGTCTCACTATGATGATACATGAAATATTATATGGTGAATAATAGAGATATTACATATCAAGCTGGTAAAGATTATGGGAAATAAGATAAGGAAGTGATATGTGAATTAATTTTAACCAAGTAAAGTTGATACATATTTTATTTTGAGGATCCATTAATGATAATTGATATTTTCTATGGACGTGTAAACATTTTCATGCTTCAAATTTTTTTCCCCATTCGTGATTACATGTAACAGAATTTAAATGAAAATGAGGATACAAATGATATTTTTTATGATTGAAGAAATATAATACATAATATATTTTTAAAATAAAGTGGTATACATATCAATTATAACATTAAAAAAGAATGATGATGGTTTTTATGATGAATATCTATTGTGGATCGGGTTATTATATATTTTTTGAGTTTTTTAATTTCTAAAAATTTGATGTGTGATGTATTTTACCGATTTAAAGATAATATTATAGATATTTTAGTTTATAAAAAATATAAATATTTAATATGTAACATATTATTTTTTACTGATGTTATTACATATCATTTTGAAATTATAAAAATCAGATGATTTATGCATTGTGTGAACATGTGATGTTCCCAGGTAAGTTTAGAAAAATAAAAAGTGAGGATGAATTAGTGTTGATCTTATATAATTTATTATATATTAAATTAACCTCTAAATATTGTTAAAATAATGATCCTTTTATGATTAAAACACAACCTAACTCATATGAAAATGGAATAAAATAAATATTGTCACCAATTATTTTTAAAAGGTTTAACCCCAATATGGATGACTATATTTTTTTCATGTTGAATCCTACGAGTCCGTATATTTTTAATATTTGAGGAATTAAATAATATAAAGATAACTACAATTTAGACTTTTCCAACTCGTAATATAAATTTATATTGGATCCCACTAGTAAAAAATATTCATATACATTGGTTCCAAAAAATACTATAACATTGAATGTATCTCACAACACATTGTCCAAAATATTTATCGTATAAACATAATTCATTTAATTTATGTTCGTATCACATTAGTTTACATCTGGTATGACTCCATCTAGTGTGACATAATTCAATGAACCATAGTCTAATGCACCATGATCTAATGACTCTATCTTGTAGTTCTTTTTGACAGCTATGTGTGGTTCATCTCCATCAACCAAGTGATTCCTTTACAATATCATCATGTTGTAAAAACATAATCACTATTATTATTAAATATTTGTCGAAACTCCTACCCAATAGGCTGTGTATCCTATATATAAACATACATCCTACAAAAATAATGTATTATGTGTGAGTGGTAATTTCAAATTTTCTACTTTAAGAAACATTTTTTAGACCCCCATCAAACACATGGGAAATTTGATGTCCTCGTTTTTCATAAAAATCTTCTTAATTCACAAAATCAATGCTCTCTATAATCCTTCTAAAATATTGGATAGATGTTAAAATATTGAAATTATCACTCTACATCAACCAAATTGTTAACTTTTAATTTTTTTTTTTAACTTTCTAATTAAATCTATGATAATCCCCTAATATCTCTTTTGTTTAGTGAGTATTCATCAAGTTTTACTCAGTTTAACTTGCCGATTTATGATATTTTATATATGTTCATCTCATTCTAGTAGACTAAGGATTCCTCTATCCATTTTTCTTTACATGTTTCTTATATTTTTTTGTAATAATAAATGATAATTCAGTTTCATGAATTATATGTGTATAAAAATATGTCTATTTTCATTATATGTGAAATCAAACATCGATCAATTATCAATCCCCCAAAACTAGTCCAATGCATTCTAAATCGTTTGTTCAAATTTTTTATTTCCTAATTTGGTTGACTTCTTATAATTCTCTATCTGGTACAATATTGAATATTTATATGTGATGAACATTAAAAATGTTTGTTTATTAGAATCTCAATGATCACACACTCCCTCTATCTGGTGAATAATTGCACATATCTGTTAAATATTCTCTAATGATTTCTTCTTATCCTAGATTTTGAAGGATTATTTATAATCATTCATAGTTTTCTTGACTCAATATGGTAAATATCATATAGAAGAAAACATCAGGACTTTGAATATTTGAAATTTTCACATTTTTCAACATCATCATTTTATCACATAAAATTTTCATAACCTTTTTTTTCTGATAATCTAATTATGTTACCTTTAGTCCAGTGAACATTAAAGCTCTTTGTTAGATAACTTACTCTAACATCATTGCATCATTTCTTGAACATTATATATCCACAAATCAAACATTATAACAGCGATCATTATATATATTCATATTTGGAATTTTTTTGAAATTTATATGTTATGAAACTTTATCTTTAACCTTGAAATCATCTTATTAGTCATGATATTAGAATCGTTAAGGATAAATGTAACATCGTTTGACATATTATTGAATGTATCTCCATAATTATTACAATGAAAAAAAATTTCATTTACCTAATAAAAAATAAATATTCACAATAATATTTATGAGGAGAAAGAAATTTATAATTACAAAAAAAATTAAGTGTCACAAATCACCCCCTTATATTTTTTGGAATAATTAAAAACTCATTTCAAGAAAATTTATCAAAACGAACCATTTCTCATTGAATGTTTCTTGAAACTAAACAATTGGATAAAGTAAAGCTTTTGGTGGATATCAATCCTCCTCATTCATTTCAACTTCTTGAATTTTAACAACTACACCATTTTATTACTCTCACTTTAATTATAATATATATTTCAAATTCAAAAAAATAAACTGTAGAGATGATCTTATTCCACCCCATTGAATATATAATCCAAATCATAATGGTAGTTCATAAACTATTATTACTTAATTTTGGACGCCAAGTATATGTTTTCTGCCTCAATTATTTGAATACTACCCTTGGAATAAAAATTGGTGAAAATACCAGTAATATTATATTTCATTGAAATATTCTAAAGTATTACATCTCCACCAATAAAATACTCCTTAGAGAAATGATATTTAATGTTAATGTTCATTAAACTAGAATTTTAACATCCTTTTTTAAGAGATCAATAGAACTATTATTATGACAATGTATCATTAGTTTTTTTATACATTCATCCACATCATTTTTATTAAATATTATATGGCAGAAACATATTATATTTTTCTGGTCTTCAGGGTTAGTGCACATTATTTATTAAATTGAAATATTTTATAACATTATTCCATGAAGAATGTTTATAATTATGTTGATTTTTATCATTGAATTATCTAACAAAATTTGCATCAGTGATCCCAAGAAATGTTATATTATAAATCAATATTTTCATGAAACCATAAGTTGATTTTCCCTTATCATTCCATATTAATATCTTTGATTCTATCATGTGAGATTCATTTGGAACCCTTAGATATATTAAGAACAATGTTTCAACATATGATATATATATTCATTATGTATTAGGATTGTGTAAATGACCAATAAAATTTCATAAGTCCTTCTAGATCACTCATTTCCATGTTTATTCATTATAAAGAGTCACTATAAGAATAAAAAATTTGAAACGTCCGTTGAATTTACCAATAATTTTTATAAAAACACATTTTCCTACATTTCCTATATTAGGAAGATGCATCTTCATTTATATTAAACATTATAATATAATAAATAAATTAATCTCTCCATGGATTTAAATCTTAATGTTCTTCACCATTTGATTATAAAATTTTTTCAAAATCATTATTAATGTCACCTATATAAAATATATCAGTTACAAAAACAATGAAAATTATGGATCATGTTCTCATATACATCAAATATATGTTTCTATCAAAATTAATTTTGAAAATAAATATTTTTTACGGATAATTAAAAGTATATAATTAAGGTATGTGAAGCTTGTTTCAACAGGTACACTTCTTTATTCAGGTTACACACTGTAGTTCTATAATTACCATGTATGACCATCTATGTTTCCAATTTTAAATATCTTCCTAATTTTATATACTTAATAATGATGATTTAAAATCAATCTAATAGAAATTGTAATCATGATTATAATAAACAAATATAAAATTCAGAGAGTATCATTCCTTACATCAGGGGAAAATATTCATTAAAATAAACACATTACACCTATTAATAACCATTCCAAACTACCCATGAATTATTTTATAAATTTTATCCTTGTTCAATTTGTTTATTTCTAAACACACTTATTATTCCGATAAAAGTATTTACCTTAAGTCATGTAACACGATCTTATTTGAAATTTATTTTATTTTATAAAACACTCCATTCATTGATTTTGACCATTCTTTATAACCAAATGGTTTTAAAACTAATAGTAGTTCCACCTATGAGTTGAGTTACAATATATTTTCAAACAAAAATTTCCATATACTTTGAACTAGTTATTAAATATTTCAAATGATATTATAATTTTAAACATTATTTTTTTATGAAAACAAATTTTTTGATTCTCTTCAAGTATTACATTCCTTATTACTAGATTGATTATAACCCGCTTTTGCAATATTAGGCTCATAGATACCTTCATCCTCATGAAATTATATATAATATATCATTATATGTTTGATTACACTATCCCCATCATCTTTAATAACTTCTATTAAGATAGAATCATTTTTGATTACTTTTACATCGATGGAATTTTCCAGATTCTGTAGATTTTTATTCCAACAATTTTAACCTATTTCGTAGGTTGAATATCACATAAAAACGCCTTAATATTATTTTTCATCAAACTTTACTAAATCATAATTTTTTATCATTGGTAAGAAATGACTCCCAATAAAAATAATGTAATTCACTATTGGAATTTTTTAATACCAGATATCATAGGGATTAATTTTTCATTCTGGTTGAATAGAACATTTATTTTGAATATCTACAACTAATATTACACCTTCTCTCAAAATTAATTTTGAATGTTTATATTCCGTGAAAATTATTCATCCCATTTCAACTAAACTTCTATTTTTTCATTATAATAAAATATTTTTTAGAGGAGAATATGGATATGAGTATTTGTTTTTGTTGTTGTGTTTCAATATATATGAGTCGAATGTGATAATTTTTTACTCCATACCATTGTCTATTTTATACATCAAAATATAAACACCCACATATTTTTCAACATGTCTTCTAAAACATTAAAAAATGATTCTATGTCTAATTTATATTTCAGTAACCTTATGTATTCATCCACAAGAAATAAATAATTAATAAAATAATTTATATAAAAATCATTCTTATGATATATTTTTATCCCAAATATATTTTTTTTATGTCCCTAATAGGTATGGTGGTTTGAATATCCGATTTAATATGCATTTATATAAATATCCTTTTATTTATATAGGTTTCTAAACTTTTAGAATCATTCCTTTTTAGTTTTGGTAGATCCATTAATATATCATAAATTGAAACTATTATTTTACATTTATTTCAAGGATTCCCATGATTTCGATATCAATAACTATTGTTATAATCAAAAATCAAATAAAAAAATGTCAAGAATCCCCAATCTAAAATAGATCATTTTTTGTTCATCCTATAATAATAAAAAATTTCCACTTTCCAAAAATTTGAATAATAAAAGAAATTTTTTTTAGTTTAACTCTTTCCAGTCATCACAAAGTTATTACAATCTATAATTTATGCTTAATCTCATCAATAAATTAAACTTTCTAGGACTTTTACTTCTAATCTCTAATCTTGTCCATAATAATTCATCGTATTTATAAAGAACTATTATTTCTATAAGTGAATAATACTCCCTTATAAACTAAAATATTTTTTAACATATTCAAATCACCAATCATATAAGAGGAAAAACTACTATAACAAATCTATGTTTTATTCCACCTAATAGATTATAGTTCTGCCACTACAAAGAAATATTTTTCTTTAATTTTTCTTCTCCAATATTCCATTTATTTTATTTTATAAGGAATTTTTCCTATAAGTGTTATATAATATTATTTTTCATAGTGACTTTAATTTTATAACAATATGTAACCATCCTCCAAGTAGTGAAATATGTTTTTCCCAGAGAGGTGATTATCTTTATATGAGTTTTATTTTGTTTTTTTCCAATAATATTAAAGAGATTCAAATTTTTTACCCACTTCTACTCCCTATGAATTCTTTCCAACTCATTGGGAGAGAAATATGTGAAAAAAATTATTTTTCATGATCATTTATATCAAAAAATGTGACAAATATCCAACGAATAAGTAGTTGTCAGAGAGATATGATTTTTCACCTACAAAATTTAGGTGTGATTCAGCATACATTGAAGTATCAATTTTTAATTATCCTAAGGAATAATTCTTCTATGAGTTATTTTTAACATTCAATAATGTGATGTGTTTCTAACATCCTTATCAAACCCTATATTTCTCATCAAGGATTCGTATACCCACATTGCTAGTATATTTTAATATACTTTACATTTTAGGGGGAAAAGATTTAACATAATTTTTTGGTTTAGTTCATTTATTGTCTTGTCATGTTTTATAGATTCTGTCTAAAGATTTTTTGATATTATCACCCATTTTCATAAAAGAATTTTTACCCTTAATATAACATTATATGGATAAAGTATAACATATAAATTAGAAATATATTTTTCTTCAGTAGCTTTAATTGTCATTCCTTATTTTGTATCTTATACCTTGATATTCTTAATTTCTTCTATATATGCATCTTAATTTTTTAGAAAATATTATTTTCTTTCATTATTAATCTCATATTCCATCATAAATATTATATATTATTTATTTATTTATTAATATATTCCACATGTTTGGATCTAAGAATATATTCGTTATAGGTTTCTTCAACTTCTTCATCTTCAGTGATTGAAATAACCTCTTTTATTTCATCACAATCCAAAAATGATCTGAACTATTATCATTCTTCATCATCTAAAGATCTCTGTTAAATAAACTAAAATATTCTGACTAACTCAAAATAAAATTTTATTTCTTAAAGTGTATTTTTTTGGACTTCCATTTGACTGAAAATATTCTGTTCAATTTTTTTTCACTTATTCCTCTAATTTTTTCATAAGAATCATAATCAACATATTATATATTTTTCTTGATTTGAATGTTCACAAAAAAATTAATTTATACACACTATAAAAAAATTAGATGGATATTTCCATTTTAATTTCTTCTACCATTCCTATTATTTTTTCTGAGATAAGATAAATGAATATATAATTTAATTCCTTATGATATTTATTATCTTCAAATTCAATGAGGACTGTTACCACATGTCCATTTTCCAATATTTTTATCTATCTTACAACATCAAAAATATTATTATCCTTATTATTATTTTTTAAGGAAAGATATTTCCCTATTATAATTTCATTATGGAAATTTTTTAATTCAATAGGAAATAAATCATCTTTATCTTTTAAATTATTGATATTATGATCTAATGTTTATGGAATAGTCTTCATCAATTACTTTATAACTTTTTAATCATCTATGATATCCCCAAATCCTTGTTTGTTTCGGATAATTTATTTAACTATTGTGAATGTGTCATTAATAGTTTTTTATTCCTCAATTAATATATATTATATATTTATTCTCTATTTTTTATGTCGTTCTTCCTAAAATTTTAAATTTCACTTTAGTTTATTTTGTATTTTTCCATGTAGGCATTGATTTCATAGGATGCATAACCTTTTTATAATTTCATTTACAAGGATATAAGAATAAAATTTCTAGAATTACCATTAACCATTATATTAATTTTTTTGAAAATATCCATACGAGGGTATTTATCCACGGCTATAAAGCCTATTGTAGATATATCGATCACTTGTATGAAGTGTTCCGAATTATATGTCATAATTCAATTATACCATTGATTATAGTTTTTTATAATGAAGTTAGGGATACCATTGATATTAACTAAGTTGACATTATCCATTATATGGAAAATGAGGATCTTATAGAGGGAACCTATTTGATATTATACCATTTTATATTACCCAAAAAAATAGACCACAATGAAAGGAGGGTGAATTTGTAATGAAGCATTATAATTTTATTTCATTTTAAATAATCCTCTCTTACATTTTTCAAAATTAATCCTCTAAACATTATAACTCAACCTCAATAATTTTCAAATATAATAAATAAATTATAAGAACTCGTGATAATTACATGTATTTCCCCCAATGTGGGTGTTTAAACCCATTTTATTAAAAACTATTATAAGTCCAAAAAAATTCACTATATGATGTAGTTAATATAATTTGTCTCAAACCCATAAATCCCCCTTTATATATTGATATTTAATAATATTCAATCCAATATGTTAGATTATTTTATTGTACTCTAGAACTAAAATAATAATTAATCATTGAATGAATCACCCAATACATTGTGTATTCTCTATCTATCACAGTAAGTCCTCTACAACTCTATCTGATGTGCATAAATTTCAATCTATTATGACTCTATAAAGTGCTATTTAATTTTTTCACCACATTCTAAATACTATTTTTGATTTATCAATGTTAGATAGCTCTATCTTATAGTTTTGAATCTGAACTCTATCTAGTAGCCTAGTTCAATGTTTATGTATCAACCATGTGATTCATTATATTGATCCTCAAACTCTAAAACCTATATTAATTATTCTAGATTATATTATATGAAACCCCTACTAAATATATATATATACAACATTATACAATCAAACATCCTTTGAATATCGTGGATGAGGAATGGGCATTAAATTCATATTTACCTCTTAATTTAACATTATTTTTTATTCCTTCAAACTAAATGATACATTATATTAAACACTATTCTTCATTATTTCCATTATTATTGATTTTATTGATGTATTAAATCTTAATTAAATGTCATATAGATTTATCATTGTTGAAAAAATATCATAGTGTCCAAAAAATAGTTGACCATTAAATGATTATGTAATGTTTCTCAATAATGTGTTTAATGCCTCCAATATGAACTCATCTGTCTAATGATTCATCCTCTGGTTTTGAACATTATGGTTTCCATCTATATGATAATTTCTCTCTGATAAACTTGGTATGGTCGACAAAATATTTCACTATCAAATTATCATCATGTGCTTCTCTATTTGTTGAACACAATAAATATTGTTCTTCTTGATGTGGATGATGTGTTGGCACATCTTTATCCAATCATCATGTATACGATTAAACATCGATCATAGCATGATACACCAAACCCATTCAATTTTATTCTAATCTATCTAATCATATTTGGATTTCTTCATCCTGTATAATTTATATAATTCTCCATCATTTTTATCGTATAATATATTCATATGGTGGACTATGAAAATGTAAGGCTATTGGATCTCCATTGATCACTAACTCCCTTCATATAATAATTAATCATGCAATTATATTTATTATTTTGAAGAGATTTATTCTTTTTCTAGAGTTAATATTTATATTTTTAATCATTCTCAGTCTAATGGACTTCATCTGGTGAACTTAAAACAATAGGAAAGATTTTCACATTAAATATTTTAGCTTTTTGAGCTTGAAACATTATTATTTTAAATCTACATAACTATATAAATTTTATCTATCTTTTAAAAATTACATTTATTCATTAGATTAATTTTTATAACTTCATCACTTCTATTCATGAACAATGTAAAACTATAATGTTAATATTTTAACATCAAACATTTCATAGACTTCATGTGCTAAATATTTTACAACTTTATCTATCTAGAAACATAACATTAAATTACGATAATATCTTATTAATAATGATTATAGAATCATTGAAGATCATTATATAATCTAATAACTTATTATGTATTGTATACCAGACATTATTATGAAGTAAAACAAGATTCTTTCACCCCAAATACACAGACATTTTTAAAAGTTATTTCAATAAAATAAATACTATATTTATAGAAACTACCCAATTGATCATTAACTTAGGAACTAAAATTTACAAAATTAAAAGTTATTGAATAAAAATAATATATATTGTCATATAAGATCGTGGATGATTATTAATATTAATACATGTGTTCCGCATCCTTTAATGTAAGATGATTATGATATCATAAGAATAATTATGAGAATGAAAAATATTCAAGATTGACATTAAAAAGAATCTCGATTGGTGAGATTGTAATCTTTGAGGTTAAACACTATATAAATATTATAAAGTATGTCATAGGTTTTTCAATCAAGGATATATGAGTAGAATATACCTATATAAAATTTTAAGTATATTTCTTCTGGACTTCACATGTTCAAAACATCACATATATAGAAAGGAATCATTTTATTCTAATTTAAAATTATGTAATTTAGAAAAAAACAAAAAAAATATATACAAAAAAGTATGTTTTATTTATTTTAATTTCAAATATTTATAGTATAATTATTATTTTGTAAATAATATAATATAATAAGATGAATCGGTACCATTTATCAATATATCCACCATTATTTTATAATATAGAATAATAAAACCTACTCAATGGCCTATATAAATGTCATAAAATCATTTGTTCTATTTGGGGAGTGTGAACAAACTCTTCTAAACTGAGATAATGAATCTAGTGATAACACAAATAAAATATACACAATTCTTCCTATAAAACTGAAAATACTTTATCACATGAAGTTTAATTTATATGGAAGGAGTATTTGATGATTAACTATTTAAAAAATGGGGAAACAATAATGAAAAATAGAGTGAAATGTTCTTCCCAAATTATTCACCTTCACTATCATACATGAATCACATAATACATTAGGAAAGGAAATGAAAAAATATAAGTAATTCCACAATCATTATCATCAGACCACCCACAATGGGTTATATTTTATGATCCTGATGTATTAGATCATAGTAACTTTATAGGTGTTAAAAAACACAAAAAAATTGAGGGGGAGATTAATAAAACCAAATATAGTTAAATATAATATAATTTAAATCTTAAAAGTAGAAATTAAAATATACTATCATTTTTCATTACAAATAAAGTGGTGAAATTATATATAATTAATGTTTGAATCATTGATTTCCTCTATAAATTTTATTGAATCGAGATGTTGTCTCTCTACTTCCTCACATGAAATCAATATATACCATCATATAAAACCATATTATTGTAGAAAGTAAATCTCAAATATTTTAATTTATCATATATCATCCCATGATCACATCATATTTTTCCTTTCATAGATGTGGGTGACATTAAAGAATATGAATATTCACACCTGATTTAGTGAAACAAAAAAACCATTTTTTAGTCAATCTATTTTCATTCTTATAATTTATGTTTTTATGTCTTCAAAGAGCCTAAATCTTCAAATTTATCTATGTCCAAAATGATATGTAATGTAAATACTAAAATATATATTTTACATATATTTTCTTATAAAGTTTTACAAATCCTAATATCCCAATCATTTTTGTGGAATAGAAAAAATATATCACATATCATATGATCATAATTTTAAAAACTAAAAACTAATGAATATCATCATTCACTGTAGAAAATCAGTTTTTCAGTCGTATTTCATTTTTTTCAAATATATAAATGTTACATATATCAATTAATTTTCAAAATGTGTTCCCTGTTTTTTGTATACATAAAATAACCATCATGTGTATCCTTCTTCACATTTGATTATATACCGAACCTATGAACTCTAGTGGGGTAATGTTTTTTAAATAATGTATTTTTGGGGAAGGTTTTTAACAAATCATTAAAAAACCACACATGTCATTGGTAGTTACTCATAATACCAGATTTATCAACATTGTTGGGCTACAAGTATCACATGTATTGATTTTTAGATAATTTTTCATATTATTTTTAAGATTAGTATGTCACATATAACATATACACCTTATAAAATTTCATGTGTCATCATTGGGATCCAATAATGTCTTCCATTTTCAAAGACACCAGTGATTTCAAATTTAGGATAAATCTAATTCTATGTGTAGGATTTATTAATGTTTTTCCAAAATTTAGTAAAAAATTAAAAATCGAATAAAAATAGTTATAATATAATAATTTAAATAATTAAAAACTGAATTTTTGGATTTTTAGTTAATTCTAATATTGAATAAATTTACTGAAACATAAAATTTAATCAATTTATAAATTACATTAGGGATTTAAAAAATATAAAAATTTACAAAATTTATTAGTCTATATAATATTTATGGAGTTATTTATATCCAAAAAATAGATTATAATTTAAAAAAAATTACCCTTTCCAATTATTACTATTGATTCAACATGACCCTCAATAATTACTATAAAAATTGTTTTTTAATGGTTATAATTTATTTCCCCCTATAGTCACAAAATAGATAACTAATTAACTCTTATAAATAAGCTATATATGATATGATAATTTAAAGGGATGTGTCTAGTCATTTAAATATGTTATAATTCTAAAGTCTATTAAATAGTACTATTGATTCCAATCCCCAAATATCATTAATGAAATTTTCAATCCAAAAAATCGATAATAATATATAATGTAAATATATAATCTACCTTAGTTTTGGAAGTAGTTATATTTCCTTTTTTGGAATTATTCCAACTAATATATGCATAATTTAAAGGAAAATCATGATCGAGATACCATATCATATATTTTGGATTTAAAACTAGTTTTTTATAAATTATTATAATGACATTATATTTTCTTCAAAAGGCAAAGAACATATCATGACTTCATCTTATGTACATATTGGTGTTATAAATAATAATTCATAAAATCTCTCTAGGCTAGGATTCTTATCTACTATTCATTTTATTATAATAATCTATTTTCTACTGAGTACCAAACTCGGAATACATCATAAATCCTATAGATGATTCATATAATGTTTTATCCACACAGTCTATCTCAGTGAAATGATTTTGATTGTTAATTTTTTTAATATAAAACATTAAACACACCTTCTTATGATTATCTAAGAATAACCAATTTTTCACATTCCTAAAAATGCCTCATGAATCAATCATGAGTGTATGTTTTATATATCCTTATAGATATTAAAACCTACAATATTTTTATCTTCACCCAAGTAATTCACAAAGAATAATTTCACCGTAATCATGTTTAAATAGATAAAATTTTGATACAATTTATAAGAATTAATTCTATTATAAATAATATCCAAAATATCACATAACTATAAATAAAAATTTTATATTTAAAATTCATGATCATTAATAATGTAGAGATTCTCTAATATTTAATCATTAAACATTATGACATTACTATTAGCTGCATGTTTACATCCATAAATATACATCTTAAACTAACAAAACTTAAAAGAATATTTTTTAACTTAATAACTAGTAGCATGTATCATATTACAATTTCTAATGAAATTATTATTAAAGAAATTATTTTTGAAATCAAATTTATATGTCTCATAGTCATACTAATTTTTTATAGAAAAAAATATATTAATTTCAAATATCATAAAAACATTAAAAATACATTTTATATATTTGACCGTGAATTATTTAGCATAACATTAAAATAATGGGGTTCAATGTTATAAATTACAAAATACATGTTAGTTATTAATTAAAACCCCTATTTTATCATATGGGTCTCACCCCTTCAGGTGAAAACACAATGTTTAAAGATTAATTATTTTACATGGAGTCTATGTAAAATTTTATATATGAACAATACATCATCCTACATTTTCTATAGGAAATGAATATTCCAAACACCCCTAATAAATTCTACAAGGACTTGGATTTTCATGTGTTACTAGATTATGTTATTTTTCTTTTACTATTTATAAAACAATATCATGAATAATTTATAAAACATGCTGTGTTATTTATACCTTATATTCTCTATGTTATACATTCTTCTCGTGAACTCTAGACCTAATATATACACTATCATGAAATATAACAGTTTTAATGACATAATCATTTTTCTTTACAAAGAATATAGAAACAAAATATCTTGGTAATATTAGTATAAACAAAAAATAATCACTTTTCAATCATAGTGTCATGTATATTATAATCAAAACATATGATTGATTCAAGACACAAATTTTTATAAAATTAAGACATTAAATGTTCCCAATTTATATCTCATATATTTTATTTATAACTAATTTATAGGTAACATTGGTAAAGGGAAATTCAATAGTTTCTATTTCATATCCACATAATAAAATATGAATGAAATTCTATCTTATCCAAAATAAAAACATTCCCATCAAGGTAAGATTCCACCTCTCAAACACAACATTCATCTGTGATGTTTAATCAATGTGTCATGGAACTATTCCACAATGTATTTGATGACCATGGAATTTTGACATAAGTATTCCCAATACCAATTTGATATGATTCTATATTTATCAACAAAAAATTGTGATACACACAAAATATCTAATACCCATGAGTTATAGATTGAAAAAAATATCCTTGGAATATTAATATTCATAATCATAGATTGATTCCGTTTAAGATAACTAACCAAAATTACAAAGAATTCTAGAATAATTTTATAATTCATAGCAATAAGAGATCTCAAAATGATAAACACAATGAATTACATAGTATACCTCAATGATGTATAAATAAATAGAGTTGAGTATCACGCTTTGTATCCTATCATAAAAAAATTCTAATTATTATACTCCCACTAAAATGTATACCCCCTACAACATTACATTAAGTGCGCTATGTTCCATATTTCACTTAATTTTTAGACTATTTATGAAAATGTTTGAGGCCCAGAATACTAAATAAAATATTAGACCCAAAAAAAGTATATTTTATTTTTTGATACTACTAAATGTGATAAAAAAAATTCAATTTTTTTTATAATTTCAAAATGAAATATTAGAGAACCTACAAACCCAAAGACCCATTATAATTTATGATTTAGAGAACTTGTATAAACTCTTAAAACAATTTTTCCAAAAACAAATGGTCATAATGATTGAAATAATATCCCACTATATGCATATTTTTAAATTTCATGTAATTTCTACAAAATAACCCAGAAATTTCTTTATATATGAATCCTTCCTAAATGCATATCATTTAGCATCATTATTCATAACATGGGGAGTAAAACATTTGAAAGGGTAAGATAGAATTCATTGTAAGGTTAATAATGGAAAATATCAATCGATGTTCATATGAATGAATAATAAAATAATTATATTATATGATCATGTCTGTAACATAAAATATTCATAACCAATCAGAAAAAGAACCTAAACATGTTTTATTGTATAAAATATTATCATTTAAAAATACAAGAATTGTAAGAATGATATATCAGGATTAATATATTATTTACCATAAAATAATGTTATAAATTTGTGAGGAATAATAAAAAGTATAGATACCATTTAACATTTCATGGATACCTTCACAAACCATTGAATCAAGAATCAAGGCATATTCCCCACTAGGGATCTAACTTATCAACCTGTTTCCCATAACAGATCAAGAACATTGAATTATTTTTGATAACAGATCAAGAATATGGACCTTCTTCACATAAGTATGCCATAATATATTTCAATTTACTAAATGTGTTTGAATAACATATATGTCCCACTGATAGCATAAGGAAAACCATACATATTTATTCCTATGGATGATTAAAAATTCGTAATCTCATTACCCCATGATAGGAAATTGGATTTATATAAATTTCATATTTTCATTATAAATATAAACAATCGATTGAAATAATAAGGATGTTATCCTTGTATAAAATCCACCATTAATTTACATGTAACTTTATAGGAAGTCTTACTAAATGAAAAATAATTTTGAAAGTTCACTTCAAATAATTCATTAGGAAAAAAACATTTCCATTTCAAAATCAATTCTATTTTTAAAAACCTACACACTTATAGATGAAGAAAATATTAAAAATTAAACATGTAATTTAAAATGATTCATTCAAATTATTTAGATTTCATAATGTCGCGAAATTTCACTACTTCCATATATGTTAAAAAACAATTCTTTAATTTTTATTCGGAAAATTCTAAAAGTACCTCATCTAAAAAATGGAAACAATTTTTCATTCAAACCTCTTTTATAAAAAAATAAATAGTCAGTAAAGATTTTTTTTAAAAATCATTATTGAATAGTAAGAAATATTTTAATATATTTTTTGAAAACATGATGTGGGAAGTGAAATACTTATCATTTAAAACTTCAAAAGAAAAACTGCCAAATAATGATGACATTGTGAAATAAACCCTTACAACATTAGTAACCTTTTAATTGCAAGCAACGTGAAATAAATAACATAAATTGAAACATTATTATACCATGATAATAAAAATATTAATATTATAAAATATTAAAGGGGTTTTATATACAACATAGAAATATAAATTAGTGGCAATATGGCATATGTCCTGTGGATGTACAATTGTGATAAGAAACCCTTACATTTATTCTAATTCATCATGTATGTTATTTATATTCTTGAATAATATTTTTTTATTAATTTAATACTTATTAAAAAAATTAATGTTTATTATTCCTTTTATATAAATTATTTATATCTTTTGTACTATTTCAAAATCATTTATGTTCACATTGTATGTTATGATAATATTCAGTTTAAAAGTCCAGAATGAATTTTGTTGGTAACAAATGCTCAATGTGGTCATTATTACATAATACCTAGAATTATAATATTGAAATAATTATAAATTTTTATGCATAAATTATGAATATAAATCCAACAGTTTAATATGTTTAAGAAAAAATGAAGAGCACTACAATCATGAAGATGGTATGTCATACGTAAACATGAGTAACGTTTCAATTTTTCAATGATCATTAATCAAACGAATGTACGTATTAGTATATAATTAAATAATGATAGAGATATCATATTTATATAATATTTATTCATTAATAATACCTATATATATTATATTTCATGCGGTGATTTAAAATGAATCGCATTGTTTTGTGAAGTCGGTAACCCACACATACTAATGAACGAAATTATAATTTTTTCAACAAATGGAATCATATGAAGGTAAAGAATATTTTATATTATTAAGATTATTAATATTTAATTAAAATAATATATAAAAATTACTTCAATAACTATAACTTTCATGAGATATGGTCATGGAAAATGAATTCGATTCATTCGTAAGGTGGTAGTTCACTGTACACAAGAATGATGAATTATTCTCCCATTTGATGGATCCTAGACATAGAAATAGGTTTTTTTAACATAATTACATATTATTATTATTTTTATAATATTATTAATATTTAACAAGGTTTTAAGAGGATTTTATGGATGCTGAAGATTAAAGAAAACTAAAATAATATGATAATAATTATACCACTTATCTGGTAAAACTTTTTTGATTATCAGCTATATCCTTAGTAGGATGGTGTTATGTCGATAATAAGGCCTATATAATGAGGGATAGATTATATATAATTATTTTAGTTTGTATTGAAAGTTAATTTTGGTAATAATGATTTATTGAGAAGAATATGTTCCATTTCATAAGAGAGTTTATGGACACAACTAGTATTTTTCAAAAATATTTATTTAATAAAAATTTATATTAAATTAAAATGGACAAAGCGTGATTTATTTATAATATATTGTTATTATGGGTATCAATAATACCATAAAATAAAAAATAAATTTTTTTTGACTATATTTATACCATTATCTTTTGGTTATACGCCATATTTGACCCCTTTAACTGTTACCATGACAACATACATTTTTACTCCTTAAGGTTCAATATAGTGATTATAAAATTAAAAAATACTCTTACATGGACCATGGATAGCATTTTAATTATTATATTATTCAATTTTATGAATTAAATATTTTATGTTATTTTATATCATTTAATAAAATATTTTTGAACATAATATATTTGTAATATCAATTTTAGAACTATTCATTACATTTCATTTAATAGTATCAATTAAAAATATAAAATAAGAATAAAATATTTAATTATATCTATAAAATGTAATTTTAATATATAAAATTCTTTTATCACATTATTTATATATAATTATATTCATTATAAAAATTTTAATATTATATATTTGAATTTTTCATTAATTGAATAAATTTTACTTAGATATTATGTATGCATTTAAGGTAATTATTTAATAATTAAAATAATAATAAATATCCATGATTATGATTTATATTTTATATTTCCAAGGAATATTCATATTTTATCATTTATTCTAGATAATACTATGTTAAAAATATTATAGGTAATAATAACAAGAGCATTACATGTTTGAGTTTTCATTTAATAAACTATTATAATATACATAATCTCATCCATATAGCCCAAAAGATCATAAATTATACCATTGGATGATTATATATGATATATAATTCTAATATAATACTTATTAAAGTGTGAAGGTAATTTTATAATCTTTATCTTTTAATATTAAACCTTCAGTTACCTGATTTACCCATTACCATGGTAAAAAAATTAATAAGTTTAAAATTAATAAAAAGAAAAATAAAATATATATATATATTTACTAAATTTGGAATCAATATATATATAAATATGGAATCACTTTTTCCAATTTCATCACACAAAATTTGAAAAAATTATTGAAAAATTAATCAATAAAAAGAAATTTATAAATATATTTATAAACTTACCCACATTTATTATAAAATGTTTTTATACTAAATTCAAGTACAAAATAAATATAATAAATCACAATTTAATTAATTCTAATCAAATTTAACTAAATAAATATTAATAATGATAAAATATAATTTTACATTTTCAATACATTAAAATAAAAAAACTTTTTAATATGAATCGATATTTTTTACACATCATTGAAAACTAAATATATAAAAGCCCAAAAATTTAATTTATGATTATTTTTAAAATCAAACAGAAAAAAAATTATATTAATTTATTCAAATAAATATTTTCTTACATTGAGAAATTATTTATAATATTCTCTCATAAAAATAAGTAAAACTTGGTTTTGACGAAAATATATATTCGAAGAATAAAATGACAATTAAAAATATTAATTAACTTATTCATAATAATTATTAAATAAATTTATATTGGGTAGGATATTTAAAGTTATTTCATATAAAATTTATTCCTATTCATAAGCACCTATTTAATAGCTTTGTTATAATGGTAATATTTAAATATTATTATTTCATTATTTATTTAAACTGGGTTGTGCATATAATGTAAGCTATATACTTTATTATTAAAATATTAAAACATTATATTCTCACCTATTTAATAAAGTTATTAATCATTATTTGAACTTGGTCTCATTAACCATCATCGGGATTTTCAAAATAACATTATTGAAATCTCATATTGTTAAAAGGGTCAATAGGGCTTTCAATAAAATGAGAAAAAGAAAAGTATGAAGGTCATATATAGTAACACATACTTGGATTCCATGTTAGAAAAAATATTGGAATGTTAAAACATATATATAAAAGAGAACACTAATTCTCAATGAGTAATAAATAGTGATAGATAAAATGGTCAAGATAAATATAACCCTCACAATGTCATAAATCTACGATGGGTTAAAAGTAATTGATTTCATAGTAAAAAGAACTAAATGGTGGAACAATTTTATTTCAATATCTTTTACATATATTATAGTAAATAATTTAATGAATATTCTGTTAACATGATTAAATATACTAACATGGCCATTACAGTTTCATCCCTTTATTTCCACCAAAATCCTATTTTTTTATCCTGTTAATGAGTATTTAAAAAGAATTTTCCATGCTTCAATCACTGAAATAAACTTTTAATGCGTATACAAATAAAGAAAATATTCAAAACATGTTCATCATATATTTAAAAATAAAAATACATAGTTTTTAGCACATAAAAATTTTATTCTCAAGAATAATAAACCATTATATGTAAAAAAAAATACATACTCTCAAATAATAATCATTAATACGAAATATTAAAAATAGATCAGTCAATAAATAACTGTGATTAAATTTAAAAAAAAAAGTTACCTACTGAAATTATAAATCAAATATCATAAAAATTTAAACACTTATTATTTTGATATAAGAATTTTATTTATGTCCATGTAACATCAATCTCTAATAATGTCTCATTAATGAATTTTAATATACCCAATAACATAAGATCAATGATATGCTAATAATTCTATAAAATTATCGAAGTGCACATAAATCATCAAAAAATCTTATATTCCTCTAAAATACAATTCATCCTTTATTCCTATAATAAAATTACATAATATTCTTTTTAGATTAGTCCTAGCAGGTTCCAAAAATAGTTATCCTCTTCCAAATTATCATTAATTACGTAACACCAAATTGATTTCCAACACCATGGTAATCTATATGATCAACCATATAGTAAAAAAATTAAATTATAATTTATTTTTATAATAGTTAAATTTAATATATATTTTTTCATACTAACAAGGACATCATGTATCCCAGTGTGAGTTGATTCACTCTTGTCTCCATTCGGTAGGGGTTTCAAGTGTCACAAACTCAAAGGGTGTGATATGTTTTCATCTGACAAATAGGATACCCTTTTAATTTTATTTTATTAATATAGTTACTAAAAAATTACCTGAAATATAAAGACATCCTAAAAAATAACCATAATATATTCCTCATTAAATAAATTTTCTATCCATAATTTTTATCTCACACATTTTATTTTTCATCCCAAAAAAGTAATGAACAAAAATTACCTCATAATCTAATATCATATAAACCATAATGATTATAAATAAACTTTAAAAATATTTCCATAAAATGAAAACAAATTATTCCTCAAATAAAAATTCATATTAATCATAATTATTAAATATAATTGTCACAAAATATCATTATCCCCCTTAAATATCCATCACACTACTCATCAAAATGTTTTTTCAAGACTCTGATGTTATGGTCCACATAAAAATTACGTAACTATTTTGATATCAAAAACTCTTATAATAACTTATCATGAAAAAATCCTCAAATTTTTACTAAACCCTACACTGATACAAACTATTATATTCCAAGACCTTCACTCTCGTATCTGGTCCAAAAAAAAAGAAGCGTTACATTTATGGATTTGATATCGATAAATGTGTCCCAATTTTTTCCATCAAAATATTACAATGTAAAATAAGAAATTAGATCATATACATACCCTAGAAAATTTTAGGATTATATCATAAAATAATTAGAAAAAACACTTAACAAACTAGGTTCATAAACAACTAATTTATAAAGATCAATATTATCTCCCATTATACACAACATTCAATATTACATGTATATTATTCATCATATCTAATAAATTTCCTTATACATGGAGACTTTGGAAATATATATCATATATCATCATTATTAATAATATTGGGAAAGGTAAAATAAAAACTAAAGAGCTCAAATGCTCATTATGGATGAGAATGAGGTATATTAATTGATAATCACATCAAATCATATTAAAATCAAATGGTTTAAAATTTCATACACAATATAACAGACATCTAAAACATGTGTGAGGTGATTAAACATTAGCCTTTAAAAAGTCATGAATCATATGACTGGTAAATTATTAGAACATAATCATGAAACGTAATTTTATGCCTTAAATATGTGTGGCGCCATCAGATGTATAGAAACCAATTCATAGGTCAAGGTTATCTACCAAGACCATCATATCTGGTATCAACTCATTTTTTCATTAGTTGATAAATCACATCAATATGTTTCCTATACTATATCAAGTTCTTTATCTTATTTCCCATAACAGATCAAGAACATAAACTATTTCCATTAATTTTCTCAAGATATATATTAATTTTACCAATTAATTTTTGGGATATATGGGCCCCACACATATTATAATTAAAACCATACATATTTGAGAAACTTGATCATAAAACAGTCATCATATTAGAACCCATGAAATGAAATGGATTTCAAAAAAAATTCATAATCTCATTATAAACATTAAATATATATAGAATTATTATGATATCCCATGATCATATAAAAAAAGTATGTGTAAAATTGATGTATTTCAACAAAGATGAATTTTTTTTGAATATCACTTAGAATAATTTTTTAATAAAAATAATTTTCTATTTTAAAATAAATGTTTTTTTTAAAATAAATTCACTTAAAATTTAATAATATTTATTGGAAAATAAAATTTTAAACTTGTAAAGGATGAATTATATCATTTATAGAGGTAAATATCATTAATTCAAAAAAAAATTAAAAACATTCCTACTATATAAATATAGATAAAGTCACAAAGTGTCTTGTTTGGAAGAGAACAAAAGGATTGCTTTAAAATTGTTATATAAACACTAAAACATTGGAAAAAATGTCTTCTGAAAATAAATGTACAATTATAACAAAATTTTACAAAATATTTTTATAATACAAGGACATGGAAGAGAAATGTCCTTCAACTAAGAAATAAAAATAAATAATCCAAAATAATGCTGAAAATTTGAATTAAACCCTTACCAATTTGGTAACTTTTGAATAATAAATGAAATGAAATAAATAAATCAAAATAAAAAAATATATACCATTAATATAAATTGATTCATTGTATAATATGTTAAAGGGTAATTATAAACACCATAAAAAATAAATATGTTGTGAATATGGAATATGTCCTATGGAAGTAAAACTGACACGAGAAACCCTTACATTGAGTCTAATTCATCTTGTATGTTATTTATATTCCTTAATAATAAACATAGTTTAATTTATAATAACATAAGAAAAACATTAATTTTTATTATTTCTTTTATATCACATATTTCCACTTAATTTTCAATTGCATAATAATTTAACATCATGTTGGACTTTAGTACGATATTCGGTTCGATAGTCAATAATGACTTTGGTAGGTTGAGTAGGGACATAGAGTTCATAATTCAATATTATATAGAATAATAATAATTAATTACATAATTTTTTTGAAATATATTTTATAATTTTAAAATTAACCATTAATAATGGTAATGAAGATTGAACTACATTACAATCATGATGATTGTAGGTCGAACATATGTATGAGTAACGTTACCATTTCTCAATGATCATTATAGAAAGAAGATAAGTATTATTTTGTTTCCATATAATTATAATGACGTCATATATATCAAATATATTCAGTAAATATAATTATATATATATATTGTCGATGTGATGAGGTAATGAATGATATATCACATCATTTCATGAAGGTGGAAGCCCACATGTACACAAGAACAATGATATCATGTTACAGTTCATGGAATGATAAGAAGATAAATGATATATTATATTTTTATAATGATAAATATTTCATGAGTATCATATATAGATATTAAATCCATCATTATAACTATTTATCATAGGCAGTCATGGAAAAATAACTACATCAGTCTGTGCGGCGGTAGTCCACTGTAAACACAAATGATGAATTCTTCTCCCATTTAATGGATGTTGGATATAGATATATGTTATTATTTTAACATAATAACACATATTTATATTTAGTAAAATAATTAGATTATTTTATAATATTTGAAAAATATTTGAAGGATTTTGAAGATGAACTAAAAATAAAATAAGCGGATAAAAATGATACCTTTTCTTTGGAAAACAAAAATTGAATAAAAAATTATGCTATTTAAGGTAAGTTTTATGTCGTAAATAATGACTCTATAATGAGGGTTTGGATTCTAAGAAGTTATTGGGGAGATATTTATAGAACCAAAGTGTTTTTTAAGTGTGATTTAATGAGAATAAGAGGTTTCCTTTTATAAGAGATGGGAGGGACACTCTTTGAATTTCAAAAAATATTAAATGAATATACATTGATATTGAATTAAAAATAGATAAAGTGAGTTATATATTATATAAGTTAATTATAGGTGATAATTATCTAATAAAATAGATTTTATACTAGTTTTCACTATATTTATATCCTAGATATTTCATTATCAACACTATTTAAACATTTTAACTCTTATCAGGGAATAAATGAGTATTTAATATTTGAGGGCCAATATAGTTACTAAAAAATAAAAAACATCAATAACCAGAACATGGTTAATATATCAAACCATATCCTAAAAAGTAGATTTAATATTATATTTTTAATAATTTTATATCATTTAATAAAAATTTATTTATTATAAAATTACCATAATGTCATTTTTTAGAACTATCCATTATTTGGCATTATTAATATCAAGAAAACATATAAAACTAGAAGTAAAATATTTCAATATAACCATAAATTATCTTTTTAATAAATAATTTTTTTTCACATTATTGATATCAAAATTATATTTATTATAATATTTTCTATATTTTTTATTTTATTTATTATTTATTGCATAATTAATGCATCTTAGTAGTGTAAAAATTACAGGTAATTATTTCATTGCCAAAATTTTAAAATAAATTAACGTGAAGAATAAAATCCTTTAAATATAAAAGAAATATTTATTTTTTATCATGTCATGTTTATTACCCCATGTTATAAATATTTTTGTTATTAAAAATAAAAGAGTGACATGATTCACATTACCTTAAATAAAATATTATAAAAATATTATTATCATTAATATAGCCCAAAATGGTTATAAATTATTCCATTGTATAATTTTAAACGAAATATTAGAATAAAATAAAAAAATATTAATGTATTAATTTAGATTTATAGTCTTTATAATTTTATTTTTAACCATTAATTATCTGATTTTCCTTTTACCATGGAACCCAAAATAACGAATTTTACTATTCATGTAAACAGAAAATAAAATGGCTTTATCTAATTAAGTAGGAATAACTTATTTCAATTATGAAATACATTTTTTAAAAGTAAACACAAAAATTTTTAAATTTTAATTTTATAATTATACAGGCAAACAACTATGATAAATTGTTTTTTAGAAAATTTCCTATTTAAAATATAAAATGTTTTTATGCCAAATTCAAGTTTAAAATACACATAAAAATCCAAATTTATTTATTTTCAATCTAAATTAACTATTTTAATTTTAATAATTATCTAAAAAAATTATTTTTTAAATATTTTAAACTAAAATACATTTTTCAATTATAATAAGCATTTTTTACTTTTCATTGAAAAATCAATCCTTTAAGATAATTCTCAAAAAAACAATGATAGGATTATTTTAACATGATTAAATTAAAAACTAAGTTAATTTTTTCTAATCTATTTTATATAATCTATATAATGTATTTATAATATTCACTCATAAAAAGAACGAAATACTCAATTTTTAAAAAGATATATTTTCTAAGAATAATAAAATGAATTAAATACAGATTATGTGATTATTTCTATATATTATTCAATTAATTTATATTGAGTATAAAATTTATATTTACATTATAAATTGATTATTCAAATTCATACCCACTAATTTAATATCTAGGTTATAATGGTCACATTTAAATAATTATATTTTGTTGATTGATTAAACCTGATGTTGTGTATCATATACACTATTTGATTTCTTTTTAAAATATCAAGATATTACAGTTTGGGAATTTATCTCATCACATTGTTATTTAAGAAAGTTAGTATAACAATCATATTAACATATAAATCTTAGATAGGTGTGTACATATAACTTTACATAATAAACCATACAGATATACTTGATTATATTCTTCTAGTAACGTAATCTTATTTGGGTCTCCCAACTATATGTAACAAAATAAAAAAATTATTAATAGACACATAATTTTATTTATGTCACACATTAATTGATATTATTTAAAAGATAAATATGGGGAACCTGATTTTGGCATTTCCTATTCAGTTAGATGGTCGATGACTTTGAAATTACCATTATTTATAGAATCACACATATTGTTTAACAAACTGGTTTCGGATGACCCATAATGTCACAAGACGCAAAAATATCTACGGAATGTAATCGATTATTTCTTCCATGAGATTATAAAAAGAATAAATATTTCAAATCATAATTAATTTGAACAAATTAACTTATTAAATATAATATATCATAATGTTTTCTCATTCATAAAATTTGGTATTTCATATCCATACCTCAGATATCAATGGAAATTAATAAATGGTATTAATAAAAATTAATAACTAAATATATTATAATACAAATTAAAAAATATCCATATATACCCATCACATTATTAATGGAAAATGATACGAGTAAAACATCACTTATACATACTTATCCAAATAGAGTTATGACTAATATGGAAAATAAATGAACAAAACAAAAATTTCCAACAATTAAGGTTCCCAAAATTGATCAATGTGACCTATCTAGACATCACCCTCTTTCTAATCCAATTCCACATATTGAATGATGATTGATACAATATATAACACCACTATAAGATATATATTCTTTTTCAATTCCTCAATCATACTTAATAAGGTATAGATATACCTAATATTTGTGTACATGGTTTGACCCAATTCCTAGTTTAATATTATTGTGAATTTATATAATATATTTATCACTGAAATATTTATGGACCTATTTTAAATTCTCCTATTATAAATACCCTTTTATTTTATAAAAAACATAATGAAAAAGAGGACCCTCATAAATCACAAATAAAAATACAATATAAATTAAAATCATCTCTGGTCAAGAGATCGACCAACTAGCTATCTAATGTTGTAATACATGATAAAGAAGAATAAAAAAGGTAATATAATAAAAATAGAGGATAAACCAAGTGAAATTAATCTTTACCTCGAACTATTTTTCTAATACCCAAGAATAATACAAAAATGAGAACGGAAAAGGTGTATCCCATGGTTGGGGTTTCCTTGGTCACGTGTAATGTGAACACAGGGAAGTTATTTCACATACAAATAAATGGTACGATAATATTTTTAAAAAATATTTATAATATTAGTAGTCATACAGTTTAGATAAATAGTTTGGTAAGTCATACCCCAAATATGTGAGTTTCTCAAGAATGAAATCCCTCATGTAAGAGAAATCATCATGGGTTGACAACAAAATTTCTAATAACTATGTGACCAGTGAAGAAATAATCTTTACAAAAGAATCATATCCACACAGTTCACTTGTATACCTTCATGGTTTGTATAACTATGTACAAACCATGTATATAGAACTGGAAAGCCTCTTCCTCTTATTTAAATTTTGGTTGTATGGTTTGAAAAAAATATGCATCCAAGCATGTTTAGAAAAAATTTAAATATAGTTCCATATCTCTTATAAAACACAATTTGTGAATAAAATGAACTAAATACCAAACAAAATATTTACCCTTAACTATGAGTGCCTGATAAAACCCCTTATCACTCTATTTCAATCCCTATGAAATATTTATGAAACCCTCATTTATAAATAACTATGTCTATATATCTCACACTAATTCTTCATGATCCCAAGGCTCATGGTAATATTAATGATAAAATAATGATTTTATATACAAGATGAATATATTTTCCCTATAGTACTCTAATTTTATAATCCATGATATGAACATGAGGCCTAAACATGATGGTGTCATACACAAAATCAATATCCCCCCCCCCATCATCTACATGTGATAAGTACATATGGTATATTTAATTAATGTTATATATCATATAATATGTAAAGGATATATAGTATTCTACTAACCCAATACAATCAAGGATCTATGATGTTACAACATTTCAAGACAACAATATACACTAATTTCACAGTTGATGATGTGACAACTGAGTAGAAACTCAATGAATCACCTGATAACCATGGATAAATACTAAAGGATTATAGAAATGATGAACATATGATTTATATTAACTAAAATGAATAAAATAAAATTCTTAGTAAATCATAACATACTCATCCTCAACTGGATTATTCTGGGCCGCATCAATCAACTCTCACCCACCTTTGGACAAAAAATAGGGGACCAATATGGTCTAATATAATGGGATATGATGGTATCCATATTTATCAAGTCTTGATAAAAAAATGGATCATAACTCAACCAATTTTATATTATTATCCTAAGATTAATTAAAATCATGCAAGAAATCTAGATTCATATCCCAATGAATCTAAATATACTTCTTAATCAAGAAATCCATCTATGAGTGATATAGAGTGACAAATATTAGATGAGGACACATATATTCTTGAAAAAGCTCATATAAATAGTATATAAATAAAGGGTATTGATTATAAACAATCACTGAAGACCTTACATGTCTCTTTAATATCTCTTTAACATATAAACATCTAGTCTCATCCACCAATATCAATAACATAATATGTTAAAACATGGGAGAATTCATCAATAGAATGATAATCACCCATCATGCATTACACCCATTATAAAACCGAGGAATATTGATTTTAAAAACTATAGAAATATCATCCAAAATCCATTCTAAAATAGTAATTATAACACCCAATCATTTTAATTTACAATTAACATAAAATATGTCAATGTTTTTGACACCAATCTCCAAAAGCTACACCAAACATAAATAAAACCATGATATATTTTGATAAAATATAAATATTAGTTATTATATTTAAAACTTACATGTTTAATTATTATAAATTTATTATTTAGTACCCCTTTTTTAAATATGCTATACTTTTTACATGAAATAATTTTAATTACATTCCTGAAAAAAATTGATAATATAATTTATTGTTAATATTATATTTTTATAAAAATTAACTTTTGTTAATATTATTTTTTATTTCATGAATCATTTCATTAATAATAATAAATTATATTTTGTATTAATCAATTGATTACCAAAATATAGTTAAAAAAAGATAATAAATAACAATAATAATAGATAATAGTATAGAATATCATTCCTTTTTAAAAATGAGTTTTCATTATCTTTTTTGATTTTATTCAAAAAATGAATTTATCGATTAAAATTTAATAAATTCAACTAAATTTTTGGATTTATTATGTTATTGTTAAAATAATAATAATCATGTAATTTAAAAAAATAATTTTTATGAATAATAGTAAAAACCCAGAATTTGATTAATCTTACCACATTTTACTAAGAGAATGAATTAAAATTTTTAGAAACATTATATATATATATATATATAATATTTAATATAATAGAACTAAAAAAAATACCATATTGAATTTATAAAATAAATGTTTATCATTTTTTAATATCAAGTAATATTTCACACTAACTATTATTGTTACATGCTTATATTTTAATTTGGACCTTATCGCTTAGATAGTTAAAATATATAAAAAATTAATTGAGTTCATCATTTATGAATTAATAAACATGTTAAAATTATTTTTTAAATATAAGGATGATATTGTTATTATTAAATATAATTATTCTTCTAATAGTGAAAAGTCAATTTTAAAAAACAAATTTCATAAATTTCATGTACTTTGAAGGTATTAAATTAGATATATATAATTAAAATTTTGAATCTAACAAAAAATATTAACCTATATATAATTATAGAAATTTTTATTAAATTGGTAATCAATAAAATATATTATTAAGATGGAAAAATTGTTAATCATAATTTATCTTGAATAAATATTTTTTATATATTATCTATTTCAATTTTAAATGATACTTTATCATTATTAAAAATGAATTATAATATATAAAATTTATATTTATGTGAAAAATATTAAAAATTGGTAATAGGTGTTAACATAATTTTTTAAATAAATTATTAATTAAATTGTAAAATAGTATTTACCATGGTAAAAAATAAAATTTCAAAAATGTGGAATTATATAGGAAAAGTCTTCAATTTTTTTACATTTGTGTAAAATCATTGATGATTCTTTATATACCAAATACCACCTCACATTCCATTTTTTACTAACATTAGGATTTATTTTCTATATAATAGTTTAGGATTTAATAGAAATGTATATAGCGATCCTAAAAGGTCCCTTTTCTTTAGTTATAAAATCAATAACTTCTACCCCACCATGTTTACACTTCCAATTCAATTTACCCATGAAAATATAAAAAAGAAATTCCCCTCCTATTGGTCCATTTTTCATCCATAATACATCCTTCTATAGAATTTATTTTAATTCATTCACTTCCAAGCTGATCTATAACATAGGATGAAGTCCTCAATGAATATATTACCTTCTGTATAATATTTTCTATGTAATATTACCATTATAAATATTTTATATCAATATGAATATAAATATGTAATTATTAATAATATAAAAATACCTTATTTAATTAATTAAATAATCTTTATTTATTCCCCTCCATAAACTATAGAAAACAAAAGAATCATTGGTGTGTGTTGGTGGACTACCACCTTGACAAAGTGGGATTATTATTGGAAATTTTTTTTTGGTAATTGTTTTTTGTTTAAAATCCATATCTTTGAGAAACGTTTTTTATTATGGAAATGAGTTTATTAATGTGGGTTATGTATTGACTAATGGATATGATATATTATTAAATAACTTTTACTCATTGTAATTAATGTTCTATTTAAATTTACCTCTCTTTTATTAAGTTATTATATAAATTCTCATCAAATCATATGGGTTTCTCGGTGATATTTTCATATCAATAAGATATGTTTGATTTAATATGACATAAATTCCTCTATATGGGGTATAAACTTAAAATATTATATTAATTATAATTAACATATCTCATTTCACGATACACGAATTTTTATTACATAGTAACCTTGATATTCATATGTTCCTATTACTATATGTGATTTTTGAATCTCAATTATTATTCACTATTATATGATTTTTATTATTCAATATATTTATTATAATTTAGGTATATTTTTACATTTTACATAATTATGTGCTAATTAATATTTATTTATTTTATATTCTCATTTCTACAACAAAACCCCTTTTGTAATTTCACTTTTGGTCATAAATTATATAATTTATATGGTATTTAGATAAATAAAATTTAATTTCATTGAATTAAAATGATATGAATTGAGTTACATTATTCAAATTTTTATATATACTTATATTTCATCTATTATATCTATGAAAAATTATAATTTTAAATGAAATATACATTATATAGTAATTCCATACTCATCAAAGTTTAATGATTTAAAGAAATAATTATCACATACATTAATGTTGGGTTTTCCACCAATTCAAAGTTCATTATTCCCTGAAAAAATTCACATTATTATTTTTACATTACAAAATTATTTTACACATGAGCTTTCTAAATTTATATTCTCTTATTTTAAAAAGTGAAGTTTAATACCTCTTTTACAAAATTGGTTTTAAACAAGAAAATTCCAAGCGATCAATATGGTTTTCCATTTTATACAAAATAAAATGTTTTATCTATCGTTAATTAGGTTTCTTTATATAAAGTATGTATTATCAATGATTTATTATTTATATCACTTTATAACATGTTTTTTATTTTCATATCATTCCCATAATTTTTTTTCAACCTAATTTTTACTTCAATGATTTGAAATGTTTTGGGAAATTTTATAAATTTAGACTTTGATATTCTATTCAATGTTTATATTTAATGTAGTGATGTTTTGATTTCCCTCTATATGTTATTATGATATAAGTATTTTCAGAAAATGCAATTTATTATATCATGGTGGTTTTTTAATATTCATGTTGTGTGATATGTTTGAGTGGTATTGAAAAACAATACATCCTTTATATGATGTATATATGATGTGATGAATATTATTTTATCTAGTGTTACACTTATTTATAGATTCCTCATGGGTCAAATTCTATACTAGACTCTAATTTTTATTTATATCTATATATCACAAAAAAAGATGCAATGTTTCATTAATAAGATGAGAGAGGTTTTATTAACAAGTTTATTATGTGAATAAGATTTGAGAATATTTGTTGACCTGTTTTTTGAATGGATGACATGTGTGAAACTTCATTTACATGTTTTTTTTTCAGATTCTGATGTTGAAATATTTTATCACAATATTTTCTATGCTTGTGTTTTTTCCATAATTATTTTGTAAAACTAATATCCCATTACATTATAAGTTTATATATGCCTAGTATTATTCTTATTGACTAATGTTTAATTTATTATGATTCTATAACGTTTTTTCAAGTAATAATTTTAATTATTTTAGATTACTTGTCCTTCTAAAATGGCTTGTTGAAAAATCATATGGACCCATATTATATTTAATAATAAATTTCTCCCTTTCCCCACTTTTCTTGCATGCATATAATCTCTCCCGTGATTATATATAGATATGTTTTTCCTTAATAACCATTTATGATCACAGATTTCTTATGTTTTACATTTCCTGAATTATAATAATGGGAAAAACTCGGAGATGTCTAAAAGTGGATCTATTGCATATAAGAATTTGTATAAATTATCATAACTACTGTAAAATTATTTTCTTATAGAGATAATAGTAAATGAAACTAAACATTATGTAATTTTCATTGTGAGTTTTTTATGATTTTTAATTTGTATCTTATATAAAAGTTTTAAAATGAAGATAATTTCATATCATATAGTTTCAAATATAGTGTTTCAGGAAAATGTTCTTCACAGTAGTTCTAAGAGTGTGGGTTGAGTTCATATTAGTTATTATTAGAGAATGGTTTGGTTATTTTTCGAATTAGTTTAGTTTTTTGGGGGTAAGAGAATAAGATACATGTAGTGAAAAAACTATAGATACGTCTAATAGAAAGAATAGTTATATGATAATATTATAATGTTTTTTAAAGTAGATATTATGTGGTTGTCCAAGAAATTAATTCTTGGTTTCCATAAAATAACGGGATGTAGGATCTAACATAGATGTTCCTATGGGTAATATCCCTTAAAAGGGTTTTTTGGTTATTAAATCAATTTTAGCATGGTTCATTGCAAATAGACCTAATTATACAACAATTTTAAAACTATAATGTGATATTATTTTTTCAATGACATTATCTCTATAAATCATAATTAATGATTTTATTATGAGGAAAAATAATTTGGTAAGATATTCAAATAGAAAAATGGCTATGGATTACAATAAATTAAACAAAATGAGTTATATGATGAACATAAATTATCAAATGAGGAAAAAAATGACTGTTTGAGAAGACATATGGTGATTTATTTTTCAAATTCATATTACCATTAACTTTTTTTGACTTTTTTTTTTCTGATTTAGTTCATAGTTGAAAAATTAAAATAAAGATAATTTTGAGAAATGAATGTATCTCGAATCCAATATGTCTTATAATAAATCAAAGGGAATGAATAAATGTGTTAAAATAATTTTATTTGCATGATATGATGGAAAATGTGAGATGTCTAATAGTACATATATTAGAGTTGACTATATAATAATATATATTATTTATCGATACTCTTAGATATTTTTATTTGTGATATTTATTTTATAATTCATTGGTATATTTTTAATATCAAGAGGGATATGTGAAACAATAATGGATTTTTCATCATTGGTTCTTCTTTATTATTTATAAACATATATGTAATGGTATCTATAACAGTAAAATGTTTTCTAATGAAAAAGTTTTATTTTTGGAATAACTATTTGTTAAATCATGATTTAAGTATGAAAAATTATTCGGTTTATTATATGATTGATGTTGAGGTAACAAATGGTTGATTTATTTGGATAAAAATTACATAGATTTCATTGATTTTCTTGGAATTTATTATTCATTAATTGATAATATGATCCACTGTATTTTTGGTGGTCTTTATCTCATTTTTGTACTATGATATATATTAACTAGTTTGTGATTTAATGAACTAGTAGTTGAAGATATGAGTTACTTTATTATTGAAAATATTATTTTGAAATGATTTAAAGTCTTAAAGATTCCAATGGTTTTTGGAAATGTACATTATTAAGATGATAAGATTTTGGATTAAACGTAGTTGTGTATATGATTTTATGAATAAAAAATATTGTTTTAGGATTGATAAAGGATATGATATAGAATAATGTTTTCATTATTGAGCTTTTATACTGAATGATGAATAATTTATGAATATCCTCACCTTTATTAATTGGTCAGTTAATATCAAAATTGTGAGGACCTAATTTATTTAATGTTGAGGGAATGAAACATAGCATGATTTTAATATATGATTATATTTAAGTATTTTAATCTGTTACATATCATTCTCCGCAAACAAAAATGAACATAAAAAAAATCGTAATATATTTATAAAAATTAAAAATATTTAATTAAGGTAATTAAAATCTATTCCTTTAATTATCATTAATTAAATGATATATCATATTTACAAAATATATATTAATTTTAATATAAATAAAATTCAATTAGTTTCCCAATGATGACTAATATGATCATTTTTTTAAGAAAATATGTTTTCTAAAAAATTACAAATTTAGTGATATGATTATATATATTATTAAACATAAGATTAATTATTCTAAATAATTATTGGTAATAATTAATTTCCTACAATAGTTTTTTTTAAAATATCCAATAAGAATAAAAAAATTAATATTTAATATTTCATTTTTGAATAAAAATTTAATTTCATAATGTTTTTTGTGTTTATTCAAATTAATGAATTTTTTAATTTTAATTTTACCAAAATGAAATCATTTATGAAATTATAATTTCATTATTAACTTAATATTAAATTATGATTTTATTTCAATAATAATTATTTTTTTGTTGAATAGAAAAAATATCAGTTTTTTAAAAATCTATAAATTTTATAATAAAAGAAGTAAATAAAATATTAAGAAACACATTTGGTATTAAAAATATATATTAATTAATAAATAGAAATATATTAAAAATATTATTTTAAATTTATAAATCACATTTTTAACATTTTTTAATCTCGAGTAATATTTCCCATAGAAAATAAGTTTTTACATGATTATATTAAAAATAATTCATTTTTAGTTTTTGAGATTATATATCACAAAATTTATATTTTCTTTAAGTTCAAAATATCTTTATTATTTAACATGTTTAATTTCATTTTAATATATAATGATAACGTGAGTAACATTAGAGTTGCTAACTATTATAATAGTGAAATGATTTTTAAGACAATTGTTTTATTGCTATTATATTATTTAATCAATTAAATAGGTCAAATTAAAATTATTAAACTAAAATTAGTTTTATTAATATATATAATTTTATAAATACTAATAATATTGTTAATCAATAAAAAAACATTAACAACAAATAATTAGTAGAATGCATTTTATAAATATACATGTTTTATATGTTATAAATTTTAATTCAAAAGAAGGATTTATTATTTTAATAATTTTTATTAGAATAACTGTAGATAAAATATTTTTCATTATATAGATATTTTGTAGTATTTTTGATATTTTATTTTGTTTAAAATAAATTCAAATTACATAGTTCAAAACTAGTTACAAAGGTAAAAATCAAAATGATAAAATGTGAAGTCATATGGTAAAACACATGAAAAATGTTTAAAAAATGTGTTTAAATTATTGGATGAGTATTTTCAATGAAATTACTCCCACCAAGTATTATTAAAAAAATTGAGTCATTTACCAAGGAATAGTGTGAGGATATCATGGTATTATAAATGGTATTCCCAAAAGATCCATTTTCTTCAAATATAAAACATGATCACTTCTATATCTCAATAGAAACACATAACAGACTATTTAAGCAAGTAACATTACTAAAAATGAGTCTATTATGATTAATTTCTTCATTAATAAGACCCTATAATCTATTATATGACTTTAAACCTTCAATTACAAAGAGATATTTAAGAGATGATCAAGTCTTCAATGAAAATATTACCATTATAGTAATTTTTTTCTTCAATATTCCACATCAAAATATCATATATCCAAAAAATATAAATAAATAAGTTTTATTAATATATGGAATTGTAATTATATTGGTGGAATAACCATTATATTTTTTCTTCCCTCAAATAAAGAAAACATAAGAGTTGTTAGTGTATCCATGTGTGTGGATTATCGCCTCCACAAAGTGACTCCTTTTATTTTTCATAACCGCATATCATATATGGTTTTAATGGTAGGATTTATGAATAAATATATTATATATATAATATAACTATTATTATGAAATGTCAAATTATTTTATAAATTATGTACATCTCATTTATTGTGAAATGAAAATAGTAATCATGGGTACATGCAGATTACCACATCCATGAGTAATTAGTTTTGGTTGGAATCACCATAAATAATATATGGATTCATCTATATATTTAATTTATAAATAATACTTCCATAACCCTATTAATATTCTAGATACTATGAAATGATTTTATGACACATTAAATCAATTTCAACACATACTTGGAGTTATAGAAAATTTTTCCAAATAACATCATGTAACTGATATATATATCAAATATATTTTATAAATTCATAACATATGATAAAAAAATTGATATACCATATGATTTTAAAATAAATATATGTTTGATAGAAAAAATGACACAAAAACCAAGCGTAATTGAACTTAAAAATTATTATTTAAATAATAATGTTATAACACAGACCTTAAATTATGAGTGACAATGGGATTTCATACTGCTCTACTTCTAGCATCAGTGATGGACTAGGTGGTGATGTCCAAGGCTTCAGTCTCTCCCACTTCAAAGGGGGGGACCAACTTCATCTTCTTTAAATGCTCATCCTCTATCCTTTTTTCCAAATATCAAACATGTATTTCCTTTTAGATTTCCCTAACATCATTCTTAACCCTAAAGATCTAAACATATTTGAATTATTTTCTCATATTCCACTATCATTATTTGAGATATTTGAATCATCAAACATCACAAATCTGGCCTTAGATGGTGGATTTTGAGATCATCACTGTTATATATATTACTTGGATCGATTGATGTTCAGTTTTTCGGGATTATATGACTGTGTTATGGTCAGTCTTCTTGAAAAGAGACACATAATGGTTCAATTTTCATCGATGAATGATTTTTTTATTTATCAATAGATCCTTGAATATAAAATATATTCCATTTTTGTGTCATTATAGGGTCCTACAAATTACATTTCAATTTTGATTCTCCAACAATGGTGTTGTGGGTAATCCTTCATCAACGTCCTACTCCTATCCCAAACCCTTCAATCAATCACATGATTGTATATATGGTGGGAGATTTTATATTTTGCGGAAGATGAATGAAATTTTTTATATCCCAATTTACCCCCATATTTTCTTCAATTTTCATGTTTCAAAAAGTTATTGGATTTGTAATTGATTAAATTTTCAGAAGAGTTCCTTTACAAATACAAAGTTGTGGTCTTCGAGACTTTAATACAAGTTAGTTTAGATTGTAAATGACAATGTCATTTGGTTTCATCCTTATGGTAATGTTCTAGGGACCAACATGGTTATATTTCCCCTACCTCTCATAAGTTGATATAATATAATCCGCTAATTGTTCTCTCTTATGGTTATTTGGATTCAAATGAAATGGTTGTTTCTGCTCCTCTCTATAAATTATTAAAATCTATGAATTTTGATCTCTTTTTTGAATATGTTTTTTCTACCTGATATGTGATGTGGGTGATTTTAATTTGAATGTGAAGGCCCAAAGGGTCACTGTACTGGACCTTATATCAGTATCTTCATTTTTGTAGAAACTATAATGATTGGAATAGTGGGTAGTGGGCAAGATATCAATAAAAAAAATAACTATGATTTATTGTAATTTAATACAATTTGTTTCAAGGACTATCTCATCGAGATGTTTTTTCCATGTTCTGATTGAAACTGCTACTTAGGGATGAGGATTCTTAGGACAATGAGACTCATCATGTTCAATTCATCATCATAATTTTTTTTTCATATTTTAACGGGAATGAGTAAGTGAATGTTGATCCTCATGTATAGAAAACATATATTTCAAAATATAAAATAAAAAAGACTTTGTCAAGGTATGTAAATAAAATTGAATCATGGTAAAAATAATAATACTCCAATCCTAGAATAGACTATGAACCGGACCCCCTTGTGATTATGAGCATTGGATCTAGATTGAAGAATGAAAAGCAAGGAAAAATTATTTTTTGAAATTTTTCAGTAAATAAATGAAGAAAATAATGCTAAAAAGGGATTGAATAAATGTACTTAAAAATGGAATCCAGTTCCCCAGGTAAAATACATAAATTTGGGGAAGGGTATAGGTGATTTGAAACCTAATTATTAATAGAAGTTAAGAATAAGCATGGTATGTTGGGGAAGTAGTATACAACTCCTAGTGATAGGGATAATGACTATCAAGGTCAGAAATATCCCAAATCCTTTCATTGGAAAGTGTTATTTGATGTTGATAGAGATAAATATAGAATAGATTAAGATATAATATAAAAATAATTGGTGTTACTCATACACTATAATGAAAATATATTGGAGAAGACATTCATTGTCAATGTACCAAAAATATAGTCATTTAAAATGTTGGTGAAGGCTATCCATGTTGATATGAATAATGAAAATTTGTTATTGATCAGCAAGAAGGACCATATTTTTTCATGTAGAATCAAGTGTGGGGAAATAAATCAGGAGGAGTATATAAAAATGTGAGACAAGATAGAAGTCCTTTTTTAAGAATATTTCACGGTTAATCTAGACATCGAGGAATAATATTTTGATTGGAGACTTTGCAATATAAAGGATTAAATATCTTTCATATTTACTTGGAATTGTAATTTTGTATATTTATTTTTTTTATTTGAACTTTTTATTTTTGGTAGTTTTCATGCTTATCCATTAAATTTTTTTCGTGTCTGTGACTGTTACTTATAAAGGAACATTGGTGGGTGAATCAATAAAATATTTTTATGAATAGAAATAAATTTATTTTTAAAATATATACAGTTTATATATCTTAATAATGAATATTTTATTAATTAATTTTTATAATGATAATAAACTTCATTTTCCTTAAATCTAGTATATACCTCAAAAATTAATTTTTTTCAGAAATGATTTTCTTTTAATTTATTTAAAAATTCTGTAATAACATTTTTTCCACTTTTAGAAGTTCTATTTGATAAAAATATATCATTTTTTAAAATATATTATAAAAATTATCATATAGTGAATTCTTTTGATATTTTGGAATTGAATGATTTTTCAGTTAATAGTAATAAATATATGTTTTATAATAAACATTATTTTCTTTTCATGTTTCCAAAAATATGAGTTTTTATTAAATAATTTTAAAAGATAAATATTTCATTTTCATTAATAATATTCTTATTAATTTTATCTGAATCATCATTATGCATAATTTAATTATGAATATATTTTTGTTTTTAAAATGCATATTTCTAAAAAAACATTTATCATCGCATTTTAAGGGATTATTTTTTGATATAATTTCTTACACTTTTAAAAATTGGATTTCATAAAATATATTTCATATTTATTATCAAAATAGGAAAATATGGTATAAATTTCAACTTTATTTTATTCATAATGAATCATAAATTAGGTAAAAATGTTGTCCCTATAGTAATGGTAGAAAAATTAGAAAGCTATTAAACAAGACCTCAAAATCATACATAATATTTCTTGTCTTTCATTTTTGGTGTTTTACTCTACCAACCACATATAATATTTTAAAATATATAGTTTCAGTGTAATTTTTCTTTGATTTTGGCTTTTATGTTATTTTAAATAATAGAATAATCAAATATATATATATATCTTGATTTTGATATATAAAATATATTTTATATGGTTAAAAAAATTCATGGTAATAAATGTTTGTCTTCAATAATTATAAAAAAATTATTATTTTTTATTAAATTTTATGTAATTTTATAATTAGATTAAATTATTATGCTTTAAATTCATATTTATTTTGAAAGATGTATATAAATCATGTAAATATATCTTAAAACATTTAAAGTAATGCTTTTGGTGGGTTATGTTGTTCATAGAATTTATTATATAAATATAATGTATTATATATGTGATAAATTTTTATATTTGAAATAAATTATTATCTAGATATTTATTAATTTCATATTATATGAATAGTTATGAAAATTGATTTAATTGTATTTAGTGTAAAACAATACGTTATTAGATGATATAAAATACCCTAAAATAATTTCATTGTACCTGTAAATGTAATAAGGTATACCATATCAACAATTTTAAACATCTTTGTCACTTATCCTTTTATTGTAATTTTCATCACTACTTGTGATTAATAAACTTTGATATGAGGGTAATTGTGAAAAGTGATAATAGGGGTTATGATGAGATAAGGGTTAATAAATAACTTATGAATTCCAAAATATTATAATATTAGATTATTTAAAATCATAATAATTTTTTATTATAAATTCCAATTTTTTCACGTTTAGTTGATAAATTATTTTATTATTTAAGTAATTTCAGTGATTCTATGGATTCCCCTGCAATCATATATAAAATACCATTTCTCCTTATCTAATAAACACACATTATGAGTATCTTATCTCAATTAAAACCATGCAAACTCACTTTTTAAATTCCAATGTTACATTCTAGAGTTTATGGTATTCATAAAATTAAATCCATGTTATCTATATTTATTAATCCAATTGAGGTTATCTGAACTGTAAGTAATCATTTATACTAAATATTTTAATTATAATTATTTTTACATGCCATTCAATTCTATCCTATCAATTATAATATAATAAAATAAAAATTTATCATAGGGGTAGATATTATTATGTCAATGTAATATATTTTTTCCTCTTTTATCTATCAAATAAGAAACAAAACCATCATTCATGTAAACATATGGACTACTAGCTCCTGAATTGATGAATATCATTTCACTTCATAGACTTTCATGTATTATAGTTATGATAAATTTAATATATCTATATATATATATATGAAATTCAAGAAGTATTTTCATTAATTAAAAATAATATTTAAAATTTTTTATTACCCTTCTATCATTATGAAAATGATTGTGTTATTTTTTGTATTTGTGGATTACAACCTCCACATAGGAATGAGATTTATTTTTCAGGTATTCCATTCATTTATTGTCCTAAAATAGTATTTATTTTTATAAATTAGAATATTATTTCAATATTAATTTTATGGAGATTATTTAACAATTACCCCTTTGATTATGGTAAAACTACCATAATTGTAATGTGATTATGAACTGAATGTCTTGGAAACACCTAACATGAAGTTAATAGATAATATAATTAATTCTAGTATTATAATTGATTAAATAAATGGATTTGTTATAAATCAAAAAATATATATATTTTTAAATAAGAAATTATATAATTAAATAGTATTATAAATTATTTAATAGATATAAATAGCTTGTCAAGATGAGAGGTATGTTATTTCTTAACTCAATTCCCATTTGTTCGGATATACCATTACATCATGTACTATGTCATGACTGTATTATGTTTTAAATGAACTCTGATTCTATTCTTGTAAAATTTGTTATTTGGTGGTTTTAAAATTGTTAGACATAATAAATTATTTGATTAATTTTTTTTTCAATTAGGTGAACTTTTTTGGGATTACTCATCAAAAATATTATTTCATTCATACATGTCTCACATTATGCATCTACTCCCTTTTATATGTTTTATATACTACCCATTGATATATTATATATTGAATTAATCTTTGTTAATTATATTTAATATACCTCTATAGGTCTCCTTTTCATTATATACTGATTAAAAATTAAAATATTTACATAGGATTTCATGTTACGAATTTTATTTCATTTATAAATAATTCTTGTTAATTGCCATTATAACATCATTGACTTTTATAAATGAAATTTATCTTAATGCTTGAATTAAATTTTCTATTATGTAATGTGGTTATATAAAACACAGATATTTAATTGATTACTTACAATCAGATTTAAAAGTCAATTTTTCATCACAGACATTAATAATATGGACATTGAAAATTGATAGTATGATTAATATATATTTGGGGTCACAATAAATCCAATTGACATAAACAAAAGAAGCGATGGTCTCGAACATTAAGATAGAGTCATCTAAAGACCATTTATCGAATATTACAAGAGATTTACTATACCTAGGATTTTCCCCTAACCAATTCCAAGAAAATATTCAGAAACTAATGCATATATAAAATCGTTTATGGGAGAAGTTCAAGATCATTTATATAATATACAAAACCATGTTAACTGATCAACCCCAATAAAATATCATTATCGCACATCTTATCATTAGAATGTTCACTCGTGTAATAAAAGGATATGTATATCATCCATAGTAGTATGAATATAAATATTTTATTCCCAATATAATAATTATTATATTTATCTCTATTTAATTTTCTTTAAAAAATATTATGTATTCAGTATTATAAAAAAGAATTTTTTTAATACTAATAAAATTTAGTTTTGGTTAATAGGAAATTTCAATTAATGGGAATTTTAAGATAAAATTGTAATTTTGAGTTTTTAAAAAATTATTTATACTAAATATATGTTATTTTCCAAATAAACAAGGTGAAATTATCAAACTGTAGATTTTTTATAATTTTCAGGGATAGTCAAATTTTCAGAATAAAATTTAATACAGTATAAATTTATGTAGAATTATATATCATCATAATGACCTAAATTTCATATAGTGTGTGTTATGGAATTTGTCCACTACCAAATCTATGTTTATAATAAAAAAAACAGTTTTTGTTTATTTAATTAATTTTATATTCCCCTTATGGATTCACCAAGTCCTATATTATATTTTAATGTTTTAAAATCATTTCATGTTAAACATGAAGCACTTATACATCACCAGGGGTATTATTTTAATGTGATAATTTTATGGACTAATAAAATAAGTCAAACCACAACTAGTTTTCAAAAAAATTGTAAATACTATGATTTGGTTTGTGTTCTGTTTTAATTTATTCTATAATGTCAAAAAACAATGTTAGGAAATTAAAAAAACACCCCTCTCATTTTCAATATAAATCAAGAAAAAATTCAATTTATATTTTCAAAAAAACCTCAGATCATGATTTTAGTTTTCCATTTAATCTAATGATATATCCCGAGGCCCCCATTCTCCCATGAATATCCTCTCATTATTTTGGAAACTCCCTCACAAGATAGGGGATCTTCCTCTCTTCTTTTCCATTCAAACACCTTCTCTATAATTATCATCTTTAATATGACTTTTTTGTGTTTCCATGAAATTATAAACAAAAAATTAACTATAAAATTTATATTTTGGGAATTATATATCATTTAACCCCTCTTTTTATGAACATTACCATAGTCATTACCAAGATGAATGTAATGGATCCCCTCTACCTCGACTTTATTCAAGAACATTCTTTATGTAGTTTCTTTTTTTATTCAAATTAATATTGATGAGATATGATTTCCACCCTAAAACATACATAAAATATGATTTAAAAGTGGTTATATACCCCTTTTAAGCTCATGAATTCCTCCAATTATTCATTTTTCCCTCGTTATAAAACTAAAATTATCTTGTTGGTTTTCAATGCTATACATTTATTCAAGATACCTATTTATCTTATGCCTTATAATTCCTAATTTTTTTTAATATTTTATTACATATACCTAGTACATACCTTATTATTTAATCGTGATTATATATCCATTTAACTATAGTTTTTTCCTCCCATTATTGGTTATATACAATTTTTATGCATAAAAATTATCTTGTGATATTTCTATGCGATACATTTGTATTGTGAATACCATCATAATTTCATATCATGGGTATTCACCTATATAAATTTATAATTATGTAAGTGAATAACTAAATTTATGTGTTCTATAATTCTTAATCATCAGATTAATTTTTATGAAATATGATCTTATGTTAAAAGATCTATATGGCACACTTGTGCTTGTTCATAGTTTGAAAGCAACACGTATTCCTGGATTTAAATGGGGCTCCAATGAATTGGGTAATATTTTGTTCTCATGTGATGTAATTTATGGTTTTTGGGAGTAAACCAAATCAGTTATCAGAAATTTTTTACCATGTTATTATATCTTGGATGTCACATCTGTTGGTTTCTTTTGAGGTATTTTCCTTTTTTTGTTTTAACATTATTACATGAAATTCATGGGTTCTTTTGAAAAAAACTAGTGGTTTTGAGAAAGAAAAAAATGCAATTAATATTTGGAAAATGATTAGGGGAGACCATTATCTATGTGAAGTGGAAATTCCTAGGCCACACAGTCTAGATCATGGGTGTGTGGCCCTCCAAGACTAACTATACAACAAGGATAGTCACCTTTTCCAGCCCACATGGATAGAGGCATGGGTGTATTCCCCCTAATGGAAAATGATAAAACCTATTTTCCATTTGGATTTAGTTTATTATTATTGGTGCAAGGTTCGATATCCCATGTGTCCAAATCATGTTCCCTACCAAATCATTAAAATTTTCAAATTCATAAATGACAACCCCTTATTTAATAATCAAACCATACATTATCACATATTTCAAATCCTATTAACCTGTGTAAAAATCCCTCTCATACTCCCCTATTTATTGCTTTATTTTTTGGTGTATTTTTACGGGGATTCTTTATGAAATCCTCAATTTCACTTCTCTTCTCTTAACTTATTCTCTCTTTTTTTCCCCGCCCCCTTCCAGTTTATTTTCATTTTTCTCCAGAATTTTTTTTAATCCTTATTGGGTTCAATCTATTTCCTTGGGTTGAATATCTATAGTTTTTTTAAGTTTGTAACATCTTGACTTAAATGACCACTTACATGTTTCCAAACAAGCCACCACATGGCCTCAGGCATGCCTCTTCATATGCTAGAGGAAACCAACTAGCACTGAGGGTCTTAGAAGGAGACAATGGGGAGACTATAACATCATATTAGAGTAGAAAAATAGTAATGTAAATAAGGGTCAAAAGACGATGCAATATAATAATGGAGAGATGTAACAATGTAAGAGTAATGTAAACTGAATAATAACAATGGATTATGCTAATATAGAATGGATTCTTGCATGGCATATTGATGATATAAAAATACCATTGTAAACATGATGCATGATATAAGATACAGTACAATAAAGGAATGAAAGAAAAATAATTCCTTAGGAGAGATCTCCATGAGAATCTCATGATCCATCTCATTCATGTGTTCCTATCTCCTAAGTAAAGTATTACAGAACAAGAAATCAACCAAGGTCTTGAAACTATAAGTTATTCTCAGGGACACCGCAATAATTGAGACCCAAGAAAAGTATGATTTAATAATCCTACTAGGATCCCACCCATGGTGACTACAACTGGATCTAGTATATGTAATATAATGTAATGTTGTGTGTAATTATATGGGTAAAGATAAAAAATTATAGATAATAAATAAACAATAACCCACATAGGTTCTTAAAGGACACCTGGAAGATTTACCTACTTTGGATCATAGTTGTAAGATAACTTTAAAATGTAACTATATATGTAGTAATCAATATATATATATTTATATATTAGGGATATATTGTATCCACATAAGAAAACCATGTGTGTACAGATGCGTAATGTCCACATACCTGGAATTTTAGTTGTTGGATGGACCAGGGTGTATCTCAGATCACATAACTAGTATAACGAGCCTATAAGATCATGTAATATGTCGTATTCCCTACATAACAATAGAACGAGGGACATCATGAAACAAAACTCTGGATAGTGAGTGATTCTCCCTAGAAACACTCTAATCATTGTATGTTGCACCTCTACCCAACGCCCATATGGTATCACTGGTGTGATACGTCAAGCTCAACACCCGATGTAAAAGAGTGTGATGTACCATGATCAATAGAACCACTAATATCATTCCACATCCAATGAATAAGGCATAATCATATTAATAATAAATATCCATGAGGAAAAACCCCTCATTAGTTTCATTTACCAAGGCCATATAAAAGAATCATTTCATTTATAATATAATATATAAGTCAATATCATTTTTCATTACAAAAGACATGATCATTTCCATTATGGACTAATATGAGTTCTTATAAGTAATTATATACTTCTAAAACTATTAATTAAATGATAAATTCACATGTGTACACCCAAAAGGTGCCCATGATTGAGGATTATAACCCCAAACTACTAAACTATATACATATTGAGTGTAACTAGGTGATATGATCAAATTTATTTGATAAATCCATTTATAAATTAATGTTTGGAAAAGTATGGTGTGTGGGATAATGAAACTATTCATAAAATGGAATAAAATTAAAGAAAAAATCATAGACCAAATACGTCAAACTATGGAAGACCTACTCATCCAATCCCAAGCACTGATTCGACTAGGTTTGGAAGAGATCAACGAATCTAACATTTTCCCTAAATATTGGTAGAATGAGTTTAAAAAAATATAACATTCTCAAAATATTATTGAATAAATAATGATCCAAATGGAATTGATTTATTACTAGAGGAATCCATAAGAACTAACCACACTCAAAACAAACAACAAGGGGATGATATCTATGAAGGCTTGTGTTAGGATTGGGAGTCACCCACAACACCAATGAGATGAGGAACCAACTAGAGAAAGATGAAAATGAGATAAATAAAAATCCTAAACATTCATCAAGGTGAAAATTTAATTTCACCATAAAACATTGGTTATACAGTTTGATCCCATAGATTTCCCAAACGGTGCTACAGTCAGGTGGCACCCCCTTCTTAGATAACAACCTCATGCTATTATAATGGAAAGGTTACCCTAATTGTGTTCTAGCTGTTCTTTGAATAATGTGAGGGTACTGCATTAGTGGAACTATTTATTTGAAATGGGTTCATGGTTTGGGATAACTACATGCATTCCATGTGGTTTTATTACTCTTCTTTTTTATAGCTAAATGGTTTTTTTAGGAGGACTAAACATTTTTAGACAAACTATGTGCCCATTATAACTTTTTAAAACAAGGAATTTCTAGCCCATGAACACCTAAAACAAGTTAAGACCTTCAAGGAACCTCCCAGACAATCACCAATGTCCAAAAACAACACATTTAGGTGATCCAACTCTCAATATTTCATTCCGATTCCGGATTTAAAAAACCCCAATAACTGAAAAGTATAAGATTCCATTGAAATTTACCTTGGATCAAAAAACCATTTCATACAACCTCCCCACCATAGAACTTTTCATACCAAAGAATCCTTAGGAAAAGATGAAAACATCCCATGACCTGGGAGTGGTGTGAAGTCTCATGAAAATGGTTTCATTTAATTTCCAAATTCCCAACCCAAAATCGACCATTATGATATGTACATGGAGCTTAATTCATAAAAAATAGATCCAAATTTAATTTTCCAAACAAAACACCAATACCGAGCACACCATATCAAGTTTATCTAGAGACACATTCATGATGTCATCTACCTAAGAATCATCCTAATAGTGCTCCACTCTATGGGTAATATGATTTAATGGCTAATTCTGACCCATGGTACAAACTACCATCAAATTTCCTTGTAAACAATGCCTCTAATTGTAATAATTATGCTTCTCAGATGATTTATTTAACAGAGAGAACCCAATTACTTATAAGGTTATATTAGAGACCTCTCTATAATTAATTGGTAGAATATGACTAACCTAGTATAAATCATTCATGTTATATTTTCCCAAAATATATACACTGCCATTACATCACATTCTTCTTAACCTGATTGCATGATTAAAACGGCCCTCACCAAATATAATAATTAAACAAGAAAAAAAAGTGGTGCCACTTTATCTGACTTATACCAAAAATCCATCATAAGTGTATGGTGTATTTAAACATAACCACATTGTTTACTTTACAAGAATTATTTATTTTCAAAAATATAGTTTGGTGAAGTCTTTACATAACTTTTGGTGATGTTCCTTGGTCAAACCAACATTTGGTTATTGAAATTGTCATGTCTATCTATGAACAAAGGTTTAACTCATATCCATACCACTAGAATCTCTATCCATTAAATGATCACACCTAGAAAACAAAAAGACTGGGATATCCTAGGGATGAATGTACTTGAGAACATGGAGCTGAACCTAGGTAGTCCATAATCTATGATTATAATTGAGACATTGGTACAAGCCCAAAGCATCCATTTATGTTCGTTGACTGAGAAAAGAATAGAATATACCTGGTAGTGAATTAAAAGTAAATAATTGTTGTGGAAGTTTCCATTTAGGTCATACCTACATGGGAACTTATTACCCTCAGTACTACCCAATCCTACCTGAAAACCATGAATCCATCATGCATCCAGATAGACATTTCATTTCAAGACCAAGGACTTTCAAACATTAGTGCCGCATATGACTGACAATCTCTTAGGTAATCATGGAATATGTAAAGATAGGGGGAATGGTCATCTATTTTATAATAGAACCCTATGATGTATTCAATTATTAGCTAAAAAATAAGGTGAACCACTATTGGTCATGTTCCCTTGAATGAAGCTCTACTTCACCTACTGACGCATCATCACAAACCAATCACTACCATTTACCACATGAGTCTTTATATAATCATTCGTGAATAACCCCAAACTCCCTCCAAAAGCATCAGTGATTCTCAAGGTGTTCATACATATCCCACTACATCAACATCATGCTACCAAATAATCACTGATATGTTTCAAAACGTACAATCTTAAAAGGCATTTGAGAAAAACTGAGCATTTCCCAATGGTCCACAATGGTTTTTATCATTATACTTTGAAGGAAACATTAACCAAAACAAACATGATTCTCCCATCCTTTGGAGTTTCCTAGTCATCAAAAAGAGGGAAGGATCAACTGCTCACATGAACACTAGGACATATTCAACTAAAATGCAAACATATGGATTTGGTATGAAAACCCAAAAAAATGGATCTTTTTTCAAAATGCCTATTTCTCAAAGTCATTATCCTGGTCATTGGGAATAACATGATTCTATTAATTCCTAGGTCGCTCTTAAACAAATATAACATGAGACCAAAGTTAACTATAAATGGATTAATGATCCCAATGAATGCAGTCCGTTCATTATATCATTTAACAAATCATTGGGTACTGCGTACGTGAATGTAAACTACCCATATGTTTCATGAGAAAATAGAACATCCTCCATACAATCCATCTGAAATATACCCTATGTTGTCAAGTATTTTATAACAATTACAACAGAATTAATCATGATTCGAATTGGCTCATTTGACCTTTAACCTAGATTGTGACATACCATGTCATCTATCAATAAGGAAGTTGTATGGGTCAAGCAACATATGAAGTATTAGACCATATCTGATCTATGTCAACCCTAATGAAACTGAGCATTACATGATTCTCACAGCAATAAAATGATCAAGAAAATATGACCACTTATCAGAACAAGGGTTTCATTTAGAAACAAATAGTCTTACTAGGGACAATGCATCCCAAATGGAAAAACACGTTAGTAAAAATCATGGATCTTTCAAGGCATTTATTTTCTAAGGGTTCTACATACCATGTGTTATCCCCTTAAGAGATTAAAGAATAATATTTAGAACCAGCTCACACAAAACATAAATTCACTAGGTTAAGGAGACTACCATCTAATCCTTTTATAATAAATAGCCCTACATTAAACATTCATGTGCCCATTCCAAGGCTACTCAAGAGAAATATAAACTACCCATACATGAGGGTTTAAACATTGATCCCCACATAGGGTTCCATTTGTAAATACATTACATTGATTCAAAATTAATATTTAATCATTTTAAAATTTAAAATAAAAGTTAAAAAATACTATAAACATAACACTTGGTAAAAGATATATTTAGTGCACCAAGGAAGAACAAAAAAGTCTCATAAAACATCTTTTTACCATATAAGGTGACCCATGAAGGTTCCATTCATCCAACCTGAGTTCTTTTTCCAAAATAAAAATTGGTGATGCTTAATTACATAAGTTTTAATAACACAAACGGGTCATAAAAATTTATACATTCCCTAATGACCAAATTGGTTATATTTTTTAATTTTAGATTTTAAACAATTTGTTGTAGATTTAAATTAAACATCTTTTACATTTCTAACAATTTCATAATATATGATGATATTATAATAAAAGTTTTATTCCATGGGTTTACACAACCCAAATAAATAATGCACCCTTAAAATATATTGATATAAGTCTATATCCCATTTAACCAAAAACAATTTCATTTCATAATTTAACTTACTCATCTATAATGGTTCAGTAACATGGGTGTCCATCTACCAATATATAAACTTCCCATAAAAATTATAGTTTTGCATTTGGATCCTATTAATTATAACTAATTCACTTTAGAATTTTAAATTTAGCTGGATTTATACTTTAATAATTGTTTCTAACTAGGTATGAAGCTCACAAGATGGTTTGAATACATGGGCCACCTTTTCCTACTTGTAAGGATCTCATACACCTTAAAATTGAAAACAAGTTTCTATTTAAATTCAACTACTATATTCATCCCATGAACTATTTTTTATAAAATTATAACTATCCATGTTATAATAGATAATATGCATGAAAATGCATTCAACTAATCATGTAATAATGGTATATAATCATTGAGTCATGGAAAATCCCTATTAAAATAACACCCCCAAACATGTTACCAATATAGGTATGATAATGAATTACCAAATAGATTAAAAAACATTTTATTAGAATACATTACATGGAATATTACTTGTGTGCCAGTAACTACAAAATCTTGGTATAACATTCAAGTTACACAATAAAAACTAATAGGTGTCCTATTAACGCAACTATATTTCATGTAATATGCATGGGATTTGAATTCCCTATGTTACTATAGATATATGATGCATTAAATTCCTTACCCTTTACATACCATGCTAGCAAGAAAATCCCATAAATTTCATAAATCATAAATACTAGAAAGTACACCATTCAGTCAAAGTAAATTAATATCAACAATATTATCAAACATTATGAATATAATTATCATAATTTGATACTTGGGGATTTCTCCATTGGTGGGGTGATCATTCCCCAACATAACTATTTACCATGTGTCGACACATTCTTAATCTGTGGTATACCATTAAAAAATAGTAATAGAATCTAATTGAAACACTCGGATACCAATTTGTAATAATATTTCTTGACTCTACAATAAATCAGTAGCTGGACGAGCCAGCACATAGCCTTAGGCATGCCTCACTCTAATCCAAAGGTTTCCAACAAGCAACGAAGGTCTTATGAAGTGATTGTGGAGAGACTATAAATTCATATAATAGTAGAATATTAGTAGATTAAATATTAATCAATATTAGTTGTATTATAATAAATGAGATACAGAGTAGTGGAAGAGTATTATATACTAACTAATAATAGTAGATAACCCTAATATATAATGTATGCATTCATGGCATGATGATGATACAAAACCAAATCAAAAAACACATTGAATGATACAAGATATAGTAATGTAAAATAATGAAATTAAAGTAAATCCCCATGGGTGATCTACAGATGCATCTCAAGCTCTGGTTTGGTTTTTGTGAGATGAACTCTCAGGTAAAGGCTAACATCACAAGAAATCAAACATGGTCATACAAATATAAGGTCTAGCCAAGTACATCAGTGCAATAAATCCCTACATTGGGTGTGATATAATAATTCTAGTAGGTTCATTCCCACGATGACTATGACAGAATGCATTCCATTTAATATAATAAAAATTAGTAGGTAGTTATAATCAGAAAATATAATCAATTAGTATCGAATAAATAAACATAAAACCACATGGGTTTCTAAAGGACACATGGTGGCTATACCTCCTTTGGATCATATCCAGAATACATGTCTGGTCAGGAACTATATATATAAATTAAGGATTATATAAATATATTTTATTGATATATTACATCCACCTATATGAACCAAGATAGTATATAGGCTTAATGTCACTCTACAATGAATAGTAGTTATTTGTTGTATTGAGTCGTAACTCAGCCATCCATAACTAGTATAACAAGCCTATAAGCTCATGATGTAGGGTGCATTACCTACATGTCAATTGAGTGAGATTCGTCATTCAATAACACTCGTTATTTTAAGTGAGCCTCCATTAAAACCCTCTCAACATGGTACATCGCACCTTAGCCAAATTCCCATATAGTATCACCAGTGCGAGACATCATGCTTTACTCCCGATGTAAGGGAGAATTATGTTTCTTTCTCAATAGAAACCTTACCATTTTTCTACATCCAATGTATAAGTTATAATCATATTTATAATAAATTTCCATGAGTAAAAACTTCTCATTACTTACAATTATCAATCCCATATATGTGAATCATTTCAGTTATAATATAATACAAACAGAAATACACCGTAGGAATTAAAAATCCAATATCAATACCATTATGGCCTAATTTGAACACTTAGAAGGTGTTTTGGATAATTAAATTTTTTAATTAAAAACATTCGCATCGGCACACCAATGGGGTGTCCTTGATCAATTATGTAATCCTCGAACTACTTAACTAGGATCATAGGGATTTAAACTAGGTGCAATGATAAATTTTATTTGATGAAGCTAATCATAATGAAATTTTCAGACATGGTCATTGTGTGGAAAAACAAAATTATTCATAAAATGATGAAAAATAAGGAAAAATTCATAGACCCCCAACCTCATACATGGGATGACCAACTAATAAAATCTAAATCTCTAATTTGATCTATTTTGTAAGAGATCTAAGAAATGGACATTTTCCATGAAAATAGGGGAATAGAGCTTAAACCTCAATAACGTATTCAAGAGATGATGAAAAAAATAATGATCAAAAACTAATACAGAGATTAAAAATAAGAATACATAAGAACCAATGTCAGTCAAATTGGAAAAAAAATGGAGTTACATGAAATCCTATGTGAGGCTTGGGAGACACACATAGTGCCAAGAAGAGGTGGAACTCGCTGGAGGAAGAAAAGAAAGAATGAAAAAGAAAACATAATGTTTAATTAAGTTAATAACATATTTCTACCCCAAAACATATTTTTCATGGTTTGGAAACATGGTTTTACCGAACTATGGACCAACCATGATAGACCCACTAATTAAGAAACCACCATTCATAGATTGATCTACACGGTTACCCTAAATATGTATGAAAATTGTGAAGAATCGAGTAAGGGTACTTACTATGTGGAACTACATGTTTTAGAGGTGTTCATGGTTTTGGAAACACTTGTCAATCCCATGAAGAGTGTTTTTATCCATTTAAAAGCTTAATGATTCCTTATAGAGGTCCGCATAGTTTCAGAAAAAGTGTTGAACCTCTAGAGGCTCTCCAAACATTAAATTTTTCAGCCTCGATGGTCCCAAAACATGATAAGACCTCTAAGGAACATCTCTATTTTATTCCTAAGTCCAAAAAAAATTAAAGTGTTAAAACCCTCAAATTAACATTCCAAATTTCCTTTTAAAAAACATCCCTTCCAGTAAACTCAAAAGATCAAATTCCCTTCAAATTTACCTTATCTCAAAACACGGGTCGTTATATGTTCTTGATTATATAAGAACTCTTATTGGTTTATCTTGTGGATTCTAACCATTCCAAATTTATTTCAAAAAAAGGAATGTGTTTACATGCATTTATATTATATGATGATTATATTATGCATTCATTAGTCAGTAATGGGATTTCATTAATTGATTTTGTGGTGAGAAAGGTGTTTTCCATTGGTTTTTTTGTGTGTTCATTATTGAATAATGAATTTCTCTTTGTGAATGGTTTTTTATGTATGGTTTCAACCATTGGAATTGTGATTATATGGAATTTATTTCAATTGATAAAAAAATGGAATATAGCACTTGAGAACACCGAGTATTCTATTGATTTTATTATGGACTTGTATCATTTTTGGGTTGGCTGGAAAATGACCCAAGATCTCCCAAAAGATCATGATACAATACTAAATAAATAATGATAATGACTTGGGGAATGCTAGAACATTGGTTTCGAACTCTCTAGAGTCTATTGCATGGGAACATTCAATATGGTATGATTATTGATGTATGATAATTATAGGGACCTAAAAACCAAGAAACACAAGGAGTCACCCACATTTCGTTGATTTTTTAGTGAACAATTTAAAATAAAATTTATTGTTTTTGACTTATTATATAAATAATACATATTTTTATTTAAAAAAATTTAAAACACAATCTTTTGAAATATCAAAATTTAAATTTTCATTTAATGTCATTTCATGAAAAAAAAAATTCTTGTTTTATAGTGGGAAATTTCTATCACCCCTATATACAGCCTTGAGTATATGTGAATCATGTTTTTTTAGACTTTGTTAAGGGAAAGTAATTTTATTGTGGTAATGGAGACTGTATGTGTCATTAGTTCTTTTATTCCAGTTTTTGATGGATGTGTAATGAGGTGTCATCCCATAAGACACAAAGATGTTTTTTCTCTAATTGATCCCCTCAGGATTTTTTGTTATTTTCTATTTTGGTTGAAAATGGAAAAACATTTACTCTTGCTTATTTTTTCCCCATTGATCTCTCGTCTTAGGGTTATATTATGTAATTTTACGCAATTTAAATGAATATATTATAGTTCTAATTCCTGGGAAAAACAATTACCAATGTTGTTAATTGATGTCTAGGTACTTCTTTTTAGCACAGAGGGATCTGGAAGACCCTTCATTCAATGTCATGGGATTCAGTGTCGTGACGGATAGAAGCCCAGAGTGGTTCATGAAAAAATAATATCCTAACTAGTTTTTGAGGGAGTTGATTTTCTAGAAACAACTACATCATACTTTATTCATTAATAAATTCTTTATCACATATTGATTGTTCTTCTTCATTACAATGCATGTGATAATATTTTAAGGACAATGGTTGCATTAAATTTTCATAGCGGATTACATCTATGATGAGAACACGGAAGATCCATAACACTGTTCTTGAATATATGTTCTATGTCCGGATGATGTTTTTTGAGGGACACAAATAATACAGGACATTATGGGTGAGGACTCATAAAATTTTGAGGCACCTTCTCATAGTGTACTCCCTTGGTAATATCCATGTAGATATTATAAGAACAAGACCCGACCATATGAAATCAACAATTTATAGTGTCATTAATTGTTCCTATTTGTGGACGTGTGTATTGATTCTCATAGTTTATGATTATTATTAAGGGGTATTACAACTCACACACTTAGATGTATTGGCGAAAAATGTGATGACATGTTGTTCGCAGAATGGTAGGATACGTTGGATGCATCACGAGTAATACTGAATTAATAGATAATGTGAGAGAAGATTTTCCCCTTCTGTTCCATCACAAAAGTAGATATCTCAAGCCTTTTGATGGAATTGATATAGATTAGGAAAATACATGGCCATGGTAAGGTATGGAGGAGTTCAATTATATAAATTCAAAGAATGTATAATCGAGCACATGGGTTGATGGTACTAGTATGCAACCTGCTTGATTCGAGATATCGTGACAAAGGGATTATATTACACAGTAAGCGTTTGTATGTGGTGACATGTAAATGCGGCATCAACTTTATTCTATTGGGTTCCATGACCCATTGCTACATTCTAATATTGGACTTTAGGTAATCCTGGCTGATACCAATGAGAAAGAGGCCTAGAGGGTCAAACAATAAGTGTGTCCATGTATCTCAGTTAAATATTAAATTAACAAGATAAATAAAGATTATTCCCGATTGTGGTTTAATAATTATTTAATGAGGCCCAATCGCATTTATTTCAACACTAGTTATTCGAGACAATATATTGTGGAAGAAATAATATATATTTATTATCGAGTAATGAAGTTAAATTTATTTAAGAAATAAAAATCCATTATTCAAATTCTAATAAATTTGGTGGAGGAAATAATAAAAAATGATAAATATAAGTAAACGCTATGTAGTTTTATGGAAATTGAGTACATTCTGTGTATTAATGATTACACGGTGTGTAGTTCTTTCAGTCTGTATTTTAATGAAATAATATTGTTTTATTAAATGATATTTATTATCATCAACATGGTCACATGTCAAGGAATTAATCAATCGACATGGGGGATCTCAATATGATTTAATGAAATAAATAAAATGCATAACACGTTTATTTATGGTCAAAACTCTATAACCTTAAAACCAATTATAAATTTCCTCACAACCGCAACACTTTTCCCCAATCATGATGAACAACATTTTTTTGGAGTTATCTCAAGGCCGAAAGAAATCCTTCCTCCAAGAATGATCTCTAGACTGAGAGAGATCCACCATCACCGGATCAAGGTGATCGAAGGCAGACATTGAAGTGAAGGTTCATCCATGCTAGCACCGAGAGATCCCTTGGGAGACGTCCATAGATACGTGGAGCACGTGTGGATCACTACTAGAGGAATCCTACTCTTGGATTCTATAACGCAATGACAGATCACACTTGATCATTACCGAAGACATCAAAGAAGAATGAATTACATCAAGGTAATTATTGTCAATTATAATTAAAGAAATTATAACCAACATATAATGATCCTATATCTATGGTTCAGGGACTCCCTCTTTTGTTTTTCTTTCATTGTTCTATTCCAAATATCTGGCGTTTTACATCGTCACTGATCTCATATTGATCATTGATAACACTAAAATTAATGATGGGAAATCCCAAAAATGCACTTCGGCTGCACCTAGAACATACAAGTGGAATCAAAGGGGTCATATCATTGATTATAATTATTTAGTTTTTATGGTAATTTATGCATTTAATAAATTAGTTGTTTCTATTCAAGTTAATCGTTCTTTAAAATCTGAATCTGGAGATCTATTCCTCCCCTTTCATTTCTTGTTCACCTTATATAAATGATTTTTATTATGTTTAGATTAAAATAAAATAGAGGAACTCATCCACAAGGTCCAAACATTCCTGGCTGTACAATACTAGAATACACGGTGTGTATTAAGAAGTACATGTCGTGTAGTCTAGGTTCAATGAATTGGACTGGTCCGCCAAATCAGATCGTGTATTAGATCATATCTAAGTTATTTATGACAATGTGTGTTTACCAGGAACAGGAGGCATGTGGTCTTCAGATTACACAACGTGTGGTCCACTGAACATGGCGTGTAGTCCCTCTGGGATCAGATTGGATTTTATACCCCATATATGTCTTGCCAAACTGGAAACCATGTAAAGCGGATACTATATGCAGTGTGTCCAACATAACACAAAATGTATTCCAAAAATTTCCAATGTACATAAACACGCCATTTACCCAGCTGTGTACATCGTATGGATGGTAATGTAAGGTACACTCTGTGTATTTGGAACTACACGTCGTGTACTCACCCAAATTACACAGATCTATTAAATATTTTTACTATATTATACAAGCACGTGAGACATGTACCATATTCCATGAATAAAGCTGAGGTAGAACACATGATAGGTGTTATATATATATGTGATTAATTTAACATCTGCATAATGAATGAGAATTCATCGGGTTTCCTATAAGGTACAAGTTATGTAAAAATAAAATTTTAAATGAATTTATTTGTTTAAAATTATGATGGATGAAAATTTCAAGGGAATTCATAAAAGGGTTTAATATAAAAGGATTGATTAATATAGTATAATTAATTGATTAGAGCGTGATTTATCTTAAAGAAGAACGATTAATGAATTTAATGCTAGAATTATATATGAATAATATGGTTGCATGTATGGATGATCACGATCTAGACCAAGACATTTGTATGTGAATAGTTTCTTTTACATAATTTATTTTAATTAAATTTGCTGTCCTGTGAGCCTTATCCGTATTAATATATAGGGACTACGTGCCCAAGAGTTATTTTATGTAAAAATACTATTTTACCCCTCACGCAGATGGAACCCCCAAGCTGGTGGAGGTGTCTCAGGTTAGGATCCAAGGCGAATCCAATCCAAGGAGATACAAAGGTGGACAAGTGTAAAGCTGTAAACACAAACCACAATGGTTCAAGGTGTTTCTACACTATCTATTGGGTTAGTTTATCAACTTCTAGATAAACTAACCAATAGAAAATGTTCTTAATCATGCCATTTTTTTCTGACAGTTGAATGTTTTATTTATTGTCGGTGTGTTGTCATGATCACAAAATTAATGAATTAAACCAGCATTAAAGATTGAACTAAAATAAAACAATCTTATATGTAAATATTATCATAGACATAGTTAATCACTGAAGTATATCCCACTTATTATTAAAAATCATGTTATAAAACATAATAAATTGGAAATTTACATATAAGGATATAATCCCTCAATGAAATATTAAGTCATTATATCCTTCCATAATCTTGGTTAGAATCGAACAATAGTTCTATGTGCTTGAAAACCCTATTTGGGGGGTATTTAATTATTGCGGAATTATAATTCAAGGTTTTGTATGACTTGAATTGGATCACATAAAGGGTTGACTGCCACAACAGTTCTTGGTGTGACCAAGAGGCAAAGGTTGAGGAAATCCAAAATAAAAGGATTTTAGGATTGGGGAGTCCACTCAGCGGATCAAGGTGTTGCGAGTTAATGATGATGGTATTTGGAATGACTACCTAAAAACCGTCATGTTTCTTGACCAACCCTAGATGTGGTAATGTTAATGGAAATACAAATCCTTTCCACTAGAATATTTAGGCAACAAACTATTTTAATATCAATGGTGAGGTTTATTTTATTTTGATAAAATAGTTGGAGACAAATAGGAATTAATTTATTTATTTGTCTTATTTTTATAATAAAGTGCTAAACCATTTATCATAATAATTTGTAGAAACAGAATGAAAAATGGTTTCAAACATATCATTAAAAACCATACTCGAGAAAAAAAACATCTCACAGGCACCAATTTCCAAGAGTGGCATAGGCGTTTATGCATCATCATTCGCCATGAAAAAAAATTGTTTGTGCTTCAAGATCCTATTCTAGTTGCCCCTGGAAAGGAGGCCACTACTGAGGAACTATCTCTCTACATGAAACACATGGATGATGCCACATATATACAGTGTTTCATGTTATTAGCCATATCTAATGATCTCTTGAAGAAACATGAAAACATGAAAACGTATAAAATGTTGTCTCACCTTAAGGATATATTCAAAGATAAGGCGAGACTGAAGAGATATGATATCTACAATGCGTTTTTTACAACAAATCTAGGTTAGTCTGTATAAGGCCCCAGCCTTAAACCATACTTAATCTTGAGTTATTACAATATTACACATTGAGGATCTTTTCAGGTTTAGAGTTTTAGGGAATTAGATCATAAAACTTGCATTACATTCCACATATAAACAAAGTGGTTACATAAAGATAGTATTCTTCATTACCATCAATGGAAACACATTTGAAATAAAACATGGATTATTTCTTGACACTTCCGTGACACTATCATCATATCATGTACCTTACCCTTGACTTGTGAAAAACATTTCAAAAAAACTTGGGATGAGCATAAAAAGCTCAGTATGGGTTATAAAAACATGGAAAGGAAACATGAGTTCATATATACATAAGAATGAAATCATACTTTACCCATAAAACATAGGCACTTTAATATACCTCATAAAATCATGAATAATCATAGAAATCATAATACATATAGGTAACATGAGGCATTCATAACATTCTTACGTAGGGAGTAACCCTCTTGGTTACGTTTGGAAAACCCATCACATTATATTCCCTAAAATCTCTTTGGAGAAACATTAACGTTTTACTCCTTCACGTTACCCAATGCATTGGAGATCTATAACGGGCTCAACCGCCCTTAGTTTATCATGAAACCACCCGTCTTCATAATAATGCCCAAGAACCATAATGTAATCATATCACATAAAACATGCATAAAGGAAACATAAAATTTCAACATTTCAATCACGAGATATCAATACAACTCATTGATATAAAAACAATATGAAAACCATTTTCAATACCAAAATAAAAGAAAAGTAAAACATGGTATTTATTTTTCTTTTAAAAAGAAGGTATGGCTTGTAGAGGAAGCCGAAACTCAAATAACGGTCACAACGACGGAGAAGTCGTTGTCGCCGCATACGTACGACAAAAACATTCCCTTTTGTCGTTTAGTAAACTCTTCATATAAAAAAGATTCCTTTTGAATAAATGTAAAAGTCAAAGGGGTTTATACACCGTATAAATGAAAGTTGTGTATAAAATAAAATATGCCTCAATGAAAGGAGATTGAGACGAAGTCTCATGCCTCGTATTCGACTTGACCCGACCGTTCTTTAATCTCCTGAATAATAAACTTGAGATAATCTCTACTTGATTATGAACCTTTTTTAAGTTAATTATTCCTTTTATACCATGTTATGAACATCATGTAATCAGTTAAGTTAATAATGTTCATTTTGTCGGTATTTGGTTCTTAAGTCAAAAATAGACTTCTTACACTTACATGTTGTTAATTTGATCAAAGTTTCGTTATATCCAGAATGATATTGATGATTTGGATAACATATATATCATATATATTCATCATCTACATGTATTTATAATATTACATCACATTTAGTGGTAAGAATTGAAATGCACCATTCATGGAGACGTTAAGCCGTACGTACGCATGAACGCTACTTCCATTTCTATTTCGTATTTTCTAGAATGGAATCATAATGATATAAGAGTATATTATAATTCCAGTATAATAACATATATAATATAATTAACTTTATCCTTTTCACATCCCACATATGGTATTAACGAGTAAAATCACTTTCAGGGGGCGGTAGTCCGCACTTCCTAAAATGAAGATATCGTGTTTACCCATAATGGAAACCATAAAGGTATGTCCAAAATGAAAAAAAACATAAGCTTATTGAATAATTAAACATATTTTATATCATATATAAAAATAGTTACATCATAATGGCCACCTTTTAAGTTGTTAAATGAGTATTGAACAATCATCGTTTCGGGAGGCAGAATTTCGCCATCCACGGAAACTGTATGTTCTTTAACTATTTGATGTAGTTGTGTGAGTGTGTAGCTCAAATATATCTTATAAAAACATCCTAGTATATTGAAGATACTGGTGTTGTTACAAAAGAAGTAAATAAAAAGATTTTAGGGGGTTGGAGAAGCAAAATAAAACAAATGAACATGAGAGAATGAATTACCTTTAAAAGTGTAACTCCTTTTGATTTGAGCCTAAAGAATTCCTTTGTAAGGATTCTGCCCAAAATGGAATCCTCTAGGATGTGGAGAGGGATGTGGAGAGAGTAAATGTGCAGGGTTTGGCCTAGCCAAAGGCTTGAGGAGTGTGTGAAATGAGGTAGAGGTGGAGGCCTTTTATAAGAGGAGAGGAGGGGCACTTTTGGAAAGCAAAGAAATATTACTTTATTTGAAATGTGTTTCGGTTTTAAAAGGTCCATAATTGATATAATTCGTGGATAAGGTGATAAGGGTTCGAAATCCACTCATCCAATTGGTTTTGGACATGTTTAGTTCATAGATTTTACATTATCTTTCCATTTTATTTAAATTGTCAAATAATGATGTCATCGCGGCATCATTATTATGTCATAAATAAATTAATTTATTTAATATCTAAAAATTATAAAAAAAATACTATGATGTTGTAAATCTTTTTATCTTTCGAATTACTATTTATAATCAAAAATATTATCTTTATAACCCCATGTAAAAATTGTTTTCGTAAAACACATTATGTTTGTGTCATTTTTACTTTTACATTAAATAAAAAGTAATATATGTCATTTCCCAAACAAAGTGGATCCATGGTGTCCCCAAGTTGCCCATGGCTTGTCTTGGTCGGCCATGACACAACCAATGAGGGTAGGACATGTGTCAAGCTCATCTTATTTTATTAAAGCATTATTTTTACCTTAAACTACACTAATTACCACTAATCGCGATTAAGAACTTATTAAGTTACTATTCACCAAAAAAATATTTTAATCTCATTGAACCACATTTTACTTCTTAATGACAACCATTTATGTAGGATTTTTGAAATTCAAAACACAATGATGGCAAAATTTCATTTAAACGGAAAATCAGTCTTTATAAGTACCACTTATTGGTTTCACTATTCATCAAAAATTGAAGTTGTTCAGAAAATTACCAAAAATTCACCCTAAGATATTTTTGATATTAAGAATTCAAAAATGAAGTCTATTTTACAAAATTCAAAAAATATAAGTCACATTAATTAATTTAATAATTAATTCCCGCTATCAGAGCAAATAGCGTGTTTTTATGAAACAATAGGTATCAAATGATTGACAGTAGTTTAAGTCCAATTTCAAAGTGAAATTGATTCCAATGACCACCATTAGATTAAATGGTAAAAATATATTCATATTACACATTAAGACCAATTCAAAAGATAATCTAATCATATAAATAAATTAGGTTAAAAAGCATTTTTGATGTAAAATGCAGTATTTTTCACTATTCATTAAAAAAATGAACATTGTCAGAAAAATACCAAAAATTCACACAAAGAAAATTTTGATGTCCAAATCATAAAGAATAAGTTTATTTTGACAAACATAGTTTATAAAATTTTCAAAAGATAGATTTAAAAATTGTTTTCCATCATAAGGAAGTAAAACAATCTTTTAAGAATATTAGTGTATTCCATGCTTAAGATTGGATTTATTTTCATTTTAAGCCTCTAAAACACTATATTAATAATTAATATACATAGATAAAAATACCTATTATTCATTACTTACTTGGAATGTTACATCCTTCCCCCCTTTAGAAAATTGGGTCCCTGCAATTTATTTACTTATCGAATAAATGGGGGTACTTATCCCTCATTGCATTTTCAGATTCCCATGTTGCCTCTTCAATAATGTGGTTTTTCCACAAAACCAATACCTGGTGAATCACCTTATTCCGTAACACTTGCTCCCTGTGGTCAAGAATCTGGACCGGTTGTTCCCCATAAGATAGGTTCTCTTCCAGCTGAACTACCACTGGACTCAAAAAATGAGATGGATCTGGCATATACTTTCTCAACATCGAAACGTGAAAAACATTGTGTAACTGAGATAAACTCGGAGGTAAAGCCACTCGGTATGCAACTGATCCAACTCTTTCCAGAATTTCGTATGGTCCAACGAACCTTGGACTCAACTTTCCTTTCTTACCAAATCTCATCACACTTTTCCAAGGATAATCCTTGAGAAAAACATGATCACCTACCTCGAAAGAGAGATCCTTCCTCCGGTTATCTGCATAACTCTTCTGCCTGCTCTGAGATGTTCTCATGAGTTTCTGAATCAGCTGAACTTTTTCTGCCATCTCTTCTACCAATTCTGGTCCCATCAACTTCCTTTCACCCACTTCATCCCAGAAATCTGGAGTTCGACACCGCTTCCCATATAATGCCTGAAATGGTGCCATCTGTATACTGGAATGAAAAATGTTATTATATGAAAATTAAACCAAAGAAAGATGTTGGTCCCAACTTCCCTATTAATCCATAGAACAAGCTCGTAGCATATCCTACAATGTTTGAATTGTTCGTTCTGACTTCCCATCTGATTGAGGATGAAAAACTGTACTAAAATTTAATTCAGTACCCAACGACTTCTGAAGGCCTTTCCAAAAGTTAGAAGTAAACCTGGGATCACGATCCGATACAATGGAGAGAGGAACTCCATGTAACCTGACTATCTCTTTAAGATACAAACAGGAAAGTTGATCAAGAGAGAAAGTATCTCGTATAGCAAGTAAATGAGCAGATTTGGTCAAGCGATCAACAATAACCCAGATTGCATTATTACCTTGAGGTTTCTTCGGTAATCCCACAACAAAGTCCATGGATATATTCTACCATTTCCACTCTGGCACTGGTAAAGTCTGAATCATCCCTTTCGGTAACTGTCGCTCTGCTTTAACCTGTTGACATGTCAAACACTTCACAGTAAAATCAGCAATGTCTCTTTTCATTCCATCCCACCAGTAATACTCCCGCAGATCTCTATACATCTTAGTACTTCCCGGATGAACTGAAAACGGAGAACTATGAGCTTCACATAACAACTCTCTCTTCAACTATGAATCACAAGGCACACACAATCTCTTCCCAAATCTCAAAACACATTCATTATCAATGTTGAATTCAGGAAACTTACCTTTCTGAACCAACTCTACCTTTTTCTGCAACTCATTGTCTTGCTTCTGTGCTTTCTTGATTCTATCTGATAGAGATGATCTCACTGATACCTGAAACAAAACAGAAGGACTTCCTGCACGAACAACTTCTATTCCAAAGTTCATCAAATCCGTAACCAAAGGATCACGTTTCAAACACAACATTGTTAATGAAGCATTACTTTTTCGACTCAAAGCATCAGCCACTTTATTTGCTTTTCTCGGATGGTAATGAATTGTACATTCATAATCCTTGATTAATTCTAGCCATCTCCTCTGTCTCATGTTTAAGTCTTTCTGAGTGAATATATACTTTAAACATTTGTGATCGGTATATATTTCACACTTTACTTCATACAAATGATGCCACCTAATTTTTAAAGCAAAAACAACAGCAGCTAATTCCAAATCATGTGTAGGGTAATTTCCCTCATGAGTTTTCAACTGTCGTGAAGCATAAGCAATTACCTGATCATTCTGCATTAGGACGCAACCAAGTCCTTTCAATGAAGCATCACTGTATATAACAAACTCACCATTCCTGAAAGGTAGTGCCAAAACTGGAGCATTCACCAATCTTCTTTTCAATTCCTGAAAACAATCATCACATTCTTTTGTCCAGATAAACTCAACACCCTTCCGAGTTAGCTTAATCATTGGACTAAATAACCGTGAAAAATTTATAACAATCCTTCGGTAATAGCCCTCCAAACCAAGGAAGCTACGAATCTTGGTTACATTTGTGGGTCTTGGCCATTCTTCCACAACTTTTGTTTTTGCAGGATCAACAATTATTCCATCTTTAGAAACAATGTGACCAAGGAAAGAAATTTTTTGCAACCAAAACTCACACTTGCTGAATTTCCCAAACAGTTTATTTTCTTTTAAGGTTTGTAAGATAACCCTTAAATGTATTTCATGCTCCTCTTTACTTTTAGAAAACACCAAAATATCATCAATAAAAACCACCACAAACTTATCCAAAAACTCATGGGAAATTATATTCATTATGTCCATGAATACAGAAGGTGCATTGGTTATCCCAAAAGGCATTACTACAAATTCATAATGGCCATATCTCGTACGGAACACGGTCTTCAAAATATCTTCCTCCTTTACCTTCAGCTGATGGTACCCCGATCTCAGGTCAATCTTTGAAAAAAACTGAGCTCCCTGGAGCTGATCAAACAAATCATCGATATGAGGCCAAGGATATTTGTTCTTAATAGTGATATTATTCAAGGCTCTATAATCAATGCAAAGTCTCATAGAACCATCTTTATTTTTAACAAATAAAACAGGAGCACCCCATGGTGATGTGCAAGGTCTAATGAAACCTTTCTCTAATAAATCATGCAATTGATCCTTCAACTCTAAAAGTTCAATTTGTGACATTCGATAAGGGGGTTTTGAAATTGGCTTAGCATCAGGAACTAAGTCAACAGTAAACTCAACTTCCAGATCTGGTATTATTACAGGTAACTCATCAATAAAAACATTAGGATACTCATTTACCACTGGCACATCATTAATCTGAACAGTTCCTTTATTTTCAACGACGTGTGCAAGGTAACATTAATTTCCATCTTTTACAAGTTTCTCGGCCTCTTGATATGTTATCAAAAGTAAGGGTTCATTCCTGTAAACAAACTGAAAGTATTTCTGAAAAGAATCTTTTTTAGCTCTACAGTCAATCTTAGCATGGTAAATAGAGTGCCAATCCATACCCAGGATGACATCAAACTCTACGAGAGGTAGAACAATAAGGTTTGCAAGTAGGTTATTTCCACAGATAAGGATAGAAAGATTGTTATAAATTCTTTTTGCCTCAACATTTCCCCCAGGTGTTTTTACCAAATGTTCAGGAGTCATTTATTGAGATGGTATTCCCATTTTACTAGAAAAGGTTTCAGAGATGAAAGAATGTGTAGACCCCAAATCAAACAACACAATGGCATAATCTGAAAAAACAAACAAAGTACCTGATATAACTTCATTTGATGGCCCGACATCTGCTGAAGTAGTTGCAAAGGATTTCACCACCCCTTTCTGCTTGTAGTCTAACTGCTTCCCATCACTCAAGCGCTTTGCTGGACACTCGTTTTCATAGTGACCCATCTCATTGCACTTATAAAATTTCACTAACTGTAAATCAAATTTGTTCTTACCTTCACCTTGATCTTTTTCAGTGCAATCACGAGCCTTATCTCCCATCTTACCACATCGGTAGCACTTTAAAGAATTCAAAAGACATTCCCCAGCATGCCTTTTGCCACATTTATCACAAACTGGAAACTTAGTTCTCTTACCATTAGACTTTTTTGAAGAATTCTTACCTTTCTCCTGCCACCTCGGTCTCTTCTTCTGCTGGTTTTTATAGAACACTTGGTCATCGGCAAACTCAATTTCCACCTTCTCAGCACATCGAACAAGCTTTTCATAACTTTTAAACTCACGAGAAGATAATTCCCTTCGATATATTGGCTTTAATCTTGAGTAAAAACGATTGATTTTACTATCAAGGTCTCGGATATAATTTTGAGCATACCTTGCCAATCGAGTGAACCTTTCTTCATAGGTAGCCACTGAGTCTTTTTCTTGCCTCAATTCCAAGAATTTCTTTTCCATCCTAAGTCGAACAGCCTTAGGAAAATACTTCTCAAGAAACATACCTTTGAATTCATCCCAGTCGGGAGCATCAATCTCATCAGCGTCCCTGATATTTTTAACCATCGACCACCACTGATCTGCCTCACCCTCCAAACGGTAAATAGCAAGACTAACCTTTTGATTGTCTGAACACCCCCTGAAATCGAAAATCTTCTCCAGTTCTTTAATCCACCCTTCAGCTAGCACAGGGTCAGATGATCATCTGAATGATGGGGTATGTTACCTCATGAAATGTTCCACCACTGACATGTTCCTCTCCGGTTGATCTGGCTGATCTCGTGCATGGATACCACCACCATTTATCGCTTGAGTCAACTGTGCCATTACTGCAACAAACTATTCTGTTCCAATTCCAACCATTTCGGGATGCTGATTCGGAAGGTTATTTCCTTTTGTATGCCTTTATAGCACTGCCTCCCAGTTTCCTCTACGGAACACCATTCTGAACAAACATGTCTTAGATGAAGCAACATGTTAATCTTCAAATGATATATCATTTCAAAGGAATTTTTTTTGGATAATCATTTAATAGAATTCTAACTCCTAAAGTTATCTAAACCGACCTCTGATACCAACTATAAGGCCCCAGCCTTAAACCTTACTTAATCTTGAGTTATTACAAGATTACACATTGAGGATCTTTTCGGGATTAGAGTTTTAGGGAATTAGATCATAAAACTTGCATTACATTCCACATATAAACAAAGTGGTTACATAAAGATAGTATTCTTCATTCCCATCAATGGAAACGCATTTGAAATAAAACATGGATTATTTCTTGACACTTCCTTGACACTATCATCATATCATATACCTTTCCCTTGACCTATGAAAAACATTTCAAAAAAACTTGGGATGAGCATAAAAAGCTCAGTATGGGTTATAAAAACATCGAAAGGAAACATGAGTTCATATATACATAAGAATGAAATCATACATTACCCATAAAACATAGGCACTTTAATATACCTCATAAAATCATGAATAAATCATATAAATCATAAGATAGAAAGGTAACTTGAAGCATTCATAACATTCTTACGTAGGGAGTAACCCTCTTGGTTACGTTTGGAATACCCATCACATTATATTCCCTAAAATCTCTTCGGAGAAACCTTTACGTTTCACTCCTTTGCGTTACCCAATGCATTGGAGTGCTATAACGGGCTCACCCGCCCTTAGTTTATCACGGAACCACCCGTCTTCATAATAATTCCCAAGAACCATAACGTAATCATATCACATAAAACATGCATAAAGGAAACATAAAATTTCCACATTTCAATCACGAGATATCAATACAACACATTAATATAAAAACATTATGAAAACCTTTTTCAATACCAAAATAAATGAAAAGTAAAACATGGTATTTATTTTTCTTTTAAAAAGAAGGTATGGCTTGTAGAGGAAGCCGAAACTCAAATAACGGTCCCGACGGCGGAGAAGTCGTTGTCGCCGCATACGTACGACAAAAACATTCCCTTTTGTCGTTTAGTAAACTCTTCGTATAAAAATATTCCTTTTGAATAAACGTAAAAGTCAAAGGGTTTTATACACCATATAAAAGAAAGTTGTCTATATAATAAAATATACCTCAATGAAAGGAGATTGAGACGAAGTCTCATGCCTCGTATTCGACTTGACCCGACCGTTCTTTAATCACCTGAATAATAAACTTCAGTTAATCTGTACTTTCCTATGAACCTTTTTCAATTTCATTATTCCTTTTATACCATGTTATGAACATCATGTAATCAGTTAAGTTAATAATGTTCATTTTTTCGGTATTTGTTTCTTAAGTCAAAAATAGACTTCTTACACTTACATGTTGTTAATTTGGTCAATGGTTCGTTATATCCAGAATTATATTGATGATTTGGATAACATATATATCATATATATTCATCATATACATTAATTTATAATATTACATCACATTTAGAGGTAAGAAATGAAATGCACCGTTCATGGAGACGGTAAGTCGTACGTACGCATGAACGCTACTTCCATTTCTATTTCGTATTTTCTAGAATGGAATAATAATGATATAAGAGTATATTATAATTCCTTTATAATAACATATATAATATAATTAACTTTATACTTTACACATCCCACATATGGTATTAACGAATCAAATCACTTTCAGGGGGCGGTAGTCCGCACTTCCTAAAATGAAGATATCGTGTTTACCCATAATGGAAACCATAAAGGTATGCCCAAAATGAAAAAAACATAAGATTAAGGAAAACATAAACATTTTATATATCATATATAAAAATATTTACATCATAATGGCCACCTTTGAAGGTGTTAAATGAGTATTGAACAATCATCGTTTCGGGAGGCAGAATTTCGCCATCCACGGAAACCGTATGTTCTTTAACCATTTTATGTAGTTGTGTGAGTGTGTAGCTCAAACATATCTTATAACAACATCCTAGTATATTGAAGATACTGGTTTTGTTACAAAATATGTAAATAAAAAGAGTTTAGTGGGTTGGAGAAGCAAAATAAAACAAATGAACATGAGAGAATGAATTACCTTTAAAAGTGTAACTCCTTTTGATTTGAGCCTAAAGGCTTCCTTTGTAAGGATTCTGCCCAAAGGGAATCCTCTAGGATGAGGAGAGGGATGTGGAGAGAGTAAATTGGAAGGGTTTGGCTGAGCCAAAAGCTTGAGGAGTGTGTGAAATGAGGTAGATGTGGGGGCCTTTTATAAGAGGAGAGGAGGGGCACTTTTGGAAAGAAAATAAATATTACTTTATTTGAAAATGTGTTTCGGTTTTAAAAGGTCTCACATTGATATAATTCGTGGATAAGGTGATAAGGGTTCTAAATCCACTCATCCAATTGGTTTTGGACATGCGTAGTTCATAGATTTTACATTATCTTTCCATTTTATTTAAATTGTCAAATAATGATGTCATCGCTGCATCATTATTATGTCATAAATAATTTAATTTATTTAATGTCTAAAAATTAAAAAAATAATTCTATGATGTAGGAAATAATTTTATCTTTCCAATGACTATTTATAATCAAAAATCTGATCTTTATAACCCCATGTAAAAATTGTTTTTGTAAAACACATTATGTTTGTGTCATTTTTACTTTTACATTAAATAAAAAGTAATTTATGTCATTTCCCAACCAAAGTGGATCCATGGGGTCCCCAAGTTGGCCCATGGCTTGTCTTGGTCGGCCATGACACAACCAATGAGGGTAGGACACGTGTCAAGCTCATATTATTTTATTAAAGCATTATTTTTACCTTAAACTACAATAATTACCACTAATCGCGATTAAGAACTTAATAAGTTACTATTCACCAAGAAATTATTTTAATATCCTTGAACCACATTTTACTTCTTAATGAAAACCATGTATGTCGGATTTTCTAAATTCAAAACACAATGATGGCAAAATTTCATTTAAAAGGAAAATCAGTCTTTATAAGTACCACTTAGTGGTTTCACTATTCATCAAAAATTGAAGTTTTTCAGAAAATTACCAAAACTTCACCCTAAGCTATTTTTGATATTATGAATTCAAAAATGAAGTCTATTTTGAAAAATTCAAAACATATAAGTCACATTAATTAATTTAATAATTAATTCTCGGTGTCAGAGAAAATTGCGCGTTTTTATGAAACAATATGTATCAAAAGATTGACACTAGTTTAAGTCCAATTTCAAAGTGAAATTGATTCCAATGAACACCATTGGATTAAATGGTAAAAATATATTCATATTACACATTAAGACCAATTCAAAATATAATCTAATCATATAAATAAATTAGGTTAAAGAGCAGTTTTGATGTAAAATGCAGTATTTTTCACTATTCATTAAAAAATGAACATTGTCAGAAAAATACCAAAAATTCACACAAAGTAAATTTTGATGTCCCAATCATAAAAATAAGTTTATTTGGACAAAAATATTTTATAAAATTTTCAAAAGATAGATTTAAAAACGGTTTCCATCATAAGGCAGTAAAACAATCTTTTAAGAATATTAGTGTATTCAATGCTTAAGATTGGATTTATTTTCATTTTAAGCCTCTAAAACACTATATTAATCATTAATAGACATAGATAAAAATACTTATTATTCATTAATTACTTGGGATGTTACAGTCTGCACCAGCTGGGCCTCATGTAGTCATGATTATTGGATACATTAAATTCCTGGACATCTTATGGATTATGTTCCTAGATGATTTGCATACAGATATAATCCTATCATCACTGTCCAATACCATCTCTAGCTGAATTGTCAATTATAACATGAACAACAATGATAAGAATCTATCAGAACATCTGACTATAATTCTACAGGTAGATAAAGAAAAGGGGCGTGATAAACCCAAATTCGTTATGGTGAATTAGAAAATGAAGGAAAAGGAAAAGGGGTAATAGACTTATAAACGTCTGAAGCCCCCACGCGTTGTCCTTCCAAGAAGGGGATGATCTAGAGGTAGGGTAAGGAATGGTAGGTAATATATTTTTTATGTGGCATGCATGGCCACTGGAAGAGGAACTGCACCCTGACGCGTGGGGATTCTAAAGGTGCATTCATTATCGAGTGTAATCTTTCTATTTCTACTCACTGGGTATTAGATATAGCTTTTGGGGCTCACATCTGTATTCAAATGGAGGAACCAAGTAGATATATAAAGATTATCAGAGGAGAGGTGGATCTTTGAGCTACCAATGGCGCAAGGCTGGCTGCATTGGCTATTTGTGATTACATCCTCTCATTGTTGACTGGGATGATTTTGGTTTCTCATAACTATTATTATGTACATATTGTAACCAATAACTTAATTTATGTATCTTGTTTAGATATAGATGGATTTAGTTTCATATTTGGAAATAAGGGTTGTATGTTTTGTAAGAACAATGTGTGTTATGGTATGGAACATTTAAATAATATTTTTCATGTATTAAATTATGGAAACCAAGTGTCGGAAATCGATAATGAAAAAAATTCACATGCCTCATACATCAACTAGTTGTGAAATCATCGTCTCAGTCATGTAAACGAGAATCACTTGACAATTCTCTGACATGATGTCTATTTAGAATCTATTGAGCTCAAACCACTTAATATATGTCATGATTTTTTTATTATTTAAAATGACCATGCTGCGTTTTGATGGACAGTGTGAAATGGCCACATAGCATCTACGATTGGAGCACACGGATATATGTGGACCATTTCTAGAAGAATATAGAGGTGGATATTGTTACTTCATTTCTTTTACAGATGATTTACGTACATATGGCTATGAATACATAATTAGGTATAAGTGAGAAGCCTTAGAGAAATATAAGGAATTCATGAAAGAAGTAAGGAATCATCTTGGTATGATGATAAACAAACTTCAATCAGTTCAAGGTGGAGAATATCTGAACCAAGAGTTCATCGATCTTCTACGAGAGTCTGGGATTCTATCTCAGCTCACTCCTCCTTATACACCATAGTGGAATGGTGTTTGTGAAAGGAGGAACCACACCTTGTTGGACATGGTGAGGTTGATGATGAGTCATGCAGATCTTCCATTATCATTTTGGGGATATGCATTACAAATTGCAGCAGACATATTAAACCGAGTACCAGCTAAGGTGAAAAATTGAATTCCATCCGAGTTATGGAGTGGAATGAAACCCATTTTTTCGCACATACATGTATGGGGATGAATGGTGTTTTTAAGGCCTTCACAACAAACAAACTAGCACCATGGGGAATGATGTTTATATTTATAGGATATCCCATGAAAAAGAAAGGATATTGCTTATATAACCATTTAGAAAAGAAAGTGAATGTTGCTAGACAATCCATCTTTATTGAGTGGGGGAACATCTTCAAAACAAATAGTGGTAGAAAGATTGAATTAGATGAAGTTTATGCACAAGATACATAAGAGTTGATACAGGAACAAGTTCCACAGGTCCCCGTGGAAGAGGTTCTAGAAACAAAAGTACTATGTAGGATCTCCAGAGAGGTAAAGGAACTAGAGAGATTTGGTTTCCTATTTACCGATGTTGGTGAATCATTATTGTTGGACAATGATGAAACTCTCTCCTACATTGAAGCAGTAGAATGATCAGATGTTGCAAGATGGATAGAATCTATGAATTCTGATATGGACTCCATGTATCAGAACCAAGCCTAGGTTCTAGTCGATGAGGCAGTTAATGTAAAGCCTATTGGATGCAAATGTGTATTCAGGAGAAAACTGGACATGGATGGTAATGTTAGCACCTATAAAGAAAGGCTAGTGGATAAATGATTTATACTATGTCAGGAAATTGACTATGATGAATCCTTCTCAAAATATTCCAAGTTTAAAACCATAAAAATCATACTTTCCATAACAGCTTATCATGACTATGTGATTTGGAAAATGGATGTCAAAACAACATTCTGTAATGGGAACCTTTTGGAAGATGTATATATGACACAACCAGATAGTTTTGTGACACCAGGTGATGCCAAACAAGTTTTCAAGTTGTACATATCAATTTATGGATTAGACCAAGCATCCAGGTCATGGAACACTCAATTTTATGAATCCATATAATAATTTGGTTTCATTAAGAATGAATGTGAGCCCTGTGTTTGTAAGAAGTTTAATGGGAAAGTTATTGTTATCCTAATTGTATGTGTTGACGTAATATTTATTATTGGAAACAATGTACTAATCTTACAGTCATTTAATGAATGGTTGTACAAGTGTTTCCCCATGAAGGACTTGGGTGAAGCATCCTACATTCTAGGGATCAAGATCATTCTTGATAGATCCAAGAGGCTTCTTGGACTATGCCAGAATACATACATTGACCTGATACTAAAGAGATTTCATATAGAACAATCCAAGAAGGTATTAGTTCCAGAGTCACATAGACAACATCTATCTATGAAAATTTGTCCACAAACACAACATGAGTATGATAGAATAAGGAAGATCCCATACACTTCTGTTATAGGATCCATCATTTATTCCATGTTATGTAACATGATTAATGTTTCCTATGAATTAAGCTTGGTATGAAGATATCAAGAAGATCTAGGAGAACAACATTAGAAAAATGTTAAAACTATCCATAAGTATTTAAGAAGAACTAATGATATTTTCCTGGTGTATGGATGATATGAGGAGCTTGTCATCAGAGGGTATGATGATGTTGGTTTTCAGATAGATCAGAATGAACTGAAGTCGCAATCTGGATATGTTTTCTATCTCAATGGAGGAGATGTGAGTGGGAAGAGTTCAAAGAATCCATTTTTCACTGATTCTAAAGCGGAGTCTGAATATATAGCTACTTATGATCTTTCCATGGAAGCCATCTGGATTCAAAATATTGTCTATGTGTTTGATGTGGTGCATAGCAGTAAAGACCCTATCACATTGTATTGTGATAATACTGCAGTGGTGGCTCATGAAAAAGAATCAAGGTCACATCAACGGACAAAACACATTCACCAAACGTATCAAATCTTGAGGGCGTTCATTAAGAGGGGCGAAGTTACAATAAGCAGAGTGTCCACGGAAGAGAACATGGTGGACCCATGAATAAAGGAATTTCTCAATAGAATCATGAATATCATTTGAGAGCTCTTAGGTTAAAGGTTGTTAGCAGTTGTCTCTAGTCCAAGTGGGAGTCTGTTGTTGTTGGTGGACTAGAACCAACTACTTTAATCTTAATTCCATAATAAATACCTTATTTTATCTTGATTGTTATTCTGTGTAAGAATGAATGGGATAATTTCCTAAGTACAATTATTGCATTAAAGTGTCATAGCAGATCCCTTCTATGATGAGAACCCTGAAGTTCCATAATACTATTCATGAATATATGTTCTATGGCTGTATGATGTTATTTGAGGGTCAAAAATAGTACAGGCTATTAGAGGTGAGGACTAATAAAACATTGAGGCACCTTCTCACGGTATGCGCCGTTGGTATTATCCAATAGGATATTATAAGAACAAGACCCTCCAGTAGAAAATCCACATTTCATAGTGTCATTAGATTTAACTATATGTGGACGTGTGTATTGGTACATAGATATTAAGATTATTATTAATGGGTATTAAAACTCACACATGTAAATATATTGAAAAAATCTGTAACAACACACTGTTTGCAGTGAGGTACGATAGGTTTGGTGTGTCACAGGTAATAATATATTATTAGATAATGTGAGAAAGGATTTTTCCATTCTATTCCATAACATCATTAGATTTATCAGGACCTTTTATGGAATTGATATAGCATAAATATATCCAATTCCATGGTAAGGTATGGGAGAGTTCAATTCTGGAAAGTCAAAGAAAGGATAATCGAGCATATGGAATGATGGCACTAACATGCAACCTGCTTGATTCAAGATATCATGAAAATGGGATTATATTACAAGGTAAGAATTCTTATTAGGTGACACATCAATGCAGCGTCAACTTCTTTCTATTGGGTTCCGTGACCAGTAGCTAGACAATAATATTGGACTTTATGCAAGGCTACCTAATGCCAATGAGAATGAGTCCTAGAGGGTCCCACACTAAGTGTGTACATGGGTCTCTGTTTAATATTAATTTAACATGTTAAATAAATATTATTCCCAACTGTGGTTTAATAATTATTTAAGGATTCCTAATCACATTTATTTCGACACTAGTTATTCGAGAGAATATATTGTGGATAAAATAATATATATTTATTGGTGATTAATTTAGTTACATTTATTTAAGAAAAAAATTTCCAGTACTCAAGGACTAATAAATGTGGTGCAGTAAATAAAGAAAAATGGAAAATAATTGTACACTCCATGTATATTCAATATAAATGCTTTGTAGTTTTATATAAACCATGTAAACACCGTGTATTAATGATTACACGACCTGTAGTTTTTCTAGTCAGGATTTTGAGAATATAATATAATTTTATTAAATGATATTTATTATAATAAGCATGGGCACATGTTAAGGAATTAATCATTCGACATGGGTGGTTTCAATAAGAGTAAATTAAATAAATAAAATGCGTAACACGTTTATTTAATTTCATAACTCTATAACCTCAAACCCAATTATAAATATCCTCACAACACCAACACTTTTCCCAAATCATTGTACACAACAATACTATAGAGTTCCCTCAAGGCAGAAATAACTCCTTCTTTGAAGAACTTTCTCAAGACCAAGAGAGATCCACCACCACCAGATCAAGTCGATCGAAGGTGGATGTCGCATGTGAAGGTTCGTCTATTCTAAAACCTGGAGATCCCTTTGACGATATTCAGAGATATGTGGAGCATGTGTGGATCACCTTTAGAGGAATCCTACACTTGGATTCTATGAATAAATGGCGAATCAACCAGGATCGTGACGAGAGACATTAACAAAGAAATAATTCCAAAAATGTAATTCATGTCAATAATAATTAAATTAATTATAACCAACATATGATGATCCTATCTCTATGGTTCAGGGAATCCCTATTTTTTTCATTCTTCATTATATTTCGACGATCTGGAATTTTACATCATGATGGATCATAGATTGATCATTGTTAACACTAAAATTAAAGTTGGGCACTCCCAAAAACATGCTTCCGCTATGACCACAACCTATATTTTCCCTTTAATTAGGTCATATTAATTTGGACATAGTGGATAGACATGAAATATTACTATTAGGGCATGATGTTCCGATTGCAAATGGGGTTTCTAGCTAAACCACCTCATGATAGGCATTGGGTCCCCACACGATGTTCTGCATTATCATGGAATCCTCATTTACGTTTAATGAATATGGTTTAGAATATCCATGGACACGAAGCTAGGGGGAGTGGTTTGATAAATTTCTTTTTCTTGTTATAGTTTTAATTTGATTAATATGGATGTTTAAATAATGTTTTTACTGGAATCCCTTATAGGTGATTTATTAATGATTTATTTATCCTATTAATTTTTGTAGTATCATGTTTCCGAGGAGACCTCTTATACAACCATGGAAGGATGTTGGATATAATTATCTCTCACCAATAGTTCAATGATTAGAAGAATTAGTGGATTGGGATATCTTATCTTCAGATCTGAGAGTGAGCTATAGTCCTACTCAGGATAAGGAAACTGAGATGGGTTTAGAAAGGGAAAACCCATGAATCCATCATGAAAAAACCACCATCCTTACACGTTATCACATACCCCCAAGAAGTATAGGACTGGGAGGATAATATTGAGTTGGTTTTTGAATTTCACGAGATTCCTTCGGTGTTCAAGGTGAAGTGTGATTCATTCATGTTATAAGGCACCCGTTGTAGGTGTTTGACATAGTGGTCCATGATGGATAACATGAGTAGATAGGTTGTAAAAAATTTATTGTCTACTATAATGAGAAATATTTACATGTGAACATTCCCCTCTCCACAACTAAAGAGTTTCAAGATCTCCACCAGGGGGATAACACTATGTTGGAAATTGAAAACAATTTTGTAGAACATTTCATTTTCAATAATAACAAGGTTTTTAATGACATGTTAAATTTTAAATGGTTTGAAATGGTATTTCATCCAAATAGCCAATCCTATGTGTTCTTATTTCAAGTAAATTTATTTACTCTAGTGGATAATAGAGTCTATATGGTAGATATTGATTATGCTAGTAAATATGGTTTCTCTAGGGTACTTTTAACAGAGTTCAAATGAAATCCAAACATATATGAGATGGAAATGAAGTATAATGTATAGGATAATAATGGTTTTGGTAGCTCTAGTTTCCCACCCCGAAGAGCTTCGTATGAAACAACTTCTGGTGCGAATATCATGTGCCATTAGTGCGGGACCCACGGAAATGTACAGTCCACCAGTTCAACTCCATCTAGGTGATGAAACCGATGTCGAATTATGGGGATCATTAAACGGTTTAATAGGTATAAACACTCATATCTGGGTGGGGTGGTTTCTCCTCCAATATTATCATGATATCTCAGTATAAACTATCTATAACTATGGGTTCTCAGTATGGTGGTCATGGTGGAAGGACTAGATCAACAAGTATGTATATTCAACATAAGGAAGAACCGATAGTTATTTTTAATTCACCAGACTAGATATAAATGTTACTCCTTTATTCTATGTACTAGGTGTAGTGGAATCAAAATTAGGCCCTATAACTATTTGAGGAACTATATTTTTTGTAATGCAGATAAAAATTGTTTTATCTGATATGGGATCTTAAAATTATTTTATTTATTACATTATTCTGTAACTTATAAAATTACCAACATAATTTTGTTTATTATGTAATTGATTATTCTATGCCACATGGAATAAATAGGTAATAGGGTTTCCGGTGCCCGTCCTAAGCTCTCATTCTTTCAGGGGTTGAATTAGAATAGGATTTCCTTGTTTTGGAAATTATTCTTTTTTATGTGATTATAGGAATGGATTGGATGGTTATTTTCTAGGTTCACATTGAATTTGATCATCATAAAGAAACATTTATAGTGCCCAATTGGAAAAAAAGTATACCAGGTTTAAAGGGATCCTCGGTTTCGGAAATATAGACCACTAGATTTGGAGTTAGGAAACCATGTTATCTAGATTTCTTTTGTTTTGTTAGATGATTATTGTAAAGATTCCATGAAATGGTTTCCTCTTATAGTATATGAGTATCCATTAGTGTTTCCAGATGAATAATTAGGTCTACCTACAAAACTAGATGTGGATTTTACTATTGACTATGAGTCTAGAACCCCACCAATATATCTTCCATTGTATAATATGTTCCACATCGATTTGATTTAACAAAATTTTATGATGAAAAATTATTAATAAAAAGGATTTATTTAGTTGATCATCTCACATTGGTCATTTCCAGTTCATTTTACTAAAAAGGATGACATATTCCTTTATTTTTGAATATATTAATGGATGTCGAATATGGTGACAAACAAGAATGAATACCACAAGACTATATTTAGGATATATTTTATCACCTCAAGGGGTTAAGGTGGTTTTATAAAATCAACCTACACATAAGGTATTATTAGGATAGGGTTGGAGAGGAAAATCATTCCATGAATGCCATCTAATTTATGAATGGACTCATTAAGTATTTGTTCATTCATATTGGGTTGAAAAATGATATTATATTTTCATGGATCTTATTAACCACATGTTCTAAAAGTACCTAAAATCCTTTTTTGTGTTCTCTATGGACAAAATATTTGTCTATACCGGGATAGAGAAATAGAACAGAATAAATTGAGGATTTTGATTAGAAATCATTGAGATCACATCTTCTATGCTAATATCTCGAAGTGAACCTTCTGGATTTTGAAATTTACGTTTCTAGGCAATATAATCTCATAATAGGGTGTTTTAGTGGACCTAGAGAAAATCAATGAAATGATATTAAGAGAGAAACCAAGAAATTTATTCGAGATCAAGATTTTATCAGACCATGTATGATTCAACAAGTTGTTTTTATGGACTTTTATTATCCCGTATCACCCCTGACCATGCTATACTATAATGATGTTATGTTTTAATGGATACCATATTGTTAGGAATATTTTTAGGGACTGAAGCAGAGATTGAGCCTTACTCCTTTTTTATCTCACATAAATATGGAAAGTGGTATGGGTGAACTATGATTCTTCAAGTAGGGGTCTATCATGTGTGTTGATACAGGATGATCATGTGGTGTAATAAAACTCTCACCATGTTCAACAACATGAAAGAAATTATCCAACCCATGACCTAGAATTAGCAGTGATGATGCATTCCTTGAATGCGTGGAATCATTGTCTACTCATAGAGAAAATTATAGTATACTTGGACCATAAGAGTGTGGCCTAAATTTTCAACAATAAAAACTATGTCTGAGGTTGTTTCGATGGGTTTAGTACCTTCATGGGTCATCCTTTGATATATTCTATACCATAGGTAAATATAATGTTATATTTGATTCCCAATGTAGGAAGATACTAGTGAAAGATATAAAGTAGTATGGTGATGAGTGTACCGTGATTATTATTTTTTCCATATGAACACGAAACAAAGGATCATGGTAGAGTTATGTTATTGGATAGAATTCATTCGACACTCTCTCTTCTAGAGATTATTCAAAAATAATATCTCAATGATGAATGATGCCAACATTATATGCAAACTTCTAAATTTTGTGCTGGTTCCCAATGAGTGGTATTATATTTTTAGGGAATTATTTGTTTCAAGGGTCACATCATTGTGTCTCTATAAGTACATAAATGTGGAGATTATGAACATCCACCATTGTAATTGGTTTATTCTTCCTGAGAACACAATAATGTTTTATGACAAATGGCACTGGTTTTGGTGGGTAGGTAGAAGAAGGATATTGCTGGCTTTGTTTCTAGGTAATATACTTTTAGGATGTTGAATTCAATCACCAAAGTCCCTAATGTTTTCTCCAACCACTACCCATTTATACCTTTAATTGGGATAAGGTCCATATGGACATCATCATTGTGTTTCCTTATACACCCCAAGGAAGGAATTCCATTTCGGTGGTTGTGGACCATCAACCCATGACTGTAAAATTCATTACGATCAAGGATTTGATAAAGGTAGATCATATGTTCTTGTTGTATATTCAGGTTATAGTGTGGCTACATAGTGTGTCATCATCTATAGTTTCAGATAATGACCCCTACTTTACATCATGGTTCTGGAAAGGCCTTCAAAAGGCAGTGGGGTCATAGGTCAAACATAGAAAGGCATATCAACCAAAAATAGATGGTCGTATTGAGGGATGAATTAAAATTTTGTAAAAATTGATCTATGCATGTGTGTTTTATTTTATGGTTTATGGGATAACCATTTAGAATTGTTGGAGTATTCATATTATAAATGTTTCCATTACTCGATCAAAATGGAACCCTTTTTGGCGCTTTAGGGTCGGCCATGTTAGATTCCCATGTGTTTTTCGTAAAAGCATGAGACTTATTTTATGGGAACCATCCTTTTAAAAGAGGCATAATAAAAAGTAAGATTGAAGAGGTAGGTATTGTTAATAATATAGTGTAACCATATATATTATTTTGATAAAGGTATTGTGCATTGGAATTCATAGTGGGTGTATGGGTGTTTTTATTGTTGACACATAACATGGGTCAATATCATATTAGAATGTAGGAGAAAATCCCCCTGAGGTATGTTCATCCTTTTCAGGTCCGTAAAATAATTTTTGAGGTGGAATACAATTTATATTTACCATACAAATTGATTTTAATCCATGACTTGTTCCATGTCTCCCAAATAAATAAATATAACACAGATCCATCTTATGTGATAAATTGTGAATAGTTATAGCGAGAATATGAATTTTACATGTTCGAACGACCAATGAGGATCATATATTACCCAATGAATGTGATTTTGGGAAAATAAATATCAATGATTTGGGTCTGTTGGCAACATGATAATAAAAAACGCATGACACGAGAATAAAATTCATTTGTGTATGAGTAGTTCCCTCATTTATTCTATGATAAAACTCCAGTTTGACTTTCTACGAGTATAATGATTCATATAGTGGGTATAATTTTCACATTCAAGGAGTAATTGTAAGGTATTTTTTTCATTTAATTTCATTATTTACATTATTATATTTCATTCCTTATTTTATGAAAAAATAGTTCTTTTTGGGCAATAAAATAAGTGGAGCACTATTTGAGAAAAGTTAGGGTATACCGTGAACCAACCTAGTTCAAACCATGATCCCAACAAAGTGGCACTATATAGGTAAAATGACCTATCACACAGGTGTAAGTCCCTACCAAGATAACCATGTGACTAAGAAAGTCGCACTTTCTATGATTCACAACTAGGTGCAAGGGATTATACCACCTATAAGAAAATAGTACGACCTCTTTTCATCTTAGACAGAGGTGCCTCAGTGTTGGATTAGGGTTAGGAAAACCAGTGTTCTAAACAATATGGCCATTCATATCTTCAAAATTTCTAATTCTATAAATTAATCAACCATAATTTTAAGTACTTAACCCCTCATTCATACCTGATTCAAACTCTTCATACCTATGTACACCTCCCTCTCCTCCTTCCGCTCATCTTACATTTGTTTTTAATGGACTTCAACATGGATTATTATTTAAATCCTTAAGTAAAATTTTATTATATTTTATTATTCTCACTTATTGGCATCTTATCCATTCCTTCTTGTGGTAAATTTTCTACAATATACGTTTAAAACTATATTGGGGTAAATAAAATTTCTTATTATCGAATATCTCATGTTTGTTTTGTGTTATACCTTCCATAGGAACTCATCTTAGCATGGCTTGTTGTTTCCAATGAAAATATAGTGGAAATTTAATAAAAAAGATGGTTCTTCCAAGACTTGACATCATTTTTTGATTTTATTATAAATTATTTAGTTCTTAATTGTGTTTTATAAATTATGTGTGTTGTGTGAAAGGTGTTTCTAATTTTTTTGGTGTGTGTTCTTTCTTGAATGGTGAATTTTTATTTTTAAATGGTTTCTTGTAATGTTTTTTTAAAATACAGTAATAGTGATTATATGGAAGGAATTTCACATGATACAAAAATTAGAATATAAAATTAGAAAAACGTGATTATTCTAGTTGGGTCTCTATGGACTAGTATATCAATTCATCGGTTGTGAAATTGCCTAGGATAACTAAATAGTTCATGCTTTAATATTAACTAAACAATAATGATGGCATGAGGACTGTATGAACTTTTGATGTGAACTCCCTAGTGTCTAATGGATGAAACTTTTCTATATACTTTGACCACCATGGTCTAATCATCCTATTTCCGTAATAACTTATCTACTTAGGGAGTCACCCATGGTGCTTTGGTTATTCTTTGAACCATTTAAAATTAAATTTATATTTTTTGGGTTGTTTTATAAAAAAAATTATTTTTATTTCAAAAAATTTTAAATGAATTATTTTGACATTTATCATGTTAATTAAACATTTTATGGAATTTTATAGAATTTATTAGTGGTACCAAACTTGTAAAATTTTATGACACCCATTATTCACCCTAAGTTGTTAGTCGATCAAGATTTTATGACTCAAATAAGGAAAGGCCTTCTGTAGTGGTGATTTTTATTCAATGAGTTTTTTGTTTCTTTATGATATTTGTTGATGGTGGTAATATTTGGTGTTAGCCCATAAGTTTCATGGTGGTTTTTTATATCTTTGACCCCCTCCCTTTTAATATAATTTTAGATTTTGGGTGTGAATGTAATTTGTTTAAATCATGCTTATAGTGTTTTCAATTGATATATCATGTTATGGTTATTTGTATGTGATGTTATGTAGGGTTTGTAGATTATTTATAGTTTTTATTCTGAGGATAAACCATTTCCATCGGTGTTATGAAATTCCCATGCACTAGTTTCGAGCCGCTTTGGAATCGAGAACACCCTTTGGACCATGCCATGGGCTGATTCAGCAGTCTAGTTAGATGGTAGCTTGAATCGGTTCACGAAATTGGAATTTATCCATGTAATATTCTTATGATTTAATGTTTAATGTTGATTCCCCATTCCCATGTTTCCTTTATTCTATCGTGTTTTTTCATTCCTCATTTTTCAATATTATGATTCGTACACTTATTATGTCCAATTGAAATGCCTATTGAGAAACATTTAATATGTTCATCATGATGTTCATTGTTTACTATCTTAATGAGATTTATATCTCACCCATTTATTATATTTTTCATCAGGATATCAAATTCAATTATAAATGGAAAATGAAATTTTAGAATCATGTAAAAGATATCTTCAATATTTTTTTTCTATCCATGTATCATGTTGAAATTCTATATGCCTAATCCACGAAATATACTACGGTTATTGGTCTTTTCAGTTACAAAAGGTGTTATTTTATGTAATAAATCATGAATTAATGTGAAATAAAAAAATGGTTGGAATAGTTGGCATTAGAGGAATTTCTAGTTATTATTGCCATTAGGATTATAAAACACTATAGAAATCTACGTAGTTAATACTAAACAAGAAAATCTAAATGTTTTGGTAAGGTATTCAGTAAGTGGTTTCTAAAAAAACATACCTTCTTGGATAAAAACAGTGGTTTTGGATTTTGAATAGATGTAACTACGGGTAAAAAACCTGAAAACACCATATTGAGATAGACGTGATTGAGTAATAGTGCATGAAAATAGGATGTTCTACAAACATAGTTTGATACTCTCAAGTTATATTATTTGGTTAATACAACATCTACATATGAACATTTATTAATGGAATAAAAATTCTTATGATAATTTATATTAAAAATATATCATATATAATATATATATAAAACCTATAAATTCATAGGTTAAAGAATACATTTCATTTATGATTTTCCCTTTTATTTTCATAGTTTCCCTTTTCTGTTTTTATAATTTATAAATTATCTTAGAATATTTTCACATTATTCTAGTAAATGGTTGGAAATAAGAGGAACTGTTACAACAACCAATTTTATGGGCAACGTGATGACTTCCAAAAAAAATTCCCAACCTAATGGGAGAACAACCACAAACTTCATTACTAAACATTATCAATTATGTCAATGATAGAAATAAAAAATAAAATATAATGAATTCACAAATCACCCATACAAAGTTAATTTTGATGTTGAGACCTTTATGAAACAAAGTTCTTTAAATTTAAATGGATAATATAATACCTTAATGGTGGAGCAATGGATCATCTTCATTGAAAAATTCTTCACCAAACACGAATTCTATGATCAATAGATTTTTCTGTAGTATATTTATCATATGGAAGGAGAATTTGATAAACGGTGGAATTTTGTCAATAATTTGAAGCATTAGGAGGATACTAAAGATACATAGTATAAAAATTTTATTAATAAATATGTTTTATAAATATTGTCCTTACTCTTTCTAATAGAAAATAGAGAGGGGCCTCCTTAACATCAATTACAAGGATGTTTTTTCTTTTAGAAAATATGAGGAAAACATCACATGAATTTAAGGATACACCTATATCTTTTTAATTACCACCATAGGTAATGTTAACTACTAATTTGGTGCACTAAATATTTTTTTTTCAAAAATTCATTCAGATATAAGATGTTGGGAGTTATGAGGAATTTGTCTTATGATCCCTCAAAGTAGAAATAGAATTCATAAATATCAATATTCTCATGGGGATAATAGGAGGAATGTGGTGTTCAATTTTTTCACTATGATAGAGTAATCTAATATTGGAAATAAGTTTCAACATCCTTCTTGTCGAAGTTGTAGTAATATTCACCCATTAAATTTCATGAAGGGGATGATGAAATTCATTATGTATGGAAATAAAGGTTACCTAAATAGTTAATTTCACTAAATTAAACCCACCAATGTGATGGAGGAAATCAATAGATTGGTCAAACCTCATCCCATTATTTGATTTTTTAACTATAAGGAACCGAGATAATATTAAATTCAATTAAATATGGACTTTGTTGTTAGTGAAAACCAATAAAAGCAACCCTCTAGGCTTAGAGAGAGAGGGTGAGATTTTGACATCATAGTTGTGGAAGTGGAACATAAAAAAAAAATTATATGTACAATAATTATTCTTTCAAGAATAATAAATTTACTTTTTGATTTTGGTTCTACGCATTCTTTCATATCTCCCAAGTTTAGTATAACTCTGAAAACCCCACCACAAATCATGTAGGTAATGATATTGTTGAAAATATAAAATGGGTAAACTATTTCATTGAAAGTATATAACTCCTACCCTATTAGATTTTGTGGGAAGAACATCACAAATCACATTGTGATACTAAATTTAGTGTAATTTTATTTTATTTTGGGTATGCATTTGTATTACATATATAGATCCAATAAAAATTCTTAAGAGAAGGAGATGAACCTAATTTTCTTGAATCACCTTCTATTATATACATGATCAAGGACAATAAATATTCTTTAGTAAAAACAATTAAATCATATAAATTATTTTCATTTTTGGTAAAAATATATTCCTTAGATTATTTAGATTAAGAAAATATCATCCTTGAAGACATTCACATTATGAAAAAAATACACTAATGTGTTTCTTAAAGAATTTTTTTTCCATCCTCCTAGTTGAGAGTATTAATTTTCAGTCGAGCTTATACATGTGGATTTTCAAATACCCAAGACTCCATATAGAATAATATTTTTTTCTAATATGAGGAGAGTAAGAAACGACTAAATGAGAATATAGATAGAGTGTTTAAATGCCTATGTTCTACACCCTGGGGTGAAATAGTCCTAATAATAAAGAATAATGATTGGTCAATGTACCTAAACATTGATTATCATGATATCAATAAGATCTTGACATAAAAGAAGTATCATCTTTAGTAGATTCATGACTTGTTCAATCAGTTATGTGGAGCATAATATTTCTCTATGAAAGATCTTTGGTTTGGATATTTCAATTAAATTTGGAGAAGAACTATATCCCAAGTATTTATTTTTTATATAAGATATGGTAAATTTAAATTCTTAGTGATTCCATTTGGAATATCCAATTCTCCAAAAGTATTCCAGTATTTAATGAATAGTGTCATTATGGATTACCTCGACAAATTTTTGTTGGTCTTTATTTATTATATTATAATATAAATTATTAACAAATAGGAAGATGATGATAATTTTAATACTATAATGAATCCATTATGTAAAAATGATGTATAATAATTTTAGTAAATCTATGTTATGGTTTGATAAAGTGGAATTACTAGGGCATTTCATCTCCCGCAAATAGATAAATATGACCCTTCAAACAAAAGATGCAATTTAAGGATATCTATGTCCAACCATTGGGATGTATAACCATATTTTTATTATATTATATGGGTAATATTTTTAGTTATGGGGAAATTATCATGGTTTTAAAGACAACTAATCAACAAACATGGAAAAAAGTCATGTTTTTCTAGAATGATAAATACGAGGATGCATTTTATTAGATGAAAAAGAGGATAATCCTTACACATATGTTACCATTTCACACTTTAAGGGAAGGATTTTATATCTACATTGATACATCCAAAAAGGTATGGTGATCTGTATACATGATTACTGAAAAAGTGATAACCTATTCCTTTCAACAACTAAATATCTATCTACATAACAACACAACTCATTATCTAGAATTGTAAATATTTATATTCACATTTATGATTTGGTTAAATTATTTCTATTGGGTAAAATGTGATATATATTCAAATCATAAAATCCTAATGTATATATTTACACAAAAGTGGATTAATATGGGCCAATAGAAGCGGTTTAAATTGATTGAGGGGTACTATTTTTCAATCATTAAACTACATAGAAAACAAAAAACATTGTATATTCTTATTGTAAAATAATCATACAACTCAAACAATTATGACAATTGAAAGTGTTCCAATATTATAAAACATGAAAATGAAGGATATGTGAATAATAAAATGATTTGTATCATTCAATTCCCAGATATGTTCTCAAACATACATTATTTAGAGAATCAAGGAGGCATATAATGATAATGTGTTTCTACATAAAAATGTGTAAAATATTCTACTCTTCAACTTTTCAAAAGATGGAGTTATAAGGTTATGAACCTAGATTGATGTCCCATTAAAAAAATATGGTGGTGAATTATTTTTGATGTTCATAGATTTTCATTCTCTTTTCATTCATGAAGAACTAATATGTATAGATATTAAATGTAAAATTTATATTTGGATAACTAGAATATAGAAATTATATTGTTTGTATCTCGATTCCTTGTATACAATCAAGTCCACGAAAAATAACTTCAGTCTAAGGGTATGATGTAACCATTTCACATACCAATATGTTAATGTTAATACATATGGAATTCACTGGAAACCTAAAGGTAATAACACAATATGGGTTGTAGTCAACATTCTACAATGTTAGAGTATTTAAGTATTATCATGGAATATTTATCTCTTGACCAACCACTATTTTATACACAAGATAAATGTTAAATCTACATGGTGTTCCACACTCCATGGTATATAATCAATATTTGAAGTTGACATTAAGGATTTGAAAAAGCCATTATCAATGGTTGCATATAGAATTTTACTTCATCACTTTTTATCACCCTAAAATAGATTGACTGAAATAAAGTACCATTAAAATGTTTTGCATATGATAAGATCATGTTCATTGTATTTTCAATGTTGTTAGGATCAACACATTCCCCTAGTAGAGTTCTCATATAGAAATATTCTACATTCTTGAATTCAAATAGAACCCAATGATGATCAGTATGAGAGGAGGTGTTGGAATCTAACATGATGGTATAAATATGGAGAGATAAATTTTATGGGACCTGATATTATCAAATTCATGATAAAAATGATTACAAACATTCAGTTTCATATGAAATCTGCACAAATTGAATTGATAATGTACATAGGAAATCATTGAAGAGACCTAGATTTTGAGGTTAGTGATAATGAATTCCTTTTTATATCTCCATGTAAGAAATTAATGAGTTTTGGTAAGAATGGAAAGCTTATTACAAGATACATCGGCCCATTTGGGATCCTTGATCTCAACCAAGTGGTGGCCTATCAACTATAACTCTCACCAAACCTATCACAATTACATTATAGGCTCAATGTATCCTTCTCAATAAAGTACATACTAGAAATCTCACATGTTCTGAATCCATAGTTGGTAGCATTAGTGATTGAAATCTCATTCAAGGAGCAACCACTGAGGATTGTAGATCATAGAGGCAATGTTCTACGAAAAAACACAACTCACCTTGTAAAATTGTTATTTGAAGAACCACAAGTTTGAGGGAGATACTTGTTAACCAGAAGATGTTTTGAAACATAAGTTACCTTATCTAATTTAGGGTTAAAATGAAAATTTGTATTTCTAAATTTCTAATGGGGGAATAATTTAGCCACCCAAACTTTTAAAAATGAAATCTACCCTTGGGATTGAATGAAATTATATATTATGAAAAGTGGTTATACAAAACTCATGAATTTTTTTAATTATATCCTATTGGATTTATAAGGCTATTAAAAATGAATAATTTTGATAATATTGACATTGAATAGTGTTCATATGATTTTTAAATATTATTGGTTATGATAAACTCAATTAACAAATAAAAAAATAGACGACCACGACCTGTAGCATCAAACCATATAATGCCCCTTTTATAGAGATTAAAATTGATATAGTATCTCTGGGATTTTCCATTGACCAATACCTATACTAGATTCAACAACAAAATCATGAGTGAAACCATTACTGAGAGAATTTTAAGCTCATTGAGATCATGTCCCAATCCATGTTTGTTGAACAACACCATGAGAATATCAGCATTGCACACCTTACAATTAGAGATCCCACACGTGTAACAAAGTGCTATGTAACTATACACTAATAGAGTGAATCTATATATTTAATTTACAATAAAATAATAACTATATTTTTTCAATACTTTTTTTACATGATAAATGATTAAGTAATGAGTTTGATAAAAATAATATTTTAATATGTCAAAACTCTAGTTGAAATATTGGGTGATATGAAATTTCAATTATGATGTTTTTTTAATGATTTCATAATTTTTTTAATAAATTTTATTTTAATAAAATATTAATAAAATTATTATAAATTAAAAAATGATAATATAATTTTTATAACTTGAAAGTGTAATTTTTATAAGGGTTCAAAAACTTTTATTGTCAAAAATCCAATACTTTTAAATAATTTGTAACATTAATTTCAATGTTTAATTTATAAATTTTATAGAACTATTTTTATTTAATAAATATTATTTTTCAAATCAGTATGTCAAATTTATCAAACAATTAATGTTTTTTTAATTTTTTAAGACATTCAAATTTTGGGGTCCAATTTAAAATTGATATAAATATATGGTGTGTATTATGAAATAATAATTACCCAAAACAGATGTATTATGTTCTATAAAAAGAATATATGACCAAATATATGTTTCCCATTTAAAATAAAATTTTTAGGATTATTTTTTAATCATTTATATGATTTATAAATCCTCCAAAACCAAATTTATATTTTATGGTTTTAAAATCAATTTTTTATAAACGTAACTCAAATCCAAATCACAAAGGGTAATATTTTAATGTTAATTTTTAATGGAATTATATTTAAATTAAAACCACTCAACTTTGTGATAAAATATTGGAAAAATACACAGGATGTTTTTTGGTTTTTATTATATTATTATATAGAGTCTGAAACCTAGGTTTCTAAAATAATAAAGTACTCCCCTCTCCTTTCCATTATAAACCCACCCAATATCTATTTTATATTCAATAAAAAGCCATGAAAAATGAATATACTCTTTATTTTTTCCCTTATATACCTCCCAATGTTACCCAACCTCTCAATAAGATCTTCTATAGATTTTGGAAACACTCATTAAAGGTAAGGGGTTTTCCTCTCTTCATTTCTATTCAAGAACCTTAATTGTAATTAGACATTTTAATCTCAATTAGTTTCATTTTCAAGAATTTATAAACATAACATTAATAATCCTTAATGTTTTATCAATGTTATATCATTTATCCCCTCTCATTAGGACCTTTACCTAAGTCGTTTCCAAGCCAAAAGTAAGGATTATCTCCTCATCTTTATTCAAGAAATATATATATTTATATATATAATGCAATTTTACTTCGAATTCCTATTTATAGGATAATATTTTGCATATAAATATTAATTACCATTTTGTTTAAAATTGATTTAATACCACCTTTAATCTCATTTATCCCTCCCATAGCTCCTTATGTATCCATGTTATGCTACTAAAATTATCATGTTATTTTCTAATTCCAAATATATATTCTATCAATAATTTTCCATATTCCATTTAATTCCAAATTTTTCATGATGCATTTTTTTATTACCAGTCCATATTCAGTACTTTATTTTTTACAACATATTATATAACCATTTCACTCTCGTTTATACCTTACATGATTTTTCATGTATCCCCATAATTCTGTCAAAATTATCCTACAATTTTTCCATTACATACTTTTTTATTATTAATACCACCACCATTTTCACTCAATAATATTTAAATAAACATATATATATTTATTTTTTTTGGTACAACCATTTTTTAATTCCAAACTATTTATTCATTTGATTAAATTTAATGAAATATGATCCAATGTTCAGTGATCAATGTGGCACACCTTTTCTTGTTAATGATATAAATGCAACGGTTGCACCCAAAATTTTATAGTGTTCTAATGAATTGGATAATGTTTTAGTATCATAAGATGTCATTTATTGAACTTTGTATTGAACTTATTCCATTATGGTAATTTTTTCCCCTAGTTATGATGTCTTCGTAGTTATCACCGAAATGTGTTTATAATTTCATGATAAATGTTATTTCGACATTCCCATGTTACATTTATTTTATCATGTTTATCCTAACTCATTTTCCATGATTATGATTCTCAAAACTTTTATGACCCATATAAATGCATATTTAATAAAATTTAATAATTTCATCTTTTTATGCATTTTTTCCTTTATTATGATTTATAGATCACCCAATTCTTATTTATATCCTCATGTTATCCCATGATGTTATAAATTAGCATTGAAATATTATAATCATGTTAAATAATTTTTCAATAATATTACTGTATCAATGTATCATGTTGTAGTTATATATATCTAATCACCCAAATATACCAGAATTATTTATATTCTAAGTTGTACAATTTGTTCTTATATGAAATAAATCGTGGAATAAATTTTATTAAAGTCAAGGGTATTCATAATTTTGTCTTATTTCATCTGGTGTGCTTATTTAGACTTAAAAATGTTTTAAAATAGTTATAAATTCAAATCATTTTTTCTATAAAATCATATAATATTCCTCTATTCATTGTATTTTTTATACAAAAATTACCTATGTTTCATGGGTTTCACATCTCAAATATCCTTCCATGATAGATGTTTTCATTAATTCACCTATATTTATTTATATTTTTTATATAATGACAGTTGATATATAATATCAGGGAAATTTTTTATATTCCATGTATTTTATACTCTTTTTTATGTAATCTATTTCAATGGAGTTTTGGTTTTAAAATAATGTAAATTGGTTTTCATTAAAAATATTACATTAATATTATTTAATGGATTCAATAAAAACACATTATCCTTGTTATATATATTATTTCAATAATTATATTTTATAATCATAAATAATATACAAAATTCATTTTCCATGATACTGGAAAAACATTTAAATTTTTATAATGGTAAATTTCAAAAAAAAATTCTACATTGGTCACTTTGATTCTCTTTTAAAAAATTTAAAAAATGATATTTTTTGAAATGTTAACATCATCAATGGATTATCACACCATTATAAATACTATCTTCTATTAATTAACATTTATAATATTCTGTTATTTTTTTATAGAAAATTTTTTTAGAATATTTTTTGAATTTTTATTTTTAAATGTATATGAATGAAAATGGTATTTCCCCTATTTTCCAGGAAATATATAAGACTTCATTTTAAATGTTTTTTCAACTATGTCATAATTATTAAATGAATTCAATGATACATGTGATATATTATCTAAATATATCATTGAACTATTGGTTATGAATGTTTTATGATGATATTATATATTTATATTTTCATAGAACATATTTCTTTTCCATGGGTTAATAAATCTGAAAATGAATGATGATTGTTTACATGGGTAATATGGTGAAAACTGGGAGAATATAAATGTTTTTCTTTATTATATGGTAAATAGAAATAAGTATAGATGATTAGTTGGTGGTTATATTATAAACCAATTATGGTTTTTTATATTATAATATAAGAATGGATAGGTTTGTTAAATCCCTCTAATGAATTGGGTAAACAACAAAGATAAATATTTTTGTCAAAATAAATGAAAATAAACATTTATATTTAATTTACTTATTATATAATATATTGTTACCAGAATATTACGAAATATTTTGCGAAAATGAAGTTGTATAATTTAATTTAATCCTATTAAAACGTTTTAATTATTTTGTTAGATGTTTCCAAGAAAAAAAATATTTTCCATGATACCTATAGAATTATTAAATTATTTGAAAGGGTTGTAATGGATTATTTTATCTTAGATTTTATTCAAAACCTGAAATAATATAATCTTCTATGAATATTTTAATTATTAATGTCATTAATCCTTGAATCATGATTTATAAGCCTAGTTTTTATTGTTATAAATTCTAGTATGTTATAATATACACTTTAAATACTTTCATAAACCCTTATAATAGACTTATTCCCACTAAAGATATTTAATTATTGATGGGTTTTTACCCATAATGAGTGTTTGAGCTCAGCATTCTTATATATACTTCCTCAATTTTGTAACATTACATTAAAATGAATTATGTCTACATAGGATCTAAAGGTGAATAATGTAATTTCATATGTTTAATATGTAATATGAAATATGATAATATTTGAGTAATGGGAAAATGAACACCTGAAGAAATCGGTGTTATTATGTAAGAGTTTTGAATAATTATCTTAAAATGTAATCATAAAAGTTATTTAGTTATGTATGTGATCTAATATTTCTATTTGTTATCATATGTTTAGGTTAGATAAATTTTTATCACACTTATTGATATCAAATTCAAAAATGTAATAATTTTGTTTTTGGCCCTCATATTTTCATGTGAGAGTTTGGGGTTGTTAAAGTTGTAATTATAGTAGGTTTAGATAATATTATAGGTTAATATGTCTTTATGTGATGTTGAATAATATGATACTCATACAATAATGGGTTTATAACAGTATGGTTTATCAAATGTTTAATGTTATAGACACCCCTTTTTACATTTTATGAAATTTTATTTTATAGTGATTAATTATATTTTGGGAAATGTTTTATTGGGATCTGTTATAAGAAATACTTATTCTTAACATAATGTATTATTTCAAAAGAATTATTTTACATTTTTGGAGATATAAGTTATATGGTATGAGACATCCAATGTGATTAAATAATTTATAAATTTTAATGTTATTCAAGTTTATTGTAATATGTATATTTTATTATTTAATGTTCTATTTTGAACTATTGGATAAATTTAATATATATATATATATATATATTATTTCTTTACATGAAGGATAATTCATGTTTTCCATTATCATATGATGTTCTCTATATATTGGTTTTAGTAAGGGGGGATCATATTTTTACTCTTTTTCATTTCCTCTGTCTATTAAAAGTTACTAATTTAGGTATGAGAAATATTTATCACATATACTTATCACATCTAATAATGGATGAGTTAGTGGTGGAAAGTTATTAAACCATAAAACCAAAGGTTGGAATTGAGATTATAGATTTTATGAAAATAGTATAATTATATTTTCCAATGTTCATAGAGAGGATAAAAAACAGTATATCAAAAATTTAAAAAATTATTTCTAATAGTAGTTTTTGATGAATTCATTGCCTTCCTTTACTCATAATAGATTATATTTTATTATGAGATCGTTCACTTCTATGTGATCTTGTCTCTATCAATAATCATTATTCATTGGATATTATTTTCCCCTCAATGTATACATTTTCACTTCCCACAAATGTTCTCTTATTTTGGAAACCAGTTATGTGTTATTCTATATGACCTTTATATTTCTGTATCCCTATATTCAATATAATGTATTATTAAACATTTTTTGATAATTATTTTAAACAATGGGATTTTAAAATATTAATGTCTATAATTAATAATCATGACATGAAATTTAGTCAAATAAATTTATTTAAGGATGGTATAATTTAATATCTCATCCTTCAAATGAATATTATGTTATATGGCATATATGACACGTAACCCTGGTCTGAAATGGCCACAATATATCTTTATTTAATAATTATTATTATAACCTAGTAGTTGAATTGGAGGGTGTTAATAAAAGTAAATAAATTTTGACACACACACAGACACATTTATATATATAAATAATGTTTCTTATTTTTTGATATATATATAGATATTATTTTTTTAGAAATAAGAATTTAATTTTTAGAAATGTTAATTTATAAATAAAAAATAAATTATATTCATGAATAGTTTTATTAGTTTATATGTGAGGATATTCTGAATAATTTAAGAAACTTTTATAAATTTCTATTTTATAAAAACGATATCGACTTTTTCATCATCATATGAATATTATTTTAGTATAAATTATTGTAATTTTTTGAGAAGTCTTATTTTTTAGTGAATAATGAAAAATACATATTTTATAGAAAACCATCTTATATTTTCGTGTATTTAAAAAGTAATATTTTTTTGAATTATTTTTAAAGGATAAATAGTTAAATTTGAATAAAAATTATTTTATAAATATTTTTAGAAGCAATTGTAAACATAATATTGTTATAAAAATATTTTTATACTTGTAAATTCCTTTTTATAGAGAAAATATTTTCCTTGCATTTTACTAGTTTTTATAAAATCATTTCGGACACTTATATAAATTTAATTTTATGAAATGGATTCATTATTTATATTATTAGTTTTATAATTTGTTGAATATGACATATATTTTTTTTTGAATAGTTACAATGGTAAAAAATGTCGTCCCTTCTTTAAGAATTAAACTTATAGAAAAACGATAAAACTATGAAATAAGGACTAAAATTCATCTATATATTTAACTATATTTCATTGTATGAGATCAATTTTACCACACACATATGAAATTTGATAATATATCATTTAGGTTCTTTTTTTCGTTGATAAATAATTTCATATTATTTTATATGAAGGAAAATTCAAAATTGACTAATTCGTTCTTTTAATATCTATAATGTTTTTTAAAAGGGATAAAAATGTTATAAATATTTATAAGATTAGATTTTTATTATTAATAAATCATTTAAGGTGGTAATATATTTTTAATTTTTAGAGATGAAATAATTACCTTAAATTCTTAGCTAATTAAGACATGTTTCTTTTGAAAGTATTATAAATAATAAATTATATTGTTTCAAAAACAACATACTATTTTATGGATGATTTATGGTTTTAAAATAATTTTAAAGATATATAAAAGGTCATATTAATGTTTTATAATATTATAGTAAAACTAAATTTGTATCTTGATATTTACTAATGTCATATTATCTGAATATTTCCAAAAATTAGTTAAACAAAATTTTATGTTAAATTATAATTTATTAAATTGTTTAAAATTTATAAAAATATTCTATTTGGATAATTAAATTGAACATGATATATAATTTAATTGATTTTATATTTATTTTAAACTACTACCTTTATAATTAATATATTTACACATTAATATTATAACATTTATGCATCATGATAATCATTAAAAAGGATTATAAAGGTTTAAGACTAAGATATAATGGATACAAAATAACCTGAATTTTCCGAAAATTCATTTTATGAGATTATTTAGACACATTGTCATTTTATATTTGATATATATAATCATGTTTTGAATTTTCCATGAAATTGTTTTTATATTGTTTTAATAAATTATGTAATTCTAGGGATCCCCCTTCCCCCACTTATAAAAGGACATCAATCCTCCTCTCTTACTCCCACATCCGAATCAAATAATCATGAAAAAACCCTTCCAAATCTCTCATTAATTTCATTATATAAATTATATATGATATTTACTTCTAAAAAACCATACATAGGGTCCTCAATTAGATATATAATGATGAATCATTAAAGTAGTTGTAATCATCTCAAATGAGCATCTTCATTTTATATCTTCGTATGCCTCCTTCAACTATATCATAAATAGTAAAATATAATATAATAAGTATATAAAATTTTATTTTATCTTATTATGATAATTTAATGACCTTATTCATCTAATTTCCCATAAAATGAGAAATAAAACCATCAGTCATTCATACATGTAGAATTCCTTCTCACGAATCGATGAATATTATTTCCAATCATCACCTTTTATACCTGGTAATTATGAATTATTTAATGTACATGTATATATATATATATAATTATATAATTATAATCAGTTAATGGAAACATATCATCAATTCTAATAACATTCGATTCATTACAAAATTATAATGTCATTCGCACATATGTATGCATTAACACGACCATAAAGAGATGTGATTCATTTCCATGTATAAACGTAAAAGGATGGCTATAAATTTAAATTTTCCTTATATATATGAAATATATTCCACAAAAAATATTTTTGATATTATGTAACAATGAACCATACTATCACAGTCAACCTACCGACGTTTTTTTTGTATTATAAACCGAACATCTTCAAAAAACCCGATGTGAACACAACTGACTATGTAACTAAATATGTCATTAAATTAAATGAAAGAAAATGTTTTAAATTTTTTTCAAAAACACTATAAAATTTATTTAAACACTAAATAATTTATATAATATAGTTATATATTCTTTAATGTATATACATATCATGCCTGGACTGAATTTAACGGCATTCTTAAAATGATTTCCATTTATTGGGCTATAAATATACTTAATTTTCTATGTTATGAGAATAGTATTTGTGAAATGAGATTTTATTGTGTTATATTACATTAAAAATTATTATTTTTACTATTTTTACACATAATATTATCATTGATTAATTCTAACTTATTTGGTACAGTCTTTGTAGTGATAATTTGTATTAATATTATTTATTTGAGATATGTATCGTATTATGCACAAAATTACATTAAATATTATATATGAGGAATATTTAGATATTATATCATAAATGAAAATTTTTCCCTAATACTTATAGTCATGTTGATTTTCTCCATTCCGTGATACAGTTATTGAAATGTTACTAATCTTTTATGAGTTGTTAAAGGTCTCAAATTCAATTCATTAATACATAATTCATGTTATGAATCCTAAATTATTGTATATGGTGTAATTAATTGCCCATAAAACATTTTTATCATATTATTTCAATTATATTAATGGTTTTATATAATTATATAAAGTTAGTCGGTTCAATAGTGTTTTGACATAACCCATGTTGAAATGGTTTCTCTTCTAAAACTTCTTTCATTGAGAGATGGTTGGATTGACATGCCTATATTAATTTATATAGTATATATACTAAGTATTGAAATATAATACCATGAATCTTTTCATAATCATGGTATTTAAAGTAAATTTAAATTTTCATTATTTTAAATGGTTTTTATTTATAAAATACCATAAACTGTTTTTCACTAAAAATATATCTTCAATGGGTTTCAAATGTTTTTTCCAAACACCCCCTCCATGTTGTTTATCATATATAGTGAATGTTTGTTTCAAAACATAAATGATTTATTAAATATACCTTATTTTATATTAGATATTATATTAATTTTTTTAATGAATATTTATTAATTTTTCCCATAAGATACACTGTGAGTATCTTTATAAAAGATTGAATTTAATTTTTAATTTTAATGTTTAAAAAATCAATTTATTTTACCACAATAGTAAGTGTTATTTGTTTTAAATCTAATATTATATGATTTCATGATTTTTTTAATAGAATTAATTTTCCTCAATATTTTTTTGATTTTTCTAATTGAGCAGAACGAAAAAAACAATTTCTTCATGTTTTCCCTAAAACATTTTATATCACCATTTTAAGAAACATTCCTCTATTTCAACATCCAATAATGGTCCGAATTCTTCATTGGGGATATGATATTAAAATAAAATAAACATATTTTTTCCTAATGGGTTTTTATAATGTTTTAAATATATTATCAGTTTACTTGTTTTTTTTTCCATAGTCTAATCAATATAAAATATAATGATTGTTGTTTTAAAGGGTGTTCTATTGAGAAGTGAAATATTTAAAATTACAGTTCATTATATGGTAAATGTAAATATTAATGGATGGTTATTTATTGGTTCTATTATAATAAATTGGATATTTATTTTATAAACCAATGATACATGTGTCTATTATACCTCTCAATAGAATTAGGTAAAGTGATAAGGTCAACTATTTTATATTAATACTAATAGGAATCAAATATAAATATTGTATGTAACTCATAAGATAAGGTATAGTTGACTTAATATTAGTATGTACTATGAGAAATGTATTGTAATTGATGTATGTAACACTTAGGATAATGTATGAATTATGTAGTAAGGTGATTCCATGATGAATGTTTGATATTTCATGATATAAAAATATTTTTCCAATGCCTAAAATATATTATAATAAACCATTTTATGAAGGATTATTTTAATAATTATTTTTATTGATAACGTATATGACTATTTTTATGGATCCTTTGTCATTTTATAAATTTCATGTCTTTATATTTATGATATTAATAAAAACACTCTTATGTTATTATCAAGCATGTTATATATTTTATAATACACTTACACTAATATTATTACCAATAATGGTATTAATTATTAATGTATATGATTTCCTATAATGTCAATGTTATATCACCCTTCTTATGTTTCCTCTTGAATGGTCATGATGAATATTTTATAAGGAACTATGTCTACAAATGTTTTATGTGTTAACAATTTTATGGTATATATTGAAGAGTTGATGTTGAATAATAAAATCATGGTATTGTGGAAAAAATTTTGACATGAAGGCAATGATATTATTATGTAAGAGTTTTTCCTAATAATATAAAACTCTAAACAACATATGTGTAGAGAACCGAAGATTGACGTACATTGAAATTAAATTACATTTGCGGAATATTTAGTACATAACAAAAACACAGACACAAGGATCGTAATAGTTTAGTGTCTATGGAAACTCGAAATATAATTTTCTAATCCTGGTGAAAGATCTTCAATATCTCCTATAAAGATTTTTTTTTATACCTAAAACCTTTCTTTATATCCTGGGGAAAATAAAACATAAAAGGGTGAGCTCAAATGCTCAGTAAGGGTAAACAAAATAAATATCAATCACATCATATTCATAAGAACATAACATTTTGGAAATCATAACCTGCAAATGAGAGCATAATTTCATAACATGGGATAAATCATAGAAGTGAAATGTAATCCCGATAATCATAACATAAAACATGAATCTTTGTTTCATATACACATAATCATAGAGAATCATTTCTTGTTAGTCAAGACTCATTTCCAAGACTATCTTAGTGGACAAAGTCCCTTTCTGAACCGAGTCACCCTCGTTTCAGTCTTGTTTCACTGAACCGGTATAACCTACCATTCCTGCCATGTCTATCTCATGAGATATAAAATCTTTACCCAATGCATTATAGGGAGATATAGGTCCCACACATCTCATAATGATACCATTCTTATGTGTTCCACAAAATCATAAATCGTACATCATTTCATAACCCATGTAAAAAAATGGGAATCTTAAACATCGTGACATCATAAAACAATTCATATTAGATAAAGGAATTCATAAAGATAATTCCATCATAACATAATCAAATCAATGTAATAATAGAGATAAAAAATAACCCTTTATTATCTTAGATTGAAAATTATTTTGATAAAACACTTGAACTTCATTCTTGAGGAAAATATCCTTTCTTTTTCAAAAACACTTTTCTTTTCTTAACATGTCATACAATTATAAACTAAAAGAAGTTGATTAAAAATAAACTTTAAAACTTGTGAAGGATTATTCTTGGAAATAATGTTTTAAAAATCCATTCATTCCGTATAAGTTAAAAAAAGATTCTTCGTACTTTTGTCGGAAAAGTCAAAAAGTACCTCGTACGAAAAAACGAAAAAAGATTCCTTTCATATCCTTTACTAAAAACTCACCGAAGGGTAAAATTGGATTTAAATTATTGTAAGTGAATGTAAATAATATTACATATTAAGGGAACATGGATTTGGATGATAAAATACACCCCAGTAAATACCAACGTATAAGAAATCTTGGATAAAAATGAGATTGTGATATTTCCCCTTACCTTAGGTCCGATTTGCTTCGTATGTGTCCGAACCTCCTGTATAATGATTTACATAATTTCATTGACTTATTAATGAATCATATTCACTGTTATGATATCATATATGGTTCACTTATGAATTTATATTACCCGTTCTTTTATAAATTCCATGTTAAAGAAGCGTTTTGGGTAAAATCGTTTCATTTATCGTAGGTGTTTTGACTTGTTGTTATTGTCATTATTAATACTTATATCATGAATTACTTAGTTCCAGAATATAAAATATGATTTATATATCATATATATTCAATATATATATATATATATAATAGATAGATAAATGAAATGAAAAACACCATTCATGGAGACGGTAGTCCGTACGTACGCATGATCGATGTTTTCCTTTCCTTATTGTCTTGAATGGAAGTAAGTAGATGAAATACATATATATATATACATAAATCCAGTAGCTTTATAATGTCATATATTTCATTATTATTTCTTATATATACTTTATAATCATTTTTAAATGGTTAACATGGAGAATGAATCTCATCGCGTCGTGGAGACGGTAGTCCGTACGTACGCACGAGCGATGATATCGTTCCCATGGTCATGGAATTGTGTTGAAGTGTATGTATAATATTTCAGTATAAATATAAATTTATAATAATCATATATAGTTACTCATTACACCATTATACCCATCCAATTAATGTGGTGGAGGAAAATAGATTACACCACGGCGTGGAGACGGTATTCCGTACGTACGCACGCGTGGTGATTTCATTTTTCCGTAGGATGGATAGAAGGTGAATTAGGGTTGTTTCATATTTATAATAACATATCAGTATGTAATTAATACTGATGTTATTACTTTTTCATTAAACAACTAAAGAAGAATAAGTTGAAGAAGAATGAAATTGAAAAGATCGGTAATGGTTATTACCTCTTCTTTGAAATGCCTCTTTGAATCCTCCACTTAGGGAACTAAGATTGGTCTTTGAACAAGACCAAGACCTATTGTATTATTCTAGGGAAGTGTAGAAGGGATTTTTTCAGGGGTTCTCCAAGCTTTAGTGCTCAAATTGGTGTGAGGAGGAGGGGGAGGAGGTGTCCTTTTATAAGGGAGGAGAGGGGCACCTTAGGAATATCTCAAAATATTATTTTATATTAAAGTCAAAATCGGTTTATAATGGTTCCAAAGGGTCTTATTTTGAAGATAAAGTGGGGATGGGTCGAAATAATATCAACCAATAGGATTTAGACAAGTTTAGGTTATTATTTTAACCTTATTAATTATATTTAACTCTAAGTTAAATAATTTAACTTTTACCGTGTCTTTTTGTTTTCTTACACTATATGGTTAATAAAATTACTATAACATGCCAAACGAACCCCAAATTGTTTATTATTAATATATATATCCTTATCTAAGTCATTTTTCCGAACCTTAGATTTTTAGGAATAAAATAACAATTAATAATATAATATTTTATTTAAAAACTATTTTGTGTCAATTTTGACACTATTTGATATATGATTTTTGTGAAAGTCATAACAGAATTATATGTTTGAACCAAGATGATTAAATCAACACTAGTATATCATAGTAACCTATAAAATTAGTGGAATTCATAAAGTCTTAAATTACATTTATTTGGGTATTTATAATATCAATTATGACAATATTTCATTAATAAGATAATTACTGCATCATCTTTGTGTCATAACTAAATAAAATTATTTGATGTCTAAAAATTACAAATAAAATACCACTATGTAAGAAATATTTATATCTTTCTAATGAATATTTACAATCTAATTTATCTTATGTATAACCCTATATTAAAAATGTGTTAGTAAATAAACTTTGATTTTAACTCTTTTAACTCTTCTTTGAATTAAATAATAATAAATGTCCTAATCTAATCAAAGTGGGCCTAAATGATAATATTTTACACTTAAGGTTGTTTTTGGTCGAGATACACTTGTCCAATATAATTAGGTCATGTGTTAGGGTAATATTAATATCATTCTTACCCTTAATTACCCTATTTACATTTAATCGTGGTAAATAAAAGTAAAAAGTTATTTTTCACCAAAAATTATTTTCATCTCATTGAACCACATTTTACTTACTGAAATCAACCGTGTCTCTCGGATTTTTGAAATTCCATTCACAGAAGCGGTAAAATTAAGTTTTATGAAAAATTCAGTTTTTTTTACTAGTAGTTTCAATATTCATCAAAAATTTATGTTTTTCAGAACAATGCCAAAATATCATCCTAAGCTATATTTCATATTCCGAATTCAAAAATGAAGTCTATTTTACCAAATTCATAACATAGAAGTTTCATTAATTAATTTTATAATTAAATCCCGCTGTTAAAACAAAAAGCGTGTTTTTAAGAAACAATATCTATCAAAAGATTGACACTTGTTTATGTCTGGTTTAATTGTGAAATTACATCCAATGACCAACATTGTATTAAATTGTAAAAATATATGATAAATATACTTTAAAACCACTCAAATTAATAATTTATCACTATTAATTATTTCGATAAAAAAAGATGTTTTTAATTAAAATTTAGTAATTTTCACTATTCATTAGAAAATGAAAGTTATCCGAAAAGTACCAAAATTTCAGCCTAATCTAATTTCGATATTATGAATTCAAAAATTAAGTCCATTGTGAGAGCTAAAATTTCCAAAATTTTAAAAAGTGGTTATTACTATTCATAACGACTAGTTTTAATAATATTTTAATAACATATCGTTGTTTCGTGAAACTCAGTATTGCGTACTACACATGCTATCGACGAAGGTTTTGATTGCATGAAATGCATGCCAATTCAAGGATGCTTGTTGTGCAAGCTCTTTTTGATGTAGCGTACAACACAAGACATTAATAAAATTAAAAAGAATAGTTTTCATAAAATCTCGGGCTGTTACATTCTACCCCCCTTAAAATGAATTTCGCCCTCGAAATTCGTCGGGGTTATAAATAGTTTACTATTCGAAAGTTTCTTTAATAGAAACCCACATCATAAAAAGGAATAACAAAACTTGGCTTTAAAAACTAAAGTATAAAATGTAACGATTAACCAAATAAAATAATCACTGGGTTTCCACATAGGTGAAAATATGGATATGGAAGAGAAATCTAACCATCATGTTATAATAGTGAGTGGTAGAGAACATGGCTATGGAAAAGCCAGCAATCACAAAGCCATAAATTTGTGACGATCTAAGGTACCATCTGATTCATCATGTATAAGATCACTAGGACAACATTTTTGGTTTTCAAGATCATTTCCCTAAAGTTGAAAATTTGAATTAGAATAAATACTTACTTTATTTTCGAACAATCTCACTGTTGTTCGTGCCTTGAACAATTTCCACTTCATCTCTTAAATAAATGAAGTTGAAATTGTTATTCGGGAAGTGTTAGCAGATTATGTGATAGAATGATGGGTCATTCCATCTGTCTCAAACAAAAGGTTAGAAAAAGTTATTAAATATACATAAGTCATTCTATAGTGAGATTAATCATATATGGTTGCTAAAATAGACTTATACTTCATATATTATACTGTTTAATATAATAAAACTAGTTTCTACTAAACAGGGACTTCCTGCAGGCCAGTGGTATGCGATAAAGGCCAATCGCACTTCGGTTGTGGGTTCGATCCCCACAGCCTTGTCTGATGTGATGGGCTGTCGTCCGTCCTGCAGGTTGTCCTTTTTCTAAAACTATATTACTATAACATCCCATCAATAATATCGAAAAAACTTCAATCATTAAACAATACTAACTTATGTACAACATAATCCATTCCAATCTTTAGGCTTATCCATAATACTGCAGTCCACTCTCATAACATAGTCAAAACGATTACCAGAGATTTAATACCATCGTTGATCCATTTATTATAAGATATGTTTTGTTGGTCACATTCCAAACATTCAAAGTCCTTAATCATGCATTCTATTGAATACCCATTGAACCTTTGTAAAAACATGAATGCAGTTAAAAGTTAACACTTTCCACATACCAAAATCCTCAAAATTATTTATACTCAAACCATGATATCACTTAGTCCTTATATCAATCATGAGCTCATGAATACTATTAAACATTTCATTTTCTCGTTTTCCCTTCATTATGCGCATATCATCTTATTTCCAAAAAATATCTCAATCACTCTGAATACCACATTAAACCAATACATAAATATTCCAATTATTTATGATACAACATTATTTTGTAATCCCATTACATAAACACTTAATCATTCCACAACATCGTTGTCATATTCAACATTGCCAATAGTGATCGCATGTGACTCCCCTTTTTCCTTTGCCTTAAGTAGTTGCTCATGTCGATCATCACTAACCCTTGGATTAGGGTATTTATTAGCATAATGCCCCATTTCCTTGCACTTGAAGCATTGAAGTGTTGGTGGTGTGTTTTCTGCAGTGCTTGCTTTATTTACATCATTAGAATCCCTTTTTCCATTACTTCGACACTCAGCTGCTCGATGACCTTCCTTTACACACTTAAAACATTTTCTAGTATATTTAAGACAATCTCCACCATTCTTTTTTCCACACTTTGTGCATAAGTAAACATTCATCTTCTTTTCACCATTTTTCTGAGATTTCTCCTTGAACTCCATCTTTCGTTTCTTGTCAAAACCATGAGATGGATATGTAACACCAACTTCCATTTCTACCTTGATAGCACAACGCACAATTTCTTCATAGCTACTGAAGTCTCTTATAACTAATTCCCTTCGAAGACTTGGTTTTAAGCCACTGAAAAATCGATCAACATTACATTCAGGTTGGATGATAATGCCAGATGCATACCTTGCAAGTCTTGTAAAATTTTCTTCATATATACCAACAGATTCATCATCCATCTGATTCAGCTCAACAAACACCCTTTCCATCTTTGTTCGAAGAATACGAGGGATGTACTTACTGAAAAACAAGTTCTTGAACTCGTCCCATTCCATGGACTCAATTTCATCTCTTGGCCTCGTATTCTTGATAAGATTCCACCATTGATTAGCTTCACCTTCCAAACGATATACTTCTCAGATGACATTATATTGCTCAGAACATTGAAGAACTGAAAATATCTTTTCAGTGGTATTGATCCATTGTTCAGCAACAAGTGGATCAGAAGACCCACAGAAAGAAGGTGGACGTTGCCTCATGAAGGACTCAATAGAATATTGTTCCCTTCTCTGCTCATTTGGAAGTCCAAAATGATTCATAGCTTGTGTAAGTATAGAAAAAATATTTTTCACTCCATCTCCTATAACATTTATTAATTCAGGAGGGAAATCATTGCATTGTCCATTGCATTGATCAACATGGTTCCTTCGGGTTCCAACCATCGTCTAAAACCCAAAAAGAATAGTGTGAGAGGAAAAAATCATGCTAGGAAAAACAACATAATAAAGGGGGAGTACCTTCAATATCTAACATCTTTTGTTTAATTCTATGACCGTTAGCGTAATTCTAGTACTATAACCAAAACGTATACTTAACCTTAGGGACATCCCTAGACATACCTTAGAAATATCTCTAGGGATCTCACTAAAGTTCTCGCATCCTAGTTTCCAAAGGTTGACTAAACCTTTCCTCTGATACCAACTGTAGAGACCCGAAGCTTGGCGTACATTGACATTACATTACATTTGAGGAATACTTAGTACATAACAAAAGCACACACACAAGGATCGTAATAGTTTAGTGTCTTTGGAAACTCGGAATATAATCTTCTAATCCTGGTGAAAGAACTTCAATATCTCCCATAAAGATCTTCTTTTTTTTATACCTAAAACCTTTCTTTATATCCTGGGGAAAAGAAAACATAAAAGGGTGAGCTCAAATCCTTAGTAAGGGTAAACAAAATAAATATCAATCACATCATATTCATAAGAACATAACATTTTGGAAATCTTAACCTGCAAACGAGAGCATAATTTCATAACATGGGATAAATCATAGAAGTGAAATGTAATCCCAATAATCATAACATAAAACATGAAACTTTGTGGAATACACACATAATCATATAGTATCATTTCTTGTTAGTCAAGACTCATTGCCAAGACTATCTTAGTGGACAAAGTCCCTTTCTGAACAGAGTCACCCTCGTTTCAGTCATGTTTCAATGAACCGGTATAACCTACCATTCCATCCACGTGTATCTCATGAGATATAAATTCTTTACCCAATGCATTGGAGGGAGATATAGGTCCCACCCATCTCATAATGATACCATTCTTATGTGTGCCACAAAATCATAAATCATACATCATTTCATAACCCATGTAATAAAATGGTAATATTAAACATCGTGACATCATAAAACAATTCATATTAGATAAAGGAATTCATAATGATAATTCAATCATAACATAATCAAATCAATGTAATAATAGAGATAAAAACATAACCCTTTATTATCTTATATGGAAATTAATTTTGATAAAACAGTTGAACTTTATTCTTGAGGAAAATATCCTTTCTTTTTCAAAAACACTTTTCTTTTCTTAACATGTCATAAAATTATAAACTAAAAGAAGTTGATTAATAATAAACTTGAAAACTTGTAAAGGAAGCTTCTTGGAAATAATGTTTTAAAAATCCATTCATGCTGTATAAGTTAAAAAAACATTCTTCGTACTTTTGTCGGAAAAGTCAAAAAGTACCTCGTACGAAAAAACGACAAAAGATTCCTTTCATATCCTTTACTAAAAACTCACCGAAGGGTAAAATTGGATTTAAATTATTGTAAGTGAATGGAAATAATATTAAATATTAAGGGAACATGGATGTGGATGATAAAATACACCCCAGTAAATACCAACGTATAAGCAATCTCGGATAAAAATGAGATTGTGATATTTCCCCTTACCATAGGTCTGATTTGCTTCGTATGTGTCTGAACCTCCTGTATAATGATTTAAATAATGTCATTGACTTATTACAGAATCATATTCACTGTTATGATATCATATATGGTTCACTTATGACTTTATATTACCCGTTATTTTGTAAATTCTATGTTAAAGAAGCATTTTGGGTAAAATCGTTTCATTTATCGTAGGTGTTTTGACTTGTTGTTCTTGACATTATTAATACTTATATCATGATTTACTTACTTCCAGAATATAAAATATGAATTATATATCATATATATTCAGTATATATAAATATATAATAGATAGATAAATGAAATGAAAAACACCGTTCATGGAGACGGTAGTCCGTACGTACACATGAACGCTGTTTTCCTTTCCTTATTGTCTTGAATGGAAGTAAGTAGATGACATACATATATATATATATATACATAAATCCAGTAGATTTATAATGTCATATATTTCATTATTATTTCTTATATATACTTTATAATCATTCTTAAATGGTTAACATGGAGAATGAATCGCATCGCGTCGTGGAGACGGTAGTCCGTACGTAAGCACGAGCGATGATATCGTTCCCATGGTCGTGGAATTGTGTTGAAGTGAATGTATACTATTTCAGTATCAATATAACTTTATAATAATCATATATAGTTACTCATTACACCATTATACCCATCCAATTAAGGTGGTGGAGGAAAATAGACTACACCACGGCGTGGAGACGGTATTCCGTACGTACGCACGGGCAGTGATTTCATTTTCCCATAAGATGGATAGAAGGTGAATTATGGTTGTTTCATATTTATAATAACATATCAGTATGTAAGTAATACTGATGTTATTACTTTGTCATGAAACAACTAAAGATGAAGAAGAAGAAGAAGAAAGAAATTGAAAAGATCAGTAATGGTTATTACCTCTTCTTTGAAACGCCTCTTTGAATCCTCCACTTAGGGAACTAATATTGGTCTTTGAAGAAGACCAGGACCTCTATAATTATTCTAGGGAAGTGTAGAAGGGATTTTGGAAGGGGTTGGCCGAGCTTGAGTGCTCAAATTGGTGTGAGGAGTAGGGGGAGGAGGTGTCCTTTTATAAGGGAGGAGAGGGGCACCTTAGGAATATCTCAAAATATTATTTTATATTAAAGTCAAAATCGGTTTATAATGGTTCCAAAGGGTCTTATTTCGAAGATAAAGTGGGGATGGGTCGAAATACTGTCAACCAATATGATTTAGACAAGTTTAGGTTATTATTTTAACCTTATCAATTAAGTTTAACTCTATGTTAAATAATTTAACTTTTACCGTGTCTTTTTGTTTTCTTACACTATATGGTTAATAAACATACTATAACATGCCAAACTAACCCCAAATTTTTTATTATTAATATATATATCCTTATCTAAGTCATTTGGCCGAAAATTATATTTTTAGGAATAAAATAACAATTAATAATATAATATTTGATTTAAAAACTATTTTGTGTCAATTTTGACACTATTTGATATATGATTTTTGTAGAAGTCATAACAGAATTATATGTTCAAAAAAAGCTTATTAAATCAACACTAGTATATCATAGTAACCTATAAAATTAGTGGAATTCATAAAAAGTCTTAAATTACATTTATTTGGGTATTTACAATATCAATTATGTCAATATTTCATTAATAAGATAATTACTGCATCATCTTTGTGTCATAAATAAATTAAATTATTTGATGTCTAAAAATTAAAAATAAAATACCATTATGTAGGAAATATTTTTATCTTTCTAATGAATGTTTACAATCGAATTTATCGTATGTATAACACTATATTAACAATGTTTTAGTAAATAAACATTGATTTTAACTCTTTTAACTCTTCTTTGAATTAAATAATAATAAATGTCCTAATCTAATCCAAGTGGGCCTAAATGATAATATTTTACACTTATGGTTGTTTTTGGTCGAGATACACTTGTCCAATAGAATTAGTACATGTGTTAGGGTAATATTAATATCATTCTTACCCTTAATTACCCTATTTAATTTTAACCGTGGTAAATAACAGTAAAAAGTTACTATTCACCAAAAATTATTTTCATCTCATTGAACCACATTTTACTTAGTGACATCAACCATGTCTCTCTTATTTTTGAAATTCCATTCAAAGAAGCGGTAAAATTAAGTTTTATGAAAAATTCAGTTTTTTAACTACCACTTAGTAGTTTCACTATTCATCAAAAATTGATGTTTTTCCGAACAATGCCAAAATTTCATCCTAAGCTATATTTCATATTACAAATTCAAAAATAAAGTCTATTTTACCAAATTCATAACATATAAGTTTCATTAATTAATTTTATAATTAAATCCCACTGTTAAAACAAAAAGCGTGTTTTTAAGAAACAATATCTATCAAAAGATTGACACTTGTTTATGTCTGGTTTAAATGTGAAATTACATAAAATGACCAAAATTGTATTAAATTGTAAAAATATATTCTAAATACACTTTAAAACCACTCAAATTAATAACTTTTCACTATTAATTATTTCGATAAAAAAGTTGTTTTAAATTAAAATTTAGTAATTTTCACTATTCATTAGAAAATAAATGTTATCCGAAAAGTACCAAAATTTCACCCTAAGCTAATTTCGATATTACGAATCCAAAAATGAAGTCCATTTTGAGAGCTAAAATTTATAAATTTTTAAAATGTGGTTATTACTATTCATAACGGCTAGTTTTAATAATATTTTAATATCATATCGTTGTTTCGTGAAACTTAGTATTGCGTACTACACACGCTATCGAGGAAGGTTGCGAATGCGTGTAATGCAAGGAAAGTCAAGGATGCATGTTGTGCAAGCTCTTTTTGGTGTAGTGTACTACACAAGACATTATTAAAATTAAAAAGAATAGTTTTAATAAAATCTCGGGCTGTTACAATATGTCCTTGGGAAAGTGAGAAATAAAAAAATTCTTTCATTCTTTTCCATGTTTTCTGTGGAAAATTTTGTGTCACGGCTAAAATTATCAATGATAGTAATGTCATAATTATATTTTTAGAACTAGATCTATTAGTGTGAGTATTAAGATTACATATAAATGGACAATATGTAATTAAAAAATAAAATTTTTTCCCTAATAATGTGTCTAATTAAATTTTTTATACTTCAAGATATTGGGTGTGTGTGAAGATTGAATTTTGAACAAGGTATGGGATTCATCTCATATTTTTATTCGTTGTGAAATATATTATTTTATACAACTAATTACATTAAGAAGATTAGTATACAAACTAATGGATATATAACATAATGAATTGTATTTATTCCCTATGATTTATTTTCATATTTAATATCTCTCCCTTTTTTTGTTTTTTAATATAATTCATATTATGACATAAGGGTTTTTCATATAATGTTACTCTCTTGGAGGTGTGTTTTTTATTTTGAAACTATGTTATTTTATGTTTTTTATGCAACCTAATGTATTTTTCAAAACATTTTATTGTAATGACTAGAAATATCCAAGTATTATATTTGGATGTTATATGGAATATTTTTAAGACAATATGATAATAGGACAAGTGATTCTGAGGCCTGATGTACATATAATAAATATTTGAAATATATTAAATATAATAAATATCATATGCGTGTTGTTTTCCTAAATAATTTGAATAAATAATAAATGGGGGGCCATATCAAAAACCTATGGGTACTATTGAGTTAAGAGTGTGGTTTTTACCATCGGAGTAATTTATCATTTGTTATCACAAAAAAAATTTGAAAATGTTTTCATGGGAGAGAATGAATAAAATATGTTACTTTATTTATTTATTTTATCTATGTCAAAATAAATACATACATCCTCTATAAATAATGTGTTCATAAATATTATCTCAAAGATGAAAAAAAATACTTGAGTCCTAGATTACAATTGTGGATCATTTTTGTATGTCAACACTGAATCAAATGAGTATCGGGAATCATTGTTCTATTGGGGTTTGTGGATCTCAACAACAATTGAATTTTAGGTACATTTTTTTCAGTGATTGACCCAAACATCAAGTAGAATTTATAGTTGAGATTTCCATCTATTTTTTTATCCAAATTGAATATATATCAATTCCACCAATTTAATGGATTCTTACATCAAAAGTATATTAAATTGATGGAATTACCTTTTTTTAATTGTGTTGATTATTCCCTTTATCCTATTATTTATAACACAATGTATCAATTCATAATGAATAATGTATGAGGTTCATTCCTTAAATTTAATGTCTAATGTATTTCCACCCCTCCACCTCATTTTCGTCACACATTCACAGAAAGATATTTCATTGGCTCATGGTTCAGTGAATATCTGGTATTCAATCTTTCTGTGATAGTTTTTTGAAATAGTGACTACAATATAATTATCATTTTTGAATAGGGGAATATCAGTTTGTAAAAGTAAAACATTCTGTTGTTAAATCATTTTAGCAATAAAAATTCATGTGACTAATTTTTTACTAAAATTTCTATCTTTATATGTTATTATTGCTGATAAAATAATTTTTCGTAATTATAATAATACAATCATATAATATATATATATTGGTTAAAATATTTAAAAATAGATACATAGGGAAAATTTATAAATTATTAAATTTTTTATCAGCATCTATATACAATACATACAATTAATATTTGTATATATTTATAATTTAAATAAGATACCCTGTGTGGGTACTCAAATATTTATTGCTAAAATTTTATAATTTATTTAACAATGTTATTAAATGTATTATTTTATATTTATTATAAAGTAATTATAAAATTATATTATCTTATCTTATAATTAAATAAGGATTTATTTGATATAAATATTAAAATATAATTTAAAATCATGTTCAAACTCCAGGAAAAATCATGAATCACCAAGAAACATGATACAATAATGGTCAAACATGTTTGAAATCTAGGAGACTTTAAATGAAAATTCAACAAAATTCATCCAGAATTTGTTTCTATCAATCAATAGCTTTCACTATCATTGATCACATTAAAATCAGGGCACAAACATTCAATTAAACCACATATTAATGTCTTCACAACGTTGGTAGAGATTAATAATAGTAGGCTCATATTGTCCTCATGAAGCATGTCGTCCCCAATTTTGAACGTAGGTGGATGGAAGCAGCTGATCATCCATGCTCATGTATGTAGGTTCTCTTTCATTTACATATGGATGGAAGTGGTTCATCCTTAATATAACACTATAAATAAAAATAAATATATGTATATAATATAAAATAGTAGAAAATTATATCCAGGTAATTTAAAATATAACATAAAACAAGTGATTGAATATTAAAGTCTAACATCTTCCAATAAATATCATTTAGTAGACTTGTTAGTTTATAATCCATTCACATTAGGTCTTATTTTCAATTCAATTCCAAATAAATATAATTCAGTATATCTATTATTATAAAACAAAAAAAAAATAGTCCCCAATGACTATTAATTCAGAATAGTCTGTTGTGATATTAAAAAAAGTCTAACAATCTATAATGATAAAAATATAACAGTATACTATGATAATCCTAATTCCCCTCCTTTAGTATGAATATTCTGGAAAAATAGTATATTATGGCATAAAAAATTCAGTTATCAAAGAGTATAGTATGTTATGAATTTATTTAATAGAAAAAATATTTCTAGTTCACGGGACTCCATATGTTTATATATAATTTACAAATGAACTTAATTCACATGATACATATCAATATATTTTGGTACTAGAATGTAATCTTCACTCTGCAAATAAAAAATTCCACTTCAATACCATTAAATACATCAACGAATGCATCTTTTACGAAATATTTGGGATGAAATGTCTATATTGTTAAAGTGATAATATAAACATCTTCATTTTGTTGATGCTTGCAACATTTCCTATGATTCTTAGTACTATCTATATCAAGCCATAGTAGTTAATGTAGGATTTACAACTTATTCACAGAAAATATCTATATTAGAGTGATCATATATTTCAAATAGTATCAAATTTCTCTAATATATGGACACATTATATTCTTCCATCTCAATAATGGATTTTTTTATATTTTTTAATAGGTATAACAATAACAATAATTTAAAGAGGATGTCTATTTAAGAAATAAAACCCAAAACAACACCCAATCATTTTCAACAGAAGTAGTGTATTAAAACTACTTATGCAATCATGAAAACAGCTATAATCATCCTCTTGGACACTTTAATAAGTAATAAATGAATAAGGTGCACCAGGATAACATCCAATCATCAAGGGTCATAGCTGGAAAAACATTTCACTACAATGGGTCTATAGTAATATTTAATGCTATAAAATGTTTTAATGGATTTAATAACAATTATAGAAATAATTAAAAAACATATCAATGTGAATTTTTATGTTTTAATTCATTTACTAGTAAATATTTTCATTAGTAACAATTTTAATACAAATTTCAAAGATCTGGTATATGTTTTGTCACTGAATGTTGTGACAATAGTTAATATCTACCATGGTGAAGATTGGTGGGAGGTTGAAATTAAGTATACAATGGTTTAAAAATTATTTTTTATTCAATTAGAGTTTTCAAAGGATCAGAAAACTGTAATTTATTACAGAAAAATCTTTACACCATGAAAAATGAGAAAAGGGGAATCATTCATGAGTATCCACTAGAGCTCAAGCATGAAGAGAATAATAAAAATATAGAGTCTATGAGAAAATAATATTGGGGAGTTTGAAAAATTTAGAGTACATTGAGAATGTTTACATTGAAATCCAAAAGTTCAAAGATGATTTGGTTATAACTGAAAAGGGATTGGTGATTTGGAATGAATTTAAAAAAATCTTTAGTCATTTCCATTAGACGGTTGAGAAAAGATGATAGTAATGTGGTAGTATAGTCTATGGGAATTTTTTTTGTAAATTTACCCAGTGAACATTAGGAATATAATGTTGGAAGAAAAGCAGGGATTTTTTAGGTCATGAAAATCAATGACCAATTTTTTTCATTTATAGGGGAGTATTAAAAGCTATAATATTACACCATTATTATAAGGGATTATAGAAATGATATTCTATATAATGTGAAAATGAATTTTTACGTTTCTAGGACCTAGAAACAATTATTATTAATAATATAATGTTAGTACCTTATAGTGGTTCTTCTCATCTATAGAAGGAGTTGAGAAGATTCTTTATGAAGTAGATACTATTTATTTTTGAGTTTTTACCCAAATTCCTAGCAAACAAATGTGCGGTTAATGTTATTAGGATTATAAATTCACTACAAGTAATTTATGGAGAATAAGAAAATGCATTAATTGAGAAAATAAGAGTACATGAGTCATTTTGGACATGAAAGATTTGAACATATAGCCTGAAGGCACAAAAATTTAAAAAATAAAACAAATATTGTTGAATGATTCTATGGATTGATAATATTGTGAGTGGAATAATGATGAAATAGGTTATTGGTGAAGGCCTTACATACTCAATTCCTCATGTGGAGAAGAAGGAGGATACTGAAAATAGATATATTCTTCTAGACTAAATATCAAATTGATTTGGATGTATTTTTTTGGTCAAATTCAAAAACGTTTCTTTATTTTTGAAAAAAATTGAAGAACATTTCACTCAAATTGGATCAATCATTATTTTTTTAAAAAAATTAACATGGTAAGAAGTAGTAAACATAACAGCATACATGTTGAATTTTATCCCACCCCACATACAAATTTCACTATCTCCAATACAATTCTAATACAATAGCAAAGCATCGTAAGAGTAAGAGAATGTATGCAATTAATTTAACTAATAACAACAAAAAAATGTTTTGGACAATAGTAAGACAATTAAACATAGAAAAATAAACTCATGTTGAAAATATTTATACCCATGAAATATATAATTACTCATGTTAATCCTAAAAATATATGTAATTTATTTTATAGTAAACCAAATAATCATATTTCCGATAACTTATTTCTCGATCAATTTTCACTTGAAATGGGTAACAATTTCCAGATTACTATCGCTTTGTAATGTGAAAGTGAGTGACATGATAAATTAAATTAAAAAGATTTTAAATATTAATAGATAAAAAGGTATTATAATACATGTAAATAAATATAACATATGGTAGAAATAATAATAATTTAGAATAAAAAAACATCTTATAAACCTCTAAATGTGGGAAATCATGATTCAATCATGCTTGATAGATATTCCCAAGAAATCCCACATCAAGGTACTAGTTTAATAAATCATATTGTATTTTGTACAATTTTGTGTGGGATCTAATTCAATATGTTATTATTTATAATAATTTCATATATTATGAAAACAGTTAATTTCCTTCACACTAGAAAAATGTATCAAAATAGATCAAAATATACATTTTGTAAAATCATTTTCTATATAATAAGAATAATGAAATATACATTTAATTGTTTTATGGATTTAATGAAAATAAAGCTCACCATAATTTCCCTACTGAGGGAAATATAAAAATTAAACAATTAAATCCAAATGTAGGGTACTAAATATTAGTTCTAACATAATATGATATAGGATATTATCTAATTGTAGTTAAGTAGTAAGTGAAAAACATTATAAACTATTATAAAATCCAAATAAACAATCTTGAATATATATCATCGATGATGTACCAAAGAATATATATAAATTTAAAAGAAAATTAACAATTATTTATTGATTATTCTTATGTTATCAAATTGATTATATTAATAATGTTGGTAATTTTAGATTCTAAAAAATAAAATTATGAATATAATTGGATTTTAGAAATTTGAAAATTAATTTAAGTGATCAAATATCCAATTATATAAAATCTATAAAACTCATAATCCTTATAAAAATATAATTATTTTTTTCACAGATTGTGAGATGGTGACTCGTAATAATTGACTAAATAACTGGATGTCCCTAAAATATAAGATAATCTATCTAGAAAATTATCGTTAAACATATTTTTCAGATTTAGTATTTCATAAATGTGTCTAAATACATGTATTTCAACTGTATGAGTGTGGGAACATTATATATTATTAATAGGAACCATAACACAAATCTCCAAACATTTCAAAAGTTTATAATAATTTATATGACTAAGAACCCAATATCAAAATACATATGTATTAAATAAAACACATAAAAACAATAATTAAACAGGAAAATGTAGAAGAACTCAACACATGAGGTGAGGTATGTGAAAAATCTATTCATAGATGACATAAATTAAGTATGTTTTGTATATATATAATTTAATCTAGTATCTTGAATAGCACCAAAAAATCAATGTGACTAAATCTAAATAAGAAATTAGTGTTTTTTTATATGGACGAAATGATGACATTAAAACCATCCAAGAAGATTGATGAAATGAAGCACTTTAAAATTCAGCCTAGAAAGCACCGCCAAAACATCTCCACATGAAGTTCACCACACCCTGAACCCAATTAAATTCCATAGGTATCAAAAATAAATATGGATATTCCAATAATATATCATAATTCTTTGGAGAAATTTTTGTTTAAAATTATTCATGACTTCAGCAATTTATTAAAATTTCAGCATAAAAGTCTTTTATGTGCTTGTGATTATGCACCACCAAAGGATATTATTAGGCACAAGGAGAATACCCTCAGATATTATTATAGACTATAATATTTATTATCACCATGAATTCAATATTAATATCCATATTGATTAATGAAATAAAGTGGAAATAATGAAATATAAACTTACAATAAATAACGAAGAATCATGAATGTATACTGCAACACCGAGTAATGAAAGTTATAAGATATGTGTTTCTATATTCGATAATTCATTAGTGAAAAACAAATTTAATAACAATACCACTCAATTAGATCATTTTAATTCAATATGAATCTGGCCTAATCCCATATTGTCAATATCTGGAATCAAATTGAACATTACAAATAGACCATAGACATTAAATGAAGGTTAACTTGTTCATCTTCAGTGTTTAGCATCACATGAAATTTAAAAAAAAAACATTTGGTGATGATATAAAATCATGAAATAATGATTACACTATGAAGAAAGTAAAATGATTTTATTATTATTCAAATGTATGGAATGAATCATTCGATGAATCATCAAGGATGTTGACATATATAAAATCTAAAATAATGCACATATTATCTACTACCCTTAAATGCCTTCAACAACCGAAGATAAAATGGTCTCATTTGGGGACCACAGACCTTAACCATCAATAATCAACAAATAAAACACCCAAAAAGGGGTAAAGGTTTAGACAGGTCTCAAACACCACATAGATGATAAAGAAGGATACAATGAAAAAATAAGGACAATAGATCTAAGGAGAAGGAATTCTAACTGAAGGAGGCTGCATGAATAATCATAAGGAGATATGGACCTATTCCATGGGTGGAGGAGGATGGAGGTGCACAGGTAGGGTTCCTCCAGGCATGTGTGTTTCACCCAAACTAGGAGGGGGGAGATGTACTGGTGAATCAGAGTGGGGAAAATAAAATTCAAAATAAAATAATATAGTAAAAATAACAAAAACAACAACAACAACAAAAATAATAATAATAATAATAATTTTTTACATGAATCACACACTTTTTCTCTCAAAAAAATAAATTAACCATATTGGAGTGTGACAATTGAATTTATGATAGTTGTGATGATATCCATGAAACTCAATACTTTTATTTTATTTAAGAGTGTCATATTATGAGTATGATTTTTAAAATTTATCATTATGTATAATAAATTTATATATAATTAATTTATAATGAAAAGTTTTTTTAACCTCATATATATACTGAATAAAATTATTATTATATACGTATAATTAAATTATATATAAGTGGCTTTTTTTACTAGTGTACATTTTATTTTATTCAATTCATAAAATATTACTACAATTTACCATCATTTTATATTAGATATATATATATATATAATGTCAGGAAAATATAATTTTTCAATGAAAACAAATGAATATTGGATTTTATTATAATATTTATAATTTATATCCTTTATTGAAAATAATATATATATATATATATATTCTTCTTTTGGAAAAATATTTTATGTTATTGAATAATATTTTACGAAAGATTTTTAAAATGGTAAAAATATTTCGGTGATAATAATTAATTTTAATAGATTCATTTTTGGTAAAATATTATTAGAATTTATATTATAAAGTAATAGACATAATTTTTGGTATAATATTCATTGCTATTAAATGATCATTATCAATAGATGTAACTATTTGTAAGAACTAGTGTTGTTAATTAAAATACGTACCAATAAAAATTAATTAATTTTTTTAATTTCTCATTTTTATCAATAGATATATGATTTGTCAATTAATTTTTGTTCATGTAATATTTTTTGTAGTTTTGTGGAACACTTTTTTTATTTTGGTTCATTATCAAGTCCTTGATTGAGGTGAAATGATGATAGAGGATGGTCATAAGAGCATCAGGATGGATATGTGGTGCTTGTTAATCCTGGATTTGACGGTACGATAATAGATGGTGAGATTAGGCATTTCCCAAATATATTAGAAGGCCATATAAATGATACTTGGTGATTATAGTCTTGAACAACACTAGATATTAAAATTAAGGAAATGGTGGAGGCTTTAGAGAATCATTGAGTGATACAGTTATGATCAAAACAGATCCGGAAAATCCTAATTACCAAGGCATGTATTTCATGATTATGAACCATGTATGACCCCATAGTTGGTGTCCTAGTGTTTCCATGGTGAGTTAAATATGACACAAAATTTGACATATTAACATGTCATTCCACACATCCCTATTGGATATTGGTGAACCTCAAATGGTACATGGACATGGCCAAGAGTATATAGTCTCACAAAGAATGTGTACCCAGACACGAACATGACCAGATGTACACTGGCAAGGCCAATGGTACAGGTGCAGAGCCACGTAACACAAGAAGGGTTTAATCTATATCCACATGTCATTCACTCTAACAAAACATCATGTGTGTGGATATTTACATATCATGTGTGGAATAACTGCACAAGACGATCTGGGTTGAGTGAGACACACCTTTTTCCATAATTTACACATTGTTTACCCCTTTAGAGACATCGTTGACCTCATAATCTCTTCATTTCAAAAAAATTTTAGTGGAGTGGATATCAATTTTTTCCATACACTCTAGGGTACAGTTCTTCATTACATCCATATCTCATGATTGTGATCCCCGCTAGAGGATTGGTCTCTAATACATTTCACAGTGTCCCTCTATGAGAATATATTTTGATCCCCTATCATCATTTTACCCTATGTGGGTTCTGTGGAATTGGAATTACATCCTTGAGAAGGGAATTGATTAGGAATCTAGAAGGATATATCGATATAATTATTTGGTATCATTCGAATATTTTCCCATACATAGCTTGTTAATACGGAGTGGGTTTGTGGTGTCCTCTCCTTGTCTATGGTGTGACATGTTATCTGAGTATCAGGTTATTAGGAAAACAATAATATTTATAGGGTGGGCCTAATGATATTGACCTCTTGAATGATTGTCTATAGTTATAGAATGGCTCGTTGAGTCTATTCACATAGAACATGAATTTACTTGAGTATAATTTTAAGGCTAGAAGTTAGATCTGACCACAATGTCGTATGGTCTCCTTCTTGAGTATATGTAGGATTTTTCTATTTTGCATTTATTACAATATTATTTTTATTAAATTACTAATATTGATGCTTTTTTCTTTATTTTTATCAAGTTTCATGCTGAGTATTGTTATACTCACAACTACACTGGGTCTTCCTACGTGTTTTGTGTCTTACTCAAATGACAACCCATTTGATGGTGTCCTGGGGGATAGGTATCAAGGGAAGAATATCTTGATATTGATATACCATGGTGTTTAATGGGATTTTTTGTTTGATCATAGTCCTCTCCCTTGGATCGGGTGAGACTCTATCTACAGTTTTTAGTGTTCTTGTATTTGGACCATTTTTCTCATTTAGTACATTACATTCATACTATTATTGTGGGTCATTGTTATATTATTTCATTTGTTTCTATTAGTTTAAAATTCATAATTGTATGGACTTGTATAGTGTTCATGTGTACAAGAAATTTTGGCTAATGCCTCCCATTTGTGGGATTTTCCTACTCAGTGATAATCTCTATCCCCTAGCCTATTGGATGTGGGCTTAGAGAATTATTGGTTCGAGATCCAGTGGGTCAGGTCTTGATAGAGTTGTATCAGAGGATTCAGTTATACCTTAGGATTGGAATATGTGATATTTGTTTGGAGAAATAGGGTTATGATGTCCTACTTCATCTTTCAGACTAGGGACTCTAATGTTGGTGTTGCGGCCAATGTATCAATATACCAGGGCTCAGATCAACTGTATTTTTACTTCGAACATATAGACATTGGTTTCCTGGAAAATATTAGTACAATCATAATATAGTAATGGTCTATGGTTTCCATTAACTTCATGATTTGTCTCCCAAGATATACTATTTTACCATCATGTATCTACTTTATTTCTGGATTCCCACTCAAAGAGAACTATCTAGGATTCCACTATATGATAATGAAGAGGATTTTCTGAGTGATGAGGATTCAATATAAGGGCATATATGGGAGATATCACCATCAGGTGGTATACCATCTATACCACCACCCATTTAGAAGAATATAGCACTAACAGTGCCATCTGGGGATGATCATTGAATTATTGTATTGTGTAAGTTCTAGAGGTAGAAACCTTTGAGGATTCAGGGTGATCATGAACACCATGTGGTTGAGGACTGGCTATAGGTAGTTACACATGTTATTTTCTTTGTAGTATGACTACAAGTTAGAAGGTTTTCCTCATAGTGAGTCTTTTTTGGATACATTTTGGGTGATATTGGAGCTTAGTGACTCAGTCACATGAGTATAGATCTCTTTCTTGGTCATACATTTAGAATCTATTTAGAGAGGAGTTTTATCTATCCACATTACGATCAGTTCATATATAGGATCTTCAATATTTGCTTTAGAAAATTTTGATGATGGTGGAGTACCCAGTGATGTTTTCTAATCTTTTACGACACTCCATGGATAGGGTTGAGAATTTTGATTTTAGAAAACAGAGATTTAATAAGATCTTGTGCCTGGATATCAAGGATTTAGTGATATATCTCTGTATTTACAACTATTATGAAGTACATGAGTGGTACTTGGTGGTTGGAAGATTCTTGGTAGAGCAATAATCAATTGTGGGTACTGTTAGTTGGCACCCAAATGATGATACCTATATAACATGCTACCTATAGTATCCATAGCGATCCAATAATTTTATAAACATTAATAGAAGGCCTCAAGACTCGTGATCAAAAGAAAAGGTCTCTCTTGATGGCTCAAATCATCTAAGGGATAAGTGGTGTTTATCTTGTGATAGTTAGACAAATATAGATCGAGATTTTACAACCCTTGTTACACTTCATCATGAGATGATTGAGGAACCTCCAAGTAAAAGGTAGAGGCAAGATTAGGGTTTTCATCAGGGTAGAAAACATGTAAAATGATGTGGTAGATAATAACAAGGTGATCAAGGGTATGACATACTACCACCACCACCCCATGTGATACAAACTAACATTAGGGATATAGTGGTTTTGGATGAGTCCATATTTATGGTATAGAGGCCTATGACCCTAAGGCTCCAGGGATGATAAACGGTACAATGTATTATATGTCTAATTTATTTCTATTACTGAAAAAAATATGTGTTATTCATTACATCAGTTTCCCTTATCTGGTTCAATACATTGAGATTCCAATTGAGCGGCGGCTTGACCGTTTTACTTAGAGACTCTATTATGTGGTGAAATAGTGATTGAATACGCCCGCCAAAAATGCAACCCAATGATTGGATATGAGAGTTTTTATTGGATCTACATGTAGTAGTAATGAGAAATTATAAAATATTCTTAGATATGGACATGTTAAAAATGATTTATATCTAAATAGACTATTTTAGGAAGAGGATGTGGCATTTTCGAAGTTATGGGATGAGGTTTTCCTTTGTTTGTGAAAGGAAAAACTCAATTGAGTAGAATAAGCTTGATTATATGATATTGTATCTGATTACTCAGCAATTAACTTGAATGACTCGTGGAGTAGTGGATTATATGGGCTACAAAATCCCCACGATATTGGCAGAGTATGATGAAATTTTTCTGAGGACGTTATACACATACCTCCGTGATGTGAGATAGAATTATACATTGGATTACACCCTAGGATGGTCCCAATATCTCCACCAATATATTAGATGTTTCTGAAATTGCTTCTTGAGTTGATCATGTAGTTAGATGACAAATTGTAGGTCTTTATAAGACCTGGTATTTCCCCTTTGGCATCCCGGGTGAAGTTTGGAAATAAGGAGGAAGGGAGAATGAGGTTATTTTGGATTTAATGGTTCATTATCCATGTTATTTTGATGAAGGAAATATCTAATACCGAATATTGATGACCTATTCAATTAGTAAATAAGAGTGTAATTGTGCACGAAGATTGTCTTTTGATCAAGCAATCACTACCTCTGAGTATTGATTGAGGATATACAGAAGACAATATTCAAATTTTGTAACTGTCTATATGAGTAAATAGTGATTCTTGTTATCATGAAAAGAACCTCTGCATTGTTCTATGTACTCATGATCTTGATCAGTTATCCTTTAATATACCATTTTAATGAAGTCTTCATCAATGATATCCTAGTGTACTCAACATTTGAGGATGATCATGCAAGACACTTGAGGATGGTCTTGGACACACTCTAAGATCACCATCATTATGAGAAGCTCTCTAAGTATTCATTTTAAATTCAAAAGATACACCTTCTATGAAATTTCATCCTAGAGGTATGTGTGGTAGTGGATCCATTGAAATTTTATGTAGTTATCTATTGGTATCCACCAAATATTGTTACCGAGGTGTGGAGTTTCCCAGGGTTTTGGGGTACTATTAGATTATTGTACATTATTTATCAAAAGAGGTAGTACCCTTGAAATTTTTTCCGTAGAAGGGGAATCTTTTCATGTGGATGGTATGGTGACAGTAGTGATTCTAGGACATCATAAATAGGTTTACGAGTGCTCTCATCGTGGGATTTCAAGAGGAGGGTCTCGAGTAAGTAATTTTCTATGGCGAATTAGGGTCCATGAATGGTTGGGTTCTAATATATATAACTGGTGATTTACTATGGTTCACATTATTTGAGACCATAAGAGAAGAACTATGTGAACCGTGATCTTGAGACTAAAAGGGTAGTATTATCGCTAATGATATGGAAATAATACATGATTTGTGAGAATTTTGTTATATATTATGACCACAAACGTCTCAAGTATTTATTATCTCAAAATGATATCAATTTGAGATAGTGTTGGTTTCTAGAGTCCCTCCAAGTCTACATCCTCGAGATTTCATATACCATGGGATGTGGAATGTGGTAAAATATTCTCTCAGTATAAGATCCCATTCTAAGTTGTTGGCTAAAGTTTCAGGGTAGATAGACATGTTGTTGTTGTCCTATGTGCAAAAGGATGGTGTTTTATATATACAATTAATGTTTATTACCCTCCACCACTATTAATATCTGTCAAGGATTGTTATCATAGAGATATAGACTATGAGACCATACATACCAAGAGATCCATTGATTGTGTAACCGATGAACATTATTATGGTGGGGTGTATGTTTTCCATTTTTTGAGGGAAGATGGTGGAACCTTTATCATTGTGGGAGGATGTGATGAATTATTTTCAAACATCCCCTTTGGAAGTATGTCTAGGTATTTAAAAAAATCCCCCATTATCTATGATACTAGTTTTGGTGGCTAGGCATGATTAGTTGTGTCACAGAATATGTCTATTATTACCTATCTTTCTCGCAAGTGAAGGTTGCACACTAGGTTCATGGTAGTTTAGACCAACCCCATGTGGTTCCATAGTGAAAGTGGGATTGGATATCCATGAACATAATTATTGGTTTTGCAGGTATTTCCAGGGGTCATTATTCCATCTAGGTGGTCATACACCGAATCACCAGGTCAGTCCACATATTAGCTATTCTATATAAGTGTTTATCAGAGATCTTAGGAACATTCTATATGAAGGTGATAGTCCATATCAATGGAGTTATATTGATTATCTGTTTAAGAAATGATTCTTGTTTCAAATGATACTTATGGAGAGGATTGTAGGAGGATTTTGGGACACAATCGATCTTGAGAAGAGTTTTGACCTCTAGATTGATGGTCATACATAACAGAACATTCGGATATTGGATGAAATGTTGGGCAATATCATGATGTACTATTTTCATAGTTAGTAGGATCATTTTACCATGGTGCAGTTCAATAACAAAACATGTATCATTCCACCATTATTGTGAAACTATTTGAGTCCTTTTGTAGGTGACCATATAAGTAACCCCTTTGTTGGACTGATCCAACAAAGTCCGTACGCTTGGGGTCATAGTTGGTGTGAGCTACTACCAAGAAGAGGTAGATTATCTAGTAGTCGAGGAGTACTAAAAAGATCATACATAATTATTATATTAACAAATGAAATAATCATTAGAGTTTGAGGATAGAGACCATGTGTTCCTGAGGGTTTCCCCTTGATGAGGATTGTATAGATTTGGTTGGGAAAGCAAGATTTCATTAATATTCATTAGCCTTTCCTAGATACTGGGTAGATTTTCTGAGGTGTCAAACAACTTAGCTCTACTATCATAGTTGGATTGGGTACATGATTTCATTCCAGTGTCATAGCTAAGGTGATACGCGTATGACCAAACACAAATTATCTATCCAGGATAGTTACATTTCGAGGATGCATATTCTGTTGTTGAGTACCTGGTGTAGATTAATGATAATAAGGATATGATCCTTCTTATGAAATAGATTCCCCTATTGTGTGTCCAGTGGGAGAATAGGAATATTCAATAGTGCACCTAGTAGTGGTATACCTAGATGTTATCCTAGTAACCTCGTATTTTTTAGTAAATTTTTTTTCAGGATGAAATGTAATATGGATGGGAGAATTTAATGAATCTTAATTTTCATTATTATTTTACAATATTATATGGAATATTTTGTGGACCAATTACTAAGAAAGAATGTGATTCTGGATCCTTGAATGATCAATATGATTTTTTGAAATATATTAAATGTATTAAATATCACATGTGCACAATTTTTCAAAATAGGGTGAATACCTATGTAATGTGATATATTTTCATAAATATAAGGGATTAATTTAGTTAGTGACATGAATTTTACCCTATCTATGATATAACCTATTTTATTATGATCTGTTTGTGAAAAAGGATTTCTTGGGAGAAAATTAATAAAAAAGTATATTTCTTTATTTATTTTATCTTCTTATACACAGTGACCGAGGTCTTCAATAAGAATTAGTATATGGATATTATCTCTGGGTTGACTGTAAAAAACCTAGATACATGTATGAATATTGGGAAGAATGTTTGGGGCAACACTAAATCATATCAGGGTTGAAGACAATTTCACCATTGGAGTTCTAGGATGTCACCAAAATTGAAAACATATGACTATTTTTCACTAGAAATCAATCCAAACACCATTTAGGTTTTTCATTTGATTATTCCATCTCATTATTTTATCCGAGTATAATGTGGAAAAATTCGCTAAACATAATTGATCCATGCATCAATGGTATACTAAATTGATTGAATTGTATTTTTTTATGTTGAGATGATTATCCTTTTTGTCTATCTATTTTAAAAAATAGAACATGGATGAATGAATGAAGTTCAAGGTTTGTTCCTAACATTTAATGGATTATGTATTTCTCCACTCCTCATTCATCAAAATGTTCATTTCATGAAATTTCATTGTTGTTTGGTATGATAAATATTGGGTATTCAATCATTGCATAATCGTTTTCTTGTTTAACGGATTGATAACATAGGTATAGTTCATGATCATGGTAATGGCCAAGGTTTGAAGATGATGGAGTGAAATAATAGGTGGATTGTGATGAATATGAGGTTCATGTAAATACCAAATTTGATGGTGTGACTACAAATTTCGTGATCGGGTGTCTTCTGAGCGTATTTTATGCCTTTATATAAGATCTTTGGTGATTAGGGGTTGTTAGGCCCCATATATTTATATTTTTGTGAGGGAAGCATATTTGGAAACATGTAGAGTGATATCCTAATAGATTTTGAAAATACTGCTATACATGGCATGTTTTTTAGGATTACATTCTATGTGGGACACTCGGGATGTGGTGATAGTGTATATGTTGTGAGTTAAATATCACACACCATGTCACCTAATCACATATCATTTAACCTAGTCAATTGTCATGCGACCCTTCCATAGTGGATCAGAGTGCACCTAGGAGGGTACCCAAACATAGACATGATAAGATATACATGATCACAATCAGCAGTACACAGGCACGACCAGGAGACACATTCAAGGTGTTAAGGGTTCTCTATGCTCTAGGTACTATAACTACATGTTGTGAATATGGATATTTACATGTTTTGTGAGGCATCACCACATAGGTAGATCCAGTTCATGCGAGGAAAGTCGTGTACTCTAATTATATTCCATGTATCCCTCTAGATGTTTCTTAGAGATCATTATCCATTTAGTTCACACCAGTATTGGTTGATTGGTTTTACCTTCATCCTTACCCTAAAGGGTACAATGTTTAATTAATCCGAAACTCAATATTGTCATCTAAAATAGATGATGGGTTTTAGAATGATTTCATAGTGTCCCCCATGAGTCTAGAGTGTTATCCTCCATCATCATTATACCCAAGGTGGGGTTTCTGGAATTGGTATGTCCTTTTTCTGCATAGCATTGATACTAGATCTAGAAAGACATATTGGTAGAATTCATTAGTATCATTGGAATAACATACCATGTATAGTAAGTTGATTTATAGTTGGTTCATGGGGTTCCCCAACAGTCTTGGACATAACCTTCAATCTATTTATCAGGGTCTTTTGAGACCAGTATTCTCACTTAGGGTGGGGGGGGGGGGGGCTAAAGAGCTTGACCTCTTGACTGAGTGTCATATGTAATACCCTGGAAGATGGAGTGGATTCTCCTTGAACAACCATTTCTTTGACTATAATTACATTCCTTTCATGTTTTTATTACATCATGGTGGTGAGGCGTCATTTCTGGATATACATGGGATTTTTCTATTATGGATTGGTTGATATATAATTGTTATTGACTGACTGTTCTGGATATTTTTTTTCTATTTTCAGGGTTTCAAACTGGGTATTTTTATACTCAAGTCCCACCGTTGGTGGTGGGGTGGTAAGGGAATGGGGGGTGAGGGGAAGATCATGGTGTCAAGTCCCCAGGCTTGCAATTTACATGTAATTTTATTCCTTGCATGTGTTACCCTTTCACGTTTGTACCAAAATTTTTATTTTTATACTCAACTCTCCATGGGATCTACCTACACGTGTCACAAATTATGCAGAAGAATTATTATTTCACATTTTCCTAAGATGATGGGGTGTATGTAGATCCTATCTTGAACTTGTGAGACCAAGGTGTTATTTGAGGGTTTTAATTTGATCATTGTCTTTTCTAATGAATTAGGTTGGATTCTATGTAATTTTTTTGGTTTGGATTGTATTTGGATAGTTTCCCAATTCTAGTTCCTAACTTTTGTTCTCTGATTTTGGATCTTAAATATTTTCATGCATTAGTTTAATTTTTTTACATTTCAATATTGTATGAGCATATGGAGGTGTGTGTGTGTTTGTGCATGTGTGTTTGTGATTGTATAGGTACTTTAAGATAATTCCACCGATTTCTTGGATATACGTACTTAGCGATGGTCACCAAACCCCATCTTATTGGAGGGGACCTTGGGGTAGACACTAGTTGTACCCTAGTGGTTCAGGTCATGAATGAAGTAAAATTTAACCATGGTAATTTATGTTCTACTTATATCTCAATCTATTTAAATAGTTTTTTAGTGAAATACTCATAAAATAATTTCGGTTACAATGTATTATTTTAAAATCCATGACATAAATTTTCAATTATGAACAATAATTGAATTTATATTTTAAGTTAATTATTGTATTAACATTATATATAATGATTATATCACATTTCATGATACACGAATTTTAATTTTGTTATAACACTCTGTTTCATACATTAAATTTACCATAACTGTCTCAGGCAGAACAATTATCAATGAATAAGGTATGATTATATATCATGAAAATATTTCATTTATGATTCATATATTCTAATCATTAATTTTATTATGTGGTAATTTCACTTTGTTCTAATGTTTTACATTTTTTTATCACAAACCCTTTCTAAATTACACTTACTTCATGAATTATGGAATCTGTAGGAAATTTTATTATCATAAATTTCAATTCAATGAATAAAAATGTTATTTATTGAAATTTATTATTTGATGATTCATAAAAAAATTTATATTACATTCCATTAGATATTTTATGTTTCCACAATATTTAAAGGATGTATTTAAATAAATAATGCTTTATCAATAAATTTATTTATCATAAAGATGAAATGATTTTAACAAAAAAATCTATTAATGGTGGATTTTTATCCCTTTCCATGCACATTATGCCAAAAAAATAATCTATTAATATTAAGAAACCAAAATATGTTTTTTTTCATTTGACTTTTATATTTATCTTCTACTCTTTTAAATTGGAGTATTTACTACCTCTTTTATTATTTGTGTTTTCAACCATGGCATTTTAAAATACTCGAATGTTTTTGAATCCTTTAGAAAAGAAAATTCTTTTAATTCAATTTTACATTTTTAATAAAATTTATATATTATAAATTTTTATTCAAATTAGAGATTATTATATTATTGTTTTCAAAATACATTTCATTCCCTTCACATAAATGTTTTTTAATGTAATTTGTAATTTAATTTTTATAATGTTTTTCAGAAGCATTTTTTTATTCACATAAATTTCCCCTCAAATGTTTATATTTGAGGGTGTTATATTTCTATCAAACTAGATAATTTATTATTATATGATTTAGTTTGTGACATGATATTTTTTATATAATATAAATTTTTATGTTGTTCATTTTATGTGATTTTTAATGGTTTAAGAAACTATTTATTAATCTAATAGTTCATTATGATATAAAGAATGCATATTTTCGAGTGAAACATATATGATTGAATGTATGACAAGTGGGGTAAAATATTACCCTCTAATTAGTTGGTTAATGATTCATATCACATGAAACGATTAAAACTGGAGTGAATGAGATGAACAAACCATTGTTCCAAATAATGTTGTGTGAATGATTTGTGGGAGTCCTCATAAATAATTTTTTTCGTTGAATGAGTTATATGAATATTTTTTCACATGATAATTTATGTACAGAGACATAAATTTTTCATAAATTACTATTGCATATTTTTTATGACAAACAGTAAACTAATTTATACATTCAAGGACTAAAATGTTCAATTCTTGGGAACGTTATGCTCATGCTTCACTTGTAGACAATAAAACATTAAAATAATTTAAAACCTAAAATATTTTACATTTAAATGATCTAATATTATATATTTTACATTTAATTACTTGTATATATATATCAAATAAATGTGGTGATCTAAAATCATAGTAAAGGGAGGAATATATTGAGAAGAATACATGACATGTATCATTAGTACATGTGTGAGAATAATAAACATCATTATATCATAAGAACATATCATTATCATAATAATGTGGGAAACATTTGATAAAGTCATGTAGTGTAAATAATATGGTATAATGAAATCTCATAACATAGTGTTCATATACCACACGCATTTGTTAACAAATCTAGTATCATGTTCACACATAACATATTTCATAACCGTAACATCAAAATTGTGAAAAACTGAAAAATCATGTTAATCCATAATAAATATAATATCATGAGATATATCAATTTAACCAATACATTATATGTATCTATAATAATTTCCCACACATCGCATCATAACATTAAATTTATCCTACATTCCACATATAATATAAAACAATCATTGTCATAGAATAAACCCATATAATGGAATCGGCTTAATAAATATTTTTTGAATAATAAATCCATGAATAATCATTGGGGTTACAAAATGAATATGTTAGATCATACTTTAACATACTACCTCATCATTATTGAGTATAAAACATACAAATCAATATGGTTAAATGCAATGTTTTGGAAATTATATTTTTATTATAAAAATATGTTTATAAGTGGCATATAAAAAATTTCAAAATGGTAAAATCATCTAAAAATAAGAAACAATAGTGAAATTAAATTTTATATACATTTTAATATTATATGTATTTATAATTATGTTAATGGAGAGATAATCCAAAAATAAAGGCTTCTGTTTGAGAATCCCCTCCAACATTATTTTGTAGTTATTCCACATACTAAATAATAAAAATAGAATTACTATTAAATGGAATTAGATGATATTTATGTTTATATGTTTTGGTATTTATCCATTAAAATATGTTTATATTATTTATTAATTATTTTTTTAATGGTGAAATATTTTGATACTATATTTTCTGTAAAATGTCGAATCTTACTTCATTTTTACAATCTTATTTTATTTTAATTTCCAAAATTATAAGATATATGCCAAATGAGTAGAAATATTTTTATTTTAAATTTATATATTATAATTAATTTATTATAAAATTAATTATTTTGGTGATAAAAAAATAATTTACAACATCCTCATAATCTGTTAACCAACCGTTAAAGGAACATTGGCCAAAACAATGGTGTGTTATATATATTATGTATTTATATTAAAAATAACATTTTTATAAGAAAATATATTATTCATTATCGTGTTATAGTACATTTTAATTTTATTAAAAAGTTATTTATTAGTAAAAGAAATGATGATAAGATGATTAGAAACATAAAATAAAAAAATATGAATGCACATTACCTATTTCTTTATATTGTTCCTTTTCTACATCCATTAACATCTTGAAATCATAGAATTTGTTTACACCAAACAATGAATAAGAATACAAATCGGATTAAGCTATGAAAATTTGGAATATATATATATTTTTCTTTTTAATATTAAGGGGTTTACCGAGGGGGTAGTGAAGGGTCATTTCTACTTGAAGAAATACATGTATTAAAAATATAATATTTGAAAAATAATTATATCCAATAAATTACATTCAATAGTAATATTTATTAAATTATGAATAATTTATAAATAATATAAAATTGATTTAGGACTTTAAACCATTTATAATTCAAACGCAAATGTTAAATAAAAAGCAATGTGGAAAATTGAAATTTTTTATTTCAATGTATCACTTTTCACTTGAGAATGTAGAAAATAAATTTTAGGATTATAAATTATGGTTATTGTTTTTAAATAACCCGTTTATCATTTAAAATTTATTTTTTTTGAAGAAACCACCCTAAAATTAATTAATTCATGATTATATTAATACTATGAATGAAAACATGTGTTATTTGAACAATATTATTTTTATTGTTCATATATAAAATGAATTCATTCAAAAAAAATTCTAAAAATCACCCATTGGAAACATCAACAGGATGATTATAGAAATATAGTTCATTTTATCAAAATAATTTAGTATAAGATTTATATTTATTTATTAGCATAATTTTTTTTAAAATTAATTAAAATACATTTTATTTAAAAGATGTGTATGATTTCAATGAGTTTTCTAATATTGATACTTATTTTATTTGATTATAATATTTAATAATAACTTTAATTAATCATGAAAATATAAATTATGTTACATTTTATTATTTTTATGTTTTATTATTATTCCAGTGATTAAGTTATATTTAATAATAGTTATGTTATAATTTCTAATAATAACATGACTATTACTATAGTAACATTATTATTCCAAATATCATATTACTATTACATGGGTAATAATATCTCTAATAAATACCTCTCCACTAGTTAATATATCATTCACTATAATTCTTATCAAGGTTCTCTATTTTACATTCCAAAAATTTCACATGGTTTACTTGTATTCTATTTGTTTTACCTTCTGTTGTATATGGGATGATGATTATAGCATATTAGAATGATCAAAATTTTCACATTATATTTTTTTTATTTCCTATTTTATCCATTATAATGGATTCATTTCTATTAGTTTAGCTTCCAACTAATGTAATGATAATAAATAATGAATCAATGTGTTTTTTTATTATATGTATGTGTATAATAATATATAATAAAACCAACACTTATTCAGGAAACAAATATCATTATTATTGTATTTTTCATTACATTATACACCTATTTATAAATTTTTTCTTCAAAATATCAACCCGTATTATCAGTTTATAATATATAATGGAAAATTTGTTTCATTTTTATATCTTGTTTCTTTGTGTACTAAAAATTTTTATGGTTCTATCATAGTTCATTGATAAATAATGATGATATGTTTCATGGAATATTATCTCTATGGATCAATATCTTCATTATTTTCTCCTCATAAGAGAAGTCACGCTCCAGTTTTTCCACCATCAGATTATGTACATCAGAGGGGTCACTTATAAAATTCTGCATGAGATATATATAGAACTCATCATGAACAAGATCTATGTTTAGTTGAGTTTCCAACTGATTAAATATAGCAACTATGAAATCATGTATCTCAATGTGGATTATATACCAAGGGATAATTTTACCTTTCTTTCTAAAACACATAACACTCTTCTATGATGATATTTTATGGAAATCATGTCTCAACATAAAACACAATGTTTTTTTATGGGTATTAGGGAATATCTTCTACTATATATTAGAATCTTTTACATATTATTGGATGGATTAAACCTTTTCTGTCAACTCTAGAACATAGTTAGGTTCATGTAATATTTTTCCAAAACATCCTCCCAACAAGTACAATGTTTATGTCACTTCCCATATATATCTTTATATAGATCCATTTGTACACTCAATTAGAATATTTTTTGTATAAAAAAAACAAAAAATGGAAATAATTGATAGAATACTTCATTAAATTTTATTTATAAGACTCAAAAAATATCTTATAGTAACTAAATGATCCTCTTATATCATCATAATTTTGGCAGTGATAGGCCACATTGAAATTCAACTCATTATTTAGTGGATGTAATATAATTCTTATGAATTTAGAGGTCCATATTAGAACACAATTAGATATGATTGAATGTGTTTCCCCATATATCATCACCTCATATATTATTTATAAGTAAGAATGTTGTTTAATTGAGAAATATTCCCAAATATAAATTAATTGGTATGTCTTGGTGATTCAATCCACCAAAACCCATATTTCTCTTCTTCACTTAGATTTCTTTTGTAGACCTATGACAAAGTCCATTGTTATGTTATCCCATTTCCATGTGGGCATGGGAAATAGTAACATCATCCCATTAGACATATATCACTCTTGTTTAACGTGGTGGCATTCCAATAACATTGATGTGTTCTTAACAATTCATTTCTTCATGTTGTCTTACTAGAATTGCTATATAAGATAATGGTACATCTCGTTTCTTCTAGGATGGATGATGAATGATAAGACATATTCATTTTATACTACCTATTTTTTTATAATATGTGATGTAGGAACAAAAATTATATTACCAAAACTAAGAAACAACATCTCTATCGATGTGGACTTAATGAATATTTCATTCCATTACTGAACCCACCTTCCTTTGATAGTCTAAATAATCCATTCGTACATTCATAATTTTTTCTTACATAGATGGTTGGGAAATAATTTGTGAAAGTTATATTGTATTTCATATCATTATTAAATCGAAATCCATCATTTTTATAACCATAAAGATATGGTATTTTTCAATCATCATCTTGTATAGAGAATATGGATCATTTCTACTAATAGAATCTTCTACCATGTTCAACTTTTCTATTTGATCGTATTTATATTAATAATAGTCCATGACCATCTCTTAACATCATTTTTTATGAATGTTGTTCTCCTTATATAATAATATATACATTATTATCTTTTGATCTACATTTCTATCAATGTACTCATCATAGAAGTTATTCTACCATATTTTCAAAGTTAAGATCACATATACTGCTCTAGATCATTCAATGGGTAGTTTTCCTCATGGAAATGTTTTCTAAGGTATATGATATAACCATATCATTCTGCATGAGTACAGAAAAAATTATTTTTTGATGTATTCAACTATATAAAAAAACCATCACCACATAATGGAACTGTGAGTATAAGTGTAGTAAATAGAATCTTCTTAAGATCCATAAAACATTACTCAAATTATTATTTCTATATTTAAATTAACCACATGATTGTTAACATTGTTTTTATTCTATATAGTCATTGGAAATTCTTGCAAAAAGATTAAGTTTTCCCATCCAATCCATGGATAAATTTGATTTACCTCACACTTCAGGTTATAATAAATTATTTTATTATATCTTCCTTTTAAAGGGTTCAATTAAATTCATTAATATTTGATCAAGTTCCCTAGTAATTTCACATGGTATATGAAAAAGTAACCATTTCTGAACATAGTGTGCATTTTCTCCATTCGTACTGTGTCTAGAAAAATCCAAAAATGCTTTTCATATTTTTACATTCAATTTGAGTTAATGAGATTATCATCAATACAAATTAAAAAAATCAAGGTAGTCTATAATGAATATATTAAATAAAATAATGAAATATTTCATAGGAATTTTCAATTAAAATTGGAGTCACTAAAAATTAATAGTGAAAAAATCTCATACGAAATGTTATCATATAAATATCTTCTTTCTTCAAATTTAGTTGATGGTATTTATAATGAAGATTCACCTATGATAATAAGTAATATCATTGTAGTTGATCTAAAAAGACATAAAGATTTTAAGGGTATACATTTCCATTGTCGTGATCTTTTTGATCTCCTAATAATTGATACACATCAATAGTAATCAATTATTTTTCTTCACAAAGAGTATAATTGAACACCAAGGTAATGAAATAGGGACTATGAACCTTTTATCAACATTATCTTATATATTACTCTAAAACAAAACTATTTTGATAGGGGATATTCAATACGGTAATTTGGAGAAAAAAATGACACTAGGTATATGATCAATTGAGAAATATACCTCTGGGTCTGGGGGAAGGATAGTTAACAATATGGGTAATACATTAGAATATTACCATAAAATAGTAATTTCCCCATGGTTCATACTTTTCTTATACTCAAACACTGGTGAAAGGTATGCTTCTTTGTTGGTAATCAATACCCACTCTAATGAATTTTTTTTTTCCATATCACTTTTAAGTGAAAATATGGAAACTGAACATTCCAAAACTATATATAATAAAAAATTTAGGAACTCAAAAAGTCATTAAAAAAACTAAAATCATTAAAATTACTAACCCTAGAAAAGAATCCTTGATGTGTAGTTACATACATTTATTGATTATAAATGATGAGATATTCCAAAGGGTTGTCCAGCCTGTCCCAAATATCAATATATTCATTTATATTATTTTTTTACTAACTGAATTTGTGTGCCAATATCTGATCTTGTTTTTTTATCAACTCATATTTCCCGTAATTATGAGAAACTCGGATTCAAATGTAATATATTCTATCAACATATTATTTTTCCACATTGAAGTGTATATTTTCAGATGACATATATTCCTTAGGGTTCAGAAGAATCACTAGACCTATATTCTCATCATTAGGAGGTGTTTTTATCCCCCTAAAGTACCACATTTCTAAAAATCCACATGGTCTTTTCTATCCTCATATTCTATTATCATTAATTTTCTATCTGGTCTGGTGAACATAGAATTAAAAAGGTTGGATTATACTTTTGATTACACTTTTTCCCTTTTTATTATCCAGAATGATTCCAGTAACATTTTATTGCATTCAATCCCTCAATCTGAACCTAGAATTCATGAATGTATATTGATTTTCTTCCCATTCCAAAGCATATATGGAGTCTAATTCTATATTTCTAAAATAGTGTTGAACATCATGTACCAAATCCTTGAGAAACTATTTTTATCCCTTAAAAAGATCAACCTTCTTGTTCCTTTTAGACATAAATGTTTCTCGTTCATCTGCATCTATCTTTCCTATGATTGGAAGTCCTATCTTCTGAAAATTGTTATAAACATCAACTCCAAAGCTCAAAATTCTTCTTAAAATCAAGAATTACCTCTAGTTCCATAGTTTCCATTGGCACACCAATATCACTCCATGAAAAACCAGATGTATAATTCGAATACATGACATTAGAGTACCCTTTTTTAAGATCTCAATAAATAGAGGAATCATCAATATTGGATAGTTTAGTATTTCATTGAGTTTGTAACATTCCTGACGGATCATGGGATCCAGGAGCCTCCCATTCCCCCAGACTGTGATCCAACATCTCTATACCATTCTTACCAATTCCCTTCTTAATTTGATAATAGGGGTGGCCATTTTAAAAATATAGAGTAATAGACAGTCCCCCTTATGGATGTTATTATACCTGACTATTCTAATGGGATACAACCGATCAGTAGCAAGTCAAGTAGAAATATAATCCCTTGAAGACTCATTATCCTTATATAGACCAATGAACAATGCCTCGATATCACTGATTTTAAAATTTTAGGACCATTTCTTCTATTAATAATTGGTAACTGGCACCAAATACAAACCATTGCAATCCAGTTCCATATCATTATACAAGTAATTATTCATACTCCCACACCTATGTGATTCCATATGATGACCCATTCATTGCATGAAGAATATAAATAACTTCAAATTTCAAAGACAATATGATGATTATTGTAGAACTCTTCCCTAAATTTGATCAATACATACTTGTCCACCTATATTGAGACAACAATATCAACATTAATTATTTAATGAATATGTTGGAAGACATATCTAGTTCTACATTAAGTACATAGATTGATACTAACATAATTTCCTAATATCTGAATAATTGGATGATATTGAAAATGGAGAGGTAGTTCAGGAAACCTTACCTAAATATCTATTGTTTCGTAATCATGTTTCATATGAAAATCAAAATTTTTCTAGAATATGAAGAAATGGGATATTCAGTGGATGTAGGTGGTATATATACCATTCCTTGATCATGTTTACCTATGATTAGAATCAATAATAATATGACTGTTTTCGAAAAGACCCCCCATTATGCATTCCTATAATTCCCATGAACTGAAGATAAACAACTTGAAAGAATCCCCTGATAGCCAAGGATATTTAAATTGATATACTAGTATCATATTCAAAAGTAATGATATAATATTAATCTTGTAGGACATGAGCCTGAGTTGTATGACTCCATTAAAAAAATTCGGGACCATAGGGAAAATTGAAATCCGAAGGAAATGAAGAATGATGTCAGGGCTGGAAATTGGAAAAAAGGGACCAAACCGTGATTCTTTTTTAGATGGAAAGTGGTCAATCCCCTCTGTAGAGGGAGTTTCTGGTTAATTTCACATCATCATTATCCACACCAATGATTTTAATGGATTTTCAATAGAGATTCATGATCATATATTCATTTTAGCAGGTCCATGGGATTGTTTTGAAAATATAAAGAGTCTTAATTTTCAAAATATATAATTTTAGGTATATATAATGAGATATATTCTATTTCAAGTATAGAATCAAGTTTTACAAAGGTAATTATAACAAGATTTACATGGAGAGTCTTCCCATAGATGTTAATATTAGAGGATACCATATATGGGTAGAATTTATCACACCATAAGGAGTTTTCACATATATATATAGTTCAAGGAATCAAGAATGTGACTCAATAGTTCTAGAAATATTACAGGACATAAAGAATTTAATCAAACAAATATCAAATAAAAAATTATATATTAATTAGATAATAGGAAATTTTATTTTTACCACTTCGTTTTCATTCTCAATTTCAGTAGAGGTGATAGAATAAGATTTTAAAATCCCATTAAGATTTTGTGGTGGCTAACATCGATTTTCATTGACGAATTATTGTATATTATACTAACTTATATAATTCACTTTCACCATAATATTTATGAATAAAAGCCTAGGTAATTCATTAAGAGGTTCATTTATTTCCTCCATCATGTTGGATGACTTCTTTATATCTCTTCCAAATTCATGAGACTAATTTAATTCTGTATTAAAATTTAAGAATTTCCCATTCCATATATGTATATTACTATTATGATTCATCACACTATTTTTACTTTTTGGTGGTTCGATATTCATTCATCTTGTGTCATTTAATCCATTTTCTAAAAATTAGATTCTTCACTTCCTATCTCCAGGCTCATGGGACCATCTTCCAATGATAGTATATATATTTAGTGCACATAAAACTACTTCTTAATTACTCCTAATTTCATATATAGGTATAAAAAGTCAAATGTTCGTTTTTAAACAACAAAAGAATCTATTCATTTTTCTATCATTGTTTCTAATAAAATCGGAGTGATATCATGCATTCATTGTGAAAGATTCCTTATAATTCACAAATGATCAACCCTATTTTTTCTTATTCTATATAAATTATCTCACCATATTTGTTAAATTATTTTTATGAAAATAATTGTTAATAAATAACTTCTTAATCTCTTCTGACTCGATTTGCAATATTTCATCCTTCTTCTTGGTAATATTTATCAACGATAACAATTGATCAGAATTTTCATCTAAATTAAAGATATCCATGGTAAAAATATCTTTTAAAAAATAGTTGATAACATAAAATATCTTCTCCATTTATTTTAAAAAATACCAAGACATGGGGATCAGATGATAATCTAAACATCAGTGGACATTTATATATAAAGGATAAAATGGCTAGTTTCTACTACATGGGTGATGGTGGAAATTTTACATTGTTCGGGTTATTTTTCAGAACCTGAGTCATTTTGGTAAGTATATCAATGATTTTTTGATCTCCTCCTCCCATTTCATTAAGAATTTGGTTTGTATAGTCTTTTCGTTTTCCCACACACAGTTTGGTGGTTTGGTTTCTTCAATTTTACATTATTCTATAAAATAGATAAGTTTTAAACATGTCATAAGTCACAAAAGTGAGAAAAAATAATTAATTATTATACATAAATTAATTGTAATGTATATTCTTATATGATACCTTTATTTATATTTTTCTAAAATAGATTTTTATAGGATAATTTACTTTAATAAATTTATTACCTTAGAAAAATGAAATAAATTATCTAAAAATCATTCCTAATAGTTTTTATAGAGATTGTGATTAACAGTAGAATGTCCCTTGAGAGTGTAAAATATTGTGTGTAACATGGATTAATTATAATGTAGTAGTTTATAATCAATTTAATACCAAATATTTAATTTTTGGGTTTATTACCCCTATGTATAATTTTGATAGATCCACATGAAACTTTTGTATATAAACATGGGTTTTATATAATGAAAATATTGTTCCCATATACATTTAAAAAATAAATGATGTTTATGTATACATAGAAGTATATGAATGGTTTTCTCTAGGGTTTCCTTATATTAACTCCTAAATTAACTAACATTTTCCTTTGATACCAACTATAGTGAACCAACCATTTATTACATGACTATTACATAATTTTTAATAATATAAAAAACAATAGTAATGCATTCAAAGATAAAAATGTTTATTATTATTAAAAATTTAGATCATACATCACTTATACAAAATAAAACATATAAATTATTTAAATAATTCCTCTTTATCATTTTTAATGATTTCATGAACTCTTTCATATATCTTATTACCTGAGGATATATATCAAATAAAAAAGTGATCTAAAACAATAGTAAAGGGAGGAATATCTTAGAAGGAATAAGGGATGATAATTAATAATAAATGTGTAGGAATATTCAACATCATCTAGTAATACAATAGGATCGTCATCATTCTCAAAAAGGTAACATTTTATATAGTCATAGATTATGAAAAATATATAACAACGAATCATCATAACATTTTTTTCAAATATCCCATAGACGTTTGAACAAAGAAAGGATCTTGTTATGGAAAAACATATATGCATTAATCACAATATAAAAATTTGGAACAAACATTGAATCGTGTTCATGCATAATACACATAATATAATGAGATATATCACAATACCCTATTCATTAATGGGATATCTATTTCTCATCTAATCTTTCACTTCAAAAAATTATCAAAATCATTCATGCTACATAGAATGTAAAACAATCATAGTTATAAAATACACCGAAGAAAAGTAATGGTTTTAATGAAGGTTTTGTAATTATTACATTGGTTAATAACTTTTGGGGATTCCAAATGAAAAATAGAAATATAATTTTGACATATAACAGCATCATTATGCAATGGATAAGAAACAAATCTGGATGGTTTAGTACAATATTTTGGAAATTAATTTCTTTTAAAAGAAAACATTGTATGTGTTATAAAAAACATTTAAAAATAGTAAAAAAAATTATATCTGTAAAAAAAATAGATATAATATATAAATTTTAAGTACATTACAAAAACATCAAAATAGAAATAGAAATTAAGAAAGAAATAACTCAAACGGAATTTGTGTCATATAATCTCCATACATTAAATCCATCATTATTTCATTGCTTTTCATCCTCCAAAATAATTAAAATTTGTTATTTATGTCTTGGAACAATTTGTAATTTTTTTATATTTTTGTTTCCATTTAATAATTACAATCATTTTATATTATTTATTAATTTTCAGTTGTTAATGGTGAGATGTTATGATAATATATTTACCTTAAAATACATCATCTTGTTTCTTTTTAACAATCATTATTTATATAAATTTATATATTATAAGGAATTGCTCCAAATGCTTGTAAATATACTTATTTATAAATTTATATATAAAAAATAGTTTATTATATTCATATTTAATGGTGATTATAATGATTTAATGGATAACATCCCCATTGGTTGTTAAACAACTTTTGATTGGACATTATTTAAATATGAGTTATAATAATTATATTTTCTGGATATATTAAAATCTTATATGGTACAATAACATTATAAAGATCATGTTAAAATAATGTTTCATAATTTTATTAATATTTGTATGATATAAGAAAAGTAAGATAAATATTTTTTAAAATGAAAAAAAAAGATGAAAAGACAATACATATTTCTTGATGTTGTTTCTTTTATCCAACCCTTAACATCTAACTAATTGGACTTTGATTACTTCATAAATTCCCAATGGATTCAATTGGAATTAATATATGATAATTGGTTAGATATTTTGATTTGGAAAGTTCAAGGTAGGTTTTTTTCCTTTGGAGGGTGACAGGATATTTTTACAAGAGGAGAGGGTTATTTTTTGGATAAAATATTTAATAAATTATTATATAAAAGGTAAACCATTAAATAGTGATAATTTAGAAATGTTGAATCATATATCAATAAACTAAAACGTATTTAGGATATCGAACCCATTTATAAATAAAATTTAATAGTTTATTAAAAATAATATTGGAAAACTGATGAAATTCTATTTTAAAAGAATAAATTTGACATTAGACGATGGAAAATACATTATAGGTGAGGAAATTAGTTTTTCTGTTTTTAAATGATCCATTTAAATTACCTAAATTTTTTTGGGTTAAAATTACCAACTTAACAATAATGATGTAATTATTTCATCATCATTATGTAATAAAACATTGAATATTTCATAAAAAAACTTTTACTATTAACATAAAAAATGATGTTTCATATAACATGATCAATAACTCAAAATATTAAATTTTAAAATTTTGATTATTAAAATGTATTTAATTTTATAAAAATAAATGTATAAGTTTGGAGATTTTAATTCATAACATAATTGTTTATTGAAAATCATTAAAATACATTTTACAAAAAAGGAGTTAATACATTCATATAGTTTTTATATATTGATATTTATTTTATGTTATTAAAATATTTCTATTTTCCTAAATTACTCTTGATAAATAATATTTATATTATATTTCAATATTTTATTTTCAAAATACTACAATAAAGTAATTTTTATTATTTTCATTGGTCATGTTACTATTTCCAATGGTAACATTACTATTTTAATGATCAAATTATTATTCTAATAGTTATATTACTGTTATAATGGTTGTATTATTCCCCATAAACACCTAGTTATTAGTTTATTCATCATTCCACAATTTTTTGATACTATGATTAAATAACATGTCACATTGATCTATGTCTATGATTGAACTATTTTACTCATGTTTAATGTATTATATATTATTCTATACACTTCTTCCCTAGTATATGGATTTCCATTTTAGATTAAATGTATTTATATTATGATACGTGGATAAATCAGATTTTTTCATCGAATTTTAATTGAATAACATCTCACCTATCAATGTTTTCTCATAATATATTGTTTCAATCATTGATAAAATATTGAAACGTTTTTCCTTATGGATATATTAATATCACCGATTTCTTATGATTACTTTTCCCCATGTAATAAATATGGACATAAATTAATACATTTCATCATTGTTTTAGGAATTCTAAAATAATGTTTTTCAAAACATTATTCCTTTGTAAACATTTTAATCTTAAATCCCAATGTGTCTTTAAAGATAAATTTTTAATTTTTTCCCCGATCGAAGCAATTATTTTTTATGAAAACATTTTTACAAATTTTTAAATAATTTTAAAAAAGAATTTTTTATATTATTTAGTGTTATTTTTTCATTTACTATAATTGTGTTTCTCATTTATGTAAAATTCCATTTATATTCTTATATTACACTAGGGATGTATTTTTATGACACCATCTATATTCATTCTCTCATTTTATTATGAAATAATTTTTGGTACTATTCATTAAACCATTCTTATTTCTTTAGGTTAAATGTTGTTTATAATATGAATGTTTTCATGTTCTCATGGCCCACATATGTGTGGTTTTCAATATGTGATATATGGGACCAAAATTATAAATAGTTACAAAATATTGGGTAATGTATTATATCTCATGATATAAACATTGAAATCATGAATTGATTTTTACTCTACTTTATGAAATAGAATTTTATGCCCATATCGCAATGTTATGGGAATATGTAGTGACACCTACACCATCATGATTTGTGGGTTATTTATTTAGGATTAATCAACTGTATTTAAGGAATAATGTAATTATTTATTCTCCATTATGTTATGGTAATTTCATAATAGAACCCTCTCTATTATGTTAGGGAATTGGGTATTGATTATAGATCAACTGTATAATTGGATTTAGGTAGTGATGATTCTCCATTTTGTTATTGGATTCATGAAGTGTTACCATAACAAAAAAATTTTGGGAATATAATAGAGATTACCATTTAATTTTTTATGATTCACATTCTTATGATTGTAGAACATTTATTTTTAATATTTCAATTTTATTCTACATGGATAATGTTTATTTTTTCCCATTTCTACACCCTTATATCACCATCTATGTTTGATCATTTTATATTATACTTCCTTTATATGAAATTATGGAAAAATTTCATAAATACATTTTCATTTTAATAATAATTTTCACCAATGATCTTATTTACCATATTATTATATTATAAACCATATGAATATTTTAAAATAAATTCTCTAACTAAGTGTAGTATTGTACCCCTTTTTGAAATTTCATAACCCCATTTATGAATAAGATTATAACCTATGAGTTTTTTAAGTGGATTATGTATGCTAAAATTTTGGAGAATCATTCCCAATAAAATAATTTTGACGTTGATATATAAAGACACTAATTCTTCTATATTTAGGAATGTGAGATTATTATTGAGATGTACTGATAGTTTTTTTTAAATATGTGTGTGTTTATATTGATTTGTGTCCCTTGGTATATAAGATGATGATTAATGATTTTTTTTAACACTGCATTTAGAAGTGTAGGTATAATGATAATAATGGGTTTCAAATAAGGGTTTAGTTATATTTAGGGATTATTATAGTCCTTTTTTATAACTAGGACTACAAAAATATACTGATGACACTACGGATTAATCTATGTACAGTATGATATTCTAAATTTTTTTCTAAAATAGAAATGTTTTTGTTTCCTAACATTAAATTAAATATCTATATAAATACTAGTAAATGAAGTATCTATAATATAAGAACCTGGGCTAATAACCCAAGAAACGTTTTTTATGTTTGAAAATGATCATCACTCAGTGCATGACATGTGGGAATAACTATACACCTATTTTTACACTCCCAGGGGATATTGTTTGGGTTGATTTGTAATTTTTTATAAACCATGATGATAGATATAAATAGATTTCAATGTTTTAATCTATAAATATTAATGCATGAGAACCTATTACGAATGTGATTGTGGATAATGTTTATTAAAACCCAAATATTCATTTGTAATGTTATTCATATCAATGATTTGTTTATTCATCTATTTTCATAGTATTTATTTATGAATTTTTTAATTTATTTATTCACATACCTTGAATATCAATTATTTATGTTATTACATGAGAAAATGTAAGTAGGGTTTAAGCGGGATATTATGGAATAGCCAATGATTATACAAATGAGAAACCAAATGAGATTGAATCATGTTATTGGGTTCTTGTGGATATTCTCACCCAATTATCATGATTTATCATTAAAAACCTAATCCTTAAAAAACAATACTTATATAAGAAGAGAATGATGGATTTTCCATGTTTTTTAAGTGAAAACAACCATAAATGAATGATTTTTTAACATATTATTTGTCTAGAAGTTTCTAATAATTACATAATAGAATGTATCAATAGAACCAAATATGGATACTGTGAGGAATGATATACAACTGGTCTCATTATTGTTGAATTGATATGTGGATTTTGACTAATAAAATGGAATATACGAGGTCCCCAACTAGTTCTCCACTCACACATCAATAACAAAATTTCATGCAGTTCAGGTATTATAAAAATTGATTCCCAATTCTAATGGAAACAAAGTATAATATGTATTAGAAACATACCATAGATATAATATGAATAATTATAGTTTCTACCAACAAATTCTATCATGATAATTAAGGAACACATATCATCCAATATATTTTTTTTATGTTGAACTAGATTCTTGTTAGAAAAAATCCATTATATCTGGGATGTTTTCCAAGAGGGTCAAGTCACAAACCTACTGATTTGATATTGAATGTTTTTGTTTTTTGACTATTGTATCCCATGTTTACATTTATGGGAATGTTATCATTGATTATTTTCTTAATTTTTATTTACAGTAACATGGACGATGTTTGGGACTAGATTTGTTATTTCCACAAAGACTATATTTTTTTTCCGAAATAGGATTAATGAAATTTTATATTTCAATTTACTCTTTGAGTATCTATCATTTCAAGTCTACATATGTTATCCTTATCAATATCACATCCATTATAATGGTTATAATTAACAATCATGATATGTTTTCGTAGTTTTACATGAGTTATTATCGATGATATCACACATGAAAGTATTTCATGATCCATGTATTTCATTTAGATATCCTTAGATATTTTAATAACTTATTGCAATTATACCTTTGAGGGAACAATTATTTACAATGTAGATAATATCACACCATGACATTTTAGTATTAATTAACACTAAATAGATACTATTTTAATACATTGTTTTATGCATCAAATTAAACCAAAATGAAAAAACACACTTTTATTAAGAAAAATAGATTTATTATATAGTATCCATTAAATTTTAGGGTAAAAATATAAGTAAATAAATTTTAAATTATATTTGAAAATAATTATAAAAGTCATATTTAACAATAATTGATTTATAATTTTTAATTATTGTAGCTAAATAATTAATCCATTTATTTCAATCACAACACATATCTCACTAAAAATATCAATTTAATCCATATCCATTTTAATATATTATTGTTAAATAATATTTTCAATAAAATTTGTTAATAATATATACAACAAAATAATTAATCACCCATAAAATATTTATTAATAGTTTTGTAATAAAATAATATTATTCATAAAAGAAACATTTTATTGAATTTAATTTTTTTGGTGTGATGAGTGAGTAGAGGAAAATTCATTTTCAAGAAAATTTGAAGTTGAAATAGATAAAATGATTGTAATATTATTTATCATCATATTTGACTACTGGTAATGTTTTTACATCACTGATCTAATATGCCTTTATGGTTGGTGTTGGAAACACATGGGATTCCCAACAATTACTGAGTTCAAGGACATTACTAGGGGTTATGTACTAATTTTTTTTCAACACATAGTGTTTACGGGTTTATAATAGTAATTTCATACAAATTATTCATATTTTTCAAAGGAATTGCATCAACTGATCCTCTCATCATCTCCTAATGTTTTACATCTAATGTATAACACTGTTGTTTTCTCTAGGCAATTGAATTTAAAATTATACTCTTTCATAATCTACTCATGTAGAAATTATTGAGTCATCCATGCCAAATATTTAATAATGGATTTTAATTTATATGTTTCTTCATTTTTAATAAAGCACATTTTTGGAGGTGTTTCTTCATAAGCACACAATATTGGTTGATATTTTTCTTGATTTGAATTTTCTAGTTGACTATGGACTTGGCTCTATACTAGTCAAATTGTCTTCGTCACCATCTATTATGACAATCAGATCATTTATATTACATAATCTACACATTAGTGACATATTTACTAGGATGTGTCATTATATTGGATATTATCATTGTGATATCTCTGTGGTTCAACTAATTTATTCCTCTTTTATTTTTTCGTACTCCTTACCTGCCTGATTTTTCGAATTACAATACTTGGCCCATTTCTTTGGCTATGAAATCCTTATACTTTGGATTCTAATAATACCCAATGACATAATTCCCACTATTTTCATTATATCTGAGTGTAGTTTTATTGATCATGGAGGCCATTATCAGGATTCATTTCATAATCTCTTATAGAGTTATATATTTCTTATTTAGGTATTGTAGTGTGAAATAATACAACATAGTGATTATCATGGCTTTAAATAATCATGGATATACATTAAATATCCTTGTCAAATTGTTTCCCAAAATCATTAATCCTCCATTGATGGTTCCTTATTTTCATCTCTCTTCATTTGAAATCCCCCCTACTAGGACACATATTAGTCCTGCACCAATGATATTGAGACTATTGTTTCATGAATTTGTTTTTTAATTTCCTTGAAATTTTTAATCAAGATTATTTTGGACATCCTCAAACATTTTTTCCTTTATATTCATGAATAACAATACTTGTGTCATTTTAATCATCTTTGAGGGTGATTTGGGATGGTTCTAGTGGCTCTCATATTAGCAGACTGGATCTCGAGGCTTCTCTCTACTCTTGGATTATCATATTTTCTTGGTTACCTCCCATAATATTCTAACTACTAAAATATTTTTTCCCCTCCACCCCCAATTTAATTTAGTTTATCACTTTTTCGGAAAACCCTAAACAATTATAAAATTATATATTTTGAAAATCAAAATAAATATAGAACAATAAATATTTTACTTTTTAATATAAAAATTCAATTTATTATATATTTATATTTAATTATATTATATAGTGTCTAATTTATTATTCAAAAAGATAAAATATTGTATTAAATGTGGCCTATTTTTTTAGTAAAATAATAATTACCATGGCTATGTTATAAATTTTTTCAATAAAGTTAAAATGAGTAATTCAAGTAGAAAAATTTTATTTTAGTTTATGAGACACATAGAACTTTTATATGTATTATTTTTTCTAGTAAATGAATGAATACATTTATCATATAAATATAATCAACTAAATCAAATAACACTCCTATGATTATATTCACAATAATCAACTAACATTCAATTACAAGGAATGTTTCCTATGTCTCTCCTATAAAAGGATCACACTTCAACCCACTTCACTAAACACCTCTAATTTGATAATATCTTCATTGTATAACCATTTAACCTCCAAAATAGAACTATAAAATGTTTTTATGGTTATTTTTATATAAATTATTTTTAAATCCTTCATTTCCATAGGATCTCTCAATAGAATATTGAAATAATCAACAAGAGTATTACCCACCCTCTATCTTTTTTATTAAATCCTTCTCAAACACCATATCCAAACCTATTAAATCCATATTTATATAATTACATAAATAAAGCTAATATACTAAATGTAATTATAATTATGGTTAAGAAAAAAAATATCATCCATTATCCTCATTAGAATGAAAATTTTATTCAGGCATATGTGCGAACAACCACATCCTTGAATCATGTGTTTTATTTGTAATAATAACCTCAATTCTGGGTAGAAGAATTATAATTTAATTAATTAATATTAGACTTATAATATTATTATGATTTTAAATATATAAATTAATTTTAACCTTATGTCCATTCAATGTATTTGATAAATTGATTTCATGTATTTTTTCCGCCAACGTCTGTATTGATATTTTTGTTTTTTTTGGAACTTCTCAAAATGGATGTATTGACAGAATATTTAATTAATATATATTAAATTAAATAATAATATATTTCAATAATATTGATCTAAATGGTTGAATAATTTAACAATTATTTTATAGAAATATATTGATATCAGTAAATTACTCGAAATATGATCTTTAATGATTACATCATCAAGAATCATGACTAAGCATTATCATGGAATGATTTTAGATTATTTAAAATAATTAAAAAATAAATAATCTAGTGAATTAAATAATATTTGAGTTATGGTATTTCTATCTTGTAGTGGAATCAACATCATCATTTTAAATAATTCATGTAACAATCATAAACACTATCATCCATTAGTGAAAAACTAAACATTAACTATAAAATGAATATATATAATTAATGATGGAAATTAACGGCTATAAAAGGAAATATATTTGAATAATTTTATGAAATAAGTAATTAATATTGTTATTTATAGTATATATGATGTTACATAATGTATGACTAAGAAAAAAATATATATAAGGGTTTCCTAATTTCATCTCGACGTTATTAAGATATCCTTGTTCTTAAAAATTGATAAAAAAAATTTCTATTTTTATTTCTCATAGTAAAATTTATAATTTAGTTTTAATTTAATTAATATGATTTTAAAATCAATATAATGTTCACCCATACTTGAGGTTCTCGGCTCAAAGGATAGTAAACCCATAAGTGTTTATTTACACACTATTTTTGAAATCGAGATTTTAATGATTGAATTTAAAATTAGGGAAAATGTGCATGAAAAATATCACTAAAATATCAAACATTCCCTTTTCATCTTGTTATTATCTTTACTTTTGTATTCCATCATCAAATTTCATATCCCTTAGTAACTAATTTACTCAATCTATTTCATGTATGTTAAATTACCCCACCTTTTTTTAGATCAATAATTACCCTCCTCTATTCCAATAATCCTATAATATATTTCATTTTCCACGATTCAATAATTTATTAAGGTCCTTTTATAAAATATTAAATTTATTTACTAATGTTTTATAATAAATTTTTATCATTTTCCTACATATTCGGTTTTGAAAAAAAGTATCCATTTTTTACATTTTCTATGTGAAATCATTATTACAATGCTATAAGCCTTCTTCGATATGATTATTTATTGAAATATTTTATAATTCTGTTCCAAATAATTATAAAAAATGATGGTTTTGACCTGAAAATAAAATATTATTAAATTTCTAACATCATATTTTTTATTTTATAGATAAATATTTTATTTAATTTATATTTTAATGGTGAATGTTTTTAATTGATATTATTTTTGATAAAATTTTAATATTATAAATTTTTTTCTGATACAGCTTTTTGGTTTTAAAGGGTATTTTAAAAAAACATTATCAAAATTAATGTATTATTCTTAATGAAAATATTTATAAGGCATATTCATTAATTAAAAAATGTATATTTAATATTTTTTTCAACATTCTTTTATCAAATAAACCTAAATCCATTTTTTTATTCTATGTCAAAATCCATTGATGTTAATTTTTTTCATTGGTGTAATATTTTTTGGACACCATCCATATACTTTATTAAGATTTATTAGGAGATTTTTAGTGTAGTTTTTCTTGAAACTCATCTCCTTTCAATTTGTTATATATGTGATGTTTTACATATGAATTTTTTCTTATTCATGTGATAGAGATATATAATTATTCATTATGTAATTTGTGGGACTGAAATTTTATAGCTCAAAAATTAAATTTGTAAAGTTTTGAATATTTAGAATTCAATATGATAGTAGACTATTGATGTTAAATCCATAATCCGAATCCTGATGTAATTCCTTATCCATTTTGTTATGGGAATCACATACTAATGGAATATCCACTATGATATTAAATTCATGTATTTAAGACTTCATTACTATGTTATCCCAATAAAGTTTTGATTCCTACTCCACTACTATTTCAGAATTTGGTAATGATCCCAAATCTATTATGTTATGTGAATCAACTTGTCAAGAAACTTCCACTACCTTATATGAATCAAGAATTCAATCCATCATCACCATGACATGGGACATAATTAGTGATTCCTTCTCAGGAAATTATGGGAATCGGGAAGTTATGCATGTTCTATTTTGTTATGATTCCATAATTTTATACTTACACAAAAATTTTATGTTTCTTGTCTATGTTATACTTCTAAAATCATGTTTATTGTATCATAGTTATTTTTATCATGTTTATAAACTCCAATATCACGTTATATTCTTAATCATTTAATATTACTTTCTATTTATCTTTATGTATGGGTACAAATTATGAGTCATTCATATGTGTAAAAATGTTTTAAAAAATTATCATATTTTTCAATTACATATGTTATACTCCTTGTGACTCCATGATAATTTCTCCCTTACTAAGAATTTTATCTCACCCATTTCTTGTGTTTTCCCTTTCATTTTTTATACAGATTTGTATTACTTATGTGATTTCTAAACAGGAAATTAGTATGGTTTGATTGTGATGAAAATTTAAAAAAATATTTATAATGGTTATCATTAAAGAAATTAGGCCATTATTCTTTATGATTGAGGTATTATTTTGTATATTCATTATTAATATTTTAGAAATATATGATATTCTGGTTTGATTCATCTCACTTGGTATGAAGAAATATGTTTAATGAATACGTTTTTAGATCCAGATCTATGTGTGTGGGTGTGGGTAATATCAAACTATCTATACTCATGTAATAATCCTCCTCTTATATCATCAGATACAATTCAATAATTAGGCTTCTCAAATTTTATTCCACCATTGACTCATTCTATACCCGATTCTTTCATTTGCAACTCAACAAATCATCCAACAATTTCCCTTATCCTAGTATCATTCAAAATCAAATCAAATATTTTTAGGTACTATAACCAGTGTTTCTAATTGATATTTATATTTTTTTCAGAGTAAAAAATTTCACATCAAATATTTATGATTAGAATACGTGTATAATTATATCCTAGTAATGTAGTGGTGTCACATTTTTCAGACCATGCGTCACTACCATCAAAAATAGGTCAAGGTCAGGGTTGTTACATCAATAATACTATAGATTTCATGAGTAAAATGTCATGAAATGTTAATAATACAACCACACAGACCCCAAAATAGTATTTGAAAAAACATTATAGAAAAAAATTTATTTAATTTGGTAAGGAAGGATACAGATATGATCTGAGGTCAACATCACACTAAACTCCTGAATTGATTTTTTTTATTTCTCATCTCATTCAAATATAAATCCATTTTAGTAAAAAAAAATATGAAATAAAAATGGATAATTCCAGAAAAAATGACTTATAATATTTTTATTGGTAACAAAATCATTAGATATCAATGACTGGGGTAGTCTTTTCCTAGGATATAAATTATTGGATATTACCATGGTCAATAAATAATCATCTCTCCGATACCACAAGACCTTATAATTTTCATTATTGAATACAAAACTAGATTTTACATAACATTTTGTATAATGTTTAATCCCTTAGAGTTCTCGAAATTATGTCGATATGGTTTTAATGGTCATCACTCATCATAGATTAAACCTCAAAAGCTTATATGAACACAATAACAAATGTGTTGAGATACTAGATGAAAATTTAGATCATAAGGACAAATGAATACATTATTTACTTTACATAGGATGAATGACATTGATAAATACTAATAATTATCTTAAAAGATTCATAATAGTAGACTTGGGTATATCCCCCTCCTTCACCCTCGGTTATTGGTAACCCAATCTCAATTAAATCATTGAAACCCATTTCATTCCCCTGAGCTGGAAAAATAGATCATCAATATCAGGTCAAAGGTGAACATTCTTGTTATTCTAAACATTGTTATTAAGGTGGAAAATTCAGTGTTAGATACTTTCATCTCCCTTATATTAAAATAGAATTGGAAACTCTCATTTTGATATTCCTGGAAAATAAAACCTTTACTATCATGATTCTCTAATGACAAATACAATTCATTCAAATCAACTTGAACTATTTTATTTGATGCAATATAGATTAGGATCATCCATAATAATGAATCAATATATATTTCTATCTATATTTGGTGTGGAATCCTAGAAAAGTCACAATGAAAAACCAATAGATACATGTTCACTAATAAATTAATATGTCAATTCAGACTCCCTTAAATGGTTTCTATGAAAAGTCAAAATATCGGTCATAAAGTTATCAGATATTTGGAAGGATAGTTTATATTTAGTATAACATAGATCCAACACAACAAGGAATGCCTGAGTTTTTCCATTGGGTTAATGAAATAGAACCATTAGAAGATATTAATAATCCTAAACATTTGTTCTCACAATAAAAACCATGAGATGAAAACATTAACTAAGATCCAACATAGGAAATAAGAAATCCCAAACTATCTATTAATTGATAAGAACCAAAAAACACTCATGGAAATTTAAACCCTACTGTTTCATATTTTATAATTGGTTAGAAAGATATGTCCCATATGAAAAAAACTTGGTTCCTACTCTAAATAATCATTCTATGTAGATGAAATGATATAATGGTTTACATATATATCAAATATGTATAAGACCATATATGAAGTAATGAACACCATACCTCTCATGGTCATTGGAGATATATATAAATCCTTTAACACAAGGTTTAATACATATAAACACCAGGATTTGATTCAACTATATTTTAGTATTCTTGAAAAAATGTGTAATACGCGCCAAGAAACCACACTTGTTAAATGTTCATATAGCTTCTCAGATATCCAAAATATTCTTACATGAATTACAATATGAATAACACACCACAAATTCCTTAATTTTTGGATCCACATTAGTGGAATAAAACATAAATTTATTTATCCCAATGCAACCCCGTTAATAATTTTCTTCATTCCACTTATAACCCAAAGAGGAATAAATTACTCCTATATTATAATTGGCATAAGTATAACCAATAAATAATTATATATCTATTTCATCCATTATTGTATTTTAAACTCGATCATAATATTTCCAAAGTATTAAAATATTTATCATTGATCAAACAATTGATATCAAAATAATCTCAAAACAACGATGCTCTGAGTATTCGTTCATGAGGAGAATGTGGAAATAGTGGTCCATATCAGTTAATATAGATTTATATAGTCTGTCATAGAATAGTATCATTGATCAAAAATCATAAAAATCATTTCTTTTATTACACTAAAGATATTAAGAATAATATTTTATTGAACTCTACCTCCCATATAGTCTAGTTAAGATCTAAATAATATATAGAATGCATAATAAACTCCCACCACTTACTTATTGGACCATCTAGCGAGAACATGTAAAAACTAACCTTGGAAGTATTATTTACTATAAAAAGGAAATGCGGGTTCTGTATTTTTAATATAATCTTTGTGTTATTGAAATCATTGCTCTCTATGTAACTTGGGAGAATTATACATGGTAAATTCATTGGTGTGATCAATCACATTGTCTTTTTCCTATTCACTACCATTACTCGGAGTTTGGATGGTTCTGATAACTGATTCAGTAATAATGGGTTCCATAATTGGGTTTGTATATCATGTGTTCTCTATAGCTCTCTCTCTTCAATTATTTGTAAACATTCTATGTATTATTATCCAGATAACATGACACATAAAATATTATTAATAAAAAATTCATCTTTTAGTAACAATTACTCATAATCATATAGTGGAAAACATAATAATAAGATAAATACCGAAGAGGTGAAAACATAATAATTTCAATATTTTTAAATAATATAGTTTTTCTCATCATTGTTTTCCGATCTGTTCCTCAACCGTGTGAGTAATACTAATAGGTTTTTAGTTCTAATCTCATGCTTTCCAAAACCATGTTCCTAAATGTAACATATTGGACAAGGTTCCACACATAGGTTCCCTACGTCAGTTGGTCACATGCCCTCATGTGCAAGATAATACCATTATCACAAGATGACTAAAATAGAAACCAAGATAATACCATTATCACAAGATGACTAAAATAGAAATACAATATCAAAACTAACCATCAGTATACCATGGTAGAATATGTCACGTGTTTCAAAATGAAAATCCATTAGTAAATACATTGAGAACTTCCAAGTGGTTCCTGAACCACGTCATCTTCCATCATCTAAGAACCATCCAAAATCATCCATCTAAAACATGACTATTTCATTTATCCTATACTATAAACACGATGTGTATTTGGGTACTGATCAGGAAGCCTGCGTAGGGTGTGTGTACAACATTGTATAGAAATACTATCGGTGTCTTAAACAATATCCAATCAATTTTGTATGAAGAATACATAAAATTAATAAAGAATACATATTACATTTAATCAAGTGAACATTATTTACAAACATAATGACTAGGTTCTTGATGACACATAAACTCTAAATACATGCTTCGTCCCATTCCAGAGTGTAAAAAATCCCTAAGGGATATCATATATCATAATTAAATTAATACAATTATTTATCTCATATCACATATAAGCTCCATTGATACCATTCATCATTTTCAATTCACTATATGTGATTTTGATATAGTGCACTCTACCCCAAACACAATTAACACATGTGAATTCCATTGTTATTATTCATTATTTCAATTCACACTATGGGATTTTGATACAGAATACCCTATCCCACACCTGATTATAACATATAAATAACATATTAACCATTAATCATTTCTTACTACACTATGGTATTTTGAGTAAACAGGCCCTATCACACACACAATTATCACATTAATCAAATTCAACAATTTTATATACCTATCATTCCATTTATAAAATCTTCAATTTATTATTCACATTATCTCTATTAATTAATTCAGCTATTGATTATTAAATTTTCAATATCAACATCCAATAATTAATTCCATAATTAATTATTCACATATCACAATCTCAACATCCATTAATTTTTTCAACAATTAATTATTCGTATATCACAATATCAATATCAATTACTTTATTCGACAACTAATAATTTTAAATCACAATCTTAAAATCCCTTAATTTATTAAGAAAATAATTATACAAATCCATCATCTCAATATCAAATAATTAAATTCTCAATTTTTTATTCAAATGCACAATGTGAATATCCCATAATTAAATCATCAATTAATTATTAAAATTAACAATCTCATCATCCCATAATTAATTCATAAATTTATTATTCAAATTCAGAATCTAAATATCTAAATTTCACAATTCTCTTAATTATTTAATTAAATAAATAATTTATTTCAATAAAGAACTCAATTTATAAAAATCTAGTACAAATTATACAATTACATACAAGTAATGGAAATCAGGACTTAGGGATTTGAATTATAGACCATCTAACTCAAGATTGATGATAAAATCTCACAAAACAAAATCATCTTTTTGAGTATAAAATGATTACCAATGATATCTTGATTTATTTACTAGATCCAAGATATAAATGAATCAATATCTAATAAACCTACTTCTGTATCTATATCTAATGGAAGATAAACATCCCTCATTTATCTGGAAAGAGGACTATGATAGAGAGAGATATCTAAAAGGGAATAAATAAAACACTTGGGAAGGTGAAGATTTACAATCCTCCAATCAATTCACTTAGAAAATAAGACATGAGGTCATGGAATGTGTTCAAAAACCTCAAAAAATGTTAGAAAATGAGTTGGATAGGGTGGGGGTTGATTTTATGTTAATTTTGTGATTTTGGTATTTTTTAAACTAAAATTCGGATTAATTAAAAAAAATTATGGTTGGTTGGGAAGGGTGTAGAGGTTCAACTTATTGTGTTACTTATGAATGAGCATCTTCATGGTGGGTGAATGTATTCTGTTTTTAGAGTGCATGGTTTAAAAAAATGTTCACCAGCCACATGATCCCCCGCTATTTTTTTTCATGGTTTACTGGGTTGTGATGCATGGTTAGGGAAAACCATTCACCCACCATGCACTACCCTATTTCTTCCATTTTCTCAAATTTTCTCACAAACACTCCCCAATGTAAAATAGAAATAAATATTAATCAACACAAGGTAATGGATTACCTATATACAACCCCGATACATCTCTAATTGTTTTGGGTTTTACAATCTACCCACCTCTATTCATCTCATCCTCAAGTTGAACATCCATGGATCAATAAGATATAGATTCAAAATGATCAGGACATTGAGACCTCATATTTGCATCTCTCTCCCATGTTTCCTCTTAAACATAACTATGTTTCTTCAATACATGAACTATCAGCAACATCATAACCTATAACACTTTCTCTCTATGATCCAACACCTATATCGAATACTCCTCAAAGGATGAATCTATCTCAAGTTCATCATCATCCACATAAATCACGTGATAATGGTTAGGGTGATACTTCCATAGTTTTTATACATGAAAAACATCATGCATAGCACTGTATATTAATGGAATTGTTAATTGCTACCCCACTGACCAAATTGTCTCCATAACCTCAAATGGTCCAACAAACCTAGGAGCTATCTTTCTGTGTCTCTGTATCCTGTAGTGACCCCATCTATGAGACGCCCAATGTAATACAAGATCACCCTCTACAAAATCTAGGGGTTTTCAAAGTCTATACTCATAATACATTTCTCTACTTAGATTCATAGATATATACTTTTGAATATGATGAACCCTATTAGATATCTCCAACTAGGAATTAGTACTGACAACTCTAACTAACCTACCATCATCCAAAATAAAGGGGATCTATATGAAATACCATATAGTTCCCTATATGGTTCCATCTATATTATCACATAATAATTTTTGTTATAGGAGAACTCTGGAAAAGAAAGGTTCTTCTCCCATGACCCACTAAAGTCTAGGACACATGCTCAAATCATATCATACATGACTTGTATCATATCTTCACAGTTGTCATCTTTATATATGTGGAAATTCATGCCAAATAAAACCTATATACCAAACTCAATAAACAATCCCTACCTGATGTATGAAGTAATACATTACCCATAGTCTGAAATAATTTTCTATGGAACCCCAAGCAGACAGACTATTTCCTAAACATAAAAACCTCCCTGTTTTTCATCAATGATGTGACTTTTATAGGAATAAAAGGTTTTAATTTTTTCAAATAGTCTAAAAACACCCTAATAGTTCCATTCATCAGAGATTTTCTCGGGATACCCAACACAAGGTCTATATTAACGTCTTCACAGTTCGATTTGGGAATGTGAAATGGATATTGAATACCAAAATGAAATTTATACTTGGCCTTAAACTATTGATAGTTGTATCATCATTTGAAAAACCCTACCATCTCATTTTACATACTTGGTTACCACAATATTCATCATAGGTTATGGTTCATTTTGGTCCCACCATGTTACACAACCCATATTGAGTCATGAAACTCAAACAATAGCTCCACCTGTATACACATAGGCACAACAACTTGATTCCAAATATAGATAATATCATCCTCATATATGGTCCAATCGAACACTGAATCCCTACCTTCATGGTGTACCATAAAGGATAATCACTTCACATCATCATTCTATCTATCTATAATTTGATTCAATTGTGTTGGCCCCATTGAAACTGAAATAAGATTTATCTTCTCCTAACACTCTTAATCAACAACACGCTTATCTTCCAATAAATTCATCATCTTCCACACAACAATATTTCCCTTCTCAGGAATATATGATAGCTAAAAATTGATTAGCATCATATAATCAACCCATGTCTACATGTAAATATTTAGATCTTAGTGTGAAAATATATTCATTAAGTCTTGAGATTATAATACATAGTAAACTTATCGCCCAAGATATAATTCCTCCAACACTTAAAAGTATAAACCACTGTTGCTAACTCAAGTTATGGTGTAGGATTGTTCCATTCTTATGGCCTCAAATTCAGAGACCCATATGTCACAACTCGATCTCCATGAATTATCAAAACTCCAATTCTGATCCTAGAAGCATCACAAATCATCCCATATTCCTCCCATTGCTCTTGTAGGATCAAGATTAATGTTGATGTTAATATCTTATTTAACTCCTAGAAGTCCTTATCACATGATTTATACTAGTAAAAAATTATACCATTTTGGGTTAAGATTGAATGTGGTGTAGGCAATTAGGAAATGTTCTAGATCAATATCTTTTAATATCCATCTAATACCAGATAAACATTGATATCAAAAAATTTGGGGTCCTCCTAAGAATTCACTACCTGCACATTCTATGGGTCCACAGTCACACCTTCATCTAATAAGATATGACTCATTATGTTTAATTGATCAATACAAAACTTACACAGAGATAGCGTGGTGTATAGTAGATGATATCTCAATGCACTTCGGATGGTGTCAAAAAACTGTGCATGATCATCTAGATCCTGGGAGTACAACACAATTTCATACACAAACACTCACCAAACTAATCTAGGAATGGATGTAAGATTCTATTCAACAAGTCCGTAAACATTTTTGGTTCATTAATCAACCCAAACGGAATTAAAATGAACTCATATAGGCCATAACTACTACAAAAATAGATTCAAAGTATATCAAAGGGAAGAAACCTCAACTGATGTCCCCATGATCCCACGTCGATTCTGTGAATATGAAATATAATGTAAACTAGTTGAAAATATTTCTTATACATGGAAGAGGATACATGTTCTACAATGTGATCAGATACAACATTTTGTATTCCACAAATAAGTGTAAAGGCTCATTATACTTCTTATCAAACAACACATGATGACACCAAGGTGACATACTTGAATGGATAAATCCTTTACAAATCCTCTAGCTAAAATCATAAGATCTTGAATCTTCTTCCGTGACATTTTGTATGGTGGAATAGAAATTCCATTGCCGCCAACATGATCTCAATATTAAATTCTAAATTTGTCTCAGGTGGAAACCCTGATAAGTTTTTATCAAACACATCTTGAAAACAATCTAGAATGGTTGGATGTCATTCCACTTTACACCTCTATCATCCATCAACAAACAAGATACATGGTCTGTAGGCTCCCCCAGTTGCTGGTGAACGAGCCCTACATGGCCATCCTTGATATCCTACTCTCCATAGTGTACATAATTTTCACACTAGGGTAATGTCAAGGTTTCTCACCTCCAGTAATAGTCTTCATTAGCTCAGTATGATAGTAACTATTCCATACCCATAATTAGTTAATATCATAATAAATCAAGGATGTGAAGATCCCACAAAGAATGACATTCCCCATCCTTGAGAGAATATTCGTCACATAAGATGATGTCTCCAGACCGTATTACGAGAGGTGTTTCTATCATCAACACCCATCTAATGAACTCAACCTGTAGGATCAAACTACTCACAAGTTTTACAGAAATAAAGTAATGACAGGAAGTAGTATAAAAAAATTACAAGCTAGCATAGAACCTATAAAAAAGTACCTCTCATTATCGATGGTAAAGCCTTATTATCTATAAGTGAAGGCTGAACAACGTGAAACTATCATACTCCTATTTCCAATGATGCAATCAGACTCCCCTGAGCTACACCACCCAACAGATACGGGTTCCCTTACCTAGAAGCACCACATCCACCTCCATTACTGCCATGACCAATATTATTCCAACTTCCTGACATATATGTTGTAGATGATCTCCATCCCACAATAGAGTACTGCCTAGATCCCCTATAATTACTCATATATCATGGAATCCTATATAAATTCATTATATTTCCCATCCTATCAAAATTATCTCACTTTACTATTGGTCCGGAGTACTATCTCCATAAGTGTTGGTCGGAGTGGATACTCAAGAGTGGGGTGAATTGAGTTCCAATTAATATTTCTATTAAAAATATTTCTTTTTAAAAACCCCCAAATTAAAAACAATGTAAAAATGTAGTGAATCTATATAGATTATAAATTTTCAATTAGTCTCTCAATGATTGATTAGGTATCCGTAAATTTAATCTCAAGATTAAATTGACTTTTGAAACTAACTTACTTGTTTACAATGAATATAAACAATTTCTAATTTAACTATCAAAGTAAATTTAAAATAGATTTATATTTAAAAGTAACAACAGTAGAATATAAAAGATATAAGTAGTATACTTTAAACTTAATCAAAAGATGCAGAGCAGATATAACAAGAGGTTCAGTCTCAAGACGAGACTTAGTCCTCTAAAATTTATATAAATTTGATCCACACCCTGTATCTGGGTTAAAAACAGTTTACAAAACTGTCTAGGCCATGCAGGGACCAATAAAATAGTTCTTCATGGGAATCAAAACAAATACCAGGCCACACAAGGACCTCTTAAATAGTTGTCGTGGTTAAAAATAGTTAAGAGTTTTAGAATGAGGATTTTGATATCCTACAGTTCAGTGCAGGAGACAGTGTGTGTGAAAGATATACAAAGTACACCACACTGCTTGAAAGTAAATAAAAAAATCACATATAGATAATAGATAAGAGGTTAGAAAGCTCTAGTGGTTAGAAATGTAGCTCTGTACTCGATGGATTCAGTAGAACTGCTTCTGAGTCCTTATCTTTTTTTTCTGTTTAAAAACAGAGTGTCGTAGTTCAGCTTGTGTTCTTGTGTTCATGTATTATTCAGAGGATTTTTATTGTACTCATGAGAGTTCTTTGTATATCTTCCAATCTCTCCTTCATGCTTAGTATTTTTCTCCTAGTTCAACACAGTGCACATGGGTTTCTTGAGTTTTCATGCATATGTAAGTTCTTATCGTTGTATATTTACGCACTTGATCTCATGTACTGCAGTTCAGTCTTTCTTATATTCCACGAGCTTTAGCAGTTGGAAATGATTCCCTTTTCGTAGGTATGTGATGCAGTTTCCTGACATTCCAACAACTATCATTAAATAACATTAATTTCATTAATAACATCAAATATGACCATTAGCATTATTTAAATAATATTGAAAAAAAATTAAGAAATGGTGTCACAGTGATTATGTAAACAGTGTATTCTTCATGGTATATGCTTCACGGTATGTGATTCACTGTGTCTCTATGTCACTATGTCTAGCTCACGGTGTCTTAGTCATTATGTGTCCATCACGGTGTCTAGGTCACTGTTTTCCTTTCACGGTGTCTGGGTCACGGTTTTTCCTTCACGGTGTTTGGGTCATGGTTTTCCATTAACGGTGTCTGTCTGACTGTGACTGTGTCTTGTACACAGTCTGTCTTACTATTTCAAACATCACGGTGTCTCTATAATTTGGAAAAATATTTGTATCTATATTTAGATAGTAATATGCAGAATATAGATTAAGTTTGACTAGTAGAGAGTAAGAGTAATTGAATCATAAATATAAAGGATTGATAATATAAGTGGGATTTGTGATCATGCATAAGTCTTGTAAATAATAATGAGAGTAATTAACATCAATAAGATTTTCTATCATAAAAACAATGATGTGTAGTTATTATTGAGATGTGAGATCATTAGCAAGATGTTCAATTAAGATTGAGATTAATTAACAGTAATAGGATTTTTGATCATTGAAACATGATTAATACATGAGGACTCCAAAAATATCCCAATTTTTGATGATCACAAATCATGTATAGGTAAAAATATAAATGAAATGCAATATTAGAGAAAATAATAGACTCGACAATTAGAATACCAATACTTGTACTTTTACTTGTACTTGTACTTTTACATTTACTTTAACTTGTACTTGTTTCTCCCCATTTTGGGATTATCAATAAGTAGAGAAAATGAAGTGAAACACTGGATTTGGCATTAAAAGGGTTCATAATAAAACATACAAGAGATATACAAATAGTAAACAACAAATAACATCCCATAAAAAAAGAAAACAGTCCCTGGACTCATCAGGGATCAACCTTTCCCTTACCTTTATCAGCAGCCAGAGTATGGGATAATGTAGAAGAAGACATAGAAGTGGTAGACAATGAGGGTATGGGTAGACGTTCAAAAACGGATGGATCCATAGTAGGAGCTGTAGAAGATCTAGGATGTGGTTGGCCAAGAATGACTGGTCGGATCGGAGAAAGAGCTTGACTAACTGACATGGCAGTTGAGGATGAGGTAGGTAGACCAAGTCTAAGGGGTGCAGCAGCTAGAGCAATAATAGAAGTACTCTACACATGACGATATGGCTTAAAAATATTAATGAAATTAGTAATAATTTCTCTACTATATTACATAGCCTTTTAAAAACCATCATTATTCTCCATGAATTTGTCCAATAATCTGGTGAACTTTGTAAGCTTCTGAACTTGATCTTTAACAGCTTGAGTTACAGGAGGGATTTTCAAGTTCTCCACAAAATATCTAAAGTGATCCGTCATATCACTTTTAGAGAAAATCCGGTTGAGATAAAAATCAATCTTCTTGGTGATCTCTTGTTGAGCATCATTGGCTATCTTATAATTAATTCTGACCATGTCCAATGCTCAATCACTATTCATAACCACTTCTAACATAGAAGTCAGATCCAAACTACTGTGGGCATTCTGAAGTTCATCCTTGATTATGGATCTCAACAGAAAATCATCCAGAGATGGATCAGAAGGTTGGCCTGAAGCTGGAGAATCCTTTACAGCGATGGATAGAACATTGAGCTATTTCAAAACTTTTTGCATGCACATAGTGTACTCATCTGTGAGCTTATTCACGTTTTCCACAAGCTCCCTCATGCGTTCCATCATTTTTGTGTGTCTTTTTCCAATATTATCATCAAAATACAATAGCTATGGATGCACTTGAGAAACATTCTCTCTATAAAGGGTGGAATCAGTTGGTTCTGGAGAAGTAGCAATAGGTTTAGAGGTAGAAACAGGAGCAGGCACAAGCTGTAGTCTTAAAGACAGTTCTAACTGGAGATTTTCCACCAAACCATTCAAATTTTCATCATCAGCACTAAGAAATCCATTTTCAACTCTGAATTCTTGAATCTCATGGACCATAATCAGTTGAATATGAAAATGAATTTTCTTCCAACAGAATTGTGGAATCTTCTTGACATAACAGAGTAACAGGACGAGGTTGAGTGGATAAATTTTTTTCAAATCCAGCTAAAATAGTCTCTCTAAATACTTTCATGTCATCTTTAGTTACAAAAGTATGTTGATCGGGTAAGGGTGTAGGTAAAGGTACTGGAGCAGGTTCTGGTTGCGGTTCAGAGTAATCTTCCGACTCAGATTATGATTCAGATTGAGAATGAGGCTCTGGTTCTGGTTCTGGTTCAATATGAGCTAAAGACATTAGTTATAACCCATAAGAGAGATCCATTCGAGTTGTAGTCACTTTCTCTGACTCATTCACATCATAAAAACTTGGGAAAACATATCGAGTGTACACATAATATGTGACAGGAGGTTGAGAAGCGTCAGCAGATCCAGTTTGTATAATCTGGAGGATGTGAGGTTCCTCCCCCTCAGAATGTGCTTCCATTTTAGATTCTTCGGGCTCAAGAATTTTGTCATGATCCAAAGGATCATCTCTAATTTCTTCAACAAACTCTTTCCTTGCCAGTTGAAAGAAAATTTCCATCCTCTCTTCAGTAGAGGGAATTATCTCAGGAACTGATTGTTCCACTGGTTGTGCTTCTAGACTTTCTTCTTTTTCAACAGGGAGATCCTCTTCAACAGGATCTACCTCCACCATTTCTTGCTGCTCTAAATCATGAAAACCCATTTTTCTTGCACCCTTAAGATGATTTTCTGGATTTACATCCTCACTAAAAGCAAGAGATTCTGCTTCTCTAAAACCAACAACAACTTCTTCTCTTGAAGGCATTTCAACAGGAACATCAGATGGGACATCAGTCCTTTCTTTCTCAAAAGGTGATGCTTCCTCTTGAGGTATTTAAACCTCTTCTCAAGGTGGTACTTCAGCTTCCTCTTCCTCTTCTTCTACTTCTTCGTCTTCTTAATACTAAGCCACTTCATCTAGTTCCAAACCAGGATCAGCTAGGTTCTTAGGCCATCTTGGATAATCAATACGATTAAACTTTTTATACAATTGATCATTATCTTCAACCCATTGCTTCTTCCAGGGGTTCCAACTAATCTTCATCCTTCTGATGATAGGCTTGGAGAAGCATAAATCATAGTCCTCTAACTTTTCTTCATTCAGTCCAACCATTCCTTTGACAGCTAGCATGGATGAAATAATCCTTGAATATGACAAGAATGTGGATTTGGAAGTGACATTACTCAACTCACAGATATTGTTAATAACATACTTGGATAGGTTGATCTTATGTCCATTCTTCAATAGGTGTATCAGAAACACATCCTGATACATCATTATAGAAAAATTCCCTTTTCTTGGAATAATCAAATTTTGAAAAAATTTGTATAGAAGGATACTTTCTCCATCTAGCTCGACACCTATAGCCCTTCGCTTGGTGCCAATACCATTTAAGGTTCCCAAAGAATTTTCCAAATCGAAGATATTAGATGAAGGAGGAGGGTCTCTCTGGTAGTCTTCTCAAACTCTTTCATGTGGAAATCATAGGCATGCATCCCTCAACCTCGAAGAGAAGGAACACTTCTGACCATTGATCCAGCTGGTCACCATAAAGCATTATCCAATATCAAAGGAAAAATTCACATATTGGTAGAATTGAGATACCAAACTCGGGTAAATCAGTCTATCATTTCTAGAGAACTATTCATACCATCCTTGTTATCGTAATATTATCAGGATTGAAGACTTACTAGAAAACAGCCAATCATGAAAAATCTCTTTTTCAGGTACAACAATACGGGATACCATGTTTGGGTTTAGAGGTCCTTCAGGAGCTATCCTCAGTATTATCTTCTATTTCATAGAGCAACGCTTCTCAAACGAGGGTGAAGACGGACGCATCATCCTAGGTATCCACTGAAGGTTCAGGCGAGAGAGGAGAAGGTTTTCAAGTAAAACAGGGTTTGAGAGAGATAAGGAGATTGTTTGGGTGAGAGAACGAGTGATAGATTTATGTTTTATCATTTGTGAATCTCAAACGTCATAAAAACAAAAACGCAGGAAATCAAATAGCAGTGAAATAAAATTCACCACGATACGGCTTAAAATAGTAGTATAAATAATCATCACGGTGAGACTGTGAGTAGGCATTATGGTGTGATGAAAAACAGTCATCAGAGTTAGACAGTTGGTGATCGTCATGGTGAGACAATGATCACTCTGTGTAGTCACGGTGAGACAGTGAGTTGATAGAACGTGAGCACAATGTCTTAACGGTGAGACCATAAGCATGAAACAGTAACTGTAAAACAGTGAGCATGAAACCCTAAAGTAAAATACAGTAAAGTATTAAACATTAATATCATTAAGATATCTATTTATGATTAATAATAACAAGATAATGTATTATGTAGTCTAATCTCTCAGAATTTAATGGTGTAGTGAATATATTAGCAAGTTGATATTTAGTACCAATGAATTCCAATGTGATATCAACTTTTTGATAATGATCCCTCAAAAAGTGATGTCTTACATCAATATGTTTTGTCCTAGAATGTGTAACATGATTCTTATAAATATTGAGAGCACTTGTGTTATCAGAATTTACGGGCACATGTCTGAATTGATATTCATAGACTAGTAATGTGTGTTTCATCAACAAAATTTTTTCACAACAACTTATAGCAGCTATGTATTCAACTTCTACACTAGATAATGCTACAGAATGTTGCTTCATACTACACCATGATACTAGTGACTTGCCGAAAAGATGACATGTTACATATGTGCTTTTTCTATAATTTACATCCAACAAAATCATCATCAGAATAACTAACTAGTTCAAATGATTGTCCTTTTTGATAGAACAGTCGTAAATTGGGAGTATGCTTGAGGTATTTGAAAATTATTTTTATAGAATGTAAATGTGGCTCCATAGTGTTTTCTTGAAAACGAGCACACATACATACACTAAACATATTATCAGGATGACTAGAAGTCAAGTAGAGTAGGCTTCCAATCATTCCTCTATAATTGGTTTGATCAACAGATATACCATCTTTAGCATGATTAAACTTACAGGTGGTACTCATGGGAGTGTCACTACTTTTTTGTGTTGTCCAATCCAAAACGTTTTAAAAGATCTCTAGTACATTTACATTGATTTAAAATAATTAAATCATCATTTTGAATGATTTGAATATCAAGAATGAATTTTTTTTCTCTAATTAAACTCATCTCAAATTCATTTTTCATTATTTTAAAAAAATCTCTACATTGAGAATTTCATGAAGATCCAAATATAATATCATCTACATAGATTTGTAGAACAAAAAAATCTTTAGAAATTTGTTTTATAAATAGAGGAGGATCAGTTATTCCTTTTGTAAAACCTTTGGAAATTAGAAAAGTACATAATCTATCATACCAATATCTTGGAGCTTGAATTAAACCATATAATGCTTTTGATCATTTGAAAATATGATTTGGATAACGAGGGTTTGAAAATCTAGGTGGTTGTTCAACAAAAAAATCCTCAGCAATATACCCATTTAAGAATGCACTCTTCACATCCATTTGATATAGTTTGAAATTTAGCTGTGCTGCATAAGTAAGTAAAATCCTAATGGTTTCAAATCTGGTTACAGGAGAAAAAGACTCCTCAAAGTCAATTCCATCCTCTTGACTACAACCTTGTGCAACTAATCTAGCCTTGTCTCTGACTATATTTCCAGATTCATCTACTTTATTTCTAAACACCCATTTAGTGCCTATGGTAAAGGTGTCCTTAGGTCTTTCTACTAGATTACATACTTTATTTCTTTCAAACTTATTGAGTTATTATTACATATCAATTACCCAAAATTCATCATTAATATCATCATCAATGTTTTTAGGTTCAATCTATGACAAGAAGACTTGATGTTCAACTTGATTTCTAAGAGAATCTCTAGTTTGATTCCCTCTATCTATATTTCCTACAAAAGCATCTAAAAGAAGATTCTTTATATTTCTAGTTGATCTAGTAAAAGTAGGACTAGAAATTTCAGGTTCATCTATAGGTTCGAGTTCATTAGGAGGAGATTCTGAAATATTTTCAGAACTTGTTGTCTTTACAGCAGGTTCATTAGATTTGTAATTAAGGTCCAAAACACATAAATATTCTTCAAGATTTTCAAGAGAGGTTTTAAGCACATGTGGATCAGTTTCATCGAACTTGATGTGAACAGATTCTTCCAGACACTTGGTTTTCTTATTGAAAACTCTATAGGCTTTGCTGGTTAAAGAATATACTAAAAATATTCCTTCATCACTCTTAGAAGAAAACTTGTATAAATTATCCTTATTATTAAGAATAAATACTTTATAGCCAATGACTCTAAAGTAACTAACGTTAGGTTTTCTATTGTTCCAAAGTTCGTAAGGGGTATTTTTTAGAACAGTTCTGAATAAGACTCTATTTATGATATAACAAGCTGTATATACAGCTTCAGCCCAAATGTAAATAGGTAGGTCATATTTATTAAGCATAGTTCTACCAATTTCATGCTCGGTTATATTTCTTATTTCTACTACACCATTCAATTGAGGTGTTCTAGGAGCATAAAATTTGTGACTATAGCCATTTTGTGAGAAATAAGATTAAATGTCTTTATTTTCAAACTCATGACCATGATCACTTCTTAGATATTTAATATTTAGTCCACTAAGATTTTCTACTGATTTGGAGTATTTTAAAAAATAATAACAAGCTTCACTTTTGTGAGCTATGAAGTATACCCAAGTATATCAAGAAAATTCGTCTATAAATACATAGACATAGTGCTTCCCATTTAATCTAGAAACTCTAGATGGTCCAAAAAAATCCATGTGAACTAACTTGAGAGGTTGAGAATTTGAAACTTCTTTCTTTGATTTGAAAGAGATTTTTTGTTGTTTTCCCTTTTGATAGGGATTACAAACTTTGTCATTTGGAAACTCAAGTTTGGGTAAGTCTCTAACTATGTTCATCCTAGTCAGTTTCCTAAGTGAGTGTATATTGCAGTTTCCTAATCTTCTATGCCATAACCATGACTCTTTATGAAAATCATTTAAACAAGTAACATTTTGTTTAGCTAAAGAATTTAAATCAACTGCATAAACATTTTCATTTCTAAAAGCAGAAAATACTAAAACATTTTTAGAATTAAAATCATTACAAGATTCATTTTCAAACATGACATTAAAAAGAGAATCACACAATTGAGATATATATAACAGATTATATTTAAGTCCATCAACAAATAAAACTGTAGAAATTAAAACTGATTCAGTGTTAAAAATTTGGCCTAGGTCGATGATTTTTCCGTTAGAATTATCACCAAAGGTGAAATATCCTCCATCAACTGTTATTAAACTCTTAAAGCATGTGTAATCCCCAAACATAAGTTTTGAACATCAACTATCTGAATACCATGTCTTCTTGTGGGAACTCTTCAAGAAAGTTTCCTGCAAAACAGTTTTAGATAGTATATGATTTTGGTACCCAGATCTTCTTGGGTCTAGAAAGGTTATCAATCAATGATTTTGGTACCCAAATATCTCTTATGGGTCTCATATAATTTACAGTATCAAAATATTTTGAGAGATAAACTCTATTTGATTTATAACAATGTGAATAACTAGTTGAAGCATATGAATGTCCAGAACTAGAACTAGCAGTATTCTGTCCAGATTTGGAAATAAATATATACTTAGTAATCTGCCTCTGTCCATGTTTGTAGCATATTATAGTACTAAATTTAGATGCAAATTGTTTTCCTAGCATTTGAGTTAGAGTGTTCTTTCCATTTGTGAACTTCACTAAGTCCTTTATAAGTTGTTAATTTGACATTTTTAGTTCAGTGTTTTCCTTTAACAGTTGATACTTTTTCTCCTTTTCAATAGTATGTTATGTTTTAACAGTTGTAGTGAGAGTATGCTATTTCTTCAATGATTTTTATTTATCCTTATGTTCATTGCATGTCCCTCCCAGCATATTACAATATTCAAATAATTCCTTACTAGTGATTTTGTCAGAATCCGAATTAGATTCAGTTCCATAATATTAGGAATTTAAAGCAGGAGTATCTAAGGTTACCTCATATGTGTTTGTCATGAAACTCATGTTAGAAAGATTATTTTCTGAATCAGACATTTTAGATTCACATGTGATGTCCTTTGAAGCGCTCCAAGTATCTTTCATAGCATTCTTGTAGTTCTTGTCCTTATAATCATATTTCTTCTTGAATTTAAATTTTGGACAATTAACCTTGATGTTTCCTTTCCTACTGCACTCGTAGTAGACTACTTCATCATTCTTGTGGGGATTTTTCAATCATTTTTCCAGTGTCCCTTGTTGTCATACTATCGTTTGTAGTTAGATTTTCTGAAGAATTTCTTCTGTCTATAGAATTTCATTAACCTTCTGGATATTTGAGCCATTTCAGCATCACTATCAGATTCTGAACATTCACTTGTTGAATTTCCAGTTTGTATTTGAGCCTTTTCATTGTCTTTTCTCTTTGAAGCAGTAGTATTGAAAGCCAATTATTTTTTTGGTTAATCATATTCCTCCTTATTCACCATGAGTTCTTCCTCAAACATCATTAATTTACTTATCAGCTCTTTTACAAGTAGAGCTCCAATGTCACATGATTCTATGATTGAAACAGAAGTGCCCCTCTATCGTTCTAGTAGACATCTCAATATCCTCATTATTTGTTCCTTTGCTGGAACTGCCTTTCCGAGTGACCACATTGTATTGACTATCTCATTGAACCTGAGATACATAGAAGAAATATTATAATCAGTCTTCATTTTAAAATTTTCATATTTAATAATATATGTATTCAATATCATTTATTTAACATTGGTTGTTCTCTCATGAGAAACACCTAATGTATCCCAAATTTCATAAGAAGTTTTGTGAGTTGATATTATATTAAATTCCTCATTTTCTAATGCACAATACAGAGCATTTATAGCTTTACAGTTATTATTGTAAGCAGTCATTGTAAGTTCATCCCATGTTGTTTTTTCAGTTTCTAGAATTTTATATTGTGATTCAGTTGCAGTCCAGATATCAAAACCCATACACACTAAATGAATTTACATTTTCATTTTCCACTGAGCATTGTTCATCCATTAAAGAATGGTGGCATTTTAATAGCAACACCCTCTATTCAGTTGTTCATAACTAGATTTTAGAAAATAAATTTAACGATATAAAATTTAGAACTAAATTAAATTTAATATCTTTAAAGATAAAACTAAAATCATAGTTGAAAAATATATTATTTTTAAAAAAACCCCTTAATAAAAACACTTCCTCTGATACAAAATGTTGGTCGGATTGGATACTCATATGGGGGGGTGAATTGAGTTCCAATTAAAATTTCTGTTATAAATATTTCTTTTTAAAATCCATAAAAAAATTGTTAAACTATAGTGAATCTATATAGTTTATAAATTTTCAATTTGTTTCTCAAAGATTGATTAGGTCTCAGTCAATTTAATCTCAGGATTAAATTGACTTTTGAAACTAACTTTCTATTTTACAATGTATATAAACACATTCTAATTTAACTATCAAAGTAACTTTAAAATAGATTTATATTTCAAAGTTACAGTAGTGGAATATAAAAGTTATATGCAGTATACATTAAAATTAATCTAAATTTGAAGTGAAAATATAACAAGAGGTTCGGTATCAAGCTGATACTTAGTCCTGTCAAATTTATATAAATTTGATCCACACCCTAGATCGGGGTTAACAACAGTTAACAAAACTGTCCAGGCCATGTAGGGACCTATAAAACAGTTCTTCGTGGGAAAAAAATGACCAGGCCACACAAGGACCTCTTCCACAGTTGTCGTTGGTAAACAAGGGTTAAGAGTTTTGGAATGAGGATTTTGATATCATCTAGTTCAGTGTAAAAGATAGTGTGTGTGTAAGATATACCGAGCACAACACACTGCTCGAAAGTAAATAAAAAATCACATAGAGAGAACATATAAGAGGTTAGAAAGCTCTAGTCATTAGCAATGCAGCTCGGGACTCATTGGATTCAGCAAAATTGCTTCTGAGTCCTTCTATAGTTTTTATGTTGAAAAACAGAGTGTCTTAGATCATCTTGTGTTCTTATGTTCTTGTTTTCTTCAAGGGTGTTGGATTGTACTCATGAGAGTTCATTGTAAGTCTTTAAATCTCTCCTTCGTGCTCCGGATTCTTCTTCTATTTCATCACAGTGCACTTGGGTTTCTTGAGTTGTTCTTCTTATTGTATATTCACGCACTTTATCTCGTGTACTGTAGTTCAGTCTTCCTTATATTCCATGAGCTTTGGCAGTAGGAAATGATTCCCTTTTCGTAGATACAAGATACGATTTCCTGACATGCCAACAACTATCATTAAATAACATTAATTTCATTAATAACATCAAATTTGACTGTTAGCATTATTTTAATAATATTGAAAAAAATATAAGAAATTGTGTCTCAATGATTATTTAAACGGTGTCTTCTTCATGCTATATTCTTTACGGTATGTGATTCACTGTGTATCTACGTCACGGTGTCTATCTCATAGTGTCTCAGTCATGGTGTGTCCTTCATGGTGTCTGCGTCATGGTTTTTCTGTCATGGTGTCCTGGTCATGGTTGGTCCTTAACGGTGTCTGGGTCCCAGTTTGTCCTTCACAGTGTTTTTCTGACTGTGACTGTGTCTTGTACACAGTCTGTCTTGATGCATCAAATATCAAGGTGTCTCTATACTTTAGACAAATATCTGAATCTAGATTTAGATAGTAATATGCGGAATATAGATTATGTTTAACCAGTAGAGATGTAAGAGAAATTGAATCATAAATATGAAGGCTTGATAATATAAGTGAGATTTGTGATCATGCATAAGACTGATAAATAATAAAAAGAGTAATTAACATCAATAATAATTGCAATCATCAAAAAAATGATGTGTAGTTATTATTGAGATGTGAGATAATTAGCAAGATGTTCAATTAAGATTGATATTAATTAACAGTAATAAGATTTGTGATCATTAAAACATGATTAATACATGTAGATTCCAACAATAAGTATCCTGACCTAACACAATAGTGACAGATCACTCAAGTAATTTTTTTTTTAAATTGATCCCTCTATTTTGGTACCCGTCTTCTTGTTTTCCAAGATATCATTTTCAATGAGACACCTCCTTCTTGTGTAATTCATACAAACAAATCGTCAAGTAGTAACCATATAACCTACACAAGAAGCCTCCCTTATGCTCTCCTTATCAATGACATTTTGATCCACCACCATCGAAAACTTTTTTAACCGAATGAGGATAAATTGGGACTTAATCTCACATTAAATTTTATCCTTGAAATTCTCATGATAACAATCTCATCACATACCAACATTGATGAAAAGCATTAAAAATCAATAAATCATCGTGTATAGTACATCATGGATATACTATCATCATTTAACCTCCTAAAATCTATAGATCACTCTTAACTTATCAACTCCAGAGAGAAGTTATCTTGGAACATCTCAATAAATTACTTATATAACATACCATCAGCCTGTCTAGTTAGAGCTGGAATGTCCAACTAGTTCTTCCATGATCCTCATAGCATGTAAGAATCCAACTTCACCATATTCTCTAAAAGTGTCTCCATACAGACATGTATATTCTGGATGGAATCAATCCAAAACCCACCTCCCTCAGGATTACCCTCTATAGTAAATTTCAAAGCGTTCTGTAATTGGAACTCTTGCATCATGTCATGCATTATATTCACAACCATCTCTGGGTCTCTTTTTATGAATTTCATGATGTGAGAAATGTTCATTTGGAAATGATCGCCTTCTTCCTCACCAATATCTATTGGTTCATTGGGATCCAATATTGTTATACCATCTCCATCAATATCCACCTATCATCCTCTCAATAAGTTCCATCATGGTGGAATATCTCTATAATTCAAAACACTATCCTTGAGGAACATAATTACACTCTATCAAGGTTATGTCAGAAGAAATCACAATAAGGAACAACACGTCGTTTTCCCCAAACCTTACCACATTGTCCCAAAAAAGGTGCTAACACTACCCTTAACCATCCTACATCTAGTTCATGGATAACAAAGGGTAAAATAATTATTCAATATACATTTTTCTCATTTAGAAACCCATTTATTCACATTTATTATTATTTTAGTATTATCAATTTATCATTATGTACCTTTTCAATTTAATTTCACAATAAAGGAGAAACATTTCTTGTTCAATATCCTACCCAAAACACATATTCCTATGCGTAAATAAAATAATATATGTCATAAAATAATACTGAGTGCCTACAATGATGCATTCTTACTCAAATATCATTAAATTTTTGGTCATGACTTGAATCTAATAAAATATCAAAAAAAATATCACATCACAAAAAAATTACACGACCCATGTAGAAATTACAACCAAATTTAACAAAACACATTAATAATAGAAATCCCACCTTTGGTACATGGGTTTTCCATCATTCATGGTTTTACAACTCCCATTCAAGATCTCATGTCCTAGGTTCAACTCATATTATTATACGTTCTTGCTTTTCAATGTAGTAAGAAAGAATAAAAATAAAATAAAACCACATTTGATTACAATTAGTAACAACCCAACCGAGTTTCCGCACAATGGTACCCTGAGCTGGTCGATCACATTACCTAAAGCATGCCTCCCCGTATACCAGAGTTTTCTGAATATTAGTTAGATAATATTATCATTCTTGCAGAGTCTATACAGTATTTATTTGAGTAATACCATAGTAGAAATAAATAAAAAATAACCCCAATGACATGTAATCTTAACTAGGATAGTACATATAACATATGATGACCAAAACTAGATAATAAAATTTCATAACTGATAGTAGATATTCTATCCTAGAATATATTCCAAGTGTCAAAATGAAAACACAAAAGTAAATACAATAACAAATTCCAAGTGGTTCCTAAACCATGTCTACTTCCTTCATCCAAGATCCATCCAGAATAAGCCATATCTTATAGGGCCTTCTCTGTTATCCTATCCTGAAAACATGAATTATATTTGGGTAACGATATGTCATCCCTATTAGGGTTTGATTACTACCCAATAGGCCGCCACCAACGACATTTATAATAATATCTAGTAAATTAGAAGTGTATGTAGCTGTATAAAGAATAAATAAAATTAATAAATTAAATAGTTTACAATTATTCAATTACTATTTATTTAACCACATAATAAATATGTTCCACAGGAAACCATAACTCACAATACCAGTTTTATTCCTTGACAGAGTCTGAACTATCCCCAAGGGATATCAAATCTCATAATTCCATTGTTACCATTCTTCATCTCGAATCACATTTGAATTCCATTGTTATAATTCATAATATCACTTCATGCTATGGGATTTTGATAGAATAGTTCATGTACCACATAGAACTATAACATTTGAAAGTCAATGAAACCATTCATCAATTCAATTCACAATATGGGATTTTGATGGAGGAGACCCAATCCCCCACATGATTATCACATATGAATTACATTGTTAAAATTCATCATCTCTTATCTCAATATGGTATTTTGTTGTTGTAAACCTTGTCCAACAAATGATATAACATTATTCATTTCACAAATCAATTAATCAAATACAACAAGTGCATATTACTACAATTCTATAAATTAATTCAATAAGGATTATATCATATTAATTACATTCACAAATTCAACAATTAATTAATTAATTCACAATATCAACATGATATAATTAAGTAAATAATTATTTATTCATATATAACAATTTCAACATCCATTAATTTGGTCAAAAATTAATTATTATTATATCATAATTTCAATATACAATGATTAATTCAACAATTAATAATTCAAATCCATAGTCTCAACATCCCATTATTAATTCAATAATTAATTGTTCAAATCCACTATCTTTATATCCCATAATTAATTAATCAATTAATTATTTACATTCAAAATCCCAATATCCCATTATTAATTCATCAATTAATTATTCAAATTTACAATCTCAAAATCCAATAATTAATACTTCAATAAATTATTCAAATTCACAATACTAATATTTGAATGTCATAACTCCCTCAATTAATTTATTATCATAATTAATTAATTAAATAAAGAACTCAATTTCTAATTATATAATATAAATTCAATGATTACATATGTTTAATTGAAATAATTACTTTGGAATTTTAATTATAGACCACCAACTTCATGACTGATAATAAACACTCGCCATGGAAAATCAAAAATTTAAGAGGAACAATGATAAAGAATGATATTTGAATTCAATTCCAAGATACATTATTTTATAGAAAATATATATATTAAACCTATATATAGATCTAAATCCAATAGTGGATAAACAAGGTTATTTTATCTTGAAAATAGATCATAATATTGAGAGTGATTTTAACGGTAATATATCACATATATGGGAAGGTGTAGATTTCAATCCACCAGTCAATTCACCAAGAATAGTGGTCAAGATTGCCCAGAATGTGTTCAAGAACATCCAAAAATGACATAAAATTGTTTTTTCATAGCGGGGGATGATTTTGGATTGATATCGGGGTTCGTGTATTATTAAAACTAAATTTTAGTCTAATTATAATCACGCAGACAGTTTGTTAGGAAGAGAGCCATGGTTTTACCAACCATTGTACATTAACCCAAAAAAATAGAGGGGTCACATGATTTATTCTTTCAGTATTAATAGTTTTACAAACCATGCACCATTTATGTGAACCCACCCTATTTGGGATTACATGGTTTGTTGGGCAAGGATACATAGATTTGGAAAATTGTTTGTCAATTGTGCACTTTCCTCTTTCTTCCTTTTTACTCAAGTTTTCACTTAAACACATCCCATGTTAAAAAAAATACCAAACATACTCTAACCAAGGAAAAAATACAACCTGTAAACAATCCTAATACTTATCTAGAAAAGGTTGAGGTTTTACACTAAAACTAAAACCATTTTTTCTATACCCATTTCCACCTTAAAAGTTATGATATCTCTAAAAATGACATTAATTATTTATCAAAACACAAAATAGTATTAAAACATTTTAAAACAACCTTTAAAATATCTCAAATCCATACATATTTATTGAAAAACCATGGAAACTCATACATCAGCCCAAAGAATTTTCTATGAATCCCCTTCTCCCACATCTCATATTTCTATGGCATCAATATCCATATTTCCATTACTCACAAAATTACTAGAGGGGACTCTAATAATATTTTATAATTAATCATCCTAGGTTATCCAAATATTCCACATATCCTAATATTCCATAGGGATCTAAAGTGAACTGAAATATTCCATTGGATGGTTATATGAACCTGGATTTTAAAGCTAATAAATTTTGAATGATTTGACCCCTAGAATCTAACCAATCACAACAATGAGTCCACCCAAAAAAATTATATTATTAAAATAAATAAATAGATTCAATATCAACAGAAAGAAATTGTAAAAAACAATAAAAAGAATAACAAGATATCAATGTCACCTTATAAACAAAAAATGTTAGTAATATAACAAAAATAAATACTTATCCAAAGAGAGTAAAGGTTCAAATAGTCAATACATGAACATTCAAAAAAAATCACCATTAAATTCCTAAAATGGTTCCATGATCCATCTCAGCATGACCCATTGTCTCAGAAAATCCCATTCCATGATAAATGATGAATTTATAAATAAGTATTATGATTAACTAGAACTCCTTTACCATTAACTAAATGAAATGATATTATGTGCGAATACACCCAATGGATGTTAACAGTGCGAGGTAAATCTCAGTAGGATAACACCATTATTCTAAAATTATATTTCCTAATTAAAACCAGTAGTTCTTTTTGTGAAGGAATAATTATAAATACTATTTTAGTTTATTAAAAAAATAAAGAACATGTCATTTTACAAATTCGTTGGCTTTTATTAAATTTGATCTGAGTAAAATGACAAATAAAAAAAAGAAAACCTTAAATTAATCCAAGACTATCAAGGTATAATCATTTTCTATATTTTAAAATAATGAAAAATAATAATCAATATTAATAACTCTAAAATTCACAACACAAGAATCAAGATCACTATCCTCACAACATAATTACAACTAGGACTCACTCCTCAAAGACTATCCATCCTATAAAATCATGATAAAAAACCAATATGTGTTCCTCTATTAGCCTCAAATTAAATGAATCACTACTAGTACACACACTGATATAGAGCATCTCCCATCCATGTTAGCCAAAATATACCCATGTTTTCCTTTTTGTAACCCAATATACCACAAATTAAGCATGAATTTACATGAAACAATGTATTATAATTAATGAAATGTCAATCAAAAAAATAATCCTAATATCCTTTTTAAATCCAATTGATAATGAAAATCCCCAATGAAAATTTATATCAAACAAAAATAATGTTTACAACATGTCGTAAAGAAAAAAAAACATGAAATCCACGTAAAAATTTATGATTGAACAATAGTAATTCATTAATTAAAGGAATTAAAAAATAGATCTTTTATCAATAGTTAAGATAAAAAATACTATAAAAAATTAATATAATGTAAATACTAGAACTATGGTTAAGGAAATGTAATTATCAATTATGTAGAGAAATTGATGATAAATTCAATGTAAACTTGTCTCTTTTTTTATTCCATAAAAAAGATTACTTACAAAGGACTAAGGGTCGTAAAATATACATAAAAATTTTCTATGGTAAATCTTTTTACCTACAAGCCCATATAAGACATTAATCAAATAAGGATATAAAATTATAAATTTAAAGAATAAAGAAGGATGAAATAATGATAAGACAATTTCAACCTTAAAATATTTCACCAAAACCCTTGATTAGTTGCAAAGGGACTAATGATAATGAATAATCCATGACTGTGGATCCCTCTATACTTCAAAATGAAAAAAATAATGAGGTATTATTCATATAATATACAAGGTTAAGAAGAATATTTATAGAATTTTATGTACTTTAATAATGCATAATGTTATTCCAAATGTTTTGTTAATCCATGACCCAACCAAGTGAGAACCAAAAAAATTAACTCTTTCACATAAGAGTCATTCACGTGGTTTGGACACACATTTTGTACTAATTGTGTTCCATCCATTCATGTCATCTTTACCCAATAAATAAAGATATGCAATCCATCTGTGAGACCAATTTTTTTTGTGGAACCATATGAAAAACATAAATTTGAAGCAAGAAATATCATCACCATTCAATGTGGTTTTGGGTGTATAGTTATGTCTTACTGATAACTAATTGTCATTATAACCTCTATACCCAATGGTCATATTGTGGGATTCTGATTGACAGACTGAATGGCTCGGAGGCCTTCTTTGTTTTTTTGATTTTCAGATAAACCCATTTTCAAGGGATGAGGGGGAACCTTTACAAGGGTCGTAAGATTAGGAATTACATTTCACATATTCTTGGAGACATTACATGACCCGTAGGTTATAAGGAAATCATACAGACTATGACTACTTGAAACTGCTCCTCCCTAGAATTTTCATCATGATCAACTCTACACCTTTACATGACAGTTCAACTTGCATGTCCATGTGTGGTGGTGCACAGGTGTGGTACTTATGGAAAATTTCATAACCCCACATTCTTCCAATGTCACTTTAGCCATGCTCTAGTGAATGTGCCATGCTCTTTCCTCTTCTGGAGTGGTTCCTTGTATAATCTGTTTGTGCAATGGCAATTCAGGTGCCCATAGAGCCTTAACGTGGCATGAAGGCCATGAGGTGGCGCGAACGCCTTACTGGCCTGAAGGCCTAGGTGGCCCAAAGGACTTAAGTACACCAATCCCAAACTAGTGGACCAAGGTGAATTGTTCCATCTGCTATATTACCGAAAAGTGCCTGCTACAATACTACTATAACACCTGCTACAGTAATGCTACAGTACAAACTACAGTGCCTATAACATTACTGGTAAATACTATTATAGTATCCCGAAATTATGCTTTTGCTTGGTTTTGAACCTGGGTCTTGTAGATTCACTTTGGGAGACCTCACCTACTTGGTTGAGGATCATGTTCCATAATGTGTGTTACAACATATGAAAATAATCCTATGATAATAAAATAAATAATGTTACCAAATAAATATGCATCAATTTCTCAATGTGTTTCTCAGATAATATTTGAAGGGTTTTTGTAACGAATAATTAAAAATTTAAAATAAATTACATGTATATTAAATCTATAACTATTTTACCTCATTAAATATTTGTTTTTTAATGTTGTATTGCATTATGAATGAAATATTATACCAATTTAGTATTGGAATCTCTATTCCATTAACTAGAATAATTTGTTTAGAACATAATAATATGTAACTTTTTAATGAACATAAAGGTTGTGATACTAAAATAAAAATTGAAGCCAAACATGTTTTCATATATCAAAATCCATCCCATGTATATAATGAATAAAATTTTCCGGTAAAGGATTAAAATTATTTGAAATTATTGTTCCCCATATCAGTATTCATATTTCTAGTGATAGTAAACCCCAACCTCTATGGAAAAATGAATAAGACTCTAGTACATTGGGATGTATTACACAAGGATCCTCTACATTAAGATACTTTACTAAAAAGATATTAAAATTAATTATAACTCTTGTACCTAATATGTATAAACACTATTCAACAACTAAATTCAAGTTAATAACATTAATTGAAAAAACCGTAACAATGGAGATGAAAACTAAATCATATTTTTTTGTAACTCATGTGTATTTCATTAAAAAGAAAACATTAAAGAATAAATTTTTTACATTAATTAAACCATTCATCATACTAATGTTAAAAAATAAATTTATAAACATGAATATTGAAACAGAATAAATTAATAAATAATCATGTTATTTATTTTTTAAACATTGGATATTAATATGAACCTTTTCAAAAAAAATTATGAATAAAATTAAATTAATTACAATTCATAATATATATTATTTAATAAATATATATATTTTAATTAGAAATTTTATTTAAGAAATTAAATTTCCCAATTTTGGGTTTTAATCATATCTTAGAACTGATAATAGAATTATTAACCCGGATCAATGATTAATATTATCTTTTACAATAAATAGTATCATGGAATGTTACTAATGATTTTATATCATGTAACCCATATTAATCATGTTAGCATTATATATGGGAGTATCATGTCAAGTAATTAAATTTTATGATCGAGTAACCATAGAATATTGGATAATTCTTATATATGAGAGTGCCCCTTACATATCATGTTTATATCCTTACATAGCCTGATGTGAATATAGCATTTGATGAAAAATATAAATAGTGATATATGAAATATCTATAATAAAATTTATTACACTATTTTCACCCAACCATGATTTAAGTTAAAGACTATGATATCACCAATATTATTGCATACGACAAAAAATAAAGTCATAAAATTGTATGTATCCTACAATATTATTAACACTATCCATACCCTAGGAAAATGAAATTTTCTTTACTACATACCATATTTTAATTTTTTTAATTGTATATAGTGATCTGATAGATGACATTCAGACACACCAAATCCTAGATTTTAATATTTCATGTCATTTATATTTGTAGGACTTTTATTTAGAAAATAAATAAGCACAAGGTAACCTATCCGAAAACATAGATCTGAAACCACTAATTGGTGTTGGAGGATTATATTTTGGTTATGGTACCTGAAGAACAACATTTAAGGTTCTATATCTTTTATTATTAATAAATTTTTCAACAAACAACAAAAATATAACATGCTTACCTAAAATGTAGTAATCTTTATCATATACCATCATGAAGAAGTTTTCTTCATGAATTGGTCACAACATGACTCACTATGGCCTGCATCTATAGTAAAAAAGTCATTCCATAAAAATCCCAATCTATCCTCTAATAGGCTAGGTGGTGGAAACAGTTGCTGTGAAGGAATAATATAAAATTGGAGGGTTTTACCGAATATACAAATATGCACACACCCATATATCTCTATGAAATATTACTGAGTAATAATGAAAGAGTGTAACATATAGAGTATCCTTGAAAGTAATAACACATAGGAAATAAATAACAATATGATAGAATAAAACTAATGTGTAAGAGAAAATACACACTATACCTGAAAACTACTAGAATAATTGAAAACAAAGAGAATGTGACCCTTAATCTCAATGTACTAACCACCATACATCATCAATCCACCCTGGTATCACTATCCACCCCCAATGATAGTGTTAATAAATTCATTATCTTTATAAGAATCAACATTTGCAAGAAATCCCAATAAGTGTTTAGTAGGTACATACCATGTAGAATGACCCAAAAAATGAAATTTAGGGATAAAAATATATAACAATAATAGTCTTCTAAACACACGGTAATAGGGAATGAAAACCTAATAGATATGTGTGTGTGTGTGTGTTCATGTGTGTCTGTGGTTGTGTGTGTTCTTATAAATAAACCTAGATGAGATTGTAAGGGGATGTCCACCTCCCAAACTAGCCAATGTTTATGAGGAATCCTATAGGTCCAAAATTCATTCACTGATTCCCATCATCTCATTATATCTCGCCAATAAATGTGTGGAGGGTCCCATTCCTCACTACTACGATCTATAATTTAAAGAGCCACAAGTATTTTGGAGGACCCATACGATGATGGAGCTCAAAGGCATGAGAGTTCTACTCTGTATATAGAGGAACCACACCATCTTCATTATATGGGAGTTCTAAAACCACTTTTATAAAGAATATGGGGAACACACACCCTAGTATGACAGAGAAGTATAGACCATATAATCTCTCTAATAGTATGGGAAAATCATCCCATAGTGATACAGGGGAGTGCTGAACATGGAATATCTCTAATGATATTAACCTAATCAATTCCAATTTAACGATTCTCTTAAAGAAACTCCTTGCTCATAACATCTCGTATTGAATTTCATAATCCACAATGAATTTAAATGTATCTTTTTTTGTTAAAAAAGCATAGGATAAGCTAATTTTGGGACAAAATCTGATTCCAATGAAAGAGATATGACAGGAAGAAGTTGAAGGATTGTATGAACGGTGTGTGTGAGGGTCCACCTAGAGTGTGAAGACACCACATCTCATATACATCTTCTTCTTATTAAATTTTGATTATGCTATTTTATCATAGATGGAATTTATAGGTGGAAAACAACAAGCCTTGGATGCTCGGGGCATTCTCATGTGTGTGTAGTCATGCTAGTGTACATTCGGTTTTTACAATGTACCTAGATATTCATAGGTAATACCCATACATATACTTATAGGGTACACTTTGTGTCCCACTACATACGGTCCTAGTTGTGTGCCTACAAGAACATGTCTTGGCCACTCAGGAATGGTTGTGTGGCATGTGGGTCTGGCCACATGGTGTGTTATCCTCAACAATTTCCCAAAACCATATAACTACAACTTCGGCCCTGCACATTATGAGTTCTTATGGGATATATGGTGTATAGTCTATATTTTTTTTGAATCACTTTAACCATTATGTTTTTTCTAGATCCATCCTCACCACTTAGTATCTCACCTATTGACAACCCAAAACTATATATGAAGGCATATGGTCATCATTTCTGAAACTTCAATGGCTAAAAAAATGAATCTGGAAATCCACCAGAAGTATCACACACATCATATGAATGTCCCTTCACCCATCATTAATCAATGATCATAAATCCATGATAACACAGAATGAATCCTAACCTGTCCTAAAAACACTAATTCATTCATTATTTTATAATCCTCTAGGAATCTTGGGGTTCAATTGTTCTATAACATAACTCAACAATGTTGAATCACAACCCCATGTTCTGATGGAAAAGAATGACCAGGTGACTAAAAGGTACAAGATAAAAAGATAAAACATCATTAGAAAATAATTGTTATTTAGTTATCATAAATCATTGAATTTTTTTGAGAACATGGCATGAAAAGGGATAAATTAAATTAAACTATTTAATTCATCTACGAGTTTCATATGAAGAACATGTGATCAAGGAATCCAATGAAGATAAAATATCATTTCACAATATGTTAATTAAAAAGAGATAAGTCATCCATTTATGACCTCATTAATGAAAAGGGATTGATCATTGGTTAATAACACATTCATCAGTGATGAATAAGTATCGTTGTGTTTTTTTACTTGACCCACTGTGATTTATTCAAACATCATCCTCCAATATCTATCCTCCAATGAAAAATTACTGGATCTCGTTTAAATTTTCCAAGGGTTTATTTGGATTACCAATCATTATTTTTTATAAATTATTATTTAAAGAGTATTATAGGTTTTTCTATATTATATGAATTAACTAATAAATCCACAAAATTTACTTACAATGGATACCTCATTAAACTTATCTGGCACTGACCAACTTTAGGTCAAACATATTCTAAACATGGAATTTTTAATTCATTTATTATATCATATTTCATATAAGATACTCCATTTAGTATTTGTTCCACCATTTTGGTAAAATTATCCATACATGATATTATTATTTTTAATATTTTTATAATATCAATTTTGGGTTCACTAGGACTCAAGATATCATGTGGTCTTAATACTTAGATCAAAAAATATTCCTTAATATATTCTAAATTCTTAAATTGAAAACATTGAGTCACAACATTCTACCCTCTATAATTAATTTTTACCCCCAAAATCACAAGATTAAAAAATGTGTGGATAATAAGCATGCTTATAGCTCTCCATATCCCATGATCTCTCTTGCATGGTTCTATACTTCTATAGCACATGAACTAATGGAATAGTCTATCCTTGTAGGATTTTCTACTTCTAATCCTCGATCACCACTAGATACTCTTTAATGGTGGATCCATCCACAATGTCCATATTATATCAGTTAATAACTTTTATATTATCATGCACATATATCCTTAACTAGGAAACATTGATTTATTCATGCTCCCACTACAACCATGGGGGTAGGTTTTGGTAGTAATAAACCTCACTGATTTTCCATAGGATATCAACAGACAAGATAAGCCTTAGAGATGACATTCCCCCCGGTGAATATCTAAAATACTTCTAGTGATAGGATCTCATGAAAAAATTTCCCCATGCATGAATTCCAAGGGCCTAAGATATAAATTTGAAAAATATTAAATTTTGATCTAGGATTTCCTCATACAATCATGGATCATGTGGATCTTCTCTTTCACTGCATAAATTATCTCTATCCAAACCAGATATGAATTTCATATCCCAGTCCGACCTAAGGGTGACCTGAAAGGTCTATATTAGAGGGACTTGAATGGTTCTATGATGATACTTGAGTGTAATAAATTATTATGAGAAATGTATATCAATTGAAACTGATCTTCCCAACTCTGGATGAAGACCAACACACTATCTCTGAGCATATCCTCTAACACCGGAATAGTGCGCTCAATCTACCCAGCCTTCTAGGTGTGAAATTATAATCTAATCCTCAACTTGGTCCCGAATACCACATTCATGCCTCTAAAATACCATGAAATAAACTATTCATCACCTCTAGTGAAATTTTATTATGTTACCCAAGGTATTCAGTCAATATGTTGTACGTAAAATATCCCTAAATTCTCTACCAAACTCTACTCACTGATTGCAAGGAAGTGTGTCGACATGGTATGTCAGCCAAATGTCACCCATTTTGAATCATGGACGCATGATATCCATGTAATTATTGTAATAAATCTGATTTATATTTCACCGCTTTTCCCCTTTGGCTTCTGAATATCCAACATCAAACCTAGTAGAAATTAGTTCTTAGTTTTCACCAGCTAACATGTGAGACACCGAGAGACGAAGCCAGTTAATCACTATGTAACATCATTATAACATCATATAGGTACTTGTTGACCATTTTTTTGTTTATAAACTTTTCATTGGGTTTTAATCAGGTTATTTTAGGTGTAATTAAAAAAGTATCTTTATGGGATTGTTCACTATTGGCTCAAAGTTAAGGACAACATTGTGGTTTGTCCCAGGAAACTATGTGGCCATGTTAAATACATTGGAAGGGGGATATGACTATTTCAAATCATGTGACCTCTCTCTTAATCCAAACAGCTCGAAAAATTGGTATTTATATTAATTAGAATGTAGATAAAGTAACCATGTGAAAAAATTGTGTCCCCTAATAGAAATCCCACAAAGGTCACAATGATAGGGTGCATGGTTAGTACTAGCCATGTGGGATCTCCAGAAAACTATGTGTGTGGGTTTTTAAATCCCCTAAAAATGAATTTTCAAATATCAATACTCATATTTTAACCCTTAATAAACCCTCCTTATACCCTAATTGATTTCCTTAGTCATAAAGGCTATCAATAATTAGTTTTGGATTCTCCATCCACTTTTCATTAACGATTGAAGCATGGTTGATATTGTTTGATCTTAATCATTTAAGTTTATATTCTATCATGTGTTTTCTACTAATATTCTCTTCACTCTTCACTATATTATTAAAAATAATAATTTTATTGATATATATAATCTAACTTTTGATGTTTCTTCATTCTTGTTTTTGAATCATGATCTTATTTACCACTTTCATCTTTATTAATATTGTTGTGGTTGTTATCATCAACCATTTGATTAATTGTATGCAGTTACAAAAAAATTACATTGAATTGAAACCCCATATTTCATTATTAAAATGAATTGAGTTTTTAAATTTATTTGAAACTCTTATTTAAAATGATTGATTTTTTTATATTGTCATGGAATTGATGTAAACTAGAAAATTTCAATGGAATTCAAATTTCATGGTGGAATCGAGAAAATTGGTGGATTTATTTAATATTTGACTTCCTAAAATTTATTTTATTTTAATCCTTAAAAAAATTTATTCAATAAAAATTTGTTATTTAAAGGACATATAATTTATGAAACCCAGGATTTGGTTGTAAAATAAAAAATGGAAGTTTGAAAACTGATTTTTGGGCAATTAAATTTTTGAAGATGGAATATTTTGAAAGGTATGATTTCCTAGAATGGGTCTCCATAAAAGGGTGTTGATTTATTTTTCCACTAAATGTTTTATTTATTATTAGAGCACACATAAACCTATTTATTTAGTAGTTAACACGTACAATAATTCTAGATCTTTAACTCCTTTCCATTCGATTTATGATGATAATATTAATTAATCCCTGTTTAGATAGATTTCCCATAGTGGAACCCCTAATGATTTTTTGACTATATTACTATATTGGATCCCATAATGGGGTGCCTATTTTTGTTTCCACACATTTCTAGATTCATGTTGACAAATGAGAGTGTTCGGTTCTTCTAACAAGTAAACAACTTACTACGAGCTTGTTAGAATGGTGCTTTGTTTTACTTAACATTATTGTGAATACAATTGATTAGAGAACTACTCTATTAATTCCTACTAAATTATATAAAATTTTAATATAAATTCGTTATTTAATATAGTTTTTTAAATATTTACCATCAACTGATTTGAAAACATTTTTTTATAATATATATAAATACTTATCCATGCTTTAATATAATTATATTGATTGGATAATCAGATTATTTATATTTTTTTGTTTATGAAAAACATTGTGAGATCGTACTAGTATGTTTATATCACACCTTACCATTGTCTTTGGTTGTTTTTATACTATATTATGGTGGGTCTAAGAAATAAAAAATCGCTAATTAGTGGGTGTGGATGTTCGTGGTCTTTGAGACCCATATAAATAGAAAATATGGGTGGAGACAATATCCACTCATTGGAAGTGATGTCTAAAATTTTATCCTGATAATTGATGATTAATTTGGTTATGCAATATTTTGGGTTTTTTTACCTATTTGATTCTTGTAATATCTTATTTTTGGATTACTGAGAATACCGGAATGTATAATTTTGTTCTGATCTTTTATGGAAAAAATTATTCCCTCTTTGATCTTGTTTGATGTCGGGTGCTAGTCGCCAACCTATGTTGATCGGGAACACCCTTCAGGTTATTTCATAACCAACTCAGGAATCAAGGTAAAAAATTTTTTGGGACGGTTCATAAAAAATGGGTATCAGGGGATAATAGGTTTTAATCTTTCCATGATATTGATATGTAGTTGGGATATTCTAGAAGAAAATATATAGGATTTTTGGATCTTTGGAGGTAGTTTCAAGTCATTGTATCACCAATTCTAAACATAATGAGCCTTAGTTCATCATGAGTGTTTAGTAAAAACATGTCTTGGAATGATTTGATCTGATGCATGACTTTTACATACCATTGTTGGAGTATTTTCCAATCCAAATATTATATTGAATTTTAGGAAATTAAAATTAATTTATCTTTTCTCTATGTATTTGTGATATTTTTAATCTTTTTTATGCTTCTAGTGCAATTTTTGATGTTTTTTAGCATCATTCACCTAAGATTACATTCTAATAGGCCTTCTGATGTAGCTTCTACTGAATCACATTGAGAAAATCTTCCAGTGGACCATAATATTTTTTGAGATTGTAGTGTGTGTTTTCAATGATCTTGGGTTGGAATAGACATTCGTTAACATTCAGCTTCTAGTTATGAAAACTCATAAAAATGAATATAATAAGCTTGTATAAAATTTTATTTCCCAAAAGGTACATATTTCCAATGATCTACTGATCCTTAAAAGGATGAGGAATTTTTAAAAAAATCGATATTATATTTGAGATCATTGAAATATCTAAATCGATTAATGTAAATTATGATACCATCAAGATAATATGTCATAGAAGGAGGTGATGGGATTTGATGGTGACATTATAGAATCAAATGGTCTTGGAGTAAAAGGATATTTTAGTTCTCTTCAATGATCATATCTATCTAGATTCAATTTTCTTGGAAAATAATATGGAATTCCTTAATCTTCAGAAGGCAGACAATAATGTTACATGGTACAGAAATCATATTACTAGGGTTGTAAAATTTTCTCTTGAGGTTTTTAATAATGATAAACCAAACGCATGAATAATTTATAGGGTTTTTTATTATATAATATGGTCTCAATTCTTCAGGTTGATGTTCACTTCTTATGTTGGCGTACTAGATAGTGTGTTGATGAATGAGCTTAATCTAGATGGAATGTTAATGTTGAAACGATTTTTCTTTTTCTCCTAGTGGTAGTTTAGTGATTAGCCACAAGGTAAAGACAATGTCTGATGATGCACGTGAAGTATATATATAGTAAGAATCTTCTATACCTCATGTATTGACTGGTATAATACCTCTTACTTTCTTTCATTCTGGAAAGGATGAGCATTCAAAGATGGTTTCCACTGAGTAACCCATGATCTATGGTTTGTGTTTTTCTTAGGGTACCTATAGATGTTCTGTAATTATATTCCTTATTCATGTTGTGGTATCAGATCATCCACACCTAATAATAACATGTTTAATGAATATACTTCACCAAATAAGGGCTTTTAGCCACATGTATCTATAATGAAGCTTTTTACACTATTGAAGTGTCATCAGATTAAACGTATGAGGGTCTATAGATAGTGAGAGGTTCTACACAATATCTTCATCATTAGTGACTTAATTATTTGATACCATTACATATCACTCATATATATCATCTTTTATTGTGGACATGATAAAAATTCAAATGTATCTTTTATATGATGGGATAGATATTGATATACCCCTTGGAAAGAAGTTAATGTAGGGTATTGAGTGTCCTTATTTTTTTTACTTTTAATTGAGATTGATGTTGCCTATAATTTTATTATTCTGTAAATAAATCCCCATGAAATTAAACATGATATATATTGGTTGATTTCTAATAATTCCAAACATTATATCTATATTTGATAGGTCTATATTACATCACCTGATGGGGTGTTGTGTGTCTTTTTGGGAGAAGGTTCCTAAGGTAGAGTGGATCCGTATAATCATTTCTAGATTTGTTTAGGTTAATATATGTGTTTTTCTACATGGTGTGAGAATATTTGAGTGATGATCTGGCTCTAGTAAATATCAAATTTCCCATATTTTTTCCTTTTGATTTCTAAGGACTTCCACTGGTAACAGAGGTAGAGCTCAATATTGATTTAGTACCAGGTACCTAGAAATTATCAATTCCATCATTCTATATGGAACTAATATAGTAAAAAGTGTTAAAGACACAGTTCAACGATCTGTTGAGGAAAATATTCATATTCTTGAGTATTTCACCATGGGTGTCACCTTTTATCATGGCTATGAAAGCAGAAGAAACACTTTTCTTGTGTATTGATTTATTAAAAGTCAATTGAGTTATGTTAAATAAAAATTGTCTGTTAACATGTATTGATGATATGTTTAAGTAGTTGAAAGTAGAACATTGGTTTTTGAAGATTTACCTTTAGTCTAGTTATAACATGTTAAAAAACTACCTTCAAGAGCAGTTATGATCACTTTGAGTTTCTTGTTATACCTATTTGTCTGACTAATTCTCTTATGATCAATATGGTGTTGATGAATGGAATATTCCATGATTTATTCAATTTTTTAATAGTGGTACATGTGGATGATATTTTGGTTTACTCAATAATGGAGGACGTTCATGTGTGTCCTCTCTGAGTTTTCATGGATATCTGGAGAGATCATAGACATTACAAAAAGCATTAAAAATGAAATTTTTGGAAATAAGAAGTCATGTTTATAGGAAACAAGGTCTTGGAACATGGAATCTTATTTGATACGGAGAAGCCATGGTTATTTTAAAATTTGATAAACTATGTAATTTTTGTTGAGATATGGTTATTCTTGGGATTATAATGGTTTCACCAGAGGTTTGTTAAATATTTCTCAGAGATAGATTCATCGATGGCCATTTTCACTCAGAAGTGTGTGATGTTATTGTTGAATATAAAATGTGATACTTCTTTTCATATGATGAAATTTATAATGTTCTTTGTTCTAGTGTTGACTCATTCAAAGAGTAGGAACAGTGATGTTGTCTTTTGTGATGCTTTATGTACAGTTTTATGTTGTGTCCTTTTGAATAGTGATCATTTCGTTGCCTATGGGTACATAAATCTTGGACTTATGATAATAACTACCCAACCAATGATTCCAAACTTATATATGTAATTCATTCTCTTATGATTTCATATGATTACCATTTTTTATAAAAGTTTAACATTTATCCTTACCACAAAATCTTGAGTTATAACTTCTCTCAAAAATATTTGATCCTTTGATATAGGCATTTTATAGAGTACCTTCATTGTTTTCATGTTATCCTGGCCTACACATTATGTACGTTGAATTTCATTATTTACATATTGGGAAAGAAAAATTTGACATATGTTATAAAATAATCTTTAGAAGAGTGGAACTCGATAGAAATTTTTTCCAAATTTCATTGGGGTGTTTGGTATGGGATGGTCATAGTTTTCTTATAAAAAATTCCAATTATTGTCTTCTATTATGATGATTATTATATAGGAGTATCGTTTTGATTTTGAAATCTATATAATTAGGTACACCCTATATGGTGGGGATACTATTAGCATGTGTACATTATATCATAAATTAATCCAAAGATTTTTTCATTGTTTTGTTGTACCTTTTCCCATAAGAATTCCCATATTAGGGGATTTCAATATTTCTTAGTGGTTGATACACTAAGGAAACATGAAGATGTTTTCTGATATAAGGTGAAAATTCTGATGTCTATGTATGAGATGAGACATCACTGAATTTATTTCTTGTTTTTATACCTATCATCAGCCCAAATTATAGCCCCAAAACCTTTTTAAATTTTTAGGTCACTTCTAATTCTGAATTTGAATTCAAATGATATCTCTATGGGATTCAAGGTTAAATTCCCACATAACCCTTGGGGAAATAATTATATATGGGTTTTGATTTAGAGGAATATGAAATATAATATCTTTATACACATTCATGATATATACAATTTTGAGGAGTTGGTACATCTCTATGTTCAAGTGATTATCAAATTTCATAGAGTTGCATAGACTACAGTCTCTGATATGGATTCCCATTTTCCATCACACTTTTGGAGAGTCCTCCATGAGGTTGTGTGATCTTAGATGGATATTATAATTTTATATAATCTATATATGTATGGTCATACATAATGAGTTTTATAGACCATCAAAGACATGTTATGTTCTTTCTTTATCTACTATAGAGGAGCTTTGGACATCCATTTGAGACTGGTTATGTTTTCATAAAATAACAGTTACCAGTACAAAATTTAGATGGCTTATTTTGAGGCCTTGTATGTCATTCCATGTAAATATAAATTGGGTTGGTAAAATATTTGTGAAGCTTCCATGGTGGATCCTGTTTGGTCCAAGAAATGATGGTGATGATTCAGTTGATTATTCAAATAATGATTATGAAACAGATCTATTATAAGTCATATATTGATAATCATCGATGGCTATTAGAATTTTTTAGTTAGGGACTAGGTGTTCTTTCTCTTAGAACCTTAGTTGGGTGACTAATGTATTCGAAAATAGGGAAAGGTTCGATCAAGGATTATAGGACCTTTTAAAATTATTTAGGTGGTGGGGAAATTAGATTACTATTTGTCAATTTCACTATATTTGAATTTAATCCAAAACATGTTTCATGTTTCACATATTTGAAATTATATTTATAACCCTTCTCATATATTTTATTTTTGAATATCTTGGTGTAAAAAATATCTATCCATGACTAGGAATCTTGTCAGTATTGTTGATTCTATGATAATGGTACTTCATAAGAGGATGATTTCTTTGATATATGTGCTATATAAACAATTTTATAATTCACATGGGACTTGGGAGCATGGCGCACTAATGTGAGATTAGTGGTCTCATCTATTTTCCAAATAATAATATCAATTTGATTTATGTGGATAGGAAGTTTTTATGGTCGGTAGGATGTAACATATCATTATCTAATTAAATGTAATTCTGGACCATTGTTTTTATACATCAGTTGAGTTTTTCTTTAGGTTTCTTGGGTGGAATTTGTAAAAAAAATATTTAAGTGTATATGAATGGTTGGCACATGATCAGCTAAATTGTGCATTTTGGCCTAGGAAAAACTATAGCAATGTTGGAGCCACTGTAAGGGGCATATAATTTTTCAAAACCATGTGACCTCTCCCTCAAAATATATAGCATCAAATATTTAGATTTTTTCTACTTAGTGAAATGTAAAATTAACTACAAAATCCAAATCATATTCCACAAATATAATTCCATGGAGGGATCTTGGTTAGGGTTCATATCTACTACTAACTATCTGTCCTCTCTATCATGACTTGTGTGTGGGTTTTTAATCCATAGAAAATTATTTTTTAAATCCCAGGACACCTAGATTAACCCCTAATCAACCCCAAATTTTCCTTAATCATTTTCTTTCATATATAAATCTTTCAAGAAGATGTTATGGCTTATCAAATCCCATTTCATGGTGGATCTATTCATGGTTGATCCTGTTTGATATCAATTTGGTATGTAGATCTTCTCATATGAGGTTTCTTCCAATATTATATTCCCTCTTTCATATAGATTGATAAAACATATTTTTATTCATGGATCATAATTTAATTTTGATTATTATTTATTCTATGTTGTATTTCATTATCTCGGCTACCTTTTTCTTTAATAAATATTTCATTGAATGTTTTTTTGAGCATGTGATTAAAGGTATCATATTCTATAACACTATTCCACTGAATTGAAACATTATAATACATTATTAAATAAAAATTTGTTTTTCAAATAATTTTAAAGACTAGATATGAAATTATTGATGTTTGTTTTTTATATTAACATGAAATTGATGAAAATCTCTAAATTGCAATTAAATTTAAATATTTGGGTTGATTTGAGAAAATTGAAGGATTTATTTGAAAATTGATTTGATTAAATTTTATGGACATTGATCATTAAAAATGTTGATTAAATTTATATATGTCTTTTAAAGACATGAAATTTAAAAGGACCATGATTTTATTTTGAAATGAAAAATGGCATGTTGAAAATAGATTTTTTTGGAAATTGAAATTTTAAATATGATTTGTTTTGAAACAAATTATTTATCAAAATGGATATCATATTTGTATTTTTTTTCTATTAATGATTCATTGATTGTTAGAGAACATGCAATACTTTGTAGTTAGTAGGTAAATGGGACAGGTATGTTATGACTCTGACATTTGAACACGGATTTATGATGAAATCACTAACTAATTTTTTTTCTATATTTCCTATAGTGGATCTCCTATCTGTGTTTACACTATTTACATATTGTATTTCCCATAATGGGGTTTTTATTTGCGGTTTATAACATTTATATATTGATGTTAATAAGTAATATTTGTGAAGATCCAATAATAAGAAACTAACATAACACATGTGCTCATTAGCATGATGCGTTCTTTTACTTGACTTGATTGTGCATTCCAATGATTACATAGATGTTTTATTCATTCCAACTAATTTGAGTAAATTTTTTAATATAAAATGTTCATTTAAGATGGGTTTGATATGTTTCTCATCAATTGATTTGAAATATTGTTTTGTTGAAAATTTTTAAATGATTTTACATGACTTACTCTATTTTAATTGATAGAATAATTGCATTACTGATATTTAATTATTTATGGAACACTTTTGTGAGACCCTATTGTGATGTTTAACTCAATCCCTAACATTTAATTTCCTCATTTTTTGATTATCTCATGCATAGTATGAGGAAAAGTAAAGTATCACTTGGAGGTGGTGTGTGTTCCAAACATTTAAGACCTAGAGTCTTGTAGGTGACTTGTGGAGATATTATCCACACCTCAATTTTGATTTCTGAGATTTTAACTTGTTAGATATTTAATGTTATTTTTGTGATATATTTTGGTTTTTCATTAAGAATTTGATTCTGGTACTTTCTCTTTTTTGGAGTGCTTATAATACTAACAAGTATTTTAATCTTCCACAATTTTATGAAAAAAGTTATTCCATAATTGAACATTCACGATGTCCAAGGTTATTAATCAAACCATTGGGAATAGGAATTCCCTTCAAAATATGTTAGTGCTGGCTCTGGTATCCGGGTACATAGATATCCTAGTTAGTTTATGACAATCCACCTCATTCCGTTCAATAAAAACATCCAATAAATATCCATGTACATATTTTCCTCATTGTTATGTATAGAAAAATGTTTAGTGTGAAAATAAATCATCACGTCCTCCCACATATCGACCATAACCAAATATTGTAAATTTAAATGGATAAAACTCTATAATCCTTAGAAGAATCCATCTAGTGGATCCACAGATGATATCTAATCAATAAGAACCTCTAAATAGATATCTCTTAATTGCACTTTCCTCACTTTCTAGTGATGTGGAGGATTCAACACCATCGAATAATGAAAAGGTGAAACTATCTATTTCACCATGATCTGTTATAAAGAAGCCAACTACTCAAATTCCCCCTCCACCAAGAATTTATGAGACTTCCTTCTAAGGGAATCTTCCACCATTGTTTTTACTATATGTATAGACTATCTCAATGTCATAGTCCTATATGAACTCTAGTCAATGACTCATTCCTGAGTAAAGAACTCTATGATTTAATATGTACCTGAGACTCTAGTGATCAGACTATACAAAAAAAATGATTACAAATATAATAGTGCCTCCATATCATTGGAGCGAAGACTACTACATCCAAATCAAGGTCATTATTTTCATAATTCTTTTCATGAGGTCTCAACTTAATTAACAAATATTTTATCACTACCTACCTCCACATCAACATGTAAATGATACCATCTTCAGAGTCATCACAAAACACAACATACCCTATTCTCTCTTGTGGAAATCTCAACCCAAGACACTATTTAACTTCATATTTAAATTGTGTAAGGCTCCATGACAATATTGATTCTAGTTAAATAGATTAAATTTCACAATAAGGCCACTGAATGGGTTTCATCATTGTAAAATTTATTCATATACCTCATATAGTACCATTCCACGATAATAAATCTCTACACCTATGTCTCGCTTTGGGTTGGCTCCCAACCAATCACTGAATTAATATTTGATGGATCCAAAAATATATTTTTTAAAAATTTAAATTCCCTAAATATTGTTCCCCATGTATCCATAACTATAAATTTGATATCATACCATTAATTAGGTTATGTCATAGTATGTCTAAGAACACACTCAAGTTATTTTTATTCCCTTTATCTGATAAAGAGTAGAGGAGTATGTCATTAATAAATAAAACCACAAATTAGTGACAGGATGGAGATATGATATGATTCATAAAATACTTAAAAATGTGGGGTAATTTTTCAAACATAAAGTCATCACCAAGAACATCAATTTTCCATAGAAAAAATGGAATATTGTATTTAGAATATCATCCTTGTGAACCCTCAAATGGCAGTTGCTAGACCTAAGATCTGTCTTATAGAACAAAATCACCCCACAGAATTATCCAAATAATTAATAAATCCTCAAAAGGGGTATTTTTTTTAATAATTACTTGATTTATGTGGGGAAAAATAAAAAACATTCTCAATCTCTCGTCCACATTTTCTTGAAAAAAACTGGTACTTCCCAGTGGGACACATTGGATCTGATAAATCTCTTTTCTTTGATATCCTCCAATAATACCCTCAACTCCCTAAACCCAAAAGAGGTCATCTAATATGCCACTGAAGATATAGATATTGTTCTATGGTCAAATTAAATGATGAAGTATATCTCCCACAAAGGAGGTAGTTCTAGAACATCCTCGTGGAAGAAGTCCATAGATTCCTGCACATCAAACGGAATCAATATGCTTAATAATATTGCTGTACCTAGGGGAAAATGTGCTAACTAATCGGTAATGGGTTAAATATACCAACTCAAAAAAAATATCACTCATCCATTATAACTATATCAGCCATAAAATATAATCTCATCCTATCGGTTAGAAGGATTCAGACTCACCTATGATGATAGTTAATAAGGTCATAGACATTGAAAAACTAGTACCTACATAATATGATGTCATAATAAATCATCGTGATGACCATGTGATCCCACATGAAACACTTTTCACCATGATAAATATCACACAACCTGAATATATTTGTTATAAAAACTTTTCTATATGTAAAAACCTCTATTTTTAGTTGTTTGTTTAATGTGTCGATTGGAATCTCCCACTCTCACACCAAGAATAAACAAATAAAGTAATAAATCGCTCATATTTATAACAGTACTGATAAAATAATAGTAATATATATATTATACCTCAAATAATCTTATGTAAATCCCAATTATATCCTTTTAGGCACTACAACTACCCACGACCAATCAACCATCTCCCTAGGACTGATGTGAGCAACATAGTGGTGTTGGTGGTAGAAGGTATAGGAATCATACTCCACCCACTAATATTCCCAATAAAACATATTCTGATACTCTCTCATCACCACCTCCCTACGTGCCACCCAGGCTGCATCTAGGAGATCCTTGATCACAGTAATGCCACATCCATGTAGGTTCATTCACTGCCTTTCTGTCCTACTCAACATGATGGGTTGGGAAATCATGAGTTAAGTTTAATTTCCTTTAGTAATAATAAAACATATCCTGTTTGGGTTTATTTGATCCTGTATTTTGTCCATAATCTATATAAACACGTTTTTTTATAAGACATATAATTCCTCTATTACCGAGGCCTTGATGTCTGAAGACTCATATTTGTTGCAAACGACTCCGCCATAAGATTTCGACTATTTTCTCCAATTATTATTCATCTCCAATCTTATAATATCATAGTTACCAAAAGTTTATCTAGAACTCCAACATAAGTGAGAAAGCATAAGGACACCACACAAGCTCAAATGACTGAGACCCTACTCGAACTTTATCACCCAAAAAATTACATCTCGAACCTTATCAAGGGAGTACCCTGAGAAGTTGGTGAACCTCATTATATACTCAAGAACCATTATACTATGTTACTGTAGGTAAAAATTCTCCTGGATCTGAACTAATCATGATCATGAGGTGTAATACACCCTATAAAATAGTTATTGAAAATCAGACCATAAGATCATAACTCATCATGAGTCTACGTAAATAAACATCACTAGTTCCATGATACTCCATAGAAAATACTATATACTAGAAATACCATATGATCCATTATGGTCCAAATGAAGTTGATGATTCAAAACAACAACTCATGTTATTCCTCTACTACTGGGGTATCTTTCTCGTCATGGATCTATAGTGTTATATTAAAATGAAACTCATAGATTGTGCTAATACTATTTGCATCGTCATCCTAAATTTCTAGTACTATCTGCCACACAAATAGAATTTATGATTCACCCTACCAGCCTGGTAGAAAACCCGGATGACATGGAACCTAAATTTAGTCTTCGTCACTCATTAGATAATTCAAATGATCCAAAATCCCTAACCTAGTTGGTTTTCTTCACAAAGGCATCCTAAAAGTGATTAAGATTCACCATAGGAAATGACCAAATATATATATAGAGGGATAAATAAATCAATAAGGATAGTCAAAGGACTAAATAATATATTAATAATATACCATTTTCCCAATATTGCATGTATCTGTAAATTATGTCTATAGGAATATAGTCAAAGTCATGGTGTATGGTTATGTAGGATATCGGTTTCCACACCAAAAACTAGGATCCCTAGCCTAAAATATGCACTTAAGACAATTTAAAAATGTTTCCATAATACCAAAAAAAATCCTTATAAAGGGAAAAATACTAACACCATCCCATGAAATAGACTATTTTGATACCACTCTTTCACGACCCTGCCCACTCAGCCAACCTGGCCAGTTGAAGGCCAAGCCGAGACTACCCCAGTGATGCCTTTAATAGGACTAGGGTAGGAAAAAGTGTTGATAAGGTATAATATAAATTGGAATTAATTTTTCAAGTGTTCATATATTCACACAACCATCTATCATTATGAAATAATGTAGATAAATAATAAAATACATTAACCTCAACAGTAACGATGCATGAAATAACCTCTAGAAAATACATTATAGAATGATTTAAAAAAGGTAAATTGTAAGGGTAAAATACATTCCTAGCTATAAATGATATCCAAAATTGACTTGAATTAGAATAATTAAAAACAGATATAGTCTAGCTCTATATCCTTAATTCTTACCCACTTTAAGTGGTTAATTCATAAATGTATCAGTATACTCTACCAAAGTAACCACTGATTTGTTGGTCATTTTCATAAGACATGACACGTTGATGAAAATATAATACTAGTGTTAGTATATATATACCCAGTAGGGCTCCCCATGAACGAAAATGGTGCAATTGAAATATATCGTGATAATAGTCAACTCAACCCAAATAAAGAGGGGTACAAAATCAAATAGATACACACCCTTACCTATATATACACTAGTAAAGAAACCCATATGAGAGAGAAAGGGGATAAACATCTCACAGCCAAATCAAAATAGATGAGTAAAACTACAGCTCCAAAATTGCATCCCTAATGCCCGTCATCAAATGTAAAAACTCCAAAAAATATTTGGATGGGCTTTCTCATAACTGTTATGCTACACGGTTTAGGGAAACACAATTGTTGTGAAGAACCCACATGCTTCCATAACTTTATAATAGGTAAGTGAAACTCCTATTGATAGTAGACCAACACCCACTATAGTATGGGGGAGTTTCCACTCTACCTGTGTAAAAAATATTGGGATCTCGTGACCTAATTGACATGGGAGTATTGAAACTAGCATCTATATGATGGTATGGGGAACCCACACCTTGGTGAGACAAGGGAGTACTGTCTGTGAAATCTCTTTGATGATCATTCCTTGCTCTCTATCATCATCAATCATTGCTTAATGAATCTTCATTCGCAAATCATATCACATTATATATTATGTTTTACTATTCAGGACTCCATCATATTATACACGGAAAATCACTTAGGATAGGATACTCATTCACCGCAATTCATGTCCCAATAAAGATTATACGAGATGAAGAGGTAAAATAAGGGCATACAGGGTGTGTTTGTGGTCCACACGCCATGTGAACCGACCTCATCACCTAGACTTGTTATCCTATTGACATGGATTAGAATCCATGACATCATACATAGTGCGTAAATGTGGAACATAGCTTTCCTCAGCCACTTGTGGCATGCCTGTGTATGTTTTTTCATGCCCATGTATGTTGAGTAGTTCGCATGTGCATTAATTTTTAAGGGTGCCAACCCATGTACATTTACCTGTAGAGTACCTGGTGTTTCGAACCACATGGGGTCCGGGGTGTGATCTATACATCACACTAATTTGACAGTCGGGATGGATCACAAGGCATATAGGTTGAGCCACATGAAATGTGATCCTTAAGATTTTTTGGACACCCTAGTGTCATAGCAAGGCGACACATATCATGTGTTCTTTTTAGAGACACAATGTATAGTAAATATTTTCATATAATCCATTGTTTTTCTCCTAGATTCAACCCCACCATTGTGTTATCACCTACTTTCTACATGTAATTGAGGACTGAATCTCCTCTCCATTGATTCTCAGCAACTAATGGATGAAAAATAGAATCTGGTGATCTGCTCAAATCCATTCACGCATCTCATGCATGTCACATCACACTAAACTATTTATAGATCCTAGATCTATATATTATCACTATAAATACATCCAAATCAATAAAAAAACAATAACCAATTAAATTTTCATGAAACTACAATGAATCAAGGGGTTCAATCACGATTGAACTCACCAAAAAAATCTGAAATCACAACCCCATGGTACAAAAACAATAAATGAAAGGAAAAGATGGAAGAAAGTCACATGAACAATCATGGAAACAAATTTCTCCAATAATTCTTATTCATTGATCATAAAATTAGGAAAACAGTGTGATAAAATGGAATAAAATTGGATAAATTGAATTTCACCATTTTTTTCATCTGTGGGACTCATGTGAAGAATGTGCGATTGCAAAAAATCAAAAACAGATAAAATATCAATGATAAACAATTTATTTAAAATGGGGAAATACCTAATTGATGAGAACTTCCTAAAATGGATTAATCCTTGGTGAAGTATATGATTTCCATAGGTTAGGATGTCTTTTTTTGTTTGCTACTACTTGATCTACATCGATACAATTGCATGTCATCCTACTATCTTAATACTCAAAAGAATGATTCTTATAGCTCCTCTCAATTATCCCAATTTTTATGAATCTATCCCCATATATTTTCCATAACAGGATATTTAAGGAGGAAATTAATTTTTTGGTATTAAATGAATTAATTCAATAAATTATTTAATTAACCCACTTAACATACCCTCCAATAGCTACCTCGTCGTAAACATCTAGTACAGACCGATTTTTTGGCATACATAGGGTTAAACATGTTTTCCAAATTAAATGGTGGTATAATATTTAATATATGAGACTCCATTCATGATTAAATCCAATTTTATTAAATCGATGCAACAATGGTATTAATATATTTAATATTTTAATAAAACCAATTCAAGGAACATCATACCTCATAATATCATGTTGTCTCAATTCCAAGCATTGAAAATATTATTTAATATATTCCAATATATTACAAGGAAAAACTGAGTCACTATAAGATATAACTGGGATAAAGTCCTTAAATTATTTCCTCTACCGTGATGCCCCCCAGGCACTATAATCATCATATTTTATGTGAAGACCCTTGAGACCTGAAATGTGTTTTATAAATTCTCAAAAAATATAAGTGGATTATATAGAAAAAAATACGGATTCAGAATTCATTAATTGATATCATCCAAACTAAATAGAGGGATCACATCCAATTATTTTGTCCCCTATCAATCCCTGAATTGGTCAAACATCGACCTCCAATGTATTATGACTAAAAATATTTATGATAGTATCTTTCTATATAGTTTTTAATCATTCCAATGTTTTAAAATATTTTAACCTATTTAATTGTCTAAAAATGAATCGACTAGGTTCTTTATAACCTTTTAAAACCAACCCATGACCCTACTAATCCAAGTACCCGAGCTACCACATGTAATGGTCCTAATACTGGTCCTAGTCCCCACAGATTAGAAACTAGTGCTTGGAATCAAATGTATATAAATTAGAGTGAATTCCCTATATGAAACATGAATAACCTAGGACATACATATTGATATATGGAATAACCAATCTATAGATCATATAATCCAAAATAATAAATATGGATTTCAATATTAACTATAACTAAATAAGGGACAATATATAATATAACTCATTTTCACAAAATTAAACACAATAATCAAAAACAGTATCTAAAAATATAAAAAACAACATTCATGTTCTAATAAAAATATTGATGCAATAAAATATTCTAATAATATTTAACATATGTGGAATGGAACATACGATAAATAAAATACAAAAAAAAACCTTTTTCATGATCATCCATCAATATGTTTCAATAGAAAATGATTTACTTATTATTGAAACCGAGATAATTTTTTGTGAACAAAAATACAAACCACAACATCCCAATAGCACCTATATTGGACATAAAATTCGTACATGTGAGAGAAAATGTAAATACCCGTAAAATTCAAGGGAAATTTTTTCTTAATTTTCTTTGGAATTTTACAAGAACGCAGTTTCTGACGGCACCTGATTCTGAGGCCCGGTGTGCCCAGAATTAATTTCCGAAGTTTGGCTCAGGTACGTTCAGTGAACGAACGAGCGGGAATTTCTAACTTTTGAACCGGTGCTCGGAATTGAATTCTGAGGGCACCGATGAACTCACAGCGCCGATTTTTGCTTAGGAACTCCTGTTCTGGAGTTGTGTTTACACGAGTGTTGATAATAAAAATTGTGGAATTTTATTTTATAACTACACTATATTTTTTATTAACTTACTCTAAGTGTTAGCTCATGGTGGAAGTTGGGTAACCACCCAACCTCCCTTGGGAGGTTATGAGGGTGGTGGGGCCCACATGAACCCCACCTCTTCATATCCTCTAAAACCCCTCAAATCCCACTTAAATGAATTTAACTTAGTAATAACTTATGTCTTAATGAGTTGAATTTAATGTGGTGAGTTGTGTGAGTCTTTTGAATTTCAAACACTTGAATTTCAAAAGCCATGTGAAGTTAATAAAATAAGTGGAGAACTTATTTTATTTGGTTGGGTTGTGTTGTTTGAGAGCTTTTGGAAAAAAGGATTAGAAGTCTTGAAGTTTCATCATCCTCTTGACGAAGAACGCAAAGAACAATCGGACATCGACGAAGAACGCCACGTTCTCGGGAACCGTCTTCCGCGACGCCATTCCCGCGTCACCGACGACATATTCTTCCGCGACATCTCTTTTCGCGACGCCGAATCTTGTCACCTCTTAAATCAAGGTAGGGGTTTTATCTTTTTAAAGTTATGTGGATCTCTCCTTCGAACATGAAGGTTTATATTTGTCGGGCCTTGATTCCAAATCTTTTTATTTAATTTAAAAGATTGTGAAAGTTTATCGTTCATTAAAGGCTGATTGCTATTAATTTAACGTGAGGAGTTCGGACCGCACAAACCCGGCCGAACCTCCTCCTTTTTATTTGTGTTGAATATTTGTGGATTAGTTCGGGAAGGCGTGGTGCCATCGCACCACGCGGATTCAAGTGGAAGGAAATGCGCGGCGCCGTCGCGCCGCGCCGTGGAAGGATTTCAAGAACGCGATGTCGTCACGTCGCGATGAAAGAAGTCGAAGGCGCTGCGGCCAGAGTGGGGTCGCGGCGGAAGGGGCGCGGTGCTGTCGCACCGTGCCAGACGGCATATACCGCGGCCGGTTCGGGGCTGCGGCGGAAGAAGGTGACCGACGGCCAGCCGGGCCGCCGGTGTCGGAAGCCGGAAGGGGGCCGACCTTTGCCGGTCTTGTTGAGAGGGAGCCGGCATGCCAGGTCGGGCCGGACGGAAGGAGGCAATTCGGGGGAATTAAATTCCCCCTGAATTTGAACGCCCCCTCCCCCCCCCCCCATAATGGAGGGAGGGGGGAGCCGCGGTTTCACAAAGTGGGGGTAGGCGCCCCCCGTTTTCTCGAAGTCAGGCCCCCACGTGAGGGGGGCCGTTTTTTTTCTAGGTCCGTCAGGTTGCCGCGCCGCCAGCTGAGGAAAGGCGGGGGCTTTTCCCCCCACGCGCGGCGCTCACGCGGCACCCAAGCCGCGGAGCCGCGCCGGACCGCGCCACCGCGCCGGACCGAGCCGCCGTGCCGGACCACGCAGCTGCGCCGGACCGCGCCGCCGCGCCGGACCGCGCCGCCGCGCCGGACCGCGCCGCCGGGCTGGGCCATGTTTCCAGGCCGGGCCGGGTCGACCCGGTTCGGCCGACCCAGGGGGTCGCGTCGGGTCGGCCTGGGCCTAGACTCCCCAGTTTTGGACCACTTTCGTTCAAATGCCCTTATCTTGGGCTACGAGCCTCCAAATGACTCGTCGTCAGTAGAAACACGATCCTTGGATCGAGACGGTCATTTCGGTATATCGCACTCAAGGGTTCAGATTACATTGGGTTCGGCCGGGTTGGTTCGTACGCGAAACCAACCGGGCCCTCGCAGCGGAAACGCTCATATCTTTAGCTACGGACGCTCGATTGACGTGTCGTCATCTTTGTTGAATTACACTATGTGAGAAGGATCTTTTGTCTTACTCTTCTCGAGGTTTGGATGTCGTCAGAGTGCGGTCGGGTTGGTTCGCTCACGAAACCAACCGGGCCCTTGGAACGAAAAAGCCAATAACTTCCAGACCGGGCATCTGATTGACGTGCCGTCTGTTACGTTGAGTTCCTGTTGACGATAGAGAACTTTTGGCATCGTCCGCCCGAGTTTTGGACGCAGTTGGATTTTGGACGGGTTGGATCGTACCAAAATCCAACTGGGCCCCTGGAACGGAAAAGCTGACACCTTTCTGACAAAACGTCTGTTTGACGAACCGTCAGCGGCGTTGGTGATCTCGTTGAGAAACGGTCCCTATGAGTATACCCTATGAGTGTTCGCGTTATTGTTTAGTTACGGCCAGTTTGGTTCGCACACGAAACCAACCGGGCCACTGGGACGAAAAGGCTAGCAACTCACAGACCGGGCGTCCGATTGACGCGCCGTCTTTTGCGTTGAGACCCCTATGACGAGGCGGTCTGTTGAGATACTTCTTTGTGGGACTTTGAGATACTTGGAGTATCTACTTGTAGCTCGTGGAGCGGACCATCCCAGAGATGAGCGTACGGAGTATGGAGACCGTGTAGCCGGCCGAGACCGGAACATTGCTTGTCCTATTCGTTTCGGAGTGACTTACGTAGCCCAGTGGGGAGAACTACTTTGTGAGGTGGAAGACCCATAGAGGAGGAGCACTACTATGTGAGGTGGAAGACCCGCGGTACTCGACAGGAGGAGTACCTCTGTAGGCTATGAGGGGGGAGAACTACTGTGTTGGGTGGCAGACCCTGGCGGGAATCACTACTCTGTGAGGTGGCAGGCCCACGGTACTCGACAGGAGGAGTATCTCAGCAGTCTTAGGTTAGTGAGCAGTACCTCAGAGTCGTGACAGGACCACTGTACACTTTAGAGACGGAGCTCTTCAGCAGTTACGGTTTCGATAATGAAAATCATGGTTTGAGATGAGGCTTTTGACCTTTGTGTTTACCTCATGATTGAGAAGGGTCACTTGATAACTTAGGTATATGTATGGGCTTATACCTGGGTAGTGGTTATCTGTTGATTTCACAATCCTTGTGTTTCCTCATGATTGAGATGGGTTACTTGATAACATAGGTATATGTATGGGAATATATCTAAGAAGAGGTTATCTGTTGAGATATTCTTGTGGTTATCCTTGGTGGTTTTAGTGAAACCTTGAGGGTCTCGGGGTCCCTACTGAGTATCGTTAAACTCACCCCTGCACGGGCTATGCACGCACTACGTTGTGTTGGTTGTAGACGAAGGACATCGTTGATCGTGGTTGAGGATTGCAGAGCAGGACGGTACCTGGAGGTGGACCACTGGGCGGGACGTGCTCGGAGCGGACGGCGGGACCCGAGGAGCAGTGGAGCTATCTGTACCCACCCTTCAGGTGGGATATCTAGTGGATAGTTCGGTGTAGCAGCTTTTACATTACAGTTGATGTTTTCTCTTTCGTGTTGTACTTTACTTTCAGTTTGGGTTTGTATATTGGCCCATTTACTTTTCCGCACTTTCAGTTGTACTCTGTTATTACTTAGTGTTTACTATTCTGCTTGCTTACTCTGTGGTGCTTGTTTACTTTTCAAAGGCAATGTCTTTCCTTTTTACTGGGATTTACGCCTTTTTTCTAGTCTCCACCCCCTGGCCTATGGAAGGGGGGCTGGGGGTAGTCACGGAACGGGCCCCAAGGACGGGTCGTGACAGAAAATTTACATTGTTTATATTCTTTGTAACCCCATGAAAAAAACTATTTCCATTTGATGTAAGGATGTAATTCAATGAATATAAATCATTTTAAAAAATGGTTTTTAATGATAATCTCATTTTATAATTATTATAATGTTTTAAAATAATTTTTATTCATTTAAAAAAATATTATGAATGCATTGGAAAGATAATTTTTACTTTTAAAATAAATTTAATCCTTGAAGACCAGGAACACTGTTATATAAAATGGTAAAAATAAACTTTTAGTATGACACCTAAAAGAAAGGATATCCTAATACATGAATGGAAAATTAAATAATATTAAAATCTACTCAACTAATGGAAATGTAACTCAATATGAAAATAAAAACCATCACTCAGATAATGGAAATCAAATTACTATAAACATGGGGGTAATCATAGGTTATTAGATTCAAGGAACCATTATAATTCGCATTATTTATAATGAAATGAGTCAATCATATACAACTATATTCATCCCTATATAAGCTCCATGTAAATACTAAGTCAAGTTCTAGTGTTTATTCATTTCTATTCATATAATCATTCATAATTCATCTAATTACAAGTGGTTAATATATATATTCTTAATGTTACTTGTCCTCAGTCTGGGACTATGTGGCTAGGGTTCCCTTATTCAACCAATGAAGGTGATTAATAATAATTATGAAGTAAATAATATAAACAAATTTCCGAAATTTAAAAAAAGGAAACCATATTAATAATACACCCGCACCTTTTAACACCATTATAAGTATCACTACTTTTTAATGAAGAATAATATCTAGATAACGTATCCTCTATGAAGGAAATTCTATTAATTATTTTAATATCTGTAAATGGAAATTTATTTCACACAAAAATATTAGTGGTTCAGTCTACTAATAACATGATCATGGAAAAAATCCCTATTATATCCCAAATTAAATCACCTAAATAAAAATATAATAAAATATAAATACTTTAAAATTAATAAACTAACTCATAAGGTAAAATTTATCAAGAAAAGTTGCTAATGATGGAATGAATACATCCCTTAGGACCTACTCCTCCTGTCTAAAACTAGAGTACCGTGAAATATAATGATACAAACATGATCTAATTGAATCGTCTCCCATAAAACCAATATAGAGGAACCAAAATAATTTATTAACATAGGGAAATAATCAATAGTAAAAGTGGTATTATTATACATTGAAACCATGAAATAAAATCCTCTCAAATAACCCAAAACAAAGAAAGTAAAAGGAGTAAGAGTGGGAGTCTAAAGAGGGTACTACATCTTTTATCAATCAAATATAGTGAGGGAAGCCAATGGGTTACCAAAAAAGGACCCTATAAAATTACCAAAATGTCACAAATAATATAAATGGTACATGCCATAGTTATGATGACATCATAATGGTTGCATCGTGAAGCTTTATCCCCTTGGCCACCTCATGGTATGGCCCTTTTTTTCATGGAATAGCATTCCCATGGTAGATGTATTTGTCCCCTACTAACCATTATCATGATATTACCTATAAGTGTGACTACACAAATATAATAAAAAATAGTTCCTTATCCCATGTGAAACAATTTCATGGATGGACCATTTTTGATATTAATGTTACTACCTTTATGAATAGTGCATCACACCCAACCAATAGTTGTCACATTTATAATCACATTCATCATTCCAGGAATCCCTGACTAATTTATAATTAATCTCATAAATATCAAGGACTCACTCCATGTGTTTTTACACTAGAATAACTGTTTTCAATCAACCCTAAAACCAATTAAAACATGATATAAAGTCTATATCCTAATTCAAAATGAAAATTTTTGAATTTCCACTCACTCTCACAAAATCACTATTATATGTATTTTTATAACTTTCCTACTACATAAAATTTTTATTCAAAAGTGTATTGTGCTTTTAAAATGAATCACTTATATAACATGGGATAATTTCTATTACTCATAATCTCCACATAATAAATAACATAACATTTTATTAAAACATTATACAATGGTGGGAAAATTATAACCATAAAAATATTCTATTACGTTAAAAAAATTCCAATCAAGATTATAGGTAAAAATAGAAAATCATGAGAGATAATGAATTTAATTATAAAGTGATAAATTAAAATAACCATTAATCATAAGAATAATATGTAACATGAGATATAATTCTGTTAAAAATAATAATTTTTTTATATAACACATTCCAAAAAACAATTTGATCTATAATTTTTATAAATATAAGTCATTTTCCTTTAAAATAATCTTTTTTAACCATTTTTTATACCAAATAAGTAATAACCCACAAAAAACCACTTAGAACCACAAAACATGTTACCATGATTATAGGAATATATAAATATATATATAAATAATATTCAAAACTAAATTTAAATTATCAAGAAACATTTACATTGTTATTTAAACAATGATAATTTTTTTTGACTCAGATGGGTTTTTTATTACAAACATAGTCAAAATGATTTATTAAAAAGGGGTATCTTAATATTTCATGCCCATAACTGAAATCATTTCTATTGTTTTTATTTTTAAACCCTAGAGGAAGAAAAATACATTAAATCAAGATAACAAAAACTTGGGGACATACCCAATTTAATTCTCATACTTTATTTCATAAAATTTATTTAAATTTTTATAAAATCATCATCATTGAATGTTAAACCCCATTTTTTAAAAAAAACTTTTTGATTAAATTATGTTTTTCAAATAAAATATTCAATGTTATAACATTATATATGAGACTCGTCATAGTAAAACAACTATATTGTGTCATAAAAATATAATCAATTTATTTCAAAATTAAAATGTACTAGGGTAAAAATAACTTTATGGGATTACCATCTAGATCATTATTAAAAAAAATAATCCATGAAGTCAATAAAAAAAATTAAGATTCAATAAGATATAGGGACAATGAAAAACTATTTCCTTCTAATATTCATCGATAGTGCACAAGATTTACATCCCATGATTTTTTTTTCAAATTCATTGGTTCCACTTCTATCTTATTTCAATGATAGAATCGTACCCCAATATATTGAATAATCAAACCGAAAACTATAATTTCACATTTTTATGTTTTTCTACAGAATCATGTTTTAGTAATAAAAGTGTTGACCAAACACTCCAATAAATATAATGTAACACTCTATTATTTTAGATTTTATTTTATTTATATAATGTATTTTATTACATATTGTAAATTTATTACTAATACTAAACATACAAAGATATATTATAGAAATATCATTTTTTAAACATGAATATTATGACCTAGTAGTTTTTTTGAAATGTTTTAATAGGAATACACATATTTTAAAATATATAGACGACGTTTTTCTATAATTAAATAAAAAATAAAAAATAAATTGATTAATAAATGGTATGAAATGAAGTTTAATTATTTTGTAGGTAAATGATATATTTTTCTTCAAACAATTTTTATGTTAGCGCTATATTGTTTATCCTAATATATTAAATTAATCAACATATATATAAATATTATAATAAAATATTATATAATATATTATATTTTTGGAATTAAAATTCAATTAATTCTTGTTATTTAGAATTTTAAAAAATAAGGTCATTTTATACATCAATAATAGACTTTTTAAAGAATTATTAGTGCTATTTTTAATGGATAATATTATTAATTTCCTCCATATTAATAAATTTCATTTAAAAAATGGATATAATTTTATAAAAAATCATTAAATAATATGTTTAGAAATATTATTTATTAATATTATGAAAATATATTTATATTCTTTCATATTGATATTGTATATTTTGCTCGAACTGTCATTTATTTTCAAGAAATTATGTAATTTAAATGACATGTTCTATATTTTATTAGGTTTTTAAGTAACATTAGATTTATTTTATTAATCATAATATAATAAATTCAATAATAATTCGTTTTTTATTTAATTTTTTTCTCAGCACATATTTTTGATTAAAAAGCCTTTTTCGAAAAAAATGTTTTTTTACATTTTACATATAAATATTATAATTCATATATTTCCCTTATATAAATTGGATCATTAAAAAATTAATACATATTTGGAATTATAACATTAAAATGTGGTAGATAGAGTTCTTTCATTTTTTTTCATTATGAATATAAATCATAGTAAATAAATGTCACCTCTGTAAGGGTAAAAAGGGTAAAATAAAGTTAAAACTATGAAATAGTACCTAAAAATCCACCCACAAATATATATTATTTAATTATACAAGTATAAGAAAAAAATATCATACCATATTTTTAAAAATGGTAATTTATTTTAACCATCCTTTCATCATAATTGTAATATTATTTTATGTAATAAATATATAAATAATTACAGTCTTTTACTTTTAATATATATAACATAATTTCATTGGTATTAAAATGAGTTATGATCAGTTATAAATGGTAATTATTAATATAAATCATATATTTTTATGATGTTACTTATTTTAATATATATTGATGACATAATTACATAAAATTCTTATTCAATGTAGATAAGGTATTTATATATGCTGTAGAAAAAAAGGTAAATTATTTTTAAAAATATAATAGAATTTTTTTGTAATGAATTGTGTTATTCCAAGAATATAATAGTTAATTATATATTATAATTAATTTTAGTTGTCTTTTATATTTACATTTTATGTTTTTCATGATTTATTTGATGACATATTAAATGAATAGTCTGAATAAATGTATTTAATAGTGTTATATGTTAAATAATATTTTATTAAATGAATTAGAAGGAAAAGATATATTTAAATAGGACTACTGAGATTATAAAATAATTAAAATATAATAAATGGACCATTTATGATCCACTTTACACCTTATTTATACTTTTGTAAACCCTAAATAGAGGAATATGGGTTACCATGGTTAATGAGGAAAATGGTTAATGACGGTGTTAAAAAAATATATTGTTTAAAATGCCATATATATGTGTATAAATTTCATTAGATTAATTTCTTACAACATTATCTAGTCCTGTAATTGAAATAATGGCCATTTGGTTCTATTTCACATGATTTTGATATTTTTTATATTATAATTTTCTTAAAAATTCCCAATGCATCATTTCTTCAACTTATAAAATGACACCACCTACATTCACACTTTTTGAGCCACTTAAATCGATCAAAACCATTAATTACATGATATAAAATTTCTTATATATATTATTTCAGATATTTTCTTCGTAAAAGACCATCCAAACTGTAACAGCCCGAGATTTTATGAAAAATATTCTTTCTTATTTTACTAATGTCTTGTGTTATACGCTACACCAAAAGGAGCTTGCACAACACGCATCCTTGACTTGCCTTGCATTACACGCAATCGCAACCTTCCTCGATAGCGTGTGTGGTACGTAATCCTGAGTTTCACGAAACAATGATATGCTATTAAAATATTATTAAAACTAGCCACTTTTTAAATTTTAGAAATTTTAACTCTCAAAATGGACTTCATTTTTGGATTCGGAGTATCGAATTTAGCCTAAGGTGAAATTTTGGTACTTTTCGGATAACTTTCATATTCTGATGAATAGTGAAAATTACTAAATTATAATTAAAAACAACTTTTTTAATCGAAATAATTAATAGTGATAAATCATTAATTTGAGTGGTTTTAAAGTATATTTAGAATATATTTTTACAATTTAATACAATGTTGGTCATTGGATGTAGTTTCACATTTAAACTAGACATAAACAAGTGTCAATCTTTTGATAGATATTGTTTCTTAAAAACACGCTATTTGTTTTAACAGCGGGATTTAATTATAAAATTAATTAATGCAACTTTTATGTTATGAATTTGGTAAAATAGACTTCATTTTTGAATTCGGAATATGAAATATAGCTTGGGATGAAATTTTGGCATTGTTCTGAAAAACATCAATTTTTGATGAATAGTGAAACTACTAAGTGGTAGGTTAAAAACTGAATTTTGCATAAAACTTAATTTTACCGCTTCTGTGAATGGAATTTCGAAAATCCGAGAGACAAGGTTAATATCAAGGACTAAAATGTGGTTCAATGAGATGAAAATAATTTTTTGGTGAATAGTAACTTTTTACTATTTTTACTGCGGTTAATAGTAAATAGGGTAACTAAGGGTAAATATGATATCAATATTACCCTAACACATGTCCTAATTCTATTGGACAAGTGAAATTCGACCAAAAACAAACTTAGGAATAAAATATGACCATTTAGGCCCACTTGGATTAGATTAGGACATTTATTATTAATTTATTTAAAGAAGGGTTAAAATAGTTAAAATCAAAGTTTAATAAGTATATCATTTTTAATATGGGGTTATACATAAGATAAATTCGACTATAAATATTCATTAGAAAGATAAAAAGATTTCCTACATGATGGTATTTTATTTGTAATTTTTAGACATCAAATAATATAATTTATTTATGACACAAAAATGATGCAGTAATTATCTTATTAATGAAATATTGACATAATTGATAATATAAATACCAAAATAAATGTAATTTAAGACTTTTTATGAATTCCACTAATTTTATAGGTTACTATGATATATTAGTGTTGATTTAATCAACTTGGTTCGAACATATAATTCTGTTATGACTTTCAACAAAATCATATATCAAATAGTGTCAAAATTGACACAAAATAGTTTTTAAATCAAATATTATATTATTAATTGTTATTTTATTCATAAAAATCTAAGGTTCGGCCAAATGACTTAGATAAGGATATATATATTAATAATAAACAATTTGGGGTTCGTTTGGCATGTTATAGTAAGTGTATTAACCATATAGTGAAAGAAAACAAAAAGACACGGTAAAAGTTAAATTAATTAACTTAGAGTTAAATTTAATTGATAAGGTTAAAATAATATCTTAAACTTGTCTAAATTCTATTGGTTGATAGGATTTCGACCCATCCTTACTTTAGCTTCGAAATAAGACCCTTTGGAACCATTATAAACCGATTTTGACTTTAATATAAAATAATATTTTGAGATATTCCTAAGGTGCCCCTCTCCTCCCCTATAAAAGGACACCTCCTCCCCCTCCTCCTCACACCAATTTGAGCACTCAAGCTCGGCCAACCCCTGCCAATTTCTCCTCTCCACTTCCCTAGCAACATCCTAGAGGTTCTGGTCTTCCTCAAAGACCAATTTTAGTGCCCTAAGAGGAGGTCTCAAAGAGGCACTTCAAAGAAGAGGTAATTACCGTTACCAATTCTTTCATCTTTATTTCTTCTTCCACTTCTTCTTCTTAGGTTGTTTCATTATGAAGTAATAACATCAGTATCACTCATATACTGATATGTTATTATAAGTATGAAACAACCCTATTTCACCATCTATCCATCCTACGGAAAAAGAAATCACCGCGCGTGCGTACGTACGGAATACCGTCTCCACCCCGTGGTGTAATCTATTTTCCACCACCACCTTACATGGATGGGTATAATGGTGTAAAGAATAACTATACATAGTTATTACAACATCATATTGATTATGATATATTGTATAATCCACTCCAATTCAATTCAATATTTATAGAAATGATATCATCGCTCGTGCGTACGTACGGACTACCGTCTCCACGACGCGATGAGATTCATTCTCCATGTTAACCATTTAAGAATGATTATAATGTATATATAAGAAATAATAATGAAATATATGACATTATAAAGCTACTGGATTTATGTATATATATACATATGTATGTAATCTACTTACTTCCATTTCAAGACAATAAGGAAAGGAAAACAGCGTTCATGCGTACGTACGGACTACCGTCTCCATGAACGGTGTTTTTCATTTTATTTATCTACCTATTATATATATATATATACTGAATATATATGATATATAAATCATATTTTATATTCTGGAAGTAAGTAAATCATGATATAAGTAATAATGATGTCAAGAACAACAAGTCAAAACACCTACGATAAATGAAAAGATTTTACCCAAAACGCTTCTTTAACATGGAGTTTACAAAAGAACGGGTAATATAATGTCATAAGTGAACCATATATGATATCATAACAATTAATATGATTCTGTAATAAGTCAATAACATGATTTAAATCATTATACAGGAGGTTCGGACACTTACAAAGCAAGTCGGACCTAAGGTAAGGGAAATATCACAATCTCATTTTTATCCGAGATTGTTTATTCGTAAGTATTTACTGGGGTTTATTTTATCATCCACATCCATGTTTCCTCAATATGTAATATTATTTCCATCCAACTACAATGGTTTAAATCCAATTTTACCCTTTGGTTAGTTTTTAGTAAAAGATATGAAAGGAATCTTTTGTCGTTTATCGTACGAGGTACATTTTGACTTTTTCGACAAAAGTACAAAGAATGTTTTTTTTAACTTATACGGCATGAATGGATTTTTAAAACATTATTTCCAAGAAGCTTCCTTTACAAGTTTTCAAGTTTATTTTTAATCAACTTCTTTTAGTTTAAAGTTGTATGACATGTTAAAAAAAAAGGAAAAATGTTTTTGAAGTAGAAAGGATATTTTCCTCAAGAATAATGTTCAAGTGTTTTATCAAAATTATTTTCCATCTAAGATAATAAAGGGTTCTGTTTTTATCCCTATTATTACATTGATTTGATCATGTTGTGATGGAATTATTTTTATGAATTCCATTATCTTATATGAATTTATTTATGATGTCATGATGTTTCAAGAATCCCATTTTTATTACATGGGTTATGCGATGATGTATGATTTATGATTTTGTGGCACACATAAGAAAGGATTCATTAAGAGATGGGTGGGACCTATATCTCCCTCCAATGCATTGGGTAAAGATTTTATATCTCATGAGATTGACATGGCTGGAATGGTAGGTTATACCGGTTCAGTGAAACAGGACTGAAACGAGGATTACTCGATTCAGAAAGGGACTTTGTCCACTAAGATAGTCTTGGCAATGAGTCTTGACTAACAAGAAATGATTCTCTATGATTATGTGTGTATGCCACAAAGTTCCATGTTTTATGTTATGATTATTGTGATTACATTTCACTGCCATGATTTATCCCATGTTATGAAATTATGCTCTCTTTTGCAGGTTATGATTTCCAAAATGTTATGTTCTTATGAATATGATGTGATTGATATTTCTTTTGTTTACCCTTACTGAGCATTTGAGCTCACCCTTTTATGTTTTCTTTTCCCCAGGATATAAAGAAAGGTTTTAGGTAAAAAAAAAGGAAGATCTTTATGGGAGATGTTGAAGATCTTTCACCACGATTAGAAGATTATAGTCCGAGTTTCCAAAGACACTAAACTATTACGGTCCATGTGTGTGTGTTTTTGTAATGTACTAAGTATTCCGCAAAAGTAATGTAAAGTCCATGTACGTCAGGCTTCGGGTCTCTACAGTTGGTATCAGAGGAAAGGTTTAGTCAACCTTTGGAAACTAGGATGCGAAAACGTTAGTGAGATCCCTAGAGATATTTCTAAGGTATGTCTAGGGATGTCTCTAAGGTTAAGTATACGTACAGGTTATAGTAATAGAATTACGCTAACGATCATAGAATTAAACCTAAGATGTTGGATATTGAAGGTACTCCCCCTTTATTATGTTGTTTTCCCTAGCATGATTTTTGCCTCTCACACTATTCTTTATGGGTTTTAGACGATGGCTGGAACCCGAAGGAACCGTGTTGATCAATGCAATGGACAATGCAATGATTGCCCTCCTGAACAAACAAATGTTATGGGAGATGGAGTGCAAAATCTTATTGCTATACTTACACAAGCTATGAATCATTCTGGACTTCCAAATGAGCAGAGAAGGGAACAATATTCTATTGAGTCCTTCATGAGGCAACGTCCACCTTTTTTCAGTGGGTCTACTGATCCATTAGTTGCTGAACAATGGATTAGTACTACTGAAAAGATATTTTCAGTTCTTCAATGTTCTGAACATGATAAAGTCATCTTAGCAGTATATCGTTTGGAAGGTGAAGCTGATCAATGGTGGAATCTTATCAAGAATACGAGGCCAAGAGATGAAATTGAGTCCATGGAATGGGACGAGTTCAAGAACTTGTTTTTCAGTAAGTACTTCCCTCGTATTCTTCGAACAAAGATGGAGAAAGAGTTTCTTGAACTAAAGCAAAGGGATGATGAATCTGTTGGTACCTATGAAGAAAATTTTACAAGACTTGCAAGGTATGCTTCTGGAATTATCATCCAACCTGAAAGTAAAGTTGATCGATTTTTCAGTGGCTTAAAACCAAGTCTTCGAAGGGCATTAGCTATAAGAGACTTCAATAGCTATGAAGAAATTGTGCGTTGTGCTATCAAGGTAGAAATGGAAGTTGGTGTTACATATCCATCTCATGGTTTTGACAAGAAACGAAAGATGGAGTTCAAGGAGAAATCTCAGAATAATGGTGAAAAGAAGATGAATGTTTCCTTATGCACAAAGTGTGGAAAGAAGCATGGTGGAGATTGTCTAAAAGGGACTAGAAAATGTTTTAAGTGTGGAAAAGAAGGTCATCGAGCAGCTGAGTGTCGAAGTAATGGAAAAAGGGTTTCTAATGATGTGAATAAAGAAAACACTACAGAGAACGCACCGCCAACACTTCAATGCTTCAAGTGCAAGGAAATGGGGCATTATGCTAATAATTGCCCTAATCCAAGGGTTAGTGATGATCAACGTGAGCAACCACTGAAGGCAAAGGACAAAGGGAAATCACATGCGATCACTATTGGCAATGTTGAATATGACAACAATGTGGTGGAATGATTAAGTGTTTATGTAATGGGATTCCAAAATAATGTTGTATCATTGAGTATTGCAATATTTATTGATGTGGTATTCAAAGTGATTGAGATATTTTTTGGAAATAAGATGATATGCGCATAATGAAGACGAGAAAATGAAATGTTTAATAGTATTCATGAGCTCATGATTGATATAAGGACTAAGTGATATCATGGTTTGAGTATATAGAATTTTGAGGATTTTGGTATGTGGAAAGTGTTAACTTTTAACTGCACTCATGTTTTCACTAAGGTATTCAAGAGAATACACGATTAAGGACTTTGAATGTTTGGAATGTGACCAACAAGACATATCTTATGATATGTGGGGATCAACGACAGTATTAAATCTCTGGTAATCGTTGTCACTATATTATGAGAGTGGACTGCAGTATTATGTATAAGCCTAAAGATTAGACTGGATTATGTTGGACATAAGTTAGTATTGTTTAATGATAGAAGATTTTCGATATTATTGACGGGATGTTATAGTAACGTAGTTTTAGAAAAAGGGGCAACCTGCAGGACGGGCGACAGCCCATCGCTTCGGACAAGGCTGTAGGAATCGAACCCACAACCGAAGTGCGACTGGCCTTTATCGCCTACCACTGGCCTACAGGAAGTCCCTGTTTAGTAGAAACTAGTTTTATTATATTAATCAGCATGATATATGAAGTATAAGTCCATTTTAGGAACCATATATGATTAATCTCACTATAGAATGACTTATGTATATTTAATAATTTTTACTAACCTTTTGTTTGAGACAGATGGAATGAACAGTCATTCTATCACATGATCTTCTAACACTTCACAAATAACAAATTCAACTTCATTTATTTAAGAGATGAAGTAGAAATTGTTCAAGGCACGAACAAAAGTGAGATTGTACCAAAATAAAGTAAGTATTTATTCTAAGAAAATTTTCAACTTTAGGGAAATGATCTTGAAAACCAAAAATGATGTCCTAGTGATCTTATACCTGATGAATCAGATGGTACCTTATATCATCACAAATCTATGGATTTGTGATTACTGGCTTTTCCATAGCCATGTTCTCTACCACTCTCCATCAGAACATGATGGTTAGATTTCTCTTCCATATCCATATTTTCACCTATGTGGAAACCCAGTGATTAGTTTATTTGGGTAATCGTTACATTTCATACTTTAGTTTTTAAAGCCAAGTTTTGGTATTCCCTTTTACGATGTGGGTTTCTATTAAAGAAACTTTTGAATAGTAAACCATTTATAACCCCGACGAATTTCGAGGGCGAAATTCATTTTAAGGGGGGTAGAATGTAACAGCCCGAGATTTTATGAAAAATATTCTTTCTTATTTTACTAATGTCTTGTGTTATACGCTACACTAAAAGGAGCTTGCACAACACGCATCCTTGACTTGCCTTGCATTACACGCAATCGCAACCTTCCTCGATAGCGTGTGTGGTACGTAATCCTGAGTTTCACGAAACAATGATATGCTATTAAAATATTATTAAAACTAGCCACTTTTTAAATTTTAGAAATTTTAACTCTCAAAATGGACTTCATTTTTGGATTCGGAGTATCGAATTTAGCCTAAGGTGAAATTTTGGTACTTTTCGGATAACTTTCATATTCTGATGAATAGTGAAAATTACTAAATTATAATTAAAAACAACTTTTTTAATCGAAATAATTAATAGTGATAAATCATTAATTTGAGTGGTTTTAAAGTATATTTAGAATATATTTTTACAATTTAATACAATGTTGGTCATTGGATGTAGTTTCACATTTAAACTAGACATAAACAAGTGTCAATCTTTTGATAGATATTGTTTCTTAAAAACACGCTATTTGTTTTAACAGCGGGATTTAATTATAAAATTAATTAATGCAACTTTTATGTTATGAATTTGGTAAAATAGACTTCATTTTTGAATTCGGAATATGAAATATAGCTTGGGGTGAAATTTTGGCATTGTTCTGAAAAACATCAATTTTTGATGAATAGTGAAACTACTAAGTGGTAGGTTAAAAACTGAATTTTGCATAAAACTTAATTTTACCGCTTCTGTGAATGGAATTTCAAAAATCTGAGAGACACGGTTAATATCAAGGACTAAAATGTGGTTCAATGAGATGAAAATAATTTTTTGGTGAATAGTAACTTTTTACTATTTTTACTGCGGTTAATAGTAAATAGGGTAACTAAGGGTAAATATGATATCAATATTACCCTAACACATGTACTAATTCTATTGGACAAGTGAAATTCGACCAAAAACAAACTTAGGAATAAAATATGACCATTTAGGCCCACTTGGATTAGATTAGGACATTTATTATTAATTTATTTAAAGAAGGGTTAAAATAGTTAAAATCAAAGTTTAATAAGTATATCATTTTTAATATGGGGTTATACATAAGATAAATTCGACTATAAATATTCATTAGAAAGATAAAAAGATTTCCTACATGATGGTATTTTATTTGTAATTTTTAGACATCAAATAATATAATTTATTTATGACACAAAAATGATGCAGTAATTATCTTATTAATGAAATATTGACATAATTGATAATATAAATACCAAAATAAATGTAATTTAAGACTTTTTATGAATTCCACTAATTTTATAGGTTACTATGATATATTAGTGTTGATTTAATCAACTTGGTTCGAACATATAATTCTGTTATGACTTTCAACAAAATCATATATCAAATAGTGTCAAAATTGACACAAAATAGTTTTTAAATCAAATATTATATTATTAATTGTTATTTTATTCATAAAAATCTAAGGTTCGGCAAAATGACTTAGATAAGGATATATATATTAATAATAAACAATTTGGGGTTCGTTTGGCATGTTATAGTAAGTGTATTAACCATATAGTGAAAGAAAACAAAAAGACACGGTAAAAGTTAAATTAATTAACTTAGAGTTAAATCTAATTGATAAGGTTAAAATAATATCTTAAACTTGTCTAAATTCTATTGGTTGATAGGATTTCGACCCATCCTTACTTTAGCTTCGAAATAAGACCCTTTGGAACCATTATAAACCGATTTTGACTTTAATATAAAATAATATTTTTAGATATTCCTAAGGTGCCCCTCTCCTCCCCTATAAAAGGACACCTCCTCCCCCTCCTCCTCACACCAATTTGAGCACTCAAGCTCGGCCAACCCCTGACAATTTCTCCTCTCCACTTCCCTAGAAACATCCTAGAGGTTCTGGTCTTCCTCAAAGACCAATTTTAGTGCCCTAAGAGGAGGTCTCAAAGAGGCACTTCAAAGAAGAGGTAATTACCGTTACCAATTCTTTCATCTTTATTTCTTCTTCCACTTCTTCTTCTTAGGTTGTTTCATTATGAAGTAATAACATCAGTATCACTCATATACTGATATGTTATTATAAGTATGAAACAACCCTATTTCACCATCTATCCATCCTACGGAAAAAGAAATCACCGCGCGTGCGTACGTACGGAATACCGTCTCCACGCCGTGGTGTAATCTATTTTCCACCACCACCTTACATGGATGGGTATAATGGTGTAAAGAATAACTATACATAGTTATTACAATATCATATTGATTCTGATATATTTTATAATCCACTCCAATTCAATTCAATATTTATAGAAATGATATCATCGCTCGTGCGTACGTACGGACTACCGTCTCCACGACGCGATGAGATTCATTCTCCATGTTAACCATTTAAGAATGATTATAATGTATATATAAGAAATAATAATGAAATATATGACATTATAAAGCTACTGGATTTATTTATATATATACATATGTATGTAATCTACTTACTTCCATTTCAAGACAATAAGGAAAGGAAAACAGCGTTCATGCGTACGTACGGACTACCGTCTCCATGAACGGTGTTTTTCATTTTATTTATCTACCTATTATATATATATATATACTGAATATATATGATATATAAATCATATTTTATATTCTGGAAGTAAGTAAATCATGATATAAGTAATAATGATGTCAAGAACAACAAGTCAAAACACCTACGATAAATGAAACGATTTTACCCAAAACGCTTCTTTAACATGGAGTTTAGAAAAGAACGGGTAATATAATGTCATAAGTGAACCATATATGATATCATAACAATGAATATGATTCTGTAATAAGTCAATAACATGATTTAAATCATTATACAGGAGGTTCGGACACTTACAAAGCAAGTCGGACCTAAGGTAAGGGAAATATCACAATCTCATTTTTATCCGAGATTGTTTATTCGTAAGTATTTACTGGGGTTTATTTTATCATCCACATCCATGTTTCTTCAATATGTAATATTATTTCCATCCAACTACAATGGTTTAAATCCAATTTTACCCTTTGGTTAGTTTTTAGTAAAAGATATGAAAGGAATCTTTTGTCGTTTATCGTACGAGGTACATTTTGACTTTTTCGACAAAAGTACAAAGAATGTTTTTTTTAACTTATACGGCATGAATGGATTTTTAAAACATTATTTCCAAGAAGCTTCCTTTACAAGTTTTCAAGTTTATTTTTAATCAACTTCTTTTAGTTTAAAGTTGTATGACATGTTAAAAAAAAAGGAAAAATGTTTTTGAAGTAGAAAGGATATTTTCCTCAAGAATAATGTTCAAGTGTTTTATCAAAATTATTTTCCATCTAAGATAATAAAGGGTTCTGTTTTTATCCCTATTATTACATTGATTTGATCATGTTGTGATGGAATTATTTTTATGAATTCCATTATCTTATATGAATTGATTTATGATGTCATGATGTTTCAAGAATCCCATTTTTATTACATGGGTTATGCGATGATGTATGATTTATGATTTTGTGGCACACATAAGAAAGGATTCATTAAGAGATGGGTGGGACCTATATCTCCCTCCAATGCATTGGGTAAAGATTTTATATCTCATGAGATTGACATGGCTGGAATGGTAGGTTATACCGGTTCAGTGAAACAGGACTGAAACGAGGATTACTCGATTCAGAAAGGGACTTTGTCCACTAAGATAGTCTTGGCAATGAGTCTTGACTAACAAGAAATGATTCTCTATGATTATGTGTGTATGCCACAAAGTTCCATGTTTTATGTTATGATTATTGTGATTACATTTCACTGCCATGATTTATCCCATGTTATGAAATTATGCTCTCTTTTGCAGGTTATGATTTCCAAAATGTTATGTTCTTATGAATATGATGTGATTGATATTTCTTTTGTTTACCCTTACTGAGCATTTGAGCTCACCCTTTTATGTTTTCTTTTCCCCAGGATATAAAGAAAGGTTTTAGGTAAAAAAAAGGAAGATCTTTATGGGAGATGTTGAAGATCTTTCACCACGATTAGAAGATTATAGTCCGAGTTTCCAAAGACACTAAACTATTACGGTCCTTGTGTGTGTGTTTTTGTAATGTACTAAGTATTCCGCAAAAGTAATGTAAAGTCAATGTACGTCAGGCTTCGGGTCTCTACACAAACCACCCTTAAGGGTATATCCAAATGAGGATTTTTCAATAAGGGATATAACTCTTAATAAAATTCTATCATCTTATATATATTATTTAAAATATTTAAATTATATTATACCCATGATGATATAATGAAAAGTTATTCATTCAAATTCATATATTTTAATATGATTTTTCTTGAACCATATTCATCTTATTTTCTATCATATGGGAAATAAAAACCTCAGCTCTGTGTATGTGCGGACTACCACCACTATAAAGAAATATGTTTTTTCATCACGAACAAACCATGATATTTTTTATGATACTTTTAATACACTAATACGATTTTAATAAAATTATGATTCTATAATTATAATATATAACCTACCATCATGTATTCTCACCCATTAAAAAATGAAAACATCTCATGTGCATACATGTGGACTATAACATCTATGAAACAATGTGATCTTTTTTATGACTGCATCTCATGGATGATTAGAAAATTTCTTTTAATGTTTTCAAATTTTATTTATTTTATTATAAATATTTTTTAGATTATGAAACCATGACTCCTTTACCATGGTCTACAAACCAATGATTTTCAGCGAGTATGAACTGGATCTTTTCAAAAATACTAACATGAACTAAAATTCTCTAATAAATATATATGGAATAGTAATAAAAGGTAAAAATTTTATAAAAATAAATCAATAAACAATTAAATTATTTTAAATAATGTTTAAAATTAGTATTAATTTATTATACTTGATAAGAAGTTTGCACATGGAAAGTTATAGTCAATGTAATGGGTTTATTAACTCAATTTTTTTCATTGGTATATATTAATTATAAAATGTATATGTTATGACATGAACATGTGTATAATAAAATGTGATAATTTTAACATTTATTACTAGATATTTTATTTTAATTACAATAGTTACAAAAAATCACTTCATTTAATAATTCTCACTTCAATTTTATTGTCTTCGCAAGGATTTTCTCATCACACTTTTGTATATCTGAGACACATACCATAATAGTCACCTTATTCATTAATTTTAAGTATATAAATATCCTTTTATATGTTATATAATGAATATATAACATTTAATCATTTTTATTTTTTTATTTCACACTATTTAATTCATGCGGTTTTGATTCAGAAGTTACTAATGTTGTAAGGGTTTATTCATAGTCCTAAAATTATTCAAATTATTGTGATTATGATTAAATTAATGGATAAAAATAATATTATTATATATTAAAAACTATATATTTTATTATCATCTAGTTATTTCCATCTTTTCTTGTATTAGTTAAATTTTACTTTCATTTGTTTCCAAAAGCATAAAATTAATGTATTGAAAGAAAACATAGGCTGTTAATTATGAAAAAAATATGTTATTAATGGTTATAAAATCTTGTTTTTAAAATAAATACATTATTATTAATTATAGTAAATTTATTTGAATGTTTATATGTTATAACTACCTAAAATGTTATGAAACATTTACACATTTCTTGTGCATGCGGTGAAACTGTCAATGTAAATTATTTTTAAAAAAATATAATATAATTATTTTTTATATGAATTATATTAATAAAATAATTTAATAGATAATTATAAATTTTATTTTTTAAATTGTTTTAAAATTTAAATTTCATTACGGTATTGAGAGCTTTGATTTCATATTAAATAAATAGTCAGAAAAATATATTTCTGATATTTTAAGTTAAATAATCATAAAAATATTTATATAGTAAATGTGGGATGGGAAATGGTCTAAAATTTAATCCTAGGAGAATTTATGATCCACTTTTCCTTGTGATAGTGGGTTCTCTAGATCAAACATCAATAGTACATTTCGATTACTCTAACATGTGTACAGTGAGTTATACATATTGTACACATTCCATTATAGTGAATAAATTTTTATGTCCAATATTTAAATTATAATTTCTATAGATTAGTTTTCATATCAAAAGGTTAGAGAAGTTATTATACTACAATGAGAACCACACAAAACTTTGGCATTAATATTACAAATATTTTTTATGCTCTAGATATATCATACTATTTGGACATAGTTTACTTATGAATAAAATGTGACGAGGGATAATAATCATTGATACTTATTCTCAGGTTGTTTTCACATGGTGATATTTAGTAGTTTATATCATGAGGACCTGCCTAGAAATGGGAACACCACATGTTTCAGGTGTCAATGGATGTTCATATCTACAAATATGTGTATTGGTCTCCTAAATTAATATGATTATCTATGTGTACTTTATGATCATTCAGTTTGATGTAAGGAAACCCCCTAGAAGTTTGGTCATGGATAGGTAGCTTTTATTTTGTGTGTCATTAGTGGTATGACATAGGTTTAAGGGTCAAAATATAATTTTTCACTTCCAAGTTGCAGGAATGAAATCTCATTACCAGTTGATCATCGTGGTAGTACCTTCATAAATTATTTTACATGGAGTTAAAGGTATGTGGGCCTAGTTAGATCAAAAAAATAATTAATAAATAATGGTTGAAAGAAAATGTTGTTCATCATTATTTAAGATATTTCATGAGACAAAGGTATTATATTACATAGTGTGGTTGGTAGGAATGATTGGCATTGCTATGTCAATTCCTAGAAATATTAGGAGTCCTAATGGGATGATAGACTCCACTCTTGGTTTGTCAATAGTATTCACTAATGTCAAGATATGGTTATATAGGGTCACACACAATTTTCTATTCAACAGTCTTCCATATTATATTGAATGGAAAAATTGGATATGTTGGGCCTCACCATGGGTTCTGAGAGTTTAGTAAGTAATAGATCTATTATTAATAAATAAATAAATTATTATACATGTATAGAAAAATATTTCTGAATTTATTTATTAAATATATTCACAAGGTATTAAGTGAATACATAGAAAATATTATACAAATGAATATTATTTTAATATTCATAGTTTTTTTTAATATTAACTAGAATTATAAGTGGATTTAATAAATCAGTTTTAACAAATAATATATTTATAATATAATTAAAATATTTTATAAAAATATAACTGACATTATGACATAGTTTGATGATCATAACATGTCATTTTATTCTAATTTCAGGGGAATTTTTTTTCAAGGTGATGGAGAACACTTTTGGGTATTTTAGCATCCAAAAATATAATAAGGAAAGTGAATATCATTTTAGTAATGATTTTTATGCAAATATAATGGGATCCTCTCTCTCCTTCCACTTCCTAGAGGGAAAAAGATACATCCTGAGTGTTTGATAAAAGAATGTCATTGTGGGTTGAAGGGATGAGGTAAAGGTGATTGTTGTGACATCAAAGGAATTATTATATATCTATACCAACTCTAGTAATTCGATGATCAACACCCATGATGATTTTTGGATCATGTTTTGATGATCAAGAAGGGTAACATCATAAATAGTTCGAGCAACAATCACAAGTGATGATTTGTAGTGGAACATGCCACCAAATTGAATGAGATAACTGTTTAGTTTTATTTTTGTTCTTATTATATTAGCATAACATCCTAAAAAATATATCAGGGGATAAATAATTATATATGAACAAGTTAAATCACACTAGTGATGAAAATTTAAGATCCTTATCCCATCATCTTCCACTTCATGACTTGATTACATCAATTGGTATCAAAGGGGTTCTAATAATTTTCCGAGTAGATAAGAAATAAATTTTCATTAAATTATATAGAGGACATTAATTTTGTCCCAATAGCTCTTTCCATACATTGATTTGTTATAATATTACCAAGATAGGGCCATCTAAAATTTTTAATATGGATCGAATAATGTTTTTTTTTGAGGAATTAATTTTAATCTATAAATTTATATTCCTAACATCAGTCTCTGGTGTGCGATGGGAATTTTTGTAAACCAATGCATTAGAAATTGGTTATTCTATACAATATTGGATTGATTTAGATGTTCAAATTGGTTCTATGTATTACTCAAAAATTCCACCTAAAAAGGTCATGCTTTATTTTTAAAAGTAATTATATCTTTATTAAAATGCTACATCAATAGCCTTGAGAAGTAATTGAAAACATAATAATATTTTATGTATATGGGAGTTTATTAGTGTTGAAATGTTAAATTTAAAAAAAAAATATTATTTAGTAAATACTACTATAATTTTCTTATGAAAATATTAAATCAAAAGTGAAATCAAAAATGTGGTAGAGGCCTGAAATCAAATAAAATATTGTTTGATTTAATGTTATCAACTATATTATAAAAAATTACTCTACTAGGGAGTGTATTGATACACACGAATGATATTTTTAATATTTAAGAAGGAATAGATTCAATTCTAAGATAAAAATTCGGCCACCCACTATTCGATCACATTGTTATTTTCCCTTCATAAGCATGCCTCTCCATACTGTATATTCCTCCTCCTCTTGAAAATAACAGTGGATGGACTTTGTGGCACCATCGATGCCGCTACATGTCATCATATATCAACTCATTCCCCACCCATGTATAGGTCATAGACACTATTTCTTATCTCTACCATGGTCGAGACCATTGTCGTTGACTCCATATAGTAATCAGATTCCTCTCATTCCTCAGCCAAGACCACCACACCTGTTTCCATCTCTAGTTCACATCATCATCTACATACATAACTTCAACAAATGTACACTACACGTGGCCACCCTAAGAGACTACCATCAATTCGGTCTCCTCAATGATTCCTTTGGCCTCCTCGAGAACCATACCACAAGTATTGATCTTCTTGTTATCCCATGTTGGATACTAGTTCATGGGCAGACTCTCGGAATATGAAATTCCATTGATACAACCCCACCCACCACCTTGATTGGGGTTCCATCTCCTTTTGGTGAGTCTTTGGAGACCCGATCCACCCCAAAATTGTCATGGGAAGGTCATATTGACCTGAAATGAGTCATAGTAAATATAAATATCCTATAGCACAACTACATGATGTTTGGTGTGCCTGAAATGGGCCTATGTGGGCATGACCTAACCCGAGATAGGCCTAAGATGGGTTTCTGGAGTTATATATATTTTTAACACAACCTTGAAATCATTATTAATTTTTTAATTTAATAATTAAAATGATATTATATTAAAATTGAAATTTACTCTTGGCCATAAAAATAAAATAAATAATTATATTGATTTTTTCAATAAATGTTTTATTAATGTTGGGGCTGAATAAAAGTAAATTGTTTGGAATATATATAATTCAATTATTTTATTATATTTCATCGAATTTAAATTTATTGAAATTTAATTTTATATAACTTTTTATTTACCCATAGACTTGAATTTAGAATTAACCTTGCATGTATAATTTTTATATAATTATTTATTACTACTTGATGTGATGTTTATAATATTTGATAATAGTTTTTTTGATGTTCTACACATAATATTCTTCATTTAAATATGTCTAAGGGTCTGTACTTCCATAAATTTTTCTTTATGTATATTGAGATTATTGAGACCGCCTCATCTGTATGAATGTACATTTTTATTTTAATGATTACTATGTAAGGCGTCATCCATTCCATGATGAGATGATATACCAGAAAGGAACTGAAAACATTGGACTGGGGTGAGTTGCATCATGTGTCATGACCTAAACTGGGTTTTATTACCCTAGATCATGGTTGATCAATATAGATTGAATGGATCAACCAATATTAAATACTAAAGATATGTCAGAGAATTTTATTTCCTTATGAATTATTTATTATTTTATACATTTTCATGAATGTGGGACATAAAAAATAGTTAACCGAAAAAATCATAAATATGAAATGAATTTTTTATATTAATGAATTTCTAGTTATGAGTGAAAAAAAATATTATGAACATAATTAATATAAAATGATTACATTCATTTAAAATTTTAAAAAACCCCTAAATGAAATATTAATTCATGAATGCCTTTTGTTTACCATAATTCAACAAAACTAGGTGTATGGGGTCCTTTTCATCTAAAGATATGGATTTATCATACTACTGAGGGGTTATTATAATATTTAAGGGTAAAGATAACTAAATTTCCCATAAAAGATGTAACCAAATATATCTTGTAGCATATTTATATGTAATAGTTGAGTAAATCATGTTTATGATTTTAGGATATAGGACTACACTGAACTAAAAAGGAGCCTCGAGTCATTTTGGTTGGATAGTGCATATCATACCTTGAAACTCTATGAGTGGTGGTGTATCCAAATCATGTAGACTATGAGGGAAGGTTTCAATGATCAATTACACTATAATACTCAAGAAGCATATTATTTTATGTCTATTATTGAGGACACAAGAGTTTGATAAAATAGTTGGATGAATTTTATGATTTAATTTAATTGGAGTTCTCTAATTTTTAATGAAGATAAATACAGAAATTACATTGTTTTAGTAATAAATATTAATGTACTAATAAACTAATTTTTTTTATAAAATAAGAATTAATAGAAAAATTACATTATGATAACTATTATAAAAATATCACTTCCAAGCTAGTAAGAGATTTCTAGAGTAGTGTCAGTTCTAATGTACAGTACTATGATATATGAAATTGAATGTGTAGAAATACCCAATAATAGTTGAGACACATTAGGATGTGATAGTGGAAAAACTAAATAAAAGATAGTCATGTATAAATTATATGATGGTTATGTTATAATTCTATCGCCAACATATGATAATTTGTTTGATACAACATCAGGACATGGATGATTTCACATGTTGTTTCATTTACGTGGTGGTTACAAGGAAATTTTGAAGCAATATTTAAATGAGTGTTAATTATATTGACTATATGTAATTTTAATGGAAGACCAACATCTTAAAAGAAATCCATTTATTAAATATTTTTCATAAGTTTACTATAGTGTCATTTTATATTAAATAAAAAATAGTATGGACATTTCTATACTAATTATTTGTTATTAAATAGAATATTCATATCACATATTTTTATTGAAATACAGTAATACATTAATTATTGAATCATTACAATAAGAAAGTTTTGTTCTCTACGATTATGAGAAATGGTGGTTCTTAAGTTAGTGGTTTGAATAACACAACATCAAATTTCCATGTAAATAGTTCTAGTGGATATTTTGTTAAGTATTACCATAAAATTTATCTCATGTGTTCTTTAGAAACAAGAATACATTATTCCAGTTCAGCAATGAATGTTATTTTTCTGTTTAACACTCAACCAATAGTTACATAATTCTTAAATCATTAGTAATTCTTGATTAATATAAAATATTACCCTCAACTAACCAGTAGTTGAAAGATAATTATTTTTAAAGAAAAACTAAATAGTATTAAAGGATATTCCTGGAATTGTTTAGATTAATTTTTTTAAATACTTTAGTTATTAATGACACACTTATATATCAGTTTTGGAAAAAGGTACCCTTATAAATAAAGCTATGTCACAAAGCATTCAGAATTAGTTCATCTAAAAACCTTGAAATTTTCCAAGGTAAATCTATTGGTAAATATAGTTCATAATATACCTTTTTTCTGTTTAATGAAATAGTATGTTACTTGTATTATTTTATTTTCAAATGATATGAGTTTCCTTGGGCTCTTTTGTTAATCTATATCAGGTACAATCATTTATCAATCATTATAATGTAGCATGGTGTAATTCTTAAATGAACATTACATTATCCACATCAACTCTATGATGCTAATAAAGAGGTCCAATGATGGTTATTACATGTTAACATTTATTTATAGAAGGTCTCACAGATTATTTATAAATTAATATTTCATTATACACATTATATGAAGGATGTAAGTAAAAGGGGAACAAATGTTTGAGACATATACCTATTGTAGTGATTTCTATTACCATTCGAGACATGCTACAAAAATAGAGGCATTATTCTATAAACATTTGTTGACTATAAGGAATAATGGATATAATATGAGTTATAGTATTATATAAATCATTTATTTTATAATAATATGTGTATAAATGTAATTATTTTGTTAGGATATTATAAATCTTGAATCAAGAAAATCATAATGTGCATCTAAAGAAATTATCTAAAAATGTTTATTTGGATAATACAAATGTAACTATGAAAGAAATGATATAGTCAAGTGATAGGCTAAATTTCTATAAAAGGTTTCACATATCTACATGATATAGTGGGAGAAGGATTGGCATGGGATTATTCAATGCTAGAGAAGCACAAATAGTAAACATAGGAACCAGTTCCACAATAGCATGTGGGAAAAATAAATCTTATAGAGACACATTCTATATAGGAAGTAAAAAACCACGGTTATGGTTTTACATTAACCGTTGCCAATGATAAATTATTTAGTGAGAATAATGGATCCTACAATTAATAATGACATGGAAAAAATATATTAGTGATAATATCAATTAAAATTAAATAATGGAACCCAAGTATTATAGTAATGGGGGTTTATTATTTTGGATGATATAGTGGGAATTAAAGTGATATTAGACGTGGGTTGTATAGGAATGTTACCAATAAGGCTTGATTGGTTATACCAAGTCATTATGTCTGAATCCAATAGAGTTTTACATTTCATAAATACATTATATTATTGTTTTATTGAGTATTGGATTTCAAGGCCACTAAACATGGAATGTGTCTATATGATGAAACCAGAAAGGGGTGGTGACCCCAAAGAATGCCAATAAAGGGTTAAATTTATTGAAATACCATTTAGGATTAATGTAAGAAAATATATCATAGAATATCCATTTGGATGAATATTTTTTCACGTTTCTAAAAAAGTGTAGTTAGAGCGCCACTATATTCCATGTAAAATATGTTTTATAACATATGGGAAATATCCATTCCTCTTACAGTTTGTTATGAACATGTTGAAATTATCTCTCTACTGATTGACTTAATGTATCAACCTATGTTCTAGGGAATATGAAAATCAAAGGTAGATCTAACTATATCATAGTTCGTGCCAATAGTAAATATATTGATATAGTATTGAAAAATAATGGTGAAAACAATTTGATAGATAAATGATACCAATGCCACATAAAATAAATATCTCCATGTAGACATACATGGAGAATAGAAATAGAATAATTTGGTAAGTTGAATTACATAGGTTTATATGATGGATCAATCACATATTCCATGATATGTTGATGAAATAATATTGTCATCATATACTTATTTGGATGGAAAATATCAATTATATCTTGGTGGACTATAATGTAAGTAGTCAGACCAACCAAATTGTACTTGAGAATGTACCAAATGTATATAATTGGTATGTAGGGAGGAAGTGATACTTGTTATAAGTGGATCAAAGTTATACTTCCTATATATTATTATGATATTATGTTGTGGTTAGGCTATGGTAATGAGTGATATAGTCTAATTCAAGCTTGTTCTATCCATATCTTAAAATACCGAGTTCGTTGAGGCTTTTGAGGCTACAAAAGAGGTTGTGTAAAATACACAATGATTTGTTCCAATTATTGTAATAACACAATGAATGCATTGTTTTATCATTATGATAATTCTATTACTTGTACTATCCATGAAGCCATGTTATAAAAGTGGAAAAAAGGTAATATAGTTGGGGATATCATTAATTGATAATTCTTACTCAGGAAGATAAGGTCCTAGATACAATAACTGAACCACATTGGAGATGTTTCAATCATGTGACTAAATACATAACTAAGTATAAATATGATATTATCATGTGATCCCTAATAAGAATAGTGAGAAATATGTCTCTAGTGTATGTGGGATTGTTTTAATTGTGGGTTCCCTAGACCCAAAATGGACAGTACTATTCAATTACCTCACAATGTATACAATGAGTTATATAGGAAGTCAACATAAAATAATAGTTTTTATATTAATGAATTAATTATTTTAATATTAATTTCTGTATATCATTTTTTGGGTCGAAAGGATATAACAGTTCTTGGGCTATAATGAGAACATCATGGTGATATGAAATTAATCTTAAACATATTCCATAAGGCTTAGATACATCAAACAGACTAGATACAGTTGATTGATGACTGTCATGCTCTATGGGATCATAATAATTTAGACTTTTTCTCGTCAATTTTTTAGTTATTGATACCTAGTAGTTGAGATAATGAGAACATAGCTACCCATGGGATTACTGCATGTTTCAATTTCCATTAATTATTCTTATCTATGAAAGTGTGTATTGGTCTCTTGAGTTGAGTTTGTTATCTATGTATTCCATTTTGTCATGTAATTTGATAAAATGAAAAAACATTTACAAGAATTGGTGGAGAGGTAACATTTTTTGGGTGCATCAGTAGTGGTATGACATTGGATTCACGGTCAAGATAGAATTTCATTCTTCTAAGTTTCGGAAGTGATATCTTGGGACTAGTTGATATGGATAGTATTATCTTGATAATTCATTTTTCAAGGTAGTAAAATGTATGTTTTTATAGTTAGATAAATATATATTAATTAAATAATGGATTATGTCACAATTTGTGTATACTTTTCTATGAGATATCGTGAGACAGATATAGTATATCACACAGTGTGTGTTTGTAGAAAATGTTATCATTGATATGAATATTCCTTAACTCATTAGGGGCCATGTGCGAATTTTATATTCCACTATTTATCTATGAATAGTTTTTACTACTACATAGATAAGGGTCTAGAGGGTCACAGACAGTAGAGTACATAAGATTTTGTTCTATTCTAAGGAATATGAATGTATGGCATAGGGGGAACCACCATACCATTTCAGCCTTTTCCAATTATTCATTCACTAATAAATAGATAATGTTGTTATTAATAGATGATGGAATAATATAGTTTAATTTATGTATTAACTGTATTCAAAATGTATTATGTGGATACCGAGAAAATATTATACGAACGAATATTATTTTAATATCTAATGTTTTATTATCATTTGAAGGAATTATTAAATGAGTTAATGTCTCTAGTTTAACATCTAATATATTATTTATATATTAATAATATGTTATAGAAATATAAATGACATTATGGCGTAGTTATTTTTTCATATTGTGTCATTTTGTTCTTATTTAGTGGTCGTTTTATCTCTGGGGGTTAGGGAACCATTTCATGTATTTGAGTCTCCCAAAATATTAGCAGTTCTGAGGATTTCATTTGAGGATTGATTTTCATTTCAAATGCATTTGATTCTAGAACTATCCTTCATCTTCCTAGAGTGATAAACTCATCGTCTGATTATTCTATCCAAGAATGCCTTCGTGGATCGTAGGGATGAGATCAATGTGATCATTGTGACATTAAATGTATCATCAGAGCTTTGTGATGTCACCCAGAATTCAAATATCGATGCACATGATTACTCATATAAATTTTTGGAGGATCTATAATGCTTCATGTTTGGATCCTTCTAGAAAATATAATCGTCAACGAGCTTTACTCGAATGTGTCACAGAATCGAAGGAGTTTACCATTCATTTTTATATTTGTGCATATTAAATTCACATTAGATCCTCATACATCTTTCATGGCTTATATTTCTAGAGACTATGATGTTATGTCTCTATGATAATAAAAAAATTAATTCCCAATACCAAAAGCTTCATCATCATTCCCCAGTACTAGAAATTATTATCATATTGGTCACATGAATTTTTAAAGCCAAAATAAATTTATTTACATTAAATTAATTAGTGTGTTTTAATCTGATATCAACAAATATTATAATTATTTGATATAATATCCTATGTCCATGATATGCCCATATAAATTTTTATATATTTATTGAATGTGGTTGTTTTATGTTTATAAATTTTAAATAACAAGAAAATTTAAGATCTTGATATCAGTCTCTAGTGTCCGATGGGATATCTGGTTACTCGATGTGGTCGTTAAATGATTTTCTCATCAGTCCCAGCAAGATTCAGGCTACCATAATTTTTTTTCCTTCATGTGTAAATTCCCACAACAATATGGATACTTTTTTATAATTATAATAATAATTATTATTAAATAAATGGAAATATTTATAGGTTTGAAAAAATATTGAAATGAAATAGTATATTGGATATATTGGAGGCTTCTTTTATGAAAATGAAAAAAATTTAAAAAGGATACAATAATTAGCTATTAGAAAATTTGAAAATAATATGGGTGTCACAATTTGGGTAGTGTTACTTAATAAAAAAATACATATTTAAATTCATCAGTAGGATAATAAAAAAGTGTTTTATTTTGTAGTTGTTATCTACCCATGAAAGCGTTTTTATATAAAAAAAATTGTTAGGATACTGTAGATTGCAATAAAATCTATTGCGTCTGAAACAGCCTTTTCAATCCTTCCATTGCTTCCCCTCCTATAAATTCTTCTCTACACTATACGGTGCCCTGATGATGATGAATTATTGGGTAAAGCCACTATAGGACTACCAATACTACTTCCTCACACCTCTGACTGACCGATGACCCACAGTCACCTAGGTTTTGGCCACTATCGAACATCCCTATAGTGGTCGAGACAACCATTTTCAAATCCATCCATTTATTGGATGGAACCTCAAACCTGGTTTATACCATCATAACCATACCCAGCCATGATTTATGTCATTTTCATTGTACCTCCCTTCATCAAAACCATGTAACCCATTACAACCCCAATCCACTACCTCTCGCAAGCCTCCTCCATGCCTACCACATCCTAACTAATCCATTATCCTCAATTGAGTCTCCCCTTCAACCCTTGATCTAGGTACCTGATGCATGGGAACTACCCTTAAACCAAAAAACTCATTTACTAATCTCCGGACCTTGATCGTAGTTCTAGACAATATTTGAGTGTCTTGGATGACCCAACCCACAGAAAAATCATCTTGCGTGAGTCTATCTAACCTAGAATGGGCTACAACTGGTCTTCCTGGCCTAGAACACCCCAGCATGGGGTCTAACATTCTTGTAATAGGCTTGTGTTGGTACAACCTGACCCAAAATGGGTGTGAGTGATGTTTCTACACCTATTATTTTTATTAACAAAACCTCAAAATCATTATTACTTTTCGGATTAATAAATAATGATGATTTTATTATTTAAATAATAATTTATTTTTGCATATAAATTTATATTAATTTATTAAATTTACTTTTTGAAAAAAATTTAAATCGATATTCGGACCAAATGAAACTATTTTATATTATTTTATATAAGTCATTAAATTCATTAAATTCTATAGATTTTAAATTTCCATTAGTTTAATTTAACTGAAATTTTTATTTTTTTTGTAGACTAGTCTTTAGAGTCAACCGTTTAGGTATGGTTTTAATTTATATTATTGATTATTATAGTTATATTCTTTTTTTTCATATTTAATCATGTGTTTTCAATGGTTTATGCATCGTGTTTTTCATTTAAATATTTATAAGTTTATGCATGTCCATTAATATTTTGTATGTCTATAATGCTTCCCGACACACACTTGTCGATGTGTGATTATATTTTTATTTTAAAAATGACAATTTAAGACACGGACCATGCCAAGATAAGCCAGAATACCATAAAAGAAGTGAAACACTAGTCTAGAGGTGATTTGCATCATGAGTCAAGACCCAAATCATGTATGATTCGACTATTTCATGGTTTATCTATTGAGTTTGAATGAATCAACAAATATTATATGCTCAAGAATAGTTTTATTATTTTATTTCATTTGTTCCTTTTTTATTAATTTATATGTCTTTCTTGTTTTTGGAAAACTCAAGAAAAAAATGAACTGAAAAGTGCATAATGACATGATGAATTTTTTTCTATTAATTCTTTTTACATTGTATGAATCACAATATATTATGAACATAATTAATAAAAAATGGTTAAATTCAAAAAAAAAATTAAAAACCCCACCAAATAAATATTAATTCACGAACACCTTTCATCGCACAAATTTGAAATACCAGAGTGTATGGGAATCTCATCAGACACTGTTGTGGATGACTCCATCTATAAAAGATTTATTTTGAAATTTATGTTACAACTTAAAGAAAGTATGAAACAAACAAATATTAAAATATGAAATTTTTAAAAATTTGACGTTATTTTTGAGTAATTCATTTTTAGGATTTTTAATGTTATGACTTCACTCAAAAGATCAATGATCTACTAGTCAATAGGGTTGGCTAGTCTAGTGCCTACCTTGAAAATCTATAAGTAGTGGTGTATCTAAAGAATATATACTATGAGGGAAGTATTGAAGTATCTATACCACTATAATACTCAAGTGATGTAGTTTTTTGAGTCTATTAGTGAGGGATAATAGAGTTCTATGAAATGGTGTGATACATTAAAATAATTAATTTAATCAGTAATGTCTATTTATTAATCTAGATGAACGTACTAATCTACTTGATTTTGTTTTATTAATGGAAATTAATACCACAAGTACACTATAAAAATTATTGGAAAAATTACATGTCCACACTAGATAGTGTTTCCAAGAGTAGTATTCATTATTTTTAATAGTATTGCTATATAATAAATTGAAGATATAGGAGTCCCCGAATACCCATTGAGCTACCTCATGTATAGAGTGTGAAATTAATCTTATAGGAGACTCATGTATGACACGTATGATGGTTGTGTAATAATTCTATCACCAAAATCTGATGTGAGTTATGGATACAAAATTTGGAAAACGTTCATTTCATTTGTTGTCTAATATCTATGATGATTATTAGAATAATGTTAAGTGATATTTAAATGAGTGATGATTAAAATAGATATGTGTATATTGAAAGAAGGACCATGATCATTCAAGATATCCGTTTATTACATTTTTTCACCCATTTACTCTAGTTTTAATTAATATTATATAATTAATAGTATGAAGAAAACACTTTATTAAATATTAGTAAATGGATCACCATGTTAATATGAACTTAATGAATGTATCGTTTTGTTCATATAGAGAACATGTTGAACGATATTGAAAAATGTCCAATATAATGTGTCATTCCAAAGACTAATTCATAATTTCATTTAGAAAGAATAGGAAATGAATTATATAGGATGTTATTTTAATCACATGTAAAAAGACAAATCAATAAAAGATTAAATGAAATAAATGAAGTAAGTAGTAACTTATTATTTAGGTATATTGATAAATATTATATGATATATTTTTTTCATGCTTCTAAGGTATTAAATAAAATATTCCTATACATACATGTATTGAAAAATATTATAAAATTAAGTAAACAAAACTTATGAGAAGTAAGGTGTTTTCTCCAAGAATATAAGAAAGGGTGGTTCCTATGTCAGTAGTTTGAAGCACACAACTTATAATTTCCATCTGAAAAGTTATAGTTGATCTTTTCATAAGTATTACCCAACAAAATTAATGCACATTTTATTTGGATATAAAAATAAATTAATCTAATTTAGGAATTACTCTTATTTGTGGTGATTAATACTCAACCAATTGTTCAGTAATGCTTGAGTCATTGGAAATAGATAATGAATATATAAAGTAAGACGTATATAAATATTTTTGGCAAAGTAATTCATTTTCAAGAAAAAATAAATTGTTTTCATGGAATTAAGTAGTATTATTTCAGTCACATAATATTTAAATTCCTTATATATGGTCTACATAATTACGTAATATGTTTTGGACAAAAAACATTTTGAAATAATGGTAAGTTCTAAATATTTTGGAATTAGTTCAACCAAAGAGCTTTAACTCCTAAAAGGTTAATCTAGTAATGAATATACTTCATTATATTCCTATATGTATTTTATGGAATGTGGAAGTTAACATTGTTATTTTAATGTTTAGAAAATATGTGTTTTTTTGGGATAGTGTGTCGAAGAATATATCGACCAAGAATTTATTGATCATTGTAATATAGAATGGACTAATTCTCAAACAACCATTACCTAATCCATATAAAATTTATGATGCTAAAAATGATGATGAATAATGAGTATCACATATTAAAATTGATTGATATAATGTTCCATGGAGAAATTTTTAAATGGAAAATTTCTTATACACATTAGAGTAAAGATGTAAGTAATATAGTCATCATTGTTTGGTAAATTTATCCATGGCATTTAATTTTATTATTTTTTGGGACATGATGGAAAATAGTGGCTTTATACAATAACCATAAGTCTAATACAGTGGTAAATGAGTTTAATAATATTTATAGTATGATATATATCCATTTTTTTATAATAACATGTGTTTAAATGAAAATTTTTCCTTATGATATATAGAAACTTGCATTAATAAAAACACAACTTCATTCCAAAATAATAATCCTATTAATTTAAATGATATTAAATAAATATTTATGATATGAAATCTATTGTCAAGTGAAATAATAAATTTTAATAAAATGGTGTGCATATCTTCTTTAGATAGGGGTAGTAAAAAGGATTTGGGTTTAGTAAATTCTATAGATGCCAGTATATTTTTATTGGAACCAGTTCTACCAGAGAAAGAAAAAAATAAATGTTCTATAGAATAATGTTTTATTGGAAAGATAAAAATATGTTAATGGTTTTACATTCAACACAAATTATGATATATTATTCCTTTAGAATAATGGATCCTAAAATTAATTAATATATGGAATCAATCATTGATTGACAAAATCAATTAAAATTGAATATTGTATTCTAGGTATAAAAGTCCATGAGGTTATTATTTTGTAAATTATAGTTGTTATTCAACTGAGGTTATAAATGGGTAGGACATGCACGGTACTAATAAGTATTGATTGGTTATACACAGATATTTAGTAAAAATAAAATATAAATTTACATATTATAGCTAATTTCTAAGATAATTTTAATGATCATTGGATGTCAAGACCACCAAACATGGAAGGATTCCATAAAACATAACTAGAAATGGGTAATGATAGTATAGACTTCCAGAAAGGGATGTATGTTTCAAAAATCTAGTTTAGTAATAATGTAAATTCAAAATCCTAGAATATTCATTTGGAAGAAATATTTTCAATGTTTCTATAGGAGGTTAGTAGGACCAAAACTATTTTCCATGTAATTTATGTTCTGTAGTATATAGAAAAAAATACATTGGACTTATAGTTAGTCAATAATTTTATATAATTAACACTGTATATAGATTCATTAAAGTATCAACCAAAGTCCATGGTAATAGTAACAGTAGTGGTTGACCTAACACTTTCATATCCCTACTCAATGGTACATATACTAACAATGTATTGAAAAACTAAAACATAGATCAATTTGAGAGATAATTGTTACCAATTTCACATGGAATACATCTCTCCATGAAGACTAGTGTGTGATATTACAAGATATTAATGTAGTAAGTTTAATTACATATGATTCATTGATGGATCGAACAAATATTCCATGATGTGTTCTATAAAAGAAAATTCCAATGTAAAAATTATAGTAGGAAAATATTAATTATATCCTGTAGATCTACATGTAATGTAGACAAGAATATTCAATTGTACTCAAGAAAGTTCAAAAGTTTTTTACATAGTATGTTGAGAGTAAAAGATACTTGTAAAAATGTGACACATGCTTGTCTTACTATAGATCAATGTGATCTAATATTATAGTCATTTTAAGGTATTGAGACTGAAAATATCATACATGTTAGTGGTATCCATATCAATAAATACCATGTGCATTGCAGCGTTTGAGGAAGCTAATGAAAAAGTGTCAAACATGCAATGATTTTTTTATTCTATTGGAATCACACTTAGTAAGTAATGTTTTTTAATTTCGATTATTATATTAATTGTACCAGAAAAAAATTTAATTTATGATAATTGAAAAATGATAATATTTTCAAGGATATAATCTCTCGAGATGTCTTAGTTAATGATGTTAGGTTGCAGATAATAGAATATACACATAATGGATATGTGGAATTCCCATGACTAAATCTATAACACAATAGAAACATACTCTTATATTGTGAGATTCAAAAATAATTGTTAGAAAGACTAATCTAGTTCAAGTGGGAGTGTTCTAATAATGGGTTTTCTTGATAGAACATGAATGGTTTTTTTCGATTACCTTATCCTGCATACAGCGAGTTATGCATTACATAGACTTCTCATTATAGTGTTTATATTTAAATATCAACTTTTTAAATGATAATTTTATTACATTATTTTTATAATCAAGATGTTATTTTAGTTCAGGGGATATAATGATAACCATTTTAAGATTTGAAATTAATCATTAATGAATGTTATATGGTCTAGAGACATCATGTTGATAGGGAAAAGATGACTTATGACTATCAAGTGTTAAGGGACCATAAGAATTGATTCTTTTTCTCATGATGTTTTACCTCAATGATCTATAGTTTGTGATATCATGAAGATATAAACAAAAATTGGAACACTATATGTTTTAGGTGTCCATATATGTTCTGATATATGAACATGTGTATTTCTATCCTAACTTGGGATCATAATAAGTGTGTACATTTTGATTTAATATTGTGATGCATTGAAAAACACCAAGAAAATGAATTCATGGAAAGGTATATTGTTTTAGGCATGTCATTAGTGGTGTGAAAATGGTTTAATGGTCAATATAGAATTTTTAACTTTTTAGTAGAGGAATTGATATCTCGGTCATAGTTAATTTGGAAGGTAGTGACTTCATAAATCCCTGGAAAAAATCATTGAAGTCAATTCTATTCAATTATATCAAAAAACGGTAAAGCAATAAACGATAATGACATAATATGTGCATCCTGATATATTAGATATCTCGAGAAAATGATAATATACTTCAAAATTCATTTTAATAGAAAATATTTCCAAATTTATGATTATTTGGTTTCACATTAGAGTCCTTGATGGGTTTCTAGGATCTTCTATTGATCTGTGAATAGTATTCACAACAAAGAATATAAGGTCCTAATGTTTAACACATAATATAATATTCAAGAGTCTTCCCTATTCATGGAAATGGGAATATATGACTTGGTGAACCCCACCATGAGTTCTAAGAGTTGTCTACGTAATAGAAAACCAGTTAATAAGTAAAATCCTTATTATTCAAGTGTATAATTATTTGGTTTAATATATTTATTAAATTTACTCACATTGGATTCATTAAATATATAGAAAATTATTATACAGGTTAATATTATATAAATAGTCATGGTTTATTAAAATTTATTAGGAATTAAGAGTCAAGATAATGAATCAGTTTTATCAAATATTACATTTATTATATATCAAAAGTAAGTGATAAAATTAATAATTACATCTTGATATATTTAGATCGTTATAATTTGTTATTAAATTAATATTTAGTGGGTATTTTATTTCTAAGGGATGGGAAGTCCTTTTGGGATATTTGAGCCTCACACTTTATAGGTAGGATAGAGTGATTTTCATTCCAATAGATTGATATCTGCTATCTCCTCAAACATCCTAGAGAGAGAAATACTTCCATTCGATAATGTGATCAAGGAACACCATCAAATATCAATGCGACAGGATAATGGTGATACTCATGACCTTGAATTAATTTCAAGAGGTTCTTGATTGCACCTGAAATTTTATGATCGAAATCCATGTCGATTATCAGAGCCTGTATGGATGATCTATAGGTGTTTGAGTACAGATCCTTTGAGAATGACAACCAATGATAAGATGAAATCAATTGTGCCACCGAATCAAATGAGGTAACATTTCAGTTTTATTTTTGTTCTTACTAAATTCACATGAGATCCTCAGACCTATATTAGGGGATGAGATCACTTGACATTATAATGTTAGATCTTTTTATTGTTAAAATATTTAATCCCTTTTCCAAATTTCACTGCATGTCTTGGTACCATCACATTCCACCTTAGAAGTAAACTTAAAAACCTTATAGAGTGAATAATTTTGTACCACTGTTGCTATTAGAAAGGGTTACGAAGGAGTTTATACCAAAATAAAAGGCATAAAATTAAACATAATCATGTATTAATTTATTTGGGTGCAGGTATTTAGAACTTATAATGTTTTAAATTCTATTTATGAAGATTTTGATTTAGTTGGCATGTTCATAATATTTTAATATATTAATGTTCATAAAATTTAGAATTTTCATATTTCAATTTATTATAAAATTAAACCACATATACTATTAAATACACAATTTAGGGGAAACTTATCTTGACCAATCCATGAAAAAAATAACTTATAAAATTCCATAGAATCTTTATTTAGTTATTATTCTTCTAAAAAACAATCCCATATATTATTAATTAGAGATCCACATGAGAATTATTAAAGAGGAGGTATTACTATTAATCAAAATATATCATATTTTTTAATATGTTACATTCATCAGTTATATACTAATTGTATTTTAATAATAAAATTATAATGTTCCATAAAAATAAATGTTTTTTACGATGATGTCACAACCCATATTCATCTCCTTTTCAATCTAGTGGAAAATAAGCAATGTGTTTTGTTTTCCATCACCACCTCATGAGGATAATTATTTGGAGGGACATAATTGATATAAATTATAATTCAAGCATAATTATGATTCTATAATGATAATTCATTACTTACATCTCAACCTTACACCAAACAAATTGATAAGGTCACCCTCGTGTACATGTGGGAAACAACATCCCCAAAAGGATACATTTTTTTTCATTTATAACATTCATGTATGATTATGAATTTGTATTTTATGAATAAAAAATAAAATTATGAAATTATTAATAATTTTTATAAAATTGAACCATTCTCTCTTTGACCATGGTCATCCTAAAGAGGTAGTTATATAGTTATGAACCGAGCATCCTTAAAACATCTGACATGAACACTAATAATTTAATAAATATATATTTTATAGTAACAAATGAAATAAAAGGTATAATAATAATAATGAAATAAATATAAAAGTTCTATTATGCAATTATAAAAATAGTACACTTTTATTATATAAGAGATAATGTTTGAATGTGTTAATTTAGACTCAAAGTATGGTGTTTATTAACTAAATTTATTTTCATTAGGTTATCTTACATCATCATTGTCTATGTTATAAAATTAAAATTTACATAATTAGCTATTATTATTTTAGATTGTATTTCTATAGATTATATGTTGGTTTATATTTTTTAAACATAATCTCGTTATTAATTAATTCTCACTTGAATGGTTCAATCATTGTATGTGTTTTCTCAACTCAATTTTGGTTCCCATGAGACACATACAATATTTAACTCTTCTTTATATCTTGTGGTGTATAAAATTACTTTTCGAAATTTAATATAATTAATATTTTCATATATATAGTGTTTTTTTCATAATGTTGTGTTATTTCTTTAATAAGGGTTATGATTCAAATGCTACCAAAGTAGTAACGATTAATTTAACAATCTCATAATTATTCTGAACTGTTTAGGTTTATGTTTCAATAAGAGGAATGATATGATATTTATATATTAAATCATGTATATTATATTATTATTTGTTTATATAATGTTTTTTCAAGTAATATTTCTAATTTTAAATTCTCTTCCACTAAAACAGAACAACTGAATATTTTTAATGAAAATTAACTTTTTCTATTTTGTCAGGAATATTTTTCTTCCATGCCCATATTTTATTTAAAATGTTTTAAAGAGTTAATTTTTTATTATAAAATGATATATCAAAAACAAATTATACTAACTTTTTACTTTAGATAAAAGTTTTTAAAAGGAATCATTTTTTTCCGAATTGATATACTTTTTACAAAAGTAGTAAAAGAAATCAATTTTTTAACATTTATCACACAAATAGATTTTCCTCTAATTATGGGTATTATTTTATTGGATGTTTTATATATTAGTTTTCATGGTAATTATATTATATTTTTTGTATTAATATTATAATTTTTTTTTTGATTTTATATATTTTATTTGAAAAAGAATTGGGAATTTTCCTCATGAAATGTTTCAATGGTCCATTAATATAATTGTCATTTATGTCAACATACTTTGATTAATTTTTTACATACATGAGATATAATATAATTATACCATACATAATATTTATTGAATGTATTATCATCATGATGTTATATTTTTTTGGGGAAAAATATTGACATTTCATATGATTGTTTTCAAATATAGATATTTATGTTCATTGTGTATTATATTGATTAGTCACTCCATTCATATGATTGATAAATTAAAAATAGTATATGATGAGTGGAGCCTATTATAGCCCATTTATGAATCGTTATTTCTCTTTAAAATACTAGTATGGGTATTTAGGGTATTTCTTCCCTATTAATTATAATTTATTTTAACAAGGACTATAATTTTTTTTATGATATCTTAGAACTAGGATTTCATTGTATAGTTATGATGTCAAACATTATGTATTACATAATTGTGAAATAATTTATTTTTTTCGAAGTTATTATTTCAATTATTCTACTATCCACAGATATATTCCAATTTTATTATATTAGTCAAATGGTATTTTTTATTATTGAATATTTATATAATATTAATCTTGATTCATTTATTCAATGATAAATTTTATTGTGCACTATCACTTATGAAGAAATATATATCAACCATTATTATATTTTCCATTCTCAATTTTACCAAAAACGGATCTATACATTATTTTAGGGATATATTATATTGAAAAATAATTTTTCTTTTGAATTTTATTTTTTTAATAATTGTTTTTAAAGGTAATGTGATAATCATATAAGTTTCTCATATCATGTGATTTCTAATCCAATCAGTATTTTAATAGGATCCATGTTTTCTATTGTTCTAATATAGTAATAATACAATGAACTACAATTTACTGTAGTGGGGGTACTACACCTACTTCCAAAATTCTAATAATCTTATTTATCGGCTACTTTGGCTCCCGAAATATTATAAATTAAATCTAAGATTGGATCAAAAAATTCCACAAAATACCTCGGCTGCAACAAATTTGGGTACTAAAATAGACCCAAAACATGGTCAAAATGTATATCAGGATCCCCATAGAATGGAAACCAGAGGCCATGATCAAATTTATATAGCTGTAAATAATTTCAACCAATTAAACAAGAATGAAATTGCACCTTCTAATTGAAGAATGTCAAGAACATTACATAAATAAAATAATCACATAAATAAATTCACCAATTTAACAAATAATTGGGACCAAATGAGGAATAGTATTGAAAAAATATCATGAATCAAAAATAAAACAGTCCCTATATAATAAAAACATCAAAGAAGATAAAAATCTAATGATAATTTCTTATAAAAATACAGGAATAAGTATGTGATATGATAATAGTATATTAAACATGTATTGATACATCATATGGGAAAAAATTAAATAAGGACCACATTAACCCATCTCAATGTAACAAATAAAATGATCCTTTGATTGGAATCATCACCATACTCAAACTAGATACCAAAATATTACTACTTCATCGTAATAAAAATAATACTGATTAGAAAATGTATATAAGAATATCTTAAAATTATCCAAGTTTGTATCATCCCCACATACCATGTATAACATTTAAAAGGAAATATCTTTCATGTTAGTTAAAAACCTCCATTATAATGGTGTTAACTCTATTTTAATCAAATCATTTTACATGAAAACATTGCATAAGTTCATTTTATCGAATGAAGACGATTCACTCAATTAATCATTATGAAAAATTGGAATGTTTTATTTGGAGATTCAAAATAATCTAAAATAAAAAGTTAAAAATAATTTTTTTAAAAATAATCGTTAATTTTACGAAAAAGAAAACAACTAACCAATTAATATATGATTGAAACCATATGAAGAATGAACTTTTGAAATGTATTATACTTTTATAATATATAGAATCTAAAAATAATAATGAAAAGTTAAAAAACAAGTATAAAATATCTATAATCAAAAACAAAATATTTATGGATAAATCATTACATTAAATAAAACATAATGAATAATATAATAACCTCAATTAATATATCCAAATATAAATAGAAAAAAGTCCCTCGGAAAAAGTAAAAAAATTAACATCATGGGTGTAAATATAGGGGACTTATATTAAGGAACAACTAAGATCATCATATATTTTTATGATAATACGTAATAATAGTAATCTATATCCAACCATAAAAACACCTATTGGGAGAACTATGTAAACTTATTGTAGTAAATAACATCCAAATCAATGTATCATTGACATTGTGTCACACAATCTAATGCTATGTGTAGTTTATCCATATGAATAATTTATCTTTTCATTGGTAACAACCTATGTTTTCAATGACCTGATGATCAACCAATCCAACTGAGTAATACAAATTATGATATCGTTTAAATCAAAACTCAATAAAATATTTGGATAGATTACATCCAAAATCATGAAAACCCGTCACCAATGAACACCAGTCACCAAATAAATTTCATTCTATCCAGAATAAAATATAAGAAACACTTCCTATATTTGATATAATTCCATAAACTCCAATTATATCAACAAATTACATAATATTTTATCCAAAATTTAAAGGGGAACAAATATTTGGATTACCTATCTCAATAAATAATTTTTTTTCAAGTGATAATCACGACATTGTCAACATAAATAAGAAAACCAAATTATTATTTCACTTATCTTGAAATCAAAAAATAATGTAACACATTAAAATACAATGAATACAACATGTTATTTTATAAATTTCACATGACCCCATTCAAATCAAAATATTAAAAAAATATAAACCACAAATTGGAAAAAATCATTGAATCTTAAGAAAACATTATAAAATCAACTCACATACTATGTCAAAATAAACCATTTTTTAAAAATATGAGTTTTACCGCATTGATATAATCAACAATCAAATCATAATTTTTATAACATAATTACTTTCTAAAAATATCATCATGAATTTTATCAAACACTTCAACAATATAAAATTTATTTAAATTTTTTTTTGGCATTAAAACATAAGAAAACAATTTTCTCATAAAATATAAAATTTGATAGAAAAAAATAAATATAGGAAAGGGTGAATGGGTAAAAATTTCAAAATATTTAATAAATTCAAGGAATAGTTTAAATATAGATAATAAATCATTACTGAAAAATTAAAAATTTATTTATCAAGAAATTAACCTCAATTTGGGATCTATAATTGATCTTGTGATCGTACCATTCACCCCTATAATTGAAATAACATATCATATTCATAAATTCAACTAAATTAAGAAATTATACATAAAAAAATTCCACAATTAAAAAATCAGCACCTGATAAATTTGATGGCACAAATATGGGTTAGGATTCATGGATTAAACAAGTCTTTCTTGGAATCTAGGAATTATAAATGGAATATATTATTGTAATATTATTCCATTAAATATTTATCAACATACTATAAATTTGGATATTGGTATTTATGACAGTGTTGTGATTGAAGACAATCTAGAATATATATTTCCAAAGGTCAAAAGTTTTACTACCAATGATTATAGAGAATATACCAAAGATTAATATAACTATATAACTTATTTTTGTGGGGAATAAAAATAATTGGACACCCTATCTCTAACTATATGGTGAAACAAATGATTGTGATAATAACCAATGAAAAATAGTGGAATGAGATTAAGAGAAATAAAAAAGAAATGACTCTTTCATTGAGAATGTTGAATCATAAAAAATAATGAGATTATTAGATGAGTAAAAAATAGGATATCATCTCTACCTTAAAATTTGATTCTCGAAAACATTGGTCTAATATAGTTAAAGGATAAGATAATGATTGTGAATAATAAACTATAGATAATGAAATTTACATGTATTTATAAAATATATTTATGCAAACCTAGTAGGAACAGAAACTTCGAGATCTAAATAATATCCATGTTGGAAATACAATGGAAACTGTTTTAAATCATACTCTTTATTTGAACATATATCTACTTTCCAACTCATATCCTCTGCACATGAAACATTCCTCACAAGTCTGACATGACTTTGGTCCTATTAATAATACATCAGGTAAGGGTAAATCTAATAGGTTAATTCTAATGGAATTCATGATATAATCGGGAAGTTTATTTATTATACCTATTAGGACCATGATAAATAGATGTATCGTTCATCAATGAAATCTGAAAAAATTATCATCTCATCCTCCTCTAATGTTCTTAAATAGTACAATATATTTGAATCATTAGATAATTTATAGTATTCCACCACTTCAAATCCTGTCACCCTCATTATCACTTAATCCATGGATGAAAATATTCAATATCCCATGCTAGACATTAACAACAACCCTAAGAATTACATTTCTCCAAAGGAATGTATGTATAATATCCTTATTTATCCTGGTCCATATATGATCATAGAGGTTTAAGGGTATCTTATATTAGTAATAATTTTTCAAAAACAATCAAAAAATATTTAAGGAAAAAGAGATCAAGATGTAACAATAATAGAGGTCCTAACACCAAGCACAAGTTCAAGTGAATATATGATTTAGACCACTATGGTGTAGAACAAGGTGACAATATCATTTCATTAAAAAGAGACATCTTCACACACAAAATAATTTTTTTTACTATTTTTTAACCTATGATTGAATTTTATTCTTGATTAAATCATAATGGATATTGTTTTTTTGGTTTTTTCACTAATAAATTTCATATTTGATCTCTTTGTATTTTTTACAGTACTCTTTGGATAATATTTATACTTATAACATTGATGTCCATGTTTTCAATTGTAATGAAATATATCAACAATTGTTTATTTTTTCCCCTATTTATTCAAAAAATAGGTAAACAGAAATAATATGCATTTATAAAAAAAAATCTTTTAAGTATCATAATTTTTTATCCCGGATCATTGTTGGGGATTTTCATTTTTTCCTTTCTCTGAGTGAAAAAATGGGCCTGAATCATTCCCCAATCACTTCAAGAGAGTTTAATTCATACATGGAGGACAATAACATAACATAAATAAATATATTAGGATCCTAATATTCTAAATATATATGTAATTAAAATATATTCTTAGCTAATATATATTGAAAGAATGTTTACTAATGACAAATCATAGCATAGATGGGACATTATCACTAGTATTACTTTTACTATATTAAATTTTGATCCCCATATGATATTGATTAGTATATCTGTTAGAATTTACAGACATATTCCACCTTTTATATTTATAAATTAATTGGACTATGTTACTAAATGATGTGATATTATTATAGAAACATATTATTATATGAATTATGGAAATTATACCTTTACTGGTATCACAAAACAGAAATTATTAAAACAATAACTATAAAGATGGTGTAAAGTAAAATAAATACTAATTTATAATGATATTGATTCTTTGGAATATAATAATAATAAAATATATGATTCTTACACTAAATAATGGTTTATAAATGATCTTCAGAAAAAACAATAGATCTCTCTACTTAACATAACTCTCTTCTCCCATTAAAATATTTACTTCCAAAAATGATTTTCAAAATTAATGGCTTAGAAAATATGATAGAAACAAAAAATTTTATAACTCCATTAAAATATCATGTAAATATTATATACCTCTATAAATTCTAAAAGATAGATGCAGCATTTCTAATAATGAGGAAAATCTTGCAGATCATATAATCTACTATTTTAGAAATATTTGTAATGTACATAATATAAAAAAAGTTCTTCTTCCTGATTTTATTCCTGAAATTGTTAAAAAGGACAACAACAATTTTCATACCTATTTTCGACTTAATAATTAAATAAAGGAGTCATATTTTAGTCTGAAAGAATATAATTCTCCTAGGATGGATGGTTAAACTAATTCCCTTTTAAACAATATTTGGATATTATCCAAATGGATGTTTGTAAATTTGTTAAATCATTATTTTCTAATGGAACTCTTCCTAATGAATTTAATTCTATATTATTCTATTTGATCCCAAAAGTGTAATATTCCTCTATGATATATATTTTTTAACTAATATAATTAATTAATAATCTATGAAAAACAATCTCGAAACTTATTTCTAATAGACATGCTATAATTTCCAATAAAATTGTTTCATAGAGTCATGTTTGTTTTTTTAATAGTACAACCATTCAAGATTGTATTTGTTTGGCCTTTGAATTCACCAATCATCTAAATAAATATAATATATGAGGAAAACATTCTATTACAAATGAAATTATTTTAACACCCCGAACCTAGTTAAGAAGAGTTGGTGTATTATTACAAAACATTGGAATGATCAAAAGAGATCATGTCCTAAAAGAATGAGTAGTTTAGTATACATAGAAGTACTAAATACATACATATGTTTTACATTATATTATAAAATGAAAAAAACAGTATTCGGTCTCCTTTGAAAAAACTCATATAACATAAAATATACAGCAAACTAATCATAATATACCTCTTCACATCCTGGGAAAAATAAAACACTACAAATTGGTGATCTCAGATGCTAAGTAAGGATAAAATATAGTGGAAACATTTATAAATAAGCATAAAAATATAAGGAAATGTATAATATTAAATCACAATAATTTTAACATTAGAAATTATCATATTATAGAGAAGATAATAAAATAATTCCATTTTCTTATTCACATGGATATTCTACTAGTTGAATAAACACATGTAAAAAAATAGGTAATTTCACAATGATGGAATGATAAATTATAGACATCGTAACCATATAGTCAATTCCTTATGCCATAACTACAGATAAGATTTATTCATGGCCTTATTCCAATACACTAGTTTGTCCCATGAGATCTACTAATGCATAGAGAAGATATAGCGGGCTCCACCAATCATTTACTATGTCCGAAATATTCCACATATGAAAATGATGAAACATAACATAAATATTTTTATTAAAACAAGCCTAAAAACTGTCAAAACATTAACCATAAACTAAGAATGGTATAAAAATTGCACATCCATAGTCAAACATATCATAACTCATTCAGAAAAATATAGAATATTTTATTATAAAAAAACCCACAATCAAGAAAAATATCTAGTAATGGATGTTATTAATGTTAAAAGTGATGAGTAAAACTATTTGAGATAAATATTACTTTTTCATGAAATCATTTAAAAGTCACACAATATATAATTGAAGAAATTTAAAATATATTTCTGAATCAATGTGTCACATACCACTTTGAAACTTATGAAAAGAATTAACATTTTAAAACACTCATGTTCATATAAATAAATCCTAAAAATATTATAGAAAACATGGAAATTAATGAGAATGATTTAGAAGAATAAATATTTAAACCATTTTATAGTATGTTTTAGTTAAAGAGCACCTTAAATATAACCATTTTGTAAAATATTTTATGAATCATGGACTTGGATAATAAATATGTCATAGTAAAAACATATAAATAAAAAATCTCAGATAATAAGGAGATTGAGGAATTAACCCTTACCTTGTAATTTTCCTTGGTCATGTATATATTATCCTTCTGTATAAAAGTTAAATAATTTTTATTAAATTATACAACAACCAAATACATATATATTATATCATATATGATGTTCTAATATTACTTTGTAAATAATATTTAAGTAGTATCATTGTTTCACGTGTTATCTAATTTTTTCCCATTATAAATTTTGTTATGTAAGTCATGTTTATCATGGATAGGATGTATTTGATTCATATCCTCAATGATATTAAGTTCGTAAAAATTATTTTAAATCATTAAATTTAAATTATTCAGGAATGGTTTAAATGGGAAATTAATTTCATCATGTTCATGAAGACTTTAATCCTGACGTATGCACGAGCAACAATACCATTATATTGATAGTGTAATTATATGTAATTGGGTGGTGTACCATATTAAAAGAATAATTAACATGTTATATTTATATTTTAAATCAATTATACTATTCATTATACCCATCCAAATAATGATTTGTTGAATAACAAACTACACCACAATGTTGAGACGTTTAGTTGTACGTACGCACGTTTAGTGACTTTGTCATTCATAAGATTACTCAAATAGTGAATATCGTTATACCATATATATAATAATATCATAGTATGTAGAAGATACTGGATTTCATATTTTTTATGGAAAAAACAAAGAAAGAGGAAGTGGAAGTTGAAAAAATCATTGGAATAGGGTATTAAATTATTATATCAACATCGGGTGTTTCCTACTGATTTGATCCAAAGGGCACTTTAATATGGATTTATGATACAATAAAGAACGATAATATGATTTGGGGGTAGTTTGTAGTATATATGAGCAGGTTTTGGCCAATCCAAATGGATTTGGAGGTGTGATTTTAATTGAAGGGGAATTACACTTTTATAAGTGAGGTGATGGTCATTTTAGGAAAATATTGAAATATTATATTATTATAAAATTATATTCATATTATAAGGTCTCAAAAAAGATTTATTTAGTGGATAATGTAGATATGGGTGTAAATAATCTCCATGAATTGGGTTTGGAAATGTTTAGTTCACCAAATTAACCATATCATTTTCGTTTTAATTCTTAGTAAAATAGTTCATCTTTTACAATGTCTTCTTGTATTTTTATACTATTTGGTTAATAAACATAATATAAAATTATAAGAGAGCCCCAAATGGATCATTAATAACATAAATATCATTATGTAAGTCCTTTTTCCTAACCTTACATTTTTATGAATATTATATCATTTAATAATATAGTGTTTGTTTTAAAACTCATTTATGTTAATTTTGACATTATTTAGTATTTTATTTTTGTGAAAGCCAACAAAACATTATTACATAAAAAAACAATAAATCAATACTAACTTGTCATGTTAACTTCTAAAATTCGTGGAATTCATATAAAGTATCAATTTAAATTTATATAATTATTTATAATATAAATTACTTTAATTCTTAATTAATAAGGTAATTACTTTATCACCATTATGTCATAAATAAATTTACTTTTTAATGTCTAAAAATTATAAATAAAGTACCATTATTTATTACATATTCTTATCTTTCAAATGAATATTAATATTTTAATTTATCTTATGTATAACCCAATATTAAAAATTTTTCAGTTATGAAAATCAGGATTTAACACTACTAACTCTTCTTAAATAAAATAATATTTAATGTCCAAATATAATCCATGTGGAACAAGTAGGATCATATTTTATTTATAAGGATTATTTTATTCGAAATAAACGTATCCAATAGAATTAGGAAATGTGCTAGGGTAATTATAATATCATTTTTACCTTTAATTACCCTATTTACTTTTAACCGTAATAAATAAAATTCAAAAAATATTATTCACATCAAATATTATTTTAATCCTATTAAACCATAATTTACATACTGATTTCAACCTTGTCTCTCATATTTTTGAAATTAAATTCATAAAAGCGGTAAAATTGTGTGTTAAGAAAATTTGTAAATATGACTAGAAGGTGGGTAAAAGATGTTAAAAAGTTCAACAATATTTTATACATCTAATTGTATTACAAAATAAAACCAATGAATTACATTGAAATATTATAGTTATTATTCATCTATTTTGAATTTAAATAAATTAAAATAAAATTTATAATTATTTAAAAAAAGGCGGTTTTAATAAATAATATTGTGTTTTTCACTATTCATCAAAAATTGAATGTTCTCTAAAAAGCACCAAAACTTCACACAAAGATAATTTTGGTATTCCAAATTCAAAAATGAAGTCTATTTTAAAAAATAAAAAACATATAAGTTTTATTAATTAGTATAAAATTTATTTTCGTTGTCAAAACCAGAAAGTGGGGTTTTAAGAAGTAAAAAAACAAAAAGATTGATATGTGTTGATATCCAATTTAAATTTAAATTTAATATGAATGACCTAAATTATATTAAATGATAAAAATATAATCTTATGTTACTATTAAATCAGTAAAATGTATAATTTAACACTATAAATTTTTTCTATAGGAAAAGTTAATTTTAAATAAACTTTTGTATTTTTCACTATTCAAAAAAATATGAATGTTATCAGAAAAGTGCCAAAAATGTAACGAAACAAAATTTTTATGTCCTGTTTATAAAATGGAATTTTTTTTCATTCAATATATATAAGTGTCAAATATGGAATTTAAAGAATTTTCCTCATTAAAAGGCGGTAAAATTTCATTTTTTTGAAAGACAATTCTTTTATCTGAAAATTTAAATTTGTTACTATATTATGTATATGAATCAAAATCAATGAACGTTCAAATTATATAAGATATATATAAAATTCATAATGTGCTTAATACTATTCATAACCTATTTTTTAATGGATAGTTTGATATGTAGTGATGCGCTGGAACTCGGTGTTGTGTGTAGTGCAAGCTATTTAATTACATTAAAGAGATAATGTACTATGAAATATTGCGGTGTTACATTATCCCATCCTTATTTAAATTGTGTCATTTAAATTTGACATTTTTCATTGAAAATAAATGAATTAAAATAGAAAATATCTTTGGGGGTAAACCACTTCGGAAATTGGGTTCCTAAAATTTAGTCTAATAAGAGGGAAATTGAAATCAAGGGGTCACCATAAAATTAAGGTTTCGAATAGGATTACAAGGGTGGAAATTAAAGAAACCTAATTGGGGGAAATGTATATATTTATAGGGAGATATTGAGGTTATCAATCAGAAAAAATTTAACTATAAATGGATTTTTGAGGGCTTTGAAGCCATAAAAATATCATTAGTTAAACAAAATCTAAGTTATTATGATAATAAATTTTTGGTTCTGAGATTATTTCTATATTTTTTTAAAATTAAATTATTCATATAATAAATATAAAAAAGAATACCTGACATGTAGAGTTCCATCTATTTACTAATTTCTACCGTAAACTAATCTTTTTCTTCAAAATATATTAGAATTCAAAAATATTCTATACAACATAATAAAATAGGGTTTCAAAAAAGAATGAATTTATAATTAATTATTAAAATTATTTAAATGAAACTAAATTATACAAACCAAGGCATCACATAGGCCAGTAGTAGGTGATTCACCCTTATTTCCATTCGGTTGCAGCACATGATCCTCATCCCAGTTGGTGAGGAATCCTTAAGTACATCCACAAGCCCATGTTCAAAACCATGTATAAGACTATTTCTAGGGTACTGTAATAGTACTATAGCAGCACTGTCCACTGTTTGGGTACTGTAGAAGAACTATACACAATGCGGGTACAGTTGAAGGCACTGTAGCAGTTACTGTTGGGTAATGTACTAGTTGTAACTATTAACCTTGGGAAACTAGTTTGAGAATGGAGTCCTTAAGAATTTAGGGCCACCCAGGCCTTCAGGTATGTAGAGATTTTGGGACACGTTTAAGGCCTCTGTGCCACCTCATGGCCTTTGGGCCTCATGAAGTTTTCCCAGACACACCACAAAAATGGAGCAGCCCTAGAAGAGGATTCAGAGTAGGTGACATCACCAGAATAGAGCCAAATGGATTTTTCATAATAAGAGGGTATGACTATGCTATTGGGACCAACCTGTTCTTGCACGGGAAGCCTAGCTAGACATCCATGCGAATGCAGAGAGTTCCTATCACGATATATATGCTAGGGAGGGGTAGTTCTTTGTAGATAGTCTTGTTGAATTTTCTAAGACCATTGGGTCATGTAATCTACAAAGCCTACGGGTCATGTAATATCTAATCCTACGAGCCTTGTAAGGGTTCCCCATCATCCCTTGAAAGGGAGGTTATCAAAAATCAATACTTATGAAGGCCTTTGGGCTATCTAGGCAAGCCCTTCGGTTGTAGTTTCAAGTCCCGCGGCCTTTCCGGATGAAATGGGTTGTCACCCGACCTTCGGGTTTTCGTTTTTCTAAAAAATCCAAAAGTAATCTTATGAAATGTTTTAACCTTAATACATATTCTCCAATGTACAACTTAATCCATTCCAATCATTAGACTTATCCAAAATACTGGTGTCCAAACTTATAGTTGATAAATTTAAAAGGAATGTCAAGTTAATATAATGAAGATCTATTTTTTAAACATAATTACAACTGAGTACCTTCATCATGTATTCTATTAAACATGGTAAACCCACGAATTACCATAAAACCATATTGATTACATTAATGATACCCTATTTATTACAGAATACTAGATATATTCTGTATATCCAATGATTTTGAATACTCCAACAATGATAGTATAAATCAACCATTAATTAGTTCCACGGTAGTTATGAATATCCTATATAATTTTTCAAAATAATCCATCTCTTATTACAAAATAAGTCCCTCAGTACTAGGACCATATTAATGTTTATATTTCCTTTAACCATTTATTTTTCCAAAAAGATTATCTTTTTGTAGAGTTAATTTTTGTATTACTATATAATCATTAATCCTCAATCAAATATTACTGAAGTATAATCCTTATTTGTATCCATATTTTATATAACTGTTACATCGTTGATACAACACTCAAATGACATAATTCATTAACAAAAATATAATAACGCAAATTATTCCTCTTTATCATTGTAGTATCATAACATGATTATTATCCCATAGCATCATTTGTGGTATACTCTGATGATTTTTACATTCATCTGTGTAGTGTCCCAACACCTTGTAGATGAATAATTATACATATGAAACATTTTTCTTAACCTTTAAATCACATAATTAGTGTCCTCTTTATCCACAATTATAACAAACTCTCATTCTATTCATGGATTTACCAAGGTTTCTCTTTCCACATTTATCTCATATTGGAAAATCCTTCATTCCCTTCTTCCTTTTATCCATAATTCTTTCTAACATAATTTTCTTCGCTGGCTTCCCTTAAATGCCATATGAATTCTGGAATTCATTACTTATCTTATTAACAAATGGAATTATTTCTTCATATGATGATAATATGTTATAGACTATTTCCCTTCTAAATTTTGGCCTAAGACCCTGGATGATATGATCCTTCTTACTCTTTAGATCATGCGTATTACCGGAGTTCACATTCCTTCTATTGGGTACCAGTTCTAAATAATGGAATACACTAGGTTAGTTCATGAATCAGAATGCATTATTCCAAACTAGTAAAATAGCTCACTTAAATTGAATAGTTTAGGAATATAATCTAAAATAATAAAAATGTTTTCATTGAGGATGTATTTACTCATTAATCCTTCATAATGGATAGTAAAGAAAGTGTGAATTTTACTAAGAATATCCCCTAAGATTGTTATAAAGAAGAGTGCATCAAGGCCCATTGTCGTGTACCAGGATACCCAGGGTCAAGCCTAAAACTCCTTGTCTGAGTTTTCACTCGTAGGTACATCTGTCCCCAGACAACCTCTACCTGCTCATATCCAGAAAAGGATGTATTGCTCAGAAACTCACAAAATCTATAAATTACCAAAAATCTAGTAAGTTCATCTATACCAATCCTTAATGTATATATTATTTTACGTTATATAATCTGAGTTTATATAAATGTAGTTTCCATGATTTGTACTAAACTTTATCTGATAACAACTGTATTTCCCCGACACTAGTTACACAGAGTCGGTTTATTATTACAAAAAATTGGCATGATGAAAAGATATAAATTCCTAAAATACCAATCATTTTAGTAGCCTTTGAAGTAAAAGATACATACATTTGTATTACATTACATTATGAAATGAAAAAAACATTTTTTCATGATTTAAAACACTCATATCCCATAGCTTATCCATGCAGGTCAATCATAATATACCGCTTCACATCCTAATAAAAAATATAACATAAGAAAGTGGTGAGCTCAGATTCTCATTAAGGATAACAATATAGCGGAAAAATTTATAAATAAGAATAAAAAATTAATTAAATGTATAAGACAAAAATACAAACCATTTAAAATTTATATTTAGTATAATATGGAAAAGATAAATCAAATAATTCCATCTGAATATTCACATGGATGTTATAATAGTCCAATATTAAAATGAAATATCAATATTTAATTTCATTATGATGAAATACATAACTCTGGATATCATAACCACATATTAAAGTCATCATGCCAAGACTACAAGTGAGATTTTTCCAGGGCCTTTTTCTAATATACTAGTTTGTCTCTTTAGACCAACTGATGCATCGAGGAGCTATGGCGTGCTCCACCCATCACATACTAAGTCAAAATCATTCCTCTTTTAAAAATAATTATACATAGAATAAACATTTCTATTAATACTAGTATATGAAATATTTATGTTGTAATCATAAACCATGAACGATATAAAAATATCACATCCATAGTCAAACATATCATAACTCAAAAAATACAATATTAAATATTGTATGATAAAAAAATTATACTCATTCAAGAATAATATTTAGTAAAGGATGTTGAAATAGTTTAAAGTGATTAGTAAAAAATTAGAGAGAATTATAACTTTTTCATGAATTCCATTAAAAGTCACACAATTTATAAATGAAGACATTTAAAAGATATTTTTGAATCAAATTTTCCCATACAACTTTGATACTTTTGAGTGGAATTTACATTTTAAAACATTCATGTCCATATAAATAAATCATTAAAACCTTTTCAAAAACAGGGACATTAATGAGAATGATTTAGAATAAGAAATATTTAATCCATTTAAAATGATATTTTAGTTAAAGTGTCCCTTGAAAATAATAATTTTGGTAACACTTTTAGGAAATATGGAAATGGATAATAAATGTGTCCCAGTAAAAACATACATATAAATAATCATGGATAATAATTAGACTGAGGAATTAACCATTACATTCTACTTTTCCTTGGTTGAGTGAATTCTAAACTCATATGTAATAGTTATATCATTATTATTAAATTATTCAACAACCAAATACATAAATATGATATCATATATGATCTTCTAATATATTCTTGGTAAAAAATATTTTATTAGTATCATTTTTTCGGGTGTTATCTAATTCATTTTCCTTTATATGTTTTGTTACATAAGTCATTTTTATACTGGATTAGATGTATTTAATTAATATCAAATATGATATTATCTTTTAAAAAATTATTTTTAATCATTAAATGAAAATTATTTTCTAATGCTTACAATGGGGAATGAATATCATCGCGTTTGTAGAGATGGTAATCCGTATGTACGGACGAGTGAAATTTTGATTTTATTGCTGGCGAAAAAATATGTAATTGGATGGTATATCATATATAAATAATCATTAACATGTTATAATTATTATTTACATAAATTATACTCATTATCATACCCATAAAAATAATGAAGTGTTGAATAACAAACTACACCATGATGTGAAGACGATAAGCCGTACATACACACATATAGTGACACTGTCAATCATTGGATAGATTGAATAATAAATATGGTATTGACATATATATTGTAACATCATAGAATGTAGAAGGTACGAGGGTTGTTATTTATGAATGGAAACAACAAAGTAGGAGGATGTGGAAGAAGAAAATATATTTTTGAATAATGTGATGAAATTATTATCTCATCTTCGGGTTCTTCCATTTGATTTGATCAAAAGGGCTCCTTGTGTTCACTTTAATATAATCATAAGGCCTCTAGGATTAATTGAGGGTAGTTGAGACGATATTTGAGAAGGTTTTGGCCTATCCAAATGGATTTTGAGGTTTCATTTTGGATGATGGTGAAGTACCCTTTTATAAGGGAGTTGTGGGTCACGTTAGGAGAAGCATGAAAAATTATTTAATTATAAATTAATATCACATTTATAATGGCTCCAAATGGATTTATTTTGAGGCTAAGAAAAACATGGGTCGAAATACTATTAAAAATTGGTATGAAACAAGTTTTGGTCACCATACTAAACTTATCATTTAGATTTAATTATTAGTAAAATAGTTTCACTATTACAATGTCTTCTTGTATTTTTATATTACATGGTTAATAAACATACAATAAAATACCAATATAATCCCAATTGGATAATTAATGACATATATATCATTATTTAAGTGATTTTTTCAAACCATAGATTTTTAGAAAAATTATATCATTTAATAATGAGGAATTTTATTTATAAACACATTTATGTCTATTTTTACACTATTTAGTATTTGGTTCTTTTGAAAGTCAAAAAAATTGGATTAATTCAAAAAAAATATTAAATCAAAAAAAATGCGTCATATTAAACTATAAAATTCGTTGAATTTATCAAAATTCTCCATTTTCATTTATTTTAATATTTATAATATGAATTATTTTAATCATTCATTAATAAGATAATTATTGCATCATCATTCTGTAAAAAATAAATTTATTTATATAATGTCTAAAAATTATAAATAAAATACTATTATGTCGAAAATCATTTTATCATTCTAATGAATATTTATAATTGAGTTTATCTTATGTATAACCCTATATTAAAAAATATTTAGTTATGATAATTTGAATTTTAAACATCTAACACCTCTTCAAATAAAACAATAATAAATGACCTAATAAAATTCATGTTGATCAAATAAGATCATATTTTATTTGTAAGGTTTATTTTGGTGTAATTAAACTTATCCAATATAATTAGTAAATGTTTTAGGGTAATTATAATATTATATTTACCATTCATTACCCACTTTACTTTTAATCGTGGTAAATAAAATTTGAAAATACTAATCACCAAAAATAATTTTTATCTGATTGCACAAAATTTTTATTTCTTTGGTCAACCATGTCTCTCAGATTTGTTATATTCAATTCATAGAAGCGGTAAATTTCTGTTTTATGTAAATTTTAAAATGTTCCTAGATGGTGGGTAAAAGAAGTTAAAAATTTAAAAAAATTATATATATATTTTTATTATAAAATGACTCCAATGAATTAAATTGAACTAATATAGGTATTAAGAGTCCTTTTTTACATAAAATAAATTTATATAAAATAAAATATTATTTAAAAAGAGTCATTTTTAAATAATAATTTAGTGTTTTTCAATATTAATCAAAAATTAAAAATCATTAGAAAAATAACTAAAATTCACCCAAAGAAAATTTTGTTATTCCAAATTCAAAAATTATATCTATTTTAGCAAACTCAAACCATAATATTTGAAGTAATAAATCTAAAATTTATTCCCATTGTCAAAACTAGAAAGCGAGTTTTTGAGAAGTCAAAATAATCAAAAGATTGATATGTTTTTATGTCCATTTTAAATATTAATTTAATTTAAATGACCTAAATTATATTAAATGATAAAAATATAATCTAATGTTACTTTAAACCCAATAAAATTTATAATTTATCACTATATATATTTTCTATATATAATGTTGTTTTTAATTAAAATTTATTATTTTTCATTATTCCTTAAAATATGAAAGTTACCCGGAAATTTCCAAAAGTTTATACAAGCTAAATTTTTTATGCCTAGTTCCTAAATATTACTTTTATTTTGTCAAATTGAATATTCAAAAGTTTCAAATATTGTATTTAAAACTGGTTAAACATTAAAAGGCACTAAAATTGAAATTTTTGAAAGATATTTCATTTATCTGAAAAATTGAATTTTCATGTATATTACATCTAAGAAATAAAATGAATGTTAAAATTATATAGGATATATATATTATTCAAAATTTGGTTATTAAAATTCATAAACGCTTTTCAAATTTCGAGTTTGATATTCTGTGATGGGTTTGAACTTGGTGTTGCATATAGCGCAAGCTATTCAATTACTTTATAGAGATAACATACAATGAAATCCTATGGAGTTACATTCTCCCCAGCATCAATAAATTGTTTCCTCATAATTTGACATTTAATTTCGAAAATAAATTTTTGAAATTTGAAATTACATTTGGATATAAATCCTATCTTAAATAGGTTTTCAAAAATTTAGTCTTAATAAGAGGGAATGTGAAATAAATAGGTCGCCATAAAATGAGGGTTTTGAATAGGAGAACATTGTTCGAAATTTGAGACATAATATTGGAGGGGAAATGTAAATATCTATAAGGAGGGATTGAGATCATCAATCAAAATCAAGTGAATAATAAATGAAAAATTGAGTGCATTAATTCTATAAATATATCATCGGTTTAACAAAACCTATGATATTAGGATAACAAATATTTGGTTTTGAGATCATTTACCTCACATTTAAGAATTACCTTCTTCATAGAACAAGTAAAAAAATAATACCTAACATGTAAGGTTCCATCCATTAACTAATTTCTACCACAAACTCATCTTTCTATCCAAAAGATAATATAATTCTAAAATATTCTATTAAACCTAATCATATTGGGATTAAAAAATGAATGAATTTATAATTCATCATTCATAAAATTTAAAAAACTATATTATAAAAACAAATACATAACATACACTGGTTGTAGGTGTTGCAGCCCTACCTCCCATCAGTTGCAATTTTAAGTCTCGCTGCCTTTATGGACGCATCCGGATGTCACCCGAACTTGGGGTTTTTCTTTTTATAAAAAATTCAAAAATAATCTTAAGAAATATTTTAACCATAAACCATATAATCCAATGTCCATAATAATCCAATATATACTTTATACTTATCCAAAATACTTTTTTCCAAACTCATTGTCCAATAATTTTTATGGTAGGTCACAATAACATAATGACGATATATTTTTCCACATAATTACATGTGAGTACCTTAATAATGTATTCTCTTAAAACATGGTAACAACCTGAATTACAATAAAACCATATTTATTAAATTCATTCTCCCTTATTTCATATATAATAAGAGATATAATCCTTATATCCACAAAATTTGAATACTCCAACAATTATAGAATAAACCAAACATTAATAAGTTCCATGGTAGTCAAGAATATTCAATAAAATTTATCCAAATCAACCATCTCTTCTTCCAGAATCACTACCTCAGCCTCAAAACAATATTTATATTTATCTTTCCTTCAACCATTTACTTTTACAAATAGATCAACTTTCTGTTGTGTCACTTTTTTTCCATATAAACTCAAATCCTCAGTCAAATAGTACTTAAGTACAATCCTTATTTATTTCCATATTTAATATAACCATTACAATGATTATACAACACACAATTGTAATAATTCATTATTAAAAACTATAAGAACACTAAATATTTCTATTCATATTTGGTATTATCAAAACATGATTGTTATCAAATAACATCATTTGTGGTATAATCTGATTATTTCGCCATTGAATTGTGTAGTGTCCCAACTTCCTACAGATGAAGCATTATACATTTGACACCTTTTTCATTCCCTTTGAATCACGTAATTGGTGTCCTTTTTCTCCACACATATAAAAAACACAAATTCAATTGAAAAATTTACCAAGGTGACTATTCGAACTATTATCACATATGGGAAAAATCCTTCCTTCCTTTCTTCCATTTTTCCATCTTTCTCTATACCATCTTATTCTTCTATCACTTCCCTTAAAATCCATAGCACTCAGTGAATTCTTTACATATCTTACTAACCCGTTATACTATTTTTTTCATTTGATGATAATATGTTATAGACAATTTTCCGTCTATGTTTTGGCTTAAACCATAAAAGATAAGATCCTTATTACTCTTTAGATCAAGCGTATTTTTGGATTTCTCATTCATTCTACTTGGAACAATTTCTAAAAAATGGTATACCCTAGGTTAGTTTATTAACATCAATGCATAATTCAAAATAACTAAAATATCTAACATAATTAGAAAATTTTAGGCATATAATTCGTAATCATAAAAATGATTTCATTAATATTGTATTTTCTAATAAATCCTTCATAATGGATAGTAAATAAAATTTGAATTATCCCAAGCTTATCCCCCAGAAGTTTCATAACTGAGAGTGTTGTATGGCCTGTTGTTGTGTACCGAGACTCCCCGGGTCGAACCTGAAACTCCTTGCTGGAGTTTTCACTCCAAGTTACATATGTTCCTGAGCCGCCTCTAATGGGAGTTTTTCTAAATCTTGTATATATAGTTTGTACTAAACTTCCTTTGATACCAACTGTAACACCCTGACCATAGTTACCTAGAGTCTGTGCATTATTACATAACATTGTACGGATGACAAGATATCATGTACTAAAAGACTGAATAGTTTAGTATCCATATATGTAATAGATACAAAAATATGTTTTACATTATATAATGAAATGAAAAAAACAACATTGTGTCTCCTTTGAACACACATATATCCTATAGCCTATCCCTACAGGCCAGTCCTAATATACCACTTCACTTCATGGGAAAAATAAAACATAAGAAAGGGATGAGCTCAGATTATAATCAATGATAACAATATAGCAGAAAAATTTATAAATAATCATAAACATTGAATGCAATGTATTAGTAAAAAACACATAGATTTTATAATTAATCTTCAGAATAATATGGAAAAGATAAATCAAATAATTCCTTTTTCTTATTCAGATGGATATTCTACTAGTAGAATAATCACATCTAATAACAATATGTAATTTATTAATGATGTAATTCATAATTCTAGATATAATAACCACATTTTCAAGGCCTCCTTCCAAGACTACTAAAAAGATTATTTCAAGGCATCGTTCAAAAAAACTAGTTTGTCTCATGAGACCTACCGATGCATCGAAGAGCTATAGCTGGCACCAACCATTACTTACTAAGTCTAATGAATTATTCAAATGGAAATGTTAAACATAACATAAACATTCATATTAAAACTGTTTTATGAATTGTCAATATTTTTAACCATAAATATTGAATGTTTTAAATATATAACATTCATAGTCAAACATATCTTGACTCAATCAATACATTATAGAATATTATATTAAAAATAATCAACCTCGATCAAGAGTAATATTCAGTAATGAATGTTCACATAGTTGAAATCATCTGTAAATGTTTTTGAGAGAAATATCCCCTTTTCATGAAATCATTTAAAATTCACAAAATTTATAATTAAAGACATTGAAAAGTTATTTTTGAATCAATGTGTCCCATACCACATTGAATCATTTGAAAATAATTAACATTTAAAAACATTCATGTCCATATAAATAAATATTTAATATAATTTCAAAAAGATGGACATTAATGAGAATGGATTGGAAGGATAAATATTTAAACCTTTTAAAATGATGTTTTAGGTAATGTATCACTTAAAATAATCATTTTGAAAACTCTTTTACGAAACAATGATAGGGATAATAAATATTTCCAAGTAAAAACTTACATATAAACAATCTCAGGTAATAATGAGTTTGAAGAATTAACCCTTACCTTGAATATTTCCTTGGTTAGAGTAATGTTAACCTCATGTATAAGAGTTAAATCATTGTTATTAAATTATAAATGAACCAAATACAGAAATATGATATCATATAGGATCATCTATTATTGCTTTGTAAATAATATTTTAGTAGTATCATTGTTTCAGGTGCTATATTTTTCATTTCCATTTATATGTTATGTTATGTAAGTCATGTTTGATATGGATAGTATGTATTTGATTCATATCATGAATGATATTATCTTCTTAAAACTTATTTTTAATCATAAAATTAAAATTATTCATGAATGGTTATAATGGGGAATGAATCTCATCGCGTTCATGTAGACAGTAATCTGAATGTGCTTACTAGTGACAATATCATTCTATTGATGGTGAAATAATATGTAATTGGATGGTATATCATATATAAATAATAATTACAATGTTATATTTTTTATTTACATCAATTATACTAATTATTATACTCATCCAAATAATGATGTGTTTAATAAAAAACTACACCACGACGCGAAGACAGGAAGTTATACGTACACACATATGATGACTTCGTTATTTATAGGATAGATAGAATAATGAATATGGTTATACCATATATATAATAACATAAATGTGTGTATAAGGTAATGTATTTATTGTTTTTGTAGGGAAACAACAATGAAAGAGGAATTTAAAGAATAAAAGAACTTTGGAAGAGGTGATGAAATTATTATGTCTTTTTCGGGTGCTACATTTTGATTTGATCAAATTGGCACCGTAGGTTGGATTTATTATAAACGTAAGTCCTCTCGGATTAATTGAAGGTATTCAAGAGGATATTTGAGTAGGGTTTAGCCGATCGAAATGGATTTTGAGGTTTGATTTTGAGAGAAGTGGAATTACCCTTTTATAGGAGAGTTGAGGGTCACTTTAAAAAAGAATGAAATATTATTTTCTTGTAAATTCATATTTGGTTTATAATGTCTCTAAATGGATTTATGTAGAGGATAGGGTGAATATGGGTTGAATAACTATATATAAATATGTTTTAGACTAGATTAAGTCACCATATTAAACATATCTTTTAGATTTAATTCATTGTTAAATAGTTTCACTTTTACAATGACTTCATGTATTTTTATATTAAATAGTTAATAAACATACTATTAAATAACAATAGAAACAAAATTAGTTCATTAATGACATAGATATCAATATTTGAGTCATTTGGAAAACCCTTAGTTTTTTTTTGAATATTATATCATTTAATAATATAGTATTGAATTTAAAAACTTGTTTTTGTGAATTTTAAAACTATTTAGTATTTGGTTTCTTTCAAAGTCAAAAAAATTTGATTACTACATAACAAATACATTAAATTAATACAAACATGTCATAGTAACCTATATATTTAGTGTAATTCATCAATAGTCTCAATTATTCATTTATTTTAATATTTATAATATCACTTTTTTTAATCATTCATTAATAAATTAATTATTTCATCATCATTGTGTCATAAATAAATCTAAAGGCATAATTTCTAAAAATTATAAAAAAAATACCATTATGTGGGAAATATTTTTATCATTCTAATTAATATTTATAGTCTAATTTATCTTATGTATAACCATATATTAAAAAAAATTAGTTATTAAAGTTTGAATTTATCACTTCTAACTCTTCGTTAAATAAAATATTAATAAATATCCTAATCTAATCCATGTAGATAAAAGAGGATCATAATATATATATATATATGGTTTATTTTGTTCAGAATAAACTTCTCCAATAGAAATAGAAATGTTTTAGTCTAATTAAAATATATTTTCAACTTTAATTACCGAATTTACTTTTGACCATGGTAAATAAAATAAATAAGTTACTATTCACAAAAACTTATTTCCATACTATTGAACCACATTTTAATTACTCATGTCAACCGTGTCTCTCAGATTTTTGAAATTCAATTCACAAAAGTGGTAAAATTAAGTTTTGTGCAAATATTGAAATTTTCCTAGAAGTTTGTTAAAAGAGGATAAAATTTTCAATAAAATTTTCTAATAAATTTTTATTATAAAATCACCCTAATGAATTAAAATCAACTAATATAGATATTATAAAAATATTTTGACATAAAATGAAGTTAAATAAAAAATTAATTTTTTAAATTAAAATTTGGGTTTAAACAATAATGGAAAGTTTTCACTATTTATCAAAAATTGAATGTTTATAGAAGAATTTAGAAAATTTCACCCAATCCAATTTTTAACAATTAATATTAAAAAATGATGTCTATTTTACCAAATTAATACCATATAAGTTGTATTAATTAATCTAAAATTAATTCTCCTTATTAAAATCAGAAAGATGGTTTTTGAGAAGAAAAAACAATCAAATAATTTATATGTGTTTATGTTCAATTAAAATGTAAAATTTATTCCAATGAACAAAACTATATTAAATGATACAAGTATAATATAATGATACATTAAAACCACTCAAATGTATAATTTAACTTCATAAATTATTTTGATTAAAAAATTTGTTTTTTATTAAAATTTTTGTATTTACACTATTCAAGAAAATATAAAAGTTACCAGAGAAGTACCAAAAATTTAACCAAATTAATTATTTAGTTCCCATTTTTAAAGAATAATTTTATTTTGTCAAATTAAATATATAAAAGTGGAAAATATTTGATTTAAAAAGTGTTCTTTATTAAATGGCGGTAAAAATGCTTTTTTTGAAAGACACATCTTTTATCTAAAAAATTGAATTTTCATGTATATTACATCTAAGAAACAAAAAATATGAATGTTAATATTTTTTAGGATATATATAATATTCCAAATGTGGTTAATACTATTCATAACCTCTTTTTAAGTGGGACATTTGATAGGTCATGATGTGATTGAACTCTTCTTTGTGTGTAGTGCAATCAATTAAATTACATTAAAGAGATAATTTTCTATGAAATCCGGGGGTGTTACATTTTCCGCTCCTTCAATAAATTTTTTCCTCACAATTTGAAATTGTTTTTCGAAAATAAAATGTTGAAAATAGAAAATACCATTGGGGATAACCCACATCAAAAATAGGGTTACTAGAATTTAGTCATAATAAGTGGGAAACAGAAATTAAAAAGTTACCAATAAAATATGGGTTTTTAATTAGAGAACATTGGTAGAAATTATCGTCACATAGTTGGAGGAATAACTTAATTATTTATATGGAGTGATTGAAGTCATCAATCATAAACAAGTGAATAATAAATTGAACATTGTTGGATTTAATGACATAACAATAACACTGGTTTAACAAAAGATATGTTATTAGGATAACAAATTTTGGGTTTTTAAATAATTTCCCTAATGTTTAAGAATTAATTTCTTCGTAGAATAAGTAAAAAATGAATAAATGACATGTAGAGTTTTATCTATTAACTAATTTTTACCACTGAATCTTCTTTCTCTCAAAAGATAACAGAATTAAAAAATATTCTATAAAACCTAATTGTATAGGTTTTTAGAAAAGAATAAATTTATTATTAATAATTCATACAATTTAAAAAACTATATTATACATACAAAGGCATCACATAGGCTAGTAGTTTGTAATGCACCATTGTCACCCTTTATTTGCAGTTTCTAGTCTCACGGGCTATCCAAAAGTGACATGTTTTCGCCCATTCTTCGAGTTTTACTTTTTTTTTTAAAATCCAAAAATAATCTTAAAAAAAAATTTCACATTAAAACATAGAATCCAATGTCTAAATGAATCTATTCTAATTATTAGTCTTATCCAATATACTTTTTTACAAACTCATAGACCAAAAATTTATATGGAAGGTCAATGTAACATAATATAGATCTCTATTTTCTACTTAATTACATGTCAGTACATTCATAATTTATTCTCTTAAAACATGGTAACACCCAGTATTACCATAAAACATTATTTATTACATCAATACTCTCTTATTGCTGATATAATAGTAGATATATTCCTTATATCCAAAAATTAATAATACTCCTATAATGAAAGAATAAAACAACCATTAATCAGTTCCACATTAGTCATGGATATCCTATATAAATTATCCAAATGTACCATCTCATTTTCCAAAATCACTATCTCAGTATCAGGACCATATTTATGTTTAAATTCCCTTCAACCACTTATTTTTCCAAAATGTTTAACTTGTTGTTGAGTCACTTTTTTAGTACCATAAAATCTCATATCCTCAATCAAATAGTACTACTGTATAATCCTTATTTATTTCTATAATTTATATAACCATTACATTGTTGATACAACACTCAAATGAAATAATTCATTAATTAAAATGTAAGAACACTAATTATTCCTCTTCGTCTTCGATAGTATCAGAACATGATTATTATCCAATAGCATCATTTTTGGTTTAATATGATGATTTTGACATTGATTCATGTAGTGTCCCAAGTCCTTGAAGATTAAGCTTTATACATTTAAATCCTTTTTATTACCCTTGAAATCATATAATGGGTGTCATTTTACTCCGTACATATAATATACTTCTATTCCCTTCAATAACTTATCAATTTTATTCTTTCCACAGTTATCACATATGGAAAAATCCTTCTTTGCGTCCTTCCCATTATCAATATTTCTATCTACCATTATTTTCTTCTCTGTCATCACATCAAATCCATTGGACTCAGTGTATTCATTAATTATCATATTAACACATGATACTATTTCTTCATTTGATGATAATACATTATAGATTATTTCCCTTCTAAATGTTGGATTATGAATATAAAATATACAATCCTTCTTATCCATTGGATCATGTGTGTATTTTGAGTTCTCATTCCTTCTATTGGGAACCATTTCAAATCTGTGGAATTCACTATATTTGTTCATGAATCACAATGCTTATTCCAAACATATAAAATAGCTAACAAAAATTGAACAGTTTAAGCATATAATCCATAATCAAAAAAATGTTTTCTTTGAAGAATTATTTACTCATAAATCCATCATAATGGCTAGTAAATAAAATGTAAATTATCTTAATCATATCCCCTGGAAGCAACATAACCAAGAGATCAGAAAGAGTGGTTGTCATGTACTATGATACCCTTGGTCAAGCCTAAAACTCCTATGAATTTTCACTCATTGATATTGTTATCCCCAAGCCGCCTCTACCTTCTCTTATCCATACATGGATGTATTTCTCATAAAACTCACAAAATCTATGCATTACCAAAATTCTAGAATGTTATTCTATACTAATAATCAACCTCTATCTTAGGGTAATGTTCTCTAATTATTGTTTTTTGAAATCTAGTTTCAATTGTTTGTACTAGACTTCCTCGGATACAAACTGTCACGACCCGCCTTCACCAAAAGGAGGGAAGGGTCAGCAGGTTGCCAGGCCCTTCCTTCTTCGAGTTGAAGGAGAGATAATGACCCCCGAAACCCGCCTTCAATAGGTCCCGGAGTGGCGACTAGCACCAAGGGTATAGGAAGTTCTCACAAATGGAAGGCATTACCCTTTTTATTTTATAGGATCGAAAGATAAGGAGGAGAAAACCCCAACAACACCAAGATAGAAAGAAAAGTAAAGCCAAAAGTAAACCATTCCCACATGTATGTTTAAACAGTTTACAACAAAGTACAAGTACAAAAGAAAAAGAAGCTCTCAAGTACAATACCAAAAGAAAACAAAGGTACGACAACAGCGACAACTCCAACTGTCCGACTAATAGGGTCCCGCGCAGCCCTGGTAGTCCTCCTGGAAACCTGAAAGTAAACGTAGGGTGAGCATACAAGTACACTCAGTAGGGAAAACCAAGACTCTCGTGCACAAGTGGGGGAACGTACTAAAGTCCCGTGAGAAAGAGTAAACCAAACACCTAACAAGGCAACTATCCATCCCAAGCCTCACCAAGGTTCGCTCCCCAAATAACGCAAGTCAAGTAATATATATATAAGAGCACATCGATGTTTGGGTACCCCGCGCCACTTTCCCACTGGTTATTGAGACATCCTACGCATCAGACCAATCCCGCCATTCTCACCGCAGTCCCACTGCCACACCCGCCCGCACACACCTGGGCCACAACCACACGCAGTCCCACTGCCAAATCCCGCCCGCACACACCTGGGCCACAACCACACGCAGTCCCACTGCCAAATCCCGCCCGCACACACCTGGGCCTCAACTGTCACAAGTAACCATGCCTGCAAACACCTAGGCCAGAACAACCACCGCTACGCCCGAAGACACCTGGGCTAAAGAATCCACTACCACGCCCGAAAAACACCTGGGCCTCATCCCGAAGACACTTGGGAAACCACCTGCCGCACACACCTGGACAACCACCACAACACCCTGCCCGATGGTTCTTGGGCTAATAATGGACTTCAGGCCATCACAGCCTGCCCGAAGGTACTTGGGCTATCCGGGAAAGGGAGCAGAAAAGGAGCTAATAACCAGCCACTAAGTATAGTGTTGGGAAAAACACCCTTCCCCCATAAATGGGGGTGTTCGGCACTAAGTGCTCAACTTGGGTGGGGCGCGAATAAGAAACACAAAGCTACAAGTATAGATATAGGTAACAAACACTCGCCCAAAACTTAGGTTTTCCTAGCCAACCTACAGAACACAATACCACAACGCCCGAGTCACAATTCACGACCCTTGCCCACAAAACCATTTGTCCCATTCTTGTTTCACGTTCAGTCAAATGTTCAATTAATTTTAAGCACTACTGGGCAACTACCATAAGCATAACCAAGGAAAACGTCAAGCATAGATCAACCAAAACACTCACACCCGGTTCTGCCAACAGAGGATCTCTCCCCAGTTTGTGATAAAAACCCACAACCACTGAAACCATGCCAACAGGAGATCCCATCCCCCAAATTCACACAGCCACCGAGAGTATAAAAAGAACGGGGGATCCCATCCCCTCCCACATTTCCAGCAAACGGCCCGAAGGGAAAACAACCAACAACCACTACCAACACGAGTCAGGGATTTTCAGATTTAAACGACTTAACACACTCCATGATTTCAAAATTCCATGTGTTCTATCCGTTAGTTATCACAAAAGGGTTGATTCTGGTGCTTTCAATTATTCAGCCGGGTATACGTGATTAACCAATTTCACAGCAGGAGTTCACAATTTCAGCAACCCATTTAAAACATCACGAGGGGATTCAAGTGCACACACACGACCACCAACGGCCTCAATTTTCAGAAAACATAGACCAGTACAACAAAAGGGATGATCACAAGATAAAGCATAAACAACGATCACAACCCCTTCCCCTTCTTTCTTTAGAACTTCGTTTAGTATCTCAATTAGGGTTTGGTTCAACCAATTTCATAGGAACAAAAGTAACGCCCACCCCGCATGATACACAAAAGTGAGAGATGAGAGAAATTCCCTACTTGTTGATGGATGATCGACGTTTAGACCGGGGGAGCGGAACTTTACGGATAACGACGCGGCGGTCCCGATGCACCAGAAGAGTCACGATCGAAGAAGGGGGAAAACCACGGCCTAACCCTTAATTATAAGGGCTGGGGACGGTTGAGATGAAAACACAAAACTACGGAAGACGAGGGAGTCGTGGGTTGACCACGTGGCTTGACTCATCATTAATGGCGCTGGGTGGTTTTAACTGACCCATGAATTAATGAAGCATTTAATTAAGACCTTTGCGCGCGTTTCGGATTTCCAAGATATTTTTAGCAAGGAAGAATAGGGTTTAAAACCCTATTTGCGAAAAAGGAACATTACTGGAACAACTTGGCAGGGCCGGTCTCACCGGTCGGTGTCACCGATCGGTGTCACCGATCGGTCTCACCGATCGGTCTCACCGATCGGTCTCACCGATCGGTTTCACCGATCGGTCTCACCGATCGGTCTCACCGATCGGTCTCACCGATCGGTCTCACCGGTCGGTCTCGCCGATCGGTCTCACCGGTCGGTCTCACCGATCGGTCTCACCGCTCGGTGTCACCGATCGGTCTCACCGATCGGTCTCCCCGGTCGGTCTCACCGATCGGTGTCACCGATCGGTCTCACCGATCGGTCTCGCCGATCGGTCTCACCGGTCGGTCTCACCGATCGGTCTCACCGGTCGGTCTCACCGATCGGTCTCACCGGTCGGTCTCACCGATCGGTCTCACCGGTCGGTCTCACCGATCGGTCTCACCGCTCGGTCTCACCGATCGGTCTCACCGATCGGTACCCCGCAAGGAAACCGGATTTTTGGCAAAGGAAGGGACCAAGGGGGGTCTGGGTCTTCACATCAGATACCTCTTAAACGATTCTCGTCCTCGAGAATCAAAACAAACTAGGAGGAAAGAGAGGATCCGAACAACCATCTTCGAAGATACCTCTTAGGAGTGGACCCCCGCTAATTGGAAATACTCCCTGTCAAGAACCAAGCATCACACCACGCCAAACCGCCCGGTAATGTGGGTTTGGGGAGTTCCCCTCCCCCATGTCAAGATATTATCCGCTTTGGGCGGCACTGACTCGCCCGCACGGGTTTAATCGCATCCACCTTAATGCGTCCTGATTAGGGGTCGGGTTTCCCCTTCCCTTCAACCGGGGCTTCCCACACAAAACAGAGGGAAGGAACCTAGCACATTTCATAGCCAAAAAGGTCAAACGTTCTGTCACAACAGGCACCAAGGGTTCAAAACTCAGAACAACTCGGGGTATTGGGCACGCATCTGTGCTTCCCTCTCCCACGTACTCTCTTCGAGGCCGCCATGTCTCCACAACACACGAACCAGGCCGACGGTTCGTCCACGGAGCACTTTCTCCTTGCGATCCTCGATTCTGACTGGCCGTTCCTCGAAGGTCGCGTCTCCTCCCACGTCTAGCTCTCCCCAGTTGATGACATGAGAGTCATCATGTAAGTACTGACGAAGCTGGGAGACATGGAAGACGTCATGGACCCTCTCCAACTGAGGTGGTAGGGCCAGCTGATATGCCACCTCGCCAACTCGCCTCAGCATCTCGAAAGGTCCGATGAACCTAGGGGAGAGCTTACTCCCCTTTCCGAACCTCCGCTGCCCCCGTCGAGGGGAAACCTTCAAAAACACATGATCTCCCACCTCGAACTTCAGGGGCCTCCTCCGACGATCAGCATAAGATTTCTGCCGATCCTGAGCTGCTTTCATCCTCTCCCGCACTAGCTGGACTTTCTCTGTGGTTCTCTGCACTACTTCTGGTCCAAGAGTACCAGTCTCACCAACCTCTGCCCAGCATAAGGGTGAACGACATGGTCTTCCATACAAAGCCTCAAAAGGAGCCATGCCGATAGTAGAGTGAAAACTGTTGTTGTAGGCAAACTCTACTAAAGGCAAGTGTCGTACCCATGATCCCCCGAAATCCAGAACACATGCTCGCAGCATGTCCTCCAAAGTCTGGATAGTCCGCTCTGTCTGCCCATCAGTCTGAGGGTGAAAAGCAGTGCTAAGGCGTAGTTGGGTGCCAAAAGCATGTTGTAACCCCTTCCAGACTCGTGAGGTGAATCGAGTGTCCCGATCCGAGACGATCGTTTTGCAGAACTCCATGCAAACGCACCACCTCATCCACGTACCTCTGTGCTAAGGTACTCACGGGTCCCGACTCCTTGATAGCCAAGAAGTGAGCAGATTTAGTCAATCGATCCACCACTACCCAGATAGCATCATGCCCGCCCTGAGCTCTGGGTAGTCCCGTGACGAATTCCATTGAGACGTCGTCCCACATCCACTCGGGAACATCTAGAGGATGCAACAGACCACCGGGAACACGGTGTTCAGCCTTCACCTGCTGACACACCAGGCATTTAGCCACGAACTCTGCCACTGCCCGTTTCACCCCGGGCCACCAAAACTGTCCCCTCAAGCCTTGGTACATTTTCGAAACACCCGGATGTACCGCCAAGGCTGAGCTATGGAACTCATGAAGGACTTCATCACGCATCACCTCTGGAACAAACAACCTCCGATGAAAGAGCATCCGATGTCGGCTATCCTCCGACCATCCTTCCGGGGCGTTCCCCTGATCGACACGATCCCGCAACACTTCTACCTCAGGATCTCCCCACTGAGACTCTTCCACTTGCTGCAACAAGGAGGACTGTACCGTCATCTGAAACAAACAACCTCTAGTACCTTCCACCCTTGCATCCAAGTGCAAGGCAGCCAACTCCCCCATTGCCTTCCAAGCATCAGCAGATTCCCGAACCACCTCCTGATGCGGCTTCCTGCTCAGGGCATCAGCCACAACGTTTCCCTTACCTTCAGTGTATGAGATCTCAAAGTCGTAGTCCTGGAGAAACTCGACCCACCTCCGCTGTCGCAAGTTCAAGTCACGCTGGGAGAAGATATAGCGCAAGCTTTTGTGGTCGGTGAAGACCACAAAGCGCTCCCCAAAGAGGTAATGTCGCCACAGCTTTAATGCGAACACCACCGCTGCAAGCTCCAGGTCATGGGTGGCATAGTTCCGCTCATGGGGGCGTAGCTGCCTGGACCCGTAGGAGATCACCCCTTGTCGCTGCATCAATACGCACCCCAGGCCCTGTCCTGAAGCATCACAGAATACCTCATAGGCCATCCCTTCTTCTGGCAACCTCAACACTGGGGCACTAACCAGTTTTTCTTTTAGGTAGCTGAAGGACGACTCACATTGCTCGCTCCACATGAAAACTTGGTCCTTCTTGGTCAAAGCCGTCAAAGGGGCTGCTACCCGGGAGAAGTTGGGTACGAATCTCCGGTAGTAGCCTGCCAGTCCAAGGAAACTCCGAACTTCCGCCACATTCTTGGGTGCTGCCCAAGAAAAAATTGCCTCAACCTTTGATGGGTCGACTGCTACTCCCTGCTCAGACACTACATGTCCAAGGAAGTGCACTTCTCGCGCCCAGAACTTGCACTTTGACAACTTCCCATAGAGCTGGTGCTGTCGTAGGACCTCCAAAACTGTCCTCAGGTGCTCTGCATGGTCCTCTTCTGACTTTGAATAGATCAGGATATCGTCGATGAACACCACCACAAACCGATCCAGGTACTCCCGAAAGATGGAGTTCATAAGCCCCATGAACACGGCCGGGGCGTTCGTAACACCAAAGGGCATGACCACGAACTCGAAGTGCCCATACCTGCACCTGAACGCCGTCTTCGGGACGTCGCTATCCTTCACCCTCAGCTGGTGGTACCCGGATCGCAGGTCGATCTTCGAGAACCATCCTGCCCCCTTCAGCTGGTCGAAAAGATCATCTATCCTCGGAAGAGGGTAGCGGTTCTTGATTGTTACCTGATTCAGCCTCCTGTAATCAATGCATAACCTGAGGCCACCATCTGCCTTCTTCGCAAAAAAGACTGGGGCACCCCACGGTGATGCACTTGGACGAACATAACCCCTCTTCATCAGATCGTCAATCTGTATCCGCAACTCTCGTAGCACCGAAGGTGCCATCCGGTAAGGAGCCATCGAGATTGGTCGAGAGCCGGGCTGCAGGTCTATCCCGAACTCGATATCACGTCGAGGGGGTAGAGTCGTCACCTCCTCAGGAAAGACGTCCATAAATTCACGAACGATCTCTGGTACTTCCACCATTTCCGCATCTGTTGATTCTATCGTCAGTTCGGTCAACAAGGAGAGGAGAGGTTCCTCCCTCCTGTTTCCCTTCGGACAACTCCGCTCACCGGTGAAAGTAACACGCTGGCCATCCAAACCGGAGAACACCACCCTCCTTTGGAAACAGTTGATGACGGCGCACACAGAAAATAGCCAGTCGATGCCTAGGATGACATCGTACGGCCGAATCTGTAGCAGAAGGAGGTCCTTAACCGACTGATGTGGCCCCAACATCAGTCTACATCCCCGACAAACGAACAGCAAGTCGGTCTGACCTCCAACTGGTGTGCTCAACACCAGGGGCACTGGAAGTCTCTCGGCATCTAGACCCAAGGCGCGGGCTAGACTGGGTGCAACAAAGGAGTGCGAAGCTCCGGTATCGAACAAAGCATAAGCAAGAGTGCTAAACACACTGATCGTACCTCGAACAACCTCTGGCCCTGCTGGAACTGTTGCTTCTGCGGCGTGTAACTGTCCACGCCCAGCTCCCCTACCCCTCGGCTGTCGGCCACCTCCCCGACCACGCCCTGGTCGAGGTCCCTGGGGAGCGCCCTGAGGTCGGCCTCCCCCTCCTATGTCTGTCTGCGGAGGAGCGGGAGCTCGCTGTCCCTGCTGCTGCTGCTGGAAGGGTCTGGCTGGGAACTGCTGCTGCTGTGGCGGATGCTGGGGATGACTGCCACTGCTGTACTGCACCCGATCGGGGCACTGACTCCGAAGATGTCCAGGGCTCCCGCAGATGAAGCACCGTGGTCCCGAGCCCGAAGGGAAAGAACGTGGGCCAGGGGATCGAAACTGAAACTGCTGCGGCCTGCTCCCTGCGGGTCGGAACCTGGAGGGTCCCGATGCTGGGGGCCTGGTGCTGACGGCCTTCCCCTTCGATGGTCCCAGCTGGATCCCTTCTCGTGACAGTCCGCCTAGAGTGTGCATCCTTTCCACCACTTCGGCCTTCTTCTGAACCTCTAAGTATGTCGGAAGGGTAAAGGGAGTAACAGCATACTGGAGGGAGGGTCGGAGCGCCTCCTCCAAACGTCTTGCCCGAGACTCCTCATCGGGAAAGAGGTCTGGAGCAAAACGCAGGAGGTCCTTGAACTTGATTCCAAGTTCCCTCACGGACATGCTCCCCTGCTAGAGGGAGAGTAGATCCTGTCTCTTCTCCGCCTTCATTGTCGAGGAGAGAAACTCCGCCCGGAACTCCTTCTCGAATTCCGCCCAAGCAACCTCAGACTCTTTCCTACTCCCCAGGTGAAGCATCCACCACTGACGTGACGCTCCTCGCATCTGGCTAACAGCCAGAGGAACCCAGTACTCTGTCGGGGCCCGAATCAGGCCGAAGGCTATGACTAGCTCTTCCAGCCAGCCTTCCGTCTTCATGTCGGAGGTGCTGCCCTCATATTTCTCGAGGGCCTGTCGCTGAAAGGCTCGAAGAGTCTTCTGCCACTGGTCGTCCTCTTCCTCCCGATCAGCTCTCTGCTGATTGGCCAAGGTAGTCTCAGGAGTCTCGATCGCCTGTACCACACGTGGTCGCCTTCCAGGTGCCATAGCTGCAAGGTAACCAAGGAATACCTAAGCCCAGTAGTGCAAAGAAAACCGTTCTCAAAACTTATTAAGATTTAATTTATTCTTAATTTCCCAAGACATCCCAGAAACACAAGAACACAAGTCATTTATGATGCATGTACCTTTCCTAGGGTCTCTACCCTGCAATCAGTGTGGCTTCACTTGGTCGTTCGGTAGGTCCAGAGTCCTTGCATCGGATCACGGGGGGCCCTAAAATCCTGTGTCCTAGCCGGTCCTCCCTGGCCTATTTCACGCACCAAGGTCACCCAACGCTGTTGCCTTACCATCCCATGAAATCCTCACTGTGCCTAACTCCAGACTCCGTCCTATCTCTCAACCTCCCTCTGATACCATTCTGTCACGACCCGCCTTCACCAAAAGGAGGGAAGGGTCAGCAGGTTGCCAGGCCCTTCCTTCTTCGAGTTGAAGGAGAGATAATGACCCCCGAAACCCGCCTTCAATAGGTCCCGGAGTGGCGACTAGCACCAAGGGTATAGGAAGTTCTCACAAATGGAAGGCATTACCCTTTTTATTTTATAGGATCGAAAGATAAGGAGGAGAAAACCCCAACAACACCACGATAGAAAGAAAAGTAAAGCCAAAAGTAAACCATTCCCACATGTATGTTTAAACAGTTTACAACAAAGTACAAGTACAAAAGAAAAAGAAGCTCTCAAGTACAATACCAAAAGAAAACAAAGGTACGACAACAGCGACAACTCCAACTGTCCGACTAATAGGGTCCCGCGCAGCCCTGGTAGTCCTCCTGGAAACCTGAAAGTAAACGTAGGGTGAGCATACAAGTACACTCAGTAGGGAAAACCAAGACTCTCGTGCACAAGTGGGGGAACGTACTAAAGTCCCGTGAGAAAGAGTAAACCAAACACCTAACAAGGCAACTATCCATCCCAAGCCTCACCAAGGTTCGCTCCCCAAATAACGCAAGTCAAGTAATATATATATAAGAGCACATCGATGTTTGGGTACCCCGCGCCACTTTCCCACTGGTTATTGAGACATCCTACGCATCAGACCAATCCCGCCATTCTCACCGCAGTCCCACTGCCACACCCGCCCGCACACACCTGGGCCACAACCACACGCAGTCCCACTGCCAAATCCCGCCCGCACACACCTGGGCCACAACCACACGCAGTCCCACTGCCAAATCCCGCCCGCACACACCTGGGCCTCAACTGTCACAAGTAACCATGCCTGCAAACACCTAGGCCAGAACAACCACCGCTACGCCCGAAGACACCTGGGCTAAAGAATCCACTACCACGCCCGAAAAACACCTGGGCCTCATCCCGAAGACACTTGGGAAACCACCTGCCGCACACACCTGGACAACCACCACAACACCCTGCCCGATGGTTCTTGGGCTAATAATGGACTTCTGGCCATCACAGCCTGCCCGAAGGTACTTGGGCTATCCGGGAAAGGGAGCAGAAAAGGAGCTAATAACCAGCCACTAAGTATAGTGTTGGGAAAAACACCCTTCCCCCATAAATGGGGGTGTTCGGCACTAAGTGCTCAACTTGGGTGGGGCGCGAATAAGAAACACAAAGCTACAAGTATAGATATAGGTAACAAACACTCGCCCAAAACTTAGGTTTTCCTAGCCAACCTACAGAACACAATACCACAACGCCCGAGTCACAATTCACGACCCTTGCCCACAAAACCATTTGTCCCATTCTTGTTTCACGTTCAGTCAAATGTTCAATTAATTTTAAGCACTACTGGGCAACTACCATAAGCATAACCAAGGAAAACGTCAAGCATAGATCAACCAAAACACTCACACCCGGTTCTGCCAACAGAGGATCTCTCCCCAGTTTGTGATAAAAACCCACAACCACTGAAACCATGCCAACAGGAGATCCCATCCCCCAAATTCACACAGCCACCGAGAGTATAAAAAGAACGGGGGATCCCATCCCCTCCCACATTTCCAGCAAACGGCCCGAAGGGAAAACAACCAACAACCACTACCAACACGAGTCAGGGATTTTCAGATTTAAACGACTTAACACACTCCATGATTTCAAAATTCCATGTGTTCTATCCGTTAGTTATCACAAAAGGGTTGATTCTGGTGCTTTCAATTATTCAGCCGGGTATACGTGATTAACCAATTTCACAGCAGGAGTTCACAATTTCAGCAACCCATTTAAAACATCACGAGGGGATTCAAGTGCACACACACGACCACCAACGGCCTCAATTTTCAGAAAACATAGACCAGTACAACAAAAGGGATGATCACAAGATAAAGCATAAACAACGATCACAACCCCTTCCCCTTCTTTCTTTATAACTTCGTTTAGTATCTCCATTAGGGTTCGGTTCAACCAATTTCATAGGAACAAAAGTAACGCCCACCCCGCATGATACACAAAAGTGAGAGACGAGAGAAATTCCCTACTTGTTGATGGATGATCGACGTTTAGACCGGGGGCGCGGAACTTTACGGATAACGACGCGGCGGTCCCGATGCACCAGAAGAGTCACGATCGAAGAAGGGGGAAAACCACGGCCTAACCCTTAATTATAAGGGCTGGGGACGGTTGAGATGAAAACACAAAACTACGGAAGACGAGGGAGTCATGGGTTGACCACGTGGCTTGACTCATCATTAATGGCGCTGGGTGGTTTTAACTGACCCATGAATTAATGAAGCATTTAATTAAGACCTTTGCGCGCGTTTCAGATTTCCAAGATATTTTTAGCAAGGAAGAATAGGGTTTAAAACCCTATTTGCGAAAAAGGAACATTACTGGAACAACTTGGCAGGGCCGGTCTCACCGGTCGGTGTCACCGATCGGTGTCACCGATCAGTCTCGCCGATCGGTCTCACCGGTCGGTCTCCCCGATCGGTCTCACCGATCGGTGTCACCGATCGGTCTCACCGGTCGGTGTCACCGATCGGTCTCACCGGTCGGTCTCACCGAGCGGTGTCACCGATCGGTCTCACCGATCGGTCTCGCCGATCGGTCTCACCGGTCGGTCTCACCGATCGGTCTCACCGATCGGTCTCACCGATCGGTCTCACCGATCGGTACCCCGCAAGGAAACTGGATTTTTGGCAAAGGAAGGGACCAAGGGGGGTCTGGGTCTTCACACAAACTATAACACTCAAACCCTCGTTACCCAGAGTCATTGCATTATAACATATCATTGACATAATGAAACGATATCATGTCCCAAAAGACTTACTAGTTTAAGAGACTTGGATGTACAAGATACATATATATGTTTTACATTACATTATGAAATGAAAAAAACAACATTGTGTCTCCTTTGAACACACTCATATCCCATAGCCCATCCCTTTAGGTCTATCATAATATACTGGTCCACATCTTGGGAAAAATAAAACATAATAAAGGGGTGAGATCAAAATCTCATTAAGGATAAAAATATACCAGAAACATTTATAAATAAGCATAAACATTGAAGGAATTGTTTAAGAATAAAACCCACGCCATTTAAAATTAAACTTCAGCATAATATATAAAAGATAATTCAAATAATTCCATTTTCTTATTCACATAGATATTCTACTACTCAAATAATCACATGTAATATCAATATATAATTTCCTAATGATGGAATGCATAATGATAGAAATCATAACCACATTTCCAAGGTCTCGTGCCAACACTCTAATTAATAATTTTGTCAAAACCATTTTCCAAGACACATGTTTCTCTAATGAGACCAATTGATGAATTGAAGAGCTATAGTAGACTCCACCCGTCACATACTAAGTCCAATGCATTCCTCATATAAAAATGTTGAAACATAACATAAACATTCCTATTAAAACTAGAATATAAAGTGTCAATATTTTTACCATAAACCATTAATGATATTAAAATATCTCATTTATATTCATTCATTTCATAACTCAATCAATACAATATGGAAGATTATATTATAAAAATATCAACATTAATCTAGAATAATATTCAAAAAAGGATGTTGAAATAGTTTATTATGATCTGTAAATTTTTTATGGATATATCCATTTTTCATGAAATCATTTAAAATTCACAAAATTTATAAATGATGACATTTAAAAGATATTTCTGAATCAAATTGTCTGATAACACTTTGAAACTTTTTAATGAAATAAACATTTTAAAACATTCATGTGCATATAAATAAATCCTTATAATCATTTAAAAAACATGTACATTACTGATACTGATTTAGAAGAATAAATATTTAAACCATCGAAAATGATGTTTTAGTAAAACTGTCCCTTAAAAACAATCATTTTGAAAAGTCTTTTATGAAACATGGACATGGATAATAAATGTGTCCCAGTAAAAACATACGCATAATCAATCTCGAATACTAATGAGATTGAGGAATTAACCCTTACCTTGTACTTTTCGTTGGTCATGGGTACATTAAACTCTAGTATAATAGTTAAATTATTTTTATTAAAGTATACAAGAAAAATAAATAAAAATGATATCATATATTATCTTTTAATATTTCTTTGTAAATAATATTTTAGTAGAATCATTGTTTCAGTTGTTATCTAATTTGTTTTCCATTATATGTTTTGTTACATAACCCATGTTTGTTATGGATAGGATATCCATAATTATAATATGTTATTAAAATTTATTTTTTATTATAAAATTAAAATTATTCTTAAAGGTTACAATGGGGAATGAATCTCATCGCATCAATGGATACGGTAATGTATTCGTACGCACGAGCGACAATACCTTTTATTGATGGTGAAATCATATGTAATTTAATGTTATATCATATATATAAAATCATAACCTATTATATTTATTATTTACATTAGTTATACTGATTATTATAACCATCCAAATTATGATGTGTTGAATTACAAACAACACCGTGATGTGAAGACGATAAGCTGTACATATAAACATATAGTGACTTTGTCATTCATAATATTGATATAATAATAAATATGGTTATACCATATATATAATCACATCACAATATGTTGAAGGTACTGGATTAATTATTTTTTTATAGAAACAACAATGTAATAGGAAGTGGAAGAAGAAAAGAACACTGAAAGAGGTGATGAAATTATTATCTCTTCTTCGAGAGCTTCCTTTTGAATTGATCAATAGGGCTCCATAGGTTCTATATATTATAAAATTAAGGCCTATATATTTAATTTAGGTTATATGGGAGGATATTTGAGTAAGGGTTGGCTGATCCCAATGGATTTGACAGTGTGATTTGAGAGAATGTGAAGTACCCTTTTATAAGAGAGTTGAGGGTCACATTAGGAAAAGGATGAAATATTATTTTATTATAAATTTATATTTGGTATATAATGGCTCTAAATGGATATATTTCGAGGATAAGTTATGTATGTGTCAAAATTCTATCAAAAATATATTTTAGACATTTATTGTCCACCATATTAACCATATCTTTTAGAAATAATTAATAGAAAATTAGTTTCACTATTACAATGTCTTCTTGAATTTTTATATTACATGGTTAATAAACATTCTATAAAATTCCAATTGACACCCAAGTGGTTAATTAATGAAATATATATATCATTATTTATATACTTTGTTCAAACCTTATATTTTTACGAATATTATATCATTTAATAAAATAGTATTTGATTTAAAAACTCATTTATGTTTATTTTGACACTAATTAGTTTTTCGTTTCATTGAAATCATAAAAACATGATTAATTAAAAAATATTACATTAAATCAATATAAACGTGTCATATAAACCTATATAATTTTAGGAATGTATCAAATTTATCAATTTTCATTTATTTTATTATTTACAATATCAATTATATTAATCATTCATTAATAAACAAATTACATCATCATCATTGTGGAAAAAATAAATCTGATTATTTAATGTCTAAAAATTATAAATAAAATACCATTAAGTAGGAAATATTTTTATATTTAAATTAATATTTATAATTGAATTTATCATCTTTATAACCCAAAATAAAAAATGTTTTCTCTATGAAAAATATAATTTAACACTTCTAACTCTTCTTTAGATAAAAATAACAACAAATGTCCTGATCTAATCCAAGTGGATTAAAGGGGATCCTATTTTATTTATAAGGGTTATTTTGGTTAAAAACACTTATTAAATCAAATTATGAAATTTTTTTGGGTAATTATTAAATCATTTTTACCATTAATTACTATATTGAATTTAAAACATGATAAATACAATTCAAAAGTTACTATTCCCCAAAAAAAATTATTTTTCTCCTATTGAACCATATTTTACATACTGATGTCAACTGTGTATCTCGGATATTTGAAATTCAATTCAAAGATGTTGTAAAATTATGTTTTACTCAAATTCACAAATATTCCTTGAAGGTGGGTAAAAGACTTTAAAAAACTCAATTAAATATTATACATCTAATTTTATTATAAAATTAGAATAATGAAAAAAAATTAACTAATATAGATATTATGTATATATTTTTACATAAAATAATGTTATATAAAAAAATAATTATTTAAATAAAAAATCGGGTTTTTATAATATTGTTGTTTTTTCACTATTCATCAAAAATTGAATGTTTTTAGCAAAATACAAAATATTGACCCAATTTTTTTTTGATATTACAAATTAAATAATACTGTCTATTTTAGAAATCTCAAAACATAGACGTTGCATTAATTTATATAAAATTAATTCTCGTTGACAAAACCAGAATGTGAGTTTTTTAGAAGTAATAATTAGCAAAACATAGATATGTTGTTATGTCCAATTTAAATGTATAATTAATTAAAATTACTTAAACTATACATAATCATAAAAATATAAAGTTACTATACTTTAAAACCACTTGAATGTATAATTTAACACAATAAATTATTTTAATTAAAAAATTCGTTTTTAATTAAAATTTAGTATTTTCACTATTCATCTTAATATAAAAGTTATCATAAAAGTAAAAAATATTTAAACAAAATAATTATTTATGTCTCTTTTCTAATGAATAATTTTACATTGTCAAATTGAATATATAAAATTGGAAAATATTGGATTTAAAAAGGGTTCACCATTAAAAGTCTGTAAAATTGCATTTTTTTAAAGATATATCGTTTATCCAAATAATTGAATTTCTCTGTATATTATGTCTAGGAATCAAAAAATATAAATTTTAAAATTATTTATGATATATATAATATTCAAAATGTGGATAATAATATTCATAACCTCTTTTTAAATGTCTACACTGATAGGTCGTGATGCACTGGAACTTGGTATTGCATGTAATGCCATCAATTGAATTAATTTAAAAAGATAACGTAATATGAATTCATGGGGTGTTAAAATTATAATGCCCTTTTATAATTTGGACTAGAGTTTTATATATAAGGTCCTTTTATTTTTTTTAAATCATATTTTTTAGAATATAATTAATACCATTTTTAACATTTCTCACATCTCTGTTCTTGTTAATGGATCTCCAAAGGATTATTTTAATTTCACTAAAGATATTATACAAGGATACCCCATTTCTAATATCCTCTATTCTATTTTTGGGGACTATTTAAGTAGTCTCCTCTCCTTTTTGGTAAATCTAGTAAATTTAAGCACATCAATTCCTTTAAAAAATTGTAATATTATTATAATACCTTATATGTAGATGGCATTAATTTATTTTTACAAGTGAAAAAATAAATATAAAATATCCTATTGTGTCCCTCTCACATTATGAGGATGTTTTAGTTCACTCTAAAAACTAGAGTAAATCATGTATTTTCTTTGGAAAAAGTTTTCTGGTTGCTAGAAAAAAAACATCATAAATGTTTTAGAGGGATCTATTCCATTCACCTATCTTAGTGTTCATATTTTTTGCAGTTTAGTGAAAAAAGTATTTTTTAAAATATAGTTTATGAGTTAAAACATAAACATTCGTTTTAAAAAAGTAAAACCTTTATCAATGTAAGGACAAATTTACCTTCTTAAATACAAAATTGTTTCTAAAATGGTTTAATCATTGATGGGATACAAATGGCTTATTGGTCTTAAATAAATGATTAATGTCCCCAAAAATAAATAGATTGGGATCACTCTTAAAAGGAAATTAGTTATTAACCATTGTGATAATTTTTGTAAGACTCTTTTCAATGGTGGTCTGGGGATTATGAACCTCATGTTATTTAAGGATACTCTACATACATGGTTCACATGGATCATCATACATAATAATTCTATGGATCTTAATTTCCTTATAAGAATGTTTATTGAAAATTTGAATAAATCATTCTATATCTACAAGGAATTCTTTATTTTTCCAGCCATCAATCATTCTTTCTGTAATATTATCATTCACCAGGGGTGAATGGTTAACAGAAATAATTCTATAAATTTTTGTTTATATAACTAGACTATCTCCCCCCTTATATCTATGGTGGAACCATTGTATATTTCTCTCAATAAAAATATTTTTATAAATGATCTCATGAAAAATTTGGGTATAGAATTACCTATTGATATTAATATTATAACCAATAATTTTTCATTTTTAATAACGATGACTTTTTTAATTTGGGAACCTTCTAACAATGAAATGATAGATTCCTATCATTATTATAGTCACAAAGTTTTGGGCAATACTAATGTGTTTTCATGGATAAGAGGAGTTTATAATCCTTAAATTAGACATTTTATATTTTCACTTATTTAAAGTATTTTTTTTAAAAATTAAATACACACTAAATCATGACTGCATTTATTTGGTGTTTAAATTTTCTCTAAATGTCATTTGTGTAACCATAATAGGAAAGATATTAATCAGATCCTCTTCTACTACACTACTTCTATTTCTTTATAAAAAAGTATATGATATTTTTGGTTTGAAGTGGTGGGAAATGGTCTCCCCTAAACCCCTTATTTATTATATTACTTTTAAGAACTACTCACCACCAATAAAAAATCATTTCATTATCATAGTAACTAAACTACTACACACAATCCGGTTTGATAGTACAATATTAGTCATCATAATAACACATTTAGTCTACCTGAAGTGATATTTATTATTCATCTTTCTGTTAAATAAGATAAAATGATACCAAAATTACATTTACATAACTCCAATAAAGACGTCATGGTGTTTCTTTGATTTGGAATTCCAAGAAAATACATTCAGTCAAGGGGTTCCTTTGATGTTTTTTTGGAAATCCCTTCTCTTAGGTTGGATCAAAATCAATGTAAAGAATTCATCAAATGGTAATTTGGGTCCCTCAGGTTGTGGAATGGTCTATAGAGACCATATTGGACACGTTATTAAAATCTTTTAAACAAAATTTGATATTTCTTCATCATTTGAATCTAGAATTTTTAGTGTTATATTTTTTTATCTTTCCAAGGAAAAGGTTTTACTGATATATGGTTTGAATGTGATAAAACCATCATAGTGAAAGCGGAGTGAAATGAAATGGATCATCTCTCTTAGCCTATTACAACATGATGGATGGACTTCATGGAAAATATTTCAGATATCAACCACATTATCATTCATTATTTTAATGAGGCGTACATAGTAAAAGGTCGGCTTTCTAAAAAATGTTTCAATACTGACATCAACTAGATGAAGGAACAACATATGGATTTACTTCTTTTATATGGGAAATAAGGTAAAAATAATTCCCTCATTTCTACTCATGAAATGTCTCTTTAGTTATTAGTAAAGGCGACATGGTAACATAGACCATGGAATCAAATTCCAATAAAATGTTGAAAATGGTGTTGAATATTTCGTCTAAAAAGAGAACTCCACCTTCTCTTGATTGAATTTAGGAAAGGATCACCAATGTTTTCCCAATAGATCCCCAATATAATTACCTAAATAACCTTTTTAATGTATGAATGACCCATAGTTGAGTCATGGAGGGACCATAATATTCATTCTATAAAACATCCTCACTAATCCCCCAATACAACATCAATGTTCATGTTCATAGTGTGACTTTCTCTAAGATCCTGGATTGACCCCTTGCTATCCATCATTATAGTGTAACCCTTATAGGACCCAATTAAACTTCACCTGAGTATATGGCCCAATACTTTGTTAGTTATATTGACATCACACCCCATTGGGATAATGGGGTAATTACCTCTAACCAATGGGATTGATCCCCAAAGAAAACACTTCATGCCATGATGAATTGTCACCACATAGTGATGCCCTACCCTTAATAGAATTCACCCCCAAACACCAAGGGACTCTATCCTAAAAATCATCTATGGAAATAAAAAAATACAAACATCTCATAAACAATTTAAAATAGAAAAAAGCATGTTATACTTTATCTGAATCCTAATAATATATTTTAATAGAATCTCATTAATCTATAATAATTTTATTTTTTATATAAACAGAGGAAAACATGAATAATTTGAGTTTTAATACATCCACCCAATTTTTCATATCGTTATTATTTTGTTCACTATGATATATATTGATCATATACCTTGATAAATTCATTTTAATTACATATCATAAGTTATTGTTCAGGTACATCATAAAAATTGATATATGTTATTTTACTATATATCCAATACTCAATTTATGTATCTCACCATCCTGAGGTTTTGGGAACTCTAAATATGTTCCATATACCACCATTATACCAATTACATAGTGTGTGGTACTCCATGTGGTATAAATAATGGGTATCTAGGAAAAATAAATCTTTATGTGTTTTGAAAGAATATTTCTTATCTCGTTACAAAAATAAAACTCATACTAACGAGAATATTTCATAACAAACTATAATACACAATGATGAACATAGTCTAGGTATAACTATATGTCATACATTAATAGATTAATGATCATTTAAATTAATAATATATATATGTTGCCAATGTGAAATTATATTTAATTGGATATTAATTTTGGTATAACATGACTAATTTTATAACGATAAATTTTCTTTGAAAAATATAACCAGACCATACATATGTTCATGTCAAGCATAAAATATATGATAGTCTCTTTGATTATTCTTATGTTTATTATATATTAGTGGTTACATTAAAATTTTTACATCCCAATGTAATTTTGAACACATCACTATATGACAACATAATAAAACTCTCTCACTAAACCATTTAGTGATCATAATATATAAAAAAATCATTATTGAATAATGGTGAAACATAGGAATAATAATCCTCATTTTTAACTCTATAAATAAATATAAATACCCCTTTACATTACACCATCAAAAGTTAAATGTTTAATAACATGGGTTTTCATCCTATAACCCTTTCTAGGTTTATCCTGATCATTCAGAGAACCCATTCCATCAAACATTTTCCTTGAAAATTGTAATAATATTTTAGAATTATTCGAATAATCATTAAAATATTAAATTTTAACCTTTATATAATCAAAGTTTTATTTCTTTGGTTCATATATAGAATATTCTCTTTATAATATGTATATATGAAACACCAACTCATTTTTTGTTAGGAAATAACACTTATTTACATTATGTAAGAATATTTAGAAAAAACTAATTACCTACTCATAACATATGGTATTATATGTGGTTGTAGTTTTTTTCTAAAATGAATAATTAATTCTTCAAAATATGTCCATGATGGTGGTGGAATATCAATTAATTATATTTTAACAAATATTTAAGTAAACATCATTGTTATAGAAAAACTATTTTATCATTATTTATTTCTCAAAAAAATTATATAATTAAATAAATAATACATATTTTATAAAAAATTCATCATCAAATATTATTCATAACAAACCATTGTTAATAAAAAATTTCTCTTATCATATATAAGTAATAATTTCAAATTACATTTCCTTTATTTGTGTCTATTGGAACATGATATTTTTCAATTGTATAATTTATTTTATTTAGCAACCATTTACTTCACCATTTGAATATAAACATCAAACTCCATCAATTAATATCATGACTATGACCTCATGTATATTTATAACACATTTCCTGTAGGTTATTGGTATCACATGACCTTCAAAATCTGAGAATTTATTTCTATAAAAGTGGGTCCTAATATGAAATTTCTATATCGTTTCACAAACCCTAACAAGTATCCTAGAAAATTTACATTTAGTGAAAATATTTTCCATTATTTATGATATCTCTAGTAGGTTTTAATGGACATTTTTGGTTACTGAATGAATCATTATTACATTTTTTAATTATCATTTTTTTCTCCTTGGTAGAACTTTTACCCAGTTATAATATTTTTTTAAAAACTATTACATTGAAATGTGTTTCATATTTCACCAATTCAATGATATTTGTTATAATATGATGAACATTAGTTGAAATCATTATTCATTTTTGAAATTTTCTAATATAATCAATTATAGAATAATAACTGGCCTTATGAGTGACCATAAGTGAATCATTATATAATCTTTTTCAATATCTATCTAATTCACAATTAGAACTAAATCAAATAAAAGTTACTCAAAATGATATTAGAACTAAATATAAAAGTATTCTCTCATTATTAAAAAAAATATAATTGTAAAACTATTCTAGATAATTTGTTTACAATATGCTTTTCCTTTCACATGGATGGATCAAAAAATTATATTTTCTGATGATGAAGTAATTTATTTAAAAATATTATCTTTTATGTAATGAACATAATATTTTATAAATATTCAATAAAAATTTATAAAATGTGCACCATGAAAAATTATAACCACTTACAAGAAAATGATATCAATTAGTTGATGTCGATCAATATTTTATCAGGACATAAACTTATTAATCATGTTAATAATGGTTTAAAATGTCTAGTATGAAATATTTTAAGAAATATGAATTATATTTATTGGAGAGTTTGGTGGGAAACTCTTTATACAATCCCTCGTTTTTATTATATCATCTCGATTTCTAAGGTATCTTACTAGTTATGGTATCAATGCTATATATATCCAAAATAATATGTAAAGAACGATGCATCAAAAGGTTAGTAAAAATTATTATTTTCATTCCCTATACAAGATAATCCAAAGTAAATCATACTTGTAATGGCCTACACAACTAAATGATCATGATCATTACATGTGTTTATTTTTATTGTGAAATTTAGTGTTTTCATGGGGATTTAGTCTCATCATCTTAACTCCAAGATTCTCTTAAAATGTTTAACTAATTATTATAATTTATTATGGAACCTTATTCCTTATACAAATCAATATTTTGAAACCATATTGATTTATATCTCTTTACACACCTCCATACTTGTGTTACTAACCACAATTAAACACCATCTATATTTTTACATTTTAAAAAGAACTCATTGCATAATGTAGAAGTAAACCATTTCATGTAAAGATTTACATTCATATGAAATAAACAATCCTAAAATTAATATACATAGAGTGACACTAATTAGGAACCCAATTTTCTTAGGAAGGAATATGCTCTTTTGAAATAAGTAGTCTGATATAAAATCCCACTACCCAAAGATACATTACTTAAAAGAGACATAAATTCCACTAGAATTTTAACAACTACTTTTCATAAACTAATTTTTTTAAACTTATAGCACATTCTAGTAAATGGAATTTTCAAGGTGGAAATAAAACTAGATCAATTCTCAAACGTAGAATCTAATCCCTTTAATGCATGTGTGACAATTTATATAAGTGGTTGAACTATTTAATCTAATGCATATATAAGTTCATAATATAAAAATTATATTCCTTTATAAGGTACTGAATAATCTATATAAATTAACAATTCCTTTAACCAAATAATGATAAATAATATATGAATAGTTCAAAAATATAACAACTATACATATTTTATCATTTTTTATATTTATTATACACATTACATAATTAAATAAATTTTAACACTATATATTTCTTTTTATGACATAAATTTTCTCATACCATACATTTATCTTATATTTATGTTAAATATATGATATTAAATAAAATATAAAATTTTTATTCTAAATATGACACATAATCAATGTATTTATACTAAGTATAACATATTTAATATTATTTTAACCATGACGATATCAATTAATGGAAACAAGTATATCATGGAAGAATAATAAAAAAATAGGTAAATATTAATTTTTGGTGGAACATCCCATCAATTTCACTTTTCAAATTCATGATAGAATGGATGAGATGAGGGTATAACTAAAATTTTGCATAAATTGTTTCTTAGTCTATTCATGGAAAAAAAAAATATGAAATCATTTTTTTACATTAATAAAATTCCAGTAAATAAATTTAGTAAATTATTCATCCTAAACCAACAGAAAATGAAATTAATAATTAATTACCAATATCATGTATATCATGAATATTTTTCCATGCATCTAGGAACATATTATATTCTATGTGATGAACCATGATTCATTTACTTTCCTCATTCCTATAATAGTTATTTGTGATTCATTGATAACATATCATAATTATTAAAAAAATTATTTCCTTGTAACTATTTTTATAATAAAAATAATTTTAAATTCCTTAATAAATAAATTAATCGCTCATTACTATACACTAGAATAATATTATTGAAATAATTCAATTTCAATCATTCAATTGGACCTCCACAGGTCCCCATAAATATGGCCCACCACTTCCAAAAATAAAATTCTTCATAATTGTTGGATCTTATTGAAAAACATTATCTATGGACCTATATAAAATATTTTCAATAATATTGAGTCCTACTTACTAAACAAAAAGGGGTATCTAGAAAATATTATGTCTTCTAATGTAATAAGTATTTTTTTAATTCTATAATGAAATCCTATGAAATATTATGGTGTAAAATAATACCTTCACTTCAATATCTTATCATGAAAATTGCATAGTTGTGTTATCAAACTATATACCTAATTCTCATGACCCAACCCACCTAGCCCCACCTGGCTAGTGGTTAGTCGAGTGTGACACCCCAATCCTGACTCTAATAAGATAATAGCTCACAAAAATAATTATGTTGGAATATTAAATACACGGGATACCATAGAATAAGGTACCTAGACACACACACACACGTGCGCACGCGCATGCGTCTCCAAATACAAATACAATTATTAAATGTAAAATTAATACTAATACAAGTGAATGTATTCATATATATCTCATAATCACAGTATGAAATAAATACTTGAAAACATAAAGGTCCAAATAAAATCCCATAAAAAATAACATAATTCCAATATACTAGAAGGATGAGACTATAGTCAAATCCAAAATCGGGTCCAACCCTTGGATTTTCTAGATCAAATATGATTTCATTATTCGTAATCCAAAAAGGAACTCATTTAATGTCCCTTCATCTACTTAATAAATGACATGTTTTGGAATGGACCATAAAGGGGTGAGTATGATAATACCTATTAGGACACACCGAAGTCATCAAACTTAAAGCATCAAATGAGTAGTCACCTCCTCACATGGGAATGTAAATAAATATATGATAAATACAATAATAACATCCAGATATACTCATGATAGACACTATGTCTCAGGGTATGGTTATTTTAGAAAATCCAACTTAGTATTCTACTCATCATTTATAAGTAATTCTCAATCGTGACAACTCACTCGACAAGCCAGACAACACTGATGGAACTTACCTAAGATAAATTTCACATTCGTCCTATAAATTAACATATATACATTTTATTTGTCATAATATATCAATACACTAATACGGGATCACACTCAGGGCCATGGGGTACTCTATATTCCCTATCTATATTTACCTTTTATGTATGGGATCAACAACCGTGTATGTTTGTCATACCTATTACTAAAACCCAATAAATGAAAGATGATAGGTTAGATAAACCCACAATATAATTAATTAAGGATTCTTAAACTGAATATGATACTGATCCCATATTTGGGATCACATTTATTTCTTAGGACATGACTCCTCACTCTAAAATTATAAGGAATGAACATAACGAATTCACCATAAGTGAATTTGTTCATAATGAAGAGAATAAGGGCCTCAAACCATCCTCGATAAATTTCATGACATGTAATGTTAATAAATTGAGTTACATTTCTACTCTAGTTCTACATGTATGCTTTATCTCATTCCTGTGAACATTGGATCATGCCCATGTACTTTGGTTGTGCTTTTGTGCTATGGTCATGCATGAGTACTTGACGATGTTTTTCCATGTCTTCACTGGGGGTTCATGATATGTCTCCATACATAGGTTACATGATGTGTGACATGTGTCAAAAAAAGAGTGAAATATTATTCTACATATAATCCCATGCACAATTTCATGGTACCCCATGGTTTCTATTATTTAAACTACACGCCATGCAATCGTGAATTTTCTAAAACCTATAGGTTCATCACATGTCCACTAGAACATCCACCACCTTTAATTATTATTCCACTCTCACACGTTGTTTTTTGATATTTGAGTGTATTACACATTTTTTTCTCATGTGGATAGATTCAGGGGATCTTATCTTCTTTAGAATTGATATAATAACACCATTACCCTACCAAAATTCCCAAACATGCATAATGAACACTGATCCAATCCTAATCCATTATTTCTTCTATGAAATCATAATTAAATCATTGATATAAAACATAAACATGTGACATATATATACTTTCCCCATATAATTATTATAGAAACCCAAGATTAACATACATTGTTATTACATCATTTTAAATGATTATTTAGTACACCAAAAATATACATGCCCATGGATCGTAATAGTATAATGTCCCTGTAATCTAAGAAACCAAACATTATATATTTATGAAATATCTTCAACATCTTCCAAAAAGATCTAAACCATTATAAATTTTACCTAAAACTTTTCTTCATATCATGATTAATGGAATCATAAGAAAGGGGGGAGAACATATGTTCAAAAAGGGTAAAAATGGAGACAAGTAAGCATTAACATTAACATAATAGTATTATAATGCTATCATAACATTATGAAATCATGACCTGAATATAAAATATAATAAATACAAGATATGTGATAACGATTGGAAGATCATAAGATATGAATCATAAGGAAATATACATTATGAGCCATTAAATCATAACTATGGAATAATACATTGTATTTGTGGCATAAATATGAGAATAGAAACTTTTATTTCATGAGTACCTACCATGGCCATTATAACATGTCTGTCTTGGGCAACGACCCATGTAAATTCTTTTTTCGTGGGATATCAACCGATTTACCCACATTATTATAGGATTGGTCTACAACCCACATACCTTCTTATTTTCAGGAAAGGGATACTACATGTTCACCCTCTTTAATATATGATTCGGATAAAACTCGTATATCCTCTTTCTTTTTGGGCATGGGATACAACCCAAACACCCTATTTATTTTTGGGAATGAGATATAATATGTGTTATCTATGAGACAATATAAAACATATCATTACCCAATTAATTGGATGGATATATAGTCCCCACCCATCTTATAGTAAAATCATTCACACATGTGCCACAAGATAAAAAAATTCATCATATCACGACCCAAAAAAAGATATAGGTCTTATAAACATCTAATAATGACCCATAAAATGAATTGGGTATCATTAAAATTAAATCACATCATAACCTATGAAAAATAGATTGGTTTCATAACCATTTCATCAAATAATTACTTGTGAAATAGAAACATATTTCATAAACATATAACCCTTGAAATATAAATAAGTTTCATAAAGACCATGACATTAAGCATGACACATTCATATAAAGTATTGGAATGGAAACATTGGATCATTTACAAAAAAGTGAATAGGTACAACAAATGGATGTCATCCTATATGGAAAATATTTTTGAGATATCTTTCAAAAACATTTCTAAGGAAAATATCATTTAAAATTTTAAAAATGTTTACTAATAAATAAAACCATTTAAATATCATAATTTCTCAGATAATACCTTCAAAACATTTATGGAATTCTGGAAATAATTAGGAATGTATTTTTCCTTGAAAATTACTTTTAATACAATCATTTAATGATTATCCGTTTAAAATATAAAATGAATCATCAATGGAATGATGGTGGGTAAATCCAGACAAGTCATAAGATGTATAAATGAACATTCCTTTTGCACGGTTAAAAAGATAAAAGGAATTCTTGTTCTCAAATCTACAAGAAGATTCCATATAAGTGATTGGTTAAAAAATGTAAAATTTATGTAAAATATTATAGGATAATGGTATAATATTCAGGGAAACCCTTTTTTAAAAATAAATATTTCTGACCTAAGAAAGGGTAAAATTATGCTTTTTTAATATCTCATTCTTAATTATATTATTTATCAAATAGAAGAATATAGTACTAATACTTGGGTATATAATTAAATATAAGATGCTAAGTAAAATCATGAATATTCATGAGTGATGTATTATAATATTTCTTTGATGGAGGAATTAACATATATTATATTAGAAAGCGAAGAGATTGTCTCAATAAACATTTATAACTCAGTAACGTGGGATCATACACTCCATGAAAAAAATGAAATTTCAGGAAGCTTAATATATCATAAAAATAGTAATATTCATGGTATAACATGTATAATTGAAGTATATACACCTCTAATAAGAGTTTAGGATCATAAAAAACATGAATCTCATTGAAGAGAAATTAATAAAAATTAGTTTTACAGATTTGGTATCTTTTGAAAGTTAAAACCCACTGAAGTTGGATAATAAAATAGGAATTTTAATAACTAAATTTTTAAATAAAATATTAATATAAAAAAATGGGAATTACATACACCTCACAAATGGAAAGTGTGGAGAACATAGAATCTATCTCACATAAATTATATGTGAGATGAAATCCCTTTACCATGTTTCTTGACCCACTTCTTAATCATACAATATTCCTGTATGATTAATATATATTTATTATAAATATTTTAAAAATAATATTATTATATATATTACCATATATATTTTTACTATAACCGTATATTACCCACTTGTTAACGATCGTATGTTGAGTTTTCACTTCAGGTAATATTTACGTTGTTCTTTGCATGTGTCTTAACTTGTTAAATATTTAGTCCCGATACATATATCATGATTAAAAAATGTAGAAAAGGATATAAATATCAGGTATATAGAGTATAAGTATATTATAATAATATATATCATAAAGAATTATTTAATGTAATACACCATTCATAGAGACAGTATGGCGTACGTACGAATGAATGATGTTTTCATTTTTATTACTGTATTGAAAGAATGTATATAACTAAAATATATATAAATATGTATTTATATATATATCATTATTAAATTATCATTAATATATAATATATATAATATAATTTTATTAAAACCATCCTTAATACATTATATGTGTTTTGTGAATGAATCACAATACATTGAAGGGGTGGTAGTCCACATATCCGCAAACAAGATTATCGTATTAACACCACATGGAAGCGAAAATAGATGTGTGTTATAAAAGTTATACAAATGCTAAAATAAATAATAAATATATTATGATATATATATATATATATAAATATAGTTTCCATCATAATATCCACCATTATTGGTGGTAAAGGATAAATAAACAATCATCGCTTAGTGAGGTATTAGATCACTATACACAGAAATAGTGTTTTCAATATATATTAAATGGATGTGTTTGTAATTTTATGTCAGACCCTTTTTAAACAAAATTATAGTATATATAGGATATGTTTATCACCAAATAGGTTAATAAATAGTGTGGACTGGGTGGATATGGAAAAATAATGAATGGATCTTGAGAGAATACATCGCCTATTAATTGTGTAACTCTTATTCGTCTAAGCCAAAAGACACCCATAAGAGGGTTTCTGACCAAAGGGAGGCTTAATTTTTTAAGGGATGATTTTTTAGAGGAAATTTTTGCATGTATTGGATGAACAAAAGATCCTTTTTATGTTTTTTGAATGGGTAGAGATGGGGGGTTTTATAGGGAAGGAAAAGGACTCAAATGGAATTTTAAGAAACAAATTAGGTGTGCACACGTTCTTACCAAAAAAGTGTCATAAAAACCAACCAAACTAAATAATGGAATTTCTTTGATGATTTATGGGCAAAAAATTGATGTTGGACATGTTTCTATGTCATTTAGGCCCATTAATATTATTATTTAGTCCCTAATGAAGCATTACTTGGCCGTAACCGCTGTGATTATTTTTAATCACTTTTACTAATAATTTTAATAATAAATTCACATGGTCTTATTATAATCTAGAAAATAGACTGCATGTAATAGTATATATAATATTTTTAAAATTTCAATCACATAATTGGAAAGAAAAATATTACTTCTAATCACACATATGTGACGAAATAACATAGTTTTAATGTTGGATAAAGATTAAAAGTTTCTTAAGATTTTATATTCAGTTTTAAATTGATATTTACTATAATGAATTAATTATTAAAAATATTATCAATATTCATATAACTTGAAATTAAAACAAAATTTTAATACAAATTATCATTAATAATAAATTTAAAAACGAAATTTCTATCAAAAAACTAGTATTTTTCACTATTCATCCGAAAATGATGTTTTACAAAAAAATCCCAAAAAATCACCCTGTGATAATTATATCACTTTGAATTAATAAATTGAATTTATAAATGACTCTAAAATTACTAAATGAGTCTAAATTTAATTTTATTTTTAGAATTAGTTTATTCAATTATTTCATTGTCCAGTTAAATTTCTAAATGAGTCTAAAATTACATTCGTTATTCGAATCAGTTCATTCAATAAAATGGTGTTTTTAAACAATAAATTGATTTTACCAAAAATTTCATCCTTAATTATCAATATTTATTATTTATATAAAACAAAAATATTTGAAAATTATTTATTAATAGTTTAATAAGACAGCTTATAATTATCTTATTTAAATAATTAAATCAATAAAAATAGATTCTTTATAGAAACTCATTGTCGCATGCATCATACACCAAATCGCAATTGCATATAGTGCATGACATATTGGTATTTTGTGTAGCATAATAATATTTTTTGTTCTTTGTGAATGTAATTTTTTACTTATTGTTTTAATATATATATATACAAATAACTATTTTCATTTTCATGATAAATGAAAAATATTGAAAAGTTAAATTAAATTGAAAAATATAATTCTCGAAATATTAGTGTGTTACATTCTACCCCCCTTAAAATGAATTTCACCCTCAAAATACATCTGGTTTATCAATTTTTTAATACATGAATGTTTCATTAATATAAATCAACATCATAATAATGGATACTAAAACATCCCATAAAATGGGAAATTTGGAAGTTTAATTGTTACCAAAAGTAATATATAATTGGGTTTCCACATAGGAGAACATAGGTTGGGAGTGAAGATTGGTCAAGGAGGGAAAATATAAATGTTTATATGGAGTGATTGAGGTCAACAAATAAAAAACAAGTGACTGGTCACTAAAAATTTGAGAGCCTCAAGGTCATAAATTTGTGATGATTTATAAGGCCATAAGCTCAATAAAAATTATGATATTTGGAAATAAATTTATCAATTTCAGATCATTCGGTAATTATTTATATATTTATATAAAAAATTATTTCTTTTTTTAAAAAAAATTCTAATACATCCATTATCTCCAGGAATGAATTTCTAGAAATTAACTTTGATGAATAAGGAACTAAAATATGCCTTTAATAGATCTTAATCCCCACAAAAGAATATAACGTCTCACTATTTGTCTATAAAAAACATCTTGTATTAATATATAAAAAGTAACACTAATCTTTCATCATAAATATTTCTTCATTAAAATAATATAAACTTTAACCAGATCATCACGTAGGCTTGTGGTAGGAATGAAACAGTTATCGTCATTCAGTCATGATTTCAATATCCATGTCCTTGCTAGACTTGATTGGTTATCACCTGACATACCCGATGTCCTTTTTTTAAACCACTCTAATATAATATATAAGATTGAAATCCGTGAAATAATTTTAATCACTGATTATCCTTTTAACTAAATGGTTTCAATACAAACTCAGGGCACAAATACTTCCTCTAAATTTTTTCATAATCTTCTCCTGAACATATATCCTTATAACCCTTCAAAAAGATGAAAATCTATATCCTTAGATAGAGAGTCACAAAATAAAATTAACATCGATTCCCATATATCACAAAGTATCTCTTGTTTGTAAAATTCCAAACATTTAAATACCCTTATTGCTTATTTCCTTGAAACATATTAACAACCTGAATTACAATTAATCCTTTTCGAAAAAAACGCATAATTCCTCATTACACAGTATATTGGATTTATTCCATAAATATAAAATTGTTGTTATCTTCATTAGTGGTAGAATAAACCACCTATAAATTAGTATTTACATAGTTCCAAGGTAATCAATACTATTTGATTTACCTATTCATGTCCCATATATATTTATCCATACATCATTATCTTAACATAAAGAGCATGTTAATGGTTACCTTCTCTTAGTGAAAATTATTACATTCTTAAGATATCATTTTTATTAAATTATGACCATTAAATATATTTTTGTAAATCCTTTGTAAACCAGAAACTGAACAGTCCATACATAATTCACAATTCTTAATTATGGACTCCAAATACAAAAATAATTCGATAACATAATTTTCAATACATTAATGATAATACGCCTTTACATTCACATTTCATTTATAGTCTCATTATATTCCACAATGTATCCATTACTCACACAACCTTTCTCATTCTCTTCTGGAACATTCTTCTTGTGACATTGGGTTGCATAATGTCCATTTTTTCTATATTTAAAAAACATAACCTTCGATGAAAACATATGGAGGCCCAAATTCCAATCCATTTCATTAACTGAACTCTTCATTATTTCCATTCTGTAACTTTCATTGTGTCCTTTTTTTCGATAGTCAAAACACCTTCTTGTTCCTCTAATACATTCATGTAAGGGATTATTTCCACATTCCTGACACAAGGGAAACCAATTCATCATTCCTTCATTGTCTCCATTACTATATCTCACAGTGAACTCATATTTTTTATTCCTTGGTGAGTATGGGAGTTAGTTAAGGTAAACATTATTAATTATATTTTTTGAAAACTGATTAAACATGATCATAATATATTTCACTATAGTTATCATCCAACATTACTTCTCAACATGAATATGTTCCACCACATTCAACATTAACACCATTCCTTTCGGTTACCTCCATTGACTGAAAACAGAAGCATGGTTTTAGAAATACTTATCATAGCATAAAATCACATAGTCAATAAATAAATCACTTATTTGATGGATAATTCATGAAAACATACAAAATCAATGACACATTGGGTTTATCCGCTGTTATACATAGCTAACTTATCTCTTAATCCTTTGTGATGGTTCATGAAGAGTTTTTAAATCCCCAAAGAATATCCCCTAGGAGTGTTAAACTAGGTGTGCAGCAAGGCCTGTTGTGGTGTACTAGATTACCCCGAGTCATTCTCTGAACATCTTTTCAGAGTTTTTACCCATAGCTACATATATGTCATAGCCACATTCACTTAATGTATCTAGACAATGCTTTATTTCTATGAAACCACTCACTCTATCCTTTACCCAAAATTCCATGACATTTTTGTAAATATTAACTCATCCTTATACTTATCATTAGATACATCCCTAGACATATTCTTAGAAATTTTCCTAGGGATCTCAAGGTTTTATCATATTAGTTTCCAAAGAACGGACAAACCTTTCCATGATACCAACTATAGTGACCTAGGCTTGACATACATGGATATTACATCATTTTATATTATTATTTATTACATTGGAAAAATTAATTCCAAAGAACTATAACAGTTTAGTGTCCTTGGAACCACAAAAAAATATTTTATCATGTTTAATTATCTTCAACATATCCCATTAAAATCTACACCATTACCACTTCTACATAAATGAATTAATTATAACCTTTAGAAAGAAAACATAAGAGATGGGTGGACTTAGATTCTTAGTAAGGGTAAATAAAGAATACATGAAATCTTAAACATGAACATAGTAGTATGATAATATGATCATAACATTAATAGATCATACCTTTCATATATATGGTCATAAACCTGAGATATGTGATAAATATAGGAAGTTCATAAGACATGAATCATAATTAAATAAATTTCATGAGCCATGAAATTATTAATAAGGAATAAGACATAGGATTTGTAGCATATATATAAGAATAGAAACATTTGTTTAATTGTTATCTACCAATACCTTTAAAACATGTTTTCCTTGGGATACGACCCTGGTATCTACTTTGGGATTGTTCTAGAATCATATGTACCAAATGTTTTTAGGGTGGGGATACAATACATGTACCTTCTTGTTTTTGGGCTTGGGCTACAACATCTCTATCCTATTTCATATATTTTTGGGATTACACCCGTACAACTGCTTTCTTTTTGTGCAGGGGCTACAACCTAAACACCCTCTTTCTTTTCGGTCATCGGTTATAAACCAAACACCATCTTTATTTTATGGCTTGGGATACAACTTGTGTACTCTTAGAGATCATATCAAATATATCATTACACAATTAATTGGAGGTTAATATAGGTTCCTCATATCTCATAGTAAAATCACTCACACATGTGCTATAAGATAATAAAACAATCTTCATATCCTAACCCATAAAAATATATATGTCATATAAATATAAAATCATAACCCACAAATCGAAATGAAAATCAAAAAAATTTCACCACATCACAACCTATGGAAAATATATAGGTTTCATAAAAATTTCATTTAATCATAACCCATGAAAGAGAAACAAATTTCATAAAAATATAACCTGTGAAAGAGAAATATGTTTCGTAATGATCGGGACATTAAGCGTGAATCATTCTTATAATGAGTATGAATGGAACATTTAAAGAATTTTGAAAAAAAAATCATGAGTAGAATCAGTGAATGCCATAATATATTGAAAATAATTTTTAAATATCACTGAAAAAAATTTCATAAGGAAAATATAATTTCTTCTTTGAAAAATGTTTTTTAATACATAAAACCATTTAAAAAGTCATTCTCTTAGATAATACCTTCAAAAACTATAAATAAGACTAGAAACAATTTTGAAAATAATTCTCCTTGTAAATTATTATTAAATAAATTTATTAAATATTAGGATTTTATAAATAAAAATGAATCTTCAATGAAATGACGATGGGTAAATCCATACATGTCTTACGAAGTAAAAAAACAATCATTTTTCACGGTAAAAGGGTAAACATGAATTCCTTGTCTGGAAAGTGACAAATAGATTCCATGAAAAATATTTCAATAGAAAAAAGGATAAAATTCCTTTTAAAGATAATGGATAATGGTAAGATATTCTATGAAATCCTTTTTAGAATAAGTAGTTTTTTTACTGGAGAAAAGGTAAATTTAAGATTTCTTAAAAACATATTCTTATCTATATTATGTACCAAAGAGTAATATATAGTACAAATACAAGAGTATATCATTAAATAAATTATGATAATGAAAATAAAAAATATTCTTGACTGATTGATCAAAATATTTCATAATGGTAATAAATAACATAAATAATATCAGAAAGTGATGAGATTGTCTCAATAAAATCTTATAACTCGATAACATGGGATCAAACTCTCCATGTAAAACAAAAAAAAGAATTACCTGAAGATTAATGTATCATGAAAATAATTATATTCATGATATAACATGTGAAATTTAATTATATAAACTTCTATGAAGTTATTAGGTTTATAAAAAAACCTGAATCTCAACGAACGAAAAATAAGTCAAAATTGTTTTCCCGATTTGGTAACTTTTGAATTCTAAAGCCCGTAGAAGAATGATCATAAAATGGGAATGTAAATACCCTAAATTTGAGTTAAGAGTTACATAAAACAAATTCATGTTAATTATATACACTAAAAATGTAACAAGAGATGAACATAGCTTGTATTTCATAGAAATTAAAAGTGAGATGAAATCACCATACATTTTTTCTTGAATTTCATCATACTCTTAAAATGTTACTGTGTAATAAATATATGTTTATTATAAATAATTTATATAATAATAGTTTTATATATATTACAGTATATGGTTTTATTATATATTTATATTACTCACTTCTTAATGATCTTATGTTAAGGTTTCACTTCGGGTAATATTCACTCGGTTCTTCACATGTGCCTTAATTTGTTACATATTTGGTCTTTATACTTATATAATTATTCCATAATGTAGAAAATAAATTAAATATTAGTTTTATCCAGTATAATTATATTATAATACTCTATATGATAATTATGTATGTAATGTAATACACTATTTATGGAGACAAAAAGTTGTACGTACGCATGAAGCCGATTTTCTGTTTTTATTATTGTATTGAAAGAGAGTACATAGATGAAATATATATATATTTATTTATGTTTGTTTATATATATATCATTATGAAATAATCATAAATATATCATATATATAATAAAATATCATTAAAATCATCACTAATACACCCGATGTTGTGTGTGAATGAATCACATCGCTTTGAGGGGTGGTAGTCCACACTTACGCAATCAAGATTATCATATTAACATCATATATAATGTAAAAAAGATATGTTATGTAAAATTAATATATAATATTAAATAAATATTAAATATAATATATTAAATATATAAATATAGGATCCATAAAAATGTACAACATGATTGTGGGTAAAAGAGAAATGAACAATTATTGCTTCATGAGGTAGTAGTTAGCCATGCACAGAAATTTTATATTTAATATCCATTACATGGAGGTATGTGTAAGTGTAGGTCAGAACGTTTTCGTAAAATAATCCCAGAATATGGATTTTAATGGTTATATGATAAAATAATTTAATAAAGTGAGTGCATATATGGAGAAGGAAAGTAAAGGAAATTAGCTTGAGATAAGATGTCACCTCTTAATTGGTTAACTTCTTTTGGTTTGTGCCAAAAAGAAATCCTTGAGGGGTTTTCTGCTAAAAGGGAGGATTCATGGACAAAGGGAGGATTTTTGGGAGGCTATTTGGGTCGGTATTTTATGAACCTAATAGGCTTTAGGGGTGTGAGGAATGGGTATTGGTGGTGTCTCTTTATAGTGAAGGAAAATGAATCACATAGAATTTTTAGAAAAAAATTAATGAGAGAAACTTTTATAATCTAAAAAAGTCAAAAAAAACCAGAAAAATCATATAATATAAGGTTTTTGGAAGAAACATCGAAATAAAATGGGTGTTGTACAAGTTTCTAGGTCATTTGGTCTCTTAATTTTACGGTTTAGTCCTTAATTAAGCTAATTTTGGCAGCAATTGTTCTGATTAATTTTTTTTCACATTTACTAATCATTTTGGTCAGAAATTAAAATGGCCATTTTATACTCTAAATATTAGACTGAAAATAATGGTTTATGTAAGATTATTGAAATTCAATTCAATGAATCATCAAATTTAAAATTACTGTTAATCTCACAGACGAGAGGAAATAATAGGGATTTAAAGGAGGAAAAAGTTCAAAATTTTGTTAAGATTTTTATATTCAATATCAAATTGAAATTTGCTATAATGAATGATATTGTATTAATATATGTAATATTAATCTAATCTGACATAAATTATTATTTCAGAATATCATTTATCATTAATATTTAATTTGACAAAAAAGTGGTTTTTAACTAAATTACAGTATTTTTCAACATTCATTAAAAGGTAAAGTTCCTCAAAAACCCCCAAAAAATCACAGTAGGATAGTATCAATGTTTTGAATTCCAAAATAAAATTTATTTTTACCTATTAAATTTTAAAATGTACAAAAAAATAATTTCATTATTAGAAGTAGATCTTTCAAGAAAATAATTTTTTTAAACATAAAAAGGACTTTACCATAAATATTATCATTCATTTTCATTATGTTTTATTTATAAAAAACATCAATATTTAAAAATTAGTTATTACTAATTTTATCTGCTAATTTATAATTACATTATTTAAATAATTTAAACAATTAAAATAGATTCTTATTAGAAAGATAGTGGTGTGTGCATCATATGCCAATTCGGTGTTTCTTGTAGCACAATCTATGTTGGTATTATATGTAGCATAAGCCCCTTTGGTATTGCATGTGAAAGTAATATTTGAATTAATTTTTTAATATATATATATGTGTGTGTTGAACTATTTCTAGTGTCATGTGAAATAAAAAATAATGTAATGAAAAATTAATTCAAAAAACATTCAAAAAATATCAGGGTGTTATAATGTTCATTTAATGATCAGTTACCGAGTATTATTTAAACTTCCATGCAATGGATTACTAAAATTTAAATTCCATAGAATTGTGGAATAAAGGAAAAATCCTAAATAGATGAATGAACCACAGTAATTGTTTTGGTTTCCCCTAATTTGTTTTTATTTTAATGACTAATGAAGATCATAAATCAATTAATATTAATTTCTATAATTATTGGAAGATAATTTTATCCATTGAAGATCAATTATATACATTTGAAAAACACTATTAGAATAATTTATTCATGTTCTCTATGGAATTTACCAAAATAGTATAAATCTAAAAAATAATATCATACCTCAATTTTAGATCAATCAATGATGAAGAATGGTTATGAATCATCATATTTGGTGAGATATACAAACATAGTTGGGGAATAAAACCCATTTTAAATCAATAATGTTCTTAGATATAATGTCATTTGACAACATCTTCTCCATACTATACTCTCCATTTTATAGGGTTATGTATATAACCCTTTTATTTTTTTTCTATAAATGTGTTTAAATAGACGTGGTTTAGGTCATATCCATTTAATAACCTATGAAATAGTTCATAAATTAATTTTTTATTTTCATACATCATAGTACCTCAAATGAAACAACTAATTCTGAAAAAACACTATGTTATTCCTCGATTAAAACCCATATTCCCCATTTAATTGTTGTATCATAATTCTTATATAAGACCAAAATAGATATTTCACCCAATATTTCTTAAAAATTTGTTTTTATGTGATAAAATATATATTCAATATTTTCATTATATCAACACAAAGGCTCCCCAGGCCTTGAAATCTCACATCATGTCAGCACCTATATCTAAAAATAATAATATATTCTATCATATTAAAATGAAAATATTGGGAATTTTCACTCTCCACACAATAGTTTTTATCTTCCCAAAAAAATTCCAACTCAAAAGTATGAGGGTAGGTAGGTTGCATCTGGTTTCCTACTCCCATGTGCTCTCTTTATGGTCCTCATGATACCACTGAATATACACAAAGGGAATCTAATTCTTAAGATCGATATTCTTCTACTAATCCTCAATTTAAATTATGTACTCTACAATGGTATCCCCATTCCGAAGGACCAACTCAACCTAGTTTATAACAAGTGATTTGTCATTCACATTCCTCCATTACTTTGACATGTGGAAGGAACCATGTACCTAGTCTAACTACGATGATAGGGCTAAGAAATAGACCACCTCACCATCCCTAAACAATATTTTTATAGTTCAAATGAAAAATGGACATAACATTCATACCCATCCAAATCTACAAAATTACTGTGATGGTATGACCTTTTGGACACATGGTCACCCTCATTAATACCCAAATACCTCCACCATCAGTCAATATAATACATCTGATAGCTCTAGGAAGTCTTCATCAGCTTCTAGATTACATCAAACATCACCAAATCGGGGACCATGAGTGTTTTCTCCCTAGGTTCAATTGATTATAGTGGTGACCTATATGGTCTCCCATAAAAAATCCTCAAATAACTCCACTTCAATGGTTGAATGTTAGCTATTATTATATGAGAAATCCATGAATGGTGGGTGACCCTACCCACTATAGTGAATGTTGAACATGAAATTTTATATAACATCCTCTATAACCTAAATTTTTCACTCATTTTGGTTATCCGTATGGGGACGAAACATCATTATCTAATTAAAATCATTCCCAATTTCTTCAGGTAATCCTCTCCATAATTGTGATGTGAAGAGATATCATAGATTGAAATGATTGTTGAGTAAACTATGTGTTATTGAAGTATATATTATAGATAAATTTATCTTAAACTATCTACATGACAAAAATTTCAGATAGCTTAGAATTTGGCTGACATGTTGAGTTCATCTATGATCACACAGATGGCCTTGTTTCTATAATTCCCCAACCAAAGTAGCCCGGAGATGGTTCTTTAATTTATTAAATTAGAATGATTACATGGAATAAAATCCTAAAGAAATTATAGGATCAAAATATTTGGAAAACCAGATTACCTACATGATACTGATTTTACATTGGATATTTAATATGAAATAATATACATTACAAAATATAATAAATTAGATCCTTGAAATCTCATTTAAAGATAACTTCTTTAAAACATGGTTAAAGGAAACAAAATATGGGTGAGATCAAATTCTCATTAAGGGATTTGAAAAATTGAATATTTAATGAATCAATAATTAATAATCAATATAGAGGTAAATAACAGAATAGACATTCCATTTTATACATAATATGATAATGAAATGTATCCATGTAATTTTTTATAGTGAAATAATCTGAATAATAATAAATAAAAAGAAGAATATTACTAATTATAGGATTATATGTATCTATCTCATGAACCATTGTACCATAAATACCTATTCCCAAGACAGTTTATGTCTGTGGGTAGAAACTTGTCTAATTCTTCTTAGAAGAATACTCGAAGGGTTTGTCATCAACATATTTCATCTTAGAAGACTACTAATGCATCGGGTGGCATTCCTTAACTATTAATCAACCCATGTCCTTAATTTCCAAAGGACTACTCATATATCAAATAATATATTTAATTCTTAAAAAATGACCCTTATAAAATATCCTTGTTGAGTAAAAGATACATATTTATCAACATTTCTCTAATTAATATAATAACATTAAATTTAAATACCATATGTAATAATAGACTATGGTTTACGAAATAATCATATCCCTCATAAAATAATATTTATATATAATATGAAATTAATTTAGAATGAAAAATAATTATAAAAATTTTATTTTTTAAGATAATTTTATCAGTTACAAGAAAGTGAGTCTTCTTAGATAACTTTTACCACTAGGTAATTTTCAATTCAAAACCAATTGAATGATATAATAAAAAATGAGACTTAAAATACCGTGATATATAATTTCTTCATGATATTTAAGGAAAAAACTGTCTAATATAAAACACAAAAAATAAATAATTTTTGAATTTGATCCTTTTATATCATATCATATCTCATTCATTAATAATATTTCATCATTTTCAACATTGCAGTTGTTAATTGCTTTGTTTTTCTTATATGTTTTGACTTGATGTTTATAAACTATTACATAGATCATGTTTAATATTATAATGAAAGTAAACTAGTTTGTAACAATTATATATATTTATTATATATGTATTTATTATTAATCATTAATGTTTCGTGATAAGAAACGAAATACACTATTCATAAAGATAGTGGGTCATACGTACGAATAACCATTTCTTCCATTTTTTATTAAAAGAATGAAGGGTACATCATATATATGTACATTATAAATCAAATATCATATTTATTTTTATATATATAACATATATTTATTTAAATCACCCTTAATACAATCCATGCATGGTGTGAATGCATCACATCACTTTGAAGAGGCAGTAGTCCACATATCCACAAACGATGTTGTCGTATTCTCACAAAATGGAACACATTGTAGTACATGTTATATAATAATTACATATAAATAAACAATTTATAGATATCATATGTATATATATAATATAAACTATAAATCTATCATTATTTCCAACCTTTAATGGTGGTAATATAATAATAAACACGACCGGTTCATGAGGCAGTAGTATGCCTTACACAAGAATGATGATTGTGTATACCATATGGTGGACGTATGTGAAAGTGTAGGTTGTGCACATAATATAACAACATATCTATATATTTAGTATAATTATGTTTTTATGTAATCAATATATTAGAATAATTAATGTGTTCGAGATATAAATAAAACAAAAGAGCTCATGGAATAGTGTTACCTCTTTTTCAGGTAACAACTTTTTGTTTATACCAAATGTTTTCCATTGTCTGATTTATAAAAAAATTTTGTATTTTATTATGAGGGTATATATTTTGGGATACTATTTGTGTAGGTTTTTTATTATAAAATGTGCATTTAGTGGTGTGAGGAATGGGACTATTGAATGCATTTTTATTGTGGAGTTGTAGTGGAATTCATATAAATACAAAAATTTTAAACACTATATGGAGGTCTCCCTTACCTCATGTACTTATAAAATGGAAAAATATTGGATTAAAGGAGAATTATTATTTTTATAAACTAACACCATAGAAAAACAATTGAAATATTATCTTTTTTTTCTTTAGACATAAAGTTTCTTTATATATTTTCATTTTTTGTTTTTTCATTTATGTAACCAGTTTTCTAACATACGTAATTCATCTATTAAGAATAAATTAAATTGGGAAATATTATAAAATTTATACCCACTGATTATAAAATATTACACCTATTTTATAAGATAGAAATTCCATATTTGTTATAAATTAATTCAATATTAGATTATATAACATGGGAAAACATTATTTTAGATTTAACAGTGATAGCAATGTTTTTTCTATTTACGGGTAACTATGTGAATTATAAAATATAAATCGGTCCACAAATATATCATATTTGGTACTTATTAAAACTTAAAAATTAATTATCATGATATTGTATTTTATGTAATTTCATATAATTTAATGAAAAACCATTTATTGTAAAATTATATTAACATAAATTTTGATTTTATTTATTTAATTTTAATTTAATATAATCAAACAAATATTTTAATTAATATATATTAATTTAAAATATTTGTGACATTATTTATTCATCTAAATAATAATATAACATAAAAATTCATTAAATTTAATTCATTTTTAATTTTTCTAGCATCATTTATTTTATTTAATTATGGAATAAATAATCAATTTATTTCCATTTTTTAATATATTAATATAATTATATAATTTGTTATAAATTAAAATAAAATTTCATGATAAAAAAACTCAGAAACCTTTAAAAAATTATTTATATCTTAAAATGTGATGTTTTCTCTATCTAAATTCTTTATAATTATTAAATGAAATGAATGGTCATTTTTTTCTTCTTTCTTAGACATCTTATTATATATGTCTCCCACATTGAATAGAATTCCACTAACTCATGCACATGAATAATTACGTTTTTAGGGTTGAAATATGTCTAATAATGGGTTTTGGAAATGTTTTAGATCTCTTAAACACCTTATATTATACTTTTAATCATTGAGAACGCTTTTTCTTACCTTAACCATAATAATTAATTTAAATTATATTCACAACTAATTATGGTAAAAATTACATTAACATTATTACATTATAATTATTATACTGATTGAAAATATTTATTCCCATTTCTTAAAATTCAATTCATATAAGTGGTGAAAATCAATTTAAAGCTAATCACGTGGAAGTGACGGGAAAATTGGTTTTTGATGTGAAAATATCCAAAAGTTCACTATGTTTTTATATCTAAATACAATATAAAAATGATTCTAGTGATAGAAATTATATTAAAAGATATAATATTTTTCAAATGGGAATTTAAAACAAATCTAAAATATAATTTATCCTTATAAATTATTTATGATAAATAATTCAATTAAAATACGATATTTTCATTATTCATCAAAAAATGAAACATCACAGAATATTACCAAATAATACCCTAATATAATTTTCAAATTCTGATTTTGATAATAAATGTTGTTTTCTCGAATAAAATTAATAAATGTTTGAAAATTTATCTTTAAATTCGTTGCACCATTATAAGGCAAAAATCTTTCTTTTTTAAAAATTACCTTTTTATGTTTACAATTTGATTTTTTCTTATATTATACATAAAAATAGATTTCATAAATGTAAAAACCATTTATTTAATAAATAAAATATAATAATAAATGTATAATAATGTCTCAGAACGTTATATACACTTTATGATTGGTATTCTATTTCATATATGCTATCGAAGAGACTTGGTATTTTGTGTAACACAAGCCAACATAGTGTTTCATATAAATAAAGCTAAAAGAAAAATTAAATTTATCATTAAAGAAAAATATTGCAAACTTTTGGGGTGTTAAATTAATCCCAAATGAAATTAAATTTTTCCCCACAAATCAAACCTAATCTTGGTAGTATAATGTTTGATATATTAAAATTTCAGTGTTGAAAACCTCACATTGTAAAGGGGTTAATAAAATAAAATCTAAATAATACTTATATTGAAGTATGAAGATCACTTAACATAGATCCCACATAATAGAATGTAGGTTTGAAAAAAAACTTAGAAAATGAAGAAAAGTTTAAAAAAACTATAGTAATTGATCATAATAAAATAAGTCATCTATGGAAAGTTATTGGGCACAAAACCATAAATCAATAATGAGCTAAATGACTATTTGATTCATCAGGTATGATCTTAATAGGATAAATTTTTTATTTCAAGATAAATTTCCTAGAGTTGAATAATATTTTTACTCATTATGAATATATCTAAATATAATTACTTGATCTATTTTAGTTTCCTATGCACAATCATATCCTTTGGTAATTTCATGAACTATTTCTACTTCACCCCGTAGAAATTGTTGTATCATATGGTGAAGTAATACAATATTATCTAAAACATCATCCAAATATCAACATAATCCATTTCATAATTTGTTAAATTTTGAAAAATATATGATCCAACACTTAATAAGTAAGGTCATTTAATTTCTAAAATGTACTTATTATTAACCTTCAATCAATGCAATGTAGGTATTTAATAATCATATATCAAACATATTATAACATTCATCATGTATTCTACTGAATTTTGTTAATAACATGAATTACTATAAAACTTTATTTAAAACATGCATTATTCCTTATTAATAAAGTAAAACATGGGGTATTTTATAAATTTATTAGCTCTAAAAACTTTTAAAACTCCATCAATGTTGTCATAAAACAATTGTTTAGATAACCATTAACCAGTATGAAGGAAATTAGTACAATCCAATTTACATTATCCATATAAATCATATCTTTATTACAATATTATTATCCCAATAGAAGTAGCATGTTAAGGGTTACCATTCCCTCAACCATATGTTTTTCAAGAAGTTTAACTTATCACTGAATCATTTTTCATGGTCATCAGTACAATTAAACAAACACTTTGAAATCCATAATGACAAAGTACAACAGAACAATTATCATATATTCCATAATACTTATAACCAATAAATAATTGATAAAATACTTAAATAACATAATTCTTGAATCCAAACATATGAACATTAATCATTCATATTCATTTTTTATAACATAATAAGATCGACCATGATCATTGGCTTCATCTAAGGTATACTCCCATGAGGCTTAAGGAATTTATTTGTGATGTTTCCTATTTTAGTACATTAGAAAAATTGAATAATATACATTTCAATCTTACCTATTAATATTTTTTTCCGATGAACCATATCTTTAAGCATGTTACAAAATCCCAATCATTTCAATCATATCCCAGGGAAATTCCTTCAACAATAATCAAATGTGGGAAAATAATTCTTTATCTAATTATCTTTATACATAATTTCCATAGATTATTTATTTTTATTGTTCTTCCCTTGAATCCATAATACATATATAACTCCTTCTCTATCTTGTTATCACAATATATTATGTCCTCATATGATGAAAATTTTTTGGATACTAGTTCTATTTAAAATATTGTTTAAATACCCAAAAATATATAATCTTTATTACTAATTCAATAATATGAATTAGTGAGGTTCAACATCCTTCTTCCAGGTTCCATTTATATATAACAATATATAATAAAATTGGTCATATAACTATGATCCATAATTTATAATAATAAAACTAATAATATAATTTTCAAAAAAATTAAAAAACATTATTAATATATAATCTCATAATTTTAAACATGGTTTAATAGGTATGTTCTTCTATAATAATACCCAATTTATATCATAGTGTTATGTTATAAAATATATGTTTATATAAATATATTTTCTATTGTTTCAACTAATCTTCCTTTGATACCAAATGTAATTCCATGACCTTAGAAGCCTAGATTTGATTCCTTATATTATAACATTGGAATGGTTACAAGGAATCAAAATAAAGGTGAGATCAAATTATTAGTAAATTTTAAGTAAGGAGGAATATATAATGAATCATTAATTAATAATAAATATTTAAATGTATTTAACATAAAAAAATTTCCATTTAATCAATAATTTGATGATGGATAACATACATATATTATGTTATAGTGAAAATAATTCAGATAATAATAAGTAAAATGAATGAAATTATTAATTATTGGACATCTTGTATCTGAAAAATGAACCATTATACAATCAAGAAAAGTTCCCTATATAGTCTAAGTATGTGGGTAGAAACCTATATGATTATGCTTCAAAACAAATTCAATGGGTTTTTCACCATGAGAATTCATCTCCTGAGACTATCATTGCATCAAGGAGAATTCATTAACCATCCTCTACCTATTTCGTTCATTTCAAACTCATTACTCATATATCAAATAATCAATTTAATTTATAAATAATGTGTCTTTACAAATATCTATATTGAGTAAAAGTGAGGATTTATCAATATTTCTCTAATTATTAAAAAAAATTCATAGTATTAACCATATACAAAATTGGAATAAAATTTAACAAAAAATAATGAGAATCATACAATAATAATGATACTTTATAGGAATTTAATTATTAAAGAAAAATGATTACAATAATGATATTTTTAATTAGAATGTTAATAATCACAAAAGAAAGTGATATTTCCATGAAAACATTTACTACATTAGAATTATTAATTTAACACCATTTGGATAAGATAAATCAAAGCGAGACTTAAAATTAAATTATTTATGAATGATTCAAGATATTAAATAAAAAATGTGTATTATATAAACTAATAAACTGAAATAAGAGGTGAATATAACATATATATCACAATTGTAAAAAGTAAGATAAAAATTTATTACCTTACACTCTCTTATGGTTGAATGATCTTTAACTGCATGTATAATGGTTTTATTAATGTTCTTAACTTATTATATAACCATATAAATATTTGTAATATCATATATATTCTTTTTATAACCTATCATAACTCGTTCATTAATAATATTTCATCTTTTTCATCATTTTGGGTGTTAATTGAATTATTTTTGGAGTATATTTTCACTAATCATTTTGTTAATATTAAATAGATAATGATTTCATCATATCCATAATGTAATTAATTATCTTAAAATTATATATATTTAGTATATTTGAATTTATATTAATCCATAAATTTTTTCTTTAGGAAATGAAATACTTCATTCATGGAGATGACAGGTTGTATTAATTCATGAACGTCATTTCTATTTAGTTATCAAATTATAATAATTAAGAATAATTATATATATATATTATAATTATAGTATAATATTTATCTCCTATAAATCACATATTTTTATTTAAACTATCCATAATTTATTTCATGTAACGCGTGATTGAATCACATGTCTTTGAAGAGGTAGTAATCCCCACGTCTATAAATGATTTTATCGTATTCCCAGAAAATGGAACATAGTGAAATATGTTTTATATAATTAATAAAAAATCAAAAAAAATTATAAATATCATATATATCAAATATTAACTATGAATATATCAATTTTCCCATCCTTGAAAGGTTCTAATGAAAAAACCAATGATATCGTTTAACGAGGTTGTAGTCTGTCAAACACACGAACAATGATTATGTGTCCCATTTGATGGAAGTGTGTAAAATTTCAGATTTTTCACTTAATATGACAACATATTTTTATATTTTGGATAAATAGGTTATTATATAATAAATATATAAAAATAATTTAATTTGTGGAGAAATAAATAAAGAAAAATATCTGGTGGAAGATGGTTACCTCTTCATCATGAAATTCTTTTTTTATACAAAAATATTCCATTGGTTTTATTTATATCCAAAGTGAGGATTATATTATGGGAGAAGGATTTATGGTGATTATTTTTTTAATGGTATGGATGATACAAATATACTTCATAGGTGTGATAAATGGACAGATTGATTTCCATTTTAAATTTTAGGGGGAGTGTCATTCTTTTAATTACCAAAAGGTAAAAACTATAGAGAGGCCTCCCTTACCTCATGTGATTCAGAAATGGAAAAATAATGAATTAAAGGGTAATAATGGTATATCCAAACTCACACTACACAAAAATAAAATCATTTTTATCTTTTTGTTTATTAGTCTTTATGTTTTATTTTTTTTCTTTTCATTTAGGTAACTAGTTTTCTAACATATGTACTTAATACAATAAAACTTAATGATTATTATAAAAATTTTACCCATTTATTATAAATTATTACATTTAATTTATAAGATAAAAAAATTTGGAAATTAATTCAACAAAAACATACGTAATTCCAAAAAACAATCTTCTAACCAAATGAGAGCCAGCAGCTTTTTTACTATTCAGGGGTCAATCTTTTAATTATAAAATGAAAATTGATCCATTAATAGACAATATTGGATATTAATTAACAATTAATATTATCTTTTTATAGGATATTATTTTTTAGTAATTTTAAATAATTTTAAAAAAATCATTGATTGTATAATAACATTAATGTCTATTTTTCCCATATTTATTTTATTTTAATTTAATAATATCAAAAAAATATGAATTAAAATATCTTAATTTCAATGATATATAACTGGATATATTAATCTAAACAATAATTGAACATAATAATTCATTAAATTTACATTACTTTTAATGTTTTTAGCATCATTGATTTTATTTATTTATTAATGAAATAAACCATGTGTTAGCGTTTTTCATGTAATAAATCTAATTATATCGTCTCAGAGAATTAAAATAAATTATCAGGATTTAACTTTAAACATAATATTTATATATGAAAATATGATTCTTTTCACTATCTGAAATCATTATAAGTGTTAAAGGACGGTAATGTTTTTTTTTGTCTTTTTTCAAATATAACTTGTTATATTAGTCACATTGAGGAATAGTATACCAATAAATCCTAAATATCAATATTAAGGATTTTAGGGTCGAAATATTTTAATAGAAGGGGTGTTTTACAATTATTGGGTCATTTACACACATTATATTCTATGTTTAATCATTAAGTAAGCTCGTTCTTACCTTAATCAATATAATTAATTTTCACTATATACAATAATCGTTATAGTAAAAAATTAAGTTGATATTATAAGAACATAAATATAAAAATTATTTCATATATTTATATACATTTATACGAATTCAATTCATATATGAGGTTGAAATTAATTGAATTTAAATCCCACAGAAATGACAGGAAATCAAGTTTTTAAAGTGAAATGTTTCAAATGATCAATAAGTATTTGTAAATAAATTAAATAGAAAAATGATTTCAATTACTTTAATTGGATTAATATATTTAAAATTGAAATTTTGTGACCTTAAAACGAACTCAAAATATTATTTGTCATTATAAATTATCTAGATTAAAAGGAATTTTTCAATTAAAATCTAGTATTTTCACTACTCATCAAAAAAATGATTCTTCATAGAAAAATACCAAAATTTCACCCATAATTAATTTTGATGTTCTGATATGAAAAATAAAATTTAATTTTAAAAACATTTTTAATAAAACATCAAATATTTTTTTTAATATTGGTTTTCCACTAAAAAGAATAAAAACTACTTTCTTGAAAAATATAACTTTTTATATATAAAATTGGGTTTGATATTATTTTATGCCTATAAAATAAATTGTAATAATGTAATACATTTGATTTAATATATAATGTAAAAATAAATATATCATTAATACTCAGTGTGTTATATACACATCTAATTTAGGCCATGTGATTCTTATACACTATCGAAGGAACTCAATATTTTGGGTAACACATGAAAACATAGTGTTTCATATAAAACAAGCTAGAAAAAACTTAAATTTACTCTGAAGAAAAATATTTTAAGGTATTAGAGTGTCACAATCTTATGTCCATAAAAAAATTTCATCCTCTCAATTCCATCTTGATCACAATAATCAAGATTCTGATATTATAAAATTGCATTATTGAAAAGTCCACATCATAATTGGTTTAATAAAATACCCCCTTAATAATATAGATATTGATTTATGAATGTCACTTAACTAGGATACCATGTAAAAGAATATTGTTGGGAAATAAAAATATAGACATTGAATAAAATCATAAATAAACATAGTAATTGGTCACAATTAAGTACGTTATCAATGGAAAGTTAAGGGCTTCAAAACCGTAAACTGTTTCAACCGAAATGAGAATTTGATTCATCTGATATGAACAAAATAGGATAAAATTTTATATCAAGATACTGATATTAGAGTTGAATAATTATTTCACCCCTGTAGATTATATCTAAATATACTTACTTCATATGTTTTTATTTTCTTAGAACAATATTATCATTTGGTTGTTCCCATAACTATTTTAACTTCATCTCATAGCGTATGTCCTATCATATAGTGAAGTAATAAATAAATCACTAAAACCATATATTAAGAAAAAAATAAACAATTTCATAAATGGTTAAATTTTCCAATATATATGATTCAACACTATACAAGGAAGGTCGTTAAATTTCTAAAAAGAACTTATCATTAAAATTTAATCAACATGAAATAGCTATTTAATCATCAAAAACCAAACATGTGAAAACCTTCATCATGTATTATCATTAAATTTGTTAATAAAATAAATTTCAATAAAAATTCTCAAAAACATTCATTATTCATTATTACAGAATTCAAACATGGTTTATTGGATAGATTACATTAATATAATTTTTTTAAACTTTATCAATGATGGCATAAATAACTTTTTCAACAAACCATTAATCAGTTACAAGGTAACTGTTACAATATAATTTAATTTATCATAGTAAATCATATCTTTATTCAAAAATAATTATCCGAGTATCAAGAACATATTAATAGTTATCCTTACCCAACCATATGTTTTCCAATATGTTCAACTTATCACTAAATCATTTTTGTTGATCATCGATACAAATCTACATACTCTTTAAAATCTACAACAAAAAAGTATTGTAGTTAAATCCTCCTATATTCCATAATTATTATAACCAATAAAAATTGATAAAATACTCAAATGAATTAATGAATTAATCCAAACATAAGAACATTAATAATTACTCTGCATTTGTGGTAATATAATAATATTGACCCAGATCTATTGGAATTTTTATGTTATATTCCATTTATTATTGGTGAATTAATGTTTTTATAGAACCATTTCACTATAGTTAAGATACTAAATAATAGTCTTTTCTTTATTCCATATTCATTATTTATCCTAGTGACCCTTTTCTCCCCACATGTAATAAAATCCAAATACATTAAAACATTCTAAATAGATATTCATTAAAGAATTGTCACATTGGGAACACAATTATTTCCATTATTCCTGTTATCTATATTTTCTCCAATTATACTCTTCTTCTTATGATTACCTAGGAAGACATAATACATAGATAAATCTTTATCTATCTCATTTTCACATGATATTATTCCCTCATATAATGAAAATGTTTTGGATACTAGTTTCATTGAAATATTTCTATAATAACAAAAAATTTATGACTATTCTTACTCATCGGATCATGTTCATTGGTGAGGTTCACATTCCTTCTGCTATTCACCATTTCGAAATGTCATCATACGTGAAATTATATCATATCTTTATGAAACATAAAATATAATTCCATAAATAGTAATATATAAGATAAAAATGTGAATACATATTGTGTGTAGTTATTATCATAACAATAAACATGGTTTCTTTGGTATGTTATTAAATATTTATCCTCAAAGTATATCTTATTATTATGTCCTCTATTATATGTTTTTCTAAATATAGTTTTCAAGGTTTTTACTAATCATCATTTGATATCAAATGTTATTCCTTGATCCCAGAATCCTGGAGCTAGTGACTTAATTTATTACATTAGTATTGTTACAAGGAATCAAACCCAGAATTATTAATCAATTTTTCAGTTTTTAAAACAAGATTACATTCATGAGACCGATTTCACATTGGTGATAGAAAATTAAATACAATACCTGAAAAAGATAATATGCAGCATCCATGAAAACTAACTAAAATATATCTTCTTCATAACTTGGTAAATGGAAACAAAAAAATGGTGTGCTCAAATTCTCCCCAAGGTTTAAGGACAAAAATGATAATAATGAATCAATAATCAATAATCAATATAGAAAGGTAAATAATTGTACATACATGACTTTTAATCAATAAGTTGAGAATGAAATGCATCCATGTGTTTTTTCATGGTGAATATACGCTGGCTAATAATATTTGAAATAATGATAATGATCAATTATTAGTCAAATACATTTTAAAGTAAAACCATTTCTATAAATTTAATATATTTTTTGGAAATAATCATATTTATAATAAAATAATGTGTATATTTATGAATAATTTAATTCCCAACTAAATATTATTACAATAATTTTTTTTCTTCAAGATAATGTTAATTATCACAAAAAGTCGGATTGTCGTGATTACTTTTATCACTTTGTAATTTCCAATTCAAAACCCTTTGGATTAGATAACTCAAAGTGAGATGTAAACACCATTTGGAAGGATTTATTCTTGATATTAAATTACATATGGTCATTATATACAATACAAACTAAAATAAGTGGGGGATATGACATTTATCTCACTGATGTAAAAAGAGATATGAAAATCCCATCACATAAAAACCCTTTTGGATGAATGATTTTTTACCTAAGGTATTGTTGTTTTAATCATTTTATTAACAGATAATATAACCATATTAAAATTTATTATATCATATTTAATCCTTTAATGACATATTTTAACCTATTCACATATCATCATTCATTATTATCATCATTTCGGGTGTTAATTGCCTTGTTTATAAAGTATGTTTTGACTTGAGTTATTTTTTATTTCATTGATCATGATTTAATCATATTAATAATTTAATACATTATTTTTAAATTATATATATTTAGTGTATATGTATTTATATTAATCTATAATCTTTGTAGATAGGAAAAGAAATAAACTGTTCTAGGAGATGGTAGGTCGTATGTACGCATGAACATTGCTTCCATATTCTTTTTTCATTAAAATAATGTAAATTATATGATATATTACTATATTATAATAATATTATAATATTTATTTCATGTAAATAACATATTTTTATTTCAAAAATCTTTAATACATACCATGTAATGGATGAACGTATCACAATTCTTTGAGAAGGTGGTAGTCTACACGTCCACAAATGATGTTATCATATTCTCAAAAAATGGAAAGCATATATGTATGTGTAATATATTAATTACATATTCATAAATAAATTATAAATATAATATAAATATATATATAAAATATAAAATATAAATCCATTATTATTTCCAACCTTGAAAGGTGTTAACATAATAATGACGGAAATTTGTTCTCAAGGCGGTAGTCCGCCATACAAACGAACGATGATTGTGTATCCAATTGGATGGAAGTGTGTGATATTTTAGGTTATATCCTTAATATAAAAACATATCAGTATATTTAGTAAACTTATGTTATTATATCATCAATATATTAGAATAATTAAATTTATGAATAATGAAATAAAACCGAAGTTCTCATTGCAGATCATTACATCTCCTTCGGCTAACTCCTTATGGTTTAAAAAAGGTCTCCCTTGGTTGAATTTACTCTCAAAGTGAGGATTATTAGATTTGGGTGTTGATTTTGAGGGAATATTTAAGATGTTTTTTCATGATAAATAGAGTCTTGAGAAGTTTATGGTAGGGTAATACTAAATTCATTTTTATAGTGGAGGAGTGGCATTCATTTTAATACCAAAAGGTAAACACTATTGGGAGGTCTCCCATAACGCATGTGCATTAAAATAGAAAAATTATAGATTAAAAGTGTAATTATGGTATATCTAAAATAACAATACACAATAATAAAAAAATATTTATTATTTTCTTCACTAGACATTAAGATTCCTTATTTTTACATCTTGGTTCTTCATTTAAGTAACTAGTTTTCTAAATTACGTAATTCATCCATTAAGAATAAATCAAATTGAGACATATTTGAATATTTGTAACCACTGATTCTAAAATATTACTAATAATTTACAAGATAAAAATACTAAATGTGTTGTAAATTAATTCATTATAAGCATATGTAACGCGCAAAAACACTACTTAAACCAAAATTGTGCTAGCTACATTTTTACAATTTAGGGGTAAATGTCTTAATTATAAAAGATAAATGGTAAATTAATAGACCAATTTTGATATTTATGAAAACATAAAAATTAACATGGAAGAATATAGTATATTTTTGTAATTTTAAATCATTTAATAAAATATCATTTATAGAAAAATAACATTAATGTTAATTTTGACATTATTTAATTAATTTTAATTTTAAAAAATAAAAACATTATCGATATTAATTTATATTATTTTAAAAAATTTACATGATATATTAATCTATAAAAATAATTTAAAATAATAATTAATTAAATTTACTTTATTTCTAATGTTCTTGGAATCATTTATATTTTTTAATTATTAACTGAATAATTCATGTATTTGCATTTGATAAGTGTTAAATAAAATCATATACTTGATTAAAATTTAAAATAAATTAGTATGATAAAAAAATCTCATTTATCATTAAAATTAATATTTATATATGAAAATATGATGTTTTTCCTTATCTCAAAACATTATAAGTGTTAATGTAATGGAGGGTTCCTTTTGTACTTTTCCTCCCCATGTTGATTGCATATATATTACTTTCATGGAATCATATTCCACTAACTGATATAAATTGATCATATAGTGGCGAGGTAATAAATATGTACGTAAAAAGAATTTTAAACATATTTTGGGAAATTTACAAAACTTATATTCTATGTTTAATCATTATGTAAGCTCATTCTTTACCTTAAGCATTATAATTAATTTTAACATCATTCACTAATAAACATGGTAAAAAATTAATTTTACCATACTGGACTATAAATATTTTGATTCCAAGAAATTATACACATTAATCAAAATTAAAGTCATATAAGAGGAAAAAATTTATTTGAATTTAATCCCAGAGAAAAGATGAGAAATCTGTTTTTTAATGTGAAAATATCCAAAATTTCACTATGTTCATATATTTAAATTCAATATAAAAATAATTATAATTACTTAAATTAGACTAATACATGTAAAATTTAAATAATTTGACATTAAAATCTATTAAAAATATAATTTATCCTTACAAATTATTTTTACAAAAAATTATTTTTTTTCAATATAAATCTTGTATTTTCACTATTAATATTAAAATGAATTTTTAAAGAAAAAAAAAATTTAACCCTAATATAATTTTGTTAATTTTCGTTCAAAATGAAGTTTATTTTTTCTACTATCATTTGTAAATGTTCCAATATTTATCTTTAAAATAGGTGCACCATTAAATGGTGGTAAAACTAGCTTGTAGAAGTATAAATTTTTGTATTGTTAAAATATGTTTTTGCTTATATTATTCCTATAAAAAATTTGAATGATTTTAAAAACATTTTATTGAATATAGAATATATATGTAAATATATCATAATGTCTCAGGATGTTATATAATCTTCTATGCTCGGTCATGTGTTTCTTATAAGATATCTAAGGAACTCGGTATTGTGTGTAACACAAACGAACTTAGTGTAGCGTATGAAATAAAATAGAAAAAAATATTATAAGAGGAAAATATTTTAATTTTTTGGGGTCTAACATTCACCCCACATTAAATAAATTTCATCCTCTCAATTCTAAATTGATCTCAATAATCCGGTATTTGATATTTAAAAAATCCATTTTTAAACACCCTCATCAAAAAAAGGGTTAATGAAATATCATCTTAATAATAGAAATTGTAAAGTATGAAGGTCACATAATTTTAATTTATAATATTAAATTTTTGTAAGGCATTAGTTTTAACAATGAAATTATTCATAAGAATGAATCATATTCCCTTCATTAATGTGTCACTGTAGAATAAAAACTTTTCCCCGTTATAAGGTAATTTATACAATGCTGTACTGACTAACCATCTTTTTAGTATCTTGTAATTTTCATCACATTCATTGCTCCAAAGAATCATGGATCCCTTTAAATTTAACATGGTGAGTTAATTATATAGTCATTATAAATTCTCCAAAAATCATCGATAATATCCATGTTTAAAAATAAAACTATGGATATGGATAATAATGGTTGTTCTGGTCTAATTTTTAATAAAATTAGTCATTTATGGATCCATTGGTATACCCTCAATTGAGATTATATGGCGCAAAAATTAATAATTTTGAATCCAAAATTCAAAAAATGTAAATTTTTCATAAAACATATCCACTAGTATGGTCTTCAGTACAATACTTAAGTGATATTTATGCTCATTATTTATCATTGAATAGATATTAATATAATATATAAATACAAAGACAAACTAATAAAGATAATATCTAATGACCCTATTCATTAAATCCATGATTATAGTAGGGTGATTAATAAAACTAAATGGCATAACTATATATTTATAGTGTAAATACATTATATGGAATTGTATTTTGGGTATATACTCATTATTAGACATCAGTTGATGATATCCATATTGAAGATCAATTTTGGAAAAGTATATATCTCTACACCGTTGATTAAACAAGTCATCAATATGAGGTAGAGCATAACTATTGTTGATTTTTATCCTAGATAGTTTCTAATAACTTATAAAAAGTGTCATTGATAACTATTTATTCTTAATAAAAAATAACTTGTGGACCCTAAGTTTACACACTTGTTTAAAATAATCCTTTATCAAGATTCTCTTTGAGTTTCTTCTTTAATACATGTAAGTCAATCGGGGTCATTCTATAGGGGATATCTGGAATAGTTTTTTCATCAAGTATGAGTTCTAATAAGAACTCAACATCACAATTCAATTGAAGTTGAGGAAAATATTATATAAATACATCTACAAAATCACAAAAAATTAGAATTTAATTCATATTGATTTTCTCTCCAAATATTTAATATATACACCCTTTGTGAATAAGAATCAATACTCATAAAATGGATTTGATCTCCATCATAAATTTATATCTATCATCACAATAGTATTATATCATAGGATGGTTTGGAATATCAAACACAACTTCTATTATTTTTAAATTAATGTTTACTTTATGTATATAAATCTAATCCATTCCTAAGATAACATCAAATTCAACCATAGGTATAATAAAAATATTTTTTGTAATCACATTCCCACAAACATCAATAGTAGAAGACTCATATATGTGAGTTGTAATCAACATACCATTAGAGGTTTTGATAGATAATTCAACATCTAATAATTGGTGTGGAACTTTGATATCCATCGAAAACATCTTTGATAAAAAATAGTTGATAGATCAAGAGTCAAATAAGATATTTTTAGTTATAGATTGGTTCGTATGTGTAATTTCTACAACATCATAATTGTACCGCTCGTGAGAAATAATGATCTCATGGGATTTCCATTTACATAAGAGGTTGAATATATTGATCATTATCATTAACCATATATTTTTAGAACTAGTTAATATACTTCCCATACTCTAATCATTTTATGAATTGGAGAATTGGCGGGAAATTAGTGGGCCTATTTCTCTTGTCTATTGCACTAACCATTCCATTTATTTCATTTCAATATTCACAAGATTTAAGTCCATACCCATTAAATTTAAATCACCTATCAAGTCCATTCTAGAAGTTTTATTGTTGTTTCATTACACATTTATGTCATGTAGATTGATTTAATTTCATTCCACCTTATGATTTATTTGAGTTTTCATGAGACTTGATCTTTCTTTTCCTATCAAAACGATACAAATAGTGGGAATATACATTTTCCATTTCATCCAAGAGTGAAAATCATTAAATTTATTCATATTTACTAATGTCCCTTATAACTAAATAATTTTAGAATATTGGTTTTAGGCCACCAAATAAAACACCAACCCTAAATTATGGTTGGATGATAATATAAGAAGAATGCATTGAATGTATTGCAAAATTTTCCTTATAGGTACAAATAAATTAATCACCCTTAAGATTATATCCAACAAATTACATCAACATTTTTTTAGAAAAATACAATAAATGTAATTATATAAAAATAATCACTTAATCTCATCCCACTCTATCGACACAATTTCTTCTTATTCCCACATGTTCTTGGTAAGTGTAGACCATTGATATGTTTATCCTTCTAACTTTTAAATAGCCAAAATTAATTTTTCATGATAAAAACAATACATAATTGACAATATATTAGAATTGGTATTGATACATTTTTTAAAAGCTAGTGGATCAGTGAAAACACTAAAATAAGGTCTAAATTTCCCCATGAATGACTCAATAGAACAATATTCCCTCCTTTTATTAGTTGACTGTTCAACATGATTCATAGCTTGAGTTTTTTGTGTGATAATTACAAAGTTATTTTTTATTATATATCCCATAACACTTTTAAATAACGAGAAAAATCCTTTTATTTTTTCCCACATTCATCATCAACACTTTTTCTCTAGGTTCAATCCATTAACTAAGACTGAAAAACAATGTGTGAGCAATAATAATCATACTGGGAAACTGCATTATCATGAACAATTATTTATACCATGTATTAAATCATGAAAGAATATTTTAGATATATGCATCCTTAGTATTATCCTAGTTCATTAATGGTTATAATTTATTAAAATCATAAATGATAATTTGTAATGTGTTTTTAAATTTCCAAAACATATCCCATGAGGGTGTTAAACTAGTTGTGCAGTGAGGGTCATTATCAAACAATAGATGATGATTGAATCAAAGCAAATTGTTTCCTTATTGGAGTTATTACCCTTATGGGAAACTTTTCTTATTCCACATAATATTGTAGTATCATGAATGGTATGCAATTTATTATATACCACTCACTCTATCCCTCACTAAAATTACATGATTTTCATCAATAATTTGACTTATCCTTAGAGTTCTCTCTAATGTTTTCCCTTTATAGTTTCCAAATGTTATATAAACCATACTCTAATAAAATCTATAAATACCCTCACATATCATATATAGATATAAAAACTTCAAATATATATATTCAATACATTATATAACGATCTATTATAAAAACACATGGGTCTAGTACCTTTGGAAACATGGATACATTAATAATTTTTTCATAAGTGAAGTATTTAATCTTCCACAAAGTTAATCATAAATAGATCCATTATTATACCTATTTATCAAAATAACTTTCATTGTAACATGGGTAAAGGAAACATAAGAAATTATGATCTTAGATGCTCACAATGGAAAAAATGGGATATATCAATTGATGATCATATAAATCATAAGATAAAAATAATGTTATGAGATCATGAAATAACATACAATTTTCATATCCAATATATGATGGATAATAAAAAACATCCATGGTATAAAACATTATCATTTAAAATACATGTATCATAAGGGTGATACATAATATTTAATCAATCATGAAACATAATATCATGTGATATTAGTATAGAACCATCAAAAATATAAACTCCATTTCATATGTTATGGTTAACTACCAAACCATAGTGAATCGAACATCAATACATTTTTCCCATATCATAACAGATCATGTATCATCACTCATTTTTCCTAGTGGATTATTCATATTATTTTTTTTATATTTTATTGTGTGCAACAATTTGTTTCCTGTAGAAGATCAATCACATTGACTTATTTCTTATAGCATATCCAGAACATTGACGTATTTTCCTTAGTAATATCATTAGATATAAAATGTTTCCTAATGAATTAGAAGGATATATAAATCCAATTACACCTCTCACATAATGAAAACCATAAATATATGTTCTATAAAATCAATTAAGATTCATCATATCATCATATCATAACTCGTGAAAACAAAATGTGTTTAATAAATATTCCAACAATCCATAAAATCATAACATATGTAAAAAAATGGGTTTCACAAACATATCATAATCATAATAATAAACCATCCTAATAAATAATAAGGATGGTACTATTGGATCATATCCATAGTAAAATATAAGAAACAATAGGTTATTTTCACTGATTAATAGAAATTACATAAAAATATCATTAAATAATTAAAAAGAACAATATTTTTTTCTATATAAAAATCAATTTTGTAAAATATAAAATTTTCCAAATATTAAAGAATAATTTTTATTTGAAAATAAATATAGAAAATTGTAAGGTAAAAATTAAATTATTTTCTATTCATAACGATGTAAAATACATTTCATGTACCACATGTTAAAAAAAAGATTCCTTTTACATTTTATGTAAATGTAAAAAAAACCTTGTTCAAAAATTGATAAAACGATCCCTCTAAAACCATTTTATAAAATAAAATGTGGGTAAGAATGATTTTAAACTATATTTTCATTATATTAAAAAATCTTGAAAATATTTTTTGAAAAAATGTATATCGAATTTGTAGGATTTTTGACTGAAGAGAGAAATGATGTTGATTTTCTTTAAAAACATTCTTCATTAATCTTGAGTACATAAAAATAGGAAATTTAAAGGAGAACATGTAATACCTAGAAGTATTTATATAAAAAATAACATTCATGAATTTCATGAGATATAGATCATCGGATTTCATCATTATATGAATAATAATAGACAATCCCAATAAACAATGATAATGTATCATAAAACCCTTTCCACATTAGTAACATTTTAATCGTAAATTCCATAAAGGAAGAAACTATATATGGATATTTATATCCCTTGATTTACATGAGAATAATCATGAAACTAATTTATGGGAATTATATATCCCACATAACATAAATAAGTGTTGAATATTTCATGTGTATCGTATAAATAAAAGTGATTAGAAAATCACATAACTCACGTATCGACTCCTTTTAAACATGTTTGATCCTCCTATTCTTCTGATAACCACTTTAGTTTTTCAGAAAAATACATCTGCTTATGGTATCATAATAAAAATAATTCCTCTATGATGTGATGGGAGAGTAATGAAGAGATTTTTTTAGGTAATGGAAAAAAACTAAAGGGTTTGGATATGTTAAGAGGAGAGTAGAGGGAGTTCCCTATTATAATTTAGGGAAGGGATACACTTGGAAATTTCTAAAAAAAATATATGCTCACATTTTATACATTCCAAAATTCTCCAAAATTGATAATTATAAAATCTTATATGATATAAGATCTAAATATGCTCATTACATTTTAATTGGAAATGTTTTTAGGTTATTTTAACCCATATCTATTTAGATTAAGCACACTTTTTATATTATTCATCCATAACCACAGTAATTATTTTTTACTATTTTACTAATCATTATAATAAAAACAATATTTTAATTTATTATATAATATTAATTATTCTAATGTTAAATATTTTATTATTTTTTCCAAATTTAATTCAACCATATGAGAGAATTAAATATATATATAAGTTTAAACTCATATATGGGATGAAAAAAAATTTTCCAAATAAAATGATATCAAAAGTAAAAAATAATTTATACCAAACTAAAAAATGAAATTAGTTATAATGACCTCAATTGGATTAATAATAATATAAATGAGATAGTTTTACCTTTAAATTTTTTTAAAACAATTTGTATCATGGTAAATACTTTAAACAATGATATCTTTTTAAATAAAAATTTGAAATTTTTTCTATTCATTGAAAATGTCTCCATTTCAGAAAATTCTCAAACATTAATGTGTAAAAAATAATTTTTATTATTTTTTCTAGAAAAGTAGTAAAAATTATTTTTTAGAAAAAATATATTTTTTAATAATATAAAGATATAATTGAAAATTGATGACATATATATAAGTATATTTTCATTATCTAAAACTATTATAATTAATTTTAAAATTTTGTTTATTCCTATTCATGCCTCAAATTTTAACTACTTGTATATAATGGCTATGATTAATTAATAATATTAATATCATATTTTGGTTTGATAAAACATTGTGTTGCATGTAATGAAAGAGATCAAATAAATTAAATATATTTGAAAAAAATATTTCATAAAAATATTTTGTGTCTCATGTTGACTCTTAAATCCACACATAGAGAATAAGAAACAATAATGGATCCCACCCTGGGCTTCATTCGGGATTTATAAAACTATATCTAAGTCTAATCTTATAGAAGGGATTATATCATATTCATAGGATATGATGCCTCACTCTACCCTCCTGGGGAATTGAACAGGGAAACAATCCCAAAGAAAACTCGTCTATACAAAATATAATAGGGTTCCCAAATAATAATATCTAATGTACATGGCTTGTAAAATGTGTAGTCAACATTTCTTACTTAATCGGTTATATCTGTCTACTCCAATATGTGAATATGTACTTCAGGTCCAACTCCTTCACTTTGGTCATGTACTAGTTCCAGGTGGATCCTATATACTCATTCAATTCGTATATACCTAGTCATTCCATTCTTTTATTATCTTAGGGTACATGCTAAGTATCAATCCATGGGTTACAAGGTGTTTGAAAAGTGTCACATGATATGTGATATTTTATTTCATGCATGAACCCCTGATCCACGGTAGGTGACTATAGTGTGTGTGTTCTTTATGCTACAAAAAAAATTTCGGGAATTTTCTTGAACCCTTATGTTTTTATGCTTCCAGTCACACTGTTTATACCTTGAATTTCACTTCCCATTTTCCCATGATTTTTGGATGTGAGTTGGCTGACTCTTTCCATCACCAGTGGCCAGATTTGACCATCTCATTCACTCATGAATCAATCTCATAGAACCATGCCACTATTTCAATGACAAAAAATGCATGAAGAATTACGATCAATTCTCAACCCAACATCATTTCCATCACACATCAATGAAATTTTCTATCTCAAATCCTAACCCACTACATTGATCTATTGTGCAAAAGAATGGTTTCATGACTGTTGATTACTGGGTATTGGTAAAACCATCAGACAATGAAATACTAGATATGAATGTGAATATAATATGGTAATAAAAGAAAAAAAGACAACTAAAGGAATGAACCTCATTCATTTTTTGGTTTTTCCTAGATTTAATTCCATTATAAAGAACAATGATGAATCAAAATAAAATAATATAAATTCCAAAAATGCTAGGAATATAATTTTATAAAACATAAATCAACAATTTTCCACCAATTTTAACTATTTTAATAATTCATTCATGTTCAACAAAAAGTAATAAAAATTGTAAATCCTTGCAAAATAAATACTTCCATTATTTTGGATGTATCACTAGTGAATACCTATTCTACGTCAGCATCATTGGGGAGATCCAAAAACTCCATTAGGGAATTCAACCACTTTCTAATTGATCATGATCCAATATTAATTATAATTTTCCTAGACGTCCTTCACTATATCCTATAAAATTAGCAAGGTAATGTAGATAACCCTAGTTTTTTTTAACATTATTTAATTAGATGAGGGTTAGGTTACATCCATTTAACAAAACCTAATTTGAATAATTTATTCATTTTATTATTTTCTCGCATTCCTCCACCCCAATAAAACACCCAATGATAACTATGATTATATAAAATCTAAACCTAAGATCCACTTAATCCCCAACCCGAGCAGGTGGGTCACATTGCCTCAAGCTGGCATCCCGGTATGCGAGAGACTATTGACTAGAATCAATGGTGTAATGTTGGTATAGTAGGAAGACAATACAATCTTATCAGATTAGAACAATATATATAAAATATACATAAAATAGTGAAGGAATATATTACCATATAGAAATAATATTAATGCTGCATAAGAAATGATTATAGAATAACAGAAGAAATATATCAAGCCATAAGGTATTGTGAGATATATGGAATGCATGTCATACTGATATAAAATAAGAAAATAGGATAACAAGTATACAATCATGAAATACATAAATCAAAAAATGAACACAAAATCTCTGATTTCATCTCTAGTGAATGCTTGATACCTTTCTCCTAACTTCCAAATATAAGCAATCAGGCCAACAATCTATTGTAAGGCCCATTCCCATATCAATACCCATAGAAATATAATCTTCTCGGATACCAAAGGTAACCTCTAGTAGGGTGTGAGATAAAATTCTCAGTATAACCCCATCAATAGTGTCTATGGGTAATCCAATCAGTTCTTATAACTATATAGTGTGTAGGTGTAGTATAATAAGAATGTACTTCTAAATATATAAATAAATAGGCCACTCATGTTCTTAAAGGACACCTAATGACACTACAACACCTGACGCCACTACCAACATCGACACGTAGTCAATAATTGTCTCAAGAGGAACAATATATATATATTAATAACATATATTTATTGTGTAATTATATGTATATTTCATCCACTCGTATAAACCATGTACATGTGGACATAAGTGGCCATATACATGGAGTACTAGTTATTGGCTGGATAGGGGTGTAACTCAGACATGCATGAAAAGTCTAATGAGCCTAACATCATAATAAATAGGGTACATGACCTATATCCTAATAAGTGTTTGATATGTCATGCATGACACTTGGTATGTTGAGCAAGTCAATTTTTCTTCACTTGAACAACATAATGTTGTGCGTCAATACCACCATCCTAATAGTGTTGATGGTGTAAGAGGTCATGATCAACAACTGATTTGAGGGAGAGTGATATTGTTCAACTAAAAAAATCCCTTACCATCATACCATGTCCATTATGTAGGCATAATCATATTTAAACATATATCACGAGGCAATAAATATCTTGTACCACATTCAAAAATACCACAATATAAAAAAGGAATATTTACATTTACAGCATGGGAATGAGGCATTACCTCCCATGAACATCATTAATTAAGATCAATGTACGAGGATATATAATTCAAAATCTAAAATTAATATAGTATAACTAATGGGGTGGCCTTACCACCCATATTAATACATTCAAAATAAATTTATTATTTTCATATTCAATTCATTCATTTAAAATGAATCCACCATGTAAAAACCAACCCATTTTATTCTAACCCATCCAATTCTCTAATGCATGGAAATTTCATTTATTAGACCTAATGGGTCAATTAAAGGGATACATGGTCCTTGGAAATTCCATGTCTAGGTTTTCCAAAAATGTTGGAGGCAGTCTTAGTTCAATAAAACATTCATATTACAAGTCCAAATCAATTTAAAATCCATGACGGATGAAATATGGAATCCTAGGCATTTTATTCAATTAGAAGTAAGGGGAAATTTGGCATGGATCACACAGGGGGTGTCCATAAATGAGGTAATCATCATCTAAATTACACTACAAGGATTAATAGGAACGTATTTAGAAGAAATGATAAATTTCACATGATGAAATCAATTTAAAATGAACACTTGAAAAAAGCTGGAATATAACCCAAAGAAGTAGATAAAAATAATAAAAAAGGGAAGATGATGTGACCAACTAATTCAAGTCAATATATTACTCCTCACTTTTTGTCAACCTCATTTTTTGAATCAGTAGGTAGAGATCTATGAAATGGTTAAATGCCCTAAAAATAGAGAAATTTTTCTTCCCCCTAAATAACATAATGAATTCATGGATAATCTTTTGTAAGAAGATATAGGATTCAAGAGATTGGCTTAAGGAATCCAATTTTGGCTTTGGATATTGAATCAGACTATAGATTAGAGAGATATCTGGTTACCTATATCGATAGAAATTTTGAGATATGGGAGTAGGATCTCAAAACTAGCCATTGGAGGAAGAAAGAGAAGAGAGAAAATGGTAAATGGGTTTAAGTGGGGGTGAAAAGGTATTTTCACTGAATCAAAATAAGGGCACGTCGTTTTCCCACACTTTTGGAAAACATGTGAAGAAACCATGATCCAATTCACTACTACATAGGGACATGCCATATGGTCAGGAGCACAATTCATCAAACATTGTGTAGAATGTGAAAAATTTTTCTTCCACCATCTACCCAACTACATTAAGACCATCCCCCCTAGGTCACATTGTTTTAGAGTGACCATGTGGCATCTATGTTCACTCTGTGAGCTAATGCATGGTTGAAATTAACCATGCAGCTTTTGCAATGCAGTTTTTACTAATTATGCGACCTAATTAGTTAGACCATTTTCTAGAACAGTAGGCTTAAAATAAGTAATAGATTATCATCAAACCATCCTTTGGTCATATAGATCATAAAAAATTATTAAAAAAAGGATTGAAATTTAATAATAAATGTTTTATACACTCATTAATAGATGTTCTTTTACAACCACCCTTTTTTAATTAACTCATTCTCAAGATGGCCTTCTGATGGTAATGATGTATTTTTAGTGAAGAGATGAAACTGTTCAGCTCACATTTCATCTTTGTATTCCTTGGTTATCATATAATTGTATTTGTTTCCATCACACATGTACAAAAGGAACGGACCTACCTCAGAGTGTCTTTACACTCCGATCCACTATACACATTGGACATTCTTCAATGGAAGAATCAACATCCAATTCATCCACATCAGGTTAAAGGATGATTGATGATTTTGTATAGTATCAATGAAGATGATATATATTAAACACATCATGCATATATCAGTATATATAAGGATGTGACAATTGGTAAGCCAGTAGTATTATCTTTTTCAAAGCCTCATAGGGTCCAATGACCCTCGGTGAGATCATACCCAAATTATGAATACGTCTATTCCCCAACCTGAGTGAGACAATCAAGAAAACAAAATGTCTGACCTCAATCTTGATAGTTCAAACTCATTTTATTTCAAACAACTGCTATCTAAAATGAGTGGTCATCATGCCCATTCTGATCAAATTTACCCACTCAATAGTCTCCAACAAAATATGTTCTCCAAGAATAGTTTCCTTCCCTACCTTTATACATCACAGAGGTGAAAGAAATGGAATACCATATGAGGCTTCATATGGTTAAATCTCGATTATAGCCGGAAATCATTTATTATAAGCGAACATATTGAGATGAATGTGTTTCTCCCAATAACACCCAATGTCAAGGACAAATGCATGGATCATATCATTTGAAACATGAATAGTCTGATATATATGTCCATTAGTCTATGAATGATAGGTCATTCTCAAAATCACCTGTATACCTAAGGCCTTTTGCAGCTTCTACCAAAACTATGATGTAAAATAATAATCTCTATCATAAATTATAGGATTTGGAGCTCTATAAATACATACAACCTCAAAAACATATAGTGTTCCTAGATCATATACTTAAAAGGTATTACACACAGGTAATAAGGGTTTTACCATAGTTAAATAGTCAATTAAAACCCACACTATATCATTTCCATAAGTAGATATGGCTAGACTGGTCAAGAAATCCATTGAAACATCGTCCCATATCCACTTGGGGTTATAAAAAAGATGTAGAAGCCCTGTTAGTCACTAATTTTCCTCATTCACCCACTGATAGGTTGATCATTGAGTGATGGAATTAAAAATTTTCTTTTTTATACCATGCCATCAATACTAGCATCGTAGATCTTGATACATCTTAATGACAATAGGGTGATCTTCCCATATAGATGCATGTAATATCCACATCATCCCATCTATGATGTCTATTGAGACCCATACACGCATGTGGAAGAACATGGTATCATCCCCATCCATGGTCCAACCTAAACATATATCATCATATGAAACTTATAACGACCCATACTTTACATACATTGTTATTACATCAAAATTGAAGCACACTTATTAAAACATATAACAAACCCATGAAAGGACCGTATAGGTATAGTGTCTTTAGAAACTGGAAAGCATAAACAACTGGTTCATAAAGCATCTACTTTGCCTCCCATTTATTTCTTCATATCTAGAGTCCCTTTTTGGCATATTATACTAAATAACCTTCTTCTTGACCTGGGGAAATAAAACATACACAAGGGTTTGATCAAATGCTCAGTAAGGGTACACAAAAGAAATATCAATCATATAATATACATAAGAGCATAACTTTTGGAAATCTTAACCTGCAATGGAAATCATAATTTCATAACATGGGATAAATCATAGTAGTGAAATGTAATCCCAATAATCATAACATAAAACATGAAACTTTGTGGTATACACACATAATCATAGAGAATCATTTCTTATTAGTCAAGAATCATTTACAAGACTATCTTAGTGGACGAAGTCCATTTCTAAACCGAGTTCACTCCTCGTTTCAGTCCTGTTTCACTGAACTGGTTTAACCTGCTGTTCCAGCCATGTCTATCTCATGAGATATAAAATCATTACCCAATGCATTGGAGGGAGATATAGGTCCCACCCATCTCATAATGAAACCATTCTTATGTGTGCCATAAAAATCATAAATCATACATCATTGCATAACCCATGTAATAAAAATGGAATTCTTAAACATCGTGACATCATAAAACAATTCATATAAGATAAATGAATTAATAAAAATAATTTCATCACAACATAATCAAATCAATGTAATTATTGGGATAGAATCAGAACCCTATATTATCTTAGATGGAAAATAATTTTGATAAAACACTTGAACTCCATTCTTGAGGAAAATATCATTTCTACTTCAATTTTTTTTTTCCTTTCATAACATGTCATAAAATTTTAAACTAAAAGAAGTTGATTAAAAATAATCTTGAGTACTTGTAAATGAATCATCTTGTAAATAATGTTTTAAAAATCCATTCATGCTGTATATGTTAAAAAACATTCTTCTCGTACTTTTGTCGGCAAAGTCAAAAAGGTACCTCGTATGAAAAACGACAAAAGATTCCTTTCATATCATTTACTTAAAACTCACCGAAGGGTAAAATAGGATTTAAAAATTATAGTTGAATGGAAATAATATTACATATTGAGGAAACATGGATGTGTATGATAAAATACACCCATTAAATGCCAAAGTATAAACAATATCGGATAAAAATGAGATTGTGATATTTCCATTACCTTAGGTCCGATTGCTTCGTACGTATCCATACCTCCTGTATAATGATTTAAATAATGTTATTGACTTATTACATAATCATACTAACTGTTATGATATCACATATGGTCATATTCTTAGATTCTTATAAGTAATATTTCATTACAACTTGTTATTTGGGCGTTTATTACTTTTTGTTCTTATGCGTGTTTTGTCGAATAAATTCTTATTCTTCTCTTAAGGTTATAGATACCTCATTTCCATAATTTTATTAGTGTAATATATATCATATTCATTCATTAAATTCATTTATATAATCATTATTCAATGAAGATCATGTAGAACAAGGCACATCATATCGTGGAGACGGTATTACGTACATACGCACGAGCGATGATAGCATTCCCATGATCATGGAATTATATTGGAGTGTATTTATACTATTTCATAATCAATATATCTTTACAATAATCATATATAGTCATTATTTACGCCATTATACCCATCCAAGTAAGGTGGTTGTGGAAAATAGATTACACCACGGCCTGGAGAAGGTATTCCGTACGTACGCACGCGCGGTGATTTCATTTTCTGTAGGATGGATAGATGGTGAAATAGGGTTGTTTAATAATTATAATAACATATCAGTATATGAGTGATACTGATTTTATTACTTAATAATTAAAAAACTAATGAATAAGAAGTGGATGAAGAAATAAAGATGAAAGAATCGGTAACGGACATTATCTCTTCTTTGAAATGCTTCTTTGAGACCTCCTTTTAGAGCACTAAACATGGTCTTTGAAGAAGACCAGGACCTCTAGGAAGTCTCTAGGGAAGTGTAGAGGAGAATGTGGCAGGTTTTGGCCGAGCTTGAAGGCTCAACGTGGTGTGAGGAAGAGAGGGAGGAGGTGCGCTTTTATATGGGAGGAGAGGGGCACCTTTGGAATAACTAAAAATATTATTTTATTATAAAGCCAAATTCTGTTTTAAATAGCTCACAATTGATTTATTTCGAAGCAATGGTGGTTATGGGTCGAAATACTCTAATACAATAGAATTTAGACAAATTTAGTTTCCTATTTTGACCTTATCATTTAGATTTAACATTAAGTTAAATAATTTTACTTTTACCGTGTCTTCTTGTGTTCTTAAACTATAAGGTAAATAAACATACTATAACAATCCAAAAAAATCTCAAGTTGTTTATTATTAATATATATAACCTTATATAAGTCATTTCGCCGATTCTTAGGTTTTTTTTAATTAAATAACAATTAATAATATAATATTTTTTTTAAAAACTATTTTATGTCAATTTTGACACTATTTAGTAATTGATTTTTCTGAAAATCGTAACAGAATTATTAGTTCTAAAAAAGTAAATTAAATCAATAAAAACATGTCATATTAACCTATAAAATTAGTTTAATTCATAAAGAGTCTCAAATTTCATTTATTTGGGTATTTATAACATCAATTATGTCAATATTTCATTAATAAGATAATTACTGCATCATATTTGTGTCATAAATAAATTAAATTATTTAATATCTAAAAATAAAAAATAAGATACCATTATGTATTAAATCTTGTTAGCTTTCTAAGGAATATTTATAGTCGAATTTATCTTATATATAACCTTAAATTAAAAATTATTTACTTATTAAACTTTGATTTTAACTATTTTAACCCTTCTTCAAATAAATTAATAATAAATGTCCTAATCTAATCCAAGTGGGCCTAAATGGTCATATTTTATTCCAATGTTTTTTTTGGTCAAATTACACTTATCCAATAGAATTAGGACATGTGTTAGGGTAAGAATAATATCATGTTTACCCTTAATTACCCTATTTACTTTTAACAGTGGTAAATAAAAGTAAAAAGATATTATTCACCAAAAATTATTTTCATCTCATTGAACCACATTTTACATACTGACATCAACCGTGTCTCTCGGATTTTTGAAATTCCACTAACAGAAGCAGTAAAATTATGTTTTATGAAAAATTCATTTTTTTAACTACCACTTAGTGGTTTCACTATTCATCAAAAACTGAACGTTTTTAGAAAAATACCAAAATTTCACCCTAGGATAATTTCGATATTCTAAATCCAAAAATGAAGTCCATTTTGAAAAATAAAATTTATAAAATTTAAAAATGTGATTATTACTATTCATAACGGCTATTTTTTATAATATTTTCATAGCATCTCATTGTTTAGTGAAACTCGGTATTGCGTACGACGCAAGCTATCGAGGAAGGTAGTGATTTCCTATAAAGAAAGCCAAGCTAGAGTTGTGTGTAGTGAAAGATTACTTTTATGATTTATAAAAAAATATTTCTCATAAAAGTCTCGGGTGTTACATTCTTCCCCCATTAAAATGAATTTCGCCCTCGAAATTAGTCACTTTGTAACAAACAGATGAGGATACCTCTCCCTCATCATATCCTCAAGATCCCATATAGCTTCTTCTAATTGGTGGTTCCTCCATAAAACATTCACCAATCAAATGGTCTTGTTTCGTAGGACTTTTTCACTACGATCCAGAATCTCTATCAGTTGTTCTTCATAAGAAAGATCATGCTCCAGCGGTACAACTTCTGAGCTGAGTACATGTGAAGGATCAGGTATGTACATTCTCAGAAGAGATACATGGAACACATCGTGAACTTGAGAGAGATTCGGTGGAAGCGCCAATCGGTAAGCTACCTTCCCAACATGATCCAGTATTTCGAAAGGACTGATATATCTTGGGCTCAACTTCCCCTTCTATCCAAATCTCATGACCCTCTTCTAGGGAGATATTCGTAAGAACACTTTATCACCCACTTCAAACTCTAGATCTTTTCTTCGGTTGATGGCATAACTTTTTTTGTCGACTCTGAGCTTCTATTATGTGTTGTTGAATAGATCTAACCTTTTCTGCCATTTCATCAACGAGATCGGGTCCTAAAAGCTTTATTTCCCCAACTTCATCCCAGCAAGTTGGAGTCCTGCATTTCTTTGCATAGAGAGCATCATAAAGAGATGTCTGAATACTTGAGTGAAAGAAATTATTATAAAAAATTCCACCAAACGTAGGTGTTGATCCAAACCACCTTTGAAATCCATAGATCAAGCTCTCAACATATCTTCTAGAGTTTGAATTGTTCTCTCAGACTGACCGTCTGTCTGAGGGTGATAAGCAGTGTTGAAACTCAACTCTATATCCAGAGTATGCTGATGAATTCGCCAGAACTTCGAGGTAAATCTTGGATCCCGGTCAGATATAATAGAAAGTGGTACTCCATGCAATCTTACCACATCCTTTACATATATCTTGGAAATCTGATCTAGAGAGAAATCCTCTCTAATAGCAATGAAGTTTGCAAACTTTGTAAGACGATCAACTATGACTCAGATAGCATTATTGCCTTTGGATGTTTTAGGAAGTCCTGTGACAAAGTCCATAGTGATGTTTTCCCATTTCCATTTGGGTATGGGAAATGGTTGTAACATCCCCTTAGACTTATGTCTCTCAGCTTTAACTTGTTGACAAACCAAGAATCGAGAGACATATTCAGCAACATCTCTTTTCATGCCATCCCACCAGAAGTACTCTTTCATGTCCCTATACACATTCGTGCTTCCAGGATGAATAGAGAATGATGAACTATGTGCCTCATCCAGCAGCTCCTTCATTAATTCGGGGATGGGAGGAACACAAACCTGATTCCTGAACTTTATTATCCCATCACAATCAAGGTTGAATTCAGGAACATTTATCACCTTCTTTTGTAACTCGACATCTTCTTTTTGTGCCTCTTTAATATTCACATGTATAGATGGTTTAACATTCATTTGAGAAAGATAATATTTTCCCCTTTCACTATAATTCCCAGATCCATCCATTGTAAATCCATAAATATTGGATCTTTTGTGATCCTCATCATGGATAAACTAGCATGGTCTTGTCGACTTAATGCATCTTCCACCTTGTTTGCATTCCCAGGGTGGTAATGAATTGAGCAGTCGTAATCCTTAATCATCTCCAACTATCTTCTTTGGCGCATATTCTGCTCCTTTTGTGTGAAAATATACTTTACACTTTTATGATCAGTATAAATATCACACCTTTCACCATAAAGGTAATGCCTCCAAAAAATTAATGAAAAGATTACCGCAGCTAACTCCAAATCATGAGTTGGTTAATTTTGCTCATGTATTTTCAACTGTCGTGAGGCATAAGCTATCACCATGTCATTGTGCATAAGAACACACCCCAATCCCTTCATGGATGAATCACTGTAGATCACAAACCTTTCTCCACTACAAGGCAGTGTGAGCACCGGTGCACTAGATAACCTTCTTTTCAACTCCTTGAAATTCTCTTCACATTCCTCCATCCAAACCAACTTAACTCCTTTCCGAGTCAACTTGGTGATTGGATTACATAATTTTGAAAAATCTTTCACAAACCGTCGATAATATCCAGAAAAACAAAGAAAAATTAGGATCTCAGTTATTGTTGTTGGTCTCGACCATCTTTCGATAACCTCTGTTTTTGCTGGATCCACAGATATCACTTCTTTTGAGATTATGTGACCAAAAATTGAAACTTTTTGAAGCCAAAATTCACACTTGGTAAATTTTTCATAATGCTTCTCCTTTTTCAGGGTCTTCAATATAATTCTCAAGTGATCTTCATGTTCTTCCTTGCTCTTTGAATAGATAAGAATATCGTCTATAAAGACTACCACAAATTGATCAAGATTGTTTCTAAAGACTCTATTCACTAGATCCATGAAGATAGTAGGGGAATTAGTAAGACCAAATGGCATCACTATAAATTCATAGTGTCCATACCTTGTACAGAAATCCGTCTTTGGTATATCCTCCCATTTGACACTTAATTGATGATACCCTGAACGAAGATCAATCTTGGAAAAGTATTGAGCTCCACGTAGTTGGTCAAATAGGTCATCAATGAAAGGGAGAGGATATTTGTTCTTGATAGTGATCTTGTTAAGTTCTCTATAATCAATGCAGAGTCTCATTGATCCATCTTTCTTCTTAACAAACAGAACATGTGCTCTCCAAGGTGACGTACTAGGGCGTATGAACCCCTTATCAAGATTCTCTTGGAGTTGCTTCTTTAATTCCTGCAACTCAATTGGGGTCATTCTATAATGTGTCTTTGAAATAGGCAAAGCATACGATACAAGTTCTATTGAAAACTCAACTTCACGATTCGGTGGAAGACCCAGTAATTCCTTCGGAAAGACATCATCAAACTCCCATACAAAGGGGTATATTCTTAATCGTGAGTTTCTCAACAACAATTTGAGATAAATAACCTTCATTTAATGGAATCCAAATCCATAAAATGGAAGAAATTTCCACTGAAAGGTTATGTTCATCCTTGCATCAATAGACGATCATAGATTGATCTGGAATATGAAATGTGACTTCCCTTCTTTGGCAATTGATATGAGCTCCATGTAGAGAAATCCAATCCATGCCAATAATCACATCAAATTCCACTCTAGGAAGGATCTCAAGATTTTCAGGAAGCACTTTCCCACAAACATAAATCGGAGTAGAATTATAAACTTTTGATGCGACTGTTGTGCCATTAGGGGTTATCACAGCTTACTCAACATCTAACTATTGAGGTAATACGGTGATATCCTTAGAAAATTCTTCAGAAATAATGTAGTGGGTGGATCTAGAATCAAATAAAACATTTTCTACTTTAGAGTGGATGGTAAGTGTACCTTTCACCACATCGTTATCGTACTCCACATCGTTGATTGAAATTTCATGTGACTTTCCTTTGTCTTTAGCCTTAAGATTTTGTTGACGTCGAACATCACCATCAACCCTTGGATTTGGGAATTGATTGGCATAATGCCCCATCTCCTTGAACTTGAAACATTGAAGTGTAGTAGGGTCATTCTGTGTATCCCTTACTTTGTTTTCATCATTAGACATCTTCTTCCCATCATTGCTGCATTCAAATTCACGATGACCTTCCTTTCCACATTTGAAACATTTACTCGTCCCTTTAAGACAACTCCCTCCATGTTTCTTTCCACAGATTGAGCATAAGGGAAAGCTCATCTTATTTTCAGTGTGCTCTTTAGATTTTCCTTTGAATTCCATTTTCCTCTTCTTATCAAACCCATATGACTGATGGGTTACTTCAATCTCCATCTCGACTTTGAGAGCACATCGAACGATTTCCTCATAGCTATTGAAGTCCCTTATGGCTAACGCCATTCGAAGACTTGGTTTTAAGCCACTAAAGAATCGATCGATCTTACTCTCAGGTTGGATAATAATACGAGAAGCATACCTTGCAAGTATTGTAAAATTTGCTTCATAAGTACCAACAGATTCATCATCCTTTTGATTCAGTTCAAGAAACTCTTTCTCCATCTTTGTTCGGAGAATACGAGGGAGGTACTTATTGAGAAATAAGTTCTTAAACTCATCCCATTACATGGACTCAATTTCATCCCTTTCCCTCATATTCTTAATAAGATTCCACCATTGATCAGCATCTCCTTCCAAACGATACACTTCTAGGCTGACTTTATGATGTTCTAAACATTGAAGAACTGAAAATATCTTTTATGTAGTACTGATCCATTGATTATCAACTAATGGATCTGTAGACCCGCTAAATGATGGTGGATGCTGTCTCATGATGGATTCAACAGAATGTTGTTCCTTCCTTTGATTGTTTGGAAGACCTGCATGATTCATATCTTGAGAATGTTGTGTGAGCATGGCTACATGATTTTGCATTCCAGCTCCCATAACGTTTGGTTTATTAGGGGGAAAATCATTTCATTTCCCGTCGCATTCCGTATTAACACGGTTCCTTTGGGTTCCATCCATTGAATAAAACCAAGAAGAATAGTATGAGCAACACTAATTATAATAGGAAAACCACATAATCAAGAATAAAATTTCACACATAAGGTCTTATCCTAGGTTATTCATGGTCATTTCTAAAATTCTAAGATTGTGTTCTATGATTTTAATTATCCTTAGGGTTCTTACTAAGGATTTCACATCCTAGTTTCCAAAGGTTCACTATACCTTTCCCCTGATAACAACTATAGAGGTCTGGAATTATTTCCAGTGGACTATAGATGATACCTATCAGGGCACTCCATGGGCGGCTACACCCCCTGGGCAGGACACACCACTATCCCCAGTGGCAGCCATTTCCTCATGAATCCCTAGAGCAGAGAGCCATGCTTCGTCCAACGTTCACATGTGAGAGTTCCCAAGGAACGGATACATTCCTACCTTCATTTCCTCTGATACCAACTATAACGACCCATACTTTACATACATTGTTATTACTTCAAAATTGAAGCACTCTAATTAGAACATATAACAAAACCATGAAAGGACCATATAGGTATAATGTCCTTAGAATCAGGAATGCATAAACAACTAGTTCATAAAGTATCTATATTGCCTCCCATTTATTTCATCATATCTAGAGTCCCTTTTGGCATATTCTACTCAATAACCTTCTTCCTGACCAGGGGAAATAAAACATACAAAAGGGTGAGCTCAAATTCCCAGTAAGGTTAAACAAAAGAAATATCAATCACATAATATACATAAGAGCATAACTTTTGTAAATCTTAACCTGCAAAAGAAATCATAATTTCATAACATGGGATAAATCATAGTAGTGAAATGTAATCCCAATAATCATAACCTAAAACATGAAACATTTTGGAATACACACATAATCATAGAGAATAATTTCTTATTAGTCAAGACTCATTTCCAAGACTATCTTAGTGGACAAAGTCTATTTCTGAACAGAGTTCACTCCTCGTTTCAGTCCTCTTTCACTGAACCGGTTTAACCTGTCGTTCCATCCATGTCTATCTCATGTGATATAAAATCATTACCCAATGAATTTGAGGGAGATATAGGTCCCACCCATCTCATAATTAAACCATTCATATGTGTGCCACAAAAATCATAAATCATACATCATTGCATAACCCATGTAATAAAAATGGAATTCTTATACATCGTGACATCATAAAACAATTCATATAAGATAAATGATTTCATAAAAATAATTCCATCACAACATAATCAAATCAATGTAATGATAGGGATAGAATCATAACCCTATATTATCTTAGATGGATAATAATTTTGATAAAACACTTGAATTCCATTCTTGAGGAAAATATCCTTTCTACTTCAAAAACATTTTTCCTTTCTTAAAATGTCATACAATTTTAAACTAAAATAAGTTGATTAAAAATAAACCTGAAAACATGTAAAGGAAGCTTCTTGAAAATAATGTTTTAAAAATCCATTCATGCCATATAAGTTAAAAAAAACATTCTTCTCGTACTTTTGTCGGAAAAGTCAAAAATGTACCTCGTACGAAAAACGACAAAAATATTCCTTTCATATCTTTTACTAAAAACTCACCGAACGATAAAATATGATTTAAACCATTTTAGGTGAATGGAAATGATATTACATATTGAGGAAACATTGATGTGGATGATAAAATACACCTCAGTAAATGCCGAAGTATAAACAATCTTAGATAAAATGAGATTGTTATATTTCCATTACCTTAGGTCCGATATGATTTGTACGTATCCAAACCTCCTATATAATGATTTAAATAATGTTATTGACTTATTCCATAATCATACTCATTGTTATGATATCACATATGGTCATATTCGTATCTTCTTGTTAGTAATATTTCATTACAACTTGTTATTCGGGTGTTTATTACTTTTTGTTCTTATGTGTGTTTTGTCGAATAAATTCTTATTCTTCTCTTTAGGTTATAGATACCTCATTTCCAGAATTTTTTTAGTGTAATATATATCATATTGATTCATTCAATTCATTTATATAATCATTATGCAATGAAGATAATGTAGAACGAGTCGCATCACATCGTGGAGACGGTATTCCGTACGTACGCACGAGCGATGATATCGTTCCCATGATCATGGAATTGTATTGGAGTGTATGTATACTATTTCAGAATAAATATCACTTTACAATAATCATATATAGTCATTATTTACACCACTATACCCATCCAAGTATGGTGGTGGTGGAAAATACATTACACCACGGTGTGGAGACGGTATTCCGTACATACACATGCGCGGTGATTTTATTTTCTATATGATGGATAGATGGTGAAATAGGGTTTTTTCATACATATAATAACATATAAGTATATGAGTGATACTGATGTTATTACTTCATAATGAAAAAACTAAAGAAGAAGAAGTGGAAGAAAAAATAAAGATGAAAGAATCGGTAACGGACATTACCTCTTCTTTGAAGTGCTTCTTTGGGACCTCCTTTTAGGGCACTAAAAATGGTCTTTGAAGAGGACCAGGACCTCTAGGATGTCTCTAGGGAAGTGGAGAGGATAAATTGTCAGGGTTTGGCCAAGCTTGAAGGCTCAAAGTGGTGTGGGGAAGAGAGGGAGGAGGTTCCCTTTTATAAGGGAGGAGAGGGGCACCTTTGGAATAACAAACAATATTATTTTATTATAAAGCCAAATTCGGTTTTAAATATTTCCAAATTGATTTATTTAGAATCTATGGTGGTGATGGGTCGAAATCCTCTCATCCAATAGAATTTAGACAACTTTGGGTTCCTGTTTAGACCTTATCATTTAGATTTAACATTATGTTAAATAATTTTACTTTTTCTGTGTCTTCTTGTGTTCTTACACTATAAGGTTAATAAACTTACTATAACAATCCAAACTAACCCCAAGTTATTTATTATTAATATATATAACCTTAGCTAAGTCATTTGGCAGAACCTTAGATTTTTAGGAATAAAATAACAATTAATAATATAATATTTTTAAAAAAAACCTATTTAATGTCAATTTTGACACTATTTAGTAATTGATTTTTCTGAAAATCATTACAGAATGATTAGTTCTAAAAAATTTAATTAAATCAATAATAACATGTCATATTAAGCTATAAAATTATTTTAATTCATAAAATGTCTCAAATTACATTTATTTGGGTATTTATAACATAAATTATGTCGATATTTCATTAATATGATAATTACTGCATCATCTTTGTGTCATAAATAAATTATATTATTTAAAGTATAAAAATTACAAATAAAATACCATTATTTTGGAAATATTTTTATCTTTATAATTAATATTTATAGTCCAATTTATCTTATATATAAACTTATATTAAAAATTATTTACTTATTCAACATTGATTTTAAATATTTTAACACTTCTTTAAATAAATTAATAATAAATGTCCTAATCTATTCCAAGTGGGCCTAAATGGTCATATTTTATTACTAAGTTTGTTTTTGGTCGAATTACACTTATCCAATAGAATTAGGACATGTGTTAGGGTAATAATAATATCATTTTTACCCTTAATTACCCTATTTACTTTTAACCGTGGTAAATAAAAGTAAAAAGTTACTATTCACCAAAAATTATTTTCATCTCATTCAACCACATTTTACTTACTGACATCAACCGTGTCTCTCAGATTTTTGAAATTCCACTCACAGAAGCGGTAAAATTAAGTTTTATGAAAAATTCAGTTTTTTAACTACCACTTAGTGGTTTCACTATTCATCAAAAATTGAATGTTTTCAGAAAAATACCAAAATTTCACCCTAGGATAATTTCAATATTCTGATTCCAAAAATGAAGTCCATTTTGAAAAATAAAATTTATAAAATTTCAAAAAAGTGGTTTTTACTATTCATAACGACTATTTTTAATAATATTTTAATAACTTATCATTGTTTAGTGAAACTCGGTATTACGTACGCCGCAAGCTATCGAGGAAGGTTGCTATTGTGTGTAAAGCAAGACAATCTATTTTTGTGTGTAGTGAAAGATTCCTTTTATGATTTATAAAAACAAAAATATTTCTCATTAAAGTATCGGGTGTTACAAAACTCATTCTATTATGATAAATGAATTTGGATCAGATAGTTTCATCAACTGTGCTCATTCTAGAATATTAGAAGTCATAGCCAAGGATTGGAGGATAGTCAGGCCATGGTCTATCTGAACCATAATGTGAATATCATAGAATAAGGCCATAATAATCCATTGAAAATTTTACTCCTAAACTATTTGTGAATGATTCCTCTATATCAAATCATCAGCTATAAACTTTTATTTACAAGGAATTTTGGCATGCTCATAATCAAATAACATCAGGTACTTCACCCACAAGTATTGCCTATATTTCTGATCTTACTTTGTAAATATGTACATGGGGATTTTACTATCATTTTATAACAAAAATTTCACTCCATGTCAATACTGTCTCCAATAATGTAAGGCGTGTACAATAGTAGCTAGTTCTTAGATTTTAGTCGGGTAATTACACTTGTGGGGACTTAATTGACGATAAATGTACATGATGACTCACTAATCCTGAATCAAATTAACTCCATGCATGATACCTAATGTGTTATAGTATAATTTTTTACTCCTAACTAAATCTATATGAATCAGTACAATTACTAAAGTCAAATGACCCTTCAACTAATGAAAGTTTTCTTAACAAGATTCCAAAAATAAGAATCTTGCACCATTATTTTTCAATCACAAAAGCAGCAAAATAAGGCTTGAGAAATATAGGATGAATAGTATGTAATATCATGTTAACCCTAAGAATCATATAATTTCAATGATGTTATTAGGACGCTTTTATGAAAACTACAGCTCTCAGTTTCTGTAGGTCCACAGAAACTCCTGACTACATATTAATGTGACCCAAGTGGTGTAATTTTTTGATCCAAAATATGCATTTACTGTTCTACGAAGAGAGTTAATTAAATTGGACTGTATTCATCACAAGATCAATATGGGTTTCTTGGTATTTTATAGTGTGTGAATAAACCAATATAACATCAACAAGGACGACCATAAATGAATCAAGATATAGGTGAATGACTCAATTCATGAGATCCTTAAAGACTATATGTGTGTCCGTAAGTTCGAATGACATAATCTGGTACTTGTATATACCATACATGCTGCTAAAAGTTGTGTGGGGCATGTTTGAGGGCCTAAAACAGACATATTTATTTCAAAATTTTAGATCTATATTTGAAAACAATGTCACTCATCAATGTTGATTAGATATGTTATCATTTCTAGGTAGAATATAATGATTCTTTACCGTGAGCTAGTTCAAATGACCAAAATCCACACATAGACCGAGGGTACCACTTGCCTTATGCATGAATTTTTTTTGTGAACCCAAGTTGAGTTTTGGAGGTTTATGAATCCTATATCCTATAGATCTTACAATTTAATTTTTTGTTCTAAAAACTCCATAGCTGCCATCCTATATAGGGAAATGGTCACTAGTGCTACTACTAGTAGTAGATCAATAGAAAAATATGCATATCTCAATATAGGTAGACCATAGAGGTTTTCTAGAAATAAGTATCTAAAAATATTCAACATAAAATTGAAAATAGTGGTCGTAACCCCTAAAAATCTATGAAAAGACTGGCCATCTAAGCTGTCAAATTTTTCGGTCTCTAATACACGGGCCCAACTCTAGTCGCACAAATATGCCATTCTCCATTATAAATTTTCTTAATGACCTATTTTGATGTAAATTTTACCATCCAATAAAATTTTCCAATATAATCTCAATAGTAAAATAACATCTCCATCTTGATGATTATATCAAATCCCTTAATATTGATGACATAAATATTCTATACAATGTTGTAACATCCTATCTCATTGGAAAATTATTACAATGAAAAATTCCCTCTGATCAGATACCTAATAGGGTATCATGCATCATAATTATAGGAATGTGTTCGATATGGAGGCCCAAACATCTCGTAAAAATCTCAGTTATGAAAGAGTAATATGCGCATGTGTCAATTAATGAAGAAACTAAAGTGGCAGCTACTAGATTAATACCTAGAATTATAGATGGTCAGGTACTCTTCTACTCCATCATAGATTGGAAAAAATATAACTAGCCTATACCTCATCCATGATTAACTTCCTCACTTCCTTGGGAAATTCATCTCTACTGGTGCTCAGAATAATAGGTTTTATTTATTATACCATGGCAACTACTTCAATCTCACTGGTCAGTGGCATTCCCACTACCTACTTGACCTAACCCTACTGGCCCTCGTGTTGATCAAGGAGTAAGAGTAGATCTTATCTCACTAGAGAATAATGGTAAATTCTTATATAATCTCTTAATATTACACATCCTTCCAGATCCCATATGCTCTACTGGATCACACAAGAACTCATGTTTCGTGTATCATGGATTCTCGCACCAGTGACATATCAGGAAACTATCTATGTGTGGAACCAATCTTCTAAAACCTCTGCGAGTTGATTTAGAATATATATTGAATACACTAGATGAACCAATAATATCTCTCGTTGTTGAACCTCTCTAACTCACAATATTAGATTCCCTCAGAACCCGCTATGTGATATGGGACTGTTTGACGATTTCAGAAATTGTGGTCAACCTGAACACATTAACCAACAACGGGATGGTGTATACAATCCCATCCTTGAATTATATAGTATTTATAAGATCTTAATCTTAAATATTATGAGAAAACCACTTTAGATTAGGGAAATGAGAAGAAAAACCCATGACCCACATACTTCCCTACTACATATTCCTGAATTTTCTTGCTCTGTCTTCCCTCACAGTATGGGGAGAGATTTAGTGGTTGATTATCACTGATAAATCCACCCATAAAATATCTCTATATCAATCCAATTAGGTGATAACATCCTTCCACCACTTATCATAATCGGTTAGCATATAGGTTTCTAGCCTAACCCTCCTCTCTAGAGGTGACTCAAGTTGATTAGATATAGAAAGTATTGTATCAAGACAAGGCTATGTAACATGTGTTATGCCATCCCTAGAAAATGTGTGAGGATTCTGCTGCTATAATTTATGTGTCAACATTTCAATACTTGATGAATGTTAAAAAACACTGATTTGGCATTAAAAAATACTTTTTGCCACATCATTTTATTTAATTTTAATCAATTTATTTATTCATTTTAATCATTTTAGATTATTAATGGCACATTTTTATTTGTATTATTAAATTTATCAATTAATAAATTTTTTTAAGTAATCGTGTATTTTATGCATTAAATTAGTTTATATATGTTTTAATTTTTATTATAGTCTATAATATTTTTATTATGTTTGTTTTTTCCTTCTAATATGATAAATTTAAAATTAAATTTTTTTAATAATTAATTCTAATTTTTCACATATATATAGTATCCTAATTTTTGTATTTTCAGTTTCTGATATCAATTAATTTCAGTAGAATAATCATAATATTAGTTGTTTTATGATAATTAATTAATTAAAATAATATATTATAATACTACATCATATATTATGGCTTTTTAATAAAATTTCATTAATTAACATAATTTTTTTTTTAATTTTATAATTTTATTTCTATGTTAAATAAATTTAATTTGATATACTTAATATTATAAATAATTAAACTTTTTATTATAATTGTTTTAATTTTATATTAACTTTTCATAATAAAATTGTTTCCGAATTTAATTTTTAGTATAGTGAAAATTCTAATTATGTATAAATGGTTTTACTATTTTATTAATTATTGTGAATTATTAAAACCTTTATTTTTATTAATTAATAATTAGATTAAATTTATTATTATGTTCAGTTTTAATTTGAGTTTCAAATAATTTTTCACTATTAATCTTACAGGTTTACGGTGTCACAATAACAATTAAAACAGTTTCATTCATGGTGGCCACATAACCTCTTAAAACGGTATCACCATATCACTTGTGCAACCGGTTCCAAGCTGTCTCACCGTATCCTTTGGCACCATTTCTCCCATTTCAAGAACTCATCACCAGTGGAACCTAGTCACTTTTTTCATTTATTATCTCACAGTCTAACCCTTTCCAACGTTTCCTCATACACTTTAACTCCACCTTCTCATGTCTCATCATGAATTCCACATCAAAGAAGAATATGATTAAGAAAGATCCCCACCCACTAAGACACACAAAGCTATTTCCATCTCCAAACCATACATCCACTATTCTAGAGAATCATGCTATGCCAACATTTTAACTATTGTTGATACGAAAATTGAGGCTTGGTTAACGAATCAAGGCTACTGTCAAAGAGCTTGAAACTATTATAGAAGTAGGTCACAGCTGGTTGTGGTTACTCAAAGAGAGTTCTATATGGGTTGTAATAGTATGGGGAGTCGCTATGACGAGCAGCCTAAGCTTGCCACCTTCATTGAGTGATTCAGAAATTGTGGGATAGGATAGGAACTATGAAGCCATTAAGAAACTGAGGAATATGATCTACGCTTATAGAATCCTCACACCTACTCGAAGAATCCACATTTTTCACCACAACATTATGGTGTCTGATCCGTCAAGAGCTTATTTGTGAATTTGATTCGAGGAAAAAAGCTGGACACAGGACAAACATTCATGCACCGTCGGGAGGAGCGGCTATCCACTGTTCAACCTAGACCTTGTCACTATGAGGAGGAGCATAGTCATGCTAATTTAGAGAATAGAAACTATATACCCAATATTTCATGCTTGAGGAACCATATCCACCTCTGTTGGAGTTTGCGAAGAGGCCACTTTGATGAGTTCCATCAAGATGAAGGGAGGCCGAATAGAGCTGCTGATTCCACCAGGAATAAGGGAAGTTGCCTTATCATAGCAGCTTCCTATAGAAGAAATCCAGAATCCCCCCATATGGTGCATTGGAAAATAATATAGGGGGATTAATGTTAAAATACAATAATAAATAAATTAAAAAATTAAATGTACCAATAATAATAAAATAAATAAATTATTATTAATATAATAGAATACAAAAGTAATTAATTAAACAAACTCTATTATTTAATATAATAATTAAACTAAAATAAATATGTTCAATAATGAATATATTAACTATTCATTATCTTTTTTTATTAAATAATTATAAAAAAATAACAATATTTAATTTTATAAATAGTAATAATAAATATTCAAAAAAACATAACTATAATAATTTAATAGTAAATATTTAATATATATTTTCAATCATCATTATAAATAAATAAATTAATAAATTATATCATATAACTCAGAAGATTAATTAACAATAATAATTAAAATAATAACTAAAAAATATTTAATTTTACATTTTACATTTATCTATTAAATTAAAAATTTTAACGTAAAAATATTTAGTTATTTTTTTGTTATAAATTTGAAGGTTCCCTCAACATACATGTATACATCTATATTCACAAAGCTAACTCACCCAGAGTTAGTTACATGAGGAAAATTAATGCGATGTGCTAGTCGTGAAAATACGCTTGTGTGCGGTGCTTAAGGGAAAGAGTTTTTGTAGTCGGTGGAAGAGAGTAGTGACATGAAGTAGATGATAGATGATATAAAAATATATTTTCAACATAATTTGAATGAGGGGGGTAATTAATTAGATCATTTAATCTTAAAGAAGAACAAGAAACGTGATTGAACCTAGGAGCACTCCTTAGATAGCCATTCTCTGGAGATCTGAGGGCCTCGAGCAGCAGCAATTCAAGCTAGTAGTGGAATTTTTCTTCCTATTTTTTCATTGAATTGTCTTCCATAGTAATTATATGGTTTTCGAATAGTTATAAGAGATAATTTTAGGTTGAACCATCTAGTTTTGTGATAAATTGATGTTCTACTAGTTAACTTTTCATTCACTTTTCACATAAACAGTTTTACGATTTCAGTATTAATCGGTGAGATTAGTGCTGAGTTCATCCAATTTCATGTACCATCAGAACATAATTTTAAATATTTCATGATAAATTAATGTGATTTATTATTGATACAGATATAAAAAGATAATAAATTCTAAATAATTCAGGCGTTGCGGTGAGTACATCAATTTGTTATTTTCAAACGGGTTTCAGTTGATTTTTTTCTGGAGTGGAAGACATTAGAATAGATTGGACAGTGTTACTTAACACTAGGAGAGGGATATAATTTATATTCTTGTGGTGGTATGTTCCAATATCATTAATGTGAATTTAAATACCTCTAAAACTAGTGGAATGTATATTTTTTTCTTGGCGTTTTCTCATATAGTTTTTTTATCATCAATATATTTTAGTTGTTCACACCTTTCAATTAGATTTCTGTTTATTTATAGTCTAGATAAAAAACAGAAAAAATAGTGTTACTTTTATACTTTAATAAACAAGAAATAATAAATTAAAAAACTTTAACAATAGATAATGTTATCTACTACTGACGATATTGGATTTTTAAAATGTTTTTTGAAGAATTGTGGAGAAAAAATCGCTTCCCTTATGGGTTCGACCATGCCTACCGCATATATTTAAATTAGTAAGAATATTAATTTTAAACATTAATAAAAGTTTAATTTATGTTATTGTCACCGTTTCTGAGGTAGGCATGAGCCATATATTCAAAAAAAACACTAAAAATCATAAAAAAACTCAAAAAAAATTAAAAAATATTTTAAAAAAAATCTGAATTGTTTTCTACTAAATTTTTATGGTTAATTGTATTGAATGAGTTCCTATTTAGTTATAATGTTGTGATTTCTTTGAACTTTTACCACACTTCTCATGGGCATAAGATCCTAATCTGGTTGTTTAGAGCCCCTAAATATTGAAATATAAAAACATTTGACTACAATTAGAAGAAATAAAAACACATTTTAAATTGAGAACGAAGATAATAGTGTGCATGAGCATAAAAGAATTAATCATCATCTTGAAAACATATAATAAAATGAAAGGCCCAGGATGAGGGAGTTCCAACTTCCTCATGTATCAAGGAATCCATCATCCATCAGACTTTGTCCTAGGGCCAGAAACTATGAATCAAAACAATCACATATTTCATGGTTTCCAACATTTAATGGGATCTCTAATGAGTACTCTCTAGAATAAATTAGAGTCTTATATAATTATGGGAATAAATTACCTCTTCTAGGGTCCACATAAAATTGGCTATGAATGAGAGTCTTTCACATTTTTTATAAAGGGAATGCTAGGTGCTATATTTTGAGTCAAGATGAGAACATTTTAAAAAAATGGGATCAGGTCCATAATTATTTCACAATGAAATTCTATCCCCAATGATTAATAGGTGAACTAAGAAAAAAGATTACTAGTTTTTATCAAGAGGATGGAGATTCTTTTCGTGAATACTGGGATAGATTTAGGGGTCTTCTTAGGAAGTGTCCCCATCATCAACCCCAATCTCACCTTCTCATGGACACATTCAAGTAAGGTTGTAATCCTCTAGACAGATTCTAGTTGTCCATGCTTCTGAGGGAAATTAAAGTGATAATACAGATAAATATCATAGATAATTTTTAATAACCTTGAACTAAATTCATCACATAATAATTCGAGGAGAAAATAGTCAATAGAAATGTTAACCTAAACACTTGTTCAATGAATGAAATTCAAATTCAAATTGCTAAAATCACCAACCAACTTCAATCCTTAATTAACCAGAACTCAAAGCAAACTATTAACCAACATGGCTATCAAATTACCAACTAATCATTATGGTAACAATGTGTCTAATGTGGTATGTTTGGGCATACTGTGAAATTCTGTCATAATTTTGATATGCCAACCCAACAACAAGAAATCTCAATCATTGTTAACTATGGTCCTAGAATTCATCCAAAAGAATATCAATTGTCAAAAATTTATAGTCAACGATATATGAACTGTCCAAATATGTCATGGAATGATCAAGACTTAATCAAACAATCCACTTCCCCAAATTACTCTATGCAACCAAGACCAAACATTCAAAATCAAAAAAAAATTGGTGAGTCTTAAAATGTACAAGAAAACAATGATAATAAAATGCATTCTAAGCATGATCTAAATAAGAATCAGTTTAACAATCACCAAAATCAATATGATTCATACAAAATTCAAACTAATGTGAGAATGAAAAAGATGGAAACAAATCATGGTCAAATTGCTTGAGATTTTTCATCTAGGTAAAAGTTAGACATCCTAGTACCATCAAACATAATCCAAGAAATAATTCCTTGCCTTTTATTAATGGAAATGGGCATAATACTCGAACTGTAGCTGAAAAAGGACATAAAAATGTCCAAAATAAAAATTTACTTCAATCAATAAATGAAAATCTTCTCTGCTCATAATTCCGAAATTAAAAAAAAGATATGAAAATGAAGGAAATCTAAATTTATCATCTGAAAATGAAGATGAAAATTCATCTAGAAATTAAATGAATACAAGAAAAGAAAAATTTTATTAAGAGGTGAGGGATATACCTAATTTTCTGAAATAGTTTTTCCCATTCATTCCTTCCCCTCAGAATCAAAAAACTCAACGTAACACCAAGGTTGAACTTCATCAGTTCCTTGGTCTCCTTTCCAAACATCATGTAAACATTCATTTTATTAAAGTCTCATTTAGAATCCCATAATACATTTAATCAACTAAGAAAATTGATTCAAACAAATATACCCTGGAAGAATTTTTTACTTACAACCTCACTGAATAATGCAGTGTAGTACTCCAAAAGAAAATCCCACCCAAATTGAATGACCCTAGTAGTTTTTTCATTCCTTGTACATTAATAAACTCTTATCAGGTGAGATTTTTGTGTCATTTAGGTGCTATCATTAATCTGCTCCCATACTCACTATTTCAACAGTTGAGGTTGGGTGAATTTTAACCCACCACAGTCATACTGCAATTAGCTGATAGATCTTTCACTCACCTGTGGGTAGGGTAGATGATTTCCTAATTGTAGTAGGAAATCTATTTTTCCCTATAGAATATTTAGTCATAGATATGGAGTGCGATCATGAGGTGCACATACTCATAGGTAGTTCCTTATTGGACACATGTGGTGTTGTTATTGATGTCTATAAGACCTGTTAATTTTTAAAATTTGAGAACAACACGAAAACTTCAAGTTGTTTAGAAATGATAAAGGACAAACTTTTTCTGAAAACTATTCAATGGTAGAGTCCTTAGATGATGAAAACTCAATTAGAAACTCTAAAGAATCATAAAATCCATCCAATATTAATGAAATTTATTTAGAAGTTTAAAATCTTGATGAATTTGTATTAGAATTTCAATATTATACTCGAACACCAATTCTGGAAAATTTTACAGAACTAGACAACTGTCCAGTTTCTGCTATGAAAGAAATCATTGTTTCCAGTCATATAATCATTTTGAGTGAATATGAGGGTGTTTCTATTAACACCATTCTTGATTTATTATTGTTTTTTAATTTCAGGGAGAACATTTATGACAACAAGATGATTCTACTTTGATAAATTTGTTAAATACCAATTTGGAAAATTTAGATATTGTGCTGCCCACTTTGGATAGTAGCACAGTTAATACAGAATTTGATCAAGAAATTGAAAATATATCATCAATTATTACTCCTTAGAAGAGATATGTTGATGATAATGGAATTACTATGCCTAATAATACTCTTAATATTGTAGAACCAGCTATTCTTGAATTTATAAAATCCCTTCACTTATTAAATATTCAATTTTTGGGTAAGAATTCCACTTTTCCTGTAATAATTTATGCTAAACATAATCAAAATCAAGAAAAAATATTGTTAATAGTTTTAAAATTTTTAAATCATCCTTAGGGTGGCCATAGATGACATTAAGGGTATTAGTCCCTCATTTAGTATGCATAAAAAATCTATTAAGCCTGACCATAAGACTAGGTTATAGTTCAAAAGAAGATGAAATCCAAACATTAAAGATTTTTTCAGAGAAAATGTGATTATGTTGCTGGAAACTAGAATGATATATCCCATTTTTGATAGTGCTTTGGATAGCCTTATCCAGGTTTTCCCTAAGAAGAGAGGTTTCACTATAGTTAAAATTGAAAAAAATGAAGAAGTCTATTTTATGAAAGAAACAAATTGAGAGTCGTTATAGATTAAATGATGATTAATTCATCCACGAGGAATGAAAATTTTTAATGCTCTTTTTGGAAAAAATCCTTGAGAGACTTGGTGTCAATGAGTTTTTCTATTTCTTGGATGGGTATTATTGTTATAACCAGATTCTTATAGCTCTAGAGGATCAAGAAAAGACCAATTTCACATGAACCTTTGGGACATTTACTATAGGCAGATTCCCTTTTTTGTTGTGTAGAGCTACATCCACCTTTCAAAATAGTATAATGGCTATCTTTTTAGATATTATTGAGATAATCATTGAGGTTTTCATGGATGAAATTTCCATTGTGGTTCGTACATTTGATACATGTCTTGGAAATATTGAATTAGTCTTGGAGAGATGCATTGAAAAAAAACCTTGTTCTTAATTGGGAGAAGTGTCAATTCATGGTTGCAGAAGGGACAGTTCTTGGTCATAATGTGTCTAAGAGAGTTTTAGAAGTTGATACTGCTATGATTTTTGTCATTAATAAACTTCCACCTCCTAGAAATATTAATTTATTTATAATTTTCACATGGAATTCATGTTTCTACTAGATATTCATAAAATAATTTTCCAAAAATAATTAAGCCCTTATGTTTCTTGGTGGTCAAGGATTCTCCTTTCAATTTTGATAAAAACTATTTGAGATTATTTAATATTCTTAAATAGAAACACACTACACCACCCATTATCCCTGCACCAGATTAGGAACTACCTTCTGAGCTTATGTTTGATGTTGGTGATATGGTTGTAGGTGTTGTCCTTCGATAGAGGAATGATAGGAAATGTCATGTTGTGTATTATTCTATCAAACTATTAGATGATTCCCAAAAGAATTACTCCACAACTGAAAAATAATTATTTTCTATTCTGTTTGGTCTAGACAAGTTTAGACAATATTTGTTAGGTTCCAAAGTCCTCATTTTCACGGGTCATTCTACATTAAATTATTTTTTTGTGTATTAAAGAAACTAAATTCAACCTAATTAGATATATTTTATTAATACAAGATTCTGATTTAGAGATTAGGGATAAGCATGGAAATGAAAATTTAGTTGTCGACCACCTATCTAGGAATTCTATTAGTCAATCTAAATCTGAAGTTCCTAGGGAGATAAACTATTCCATTCTTGATGAGATTCTTATCAATGTGTAATTCAGTAAATCTTCTTGGTTTGTATATTTATCCAATGTCATTCCAGTATATGTTTTTCCCAAAAGAAAATCAAATATCCAATGAAATAAATTCATCTCCGAGATTAATTAATATCATTTGTATGATCCCCTACTATTTAAAAGATGTTCTAATGGTATACTTATGAGGTTTTTTCCTGAGTAAGAGATGATTATTGTATTATAAATTTTTCACTCCTCACCTTGGGGAGGTCAACATGGTGGTGAAAGAACTACTCAAAAAGTCTTACAATCTTGTTTATATTTGAATTCTCTTTATAGATACTAGAATCTTTGTAGTTGGATGTGATAGATGTGATAGGCTACGTAATGTATGTAGGAAGCAATAGATACCCAAAAATGGAATTCTAGATGTTGAGATTTTTGATTTCTATGGTTTTGATTTCATGGGTCTATTTCCATTATCAAATGGGAATGAGTATACTGTTGTTGCTGTTGACTATGTTTGAAAATGGGTTGATTTAGTTTCACTTCCCAACAATCAAGAACATTATGTAAATAAATTTTTCAATAATAACATCATTTTATGATTTAGATTTCCCAAAGATTTTATCACGAATAATGGAACACAATTTATGAAATATAATTTTAATTCTATGATGGAGAAATATAGTTGTGTTCATAAAACAAGTACTCCTTATCCTCCACAGTCTAGTGGACAAGTGGAAATTTCCAACATGGAACTTAAACAAATTCTCGAGAAAATTGTGTCAAACACTAGGAAAGAGTTGTCTCTTAAATTGGATAAAGCATTTTGGGCATATGGAACTGCTTCCAAGACCCCAATAGGTATGTTTGTTTACAAGCTATTGTTTAGGAAATGATTTCATATACCTGTAGAGTTTCAAAACAAGTTTTATTAGGATGTTAAGGCTCTGAGCATTGATTTTAAGAGTGGTGGTGAGAGGATATTACTTGAACAGGGTGAACTAGTTGAGATTAAGTGAGGGACTTATAATAATTCAAGGATTTATAAAGAGAGGACTAAAATCATTCAAGATTCTATCATTGAAACAAATAAATAAAAACCTAGAGAGAAGGGCCTACTATTTAACTCTATACATAAACTCTATCCTAGAATGATTATTTCCAAGTGTTATGGACCATTTACTATTGTAAGAGTTCTAATGAATGCAGTTGTTAAAATAATATTTGATGAGATCAAACCCATGTTAGATAATGAGGAGAGAGTGAAATAGTATTTTGATGGATAGCCAAAGGGCTTGGCTTCCTTCACTATTCGTGAAAATTTATTTTAAATTTAGTATGGTTGAAGACTTTAATATATAGAACTACATGGGATGCAACCCATGATTATTTTTTGATTAAATTGTTTCATTTTTACCCTTAAATAATGTGTTAATTTTTTGATTTGTATTTGGGAAGCCCTTGTTAATTCTTTATCTTGGTCTCTTTGTTCTGTTTCACAGTTATCATGATGATTTTTTGTTTTCATATATATAGTGTAATTACTATACTGATGGAGTAATAGAAAATCTAGTCATGGAAGTACCTTCTTGTTTATTTTTATTTTATTTTTTTCTCCATAATTCATTAGAAAATTCTGCTTCTTTTGTTGCTACTGAAATAAAACCTCTTCGTTTTTTTAAACTTTTATATGAATTGGAATGATATTCTTCTATATGTCACTGTGTAACTAAAAAATCTGCATGTATTTCACTTCTGGAAACGGAATTTCATTGTTATAAAAATCTTCACACTTTATGAAACTAAGTGTGGGGGAGTACATATAGGTTGTGAAATTTTGTATTTAATATTCTTTGTATTGGTATGTTTATAATGAACTTTTTATGCATAATTTAACATCTAATTTAATATTCTTTTCGGAATTTATTTACACCAAATTCACTTTGCACCCACGAGTTACATACCATTTTTCTACATAAAAAAAGATCATTTTCTCTGGACTAAAATGTTAGTATTTTTATTTTCAAATGAACCAACTAATAAGTTATTAATTGTGGAAAAAATAAATTTTAACTTCAAAGCGACCCTTTATACGTGTCCTAAATCTACTCTAAGGAAAATCTGTTTGGAACATTAATAGTTTATTTTTTATTCTACGCATTAGAAGTCAACATTAGGGATGGATATGAGTTTTAACTGTGGGAGATTGGGTCAATTCAGGATTGTGATAATATGTGCTTTAATGAGTGCCTATCAATTCCCACTACAATTATCAAAATTGTGTAAAAAATTGGTAAATGTTTTCAATATTCGTTCATATTTTTTGGTTATTCGCTATTTATTATTTTTTTCTTGTTATTGAATGATACATGATTAAAAGTTAAGATTTTCTTTTGAATCTGAAAATTTTTAGGATGGATGATTGATAAGTGGTTTGGCTTAGTGGTTTAGTGAGATATTATTTTAGGGACTGTTTTTAGAGTGATTTGTGTTACCTATTAGTAGAATTTTGATCATAACCTTGGGAACAATATGTTTTATTTTGATCATTGGTGACTCATTTTTCATTTAATTATTTAAAAGTAATCACATTAATGAGATAACATTAATGGTTGTCATTGAAATATTTTCAAACTGGAATAGTCTGGGCATCTGGGATCCCATGGTGAGTCTCTAAGACCCGAGAACCTGAGTCTGTTTCTCTAAACTATAAGCACTTTGTTCACTTTGAATAAGTGCATTTCATAGTTCTCAACACAATGATACATGGATTGGGAAAAATAATATAAAGTGTCTAGGTTCAAAAACGGTTTCATTATGGTGAGGGGAATGATGAATTCCAGATGAAGATGTCAATTGGATTATATGGGAGTCATTTTTTTTGTATAATTAGGGTGATTAAAAAAGAAAATATATTTATTTTTGGAACCAAAGAGATGAGTCAAAATGAAATGTTCAGTTGGTTATGTTTTTAATTACACTAATGTTTTATCTCTTTCCACTATTGAAATTATAAAATAATCCTCAATTGATGTTTTTCACAAAGAATTATCACATATGAGGCATGAATTCATCATTGTTTGATGATTCATAGTTAACTTTATTACCCCTTGAGTATTTTTTGGGAAAGACTTTTTCGAAAAATATACTTTTTAAAAGACTATTGACATTTTTTGTCCTTTTTATTAATTTTCCAGACATGTTTCATTTTGTGCGACATCATGAATATCATACATTGGTTTTCAAAGATAATAGAAAATAGTATTTGTTTTGGAAAAACAATGATTAAGTGTGGGGGAATTTGATTTGGCCAAAAAAACACTTGTTTTTCCACATCTTTTTAATTAATTTTTTTCAATTAATTTATTCATTTTGTAACTTTTAGAAAAATAGTGGCACTTTCGTATTTTTATCAGTAAAATTATACATTAATAAATTTTTATAATTAACCGTTTATTTTAAGCATTAAATTAGGTAAATTATGTTTTAATTTATTTATAGTATAAAATACTTTTATTTAGTTTGTTTTTCTTTAAAATTGATAAATTTAAAAATAATTAATTAATTAATTAATTCTGCAATAGAACATAAATATAGTAGCCTAATTTTTGTATATAATGTTTTATATATCAATTAATTTATGTTGCATAATCTAAATAGAAGTTTTATTATAATAATTATTTATTTAAAATAAAATATTATAATTCTACTTCATCATTAAGCCTTTTTAATAAAATTTCAATAATTGACTAAATTGTTTAACAATATAATAATTTTATTTCAACCTTAAATTAATTTAATATGATATAGTTACTATTAAAAAAATTAAAATTTTGATTTATAATTGTTTTAATTTTATATTAAATTTTTCTAATTTAATTGTTCATGAATTTAATTTTTAGTATACTTCCAATTTTATTTAAGTTTAAATGGTATTACTATTTCATTAATTTTTGTGAATTAATTAAACTTTTATTTGATTTAATTAATAATAAGTTTTAATTTATTATTTTTTAGGTTTTTATTTGAGTTTCAATTTATTTTTCTCTATTTATCTTGCATGCTTACATTTTAATTGTAAACATTCCACTGTTTTATTCACGGGGGCCCCGTAATCTCCTGAAATGGTATCACTGTATCACTTCTGCCACTGGTTCGAAGTTATCTCACCATATACTTTTCCACCGTTTATTCCATTTCACTGTCTCATCACCGGTGGAACCATGTAACATCTTCCATTTACTGTCTCACCATCTAACCCTTGCCACCATATCCCCATCCATTGTAACACCACCTCCTCACATCTCAGCAAGGCTTCGACATCAATGAATAACATGATACAAACAGATCCCTATCCACCAAGACACCCAAAGCTGTTTCTAAATCCAATCCTTACATCCACCATTCCAGATCATCAGACAACTTAAGAAATTTAACAATTAATGATATTAAAATTGAGGCTTGGTTGACAAATCAATGAAACTTATGAAGATCTATAACCTATAATGGAAGTAGGTCTATGCTATTTGTGGTTACTCAAAGGGAGTTCCATTGGGGTTTCAACATTAGGGGGAGTCACTGCGATGAGTAGCCTAATCTTGATGCTATCATTGAGTGTTGCTAAAATTTTGGGTCAGGATGGGAACCTTGAAGCCAATAGAAAACTGTGGAGTCTGATTTGCACTACTTGTAGCCTTGCAGCTACTCTTTGAATCCCCATTGTGTGCCATCGCATGGAGTCTGGTCCACCGCAAGCTGATTTGGGAACCTGTTTCAAGGAACCAAGCTGGACCTAGGACCGAATTTCGTTCACCATTGGGAGGAGTCGTGATCCACTGTTCCACCCAAGCCTTGTCGCTTTGAGGAGAAGCATAGTCATGCTATTATAGAGAAGAGAAACTACATACCCCCCGCTACAAGCTTGATGAAACATAGCCACCACCTTGGGAGTTTGAGAAGGAGTCACGTTGAGGAGTTTCATCGAGATGAACAGTGGATGATCTGAGCCGCTAATTCAACCACGAATAAGAGAAGTCGCCTTGTCACAGTTTCTTCCTATGGAAGACTTCCAGAAATCCCCCCATGCATGGTGCATTAAATACACTACTAGATATATGGGATTCTACACCTAGGGACAAGGGAGACCGCCAGTGGTGGTCGCTATTGATAGTATTTTAGACTGCCATTGGCATCCGCTAATGAGGAAAAAAATTAGCGGTATTTTTTCCGCCCGCGCCAATATCGTCCCTGAAAACCATCATTTCAACTAGCCTGTTGTCACCCCCGCAGCTATCCAGCCACCGTCTCTTACCCCTATCGCCCCCTCACATGGCCTCACATCACTACTATCACACCTACTCCTGAACCCGATTCCCCCAATGTTCGACCACCTATCGCGCTCCCCCTGATGTCGCACCTACCATTCCCTCTGGCCATCGTAGATCCACCATAGCCAGTGACCATAGCTTCAATGGTCTTCCTCACTGTAGCACAAGTCCCCCCATGTATGTCTCTCACCCTGGGCCATGTCTCGAGAACATGATACATGTAATATTTTAAATAAGCTTTAGCGACCGCCAATGGCGGTCCCTGTAGGTCTTTACCGACGGTGCAACAGCGACTGCCAAAAGCAGTCGTAAGGCGGTCGCTAAAGACCTATAGCGACCGCTTTTGGTGGTCGGTAAAATTCTTTATTGTAGTGGTGAAAAATATAGGGGGAATGAAGTTAAAAGATAATAATAAAGAAATTAAAAAAATTATAACATTATTAATAAAAAAAAAATAAATTATAAATAATAGAATTGAATACAATTCTAATTAATTAAATAAAATTTCATGATTAATATAAAAATTAAACTACAATAAATAAATAATTTAATGAATATATTAATTATAAGTAAAATTCTTATCGAATAAAATAATTATAAAATATTAATAACATTATTTAATTTTATAAATTGTTATAATTAATAATCAAAATAACATAACTTTAATAATATAATACAAAAATTGGAATATAATCATTTATCACCATCAAAATTATATATATTAATAAATTAGTACATATAATTTAGAAGATTAATTAACAATTATAATTAAAATATTAAATATTTAATATTTAATTTAAAATTCATAATTTGTTTATAAAAGTAAAAAATTTAACGTTGAAATATTTAGTTATTATTATGTTATAATTTTCCAGGTTCATTCAATAGACATGTATATGTCCAGATTCACACAAATAACTCAATCAGTGTTAGTTACGTGAGAAAAACTAGCATGATGTTCCAGTCGCCAAAAAATGCACGCCTGCGGTGCTCAAGTGAAGAATGTTTTTAAGTCGGTGGAAGCGAGCAGTGACATGAAGTAGATGAAGTGGGACATAAAAAAAAGTTCCAAGGAGGGAATTCATTTTATTATTCACATGGATGTAGAGAAAGAACCTGAAGCGAACCTTGTAGCACTCGTTGGAGATCCATTCTCTAGAGATCCGAGGGCCTAGAGCAGTAGTAATTCAAGCTAGCAGACGGAGTTTTCTTCCACTGTTTTCATTAAATTAAATTCCATTTTATTGTATGGTTTTAGTATACATATTAGAGATAATGTTATGTTGAATCATATAGTTCAAGGATAAATTTATGTTCCACCGGTTAACTTTTAAGTTTATTTTCACTTAAATGAATTTATGATTTCAGTATTGATTGGAATGATCATTGTTGAGTTCATACAATTGCTTGTACCGTCACAATTTAATTTTCAAGATTTCATGATCAACTGGGGGTATTGATCATGTATACACCGATTAAATGATAATAGATTCTAAATACATGATGACTTATAATGAGTTCGTCGAGTTGTTATTTTCACACTGTTTTGAGTTGATTTATTTCGGGAGTGGCGAACATTAGAATAGATTGGCCTGTGTGACTTAACTCCTGGAAATAGAGATTGTTTATACCCTTTTGGTGGTACTCTGCAATATCTTTTAAGTTAATTGAAATACCTATAAAATGTGGGAGGTTGCTGCTGCTGAAATTCTGACGTCATCTTTTCCTTACTCAAGGAAAGATAAACTAAACCATTAATATTCTAAAGCATACACAATTAACCCTCTCAAAATTGGCCATTAGTGACCATATTTATAATATGAATATGAACCATATGTGTCTCTATAAGAGGAATCACTAGCAGCTCTTGGCCCATACCCTTAGGTATATAGTCATCATCACATTCATGGTGTGAAACCAGAGTATTTAATGTTATCGTAATGGTATAATTACAATCAATCACAAGTGAAGAGAATTAATCAATTATAGAAATTAAAGATATAAACTACGACCATAATAAAGCATTCTTATATAAATGATCACATATCTCTACCTACTTAAAAATCTAGGTCAAGGTAGTTGAAAAGACCATAATGGGACATCAGAATGTGATATACACCAATCGGCCTACAATTAAGGCCGAGTTCAGGTATGAGTCTCAGTTTCACATGTATAGGATATCCAATTTCACTTTAAGAGTCATGATCAATTTTAATTTGAGATTATTAAATTATATAAATCACTTCAAATGGATGAATTACGTGGATTTTTATTTCTATTCAAAAAATGACCTGTACTCCTTGTGAACCAAAATACAGAAACCACTTAACTCATGTGATAACACATTCTTGCCTATTGGACCAATGGTCCAAATATCAACATTCCATAATTGACTGATTAAGGTGTCTGGTTTAACTTATTCAGAAAAAAAATATTAGTTTAAGGAAGAAAATTTACGTATCAATTATGTTCTCTAATCCCAAAAAAAGAGTGGGAATGATTCAATAAATAATTTGGGAACTATCAATATAAAATAGGAAAATGCATGCTGAAATTAATCATGGCATGAAAAATGAATGGAATTGTAGTCCTACTGTGCCTATAGTGATATATGGAAAGCAACAACCTTATTTCATCAGGCCTAGGTACAATTAATTGAATTTCAATAATACTAATAACAATATCATCCTAAGACGTGTGAGTCACCCAACAATAATGTTATATCTACCGTGAATGGAAAAATCAATAAAAACAATTACCCATCCACGTTAATTTGTGTTTCCCTTAGACATGGGTTAGATATGTCCAAGAATAAGGTCCATTTCTAATAACATTAACTATTTGTCTTCTGTATAATACCCAAATAGTAATATAATGGAAAAAAGTGTTCTAATACTACTTTTCAACTTCCTAACCCAGGATCCACTTATCCCAAATCCAATATGGATGGGTAATGTGGCCTCATGCACACCTCCTCATACACAAGAGGTTGTTGAATAGAAGTGAGGGTTTAAAGGTTTCATAGTGTAGAGAATATAACCTCTTATCTGAGTAGAATATAGGATAAAAAATTGACATACAATAGAGGAAGCATGTATAGCCGGATAGGTAGATTAATAATCCAGTGGAAGAAAATATAACAAAGTAATTAATGAAATATCTAAAGACACAAGTCAGTTTTAGATACATGGAATGTGATTCCTGATGATATAAAAAAACAGATCAAGGGAACAATAATACAATCCTTCCATTCAAAAAGTTCCAATATAACATAAATTTATCCACTGTCATCTTGAGTGAATGCTCAGTTCCTTGTTCCTAAACTCCTACCATAAGTAAGAATATAACCAACCTGTAGTAGGGCCCTTACCCTGATATATATCTATATACATGTAATATTTACCGTTACCAAAGGAACCATGAGTAGGGTGTGAGAAAAAAATATCATTAGACCACCACCAATGGTGTCTACATATAATCAGAGAAGTGCTTATAATTAAGTAGTGTGCATGTATACCATAATAAGAAAGAAATGCTAAATATATAAATAACTAGGCTGGATAGGTTTTTAAAGAACACCTGATAGCAGTTATTTCATTAGCTCATTACCAAGGAGTGTCTTAAGAGTATATATATATATATAGTAATAATATATATATAAATAGTATAATTATATATATATATATATATTTCATCCATGTGTTATAAACAAGTATGAGCCGATGTAAGTTTCCATATACCTACAGTACTAGTTACTGGCAAGACTAGGGTATAACTTATACATACAGGACAAATCTAACTAGCCTAAAATCCCATGTAATATGGTACATTCATTAAATCACAATAAAAGTGTTATATTTCATTCACAACTCTTGGGATGATGATTGATCAATCATTTCATCACTCAAACAATGGAACGTGGCACATCATGCCCACTGTCCTAATAGTGTAAATTGTGTGAGATGTCTTATTCAACAGCTAATGTAAGGGATCATGATACCATCATGCTCAATAGATCCCTTAACATAATACCATGAACTAAATAGAGGAATAATCATATTTATATATATATCATAAGGAAATACCTTTCCTGAATTATGTTCACAAATCCCATTATATAAATAAGGTATAACTACATTTTCAACATGGGCATGAGGCATTACCACCCATGCACCTCATTTATCAAGCTCAATATACATGGATATAAAATTCTTAATGTGAAATTAAATTGGAATAAACAATGGAATGGTCATAACACCATTCATAAACCATTACATTTATAAATACATTTCATTATTCAATTAATTCAACTAAACGAAATCCCCCATGTAAAAATCATATAATCTAATTACAACCCATCTAATTACTAAATCATGGAAAATAAAATTTATACATGGTAAATTACATGTCTAGGTTGTCCAAACATGTGGTAAGAACCCTTAATTCAATCAAATATTCATATTACAAAATAAACTCAATTTAAAATCTAAGCCTGAGGAAAAAGCGAATCCTAGGCATTTGATTCAATTAGCCACAATGAGAAATTAAAATTGGAACTCCCAAGATGAGTCCATAAATGAGGTAACCATCCTATAAACTACCCAAAAAGGTTCAATAAGAATGTATTCAGCTAAAAGGATCAATTTGACAGGAATAAATAAATTAAAAAAGAAAAATATCCATTTTGTGCTAGAACATCATAACTATGAAGAATCAAAACTCAAAGGGAAAATTATGTGACCACCTACCTCAAAGATGTAGATAACTGCTCAATCTTTATCCGCCTATGATTTATATTAGGAGATAATATTTCTATGAAATGGTACAAAACCCTAAAAATAGGTCATATGAATTTTCACCTAAATAACATGATGGATTTGAAGATAAGATTTGATAGGAAGGGAGAGGATTCATGAACTAACCTTAAGGAATCTAATTTTTCCTATGAATATCAAATCAGATTCTATTTCAAAGTGGTGTTTCGTTTCCATGATGGAGATAAATTCTAAGATACAAGAGGATGAAATCAAAACCCAATGCAAGGGGAATAAGAAAAAAATGGAAAAGTGTTAATAGTTTTATGTTACTGAAATAATTAATTTCACCCAAAAACATAAAGTCACATGGTTTAGCCTCATGATTAGACAAACTATGCGCCAACTATGTTCTAGTTCACATCTACTAGGGGCACAACATACAATTTGGTGTATGGTTTATCTAACAATGCACAGACCATGTGAAACCTTTATTCCCCCCCATGTATGCAGCAACCATGTGACCATGGTCCCTATTTTTCATAGTTTTAAAGCAATTTTGCACCCCTAGGTTTTCTATATGATCTACCATATGAATAAAATTAACTATGTGGCATGTGATGCATGGTTTACACTAATATTTCAGCCTATTTAAATAGCTTGTTTTCTAGAACACCTATCCATGAACAAGACTCGAGCCCTCAACGAACCTTCCTTTGGTTGAACTGCACATATACCATGATAAAAAGGATTAAAATTGAAGAAAAAAAAACGATTATTGCCTTCATTAAAAGATGGGTTGTTACAGATTATGTCATGCCTATGGTTAAACCTATGTTCCGAATTTAATGGAAGTCTTAGAATAACCATTAAATACCCCATTTAGGATTTATTACTTTATTTTAGTTAAAAATATGATATTTATTAAATTTATTATATCAAATTTGATGCTCATGAGGTAATTGAATATCATATCATCTCAATTCCTGTATTCGAAAATATTTGTTAATATATTCCATGTTATTTCAAGGAAAAACCCAAGACATTATACTAATTATATTTCATTTACTACCAAATACAGACTCACCAATGAAGTACCAGGGTCAAGGATTTAATTAGAGAATTTAATTTCATTTAATGTTCTAGATATATAATCATTTATTACTAAAAAAGGAAAAATACTTCCATGACATATACAATTAATGTCGTTTCACTTTTGACACACCCAATATATCTAAATTCTCTACAAGAATACTTAATCATGGTTTTAAAAAATATATCAAAGTACTCAATTAATTATATGTATTAAGAATAATATCTAATTTATGGACTAATACAGACCTTTATATATGTGAATATTCAGTGAAACATGTAACATATATAATTTTTTTATCATGTCATTCCCCATAACCTACTCTCTTAGAGAATAACATGTTTGAACCATCATGATTGGAAGCCTCATCCACTTATGAGAATCAAACAATGTATAGTTAATATATCATATGTGTCATATTAGATAGATGCCATTTATAACATATGATGTATGATTATGATCATATTCATCAAATTTCTAGTATTAAATTATTGAATGGAACAATTATAAAACAATATTATGAAATATTCTAAAAAGACATTATCATGTTAATATAACCAATATATAAATGATCATGTGATAAGATATCACATAATAAATTTATTGTGGTAATCAAATAAATATTTTTAGTTGTTTTTTTAGAACCAACCCTAAAAACTCCCACATCTCAAGATATTTATATTAAGAGCATTTAGTCCACTATCACTTACATGATATGCAACCATTTACTGAGATACGTCTTTGTTGATAGTTTAACCACATTCCATTTTTTGGTAACATTGCTTATTTTTAACACACCCTCCAACAAAATTCCCTTATGAGGTGATATATCAAAAAATTATATGCTTCATCCATCATAACACCTTTACTTCTAGGAAATGCATCAATATAGTATAATTAGTTGTGTATCCACACTAAATTTTAACTACAACAATATTTGATATATACTCAAACTCCGGTATCAAATTTGCGACCACTGATTGTTAAAAAAACTTCTATCTCATATTTCCATCAAAAAGTAAGAACACATATTCCACATAAGATTTCTGATCATTGAGATCTATGTGAAAACATGAATCACTGTGTCCCATAATGAAAATTTTTTCATCTCATCAATATATCATGAACATATCATTTGAATTCCATTAATAGTTTAGGTAAGTATTCATATCCACTAATCATGTATCTCTTGGTTCTAATGGATATTTTCCTACCATGATATTAGTATGGTAAACATCAATCACACTGTATATCATGAGATACATGATAGAAAATATCATAGATTCATACGGGATCTTACTCATTATCTATATCTCATCATTTGTGTTTGAAGATAAATTATATAAGATATATGTACACCATGTGATATAGGAAACAATTTCCTTGATTATACTATATTGAATCGTATTACCACCTTGTCCATGTTCATACCTTAACTTAGTCCAAGCATCCTTCTAAATCTATCATGATATGACTTCATTTATAATATATAGGGTTCTTCGCCTAAGTATTCCATCAATATCCATACTTTTAACCACATCATAATTTACTCTAGTACGAGAATTATTTTTTCCATTTATAATATGTCATAAATATATATAAAGTGGAAAATAATTAAACTCCTGCTAATCATTTTTTTGACAAAGGGAACAGATTTATTCTTTATAAAAACAAATTTTATTATGGTATCATGATTATAATTGTTCCATGAACATAATATTGGATTCAACCAATAAATGTATGTCTAAAACATACAAAAAAATATTCATTATTTGGAATAATAATCCCTTATTGTTTTGAAATATAATCATATCCCACAAGGATTCAATTCATGAAAGATGTTTCAAGATCAATTTCAAAAATATTTTGAACATTGTAAGCATCAATGACAACAATAATTATATTGGATTTTAATATTTAAATTAGTATAAAATTTTTATCATGTTATATTCATTGAAATAGATTAAGTCTATTAATATCTAGTCATGATTTATATGTACTAACTTACCCATCCATGTCCAACTTCTTCTTGAATGTTAATTTATTATCATTTCTATTTACATCAATTATATGATTGACCAAAACATAGAACTCGATCTTGTTTATATAATCTACTTATGATTTCATGTGTTATTTCACCATTACATATTATAATTCACATACTACCTCCTTTTATAGAAATATATTATCATTATCAACTAATAATATGTCAAAATTCTCAATAAGTTGAAATACATATATTAATAGTTATCTAACACCTCTATTTATCATATATTGTAATTTTATCTCTATAAAATGATTTTTTTATATTTGTTTAAATATTTCATGTTTTAACTCTTCTGCTTCTGAAACCGCAACATTATTTAAATATATCTGACATTAAATCTCTCTTTCAGATATATTTTCCATATAAAGAAACATAGCTTGTCTTTATAATATTAATATTTTATATAACTAGTAATATAGACAATGTCAACCAAATTCATTGAGATATCCATTAAATATACCGCTATTGAACTAGTGTGTAATGTTTTTTTTAAAAAATAGAGGAATAAATAATTCGTATCCCCACACTAATATATTAAAAAACATGGATTTCTTTTAAAACCATAAATTTTATGAAATTATATTCTCAAATTTTGTCATAATATTGATTAGTGTGAGCACTCAAGTTTTAATATAGATACCCAAAATCATAATATAATACATTCATGACACATAGTGTATAATGAGAATGAGTTGTGATTGTATACCAAAATTTCTTATATAACCAATCAACTAAAATTTAAGATATTTCCCACCATGATCTAAAAAGAGATTCATCTAATTCTTAACAATATAAATCAAAAAATCCTTATTTTATTCATTAAATTACTCATTAGAATGTGACATATACTTCACTGAAAAGAAATATCCATATTTAATAAAACCATTAGTAAATGTTATGAAGTAAGATTATCCAAATCTAGTGTCATCTAAAAAGGAATATAGATGACTCTATGAACAAATTATAATTTCTATGTGACCCTTTCATATTTTTCAACTAAATTAGTGTTTGGTATTTTTTTCATTATAATAAAATATAACCAAAATATAAGGTTTTTAGATAAAGAGAATCAAAATACACTTCATGATATAATTTTTTCAAACACATCATGGTTTCATGAAAAACATTGTGATGCCAAAATTAATTGTGATATGAGTTGTGAGAACATTGATATATATAAATTTTGAACCCTTGATTTTCATGTTATACCAGGAAAGTTTGAACCAGACGTAAGCCTGGTCCCACAAATTTATTAAAAGAAAAGTGCAATTAAAGACAACAGAAAATGGAAATGCTACATTACATCAAAACCATATGCATCCTTCTCCCTATCACCAGATAAATCATCACCAGGATCAGCAGACTCCCAATCAGAGGATTCGTATTTTCGCATCATCTCAAGATACATATTTTTCTTCCGAAGCATTTCCTCAGACAACTTTTCTTTGATCGGCAGTTTCCCACTGGATCATGTGTCCCTCTTCAGGGACCCTCCCCTTCGTTTGCCACTGTGCCCATTTGGAATGCCATTTTCTTGTGACTCTGCAATCTTGTGTGCAGACCGTGTCATCATTGGTTTAGGTAGTTCCATGTAATCTCTCCTTGGCTTCCTCCTAATTTGAGTTTTTTCCTTCACCTGCTTTCTCAGGTTCTCATGAGTCCCATTCTTAACAGCATCACTGTAAGAAATTTTGTGACTGTGGAGCTCTTCTTCACAATCAGATCTATCACCCCACGGCTTCTTATGGGATAAAGGAGAGTTGAAATTTCCATCTTTCCCACCTTCCTGTTGACATATCTTGATTGTGTCAGCAGCACAGGGACTTTTACCCTCACCACTCAATCTGTCCAGGCCAGAATTGCCTTCCTTCTCTACAATCACCTCTGCCAATTCAATCTCTTTTTCCTCATTTGATCCAGCATCAGCCAGCAATGAAAATTTGTTTGTAGAACAATTAAGTAGTTCCTGAGAATTTACCTGCACTAGGACATCGGTTCTGTTCTTCTGTTCAGACACCACTTCCACAGGATTTGGGCTATCCAGCATCACAGTGTGTCCCCTGCCAGTGTACTGAATGTCATCATTTGATCTCTCCACTTCATGTGGAGTATTGAATCTAGATTTTAAAGATCCTTCCATAAACTGTAAATCTGAACCTTCTGTCACATTGATAGGTGTATTAGATTCATTCAGAGTTGAATTTCCAGGCCGAGACACAACCCTTCCAATGTTGTCAAGTTGGATTTCCCCACAAACATCCACTGGAACCTGGACGGATCCAGAATTCAGGGATTTTCCATTCATCAAAACCCCTGATGACTCTCCCTGCTCCATGATGGCAGCGACTTCCGGATCAACCTGATGAGCACCTAGATCAGGATCATTCATCCCTTTGCAGGCATCCCCTTTTTTCATAGCTATGCCACTCCTGTGGCAAGCATCTATCTCGTGCCCCTGCTTATGGCAAAAGGAGCAAAAAGGCATCCAAGATTCATAAACAATCTTTTGAGCAAACCTGTATTCACCCTCCACCACGATCCAGACAAATCTCGGTGGCTTCTTTGAAATATCCATCTCCACAAAGATTCGAGCGGATGCAGGATTTCCCATGCTAGCTGTCCTTCGATCCGAGCAGATGAAACACCCGATGGAGTTACCTATCGACTTCAAAAGACCAAGGTTCTGAAACGGGAGGGGAGTTCCCGGGAACTGCAACCAAATGGTAAGATTTGTAGAATCCCAGTTCATATGATGTTCAACAGACCATTGTAGGAGATGGAAAGGGGAGGCCTTCCTTGGTCTAGACCAAGCTCTACCCAAGTCATCCTCATCAGAGAAAGTGATGAGGATCTTCCGTTGCCCTAAAATCCCGATTGAAGCCTAATTCTTCAAGCCCCAATCTTCATTCACCATCTTCCCGAAATCCTAAATAAAATGGTGTCACCGCACAAATCTTGCGATTAAGGTTGTGGACATCAATGAAGTGGCATCGGAGAACTCTCGAATGGAGACTGGTACAACGGGCTGCCCAGACACGCATCCTGGAACCCTCGGTGCTACCTGTATCTCAGGCATAAAGAAACCATACGCAAACATACCTCTAAATGCGAAATCAAAAAATGAAGAAGCCCCTCCCCCCGCTGCGGGAGGAGGGGACACAGCAATCGCCATCGGCGATCTAGGTCTTCACCTCGAACCACCATCGGTGGAGCCATCAGAAGCATCGGGAGCAATCTCCATCCTCGGGTCCCTCACAAAACCCATTTTCATGTTATATTATATAAATAATATTATTCAAAAGTTTCACCCCATAAATTATCTATATTTATAAAATTAATATCTCTATTTGAACTTGAAAACATATTCATCAATGTATAAATTGAAAAAATATATTATGTTTTTTTACACATTCCATATAATAACAATTCATTAAATGTAGAATACAACACATGAGAAAATTGTGTTGGTATAATCTAATAACTATTTTTCTAAGTCTTTCCCCATATGAAAATAAAAAATGCACTTAAACATTGGGAAACGATTCAAATACATGTGATTCATATATATTTATAAAAATGTGAGTACCAAAAAATTCTTATAATAACAAATGTGTAGAATACGATGGAATAAATTTGATATGGTTTGAACATGAATATTCCCCTTGTATCATTGTTAAGGTGATATTTTTATTAAAGAGGATATTATTGCCACAATCATAACATGGTTTATCCTTTACCTATGGTCAATTCATGATCTTTTCCTCTAGGATAGATTGTGTTATAGTTACTTAGATTTGTATTTATTATTAGGGGCTAGCCTTTACTATTATTCCCTATAATGGCCAATTTCATTCATGATTTGTTTCATTATCCTTTTGGGGAATCAGATACATGAGATAAATGGGTGTAGGGTCTTCTCTATATTAATCATATAGAAATTCAAAACCCTTAAAAACATAAAAGGATGTGAATTATGAATGAGGTATATAAAAAATTCCTTTAGCAATTTCTATCACAGAATTTTAAAAATACATCCAAAAATCATAACTACAAGATTCCAAACTATTTTAAATTATCTAATATATCTTATTAAATAATATATGGATTCCATTTCGCCCACTTTGATGCTTTAACATGATTATGAAATCAATGATAAGAGAACATGTTGTAAAAATTATTATCTTGATAAGGCTTAGATTCTTAGTAGACACGAATGATATCATGATTCATTAGACATCAAATTAATCCTCTATATTTGTAATTATTTTAGATTAATCCTATTTTATTTCCTTATTATATGGATTATAAAAACAATGTAATCCAACACATAAAACCTCCAGTCTTATTAAAATCTATTGAAATATAAAATATAAAACTTCACTAATACAACACTTTCCAAGAGTCTATATTTATACTTGATAGATCATAAGGATAATGGCATGGTTATGTGACCGATAATTTTACATAAAAAAATAAATCATATTTATGTTCATTATGATGATTATATAGTGTGATGTAATGAATTCTAATAAAATCTCAAAATCCTTAACCATTGGATATGAAACATCATGCTTAATAGATATTTAATGAGAAATGGTACATATTCCCATTTTCGTAACCTAGATAAGGTCCTTTTTCAAAATACTCAATGGTGATTTGGTTTGTGGTTTGGAAATTTAAATTAACTCATCACTCATTAATATATTTAGTATACTCCCCAATCATGAAATCATAAACTTTAGAATTTTGAGAGCTCTCATCCAAGTTACAAATTCTATTTTATGTGTAATGACTCATGATGTTGTCATGATTAAGTCAAATGGAAAAATTCATTAGAGCTCATTAATAAATTAATGTATCTTGAAATCTGTTATAATATCATTGTGATCTATAGTATCATTCTAACTCAATTATTTTAATATAACATATGAAAAATTAGAAACATCTATTGATCTTTTATTCATTTATATTTTGACATACTTATTAACTAAATTATGTGATAACATAATGATATTATTCACAATAATAAAATTATCAACGAAGTTATCACTATATATTTTGTACTATTTGATACACCAAGATGATGACGGATTAACTATAACATTTGTGGAATTCCTAAATTCATAACCCAATTTAAATTTTAATTCCCATCAAACACATATACATTTTATTATTGGGATCCCTACTGTTTCTTATACTTGAACTCCATCACTAGGAACAACTATAATATTAATAATATAGACTCCCAACAATGTGAATAGAACGTAAGACGTAGGGATACATTTTAACCATTAAAATCTGGAAAAACATACCCAAATACGCTTAATAATAGGTTTATAATTCATAAACAATAAAAAATATATTTAATGAAAAATTATTAAATTTCAAAACTTAATTGAAATTATTTAATTATATTAATAAAAACTAAAACATGAATGGATTAGTCTCAACTGTTAATTAGTCATCATGAAATATAAATTTATAAAAGAATTATATCAGAGAAAATCTAAATAGATGTAAATTTTTGGGCGTAAATGATATATTAAAATAATTTTAATTAACAAATGATATGATGTGATGCATTCAAAATATTTTTAATAACCTTTATAAACATATATTTAATATTTGAAATAATTTTATAATATATCAAACGAATTTATTGTGAAAAAAATCCCAAGAGGTTTATTGTATCATTACCATGTTTGGATGTCTTAGACGGGTTATGTGTGGTATTACTTACCTTGACTATGATTTGGTGAGCAGGAAAGTGGTTGGGTTTGGGGCCCTATTTTTAGTAAAATCATAGGTCACATAGGATATCCACATTTATGGAGACCATATATTACTAACAAACTATAATATTTTTTAAAAATGCTTTTTTTGAGCTACATAGAGAGGGGTCATGCATCCTCCGAGTTATTTTTTTTGCAGGGTGGGGTATTAATTAGGCACCATGTGTAGCCAAAGCTACATGATATTTTGTTTTTTATCTCTTACCTATCATGTGAACACACTAACCCGGCTATTCTCCCCCATGTGAATCCATTTTGACCACATCACACAATTACATGTTGCTCTTAATCAATTCTATTTTTGATTTTAATTAATTATTTTGAAGTTAATTATGTTAAATACATATCAACCTCTAGAAATAAATTAACTCTCATCCTAGTTTTTTTAATGGGGATGTGACTATATCAAATACTTATATCTGGATACTATAATATTTAAATGAAATTTTTATTAATATAAATTTGTTTCCCATTGATAACATTAAAGGAACCAGGTACACCACAAAAGAATAGAAATTTGTTAATTACTATTTGAAAAAAATATATATCCAAAGATAAATTATTTGATATTTAAAAACATGATTCATTTCAAGGACATAATGAATTTAATTGTATGTATGAAAACAAAATAAAAACATTCCCTTAGTGTAATAGTGATATTTAAGTGATATTTTCCCTTAATTAGATCATCAATGATTGATGCAACAAATATTATGTGAACTCTAGATCATCCACATGTAATGACCCAAGGTTTTATATCCTTTTTTCTCTTTAATATAAATACTTGGATTAATATTATCTTTCAATAGAAACCCCAAACTAAAACTGATTATGAAATACCTTAATAAAATAACATAATTTTATATTGAACATCAGTGTGGACACTAAAAAAAATAACTCCTCAAGTAAATAAATAGATTATAAGTTTATTTATCATAAAATAATATATTTAAATTCATAAAATATTAGTATTATGATTTATGTATTGAATTAATTTAAGTGTTACAATATATTTTATTAAGAAATTGTGATTAAATCTACCATATGTTAAAAGGTATATATTTCAATGAACTATTTTATAATGAATTTGTATTTTACCTTATAAAATTGATGGCCTTCAAAATATGATTATCATAATCATTAAAATTCCAAACTAATATATAGTAACACCCATTTATTAATAGTTGATATGAACTAATATAAAGAATATTTAATTTCTGTGTTTTTTATAAAATACTTTTGTCACTATAATTCATATTTTCATTAAAAATATAAATTTTTAATTTTATAATATCAATATTAATAATTAAAATTTATGTTTTATTCACTATAAATATATAAGGTCAGGATAAATTATCTATATTTTATAAATAAATTATTTGTGATGAATACAAAAAATATATTTCAATACTAATATCATAACATATATGAATATATAAAATGTTAAGTATGACATTAAATAATAAAAAATAATATTTTGGTATAAAAAAATCTAAACATAGTAATTTTTTATTTAATAATGTACTGAATTTATAAAACATTAGTCTAATGTTTTGAATATTAATTAATATTTATTTTCAAAAAACATGTTTTTCACCTTCTTCATCTAATTAGGTTTTCACAACATATATTTTTATATTTTATTTCTTTAAATTCGATATAAATTCACTATTTTTAATAATAAACTAATTACATTCATTCATAACAAAAATATTGATAACTTTATCTTAAACATATTTTATGCCAAAAATTAAAATTTTTAATCAAAATTTACACGCTGTATAGGTTGACATATAAATTCATGTTATTTACATTCTTATATTTTATTTGGAAAAATATATTTCTTATTATAAATAATTAGGCCCCACTTATATATTATTTACAGTTATTTATAATCATTAAAATTTATTTTCTTATGTAAAAATTAGATACCACAATAAAACCAAGTGGAAAAAGTGAAAAATATATGAATAAAAGACCTAAGAACTTGTCCAAAATATTATTTACATTTTTTTGATGCATTACCATCCATAAAAATTCTTTCAATCTGTTATTATCTATTGTTAAATCCATTTGATCCTTTAATTTTGAAATTAACATTTATATTATTACAAATATATGACACCCATTAATTATTAAAGTATTAATCACCTCCCATAATCTCTACATGATATAAATATAATATATTTTTCCAAAATATAAATAAATATCACCCTAACAACTCTTTTTAATGTCATAGAGGTTGTTCTCTTCTCCGAATATCAACTCTCAAAGCCTTAATCCATTTTGCAAAGGAGCTCTATTAATTAGTATGGTAAAATTATAAACAACACCTCGTTCATCTCCTTTCAATTATTTAATATTATATCTCTCAATAATCTAAAATAAATATTATAATAATTAAATCATATCATATGTATCTTAACATGTTGATATAGTTATGGGATAACTATTTTCTGTAATCCATAACCATTAGGAAAATGAAGACGTCTCTTGTTTTACGTGAGATATAAGACCACCATAATTGACATAATTAATTTTTTATAATATCAATAAATTATTCATTAATTTAATAATATGATAATATTTACAATATTTAAATTTCTAAATTATAATCAATTCTATTTTCCCCATTTTTTATGTAAAAAAACATGTAACTATTGTATATTTGTGGATTACAGCCTCCCTGAAAGTAACATGTTTCCTTTTTCATATAGTCCTTGTATATTTAAAAAAATTATATTAAATATGATTTAAAATATTTTAATAATCTTAAAAATATCATTATTCTTTAACAATAATTATATTATTCCAAAAGAATTATATTTTTAACATTCCTCACCCATATATTATAACTCTTTATTTTTTGGGTCAATTTAACCATCAACAACAAAAATAATGTAAATTTATATTATTGATGAACCTATAAATATATATACTTTTGATTATATAAATTATTCTGAAAATAATATTTTTTATATTAATTAATATTTTATATTAATATTTAACTTATTATTATTGTATTATGCTTTTAATTTTTATATATTAACGAAAAAAAATTTCATTAAATTTATCATCATGAATCCTAACAAAAATACATAAGAAATAAAATAATAAAACTATAAATACATATATAAAAAATATTTTTGTACCTATAATTTACTAGGAATGAATAATATTTAATTTATAAAGATGAATTGATACCACCGGTGAAATATTTGTAAAAATTAAACAATCACACCTAATAACATCCAATGATAGGAATAAAACATAAATAACAACAATATTTATAATAAATGAATATAAACGAACATTATAAGAGGTTATATGTATGTTTATGATTCTAAAATTTGTTAATATGAATGCTAATTTGGTTATAAATGTTGTTCTAGAAAATTCAGGTAAGCGGGATTAAAGTTAAGGGGTTTAGGTTAACTAAATTTTCATTCATGGGGTTATGGACATTATTATTGAAAAATATTCATATAAGTGAGGTATATTATTCAAAATTATTTTAATTTGGTGAATTTATTATTTATTTCTTATTTTATATACATTTCTATCAAAAAAAGACGTATTTCAAAATGATATATATATATCATGAATTTTGAAGTTTGCAAGATATACTCTGAATCACCCATATTATTCTTAGATTGCATATTCTATTTTTGTCCATTTTCCTGAATATTCATCTCATGCATACATTCTATTTTTTTTAATATGTGTTCCTAAAATATATAATTTTTTAAATTTACCTTTTATTTCTATGTATATACATGTTTCAGGTCCCTTTTCAATTCACACATTCATTTAAACATGGATTAATAGAACTTATCTGTTACTTATTTCATATTATGTACATCCCCAATATAATATTATTAATAATATATAGTTTCTAATATCCCTAATTATTTTATATAAAACGATACTCATTGAATTTTTGTTCAATTTAAAATTATAATCACATTTATTTCATAAGAGGTCCTTTACTGATCATATTAATCATCACATTAGTGGATCGTTATTATTAATTTTCTCTAATACTTCTTATGAATTTTTCAAAATTGGAAATAATTTTTAATACCATTTCTTCATTATTAAAATATTTTTTTTAAACGATTGAATTAATTTTTTTTACCCTTAAGACATATCCTTCAATTATTCATTGAAATGTTATTATGAAACCCACATTTTTCATAGTTTTGACCATTCTTATGCTTTAGGTATTGTTAATTTTTATCAGGCAGAACACATATTATGTTACATATTATTATGTGATGGATCCTCATAGAGTAAAACATCACTTTAATGGATTGATTAATTTCCACATTCCATGATATAATATGTATAATTCCCAAGTGGTGATAATTTCTAACAATATTATATTGCCTTATCAGTTGGATTAGACTTATGGTTATAATTTCATATTTTATATTGGTTCCACATTTTTTTAATTAGATGAAACTATGAAATCATTATATTATTCCATTTCAAGTATTATCTCACACTCTTATTACATGGTACATATTTTTTCATTTGAGATTACATGTTCCACTATCATGACATATAGACATCTCTTATTATACCATTTTTTTAATAAACAATTTTTCTCATTGTATTGTTTTATGACATGACTATGACATAAGTTTTGATGAAATCTATCCCAATACAATGATTTAGTCCTCACCGCTTTCCTATGTGTCCATTTTATAGGTTATGAATATTATTATAACATATGATAATTTTTGAAGTATGTAATGTGTCATTAAATTATAGATAAATGATCATATGTATCATAAAATAAGTTTATCATGTAGATGATCTTCAAGGAAACAAATCCATACATTCTTAGGCTTATGTGATTATTATTGAGATGTGGTTCTAAAATTATAATAACTATATAATGTAAATATATTTTTAGCATTGTTTCTCTCAATTTATATAAATGTCTATTTTTAATAAATGTGATTTTGCATCAAACCTGAGAGAGAAAATCTGGGGTGCCTAAGAAAATTTATAGCACATCCCCTAAAATGTCATTCTTTTCTTCATGTTTGATATTATAGAAGTTCTATGTGCATTAAAATTATTATTTTATTTTTTTAATACTATACGATATATCCTATAATATGAAAAATTGTATTTTTGATCTTCCAATATTTTTTTATGTCTAGAATAAAGAAATAAGGGAGGAAGCGTGTGAGGAACATAAAATTGATGAAAATGGTATCTCATAATATTCATGTTCACAACCATGTATCTTTTTGGGTTGTGAGATTTAGGTGGAATTTAAATTTTTGGTCCCCGATCAAGGAATTTTAAGAGAATTGGGATTTATATTGGAATATTTAGAGGTAAAGAATCTCAAAAATATGTTTTCGGTGTGCATTGATGTCTAAGAGGTGTTTTGGGTGATCTAGTGATTTTTGGGGGGTCAAAGTGGAGTGGTAATATTAATAATTGTATTTTTTCCCCACAGAATTATGGAAAACCATATAGAACATTGGGGAAAATTATTCAGATTAATGTTTTTGTGGGTTTATGGGAACAACCTATAAAAGGTTTCCAAGTACCAAGAAAATTATTCAATTACAGTGCTAATATTTTTCTTATAAGATTCCACATGGATGGGAATAATTTTGTTAAATATTTTATCTAAATGATGAAATGTTATTTCATTCATGGCTATGTGAGCTTCATGGTTGGATAAAGGATTTTTTAACTACCTGGAGTCTTTTTTAAAATCTATATGTTCTAAAAATGTAAGAAAATAACATTCAACCTATTTTACATTACTATATTATTCCATTCCATCCCTCTCACTCATCCAAGACATGGATCTATCCCACCCTTTATTCTCTTTAATATCCCTGCATGTTAGAGGGTTCATGGATGATTTAGATTTGAATCGAGGTTAGGTGCATCTGCATCATCTCTTCATCCTTCTTATTCACACTATCCTTTGACTCAAGATGTTTTTAGCTAGTTATTTTTTAATTATTCCACATGATCATGGTGGGATCCTAATGTAATGACATGTATTATTCATTACATGACTACATAAAGCACTAAGAGGATAAAAAAATAGTTAAATGGTGTTTAAAATAAGGTATGTCACTTAACTTGTGTTTTTATAAGCATTAGAGAAATTTAAGGAAATTTTGAATCAGTTGAGTAAATTGATTTTTTTTCTATATCTTAGTTCGGGGTGCATGTTCAGAGTGGACCTCACACCATTGAACATGGATTAAGTTAATGGATAATTAATTATATATTTTTAATAAATTATGAACATATAAAATAAAATTTGTCATCAATTATAAAATATTAGTAAAAATGGAACTAGATTTTTTGGAATGAGATTAGAGCCCAAGTGATGATATGTTCTTTTATAAAACATAGATGAATTTCGTAAAATGATTCCAAGATTTTCTGAAACGTTAAATTTTTAATTAAGTATGAAATCCTCAAATACTTTCACCAATATTTATGCATAATGTTTTAATTCCTATGGTATGTGTTCTATGCACATGAGAGTGATTTTCCATCCATTTAAAATTAAATAAATAGTTTTTTTTACTAATTAGAAATAGAGAAAGTGTGAAGGTCTATGATAGAACCTTGTCCACTAGATTGATAAATTAGGTTTCAATGGAAAAGGATATGATTGTAAAATGAAAGATGATATATATGGAACCCATAATAATATAAATTAAATGGAATGAATAAAAATAGTGGACCCTAAGAGGCATTCCCGTAGATAAATATATTTGATCGTTATTCAACCCATAATTTCATATTTAAACAACAAATAAATTTTATGCATTACTAAAAATCATTTCATATTTATAGTTACAGAGAATTAGGGAATAATTCGTATGTATCAAACCCATAAATTCCATGTTTGTTAATTACTGTTTTTTTCCAATTTCTACACAATTAATTATATTTAAATAAAACATGTTTTATTTTCCTTAAAAATCATCATGAATATCATATTGAAATCAAATTTATTGATACTCATACATAAACCTTATGAAAAAAAATTAAATTGAGAGATAAAAATGAAAATATCAGTAATGTAAAAATATAAAAAATAAAGAAACTCATTAGTCCAATTTAAAACCAATATATCATAAAAGAGAGTTTACCATTAACAAAATAATCATTATGCTAAAATAATAATTTAATTACACTTATTGTAATCATTAATTCACAATGCATTTTTATAAAAAATTTAATAATAAATACAAAAGTTAAAATTATAATAATGTGGATTTCCTAGAAAACAAGAGAAACAATGAAAAACAATTATTGAGAACATGCCTTCTTTACCCAAAAAGAGAATAAACATACCTTTAAAAAAATCATTATCTTAAATTTTAAAAACAAATTATTTCCATGAAAACAAGTTATCAAGAATATAAATGTATTTTAGGTTCAACGAGACGTCATATTTATATAACCCTAACAAGAACACATAAAAATTGAATAACCAAGATGGTTAATTTAAACATAATTATCTGGAGAATATACTTTTCTTCGAATAAATTAGTGAGTTGTATAATCCCCACCGATCATCATAAACAATTTAAAATGATCATATAATACATTAAATGAAAACAATATTTCATTGAAATTTCCAAAATCAAAAAATATACTTTTGATCCCATAAGAAAAACATTTTTTGATATTGATATTTCCCTTTCCATTAAAACCAAATTTTCAACACCAAAATACCTAGAAGAAAGGTAAAGAGAGTTAATCATTAAATAAAACAAGGAATATTATAATATAATCCAAATATCAAATAATTATTATGATGTTGGGAATATTAATCTATTTTTATACACTAATATTCATCATTCCATTTGACTTTTGTAAATAAAATCAAATCGTCTAATATAAATTATATAAAAAGATTCCTTTTGTAAAATTTTAAATGAAGTAAAAAGAGTCATAAAATTTTGTTTTTATTATCTTTATTAAAATATAAATATTCTCTAAAATATTTTTATAAATAGGAACTCAGAAAAAAAATATTTGCAAATAAATGTTTTAACTAATTAAAACTGGGTTTTAAGGTAATGTTTCCCTTACCGAAGTGTTGAATAATCACATATATTTATTATATTCATGAATAATAAATATATGTTAATTATTAAATTTTTTTGAAAAATTTTCCTGTTTACTATTACATTTATTTTATTTCGTACAAGGTTATATTAAATTAATTAATCAATTATATTCATGTTATACATTCTAATGATATCCATCTCATAAATCCGATATATCACTGATAGTTTCATAATTATAAACGTGGTAATTATTCCATAATCACTACTATATTAATAATTAAAGTGTTTTTTAATAAATTAATTATTAATTTAAACCCATTTAGGAATAATGGTTATAAAAATGCATTATGATATAATCATGGAGACTTTTGGTCATACGTATGCATGACTAATGTTTCATGTTTTCATTGAACTCGAGGAAAAAATGAAATGATTATTTTACCTTTATAAAATTATGATTATATCATAAATATAATATTATATCATAAAATACACATATATATAATATCTATTTGATTGAGTGATGAAAATATAATGACATCACTCTGTGGATATAGTGATTCACATGTACGCAAGAACGACATTCAAATTTTTTAAGTAGATGGAAAGAAAAAATATATATATTAATATTAAATAATGATTATAATTTAATAAATGTCATCTAAATATATTAAATATATAATTATAATAATCTTAGAGAGGTGGTAATGGATCAAAATTACATCATCTTGTGATATTGTAGTTCATCATAATCATGAATGATGGGTTCATTTCGCATTTTATGGGATATTATTTGGATAATTGTTATTCCATAAAAATAAAAATAAATTTTTTTATATTATATTCTGATTTTTTAATATCACAAGGGGGTATAAATGTTTTGATGGATGTAGATGAATAAATAAAACTAACACATTCTGTTAAAAGCTATATCTTTTCAATGGACTATCTAGTTTTCATTATACCTTGAGCCCTATATGGTTGGTCTTCTAACAAAAATACAAAATATATGATATTTAAAACTATGTTGTCAATGTGTTTTTAAAGGAATTGTCCAATAAAAATTGATATTTTTTGTTTAGAATGGATGATAGGGGTGTCCTTTTATTAATGGGGGAGGTCACACACTTTGAATTTTTAAAAAGCCAAAAATATATTCATGTCATACTCAAGTAAAATGGATCAAAATTGTACCATTTATAAATATGGTATGAGATAATGTTAAAATATGGCAATAGAATAAGATTTACAAAATTTTTTAGGTAACTTTAACCCTTATCATGTTTGTTTCATGAATGGTAAACCTAATTTTTTTTTTAACCATGGTAATTGATTTTTAATTCTTTTACTCTTTATATAATTAAAAATTAATTTAATGTTATTAAATAATTTTAATTACGATCATTCTAAATATGAAATTATTATTATCAAATTTAATTCATAAAATTGGATGAATTTATTTTAAAATTAATACTATAAAATTTGATGAAAAGTGGTTTTCCCATTATAAATATCTTCTTAAGTTTTATAATTTTTTAAACGAAAATAATTCATAAAATATATTCAAATTACCTTAATTTGATCATTAATACTATAAAGTAACTAATTTTAAATGGAAATAATTTATTTAGAAAATGTAACTTTATAAATTTTTGAAAAGAAAATGCAATTTTCGATAAATATCAATTTTTTATATATTCATCCAAAAAATCCTTTTTATAAAATTAAAAAAAATATTAATATAATTTTTCTAGATTATATAAAAAAATATTTTTATTCTTTCAAAATAAAATTATAATAATTTTAATTTAATATTTGATGTAAAATATTATAATACATATAAAATTATTAATATGAGTAAAAATATTACATTCTTATTAATATATTAATTAACATTCATATAATATATATAAGTCAATTAAATATAATTCATGAATAATAATAATTCATAAAATTGATTTACTATTATCATTACCTAGGATTTAAATTCTTCCCCATTTTTTAAATTTCAACCTCATAATTTTATTTAATATTTAAAAAAGTGGGTATATATTTCCCTCATATAATTCTATAATTACCATGTTTCGTAATAAATCTCACGGTTTTTTTAAATATATTACTCTCCAAATAAATTAAATTTACAATAATTTCTCTCTAAAATAATTATATTATATTAATTATTCCTTATATGAAATTATCTCTTCCAACAGTACAACTTCCAGGATAAAAACATTATATGTATTTGTATATTTTTTCATAAAAAAAATTAAACACATCTTGTACCTTCTATAAGCTCAATATCAAGGGTACTCAGTGAGAAAAAAATCCATTCTTCTCCCAAATTTAATAGGGTCTGATGATCCATGAACTTAAATTTCATATTCCTATAATAATGAATAATAAATTTCTATCTAGATAATTTATGAAAAACATGATCACCTAAAACGAATTAAAAATATTTAATTTTATAATCTGATTAATTTATTTCCCTTATAAAATCCATCCTCACATGTTTCTGAATCATTTTCACCGTATAAACCATTTTTCTACCTATTATTTTTCAAACAGCTTTCCTCCAGCTACTTCATCCCAACATGTGGTATTTTAACATCACTTTCCATATAGTTACTAAAATGGTTCCATCTATACATTCGAATAAAAAATATTATTATAAGAAAATTAAACTTGTGAAAGATACTAATACAAATGTACCTTTTAATTTCATTAACCACATCGAATAATATCTTCTCAATTTTGAATCATTCACTATGACTATCCATCATACTGATAATGAAAATATAAACTAAAATTTTATTTTTTTCCCAATAGATTTTAAGTAGATTTCTAAATAATATATGTATCCCAATTATCTTGGTAAGATAAAATCAAGAGATAAACAATATATAACATAATTATATCCTTTAGATACAATTAAAAAATGTGATCTAAAATCATAGTATTTCACATGGTAAGAATATGAATATATTCATTTAAATGGTCAATAATAAGCTATATTAAAATATTACCTCATGATTTGTTTGGTAATCAAACCAAAAAATACATATATATATATATTCCCATTTCCATTCCACCGTTTGAAAAAGTTAAAGTATCCCCTTTGGTAAATTAAATTCCAATTAACATATTAACATTTAAATCATTTTATGGTATAGTTATTAATATATGTTTTAATAATTTCACACCATAAATATCGCCGAAGGTATCTATAAATATTATTGTTGTTATGGTGACCAACAAATATAGAACTATGGGATTTACTAGATAATTCTCTCATCAAAATGGAATCATAAGGTTGAAATAATCTCTTCAAAAATATTATGAATCATTATTCATCAATATTAATCTCTAAAAGTTTTCTATCATGAAATAATTAATAAATTTAATGTAAAACATGATCCTCCTTCTGAACATGAATAATAATTTTTGAAAAATAAAACTTCTTTGACACATTAAAAAAAAATCAGTTTTTTATATGCACAATTTCTAGACAAACATTCAATAAATAGTTTGAAAATGGATCATGTTCTGAAAATTGAGTTTTAATGATGAATTTATAATGATTATTTTCTTCCATATAAAATAGTGTAATATTATAAGAAATATTTTTGGAGCTATACACCCTGTCGGTGTGGGATTATGGGGCTCAGTTTGCCTCAGTATTGATATATGAAAAATTTTAAATATATTATAACATGTACACATATTTTTATTTAAATATCAAAATATCTCTCAAACAGAGTATTAGTTGGTAAATCTAATACCTCCATTAAATATAGAATATATGGTTTACCCTAGACATAACACAATCATTTTCATTATCATGTTGTTCATTTATGTACAATCGTGTGCACAAAGATTATAGAAAATAATTCTTTTATTTTTTTTATTATATTACAAAAACATAATTGTATCATATAAAATAATAGTTATATTCAAATCCTATAGTTAGTCTCATAACCCCTATGTTCATGATAAATCCTGGGAGGTGATCATTATTTCCATAGTATACCATGGTCCAATGATTGGTACAACTATGATTTTATGATAGTGGAGTTCATGGATCACACAAATGAAAATAATGTAGAATCTTTCCTCAATAGTTATTTATTTAAACTTCATGTAGTGAATCTATTATTTTGAATTAATCCCAAATTTTTTATCCCTTGAATAATGAAAATTAATTCCCCTAACAGATTGATTAGAGGTTAAATTTTTATTCCCATGTTTCGAATTATCTTTAGATTATTAGTAATTGATGTTAATTTTCTTCCTTGATTAGCCTCTTTTTTATCTCCTTCCCAAAAATGGATTGCTACCAACAAAAACAATGGAGGTTGTTTATTCATCATGAATTTAATTTGTTCCATTATCTCCACCCTATTATTATGATAATAATATTTATTTTATTTGGATAACAGTTTGGTAAATAAGATGTGATCGATAACTATTAAATCATTATTTCACCCATGGTCCATAACCACAGGGTTAGATTTGGGATTGGTGGAATCATTGTTGTGTGTGATGATAAATAATTATTAGAATTACATTGGGAGTTCACATTTATTAAGATTTAGAATTCAGATGATATGATGCAATGGGGATGATTTATGACAAGATTGGTAGCCAAATTTTAGCCATCGATAATGATCATAGTTTAGTAAAATTTGATCCATATTTTATGGGAATGATTTAAGTTTGGATCAGAGTCAATGGTGTCTTGAGAAGATATAAATAAATACGAGTCTAATTAGGGAAAAACCAATATACATGACATCTATTTTTAAAAACATATAATGTATGGACCATTTCTTTAGTGGTCAGGTTTCATGTGTATTTAAATACCACATACCATGGGAAATATCAACATGAAAAATGACATACAGATGGAATCCCGGTGAGTGTGCCATTTGTACCTGGGAACAAACACAACTAGCTACACAAGCATGACGAGGTACATGAGAATAGCTGGATGATGTAGTCTTGTATATAATACGTGAATATTTCCATTTTACATTTCCATGAACATATTGTATGGGCATGACAATAGAACACATGAATAGGAAATTGTACATGGGAATGGTATTGGGACACAATAATACCATGTATATACAAGATTGATTTTTTAAACCATTTAAACAAACTTTAATAAATACAATGAAGGTTACAACCAACATTTTCTTCATTTCGATGTGTTACCTCTTTCGAGTATTAGTTGGGTGTGTTCCCTCTTTCCAGTTTTGTGTGGGGGAGTTATATTGTTCCTTGATTAGTTTCCCAGTATTGTTTCATGAGGGTTTAGTGAAGTATCGAGTCATGATTATTTAACATATGATTCCCTCAGTAGAAAAGCTTAGTTATCCTTCTGTGGGGCCTGGGGTTGGATCCTCATTCCACATTTCCCGTTTTATTGGGTAAGGTATCAGATGACAAACATACCATGGTATTTGATACCATATATACTCAGTGAATCTACTATCTTCAAGAACCCCCCAAAGGACCTAGGTGTGATAACTTATATATGTATTTATTTCATCTAAGTTCTATCTTGTACTTATTCATGTCATGGCCCAATGAGAATGACCACTCGGACGAGAACCTTTGTTATTAGTATGACTCAAGGTATGTCCTCTATAAGATGTGTATTACTTTGTATCCTAGAGCATTATCATATGATGGATATATGGTTATGACCTAATATAAGATTAATTATCTATATTGATCACATTTTTTATTCATTGTGATTTTCTCGTATCATATTTTTATTGACATTCTTTTTTTGTGTGGATCTGGACATTCTTTTCATGTGCTTTATTTTATGAGATTTTGAGGTATACTACTGGGTATTATTGTACTCACCCATGAATGGGATCTGATCACACATGGAATGTCTTATAAATAATGTATGATTTTTTAGGGTTTCATCGGAGGAATAATATTATGTGGTTCAAAATGGATTATATGGAATACGGTCGGTTCTAGAAGTAAGATTCAGCAAAAATTCTCTCTTTTCTACTAGGTTTGACATTTTATAGATTTTTGGGATTCTACTTTAAATTTTTACAGTTTAATACTCATGTCATTTTATGATATGGGATTTATTTATAAAAATTCATTTTTCAAATTAGTAATGTCATTCCTTTTAAAAATTATATTGGTTGATAGAGATTTCAGTTTGTGTTTAGGTACATTAGCCTAAGGCCTCCCATGTGAATGTAATGATAAATAGAAGTTGGTCTCCATCCCTGGACCTATTGAAGGTGGGCCCGAGGAATCCCAATCAATTCATTGCTATCCAAGAACACGTTGGTAGGTCTGTTCATTACATCCTTATCATTTCTACTTAAATAATCAAATACTCTATTTGATTCTATAGGGTGGTAATGAAATATGTAGTAATAATCCTTAATCAATTTAAGACATCTTGACTTCCTCATGTTCAAAATATTAAGAGTGATTGTATAATTTAAAAAATTATATGCTATATATATTCTAAACATTACTCTCAATTAATAATGTCTCTAAATATATCAATCAACCATTACAACCACTAGATAAATGTAATATGTACGATAATTTTATCATGAGATTTCAATTTTCTTCAATCATAATAAATTACCTAATCATTATTTATTAGGTTAAAAATCAACCATTTTAATGATGAATCATTGTCTATAAAAAATTTACTATTTCTAGATGGTAGTTCTGAAACTAGATAATTCAATATACATCATTTCAATTCATGGATATAAAACTGATAATTCTCTTCGAACCACTAAGAATAAACCTCCCAAATGGTCCAAAGGCCTTCAGTTTTTATTGATTTTTAATTCCATTTAATATTCACTTAGTTAGTATGCTAGATGATCAGGAATAATTTTCAAAAAATCTCCTATAGTAACCTGTTAATCGATGATAAATATGAGTCCTTATACAATTTCTAACTTATTTAAACTGTTAAAACACTTTATTTTTAGTTGAATAAATTATTATTCCAACTAAAGGTAAAATTTTTCTGTGGAAATAAATAAATCACAATAAGTATCCATATGTCATAATCTATCCATATAACTTCATTGCGTTAATTTTTTTTAGAACCACCATCAAATTTCTCTCGTGATCATCATATCGTTTGTAATATATTAGTATATCTTCAATAAAAATAACCATAAATTTATCGATTAACTCATGATAAAATATATCACATGATCCATAAATATATTTTTACCATTTTATTACTTAAATGGATTACAAAAGAATACTAATTCATATACCTAGATAAAAATTACATTTTTGTAATTTTGTCCTCTTTGACCTTCTGGTTATGGTACTCAGACATGAGATCATCATTCAAAACATACAATTCTAACATTAGTATATCAAAAAATTTGTCTACATGAGGCAACATATAATTATTTTTAATAGTGAAATTGTTCGATACTCTATAATCTATGAAACTATTTTAATAAAATTATTTATTTAGAAATAATAATAGCATCCCCCCATGGTGATGTACTAGGATTAATAAATACGTTATAAAGAAGATCTATAAATTAGTTTTTTAGTTTCAAAAGTTCTACTTGATCCCTTTATAAGGAGGTTTTTGATAATGACGTAGCATCAACACCTAATTTAATGGTAAATTTAGTCACCCATTCAGGTATAATACCATATGATTCATTAATAAATATATCCAAATATTTATTTACTATAACAACATATATTATTTTAAAAGACCACATCCTCGCAATAATATGTTCAATATACTATTAATTTCCAAAGTGTATCAATTTCTATATATATATTTATATTATCATTGGTTTAAATTAGTTTTTGTATAAAAACATAAACTCATTTTTTTAAAAATCTACTATAGATATACAATATATCATTGAATAATAACCTTAAATCTAAACCATATCTAAATTAACATCAACCTATTTAAGGGGAAAGACAACATGGTTTTCATGTAATTATTTTCCACTAACAATAACAATAATATTATTATAATATAATTTTTATTTAATACATACTCTAGAGTTTTTTTACCACAATTTGTTTCATTATTTATTGAGGTGAAATTTTTAATTTAATAGAACATTTCAAAACAATTAATAAATTTGTATACACAATATAAAATAATTAATTAACATAATTTAAAAAAAAATTAAGTAATATAACTGACACCCCATTTATTGATGGTTCGAAATTGACTGATGTATTCACAATGGATTTTCCACACAATTTGTTTTTAATCAAGATGACTTCTATCATTTATTCCTCTGTTAAAACATGTACTTTCATAATGAATCAATTTGTTAGAACTAAAACATCTTAATCACACCGATTCATTATTTATCTGATCTTTACATAGATCCTTTTCTTTATAGTCACATCCCAAATTTCTCATATTACTGAATTATAAACACTTCAATTAATTTAGAATACATTTTTCAATGTTATTATAAACACACTATTCACAATATGGAAATATTTTTTTATTACCTTCGAATGTACTAGATTGATGGTTCCATTTTTCTTTCCACATAGATCACATTTTTTGTATGTTCTCAAATGAAATTTATTAACTGGAAAACATTGTTTATATAAAATCAGTGCATCAAACAAATTTTTAATAACTTTTGAATTCATTTACATCAAATTCTCCTTAATATGATTGAATCAACAATAGGTAAAATTGATTACATTTACTATCATGTTCTTAAATATAATTTAGTTCTTACCATTATAATTCGGTGATGTTTAATTAATGTGTGGCCACTGAATTTTAATCTTTTTACCTCAATTACAAGAATTTACTTTACATACTATTTCAAATAGCCTTTTGAAAATATTTCCCAAGGAAAATATTCATAAACTCATCCCATTAAAAGGAATCAATATCAAATTTTTACTGATATTCCTATCCATTGACTAACCCTGATTAGATTGACATTAAATATTATATTTAAAAAGAGTTACATATTCATGTTTTGAAAAACCCATGACATCAAATATATTCTCTGTGGATTTAACCAATACATTAGTAACTGTAGTGTTAAATGATCCATTGAATTCTGGATGATGTGGTTTCATAAAAGTATCCAATATAGAATCGTTCTATAATGATAAATAGGGTTACTATATCTCATGGATGCTACTAATATTTATCTCTTATGTCAACTAATCTGTCATAAAAACAAAATATAATATTCCAATTCCACTAATTACATGTTACTAATTTGGAGGTATTTTTCCTACTGATTATTTCCTACTAGAGCGTCCTTATTTCCTCAATAGATAACCATTCTGAACAGACATAGTTTTGATGAAGCATCATGAGAATCTTTAAATTCAATACCATGATAACTATTTATTAGAATATATTAAGGGCGATTAAATAAATTATCTTGAACTCCAATGTTATCTATAACCTCATATAATACATTCTGAAATTATAGGTTCAGAGCATTATTTTGAAATCCCATTTATTCATAATAAATATCATTTAAAATTAAATGTTTTCCCATTTCATGAAAAAATTATGATTTTAAACATAACATCTTCATTTTAAAAAGTAATCCTTCAAACCAATTAAAATAATTTGAAATCCTAGTATAATAATAAAAATCATAGTAAGGTACATATATAAATGAATAATAATGAATCTCATAATTACATTTTTTCAACCATGATATCATAACAGAGTGTTTTCTATTAAATAATAATTAATGAGATAAAATTATCATTTACATACACATTAAATATATTTTACTTAAAAATGTTATTCGCCAAAAAAATTATTAGAAATATTATGAGAAAAATAATAATAATGATGGTTTATTAGAAAACATTAGAACTCTTAAAAAAATTCTAAAAAGAATTCTATTGACACCAAAAGGGAGTAATCATTTCAATAAAAAATCATTAACATTAATTTATATATAAAAACAATGAAATTTTATTAGAAATCAAATAAATTTAATGTAGGTTACTTTTTAAATAATTTGTTTTGAATTAATAAGATATCAATTACAAATGGATTAACATGTTAAGTTAATTCCAACATAATTCTCTAAATAACATAATATTTTCCCAATGAATTTTAGAGCTATATTAGTATAACCAATCATAATAAATAATTTAAATATACCATAATATACCTAAAACACATAAAATATTATATTATAACCATCAAACACACAAAAATATAATCGTGAATCTATAATAAATCAATTTTCAAATATTGTTATATATTTTTCCTTTAAACCCCAACTATCAATCCTAAGATACCCATGTAAAAGGGAAATATGATTTTTATTTTAGGTAAACATATAATATTATAAATTTATCTAAACATAAAATAATGGTTATATATTTAAAAAAATTTATTGATGTTGTAAACGTTAATATTAAACATTAAATTTACCATTTTTCATAAAATCAGAACTCCCATTATAAAATAAATATAAAAGAAGCTCTTTGAAAATATTTTATATAATGTAAAAAGAAAAATAAAATTTTGTATATAATTCATTAATTAAAATATAAATACATATATAATTTAATTGTAGAAATATATATATAGAAGAAAATTAATTAGTAATTAAATCTAGAAAACATTTAAAACGATGTTTTAAACGTAAAGTGCCCCTTAACTAAAGTATGACTTATCACGTGTGTTATCTATATTCTTATATAATTAAATTTTGTAAATTAATTTATTTAATATTATTATTTTTCATGTTTATTATTCATTTTATATTATTTATTACAATGTTATATTCAGTTACCTAATCAATTCAATTTCCATCATATTTTTGGATGATATATTTCACATAAATCGAAAATAAATTCATTAGGTTGAATACGGTCAAAGTGGAAATTATTCCATTATCTATAGAATAATAATAATGAAATAAATATCATTTTTATTCTTTAATTATATATTTAAAACTATACATAAATTATTTATTAAAAAATTAATTATGGTACAATTATAGAGACGGTAGGTCGTACGTACGCATGAATAACATTTCCATTTTTCAACCAATATGATGAAGAAAAAGTAAAAATTATTATATCTTCATATAATTATGATTATATCAAATATATAATATTATTTAGTTAAATAAACTCATATATACTGTCCTTATTATGTGGTGATTAATGATGAATCATATGAATTCATTGACATGGTAATCTACCCGTATGTATGAACGTCGTCATAATTTTTAAATGGATAAAAAAGTATAAAAATCGATGATACTTTATATAAAATTAATTATAATTATGTTATAATTTTAGAATAAATACATTTAATCAATCACATAATTAGTCAAGAGAGGTGGTTATGGAAATCAATTTACATCCATTTGAAATGTGATAGTTTATCGTACAAATGAATAATGGTTTCCGTTCCCATTTGATGGAATAAGAGAAGGAAAAAGGAAATTAAATTACCATAATAAAATTTTATTTATGGGATAAAATTATTATATTATTTCACAATAGTTGTATGTGTTTTTAATGACGTATAAGAGGACACAATACTAAAGCATTCGGTTAAAAGATATACCACTTCATTCGACAACCTCCTTTGTTTTATAAATAAATACATATAAGGTTATTATTATTCCAAAAAAGAACAATATGATATTTTGAGATATTTTATTAGGTTATTTGGATATGTATTTTCCAATCCAAAAGGATCTTGATGTGTGTAAATGATATGAGTTGGGTGTACTTTTATATGCGGGGAAGGGGAAACACTTTGAAAATTTTAATAAGATTAAAATATATTAATGTACTACTCAATAAAAATGTACTTGAAATGTGAAATTTATGAATATTATATTATATAGAGTAATAATTTGTTCATAAAATAGTATTTATAAAAAAAAATTATTACATTTTAATCGTTATCACATTATTTTAATCCTCGATCAGTGCCCTTTAACACTAAATGTGATAAAAAATTATTCCTTCTAATGATTATTATGATCAAAAATTTAGTTGAACTAATTAGATAATAATTATTATTATTATTTGAAATATGGAATATCATTTATCATATTCAATTCATATAAGTGGCATAATTTAATTTAAAATATAACCTATAATATGCGACGAAAAGCAGTTTTCATTAAAAAATAACTTCTTATGTAAAAAATGTTTTTACAAAAAAAATAAAGAATACATTTTATTAAAATGAAATAAATTTTATTATTAATAATACAAATAGACTAATTTTTCTTTAAAAACATATAGAAATAAAATATAACATCGTATATTGTTGAAATGAAAAACATTTTTTAATAAGTATTTTTTGATATTAATCAAAAAAGGAAATTATATAAAAACATACAAAAAAGTCACATAAAACTAATTTACACTTATTTATATTAAAAATTATGTTCACTAATTATTATTAAAATTATAAAAATTTTAAATTTCAATTTTTATAAAACAAAATAATGCATATAAATTTTTTTACTAAAAATAAAACTTTTTCCTTTTAGAGTAAATACATACTATGTATTATTATAATATATATAACTCAAAAGAATATAACTAATTAATGTTCATAAGGTGTTAATTTTATTACTATTAAAATTAACTATGATTTAATATTAGCTCCCCTGAGTAGGGATCATCTATGGACAAGGTATGGAAAACCTTGATTTTCACTTTAGAACCAGAGAGTGGGGCATGGAAAAACATTGGGATACCATAAGGGAAATGAAATAGTCTAATGGTGACTTGTGTGAGTGTCCCTACATCAAAATTATGTCAGAAACTAGGTAGGTATATATTGGGTAATGTTATGAATATTTTTGGTCCATCAAGACACACCTTGGATAGCTTGGGTACTGGGATGGGCATTATTCCATCTAGATGGAGTGATTAAGGTGTGGATTTTCCAAGAGGTATTTTAGGAAATGAGGTTATCATATAATTTTAAAATGACTCTATGATCTTTGAGTGTATAGTTTTGAAAATAATGTTTATAAATGAAATATAGAAAAAAAGGTAGGGTGTACGTACTATGATATGACATTGGGGACTATAGTGGGTTATCTAGTGTTATGTTGACCCTATATAGGGTTAGCATGGATGAGCATGTATTAACAATATCTAGTGTAGAATAAGAATGTGAGGACAAACTATGTGATCCAATTATTGCAGTACTGATGATTATAGAGTACATTCTTGAGGGTACAATGCAGGATTTCTGTCATGGGTTCAAGAAGATGACTGACCCATGTTATCATGATAAGAGATATTAAAATGAGGGAGACAGTACACCATAATCTTGATTTATGTTATCCTTACAAATTTTCCATGTATCAATGGATTACACCAAATTCATAATATGATATACAGATGAGGATTAGTATTATTTTTGGATTATATATTGTACTACCTATGAGAATATTATACTATCAAGTATTTGTTTATATTTTAGATGGTTATTATAAGATTCTTACATACATCAAAAGAAATTGTGATTACACCTAATGCTCTTTATAAGTTATATATATTTCCACCAATGATCTAGTGACTAACCTAATACTAAATGAATATAATAAATGAGATGATAGTTTGAGGAACACTTCCCTTGATTATATTATGAGATTGATTGGAGGAGGATGGGATGTATATAAGAGATAATATTAGTGGGATGGTATTCTCATTGATTGATCTTACAATCCTATGATAATATTAGGGGACCAAATTTACCTGATAATTAGATTTTTTTACAATATTTTTAGAGACACATTAACATTAGATAAATCAAATATGGTCAAGATAGGGTGTTACAAGGAACCTGGGTATCAAAAATTGTAATTTTAGTACACTTATAATGTTTAATTATTATTATTTTTATCATATCACATGTATATTTATTGATTTTATAGTTGTTTTAGGTATACTATTAGTGGTTACCTGTAGAGTTTTACTCACCATTTTTGGGCGACTAAAAAACATCATCACCAAGAAAACCATATTTATCAAATATTCGAGAATGGAAAACTAATATTCTTGAATCATTGAATATGATAGATTTTATGGATTATAAAGACTAAGATGTGATAAGTCTTGTGTATAGTAAAAAATCTTCCTTATACATTAATTTACTTTTCTTATATTTTCTATTTGATCAATATAAATGGAAGATCAATAGTGTTGTATGAATTCATGTTTCTACATTTTATATGACTTAGAATTAATCATGTTTATTACTTCCATTTAATATGTTTTTTCAAAAGATATTACAAGGTAATTTTTTTACTTTTTTTACTTTAATATGAGGAAGCAGTTTCCCTATAGTGACACCTTTAACCCTCATTACTATCCAACAATATCAGACATATTGTGGGGGCACCTATGTTGAAGTTACAATCATGGACATAACATTGGTATGTGGTCCTAGGATGGTTAGGAATTCTAAATTGGTATCCAAGAACCTATTTGAATGTATTAAAATTATGGTATATATTATATAAGTATATTTGAAATGATATAGATTACTATGGACTTCATATTAAATAATCCCCAACATCATTCTGATGGTAAAATCTAGGTTACTAGGGATATGATATTGTTGTTATTGGTTTCACGATTAAGATTGATATATTTATTCCTGTATGATCTGTGAATTTTATATTGTTATATTTTTTATCTTCTAGCATTGGATTGAGGCCTTTTACATGAATCATTCTTAACATGTAGGATTATCATGACATTTTTTTAGCATGTGTGTGATTGATATACCTAATAATGTGGGTTTAGTTTTTTAAGGTGTTAACAAAAATCAATATTTTTTTCCCATATAAAATCATTTTGGAATTATAATCATACAATCTATGGTATATTCCTTCTTTTGATAGGTCAGGTGGATCTTATTGAGGGATTATCCTTAATTATTACTAAATATTCCATATTTATAATGAATATATAGTGACCACTAGTAGTCTCATATAGGCTTTTGATTCCTTAATTTGGGATCTAGAAAGAAGATAGTTTGGTTACATATTGTTTCAATAATAACTTATATAGTATTTTACCATATATCGAATTGGTGGCATTTCATATAACCAAACCAAATGATAATGTTTCAACTTTGTAATAATTGTCATATTATGATATTTTGAAACACACATGAATGTTTTCATGGTCGTAGAGGGATATTTTCCAGTATATTAATTACATATGTGGATTAGTTCCTTATAATTGAATAACGACTTATCATGTGTTTCTTAAAATTTATTCATACTTGAAAACCATAGATAATGTGTTTTAGGATGTGATTTTCCATATAATATTTTATTTGGTGGGGTAGATACTTTTATATGATTAGTTTACAATATTATAATTTATTTATATTCTATATTGGAGATTCTAGTTTATTTGAGATGAAAATATGGGTATTAGTGATCCTAGTATTATAATGTGTTTAAGTAACTGATTATTCTTCAATTTAGGTGAGTTCTGATATTAGGGTAACCCCAAATATGTGATAAAAAATTGTTCTTAATGTGAGAAGCATGGTAATAATATTCTTGTTATGTGATTGATGCATGGGAGGTTCCACCTTGTATATGGTATATGCCTGAAGATACATTGGGATTTAATGCTGTAAATATCTTGAGGTTATTTGTTATTGAGTTTTAGTTTTTGAGGAAAGGGTCATTTGGAAGCCTCAACATAATGATATGAAGAATAATTCCAAATGATACTATGAATAATTGTGTTATATGGTCATATCCATAAAGGTTATAATACAGGTTGATTTATCTAGTTTTGGAATGATGGAGAGGTGGGTAGAGATCATTTGGTGTCCTTTCCATTAGTTTTATTTTAATATTTTTGGAATATATGATTGAGAATGAATCCATTTCAATTATATTGACATTTAGATGAGATATTTCATATGGTTAGTTGTTTAATCTATGGTATTATTATATTCACATCATGGTTGCATGAATCAAGTTCTATGGCTCAGTGGTATGGGAGAATACAACCATTGGTTTTTTGAGAAGTCCAATGTAGATAACAAAATTAACATAATGATATGCTTCTTTATTATCTATTTTACTCAAGAGAAGATATTGGATGTTAGTATGGTTTTTTAGAAATATAATTTATATGTGAGGTAAAGTAACCCTTTATTATATTTGACTCCATTATATATATTACTGGGTGGGAGTAGTGTGTGGTATGAGGCCCGATATATTTTATATAATGCATTTCAAATTGGATTTCTATGGATATGATGTTAATGAGTGGAAATATTCCCTGATGAAAAGAATGTGACGTCAAGAAGTATTGAGGTCAGGGCTAAAAAATACATGTGAGAGTGGCTCATGAGGAGCAATATGCATATGATGATGGAACCTATTGAGGATAGGCTCATATTTTGGTGTATGGTAAGACATATTGTGGAGAGTTCCCCATTTGTTATTGGATGGTGTGGCCCTCATAATAGATGGAAATTCAGTTGTTATCAGGGGTGATAGACCTAATGAGTAAAAACAAGTGGAAATTTATTTTTTCATGATGATTATTTGGAATGAAAGTAATGGTAATGTAAAATTATTACATGTATTATGGGATGAATCTTGTGTAATAGATATAATATTGCGGGTTCATTATAGTGAATGTGAGGATACTCATCTATGGGGAGCATCAAATGGGTCAAAAAGATATTTTCAACTTTATATAATGGTCATGTAGAGATTCATACATTTCGAGGTATTTCCATGATAGAACTAGGATAATGGTGACTAATTAAAATCAATTTTACAAGATTATTTGGTGAATACTATACTTTAGATTCAAATATTGTATTGGAAAGAATTCATGCATTGACATCATCCATAAGAAGTAATATATAAGATCATAGGTTGAGTTGGATCATATATATGTTTGTAGTAATGAGTGGAGTAATGTGGATATTTCATTATTTGAGGAAACAACCATGTAATTACACATAGTTTCATTACCACATATTATTGAGGGTGTTTAGATAGTCATGATATTCTTATAGGGATTTGGGAATTGTGATCTGCTGAACTGAATGTGTGTCTTCTTGTGGGGAGGATTATTATTTGGAGTGGTCAATCAGAGGAAAAGTGAATGAATTTTTCCAATAATTTTGTTTTGGGGGATGTAAACCCCATCTAGGGTGTTTATATACCACATTTAATGGGGTTTTCATATGATATTAAATTTTTTGGTATGATCAAGGTTCATAATAATCCTATATATCTATGTTTTATATTGGGTTGCACAAATTAACATTGAATTTACCAGTTGATGACATTATGGTGTCTCATGAAATAAAGGTTTCACAAAGTGTTCACTTGATTTTTAAAAATTAAATGATTTTGTATCTCGATATTCCATGAATATTATATGATTGTGTTTGGATTATTAGAGGAGAATCTCATTCATTGTAAGGTAAAGAACATAGTGGGATGATCATGAGTTGAGGAATATATTTTGTCAATATTTATGGTTTAAATTCAATAATATCTCAATAATAGTTTTTTTGGATATGAATCAATTAGCAAATGGTGTTTATAGGGATTGTTTGAAAATAATGATCTTCAGGTTTGGTTTCATAATTTTTTTATTTGATTTTCTTATGATGTATGGTTTCCACATGATTAAGGAAAACCATACAAAACATCAAGGTAAACCATGAGTATTGAATTTTTAATTGGGGTTGAAGAATAAAACGTATTCACAAATATGTAGAATTATTCAAGGAATGAATGAATGGTGTAGAGTTTTTTTAGTGGGTGGAATAGATTTTCTGGTATCGTTTGGTAAATTTTGTAGTAAAACTATCAAATGAGGTGTGGCTCAAGACAGTGCGAATGATATTATTATTCCCCTATTTAGAAAACCAAGATGTAACCCTGTGACATTGTATATATTCCTAAGATGTGTAAAATTATCATTACCCACCATGATTTGTAATGTATCCTCTACCATTCCATCCCTCTTTAGTAGTCAAAATATGGAGAACCTCCATCAATTTTTTATCATTGATAAACCTTTTAATGGGTGGGTTATTTGACTATTCTGATATGAATTCATTTATTTCCCTCCACATAATTTCTTATTTCTTCTTCTATGTTCTTTATTTTTATTAATGATTTTTATTCTTCCAGTTATTCATTGATTATTTCATCGTAGTATGGTGGAATAGTCATATAATGATCGAGATTTCTCTCCAAAAGGAATGAGAATTTATTATATGAATTAATTCACAAATTCAAAATCCATTTTTATTAGGTATGTATCATCACTTATTTTTTAATGAAATTTTAATAAATTGGATGAAATTTACCATTTAATATGATGATTAAATTGGGGATATTTTGAATCATTGTTCCATGTTCATGTAAGGAATGGAAAACACACTTTTCAAGTGCATTAAGTAATAATATGTTACCATGTGAGTTTTTATGAAATATATCTTATATGAAATAACTTTTATAATTAAATAAAAGATGTTATAATTAATTATATTTTTTTAGACAGTGATATTAGAGGTCAAGTGATGCTATAATCTTTGATAAGGCTTAGGAAATCATTTGTGACAGTGGTTGAGCTTTTCCTAAATGGAGAATCATTGAATGATGTTGATGGACAATGAATAATTTTTTTAATTTTTATTAATCATTTTTTTCATATAGTATATGTTCTCTCCACTTGAGAGATATATAACATCCATTTCAACTGATATTAATTGTTTACATACAATGTGGAAATTGGAATAAGTTCATGGGAAATGATCATCCCTTATACACTTATTAGATACAACAATTTCCAATGGCCAATTTAAGGGTTATGAGAATGCATTGTGATATATATGGAACACTGATGAGTTTAAATTAAATAGAATAAATTAATATCTTTCACCTTGATATAGGTGTTTTTATCTTCTTAGATTATGATTCATTATAGGACAAAGTATGGACAACCTTGGGTTTCACCATAAAACGCAGGGGTAGGACATGCAAATATATGGATAATCCTTAAAGATGGTATATTAATCATTAATAAAGAGTGGAAATTGTTCTTAACCCACTATTTTTTTATAACACAATATTTTAAAACATTGATATGATTATGGACTTGTTTGGTGCCTAAGGATGGACTTAATATGACCTGATAAATGAGATAAATAATATTCCATCTATCCAATGTACAATTAGTTTGGATTATCACTTATGGTATGTGAGTCCAAATTTTTTTTATAGGAGTGGTGAGTGAATTTATACCCTCTGATAAATGAGTATTGACCCTTCTGAAGAGGAATAAAAGAGAGGAACCCAAGTAAAGTGTATAGGCTTTGATGAGAATTAGTGGATGAGGGTGTCTGGAAAAATATAATGTTGACCCTAGAGAAAGAAAATGTGCGAGATCGTGTTTAAAGTATATCAATTTTTACTTTATATCATGAATATATAGTTTTTGAGCCTATTATTCATATAATAAATAGTTTTGGATGCATACTCCAAGGTCCAACATATGAGATGAATAGTGTGTTCATGATGAAATCCAACAGATATTATCATGATATGAGATAGAATATCGAGAGGAACCCTGAAACATAATCTTTATATATGATATTCTTATAATTTTTCCTAAGATTTAGTGATTACACCTGATTCTTCCCATGAGATGCATTATTTTCTTCATTTGATATTTTGATTACATCTAATTATTTTAATGTGATTACTAGGATATATCATAGGATATATCAATTACATATAATGCTTCCTCTGAGGTTCCTAGGATATAACCTGCCATACTATCATCACACCTGATGAATTGTGAGATTTTCATAGATTTATTCATAAAATTCAGTGACTTCACTTCAATCTAAATGAGTAAAACAAATGAGATGGTTGGTTGGGATGAACTGTACCAAAATTATATTTTTAGAGTGATAGGAGGGATGAAATTCCCATAATGATATATATATACATATATATGATCTGGGCGGGACAATTTTAACTTTCATGGATCATAAAAAAATATTGATCATACTATGAGAAATCCATTGTATATACCTTGTAATATTGTTCTCAGCGGTTTGAGACACTCAAGAAATGGTTGAATAAGGTATGATTGACCCTGGGTGTATCCTCAAAACAAGATTATTGACGATTGTTATTTTATTATGATTCCAAAAAATATTTTTTAATTTTATAAGAACATCACATATTCTTATTAGTAATTAATCACACCCTAGTTGGGTGTAAATTAAAATTTTGTACTCGAATATACCTCATTTATCATTGTTTTAAGGAAGAAGTAATCCTAGTATTTCCTTATTTATCAAGACAGCATATATAATATCTAGTTACTAGGATGTTATCAAACTCAAGTTCAGTCATAGAGCCTCCATGAATTTTTTTTTATATTGCTTATTTTTTGTATTTGATAAGCTCGATGGATGATCACAGGTGATGTATGCATGTATGATTCAACATTTCATGTGATATAGAATGATTATTTATTATTGCTTCATTGTAAATTATTTATCAGAAAGTATGTTTCTGGGTAATTTTTTCACATTAGTTACTATTATATAATGGTATAGTATTCCCATAGTAACACTTTATACCATTACTATTATTTAGTAACCTCATGCATATTAGGTAGCCTACCTAAATTAAAGTGACACCCACATCCTAGAAACTCATATGTGGTCTGGGAAAGGTAGGTCATTGCATCATTGAAAAAAAATATTCTTAAATAATAATTTTTAACCTTCCATAAATACACATAACCCATTGGTAAAATAAACAACATATAAAATAAAAAAATTAAATAAACTAATCAATCCAATTTTTTATGTCAGAAATTTTTCAACCCTGAATCGTGACATGAATAAATTCCACATAAATTACTATGGTCCATTAACATCAATTGTTTCTCCTATAATTATTTAAAAAACATTTAGTTTGTACAGTTCATTAAAAAATAACACATTTTATATTCACATTTATAATTAAATAAATTTTAAACATCATAAAAATATAAATCAATTATCATTATTACTAAATGGTAAAATATAGCTAAATTAATTTACTTTATATTAGTATCATGGAGATTCATTAGTCCTCACACATGGGGTATTCATTTTACTATACACTAATTAATCTGAATTAGTGGAACATGTGGATACACTTTGTGTGTCTACCTATACACCCTTGCCTTGATATTTGTTTCTATACCCAAAGCCAAAGAGTGTAATCTACAAATACATCATGGACCATAAATAGATAATTATTTTTAGTAGTTGTAACAACCACCTATGATTAATTATTGGGTAATATGATCTCCTTGTCACAATATCTAATCATGAAATTTTAATACATGGGTCATCAACCTATCTTTGGTGATTAACATTCATTGACTACATGATGAAAAATCATAAATAAACCAATAGTTATGTTGATTTAATCTGAAAAATCCATATGAATATAAGTTATATATATATAATCTCTCACAACTAACAAGAATGAAATAATTTCATGAAAAAATCAATTAATGTAATGTCTCTTCTCAAACACCCATAATATCCTACATCACTATGAGAATAATTTATAATGTTTTTTAAATCCATCGTATTTGGGGTTTCATGATACAATTAATAGTAATCATAGTCTAAGGTTAAATAAAATTATTCATGGTTGGAATATCCAAAGACACATATAACTTTTGAAATTACTATTGCCATTTATTTTACCACATCCTCTTCACTTGGATAATACCAAGTGAAAAACGTGATGATTAGATTACCCATCATCTTTTGGTCATTGATCAAATGATAGTAAAAACAAAAAATGATTCCCATCATATATAAGTCATTTAAACTCTTGAAAATAAGTTTAAGAATAGTTTCATAGCATTTCTAGAATATCTATTATAACCTTTCAAAGAGAGAAAAACTTTAAATAAATTATCACATCAATGTTATGTAGATGAAATATAATAATTTAATATGATATTAATTAATATTAATATTCTATTAATCAACATTATAATATTTTTCATTTTGGGGGTATAAACCCAAATAACACCCACTTTCCCAAGATCCAACTACCAACAACATTTATTCTGATATCACTTGTACGATACTCATGATTATGCTGAGAAAATAAATTATACAATGATTTATCCATGTTATATTCCATATAAAATCCTCTTAATGTTAAATCTCCCCAATTATAATGATCACACACTTTTGATAATTTTGATGGATATTTTTTTTATATTGATGTGGCCCATACTCCATGTATATAAATAATATTATATTATTATCAAATTATAATGTGGTACCATATTTATTGTTATGTCCCACATAATGTTCATGGAAAATTATTGATATACTTAAAACATTATCCAATTTAGATGGAAATATATACTCATACTCTAAAGTAGTATCAATGATTGCATTCTTCATAGAAGTCTTCTAGCTCACAAATCTTCCATTAAGGAAAAAACATATACATACTATGGTTTTAGATCATTCAGATTTATCTAGAAAATAATATATAGGTATCCTTTAATGACTAGTTCCCCATCACCTCTATAGACCCATAACATATCTAGTCTAGTAAGTCTTTGTAGACATACAATTGTGGCTATATAGGGTTATATTTATATTTTAATACAATTATCAAAGAGTCTGAAAAATTACTCCTAAAATATTTCATGAGATACATTATATCCATTTTCACAAACACGTAATTTATTATACTCATTCCCTTTCTCCTATTGTGTTTTACGACACATTTTCGTGGATATATGTATACCATGAGATACTATAAATTTTCCCCTCTACGATTATTTCATATTTATTCGCTATATTAGATTTTCAATTTATTTACTAAGAAATAGTACATTTATCCATTTATATCTATCATGATAGATCATGATACCAAGTATATAGGATGCTCCACCGAATTCTCCCAAAATAAATGAATTTTTTTATTCACATATTAACTATATATAATATTATAAAATTATATCCTATAAAAAATATATAATCTACATACACAACATGGAAAAAAATTACACTCCAACTAAACAGCCTCTTAACATAGGGATTTTGTCCATTCATTATGAAAAAAATTGATTTATGGACTCATCTAACAGAATGTTATGTTATCTTAATGCTTTCTCCAAACCATAAATTGTTCATGGAAGCATGAACAACTTGTTGGCATATTTTGGTGTCACAAAACCTATATAAATGTAACATGTATTTATTAGGCAAGGATATCATTATGGAATGTTGTTTTGGAATCCATATTCTAAATATCATAATAATGGTATGATATCTTGGAAGGTACAATTAAAATGGATTTTAACATAGATAATGATTAAAAATGTTCGTCATAATCAATTCCCCTTTTATCAATGAACAATATTTAATAGGTACTTTCATTACCATCAATGTGTACATTCTTATTGAGTGCCAATTTTTTCAGAAGGATTTACATCAATTAGATGTTTCAAAAAAACACATTCTTTGTTCTAGTATACATAATCCATTTCATAATTAATGACATCATGAAACAAGAAGTCTTTGGAGATAATTAATTATTCTTGGTAGGATATGTGTTTGTCATTGTATTTTAATTATATGTTTGTTTTTGGTTTACTAAAATTGATATTTTTGTGATAAATATTATCAGAATGAAAATGTGTTCCCATTAATGATTCCATGAGTGGGATCCTAAAAATACATCGGGGCCAACACAATTAGCTGGGAATGTAATGTATCATGAGACTATGTTTCACCTAACATAACATATGTTGATTTCATTAAATGCGTCCATTTAATAACATTATCTAATATTGTTTTATAGGTTATGAATCAAATATTTGTTTCATTTAAGAATTTTCCTAGTTATTTATGATTTCAATGATTATTTCTTTAATATGTATTAATCAATAGTAATTTATGGAATCAATGAGATTGAACATGAATTGGATGACATGGAAAAATCTCCTCATTCCATAAAGTTCATGTAAGATGAATATATGAGGAAACTTCTGAGTCTTATAGTTCCACCATAATGTATGTGAACTATTCTAAATATCTCTTCTTCTCAGAATATATTTTATCACCCAATGTAGGTGATAAAACCTCTTTATTGATCTAGAGTCCCTGTATATAATCAATGGACCAAACTCCATTGTAAGTCCCACATAGGCTAGAAGCATATTATTCATGCTTTAATGATATCGATAAAGTGTAAAAAGAAATGTACAACATGGTTTATACTGAACTTAAAGTACCCTTGTGCTCCTTAAAATATATTTTGTTGACACTTGTATAGATATATTGATAATTTCATGGGATTTTCTTGTTTCATCATATATCTAGATTATTTGACTAACCCATTAGTGGTATAAAACCCATGTTCTTCAACATGTCAACATTATATTTAATAATATTATGAGGGAATATTTTAAGATAGAATAATAGGATTTTCCCATATGAAATTGTGTTTTATAATATTGTAATTTCAAGTTACTATCTTAAGGTTAAATTGTGAAACCACATATTCTGAGTCTCCAATATTTGAGAAAATGTTGTGTTTTAACATAAACTATTATAAGACACCAATGATATAATTATTTGATAAAATTTTCTATGATATCACATTGAATTACATTATTCTGAAACATATTATACATTGAGGTATCAATAAAGTTTGTTTTTTGTTAACGATTTTTCAAGATAAGCCTTCATGAAACAATTATTCATCAATGTAAACGTTTCCACGACGATTCATAATATTTTATTTATTATGTATTATGAATCTTATGGATTCCAAAATATAGTCTCATAAATTAAATAAAATATTACATTGTGAGATATTATTTTTTTAAATACTGTAATTGACATCATGTTGTGAGACAATGTAATGTGGAATTCCAGAATGATTATATGATAATGGTCGATGTATTATTAATGGACAATTAAAGACCAAAATTAATGTAATTTATCAATTTAGTTTTTTTATCATAATTTCTATAAAATTTATATGACTGGTACGTATTAGAAATATAAAATAATATTTTAATGCCTACTACAAATATATAAATTTTATCTTTGTATCTCATGTAATAAAAAATAACTAAATTGTTTATTATTTTTTTACAATATTTGAATATTATTTTTTATAATATTTTTATATATTTTTAATATTTGTGTATGATTTATTATTGAGATAAATTGATTATGGTATAAACAGACCAACAGTGTTTGATCATAAGATTTTATGATGGCTATAAGAGGGGGTGAATTATATTATAAAAATTAAACTAAAAAAATACACAAATCATCTTAATTTAAAATTATCAGACTGAATACCATCACGTGATTATAGTGTTAGAATTAGAATAAAAAATTATTCAATTATATCATATAATGATTAATCAGTATCACAGAAACATTGAGATATGGTTTATTAGAAAGATAAGTATTACAACTATCTTTATAATACAATGCACAACAGAAAAATTGATCATTCAAAAACAACAAATAAAATCATAAAATTAAGAATGAATTTAAAGCTATGATAAAATATCTCACTCTTTAAACGTATAATTTACGGTAGCCATAAACCCTTACTAAAGGTATCAATAGTTTTATAACTCTTATAACACTATATCTTTCCTTGCTAAGATAACCCTTGACACGATGATCGGTAGATCAGTCATCCTATCCTTAGAAGCCCTCAATATGATGATCAAAATCTATATTAAAAAATCTAGAAGCCCTCAATCTAAAGAATCTTATTGACCTTATTTCAATCCATGAAAAGCCATGATTACTACAATGATAGAAAAAATAATTCAAAACAAAATTTGTTCTACACAAAATATCTATTACAAGGATTCCTTATAACATCAACTATATAAAGTATTAAAATGACTAACAATGAGTTATTCTTTCAGTAAAATCCTTGGATGACATGAGCTAAAAAATGTAACCATTCGCAACTCATCAAATAACAACATATTTATATGCATGGCTACAATGGTCATATTTCTGAGTTAGTTGTAGTAGCCTCAGACAACATTCACTTAACAACTCATATGAAACTGAATGTATAATTTCATTTTTGTTATCACCATTATAATTATATTTTTTAATCCTTATGATAGATATAATTATAGTCAAACTATTTATAAAAATTACATATTCCTATGGAATTAATTATTTATTTTCAATTTGATTAACCCTATAAGGTTTAGTCAGATGAATTGGTGTCGGGGTTATTATAATGGTCATGAATTTTTTTAACGACGTAAGTCTAACCATTGATCAAGCCACTAGTCAGTCTGATGTATTAGATGCTCCTTCTTTCTGATAGATGAGGATGAATAATAATAAGTTTATATTTGTTTTCAATGGAACTATTTAAAAATTCATTATAAAATAATGTTTTCTAAAATAAATATAACAAAAATACTTGGGATATATAAAATTTATTAAAAAATGTTTTATGAAGGGTGATTATGATTTGAAAAAAATGGAAAAGTAAGAAGTAAGAAATCTATCATAACAATCTACCCCTTTTTGTAATGAAAAAATCATGACCCTTAAAATGAAAAATAATATCATTGAAAAACCTATATCCCTTTGGTACTTCTAATAAATCCAAATAGACAATTTATTTCTTTACTCCCCTTGATCTTGAAACTCATTTATAATCGGATGGAATGTATTAAAAATTCTACCACATATGATAGAATCTCACCTTTTTTGAAAACAAAATTCCTATAAAAAATTCACGATATTTCTTCCCGATAAATTATTATAAATTTTAGATATATTTTGATAATAATATCTCCTTAAAAAATTTCCCAATGTTTCCACCACTTTTTAATTTTCAAAATGAATGGGTAAGTAACCATAGTTTCTTGAAATTTTAGTTATAAATAACATAGAATAAAATCTTTATATCAAATAAAAGATCAACTATGAAATAAATGAAATTACATACATCGAATAGTAATTTGAAAACATTCAAACACAAATTATTGGACGAAAAATCATTCAAATCTTACAACCATTAAATTTTTAAAAATATACCAAAAATGATCAGAATAAAAAATGTTCATTCTTTCTAAATAAAATTCGTTAAAAAGTCATTCATCTTTTAATCCCATGTTGATCCTTATCATGCTTCATTATTTTTTCATCCATCAATACATGCCTGTAAAATTCAATCTTAAAACATTAAATCTCATCAGTAATGTTTTTATTCGATTCTTTCATAAGGGCCAAATAATCATCACATGATCTGACCGTTTTATTTTTTTACTCCATCCTATGAACCTTATCTTTAAAAAGATAAAATTCCTCAGTCTCAAAGTCATTTGTTTCATTGAATTTATCCACAAATATCACTCTATAAAAAAAATATGAATATACCTTGTTAAAAGATTACTTCATTTCAATTGTAAGATTCTTCATATATGAAATCTAGATATCCTGTTATCTAAGATCATTACTAACATGATTAGAACACACCTCCATATGATTGGACAATACTTTCAGAATTCTATATTTTTCTTGAAAAGATTTCAAATATACCTCACTACATACAACTGATTTATTGAGTAATTTATGATATTATGATTTATCATTATGACTACATTGAATAATTTTTCACCATTACATATGAAAATGAAAATATTGAATAATATCATTAATCCTTATCAATGATTAGAAAATAAATTCAAAAACATTATGAGACATAGTTTCCTTTGATTTCAATGATCCTAATGTAGATTTGGTAGGTTTATATTATAAAGATTCAGCATCATGTTTTGTTTCTTCCTCACCTTTTTTTATACCATTAACATAATTTTTTTATCTTCTGATCAATTTATTATTTCTATATCCTTATATGTTTCAGACTATTCAAAATCATTTATATGTGATTGATGTTATTATTATTCTTCCTTTTTGGATGAATTTTCCTCCTATTATGTTGAACACTTTTCTTCCTTTAAGGGTGAATATTTTTCTTCTTGATTCCCTTCTATGTCTGCATCATAATTAGACTAAGTAGGTAAGGGGGTGATAATGATGATGATTGAAATAATTTATTCTCTTTTGACTCTTCATCAGTAATTATTATACCTTCATTTTATTTCTCCTCATAATATTCTTATTTTTGATCTTTCTCTTATTATTATCCATATTACCCTTATTTTTTTCTTCTACTTCCTTGATATCATTCTCTAAATGCCTCACAGTACTATGGTCACTTTTTCCAACCATTTTTAATTATGAAAAGATACCTCATCCCATTTCAGAAAACTATTTCAAACTTTCTCCTCATCAAACATATTTAATTTATTCTTTTTCTTCTCTATCTTTTCGAATTCTTCATCAGCATGAATTCTTAAGGCTAATAATTCAGACTTACAAAGAACATTTTTAGAATATATGGGTTTTATTTATGTATTCTTATCACCAAAGTCGTTGAATTACTTAAATGTCATTTTATTTTCGTTATTTTTATTCTTTTTTTGAGGAATAATTTTCATCATTTCACTTCTTATTAACTCCCCCTGATATCATGAAAAGATGTTATTTCGATGTACAATTATCAAGGTAATCAAAAAACATTTTTTATTATAATAAAATACCATCTTCATTATTGAGATTATATCTTCACCGATAAAAGAAATCATTTCTCACATCAGGTTTTTTATTTACATATAAAAGATTCATAACCATCCCAAGAAACTTTTTAATAAAAACGGTAACATAATAGTATCTGAATTTATCAAAACATGTTGAATTCTTCCACTATAATAAAAAATATATTACCAGGTAAATTATTCTCAAGTTAATGAAGACATCAATTATTAATATATCAAAAAACTTAAGGGTTCACTTTTCAAACTTTTTTATTATTAAATGCCATTTAATTCGTAAATTATATGGCCCTAGAGTCTAATAAATGGTGTGATACATTCCTGAATTTCACAAAACATGGGAACATACCAGCGTCCAACTTTGTTTCTTCAAATGATCCACGTTTATCCAATAACTTATGAAACGATAAATATGATTCTCCTTATGAAGGATAATAAACAATGAATGGTCTACATTTTCATGAATGTTTATGTTTCATAGAGAATGGATTGAAAGATACATGATCTTTATCATCATTTGAAATAAACTCCACTGAGGTATAAAACTCTCTAATGATTTCAATGTAGTAGGGAAGTTAATACTTGTAAGAATATTATACACATATTTTATCCCAACTTCGCTATGAAATAATTATTATAATAATATAATCATACTTATCAACCAATGTTCTCTTTAAATTTCATTCAAGGAAAACCGTTATTTTCATGTTATCCACATCCATGGAGATCATGTTGGGACTTATTATTGTATTCGAATGAATGAATAAGACTTCTGACGGATCTCTTTAGTGGGTAATAAGAGTCATTGAAAAATAATCTAATAATTTATGTGGGATAGGGGCATCCCTCTCTTAAATAATCATCGAGAGGCAACGTTTCATATTCCAAAACTTTTAACAATAGATATTAAAAAATTTATTTGATTTGACAGATGATATTTAATTAAATAAAATTTTAAATGTATATATTACAACTCAACGTTTTAGAAATAGTGTAATAATAAATTGTAGTATAAATATAAATAAATTTATGTTTTGATAAAAAAAACAATGTTTTATAAAAGTTAATAGAATAATTAGTTAATAACATGAATAAACTAAAGTAAATGACAAGTGAAAAAATCATAAAGAATAAAAGTGTACTTTATAGAGTGGGAAGATTTCATCAGTATGGGAATCTTGTTTTTTTTTAAAACAAAAATGAATATGCTAGTTTTATTATATAGACTCATTATGATAATTTTATTATTCAAACTAATTGTGTAATTTTTATAAAGAAATATTATTACATTATATTTATAATAAAAACTAATTTTGATAGATTATTAATTATTAACTTATAATGAATGAATTAAAATTAATATATTTTTATGATAGTTTTATTGTTAAAAGACGATTAAAAAAACTCTTAGAGAAAAATAAATTTTTAGAAAAAAAGGTTTTAGAATAATTAAGAACATTTGTACTCCACATTTTAGAAGGAGTAAATTAATGTATATAGGTTGGATAATAAGAAGTAGATGTGAATAATAATTTGAAATTGATAATTCCTAGATTATGTTTAATATTTTCAAATATAATAAAACTCTGTGGTCTAGTTAAAATATGAGTTATTTTTTCATACATTCTGATGAATTGTAAAATTATGTCTTTTTTAAGTGTGTGATCATGAAATAAAATTGTGTCTTATATCTATGTGTTTAGAGCATGATTGATGAGTTATGTTTTTACATATAAAATGGAACATGTATTATCACAAATATTTGTTTTTTAGTAAAACTCATGTCATAGTCGGTGAGTGCGTGTTGCAACCACAACACAGTATCACAACAAACTTCAAGCTACCACATATTCAACTACAAAATTGGAAAGTTATAATAAGTTTTTCTTCATACTATACAATGAAACTAAAGAGTCTCATAATAAATTGAAAGATATGAATTTAATTTTTTATGTCCATTTTACTACCACAAATGTCAATATCTGAAAAACATTTATTACCCAATCATTTATAAAAGAACACAGTAAGACAAAAATATAATTCCCTTCAGATAAAAAGAAATTTATTTATAGATTTCATATGGGATTATTCGAGATTGGATTTATATCTTGAGCATAAGAATACCTAAAACATTAAATTTGAATGACTAGTTGTGAGGTAATGTAGGATACCAATCATACCGCTAAAATGTTTCTAATCCACTGGTTTCCCAACCTCATCACGATTTAATGTATTGGAGTTTCCTAAGGGAGTAATAATATTTTTAATATTTTCAAACACAAATTTATTTAAAATATATTTTATATACATATGTTGAGATATTATTTTTCCTTCTTGTTTTTGTAAAATTGGAAAACCTATAAAGTATAACTCATCTATCATACACATTTCAAACTCAGACATCATAAAATATAAATAGGATTATGTAAAATGATTTATTATTTAAACCAAATATAATATAATAAAAATATACTTGTAAAATTATAATGTTTTAAAAATCCTATTTTTTAAAATATTTGAATCTGTAGCTCCCTTAAAAAATTGTTTAATAAAAAAATCTAATCAACCTTTCATTCTACATTCTATGGCATGTTTAAGTCTATAATGTGATTTGGTGTGTTTATAACCATGTTATAGATGAGTTTTATTATAGGAAACCATGGGGTTATTTTATATAAAATTCATCCTAAGCATATCTACTAATGAATGTACACTTCATGTCCATTTGAAATAGATTGAAATTTATGAATGATACATATGCTAAAATTATTCGAATAGCTTCATGTATTTCTATAAGAGCATAATTTTTTTCATAGTATATTCCATATTGTTGGTTATAACCTTTAGCCACAAGTTATGCTTTATATTTAACTATTATGCCTTTTTCATCAAATTTTACCTAGAAACCCCATTTTACATTAATTAAATATTTATCATTAGAGTGATCAACTAAAATTCATGTACGGTTCCATTCAAACTCATTGAGTAAATATTTCATTTCATTTTCCCAATGTCTATCACCTAGATCCTCATCAATATTTTTATTTTAAATTTGAGAGAATAAACCCAGATTTTAAAATTAATTTCTAGAGGAAATTATGCTATTAACAGGATGATCTATAATCCAAATGATACTTTCATTTTGACTGTTCCTATGGATCCTCTGAAATCTTTTGTTATCAAAATTTTGTTCTTCATTATTAGGTTGAAAATATTCTAGTGGGGAAACATCATAAACATATTTTGGGGTTATTTAATTTTGAGAATAACTTTCCAATATAGGTTGAAAAAAAATTTATAACTATCATCTCAACATGTAGGTTGAGGTTGTTTTAAAATAAATGGGATATGTATTATAAAACATAAAATGAATTCTTTCCTCAATTTTTTTTGATTTTCTTAATAAAATATATAAGCCGTACTAGTTTTCAAATTACATAAAAATATTCGTTCATAGGATTTGGGTGGAAACAGTGGTAAATAATCATTGGTATTCATGTTTAATACATTCCATCCAAAAAAATTAAAGTGAGAAAATGTTGGGTTTCCTTCAATCCACGACTCATAAGGAGTTATATTAATAAAATGATTATTTAAAACTATATTTATAGTATATGAGCCATACCTAACAATTTCAATAAAAAAAATGTTTATAAAATTAGTATTCACTCAGCATGGTTCTAGTAATCTCTTGAAGAACAGTTTTTCATCTTTCAGCTAGATAATTCAACTGTAGAGTTCTAGGTTCTAAAAAGTTAGGTATAACAAATTTTATAATCATAAAAGATTCAAAATTAGTTAAATAAAATACTCTACAATGATCACTATGGATATTTATCAAGGATATATATTTTTTCATTTTTAACTCTTACTAAAAAAATTTAAATTAAAAAAAGGCATCATATTTTCTTATACGAAAATAGAACAAAGTGTATCTAGTGTAGTCATCATATAAAACATATAAAAAATATTTTTTTACCAATAATAAATGTTTATTTAGGTCCAAATAAGTTAATGTTTACTAATTTTAAAGAATCCCAATTTGAGACATCAATAATATATTTAAATATTGAACAAGGATTTATAATAAATTGAAAAGGGACACAATCATTACAAGTATCAAACCATTGTTTCTATATATCCTTTACAAGTCCTTTTTTAGTAAACGTGTCTATGTTTCCAAGGTTACTGTCTCCTAACATTTTATTCAATAACAAATATTTATCTTCCACAACAATAAATAAAGGTAGATCTTGGCTCAAGGGTCTTCTAATTTTAGTTTGTAAATATTTTAATGCTAATTGAAAAAGAGAATAAATTAGTATTTATAAATATGAACCATACATTTATCATTTCTAAATATTTCCAAATAAATGTCATCACATAATTAACTTATGATTATAAGGTTGTTCTTAATTCCTATAATAAATAAAACATCTGAATGTCATGCTTTACCAAGATGGACAATGTAACCTTTACCAATTGTCTCATCTAGATCATTAACTCTGAAAGTTACTTTTTCACTTTTCAACTTAATATTATTCATAAATAAGTCTCTGTTCCCAGTCATATATCTAGAGAAAACACTATCAATGTACAAAATATTCTTGTTTTTGGTACTTTCTATATTTTTTTAAATCAAAGAAATAATTTATTCAAAACCCAAACCATAGGGAAAAAGTAATTTTTTTTTAAAATTGGGTATTTACAAGTACGGTCCATTATTGTACTATAAACATAATGTCTAATTTGTTTGAAAAAAATACATTTTTTCTTTACCGGTGGTAAACATAAACATATTATTTTTAAACAAGATATTTCATATTTTAGTTTGACAACTAAGATGTTATCCTCATATTAAATAGTATTAGAACTAAGTTTATCAAAATAATTTTGGAAATTATTTTTCTTCCAAATATAAATTTTAAAATATTTTGAAATAATTTCTTTTTTATAATTTTTTTATAAAGATATTTTGAATGATCTGATATTTTATTATCCATAATAGTAATCATGGAGTCGACCTTAAGATGTTATGAATTGGAATTATCGTTTTTTTTATAATCATTATGAAATTACAAGGAATAAATAACAACTATGTAGGGGGGATGAACTAGTTGTTCACTTTTTATAAGTTTCAAAACTTCTAGAAACATAACCCTTGAAAAATGTTTTGATTTATATCCTTATTTTTCCTTAGTAAATACACATTCATGAAATGGTAGGAAATAAAGATAATTACCAAAGATTTACATGGTTTTTCCTATGTGTGAGAACCTACTTTATTTCCATAGTGACTCTCGTGGGTCTATAGAAATCCACTATTTTGATGAACCAAATACCACTAGTGTCAGCACCCATTATACACATTCTATCCCATTATGGGAATGATTATACTGACATACATCTGTTTATAGTGATTTTAAAAAAATAATTGAGTCAAACAAAATAATAAAATCTTTTTTGAATCTGCTTCACACAAATGCTCAGTCTGAATAATGAGTCTGATTTGGTTGAGTCTGATCTTCTCATTATGGTAATGATGGTTATTAGATTCCTCTACTCATGAAATAAATAAAAATATTATCCAGCCCAGTGAGAACTTTTCACTTCAAATTATCCATTGATCCACTCTTTTCACATATGTAAAAGGTACCAATGTATAAATGATCCGAGGAAGAATTTATCGGCAACTCAAAAAAAAGCATGAAACATGAAATTTTTTACACTTCCTTAAATAAGAAAATATCCAAAAATATTCCTCATTTGATATAAAATATTTGACTTTATAAAACCTCCTTATAGTTATCTAATATTAATGAAAAATTTTATTTAATGTTTGACTTCATCAATTCATCATATATTCCATTATAAGATAATGTTGGATATTTGGTCAAATTTTTGGAGTACGAAAATGTTTGATCTTGGATTCAATATTCTCAGAAAAACAAGTCTCTATTTTCTCAATATCATGTATTGGATATTCATAGAGTCTTGGTTACAATTTTTTAGAAAAGGGGTTCTTATATTATTAGAAAAGATGTTCTGATTTTCTCGGTTGGTTCCAACATTCTCAGAAAATTGATTCCAATTTTCATAGATCCTTGGTTCGGATTTTCTCAGAATCATATTTCATATTTTTTCAGAAAATTATTTCTTATTATATCATTATCTAGGATTTGATTCGTATAAAACTTTAGTTATGATTTTCTCATAATCATGGCTCAAAATATCTCATAATATTGGTTCTGATATTTTTCTGAATCTTGGTTAATATTTCCTTAGAAGAATTATTCTATTTTTCTCAAAATCATGGTTGTGATTTTCTCATAATCATGGTTCTAATTTTCTTAGACAACTATTTCCAATTTCCCCAAAATAATGGTTCCAATATTAATAGAATCTTGGTTCATATTTTCGTAGAATCTTTGTTCGGATTTGGTCAGAAAACTTGTCCCAATTTTCTTAGAATCATGGTTCTCATTTTCATAGAAAACATGTTTTGATTTTCATACAAACTTGGTAATAAGTTTCTCAGAAATATGTTTCTGGTTTTTTTTGAAACATTGTTCTGATTTTTAAAACAATAATACCAGATATAATTTTTGGGAATATTTTTATCTATTTTTATTTCTTCAAACCTCTCCACCATTTCCTCAAAATTATTTATCTTGAAATTTTTCATGATTTGTGAGAACTTCTTTATCAGAAAAGCATCAAATGATTTTGTTTATAATGTTTTAAAATCATTCTAACTTCTGAATTCTCAATCATCATCAAAATACTTTTTTAATACTCTTCAACAACAAAAATATATCTTTATTTCGAAACTTTTGTCTTCGAAAACTACATTCCTTCTAACATAGCTACATCATTCTTCCTGGATTATAAAGACATTCTTAAAAAAATGGTTAGTTGTCAAAAATTAGAAAAACATTTTTAAAACAATTTATCACAATGGTACTTCAATATCCTCAATTAGATTTGTTAACAACCCTTGGTAACAACTTCTCCAACTCTCAGATTTTTTTTCAGGACTCATTTTTTTTTCAAAAAGCTCATGTTTTTTCATTTTATCAAAACATATATTTTCTCAAAAAAGAGTGTACTAACACCATACTACTAGATAATGTAAATTTTTTTTAAGAAATTTCTTCCCTTGGTGGAAAGAAAATTTTGCTTCCATGTAAATATAACTCCCCCTCACCATTCTTCTTCTCTCAATAATATCTTTTCTTTTCTTTCTTTTCTTTTTATCAACCCCATTATATGATAAAAACACATTCAAATTCATAAAAAATAATGTTCTGTAAAGCTTCTTACAAAGTATAATGTTGTTACAATTTCTCTACATTATTTCAACATAATACAATGAATAGTGGGGATTTTTACTTACGAGGTTTAGGAAGACATTGGAGTAGGTTTAACATAAATTTTTATCCTAAATTGAACACACCTTCCATTTGACATTGTTTTTTAAAGATATTAGAGATATAATAATTTGATGAAATTTATTCCTACAAAACATCTATATCATCAACATTCTCTATTATAATTTTTCACAGTATATCAATGTGTTTTGATCTCGAATTTTGAATGGATTCATAAACAGATCAATTGTGCCCTGATTATGACAAAGTATCTTATATTGTTGAGAACTTATACTTTAAAATATACCAACTGAGCATTCTTCCAGGACATTTGTGTACAAGCATGAGTAGCTACAACATATTTGGATTCTTCTATTCTAAAAGTTCTTGAAATTTGTTTCTTATAATTCCAACTCACACCACATTCACGCAGAAAAAATGTTCTTTCTATGGATGAATTTTTATCATTACTATCTCTAACTCAATCGGCATCAGTAAAATTACGAAACATCATCTCATAATTTATTTAATATAACAACCCATGTGAAGTTGTTTAATTTAAATATCTCATAATATTCTTTACTTCTATAATATGTGACTATTTTGGATTACTTTGATACCTAGAACATAAACTAATAAAATAATAAATATCGGGTTAGGAAGTTGTATGATAAAGAAGACTTCCTATAAACACCAAAAAGACATTTAGATTCACCTTTAATCTGGATTCTCCTTTACTCAACATTATTCTCACTGAAACTGGATTGGATATTTCTTTCGATTCATCCATCACAAACTTCTTTAACAATTCCAAGGAATACATTTCCAGAGATAAGAAAATATATCTTTCCTTTTTTTAATCATGTATACAAGGAATAAAGTAAATTCTCCCAAAATTGAAATTTCAAAATTCTTCTTCATTTCTTCAGAGAACTATTCATCAACAAAAAAAATTATATTATCCACATAAACAGTTACAATTATTGTTCTAGAGTCAACATCATTCACATACAAGTTGCTATCAACTTTTCCATTTGAAAATTTCATCATTCTCAAAAAAAATCAAGATTTTAATTCTATTAAATTGGAGATTGTTTCAACACAAACAAACATTTCTTCAATTTATATACTTTTTTTTCATCATGATCAAGTAGAAACCCAAATGGTTTCTAAATGTATAATTCTTCATCAATCTCACCATTTTAGAAAGATGACTTTGCTTCAATTTGATAATATTTTTAATTCTGATGATCAGCCACTGTAATAAGCATTTGTATAGAGTTTAGTCATGCAATGAGGTTATATGTTTCATGAAAATCCACACCTTCCACCTATGCATATCCTTTAGAGAAAAGTCTTTCATTTTTTCTGGAAACATCCCCATCGTCATTCAATTTTTTTCAATAAACCCATTTGATTCAGATAACATTTTTATTTTTTATACTTGGAACAAGTTCAAATGTGTCGTTATTCTCTTTATGATAACCCTCATCAGTCATAGAATCCACACATTCTTTATGTTGAATTGCCTCTAAATATGATTCTAGTTCAACTTTTTTGATAATTGATGTCAGATTTTTTAATATAAAAATTTTTATGGTCTTAGTGGGAGCCTTTTAATTCCAAATAATTTTTTTAATTTACACATTTTTAAGGTGAGATTTTTCAATGTTTCATTCCCATCTAGTATTGTTTCATCCCATGACTCTTTTGAACCCTGAAAATAATGTTTTTATTTACATTAACTATTGTTGGAAATCTCCAATTTATCCTCCTTAGCATTCTCAACAAAATTTGTTATGGAACATTGATTTTCAATTACCTTCACATAATACGAGTCAAACATCATTTTTAAGAATTCGCTAAAAATATTCTAACTTCTCCCAATTGGTGAATAAACTTTGAATGTTCCTTCCTCATATTTCTCATCAAATATTTCCATATCCTGATATTTGTCCTCGCGAAAAAATCTACTTCCAAAAACCTTGAATTATGTCAAAGAATGTTTTTTGTTAAATCACATTTCATTAGAAGCCATGTTGGTTTCTAGTCTCAAAACGAATCCATTTTGAACATGTTCAATAGTACTAACAGCTTCCCACCAAAATAATTTTTTTAACACACTTCTTACCATTTCCAACAAGCTTATATTGATTCTTTATACTACGTCATTTTGTTTTAGAGTATATGGAGCACTATAATGATGTTTTATACCATGTTTTCTCTCATAAGTTCAAAATATTTTTTTTATGAATTTAGTACTATTATTTGTTCTCAACTTCTTGATTGAAACCCCCAATTCTCTCTCAATATCTTTTCAAACTAATTTGAACATTTCAATATCCTTTGAATTATACTTCATGAAATTTATTTTTTTCATCTGAGTGAAGTCATTAGTAGAAGTGATAATGTATAAGTCTTCTATTGATTATTGATGTATCATTGGTTTACATAAATCCAAATGAATAAGCTCAAGTGGTGTGGTAGATTAAATATAATCTCTTTCAAAACATTAGTTAGTCATATTTCCATTATAGAATGTAATGCAAACAACATCATCTCTTATTTTCAATTCTAGAAAATTATATATAGAATCAACATTAAATTGTGTATTAATTTTTTTTCCAAGGAGGGGAAGCCTTCAGTGGCACAACTTGTTTTCATATTCTGCACTCAAGTAACAGGAGTTATTGAATTCTCTTATTTTAATGATTTTCTCAGTGGTTCATTCTCATTTTATAAATAATTCTCTATATTTTATGATTTTGAAGATACAAAAATCATTTATAATGATTACTTATTTTCATTCATCACAATTTTTACATACACTATGTGTGTATTTTTATCTCAAAAGCATGTAAAACTTCCTTAGATTTCAATTTCTCTTCTCCATGATCTTTTGTTATGAATCCTCTAATTTTTTAAGGAACTGTCATATCAGAATGTAACTACTCATCCATCATGATGTTCAACATGATTCAAGTTTTCTATATCACCTGTCGTTTAGGAATGACATACACTATAAAGTATAAATGTTGAGTTACTCTTACTTTATTTAAAAGCTATCTCAAAAAAAAATCTCCTTCTTAAAAATTCTTCTTTTCATCATTCTTTTCTTTTATATCATAAGAATATTATTTTAGAAGAATTGTAATAAAACTTTCTGCATGATGACCAGAATAATAACATTTTTCAAAAACGTATTTCAGACATTCCAATTGATTCATAGTTTGAATGCTTCTAACATATTAAGAAATCCCCTTTTCAACATCATGTATGTTAGGAAAGTTACTCATTCTTCATTCATAATTTCTTAAATTTTTTCACAAACCTTCTTTCAAGTAATTATATGTTGTTCCACCAATTATAAAATATGTTACCATATATTTTTCAACACTGGTAATAACCATCTAACATGGATTTTCTATTCCTAAAATAATTTTCTCTGTAGAAACATTTTTTAGGTTGATAAATTCTTTCAGCTTTAGCATGCTCAGGATGTGGACCATCCTTTCATTTTAGCCAGTTTTCCACTTTTTCATAATTGATTGGTTTCTTACATTATTTCATCACCAATTATTTCCAAATAAATTTTATAGAACCTGAAATATTAAAAGAATCAGATGAAAAAATATTTTTGATAAGATAATATTTCACTTGATTCCCATATTGATCCTTCTCAGCAGCTTTAGAAGTCTCATCGTTGTCTTATAAATATTTTTTAATATTTTACTTCATATTCCTCATTGTAAATTAATACTCAAAGTGTTTTTATAGAAAATTGTTAACCTATTATTCCTTATCTTTTAGCATCTTTATAATATCTTCAATTTTATTTCCATGATCAACAATTCAAATTTTGTAACATAAAATCTCATGAATTTATTCATCCTCTTTATTGATGACATCTTTTCATCCATCAAAAACATATTCACAATCATTATTCAGTACTCTAATTTCTTTTATGAGTCTTTTGTTTTGATCAAGACAAGGAACAAGTTCAGTTCCAAGATGAACCTCCTTATATGGTTCTTCACCACCTTCTTCACTATCTGAGGAATCTTTTATTTTATTAACTTTTACAATATGGGTTCTCAATTTTTCTAAATTTTCATCATTAGGAAAATAATATCTAGTTGAGTCTGATTCTAATTTAATACTCCAAAAACATGTTTTTTTTCAGGAAACTTCTTCATATTTTTATTAAAATACTTTTCTAATTTTTCATTTTTCTTCCACTTCTTCCATTGGGGTTTTTCATCGGAATCATCTCGATAGTCTCCAAATTTCTATATATAGAAATTCATAGAAAAGTGTCTCATTACAACACAATAAAACAAATTAGATGAATTTTACATCCATACATTATTATTCATATTCAATAGTTGTTGGATATAATAAATATTATTTTTCATTCTATTCATCATCATCTTTATCTTCATACTCACAATGACATGCTTCTTCAGTATCTGGAATTTTTATTTTTTTCATAGCATTAAAATATATTTCATCTTCCATATTATGTTAAAACATTTTGGATTTCCACATTATATATGAAAAATACAAATATATAAAATTAATCAAGTTGAAAATAATCCTTATTTTCTAAAGAAGAACTTTTAGAATAAAACATATCTGGCTAGTTTCTCATATGTTTCTTCACAATTGAAAATCATTCATGAAATTATAAATCCTCTAATGTTGCAAACGATTTCATTTACACTGGTGAAGTATTCATCAATTGTTTCTTAATCCCTCTTTAGGATGTCCTCATACTTATTTTGATAGATATGTAGATTAAATTCCTTGAAATTAGTATTTCCTTCGAAAACACATTCCATTTGTCCCACATACTTTTTGAGGTTTTGAGCCCCATAACCTTTTAATAATATTTTTTGATAAGGAAATAAGGACAGTATTTCTTGGCATTCCATAAACCTCTATATTTCTATTAAAAGTAAATTTCATAATATCATCTTTCTATATAGGTGGAAAACCAATAGTAGCAGCATAAAAAACTTCCAGGACCAGATATAGGCGATAGGAAATCATTTTATTTTTCATCCAATATAATTTTTTCCATTGACTATAGTAATTACTATACTATTTATATAATTGATATTATCCATGATAAGTATTCAACAATTGAACCTTCCCTCCGATTCAAATTGAAGATTCATGGATCAAATTAAAACTAAAATTGGATGGTTGATATAGTTTTTTTAATGTGTTTAAAAACATCTTGAAATATAACTCAAGTAACCTATTATTATTTATATCCATATCAACCATTATAAAATACTCATTCATTCAAAGGTAGATAATAAAGAAAATAACACATGATTTACAAGGTTCATCCTTAGTATGATATCCCACGTCCTTTCCATATCCACACGTGTAAGTCTATGGAAATCCACTATTATGAATAAGGTAATACAACTTGTGCCGACCCTAGTTAGACACATTCTACACCTCGAGAGGATATATTATACAACCTCTCATTAGTTTATATTATTTTATTATAAAAATTTATCTAAACAAACTAATAAGGACATTTTTTTTCTTCTTCGCAAAATACTTAGTTTGAATTCTCAATCTGATTTGGCTAAGTCTGATCTTCTTAGTACAATAATGGTGGTTTCTATTTTTCTCTACTCAAAAACTCAATAGAGATATTCTTCTATCTAGTGGGAACATTTATCTTCTAAATCTCAAGAACTCTTTTATTTACAAATATGTAAAAGTTATAGATGAAATAATGTTCTGAGAAAGTATTTATAGGAAACACAAAAATCCTATGGTGGGAAACTTGAAATTTTTCCAACTACATTAAATCTCAAAATAATAAAAAATATTTCATAGTTAATATTCAATATTTTAATTCTTAAAACCTCCTCATACCTTTTCATTATTTATGTAAAATTTAAATTCATGTTTCAATTATTTAACTCTTCATATATTTCTCAATACAATAATTATGGATCTTAGGTCAGATTTTTTAAGTATGATATAGCTGGATCATGGTATTGATTTTCTCAGAAAACTATTAATTATTTTCTTATAATTTTATTTCTTATTTACTAAGATTTTTTGTTTTGATTTTCTTAAAAAAAAACAGGTTTTCATTTTCATTGAAAACTTGTTTAGATTTACTCATATTCATGGTTCTTATTTTTTGAGAAAACTAGTTCCGATTTTCATTGAATCATGTTTCTAATTTGATCCGAATATTGGTTCTAATTTTCCCATTAATCTAGTTTTTATTTTCTAAGAATATTGAATTTTATTTGCTCAGAACAATGTTTCCTAATGGCCAAGAATCATGGTTCCTATTTTATAATAAAACTGATTCTGATTTTTTATAAATATTTAATCTGATTTTCTCAAAAAACTGTTTCCATTTTGCATAGAATCCTGCTTACAATTGGAAAAAAATCATTGTTTCGATTTTCTCAAGAAACTATTTGTAATTTTCTCAGAATATTGGGTTTAATTTTCTCAAAACCGCTGTTCTGATTTTCTAAGTAAAATTGTTCCATTTTTCTCAGAAAACAGGTTCTGATTTGTTCATAATAATGGTATTGATTTTCAAAGATAATTGGATCGGATTTTATTAGAATCTTGATTTCGATATTCTCAAAAACATGGTTCTAATTTTAAGTATAATAATGTTGGATATGATTTTTTAAATCATTTTAGTGAGTATGATTTCTTCAAACCTCTCCACCATTTCATCAAATGATTATATCATGAAAGTGTTCATGATTTTTGAGAACATTTTTATCAGAAAGTAATCAACTAATATAATTTATAAAGGTTGAAAAATCATTCTGACATATGAGTTTTCAATCTTTATCAAAATCCCGTTTCAAAACTCTTTAGCATCAAAATGACATCTTTAGTCATGAGACAATTGTCTAAAAAAAAATTTCTTTCTAACTCAGCAACATCATTATTCCTAGATAACAAAAACATTCCTATAAAATAAATGGTTATTTGTCAACAAATAAAAAAAATTTAATAATTTATCATAAATGAACATCACATTAGAATTTTCATTTTCTATAAGTTTTACAATCCAAGATACTTTCTTATATCTAGGTAGTGTATTATCTTCTTCACTAAGGATGATTTCATATCACATGATGTAGAATTTTTTACACCAGGATAGTTTTCTTTTAAATACATATTAGTATGGGATTTGATAGTATATAACATAGACATTAAATATTTTTTTACCAATGGTATTTCAAAAAACTTCTCCATATTCTTCTATTCCCAATTATTATTTATTGAAGAACATTTTAAAGAACCATCTTTTCTACATTCACTCAACGCTGTAGAAGCTTTTATACATTTCATATTATTATACATATAATACATATTTTTATTTCTACCAAAAATTCCTCTCTTTCCATTCCTTTCTCTGGATCATATGACAATTATGTTTGATATGTGTTGTATTTTTATATTAATAAAAAGTAACATTGGATTATTCTTTCTTGTTATTTTTATCTTTATGACTCGTTTTATATATATATTAGAAATCTTTTCTTTTAATGATATTATTTATTCTTCTTTAAATATATTCCAATTATTTACTAGTTTGTTCTGAAAAACTAGTGTGTGATTGAACTAATTTTTTTTATTTATAGATTTCACCACATTCTCAGGTGACTGAAAATTAGTACAACAACAAATGTTGATGAAAAACCTACACCAGCATTATTTTTATCACATTTTCAACATCTGTTTTTTAAATTTCGTCATATTTCATGAGGGTACCCATAAGATTATCAAGTGTTAGATTTGTAATATTCATCATGTCATCCACAATAGTTCATTATGATTCCATAAAATTTAGAATTATATCTATAATCTTTTTTTAAAAAAAATATTATATTCAAGACAATTCTCTTCAAGGGAATGAAAAATATTGATACAGTCCTAAGGTGCTTCTTCGAAATTTTTTTGGTAGAAAATCAGATTCTAGATAATCATCATGAAGCATAACACTTATTATTTCTATAACATTGGATGTACCAAAATGTGTGACTTATAAGGTATTCAATATACTATTAGAATCCTCAAAAGATAAAATCTAACTATATATTATTCTATTAATGGATCATAATAGTGTATTCTGTACTCTATAATTATATTGATTTTCCACCTTCTCTTGATTTGTAAAAGTAGTAGCATCCTTATCATAAATCTTTTAATTTCTATTAAAGATGCTAGTAATTTTTTAATCTGGTGTTATTAACAATTGATTTCATCTGATCTATATAATTCTCATAATCAGCATCATCAAAGATAGTTGGTTTAATATGTTTTTTATTTTCAAGGGTTCTATCATTTAACATAGAAATCATCAAATAATAGAAACACTTTTCCAAAAAATATAAATTAGTGTAAAAACATATAAAAAAGATGTTAATATAAAAACTTAATAAACTTATAGTTGATAATAAAAGTAAAAACTCATCCATAATATGCAGTATAACCTGATCTAATACGAATTTATGAATCTTATGAGTTTACAATGGCTACAAGAGGGGTGACTGGTAGTTTAAAAATTAAACTAAACAAAATAAAAAAACATTAAAAAGTAGAAATGTCCAGAAAAAACCCTATCTTAGTATTAGATTATTTGAATTGGAATAAAAATTTTAAGATTATATTATAGAATGTATTATCAGAATCACATACAAACCGATAAATGTTTTATTATTAAAATAATAATTACAACTAACTTTCTAATACAATTCTCATTAGAAAAATAGATATTTCACCAATAATATATAAAAAACATAAATGTAATAATGACTTATAGTCTATATTAAAATATTTCACCCATTAACATTAAGAGATAAGTGTGTCAAAAACTCTGGCTAATGGTATCCACAGTTTCATACATCTTGTAAAGCTCTATATTTTCTTACTAGAAAATCCCTCAATATGATTATCGGTAGCTCTATATTCATATCTTTGATTCCCTTGATATGATGATCGGTGTCTTTATTACTAATCCAAGAATCCCTCGATCTGATGTATCATATTGTTCATCTATTTATCAATGGAATCCCATGATTAATACAATGGTTAGATGAAAAATATAAAATAAGATATTTTCTAAAGTAATGAACCCTGGAAAAGGATTATTTTGAACGTCAACTCTCTAAGGTGTTATAATGACTAGGAAAAAGTTTTCCATGTATAGAAATCCTTATACAACTTGAGTGGAAAAATATATTGGCTCCTAACTCTTCAAATGACATTCTTTTTATTGGCATGGATCCAACGGTCATATTTTTGAGTTAGTTGCAACAGCCTTGAAAAGATTTCAATTGCAACTCATTTGTAACTGAATGGTCAGCGTCATTTCATATAGCTCCATTACATTTCTATTTTTATTCCCTATGAGTGATATAATTCAAATCAAACCAATTCTAATCTTTGGATAATCTGATAAACTTAATTATTTATTTTCAATATGATAAATTGTATAAGGGTTAGTTCTAAGTATTATTACCAGGTTTGGTTTTATGGTCACAGCTTTTGTCTAAAGATATAGGTTGATCCACTGATCAAGACACAAGTCGGTATGATGTATTAGACACACCATCAATCTGATATATCAGAATGAAAAATAATAAGTTTATATTTTATTCATTAGAAGTGTTTATAAATTCAGTATCAAGTAATGTTTCCAAGAAGAAACTGTTAAAATTCTTATGATATATAAAATTTAATAGACATACTTTTAATTAATGTGTTTGTGATTTCCAAACCATAAAGAATGTAAGAGTAATAAGTAATACTTATGCCTTATCATATATTTCATTTATGATGTGATATCATATGATTTAATTTTTATCAACATTGAACTGGGATTTTATTTTGAGTTATATAAGTAAAATTTGAATTATAATATAGATTATACATGTTTTGTTTTAAGGTTTTCATGAACAGAATTCTATCATGAGTAAATTGTCCTTAGGAGATAGAATTGGGGTCATACTACCCACCATCCATGTGGTTTTTACTATTTTTTGAATGGTTATGGGATGGATATCAATTTATAAAAACATACTCATTTCATGATTTTTAATATAATATAACTATAATAATTTACATAAATAGTTCATATACAAAATTAATGATATGAATATGGATATGTTTGAAAATTTTTGTCTTCCAATTATGGGTGATCAAAACAAACTGATGGGTTGTGGGTTGTGTAAAGAGATGTGCATTAATGTAGATTGAGAATGTTACTTTTTTTATGGGATATGGATTCCAAAAAAATCATTAATGAATGCATACACAAAGGAATAAAGCATTAGATAATAAGGATTTCATGATATGTAATGTGTTCAATAAACATGCGATGCACATGTAATTGATGATACATTTAATGGAAACCCACCTAAAATTCAATGTATCATATTCCTACCAAATCGAACAATTTCAAATCCTATGGCATCCGACTAGGTAGTCCATACTAAAGCTAAGTGTCGATTTATTATCATATATAAGGAAATCAAGTAATGGTTGATCCTAATTTGATTTGGGATTGTTATACTAATTTAAATTAGGTTATATTTTCCAGAACACCCTAATAACATTAGGTTTTAGATGGAATTTTTTTGAGTAATTATATAAGATTGATTTGTATAAGATGATTCCTACTAAACTATCCTAGAATGACTAGAGTTCCGATTGGAATTTGTGCCTACAAAAATAAAAATTTAAGGTAAGAAATGATAATGATTCCTAATTCATGGTGGAATATAGATATTTGATCTCTAAATAGATATGATATATGGGGATTTCATTTTTAGATAGAGTATATTCTTTAAAATTCTTTAATGAAAAGATATAAAATATGATACCCACTAACTTATATGCCTTTGATATATATTATGGATCGCTTCATGATAATGTCTTCAATATCTATATCAAGAATGGCTTATAATAATGTCTTATATTGTTATCAAATGTTGGGAAGTGTTCTAAATGAATGGACTTCTCGTCATCTGAATGTGGATTTTATGGTGAATAATTTCACTAACTCTAACTAATGGGTTTGGGATACCAAGTGTGCATCAAACCATTTTACTTATAATCACATATGTAGAGATAAGGTGTAATTGAATAAGGTTTAAGTGTAACACCATGTATAGAGTAGAGAATGAGTGGCTGAAATATAATTCAACACTTATAATGTATCTCTTCAAAGTGGATTAATTGTTGAAGTAAATAACTGTAAGTATGTTCCTACCATAGATAGAAATTTGATATCATTATCTCTTTAGGATAAGAAAATATTTCAGTCACTATTACAAATATATTGTGTTATATATATATATATGAAGGGAATGTTTTACAGAATATGGAATATATTAAACAATATATATAATATAGATCTTGATAATCTTGTCTATAAAATTATGAACAATATGGTTAGGGTTGATTCAAATATGACCTACCATTATAATAGTAATGTTTGATATATTAACGGGAAACACATACAAATAAAGCATGGATATGGATTTTTGAAACCATTTTATTTGGAGTTTTTTTGACAATTGTTAATATGGTTTACTTAGAAATATGAAAAAAAAAACAATAAAGTGGAAAATATTAAAGTCCTAGTGGGCTATTGTGTTTTTTTCATAGCAATGTATAATGACTAATGAGTACTCATGGAAGTGGTAATTTTGTATACATCATTATTTTTTCAAATTATTTCATTTTTATGGATATATATTTCCAATTAGAAAAATGAATATAAATTTTGAGAAGTTCAAAGAGTTGCAGAACAAAGTATATAATCAATATATAAAACAAATTTAGTTTTCTCATTCGTATAAGGGTGGTTAAAACTTGACCCAAGAAGTCACTCTGTATTTAAGGGATTTTATAATTTTACCCAAACTCACTCCTCCTAGAATTCCACAATGGAATAGTGCGTCTAAAAGGATGACTCATTCCTTATTTTGAATTGTTTAATTGACCATGTGTTTGTGTGACCTTCCTATTTTGTTATGGGGTTATTCTAAGGAGACTACTTCATTTTTACATTGTTGGAGTTGGTGGGATAGAACCATATACATTTTACTTTATTAATTAATAAATACCTCATCACATCTGGATTATTCTTCTACATGGAAATTCTTGTGATAATGTCCTAAGGATATATGTTGCATAAATCGCCATTGCGGATCCCTGTATTGATGAGAACTCGGATGTTTTATAACAATTTTCTTGAATATATGTTTTTTGGCTGGATGATGATATTTGAGGGAAAAAAATAATATAGGTAATTAGTGGGGAGTACTCATAAAGCATTGAGGCACCTCCTCATGGTGTGAACCCTTGGTAATATTTATAAGGATATTATGAGAATTAGACCCGCCAGCAGGAAAATACACATTACATAGTGTCATTGGATGTTCCTATATACGGACGTGTGTATTGGTAATTATAGATTAATATTATTATTAATGGGTATTACAACTAGTTCACTTTTATGTATTTATAAAAACATTGCTGACACACTATTTGCAAAAAGGTATGATATTTTGGGAGCATCAAGAGTAATATTGCCTTAATCGATAATGAGAGAAAGCATTTGTCCCTTCCATTCCATACAAATAGTATATATCATTGTACAATTAATGGAAATTATATAGCCTAAATAAATACATGGATATCATAAAGAATGGGTGAGTTCAATTCGAAAAAGTCATCCAATGAATAATTGAGCACATAGGATGATGAAGCTAGAATTCAACCATCTTGATTTGAGATATTGGGAAAAATGGATTTCATTACATGGTAAGCATTCGTTGTAGGTGTCACGTCATTATGACGTTAACTTATATTTATATGGGTGTCATGGTGTGATTCTAGATTCTATGCTTGGATTATTGGTAGGCGCATCCTAATGCCACTGATAAGGAGACCTAGAGGGTCACAAACAAAGTGTGTCCAAGTATCACATTTAAATCTTCTTTCAACAAGTTGAAAAAATATTATTCACAATTTTCGGGTATCAATTTTTCAATGATGTCTAATCGAATTTATTTCAACACTAGTTATTTGAAAAAATATTTTGTGGGAAATATAATATTTTTATTAGAGAGTAATGCAGTGATATTTATTTATGAAATAAATTTCCATCATTCATTGTCTAATAAATGTGGATGGGGAAATAATGAAAATAGAAAAAACAAAAGTACAGTCTTTGTATATTAATATAAATGCCGTGTAATTTATCTATGGATTTGTGAGACATAATATGAGTTATTTTAATAAAAAATATTAGGGTTAATTATCTGGTGTCATGTAATAATAATATTCAATTGTTATTATTTGTCATGAGGACTTTCTAGGAATTAAAGGAAATGAATAAATGATTTCGGGTAATTAAGTCTTTTTATTATTATATGTAATTAAAATCTCAATTATAAAATTCTCATTATATTTTCCATTTTTGGTGGTTGTACACAACGGATCTGAAAAATCTATCAAGCATAAATATAATTTTTTTCCACAAAGAATGATCTCCAGTTACAAGGGAGATACTCCTCCCCCAGACCAAGGAGAGCGCTTTAGAAATGGCTCTCAGGGCGATCATATGAAAACATCGGAAGTTAAGGATCATCTATTCTAGAACCCATAGAACCCTTTGACAATGTCCAAAGATACGTGGATCATGTGTGGATCACCGTTAGAGAAAGCCTACACTTGGATTCTACAACACAATGACTGATCACATCGGATCATGACCGGAAACATCAAGAGAGACAGAATTCCATCAATGAAATTCTGGTCTTAAAATTAAAGTTATTATAAAAAACATATGTTGATCCTCTCAATGGTTTTGGGACTCCATCTATTTCTTTCATTTTTCATTCTCTTTTGAAGATCCGGTGATTTATTATCATGAAAAAACCCGGATTGATCATTGTTAACGGAAAAATTAAAGGTGGGTACACCCACCAACGCACTTCTGTTGCACCCAAAACCAACATACATAACTGATTAGTGAAACCATTTTTTCACATCAATATTTACTACTACAAAAATAATAAAACTAGTATCAAAAAGAGTAGGAGTATCAAATACAAATGGAAGTTAATATGGAGTTCTGTGAGAAAAACAATAAAAAAATAAAAAAAACATTGTAAATGATGTTGTGTATTGGTTTTGAAACCAGAAAAATGAGATATAGAGAGAGATTTGGTGAAATTAAGGGGATTTGATATTCCTTAAATGATTATAAATGTTATTTCTATTCAATCATGAGGTGAACACAATTGTTCCAATGCTTCTGAAGAATGTGAGTCAAAACATCTGATTGTCATTATGTAATCTCTATATTACAAATATGTATCTTGAATGATTGATCAGTCAGTCATAATTTTTGAAAATATTTTTTCATTAATTGAGTGGAAACTCATTATCCTTTACTAATTTTTCGTAATTATGAAAACATTCCAATTTGAAGTGATTCTCTATCATCACCCATCATTACATAGAGTAGTGTATAAATGATACTCATCAAGATCAAAATAAGAGGAACTATAAATTTAACTGAATGGACACAATTATGAAACATTAGAAGTGGAGATTAAAAATATACATCCATTCCAATCTGATTCTCCTAAAGAAAATTATTTTCACATGTTCACAAAGAACAAAACACAAATTATTCATAAAATACATCTCAATTAAAAATAAAAAATTAGATAAAGTGGAATGAACCTTCTTAATTAAATATTTTATCCTCCTCTAGATTTACCTCATTCAAACCCCATGACAAGAGTGATCTCATGTTTAGTTTTGTTCATAGTGCAAAATCCTCTTTTTTCAATCAGCTACCCTATGTCTAATCTCTTGGAATCAATCACCAAAAAATATCCAAGGACCATATTTTTCTATTCTGAATGCCCAGACACGCCCAAAAACAACATCTGTTTCATGAAAAACTTATGGAAAAGTAATTATCAAACCTTGATTCATTATTCCTGACATATTATCAAATCACTTTAACTTAAAATTTTCCCCACGTGCAGAAATTAGTTTTTTTACAAGTCCCTCAATTGATGTAGTCTTCAAGAAACATTCAAACTGATTCCCAACTGCTGACTGCCAATTGCCGTCAATAATTTAAAATCCACAAGAGGTTTAGTTTTATAAATTAAATTTTCAGCATTAAATTCACATATTCCATTCTTTTTTCATTCTGGTTTCATAGCTAGGGTTGTCAAAGACATTGATTTCCCACAAGACAATAAGTAAATATAAAACCAATTGACTTCATCCATGCTTTGATCAAGTCATATGCACATGGTGTGAAATACTATAAACATCCTTCTTTATGCTTAGTATGCACATCCCCCATAACCATCTTGATGAATGGGATTAAAATCCTCCTCAGTCAAATCAAATGACATGTTCTTCAAGCACAAATCATTCCAAATGATAATACAATAAAATTCTCATGTTAATTCAACCAATTATTCATTCCAATTTTCACTAGAAAGTGCTCATGTCAATCTAAATCGGACAATAGAATGCATGTCTCCAATTTTAGGCTACACAGAGCTCCCCAAAATCCAAAAATTCATTGAAACAATTAAAATAGTGACATGTGTTTTCCCTTCATCATCATCACAGTATTAACAATCATGAGTTTGAGGCCCCACTCGTCTTCTTCTTCTCCATTGTCCTGTATATGAAACAAAATCTAAAAACAAATAGATCAATTTAGCATAAACATAGTTGAATCATTATAAACAAATTATCAAACTCAATTCAGTTTAAAAGGACAATTCCAATAATTTAGGCATTGGGGTATTTTTTTAATGGGACACTGAGTTTTTTATTTTGGAGAATGGGGTTGATCAGCGCCACTTCAAGTGTCGTTGATTCCAAAAAAACCCTAAAACACCACTTAATGTGGCGCTCTCCATTTACAACTGAAAACTTCTACATCGCTACTTAATTTGGTGATGCACCTTATAGCCATATTCTATCAGCACCACATGAAGTGGCGTTGATAGTATCCCACTCTTTGGATGGGAACTTCTTGAGGGGGAACCCAAACAGAACCTCCCCTATATAAGGGGCTCACCTCCCCTCCTATCCCCATTCTCACATCCTCCATCCCTCTTATCGTTTAACACCATTTTCAATATCTCTCTTTCTCAAAGCTTTGTATCTCCTTGCCTACGAAGCAGTTCGTAGGATCATAGCATTTATGCTGATATGAGGTAGTTCTAATTTTTAATTTGTTTAATATGGTGATTTATTTTTTTGTTTGTTTAGTTCAGATAAATAATTCGAAATTAATGTAATATATTATTAAATTGTAATTTTTTTTCTAGAAGTTGTTATTAATTAATGGTAATTAGTTTATTGAGTAAGGCTATATAGTAAATGAATTCTAAATAATTAAATAACATTTCATAATTATGTAAATAAATTGTAATTTGTTAATTATATAATCGTAATTATGCAATTATATAATTCTAATTATGAATTTAATGAATTAGATAATTAATTAGTTACAATTATGTGATTGATTAATTTTAATTTGATAAAAAAATTAATTATAATTAAGTGATTAATTAATTTTAATTATATGATTAATTAATTATAATAATGTTATTAATTAATTTTAATTAGGTGATTATTTAAATGTTATTTGGATGAGTAATAAATTATAATTAGGTGATTAATTATTTTTAATTAGTTTTTTAATTAATGATTGGTATGTAAGAAATTTATTGTATTTAAGTGATTAATTAATTATAAAAATGTGATTAAATAATGGTAATTAGTTGATTAATTAATTCTAATTTAGTGATTACTAAATTAAAATTATGTGATTATGTAATGGTAATTAGGTGGTTAATTAATTATAATTAGGTTATTAATTAAATCTAATTAGGTGAGTAATTATTTTTAAATTGGTAAATAATTATAGGTAATTATGTTACTAATAATTTCTAATTTGTGATTAATTAATTATAAAAAGGTGATTATTTAATTTTTATTACGTGATTAATTAGTTTTAATTGGGTGATTAATTAATTATAATTAGGTGATTAATTAATTTTCATTAGTTTATTAATAAATTATAATAAGGTGATTATGTAATGGTAATTAGGTGGTAAATTACTTATAAATAGTTGATTAATTAAATCTATTTTTGTAACGCCCCGATCTTATTTACCCTGAGTAAGGGACTTATTATATAACATTAGAAGGATCAAAAATAACAAGTCTCGAATGTGTGATTAGTTTAGTAGCCTTGGATGTAATAGGTACATACATAAGTTTTACATTACATTATGAAATGAAAAACAACAACATTGTGCCCCCTTTGAACACAATCATATCCCTTACCATATGCATGAAGGTCAATCATAATATACATATTCACATCCTCAGAAAAATTGAACATAGAATGGGGTGAGATCATATTCACCGTAAGGATAACAATATATTGCAATTTTTTATAAATAAGCATTAAAATTTATGGTAATCTATAAGAATAAAACACAAGCATTTTAAACAAAACCATCAGCGTAATAAGAAAATATTAGTCCAATAATTCCCATTACGTATTCAAATGAATATTCTACAAGTTTAATAATCACATGTAATATCAATATCTAATTTCATAATGATGGAATTCATAATACCGGGCATCACAACCACATAGTCAAAGCCTTGTGCTAGGAATACAAATAAGATTTTGTCAAGGTCCTATTCTAAGACACTATATTTTCTCATTAGTATTACCGATGCATTGAGGAGATATAGCGGGCTCCACAGATCACTTACAATGTCCAATTATTTCCTCATATGAAAAGGTTGAATGATAACATAAACATTTGTATAATAACTACCATACGAAATGTGAATATTTTAACCAAAAACCATGAATGGAATAAAAATAGCACATCAAAATTCAAACATAAATCATTCAAAATAATATGGAAGATTGAATTATAATAAATCAACCTCAATCTAGAATAAATATGTAAATTGAGCTATATGAAAATAACCAGTAAAACTATTTCGAAAAAATATCACCTTTTCTAGGAAAACATTTTAAATCTCACTATTTATCAAAAATCTATTAAAAATTGATTTTTGAATCAATGTATATCATACCACATTGAAAATTTTAAAAGGAATATTAATTTTAAAATATTTTTTTCCATCTAAATAAATCCCTAAAATCATTTTTAAAACATGGTCATTGATGAGAATGATTTAGATGAATAAATCATTAAAACATTTAAAATGATATTTTAGTTTGAGTTCTTATCCAATTGAATGATGCTTGAATACAAATAATTGAGGTTATAAAAACATTATATTATCATTAGAATAAATTATTTCACTATACATTATTTCAAATTATTGTATATACAACATAACAATTGAATTAAATCGTATAAAAAAAGAATTCTCAATGGAATGTAATTTGAGATGGGATCCCATATAATGATTGTATCCTTATATTAAGGATAAATCGATGACATAATTATGTGTGAAAAAGATATATACACTCAATATTATTGGATATTATGTTTAAATCATTCAGGGAAATTCAAAAAAATTCTGGTAAAAACTAAACCAATGACATGGATGTTTACCTCAATGAATGGATATTGAGTAATGGTTTCCCTTATCACTTATATATTAATGAATTTAGACTTTATAAATGGATTTATTATGTATATCAAAAGTATATCCACGAAATTGGGAGTGGAAATTTCTACATAAATTAATAAATAGTGATTTCACACAGAATCATAGAGTAAAATAATCAATGAACATTACAGAAAACCCTATGAGTAGAAATTGATATTTGAAATTCCCTTACCGATATGGTAAAATACAAATCATACAACTCATGAAAAAGTATCATAAATTTAATAAGTAAATACAAATAAATTAACGAATATTACTCAATGATTTAAATTATGGGTCAGTAAATACACCACACAAAAGAAAATTTTGGCAATATAGGTTGAATCTAAAAGGAATAAGAAGAGAGATGAAAACTCCGAACCATGTTGTAATCAATCAAGTCGTATGACCAAAAAATAATAACCACAATAAATATAACAAAATAAAATGAATATAAATAGAATCTTGATAATATATATCAAATTGTAGAACAAAATACACCACATGAAATAAAAAAGTAGTTAACAATGGATATCTCACAATATTAAATGTCAGATAAGAAACCCCTTACCTCATGTCCGACATGACTTGAATGTTATCTGTTATGCATGAATAAAAAGCTTATGTAAATTAATACATCCTTAAGAATATTTTCCACGTTTATTATTCCTTTAATATCACTTACTACCTTTCTATAACAATAATTTATTTTTTTTATTTCATATTAGACAATTTGTCGAAGTTCATAATTTTATTCAAAAAATGAACTTGTAATGAAATGAAACACACCATTCATGGAGACGGTATGTCGTACATATGCATGAACTGAAAATCCATTTCTATTTTATATTTAAATGAATCTAATGTTAATAATAGATAGTTATATTATATATCTAGTATAATATCTATGTTATGTAATTTAATGAACTATATCCTTTACATGGTCCATGAGTTGCTTGAACGAGTCATGTAACATTGAGGGGGCGGTAGTCCACACTTCCTCAAATAAAATTATTTCATTTAAACATTATAGAAAGCATAAAGGTTTGATATAAATTAGAAATACATAAGTATATAGAAAATATATGTATAGTATATATCACATGTAAATTCATTTCAATCATTATAGCCACCATAAGAGGTTGTAGTAGAAGAGTGAACAATCATCGTTTCATGAGTTAGTAGTTCACCGTCCACCAAAACAGTATGTTCTTTACCCATTAGATGGTGGTGTGTTTAAGTGTAGTTCATATACTTCTCATATAAAAAATTTAGAATATTTAGGATACTGGATTTTTTATAAATGAAAGTAATAAAAATGTTTAATGGGTTTGAGAAGTAAAATAAAAGAAAAGAACATAAGGAAAGATGTTATCTTTATCTCGGGTAACTCCCTTTGTTTTAAACCAAATGTATTTCTTGAATGTCCTAATGCCTATGTAAAAGCATATAGATGAAATAGAGGGAGCATGATAGATTATTTGGGCAGAGGTTGGATGATACAAGGGGCTTGAGAGGAGTGATTAATGGGTTAGATGTTAGGGGTTTTTATAGGAGGGAGGAGGGGCTGTATAAGAAGTTTTGAAAATATAATTTCATTATATAATTATTTTGGGTTTCTATAGGTCCAATACATATTAAACTAGAAGATAAGATGACTCTCATTCTAAATAAAATCTTCCAATAAAAATTGGACAGGTTTTTAAAATATTTTTAATCATAATTATCTTATTTATATAAATCAACCATTAATGAGGTAAACATTGCATCATTATTGTGTCATATATAATATTATTTATTTGATGTTTAAAAAATATAAAAAAACTACATGATGTATTAAATATTTTTAGATTTCGTATTAATATTTATAGTCAAAGAGATATCTTATATAACCCCATGTATTATTTGATTTACTAAACGATATATGATTATGTAATTTTTCTCATTAATTTAAATTAATTAATATAATGTATTATTATAAATATTAAGTGGATCCATGGGGTCAAAAAATAGACCAAAGGATTCCCATGGTTAGAAATTTATCAACCAATAAGATCAGGACACATGTTAGGGTAATTTAAAATTATTATAATATTATTTTTACCTTGAATTACCCAATTTACCTTTAACCGCAGTAAATAAAAGTAAAATGTTACTATTCACCAAATGTTATTTTCATATTATTGAACCAACTTTTTCTTACTAATAACAACAATGTACGTAGTATTTTTTGAAATTCAATTCACAGAATATTTAAAATTTCTTTTAAATGAAAAAGTTAGTTTTTCAACTACAACTTAGTGTTTTCAATATTTATTAAAAATCAAAGTTTTTAAAAAAATATCAACAATTTAGCCTAAGATATATTTGATATTACAAATTCAACAATGATGTCTATTGTAAAAAATAAATACATAGATGTATCATTGAATAATTTAAAATTAATTCTCATTATCAAAACAAAAACAAGTTTTTTATGAAATAATAACTATCAAAAGATTTACACTTGTTTATATCAAATTTAAACATGAAATTATTTAAAATGAAAAAAATTGGATTAAATGGTAATAATATAATATATGTATACTTTAAACCTAATTAAAAAAATAATCTAACTATATAAATAAATTAGATTAAAATACTATTTTGAATTATAATACAGTCATTCTCACAATTCATGTAAAAATGAATTTTATCAGAAAAATACAAAAAAAATTCCCAAAACAAATTTTTATATTGTAAAGACCCAAAACTCCTATTGAAAATTTTTACCTAAATACATGGGAATTTTTCGAGTCCGTTGTTTCTGACGGCGCCTAATTCTGAGGCCCGGTGTGCCTGGAATCAATTTCTGAAATTTTGTTTGGGTACGTTCACTGAACGTACGTGCAAGATTTTATATCTTTTGAACCCATGCTTGGAATTGAATTCATATGGAACCGTTGAACTCACAGCGCCAGTATTCTCTTAAGGAGGGCTTTATCGTAGTTGCGTTTCAACGTGAATAGAAGTTATAAATTTTGGTTACTAATTAAAATTAAAAAAAATATATAAAAATGTGTGAGTAACAAATTTTTATTTGAAAGGCAGTGAAAGTCTCTAAGTAGAGGTTAGGGGTGGGTCCCATAACACCCTAACCTCCCATGGGAGGATAAAACTAGGGGTGGGGCCCACTAGTTTAAAATCCTCTTAAACCCCATGTAACTATAAATTAAATTGAAGCGGGTCTCTTAAACTTCCAATAACTCTTTTAAACCCCTTAAACTCTTGGACTTCCCTTTTATGGTGCCAACACATTGAAGAAATTTTTTAATTAATTGATTTTTGTGTTTGAATTATATGGAATTGATTATGCAAATATAATAATATGTGAATATTATTATTTTTGGAGTTGGAATAATTTTTCATGGGTTGGAAGAATTTGGAGGAACTAATGGAGGAATAATATCCTCTCGACGAAAAACACCATTTTTCCCCAAAGAACTGTAACGCGACTTCATTCTTTCCAACCGGGGAACGAAAAGGAAGATGTCTCCTATAAAGAACACAGCCAATGACAACGTCATTTCCTTCGATGTTGACGGAATGACATCTGTCTTCCACGAAGCCATCTTCCACATCTTCGACAACCTACCATGAATCGTGGTAGGGGTATCATTATTGTTTGATTCGACCCTCTCTTCTACATCGCTAAATTGGTGGAATGATGTGGCGATTGAAATCATATGAAAATTTGGGTTTGGGACACACGAAAATGTCTTGAACCTCCCCTTTGTTTCTTACATTTTATGATGTTGGAGGCGGAGCCAAAAGGTCATTGTGTCGTCGCACCGCGCTGGAGAATAACAACGGGTAGGAGGTCCGTGGCAGATAGAAGAAGAACTGCGGCTGAGAGGGCTGTGGTGGATGAAAAGGTGTGGTGTCCTCGCACCACGCTGTGGAGCCGAAGGCCGCAGCCAGGAGAGGCCGCAACGGTGGATGACCGATGCTGTCACCCTGGCTGCATGGTTGTGGAGGATGACGTCTGCGTTCATGGGCCACTCGACCTAATTGAACCGGCCGGCCTCCTGCCGGCCAGGCTAAAGAACCGCGGTGCCCGATGGCGCCGTGTGGAGGAGGATCGCTGCCCGCAACCGCGAGCCGCTATGCTGGGTGAATCGGAAGGCCCCCTGCTGACTGGACTGGTGGAATATGGCACCCGTAGGTTCCATGTAGAGGAGAACTGCGGCCTGCTGTACGGGGCACGTGCGCCAGATAGAACTGACCAGCCACGGATGGCTGGGCATGGGAGATCCGGATCCGCTCAGCGCCGAAGGACGAACCGGACATGCCCGCTCCGTGGGTCGGGTCCACGGGTGGGTCATGCCCCACCAGGCCAGGCCGACACCCCAACCCGGACGGACCCACCGACCCGGGCCAGGCTGAACCCCAGCTGGGTTGAACCTAGTGAGCTGGGTCCGGCTGACTCATGAGCCCACTGGGCTTGACGGGTCGGGCCCGTCTGCGCTTAAATCTGAATATTTTCAAGACCACACATCTGATCGTTGAGCCATCTGCATCATTTGGATTCACACGTTGAGACGGTCATTTTTCGATACTCTAAGTGAGTTTTGGACAAATTTGGAAAATGGTCGAGTTTGGAACGAGTGTAAATCCAACCGAGCCCCTAAAACCGAACTGCCAATAACACTCAGACTAGGCGTCTGATCGACGGACAATCTATCGCATTGGGTTCTTTATGATGATACAAAACTAAGTGATATATAAAATCAGAACTTCCTGATAATTGATGCATCAACACATGACTCGAGGAGTGGACCCTCTCGGAATGAAGCGTGTTTTGTGAGGGAACCCAAAAGCTGAATGCAACGACTACTATACCAGAATCCTACATGGGTTCGACAGCGACGACCATTGTACAAAAATCATACATGGGTACGACAACGATTACTACTGTTCCGGGATCCTCCGTGGGTCTGACAGTTCTGAATTCTCTTCTAGTATCCTATGTGGGTCTAACAGAGTAGCTAGTACGGTATCCTATGTGGGTCTGAAAGCTTAGTCGGTCCTGTATCCCGTGTGGTTCCAACAGATTAGATGAATCCGTGACTACATATGATCATCTCTATCAATCCACGAAATATTTATACCGGTATGATCTGAGATATTTCTTTCAACCATTAACATCGTGGTGATTGAATTTACCTCCTTTGTGGACTGGGTTGTATTTGGGCTCGATAGTTGGAGTCAGGACTGTGACTGGAATCATAGGTATATGTATAGACATATACATAAGTAGGGATGATTGATACATTGTGATTTATCTTTATTTTGTGATTTATCCTTTCTGGATTTTGGGATACCATCAGAGGTCTTGAGGTCCTCTACTAAGTATTTTTATACTCACCCCAACACGGGCTTCTCCCGCATCTTGTTGTGTTCTTTACAGATGACATAAAGCAGTGATCAAGGATATGGGTGATGGAAGGAGGTTTCTCGGAGCAGGACTAGATGGGATGTACCGTAGTGATGAGTTATTTGAGTTCTATACCTACCCTTCAGGTTGGATTCCCCAGTGGACGATCCAGGAGCTTCTTTTCCTTTTTTACATGTACGTGTACCTTTTATTCACATGGGTTTATATACTAACCCATTTTCTTTCAGCACACCTTACGTTTCAATTTTAGTACATGTTTCCTATAATTATTGTGTTCAGACTGTGTGTGTGTGTGTGTGTTATAGGTTAAAAGGAAATGCATTCCCTTTTTATCAGCGATTCTCCTTTGGTGCTAGTCGCCAGCCCCTGGCCTATGGAAGGCGGGCTTGGGGTAGTAACGGCATGGGCCCCGAAGTCGAGTCATGACAAATTGGTATCACAGGTGTCAGTTCTACTGTAGAACTTGGACTATGATTCTTTTAATTGATATTTTTTTAAGTGATTTTGGTGTGGTTATCATATTAGGGAAACAAGTGTTGGTGCAGTGGCCGACGTATCCATACACTAGGACTCTGACTTTTGATTTTCGACTTAGTGCCTGAAAACACTTATTGCGTGTGTGTATCCATTGAAAAAGTTTTCTTTGTGATTACTTTGTGTCATCTCACCAGGTATACTATTTTAACCATGGAGCAATTGTTTCATTTTAGGATGTCCCCACGATGGTAGTTAGCTAAGGATTCGAGTTTCGTATGAGATTGTTTCCCACCGAGCGACAGGGCCTCGATGTAGGGCCCCATCACAGTAAAGGTACCAGTAGTACCACTACCCGCTGGGCCACCGATTCTACCAGCTCTAGAAGTAGAGAGTTCACTCCACCTCAATGCATTACATGAGTTCCAGTACCAGAGATTTCCCAGGTTCTAGGAAAAGATGGAACCACAGGCAGTTGAAGATTGGTTGGAGGCTGCTGTCAATGTTTTCAGATTGGTAGGGACACCAACTGACCTTAGTGTGATCCATGCCGCCAGTCTCTTACATGCAGCGGCAGGAAGATGGTGGTGCCTGATGCTCTAGGTCCATGACGATGCATCATTACTCTGGACAGACTTCGAGAGTCTCTTCCGCTCAGAGTCTGTTCCTTCCACCCTTCGTGCGGGTGTGGATTCATGAGTTACTTCATCTGTAGCAGGGCATCATGACATAATCTCAATACTTAGCGAGGTTCCCAGACCTCTCCCGCTACTCCATGTATAGGGTACGGGACTCGTACTTCAGGGCCCAAACCATTGAGTTGGGACTCAGGAATAGGATCATGGCTTCAACGATTCCCTCAACATTCCGACGTAGGCGGGGGTGCTAGAGCAAGCTCTTCTAGTGAATAGCTTTGTCACTGAGTAGTCACCAGCAGTGAGACCCACAAAAGGGATACACATAGAGGAGTCTTCTGCAGCCGACATTAGATAGATGACGCAGAGTTCCAAGAGGACCAATTAATCAGGTGGGAGACCCCAGGATATAGGTTCGGTTGTGCGGGGCACAGGAGATAGAGCCAGCTATACGAGGAGCAGACAGTGCTATGCATACAGCGGGTAGGGCCAAATCGCTCGTGACTGACTAACCCTACATGCAGATGAGCAGGAGATTATAGAGGGAACTCCCAGACAGTGGCAGAGGTTTGAGAGTGGTGGTCCATCGGGAGCAGGTGGACGTGGTAGAGGAGCAGGTCGAGAAGCAAGTGGTGGGCGATGTTTTGTGGCTCTACCACCACCATCACTAGGAGGTCCACCCTTACCACAGTTAACTGGAGGACAGGGGCGGGCTCACCTCTATGAATTTGAGGCTATGACCATGGCACACCTGAGGTGATTCAAGGTACTATATTTTTCTACTCCACCCTTGATGTAGTAATTATAGACATAGGTGCGAGTCATTCTATTATTGCCACTGTCTTCTTCTGGAGCTCATAGATTCCAGTGGAGCCATTGGCTAAATCCTTATGTCTAGAGAATCCTTTTGGATAAGACTTGATGATTACGCACAGGTTAAATTAGTTTAAGCTTACTCTAGGATGCGAGAGCATCGGCTGGGATCTTCTTGTAGCGGCGTCGAGGCCTTACGACGTCATCTTGGGTATGGATTGGTTATCCACAGTTCATGTTCAGATTGACTGTACATGGCACAATGTGCAGTGTATCCACAAGGAAGGGACTAGGTTCACCTTCATCGGAATGAAGGGATCCTTTGCAGCGCATGATGGACTTACACATAGGAAGGGGCAGCTGATCATACATCAGTTGTCTAGTCTCATCCTCGGAGCGGTTCATGTGCAGAGTCTGAGTTTTCCTGTTGTGGTGGATCAGTATGAGGATGTTTTCACTGAAAACATTCCACGACTACATCCTCGTAGAGAGGTAGACATCTATATTGGCATGTTCCCTGAGACAGCCCTGATATCTACTCCAGCATATCGGATGGCTCCCGCTGAGCTTCATGAGCTATGAGTATAGGTGGAGGACTTGTAGGGGAAGGGATTTATCCCCCCTAGTGTTTCACCCTGGGCATCTCTGATTTTGTTCGCCAAAAAGGTGTATGGGAGCTTGCTACTATGTGTCGACTACCATAGCTAGAATCAAGTGATCATGATGAACAGGTACCCAGATTCGAGTATGGACATCCACATCGATTAGCTCAAGAGAGCATGATGGTTCTCAATGATAGAACTCAGATCAGGCTATCAACAGCTCAGATTTTGAGATAAGGATGTGTAGAAGACGGACTTAAGGTGTCAGTATGGCCACTACGAGTTCTTGGTTATTCCCTTCAGCGTATTCAACACACCAAGAGTGTTCATGAGTCTTATGAACATGATCGTCTAGCCTTTCTTCAATTTTTTGTTGTTGTAGTCTTCATCGATGACATACTAATTTACTCAACTATAGAGGAGGAGCACACCTACCATTTTCAGGTAGTATTGGACACACTTCGAGAGCTCCAACTTTATGGTAAGCTCTCAAAGTTCCTGTTCTGGATTCGAGAGGTTAACTTTTTGGGACACGTCATCTCGGAGGCTAGAGTTATAGTGGATCAAGCAATGATCGGGGGAAAACTTGCATGAGATCCACCCAAGAGTGTGACAGAGGTGCGAAGTTTCCTTTGAATGTCTGTGTAATATCAGTGATTTGAGAAAGACATCTGTAGAGTTGCAGCACCGCTTTCAGCATTGACGAAGAAGGGGGAACCCATAGTGTGGTCAGATAGATTCCAATAGAGCATTCAGGAGATGAGGCAAAGGTTGACTAGTGCACCCCTCTTGAGGCTACCAGAGGAGGGTGCACAGTACGTAGATTACTATGACGCATCAGTGACCAAACTCGTGTGTTTCCTGATATAGGAGTGAGAAGTAATCGTGTATGGTTCATAGCAGTTGAAATGACAAAAGTAAAACTATGCTACCCATGACCTAGAGTTAGCAGTAGTGGTCTTCGCCTTGAAGATGTGTCCTCACTATCTGATGGGTGAGCGTTCTACTGTCTACTCTTACCACGAGAGTCTCAGGTATATCTTCACGTTGAAGGACCTAAAACTGAGATAGTGACGATGGATCGAGTTACTCTAAGACTAAGACTTCAAGATATTCTATACTCCTTGAAAGAGGAAAGTTGTAGCAGATGCTCTCAGCAAGAGATCAGGCATTCAATTTCTAGGAGAGGAAACATTGTAGTTGTCTGTATTGCAAATATACTTTGTGGATAGATATGGAATATCCTTTCTATAGTCTATCACAATCACTCCTACAATTTTTCAGTGAGTCAGGGAGGCACATCGTGAGGATGTTGACTGTGAGACGTGACATGCTCAGATATCCTCATGGAAGGCAGCTGATGGGTTTTTTGAAGGTGGGGGGCTTGTCATCCTCTTCAGATGACATAACATGGTACCCGTAGCACTACAGGAGTAGGTGTTGAGGGATTTTGACACTTCCCCTATAGCGGTATATCTAGGAGTGGTGAATATGTATAAAGACCTCAAACGAAAACATTGGTGGTTAGGTATTAAAAATAAGGTAGAAGATATTGTCTCACAATGCCTCACTTGTTAGCAAGTGAAGGTGGAGAAACAGGTTCCAATAGTCTTGGATCAGCCCTTAGAGTTCCCAGAGTGGATGTAGGATGGGATATCCATGGATTTCGTGATAGAACACACAAATACATCCATAGGACACGACTTTATCTGGGGGATTGTCGACTGACTCACCAAGTCTGCCAAATTCTTACTGATCAGAGAGTAGGTCTCAGTAGAGATCTTGAGATGCCTCTACATTCAATAGATCATACGAATTCATTGTGTTCCATAGACGATCGTCTCCTATCGAGATATCGGACTCACATCTCGGCTATTGAAGGTGTTGCAGGAGGCTTTTAGGATGTAGCTTTGCTTGAGCACCACCTTCCATACTCAGACAGATATTAAGACTGAGAGAACCATTCAGTATCATGATTACATGCTCCATGCATGTGTCAATGACATTGTTTGCAGTTGGGTGGATCACTTATCCTTGGTGGAGTTTGAATACAACAACAACTACCACTCTACCATCAGGATGGAACCTTACAAGGATCTTTACGGCCAACCTTGCAGATCGCCTCTATGCTAAAATGACCCAGGGGAGTCAGCACCTATTGGACCAGGGATGTTGTAGGCTATGACAGAGAAGGTGCAGATCATCCAGGAGCCGATTAAGACTGCACATAGCAGACAGAAGTCCTATGATGATATGAGACGGAGACCATTGGGGTTTAAGGATGGTGACCACATCTTTCTATGGGTCTCACCTCAATGAGGTCTATAGATATTTGTCTGAAGAGGAATTTTATCTCCACGATTCATTGGACAATTCCCAGTTCTTAATAGAGTAGTCTAGATGGCATACCACCTGGATTTTCCACCTCAGTTGCATAGGGTGCATGAAGTCTTCCACGTATCTCAGCTGAGGTGACACGTGCAGGACCCTTCTTACATCATCAACCATGGGGAGAAGGACATCGATGACAGGGAAAAATTCCTGGAGATCCTAGGGGAGATAGATGATCAACAAGATAATGTCCTTCGTGGATGGTTGATTTCTCTCATGCGCATTCACTGGTAGCACAGGAACCTCCATGAGATCACATGGGAGTGAGAGGCTCAGATGCGTGCTCATTACCCCCATTTGTTACCTTAGTGTGTGTTTTAGATTTTGGGGACATAAGGCAATGAGGAGGGGATAATGTGAAGACCTGAAAATCCTGTGGAATTTTTTTTCATAAATACATGAGAATTTTACGAGTCTGCGGTTTATGAAGATGCCTGATTCCAAGGACCGGTTTTCCCAGAATAAATTTTCGACATTTTTTCGGGTACATTCAGTAAACGTACGTACGGTGTTTTATATCATTTGAACAAGTGCTCCGAATTGGTATCTGAGGGCACCGTTGAACTCGAAGCGTCGGTATTCACCTAAGGATGCCTTTACTGCAAATGCGTTTAAAACTAAATGGAAGTTATAAATTGGGGTTACTAATTAAAATTAAAAATTAAAATAAAAATGTATGTGTAAAACATTTTTATTTGAAAGGTGGTTAATCTCTCTATGTGGAGCATAAGGGTGGGGCCCAACACACCCTAAGCTCCCTTGGGAGGATATAACTTGGGGTGGGGACCACTAGTTTAAACTCCCCTTAACCCCCCCCCCCCATATTACTCTCAATTAAATTGAAGAGTGTTTATTAAACTTCCCTTAACCCCTTTAAAAACCTTAAACTCTTGGACTTCTCATTTATGGTGCAAAAACATTGAATTAATGTTTTACTTATTTGATATGTGTGTTTGAATTATTTTGAATTGATCATGCCAACATAATAATATATGATATATTATTATGGTTGGAGTTGGCATAATTTGGCTTGGGTTGGAAGAGTTGGGAGGAACTCTTGGAGGAATAATACCTTCTCGAAAAAGAATGCCATCTTCAGCCGAAAATGACGATGCGTCTTCTTTCATTCCAACCGGGGAGCGAAAAGGAAGACGTATCCCGCAATGAAGGCCACCAACAACAAATTCATTCCATCCAATTTTGATGGAACAATTCCCGTCTTCCGCGACGTCGACAATGTACCTTGAATCGAGGTAGGGTTTACATTAATGTTTGATTCTACCTTCCGTTCTATATAGATAAATTGGTGGAATAATGTGATGATTGAAATCATATGACCAGGTGGGTTCGGGCTGCAAGAACATGCCCCAAACCTCCCCTTTGTTGCTTCCATTTGATGACATCAGATGTGGATCCAAAAGGGCGTGGTGTCATCGCACCGCGCGTGACATTAATTACGGCTAGGAGGACAGCAGTGGTCGGAAGAGGAACCCCGAACGGGAGGGCCTCAGTGGATGAAGAGGCTTGGCACTGTCATGCTGCGCTGTGGAGAAGAATGTCACGATCAGGCCGGGCCACGGTGGTGGAGGACTGATGAAGTCGCGCCGGTCGTGTAGAGGTGGAGGACGCGACCTACATCCACGGGCCTCTCAGCCGAACTGAATCGCCCGGCCTCCTGCCGGCTAGGATGAAAAACTGTGGCGCCCGATGCCGCTGCGGGGAGGAGGATCATGGACTGAAACCATGGGCCGCTCTTTTGGTCTAACTAGCCAGCTGCCTACCGGTGTGGAAAGTGGACCACGAAGCCCGCAGGCACTTCACGGAAGAGAAACGCGGCCCGTTGTGTGGGCCGCGTGTGCCTGGAAAAACCGGCTGGGTCCGCATGTGGGTTGGGCCCCACCGGGCCGGGCCGACCCCCCAGCCGGGTCGGACCCGCCAAGCCAGGGCGGGCCATCCCCTAGCCAGGTCGGTCCTGCCGAGCCGGGTCGGGCCGACCCACCAACCCACTAGGCTTGACGGGCCGGGCCCGACTCCACTTAAATCTGAATATCCTCTAGATCACACTTCTGATCGACGCACCATCGACGCCACTGGGATTATTGCGTTGAGGTGGACCTTTTCTGATACTCTATGTGAGTTTTGGAAAAATTTGGAAAATGTACGGGTTTGGAATGAGTGTAAATCCAATCGGGACCCTAGAATTGAAATGCCAATAACTCTCAGACCGTGTGTCTGATTGATGCGTCATTCGTAACATTGGGTTTCTTATGATGAGACATAACTATGTGATACATCAAATCAGTAAATATTTATAGTTGATGTATCGACACATGACTCGAGGAGTGGACCCTCCAGGAATCGAGCATACTGTCTACGGGAACCCTAGAGAAGACTCCAACGACTACTATACCAGAATCCTATGTGGATTTGACAACGACGAATATTGTACCGGAATCCTACGTCGGTTCGACAGTGATGACTACTGTTCGGGGATACATTGTGGTTCCAAAAGTTCAGACTTCTGTTCCTGTATCATGTGTGGGTCCGACATAGTAGCTGGTCCGGTATCATGTGTGGGTCCGACAGCTTAGATGGTCATTTATCTTATATGGGTCCAACAGCTTATATAAATTAGTGACTACATCTGACTGTCACTATTTCTCAACGAATGATGTTTACATGTGTGAGATGAGTCATGTCTTTCAACAATTATCATCATATTGATTGACTTTACTTCCTTAGTGGATTGGGATGTTTTTGGACTTGAGAGATGGAGTCGGGACTCTGACTGGTAACATAGGTATATGTATGGGAATATACCTAAGTAAGGATGGTTGATACTTCATGATTGTATCTTTCTTCTATTGTTTTTCCTTTGTGGATTCTGGGAGACCTTCGGAGGTCTCAGGGTCAACTATTTAGTATTTTTATACTCACCCCTGTAAAGGATTTTCACGCACCTTGTTGTGTTTTATGCAGATGACGGACAACAGTGATCGAGGCTGAGGGTGACGGATGGAGGCTGATTAGAACTGGACTATACGAGACGTACCACATGGACGAGTTTTTTTGAGTTCTATACCTACCCTTCATATAGGATTCCATGGTGGACGATCAAAGAGCTGTTTTTCCTTTTTTACTTGTGCGTTTACTTGTTGTTCAGTTGGTTTTGTATATTGGCCCACCTACATTCATCACACCTTACTTTTCTATTTTAGTACATGTTCCCTCTATTGCTTATGTTCAAACTGTGTGTGTAACAGGTTGAAAGGAAATACCTAACCTTTTTACCAGGGATTCACCTTTGGTGCTAGTCGCCAGCCCCTGGCCTATGGAAGGAGGGCGTGGGGTAGTCATGACACATGCTATGAGGTCGGGTCGTGACATATGTCCTAATTATATGTATAATATCATTTTGTAAAATTGAACCTATAAAAGTGTCAAATATTGTATTTAGAATGGTTTACCCATTAAAAGGAAAAATACATCATTTTTTTAAAAAATACTTATTTTATCTAAAAATTTGAGTTTTTATTTATATTAAGTCTATGAAACACAAAATATTAACGTAAAAATTATATATGATATATATAACATTAAAAATGTTGTTTTTATTAATCATAACCACTTTATAAAGGGCCAGTTTGATAGGTCATGGTGCGCTTGAACTAGTTGTTGCAAGCATTGCACGGTATAGTATTACTCAAAGAGAAGTGGGTTGTGGAAGCTTGGGATGTTATATTCTTCCCTACTTATGGAAATTATGTACTCAAAATTTTAAGATAAGTAATTGTAACTTCATTGAATGTCCCGCATCAGAAAAATATCCAATTAAACTATCACATTAAAATAAAGAAATAGAAGTACAAAGGTCACTCGAGATAACCCATACTACGATTCAATGTATGAAAACATGGATAGGGATGATAAGATAAGATTCATGTTCTAAAGGAGGGTTATAGAAAACGTGATCAGTATTAATTTAACAACAATAAACCCCATACTTTTAATGGGTTCAATGGTCATTAGTTTCCCAGTATGAGAAGTAATAATACAATGTTTTTTGTTTTTTGTTCCAGTTCATAAAGATGATGAATTTATTTAAATGATTTCTACGAAAATAATGATATATACTTACATATTAAGTAGTGATTCATTCATTAATAAAATTATTCCACTAACCCAACTTTTCTCCCATCGATGAGTATTCATGGTGACTTGGTCACACCTGTAGCACTAAAATCAACTTCTAGTGAATCACAGAATCCATAAAGCATGAACTATATATTTCAATTTTCATTAGATATTAACCAAAACCAAATGGGTTATACAAGATCACATGATCTTCAAAATGGATAATCCTTTATGTAAAGAAATAGTAATCTAAATTTCAGAAATTGAACACATAATATATAAAATTATATAAATACAATTCAATAAAAAATTATCATTAAATTTCTTCAACATAATCAAAACTAAAATATTACCCAAAACTCAAAAGAATTTAATAGTGTAGACATTCATAGTAAATTTTATCATTTTTCTCAAAATAACATCAAATACTCATAATTTTTCATAAAGAAGTATAATTAACCAAATCAAATATTCTATATGATAGGTTGATCATTTCCATTAATAATATAAATCGTAATAAAAAATAATGATTCTTCGAAAATAAAAAACACTATTTATCCTCAAATGAAATTCCACATTATTCTATTTTTTTAGGCATATAGTGTTCCAAAAGACCGTACATCTTCTAGAATAACACTTTTCACATAATTACCGAATAATTTTCCTATAATAAATACATTTATTTGATTAAACAAAAGTTTCCAAATAAAATTATTATTGATCAATAAAAACATTTAACAAAAAAGAATTAGTCCCACTAACCGGGGACTTCATGTAGTCTAGTGGTAGGCGATAAATTCAAATCGCACATTTGTTGTGGGTTCGATTCATATAGCTTTGTCCGAAGCAACGGGTTGTCACACAGTCTTCTTGTTGTCCTTTTTGAAAAATTATATTTTATAACATTCCCAAAATGAGATAAATTCCTCAAAATAACATAACATAACAAAAAATGTTATCTCATACCTTGAATTTTGAATCCCAAAAATTATTATCATGTAATGGCCTAAAATTCAAGGATCATATAAACCCAAATTGTTTTTTATAACTATATAAAAAAATTAAAATACAATTCTTCCTCAAATAGAATTTTCACCTAATAAACTACATGGATAGAAATAAAAGAGAATACTCTTCCAAAGTAATCCCATTAAAAAATATCATGAATACCTTTAATCTTTTCTCCATCTATTTATTTCCACATATGTTCTTACATGAAAAATTGGTTATCCTATTGAATATGGCATTGACTTGGGTAATTCCAATGTCCCTTACATTTACAAAAAATGACTGTAATTGTATTATTAGGATAATTTTTATTTTATTCCATAGTAGTCTTCATTTTTCATCAGAAATAATTTATTTTATGTCCTTCTTTCTCACACATAAAGCATTTCTTTATTCCATTAAGACACTTTCCTGTTTTTCTCCTTCAACATTTCAGGCATAATGTGAATTGATCATTCATCTCTCCATAGTTTCCACTACTGGAGTTCTTATTATTCATTTCCTTTCTCTTATTTGTTAAATTTAGGAGTTGGATAATACATTTATTGTTGATCATATTTTTGGAAACCTAGTTCCGCATTAACACAATTAATTTTACACCTATCATAATTTCATTTAGTTACTCATTTCCATCATTGTACCCATGTTGTAAATAATGTTCAATGTTACTATAAATTCCTTGGAATCCAGTCCTTGACTAACTTAATAAATCATAGTGTGAGTCATAAAATCAAATATAGAATATCATAAAACCGTATTTTCAATATAAAAAACATTAGTATTAACCAAGGTTATTTATTCTCATTTTATATTAAAATCCTTCAAATCAGATTGTATAGAAAATGTGGATTATCCAATCCATATCCCGTAGATGTTTTGTAACCAAGAGTGTAGAAAGGACCATTTTCATGTACTAGAATACCCCGGGTCAAGCTAGAATCTCCTTGTTGGAGTTTTCACTCCTAAGTGCATATGTGCAAGAGCCGCATCTACTTGCTCATATCCAGATAGGGGTTTATTTCATGGAAAACCAACATAATATTTACATTACAAATTTTTTTGTATGATCTTCAATTTTAATCATCAAATTCAATCTTAGGGTTGTGTTTTTTAATAATATTTTTCATAAATCTAGCTTCCATTGATTGTTCAAAACATCCATTGATGCCAAATGTAACATCCCCACCCTAGTTACACCGAGTCAATGAATTATTACATAAAATTGGCTTGATCAGAATATATCATGTCTCTAATGACCGATTCGTTTAGTATCCTTTAAATTTATAGATTCATACATAAGTTCTTCATTACATTATGAAATAAAAAATAACATCATTTTTTCCACATTGCACACACTCATATCCCATAGCCTATCCCTACAAATCAATCATAATATACTTCTTCACATCATAGGAAAAATAAAACATTTAAATTGGTGATCTAAAATGGTCATTAAGGTTAACAATATAATGAAAACTAACATAAATATTCATAAACATTTAAATAAATATATAAAACAAAAACACAATCCTTTTAAACATAATATTTAGTGTAATATTGAAATTATATGTACAATAATTTCATTAACATATTCAGATGGATATTATATTAGTAAAATAATTACATGTAATATCAATAGAAAATTTCATAATGATGGAATACATAATGTCAGACATCACAACAACATAGTCAAAGCCTCGTGTTATGACTACCAATAAGATTATGTTAAGTCCCTGTGTCAGGACACTATTTTTTCTCATGAGACCTTCCGATGCATCTAGGATATATAGAGGTCTCCCCCTATAAATTACTATGTCCATTGCTTTCCTAATATGATAATTTTGAAACATAACATAAACTTTCGTATTAAAAATAGCATACCCACTGTTAACATTTAAACAAAAAAACATTATTGGTTTAAAAATAACACTTCCACAATAAAAAATAAATCATTCAATAGAATCTGGAATATTATATTATAATAAATCATACTCAATCTTGAATAATGAAATATATTAACATAGTAGAAAATTACCAGATAAACTATTTGAGAGAAATATACCCTTTTTCATGAAAACATTTTAATGTCACTATTTATCAAGAATCAGTTAAAAATTGATTTTTAAATCATAGTGTCAAATAGCACATTGAATAATCTAAAATTAATTTTAATTTTAAAACATTAATGCCCATATAAATAAATAATTAAAACAATTTTTAAAACATGGAAATTAATGATCATTATTTAGAATAATAAATCATTAAAACATTTAAAATGATACTTTAGTTAGAATTATATGACAATTAAGAGATGCTTGAATACAAATAATTGAGATAATAATAAAATTATAATATCATGAGAATAAAGGAATTAATGATATACTATGTCACAGTACAGTATATACACCAGAAAAATTAATTGTGGATGTAACAACAAAGAAGTATCAATGAAATGTAAATTGATATAAAATCCCTTATAATGTCCATATACATAGATTATGGATTAAACAATGACATAATTCTGTGTGAAAAATATAAATACACTCTATTTGATTCGATATTTAGTGTAAATAAAACATAGGACATTCGCACATATTCTGGTAAAAACAAATCAAATCGCTTGGATGTTTCACTCAATGAATGTAAATTGATTTAAGATTACTCTTATCAATTTCATATCAATGACTTGGGAATATATCAATGGAGTGATTGTGTGTTTCAAAATTATATCCAAAAAAAGTGGAGTGTAAATCACAACATAAATAAATAAATAGTTATTTCACACATAATCTTGGAGTAATGTAATCAATTAAGTTTGCGTAAAACCCAATGAGTATAAATTGATATTTGAATTTCCCATACCAACTTGGTAACATACTGAACATAATCCTCATAAAAAATGATCCTAAAAAAATGTAAATAACTATAAATTAAAGTATATTACCCAGATAATAAAATCAGGGGGTAGTACATACACCACACAAAAGTAAATAGGGGCAATATAGGATGAATCTCACTGGAATAATATGTGAGATGAAAACCCCTTACCAAGTTGTAATCAATCGAGTCGCGTGACTAAATGTTAATAAACACAAAATGAATCACTAAATACCATGAATATAAAGAAAATAATGATAATATGTATCAAATAGAAGTATAAAATACACCACATGCAATAAATAAGTGGTGAACAATGGAAATCTAATTAAATTATAAGTGAGATAAGAAACCCCTAACCTTGTGTATGACTTGACTCGTATGTTCCATGTTATTTCTAAAAAATAATCATAAGATAATTTCTACTTAATTAAGAATATTTTCCAATTTTATTATTCCATTTATATCACTTATTAACTTGATATAACAATTAGTTAATTGTTCGAGTTCATATCAGACATTTTGTCGATGTTTGAAATGTTAGTCCAAAAATGAACTTGCTATAATTACAAATTGGCCATGTGGTCAAAATTTAAGTATCTTTATAATGATATTAAGGATCTTCATATCAAATATATCATATATATACATTTTATATCTATTTATAATATTCCATATTATTTGATGTTATGAAATGAAACACACCGTTCATGGAGACGGTAACCCACAAGTACGCATGAACGCAACTTTTATTTCTATTTTATATTTAAAAGAATAAAAACCTAATAATAAAATGGTATATTATAATTATATTATTATATATATGTTATGTAATTTAATTTACTCCATCCTTTATCTATTCCACTAATTTAATGAATGAGTCATGTAGCATTGAGGGGCGGTAGTCCGCACATCCCCAAATAAATTATCATATTTACCAATTTTGGAAACAATATATGTATGATATAAATAAAAAATAAAGAAGAATAGGTAAAATATAACTATAAAATATGTAACTTATAAATAATATTTCATCTTAATTTCCACCACAAGAAGTTGTAAGAGAAGATTGAACAATCATTGTTTCATGAGATAGTTGTTCACCATCCACATAAACAATATATTCTTTACCCATTAGACGGAGGTGTGTGTATGTGTCGTTAAAATAAATCTCTTATAAACAACGAAGTGTATTTATGATACTGGTTTTTTTATAAAATAAAGTAAAAATACAGAATAGCGGGTTTGAGAAATAAAATAAAATAAAAGATCTTAATGAAGGAATTTACCTTTAAATCATGTAACTCTCTTTGGTTTGAACCAAATGGGTTTCTTGAAGTTCCTTCTGCCTAATTGAAGGTTTCTATGGAGAAGAGGGGGATCTTGAGAAGTAACTAGGATAGAGGTTGGATGATCCAAGGGTCATGAGTTGAGTGAGTAATGGGTTAGAGGTGAGGAATTTTTATAGGGGGTGTGTGCTCTTTAGGAAGGTTTAAAAATATAATTTTATTATATAATGATTTTTGGATTCTAAATGTCCAAATTTTATTAAATTCAAATAAAATATGACTATTGATTAAAATAAAATAATCCAATAATAATTGGATAGGTTTTTTAATTGTTCTAATCTTTATTATCTTATTTATTTAAATCATTCATTAATAAGGTAAAAACTACATCATTACTGTGTCATATTTAATTTTATTTATTGATTTATAAAAATTATAAATGAAATATCTTGATGTATGAAATATTTTTAGATTTAAATTTAATATTTATTGTCTAAAATATAAATTATATAACACCATGTAAGAATTGATTTACTAAATGATATATGTTTAGATAATTTTTGTCATTACATTAAATTAATAAATATAAAGTTTAATTATCACTATTAAGTGGCTCCATGGGGTCACAAAATCGACCCAAATATTCTCGTGGTCATAATATGTATAATGAAATAGGGTTAGGATAGTCTTTAGGTTAATTTAATATGATTATAATATTATTGTTTCCTTAAATTTCTCTATTTACCTTTAACCACGACAAATTTAAGTCAGAAGTTACTATTCACCAACAATTGTTATCATCTAATTGAACCAAATTATACTTACTAATAACAACCATATATTTCAGATTTTAGAAATTCAATTCTCAGAAGTGATAATGTTTCATAAAAATGGAAAAGTTTGTTTTTTAACTACTACTTATTATTTTCACTATTCATCAAATATTGATGATTTTCAAAAAAATACCAAAAATTCTGCATGAGTTATATTTCATATTATAAATTAAGAAATTATTTCTATTTTAACAAATTAAAAACATAGAAGTTTCATCAATTAATTTAAAATTAATTCCCATGGTCAAAACAGAAATGTGTTTTTTACGAAATAATAAATATCAAATTATAGACACTTATTTATGTCCATCAACAAAATTAAATTACATAAAATGAAAAACATTAGATTAAATGTTAAACATATAAACTAATTAAACATTAAACACAATTAAAAATATAATCAAACCATATAAATAAATTAAATTAAAATGTAGTTTTGAATTAAAATACAGTAATATTAACTATTCATAAAAATGAATTTTATCAAAAAATAAAAAATATTTACCCAAAGTAAATTTAGATGTCTCGGTTATAAATAATAGCTTTAGTTTTTAAATTATAACATATAAAATTTTCAAATATAGTATTTAGAAAGTGTTCGTAATTAAAAGGCAGAAAAACATCATTTTTTAAAAAAATAGTTCTTTTATCTGAAAAATTGACTTTGTGATTATATTATTTCAAAGAAACAAAAAATATGAATGTTCAAATTATATGGGAAATATATAATATTCAAAATGTGTTTGTCCATTTTCATAACTGCTTTCTAAATGACTATTTTGATAGGACATGGTGTGCTTGAACTCGATGTTGCGTACATTGCAAGATATTTTATTATTCCAAGAGAAGTATAACATGGAAGCTTGGGGTGTTACAAATTTTGTAATTAAATAAAAGTAATTAAGTTATTTAATTATTCTAATTATGAGTTTAATTAATTCTAATTTGGTTATAATTTAATTATAATTAGGGGATTAATTATTTCTATTCAAACAATTAATTAATGGTAATTATGTGATTAATAAATGGTAATTATTTGATTAATTAATGGAAATTTTGTGATTAATTAAATGTATGTAGGTGATTAATTAATTATAATTAGGTGATTAATTAAATATAATTAGGTGATTAAATAATTCTAATTAGGTGATTTATTTATTCTAATTATGTGGTTAATTAATTCTAATCATGTTGTTAATTTAATCAAAATATGTGATTAATAAATTCTAAATAAGTGGATAAATAATTTTAATTAAATGATTAATTAATGGTAATTAGGTTATCAATTAATGGAAATTAGGTGACTAATTAATGATAATTTTGTGATTAATTAATACTAATTAGGTGATTAATTAATAGTAATTACGTGGTAAATTAATGGTAATTATGTTTATTAATATGAATTAGTTGATTATGGGATTAATTAATGGTAATTAGACCATTAATTAAAACTAATTAGATAAGTAGTTATCTAAATTAGCGAAGTAGTTCTCTTAATTAGTGATGCATCTATTTTAATTATCGAGTTATTTATATTAAGTAGCAAAGTATTTATAAATTGCTTCTAGATTATATCGTTGAATTACATTCTAGGTATGATAATGAATTTAGTTTCCCATATATTGTGGCCTCAGTTTGTAATTGATGTTATGAAATTTAATATAGTAGTTCAATATTTTTTTTCTTATTAATTGTTAGACTTGTCATGAAATGAATGCTCTCTTGAGTAATGTATCCCCGGGTAGAGGGGATTTGGGTCAGACCACCTAATTTCCTAGGGGCTTTCCTTGTCTAGGAAAGTGAATGGGGTTGGCTATTTGTCGGTCTGGGTTTACTCATGTGGAGTTTTTCAATCTCATATAACTCTATGATTTTACATGACATGTTCTTGTTCCTCATGCATATAATTAATGTGGATATTTATGAATACGTTTGAATTCTAATTTTGGTTAAGTAACACATGCTTGGGGATTGTGTAAAGAGTTACACATCTATATAGTTTCAGCATATTGATTTGGTGGATGTATTGGGTTTCCAACCTGAATTACTAGAAGCATGTAAACAGAAATTGATTCTCTAATCATATTTAATTAAAAATAATGGGTTATTTTTTATAAAAAAAGATGGTTTTTGCCTATTTTTATTGCGATGGACCAATAATTGAGACAGAACAAGGATTTTGTTATAGTATACATCCCTCAAATGTTGTGATGCTTTGAAAAAGTAAAAATTTGGAAGGGATGGGAGGCACAACAGAAGGAAATTTTGAATGTCTATGTTGATTGGGATCACACATATAGAGTTTTACCACATCATTTGGAGCTTTTACACCACAATAATTAATTGGTCTATCATATTTTTATTGTTGAAAATGTGAACCAAAAAACCATGTTGACAACTCGATGGTTGTGTTTGATAGATTATTTTGGATATTTGTAACATGTGTGGTGGATTTAAGACTTTGAAGTAGTTTACATAGATTGATGACGCATTTCTATGTGGAATGTATACATGAACATTATTGATTTTCTCCACACAATATGGAAATTGTGCCACTCTTCCTTTTTCATTTTCAATTGTGGAGAAAGAGAACATATCACCATAGAGATGGTTTCTAGTATGTATCCTAGACTTTGTTATGGATACAAAATGTATTTGTATTCTTTATGATCGCCATCATGCAATCACAGAGGTCGTTCAGTTAGAGGGTCTTTCATAGTGACCACTCTATGCCCATTATCGATATTGTATTCAACAAATTAATATAAATTTTTGAAATAATATCTAGATTTTGTCTATGAATAAGAAAATATTAAAAATTGGTATGAACATCCTTTTGCGTTTTATAAATTTTTTATTAGTTAATTTCATATCTATTCAGATGAGTTCTTGTTTGATAGAATATGATACTCAACAACAAAGGATGGAAGAGAGTCTTCAAGATAATCATAGAATGAATCCAAAAGTGTATGATTAGATGATGCAAATCCCAATGAAGAAATAGTCACTGGAATATTATGATGAAAGGAGAGATGATCATATGATATCCAACATCGTAGAATGCATAAATGGTGTCTTCAAGGGAGTTCGAAAATTTCCTATCACAGGTAAATACGAATATATGATTATATGTTACTTAAAAGAGCTATAATTATAATAATATATTAGTATAATGTCTTAATTATGAATTACATATTAGGTACAAGAGACCTTATATCAGAGTGTAAATTACATTTTGTGATGTGGAAAGCAGGATGAAGAGGGATTGAATTGAGGGATGCGCTATGGACACAATTTCTTTCTTGATCTTGATACAATTATTCAGGGGGATCCAACATATAGTGTAACTGCATTTAATAATTCAATGAAATGTTTTGAGGTCTTTGAGACTGGTAATGTTCAAGCCTGTATAAATGGTCATGTGTTATTTGTTTTACTAGAGAATAGTTACTGTGAATGTGGCAATATTCAGTCACTGAGATATCCTTTTGTCCTTGTGATTGCAGCATGTGCTTATGTACACGTATCATGGGACCAGTTCGTTGATCCACCTTATCGACTCGAGATCATAAAATCCTACTATAGTACTCTATAAATATCAATTTTGGAATATTATAATTTTCAGATGTGTGATGGACCACCCACACATCTACCGAACAACACTAGACATCAACCAGAAGGGAGGCCAAAGTCAACATGTATTCTGAATGATATGGATTGGCCTAGTGAATATCCATATGGATGATGGTTTTGCATATGCTGCCAAGAAGTTCATATGAATACATGTTATCCTAAAAAAATAGGATAATCATCTAATGGTTAAAATGAATCAAGTATACTATCAGTTACTGTAAAAATTTGTTCATTTAATCATTTTTATCATTATCATCATTTTAAATCCAATATGACATATTTTTATATAGGGTAACATTTAGAAAATTTACTAATATATTAGAATCATTTCAATAATTTTTAATATAATTATATAAATACAAATTATTATAGAAATTAAAAAAAAATATAGACTATTAATGAATGAAAAACATGGATTTGTTGGGCATCACTCCAAAATTTGATAAAAAAACTATATATTCTCTATGAAGTTCACTATTTAATTTTAACTATTTCTTAACATAGAATTCTAAGAGAATGTTAAACGACAATAGTGATGTTCACAAAAAATCAATAGTTTGTTTATTAAAATAGGGAGTGATTCCCAACCAATCCATGTTTTGGATTCATTTATTAACGAATTAAAATAAAAATTAGTATTCTTCCAACACACTACATTAATAGAAACAAAAAAAGTATTAACCAAACTATATCATTTAAATGAACCGGCACACGACGCATAAATATTTTCTTATACAAGTAGGATCATTTTTTTGAGTTGGGGTTGTTTATTTAATGATAATCCTGAAATGATAACCATTTAAATGTTTGAATTGAAAAAACAAAACCTTTTGTACTATAAAATTTAAATTTTAAATTTCCTATCTTACATGAAATTAATGTTTTACTATTTGTACATTTTGATATAGCATCCACTATTATCTACCCAAGATATGCACATGTCACATGATATATTAACGTGATGACCTATTATAAATCTTTTTGTTTGGAGAGAGAATCATTTCCATCATGGGGCACCGCCAAGAGCAATATTTCCATACCTTAGATGTGCATTATTTTATATATTCAATATATTTGACTTCAAGACCATTTATAACAATTTGATTGCTGTGTTGGTTGACAGATTGTGGCAAGAGAAACACACATTTAATCTCTTAGAGGGGGAGATGACTATTAGTTTATTTGTTGTCGCATACATGCTGGGGTTACCCATCCATGGACATGTAGTTACAGGTGCTAGTAGTGGTGCCTGGGCTGTAGTCATATAGAGGCTACTTGGAATTGACGTCATCAGCACACAATGTGTCCTATAGGGTTCATGCTTGCGCATTAGGTGGATTGATCAGTATTTTGAAGCCATTCTTAATGATGCATCCAATGAGACACTTATTCAGCACACATGTGCATACATTTTTCGGCTGCTTGGTGGCATGTTGTGCATCGACTACTCCACCGCTGTGGTACAAATGATTTACCTCTGATTACATGAGGATCTGGATCAGACGACAACATACAGTTGGGGTTCAGCCATATTAGCCCATCTGTACAGATTTCTTTGTGCCAGTTGTCAGGAAGATTGACATTATATTGTAGGTTTCATGGTTTTAGTACATAAGTGTTCTTGGAAACATTTTCCACCATCTCTCATCAAGTTATCGCACAACTTGCACTAGAGAATTTTCGTGATTCCCTTAGGGATGATGGTTTTTCTACATCTTTACCTTCAGTTATTTAGTACTTTTGTTATTTTATTTATAAACATATCATATATTACTATTTTTTTACCAGGTGGAGTCAGTCTGAAAATTATTCACATAATTCGATACATAGTCTTCACAGCTTCCAACAGATATTCGACGCCATAGTTTCAGCTGATGTAAGATTAAAAATACTTTTTTGTACGAAAATTTGTTTTGTTATATCTATTTTGAGTTATTTTAATATAATCATAGTAATATTATCATTCTAATATATGACTTATTTGTGTAGTTTACAATTTAGGTTTATTGGACTCCATATACAGTTATTGTCTATGTATCAATTCCACCGTTGTTCATAGCTATGGTTACAGATCGTGTTATAGTGGTGAAACTCATCACCTTCCACATCAATGAGTGGATCCGTCTAGACTGGGTCATTTCTCTAGTTTAGTTATATACCACACATTTTGATGGCACTAGGACAGCCTGTTGATTTACATTCGATTATGATTATAGGTAGACAGATGACATACTAGTGGAGGACTTATCTATCTTATATTGAGCTTTGGGACATTAGTTCCTGATTCTATATCATTCAATTTGGATATGCCACCGCATGCTCTATTTTATATTCATAGATGGATTATGCATACTCGTATCGATGTCACACCATCATGCACCTTACACGTCCGGGAATTGGCATTCAATAGTTGGTATGTTAATATTAATTATTTTTATTTACCATATTTTGTGTATTAATATGAATGTTATTTCATATTCAGGAAAACACCATTGGTCTTCTTGCACATACCACACATCCTTAGGAGGATGCATATATTAGGCGGGATGTAGTTCATCAGGATTTTTTGACTCTCTTCAATCATCTCCAGTTGATACATGACAATTTTTTTAATGGGAAGCCACAAGTATATCCCGATCCATATCCTCCAGTTGAAGATCCTCAGGATGGAGATGTCCTTATTATGCCTAATAATGATGATGCACCTCCACTACCACCGCCAGCAGGACGACAGAGAGTATCATGTCAAGAGTGGTAGAGGTGACAACATCAACATCCAATAGCAGCTCCTGCAGATGAAATCGCACCATAATGAGACGATCTGGCCCAGCCGACTAATGATATTGCACAATAGGGAGACACTTATATACCACATACATTATCTCTGTATATTACTATGGACTTTGATCTGGGTGTCGTCACATAGCTTATGGTGGCCCCCTATATCGACGAGGCAATCTTCAGTGCCTCATTTCAACCATTTATTGGAGATTCGGAGCCATATGTCCCTCCATATGATTTTTAGTCATCATCCTCACATGGTTTTGGATATCCCTCTACACAGTAACATAAAGAGGCACTAGAAGCACTGGAAGAGGTGAAACCTGCAGCTAGGACAATGGAGCAACACAGACGTCGGATGCAGAGAGGACGTGAGATTTAGACGCCACATTGTGGTATCAAGAGGAATCATCATTGATGATTGTGGATTTCATGTTGTATATATTGAAAAAAAATATTTACTATGATATGTAATTGTTGATGATGACAAATAACATGAAAATAAAAAATATAGTAAGTACAATGTAATTAAAATTAACTATTAATAATTTATATATTTTCAAAGTCTAATAATTTTAGCATTATTATGATTCATGTATATGACTTTGGAAGCATATAAATTATAAATTAAATGTAAAATTTAAATAAAATTTGTCACACAGACTAATCAAATAATAATTTCATGAATAGTGAATTGAAAAACAAACATATAGTAATAAAAAAATATTTGACATGACCTCTAAAATATTTAAAAACATTACATTTATAATTATATAATTGTAAATATATTTAAAAATGTAAATTACTAATTATTAATTAAATAATTAATAATTAAACATTAATAATTATAATAATGAATAATATTTAATAAATATGATACTAATTACAAAATTAATTATCTTATAATTTATAATTATATTTTATACTCTTCAAAGTCACATACATGATAAATTTTTATGTTTCAAGTTGGTGGTTTTAAAAGAATAAATAATTTTTAGTCAACATGTTTACGAAATTATTTTTACTTTCAAATAATTCTAATATTGTTTATTCATGTTTTATGTTTCATTTATATTAGTCATAGAGTTTATATTTTATCACCTTTCCAAAAAATTTATTGAAATATTTTTATGTTACATTTAGGTGGTTTTAAAATACTATAAATTATTTTTATTCAATGTTGTTTTATAAATTATTTTTATTATCATCGATTTTTATATTTTTAATCCATTTTTTATGTTTCATCTATATTGGTCATATAGTTCAGATTTTATAAGCTTTCAATGTAACATATTTGAATCATTTTTAAGTTTTAAGAAGGAGGTTTTGTAAGACTGAAAATTATTTTTATTCAACATTGTTAACAAAATTATGTTTATTTTTAACTATTTCTTATATGTTTAATCCATGTTTTATGTTACATTTATATTGGTCATAAAATTTCTATTTTATAATATTTAATAATACTATTGTTATTAACAATTTATTATATCTTTATCAATATTTAAACTTTATTTATAAATAAATACATATAACTATATTAATATTGATTTTTATTTTTAGATTTAAAATTATATATATGAACAAATATATAATTATAAATTTATAAGTATAAATATAATTACAATATATTTTTAAATATAATTATATATATAATTATATATATACAATTTTATATGAATATTTAATATATTTACAAATATATATAAAATATATATGTAACAATATTTTCATAATTATATATTTCTAAATATATTTATATTTATATAATTATAAATATTTATTTATACAGATTGTTTTATTATTATATAATTACAAATATATTTTTTATTTAAATATATAAATATAAATAGATTTATATTTATTTAATTTTATTTATATGTATACATAATTATATTTATATATATATATATTTCAAATTATATTTATTTATAATTGGAAATATATATTTAAATAAAAAAATATTTTTAAAATTATATATTTAAAATTAATTATACTAGGTGGTAGAAAATAAATATAACATTTGAAAAACAATAATTCTACAAATAATTAATTTTCAATGTGATTTTCCAACATGGTTTTTTTCAAGTAAAAATTTTGACTACCCTCTATAATTAAATTCCTTCAATGAAAATGTTGTTATTGTTTTACAAAAAAAATAAAAATCGAAAATTTTAAAGATAATTAAAATCAATTCAATTTGCATCCAACTTATAGTCCAAATTTCTCATGATCTCTATGAAAAAGTACTCATAAAAATAAATCCCCTAATAATTAGAAACACCATTGGATGGGGTGGAATAAAAAATTTATTCATGGAATATGAAACTCATTCAACATTTAGGGAATAAATGATTAAAGATTAAAAAAATAAACATTTCAATCTGGATAAGGATTATCATTTCATAATCCATTTGGAAGCATGTATTTATTATAACATTCAAATCCAATAATTAATGTAAAACTATTTCTTATTTTTTTTAATAAAATCTATTTTTTCCTAACGGGAAAATAAAGGATTTTTCTAATTAAATTCAAAATTTATTAATGATTAATTTTCTCAAAGTTGTATCATAACCTCCAAATATTACAAAATATGTCTCCCCCTAAATATAAATATGTGATACTTAAAAAATCTCAAATTTTTTTAAAAAATAAGTGGTTTTTGATGGGCTATCCTTGGAACAAAATTTTGAACATTTTTTCGAGTCTCTCCCTCAAGTAATGACCAACTTTTTCTTCAATTTTGAACAAATGGTGGGAACATTTATGATTATTTAAATTCATAAATATTTACAATCTAATAGTGTATGTTTCATATATTAACTGTTTACAAGAAAGTTGAAATAATAGTTTACCACACAAAATCAACAATAACAAAAACAACATGAAATATAGTCTTATTTGGAAGCAATAAATTAATTTAACATTGAAAAACATTTAATGAATTTATACATTCATTCATATATTAATTCACATTTATTTCAAAGGAATGTTGAAAATATCATGCATATGAATTTTTATAGAACAATAAACAGTAGCAGGTAGCAATAACCAAAATATTTTGCAAATATTATAACATGTAGCACAAGATATGATAAATTATTTTTCATAAAATAATAGCACAAACCAATAATAAAATTCCAACTAATGTGGTGGAATTATAAATTAAACTATAAAAATAATTACTCCCATGTTATATAAAAGAATTATTAGTTAATATTTATTCAAAATACTCACTTATTATATTTATGAATAATCAATGTGTCGAACAAAATGAAATACCTATAGAATGGAAATATTATTGGAGTTAGTTCCGTAGAATTAACTTCTACTGAACTTTATGAAAACTTATATTAATGGTTTTAAAAATTAATAAATTCCTTATCAAATCATGATTGTTCTTTTGTGTGACATTGAATGTAAAAATGTCCTAATAGTAGTTGTCACAGTAAAAGGTCAGGGTGGATCACTATTATGATGAGAACTCAAGAGTGATATGTCACTATTCTTGAATATATGTTCTATAGCCGAATGATATCATTTAATTGAAAAAAATGATACCGACTATTAGGGTTGAAAACTCAAAGGAAATTGAGACACATTCTCATGGTGTACTCCATTGATAATATATGAGAGGATATTATGATAACAAGACCCATCATTAGAAAATCCACATTTATATATTACAATATATGTTCTTATATGCAACATGTGTAGTGGCACATAGACATTATTATTTTTATTAATGAGTATTATCTGTCACGCACTTAGATGTATTAATGAAATCCTAGATGACATATGATTGTGGTGAGATAAGATAGGTTGGTTGTGTCACGAGTAATATTTCACTAATGAATAAGGCATGAATGGATTGAACCATTCTGTTTTTCAATGGAATATAATATATTAGGCCCTAGGATTGAAATGATATAGTCTAAATAAATACCTAGCTATGGTAATCAATAGATAAGTTCTATTTCCAGAATGTCAAAGAAAGAACTATCGAGCATATAGGTTGATGAAACTGGTATGGAAACTTCTAGATTTGAGATATTATCGTAAATGCATCATATTACATAGTAAATGTTCATATGTTGTGACATGTTTTTGTGACATTAACTTCTTTCTCTATGAGTTCCTTGACATGTCGTTAGATGATAACCTTTGACTTTAGGCTACATGGCCTAATTCCCCTGAGAAAGAGCCCTAGAGGGTCACATGAAAATTAAATCCAGTATCTCAGTTAAATAATATATTATTTATTATTTATCCAGTTGATGAAATTTTAATTGTAGTTGTGGATTAACAATTATTCATGGACAGATTCTCACATTTAACCCAACACAAGTTATGTGAGAGAATATATTCTGAATATAATATTTAATAAATATTTAATTACTATTTAGTAACTATAATATTTATATATTTATTGGTAAATAATTTAGTGATATTTATTTAATAAATAAATAGAAATTATTTAAGGACCGATAAATATGGTGGATGATTGGAGGACCAAGTTCGTGGGTCCGGTGAGAAATAATAATCTTGAAAATTATTTTATTAAATAATATTTAATTATAATTTGGAAGATAGGTGTGTGCCTAGAAATAATAATAATAATACTGTTATTATTTTTCATGGGGTTTCTCTATGATTAATAATGTAAATAAGGAAAATTATGAAATTATGTTATTTTAACCCAAGCGATATAAATAACCAATTATGATTATTTTCTCATACCTCTTTCCAAGAAAGTCATAGTACACAATAGATTAGAGAAAATATCTAATACCAAGAGTGTTCATCCCTCTCCATGAACACTCAAGAACAATAGATATAATGTTCCACCATATTAAGGAGAACACTTTGGATGCAGTTTTGAAGGTGATCAAACATAGACATCGCAAGAAAAAGGATCTTCTTTGCTAGCACCCGGAGACTCCTTCAACGACATCTGAATATTTATGGAGAATGTGTGGATCAAAGATAGAAGAATCCTATGCTTGGATTCTATGACACAATGACATCATAATGACGATATATATCTAGACACAGTAATGATGAAGGAATAACCTTGAAGGTAATTTTTATTTAATTAAATTATTTATAATCGACATGTTTTGATCTCCACTCTCTTGGTTGTGGGTTAATAACCCTTTAATATTCATTTTTAATGTGTTAAAATTGACCATACATCAACAAGACACACATTGTGAATAATATGGCTCAAAGTGTGTGTTTTATATTTAATGGTTTCATTTTAGTTTAAATGCACATCACTATCCAAAATTGAGAAAATGTGATCAAATTGTTTTCAAACAAAATGAAAATGATCCATAATTTATTTATAGTAATTTACCAGACATAATATTTATAGAAGATGTGGTAGGTATGACTCAAAGTGTATATTTTGATTATAAAAGTATCATTTTAGTTTATAATGTTTATCACAAATCCAAAATTGTGAAATTTTACTCATATTGTTGTAAAACATTAGTATAATAATCCAAAATATATTTAGGATGCTTAGGCATCAACCAGATGAATATCTAACACACTATGTTGTTGAAATGACTGAAAGTGTGTGTTTTCAATATAAGAGTAACATTTTTTTTAAAACACTCCTCACATATCCAAGACTAAGAAAATGAACTCATATTGTTTTTAAAACTTACATAAACAATCCATACTTATTCTTTTTACTTTTAGGAATCGACTGTAGGTCAATCTGTTAGAAAATGTGATTGGTTTGACTCAAAGTGCTTGTTTTCATTATAAAAGTGTTATTTTAGTTTTAAATATGCCCCGCATAGAAATATACAATGAAAACAAGCTCAAAATGTTCTCAAATTTTAGAAAATAACTCGTAATGTATTTTTTACATATAGGAATCAACCACTTGTCAATCTGACTCATAATGTTGTCGGCATAACACAATGTATGTGTTTTCAATATAAGTGCCATTTTAGTTTAAAATGCATTTCACATAGCCAAAACCATGAAAATGATATCATATTATTTTAAAAAGTTATTACAATGATCTATTATATATTTATGATGTGTAGGAATCAAATGAAAATAAATCTGACAAACGATGTGGTCAGTATGACTCATAGTGTGTGTTTTCAATATGAGATCCATTTTTGTTTAAAATGAACATCATAAATACAAAATAGTGAAGAATATATTATATTGTATTCAATATTTAGGAAAAATATCCAAAATATATTTGTGATGTGTAGAAATATATCCTATTTCATTCCAACACATGATGTAGTTGGTTTGTCTCCAACTGTTTGTTTTCAATATAAGTGTCATTTTAGTTTAAAACACGACTCACATCTCTGAAAATGAGAAAAAGAGGTTGAATTACTGTAAATTGTTAATAAATTTATCCATAATCAATTTATTGATGTGTAAGAATTTACCACATATCAATCTGACACACTATGTGCTCAGTATTACTTGAATTGTGTGTTTGTAATATAAGTGTCATTTTAGTATAAAATGCACTTCACATTACAAAAACTGATCTAATTATCATGGATTGTTTTCAAATTTAGGAAAATGATCCAAAATATATTTATGACATATAGGCATCGACCACATATCAATCTGACACATGATTAACTGATAATATCATTAATATATAGAGTGATTAACAAAATAATTTATCATATGTGAATTATATAACAATAAAATTATAATTTGTTTATAAATTATTTAATTTTATAAAAATATAAATATGTTTTATTATAGGGTCAATTTTTTTATTGAGGATTATTCTCTGAAAGAGTCTAATAGTTTTTATTTTTTATATGGGTTGTAATATCTTTTTGTAAATTGTAAATATGACATTAATGTGAATATTTAGTATTTAAATTTTTAATTGAAATTATAATAAAAATGTGTTATTTTTATTCCAATCTAGTTTACTATATATTTTTATTAGATTTTATATATTATGAATATTGGTCATAATTTTACTGGGATGTTGCATGGATGTTGTTCGGGTGCATCTGTGTAGTAACTAAAATGGACTTTATCAGCGATAGATGATGGAATGATAAAGTGTCCCTTTATCATTTCTTCATCTAGAATTGATAAAGGGAACCTTTATATGTGCTTTATATTATGCTAATAATATACCCATTATGAGTGCTAAATAAAAATTATTGATAAATGTACCATTTATCACCACTTCGAAACGAAATGGTAAAAGGATACTTTATTAGTTGTATTTGAATACTCCGAAAAAGGGTATCATGATCATTATTTTCTCTAGTGCTGATAAAGGCCGAGGGATTTTAATAGAGATTAGATTTTCAATGATTTTATGCACTGATAAGGATCATTTTTAGCATTGTTAAAAGAGAATTTTTTTAGAAGTAATTGAGTAATATATATTTCTGTAGAAAATAAATAATAATAATTAAAAACCATAGTTTCAATTCCATCCATCACCAAATTTTATGTCTTCAGATATAAATTGTACATAAATTATATAAACATGATCATTTAAAGGAAATTTTACAATGATAAATTAAACATCATAACCATTTTAACATAATTAAATATGTTATTTTAGTAATTTATTGGCATCCTCATCAAATAATGGTTTTGTATGCTCTATTAAAAACAATGAACAAATGTTAGTTTCTTCTAATTATCCTCTATTCATACTATAAAAAATAGAAAAAACATTGATGAAAACAATATAGAAAAATCTATAAGAAAATTAATAATTTTCTCACGGTTTCTCTCCACACATAGGGCTTTCAAACACTCAACATCAGGTGAAGAACATACTGCAATCTAATAAAAACAATTATGGAATATTCAAAAAACAAACTTATAAATTGACATTTTAGAATGTTCCCACATAAAGGTTTCAAATTATTCAAAGAAAATATATTTTTTAGAGTCTAATAAAGACTCAGAATAAGTTAATTTCTCTAAAATTATTTTAAAAACATCCTGAACATATCCATTTATAGCAGGCATTATACATTCTATAAAATAGATTTGTTCACATCGACAAAAATTATTTTTTCAGTAGGTCATAAAATCATATTGTATCTGGTTTTTGAGATATTAAATAACTCAAATTAAGATGATTAACTCTAATAATAAGGCTCAAACTACTCTAGAATACGAACATGTATCTATGCTACCATGTTAGGATTAAGAGGATTGATTTCATCCAAAATAAATTGTTATAATAATTTTGTAACATCTTCAGTGATATTCTCAAGGATAAATCATTATTCAATTGTTACCATCTATTGTTTCATAGAAATTATTTATCTATTTTTATCCCAACTCTCCCTATCTAATCAATATATCTACTGTATTTATATTTAATGAAACACATGAAAATATCCATCTACTAATTCACTGATTAAATCATCATAAGGGTGATAATTTTCCATCCATTACATAGATAAAAAAACAACCTCAAAATATCTATTATTTGTAAACTCACAACAAGTGGAGGCTCTTAAAAAACACCGAATTCTTCATGATCATCACCATATTGTGGAGTTTGTTTACCCTTTGAAACATCCATGATAGCCTCAAAAATTGATAATAACATTCTCCCCATAATTATTTGAACACGATTATCACACTCAATTTAAATAATAAGAAAATATATAGGTTCTGTAAGATTTAAAATATTTAATAATAGATAATCTACTTTTCTTTAATGAAAATATTGTTTCTAATAATTAAAATTTATAGAATTTTTTTTCATTAATTCCCTAAGAAGAATAATTTGTTACACAATGTAAGAAAAAAGGAATCTCAAATATCCTAATTCATAAATTTATTTTATTCCAATGCTATATCATATACTACAAGATATAAAAATGATAACATGGTAATTCAATTTTTATGGAATCATTTTATAAACAATTTTACTATAATCCCCAATATGATTTGTGGTTGTAAATTCTCTCAAATCCATATTCATGTATTCAACCCATTCATGAAATTTTATATATAATGTTATTTCATTACATGATTCCACATATGGAATGTTGTTTCTAATTAAAATCTAAATAAATTTCAAATAGTTAGGTTTATCACTATTTTTAACTCATTGAGAGAAAGGGATGAGAGAGTCATGAATTTTCAAAATTGGTTTATTACTGTTCTAATCCTTAAACTAAACCTACTTCATACCTTCAATAATGAGTTCCCACAATGTTTTCTTTTATTCATAATATTTATTAGTTAAAAATTTAGTATTTTGTTCATGTAGGATTTTGATGTCCAAATTTAATGTTATTGATATTTCTATATTTCTAATTTTAGATACATATCATTAATTTTTTAAAACATTACATGGGTTTTCTTTAACTTATTATTGAGATTTTTTGGACAAATATATCAGTTATTATATGAAATTATTTCCCATATTAGGTTTTTTTGTGCAATGTTGCGTTCTCTTATCATTACCACATAGTTATTTTCCAATTTGGGAAATTTGAAGTTCCAAATTGTAGATACTAGAATATGTATAATTAATTAATAAAAAAAAATTCACCAAACACATTCTAAATCAAACCCTTAAATTCCCATAACAATTTAAATACTCATCCCCATAAATATTTACAAAATTTTTTTTATCTTGTGGAAAATAGGAGTAACATGTTGTTTAATCACTCATTGATCACATCATGATAGGTTTTAGTTATTTTTAGGTCCAATATTATATTAGTTTTAAAATAGATAATTTTTTCATCGATTCCTAGTTCATAATCACCCAAATAATAACTCACATATTTTTAAATGGGAAGTTAAATATTAGCACAAAAAATTTTAGTGTGACCACATAGCCCTCAGTGGAAATAATGTTCTCTAAAAACTCTGTCATTAACTATTACAACTTGAGTGTTTATTTCATCTCCACGAATGACTCTCTTCATTTTTTACTTGTGTTTTATCTTATAAATAATTTTATCAAATAAATGTTTGAGCTCATCAATAGTCAGGTCTAAAAAATCTCCACCATTAGATTGATCATCCATGTTTTCATTGTGTGGTGAAACAACATTATAGAATATATCCATAATATAATTGGTGGCCGACTAATGGTTGGGGAACTATCAGATTATAGATTTAATAATATTCCAATTATAATAAAATAACTCTACCTCTTCCTAAAAAAATCTAGTTTATTATTCCTCACCTCAATTGTGGTACTCCTAGGATAGAACATAGTGATAAATGAATTAAAAAATTCACCTTTGGTGTTAATAATATCCTCATCAGGATCTTGTAAATAGCTTTTAGTCTTACCCGTAATGTATAGTGAAACACCCTTAACCTAAAATCCTCTTCACTCAACCTTCAAAAAGGAAATTTCCTAACAAATCTATAAAATTTTCTAATTAAATCTAAAGAGTCCTATGTTGGCATTCCATTTATTAATGGAAGTATAGAGAAGTGTTATTTCTTAATATCATTGAACCTATACATTGTAGTAATCCTTTTACATGATGAATTAGATGACACATAATTTATATTAAACTTCTTATGTATTGGCCTCTTGTGGGATTGATTTTGAGGTTGTCATATATTTATGTTCTGGTTTAAATTATCAGTCTCCAGAATATTCTTAAACTTCATTTGAATTTTGTTTCTTATTTTTATAATAAGAGAAAAATTGGTTATTAATTATTAAAATTAGAATCACAATCTTTACTTTATATGTGGTGGCCCTAGTGTGCATGAAATAATTGTTTTAAAATTAAAAAAATCACCAAAAATTGAATAAACAATTGTTATTTTTAAATTTTTAATATATATATATTTTTATACTTTTCAGATTAATTTTCAAATGTTTTTTTAAATTTTCCAGCATGTTCTTTCTTTTAAAATGATTCCAGAAAAGTTTAAAACCTCAATCATTGAGGAACGTCAAATTTAATTTTTTAAATGCTACTAAACCTAGTATAAAGAGGAGTAGGATTATCTAATACAAATGGAAGGATATATGGAACTATGATACAAAATGAAAAAAAAATCAAACAAAAAAACATGAAACTATTACTTTTATTATAACACAAAAGCATAAATTATAATAATCTCTTCTTTAAAGAAACAATAGAAAAATATATAAAATTTTATTCAATAAAGAAATTAAAACGTAAATTATAAAATTTTATGAATTGATTTTTCATAAATTCATTTAATTTTTTAAATCATCATATCCAAATTAATATAGGATTAAATTTTGTGATTTTTAAGAAATAAATTTATTTCTAGTGAATAGTAAAAAATACCACTTTTTTATTTAAAAATGTATTTTTGTTTCCAGATTTTAGAAAGATAAATGTTATATTAAAATGTTTTATAAGCAGTATTAGTTATCTTATATTATGAATAACCTAATTATGTGCATTTTAATCTATTTTATTATTTAATTTAGTACACAATTATTTTTATACATTAAAAAGATTTTTTTTCTAAATGATTATTTTTCATTTTAATATTCAATTAATTTCCACCTCTTATAAAAATTGAATCTTCAAATATGCATTCCATATTTTTAATTATAAGGTAAAATAATTTTCAATAGTTCCCTTTTTTAAATTATAAATAGTAACCATTGTAAATAATTGTTACTATGGAAATATTAAATTGACTAATTATGGTTTAAAATAATATGATAAGGAATAAGAAATGACACTAATTGTTTCATGTATCATATTTAATGGTGGATTTCAACCATTTCTATTCATTTAATGAATATATGGCCACTTTTTTCTAAATTTTTTTGATTATGAAGTTGGTATTAATTTACCAAAAGAATAAATACAAAATGTCACTCCCTTAAATATGATTACAATATCATTTTTTATGGATAAAAATGGTATAATTTCATTTATAAATTTATGTTTAAAATATAAAATATTTTTTGTTATGGTAATTTTTTAATATTTTTTGTAGTTAGATAATTACCTAGAATTTTTACGCAATATCGATATAGTATTTCGTCAATTTACAGAAAAATAAATTAAATTATTTATAAAGCATTAAAAGTAATATTTATTGATTGATTTATAATGGTTCATGAATTTAATAAATATATCTTACATATTAGAGTAATTTTAAAAGTTTATATTTTAATTACAAATTTTTCTTGATGTATTTATATTCAAAGTAAATGAATAGTGTCAAAAATGACATTAATTATATTTTATGAAAATTACATTTTATTAAATTATTAAAAAATAATAACAACACTGAAATAGTATAATGGGGACAATTTAGGGTTGAAAATTTCATCTCTTTTAAAATTTTGGTCTAATTTTTATCATTCAAATAAAATTATAAACCTTTATGATTTAGAATGGTGTTGCCACTGCTAAGGTTTAAATAGCACAACGATGGGGTTAAACAAAAATATAAGGTTTAAAATACCACTTAAGCATGTAATAATTTTATTTTTTTATGTGGTAAAACCACAATATTTTATGAAATATATATTTTTTCAAATAAATTTATTTACTTTAGTAGCTTGCATTATACATTACACCACGTTTAAACAAAAAACAATATTCTATTAAAATTTTATTACTTAATGGGATGTTTATCACCTAGTTGTAAGATTCGGTGGTATGAATATGAATAAATAAATTATGAAAAAAATTTGGTGTACAAATTTATAAAATAAATTCTATTATTATCAATGTATTATAAATTAAAATAAAAATTATATGAATGTGAAAGATACTTTTTTTAAAAAAAATATGTTTTTGTGGGCATTGTGTTTTTTAATAATAGATTAAATTAGTCACTATAAAGGAATGATTTAAATGAAATTTATATATTATATATTCAATTCAATATTTTACCATTCATCTCAAACATTTTATAATCACGAAAAATGAATAAATCCATTTTTGAGTATAAAATCTATATTATTTCTAAAAATAAGTTTCACCTCATTCTTGAAAATTATTTAAAGAAATATTACCAATTTTTGGAAATATATTTTTTAAAATTAAATTCATTATTCATATCATAATTTCCAAATTATCTTAGGGTGAGTTTATGAGAATTTTCTACAAGAATTAATCTCTTAATTAATATTGGAAAATAATAATTTTTATCAAAAAGTGTATGTTTATTTAATGATTTTACAAGTCTTATTTTTTTCTTTAATACTGTTTTAAAAGTAAAATTTATTCAATTATATTTTTATTAATCAAAATTATTTTATTGGAATCAATTTTTTATTGAATTTTTATATAAGAACTTTATAAACTTAGAAAACCTTTTCATTAGAAAACCACTTTTTTGATGTTTTCGTAGTTTTAAATTTAAATTTAAATTTTGAAATTCTGGGAATAAAATTTGGTAAAATTTATTCCCTATTTATAATCACCATAATTAATATTTTTCAGTAATTTCATATTAATATTCAGTTATAATGAATAGTAAAATTGTAACAATATGTTACCATGCTTAAGGTTAAAATAGGCTACCAAGGGATAAAGTAAAAAATATAAAAGTTATAATAACATAATTTTTTCAAAATTTCTATTTGGTATCCATTTTATGACATTATTTCATATATGTTTCTATAATGGTCCATTTTAGATCCATTTCCCAACAGCGTGACTTGAAATTATTGTAAAACATTGACCAATTACAAGTGTTCCACTTACCCCAAATGTAAAATGTACCCCACTCTCCTCTACACTTTACTCTTAATGATACTTTCGAATTATCCAATACATACCCATATACAATACTTACATCCCTTCACACAACCAACAGTCTTTGGTTTCATCATAAACGCTCCCTATGAATGCTTTAGGTATAAACCTGAAGTGGATCTTTAAAGAGAAAGTAATGTTCTTAAACATGTGTTATTATTTTATTTATCTTACTAACTCATTAAAAAATTCATCAAAAATTAAAAATTAACAAAAATAATATCTTATATATATATATTTTATTATGTTAATGGCATAACATATATCAATCTCCTCTCCTAAAAAACAAGAAACCAAATTGTTGATCATGTGTTTGATTTGCAACCACCTCACGAACTGATATATTTTTTTCTATCACCACCTCTCATACATGAATATAATGATATAGTTAATATTTATATATATATATATATATATTATTTATAATATAATCAATCTTCTAAAATTGTAATATCACATTTACCTTCTTACCTTCCAATCTATTGGGAAATGAGAAAGCCTATTATGTGTACACGTGGACTACCAAAAATATATATTATATGATAATTATTTTTTAAATTTTAATTAAGATTTGACTTTATTTCATTCTATCCATTATAAATTGAAAATAATGTTCATGTGTACATACAACTGTCCATCTCCATTAAAAGTGTAATTAATTTTTATATATCTAATCTTTATGACTGACTATTAATATGTATATAATAAATATATATTATTTTTATATCATGATTAACATTATATTGATAACAGAACCATATTCATCATACAAGTACCAAAACTACTAAACCAAAAAATACATGAAAAACGAATCATTTAAAACATGGGACAATGAAATTAATAACGAAATATTAATAAACAGGTGAGAAAAGTTCATAAGTAAATCATATATGGTATGATATATATTATTTTGGTTTTATAATATATTTATAATAAACATATCATTATTTTCTAGTTTGTTTTAAAACATAATAAGGAAGTCATATTTGAGATAATATATTTTCATCAAACTTTTATTTCTACATGACACATGCCGCATTCATGGATTTTTTCTTTTATGTGGTGTATAAAATACACATAAATGTATTTTATGCTAGTAATAATGAATATTATGTATATTTAAATATTTATATAATATTATATATTTCATGGTTTTTATGATATATAAATTACCAATGTGGTTTGGGTTTTATGTAACAATTTCATTGTTTATCGATAATATAAATTATCATACTTACAATGATGAAATATCATGATCGAACTCTCAATAATTTCTTTATTTTTTTTCTTATTTTCTTATTTATTGAAAATAAATGTTTTCCATTCGATTTCCACTTTTAATATACTCTATATTACAAAAAATATTTGTAAGAATAGCCAACTTTTGTTTCACTTTAGCTAAAAATACACTTTCTTCCATATCCATGTTTTCGAAAAATGTCTTCAAGAATATTTTTAATACTACTATATGATTGCTGAAAGAAAGTTTTAACCATGTTTGAATTTTCAAAAAATGTTTTAAATGAAATATTCTTGTCATTTTCTGAATGAGGTAATTTATACATTTAACTAAAAATGTGAAAGTAATATTTTCTTAATGTTCATGGAATGAACTTGAATTTTCCACCATAATGAACACTTAATTCATTGAAGTTTAATTTAAATGTTTCAAAGGTTATTTTCTAGGTATTTTTTCATTAGTATTCTGGAAATCTTTAGATTTTAAATAATTAATTTCAATGGGGAAACATTATTTTCCACATGTAATATTCCAAGATATATTTGGAAATCATTCTCAATCTAAGATGAAATCCTTTAATGTTTCCTAAAACTTTCTCGGGATATGATCTCATGATACAATCCTTATAATTTATCAAGATGTTTAATTAAAATAAAGATAATATTTTTCAAAAAATTCATCTTTTTTAATGGTTTATGTTTTCGTGAATTGAATTAATGATTATGAAACCCATTTCATTTCCACCAGTTATCCCATGATCAAATATTGATGAAAATCATAACCTTTTCATGAGTTATGATATGATGAATGTTTTGTGATCTTGTGGGACACATTTGTATTATTTTTATTATGTGATAGGGGGATCTTAATTATATATCTCTCTAGTTTATTTGGTAATGATTGATTTCTCATTTGATAAACAAGACTATAAGAGGTAGTGAAATTTGGTCAGTAAGGGACATTGTACACTATGATAGTCTTGTAAGAGAAACTATACTACTATGATGGTTTGGAGTGTGAACCCATTCTACTATGATTTACATGTAAATAAGCCTTGAATACTAAGAAAATGATTTTACATTCTTATGTGTATTATACAAATCTATACCTTATATCAATGTTATTCTCTCAAGGCTCATGTTATTTGATTAATTTATCATTCATGTATTATAAACTACCAATATTTATGAAATGATACAAAATTGTAATCTATTATATGTTGGGTACAATTTTCAAATTGTATGTTCAAGTTCTCATACACTTATTATCATGTTATGATTATGTGATAATTCATATCTCTCTTTTTCACCCATACTATGAATCTAATCTCACCCATTATTATGTTTCCTTTCCCTAGGTTATAAATAAATTTATTAAGTATGATAGGAATAAAAAGGTTGATAGTTTTTAAGAATAATTTTTTAATTTATCTAAGTTTCCAAAGACACTAGACCTATACTATTATATCATGGATAGTTATGTTATATAATGAATATTTATCTATTAATATGTGATATATATTTATGAAAACATTGGGTATATTTACATAGTATTAGAGAAGGTTTTAGTTAACATTTGGAAACCAGGAATGTAAAAATATAATAAGAATGCTTAGGATAATTCTATGTCTACGAGAACAACTAAAGTTATAGTAAAGTAAATAATGTGGTTTTCCTAGAAAAACATCAATGTCGGTATACCTGAAGTGTAAATGGTATTGTATCCTATGAATATAGAGGTAATAACCCAAAAAAGAGTTTGTAAACTATATATCATCCATCATTAGGGAGCATGTTCTATCTGCCATTATTGTGCACATAGTTTTACACTACAAGGGTATATTATTAGTTTATTTCAAATTTTATTTTTGCACTGTCATCATGGATATGAATAGAAAATTTCTTTTAATAACCTTTGATAATCCTAAGGTGTAATATATTTAAAAGAATGCATCTTGATAAAGAAAACCAATATATAAATTTTCCTGAATACATGTTTTTCCACTAAGATTATTTTTATTCACAATATTATTATTGGTTTAAGTCCTATAATGAAACCCAAAAAAATTTGATAATGCAAAATGTAACGGATAATGGACAGATTGTCTTCCATAGAAACCAAATGTTTTTTTAGAAAGAATAAAATATATTTTTTCTAGTATCACCCAAACATCTCAATCTATAAATCATGCCAAACATGCAAATGAGAAAAGAAGGGAATAATTTTTGATCGAGTCAATCATAAAGAAACAACAATAGTAGAAATAGTGGATTCACAATTTATGATAAAATATCAGTTTCTATGAAACCAACATTAAAATTAATGTCACAATCCTTTGAAATACTTATTAAAATGACATTAAAAGGACTTCTATATTACGTTAAACTTTGATTTTATATTAAACTAATGTTATTGGATCATCAAAATAACTTTTTATATCTGTTTTGAAAAACCGAAATTAAAAATATTTTTAAAAAAAGTTCTAATATTCGGTTTCATCATACCCAATTTTAAAACATAACTAAAAAACATTTAATGCTGGTTTTAAACAAAAATAATGTTAAAAATTGTAAAAAATTAAACAAACCCCAAATCCCTTATTTAATTTTCAAAACCTGACTATCCCCAATGAATATTTTAGTCGATTTTCGTAAATTTTAATATTCTTTTTAATGATTATTTATCCTCAATATTTTATACTTTATAAATAATTCACAATACAATAAATTATTAAGTTCCTAAAATATTATTATTGTTGACTGATAACTATGGTTCAATTTTTTTAGTTCTTTTTTCATTTACATTTTTATGACAATTCTTTTCACTCATGGAGTCTTCTACCTATTTTCACCACCATTATGGGATTACCTCAATATCCAGGATCAAATTTTTATTATCAAAATAATAATTTTAGACGTTATTTTTTTAAATTTAAAATAAATTATTTATTTATTGGTTATAAATTTGATTCAACCATTCCATTTTTGGTATGTTTTTTATTATCAAATATAATTCATTTTAAAAAATTTGTTTTATTTTTTATTTTTTTGTGATAATAAATTATTTTTCACTATAATATGTTTTTTTTTAATTTTTTGTATTTATAGTTTTCTATTTTATAAATTTTTTATCACTATATTTTTTTAATATAAATCATTTATTCTTAAATTTTATCATTTATAATTTTTTTATTGTGAATTTTGATTAATTCTTTTAACATGGTGTTCATTTCAAAATTGATTTTATGAATAATTATTTGTAAAAAATTTATGAATGCAGAAATCATGTGTATTTATATATGTTTAATAACTTGTATTTAAAATTTTCAATGATATGATTTTATCATTATGTATAATTGATTATTATGATAAAATAGATATCAATTTATGATTATTTATGATTATATGTTTTTATGTTTAGAAATAATCAATTTAAATATAATTTTAAATGTTTATATGTTTTACTATATACACATTTTACATTATTTTATAAGGAAATTAATAGATTGTAATTAGATAAAAATATTAACAACCACAAATGAATATGATAAAAGAGTTAATGATTTTATTTATTTTTCTAAACATAATATTAAAAAATATTTTATTTTCATACAATGAGTGAGGTGTTTGAATATGTGAATGTTTAATTCTAGATAAATCAAGGATACTATCATTTCTTATAGTTTAATCCATAATTATACACATTGGATATATCATAGTGAAATAAAATAAAATATAACATATGATTTTGATGAAAATATTCTACATTATATAGGGAATCATAATTATGAATTAATTCATGATATTGGATTTGAAGCCCTAAAAAACGGTAATTATTGAATGATTGTATACAGATTATTTGAAAACTCTATTATCGGGTCGTTCTAAATTTATTGTGTTATCATTAGTAATGAGATTAGTTTAATTTAAATTAATAATTTGTTAGAGTGATTAAATTTTTTATGAATTTCTTGAAATTTTATAAGAGTTACCTTTAGAAGGTAACATCCATCCATTTTCTAATTATGACGCAATGAAAATATTATTCCAAGTGGTGTTTGGGTATAAAAATATATATTCATTACCCTATTTTTTTTATTTTATAGGAATTTAAATGATTGGTTATTATAATGTCCCAAATATGGTACTTCATGATATAATATAGATGTAATTTTGAACTCAAATTCACTCCTAGATACCGATAACAAGTATCGTTTTAAAAAGTTTTGGCACCTTCCAATAATTCCTAATTTGATGCATGTATTTTCAAATTAAAATGATATAAAAAGTTTATGATGGCATTCAAATGATAGTATCTCCAATATTATGTTATGTCACCTTGCTAATTCACCAATGTTTTAAAGTGAAGTGAAAATTCTCAGAATGGGACTGTGCACTACTGGAATGAATCCATATCAAATCCTTATTAGGGAACATAGTTCATTGCCTATTTTTTGGTAGCTAAAAATGATTATCCACAAATATATATGAAGAAAAAATGTGATATAACAATCTTATTAATTCATTGACAAAAAAATATAAGAAATTGTATTGATGTGTATCTTACACCATTGATTGATGATTTGAACCTTATATGGTTGATAATTATTTCAGTTTTTGAGACAAATAAGAAAGTGTATTTTCTTTTATATGCTATGATAATGTTCACAACAAATGAATTTCCTTCATATGAAAAATATATAGATAAAATGTTAAGGGGAATATAACATGACTAATTTGTGAAGAAGGGACTTAATATTATCAATTTTATGATGGAATAATGGTAGTGTACATGGGGCATCAAATATTTTTGAGAATTAATCATCCTTATAAAATATTAAAAAAAAATTTATAATGTTTTATAGGAATTTAATATAACCTCACAACCATTATTAGTTGAATAATATTATGACAGGGTTAAAAATATTTATTTTACATTTATAAACATAAGGAGTTATGGACATCAAGTAAATATCTAGAAAAAATATTTCATCATTTATGAACTATGTTATTGAATATTTTTTGAGATAAAACATAATTTTATTGATATTCATGTTGATTAAAATATGTATTATTGTTTGAATGGAACCTTGTTATAAATGAAAGGAATGAAAAAGATGGATTAGAAGTTCTATTGTACTTGATATCAATAGAAATTGTTTTTGATTTATCTCTCCAAATAAGATCAAATAGAACATATTTGCCTCCTTCTTATCACACATTAGTAAATAGTTATTAGATGAGTTTTTTTAATGTCTTCATGGTATTAAAGTACCTAGTGTATATTTTTAATATGTGGAGAATTTGGTTTTATTAATGTATTTTAAATTAACAGTTATGGAATCTTATGACTATTATGTGTTGATGATGTAATTACAACAAGTTACATTGAGTGGTATATTGATGCCTCCCATTTGAAAGACATTCATCAGGTTATCTTATTTTCTCAAATCTAATTTTTTCATATTTGTTGATCCAGACATTTTATATGTATTAGAGAATGAAGTTACTCTTATAATTTTTCATCTAGAAATATATTTTTCCACAAATTTTTTTTTTGATATAATGGTTCATATTTTGATACATTTGATACATGATAAAAGAACATTTGGGCCTATTTATTTACATTAAATTAATCATTTTTAAATATATAACAAAATTTTAAAGGGATATGTTAAAAACACTCATCAAACAGAGGCCTCAATTTTTAAAAAATATGTATTTAATGTGGTGATTAAGTTCTCTATTAATTATATTTATGAAGTAGATAATATTGGTATCCTTTTATCTTGACAATTGATACATGATAGTGAATTTAGAATGGTTGGAGGATAAAAGGAATATTTTACTCCACCTAATTATGTAATGCAAGAAAATTTATTCATTTTGAACACTATAGATGAGGTCCAACCGTATATATCATCAAATATTGTAAAATTAAATGTATGATATCCTAGAAAAATGTAAACTTGTTGATGATTAATCATATAAGGACATATGTTTCATTGTTTAAATCTATAATTAACACATAAATATATCTTCATAAAAACCATTGAAATAGTTTTTAGGGGGATCATCTATTAATTTGATCACATGTTCTAGTTTTTATATTAATGGGTATACCTTTTACATAAATAATCTGGATGAAAATAATAAAATTCGAAATAGTGGGGTAATATTTGTCACTGATGAACTTAATTTTTCAAGTAAAAAAGATAAAAAAATCATTATTTTCATCAATGAAATATTTTAGAGTTTTTGAGCATATATGGAAATTTTATTATATAAAATTTTGAGTTATAGAGATTAATTGTAACTGGGTTGATAGTAATAGTAATATAAAACCTAATTATTATGGGTGTACACTGGTTGATTTTAAAATATATAGTTTTATAGAAGTACCATTTTTCATGAAAACACATGAAAATAAAATATTTTATGTCACTAATTTATAGAATTACATGTGGTTTGTCATTTTAAATGGGAAAATAATTCATTTGGTTGATGAGGATGGTGATGATGTTATGAACTTATGAGAGGTTTCCTCATCTATTATGTAATTTCTAGAAGATTAAAATGAAAAAATGTAGAAATATTCCATGGTGTGTGAAATTATAACACTGAAGAGAAATGAGAATATACAATACTATAATCCAAATTATTCATGCATATATATTTTTTTTAAATTTACATGATTCAATATTCTAATTTATTTATTATTTTAGTTTTTATTATATATATTGATTCTTTATATATTTTTTTTGTTAGTTTTATTATATAATAGTTATGGTTAAACATTTTTTTATGGAAAAAATGATGTACTTCAATACGTATAGGTTGTATTTGTGTGTGTAAAATTGTTTTTCTATAATTGTTGTATTAAAATTTCTATAATTTTTGTATAATTTTATATTAATATTATTATTTTATAGTTTAACTTTTATATTATTCTATTATGATTCATGACATAGTTATTATTTTTTAATACTTACACATGTGTGACACTGGTTATTTACATATTTTTTTTGTAATAAATGTTTTTAAAACTTCACTTTTCTAATAATATGAAGGTACACTATAATTCATTAAATTTCTCTTTTTCAGTGGTAGAAAAAGAGGAAGAGGAAAAAATTTCATGGAATATGTATTTTTTTATATTATTAAATATTATATATTATAGTTATTTAAAGAAATAAAATGTTTAATATATAAAAAAAATTAGAGGACTACATATGAACCTCCTATAAAAGAGTTTTCTCCTTCTTCTATAGTGAAAATGATTTATAAAGTTGATATTATTAGGATTATGTTATTACTGAAACAATCACATCGTTGTTGATTCCAAATTAAATATATTAATTTTAATGATAATAACAACCCATCTAACCCATTGCAACAACTTTTACCAGTTATATCGCCATGCATATCGATTACCATATTATCATTTATATCTTAATTGGAAGTCCATCAATTAGATGGTGATAGAGAATCTGTTGGAATATGTAATAGATAAAAATATCAATTGAGTTATTTTATCTCATTATTCAAATATTATATATTTATATAACTGATATTTAATTCATTTAATTATAAATGACAATAATTTTTGGCAAAATGTAATAAATTTATAAAATATTTCTATCTTTAGTAGGAGTTCGATTAAGATATTTTAAAAAATTAAAAAACATTATGCTTTTGGGAAGTTACAGATTGAACATCTGTTGCTCAAGTATGGGTTTTTATTTGTATAAATAGGAAATGATGTTTTTTCTAATTGACATGATAAATAATATATGGAATGATAATTTTTCTATATTTTAAAATGTCATGTATTTTACCAGATTAATTTTTAGTTTTTTATGTGTCAAGAGTCAAAGATATCTCATCAAGATACCTAGTTATAGAATGTATACCCTCATAACATACCACGTTTTGGGTATAATTTATTTGAGGAGAAAATGATTACAGAAAATTTTGAATCCTTATGAACTAAATCGATTAGTTTTTCAGAAAAGGTTAATTTCATCCCTCCATCACCCCAGTGGCAATGAATAATTTAAAGGAGTGAGGTGAAAAAAATTAAAGTATTATATAAATATATCTATAGATGTATATGGAAAAAATAGAAGAATTTAATTTTTATATTCAGTGAATTTTTTTAATTTTAAAAATTATCAATATTAATATACAATTTTATTTGTTCGTTTTAGAATGACCATCAAGATAAAGTGACGTATGGAATATATATCTATGGGGGTAGGATGTACAAACTATCTACTAAATTAGGAAAACTACAATACATTAGTTATGTAAGAGGATATGAGGCGAGTGTTAATATTACACATTTTTTTGGTAAAAAAAAGTAACAAATCAGGATACTAGGAAATATATTCTTTATCATATGAACCAGAAGTCCTAAAATTGTCCATGGGTGATCAAATTGAATTAGTTGTATAGGTTTTGTATGGACAATCTATGAAACAATCCTTGCCTATACAGCTTGTGCAGCTTACACAACTAGTGTAGCCTTCCGAGGCTACCTACTGAGATACTCCACCTCCTTGTTATAATCCAACCTTAAACTATGAGTTATATACTAGAGATCCCTATATATGTATTGTATTATACCAATGTGTACATATTTTGGGGGATTCTATACACCAAAAACCTATGAAGTTGGTTCAAATATGAATTTAAATACATGATATTATTAATAAAAATACTATAATACCATTTCCTATTAAGAAGGTTACTAGAGTTGGGGATTATATGGGTCATTATTTACATTGAATACCAATCCATTTTCATCATATGACATATGAGGTATTAGTCATTTTTTAAATAATACATTCTCTTGATTAAAATTTACTTAAAATGTTTTCTTACGTTTAAGTTATATAAAAGTCTTTAAAATGAAAAGAATTAGTTAAAAAGAAACAAAAGGATCATAAACCAATAACTTTAGATACTTTTATTATTTTTTTGGTAAAAATATTATCTTCGGTTTCTTATTCCGTGGATATTATTAATGATTTTTAGATGACATCTGATATATATATAAGATACAATCCATTTACAATATTCCATAAATATATAATGGATATGGTTATTTTTGATGACCTCATTATTTCTAGGATATAGTTTTTCAATGTATGTAAATTTATGTTTTAGTTTATCTTTCATTAAATAATTATTATTTAAAGTGAATTATTATTTTAATTATTTGATTATATATATATATATACATTCTTCTGATTTAAAATGAAACCACTGGTGTTTATGGTCATATAGATTCCAAAACCATGTCAACATATATGAATTATTTTAAAATTGATGCTAGAGATAAATATATATGTAAGAGATTAGTAAATACTTAATTTGGGTGGTGGTTTTTACCATTACTTGATGTGGAAGAATACATTGATAATTATGATCCAATATTCATTATGATTTCATTAATTATAAAAAAATAATTATAGATATCATTATTTTACTAGGAGTATTCTACCCACAAGAATTCACATTATATTTTTTTCTCATTAATAGGTTGTGTTCATAAAAAATTATAAAACTAGTTTAAAAGATTGTTTTATTATATTTTACTAGTTATTTATTTTTTATTCTAATTTTTTATACAAGTTTTTAGCTAATATATATAAAAATATATGCCACATATCTTTTTTAGAGAGGTCAATTATCGATTTAGGATGTAAATAAAATCCAATAAATGAAATTAATCATAAATATAATTTATATTAGACAATATTTTTTTAATTTATATGTGTTGGTTATTATTTTCAAGTTAATATTTCAAACCCACATTGTCATCGTCAAAAATGAATGTGAATCATGGTTATTATGTTTAACGATTTGTGTATGAGATAATCACAACTGGGTAAATTAATAATTTTGATAAGGTTAGTTATATTAATTATTTTATTTTTTATATAAAAATATTCTATTTTTTAAAATTATTAAATTCATTGTTATTGTATATATTCAAATATGTAGATTCTTATATGAACGAATACCTTACCCATCTTCGTAACTTTTTTGAAAAATATTTGTTTTGTATTATAAAATTTCTATTTATATTGTATGTCTATTTAACATAAAGTAAAAAAGGAGTATTTCAAAACAAAATATATACTTTAGATTAAAATATTGTGTTTAATTTTATAGGCTTTTCCTCATTTTTATAAATCGTAATGGATTTATAAAACAATATCCACACTACATAATCATGTAATTTAGAAATATACATCTTGAATACCAAAGGACATGAGTATCCAAACTATGCATTCTTTTGAGTGATAGAATATAAATGGATTAATGAAACATTGAAATCATTAAACCCATGTAACTCTATTATAAAATTAATGTAACATACAAACATTACCTTATAGGAAAATCTATACATGACAACCAACATAAAAAAATTAAACATTGAAAGACATTTCACTACCAACAATATATTATACTTTAAACATATAATAATGTATATATATATCAAAATAAACAAACTAATAATCATACAAATCATACCATACATTATACTAATTATGAAATTTAATTTATAACATTTTCTTAAAGTAATTTTTCAGAGAACCAAAAATAATACATATTTAAATAAGGGTAAACTAAATAAAAACTAATACACACTTTATGTAATAATATGTTGAAAATATGTTTAATAGGTTTTTGAAAATAAATTTAAAAACCATTCATGAATAATTATGAAACTAAAGTGTTATTTTTTTAAATCATTTTTGTAAATAAGTTGTATGCATGTACCTGGCATGGCTCGTAAATTCAGATAATGATTTGAGACCCCATACGTTATACATTGGAATGTCGTATCAACCTAATTATCTCTAAATAATGATTCATGGAAAAATAAAAAATCCCTATGAACCATTAGAAAATATTTATTAACCAAATAATCCAATATAATAGACACCATAATTATTGAATCACTAAACTATAAGAAAAAATATATGTAATGCTGAGTCATTATTATTAAATTTATTATTTTGAATCTATTATTTTATTAAATCACATCATACTTATTATTTTACTAACACTTAACTAAAATTTTATTTGTTCTATTTTTTCTAAAAACCAGACTTGAGATTTCTGTTTTATATAAAAATATTCTATTTTTAAATCTTCGTACATTTACTGTTATTATATATTTTCAATGATATTCAGTTTTATATTAATGAATACCTTAATCATTTTTATGTTTTTTTTGAAATTTTTTAATTACGGTTAGATTTTATATTTTTAGGTATGTATATTTTAATTAATAGTAAAAAATCAGTATTTAAGAAAAAAAATTCACTTTAATTTGGTATATTATATTTTATATAGGGTTTCAGATATTTTTTTTATGTCTCATTCAATTAAAGTAAAAAATGAGAATTTAGAAAATGGATTTTTTCATTAAGTAAGTATAATGTGTTTTTCTACATGTTTGTTCTTTACCTAATGTTTCATTATTTTTTCTATTTTTATAGTGTTTTATGGATTTTTTGAAAATTTATTTTTAATTAGTTTTAAAACTACCCGGATTTCCATTTGGATTGTTTGAAAAAATAATCATTGAATCTGAATAAGAGATGTTTGAAAAGCAGTTTTTGTAAAAAAACAAACATTGAATATAATTTCCAAAATATAAATAAATGACTCTCTAGGTAATTTTGTGTCAAAAAATGATTCCAAATTTCATCTCTAGCATCAAAATAAAAAGAATTTTGATGTTTTATTTTATTAAAAAACTCCATCAAATGTTTATTCCACATTAGTTTTTTTGTGAAAACCGACCTTTAAATTTCTGAAAGAATCATTCAACATGGATTGTTTTAAAATATAAATTGAAAATTTGGTAAAATATTATTTTAATTTATTTTTATATATTGTTTTCTTTAAAATGTATGTAAAAATTCAAATTTTTAATGTCATTTAGATCAGTGTCTGTTAGAAACTGACATGAAAAATTTTAAATAATCAATTTATAATAATTTTTTACACTATTTCATCCACCTAATTTTAGTGAGTCTAATGATATACTATTTAATGATAAATGTATTAGAACCATTGAAAATATATTTTTCATTTTTTGTTGTTTAGAGTATAAGTCATGTTGGATAACTATCATTTGGAAGACAAACCTAATAAATGGTGTTCTATGATCATTAATGCCAGGAAACAAGAATAAAATGACTCCATAGAGTGGGATGAGTTTAATCGATTATTTTTAATTAATTACATTACATACATTATTTTGAAGAAAGTGGATAAGTAATTAGTTAAGATAAATCATATGGATGATAAATATATTAGCGTCGATGTGGAAAATATTAGAAGACATTCAATGTATGCTTCTGGTGTTCTCATAAAATCCTAAATTATTGTTGATCAATTCCTCGGTGGCTTAAAATCAATTTCTAAAAAGGTATTTTCCATTACAGACATTTATAACTATGAATCAATCATTCACTTTTCAATCAAGGTGGAAATGAAGATTTAATTTAACCATCAATCTTATAGTTTGTAAATTAAGTGAGATGGAATTCAAATGAAAATCGAAAAACCATGAACTGATGATTATTAGCCTTCCTTTGTGATCAAAGTGTGGAAGGTGACATGGAAAAATTATCTTAAGATAACTAAGTGTGGATGGTAAGATAATTATCCATTTTAATTTCAATACGATGGGGAGAAGTTATGTAATGATGAGAATAAATATAAATATCCATTGAAGGCATCATCCACACTCTAGTTTTTAAAATGCAAGGTGTATAGGAAATATAATAACTAATGATAAAATAGAAAGGTTAATGATGATGATCAATGTCAGTAACCACTAAAGCCAAGAAAAATGGGAGTATTTCATGGAATCACTATTTTTGGGCTTGGAGGAGAGAATACACTCTTTATAAATCATTAAAGAGTTTCACGTTTCTAATTAAATAGTTTTTATATGATAAATCCGTATATTTTTTGGTTTTGGTATAATATAGGGGCTATGATTTGTAATATTTTCAAAAGGTCTACCAAGGAATACATTACAATAAATGAAGAATACATCATTGCATCAGTTCCTTTGAAGAAAACAATTAGGATTAGTATGTTAATTTATGAACCTGATGTGGTTCCTATAATAAATGTAGAAATTGGGTTTCACCATTATAATAATGGATCTGTATCTAAAGATTAGGTACCCTTGTATCACCATATGATAAAAAAACATCCTTCAAAAATACCATCTTAGATAAGATATCACTAATATGGGAAATTATGTGATCATTTGGGTGGTTGCGTATGATGATGTGGATCCATTGATGAAACTATTATCATAGAAGAATAATAAGGGTCATGAGGTGTATATTGCTTTAAAATACATTAGATATTGTTAATATAGTGGAATAATGTAATGTGTACCTAAATAGAATGAAAAACCAATTCATCATTCATTCATGTCTCGTTCAATTCACATTACATGAATTGTGGAATGAATATATCCCAAAAAATATGACTTCTATTATCCTTTTATGATGATATTTATATATTACTAAGGGTTATTATGATATGTTCATATTACAATGACTGTAGTACTCATGATAAAATAAGTGGATACTTATTATTTCGACGGACCATCTATCTATGTCCCATTTAATATCATAATATCATTAAAATACATATGAATATATAAATATTATCAATCCTACAATCTTGAGGTTATTGATAAACATACAATGATAACCATAATATTTGGATATTTTATTATGCAATACATTATGTCATATCTAATATGAGTGTGATTGGGTATGTTATAGTTCATGTTGTCAGTAGGAGCCCAAAAAATATATTATTTTTCCACTTTTATGATGAGAAATGAAATATAAAAATTAGTGAAATTAGAATATTTTAATTAATGGATATGATTAGTTTATTAATATGTGATTTTTTCATTAACCTAGATGAGTTTCATTGGATGTTCTTTTTGGCAAGATGAGTGACATGTGATGCTTTCACTTACCAGGTCTATTATATTTTGATAATCAATATGAGATGACCAATAGTTGATTTAAATCATCCCTTTTAATTTTTTTTTGATTTCATGTTTATATGGATCATATAGGAATAAAAATTATTTATATAATACATATTATGATGTACATGTTTTCATGACATATGAGTATGATTAATGGTGATCACACCATACCCCTTAACAACATGAGTTTCACTGAATATTTTGTAGAGGCTTATTTTTTATCATTTACATATAAAATATGGATTTGATACCTTTTAAAATAATCCTATAGACTTTAAGGTTACAAAGTCATGAATTTGGAAAATGATTGTGTTTTAGATAAAATGATTGTTCATAACTAAATATAAATTTATAAATCATATCAAAAAAAATTTTGGATGAATAAACATGCAGTTTTGTTGTTTTTTATATCATCCTTATGGGGTTTTAAAGAATGTGGCATATTTTAGGATATTTAATAAAAATGATATATATGTGATTCATGTTATGATATTGAAGATACGTATCTAATAATTAATCATGGAGTAGAATCCATAGTATTTTCTGGTTCCAATGTTGATTGGTGTACACGTGATGCATCCTGATATAATGTTATACCTAAATGGAATAAACTATTATGGATTTGGATACCTAAACTATTCCATGTCCCCCGACAATGTTTTATTGGTTATGAATCAAATAGATGTAAATTTTTCAATATTTACATTCAATGAACTGTTCAATTAATGTTTTTCTATTTATTAATAATATATGGGTTCAATAGATGGAAGCCTATAAGTCTAAAATTTTCTACACTCATCATTAAATGAATAATATTGTGAATAATATAGTGGGTAAAAATTACCTCCTTCCACTGTACTCTGATTCATGTCAACTCTACAAATGCACTTATCTTCTTGTATTACTATTTATTACTCAGTGAATGATCAATCACCACATTAGTAGCTAAGAGTCCTCTCAAAACAATAGAGTAACCAAACATTGGTTTATTACCCCGAGAGTCAAATATCACACATTTTTCTTCTTTAATAATCTCAATGGTGATTAAAATGAGTTAATTATACCCAAATAGCATTATCGTGAGAAATAACATTGGAGGGGGAGAATTAGGGTTTTGAATATTTTCCAAATTAAACAATTTTCATTAATTATTGTATATATCTTGTTGATGATTACATTGAAATAAGAAGGGTCACATGTTTTTCTCTTTCCTTTATTATATGATATGATTATTAATTCACTAGAACTACTCTTTATTAAATTATTAATACTTATAAATTATTCCTTAATATTGTTTTGTTTCATAAATTATTTGAATAAAATAAAATATCATTGACCATGAATGATTTTTTACTTAGTTTACCCTTATGGTCTTATCATTGGAGCGTGAAATTAATATTGTGTCCATGCACAAACTAACCACTAATCTCACTAATAAATTGTTGGGTTTTGGTTACTTCCCTCTCGTATGAGGTTTGTAAAATTATTGGGATAACACATGTATATTTAATAATAATATTTGTCATGTCTTAATAATATTATATATTATATTTTGTGGACTCATATTATCTAATATATGTTTAACTATATTTTTAATCTATTTTTTTTAATTCATGTAAACTGTTTTCCATATATTATATAGGTCAATTTTAAATGTTAAATATTTAAATTATGAAAATTTAATTGTATAAAATCAGATCCATATTTTGTATTAGAATATGAACATATATTATGATTAGTGTATTTTATTTTTCAAATAAATTGATTTTCATGTGAATGATGAAAAATATTGATTTTTATAAAAATAGTAATTTATTTTCAAGTATTTCAAAATACAGATTATATTTTGGATTGGTTTTAATTTTTAATCATCCCCATTTTATTACAATTAATCTATTTAATTTTATATGAATCCACATTATTCTTAATTTTGTTATAAATACGTTTATATACTTTAAAATTCATTTTCCAAAAAATTATTTTTCGTTGCAATTTTGTGCATCTATTTAAACAAGTTTTTGAAAGTCATAAAAAGTAAATCATTTTAAATATATTTTAAATTATTTATCTTCTGTTAATAATATTATAATGTTTTTCATTTCATTTATGGTCCTAATAAATATAATCCATGGTAAAATGATTTAACTTCAGTAAGGGTTAAAATAGGTTAAATTATGAAAAAAACTAATTGATAATGTCCCAAAATCTTATATTTATTTGTATTTGAATAGAAAATGTTTACCCTTATCATCATTCATTTGAAATTGGATTGTTTTAGGTATAATTTATTTGTAATAATAATTTATGTAATTTTAAAACATAAAATTTTACAAGAGTTCCACTCCCCTAAATTAGAAATGGAAACAAACTATCTACTATTATTGACATATGCTAGTCCATTTATATCAACCAACACCTACCCAAATAACATCCCATCATCCCTTGTAATGAATCTGGTTTTGTATATTTAGTCATTTGAATATTTCTAAATGTGATTCAAGATTTACCCTCATATTTTTTTTGGAGTTTTTGTGTATCATTACCAAAGAATTTATATATTATAATGAATGTTCATCTATCATTTTTTGAAATGATTTTCATGTTGTTAGATTACCTAGACGAAAAATCCAAGAGCACGGTTAATCAGTGTTGGAAATTTCCTGTAATTTAGTTATTGGCGGATGGGTGTACTAAAATAAATAATTTTTTTTAAACAAATGTCCTAAATTAATTGTCCATATACAAACATACCATTATATAAAATCAGAATGGTTATCCACATAACCCCATGGAGATTTTATATGAGGTTCATCCTTTGTTGGCATGTAGAACCTGAGGACATATATTGATGATTAGAACTATGTGGATCTAGAGATGGTTAGTCCATACTGCTATTCTGCTTCATCCATGTTTAATTCAATCATCACCAAAATCGATCCTTGATAAAGGTATGAATCATTATTTTTGGTTTCTATGCCTTTGATAAAATTGTTAAAAATTAAAATTTATCTTCTTTTTTTAATTTATGTCCTTCCCATGAACCCATTTTCAAATAGATTTCTTGAACCATTTTATTTTTTCAATTCCATTTTATCACCCATTATTTAAACTCCATATGATCAATGGCCATGATTGTAGTAGCCATAGATGGATTCACCTCCTACTTTTTATTTAACCACACTTTTCATCCCATTCTTCACTATTATCCCACGAGATGATCATTCAAAAATTTTTACCGTGAATTTTTGTGTGATCAACCATTTGAATTCATGGAATTTGTGAAAATGATGAATGGATCAATAGTTTGTAGAATGATCAATATTATATGAGGGATAAAAATTTGGGGATTTGATATATAAAGCATTAGTGGTTGGTTCATAGCGTGATAAGATTACTCGTACATGTATATATTGTTTGAATCTGACCACCAGTGGGGAATCATGTGAAGGACCCCAAAATGCCCTTAGAGGGGTGGGGTGAATTTGGGTATCAACTCTTTCTTTTAAAATGATGGATCGTGTTCTCACGTTGGAAGGATCCTATTAAACACGTCTGATGAGAAAGTGTATAAAACAAAAAATCACAAGCAAAGAATAGAAACAAAAATTTTACTTGGTTCACCAATAAGGCCTATGTAAAAGGAGTATACACCATTAGGTTTTCATTCATACCAAATTCAACTAATCTTCACTAGTTGTGGAGAAAAATATTTTACCATAATAATTTGTTCCATGTGCACTACCTTTAGAATGTTTTATGGATAGAACATTACATACCTTAGATCACTTTCATTGACTCTCCATTCCTCAGAATGTTATGAAGAATATGAAATCAGTTTATCGAGTTTATGGTCACTTCAATGGGTTGGAATTAAATCGTACAACATCAATTGTAGATATATTCTCTATTGAAGTCTCGTTATCACCTGTATTTGTTATTCACTCTTCCTCACACTGTTAGTTCGAAAACTGTTCCTTCATGAAATAGACTATTACTTTGCATACTACATTCCTTCCTCTACATAATGGGCTCCTTCCACTATGTACTATGCTATACAACGTACTAATTATGCTTCTTGGACCACTTATCCTCTGCGAACTGTCACTACTCCATGAACTACATCTCTGTACGCGTATTGTTTCTCCTCTGTAGACCACCATCCATCTAAGGTTTGTTCTTCTCTACATATTTCAATAGAACCATGGACCGTGTTCTTCCTATGTGTACTTCCACTCTTGTGTAGACTTGTCTTCCTGCAGACCACATGACACATCACCCAAGACCTATGAATTTCTAATCAGAAACCCCTTCGCATGGTTGTCTTCTGGCAAACCACTCTAGACTTCACTAAAATCCTCCAAGTTTATTTAAACTCAGTATCTCTCCCTAATTAAGGATTTAGTTCTAATTATATATAAATCTTTTTTCAATAATATGCTAAACTGAGATTTACCAAATCTTTGACACGACACCAAATTTAACGTCTATCTTGCATGTTCCATGAGCCATATTCCCTATGCAATCCGCATACCTCCATTATCTCTATTATGCGACACCAATCACCACCTCCTTTATAAAAATGACACAATTCATAGATTCTCAAAACACCTCCTTGTTTTCATGAATGATATAATTTACCTTGAACCATTTTTCTTCCATGAACCATAGACCTTAGATAAACCCTTATTCTCTATGTGGTTTATTCATCCTATGCGGTCCAAAAACTATTTCACTATATGAATACCATTCCATCTAGTTGGTTTATAGTATTCCCAACATCATACTACATTTCATGATCTATAAAATGATTCTTTAAATCTCATTCCACATTTTTCCTTAGCTGAAAACCGTTCATTCCCAAAACGAACTCACAATTTTGAAACAGAGAAATTTGGAAAACACTGAGAAAATATGCCACCATAAACAAATGATTTATCATATACCATAATATCAGATTAATTTAAAACCCCTCAATCAATCTAAAGTATATTGACAAATAACAAAAACCATACTCCATTTCCAAAAAACAACATCCTTGGTTCCAATATTCTCCCCATTTGGGTTTGCTGGCAATCAATAAATAAATTCAATAAAGCACCAACCAAATCCTGATAAATAAGAAACCAGTTATCCAACTCTCTCAGTCTATGTTAGAAATGATTGGTGTAGAAAACAAGAGGGGAAGCATGAATTGGGTTCTCTTGATTCCAAAATGAATTTTGTTTTCTCTATTCTCTTTGTATCCAAAAATTTCACACTTTGTAACTCAAAATTCTCACACATTGTCACATTTTTTAATTCCATTAATCCATATTTTCTTCCACTAGAAATTAATTTAATATTTCATACTCCTATTTTGATCCATAAAATAATTAAATTATCAACACTCCCCTATTGAATATATACCCAAAGAATCAAATTTTATCTTACCGAGATCGAAGCACACTCCCCCTAGACCGTATCTCACCCATAAATCTACAATACTTCAGAAAACATATTAAAATAGGTAGAAAAATTTGGGAGGGGGAACCTTTTTATCCTCCTCATGTACTGGGAGGTGGTTGAACAACAATGCTCAACCGATGATACTCGATAACATGTTCTGAAAATGGCTTCATTAGTATGTTAGCCACTTGATCATCAATTCCAACAAGATCCATTTTAGTCATGCCTTGTTCAAATTTTTCTTTGTTGAAGTGATATCTGATTTATATCTATTTTGTATGATTATTATGAACAAGAATCTTCATAAGATCTGTTGAACATTTGTTATCATAGTGAATCCCCATAGGTTGTTTAACCTCATCAACCATATTAGTCAAATTGTATCTTAAACGACAATTATTGAGTGCATTCTTTTTTAGAAGAAATATATTCAGTTTAAACAGTATAAATAGAATTAATTTCTTATTTCTTAATAAACAAACCCACACAATTCATTCCAATATATAATGATCCACAACTTGTGTACTTTCTATCAATAACATCTCCATCTCAGTCAGTATCATAAAATGCTAATAGTTTACAATCTCTTCTTGTATTATACTATATATCATAATTATTAGTTCCTTTAATGTACCTCGTGATTCTTTTCACTAATATCATATGTTCTGCTTTTAGATTACTTTGAAATAGTTACACTAAGCATGTTGACATGAAAGTATCATGAAGTGTCGCAATCATGTATAGTAATCTACCAATGATTCTTCTATATAGTGTGGGATCTACTGAAGTCCCATTCTCATGATTCATTGTCTAGTTCTATCCAAAATCAGAGCCGACATTGGTTTGGTTTTATGAATATTGAATTTATTTAGAAATTATTTAGTAAACATTTCTTGAGAAATGAATGTGCATCCTTTCCTCTAAATGAAATGTATTCCTAAGGTCACACCCTGACCACAGGTAACTTTTTTTTCCATTTTTCTTCCTTCCTTCTTAGTCCCAGTTTGAATTTTCTTTTTCTTTTCTTTCAAATTTTATTTGTGTTGGCGGTTTCACGCCAGTGCGCAGTCATCGCATCGTTAGCGGTGACCTTGAGTTTGTCCTGGGTGACTATGTGTTCGCCCGACGTTCAAATTTTAGAGTTTTATGTTGTCTTTTAATTATTTATATTTTTATTATTATTATTATTTGGTTTTATTATTATTATTATACAATTTATTATTATTATCATTATTATAATGTTTTATTATTATTATTATAATGTTTTATCATTATTATAAAGTTTATTATTATTATTATGAAGTTTTAATATTATTATTATTATAATGTTTTATTATTATTATTATTATTATTATTATTATTACTGTTATTTTATCACATATATATATATATATAAATCGAAAACCCTATTTTCCCACCTAATCTAACCCTAATCCCTTTCCCCGCCGCCACCTTCCCCTCTCTCTCACCTTCTCTCCTCTCTCCCTTTCCTTCCCCTTTTTTTTCTTTTCTTCTTCCCCCCCCCCTTGCTGGTTTGGCATGCCCGCACCGGCCTCCTCCGCCGCCGGCGCACCCTCCTCCTGCTTTGCTCTGCCGCGATGACCCCCCCCCCCCTCCGGTGTCGTTCCGGATTCCGGCCGCGGCCTCCGGTGACAACGGCCTTCTCCCGGCCGACCACCCATCCCTGCCCCGCTCTGCCCTGACTCCATCCCAACCTCTTGCGCAAGCACCTCCATCGCGGCCCTCCACAAAGCCCGCACCGCCCCGATTCCCCGTCGTCGTCCCGTCTCCCCCGCGCCCTCACCCCCGTTCTGCGCCGGCATCCTTCCGCACCCCCTGTCCGGCGATGACCCCTTCACCCCCGTCCCAGCCCTGCCTCCTGCCTCTGGCGTCTGCGGCCTCCTGCTCTACTGCTTCTCCGCCGGCCTCCTCTCCCCCGACCTCGTCGCGGCCTGCAACCGGCACCTCCAACCCAACCGAACCGCCGCACCACCTCCATCTCTGGCACATCCCTCCGCCTTGCCGCACCCCCGCCTCGCACCTGGTGAGTTTCCGGCACCCCCCAACTTTGTTTTATTATTTTTGTAATTGTGATATTTTTTTATTATGTCATTATTATAATTAATTTCATCTTATTATTATTATTATTATTATTATTACTACATTATTATTATTATCGTTATCATATTAATATTATGATGTTATTATTATTATAATTATAATTACTAACATATTATTAATATTATTATTATGACTATTATTATTATTATATTATTATATTATTATTGCTATTATGAATATGATAATATTATAACTATGTCATATTATTATTGTTATTATTATGATATCATTATCATTATTTTTATTAAGTTGTTATTATTATTCTCATTATGTTATTTTAATTATTATTATGGCTATGTTATTATTATATTATTACTGATATTAACATTTTATTATGGTTATTTATATTATGTTATTAATATTGTTGAAACTGTTTAACGGTCTACTGTTTTAGGACTTGTTTGACGGCGCAATACGGTGCGCCCTTCTTCGCAACGGGAGTTTTGCGCCGTGTCATTTTTCGTTCCGAGCTGCGTCTTGAGGTAGGTCTCCCTTTGCACTCACCTTTAAATTTAGAATTTATTTATTCCTTGACATTTATTAAGTTTCAGTAAATTTTAAAGTATTATTAAGTATTTGTTTATAGTGTGGTGATCTGCTAATGATTAAATATGTTTTAATTCTAGAGGTTCATTGAAATCGTTTTCTTGGATTTAATTGTGTGTTTCCATGGTAGTGTTGCTAAATCGTTCTTCCTAAAAAATGAAATTTATGTTGAATTTTGTTTTGAAATGTCTTTGGTGTGTGCAAATTAGTAGGTGTATTGTTAATGGAAAAAGGTGTTTCTTAGAACCTGGATTAGAGAAAATGACTGTATGATCTTTAAACTTGATTTTGGAAACCTTAAGTGTGGTTCTTGGTTGATGAAGAATGTTTTCCTTTGTCCCGTGAACAACAGTTTGGATTTCATTTAAGAAGTAGCTTTCCTTCAAAAAAAATGATTAAAGTCCCATTTGGCTCTTGATAAAATTGGCATGCATTTGGATATTGGAAAATGATTTTTTCTTGTGATGCCAGGGTGTTTCAAGTTTAATATGCAGTTTAGAGTTTCTTCAATAATGTTTTAAGTGTGTTTCTGGTTCTCATTGAAATGGCGTGTGTCATATCCCTTTAAAGATGCTTTACTGTTTAATGGTCAAAGTGAAAGTGACATGACGACCCAGTTGGCACTTTAATAAATGTAAAGTGATTATACACACACATATATATATATGTACTTGTGAGGGCATCTCTACAGGGGGACTTCCCTTCGAGGGTTGTCGTGTAGCGATGTCTGTGTAAGGGGTTGGCAAGTGCGGTGAGATGAGTCATGCATGCGAGGGTCTCCCACTTACACAGTGTTACTAAAACTACCAGGGGTTCCTGGGCGTCTTGTAGATTATCGAGTGACGGTTGCTTGCTAACCCTGATTAGACGGGTTGGTACCCCCTGGAGTTGTGGACAGGCCAGGTGGGATGTGCCACTGGTTGGCTATTAGGGCGGCCAGTTGGTTATTGACTGTGGAGTACCATGCCAGCAGGTAGTCTGAACCCGAGTATGTCCAGGGGTTTTCTAGGGATGTTTAGGATCACCCATGGTTATTGCTTATAGATTTTTGTTTAATTTTACTTGCACTTGTTTTCATTCCTACTTGTTTACTTTCAGTTCTTCTTTACAGCTTGTACTGGTTACTTTATGGAAATGACTTTCAAATGAAAAGCGTTTTTTTCTCTAATGTAGTAAAACTGAAAATGTAACACTTCTTTATATTTCAGAATAAATTGAGAATCAATGGAAATAAATTCAACTTTTGAAAAGGAATAAGGGTAATGGATCATGTTTAGATTTTCTAGTGAAACATTATAAAAGCTTACTTTTATACATTGTAGTTCAAACCTGGAATATGAAGACTCTTTATTTACTGGCAGTGCTTTGGGTTTTGTTGTGGGGCTCACCTACTGAGTACTTTTGTGGTCACGCCTATCTATTACATTTTCAGTTGCAGGTTCCTTGTGTCTAGGTTATTCCTGGCTTGAGTCGCTCAGTGAGGGAGCGACTTTGGTTGTAGTAAGGTGGTGACCCGCGAGGTCACGTAGAGGTATGTCGTGGTATAGTTTTGTTTATGTCTTTAGTGTTTGTCTGTTTGTTTAGTTTATATTCTTTCTTTCGATCCTATTTTTTTAGTTTGGGATGAAATCATTCCCAACGATTGAAATTTTAATGCCCAGCAGTAATTGCCATCCCGGGGGGATCAAGAACGCCCCTTGGGACTTGCCGCGGACCGGCTCGGGTGACCGGTTCATGGTCGACCCGGGCTGGTTCGTGAAAAAATGGTATCAGAGGTGGTTTCTTGTTATTTGGGTTGTCTGGTAAGTGGATATTAGGACTGTCGGGACTCGAGAGGTAGGTACGGGGAGGACGTCATGAACCCTCGTCTTTTCCAAACCTCGAGTCACCAGAGTAGTCCGGGAATTGTGTCCTTGTTTCTTTCTGGTTTGTCTTGGATTGAGAGATGAAAATGGAGGTAAGCCGACGTTACGTTGTGATTTCACATGGAGTAGTGACCCATGTGGAGTCCGAGTACACGGTTTGAATTCATCCTAGTGGTCGACGCTGACTTGGGACATGGCCCACTACCATGTCGCTAGGTTGAGCGTGACTACTAGTCCATCACTCTAGTGTTTAATGAAATTTTGGATGTTGCTTTCGTTTTTGTCTGTGTGAGTGTGTAGTTGGAAATGAAAAAAAGGTTTTTGAAAATTGGACTGGTTTCTTTTAAAATACTTTAAATGTATGAGATGGGTTTTTAAAAAAAATTGGAATCTCTTGATTTGGAAATCTGTTGTTTGCTGGAAATTGGTTAAGAATAATTTGGGGTGAAACCCCAGGTCCTCTTTGTGAACGTTAGAACATGTGTGAGAATGCATGAAAAATGTGTGTTGGTGTGAGTATTATTGGACAATGGATGAAGACATGTGCAACGGTTCATGAGATTACCTGGGTGTGTATTTGAAATTAAAGGCTTGACCTTGTTTTCTAAACTGGTTTTAAAGGGGAAACGGTTTTAGAAAGTTTTTGGTTTGAAAATAGATTGGTTTTGGAAAGAACCCTGGAAAGAGGGTGGTTTTAAAGTCTAAAATAAATAGGGGATTTTGTTTTTTAAAAAAAGGAGATTTTATTTTGGGTTGTGTTCGCATTTGTTCGGTCTTGTGCTGGCTGTTTTTGATGAAGGCTCTTTTATTGATGTTGCTTCGGTTTGATATTGGTTTTGGCTTCGTGTTTTAATTGTCGCTTAGGAGATGCCGCCCAGAAAGGTCTCTAAGGATTCCGATAGGTCATGCCCATTTTTTGGTCCTCTTTAGACTTTTCCTATTCTCTATGGTGATCAGGGTCTGTTAGAGGTAGTGAAATGGCTCGAGGAAGTGGAGCGTGTGTTTAGAATGGTGGGAACTCCCGATAATGTTAAGGTTCGTGCAATTATGGAGTTGTTTGAGGGTACAGCTCTGGACCAGTGGAAGAAGGTTACCCCATCATCAACTCACGTTGAAATGACATGGGATGTCTTTAAAATAGTTTTCATCCAATGTTTTGTACCTGAGGAAGTGAAGCTGGAGAAAAAGAGGGAACTTGTGAATATTCAAAAAGGCCAACGGACGGTGAAGGCATATGTTTACCATTTCAAGGAACTGATTCCCTTTTCTCCAGATGTAGCGTCGCATGAGCTCATGAAGGCCTCTCTTTTCACTGGGGTCTTCGTCCAGAGATCAAGAAGCGAGTCCTCCCTTCTGAATATCTTTGCTTCGAGAAGCTGGTGGAGGAATCATTTTTTGCAGAGTTGGTTTCCGGAACACAGTTGGTTAGTACTCCAGCATCCCCGGTTGTTCATAAGAGTCCCTCCTCTGGTGTGGAAAATACGACAGAGATACCTGTTCCTCAAGAGTTATCCCCCTTGGTCCCAGCTTCCAGTTTATCAGATTGTTCAGTGGTGTGATATCAGAGTGGTCGTTTCGGGCATTTCAAGCCGTCTTGTCGCAACCCTCCAAAGACGTGTCATCGCTGCGGCTGTCTGGGTCATCTGGAGAAGTTTTGCAGGAAGAGTCACTTGAAGAGGACGATATGATGGGAGGATTTCAGTACTTAACTGTGAGGCAGAAGATGCTTCAGCCATCAGATCCCCAGCCACAAGTCTCGGGGTGAAGCTCGCGCACAGTCAGGAGTTCCCAGGGTTGTGAATCCTTGGTCCAGGTTCTGTTTTCCGTATTGAGGGTGGAACAATTAAAAACCTTTTCATCCTTGTTTTCCTTCTATTAAAGTTTCAAAAGCGTTGTAAATGCGTTGTTTTTCTATAAAGTGACGATGGACTTTTTCTATGATAATCTAAGCGGACTTATCGTGTGAATGCAATATTCTAAATCATGTGTCCTTCTTAAAAGTGTGTTTGACTCTCGTGTGGGTTGACCTCGTTTTAGTTATGTTGTCGATGTGGTTATGCTTTGTGGACTTCGGTGGATCATGTCTCCAATTTGATATTGGTTAAATGTTTTCTATGGGTTTTCCCTAGTGTTGAAGGTTGTTAACTCTAGTCGAGGATTCAATGTCTCGACGGAGGTGTTTTTTTAATCGTGCTATAAGATTTGGTTTGAATCGATTGGGAGTTCCCACATCGACCCTCCCTTTTCCTAGGGTTTTCTATTTAGATGGTCAACTTTTCTGCACAAGTTGCGATCTTGTGGTGGGGAGAACCCCTTCGTTCTCCCTCAACCTCGGACATTAGTTTTCACTTGAATCGGTCGGGTGTGACCTGTGTAGAGTAAGGTCATCCGGAGAATTTCAGTTCTCTTCGGTTCCTTTAGTTCTGTTTGAGCATAGACTTTAATTTTGGCTAACTTTTTGCTTGGTGACTTTCTGGGGGCAGAATGTGTCTGTGGTGGGGAGAATTGTCACACCCCGACCACAGGTAACTTTTTTTCCTTTTTTATTCCTTCCTTCTTGGTCCCGGTTTGAATTTTCTTTTTCTTTTCATTCAAAATTTATTTGTGTTGGCGGTTTCGCGCCAGTGCGCGGTCATCACATCGTTAGCGGTGACCGTGCGTTTGTCCCGGGTGACTATGTGTTTGTCCGGCGTTCAAATTTTAGAGTTTTATGTTGTCTTTTTATTATTTATATTGTTATTATTATTATTATTAGGTTTTATTATTATTATTATACAGTTTATTATTATTATCATTATTATAAAGTTTTATTATTATTATTATTATTATTATGTTTTATCATTATTTTAAAGTTTATTATTATTATTATGAAGTTTTAATATTATTATTATTATAATGTTTTATTATTATTGTTATTATTATTATTATTATTATTTTATCACACACACACATATATATATATAAACCGAAAACCTTATTTTCCCACCTAATCTAACCCTAATCCCTTTCCCCATCGCCACCTTCCCCTCTGTCTCACCTTCTCTCCTCTCTCCCTTTCCTTCCTCATTTTTTTTCTTTTCTTCTTCCCCCCTTGCTGGTTTGGCCTGCCCGCACCGGCCTCCTCCGCCGCCGGCGCACCCTCCTCATGCTTCTCTCTGCCACGGCGACCCCCCCCCCCTTCGGTGTCGTTCCGGCTTCCGGCCACAGCCTCCGGCGACAACGGACTGCTCCCGGCCGACCACCCGTCTCCGCCCCGCTCTTCCCTGACTCTGTCCCGACCTCCGGTGCCAGCACCTCTATCGCGGCCCTCCGCGCAGCCCGCACCGCCCCGCTTCCTCGTCGCCGTCCCGGCTCCCCCTCGCCCTCACCCCCGTTCCGCACCGGCATCCTTTCGCACCCCCTGTCCGGCGACGACCCATTCACCCCCCGTCCCGGCCCTGCCTCCTGCCTCCGCCGTCCGCGGCCTCCTGCTCTGCTGCTCCTCTGCCGGCCTCCTCTCCCCCGACCTCGCCGCGGCCTGCAACCGGCACCTCCAACCTAACCGAACCGCTGCACCACCTCCAACTCTAGCGCATCCCTCCGCCTTGCCGCACCCCCGCCTCGCACCTGGTGAGTTGCCGGCACCCCCAACTTTGTTTTATTATTTTTCTAATTGTGATATTTTTTTTATTATGTCATTATTATAATTAATTTCATCTTATTAATATTATTACTATTATTATTACTACATTATTATTATTATTATCTTTATCATATTAATATTATGAAGTTATTATTATTATAATTATAATTACTAACATATTATTAATATTATTATTATGACTATTATTATTATTATATTATTATATTAATATTGCTATTATGATTATGATAATATTATAACTATGTCATATTATTATTGTTATTATTATCATAACAATATCATTATTTTTATTAAGTTTTTATTATTATTCTCATTATGTTATTGTAATTATTATTATGACTATGTTATTATTATATTATTACTAATATTAACATTTTATTATGGTTATTTCTATTATGTTATTAATATCGTTGAACCTGTTTAACGGTCTACTGTTTTAGGACTTGTTTGACAGCGCAATACGGTGCGCCCTTCTTCGCAATGGGAGTTTTGCACCGTGTCATTTTTCGTTCTGAGCTGCGTCATGAGGTAGGTCTCCCTTTGCACTCGCCTTTAAATTTAGAATTTATTTATTCCTTGACTTTTATTAAGTATCAGTAAATTTTAAAGTATTATTAAGTATTTGTTTATAGTGTGGTGATCTGCTAATGATTAAAGCTGTTTTAATTCTAGCGGTTCATTGAAAGCGTTTTCTTGGATTTAATTGTGTGTTTCCACGGTAGTGTTGCTAAATGGTTCTTCCTGAAAAATGAAATTTATGTTGAATTGTGTTTTGAAATGTCTTTGGTGTGTGAAAATTAGTAGGTGTATTGTTAATGGAAAAAGGTGTTTCTTAGAACCTGGATTAGAGAAAATGACTGTATGATATTTAAACTTGATTTTGGAAACCTTAAGTTTGGTTCTTGGTTGATGAAATTTTTTTTCCATTGTCCCGCGAACAACAGTTTGGATTTCATTTAAGAAGTAGCGTTCCTTCAAAAAAAATGATTAAATTCCTGTTTGGCTCTTGATAAAATTGGCATGCGTTTGGATATTAGAAAATGATTTTTTCTTGTGATGCCAGTGTGTTTCAAGTTTAATATGCTGTTTTGAGTTTCTAAAATAACTTTTTAAGTGGGTTTCTGGTTCTCATTGAAATGGCGTGTGTCATATCCCTTTAAAGATGCTTTAGTGTTTAATGGTCAAAATGAAAGTGACATGACGGCTGGGTTGGCACGTTAATAAATGTGATGTGATTATACATATATATATATATAGACTTGTGAGGGCATCTCTACAGGGGGACTTCCCTGCGAGGGTTGTCGTGTAGCGATGTCCGTGTAAGGGGTTGGCAAGTGCGGTGAGATGAGTCACGCGTGCGAGGGTCTCCCACTTACACAGTGTTACTAAAACCACCATGGGTTCCTGGGCGTCTTTTATATTATCGAGTGACGGTTGCTTGCTAACCCTGATTAGACGGGTTGGTACCCCCTGGAGTCGTGGATAGGCCAGGTGGGATGTGCCACTGGTTGGCTTTTAGGGCGGCCAGTTGGTTATTGACTGTGGAGTACCATACCGGCAGGTAGTCTGAACCCGAGTACGTCCAGGGGTTTTCTAGGGATGTTTAGGATCACCCATGGTTATTTCTTATAACTTCTTGTTTACTTTTACTTACACTTGTTTTCTTTCATACTTGTTTACTTTCAGTTCTTCATTACAGCTTGTACTGGTTACTTTGTGGAAATGACTTTCAAATGAAAAGAGTTTTTTTCTCTTGTGTAGTAAAACTGAAAATGTAACGCTTCTTTATCTTTCAGAATGAATTGAGAATCAATGGAAAGAAATTCAACTTTTGAAAAGGAATAAGTGTAATGGCTCGTGTTTAGATTTTCATGTGAAACATTATAAAAGCTTACTTTTATACATTGTAGTTCAAACCTGGAATAGGTGGATTCTTTATTTACTGGCAGTGCTTTGGTTTTTGTTGTGGGGCTCACCTACTGAGTAATTTTGTGCTCACGCCTATCTTTTACCTTTTCAGTTGCAGGTTCCTTGTGTCCAGGTTTTTCCTGTCTTGAGTCGCCTAGTGAGGGAGCGACATTGGTTGTAGTTGGGCGGTGACCCACGAGGACACGTGGAGGTATGTCGTGGTATAGTTTTTTTTTATGTCTTTAGTGTTTCTCTGTTTCTTTAGTTTATATTCTTTCATTCGATCCTATTTTTTTTTGGGCTGAAATCATTCCCAACGATTGAAATTTTAATGCCCGACACTAATTTCCATCCTGGGGGGATCGGGAACGCCCCTCGGGACTTGCTGCGGACCGGCTCGGGTGACCGGTTCAGGGTCGACCCGGGCTGGTTCGTGACACCTAAGAAGTATGTGAGTTCACCAATCATAAACATTTCAAAATCTAATTTCAGGTTATTGAAAAATTCATCCACAAATCCTTGCTTACTTCCTCCAAATATAGTATCATCTACATACACCAGAACCATGAAATGATCCTTCTGGGAATTCTTCACATAAATAATGTGATACAATCCTCTTTTAAATTAAAGAGTCTTTAAATAATAATCTAGGTGAAAGTACCCTAACTATGGTGCATGTTTTCGACAATATAAAGTCTTATATAATCTACAAACCTTTATATCATCATTACTAAAAAAACCCACTGGTTGTTCAATATAGACTTATTCTTACAGAACACTATTAAAGAAATATATCTTGAGATCCATTTGGTATACATTGCATCTTATTTGAATTTCCATGGAATGAAACTCTTTGATAAACTCTAGTCTAGCCCCCAGAGAAAATCACTCTTCAACATCAACACCTTCAATATGTGAATAGACATTACACACTATATTTGACTTATTTATTATCACACGTCCTTTCTCGTAATATTTATTTTGGAAAATAAACTACGTACCAATCACATTATGGGTTTTTTTGGTCTCTTAACTGGATCCCATTTGTGGTTATTATCAATATAATCCAATTCGTCAATCATGGACATAAACCATTAATCATACATTACAAATTCTTCAAATGAGAAGGGTTCCACAATTGAAAGGAATGAAGACTGTTCACTATTCCTCATTCTCCTTATCAATATTATAGCAGTCCAATAACCAATTATGTTTGATCAATCAATTTCAGCTCTTCGATTTCCACATTGAGGTTTTGAGGTATTTTTTCCTCTCTAGATTCATCTATTGTTTCAACATCATGACGTGACTCTTTTATGTTATCCATTATTTCATCTACTTAATTATTTGGATCTATTCCATTTCCAAATTCATCCTCACATTCTATCACATCATCATAAGAATTCTTTGTGACAATTGTGGTTCCACCATCAGTGATCTTCATGTCAATGCTTTCCACAATTTTTCTCAAATATTTACTGAAATATTTTTAGGCTTTTATATTTATTGAATATCAATTTTATATTTAAGGACATATAACATCACCATACTTTCCATTATTTACTTCTTTGTTTTAGATAATTGAATTAATTCTAAAAACTAGAAAATACTTCAGAGGTATTTCTTCTATACCATAACTCATACGGTGTCTTTTTATCCCACATATAAATCCCTCTTCAGTTTTTTATATAAAATGCATCATTAACAACCTATTTCGAGTAATAGAGAGAGATACGACATTCAATTAGCATAGTTCTAGACATACTATTCACCTATCGATTCCAATGCTCAACAACTCCATTTTTCTATGGAGTTCTCATAATATCCACCTCAAGATATATCCCATGATTCTATAGGTAGTCTTCAAAAAAAATGGTTGTATATTATCCACCATTTTCAAACTACAAAACTTTTAATTTCTATCCAATATCATTCTTGGAATTTTGATGATATGTTTTCATGCAATCAAACACCTTGTATTTTCCTATGTATAAGAATAACAGAATTCATTGTAGTTTTATCATAAATGAAAATAATGAGGTACCTTTATCATTGTCTTCCGGATACATTTATCAGACCACATACATTTGTATGAATGATATCAAGAAGGTTTGACGCCCTTTTCTTCATTGTTTTATTTAAACTATAGAAAAACTTCCCTAGAATGAAACAATCACAATTCTCTTCCCATTCATGGTTTAGAATGTGGATTTACATGACTATCTATGGATTAGATATCTTTTCCATGTCTTTTTTATTATTGTGACTCAAACATCAGGGCCACAATTTGTTTTCTTCTTCAATACTCATGTACAAAATGTTCTCTTTACTATCAACATGATATATGTTTCCATCTATTTCTTAATCATTCATGATATAATCTCCTATTATTTATTTTATAGTGAACAAATTTTTATTGAATGTAACTATAACTCCCGAGTCATAGTGTTTACTCAAACATAGGATATTGTGACACAATCCATCCACATAATGAACTTCGTTCTTCTTCATCTTTCCATTTTCCAGTTTAGTACTTCCACGGACTTTGATCTTCAATGAACCATCGTTACCGAAGCTCACTATTTCGTTGATCTTTTTCTTAAAATTGATTAGTATGTCTTCATTTCCCATCATATAGGATGAGTATCCACTATAAATAATCCAAGTGCTGCTATTCTTGATATCTTTGAGATCTTCTTTTGTATGGTTGGATTTTTAAATTTTATTATATTCTTCCATGAAACATTAGTTTGAGTGAAGGATAAATATTGATTTTCCAATAAATTATCCATATGCGTAGGTTCGTTATAATCAAACTCTTATTCAAGAGGATAGAACTTTTTTGTAAGAACAACATCATCTGGTTGGTGATTATTGACTTATATCTTAGTTCTTTAAGAATTGTTCCCACCATTCCTACTCCTGCAATCAATATATTTATGGACATAGTTATAACAATTAAAAAAATATCCATATAAATTGTTTCTTATTTGATAATTAGGATATGAATTCATTATTATTTTTTAAATTCTTATCTCTTCCCCATTTAAATAGCTCCATACATATTCACTAGATGACATGGTATGACATAAATAGCCACATATTTGACATTTCATAAATTGAAATGATTTTTCACTTATATTCTTCCTTGATAAAAATTTATCAGAAAGATGGTGTGAATATATATAATATTGGGATACTCCATGATAATTTTATGTCCTACTATCGTTCTGATTCAAGACATTATTTGTATGGAGTTTAGGTGTCTTTGTGATATGTATGATTTTCAGTATACCATTATTTTGGCCCATTTTACTTCCAAAATTTGATGTTTCTTCATTTCAACCAACTTGTATGCTCCCCATGCATGAGGGTCTTTTATCATTCAAAAATTTTTCAACTCCATCAGAACCATGATTAACTCTCTCTAGCAGTTCATCATCTTAGAATTTTCCAAAATGAATTTTCTTCATTGTTTCTTTTGGACATGAATAACATTAAAGTTTATTCATAAGAGTAACAATTTATTCTTTATTACCATTAATATTTTTGAACATATACACCATTATCAATGTTATATCATTATTTCCTTTTATATGTTCATCAATTTTGATATTTAATTCAACTATATCTTATGAGCATTAAAACTTTGTTGAATGTTCCTTTACTACTTTCTTATTTCAATTAATTTAAGGTTTTGGTATTTCATTATATTCAAATAACACTTCCAAAATTGTTTTCCACATTATTTATCTATTGAATTCATTCTAAATATTACCAAAATCATCCTTAAATTGAATATTAAGATCAAAATCAGTCATCAACTGATTATTTCTAGATTCATCTCTCGATGGTTCTTATTTTTCAATTGAAGTCACTAATAATGCAAGGGTTCCATATTTGAACTCCAGTTCTTCTTCCTCATATAATTCACTATCTATATCTTCTTATTAAAAGGAAAAAACATTTCTCTGTAGTTTCTTAATAGAATAGAAATCAAATTTTTTGAAAAACAATTCTGAGCCTTCTGCATGTCTTAAGATTCACACTCTTCAACATCAATCATTCATCTACCTCGAGAGGAAATGTGTACACTTCTGCCACATCAAAAATATTCCATTGGAATCTCACCATCAAATTTTCATTTTCCCTTCTTGAATTTATTAGTAATGAGAGAAATAATTTCTTTATACACATTATCATCATCAATAATATCTCATGAATTTACATGTTTGTATGTGGAATTGAATCTCATTTCATGGCTTACTCGATTCATTGTATATTCTTGTTTCAATCTTATATAATATACCCCAAGGTTTCTCATAAGATCAGTATGATAAAATTGAGAAAGACCCTTTTCCTCAAGGGCTGAAAAATTTTTGTAGTAGAGAGGTGTAATCTTCTCTACATTTTATTCCCAATATCAATTATTTAGATTCATCCCCAAGTAATTGTATTTCTCTAATAACATTAGTTATTCGATTGAAAAATGTATCTACATTTTCATCAAGATGCATCTTCATATCTTGATACATATCGTAAAAAACATTTAGTTTTTGCTCCTTCACCTTTTTGTTACCTTTATAAATATTCTCCATTTCCCAATATAAACATTACTAATGTACAACTCATCAACTTTAGATATATTTGATCAAAAGGAGCCGTAGTGAGGGGAGTATGTGCATTAGAATCTACACAAAGCATTTTACTATCTATATTAGTCATAAAAATCCTTGTTGGATCAGTGACCTATATTCCTTCTGCAGTGGAAAACATGAAATCCAATCCAAGATAGATTAGATGGTATCTCCTATTATTTGTCAATATTTGGAATTTTCTTCTATTAATGAGGTGTAATCCCCCGACATTCACTACTTTATCCATTATAGAAATGAAAGACAGATTTAACACCAAAATCCTTTATCCTTTGATACCACATGATGGACCCTGAAACACCATGATAGGGGAGGAGTGATTAAAGGTGTCATATTTTTATTTTAAACCTATTGATCTAGTTATCATGTTGGTAGGATCATATTAGACATGTTTGATGAGAATGTAGAGAAACAAACAATCAACATCAAGGAGAAGACACCAAAATTTTACTTGTTTCATCACTAATGGCTACATCGAAGGATCATACATCAAAAGCTTTTCGGTCATACCAAATTCCACTAACATGCACTAGTTGTAGAGTACAAAAGATTATCACAATCACTCTGTTCCATAAACACTTCATTTATATGTTTTTATGAATAACACACTAGTCCCTCAAGTTTCTTATGTTGAATCCCCCATGAAACAACTTTGGGATGAATCTGAACTTATATTATAAACATGAAGTTCACTTTAACGGGTTGGTATTAAATCGTGCATCTTCAACTACAGATAAATTCTCATTTAAAGTCTCATTATCACTCATATGTGTAATTCACTCTTCATCACACTATTAGATCGAAAACTATTCCTGTATGTACTAGAATATTTTTCCTTATACTATTCCTCTTCCTCTATATACTAGGCACCTTCCTCTGCATACTTGGCTCCACCACATACCTCTTGTTCTTCGAAGACCACTCCTCTGCGAACTGTCTCGGCTCTACAAACTATATATCGTTCCATACACCATTTCTTCTTATTGGAATATATTCCTTCTACAGACTATTCATCTATGTGTACCACAAGAGCAGTTCCTATTGAGTTCTTCTTCTACATACTACCTCTCATATGCAAACATTTCTTCTCGAAGACCACTTGACATTTCACTAAATTCTTTCTTCCTGTGAACCACTCTACACATCACTGAAATCCTCTCTGTTTTTTAATATCACTCTGTCTCTATAATGAAGTGATTAATACTCGTTATATAGGAATATAGGTCCACATAATCCACTAAACCAATATTTAAAAAATATTCAATACGACACCACCTTTATTGTTTACTGTGGATCTCCCTCAAACCATACTCACTAAATGGTTTACATACCTATATTTTCTCAACACAGTAAAAAAAATCACCTCTTCACTTCCACTAATGACATCGTTAAGTATTCTCAAAACTCTAGATTGTTTTTGAGAAAAACACGCCATCCCACATAGTGTTTTCTTTATGTGAACCGTTGGCCATCCCATGAACCTCCTTTCTTCTGCTGACCATTCCTCATATGGGGTGTTCATACCATTTTCCTCTCCAAAAAACATTCACACTACATGGTTCATGGTTCACCATTCCACGTATCATATTTTTTGATCCGCATATTTTTTCCAAAAATCCCATTTGACATACTACCATTGCAGAAAATATTCTTTTCCCAAAAACAAAATCCCAATTTTAAGGACCAAAAAAGTGTAAAAAACTTGAAACTGCACCACCATAAAAACATGATTCAACATGTACTATAAGGTCACTTGACATGCATATCCCTTGATCAATCCAATGAGTATTGAAAAATAAACAATCCATGCTCTATTTATAATTATGAAAAATCATGGTTCCAACATCATGAATGGTCGGCCTCTGATCTTCACACCTCTGCATGGATCAAGGATGAAAAGGTGGAAATGTATGAATGATGAGATTTTTTATGACCTCCATGTGTTTCTGTGAAAAACCCAACTTCACATCTTGTAGTCCAAGAACACATGCAGTGTTGTCTCCTGGCTAAGGTAGCTTGGGTTTTGAGGTAGATAAGGATCACAACCTGTGTATGGGCCATATATTCTTTCTGACTCAGTGCAAGCAGTTTGACATGTGCTATAAGAGTACATTGGTTTGTGAATGGCCAGGAAAATGGGCATGGAACAAACTACATGTACATGACCTGACATACATAATCATGATACATAGTTCATGGGAAAAAATGGGTGTCCATGACAAACTGTGTGCCGTGTATACATGCCATGTAGTTTTATGTTTATAGAACAAAAGTTTATAGGTATAGACACAACTTGGTTTCCAAGTGAGTTTACACATTTTGTTACCCGTGGTGCATGCCACATAACTCCCTCAAACTCTTCAACCTTATGTGTTAGCTCTTTTGAGAATCATATAGGAGATTAGAATATCATGACTATTTTTCTTCTTAAAACATGATAGAATACATTGTAGCGTATTTTATGATACGATGATAGGTTTAATGAGCATGATTATTCTTTACGAAATATTATATCATTGGATGTGATCAAGATAGATAATTATATAGATATTAGGGTATGTAACCCCCTTATCAAACCAGTGCATGGGTCCCCCATACTCCTTGTATATATAGAGTGGTACCCCCTTCCACACCATGGTGTGCGTTCCCTATCAACCATGTGGTATCCCCTGTCGCACGAGTGTGTGAGTCCATTTTCAATTGAGTGGAACCCTATGTTGCACTAGGGAACATGTCCTCTATCTACTAAGTGGTACCCGTATCATACTAGGGCATGAGTCACATATTGGATATTATTCCCCGTTTATTGTAAATAATAGTGGTGAAGTGGGAGTCCCCCATACAGTCTATTTTAGAGACACACAAGATGGTAGGAATTAGTGATGGACCTTTCGAGTTGTAAGAAGACTCCTCATCCTTGGTCAAGATGTGGATATGGAGATCACCATTATCTATCATCTATGTTCCTTTGTGAGTGTATATATGGATTTCATCTCTCTCATTATATGGGTTAAAAAGGCTTCTATAGTATCATTCTATTTCTCTCGTTGTGGTTTTCTGGGCATCCTACTAGGTATGTATATACTCACCCCTATAAAGGATTTCCATGTATGTTTCATGTATTATACAAACAATATGTATATTAGAAGAGGCATCTTTTGAATTTAGTGTTGCATGGGTGCATTGATAGAATATGTTGGTCAATCATAGAGATCAAGAGTCACGATCCCTATAATTTCCCATTATTCAAGTTATTATTATGTAGGGAATTAAATTCAAGATTGTCTTGTCTCTTCTTCGTTTTACAGGTTTTTACTGTTTCACTCTGATATATTCACTAGTGGTTGTTTCCCACAAGGTTATACTATAGGGGTTACTATATTTTATTATTCCTCTACACTTTTTCATGGATACAGTTGTATGCGTATGTGTAACTAAATTAGGAAAATGACACCCATTTTAGTTATGTCCTCTTGGTGCTTTCTGCAAGCCCCTAGCCCACTATGCCAAAATTAGTTTTTAGCGGCTGTTTTGTTTCATTTAGTGGTGGTTTAAACTGCCACAAAATCGTTCTACAGTGGTTTTGGAAAACCGCTGCTAAATCATGTGTTGTGAAATCGCTAGAGGCGGTTTTTAGAGGTGGTTTTAAACATCGCTAAATCGTTTTTAATTTTTTCTTAAATTTTTTAAAATTTTATTAATATTTTAAATTTTAAATATTTTTATTTCATTATTTTTTTATAATTGTAATTTTTTTTCTTAATTTATTTATCTTTATATTTACAAAATTTATTTATTTGTTTGTTTATTTATTTTATTATATTTTCATATATTATTTTTTTGAAAATTTATTTATTTAATTATTTATTTTTATAAATAAATAATTTATTTATTAATTTTTTAATTTGTAAAGTATATATTTTTATATTTTTTTAATTCATTCATTTATTTATTTATTTATTTATTTATTTGTTTAATTAATTATAAAATTATATTTTTTATTTTTTTTGTAATTTTTTTATTATTACCACACAAATGCCCATCTTCAAGCATATGCCCATGCACATGCCCATGCATATGCCCATGCCATATATATAAATTTTTGGTTGGGTGAGATTTGAACCCCTTACCCCATGCTTTTTTTCCAAAGACATTACAACTCCACTAGGATCATCATGTGGTCAATAAATCAAATTTAATATACTTATACATATATATCTATATATTTATTAATTGTAATAAAAATTAATACATAACCAATGGATACAAAGTAAATAATTATTAATAAATAATTATTAATTAATAATGATTAATCGATAATCAATAATTAATAATTAATAATATATAATATATGATATATAAGATATAAGATATAAGATATAATATATAATCTATAAAACATGATGTATAACATATATTATATAACATATTATAATGAAGACATAATATATTAGACATAATATATAATACCTAATATATAATGCATAATATATTAAATATTATAAATATTATATATTATACAATATATATCATTTAATATATATGTAATTTATAAATAATAAATTAATTAAAAATTAATTTAATATATGATAAATAAATAACAAATTAATAATAAATTAATAAATAATAGACAAATAAAGAAATTATAAATAATAACTAATAACTAATGTCTAATAGATAATAATTAATTATTGATTATTAAGGATTAAAAATTAAAAATACATAATTTATATTTAAAAACTTATAATGAGTTAATAATTACTAAGTAATTAATAATTATTTAAAAATTAATTAATATTGAATAAATATATAAAATATAAATAAATAAATAATACTCTACTATTAAATTAATATTTAATAAATTGAAACCAAATTAATATATAATATAAAATATAAAATATAAAATGTAAAATGTAAAATAAATAACAAATAAATAATTAGATATATAAAAATAAATAATTAATTAATAATTAATAAAATATAATAATTGATCATAGATAATTATAAAATTTAAAAATTATATTTAGTAATTAATATTATTATTTTATATTTAATATGAAATATTCAATTTTTAATATTTCATAAATTATTAATATTTAATTAATATTTAATAAATAAATAATCCATTAATAATCAATAAATAATAAATAATAAAAGAGTAATAATCTAATAATAATTTTTTTAATGGTTGTGTTATGGTCAAATACCAGAACACTAAAATTTATTAAATCAAGAAAAAGTACATAACAAGATTACATAAGAGCTTTATAATGAACCAAAAATGCCATAAATAAAATTTATTTCATGATAGGATTACACTTCAGAAGAATATGTACCGTGGAAATTAATGATTATATTTAAAGTAAAATGTGTCTCAATGAAGGGTGTGTGAGACAAAAATCCCATATGAATTAAGACACATTCCAATAAATAATTTTTGAAAGAAAGAGAGCTTGAAGATGAAGTTAAAAGACCATTAATATGTATAATAAAAAAATATTAAATATAGAATTGGATATTTATAAATAATTTAAAATAAATTAGATGCATGAAAGTATATATACATCAAAGAAGGAATCTTTGAGATGACACCGTTACCTTTGCATGAAAGTGCGATGAACATTAACATAACTTCAGGACTATTCATATTATGTTTATTAAAAAACATAATACAAACCTAATTTATCTATTATCAATATCCCAAGGACTATTCATCATCATATTTTTCTTATTTATTAATCCATTTCTTCTTATGATGGTTACATGAGGTGGTTCAGTTGTTTTTTAAATGAATCTCTTGACATGTTGAGATGGGTTAATTTTATTTAAAAAAAGATAAAAAACCTATAGAATATAAATATAGTTATAAATATAATTTTTATAAATCAAACAAAATCTATGTTATTCATGTTGGGTGGTCATGGAAAACAAAACTTTTTATTCACGGTGGTTGTAGTCTACACACACATGATGTCGTAATAATATTTCTCAATGATTAATAGGGGTGAATGTGGATAGTAAGTGATAATTTATGAATATAAATATTTATATATAGAATATGATTTATTAAATACCATAATTATAAATATCCATGATAGGTGGTGATGGAAAATCAAATGTTTCATTTCATAGAGATGGTAATCCATGGACATGGAGTAAAATCCAAATTTTTAAAAAAGAAAACACTATATTTTATAGCATACATGATACACCAAATCATGCGTAAACGAAAAAATAAATATTATTATACAATATGATTATTATCATATAACTATTAGAATGGTGTGAATTAACATTATTAACTGAATTGTGAAATTATGTTTTAAAATTTTATATAAAAATAATTCATTTGTGAAAAATTAATTATAAATGAAAATAAAACCCTCTTTAAAAAAATGGAAATGTTTTTATGTGAAATTATTTAAATGTGCACACTTGTATTTTATACCAATTAACAGAAAAACCAATCTTTAAATGATTATATTAATGATATATATAATATTAAATATAATGATTAAAATTAATCTTATTTGTTTTCTAGATATTATATAATAACAAATCCAATTTTATAGATAAAAGAAGTATTATTAAGAAAAGGATTTACCGCCTGTTTATGGGGCACATGTTTTAAATATATTTTTCAAACTTTTATAAATTATATTTGAAAAAATAAATATTTTTTGAAAACGTAATATCAAAATTTACTTTGGTTTTATTTTTCGTATTTTCTAGTAACTTTCATGTATTGATGAATAGTGAAAAATCATTAATTTTAATTGAAAACTTATTATTCATAAAATTTATTAATAGTATTAGATTATATTTTATAATAGTTTTAAAGTATAATTAGATAAATATTTTATCATTTAATCTAGGTATGTTCATTGGAAATAATTTTACATTGAATTTGGATATAAAAACATTTCAATCTTCTGTACGATTTTAAATAAAAAACATATTTTCGAGATCCATTAGAGGAGTTAATTTTTAATTAATTTCTTAAAAATTATGTGTGATGAATTTATAAGAATGAATTAAATATTTTAAATCATAAGGAGAAATTTTATAAAAAAATTCATTTTTATTTTTTGAAATTATGAAATGAACTATTTAATTTTTATTACAACCGTTATGAGTAAATCAGTTAATTAAGGGTAAAAATAATATTGTATAAACTATAAATTTACCTTAACACTTGTAATGATTTTATTTGATTAGTATTTTTTATCCCTAATAATTAAATGATCTGATATGAAGCCATTTTTTTTCTTTTTGGATGGGAATTTGACATTTATAATATTATATTCAAAGGTAAGTCAATTTTAAAATACTTATGTTTTTAACAAGAGTTATATTTTTAATATGATTTCATATAAGGGAAATTTTTTTACTATAAATTGTATTTAGAAATAAAATCATTTCATTAAAATGATTTTAATTTATTTATAATTTTTTTATATAATAATTACCTTAAATTGTGACATACATATGATGAAATAATTATTTAATTAATGGATAAATCATATAAATGATATTAAAAATATTGAAATAAAAATAATTTGATATAATTAATTTCATAAATTAAATTTTTGGACTATTTTGACATGTTATTGATGATATAAAATTGTTGTTTTTAATATATCATGTTGTTATGATATCATTAAAACATCATGTGGATAATAGTGTCAAAACAGCAATTAATGATATTTTAGAATAAATAATATTTTATTAAATTATATAAAATTAATAAAAATATAAAATTTGAATAAATTATTGGGTTAAGTATTAAAATTTTATCAATGAATCATTCATTTGTAGTTTGATATTTGATAGTAATTATGTTAACCCTAAAATTGTAAATCACATGATGTCACTCAAAGAATTTTAAAGGTTAAATAAGAGTTAAAAAATTCTATGACTTAAGATAGTAGTAAAAAGATGTATAATTTATATTCAATAATTATATTTGAATAAAAAATCATCATTACTTATAAATTAATAAATTTTTATCGATTGGGATTATAGAATTAATTTATATTAATTTAATATTTTGAAGACTTCCAAGAGTGACCGTCCCCTCTCTTATAAAAGGGAGCCCATTATTATATTTTATTCACACCAAAAACCCTATTTTATCAACCCAGATATACCTAAAACCCTTCCTATAATCCATCACCACATTATTTAGTCCTTAGGTTATGAATAACACCCTTCTTTGAGGTGTTATGGTGTTAATCCAAGGAGATCATCTGAAAAAGAAGTATCATTTATAATTAGGTATTTCTATTTTATTTTTCCATACACTTCATTAAAATTATATCCATCAATTATGAAATAAAAAATCTAGTATCATCAATATACTAATATGTTATTATTTTAATATGATCACATGAATCCATATCCCCTTTCATTGAATTGCAAAAGAAATAATCGTTCTTGTGTATGGTAGAATACTACCTCGTGAGATGATGTATTTCATTTTCCATAACTCATTCTCAAGACAAGAAAGTATTATGTTATTATTTTTTCTATATCATATTATTGAAATATAAAATTATAATATCTCATTTATATTCATAACTTTCACAGAACATGAAAATGATAATATCATTCATTCGTACGTGTGAACTATCACCAACTCGAAGGGATGTGATTTGTTTTTCATTACCACATCAAAAAATGATATATATATATATATATATATATATAACTACATTTAAATTATTAATATGATATTAGAAATAATATTATAATTATGTAAAGATAAAATAATAGTTACCCTCTTTCCATAATAATATTTTAATAATTAAAATGCTACTCATGTGTACGTAGGACCTGTCATTTGAATGATTATAAAATTTTTCAATTTTCATAAACATGCATTCATAGTTTCATTTAAAATAATAATTGATGTGTAAACGATATTATTATTTCATTAATATTACTCTTGTAGACATTTGACTAATTCTACATTGACTATTTACATCATACCAAATTCATTCTGGACTAGGGAACAGAATATTATCAAAACGTCTAATGTGAACATATATAAATAAATAATTATTATAACATTGTAGTAAGGGATTTAAAAAAAGTATTAAACATAACACTATTATAAATAAAGTAAATAATTAACATAATTTAATGATCTAGGAAGATAAATAACTAAAATGATGAATCAAACTTAAGGTAAGGGACATCATCTCAATCTCATTTCATTGAGACATATCTTCATATTATGAATTTTTTTCTTTTATAATTTTTATATAAATACATTTTACCTTTTATATAAGGAATTTTTCCTATTATAATTATATTTATCGTTTTTAATGTTCTTATTTAATGAGTTTTGTGATTCAAATATTTCAAGGTGGTATGGGTCACATTTTATTTAAAAATATCTTTTAAAAACTTTTAACATATAAATTCAAAATCATTCCCTCCGTATTATTGATATTATTTTATATAAAGAAAATATTATTCTTATTGTGAATTTAAATTGCTTTTTTTCAAAATGAATCATTTTACATGTTTTATAAAAAAATTTGACCAACAAGAAAATGAATGTTATATTCTTAATGTACACTACGACAACAACATGTCCACCGCCATGAATATTATTCAATTAATATATTCTTTTTAAAGATTACTTGTGTTGTTAAATGAGTTTTTTTCATGGGTATTTTGGTATTGAAATTTGATATTGTAAATGGATTTATTAGAATAATAACTATACATTTTTTTTCTTATGAGCGAAAATGAAATTTGAATAGTTCCATATTTAATATTAAATTCTTTTATATGTTAAGATTATATAATGGTAATTGTCAATTTGATGGGTGATTACATGTTTAACCAAGGATTGGTTGTTCTTTGATAATCTTAGGATGAGTGGTAATATTATATCCTCTAATGCATTGGGTATGGAAGTCAGTCATATAACTATTCTATTTAATACAAATTTTATGGTAATGTGTTGCTTACAATAAAGTTATGAAATGATCTTATTTTCAATGGAAATTATTTTATAATTATTAAGGTTGAATAATCGTACATTATGATAATGTTTTATTAGCGTTTATGATATATAAATGGACAAAAAGTTTCCTTTTTTTATATCGGTTACGGATATTTTCATGCTCAACCCGCATTTTTTAATTTTTATAATAAGTATTAATATTTTAATAGACAAAGATGAATACATGATAAAATTATCGAATATGTGTCTCGAAATGAAATCATGTTTTATTATAAAATTTTTTCATTTGGTAAAAATTGCATACTTAGTATAAGTATCCACGTATAATGTATGGGTTTACTATGTAAGAGTTTTTCCTAATTATATAAATCTATAGAAATAAAATATCATTTGTAAAAAATGTGATTTTAGTATTAAAATAACTATAATATGTAATCTATAAGGTTGATCCCTTATAGTTTGTATCAGAGCAGGGTTTAGAAAACATTGGAGATTATAATGTTTCATAACAGTTATGGATATCATTAGGAGATATAATTTTCATATTTATCATACGTTTAATGTATTTTAAACCATTTTGAGACTTTATGTTATGATATTTTAAGGTGATTAACGGTATTTTTAGAGATATTTTTTTATGAGTAAATTTTTTGTTTTTAATTTTTCTAATGAAAAATGAAAGGAATGCGATAAAATTTGAGGTTATAACATGTTATGGTTACTATTTAAGACATCAGCATGTTTTGGTAATATTATAAGAATTTTATAGTTTTTGAAAAATGATAAGCCATAGGCTGAGTGATAACCCTTCATGTCTAAAAAACCTACCAGAATTGAACCCACAACCATAGGGCGACAAGGGTGCATCGCCTTCCACTAGCCTATATAAATTTTGGGTTACTATGTTTTTTCTATTTGGTTAAATTATTTGATGGTTGAATAATAAGTTTATTTTTGGATCATATGTTATATCTAATAGTTATACTTGAAATGGAAAATGATTTGGTGATTATGTTATTAATGTTATTTTGGAAAAAGATTTCTATTTTGGGACTTTATATGATTATGGTAAATAGAATACTATGGGATTTTATTTGAAAATTAAAGGTTGAATCATATTTTGTATGAATATGTGATTTTATTTGCAATTATGGTGATTCAGGTTATTTATTGAAATGGATAGCATACATGGAGATTATGTTATCTAAGATCTTATATTTTTGATGAGGCATTAAATTTGATTACAGTTATTTGGAGTTAAATGTTAAAATTTATCTTGGATGTATATGTTATCCAATCCTCTGATGTTTTTTGTTTCAATCATAGTCTTGCATATTTTTAGGAGATTTTATAAATAGTTATTTGCTAAATGGTCTATGTTTATCTTTGTGTAATAATATTAAATAAATTAGATATAAGTAGTTTTTCATTATATAAATTTTATACTATTTTTGGAATTATCTTATCTTATACTAGGCATTTTGTTTTTGGATAATGTCTACTGATAGGGAAAATATATTGTTAATCTTTTTTGGATTATGTGATTCTCTAGATGATGATTATAGTGCTTCAAGAATGAATTTTTTTCTTATCTGTATATTAGAAGTATACTGATTAGTATAAAAATAATATATCTCTGATGGACTAATTTCAAGGGGGTAATTTTTTTTAAATGGATATTTTAACAATATTAAAATTAAATTTTTTTGAAAAAATCTCTATGTAAAATAATGACATTGGGTTTGACCCTCAATCTAATTATATTAAAGTATTGTAATAAATTTGGTTATAACAAAATAAGATTTTGTGGAATGATGTCATAATATATCCAATCTAATTTGTGTAAATAAATAATTTTCAAGTTAAATAAAATTATGTAATTTTGTCTAGAATTTAGAGTAGATATGATTTGTATAGAAGATAGTTTTAATCTTATTTAGAGTTGTTACAATAAAATAGAAAGCATACTAGCACATCAAAATTAAAGGAATAGAAAAAACACAAGAAAATGAATAATAAAAAATATAAGAATGACATATATTTAAAAGGATAAATATATTGTAACCATAATAGAATGGTATCCACCAACCTTGGCTAATGGTATCCCTTCTTTTATACTTACATGAAATCTTATCTTTCCTTATTACGGAAATCATTTGATATGAAGATCATATTCTCTGTCTTCTTATCACCAAAATCCATCGATCTAGTGGACCAGCTCTATCACAGTATCCCCATGTTCCCTCGATCGATACATTGATCAATTTATTAATATTCATATCCATAGAATCCCACGATCATATTCATAAAATTGGTACACATAAATAAATTACAAAACAATTTATTAAAGAGACAACCTGACATGGTTTCATTTAGGAGGAATCTCTTTAAAGATATACTAGATACTAAGAACAATCTTTTTACGCTTTTTATATAGTAGAAAAATGATGAGAGAAATGGAATCAACTACTTCAAATTTTTTAAATAACTGAGTATTTATAGTAAATTCTTCTAATAGTCCTATTTTTCCCAACGATCATACTTTCTTCGAGTTTGTCACATTTACATGGACATATTCCATTTGAATGACTATATCGTAACAGAATGGTGGGCATCATCTAATAATAAACCATGAAAATGTAGAAGAAAAATGTGCTTATATGATAAAAATATTTTTCTATATCTATAATTCAAACATAAGTCAATCGGATGGATTTTCTTAAATATGTGATTATATTGGTCTTTTTGAAATATAGATCTGATTTTTATCAGTTCTAATATCATTTATATTATAAGATATCTATCAGTAATAAAGACAATACAGAATGTATTATAATTGATATAATAAGCTGATTTCTATTGTTATAAATTCCATTAACATTATGAAAACCATAATGAAGAAATTTATAATAAATACATATATAATTTAAAACTATTTCTATGTATTGTAAAATTATATTATTTCTAGAAAAAATTCTCTAAAAAATTGGATGTAAAAGATTTATTAATCAAATATTTAAGAAAGTGTTTTTTATTTACAAAACTAATGGAATGGAAAAATCATGAGTGAAAATTTTTACTCAGCAACCTCCCCCTTTTTGGAAATCATAAACCATAGGAAAAAAAATTAAAAATAAATTTTAAAAAAATACATTTCTTATTTTTAAATTAATCATATTCATATTTTATATTTAAAAACTTATATTCCCCTTAGATTATAATACTTTTGAATGTGATAGGGAATACTACTAACACCCACTTAAAATAAGAACTCCCCCTAAGGATCATATTCTATTCTATAAAGATATTTCTCTCCCCATTACTTAAAACTCACCCCCTTACTTAAAAATCACCCCATCCATAAAAAATACCTGCCCTTTTTGAATTTCAAAAAGTAATAAGGAATAGACTTGAAATATTTGGAATGGGTTAGAGAGAAAAATATAAAAAATTAATGTACTATATAATCATTTACCAAAATTATGAATGAATATTAAACTAGTTAAAATTAGATTAACATTTAAACAAATGTATGGTTGAGAAAAATGGTTAATTAACTAGTAAGAGTAAATATTTTTTATGAACAAAATACAACAAGTGTTTAAAAGAAAAAAAAATTGATCCTTCTTCATAATTTTCTTCACAATGTATTTTATTTTCTTGAACATAGTTTGTTCATGGTGTAATATCTCAATCCTTTAATCCCTAATCCGAATAATTTCTTCTGCAATCAGAATTTTTTTAATCATGTATTTCATTCTATTTTTCATGGATATGAATTCATTGAGAAAATTAATTGTTTAGGGTAGTGATTTCCTAATTGTATGTTCTGAGTCTTTTTACCTACACATAATCCATTTTTCTCACTGATGTTCTTAGTATGATTATTGATTTTACCTCTTAATGATTGAACACACATTACACTTTCTATCAAATACATTGTTTACTACTGGTAATTGTACATGTAGTCTTTCATGGTATTATTTATATTTTTAATATTTTGATCAAAATTATTGAGATATGTATTTAATTGAAGAGACCACATCGAATTTTGGTTATATTATTTATACGAATATGATAATAATATTTATGTTATTTTAATGCACCTTATAGTTTAATAACTTTATATGTCATCCAATTTGTCATGTTCGATTTTTGATTAAAACAATATTGATGAATATAGAAATGGGAATAATGATTTGAGAAATAATAAATCATTTTCTAAAGTATTTTCAAATTTGAACAATAAAATATAATTTTCCAAACGAATTTGTTCTAAATAAAATTGATTTACCTTATATTTGATATCCATGAGGTATGATGCTGTTGGTTTAGATTTCCAATTGAACTCTTTTTCATTTGTATTTCATTTTAAATGACATTTATATATAATTTTAAACTTTTTATTCCATATTCTTATCATCATAAATTTCATGAAATCTATAATCATTATCAGCATTTTTTTTGGAATTCTGATATTTATCATCCTTATATGATAAATATTGATCTTCCATAGTTTTTGTTTGCTGAGAAATATCAAATCTAAAAATATGATCGACAACAAAGGGTATTTTGGATGATGAATCCTTCTTTTCCGGAAATGGATTCTTCAACATCATTTTGTTTAAACTCATTTTTTTCTTCTTAATCTTCATTTTTGTGGTCATCACCTTCACTTTTTTCGTCATCTTAATTATCATTGTATTATTCACATCCATCCTCTTAATTTACCTGATTGGCTTATTCTAAATGATTAATTTCACCTATCATTTCTTCATAAACAATTAATTATTTTTTTTTCTTTTGTATACAATAGAAATAGAAATGAATTTAACTTGTTTGGTTTCTAGTAAAGACATTCTAATATCTAAAATTGATGGAATAAAGTTTGTAGACTAATTTTGACTCCTTTCATCAAAGAGTAAACTAAATTATCATCCTGAAGTTTCTTATTTTGGTTAATTTCTCTATCTTTTATTCCCTGAGTTTTGGAAGAAGGTAATTTGATATTAATAGCACCATTCGGTTTGAGTTCAAATTGATGGTCTCCATCATTCCTTTCTTCTTGTTTCCTCCTCCATTCTTCAATTATATCATCTGAGCATTTATTTTTTTTTAATATTTTTCTTGAAGGAAGGGATTCATCATTTTTCTATTCTCATGAACAACCTTCTTAATTGTTTTTTCTTCAAATATTGTTCTTATTTAGATTCATGATCCAAGGTGTTCTATAAAAATTTGTTTAATTTATTATAAAACACATACTTCTTACATTTCATTTTGTCATCACTAATAAACACAATCATTTATTTAATATCTTCATATTGTATTACTGGATTAAAAATGTTTCATACATGCTTCAATCAACCTTCTTATCAAATCTAGAAACATGGTTATCTGAGACATTATTATTCTGAACTTAATATTCATAAATATTAAGGGAACAAAACCATCCAAATTAATCTTCATCATGTTAACCAAGTGATCCAAAACCAAGATGTTGGATACATTTAATGTATCTCTATCACCCTTTCCAGGGAATATAAACCCTTTAATCCTAGAGGATAAGCCCCTATGATCCAGAATGATATGAGTAACTTTTATTAGTTAATCATCTGAGATAATTTTACATGAATTTTCATCCCTTTCTTTATTAAACATACCCATGGACTCGGGTAGTTTGTGTGATGAAAAAAGTGTAACTTTTTATATTGAAATACCTAACAAGAATGTGCATTCCCTATATGTCATCTTGAAACATTTATCATATATTTAGAATGAAAACAGATATTTTCTTTCTTCTTCAAAAAATATTATTGGGGGAAAACAATATATAACCTTATCTTATTAAAACAAATAGTAACTGGTTTTTTATACCACACATAACAACTGGTAACCTTGGGACTCTATTAACATCCTCATTGAATAATCATACATTTCATAAAAATCATTCACAAATTACATTTCCTAAAAAACATACAATTTTATGTAATCCATCATTGGATCCACTATATTGGGGCTTGAGACTGAGAAATCAGACATGAACATCTTTTCAGATTGAATAAACTAAACACTACAACATGTTGAGAAAAAAATACATGAGCAAAGAAATGTGGGACACGAGGGGGGTCATTCTTTTTAGAATAATTTTGTGGCGATAGATGATCTCCTATAAAAGATAGTATGGCTTATAATTCATCCAACTGATTTGATGGTTGTAAAATGTTCTGAATTGATTTTTAGTGAAATTAATCATTTGAGGTTTTATAATACTTTTTTACCAAATTGGGTTAATATGATTCGTAAAATAAAATCATGCTAAATTTTTATTATTACAACAAACATGGATAATACTACAAACAATTTAATACTATTTAAAGAAAAAAATAAATGAAGTATACATTACACGGTGGGATCATCATTATTATAATTTATTTTTGGTTTTATAAATCTATATATTATGATAAAATAAATTGAATATGATAGTTTTAGAAAAAAGAAATATTAATTTTTTAATAAAAATATTATGACAAAAAAATTGAAAATAAAACCTAAATATAAAATTTTTTATACAATTCAAGATTCAGGAGATCATTTTCACGAAAATGAAATAAAATTGGACCTCAGAAACATATTATGATGAATATTTTAGATAACTTACTAAAATTTTGGAATACCATTCATTTTTACAAAAATATTGTTTGACATAATTAGACAAAAATATGTATTCCTCAATGAAAAGTGGAATCATAATATAATGAGACACTTAAAACAAGAAGTCGATATGAATTATTACTTTATTTTTATCATTCAAAGATTATTTTAAATGTATTCAAATATATCGGAAGGTAAGAGATTTTTAAAGATTTCTAATAACATATCTTGAGTTTCGATGGATTGTAAAATTATATCTCCTTTAAGAGAGTGATCCCTAATAAATTGATTCCTAATATCTATTTGTTTTGAATGAGAGTGATGTAAATTTTTTAACTTAAATTAATTGCACAAGTATTATCACATAGTATTTGAGTTTTAGAAATACTCATGCCATAGTCTCTGAGTGTGTGTTTCATCCACAACACTTGAGCACAACTACTTCTAGCTAATACATGTTCATCATTAGATGTGGAAAGTGATACTGAGTGTTACTTCTTAAAATAACCTAAAAATAATGAATCTATTAATTATTGATAAGTTCTCGATGTAATTTTATTATTTTTTATACAACCACCAAAGTCAGCATCTAAAAAAATTTAATAAAAATTCATTTTTATAAGAATAAAAGGGTCCTAAATCCATTGACCCCTTTAGATAATTAAATATTCAATTCATAGATTTAAGATTAAGATACATTTTATTAACATTATATTTTTCACATAAGCATTCATACAATATTATTTCTAGTCGACTAGCTATTATGTATAGTAAGATTACTATCATTCCTCTATAAATTGTTTGATCTACTGATTGTCCATCTTCATCAAGATAAAGTGTATTTGATGTACCGATTATAGTACTAATACATTTATTATTTCCATATACATAAATTTGATAAGATATTTTATACGCTTATGTGTGGATATATAATTTCATTCTGGTTTTTAAGAGATTGGAAATGAATGGGAAAATGTTAACGCACTCATCATACTCATCTCAAACATAGATTTCAAAAGATCCAAAAAATAATCTATACAATATTTTTGAGTTGATCTGAATATAATACCATCAATATATATTTTAACAATCCTAATGTTTTTTTTAACATTAGTTAAATAAAGAGTATTATTTGTAGCTCCCTAATCAATTTTTTGTAACAAAAATCCAATTAATATATCATTCCAAAATATAGGATCTTATATAAGTCTATATAAAGATTTAGTAAGTTTATAAATATATTCAAGATGTTTTTTATTAGAAATCAGTTGGTTGTTTAAAAAAACCTTTAAATATACATTATGTAAATTACACTTCAAATCCATTTGAAAAATTTAAAAATTAATGAATAATACTAAGTATAATATAATATGAAGGGATTCAAGTCTAGATACAGATGTATCGGTTTCTTCATAGTTTATTCCTTCTTCTTGATTACAACCATTAGGAAAAAATCCCACAATATTTCAAATGATTATTCCATTTTCATAACATTTTTTTTTCAAAAACACATTTTACTAAAATTATGGAAGATTCAATAGATAATTCAATGAGGATACAGAAATTGTTTCTTTCAAATTTATTTTTCTTTTCATTAATATATTTAATAAAAATCTAATGACCTAAATCTTCATTATGAGTTTTAGGTTTAAATTGTGATTAAAAAGAATTATTTCCTATTTAATTACTTAATGAACATACATTCTTTATAGTTTGAGCAATATAAAACATTATATTATCAGTGTATGAATAATATGAGACCACTTATTTGGGTTTTTAAAACATATTCATCAACATTTAGTGGAAAGGATTCTGTGGTAAATGCATCAGAAACTCTTTCTTTAGTATTTTACATATTAGAAGAATTTTATAATAAAGGATTAAAATCATTTTTTGAAAACACATCAAAGGATGTTGGTTGGGTTTGTTTAAAAACAAAACGATTGGCCTCACAAAATAAAACATGTACAATTTCTTACACTGTAAAATAAGTTTTATGAAAAAACTCTACATGCAAAAGAAGTAGTGGAATAAGATCAAAATATTCCTTCTTTAGATTTGGGTGAAAATTTGGGTAAATTATTTTTTATATTCAGTATGAGTACTTTACAACCAAATAATATGATGTAAGAAAATTTTGGTCTTCATTCTGTCCATTATTCATAAGGATTTTATTTAAGAAATAGCCTAATCAAATCATGATTTACAGTATAATAAGAAATACTAAATATTCTAGCCCAAAAATTTTTATCAATTAAGTATTCACTAAACATGGTTCTAATTGTTTCTTGAAGAATAAAATATAGTCTTACAAAAACACCATTTTTCTATTGAGTTCTTGGATTTGGAAATTTAATTTCTATACATTTCTTACTACAAAAATATACAAAATTTGAATAAAAAAATTCTCTTCCATAATCTCTATTAATAATTATCATGGGAAATTTTCTCTCATTTTTAACTATGGTTATAAATTTTTTGAAATGAAAAAAGTATTTATATTTTGTTGCTAGAAAATATACCCATTTTTATATAGTGTAATCATAAACTCATAATTATACATAGTATTTGAATCCAATACTTCCAATTTATGTAGAATAGAATAAATCCATGTGCACTAACTATAAATAATCTGTAGTTGAGACTTATTTAATATATTTAAATCTTAACATCAATTTCATAGAATATTGACAAGGATTACATACATTTTTAGAATCATATTTATGTTCCTGTAGATATAGAAAGAGTGTTTTCTTAGTCAATTTCAATAACTTTCTAAGGATACAATGACCTAACCTTCTATTCCCTAACCAAGAGTGATTTTCAATTTTATTAAGATAACGTATGTATTAGATCCAGATGTCTTATAAGATAAGTTTGTATACAATCTCTTGACGATGGGAATAAATAAAAAATCTATCCTTACAATTATATAAGACACATTAATCATTCCTAAAATTCACAATGTAACCTATGTCACATAATGTTATTATGATTACAAGGTTGTGATCAATACCTTTAACAAACAAAACATTTGAAATTAAACCATTACTAAGAAGAAAAAAATTACTTATACTTATAATATCTCGTTAAGTATTATTTATGAAATAACCATTTAACTTTACATATTGATAATATTTTCAAATAAATATTTGTGTCTAGTCATATGTCTAGAAAACTCAGCATCCATATACTATGTATACATGTTACTCGTTCTATTTTTTCCAATATATAAAATCAATAGGGTTTTGGTACCCAAACCATTTTGGGTCCCGGAATTTCAGTAAATATATATTTTTTAGGGAACATTTGTTTTAGAAATTAGACATTTTGCAGAACTGAGTATTGAAATTTATTTATAGAAAAATTATTTTTGAAATGTTATTCACTTTTACACATTGTGAAAATGTGGTCATTTTTTTAACAAAGATTTTATTTCTAAAAACTAGTTTTCTATAGGAATAACCCATTACAGTATTTGTTCACTGTGAAAGATGTTGTTTATTCATTTGATCAAAATCATCCATACCATATGTAATTTTTTTTAAATATCATATACAAGAAATTTTAGATTTTAATTTAAAAACTACATCCCTTCCCGCATGAGTAACATTATTATAATTGAATTTTTCAAAACTAGATTTAACCTTTTTTTTATGAAATTAATTTTTATAAATATTTAAAAATAGTATATTTTTCAAAAATATATTTATCAAGTAATTTAGAAAGATATGATAATTATTTTTTTATATAGTTATCCCTGAATTTTCATTGTCAAATTTCATTCCATCTTTGAAATTTTCAATTAAAAAGTGTTTTCCAAAGTTAGATACTTATTCATAATAAGGGACAATATTATCTACTGTTGAAGTAAATTATTAATCAAAATATATAGAATTTCATTAATTACCATTATCAAGATATTTTTCATCTAAAGACAATTTTTTTTATATTTTTAGTTGTACGTACCATATCCTTTAATAAAAATATTCATTTGGAATTTTTGAAAGAATATATATGTTCTCTTTAAAGTACATTCTTTATCATAATTATCATCCAAAGAGTCTCCTCCATTTTAAATTTTGGAATTATTTTATTTAAAAACTATTTTTTGAATTATAAAACATTCCATGATTCCTATTAGAATGTATTTCCTTCCCATATATTCTTTTCAACATGGAATAGTCTGGTCTAATATGTACAACTTTCTTACACTTACTATAAGTAACATAATAATCATTCTTATCATTCTTTTCCTCATTAAAATTTCATATAATTATATTGATAATAATTTATACCAACTATCTTGTTCATACATAGAAAAATATTATCATGTTCATTCATAGAATGTTAAAAATTACTTGAATTTGATTATATAACAACCCTTTTTTAGAAGAATTATCCATTTTTTAAGAGTTTGAAATTTTATTGGAATTGAAGTTGTTGTAAAATTATCTCTAGAATTTGTGTTCTAGGATTTCTCTACATATTTTTTTATCCTACCTTCATATTTCAAAGTGTTCTAAATAATTCATAAATTGTTACATTTTTTACCATCATTAATTCATCAATGAATATCCTTTTAAATTACAATTCATTGGGCATAATATAAATTATATTATCAAAAACGATTTCATATTCTTATCCTTTTTATCCCAAATAATGTAGATTGTTAGAAATTTTCATAAAAATTTTACATACTTTTGCAACACATTCACCTTGAGGGAATTCAAATGCTAGATAGTCAACTCTTAGAAGTTCTATTTCAGTTTCAAAAACCGTTGATGATAAAATATTATTATTCACTAACTTATTCAAAAAAATATTTGTAACTTAAAAAGAAGAGATCCTACAATAAATTTTTCATTTCATGGAACATAATAATGTGTTTCCAACTCTGTATTTCAGTTGGTACTCTTGTTTTTCCTTATTTTTCAAAGTAGTAACTTCCTTGTCAGAGATATTATAATTTCCAATCAACGTGAATAATTTTTCAACTCCATTATTTATGACAAATGTATTCATTTTTCTATCTAATATTCATAATAAATTCCATAAAAAATTTTGGTATATTAGAATTGATATTATCAATGTATCTAACATTTAATCCTTCTATATTCAAAAACTAGTTCATTCCCACAATACATTCTAGTGTAAAAATTTTATAAACAAAAATTTAATAACAAAATTAAATCTAACATGAAATAGTAATGAATATAATTGTTAAAAAAGAATCTGAGCAGTAGAATATTTCTTTGAAACCAATTATTGAATAAGTATTTTATAAGAATATTGTTTTGTATTTAAAGAACTGTATCTTAAATGAAATAATTATAATAAAGGGGGATAATTGTAGTTTTAAAAAATTTAGTTTAATTTTATATAATCATATAGAATTTAGAAACATCTATATGTCAAAGAATGGATTTGGGTTTCACCCCTACTACAATTATATTAAGGTATCATATTGAATTTGGGTATGATAAAATCAGTGTATGTGAAACTATTTCATAAAATATTCAATCTATTTCTAGTAATTAGCTTTTTTAAGATATATACAATTATATATGTTTTTAATGGATTCATGAAAAATATGATTAGCATAGCAGATATGTTTTTAATGTATTCATAGTTATTACAATATAATAATAATTTTACATCCACAAAAGAATTAAATTAATTTTAGAAAACAAGTCTGTGAATAAAAATCAATATAAGAATGAATAATATTTAAAAAGAATAAATCTATTCTAACATTAAGTGAACGGTATCCACAAAACAATGCTAAAGCTATCCCTTGTTTTATAATTTCAAGAAATTATATTATTCCCTAGTACAAAAATCCATTAATACGATGATTATATTATATATTTGAATATCCTTCGTATCCCTCAATTTCATAGATTGGATCTATCACACTATCCATGGGTTCCCTTGATCAATACAATGATCAGTATCTGTGTCTTCCTAGCCTCGGAATCCCTCAATCATATTCACACAATTAGAAGGCATAAAGCAATTAAAAAACAACTTCTTATGGAGTCAACCTCACAAGGTTTCATTAGGAAGGGATCTCTCTAAATAAATAATAGTGACTAAAAATAAGATGTTAAAACAATATATACATTACAAAAATCAAGATTGAAATGGAATCAACTTTTTTAAACTCCTCAAATGACATGGTATATATATGAAATCATTTCAATGGTAATATTTTCTCCTGTGATCATATTTTATCAGAGTTTTTCATAATGACTTAGGAAATTGACCCTTCAACAACTAAAAATTATATAAATTTCAACATTATTTTATCATAAACAATTACTGTGTAAAAACAAATTGTTCCAATATGATAAAAATAGTTTTCCATATCCATAATTCAATATTAATTCAATCTGATGGATTTCCATAAATATGTCATTATGATGATCTTTTTAAAATATTGATCCTAATTTTTTTATTTTGATATCATTCAGATTATAATGATTCATTCAGTATGAATGAAAAGTCAGAATGTCTTATAATTGATATGATAAGAAGAATCCGATTTGTATCGGATCCATACTCCTTATGATAATCATAATGAAGAAAGTCATTATCAAATCATGAATACATTATAAATCTTTATAGGTATGGTTAAAGTATATTTTTTCCTCCAAAACATTCTCAAAAAATCTGGACATTAAACAGTTAGTAATGAAATATTTAACAAAGGGTTTTTGAATTTTGTAACTAAAAAAATGGAAAAGTCATTATAGAATATTTTGACTCAACAAAATTCATCTTGAATTCTATTAATTTAGAGAAAAAAATATGATTTTAGGGTGAAAATTTATTAAAGGATAAAACTATACATGTCACGTAATTATAATTCATTATATTATTAATTAAAGTTTTAAAATAATCTCGAAAATATATGAAAATGATCTAAATTTTTTTATCAATTTTATTTTATCAATGGTCATTTGACCCATCACATAATTATGGGTTTTTAATGGTTATGATTCCTATGATCGTGTTCTATATCACTCTCTATCAATATATGAGAGTAATTTTTCTCTTACATGTCTAGGTTTTCCCCTTTGTAACCCTAGTATGTGTTATCTCAGGTGACCTTTATACTTCAAATTCATTATTATAATGTTAATGTTTCATTAATCCTTTTTCAAATATGATATTTTAATAAAGGTATTTGAAAAATTAAAACCCATTATTGTCAATACAAAGATCATATTCTGAGGAAATTATTTTAAAAGGTTTGGGGAAATGTAACTTCCTGTCTTTTAAAAAGGAAACACTATGTTTGATAGAATACATGATATTCCACTTCAATATTTATCAAATAACTAAATGTAATTATTTAATATGGTGGTTATTGCATATCCATTATAATGGAATGAATTAATTGGATTAACTGAATTATGAAAATATGCATGACACACATTTATATAATTAATTATTTAGTGACTAATTAAATATAAATTATAAAACCCTTTTTAAAATAAATGGAAATGGTTTTTCTAAAAAAATTATTTAAATGTGAAAACATGTTTGTTATACAAATAATGAAACAAATCACTCTCTCTAGATTATATTAATGAAATTTATATATAATATTAAATATAATTTTTGAATTCATATTATGTATTATAATGACATCATATAAGAATATATCTAATTTTATTAATTGAAGAAGTATGTTTATAAAAGAAATATTTGCGGCCTTTTAATGGTGCACTAATTTTAAATATTATTTGTAAAATTCTAATAAATTATATTTTAAAAATAAACTTCTTCTTTTGAATAATAATTTAAAAAATTTAGTTTAGTTGATTTTTTGGTATATTTCTTTTCAGTTTAATGTCTTGATAAATTTTGAAAAAACTATTGCATTTTTGTTGAATTGATTTTCATAAAATTCATTTTTAGTGTGAGATTATATTTTATTTTTATTTTAAAGTATAATTGGATAAATATTTAATCAATTAATACAATTAAGTTTTTTATGATCATTTTCACATTGAATTTGGATATAAAAACATCTCAATGTTTTGGATGTTTTTAATTTAAAAAACGGTTTTCTCAAACCGTGAGTGGGATTGGTTATCATCTAATTTCATAAAATTAGGGGTTTTTATTTATGAATATATATTCCATATTATTAATACTATTGTACAATTTTAGTAAAAATTTACCTTTAATTCTTATAAATTATGAATAATTACATTGGTAATTTTTTTACCACAATTAAGGGAAAATCAGGTAATTAATGGTAAAATTAATATTATAAATATTATAATATTATATTCTCCATTATACTAATTTTATTAGATAATAATATTAATCCATAAGAATTAAATTATTGGTTATGATACCATTTATGGCCTTTTGGATATGAATATAACCTTTATAATATTATATTCCATGAAAATTCAGTTCTGTCAAACATTTTTTTTAATAGGTGAAATATTTTTAATTAATGTTACATAAAGGAAATTTTCACCAATAAATATTATTTAGAAATTTAAAAAATTTATCTTCTTAATGGGAATTTATTTATCATATTTGGTGATAAAATAATTACTTTAATAGGGACTTCGTGATGACTTAATAATTTTTTAATTAATGGAAGAATCATATAGATGATATTAAAAATATAAAAATAAATATAATTTGATAAAAATAATGTCATCAAAATAATTTTATATTTTACTTTGACATGTTATCGATGAGTTAGAATAGTTTATTTAAATATATCATTCTGTTATGTTATTTTTAAAAGGACATGTGTTGAATAGTGTTAAAATTGATATTAATGGTTTTTAAAATAAATAGTATTTTATGAAATGATATAAAATTTGGAAAAATATAATTTTTTTCAACTTCTTGGGTAAGTATTTTAATTCAATCAATGACTTATTTACTAATCATTATTCATTTTATATAAATTATGTTAACCCCAAAATTGTAAATTAGATGATGTCAAAATAGGAATAAAAAATATTAAATAAGAGTTAAAAAAAGTATAAGGATTAAACAAATAGTAAAAACCTATATTATTTTGTTTTAATGAAGGGATTTAAAACAAAATTCGTCATATATATTATATTAATTATTTTTTATCCATTTTGAATATTAAATTAATTTATATTATTTTAATATTTTGATGATTTTTAAGAGTACCCCTCCCATATCCTATAAAATCAAACAATTTTTTATCTTTTGATAAAAAACATATTTTCTCATCCAATATCAATAAAAACACCTTCAAATAATACCTACCCACATTATTGAGGCCTTCAGTTAAGCGGAACACCAACCTTAGAGGTGTTAATGTGTTATTAAAAGTAGATTCTCCCCAAAAGAGGTTTCATTATTAATTAAGTATTGAAATTTAAGTTCTTTTTTCCACATAAATAAAATATTCCCAAACAATGAATAAATAATAAATATAGTATCCTAAATATTCTGAGATTTTGTTATGTTAATATCATCACCTAAATCCATCTCCACTTCCATCAAATTAGAAAAGAATTAATCAATTGTGTGTACGATAATATATAACCTTGTAAACCGATATATATTGTTTCCCATCACCATCTCTCATGTCAGGTAATAATGATGGAATTAATATTTATATATTATATTAGTGAAATATTAAATAATTATATGTGATTATATTCTAACCTTTCCATGCACATAAAATTGAGAAGGTCGCTCGTTCATGCGTGTGAACAATCACCTCCATGAAGCGATGTGATCCTTTTTTCATCAACACATCACATGAATGACATATATAAATTTATTTATATTATTAATAGTATATAAGTTATATTATGATCATTATGAAATTATAAAATATTACTTACTCTATTTCAATAATGTTTATTGAAAAATGAAAACTTTACTCATGCGTACGTATGATCTACCATCTCTATTAATATAAAATAGTTTATTTTTCATAACTATACATAAATGGTAGGGTTTTAAAGAATAATTGACATATAAAAATTAATTATTATTTAATAAATATTATTATTGAAATGTTGGACTAATTGCACTGTAACTATTGACATCAAACCAACTTCATTCTGGACTCAAGCACTAAATATCATCAAAACGTCCAACGTGGACTTAAATTAGTAAATAATTATTTTAACATGGTTATAAGTGATATAAATGGAATAATAAATTTTAAAAGGTTCCAAATAAAGATAATAATTAATATAAGTTTATGATTCAACAAAAGAAATAACATACATGACGTATCAGACTCGGCGTAAGGGACTTCGTCTCAATATCATTTCATTGAGACATATCTTGATGTTATATACCTTATTATTTTATAAGATGTATATAAAAAACTATTACATGTTATATCATTAATTTTACCTATTATAATGATATAAAATTCTTTTTTATGTTATTATTTTATGAGTTTTATTATTAAAATATTTCATTGGCGTATGGGATAGTTTGATTAAAAAATCTATTTTTAAATGTTTTCAGATTTAAATTTTAAATATTTCCCAATATATTATTGATAGTATTTTATATAAAATACATATTATGTATATTTATAATTTAATTCCATTGTTTTAAAAAGAAAACTTTTTATGAGTTTTATATATTATGGTTTGAAAAAGGACAAAAGGAATGTTATATTTTTAACATAAGTGGGGACAATGACATTTCTACTCTAGTGAATATTATTTAATGTATATCTTCTTTTACAAGATTAAATTTTTTATTAATGTGACAAAACATTATTTTTTTCTTGGGTAATCTGGAAATGAACAATTTCATTGAAAATTGATTTATAATGTAAATGACATTAAATATATTCTTATGAGTGCTAATAATATTTTGTGAGTTCCATGTTTTAGATTGAAATATTTTTTTCCCCATGATTATATAATGGTAATTGAAAATTTTATAGGATGGTATGTGATAAACCATGTTTGGGTGGTTCCATGATAAACCATGGATGGGTGGTTATATTATAACCACCAATGCATTATGTATGAAAGTCAATTATATGAATATTTCATTTGTAAGATTGATATGTATGGAAGTCGACTGCAGGTTTATTATATTTATAAGAGTGACGAGTATAATTTTGTCCCAAGGTAACATTATGTATTTTATATTCATGTTTTGTGTTTTATGCTAATAGTTTGTTAAAAAATGGTATAAAATGATATTATTTTCTAGGGAACATATTTACTACTTATTAAGGGTGAAAAGTGTTACTTTATGATAAAGGTTTGATTGGTTTTAATGTTTATTAGTGGACTAGATTTTTTATTTTTATATAATTTACTAATATTTTTATGATCATAACACATTTTATTATGTTTTTTACACGTCTTAATATTTCTATAGACAAATAATATGTCATGATGAAATTATTTAAGTTGTGTCTTGAAAATAAATAATATTTTATTTTAAAAGGCTATCCTTTGGTGAAAAAATGGATACTAAGTATAAGTGTGAACTTGTAATGTAAGGGATACTATGTTTTAAATTTTCCTAATTCTATGAAACAATAGAACAAGAATATCTTTTGAAAAAATGTGATATCTATATTTAAAATAACTAGAATATATAATGTTTATGATTGGGTCCTTACACATTAAATAATAATGATTCTCGTTTTCCATAGTAGATTTAAAATAATAAACAATGCTTGTAACATTATTATAATAACACCTCAAAATCATAATGATATAGAGGTTATTATAATATTATTATTATTATTGGTTTATAATGTAATTAATATTAATTAAATGATAAGAAAAATGTGATACCTATATTGATACCTTGAACATTCTCTTATTGAAGGCATCAGATTTAAGGGATATAAAATAATTTTTGGTGACATGGGTTATTAGTGCATGTAAAAAAATCATAGTAGAGGAAATTTGGGTAGGTTTTCAAGGAATAATTTAAATAGTTGTAAAGTATTGAATGGGTATATGTATCCAACATTTATATGTGGGAAAGAGAGAGATTTCCATGGAAAACGCTAAGGGGTTAAAAATGAAGTGCATAAAAGATAGGTGATTTAGGAGTGGTATGGTTGGTGATACATGTGGTTAAGAATTTCCAACCTATTAAAATTTTTATATAAGGCATAAAGTTTTTTAATCTTAGGAACATTTCAGTCACATTAAATTAGTCATTTAAAAACTAATTACACTTAATTAAATATTAATCATGTCAATTATTTTATTAATAAAAATAAAATACGATATTTTCCACACAATGTTTAACCTATATATCCAAATTTATCATCCATTTAATCTAATTATTTTCCTAAATATTAGAAAATATTATTTTAAATGATTGACACATAACACATAACAGTTTTTTTAATAAAAGCGTGTTTTTAAATATTAAAAATATGTATAAGATTAATTATTGATTCATGATAATTATTATGATAATACTTGATTTATTATAAAAAATTAAGGTCATGTGAAATTAAAAATGGTGAAACTACATAATTTAAATAAAATATTAAAAAATTTAAAGAAATTATCTAAATTGTTTTCTTTAAAGAAGTTACCTTAATTTTAGTTCTAAAAATGTTGGATACGGGTTTTCTAAATTAAAATAATATAATAAAATGAATTATAGAATTTAAAAAATATATTTTATCACTGAAATGGTTTTATGAACTTCTAGGTCATTCTTATATATTGGTAAATAAATTAATAAAAATATATTTTTGGTAAAAACAACATTTTTTACTAAAAATTAATATTTTCAAAAAATGATGTAAAATTTATACCAAGTAAATTTTATTATTATAAATTCAATAATGAATAAACATATATCTAAATATATTTCTGAAAACTATATAATTTTATTTTTAATTGAAAACACAAATCTTTTGTATAAAACACTTATATTGAAAAAAAAAAATTAGTCATTAATAGTTTTTAATATTATTTTTTAAAATATTTAAAATGGGCCTACGTGCCATGTAATGGGCTAAATGCCCACTAGGCCTTCAGGATATTTAATGGGTCCCACTTTACCCAGTTAAATTTGTATTTTATTTTATTTAATAATAACTGAGGCTTCAACACCAACTTCTATAAAATAAACATCTCCCTTTTCATTTTATGATAACTGAAAACATCGCTCATGTGTATGTTTGGAAACCCACCTCCAGAAGCAGTCTGTATTTTCAGCCCCACATCACAATGATTGTTATTATGATGTATTTATGGAATAAATATGATATTAATGTCATAATTTTGATTTTATAATGATATTGCACTACTTAATATCTTACCCTTTCATTAATTGGAATATGATAATGTCACTCATGAATACTGTTGGTCGGAGTGGATACTCAAGAGGGGGGTGAATTGAGTTCCAATTAAAATTTCTGTTTTAAAATCCTTTACCAAGTTCCCCCAATTTATAAAACTAATTGAATTGTAGTGAATTAGAAATAAAGCAATATTTCAGCAAGGATATCAAGGGATTGATTAATTCCCAGTTAATCTAATTAGAGGATCAGATTAGATTTTGAAACTAAATTACTTATTTAAAAATAATGAAAACACTTTCTAATTCAATTATCAGAGTAAATTTAAAAATCAGTTTAGGTTTTAAAGGACTTGGTAGCGGAATAAAAGGTTATAGATAAAACTAAATAAACCACAGCGGATATGACCAAGAGGTTCAGTCTCAAGTCGAGACATAGTCCTCTGACCAATTTATATAAATTAGATCCACACCCTGGATCAGTTTTAACAACAGTTTACAATACAATCCAGGCCACTCAGGGACCTCTACCACTGTTCTTCATTGGAAACAAATAGACCAGGCCACACAAGGACCTCTTCCATAGTTGATGTGGGTAAACAAGAGTAAATAATTATGGTTTGAGGATTTTGATATCCTCCAGTTCAGTGAAGGATACAGTGTGTGTATAATAAATATATAGTACACCACACTGCTCAAAAGTTATTAAAAAAATCACATAGAGAGAATAGGTAAGAGTTTAGAATGGATCTAGTGATTTTAGTGTAGCTCTGGACTTCTTCGAATTTGATCAGAAATGGTTCTGATTCCTCTTCTAGTTTTTGTCTGGAAAACAGAGTGTCATCTGCTTGACATCCAGGTTCATAGATAGTGATAATGTAGTCGATGAAGTACTTCAATGTCCTTGTGAATGTAATGACCTCTTCTTGAGAAAACATGAGTGTGTATGAGCTTCTGTCTCTTCTTGGTCATGCGTAAATCGCTCTTGTATATCCCTTGTATATTCATCGTGACTTTCACCCTTTTTGTATCTTTGTAGGGACTTCGTGTATTTATGGCACGAGCTCCGGCAAAAGAAATGATTTCTTTTTTCCATGTACGAGGTACGGTTTCCTGACATCCAACAAATTTTATTAAATAAATTACAGAGCATTAAAATATATCTGATAGGACTATTGGTTAGATTAAATAAAGATAAAGAAATTAAGTCAGCGTCAGATTCTATGGAACGGTAGCTTTGGATATCGGTATCCTTTTGTATCAGTAGCCTTTCTATTGGTAGAGTTCATGTCTGTCGGTAGACATGATCAGTAGCGGTATACTTTATATTGGTAGACTTCATGTCTGTCGGTAGACTTGAACGGTAGTGGTAGACTTAGTGTACCGATGACCTTTCATTTAACGGTAGCCTTCATGTAACAGTAGCTTCCTTAGTGTATCGGTAGACTCTCCTCGGTAACTTGTTTGTAATGGTAGGCTTGAGTAACAGTGACTTGTCTGTATTGGTGAACTTTACGTATCATTAGACTTGCATAACTGTGACTTGTTGTATCGGTAAGCTTGTATAACGGTAGACTTGTTTTACCGGTGGACATGATGTATCGGTAGGCTTGATGTATCGGTAGCCACTTGTCTGTTTAAGCATTCTATTGGCAGAATGGGTTATGTTAGAATATATATTCATTCAGTAACTGAATTTTATGAAGAAAATATAAATATTGTAATATATGAATATGTTCATGGTGTACAGAAATACTGAAATAAGTAATTAACCATTAATCAATATTGGGATTATCACACCATAATTGGGATTAGCATAATATGAGTGAGCATAATTGGGATTATCAATATATGAGTTCAACTAATTCTCTTAGAGAGTTCAACAATCTCCCCCTTTTTGATAATCACAACTTATGCCAAAGTATTAAGAAAATTAAAATGAAAATAATGTCAAAGGAAAAATTTACTAAGAGAATCTTTAAAACAACGTTCTCATTTAACAAAGTTCTCATTTTTCTCCCCCTTTCAATTACACTCCCAGATCTCATTTGTTGTATTTTCTCCCCCTTTATGATTAACAAAAAGAAGGGTATAATCAGAGAAATGTAGAGACAAACAGAGAACAGATTGCAGGGAAACATAAACACAGTAATGTGGATAATATAAGAGTAAATTTCCATTAAGGAACTAAAGGTACAAACTGAGAAAGACAGGATTACAAAAATACAGGTGAATCCTATCAAAAACATCTTGAATCACTCAATCTTCTACTTGAACAGGAGTCTTTACCATAGGATCAGAAGATTGTGTATTTTCAGATTGAGTAGATGGCTTGGGAATAGCTAAAAGAACAACTAGAGGTTCAGCCACTGAAACTGTACTAGATCTGAAATCTGTGCTCTTCTGTGGGATCATAGGTGTCAAGCTTTGAATAGCTTGAACTAGACTCAACTAAGGTGTACTCCCAGAGGTAGAGGCAAGAAGTGTAGGAGGTACAATCACAGGTCTGGAATCCACATGCAAGAATGGTAGCAAAAGGATCCTGAAATACATAATAATACTCCCTCCTCTCTACATTGCTGACACACAATCATCTCGATTTTCAATGAATTTATCCAAGGAAGGAGTAAGCTCCATGATCTTACTAACATGTTCTCTGAAAGCTTCAGTCACTGGAGGCAACTTCAAATTCTCCATCAAAAACGTGAAATGGTTGGTCATTTGAAGCTTGGAATAGACCTTTTCAATGTAAGCATCAACATTATTCTTAATTGCCTCTTAAGAAGCAGTATCTACCTGTAAGTGATCGTGAACAAATCTACTAACATCCCTAGTGGTAGCAAGGATCTGTGTATCCGAGGTGCCACTTGTACTTTATTTTTCCAACTCTTCCTGGATAACAATTCTGATCTGGTCAAGGATCACTGTGGAGATGGATGAGGGAAGTGGATTAATTGAGAAAGATACTGTCTCTTTGAATGATTTTTTCAGATTACTAACCACCTTCTAAACAAGTTCATCTTGACTGTTCTGATGTTCTTTGACTGATGTCTTAAAATCCTCAAAAACTTCCACAAACTGCTTGACTACTTCTTTGATATATTTGATATCATTATTCACTTAGGTTTGAGAACTATTCATGGAATTCAATGATGCAATCAATTGTCTTAGAGCAACCACAACTCCTGTCAAACATTCAATTTGAGTATGGCATACTTTAACTTCATCCATAATTCCTTTCACTAGACTTGAAACAGCTCATCCCAGAGATATCTCCATGGATTTCTCCACACTTATCATATCATCAACCATGATTTTTTTCAAATCATCCACTGATTATCTCAATGTTCCATTCATTTCGGCCTTTAAGGACTCAAGATCCTCCTTGTTTACCAGATTTTCAGACACAGAAGGTAGGATAACTGATTCTATTTGGGGCTGGTCTTCCTCATCAGAATCATTATAATTATGTCCAAGGACCATATATCCTAGATCTGATGTCCAACCTTCAATTTCATACAATACTAATACTGAACGAAGATTCTCCCCCTCACATTGATAATTCACCTGAGGAATCTCCTCCAACTGTTTTGCTCGAGGTAATTCTATAACTTCCTCTACAACTGCAGCAGATTCAATAGCAATTTTCTCTGATGGATCAAAGACTCTCTCGTTAATAAATGCTACTTCTACTTCCTGATCAGGTACTGTCTTGACTGTACTATCTATCAGAGGACTCAAACTGAGCTTTTCTGCCTCATTTTTCTCATCTTCTACTTCACTAGCAGCCTCCTTCTCTTCATGAGAAATCTGATCTGACTCGGTTGCCTCATCCTCTTTAGAGGTGTCTTTGAGAACAATTTGATATGATTCTTCTTCTTCTTCTATAGTCTCAGTGTCATTTTTCATCAGAATATTTTCTCTCTGTGGTAGTTCTTTTGGAGGGATAGTTGCTCCATAGGAAATGTTTTGGGGCATAGGACTAAGAGGTAAATCTGGGTCTCCTTCTTCCTCAACTTATTTCTCTTCCTCCTCAGCTTCATCATCATTATTACTGTAAACCGGTTCTCGCTCATCTGGTCCAAGACAAGGATCCCTCACATCCTTTGGTCTATAAGGATGGTCCATAGGAGTGTACTTGTCATTGATTTTTCCATCATCATTAACCCATGATTTCTTCCAAGGGTTACAGCTGACATTCATAAACTTACAAACAGTCCTGGTAAGGCAAAAGTTATCCTTAACCACAACGGTTTCATCTTGAGGTCCATCTACCTCCTTTGCCTTCAACATAATAGAAATCAACTTAGAAATGAAAAGTTCATTGGACTTAGACTTTGGTCTAGTCATCTACTCAATCTGAATCATTAGCAGTTTGCAGTAATTCACCTTTACTCCATGCATTAAAAGATACAACAAATAAATATCCTGAAATCTGAGGGTAGAAAAATCTCCTCTCCTTGGACTAATCACATGCTGAATGAACTTGAAAATTATTTTATCCTCCCCTTCCATCTCTGCAGCAATGACCTTTCTAGGACTTCCATTTCCTCTCAATTCCAACAAGGCATCCTCATATTCGAAAAATTCACTAGAAGTAGGAATGGATTTTGAATAAAATCCATAGTCACCACTATGATTAAGATTAAGGTTCTCAGCCCATTCAACTGATGAAAACGAAAACGTTTGACCATTCACAAAGGAAATCAAACTATTCTCCTCCACTGTTGTCTCAAAACAGACTAACTCATAAATCACTTTTACCATTGTTGGATAATATAATCCATTATTGGTCATGAAGCATTCAATCCATCCTTGTTCTTGTAAAACCTTCAGAATCAAGGATTTTCTTTCGAGTAGCCATGCCGCATATAATTCCTTTTCGACTACAATTTCCTGCTTCGATAAATGCATATTCACAGGATTCCATCGAACATCACCTCTACTACTTCCACTAGCACCATCATTGGTTACATTCTGCTTCTTAGCTTGTGGCGCATCATTCTCTTCATCCACTAAGTGTCACTTCACACGAGCCATTTCTGATTCTGAGGCTTAGGGTTTTAAAAGAATGAGAGGTTTAGGTGGGAGGGATTCGAACAGACGGGTTCATGGTGATTGAGTGATATCTAGAGTCGAGATTAATATTATTTAGGATTCACATATAAAATAAACCTTATATTATAAAGAAACTCAATGCCTCTGCCTTAATATGAAAATTTAAAACAGCACGAGAGATTTACCGTTGAGGTGCCCTTAACTGGTAAGTTCTGACGGTGAGGTTTATCTATTGGTGAGGGTCATCCTAACTGTGAGGTTCAACTAATGGTGTGGTTCATCCTAATGGTGAGTTTCATCCTAACAGTGATGTTCATCATAACGGTGAGGTTCATCTAATAATGAGGTTCATCTAACGGTGAGGTTCATCGAAACGGTGAGGTTCATCCTAACGGTGAGGTTCATCTTAATGGTGAGGTTCATCATAACAGTGAGGTTAATTCTAATGGTGAGGTTCATCCTAATAGTTTAAGAGTAAGTTATCATTCCTAATTTGTGTCTAATGAAACTTAATCTTTCTAAATTTAATGGCCTAGTGAAAATATCAGCTAATTGGAGTTCAGTTCCTATAAATTCAAGAGTTATATCACCTCTTTGATAATGATCTCTTAGAGAGTGGTGTCTAACATAAATGTGTTTAGTTCTAGAGTGAGACACATTGTTCTTTGAGATATTTATCACACTAGTGTTATCATAGTTATTCAAAACATGTATAAACTCAAATCCATAGTCCAATAAAGTGTGTTTCATCCACAGAATTTGTGCACAGCAACTACCATCAGATATATACACTGCTTCAGTAGTAGATAATGCAACTAAGTTCGGTTTCATATTGCACCATGATACTAGGTACATTCCAAGTAAATGAAATGTTCCAGATGTTCTCTTTCTATCTAACTTGCATCCAGCAAAGTCATCATCTGAATAACTTATTAAATTAAATGATTGTTCTTTTTGGTAAAATAGTTTCAAATTGGCAGTATATTTATGATATTTGAAAATTCTTTTAACAGCAAATAAGTGTGACTATTTAGGGTTAGCTTGAAATCTAGCACACATATATACACTAAAAATAATATCAGGTCGACTAGCAGTAAGATAGAGTAAACTCCCAATCATACCTCTATAATTAGTTTTATCTACTGGTTTTCCATTTTCGTCAATATCCAATTTACAAGTGGTACTCATAGGTGTATCACTTCCCTTGATATTATCCAAACCAAAACGTTTTAATAAATCATTAGTATATTTAAATTGATTTAAAATAATACCATATTTAGTTTGAAAGATTTGAAATCCATGAAAGTACTTAAGATCTCCCATTAAGCTCATTTCAAACTCATTTTGAATAACCTTTGAAACAACAGTACACAATTTTTTTAGAAGATCCAAAAATAATATCATCCACATAGATTTGTACTATTAAAACATATTTTGAAATTATTTTTATAGAAAGTGTGGGATCATTAATTACTTTTCTAAATTCTTTTGAAGTAAGAAAATTTGTAATTCTTTCATACCAAGCTCTTGGAGCTAGTTTTAAACAATATAAGGCTTTAGAAAGTTTAAAAACGTGATTTTGAAAGTGAGGATTTGAAAAACCAGGTGGTTATTCTACAAAAACATCTTCAACAATAAAAGCATTTAGAAAAGAACTTTACTCAGTCATTTGATATAACTTGAAATGCAGATATGATGCAAAGGGAAGTATGATCCTAATTACCTCTAATATATCTACAGGTGAAAAGGTTTACTCATAGTCAATTCCTTCTTCTTGATTGTAACCTTGTGAAACTAGTCTAGCTATGTTTCTAATTATGTTTGCAGATTCATCAACATTGTTTCTAAACACCCATTTTGTGCATATGGATAATGTGTCTTTAGGACTTTCTACTAATTCCCAGACATTATTTCTTTCAAATTGATTTAGTTCTTCTTGCATAGCCATTACCCAAAATTCATCATTGATAGCATCATTGATATTTTTAGGTTCTAACTGTGAAAGAAAATCTTGATGTTCAACCTGATTTCTTATAGAAGCTCTAGTCTGTGTTCCTATATCAAGATTACCTACAACAACATCTAAGGGATGGTTCTTCAGAATCCTAGTTGGTCTCAAAAAGGTAGGGATAGAGATTTTAGGTTCATCAACCGTTTGGGAGTCAACAGAAGCAGGTTCTGGAAAATTTCCAGAACTGGATGTTTTAACTACAGGTCCACTGTCGTTATCATTAATGTTCAAAACAGAGAGATCATCTTCAAGATTTTCAAGAGAGGTCTTAGGATTATGTGGATCAGTTTCATCAAATTTGATGTGAACAGATTCCTCCACACAATTGGATCTTTTATTGAAAACTCTATAGGCTTTACTAGAAATAGAGTGACCTAGGAAAATTCCTTCATCACTATTGGATGAAAACATGTCAAGATTATCTTTAGTATTAAGAATAAATAATTTGCATCCAAAAACTCTGAAGTAGTTAACCTTAGGTTTCCTATGGTTCCACAACTCATTAGGGTTCTTCTTAAGAACAGGTCTGATCAAGACTCTATTGATAATATAACAAGCTATATTGACAGCTTAATCCCAAAAATAAACAGGTAGATCATAATAAATAAGCATGGTTCTGGAAATTTCTTGAAGGGTTCTATTCCTCCTTTCTACTACACCATTTTTCTGAGGTGTCCTAGGGGCAGAGAAATTGTGACTATAGCCACTGTGTGAGCAGTAGGATTCAAACTCATGATTTTCAAACTCACGACCATGATCAATTCTTAGTTTTTAATCTTATGTCCACTAAGGTTCTCCACAGTCATGGAACATTTAACAAAGTAAGAACAAGATTCACTTTGGTGAGCTAGAAAATATACCCAAGTATACCTAGAATAGTCATCTACTAGAGAATAGACATATTTCTTCCCATTTAAACTAGAAACTCTAGAAGGTCCAAACAAATCCATTAGAACCAACTCGAGAGGTTGATAAGTTAACACTTATTTCTTTGATTTTAAAGAAACTTTATGTTTCTTTCCCTTTTGACAGGGATTACAAACTTTATCTGCTGGGAATTCCAGTTTTGGCAGGTCTCTAACTAAGTTCTTCCTAGTAAGTTTTCTAAGTGAATGTACATTTTAGTGTCCCAATATTCTGTTCCAAATCCAATACTCTTTATGAAAAGCATGTAAAAAAGTAATATTTTTCATATCTACATAATTTTAATCAAAATCATAGACATTTTCATTTCACAAGGCAGAAAATACTAAAACATTTTTAGAATTATAAACATTTCAAGAATAATTTTCAAACATAATATTGAAACCATCATCACATATCGTAGAAATAATTAGTAAATTATATTTAAGTCCATCAACAAATAGAACTTTAGAAATTAATACTGAGTCAGTGTTACCAATATGGCCTAAGCCGATGATTTTCACATTAAAATTATCACAAAAAGTGACAAAACCTCCATCAACTCTGACTAAGAATTTAAAGCATGAGAAATCTCCTGACATATATCTTGAACATCCACTTTCCAAGTACCAAGTCTTTCTACAGGATCTCTTTAAGCAGGTTCCCTACAAAACAGATTTAGATAGGAAATGATTTTGGTACCCAGATTTTCTTTGGTCCAGACAGGTTAGCCAATAAAACATTAGGTACCCAAATTTGTCTTATGGGTCTCATAAAATTTATAGAATCAACATATTTTGAAAGATAAACATTATTAGATCCATAACTATGAATAAAACTAGTTGAAGCATATGAACTTCCGGAACTGTAACTATCTACATTCTGACCAGATTTAGGAATAAATCTAGTTTTGGTAATTTTTCTTTGTCTAGGTTGGTATCCTATACCAGTTGTATATATAGGGGAAATTTTCATTCCTACCATTTGAGTAAGAGTATCTTTTCCCTTTGTGAACTTTTCTAAATCCTTCCTAATTTTCTAATTTGACAATTTCAGTTCAGTTTTTTCTTTAAGTAACTGAGATTTCTTTTCCATTTCTATGTCAAGATCAGATTTATGTTTAATAGTTAAAGAATACTGTTTCTTTAAACCTTTGTATTTGTATTTCAGCACATTAAAGGTTTCTTCCAACATATTACAGTATTCAAATAGTTCATATTTTGACATATTTTCAAAATCAAATTCATCTCTAGAATAATAAGAGTTTAAAGCAGGAGTTTCAGATATTACCTCAGAGGTGTCTATCATAAAGCACATGTTTTCCTTATTTCTGTTTTCATTTTTAGAGGCTTCAGATTAACTAAAGCTATCCTCAAGAGCACTCCATGTATCTTTCATGGCATTCTTATACTTATTGTCCTTATACTCATACTTCTTCTTGTATTTCATCTTTGGACAGTCTTCTTTTATATGTCCTTTTCTTTTGCATTTATAGCAGACAACATCATCAAATTTGTCAGATTTCTTCTAGTTCTTTTTCCAGTGTCCCTTGTTGTCATACTTACCTTTGTAATATGATTTTTTGAAATACTTATTTTTCCTATAAAACTTCTTAAATCTTCTGGCTATGTGATCCATTTCTGCACCACTATCAGAAGTACTTTCACTTTCATCATAGCATGAGCTATCACATACAGCTTGAAGTTTCTCCTTGTCCTTATTCTTTGAAGTAGTTGTCTTAATGGAAAATTACTTCCTTTTTGGTTCATCTTCTTCTTCTTCTTTTACGTTAAGCTCTTCTTCAAACATCATCAACTTACCAATAAGTTTCTTAACTGGATGTTAACCAATATCACAAGATTCTCTGATTGAAACAGAAGTGCCCCTCCATCTTTCAGGTAGGCATCTAAAAATTCTCATGACCATCTCCTTTGATGGAGCATCCTTTCCCAGTGAGATCATTGTGTTGACAATTTCTTTAATCCTATGATACATATCAGAAATGGGTTCATCAGGCTTCATTTTAAAATTATCATATTTAATGGTATAGGTGTTCAATCTCATTTCCTTAATGTTAGTTGTTCCTTCATGAGAAACACTTAAAGTATCCCAAATTTCATGTGCAGTCGTACAAGCAGATATTCTATTAAATTCCTCATTCCCTAATGCACAATACAAAGCATTCATAGATTTGAAATTATTATTGTAGGTTGGCTTAGTAGCTTCATTCCAAGTAGATCTAACAGTAGTAAGAATTTTATATTCTGATTCTATGGCAGTACAAATATCAAAACACATGCTTTCTAAATGAATTTTCATCTTAATCTTCTACTGAGCATAGTTTTTTCAATTGAAAAATGGTGTTCTATTAGTAGCAACACCTTCAAGTCTATTATCCATGATAACTAGGTTAAAACAAAAATTTTATGAGATAAAAATTTAGAAATAACAGAAATTTTAAGAACATTAAAATACAACTAAAAACGCGGTTGAAAAACATAGTACTTTAGAAAATATTTTATGTGCCTCGGATACCAAATATTGGTCGGAGTGGATACTCATGAGGGGGTGAATTGAGTTCCAATTAAAATTTCTGTTTTAAAATCCTTAACCAAATTCCCCCAATTTAGAAAACTAATTGAATTGTAGTGAATTTGAACTAAATAAAACATTCAGCTAGGTTAAAAGGGATAGATTAATTCCCAGTTAATCTAATCAGAGGATCATATTAGCATTTTAAACTAACATACTGATTTACAAATAATTCAAACACTTCCTATTTCAATTATCAGAGTAACTTTGAAAAAATAGTTTAGGTTTTAAAGAACTTCGCATCAGAATAAAAGGTTTTAGATAAAAATCAATAAAGAACAGCAGATATGACCAAGAGGATCAGTATCAAGCTGAGACTTAGTCCTCTCAACAATTTATATAAATTAGATCCACTCCCTAGATCAGGGTTAACAATAATTTACAAAACTGTCCAGGCCACGCAGGGACCTATACCACTGTTCTTCGTGGAAAAAAATAGACCAGGCCACAAAAGGACCTCTTCCACAGTTGACGTGCGTAAACAAGAGTAAAAAATTATGGTTTGAGGATTTTGATATCGTCCATTTTAGTGTATTAGAAAGTGTGTGTATAAGAAATAAAGAGTACACCACACTGCTTGAATGTTAATAAATTAATAACTTAGAGAGAACAGATAAGAGTTTAGAATGGCTCTAGTGATTGCAGTGTAGCTATGGACATCTTCTAATTTGATCAGAAATGGTTCTAAGTCGTCTTCTGGTTTTTGTCTGAAAAATATAGTGTCGCCTTCTTGACATCCAGGTTCAGAGATTATGATAATGTAGTCGATGATGTTCTTCAATATCCTTGTGAAAGTAACGAACTCTTCTTGAGTAATCTTGAGTGTGTATGAGCTTATGTGTCTTCTTGGACATGTATGAATCTCTCCTGTATATCCCTTGTATATTATTCGTGTCTTTCACCCGTTTTGTATCTTTGAAGGTACTTCTTGTATTTATGGCACAAGCTCCGGCAAAAGAAATGATTTCTTTTTGCAGGTACGAGGTACGGTTTCCTGACATCCAACAACATTTATTAAATAAATGACAGAGCATTAAAATATATCTGATATGACTGTTGTTTAGATTAAATAAAGATAAATAAATTAAGGCTGCGTCGGATTCTCTAGAATGGTAGCTTTGGATATCAGCAGCCTTGTGTATCGGTTTCCTTTCTATCGATAGACTTCATGTCTGTCGTAGACTAGATCGGTAGTGGTAGACTTTCTGTCAGTAGACTTCTTGTCTTTCGGTAGACTTGATGGGTAGAGGTAGACTTAGTGTACCGGTGACCTTTCATGTAATGGTAGACTTCATGTACCGGTAGCTTCCTTAGTGTATCAGTAGACTCTCCAAGGTAACTTGTCTTTAATGGTAGGCTTGAGTAACGATGACTTGTCTGTATCAGTGACCTTCATGTATCGGTAGACTTTCATAACGGTGACTTGTTGTATCGATGATCTTGTATAGCGGTAGACTTTTTGTACCAGTGGACATGATGTATCTTTAGGATTGATGTATCGGGAGACACTTGTCTGTTTAAGCATTCTATTGGAAGAATGGGTTAAGTTAGAATATATATTCATTCAGTAACCGAATTCTCTGAAGATAATATAAATATTACAATATATGAATATGTGCATGGTGTACAGAAATACTGAAATAAGTAATTAACCATCAATCAATATAGGTATTATCAGTCCTTAATTGGGATTAGAATAATATGAGTGATCATAATTGGGATTATCAAAATATGAGTTCAACTAATTCTCCCCGAGGGTTCAAAAAATACGTATAAACTACCACCTTCACGAAGTGATGTGATTCGTTTTTCATGTCCACATTTCATGATTGTATACATAAATACATTTAATATAAATAATGATAACTATATCATGATGTTTTTAATATGATTTAATGATGGCCCATTTTCCATGTATAACAAACTAGATGTGTTTCCTGATCATGAACTGAACATCCTCAAAATGTATGATATTTACTTAACTAATTTTATAACTATATATAAAAAGATATTAAATGAAATAAAATGGATTTTAATAAGGAAATAAAACTTAAAATGATATTAAGTATAAATCTAATATAAGCTTATTATATAATCGAAAATGTACGTAGGTGTAGATACAGGCTCAAGCTATGAGATTTTTTATTTACATCTTTATTTTAAAATATTTAAGGATTTTCTCCTCATTAAAATCCATATCCATGTTATTTAAAATTATTTATAAATTTTATTAATATACATAAATGTATGTTCAAAATCATTTTAAATAATTTTTAATTTTTAAATTATTTTTTAAAAATAATTGTTATATGTTTTTTTATAAACATGTAATTTTTATGGATATAAAAATTTAATATTTTTTAATGTATATAGAAAATTATGAATTTCCATCCATCATAAATTTCACTCTTTTGGAATCAAAATCTTGAATTTTCCATGTTTTTTAAAAAATATATCTTATTTTTTGTTCTTTTTTGTTTTTATTTTAAGGGTTTTTCAAATAAAAAATATAGTTTTCCTTATTTTTATTTGAACCCTGAATGTGAAATATATATGTGTTAAATAAAATAATTCATTTTATATTGTGATGAATATTCATGATTATTTTTTTATTGTTTATGATATAAACTATGTACATTTTGTTATATTGATAGGTGAGACGTATATATCTCTATTATTAAATTGGTAATAAATTTTTCATTAATGAATATATGTTGTAAATAAACAATTTGTTTATTCCATTATTAAGAGTATATATAAGAGTTATTGTAAGGGTTAAATGAATAATATGTCCCCCGGTGTCTACATAACCATAATGTTCTAGAAAATCATTTTTTATGGAAGAATTGTTATTTCATAAGTTAATCTAATGAGATTATGTTTAAAATATTTTTTATTCTTCTTTTAATGGTGGATGGTATGTTTTCAAAAATAATTAATGAGATACCGGGTTTTATAAGTAATCCTCATTATTATGATTATTACATTTAGGATTTCTTATGATATGATTTTTGAATTTTTTTTTTAAAGCTTATCTCATGAGAATTTCAACGAATATATGATATTAAAACTTATTATGAAAAAAGGAAAGGAATTTCATATAGGATTTCATTATTTTATAATTAGGCTTATTGGATTCATTATTTTGGTATCCCTTAATGATATTTTCCTTCACACATCTTTTTTTAAAATCTTTTTCATAGACCCTAAGGATGATTTAGTGCTATAAAATGTTAAAAAAATTTAATGAGGATTCATCATTAAAGAAGTGAACATGTTTTGAATAAAAAGTGTGTTTAAAATTTATAATCATATTTTTGTGGAAAAATTGATCTTGAGTGGAAGTGTCCACATAGTAATGTTATGCATTGATATGTATGTGTTCTTCATAAGTCTCTAAAACTATAAACTGAAAAGACCCTCAATATGTTTGAATGAGTAACCATTTTTATAAATCATATAATAATTGGTTATTTTTGTTATGAGGAGTTATAATTATAATTGTAATAGTTTGGATCCATAGAACATAAGTTCCACTACCACACAGTCCCTCTATCATTAGCTGGTCTAAAGGGAAAAACATCTGTCATGCCTAGTGGAAAAAATATCACATATTATTTTAGGTGCACCGATTATGGATAGGTTCAAATTAAGTGTAAGTTGTTTCTTAATAGATATTATGTTAATCTATCCAAAAACAACATCAAAATGATTTTATGATATGTCATGGGATTCACTCCGTCTTCATTCAATGAAATTCCATGTTCAATTTAATATAGATCGAATTTAGAAAAGCTTAAACATCCAAGTATGTGATTAAATTCCTTTGTCTATTATAGTAAAACAGGAACATCATTTTCATTCTTATATATGTTATTGCACTTCATCTTTACTAGACACCATCAGAACCTTATTATTTTACTACTTTAAAATAATATAGTTTATTGTGAACACTAACTCGACTTAATACTTTATTCCTCGACATGATTATATATATATATGGTTCTTCACTTTTACAACATACCAATAAAAAAACACTTCTATAAATATAAAAATATCTTATGAAATAAAAAAATAAATTTTTTAATAATGGTAAATATTTTATATCCAAATAATTCTATTATCTCTCCAAATATTTGGGTGCATTAACGACTCAAAAGGTCCGAGATATGTAAAATATTATATTATGATCCTTTTGACCATTACATCTTATTAAGGGTTGATTTAACTCTGCATTCCTCGTGAGTATTTTCTTTTCCCCTAAATAATAAAGATAACTCTTAGATAACATGAGCCCCTAAAAAAATAACACAACCCACTACAATAAACACAAACATGTGTTTAGAAAAACAGTAATATTTTTTTGATATAATAATCTCCATGAATCATCCATTATATTCAAGTAAATGAAATATGGTCACATATTGTTCCTTAAAATCATCATAAATCTTTTCATAAAATATTATCATATTATCGATTATTTCTGTTTTAAAATATGGTATGACTTTGTACTCTAATAATGGTTGATTAAATAATCATTAAAATATACATTTAATTCTGATGAAATTTTTTCCCATTTTCACAGTAATCTAAAAAAAATTTACTACAGTAATGTATGATAAATTATCATTTTTAAAATATCACAAAAATCTCCTATAATTTAATTGAAACATTAAATAAAATAATATAACATTATTTTACATAAATATTATATAAAGTTCACAATAATATGCTGATGAGGACCATAGATGATTATTGTATTTGGAAACTCCAATAGGTAAACCAAAGGTACATAAATGATCTATATTATATCCCATTTAGTTCATCACAAATTGCACCCTAAATAGACATAACATTCTTAAAACACTTATTCCTTACACAGGTAAGGGAGACATAAGAATGGGTATGCTTAGATTCTTAGAAAGGGTAAACATAATAGATATATATAAATGAATATAAGTGATCATAAGTTAAAAATAAATTTATGAAAACATGGTCAATACTCACAAAAGTCATAGCCAATTAGTCAGTGATCATTATTCATGAATCCAGGTGTAAGGTTTTTTCAAACATGTAACATAATTTATTAGAGTAGTATGTCATTTATAACAAATCATGTTCCATTAGAAATTTCCAAAATAGAAGAAATATGTTTTTGGAAGACACATAATCCTAAAAAATATTTTTTTTAGTCAAGGAACATTATAATGATTTTCATACTAGATTGGTTTAACATTTCATTCCATCATTTCTTTAGTCAACATACACTAACATGAATATATTATTAGAAAATGTCCATTATTATAATGGGTTCACTCCACATTCTTGTCCTTTTAGTATCATGATATATCCATCATTGCCCAATGTAATGAAGGGATATATAGTTCTGAGAAAACACAACACATAATGAAAATTGTACATATGTGTTTCATAATATCATAATACATTAATCACATCAACAAATCATAATTTGTAGAAAAGATACTAGTTTCATAAAAATTTCATAATCCTATTCATAAACCATCCATAAAAATAATAATTTTGGTGACATTGGATTATATCCCCAATAAATCATAAGACACCTCAAATAATTTTTTTATAGATAAATATACCATTAAAAATATTTAGAACATTTCTTGAACAAATATCCTTTAATTTAAAATCACATATTTAGAATATTATTATTTAAAAAATGAAATAATTTTATCATAATATAAAAAATGACTCTTTTAAATGAATCTATAATGAAACAGGTAATCATGATAGTGGACAAAACTATTTAATTAGTTTATGTAGAATAAAAAAAGCCTTTCATATTATTAGTAAAAAGATATAAGAACCTTGTTCGTAAAATAATAATATGATTTGTTTGAAAATTTATATATATAGTCAAACTAGGGTAATAATGAATTTAATTTTCTTGTATAATAGTAAAAACATTATTGAATAAAAAATATCAAATATATGGAAAAGAGAGAAATTATTCCTGACTAAATAGAAAAAATGGTTAGTTTTCCTTAGAAGAATTCATTTGGTAATTTGAGTACATATAGATAAATAAATAATATTAAATAATGAAATATAAAAATATAAAAATATAATAATAAAATATATAATATATTATAGATATGTACCATTCAATTTCATCATCCAAAAATTTATTCTGAAGCAATCATAGTAAAAATGAGACCATGACATAAAACCCTAACCTCAAGTTATTCATTATTCATAAGAACTATAGAATCCTATATAATAAATTTTAATTTATAGTAATTATATAATAGAACCATAATAATACCTATAATACCAAACATTATTTACTTGTAATATATTTTCACTGATTCGTTAATAGTATTTCGTTATCATTATCTTTTAGAGTGTTAACAAATTCATTTTGGTTGTATGATTTGGTTCGACGATTAATTTAATTCAACAATAATCATGGTTCCTTTGTATCATAAATTTTACCCATGATATAAATATAATACGTATTCATTATATACATATTTATAACCAATAATAAAAATACATGATGATAAATTTATTACATCACTATGTGGAGGATAGGTCAGTTATAAAAACCAATGGAGTTTAGGTTGGATAGAAAAACCCATCCAAAGGATCTGGAGTTTCTAAATAATGGTATTGATATTATTTAGGGAAAATATAAATAATTTGTTCATGATATTAGGTAGGTAATGTATTCCATGGTCAAGGGTGACGTGATTGGTCAGTAGTGGGAGATAGGTGTAGAGGCTTTATTTATGGGAAAACAATGGAGCTGCTTATCCACTAGGAGGAAGAAATGGTGGAGAAGTTAATTATGATCAATGCCAAAAAAGAGGAAGATGGATGGTTGGTGTAAAGGAAGATTCAAATGCCCAGTAAGTATGAGAAAACTTCATGTATTAACAAGAAACACTTGATATTATTAAGGGGGTTTAATAAATGGATGATGAATAAAGAGGATTATATTCAAACTTGGCCGATGTTGTCCAACCACATTTAATGATTTAAAAAGGATGATCTAGAAACATAGGTAAACACTATATCATGAAAATTATTTAGGGATAATTCCTCCAATAATATCAAGGACATTCTAAATGATTTTTTGATATCATTTTGTTTTTTCATCCAATGTGAACCAACATGGTTTATAACTTTTCATTAAAAGTATTTTTCTAATAAATTTTTTTAATTTAGAGGATAGTTTAAATGTAGGCATGGGTGACCTTTCCATTTTTTAGTAGATGAAATGAAAGAATTTTAAATATTAATTCAACCATATAGAATCATTATTATAAAATAAATATCATATATTTCCATTAAATATATCATAATAGAAAATAATGAATGATGATGGTGGAAAATTAATCAAATTAATACATGAAGTTGGTAGTCAACATATAGACAAGACCTATAATTTCATCTCCCATTAGATTTAAAAGTAGTGGTATATGAATGGTCTATAATTATAATAACATCTCAATATATTTATTATAGTATATTAATAATGTTTTTATAGAATAATAAATGAAATAGGATGTTTAATAATTAATAATATTTACAGAGATTAGTTGTTATATATACATTTTATTTGAGAGACCTCCTTTGGTATAATCTTTATACCTTGAATGATTGGAAGTAGGGGAAGAGTAAAATATCTAGAATTATGGGAAGGATTATAGGATGTTTTTGGAACATGTTTATTCCAAGTTGAAAATCTGAAATACTGTTAATAATTTAGTATAAAATTTTCCATTTCAAAAGTTAGGGGAAGGACACACATAGAATTTATTAAAATATTTCAACGACTTAAGGTCAATATCATGTGAAAGTTGATCTAACATGTAAGTGAATAAATGTTAATATAATATAATGCTAAAATTAGTTCATAAAAATATTAATTTTTCAATAATTGGTGGCAATCCTACCATTATCTAATGGTCCAACCCCTGATAAACCCATTATAACCTCAAAGGAGAAAATATAATTTTACTATTTTTAATAATCACTATGAAAAATATAATGTTAAACCTTTATAATTATATTACTTATATTTTTTTACAAATATGGAATAAATATTACTAGATAAAATTTCTCTATATGGAATAATTTAATTTGAATTATTCTTGACAAACAAAATAAAACCCCATTTTTGAAAAATTGTTTTTAAGAAATAAACATATTTTAATCCATTTTATTCATTACAAAAACCATAAAATAAATGTTTTAAAATATTATAGAATATATAATATATAAATTTCATTAATCCCATTAATAAATATAGAATACATTAATTCATTGTGAAAAAAACAAACTACACACATAAGCACAGTAATTATAGAAAAATGTGTATTTGAGATGAAAAATTAAATTATAAAAAAATAGAGTATAATGATGAATCCTAAAGTATTAATTGGATTTCATATAATAAAATTTTACTTATGTGAAATTAATATAAAATTATATAAATAATTACACTTTTACGTGAAATAAAATAATATTCCTTATGAAATTCAGTATTTTAACAATTCATTGAAAAAATATCATTTTAGAAAAGTCCCAAAAAGTAACCCTAAACTAATAATGACATGATTACTTCAATAATGAAGTTATTTTATCAAAAAAAAATTCTATAAGTTAATGAATTTAAGAATTATGTCTCTTTTCATAAAATTTTATAAAAATTATATTTTAAGAAAAGAAAAGTTCAAGAATAAAATGACTTTACTGAAAATTTAATAATTATTTATTATTAATTAATCAAAAAATATTCATAATTTAAAATATTTATACAAATTTTTCATAAAATGGTTATTAATAATTATAAATTCAAATTTAATGGCCATGTTATTATTATTTAATATATCATTTTTCATATAGAATCTGGGTTGGATGTAAGTTAAGATATTAAATATTACATGATTAATTTAAAATTAAATACATATAAAATATTCGGGTGTATAATTCATTCATCCTTATAATTAATTTCAACCTAAAAATTAAATTTCTTGGGTATTAAAAAATTTGGATATCTCTACTACAACACATCCCCATTTTCCCATACAGATAGATAAAATTTATGATTCCTCTAAATAAAATTATAAAGTAAATTGGTCTTGTTCTATGGAATAGTATCTCCAAAGTCCATAATTTTTATTGGTTGTTCATCATAAGAAATATTAATCTCCTAATGTATAACCACTATGATCAAAACATATGATGGATTAGGTATGTTCATCCAAAGGACAACTTCAAGGAACAAATAATTATCTTGAGTGTGGGTTGATGGGAGTGCAAAGCGATAACCTAAATTTCCTGATTGATCAAGAATATTGAAGTGGCACATATTCCATTGTTTGGATTTCTATTATTTTTTTATCTCATAACCTTATCAGATAGAAAAGTTCTATAGAAATCCTTCTCACTAACACTAAATTCATAATCTTACTGATAGTTGTCAAGATATCACTTATTTCATCTTTGACCTAACATGATATAATGTTGACTGGATATAAAAACAACTGGAATTTCCATAAATATCTTAATTACAAATAACTTTATTTATCCAAATTCAGGTTTTATTATCATGGTTCTGTATTTTTTCCATGGAGGGATATATTTGGATCCATCTATATTATTGAGATTAATCCATTATTATCAGAGAACATTACTAGAGAAAGTTTTTGATTACATATACACATTAAATATAGAGAAAAAGGATCTCAAAAAATTATTCAGTGTTTAATTTATCCCCTTAGACTGGTCATCTATCCAAGGATGATAAACAATTGTCTAATATAACTCTTTATCATGTTCATGATGAATATTTCTATAAAACATAATGTAAATCCTAAATTCCCAATAAAATAAAAAATAATACAGTACCCCTTTAATCCTTACCACTTACTTAATGTATACCCTATAAATATGATCAAGGTAGAAATATTTTCTAATAGTAGTGGATTATGATTTCAAAGTAAGGCAATCAACTATAACCCATATAAAATTATGGAATTTTTTAGTTTCGTGGAGTATGATAGTTTAATTCATGGTGATGTTTTCTATTTTAAAAACTTTTATTAGTAATTCTTGTAACATCAATGTATAATTACATCTCTAAAACATAATTTTGTCACATGCGAGACAATGAGATATGTACTCTATAATATCTATCTTCTTATTATCCCTCAAATAATAATCTTTTAGTTATCTATACTTCTTTCTACATCAAGGATGAATAGATAATGACGATCTATGATATTATCCCAATAAATACTTCATTTTTTATTGTATTAAAAATACCTACACTTAGTTCCGGATACTTATTATTCCATTACTATTAAGGATGAGATTATGATCATTTCTCACTATATTTTATAGCTCCACATCCTCAATTTTTAGCACATTAATATTTATATGGATATAGGTTTGAAAAAAAATTGAGAAAGATAATATTTTTCCCCTTCCATCAATATTTTAAGACCCACCATTAAAATTAGTAACTATTGGATCTTTTATGATCATTATCATGGATAGGCTGGCATGACAATTCAACTCAAAGCCTCGTCATTAGTTTTCACATTCCATGGAAGTTCATATATTGAGTAGTAAAAATATTTAATAAACTCGAATAATAATATTTAGTACATATTAAAATATATATATATATATAGGTGAATATATACTTTAATTTTTTATAATTAGTATAAATGTCACACCTTTCTATGTACTGGTAATGGCTCTATATCATTAATGTAATCATTAATATTCTTATCTCTAAATAATGATTCAGGTAATTTTTCTCAGGAAACATTCTTTGTAATTGGGCATAATATATAACTATATCATTATTTATATGAACACAACTTATCCAGTTCTTTTATGCATCACCGTAAACCACCAACAATTATCCACTTTTCTGTAGTGTAATCATAGGTTCACTAACCAACATTATCTACAGTTGGATGCAATTTTATTCACACTTTTCATACCCAAGGGACTAAAATATCTTCTACGTTAACATGGTGAATGGAAAATATATTTGTGATAAATCCTTCAAAAAACATCAATAATATCCATCTAGTGTAAGAAAAATATCTGTAACATCCCAGGTTTTTGAATTGGTTTAATATTTTAAAGGAATTTATAATTTTTCATTTTGATGGTAGGCCATTCTATAAACCTATATTTAGAATATAAATCTACAAATTGGAACACTTGAAGAAATTTTTTTGGATGAGGTTTGAACCTAGGAGGTGTCCCAAGAGTTTGGTTATGTTTCAAAAGCATCGGCCTCCAAAAGCACCAATTTTTTTTGAAATAGAACGTGGCACACAATTGGTGAATTGTTAGTTTAACTATACAAATCAACCGTGTGGACAATTGTTATGGTAAATAATTTATCTAAACCATAAAAACCCTTAGGGATAGTTCTGGGACATAGTGCAAGTGTGAAGTGGTGAGCTACATGGCCATGCATGGTTTTACACACTGTGATCCTAGCCTAAATCCTTAGTGCCACTAAACTAGTAGCTACACACAATTAGGTGCACATTACATTAAAGGGTTCAACCTAATCAAGTGACCCTTTTTAAAGGGGTTCGGATTTGGGAAGTGAAGGTCACATGGTTTGCAAATAATTTTCCAAATCGAACAACTAATCAATATAGGTCATAAAATTGGAAGATTCCGGTTTTACCTTACTTTCTTTAAAGGGGTTCCTCCCTTTTTTCTTCTCCTCCATTCCTAATGTCGGGGGACACTTGAGCTCATCCTCCTCTTCACTTTCCATAAAGATATAATTACTATATTTCTTTTAAATTGAGTGTTGTTCATCATATTGAAATAATATCATTGAGTATACAATAAATCCTTCATCCTTAATCAATTTCTTTTTCAATATTTGACTCCATCTTCATGCAAGCCAAATCAACATATTTTCATGTTTTTTTCATCAATTTATCTTGAACCATATATATTCAAGGATTAATATTTGGATGGGTGTACCTTCATAAGTACAAGATAGGTGGTCTATAGATTTTCCCTTGAAGTATCACTTTTTTATGAAATACATCATTGTGTCATGCACCATAAATTCCATGTGTAACCTTATAAAACTGAAATTAAATATGTTGAACCTAAATACATAAATTAAATATAAATTTTACACTAAATGGAACCATTAAAGGTTATCTACTTCAATATAAACCTCCCCTTTAGGTGAATCATCTATATTCATGAGGCCTGAATTTTAATTAGGAAATTAAATCTACCTTATTGATGTTGATTTAAAATATTAATTTATAATTCCTTGTCTTTCTCTCTCTAGGTTTTTATTTATTATGTGATGTACAAATACAGTTATTAGGATTAATGAAATTGAATTAGACGAACATAACATGATCTTTTGAACCTAAAAATTCCATGTAAAAATTTTATTAAATTATTTAGGATTATTAAAAGAATGCAAAATTTTGTTGTGTATAATTTTGAGGCATGTTGTGCCCGGAATGAATTTATTATCTTTTTTAAGGTACGTTCAGTAAACATGTAGGTGGAGTTTTTTATCATTTGAACCAGTGATCGGTTTAAAAATACGAGGTCACCATTGAATCCATAGCACCAACATTTGATTAAGGGAAGATTTAATCAAACCTCAGTTGGTCGGGAGAAAAAGATAAATTTTTTATTTTACAGAAAAATAATAAAATAACTCAGAAATTTATTTATTTCTTTTTCTCTAGCGGATGAGGGTGGTGGTTGGGATAGGTGACTTGAAAATCCAATTAATTGTTGAACTCTCCTTTATTTGAAACCATACCTTTGGGTAATTTATAGGTCCTATCATTAAATTAACCTCATTAATTTCTCATTGTATTAGTCACATATTCAACCTCAATTTATGTGAGTCTTTGGGTGGTGTTTTGACAAGGATTAGCCAAGCAAAGAACCTCTAGAGATGTGACATGATGTCTTCCACCAACGGTGGAAGGGAGATTAGGAGGCGATGAACCGAGATTGCCAAATGATGATGACCTCACTCGGATGGAGAATGTCCTTTTCCCATTGACCATGATACCTATGATGGTTCACGAGGTAGGGTTTGTAATTTAAATCATGAAATTCCTAAATTTATTCTCCATGTTATTGTAATTGTGGGTGGTCAATGTGGGGTATTTGAATGGGGATTATCATTATTTTTCTTAATTTAATTTATAATATACTCCCTCTTGTTATGATTCTTACATGGAGGGAACGGGCCAAACGAATAAGTCCTGGAATCTGTGTCGCTTATTTTTCATTGTGTTCTTCGATGTTGGGTTGTTCCAACATTATAGAACCTTGAAACAGAGAAGCATTCCAAGACAACAATAACCTGGGAGGATGGTTGGTGCGATTGAAAGGAAGAACATCCCACTAGATCTCACCTGGTGGCCTGTGAATGAAGAGATAGCTCTGGAGACCAGCGCCTGCGGCCGAAAACCACCGACCATAGTGGAAGCATAGCATTTCACAATGCTGTAGTGATCGGATAGGAAGTCGATAGTGGCCAACTGCTGAGGTGGAAGTGGCGTGTCGTCGTGCACTATGCTTAAGGGATCTATGATATGAAGTCGCGTTGATGCAGGGGAATCACTCTCACCGAGTCCCATCGGTGACTAGGTTGCACCACCAGGCGCCTCTTGTAGTGGAGCCGAATGGATATTTTGACTCATTGGGGTGCAGCAGACCGCACAACCCCACGTGGGTCGTGCCTGCCAGTAAGATGAGCCTTTGTGGCCCGACCCTGCCTAGTCGGGCCAGCCCAGGCTGGTTTGGGTCATGTCGGGTCCGACCCAGACATGGTCATATTGACCTGTGCCGAGTCAGACCGGACCCAGACCACTCTTGGGCCTTGATACAGATATGTGATTGTATCCTGAGAACCAGACGCCTATTTCATGAACCATCTATGGCTCTAGGATCCTTGTAGAAGGACAATCCATTTGAGATACACTATGAAATTTATTTAGAATGTTGGAGTATGTCGGGGTTAGATCGACTTCAAATCCAATTTGTCCCTCATCACTAAAATAAAAAAAATTATACATTGTGCATCCAATTGATGCACCATCTATTGTGTTGGGTCAAATATGATATGAATGATTATCGGGTCACATCTTCGTGGGACTTCATGGTGGATGAAATACAACCGATGGATTTAGGAATGGTTCTCCCAGAATAAAATGTACTATGAATGGTAATCTAGTGGCTGGAAGTGAGGAGGAGGATGGATATAGACCATATGGAGGTTAGTAGGGAGCGATGCTATGTGGGTCATCACCTAGAGATCCAATGTGGATCAACACTGAGCAATCATATGTGGATCACCAATTATAGATCTTGTGTTGATCAACAATATGTGACCCAATGAGGATAATCCTTAGAGAAGACCGTTGTGGATCAGTGACATACTGATCATGTGTGGGTCAGATCCTGTTTTGGTTAGTGTTCAACAATCTGGTGTGGGTTAGATCCTCTATGGGTTAGTGCTCAGTGTTTTTATAAGGGTGAATACAAATCAATCTTCTGTAGTTCAGATCATGTGTGGGTATTGCGGGGGATAATACACATCAACTCTGGGTGGTTCGGATCTTGTGTGGGTCTTGCGGTGGTTTTTACATAACGATCATATGTGGGCCAGAATCTGTTTAGTCAACAGTAGTGCATCTTGATAAAATAAGATGATATAACTTCTTGACTAATCATCTCTACATCAATGCTTTACTTACACTTGGTTTTAGCTATGTCATTTTATTTTTTTCCTTTGTGATTGAGATCATGATTTTGGTTTTCCTTTGTGTAATTCTGAGAGACCATCAGGGTCTCAGGGTCCTTAAGCATTATTGTTATACTCGCCCCTACCCGGGTTTCACCTGCACCTTGTTTTGTATTGTGCAGATGACGAGAATCTTGGCTGACCCTTGAGGGAGCCAGGACAAGACAGTATAGAGAGGAGAATGGCTGATGTGGATAGAAGTATAGAAGAGATTTACCTATCAATCATTTACGATCCTCAGTAGACTATTCTAAGAGTGGTTTTTTGTTTTCAGTTGGATTTGTACCTTTCAGTTGGGATTTTATTCCGATCCCTTTTACTTTTATTATACACCTTCACTACTATAGTTTTATTTTGTGGTTGATTCTAGTTGTGTTCTTGGATTGTGTGTTTATATATTTTTAAATGTAATGGCTTCCTAATTTAGGTATATTCCTTTCTAGTTCTAGTCTCTAACCCCTAACATATGGAAGGTCGGCTTGGGGTAGTTATAGCATGGGGCCCAAGGAATGGGTATTGACAATGTGTTATGAGTTGAGTCAGTTCTCCCGAAGAAATAAGACTCTGATATTTTTAATTTTGAAATAGTGTTATGTGTTTTATGTATGGTTTTCAGTTCGGGAAGTCCATTGTTCGTACATCGGCCGACATATCCATACACTAGGACCCTAAATTCATATTTCTGACTCGATCCACAAAAATATTGATTGTGTGTATTTTAGAAATTTTTTACATTGTTTTAATTTGACTCATACTACAAGGTATAATTTATTGATCATGGAACACCAGTTTCTTTCGAGAATGTCACCATGTAGACACCCATCCATGATTCCCCAGTGAGTAAATGATGATGGACCACCGGGCGACGGGGCATCGGTCCAGGGCCCTCTTACTGTTGTAGCACCTTATGGTGGTGCACTAGATGTACCTCAACCCATTGGAAAACTGATGACACCATCCCCACTAGAAGATAGTCCTCACCGACTGAGTGCATTGCACGAGTTCCCGAGATATATACCTTCTATAATTTGAGGCCAGACTAATCCTCAGGTAGCTGGGGACTATCTGGAGGCTGTGTCTAGAGTTTCTCTCATGGTTGAGACACTAGTAGAGGAGATGGTTATCCTAGATGATATCCATTTCCAGGGTACAATAGGGATAAGGTGGAGCCTAACACTCTAGTCACATGACGAGACCACCCTCACCTAGATAGACTTTGAGAGCCTCATTAGGGTGGAGTTTGATACAGAAACACTACATTGAATGCATATCCAAGAGCTGATGCACATATAGCAGGGAAAATGATCATTTTCCTAGTACACTATGAGATTCACTAATCTCTTGTGCTACTCCACCGACATGGTATGTGACACAGTCTTCATGGAACAAAACTTTTAGCAGGGTCTCTAGTGTGATATCAGAGCATCGATGATATTGCTTAATATCCCGATGAAGGCTGGTGTGCATGAGCGAGCACTGTTGGTGGTGAGTTTCATAGTTGAACAGGCACTGATGGTGAGAGTCACCACCAGATGATAGGAATCCATGTAATCTGTATAAGGAAGTTGAAAAATGACACAGTGATCCAAGCTAGCCAGACCCACCAGTGGACGACCCTGGGATGTAGGGTCGTAGTTGCGGAGCACACGATGTAGAGAAGGTCAGTTGGGAGGCAGATTGTGCTTTACGTGTGGCTGTCAGGGCCACATGGCTCACGACTACCCCAACCTCCACTCTGAGGATCAACAGATGGTCATAGGACCACCGAGGCAGAGGTACTGATTACAGCGAGGAGGTCTGCATGCTGGCAGATGAGGCAGAGGAGCAGGCTGCGCAACAGTTGGTGGGGGCGATTTGAGGTTCGACTGCCACCTCCATAAGGAGTTCCAACCCAACCATAGGGAGCCGGAGGACACGGTAGAGCACAACTACGGGCAGTAGAGGCAAACAAACACGACCCTCGATAGATTATTAATGGTACAATCTGTTTCTATACCACAATTGCTATAGTAATTATTGACACAGGGTCCCATCACACTTTCATTTCCAAGACACTCATTCGGAGCCTGATGTTTCCAATGGAGAAATTGGCTAGATCCTTGCAATTATATACTTCTACAAGAGAAGATTTGACTATTACACACTAGTGTCGACAGTTTGAACTTACTCTAAGAGGTTAGAGCTTTAGTCGGGATCTCTTAGTAGTAGTGATGAGCCCTTACGTTGCAATCCTGTGTATGGATTGGATATCCACATTCCATGCGCATATCGACAATTTTAGGCGCAATGTGTAGTTTTACAATGAATATGGGATCTGGTTTACCTTAACTAGTGATAATGAAGACTTTGTAGCTCATGAACGACTATCTCAGATGAAGGTGGAACTGATAACACGTCAGTTGTCTAGCCTCACCCTCAAGAACATTTGATTCAAGGCGTCCGAGTTATCTTTTAGAGGTGGACGAGTATGTTGATATCTTTCCAGATGACGTATCTAGACAACCTCCATGCATAGAGGTAGAAATTTACATCGACCTAACCCCAAGAAAGCCCCAATATCTACACCATCATATAAGATTGCTCATGTGTAGATTTGGTAGTTATAGGTACAGCTGGAGTACTTGCATGAAAAGGGGTTCATAAGTCCTAGTGTTTCTCTATGTGCATTCGTGATCTTGTTTTCCAAAAAAGGAGGATGGAAGCTGGAGGCTTTTTCTGAACTATTAGTTCCTGAACCAGGTGATAGTGAAGAAAAACTATCCAATCCGGAAGATTGATAATCTCTTCAACTAGTTGAAGGGATCTCATTCATTTTCGAAGATAGACCGTAGATCAGGATATCATCAGCTCAGAGTACAGGATGAGGAAAATATGATGACCACCCTAAAATGTTGGTATATCCATTACAAGTTATTAGTGATGCCCTTCTAGCTTGACCAACGCTCTGAAAATATTCATGGCACTAATTCACCAAGTCTTTCATCCATAACTCGATCTCTATGTGGTAGTCTTCATCGATGACATCTTGCTATACTTGGGGTTAGAGGAGGATCATACCACGCACCTATATATAGTTTTGGATACACTATGAGAGCAACAGCTTTATAAAATCTCTCGAAATTCTTGTTCATTATATGGTAAGTCCAGTTCATGGGGAATTTTATCTCTTATACTAGAGTGAATGTGGATTCGGAAAAGATAGAGGTAGTGCTTTCTTAGGAACCAACCAGAAGTTTGACCGAAGTGCATATCTTCCTATCATTGTCTCGGTAATACCGGAGATTTGTACCTGACTTCTCTAGGGTAGGAGAACCCTTGTTAGACTTGACGATGAAGAAAAACCCTTTCATGTTGATAGATAAGTGCCAGTATAGTTTTGAGGAGATGATAAAGAGATTGACGACTGCTCCCATATTGAGGCTACCAGAAGAGGGTGTTGGGTACGTAGTTTACTATGAAGAATCATGGAATAGATTGGTTTGTGTCCTGATGTAGGAGCAATCAGTGATCTTTTATGACTCATGGTAGTTGATAGAACACAATCAGGAATGCACTACCAATGACCTAGAGTTCTATGTGGTGGCCTTTTAACTGATGAAGTGAAGACACTACAAGATGGGTGAAGAGTTTATTTTTTACTCTGATCACCAAAATATTAGGTATATCTTCTAATATAATGACCTGAAACTGAGATAATGACGATTTCTAGTGATCCACCAAGACTATGAATTTGAGATATTTTATACTCCTAAGAAGGGGAATTTACAAGAATATTCCCTTAGCAGGAGGTCTGGCATAATGTTACTAAGTGAGGAAAAATATAACTAGTTGCGTTGTAGATATCCTTTGTGGATAATGATGGGACAACTTACCTCTAGTCTATTACTGTCACTCCCCCACATATTCATTGATTTCTGGAGGCATAGCTTGTGGACATAGAATTTGAGGCCAGTCATGATCAAATATCCTCATGAAAGTCTCCTGATTAATTTTATGAAGATGGGGAGCATTTCATTCTCTTTAGAGGATACACTATGGTACCTATGATGCTTTGAGAGGAGGTGTTGAGGTCATTCCACACATCCCCTTTAGTAGTACATCCAAGAGTAGTGAATATGTACGAGGACCTCTTGCATCAGTACTGGTGGCCAAGAATGAAGAATGAAGTGGTAGTGTTTGTATACAAATTCATCACTTGTCAGCAAGTGAAGGATGAGTATCAGGTACCAGTGGGCATAGCTCAGCCACATGATGTACCATAGTACAATTGGGATGGTATCTTCATGGACTTTGTGACAGGGCTACACTTATGTCCATGGGACACAATTCAGTCCGGGTGATCGTTGACCATCTCAATAAGTTTTCCCACTTCCTAGAAATCAGAGAGATGGGATCAATAGAGATATTGGGACAACTTTATGTGTAAGAGATATTTCAACTTCACAGAGTGCCGCCAAGGATTGTATCATATTGAGAAACATGATTCACATCCCTCTTGTCGAAGGGATTGAATGTGGCATTCAGAGCTCTACTACACTTATGCACCGCCTTTCACCCTTAGACAGATTGTTAGACCGAGTGGACAATATTTACACTCGAGGACATGCTTCGTGATTTATTCCTCGATTTTGGCTACAATTGGGAGGACCAACTGCTACTAGTGGAGTTTGCATAATATAACATTTATCACTCCACCATCGGCATGGCACTGTTTGAGGCCTTCTATAGGAAACCATTTGAATCACCTGTTTACTGGACAGACCTAGGGGAGTAAGCACTTATGGGTCCATAGATCATACAGGATACCCTAGAGAAGGTGTATGTCATTTATTTGTGGATGAGGACTGCACAAATCTAGTAAAAGTCTTATGCCTAAAGGATACAGAGACCCTTAGAGTTTGATGATGGAGACCATGTCTTTCTATAGTTCTCACCTTTATGAGTATTATGAAGGTTTGGCCAGTGCGAAAAGTTATATCCAAGTTTCATCGGACCATTCCAGATCCTTAGTAGAGTAGGTGAGGTGGCATACCATCTATCTCTACCCCCACATATGCACTAGGGGAATAATATATTCTACATGTCACATCTGAGAAGATATATGCATGATCCATCAAACATTATCTTGTGGGGATTGCTAGACATTGATGAAGGGGAGATGTTTGTGGAGTTTTAGGTGGAGATAGAGGATCGACCAGATGAGGTCCTTCATGGGTGGTCGATTCATCTAGTTCAGGTTCGTTGGAAGCACATGAATCTCCAAGGGTGAACATGGGAGCGAGAGGATAAGATGCATGATCAGTACCCCCATTTTTTCCCCTAGTTTCATTGCAGCTTTCTGGAATGAAAATTTCTAAGGTGTGTCGAATGTGAACACCCAAAAAATTCAAACTAAATTTTTTATTAAATTATTTGGGATTATTACGAGTCTTCCAAATTTGACAGTGTGTGATTGTAAAGCATGTTTATCCTGCAATGAATTTATAAAAATTGTTTATGGTAAATTTTTTTAACACGGGCGTGGCATTTTCTATCTTCTGAACTGGTGATAGAATTAAAAATATGAGGGAACCATTGAATCAGTAGTACTATGATTCTCTTAACGGACGTTTCACTTCAACCGCCTGTATTTTACAAAAAATAATAAAATTACATAACAAGTTATTTTATTTCATTTTCCACCACAGATGAGCGGTGGTGGTGGATACCAATGACTTGAAAAGATAATTAATGGCATGACACTCCATTATTTGTTAACACATCATTGATGAATTAATAGATTCATTCATTAAATGACCCTCATTAACTCCTCAGTGTGTTACTCACCTTTCCCCCCACTATTTAACTGAGGATAAGGGTGGAGTTTTTAAATGACTTCACAAAGTAAGAAACCTCTGGTTATTTGATGTGACGTATTTCACCTATGAAAGATAGAAGATGGGTTGGAAAATATACAGGATCGAATAACACCGACGACCTCACTCGGATGGGGACACTCCTTCCACCAATGACTGTGATACCTCTAACGGTTCATGGGGTAGTGGTTTCCATGTAATCATTAAATTAAAACATTTTTTCTCCAAGTTCTTGTATTTGTAGGTGGTCGATGAAGGGGATTTGAACATGGTTTATCATTATTTTTTCAATGTGATGTACACTTTACATTATCTCGTTATAATGATTATGTACAGGGTGCGAGCAAAAAGAACAAGTCCCAGATCCTTTTCCACAAGATTTTAATTGCGTTATTCATAGGCCGGTTGATCCAACATGATGGATCCTTAAACTGTGAGACATGTAATGATGAAAGAATCCTGAGAGGACCATAGGCATGTCCCGAAAGAAGAACATACCACTGGAACTCACCCAGTGGCCCGCAGAAGAAGCACAGGTACTGCCAGAAAAGAGAGGCTGCTGACAAGAACTAGTCGTAGTGTATGAATGGCATCTCTTGGCATCGTGGTGGTCAGACAGGTGGCTAGCAGTGTCCAGATGCAGAGGTGAAAGCAGCGCGCCATCGCATGCCACACTGAAGTGAGTTGCAGAAAAAATCCACAACAATGCAGGGGACCCGCTCCCTGTCGGTCCCATGGGTGATGAGGCAGCACCACATGGCACTGTCAATCGAAGTGCCAAACAGATCCTTTGAGTTGTTCTTGTGTAGCAGACAGTGCAACCCCAAGTGGGTCGTGCCAGCTGGTGGGCCGAGCTTCCACGGCACAGCCCAACAATGCTAGACCAGGCCGTTTTGGGCCAGGTCGGTTCAATCCCGGACCAAGTTGGGTCGACCAAAGCCATCTTGGGTTGGCCAAGAACGGGTCGGGCTGGGTTGGCCTGACCGTGTCATACCAAACCTTGACCCATATTAGGCCCGATACACATAAGTGACTGTATCTTGTGAACCAGACATCTCTTTGACGAACATTCTATGGCACTAGGATCCATGGAGGGAGAAAACTCTTTTGATATACTCCATGATAGTTTTGGAGAATTTTAGAGTATAGATGGGTGGGATCGACTTTGAATCCAACAGGGCCCTCGGCAAAAAAATGACACTAACTTACAGACTGGGTGTCTTGTTAATGTGCCATTTTTCACTTTGGGAACCTTATTATGTGATGTGTGATCGATTTAATTCTTATCAGGACTTAGTAATAGTTGAAATATGAATGATGGATTGAGGAGCGGTTCTCCTGGAATTAAGCATATAATATGCGGGAATCTAGTGGCTGGCTGTGAGATGGAGGTTGGAGATAGATCATACAGAGGATAGTACCAAGCGATCTTATGTGGGTCAGCACCTAGAATTCCTGTGTAGATTATCCCTAAACAATACTATGTGATTCATCACCTAGAGATCCTGTATTGATCGGCACCAAGAGATCCCATGTGGATCATGACCTAGCGATCCTATGTGGATCAGTAGTAAGCGACCTAATGAGGAGAAACCTTAGAGATGGACATCATGGATTAGTTACATACAAATCATGTATGGGTTAGATCCTCTATGGGTCAGCGCGCAGCAATCGTATATTGGTTATTACATACCAATCCAAAGTGGGTCAGATCCATTGTGGGACTTGTGGGGGTTAGTACATATTGAATCCTACTGGGACAGATCCTATGTCAATCTTATGGGGATTAGTAACTACAGATCATGTGTGGGTCAGACTCTGTATGGTCTACAGTAGTGCCAATCCACAAAATAAGACAATGTAGCTTCTCGAGAAATCATCTGTACTTCTGTGATGTACTTATACCGGTTTTGAGCTGTGTCTTTTTCTTTGTGCTTTGTGATTGAGATCATGGTTTACTATTTTTCGTTGAGGAATTCTGAAAGACCTTGGGGGGTCTCGGAGTCCGTACCATGTATTTTTATACTCACCCTTGCATGGGCTTCGCCTGCACCTTATTGAGTCTTCTACAGAGGACGAGCATCTTGGTTGAGACTTGAGGGAGCCATGACCAGACGGTTCCCAGAGGAGATTGGATAACGTGAAGAGAAGTGGAGATGAGATATTCCTACACTTCAGGTAGGATCATCATTGGATGATTCTATGAACTTTATTTAGTTTTTTTTAAGTTGTACCATTCAATTGGGATTGAATTACATCCCATTTTACATTCATTACACACCTTTACTAATGCAGTTTAACTCCATGGTTGTATCTTGTAGTTTTTATGGATTGTGTGTTCATATAGGTTTACTCTCAATGTCTTCCCGTTTTAGGGATACACCATTCTGGTGCTAGTTTCCAACCCCTAGCCTATGGATGGCATTCTTGGTGTAGTCACGACAAGGGCCTTGTGGGATAGGTCATGACATGATAGCCCCCCCCATTTATATTAAAACAACCTTTGAGGTGAGCTACCTTCTCTAATAAAATAGGGCAATAAAATAGATTTAATAAAATGTTAAGTGGAATGCTTATGGACATGTCCTTATCTGTGTTTATAATTGAATTTTTAAGGACATGCTTATGGGCATGGCATTCTCTTTATTTACAATTAAATGGTTAACGGAAAGATAATAGACATTTCCTTACTTTTATTTATAATTAATTGGTAAATGTAATGATTATATACATGGAATATTATTATTTATAATTGAATGGTATTAAAGGATTCGGTGAATACATGGACAACTAAATTTTTTTGAATTAATAATATTAAAAAGGATCCAAAGTGCATTGAGTCATTCTAGTTGTCTCTTTATGGAATGTCAGGCTAAGGGATCATAGGGAATGTATGATTAATTCATATATATAATTACTGAGGGACCTTGAGTATGGTCATTATACATGATATGTAATACGTCCTTATTTGAGGATATTGGCATGACGTTCATATCATTTTAGTTTTTCATACCATATGTTGAAGTACATAATGTAAGGAACAAAACCTACCATTGTATTATATCTTAAGTTGAAAGATCAGTGTTTATGGAATATCAACCCTACATTGTGGAAAAAGCATGGATAAAGAACCCAATATTTGGATGAAACCATATATTTTAGAAAACTAAAAGGTATGGTTAATGAACCCTATGTAATTAAGGAACATTACATTTGAGAATCAAACGTATATATCATCAACCATACATTTTTGTTCATTCTTAAATTGTCAGACATATGTTTGAATAATGAAATATACTTAGTTTAACCCTATGTTTGTCATTTTTTTCATTTTGTAATGGAACCTTACATTCGACATTTCATCATCAGAAATTTGAATTTTCGATTCTATCGTAGTTTTGTGCAATGGTAATTGGGGAATATCATGCCAATTTAAAGCTCATTATCGAATGATTCAAAGAAAATTATGATAGATTCAATGAATCTTATTAAATAGTGAAATTATCTACTATTCTTAATGGATGTTATAAATACTCAAATTTTCACAATATTAAGAATTCTTACAACATATCAAGATATTTTCTTGGATATGGAATTAAAAAGCAGGCTCTTTGATTTATTTAATGTATCAATGTATTATATATGTATATATGTATAATTCTAATACGAATATAAATATTGAGATTAATACATATATTTTGATACATATTCATTATTGAATCTGAATTATAGTGAAGACCTTTTACATATCTATTGTAACAATCAATAAGACTCTATTTTACAAAAAACATGCAATAATGGAGATATATATGTTCAGAATATATTATCTGTTGTAAGTCAGCTGCTTCTATTCATTTTTTTTTTTTATTTCAAATATCTATTGAAACTAAATATCTACAGAAAATCCCTTTATTAAAGAAATGTTTTTATAAATAATATGATCATTCAATTGCTAGTTACTATTTCAACTATAAAGTTCATCAAAAACAATTTTTGTCAATATCTTTTTATTGAGAGTTTCAACTACTCGTACTCATTTGTGGTGGTGTAAACTATTCTTATTCTAAGATGTGTCTTTTTGGTTCTCTGTGAAAGAACCAAATTGATCCGTATTTATTCTTATTTTTAAAGGTGTCATCTGCCTATACTCAGTTGTGTATTGGTCATATTATATGAGGACATGAGTAGTGAAATTCACCAAACCCACAGAGATAGTAATTGGTGCAGTGGACTATGAGATATTTCATCCCCGAACCAATATAAATAGTCATGTTCTGTATTTCTATTTTATCTGATACTCATAATTTTATATAGAAGATAAATACTTCTTACCCATACAATCATCTGTCAATATCAAAATGGAAATTTGTAATAGATTTTGAAAATGTTGAAAAGACGCAATTCACCCACTCTTTTATATATTTTAATATTTTGATCTAAATATTTGTATTAGAGGAGTGAATTTGGAAAAAGTTATAACAAATCAAAAAGTATAAGGTCTATAAACAGATGGAAATGACTGATCATAGAGAAGGAATTTCAATAGTTCACTATCCTTAAATAAATGGTGAATACTGTGGATGATTGAAATCATAGATGATTATATATTTGATGAATATGTTATTCAAAGTATATTGTATTATTTTTACTCCTTATATAATTCTTGAAAATACTAAAACTCGGATTGTTGCTATATAGGCTGAGTATAACAGAAATTCTAAAGTTATGAATGCAATTATCCATAGTCATAGACAAGATGAATTCAGCTGTGTCTCATAATTTATTACTACATATGAAATGTGGAAAACCCTTGTAGTTTTCTATGATGGAATAGAAAATGTATGACCAATGAGGTATGAAACAACAAAACTAAAATTTGAACCATTCAGAATGTTCGTTGGAGAAAGTATCCCATAGATAATTGGAAGACTTATAGAGATTAATAACAATCTTACATACATAGGTGGTCCTATCAAACAAGTACATCTTGCTTTGATAGTAACAATAGTACTACTTAATAAATGGAATTGTATATCAGTTGTAATTTGAAAATCATCACCTGTCAATAATCTGACAATGAGGGGATTAATTGGGAAACTGATGATGTATGAATATTAAATGAAAGATGAAGCTAAAGACCATAAAGTCTTGGTGAAATAAGATAATAATGCTCTAAAGGTAACATCCTTGATGAAAATAAAAAGAATAAAGCAAGAAGTCTGAGAAGAAAAGAGTTATGACACATCTAATTCTGAAATGGAATTTTATCATTTTAATAGAAAGTTTAGCATGTTTTATAAAAAGAAAATGGGATTAAAAAAACACTTCAAGAGGGATTTGAAACACTCAAGGGATTTAATAATCTATAAATTTAATAAATTTGATCATATAATTCCAGATTTTACCCTGCTAAAAGTAGAAAAGACAATGATAGAAATTACATATCTGTAAAATGTTAATTATGAACATAATGGTAGAAGAGCAATGAAGGCTACATAGAGTTTTTTTAAAGACTCCAACAGCTCATCAAAATGTTATTTAGAAAATAATTAATCAATTCTAAATAAAAATATAAGATTCATGGTAGAAAATGATATGATAAAAACCCACTATTAATCTAATTCTAATTATTATTTTGATTCAAATTATTTAAATAATAAGTTGGATGCGTACTAAAAAATGATAGATGAAAAATATGACACCTTATTAAAGAAACAATAATCTTTAAATAATATTCCAAATAATATTTTAGAGGAATGATATTCTTTACATAAAAAAATTCATGAGTTAATTAGGAGATTTAACTCATTCACCACAGACTGTGCGGATCTTAAAAATAATATTAAAGCATTAAAAGATGAAGTAGAAACTTATAAAAGTGTTTTTCTCTTCTTTAAAAAAGAAGAAAATATTATCAATGAAATTATTTATAAAAATATCATTAGAAATGAAATATTTGGAATAGGAATTAAGGGTGAAAAATCTAAAATATATAACAATTATTTTGTTCCAAACTCAAAATCATTACTTTTCATTTATATTATAGAGAAGGACATATAATAAAAAACTGTAATTTAAGAAATCCTCAAATTTGTGGAATTAAAAAAATATTTTATTTCAAATAGAATATCTGAATAAAATTATTTAAGTTATGGAATAACCACACAGATCTGAATTCCATGATCATTGATAGATAACTTTTTTGGGCCCAAGAGAATATGGGTACCAATACAAACTTTAGATTAAATTTTTTTTGTAGGAAATAGGTCACTAGAAAATAAAAGATATAAGGTATATGGATATTGGCTGCTCTAGACATATGAGTGGAATGTCATCATACAGCAACACACTAACTAACATAGATGGATGTCTATTCACCATTGTGACAATGCCAAGGAAATGTTAATTGGACTGGTAACTATTGGAGATCCAAAAAATAGTCTTATGAAATAATTAACTATATGTACAATGGATGAATCATAACCTAATTAGTACCTATCAACTATATAATGATAAGTATTATGTTGATTTTTCCAAAAATACCTTCTTGTATTTAAAGATTACTTTCTTAAGTTTATAGCATCTAGAACTGATAATATTTATACATTGGATTCAAATTCCACGTGTAAAAAAAAAGTGAATAGTTTATATACTTTGATAAATTAGTCATGGATATAGAATATGAGGCTTGATCAATGTAATATTTATACTCTACATAAATTATCAATGAAACAAATTTTTTTATTTACCTAGTCCTTAGTTTTATAGTGACTTATTTCTAGATTCATGCAAAATTATCAAGCTGCACATATCATCATTCAAGTCTATTAACAAAATTTCATCCCAAAACCACTAAAAACTATCCCCGTGGATCTGTTTGGACAATCCTGAGAAGAATGTTTTGATGTAAAATTATATGTATACATTTTAGCTGATGATTATTCTAGATATACTTGGATTTATTTTCTACAACACAAAAGTGATCCTTTTACTATTTTTCAATGTTTTTGTAAAATTATTCAAAATTAAAATGGTTTTAATATAATTTGATGAAGAAGTGATCATAGTGGGGAATTTTAGAATCTATAATTCAATTCCTTTTGTACAAATCTAGGTATTAAACACACCTTTTCTATATGAAGAACACCTTAACAAAATGTAATTTCTAAAAGAGGAAACATAACTATTTAAGAAATGTCCAAGACAATGATGAATGAATACATTCTACCTATATTATTTTGAGAAGAAACTATATTTATAGCCTGCAATATCATCGATTGAGTATTAATTCGGCCTATTTTCAAAAATTCAACTTATGAACATTGTAATAACATAAAACCTATGGTAATGTTCTATAAATTCTTAGGATGTAAGGTGTATATCATAAACACCAAGGATAATCTTGGTATGATTGACCCAAAAGATGATGAAAGAATATATTTAGGATATTCTACTACCTCTAAATCATATAGAGTTTATAATAAAAATTCAAGGATTGTAGGAGAATAAGTTCATGTGATGTTTGATGAAACTGATGCTTTTGTTAAAGAGAAATATCAAACTAATGAAATTTCTGATTCTTCTAACAACATGAGACTGGAAAAACTAAAAAATGATTTTGAATAAAACATTAATAAAATTTAGTCCAATTCATAATAACATGATATTGATGAACCTAAATGTTTTTTATGTAAACAGCCATTAACCCTAAATAATTATCCTTTTCCAACTGTAATAGGAGACCTATACATAGGAATAATAAATAGATTAAATATAACGACCCACACTTTACATACATTGTTAATACTTCAAAAGTGAAGCACACTTATTACAACATATGACAAAACCACAAAGGACCGTATAGGTATAGTGTCTTTAGAAACTGGGAAACATAAACAACTGGTTCATAATTCTTCTACAGCGTCTCCCGTTTATTTCATCATATCTAGGGTCCCTTTTAGCATATTCTACTTAATATCCATCTTCCTGACCTGGGGAAAAGAAAACATAAAAGGGTGAGCTCAAATGCTCAACAAGGGCAAATAAAGGAAATAAAAATCATATCATATCTTTATGAAAATCAAAACCTGCAAAAGAGATCATAATATCTTAACATGGAATAAATCAAAGAAGTGAAAATGTGATCCCCATAATCATAAAATAAAACTTGAAACTTTGTGGCATGCACACATAATAATGGAAAATCATTTCTTGTTAGGCATGACTCATTGCCAAGACTATCTTAGTGGACAAAGTCCCTTTCTGAACCGAGTTCACTCCTCATTTCAGTCCTGTATCACTGAACCGAAATAACCTTTCGTTCCAGCCATGTCTATCTCATGAGATATAAAATATTTACCCAATGTATTGGAGGGAGATATAGGTCCCACCCATCTTATAGTGAATCCTTTCTTATGTGTGCCACATAATCATAAATCATACTTCATCGCCTAACCCATGTAATAAAAATGGGATTCTTAAACAACATGACATCATAAAACAATTCATATAAGATAAAAGAATTCATAAAAATAATTCCATCACAACATGATCAAATCAATGTAATAATAGGGATAAAAACAGAACCCTTTATTATCTTAGATGGAAAATAATTTTGATAAAACACTTGAACTCCATTCTTGAGGAAAATATCCTTTCTTCTTCAAAAACACTTTTCTTTTCTTAACATGTCATACAATAATAAACTAAAAGAAGTTGATTAAAAATAAACTTGAAAACTTGTAAAGGAAGATTCTTGGGAATAATTTTTTAAAAATCCATTCATGCCGTATAAGTTAAAAAAAACATTCTTCTCATACTTTTGTCGGAAAAGTCAAAAAGTACCTCGTACGAAAAACGACAAAAGATTCCTTTCTTATTCTTTACTAAAAACTCACCGAAGGGTAAAATTGGATTTAAACTATTGTAAGTGGATGGAAATAATATTACATATTGAGGAAACATGGATGTGGATAATAAAATACACCCCAGTAAATACTTACGATAAACAATCTCGGATAAAAATGAGATTGTGATATTTCCCTTACCTTAGGTCCGATTTGCTTTGTTCGTGTCCGAAGCTCCTGTATAATGGTTTAAATAATGTTATTGACTTATTCCAGAATCATACATATTGATATGAGATCATATATGGTCATATTATTAGCTTCTTGTTAGTAATATTTCATTGTTACTTGTTACTCGGGTCTTTATAACTTTTTGTTCTTATGCGTGTTTTGTCGAATAAATTCTTATTATTATCTTTAGGTTATAGATAATTCATTTCCAGAATGGTATTAGTGTATTATATACCATATTCATTCATTCAATTCATTTATATAATCATTATTAAATGAAGATCATGTAGAACGAGTCGCATCACATCGTGGAGACGGTATTCCGTACGTACGCACGAGTGATGATATCGTTCCTATGATAGTGGAATTGTATTGGAGTATATATATATTATTTCAGTATCAATATTACTTCATAATAATCATATATAGTTACTCATTACACCATTATACCCATCCTTGTAAGGCGATGGTGGAAAATAGATTACACCACGGCGTGGAGACGGTATTCCGTACGTACGCACGCGCAGTGATTTCATTTTTCCGTAGGATGGATAGAAGGTGAATTAGGGTTGTTTCATATTTATAATAACATATCAGTATGTAATTAATACTGATGTTATTACTTTATCATGAAACAACTAAAGAAGAAGAAGTTGAAGAAGAAAGAAATTGAAAAGATCGGTAATGGATATTACCTCTTCTTTGGAACGCCTCCTTGAATCCTCCACTTAAGGAACTAAGATTGGTCTTTGGAGAAGACCAGGACCTCTAAGATTATTCTAGGGAAGTGGAGAGGAGAAAATGGCAGGGGTTGGCCGATCTTTAGTGCTCAAATTGGTGTGAGTAGGAGGGGGTGGAGGTGCCCTTTTATAAGGGAGGAGAGGGGCACCTTAGGAATATCTCAAAATATTATTTTATATTAAAGTCAAAATCGGTTTATAATGGTTCCAAAGGGTCTTATTTCGAAGATAAAGTGGGGAAGGGTCGAAATCCTATCAACCAATAGGATTTAGACAAGTTTAGGGTATTATTTTAACCTTATCAATTAGATTTAACTCTAAGTTAATTAATTTAACTTTTACCATGTCTTTTTGTTTTCTTCCACTATATGGTTAATACACTTACTATAACATGCCAAACGAACCCCAAATTGTTTATTATTAATATATATATCCTTATCTAAGTCATTTGGCCGAACCTTAGATTTTTAGGAATAAAATAACAATTAATAATATAATATTTGATTTAAAAACTATTTTGTGTCAATTTTGACACTATTTGATATATGATTTTTGTGAAAGTCATAACAGAATTATATGTTCGAACCAAGTTGATTAAATCAACAATAATATATCATAGTAACCTATAAAATTAGTGGAATTCATAAAAAGTCTCAAATTACATTTATTTTGGTATTTATATTATCAATTTTGTCAATATTTCATTAATAAGATAATTATTGCATCATCATTGTGTCATAAATAAATTAAATTATTTGATGTCTAAAAATTACAAATAAAATACCATCATGTAGGAACTCTTTTTTAGCTTTCTAATGAATATTTACAATCGAATTTATCTTATGTATAACCCCATATTAAAAATGATTTACTTATTAAACATTGATTTTAACTATTTTAACCCTTCTTTAAATAAATTAATAATAAATGTCCTAATCTAATCCAAGTGGGCCTAAATGGTCATATTTTATTCCTAAGTTTGTTTTTGGTCGAATTACACTTGTCCAATAGAATTAGGACATGTGTTAGGGTAATCATATTTACCCTTAGTTACCCTATTTACTATTAACCGCGGTAAAAATAGTAAAAAGTTACTATTCACCAAAAAATTATTTTTATCTCATTGAACCACATTTTACTTACTGACATCAACCGTGTCTGTCGGATTTTTGAAATTCCATTCACAGAAGCGGTAAAATTATGTTTTATGCAAAATTCAGTTTTTAACCTACCACTTAGTGGTTTCACTATTCATCAAAAATTGAAAGTTTTCAGAAAAATACCAAAATTTCACCCTAGGCTAATTTCGATATTCTGAGTCCAAAAATGAAGTCCATTTTGAAAAATAAAATTTATAAATTTTCAAAAAGTGGTTATTACTATTCATAACGGCTAGTTTTAATAGCATATTGTTGTTTAGTGAAACTCGGTATTGCATACGACGCAAGCTATCGAGGAAGGTCGCGATTGCGTGTAAAGCAAGCCAAGCAAGTGTTGTGTAGAAAAATATTCCTTTGATGATTTATATAACATAAAAGTCTCGGGTGTTACATTCTACCCCCCTTAAAAAGAATTTCGCCCTCGAAATTCATCACTTTTTAACAAACAGATGAGGATACTTCTCCCTCATCATATCCTCAAGCTCCCATGTAGCTTCTTCAAGTTGGTGGTTCCTCCATAAAACTTTCACCAAGCGAGTGGTCTTGTTTCGTAGGACTTTTTCGCTACGATCCAGAATCTCTATCGGCTGTTCTTCATAAGAAAGATCTTGCTCCAGCGGTACAACTTCTGAGCTGAGTACATGTGAAGGATCTGGTATGTACTTTCTCAGGAGAGATACGTGGAACACATCGTGAACTTGAGAGAGATTCGGTGGAAGCGCCAATCGGTAAGCTACCTTCCCAACACGATCCAGTATTTCAAAAGGACTGATATATCTAGGGATCAACTTCCCCTTCTTTCCAAATCTCATAACCCTCTTCCAGGGAGATATTCGTAAGAACACTTTATCGCCCACTTCAAACTCTAGGTATTTTCTTCGGTTGTCGGCATAACTTTTCTGTCGACTCTGAGCTGCTCTTATGTGTTGTTGAATAGATCTGACCTTTTCTGCCATTTCATCAACGAGATCAGGTCCTAATAGCTTTCTTTCCCCAACTTCATCCCAGCAAGTTGGAGTCCTGCATTTCTTTCCATAGAGAGCTTCATAAGGAGCCATCTGAATACTGGAGTGAAAGCTATTATTATAAGAAAATTCCACCAAAGGTAGGTGTTTATCCCAACCTCCTTTGAAATCCATAGAGCAAGCTCTCAACATATCTTCTAGGGTTTGAATTGTTCTCTCAGACTGACCGTCTGTCTGGGGATGATAAGCAGTGCTGAAACTCAACTCTGTATCCAGAGTATGCTGAAGACTTCGCCAGAACTTCGAGGTAAATCTCGGATCTCGATCAGATATAATAGAAAGTGGTACTCCATGCAATCTTACCACTTCCTTTATATATATCCTGGAAAGCTGATCTAGAGAGAAATCCTCTCTAATAGCAATGAAGTGTGCAGACTTTGTAAGATGATCAACTATGACCCAGATAGCATTATTGCCTTTGGATGTTTTAGGAAGTCTTGTGACAAAGTCCATAGTGATGTTTTCCCATTTCCATTCGGGTATGGGTAATGGTTGTAACATCCCCTTAGACTTTTGTCTCTCAGCTTTAACTTGTTGACAAACCAAGCATCGAGAGACATATTCAGAAACATCTCTTTTCATGCCATCCCACCAGAAGTACTCTTTCAGGTCCCTATACATCTTCGTGCTTCCAGGATGAATAAAGAATGAAGAACTATGAGCCTCATCCAGCAGCTCTTTCATTAATTCGGGGATGGGGGGAACGCAAACCCGATTCCTGAACTTTATTATCCCATCACAATCAAGGTTGAATTCAGGAACATTTCTCACCTTCTTTTGTAACTCGACATCTTCTTTCTGTGCCTCTTTAATCTTCACATGTATAGATGGTTGAACATTCATTTGAGAAAGATAAGATTTTTCCCCTTCCATTATAATTCCAAGATCCATCCTTTGTAAATCCATAAATATTGGATCTTTTGTGATCCTCATCATGGATAAACTAGCATGGTCTTGTCGACTTAATGCATCTGCCACCTTGTTTGCTTTCCCAGGGTGGTAATGGATTGAGCAGTCATAATCCTTAATCAGCTCCAACCATCTTCTTTGACGCATATTCAACTCCATTTGTGTGAAAATATACATTAAACTTTTATGATCAGTATAAATATCACACCTTTCACCATAAAGGTAATGCCTCCAAATCTTTAATGCAAAGATTACCGCAGCCAACTCCAAATCATGTGTTGGGTAATTTTGCTCATGGATTTTCAACTGTCGTGAGGCATAAGCTATCACCATATCATTTTGCATAAGAACACACCCCAATCCCTTCTTGGATGCATCACTGTAGATCACAAACCTTTCTCCACTACAAGGCAGTGTGAGCACAGGTGCACTGGATAACCTTCTTTTCAACTCCTTGAAATTCACTTCACATTCCTCTGTCCAGAAAAACTTAACTCCCTTCCGAGTCAACTTGGTGATTGGATTAGATAATTGTGAAAAATCTTTTACAAAACGTCGATAATATCCAGCCAAACCAAGAAAACTTCGGATCTCATTTACTGTTGTTGGTCTTGACCATCTTTCGATAACCTCTGTTTTTGCTGGATCCACATATATCCCCTCTTTTGAGATTATATGACCCAAAAATGCAACTTTTTGAAGCCAAAATTCACACTTGGTAAATTTGGCATAAAGCTTCTCCTTTCTCAGGGTCTTCAATATAATTCTCAAGTGATCTTCATGCTCTTCCTTGCTCTTTGAATAGACAAGAATATCGTCTATAAAGACTACCACAAATTGATCAAGATAGTCTCTAAAGACTCTATTCATTAGATCCATGAAGATAGCAGGGGCATTAGTAAGACCAAATGGCATCACTATAAATTCATAGTGTCCATACCTTGTACGGAAAGCCGTCTTTGGTATATCCTCCCTTTTTACCCTTAATTGATGATACCCTGAACGAAGATCAATCTTGGAAAAGTATTGAGCTCCGCGTAGTTGGTCAAATAAGTCATCAATGCGTGGGAGAGGATATTTGTTCTTGATAGTGATCTTGTTAAGTTCTCGATAATCAATGCAGAGTCTCATTGATCCATCTTTCTTCTTAAAAAATAGAACAGGTGCTCCCCAAGGTGACGCACTAGGGCGTATGAATCCCTTATCAAGATTCTCTTGGAGTTTCTTCTTCAATTCCTGAAACTCAATTGGGGCCATTCTATAAGGTGTCTTTGAAATAGGCAAAGCACCCGGTACGAGTTCTATTGAAAACTCAACTTCACGATTTGGTGGAAGACCCGACAATTCCTCCGGAAAGACATCATCAAACTCCCGTACAATGGGCATATTCTTAATCGTGAGTTTCTCACCAACCATTTGAGATAAATAACCTTCATTTAGTGGAATCAATACCCATAAGATGGAAGAAATTTCCACTGGAAGGTTATGTTCATCCTTGCATTGGAATACGATCGTAGATTGATCTGGAATATGAAATGTGAATTCCCTTCTTTGGCAATTGATATGAGCTCCATGTAGAGAAAGCCAATCCATGCCAAGAATCACATCAAATTCCACTAAAGGAAGGATCACAAGATTTGCAGGAAGCACTTTCCCACAAACTTCGATCGGAGAAGAATTATAAACATTTGATGCGATTGATGTGCCATTAGGTGTTGTCACAGCTAACTCAACATCTAATTGTTGAGGTAATACGGTGATACCCTTAGAAAAGTCTTCAGAAATAAAAGAGTGGGTGGATCCAGAATCAAATAAAACATTTGATACTTTAGAGTGGATGGTATGTGTACCTTTCACCACATCATTATCGTACTCCACATCGCTGATAGAAATTGCATGTGACTTTCCTTTGTCTTTAGCCTTAAGAGTTTGTTGACGTCGACCATCATCATCAACCCTTGGATTTGGGCATTGATTGGCATAATGCCCCATCTCCTTGCACTTGAAACATTGAAGTGTAGTAGGTTCATTCTGTGTATCCCTTCCTTTGTTTGCATCATTAGACATCTTCTTCCCATTATCACGGCATTCAAATGCCCGATGACCTTCCTTTCCACATTTAAAACATTTACTTGTCCCTTTAAGACAACTCCCTCCATGTTTCTTTCCACACTTTGAGCATAAGGAAAAGCTCATCTTCTTTTCCGTGTGCTCTTTAGACTTTTCTTTGAATTCCATCTTCCTCTTCTTATCAAACCCATGTGACTGATGGGTTACTCCAATCTCCATCTCGACTTTGAGAGCACATCGAACGATTTCCTCGTAGCTATTGAAGTGCCTTATGGCTAACGCCCTTCGAAGACTTGGTTTTAAGCCACTAAAGAATCGATCGATCTTACTCTCAGGTTGGATAATAATACCAGAAGCGTACCTTGCAAGTCTTGTAAAATTTGCTTCATAGGTACCAACAGATTCATCATCCCTTTGCTTTAGTTCAAGGAACTCTTTCTCCATCTTTGTTCGGAGAATACGAGGGAAGTACTTATTGAAAAATAAGTTCTTGAACTCGTTCCATTCCATAGACTCAATTTCATCCCTTTGCCTCGTATTCTTAACAAGATTCCACCATTGATCCGCATCTCTTTCCAAACGATACACTGCTAGGATGACTTTATCATGATCAGAACATTGAAGAACTGAAAATATCTTTTCAGTAGTACTAATCCATTGTTCAGAAACTAATGGATCAGTAGACCCGCTGAAAGAAGGTGGACGCTGCCTCATGAAGGATTCAACAGAATGTTGCTCCCTCCTTTGCTCGTTTGTAAATCCTGCATGATTCATAGCTTGAGAAAGTTGTGTGAGCATGGCTACAAGATTTTGCATTCCATCTCCCATATCGTTTGGTTGCTCAGGGGGACAATCATTGCATTGCCCATCGCATTCCGCATTAACACGGTTCCTTCGGGTTCCATCCATTGACTAAAACCAAGAAGAATAGTGTGAGCAACACTAATTATAATAGGAAACCACATAATTCAAGAAAAAAAAATTTCATGCTTATGGTCTTATCCTAGGTTATTCATGGCCATTTCTAAGATTGTGTTCTATGCTTAGACTTATCCTTAGGGTTCTTACTAAGGCTTTCACATCCTAGTTTCCAAAGGTTGACTATACCTTTCCTCTGATACCAACTATAACGACCCACACTTTACATACATTGTTAATACTTCAAAAGTGAAGCACACTTATTACAACATATGACAAAACCACAAAGGACCGTATAGGTATAGTGTCTTTAGAAACTGGGAAACATAAACAACTGGTTCATAATTCTTCTACAGTGTCTCCCGTTTATTTCATCATATCTAGGGTCCCTTTTAGCATATTCTACTTAATATCCATCTTCCTGACCTGGGGAAAAGAAAACATAAAAGGGTGAGCTCAAATGCTCAGCAAGGGCAAATAATGGAAATAAAAATCATATCATATCTTTATGAAAATCAAAACCTGCAAAAGAGATCATAATATCTTAACATGGAATAAATCATAGAAGTGAAAATGAGATCCCCATAATCATAACATAAAACTTGAAACTTTGTGGCATGCACACATAATCATGGAAAATCATTTCTTGTTAGTCATGACTCATTGCCAAGACTATCTTAGTGGACAAAGTCCCTTTCTGAACCGAGTTCACTCCTCGTTTCAGTCCTGTATCACTGAACCGAAATAACCTTTCGTTCCAGCCATGTCTATCTCATGAGATATAAAATCTTTACCCAATGCATTGGAGGGAGATATAGGTCCCACCCATCCTATAATGAATCCTTTCTTATGTGTGCCACATAATCATAAATCATACTTCATCGCATAACCCATGTAATAAAAATGGGATTCTTAAACAACATGACATCATAAAACAATTCATATAAGATAAAAGAATTCATAAAAATAATTCCATCACAACATGATCAAATCAATGTAATAATAGGGATAAAAACAGAACCCTTTATTATCTTAGATGGAAAATAATTTTGATAAAACACTTGAACTCCATTCTTGAGGAAAATATCCTTTCTTCTTCAAAAACACTTTTCTTTTCTTAACATGTCATATAATTATAAACTAAAAGAATTTGATTAAAAATAAACTTGAAAACTTGTAAAGGAAGCTTCTTGGGAATAATTTTTTAAAAATCCATTCATGCCGTATAAGTTAAAAAAACATTCTTCTCATACTTTTGTCGGAAAAGTCAAAAAGTACCTCGTACGAAAAACGACAAAAGATTCCTTTCTTATTCTTTACTAATAACTCACCGAAGGGTAAAATTGGATTTAAACTATTGTAAGTGGATGGAAATAATATTACATATTGAGGAAACATGGATGTGGATAATAAAATACACCCCAGTAAATACTTACGAATAAACAAACTCGGATAAAAATAAGATTGTGATATTTCCCTTACCTTAGGTCCGATTTGCTTTGTTCGTGTCCGATGCTCCTGTATAATGGTTTAAATAATGTTATTGACTTATTCCAGAATCATACATATTGATATGAGATCATATATGGTCATATTATTAGCTTCTTGTTAGTAATATTTCATTGTTACTTGTTACTCGGGTCTTTATAACTTTTTGTTCTTATGCGTGTTTTGTCGAATAAATTCTTATTCTTATCTTTAGGTTATAGATAATTCATTTCCAGAATGGTATTAGTGTAGTATATACCATATTCATTCATTCAATTCATTTATATAATCATTATGAAATGAAGATCATGTAGAACGAGTCGCATCACATCGTGGAGACGGTATTCCGTACGTACGCACGAGTGATGATATCGTTCCTATGATCGTGGAATTGTATTGGAGTATATATATATTATTTCAGTATCAATATTACTTCATAATAATCATATATAGTTACTCATTACACCATTATACCCATCCTTGTAAGGTGATGGTGGAAAATAGATAACACCACGGCGTGGAGACGGTATTCCGTACGTACGCACGCGCAGTGATTTCATTTTTCCGTAGGATGGATAGAAGGTGAATTAGGGTTGTTTCATATTTATAATAACATATCAGTATGTAAGTAATACTGATGTTATTACTTTATCATGAAACAACTAAAGAAGAAGAAGATGAAGAAGAAAGAAATTGAAAAGATCGGTAATGGATATTACCTCTTCTTTGGAACGCATCCTTGAATCCTCCACTTAAGGAACTAAGATTGGTCTTTGGAGAAGACCAGGACCTCTAGGATTATTCTAGGGAAGTGGAGAGGAGAAAATGGCAGGGTTTGGCCGAGCTTTAGTGCTCAAATTGGTGTGAGGAGGAGGGGGATGAGGTGCCCTTTTATAAGGGAGGAGAGGGGCACCTTAGGAATATCTCAAAATATTATTTTATATTAAAGTAAAAATCGGTTTATAATGGTTCCAAAGGGTCTTATTTCGAAGATAAAGTGGGAAGGGTCGAAATCCTATCAACCAATAGGATTTAGACAAGTTTAGGGTATTATTTTAACCTTATCAATTAGATTTAACTCTAAGTTAATTAATTTAACTTTTACCGTGTCTTTTTGTTTTCTTCCACTATATGGTTAATACACTTACTATAACATGCCAAAAGAACCCCAAATTGTTTATTATTAATATATATATCCTTATCTAAGTCATTTGGCCGAACCTTAGATTTTTAGGAATAAAATAACAATTAATAATATAATATTTGATTTAAAAACTATTTTGTGTCAATTTTGACACTATTTGATATATGATTTTTGTGAAAGTCATAACAGAATTATATGTTCGAACCAAGTTGATTAAATCAACAATAATATATCATAGTAACCTAGAAAATTAGTGGAATTCATAAAAAGTCTCAAATTACATTTATTTTGGTATTTATATTATCAATTTTGTCAATATTTCATTAATAAGATAATTACTGCATCATCTTTGTGTCATAAATAACTTAAATTATTTGATGTCTAAAAATTACAAATAAAATACCATCATGTAGGAAATCTCTTTAGCTTTCTAATGAATATTTACAATCGAATTTATCTTATGTATAACCCCATATTAAAAATGATTTACTTATTAAACTTTGATTTTAACTATTTTAACCCTTCTTTAAATAAATTAATAATAAATGTCCTAATCTAATCCAAGTGGGCCTAAATGGTCATATTTTATTCCTAAGTTTGTTTTTGGTCGAATTACACTTGTCCAATAGAATTAGGACATGTGTTAGGGTAATCATATTTACCCTTAGTTACCCTATTTACTATTAACCGCGGTAAAAATAGTAAAAAGTTACTATTCACCAAAAAATTATTTTTATCTCATTGAACCACATTTTACTTACTGACATCAACCGTGTCTGTCGGATTTTTGAAATTCCATTCACAGAAGCGGTAAAATTAAGTTTTATGCAAAATTCAGTTTTTAACCTACCACTTAGTGGTTTCACTATTCATCAAAAATTGAAAGTTTTCAGAAAAATACCAAAATTTCACCCTAGGCTAATTTCGATATTCTGAGTCCAAAAATGAAGTCCATTTTGAAAAATAAAATTTATAAATTTTTAAAAAGTGGTTATTACTATTCATAACGGCTAGTTTTAATAGCATATTTTTGTTTAGTGAAACTCGGTATTGCGTACGACGCAAGCTATCGAGGAAGGTCGCGATTGCGTGTAAAGCAAGCCAAGCAAGTGTTGTGTAGAAAAATATTCCTTTGATGATTTATATAACATAAAAGTCTCGGGTGTTACATTAAATATAAGAAAACAAGTTGAATTTTCTACCTTTCTAACTCAAAAAAAACTAATTCTTTGAGAGAAGCCTTAGAAGATGAATGTTGGATGTTAACAATGTAAGGTGAGATAAAAGAATTGAAAAATGAAAGAATTTTGGGAATTAGTTGAAAGAAAATCATATTATCCTGTAATAGGAACTATATGGGCCTTTAGAAATAAATAAGATGATCAAGGGATTGTAAATACAAAAATGCTAAATTAGTATCTAATGGATATAATAAGGAATAACGTATAGTTTATAATGAAACCATTACCCCTATATCTAGATTTGAAGAAATTAGAATTATCATAGATTATTCATCTCGTATGAACTGTATATTATATAACATGTATGTTAAATATGCATTTTAAATGGAAATTTAATTGAGGATGTTTATGTTCAACAACCTAATAGTTTTGAGAATTCGTAAAAACCTTATTCTATTTTTAAAATTACTAATGATCTCTATAGCCTTAAAAATGAACCTGTAGCTTGGTATGAAATATTATGTTATTTTATTTTATACAATGGATTTACTATTGAAATGGTAGATCCAAACCATTTTAAGAATACAATTTGTTTTAATATCTTATTAGTTCAAATAAATGTTGATGATGTTATTTTTTGTTCAACTAATAAAAAAAATTTAATGACTTATCAGAACACATGCAATAAAGAATTTTCAATGAGTATGATGTGATAATTGTTCTTCTTTTTAGGAAAATGAATTTATCTGAAATATTTTGGAAATATTTTAAACCAAAGTAATTATATTACAGATTTATTGAAAAATTTTGGTCTTGAGAAAAACAATACATATACAACTCCCTTGTATACCAATATAATACTTGATCTCAATGAAGATGGAAAACTAGTAGAAAACATGTTATATATGTGGATTATTGGAAGTTTATTTACTTTTTTAGAAGAAGTGATATAATGTTTTATGTATGTATATAAGATATATTTTAAAAAAAACCTTAAGAATATCATATTATTTCTGTCAAAAGGATTCTTAGATATTTAAATGGAACTGTTTTTAAAAATCTTCATTATCCAAAAAATTATGATTTTAATTTAATATAATATTTAGATGTTGATTTTTGAGGTTGTAGATTAGATAGGAAAAGTACCATAGGAACCCATCACTTTTTTGGAAAAGCATGAGTATCATAGTCAGGTAAAAAATACACTCAATTGCCATGTCAAATGCTGATGTATAATATGTATCAGCGTGAAATTGTTGTGCACTAGTATCATGGATGAAAAACACACTATTGGAATTTGGAATAAATTTTAACAGTTCACATATTTTATTTTACAATACAAGAGAAAAAAATATTTAAAAAATCTCATATGTCATTATATAACAAAGAATATTGATATTAAGCATCATTTTCTAAGAGATCGTGTTTATAAAAAAGATATATCAATTGAATTTTAAATACTCAATATCAAATAGCTGGTATTTTTACTAAACCACTTCCCACTTCATGATTATATTTTATTAAGGTCGAGTTAAGATTATTTAATTGTTAAATAAATTTTAATATTTTTAATATTTTTAATTTTAAATGTTTATTTTACTTTATTTTATTTATTTAATTATATCAATTTATTGTGTTAAATTTATTTTCAGATTACATTAAATTTAATTTATTTTAGTAATTTTTTAGGCTATACATTTGTGTTTATTTCATTTATCTTAATATTATTTACACCACAAGTTTGTAAAATTTTCATAATTATCTCCTTTCATGGCACATGAAACAAGAAAATGTCAAAAATGTTTCCAATACCTAACCTTTTTGTCTCTCAATCCTTTTTTAAATATTAAAACCTTTATTTACATTTTTTTATATTTTTTTCATATATTTTCATTCAAAACCCTAGATCCTAAAAACCAAAGAACGTTAATTTTTTAGAAGTGAAGAAATCTAAACGAATAGAAGATGGAGAAGCCAGCGAACCAAAGCATCAAAAATATTTGAGAAGAAATATTATGAAAGGCAAAGTAGTTGATTTCGAATGGATCTGTTAGACAAAACTACTCCTGAAAAAAGAACCATCTTTTCAAGGATTGGAATCTATGTTCAATGATGAGAACTCTCAGTTCCATTATGAGGTAGAACTAAAATTTTTCTACAATAGTGTTCAATTTAATTTTGGTGATTATGAACATAAAGTTTTTACTAGTATAGAAGATAAATACTTTTACATTTCATCAACTGAAATTTCACAAATTTATTTCTGTTCACATTAGGGGGGTTTTTAATTTTAATCTATAGTATATCAGAGTAATGTATCATAATTCTGAATACATTATGTCTTTTCTTTTTGGTTCAACAAACATTAGGAAAAATATTTTCAAGGATCATGACACAGACTACAAAATATTGGTTACGTTTACTCAAATAGGAATTTCCCCCAGAATGGATGAGATATGGGAGATACTATATCCATAATTTAATATCATGTTTCTTGTTTTTATGTGAAATAATGATGACTTTTACAAGTTATATGTTCATATATTTTCACTAATGTTGTCAACTGGATGCTAGGATGACTTTTTATCCTTATGGAAGGATAATATCTACATTCTTGTTTAAGAAAGGACTGATTCATTTAATAGATTCTCAAATCAAATGAAATCATAAAAATGTACTCAATGAGTGAACATTGAGGAATTTAGGGTTTTACCAGATTATAGTAAAAGGAAAAATCTTTCCATTTGGTGAAAATTACCAACAAAGATCACGATCTCTTTCTTAATGGGGAGTGCAATTGGAAGTGAAGGAATTGATGAATCCTGAGGTGAAGGATCTTCCAAACCACCCCAACTAAAATATAATTTTATTGAAGAAAAAGACTAAGAAGATGATGTGATAGTAGAATTGGTTGTAAAACCATGGAAAAGAGTAGATCTACCCACCGAAGAATCAGTGTTGGGTTCAAGATATGATACAAGGTTAGTACATTTGGTAGAATGATTTCATAAAGAAGACCAATAGGTTGAATTCCAGATAAATGATCTGAAGAATATTTATTTACATGTTTTTTAGGATGAAGAGAAAACTATTCAGGACGAGTAATAGTTGATCAGATTTAAAAATGTGGTGACTAAATTTATTGAGAATCATTTTTTCTCTAATTTTGATCATGTGGTGAAAAGAAATCAATATGAAAATGAAGAAAAAATAAAATTCCTTTAATGTTTTTCTTTTTCATGTGAAAAATCAATTGAAAAAATAGTGGATAAGTTTGTGAAAAAAATCCCCTTCCAGTTATTTAGAAATTATGGCAGTTTGTTATTCCCATCTTCTACAAGAAGGAACACACGATTCCCTAACTAATCAGGTTGGGGAAATTTTAATTAATATTAATAAGTCTAAGGAAGAGAATATCAATATTTATCAAAAGATGGAAGATGCAAGTAAAAAGATATAGTATCTTAAATATAATTTTTTTCCAAGAAATAATTTGATGCTTTCAAGAGAGAGATGCTGAATAAAGTTGGAAGGATAATGTTTGATGTTTTTTCTATGTTAAAATTTTCTGATCTAAAGTTGTATTTTGGGAGTCAATATGAATCAATCAATATTAGTGTCGGTCAAATGAGTGCATCTACTAAAACTCATAGTACCAGTCCAAATCTAATTTGATGATTTCACGCAATCACATCTGTCATGGTAGATATGAAGAAACATCTTCAGAATATCCACTGAAATAGTAATACACAGTCAATCATATTGGAAAATCTGAAATTTCGATTTGGGCAACTAACAGAGAATGAAAAAGGTATCAGATTTCATAAATTCATAGAAATTTTGGACCACATTATGTAGCAATAGGAGAGTTTGCATGACTTTTTGAAAGTCAATATTATTGAGAATTTTCATATAAGTAATGACTATATAGTTTGGATTATGGAAATAGGGGATATTATAATGATGAATTTATAGTTACATGTGGTAGAGTTGAAATATTTTTCTGAAGATGGTAAAAATATACAGAACCATAATAGAGAAAACTCTTTCCCAATCTTTTGCGCCCTAACCATTTTAGTTGACTAAATTTTTTCCTAGTAAGACTGATTATAGTATTCATTGAATTTTTTATCAATAAAATCTCTTTATTTTAATTTTTTTTGTTCTTTATTTCATAATCATTTATGTTTATGTCTGAAGGAAAAAAATCTAGTGTTATTTATTTAAATAGATTATTATACCATTCACTTATATATATGTGAAAAATTAGACCTATTTTATTTATTTTATATACTTAATTTTTTTTCCCACAAAAAGGGGGATAAATTTGGATAAACATAACATTTAATTTTATCAAAATATTTTTGTATAATCTAATTTTGAGTTATTTTTATTAATTTATTTAAAAATTTATAAATTCTATTCTTAATTTTATGGGTTTTGATATCATCAAAAGTGGGGATGTTTTTGGGCATGTATTTTCTCAACAATACACTATAAATCTTATTGATTTTGAAGCTCACAAATACCCTATTTTTTTACTTATGATATTACTTTATGTGTATTTCAAAAACTTATTATTATTTATATTAATTATTTTAAAATTATATTCTAGATTATTATTCATGTTCAATATCCGTCAAAGTATTTGAAATGCTCTTTAGCATGTTCTAGAAGCATTGTTCATATTGTACATTTAAGAACATAATGTAAGGAAATAACCCTATGTTGGTGTTATATGAATGTTGAAAGATCAGTATGTATGGTTAATTAACCCAGCATTGATAGAAAAGTATTTTTAAAGAACCATATGTTTTGATGAAACCTTACAATTGAAAAATTGAATAAGTATGGATAACGAACCCTACATATGTATAGAACCTTACGTTTGAGAAAAAAATGTATAGATTGTCAAAATTACATTTATGATAAACCTCACATTGTTAACCAAACTTTCGAAGAATGAATGTTACATTGTTTAACAATATGTTTGGTATTTTTTTTGTTTTGTGACAGAACCTTACATTTGACTTTTCATCACAGTAGATTTGAATTTACAATTTCCTGAATGTTTTATGCAATGGTCTTTATAGAATATCAATCAGATTTAAATCTCATTGTTGTAGGATTAAAAGTTATTTATGATTGATTTAATGAATCATATTATGTAGATAAATTATCTCTTATTCATAAGTTATGTTAGCAATACTCTGAGTTGTCTCAGATATTTGAATTATTACAATTCATCAGGCGATTTTCTTGGATTTGGAATTAAAAAGCAGGCTCCCTACTTTGTTTTATTCTATATGTGTATTTGTTCTACATATGTGTGAATGATTCAAAGAAGAAGACATATATTTTGATATATAGATCCATATATTGTGATACATTTTCATAATTGAAACTACGTTCCTGGGAAGATATTTTACATATCTGATGCAACTGTCGATTATACTCTATTTTATATAGAATATGCAATAGTAGTGATATACATGTTATAAATTTATTATTGTTTATTTGTATGTTGACGATTTTCATTTTTGTTTACAATTTCAAGATCTATTACCACCAAATTGCTTCAGAACTATTTTTTCTTGAAGAATATATTTTCTAAAGCAGTAGTTTTATCTAACTTATGTTTCTGTTTCAATTGTGATGTTCAACATGAATATTTTTTTATCAATATATTTTTATTGAGATATTCAACTACTCGTACTTATTTGTGGTGGAGTATTATCTTCTCAAACTAAGCTATTTATTTTGGTTCTTTGTTAATGAACAATAAGGATTTATCATTATCCTTATTTGTAAAGGCGAAACTACCTACACTCAGTTGTGGGTTTGTCTTATGATATGATTACCCAACTATTGAAATCATCAGTCGCATAGAGAGAGAAATTGATGGATTGAACTAAGGGATCTTTATACCCTGAATCACTATAAATAATTATGTTCAATAATTATGTATTATTCGCTACTCATAATTTTATACATAGGATACAAAATTCTTACCCGCATAATCATCAGTCAACATCAAAAGGTAGAATTTTAAAATATTTGGAATAGGTTGAAAAACAAAATTCGACCACCTCTTGTGTATATTTGAATATTTCAACTTAACAATTATTCATGGTACTCGGCATAACATCCTATATTTATTTTGATCCTAAGTCATGATAACCCATTTTTATTATTATAAATATATTATTATTAATATGAGTAGTATTATGCATGGATTCTAAGATACACATCTGGTCCTGGATAATAAAAGGTATATATATATATGAATATATCCATTATTATGTATATAGTACATATATTCATACATAAATCTATCAATATATATATATATATATACTCGGATGTGACCTAGATTCGGCCAAAGAAGGTAGTGTAATCCATGTGTCCCTTAGGAAAATAATCTGTCATGTTTACAACTTTTAGAACTGTTTATTATTCACTATACCCACACTCTTATGTATTTTATATTCACAAACTGGATAGCATTAGGCATCATTTTTTGTTGCATAATTAGTATATATCACACTTTCTTCAGTTCATCATTTCAATTGGAACCTAGAAATACCTCTAGTTTATAGAGGTTTTATGGATTCTTCTTGTGTTACAGCCATTTTACATGGGAGATTAGGAGCATACTTTTGACCATAATCTTAGGATACATATGGGGATAGCTCATTGAGATTTTTTTTTCATTATATCTTATTTAATCGTTATCTATTTAATGTATTCATACATTATATAGTAGGCTCACAAGTATATGAATTGTTTTATATTCATAGTTGGATATTTCATAGATTGTTAGTTATTATTATCTCCTTCTATTTTTCATTTTTATGCTAATTTTTTTATCTGTTGATTTATATATGATATACCGCTATTCCACTCAGTTTATGTGGGTATAGTCTCATAGATATTCCATTATTAGAGCCACATATCATGTCGGTAGCCTCTAGAGTATTATGAGGTGCACTTAAGTCCACATGACCGACCGACTAAGGGATCTGTTTTAGAGGTTCCCAAGTTGGTGAATTATAAAGTGGTATGAGTGGTTTTTTCATTTTGTTTTACTATTTTTGGATGGTAGAATTGACAGTAGGAATGATTTTGAACGTGATAAAGTTACATTTATGTGATTGATCACCCCACGTATAGGGGAAATTCCCAATGGCAAGGTTGGTGTTTTTTGTTCTCGCTGTTCATTTTTACAGTTGATTATGATTTCACCTAGAGTAAATAATAAAAATTTTATTGTTAATAATTTATAAGAATTATAGTATTTTATCCTTGGATTGGGATGGAAAGTAAGAACCATTTCATTCAACATTATAGGCACATAAATATTCACATTACATTCATATTCTATTACATTTGGGTTTCATTTTTAGATTTTATGATATTTGTGATATGGGTCATGTGTGAATATATAAATTACATAGGTGATTATTTAGCATGATTTTAATATATAACATTATTATATGATTTATTTAGTATTATTTCCTTTATAGTATGTTTCTATGATTATTTTAACGTGTTTTTTGATTATTTAGCATGTTTATTGACTTATATTGATTAGTTACATAAGTTCAATGATTCACCCGTATTTATTTATTCGTATATCACACCTAGTTATAATTTTGATATATAATTGGTTAGTAAAGTGTTTGGATTAAATTAAATGTATTTTTCCCATATTAATTGGTGGTGGATATGTAACTAACTAATCATGATTTGTTTGAGCAATAAAAAATTGATTTCATGGGATGAAACATAATAGTTGTGATTAAATGGGATCCAAATTATAATTTTTATTGTGTATGTTTTTTTTAAATTGGAATCTAGTTACCTATATTATAAAAATAATGTATATGATTAACACTGAGAACCTAGAATATATTCAAAAGATGTTAAATTTCTGTTTTGAATGAATTGATTTCTTGTGAACCTTTTACTTCACTCAACCACAATAGGTTATTCATGGTGATAAATTCTTATTATATTAACCGTAGAGGGTTTTTCAAATTTTTAGTTTTTAATATTTTTTGGGATGTATTTAGATTAATAGAAAATAGATTAACATGGCCATCATTGGTCTACTTTATTTTGATATTCCTTGGGGATTAACCCCATGGGGTGTGTTATGTTATATTTGGATAGTTATTTAATGTGTCTACAACCACTTATATGGATTAACATATAGACATATATTAGAATCATAAATGACCATTCCCATCTATAATTTGTAAAAAACTTGTTATTTTATTTCGATCTATACTTATATGAGTTTTTAGTTACTAAAAATTCCAATTACAACCTGAAGGGTGTATTCCTATATAGATTCCAATTAAAATTTTCATTAAATAATCAATTTTTGGATGATTAGTTATAAATTAATGATATATAAAATAAATTTAGGTGAAATTTTTTTTATTTATGATAGGATGTTAGTTAAATAAACAATACTTCAAATAATGCATAAAAACATTATTGTGTGCCCTATAGAATTAGTTAAATAATTAACCAAATATTTTCCCATATAATTGGTTTGTGAAATTTACATTCTGTAATTAAATTGTTTGAACATAAAATTTAAATAAATATATATTTCATAATTGATTCCTTAATGTGATTTCTTTTCTTTATCTCCCATGTGATGGTAAGACTTACCCGGTTCCTTGTTGAACATTTGGGACAAGAACATTGACATTTCCCATGGATACCAGTTTACTTTTATTATGTTTTTTGAACCTAAATGATAGGAGATAGAGCCTACTGATCACTTCAATAAGAACAAGCTATAGGGTTCAAACTTTTTAATTTTTCAAGGGGCTATCCTGAGGTATGTAGTTCCCTCGGAATATTTAAACCATGAAAAATTCTATGATGAGTTTCATACATGATGTTTCCTTTGGGTGTCTTTTGTACCTAGTAAGAAACTTATTTTCTATAATGGAACCCAAAATATAATTATGTTTGTTTGATAACTTTTTACTTCTTATATAGGTTTACATTATGAAATTCTTGTTTAAATTAGTTTATAATATCCTTGGGCATGGTCAGCCGATAGGAAAGTTGTGTGATCCATTTTCCTATTATGATGGATGAGTTGGGAGATTGTCTACCATATTTTTAGTTATATTTGATTATATGACTCTAGGATTAAGAATCTTCTATTATCCATCTAATAGTATGATCAATAGGGTTATCAGCCTGTGGATAGTATCAGGAATATTTCGTTGTGATGGTTGAACCCTGGGGTAGTATGCATTGATACACGTGATACCCATTGAGTTGAAAAAATGGTACAACAGACCATATGAATTTGGTGGAAATCATGAATGCCTATATATTTAATGATACAATTTGATAACTCTTCATCTATGAGGGAGGATTACAAGGTTATTAAACAAATAGGACTCATGCAAATGATTTGGTTGATGTTTCAAAAAGGATCTAGTGTTTTGAGACATTGATTAGTTTTTTTGGCCTTACACCTGATGATAAAAACAAGTATGAGCACATGTCTGGAGATTTTAGTGTATGTTTCTAGTGAAAATATGGTCTACAGTCCTTGTAAAAGGATAGTATATCACTTATTGTGGTTTAATTCTAGATAAAATCATATTGGCTACATCTAGAACCCGCAGTTAGTTGTCAATGGTACATGTGCTATGGAATGAGTTTCTATTTTCAATAAGAAATGACTAGGACACTCTTAAATAAGGAATCATTAAATAAAAAAAGTTAATAATTTCCTTTCATGTAGAAGTTACACAACTAAGCTGGGCCATTTAAAAATGATCGGTTCTTAGTTTGATTTCCCTTGGAGTTGGAATTATTTGAAATCATGTCTATGCTTGAAAGACAACATGAAGATGAAATGCATGGCTATATACATAATCCTTGATGACCCCACTTCACAGAAATATACTTTAGTGTTTATTATTGATTGATAATACAATTAATCATGTGATAAGTACATCAGTATTGGTTAATGTTGAATCATCCATAGGATTAGGAAATCACATTTAATGGAAATTGAAGATTGGTGGACTGACTAATTCTTTCATATAGTTGTATATGCCAGGTTCAAAACGATACCATGTAGTTCATTGATAAATGTGTCTTGGGTATTATGGATAATTATCTATATCCTCTTTATATACCATTTTCTTAACGTGAATTATTTTCCATATCTTGATATCATTTTAGGTACACTTAGAGAGCATCAGTTATATGCCATTCTAAATTTAAACTTCATTGGGCATGATAAGTGAACATCATGGGAGCTATGATTTTGAATCATGGTATGTTTTATAGGTGTGTCTATCATGAGTATGATTTGGGTTACTGATTAAGTGTGCCTTGGATGGAGTCACAAAAACAATTCAACTCTTGGCCTTGAGTATCAATTGGCTCAGTTGCTGTTCTAATGTGTGAATGTATCATCTATGTACTGAAGTATAACATATAAATGTGCAATATAAAATACATTATATGATATCCTTAGTCACTAGTTGATTATTTCAAGGATAATACCAACCTTAGTTGGGCTCATATTGGATGTTTTAGGTGTGATGATTTAGATGTATCAGATCAGATATACACACATGTTTGTGCTTGGGATTGACAACATAAAAAAATTTATCATGAGGCATCACATAAATTCAGATACAAGATTCGATCGATGTGATCGAGGTAAACACGAGGTTAATTAATAGAAATAATTGTGTTTTGGGTTGTGATACACCAAACATCTATGTTGTTCATTTTTTATAATACTATCCTAGAAGTGTCTCGACGTACTTCCTATTATTTCATTAAATTTGGCTGGTAATGAACAGCTTCAAAAACGTTATCAGGATGAGGTGAGTGCAATGTGAGTATAATATTCATTTAATATAAGGATAATTCCAATAAAAACCCTAGAATTATAGGTGTGTGTTAATGTAAATAATACAGATGGTGGAGATATCATGATTTCGAATTAGACATTCAATGTTAAAACCTGTGGTGGAATGCTTTATAGGCGGAATGATTAGAGAAACAAAAACATGATCACATCTCAAGAAGGATGTTCCTAGATAATCATCATCTCAATGTTTTAGTTTTTATTGTGAGCATTGAATCATTTTTCTATGAATTGTGTATTTTAGACATAAACTTATATTTTGAGGTGTGTTGGGCATTTGGAAACACGACACGCTAGTTTCAAACAAACATCTTGACTTGAGTAGTTTTGTTGTAATTTTATTTAGTCCAAAAAGTTTATCGGGGATGATAATATTTATATTGGGGAGGTTGTAATTTTTTATGTTTTAGATAGGGCGGAATTTCCAATGGAATTTAAATTTTACCATTTGGTGGATGGGTTTTCCTCTAAAAGAATCTTTGGAATATAAATCAGATAATTATAGTACATAATGGGTTTTTGGGTTGAGGTATACACCAAGGAGGATTACAAATAGTTTAGATGTGTTTTAAAGTTTTTTGGCTCTGAAAACAATAGTTTGGGGGGGCGATGAGGTACATGTTTTGTTATGGTTTTTAACCATGAATATCAACTATGTGACCCCTTTTAATAAAGTGAATTTTTTGTTTAAAATTTAAAAACACATAGGGATAATCACATGAAATAGTTCAAATATTAATGGGTAACCCACATAGTCTACCCATGGTATTCATAAACCATGCACCAAGACCTCACCATTAATGACACATAACTCAAAACTACTCGTGTTTAGCTTCATGGTACTTTTAACTGTGTTAGCCAACCATGAACCCCTTTTTGAAGGGGTATGGTCTTGGGAAATGATGTCCGAACAATTGTTCTGTGGTTTTCCAAATTGTTATACCAAAACATATATCTCTTAAATGGGGAAAATTATTATTTTCAACCAAACATATTTAAAGGGTTTCCACCCTTTTGTTATCCTCACTACACACTGTAGGGGATGATATATCTTTTCCTCCTCCTCTCCTCATTCTACGGAGATACCTTCACCATACATCCTTTTAATTGAGTTTTCTTCATCAAATTTTAAGGTTATCAGTGATTCTATGACTCATCCTTTCTCGTTTCTTTGTTTCATTCAGCATCTTTAGTAATATATTTTTATGATATAATCCATCCTATTTTTTCAAGGAATTTGTTCATTCCATTGATTTATTTTAAACCATATTGATTAAATGAACAATATTGCATGAGTAGACCATCTTTAGTATGAGGTAGGTGGTCTATTGATAATCCATTATGAAATATACCATTTTGGTGAACACTGCAATTTTAATATATCAACTTATAAAATAGAAATTTAATAAATTAATCCTAAATCTTGAAATTAAATAGCCATTGTGTGATAAATGGAATCATTTGAGGTTATATACATTTATATGATCCTCCCCTTTGTGTGCATATTCTAAATGAACATGGCCTATGTATTTTGTAGGCAATTAATTAACCCTTATGGATTTTTCATTAAATTCTATATTTATAACGCCTTGCCTTGATCTCTTCATTATCCATTTAGATGTTCTAAATAGATCCTCTCATAAAGATTAATGTAATTGAATTAGATGAACCTAATATGATATCCTCCCACAAATATTGAATAAAAACACATATGATGTGTGCTGTAATCTCCATTAAAAAAGAGAAATTGAATGAATTTTCTAAAATGGTAAATAGCCCGTTTAATGACATGGACTTCTATTTATTTATATTTAATTGTACATTGCATGATTATGGATATGGACTTCTATTTATTTATAATTAACAAAAAATGTGATTCTTTTCGACATATAATCCTATTTAGTTAGAATTAAATAGTAAATGAAATGCATATAGACATAACCCACTCATATTTATAATTGAATGGTATTAAAGGATTGGATGAACACATGAACTTCTAATAAATGTTAAATAAATTGTATTAAAATTGATACACTATTCCTTTAGTGATGATGGTTTCATATTATTGGAATTTTAGTCGAAAGGATAATAGGGAAAACAATATTAACATACTCTACATAATTACTAAGGGTACTCAAATAGGGTCATTTTCTATGATATGTCACACACCTTTGGTCAATGATGTTGGCCTGATATTCACATCTATTGGGTAGTTGGGCATGACATTCCATTCCCCCTTGATTAAAATTTTGGGTACGACCCTTCACGTTAATGTTCGCGAAACTCTACATGATGTCACATATTGTTTATTATCCTTGTGCATGTTTACACGTATTTATTATAATATGAATCTTATTATTATAATAAGAAGTATGATGTATGGATGCCAAAGTTATGCTTCAGGTCCTGTAAAATACAATTTATCTATATATATTTCTATAAACATTAATATGTATATACTGCACACACACACAAATATATATTTATTTATTTATACTTGGAGGTATCTCTACTTAGGACGAAGTTGGTAGCATCATCCAGGTGTCCCTGAGAATCCTAAGACAACTTCTTGACAACATTCAATATTTTTAATTTTTTATTATACCCGCACATTGCAATATTTTATATTCCTAGAATGTATAACATTATATATCATTGGTGGTGTCCTACTGAGTATATCTCACACCCTTTTTAGGCATCAATTACAATAGGGTATTGGAATAGGACTCGTGTTTTCATGTCAGTGGTATGCATACTACTTGTGTTATAACACTAGTACATGGGCGCGTAGTAGTACAAGACTAAACTGAGGCTTAGGATTCTCATTCAAATAACCCTTAGGCCATCTGTCTTTTTATTATTTTTTATATACTCGTTGTATTTTTTAATTAATCTGATTGTATATTGTAGACTATTATAGACATGAAATGTTGTATATTAGGTGTTCCCTTTTATTACTTCCTCAGTTATTGTTATATTTTTCTATTTGTTCTTTATTTATACTACTTATGATATTTTTTTTATTTATATATAATATTCAATTATGATACTCTAAAAATGAGGGCATAGTATCCCACCATACAATCAATAGGCCCTCACTACTAGTCATCAGCCGCTAGTGCATGAGGAGGCACACTTGGGGACATGTGATTGATATGATTGGTGAAATGTTTTAATGACTCTTGGCCCGATATGTTAAATTATGGAATTTAATCCCAATGGTTAGTCTAGTAAAATGTTTAATAGATTTCATCATTAATGAATCCACCTTTATACCCTCTCTTTAGAATATAAGACCTAAAAATGAAACATTATGTATCTAAAATTCACACTTGGATAATTTTTTGTTCAACATATCCTTTCATATGGTGTTCTATACCATCCTCAAGTTATTTTTATGCTATACATGAATTTAAGATTTTTTAATAATATCATCTTTAAATAATAACACTAACTAATCAATAAAATTTCAAAAACTTTATTCATTAAATCCATTAATAATGTGAGGCCACTAGTATGAATAAATATAATAACTATAAATTAATCATTTATATACCTTGAATAATAAGTTTTGATGGGTATGTATTCAGGTTTGAACCTCAACCGATAGTATCTTTATAGATGATCAACCTTTGAAAAATATTGAGCTCTTCATAATTAATCAAAAAAATCATTAATATTCGAAAATTATAGTTAATATTTTTAATGATCCTGTTAAGTCCCCAATAATCAATATAGAATCGAATTAATCCATATTTATTCATAAAAAATGTAGTGTCCACCCAATGCTTACTCAATTTTCGGGATGAATCCCTTATTACGTTTATCCTAGAGTTTCTATATCAATATATATTACTCAATAAATTATATTTTTTAAATGTATTATTTTGAATAGGTGTAGAAATGGTTATGTGTTCTATTAAAAACTAGAATTTATGATTTGGAGGAAGAATAAGTATCTATTTACAAAATACACCAATAATCTCTCATATAAAATGTATATCTTAGTTGTTGAGTTTAGCGCCAAACATTTGAGATAAATATTAATACCTATGAAATAGATACATATTCCCTTGAACGTTTATATTTATCCTTTCACCGATTGACAATCATTGGTTTGTTATCAATATCAAATCTTATTTTCTTATTCTATATATTTATATGTGATATTTGTTGAGAGGGATAATCGGTGCTCAAAATTACATTAACATACACTAAAAGATTATTGATAATAATTCCATAGGGAACATTACTAAAAATATTAACATTACGTACCTAACTTTTTAGTGGAGGATAAGTGTTCCACGACCATAATTATCCATGTTAGTGATTGATATAGCATAACTCCTCCATTGTTCTATGAATTTTCTATTGGAATAGTGCATTTTTAAGGACAATTCCAATATTACCCACATAGAATACATCAATTTTCTTGGAAATTATTTTCTATATAAACTTAATTTTCATATAGAAATCATCTCTTCATTACATTGAAACATTCTTCTAGGTGATTCTTACAATATTCATGACATGATTGAAATTAAACATGCATTCCTCTATCATCATCACCACATGAACTTATATAAAATTACTTTTTGCAATTATTTTTCATTTTAGGAAAACGACATATTTTTTTGATTTAAATAATATATCTTGAGAGATAATTAGTCATAATCACATGGGTTCACCTTCTAGATCTTATCTCATTCAGTTTCTCAAGTGTAAAATCATTCAATTGTCTATAACAATCAATGTTAACAAGATTTCATTTTTACATCTATATAGTACAACCAAAAATAATATTAATGAGTATTAATAATTATAGACAGAACTCAAATAATCATAAAAATAATTTGTATGATATCAAAATCATGACACTTTCTTTTAAGTATATCACATTATGTTTAAACTAGGCCATCCATGGTCATTATCTATTAAAATAATTCACAATGGATCTTAATTAAACTTTGGATTAAATAATGAATTCCCCTGAGGAGTGTTAAATTAGGTGAATAGTTATGTAATATTCATCATGCTCCAAAATTATCATAAAGAAATACTTGATAAACTCTTTTAAGGGTTATCATCCCTTGATGAATCTATGAAAAAACCACATCCATGTAATGTTTGCAAACAAAGAGGTATTTTCATAAAGAATGCACAATACATTTTTACCATAATATAGGATTTTATCATACACATAGGATTACCCTAAGGTTTCTTAATATTTTTTCCCCCAATAATTTCTAAGAGATTCAAAATTTTGTCTTTGATAATAGCTAATGTATCACATACTTTTCATACAAAAATGTTATATCATTTTAGATAAATATTCATTTCAATTTGAAATAATACATGATTGTGGAATATTAAGGATTAGTTTAATTGGAATCAAGGATAGAAAAAATTGTTACATAAATAATCTATATAATTTCCCATTTAGTTCATCATGGTAAACCCCCTTCATAGACATATCACACTTAAAACATTTCTTCGTAACTTGTAGAAGAAAAACCAAAGAAAGGGTGAGTTCAGATGTACAAAATTGGTTAAAAAAAGAGATATATTTAAACGATCATATGTGATTATAATATTAGAATAATAGTATTATAAAATTATATATACTTAAAATAATCATACCCAAGTAGTCAAACATCATTAATTGAAAAAAATAGAGTTTGGGTTTGTCAAGAAAACACATAAGACATTAGAGAATGATGACATTAATAATTACTCATGAACCAGGAATGAAATATAATAAATATGTATTTGGAATTCACATAATAATATAAAAAATTACCTTAGTACTGACTCACTTCTAAGGCAATCATTTTTAATTGGATTCAATTCTCATTCCATCATTTCCTTATTCACGGTTCTCTCCAAACAATTTCATATTTGATAAAGTCCCTTATCTAATTGGGTTAACACCATATTAATTACCTTATTACATTTTAAGATATAATATTTTACTTAATCACGTAGAGGTATACAATGAACATTTTATTGAAAAGAGTATTCATGTTAGTAGAGAAATCTATTCATGAAATTTGTTTTTAAATAAAAATTCATTTCAATTTGTCAAATAAACGTTAGAAGATCGTTTTATAAAAATTTTAAAGAACATTAATTTAAAATATATTTAAAAATAAATTTAAAAAATATTTCAATATTATTAAAAAAAATTTTAGAAAAATAATGATGAAAATAAAGACATAGAATAAAAGATTTCGGACTGAAGAGAAAAAAAATCTGGTATTCTATAAAAAAATTATTTTAGTATATTGGTTTTTTAAAGTGAAAAAATTTAAGTAAAACCTGAAATATCCATAAATTACATGTATATAATATAATACATAATATTTAGTAAATATATATAATAAAATTTATTTATTGGAGAATTTAATCATAAACAATCCCTATAAAAATGAGATTGTAACATTAAATACTTACATACATTATATGAACTCTAAAATCCTATATAATAAATCTAAATTTATTATATTTATAAACAATAACCATGATAATACCTATAATACGTTATATGGTTTAATTATTACATTTTTCCACCCATTCATTAACAATTTTCAATTATCATCATCATTTCGAGTGATAACTGCTTCATTTTCCATTAATGATCCATTTAAAGGGTTATGGTCCTTACACAAGGATATTACTTATTTAATATACATATTTTCAATTATTATATAAATATCACATATTTCCATTATATAAATAATTTTAACCATTCAAATAATGTAGTGATAAAAAATTATTTACAACACTACATTAGGACGGTAGTCCGTACGTATGCACTAGTGACGTATAAATTTTCAATGGATGTAAATAAAGAAAGGTAAATATGAATTCATAATTAAAAAATTATTAAAATAAAAAAAATATCATATATAATCATTAAAAATATTCATACTAACTGACCATTAATGATGGTGGTGGAAAATGATCTGTATCAATCTGTGGAGGTGGTAGTCCACACATACGTAAGAGAGAAACATTCAATTCCCATTTGATTGATTAGAGCAGGTAAATGATTTTTACATTATCAAAATAAAAACTCATTATATTTATAATACTATATTAATATTATTTTATGAATACAACATGTTTATATAAAATATTAGAAGAAATAAAATTAAAAGTTTTTTGTTATGATCTACACCAATTATTCACGATACCTTTTTTAGCATACTGCTAATTCTAAGAAGGATTGGTCTTAAAATAATAGAAAAAATTATAAGATAAAGGGAAGAAATATATTAAGGATTTTGAGATTTTAATTTTTAATATTTGAGGCCTAAATAGTTTAAATAATGTTGTATTAGAGGTTCCCTTTTATAATGGAGGGGAGGGACAGACAAGAATTTTTTAAAAATATTTCAATTATTTAATGTAACAGTCATGTGAATGTGGCTCCAATTTTATATTATTATAAGTTAGGATAATATAAGGATAAAATATATTAAAAAATATACTTTTATATCATTGTTAGTCTATAATAACCATATAGTTTGGTTTAACCCTTGGTAAACCTATATTAACCATAATTGTCAGAATTTTTATAAAATTTTTTCTATTCACTATAATAAAATTATATCTGACATATTAAATACTATTTATTATTTATATTCATAAAATAGATTATATATTACATGATTAAATTTCTAAAAGAAGTATAATTTATTTTTAATTAAGTGTGCAAACCGTAATAAAAACCTGTTTCAAAAAAAAGCATCAAACATATTACACTTCCATTATTTTTATTATAAAAACCATAAAATAAATTTTAAAATATATTATTGAATATATAATATATAAATTTAATTATAAAAATATATAAATATATATTAATTTAATTTATTTTGAATGAAATATATTTTGTACTAATAAATTATGGATTTATAAAAATATGTTTTTAACTTTAAAAATAAACTTATTCCAATATCAATTATAATAATTTCTCATATGTAATTAATTATATTATTTCTAATTAAATGATAATTATGTTACTTAATAATAAAATTCATAACATATTGGAACTTATATTTTAAATGAAATGGTAGTTTTTAAAAATATAAATTTTGTCACTATTCTAAATAAAATCTTTCATTTTTAAAAAATCCAAAAAATTCACCATAATGTATTATTGAAATTATAATTTAAAAATTTATAATAATTTTATAATTTTTTGATAAATATCATTTAAATAAATAATAATTACTCCATGCCTAAAATTCACTAGAAACTATTTTTGAGGAAAACACATTTTTGATGCATAAAATTGTTTTTGTGAAAATTGATTAGTTTTTTAATATTAATTATAAGATTTGTTTTATTTATTTAATAATTTAGACATTTTGTTCTAATATTTGTTATTTTTATTTATACATACCAATTATAATTCTAGGTTATAAGGATTTACTATATCGTAGATTATATATATTCAAGGTGGTTTGTATGGTAAGCTACTGAAAAATAAATTTTTTATTTCAAATGAAATAAATTTAATATATTGGGGTTATAAAACATGGTACGTCCTGATAGTATTTCAAGACAGCGGATGTTTCTATGTTTAACATCATGTGGATTTATAGATAAATCCCATGAATACTTGGAGACAACCATATGAGTTCTAGTGAACCTCATAGTTAACAATAGAAATCTTTTCCCACCCATATGGCTATCTTGTACCTTCCATATGATAATCCAAATCAAATTTATGAAGTTTATATCCAAAATTATTAGGAAACAAACAAAAAATATGAGTTAGTTCCAAATCATATCCTAACTATGACGAAATATAAAGTGTTATAGCAAGTTCATTAGAAGGGGAAGCTCTGGAGAACCCAGAAGTCTTCTTAGAGAAACCACAAAAAGCATTAATGTGATTGTTTTTTTGAGATCATTAATTGGATTCTCTATTTTATTGTCAACATAGTGGTCTAGACATCATATTTTTATGTTTTTTAGATCATCCAGAAATCAATGTATTTCTGATAACTAAATCACAGATGTGTCAAACATTGAATAACTCTAATAATGGAGTTTTCTGAAAAATCATGATGCATTGGAGAAATATTATTTTACTAGTAATTAGAACTCAGACTGAGGAAATATAAATTGATTCAATATTAACTATTTTCAATATATGGAAACATATAAATATATTAGGTTTTTGAATCCAGTCGACCGAGTGGAACTAACCATAAAATGGGAGGTGGGATCACTTACTGATATATCATAGAAATACAAGAGTTATTTTTCAATGTAGCTACCAAATGAAAATGATTTTTTGGAATAATTTTATTTAAATGGTTGTGTGAAATGAATCTCACGTAGATTTAGGAAGAATGTTTATGTTTAATATAACCTCATGAGTCCATTTACATGATTAATTACCTATATAGATTTTCATTTGAAAGTTTGTTTGTGATTTTAGTAAACAATATTGAGTTACTGACTGTCAGCATGTTTATTTGTGTGAAGGGATATTTCCATGTTTTGATATATTAAATTTTGGAGGGTTAATTTCGGTTTTTTGTTTCCATGTTTTTAGTATTCCATTCGATGAACATCCAGTAGTTTAATTCTATCAGGAATTATTAAGAATTTATATCATAGAAATGGTTCTCATAGGATTTTTTGTTTAGTTTTTATCAACTCAAGTGACATTCATACATTATTTGAATTTTTTTATTTAATGGCTGTAATTTTATTGAAAGGTTTTGAAATCATAATATCATAGGTTCTCAATCAAAAAATTATATGAAATGAGAATTAATATAATGGGGATTTTAATAAAAGATTACCTAATATATAAAAACATAATGTTCTATTAAAAGGAGTTAAACTGGATACATTGGTGAAAATTGAATGGGAAACTGATGATATAAAGGATTTTGGTATAGTGGGGAATTAATTATCATAAAATTTGGAAATAAACATATGGGACAACAAAAATACAAAAGAGTATATTATAGTGTTGGAATACCTATATTGGAAACCTAAAATACTCTAAATAATATGTTTGATGTAATGGTTGTTCAGAATGAAGATTTTTAAATAAATATCTGGAATTGTTAATGTGATCGATGTCAACTTGATTCCATGAAATATTGATTCTATAAATTAAAACATCATTGATCATGTTTGGGATATATTTTTTTATCATTTCCAAAATCCTAGAATAAAATGTAATAATAGTAAGTATATCCTTTGGAAAGGATGACTTGTTATTTGATGATGTTGGGAACATGATTATTAATTAATTGATATAGATTGTGGATATTCAATAACATTATGTAAATTAATTCATTGTAAATATAAGGTGACTTGAACTCATCTACGAAGTTAAATATGATCATATGACTAGTCAATAGACATGAAAAATGTAAATTAATTGGGCTCAACCATATGTGTTAGCAAAATAGAAACAAGGTCATATAGAAATAAAATTATATTAATGTAATTAAAATTATATGAGATTAACATGTGATGACTTATTTTCCATTTTTTAGCAACTAAATTTACTAATAATGTACTTATAACTTTCAATACATTGGGGGAATCATTGATAATAAATTCTAATGCATCATTACACTACACTGGTAAACAGAGGTTCATAAAAAATATATTCATGATAGATACATAATTGTGCATGTAGAGAATGAAAAATATGCTGATATTATTGGGAAGGTATATTCTATTGTTTAGTATATGAATGTTTAATTTCATTTAGTTATATTTCATAACTAAAGAATAATTTGACTTATGTTGGAAAATTTGATCAAGATAGATATAGAAAAACCGTTTCAAATGGAAATAGGAAAATCACTTATGGATTCATGGTCATTATGAGTGTTTTATTGTGTGGGACACATTATCTATGTTGAAGGGTAGTGAAAATTAAATTTTTATAACAACATCTTCAAGATGTAATGATTTGTGTCAATTTTAGTTAATATATACCTTTTGGAATAGTGTAAATGTTTTTATAAATACATGATGATGACAGATAATTCAATCTTGATATCATTTGGGAGTTTCATAATTGTAAAAAATTTGATTGTGATATATAAATTGAGTAAAGGAAGATGAAAATTTTGAAAAATGAGTTTTTATTACACCTATCTAAGAAAACATTCTTTGTTAAATCAAATAGAGGATCATAATAGTATTAAAATTTGGTGACTATACCATAACGAATGTATGAGTATACATATTGACAAATAAATAATATGTTTTGGGGGGTATATATTTAGTGTTAATATATTTTTTAAAGGGATAAAATATTTGATATAATATTTTGGGATTTGAAAAAATATGAGACTATATGATAAGATGTTTTTGGAACATCTCTAGGAATACGGGAATTAGGAATGAAAAATTATTACTAGGATTCCTAAAAATAGTGTATATGGATTGAAAAATCAATGATTGATTGTAAGCATGTAGAATATTATGTTTAGTTCAATAAGGACCTTGTTTTTTTGGATGCAATCAATTAGTTCACATATATTCATAATCTACTTGATCCTTTAACTTCCAATATGATACGAGATTTAATAATATTTGTGGATTAAGAAACAATTGATTTCATTATTTTTAACCTCTACTAATGTATAACATATATTCATGTGGATTCCAATTATAGGGAAAAGCACGAAAATAATTCATTAACATACTTACCTGAATTGCACGAAGGCCATCATTTTTATTGATTTTTGATAACCCTACATTCATGGGATGAGGGGGAACCCTTAAAAGGCCCTTAGTCTTAGTGATTACATGGAACATAGGCTTAAGATTCATTACATAGACCTAAGGTATTAGGAACATCAACAAGACTATAATAATAAGGAACTGCCACTTCACAACATTATAATCATAATGGTAGCTCTCCACCTTTGCATCGCTGTCTGGCTAGGCTTACAATGCAAGAACAGGCTGGTCCCGATGGCATTGTCATACACCCTCATTCTTCTAAATCCACTGGTTCTACTCTGGTGTGTGAGCATGCTCTGTATCCTCATCTAGGCTTCTCCTTTTTTGTAGAGTCTTTCTGGGGAAACAACTTATGTCCCGAAGGCCTTAAGGTGGCCCGAAGGCCTTTAGCATTCCATGCCCAAACCGGTGGCCCATGTTGAATTTTTTTGGCTGCTACAATAACTGATACAATACAAGAAAATATCCCTCCCCTGGTTTCGAACATAGGTCACATAGATTCACTTTAACATACCTCACAAATTGGGCTGAGGCTCATGTGAAATTCATTAACATACTTGTATGTGGGAAATGGAGATGAAGATCTCAGAATTTTATTTTTGGATGATAATAAGATGCATGTCCTTAGAAGAAAAAATGTGTTCTTTAGTGAGTGGGACTTGTGGAAGAACCATAATTTAGAGAGAATATTAATGAAATTTAAAGAGTAAAATTCTATACCTATTGTTGTCAAAATATAAAAATAAAATTTTGACTTTCTTGAGAATTAATGTGTCTTTTAGTCTACTTGAAGTTCAAAAAGATTGATAAAATATTAGAAGGGATACATAAAAGGAGATTGGTTTATTCCAGAAGATGATATGTATAAAGGATGATGAATTGTCAAGGCATGGAGAAGAGTTATAGAGGATTAAATTATTGAGGTATTAGAATTTAATATATTATAATCTTCAGATATATTTTGTATTAATACGCCAAACCCATTAGCCCAGAGCTAGTGGTTACTTTGTTACATCATCACTAGGTACAAGAAATCATATCCCAAAGAAAAATATGATATGTAGTATTGGTAAAATAGATACATACTTGAAATAAATATTTCATTTTAAAAAAAATAAAATAGAAAAAGTTTTTTTAGAACTCCATTATTCCACATATAATATCTTAATGTATAAATCAGATAATACTTCCTGGAATCATATGGAAAATGAAACATAAGATATGAGTGATCTTAGATACATCATAAGGGAACACATATTGTAGAAACTGTAATTAATAAATAAGTTTAAAGAATATGGAATGGTAAATAAATAATCAAATTCCATTTAAACAATAACAATATAATAATATATAAGGAATAAAGGTTTACCAAATAATCCATATAAACAATCACATGGGCTTCAAACTTATCAATTTATATTGTAACTAAAAACATAATGAAATGGAAATAAAAAACCTATTTAATAATATTGGAAGTCATAATTCTAGATATCTAAAACCATACATCGAGTAATTACCAAAGACATATTAAAATTCCATGAAGGCCTTATGACATGACATTTACACAAATGGGTAAGGGCTTATACAAAACAAAAGCTAGATTGTCTCATGAGACATACTATGCATCAATGGCTATAGAACACCCTTCTCATCGCTTAATAAGTTCAATTCATTACACATTAGAATAAATAATATATATGACCAACCTTACTTAATAATAAATAATTATCCATATTGGAACAACAATCACATGGATTATTGATACAATACCCTTATCAAAAAAATAAGAAACCATATGAAGAGATATGATTGATAGTATTATTAGAGTATATATTCAATATAAAAATCAAAAAATGATGTTTACGTAGATTAAAATACCTAAAAACGTTTATAGGAATATTTATTAAGGAAAATACCCATTCTCTTTGAAAATGAACATCTAATATCTAAAAACTGAACACATAATAAATAAGTAATTTTATTTAAAATTAATATTATAAAATTATGAAGGAATCAAAGAATAATTAATTTTTCATGATTGAACGAATTTATGTTCATTATAAATAAGTTAATAAAATATTCTTATCACACTTTTGTATATAAATTCTAAAAGAACATAATTTAGAAAACGACCTAAAGATTCATTTTAAAACAATTTTAAAAACTCAATCATTGTTAAAAAATAAGTAAAAGAGTCATTTAATAATAGATTATTTTTTGAAAACATTTATAGTATACATTAGAATGAATTGGAAATATTCCTCACTTCAGAAATAAAAACATTCAATCCTAGATAATAATGTGATTGCGAAATACACCCTTACTACTTGGGTAAATTTTAAATCAAAACCCACAAGAAATAAATAATTTCCAATGAATAATTAAATACCACGAAGATAAATATATCTATGATAAAACATATAGAATGACTATTATATACAATATACAAAAGAAATAAGTGCATAATATGATATATATATATATATATATCTCACATAAGTAAAAGTAAGACAAGAAACCCTTACATCAGTCCTGACTTCCTTTGTATGTGTTGAAACCACTTGTGTTGTAAATATAGATTTTTTATAAATATAATATAAAACAATATTTATATATATCATATAATATATGATTTACTAATAACATTTTATCAACCATTTATTAATATTTATTTATTTAGAATCACACTTTTGGGTGATAACTACTTCATTTTTCACATCTGTTTTGATTTTGTAGATTGGGTCCCTATACATCGATCATTATTACATAATATATAGAAATTTAATAATGATATAAATATAATATATATTCTATATATACATATTATAGTTATTAATAAAATTTATGTATCGAAAAATAAATTCCACTGTTCATGTAAACGGCTGGACATGTGAGTGCATGAACGTTGTTTTCACTTTTTTATGGATAAAACAGAAGAATGGAAAATAATAAATTGCCTTTTAAAGATAATTATTATATAATATAAATCATATGTAGTCATAAAAACCATTATTAGTACCATATAATTAAAATATAATCGAAAAATGAATAACATCACTTTGTGAAGGTGGTGGTCCACAAGTACGCACGTGCGATATTATCATTTCCCAAAGGTTTTGAAGGTAAGATTGAAAATATGATATTTTAATTAAATATGTATACTTTTTTAAATATAATATATAAAAAATAATCCCATCATAATTCCAATATATAAACTATGATGATGAAAAATGAATTCTATCTCAATGTGGAGACGATTAGTCGTTTGTACACACCAGCTATGTTTTATCCTTTTGTAGGATGGAAAAGAGATGGAATATGGGGTTTTCATAATAATAATAACATATTAGTAAATTTATGATATAGAATTTATTATTTTATGATGGTTATAACACATTAATAGTATGTATAAGAAGGAATAAACTTGAAATAGTCGGTAAATATGATTAACTTTTCTTCACAGACACCCTTTAGATCTCTTATTATGAAACCTAGAGTTCTAATTTTTTATGTTATGAAACCTCAATATCATGAACTAAGATGTTTATAAGTCTATTTATAATGTTTTGGACGAGATATATGGCTCAATATGATGTAAATAAGTGATGGAAGATGTTCCATTGTATAATTTATGTGATGGGCACTTTTGGACTTTCTTAAAAAATATATATATAATTAGACTATTCTAGAGGAAGGTGCTACCAAATGGTTATGAATTTGAATAAAAAGTGGATAGGATTTAAATAAGAATTTATAATTAAATTTATAAAAGTTTCTATATCATTTTAATCAATGTCTCCCAAAATTTCATGTTAAAATCCCATTAAAGAATGCATTTAATAAGATATATATTCAATTAAAATTATTATCAAACATAGACTTATCATTCAATAAACCTTATATTTCTTCTAATATCGAAATCATATTAAGTATTATGTATCCCTCAATCATGTTCATTGATTAAATATTACTTTATCACTAAATTAATTTACATGGTTATGAGTACCATTCAAAATATAATTTATAACCCTTCATGATAAACAATTAAGGATAAATCGTTAGATGTTTCAAAATTACTTTATATGTAATACCATTAATAAATAGTTAAATTATTTCACTTCCATAATTTTCATAGCATATATCTTTATTTTGTCATGGGAGTATCCCTTTGTCTGGGTCAGTGACTTGAATAATTCCCCAGATCGCCAAATATACAACATCAAATTACTTGGTACCTCATTACTCTATTCCATTTATATCAAGATAGAAAACATCATTCCCTTCATTTTAGATATTATTATTTTTGATTCTTCCCACATTATTGATAAAACGGATATTTAACTTTCTTACATCCATGATCATTGCCACCCAAACATCTATACAAGTCAATTTTCCTCTTATTTGATACATTATGAATCTAACCAAATATTACATTTTTAATCATATATTGAAATAGATAATTAGGTTTAATAAATATATAATTATCTCTAGTCATCATATGATTTGGTTTCTCATAATCACTGTATTTTCTATCACATTCGGTGTCAACATGATTCCTCTTAATTCTTTCCATTGAATAAAACCCAAAATCATTGTATGAGCAAGAATTATCATAATTGTAAACCACGTAATTTGTACCCTACTAATTTTTAGGATGCTATCCGATAGTTGGAATTATACTATAATTTATTCTTAGGACTATTTTCCCTAATATACATTTTCTTAAATCTAGATGCCATGGTTTCTACTAAAGTTCCTTTGATACAAACTGTAAAGACACTGACCCTAGTATCCCAAATCCGGTGGTTACACTATTAAATTTTCATAAGATACTATAAATCATAACAAAAAGATGTGAATAGTTTATTATTCTTTGTAAACATGATATATACTTGAAATTCACATTTCATTTTAAAATAATAATAGAAATAAAATTTTCATCAACAACTTCATTATTATCCTTAGCATATATCTAGATATCAATCACAAAACACATCATCTAATCCTATGGAAAATGAAATATAAGAAAGAGGTGATCTCAGATGGTCAGTAAGGGAACACACACAATATAAACTATGATGAGTAAATAATAATTAATAGTATGTAATGATAAATAACCGAAACACATTACATTTAATTAAAAACATTAGTTTTATATATTATGAATAAAGGATGGTCAAATAAGATATATAAACAATCACATTATCTTGAAAATTATAAATGGATATTCTAACTATTAAAATAATATCATGGATATAAATAACTAATTTCACAATTAATAAATGTATAATGATAGAAATCTAAAACCGTCAATTGAGGCCTCATCCAAGTCATCCGAAAATACCATCAATTCCTTGTGCCTTGACATTTACATGAATGGGTAAGTCCTCTTTAAAACATAAGACATTTTTATCATGATACCTTCCAACAAATGAAGGGGATATATTCGTACAATTCTATCACATTACAATTCCAATGTATTACTCTATGAATAAATAATTACACTAAATAAACATGCCTTAATAATGAATAATTTTCCATATTGCATTAACTATCATACAAAATATTAATTACCATAATATAAATGGTAACAAATAATCCAAATAAATATGGTGGATGGAATCATTATAGTGTATCCTCCACAAAAGATTCAAGAAAAAATGTTAAATTAGATGAAAATACATTAAAAAGATTATAAGAAAATTTCATGTGGAAAATATCCATTTTCTTTGAAAACAACTTTTTTAAAACCTAAAAACATCACAAGTAATAAAGAAGTCATTTTTAATTAATAATAACATTTAAAAATTTATAGAATGATTAAAATAATTGTGGTTTCATTATAATGGGAAATTATTTTATGCCTTATAAGTTAAAAATAATTCCTTTCATACTTCTGTGTGAAATTCCAAAACATACTTTATTAAGAAAACAATAAGAATATTCCTTTTAAAATATTTTTTAAAACTAAAAAATGGTCTAAATTAATTTAAAAATACTTTGATAATAATAAAAAAAATTATTTTTTTATAAAACATGGAAATGAACAAGAAATATTCCCCAATCGATCCTTAAAAATTAACAATATCAAATAATGTAGAGATTGTGAAATAAACCCTTTACAATATTGTAACTTTTGAATCATAATCCCCATAAAAAATAACTTTAAATAAAATTTTAAATACCATGAAGACAAATATATAATCGATATAACAAATCAAAGGGGTATTATATACACCCCAAAAAAAGAAATAAGTGGTTAATATAGCATATATCTCATAAAAGTAAATGTGCGAGGAAATACATTTACCTAAAGCAGAAATCCATTCATATTTGTTCAAACTAATAGTATAATAAATATATATTTATTATAAATCATTGTAGGAATAATTTTAATATATATATCATAATATATATGTTTTACTTATAACCTTTAATCACACGTTTATTAAATTTTTTTATTAAAATCACACTTTTGGGAGAAAAGTACTTCATTTTTCACGTATGATTTGATTTGGTAGTTTTTAAACTAGTGAATTGTTCATGGTTAAATAATATGAAAAATATTAATCATGATATAAATATCATATATATTTATTATATAAATATTATAATTTAAAAAAAATATTATAGATAGAAAAATGAATTACACCATTCAAGGAGACGGTATTACATATATATGCATGAATGTTGTTTTCAATTTTTAGAAGTATGTAATAGAATAAAGTTAAATGATAATTTACCTTTCATGAATAATTTTTATATAATATAAATCATATATTTTCATCAAATACATCCTTATTATCCTTCAAGTATAATTTACATGAAAAAACCACATCACATCATGAAGGTTGTAGTCCACACGTACGCATGATTATTATTATCATTTCCCATCAGTTTGGAACGTAAGAAGACAAATATGATATTTTCATTAAATAAGTTTAATTAAGTTCTAAATATAATATATAAAAATTTAATCCCTCATAATTTCTATAAATAAAATATGGTGATGAAAAATGAATTCTGTTGCTACGTGCAGATGGGAAGAGGTACGTACCCACGTGAATTGTTTTCAGTTTTTATAGGGTAAAAAAGAGATGGAATATGGTTGTATATTAATCATAATTATATATAAATATAATTATGATTTTGTATATATTATTTTATTATGGTTACAACATATTAATAGGAATTATACGAATAAATAAACTTGAAATGTTTGTTAAAGACGATTAACTCTTCTTTAGTGGACTCAAATTAGAATACTTATTAAAAGACCTATGGATGTAATTTTGGAATGACCAGAAATGAAATAACATGAATAATTATTTTTATATGGTTTATAGGTAGGTTTGGGTAGATATATATGGATAAAAGTTGTTTATATAATTGAGGAGTGCGGTTTTTTTATAAATGAGGTGAGGTGAACATTGGGATTTTTAAATAACTTAAAATATAATAGGACTATTCCAGATCCAAATGCTTGAAAATGGTCATTAATTAGAAGAAAAATTGGATATGGTTTAAATAAAGTTAGATAATAAAATTTATACATGTATTTAAATTATTTTAACCTTCTTTTATGGGATTACCCCTCAATTAACATATTTGAACATTAATTACTATAAAAACCATTTCACATTTAAATGGTTATAATTTTACATATAAATTAACTATTGAAAAATTAATGGAAAAAAGTTGAAATTTAAACCAATTATTATCATATTTTTTTAATTTCAATATTTCCATAATTTCTAAATAATTTAATAAAATATTATTTTTGATAAAATATCATTATTTTCCATTTTGACAGTATTGATTTAATTTGATATTAAATACATATACACAAAGTTATAATTCTTATTAAATTCATTTAAATATTATTAATTTGTTATATATATATATATAATTATCATTAAACATTATATAATTCTAATTAAATCATTTATATTATTTTTAAAATCATTTATTTTATTTTATTGTTAAATAGATAAATATTGTAATAGCATTACACAACCATTTAATGTTATTACATAAATAAAAAAAATAGAAATACATTTCTATCATGAAAATAATTTCCTTAAGATCAAAATATAAATTTTTTTCATTCATTTATTTATTTTTTATATTTTTTAACACATGAGAGATATTTGAACCAAAGAGAGCAATTTTTTTTACTTTCTTTGATATAAAAATATATAAGTCATTTTGATGGGAATGTGAATATTAAAAAACTAAATTTAGATAAATTGGTGTTATGGGTAGAATTGAAATCATATATTATTAATTATGATGAATAATTATGAACATATCATGTTGTTTTAACATAGATTATCCGAATTTACCCTTTATTGAGGTGATAAATTTTACCACGATTACTATTCATAACTCCTTACAATGAAAGGGAATAATTTACTAAATTTGAGCCTCCTGATTTAAAATAAAGATTCAAATTTATCAAATTAAATATATTTAAATTTTATAAACTAATATAACATATATTTTTTTATAATTTTACCAAAATCAATTTTTTTAAAATATTTTTTTTAAAAAAAATGCCTTGTTTTTGTATAAAAATTGATTTTTTACCAAAATTTAATTATAAAATTGAATAGAATTGAAATAATAAAATTATTAATATAATATTTAAAAAAATTTATTTTGAAACCATTTTAATATAAAATTTATCTTTTTGAATGGCTTAAAAAATACCAACTTCAATAAAAATCGGTATTTCTCAATATTCACTATAAAATAAATCTTTTCAGAAAAACTGAAAAAAAATTCACCCAATTATATATTTGATATTATTATTTATAAAATTATATTATTTTTATAAAGGATAAATTATGTGAGTTATTTAAATTAATTAAAACATTTTATCACAAAAAGTAATAAATCATTTTTGAAGGAAACAAATTTCGAAACAAATTAAATTACATTACTGAAAATTGACTACATTTTGTATAGGAATTAATAAATTAATTTTTATTGAGTAGGTAATTTATATATATATATTTCATAATTTGGTTAATACAATTCATACCCACCAATTTAATGGATAGGTTATAACGGTCATAATAAAAGAATAAAATTTTGGGGTTTACTTGAGCTTGGTGTTGCATATTTTATATGATATCAAACATAAAATTATTTTAATATTATGGGTTGTTACATAATACCATTCAAAAGAAAATTTTATCTTATTCATTTGATCAAGTGATTAGTAATAATGGGTTTATAATTTGAAAATTTCATTATAAAAATTGACATCATAAAATGTGTTAATAAAACATCCTCTAAAAAAGAAGGAAAAAATATGATTATTTTCAAAAAAATATAGGATTATAAATAGTATAAAATTTGTGTAAAGTGAATATATATCAATGGGAGAGACAATGACACCAAATTATTAACATATATGGATATAAAATATGGTTATAATAAGGTTAACCATCACAAAACCATTAATCTGTGATGGGTAAAAATGCCAATTATTCTTAGTAATAAAATCAAATGAATAACTCTTTTATTTCATGTTACATTTACTAAATTCAATATATTATTCTAATATCCAAATAAATAAATAGATAAAATAATATTAATTTATTTCATTCCATGTCATATGTATAATATCATCATTGATTGTTATAGGAACAATTACCACTTCATCTCTTTTTCCAGGATGGACATTCAAGATTGATTTTTATTCATGAAACACAATAATAACATTTTAATGAATCATAAGATCCATAATTAATTCATCAAACCTCAATATATTTACCAACACCAAAATGGTTATCTTAGGTTTCCCAATATGATGAATCATGCATTGACCTCAAAAAATAATATTTAAAGTTCATCTTAATCCATTCTAAAAGTTTTTTACTATAAGGCTCCTCCAAAATATTATCAGCCATATTTATAACCCAAAAATTCAATCAAAAATTTCTTCCTCAACAATATAAATCTCTTCATAATGCCACATTCCAAACATGTGAATACATTGATCACATAGAGAAATAACCTCAATAAACATTAACTTTATCCTTATTAATCATATATTATATAACTGAACTAAGAACAAATATTTATAACCTTAATTATTATCTCATTCTCATCAGATTACACTTCCAAAAATGTAATAACATTCATCCCAAATAATCTGTTATGTTAAACATAAAGGTTATGTATAATTTAACTTAATGATGTGTCTTATTTAATTTCATTAATCACGTAAAAATTCCAAAAATATTTGATCCCATAATATTATTAAAAAAATAATATTATTATTTAACTATCAAATCATTTATAAAAAAAATTCATGATGACTAGGACATCAAGTATGCCAGTGGTAGACTATAAAAACCATGATTTTAATTACAGTCATAAAAAAGATTTATTAAGTAAACTTGAACTTAATAAAACATTGAGGATCACAAGGTATATTATTTTAGTAAATAAGGATCATTAGATAACAACAAATAATATAAATCAATCAATATTTATTGAAAACTTATTTTACATGACCACAACATTCCTTTGTACTTAGCATTATATTGGATAAACGGGGGACATGAATAAAAAAGGGTGAGCTATAAAGTTCATTAGTGAAGTAAACAAGTAATAACATGAATAATTTAGTAATTGATAGGAAATAGGCATATTAATGGAGCACAATAGAAACATCAACATTAATTAAAGATATAACATGATTATCATAACATAGAAATGTGGATGCAACATTTAACAAGATATTAGCATGATACAAGGTTCTTATTACATGGAGAATGAGTAAACCCTAACTAAAATTGAATTATCATGATTAAACACTCATTTCAATTGATGTATCATGATACTAATCCTTAACCAATTCCTTAAATCACTATTAGGTTGAACCCATATAAACATTTCATTTCATGCATGAGTTTTCCACATGGATCATACAAAATGGAATCATACAATATGGAATCATTCGACAAAACATTTTTTTCCAGGATAAGGGAATGTGGAATAAATACATTAAAATATATAATCAATATTTAATTGTCTATAATATTTAATTCCCTTGATAGAGAAATGGGTAAATTATTCACTACATGATGACATTGGCTTGGAAAATCGCGGTACATTTTTAGCAGCATAACGACGTGACATAGGAGTTCATAAAAATTGTTGATGAGAGATAGGTATAAGACCTAGCCTTCATCCTTACATAATATTGAATTAAATAAATAATTCACATTGAGGATATTTTCAGGTTTAGAGTTTTAGAGAGTTTGGCCATAACTATTACATTTCAAATTATTACAAAGTAGACACTTCTACTCAGTTTCCATTTTTTTACAAAACCTGAACTATTGAAAAAAAAGTGTCGTGTCTACTTCCATGTTATAGATGGAATGAATTTTCTTTGATCCCATACTTGACAATATTCCAATTTATGACCTGTGAAAAACATTTCAACACATGGGACGAACATAAAAATCTCAGTAAGGGATACACAAAGAAGAAAAAAAAAGTTAGTTTTTCAAAACATCAAGTAAACCATGAATACTTTAACATAAGAAATATTATCCTACTTTTTGATGTATTATATACTCTACACTTAATAAAAGATCATTACTTACCCTTTTGTATCCAAAATATTACCATAAAACTAATATAAAAACACATAACATATAAAGGTAACATGGGACATAAACATACTTAAATGAAATTACCATACAGTCGACTTCCACACATATCACTAAATGGAATAGCCATACGGCTGACTTCCATAACCAATGCATTAGATGATATAATGTAACCACCTATCCTGGTATTCACGGTACCACCCGTCCATTGGTTTATCACAAAACCAACCATCAAATTTCCAAATACCATTATAAAATCATAACAAATAAAACTATTATAAAGGAATGAAAACATTTCCACATTTCAATCACAATATGTCACATAAATATATTGATAATACAAATTATTATCAAAACCATTTTCAATACCAAAATACATAAAAGAGTATATGGAATTTATTTTCTTTTAAAAACATTAAGACTTGTTAAGGAAGCCAAATATCAAATAATACTCGCGGCAGCGAAAATATTGTTGTCACTGCTTAAGTTAAAAGAAACATTATTTTTTTCATTTACTAATATGATTCCTTGAAAATGATTCCCTTTCAAATTTAAAGGGTTTTTATAAATAAGATAAATGAAAGTCATGTATTAAAACAAAATATGCCTCAATGAAAAGAGATTGAGATGATGTCCCTTACCCCATATACATGACTCGATCGTTCATTAATCTCCTGAATAATAAACCATTGTTAATTTATACTTTATTAATAACCTTTTTCATGATTGTTATTCCTTTTATATCACTTATTACCATGTTATAAACTTTATGTAATCATTTAAGTTAAGAATGTTGGTTTTGTCGATATTTGGTACTTGAGTCAAAAATGGACCTCTTATAATTAAATGTTGTTCTTGAGGTCAAAGGTTCATTATATCCAAAATCATATTGAGGATTTGGATATCTTATATATCATATATATATCTAGGATATAAATGTATTTATAATAGTACATAACATTTAGAGGTATGAAATGAAATGCATCGTTCATGGGGACGGTAAGTCGTTCATACGCATGAACGCTACTTCCATTTATTTTTCATATTAAATGGATTTAAAAAATAATGATACACATTATTATTATAATTTCAGTATATTATCATATATAATATCATGAAATATATCCTTTATACATACCACATATGGTATGAACGAGTCAAATCACTTTGAGGGGGTGGTAGTCCGCACTTCCTCTAATGAGATTATTGCGTTTACCCATAATGGAAACCATAAAGGCATTCTATAAATGGAAATTACAGAAGCATAAAGTACACATAAAAATAATATATATCATATATAAATACTGTGCCATCATAATTTCCACCATGCGAAGCTGTAGGAGGTAATCGAACAATCATTTTTTCATGAGGTGTTAGTTTTCCATCCACAGATACATTGTGTTCTTCATCCATTATATGGAGGTGTGTGTAAGTGTAGTTAGAATACATCATATAACAACATACTAGTATATTTAGGATACTTGTTTTGTTACAAAGGAATGTAATATGAAGATATTTGGGGTTTTAGAAGTAAAACAAAAGAAAACCATTTAAGAGAAATTGTTAACTTTAATTTGGGTAACTCTCTTTGGAATGAAACAAATGACTTCTTGGAGTGCCTTATACCTAAGGTAAGGCTTCTAGAAGGAGTAGAGGGATGTAGGGAGCTTAATTGGGATGAGGTTTGATGAGCCAAATTGCATGAGAGGTGTGATTAATTGGTTATATGTGGTATTATTTTATAAGGGAGAGGAGGGGCTCTTTAGAAATGTGTGAAAGCATTATATTATTATATATTGATATTCAGTTTCTAATAGTCCAAAAATCATTATGGTCGAATATAAGATGAATCATTTAGAAATAAATTCATCCAATCATAATTGGACATGTTTTGGATAATATTTTAATCATTATAATAATATTTATTTAAATCATTTATTAAAGAGGTAAATACTGCATAATTATTGTGTCATAAATAATTTAATTTAATTGATGTCAAAAATTATAAACAAAATACCATTATATAGGAAATATATTTAGCATTCAATGAAATATTATAGTCTAAATGATAATATATATAACACTATGTAAAAATTATTATACTAAAATATATTTGAAAATGTCATTTTTTTCCTTTACATTAAATTAATTAATCTAATGTGTTGTTATCACACCCAAGTAGCTTCATGGGGTCACCAAATCAATCCAAATATGCCCATGGTGAGCCATGACTCATCCAATATGTTTATCACAAGTTTTAAGTTAAATTTGAATTATTATAATATTCTTTTAACCTTAAATTACCCTATTTACCATTAATCGCGGTGAATAAAAGTCAAAAGTTACTATTCAACAAAAATTATTTTCATCTTATTAAACCAAATTTTACTTCATGATGACAACAATGTAAGTTGGATTTTTGAAATTTAATTCACTGATGTGGTAAAATTTCTTTTAAATGAAAATATAGGTTTTTTAACTACTATTAAGTGGTTTCACTATTCATAAAAAATTGATGTTTTTCAGAAAAATACCAAAAATTCACCCTATGAATTATTTGATATTCGGAATTAAAAATTAATGTCTATTTTTTCAAATTAAAAACAGAGAAGTTTCATAATTAATTTTAAAATCAATTTGCGTTGTTAAAACAAATAGCATGTTTTAACGAATCAATAACTATCAAACGATTAATACTTGTTTATGTCAAATTTCAAAGTGAAATTAATTCCAATGACCAAAATTGGATTAAATGGTAAAAGTATATTTTAATTTTACTTTATAATCAAATAAAAATATAATCTAACCATAAAAATAAATTATATTAAAAGGCACTTTTGAATTAAAATACAATATTTTTCACCATTGATTAAAAAATGAACTTTATCGAAAAAATACCAAAAATTTACCCAAAGTAAATTTTGATTTCCCCATTCTAAAGAAGGATTCTATTTAGTTATATATAATGTATTAAAGTGAACATAAATAGATTTAAAAATGGATTTTTATTAAAAGGCAGTAAATCGGCCTTTAAATGTAAATTATTCTTAAAATTAGTTTCATTCATATTTTCAGCCTCTATCTTTTTATTTGATAAATGTTAATACATTTAAAAATCATGTATAATCATATTGTAGTTTTTTTTCATTCCATCAAATAAAATGGATAGGGGTTAACTACCATTTAAATTCTTAATATTATATTATTACTGTGCAACATAATATTTCAAAGAAACTTATTGTTGCGTATCAGGTACACTATCGAACAAAGAAACCCCATTGATGTAAAAATTATATTTATTTCAAAAATATTAATAAATATGAAATATTCCTTATTCATTATTTACCTGAGATGTTACATCCTTCCCCCTTTTATAAATTGTATCCCTGCAATTTTATTCTCTTATCAAATAAATGGGGGAATTTATCGATCATAGCAATTTCAGATTCCCACGTTACCTCTTCAACCATATGGTTTTTCCAAAAAAACATTTACCTGGTGAATTACCTTATTCCAAAACACTTGCTATCTATAGTCAAGAATCTGTACTGGTTGTTCTTCATAAGAGTGATTCTCTTCAATCTGAACTACCTCTGGGCTCAAAACATGAGATGTATCTGGCATAAACATTCTCAACATCGAAACATGAAAAACATTGTGTATATGGAATAAAATTGGAGGTAAATGCACTCTGTACGCAACTGATCCAACTTTCTTAAGAATTTCATAAGGTGAAATGATCCTCAGAATAAACTTTCCCTTCATACAAAAATTCATCAATCTTTTCCATAGAGAAACTTTGATAAAGACAGGATCACCTACCTCAAAAGATAGATCCTTCCTCTGGTGATCTGCATAACTTTTCTATCTCCTCTGAGCTATTTTCATGTGCTTCTGAATCAACTGAACTTTCTCTGCCATCTCTTCTACCAATTCTAGTCCCATCATCATCCTTTCACATAATTCATCCCAAAAAGCTAGAGTTCAACAATTCTTTCCATATAATCCCTCAAATGGATCCATCTGTATACTGGAATGAAGGCTGTTATTATAAGAAAATTCAACCAAATAATGTTGTTTGTCCCAAATTCCATGATAGTTTATTGAACAAGCACCAAATATATCCTCCAATGTCTAAATTGTTCATTCAGATTGCCCATCTGATTGAGGATGAAAAGTTGTACTAAAATTTAATTCCGTACCCAATGACTTCTGAAGGCCATTCCAAATATTAGAAATGAACCTTGGATCACGATCAGATACAATGGATAGGGAAATACCACAGAACTTGACTATCACATTAACATACAACTGAGATAGTTGATCTAGAGATAATGTTTCTCTAATAGGAGCAAAATGAGAAAATTCAGTCAACTGATAAACAATAACCTAGATTTCATTATTACATCGAGATGTATTCAGTATTCCCACAACGAAGTCCATGGATATATTTTTCCATTTCCACTTTGGAACCAGAAAAGACTGAAGAATCCCTTTTGGTAACTGCCCCTCTACTTTAACCTGCTGAGAAGTCAAATACTTCCCAGTAAAATCAGAAATATATCTTTGCATTCCATCCCACCAGTAATACTCATGAAGATCATTTTACATCTTAGTACTTCCTGGATTATCTGAAAATGGGGACCTATGAGCTTCACATACCAACTCATTATTCAACTATAAATCACAAGGAACACATAATCTCTTTCTAAACCACAAATCACAATCATTATCAATGTTAAATACAGGCAGCATACCCTTCTAAACCAACACTACCTTTTTCTGTAACTCACTATCTTCTTTCTATGATTTCTTTATTTTGTTTGATAGAGATGATCTCACTGACACCTGATACAAAAAAGAATAAGTTCCTACACTAATAACTTCTATTCCAATGTTCATCAAATCAAAAACCAAAGGATCGTTTTCCAAACGTAACATATTAAATGATGCATTAATTTTTTGACTCAAATCATTAGCCACATTATTTTCTTTTCTCGTATGGTAATGGATCATGAAATCATAATCCATGATTAATTCCAACTATCTACTCTATCTCAAGTTTTGAGTGAAAATATACGTTAAAATTTTTTGATCAGTATATATTTCACATTTTACTTTATACAATTGATGCCCCCAAATTTTTAAAGAAAAAACAACAACAGCTAACTCCAAATCATGTGTAGGGTAATTTAACCAATGAGGATTCAACTGACCTGAAGCATAAGAAATTACATTATCATCTGCATTTGGACACAAACCCGTCCTTTCAACAAAGCATCACTATAGATAACAAACTACCCATTTCTGGATGGTAGTTCCAAAACTAGAGCATTCACTAATCTCCTTTTAAATTCCGGAAAAAAATCATCACATTCTTTTGTCAATATGATGTTAACACATTTTTGAGTTAACATACTCATTAGACTACATAACTGTTCAAACATTTCAGCAATCCTTCAGTAAAAATTGGACAAACCATGAAAACTATGAATCTCGGTTATATTTGTCGGTCTTGTCCATTCTTCAACAAATTTTCTTTTAGCAGGATCAATAGTTATTCCATTTTTGGAAACCGTGTAACCAAGGAAAGAAATTGGTTTTAACAAAAACTCAAACTTTCTAAATTTCCCATAAAGTTTATTTTCTATTATGGATTTCATGATAACCCTTTAATGACTTTCATGCTTCTATTTACTTTTTGAATAAACCTAAATTTCATCAATGAACACAAAAACCAACTTATAAAAGAACAGATGGAAAATTCTATTTATAAGATCCATGAATACATCATGTGCATTGGTTAAACAAAAAGGAATAAATAAAAATTTGTAATGGCCATATCTAATATGAAACATGGTCTTCATAACGTCTTATTCCTTTACTTTCAAATGATGGTACCCCGACCTCAAATCAATCTTCAAAAAATACTGAGCTCCCTGGAGCTGATCAAACAAATCATCGATATAAGGAAAAGGATACTTATTCTTGATAGTGATGTTATTCAATGTTATTTAATCAAGTAAAAGTCTCATTGAACCATCTTTCTTTTTAACAAACAAAAGAATAGCACCACATAGTGATGTGGTAGGACGAATAAAATCATTATCTATTAACATTTTCAATTGCTTCTTTGAATCTAAAAGTTAAATATGATCCATTCTATAAGGGGGATTAGAAATTGGATTAGCATTTGGAACTAAGTCAACAGTAAATTAAACTTCCCGAATAGGTATAAAACTGGGAAACTCATCAAGAAAAACATCAAGGTACTCATTTACCACTAACACATAATTAATCTGAACAGATCCTTTATTTTCAATAATATGTGCAAGGTAACATTCATTTAAATTTTTTATTACTATCTCATCTTACTGATATGTTATCAAAAGAAAGGGTTAATTCTTGTAAAAAAATGTAAGTCTTTCTGAAAAGAAACCTCTTTATATCTGTAGTCAATCGTAGCATGATAAACAGAAAGCCAATACATGCCCAAAATAACATCAAACTCTACTATGGGATAAAAAATAAGTATTAAAGGTATATTCTTTCCACACAAAAGGACATAATGGTTCATATAATATCTTTTTGTCTCAACATTTCCTCCAGGTGTTATTATCGTAAGTTTTGTATTCATATCTTGAGATGGAATTCCCAATTTACTTGAAAATTTCTTGGAAATGAAAGAGTGTGTAGACCCTGAATGAAACATCACATTGGCATAATCTGAACAAACAAAAAGTGTACCTGATACTACATCATTTGATGGTCCAACATCTTCAGAAGTAGTTGAAAAGGACATCACCACCCCATTCTTCTTGTAGTCTGGCTTCTTTCCCTCAATTGAGTTCTTCTCTGGACACTTGTTTGCATAATGACCAATTTAATTACACTTAAAACATCATACTAATGTCTTTTCATTCCCTCCTTGATCATCTTCCTTATAGTTATGAGCAATATGACCAGACTTACCACACCGAAAGCACTTTCCAAACATTGATAAACATTTTTCGGGATACTTTTTTACCACACTTCTCACAAGATTGATATTTTTTTTTCTTTCTTCCAAGATTCATTGATGAATTCTTCCCCTTTTCCTGACAACTAGACCCCTTAATCAATTGTTTTTCAAAGAACACATGATCATCAAAAATTTCAATTTCCACCTTCTCTTTACATTGAACATGTTTTTCATAACTTTTTAACTCACGAGAGACTAATTCTCTTCAATATCGTGGCTTCATCCCTGAGTAAAATCAATTTATCATGCTATCAAGATATCAGATGAAATTTGGTGCATACCTTGCCAGTCGACTTTACATTGCTTCATATGCTGCCACTTAGTCATCCTCCTACCTAAATTATAGGAATTGTTTTTCCATCCTAAGAGGAACCACCTTAGGAAAATATTTCTCAAGAAACATACCATTGAAATCATCCCAATCAAGAGCATCAATCTCCTCACTATCCCTGTTAATTTTCACCATCAACCACCACAGATTAGCTTCAACTTCAAAACGATAAACAACAAGACTAACCTTATTATGTTTTGAATAACTCCTGACATTGATAATCTTTTCCAGTGTTTTAATACACCCTTATACTAGCATTGGATAAGATGATCCTCTGAATGATGGGGGTGTTGCATCATGAAATGATATACTACTGACATGTTCCTCTGTGGTTGATCTGGCTGATCTCAAGCATGAATTCCACCACCATTTATACCATGATTCAACTATTCCATCACTACAACAAACTGTTCAGTTTCGATTCTGACCAACTCAGGTTGCTGATTTGAATGGTTTTCTTCCTCCGGATGACATCCCAACATAGCTTCCATGTTTCCTATGTGGAAAACCAATCTGAACATAGAAATATCTTCGGCAAAGAAACATGGTAACCAGTAAAGGCTATATGATTTCAATATTAACATAAATTACTTTATGTATATTAATTTAACAATATCATAACTCCTAATGTTGTCTAAACCAACCTCTGATATAAAATATAAGGACCTGACCGTAAACCTTACATAATATTGAATTAAATGAATAATTCACATGGAGGATCTTTTCAGGTTTAGAGTTTTAGAGAGTTAGGGCATAACTATTACATTTCAAAATATTACAAAATAGACACTTTTAATTAGTTTCCTTGTTTTTTACAAAACATGAACTCTTGTGAAAAAGTGTCATGTCTAGTTCCATGTTTTAGATGGCATGACTTTCCCTTGATCCCATCCATGAACCTATTCCACTTTATGTCCAGCGAAAAACATTTCAAAACATGGTATGAGAATAAAAATCTCAGTAAGGGATACACAAAGAAGGAAAATTGTTAGTTTTTGAAAACAAAAAGTAAACCATAAATACTTTCAAATAAGTAATACTTTTCACCTTTATGATGTAGTAAATAGTCTTCACTTAGAAAAGATCAGTACCTACACTTTTTTACCAAAATATTACCATAAAACCCATATAAAAAACACATAACATATAAAGGTAACATGGGACATAGACATACTTAAATGGAATAACCATGCGATAGACTTCCACACATATCTCTAAATGGAATATCCATACAGCTGACTTCCATACCAAATGCGATGGAAGTTATAAAGTAACCACCTGTCCTGGTATTCACGGAACCACCCGTCATTTGGTTTATCACTTAACCAACCGTCAAATTTCCAAGTACCATTATAAAATAATAACAAATAAAACAATTATAAATGAAAGAAATCGTTTCCATATTTCAATCACAATATATCACGTATATATATTGACAGAGAAAATACATTATCAAAACTATTTTCAATACAAAAATTCATATAGTGGTATTTGGTATTTATTTTTGTTTAAAAACATTACGGCTTGTTGAGGAAGCCCATGATATAATAATACTCGTGGTGGCAGAAAGGTCATTGTCACCGCTTATTTTTAAAAAAATTCTTTTGGTCATTTAGTAAAAGGATTCGTAGAAAAAGATTCTCTTTGTAATGTCAAGTGTATTTATATATAATATAAAATAATGTTGTGTATTAAAACAAAATATGCCCCAATGAAAGGAGATTGAGATGAAGTCCCTTACCTCATGTCCGACTTTACTCGACCATTCTTTAATCTCCTAAATAATAAACTAAATTTTATTTCTAATTTCTTAAGAAAATTTTTCATGTTTATTATTCACTTTATATCACTTATTATCATGTTATAAACATTATATAATCATTTAAGTTAATAATGTTTTTTTCGTTTTTTTGTACTTGAGTCAAAAATGGACTTCTTATAATGACTTGTTGTTAATGAGGTCAATGTGTCATTATAACCATAAACATATTCATGATTCGAATATCATATATATCATATATATCCATCATATACATGTATTTATAACAGTACATAACATTTAGAGGTAAGAAATGAAATGCACCGTTCATGGAGACGGTATGCGGTACGTACGCATGAATGCAACTTCCATTTAATTTTCAAATTTAATGCAATTAAAACATATTGATATATAGTAGTATTATAAATCAAGTATTTTATATTATATAATATCATTAATTCTATCCTTTATATGTACCACATGTGGTATGAACGAGTCATATCACTTTGAGGGGGCGGTAGTCCGCACTTTCTCTATTGAGATTATCGTGTTTACCCATAATGGAAACCATAAAGGGATGATATAAATGGAAATTACATATGAAAAAAATATATAATAATAATATATGTCATATATAAATACTTTGTCATCATAATGAAAACCATTAGAGGAAGTAGGAGATAATTGAACAATCATCATTTCGTGAGGTGTTAGTTTCCCATGCACAGAAACATTATGTTCTTCATCCCTTAGATGGAGGTGTGTGTAAGTGTAGTTCGAATACTTAACATAAAAAAATCCTTGTATATTTAAGACTACTACTGTTTTTAAAAAATAATGTAATAAAATGATTTTAGGGGTTGGAGAATTAAAACAATAGAAAACAATTTAAGAGAAACTGTTACCTTTAATTTGGGTAACTCCCAATGGATTGAACCAATGGACTTCTTGACATGCCTTCTGACTAAGGTAAGGATTCTAGGAGGAGGAGAGGGATGTAGGGAGCTTAATGGGACAGATATTGAAAATTTGGCAGATATTGAAATAGCGAAATGGATTTAGAGGTGTGATGAATTGGTTAGAAGTGGCCTCCTTTTATAAGGGAGAGGAGGGGCTCTTTAGGAAAGTGTGAAAACATTATTTTATTCTATAATGATATTCAGTTTCTAATGGTCCAATAAGCATTATGTTCGAATATAATATGACTCATATTCGAAATATATTCATCCAATCATAATTGGACATGTTTCGGATAATATTTTAATCATTATAATCATATTTATTAAAATCATTTATTAATGAGGTAAATACTGCATCATTATTGTGTCTTAAATAATTTAATTTATTTGAGGTCTAAAAATTATAAAAAAATACCAAGATGTAGGAAATATTTTTATATTTCAAATTAAAATTTATAGTCGAAAAGATAATTTATATAGCTTTTTATAAAAGTATATTTACTAAAAGTTATTTGAAAATGACATTTTTGCCATTACATTAAATTAATTAATCTAAAGTGTTATTATCACACCCAAGTGGCTCCATGGGGTCCCCAAAACAACCCAAAATGCCAATTTTCGGCCATTACTCATCCAATAAGGATAGAACAAGTGTTAGCGTAATTTTAAATTATTATAATTTTCTTTTAACCTTGAATTACCCTATTTATTTTTAACCACTGTAAATAAAAGTCAAAAGTTTATATTCACCAAAAATTATTTTCATCTTATTGAACCAAATTTTACTTCTTGATAACAAACATTTATTTCAGATTTTTTAAATTCAATTCATAGAAGTCATAAATTTTCATTTAAATGAAAAGTCAGTTTTTTAACTACTACTAAGTGGTTTCACTATTGATCAAAAATTGATGTTTTTCAGAAATATATCAAAAATTCAGCCTCAGCATTATTTGATATTCCAACTTAAAAATTGATGTCTATTTTTCCAAATTAAAAACATATAAGTGGAATTAGTTAAATTTAATATTAATTCCCTTTGTTAAAACAAATACCGTTTTTTAAGAAACAACAATTATCAAAATATTGATACTTGTTTATGTCCAATTTAAAAGTGAAATTAATTAGAACGACCAACATTGGGTTAAATGGTAAAAATATATTTTAATTTTACTATTAAACCAACTAAAATTAATATCTAACCATAGAAATAATTTATATTAAAAGGCACATTTGAAATAAAATACAATATTTTTCACTATTCATTAAAAAAATGAATTTTATCGGAAAAATCCAAAAAATTTACCCAAAGTAAATTCTGATGTCCCCATTCTAAAGAAGGTTTCTATTTGGTCATATAGAATGTATTTAAGTGACAAAAACTGGATTTAAAAATGGTTCTCCATTAAAAGGCAGTAAATCGTCCTTTAAATGTAAATTATTCTTAAAATTAGATTCCTTCATATTTTAAGCCTCTAAAATTTTATTGGATTAATGTAAATAAATTTAACAATAATGAATAATCATATTGTACTTATTTTTGTTCATTCCCTCGAATAAAATTTCTAGGAGTTAACTACTATTTAAAATAATAATATTATATTATTAGTGTACATCGTAAGATTTCAAAGAAACCCATTATTGCGTATCGGGTACGCTATCAAACATAGAAACCCCATTAAAGTAATGTTAATATTTAATTCACAAATATTAATATATATTAAATATGTCTTATTCATTATTTACCTGGGATTTTTAAAGAGATGGGTATATAATCATATTTACCTGAAATGGACATTAATGGGGTCATATAGATACATGTCCCAAGATATGTAATTCAACTTAGATATATTATTTAAATAATTTCTAGAATATAAATGTGGAGAGAGAAATCCCATAAAGAATTTTGGAATTGTTACAAGTGTACATGGGTGGAAATAATGATAGAGAAAGGGGTCACTCATCATTAAAACATATGGAGGGCAGTATATGGGGTGTGATAACTTATACACCAACATTTTTAATTGAAAATAAATGGGTATAACTGCATAATGAAATTTGTACAAAAATTAGAAAGGAAGAAATCACTTACTTGGAAGTGTGATCCCAAAGGCTTGGGATAGGATTTAGAGAGGCTTGTAGGGAGGTTTAAATTTTTTTAGAAGATTATAGAGGTATTATTAAAGAGTTTAGTGAAGCTATAAAGGTTTTTTGTAAAGGGTAATGGGAGGTTGAGTGGGTTTATATAGGAAAAGAGGGGGAATCCTTTATTATATAGGTATGGGACACTACAGATTTAACTAATCAAAACCGCAAACAACCCCATGGTTTTTTCCTATGGTTTTTTTCCAAAGTGGAGTGGAAAACTTTATCATAATAAGGAAATGTCCTAAATTATTTAAATTTTAGGCTATCTTACCTGGAATTGAGTCACACTCTCAAGGAAATCATTTTAAAAAGTTAAAATATTTTATAATTATTAGAGGGTTCACAAAGTCATTATAAAATTAATCAATCAAATCTAAAATCATATTATTTTAATGTTAAAACATATATTGGATGAATATCCCATCTATTATATTTTATTACATCAATATTAGATCATTGTGATGTTATAAAACACATTAAATATTTAAACGATATTTAATTTTTACCCAAAAATTTGACTATCTCAGAAAATTATAACAAATTCAGAATTAAATAATTTCAATTTCTCGAATGCCAAAAGAAAATTTATTTTATCTAAATAATTTTCTAAATATGTGAATATTAAATTTTATAATAAAACTAACATTTATTGAAAATTATTGGGTTTTGAAAAAAAGAGTTTTCAAACATTAATAAAATAAAAATTGTGTTAATAAAATATATATGTATGATCATTTATATATAATAAAATGTTACTTGTTAATAATATTTTATTAAAATATTATTTAATTTAAAAATCCTTTAATTTATCAAAATATATTTCTTAATTAAATATTAACAAAAAAGTTCTATTTGTGCATTAAAAACTATTTACAAAGTAATAAAATGAATGTATATTATTTATTATATAAAATAATAATGCACATAATCATAGTTCTATCATCTTATTACATAATACCTTAAAACTCTTGCATAATATTTAATGGTAAGGTGTTCGATGGTTACATACTATTGTGGTGGCTCGGATAACATCACTATGGTGGTAATCTCTATTAACTTCCACAAATCTCGTAGGCAGTTCCGTTCAAGCTTATCATGTTGAAGATCAGCTTGGTAGTGGTCAAGAGGTAATCCCAGTGATGTTACCTCCTTTGCAAGTTCCAAAAAATGGGATTCGTATGGAGCAATTCCACTGGATGATGCCATCTCATCCTTTTTCTGAGTAAATTAGATTTTTAAATGCCCTATATTTATACTATTCATGTGATCACTATTCAATGTCTATATTAACAATGATAAACGGTGTTTTAAAATCCAAAAAAATTAAAACTAAGGAAGTTCATATGTCTTATATAACCATTTTACATAATATGATATTTAATCATATCAAGAGGAATTTTCATTAATAAATGTTTGGGTCGTTACAATCATCCCCCCATAATGTATTTTTCCCTCAAAATTTCTTTTGAACAGACTAAAACAGATAATGGTGAATCTTCTTAGTCACATCCACTGATTCCCACATTGCCTCATAAAATATGTGGTTTTACCACAACACATTGAAAAGGGTCATTGTATTATTTCGTAGAACATTTCCCCTCTAATATAAAATCATCACCAGCTTCTCTTAATAGGATAGTTTATTCTCCAATGGTACCACCTTTGGGTTGAGTACATATGTTAGGTTGAGTATGTACTTCCTCAAGTGTGATATATTGAATGTAACATGTACTTGAGATAGGATCGATGGGAGTTCTAGTAGATTGGACACCACTCTAATGTGATCAAGGATCTCAAAATGGCTGATGTACCCTGGAATAAGCATTAACTTCTTCCTAAATATCATAACTCTATTCCTTGGTTATATGTTGAGAAAATAACATGTATCCAACATCAAACGCTATGTCTCATCATAAATTATTAGCATAGCACTTTTCTCGACTCTGAGTAGCTCTAATGTGATTCTCGATGGTCTTAACCTTCTCCAGCATTTCTTTGAACATTTTCGGACCTAGGATTTTTCACTCCCCAACATCATCACAACACATCAGTGTTCTGCTCCTCTTCCTATAAAGGGATTAATAAAGAGCCATTTGGATTCATGAGAGTAAACTATTATATTAGGAGAACTATATAGGGGGGATATGTTGATATCATCCTCATTTGAAGTCCATTGAAAAGATATCAACAAGTCTTCAAGTGTTTGGATAGTCTGTTCAGATTGGCCATCATTTTTCGGTTGATAATTTATAAATAAGTTTAGCTCAGCATTCATAGTGTGTTGGATAATCTTCCAGAACGTATTGGTGAATCCTTGATCTCTATCAGATATAATAAATATTTCTGTTCCTTGTAGAATTACTGCTTCTCTAATGTATATCCATGATAGCTGATCCAATGATAAATACTCTTGAATTGCAATGAAGTGTGAAATAGTTGTAAGAAGATGCACAAAAAATTAGATATCATTGTTTCCTTTGGATGTCTTCATATGTACAGTGACAATGTCCCTGGTGATGTTCTCCAATTACCATGTTGGTATGGGTAATGGTTTAATTATCCAGTTAGAATTCTACCACTCAGCCTTCGCTTTCTAACATTCCAGACACATTTATGTATATTCAGCGATCTCCTTCTTCATGTTTTCCCACCAATAATGCTCTCAGTGAATTCGATACATCTATCTGTTTCCTGGGTGAATGGAGAAATTCGAACTCTGTGCATTATCCAAAATTTAATTCTTTAACTCAAGATTTGATGGAACACATCGTATAGTCCCCAATCTCACAATTCATACTTCATTAACATTGATCTCTAATGACTTCCATTTTCTGATAGTTTCCACCTTCTTCTAAATTCCCATGTAATCCTTTTGAGAATCCTTTAGCCTTTCCAAAAGAGTCAGTTGATAAATAATTTATGGAAGGAATGATGATGTTACATTCTTTATGATCCCCATGTCCATCTTCATCAAATCTAATAAGATTATATCCTTCTCAATTCTCATCTATGAAAGAATCTCTTGGTCCTTTATACATAGACCATCATCCACATTTTTCTTCCATGAGGTTGTAATAGATTGAGCCATCATAGTCTTTGATCGACTCTAAACACCGTTATTGGTGAATATTCAACTCATTATGTATGAATATATACTTGATGATTTTGTGATCCGTATATATTTTACCCTTCTCCCCAAAGAGGTAATGTCGCCAAATTTTCAAAGAGAAGATTACAAAATCAAACTCCAGATCATGTGTTGGAAAATTTTTCGCATATAAATTATATTTCCTTGAAACAAAGGAAATGACATTGTCATTTTCCATCAACACACAGCCCATTCCCTTCTTTTAAGCATTAATGAATACCATAAAATTTCTCCACTTGTTGGTAGTGTGAGCACGAACGCAAAGATTAGCTAACGTTTCAACTCTTTGAAGCTATATTTGCATTCATCACACCAAGAAAACATGACTCCCTTCATATTTAGCTTGGTAAGTGGGTTGGTCAATCATGATAAATTTGTCACAAAATAATGATATTATCTAGCTAGGCCAAAGAAGCTATGGATATATGTCACCAATTTTGGCAACAGTAATCCCTCAATTGTAGTTGTCTTGGAAGGATCTATAGATATACTATTTCTTGATATTTTATGACCAAATAAATAGAATTCCTTCAACCATAACTCTCACTTTCATTACATTAAATATAGATTCTCCTTTTTTATGGTCTCTTGTACAATGGTTAGATTCTCCTAATGCTTCTCCTTGGTTTTTGAGTATATTAGATAATCATCTATAAGGACTTCCAAAAATTTGTTTAGGTAATATCTAAGAATTTGTTTCTTCAATTCCATGAAGATTGATATAGTATTTTTGAGTTCGAAAGGCATTATTAAGAAATCATTGATCCCATATCTTGTATGAAAAGGTGTTATTGGGATACCCACCTTCTTCACCCATACATGGTAATATCCCTACCAAAAATCCACCATAGAGAAGTATTGTTCTCTTAATATTTGATCGAACGGGTCTTCAATTTGTGGTAGAGGATTCATGTTTTTAATAATTAATTTGGTGAGATCATGATAATCGATGGAAATGTGAATTGACCTAACCATCTTCTTGACAAAGAGGACTTGTGCACCCCATGGAGAAGCACATGGGCATATAAACCATTTATCCAGAGTCTATTGAAGCTGTCTCTTTATATATTCAAGCTCCACAATAGCCATTCTATATAGATTCGTGGATATTCCAAAGACCTAGGTTTAAGATTAATCATGAATTAAACATCTCATCTAAGATAAAGACTAGGAAATTCATCGAGAGACACATTAGCGAATTCCCATACAATAAAAATGTATTCAATGATGGTTTCATACATAGACTCAGTCATATAATAAAGATATGAAAGATCATAGGGAAGAAATATCCACTCTTGGGATGATGGTGCTAAATAAGATTAATCCTCCTCCTTACACTTGTACAGATTCAGGGGGTCAATTCTCTATATGATGAGTGATTTTCCTCTCATGGCAATTTATGTTTTCTCTACATGAGTAATGAAAATACATGATATGATTTTCATCAAATTCCACCAGAGGGATCATGATGAGGTTTGATGGAAATATCAATACATAAATTGTGGTAGGGGGTGAGTTTTATTCATAGGATGAAATGGTTTCCCCATTTTCTATTCTCACCAACATCTCTACTTCAATGATTTGTGGTTGTGTTGGGATTTTTCTTCTAAAATTTTGGGATATAAATGAATGTGTAGAACAAGAATCAAAAACTATGTTCCCTATACTTGAATGAATAACGATTATACCTATCATCACATTATTTTTGGGGTTCTATTAGGTTGTAGTGATGGAAAAGAGTTGCCCTTAGTTCCTTGGATGTATTTGGTTACCATTGAAAACCCTTGGCTTAAGGAACTAATTTGAATAGTACACTGGTTCATTTTAGTTGAAGTAATGAACAATGAGTAATGGTTTATTGAAGCATTTCTCTCCTTTATCACAAGAGCGGGTTTTCATGCCACCAATTAATTGAAAAGTGCCCTTCTCTTCTGCACCTACAACATTTCCTTATCTCCTTCAGGCAACTTCTATGATGCATCTTTTTGCACCTTCGGAAAGTGGGGTGATAGAATTTCTTATCAGTGTTGGATTTATCCATTGGACCGCCATAATTAAAGTCCAATTTCTTCTTCGTATCCCAATGAAACCACTAAGATTTGTTAATCTCCATTTCAATGTTTAGGGCACATAAAAAAATATCCTCATAGCTATCGAAGTCACGAATCGTCAGGGATTTCAATAGGCTAAGTTTTACCTCCACCAAAGAAGCAGTGAACCATCCATTTTTGGGTAACAAAAAATCCAGAGGCATTTTTTGAAAGCCTTGTGATTTTTTCATCAAACTCTCCAGTGGATTCATCATGTTTTTTTCTTTGGGGCAAAGAAGTCTCTTTCTATCTTACGTGAGAGGGTGCGAGGAAAATATTGATCAAAAACCCTTTTCTAAAAATCCATTCATTACAATGCCTTGATCTCCTCCTCATGATATGTATTTTTTATCAATGTTCACAATTGATCTGCTTCACTCGCCATATGATAAGAATCAATTAGTACATTCTCATATTCAAAACATTAAATTATGAAGATGATCTTATCAATGGATTTGATCCATTTTTCAGTGATTGAGGGATCAAATGATCCATTAAAAATATGATGCATTTGTCTCATGAAGATCTCTATTGAGGCTTGTTATTTTTTATGGGGGGATGAATGTTCTTTTTGACCCATGTTTCAATTAAAAACATTATTTAAAAGAGAGAGTATCATGATAATGTTTTCGATTCCTACTCCCACAGGATTGTGCATCTCATTAGAGCATTCATCGAATTGATCTTCACATCAGTTTTTAGCCTGATTCCCCTTATTAATGACTATTGGATGAATAAAAGGAAATATAGGGGTAACAAATAAATGGAATCCAATGAAAATAAAGATAACATATAAATTTATATCTTTAATTTATTAATTTATAGGCTCTTATATAAGTTATCTATGATCTACTTCCCAACATATATTCTATAGGGATTTTTTTATTAATATAATAATGGTTCATAATATGACTATGAATTTACCAAACAATATCCCCCTTGATTATTGTAACCAATAGTGCTTCAAGGCCTATTTTTTTCACTAGATCCCATTCAAGTCTATCTAAAACCTGTGTTTTTGGGTTTTACCCCAAACTATATTTTTTCTAGAGCCACCTCAACTTGTTCAAATCCAAAAAAGGATTCGTTTTGTTGATAAACATCTTACTATATAATCACCAAAATTTAGGTATTTTTTTCTTATATTAAGTTTTATACCAATGGTTTTCACTATGGTTTTCTAATGTTAATCCAAAAACTAACTAAACCTATTCTCTAATTACAACTATTAAAACCCTCCTCTTTAACACACAAATAAACATGATTTATTACATAAAATTTAACTTAATAAAATTATGATGATAGATAGGTATAGTGTATTGTGAAATTAGTTACAATAAATAATAACTTGGAACATAAAACAAAACATATTTATTGAAAACAACTTTCACATGACCACTATATTCATTTGTACTTAGCATTTAATGGGATAACCTATAGACATTCATAAGAAAAGTGGGACCAATAATGATTTGTAAGGGTGTAAAATAGAAATAACATGAATAACAGAGTACATTTTGGTCAATAGGAATATCAGTGGAGAAAAATAGAAACATGAATATAAAGGCATGATATAGCATGATTATCATAACATGGAAATGTGGAAACAACATTTAAAATTATATTTGCATGAACCAAGGGTAATTGCACATGGAGATTGATTAAAACCTCATTAAACATTAATTATAATGTGTAAAACCTCATTTCACTTGACCTATAATGATACTATTCATTACCCAATGCATTGGAGCACTATCAAGGCGTATCCTTTATAAACATTTTTTTTCTTGCATAAGTGTGCCACATAGATCATACAACATGGTATTGTTATACATCATCATTTATTCCATGATAAAAGAGTTTTTAATACATAAATGAGACTATTTAATAATTATGTAAATGTGCATAAAGGAGAATACCCTTTATTGAGAAATGGTTATGGTATGCAGTACACAATGACTTTGTCTTCGAAAATTGCGATAAAATTTCGGCATCATAATAGTGTGTAATAGGATTTCATAAATTTTTTTAATGAAATATAAAGAGGGTTATCTCATCATATTTAAATGATATTGACAGTAAATAGGTCATATATATTCATTTCAAACATATTTAATGTAATTTAGATGCATAATAATAAATAATTTCTTGGATTTAAACGAGGTGAATGAAATCCCTTACAGAATTTTGGCATGGTAACAAGTGTACAAGAGAGGCATTAATGATAGATAAATGGGTTTGTAAACATTAAAAAATTAAGTAGTGAAGTATAGGGGAGTTATAAAATCATACCCCAACATTTTTAATTGAATATAAATTGTTGTAACATCCTAATGAAATTTGGACAAAAATGAGAAAGGAAGAAATCCCTTACTTGGAAGAGGGATCCCAAAGGCTTAAGAGAGCCACGAGAGAGGATTATAGGGAGATTTTGGTGACATTGAAAGATTATAGAGAGATTTGGGAAGATTTTGGTTCATATTAAAATGTTTTTAGTGATGATGAATTGGAGGTTGAGTGGGTTAATATAGGAAAGGAGAGGGAATTATTTATTATTTAGGTTTTGTACACTACACATTAAACTAATCAAAACCAAGAACAACCCAATAGTTTTTTTCAATTATTTATAAAAAATTGGAGTGAAAAAAAGTATTTTATAAGACCATTTGATAAAATTATTAAAATATTAGGCTTTCTTATGTGGAGGTGATTCGCACTCTCAAGGAAATCATTTTAAAAAGTTAAAATATTTTATAACACTTGGAGGGTCCACTGAGGAATTGTAGAATTAACCAAAAAATCTAAAATCACATTATTTTAAATTTAAAACATATATTGGCCGAATATATTTCTTATATTATTTTATTACTTCACTATTAGTTCATTATAACGTAATATATCATATTATATATTTCAATGGTATTTAATTTTTACCCAAGAATTCGATTGTCTCCGAAAATTATGAAAAATGAATCGATAGATCATTGAGACATCATAATTCCCAAAATGGTGTTCATTTTATCTATATAATTTTCTATATATGTGAATTTTAAATTTTAAAATAAATCCAACATTTAATGAAAATATCTGGGGTTTGACACATACAATTTTCAAACCTTAATAAAAATTTCAATTGTATTCATAGAAAAACAATATGGTCATTGATATTTAATAAAAATTAAATTAGTAATAATATTACATTAAAATATTATTTTATTAAAAAAATAATTTAATTCATGAAAATAGATTTCAAAATTGAATATTAAATAAAAATACTATTTTTACTTTAAATACCATATATAATGTAATAAAATGAATCTGTATTATTTATCCTATATAATACCAATGCAATAATCATAGTGCTTGGTTTTTGTTAAATAACCCCATATAACACCCACATAATACCTAAAGGTATGGTGTGTGATTGAGAAATACTCTTGGGGAAGCTCAGATGACATCACTCAGGAGGTAATCATTATTAACATTCAATTCCCCCATGGGCGGTTTCGTTCAAGATTAACGTGTTGAAAATTGGCTTGGAATTCATGTAGATAGAATACAAGTGACTCTACCTCCATTAAAATATCTGTAATATTGTCTTCGCATTTATAAATTCCACTAGATGAGTCCATCACTTCCTTTTTCTGAATAATTTTGATTTGTTGATGCCCTATATTTATTCTAATGATGTGATCACTATTTAATGATAATATTAGCAACGCTAACAATTATTAAAGGTATTTTAAATTCAAAAAACAAAAAACCATTTATTTTAATATGTATTATAGAACCATTTTACAAAATAATACATTTAATCAGATCAAGAGGAATTTTCATTAATTAAAGATTCGATCATTACATAGAAACTTCACCCTTTTCTCCCTTTAGTTGTGTGTTGAAGGCTCGTGACCTTATCAAATGTGATGGGTTGTCACCTAGAATAAATGTTGTCTATTTTATAAAACATTATATTTCCAAAAAAAATATGATTAACATCCACAAAAAAACATTAATCCTCAAATCAATTTTTTATCCGCTAAGGTTTTCAATACGATATATTCCTAAAATGCACCAACTCTTTTATCCCAATAATCCCTTATTAAATCTTCCTAAAACTCATATTAACATTAATGGATATCAATAATTTTAAAATTACATCCCATATATATAAAATAATTATTCCCAAAATAACATTTTCATAAAATCATATACTAAACCAAAGGGTTTTATTCCCCTAAATGTCTCCCAAAATATCATGTTAAACTCTCATCATGTTAAACATAAAAAGTGGTATATATAAACTTAAAATTTTAATCAGACCTAGAACTATCATCCCAAGACACCTTAGGTTTATCCCCATATCAAACACATTGTATGGTTCTCCTAACCTCAATCATGAGCTTCCATAAAATAATTCATTATCACTAAATTATTTTTATTGGTTATCAATACAATTCAATATATACATTAAAATAATATAATAAAAACTACTTTTTAGAAATATTTAAATTTTTAATGATTCCTTTAAGTCTAATACCATAAATAATAACATTAATAATTTGACTTAAAATATTTTTATAGCATATGACCTTGTTTTATCTAGGGAGTAACTCTTATTTTCGGGAATTGACTCGGATAATGCCCAAGATCCCCAAAGATAAGACAATGAATTCCATATAAAATTATAACTATATAAACTTTATTTCCATATAAAAAACATATTTCCCCCATTTTATATATTATTCTAGGTTCTTCTTAAAATATTATTGATAAAAAAGAAATACAGCTCTCTTACCTTTTTTATCATTACCTCCTGAACTTCTATAAAATTTAATTTCCGTCTTATATGATGTGTTAAGAAAATATCCAATGTTTAAATAGTGAATCAAATATTGTGATAACTGGTTAGTAATAATTATAATATCTTTATATATAGTTATAATCAAATTTTGATACTCATAACCATTGCATTGTCCATCACATTCAGTGTTAACGTGAGTCCTCTTAGTTCTGGATATTGACTAAAACCAAAAAAGAATAATATGAGGAACAATAATCATTGTGATAAACTGCCTAATATATCCCATAATAATCTTTATATTGTTATCCAATACTCATATATATTCAATGTTATAAATAGGTTGATATTTACAATTCTATGTTTTCATAGATCTAGTTCCTATGGTTTCAACATAACTTTATTTGATAAAAACTATAAATACCCTGATCCTATTATCCAAAATCTACTGTTTATTTTATTAGATATTCACTAGATACATGAAATAAAATCACAAAGGATCTAATAGATTATTATTATTGGTAATATAGATATATACTTAAAAATCCCATTACATTTTAAAAACATAAAATACACAATGTTTCTTATTTGAGAACTCATTTATTCCCCTTATCATATCCCTACATATCAATCACAATACATTTCCTAATATCCTAGGGAATATGAAACATATGAAATTGGTGAGATCATATTCTCATCCTAGGCACGCATACATGAGACAATATCATTAATAAAATGGAGAAAACAATGTGGCAAGGTAAATAAAAGAAACACATTCCATTTTAAACAACAACATGAGAATAATATGACAAGAATAAAGGATGATCAAATAATATATATAAAAATCACATCATTTTAAAACATATCCTTGGATACTATAACTAATCAAATAATAATAGGGTGTGTAATAAAAAATTCCAGATTTATGGAATGTATGATGTTAGAAATCTGAAACCTACCATCGAGGCCACATGTAAGATATATGAAAATACCTTCAAGGACATGTTTCATGCCCTCTATATAATTGGAAAAGGTCTCAAAATAATGCAATCAAGTTTGTATCATGAAATCGACATATGCATCTGGTTTATAAAGTGGAACCCTTTCGTCACTTACTATGTCTAATTAATTAATTATATAAATTTATAATAAAACATAATCAACATTCATTAATAATCAATAGCTATCTAGATTGGAAGAACCATTATATAGAACTCCAATACATTTCCCCCTATCAAAATTATAATAAAAATTCATATTAAATATGACAGATGGAATCATTGGAGTATATAATTAACATTATATTCCAAAAAAAAATTTACATCAATGAAAATAATTTTAAATGTTCATAGGATAACTTCTTTAGGAAAATACCCTTTTTCAATGAAACTTAATTATTAAAATCAAAAAATCATGCATGTAAAAAAAAATTAATTATCTTTAAAAATACCCTTGTAAAATTATAAAGTAATATTTAAATTGATTTTGATTCATGATGATATGAAATTCCATTTAATCCATATAATTTAAAAAATAATCCTTTTACACTTTATTAAGAAAAGTCAAAATTATCTCCTGTGGAAAATGGAAAGAATTATAAATTCAATTTTGTTTTTCAAAATTATAACATGGATAAAAATTAATTTTAAAATAAATTTAGAATATATATTTTTTTGGAAAATATTTCTCGAAAAAATGGAAATTAAAGAGACATATTCATCAACCATGTCTTAAAAATAAAAAATCCTGAATAATGATGATAATTTGAATTAAACCCTTACCGGAATAGTAACTCTTGAATCATAATACCCATTAAGGAAATAACATCAAATGAAACATTAAAAAACAATAATATTACTATATAAATCATATATCTTATTATCGTGGAATTATATACACCAATCATAATTAGTGATGAATGTGTTATATATCTCCCATATGTAAAAGAAAGATAAGAAACCCTAACCTCAGTGCCAACTTCCTTCATATTTATTAGATCCTCCTGTAAAATAAATATATATTTATTATAAATATATATTTATTGTAAATTTATTAATGAAAAATAGTCATATATATGATACTATATATGATTTACTTATAAACTTCTAAAATGAATTTATCTATACTTTTTTTAATAAAATCACACTTCCGGGTGATAACTGATTTGTTTTCCACGTTTATTTTTATTTGGTTGATTTAGTTCTCGTAAATTGACCATGGATACATAATAAAAATAATTATAATCATTATATTAATAAAATATATGTTAAATATATACATATTCCTATTTATCCAAAAAATATATAGCCAGAAAAATGACTGACACCGTTCATGGAGATGGTATGTCATTTGTATGCATTAACATTATTTTCACTTTTCAAAGGATAATCATGAGTGAAGGTAATAATAATGAATCATTAAAAATAATTATTATATCATATAAAGCATACATATTGATAAAATTCATCCTTATTAATATCCTTCTAAAATATAAATAAAAAAAGAATCACATCACTTCATGAAGGTAGTAGTCCACACATACAAACGACCTACATTATCATTTCCCAATGATCTGGAAGTCAAAAAGGTAAATATGAAATTGTTATTGAATATATATAATTATTTTTTAAACATAATATATAAAAATTAATCCGATAATAATTCCAATTCACAGGATATGGTGATGAAAAATGAATTTTATTGCTACTGGAAACGACAAGTCGTACGTATGTACAAGTGATATATTCTATTTTCATGGGGTGGAATAGAGATTTAATATGGTTTCAATATAATAATAATATAATATAATTATATTTGTAATACTTAATATATTATATTAGTTTGGGTACAATACATGAAGATAAAAAATATGAAAATTAATAAAACATAAAAGAGTTGGTAAAGAGGATTTTCTCTTCTTTGATGGACTCCCTTTAGATCACAAATTAAGTGACCTAGAGTTTCTATATTTGAAGTTAATTAACTTAAAAATTTTGGATATTAAATTTTATAATATTATTTTATATGTTCAGGTAGAGCTATGTGGCTCAAAGTTGTGTAAATAAGAGGAGGCACACTTTTACAATTGAGGTGAGAGTCACATTTTGAATTTCATAAAAAAGTTAAATATAGTAAGACTATTATAGATAAAAATGAATCAAAATGGTTATTATTGTAAATATAAATTGTCTAGATTCTAAATTATATCATCAAATTAAATTTATAAATGTTTTTATATCATTTTAATCCTTATATTTTTTATTGAACCCTAGGATAACCTATTTTATCATTAACTGCAATAACGTCATTTTCATTATTAAAGTATTTTAATTTTACTTATATCATAACTATTTACTCATAAATGGAATATATATTACATATTAGATCATATATTATTGTGATTTTTAACATTAAATATTAAATTTTTTAAAAATAATTTAATAAAATATTATTTTCATAAAATATTATTATTGTCAATTTTGACACCTTTAACTAAATTGGACTTAAAATAAATTAAATAAAAGTCTTATTTGAGAATTTTTTAACTTAAAAATCACTAATTTGTCTCATTGATCTTTAAAATTCATGGTAAACATTATATCATTCAAATTATATCAATTTTATATTTTTAAAATAAGATATTTTATTTTGTATAATTAATTAATTACTCTATTAGTGTTACACGAACATTTAAGGTAATTTTATAATTTAGAAAAATTATAAATAAAATTATATCATGAAAATAATTTAATTTATATTAAAATATTCATTTTTTTGTTCATATATCTATTTTTTCTTAATATGGGCATATAATAGATATTAAAAGCAAAGAGAGTGACATTACTTAATTTTCATGGATTTAATTAATATCCAAGTCATTTTCATGGAAAAGATTACATTAAGAAAATAAATTTATAAAATGATGTGTTAGGCATAGAATTAAATTAATTCAATAATAATTAGAATAAAAATTATTGCTTTTTCACATAGTGTAGACCTAGATTAACCTTATTTATCCTTTACGAGGTCATAGATTTTACCGCAGTTACTATTCATAATTCCAAAAAATAAAAGTGTTATATTTGATAAATTATAGCCCTAAAATTAAATTTATGGAATTTATTTTAAAATCCAATCCCTATAAATGGTGTAAATTAATTTAAACAAAACTACTCCAAACACGAAGAAACACTCTTTTAGAAAGATACGAGTTTTCTTAAAATTGAATTTTTTGTATAAAAAATGTTTCTACAGAAAAATAAATGATAAAATTAATTAAAATTAACATAATTGGATTATTAATAATATAATACAACTCATTTTACTTTGAAACCATTTTAAAATAAAATGTAACATTCCAAATGGTATAAACAGAAATATTGTTTTCAATAAAAATAGTCATTTTTTGCAATTCAATGAATGATAAATCTCCTTAGAAACATCCAAAAAATTAACCCTAAGATAATTTGGATATTATTATTTGAAAATTATATTATTTTAATAGAATATACATTATTTATGTTTCAAAAATTAGTTATAAAATTTTCTCATAAAAACTAAAAAAATTGTTTTTGAGGAAAATGAATTTATGAAGAATACAATAACATTTCTTAAAATTGAGTACTTTTCTCATTAGAATTAATCAATTAATTTTTTATTGGATAGTTCCTTTATATATATATATATATATATCATAATTCATTTAATATTATTGATACCTTCTAATTTAAAATCTAGTTTATAACGTTCATATTTGAATAATAATATTTTGAGGTTTGTTTAATCTCGATGCTGCATCTGGTATATGCTATCAAATATAGTGTTCGTTTAAAATATCAGGGTGTCACATTATGCAGCTTTATTAGAGTCATAATACTAATATAAATTTATGGTTCCAATATGATCTTATTTCTATTCACAAATGATAGAGAACCAGATAGCTTAGAAGAAGAAAATAATCATAGTGATTCATGTAAGTGAGATTTGATCATAAAGGTTAATTTTGAATCTATTTTTGAGAATGATACAAATGAGATTGAATTTTTAACACTTATAAAAAAATACTTTAAAAATGTGTGGTTAAAAGATAAAATATGTCTTGATTGATGTTGAAGTAAAAAAATAAAGTCAAATAGACAAAGGTTGTTAGAAAAACAAGGGAATTAACTTCTCTGATATATATTTATTTATTAGAAGAGAGTAAAAACATTAAAACATTGTAAATTTTTTTTATATAGAGGTTTATGCCTAGTGAAAATGAATGTGAGGATTATATTTCTTTAATTATATATTTTGTAATAAATGTATATCAAAAAAATATATTGGTTTGGTTGATCAGTTGAATTAGATCGTGGTGTGAAAACATAAGAGAACTCTATATGGTTTGGAATAGAAACCCTGATAGTGGAACATGTTATTCGTCTCACATATGAAGTAGGATTGATTAATATAATGAAACCCAAATCATTGATTCTACTAGAATGATTATACCATCTGGAATTTCTTTATTTTTCTTTATGTATGTGAATTACATGCATATGGTGGGTTAAAAAAATTACAAGATTCAAGAGATAAAAAATTATATTTCATGATGATTTAAAATGAAATAACTTTATAATGAAAATAATATACTTTTTTTTATTATTGAGTGAGATATGAAGTCTAACAATTCTGTTTTATCTAATAAAGGAAATAATCGAAATATTTTTCAAAAGGTTTTGATGAAAAGATATAAATATGATACAACTACTTTTATGGAAAATTCATACTCTCAAAGGAACAAGAACCAGTAATAGTGGAAGATGAAAAAAGGATGGATATATCACCACAAACATCAGTGCTCAGAATTATAATGTATGTCATGGTATGCACTCATCTATATATTTCACACGTATTTCGATTTTTTAGCCTGTTAAGGGAAATTATTAGGAATGAACATTGGGATGATCTATTGTGGATCATGATATATCATAATGGAATAAATAATACTACCTATTATTTTATATAAAATTATCCATTTGTTGGATATATTGAAGAATACTTTTTTGGAGTCACAAATTCATTGAAGTGATTGACTGGGAATGTATTGAAATTTTTTGGAACTATAGTTTGTTGTATGTTGATGATATAAGTGATTGAACACACTATAATGAAAAAAAACATTAATACAAATATGTAAGAAATGAAATTGTGTGGTTAAGATTTATGATTTATGATCTTAAATACTATTAGAAATGTGAATTTTACTACAATGAAAAAAAAGTGAAGTAAACATAGCCAAAATTTTGGTTTCCCATGGAATTTAAAAGAACATTTATTATAAGTTCCATTACATCTCAATGTTCCGGGATTATTTTGTTTTGGGTTTTCAAAAGAATGATTAATGAAAATAAATAGCTTATATATTCACCATGTGTATAGTTTGTGAATTTATAAGGAAAAAATAACTCTCATATGGAATTGGGTGAATGATAATGAAATTGTGAGTTTTTTCATGAAGAAAATGTTAGAATAGTGAAGTTATTTAGAGTGTAATAGAATTGTTAGAATCCGTTATGTATAATTTATATATGATTTTATTGGGTTTTTCAATAAATTTTATTTAATATAGTTATTTTACTAGAATGAGAAACTCTAATGATCTCTATCACATTGTTAGAGCAACGACATCAGGCATTAGTTGGTTGGTTGTGATGTGGTAAAATGTTTCACTTTCCATATTGAATTATAGTATGTGTTCATGTAATAAAAATTTTAAGCAGCTATCAAAAGAAATATCTGAAGTAGTTAGGTCATTGTAAATAAGTTGTGTCTATGAATGAATCATGATAAACATTGAGATTAGAAGAATAGAGTGAGGTGTACAATAGTTGTTGTTGTATAGGTGATTGATAGATATGCTGAAGAAAAATATTGAGAATCAACAACCACTATTTTAAATGTTTTAATCCCAAAAAATATTCATGTTTAGTATAATAGGTTAACCAAGTGATACTATTTAAAAAGGGTATGGGGGATGATATATTGAGTTTTCTGTAGATTATTGGAATTGGTAATATATATTACTAGAAAATAAACGTTCTTGTAATATTATAATTTCAATTAAATGAATGGATACAGTTATTCTCTCATGGATGTAAGATTAATGTAAAAAAATTGAAAAATATATTTTTCTATTTACATTAATTTCCATTGGTGTTTTTTATGTAAATGATTGTTTAATTTTTGAGTAAATTGGATTAAATAAGTTAATTGTAGTGTGGTGATTATGGAATGAAACTATTCCATGTTATCTTTTAATTAAATTTGGGGATTTACTCTAGTGACTTTTTATTTGTGATTCTTGTCTTCAAATGGGTGAACTTCCTCTATATAATGACCGCATCGAATAATCAAAAAAACATTATGAGGATAGGAATAACTATTATAGGGTCCTAATATAACCATTAAAATCAATGCACCAACCATAAAATGCATCACAAAAACCTTATGAAAGTCTAGATAAAACATATGATTTCATGAACTAAATTTATAACAACTTGTATCAACCTTATTAAGTCCTTCACCATTTATACTGAGGTAGTGTATCAATATTACATATTTTAGACTAAGCCTATCTTAACCTTATAAACAACTTTAATAAAAAAATCCTACTTATATCAACCAGACACATATCATGTCTTCTTTAAACCTCATCCAGATGAATATATAGAACCTTCCTTAATATCATCCTCGTACATTATCAGACATGACATTGAATTCCAAATCACACATCTTATAACTACATGATTTAATCTTTTAAAATCCTCTAATAATCCCCAATTTCTATAATAATTTCTTTATCAAGGATTTCATCCAATTCCAAATAACACTTTCAATTTATTATCAACACATCCAATAGAACGTTTTTTTCAGAAAATCCAATATTCTCCAATAGGTTTCCAATAATCTACATCTTGGGTTTTATTTGACATTATGACATTTAAATATGAATGTTTATTCTTTATCAACATTAATCAACCACTTTTCAATGAAATATAGATGAAAATTTGAATTAATTCCAAAAAAAATTCTCTCTACAATTTTTGGTGCATGTCATAAGAAATTGTCATATCTAGAAATCCCCCATTCACAATATCATATACTCCCAACTAAGATATTAATTTTTAAAATCGAATTTATTATGAACTTTTTCAATATTATTTATTTAAATTACTTTTGTCCTATTTTTTTATAAAATATATAAGGAAAATCCATCAGCTTAAAATATCACATTTTGTTAATTATTTCATTTCATTATTTTCTTTTTATGACTTATTTATTATGGAATAATTATTTTTATGAATTTTTTTGAAAAAAAATCAATAGTTGGACTGGCCAATTCCACAATTTATCTATTTCCTAAAATGGAAAAATTTATCCACTATTTATATAAATAATCAAAGAACACCTATGAGTGACACAACTAATTAAAATTTAAGGTGTATTTAAATCATACAAGCCCACTAATCCTAGGATTAGTGTAGGGAACAAGATTCAATGTTAACTCACTCAAATCTATCCATGACACTCAATCGTTTTCCATTGGAAACTCTCTAAAAAAATAATCCTCTTAATTTAAAAAACACAACCTATGATATCAATAACAATATATTAATATTTATAAAAGATAATCATTAAAACACATTTGTGTGAGTCCAAAAACATGTTGAATATCAAATATGGGATCAATCAATTTCACTTTTTAAAAATAAACAAGTAATATAATTTGAAATATTTCTTCCTCTATTGTTCGCAGTTTTCTTTAATCACATTTAAGGTTGAGTACCCATTCAAAATCCATTAAAATGTCACTAATAAATTCAATGTAACATATATTTACATATTTTTTAGTTTAAGGGGATAATATTTAAGGAATAACTCTTCTACTTCAACATATTTAAGTATCTTGTAAAAAAAAGGATGATACCAATTATTATAAAATAGTTAAATAAATATAATTTTCATCTCTAAAAATGCTTTCAATATGTTATACAATTTTTTGGGCTAATTCCACAGACATTATTAACTCAAATAAAAATATATATTTTATTGGAATCTATCACTAAAATCATGGAATTAAATCAATTATTATAACCTAGATTTACTGTAAGTCACATATTACATTAGATTTGTATTTATGATCATTGTTTCAAACAGATCAAGATCAATACTTATAGATTTACTGAGAAACTACTTTATTGCTTAAATTTTTTGATTCATATAAATTAATTTGTAACAATTAATTCTTCATGATTATGATTTCAAAATAGGATTATCTTTAGAATACATTTATCCTAATAAGTTATATGTTTATAGCTAATAATATTTCATTGTGATCACATCTATATTATGGATTGTATCTCCCCCTGTATTGTGTACCTCTTTAAAACCATTTAGAAAAATTTATGTATGTGGGTATTGGTATACCTTCCATTTTCCTAATGTTTAGAAAGATGGTGTGTCACTATGAAACTATATTATTTTCCTTTTCCTTTCACATTGGAATCAATTATCATATTTTTAGTTGTTTTACTAGAAACCAAATTCACAAAAATTTATTTAGGCTTTTTTATTTCAACATAACAAATTAAAAATATGTACTTCACCTGATGACCCCACTCTAAATAATTTATCTTCACTTATAAGTTCTTTCATTCTTTATCTAGACATCCTTTCTACTTATATTGTCCCTGTAATAATTATTAGGATGTTCCACACATTTCATAAGATGCCTCGAAGCCACAGTCCCATATTTCGTCTCGTAAAATATTTTATTGACATAATATTTTTGATATAAAATCAGAAAAAAAATTATAATGAATATATAATGTAAATATTTAATTTCACACAGTTAAACAATCCCAAAATTCAATGGTTTATTTCCTTGGATATTAGCTATATGATAATATTTTTTTATAATAGGCCTTATACATATCATATAAATATTCCGTTGATGCGATAAAATCCAAGATTAATCATACATTATACAATTATTTATAACATATATAAATGGAAAAATAAGAATAGTGAGATCAAATCATTTGTAAAGGTATTCATAATAGATAAAAATTAAGGAACATATAAAAATGTGAACATATAAATGTAAAATCATGTAAACTGAGTATGGGAATAACATAAAATTAATATACCCATTAATAAATAGATAATAAATCATAAGTCATTTTATGATGTTTTTTAGTAATTATGATCCTTGAGAATGTAAATATATAAGTCAATAGTATGTGAACATGATATTGTAATGATGTAAAACACAATACCATGGACCTAATATAATTCTAAAACATAAATCAAGGTTATCCACTAAGAAATTAATCATGGATTAGGTTAATCACCATCACAAACATTATATTCTTGTACTAGTTACATGTGTACCTTATCAAGAATGGGATGACCACCAATATACAATATTTTTTTAGAAATGATATAAAAACTTTTGAACCATAATCCTTTGGGCATGGTCTAACCACCCATGTACCAAAATGATTTGGGTAGGGAATAAAAACACATCTGCAATAATTATTTTTGTTTGGGATTACTACCCATATACCAGAAACTTATATAATTATATGTTAAAATTTTACCAAATAATTATAGTTTTATATAATACCCAACCATCAAATAAAAATGAATAATACATAAGTAAGACTTATGAAATCTACAATTAATATCATCAGGAAAAAATATGCAAATAAAATGAGTTATATATTATTTTAAAATGGTCTTTCATGACATGACCTCAATAGTATATCAATTTATCCGAAAAATACAAGATCTAAAATGATAATAAATTTATTTTAAATATTATAACGATCATTACTTTATAATAGGTAGATACATTGGTGGTAGAGAAGATAATGGAAACAAACCATTTTTCCTAATTATTTGGTAACACAGTTTTTAAAAAATCTTATGACACAGTTAAAAAATAAAATTTAAATGGATGAAAAAAATACATTAGGAAACCTAATTTTAAATTAATTTAAAACATTGAAAACTTAAGAAAAACTATTAAAAATATAAAAAATTTGGTGTGGTCTATAAAAATGTACATATGTTGAATGAAATCCATGTATTTATAACCATTAAATATTTGTGTTTATTTATAAAATTAAAAATCTACAATAAAATACGAATTAATATTTCATTTCAAATCCATAATAAATTTTAAAAGAAATATTCATTAAAAAAATGGATAAAAAATATTCAAATGGTTCTCATATTGTAAATTTAACAATGTTATATTGTTTTCATAATTTGAAAAGTAATGTCGAAAATATCCTTTACATAAACATTAATTAGATTAATTCTAAATTATTTTAAATAAAGTTAAAATAAATGGAAAATTTAACTAACATATTTGTCAAATATACTGAATTATGTTTCTAAAAAAATTTATTTAATATTTTCATTGAGGAATGATATCCCTTAGAAATAATTAGAATTAATCTTACCAATATGATATTTTCATTGAGGATGAAATTCATTAAATAATAGGTTTTTTATGTTAAGATTTAATATGAATATATATAAATAATAATATTATATATAATTATGATATGGAAGAAAAATAGATACTTTAAGTATAATAGATAATAGAAAATGATTATGTCCAAATGAAAGGAAATTGATTTAATAAAACTCTTATGGGTTTCATAAAAATATTGATTATAATCCATTGATAGAGATAACATGAAAAACACAATTCAATACCATTACTAATGAAAAATTATTTATATGATACATTATATTTATAGTATATACAACATATAAAATTGAATACCTGTATAATATAAATTATTTCTCAAATAATAGAATCTTAGAGTAGAATCCCATAACATGGATTCCTACATGATATTATGAAAACTCAACCATTGCATAATAATAATATAAACATATAACATTTATTTTATACAATTATTCATACTAATTTACTTTTATATTCATTTATTACATAGTTATTTCTTATTTTTGGTTGATATGGATAATCAGTTTTAATAATTTAAACCATTTATGGAATGATTTAGTTTGGCATATTTTGTTATTTTGTCATTTTCTTAAGTTAATTATCGATAAAATAGTATAGTAACCACATTATAAGTCCATAATATTTCATTATTATCATGGTTTGTTTTATTTTTGTTTTTGGTATGATTCTACAAGATAAAACCTATAATGGGTTGATTCAAGAAATTTTTATTCAATACCAAGATGGTATATTAATAATGAGTAAAAAATTAATATCACCACTCTTTAAAAAAATCTTTACTTATTAATGTGATATCATATGAGTAGAAAAAATGTTATGAATCATAATATATTATCTAAATTCAATTTAAATTGTAAAATATGTCTAGATATGTTTGTTTTAGGTGGTTAAATTTATAACATCTATTTTTTATTTATACAATTTTCTAATTTTTCAAAAATTTGTAATCTTAATCATGTAATAAATATTATATCTATTCATTAAATTATATTTTAGAACAATCAATGAATTATGGTGTTGAAAAACAAAATACAATGTTTATGGTGGAGGTATTACATACACAACACATGCGACGATTTCTTTTTTTGATGGATGGGTTGAATGATAATTGTAGTTATTCCAATATATTAGTAACATATAAATATAATAATTATACACATGTTATTATATAATGATGAGTATAATAGATTCAATGATGTATAAAAAAATTAATGTTGAAATAACTCGGTTAGAACAATTGTATCTGCCATTGAAATCCATATTAGGCAACTCTTTTAGATTTTATAGATTGGTCTTTTTATGAGACCAAAACCAATAAGACATAGATGATTTGTTTGGGGATGGGGTTTTTATATTTTGGCCAATTTGTGTAGGTTTTTGTGTGGGGATTTTAGTGGGGTTATGAAGGGGTCATTTTATTTGTGACAGGTGTCTAATTTAGGTAAATATTTACCACATAATAAAAAAAATCATTATTAATGGAATGTGGAAACAAAAATTGATAATTAGATATGAAAATATATTTTAATTTCATTAAATCGTTTACCCACCATGTAATTGAAATAGTTTTCTAATATTAAGTGAATTTACCTCGTATCTAAACACCATTTTCAACTTCATTTTACCATTTTTATGGTTACTGGTATTTTAACTCAGCAACTTCTTTTTATTAAATTAAACTCCTTAATTAATTTTAACATTTTTATTATTATTTATAATTAATTTAATCTATTTTAATTGATAGGTATGTTATACATATCCATTAAATGAAAACCTAAAATATATTAGAAACAAATTTTATAGAAAAATTTCATTTTATATATTATTTTTTCATAATCATTTTTTATATTAATTACAAATAAAAAAATCATTTCTATAATCATTTTTTATTTTAAAAAATATCATGTTTTTTGAAAATTATTCTTAGTAAATTATATAATTATATATTTAAATTAAAAATTGATAATGTATAAAAAATATTTAGAAAAAACGAATTTATCAAATTCAAAATGATTTTATTTAATTTTATAGAACATTAAAAAAATTATCACTTTATGATTTTATATAAAATTAGTATATATTATTAATATCATTATTTATTATTGATTAATTTAATTTATAAAATTAAATACATTACAAATAAAAATAATATTTTGAAAATATAACTTTTAATATTAAACGGTCTTGGCATCATATATATCTAATTAATAATAAATTTTTTAATGATAATTAAGTGTATTATATTGAAAAAAAAAGAAAATTTAAAAAATTATAGGGTATAACTTTTTTAAATAAAAACATATAATATATATTAAAAAATTTATAAAACCTATTTAATTAAATTTTAATCATTGACTTATTTGTAACACACCGAACATTATCACCATTACATTTTGGGAATCGTATGGATTAGGTGTTCAGGTAAAATACATTGTAATTTGGTGGAGAAAGGGAGCTATTTTTTAGTAAAATGGGGGTGTTTTAGTGGATTACAGTACATCCCAATAGTAGATAATTTTGGTAGTTGATACGAATAGTATATCATTTTAGTGGTAGATCCCAACGGTAGTTCATCTTGTCAGTAGATTCCAATGATAGATCATTTAATATGTAGATAGCACTGGTATATTTTCTTTAGTGGTTGATCCCAATGGTAGATAATTTTCATAGTACCTCCCAATTGTAGATCATTCTAGTGGTAGATTTCATATGTATATTATTCTGGAGATAGATCATAACAATTGTTCACTGTAGTAGTAGATCTCAACTGTAGGTCATTCTGGTGGTAATTCCCAATCATTTATAATTTTAGTGGAAGATCCCAAAGATAGAACATCTTGGTGGTATATCATAATGTTAGATCATCTTGGTGGTTAATTCTAATGGTAGATCACTAGCGGTAGATCTACATTGAATCGATTTTTCCAGAAAATTTCAACTTTTTCTCATTTGATGTAAAATCATTTAAAAATACTTAATTAATTGAATATAACTATTTTTTAAAAAATGATTAATTAATTCATTTATTTATAATAATTTAGTATACTTTTAATGGATATACCACATGGATTTTATTATATTTTATAGGATCAACCTTTAATGGTCAATTAAATCCATATCAAATTCCATTAGTTTCAGATCTATTAATTCTAAATATAAGACCATTAATTTGTTTTGTTGGGATACATTCTCTTAAGACAGGAGGTCCCCATGTATCTTCTCATATATTCATTGAACCTTGTTTTAATATTTGGTTTGAGTTACCTATAGGTGGTTTCCATCTATGTATACACCCCCTGTTTCTAGTGTAACAAATTGGTGTAAAACCCCTTTCTTCAAGTTAAGGATTCCATTATTTATCACTTAGTGTATCATGAGGGAAGAGTTAATTATTTATATAAATTGTAAATATGGTTATATTTGTATTAATAATGATAAATAAATTTATTTAAAGTTAATTTAATGTGGGATTGTAATGTTATGAATAATCATATGGCTTTGTTGGTATGGAATTTAATTTTTGAATTGTGTGGACTAAACGAGCCCTCAAAATTTTGGTTATTGGGGGTCCTTACCTAAGCTTTTATGATGTTAAGTATGGAATTTCTGTTTTGTGGTTGTTAAAAATAGTAAAAATTAAATTTTCTAATCATTTATACCTAGATAATGAATTGGATTCCACGGGATTTTATGGCTTGTGTGATAACACCCTTAAACGAAGAAGTAGAATTGAATACAAGCCTATATTCCTAGTATAGAGGAAGCTATACATGTGGTAGAGTGTTTGTTTATGTAAAAGGATTTGTGTTGTGGCATGGTTTTATTGATGCAATTATTTAATAGTGACTCTGCTTTGATGTGTGCACCACATGACTGTGATTGTGGTTGTGGTGTAGTTTTGTGGAAGTGTTGAAAAATTGGAGGTTGTCTTGGTGGTATGTGAAATTTGGGATTTCTTTTGCTATGATATGATGTCTTATACATGTTTCCTTTGGATTAATGGTTTTAAATAAATGACAATGATTTCAAATGAAATTTTTAATGCCTGAATTAAATCTTATCTATGTGTTTTATATGTTTAATATTTATATAAGAACAAGGGTTATGAAAAAAATGAAACAAGATACCTATACAAATTAAATCGGAGGTTAATGTATGTTTAACACTTGAAGGAATGTTTCTGTTTATGGGAAATTAATTATTAGTGTGAAATATTTAATTTTTCTAAATGTGGATTTTAATTTGTAAATGGAATTATGGATTTGGTTTTTGTTAAGTACAGTTGTGCATTTAGTTTTTTTAGTGTAAGTATAGGATCATATGATATGGATTATGCCATGGTGGTAAGCCCTTAATAATTGAGCTTGTGTTTTGTGACTCTATATATATTTATATATATATATAACTATATATATGTTTTTAATTATTCTTATTTTCTATACTTTACCCACCCATTTTGGGAACCTACTACCGATAACCAAATGTTTTGGGGTGTATTTTCAAACATCCCAGTGATGAGAATGGATGGTTGGACACCCACTCTTCCCCAACCACTCTTCCAAGTGAAGATGACATTCACAGTCTGTGATAGAAAAAATTCCAAAGTGATATAGTTAAGATGTGATGGACCAGTTGTATTCAGGAAATATGTGATGAGATGTATTATGGTGGGGGTTGTTCATAGTAGGAGGAGGGAATGAGGTTGATGTCCTTCATGTTCATGGTACCCTATTATAGTGGTTGTGTGATGTGATATGATAACCCATGTGTCTTCTTTTGATATGATATATAATGTGATAAACTAGATGTTTGTGGGAGAGATGTGATGTGATGTCTTTTGATATTATATGGAAGGGGTGGGAGTGTCAGGACATTTTTTGTTGGGGTTTGAGAGTGGATAATTTGGTGTCAAAATGTCGAATGTACCTTTCATCGATGTGATTCATACTTTGTTATTATACATGGATTTTGTTATTTGATGAGCGTGACTTGGTGGGGATGGGTTGGATATTTGACCTGTTTAGGTGCTGTTGGATATGCTAATTTATCATGTGTCCATTAGTATGATCCATTCACATGTGAATGAGAGACTTTTGTTATCTTACTGAGTATACATATATGCTCACCCTATATATATGAAATTATTATTTTTTATTTCAAGGAGGACTACATAGATCGTGCTTGATATTACTAGGTGAGATGTTTTGATTGTTTCTATATTGATGATTTTTCTTTAATATTTGGTATTTTACTTGGGAGAATTTTATCCATATAAGAACCCAGACCTTTTTTTTAGGTATGTTTTTCCTTTTCTAGTTTTTTGGAGAAATAGAGGATATTCTGGAAATTTCTTATGCACATGTTTTTTACTTTATGAGTACACGCCGTGTATTGCCTTGCTGCAGGAGGTCGTGTGTTGGCCATGTAGTATCCACACACATGACCTTATGGGAGTGACTTGAAGGCTTCCTAATGTGGATTATTGAAATGACAAGTACATGTCGTGTACTCTAAAAGTTCACACTGTGTATTTTGTTTTTTTCCCTTTAAATGCATCGGGGTCACGTCTGATGGACATAACACCCTTCTTATAGGAATCATTCATCCGAGAGTGTCCTTATAGTCACGGATCTTCAACAAACCCCTGAGGCTCTGTCCATCTTCCAAATCGAACACTGTCGCTTCCGTTGGAATCGCATCAGTGAGTTTTCTCTTCTATTGGATCCTAGTTTCATGTTTCTTGATATTTTCCATGTTTTCTTGGGTTGAATGTTTTATTAATTTTCTTAGATCTACGATGTTCTAAATAGATTCAAGATTCAAGGTTCAAATATATCAATCTCCTAACCCCGATGTATGTGGTTTGTGCCTTTTCATTCATTGTCTTGTGTATTATTTGAAAATTCCACCAATACCCTTGAGCGGGGTATTGTGTGTGTACCGTTTTAACCCTGGTTTCCATTCCTATTTCTGTAGGATGGAGAGTTTGTATTCTGACATGCTTGTTATGTTGTATACTAGTTATCATATTACTTCTATATGATTAATTTTTCCATATTACACTACTATGTTCATTGAACAACACAGGGCCGTGAGAGTCTGATGTAGTAGACTATAAGTGGAATTGACCGAGTGAGCTTCCTCAGAGTGTTTTTGATAACTGAAGCTATAAAGGGGGATTTAACGAGTGATAATCCTCAAATAGACTTGAACCACTTATGGATATAAGGGGAATTGACGGAGTGATCATTCATAGAGGGATCTTGATTTCATTATACTATAATGGGATTGACCGCATGATCCTTCATAGAGAGTCTTTTTTTGAATTGTATGACATGGGATATAAGGGGAATTGACAGAGTATGACTTTTCATAGAGTCCTAGATCTTCAGGCTATTGTGGGAATTGACCATGTGAGTTTCCTCTGAGAGTCCTCTACAACCATAGAATATATGGGGAATAGACTGTGTGGGCTTCCCCAAAGAGTCTTTCTTTACCTTTGACTATAAGGGGAATTCACTATGAGCTCTTCCTCAAAGAGTCTTCTTATATTCGTATGAATGAACCAGTGGGGTTAGGAAGAGTGTACTTCCTAGAGGGATGTGTTTACTTCATTGATTGGACCAGAGGGGATAGCTGTGAGTACTTCCGATAGGGTTACCTGTTTGAGGTTTAGCTGTTTGTTTCTCTTTAGCATGATATTGAAACTATGGATTGTTTACTACTGATCACGTTCCTATTTACTATTTTCTGTATTTTTTTTCGCATTCCATATATTTACTAACTGTTAGTCCGAGATCTCCGAGTGATTGACTACTAGTATTTAGTCTCACACAGTGTTTGGGCCATGCTTTTGGGCCAAAATAATTTATATTTTTTGCAGGTATAGATAATGAAAAGAACACTTCTACTTCAGGTACTTGATTTTTTGTGGATCTAGAGGTCATGAAACAAAGTTATGGATTATGATGCAGAAGAGTTTATATTATTTCATTTTCAATTTGGCTTAGTACATTTTTTATTCCAGTATTGTGACTTGTTTGGCTTCTTTCCTAGACATATGAATCATGCATCACTTATAAAAGTGTTCCAGTTGTTTTTAGTTTCAGTTTTCCGCTATATTCTTTTGTATGGATTTTTAATGCTTTTGATATTGCTTTTGTTTTCTTCTACTGTGTATATGTCAATGAGGTCATAGTTTCCTCACTATCACACACAAGGCCCTCGCCACTAGTCGGCAGCCTCTTGCATTTGGTGAAATGCACTTGGTGCCATGTGACCAACCGGGATCAAGGCACCTATGGGTGGATTCTGAAACTGGAACGTTACAAAGTGGTAACAAAGATATTATTTTCTCATGACATACCTCTTGGAGTGTTATCTAGTGATGGGATGGAATAATTACTTGGTAATAAGTTGTAACCCATGAGTAGCTAACCCGTGTGCAGGGAAAACCCACTCTACCCCTATTAAATTTCAAATTTTCTTGTTTTGAAATTATTATAGTTGGCCTGAATTATCATTGAGTGATTCACATGTTTTATTCTCTTTTTGTTGATATTATTGATGTTCTATTTATGTTGCAACCCAATGAGATGAGGGAATTCTATCTCATTCATCATATAGGCACTTGATAGAAATCACATGTCATGCATTTTTTCCATGAAATCTAAGATGCATTAGTGATTCCATGTTGTTGTGATAGATGATGTGTAAAATATTCATGGTCTTGTGATAGTTTCCTTTATAGAACTACATGCTGTTTGATAGGGTATTTATTTTTTTAGAGAATTGCTTGAATGAATGGAAGTCTTTGATTCATGAGGGTTTATTGTCCCTCTTGGACAGGAATTTGGAGGATCTTTGCCACTTTTTCCTTGTTATAATGTGAACATGATGCCAAACAATGATTCGAGGTGAGTATGTGCCCTCACTGATCTGAATTTTACACTTTCTATGCTCGTTTTAGTGTTTTATAGGTTTAGGAGTAGTTTCAATGGCTCACTGTCTGGAAAAAACTAGAATACATGATTTGAAATGTTAAGTACACGCAATGTGTTCTTCTGTTGAAGAAGAAATTGTTTTTCTTAGGTACATGTCGTGTACTTCATGTACACACTGTGTAGTCTCTAACCGTGTCATTGGTCATGTGGGAGAGACAAGGGATGGGGAATGTCTGGTCGGAACACGTCGTGTACCCATTGAACATGCTGTGTAGTCTGACCTAGGTACTCTGTCATGTAACGAACAACAAGGGTTAGTGTTACCCTTTAACACACACGCTGTGTCTGCCTTGAACACGCCGTGTAGTCTGCCCCAGTACCTAGCCATGTCATGAACAACACGGGTCAGTGTCATCCTTTCGCATACATATCGTGTCTCTCTAGAACAAGCCGTGTAGTGTGAGCCATGGGTCAGGTTGTGTCCTTAACAACATGGGCCTGGTGAAGCTTGTCTAGTACACACATTGTAGAAATTGTACATGTTCTCTAGTCTTGTATTAGAAGTGGTGTGTAGCTTATCCATGTAGAAGGACTCAGGTAGGGGAAGTGGATTCAAGTATATGTCGTGTGTCAGGAAAAAACTCCATGTGTCTGTGGTGTTACACGACCAGTTTAGGTAGGAGTACACACCCATGTAAATGATTTCAGGGAACATGTCATGTAGGAAATGTACACGCTATGTATTCATGATTTGTAAATTTGGATTTTTATATTTCTCTTGTTCCCTTATTACACTCCTTTTTTCATTCCTTGATAATCATAATCTAATGTATGTGTTTGACCTTGCAGAGTCATGCCACCGAAATGTCCTCCAGTTATGCCCTAGTTGCCAGAAGACGATCAAACAACGGACATGGCTAATCCGGGACTACCTACAGATCCTCCAGTTGTGCCAACTTTTGCACCAGCCATTATACCTGTCATAAGAGCTGATGCCTAGTTCAGGGAGGGATTTCTAATGATGATGTAGTCTTTTTAGGGTTTGCTGCCTCCTTCCCGGTCAATGGCGGATTTTACATGGGTCTTTTAGTAGAAGAAAGCTCCCACTTTCCAAGGGGATGGAGGACCCCAGGCTACAAAGTCATGGCGAGAAACCACGCTGACAATTTTTGTGCATCTATAGATATGTTCAGAGAAGAGGGTGAATATTTCTAATGACATGCTTCAAGACTCCACCAAGATGTGGTGGGATGTGATCTCACAGGTGGGCCGCCAGCATAATATGGATTTGGATGAGTATCAGTGTATCTTCTACGATTACTTCTATCTGGAGACCTTGAGGGCTGATAGATCCCGATAGTTAATGAGTCTGGAGTAGGGTACTTTTCTATTATAGAGTATTCCTATCACTTCACAGACCTACTGAGTTTCACACCTATTATAGTAGGTGATGAGTTGTTCCATTAATGGAAGTTTTAGGATGGTCTGAGGAACGACATCCGATCTTAGGTGAAATACTTAAGGTTGACTTTGTTATGTTCTATCATCAACCAGGCGCAGATCATGTTGTGCAATCTGAGGGATAATGTAGGAGTGATCTAGGGTTGTATGGTATCTAGAGTTAGTTCTCATCCAGCTGATAGTAGGATTCACCATAGGGAGACTCCATGAAGAGATTAGAGTAGGCAGGATGCCTCTTCTGGTAGCAAGGTGGTATGCTACTAGTGGGGGAGAAGTGGGCACACGAGGACACGTTGCCTGAGAGACCCAATCGAGGGCCGATCTTGCTGTAATATGTGTCATCATTAGCAATTTTTTCTGTTCATCTCACCTGTAGCTAGTGACATGGGGTCTTCTATGACTCCTTTTTCAGGAGTAGTGCCACAAGTTTCCCACCAGTCTGGGAACTAGAGTTATTCCAGCCGTTTGGGCCGAGGTGGAGGTCGTGGTTGTGGTAGTCAGTCACAAGTTCTTCAGAAAAATTAGGGTTGGTCAGCTCACAGTGCTTAGGCATGGTCACATTGACACGACATAGGCCATAATTTTTTTGTGGAGCAGACCCAGCTGGTGCAATATCCCGGACCCTCCACGGTTTGAGGTACGACTTTAGTTTCCTGAGTTTAATCTTCTTCTCTTTTTGACACAAGGTCATCCCATAGCATTATATCTATTGTTTTTAGGAGAAACTTGGGCTCTGTATCTTTTCCACTACAAATATTTTGACACTAGACACACCGTTGGGTACTAGAACGGATAGTGTACGTCAGTGCTAGGAGTTCCCTCTAGAGTTTGCTGGGTGTCACTTTTTATGGGACCTCTATGTCCTAGAGATTATGGGATATGATGTCATTCTCTGAATGGAATGGTTATTTCCTTTTCAGTAATTCATTTATTGTTATCATTGGAGGGTGAGTTTCATATCACCAAAGGTTGTATCCTTTCCTCTTTGGGGAGAATGGGATGTCCATGCGTGCAGAGCGGGTCCAGGGCATCATGGGTTGGGATGAGTTACAACCCAGATTGCTAATGTATATCTGAATGATCAGGTGACATCACAGTTAGAAATGCCACCATTGGTGGATTGTTTTAGAGATGTCTTTCTATAGAATTTTTTGGTTTTCCTCCGGAGCGCAAGGTAGAATTCTCGATTGAGCTTGTGCCCGGAGTGGCATCGATGTACATTCTTCTGTATAGGACGACTACACGAGAGTTGCAGGAGCTCAAGAAACAGTTGGAGAAGTTTCAGGAAATGGGTGTAATATGACCTAGTACTTCTCTTTGTTGTTTTCATGTCCTATTTGTGAAGAACACAGACAACACCCTCATGATTTTTGTGGATTATCGGAAGTTGACGCAATTGAAAGTCAAGAACCGGTATCACTTTCCTATGATTGATGATATAATTGGTCAAATTCGAGGAGCCCAGGTATTCTAGAAGGTTGAAGTGAGGTCATGTAATCATCAGTTGCACGTTAGACCATCAGATATACCTCGTACAGCCTTCCAGAGCAGGTATAGACTCCATGAGTATAGGTTCATGTCTTTTAGTCTCACGAATTCACCTGCAGTTTTCATGGAAATGATGAACCGAGTGATCCACCCATACATGGATTCCTTCATGGTTTTATTATAAACAATATCGTCGTGTACTCTCACCCTCTACATGACCATGCTAACAATCTTAATATCATTTTGAGTACACAGAGGGAGAATCAGTTATATGATATGCTCTCAAAGTGCCACATTTGGATGGATCAGATTCACTTCCTGGGACATATTATCTCAGAGGTAAGAGTTTCAATAGACCTATAGAAAGAGAGATTATTTTTTCCCATTGATCAGTCGATGAACGTCTTTGATTTGCAGAGTTTTCGAGGGCTGCCTAGATACTAAAGACGTTTCATACATGACTTTTCACACTTAGCAGCACCATTGATGGGTCTGACTAAGAAGGGTGTGAAGTTATTATGGTAATATTCTTATGAGCTAGCTTCCGGAGATGAAATGGAAGTTGAATTCAGCACTAATACTAGTATTTCCCGAGCTAGGAAAGAGATATTATGTTTACTATGATGCATCAGGTATCGGGCTATGAGCTGTGATTATGCAGGGAGATGGAGTCATTGCGTACAGGTCTTGACAGTTGAGGCCACATGAGAAGAATTACCCAACAAACAATCTGGAGTTGGAAGCTATTGTTCATGATATACTATATTGGAGACATTATCTTCTTGGAGAGAATTTTGGGGCATTCCCTGACCACAAAAGTGTCAAGTACTTCTTTACTCAGTGTGTTCTGAATTTGAGACAATGAAGGTGGCTTGAGTACCTACAGTTTTTTGACTTTGAGCGTACCTACACGCAGGGGAAGTGCCATGCCGTGGCTGATGTGTTGAGTAGGAGGACTCAGATACAGGTAGTTCAAGAGGCCAACAGTGGGTGGCAGCTTATTTCTCTGTTCTTTGAGACACATTTAGAAGTGCCCGAGACAGACTGTTCTATCTTTTGTAGTTGTTACCTCAACTCTTTTAATTGAGTTCGAATGAGGCATCATTCAGATTCTGACGGCCTAGTTTTATGGATGAGTGTGTCAGGAGAGGACCCTATTCCAGGTTGTACATTAGGCGTGGATGAGATCATGAGTTTTAATGGGTGTGTATGGGTGCCACTAGACATATGTAAGGGGATGATGTAGGACTTTCATTCCTCTGTTTGAGCAGTTCATTCTGACATCACCAAGATGAGTACAACCTACCATCCTCAGACAGATGGCTAGTCCGAGGATATGATTCAGGTTCTTGAGGACATGCTCCGAGCATGCATTCTGGATTTTGTAGGTTCTTTGTAGAAATATATACCTCTGGTGGAGTGTGCTGATAATAATAGTTTTCAAGAAACTATTCATATGTAACCTTATGAGGCTTTGTACGGTAGGCCATTATGATCACTCTTTTGTTGGCCGGAGGAAGAAGAGGTAGCTTTGCTGGTACCTTGTCTTCTTCAGGAGACCGCAGTGTAGATAGAGTTGATTTGGAAGAGGATGGCTACTACAAAGTCTTGTCAGAAGTCATATGTTGATCAGTGGAGATGACCTCTGAAATTCAAGGTCAGGGATCAGGTTTTCCTACATGTCATAATGAGGTTGTTACATAAGAGGATTAAGAGGCTTGGTACTCTTTCACCGAGGTATTTTGGGTCATTTGAGGTGTTGGAGAGGATTGAGCCGATTTCCTATCAGTTGTAATTACCTCAGTAGTACTGGGCTATGCACGACGTCTTCCACATTTCTCATCTTCAACGTTACTTTTCAGACCCATCAAATGTCTTTCAACCCGATTAGGTTGAGCTTGAAGTGGATGCATATTTTGAAGATCATCATATCTAGATTTTGTATCGCAATACCAACATTCTATGTGGTCTGTCTGTTACTCTGGTAAGATTGATATGGCATCATGGGCGGGTGCAGGATGAGACTTGGGAGGGGGATGCCGATGTACGAGCACAATGGCCAGAACTGTTTGGGGTTTCTTCTTCTACGTTGTGCTAGGGTAATTCGGGGACAAATTTCATTAAGGAGGGATGTTTTTAAGAACTAGAACCATATTGTAATGTATGATTTTCCTTTTCTGGTCATTTTGAGAAAAAAAAGAAATTATGGAAATTCTATAAGTACACGCCATGTACTTTATGAGTATATGCCGTGTACTACCTGGCCACAGGAGGCAGTTTTATAAAAATGTAGTTGACATGGAAATGGCCATGTGGGAGTGAATTAGAGGCCGCATAATTCAGAGTATGGAAATGACAAGTATACATCATGTACTCAATAATTACATGTTGTGTATTTTGTTTTTTTGTTTAATGCACCTGGGTCGCGTCTAACGGGCATAACACCCTTCTTCTAGGTCTCATTCGTCCGAGAGAGTCTGTACGACCATGGATCTTCAACGAGACCTCGAGCCTCCATCTGTCCTCTAGATCGATCAGCATCGGTAGTGTAGGAATCGCATCATTGATTTCTCTATTCTTCTGATGCTTCATTTCATGATTCCACGTATTTTCCATGTTATCATGGGTTGAACGTTTTATACATTTTCCTTGATGTACGACATTATAAGGAAATTACAGATTTATGGTTCTCATATAGCGTTCTAATATCCCAGAGGTTGGTGGTTTGTTCCTTTTCATTCGATGCCTTTGAGTATTATTTGCAAATTCCACCAATACCCTTGAACGAGGTATTATGTGTTTATCGTTTTACCCATGTTGATTGGATACTATGATTTTATGCTTGTGTAGAGATAATCTGGATATGAACAGGGATAATTTATATTCATTGGATGTTATTCCCATGCATATTCTGTTTAGGACCTTTGTTCATGTTTAGCCAGTTTGGCTGCCTTGCCTGTTTTCCAAACCTGTGGTTGTAAGATGGAGAGTTTGTATTCTGACATGCTTATTATGTTTTAGACCAGTTAGCCAAGTAGTTTTGTTGGTTTACATTGGCCATATTACACAGTCTTACTCGTGGACCTACACATGGTTGTGAGAACCTGGTGTAGTAGGCTATAAGGGGAATTGATCGATTTAGCTTCCTCAGAGAGTCTTCGAACACATAGGCTATAAGGGGAGATTGATCGAGTGATCATCCTCCGAGAGCCTAAAATCATTTGGTGCTATAAAGGGAATTGAACAAGTGATCTTCCTTAGATAGTTCTTGATTGCTTTAGACTATAATGGGATTGACCATTTGTTCTTCTTTAGAGAGTATTTGTTTGAAATTTATGACATGGGTTATAAGGGGAATTTATCGAGTGATCTTCCTCAGAGAGTCATAAACCTTCGATATATAACGGGAATTGACCGTCTGAGCTTCCTCAGAGAGTATTTGACTACTTAAGACTATATGGGGTAAGGGACTGTTAGAGCTTCCTCAGAGAGTCATTCTTTAACTTTGACTAAAAGGGGAATTGAATGTGATCACTTCCTCAGAGAGTCTTATTATATTATTATGACTAAACTAGAGGGGTTATGCTGAGTTTACAACCTAGCGGATTTTTTTTACTTATTATGTTGGACTAGTGGGGATGGCAGTGTGTACTTCTTAGAGGGTTTCCTGTTTGAGGATTGGCTGTTTGTTTCATTGTTTCTTGATATTTAAACTTTGGATTATTTACTACTGGGAACTTTCTTGTTTACTATTTTCTATATTTTTTCCTCCCATATATTCACTAACTATTAGGAACATATCATTGGGTGGTTTCCTACTAGGATTATGTCTCAAACCCTATTTGGCCCATGCTTTTGTTCTCAAACAGATTATATTGTTGCAGGTATAGATAAGATCATGTTCCCTTCTACTTCAGGTACTTGATTTGTTGTGGTGCTGAAGAGCATGGGACCAAGATATGTATTGCGATGTTGAGGAGTACATCTAATTTCTTTTCCACTTTGGTTTATTACTATTTGTATTCCAACAATGTGACTAGTTTGGATTATTTCCTAGACATATGTATCATGCATCATTTATATAAGTTCTCCAAGTGTTTTTGATTCCAGTATTCCATTGTTTGATCTTGTGTGGATGTTTACTACATCTGCTATTGATTTTTTTCTTCTATTGTGTACTCTGCCAATGAGGGCATAGTTTCCCCACTATCAAAACAAAGGCCCTCACTGCAGTTCAGCAGCCTCTGGCGTTTAGGGAAATACGCTTGAGGCCATGTGATAAACTGGGATTGAAGAACCTCTGGGTGACTTCCGAAACCAATACATTACTAACAATATTAGTTTTATTTATACATGAATTGTGGGATAGTTTTTGGATTTATTTTATATTATTTTATTGAGTCACATGTTATATAGGGAAATTCCTTCTATATAAAAGAATTGTATGCCCTAAATGATAATTTCTAAACCAGGTCACACATTAGGAAAGACTCAGGGTCATTATCCCACTCCCCTCATTGAAGAATCTTTAGATGGATGGGTTTGTGACAGAATGGTGTTAGAGGTTGATTTTTGGGAGATAAGATTGACTTTGGAGTAAGTAATAGTGATGATTTCATGGGTTTGTATGTAAATAGTGAAATTTGATATTTGTATGTGGAATTGGCAAGGGTTACCAAATAGGGAATGTGAATTTAATTCCCCATTATCCTATGCACAAACTCTAATCTTATTGAACAACAAATTTAGGTGGAACCTCTTGTATGGTAGATACTTAGGAGAGATATATGCATCATGATGACTTGTGTTTTTATTTGAATTGGGTGGTTTTGGTTCTAGTAATGTTTAAATAAGTTAAAATTAATTAAATAAATCATTATAAAATTATATTCTATTATTATTAGGAAATATTTTTTCCATTTCATTTATGGCACATGGTCATAATCTGCGCAGGGTTTAGATAGTGGAGGTTTATAAGAATAACCCAATTTATCACCAAAGGGTTGATCTCGTTGAAGATAATGATCAATTCTAAGGGAATTTGCAAGTTTTTTAGAAATAGGATTTTGGAAAGTATAAGGTAAGTGATATTGATGTTAACATAGAGATCTTGATAGAGGTGATGAATATAGATTTCAGTTTGATCTGAGCACCAATAGAGTATCTCGTTCCCTTGGAATCTAGTAAAATGTGAGGAGATGTGCATCAATTGTGTACATTGTAACCTTATGAGTATAAGGGGGATGATGTTTCATGGGTCAAAATATATAAGGAGTTATAGGAAGATTTCCTTTTTTCGACCAAGATGTCTATAAAGAGGTAAGATATACTCTCTATTTATTATGGGATTATGTGTGTGCTCGAGCATGAGATCATTTTCAAGGGCCATATGTGTTTTCTACGTGATATTATTCAAGATTATGAGTCTCCTACGAGGAATCAGGAGGAGGCACTTCATCTTGAAATATAGTATAAAGTTACTCCTTTTATGTTTCCAATTTATCAAGAGGTTTAGAAGAAGTTGTAGGTTATTGATGAGATGAACAAATGTGAGGATTTACAATGAGAGTGTAAATAGTCGGATTCCTTGAGGTGTAGAGTTTTCTATGGAATGTCTCAAATGTTATACCGATGATGTTTTGAAGAGAATGGATTAAACCACAATATATTCTCATCTGATCTTCTAGGTTTATTGGTTTTCATTCACTTCTAGGTGACTTCAAACTAGTGTGTTTCATTTGTGGGTTTCATGGTCATCATTAGGATTAGTTCCCAGTCACTTCTCGAGCTTAATTTGGGAGGGGTGTAATGGTTTAAAGTCAGTCTCATCATTATCGAGCAGTGTGACCATTCTAGAATCATTGGAAGGAGACTTATTCTCCAGATTGGGTAGATGTGACTGGTATAGGTTGAGCACATTATATTTGTTGAGTTTAGGGACCTTAAACTAAGGGTATTCATTGAGGAATCTATCAACATAGAGGAAGAGTAGTTGAGCATGGTTAGTTTCTTGCTAAAAATGAAGCAACACCATATGGGACATAGATTGTTTGAGGTATGATCGTATTGTCATCTACCCATATCTGTTCTTTTTTTATTTAGGATCATCACAACTATTAAACCCAGTCTATTTAATGCATTAGAACAGGTCATATAGAGGTTTCTCATGCCCCATTTGTTGACTACAATAGTCATAGGACAAACTTCTTTTTGGATGTGTTACAGTGGTGTAGACTAATGATGGAGCCACATCAGTCCCTTGGGGATCTTTTATGACTGTACATGAACCCAGATGATGTCATTCTACACATTGAATGGTTTTATTACTTACATGAAATTATCAAATGATTTAGGAGAAGATTCATGTTCTCATATTTAAATGGTAAATTTTTGGTATTCACTATATAAGAGTCCATCAGTTGGGAAATATAAATGCTGAAACACTTATATTAAATTATTCTAGAGATGTCAGTGTATTCAATGGATTAAGGGGTACAGGTGGCTCCCATGGTTTTTAGGGAGTTCCTATATGAATTACCAAGGAGTTTGTGGAACTACCCCATAACATGATGTCAATTTTAGGATAAATCTATATCATAAAGCATCTATGATATTGATGTATCATTATTGGATGGTACCCTCTCAGTTATAGGAGATGAGTATTTTTGTATACTATCTTATGTAGAGAAGATTCATATGAACTAGTGTGTAACTATGGGGTGCTCTAGTGTTATCATCTAAAATTCAGGATGTTGGTCTGATGTTGTGAGGTGCCTACAACTTGATGAACTAGGTGGAGGTCAAGTATCATTATCCTCTTATGAGGATTGATGATATTTTCAACCAACTGAGGGGATCTATTTTTTTATCCAATATTGATCTATGCTATGGATATCACCAATTGAGGGTGAAGGATGGAGATAGCCAAAAGACATCCTTCAGATATATGTAGGAGCACTTAGAGTACAAGGTCATTCATTTTAGTGTCACTAATATACTAGTTGTTTTTTGAAGCTCAAGAGAACTGTGTTATATGAATTCATATACTAGTTCATTTTATTTTTCATCAATGATGTATTAATCTAATAAAATTCATATGAGGATCATGTTGAGAATCTCAGAGCTATTTTATAATTACTATGGTGAAACCAAATCATTGGAAAGTTTTAAAACAATATTTTTTTGACACAATAGGTGCATTAATTTAGTAATGTGGTGTCTCAAAATGGTATGGTAGTAGACCTATCAAATGGTGAGGTAGTTGTTTTTATGGAATAACCCTAAAACATGGCATTGGTTGGTATATTCCTTTTTCTCATCCACTATTAATGGAGTTTTATTAAAAATTTATCTCAAGTTTTGTTTCATTGACTAAACTTACTAGGAAAGAGATGGATTTTATGTGGACATATATATTCGATAGAACATTCAGATAATTGAATTTGATGTTATTTACTGCTATAGTGCTTATGTTTCTTAAGGAGGGTATGATTTATTAGGTGTTTTGTGACACATCCCATCTAGGAAAGGGATGCATGTTGATTTATTATAAGATTTTGGTCACTTACTGGTTAATGATGTTACATATCCATGAGTGTTACTATTTTACCCCAGATTTAGAGCTAGAAGATATTATATTTTCCAAAAATTTGTAGAATAATTACCTCATCAAGGATCACTTTTTGGCCGTATCTGATCATAAGAGATTGAGCTATATCTTTTTTAAACGTGAAATAATCCTTTGAAAACATATGTGGATGGAATTTATTTGGGATTATTATCTCTTAATCCTCATGAAAGATAAATGTTTCAGTTGAAACAAGAGAAGAAAATCATGGAATGATGTTGTTGAGGAGTCTCAGAATCCCTATAGAGTGATGGAGGAGTTTCCAGACTAGTACATAGAATTAAGTGTGGTTTATGGATAATTTTTCTTGTCATAATTGATGGTTCAATTATATTTGACGAAGCAAGATGAGGAGTTCTGTAGGGAGACACAATGACCAAGGTGGTGTGCGATTGTGATGACCATGATGATGCTTTGAAGGGATGGATGATGAATGGTTGGAACCAGATAATGCTTCATTGGATGTTTTTTATTTCAATAGTTATGCATGAGGGAGTCCTTCATGAGTTCTATAGATCATTTTTAGGATTATAAATGGATTGAGGCGTAGATTTTTGGGCCTTGGGATGATATGAATAGTGGCAGAGTTTATGACATAGTGTCTACTTATCCAACAGGTAATGGATAAAAACTATGTTCCTAGTTGTTTGTTGTGTCCATTCGATGTTCGTGAGTGGAAATAAGATGAAATCTCGAAGGATTGAATCACATATTTAACCTGAGAATTGGGAGGCTATGATTATATATAGATAATTGTAGACATGTTGGTGAAATCGCCTCACTTATTAGTGATAATGTAGTTAGAGGTAGTGGATGTTTGTGAAAAAGATATATATATGATGTGGTGTGGATTCATAAAGTCCTGAGGTATTTTTTATCATATCAAGATGCACATTTTTCCTCTTGATATAGGAGGGGATTGAAAAATGCTTTTGGAACTCATTTATTCCTAAACACTACCTTCCACCCTCATAAGGATAGATAGACAAAGAATATTATCCCGACGCTGGAGGACATATTGCGATCTTGTGTCTCGGACATAATTGGATCATGGGAACAACAACTTACCTTGGTTGAGTTTTCATATAATAACAAATATCACCCATATATTTGAATGAACACATTTTAGGGGTTTTATGGGTGGTCATGTCATTCTCTATTGTTCTTGGATGATGTTGGGGAGTCTGTAGTTTTTGGTCCCGATGTGTTGTAGAGAATGATAGAAATTGTTCGGTTGGTTTGAGATAGGATGAATGTAGGACGTGCCATTGAAAATTTTTATGTTGGTCATAGGAGAATGACCATGGGGCTATGTTTCGATACCATGTTTTCTTAAATGGTTCCCCTTGATGTGGGTATTGGATTTTCGACAAGGAGATAAAGATCTCACACCATTTTTTGGTCCCTTCGAGGTGTTGGGGCATATTGGTGACGTGGAATACTAGTTTCCACTTCCACCTCAACTGGAATAGATCCTTTATGTATTAAACATCTTATAGTTTTATCAGTATCTTCATAGTGAATCTCATGTCATTGACTTGGTGAGTTAGATATTGAGGATGACATGACATTCGTGGAGTTGATAATGGATATCCATGATCAGTGAGAGAAGGTTTTTTGAGGATAGACCATCCCGTTGGTTTCTGTGTTGTGGAGGCATGGTGGTTTGGAAGAGAGTACATGGGAGTATGAGATGTAAAAGCATGCCCATTACTAGATGTGTTTTGAATACTTTTATACTTTTTCATTCCTCGGTGTGATTTCATGAGATATTTTAAACTTTTTCTTTTATATGTGACATGAATTTTATTTAGTAAAGAGATGTGTGATTAATGCTTCAATGCATAAAACAATGGAAAAACCCGATCCCCAATCATGATGTATTATTCTTTAAAGAAAATGAATCAATGTTGTCAAGTCACTACCAGGATAAATAGATAATATATTGACATGGGATGTGGAATTCCATGATTTCTATATTTGGAATATTCTCTTTGTTTGGTATGGAAATTTATAGATTGGGTCTATGTGGGTGGGTTGAAAGGGTTGTGCAAGTTGTCATGTGGAATAGAGGATCCTTATGGATATGGAGTTTGGTTGGAGGTGTTGTTTCTTATATAACAAGATCATTAAGAGGTATCTCAAGGGATGGTTGTTCAGATCATTTCTCTATTTCCTCCTAGGTTGATTTTTAATTCTAGGGGAAAGAGTAGTATAATAGGTATCTATTGATTTTTACCTTCACATTCTGTCACATTACATTGTGGAAAATCTAGTGATTGGGGTATCCGGGAATATTCCAAAGGTTTTCGGTGGAGGAATGGAGGATTATTAAGGTATTTTTTAGGAAAATGGATGTTTTATAGGCCGATAGTAGATCCCAATGGTAGATCCTAATGGTACATCATTCTGGTGATAGATCCCAATGGGAGATCATTTCTGTGGTAAACCCCAATGGTATATCAATTTGGTGGTAGATCCCAATGGAATATCATTCTGGTGGAAGATCCAAATGGTATATTATTATACTTGTAGATCCAAATAGTATAATGGTAGATTATATTGGCAGTAGATCCCAATGGTAGATTATTTTGGCAGTAGCTCCCAATGGCAGATCGTACTAGTGGTAGATCCCAATAGTAGATCATTTTGGCGATAAGTCATAATGGTAAATCATCTTGAAAATATATCTATATGGCATTCATCCTAGTGTTAAATTCATATAGTATATCATTGGTGGTATGTCTATAGTGAATCCATTTTTCTTGGAATTTTCTTATTTTTAACTTTTTAAGAGAAATCATATAACAATCCATAATTAATAAATTTTAAATCGAATTTATGGGAATATAATATTTTAAGAAATTTATAAAAACATTGGATCCTATGAATATCTAAATGACATATATTTGATTATATATGATAATATCCTCCTTTAATGGCCAATTATATCCATATCAAATCCTGATATTTTAAGATCGGTTCATTTTAAGAGAAACTATTCATGAATTCCTTTGGAATTAATTTATCTTTTGATGGGTGGATCCAATCCTTTTTCCCACGATGTAATAGAACCTTGTCACTGTATTTATTTCATGTTCCCTATAGGCGGTTTCCTTCTATTAATTCACTATCTATTTCTAGTGCATCAAATTGGTGTAAATATTCTTTCTTCCAAGAAGGGGTTCCATTCTTTCTCACATGGTGCTTAATGTGGGGGGGGGGTTATTATTATTATCACCCATGGAGATAGTTTCCTAAAAATTATGAAATATAAATGAATTAGTTTAAATTAAATTTAAATGGACATTTCTATGTGGAGTATGAACATAAGAATATATTGTAAATGATTTAATTTTTTGAATGGTATGTGCGAATTTCCCACAAAAAATTATGGTCATTGGGGGTCCTGGGTTGTGTTGTTATGATTTGAATTGCAGACTTGTTTTTCATTATTTTTTTAAAACAACTAATATGAAATTGGATAATCACTTATATCGGGCTAATAAATTGGATGCACTAAGATATTATGGCTTGGGTGATAACACCCATAAATAAGGAAATTTTATTAAGTGAACGGAATGTTTAATATTCTTTAAAAAACTATATGTGTGGTGAAAATTGTTTTTGTGGAAGAGGATGAGTGTTTTTTATTTGTCATTTTTATATTATTTTTGGAGAATTTATATTTTGTGATGTGTTTAGAATGAGGATGTTATGGTGGTTGTGGTGCGGTTGTGAAGTAGGGCTGTGAAAGTGGATATTGTCTTCTTTGTATGTGGAATTTGGGAGGTTTTTTTCTATGATATGATGTGTTATTCAAATTTACTAAGTAGTTATGTAATTAAATATATATATAATTTCAAATTTCCATTTTTAAATTACGAATTGATGAATGTTTATCTGGTTTTAATGATTAATGTTTATATATGAACAAGGGTATAGAAATATAAAATAAGGTAATGTCTAATTAAAATGGGATGCTAACAAAAATTTAATGCATTAATGTATGGGTGTATTTACATGGAATTAATTATTATTATAGCAGATGAATATTGGATAAATGGGGATTTATCTGTTGAAATGGAATTTTGGCATTTGTTTTTCTTGTGTGTGGTTATGAATTTAGTTTTGGTAGCAGAAGGGGAAGATCCTGTGAGATGGATTATTCCTTGGTTTTGAACCCTTAGGATGGGTCTTGTGTGTTGTGAATATATGTATACATATATATTTTATATTCATGTGATTTTCTATATTCTCCCCACCCATTTTTATCACCTAGTTTTGATAACCTAATGTTTTTGGGGTGTTTTTTCACAAAATCCTGATGATGGGGATGGATGGATGGCCACCAGGTATACCCCACTCCATCTTCTATAAATGATGAGATGACCATGTGGTGATGGCCAAAATTCAAAAGTGTTATTTTCGAGATGTGATCTGATGAGATGTGATGGCACAAGTGTCTTCAGGGAAGATGTAATGGGATAGATTATGGTGAGGGTCGTGCAGAGTAAGAGGAGGGCATGAAGTTGATGTCATTCATGTTCATGATACCCTAAAACATTGGTTATGTGATGTGGTGTGATGTCCAATGTGTCTTTGGGTGATATTTGATGTAATGTGATAGTCTGGGTATCTATGGTTGAGATGTGATGTGATGATATATGTAAGGTGTGTGAGTTCCATGATATTTCCTATTGAGGTGTGAGATTGGATAATCATTGGGAAAGTGGTGTGTGATACCCTTTGTCTATTTTCATCAAACAATATTATTATACATGGATTATGTTATTTTATGATAATGATTTGGTGAGGTTAGGTAGTATAGTTGACCTGTTTAGGTACTATTTGTTCTATTGATTTCTCACAGGTGAATTTGTATTATCCTTTCAAATGTGCACATAAGAATCTAGTTTTCCAACTGAGTATACTTTTATTCTCAACCTATGTATATATACTGATTTCATGTTTCCAGGTGGACTTTGTGGACCATGCTTGACATTACTAGCTATGAAATTTTGATAGGCACTATGTCATTATTTTCGGATTACATTATGTTATTTTACATTGGACACTTTTATATGTATTAATTTTATTTATACATGAGTTGTGGAATAGTTTTTTTCTTTATTTTATATTATTTCATGGATTTTGATGTAGATTATTAATCCTATATACCGATCCTATTTATATAATAGATGGTGATTCAAACCATACATGTTATTTGAATACCCTTGGTTCTAGTTTCCTACGTGTGGCTTACTAGAGGTTAGACTCAGTGTTCATTATCTCTATCCCCTCATTGAGGTATCTTAGGAGGGAGGGGTCATGAACTTATTATTCATTATAATTATTTAATTATTTTTTCAATGTTATTTAAAAGTTTTACTAACCATTAATATAATAAAAATAATCAAAATTACCTAAATAAATCATTGAAATTTATAAAAAAGTTTAATAAATATCATTAAAGAAAAATATTTTAAAATTAATATATTTTTATTCTAGATACCACTTTTCATTTCTATGAGTGATTATATGTGTGTGGTGAACTGTAGTCCTTAATAATATAATAATAATCACTATCATTAATATTGATGATGAAATTAAACTACTTTTTTATTATAGATAAAATATATTGAGTGTATATTAAATTTCATTTAACACAATAATGAAATCATAATTATTTTCTCATATTGAACTATGTGTCTATATCAATGTTATGTAATCAATTTCAATAATTTAAAATAATGTATGTGTAATGTTTACCAATGTTTCTATACATTATAATGAATAAAATAAGTAAATAATGGAATTAAAATGAATAATTAAACCATAGATGTTACATTATCCCCTATTAACTAAATTTAATCTTCAAGTTTTTTATTATTTTTCACCAATGATAATATTTAAGGGTGTCCATAAGAACAAATAGTCTCGTGATATAATTTTTAATGAGATAATAACTTCAATATCTTACATATGACTAATAATATCATATCTTTATTTATTATTAGAACTCTTATAATCAAAATAAATTTTATATATTGTTCAAATTCATCCTTGCTTTTTTAGATGATCCTTGGTTAATTCAAAACATGAAATGTGACATCCTAATCCCCCAATAAATAATGAATTTATATAGGGGACACAAAAAATACCACATTAAATTTCACTAAATGGTGAACTAGATTTATAGAAAAAATATTTACACAGACTTCTCTATGAAGGTATTTAAAAACAAAGGATGGAATCATCACACCGCTATGTGTTTCCATCATAAATTCATTATTGTTTAATAGTGTTATTTAAAATATAAACATCTATAAATAAATTAATGGGTAAATCTATAATCCAAAATACAATTTTATTTTATATTTTTTATGATGACTGTAAATTACCCCACTTTGTTTTAATGGTCCACATTAGTAGTTTTGATTTTATAGACCATTCCTTTATCCAATGGTTTTGGCAGTTGGTGAAATTGAAAATCATCATTAACCCTATATTTGGTTTACATGTATGTTTAATATCAATAATACACTCAACTTAAGACTTTTCATGTCTGTGTTTCATTATGACAAGCATTACCACATTCCATTTCTTTATTTGTCCTCTACAAATATCCTTAGAATTCATGTGATCTATGAACTTCCCTTCAACACATAAAGCTTGCTTATATTCCTTTGATATAATTACCCTCATGCTTATTTCTTCATCCAGGGCTTATAAGATGATGAGTCTTCATTCCTCCATGAGTTTTATCATTGTTAATTATATAACACCCAATTTTTCTCTACATTTCCCCAAAACAATGTGAATAATTCGAATTACTAATATCTACGTCCACAATTGATATATAATGAACAATTTATTTATTTTATACTAAATTCCAAAAAAAAATTACTATTGATTGTATGGTTTAAATCCCCTAATGAAATAGTTGATCATCCATTCATGGTTAATGAGAAAACATTAAGAATATAGTGAATGACTTATGATGTTTTTTATATAAGTAACAAATGGATTCATCCTCCTTTATCATGAACATAAGGAATTATTTCTCTATATTAGTGTGAAGATGTCAAGGAAAATATTTATTGAAAAACACTATTTTAAACACCTCATATTCTATAGAGTTAATTTTTTATTCCTTTCACATGTTCTTAATTAAGTCCTAACACTGATCAAATACAAATTCAAAATTATAAATTATAAAAATAATAATTCCATGATCCAATCACTAGATAATGGAACATATTAATTCCATTATATTTGTAATGAAGGTACTATAGTGATTATAGAATGTTGGGTGGATATGGATTTTATAATTTTTCATCATCGGGATAATGGAACATTTCATCGCTGATGGTCCAAGCCCTGATAGAGTTCGAGGATCTCGAATAAATTAAAAGAGGATATAAATTGAAACTAAAAACATACATTTTTATATCTAAAGCAGTGATCGACAACAACTCATTGATGAAGATCGTTCCTTGATGTATCTCTATCTGGATCCCTCTAGATCATCACCACACACTTTGAAAATTCCTTAGAACATCGACAATTGTAGGTTCTAGTGTTAAAATCTCACAAAGCCTTCAACATTCTGATTATCACCGCATTGAGATGCCTCTGATGCAAAAGAATAAACCCAGTCCGATAGCCTGGATCATGTGTTTATCAATCTAGAAATCCGGATAGGATAGAGGGGCTATGAAAATATCACTATGAATAATCCATGGCAACAGCCTCTCTCCTGCTATACATAGTGGATGTATAAAATACAATGTTGGGTTCCCTAACCCCCCATTTATTAAACATTCAATAAATAAAAAAATTATGACAAACTAAAATACACTAATATTATTTATTAATTTAACATATATGTGTAATATATAAAGAATATATTATGTGATAAACCAGACTCATTTAACTCAAATCGTAATTCCTACGTAATATTAAATGAACATGGAATATTAAATATTATCCGTTCAATTTATATTCTCTCATATATTCCAAATTTATAAATAAATTTATAAATTAAATTCAAAACTAATTATTCTATACTTATAAAATTGGAATTTATTTGTTTATCAGTGATCGATAACGTGGACAACACTCAGAACACGTGGTGGGTCCCACCATGTATGAGATACCTATTCAACTAAGCGGGGTGGATTATTTAATATGTTATTATGTGTGACCCTATAGGAACTTATCTTTATCATAGTTAATCAAATTAATAGACCAAGAGTTGAGTTTAGAAACCCATCAAGGACCATAAAGAGATAAGCATTTTCATAGTGATGACAACTAAACAACGAACATTTACTTTGTACTATAATCTATTTGTATTTAAATATACCATAAAGTAGGACACCCATTTATTTCATCACCCTTTTCTGGATTTATTATTTTTTGATATAACTGGATGGATTTACCTTTCAACTACTTTGGGCAATGACTAATAAAGGTAGAAACATCCTTATCAACTTGGAATCAGATATATAATTTCCTTAACTAGGAAGGAAAAAATGTTTTATAGAACATTCAACCAATTCCATACCAGTAATAACATACAAAAAACACTTACTCTCTAAATTTTTATTATCATGGTTTCCACCTTACATCAAAGTATGTGATCAAATGGCACACACCGGTAATGATCTCATGTTAGGAGACCAATTCAGATGTCCATAATTACGAACAACCAATATACACCCAAAACATATGTTGTTACTATTGGCCATTTGGTTATCATGATAACACTTATGGAGATCAAAAATTAAGAATATCATGAGAAAAAGTCTCATTGATTATTATACCCCAACACCTAATAGTCAATCATCAATTGTGTCTCACCAATTTTATGTATCTAGACCATATGATCTTTACTTAAGAATAATGTCATAGTATCTTGAGGTTCTCATTGTAGCCTTGGGTCTGCTATATCCTTTTTATATGAAAATTAATTTAACGGTATTACTATTAAAAAATTGACATAGAAATATTAAAATATAATATTAAAAAAATCATGTATATCTAACTATATAGATGATATGGTAATAAAAATTATGGCATTGTTGTGTCTTGGGTACCCACTATTTCAACACTCCCACTTTTACTAGATGAATCTTTCTAACCATAATTTTTAGCTACTCACATGACAAAGATCATATTTCAATAGAGTAATGACTGCAGATATTGGGTATTCCATGTTTATGACACATGACCATTCTATGAAATGTGAACACATCTCCTTGAGTGAAAATTATTGAGAGATGAAATACCTCAGTATATCCCTTTTTTCCACTACCATAACATTATATATTATCTATTACCAATTATATAATTATCACATTGATAAAATCTTACTTGGTGGATGAGATTCCATGAACATGAACAAATCATTTCATTTAACTTCTTATTAGTTTTCATAGAAGATAAAACATAGTCAGGTTTTTAGGTTTGGATACCACTGTCATTTATGTGCTGGACTAACTCACTACCTAAGACTAACTATGATATATGATCATATTGATCTTAAATAAAACTACTTTCTGTCCCTTAAAATTATTATCCTTCCTCTTCTACCTACTAGGTGCAAATGTTTTGTTCTTTCCCATGTACAATTAGATAGTACTGATTTCGTTACTTCAAGTTCTCTTGGACATAACTTATGATTTCCTATTATAAATATAATATGGAAATATAAATTTATGTACATAACAAGGAATATGTAACTGATTCATCAGTGAACTATATGGAAATTAACTCACTACTAAATCTCTTTATATTCCAATGTATATAAACTTATAGATATTAATTCCATGTGTTACTATCAACAATTCTTCGCTTGAATTTTTCCAACATGTATTTTTCAATACCATATAAATATATGTATGATGGAATCAGTACAAGCTGCCATTAGATATATATCATTAGATCTTCTATCCAAAAACATAGGTTATTACTTTAAGTAAATAATCATAGAAATACTTTCATCTAGTTGTTTATTATCTGGAGGACCAATATCTATATTCTATATATTTCTGAGCATATTTCACATGGAAATTGGTGGTGACCCACTAACTTCTGGTAGAAACATTTAAAAGAATCATTCAAAATTAATGTTCTATTACATTTTTTCTTAATTTTAATACTAAACTATATTTTAGTATCTTGAAACCCTTATTAGCATCCTATGGCATCACCATCACTTTATGGTTGCGTCTTATAGTCACATTCCGTAAAATTTGATCTTTACAATCATTGTTTAATAAAATGATCATATAATTTAGCTATGATGAGTAAAATTCTAAAAGAATTAGACATAATGAATTTATATATCTGATTGTGCATTACTGGTACCTCACTTGTATCATCCATGTATCAACTCACTTGAATACCCACTAAAATTTCAATATAAATGCCCCTCTTCACTTTGATACATGGAATCCATTTTGAATTTTAATTGATCTTGTAAATCGTATCTTATTTCCAAATAATTCTTACATGTTGGAATTATTATTCCCATTAATTTATGTATCACCAACCATGGTGACTATAAAACCATATCTATGGTTTTAATATTCTTACACAATATGTGTATCATAAACTATTATATTCTGTATGAACTTTTGAATCTTGTTCCTATCCCAACTACATGTGCATGTTCCACATTAACTAAGCCCAATTCAATCTGGATCCCACTATCTCAAATAGATATATGACTCTTATATACAAATATATTCTATCACATGACTACCATTTTTCTATCTTAGGTATTTATGTCATATCAAATGAATTTTGTAGGATTTATACTTTAGATGCTCTTTGTGTTTTTTTAATACAGTATTTTTTATACTCAAACAAACACCTTGCATCGAAGCACATATTCATAAGAAATTTTGGATTTCCATATTATTAGGAATTATATGATATCTATTTTTCATGTCTGTAGGAATATGGTTATGGGATATTGAGATTATTTTCCATGAATGTCTTAGTGTATAATGGAATTTTCAGAAAGTTACAACATTACTACTACTTACATCATGACTCTGATATAAGAAAATCACATTTTGGAATTGATCTACACTACTTTTTTTGGTAAATGTTAACATGTAAGACTCATCATTGATCCTAATTATTAACATCAATGTTATGATGTAGATAATTTAATATTCATTTAATAATTTCTCTATGGTAAACTATATTGATTGAGAAATTCTTGGTCAAGATATTCACTGGAATGCATGCCCAAATCAACACATATCTATTTATCATCAAAATAATTAAATATCACATTCAATAATTAGATAAAATAATCTTATGATGTGTATTTACCATTATCTTCCCCTTCTAATAGTTCACGATATCATGATAAACTAATTCCGAATGCTTTGTGGGAATCCATTATTTCTAATGCTTTTTTTGACAAAACTAAATTTATCGATAATAGAAAAGGTGATTAGAATTACTAAACCTAATAAATAAATTGGGTATATCATTGACATCCCATTTTAGTTTTACATGACTTAGAATAAACATTCCTCAATTGGGTAAATTTCTTTCATTTTTTATTCATCACATTTTACCTATGATTCAAGTTCAACATAACTATTAGTTGATTATGAAACACCACAAACAACAATAATTATGAAACATAGAATAATGTCTCCTTGTTTCTATAGGAAACATGAGATGATGTTTTTGGTTATAGTTAATAATAGTTCGAATTAAATCATTAACATGGAAATTAGAATTTAATTGGTTCTCATCGCTGGCTTACGAATCACCCTACACAGCCACTTGAATAATTGACCCGACTTCTTGTAACTTTTCTATACTTGGTTATTGTATTAATATACATATATTTGAAAAGGAATATTGTCTTTTATACCCATGAAATTTTACCAAATAATTACATTTAATTGATGAATATTAATTTAAAAAGAATTAGTTACATGCATACTCTATTCAGTTCATTTCATTTAAAAATTACAAAAATATATTTCATAATATGCGATGAAAATAACATCGTGTTTGATATCTAACCACATTTAATTTAATGTTTCTACGAACATGCCTTTTGAATTATTCTATCCATTAGCCTTATAACCTTTTCTTTCAACTAATTAGCCATAGGAATTAATGATTATTCTATATTTAATGATCTTATTTACTTGGTGATCCATTCCCAAAAGGGTAATGAAGAGTTTACTCCATCATGTTCATTTGGTAACCATGAATGAAACTGGAGTAATTGTCTATAGTAATTATACTTCATGATGATATTGATCATTATTTTACATTACAAAAAAACTAGTGTATATATCACAATCACATCTTGCATTACTATTTCTTCGTAAACTTATCAGAAAAGGGGATAGTTGTTATATCATCCATTTACCAATATTGCAATAGATAAATAACATAAAATGTTGATGATATCATAATGGGGCACCCAAAATATGCTATATTCATGAGTCACCGTTATGAAATTTTATAATCATGCTTCTTGAGGTGTCTTAACTCGTATTAGGACATCAACACCTTGAATTTCCCAAATCGTAGACCATGCATAGGTACTACACTTTGAAATTTGGGCTTGTTTGGAAATTTAATTTGTCCAATTTTATTTTAGTTTTTCCAGTGGTATTACTTTCCATTTAATAAAAAAATAAAATTCTATAAGATTTTACTTTTATCATTATTAGAGATTTAGACATTGCTAATTAATTTAATCATTAAATATGCCCAACTAATTTATTAAATTATTGGAACCATTTGTACTAGAATTAGAAAAAAATCAAGAGGAAAGGATCCCTGAATCTCCATTTATAGTCTAAAATATATGGATACACCACTTCTAGGAGGGTTCAATGTAGTCATTTGACTTCCAAACCAAAATAAGTCACAGTTCATTGATATGTTGAGTGAAGTCCCATCTTCTATAATCAAAACATTGTTTACACAATGCTTTCCTATAAAATTATATAAATTATCCTTTGGATAATCATTAATTCAAATTTTTGTTAATTCAACCCACCAATCTCATAAGAACTCCCTAGTAGTAAGAGGCACCATTAGTTATGGCATGATAACCACCCAAAACCCCATGTTTTGTCCAAATTTGAATGAAGTAAGTTGAAATGACTTAAAATTTTAGTGAGGGTTTTGGTGTTTTTCTCTCAATGAACGTGATTAATTTTTATTAATCGGGTTCATTAATTTTGTTGCGCTCACAAAAAAATATTAAAATCAAAACATTCATCACTTCTTCATTCATTTTATTATTTATGATTATATGTATTTTTCTACTTTTATGAAATGCATAATATAATAAATAAGTTCTTAAAATATATTACTAGATGACTGGTCCAGATGATAAAAGCTGATTGATCCATTTAAACTTAATGTATAAATCATGACCCAGGGGTAATGTACCTTAGTCATAACTTAAATCATGAAGAAGCTCAACTCCATCCAGTATGTCTTCTCCTTATCCGGAAATCACCTCGACTTGGCAGTGTCCACATCATGCATCGTATTTATTGAGGTTTACTTCCTTATCTTGGTAGGGTCGATGCCGAACACCATCTTCGTCTAAGGTACATAAATACACATTTGCAGGTGTGTGAAACTAGGGGGTGTAATGTACATAAGATGAGTATAGATACACATGCCTTTATAAAAATTGACTGAAAATAAATGACGATGCGTAGACCATCATAATTAATTACAAATATCACACACTATTATATAATCAATTTAATAAAAGCAAACATACATTATTTGGTTCATCCTCAAGAGAAATCAATATAAAATAATGTCTGATAAAATTAAATTTCATTAAATAAAGTGGTTGGGAATTAATGAAATAAAATGAATTAAATAGTTAAATTAATTTGATTTTTTCGGACTCATAACTAATTTAATTTTAGTACAAAAATAATTAAATTAATTATTTAATTCATTTTAATATATAGTTAAATTGATTTGAATCGGGTACTAGAATTATTTAAAATAAAAAATAATATATTATTTAATTAAATTTAATGTTAAAATTAAATTATCTAAATTAATTAATTTTGATTAATTTTAAACAAGTCGAGCCCCAAAACACTCCTCTTGACCAATACTGGTCGCACTGAACTCGCAAAGGCTTTTAGTCTTTAGGAACAGACCGTATTACGATATACTGGGCTTGGAAGGTCGTTCCAAACCAGTAACAGGATGAGAATTCCCAACTGGATCCCCTTTCAGTCCCCAATGGGTCCTGCACAAACTAGTAGTGAAAAAAGGGTACCTAACGACCTAATTTCGAAGTGGATTATCAAGCAGCGACCAAAGGATCCTCTTTCGGGTGTAGATATGGGGACATAGAGCTTGAAACTAGTTCCTAGTAGACCACACTGGTGTATTAGGCTATACAATGGTCAATGGTCAGCCAGGTCACCAGATCGAGGCAGCCGCCAGGATCTGGGCGGTGGAAGATAGGATCCCAGAGCAGGGAGGCAGTAGGGAGGTCTTATAGGGGGAGGAGCTGGTGGTGTCTAGAGTTGGGAGGTGTCCTGGGATTCAATTATGCATTTTAGAGGGGAATATTCAAGGGATGTGGCCAATGGCAGTGTTGGATACTACGATAGGAGGAAGTGCCGCTGGGATAAGTGCGCTCTGCTGGAGCTCGTTCGAGATCTGGTGGTGCGCATTTCAGGGAAGTTGAGAGAGGCCTTGGGACATTATGATGATGATATCTGGCCATATATGGGGGTAGGGAGGCCGTCGAGGGTAGTCCAAAGGGTGCTAAAATTTGACATTTCCAATGAAAGAAGGCCAGAGGTAGTTTCAAGGGAAGCTGGTTGGCTGCGGTGGAGGAAGAGAAGACCACCAGTAGGAGACGATGTTGACCAGCTGCGTGGTAGGATGACCATAAGATAGAGCTCTGGTGCATCGGAGGAATTTCCCCATCCTAGAGGGGGGATCATTATTAGATGTGGTTTCAACCTCACCAGGGATGAAGATGATGTATGGTTCTTACTGTTTTGGAAAATCAAACCGTTTATTGGAATTACAACTGTTGATTTCAAAAAGATCTGTCACCCCTGATTATTTATCATTTCTGTTTGTCTTATTACTTGAAAAATACACCCATAATTTTCTCAATGTAATCATATTATCCTTTAAATAAAATAATTCTAAAAAAAATGTCATGACCCATCCCCCAGGGCTCGTGACGTGAATACCCCAAACCCGCCTTCCATAGGCCAGGGGCTGGCGACTTTCACCGAAAAAGTATTCCCTAAAATTGATAAGGAATTGCCTTTATGAGATTTAATGCACAAAACAAAGGACAAAAAATGATATAAACTCAAGTAAAATAAATAGTAATCATAGTGAGTAGAATAAGTTAAAGGTTCTAGAATACAAGACCAACTAGAAATTACATGTAAAACTGGAAAGTACAAGATGACTGATCGGTGAAAAGCAGCTCCTGGATCGTCTACCACGAATCCTACATGAATGGTAGGTAAAACACAAGAACAAATGTCTCTGTGGTTCACCTCATATAATGTCAACCTTTGAGCCACCTCTAGTCATGGTTCTTTCATCCTCAGTCAGCACTGTCCATCTTCTACAACAAACCAAACATGGTGCGGGCATAGCCCGTGCAGGAATGAGTTTAACGATACTCAGTATGGAACCTGAGATGATTAAGGTCCCTAAAATACAATAAGGATAAACCACATAGCATGATGTCAAATGAAACTCCTACTTAGGTATATTCCCATACATATACCAAAGTTATTAGGTATACCCATCTCAATCATGAGGAAACACAGAGTCCAACTCAAAATCCAAAATCTCTACTGTTCAAAACTGGAAAGAGTACCATGATGGTAAGTACAACTCAGGTACGCCAGACAAAAGATTACCACCAAGGTATTACCACAAAGGAATGTACCACTCAGGTACAAAGTCAGCTCACACTAGGTATAATTTAAGTACAGTAGTAGAGATAATTATATGTTACTACTGAATCAACTTACTCTATTATGAGGCACTACAGCTGACTCACATAGGATCACTCGGTGCTGACCCACATTAGATCACTAGGTTCTAAACCAAACAGGATCACTCAGTGCTGACACACACAGGATCACTCGGTGCTGACCCACACAGGATCTCTCAGTGCTGACCCACACTGGATCTCTAGGTGCTGACCCACACAGGATCTCTATTCATTCTTCACGTCACAACCAGCTAAAATGTTCCTCCACAAAGCTTACACATCATTGGTAGGGTCCACTCTTTAAGCCAATGGTTGATACTCCAACTATCAAACCGAGCATCCCGGCCAGTTCTAGGAAGCGTAAAGGCTGCGAGGTGAAGGGGGCCGCGAGGGCGGCGCGTGGCCACTGGGCGGCAGATGCCGCGAGGACAGCGTGGGGCCACGGGTGGGGGGGGCATAAGGGTTATGGGGCGGTGAGGCTGCAGGGGAATTGAAGGCCGCGGGGTGGTGAGGAGGGTTGCGGGGAGACACAGAGGGTCGCGAGGTGGCGAGGCCGCAGGGGGGCATGGAGGGCCATTCGGCAAAGTTGAGGTCTGTGGTGCGGTGAGGCCGTAGGGTTCCATGGAGGGTGGTGAGGAAGTGAGGAGTCACATGGTCGTCCCCTTCATCATGGCCCATGATGTGATGACCGCCTCATCCGTTCTTCGTCATTGAAAAAAGTTGTCTTCTTCCATCGTGATGAACACACCATTCATAAAAAATGGAAGAGGGGTCATGCCATGTTTGTTTCTCCTTCACCCTATGCGTTAGAGAGGTATAAAGCAGCTCAAAATATACTTGAATGAAGATCGCCTAACCCTAAAATCTCCCACAATTGATTATTCCCAAACCAACAAAAGAAATCATCTGCCAAACAACTAGATATAGATTTGATCAACGTTCATTTTTTTATAACGGATGATCATGGGAAACAATAATCATAAGAAATTAAACCCCTCCCTCGGTGATTTTTCGATGGAGGTCGCGATGAAAGAGACGAAGTCGTTGGGGATTGATAGATGTTGGTGATGTCGGTGTTTCCCTGATTTTCAGTTCGTTGTCGTTGAAGATGTTCCTCACTGCCACGAGCGTTCTTCGTTGGAGAGAGAATTCATTGATAGATAAAAAATCCTCCAAATGGTTTTTCTCACATAATTCGACACAAAATGTGTAAATAGACCCCTTGTTAATTTTTTATTAGCAAATTAAAATGATGGAAAAATTAATTACTGACACAATTAATTGTACAACCCTGGCATAACTAATTGGATCCAATTAATTAGAGGAAATGATTAATGGGAATTTGATAGGTTTCTACCCCATTAAGAGGGGTCGGGTGGTCCCCACCCCTAAATTCAAAATGGTGGTTAGTTTATGTGGTCCCCTAATCTAAACATACACATTAGAGGTTTAGTCTCGGTTTGTCCCCACCAGTATAACCCATGTTGAGGGGTTTCAACAAATAAAATCAATATGTTAACATATTAATTTATATCATTCTTTCACGAAAAACAAAAAAAAAACTATCTTTCACTGTTGACCCACTACGGTCAAGGTGAAGGTATCTTTAAGAGAATATTGACGATGCAAGTTCAACGGTTCCCTCTGATTTCAGTTCAGAGCACTGGATTAAGAGTTACGAAAACCCTCTCGCACATTTACTGAACGTACAGAAAAAAAAGTTGAGAAATTCATTCCGGGAACACTAGGAATCAAAATCATGCACCATCAATTTTTGCAGACTCATAAAATTCCCATATAATTAAAAAAATTACATGAAATTTCTAGGTCTTTACATTATCCCCACCTCAAGGATTTGCATCCCCGTAAGGCCCAACAAAAAATAAGGAAATAATTGGGGCTACTGAGTATGAATCTAATCCTCCCACTCCCATGTAATTTCCTAAAGGCTCTCGTGCTGCCATCGAACGCGCACCAGAGGTATCGACCTCCCATGACTTACATGGTCCGGTCGATCCTCAATCTCTACTCGAAGATCCACAAAAGTAGTCACATCTTCGACGTCTAGTTCGTCGTTGTCGATGATGTGATAAGGGTCATGCATGTATCTCCTCAGCTATGATATGTGGAATACATAGTGCACCTGGAGCAACTGATCTGGAAGAGCTAAGCCGTATGCCACCTCACCAACTCTTCTAAGAACATGGAAAGGTCCAATGAACCCTTGAGATAACTTTCTGCCTCGTCCAAATCATCTAAACCTCGTCGGGGTGAAACTTATAGAAATAGCGAACACCAGAGGTCTCCATCTCATATCTACATAAGTCATTTGCTTGCTCTGTGCAATATTCTTCCACTCCTTGATGACCTGCACCTTCTCCGTGGTAGCATGTACTATCTATGGTCCCATGAGTGCTGACTTCCCTGGGTCAGTCCAGCACTGAGGTGATCTTCATGGTCGCCCGTACAATGCCTCAAAAGGTGTCATCCCAATGGTGGAGTGATTCTTGTTGTTGAATGAAAACTCCACCAAAGGCAAGTGATCCTCCCAGATGAGACCGAAGTTGAGATCGTAATAAAAAAACATGTCCTTAAGGGTTTGAATGGTTCGCTCTGTCTGGCCTTCAGTCTGCGAATGGAAAGTTGTTCTCAAATGAAGTTATGACCAGAAAGCCTCATGCGACCCATTACATAGCTGAGAATTAAAACATGCATCACGATCAGAGATATTCATCGAGGGTACTTCATGTAGGCTCACAATATCCTACACATAGAGGTGTCACATGCCCTCTACTAAACCCTACTCTTAGATCAGTAGGAAGTGGGGCGACATGGTGAGTCAGTCTACGATCAGCCAAATTGAGTAATGTCCCCTAGTTGTTTGTGGATGTCCTATAATAAATTCCATTGATATCCCATCCAACTTCAACTCTAGGATCTTTAAAGGCTGAACCAGGCCTGCTAGTACCTGATGCTTCGCCATCACATGTTGAAAAGTGAGGTATCAAGAGAAAAATTATGTAACTTCTTTCTTCATTCCTAGACACTAGGGTTGTTGTTGGAGATCCAAGTACATATTCTCCACCCCTAGATGTGTCTCTAGAGGGGATGTGTGGAACTCCCTCAACACATTCTTCCGATGTGACAATGGTACCATGGTACGTCCTCTGAAGAGGATGACTTGCACCCCACCTTCATAAAATCCATCAGCTATATGTCATGTGGATATTTGAGCATGTTGATCCTTGCATTCAGGGTTCCAATGCTACACCTCCCTGAATCACTCATAATGTGGGGGAGTGACTATAAGATATTGAAGTAAAGTTGTTCCATCCCGATCCAAAGAAGATATCTGCAAAGCGGATAGCTTCTTCGTTGCCTCACCTAGAAATAGTATACCATATCTATGAAGAGTGCATCTACTACAAAGTTCCTCTTACCATGAATATATAAGATCTTGACTTCATAGTCATGGAAGAACTAAATCCAACATCGTTGTTTCATGTATAGGTCCTTCTAAGAGAAAATATACATGAGGCTCTTTTAATCAGGCTAAACTATAAAAAACTCACCCATCATGTAATGTTTCCACATATTCAAGGTCATGACCGTTGTTGCTAACTCTAGGTCATGGTTAGCATAGTTCTTCTCATTCTATCTCAGCTATCGAGAACCATATGCGATCACTACTCACTCCTGAATCAGGACACATCTGAATCTGGTCCCTGATGTGTCGTAGTATACTTCCTACCAAACTCCCTCTTTCGATAGCCTAATGATTGGGGAACAAGACAGCCACTACCTCAGCTACATAAAATTCTTCTAAAATCTCTCCAACCAAAAAAAGGGTTTCCCCTTCTTTGTCAATGCTAATAAAGGTGCTACAACCCTAGAAAAATCGGGCACAATCCTCTGGTAGTATCTGAACAATCCCAGGAAACTTCGTACCTCCGTCACACTCCTCGGTGGCTCGCAAGAATGTATTGACACAATCTTCACTGGATCTACTACAAATCTAGCCTCCAATATGACATGTCCCAGAAATTTAACCTCTCAGATCCAACACTAGAACTTTGAGAGCTTATCATAAAGCTGGATCTCACAGAGTGTGTCCAGTACTACCTAAATATGATAGGCATTCTCCTCCTCAGTAGACGAGTATATCATAATTTTGTAAATAAAGACTATGACAAAGTGATCAAGGTATGGCTGAAAGATCATGTTTATGAGTCTTAAGAACATTGATAGAGTGTTGGTAACATTGAATAGAATATCCAAGAACTTGTAATGGCCTTACTGACAACTGAATGTTGTGTTTTGCACATCCTTATCTCGTACTCTAAACAAGTGATAGACTGATCTGAGGTCTATCTTAAAGACCCATTGTGCTCCTATTAACTGATCAAAGAGATCGTAAATCCTTGGTTGGGGGTGCTTGTTCTTAATATTTACATGTTTCAGGCGCCGATAATAAAAAAAACCTCATTCTCTAATCCACCTTTTTGGTGAACAAAATCGGGGCTACGTTAGCTGAATCATGGGGTCGAATGAATACCATACCCTAAAAGCCCTCTAGCATTACCTGCAGCTCCTGAAGCTCTGTGAGAGCCATCTGATATGCTATTGTAGATGTTGGTGATGTCCTGAGGTTCAAGATAATGTAAATGTCTACCTCTCTTCACAAATATAGACTTGCGACATCATCAGGGAAGACATTCGTGTACCGGTCCACCACTATAGGATAAATCAGACTCTCTACATCAACCAATCTGAGGGTTAGGATAGATTGCTGATGAGTGATAGGCTGCACTCCAATCCAGGTAAGTCCATTCTATGCTGCAAATGCTCCCTTCTCGCCGGTGAAGGTAAACCTGTACCCATCCGTGCAGGCACACCACACTTTTTGCCTAATACAGTCAATAAGACCATGGATTATAGATAACAAGTCCATACCCAAGATGAATTCTTAAGGCCTTAATGATGTTACTAGGAGATACTAGCCAATTATCTCACCTCCTAGAGTAATCTCACACTTCCAGCATCAGTTCATAATCATCGAATCTGCTCTTATAAGAGTTTCTAGATTTATGGATCGATCCAACGACTCCGTAATAATCTCTGACCTCTGAATGAGGGAAGTGGAATTAAATGAATGACTGTAACCTATGTCTATAAGTAATATAGCTAAGGTGGTGTAGACACAGATCTTACCACATATCATCTCTGGAGTGTCGTGATCATAGGCCTTAGCTGCCTGGAGGTGAGCTCGCACCTGTCCTCCTGATCCCTGTGGTTGGGATAAACCACTTGGTGGTGGCGGCGGTAACATCTCAAATTGTTGCCCACCGCCAAATTCACGAATAGCTCCTCTGCAACATCTTCCTGCTCCTTGTGGACCTCCTCGATCAAACCTTTGTCTCTACCTAGGAGGACCTTTGATGGTCTTCTAAACATACCTACGGTGGGTGGGATTGTTACAAGCCATGTGACCCTGCCCGCTGCATGCCTAACATTTCCCACTCTTAGCATGACTGGATCTTCCCTGGGTGCCCCGCAAAACCAACACGGAATCTTGAAGTCGTCTACCTATAGGTCTAGTCCTTTTGGACCTCTGTGACATCTGTCTGTAGCCAGCTATAGAAGACTCTCTTATGTGATGTCTGGTGTTTGGTCTTACTAATGGTGACTGTTCAGCAAAAAAACTCTCCAATAAGAGAAATCATCAAATACCTGATCTCTCGCCTGATTCCCTGCTCAAGGGAATGGGCACTAAAGAATGGGTCTTACACCATATCAGTGGAGTATCGTGAGAGATCAGTGAACCTCACTGAGTACTAGGCAACAGCCATGCTGCACTGCTACAGATGAAGAAGATCTTGTTTGCGCACTACACAAAGAGTCACTGGAACAATGTCTTCCTGAAACAGGCTATCGAAGTCTTCCTCGAGAAGCGTCACCTCATCATGAACATGGAGAATCATGATCCGCCATCAACCAACTGCTTCCTATAGTAGACAGGCGGTAAAGAACACCATGCGATCAGATGGTGTCCCTACTAGTTGGAGGACTCTCACTATGTCCTCCATCCTATCCTCAGTCGCCTGTGAGTTTGTCGCTCCCCTAATAATTTGTGACCTCTAGCATTGGAACTCCTGAAATGCCCTCAAGTGGCATGAAATTTCTACTGCTGGGGCTGGTGGAATCGGTGGCCCAATGGGTAATGGTACCGCTGGTGCCTCAACTGGTGGAATGACCTGCACCGTGGCCTCATCGCTCGGTGGGCTATCAGTGCTTACAATATCTGTAACCCTAAATGGCTGTCTGTGTGGAGGCATCCGAAAAATAAACAGGTGTCCCATGGTCTAATTTTTATACATGGTGATATGAGTCAATGAGATCACAATGAAAACTCTTCAAAACACACATGCAATCAGTGTTTTCATGCACTGAGTTATAAATCATAAGTCAGGGTCCTTGTGTATGGATATGCCGACCACCACATAAACACTCGATTACCTAAATTGATGACAACAATCACTAAACATAAAACTATTTTTGTTAAAAATAAAGATTAGATTCCTATATTCTATTTTAGAACCGACTCCTTTGATACCAATTTGTCATGACCCGTCCCCCGTGGCCTGTTCCAGGACTACCCCAAGCTCACATTCCATATGCCAGGGTCTGGAAACTAACACAGAAGGCATATTCCCTAATACTGGGAAGGAATTTCCTTTATAACCTGTAACATAGACAACCAAGAACACAACAAGATACAAACTCAAGTAAACTAAATAGTAAACATAGTGAGTATATTAAGTAAAAGGGGACATAATACAAGACCAACTGAAAAGTACATGGAAAACTAGAATGTACAAGACAATTGATAGGTGAAAAGAAGCTCTTAGATCGTCCACCACAAATCCTACTTGATGGGTAGGTACAGATCACGAAAGGCCATATATGTGGTCCATCTGGTCTAACGCCCATCTCCGAGCCACATCAAGTCCTGGTACTCTCGTCCTCAGTCAGTGTTGTCTGTCGTCTGCCCCAAAAAAACAAGGAGCTAGCATTGCCCATGCAAGGGTGAGTATAAGGATACTAAGTAGGGACCATGAGGCCCTCAAGGTCTTAAAAATCCACACAGGATAAACTACAAAACATGAAATCAACTGACATTCCTACTTAGGTATATGCCCATACATACACATTTGTTATCCAGTATACCCATCTCAATCATGAGGAAACACATAGTCCAACTCAAAATCCCAAAGCTCATCTTTTCCGCAAATGAAGGAGTACCACGATGGTATGTACCACTAAAGTATTACACAGAGAAGAATACCACCATCTTATTACCACAATAGAATGTACCACTCAGGAATGAAATCAGTTCAAACCAGATATGAATTAAGTACAGTAGTGGAGATGATTAGATGTAACTACTAAATGATCTTACTCTGTTATGAGGCATTGCTGCTGACACACATGATCACTCAGTGATGTCTCACATAGGATTGCTCGCTGCTAACCCACAAAAGATTGCTCGGTGCTGACCCATACAAGATCACTAGGTGTTAACCCTCATAGGATCGTTATTTATTCTTTATGTCACAGCCACCCACCATGCCCCCACAATAAGCTTTCTCATCGTGATGTGGTTCGACTCATTAAGCCACTGGTTGATACTCAAACTACCATGAATACTCAAGACAAAGTATCACAAAGGACTATGACGCCATGCATGTCTCAACGCAACAGACATTGTGTCAATTAGACACTCGGTCTGTGAGTTATTAGCTTTTTAGTCTCGAGGGCCCGACTTGATTTTTGCTCGATCCAACCTGACCGTATTCCAAAATTACCCAATTCTCTAGTAGGATATACGCAAATTGAACTTCTTACTCCACGGTTTTCCATCACTGCTGATGATGAATCAATCAAATGCCTGGTGCAAATGTTATGTCCAATCGAGAAAAAAGTTTGATGTTGGCCCGGGTATGGTCTGACCCGGCCGAACTGACCTGGCTCGACATGGCTTGGGCCAACCCAACCCGATTCAGGTCGACCCGGATTTTTGGGATTGGTCTAGTCTACTAAATCTAGCCCGGACTAGAAGCTTCGGCCTAGCCTGTGCTGGGTAGCACCGAGGCCTCAATGGCGACACGCGACTACAGGGGCCGAAGAGGCCTCGAGGGTGGCACGAGGCCGTAGGGGCCACGAAATCTACGAGGGTGGCGCGAGGTCGAGGGGGGGGTGATACGTGAGGGGCATGGGTTAGTGAGTCCGTGGTGTAAGTGAATGTCGTGGGAGGGCAAGGAGAGTCGCGGGGTGGCGCGGCAGCACGGAGTGTTGTGAGGCAGTGTTGTCACGGGGCGCCTCGGAGGGTCGTGAGGCAGCAAGGAACTTCATGGCCATCACCTTTATTGTGGCCATTGATATGCTTTCTGCCACATTCTTTTTTATACATGGCACAAATACGCCTTATTCCCTCACGAAGAACCCACCATTCAAGAAGAACGACGGAGTGGTCGGGCCATGTTTGTTTGCCTCACACCATTTGCATTAGAGTTGTTGCATGGTGCTCCAAAATAACATGAATGAATAATGTCAAACCCTAAAACCTCCCACAATTGATTATTTCCAATCCCACATAATAAATCATATGTGGATCAACTTGTTAGAGAGTTGATCTGCGTTCTTTTTTTAGAAGGAAAGATCATTAGAAATAATAATCACACATAATTAAACCCCTACATTGGTGAATTGTTGACAGAGGTTGCAAGGAAAGGGATGAAGTAGTTTGGGATAGATGGACTTCTAGGACGTCAAAGTTTCCTTGATCTTCAGTTCATTAGCATTGAAGACGTTCCTTGTCGGTGTGAGTGTTCTTCGTTGGGGAGCGTGTTCTTCGTTGGAGAAAATAATCTTCCAAAAGGTTCTCCACTCCCAATTCCACCCAAAATGTGAAAATAGCCCACTTGTTAATTTATGTCTCTCAAATTTAATGTATGGAATAATTAATTGTTGGTACAGATAATTATACCATGTTGGCATAATTAATTTTCTCCTGTTAATTGGAGGAATGGATTAATGGGGAGTTGAGAGGTTTCTCCCCAATTAGGAGGGGATGGGTGGTCCCCGCATCTAAATTCAAAATGGGGGTTAGTTCAGGTGGTCCCCACCTATAAAAATATACATGGAAGGGTTAGGCTCATTTGGTCCCCACCGCCAAAACCCATTTTGAGGGGTTTCAACAAATAAAATAAAAATGTTAACAATTTTATTTATTTCATTCTATTAGGAAAAACACAAAAACAATCTTTCAATATCAACCCATTACAGTCGAGGTGAAGGTGTATTTAAGAAAATACGAGTGATGTGAGTTCAATGGTGCCCTATGATTTCAATTCCTTGAACTAGTTTAAATGTTACGAAAATTGTCTCGCACATTTACTGAACGTACACGATCAATGTTCAGAAATTATTTCCATGCTCATCGGGCCTCCAAATCACGTGCCATCAATTTTTGTGGACTCGTAAAATTCCCATATAATTAAACCATCCATGATCTATAATTGTTTTTAGGATAACCATTACTAGACAATAATAGCAGGGATCTAAGCATGGTCAGATTCTTTGGGATCACTTTTAGATACATTATTGAAATTTAAAGCATTTTTATTTTTATAGTCTTAGAAACTTTACATGATCCCTATAATAACAATTAAAGGTATGGTAGTGCTATAATGAAGTTAATGTGCTTTATATTTAAAATAATTAATCTTTGGGATTATAAAACATGTCATCACTGATGATCTAAGCCTTGATACAGTCTAGGGATCTCACTTAAATTTAATGAGGACATAAATTAAAATTGAAAACATATCTTTTCAAATAGAAATCCATGATAAAATAAAAATCATCGCCCTATATTGTTTCTTGAAGGATCTATAGTATGATCCCTTAATATCTTCCACTAGTGCTCAAAATACTCTAAAACATCAATCATTGAATTCAGAGTACTGGTTCAAAAAACGGACAAAGTCTTCGACATCCTAATGATCACTGCATCAAGGAGCCTTCGCTTCAAAGAGATAAAGTGGATCTAAAGGCATTGATCAAGGTAATATCTATATAGATAACAAGATAAGATAGAAAGGCTTTCGAAAACTCAATTTGAATAGTCCATGGAAAGTGCTTCTCTCCTCTGATATGTAGTGGATGTATAAAATACCCAGTCGGGTTTCCCGACCCAATATTTATTAAACACCCATTGAATAAATAATTATGAAGAACTAAACTAGATCAATATTATTTATTATAATATCATATACCTATAATCTATATATAATATATTATATGATAAAACTAAATCATTTTACAAGATTTGTAATTCCATACAATTATTAAATGAACAAGGAAAATTAAATAATAATTTTTTGATAAATATTTTATTATATTTACCTATCTTCTAAATACATATACTAAATAAATTTAATACCAAAAATTAATTACATGAATATTATGAATTTATTTATATATTGGTGATCGATAACTTGGACAACACTCAGCCCCTATTGTGGGTCCCACCATGATTGATATACCTATTCAACATAATAGGGTGGATTCGTCAATAAACAGTAGTTTGTGACCCCCTATGGCATTATCATGATTGAAATGAATAAAATCCATAAACCAAGAGTGGAGTCTATCAACCCATGAAGGCCCCTAAAGAGATAAGTATTGTCATAACAATGATAACCAACCTATGAATACAAACCATGTAATATAATGTATTTATATTTAAATATATAATAAATTAGGATTCACACTTTTTTCACCAACCTTTTTTAAAATTATTATTTTTTATCTATCTTGATGGATTTACCATTCGATTTCTTTGTCCAAAGAATTATGAAGTTAGAACCATCCTGATCAACAAGGCCCGAGATATATAACATCCTAATCATGAAGCGAAAAATCCTTTCATGACCATTAAAGCAATGTCATACCACCAATGACATACCCAATAGAAACTACCTCGAAACAATTTCAGTATCATTGTTTTCATCTTACATCAATGTACCCAATAAAATGACACACACATGTAATCATCTCAAATCAGGATACCTATACCTATTTCTGTAGATTGGAACAACCAAAGACACTCAAAACATGTGGTTTTCATATTGGTAGGTCTGTCCTCATGATATCACTACTAGATATCATAAATTGTGAAATTTGTGAGAAGAAATATGATTTATTTTGTTCCCCGTGATTTAATAGTCAGACATCAACCCTACCCAGTTAGTATGATGTATATAGACCATATGAACTTTTTTATGAATAATGTCATAGTATATAAAGGTTCTTATTGTAGCCTGGGATATACTATAACCTTTTGTTCGGACAATTAATCTATGTATATTACCATTTAATAGTGGATGAAAAAAAATCTACACAATAATTGGAGAGAAATCATCATGTATATATAACTATTTACAAAATATGGTAAAAAATTACTGAATAGTTGGGTCTAGGGAACCCATTATTTCAACACTCCCACTTGCACTAGAGACAAACTTTCTAACCATGATTGTTTGCTACAAAAATGATAAAGATCGGGTTTCTACTATGTAATGGATTTAGCTGATATTCCATCCTTGTTTTTACTATGTGGCTATTCAACTATATGTGACCTCATCACCAATATTGAAACATATCAAGAGATGGTATCCCAGAGTATATACCAATTTGAACTATCCAAACATGGTATCATGGATATTAACACTAATTGAATTATCATAAAAATAAAATATTATTTGGTATGTGAAATTACATGAACTACAACAAATCATTTCATTTAATTACTTCATTACAATTATAGAACCTACAACGTACTCGTTTTTGTAGGTATGGATAATACTGAATTTTATGATCTTATCCCACTCAACACATTATCCAAACTGTGATATCAGATCATATTGATCTAAAACAAGAGTAGTTTGTGTCCTCGAAAAATAGTATCATATCCTCTCCACTTACCAGGTACAAATATTTTTTACATTCCCAAGTATAGTTAGATAGTAATGACTGATTTTAATACACGTATCCTGGAAATAACTGATATTTTCCTATTATAAAGTATACAATAGAAATATAAATTCATGTACAAATCATGACATACATAATTGATCCATCACTAAAGCATATGGTACTAAAATCACCATTTAATTTCCTCCAATGACAAATTATATCCACATGGAGTGTTTCATACCATGTATAACTGGAAAAAATTCTTCTCTTTTATTGTACCAACTTCTATTTTTCATTTCCATGTCAATATATGTATGACTGGATATGTCCAAGAAACGGTTATATCTATCTTAGTAGATCCTATTCTCTAGAACATAGGTTACTACTTTATGTCAACCATTGGAGAAATACTCTTATCTTGGTCCAAACTATCAGTAAGGCCAATATCTATTTTCCATATATGGCCTATCCTTTTTCACATGGAAAATGATGGCGATCCCGCAAACCTCTGGTAGTCACATGGAATATATTTATTCGAAATGAATATTCTATGATATTATTTCCTACTTTACTCTTAATATTAATTCAATAACATTCAACCATTATTGGTATCCTATGGTGTCATCATCTATTTTTTGTTGTGTCGTATAAACAAAATCCACAATATTTGAGCTTGACATACAATGACCAATAATATGATTTTATAATTTAGATATTACAAGTAAAATTCTAATGGATTTCGGAATATTGACATGATATATCAAATTCTTCCTTATTCGTACATCACCTATACCATCCTTTTATCATCTCACTATATTACCGACCATAGTATTCAATATATAATACCCTTTTTGATTAATAAATGTAATCCATTATTGAATTTTAATTGATCATGTCAATATTATATTAGATCCATATACTTCATTCTTGTAGTAATTTTTATTCTCACTAAAAAATTTATCACCGACAACAGTGAATATTAAATCTTCACTATGGCTTTAACCTTTATACGTAGTATGTGTCTATAGAACATTCCTATTTTTCCAGCACTTGTGGAACATTTTCCTCTACCAACTACTAGTTCATATTTAGCATTGTCTAATACCAAGTCAATTTATCTCCCACAATCTCTATTAGATTTGTTCATCCTTCTATATAAATGTAGTATATCACTTGACTACCACTTTTATGTCTTAAGGATTTGTTTAATATCCTATGAAACTATTAGGATTATTACATTATATGCACTATCTATTTTACTTGATGGAGGTTTGTTTATATCCAAAGAAACTCCTTTCATCGAAACACATATTCTTCTAACATTATGGATTCACATAATATTATGACTTATATGAAATCCATTTTTCATATTATTTGGGATATGGTTATGGGATATCGTTGTTATTTGCAAATAATGTCTTGAAATATAATGATTGTTGATACAAGTAGAAACCTTGATAATACTTACACCATGATTCTTATGTATGAAATTCACATTTAGGAATTACCCTAATATACATTTTTTTATCAATGTTATCATGTAAAACTTATCATTGATCCTCTGGAATAACATCAAGGTTATGATACAGCTAAGGTAATGATTGTTTAGGAATTACTCCACACTACATTATATTGATCAATAAATGCTTTGTCACGATATTCTATGACATTATGGCTCATAGAAACTCATATATTCTGACCATGAATATACTTCACTATCACATTTCATAATTTAGTAAGGTATTCATTTGATGTATATTTACCACTAGCTTCCCCTTGGAGTAGTTCATGATCTCTTATTGAACTAACTACAAAACAAATTGTGGAAATCCATTATTTTTATAGGTTTTTGTTGTCCAAAATAAATACATCGGTAATAAAAAAGGTTTTAAGCTTTACCGAGCCTAAAACCCAAACAGTGTATATCATTGAAATACCCTTTTAGTTTTACATGACAATGAATAAACATTCCACCACCGGGTAAAAGTATTACATTTTATATTCATGAAAATTTTCCCAATGAATCAAGTTCTATTGAACTTTTTGTTGAGTATGAAACACCAAATAATTATTCATTCCAAAACCTAGAATAATCTCTCCTTATGTCCAAAGGACACGTGGGATAATAGTTTTGGTTATAATAAATAATATTTTAAATTAAACCATTAAATTTGTGAAGAAACGTTATGGGTTTCTCACCACTGACTTAAGAATCACCCTACTCAGCCTCCAAGACAATAAACAGGACGCATTATAATGTTTATAAACTTGTTAATATATTCTAATTCATTTATTGAAAATTAATATTTTATTTGATAACCAAAATATATGACGGAATCATTACATTTAATTGATTAATATTCAATTAATAATAAGAAGGTAAATTTTTATTCTATTTAGATTATTACATTTTAAACTTAAATAAACATATTTCATAATATGCAATACAAAAAAACATCCTCATTGATATCCAACCAAATTTCTTTAAAAGTCATTGAAAACATTCCTTGGGCATTAATATTTACATTGGACTTATCAACTTTTATTTAAACATATCCACCATAAGAATTACATATTATTATATCATTAATGTTCTTATTTACATTGTGTGCTATACCAAAAAGGGTAATGAAGCATTTACTCTATCATGTTTGTTTGATAACCTTAAAGAACTATACTAATTGTGTATATAAATGTGATGTATTGAAATATTTTGATCTATCTTTCACTTTACAAATAAGCCGATATAAATATCACATTCATATCTCGCTTCACTTCTCAATGTAAACATCTCAAAGATGAGACTACATGTTATATCATCCATGTATCGATGTTTTAACCCCAATAGACTTTTTAAATTCTTGATATCATAATGAAATAACCATCATATACTATTTTCATGAGTCTCCTATAAGAAATTTTACAGCCAAACTTCTTGAGGGGTCTTAATAGTTATTAGGACCTTAACACCATGAATTTCCTAAATCAGAGTAGCGTGTGCAAGCACTCGTACTACAGTTAGAAAATTTTTATAGTTTGGACATTTAAGGAATCTATAATATATTTAATTTTATATTTTGGTATTACTTTCAGTTTTATAAAAGTAATAAACTCCATCATATTTTACTTTTATCTTGATTACCGATTTAGACATTACCAATTAATTTAATCATTATTTTTCCACCCCTATTTTATCGAGTTCTAGGAACCCTCTATACTAGAATCAGAATACTCTCTCACAATAGTATTCAAATGGAAAGGATACTTGGGCCTCCCCTTAAAGTCTACACGCCACGGCTACAACACTACTTGGATGGTTCATGATAGACATTTGACTAACTAACCACATTAATTTGTAGTTCCTTGTTCTGTAGATTGATGAAACATATTCAAATATCATCACCCAATTTAGTTAATTCATACCTATAAAATAAAGGAATGTAAGATATAGAAAATATATACTAATAAAATAGTTTTTTTATCCTATTAGTCTCATAAACATTCCTTGGAATTAAGTGGAACCTTCAGCTATGGCATGAAAAGCACCTGAAAGACATGGTTTGGCCCAAATCGTGATGATGGAAGGTGGTAATGAATTAATATTACATTTAGGGTTTCTGTGTTTTTATCTCAATTATTGGTATCCATTTTTATTAAGCTAGTTTATCTATGTTTTCATCCCCACAATTTAAGATTAATAGAAAACCATTCACAACATTATTATGCAATTTATTATCTATTATTTTATTTATTTTCCCACTGTTATAAAGTGCACAAAATAATAAATGTATGCATAAAAAAAATTACTACCCAAATGTTCATGCACTTCAAAAACTGATTGATCCATTTAAAATTAATGGATCAATCCTGACCATGGGGTAATGTACCTAATTACTAAGATGAATCATTATAGAACTTTTCCCTCAAGTATATATGATCCTCATCAAGAAGTTTACTCGACTTGGCAGGGTCAAAATTGTGGATCATATTTTTCGATGCGTACCGACTCATCTTGGTGAGGTCCACACTAGATGTCACACCCACCCTTTATTTTTATTTTTCATTCATTTTTATTTTATTTTTTCTTAGATCCGAGGACTGAGATGAGCCCCAGGTTGACAATTTTGTTGTTTAGTCCCTTTATTGGGTTTCAGACCCATGTGTGGTCATCGCGTAGTTCTCGTACACCGCGTGGTCGGCCCAGGTGTCGAGCAATTGCCCTTTCTTTTATTTTATTTTATTATTGTTATTTTTATGTTATTAATATAATTATTAGTATTATTATTATTATTATTATTATTATTATCATATATATATATATATTAAAACCCAAATTCTACATTCCCCCTTTCTCCCACAATGAGCGCCCCCCCTGATTCCCCTCCCATCCGGCCTCACTTCGCCCCAGGCATGCCTGCCACACACGCCCAGCCTCTTTCTGGCACACCACTCTAACCTACGATGATCCAGACCATTGCGCATGGCTCCCCGGCCTCGTCCCGGTCTCCCGTTTCCACCGCTCTTTTCCTGCCCGCCATTCGGCCTCCGCCCTGGCACTGGGCTCCCACACTACCCTGCACTCCGGCAACCCCACAACGCCTCCCTGCACTCCGAAAACCATGTCGTGCCACCCTTCCCACAGGAGACCCCTCTGGCGTTCCGCAACCCTTACAACAACCCTGATCTTCTCAGGCACTGCCTACCGGCATCCCCCGGCCTGTCGGTATCCCCTGAGCTTTTCTGGTGCTCTGGTCGGCTCTGCCACAGCTTCAGCCGACCAAGTACAGGATTTCCAGGGTCCGTTCAGCCGCCACCATCTTTTGTCAGGCACCAGCGCACCCGGTAATCAGTGCGCAACGTCCGACAATCTCCTTGCTAGTGCGTGCCACCCCTTTGGCTGGTGTGAAACCTCTTTGGTCGAGCGTGTCTGCACTGAAGTAGTTTATATGGCGTGTTTCTGATTGATTTTTTCTTTATATCAATGTTTTGGTTGTCTCTGTTGTGTTTTGGTGTTGTTGCAGCATTTTGGAGAAGTAATTCCGCAACACATATGTCTTCGGCTTGCACGTGTGTACGCGCCTATGTGAGGTGTGTTGCATCATCGGGTTTAGTTTGTGAATCGTGGTAGGTTCCCTATGCCCTGACCTTTAATTAGAATTTTCATTACTACTTGGTATTTTTTAAAAGTGTATTCTTCCATTTTATTAAATCCATATGCAATGTATACATATGTATATATATATGTATATATATTTTGTGAATAAATTTTTCTGATTCTTGAAAATAAGTTTCCTAGACTTTTTGGATGGGAAATGAGTATTTCCAAAGGTGTGTGGTCCTTCGACAGGTTGGTTATAAAACTGTAATGACGTGTTTTTTTGTGTTTTCCAGAAAAAAGGTTTTTAGGATGGTTTGATTTTATTAAAATTATTTCTTCATTTTAAGTTCATATTTAAGCATTATTTAAATATTCACTACCTTGGTTGTAAAATTATTCTTCTAATTGATTTTTGAAACATAAAGCTGTTAAGAAACACTGTTTTTTTAATGTCAAAATTACTTGTAATGTGATGGGTCCAGTTTGGAACATTGAAATTTGATTTCTAAAAAGGAAAACCCCACTTGATACATCCCCTTTAATTTAAGAAATATGATGTGTTTGTTAGTGTGTTATCGTGGGATGTGTTATGTGGTGAAAAAAGAGGGAATGTGCTTAAGGAGGGAGAATGGTGGTGATTGATTGAGTGAGTTTTTTAAAATAAAAGTGTTATATTCATTTTTTTCATTTGATAAAACCTCCCCACCATTTGAAATAGGGCACATGGTAAACCCAGGGTATCTAGGTGGTTGGACTAAACTAGCATGCTAGTGATACATGAGTGGCTTCGGCCCAGTTTCACTAAGGTGGATTGACGCGAAAACACTACGTAAACATGTTATGATTATGGGGACCACTAGGATATGGACGATCTCCTACTAGTGGATCATGCGCAAGAACTGATACTTGTTATGGTTACTCTTACACCGAGACGTGAGGTTCTAGGGCCCCACACGAGCTAGATGAACCTTAGGGGTTTTGAACATGGTGCTTGCTAATTTTTTCAGTATTTGTGGAGTGATTTTCTTTTTAGAGGATTAATGCATGTTTCCCTCTTTTGAGAAAACCATACTTTGAATTAAATTGGAATCCATTCAATTTGAAATGTCAATGTAAGTTGGAATTCTACATTGAAAATGTATGGGTAATGGAATTTTTTCCTTAAAAGTAAAAGTCTATTATTTGAATTTAAAAAAGCTGAAAACATTATTTTAAATGAGCCTTATTTTCAATCTACCACGACCAGTTTTCTTTTTAAAGTTAAGGGCATGGGTGGTTGGTTACTCTTGGCATTTCTACTGATTATTTTGGTACTCACCCCTATCATTAACCATTCTAGTTGCATGTTTCCCTTTGTCCAGGTTTTCTGGTTTGAATCACTCAATGTTGGAGCGACTTTTTTTTGGGGGGTGGTGACACACGAGGTCACACGGAGGTACATTTTTTGTGTAGTTTTCTTGTTTATGTTGTTAGTGTTTTCTATTTTGTTTAGTTGTTTTATTTTATGGATCCCAGTTTGTTTGGGCTAAACTATTCCCAACAATTAAAACATGATGCCCGACACTAGTTTCCATCCCGGGGTGATCGGTAATGCCCCTCGGGACTTGTCGCGGACCAGATTAGGTGACCGGTTCAGGGTTGACCTGAGCTAGTTCGTGAAAAAATACCCACGAGGTCAAATGGAGGTATGTTAATTGTGTAGTTTTTTTGTTTATTTTGTTAGTTTTGTCTATTTTGTTTACTTGTTTTCTTTTACGGTTCATGGTTTGATTGGGCTAAACCATTCCCATTGATTGAAACATGATGCTCGACACTACTTTCCATCCCTGGGGGATCTGGAACGCCACTCAGGACTTGCCTTACACTGGCTCGGGTGACCGGTTCAGGGATGACCCGGGCTAGTTCGTGACAAAATTGTATCAGAGGAGGTTCTTGTTATTTGGGTTTTCCAATAGGTGGATATTAGGATTTTTGGGACTCGAGAGGTATGTATGGGGAGGACATCAAGAACCCTCACCCTTTCCGCACCTTGAGTCACCAGGGGGAGTCCGGGAATTGAGTCTTTGTCTCGTCCAGATTTGTTTTGAATTCAGGGATGACAATGGAGGCAAGACGATGTTACATCATGATTTCACATGGAGTAGTGACCCATGTGGAGTCCGAGTACACTGTTTGAATTCCTCCTAGTGGTCGACGCCTACTTGGGACATGGCCCACTAACATATCTATAGGTTATGCGTGACTACTAGTCCCTCACTTCACGGTTTGATTCAATTAATGTTTTATTTTGGTTCTGGTTGGTGTAAGTGCATTTTTGGAAATGAAAAGAATAGGTTTTTGAAAGTGGGACTTATTTCCTATAAAGGACTTTAAATGTATGAAATGGTTTTAAAAACTGGATTCTCTTAATTTGGAAATCCATTGTTTGCTTTGTTTTGGTCAAAAATGGTTTAGGGTGAAACCTCAGGACATCTTTATGAATGATTCTACATTTGTGAGATTGAAAGGGAAGTGCGTGTTGGTGAGAGTATGAATGGAAAGCAGATGAAGAAATGTGATACGGTTCATGGGATTACCTGGGTGTGTATTTGAATAAGAGGATTGACCTTGTTTTTTGAATTGGTTTTTTTTAAGGGGAAATTTTTTTGTAAAGTGATTTTGGTTTGAAAGTGGATTGGTATTTGGAAGGTTGTCTTGATAGAATGTGGTTCTGAAAACTAAAATGAAAAGTGGATTATAAAAAGGGGATTTTATTTGGGTTTGTGTTTGTTTTGTTTGGATTTGATCTGGTTATTGTTGGATGAGGGTGTTTTATTGATGTAGTTTCGATTGAAATCGGTTTAGGCTTGGTGTTCATACATTGTTCAGAAATTCCGCCCAGAAAGGTTCCAAGAGTTTTGATTAGTCATGCCTAGTTTTTGGTCCTTACCAGACACTGACTGTCATTTACGGTGATCAGGGTCTGTTAGAGACAATATAGTGATTTGAAGAGGTCCAAAACGTCTTCTGAGTATTGGAAACCCCCGAAGCTATTAGAGTGCATGTCATTTTGGGTTTTTTCGACGGACCAGCTCTGGACGAGTAGGAGTGGTTCGCCTCGTCATCACGGTAAGTTGGGGTGAAATGGGATGTATTTAAAGCTATCATCGTCTAGAGATCAAGGAACAAGTATCCCCAATTTTCGGAGCATCACTTTTGAGAAGTTTTTGCATGAGTTGTTTTAGTTGAGTTAGTCTCTGGAGCGCAGACGGTTGGAAATCCACCGTATCTAGTTGCTCGTGAAGGTCCCCCGTCTAACGAACAGAGTGTGTCAAATGGATCTGTTTCCAATGAGTCCTCTCCAGTGGCTCTGACTTTCAGTTCGTCGGACCGTCTAATGGTGTATCATTAATATGGACATTTAGGGTATAAAAAGATGGCATATCACACCCCTTCAATGACGTGTCATCATGCAGTTGTTGGGATCATCTGGAGAATTTTTGCAGGAACTGTTGATTTATGAGGACGATGTGATCGGATAATGATAGTGCCTCACTATGAGGCAGGTGATGCTTCAGCCATCAGATCCCGAGCCACAGGTCTCGGTGTGAAGCTCGTGCATAGTCAGGAGTTCATGGGGGTGTGATGCCTCATTTGGGGTTTTGTGTTCAGTGTTGAAAACAAAACATTAAAAGTCTTTCGTTCTCTGTCATCCACTGTTAATGTTTTTTCATTGTCATAGGTTCATTGTGTTGTCATGAAGTTGGGATGAGTGTGTTTGTTTGTAATCCATGTAGTATCTTTTGTCTGATTATAGTGTTTTGGATCGTGAGTTTTTCTCAATGGTGTGTAGGATCTTGTGTGAGTTGATCTCGGTTTGACTGTGTTCGTTTGGAGATGTAAGTATCTTTCAGAGAAATGACGTTGTGAGAATTCTTGGGTTTACTTTGTGGATTAACCACTTCTCTAAGGTTTTTTTTCTTCCCTAGTGTTTGGGGTTTATGGTATAGGTCCAAAGTTTTAAGTTTTAATGGAGTTGTTTCACTCGTTTTATGGAGGTTAGCTTGGTTCGGTTGGGAGTTCCCACTCCAGCCCCCCTTCCGGGGTGGTATGGTTGAGTGTTAATTTTCCGCACTATTTGAGATCTTGTGGTGGGGAGAACCCTCTCGGGTTCTACTATTCTCTTGGATTTTGGTCTCTTTCGTTTTTCAACCGGGCATTGATTCAAGTTCTTCTATAGTTCTTTTGGGTGAATTTCTGGGGACATAAAGTGCTTGTGGTGGCGAGAATTGTCACACCCTCACTTTTTTTAGTTTATTTTCATTTTTATTTTAATTTTTTCTTAGTTCGGAGGTCCGGGCTGAGCTTTAGTTTAAAAGTTTTGTCGTTTAGTCTCGTTACCAGGTTTCGGACCCATGCACGCTCACCGTGCATTTGGCAGACACCACGTGGTCGGCCTAGGTGTCGAGCAATTGTCGTTTCGTTTATTTTATTTTATTATTGTTATTTTTATGTATTTATTATTATTATTAGAATGGTTATTAGTATTATTATTATAATATATATATATATATATTAAAACCTTAATTCTACTTCCCCCCTCCCCCCACCTTGAGCACCCCCCCCCCCCCCGATTCTCCTCCCCACCGGCCTCAGTCTGCCCCAGGCGTGCCTGCCACCCACGCCGAGCCTCTGACTGCTGCCCTGCTCCTGCCTCCAGCGATCACGACCACCGCGCCCAGCTCCCCTGCCTCGTCCCGGTCTCCATTTTTTGCCACTCCCCACCTGCCCGCCATCCGGCCTCCACCCCAGCACCCAGATCTCGCGCTGCCCTACCCTCCGGAAACCATGATGCGCCACCCTTCTCTCTGAAAACCCCGTCCCTCTACGCAGCAGTACCCGCCAGAGACTCTGCCTGCGTTCCCTAGCCCTACCAGCACCCCTTATTAGCTCTGGCACTGCCTACCGTCATCCCCCTCCCTTCAGGAATCCCCCAGGCTTTTCTGGTGCTCTGGCCGGATCCACCACACCTTCGGTCGGCCGCGTACCGGCTTGCCATGGTCCAGTCAACTGTCGTCTTCTTGTGTTGGGCAGAGGCACACCCCATAATCAGCGCCCGACCTCCGGCGGTCTCCTTACAAGTGCCTGTCTCCCCTTTGACTAGAGCGTGACCCCGATGGTCGAGAAGGTATGCACTAAATTTGTTTATGTGGCGTGTTTGTGTTTGAGTTTTTCTTTATATAAATGTTTTGGTTGTCCCTGATTTGTTTTGGTGTTCTTACAGTGTGTTGGCAGAATAATTCCACAACACAGAGGTCTTCGGCTTGCGTACACGTATGTGCCTGCACGAGGTGTGTTGTGTCATCAGGTTCAGTTTGCGAATTGAGGAAGGTTCCCTATGTCGTGACCTTTAATTAGAATTTCCATTATTTCTTGGTATTTTTTTAAAGTGTATTCTACCTTTATATTTAATCCATATGAAATGTTTACATATTTATATATATATAAGTATGTATATATATATTGTGAATAAAATTTTGTGATTCTTGAAATTTGGTTTCATAGCCTTTTTGAATAATAAATGAGTATTTCCAAAGGCGTGTGCTCTTTCATCCGGTTTGTTATAAAATTGTAACGACATGTTTTTTTGTGTTTTTCAAAAAAAGGGTTTTGAGGATGGATAGATTTTCATAAATAGATTTCTTCATTTTAAGTGCGGATTTAAGAATTATTTAAACAAGCACTACCATGGTTGTATAAGTATGCTTCTGATTGATTTTTGAAACTTAAATGTGTTGAGAAACATTGATTTTTATAAAAAATGTTAAAATTCATTGTAAAGTGATGAGTCCCCTTTGGCACATTGAAATTGGTTTGCTAAAATAGAAAACCCCACCTGATACATCCCCTTTAATTTAAGAAATATGATGTGTGTGTTAGTGTGTTAGTCGTGGGATGTGTTATATGGTAAAAAAGGGGGAATGTTCTTAAGGAGGGAGAACATTGTTGAGAGATTGAGTGAGTTTTGGATAATGAATGTTTTAAAATCATTTTTGTTATTTTGATAAAACCTCACCACAATATGAAAAAGTGAACATGGAAAACCCTGGGTATCTAGATGGGAGGACTAGACTTGCATGCTAGTGATATGGGAGTGGCTCTGGCCCAGTTTCACATAGCTAGATAGACTCTACAAAACAAACTAAACATGAGATGTTGATGGGGACAACTAGGTTATGGATGATCTCATACTAGTGGCTCGTGCATGAGAATGGATATTTGTTATGGTTACTCTTACACCATTATGTGAGGTTATAGGGCCCCACATGATCTAGATAAACCTTAGGGGTTTTCACCATGGTTCTTTCTAATGTTTTTGGTATTTCTAGAGGGATTTTTTTCAGAGGTTTAATGCATGTTTCCCTCTTTTGTGAAAACCATACTATGAAGTAAATTTTTTTCCTTTCAATTTGAAATGTCAAAGTATGTTGGAATTATACCATGAAAATGTATGGGAAATGAAATGTTTTCCTTAAATGAAAATTAATGTTATTTGAATTTGAAAAAGTAGAAAACATTATTTTAAATGAGCCTTATTTTCAAACTAACGCAACTGGTTTTCTTTTAATGTTAAGGGAATCGGGCGTTGGTTACTCTTGGCATTCCATCTTAGTATTTTTGTACTAATGCCTATCATTTACCATTTTAGTTGTAGGTTTCCATTTGTTCAGGTTTTCGGGATTGAGTTGATCAATGATGGAGTGACATTGGTTTTTCATTGGTTGGTGACCCGAGAGGTCATATGGAGGTACGTTGGATGTGTAATTTTTTTATGTTGTTAGTGTTTTCTGTTTTCATTAGTTTTTTTCTTTTACAGATCCTGGTTTGTTTGTGATAAATTGTTCCCAACGATTAAAACATGATGTCTGGCACAAGTTTCGATCCTGGGGGGATCGGGAACACCCCTTGGGACTTCCCGTAGACCGGCTCAAGTGACCGGTTCATGGTTGACCCGGGTTGGTTCGTGACAAAATACTCGTGAGGTCACATTGTGGTATGTTTATTGTGGTACGTTTATTGTGTATTTTTTTTATTATGTTTTCAGTGTTGTCTGTTTTGTTTAGTTGTTTTCTTTTACGGATCTTTGTTTGTTTGATATGAACAATTCCCAATGATTAAAACATGATGCCCGTCATTAGTTTCCATCTCGTGGGGATCAGGAACACCCCTTGGTACTTGCTGTGGACTGGCTCGGGTGACCAGTTCTGGGCTGACCCAAGATGGTTCATTACACTGGATGACATCCTTTTCCAAGGTACATAAATACTCGCACAATGACGAGGGGGGATTTGAGTGCAATTTATATAAGATGAGTTTGGACACACATTCCTATTTAAAAATTAGATGAAAAAACATTATAATGTGCATATCATCTTAATTAATTACAAACATTTCACACTGTAAAATAATCAATTAAATAAAAGAAAACATACACTGGTCGGCTCATGCTCTATACCGATTGGTATAAAATAAAACATAAACAAATATAATTACATTAAATAAATTATAAGGGAATTAATTAAATTAAATTAATTAAATAATTATAATAATTTATATATTTATATTCCTAAAAACAATATAATTTTAATATCAAAAGTTTTATTATTTAATCAAGTCAATGTATTATCAAAATTAAGTTAATTTGACTTGGGTGTTTTAAATATTTTAAATCTAAATTAATATTTTAATTAATTAATTTTTAAGATAAAAATAAATTTAAAAATTTAACTAATATAGATTAATTTAAAATTTTATGGGCCCTAAAATATCACTCTAGGCCACAACGGGTTGCGCCAAACTCGCGTAGACCCGAAACGGCTCAAGAAAATACCATATTGGGCTATAATGGGCTAGAAGGGCATGTCCAGACCCATTTTGGGTTGGAAAAAATCCCCTAGATCCCCTTTTAGTGTAAAACATGTCTTGAACAAAATTTTTGGAAAAAATGGTACATGACGACTCTATTTGGGAATGGATGGGCCGACGATGACCTGAGGATCCATTGTCTAGGCTGGATATGGGGACGGTGAGATCGCAACTAGAGGCAAGAAGACCACAATGGTGAAGTATAACGAATAACACTCGGTGGTCTGTTAGGTCTCCATATTTGAGAGGCCACTTAGATCTAGTTGGGTGAGTATGGGATCCAGGTGTGGGTAGGATGTAGGGAGGTCTAACAGGGGGAGGAGCTGGTTGCGACTGGAGTTGGCAGGAGCTGTGGGATTTGATGTTGTGTGTGATAGGGTAATATCACACACCAGTGACCTTCATATGTGTAGGAAGTCATGACATGAGGATGCACCACCGAGATGGGTGCCTTTTGATTGGGATGGTTCAAGAATAAGCGACACATGGTTCCGAGTGAGTCGGGAGAGGCCACATTGAGGTTCATTTGATGTAAATAGATTAACTCTATCCGAAAACCAGGATAGATTTTCTATCTCTCTAGAAAGTTGGAGAGGAGGGAGTGGATATGGAAATATCACTGAGAATAATCCATTTCAAGATTGTGTCTCCTCATATATAGAGTGGATGAACAAAATACCATATTGGGTTCCCCCTCCCCCATTTATTAAATGTCTTCTAAATTAATAATTATAAAAAACTAAAATACGTCAATATTATCTATTATTTATAAAATACATGTAATATATATTAAATATTTTACGTCATAAACCTGAGACATTTATCAAAGCTTGTAATTTCCTCTTAATATTAAATGAACATGGAAAATTAAATAATATCAATTGTATATATATTTTATCTTGTTTAATTGACTTCTAAATACATATAATAAAAAACTCAATATAAAATTTTCATTTCTTGAATAATATTAATTTATTTATGTATCAGTGGTAGATAAATTTGACCACACTTAGACCCCATGGTGTGGCCCACCATGTCTTCAACTTAATAGAGAGGATTCTCAATTACTTTATATTTTTATGAACTTCTATGTATTTTTCTCGATATTAGTGAATAAAATATATATATTAGTGGTGGAGTCAAGTAGCCAATCATGTCTCTTAAAGAAATAAGGATTATCATAGAAATGAAAACCATCATACAAACAAATATTGTGTACTATAATAAATTTTCCCTTAAATATCTCATACAACAAGATGCAAACGTATGTAATCAATCTTTTCTTAAATTATTATTTATCATTCTAACTAGATGGATTTATATTTCAAAAACATTTTACAAAGAGATATAAAGGTAAAACCATCCTCATCAACCTATTCAAAGATATATAACTTCAATAACATGGAATAGAAAAATCATTTATTGACCATTAAAATAATTTCATTCCATTAATGAATTACCCAACACATTCTACCTCACCACTATTTAATTATCATGGTTTTCTCTTTGCATCAAAGTACACGATCAAATGGAACACACTAGTAATGATCTCAAGTTAGGTGAAAAATACACAATTCTATATATTTGAACAACCAATGACACCCAAAACATTTATTATTCATATTAGCGGGTCTATCAACATAATATTAGTACTAGAGATCAACATGTTCAAACTACAGAAGAAGAATTCTCAATGATTATGAGCCCCCAATGACTGATAGTCAAACATCAACTTTGTCCAGTCAGTATGATGTATCTAGACCATGTACTTTTTTTATGATTAATGTATTATTATTTCATTTTTTACACTATAGTATGGGATCTGCTATGAACTTTTGATATGATAATTAATTCTATTGATATTAACATTAATTAGTGGATTGATAAATATATATTCTAAAATACTATGGCAGAATAATATATATTTAAATGCATGCATTTTATGGTAAAAAAACCATATATAGTTGGGTCTAGGGAACCCACTATTTCAACAGGTACACCACTCATAAATTATTGGATCGGAAGACCCAATGATATAGTGTCTACATTGCAATATGAATGATTCATTTACATTTGTTTCCTTCCCAATTCTATTCGAATGATAACAAGGTTTAATGTTATTTTTTTAATGTTGGATTTCATTTTTTCACAAGATTTGACTACATGTACCATCTTATTTGGTTATTCATTGGGATAGTTGTTGCACTTTCCATCAACCACATTGTTAAATCAATTCTTCCTTTTTATTTCCACTGATTAAAACAAAAAAACCATTGGTTCAATTTCTTGAACCAATAATGTGACTAATATATCATATGATAATAGAAGTAAATCACATTATTCCTTAAATTATGAAACCATCATGTAAACATATTAAATATTTGGTTCATCTTACATCACATTTACTTCCACATTGGTAGATTTATTTTATACATTTATTCATTATAACCTAATAAAAAAAATTAAATTATGAATTGAATTATATTTAGACGCCACAATCTCAAAATTATATATCTGGTGAAATAACATATTCATTACACAATATCATTGATTCAAAGTGAGAAGTTTGGATCATAATACATACATATACTAAATTATTTCCATAACATAAATATTTCATCTAAAAAAATCACACAATTCCATAAGCCAATGGTTTACCATTTATATTATCCCATACTTTTAATAAATAGTTATTATAAATTATTAAATGAATATGTTTTATACAACATAACGGTCTATTCCAAAATCATAAATGTCTTGTGGATTTTGAAACATGGATATAGAAATAAATTTTTTATAAGTAAACTACATCATCTACCACTATGTTCTACATAACTAGCTCTCTTCTTAGACATATAATACATAATACAATTATCTATAACCCATACAATGGAAAATTAAGAAAGGATGGGATATAATTCTCACTAAGGGTAAACATAGGAGATTTCAATGATAAACTAAACATATCATGGGAATAAGTGTATGGATCATGATTATAACATTTGTAAACCATACCGTATATATCATAGATCATAATCTTGAATCAAGGAATATATTTTGGTAGTTCATAAGTCATTAATCATAAAAGAATCAAAGATCAAGATCCATGAGGGAATAATATTAGAATATGAAATAAGTTGTTGGAATACACATAAGCATACAAAATCATTTCCTTAATAGTTAAGGGTAACTTCCGATACTATCAAATTATATTATGATAACTCTCTAAATAATAATTGTAGAAAAGGTTTACTTCTGAGAATATATTGGTACACAGATCCCCTTATGTAACAATGTTCCCTCCCAATTTTAGGTCAATTTATCTAATAAGATATCCATATTTACCCATGAATTGGAGCGCTATACAATTTGGGCCCACCCATCACATAATCAAATTGATCCATATTTTTTCCATGATATCCAAAAACATTCATCATAACATCATAACATAACCCTTTGAAAGAAAATAAGTTTTGTAAAAATCATTTCATAATAATGATAAACCATAGAGAAAAAATATAATGACTCTATCATTGAGTCATATACCCATTAATGATTATACAATAAATAGTATGTCTTCTATGCTGTGAATTACTTTTAAAATATAATTTGGATAATTTCTGGAATAAATTCCCCTTTTTACTTGGAATAAATTCTTTATTTTTTTCTAAATACTAATAATATAATATTTTTAAACTAAACATGAATTATTTATAAGATGGATTAAAATGATTTCAGATTAATGATGGTGGGAAATTATCTTAATTCCATATATATCGAAGCAAAGATTCCATTCAAATTTTTTTTTACAAAAAATTAAATAATTAAATATATGACAAGAATATTCGTTTTAAACTAGTTTTCTAAATTCAAAAATGATTAAAAAAGAATTAAAATGATCAATTGAGATTTTCAAACCCATCATGGAAATATTTTTTGAAAACAAGGACATGGAAGAGAAAGGATTTTGAACAAAAGTGTGAAATAACGTATATTTTTTAAAGACATTAATTCTTGTCTCTAGTGTACATACATAGAAAAAAATTAAAATAAAACATTTATTATAAAGGGGTAACTATAATATCATAAAATTAATCATATTATTGATAGTAATATATTGAAATTTAATATTCCTAAATATAATCATAATTATTCAAGACAAACAATGAGATTGTAACATAAAACCCTTATCACTTTTGTAACATTAAAATCAAAAACATCTAGAATGAGATAAATTTAGATAGAAATTTATATCCTAAAAATTATCATTAGTATAATCATAAAATAAATTTTGGGTTAGTGTATACACAATATAAATGAACCCATTGGTGAATTTATCATGTGTCTCATAGAAATAATTTTGAGATGAAAATACATTTCCTTCAGTGCCACTTTCTTCGAAAGTTCTCTAACCTCAGATATAATAAATTTAAATTTATCATATTGTTATACCAGATAAATTTACATTATTATAATATCATAAATAATTAACTTATTAATTTTATAATAAATCTATAAGAAATAATATATTAAGTTCATTATTTATAGGTGTTAACTTATTCATTTTTTAGGATAGTTTTAGTTTAGTAGTTCCAATCTGGTTACATTGATTATTGTTTCATCATGAAAAAAAATATTAATCATGATAAAAATATAATATATATTAATTATATTTATTTATTTATTTTTATCCATTATAGATAAATATAAAAAATAAAAATTAAATCATTCTTGGTGACGATAATCTGTATGTACGATTGAATGCTAATTTAAATTTAGAAAGACAGAATAAAAGAAATGTAAATATTAATTCACATTTATAGAATAATTAATATATCATATATATCATATATATTCATTAGATACAAACTTATTAACATTTATGTGAAGTGGAAATGAAAAATGATATCACATAACTTCATGGAGGTCACAATCCACATGCACACACTAAAGATGTTTTCAAAATACATATGATTTGAAGGTAATAAGGTATATAAGATATTATAATTCAAGAAGTATAATTATTTCAAAAATATAAATTATATAATTGAAAAAAATCAATATATCCATATGTGAATTACGATAATGGATGTCAAATTTCATCTACTCCCGAGGTAATCGTCTGCTGTACACACCAATGACGAGTTGATTTGAAATTTGATGAAAGAAGTTATTTATATAAGTTTTTAAATGATAATAATGAAATATATGTATATTTTATATACTATTATTATTATTTCCCAATTATTGAAAATTATTTTATAGGGGATGAAAAAGAATAAAAAATAAAAACACTCGGTTAAGAATGGAATCTCTACTTATCACAACCTTTTTAGGTTTACACTAAAATAACTACAAGGTGGATTTTCTAATAAAACCAAATCCTATAAGACATGGTAATAGAATCATGTATGGTATTTTTTAGGTAATTTAATATTAAAAAATACTTTTTTATGAAAAGAGGATATGAGGAAACTCTTATAAGTGAGGTGAGTAGCACTTTTGGAATTTCATAAAATATTAAATTAATAAAAATTAATTTTTAAGGAAAAAAGTCACCAAAATAAAATAATTACAATATATGAGGAGGATGTGTCGAAATATTCTCATATAATTAAATTATGATAATTTTAGTCTATATTTTTACCCTCATTACCCTTTAAGACAATTACCACGATAACAATGTTTTGATAATGTATGGGCCAATATAATTACAATGAAAGGACAAATGTATCTTAAATAGACCATATATGATATGTTAAACAATATCCCAATCATTTGGGTGAATATAATTCTTTTTATAATTTTAAAAAATTTAATAAAATATTATTTATCATAAAATATCATTAATATCGATTTTTGAACTATTAATATTTTTTGACATTGAAAAAATAATGAAAAAAATAAATAAAATATACTCCATTAAAACAACTATAATAAGTTAATTTTGTCAAAAAACATAGTTTAAAACAATAATTCATTCATATTATATTAATTTTAAAAAATTTAGAATCATTTTTTTATATTAAGTAAATAAACATTATGTTAGCATTGCACAATCATTTAAGTTAACTATTTCATTACTAAAAATTATAAATATATTAACATGATAAAAAATAATTTATTTTTCAAATGAATATATATAATAAAAAATATTTTATTTTAATCCTTATTATACAATATTTTAGTTATTAAAAGAATGAAAGTCACATTTTTTCATTATCTTTTAAATAAACACTACAAAGGTCAATATCAACAAAATATTGCACGATGTGGCCATATATTTGAGAAATAATAGTAAATAGAAGAATTTAATGAATAAATTTGATAAATTATTGTTTAAGGGTTAATTATTATTTCTTATCAAGTATTTTTTTAACATAATTACAAAGGTTTCCCTTATCATGGTGATAATTATTTTCTACGTTTACTATTAATAATGGAAAAAATAAAAGGTAAATATTTACCAAATATTGAACTACAAATTAAAATTTGTAATTACAATTTTATGATTAAATCCATATAATTTGAAAATTTAAATTTAAATTTAATCCCGTAAAATGTGATGAAATTTTTTGTAGAGATATGCATTTTGAAGGAAAACACGACTTTTAATTAACTCGATGACAAATTATATTAATTTTGTGGATATAAATTCATATATATATTTATGTACAATATATAATTTTCATTTAAATTATTCAGAAAAAATTAAATAATTAATTTTAATAGTAAAATTACTTTTCATATAAATTTTATTTTTAGAAAAATATATTTTTACAAACAAAAGATTATTAAAAAATGATGAAAATTTATAATATAAATAATTATATAAATATAAATCAAAAATATAATATTTTATAATGATACAAAATTCATAATATACGGTTACTTTTAAAATACTTTATTTAATGAAAAGTAATGAAATTTTTATAGAAATTAGAATTATTTTTATTTACTGAAAACCCAATATTTTTTTGGAAAATCGAAAAATATCACTATAAGATAAATTTAATATGTTGATTAAAAAAATGTTTCCATTATATAAAAAAAATTCAAATTTGGTATAAATTAATTTTATTATATTCTCACAAAAGTTAATAAAAACATTTATTAAGGAGGAGTTTTTTTAACACATAAAATGACTACCAAAAAATGAATACTTCTTTCTTAAGTATTTATTAGTGAATTTGAATTCTGTATGATATTTATTTGTACCTTATAATTTGGTTATTTCTATTAATACTCACCAATTCAATTACTAGGTTATAACTACCATATTTAAATAATAATATTTTTTTTGTTCATTCATGTTTAGTGTAGCGTATCATATACTCCATCGAACATAACATTATTCTATTAAAATATAGTGGTGTTAAAACAAAATCATTTATTGGATGTATGATATTATTATTTTAAAAAGGATAAATATTATTTAACCCAAATATATTCCTCCTTGTGATACGTTACAAGACATGTTATACATTATACAACAATTTTTAACTTGGGGGAATGGAAAAAAAGATTTCTAATATCAATCCCTCAATTAGGGTAAAAATAATTGATTACAATTGCAGATCACATCAGTAAGTGAGAATATTTTTATGATATCTTATTCAATGTGCGTGGGTATAACATAATATAATCATAACTAATAATCACATGGATTAAAAATAATATGTGAGGGTGTAAGGCTTTGGTTAGTAAACGGGGGGCCTTCAGAATAAATGGCCATGGGTCAAAAATATTAAAAAATGATATAGGAATGATGAATAACATAAGATCATTCTAGGAATTTAAAAATCAAACATTCATTATGGTTACATATTGAGATATTCTTCATATAATGTATTAGATTAACCACCTTACCATTACATAGTTGGATTGGGATAACCTCCCATTTATATTGCATGGCATGTGATAAAAAGATTTGTAACCAATGTTTTTTGGAATGGGGAATCCATCCATTTATTATTTTTTTGGCTGAGATTAACCAATCATATAATAATATCATCTTGTATTGGGTAAAACACAAGGGTAAAATAATAATTTGGGCTTGGGATATCCACCCATATACTACAACCTTGTCTCATTAGATATGAATCCTTACCAATGCATCATAGGGTTATATTAGTCCAAAACCATCACAAAAGTATAAATCATTAATTGTTGTGACCCATAAAATAAATCATATATATATATATATTAATGAAAAATAATGTTATAAAATTGTGCATTATATCATTTACAATTGGTAGAGTCTACCTTTACATCTATAAAATACCAATTAATACAAAAAAAATCATTCTCTTAAAATAATTATAAAATTAAATTAAGGATTGTATTTATTATTATAAAATATATAATATATATATCATATTTAGGTATAGAGTAAATTGAAAACAAAATAATCTTTTTGATTCTTTGGTAATATGGTTGAAAAATCAAACTTATAAATCACATCAAAAATAAATTTTAGAGGGATGATAAGTGGGTACTAAAAAAATAATTTCAAAATAATTCCAAATATTTAACTCTTGAAAATAAATGAGGTAAAATATAGTAAACAGGAAGTGAAATATATAATTTAAATAATGGGAATGAAATATTTTATTAATCTCATAAAACAATATTCATTATATTCAAAATGAATGAAATCACAAAAAAAATTGAAATAAAAATTTATTCGAAAAAATATGAATACATGTATAAAAATTTTCCATAATAAAATATTCTAAAATATGGGAAATGTCACACATCTTGTAAATTAAAAAAAATAATATTTGTACACATTTTTAAAAAAAGTAAAAAATGAGTCAAGTAACAAAAAATTAAAAATAATCCTTATATAAAATTATATATAAATCTAATGGTAAATGAAAATTACCTTAAAAATAATTTCAATATTTAGAATAACATTATTGAATTAGTATAATTAATTTTCATAAGGACAGAAACCCCATTATAAATGATGTCAATTAATCTTAAGAACTTCATATTTTAATATAGAATGAAATTAATTAAAAAAAAATATTTTAATATTGTGATTTAGTTTACATGGTAAAAAATATAATATATCACATAGTATAGATAAATAGAGAAAATAGTAATATTATAAGGTTATAATAATAAAATAAATATTATGAAAAAATGAAAATCAAATTAAATCAATAAAAACCGTTCAACTTTCATAAACATTTGGTTAAAAAAAATTGATTATGAGGGAAAGAAATGAAACATTAAATACCATGAATAAATTTATAATGATGATATTATACATCAACTAGGTAGTATATAAAACATATTAAATGATATATGTGGATGGTACAAAACAAGTCCCAAAGAAGGGACCCTATGATAGAAATCACATACCTTGAATTCATTCTTGATGATATGCAAACTATCCTCCAATTGAACAAAAATAAACATATTATTGAAATATTTTATATCCTTATTCATTAGTGTTACTTGTAAAAATAATATTTCATAAATATTTTTTACATAGTTACTACTTTTTTTATTCAATATTTATTATCAGGGTCAATAGTTTTAACACATTCTCATCTGATTTAATGTAATGGTTTTAATTATCAATTTGTGTTCATGAGTTAATATTATCTAGAATAGTATAGGTATGGTAATATATGTACCAAAATGATTCAGTAAGTTCTAGATTAACTCTAGGTGGTTCTTGTTATGATTCACCATGGTGAAATCTAAAATGTGTTTGTTTTTGGAAAATTCACCAAAATAAATAAGTAGTATATTAATAATGTGTTAATTATTAATATTACAATTCCATAACAGAAAAAAATTATTTACTTATTATTAAAATATCCTACATGTATGAAATTTTTATAAATTATAATATATTCTCCAAATTAGATTTAAAATTTGAAAGATCTCTCAGTATGTATATTTTTGGAAGTTATCATTAAGATAAAATATTTTGGTCAATATTTAATAAAGTTATTATTATTTAATTTAAATAAAATTAATCAGGAAATAAATATCTTATTTCTTCATTAAAACAACTTTTAGAACCATATGTGTAAGGTGGTGATTAAAAATAAGAAACCTTATTTATGGAGTTGGTAATTCGACAACAATATTGGTGTCATTTTCATTTTCAAATTAATGGTAGGATAATATATAATGTTTAATGCATAAGTATAGTTACATTTATATACAATAATGATGTCCATATGATTATATTTTGATTTAAATAATATAGATTTATGATATTTAATAATAAAATAACATAAATTAACTTAGCTAAAACAATAATATCTTCCTCTGATATTGTCCCGTAGGCCACTCATCAAACATTCTTATATTGGTGTATTTAAGAGAAAAAATATCTATGACAATGGAAAGTGGGTTTAAGAGGCTTTTTCGATATTTTTGGTTGATATATGAATGGTTAATTTTTATGAAAATGGGACGGATAATGTTTCTTTTCTAGGAGAGTGGGTTGGTATTTTTTATAAATTCTAAATTAATAATATACAAAGAGTTGAATTATTAAATGAAAATGGATAAAAAAAATTATAATTATAGTGGGAAGATATTTTAATGTTGGTCAATCCCCTATATACAATATTTTGATAATATTATGTGATATTGTGAGATTTTATCACTTAATTCAACCCATTTTACCTCATTTTATCTTTACCATGGTAACAAAATTTTTAACTCATAAACATATCTTTAATGATAAAAAAAATATTGAACTCATTAGATTATTTTGAAGTGTTGAAAAAAAGTCTTGACTCCTAGTAATATTATTTAATTTCTAAATACACCTAATATAAACAGAAATTGAAAACATAAAATATTTAAAAATGGTTTTTATATTAAAATAACATTTTAAGCAATAAGTGTTATTAATCATATATCATACTAGTGAAAAATAAATAAATTATTTGTGGTATATTTTATTTTTATTTTTATGGATATTATTTTAAAAATTAATAATTCTTTGACAATTATATATTTATTTTTTCAATGAAAAAAATCATAATACATAAATACAATATTTTTGAATTTTTTAATAATAATTTTTATTAAAATTCCATGCAATTTATTAATTATTATATGATTTATTGATACTCTATATCATTAATATATATTATAAAAATCATTATATTAGAGTGATTAATTTTATTTTTAAAGACTAAAATATATTAGATATAAAAAAATTCATTGAAAAATATATTTTTTTAACATTGAATGGTTGTGTATTCATTTGTAAACAATTGAAAATACATGTTCAAATTATTAGGGAATTTTTTATTTTTATAAAAAATATAATTCTCCAAATATCATAAATTTAGTTTTTTATTAATTGTAAATAATATATATATAAACACTATTTTAAATTTAAAACCTATTTATTTGAATATGAATCATTAAATATTTAATCCTTTAAATTAATTAGTTATTTAATTATTTTCATTGACTTATTTTACTAATACTTTCAGAAATTAAATTAATTAATTTTTCTAAATAACTCATTTATTTTTATAAATAAATATTTTTTAAAATAAATAAATAAAAATATTTAAAATATATTATGTTTAGAATAAATATACCACTTTTCTTTTCTATTAGTTATTATATGTGTATGTTAAATGGAGTTCTTTAATCCTATAATACTAATAATAATCATTGTCATTACTAACCATGAAAAAATTAAACTAATTTTTTGTTGTATCATGGATTAAATATGTTCACTGTGTATTAATGTTTTTTGAAAAACAATGTCATCACACTTATCATAATATATAAATTTTGTATGTTTATGTATCTTTTATAAAAAATATAATTTTTTAAAATTTAAATGTAAAATATTATTTTTATTTTATGATTTCTACTGATGTTTATATATCCAGTAAAGAATAAAATATGTAAATTAGAGAAATAAATTGAGTACTTAGATCACATATGACACATAACATCCCTTGTGAGACTCCATTAACATAATATTTTCAAATTTTAGAAACATTTCAATTTATCTATATCCTATATGGATTAATTATTTTATTATTGAAACATTTTTTGGGTCGTAATAGATTTAAAACTAATTTTAAAGTATCTTTCAACATTGATTTTTTCTTCATATGGAACCTGAAATTTTACTCTCAAGGGTAAAAACTCATCATAGAGTGAATTTTTGCCTCATATTTTCATTTTTGTAGAGACTCCGGTAATGTTTCCGTAAGAGACAATATTATCATAGTATAAATTATTGATAAAACAATCATACCTCTCTATTTTTCATTAATGTATATTATATTATATTTTTAATTAGAATTAATATAGTTAATGTATTCCAATTCTTCAATGTAAAAACTAGAAATGTGTCTATAAATTCCCTAAATGCACCACATGTCAAATTTCATTCATATAGAAGTCTAATGAATGTCCTTAAAATTTATAATGAAATTATTCTATCTATTTAAACCCATATATATTTCCCATTTTGCCTTATAATTCCTATTATTATTTTATTTTAAAGCCTCTATGAGGATTCTTCATATCCATTATCACTAGAAGAAGGATTATAAAAAAATGATAAAAATATTCATGTTTATTCTTACCATTGTAATTTGATTGTCACACATGCTTCTCAAAAGAGTTCAACATCTATGAACCATCTCAGGAAACCCATTTAAATGGGAACCCAAGTAGGATGAAAAAATATTCAAGGGGATCTTTGACTATATAGGGCATACAAAAACCATCAAGGGTATCATGTAAAAGAAATTTAGGTTATTTTTCCGAGTAAATAGGATCTAATAAGTGTATAAACCATTTTATAATTTCAAAAATGATTCATCAATATGTTGCATGGCCATAAATATTTAAAAAACGTGTATAGGATATAAAAAATATATTGGGGATAACAAAAATGAATAACAATTAGAACTAAAAAAATATAGTACATATATAAGAACACAAATATTAAAAGGTGGTCTTTCTTATACAGATATAAAATAAAAAAACAACATAAAACCACATGTTATTGATAGGATCCCAAAGTAACCATTCATCCATCTTTAGACATTACTCGCACCATGAATAATCCTAAAAAGTAAAACTTATTTTATAAATTGGATGCGAGTTAAAGGATATCGGTAGTTAAATGTAATATGATATCAGAGATAATTTATGTGGTTAGAACCACAAAGTAAATACATTTCCTATCTCAAACAGACAGTAAAATTTGCAACGCCCCGACCCTAGTTACCCAGAGTCGGTGCATTATTTTAATACATTGGCATGATTACAAGGAATCAAATCCCAAAGGACCGATTAGTTTAGCAGTCTTGGAAAATAGATTACATACATGAATGTTACATTACACTTCATAACATACAAAACAACATAAATAATACTTTATGAATTCCATTATTCCTTTGTCTTAACCCTTCTTATCAATCACAAAATACGTCTTGGAATCCTAGGAAAAAATAAAACATAGAAAAGGGGTGATATCAAACGCTTCGTAAGGGTAATCAATACAGCGGGAACATTCATAAATAAGCATAAACATTTAAGGAAATGTATAACTAAAACAAGAGCCTTTTAAACTTGAACTTCAACATATTATGGAAAAAATAAAATTAAATAATTCCATTTACTTATTCGCATGGATATTCAACTAATTGAATAATCACATGCAATATTAATAACCACTTTCATAATAATGGAATGCATTATGCCAGACTATCATAACCACATAGCCAAGGCATCGTGCCAAGACTACAAATAAGATTTTGTCAAGGCCTTGTGCCAAGACACTAGTTTGTCTCATGAGACCTACCGATGAATCGAGGATCTATAGCGGGCTCCACTCGTCACTTACTAAGTCCAATGCATTACCATATGAAAAGGTTTAAACATAACAAAAACATATGTATTAAAACTAGCATACAAAATTTCAATACTTTCTCCATAAACCTTGAATGGTATAAAAATAACACATCCACAGTAAAACATATTACAAAACATTCAATAAAATAAAATTTTTTTTATCATAATAAATAAACTTCAAATAAGCATAATATCTATCAAAGGATGTTGTCATAGATGAAATCAAAACTATTTGAGAGAAATATCTCTTTTCTCGAAATCATTGAAAAGTCACACATTTATAAAGGAAGTAATTTAAAAGAGATTTTTGAATCAAAGTGTCCCATACCACTTTGAAACTTTTGAAGAGAAATATCATGTCAAAACCTTCATGTCTATATAAATAAATCCTTAAATTCATTTTGAAAACATGGACATTAATTAAAAATATTTAGAAAGATAAATCTTTAAAAAATTTAAAATTATGATCTTGATAAAGAGCACCTTTCAAAAATTCTTAAAATATTCATTTTGAAATATTTTAAAATTCACATAATTATAAAATAAAACATTTACTTTTAAAATATTCTTATAAGCTTTTAAGTGAAGCTTTGACGATTTTATAATGGCGGTAAATAGCCGTACCCGCCATATAAGTTAAAAAAACATTCTTACCTTAAAAAGGATAAAAGTGTCTTGTTTGGAAAACGACGGAAAGATTCCTTTAAAAAACATAAGGGTATAAATTTATTTAACACATATTATTTGTAAATAGTAAAAATGTTTTGAAATACATTTCGAAGAAACATGGATGTGGATGATTAAGAAATCCCAGTAGATTATTACATATAAACAACCTCAGATAATGAAGAGATTACGATTTAAACCCTTACCTTGTACTTTTATTTTGTTGGTGTAGGTTAACCTCTTGTATAATGGTGAAATAATTGTTATTAAATTATAAAAGAATCATATACATTAATATGATATCATATATGATCTTTTAACATTTCTTTGTTAATAATATCTTAGATTTATTGTTGTTTCAGGTGTTAACTGACTCGTTTTCTTTTATATGTTTTGTTATGTAAGCCATATTTTCATGGATAGTTTGAATCTTATTCATATCCAGAATGATATAAAGTACTTAAATACAATTATTAGTCATCAAATGAGAATTATACTTGAATGGATACGATGGAGAATGCATCTCATCGCGTTCGGGGAGACGGTAGTCCGTACGTACGCACAAGAGACAATATCATTCTTTTGATATTAAAATAATATATAATTGGATGTAATATCATATATAAAGAATCATTATCATGTTACAATTATTATTTATATGAATTACACGTCATTATTATACCCATCCAAATAATAATTTATTGAATAACAATTACACCACGACGTGGAGACGGTAAGTCGTACGTACACACGTATGGTGACATGTTATTTAAAGGATGGATAGAATACTGAATATGGATGTACCATATTTATAATAACATCAAAGTATATATATGATACTGGAGTTATTATTTTAGAATGGTTACAACAAAGGAAGAAGAAGTGGAAGAAGAAAGGAACTTGGAAAAGTGTGGTGAAATCATTACCACTTCTTTGGGTTCTTCCTTTTGATTTGATCAAAAGGGCTCCATAAGATGGATTTCATACTAAAGGAAGGCCTCTAGGATGAAGTGAGGGAAGTTTAGAGATTATTTGGGTAGGGGTTGGCCTATCCAAAAGGCTTTTATGGTGTGAATAAATGAGAAGGCGGAGTGCCCTTTTATAAGAGGGGTTAGGGGAACCTTTGGAAAAGCTAGAAATATTATTTTATAATAAATTAATATGGGTTTCTAATGGCTCAAAAGTTAATTATTTAAATTTTAATATGGGTATAGGTCGAAAACAATTCAACCAATAGAATTTAGACAGGTTTGGGTCATTATAATAACCTTATCTTTTAGTTTTAACTCTTAGGTAATTAGTTTGACATTTACCATGTCACTTTGTATTTTTATATTATATAGTTAATAAACGTATTATATACATCAAAGCGACCCCCAAGTGGTCCCTTAATTATAAACTTATCATGATATAAGTCTCTTGGCCGAAAATTAGGTTTTTAGGAATTTAATATCAATTAATAATATAATATTTGTTTTAAAAACTCATTTATGTCAATTTTGACACTATTCAATAGTTGATTTTTGTGAAACTCATAACAGAATTATTACATCAAAAAAAGTCAATTAAATAACTCCTAATCTTTCATATTATTCTATAAAATTAGTTTAATTCATTAAAAGTCTAAAATTATATTTATTTGGGTATTTATAATATAAATTATTTTAATTTTTCACTATTATGAAAATTACTGCATCATCATTGTGTCATAAATAAATTAAATTATTTAATTTATAAAAATTATAAATAAACTATCATTATGTAGGAAATCGTATTATGTTTCTAATGAATATTTACAATCGAATTTATCTTATGCATAACCCTATATTAAAAATGTTTTAGTAAATAAACTTTGATTTTAACTCTTTTAACTCTTCTTTGAATTAAATAATAATAAATGTCCTAATCAAATCCAAGTTAACCTAAATGATAATATTTTATTCCTAAGGTTATTTTTTTTTTGAGATACACTTTTACAATAGAATTAAGACATGTGTTAAGGTAATATTAATATCATTTTTACCCTTAATTAACCTATTTACTTTTAACTGTGGTAAATAAAACTAAAAAGTTACTATTCACAAAAAAAATATTTTCATCTCATTGAACCACATTTTACTTCTTGATATTAACCGTGTCTCTATAATTTTTAAAATTCCTTTCACAGAAGCGGTAAAATTATGTTTTATGAAAAAAATCAGTTTTTTAACTACCAATTAGTAGTTTCACTATTCATCAAAAATTGAAGTTTTTCAGAACAATGCCAAAATTTTAACCTAAGATATAATTGATATTCTGAAATCAAAAATTATATCTATTTTACAAAATTACAAACCTATAAATTGCATTAGTTAATTTTATAATTAATTCCCGATGTCATAACAAATAGCGTGTTTTTAAAAAACAATATATACCAAAAGATTGACAATTGTTTAGGTCCAATTTAAAAGTGAAATTAATTAAAATGAATACCATTGGATAAAATGGTAAAAATATATTCTAATTATACTTTAAAACCTCTCCATAATATAATTTATCACTATAAATTATTTTGATTAAAAAATTTGTTTTTAAGTATTTTTCATTATTCATAAAAATTGGAAGTTCTCAGAAAAATACCAAAAATTCATCTTAGGATAATTTCGATATTCCAAAACCAAAAATGAAGTCCATTTTGAAATATAAAATATATATAATTTCAAAAAGTAGGTATTACTATTCATAATGACTAGTTAGATTTTGTTATGGTGTGTTTTAGAACTCGAAGTTGCGTACAAAACACGCTACTGTATTATTCAAAGAGAAGCGTACCGTGGAAGCTTGGGGTGTTACATTGTAAATTTTTTGATGTCACCATTCTAAAGATAAAATTTATTTAGTAAAATTGAATATATAAAAGTTTAAAATATTGGATTTAAAAAGGGTTCACTATTAAAGTTGGTAAAAGTTCATTTTTGAAAAATACTTATTTTATCTGAAAAAATAAAGAATTAGTTATTACATTATGTCTAACAAACTCATAATATGGATTATAAAATGATAATACTATTCATAGCTTCTTTTGAATGGATTTTTTGGTAAGTCATGGTGCGCTTGAACTCAGTGTTGCGTGTAGTGAAAGTTATTTAATTATTTTGAAGAAATAACACATTATGAAATCTTGGGGTGTTACATTCTCCCCTCCTTCAATAAATTTCATCCTCGTAATTTGAAATTGTTCTTCGAAAATAAACGGTTGAAAATAGAAAATATCTTTGTGGGAAAACCCACATTGGAAATTGGGTTACTGAAATTTAGTCTTAAATTGAGGAAAAGAGAAATGAAAGGGTCACCACCAAATTATGATCTCAATTAGGAGAACATTGGTGGCAATTAGAGAAATATAATTGGAGGAAAAAAGTAAATATTTATAGGTAGGTATTGAGGTCATCAATCACAAACAAGTGTAATATTGAGGTCCTTAAATTCATCAATCTATGCTGATAAGAAATACCATCGGTTCAGCAAAACATGGGGTATTAGGAAAACACATTTTTTGTTTTAGGATTCCTTAAATAAAGTATAAGAATTAATTTCTTCATAGAATAAGAGAATAAGAAAAATATATTCTTGACAAGTAGAGTTCCATCCTTTAACTAATTTCTACCACAAACTCATCTTTCGCTCTAAAGGATAATATAACGAAAAAAAATATTCTATTTATCATATTCGTATAGGGTTCCAAAAAAAAGAATTTATAATTCATCTACCAGATCTTTTAAAAAAACTACATTATTTACTCCTGGACATTACGTGGGCCAGTGGTAGGTGATACACCCTTGTCGCCCTTCGGTTGTGGGGTCAAGTCTCACGGCCTTTCCAGACGCAACGGGTTGCCGCCCAACCTCCGGGTTGTCCTTTTACGGAAATCCAAAAATAATCTAATCTAGAACTATCCAAAAATATTTTTTCCAAAAATGCAGATCCTTTTTTCTGCATAATAACATATGGACACCTTCATCATGTATTCTTTTAAAACACTGCAACATCCTGAATTGCCATAAAACCTTATTGATTATATTCATGATCCCTTATTCCCTAAAGAATGACAGATATACTCCTTCAATCCAAAAACGTTTTAAACCCCAACAATGATGGAATATACAAATCATTAATCAGTTTCAAGGTAGTCAAGAATATCCAATATTATTTATCCAAATCAATCATGTATTATTCGAAAATCACTACCTAGGTTTCAGAACTATATTATGGTTTATCATTCTCTCAACCATATATTTTCCAATAATTTATCCTGTTATTGAGTCCCTTCTCTTTGTCCCACACAATCTCAAGTCCTTAACGAAATAGTACTGCAGTACAATCCCTATATACTCCCTGATTATTATAAGAAGTATAATGTTGATACAACACTCAAATGACATAATCAACATAAGAACCCTATTCATTCCTCTTCATCTGTGGTAGTATCATAACTTGATTATTATCCAATAGCATCATTTTCGGAATTGTCTGATGACTGAGACATAGGTTCGCGTAGTGTCCAAACTCCTTGCAAATGAATCATTGTACATTTTAAACCATTTTCTTACCCTTGCAGTCACGTACATTATGCCCTTTTTCTTCACACTTATAACAAACTCCCATTCCTTTCAGGAATGTTCCAGGGTGTTTCTTCCCACAGTTATCACATATGGGGAAATTCTTCTTTTCCCTCTTTCCTTTATCCATCTTTCTCTCTTTCACCATTTTCTTCTCATTCTTCCCTTCAAAGCCATAGGACTCAGTAAACTCTGTAGTTATCTTATCCAAACATGATACTATTTCTTCATATGATGATAATACGTGGGAGACTATTTCCCTTCTAAATTCTAGCTTAGGACCACGAAAGATACGATCCTTCTTACTATTTGGATCATACGTATTACAGGAGTTCACATTCCTTCTATTGGGCGTCATTTCTGTACAATAGCATAAACTAGTTCATTTTATGAATTACAATGAATAATTACCAAAATTGTAAAATACCTAACACAAATTGAACAGTTTATGGATATAATCCATAATCATAAAAATTATTTCTTTGAGTATGTGTATACTCATAAGTCCTTAATAATGGTTTGTAAAGAAAATGAGAATTATCCTAAGCATATCTCTCGGGAGTGCCGTAACCAAGAGTGTAGCAAAGCCTGTTGTCATGCACCAGTTCCCATTCGAGTCCAGCTCAAAGCGGTGTTTTTGGGTTTTACCCCTAGGTACATCTATGCCAGAGCCGCCTCTACCAGCTCGTATCCAGACAGGGATGTATTGCTCGGAAAACTCACAAAATATCAACAATACCAAAATTCTAGGAATTTATTCAATACTAATCCTCAAAGTCTATCTTAGGTCTATGTTCTCTAATTAGAGTTTATCTAAATCTAGTTTCCAAGGTTATTGCTAAACATCCTCTGAAACCAACTGTAACGCCCCGACACCAGTTACCCAGAGTTAGTGCATTATTTTAATATATTGGCCTGATTACAAGGAATCCAATCCAAAAGGACTGATTAGTTTAGCAGTCCTAGAAAATAGATTGCATACATTAATGTTACATTACACTTCATAACATAAAAAACAACATAAATAATCCTTTATTAATGCCATTATTCCCTTATCTTAACCCTTCTTATCAATCACAAAATACTTCTTGGAATCCTGGGAAAAAATAAAACATAGAAAATGGGTGTGCTTAAATGCTCCGTAAGGGTAAACAATACAGCAGGAACTTTCATAAATAAGCATAAACATTTAAGTCAATGTATAACTAAAACAAAAGCCTTTTAAACTTGAACTTCATCATATTATGGAAAAAATAAAATGAAATAATTCCATCTACTTATTCACATGGATATTATACTAATCGAATAATCACATGCAATATCAATAACCACTTTCATAATGATGGAATGTATAATTCCATACTATCATAACCACATAGCCGAGGCCTCGTGCCAAGACTACAGATAAGATTTTTTCAAGGCCTTGTGGCAAGAAACTAGCTTGTCTCATTTGACCTACCGATGCATCGAGGAGCTATAGCGGGCTCCACCCGTCACTTACTATGTCCAATGCATTCCCATATGAAAAGGTTTCAACATAACATAAACATTTGTATTAAAACTAGCATACGAAATGTCAATACTTTCTCCATAAACCATGAATGGTATAAAAATAACACATCCACAGTAAAACATATTACAAAACCTTCAATACAATAAAAAGTTTTGTATCATAATAAATAATCTTCAAATAAGCATAAAATCCATCAAATAATGTTTACATAGATGAAATCAAAACTATTTGAGAGAAATATCTCTTTTCTCGAAATCATTGAAAAGTCACACATTTATAAAGGAAGTAATTTAAAAGAGATTTTTGAATCAAAGTGTCCCATACCACTTTGAAACTTTTGAAAATAAATATCAATTTCAAAACCTTCATGTCTATATAAATAAATCCATAAAATTATATTGAAAACATGGACATTAATTAAAAATATTTAGAAATATAAACATTTAAAAAATTTTAAATTATGATCTAATAAAGAGTACCTTTCAAAATTTCTTAAAATATTCATTTTGAAATAATTTAAAATTCACATAATTATAAAATAAAACATTTACGTTGAAAATATTCTTATAATCTTTTAAGGGATGCTTTGACGTTTTTATAATGGCGGTAAATATCCGCACCCGCTGTATAAGTTAAAAAAACATTCTTACCTTAAAAAGGTTAAAAGTGCCTTATTTGGAAAATGATGGAATGATTACATTAAAAACACATAAGGGTATAAATGACTTTAAACCATATTCTTTGTAAATATTAAAAATGTTTTGAAATACATTTCAAAGAAACATAGATGTGGATGATAATGAAATCCCAGTAGATTATTACGTATAAACAATCTCAGATAATGAAGAGATTGTGAAATAAACCCTTAACTTGTACTTTTCCTTTGTTGGGGTAGGTTAAAATCCTGTATAATGGTGAAATAATTGTTATTAAATTATACAAGAATCATATACATTAATATTATATCATATATGATCTTTTAACATTGCTTTGTTACTAATATCTTAGATTTACCATTTTTTCGAATGTTAACTGACTTGTTTTATTTTATATGTTTTGTTATGTCAGCCATGTTTTTCAGGGATATGTTGTATCTTATTAATATCCAGAATGATATCAAGTCCTTAAATACAATTATTAATCATCAAATGAGAATTATACTTGAATGGATATGATGGATAATGAATCTCATCGCGTTCGTGGAGACGGTAGTCCGTACGTACGCACGAGCGACAATATCAATCTTTTGATATTAAAATAATATATAATTGGATGATATATAATTTATAAATAATCATTATCATGTTAAATTTATTATTTATATGAATTACACATCATTATTATACCCATCCAAATATTCATTTATTGAATAACAATTACACCACGACGTGGAGACCGTAAGTCGTACGTACGCACTTATGGTGACATGTTATTCAAAGGATGGATAGAATAATGAAAATTGTTGTACCATATTTTTAATAACATCACAGTATATATATGATAATGGAGTTATTATTTTAGAATGGTAACAACAATGGAAGAAGAAGTGGAAGAAGAAATGAACTTGAAAAAGGGTGGTGAAATCATTACCTCTTCTTTGTGTTCTTCCTTTTGATTTGATCAAAAGGGGTCCTTAAGTTGGATTTCTGACTATAGGAAGGCCTCTAAGATGAATTGAGGGATGTTGAGAGAGTATTTGGGCAGGGGATGGGCTAACCAAAAGTCTTTGAAGGTGTGAATAAATGAGAAGGAGGAGTGCCCTTTTATAAGAGGGGTGAGGGGAACCTTTGGAAAAGCTAGAAATATTAATTTATAATAAATTCATATTCGGATTATAATATCTAAAAAGATGATTATTTAAAGGTTAAGGTGGGGATAGGTCGAAAACCATTCAACCAATAGAATTTAGATAGGTTTGGGTCATTATATTAACCTTATATTTTAGTTTTAACTCTTAGTTAATTAGTTTGACATTTACCATGTCACTTGGTATTTTTATATTATATAGATAATAAACTTACTATATACATCCAAGCGACAAAAAAGAGGTCCATTAATGATACAAATATCATGATATAAGTCTCTTGGACGAACATTATATTTTTATTAATTTAATATCAATTAATAATATAATATTTGTTTTAAAATCTCTTTTATGTCAATTTTGACACTATTCAATAGTTGATTTTTGCGGAACTCATAACAGAATGATTACTTCGAAAAATGTCCATTAAATCAATCCTAATTTTTCATATTATCATATAAAATTATTTTAATTCATTAAAAGTCTCAAATTTTATATATTTGGGTATTTATAATATCAAATCTGTTAATTTTTCACTATTATGGAAATTACTGGATCATCATTGTGTCATAAATAAATTAAATTATTTAATGTATAAAAATTATAGATAAAATATCTTTATGTAGGAAATCTTATTATCTTTCTAATGAATATTTAAAATATAATTTTTCTTATGTATAACCCTATATTAAAAATTTCTTAGTAAATAAACGTTGTTTTTAACTCTTTGAACTCTTCTTTGAATTAAATAATAATAAATGTCCTAATCTAATCCAAGTAGACCTAAATGATAATATTTTAATCCTAAGGTTGTTTTTGGTCGAGATAAACTTGTCCAATAGAATTAGGACATGTGTTAGGGTAATATTAATATCATTTTTACCCTTAATTACCCTATTTACAATTTAACCGTGGTAAATAGAAATAAAAAAGTTACTATTCACCAAAAATTATTTTCATCCCATTGAACCACATTTTACTTCTTGATATTAACCATGTCTCTCAGATTTTAGAAATTAAATTCACATAAGTGGTAAAATTAAGATTTATGAAAAAATTTAGTTTTTTAACTACCACTTAGTAGTTTCACTATTCATCAAAAATTGAAGTTTTTCAGAACAATGCCAAAATTTCACCCTAAGATATAATTGATATTCCGAATTCAAAAATGATGTCTATTTTACAAAATTCGAAACATTTAAGTTGCATTAATTAGTTTTATAATTAATTCCTGCTGTCACAACAAATAGCGTGTTTTAAGAAACAATATATACCAAATGATTGACAATTTTTTAGGTCCAATTTCGAAGTGAAATTAATTCTAATAAATACAATTGGATAAAATGGTAAAAATATATTCTAATAATACATTAAAACCACTCAATAATATAATTTACAATATAAATTATTTTGATTAAAAAAGTTGTTTTTAAGTATTTTTCATTATTCATAAAAATTGGACGTTCTTAGAAAAATACCAAAAATTCATCTTAGGATAATTTCGATATTCCAAAACCAGAAATGAAGTACATTTTGAAATATAAAATATACATAATTTCAAAAAGGAGGTATTACTATTCATAACGGCTAGTTTGATTTTGTTATGGTGTGTGTTAGAACTCGAAGTTGCGTACAACACAGGCTACTGTATTATTCAAAGAGAAGCGTACCGTGGAAGCTTGGGGTGTTACATTGTAAATTTTTTTATGTCACCATTATAAAGAATAAATTTATTTAGTCAAATTGAATATATAAAAGTTTAAAATATTGGATTTAAAAAGGGTTCACTATTAAAGTTGGTAAAAGTGCATTTTTGAAAAATACTTCTTTTATCTGAAAAAAATAATTTGTTCTTACATTATGTTTAACAAACTCATAATATGGATTATAAAAATTATAATACTATTCATAGCCTCTTTTGAATGACTTGTTTGTTATGTCATGATGCGCTTGAACTCGGTGTTGCGCGTAGTGAAAGTTCATTAATTATTTTAAAGAAAAAACACATTATGAAATCTTGGGGTGTTACAAAATTAGTTTGAAAATAAAATATGAACAGAGGTTTTCAGTCACAAGTATATAAAATACAATATTGTATTCAGTAAATTTAAAAAATACCAATTATTTTATCCAAGAATGAAAAAAATCACTTAAATCCCCCTTCCTAGAACATAGACTATTTGTAATCAAAATATCTGAAATTAAATCAACTATTAAATGTCACATAATTTTTTTTAAATATCTTTAATTTTTTAATAAAAATATCATAATGGATTAACCAAATCATGAATTTATAAACATAATATAAATTTGAAACTTGTGGGGAATAACTTAAATAAACCATAATATAGTGGATAAGTAATGAAGTCAAATGTAGAATGTAGGAAATGGGAATTGATACAAAGTCATGGGAATATTTAAACATCCCGATTGGGAACCATAGACGTACTCAGTTCCCAACCATCTAAAGGACTATAGATATATTCATTTGTCTGTGAACAACTAACTACCCTAAAATTGCCTCACCAGTGGCACTCTCCTACAACCTATCAATATAAAATAGGATATGTTATAACTAATGTTGATGGAAAGTAACAACCTCTTATCCTTCACTAGGACTCCTATGATCCAATTATAATAATAATGATGGGAGGCTTGTTATCATTTACATATAACATGAAATCCTTTAATCAAATCAAGACAAACTAATATTCTTGACCCACCTCCCTATACACACACATAAAAAGAACGCCACATTAATGTCAAACAAAAAATCACTACATAATTAGGAATGAAGCGATTACATGGAGGTGGAAATTTCATATGAAAACGATTTCAAATTGCCAGCTGATCAATTTTATTTAAAATTGGAAATATTTTTTTAAAAAGATCCTTATTTAAAATTCCACTAAAAAACTAATGTATTAGTAAATCTATTTTTTAGAGTTCCAAATGGGCATCTATACAATATTTCAGAAAGCACATACTTAAAACCTATTTTAAAATCATTTTAGGAATCAAGAAACTATTAAGGATCTAAATATTAAAATATTACATCATATGATCTATATATATATACATACATACATTTATATATGGTCACATGAACATATATATGTGTACATATTCACACAAAACACACACACATATTGAAACGTATAGGGGAGTCAAAGTAACAAAATAAAAAATATGAAATATATCACTAATAAAAATATAAAAAAATATCCTAATGAAAACAAAAAAGATTAAATGATAAATAAACCATATAATATAAGATTCATCATAAAATAATATCTTCTATAAAATATCAAAGACAAAAAAAATCAAGACACCAAATTCAATTGGAATTATCATGTAGTAAATTTGGAGCACACATTACAAAAATATAATATTATCACAAAGGAATTAAAATTATAAAAAATAATGAACCACAATTTTAATGAAATTTAATAATATTTATATATTCAAAAAAATAATTAATAAATTCAAAACATTGATAAATTAAATTTATCCAAATATAAAATATTTCAATAATAAAATAGTGTTATTTGGGAATAGAATGGATGGAAACACCTATATTGAATGTGTACTGATGTGATGAAATCCTAAAATATAGAATAATAAAGGCCTAACATATCAACCACACAACCTATCATCATGATAAATAACACATTATATCAAAACCTCATCTTAGGAAATGTCCTCTAAAAAACCATGATAAATTGAAGAAATAAAAACATAATGGAAAAATGAGAAATAGAAATAAAGGACTTAATTTGAAGGAAGCCTCCTAAAATCAGAGAGTAAAGCCTCAAAATCCAAAGGGGAAAACAATTTGGCCTCTTTTTTGGAGCGTAGTTTGAGGATTAATAGTTGGAGGATATAAATGGGACTTCAGTGTTTTAAATTATTATATTTTTTAAAGAAAAACACTATTTAATAAATCTAGGAGATATACATGTTTGGGACACACACTTTTCCAAACTTTGTACCAATAGATAACCCATACATAGAGAGGTCATGTAGAATAATGGTTATTCTGTATGGTTATATAAATATTTTTATTACTATTTATATTTTTTAAATAAAAAACTATATACATTCACATAGTTTCCACATGGTAAGAACTATACTTAAGGGATAACTATGTTCCCCACAATAAATACAAAATTTATGAATTTTCCATGGTGTATTGGATTAAAACTAGATGAGAAAACCATATATTCAGTAATAAATAAAATAAAAATGAAATAAAATTTCAGAGTGTGACAATTTCCACCATCATAAAACATTATTCCCATTGAAACATGCTAAATTCAAAATGTGTAATTCGTGTAACCTGGAAAGAAGAATATTACACAAAAATATCTCCCAAGTAGATTGAAACTACCAAATTAAGATGAAATTTTATAAAAAAATCAATGATAAACCTGTTAATTATTAAAAAAGGTTGATATTGAAATGGGACTCATGATAATTTTAGGATTTTACTGGAATGGTGGATCTTCAAAATGAATCACATAGAATGTACACATGTGATTAGGATGAGATTATATGACCCCAAAAAATCCAATGGTTGAATTGATCAAGGCATGATCCAAATTATCATAAATTTACAAATCTATAACCATGAAAAATACATGAAATCATAAAAAATAAATAACCCATAGATCAGTAATAATAATTTTATAAGAAAAGAAAAATGATAATAGTGAGAGGATATTAAGGGTTACCTTAAATGATCAACAGGAACATGCATCATGGTATTGAAATCAATAAGGTTTTTTTTATTTTATTAATATCTATCCCACAGAACATCAAAAGATGTTCCAGTCAACTACAATGATAAAATATCATATGAGAACTAGAGAAAGAAGTCCTAGAATTCCTAAATTGACCATATAAAATAGACATGATGAAATTATTATTCACTAATAAAATAGAAAAAATAGAATTGGACTTATATAAACTATGTTCCTCCGACATTGACTCATAAATAGTTAGGAATCCTTCATTATCAATAGGGGAATCATTGTTTTTACCAATTATGGGACACCATTGAAAATCATTTAGAAATTCCTCAACTTACAATTCATTAGACAAAACCAAATAGGATTAAAAAACCTGATCCCTAATATATATGAAATGTCCCTTCATTTAGAGTCTATTCATTATGGAGTATATCAACACCATATTTTAAAATATAAATAAGGATATTACATTGATCTACATATTCCTTGACAATTTGTTGGCCCTACCGAGTACAGATACTGTCTATCAAATTCTTCATCATAAAATCATAGAATTAAATAACTAGATGAAGGTGTTTTTAAAATACTCCATTGTAGTTATATAATGTAATATGGATAGATCAATGAATCCCCATTGATATTGAACTAGTCCCCAAAGAAACATCAATATAGATCACACCCTAAGGGATTTAAGAGTACCCTAGGTCCTAAATCTACATTCCATTTCCTATATGTACTCTATATTTTCATTTGGACCATAATCCTCATGAAAAAGGTTACAATTGAGAATATTAGAAGACTACCACATTAAATGGAGACTTTATAGAGTTATATACTGGATGAAAGATGTTCTAATACTAGATGATATATCCCTTATGATTTATTTTTATTTTTATTGTTGGAATACTCTAAAATCATGAAAAAATAAATTATATTAAATAAAAAATAAAAAATAAATCATACCTTTATATAAATAGAATTAAAATTACAAACTATATCAAATAGATTAAACCACATTCATTTTCCAAAGAACCAAAATACGAATTAGATGTTTTTTTTAAAACCAAATCAAAATCATACATTTTTAATATTAAATACTCAAAATATAAATTGTTTAACTTCTATAAATTTTATAATATATTTTAATAAAATAATTATTCCACTTTTAATCATTAATCAATTTTAATTTATTTTCTAAAAAAACATCCAAATTCTCAATGATTCACATTAAAACAATTTCCCCTTAACAAACTCCTTATATCAATTTCAAAAAAAATATTATTTTTCATTTGAAACCGATACATTACTAAAAAAACAAAAACAATAGTTTAGTATAACACCAAACCATCTGTCAGGATAGAATAGTAGTTGTGAATGACATATCCTCATGATTTAGAAGACATTAGTCTAGTCTAGAAACCATAATTTTAATTCATACCAGATAATGAACTCAAGAACAACATGGTTTTCTTGGCTTTGTGATATCACTATTTAACACTATTTTAACACCAATTATCGATCCCTCAAATCATATAAATCCATCATATAATCCAATACACCATCAATAATAACCAAAATAACATAAATCAAAATCAATGGATCAAAACCCAAATTATCATCAGAACTCAAGGTCTTGTATGAACAAGAGGGATATAGATTCTTCCTATAAAAACCATAACAATAATAATAAACATAATATAATATAATTGCTACCAAAAATAAAAAAGGGTTCTCTAGATTTTATGAAATATTAAGAGTCAAGAATTTGATAACATTTTATAACAAAACATCATTGGTTAATACCTAAAATGGGCTCTTGAGTCTCCCTGTGACACACTTGAGACAAATTTGCAATCCCCTAGGATGATTTCAATAATCATTAACTCCAAGTGGAATCATTACAACACATTTTCCTAATAAATATTATTTTATAATTACAGGAACACTTCCAAAAATTCAATTATCCCATCAATACATTAGAGACCAGTGTAAAATTAAACAAACAAATACAAGGTATAGGAAAATCCAAACATGGAATAAACTGTGTTCATAACCATAATGACTCATAACAATTAAACAATAGAAATGGTACCAAGATAGTATTCGGATTACAGAAGTTTGACATAGCTGATATTACTATTAAACAAAATTGAATAAAAATACCATTAGATCTTCATGTAATCTACAAGGTCTTTATCCATCTGTATAAATTCCCATGTTTTACCATGATTTATCCCAAATGTTAAACTTGATCCACCAGTACATTCATAGGTGTACCTACACATAGGGGCATATGTAGGATGTGAATATCAAAAACATAATAGTAAAGGAAAATATGGTCCATATATCTCTTTTCCAAAAATTTAATATAAAAACTGTTATAAAATAATATATATAATTGATATTTATCTTACAAGAATGTAAAATTAAATATCAAATTGAATACCAAATTTAAAAATTCTAATTTCATACTTAAATGAAATAATTTCAAAAAATAAATTTTTTTTCCTCAGAACTATTTTGTATAAAAATTCATAATTTAATTCATTTTTTAAAATTTGCATTATAAGTATGAATTTTTAAATATCAATAAATTTTTTACCATATAATAAAATTTCATAAACCATTTCAATAATTTGAGAAAATAGTATAAAAGTGAAACCAATAGGGTATGACAATGAGGAACAATAAAATAATAAAGAAGTAATGAAATTTAATAAAGTAAGAAAGAAAACGTAAGTTTTATATAATCCTATGAAATTTCTAAAAATACCAACAGGAATACCTATATTTTTTTAGTTCTGAACCATCTTAATTTTATAACCACAATATTTTAAATTAACAATCTGTTTTATAGAATATTCAACGCACAACACTGAGATTAAATTAACAATGAAATATTATTATTTAAATATGATTATCATAACTTGGTTGTTGAATTAGTGGGGAATAATAATAATGAAAAAATTATGAAATTTATATAAATTATTAATTAATAAAAATTCATTTATTAATTTTTATAAAATAAGTATTCAGTTTTCAAAAAAGTTATTTTATGCTTTAAAAATAAGTTTTCAGAAAAAAAACAAATTTATTTATTTTTGTGAGAAAATATTATAATTAAGTTAAGGAATTTTTATATATTGAGTTTTATAAAAAATTTCTATATTTAAATAAGAATACTAAAATTATCTTTGGGCGAAATTTTAAATATTTTTTTTTAAAAAAAATTTGTTTTTTACGGAATAGTGAATAATAAAATTTTTATTGAAAATTGAATTTTTGTTTCACGAATTTACAAAGTACCATTTTTTTAAAATTATTTATAAATAAAATTATTTATCAAATATTTTTTATAATTTAATTAATTTCATTTAAGTCAATTCTATGATTCATTTTTTTCTAAAACCTTTTTAATATATAAAAGGGCACTTTTATGGAAAACTGTCATTCGTTTTGTATTGTATTTTATTTTTTTATTAATTACTAAAACATATAGAAATTGAATCATGAAAAATTTATTTCATATTTGGAATCATGAGATTAAAATTTGGTTAATATTTATTTTTTAAATTTCATTCATTGTGAATATTAGCTAGAGAAAATAATTTTCATCACAGTAAGGGTAAATCAACTAATTAATGTTAAAAATAATATGATATTAATTATAAAATTTCTAGAATACATTATTTAATCTAAATTATGAACCTATATAATCCATTATAATACAATATTAGAATATATATGATTTTAATTTCATTGCGCTATGATTTAGATGTTTATAATATTTTCTTCACAAATATGTAAAAAAAATTCCATTTTCTTTGTTGTATTATTTAAAATTTTTAAATAAGTATAAACAGAAGATATATTTTGTTATAAATATTTATTTTAATTATAAATAATTTATTTCTATCATTGTAATTTATTTATAATTTTTAGTGATGATTTAATTACCTTAATTACTTACTCAACCCCAACATAATATCTATTCAATTTACAAAAAATTAAAATAAATGATTTTTAAAATAAAAAAAGTGTTATAATATGAATGATTTAATGTGTAAAAATATTTTTTATAATTTATATGACATTTTATTAATTCTTTAAAGTATTATATTTGAATCCCCCCTTGAATTTTATTTATTAAATTTCATATTAATAGAACATTGTCAAAAATAAATTTTATTTTAAATTATAATAAATAATATTTTATTAAATAGTTTAATATTCATAAAAATATAATATTTATCCAAATTTATAAATTAGTTTACAAAAAAATTACCAAGGTCAATTTATGGGCCATTATATCTTTTATTGTAACATTTTTGACCCTTAATTTGTATAAAATTTTAACATTGCAATAATTGTCAAAAGGGTTATCAAGGGGTGTTGAAACTAAAATAAAATGGTGAATACATAACAAAATTTCATTTAAATTTTATATTATGACATTATTTAAATATATACTAAAATTATATTAAAATTATATTATATTTGATATATTTTAAAATTTATAATAATTTATATTACTTTATCACATGATGAAATTTCATGAAGAGACCTCCCATCACTTATAAAAGGAAACACCTTCGTTATCTTTTTTACACCATACTGGTCAAGCTATATCATCCTATCCAAACCCATTTATCTTAAAATTTTCTTTATCTACATTGTATATGTTATGGAACTCTAAAAATAAAATCCGCATATCCCTTATGAAGAGATCTAAAGGAAACCTACCATAGAATATGTAACCATCCTTACTGACTCATTCAATATTTTTTCTTCTTCTAGATACTATATATATATTATAACCATTATAAAATTATAAATATAGAATTTCAAAATTATTATGTGTTATTATGATTGTGTTATAACAAAATAACATCTCTCTTTAATTCTATGAAATGTTAAAACATCACTCATGTGTACGTTGAACTTATTCTCTCCCCAAAACGGTGTAATTTTTTTCATCACCACATTAATTGAGTGTTTATAAATGTTTTAATTAATTAATATATAATATATTTATGAAAAAATAATTATTTTATAATTAAAATATCATAAATACTCTCCAACCTAACATTCCATCAATAAACGATAACGTTTTTCATGCATATGTGTGGACTACCACCTCTATAAAGTAATGCAATCAATTTTTAATTTACAATTTACATGTATGCTAATAAATATTGATTTAATTAATATATATTATATATATTATATAAAATTTTTATTCAATGTTTAACTATTATTTATCTTCATTTTGTTCAATTTTTCGGAAAGTTAAAACTACATTATGGCATACGTATGACCTACCATCTGCATGAACTATTTGTTTCATTTTTTAAATACCTCTCTTCTATAGATGAATATATATAATTTTTAAATACATACTATATTTATATCATGAATGAAAATTTTTATAATAAGTAAACATGATAAAATTAAAATGATCAAAACCACCGAATCAAAACATATATGAAAAATGATGCGTTTATCATGTGGAACAGTGAGTCAAATTGTTAAAAAAAATGTCATAAAAGGTGGTAAGTAAATAATATATTGTATGACATATATATTTGTACGGTTTTTAATAGATTTAGAATATTAAATATATATAACATCTGAACACAAACAAAGGATGTCAGACCAAAGGTAATAGGTTTTATCTCAATTTCTAATCCATTGATTCATATTTGGTAATATAAATATATTTCATTAAATGAAGGGTATATATATCTATTTTTAATTAATTAACATAAATATATCTTTATTAAATATTATTAATGATATAATTCATGTTACCCTTTCAAGATGAATTTTTAATAGAGAATCCGAAATTAATTCACTTCTCGATTAGGTATATTTTTCTTTCATATCCATTTTTATAATGTTTGATTTATTAAAATAAAAAATTTTTTACAAAAATATTTATTAAAGGATATTCTAATTTACCATTTAATTTTTACATTTTATGAATTTAATATTTCTAATATTTTCTTGAAATGATTCATTTTCAATTGTCATTAAAAAAATTCAAAAGGAATGTTTTTTAAAATTATATAGTGTTAACCAAACTTCCCATCACCGTAACCATTTTACATTATTTATCTTACTCTATATTATTAAAAGGGATTAAATAATAAAACATTTTTGAATGGTTTTCTCACCCATTTTATTTTATTCTCTTAAATATATGAATTTAATAGAAAACCTTTATTTCTGATGAATTGAAGGCCATATTTTATTAATTTTGTAGTTATTAAAAATCTCATGAAACATTCACTTTATTATAAACATTTAACATAAAATTTAATTTAAAAATGCATATTATTTGTATTATAGAATGAATTATTTAAAAAAAATTATATTATTTGTATATAAAATATCTTATACTGAAATTTATTTGACAGACTTATGATATGCTAATATTCAATATTAATTAATCAATATGGATATTTTTGGAAAATGTATATTGTTTATGAATTAAACCAATAATTTTATATATGGCGAATGAATTATAAATGAGGTGATGGCTGGGGATAATAATTATACATCCCCTTGATGCATCAAAATTTCTCATGAGAAAAACATGTAACCTGTCCTGAATTTGGTTTCTAATGTATACATACCAATCAATTAAACTATCTTCAAATAATGATATGACAGTATAAATATCATGTTTTCTTGAAACCATGATTTATAATATTAATCATTTATTTAATTGAGAATACATTTATTAATATCTATATGATTGATGTGTTGCTAGTATCCCTGAATTCATTTTTTACTTATGTTATTAATTAATTGACGTTTGTCTTCAGTTATTTATGTTTTCATATTAATTATATCTTATTTAATCATGATAGCTTTAACTATACATAACTATTTTAGAGTATTTTAGCTCACCCATTATATTTTCCCTTTATATAGGGTTTAAATTATTAATTTTATAATGATTTCAAGGATATATTATATTTTATGTCACTATAATTTATATTTTATTTCCAATATTGGAATAATATATGTATCTAGTTCATCAAGATTTCTAAACAAATTGGTTATTTTAGATGTGATCACTTTTATCATATACTAATATAATAAACAAGAAAATATATCTAGGAAAATATGTTCAAGGTATTTACAGTTTGTATCATAGAGATGTTATAGAATCCATTGGAATAAGAATTTTAGAATCATTGATTTGGGAGAATAACCCTAATATTGAGTTTGAGGATAAGTGTATATATGGGATAACATTATAAAATTTTGGTAAGATATAAATTATGTGGTTCCCTACTATTATTAGGGTTTCTTATACAATAATTTTTTATTTTAGTCAATGATTTGAACCAAGAAGAATCATGTTATCACCAAATGTATTCGACAGTGTGGAAATTGTGAAAAAAGAAATTCAATGCTAAATAGAGTGGAAGAGATTCTGATTATTACCAATAAATTATTAGGAAATATTATTAACAACATACACATTAACCATCTCCCAAAGTCACCAATGAAGAGAGGGATAGAGTTTGATAGGATTTTGGGTGGAAACAACTTTGTGGAACGCAACCTCAAATGCCTTCATGTTAGAAATTTTGAAAAAGAAACCCAAGATAATGTTTCAAAGTATTTGGTAAATCTATTATGTATATAAAATAATAGAATATAACATTTTTTTCGAATGAAAAATAAATATTTTATGTTTGGGATATGAATTTCATCCTAAGACACTATTTATAGTTCAATGTTTTATGTATGGATAACATGAAAATTATCTATGTTATAGCCCTAATCTATGATTTAACTCCGAAAAGAGGAAGGACTGATGGTATGATAATAGTTTTTGGAAAATTAATGAATTACTTGTGTATTATAATTTTATAATTTTGTTATAAAATAATTATATCAATGATAGTCTTGTTATAAGAATCAAAAAACATCTAAGTATTACTCTAATGTAGTTTTTCATTAAGGATTTGAAAGCATATATTGAATGGTATTGATAACCATGAAAATTGATTTAATTATGAGTTTTATATTTTAGAGAAAAAATTAAAAAGTGAAATATAATAATTGAGTGATGATTGAAATTAATAGCCTTGAAATTGGGTAGTTAATTTATGAATATGTGATATAAGTCACCATTGAAGATTTTTATTTCATTAATTATTTGTTAAATATATTCAACAACCAATTATTTTTTGAGGAATAAGAGTTTTGTATTTTTTTTGGAAACATATATGTTAAATATTAGTGTTAAATTAATATTTAAGGATATCATATTGGGCTTATATGTTTAAGGATTTCATAAATCCAAATCCATATATAATCCTTTTGAGGTTTTAAGTGGCTAAAATTTTTGGAGATTTGAAAATAATATTGAATTTTTTCAATAATACTCTATTGATTTTTAAATGAAAATTTGGTTTTGTATATGGGTTGTTATGGTTAATTGGATTGTGATTTATAGATAATATTGGTGGTAAAAAATTTATTCACTAACAAGGTAACATTTTCATAGATATTTATTGACAATCAAAGTATTACCTTTTATAATTAATTTATAAATTTAATTCCTAACATTTGGGAGAATTTCACTACATTATAAGATTATATAGTGATATATCATGGTGATTAATAATATTTATGGGATGCTTAATTATGTTTAATTATATTCAACTTTTGGGTTTAACTTTTGTTTTAACATCAAATAATATTTTGGGAGAATGAAATTACATTTTTGGAATGTATGTTTTATGTTATGAGATACCTTTTAATGTTATACCATTATTTAATATTGATGTTATTACGGTTAATTGGGATGTTGATTTATTTATTTGTGTAATTATATAACTTGACCATTAGGGGTTATTATGGTAAAATTGAAAAAAATGTATTGTTTCTTAATATCAAGGATTATATATCTTTGATTTTAACATATCAGGTGGAAAAAATATTAGTTTTGGGTAAAATGTAATGATAGGTGGAATATTTTATTATTATCCTTTTATGGAATATATGATTTGTTATATGATGATTTTTTTCTTCAGGAATAATTTTTTTCATTTTGAACACTCATCATTTTGAGAATTGATGATATTACGAATAAAATTGATTAATAAATGAAATTATAATTTTTGGTAATGTATATAAACTTTATTTCTTACATTAGTTGCTGAATTAAATACCTAAATCATTGAAATGGAACATTAAACAGTTTTTTTCTCCAATTATGATTATTTTATAGGAATTTGGGGTATTTTCATCCATTGTAGAATTATGGTTTCTTGGTCCATAACATTCACCATTAAATGTTCTCCATCACTTCCTATTAGTACTTGGTTGGTAGTTTTATCTTATATTTCAATATTTTCACTTCCCAATAATTTTCCCATATTTCAAAACATAGTTTTTTGTATGTCACGACCCATCCCCCGGGGCCTGTGTCGTAACTACCCGAAGACTGCCTTCCATAGTCCAGGGGCTGGAGACTTCCACAAAAGGCGTAAATCTATATAACTGGGAAGCCATTGCCATTATAAAATGTAAACTCACATAACCAGAGAACATGAAGAAGAAAAAACTATGTATTTTAGTATAACAAGTGTACTGAATATACAAATTGGCTGGAAATAGAAGCCCAATAGAAAGGTACAACTAAAACTGATATAAATGTAGAATTGAAAAGACAACAGCAGAATGGTGAAGTAGCTCCTGGATCATTCTCCGGGATCCTACCTGATGGGTAGGTACATATGTCCTCCTCAACACTCTGCGTCTATCGGTCCCCTCCGTGTTCTATCACGCCGAGTGTCCACCTCCGGGTACCGTGCAGTCCTCGTACACTCTACCTTGATCATCGTTGTCCCTCATCTGAATACAACACAACGAGGTGCAGGCCTAACCCGTGCAGGGGTCAGTATAACAATACTCATTAGGGACCCTGAGACCGTCATAGTCTCAAAAAATCCACGAAGAATAGACCACAAAGAAATATCTCAATAGATAACCATTACTTAGTTGTATTCCAATACATATACCTAAGTTATCAAGTAATCCATCTCAATCAAGAGGAAAACACAAAGGTCATTGACTCATCTCAAACCATGATTTTAATTCATGATGTCAAAACCATGGCTGCTGGAGAACTCCTCCTCGGTTGAGTACAGTAGTTCTGTCACGACTCCGAAGTGTTCATCACTAACCATATACTACTGAGGTACTTCTCTTGTCGAGTACTTCAGGTTTGTCGGCCCAACACCATAGTGATCCCCACAAGGGGTCTGCCGCCTCAACACAATAGTGGAACCCATAATAGAATATAGAGGTACTCCTCCTGTCGATTACCGGGGGTCTGCCGCCCCAACATAGTAGCACTCCTCCGCCATGGTTCTGTCTCCCCAACACAGTCTCTCTCCCCACTGGGCTAGTCAGGTCACTCAGAATCGAACCGGACAAGCATTCATCTGGTCTCAGCTAGCTAAAAGGTCTTTGTACTCCATACACTCTTCTCTGGGAGGATCCTCTCCATGAGATATTGGACTATACTTCCAAGTGTCACGTAATATCTCGTGGAAGTATCTTATGGGATCACCTCGGCATAGGGGTCTCAACGCAATAGACGACACATCTATCGGACGCCCTGTCTATGAGTTATTAGCATTGCTGTTCCGTGGGCCCGGATGGATTTTGGGTACAATCTAACCTGGACATACATCAACTGCGTCCAAACCACATGTGGATAATTTCAAAAGAACCATATAATCAACAGAAAAAAATTGTAGTTGACAACACGTCAATCGGACGACTGTTTCCATAAGTTATAATCGTTTCCTCTCCGAGGGCCCTAGTTGGTTTCGGGTTTGTACCATCCCGGATGTACCCAAAATTTTCTGAAACCTTCAGTGTATTATACCGAAAAGACCGTCTCGATCCAAGGATTCCTACACAACTGACGATGCGTTGATCGAAGGTCTGTAGCTCATGTTATGACTGTTTAACCGAAAACGGTCCGAAAAAGGGGGGTCTGGGCCACGTCCAACCCGGCCAAACCTACCATGGGTCGGCCTAAACCAGGTCGACCCGACCCGGTACGGTGCGTCCCGGCCCGTGGCCAGCCGCGACTCGGCTAGTCCAGCCGAGCTGGGGGGCCCATTTTCGTGATAAGGCGGCACCGGGCTGGAACTGACTCGACTCGCCGGATCCCGTGCTGGCAGGATATGCTCCATGCCACCGCGGAAGATTCCTGCCGGTGGCACGCTAGGGCTCCGCCACCTCCAGGCAGGCGGCTGGTGCCGGCTGGCGACCCGCGCCGCCATGAGATTCTGCAGACCACCTGAGTCACTCATGTGGTCCATTTTAGCTTCTGTCTGCACCTACGACATTCTCGGGTCACGCTCTTTGTTGTGTCGGCCTCAGAACAAGGTTTCCCTTTCGTGCATCTGTCGCTAAACATTCCACGCAACATGAAAAAGTTGGCGTTGGGTCCGGACTTGTTCGTTATCCTGTACCCACCACGTTATTGGTTCAAATAAACATGCAACAATTAAATTCCCACCTTTGAGGGTATAATTCACATAAATATAATTAAATAAAACCATGCCTTGGAAAAGCATTGAGGTAGTCGAGCATCATGGAAGACGGCGTCGCGGAGGTTGGGCGTCACACTATATGTATGTCGTTTCCATTGATGTTGGGGTGAGTCCGAAGGGAAGCATCGATGGATAAGTCTTTCATGTTCTTCGTCGGAGTTATTCTTCGTTGAAGGTTGGTGTTCTTTGTTAGAGAATAACACTTCCTTCTAAATCTTCTCAAGAGCTCTCCCACCCAGATTTTCCAACCAAAACAAATGAAAAGAATTTCCCCACTTATTAAAATAATTTACCACCAATTCAAAACAATTCAAAAATGAATTGATGACAAATAGATTAATAAATTAAGAGAATAATTAATTCATTAGGTGGGGTGGCACAATCAATGGGTTAAAGGTGGATAGGCTCTATATAATAATTTAGGGGGAGTTTTCAACTTAAAGAAGAGGAGATTAATGGGGGGTTTAAAGTGAGGTTATGGGAGATAAAAGGTTGGGCCTCGTGTCGGACCCACCTCTCTAATATCCACACTTGGGATGTTATGTGGGTGTGGTCCCCACCAATAACTTCCCATGGGAGGAATTAACTTCCATAGATAAATACCATTTTATCCACAATGTTATTTAACTATTTCCTATTTTCCAAAAAATTATCTCTCAATCCACATAAAAAACAACTGTGTTAATGGTAACCATAAGAAATTATCAGCGCTGTAAGTTTATCGATATCCTCATATTTTAATTTCGAGCACCGGTTCAAAAGATAGAGAATCCCACATGTACGTTTACAGAACGTACCCGAACAAAACATTGAAAATTGATTTCGAGCACACCGGGCCTCAGAATCAAGTGATGTCAGAAGCTACAGACTCGTAAAACTCCAAATAATTAAGAATAAATTTTTTTTGAAATTTCAAGGTATTTACATTACTCCCTTCTCAGGGATTTATGTCATCATAAAGAAAAAACACACACTAGTAGAACAAAAGAGGGTACTGAGCACGTAATTGAGCCTTCCGCTCCCATGTTCTCACCTGGAGATTCCTGTGCTTCCAGCGAATGCGCACCAGAGGAATCAACCGTTCATGTAGGACCCGCTCTAGTCAATCATCAATCTAAACTGGAACCTCCTTTAATGTCACCCCGTCATCGATGTCCTGCTCCTCGTGGTTGATGATCTGGGACAGGTCTTGCACGTATCTCCACAGCTGAGATACGTGGAAGACATCATGCACCCGGTGCAACCTTGGTGGAAGGGCCAGGAGGTAAGCCACCTCTCCTACTCTGCTGATGTCCTGAAAAGGTCCAATGAAACACAAAGATAATTTTCCACCTCACCCAAATATCTGTAGACCTTATCATGGTGAGACCTGTAGGATGACGTGGTCACCATCCTCGAACTCCAGTGGTCTCTGTCTCCTATCAGCATTAGACTTCTGTCTTCTCTATACAGTTTTCATCTGCTCCTGGATGATCTGCACCTTCTCCATCATAGCCTACACCATATCTGGCCCTACATGATCTGCTAAGATTTCCCATTTGCCGATAAAGTAAAGTTCAGTTTCATCCTCTGGATGAACAATGTTCTATGCCTAATACAGTAAAACCTAACATGAACAGTACAATTCATGTCTTGGATGACGTTGTAAGGTCTCGACGCTTATACCAAGAGATCCAACCATTACTCATGCTTCCAAGGGTTGAGCCACACTATCTACATCAGTTTGTGGTCACTGGGTCTCCTCCAGTAACAATCTAGAATGTGAGGGTGAAGTCAACAATTTTAACCGGAACCTCTCAGTATCAACTATAAAAAAAGGACATGAAAGTAAATGTCACAAGGACAAGTGTCTTTTATTACTGCATATCATAGTACAAAGACACATAACAACCACAAATAATTAAAACATGGAAACTAGAAACAACAAGAACAAAGGCCTCCATGCCTGGAACTAGTCCCACTCATTTCCATCTGATTTCGGAGCTCCATAGTCGTTTTCATCAGCTACCTGTATTTGTGCTCTTTAATAACCGCGTGTTCCTTACAGTCGGGGTGGACCTTCTACTGGTGGTCGTGGCAACACCTCAAAGTGTTGTACACCACCGGCTATACAGCCAGATCTTATGCCTCGGTCTGGTAGGATCCTCTATTGCCTGCTGCTCATCAGCTGGACATGTCAGGCAGTCTCGAGCCAAGTGACCCAACTTGCAGCATGCATAGAACTTCCTGATCCACATATAGCTGGCTCTGTTTCGTGTGCCTTGCACAACCAAACCTGTATCCTGAGGTCGCCCACCTGTTGGACTAGTAATCATGGACTTATGTTTCATCTGTCTAATGTCGGCTGTAGAGGACTCCGCTACAGTTGGAAAGCCTTGCAGAGAGAGAAGTATCTCATGAGCCCGCATAGAGGGTAGATTCGCGGGTATAAACTCCACCTTGAAAAAACCCTCGATGTTTCCCCAGGTGAAGGTCGTCTCATTGCAAAACTAGAGCATCTAGCTCCACCACCTCTCTGATGCACCCTGAAAGACACTAACAACAATTTACACAATCAAGTCAGCTCGTTTCCTAGATGTGTGGAAAGTTCATGCTACTAACTCTATCCAATACCTAGCCATCTGAAAATCTGACTCGCCTCAAAACCTCAGAGGCCTCTGTCGCTGGACCTCGTGCAACATGCTCAAGCGGCATGCACTCTCAGCTGGTGCCTCAACTGGAAGACGGCCCTTTACCATGGCCTCACTGCTCGGTGGGCTATCATCATGATTTCCACTCGGAACTCGTTCTGGATGACTAGGTGAAGACATCTTGAAAAGAAACAGATGCGACAGGTTCTTAAGACTATACCTGGTAAGCTGACCTAGTTTGAGATGACATAAAGAAAAATTTTGAAATCTCACATGGAATTAGTGTTTTCATGCACTGAGTTGGAAATCAGAATTCAGGGTCCTGTTGTATGGATACGTCAGCCGACGCAACAACACTGGACTCCTTGAACTGAAAACCAATCTCAGTACGCTTAGCACTATTGCTTTACATAAAAGAAAATATCATAGTCCTATGTTCTGAGGTATAACCAACTCCTTTGATACCACATTGTCACAACTCGTCCCCAGGGGCCCGTGTCGTAACTACCCCAAGCCCACCTTCCATAGGCCATGGGTTGGCGACTAAAACCAAAGGTGTAAATCCCTATAACTGGGAAGGTATTTCTTTTATAAAAAGTAAACTCACATAACCAAAGAACAAGCGGAAGAAAACACTAAGTAAAGAAGTATAACAATTGTGATAAAAGGATGAAGGGGTCGTAAATACAAGCCCTACATAAAGGTATAACTATAACTGAATGAATAGTATAACTGGAAAGACAACAATTGAATGGTGAAGTAACTCATGGATCGTCCTCCGGGTTCTTAACTGTAGGGTAGGTACATATGTCATCCTCAGTACTCTGCGTCTATCGGTCCACTCTGTGTGTCGTCACACCGAGTGTCGACCTCCAGGTACCACCCATTCCTTGTACACTCTACCTCGATCAGCGCAATTTGTTGTTTTCATCCAACACAACAAGTTGCGTGCATAGCCCGTGCAGGAGTGAGTATAACGATACTCAGTAGGGATCCTGAGACACTCAAGGTCTCAGAAAATCCAAAAATAATAAGCCACAAATAAAGATCTCAATAGATAAACTTTACATAGGTATATTCCCATACATATACCTAAGTTATCAAGTAAACCATCTCAATCATGAGGAAAACAGAAAGGTCATTGACTCAGCTCAAACTAGGATTTTCATTCACGATGTCGAAACCACTGCTACTAGAGAAATCCTCCTCTGTCAAGTAGAGTAGTCATGTGGAGACTCTGAGGCGATACTAACTAACCTTAAACTGCTGAGGTACTTCTCTGGTTGAGTACCGAGGGTCTGTCGCCCCAACACATTAGTTATCCCCTCCATTGGTCTACCGCCCAAACAAAGTAGCACACCCCCCGAATATCATACAGAGGTACTATTACTGTCGAGAATCACGGGTCTGCCGCCCCAACACAGTAGCGCTCCTCCACCATGGGTCTTCTACCCCAACACATTAGCGCTCCCCACTGGGCTAGTCATGTCACTCCGAATCGAATCGAACATGTAGTTATCAGGTCTCAGCTAGCTACAAGGTCTCCTTACTTCGTACGCTCGTCTTCGGTTGGATACACTCCAAATGATACTGGTCGATTCTTCCAAGTGTCACGTAAGCTCTCTTTGACATATCTCATGGGACCGCCTCGTCATAGGTGTCTCAATTCAACAGACACCGCGTCAATCGGAAGCCCAGGCTGTGAGTTATTTGCATTTCCATTCAAGGGGCCCGGTTTGATTTTGGGTACAATCCAACCCATCCATACTACAACTACATCCAAACCTCAAGTGGAGTATTCCAAAATAAACTTCTAATCAAAAGAAACCAAAGTACTTGACGGAACATCAATCGGACGTCTGGTACTTATGTTATAAGTGTTTCAACACCGAGGGGCCTGGTTGGTTTCGGGTTCGAACCAACCTGGACTTTTCCAGACATTACCGAAACCTTGAGTGTAATATACCGAATCGCCCATCTTGATCCAAGGATTCCTATGAAACTAAATGTGCATCGATCAGAGGTTCTTTGCTCATGTTATGACTGTTTAACCAAAAATGGTCTTAAAAGGGGGGGTCTGGGACCGGTCTGACCCAGCCGCCGCATCCCAGTAGCCGCAGCCTAGCCCGGCTAGGCCAACCGAGCAGGGGGGGGGGCAGGTTTCAAGAAACGGTGGCGCCATTCTGACAATGCTTCGTCTCACCGGATCTCGTGCGGGCGTGATCTGCTCTACGCCACCACGACCGGTGCTGCGGTGGATTCTTGCAGGCAGCACGCTAGGATGTCGCCGCCGCCGGTCACCTTTGTCGTCGCGCCGGTGACCCGTGCCACCCCAATATTTCGTGGGCCACCTGAGTCACTCAAGTGGTTCTTTATAGGTTTAGTCTGCGCCTACGGCCATTTCGGGTCGCGCTCTTCACTGCGTCGGCCTCAGAAAAATGTTTCCCTTTCATTCATATGTCGCCAAACATTCCGTGCAACATGAACAAGTTGGCGGTTGGTCAGGACTTGTTCATTCACTTGTACCCACCGCATTACTGGTTCAAATAAACATGCAAAAATTAATCTCCAAACATTGAGGGAATAATTCACAAAAATAGAATTATACAAAAAAAACAACCCCTACCTTGGAAAAGCATCGCGGTAGTCGAGCGTCGCGGAAGACGGCGTCACAGAGGATGGGCGTCACAGTATACAGATGTCGTTTCTATTGTCGCCGGGGTGCGTCTGAAGGTAATCGTCGATGGAGAAGTCTTTCATGTTTTTCTTCAGATTCATTATTCGTTGAAGGTTAGTGTTCTTTATCGGAGAAGATCACTTCCTTGTAAATCCTCTCCAAAGATCTCCAACCATGATTTTATAACCAATACAAGTGAAAAGGCTTTCCCCTCTTTTTAAAAGAATTTCCCAACAATTAAAAACAATTCAAAATTGAATTATTGTCACATGGATTAATTAACTAAGGGATTAATTAATTCATTAGGTGGGGTGGCACAATAAATGGGTAGATGGTGGAGTGGCTCCACATATTAAATAAGGGGGAGTTATCAACTTAATGAAGAGGAGATTAATGGGGGGTTTAAAGGGAGGTTAAGAGAGATGAATGGTTGGGGCTCATTTGGGCCCCACCTCTCAAATATCCACACTTGGGAAGTTATGTGGGTGTGGGACCCACCAATAACATCCCATGGGAGGAATTAACTTCCATAGATAAATAAAATCTTCTCCACAGTTTTATTTAACTATTTCCAATTTTCCCAAAAATTTACTCTCAACCCGCATAAAACGCAACTGTGGTAAAGGTCACCTTAAGCAATTATCGGTGTTGCGAGTTCATCAGTGTCCTCAGATTTCAATTCGGAGCACAGGTTCAAATGATTGGAAAACCCGCACGTACGTTTACTGAACGTACCCAAAAAATGTAGGAAGTTTATTCCAAGCAATCCGGGCCTTGGAATCAAGTGACATCAGAAGCTACAGACTCGTAAAATTCCAAAACATTAAGAAAAAAAATTCCTTTAAAATTACAGGTCTTTACATTGTAATTCTTGATGAAATTCATATATCCATTTCACTCTTCATAAGTGTTAGTTTTATTAAAACTTTTTAACGATGCGGGTTTCCACAAAGGAATATTCAAATTTTAAAAAAATTATTACCAAAAACATGTTAAAATTATCGGGATGAGATTTTTTGAAAGGGGGAGAATGTAAAACCCTGATATTTTAAAATAAAACTTTGTTTTATAGTATATACAACATCAAATACCATGCTTAAAGAAACCATGAAATATTATTATTTAAATGTGATAGTAAAAACATAACTGTTGAATTATTCAGGGTGAATATTATCATCAAAATTATGAAATATATATAAAAGAAATATTCAATATAAATTTATTGATTAAATCTTGGGAAATGATTACTCAATTTTTTTTAATGTTATTTTATTCTTCAAAAATTCATTTTCATCAAATATAATATTTATTAATTTTTCTGGGAAAATTTTTAAATTAATATCTAAAAAGTCATAAAAATATATTTTTTAAAATTAATATCATTTTTTTAAATCATAATATCTATGTTATATTGGGATAAAATTTTTAGATTATTCTTAAAATGTTTATTTATTAGGTAAATGTTAGAAGTAATGATTTTTATTGAAAACAGTATTCTTAAGTGAATCATTTGAAATGATATGTTTTAAAAAATAATTTAAGACTGAAATTAGTTATCTTTTATTATAAATAATTAATTTTAGTTCATGTAAATCAATTAAATGGATTAATTTTATATGAGTACATTTTTATACATAGAAAGATGTTTTTATGTAAAACTTCTTTTCTGTGCATGTTTCATTTTGATTTTAGATAAATTAAACCCACTTATACATATTGAATCATAACAAATGGATTCCAAATTTGGAATTATTATTTTAAAATTGGGTAAATAGTAAACTATTATGTTTTCACATTATGAATAATAACCATTGTAAATATTCACCACATTATGGGTAAATTGGACTGATATGTTTACGAAAAATTTGATATGGACATGGAAATTTCAATAAATGTTTCCCTAATTTCAGTAGATAAACTTATATCATCAATTCATATATATTATTATAATATATGATCTTTTTTCCATTATTATTTGATTTTTACCTGTATATTATTTTACATAATGCAAAGTAAAAAAAGGGAATTTTCTTTGTTTTATCATCATTAATTATTTTACTTAATGATAAATAGAGGACATATTATTCATAAATAGTTATTTGAAATATAAGTAATATTTTTTTATAATGGTTATTATTTGTATTTTGTTTTCTTAAATAATTACCTACAATTCTTACAGAACACCAACACAATATTTATTCAATTAATAGGAAAATAAAATAAATGACATTTAAATATTAAAATTTTTGTAATTTGATTTTGTTAATGTGTACAATGAATATTATATATCATTATGAAATATCTATGATGTTTAAAATTATCATATTTAAATTTTCCATTTATCATGATGAATTTAATGTCATATTAAATGAATAAATTCAAAAATGTCATTAATATTCTTTCACTAAATTATTTAATATTTAAAAAAATATAAAAAATTCATACAAATGAATGAAATAGGGTTGAAATAATCTCCCATTGTCCATTTATGGGATTTTTTTCTTCTTTTATTTTAACATTATATAACCTTATATAGTAGGATATTTTAATATTTTAGTAATTTTCAAAAGGGTTAATAGATAGTTAAAACTAAATGATAATGGTTAAAACATAACTAAATGATGCTAAAATTTTATATTATGATATTATTTCATTCCAAAATAGTTCTATATTTTAATTATATAATTTTTCATCCATTTGGACTTGAAAAATAATTTATATTAATTTAATACTTTATTTAATTCCAATAATACACCTCAGTTTACTTATAAAATTATGCCCATTCCTTCTATTTTTTATACTACATTGAGAAATATAGAAGAAAAAATAAATTTCCATATACCATATATATTTTATATGACACATTATTGCGGTTCTAATATTACATAAATACTAACCCTGGTTCTCTTAAGAGGAGATCTAAAGGATCCCTCCTGATGAAGAGGTAACCATCATTTCCAACTCTATCAAAATTAATTTGTTTTGAAATTCCTCAAAATTGGTTTTAAACATACTAAAATAATATATCGAGTATCATAAGTGTACAAGTAATTTTTTATGAACATGGAATAATGACATTCCATCACTTTCCCATCATATGAAAAGTGAGAAATCACTTGTGAGTACATATGACTTATCATCTACATAAGGAAGTGTAATTTTTTCATAACCAGTTTACATGCGAGGTTATAAATATTAGGAAAAAATAATATTATATTTATTATGTAATTATTATTTTATAATAATATTATCATACATATTTTCTAATCTTCCAATCTGCAGGAAAATGATAATGTCGCCAATGCATATTTGTGGATTACCATCTCCACAAAGCGATGCGATTCATTTTTTATTAAAAAATAAAGGGATGGTAGTATGGATAGGTTTCATGAATAAAAAATGTATAATAAAATTTATTTAATGGTTATTCATTATTTAGGTTTATGTCAATCCATATGTTAAAAGGTGAAAATGCATTCATGTGTACACATGAACCACCATCTCTATTAACAATATAATTAATTTCTCAATATGTACCTTTTATAGTTGAATCAATATATATATATATATATTAAATATATTTTTTATTTATATCATTAATAAGTTTTTGTGATAACATGGATCTATTATCACAGTATTAGTATGAAAACTATCAGACTGAAACATACATGAAAGACGAACCAACTATCAGCCAGAATTTAAATTTTAATTGTTAATAAATTGGTGATAGAAGGTTATTAGTAAATAATATTTGATATGATATGATATATTAATTTATATGTGGATATAGATATAAAATATATTTGTAATAAATATTTATTTATTAAATAGGAGTTTTGACTGCATAAAAAGGAATTCAAACCCGAGATAAGGGATTTTGTCTCAATTTCCACTCCATTGAGACATATTTGGTAATATACACCTTTTTACTTTTATTTGGTACATATATATCACCCAATAGTTCTTTAACATGAATATATATTTATTCATAATGATTAATTATTCAATTTATGTTACTGTTTCAAGAGTAATGTATAAAAGAAAAGTTGATTTTATTTCTGTTCAAGATCAAATATATTTTTATTCTATATCAAATATTTTAAAAAATGTATATAAAAAATAATTTATATTTACATAAATAAATTTTAAATAATATTTTAGGTCATTATCGAATTTTTATATGATATAAATTTAATATTTCTAATGATTTTTCAAAATAGATTTATTTTCAACATTCTTTAAAAAAATTCAAAAAGAATGCTTTTTAAACATATATGATATTAAAAAAATTCCCTAATTCCATAACCATTTTACAAAAAACTATTTTGAGAATGTTTTTATCATCAATTTTATTTTATTATCTAAAATTAATGAATTATGTTCCAAAAATATATTTCTAATGAATTGATGGTTATATTTTATTAAATATGTGGTTACTAAAATCTTCTTGAAACATTATCCATATTATGATCATTGAACATTACATTTTTATTAAATATCCATACTCATTAAATAACGGATCTTATTATTTCCTAAAATATAAAAAGTTTATAAATATGGTATTTTATATTTAAATTTTTTGATTGACTAGAAAAATAATATATTTTTTTCTAAGACATATAGTTAAAGAATTAAATAAATATTTCCATTTATGTGGAATGAATTAGAAATGATGTGAGGGGTGGGGACCAAAAATATATTTTCCCTCAATGAATCGACAGATATCATAAGTAAAATTAGTAAAAAAATATTAAATGGGTATCTGGTGTATACCTACCCATAAATTAAATTGTATTAGCAAAAGGATTTGATGGTATATATATCATTATGTCTAAAATCATGATGTCTGATATTAAAAATTTTATTCATTATGAATATAGTTATTATTATCCATCATATTAATTCATTTATATTCAACATGGATGAATTTTTTACTCAATTGATTTATTAAATGAAATGATTTTTCATTTATTTATCATGCCATTTTGATTAGGAAATATTTACTCCTGATGAATTCTTCTATGTATAACCATTACTGAGTGTTTGATCTCACACATAATTAATTTTTTTTTACTTTCCCTAAGATATGGAGGTGTCCTTCAATTAGTTCAAGGATATTGAATAAATTTTCTCATTATGATTTAAATTTTATTTTCAATATGGGATGAATGTATATATCTGGTTCATTAAGACTAATATACCATTAAGTCCTTCGTGATGTGGTCACATGTATCTTAAGCCAATGGAAAAAATAATAAATTTGTTCTAAGATACTACGGTTGAGGTATTTACATAAAAACATATTAATTAATTCTTATGTATTTGAAAACTAAATTCCATTAACTAGAATCATGGGTGGATCTACATTATTAATTATCCAAACCCTTTTTTATTTAGTACATCTAATCTGGATGGGATAATGATTGTATGATATAACTCACAAATACACCTAGGACCCCATTGTAACAATAATGGTTGATATTGTTGTATATTTTATATAAAACCCACTGATTGTTAATCAACACAAGCTTACTATATTTGTTCAACCAACATCACTATAGTCACTCATGTGAAACACTCCGCATTAAATTGAAAGAACACATGTCAACGTAACATGTTTGAGTTGGATTCCATTGTGGGGAACATTTCTACTAAAAATCATTTCATGTTACCAACAAGGCCACAACATTAAATATTAGAAATAATTTTCTATGAATACAAAAATTATTAATTGCCACTGAAAAAATAATTAAATAGTAAATCCACATTATTAATGTTCCAAAAGGGTCTATAAATTTTGTTTTTGAAAACAGATGCTTATGAACTATTTCAAAAGAATTTTAGGATTAAAGAATCAGTTTAGGAGATCGATCTTTATTTAAGGCATCTTATAAACATTCAATATATATACAAATAAACATATATATGTGAATATCCACACACACACACACACACAAATATATTTATATATATATGAACACATTCAATGTCATATATGTATGGATATTCATTGGGTATTTCAAGGGAAGAAATAAATAAATATAACCCATTTCACTTATCATCATATAAAAAACTCCAAGTGAAACCAATAATGATTAAAAATACTAATAAACCAATCACATAATGACTTAAAATTATGAAGAAAAAATTAAATAATTTCAAGAAAAATTAAAAAAACTATAAAAAAATATATTTTTGAAAAGAATTATATAAATTTTACAAATAGTTTTCACATGTACACATTTCTAAAAATATAATAAACATTGGAAATATAAAAACTTGAATTAAAAAAATGGTTAATCCATAATTATTTCAATAACAGTTAATAAATTCAATATCATGAGAGATTTAATGAAAATATATTTAGAATGTTTAGATATTAATAATGTTCATAGAAAGTTTATGGTTAGAAACAACCACCAAGAATGTTTGTGGATGTGATGAAAGCCATGAATATGAAAGTAAAAATCCTTGATGCATCAACCAAACAACCTAAAATCACGAAAAACAAAATATAAGATCCAATCATCACCCTAGGGTTTGGAAAAATATTTAAATAGACAAAGGAAATAATATATAATAATGGTGTAATGATAATAAAAAAATAGAGTCCTTAACTTGATAGAAACGAAAAAAATTAGAGAAATAATTACTAAAATAAGAGGGGAAAATGATGAGGAAGCTATATTTGAGAATCCATGTCAATCTATACAATATGGATATGAGATATTTATTATATATGTTTTTAATTATTTGGGGTTTTTTATGGAAAAATATTTTTTATAAAATTATGTGTTCTAAATGGTTGGGACTTGTAGCTATCTTAGCTATAGAACTACTATAAAAACATCACAATAGTGTATGTAGAAAGTATATGGCTTCAAAAAAATGTATATACAAACTATGCACCAGCCGTAAAAAATGATAATGTCAAAAACTACATCCATTCATTTGTTTTCAACACTGTTAGTTAAAAAAGTATAGAAAATTTAGGAACTCTATACTAATTTATCTAATTTTGAAATTCCTATAGTAACATAGAAAAAAAATAAGATAAAATCATAAAATAATAAATAAAATCATAATATATAAGTAAATGTATGGGGTGTTATATTGATTCTAATTTTAAGAACTTTTTTTATGTTGAGGATCCTTATATGTCATAAGTGCATTCACACTAGATATCTCATCCTTTAATGTTGGGGAATTTTTTCCCACCATATTGATTTTATCCTTAATTTTCATATTCATTTAAATAATAAAATCCATAGGGAAAATATTTTCCTATTTCCCAATTTTTTTCCAAAACTAATTATAATAGATTTTTAATGACCTCATCCTTATAGGTTTAAAAAATGTACTTATCTTATTATGAGATTAATCCCCTTAGAATCAACATTTATTTTTTGAACATTGGAATATATGAAATCAAACTTCATAGTATTGAAATCATTTTTTCCTCAAATGGGTAGAAAATTACATGATTATATTGTTTAACACTTTTATTTTTTCAACCAAAATATCCCAAACATTGAAACAAATATCATTAGAATTGTTCAATTAATTTGTTATTTAATTTCTATTTTTGATAATATTTATTTAACTCCTCAACCAATTTTAATGTTTCAATTTTGGAATCATTGTTGTTCATTTATTATCAAAAATTCCAACCCAACATGACATGTCTACCACCCTAACTATTCTAGAAAAACCATTAAATAATTACATAGTTTCTAAATATGATTTATTAATACCATCAATTTTATGGATCTCAAACTCATCATTCTTAATGAATCATTTTCCATAAAATATTCTAAAGAAAATGTTTCCATTTCATATTATATTTTTTTTCTTATTTATTTTATTTTCCTAGGCTAAGATGATTTTGAAAAATAATCTTAAACTCAAAATCTAAAAATCAATCGGACCAGATCATAAAAAAATGAATTAAAATTAACATATTCACTAACACAACTTGTTAGTACAAAAATGGGTTAAAACTAATGATACAATGGGTTTGAATTAGGGTATGTAAAATTTTCCAAATTGTATATTTTTTCTTAATTCTCTAAAATACCTATCTGATATTGACCTCTTAATGATAACGATAATTTTCTTTTGTATGCTTAATAAGATTTGATCTAAATAATAAACCATTGTACCTACATATCTTGTTTTTATCAATTATCACAATTTCTTCATTATATGTTTTTGGTTTTAATGATTGTAAATAAATAATATTAAAAAAAGTAGTTTTTTTATTTTTTCACTAAAATATGATAATCAATGGATAAATCAATTGAAAGGGATTTAATAAAAAATTTAAATAACAATTAAACAAATAATGTTATTTTTTATCCTATATCACCCCTACCTAAGGTGATCCCCCCTATAATGTTTATGTTGTGGATCAATGACACTTAATGATCTCTATATCACAATCCCTCCATTTCTCATTTCTTCAAACAAAAAATAGTATGTACACATAAAGAGCAAAATATCACCTATTTTTTTATGACTAAGTTGGATCAATGATTTTGAACTCTAGAATAATGATTTATATGAATCATGTCAATTTCTCTATAATTATCACCAAAATTATTCAATGTTCATTCTTGGAATAAAATTCTTCTTATTTGAAAAAACATGAAATATTTCATTATTTCATCATGAGTTTGAAAAAACTCACCATTCCAGTGTTACAATTGAACATTATATCAAATTTTTTCCTAACAACAACCTCATTCACTTTCAGGAATACAATTTTCACTTTTCAATTTATATATACCAAAAACCCATTATTATAATTTTTCATACAACTACAACTCATGGTTGTGAATTAATAGTCCCATGAATCATTGTTTCTTCAACTTGATAAAATATAGTGTTGTTTCATAACATAAAAAACATCAATAAAATTATTTCATTTATATATAAATGTCCCATGGAACAATAAATTAAATGCTTTTTCAGAGAAATATATATATTATATATTAAATACATCTTCATCTTTCTCTCCCAATAAATTTTGTTCAATTGACTCCATGAGTGGTGAAATATAGTGAGAATATTTTATTTCAATCCTATAAACCATGATGTTTTATTTAGATTCTAGGATACTCCCCATTACTCACACAGTTTACTTGTTTTCTAAATAAATTAAGTAAATCATTCACATCACCACCCATAATAAAATAAGAAAACCCATTTTCTTCAAATAATATGTTTATTTGAAAATATACTCAATATTTCATTATAAAAAAACCTATGATGCCTCATTTTTATTCTATGACATGAAACGTGGTAAGATTTGTTTTAAAAAATCATTCCGAAATGATTCATAAAAATTAAAATTATTATAGCTTCACTATCCCTTGAAATATTTCTTGTCTTTCTCCTCTGAATACAAATGATTGAATAATCATCAAAATATCTACAACATAATATTAGATTATTTTGTTCATTATCATGGGTCCTAAAAATCAAATTTGATCTAGGAATTATCATAAAATTTCAATTAATCAAATAGAACTAAAAATACATAGAAATTGATGGTAGGTTTTCATGAGAGATGGTGTGGATGTGAGAAACTACTTATGTATTTGTAGATTAAAAACATGAAAACTTTTTTATAACCATAAGATGCTTTTTTACCCTCATAGTTAACTATAAAAATATTGTTATTTCTAAATTGATAACTTGTACTATCATTAAAATAGAATACTATTGTCATATCATGTTACTCTCTATCAAATTAAGATGCCCAAAAACCTCATGAGGTAACACCTCAAAAATATCATAACACACACTAAACTTATAAGGACCTCATTAAAACCTTAAAACATCATAAACCAACAATATGGAAAAAAACTTTATCATAACATGGGTTTATGCGAATAAAAAAAATCATGCACCAACCATCTAGTGGATATACCACCCTTATAAAGTTTTCCAGTAACCATTCAAATTTAGTGTATCAACATTATGAATTTTAGATTATTCATTCCCCTACATTATGCACCAATTTCATAACCTTACATATGGAATGTGTCTCCATTATGCATATCATGACTTCTCTAATACTTTCCTAGATTAATAAATAAACCATTATTAAATAGCTACCTTATTCCTTACGAAATATGGAATCAAATTATGAATCATCATTGTTATTCAGAGAGGTATGAATAATAAAATCCATTTTTGTCTCTAATTTCTCTAAAAATGTACTATTTAAAAATTAAATCCAATTCCTAATCATGATTTTCATATGTCTTCAATGCTTCCATATGTACATATTTTTTTCAAAAAAATCCAAAATGAACCCCTTGTGGTGTTAAAATAAGAGTAAATGATAGATTACACAACAAATAATGTATGTCTGTATTATTCATTTTATAACATATTGAGACTACTAAAGATATATCAACCATTTCCTAGGTAATTATAAAATTATAAGAGCCTTAGATGATTCCCATATATGCATCAATGCCACAATAATAGGTTACTAGAAGAAAAAATCTCTTAGGTTTGATAAAATATCTCAAGCTCATATGTAATACTTATGTCTCATGGACAACATATTCCACCAAGAATTGTGGAATTTTTTCCTATTCTAAATCATCTGCATCTTAATCCCCAACCTCGTCAAAATCTATCTTGATCTCATTATCTCCACTGTAGATGTGATCCCTTTAATAGAATAGGGTATCAATTACCCTTATTACATTATTATTTAATGTGTATTGTATATAACATCACCTTAATTTATTATCATATCATATAAGGATACAATTATTACAAAAGAGTTCAAGTTTTTTTCTAGAAATATCCTCAGGAAATGATTATCCTCTCCACCCATCAAAAATTTAAAAAAATATTATACCCCACACCATGGATCATAGGTAATTTTTTATCACTTTGATTGGAAGATGATTTAGTTAATATGTAATATAATGTAATTTTGATAACAAAAAGGATAATGGAAGAAATTAATGACATATAAATGATTTTAACATGTCCAATATTATGTTGTTCCTCTGGTCATTTACAAAATTATATTATTTTTTATATGAATAAGTGAGTTGATATAGTATCAAATCATTAAAATATAATCAATAAACATTTTTTTAGAAATTCCCTATCAAGGCATTAGAATAGATTTTTAATTTTATACTAATGTAATTATCTATATAATTATTTTATTCTAAATATTTAGCAATGTCATTATAATTATAAATTATTTTGAATAATTTTCTATACTTACTAATATTGTTTGTAAAAGTTATGAAATGGTCGTATAAACCTCTAGTATCAACTAGAAACAATCCACACATATATTAATGAATTAACTCTAGAATCTATATAGTCTATTCATATTATTCATTAAATGGATAAATAGTGATTATAACTTGAAAATGGTTCATACATAGAGGCTTGAGTTTTAGTTAACAAAATATAAATATAATTCTTCATATCAATTTATCAAATACATATGATTCACCTAACCATGGTAGTGATTTTAAAAATAGGTTTGATTAAGTTCATGTGAACCTGAATCCTTATCAATTTCCATAACATGATCTTCATATCCAATTACATTAAAATCATTATTCAAATGTGACAATACATTATATATATTTTTAATAAAAATATTATCTCCCATTTATTAATATGAAAAAAAATTCATCTTTATTAGAAATGGGAACATATATTATGTTTTAAATAATTGTGGAATATATTAATAAATCATTAAAATAATAATCATTTTTTTCAATAATGTGACATTTTGGTCCCTAATTACAAGTTAAGTGACTATTAAACTATTTTCTTCTTGATGATCCACGTCCCCTCTAGATATGATAAAAAATCATACTGTTTCCTATATTTAGATGAACATTTGACAACAAAAAATGCAAATAATAACATGTTTGTTTAAATAAAGAGATACATTTTTATAAAAATTAACATGATGCATCCTTTAATGTCTTCATAGAAGTATATTTCATTTTACTGCAAAAATTCATTAAAAAATATAAACATATATAATCATGATCCCAATCCCACCCTTTTAACATTATCCTCTTTGAAGGGTGGTATGAAGGTTCTTTAAACTTGGAGTAAGTCTTAGGACCTTTCTCCTTGTCTTTCAAATGGATCACTATAATTCCTAAAATAATTCCATTTTCATGTCCTTATCATCATAGAGAATATGAGTTAATAGATACAGGTAAAACAACTCAATAATTTTCAAATTAATTTTCATAAAAAATATGAATCTATTAGGATGTCATTTAGGAAGATGTTTTGTTCATAATTTCTCAGGTATCATGTAATCCAGATTATCAAAATGCTATAGGTATATAACCATATTCACTGTATGGGGGCTTGACTAATACATTGTCATTGTGATTTGATGTAAATAGTTCCTTGCAGACCACATACCTCTCTTGAAAAGAATTATTCTATAAATATATTGAATATGAGATAAAATGGTGTGTGAATCCATGTCTTGGTGATGCTTTTGAAAATCACTTTGAAAAGATGATAAGAAGAGGAATTGATAATTCTCGGTGTCATATACGATGTTTATTCACCTATACTACTATTGGAAGTTTTTAATAGATAAAATATTATATGTATCTATGATATACAACAAGAATAATTTTATGATGGAGTCACATTCTACATTTCTAGAAAAAAAAATTGATTACTTTAGTTTTGTTACAAATTGTGAATATATTAATTAATTTTTTTATCGCACTATATTTTATAAAATTCAATTATCCATATCTACTATATTCAAAATTTCCTCTCAAATGGATATTTTAGTCTCAAGAATTTATATTATCATTCTAAAAACAATACTAAAACCTAGGGATATTACACTAAGGACTCCAATCATGGAATACTAAATATGTATGTTCTCAAAAGTATCATCCATGTATCACCATGTATTGTGATTCAAATTAATCTCAATTATAAATAAGTTAATTAAACTCATAAAACATCATTCTAATACAAAAATTTATGAAGGATCACTTTGAAGGGATACACCGACTCTGTAATATATGGTTATATTCTTACTCCTGTAAGGATATGATATGTCTGGCATAATATTTTCTTAGAGGGAATTTTATAGTTATATTTCACATTTTAGATGAAATTCAATACTACATATCATTATTTTTACTTATTTATCCAACTAAATACATTTAAAATGAATAAATAATAGTCATTCAACACTCTTTTATTCCTTATTACAACTTCACTCTTGGTAATTACACTATAGGATTTCATTACGATATAATCAATTATGAAATAAAAAATTAATAAATAATGATATGATAATTAGTTTTTTTCTCTTGTTTGAAAAAAAATGTAGGATGGATCAACTGAGAGGCTAAAAAAATTATAAGTTTCATATCACATTTCAAAGTTTAACAATCATCAAATACATTTCAGTTTCTTTATTTGGATCCATGATGGTTCTTATACCTAAACTATGTCATAAAAAACTCATCCAATCATGATGATGTATAGTTACAGTTATTAGGGTATCTTTATATGAAAGATTAACTTTTCGTCACTATAATATAGACACATAATACCATATAGATTTAAATATGGAGGGATCATGAAATAAACATCTAAAATATATTAACAAGTTACTATTATATTTTAATACATAAGTGAAATAATTAAATAAAATTAGTATATATATATTCATACATTAGTTAGGCTTAGTTCATGATTATAAATATGATATAATATTTCATTCTAAATTTATATCAGCTAAAATATGAGTTGAAATAATTTATAATTCATTAAATTGTATTGAAATAATTTTAATTGAAAAATGATATTCCATAGGAAATATAAATTATTTGTATTATATTCTATGGAATTAAAATTAATTTATGTTTTTTATATAATTTTTCATATCTTTTTAGACATTAAATTGCTTCCTAATGGATAACTAGACCCTTACCATGAAAGGTTGGGAAAGAAGGTTCATGTCATTTCTAATCCCGCCAATCTTAGGATGGGTGACCTGATTATTTTGAGACATAGTGCCCATTATGGTGGGGGGGACATGCATTTCATATATGGTCTCTATATATGGATCCACATTATATTATAAAAAAAGGTTATTTTGAAAACATATTCTACTCTGTGATGTTCATGATCATCCATCTCCCTCCAATCAATTGTAAGTGATTTATTGTCTAATGTAGGTACTATAATTGACCCACACTTTAAATCTTTCATGTCTTCCCTAGAAATATTATGCACCGCCCCATGTCATCTCCCCCATATTAGATACCTTTTTTGTCCAGTTCAAAATATTACCCATAGCTCCTCCAATTTTTTTGTAATTTATTTAATCTATAGTGAAATAAATAAACATATATATCTTCAACCATTTATTTCATGGCTTTTTAAACATAGAAAATTGCACCATTAGTGGTGTTTGAACCATATTTAATCATTCTGTAGTAATTGTAGAAAATTGAATCCAAATTTTTTTATAAATAACTACATGTTTTCTATGATATCATTAATTGTAATATATATAGAATATAAGAATGAGAAAAATACAATTTTAATCATTAACAATGAATCTATCCTTAGATACTATATTTAGTATGAAAATACTCATTTAATACCAATGATTTAATGAAATAAGTTTAATTATGAATATAAATAATAAAATCTTAATGGAACTATGTGATCCATGTGATATTCTACAATATAAATATCATTATAGCCTTAAATCACCAAAATTGGTTCCCTCATGATCATCCAAATATCTAGTACACCACCTTAGACATATGTCATATATATTTTCAGGCTATAATTAAAATTTTATGTGATTTACAATGCTCATTTTATCAGTAAAAGATCAAAATATATACCCTAAAACAAAGATTAGAATGTTTTTTATCTTCCATTCAGTTTCTCACATTCAAAGCTTGGGATAATAGATGAATGGAGAGGGGAACTCCTCATTTTATCAAAAAAATTGAAAAACTATTATTGGATCAAAATTTATTTTAAATTTTGAGGATTAACATTATATTATTTTACATAAGTCCTTCAATAAGATAAACCTATTAATGTAAAAAATGACACAAATAACTATTTAATTTTATTAATCATGGCAAATACATTACCACTGATCTATAAAATTAGTAAATTGCAAGTAATGAACCACATTATATTAAATCATCTTCTTCTACACATAATTATTTTACTTTATTTTAACATGTAATGTTTTATTGAAATATAATACCTCCCCTTATTCACTATTATAATTTAATACCATTTAAATACCATAAAAAATAAATTCCATTTTAATTATCTAAAACAATAATAATATAAATAATTAATTTAATTTTTGATTTTCCCAAAGAAAATCATGGGTCCCTGCGCATGTGACCCACATCACCCTAAACTTAAATTTGTTACAATATGTTGAAAATGCATATACAATTTTATTGTGACCCTATATGACCTTATACTTATAGAACCGAGTCCAAATCACTAACCACAAGTTGTACATAGAAATAAATCATGAACATTAATGAGATTAGAAATAAGTCAGAGCTACGAAAAAACCCTATGACCTCTTACTATGTAACATTAACGCTTTTTTAGGATATCCCATAATGTTAGTTGCATACTTTTATTATCATTACTTATGCCTAATTATCAATCTTCAACTAATAGAAATTTAACACCTCATGACTATTGGGTAGATTTTCCCTAAAATGTATACTCTATTTAATATACTAGTTAACATTCATCATCAATATAAAATTATCTATATCATATTAAATAAATACTATTATTGATAAAATTTAAGGCATAATAGTACCTTTAGAAAAAAATTATTAATCATATAAAATTAAATTCATTATAAGGATAAATAATTAATTTGGATTAATAATAAAATGGGAATTTTTTATCAAATAAGTATACTTGTAATGTGTAGAATATATTATCTTAATAAATTATATTTTTCATGTGAAACAATATTAAGAATTGTTAGAGGCATCAATATTCAGTAAAAACGAGTTTTTATTTATATTTTGTAATTTAGTTATAAAATAAAATATAAAAATTTTTTATTTCGTATATAGAATGTAATTAAATTATAAATTAATGACAGGAAAATTAATTTAGGATGAATATTTAGATTTTTCTGAAATAACTGGTATTTAGTTCAAGAGTATAAAATTTCATTTTTTTCAAATAACATAGATTTCATGAAAATTCTATAAAAATAATACTCCTTAAAAAACATTTCCATAACCCAAAATATATTATTGTAATAAAATAAATCATTTAAATAAATATTACTTTAAATTTAGAAAACACATGTTTTACATTTTGATGCATTATTAATGTTTATTTCAAAAAAAAACTATCTTTGGTTAGTTTCGTTTTTTTAAATTTTTATGTAGGGATAATTCAATTTTATATTTAAATTAAAACCATATAACTCATAATTAAGTAATCATAAAAAAATTAATGAAATTTAAATCTAAAAATGCATACTTTTTATGAAAAATATTATTTTTATCCTTAAAAATAAAATTCATCAATATGTTTCTTTCGCGTTATACATGATATTACAAATATTAATACTTATCACCGATATAAAAATAATATATTAAATGGATTTTAAATATATAATCAATTTTTAATTTTTAATAATAATGACGATTTCTATATAGGCATTAAATGTAAATTATTTTGTTAAAAATTAATTACCACATTAAACACAAATAATATTAAAAGTGATAAACAAAATAGTGTAAGGGAAAACACATGTAAAAAAAATTTATCAAATTTGTTGAATTGGGTTTTCATTGAAAAAAAATATCTATTATACATTATTCTCCATTTCTAGATCCACCTTCCATGTGATACACATGCTCCCTTAATATTAAAATGTTATATTTATAAAATTCCAATTTCTCCACTTATAAAATGGTCTAACCATCACCTATTCATTTAAAGTCATTAATTATGAAATCCTATCAGACCAATATTTTTTAAACACACCATAGATATCTTTTCCACCTTTTGTATCCACTTTGTAAAATGAATGTCTGTAATTTCATTATTTCAAAAAATTCTTCTTTGGGAAAACTCATGCTTTCAACATGAGTATTAATCTTTACAAAAAACCTTTTCTCTAATGTTATTATCTTATAAAAATGATTTTATCATCATTATATAATTTCATCCACATTATTTTCAGATTAAATTTTATTTTATCTAAATAATAATTATTATCCAACATTCTCATTTTTTATTATAAAAATGAAAAGGTCATTAGGTGTATGAGTGTACTACCTCCTCAATTGATGACAATATTTAGTTTTTATAACCAAAATTAATGGATGGATAACATGGGTAATTAATGGATGAATATGAAATCTATAAAATTTTTAATATTTGGAAATTAGAAACCATACCATATCTTCCTCCAATTTTATGGAAATGAAAGCTTCATCGAGGTGTATTTGTGGACTATTTTTTCCATGAAAGTAACATATTTTATTTTTCATTAAAACTTTGCTAAATTATAAAAAACTATTGAAATATAATTCACCATATTAAAAAATGTATATAATATAATTATTATACAATAAAAATAATATTATTCTTGATGGATGACATTTATAACCATTCACACCCATAGAATATAAATGTTTCTTGTTTGGGCTGGTTTGACCAACTACTCAAACATTGCTATAAATTTCCATCATGCGTTAATATAAAAAATTAATCAATAATGTTTTTATAAAAATAATGATAAAATAATCTTTGATTTATTTTCTATAAAGGTTACATTGACATTAAAATTAATATTATTTTATGAACTATTTTTTATTAATTTTTTTTTAAAATAAAATAACCAACACTACTTTTAAAAATCATAAATAAAATACTTTAAAAATCTAATTAGAACAATATAAATCATTATAAAACAACTATTATCATACCTATAATGATCTGGTAATGATGAAATTCAAATCTAAAACTAATACGGAACACTTCCATTATGAAATTTGTGTTAAATAATCAATCAAGGATAATATCATGTCATGATTAAAATAAAATATAACTAAATAATATATTTCAAATATATTATTATAAAATAATATTATAAGTATGAAAAATATTTTTGAAATATATTATTGATACGATTATTTCTGATTCTAGATATTAGAGAAAATATAGCTAAGTGATATTAAATTTAAGGGTTTTTGTTGACTCTAGTTTCATTTCTTATTTTATGATTATTCATGTTGAACATTATCAATACAATATGTGTACTTTTTACCCAATGATATTATTATATTATAAATCCTCCCTATTTTATGGGGATTTACATTTCAATCACACAATCCATTTATTTAATGTATCATACTTCAAAAATATTACATCCATATAGATTTCATCTAAATTATCATTTATTGAGACATATTCAATATTCTATAGATGTTTTGTTTTTGTGTTGTATATGCACTATCCTCTAAGTTTATTTTAAAACACCAGTCATGAAATTTATGGTATTTAAAAATCGACCTAATTTTCCCGTTCCATTGGTTTTCAATTCAATATATTTTATTATCAGAATAAAACTTTAAAGTTAAAATTTCATTTATTGAATAATGATGATTTATCTTAAACATCATACAAATATTATTGAATACATCCACCATAATGTTTTATAATAAGTGTTATCTTTCTCTATTTGTAGAAAAATATTTTTTATTCAAATTATCCACTGTAGTTAATTTCTCTCCCATAAAAATGATACTTTGTTCAGAATAATTCTCTTTCTCTTTAATGATGATTTTACATCTATACTGTATTTTCACCTACTGATATTTTTACTCTTTATATTTGTAAACATAATTAACTTTTATCTAATATAACCATTATATTTTCATTATACACATTTGCAAAATATGTTTTTTATCCCTTGATATGTTTTCTGATTTCAAGAAAGGTATGTTAATATTTTAAAAAAAATTTCATTCAATGTTTATTTTTTTATCTTCCAATCCATATTTCCTTGAGATCATATTTATGTAATTAGTTTAGTAATATTATTGATGATTAAATTTTAACTAAAAATTATATAAAAAAATTACTTGGCCATTTTGAAAATAAATTTTGAGAGTATCCTATTACATTACTATTTTGATATAAAATTAAAAATGTTTTATAAAATATATTTTTATGATTTTCATATAAAATAGTAATATTTCTCCATATAAACATAGTTTTATATAACTCTCTATTTCCATATTCTATAATGGTTTCAAAAATAATTATTCTTTGTTCATATTTTAAAATAAGACGGTATATTTCCACTAATTCATTCATATGATTTATCTATTGAACGTTAAAATATATTTTTAATATATTTAAAAATAATAAATGATACTTATATTATATAATGTATGTATTCATATAAAATAATAAACTTTATTTATCTTGTTGGATTAGGAAATGTTTTAGGAATGTTCTTCATGAGACCCGTCTATTTTCTATATGTTGAATATGTGAAATTTTTTGTATGAATTTCGTCATATTATAATGGAACATATATGTATAGATTATAATTATATGATACATAGGACCTATATAATGAATACATTCTTTGAGTAAATCCTTGCACCTCATGAGATAATAAAGGTAAAGGTTTATGGATTCTAGATCTACCATGTTTTAAGGGATTCAATTCATTATAAACTATGAGGTACATATTGAGATTCTATATTTATTAATGGAATTTGTTCGTAATTATTGATCAAATATTGAAAATATGTTTTGGTAACACATAGACTATGGGAAACTGGGTTGGGCTCTTAGTCTCCTATGAAAAAATTGATGTAATTCATGATATGTTATGTTATTCTTAATATGGTTAATTTTATGTAAATTTTTTGATATTCCATTTGTATAATCCATAGATCATTTTTACTATATCATGATTATAAATTATTATAATAATTTATATTTCATATCAACTGATATTATTTATCATTATATTAATCCTTATAGAAACTGCTATTTATTTCATGTTTCGTTTAATAAAATATTTCTATCATTCTACTGTTATATTAAATCCCTATTATCTAAAAATAGATTTAATGTTTTTATGAACACAATATTTGATTTCACTAATTTATAATGATACCATTCCCTATTTCATAAAGATGAGCATGTCCAATTATTTGATTAAAATGGGGTCTAGTGTGGTACAATTATGGAGAAATATTTACATGTATTTTAAACTATGTTTATTATAGATCTATTCCTTCTGAAAATTAATCCATTAGTTCTTGGGATTATGAGATTATTATTCAATTTAATGTTTATGTGATGAAACTTTTATGATATATATGAATATTTATCTAGGTACATCTCAATTTTTTTTAAGAAACAATTTAAATAAATTATTTTTTATCACCAGACCCAGCCATAGGAGCCTATAGTGCCCAATGAAACAAAGTCATCAATGCACTACCATAGTAATAGATTTAATCCAATAATTAATTTTCAATCAGGGGCCTAGAGATATCATCTTCCATTATATGTAAAGGTAATATCATTTCATGGAGAATTAAATCAATGTAATATAACTTACGATGCAACTCATATATCATATTTTTTTTAATCATTTCTCATTACAGATTTTAGAAATACATCAAAAAATGAGATTGATGATGTAAATTAATAATAATATAGAGTATATGAACCAATACACACATACATATATAATAATATCCAATTAAATATATAACATGTATAATTATAATGGGAATGTATATCATCGTAAGCTTTCATATTTGAGGTTACAATGTGAAATGACTCATTTGTTGATGCCTCATCTAGGATGATCAAAGAATTTTTTTTAATAAAAACAACATATTGTCTCAAGAGTAAGGTGAAATATAGAACACATGAAATTTTTTAGAAATATTGTTAGACCTTTTCTATTTTTTCATTATAACAAGGAACTATTATAACCATTCGATATGAAAAATTCTCTAAGGACATTATAATATTAATGGTACACAAATGAATTGTCATATAGTAAAAAAATAAAAAATGATATTAATATTATTGTAATTAAAAGTAAAAATACTACTATTTTATAGGAACAAACTTCAACATGAATGATTGAACCTCATTTTTTTAAATAGAATTAATCATTTATTCATATTACACCAATAATGTGAATGATTAAAATTAAATAATTTTAACTAATTAAAAAGTAAAGATATATACATGTTTATGTTTATATATTATTAATTTTTTAAACCATCAATAAACCGTGTTTATAATTATCATATAAATAAATTGTTACCAAAATTTAATCCATGAAAAATAATTGGAAAAAAATATTTTTTTGTTAAATTTTTACACAATAAGATATTTAGTTGATAAATTATTCATAAAGATCTAACTATTAAATTATAGTGATATTTTAAATAAATATTTTAAACACTATTTATAAATAAATAAATATCTTATAATACCCTTTTACATGATTTCTAATTAAATTTATAATCCATTGAATTCAATTCATAATGGAAAAGAATTCTTTTCAAAATTTTGTGATATGTTTTCCATAATATTGTTTAGAAGACATATTATGATTAGAAAGTTATTGTACTGAAAACACTTAAATTAATATAATAAATATTTTATTATTGATAGTTTCTATACATAAATAAATTCACTAATAATAGTACTAGGGAAGAAGTGAACATGGCTTTGAGTCCTAAAACACACCATTAATAGGCCATGGATTGTCGAGTAGAACTAAGGGTTAGAAAAAAACATATGGGATAAATTAACCAAAACATTATAACGAAATGATAACAAAATCCACTAATTAAATATATTAAAAAAATAAATCAATCCCAATACATGTAATTTATTTGAAATATAATTTGAAAATGAATATTATCAAGTGAATCTCCTATAGAAGAAACTCTTGACCACCAATAACCTCAAACTACCTCAATGAGTTTTTCACATCAAAATTGATACCAAAATCCATTATAAGGACCTAAAACCACTTATATATATATATATACTGGATAAAGAAATAAATACTTAGTGGGATCCTCCTAATAAACTCTAAAATAAATATAAAAGAATAATATAAAATCCCCAGTGAAAATGGAATCAATCCATTACCTATATTTTTCCTTATAAGTTATAAACCTATATAAGACACCAAGAAGAAAAAAAATCATAGAAGTGAGTAATATATCATGGTACCTTTCCATATATATATATATGTGTAAATGTTACATGATTCTAATTTTACACTGAACTGATCACTCAAAACCCCGACGTTATGAAATCTTAGATCTCTCTTCTCTACTATTAGTTATAACACACATTTGTATAATAATTTCATAACCACATGGATTAAACCCTTGATTAAACCATAAAAAAAGAAAATTCACCTTTATATCCCCATAATCACATTTTAAAACTAAAATCTATTATATTATGTGAAAATACAAACTACACATTAATCCATTACAACCCGTGTATATGAATACTACACGTTAAGCCATTACAAACCATGTATATATAAAATTATAGTAACTGTAATCCATCACATGTGGGATATAACTATATGCTATATTCTTAAGTCACCAGAACTAGTATATACATTTATATCATAACCACGAGCCACAAAAAAACTTAATGCGTATATATCATATAACTATAATCCATTATAACCCATATATTCTCACATACCAAAATACATCTCAATGATATAACATTCTATGATGAACTATCATTCATCTTTATCATTAAAAATGTAGATGTAATGAATAAATCTTAAATCAAAGGCAATGTATAGTTTTCAAAATAAAATAATTCGATTCAAAAGTATATTTGGAAATGGATCATAATTATTATATAATAACATAAAAATATTATACAAGATACAATCCAATTTACAACTTAAACTATAACCCAATTATTACATAAAATCACATTTTATAACACTAATATCTATGAAACTAATATTTTATTAGGCATAAAAAAGAATCTAGATTAATTCCTATAATATCTTATAAGCCCATTAATAAATTTTACAAACAAACTTATTACAAAATATGTGTTCAAATTCAAATTACATTTCTAGTTGCATAGTGTTTCCCTAGAATAATAATTATACCTATTATCACATCAATATTAATTACTTCATATATTATAATCATTACCATTAAAACCATCATTATTTACAACAATAGATTCTACAAGGGAAATTACAACAATTCCTTTATATATATATATATCCATAACATGATTCATTAATTACCATTAATTTATTACCATTTAATCATTCTAAGCACTAATACAGAACTATACCTAATTCAGGGAAATTCAGTACAATAAATGGAATAATGAGTCAATATACAATTAAAATAGAAAATATATACTAAAATCTAGATACCCAATGAATTTTTAATACTTACTTCTTAATTATACAAAAACAATATTATCTATAAAATCGTTCCAAAAACATTCATAACATCCCACTATCAACCAAATGATGCCTTGATGATTTTTTTAAACAAATCATACCACATAATATTAAAAAATCATACATGGTTTAGACTTAATTCGAAGAAATAATTCTAATAAATTAAAATATATCTCAAAAAATTCATAATGGCTAAATTAAAATATATCAATAAATAACATAAACTGTTATAACTATGTTATATAAACCTAAAGAAACCAGGGATCAAATATAGTCATCTTTTAATAATAATTCATTAAATCATTATCTCTTCATATAATCATAATTATTTTAATTCACTATGAGAATCATCTAATATGAAATAAAACCAAATATAACAATAAACAATTTTAGCAATGTAAATATAATAAATATTCTTAATGAAATAATTTATAATTGTAGTAAATTTGAATAGAAGAATGACATCCACAATGAATTCCCCATTTGATTCTAATTTTATTATACTCTATAAGTTGTTTAATAGGTTTTTAAAATGTTACATAATAAAGGAAATCATTAAATCTTTATAAGAATGATATCATGCTACATAAAAATATCATGAACTAATAATAAGAATAAAATCACAATCACATGATACAAAACAATTTTTGATGCAATTAATTTGGAATTATTAAATTCTTTATATATATCTCAACAAATCAGCCATTATAACAAAATAATGATGATCATAGTGGTGGATGGTGAACACTAATGTATAACCTTATGGTGAATCTAGTTACCACAACCATTTTATTCATAAAAAAACTCAATTAATAATAAATGAGTAATCCATCTAATTTGGTAGACTATGAACATAAATCACATTAAAGGAATAAGTTAGTGTAGAAGGAATAGAATAAATAATGTATATTAGTCTCCTTGTATTAAGGGTAGTAATTGAACTATGTAAGAGAAAAATGCAAAATTTCTAGTTTTCTTAACACACTCACACCACTGCCTAGGTATTTTGGAAAATATGAAATATAATACATTCAATGGATATAATGAATCAATAAAAATACATTGAAAATTGTATTTGAAGATGTTATAAGGATTTATCATGCTATAAATATAAAAAATCTAGCTATCATAGTGAGATATCACCACTTTATTTAAACTTTTCCTCATAGTAAATTGACATTTCATTATTTAGAAAGGGGGGTTGACGATGTGAAAAATGCTTCAAGCTGAAATAATCATAAAATCAAAAATCATGGAACAAATCCTCAGTCTTCTCCATATAATTGATGAACCTTAGACAGTGATAATGATATTTCCCATTCATCCTAGAGCAATGAATCACAAATAGAGTGGAAAAATGAACTTATCCACCATGACTATATATAGAATCCATTTTAATAAAAACATAATATAATCATATGTATGGGATATTTCAACATCCTATGTACTATGATGTAATAATGACTTGGGAGCTTCAATTTCATACTCAACACCCCTCAAACTACAACCATGCTTCCAAAATGATATAATAAAATAAAACTCTCATAGATTATACCATAATATGAAAAACAAATATCTACACTATGATTGAGAAATGAATTATTAATTTGAAATTCCACAATACCAATTATGAATAACCCGAACTATATAATTGAAAAAAATATCCTCACCTAAACAGAGAAAATTATGAATCAAATGACCTTCACCCCACACTACACGACAACAGTCACATGATTACTCAATTCTTCCTAGGGTGATAAATCAAATAACTAGAAAAATAACTTCTATCACCCTCATAATAAAACAAAACTAATTGGTATAGTGGAATCATTTTAGGATCATATATGAAAAAAAATGAACCATGAAATAGATGATCTAACATAAAAAATATCAACATGTTTTAAAACAAAAAACATGGGTATAAATTTATTTATGAGTAATATATCAATAAATATTTATTTTAAACTTCATCAAGATCACTAATATTAATAAAGTATTATTCCAACCATTAGTGCGATTACACCATTGTTGTATCCATAACATTTTCATGAGAACTATTGATAATTTTAGGGGCAATAGAACCTTCCCTTAGTGATAAACAGTGATTCATAATGGAGAGTGATTTATGAGAGTTAAAAATTTTATAGGTGCACCTACAAGAGAAAAACTACCCCTTATACTATAATTCCTAATGATAATAAGTTAATATGGAGTTTTACCATATCAATTTTATCAAGAGACATCTCAAGGGATCCACATATTAAATCCTATTATATTTACTTTTTTTTAGTACATTGAAAAATCCGAAAATAAAAAATCTATTAAATATTTGATTAATATCAATTCAAACTATACAATATAATGTAGTTTAAATAATGCGCAAAAATTAATAATACTATTCTAGATCTCCACTATTGTAGTATCGAGATATTGTGCCTACTCATGTGACTAAATTGGATGAAATTTATAAAGAGGATTATTCTCAATGATTTATTCATTGAAATGAATCATCATGATCTTTATATGAGCCACTTAAATATTCCTATTTTTGATAATTATAAAATCTATTATATTTAATAAAATACCATAACATGATTATGAAAATTTTCAAAAAATAAAATGTAAAATACAACCAAAAAACTTTTTTGATATAGATTAACAATCTATTCATTTATGAATTTTTTAAAGTATTCCATTATCCGAAACTTAATTATGTAACCCGTCAAGCCATAAAAGAATTGAAAAATTTTATATAATAAATATTTTATAGATATTAAAAAATAGAATCCTTTATTAATTAATCTCTAATAATCAAGATACTAAGAAGTCTGATGTGATCTCCATCAAACTTACACATATCTGATAAAAATAAACCTACCAAAATATTTATCATAAACACTACACGTACACCTATATAATCCACATTCCTAATAAATCATGTGACAAATTGATATGGAATAATATCGATGTAGTATATTTCATCTCATAATTTCTTGATTCTTTGAAAAATGACATATTGTTTGATTAGTACAACATATACCATTCATCTAGTAGATAAAAAAATTTATGTCACGCATACATGAAACATAACATTTCACATCTGAATCTACTAATAATTGATATATATTTTTATCCTAATTAAATTATATTCTATATGAATATTCTAATCTAAAAAATGGAATAATCTCATCTTGGTTGAGATCTAATTGATAACATGATCTAAAATATACTCAATCACCCCTTGATGACCTAATCCAAAATGGGTTGTGTACGAATGGAATCAATATATAGTAGTTCTCATTCAATGTATCTCACAATCATTAAGTATGATAGATTTACACTAAGCGTACATCCTTAAGAATATTGATTGTAAAATGAAATTCAATGGGATATAATTGATGGGTATATCTGAATAATAATTCTATACATATTAGTTCATGAGTGCACAACTCTTACCAGTCATAACATATCATCCAAAACTATAATACACTATAATGATAATATATTAATGAATATTAAATGTTTTACTTTTAAAGGATATTATAACTCCTAGTTTAGATCAATTAAATCATAATAGACAAAAATGAAGGATAAATGGAGGATTCTTTTATTATAATTACATTATAAATTATTCCATAGTTACACCAATCTTGTTTGTATCATATTGGAAGAGATACCACCTAACCCCTTGCCTTTATTATAAAAATTGTATCATCAACGGATCATCTACACTATCACTTATACCCACTTAATTTATCCAAACATCATGTATCCCAAAAATATAAATTATAATATGGTATTTTAAAAAGATGTGATAGTTCCATTGGTGATATAGAGGTTCCATGGATTTAGTGATGGCTCTAATGATATCACATAAATTCTCAATATGTCCCCCAATGCTAGGAATGAATTCATAATCATAAATGATCTTCTTAACCAAATAATTTGACTTCTCTAGTAATGATGCAATGTGGTAACCTAACTCTATTTGGGTGTCTGCAATTATTAACAATTTAAAAATTTTAAAAATGATATGTTTTCCATTAACTAAAAACAAAAAACAATATATATATTTCATATTAATTTAATTTAATTGGAATTATCCATCTACGTTACAATTTACAAAAAAACGTATCCTCTACTCCAATTCCATGAAAATATCCTTATTCCTTCCCAAATATATAAGGATATTCTTCAGAACAATCTTGTAACTCTCACTTGGATTGAATTTGTATCCACATGATATTATAATATCATATGATAAATTAGGATGAGTTCACAAGATTCCATAGTTGATAGAACCTATAGAATACACATATATAATTAATTAAATTATTTTTAATTCCCTAGGTGGATCATTAATGGTCCAATCATTCAATCCACATAACACTGGTAAGAACCCATTTATGATTACTTCATGATAAACATGTTTATCTCTTAAATATTATATAGGTCATGACTATGATTAGGAATCCTCTTAGATCTATATCTATAGATAGTCATACCCATCAAGTGGGATGCATCACCAAAGTAATTCATTGAGAAACATTTATAAAATGTTAATATTATAGATTAAAGTGTTAGGATTCCATTTATGATATTATGTTTTCCATGTATTTATAATATCATCAATATTATGGTAGTCCCACAAATCAAAATAATAAAAAATTAGACAACAAAACTTCTATTGGAACCATGCTCTTTGATTACATAATTAAAATAGATAATTTGAATATAAGAATTATTATTTTGGAACTTCAAAATTCTTCGGTTATACACTATATATTACATTAACTATATATTCATTATAGAATGTTGTTCTGACATATATTTGATATTTCAATTAATAATATTGATCTATAATGGATATGAATATTCAAATATAAATTAACTTTTCTACTTGTAAAATAATTTCTCTATAGGAAATGACATCAATTTCATTCAAAAAAATTTACACTAGGAATTATTTATAGGTCTAAAATATTCAATATATGGATTTTTTCTATTGGTAAACCATTATTTACCATGTGGGTATTTCCCAATATGGTTCTCCCACCATTTTCTAAACATGGTTTCTCTTCCTGGAGTATATGATAGATTCTATGAATGTTAACTATTTTTTATAAATATAATTATTAATGGCTTCTTAATGGGTGGTAGGTTCACCTATGAATAAAATTTACTCCTCTTCATTATATCTGAGAAACCGATATCTAATTAGGTTTAAATGAATCCTAATAGACGTTATAGGTTTTTGGGAAACATGGAATAGTTTTTCTTCTACTTCTAATTATATAACTTGCCTAACTTCTACAACAATAACAAGTAATATTTTTAAATTTTTAACTTCTCAATGTTCAATGTTCCTCCCACTAGCTCCTAATATTATATAATATTTATCCAAAAAGAAATAATATTTCAAGAAACAATGAAATTATATAAATTAGAATGGAAAAAATGATTTATAATAATCAATTTGAGATATAGAAAAGTAATAATTTCCCAAACTGGAAAAAGTTATTATAAGAAGCCAATCAGTATATGAGTGTTTTGCTACCCCAAATAAAAAGAAAATAAATTATTTAATGTTTCCCAATTAATATTAAATATGAGTGTTTGTGAATTATTTAGATGTAATTTGGTAATGTTGGAATGTTTTAGTCTCTAAATCCTAACATCTAAATATAATTGGATGGACATAATATCTTATTATCGATAAAAACCTGTCCAATTTTTTTATTCCACCTTTCAAACAAACTATTTCACTGAGATTTTCAATGAGAAATAATTTCAAGAAAAATTCTTGATTCCATCATTTTCTCAGTGAATTATTGGATCAATTATTCAATACCAAAACAAAATTGAACATTATTAATACTTTGTATTACTTTATTTGATTCCTTTCTATAAAACATTATATAATTTTCTACATTTTCTTACTTGTATCTTATCATAAACACATAAAATTATAATGGATGTAAAAGATAAAGTAAATGATTTAATTAAGAACCCCCACTTTCACAAGTAATCATTATTCCACATATAACACTATGTATGAGAACTGAGATCCCAATACCCCTTTCATTATTCCGTAAAAATGAATCAGTTTTCATTTTAACAAAAAAAACATTAAAAATTATCAAATTAATCAATATATATGGGTTCTAAAAATACGTATATCTAGATTCATTAGATATTTTTTGTCACAATCTAGATCTGGTCACCATTAAAAACAGCACGTGAACCTTTCCATGCAATGTCCCGAAGGATGTTTTCAATCCACAAATGCTGGTATAATTTCCAAACTATAATAAATAATGGTTTGCGAATGATTTACACAAGTTTACAATCATTAAACAACAAAATACAATAAACAAAATAAATCTGAAAATTACCAAACAAATAATCCTTAAATAAAATTCAGTAATTAATAAATTGTGTTCAGCATAACACATGAGGTAAAAAACATCAAATTTAATTGAAAAAACAGCGCAAGGACCACCACATTAAAAGGGGTCATCACCCATGAGCTTTCTCCGCAACACTGCATGACAGATGGAAACTATCAACTTGAACTGCCATCTTTGAAGGCCATTCCCTTACCAGTGTCAAATATAATCAACTATACTTACACCTAAAGGTATATGTAATGTGTGAAATTAATCCCAATAGGATAACAACCAAATATTCCCTATGAAAATCATTAGATGATAAAAATATTGCATGTTTTTATAACCAAGAAATTGGAGAAATAATTTATAAGGCTCACACATGACTTACACCTTTAGGCATAGAATCACAACCTATGTTGGGTCACACCCTACTTAGGATTACACATCTGGTCTTAGAATAACACCATATAATCATGAAATTGAAGCTTGTATGTAATGTTTAATTAGGGTGTGAGGTCATTTTTTTAAAACAAAATTCCTTCTAAAAGATTCTGTATAAATTGTTGATACCATATCTTGGTTACACAAATATAAATTTTTTTTCTTATAATGACTATTACATGTAATATTTGGGTTGTATACTATTGGGATTAGACACACACCCTACTTACCAATTTAGGTGTAATTAGTCATGATTATGTTTGACAGTGGTAAGGGCATGGCCTTTGGAGATGGCAGTTCAGGTTGTTAGTTTCGTTCCATGGTGCGGTGTTTTAGAGAAGGCTCATGGGTGATAACCCCTTGTTGGGTGGTTGTCCTTGGGTTGTTTCTGATGCTAATTTTATTTTTTTGGACCTATTGTGTCATGTTTTAAAACTTTTATTTAGTTTTGAATTTAATCTAAGGATTGTTTGTTTGGTAATATTTATATTTAGTGTGTTTATTGTTTTTGGAGGTTTAATGATTTTAAACTCAATTAAATCATTACCAATCCATTTTTTATCATACCTCATCACTTGTACCTGCCCATGGGGATAGGGAAAACCATTTGGGCCTTTCCATGGAATAGGTCGATTGCCCATTTTAATTTACCATATCTTGTTTGTGAAAAAATTGTATCAAATGAGGTTAATCATTTTCGGTCATATTATTATCATTGGATGATTTTGGTTAGATGAAGCTGGAACTATTGGGACATAGATTCATGGATGTGAGTAGGCTGCCTGGCCCACACCTCTCATGGTAGACCTTGATTCACCATTGAATATTGGGATTTTTTGATGGAATTATTTTTCATGTGGGATGTGTTGGCCGTAGACTACACATAGACATCAGGTGGGAGTGAAGTGGTTGTTTATTCCAATGTTTTGATTTGTTTGACTTATTTATATTTGATGTATTTTATGAATTTTTTTAGAATTATCGTATTGATTATTTCATTTGTCACTGTTTCCTTTTGTAATAGCATGCCTCCATAAAAAGCAACCATGCTCCCATGAAAGGATTCCAGAGAGAGTTCTCCCTCACTGATTGATCCAAAGGATGGTAGAAGATGTGGTCATCCATGACCTAGGGCAAGGAGTAGTTCCCACTATTGCTCTAGCTAAATAAGAGGAGTGTAGTCCTTTTAAGGACAAATCCTAAGAGTACCTAAAACTATGGTACCAAGATGGGAAGTGGAAGACGATGGTCCAGAAAATTAAATTTTTTCGCATCATCGGAATAATGATACGACGTTGACTTCAGTAGGAAATACCGGTATGGTTTGCGGAACACACATGGATTTTTGCAAAGCATAAAAAATAAAATGAGCAATTATCTTATTTGGATCTAATGTGTGAAAGTGTGTCGCATGTTGTCGAAGACCATTTCTCGATGACAATGACGTTGAAGTCCTCACGATCGCGCACACAAACCATTCAAATCTACACACATTTCATTCGTTGGAATCCAGGTGCTAGCACAACACAACAACGATCTTTTTGATGCAGTAGCGAACACTACAAGGAAAGCTACATCGATCCACGAAGGGAGATCTTGAATTTTTTTTCCTTCTTGATAGAATCTCTTTCTAGAATCTAGGAGGAGAGAGAGGCTCTCAAAATTTGACACAAGAATAGTTCCATGGGGAGATCCTATCTCTTAATTATATTAGAGACATCTAAAATACATGTTATGGGATCCCAACCCCCATGTAATAAATATCCTTTTTATAAGTATTATAAATATTAATTTATGTCAAATAGATTTATTCCATAAATAATATTTATAATTATATCACTAACTGCAATATATATAAAATATATATTTCATGATAAACTGGGGTCTATAACTAGACTCAATTCACTTAAAAATATTAAACAAACCCTGGATATTTAATTATGTTTGAATAATATTTTATTTTGGTATTTACTAATCACTTTTAAATACATGTTATAAAAAAATTCAAAATATTATTCCAAGCCTGAATAATTAATGAATTTATTTATTCTTTGGTGATCCATAGAAGATAGACAGTACTCAAACCCTTTAAAGGGGCCCACCATGTTCTACATTCATATTCCAAGAATAGGGAAGAATCTCAAAACTCATTAGTGTGTGACCCTCTAGGCCCTTATCTTAATAGAAGTGAATAATTTCCACCGACCAAGAGTGAGGAAAATCATCCCATCATGGACCCTATAGAGATATGGTAATGTTAATGCAATGACTACTTTCCTACGAACATGCTCTATGAAATATAGTCTCTTCTTCATTGAAATCTCAACAAAATAGAACGATCACTAGTATCATCATTTATATTTCATTATTTTATTTGTCAATTTTTCTGGATGGTCTTACCTTCCACTACCATGGACATGGATTTAATGAAGGTGCAACCATCCTAACCAACCAGGACTGAGATATCTCTTCCTAAACTCGAAAGTGACAAATCGAATCTTAATAATTCAATGAATGACATGTCACCAATAATGAACGAAACCCAAAATACCTCCCATGATTTTATCGCCATTGGTTTTTCCTTGAGTCAATGTGGGTAATTAATAGACATTCATTGATAATGATCTCAAGTTTGAATACGATTACACATGTCTGTAGATATGAATGACCATTGACACCAGTAACATGTGGTGTCCCTATTTTGTGTGTATGACCTCATAATCTCAACTACTATATATCATCTACTGAAAACATAATAAGAAGAAGTCTCAATGATTATAATCCCCCAGTACTATTTTTTAACTGACTATAATACTTGTACTATAACGACCCATACTTTACATACATTGTTAATACTTCGAAATTGAAGCACACTTATTACAACATATGACAAAACCACAAAGGACCGTATAGGTATAGTGTCTTTAGAAACTGGGAAACATAAACAATTGGTTCATAAATCTTCTACAGTGTCTCCCATTTATTTCATCATATCTAGGGTCCCTTTTAGCATATTCTACTTAATATCCATCTTCCTGACCTGGGGAAAAGAAAACATAAAAGGGTGAGCTCAAATGCTCAGCAAGGGCAAATAAAGGAAATAAAAATCATATCATATCTTTATGAAGATCAAAACCTGCAAAAGAGATCATAATATCTTAACATGGAATAAATCATAGAAGTGAAAATGAGATCCCCATAATCATAACATAAAACTTGAAACTTTGTTTCATGCACACATAATCATGGAAAATCATTTCTTGTTAGTCATGACTCATTTCCAAGACTATCTTAGTGGACAAAGTCCCTTTCTGAACCGAGTTCACTCCTCGTTTCAGTCCTGTATCACTGAACCGAAATAACCTTCCGTTCCAGCCATGTCTATCTCATGAGATATAAGGTCTTTACCCAATGCATTTGAGGGAGATATTGGTCCCACCCATCTTATAATGAATCCTTTCTTATGTGTGCCACATAATCATAAATCATACATCATCGCATAACACATGTAACAAAAATGGGATTCTTGAAACATCATGACATCAAAAAACAAATCATATAAGGTAAATGACTTCATAAAAATAATTCCCTCACAACATAATCAAATCAATGTAATAATAGGGATAAAAACAGAACCCTATATTATCTTAGATGGAAAATAATTTTGATAAAACACTTGAACTCCATTCTTGAGGAAAATATCCTTTCTTCTTCAAAAACACATTTCTTTTCTTAACATGTCATACAATTATAAACTAAAAGAAGTTGATCAAAATAAACTTGAAAACTTGTAAAGGAAGCTTCTTGGAAATAATGTTTTAAAAATCCATTCATGCCGTATAAGTTAAAAAAAACATTCTTCTCGTACTTTTGTCGGAAAAGTCAAAAAGTACCTCGTACGAAAAACGACAAAAGATTCCTTTCTTATTCTTTACTAAAAACTCACCGAAGGGTAAAATTGGATTTAAACTATTGTAAGTGGATGGAAATAATATTACATATTGAGGAAACATGGATGTGGATAATAAAATACACCCCAGTAAATACTTACGAATAAACAATCTCGGATAAAAATGAGATTGTGATATTTCCCTTACCTTAGGTCCGATTTGCTTTGTTCGTGTCCGAAGCTCCTGTATAATGGTTTAAATAATGTTATTGACTTATTCCAGAATCATAAATATTGATATGAGATCATATATGGTCATATTATTAGCTTCTTGTTAGTTATATTTCATTGTTACTTGTTACTCGGGTCTTTATAACTTTTTGTTCTTATGCGTGTTTTGTCGAATACATTCTTATTCTTATCTTTAGGTTATAGAATATTCATTTACAGAATGTTATTAGTGTAGTATATACCATATTCATTCATTAAATTCATTTATATAATCATTATGAAATGAAGATCATGTAGAACGAGTCGCATCACATCGTGGAGACGGTATTCCGTACGTACGCACGAGTGATGATATCGTTCCTATGATCGTGGAATTGTATTGGAGTATATATATATATTATTTCAGTATCAATATTACTTCATAATAATCATATATAGTTACTCATTACACCATTATACCCATCCTTGTAAGGTGATTGTGGAAAAATAGATTACACCACGGCGTGGAGACGGTATTCCGTACGTACGCACGCGCGGTTATTTCATTTTTCCGTAGGATGGATAGAAGGTGAATTAGGGTTGTTTCATATTTATAATAACATATCAGTATGTAAGTAATACTGATGTTATTACTTTATCATGAAACAACTAAAGAAGAAGAAGTTGAAGAAGAAAGAAATTGAAAAGATCGGTAATGGATATTACCTCTTCTTTGGAACGCCTCTTTGAATCCTCCACTTAAGGAACTAAGATTGGTCTTTGGAGAAGACCAGGACCTATAGGATTATTCTAGGTAAGTGGAGAGGAGAAAATGGCTGGGGTTGGCCGAACTTTAGTGCTCAAATTGGTGTGAGGAGGAGGGGGAGGAGGAGCCCTTTTATAAGGGAGGAGAGGGGCACCTTAGGAATATCTCAAAATATTATTTTATATTAAAGTCAAAATCGGTTTATAATAGTTCCAAAGGGTCTTATTTCGAAGCTAAAGTGGGGATGGGTAGAAATCCTATCAACCAATAGGATTTAGACAAGTTTAGGGTATTATTGTAACCTTATCAATTAGATTTAACTCTAAGTTAATTAATTTAACTTTTACCGTGTCTTTTTGTTTTCTTTCACTATATGGTTAATACACTTACTATAACATGCCAAACGAACCACAAATTGTTTATTATTAATATATATATCCTTATCTAAGTCATTTTGCCTAACCTTATATTTTTAGGAATAAAATAACAATTAATAATATAATATTTGATTTAAAAACTATTTTGTGTCAATTTTGACACTATTTGATATATGATTTTTCTGAAAGTCATAACAGAATTATATGTTAGAACCAAGTTGATTAAATAAACATTAATATATCATAGTAACCTATAAAATTAGTGTAATTCATAAAAAGTCTCAAATTACATTTATTTTGGTATTTATATTATCAATTTTGTCAATATTTCATTAATAAGATAATTACTGCATCATCGTTGTGTCATAAATAAATTAAATTATTTGATGTCTAAAAATTACAAATAAAATACCATAATGTAGGAAATCTTTTTATCTTTCTAATGAATATTTACAATCGAATTTATCTTATGTATAACCCCATATTAAAAATTATTTACTTATTAAACTTTGATTTTAACTATTTTAACCCTTCTTTAAATAAATTAATAATAAATGTCCTAATCTAATCCAAGTGGGCCTAAATGGTCATATTTTATTCCTATGTTTGTTTTTGGTCGAATTACACCTTTCCAATAGAATTAGGACATGTGTTAGGGTAATATTAATATCATATTTACCCTTAGTTACCCTATTTACTATTAACCGCGGTAAAAAAAAGTAAAAAGTTACTATTCACCAAAAAATTATTTTTATCTCATTGAACCACATTTTACTTACTGATATCAACCGTGTCTGTCGGATTTTTGAAATTCCATTCACAGAAGTGGTAAAATTAAGTTTTATGCAAAATTCAGTTTTTAACCTACCACTTAGTGGTTTCACTATTCATCAAAAATTGAAAGTTTTCAGAAAAATACCAAAATTTCACCCTAGGCTAATTTCGATATTCTAAGTCCAAAAATGAAGTCCATTTTGAAAAATAAAATTTATAAAATTTCAAAAAGTGGTTATTACTATTCATAATGGCTAGTTTTAAAAGAATATTGTTGTTTAGTGAAACTCGGTATTGCGTACGACGCAAGCTATCGAGAAAGGTCGCGATTGCTTGTAAAGCAAGCCAAGCAAGTGTTGTGTAGAAAAAGATTCCTTTGATGATTTATATAACATAAAAGTCTCGGGTGTTACATTCTACCCCGCTTAAAAAGAATTTCGCCCTCGAAATTCGTCACTTTGTAACAAACAGATGAGGATACTTCTCCCTCATCATATCCTCAAGCTCCCATGTAGCTTCTTCAAGTTGGTGGTTCCTCCATAAAACATTCACCAAGCGAGTGGTCTTGTTTCGTAGGACATTTTCGCTACGATCCAGAATCTCTATCGGCTGTTCTTCATAAGAAAGATCTTGCTCCAGCGGTACAACTTCTGAGCTGAGTACATGTGAAGGATCTGGTATGTACTTTCTCAGGAGAGATACGTGGAACACATCGTGAACTTGAGAGAGATTCGGTGGAAGCTCCAATCGGTAAGCTACCTTCCCAACATGATCCAGTATTTCAAAAGGACCGATATATCTAGGGCTCAACTTCCCCTTCTTTCCAAATCTCATAACCCTCTTCCAGGGAGATATTCGTAAGAACACTTTATCGCCCACTTCAAACTCTAGGTCTTTTCTTCGGTTGTCGGCATAACTTTTCTGTCGACTCTGAGCTGCTCTTATGTGTTGTTGAATAGATCTAACCTTTTCTGCCATTTCATCAACGAGATCAGGTCCTAATAGCTTTCTTTCCCCAACTTCATCCCATCAAGTTGGAGTCTTGCATTTCTTTCCATAGAGAGCTTCATAAGGAGCCATCTGAATACTGGAGTGAAAGCTATTATTATAAGAAAATTCCACTAAAGGTAGGTGTTGATCCCAACCTCCTTTGAAATCCATAGAGCAAGATCTCAACATATCTTCTAGGGTTTGAATTGTTCTCTCAGACTGACCGTCTGTCTGGGGATGATAAGCAGTGCTGAAACTCAACTCTGTATCCAGAGTATGCTGAAGACTTCGCCAGAACTTCGAGGTAAATCTCGGATCCCGATCAGATATAATAGAAAGTGGTACTCCATGCAATCTCACCACTTCCTTTACATATATCCTGGCAAGCTGATCTAGAGAGAAATCCTCTCTAATAGCAATGAAGTGTGCGGACTTTGTAAGACGATCAACTATGACCCAGATAGCATTATTGCCTTTGGATGTTTTAGGAAGTCTTGTGACAAAGTCCATAGTGATGTTTTCCCATTTCTATTCGGGTATGGGTAATGGTTGTAACATCCCCTTAGACTTCTGTCTCTCAGCTTTAACTTGTTGACAAACCAAGCATCGAGAGACATATTCAGCAACATCTCTTTTCATGCCATCCCACCAGAAGTACTCTTTCAGGTCCCTATACATTTTCGTGCTTCCAGGATGAATAGAGAATGATGAACTATGAGCCTCATCCAGCAGCTCATTCTTTAATTCGGAGATGGGAGGAACACAAACCCGATTCCTGACCATTATTATCCCATCACAATCAAGGTTGAAATCAGGATCATTTCTCACCTTCTTTTGTAACTCGACGTCTTCTTTCTGTGCCTCTTTAATCTTCACATGTATAGATGGTTGAACATTCATTTGATAAAGATAAGATTTTTCCCCTTCCATTATAATTCCAAGATCCATCCTTTGTAAATCCATAAATATTGGATCTTTTGTGATCCTCATCATGGATAAACTAGCATGGTCTTGTCGACTTAATGCATCTTCCACCTTGTTTGCTTTCCCAGGGTGGTAATGGATTGAGCAGTCATAATCCTTAATCAGCTCCAACCATCTTCTTTGGCGCATATTCAGCTCCTTTTGTGTGAAAATATACTTTAAACTTTTATGATCAGTATAAATATCACACCTTTCACCATAAAGGTAATGCCTCCAAATCTTTAATGCAAAGATTACCGCAGCCAACTCCAAATCATGTGTTGGGTAATTTTGCTCAGGGATTTTCAACTGTCGTGAGGCATAAGCTATCACCATATCATTTTGCATAATAACACACCCCAATCCCTTCTTGGATGCATCACTGTAGATCACAAACCTTTCTCCACTACAAGGCAGTGTGAGCACAGGTGCACTGGATAACCTTCTTTTCAACTCCTTGAAATTCTCTTCACATTCCTCTGTCCAGACAAACTTAACTCCTTTCCGAGTCAACTTGGTGAGTGGATTAGATAATCGTGAAAAATCTTTTACAAAACGTCGATAATATCCAGCCAAACCAAGGAAACTTCGGATCTCAGTTACTGTTGTTGGTCTTGACCATCTTTCGATAACCTCTGTTTTTGCTGGATCCACAGATATCCCCTCTTTTGAGATTATGTGACCCAAAAATGCAACTTTTTGAAGCCAAAATTCACACTTGGTAAATTTGGCATAAAGCTTCTCCTTTCTCAGGGTCTTCAATATAATTCTCAAGTGATCTTCATGCTCTTCCTTGCTCTTTGAATAGACAAGAATATCGTCTATAAAGACTACCACAAATTGATCAAGATAGTCTCTAAAGACTCTATTCATTAGATCCATGAAGATAGTAGGGGCATTAGTAAGACCAAATGGCATCACTATAAATTCATAGTGTCCATACCTTGTACAAAATGCCGTCTTTGGTATATCCTCCCTTTTGACCCTTAATTGATGATACCTTGAACGAAGATCAATCTCGGAAAAGTATTGAGCTCCGCGTAGTTGGTCAAATAAGTCATCAATGCGTGGGAGAGGATATTTGTTCTTGATAGTGATCTTGTTAAGTTCTCGATAATCAATGCAAAGTCTCATTGATCCATCTTTCTTCTTAACAAATAGAACAGGTGCTCCCCAAGGTGACGCACTAGGGCGTATGAATCCCTTATCAAGATTCTCTTGGAGTTGCTTCTTCAATTTCTGCAACTCAATTGGGGCCATTCTATAAGGTGTCTTTGAAATAGGCAAAGCACCCGGTACGAGTTCTATTGAAAACTCAACTTCACGATTTGGTGGAAGACCCGGCAATTCCTCCAGAAAGACATCATCAAACTCCCGTACAATGGGCATATTCTTAATCGTGAGTTTCTCACCAACCATTTGAGATAAATAACCTTCATTTAGTAGAATCAATACCCATAAGATGGAAGAAATTTCCACTGGAAGGTTATGTTCATCCTTGCATTGGTATACAATCGTAGATTGATCTGGAATATGAAATGTGACTTCCCTTCTTTGGCAATTGATATGAGCTCCATGTAGAGAAAGCCAATCCATGCCAAGAATCACATCAAATTCCACTAAAGGAAGGATCACAAGATTTGCAGGAAGCACTTTCCCACAAACATCAATCGGAGAAGAATTATAAACTTTTGATGCGATTGATGTGCCATTAGGTGTTGTCACAGCTAACTCAACATCTAATTGTTGAGGTAATACGGTGATACCCTTAGAAAGTTTTTCAGAAATAAAAGAGTGGGTGGATCCAGAATCAAATAAAACATTTGCTACTTTCGAGTGGATGGTAAGTGTACCTTTCACCACATCGTTATCGTACTCCACATCGCTGATAGAAATAGCATGTGACTTTCCTTTGTCTTTAGCCTTAAGAGTTTGTTGACGTCGACCATCATCATCAACCCTTGGATTTGGGCATTGATTGGCATAATGCCCCATCTCCTTGCACTTGAAACATTGAAGTGTAGTAGGTTCATTCTGTGTATCCCTTCCTTTGTTTGCGTCATTAGACATATTCTTCCCATTATCACGGCATTCAAATGCCCGATGACCTTCTTTTCCACATTTAAAACATTTACTTGTCCCTTTAAGACAACTCCCTCCATGTTTCTTTCCACACTTTGAGCATAAGGAAAATCTCATCTTCTTTTCCGTGTGCTCTTTAGATTTTTCTTTGAATTCCATCTTCCTCTTCTTATCAAACCCATGTGACTGATGGGTTAATCCAATCTCCATCTCGACTTTGAGAGCACATCGAACGATTTCCTCGTAGCTATTGAAGTCCCTTATGGCTAACACCCTTCGAAGACTTGGTTTTAAGCCACTAAAGAATAGATCGATCTTACTCTCAGGTTGGATAATAATACCAGAAGAGTACCTTGCAAGTCTGGTAAAATTTGCTTCATAGGTACCAACAGATTCATCATCCCTTTGCTTCAGTTCAAGAAACTCTTTCTCCATCTTTGTTCGGAGAATACGAGGGAAGTACTTATTGAAAAATAAGTTCTTGAACTCGTCCCATTCCATAGACTCAATTTCATCCCTTTGCCTCGTATTCTTAACAAGATTCCACCATTGATCAGCATCTCCTTCCAAACGATACACTGCTAGGATGACTTTATCATGTTCAGAACATTAAAGAACTGAAAATATCTTTTCAGTAGTACTAATCCATTGTTCAGCAACTAATGGATCAGTAGACCCACCGAAAGAAGGTGGACGTTGCCTCATGAAGGATTCAACAGAATGTTTCTCCCTCCTTTGCTCGTTTGGAAATCCTGCATGATTCATAGCTTGAGAATGTTGCGTGAGCATGCCTACAAGATTTTTCATTCCAGCTCCCATATCGTTTGGTTGCTCAGGGGGACAATCATTGCATTGCCCATCGCATTCCGCATTAACACGGTTCCTTCGGGTTCCAGCCATTGACTAAAACCAAGAAGAATAGTGTGAGCAACACTAATTATAATTGGAAACCACATAATTCAAGAATAAAATTTTCATGCTTATGGTCTTATCCTAGGTTATTCAAGGCCATTTCTAAAACACTAAGATTGTGTTCTATGCTTAGACTTATCCTTAGGGTTCTTACTAAGGCTTTCACATCCTAGTTTCCAAAGGTTGACTATACCTTTCCTATGATACCAACTATAACGACCCATACATTACATACATTGTTAATACTTCGAAATTGAAGCACACTTATTACAACATATGACAAAACCACAAAGGACCGTATAGGTATAGTGTCTTTAGAAACTGGGAAACATAAACAACTGGTTCATAAATCTTCTACAGTGTCTCCCATTTATTTCATCATATCCAGGGTCCCTTTTAGCATATTCTACTTAATATCCATCTTCCTGACCTGGGGAAAAGAAAACATAAAAGGGTGAGCTCAAATGCTCAGCAAGGGCAAATAAAGGAAATAAAAATCATATCATATCTTTATGAAGATCAAAACCTAGAAAAGAGATCATAATATCTTAACATGGAATAAATCATAGAAGTGAAAATGAGATCCCCATAATCATAACATAAAACTTGAAACTTTGTGGCATGCACACATAATCATGGAAAATCATTTCTTGTTAGTCATGACTCATTGCCAAGACTATCTTAGTGGACAAAGTCCCTTTCTGAACCGAGTTCACTCCTCGTTTCAGTCCTGTATCACTGAACCGAAATAACCTTCCGTTCCAGCCATGTCTATCTCATGAGATATAAAGTCTTTACCCAATGCATTGGAGGGAGATATAGGTCCCACCCATCTTATAATGAATCCTTTCTTATGTGTGCCACATAATCATAAATCATACATCATCGCATAACACATGTAACAAAAATGGGATTCTTGAAACATCATGACATCATAAAACAAATCATATAAGGTAAATGACTTCATAAAAATAATTCCCTCACAACATAATCAAATCAATGTAATAATAGGGATAAAAACAGAACCCTATATTATCTTATATGGAAAATAATTTTGATAAAACACTTGAACTCCATTCTTGAGGAAAATATCCTTTCTTCTTCAAAAACACTTTTCTTTTCTTAACATGTCATACAATTATAAACTAAAAGAAGTTGATCAAAATAAACTTGAAAACTTGTAAAGGAAGCTTCTTGGAAATAATTTTTTAAAAATCCATTCATGCCGTATAAGTTAAAAAAACATTCTTCTCGTACTTTTGTCGGAAAAGTCAAAAAGTACCTCGTACGAAAAACGACAAAAGATTCCTTTCTTATTCTTTACTAAAAACTCGCCGAAGGGTAAAATTGGATTTAAACTATTGTAAGTGGATGGAAATAATATTACATATTGAGGAAACATGGATGTGGATAATAAAATACACCCCAGTAAATACTTACGAATAAACAATCTCGGATAAAAATGAGATTGTGATATTTCCCTTACCTTAGGTCCGATTTGCTTTGTTCGTGTCCGAAGCTCCTGTATAATGGTTTAAATAATGTTATTGACTTATTCCAGAATCATACATATTGATATGAGATCATATATGGTCATATTATTAGCTTCTTGTTAGTAATATTTCATTGTTACTTGTTACTCGGGTCTTTATAACTTTTTGTTCTTATGCGTGTTTTGTCGAATACATTCTTATTCTTATCTTTAGGTTATAGAATATTCATTTACAGAATGTTATTAGTGTAGTATATACCATATTCATTCATTCAATTCATTTATATAATCATTATGAAATGAAGATCATGTAGAACGAGTCGCATCACATCGTGGAGACGGTATTCCGTACGTACGCACGAGTGATGATATCGTTCCTATGATCGTGGAATTGTATTGGAGTATATATATATATTATTTCAGTATCAATATTACTTCATAATAATCATATATATTTACTCATTACACCATTATACCCATCCTTGTAAGGTGATTGTGGAAAAATAGATTACACCACGGCGTGGAGACGGTATTCCGTACGTACGCACGCGCGGTGATTTCATTTTTCCGTAGGATGGATAGAAGGTGAATTAGGGTTGTTTCATATTTATAATAACATATCAGTATGTAAGTAATACTGATGTTATTACTTTATCATGAAACAACTAAAGAAGAAGAAGTTGAAGAAGAAAGAAATTGAAAAGATCGGTAATGGATATTACCTCTTCTTTGGAACGCCTCTTTGAATCCTCCACTTAAGGAACTAAGATTGGTCTTTGGAGAAGACCAGGACCTCTAGGATTATTATAGGTAAGTGGAGAGGAGAAAATTGCAGGGGTTGTCCGAACTTGAGTGCTCAAATTGGTGTGAGGAGGAGGGGGAGGAGGAGCCCTTTTATAAGGGAGGAGAGGGGCACCTTAGGAATATCTCAAAATATTATTTTATATTAAAGTCAAAATCGGTTTATAATAGTTCCAAAGGGTCTTATTTTGAAGCTAAAGTGGGGATGGGTCGAAATCCTATCAACCAATAGGATTTATACAAGTTTAGGGTATTATTTTAACCTTATCAATTAGATTTAACTCTAAGTTAATTAATTTAACTTTTACCGTGTCTTTTTGTTTTCTTTCACTATATGGTTAATACACTTACTATAACATGCCAAACGAACCACAAATTGTTTATTATTAATATATATATATCCTTATCTAAGTCATTGTGCCGAACCTTATATTTTTAGGAATAAAATAACAATTAATAATATAATATTTGATTTAAAAACTATTTTGTGTCAATTTTGACACTATTTGATATATGATTTTTGTGAAAGTCATAACAGAATTATATGTTCGAACCAAGTTGATTAAATCAACATTAATATATCATAGTAACCTAGAAAATTAGTGGAATTCATAAAAAGTCTCAAATTACATATATTTTGGTATTTATATTATCAATTTTGTCAATATTTCATTAATAAGATAATTACTGCATCATCTTTGTGTCATAAATAAAATAAATTATTTGATGTCTAAAAATTACAAATAAAATACCATCATGTAGGAAATCGTTTTAGCTTTCTAATGAATATTTACAATCGAATTTATCTTATGTATAACCCCATATTAAAAATGATTTACTTATTAAACTTTGATTTTAACTATTTTAACCCTTCTTTAAATAAATTAATAATAAATGTCCTAATCTAATCCAAGTGGGCCTAAATGGTCATATTTTATTCCTATGTTTGTTTTTGGTCGAATTACACCTGTCCAATAGAATTAGGACATGTGTTAGGGTAATATTAATATCATATTTACCCTTAGTTACCCTATTTACTATTAACCGCGGGAAAAAAAAAGTAAAAAGTTACTATTCACCAAAAAATTATTTTTATCTCATTGAACCACATTTTACTTACTGATATCAACCGTGTCTATCGGATTTTCGAAATTCCATTCACAGATGTAACACCCCATGATTTCATAGTGTGTTATTTCTTCAAAATAATTCAATAACTTGCACTACACGCAACACCGAATTCAATCACACCATGACTTACCAAAGGAAAAAGCCATTCAAAAGAGGTTAATAATATTATTGACTAAATTTTAAACTTTATATAATCCTTATAATTTTAGATTCCATATTATGAGTTTCTTAGATATAATGCAAGAACAAATTCATTTTCAGTATTGCACTTTTATCAAATTTTAATAGTGAACCATTTTTAAATACTATATTTTAAACTTTTTGACTAAATGGGGACATCAAAAATTTAAAATGAAACATCCCAAGCTTCTACGGTACGTTTCCCTTCGAATAATGCGATAGCGTGTGTTGTACGCAACCTCGAGTTCTAACACACACCACAACTAATTAAACTAGCCGTTGTGAATAGTAATACCTACTTTTTGAAATCATAAATATTCTATATTTCAAAATGGACTTCATTTTTGGATTCGGAATATCAAAATTAGCCTAGGGTGAAATTTTGGTACATTTCGGATAACTTTCATATTTTGATGAATAGTGAAAATTACTAAATTTTAATTAAAAACAACTTTTTTAATCAAAATAATTAATAGTGATAAATTATGAATTGGAGTGGTTTTAAAGTATATTTAGAATATATTTTTACATTTTAATATAATTTTGGTCATTGGACATAATTTTACAATTAAACCGAACATAAACAAGTGTCAATCTTTTGATAGTTATTATCTCTTAAAAACACGCTTTTTGTTTTGACAGCGGGAATTAATTTTAAATTAATTTCTGCCACTTATGTGTTTTGAATTTGGGAAAATGGATTCCATATTTGGAATCAGGATGTTCAAATTGTGTATATAGGTAACTTTTATTTTTATACATTTTGAATAATTACTGCGGTAAATATTTTATTTACCATGGTTAAGGGTAAATCCGGTAAATAAGGGTTAAAAAAATAATATTATAATAATACTAAATTACCCTAAAACGTGTCTTAACCCTATTGGTTGATACATGGTCGACCATGGGAATCTTTGGGTCTATTTTGGGACCCCATGGATCCACTTGTAAGTGATAATGACACATTATATTAATAAAGCTTAAATAAAAATAAAAATGGCATAAGCTTACATCTTTTAGAAGAACAATTTTTACATAGGGTTATACATGTTGGATTTTCGATTATAAATATTCATTAGAATGATAAAAAGATTTCCTACATAATGATATTTTATTTATAATTTTTAAACATTAAATAAGTTATTTTATTTATGACACAATGATGATGTAGTAATTACTATAATAGTGAAAAATTAAAATAATTGATATTATAAATACCCAAATAAATATAATATGAAACTTTTAATGAATTAAAATAATTTTATAGGATAATATGATATATTAGGATTGATTTAATTGACTTTTTTCTAAGTAATCAATCTGTTATGAGTTTCAAAAAAATCAACTATTGAATAGTGTCAAAATTGACATAAAAGAGTTCTTAAAACAAATATTATATTATTAATTGATATTAAATTCCTAAAAATCTAAGGTTCGGCCAAGAGACTTATATCATGATAGGTTCATCATTAATGTACCACTTGGGGGTCGGTTGGATGTATATAGTAAGTTTATTAACCATATTATATAAAAATACAAAGAGACATTGTAAAAGTGAAACTAATTAACTTAGAGTTAATACATAAAGATAAGGTTAATATAAGTACACAAACCTGTCTAAATTCTATTGGATGAGTTTTTTTCGACCTATCCCTACCTCATCCTTTGAATAGTCAACTTTGGAGCCTTTGGAAACCGAATATGAATTTATTATAAATTAATATTTCTAGCTTTTCCAAAGGTGCCCCTCACCCCTCTTATAAAAGGGCACTCCTCCTTCTCATTTCTTCACACCTTCAAATCCTTTTGGCTCGGCCAAACTCTGCCCAAATACTCTCCCAACATCCCTAACTACAACCTAGATGCCTTAGTTTGATCAGAAAGCCAACCTAAGGAGCCCTTTTGATCAAATCAAAAGGAAGAACCCGAAGAAGAGGTAATGATTTCACCACCCTTCTCCAAGTTCATTTCTTCTTCCACTTCTTCTTCCTTAGTTCTTACCATTAAAAAATAATAACTCCAGTATCTCACATATACTGTGATGTTATTATAAATATGGTACAATCATATTCAGTATTCTATCCACCCTTTGAATAACATGTCACCATACGTGCGTACGTACGGCTTACCGTCTCCACGTCGTGGTGTAATTGTTATTCAATATAATATTATTTGGATGGGTATAATAATGATGTGTAACTCATGTAAATAATAAATATAACATGTTAATGATTCTGTATATATGATATACCATCCATTTATATATTATTTTAATATCAAAAGAATGATATTGTCGCTCGTGCGTACGTACGGACTACCGTCTCCACGAACGCGATGAGATTCATTCTCCATCGTAACCATTCAAGTATAATTATCATTTGATGATTTAAAAATGATCTTGATACCATTCTGGATTTGAATAATATACAACTTATCCTTTACAAACATGTCTTACATAACAAAACATACAAAAGCAAACAAGTAAGTTCACACTCGAAACAACGATAATACTAAGATTTTATTATCAAATCAATATTAAAAGATCATATATGATATCATATTAATGTATATGAATCTTGTATAATTTAATAACAATTATTTCACCATTATACAGGAGGTTAACCTACCCCAACCAACGAAAAGTACAAGGTAAGGGTTATTTCACAATCTCTTCATTATCCGAGGTTGTATTATACGTAATAATCTACTGGGATCTCTTTATCATCCACATCCATGTTTCTTCGAAATGTATTTCAAAAAAAATTTACTATTTACAAGAATATGGGTTAAAGTCATTTATACCCTTGTTTGACTTTTTGTAAGAGGTTTATAAAGGAATCTTTCCGTCGTTTTCAAAACAAGGTCCTTTTTAACCTTTTCGACAGAATTAAGATAAGAATGTTTTTTTTACTTATGCGGCGGGTGCGGTTATTTTCTGCCGTTATAAAATCATCAAAGCTTTCCTTACAAGATTACAAGAATATTTTCAAGAAAATGTTTTATATTATATGTCTCTTAAATGATTTCAAAAATAGAAAGAGATATTTCTCTAAAAAGTGTTTTGATTTCATCTATGTCAACATCCTCTAATGGATTTTACGCTTATTTGAAGTTGATTTATTATAATACAAAACTTCTATATTGTATTGAAGGTTTTGTGATATGTTTGACTGTGGATGTGCTATTTTATACCATTCATAGTTTATGTTGAAACTATTGACATTTCGTATGCTAGTTTTAATCCGAATGTTTATGTTATATTTCAAACTTTTCTTCGGATGAATGTGCTAAACAAGTATGTTCCGGGTTGGGGACCGGTAAAAGTAAGCCCTCCAGGTTGGGGACTGGTTAAAGTAAGCCCTCCAGGTTAGGGACTGGTAAAAGTATGCCCTCCGGGTTGGTGTCCGGTTATTAGAGGCACTCCGGGTTGGTGTCCGGTTATTAGAGGCACTCCGGGTTGGTGTCCGGTTATTAGAGGCACTCCGGGTTGGGTTCCGGTTAGAAGTAACCCCTAGGTCTTGGGATGAGGCCTAGACAAAGAAATTAACGTTTAGTATTATGCATTCCAACATTATGAAAGTGGTTATTGATTTTTTCATGTGATTATTCGATTAGTAGAATATCCATGTGAATAAGTAAATGGCATTATTTCATTTTATTTATGCCATACCATGTTGAATGTTCATGTTTAAAAGGTTTTTGTTTTAGTTATACATTGCCTTAAATGTTTATTCTTATTTATGAAAGTTTCCGCTATATTGTTATCCTTACTGGGCATTTGAGCTCACCCCTTTTCTATGTTTTATTTTTCCCAGGTAGTGAAGAAGTAAATTATGAATGACTTTCAGGGATATTATGAGGGGTTAATAGTGTGGATTGTGGAAACATTATGTTGTTGTATTAGTTTTTCATTTTGCAATGTAATGTAAAACTTATGAATATATCTAGTGTTTCCAAGGCTACTAAACCAATCGGTCTTTCGAGATTTGATCTTTCTTGTGATCATGCCAATGTTATGTAATAATGCACCGACTCTGGGTAGCTGGGGTCGGGGCGTTACAGTTGGTATCAGAGGAAGTTTAGTACAAACCTTGGAAGCTAGATTTAGATAAACTCTGATTAGAGCACGTAGACCTAAGATGAACTTTGAGGATAAGTATAGAAGAACTTCCTAGAATTTTGGTATTGTAGAGATTTTGTGAGTTTTCCGAGCAATACATCCCTGTCTGGATACGAGCAGGTAGAGGCGGCTCTGGCACAGATGTACCTAGGGGTAAAACCCGAATACACCGCTTTGAGCTAGACTCGAACGGGAACTGGTGCACGACAACGGGCCTTGATGCACTCTTGGTTACGACACTCCCGGGGGATATGCTTAGGATAACTCTCATTTTCTTTACAAATCATTTTGAAGGGATTATGAGTATATACTTCCTCAAAGAAAACATTCTTATGATTATGGATTATATCCATAAATAGTTCAATTTATGATTAAGTGTTTTATAAGTATGGGATTATGTATTTTGATTCATAAACTGATCTAGTTTATGCCATTGTTTAGAAATGGCGCCCAGTAGAAGGAATGAGAACTCCGGAAATACACATGATTCAAAGAGAAGGAAGGATCATATCTTTCATGGTCTTAAGCTAGAATTTATAAGAGAAATAGTCTCCCATGTATTATCATCATATGAAGAAATAATATCATGTGTTGATAAGATAAGTAAAGAGTTTACTGAGTCCTATGGCTTTGAAGGGAATCAAGAGATGAAAAGGATGGAAGAGAGAAAGATGGATAAAGGGAAAAGGGAAAAGAGGAATTTTCCCATATGTAGTAACTGTGGAAAGAAACACCCTGGAACTTGCCTGAAAGGAATGGGAGTTTGTTATAAGTGTGGAGGAAAAGGGCACAAAGTACGTGACTGCAAGGGTAAGAAAATGGTTTCAAATTTACAATGCTTCATTTGCAAGGAGTTTGGACACTACGCGAACCTATGTCCCAGTCATCAGACTATGCCGCAAATGATGCTATTGGATAATAATCAAGTTATGATACTACCACAGATGAAGAGGAATGATTAGAGTTCTTATGTTGATTATGTCAATTGAGTGTTGTATCAACAATGTACTTGTTATAATAATTATGGAGTATATAAGGATTGTATTGCAGCACTATTTCATTAAGGACTTGAGTTTGTGTGGAACAAAGAAAAGTGACTCAATAGAAGGTTAAATTTTTGGAAAATATTTGGTTGAGAGAAAGATAAACCATAATATGGTTCTGATACCGAAGTAGTGATTTTAGAATAATACATGATTGATTTGGACAAATTATATTGGATATTCTTGACTACCTTGAAGCTGATTAATGATTTGTATATTCCATCATTGTGGGGTTTAAAACATTTTTGGATTGATGAAGTATATCCAGCATTCTATATGGAATAAGGGAGCATGAATGTAATCAATAAGGATTATGGTAAATCAGGATGTTTCAGTGTTTTAAAAGAATACATGATGAAGGTATTAATATTCTATTATAGGGTAAAAAGGATCTACATTATGTTTACCTTCCTTATAAATGTTGGACTGTGAGTTTGGACAGAAGTATTTTGGATAAATTCTAAGTTTGATATTAATTTTGGACTGCCATAAAAGGACAACCCGGAGGTCGGGCGGCAACCCGTCGCGTCCGGCAAAGCTGCGAGACTTGAACCCGCAACCGAAAGGCGACAAGGGTGTATCACCTACCACTGGCCCACGAGATGTCCTGGATTAAATAATTTAGTTTTTATTAAAAGATCTTGTAGATTAATTATAAATTCGATTATTTTGGAACCCTATACGAATAGTGTAAATAGAATTTTTTTTACGTTCTATTATGTTTTAGAGTGAAAGATGAGTTTTTGGTAGAAATTTATTAATGGATAAAACTCTAAAGTATGTATACCTCCTTATGTTCTTAGCCAATCTCATAAATAAATTCCACAACATTAAGAAAAGGAACTTAGAACAAAAATGTTGTCCTAGATGGTACCTTAAATCATCACTAATTTATGGCTTTGGGATTGTTGGCCTTTTCATAGCCATGTTCTCTACCACTCTCCATCAGATAATTGATGGTTAGATTTCTCCTCCATATCCATATTTTCCTACATGGATCCCTAGTATGTGTTATTTTCGGTAATCTTCATACTTTCCACTCTTTAGTTTAAATAGAGGCCTCATTAATTCATTTTTCGATGTGGGATTTCAACTAGGATATTTTGAAACGTCAAAAATGTGTTATCCTAATACCCTATGTTTTGTTGAACCGATGGTATTTCAATTCATCATAGATTAATGAATTTAAGGAACTCAATTTTATACTTGTTTGTGATTGATGACCTCAATCACTACCTATAAATATTTACGTTTTTCCTCCGATTATATGTCTCCAATTTCCACCAATGTTCTCCTAATCGAGATCATAATTTGGTGGTGACCCTTTGATTTCTCTTTTCCTCATATTAAGACTAAATTTTAGTAACCCAATTTCCGATGTGGGTTTTCCCACAAATATATTTTCTACTTTCAACCTTTTATTTTCTAAGAACAATTTCAAATTGCGAGGACGCAATTTATTGAAGGAGGGGAGAATGTAACACCCCATGATTTCATAGTGTGTTATTTCTTCAAAATAATTCAATAACTTGCACTACACGCAACACCGAGTTCAATCACACCATGACTTACCAAAGGAAAAAAGCCATTCAAAAGAGGTTAATAATATTATTGAATAAATTTTAAACTTTATATAATCCTTATAATTTTAGATTCCATATTATGAGTTTCTTAGATATAATGCAAGAACAAATTCATTTTCAGTATTGCACTTTTATCAAATTTTAATAGTGAACCATTTTTAAATACTATATTTTAAACTTTTTGACTAAATGGGGACATCAAAAATTTAAAATGAAACATCCCAAGCTTCTACGGTACGTTTCCCTTCGAATAATGCGATAGCGTGTGTTGTACGCAACCTCGAGTTCTAACACACACCACAACTAATTAAACTAGCCGTTGTGAATAGTAATACCTACTTTTTGAAATCATAAATATTCTATATTTCAAAATGGACTTCATTTTTGGATTCGGAATATCAAAATTAGCCTAGGGTGAAATTTTGGTACATTTCGGATAACTTTCATATTTTGATGAATAGTGAAAATTACTAAATTTTAATTAAAAACAACTTTTTTAATCAAAATAATTAATAGTGATAAATTATGAATTGGAGTGGTTTTAAAGTATATTTAGAATATATTTTTACATTTTAATATAATTTTGGTCATTGGACATAATTTTACAATTAAACCGAACATAAACAAGTGTCAATCTTTTGATAGTTATTATCTCTTAAAAACACGCTTTTTGTTTTGACAGCGGGAATTAATTTTAAATTAATTTCTGCCACTTATGTGTTTTTAATTTGGGAAAATGGATTCCATATTTGGAATCAGGATGTTCAAATTGTGTATATAGGTAACTTTTATTTTTATACATTTTGAATAATTACTGCGGTAAATATTTTATTTACCATGGTTAAGGGTAAATCCGGTAAATAAGGGTTAAAAAAATAATATTATAATAATACTAAATTACCCTAAAACGTGTCATAACCCTATTGGATGATAAATGGTCGACCATGGGAATCTTTGGGTCTATTTTGGGACCCCATGGATCCACTTGTAAGTGATAATGACACATTTTATTAATAAAGCTTAAATAAAAATAAAAATGGCATAAGCTTACATCTTTTAGAAGAACAATTTTTACATAGGGTTATACATGTTGGATTTTCGATTATAAATATTCATTAGAAATATAAAAAGATTTCCTACATAATGATATTTTATTTATAATTTTTAAACATTAAATAAGTTATTTTATTTATGACACAATGATGATGTAGTAATTACTATAATAGTGAAAAATTAAAATAATTGATATTATAAATACCCAAATAAATATAATATGAAACTTTTAATGAATTAAACTAATTTTATAGGATAATATGATATATTAGGATTGATTTAATTGACTTTTCTCTAAGTAATCAATCTGTTATGAGTTTCATAAAAATCAACTATTGAATAGTGTCAAAATTGACATAAAAGAGTTCTTAAAACAAATATTATATTATTAATTGATATTAAATTCCTAAAAATCTAAGGTTCGGCCAAGAGACTTATATCATGATAGGTTCATCATTAATGTACCACTTGGGGGTCGGTTGGATGTATATAGTAAGTTTATTAACCATATTATATAAAAATACAAAGAGACATTGTAAAAGTGAAACTAATTAACTTAGAGTTAATACATAAAGATAAGGTTAATATAAGTACACAAACCTGTCTAAATTCTATTGGATGAGTTGTTTTCGACCTATCCCTACCTCATCCTTTGAATAGTCAACTTTGGAGCCTTTGGAAACCGAATATGAATTTATTATAAATTAATATTTCTAGCTTTTCCAAAGGTGCCCCTCACCCCTCTTATAAAAGGGCACTCCTCCTTCTCATTTCTTCACACCTTAAAATCCTTTTGGCTCGGCCAAACTCTGCCCAAATACTCTCCCAACATCCCTAACTACAACCTAGAGGCCTTAGTTTGATCAGAAAGCCAACCTAAGGAGCCCTTTTGATCAAATCAAAAGGAAGAACCCGAAGAAGAGGTAATGATTTCACCACCCTTCTCCAAGTTCATTTCTTCTTCCACTTCTTCTTCCTTTGTTCTTACCATTAAAAAATAATAACTCCAGTATCTCACATATACTGTGATGTTATTATAAATATGGTACAATCATATTCAGTATTCTATCCACCCTTTGAATAACATGTCACCATACGTGCGTACGTACGGCTTACCGTCTCCACGTCGTGGTGTAATTGTTATTCAATATAATATTATTTGGATGGGTATAATAATGATGTGTAACTCATGTAAATAATAAATATAACATGTTAATGATTCTGTATATATGATATACCATCCATTTATATATTATTTTAATATCAAAAGAATGATATTGTCGCTCGTGCGTACGTACGGACTACAGTCTCCACGAACGCGATGAGATTCATTCTCCATCGTAACCATTCAAGTATAATTATCATTTGATGATTTAAAAATGATGTTTAAGGACTTGATACCATTCTGGATTTGAATAATATACAACTTATCCTTTACAAACATGTCTTACATAACAAAACATACAAAAGCAAACAAGTAAGTTCACACTCGAAACAACGATAATACTAAGATTTTATTATCAAATCAATATTAAAAGATCATATATGATATCATATTAATGTATATGATTCTTGTATAATTTAATAACAATTATTTCACCATTATACAGGAGGTTAACCTACCCCAACCAAGGAAAAGTACAAGGTAAGGGTTATTTCACAATCTCTTCATTATCCGAGGTTGTATTATACGTAATAATCTACTGGGATCTCTTTATCATCCACATCCATGTTTCTTCAAAATGTATTTCAAAAAAATTTTACTATTTACAGGAATATGGGTTAAAGTCATTTATACCCTTGTTTGACTTTTTGTAAGAGGTTTATAAAGGAATCTTTCCGTCGTTTTCAAAACAAGGTCCTTTTTAACCTTTTCGACAGAATTAAGATAAGAATGTTTTTTTTTACTTATACGGCGGGTGCGGTTATTTTCCGCCGTTATAAAATCGTCAAAGCTTTCCTTACAAGATTACAAGAATATTTTCAAGAAAATGTTTTATATTATATGTCTCTTAAATGATTTCAAAAATAGAAAGAGATATTTCTCTAAAAAGTGTTTTGATTTCATCTATGTCAACATCCTCTAATGGATTTTACGCTTATTTGAAGTTGATTTATTATAATACAAAACTTCTATATTGTATTGAAGGCTATGTGATATGTTTGACTGTGGATGTGCTATTTTATACCATTCATAGTTTATGTTGAAACTATTGACATTTCGTATGCTAGTTTTAATCCGAATGTTTATGTTATATTTCAAACTTTTCTTCGGATGAATGTGCTAAACAAGTATGTTCCGGGTTGGGGACCGGTAAAAGTAAGCCCTCCAGGTTGGGGACTGGTTAAAGTAAGCCCTCCAGGTTAGGGACTGGTAAAAGTATGCCCTCCAGGTTGGTGTCTGGTTATTAGAGGCACTCAGGGTTGGTGTCCGGTTATTAGAGGCACTCCGGGTTGGGTTCCGGTTAGTAGTAACCCCTAGGTCTTGGGATGAGGCCTAGACAAAGAAATTAACGTTTAGTATTATGCATTCCAACATTATGAAAGTGGTTATTGATTTTTTCATGTGATTATTCGATTAGTAGAATATCCATGTGAATAAGTAAATGGCATTATTTCATTTTATTTATGCCATACCATGTTGAATGTTCATGTTTAAAAGGTTTTTGTTTTAGTTATACATTGCCTTAAATGTTTATTCTTATTTATGAAAGTTTCCGCTATATTGTTATCCTTACTGGGCATTTGAGCTCACCCCTTTTCTATGTTTTATTTTTCCCAGGTAGTGAAGAAGTAAATTATGAATGACTTTCAGGGATATTATGAGGGGTTAATAGTGTGGATTGTGGAAACATTATGTTGTTGTATTAGTTTTTCATTTTGAAATGTAATGTAAAACTTATGAATATATCTAGTGTTTCTAAGGCTACTAAACCAATCGGTCTTTCGAGATTTGATCTTTCTTGTGATCATGCCAATGTTATGTAATAATGCACCGACTCTGGGTAGCTGGGGTCGGGGCGTTACAACAGAAGTGGTAAAATTAAGTTTTATGAAAAATTCAGTTTTTAACCTACCACTTAGTGGTTTCACTATTCATCAAAAATTGAAAGTTTTCAGAAAAATACCAAAATTTCACCCTAGGTTAATTTCGATATTCTAAGTCCAAAAATGAAGTTCATTTTGAAAAATAAAATTTATAAAATTTCAAAAAGTGGTTATTACTATTCATAACGGCTAGTTTTAATAGCATATTGTTGTTTAGTGAAACTCGGTATTGCGTACGACGCAAGCTATCGAGAAAGGTCGTGATTGCGTGTAAAGCAAGCCAAGCAAGTGTTGTGTAGAAAAAGATTCCTTTGATGATTTATATAACATAAAAGTCTCGGGTGTTACATGTACCCTTTTCCCATAACTAATTTTTCATCAATATATAACACTAGAAAAATAATGGAGTTCCCTTCATTCTTTTTATAGACACAAGGATCGCTTTCATTTTTTAAAAAACAAAACACTTCTATGGCCTCGTCAAAATGAACATTCCATGACCGTGATGCCATCTTCATCCCATAAATTGATCTCTACATCATTTATTCTTTATTGACAATATTTGACATGAAGAACCCTTCGGGCTGAGTCATATAGACATCTTGAACCAACTTACCATTTAGAAAAGATGTTTTGAAATCCATTTCCCAAATTTCATAATCATGAAAGGCTACTATTATAAGAAAAATTCTAATGGATTTGAACATTTCTACTATTGAGAATTTTTCATCCTAGTTAATTCCTTGAGGTTTCCTAAAACCATTTACAACCACTCTTGATTTGAAGGTATTAACGTCACCACTATGTCCAGATTCATCTTGAATTCCCATTTTCATCCAATGGGATTTACATGAGATGGAGGCTCTACCAAAATCCAAAATTGATTTTGGTACATGGACTCTATCTCAGAATTCATGGCTTCTTTCCATTTAGTAGCTTCTTTTCCTTCTACTGCTTCCTTGTAGGTTAGAGGATCATCATCCTCAATAACTAATCTGTCACCTGACATGGTGAAAAGAAAACCATAATGCTATATTTCTCTAACCTCATGTGTAGAAATATACCATATTTTTGTCTAAGGAACAACTTGTTCTTCCACATTTTCTTGTGGATATTATTCCTCTACCAACACATGTGCATCTAGAGCATTAACATCCTCAAAGTCAAGCTGGCTCCCACTATTTTCAATGGAAATATGTTCCCTTATAAAAATATAGTGTAATTTCCCACAATAAATTATTTATATAAAGGGTTATATAGGTAATATACTCTAGTTTCCTTAAGATAACCTATAACGATGCACTTGGTGCTTTTGGATACTAATATTTCACATGGTAATGTCTTGACAAATGCCTCGCACCACTATACATGTATGTGTGTGAGGCTAGGTTTCTTTCCAAAACATAACTCATATGGAATCCCATTTGTAGATTTATTTGGTTTTCAGTTAATGGTATATGTTTTTGTATGCAAATCATTTCCCCAAAGGGATAACATAAAAGTTGCATGACTCATCATTGATCTGACAATGTCAAGCATGGTCATATTCCTCCTTTCACTAACATCATTCCATTGGGGTTTATTGGAGGGTGTGAGTTGGGATACCACTCCACACACCTTCATGTGATCAATGAAATCTTGGTTAAGATATTCTATGCCTCGGTCTGATTGGAGAGTTTTGAACTTTTTACAATGTTGCTTTTCTACTTCATTTTGGTATTCCATAAAAATCCAAAAGGAATCCAACTTATACTGCAATAAGTAGATATAGCCTTACCTACTATAATCATTGGTAAATGTAATGATGTATGAAAACCCACCCCATTCCTCTATAAGAAATAGACCACATAAATCAGCATGTATTAATTCCAGTAATGCTTTGTCTCTTTATCCCTTTCCTGAGAAATGTGTTTTGGTAAATTTTCCATGTCAACAAGATTGACATAAATCCAATGGTTATAACTATAATGATTCTAAATAACCTTATTGATCTAATATTTGTAATCACTTCCCTTTTAAATAACCAAACCTGAAGTTCCATAGGTGGGTGATATATGAGTCATGTTGGCTTTATTTCTCATTGATTTCCAAAATGGGGTTCTATAGTTCCAGCATATATAAACCATTGTTATGATGTTATATACCATAACATATATTATCCCTATTAAATATAAAAAAATTATTTCCAAACATGAAATAAAAACTCATAGTCTCTAAATTAGACACATAGATAAGGTTTTTGGAAATAGAAGGTACATAATAGAAATTGATTAAAACTAGAACAAAAACAGTTTTCATGGTTAAGTGATAGTCTCCCACTACCAAGGGTGCCAGACATGCACCATTTGCAGAATAGAGATCCACTTGACATTCTGCAATATTCTTAAACCAACAGGGTTCCTATATATGAATTAAAATGTGTGAGCCACATGTCATATCTAATACCCAATATGTGGATAAAGATAGATTTCATTCAATGAAAAAAATACATATATTAGAACCATCAGTTTGCTTCTTCTTCCCACATCTACAATTAGTTTTCCAGTGGCCATTCTCACTACATCCAAAGCAGAAAACGTCATGCTCATTACATTGCCTTAGAGTATTTTTCTTCATTACAGGATGATACATTGGTGTCTTTGGCCTTGAATTGGCATTAGAACTCTTTACCTTGACCTTGTTTTTCAGTTTCACCATAAGGACAGATGAATTCGTATTTTCCGTATCCTTGATAGCTTGAAGAACTAAATCCCAATGGTTTGGGAGAGACTTTTTCATATAATTCATTTTATAATTGACAATAAAAGTCTTGAAGAATGCCGGTAAAAATGAAAAGGGAGATCAACTGCTAGTTCTTGGTTTAATTTAAACTCATGGGATTTAATCCTCTCAATATACTCAATCATCCTGAGTGTGTGAGGACCATATTACTTCCCTTCTGCTAGCCTGAAATTATAAACAACACTTGAGATCTCATACCATTATTTCCTTTCCCTCTCTGGATATAATTATTGGAAATGTGAATGCATCTTAGATGAGTCCTCAACCTAATGCATTTTTTTGTAATTGTATAGACGTGGATGACATCATGATGCATTGTAGATCATGTGAATCATAAATATTCATTCTCTAATCATCTTTTTATGGATTTCTTGCTCCCTGAGGAGGAACAACAAGAATTTGGGATTCCATCACAAATAACTTCATTTCTTATAGTAGAACTATGCACAAACACCTGTACTACTCTTGGATGTTATTTCATGTCCAGATAATTTCATTATCCAAAATTCGTCATAGTGATACAGTACATGTGGTGTTGGTGGTTTCCGTCTTACATCTAAATTAGATAAACATTTAGGAGTAAGTACATTGTCTTGATTACCTTTTTAACATTTATGATTAACAAATTATTATATCATTTTAATGTCTCCCACTATTTTATCAAACCTTAATAGACATCACTTTTAGATATGGAATACTCTATCACTTGAGTATTATAGTGGCATGGATCCTCAAAACCGACACCAAACTCTATAATCACTTGCTATGCCACTACTTAAAGGGTTTCAAGGTAGGCTCTAGTCTGGCCAACCACCTGACATGTGGTTCCTTGTGTTGTTGAGTAAAGTACCAGCTTTTGGAATCAGAACATGATTCCCTAAACATATTTCCTCTAAAGTTATAGATATTTAGTTATGGATAATACATTACAACATACATTAGTTAAGTCGAACCATTTCTCTCAGGAAAAATTCCCCGGTGGTAAGAGTCACTCTCAACTATGGATGACGAGCACCCCAAACATCTAGTTTTGTTTGGATGTGATAAATTGAAGGCATTTGGACATAATATATATTTGATGGATTTTAATATTTATTGATGAATAATCTTTTTCTATCTATATGTTCAAACTATATTTTAGTTCTCACAATTAAACAAGGAATATATATATATATATTCATCACTTATTTATGCATTTTTTTTATCTTGTTTACTATTCAATGTGATCAAGCAATAATCATGCACTCAAATGAAATAATAAACAATGGATAAAGTTAAATCATGTAATCTGACTGGTCATGAGCATTCTATAAAGATTGGTCCAAAACGTGTCAATCTTGACCTAGGGGAATCCATAAAAGAGTCGACACCTATCTCTTGTCACAACCATCCCCAGTGCAATGTGCTCATCTCCCGTCTTCTTTACCACCTCGACTTGGTGGGGTCTGTATCTTGGATCATCATTGATTAATTAAAAATATACTCACATGCAAGCGAGGGGGTCTAGGGTAAACAATACATCTCTTTCATTGGACACGTAGGCCCATATACATATTTGAATTAAAAAAGACGATTCACAAGTCATTATTTATCTATTTAATTATTAAAATCACCACACACACTGAATAAATAAATAAATAAATAAATAATCTAGATATGAATGGTTCGGACACTTTTTGAAGACCAATTTCTATAAATAAGGTGCGATTAAATATAAATTTTAATAGTATGGGGAAGTCCTATATATTGATTGAATTTAAATAAATTCAATAAATTTTTTATATCAATTCCAAAAAATAAATTAAACAATCAATTTAATTTAAATTATAAAATTAAATTAAAATATAAATTTTAATTTATTTACAATTAAATTAACTTTTTGGATTAATTTTAATTTATACCCAAATTTAATCCTTATGTTTAATTTAAAAAAACTAAATTAATTAAAATTAAAAAAATGATGTTACCTCTATCCTGGTAGGGACTCCGGCTTAACCGCTAAACACCGCATGGGATTGTTATGGGAGCTGATTCATGGAGTAACTATGATACGAACATGGAGTGATTGTGGCATGAACACGGCTTGACCGCGGCATGACCATGGCTAGACCGCGACATGACTGCTCGGTCTAGAAACCCTCATGATGGCAGTAACTTCTGGTGAGGTGCGAATGTTGTAGGAGGTGGCGGGGCACTACTCAGGCCAACCTCTAGGGCTGCAGTCCACTGATCGGGCTAGATGCAAGGGTGATGGATCAGTTCGAAGTAGCCTAGTCTGGCAGCGTTGAGGTCCGGGGCGGCCTGGTCCCGCGGTGGTGAGGTTCGGCACGGCCTGGACCGGTGGCTTCCTGGTCCGGTGCGTCCAGGACCAGAATGGCCTGCTCTAGTGTTGCTTGGTCCGTCACTACCTTGACAGGTGGAGGCCTAGTTTGGCACTACATGGTCCGAAACTACCTGTACGGGTGATGAATTGGAACGACGTAAAGTGCCAGAGGCATGGCGAGCGGGGCGGTGAAGTCCAGCAGTAGGGAGTTGCACCGGTGAGCATAAGGTGGTGTTGTCCAGTAATAGCAGGGAGGAGTCAGACACCTCCACCTAGCAGCAGCTAGGGTTTTCTCTAAGGGGGTGGTGCTCTGCCTGAGGAAGAAGGGACTTCACCCTGTTTTTATTTTTTTTACTTTTATTTTGATAAAAAATACCTCGCTTATATTTCTAATTAACAATTAAAATAAACAAGAACCACTTTGGGGTCTTAGTCCCTAATTTTTTTATTCTTTCATAAACATTAAGGTCTAACAACCTATTATAAATAAAATTAAGATTTGACCCCAAGTCATAAATGACCACTTTAATTAATATTTTATTAATTTATATAATTTGAGAAAAACATAATATATTTTATAACATAATATATTTTATTTTTCTCCTAAGAATAAACATACCATATTAAATTTGGCGATAGAATTCCGGTCAAAGCATGGCCTAGTTTCAGTAATTTTAAGAACAAATAAAATAAAAAATTGCATTATTCATCCAAATTTAATTGGAAGATTTAAAACCCATTAATGTCTATCCCATTAAATTTTTCAAATGGCCATAACTTGGAAATTCAAAAACGGATAAATGTGCGGTCAGATCTGTTGGAACATATTTAATCCCATTTACTTAAATTTAATGCAATTTAATTTTTATTTGAATCTAAAAATAAAACATCCCTTTGATACCACTCTAAGGTACATAATTGAGCAGTAGAAGCCAAAGGGAAATGAAATTAAATTTTTTCACACCACCGGAGCAGAGTTACGACGTCATCTCCGGTGATCTATCCCAATACAATCTGCAGACCATGAGTGGCTTTTTACAGAGCCCAAAATTTAAAACGAACAAGTACCTTGTTCGGATCAAAATGTGTGTGAGTGTCATAGGTTGTCGGAGACCGTTTCTCAATTAATCCGATGTTGAAGTCCTTTAGATCATTTAGACATGCCTTTCAAATATGCACTGGTGTTGTTCCTTAAATTTCTACTTCTAGCGCAACACACCAATGATCCCCTCAATGTAGCAGTGATCACCGAAAGGCAAGGAACTTTAATACACAAAGGTTGATTTTGATGTTCAGCATTGATTGAGAGGATATCTCTATAGAATTGAGGTGGCGAGAGAGGCTATCAAATTTGACACATGAATAGTTCCAAGGGGAGATCTTCTCTCTTACTTAGATTGGGGATATCTAAAATACCCGATATGGTTCCTGACCCTCATGTAATAAATATGATATGTATAAGTATTATAAATTTTTATTTATGAAAAATAAAAGTATGCAATGAATAGTATTTATAATTTTATCACTAACTACAATATAAATTAAATATACATTGTGTGATAAATTTGAGTCTATAACTCGACTCACTTATCCGGAAAATTTTACAGAATACATGGATATTATAATTCATTCGAAAAAATTTTATTTTTGTATTTACTAATCACATGAAAATACATGTTATTAATAAATTCAACTTATTATTATAAGCTTGAATAATTAAAGAATAAATTTTTTCATTGGTTATCCATAGAACATGGATAGTACTCGGACCCATTGTTGGGACCCACCATGTTTGATATTCATATTCCTAGAATAGGACAGATTCTAAAAATGCTATAGTGTGTGACCCTCTAGGCCCTTTTCTCAATAGCAGGGAATAATATCCACTGACCAAGAGCAGGGTTTAACAACCCATTGTGCCCCTAAATAGATAAGGTAAAATCAAAGCAACAAATACATTCCTACAAACATGGTCTAGGTAATATAATCTCTTCATCATCAATATCTCAAAAAGAAGAATGCTCAGTAGTATCGAAATCTATTATCTTGCTTTATTTGATTTGTTGATTTTTCCATACGATATTACCTTCCACTACCATGGCCATAGATTTAATGAATGTACCGCCATCCCAAAAATTCAGGCTTCATATATCTCTTCTAAAACTCATAATCTAAAAATTTTTTCCTGATCATTCAATCAATGTCATGTCAGTAATGACATACCAAACACACACTACATCGCTAGAACATTATCGCCATTATTTTTTCCTTGAATCAATGTACATAATTAATGGAAATTAATTGATAATGATCTCATGTATTAAGATCATTGCATGTGTCTATAGATATAAATGACCAATGACACCTGTAACATGTTGTGTCCTTATTATGTAGGTATGTCCTCATGATCTCAACTACTAGAGATCATCAAATATAATATTCATGAGAAGAAGTCTCAAAGCATATGAGGCCCTAGAACATTATGTTCTCACATCATCTATGTCCTCTCAAAATGATTCAACTAGACCATAAGACATATTATATGATTACTGTCATGGTATCTCGGGGTCATCATTATAGCTCGGGATCTTCATTAACCCTTTGATATGACATTTAATCTAAGGAAATTGACATATACAAAGTCGATGTAGAAGTATTTACACTATTATGGAAAGATAAAAAGATTTATATATAACAAACTTCATACATGTAAGGGTAATCAATGTACAATATATGTTGGGTCTAGGGAACCCACATTCAACAATAAATAACAATCCTTTGACTTTTCAAGGTAGCACAGAACCCCATGAGGAAGATTAGTGGATGAGATGATCAAGGAAATGATTCAGTTTATTGATAAACATGAGGACGGAAGGGTGAAGTGTACCTCTTTTCTGTTATAGGGTCAGAACTTCAGGTGGTGGGAAAAAGTGCTTCAAGCTAGGAAGCAAGAAAAAGTGAGATTGAAGGACTTCTAAGTTACCTTCATTGACCAGTATGACCCTAACGTCTTGGAATATTATAAATAGGATTAGTTTATGGACATGTTTTAGGGTGATATTTCAGTGATGGTGTATACAAACCATTTTGATATCTGGTATGGTAAGCTCCATAAATCGTCTCCAACAAGATGATGAAAGCCCAAATGTTCTAGAGGAGTTTGCAGACAGAGATATATTCACAAGTCCTGCTATTCAAGGTAAAGACATTTTCTGAGGTGGCTGATTGAGATTATATGGTATATACTTACCACATGTTGAGATAAATTTTATTTAGAACAATATCAGTGATTGGTAGTGGTACATTATCTAAACAGAAAAGGAAGCTTGAGGAGTAGGGGAAGAAAAGAGGTGGCAGTTCATGCCACTATTCTAGGTATTTTTTATTTGCGGATTCTGATGTGATGTTCATCATCTGACACCAGTGGGGTACACCAGGGAATATAATCCTAGCATGAAAATATCCTCCTAAGACATGATATTATTGTGGAGTTATGGGAAACTTGTACCATTTTTTAGGATGGCACGTCCACTCTAGAGTGGGGCAGGATCAGTGACTTCCAAGGGAGTTCCAAAACAGTCAGATCCATTGGGGATGGGGGATATCAGTTTGGTGACCATATGTGAATGGATAGATCATATTCATGGAAAATCCATTTTAGGGTAGATCCATAGGATAGTGATTGTTCTCAGTTGTAGACTAGGTGCCTCCCTATTGGGGAGTAGGCACCAGCTAGATTAGATGTATGGCCTTGGACTGCCTCACGTAGAATTCTAATTTCATTGTCTATAGATACAATTATATTGTATACATGTGACTATGTTTCATTTATCTATACCTTTATTGTGAGCACACTGAATTTTCCAACCATTATTTTTTAATTTCGCGATGGAGTTGTTGACGTTGTTCGGAATGAAGATGGATAAGGGGCTCAGGTTCCCATCGTGTGTACTTACAATTTCTACGGTTGATATTGAGTGAGAAATACTGTACCTAGATATAGATATTTTTGACATAATAATTTGCATGGATTAGAAGGTGAACTTTCAGGCTCACATCGATTGATATAGGCATTGGGTGAGTTTCATAGAACCTGATGGTAGCCCTTAGGTTTTTCATGGGGAAAGGGATCCTCAGTCGGGCCATGTAGGACGTCCACTCAAATATTTGGGAAATATTATCTTCTAGTTATCTTCTCTCACACTAGAGTACAATTTTCATGCTTCTGAGGGTGGATTACCTTACATGGTGGATGAGTTAACAAATGTATTTTTTTGATGATTTTTCAGGATTGGTCCCAAAGAAAGACATGGAGTTGTCCATTGATTTGTAGTCAAGATCATAGTTGATATCTATTCCCTCATATTGTATGAATCCCACTGAGATTATCTAATTAATGATATAGCTGGTGGATTTGGAATCCAATGTATTCATTCACCATAGCATCTCTATTTGGGTCGTTCCCATCCTTTTTGTGAAAAAGGATGACAAATCCCTCCATTTTTGTATTGATTAACGAAAGTTAAACCAGGTAACCATTAAGAAAAATATCATTTTCCCAAAATATATTACATTATTATTTAGTTTAATTGTACAATGTGTTTTTCTATGATAGAATTGTGGTCGGGTTACCATGAATATTGGGTGAAAGAGGATGATATCTCAAAGATAGCAATCCAAATCAGGTATGACCACATTGTGTACTTGGTCCTGACATTCAGTTTGGCTAACACTCCTATTATTATTATGGAACTCATGAATAGGGTTGTAGATGAACATATCGACTCATTTTTCACGGTATTCAAGGACAAAATCCTACATTACTCTAGATCCGAGGAAGAGCATGAGCATCACATGAGGATTTTTTTGGGCACCTTGCATGAGAAATGCCTTTATAAAATGTTTTCAATGTGAACATTATGTTCTAATGTGCTGAATTGTTTAGGTCATGTGATCTCATATAAGGGTTTTTTGGTGGACCATGAAGATATCAGCGTACTGATGTCTTGGGAGAAAACAAAGAATGTGTTCGAGATTAGGATTTTCCTCAGCCTGGAAGGTTATTACAGGTGCTTTTTTTGTGATTTCTCTTGGATTTCCTCTCCCATAACCGCACTCACTCGGAAAGGGGTGACGTGTTTTTGGTGTCCAAATTTTCTAGAAACATTTTAGGAACTTAAGAGGTGGTTAACTACCTTATCCTGTGTTGATCATTCCAAAGTCTATGAAGGGATATGTGGTGTATTACAATGATTTAGGTTTGGGTCTTTGATGCATGATCATAAAAGATATGAAGGTGGTGGCATATGGCTCTCTCCAAATCGACCACATGAAAATAATTACCCAACCCAAAACATGGAGTTTACCACGATGATTCATTCATTGATGATATATTTTCAACACCTCTTTGTGGAGAAGTTTGTGGTCTACTCTGATCACATGATCCTAGAATACATTTTCTCAAACAATGATCTTAATCTGAGGAAACAATGTTGGATTGAATAACTGTAGGGGTTCGAATTTGATATTATCTATACCACAAGAATTGGTAATGTGAAAGATAACTACTTGAGCAGAAGAGTACCAATGCAGGATTTGAGGAAGTCCAGTGATTAGTGGACTCTGATGGGGAACTTTTCTCAGATAAATGTAAAGAATAAAGAGAAATATCGAGGAGCATTTTTGGAAATTTTTCAGTTGAATACTACTCTTTTATAGTTGGTTATGTGGGAGTAGACTAGTTATGATCTATTTCAGTGGTCTATGCTATTTCTTCAATGTGGGGAGACATCTTCTAATTGGTCTTTGTCTCTAGAGGGCATCTTTAGTTTCATGGTCCGATCAGTGTTTCAACTATCTCTAAGGAAGGTGGTGATGTAGGATAGCCACCAATCTCTGTGGTTTGTCCATCCAAGAGCTTGAAATATGTACAATAATGTTCATTAGTAGTCTAGATTTCTAGATTTGAGAAAAGACATAACATACTTCTTTTTGATATGCTACACATGTCAGCAAGTAAAAGTAAAGCATCAAAGACCCTCTAGTTTGTTCCACATGTTACCCATTCCTACCTAAATTTGGGATGCGTTCACCATGGATTTAATGCTTTGTTTTCTCATACACTTAGGGGTAAACATTTCATCTAGGTATTGATTTGTCATCTAACCAAATAATACCTCCTTATTCTGATAAAATAAACAACTAATGTGGATGAGTTTGGATGAATGTATCTTCCGGAGGTGGTAAGGATTCATGGTGTTTTATAAGTAATTTTCATAGATAGATATCCCCCATTCACCTATCAGATTTGGTAAGGCCTTCATAATTCCTTGGGGTCTCAGATTAAAATGATAATGATATACCACCCTTAACCAAATGGTCTGACAGAGTGGGAGAATCAGATTTTGGAGGACATGGTTAATGCATGTGTTATGGATTATGGAGTTGTGTGGCATATCCATTAGAGAATGGTCATTATTTCTTAAAATATTATTTACCAATCCTCTATTCGAATGGTTCCTTTTTAGTAACTCCATTGTCAGTCCTGTCGATCCCCATTATGTTATGATGAGGTAGGTGATACCTTGTTGTTAGTTCGATGCTTTGGGAGAGAGACAACTGATATGTTCTAGTTGATCAGGCCATATTTATTGATATATTAGAGTCTCCAAAAATCCAATGTTAATCAGAGGCATCAGGATCTAGAGTTTTTTATGGTTTATTAACTATTCATGAATATGGCCCCTCATCCGGGTCATTATCATTTTGGAATGTAGGGAAATCTAACACCAAGATATGTAAGACCTTTTGAGTTCACTGAATGGATTGGAAAGGTGGAAAACATGTTATATTTTCCCTCCCAGTTGGCATATATACACAAAACTTTTGGTGTCTCCCAACTGATGAAGTAAAACTCGGATCCATCCTATGTGATGGATTAAGAGAATTTGGATATAGAGTCCAACTTGTCTATTTTTGAGTCACCGTTGTGAATAGTTGATTCCTAAGAGAAGGGGCTCCATGGATAATCTATTACACTGGTATGGGTCCTTTATAAGCACAATAATGGTCTCTATGAAACATTAGAGGATATTTCATGGGTTGAGAACATGTACCCATTTTTTTAATGATAAAGCCTCGGGTGGACTTCCAAGGGAAAAAAGTCATCCATGGTGGTAGTAATTGTCATATCCATGCATTTTTTGGTATTTTACTAACTTATTATTACCCCTAATTTCTTATAGGTTCCTTAATTAGACATTCCCTGAAATTGGAAGTGTTTTAATATGTTTTTTGTGGACAAAACTGGAACACAGTTTCTGTGCACGTTTTGGCAATCCTTGTAGGAAGAACGTGCAGCCTTGTCAAACTCATTATTTTTTTGGGAAATTCTTATTTTTATATTTTTCAATAATCTCTAATGTTCCCATTTGATCCCCATTTAAGTAATTGTATCCTTGGATATCCTCCAAGTCCTATCAACCTCCCTTGGTACTCAATTTTGAAGCGGGGTTTGGTGGGGAAACATCAAGATCTCTCAATTAAGTGAGATTCCTTCATTTATTATACAATTTACATATGATTTCTCCCACTTTATTTGAAACTCCAAGTTTACTTTAGAAAGATATTCATACCTTGGGTTTTAATTTGAGTTTCCTAGACCGATATTGTGGTTTTAGGTTCATTTTCACTCCGTTGTTGTGCGTCAGTGGTGTAGTTGATGTTTCACACAAGGATTTGGGGGTTTTTGATACGCATGGAAGATGATTTCATGTGAATGAATTGTAGGATGTGTTATGTTTTCTATATTAATATTTTTATCATGTTCCTATTTTATTTTTCTGTTGTGAAAAATATTTTCGTTAGAAGTTGTTAAGTAGTTGATTTTTAAGTGTCATTTTTTGATTGAAAATGATTGTGTTTTTATGCGTATTGCAAGTTGTGTCACATGGGGATGTTTTATTATAAATGGAATGGTTTTATTAAATGAGTTTATGGCTAGAAATTATATTCTGGTGTGATATTTTTATGATTTTGTAATTTCAATGTTGGTTTTTAGATACATTTTATTTGAAAATCTTGGTTATATTTCTTGAAATTATTTTTTGAAAATTATAAATGGTTTATTAAGTAATATAAAGGGTTAAATGAATGTTTTTATACTATTTGGAGTTTGTATGACCATAATTGGAATTTTATGTGTAAATGGTATTTATTCGCTTGTGGAACTTGTTTGAGCACAAAGAGGGAAACCTGAGTATCTAAGTGGGCAGACATGTACTCGTATGCTAGTGATCCAAAGTGGTTTGTCCCAATTTTACATAGAATGTTTGACATTGGAAACACTAAAAAACAATAATGATGATGATTAGGGACAACTAGTTTATGGGTATGTTTCATACTATTGGCTCGTTCATGAACTTCCTAGAGTATTGGTATTGTAGAGATAAACTCTGATTAGAGAACATATCTATAAGATAGACTTTGAGGATTAGTAAAGAAGAACTTCTTAGAGTATTGGTATTGTAGAGATTTTTTTAGTTTTCCAAGAAATACATCCTTGTTTGGTTACAAGTAGGTAAAGGCAGATCTAGCACATATGTACCTATGGGTATAACCTGAAAACACCGCTTTGAGCTAGACTCAAATGGGAACTGGTACACGACAACGGGCCTTGCTACACTATTGGTTTTGACACTCCCAGGGGATATGCTTTGGATAATTCCCATTTTCATTAAAAATTGTTATGAAGGATTTATGAGTATATACTTCATCAAATAAAACATTTTTATGATTAGGTATTATATCCATAAACTGTACAATTTATGTTAAGTGTTTTAAATGTTTATAATTATATATTTTGATTCATAAACTAATATTGTTTATTTCATTGTTTAGAAACCGCACCTAGTGGAAGGAATGAAAACTATATCAATGTATGCACTCTATGTAGTGATTTCCATCCGGCTTAAGATAATTATAGTGGATCTAGTGATACAATTGGTGCTGATCAGCTTATCACCATACTGGGAAAAATCACTCAGGTTATGAATAATTATCTTACCCATATAGGGCACCCTGATAGACAGTGTGGAGGATCAATGTTAGACCGCTTCATTAGGCAAGACCCACCAAAATTTAACAAGGGTATAAATCCACTAGTAGCGGAGAAATGGATAAATTCTCTAGAGAAAATTTTCCATTCCTTGGGGAGTAGTGAAAGGGAAAAATTTGTCATGGAAGTTTATCGCCTCACTGGAGATGCTGATCAATGGTGCTCATTGATTCAAAACACAAAGGTGGATGAAGAAGTATCAAGTATTGAATAGAGAGTGTTTAAAGAACCTTTCATAGAAAAATAATTTCCTCATGAACATCAAGCGGATATGGAAAAAAGAATTTCTGAGTCTGAGGCCAAAAGAGGATGATAATGTTGTAAAGTATGAGGATAACTTTACAAGGTTGGAAAGGCGTGTAGCAGATTATATACATAACCCATATAGTATGATTGATCTTTTCATTGATGGGTTAAAACTATGACTATGTCATGCCTTAGTATCACAATCTTTCTCATTGTATGAAGATATAGTCTCATGTGCTTTCAAGACAGAAAAAGAATTCTCTAAATATTATGACAACAAAATAAAGCAATAGAAGAAGAGAACGATGGAGCAAGAGACAGATAAAGTGAATAAGGGAAAGGAGGATTTTCCATTATGTGATAATTGTGGGAATAAACACCCTGATACTTGACTAAAACGAATGAGAGTTTGTTACAAATGTGGAGAAAAAGGTCACTAGGCTTGGGATTCCAAGGGAAAGTAAGAGGCAGTCAATAATGAATGCTACAATTATAGAGAAATGTAGAATTATGAAAATGAATGTACTAAGCGTCAGGGAAACATAACACAGAAAAGTCCAAGGGATCAAGGCCAATTTTATGTTGTTACTACAGTTGAAGTGGAATAATTAATGTATTTGTGTTTTTGGAGTGAGGGATTATATTCTGGTTATAGAAATAATGAGATATATATAATTATTGTACTGCAGTACTTGTTGTTTTCTTTAAAGATTTAATATAACTATGTTAATCATATTTTCAGAATTTGACAATAAGAAAAAAAGTATTTATTTGTGGAATCTGACATTGCAATTGATTTTAGAATTTAGATACCTTTTATAGAGAGTCTGGAAAGAAGTAATTTGGATAACTATAATGTTTTGAATGGATTAAGTTGAGATTTGGATATTGTTTTCAATGGTTAAAAAACTTCTTATAATTATTTTTGGAATAATATGATGATATGGTTTTAGGAACATTACAACCTGCTGGTCAGGCAATAACCCAACAAGTCAAACAAAGCAGCATGAATCGAACCCACAACCATAGTGTGACAGGCCGTTATTACCTTCCACTAGCCTACAAGAAGTCCATGGTTATTAAAAAATAATTTTCTTCATTGAAATGTATGTGTTAATATTATGATCCTTATACTATTAAGATAAATATAATATTTTTGAGTTCCATTATCTTTTGGAGTGAATGATGAGGTTGTGGTAGAAATTAGTTGAAGGATGAAACTCTACATTTGATGTATATATATATATATATATATATTATTCTATGAAGAAATTAATTCTTAAAATTTAGGGAAGGGATATTAAAACCAAAAATTTTTTATCCTAATACCTTATGTTTTGTTGAAGTGATGATATTTTAAATCATCCTAGATTAATTGCTTTGAGGCCCTCAATTTTACACTTGTTTGTGATTGATGACCTCAGTCACTCCCTATAAATATTTACGTTTTCCCTTTAATTATGTGTCTATAATTTCCACCAATGTTCTCATATTTGAATCAATAATTTTGTGTAAATATTCTCATTTCCCTTTCCCTATTATAAAAACTAAATTTTATTAACTATATTTCCGATATGAGTTTTCCACAAAGGTATTTTCTATTTTCATACATTCATTTTCGAAGAACATTTTAAAATTGTGGGCACACAATTTTTCGAATGAGAGGATAATTTAACACCCCAAGCTTCCATGGTATGTTTCCCTTTGAATAATGTAATTTCTTGGGTTGAACGCAACTGCGATATTCTAAGACACCGCGATCATTCAAAATAGATGTTATAAATAAAAATACCCACTTTTTGGAATTATATAAATTTATCTTTCAAAATAGACTTAATTTTTGGATTCTATATATTGACGATATCCTTGGTTGAATTTTTGGTATTTTCCGGAGAACTTCCAATTTTTTATGAATAGTGAAAAATACTAAACTATAATTAAAAACAACTTTTTTAATTAAAATATTCTATATTGCTAAATTATAATATTTAGTGGTTTTCAAGTATAATTAAAAAATATTTTTAACATTCAATCCAATGTTGGTCATTGTACCTAATTTCACATTGAAATTGCTCAAAAACAAGTGTTAATCTTTTGATAGTAATTATTTCTTAAAAACAAACTTTTGGTTTTGACAGCAGGAATTAATTTTAAATTAATTTCGGAAACTTATGTGTTTTGAATTAGGAAAAATGGATTCCATATTTGGAATCAGTATGTCCAAATTGTGTAAATAGGTAACCTTTTTTTATCATTTTGTATAATTACATCGGAAAATATTTTATTTACCATTGTTAAAGGGTAATTCTGGTAAAGAAGGGTAAAAAATAATACTATAATAATATTAAATTAACCGAACACTTGACCTAAATATATTCTCTGATACATGTCCGACCATGGGCATCCTTGGGGAAATTTTGGGACCCCTTGGATCCACTTGTAAGTGAAAATGACACTTTATATTAATTAGGTTAAACTAAATACAAAAATAACATAATTATATATCTTTTAGTGAAAAAAATTTTACATGGTGTTATATAAGTTATATATTAGACTATAAATATTAATTATAAATATAAAATGATTTACTACTTAATTTTATTTTATTTATAATTTTTAGACATTTAATAATTAACGTTATTTATGACACAATGGTGATGCTGTATTTTCATTATTAATGAAAGAATCAAATAAATGGTATTATAAAAGTTAAAATAAATATAAGTTGAACGTTTTGAAGACATACACGAATTATATAGGTTAATATTAAATTTTATGATTGAAAAAAGTGTTTATTTAGAATTATTAATGTTTTTAGTACATTAACAAAGATCAAATACCAAATAGTGTAGAAATTGACATTGAATAGTTTTTAAAACAAATATTATATTATTAATTGATATTGTGGTCCTAAACATCTAAGGTTAGTCCAAAAGACATATATAATGATATATATTACATTAATGAACCATTTGGGGTTATATTGTCAGTTTATAGTATGTTTATTAACCATATAGATCATGAATACAAGAAGACATGGTAAAAGTTAAATTATTTAACATAGAGTTAAATAAAAATGATAAGGTTAAAATGGTAGCCTAAAGTTTTCTAAAACCTATTGGGTGAGTTTATTTCGACCCATACCCACCCTATACTCGAAATAAGTCACTTTAGAGCCATTATATACTGAATATTAATTTATTATAAAATAATATTTTATGTTTTTCCTAAGTTAGCCCTCACCCCTCTTATAAAAGGGCACTCCCCCTTCTCTCAATTTCACATCTTCAAAGACATTTGTCTTGGAAAAACCTTTCACAAATACCCCCTCCACTTCCTCAAATCATCAATGAGGCCATAGTTTGATCACAAATCCATCCTATGAAGCCCTTTTGATCAAATCAAAAGGAAGAACCCGATAAAGAGGTAATGGTTTACCCAACCCCTTACAAGTTATTTTCTTCTTCCACTTCTTCTTTATTTGTTACTTCCATTCTAAAATAATAACTCTAGTATGTTATACATATAGTGATATTATTATAAATATGGTACAACATTATTCATTATTCTATCCATCCTTTGAATGACATGTCACCATACGTGTGTACGTACGGCTTACCGTCTCCACGTCGTAGTGTAATTGTTATTCAAAACATTATTATATGTATTGTTATGATAATGATGTGACATTGATGTAAATATTAAATATAACATGATTTTTATTATGTATATATTATATACCATCCAATTATATATTATTTTAATATCAAAATAATGATATTGTCGCTCGTGCGTACATACGGAATACCGTCTCCACGAACACGATGAGATTCATTCCCCATCGTATCCATTCAAGACTAATTTTCATTTGATGAATAAGATTTTTTAAGGAATTGATATCATTATGGATATTAATAATATAAAACCAATGAATAAAAAACACATATTATATATCAAATCATATGAAATAAAACAAGTAAATGAACACCTGAAATGACAACAATACTAAAATATTATTAACAATGCAATATTAAAAAATAATATATGATATCATATTTATGTATATTATTCTAGGATAATTTAATAAAAAATGATTTAAATATTATACAAGAGGTTAAGATATCCTCGACCAAGGAAAATTACAAGTTTAGGGTTTATTTCACAATCTCTACATTATCTGAGGTTGTTTATATATAATTACCTAATGGGACCTTTTTATCATCCACATCCATGTTTCTTAAAAATTTATTTCAAAACATTATTAATATTTTATAGACTATGGGTTAAAGTCATTTATACCCTTGTTTTACTTTTATAATATATTTATAAAGGAATCTTTCCTTCAATTTCCAAAAAAGGTACTTTTAACCTTTTTCGACAGAATTAAGGAAAGAATGTATTTTTTAACATATACAACATGGGAACCTATTTTACACCATTATAATATCATCAAAGCTTCCCTTACAAGCTTATCAGAATAATTTAAAATTAAATGTTTCATTTTATAATTATGTGTATTTTAAATAATATCAAAAAAAGATATATTTTTTTCAAATAGTTTTGATTTCATATATGTCGTCATCCTTTGAGGGATTTTGAGTTTATATGAAGTAGATTTATTATGACACAAAAAAAATATATAGTATTTAAGGTTTTTGGATATATTTGACTATGGATGTGTTATTTTTATACCATTCATGATTTATGGATAAATTTTTGAAATTTCATATCCTAGTTTCAATATGAATGTTTATGTTATGATTAATCATTTTCATATGAGGAATGCATTGGACTTAGTATGTGACGGGTAGAGCCCCCTATAGCTCCTCGATGCATTGGTAGGTCTCATGAGACAAACTAGTGTCTTGGAACAAGGCATTGACACAATATCATTTGTAGTCTTGGCATAAGACCTTGACTATGTGGTTATGAATGTTTGGAATTATGCATTCCATCATTATGAATGTGGTTATTGATATTGAATGTCATTATTCGACTAGTAGAATATCCATGTGAATACGTTAATGGCATTTTTTTTTATTTTTTCCATTTTATTCTGAATTTGATGTTTAAAAGGCTTTTGAGGTAGTTATATATTGCCTTAAATGTTTATGCGTATTTATGAAGGTTTCCACTAAATTGTAATCATTATTGAGTATCTGAGCTCTCCCCTTTCTATGTTTTATTTTTCATGGATGTGAATAAGTATTTTATGACTAACCTGTAGTGGTAGTATTAAAGGATATGAGTGTGGACTATGGAGACTATTTTTTTGTAGTTTTTCACTATATGTTGTAATGTATGACATATGAATATATCTATTGTTTCCTAGGTTACTAAACTAATCCACCTTTCGAGACTTGATCTTTTGTGGCATGCCAATGTTATGTAATAATGCACTGAATCTAGGTAACTGGGGTTTGGGTGTTATAAAAATAACCACCAAGTGAACTAAGAGTCTCAATAAGAACAAAACCTATTTTTGGTCCTCCTTTGTCCACCCCTATATAATATTCCACTAATCAACACTATTCGTACAAAAACTACATCAATAAACCCCAACTAAGATTCTTTAACTTGATTCAAAATGGTTGATTTCATTATCACATAGTAGAGATACCTTCTACCATTAATATTTTCTATTTTAGGATAGAATCTTAAAACTCATCCACCAATATCCACACAACCATTGATGCATGATCCATATATTTACATGGTTTCCTTCTCAATTATTTGACAACTAAAATCCCCATCAATGGTGTATGTGTGATATAAACATAGTAATACTGTATGAATATTATCCAACATCACTTAAAAAAAATCAAGCCATATTTTGATAGGATATATCTCAATCAAATATGATCTTTGAAGACCAAATTATTTTTCATGATGCAATAGTTTATCCAAAATTTCAGGAAAACTCAAATGATCCATGATTTAGACTATAGGTAATGTAGCTATATTCAAGGAGATATATCGATAACGAACCATTGGAGATGAACTCTCTCTGTTAAATCACAGAATATCCTATTTAATGATGTGAGTAAATACATATAACCTCAAAGGAGAATCATTCCTCTTGGAAATAGTGAACTTGATAATTTACTAGATTCCACTATAGATTTTAAAAGTAATCTTGTTGGAAGTCATTCCACATGAAATCCTTATCCTTTCTTGTAAAGGCCATTAGAGTATATGTTGGACAATAAAAATTAGTAAAAACCTCTTATATATACTATGAGACTATAGAACATCTAAAAATATATAATATAATTATTGGATGAATTATAAAAAACAACAAAATATTCATTGTATCTAAAATATATATCCATTAAGAAAAAACATCACCCAATAAATTCACTTCATGAGCATATAAATTACTTTAAGAAAGATTCCCAAACAAATTATGTTGTTATATAACCTCTAAAATGGATCCAATGTATATTCATGATCATTGTCGTATATATAATAACATATGATATCATTAATGAATACCACCAAAAACTAGTCTTGAAGTCACGGAACACAAAATTCATCTATCACATGGTCATGGAAGATGCTTTAATCACACCATAGGTCATTACATAGAACTCACAGGGTCCATAAAAACATGGTATGTATTCAAAATATATTCACTTATCACCTGAATTAATCCCCCAAGAAGACCTAATAGGTTGATTAAAGCACACACACACACCCATACAGATATAAATATATATAAGATCATCTATATTAATCTGTGACTCCAATAACTCATAATGAAAAAACCAAAAAAAAAATCTGATAGGCACCGAACTATAATTCTATCCCACCCTTAATTTCTTTTATAATTGGTATCATTGAATACTTCTTATTAAACAAATCAAGTTACTATTCTGTAACCCTAAATAGAAATTTTTTATTTTTTGAAAAAAATCATATATTTCATCATAAAAAGTATGAGATTAGCACATATATGACACATATGATAGTTCCTATATGATATGAACTAGAGGTTCTCAAAACCAGCATCAACAATGGTTACTAGACTACTAAAAAAATAATTTAAAGTCCAGATTGAATGTTACCATTCTAAGAAAATAATGAAATCATATTTCATTATCCACAAGAATAGGAAATTGTTTAATGACTATTGATTCAATATAGTCATATGGGAATATCTATACACATCATACATTCTTACTCATCCTGTACCTAGCATACTAAACACCATGAGAACAAAAACCACTCCACCTCATTTCCAAGTGCATTGACTAAGGTGGAAACATTTAAGGAGTGAATATATCTAGAATCAAACAATGTATATAACCAAGTAGAAAATAGAAAAATTGTAAATCACATGTAATGATTTCATAATGATGGATACTCCATCACATGAATCTGATTGTGTCTTTCTCTAGGAAAACAATGGTTCTCATTTCAATCACTGCTATGGTCTTGCATTGATCTATGTCTTGAATTATTAGGGAAATAAAATATCTATCATCTTCCATCCTAATCTCCTAATAGATGAAAAATTAATTGAGGAAACTAATTTTAGTACCTCAATAGAATCTTTCAAAATGGTTTATCCAAAATAAGGATATCATGTCCTTGTATATTGATGAGGAATATCAAATAATATATCTATTGAAATTCATAATCATCACTATAAAAATGTAATCTAAACCCCTATATTAAGTGTGATAATATATCTTGAGTAAATTGGGAAAGGGGTAGGTTAATCGGACTCCCTATTGTAAAAATCATTAGCTAGCAAGGAAAATAAGAACATCTTCTAGGAATACTACAACATTGGAATTCCTAATAAACCCTTCCTTTTTATGGTCTAGTTTAAGTCAGAATATTCTAAAAAGATTCAACCTTCTATAAAACCTCATGGGAAGTCAACAATGTGAATTCAGGGACTTGTTACTGGATATTAAAAATTATAGGTCTTTAAAATTCTACACTTTATCATCTTTATCTAGTTCACGGTATGATGTTTAATCAAGGAGTTTAATGAATATAATTACAAAATCTGACAAGCTAAATCTCCACTTAGGACATGAAAGAAATTATAATTGTCTTTACCCTTTTGAGGTAGACGTAAGGATATAAATGTGGTTTTAATTTCATAAATTTGTAACTGAAAAATTATAATCCTAATGATCACTAGGTTATAAATCCCACCATTTAGAATTTGGTCCATGAAAAAAATTATAGAAAATGGATTCTAGAGCTCCATCCTAGAATAGATTAGAATGAACGAGATCTCCAGATGATCCTACTATGGTATATTCTTCTTGTAAAAAACAAATACAACATATTTATATAGTCCCTAATGTTGAAACTGACACAATATATTCTTATATGAATTATCATTGTCATCCTAATCACTATGGTGAAATGATGGTGAAATTTACTACACATCCAATGAATTATCTAGGTCTAGATATTCACCATGAGTCGTTCCTATATAATAGAAAAAAATAGAATTCCAATAACATTAAAATAGGATCCTTAAATTTATTAAATAATATTTATCTAAATTCTAATAGGTGAAATTTTCAATAATAGGTGATTTTTTTGATTCTTGATCCTAACCTTGGTCGATTTCATATAAATAGTATAAGTTCACTAAGTATATTAAAAAATCATAAGTTTGTTTCATCCAATCCATATGATCCCTAATAGTCTAGGTTCTTGCTAGTATTCCATGCTTATATCACATACTATGTTCAAATGTTACTATTTTCCTTACAAATGACCCTTCCCTCACTATTGTATATCATCAAATTAAATATTATCATTAAAAAATTGTACAACATTATCATGACCTTATACCAAAAATTACCCACATGGGATATTGTTGAAGATAAGCATAACACCCAATTCTCTCTTCCATTAAGCCACAAATTGGAGACAAGAATAGACTGTGTAGAACACCCATATCAGTGGCATTAACATCAAAATTCCTGATAAAAAATTATAAGAATAGTCCAATAAACTCCCAAAATATGTTAAATAAATATTAATACATATAATATCATAAAAATCTAAATAATGTGCAATAATACCATGTGAAACAATAAAAAAGAAAAATCATGAACAATGGGAACATTGGAGATACTATTGTTGCTTGTAACCTCTTTCTTGATAAAAAACACCCACATATAGACATTAAAAAGTTATATAAATATATATATATATATATATATATGTAGGGGTGATAATATAGGTATATGTTTTTTGATCCTCCCAAAAACATATTGTTAAAATAAGGATGAAATTTACTAAATATCTAGTGAAAACAATTTGAATTTACTCAAAACCTAAATTAGGATATGATCCCAACCATAAAAATGTACTCTCACAAAAAACATGAAATTACATAATATATCATGGATACATATATATGTAATAAAAGGTATTAAAAATTAAATTTCCCAAAGAACTGGTAACCCTAAACACTGATATCACACATCATGGACCATTCATATCCTACAAATTTCATGTTTAATATAATTGTAAGCACGTCACAACCAAATATATTTAAGCCGAAATATAACTAATAATTAAAACCCTATTATTTTCACATCCCCATAATGAAATAATGAAATTAATATCCATTACATAATTTTTAAATACATAATACACCATAATCTATTACATCCAATGTTTATATAGACATATAATAATTGTAGTTTAATAAATCCATGATACAAGTGTATAATATAACCATATTATTCCACATCCTTCATCTACATGTTAATTGTAATTCAAGGACACTACACCCCATACATATATGTGTTTATATATATATATATATCATAACTATAATTTATTAAAGCCCAAATACTCTCATATACCACACTACGTGAAAAAGAGTGAGTGAGTTAAGGTTATTTGTTAATCATCTATGTCATTTAAAATATATATGTTAATAAGCCACCCAGAAGAACTTAAGTAAATGTATTGGAATTATTAAAATTATCTTATTTTGGTGGTGGAACAAAAAAAATAAATTGAATATAATAACTATATAATAACAATGAACCATTATAAGGGAAATATATAATAGAAGACCCAAATTATAACCAACATCTCATATAATAACCTTGATACCAAATTTAAAAATTATTATGCTAATAGTTTATGTGGAAGACAATAAGAATCATTATTTAGGCTTAAAATTTCACATAAATATTTTTCCATTTATAAGATAATATTATATTACCAAATCTATGTTAAAATTAACAGTACAAATATAATTTAACAGTTATTCAATTTAATCATGATAATCCCAATTCCTATAATCACATTTTATAATCCATTAAATAAAATCATAAATATTAAACCCATAATTATCCTATATAGTTTTTACTATAACCAATAAATTAAATTTCCATATTAGCCTTTATTAATTGGTTTTGTTAGTTAATGCATTTTCTAAATTGAATAATATAATTACGAAACGTATGAAATAACAATGAAAAGTTATAGGAATAATAATACTCTTAATTGAAATAATACATTAGTATAAAATTATAATAAAATATAATATCTGTATGTTATATATTTGATAACTAATGAATAGTTCTGAATTAATCCAACTATACTAATGTCATACCAAAAACCATTCCACAACCTCCAAACCATTTAACCATTAAACGCACCATTATTTTGAAAATAAATTCAATGATAATGATTAAATTTATCTATAACATGAGATTTAACCATATGTGTTTGAATTATATATTCATTTTACATGGAATTTTTTAAAATGTGATATAACAAAAATGATGACAAATTTTAAAATCATTATTTTAATTTTTCGATAAAGATCCAAAATTCATGGTGAAATGTGTCTACTTTTGTATTCCTCTCACCACTCATATGATTAAGTATGGAATTTTATTAATAATATCATTTGTGACTCTTATATGGTGGAGTGGATAATTCATTATTCCATCCATCAAATAGAGAAATTGTATGCCATTCCTCGTGTATCTATCAGAATATTTTCATAGAAAAATTTAAATTAAATATCAGATACATAACACTATTATTTTATTTTATTTTTTCTTTTAAATGTGTACTGTGTTTAATAGTGTGTACTACACACAACTCTAATCATAAAAAAAGCCAAGATATACTATTCAAATATTATAATTTAATTATGACTGTTATAATGTAGAAATAGAATTTGTGTGTTAAAACATGAGTACAAAAAATATAAAATATATGTAGATACGTTTATTGCTATTAAAATTTGTTAATTAGTGGATAGTAAAGTAAGATTAAAATTTTCAATAAAATGATATAATTTTAAATGTGGTATTTTTCAGAAAACATATATATATGTGCATAATATAATAATTTCAATGTAAATTATATTATTCAATATAGATGAATGATTTTAATAAAATATTTATATCACACGTTCAATAAAATAAATTAACATTCATTTAAGGGGGTTTTTATATGTGGAATGACTATAAATTCATTTAATACTTTGAATATAAATTGTCCTCAAAATAGTTTTTTATTTCCTGTTGTGCATGGATTTTACGATTAATTTCAACCACTATTAGAAATTATATTTAAAAAAAATAAATTACATATGAAAATATCATGTCAAAAACATCTGATGATAAGTTTTTTTCTATTTATAAGAATGAATTTTTTGGTTGAGTAATGAATGAGTACAAATTTTGAAAAAAAAATATTTCTCTTAACTGAATTCATGTAATTAAATAGTTCCTCTTGATATTTAATTTTATTAAAAGACACATATGTTCGTTTTATAAAGCCTAATATAAATAAATATTTGAAAATTAAAATTATATGTTATTATGTAATATTATCATTTTTAATAATAAAATAATCTCTTTTCTAGAAATTATGTTTCATTACATTTTTGGAACTTCAATTAGTTGCAATATATGATTGTTATGAAAACAAAATATTGAAAAATTTATTTCATATTTTGATCCCTCTTTTTAAATTAGGTAATATATAAAATTTTAATTTTATTCATAATGAATAGTAAGACTCATATAATTATATCACCGTTGTAAAAGGTAAATTTATATAAACAAGATTAAAAGTATTGGAGAAAGTCTGAAAATAAAACCAAAACATTTTTTAATTTAATTTGATGAGTATAATTTAGTTAAAAAACAATAAATTTAAAATAATAAAATTATGTTCAATATTCCTTCTATTACAAGAATTATATTAATATAAATTAAGATGAATTAAAAAAAATTCCTTATCTCTCTCACTTATTTTTTTTTATTGATATGTATATATATATATATTAAACACATAATAATTAATATTTATTTTAAATATTTTTATTAATAAAAGATATTACTAATATTTTTATATTATTTAGTGACGGTATAATTAGGTAAAAAATTTACACAATGCTGACATAGTTCTCATGCAAGCTATTAAAAAAATTTGGAAATGATTTAAAAACAATTAAAAGTAATATTATTTGGCGTAATTATGTAATATTGTGAATTTGATAAATACTATTTTGGATAATTTATGATTCATGTGTTTGAATTTTAACTCCATTGTTTTCTTGATATGTTTAATGTCATATGTGTTCATAGTCCTGAAAATCACCTTAAACGATATTTATTATTTTATAATTATTTAAAAATAATTAAAATATATTAAAAATATGATCATTATTAGTTTTTTTAAAATGTTTGAGCCTAAAATTAATGGTCATATTGTAATTTTTTTAATTATATTTATGACCCCAAAATCATGAATTTTTTTGAAAATGAATTTTATTTTTGCTAAGAACAATGACTCATATCATCATTTTTCAAACACAACACATGTTCAATTTTACCAAAAAAACTCTACCAAAATTGAACTATAAATATATATTCGCACATCCCAAGTCCCCTTGAGTTACCATAAACCTCTCTTTCAAAGGATTTAAACATAATTAGAAGGATGATATCAAAAGAGGAGGTATAAGTCATAACAAATTTATCTTATACTGATTTCTTATTTGACCTTTAGAAATATATCAGAAACATTATTATATATTAAAAAATGATAAAATAATATTATTAAATTCAATTATTCTAATTGTAAATCACTTTTACATCATATTTTTTGTCCAATAGAAAATGAACAAAGGGATTTTTTGTACATGTGGACTATAACCTCCAATAAATGATGTCAATTATTCATCACAACTCGCTCCAATGGTAGGTCATATATATATAATTTGTCCTCAAATTTTATTATGATATATTTTTGATTCAATAAAAATAATATTTTACATATCAACTTATCATGCCATCAGTTGGAAAATGAAAATGAAACTAATGAGTATGTGTGGACTACCATCTCCATGAAGGGATGTGGTTGATTTATCATTACCATGCGACATGGGGTTTCATAAATAAGTAATTAATTATTAAAAAATATATTTATAAAATATTTATTATTATATAAAATTATAATGAAATATTTTTTTAATTATTATCATCTATATAGAAAAAATAAAACCTCATCCATGCATACATATATACTATCATCCCAATGAAATGATGTTAATTAATATCTTAAAATATACATATGTAATATTATATAAGTGTATTAAATTTATAAAATTAATAATTATAATTTTTTTAGAAAATGGAAATGATGTATACCAAACTAAGGTGCACGAACTGAAACCAGTGAATCAAAGCATTCATGGGAAATGGTATAGTTAATACAAAAAAATTGATTTTTAACAACAAAATAAATATATATGTGTAAAAAGAAATTATGGGTGAATGATATCTAGTAATTTAGATATAAAAACGGTTATGATATGGATTTATAATAGGTAAAAAGTATTTATAGAGGAGTTTAGATCATGTTCAACTATGTTTATTTTTGAGTTAAAAAATTTCTTATATATGTTTTCTTACATTATGAATTATTTTATATTCACAATGTGATTTTTGAGGTATAAAAATTATCTGAATGAATTTTATCAATAATATATATAAATTTATGTAGCTTCCTATTCTTTATTTCATTTTATTTTGATTCAAAAATTACAGAAGTCCTGAGGAATTTGGATTAAATAATTATTTAAAATGTTTTATGTTTTCTTTCTGAAAAATTTACTCCCAAAGAAAGATTTCTTAAAATGATCCAAGAATGTTAATATTTATTCATAAAAGGGTTAATAGTGTTATATTTAACTAAATTTAAATTCCATTACATTTTTTAAAAAAGGTATATTTTTCGCATTATCTGTATGGGCTTACTTTGAATATTTTTTAGAAAGGTGAAAAATAATGTTTTCTAAAATATATGACTTAAATTTATATTCCATATATTATATTATATCTTTAATATAAAGTTTTATATAAATGTTTAAATTCTTTTTCGAGGTTGATATGTTTCCCATTTGTTGGAAAAAAAATCCCTCAAGGTAACATTGCAGTATTTTTGTATTGATTGTGTTTTTTGGCAAAGCATGTTTCCACGGTGAATTTTTCAGATCTAGATAAGTTGATGAAAATCAATGTAGCGAAAAGTGGATATCCTTGAAGATCACATTCAAATTTGGCAGAGGCATGAATCTTACAAAGATGTGATTCGTGAATTGGATATCATGAAGACCAGAAGAATGTTGACAGTGATGCTTTGTGATTACATCAAAATTCGCAAACGAAAAACTTGAAGAGCATTGCAGTAGTGAAGGGCATTGCGGGGAGCTTTTAGGCATGCGGTTGGAGCATCAAAGTGAAGGTGCGAAGTAATTGATAGAACACTCTGTTATTATGATGAGCTCCGAAATCGGAAAATTACCGTAGTGGTTTGCGATTTTGAGAGAATTTTGCTGGGAACATTGGAGCTTTCCAATTTGATAGGACATGGAATTTTTCGTGTCAAAGATTTGAGGGTCAGTGGAATCACCTATAAATAGACATTGACCCCCTTGAGCGAAGCAGAGTGAAATTTTAGATAAAAAAATTTTCTCTTGTTTCACGAAGGTAGTTCGTGAAGGCAGTGTGCTTCGCGAAAGAAGATCCTTATGGTGGATAATCTAACTCTGTGAAAGTTGGGAGCTCTTCATTGGCTCAGTGAGCATCGTGGGGGAAGGTTCTCCATGATGACTTGAGTTTCACAAGAGTTCTTTGCGAGAGTGCATCACAAAAAGGAAAGAGCTTCATGAAATAGGGAGCCTCGTGATGTAGAGTGGTTTGCGAAGGTATTTTCAACAGAATTTCCTAGTGTTCATAGGCAAATGGGTATTCATATGTGGACGAACTCTAAACTTCAATAGAGAATCTATGTATAGTGTAATATTCATTCATTAGTGGATATGAAGAGACCTACAGGTCTATGACATGTAAGTGGATCTTTTGAAGAAGCAGTGAGTATACTTAAGCTGATAGAGCAGTGAGTTCTCAAATTTTTAGTGGTTGTAAACCAGAAGGGACAATGAGTCTGCTTCGAACATGTAAATAGTAGTTCGGTTATAGTGGAATTTGTACATCGGCTCACTGCCATTGTATGCTCCTTGGACATAGCCCAGTGAGGGTGAACCAAGTAAAAAAAAAATTCTTGTATATTATTTAAGGATTATGCATACTCTGTAATAGGAAGGATAGAGAAAATATTGTTTTCTCTAACCGCAAACAAAGTCAAAAGGGGAAGTTGTTTTAATATTTTAGACCCTAATTCACCCCTCCCTCTAAGGGTGTCTATCCTAGTGGACCTAACACCATCATTATAAGAATTTCTAGTTTCCAAATATTTACCATATTAACAGAGATTTATTATCATTTTCTAAGACATCTAAAAGTGGTCTAGTTTATGGTTTGAAATAAACATTTCATGGTTTTTATAATTAATATAAAAATTTATTGAATTTATTTATTTTAAAACAAGATATTTAGTAATTATTTATGAATGTAGGGATGGGGATTAAACGCAATAACATATTGAACTAGGACCCTTATTTTATGGGTGGGTCTGTTAAATCCATAATGTGCATTAGGTAAAGAGACAAAGTTATCTGATGTATGTCAATCCCAAAGGAATTTTTTACAGGGTTAATTACTCCAATGAAATGAAATTTTTCACTGATATAAGTTACTCTGAAAATAGTGTAAATGACGCTAACATGTAATATGTTTATCCTATGAAGTCACACAGATTAAATATATATTTTAATCCTAATAGAATTGTTGAATTACCATGTTAGGTTTTTACATGGTGAAATTAGGATTCCTCATGTTTCTTAAATATTTTTTTGATGATTTTAAAATGATTTTCATGAAAATAATTTTATTTAAATTACTAAGTAATGAATTTACATTGTAATATAAAAAAAGGATAATGGTTTGTTTTCTTGGTAATTATATCAGGAATAATGATTTAAATTTTAAGCATGGACACATAATGTTTAAGAAAATGAGCTCTGAGATTGATATCAAATAAAAAATTGTTGAATATTTTGAGCTCATAATATTATAATGTAATAAAAAAACATTATTATTGGTCTTCCTTAAATTATATTAGATTAATGGGTTTCCATTCATTTTATATCATTAACTGAGTAGTTTTTGTCTCATCCACGGTTTTTAAATATTTTAATCAGGGCCTAAGGATATCCAGGGATTAAAGAAATATAAATAACGACATGCATTATATGAAGAAAAATATTCAATAATGAAACTAGAGTGTAAATATAATAACCTATTTTGGTTATAAAATAGACATTTAGTGGATGTGCACATATTATATTGTAAGTGTTTGATAATAAATATTTATTTATGATTCTCTAAAACCCTAATCCAATAAAATCCTATAAATTTAAAAAGGTGAATCTCGTGTTATAAATCATATAATTAAGTGTTTTCTTATGTTACATGGAATTTTTTTGGTATTATAGGAATTATTTAGATAAATTTTTTGATAAGTAAGATTTAGAAAAGGATTTTTTTGAGTGTTATATACCATTATGGGTTAATAAATAAAAGTATTATCATAAGATAAAATACATAGATACCTATTTTGAGATTTTATGTGATGATAGTTAAATGTTATAAAATATATTTTGGGAGACATTAATGGAATAAAACCCTTGGGTTATTTATCTATTTTTCTTAAATGGTTATTTGATGAAAAAATACATTTTATTTTGATGAAAATAATTTAAATGTATTTATAACCATATGGAAATTATTCGATTTTATTTTAGGGTTACTATGTTGAATTGTGATAAAGGGTTTATTAAATTTTGGGAATATATGTTTAGAATATACATAACTATGGATTGAATATAGATTTTTAATTAAGTGATTAATGTCACTTTTAAAGAATTTTACTATATTGGGATCATTATAAGAGAATGTTTAATAGAAATATTATTTTCCAAAATGTGTTTCTATTTTAGGAATAAATGATGAATTATATTGTTGAAGCATAATATATTTTATTGTGGATTTAATATGATGAACATTATTTATGTAAAAGAGTGAAAATTTTTGTAGATTATATTACTAAGGAAAATAAAATTTTAATATGTGAGAAAATGAGTTTTTAATGTTGTTTGGTGATTAATGTTATTTTTATCTTTGAAAAATATGAGATAAAATCATTATAATATTTGTGTTTCAGTTTTTTTATTAAATATATTGATGTGATTTAATGTTTTTATTTTTGGGGTGATTTATATTGATCAATGGGTGTAATTTTTCAATGAAATACCAATTAATAACGTTTTTTTCATATTAGATATTAATTTAACTCATGTTAACCATTTTTGGTTAATATATATAAACTAAATAAATATATTATAATTTTTTTGTGGATCTTATGATCTATTGAATGTTAATTTTTGTAATTCAGGCCTAATAAATTAATAATAGTTTTTTATGAGATGAAAAATTGGTGAAAAAATTCTAGAAACATAAAAATGGATAAAATTATGGAAATAAATCATGAATATAAATTTTGTCATTTTATGAAAGCATATTGATTTACTTAACTCATGCATGAGGATGACATATCTATCAATCCATATATAGAAAATAGATCTCATATTTCATGGTATGTTATTAGAAACAAATGTTATACTGTTCTTCTAAATTAGGTACATGTGTATATGAAATAATTTATTTATTTGCTTTAACAGGGGAATTACAGTTCATGATAATATTGATATATTAACTTATTACTATGGTTTAGAAAATAATTTTTAGATAATTAAATAAAAAATATTTTTTAGAATTTATTCAAGTACATGAGAATTTATCACCCTTTGATTTTTTATATTCCCTATAAATAAAAAATATTTTTGATAGTGCGCACCATAAGCTTCATTATGATAAAACAATGCATGAAATACTCTTAAATTATTTTTTTTAAATATATATTATATAAAATAGTGATTAAATTGATAGGTTTAAAAATTAGTTACTGCTTTTTGAATTATATATAGATATTTTTCCATTGAATAAATCATTATATTAATTCCTATGAAAATAATAACTCTATTTTAAATAAAATAATATAATAATATAGAAGATTTTTTCCCGTAAACTAATTTCCGTGTACAGTATAATATTATCAATGTAAATTATATTAATCAAAATAGATTTATGATTCTAATGAAATTAATATAACAAGTATTTATTAGAAAATTATAATTTATTTAATTTGGATTACATGACATGTAATGAGTATAAATTTATTACACACTTTGAATATTCATTTTCTTCAATAATGGTAGTTTATTTCATTTTTTACTTGTATAATAATAATATAAATTTCAAAAAATTATGAATTGACTATTATAAAGTGGAAATCAATTTAAAAAACATAATTTAAAAATAATATTAATATATATTTTTATTATGTTTCTGATATGTTTTATTTTTTGGTAAATATTGAAAAATTATCGATTTTGAAAAAATTCCCATTTATTTTATTTTAATAAAAAAAAAATTAATTGATAATATTGATTTTGGATTTTACTAAATGCACCATATGGTTTTTAGTCGTAATGAAATTAATTCTTTTTAAATCATCACTTGTTGATATTTTTATATAAAAACATTTTTATTCATCAAACTAGCCTTTTTTGAAAACTAGTTTTTTTGTTAGATTCTTTGAAATGAAATTAAAATTAATCTCTAACACACCTAGAAATATAATATTAAAATATAGATTTATAATTTTTAAATAATTTTTTCCAATTATAAAATATGACCCATTTAAATTTTAGTAATAATCAATAGTAACTATAATAAAATTCATTACAACTCTAAAAGGTAAAATTTGTTTAATGAGAATAAAATAAGAAACATTTATGAAAATAAATAAAAAAGCTACCATATTTACATTGTATGAGTGTAATTAGACAATAAAAATACTATAATTGAATATACTTCATTTTGGTTCCACTATCCTTTGATTACAAAAATTATATTATTTATAAATAAAAGTATTTAACAAATGTCTCTCTCCCTCTCACTTATTTTGTTTTTTAGATATGAATATAGATAGAAATGATATATGAACTTTTGTAGATATAATTTTGTATAATGGAAGTTTTATTTTAATGATTGTAATTTATTATTAAGTTTTTTATGGTATAATTTTAAATAATGTTTACACAACTCAGATTTTTTAGAAAAAATAAAGCAACAAATTCTAAAAAATTATATTTAAAATGATATAGATGAATATTTTGTTCCATTAAATAAATAAATAAAAATGAACTATAGGTTATTATTCTTGGGTTTTAATTTGATTTTCATTGTCACCTTGATTTGTTTAAAGTTATATTTTTTAATAGACTAGAAAATGACCATAATTGGTTTTAATGTTACAAAATTATTTTTAAATCAAATAAAATCATATAAAATCTATCATTATATATGTGGATGTAAAATTTTTCATTCTAACTTTAATTATTTATGCATGTTCAACTTTTTATTTTCAAAATCACATGTATGGCCTTTAACAAATGTTTTTTTAAAATACCATTGATTTTCCCTATAAAAGGGACTCACATCAAGAATTTAAAAAACAATTTGTGTTTGGTTTTATTTAATACCACTTATTAAATAACTCTCTAATCGTCAAATACCACATCCCAAATAACGTTAATTTACCACTAACCACCCCTAAATATATTTAATCTCAATTAGAAAAAAAATATAAAAAGATGTGGTATAAGATTTAACAAATCTCTTTTATGTTTATTTCTTCTTAAACCACATTAAATATATCATTAAAATGTATATATAATTACACTAGTATCTATAAATTAATGAAACTATTTTTATATTTACAGTAATGTAAATTATCCATCACCTTTTTCATCTAATATAAAATGAACAATTCATTCTTACACATGTGTGGACTTCCACCTTCACGAATCAATGTCATTTATTTTTCATTATTATCTCACATTCTAGGTTATAAAAATTCAATTAATGACCATGTTTCATATTTGTTATTTTTTTATTCATTAAAAATAATATATTACATACCTTTATAAAATTCCATTAATTTGGAAATGATAATGTCACTTGTGTATACATGTGGACTACCACCTCTGTGATTAAATGTTACTAAATTTTCAATACTACATCATGTTGATAGTCATAAGGTCACAATGAATGATTAAATATGATTTTTTTATTACATTTACTTTTTTAAAAGTAAAATATTATCTACTTTATTTATAATCCACAATGTATAAAAATGAAAATGTTATTTATATGTACATACAGACTATCATATCCAAGAAATGATACAACTCATTTTTTCATGGTCACATTACATGGTTGGTTTTAAAATTTAATTTAATGTATAAACATGATAATTATTATATTTTTAATAATTTTTTTATGTAGAATCCATTTCCAAGGTTCATAGAGAAAAAAAATAAATCATAACATACATGGGAAATGATAGTGTTAAAACCTAAAATTTTATTTATTTGATGAATTATAAGTATATGGATAAATAGAGGTTATGATTTAATAGCATATGGTAATTTTTATAAAAGAACATGTTAGTATATATGTCTGAAATTTTATAGGACTTTAACTTATTAAATTAGTTGTTGGGATAGATTTTGAACCATGGTTTAGCAAAAAAAAATCTAATTTGAGCACCGAATATAGCTATTTTCAAACCTGGAATGGAGTTTGGAAGGTGGATATGAGAAGCGGGTGATAATAATAAGAATGGGTATGTTAAGAATATAAAATCATTCAGTAGACTACTACCACTGTCCAAACAATACCTAGCTATTGGTATTGGTCTTGTACAACTACTTGGTGAACCAGCTAATTGATGGCCTACCACCGGCCCCTCAATGAGAAATTTGTTCACTGGTGGGGTATTTTTAAGGGGTATAATTAAAAATTTAACAACCAAAGGTTTTAATAGGATAAACCCCTCTTACTCTACTATTGGGTGTGTGTGAAAAACTCCATTTCCTCTCTTCACCACCGTCATACGACATGATTATTTTTTTTAGTGGTAATTCCAAGTGATTAAAAGTATATCACTGCCTTTATTGTTATCATTTTATCTCCCCTATACAACTTTTATATATTTTACACACTCTAATTAATTATTATTTTAGGATTCTGTATAATAATTTTTTAATCACTTATATTTTATGGGACCTTCTACAATTCCCTCGTAGAGGACATCCCGCAACAATTCTTGAACATCTTCACACATAATTATTAGGAGTTCTGTCTCTATAGAGATTTTATAAGATATCCAGGGTAAATTAAATTATTTAGGTGATCTAATTAAAATTTTGATTTATATTTTTTTGATACAATGATATTATAAGTTAGCTATGGAATCCCCATTGGTTTTTGGGTTTTGTTTACATAAACATGTATCTCCTGATAAAAAATTTGACATTATTCTTATTTTGAGTAAATCATTTAAATTATTAAGGATTTGTATAATTAATAATTTGGGGATTATTAGTGTGGTCTATATTCTTAGGTGGATGATGATGGAAATTGAGTAAAGGTGGATCTTGGATGAGCTTAAGTCGGAGAAGTCGAGCATCGAGTATAATGGGTTGGTTTCGAAAATGAGGAAGGTTGAATGTGTAAATTACCTATGGATTTATTCTTATGTTATATTGTATGTGGATGTTTATTCACACTAATAAGTATTATAAAAAATAATAATAAATTAAATTGATAGTTAGAAAAGGACATATTTTTATGTAATTTTTCAAATGATTATACAGTAATGGTAATGAGTAAAGTTCAAAGGGACTCAGTAGACCCTTAATTAGTAGTGTATATTGCATTCCTTTTCCCAGATAGTTGAGTTCATGACTATTGTTGTGATTTAATTTGATATATGAACCCCTTGAGTTGTTTTAGTAGAGAATTTGATAGTTATTGGACACTGAATAGGGGTTGTTAATATTGATTGACTTTAGTAGGTCATATCATGATCTTTATGACAAAATAGAGCCATTATGTTATATTAACTGAGTTTGGGAAAAATATCCATACCATATGTATATGATTTAATATAGGTGTATAAATCATTAGATAAAAGTAAGAGGGTTGGGTGAGTCGACTAACCATGTAGTATGTGGGGCATTAAGAGGGGTAATCATCCATGTCTGTTAAATACTATCAGTATCTTCATCCCCATGTGTCATGTACGACCACATTCTATTTATGATACTGGAAATGATCTTCAAATATTGGAAGAGTTGGGTTATTACCTGAGGCATGGTAGATATTGGTGAATCATGTGGGGTGTGTCTACTTTTTTATTACCTTTGAGATCCCCGTTTATTCCCTAGTGATAGACCTAATATGAATCAGCACAATGGTATGTTGATATTGATGAATATTTTAGGGATTCAACTAACCCTCTTTCCTTTTAAAATGATGATATATGGAATACACCACCATTGGTTTTTTAATATTTATAAAAAAACATATATGAGGTGTTTTTTTGTATCTTAAATAGAAAACACCCCTTATAGGGTAGTCGACGGTACTATAGAAAACCCCCTCATAGGATTTTGTTAAAACTGCCTATGTGGAGGACAGGATACAAAAGGGAACATCCCATATAGGGTATTCTTGATACTATTTTTATAATGACCCAAACCAAGTATCCCAAACAAAGTGTATGCTTTTCTACATTGGAAGAAGAAAAAATTGATCACAACCCAAAAATACAGATAATTTATTAGTCATAGTAAACTAGATACATACATGAGTTTAATAATATATGTGAAAATATAAATTTAACTATAATGAATTTAAATATTTTTTCATCCTTTAAATATTTCAACGATTGAATCATCATATCTTGGTGAAGGGAAACAAAATAAGGGTGATCTAAAATGATCAATAAGGGTTATATACAACTTAACCTTTCAGGAATAAATAAGGAATAGACAATAAAAAATAATCAATAAGGAAATATAAATAACTGAATATACCTTCCATTTAAATAATAAATTGTTTAAAAAATACATCCACGGGTAATATCAATACAAAAATATCAAGGATAACAATATCTAAATTCTCAATGAATATAAATTATTAAAATTTTATGTCATGACTTTAGACATTATTATACCTATATTGTCAAGAAGAATTATGATGTAGTTTAATTGATGGGTATTTATAAACCAATAAAATTATTTAATTCTAGATTAGTGGTTTGTCTCATGGGACCTATCAATGCATCAGGGTGATATATAATTCTAGGATCCACCCATAACAACATGTCCAATGTATTATTCATATATTGAATTATTTATTTAATTCATGGACAATATACCTTATCAAAAAATATTCATATTGAGTAACAAATATATATTTTAAATAATTCCCCTATCAATTAAATAACATTCAAATTAAAATATTGTATAAATAAATGGAATATTGTTTAGTAAATAATAATTTCTGTGATAAAAATAATATTTATATTTAATTTAATTTTAATGTACCATGATCACAAGAATTTGAATGTTTCAAGAAAATGCTGAGGACTAGAAAATTAATAATGAATATCAATGTCCATACATTATCTAGTCAAACTATACAGAAACAATACATCGAAATAATAAAGATGGTATTATTATAAAATATCCCTAGATGATTATAAGTAAACCAATATTTCATTGTCCATGATGAATACAAATACCATAAAATACAATTAAAAAATTGATGAAGAAACACTTTTAAAATTGAAAATAAATTTTAAAAACTAAAAATATTAAAAACATTTGAATTTTTTTTAAATGAGATTAATATTTTAAACTTGTAAAGTAATCTTCAAAACAAATAGTGTTCATGAGGTAAGTAATATTCTATTTAGGTTGAGTACATTAAAAATAGGATCCTTTCAAATTGATGATATAGATTAAAAATATCTTATTTTGAAAATAAAAAGTCGATTAATATTCCACCATTTTTTAAAAATTTCAAACATGTATAATAATTTATTCAATAAATCATTAGAGAATATTATATACACTCCTAAAAAATTATATGTGTATGTGAGGAACATATTTTTTGACTAAAATGGGAAATAAAGTTGGATTTTCTTAAGAATGTTTTATCAGTCAGTTTATGTACCAAATAGAGAAATGTACTATTACATGAAAATTTCATAAAGAAAAATTGGAGAAGAATATAATTTTTTTATTATGCAATGATCATATAATTTCTTTTTATTGAAACCCAATCATGAAAAATCTCGATTAATGTTATATTGAAGCATAAACCCTTACCACTTTGGTAAAATTTGAATTCTAAACCACATGAAGGAAATAACATAAAATAAAAAATTATTTTCCATTAATATAAATAGATAAATTATATTAAATATAAATAGGGAAGTATTTAATCCTCATTAAAATAAGTAGGAACATATTACAAAATATGTCACAATAGAGAGAAAAAATGGATGAAATCTCTTACAAATATCATACCATTAAAATGAGAATTAGTCAAGGAACTAATTATCTGCACCAAAAGTATTTCAAAATAATTTATTAAATACAACAAAAAATAATATAAATAAAATACACACATGATCCTAGAATATCAAAGAAAATGAAGATGGAATATTATCCAATGAAAATAAATTGAGTTGTGAAATTAATTACTACACAAAAAAATTGAAGTAAGATACCATTGGTTGAATTAATTCAAGTTGAACCATAAAATACAATTATTTATAAATATTTCATGATATAATATGAAACATTTGTAGTTAATACACCATATTAACGAATGTTGTTGCATAACATTAAGATTTGAATTAATGAATGGAAAATGGGATGATTTCAATTACCTCATGATTCCCATTAGTTAAACGTGACATAACCACACGTTTAATGAATTTAAGAATGTTATTAATTTATACCATAACAATATTTCAAACTATAATATCATATATGATCCTTTTATAACATCCTTCCACTAATTTGATAAAAATATTTCATTATAAATATTAAATTGATTATAAATCAATTTAAAGTTATTATTATCATGTCATATGTATCATATATATTCATTATTTTCATCGTTATGACTATCCATGGGAGGCAGTGATGGAAAAAATTACATCAATTTGTGTGGCGGTAGTCCTCCATAAACAAAAGCGTTTACATTATTTCACATTTGGTGGATGAGGAGATGGATAAATATTATGCCATATAAATAATAAAATCTCGGTAGATGGTTGATACTGGTTTTTTTATATTGTAATTTTTACGACCTAATAGATGGGGACAAAATAATAATTAAAAAGAAGGTTCTTAGTGAAGACAATTACCTTAAAATAGAAAAACCTTATTTGTATATGTTATTAGGGACACTATGATTGGTCTTATGGGAATTAAAACACTCTATAATTTAAATATTTTGTTTATGAGATATTTTTTAGTGGTCGTTCATGATAAATGGCTTGAGATTTGTAAAAAATTGATGTGATAGGGTTCCGTTTTATAATTTTGGAGGAATGACATTTTTATATATATCCATAACTATTCTATAATGGGATGTCAATATGAACCCATGTGCCTAAAAAATTATAAAAAATGGTTTTTATGGAAGTTAAGGTCAACATAAAACTCCACCATATAAAAATTAACATTTTATTTCCTTATCTTCTATGTTTACAGACTATTAGGATTTTAGTTTTCAACACGATAACGAGTTTTTTAATTATTAACCAAGGTAATTTATCTTTTAAGCATGAAAATAAATGAGAGTTATTAGATAATTTATAAAAAATTATTTTAAATATGAAATCTAATTTATGAAATAAAAGTTATATGTTTAGGGAAAACTAATTTTTACACAGTTTCATGTACCATCCAATTCCCTATTTATATTTAACCAATGCAATTATTATTATTTTTTACTTTCATTAGTATTCATATGAATGTTTCCCCCTTATTACCAAATATAAATTATTATTTTTGAAAATTTGGAATATATTTTATGAAATTCAAGTCACTAAAGTGTAATAATTAAATTTCAATTCAAACCCATAAGTGCATTGAAAAAGCAATTATCCAATGAAAATGATTTCCCAAATATAATTTTCCTATATCTAAAATCGATATAAAATCGACTAAAATAAAATAATTTTTATATTAATAATAAACATTTATTTAATATTTTTTAATTCCATTTTAAATACAAATGGTACTTTTAAATTTTTTAAATGAAAATAAATTTTTCAATAAAATGAGTTGTTATTAACTATTCCTTGAAAAATAATATTTTAAAAAAATTATAGAAAAATATCTCTAATATAATTTTGAAATTATAATTTAAAAATTATGTTCATTTTTAAAGTTAAATTATCTAAAAGTGGTAAATATTTATTTAAAACAAGTATGGAGAAAGTGACATAAACGGCTTCAAAAATAATATAGTTTTAAGAATAATAGTGTATTTATTCGGACCCTAAGCATAAAAAATTTTATGAAAGAAAAAACAAAATACTTAATATATAATATATTCATTTAATTAATTAAAATAATCCACCATTAGATATTAATTTAATTCATTGAGATATAAACCGACTACCCACATATTAGTTGTTAGAAAAACATTTTTTTACTTTTAAATTATTTTTATATAAATTTGAAATCAATTTTTAACAAATTATCTTTTTTTATACATATGTAAACTATATAATTTGTATAAAATATTTATTCATATTCATATCCACTCATTTGAAAACTATGTTATAATCGTCATATTTAAATAATATATTTCATAGGTCGTTTAAGCTCGGTGTTGTGTGTCGTATACACTATCGAACATAATGTTATTATTTTAAAATCATTGTGTGTTTCATTCTTCCAACCATGAATAATTTTTTTTCCTCAAAATTTTATCTTATCCTCTTAAATTGAAAGATTTATATTTGAAAATACTTTTTTTGAATACCCACACTGTACAGAATTTAAATAAAACTTATTCTTAATATGAATGAAAAGAATCTACAAATGATACTTATAATAACGAATATCATTGAATTGAAGTAGGAAAGAATTATTGGGAAGAGAAATAATAAATATAGAATAAAAAATAACTATGAAGAGTGATATAGATCATTTATCAAGAAAATGTGAATTATTAATAGAAATTTTATAGCCATGAAAACATAAACTGATAAGGAATGAAAAAATCAAATGATTTATCAAAAACAAAGGTAAATGTATAAATTGATTATTTCATTGTCCATTTAATATATTTTTTGTATTATTTAACTTTCATGATAGAGAACACATGAAAATATAATTACATGATATACATATATTTTATTATCTCAATTTCATTTTTTTGTGCTTTGATCAATTTCATCTTCACATCTTACTCTAATAAATGAATATCAAATATAAAATTTTAATGTTTTATTAACTAAAGATATCTTTTAATTGAACATAAGATCTATAAAAAGAAAAAATTATTTTCATCCATATCTTAATATTTACCAAAAACAAAAAATGTTATTACAAATTATCAAATGAAATAAATTAATCATTTATAGTGACACCCAAAATTCAACTTAATCCAATCCATATGTATCTATTAGTTGAATAGTTTATGTAAATAAAATTAATACTAAATAGTACATAAAGTAGGCTAGTCCCTGGTGACACACCCTTATTTCCCTTTAGTTGTGGGTTCAATCTCCATATCCTTACCAGATTCCACAGGTTGTCTCCAAATATAAGGGTTTCCCTTTTTCTAAAACATTGCTAATATAAGTCCTATAACATTCTAAAATATATGATCATAATCATCAAAAATATCATTAGTCATTGAATCACTATTTAACCACTATTGTTTTTATACAAATTATTTTTTCGCATGAAATAAAATAAGCATAATTGATAATTATTACATTAAAATCAATAATCAAGTTAACCCTCAAGGTTATAAATACCATTAAACTTATAAAGAGACAATTATTCCATAAATAACAATTTATGTTGAACTAAAGTGTTATATATGCCTCAACATAAATAATCATCTCCCAAAATTTCATTTATCACATGAAGATCTGATCACTTAAAACGTAAAGAGGGGTGTCTATGAATTTGAATATATGTTTAACCTTAAACACATATAAACATAATGGTATCCATAATTCATGAATTAATATTATATAAATAGATATATTCTACAAAAAATTACCCAATCTTGAGATGTTTCATTTTTCTTATAACCAATAATCCATTTATAAAAATAATTCTATATAATAATTATTGAATCCCAAAACATAAATACCTTAAATTTTTCAATTCAAAATCTATCCTTCCTTATTTTTGGAGTTGACATTTAAATTATGGTATTATCATATATAATTATCTGGTTCCCCTCATTCAAGATAATTAACAATAAAATGATCTTTAGGATGAAATTTATTTCAATCCATTGAACCCACAATTTTCATCAAAAATGAGATTCTATATTCCAATATTTTCCACACATAAGATGTTTTCCAGATCCTTTAATAAATTCTCATTCATGCCGCCTTCCACATTTATGAAATTGTGAAATTAAAGCCTTCTTTCCTCTACGGTCTCCACCACATGAGCTCTTATAATATTTCATCATTATCTCTATTAATTAGAATGATAGTTAGTTATGGTTTATGTTGTTAATCATATATTAGGATAGCTGATTAATGGTAATCATGAAATCATTCACTCCATTAATCATCCCATTTTAATGATCATAATCACCACATTTTTCAATAATATTCAATTTTTACAGTATTCATTTTATTTTTAACCATTTACTAAAACAAAAACTAGTAATTTGAACAACAATAATAATTTTTGAAAACCATATATTCATTTATAATATGTCTAAATCATGAATCTTTATTTTCAATCAAATAAATCTTATGTATATCCTAGGTCATTAATTGTCATAAAATATTAAAATCCTTCACTATGGTACATATATAAAAATTGAATTAAACTATGAATATTCCCCATGAGTCTCACAGTAGGTCTAAAACAAGGTCAGTTCTCATGCACCAACTAAAGATTTTGTGAAAGTCCAATGCACCATTTATAGAGTCACTACCCCTAGGTACAACTATTATAAGGCCACATTTTCTTGTATTATCTGGATTGGGAATTATTTCTAGAAAAACCACACAATTAATATAATAAAAATTTTAATATGTTATCTAATTCTTAATCATATTATTAATGATAGTTATAAGGTTTTATCCACTAAACTATGTTTTCATAAATCGAGTTCCAAAGGTTTCTACTACAAATTCTTTGATACAAACTATAAATATCATAACCCTAGTATTCAAATAATTTTGGTTTATTAACTATTGTTGAATAATATACAATAAATATCATCCCAAGAGATCAAAAAGTTTATTATTATTGTTAAATAAGATACATTGAAGTGTTTCAACCTAAATTTCAAAACATAAATTATAACATATTTAATGTAAATATTATTCATCCTTGAAATAATTTAGGGATACTTTTTCATATCATGGGGAACATAAAAAATTTATGGGTAATCACAAATACTCAGTAATGGTTACATATAATGGAATATATCATGAATTTATTATGTATATGAATAAGTAAAAATCAATATTGAATAATTATATGGAAAGGTAAATAATTGAAAAAACATTCAATTTAATCAATACCTTGAGAACAAAATTTCATTCATGGGAAATGTAAATATATAAATATCATGGATAATAATACTATAATTCACCATAAATAAAATTATTAACATTTGACTTCATGATCTCAAATATCATGATATCTATACCATCATTATCTTGCGACAAGATAGTTTAATTTACCAATAAGTATAAACTAAAAAAAATTATTGATAAGTTAATATTTTCCTTACTAATAATTATTGATTCATTAAATTGATATATATTATTAGAAGCCACCCATCACTGTATGTCTAATTCATTCCTAATATATCAGATTATTGATTTAATTCATGATCAATATTCATTTTCAGTAAATATATATACAGAGTAAATATTATGGTTGATCAAAAATTCTCAAGTTAATAAAATGAATTTAAAACTAAAAAATCATATATAGAACTGGTATATGTTTTAAGAAATTATAAAATATTTGACAGACATAATATGGATATTTATGGTTAAGTTAGTATGAAATGATCACAACAAGGTGAATGTTTTCATAGAAAGTTAATGACTATAATATTAATCCTAAAAGTGAATTTCAATACTCACTCTAGTAAAAATAATCATTAATCATACAAAGGAATCATAATGATGGTACTATTAATAAATATACATAGATATATACATGTAAATTAATGGGTTGTTACCATTGATGAATCAAAATACAAAAAAAAGATTATTAAAATAATCATGAAGAAAATAAATTTTTTATTTTCAAAATCTCATTTAAAAACATGATATCTATAGATTATTAAGAAATTTTTTATTTGAAATGAACCAATAATATATTAAAGTATGATTCAAATTAGATAGTGTTCATGAGGTTGATAATATTCTATTTTTGTTGAGTATGTTAAAACAATAGTTCCTTTCACATTTTTTGTTAAAAAGTTAAAAAGATCCTTCTTTGAAAAAAGGAAAGAATATTATTATTAAACCATATTAAGAAAATTTTAAAAGTGTATAGTAATTTATTTTAAAAATAATTTTAAAAAAATGTTTTTTAAAATATTTTAAGGGTATTGAAGAAAACCCATATTCAACTGAAAAGAGGAGTATCATTGGATTTTAATAAGAGTATTCTCTCAATCATTTCACGTAAAAAAGAGTTGAAAATGGTGTTATTACATTAAAGTTTCATAAATAACAATAGGATAATAAATAATAATGGGTTTACTATGAAATTAAAATGTAACTTCTTTTAATGGAAATTCAATCCTGAACAATCTCGATTAAAATGATATTGAAGGATAAACCCTGACTACTTTGGTAACTTTTGAATCATAACCCCCATGAAAGAAATAATATCATATGAAAACTTATATACCATGAATATAGATATATTCATGATATAACATATCAAATATAAAATGTATAGACATCATAAAAATATCTAGGCATATATTACTAAATATTCTTCAATGTAGTAGAAATTGAGAAGGAAAATATTACAAATATCATACCATTAAAGTTAAAATTAGTAAATGAGTTTATAATATGTACCATATATAAATCCACACAAAATATTATAAAATAAAACATAATATAATTATATTAATTTAAACAGATAATATATGAATATCAAAGATAATGAATAATTATTATATCCTAGTGAAATAAATTTATTAATGGAACACCTTAACACTTGGTAACATTCATAACAAATACCCTTGGATAATATAATATAAATAAAAACATAAAATACAATGAATTAAGAAGAATTAATGATATAATATGCATAGGATCTGTTTACACTCCATATTAAATGAATTATGTGTATTATATAAAAAGATTTATTAATGAAGGAAAATTGAGACGAAGTCCCTGGCCTCACACTTTCCCTTTACAAGAATGAGATATATCTTACTGTACAATGGTTTTAAAAATAATATAATTTATATAAAAACCATATTAATAATTATATGGTCATATATTGTCCTTATATAAAATCTTACTACTCATTCATTTATAATATTTTATTATTACGATTGTTTCTCCTGTTAACTTTATCATTTTCTCAAACATATTTAGTAAGAGAAATTTCTATTCTTATTAGTAGGATGTAGATCCATCATCTAAAAAAATATATTAATGTTATAAATATTAAATATATTAGTTTTTTATTTTTTAAAACCATTATTAAAAGTTGTATGTGGAAAGTGAATCACATCTCTATGGAGAAGGTAGGTCATATGTACTTACAAGGCAAGATATCCTTCCATTAATAGTTGAATATGTAAGGAAGTGGATGATGTATTAATTCATTAATAATAATATTATTTCATATGTATTCCTTATTGACATCATTATCACTATCAATGCGAATAAGTGATGGAATAAAATTACATCACTTCGTGAGGTGGTTGTCCACCGTACAAATGGGTGATAAATCTTTTTCAAATTTGATGGAGTAAAAGATAGAAAATTGATATGATATAAACATAATAAAATGAGACTTTATAGGATATACATTATTAATTATATGGGAAATTTTAATACATAATTTATGGTAATAAAATAATAATTTACAAAGAAGGATCTTATTGAATAAGATTACCTTCTCTTAGAAAACACTCACTTGGACCTCTTATTAAACACCCTAGTATAGGTATTTTGAGAATAAAAACACCTCTATAATTTAAATAGGAGTATTGGGTCGAGATTTTTGTAGTTTTATTTATCTAAATGGCTTGAGATTTATTAATAAGTAATGGGTGTGAGGGTGCCCTTTTATAATTGATTAATTCATGTTTTGTAAATACCCAAAACTATTAAGTAATGGGATGTAAATCTCACCCCTAGTGCCAGAAAAATATATAAATAATGTGTTTTAGGAAATTTAAGATTGAGTCACACCTTCACCCAAAAATAATCATTTTTTTAATCATGTTATTCTCTTATCCATTATGTTTACTTACTTTTATCATTTTTTCCACTACGATAACTAGTTTTTTATTTTTTTCGTGAGGTAATTTCCCCTTTCAATCTAAAAATAAATTTTATTTATAAGATAATATATTCCCAGTAATTTATAATAATAAATAAAATTTACAAATAAATGTCTTATGTGTGTGTAAAATTAACTTTATCATATTTTATAGTGTCTTGCAAAATAATATTTTATCCTTAACTATGGTAATTATTTTTTTACCATCTTTAATATTAATTATGAAAAAAACCTTTTTAACCTTATTATCGAATATAAATTATTATGATTGAAAATATTCAATTTATTTTTTCAAACCCAATTCACATATGCGTTATAACTTAATTTACAATCAAACCCACATGCATGATGAAAAATGCATTTTTCTAGTACAAAATATCTCACATATAGAAAATGCATTTATAACAATATTCAAAATTAAATTTGTTAAAATGACCTAAAATATATTAATAACAGAAAAATTGATCTAGTTTTACTTTTATACAATTTTAAAATAAAATGGTACTTTAAAAATATTTTAAACAAAAATCATAAATATTATCAATAATTGACTCTATGGTAATTTTTAATATACATTTTAAAGTTAAATATTATTTTTTAAATAAATTTTGTGAATGTATTAAAAATATATTTATAATAAGTGTTCATTTATCAATGAAACCACTTTTTTGAAGCATATAGTTTTAAAATGTAAAATTGGTTTTATTTTCATCCCATTATTAGAAAAATAATTAGATGAATTATTTTTTTTATTGAATATTCCATATATAAATTTAATTAAAATCATTCATCAATATTAGTTAATTTAATTTAGTAATATATACACACATTTGAGGAAAAAATAGTTTTTCAAGAAAAAATTCTTTTAGTTTAAAATATTTTTTATTTTTATTTCTAATAAATTTATAACCAATGATTTTATTTTATATATTTTTAAACAATATTATTTTAATAATTTAGTTACTCGTATTCATATCCCTTAATTTAATGGATTTATTATAAAGATCACATTTAATATATATATTTCATGGGTTATTTAAGATCAATGTTTCTTGTTGTATACTCTATAGAACATAGTGTTCTACTTTTATAATCTTATGGTGCTCCATCTGGTGGGCATGCCATGGATTTGGAGCCTTGATTATTAGTTTTGGGAATTGGAGAGATTAATTTCCAAGTACTAGCTTCTAATGGATTTTAAGGTATTTTTTCGATGTGTTCTTGTCTAATATATTGTTAAGGCATTGCTGTCAGGAACCATTTTGTAATTGGATGGAGCATTCCATGGGTTATGATACTGAGACTGAGAATCACCTGTGTTTTTGTACTACATTACAGGGTGAGATTATTCACCAATTCATTTTCACTACAAATCAATGAGAATGACCCCACTCAAGTATTTATTTTTGTTGGCACATTCCTCATGATGTGATCAAAGATACTTTGGTACTAGCATAAAGAGGTACAATCAATCAAGGATGTATTCCTAAAGACCAATGTTAGTTTTTGTGGAAGTTATTTATTTGTTCAATGAATTTCATAAGAATATATCACTACATAATCCATGATTAATGGTCCCTATTTGTAGTTCCATATACAGATTTTTATATAAACCCTTCTCAAGCTTCCATTTCACTTGGATACATGAGAAGAAAGACATGTGTCATAAAGTTAGGAATGAGCCTCGGTTTTTAATAATATATATAGATACCATAGAGGTTGGAAACTAGGATGTGTTATGGAATAGTGTTTCTATAAAACCTAATAATATATTTTTTTAAATAATTATATTTATATATATGCTCAGCGTAGTGGCTAATAATCTAATATCCCTACTTGTACAGTAAATTAAATTAGTTATAGAATGTGCAGCTATTTATTATTACATTATACTATTATGTGTAAGATGATTGGTTATCTATGTTATGATTTTTCACTTTAATATGTTCATATATACTCCCCATGGTACTACCATATACCACCATTGTTATTAAATAGGCCATGTTGTGCTGAGAGTCAAACTAGATGTCACAAAGAGCTTCCAAGCTGGTTATTGTTTATAATGATCTTGGTCGGTATGTTATAAACAAATATAAATTGAATTATTTATCAATCAGTATGTAATTGACATAGATTGGAATCAAGAATGATAGTAATGTACTAGGTCATATTATTGATATTATAATGGTACATAGTGAACAGATATTTCAGTAAAAAGTCTTTTTTACAATGGTATTAGATCAATATTCTTAATATGCATTGCTAAACTCATATGACCTCATCTTGTTTGACTCACATGGTGTTAATATTTAGACATTATTCTAAATTTCCGATATTGTAATTTATTGGAAAGAGGCATCTTATAATGAATATTAGAGATATATTTTCTGCATGACATGTTTTGGCCTCCTAGTGTGATTATTGTAACTAAAAAATTAAGGTTCATGTATTTAATGTTTCAAAAATATCACATAAAAAGTTTTCCCAAATTTCATGAAACTGGAAATATACTTCTCTTGAAATATATATATATATATATATATATATATATATATATATATATATATTCATATAATGGAAGGTTATGTGTGTCTATGGTGATAACCTCCATGATGACAATAAAGATGCAGTTCCATGTGTATATGAGGAGCAGTGACCCATGTAACATCCCAAGATTCCATTGCACGCTTCTCATTGAATAATACAGTAGCGTGTGTTGTACGCAACTTCGAGTTCTAACACACCACAACCAATCAAACTAGTCACCATGAATAGTAATTCCCACTTTTAGAACTTTTAAAAACATTACCTTTCAAAATGGACTTCATTTTTGGAATTAGATTATCGAAATTAGCTTAGGGTGGATTTTTGGTTTTTTTCTGAAAACATTAAGTTTTTTGATGAATAGTGATAATTAATATATTTTAATTAAAAACAACTTTTTTAATAAAAATATTTAATAGTGATAAATTATTCATTTTAATGGTTTTGAAGTATAATTAGATTATATTTTTATCATTTACTACAATTTTGGTCATTACATGTAATTTCACATTTAAATTTGACATAAACAAGTGTTAATCTTTTGATAGTTATTATTTCATAAAATCATGCTTTTTGTTTTAGCAATGGGAATTAATATTAAATTAATTTCTTCCACTTATCTGTATTTAATTTATAAAAATGGATTCAATATTTGTAATCAGGTGGTCCAAATATTTTAAATAGGTAACTTTTATTTTTATACATTTTGAATAATTACTTCGGTAAATATTTTATTTACCATGGTTAAAGGATAAATCCGATAAATAAGGGTATAATTATAATATAATATTATTATTAAATTACACAAAAACATGTCCCAACCCTATTGGTTGATAATTTTTGACAATGGGTATCTTTGGGTTGATTTTGGGAATCTATGGAGCCACATGTAAGTGATAATGACACTTTATATTAATTAAGTGAATGTAAATACAAAAAGGACATAAACATATATCTTTTAGAAAAACAAGTTTTACCTAGGGTTATATATGTTATATTTTTAACTATAAATATTAATTAGAAAGAAAAAAAATTTACTAAATAATGGTATTTTATTTAAAAATTTTAAAAATTACAAAATTAAATTATTTTATGACACGATAATGATGCAGTATTTTCCTTATTAATGAAAGAATCAAATAATTGGTATTATAAATGTTAAAATAAATATAATTTCAAATTTTTTATGACATACAAGAGTTATATTGATTAATATTACATTATAGGATTTCATAAATGAATTTTTTTAGATTAATAACTTTTCTAAGACTTTACCAAAAATCAATTATTAAATAGTCTCAAAATTGACATAAAGGAGTTTTTAAAAAAAATATTATATTATAAATTGATATTTTATTCCTAAAATTGTATGGTTTGGCCAAGAGTCTTATATAATGATAGTTATATCATTAATGGACCACTTTAGGGTCTTTTGGATGTATATATTACATTTATTATCTATATAATATAAAAATACAAAGAGACATGGTAAATGTAAAACTATTTAACTAAGAGTTAATTAAAGAAGATAAGGATAATAAAGTGACCCAAACCTATCTAAAACCTATCGGTTGAGTTGTTTTCTACCCATACCCACCTTATCCTCTAAATAAATTTGTTTTAGGGCATTATAAAATTAATATTAATTTATTATAAAATAATATTTCTATCTTTTCCTACGGTGCCCCTCACCCCTCTTATAAAAGGGAACTCCCTCTTCTCTCTAATTCACACAATCAAAGCCATTTTTATCATCCAACCCCTACCCAAATATCCTACCAAATTATCTAAATTCAACCTAAAGACCTTATTTTGATCATAACTCCAACCTAAGGATCCCTTTTGATAAAATAAAAAGGAAGAACCTGAAGAAGAGGTAATGATTTCACCACCGTCTTTCAAGTTAATTTCTTCTTCCACTACTTCTTTATTTATTATTTCCATTATAAAATAATAAATCTAGTATATTAAATATACTATGATGTTATTATAAATATGGTACAACCACATTCAGAATTTTATCCATCCTTTGAATGACATGTCACCATACGTCTGTACGTACGACCTACCGCCTCCACGTCGTGGTGTAATTGTTATTCAGTACATTATTATTTGGATGGGTATGATAATGATGTGTAATTTATGTAAATAATAAATATAACATGATAATGATTCTTTATATATGATATAACATCCAATTATATATTATTTTAATATCAAAATAATGATATTGTCGCTCATGCGTACATACAGACTACCATCTCCACGAACGCGATGAGATTCATTCCCGATCATATCCATTCAAGAATAATGTTTATTTGATGGTTAAAAATAATGAATAAAGACTTAATATCATTATGTATATGAATAAGATAAAACCCTTCTATATTTAGCATGACTAGCATAACAAAGCAGATAAAGGAAACAAATCAGTCAACACCCGAAACAACGATAATACTATGATATTATTAAAAATGAAATGTTAAATGATCATATATGATATCATATTAATGTATATGAATTTTGTATAATTTAATAAAAATTATTTCAACATTATACAGGAGGTTAACCTACTCTTAACCAAGGAAAAGTTCAAGGTAATGGTTTATTTCACAACCTCTTCATTATCTGAGGTTGTTTATACGTAATTATCTACTTGGACCTCTTTATCATCCACATCAATGTTTCTTAAAAAATTATTTAAAAAATCATACTATTTTATAGAATATATGTTAAATCCATTTATACTCTTGTTGGACTTATATAAGATTTTTATAAATGAATCTTTCCGTCGTTTTCAAAACAAGGTCCTTTTTAACCTCTTCAACAGAATTTAGGTAAGAATGCCTTTTTTAACTTATACGATGAGTGCGGATATTTCCCACCATTATAAGATCATCGATTCTTCCCTTACAATCTTATAATAATATTTTCAAATTAAATGTTTTCTTTTATAATTATGTGACTTTTATATTATTTCAAAAAAGAGATATTTCTCTCAAATAATTTTGATTTCATCTATGTCAAAATCCTTTGAAGGATTTTAAGCTTATTTGAAGTTGATTTATTATGACACAAAACTTCTATTTTGTATTGAATTCTTTGTAATATGTTTGATGATGGATGTGTTATTTTTTACAATTCATGGTTTATAGAGAATGTATTGACATTTAATATTCTAGTTTCAATACGAATGTTTCTGTTAGGTTTAAACTTGTTCATATGAGGAATGAATTATACTTAAAATGTTACGGGTGGAGCTCGTTCCAGCTACTCTATGCTTCGGTAGGTCTCATGAGATAAACTATTGTTTTGGAACACATCCATGAAAAAATCTTATTTTTAGTCTTGGCACAAGTCCTAGACTATGTATTTATGACAGTGTGGCATTATGCATTCCATCATTATGAAAGTTGTTATTGATATATCATGTGATTATTCTACTAGTAGAATATCCTTGTGAATAAGTAAATGAAATAATTCCATTTTATTTCTTCCATATTATGCTGAAGTTAAAGTTTAAAAAGATTTTGATTTAGTTATACATTGACATAAATGTTTATTCTTATTTATTAAAGTTTCTGTTATATTTTTATCCTTACTGGGCATCTGAGCTCACCCCTTTCTATGTTTTATTTTTCCCAAGATGCGATGAAGTATTATATTAATGACCTGCATGGATATTATGAGGGGTTATGCATGTGGTCTTTGGAGACAAGATGTTGTTGAAGTTTTTCACATTATGATGTAATGTAAACATTGTGAATGTTTGTAGTGATTCCAAGGTTACTAAACTAAATAGTTTTTCGAGACATTATATTTTTTGATCATGTAAATATTATATAATAATGCACCTACTCTGGGTAACTGGGGTCAAGGAATAACAGTTGGTATCAGAGGAAGTTTAGTATAGTCATTGGAATCTATATTTAGATAAAATATGATTAGATCACATAGCCCAATGATAGACTTTGATGATTAGTATATAAGAATATCATTGAATTTTGGTATTTTAAATATTTTTTGATTTTTCGGAGAAATACATCCTCATCTGGATATGAGCTGGTAGAGGCGTCTCTAGCACAGTTGTACCTAGGGGTAAAACCCAAAAACACCGTTTTAAGCTAGACTCAAACAAGAACTGGTGCATGAAAACGGGCCTTATTGCACTCTTGGTTATGACACTCCTGGGGGATATGATTAGGATAATTATCATTTTCTTTACAACCATTATGAAGGTTTATGAGTATATACGTCCTCAAAGAAAATATTTTTATTATTATGGATTATATCCTTAAAATGTTCAATTTATGTTAAGTGTTTTACATGTTTGGATTTATGTGTTTCGATTCATAATCTCATATAGTTTATGTCATTGGTTAGAAATGGTTCCTAGTGGTAGGAATGGAAACAATATCAATGCACACACTCCATGTAAGTATTTCCCTCCAAATCATGATAATTATAGTGGAGCTGGTGATGCAACTGGTTCTGATCAGCTAATCACCATACTGGGACACCTCACTCAGGTAATGAATAATAACCTTACCCTTAAGGAGCACCCCAATCTGCAGCGTGGAGGATCAATGTTAGATCTCTTCATGAGGAAAAAACCACCAACATTCAATGGGGTTACAAATACACTAGTATCTGAGAAATTGATAAATTCATTAGAGAAAATATTCCACACCTTGGGGAGTATCAGAAGGGAAAAAGTTTTCATGGTAGTTTACCGCCTCACAAGTGATGTTGATCAATGGTTGTCATCGATTCAAAACATGAAGGAAGATGATGAAGTATAAAATAGGGAATTGAGGGAGTTTAAAGATATTTTCTAAGAAAAACACTTGCCTCATGACCATCGAGCGGATATGGAAAGACAATTTCTGAGTTTCAGGTAAAAGGAGAATGGGAATGTTGCAAAGTATGAGTCAAAATTTACAAGGTTAGAAAGTCATCATGTAGATTATATATGTAACCCAATAAGTAATATTGATAATTTCTTTGATGGGTTAAAACCATTTCTTTTTCTAGCATTAGTCTCATAATCCTTCTCATCGTACAGAGATATTGTCACATGTGGAATCAAGACAGAAAAAGAATTATCTAAGTCTTATGAATTTAATGCAAAGAAAGAGAAGAAGAGATCTGTAGATCACTCTGAAAATGGAAATTAAGGGAAGAAGGGAAAAGTTAAATATCTATCATACAGTAAATTTGGGAAGAAACACCATGGTACTTGCTCAAATAGAATGTGAATATGTTACAAGTGTGGTGAAAAAGGCCACCAGGCTTGTGATTTCAAGGGGAATAACGAAGCTAATGATTTTGAATGATATAATTGAAGTGATATGGGACATTTTTCAAATTAATTCACTAAGTGTCATGAAAAAAGACCTCATAAAAGTCCAAGGGATCAATGATAAGCTTATGTTATCACTACTGTTGAGGTAGAAGCTCCGAAGGACGTGGTGGCATGTAATTTAATGGTTTCCGCAAGTTTAGCCAAATCATTATTTGATTCTGGATGATCTCATTGTTTCTTATCATCCATGTTTTCTAACAAAATTATTTATTTCTAATTGGATTTAACAAGGGTGTTTTAAGTTAAAAATCCTATGGGAATTATAATCGTAACAATGTTTTTTGAATCTGTTCCCATTAGAGCATATAATTGTTCTTTATCTGTTGATATTATCATCATACATATGATTGAGTAAGATATAATCCTCAGTATGAACTAGCTTTCAGACCATGATGCGATGATTTATTGTAAAAAGAAGGAGGTTATTATTTTTTGATAATGATGATAAAGAACCCTATATATTTAGAGCAGAATCATCACCACTTGATTCTTATCTAGGTCCACCCCCAGTAGCTCAACTAAATTAAATTATTGGGGAAGAAGGGAATGAAATAACTGTGGGTGAGGAAAGGAATGTTTAAATAGAGGATGTACCTATTGTGAAATAATATGTTGATGTGTTTCCAGAAGATTTACCTAGAAATCCTCCAGAATGGGAAATTGCGTTTTCCATTGATCTCATTCCTAGTTCAAGGCCCATATCGAAGACCCCTTATAGAATGGCCACTGTGGAATTAGTTGAACTAAAGAAACAACTAGAATAATTGAGTAATAAGGGATTTCTTCTCTCTAATGTTTCTCCATGGGGAGCCCGTATCCTTTTTGTTAAGAAGAAAGATGGATCTATGATGTTATGTATCGACTATAGGGAAATTAATTATATAACAATAAAGAACAAGTATTCGCTACCTCGAATTGATGATTAATTTTACCTACTGCATGGAGATCACTACTTTTCAAATATTGACATTTGATCTGGAAACTGACAGTTGTGTGTGAAGAAGGATGACATCAGAAGACGTCTTTTCAAACCATGTATGAGCATTATGAGTTTACAGTAATGCCTTTTGGATTGACTAATGCACCCTCTATATTTATGGATCTAATGATCTTAGTTTTCAAGGAAACCTTGATGATTTTGTAGTGGTATATATTGATGATATCTTGGTATACTCGAAAAGCTACTAAGATCATGAAATTCACTTGCACATTATACTGATGACTCTTAGAAAACATGAATTATATGGGACGTTTAGTAAGTGTTAATTCTGGCTTCAGGAGAATTATTTTCTTGGCCATTTTGTCTCCAAAGTTGGAATCTCCATTGATCCTTCTAAGACAAGAGCAATTTGGGTACCCTGCACCACTTTCCCATTGGTTATTGAAGAAGTCCAAAGCGTCAGACCTCCCCTACCATTCTCAACATAGTCCAACTCCCATACCCCACCCACATAAACCTGGGCAACCACAACCACACATCTTGATCGCAAAGACATGGGATGAAACAACCACACATAAACCCACCCGCAAACACCTTGGCTAGAACAACTACCCCCATGACCGAAGATACCTTGGCCAGAACAACCACTGCCACACCCGAAGAAACCTAGGCATCATGACACTTGAGAAAAATCCTGCCTATACACACCTAAGAAACCCACGACAACTACCATGTCAGAAGATTCATGGCCGATAATGGACCCCAAGCCATTACAGCCTTCTCGAAGAGTCTTATGATACTTGGGAAAGGGAGCGAAAAGGGAGTTAATAACCAGCCACTCATAGGAGTGTTGGGAAAAACACCCTCCCCCATGAAATGGGGGTGTTCGACAAGAAGTTCATAACTTGGGTGGGGCACGAATAAGAAACATAAGAACTAAATAATACATATAGGTAAACAATCACTCATCGAAACATAGGGATTCGAAAACCAGTCCATATGCAAATACCCTCATAAAATTTATTAATAAGAAGCACAAGAGCTACAAACAAGACACAAATCAATCTCAAAAAAATAATTACCCATTAAACCTATTCTTATTTTCATATTCAAGTGATTCTGTTTTAATAATTTCGCACTACCGGGAAACTAACAGGCATAGAAACAAGCCAAGGAAAGAATAATAGTCAAGCACCCAATTATGCATTCACACCTGATTCTTTTTAATTTCAAAAGAAAAAACGGGATCCATGATATCCATCGAAGTACTGGAACCAAACCAAGCCCCAGCATACGTCCCCACATGGCCTCAGATCCACAGACCAACGACTGCACAATAGGGGATCACATCCCCATCCACGTCACCCCACAAGCATCATGGTGAACAACCATGCACATCTCCAGAACAGAGTAAGGGATTTTTTAGATTTTAAACACACCATTCATTTAGTTCCACCTTTCCGTTTGATTAATCGGGGTGACTATACAAGGATAATTATTCATTGGGAATCCATTTAATCAACCGAGTATATGTGATTAACCAATTTCCTTGTTACATACATTCTATAAAACAATTATCTGAGAAAACTGAGGTTCATTAGTGCTTAATAAAGGACCACAAATGTCCATTATTTTTAGGGGAAAATCCCATACAATTCAAAACATATAAGAAAATATAATTGAATAAAATAGCATCATAAAACACACACATTCATTATTTATAAACAATTTATTATCTTCATTATGGATGGGTTTCATCAATCCACATAAGAACATTATCACACCCACCCTGCATGATACACATTAATGAGAGATGAAGGATAGCTGCTACATAGATTATCAATGATCAGATTTTTTCTCCTTTCGCCAAAAACTAGGAATGCATGACTTCTACTGGAGGAGCTCTGGGGGCTCTAAGAGTGAGCAGGAAAGGCTCCAACATAGGGAAATCTCAATCCTTGGGAAGGGGGACTTCAAACACCCCATGGAAAGAATAATAAGCCATCCAAGAAGATCAATGAATTCTTGTGCAACAAAAGGTGATATCCTAGAGTTACAAGATATTAATTTTGAATGACTTTAAAGGTGGATCGTGGGTTCACCACATGGTAAGATGTTTAAACATGATGGAATTAATTATTATTTAATAATTCTCATCGGATAGTTGCCCATAATAGTTCTGTGTTAAATGATTTCATTTAAAGGGATGAAAATGGGTCCATTGAGGGTCTCTTCACTCTTAGGGGATTTAAAACAGTGTTTAGGGGGCTTAAAATGACCTTGAACCACATTAAAAAGAAAAAATAATTAAAAGTTGATTTATGTGAAATTGGGGAACAAAAACCCAGAAAACCTCTTCCATGGCACCTATCGAGTGGGGTACTGATCGGTGACTCACCAATCGGGGACACACTACTCGGTGAAAAAATGATTGGTGGTACACTGATCAATGGATCACAAATCGGTGCCAGACTGTTCGGTGACTCACCGACCAGTGACCCACCGATCAGTGACTCTCATATCGATGTCACCGATGGGTGACACCATGGTGACATCCTACCACAAACAACGCCACCCTATTTACTTACCGATGGTGTCTAGGGTCCCACAAATACCATAAATTCGAAAATAATAGACTAGGGGTCTATGTAATTACATTTGATTCCTCTAAAACTATTCTAGTCCCCAAGAATTAAAACTAAACCTGGTTTTACAGAGAGGAGTTCGAACGACCACCTCGCAAGATACCTCTCATGGACAAACCACCCTAGACCTAAGGGAACACCTCTCCCTCAAGTGACCACACAACAAATAAGTTCCACACTATCCAATCATATGGATTAGGGAATCCCTTCCAAAAATTCAAGATAAAAACTTCTTTGGGTGGCACTGACTTGCCTACATGGGTTTAATAACATCTACTTTAATGAATCATGATTTGGGATCAGGTCCACCATGTTCCAAGGTCATGAATCTTCACAGACACTCATAGAACAAGGAAAACAACAATTTTCATAGTCAACAAGGTCAACCATTACCTGAAAAACAATTACAAAATGAAACAGAACAAAACTCAAAATAGACTGGGTACAGGGCACGCATTTTTGTCTCCTATTACCATTTACTCTTGTCGAGGCCACCATGATGCCACAACACATGAACCAATAGAATGTTTCTTCCACAAAGAACCTTCTCCACACAATCCTTGATCATCCCTGGCCTCTATACGAATGTCATGTCACCCTTGATATCCAGATTTCTCCAGTCAAGGAAGTGTGAATCATCATGTAGATACTGACAGAGATGAGACACATGGAAGATGTTGTGCACCCTCATTAGTGGAAGTGGTAGCTATAGCTAATACGCCAATTCACTAACCTAATGTAACACCTTGTAGGGTCCAACAGACCTAGGAGAGAGCTTACTCCCCCATCTGAACCTCTGTTTCCCACACCGAGGGGAGACCATCAAGAACATGTGGTCCATGACCTCGAACTCCAAGGGTCTTCTCCTATGATCGGAATACAAATTTAATAGGTCCTGATCTGCCTTCATCATCTATCATATAATCTAAACCTTCTCTGTTGTACTCTGCACTACCTCGGGGCCAAGAACACTGGCCTACCCAATCTCTACCTAGTACAAAGGAGAGCGACACGACCTCCTATACAAAACATTGAATCAAATCATCCCAATGATAGAGTGATAATTAATGTTGTAGGTAAACTCTACCAGATGAAAATTTCATACCCACGATCCCCAAATTATAAAACATGTGCCTTTAGCATATTCTTCATGTTATGGATGGGATTCTCTTCCTACCCATCTTTCTGTGGGTGAAAAGAAGTGTTGAGGCAAAGCTATGTGCCAAAAGAATTCACAATCTTTCCTATACATTTGAGGTAAACGAGGTATCCCGATCCGAGACTATGGACCTCATAACTCCATGAAACTGCACCACCTCATCCACATACCTCTGATTTAGGGCATCTATCGCACTCAACTCCTTGATTTCCAGGAAGTTAGATAACCTCATCAGCTGATCTACCACTATCCAGATATCATCACATACTCCATGAACTATTTGTTGTACTTCAACGAAATCCATTGATATTTCATCCCACTTCTACTTAGGGACATCAAAGGGTTTTAACAGAACCCCTGGGATGTGGTTTTTTCCTTCACCTGTTGACACCTGAGGCACTTTGCCACAAACTCATCCACTGCCTGCTTCACCCCGGGCCACCAAAAATGACCCCTCAAGCACCTATACATCATTGAAACAGTAAGGTGCACTACCAGGGGTGAGTTGTGGAACTCACCAAGAACACTCATGTGAATTCATACAGGGGAATACAATATTCCATGAAATAGTGTCTAATTCTTCCCTTCTTCAGACCATCCACCTGGAGCATCACCATGGCTAACACGATCATGCATCACGTCATCCTCTAGATCCCCCACTGAGAATCTTCAACCTGCTGCAATAGATAGGATGACACTTTCATCTAGGATAGACATCATTTCCCATCCTCCACCCTTGAATCCACGTGTAGGGAAGCCAACTCCTCCATTTCATTCCACGTATCTTCTGATTCTCAAACCACATCCTTTTGTGACTTCCTTCTCAATTAATCATCCACCACATTACCCTTTCCCATGATGAAGGCAATTATGGTGTTGTAGTACTGAATAAATATTATCCACCTCCACTTCCACAAGTTCTGGTCCCGCTAGGAGATGATATACCTCACGCTCTTGTGATCCGTGAAGATCACAAAGTGCTCCCCAATAAGGTAATACCACCAAAACATTACTGCGAACATGACCACTACAAGTTCGAGATCATGGGAGGAATAGTTACGCTCATTGGGAAATAACTCTCTATACCCATAAGAAATACCCCCCCCCTCGTTGTTGCATCAGCACACACCCCAAGCCTTGGCCTGAAGCATCAAAGAACACTTCAAAAATTTCCCCTTCTTCTGGACACCTCAGTACTATGGCACTAACCAACTTCACTTTTCGATAACTGAATTCTACCTAACACTGATCACTCCACTCAAAGGCATGGTCTTTTCTGGTCAAATAATTCAATGGATTTGCAACTCAAGGGATGTTGGGCACGAACCTCTGATAATAGCCTTCTAGACCCAGGAAACTATGATCCTCTGTCACATTATGGGGTTCTTACTTTTAAAAAAATACCTTAAGCATTGATGGATCAATATTTATTACCTTCTCAGACACTACAGGTCCAAGGAAGTTCACCTTTAGTGTCCAAAACATGCATTTGAACAACTTCCCATAGAGTCGGTGCTGTCAGAGGACCTCTGAAATTGTCCTCAGATGCATCCTATGATCCTCATATGATCTTGAGTAGATCAGGATGTCTTAAATAAACACGAATATGAACCGGTCTATATATTCCTGGAAGATGGAGTTCATGATCCCCATGAACATGTTTGGTGCGTTCATAATGCCGAACAACATAAACCTGAATTCAAATTGCCCATATCGGCACCTGAAGGTAGTCTTCGAGATTTCACCATCCATCACCCTCAACTGGTCATATCTGGAATGTAGGTCGATCATAGAAAACCATATTTCCCCCTTCACCATAACAAAAAAGATTTCGTTCCTAGAGAGGGGGTAATGGTTCTTGAACGTCACCTGGTTGAGCCTTCGGTAGTCTATACACAGCCTGATACCACTATCTTACTTCATTACGAACAAGACTGAAGCACCCCAAGGTGACATGCTTGGTCGAATAAAACACTTCCCCATTTGATCGTCAATCAGAATTCGTAACTCCCACAACTCAGAAGGTTCCATCCAATAGGGATCCATAGAAATTGGATGTGCACCGGGTTGGAAATCTCTCCCGAACAGATCATCATGTCAAGGGGGTAGAGTCACCACCTCTTTAGAGAAGATGTCCATGAATGTAGTGAAAATTTCTGAAACATTAATCTTCTCTGATTCCACTGACACCCCTGATATCTTGGACAACAAGGAATAAAGGGGCTCTACTTGCCGAATACCCACGTGGAAATCCCTCTTACCAACGAAATTCACACATCGACCGCCCATATCTGAAAACAAAACCCTTATTCAGAATTAGTTGATGATGGTACATACAGAGAACAACCATTTGATGCCTAAAATGACAAAATACAATTGCATATATAGTAAAATAAGGTCTACAATGGACTGGTGTGGTCTCCTCATCATCATACATCCTCGTCAAAAACTAGACAGGTGGATCTGACCTCTGATAGGAATACTCAAAACTAGGTGTATGAGATGTGTCATTGTGTCTAGATGCATAGAATATGCTACATTGTGTGAATGAAAAGTGTGTGAAGATTATGAATCAATAAAGGCATATCCAAGAGTGCTAAACAAGTTGATCATACCTCAAACAACCTCTGTCCCTGCTAGAACTGTTGCATCCATGGCATGCAACTACCCATGTGCAGCTACTCTGTCTGTATGTCTGAGACACTACCCACGTACTTCCTGAGGGTCTATCATTGAATGGAATGAAGAGTCTTCTGCAACTATTCATCCTCATCCTCTTGATCAGCCCTCTGCTGATCCACTAAATCTGCCTCCTGGGCCTTGATCTACCAAACAACTCGTGATCATTGTCCAAGTGCCATAGTTGCATGGTAAACAAGTAATTTCTAATCCTGATTTGTGTAGAATACTGATTTTAAATTTTTCATTAACATTTTATTTATTTTAAATTTCCAAAGTACACAATACACACAAGAACACAATTCATCATGAAGCTTGTACCCTTCCTGGGGTCTCTACCCTACAATCATCATAGCCTCACATGGTCGATCGATAAGTCCAGAGTCCTTACATCGAATCATGGGGTCCCCTAAAATCTTGTGTCCTTGCTGGTCTTCCCTAGCCTATTTCACGCACCATGATTTCATAAAACGGCTTCCCTACTATCCCATGCAATCCTTGTTGTGTCTAGCTTTGTACACCATCATATATCTCAACCTTCTTTGATACCATTATATCAATACCCCCTTCACCATGATGATGGAAGGGACAAAAGATTTCCAGACCCTTCATTCCTCAAGATGAAGGAGATATAATGACCCCTCATACCTGCCTTCAATAGGACCTAGATTGGCGACTAGCAACAAGGGTATAATATCACAAGTAAAATAGAAGGAATTACAATTTTTATTTAGTCAGATTAGGTGATAAGATAGTCAATCCCAAAAATCTTCATAAAGAGAAGTAAAATTAAAGACAAAAAAATTCTTTCTCACATGCATGTTCCAATAATAAGTGCTAGAATGTACAAGAAAACTCCAAAGGGAAGTACCAAAAGAAAAGAAAAATATCAACGTCAACGGTCTAAACATCCAAGCTAATAGGGTCTGGCATGGTCCTTGAAGTCCTCCTAGATTCCTAAAAGAATTTTTTTATACGTATGGTGAGAATACAGTTATACTCAGTAGGGAAAATAAAAATATATCATGCACAAGTGGGGAGTCTTTTTAATGACCTGTGAGAAAAGGAGATAACCAAAGAACATGGCAAGGAAACTATCCACCCAACCTCACCAAGTCACACTATCCAAAATATTTTAAGTCATGTAAAATAATAGTAATAACACATTGATGTTGGGTACCCCATTCCATTTTCTCACTAGTTATTGAAGACATCCAACATGTCAGACCTCCACCACCATTCTCACCATAGTCACACTGTCATACCCCACCAACACACTCCTTGGCTACCACAACCACATATCCCACACACTAACACCTGGGCTGCCATAACTATATGTAACCACGCCCATAGACACCAGGTCTAGAACAACTACTACCACACCCAATGAAACCTGGTCCAGAACAACCACTACTATCCTAGAAGACACCTAGGCTGTAACACCCTGAGCATCCACGATACGCTTCTCATTCAATAATGCAATAGCTTGCATTGTACGCAACTTCGAGTTCTAAAACACCGCGACTAATCAAAGTAGCCGTTATGAATAGTAATAACCACTTTTTAAAATTATAGACATTTTATATCTTAAAATGGACTTCATTTTTGTATTCGTAATATCGAAATTATCCAAAGTTGAATTTTTTGTAATTTTCTGAGAAGTTCCAATTTTTCTATGAATAGTGAAAATTACTTAAAAACAACTTTTTTAATCAAAATAATTTATAGTGATAAATTATAATATTTAGTGGTTTTAAAGTATAATTAGAATATATTTTTACAATTTTATCCAATGGTGGTCATTAGAATTAATTTAACATTGAAATTGGACATAAACAATTGCCAATCTTTTGATATAAATTGTTTCTTAAAAACACGCTATTTGTTGTAACAACGAGAATTAATTATAAAATTAATTAATGAAACTTATATGTTTGGAATTTTTTAAAATAGACATCATTTTTGAATTCATAATATCAATTATAGCTTAGGGTGAAATTTTGGCCTTGTTCTGAAAAACTTCAATTTTTGATGAATAGTGAAACCACTAAGTGGTAGTTAAATAACTGATTTTTCGTTTAAATGAAATATTACCACTTCTGTGATTTGATTTTCAAAAATCCGACATACATGGTTGTCATTAAGAAGTAAAATGTGGTTCAATGAGATTAAAATAATTTTTGGTGAATAGTAACTTTTAAGTTCTTAATCGCGATTAGAGGTAATTAGTGTAGTTTAAGGTAAAAATAATGTTTTAATAATATGAGATGAGCTTGACACTTGTCCTACTCCTATTAAATGAGTCATGGCCGACCAAGAAAACCCATGGGTCAACTTGGGGACCCCATGTAACCACTTTAGTTGGAAAATGACATTAATATATATTTATTCAATGTTAAAATTAAATTGACACAAACATGAGTTGTTTTACTAAAACAGTTTGTAAGTGGGGTTACACAAGTCCAAATTTTGACTATAAATATTAATTAGAAAGCTAAAACGATTTCCTACATCATAGTAATTTTTTTATAATTTTTAGACATTAAATAAATTAAATTATTTATGACATCATTATGATGCAGCCATGACCTCATTATTTAACGATTTAAATAAAATGAGAAGATAATGCAAAAGCCAAGGCTTACGCTTGTCCAAAGCCTATTGGATGAAGATATTTCTATCCCATATCACCTTAGCCACGAATTATATAATTTTGGGGCCTTTAGAATCCGAAAAGAATTGTATAATAATGTAACAATTCAATCTTTCCAAAAGAGCCCCTCCTCTCCTCTTATAAAAGGCCCCCACCTCTACCACCTTATTCACACTTTCAAGCAATTTGGATCGGCCAACCTCTACCCAAATACTTTCCCAACTTCCCCCTATTACTCCTAGAAGCCTTACTTTGGGAAGAACGCTTCCCAAGGAAGCCTTTGGCTCAAATCAAAAAGAGTTACCCGATTTTGAGGTAATGTCTTCTCTAATGTTGTTTTGTTTTATTTTTCTTCTCCAACCCCCTAAACTCTTTTTATCCATTTCATTTGTAACAACACCAGTATCCTCAATATACTAGGATGTTGTTATAAGAAGTATTCTAGCTACACTTACACACACCTACATCTAATGGTTAAAGAACATACGGTTTCTGTGGATGGCGAATTTCTGCCTCACGAAACGATGATTGTTCAACACTCATATAACACCTTCAAAGGTGGCCATTAAGATGTCACTATTTTTATATATGATATATAATATGTTTATGTTTTACTTATGCTTCTGTATTTCTCATTTTTGGAATACTTTATGACTTCCATTATGGGTAAAACGCGATAATTTCATTTTAGGAAGTGCGGACTACCGCCCCCTCAAAGTGATTTGAATCGTTAATGCCATATGTGGGGTGTATAAAGGATGTATTAAATGGTATTATACACTATATTATACTGGAATTATATTATACCTTTATATCATTATGATTTCGTTCCATTAAATATGAAATAGAAATGAAAGTAGCGTTCATGCGTACGTACGGCTTACCGTCTCCATGAACAGTGCATTTCATTTCTTACCTCTAAATGTTACGTAATATTATAAATGAATGTATATACTGGATATATAATATATATATGACATCTAAATAATGAATATAATTCTGGAGATAATGGATATTCTACCACATAAACAACTTGTAATTATAAGAAGTTTATTGTTGACTCAAGTACCAAAGATCGACAAAACGACCGTTATTAACTTAAATAATTACATAATGTTCATATCATTGTAATAAGTGATATAATAAGGATAATGAAATTGAAAATGGTTCTTAATAAGGTATATATTAACTCTAGTTTATTATTCAGGAGGTTAAAGAATGGTTGAGTCAATTCAGACACAAGGTAAGGGAAATTCTTAACCCAATTTATATTCTTTGGGTTAATCTCCTACTTTCAAATTATGTCATGATATTATTATGTCCTATCTTGTATTTTTACATTATTTATGTGTAATTATAGTGAATACACATAATAGATCTGCTTTATAAAAAAATGATCTTTTTAAGGACTTCGTCTCAATCCCCTTTCATTGAGGCATATTTGGTTTTATACACAACTTTCTTTTATACGGTGTATAAACCCCTTTGACTTTTACGGTTATTCAAAAGGAATCTTTTCATACGAAGTGTTTTGCTAAACGAAAAAAGGGAATGTTTTTCTTTCCGTACTTATGTGGCGACAATGACTTCTCCGCCGCCGTGACCATTATTTGAGTTTCAGCTTCCTCTACAAGCCATCTTTTTTTAATGAAAAATAAATACAAAGTTTTAACTTTATTTTATTTTGGTATTGAAAATGGTTTTGAAAGTGTTTTTATTATATCAATGTGTTGTATTGATATCTTATAATTGAAATGTGGAAATTTTATGTTTCCTTTATGCATGTTTTATGTGATATGATTATGTTATGGTTTATGATATGTTTAAACCTATTCATATGAGGAATGTATTGGACTTAATAATTGATGGGTGGATCCCGCTATAGCTCCTCGATGCATCGGTAGGTCTCATGAGACAGCTAGACTTGGAATTGGCCGAGGCCCTTTCCCAATTTGATTTATGGTTTTGGCCGAGGCCTTAATCATTTTAGACGTCTTGGCCGAGGCCCTGAAAAAATGTTTCAGAATGTCTGGATTATACATTCCCTCATTATGAAAGTGGTTATTGATATTTCATGTGATTATTCGACCAGTAGAATATCCATGTGAAGAAGTGAATGGCATTATCTCATTTTACTTTTTCCATATTATGTTGATGTTCAAGTTTAAAAGTCTTTTGTTTTAGTTATACATTGCCTTATGTTTTTATGTTTATTTATGAAAGCTTCCGCAATATTGTTATCCTTACTGAGCATCTGAGCTCACCCCTTTCAATGTTTTAATATTTTCCAGGATGTGAAGAAGTATTTTATGAATGACCTGTAGGGATAGTCAGAAGAGGATATGAGTGTGGACTATGAATACTTTGTTATTAGTTTTTCACTTTATGATGTAATGTAACATTTATGAATGTATCTAGTGTTTCCAAGGCTACTAAACTAATCAGTCTTTCGAGACTTGATCTTTTGTGATCATGCCAATGTTACGAAGTAATGCACCGACTCTGGGTAGCTGGGGTCAGGGCGTTACAGTTGGTATCAGAGGCAGTTTAGTACAAACCTTGGAAACTAGATTTAGACAAACTCTGATTAGAGCACGTAGACCTAAGATGAACTTTGAGGATTAGTATAGAAGAACTTCCTAAAAATTTTGGTATTGTAGAGATTTTGTGAGTTTTCCAAGCAATACATCCTTGTCTGGATACGAGCAGGTAGAGGCGGCTCTGGCACAGATGTACCTAGGGGTAAAACCCGAAAACACCGCTTTGAGCTAGACTCGAACGAGAACTGGTGCATGACAACGGGCCTTGCTGCACTCTTGGTTACAACTCTCCCGGGAGATATGCTTAGGATAATTCTCATTTTCTTTACAAACCACTATGAACGGTTATGAGTATATACTTCCTCAAATAAAACCTTTTTATGATTATGGATTATATCCATAAATAGTTAAATTTATGTTAAGTATTTTACAAGAATGGAATTATGTATTCTGATTCATAAACTAATCTAGTTTATGCCATTGTTTAGAAATGGCACCAAGTGGAAGGAATGTAAACCGTATCAATGCACGCACTCCGTGCAGGGATTGCACTCCTGCTCAAGATAATTATTGTGGAGCTGGAAATACAACTGCTGCTGATCAACTTATTACCATACTAGGACAACTCACTCAGGTTATGAATAATAACCTTACTCGTATGGAGCACCCTGATCCGCAACGTGGAGGATCAATGTTAGACCGCTTCATTAGGCAACAACCGCCAACATTTAATGGGGGTACAAATACATTAGTAGCTGAGCAATGGATAAACTCCTTAGAGAAAATATTCCATGCCTTGGGGAGTAGCGAAAGGGAGAAGGTTGTCATGGCAGTTTACCGCCTCACTGGAGATGCCGATCAGTGGTGGTTGCTGATTCAAAACACAAAGGAAGATGATGACGTATCGAATATGGAATGGAGGTAGTTCAAAGATCTTTTCTTAGAAAAATAATTTCCTCATGACCATAGAGTAGATATGGAAAGGAAATTTCTGAGTCTGAAACAAAAGGAGGATGAGAATGTCGAAAAGTATGAGGCCAACTTTACAAGGTTAGCGAGGTATGCTGTAGATTATATACGTAACCCAAGAGGTAAGATTGATTGTTTCTTTGATGGGTTAAAACCATTTCTCCGTCGAGCTTTAGTATCACAATCGTTCTCAACATACAAAGATATTGTCTCATGTGCTATCAAGACAGAAAAGGAATTCTCTAAGTCTTATGACAACAAAGTAAAGCAAGAGAAGAAGAGAACGGTGGAACAAGAGACAGATAAAGGGAAAAAGGGAAAGAAGGATTTTCCATTATGTGATAATTGTGGGAAGAATCACCCTGGTACTTGTCTAAAAGGAATGGGAGTTTGTTATAAATGTGGGGAAAAAGGTCACCAGGCGCGTGATTGCAAGGGAAAGAAAGAGGCTATCAATGTTGAATGCTACAATTGTAGGGAAATGGGGAATTATGAAAATGAATGCCCTAAGCGTCAGGGAAACTTACCTCAGAAAAGGAGAAGGGATCAAGGACAATCATATGCTGTTACTACAGTTGAAGAAAAATAATTAATGTATTGGTGCCTTTGGACTCATGGATTATATTCTGGTTATTAGAATAATGTGATATATATATATATATATAAGGATTGTACTGCAGTACTTGTTGATTTCAATAAGGTTTTAATATGATGAAGGTAATTATATTTTTAGTATGTGACAATAAGAGAAACTTTACTTTGTTTGGGGAATCTGATAAATTGATTTTGGAATTAAGAGACATTTTAGAGAAAGTCTGGACAGAGGTATTTTGGATAACTATAAATGTTGGAGTGGATTAAGTTGATCTTTGGATAATATTGTTTATGTTTAAAAAATTTATGAAGATTATTTTTGGAATATTATGATACTATAGTTTTAGGAAAAGGACAACCTGCAGGGTGGTGCATAACCCGTCGCGTCGGACAAAGCTGCAGGAATCGAACCCACAATCATAGTGCGACGGGCCTTTATTTCCTACCACTAGCCTATAGAAAGTCCCTGGTTATTACAAAATAATTTTACTAATCTAAATGGTATGTGTTAACATTTGGAACCTTATACAATTAAGATAAATAGAATATTTTTGAGTTCCGTTACCATTTGGAGTAAAAGATGGGTTTGTGGTAAAAATTTATTAACGAATGAAAGTATACATAACAAGTATGTATATTCCCTTACGTTCTTAGTAAATCTCCTATATAAATTCATCAACATTATAAAAGGTAACTTAAAACAAAAATGTTGTCGGTTAACTTTTCCAACTGGGGATTCAATGACCGTTTAACCAATCACAAGTTTGTGATTTTCTTGTAGTTAAACTTTCTCCTAATCCTGTTTTCTATAACTCTCCATCAGACCTTGATGGTTTGTTTCTCCTCCATATCCATATTTTCATAGAATCCTAGAATGGGCTATATCGGGTGACCTTTGTACTTATCTTTCTTTCTTTTAATGTTATATATTTATTAACCTTATTTCCGATGTGGGTTTTCCTCAAAGGTATTTTCTCTTTTCAACCTTTTATTTTCAAAGAAAAATTTCAAATTGCGAGGACGCAATTTATTGGAGGGGAGAATGTAACACCCCGAGCTTCCATGATACGCTTCTCATTCAATAATGCAATAGCTTGCATTGTACGCAACTTCGAGTTCTAAAACACCGCGACTAATCAAAGTAGCCGTTATGAATAGTAATAACCACTTTTTAAAATTATAGAAATTTTATATTTTAAAATGGACTTCATTTTTGTATTCGTAATATAGAAATTATCCAAAGTTGAATTTTTTGTAATTTTCTGAGAAGTTCCAATTTTTCTATGAATAATGAAAATTACTTAAACACAACTTTTTTAATCAAAATAATTTATAGTGATAAATTATACTGTTTAGTGGTTTTAAAGTATAATTAGAATATATTTTTACCATTTTATCCAATGGTGGTCATTATAATTAATTTAACATTGAAATTGGACATAAACAATTGCCAATCTTTTGATATAAATTGTTTCTTAAAAACACGCTATTTGTTGTAACAGCGAGAATTAATTATAAAATTAATTAATGAAACTTTTATGTTTGTAATTTTGTAAAATAGACATAATTTTTGAATTCATAATATCAATTATAGCTTAGGGTGAAATTTTGGCCTTGTTCTGAAAAACTTCAATTTTTGATGAATAGTGAAACCACTAAGTGGTAGTTAAATAACTGATTTTTCGTTTAAATAAAATATTACCACTTCTGTGATTTGATTTTCAAAAATCCGACATACATGGTTGTCATTAAGAAGTAAAATGTGGTTCAATGAGATTAAAATAATTTTGGTGAATAGTAACTTTTAAGTTCTTAATCGCGATTAGAGGTAATTAGTGTAGTTTAAGGTAAAAATAATGTTTTAATAATATGAGATGAGCTTGACACTTGTCCTACTCCTATTTGATGAGTCATGGCCGACCAAGAAAACCCATGGGTCAACTTGGGGACCCCATGGAGCCACTTTAGTTGGAAAATGACATTAATATATATTTATTCAATGTTAAAATTAAATTGACAAAAACATGAGTTGTTTTACTAAAACAGTTTTTAAGTGGGGTTACACAAGTCCGAATTTTGACTATAAATATTAATTAGAAAGCTAAAAAGATTTCCTACATCATATTATTTTTTTTATAATTTTTAGAGATTATATAAGTTAAATTATTTATGACATCATTATGATGCAGTGATGACCTCATTATTTAACGATTTAAATAAAATGAGAAGATAATGCAAAATCCAAGGCTTACACTTGTCCAAAGCCTATTGGATGAGGATATTTCGAACCCTTATCACCTTATCCACGAATTATATAAGTTTGGGACCTTTAGAATCCGAAAAGCATTGTATAATAATGTAACATTTCAATCTTTCCAAAAGAGCCCCTCCTCTCCTCTTATAAAACGCCCCCACCTCTACCACCTTATTCACACTTTCAAGCCATTTGGCTCAGCCAACCTCTGCCCAAATACTCTCCCAACTTCCCCCTCTTACTCCTAGAAGCCTTAATTTGGGCATAACTCTTCCCAAGGAAGCCTTTGCCTCAAATCAAAAAGAGTTACCCGATTTTGAGGTAATGTCTTCTCTAATGTTGTTTTGTTTTATTTTTCTTCTCCAACCCCCTAAACTCTTTTTATACATTTCTTTTGTAACAAAACCTATATCCTCAATATACTAGGATGTTGTTATAAGAAGGATTCGAGCTACACTTACACACACCTACATATAATGGTTAAAGAACATACGGTTTCTGTGGATGGCGAATTTCTGCCTCACGAAACGATGATTGTTCAACACTCATATAACACCTTCAAAGGTGGACATTAAGATGTCACTATTTTTATATATGATATATAATATGTTTATGTTTTACTTATGCTTCTGTATTTCTCATTTATGGCATACTTTATGACTTCCATTATGGGTAAAATGTGATAATTTCATTTTAGGAAGTGCGGACTACCGCCCCCTTAAAGTGATTTGAATCGTTAATGTCATATGTGGGATGTATAAAGGATGGAGTAAATGGTATTATACACTATATTATACTGGAATTATATTATACATTTATATCATTATGATTTAGTTCCATTAAATATGAAATTGAAATGAAAGTAGCGTTCATGCGTACGTACGGATTACCGTCTCCATGAACAGTGCATTTCATTTCTTACCTCTAAATCTTACGTAATATTATAAATGAATGTATATACTGGATATATAAGATATATATGACATCTAAATAATGAATATAATTCTGGAGATAATGGATATTCTATCACATAAACAACTTGTAATTATAAGAAGTTTATTGTTGACTCAAGTACCAAAGATCGACAAAACGATCGTTATTAACTTAAATAATTACATAATGTTCATATCATTGTAATAAGTGATATAATAAGGATAATGAAATTGAAAATGGTTCTTCATAAGGTATATATTAACTCTATTTTATTATTCAGGAGGTTAAAGAACGGTTGAGTCATGTCAGACACGAGGTAAGGGAATTTCTTAACCCAATTTCTATTCTTTGGGTTAATCTCCTACTTTCGAATTATGTCATGATATTATTATGTCCTATCTTGTATTTTTATATTATTTATGTTTAATTATAGTGAATACACATAATAGACCTACTTTATAATAAAATGATCTTTTTAAGGACTTCGTCTCAATCCCCTTTCATTGAGGCATATTTGGTTTTATACACAACTTTCTTATATACGGTGTATAAACCCCTTTGAATTTTACGGTTATTCAAAAGGAATCTTTTCATACGAAGAATTTTCTAAACGAAAAAAGGGAATGTTTTTCTTTCCGTACTTATGCGGCGACAACGACTTCTCCACCGCCGTGACCATTATTTGAGTTTCGGCTTCCTCTACAAGCCATATTTTTTTAATGAAAAATAAATACAAAGTTTTAACATTCTTTTATTTTGGTATTGAAAACGGTTTTGAAAGCGTTTTTATTATATCAATGTGTTGTATTGATATCTTGTGATTGAAATGTGGAAATGTTATACTTCCTTTATTCATGTTTTATGTGATATGATTATGTTATGGTTTTTGATATGTTTAAACCTATTCATATGAGGAATGTATTGGACTTAATAAGTGACGGGTGGAGCCCGCTATAGCACCTCGATGCATCGGTAGGTCTCATGAGACAACTAGACGTGGAATTGGCCGAAGCCCTTTCCCAATTTGATTTATGGTTTTGGCCAAGGCCTTAACAAAATGTTTCAGAATGTCTGGAATTATACATTCCCTCATTATGAAAGTGGTTATTGATATTTCATGTGATTATTCGACCAATAGAATATCCATGTGAAGAAGTGAATGGCATTATCTCATTTTACTTTTGCCATATTATGTTGATGTTCAAGTTTAAAAGGCTTTTGTTTTAGTTATACATTGCCTTAAGTTTTTATGTTTATTTATGAAAGCTTCCACAATATTGTTATCCTTACTGAGAATCTGAGCTCACCCCTTTCAATGTTTTAATTTTTTCCAGGATGTGAAGAAGTATTTTATGAATGACCTGTAGGGATAGTCAGAAGAGGATATGAGTGTGGACTATGAAGACTTTGTTATTAGTTTTTCACTATATGATGTAATGTAACATTTATGAATGTATCTAGTGTTTCCAAGGCAACTAAACTAATCGGTCTTTCGAGACTTGATCTTTTGTGATCATGCGAATGTTACGAAGTAATGCATCGACTCTGGGTAGCTGGGGTCGGGGCGTTACATAGGCCTCATCCTGAAGACACTTGATAAAAAACCTACACACACCCCTGGGAAAACCCACACAACAACCTTGCCCGAAGAATATTGGGCTATAATGGATCTCAGGCCGTCATAGCCAGCGTGAAGAGTCTTGGGCTACTTGGGAAAGGGAGAAAAAAAGGAGATAATAACAAGACACTCATAGGATTGTTGGGAAAACACCATCCCCTGTGATATGGGGGTGTTTGGCACAAAGTGATCAACTTGGGTGGGGTAAAAATAATAATCATATGAACTAAATTACACATTTTGGTAAAAAACAACTCATCCCAACCTCTGGGTTCCAAAACTATCCCATACACAAACACCCTTATTACTATTCATTCATAAGAAGCACACCAGCCATAACCAAGTCAAAACTCTTTACCAGAAATCAATTCCCCATTGAATCCATTCTTGTTTTCATATTAATGTTATTCCATTTAAATAATTCTGCACTACTGAGAAACTAACAGGCATAACCACAAGCCAAGTAAGGAAAAACAGACCTGCAGCAAATTAAACATTCACACCCAGTTTCCTTATAATGTCACAACAACCAAAGGGATCTGTGAGATCCCTTGATGTATTGGAACCAATCCAAGCCCCATCATATGGCACCACATGGCCTTAGATACACAAACCAACAAATGCATAATAGGGGATCCCATTCCCATCCACATCACCCACAAGTATCAAGAAGAAGAACCATAGAGATCACCAGAACATAGTAATGGAGTTTTTATATTTTAAAAACAACATTCATTTAGGTTCACCTTTCTGTTTGGTTTACCGGGGTGACCATACAAGGATTATTATTCATTGGGAATCCATTTAATAAACTGATTTTATTTGATTACCTGGTTTCATTGTTACGCCCATTAAATCATAGAATTAACCAGAAAAACAGAGGTTCATTAGTGTGAAAGAAAGGACCACCAACAGCCCCGACTTTCAGTGGACCTAAGCCCATTCAGTTCAATGAATATATGAAAATATAAAATAGTACAACAGCAGCATCAAATACACCTCACCATTCTTCAAAAATCATATATTATCTTTTTTATGGTTTGGTTTCATCCATCTCTGTAAGAAGATTATCACACCCACCTTTCATGATAGACAATAAGGAGAGACGAAGGATGAACCGAACCTCAATGATCAAAGATCGTTGTTTTTCTCCTCATGCCAATTACCATGGATGCGTGACTTGCAGGGGAGGAACTATGAGGACTCCAAAAGTGAGTAGGAAAGGCTCCAACAAAGGCGCATCACTATCCATGGGAAGGGGGTCCCCAAATGCACCATGGAAAGAAAAAGAGACCAACCAAGAAGAATAAATAATTATCATGTGATAAATGGAGGGATCCTAGAGTTATGGGATATGAATTTTGAACGTCTTCAAAGGAGGATTGTGGGTTCACCATGCGGTTGGACAGTTACTCACAATGGAATTAATTGTTATTTAATAATGCTCATCGGAGAGGTGGCCATAACATCTATGCATCAATGGATTTCATTTAATGAGATGAAAACAAGTCTATTGAGGGTCACCCAACTCTCATGGGATTTAAAACATTGTTTATGGGAAAAATGGCCTTGAACAACTTTAAAATGGTTAAAAGACTTAAAAGTGGAATTATAGGTAACTGGGGAAAGAAAACATCAAAACCCTCCCATGTGGAATTGATCAGGTGTGGCGCTGATTAGGGACTCGCTGATCGGGGACACACTGATTGGTGATACACCCCTGGGTGGTACAAAGATCAGCGGCTCACTGATGGGTGCCCCACCGATTGGTGCCACACCGATCGATGACTCTTTTATTGGTGTCACTGATGGGTGACACCACGGTGACATCCTGCCATCGACACCACCACCCTCCAAACATTCTGATAGGGTCTAGGGTGCCTCAAAAACCATAAAATGACAATTTAATGTACCAGTGGGGTTTGGGCCATTACAACTTCAATCTCCATAATTTTCATAGATTCGCTGCTCTTATTTAAATCACCAACATCCATGTTGGGTCTATTGAGTTTTCTAATATTCACCGTGGGATTTTCTATCTAGATCCACCAATGCTCTTCAATCCACTTGAAAAATCCACCCCACACACGAGACATGTCCTACTTCCCCCAATCATTATGGTAGTATTTCCCATGCCATATTCCATTTTGGTTCCCCATATGGTACAATGAAAAACCTTTACCCTCTAAATACTATTGATCAGTAGCTGCTTCCCATGGATTTGGATTTTTCTATGATTTGATTAATTTCATAATCTCTATCTCATTTCTGTATGTATTTATCTACTACACCCCCTCTATCATCCCATCATCAATTGTATGATATGAATATTTTATTAAAGGTATTATTTTATTCCATTTCCCTAAAAAATATGATGACTAAAATATATAAAATAAATATTAAATTTTAATTTCATCAATTTTTTTAGTTGTATGTTTCTTGTATTTGTTTCTATGTTAAACAATCTTACAATCTCTATTAAATTGTAGTACAATTTAGCTAAAAATATTTATTTATTGTGACTAATTCCTTGAAAATGGAATAATATGTATGAAAATGAATATTGAATATATTTAATGATAATATTTTTGTGAATGTGTTTTATTCACATAGTATTTGTTTTTGGGATGTCATGATGAAAATGGGGATGACGAGTCTTTTTATTCTTTCATTATATAATTTTTTTATTTGGATTAATTTGTAGATTTCATACATTGTCATAAATAAATTTCATTAAAAACGTTTCTTAGGAAAAATTCATTGATTTATTAGATTATTCTTTAAATATGTTATGTAGTAGGCTGGATGTTACATTTAATTTCATTACTTCATGAGATAAAAGCGTGGGGTGGTAGGATGGATGTTTCATTTTTCTTATTTGATGATTGGTCCTATATAATACTTATTATTGGTTGATGTAGGTGTATTTTTTTTATGGTATTTTATAAACTATTAAAGAATAGGAATTAAATTAAATTTATAATGGCCGATATTTTCTTCATTTCATGGCATATATTGTTCTGGAAAATTGAAGGAATAACCTCTTCCAGTTTCATCAGCATTATACCATGATAAGAGAACACATTTTCCCTTGTAAAAAACAATGAAAATCTTATTCATCAAAACATAATTCCTTTTGTAATGTTAGAACATGAGTAGCCTCTATGTTATTAGCTTCTAGATCCATAGTCATCTTATCACTAATTCTATGGATTCTAAGATAATCCTAATCAACAAGTGTAATATTAAGAGGATAAAATACCCATCCTTAATCGACAAATATCACTTCCTAATGAGTATTACACACTATAGTCTTTGAGTTCTTCCCAATATTAGTGACCATGCCAGATTTATTTTGAGGTATGTTTATAGAGGCCAAGATATGATTTATTCCTTTTGTAAACTAGAAATCTAAAAATAAGATATATATCAATTACAAATTAGTTCGAATCCAAATATTAATGATGGAATAGTGCATACCAAGAGGAAAAATCTAGTTTAAATATATTGTTATAAGTTCCTATGAAATATTTATGACCAAATATATATTATATTAGCTCCATAGTGGATCACTACTCATGCATAATAACAATATATAGTGTATTAATCACCAACATAGATGTTATATTGTAAACCCCATATGATATTTCATTCAAGCTTGTAAATCTTATCCACATTGAAAACATAAATGGGTCTTCATCTATTGAATTAGGGTTTTCATTCATACTTAGATGTTATAGTTAATGACTGATTTTGTATCTCAATCACCATCACATGATTCATACATAGAATCTAAAGTTTACAATGCACTAAATTTGACTATTGAATTAGTTTTACACTTCACTAAATTGAGTGAATAGTTTAATAACCAACAAAAAATGATGTAATGATGGAAAATTATATGATACTTCACTTATTTATTCTTGAAGAAAAAATAAACAGTCATGCAAGGGACAAATAAACATGGAACAAGATGGTAGTAAAGAGGTAGATAATATATGGAAACATCTTTGTCTTTCTTAAATCAACAAACTTCAACCACTCTCATTTTATGCATTCACTTGTATGTTTCAATTTGATTTTCTAGAAAAAAAAATATATATATTATGATCTTATTAATTATTATTTTCTTCATTTTCCATTATTTTATCATTTTGTTATTGTATTAAAGTATGGTCCTCTTTATAAGGACTATCTGTTTTGACTGCTCTACTATAGAATTGTCCCATTGTCTTTTCCTTCCTCAATATAGAAGGCATATGAACTAGGCTTCATATTTCATACTTTTTTATTCCTTTGCATGATATTGGTGAGTCATTTATTATTTTATCTCCATAATGGTCACTACACATGCATACCATAATAGAGAGGTTATTCATCACCAACGTTGATTCTATGTTTTAAAATCCATATGATATTTCATTCACACTTGTTAATCTTAGCCACACTTACAACATACTTGGGTTTTTAGCTATTTAATTATTTTTTCCATTCAAACATAGTTTTTATCGTTTAAAACTAAATTCGTAACTCTATCCTTAATGCCTGATTGAAACCTAGAAGAAAACATTTATAGAATACCAAATTCATATACTAAATTGGTAATACATTTTAATAAATTGAATTAGTATCCAACCAAACGTGCTATAATGAAAGACAAAGATCTGAAACATCTATTATTTATTTTTGATAGAAAAATAAACAATAAATCATGTGACACATGGACGTGGAATAATTCAGATGTGAAGAATTTGATAATATATGACATCTTCTATATAGTTCTTAAATCAAGAAATATAAACCACATACATTTTATTCATTCGTCTATATATTTTTGTTTGAATTTCTTTAAACCATTAATCTATTATGATCTTATTAGTATAATTTTTTCTTAATTTATTATTTCATCATTTTTAATGTATTGATGTTCGTTCCACTTCATATGTATCGTCCTTTATGGATTATATATAAGAAAACATGATTGTTGTCTTTTCCTTCATCAATATATGTGGCAACAAAACTAGGATTCATATTTGTTACATCGTGGTTCCATTTCATGATGATGGGGAGTCATTTCAACAATACTAGACATCATATAGGGTCTGTATATGAATTAGATTTTTTCATTAATCTATTTAAATGACAGAGTTACATGGTCTACCTAAAATGATATGGTGTACATTTCACAAATTTGGTTCCATGTTTTTTCAATATTTCAATGAAAAACCTAATTCAATAGTTGAATTACATTTCACTAAAATCAATAACTATATCCCATATTCAAAATTATATGGTAATTTTTTTCATCAAAACATTAAATTCCAAGGTTTTTTATCTAATCTATTGAATTTTGTTCACCATAACACATGATATAAACTAAAATCGTGTGGGATGTACAACATAGTATCTAAGTTTGAATGAAATGTTTTTGGGGTTAAGGATAGAGTTACATTGCACTAAATGGTTTTTAACTCACATTTGTTTTCTATCCCATCATTATAAATCAATCCTTATTTCTTAATGTTTTTCATTTCACTAAATGTTTTCTAGATATTGAATTTTGTGTCATTCTAATTTGAAAAGTAGTTTCATTTTAAATTGAAATCTAATTTACTAGATTATCGAATTTAAGGAAGTGTTACTAGATTATAGAATTTTGAGGATTGGTTATGATTAATTGAAATTAGTGTTATTCATAATGGTTTGTGGTCATTGGTATGATAATATTATTCTTATTTTCATATAATTCATTGTTTTTTATGTTTTTTAGTCCCAATTATCTTCTATAAATGTGGTCACTTTTACTTTTTTACAATCAATGGTTCTTTCAGATATTTTTATATTTTGGTTGTCACTGGTTATTTTATGTTAGGAATTATGAATGTTGTGGTTACTGGTTTTATATTCTCTTTGTGGTCATTGGATGGATTATCATTAGGTTGTAGTTGGATTATTTTATGGTTTTTGTTTCCACCGGTATATAATCTTATTGTTTTAGTCACTGAGTGTTATTTTTAACTGTGGCCTTATTGGCTTTTACCATGATAGGTAAATTGACTCTACCCATAAAGTATGTATCTATATTAGTCTATTTTGTGGCTCTCACTCTATCAATAAATGATTTTTTTGGTAAATTGATGTTGATAGGTGTGAACCAGTTTCAACATATTCATGAAATTCTGAATTTATTCATGTGTCCAACATTTATTCATTCTTTAATGATCCTATTTCTAATAAGAGCAGGTATTCCTATTGCATAGTTCATTTCTTCTTCAATGTGTTTTTATGTTAAAAAATTTACAAAACCGAAAAAATCCTAAATAAAAATCATTTGCAGTGGAGTGATTGTATTTTGTTTATTGAATGTTTATCCTAGTGGACCTGATATCAAAGATGGACCGAATGTAGCTACCGAAGGGGACTATTGTTTTTCAGGACTCTTCCTAAGTCATTATCATAGTTGGACTCATCCCACGTTTTGTATAGTGGACCACTGCCACACATGAAATAGAACCCAAATTGCATGGATGTGGGATGATTATGGTCACATACAAAAAACATTGAAACTCCCATGAGAATATTAATTAAAAAAATGCATGTAGTTTTTTTCATCCCATGTATCATTTTTCATCATGCTGTAAAAACATAATTTTAAAATGTGCATAAAAAAGTAAAATATATTGGACTAATCAACATTATTGTTGTGATCTAGTAAATATTTCAGTGATTTAATACTGACCCTGTAAAAATTTTATAGAATTTATTTAAAATTAATTAATTATATTTAATTAACATGGTTTTAACTATTTGATGATTTCTACGCATCTTTTTTTGTATTGTGTGATAAGGGATGAAATTATTCCATTCTGGGACTTGAATACATGTGTGGTGTACTATAGTAGTGACAGATGTCTCACAATCACTTTCTTATATCCATTAGTACATGTACATGAAATGGGTCCTATAAAAAATTTAAAGGGACTTGGTTGGTGATCCACAATAGTAATAACCATCTCAAAAGCATCTAATTCCACCCAAAAATTTAACTATATGAAAAGGGACCTGCAACAAATAGGGACATGGAGACTTGATTACATTCATCGATCTTACCGCCAATGTGATCCATGATAGTGGAATCTGATATATGAGGGACAAATTATATACTAACATGTTTTCGAATTATGCTTGAAAATGTGATTTCAAATAAAGCCACATTTTGTTGGTGTTCCATATAATCTAATTTTATAGTTATTATATTATAAATTCATTATATACAGTTATAAAAATAAATGTAATATAAATATTTCGCAACATATATTATAATACCCTTGCATAATATTTTATTTTAAAAAATAACAATTAGATAATAATTTTTTGTATTTCTTATAATTTTTTTTATAATATTACGAAGGAAAAGATAAATTTTTGTAATAATATTTCTAGAAAATAAAACATTCATATGAATATGTTGATAAACATTTTAACAAACACATATATTATCTTTTGGTATTATAATAATTTCAATAGAACTATTTTACCTATAGTAATAACATTTACTGATAGTGTTTTTACCAATAGTTTGGTGACATGACAATTTTTGTTGGTAAAAGTTTTTACCAAAAAAAATACTTTTACAAAAAATAGATACCCTTGTTGGAAAAGGTTAATTATATTGTAGTGTATACACACAAGAATGATGTCTAATTTCTATCAACTACATCATGGGGTAAAAATTAACAACCAACCTATTTAAAAAATTAATGTTCCACTATGAGAATGAAACAACTCACCCAAGGTCACCCGTCCATAATGTATTTTACTAATGCTCTATCACATAGGGCTAGACATATTTTTTATCCAAAAAAGCTTCTAAAATGGTGAGTTAACCTTCATCAAATTCATAAAAACACTATCACCATATTATCCAATCCCAAGGTCATCTTAGCAAACAAATTCATAATCGACCATTCTTACACTGATTCATTCATTATATGTGGTAGTAATTACCTTCTTAGTGCATTAGTGACTATATTCCATATTCCATGAATATAATAAATATAAAAATGAAATGCATATAGATACTCCATGTATCTTCTCTCTTGCATGTTAATATCCCTCCGAGTGAAAATATATCTCAGGATTTTATAAACAAATTATATCGAAAACCATTACCCAATGAGGCAGCGATGAATGTTATGAGTTCACACATAACCTTGACAAAATCAGTTTTTTTTTGGGTAGGCTTTTTAATTTGATGAGGGTCTAACTATATTGAGAAATATGCTACCACCTATCCACCCAACAAAATGATACTACTCAAACATAGTCATGAAATATCGTTCAAAACATTATTACCTGAACCTAGTTCTAGAAGAATAAAAATTGGAGTTGAAGTCAATCACACGTTAATTTTTGGAAAATATCTCTCAATGTTTTCATTCCACTCATTCTTTATAACCATAATAGTTAAGGATTTCATCAAATATTCAATCATATAATATTTCTAAAAAACTATATAAATTAAGAATCCAAACATAAGAATATTTATATCTTGAACACATATCAGGACTAGTCCCATTATATAATAGATATAACAATCCCAAAAAAATTACATCATGAATAAAAAACAATTTTTAAATGGTTACCACCAAAACAATGATCCCTAATATTTCTAATAATGATATCCAAATGGTCCATGTGCTCCTCCTCTTCCATGGAGTAAACTAAAATATCCACCATGAACACCAAAAAAGGTGTCTATGGAGTGATGAAATATCGTGGTCATTAATGCCATAAACTCTATAGGTGAATTAGTTATCCCAAATGGAATAACGAGAAATATAAAAATTTTATATTGGCTCCTAAATCGCGGGAAAACTATTTGCGACGGGGGAATATTCCCGTCGCAAATAACCGGCGGCGGTAAAAGGTATTTGCGATGGGAATATTCCCCTGTCGCAAATAGTATGTCGGCAGGTGGTTATTTCCGACGGGACCCATCGCAAATTACTATTTACCCGTTGACCGTAATAAATGTCGGCTAAGGTATTTGCGATGGGACTCGTCGCAAATAATACTATATGCGACGGTAATCCCATCGCAAATGCACCCGTCGCAAATAATCTAACCTATAAATACCCCCATCCGTTTTTTTCAAAACATTCTCAAATTCCATCTTCTTCTTCTCTCAAAGTTATATTTCTAAAGTTCAGTTTTTCTTCAGTTTAATTTTTTTCTCCGGAGCTGATATTAATGTTTTGAAGAACGATCAGAGCAGATCAATTTTCAAGGTATTTATGTTCAATTTAATTTAATATTTATTTTTAATTTTTTATTAGTTTCAATTATTCTTAATTAGTTGTAATTTAATTATGTTTATATTTTTTTATTACTTAATAAATTTAAATTATTAGTATTGTTCATAGTTAATGGTAATTAGGAATAATTAGTAATAATTTTTAATAATTAAGAATAAATATTAATAATTAGTAATAAATACCAATAATTAGGGATAATAACATTATTACATTATTAGTCTATTTTATTATTAATATTAAAATAATATAATTTTTTATATAAATACAGTTCTCTTTTCATCTGCGTGTTTGATGTCTTCATATGTATTATTTGGATGTGGAGATAGAAAACGCACAGATGAAAGGAGAATTGTATATAAATTAGAAAATTATATTATTTTAATATTAATAATAAAATATACTAATAATGTCATTATTTGTAATTATTAGTAATTATTCCTAGTTATTAGTAATTATTCATTTAATTACTAATAATTAGGAACAATTACCAATAATTATCAATAATTAGGAATAATTAGTAATAATTACCAATAATTAGTAATAATTACCAATAATTAGACATAATTACCAATAATTAGTAATAATTACCAATAATTAGTAATAATTACCAATAATTAGTAATAATTACCAATAATTAGTAATAATTACCAATAAGTAGTAATAATTATCAATAATTACCAATAATTAGTAATAATTAGTATTAATTACCAATAATTAGTATTAATTACCAATAATTAGTATTAATTACCAATAATTAGTATTAATTACCAATAATTAGTAATAATTACCAATAATTAGTAATAATTACCAATAATTAGTAATAATTACCAATAATTAGTAATAATTACCAATAATTAGGAATAATTACCGATAAATAGTAATAAATATTAATAATTAGTAATAATTTGGAATAATTACCAATAATTAGTAATAATTCGTAATAATTACTAATAATTAGTAATAATTAGTAATAATTAGTAATAATTACCAATAATTAGTAATAATTAGTAATAATTAGTAATAATTAGTAATAATTGCAAATAATTAGTAATAATTAGTAATAATTAGTAATAATTAGTAATAATTATTAATAATTAGTAAAAATTAGGAATAATTACCAATAATTAGTAATAATTAGTAATAATTAGTATTAATTAACAATAATTAGTAATAATTACCAATAATTAGTAATAATTACCATTAATTGCCAATAATTGCCAATATTTATCAATAATTACCAATATTTACCAATATTTACCAATGATTAGTAATAATTATCAATAATTAGGAATAATTGGTAATAATTAATAATAATTACCAATAATTAGTAATAATTGGTAATAATTACCAATAATTAGTAATAATTGGTAATAATTAAAAATAATTACCAATAATTAGTAATAATTATTAATAATTAGTAATAATTAAGAATAATTACCAATAATTAGTAATAAAACCAATAATTAGTAATAATTACCAATAATTAGTAATAATTACCAATAATTAGTAATAATTAACAATAATTACCAATAATTAGTAATAATTAGTAATAATTAGTAATAATTAGTAATAATTAGTATTAATAACCAATAATTAGTAATAATTAGTATTAATTAGTATTAATTACCAATAATTAGTAATAATTACCAATAATTAGTAATAATTACCAATAATTAGTAATAATTAGTAATAATTAGCAATAATTACCAATAATTAGTAATAATTACCAATAATTAACAATAATTACCAATAATTACCAATTATTAGTATTTATTACCAATAATTAGTATTAATTACCAATAATTAGTAATAATTACCAATAATTAGGAACAATTACCAATAATTATCAATAATTTGGAATAATTAGTAAAAATTACCAATAATTAGTAATAATTACCAATAATTAGTAATAATTACCAATAATTAGTAATAATTACCAATAAGTAGTAATAATTATCAATAATTACCAATAAGTAGTAATAATTATCAATAATTACCAATAAGTAGTAATAATTAGTATTAATTACCAATAATTAGTTTTAATTACCAATAATTAGTATTTATTACCAATAATTAGTATTAATTACCAATAATTAGTAATAATTACCAATAATTAGTAATAATTAGTAATAATTACCAATGATTAGTAATAATTACCAATAATTAGGAATAATTACCAATAATTAGTAATAATTACCAATAATTAGTAATAATTACCAATAATTAGTAATAATTAGTAATAATTATTAATAATTACCAATAATTCGTAATAATTACCAATAATTAGTAATAATTACCAATAATTAGTAATAATTAACAATAATTACCAATAATTAGTAATAATTAACAATAATTAGTCATAATTAGTATTAATTACCAATAATTAGTATTAATTACCAATAATTAGTAATAATTACCAATAATTAGTAAAAATTACCAATAATTAGTAATAATTAGTAATAATTAGCAATAATTACCAATAATTAGTAATAATTACCAATAATTAACAATAATTATCTATAATTACCAATAATTAGTATTAATTACCAATAATTAGTATTAATTACCAATAATTAGTATTAATTACCAATAATTAGTATTAATTACCAATAATTAGTATTAATTACCAATAATTAGTAATAATTACCAATAATTTGGAATAATTACCAATAATTAGTAATAATTACCAATAATTAGTAATAATTACCAATAATTAGTAATAATTACCAATAATTAGTAATAATTACCAATAATTAGTAATAATTAACAATAATTAGTAATAATTACCAACAATTAGTATTAATTACCAATAATTAGTATTAATTACCAATAATTAGTAATAATTACCAATAATTAGTAATAAGTACCAATAATTAGTAATAATTAGTAATAATTACCAATAATTAGTAATAATTAGTAATAATTACCAATAATTAATAATAATTAGTAATAATTACCAATAATTAGTACATTACTTGTATATTTTATTATTAATATTAAAATAATATAATTTTCTATATTATATACAATTCTCTTTTCATCTGTGTGTTTTCTGTCTCCACATGTAATATTCGCATTCTTTTTCAAAATTATCAACCTAATCGCCAATGGAGAGGTGAAAGTGAATGCAAATATTACATGTGGAGACAGAATGTTAAACACACAGATGAAAGGAGAATTGAATATAATATAAAAAATTATGTTATTTTAATATTAATAATAAAATATACTAATAATGTAATAATGTTATTATTATATAATTAATGTTTATGAAAAAATTATATTAGTATTATTAAAATAATAAAAATTCAATATAATATTAAAATTATCAATATTTGTAACATGTTTTGCTTTATTCTCAATATATTCAATCTTTACTTGAGTGTTTTTTCTAACAAATTATTCAAAACCAGTAATGCTTTTATATTTTATAGAGAAATATGGAACAACGAGGTCGTCAACAATCATTATTAGGTGACCGCATATGGATAAATCAACATAGAAATCCAAACGGTTCTGGTTTAAATCCAGTATATGTTGAGGGTGTGGAGACTTTTTTATCATTTGCAGCATCAAATTCAGAATTTGTTTCAGAAGGCAAAATAAAAAGCCCTTGCAGAAAATGTACATTGAGAACGTCTGACACGTTTGACAAAGTGGGAGAACATCTCTTGCGTTTTGGTTTTCAACCAGATTATGTTTTTTGGTATCAACACGGTGAACACAGTTCCAGAGCAGGTGATACCAACTTGATTCCGGATCCATCCCGATTTCAAGATTTAGTACATGATGTTGTAGGTTCATCTGTTCAACATACAGAAACTCCGGCTGATATAGCTTCAAATCCTGAGTTGGCACTGTTTGAATTTTATGAGTTGTTGAAATCTGTTGAGGATGCATTATATCCTGGCTGCAAGATGAGAAAATTAGAAGCAGTTGCAAAATTTATGGCTATCAAATCAGATAACGGAATGTAAAACACCTGTTTTGACCAGATATTTTTATTGCTAAAAACACTGTTACCAGAAAGAAATGTTTTACCTGCAAATTACTATGAGAGTAAGAGGCTGGTTCGAAATTCGGGACTTACTTGTCAGAAGATTCATTCATGTTCAAATGACTGCATTTTATATTCTGGGGAAAATGAGTCGTTGGATAGTTGTCCTACTTGTGGGAAACTGAGATATAAAGAAGGACAACACGGGAAGTCTGGTTTGATTCCTGTAAAATAGTTGAGATATTTTCCGCTTACATCCAGACTTCAGAGTTTATTCATGTCTAAGAATACAGTGACAATGATGTCATGACATAAAGAGAATATTTCAACCGATAAAATCTTGAATCATCCAGCCGATGGTGATTCATGGAAACATTTTGATAGAGTGCATCCATCCTTTTCTTTAGAAGCTAGAAATGTTCGACTGGGCCTTTCCACTGATGGTTTCTGTCCGTTTGGATCTTATGGTAGTCAATATTCATGTTGGCCTGTTTTTTTAACTCCGTACAATTTACCTCCATGGATGTTGATGAAGGAGACATATATCTTTTTGACTTTACTAATTCTAGGACATCCGAAGAAAAATATTGATGTTTATTTGAAGCCATTGATTGATGAATTAAATTTATTGTGGAGTACTGGTGTCAGTACATATGATGTTGCAACGAAATAGAATTTCATACTGAGAGCAGCATTGATGTGGACAATAAGTGACTTCCCGGCTTATGGGATGTTATCTGGCTGGAGTACACATGGTCAGAAATCATGTCCTTACTGTATGGGAGAGAACAAAGAATTTATGCTCATTCAGGGAAAGAAACCTTGTTATTTTGATTGTCATCACAGATTTCTTCCAGCTGATCATCCTTTTCGCAGAAACAGATCTCATTTCAGAAAAGGAACAGTTGAAAGGGATGGACCTCCAAAAATTCTATCAGGTTCGGAGTTAAAATCAGTTGTATTTTCATTACCCCCATCACTTTTGGTCCCACAATAAACCAACAGAAAATTTATGGTTTTGGGAAAGAACACAATTGGATTAAACGTAGCATATTTTGGGATTTTCCATATTGGTCTGATCTGTTGGTCCGACACATGTTAGATGTCATGCATATTGAGAAGAACTGTTTTGATAATTTGTTTCATACAGTTTTGGATACGCCAGGAAAGAGCAAAGACAATGTAAATGCACGTTTAGATCTTGCCCAAATTTGCAGGCGTCCAGAATTGGAACTATTTGAGAATGTCAAAACAGAAAGGTTACTAAAACCAAAAGCAGCTTATACACTGTCTAAAGAAAACCGTTTATTATTTTGTCAGTGGATTGCAGATTTGAGACTTCCAGATGGTTGTGCTTTTAATTTGGGTAGATGTGTAAAGAATGGTCATATTACTGGATTAAAAAGTCATGATTGTCATGTTATAATGGAGAGACTTCTACCCATTGGATTAGGTGGTCTGTTGAATTTTGTGATTTGGGATTCCATAACAGACATGTCTCATTTTTTTCGGAAAATTTGTGCGGCTACGGCAGATTATGATGCTCTAGGAAAACTTGAAAAAGATGTTGTTGTAATTATATGTAAACTGGAAAAAATATTTCCGTTGTCTTTCTTCGACTCAATGGAACATTTGATGTTACATTTTCTATATGAAGCCAAATGTGGAGGTCTGGTACAGTTTCGATGGATGTACCCATTTGAAGGATGCATGCAAAAATTGAAAAGAAAAGTACGTAACAAAGCATCTGTTGAAGGATCTATTGCAGAAGCTTATTTACAAGAGGAAATATCTTTTTTCTGCTCCCATTATTTTGAATCTGAGTATCCTTAAAAACACAACCGAATGGGACGGAATGAGAGGAATATTTATGAAATCGACAATCAATTATCTATTTTCAACCATTCAGAGCATGGTTTCGGTGGAGTTTATGAATGCTGGCTTTCAGATGATGAACATCAGAGAGCTCATATGTATATTCTGCTCAACTGTGAAGAGATGAAATCAGTTGTACTGTAAGTGTTTATATCACTTATTCTATCATTTATGTTACAGTAAATAACTTTGGTTTTTATAGGTTGTATGATAATCATATCAAGAAACAAATTCCACAAATTACAGCAGCTGCTCTCGAAGAACGTCGACTGAAAAATTTCTCTTAGTGGTTTCAAAAACTGTTAACATAAATTCTTTATCTTTTAGCAACTCATTCAATGTATAGTTTACTATATTGATAATTATTTCACAAATTTTCAGGTGTCTCGACATGCTGATAAAATTGACAAACGGCTGTGTGTATTGAGTAACCCACCTTCCATACTTGTTAAAACTTATAATGCATATGTGGTGAATGGATTTCGATTCCACACACATGCATATGGGGAATCGAAAAAAACAATGAACAGTGGAGTTAGCTTGAGAGGATCTCATCATCGAGAAAATGAAGTTGACTTTTATGGCATACTTGATGAAATCATCGAACTCTGTTATCTTGGACAACATTACATAACCATGTTCAAATTTCGGTGGTTGGATACAGAGAGAGGCGTTCGTGTTAATCCGACTCATGGAATCATCGATATTAAATGTAAAAGTGTTCTCGCAGTAAATGAACCATTCTTATTGGCTCAACAGGCATATCAAGTTTATTACGCAAAGTACTGTGCAACATCAATATAATTGACTGATTGGTGGAGTGTAATAAAAATCAAAATTCAAGACAATCAGTTTAGTCAAAGTGAATGTTCTTTCACTGATGTGCAAAGAATTGAAGTTTTTCAAGAGAGTACTCAAAATCAATCTTTTTTACAAAGAGACATGAGTATCGATGATGACACCCCACATTTAAGAGTCGGTGATGACGATGATTTTAATGATGTCACATATGAATTTGAAATGGTAAGAGATGAAGCAACTGTAACTCGAATGGATATCGATGATGTTGAGGAGGAATATGAAGATGACATTGGCATATATGAAGATGATGATGAAGATGAACACTGATATCATTTCATGGTATTTATATACAATCATAATATGTATATATGTATATATAATAGTAATTATCAATTATTTTCTAACATTAATATTTTCTGTTTCAGATGGACGACGCCACATTTCGTGAGTTGGCGGATGCTGACCTAACTTTCAATGCGGATGAGTTGCTGACAGATGACCCTCAGCCTGCAGGCTCTCCAGGGAGTACGCGGAGGGGGCGCGGTCTTGCACGATTGATGATTCCTGACCCCGTCCCCGAGCGATGTCCACGTCTTGGGTTTGATCCACGTACACAGAGATGTGATAACCTGTGTGATAACCTGTGGATTTGACTAAGATTTCATTAATCTATTCACATAATAAATATTTATTATTTTTTCAGTTTTCCGCATATAACAGTCGGACAGGGCAGCGCTATTTTGCGCAACTATTTCTCTCAGCCGTGGACCACATGGGAGCAGATTCCCATTGATGTGCAGCAGGCCATGTTCGGCCATTGGTTGGTACGTACGTAAATAAATAATTTTTATTTTGAAAATTATTTCATTTCTAACTTGATATTTTTATTTATTTGTAGGGTTTATGGTATCCGATCGAGGATACCATGTGTGACGCCATCCACGAGGCATGGGAGGTGGCCATGCGTGATCGCCTTCGTCAGTTTTTGCACAATTTAAGAAAAGCTGCGATGAAGAAAGTAGGAGTGTCAGATTTTGAAGAGTCATGTAGAGCACACCGACCAGAGTATATTTCATCCCAAGTATGGGATGGATTATGTGCGCACTGGTTGAGTGGTGCCTTTCAGAGGATATCATCGGTGGGGAGGTAGAATCGGGGGAGACAGGAGGTGACTCATCGAGTTGGGATTCATTCATTCAGTACTCATAGACAGCATCTGGTACGTACATTATTTATAAATATTTTATATAACTATAAATATTAACAGTTTATTTTTTATTCTTATAGGCTGTCGAGCACCCCGATATTACAGAGTACGACGTATATCGGAGGATGTATAGTGATCCTGCTACTGGGGAGCTCAGAGGTGATCGTTAACATCACATCATGGTCAGTATTATTTGTTTTCAAGTTTAAAAATTAACTTCATATAATATATTCACAATTTTAATTTTAAATTGCAATTATAGGAGTCATATGAGGATGCAGCATCACAGGCCCGGCCTGAGAGTCAGTACAAGTCATCAGATCAGACCACTGCCCGTCAGTTTGATGAAGCGGCATGGATGCAGGCCACCCAGTATGCCTTCGAGAAGGGACGGGTAGTTGGTATCGGCTCTCGACTGACTCCCGGAGATTATTATGGCAGTGCTGCGATGTCGGATTCCATCTCGAGAGGAGCTCGCGTGTCTTCTTCTACTACACAGTATGAGGATCAGTTGCGATCTCAGACTGCACAGATAGAGAGTCTCTGACAGGAGCAGGAGCAGATGCATCAGCAGCATGAGGAGGAGCGTCGACGCCAGCAGAAGTTGTACGAGGAGCAGGCGAGTCGGTGGCAGCAGCAGCATCAGGAGCAGATGGAGTACATGCGCCGACTCACTCATGCTTTAGGGATGGAGTTTCCTCCACCACCATCTGGAGATCCCCCCCTCCCCCCTCCTTCAGATTAGAGATTGTACTTATGTTATAAAATTTGTGAAATCAAAATTTTTTTTTCTATTCGTAGTTTCTGTCTCATTATAATATATTAATAATATTATATTTTTAAATAACAATATTAATATGAATAATAATATTATTTATATTTTATAATATTAAATTTTATATATATATTAAAATTTTATAATATTATAATTTAATTATATTTTTTGTAATATTTGAATTGTTTTAATATTTGAATGTTAAATAATTCTATTATTTTTATATTAATTAAAATAAATTATTAATATTTTTTTATTTATGAATTATAATTCTAATATTATTATATTAATTAAATAATTTATTAATATTCTATTATTTTTTATTTTTGAATTATAATTCTATTATTATTATATTAATTAAAATAATTTATTAATAATTTATTATTTTTATTTGTGAATTATAATTCTATTATTATATTAATGAAAATAATTTATTAATAATTTATTTTTTTTATTTTTTTTATAGTATTTGCGACGGGATACTATGCCCGTTGCAAATACTAGTATTATTAATAGTTTTTTATTTTTTTTTAAAAATACTTTTTGCGACGGGTCCCGTCGCAAAAACTATTTTTAGTATTTGCGACGGGATACTACGCCCGTCGCAAATACTAGTATTATTAATAGTTTTTTATTTTTTTTAAAAAAATAGTTTTTGCGACGGTACCGTCGCAAAAGGTATTTGCGACGGGCCCATCGCAAAAACTATTTTAAAAGTTTTTTACAAAAATACGGAGTACTATTTGCGACGGGGAGAATGACCGTCGCAAAAAACGGCTTTAGCGACGGGCCCGTCGCAAATAAGTGTTGTTGCGACGCCGTTTTCAGCAACGGGCTATTTGTAACGGGCCCCCGTCGTAAATGCCCGTTTTTCTAGTAGTGATCGCTATCCATGGGAAGGGGGACCCCAAATACACTATGGAAAGAAAAAGAGACCAACCAAGAAGAAGAAATAATTATCATGTGATAAATGGAGGGATCCTAGAGTTATGGGATATGAATTTTGAACATCTTCAAAGGAGGATTGTGGGTTCACCATGCGGTTGGACAGTTACACACGATGGAATTAATTGTTATTTAATAATTCTCGTCGGAGTGGTGGACATAACATCTATGCATCAATGGATTTCATTTAATGAGATGAAAACATGTCTATTGAGGGTCACCCAACTCTCATGGGATTTAAAACATTGTTTATGGGAAAAATGGCCTTGAACAACTTTAAAATGGTTAAAAGACTTAAAAGTGGAATTATAGGTAACTGGGGAAAGAAAACATCAAAACCCTCCCACGTGGAATTGATCAGGTGTGGCACTGATTAGGGACTCGCAGATCGGGGACACACTGATTGGTGATACACCCATGGGTGGTACAAAGATCAGCGGCTCACTGATGGGTGCCCCACCGATTGGTGCCACACCGATCAATGACTCTTTTATTGGTGGTACTGATGGGTGACACCACGGTGACATCCTGCCATCGACACCACCACCCTCCAAACATTCTGATAGGGTCTAGGGTGCCTCAAAAACCATAAAATGACAATTTAATGTACCAGTGGGGTTTGGGCCATTACAACATCAATCTCCATAATTTTCATAGATTCGCTGCTCTTATTTAAATCACCAACATCCATGTTGGGTCTATTGAGTTTTCTAATATTCCCCGTGGGATTTTCTATCTAGATCCACCAATGCTCTTCAATCCACTTGAATAATCCACCCCACACATGAGAAATGTCCTACTTCCCCCAATCATTATGGTAGAATTTCCCATGCCATATTCCATTTTGGTGCCCCATATGGTACAATGAAAATCCTTTACCCTCTAAATACTATTGATCAGTAGCTGCTTCCCATGGATTTGGATTTTTCTATGATTTGATTAATTTCATAATCTCTATCTCATTTCTGTATGTATTTATCTACTACACCCCCTCTATCATCCCATCATCAATTGTATGATATGAATATTTTATTTAAGGTATTATTTTATTCCATTTCCCTAAAAAATATGATGACTAAAATATATAAAATAAATATTAAATTTTAGTTTCTTCAATTTTTTTAGTTTTATGTTTCTTGTATTTGTTTCTATGTTAAACAATCTTACAATCTCTATTAAATTGTAGTAAAATTTAGTTAAAAATATTTATTTATTGTGACTAATTCCTTGAAAATGGAATAATATGTATGAAAATCAATATTGAATATATTTAATGATAATATTTTGGTGAATGTGTTTTATTCACATAGCATTTGTTTCTGGGATGTCCTGATGAAAATGGGGATGATGAGTCTTTTTATTCTTTCATTATATAATTTTTTTTATTTGGATAAATTTGTAGATTTCATACATTGTCATAAATAAATTTCCTTGAAAACGTTTCTTATGAAAAATTCATTGATTTATTAGATTATTCTTTAAATATGTTATGTATTAGGCTGGATGTTACATTTAATTTCATTACTTCAAGAGATAAAAGCGTGGGGTGGTAGGATGGATGTTTCATTTTTCTTATTTGATGATCGCTCCTATATAATACTTATTATTGGTTGATGTAGGTGTATTTTTTTATGGTATTTTAGAAACTATTAAAGAATATGAATTAAATTAAATTTATAATGGCCGATATTTTCTGCATTTCATGGCTTATATTGTTCTAGAAAATTGAAGGAATAACCTCTACCAGTTTCATCAGCATTATACCATGATAAGAGAACACATTTTCCCTTGTAAAAAATAATGAAAATCTTATTCATCAAAACATAATTCCTTTTGTAATGTTAGAACATGAGTAGCCTCTATGTTATTAGCTTCTAGATCCATAGTCATCGTATCACTAATTCTATGGATTATAAGATAATCTTAATCAACAAGTGTAATATTAAGAGGATAAAATACCCCTCCTTAATCGACAAATATCTCTTCCTAATGAGTATTACACACTATAGTCTTTGAGTTCTTCCCAATATTAGTGACCATGCCAGATTTATTTTGAGGTATGTTTATAGAGGCCAAGATATGATTTATTCCTTTTGTAAACTAGAAATATAAAAATAATATATAAATAAATTACAAATTAGTTCGAATCCAAATATTAATGATGGAATAGTTCATACCAAGAGGAAAAATCTAGTTTAAATATATTGTTATAAGTTCCTATGAAATATTGATGACCAAATATATATTATATTAGCTCTATAATGGATCACTACTCATGCATAATAATAATATATAGTGTATTAATCACCAACATAGATGTTATATTGTAAACCCCATATGATATTTCATTCAAGCTTGTAAATCTTAAATACATTGAAAACATAAATGGGTCTTCATCTATTGAATTAGGGTTTTCATTCATACTTAGATGTTATAGTTAATGACTGAATTTGTATCTCAATCACCATCACATGATTCATACATAGAATCTAAAGTTTACAATGCACTAAATTTGACTATTGAATTAGTTTTACACTTCACTAAATTGAGTGAATAGTTTAGTAAACAACAAAAAATGATTTAATGATGGAAAATTATATGATACTTCAGTTATTTATTCTTGAAGAAAAAATAAACAGTCATGCAAGGGACAAATAAACATGGAACAAGATGGTAGTAAAGAGGTAGATAATATCTAGAAACATCTTTGTCTTTCTTAAATCAATAAACTTCAACCACTCTCATTTTATGCATTCACTTGAATGTTTCAATTTGATTTTCTAGAAAAAAAATATATATTATGATCTTATTAATTATTCTTTTCTTCATTTTCCATTATTTTATCATTTTTTTATTGTATTAAAGTATGGTCCTCTTCATAAGGACTATCTGTTTTGACTGCTCTACTATAGAATTGTCCCATTGTCTTTTCCTTCCTCAATATAGAAGGCATATGAACTAGGCTTCATATTTCATACTTTTCTATTCCTTTTCATGATGCTGGTGAGTCATTTATTATCTTATCTCCATAATGGTCACTACACATGCATACCATAATAGAGAGGTTATCCATCACCAACGTTGATTCTATGTTTTAAAATCCATATGATATTTCATTCACACTTGTTAATTTAGCCACACTTACAACATACTTGGGTTTTTAGCTATTTAATTATTTTTTCCATTCAAACATAGTTTTTATCGTTTAAAACTAAATTCTTAACTCTATCCTTAATGCCTGATTGAAACCTAGAAGCAAACATTTATAGAATACCAAATTCATATACTAAATTGGTAATACATTTTACTAAATTAAATTAGTATCCAACCAAACATGCTATAATGAAAGACAAAGATCTGAAACATCTATTATTTATTTTTGATAGAAAAATAAACAATAAATCATGTGACACATGGACGTAGAATAATTCAGATGTGAAGAAGTTGATAATATATTACATCTTCTATATAGTTCTTAAATCAATAAATATAAACCACATACATTTTAATCATTCATCTATATATTTTAGTTTGAATTTCTTTAAACCATTAATCTATTATGATCTTATTAGTTTAATTTTTTCTTAATTTATTATTTCATCATTTTTAATGTATTGATGTTTGTTCCACCTCATATGGATCGTCCTTTATGGATTATATATAAGAAAACATGATTGTTGTCTTTTCCTTCATCAATATATGTGGCAACCAAACTAAGATTCATATTCGTTACACCGTGGTTCCATTTCATGATGATGTGGAGTCATTTCAACCAAACTAGACATCATATAGGGTCTGTATATGAATTATATTTTTTCATTAATCTATTTAAATGATAGAGTTACATGGTCTACCTAAGATGATATGGTGTACATTTCACAAATTTGGTTCCATGTTTTTTCAATATTTCAATGAAAAACCTAATTCAATAGTTGAATTACATTTCAGTAAAATCAATAACTATATCCCATATTCTAAATTATATGGTAATTTTTTTCATCAAAACATTAAATTCCAAGGTTTTTTATCTAATCTATTGAATTTAGTTCACCATAACACATGATATAAACTAAAATCATATGGGATGTACAACATAGTATCTAAGTTTTAATGAAATGTTTTAGGGGTTAAGGATAGAGTTACATTGCACTAAATGGTTTTTAACTCACATTTTTTTTCTATCCCATCATTATAAATCAATCCTTATTTCTTAATGTTTTTCATTTCACTAATTGTTTTCTAGATATTGAATTTTGTGTCATTCTAATTTAAAAAGTAGTTTCATTTTAAATTGAAATCTAATTTACAAGATTATCGAATTTAAGGCAGTGTTACTAGATTATAGAATTTTGAGGTTTGGTCATGATTAATTGAAATCAGTGTTATTCATAATGGTTTGTGGTCATTGGTATGATAATATTATTCTTATTTTCATATAATTCATTGTTTTTTATGTTTTTTAGTCCCAATTATCTTCTATAAATGTGGTCACTTTTACTTTTTTACAATCAATGTTTCTTTCAGATATTTTTATATTTTGGTTGTCAATGGTTATTTTATGTTAGGACTTATGAATGTTGTGGTTACTGGTTTTATATTCTCTTTGTGGTCATTGGATGGATTATCATTTGGTTGTAGTTGGATTATTTTATGGTTTTTGTTTCCACCGGTATATAATCTTATTGTTTTAGTCACTGAATGTTATTTTTAACTGTGGCCTTATTGGCTTTTACCATGATAGGTAAATTGAATCTATCCATAAAGTATGTATCTATATTAGTCTATTTCGTGGCTCTCACTCTATCAATAAATGATTTTTTCGGTAAATTGATGTTAATAGGTGTGAACCAGTTTCAACATATTCATGAAATTCTGAATTTATTCATGTGTCCAACATTTATTCATTCTTTAATGATCCAATTTCTAATAAGAGCAGGTATTCCTATTGCATAGTTCATTTCTTCTTCAATGTGTTTTTATGTTAAAAATTTTACAAAACCGAAAAAATCCTACTTAAAAATCATTTGTAGTTGAGTGATTGTTATTTGTTTATTGAATGTGTATCCTAGTGGACCTGATATCAAAGATGGACCAAATGTAGCTACCGAAGGGGACTATTGATTTTCAGGACTCTTCCTAAGTCATTATCATAGTTGGACTCATCCCACGTTTTGTATAGTGGACCACTGTCACACATGAAATAGAACCCAAATTGCATGGATGTGGGATGATTATGGTCACATACAAAAAAATTGAAACTCCCATGAGAATATTAATTAAAAAAATGCAGGTAGTTTTTTTCATCCCATGTATCATTTTTCATCATGTTGTAAAAACATAATTTTAAAATGTGCTTAAAAAAGTAAAATATATTGGACTAATCAACATTATTTTTGTGATCTAGTAAATATTTCAGTGATTTATAACTGACCCTGTAAAAATTTTATAGAATTTATTTAAAATTAATTAATTATTTTTAATTAACATGGTTTTAACTATTTGAGGATTTCTACGCATCTTTTTTTTGTAGTGTGTGATAAGGGGTGAAATTCTTCCATTCGGGGACTTGAATACATGTGTGGTGTACTATAGTAGTGACAGATGTCTCACAATCACTTTCTTATATCCATAAGTACATGTACATGAAATGGGTCCTATAAAAAATTTAAAGGGACTTGGTTGGTGATCCACAATAGTAATAACCATCTCAAAAGCATCTAATTCCACCCAAAAATTCAACTATATGAAAAGGGACCTGCAACAAATAGGGACATGGAGACTTCATTACATGCATCGATCTTACTGCCAATGTGATCCATGATAGTGGAATATGATATATGAGGGACAAATTATAGACTAACATGTTTTCGAATTATGCTTGAAAATGTGATTTCAAATAAAGCCACATTTTGTTGGTGTTCCATATAATCTAATTTTATAGTTATTATATTATAAATTCATTATATACAGTTATAAAAATAAATGTGATATAAATATTTCGCAACATATATTATAATACCCTTTCATAATATTTTATTTTAAAAAATAACAATTAGATAATAATTTTTTGTATTTCTTATAAGTTTTTTTTATAATATTACGAAGGAAAAGATAAATTTTTGTAATAATATTTCTAGAAAATAAAACATTCATATGAATATGTTGATAAACATTTTAACAAACACATATATTATCTTTTGGTATTATAATAATTTCAATAGAACTATTTTAACTATAGTAATAACATTTACTGATAGTGTTTTTACCAATAGTTTGGTGACATGACAATTTTTGTTGGTAAAATTTTTTACCCAAAAAAATACTTTTACAAAAAATATATACCCTTGTTGGAAAAGGTTAATTATATTGTAGTGTATACACACAAGAATGATGTCTAATTTCTATCAACTACATCATGGGGTAAAAATTAACAACCAACCTATTTAAAAAATTAATGTTCCACTATGAGAGTGAAACAACTCACCCAAGGTCACCCGTCCATAATGTATTTTACTAATGCTCTATCACATAGGGCTAGACATATTTTTTATCCAAAAAAGCTTATAAAATGGTGAGTTAACCTTCATCAAATTCATACAAACACTATCACCATATTATCCAATCCCAAGTTCATCTTAGCAAACAAATTCATAAACGACCATTCTTACACTGATTCATTCATTATATGTGGTAGTAATTACCTTCTTAGTGCATTAGTGACTATATTCCATATTCCATGAATATAATAAATATAAAAATTAAATGCATATAGATACTCCATATATCTTATCTCTTGCATGTTAATATCCCTCTGAGTGAAAATATATCTCAGGATTTTATAAACAAAATATATCGAAAACCATTACCCAATGAGGCAGCGATGAATGTTATGAGTGCACACATAACCTTGACCAAATCATTTTTTTGGGTAGGCCTTTTAATTTGATGAGGGTATAACTATATTGAGAAATATTCTACCACCTATCCACCCAAAAAAATGATACTACTCAAACATAGTCATGAAATATCGTTGAAAACATTATTACCTGAACCTAGTTCTAGAAGAATAAAAATTGGAGTTGAAGTCAATCACACGTTGATTTTTTGGAAAATATCTCTCAATGTTTTCATTCCACTCATTCTTTATAACCATAATAGTTAAGGATTTCATCAAATATTCAATCATATAATATTTCTAAAAAACTATATAAATTAAGAATCCAAACATAAGAATATTTATATCTTGAACACATCTCAGGACTAGTCCCATTATATAATAGATATAACAATCCCAAAAAAATTACATCATGAATAAAAAAACAATTTTTAAATGGTTACCACCAAAACAATGATCCCTAATATTTCTAATAATGATATCCAAATGGTCCATGTTCTCCTCCTCTTCCATGGAGTAAACTAAAATATCCACCATGAACACCAAAAAAGGTGTCTATGGAGTGATGAAATATCGTGGTCATTAATGCCATAAACTCTATAGGTGAATTAGTTATCCCAAATGGAATAACGAGAAATATAAAAATTTTATATTGGCTCCTAAATGATATCTTAGATATATACATGTCATTGCCTTCAAAATAGTGGTACCGAAACCACGATTACATCATTAAAAACCAATAATCCCATATATGTTGATCAAAAATGTCATCAATCCTGGTTAAGGAATGCATATTCTTGACAGTCTACAGATTTAACTTCTATTAGTCAATAAAATGTATGAGTCTCTAGTTTTCCTTATTATTAAAAATGATCGGAAAAACTAGTTGTTACATTGTAGGATGAATAAATCCCCTAACCTTGATATTTTCAAGATGTACCATAAGTTATACCAACTCAAAAAGTTCCTTATTTTAAGATGGAATAAAATTGGGAATAATACTATGTAGTTAGTCTATTATAAACTTGACCTCCCTCTAGGGTGGTAAACTAGAAAAATCATATGAAAATGCATTAGGGTAAACACAAACCAGATAAGGTAGACAACTACCAAAATAAGGGTCAACAACATCATAATAAATTCACTGAACACTCTCATAGGATAATCCTAGCATAAGTAGCAACGAGACCTGCACTTCTTGATCATGGGTCTCAATAAAACTGAAAATAATGATTAATCCCATATGTACATATCAAATAATCTCAAAATCAATAATATTCTATCTAGGACTTAACAATTATCATCTAATCCAAGATAATAATCATGATGAAAATGTCACGATCAAGAACTATGAAGTCCCACTCCACCTTATGGTATCCTATCATCACTAATAATTTTGGGAACTTGAAGCCTTATTCAAATAAATTTCCCAAAGTCATGGAAATATAAAATAAGAATGGAATAATCTATTAAAATAATCCGAAAAAATCAATAATATTTGACAATATGAATCAAATGATTAGCACCTGTATCAAAAAAACATGGAATATAGAAGATGAAATAAACATCACACCTCTAACTAAGGTTTTCCAAAAATCAGTTTCCTGTGGTTCATAATCTACTGAAAAAAGTAAATCCCTTTTCACCACCTCCATGATACTTCATAGCCACATTAGTATCACCTTATCCCAAGGACAAGACCCACCACCCTTAGAATCATCTGTACAAACCTACGATATCCTGGTGAATATGGATCAAGAATTTCTACCTTGGGACATCCTATAAAAAAATATTTTTGAAGGGAATTTTTTCTAAAATGATGTAAAGTCTTGGGGGCCTCTATAAAATTAGGCTTGGTATGGTCAATCCTCTCAAACTGGTAGTAAAAAATAAAATTATATCAAAAAAAATCCCCGAAAACTTGTCCTATAGAAACCAAACTACCATTGTGCTTCCCATTTTAACTAGAAGATAAACCATTACTAATGATTGTACTAATTGAAGCTCCCCTCAAACTATTTTTTATAGATATGTTATCCTATTGAAAATAATACTTATTAAATACCTATGAAAAGTTTTCAACCACATGATAATTTCCATTGACTAAATATTGTCCCTCAGTGCCATATCAAAACTTTGAGACATTAGGTAAATATTAGTGACTAGATATAGTGACAAGTGTACCAACACATAAAAATGGGTGTAATACTCTAGAATGGTATGATCTCACTACTCTGAATTAAAAAATCCTAGGTATTTTCCCCTCGTAATGTATCAGGATAAAACTATTTGTTGAATATTTTGTAAAATAATCCTAGTTAAGATCATCATCTGATGTATCTTGTACTATAGAGTTCTGTCATCTCTATAAAATTCCTCCAAGAATATATAAGAAAAACTCCCACCATATTGTGCACATGATAGTTAAAAAAATTTATGATCCACTCAATCCACTAAATACATTCATTAGATTCCTATAGTCCTCTATCACTACAAAATTTAGGTGGATGATGCATTATAAATTCTATGTTGTGATCCATTTCTCGTCATAAGTTCCCAAATACTACATGAACCATAGTATGAATAGTTTTTATTAAACAATCTTCTAAATAAGGGTTCATCAAATAATTTTCATGGAGGTTATGTCTCATAAATTCCATACTTATATTTTGAAGAGCTCTTCTTACAGGCATTCTCTATCTAAAATAAGAAAAAGCCAATCAGTCACAAAAAAATTCTAAAATCATAGGACCAACTTCAGGTATCGTATTAATTCCTTAAAACTAAAATAATTTTAAAAATGATGAGTTCTTCAACAATGTATGGCATATTTAGAAAATAACATGTCCATTTAAATAAACATAACATCTAGTTCTTTCAAATAACCTCAACCACTAGGTCTTAATTTTGGATGAAATCCTTCAAAACCCAAAGTAACACACGTTTATACATGGAAGGGAACGTTCTTGTCCCATTACCACCCATAATACATAAAATAAAATGGTTAAAAATCCTGTATACCCAAGACATAGAACCAAATATAGGCAGTGTTAACACACTTCAATTTAAAAATTCCCTCTGATACCAATATTTAACAAACATGTTTAAGTCAACTAGACATGTCACCCATGGTGGTCTACCACATGTTGAGGTATGAGAAAGATAATGGAGATATGTATTGAATATAACCAAAATAGGATATAAAACCAAATTACAATTTGTATGAAATAGATATGATGAGATCAACAAAACCCAATCCGAAAAGGATAAAACATAAAAATAATGACGACCAAACTAAACAAGTCTCTATGTGGCTATTCATAACCACCATACCATCCCGCAATAAAGTAGGAAGATGATAAAAGAACCTAGAATTCTACATGATAACCATCCATTTCCCCTAGTCCAATAAAACAATGTATACATCCACCCAATGGAAAAATTATTGAGTTGCCACATATCCCAATAGGGTTTCACAAAGGAATATATAAAAGTCTTAAAATCAATAATACAAAAGTTATATCATTAAAAAAAATATAAATTATAAGTAATATTTCATAAATAAAACCATTTCAAAATATTTAATTTTTTCACATACATCCATACCATATTCAAAAAATAAATGAATATATCAGGTATTAAATAAAACAGGTAAATTACACATGAGGTAAAATTTACATGAAATAAACCATCATGTGATAATCCAGCTATGAGATAAAACCAAACCATTTGGTCTATAGATTATGTGATTTCATAGTAGATATTTAATAATCCTAAAATGGGTGTATATTGGTTCTAGTTAATATAGTTTCTTTCCATAGTTTATATATATCACAAATGTGACCCCAAGAGGATCCACACAGACTATGGTCACCTATTTCTATTTCATGTTGCACCCATGGTTCCCACTAAGATAAATTTGACAAAATCCATTTGAAACATCCAGGATAACATTTAATTAAAACCCTTTCCACCAAAAAATACATTACAATGAACAACGATAAGGGATCATGTAACATCCCCCTATATGGCACTCTATTATATGGAAGGAAAGGGTTGGCCATGAAACCATTGGTGCACATCCCTGTATTCTAGAGACTGAAAAATAGCAGTGGAGGTATGAAATTTATTATGGGGAGACTATACCCATTGGTATGAAATTTTTATAGCCGTAGAAAAAAACCATAATAATATGGAAATAATAGATGTACATACATAGAAAAAGAAAACAACAAACACTAACTGAATAATCTAATAAATAATAAAGAGTAATATAATTTCGTGATGAAATGTATCTAAATGTAATTTAGGAAAAATACATGAAAATAATATAAAACCCAAATAAAATGCTCAAATTATTTGAACCTGAACCCCACATCGGTCTCATCTCCCTAATCCATCACATCCACAAACAAGAAATCAAAATCTAGGTCCTTTTTCATCATCCAAACATGAATCCATGTTTTCAAATCAAGTATTAAATGGATACCCAAACAGGGAGTGATTGTAACACCTTAGTTTAGTACAACTATTTATAAAAAAAATAGTCTTGTAAAAACCATATGAAATATATAGATAAAAAGTCTATTAATTAATTTAACAATTAATAAAATATAATAAAAACCTGCTTTAGCTTCATGACGTATTATCTATGATCATATATTAGGAACATTAAAACAAAAACCTTATAAAAAAGTTAAATAACATTCTTCAGTTCCATTTGAGAATATCTCTTAACATCTCTTACAACTATTCCAACCTTAACTATATAACCCCGATAAATAATGTACTTCGGTGCCATGCCAAAATATCTCTACGCTTGTATTATGGAAACGCATGCCACAACCATATACCTAAGGTAAATTACCTACTTTGAAACCATATTAAAATATATATGATCATGTATTTATACAATGACACCCACAACCATATAACCATGTTATAGTCACAACAATCAATTCAGTTTAAATCCATTTAAGCCTTAAAACATCCTATTCAAATCCCTAAATGCATTACTACATGTGACAAGGAATATACCGCTCTCTATAATAATTACAACATGGGACTATATTGTTCCTCCTTTATATTATAATTATAGCATATAAGGGTACATGTTCAAGGGTTGAGCCCGATATATAATCATTACATCATAGATCACATTCACTATCACTAAAATGGATATAACAATATCACATCCCAATTATCAATGGATAATTATGTGAATTACAATTATTATTTCATATTACACTTTAAATCTAATTCACAATTGCTTAAAAATTATATCAATAAGAAATAATCAATAATTTAGAGATTATATTACAAGATATCACCCTAGGTCACATGTCATGCTAAACATACTTTAAGAAATTTTCCAATTTCATTATTATCATGGTTCACTTAATCCATGGGAAACCATAATATTGATAAAACTCTATTAGAAACCAAAGGATTTAAAGAAATAATTCATTTCATTTATTTAATTAATGTTCGAAAATTCATTGATGATGCTATCACAATATTTCATAAATACAGAAATTATCAAAACATATTGTTAAGATATAGTCACACTGCCTTTAACTGATGATACAACAATTATTTTCATGGATAACTCCATGAGGAACAAGGGGTGGATGACTTCAATGAGGTTCTTGGATCAAAACAGATCAATATCAAAACCATCAACATAATCAGTCAAGGGATTTTACCTCTATGGTTAGAGAAGAAGGAGGAGAAGGAAGAAACCTAACAAAAAACACATAGTATGGATTTCTCCAAAAAAAGAGACTTCTATAAGTGAGGTTTCAACCCTAAAGTCAAATTTATAAAGCCCTAGGGTCAATCAGATATTTGTTATAGTAAAAAAGATCATCATTCAGCTACACAACATGCTTAAAACAAAAGGTCATGAATTTACTGTCATGCAATGTGACTACACATACTGTAATTTTTTTTTAATGGAATACACTAAAAATATCATTGCCTCATATTTATTTTTTTAAAACCATATATCAATTACATGATGTGTAATCCATTTACATGATGTCAATAATTTTATAGTTTATTTTTCATCACATTTTTCTTTTAAACAACTATGACTCTTTTTATGTTTTTCAAATCACTAATAAATCTTGAAATACTCAACCCATTTATACCTGATATTCACTCCATAAAACAAGAAAACATCACCAAACATTATTTCATTATCACCAAAAAATATCTCTTCCTAGATACTCTCTGGTCTTTTTGATGTTTCATTAAAACCCAATGTTGTTTTTATTTGAACCAAATAATCTCATAAAGAAAAAACAACTGAAATAAAAGATTAATGAAAAACTATGAGAGCTTAAAAGCTGGAAAAAGGTGAGATCCTACAAACACTCCACCTTATAACATCTTGTCCTTGAGATATTTCATGTGTAAGGTCTTAGTGAACAAGTCTGAAAACTATCTTGGCATATCAGACTCCCTCTCCTAGGTCTCCCCTAGAAATCTCCCATGATGAAACTGTACCTGAAAAAAAGTATAGTCATACACCAAATATATTTCTCACAAAAATCCACAACCCCAATGATATGATCTTCAAAAAAAATGCATTAGATCAAAACTCAATGTATTCTACATCAATCACATGGGAAGGTTTGGAATTATATCTTTATAGATGCATATTGTGGAACACATCATCCATGGAACTGTAGCACTGTGGAAGGGATAAATTGAATGTCACTAGGCCGACCCTAGACACTATTTCAATTGGCCAAAAAAACCTATGTGATAGATTTTCTAGTTTACTTATGTGGAATTTACCTAACCTAGGTGACACCTGAATGAAAACATGATAACCAACCATGATTTTTATAGTTCATCTATAATGGTCATCATATGTTTTCTTCATGCTCTACATTGTCACCATCCACTATCTGGTCAACTGAACCTATTTAGATGTATCTTATATGATACTAGTCCCAAAAAAGTGTTGAATTTCCAACCTATATCCAAAAAAGAGGAAAATGGAATATCCTTCTATACAAATCCAAAAATATTCCATTTGGATCAATTCTTGGAAATTATTTTTACAAGAAAACTCTATGAGGCCTATATGTTTCTCCAATGAAACAAAAAGAATCCAATAATAGGCTCATAAAATATCCTCCAAAACATTAATAGTAGATTTATATTGACCATATATATTTGGATAATTGAGTGTTCCAAAAATAAATAGCGATCCTAGGACTTTTTGTACACTATTCAAAAAACACAATGTAAAATGATGATATCTGTCTAAAACGATACTCCATGAAACACCATGAAACCGAACCACCTTGCAAACATAAAGAATCATTAGATCATTAACTATGACAGTTTCTCTAATAGTGAATAAATAGGCTAAAATAGACATTCAATCACAAATAACCCATTAAACATTATTCTTATGGGTTTTCCTGGGTAGACCTATCAAAAAATATATTGTGACACCATCCCACTTCCCCTCAAGAATGGGTAAAGGAATGAAAATCCTAAGATTCCTCTGATTCTCATATTTCACCTGCTGACAAGTGAAGAATCTACCCATTAGGATTTCCACTTATTTATGCATCCCTGAACACCAATGTTGTCTATGGATATCACGATATACATTTTATATTCCATGATGAACCAGATATCTAGTAGCATGAAACTCCCACATTAGATCACCATGTAAGCCCATAATAACCCATGATCATCCATGGGGAAGAAGATAATTTCCACTACCGAGATACCATCTTGATGGAGTCTCCCCACCATAAAATATTTCTCTCAGAATTAATCCCTCCAGATCAAAAAAATTCTTAATCTTAATCTGGTCTAAGCTCATGGGTATAAAATGTGTCAATGTCATAGATACTCAACCATGAGACACTTGAACATCCAAACGCATGTCCACAAAGAGTCACATTATATTCCACTAATAAAAAGAATCTTTTACTTTCTATTTTTGTGTCTTTATGGTAGAATCATCACCAATGATGTTTCCCTTTCGTGGTGTATATGTCAATTCAAATTCAAAAGACTCCAGATACTCGACCCACCTCCTCTAATGAAGATTCATGTCTGATGGTGAAATGACGTTCATGAGGCTGTAGTGATCCATATATACAAAAAACCTCTCAAAAATGAGATTGTGTCTCTAAAATCATAGGTCATGTACCAGTATTGATAACTACATATCCTAAACAAGTTAATTCCTCTCATGTATACTGAATTGCAAGGAGCCATGAGCAACCACGTGATCATACTACATCATAAATTATCTGATTCCAACTAAAGATTCATCCCAGTACACGGTATATACTTTACTCGGCCCAGGTAATGTGAGGATAGTTGATGAGGTCATCTAGCCTTCCAACTTCTGAAAAGATCTCTCCCCTCAATAATACCAAAAAACATCACCCTTTTCTTGGTCATCCGAAACATTGGTGTTGAAAAACGAGATAAATCTTGGATAAAATTTCAAAAATAACCATCTTAACTGAGAGAAAATTGAGTTTCTAAGACATTCTTATGTGGTTCACAATATATCATGACTAAATATTTCTCTTTGTCCAATGACAAACCTTCCTCAGGGATTACATGGCCTTATAATTGCACTTTATTTCTCTATAAACTGAATTTGGTTAACTTTGATTTTAGTTGATTCTCTCTCAATATACTTCAGAAGACATTAATATGATTGGAATGATCATCTACTGAATAAGATTACACTGAAATATCATTCACCAAAAACCCCACAAACATATCTAGAATACGGGTGAAAGATCATATTCATTATGGGAATGAATACTACAAGCACATTAGTCAACCAAAATGGTATAACTATGATTTCATAAAATCTATACCTACTCCTAAAAGTGGTATCAAGTATGTCTTTTGGTCTCAACCTTAACTAATGAACTATTATAGCCACTACGCATGGCCTCTCTAAGATTCCATTTCATGATGAGTGCCTGATTAATATCATATTCAATGATCCTTAAATAGAAAATGTTTACGAATGGCTTGATCTCATAGTAATGGTTATCCAAGACCCATCTTTCCTTATATATCTCATAAGTTTCCAAAGATGGCGCAAAGTACTATAGGTTGGTAAAAAATATAGCATAGTCTAGTAATGAAAAACCCTCCTACATCAGATGCATAAACTCAATAGATTGTTCATTCCTCAAGGTATCATGATTCAAATTTATTTGGAATATTATCTTAAATTCCTTCCCAGAAATACCATCCTACTTTCTTACATCTTATCGAAAATCCCTCTAACTATTCGATGGTCCAAAAAGTATATACATACGAAGCTTCACCCTCTTTTCCAAAGGTGTATAGTGATGCTTGAAGATCATCTGGACTTACCCAATCTAGAACTCATATTCCTAGGGTCCCCCTTACCTAGTAAATATAGTTAGATTCTGCAGCTAAAACACTCTTATCATATCAGGCATCGATGTAATGGTACAAACAGTCTCTTATTCCATGGATCGCATTACCCAACTGTGTTTTTTGAAAAGATGAGTACTGATCTAATATTTGGGATCTATAAAAAGCTTCAATTCGGCTGTGTTAAGATAAATATTATAACCAATCTCATGAAGCTCAATTTGATGATGACGTGGCAGAATTTTGTCAATATTAAGAAATACACACCTTAAAGAACTAGATAGAAAAAAAGACATCCCCAACTTGTGACTATAGTAGAGAAACACTAAATATTGGTCACCATAGACTTTTCATAAATGTTTTTCATCATGAAACATAAACTCATTTTAATTACCCGCTAAAATAGATATCTCATAATACAGTTCACTTAAATTATATATTACATGAAAATAATAGATATTTCCATATCATGAATAATATGTCTCTATATATCACTATGTTCTTATTATAATGCATGAATTCACGTATCATTTCATAGTGGTCCATGAGTACAAATCTCAAGAAATAATATTATCATAAAATAATAACTTAACACAACATGTGAATCTCTCAAGGAGAAATAACTTCGATTGTAACAAGAATACCTCCCAAGAAGCGATCTAATCCCTGGGTACTCAGATTGTATCCCATACATGGTTTAGCTACTCTCATGTACAATATCATTACCAGGCCTTGAAACAACCTTGTCTCCTTTGTACATTTTCCTAAATGGTAAAGGATAAGAAATGAAAATCCACTCATTTGATGCCACTGTGTAATGTTTCCCAATCTGGAACACTCTCACATGGTTTGAAAGGTTTGGTTACGATACCTCAAGTGTGCCTCCCCGTATGTTTAAATTCATTTGAATAGAATTGGGGTTGTGGAATGTGTAGTGGGGAGACTATACCCCCTTGTATTAAGTTTTATAGGAGTAGAATGAAATCATGATATAATGGAAATAATCAATGTAAATATATAGGGGAAGAAAACAACACAATCCAACTGAATAATCCAATAACTAATAAAAAATAATGTAATGACATGATGGAATGTAAATAAATTTACTGCTGGTTCAATTCATGAAATGACAAAAATCCATAAAAAATAATCAATGTTTTGTGTCTCAAACCCCATGTCTATCTTTTCAAAAAACAACATCTCAACTGCAAACAATAAATAAACTACAATGTGAATTTTACTTTTTCCAAACCTATATCCATAAAATCTACTTAGTTACCAATTGGTGGCCTAAATTGGGTGTGAGCATAACTCAAGATGTCAATACCAACGTGTCTAAGCAAAAAAATATGATAATAATTTTATGCAATTAATCAATAAATATGTGTATTATGTAATTAAACAATTAATAAAATACAATAAAAAAATTCTACCTCTTTAACCAGGAATATCTCTGAGAGTTTTTTATAACCATTCCAACCACATCCATATAACCAAGTTAAATAATATGATGTGGTAACATGCTCAAATATATCTAATCATGTCTTATGATCTTGCCAACCACAATAATATAACCAAGGTAAATATCCTACTTCGATGCAATGTCATAATATCTTTGAGCATGTCTTGTGAACATTCCAACCACATACATATAACCATAGTAAATAACCTTTTTGGGTGCCATGTAAGAATATCTTAGATCATTTCTTATAACCATGCCAACCACAACTATAGAAGCATAGTAAAGTCACAATAATCAATCTAAGCCAAATCCTTATAATAATTACAACATCTTGGTCAAACAATTATAAGTATTAATACATGGGACTGTTCATAACATGATCGCTATAATCATTCCATTATTGGACTTTGTCAAGCCTTCTTAATATTAACATTATAGCATATAAGGTCCCATGTTCCAAGGTAGAGCTAGATATATATTCATTTAAACATGGAACACAATCCATGTCATGCGTCATGGATATCCCAATACCACATCATAATTCTCAAAGGATAATTATGAGAATTAGCATTCTTTTATCATATTCCACATGATATTTAATTCACAATTGATTAAAATTTATGACACTATGAAATATTCCATAATATAAGGACTCTATAATAATGAATCATCCTATGTCACATGTCATGCTATTCATACTTTAATTCATTTGACAATTCAATTATAATTATTGTATTCCCGCCCCATTGGAAACCATAAACCAATTACATAGCCATTCGAAACCAAATGACATAAAAGAATAATTATGTTCATTTATTTAACTAATTTGTGCGCATTTAATGATGGTTATATAACATTATTTCATAAAATCGAATTTTTTTAAAACAAAGCGTTATGATTTAGGCCTCCTACCTTTAACTAACAATCCACCAATGTTTCATATGGCCAAAACCATAAGGTAGTAGGTGTAGATGATCAGAAAGATGTTCCTAGATCAAATTAGATCAAGATAAAAACCAAAAAAGAATCGATCATAGGATTTCATAGCCATGGTTATAGAAGAAGGAAGAGATAAATGTAACCTGACAAAAAAGACATAGCATTGATTTCTCACACAAACAGAACATCTAGAAAAAAGTTGGAACCGCAAAAGCACTAATAAAATTCTCTTGGGTCGAGATGAAAGGATATGTAGCCAAAATAATGAAAATTATTCCACAAATCATGTTTAAAATAGTAAGTGAGGCATTTATAAGGCGTATAATGTGAAAAAATGTTGTGTAAATATTTTTAAAAGAATTTTCTAAAAAAACCCATCAAATGTGATTTACCTTATTAAACCCCTTGAATAATTATATGATGTGTAATCCCAATACATGATGAGTAAAAAAATTTAAATTTATTTTCAATCCATTTTTTATAAAACTGATCATCTTTTATTTTTTCACAACAAACCAAGATCCCATTAACCATATAACCTAATTATATGCGGATAACACTATTTAAAATAGGCCTAAATCTCTAATATTTTCTTCATTTTCTATGAGGAATATATCCTTGTGAATGTTATTTGGTATTTCTAATGTTTTATTACTACCCAAGAAATTGTTTATTCAATCGAAAGACTCTCATGATGAAAACATAACTGAATGAAAATATTTATGAAAAACTCAAAGAGAGAGATACCTGAAAAAACATGGGATATTATAGATCAACAAGAATATATATTAACTCATGAATTATTTTCACATTCACAAATACACCTACAAAAAAACTGATAGAAACCTATCTTCTTTGACAATGGAGATAAAGAAATAATAGATCGTCCCTCTAAAGATAAGGTATGAAAAGAAACTAAAAATGATTGATATAAAACACCAATCAATCACAAATCAAAAACAAAAATGTTACTATCATCAATACCATGACTAAAATAATTTAAGAAGAAAAAAGTATACTTACCATGTATATATCGTGAAACCACCATACTAATAAAATGTCAAATGGAGTGATTCATAAGGAGGAAGAACACATAATCTCACTGTAAATCATTATAGTGTTTAAGAAGAAATCTCATTCCCTGAATGACAAAAGATTCAAGTGTGCAACATATCTAAAACTATAGGATTCAAAGAATTTATGTTATAAATCCCATTACTTATGTGAAATAACATTTTTTAATAATATTCCAAAAAAAATCATCATCTCGTATTAAATTAAATCCTCATTGGCATTTTCATAATATCTTAATATTTTATAGCATATAAAATCATCATGCCCGACACAATAATAAAATCATCTAACATTTAACAAATTAATGTTGTGTTACCAATTCATGATGTGAATGTGTCTAGAAGGTGGATCACAACCCAGTCATCTATAGAAAACCATTGATCCAAAAAATAAGTTTTTCAATTCACAAGAATCCCACAATACACTCAAAAATAATTGGAAACAATATAAAAATATAAAAAACATCCTAAAGGAAGGTAATAGGGTGTTATATATATTATTCCTCAATAACATTTTAATGCCCCTTTATCAATAATTTATTATAAAAATAATTATTTTTTGCAGTTAATTAAATAAATTTTCAAGAGTATTTATGTTAAATAATTTTGGTTCCTGATTATTTTTCTTAATTCAATAAATTCAAAAATATAGATCATCATATAAATATCATATTTATTCATTATATACCTATTTTTAGTAACCCTTAAATATTTGAGAAAAAAAATGTGGTGCACCATTCATAGAGATTATAGGTTTTATGTACGCATTAATGTTGTTTCTATTTTTTGACTGGTTGAATAAAACAAAGGTAAATAATAATTCATCTTTATATAAAATTTATTATGTCAAACATATTATATATATTAATTATATTCATCCACATTACCATCTAAGTAAAATATAAATGAAAAAAAATAACATCATTTCATTGATGTTGTAGTCCACACATAAAGATTAACAGAATTCTCATTTCCAAAACGACTCGATGTTAAGTGGGTATGTATGATATTATAATTTTGAAAGTATAATTTTTTCATAAAAACCATATGTAACATTAAAACCATAATAATAGACATATAAAAAATATGGTGGTAAAAAATGAAATATCTCACTATATAGAGATACTAAGTCATTCGTACACAAAAACTATACATTCGATTCTTGTTTCATTGGAAAGATGTGGTAAAATATTTTTTCCTATAACTATATCGACCCCCTTATCATAGATTCAATTCCTACTACCAATACATTGGGATAGATACAAGATTTAGTACCAAAAGCATCGATCAGTCTAGTAGTCTTGGTAAACATGATGCATACATGATTCTTTCAGTACAAATGAATACACAATTATTTTAAAAAAAATAAGAATAACATTATTTCATCTAGTGTATCTCAACATATCATCCATTGTAAACTTCATGGAATGATGGGGAAAAGAAAAAATACAGGTGAGCTCAAATGATCAGTAATGGTTATGTGCAGTGAAAGCAATAGTGAATCATTGAGCATAAATTCTATGTCATGGTAAAGAAGTGAATACACAGTCCTTTTACACAAATGAATAAGGTATAATCAAAATCAAAATGTATCTAACTAAAAACACATACCATGATATCAATAAACATTGTATGAAGTGCATAAATAATACAGAAAGAAAAATACCTAAAAACACATATCATTTAATGAATAAAATCAGAATGTAATGAATCCATATATTAATTCATATTTAATATCTCATGGATAATAATAATAATAATAACTAAATTATCAATGAGTTTAATGATTAATTATTTTATTTCATGGCTATAGCACAAAAAAACCTACAGCGTCAAGATATTTTACAAGACAGTATAAATATAAAATTATAACAACTTTTAATATAGCCAACAGATTTTTCTCATGAGACCTATCAAGGAATCATGGGGATATATAAATTCAATGCCCCACCCATCACTATCAGTTGAATGAATTCATCATATACCAAATAATTCATTTAGTTTATAAAAATGTATCGTATAAAATATATGTATTCAATAAAGAATAAAAATTTTCAATATTTCCCTAGATAATAAAATAACTCTATATATAAACACAGTTTGTAAAAATGGTATACGGTTTAAGAAATGATAATATCTATGAAAAATAAATGTGGTTATTTTGGGTAAATTTAATGTTCCATGGTGACTAGAATGTGAATAACTCAATGAGAGGTTAATGAATAAAAAAATGATTCAAGGAAGGGAATTAAAATACAAACCTTGGTAAAAATAATAATCATAATATATTAAGAGGAATAATAAGTATGGAATCAATATGATATATACCCATTTGAGTATGAATAATGGTTATTTTCATTTATCAAATAAAAACGATATACAAAAACATTCTTGAGTAAAATAATATTTTCATTTTGAAAAAACATTTTTACAATCCTTTTCATTGAAAATCTATTTTAAAAAAACATTTTTTATAATATCATTTAAAATTTTTCAGAGGAAGCTTCATGTAAATGATGGTTGGTAATTCTGTACAAGGTAAAAATAATCATACTTTTTCATTTTAAAAAGGATAATAATGTTCCTTGTTCAGAAAAAGACAATAATATTACATTGAAAACAGTTTTTTAATAACAAAAAATTGGTAAATGTTTTTTCAATAAATAATTAGTAAAAGGATAATGAAAACATTTATTAAAACATTTTTTGAAAACTTGGTTTTATAAGAAAATTGATTTCTGACCAAAGATAGAAATGAATTTGGATTTTATTAAAACATTTTATCAATAATCTTAAGTACCAATGAGTGGAAAAATGACAATATTGCATGAAAATGGTCATGAATTACTATAAGATAAAAAAAAGTTGTGTTCTTATTAAATTATGATTACATAATTTCCATTATTTTAAATTCAATAATAAATATTATTGATAATAATAAGACTATGAAATAAACCCTCATATTGATCATACCATTGAATTAAAAATTAATCAATGAATCTATTATGTGTATAAAATGTATATAAACATAATTGTTTTTTAAAATATATATATATATTCAAAATTAATTATACACATAATCATATAATATCGATGACAATGAAGACGTAATATAACCGAATTGAGATAAACTGAGTGATACAATTTCATTAAAACTTGGTAAATTTATGTTAAAATCCATTTGGATTAAATATTAAAAATTTAAACTTAAAATAAAATTAATAATGAGGTATTATTTATATTACTTTTCAAATGTGCAGCATTTAACACCTCGAGCTTCCACGATACGCTTCTCTTTCAATAATGCAATAGCTTTCATTTTACGCAAGTTCGAGTTCTTACACACCACAACTAATCAAAATAGCCATTATGAATAGTAATACACACTTTTTGAAATTATATATATTTTATATTTCAAAAATGACATCATTTTTGGATTCGGAATGTCGAAATTAGCCTATGATGAATTTTTTGTAATTTTTTGAGAACTTCCTAATTTTTATGAATACTGAAAAATACTTAAAACAACTTTTTTAATAAAAATAATTTATAGTGATAAGTTATACTATTGAGTGGTTTTAAATTATAGTTAGAATATATTTTTACCATTTTATTCAATGGTGTTCATTAGAATTAATTTCACTTTGAAATTGGACATAAACAATTGTCAATCTTTTAATATATATTGTTTCTAAAAAACACGCTATTTGTTGTGACAGCGGGAATTAATTATAAAATTAATTAATGCAACTTATATTTTTGGAATTTCATAAAATAGACATAATTTTTGAATTCGGAATATCAATTATAGCTTAGGGTGAAATTTTGAAATTGTTCTGAAAAACTTCAATTTTTTATGAATAGTGAAACCACTATGTGGTAGTTAAAAAACTGATTTTTCGTTTAAATGAAACATTACCACTTCTGTGATTTGATCTTAAAAAATCCGACATACATGGTTGTCATTAAAAAGTGTAATGTGGTTCAATGGGATTAAAATAATTTTTTGGTGAATAGTAACTTTTAAGTTTAATTAACCGCGATTAAAGGTAATTAGTGAAATTTAAGGTAAAATAGTATTATAAAAATACGGAATGACATTTACACTTGTCCAACCACTATAGGATGTGTCATGGCAGACCAATAAAATCCATGGGTCAACTTGGGGACCCCATGGAGCCACTATGGTAGGAAAAGGACATAAATAACTCTTTATTTAATGTTAAAATAAAAATGTCACAAACAAGAGTTGTTTTACTAAAACAATTTTTAAATGGGGTTATACAAGTCATAGTTTTTACTATAAATATTAATTAGAAAGATAAAAAGATTTCCTACATAATGATATTTTTTTATAATTTTTAGACATTAAATATATTAAATTATTTATGACACCATGATGATGCAGCGATTACCTCATTAATTAACGATTTAAATAAAATGAAAAGATAATGTAAAATCCAAGGAATACACTTGTAAAAAACCTATTGGATTAGTATATTTCAAACCCTCATCACCTTAGACTTTAAGTATATAATTTTGGGACCTTTATAATCCGAAAATCATTGTATAATAAAGTAACATTTCATTACTTTCCAAGAGTGTCCCTCCTCTCCACTTATAAAAGGCCCCCACCACTAACACCTTACTCACACTTTCAAATCCTTTTGGCTCAGCCAACCTCTGCCCAAATACTCTCAAAACATCCCTACCTTACTCCTAGAAGCCTCAACTTGGGCATAAGTCTTCCCAAGGAAGCCTTCGGCTCAAATCAAAAAGAGTTACCCAATTTTAAGGTAAAGTTCTCTCTAATGTTATTTTGTATTATTTTGCTTCTCCAACCCCTTAAACTCTTTTTATTCCTTTCTTTTGTAACAACACCAGTATCCTCAATATACTAGGATGTTTTTATAATTATTATTCGAGCTACACATACACACACCTAAATCTAATGGTTAAAGAACATACTGTTTCTGTGGATGGCGAATTTCTGCCTCACGAAACGATGATTGTTCCACACTCATATAACACCTTCAAAGGTGGCCATTAAGATGTCAATATATTAACTTATTATATATAATATGTTTATGTTTTATTTAATCTTCTGTATTTTCATTTATGGTATACCTTTATGGTTTCCATTATGGGTAAATGTGATATTTTCATTTTAGGAAGTGTGGACTACCGCCCCCTCAAAGTGATTTGAATCGTTAATGCCATATGTGGGATGTATAAAGGATGGAGTAAATGATATTATATATGATGTTATATTGGAATTATAATACATTTTTATACTATTATTATTTCATTCCATTAAATACGAAATAGAAATGAAAGTAGCGTTCATGCGTACGTACGACTTACTGTCTCCATGAACGGTGTATTTCATTTCTTACCTCTAAATGTTATGTAATATTATAAATGAATGTATATACTGGATATATATGATATGTATGATATCTACATCATGAATATAATTCTAGATATAATTGATATTTCACCCCATGAACAACTTGTAATTATAAGAAGTTTATTTTTGACTCAAGTACCAAAGATCGACAAAATGACCATTATTAACTTAAATAATTACATAATGTTCATAAAATGGTAATAAGTGATATAAAAGGAATAATTAACATGAAAAAGGTTCTTAAGTAAATATAAATTAACTCTAGTTTATTATTTAGGGGGTTAAAGAACTGTCGAGTGAATTCGGACACGAGGTAAGGGAACTTCTTAACCCAATTTCCATTCTTTGGGTTAATCTCCTACTTTCAAATTATGTCATGAAATCATTATGTCCTATCTTGTATTTATACTTTATTTATTTTTACTTATCGTGAATACACATAATATATCTATTTTATTTTAAAAATGATCTTTGTAAGGACTTCGTCTCAATCTCCTTTCATTGAGGCATATTTGGTTTTATACACAACTTTCATTTATACGGTGTATAAACCCCTTTGACTTTGAAATTTATTCAAAAGGAATCCTTTTATACGAATTGTTTTACTAAACGACAAAAAGGAATGTTTTTCATGTCGTACATATGCGGCGACAATGACTTCTCCGCCGCCATGGCCATTATTTGAGTTTTGGCTTCCTCTACAAGCCATAACATTCTTTTAATGAAAAATAAATTCAAAGTTTTAACTTTCTTTTATTTTGGTATTGAAAATGGTTTTGAAAGTGTTTTTATTATATCAATGTTTTGTATTGATATCTTGTGATTGAAATGTGGAAATGTTATATTTCCTTTATGCATGTTTTATGTGATACGATTATGTTATGGTTTACGATATGTTTAAACCTATTCATATGAGGAATGCATTGGACTTAATAAGTGACGGATGGAGCCTGCTACAGCTCCTCGATGCATCGGTAGGTCTCATGAGACAAACTAGTGTCTTGGAACGAGGCCTTGAAAAAATCTTATTTGTGGTCTTGGCACGAGGCGTTGACTACGTGGTTATGAAATTCTGGCATTATCCATTCCATCATTATGAAAGTGGTTATTGATATTGCATGTGATTATTCGACTAGTAGAATATCCATGTGAATAAGTAAATGACATTATCTAATTTTACTTTTTCCATATTATGTTTAATTTCATGTTTAAAAGGATTTTGTTTTAGTTATACATTCCCTTAAATGTTAATGTTTATTTATGAAAGCTTCCACAATCTTGTTATCCTTACTGGGCATCTGAGCTCACCCCTTTCAATGTTTTAATATTTTCCAGGATGTGAAGAATTATTTTATGAATGACCTGCAGGGATAGTCAGAAGAGGATATGAGTGTGGACTATGGAGACTCTGTTATTGTAGATTTTCACTTTATGATGTAATGTAACATTTATGAATGTATCTAGTGTTTCCAAGGCTACTAAACTAGTCGGTCTTTCGAGACTTGATCTTTTGTGATCATGCCAATGTTACGAAGTAATTCACCGACTTTGGGTAGCAGGGGTCGGGGCGTTATAGTTGGTATCATAGGCATTTTAGTACTAACCATGGAAGCCATATTTAGATAAACTCTTATTAGAGCACACAGCCTGAAGATAGACTTTAAGGATTAGTGTAGAAGAACTTCCTAGAATTTTGGTATTATAGAGATTTTGTGAGTCTTCCAATCAATACATCCATGTCTGGATACGAGAAGGTAGAGGAGGCTCTGGCATAGATGTACCTAGGGGTAAAACTCGAAAACACCACTTTGATCTAGACTCGAACGGGAACTGGTGCATGACAACGGGCCTTGCTGCACTCTTGGTTACGACACTCCCAGGGGATATGATTGGGATAATTCTCATTTTCTTTACAAACCACTATGAAGGGTTATGAGTATATACTTCCTCAATGAATTTTTTTTTTATGATTATTGATTATATCCACAAATAGTTCAATTTATGTTAAGTATTTTACAAGTATGGAATTATGTATTTTGATTCATAAACTAATCTAGTTTATGCAATTGTTTAGAAATGGTGCCTAGTGGAAGGAATAGAAACTGTATCAATGCACGCACTCCATGTAGGGATTTCCCTCCTGCTCAAGATAATTATTGCAGATCTGGAGATACAACTAGTGCTGATAAACTTATTACCATACTGGGATAACTCACTCTGGTTATGAATAATAACCTTACTCGTATGGAGCACCCTGATCTGCAACGTGGAGGATCAACGTTAGACTGCTTCATGAGGCAACAACCACCAACATATAATGGGGATACAAATCCATTAGTAGCTGAGCAATGGATAATCTCCTTAGAGAAAATATTCCACGCCTTGGGGAGTAGCGAAAGGGAGAAGGTTGTCATGGCAGTCTACCGCCTCACTGGAGATGTCGATCAATGGTGGTAGCTGATTAAAAACACAAAGGAAGATGAAGAAGTATCAAGTATGGAGTAGAGGCAGTTTAAGGAAATTTTCATAGAAAAATACTTTCTGCATGACCATCGAGCAGATATGTAAAGGCAATTTCTGAGTCTGAGACAAAAGGAGGATGAGAATGTCGCAATGTATGAGGCTATCATTACAAGGTTCGTGATGCATGCAGCAGATTATATACGTAACCCAAGAAGTAATATTGATCGTTTCATTGATGGGTTAAAACCATTTCTTCGTCGATCATTAGTGTCACAAACCTTCCGGTCGTATGAAGATATTGTCTCATGTGCTATCAAGATGGAAAAGGAATTCTCTAAATCTTATGACAATAAAGTAAAGCAAGAGAAGAAGAGAACGGTGGAAAAAGAGACAGATAAAAGGAAAAATGGAAAGAAGGATTTTCCATTATGTGATTATTGTGGGAATAATCACCCTGGTACTTGCCTAAAAGGAATAGGAGTTTGTGATAAATGTGGAGAAAAAGGTCACCAGGTGTGTGATTTCTAGTGAAAGAAAGAGGCTATCAATGTTGAATGCTACAATTGTAGAGAAATGGGGAATTATGCAAATGAATGTCCTAAGCATCAGGTAAAAATACCTTAGAAAAGGCCAAGGGATCAAGGCCAATCTTATGCTGTGACTACAGTTGAAGCGGAATAATTAATGTATTGGTGCATTTGGACTCATGGATTATATTCTGGTTATTAGAATAATGAGATATATATATATAATGATTGTACTGCATTACTTATTTATTTTATTAAGGTTTTAATATGATGAAGGTAATCATATTTTTAGTATGTGAAAATAAAAGAAACATTACTTTGTTTGGCGAATCTGATGTTACAATTGATTTTGGAATTTAGAGACCTTTTAGAAAAAGTTCGAACAGAGGTATTTTGGATAACTATATAGGTTGGAATGAATGAAGTTGAACCTTGGATAGTATTGTTTAAGGTTAAAACATTTATGAAGATTATTTTTGAATATTATAATACTATAGTTTTAGGAAAAGGAAAACCTCTAGGGTGGGGCATAATTCATCGCGTCAGACAAAGGTGTAGGAATCGAACCCACAACCATAGTGCGACAGGCCTTTATTACCTACCACTAGCCTACATGAAGTCCCTGGTTATTAAAAAATATTTTCCCTAATCTAATTGGTTTGTGGTAATATTTATAACCTTATACAATTAGGATAAATAAAATATTTTTTAGTTCTATTACCATTTGGAGTGAAAGGTGGGTTTGTTGTAAAAATTTAATAAAGAATGAAAGTCTACATGAAAAGTATGTATATTCCCTTACTTTCTTAGTAAATCTACTGAATAAATTCCTCAACATTATCAAAGTTAACTTAAAACAAAAACGTTTTCGGTTAACTTTTCCAACTGGGGATTCAATGATCATTTAACTAATCACAAGTTTGTGATTTTCTTGTGGTCAACTTTCTCATAATCCAGTATTCTACAACACTCCATCAGACCTTGATGGTTTGTTTTTCTTCCATATCCATATTTTCATAGAATCCTAGGATGGGATATCTCGGTGACCTTTGTACTTATCTTTCTATCTTTTAAAATTATATTTTTATTAACCCTATTTCCGATGTGGGTTTTCTAAAAAAGTATTTTCTACTTTCAACCTTTTATATTCATAGAAAATTTTTAAATTTCGAGGAAGCAATTTATTTAAGGAGGGGATAATGTAACACCCCAATCTTCCACGATACGCTTCTCTTTCAATAATGCAAAAGCTTGCATTTTACGCAAGTTCGAGTTCTAACACACCGCGACTAATAAAAATAGCCATTATGAATAGTAATACCCACTTTTTGAAATTATATATATTTTATATTTCAAAATGGACTTCACTATTTGATTCAGAATGTCAAAATTATCCTATGTTGAATTTTTTGTAATTTTCTGAGAACATCCAAATTTTTATGAATAGTGAAAAATACATAAAACAACTTTTTCATCAAAATAATTTATAGTGATATGTTATACTATTGAGTAGTTTTATAGTATAATTAGAATATATTTTAACCATTTTATCCAATGGTGTTCATTAGAATTAATTTCACTTTGAAATTGGACATAAACAATTGTTAATCTTTTGATATATATTGTTTCTAAAAAACACGCTATTTGTTCTGACAGTGGGAATTAATTATAAAATTAATTAATGCAACTTATATTTTTTTAATTTCATAAAATAGAAATAATTTTTTAATTTGGAATATCAATTATAGCATATGGTGAAATTTTGTCATTGTTCTGAAAAACTTCAATTTTTGATGAATAGTGAAACCAGTAAGTGGTAGTTAAAAAACTGATTTTTCGTTTAAATGAAACATTACCACTTATGTGATTTTATTTTCAAAAATATGACATACATGGTTGTCATTAGAAATTAAAATGTGGTTCAATGGCATTAAAATAATTTTTTTGGTGAATAGTAACTTTAAAGTTTAATTAATCGCGATTAAAGGTAATTAGTGAAATTTAAGGTAAAAATAGTATTATAAAAATATGGAATGACCTTTACACTTGTCCAAACACTATAGGATGTGTCATGGCCGACCAAGAAAATCCATGGGTCAACTTGGGGACCCCATGGAGCCACTTTGGTAGGAAAAGGACATAAATAACTTTTTATTTAATGTTAAAATACAAATTTCACAAACAAGAGTTGTTTTACTTCAACAATTTTTAAATGGGGTTATACATGTAATAATTTTTACTATAAATATTAATTAGAAAGATAAAAATATTTCCTACATAATTATTTTTTTTATAGTTTTTAGACATTAAATATATTTAATTATTTATGACCCCATGATGATGTAGCGATTACCTCATTAATTAACGATTTAAATAAAATGAAAATATAATGTAAAATACAAGGCTTAAACTTGTAAAAAACCTATTGGATGAGTAGATTTAGAACCCTTATCACCTTATACTTGAATTATATAAGTGTGGGACCTTTAGAATCCGAAAATAATTGTATAATAAAGTAACATTTCATTACATTCCAAGAGTGCCCCTCCTCTCCACTTATAAAAGGCCCCCACCAATACCACCTTACTCACACTTTAAAAGCCTTTTGGCTCGGCCAAAATATTCCCAAATACTCTCCCAACTTACCTCCCTTACTCTTATAAGCCTCACCTTGGGCAGAAGTCTTCCCAAGGAAGCCTTCATCTCAAATCAAAAAGAGTTACCCAATTTTAAGGTAAAGTCTTCTCTAATGTTGTTTTGTTTTATTTTGCTTCCCCAACCCCTTAAAATCTTTTTATTCCTTTATTTTGTAAAAACACCATTATCCTCAATATACTAGGATGTTTTTGTAATGATTATTCGAGCTACACTTACACAAACCTATATCTAATGGTTAAAGAACATACTGTTTCTGTGGATGGAGAATTTCTGCCTCACGAAACGATGATTGTTCAACACTCATATAACACCTTCAAAGGTGGCCATTAAGATGTCACTATATTTATATATGATATATAATATGTTTATGTTTTACTTAAGCTTTTTTATTTGTCATCTATGGCATACTTTTATGGTTTCCATTATGGGTAAATGCGATATTTTCATTTTAGGAAATGCGGACTACCGCCCCCTCAAAGTGATTTGAATCGTTAATTCCATATGTGGGATTTATAAAGGATGTATTAAATGATATTATATATGATATTATACTAGAATTATAATACAACTTTATACTATTATTATTTCATTCCATTAAATACGAAATAGAAATGAAAGTAGCATTCATGCGTACGTATGGCTTACCGTCTCCATGAACGGTGCATTTCATTTCTTACCTCTAAATGTTATGTAATATTATAAATGAATGTATATAATGGATTTATATGATATATATGATATCTAAATCATGAATATAATTCTGGATATAATGGATATTTCACCACATGAACAAATTGTAATTATAAGAAGTTTATTTTTGACTCAAGTACCAAAGATCGAAGAAATGACCATTGTTAACTTAAATAATTACATATTGTTCATAACATGGTAATAAGTGATATAAATGGAATAATGAACATGAAAAAGGTTCTTAAGTAAATATAAATTAACTCTATTTTATTATTCAGGAGTTTAAAGAACGGTCGAGTGAATTCGGACACGAGGTAAGGGAACTTCTTAACTCAATTTCCATTCTTTTGGTTAATCTCCTACTTTCAAATTATGTCATGAAATCATTATTTCCTATCTTTTATTTGTACTTTATATATGTGTACTTATAGTTAATACACATAATAGATCTATTTTATTTTAAAAATGATCTTTGTAAGGACTTCTTCTCAATCTCCTTTCATTGAGGCATATTTGGTTTTATACAAAACTTTCATTTATACGGTGTATAAACCCCCTTTGACTTTTACGTTTATTCAAAAGTAATATTTTTATACGAATTGTTTTACTAAACGACAAAAAGGAATATTTTTCTTGTTGTACGTATGCGGCGACAATGACTTCACTTCTGCCACGGCCATTATTTGAGTTTCGGCTTCCTCTATAAGCCATAACATTCTTTTAATGAAAAATAAATGCAAAGTTTTAACTTTCATTTATTTTGGTATTGAAAATGGTTTTGAATGTATTTTTATTATATCAATCTTTTGTATTGATATCTTGTGATTGAAATGTGGAAATTTTATATTTCATTTATTCATGTTTTATTTGATACGATTATGTTATGGTTTATGATATGTTTAAACCTATTCATATGAGGAATGCATTGGACTTAATAAGTGACGGGTGGAGCCCGCTACAGCTCCTCGATGCATCGGTGGGTCTCATGAGACAAACTATTGTCTTGGCACGAGGCCTTGAAAAAAAATATTATTTGTGGTCTTGGCAGGAGGCCTTAACTACGTGGTTATGATAGTCTGGCATTATGCATTCCATCATTATGAAAGTGGTTATTGATATTGCATGTGATTATTCAACCAGTAGAATATCCATGTTAATAAGTAAATGGCATTATATCATTTTACTTGTTCTATATTATGTTGAAGTTCATGTTTAAAATGCTTTTGTTTTAGTTATACATTTCCTTAAATGTTAATGTTTATTTATGAAATCTTCCGCAATATTGTTATCCTTACTGGACATCAGAGCTCACCCCTTTCAATGTTTTAATATTTTATAGGATGTGAAGAAGTATTTTATGAATGACCTGCAGGGATAGTCAGAATAGGATATGAGTGTGGACTATGGAGACTTTGTTATTGTAGATTATCACTTTATTATGTAATGTAACATTTAGAAATGTATCTAGTGTTTCCAAGGCTACTAAACTAATCGGTCATTCGAGAAATGATCTTTTGTGATCATGCCAATGTTACAAAGTAATTCACCGACTCTGGGTAGCTGGGTTCGGGTCGTTACACAGCATATAAACCACATAAAAGTTAATTGGCTCATAATAACAAAGAAGTCTCATTAGAATGTAAATTGAGATGAAATCCCTTACCTCATGCTTATCTTTTGGTTGAACACCATTTAACCACTTATATCACAATTTAAATAATGCTATCAACTTATAAAAAACCAAATTAATATATTCAATATCAGTTATTATTCTTTTTTAACATATTATCACCAGTTGGTTAATAAACATTCAGTTTTTTCATTGTTTTGGGTGTTAATTTCCTTGTTTTTTAGAAAGATTTGACTTGTTATTTTTTCCCATTATTGAGATAATGAATTCATCCTATTAATAATGTAAAAAATGATGTAAAAAGATATATATTTAGTATATATTTATTTATATTAATTTATAAAATTTGGTGGGAGGAAATAAAATACATATTTTATAGAGATATTAAGTCGTTCATACGCATGAACTGTGTTTCCATTTTCTTTTTATAATGAATGAAAGGATGATAAATAATATATATATATATATATATTATAATTTAAGTAATAATTTTTATTCATATAAGTTGAATATTTTATTAAAACCATCTTACTACATTCCTTGTAAAGCATCAATGAATCGCATCGCAACACGAGGTTTTAGTTTGTCGTTCACACGAACGAGATTGTTTTATTCCCAAAAAATGAAAATCATGAAGGTATCTGTCATATAATAATTCCATGTGCATAAATAAATCCAGATTATCTTATATAAATTGTATTTCTATCATTATTCTTAACCATTAAAGTTGTAAATTTAAATAAAAATGGCATCGGTTTTTGAGGTGGTAGTCTTTTGTACATACAAACAATTATTTTGTAACCCATTTAAAAAAGTGTGTTTAGGTGTAGGTCATACCCATAATATATATATATATATATTATATTTATTTTCTTATATAATAAATTTAAAATTATAATTAAATTTGGTGGAGAAAGAAATAAAATAAAAAATCATGTTGATGAACCTTACATATTCTTTCAGTAACACCTATTGGTTTTCAACAAAGGACTTAATTGGATGAATTTAATACTTAATTAATGATTCTCGGATAATTTTAGGATATTTTAGAAATTATTTTTATAAGTATTTTCCAATAAAAATTGACTGAATGGTCTAAAAAAACTAAGTGAGGTGTCCTATATAAGTGGGGTGAGAAGCAAACACGTAAATTCATTGAAAGAGATAATCCCCCCCACGATTAATACATAAACAATGGCTCTAATAATGTACAAACATCTACAATAGAATTTATCAGATTTAATTATTTCCATACAATTGTTTTTTGAAATGTTTCTAGGTCATTTTCCCCATATATTTATTGTTTAGTCCAGTGGTAAACTCATTTCTCTCCAAATCACAATAATTAATATTAATAGTTTCCTTATTCAAATAGATAAAATATTTATTTATTATTGTTATAAATTATAAATTATTATTATTTTAAATATTGAATACATTTTTCCAAATTATATTCAAAAAAGTGGAAAATATAAATTTAAAATTAATCCTATAAACAAGAAGAGAAAGATGGGTTTAAAACTGAATGTGTTCAAAATATTGAAATGTTTCTATATCTAAATTCAAAATGAAAAATATTCTAGTGAGATAAATTGGATTAATATATTTATAGGTGATATAATATTAGTTTAAAACCAATTTAAAATATAATTTATCATTATAAATTTATTATACAGAAAAAAGTTTTCAATTAAAAATCAGTACTTTCCCTTATTCATTAAAAAATAAAAATTCTTAGAAAAATAAATTTAATTCACCGTAAGATACTTTTGAAATTTAAATTTCGAAATATAATTTTATTTTTTAAATTATTTCTATTAATGTAAAAAAAATTAGTTATAAGATAAGTGTGCCATTAAAGGGCTACAAAACTACTTAAACAAAAATAAAACTTTTTGTACATAAAATAGTATCTTTTATATTATGACATTAAAATATATTGGATTATTTTCAAAAAAATAGAATATTAAATATATAAATTTACTTAAGATAATTCAATAATATAAATTAATTTAATTTATTAGGATAGAACATCTTTGGGTGCAAAAAATAGTTTTTTTATAAAGCCATTTCCTCTATATTAAATTAGTATTTATATTCATTTCATATTAATTGGTACCCAATTAATTAAAGGACATATTTTATTAATTTATTTTATCATATTCATAACTAAAAATCTAACTTTTAAGTGATAATATTCATTTTAAATAATAATATTAATATTATATATTTTTCAGTAAGACCCAGTCATGCCTTTAATTCAAGATTTCAATAGAACTCATTGTTGTGTTTAACAAAAGCTATAATCAGTGTTCCATATATACAAATATAATAATTTTTATTATAAAATACACTTTTTTAGAGATTTAATTCACCATAATGTCTCGGGATGTTATATTCCATTCTACGCTTTGTGGTGAATATCACATACTGAGCTGAATAAAATATTATTCTTTCGAAATTTTTAGGTTTTTATAATCTCCCCACGTTAAATAAATTCTGTTATCAAATTTTAAAATTGATCATGATAATCAATGGTTCTATATTTTAAATTTTATTTATTGAAAAACCTACATCGTGAGAAGTTTGGGTAAAACATTTTCTTAATAAGAGAGTTTAGAAAGAATTAATGTAATAAGAAATAAAACATAACTACATTACAATGTATGAAAACAATAGTATAAATTGAAGATTTGGACATGGTGGAAAATCATAAATAATTATATACATTAATTGGGTTCATTGATAAAAATCATGTGAATGATCAATGGAAATTTGAGGGCCCTAAATCCATAATTTTTTTTTGATTTAAAAGTCTATTTGTTCCACATAAATTAACGTCTTTGTATAAAAAATTTTCTTCAAGATCATTTTCTAATTTTTGAATAATTCTTTTAACTACCTAATATAATAAGGAAAAATAAATTTCTGAATCATTTTTATTCCATAAAAATTTCATTCTTTTTGTGTGCCTTGACCTTTTTCCAATTTATCACATACACAAATAAATGAATTTTTATAAATGAATTTTTTATGCATCAACCACTAATATTCAATTTTGATGTAAGGTAATATCTAAAATGAGTGCGAAGTTTTTTCATAGATCTATAACAATTTTCCAAAAAAAATATTTATTACAAGTAATACAATATAAGAAATTAAACTCTACACCTATAATGTAACACTTCTGGTTCATCATTAAAATTTATTAATAAAATTATCTAACTAAAAATAATGACATATTAATGATGATATCACGTAGTATAATCCTATGCGTAGAACCATTATTGTCCTTCAGTCACAGATTCATGCCCCACCACATTTCTAGATGTGATGGGTTTCCACATTACATGTGGGTTGTCTTTTTATAAAATATATTCCTATAATACTACCAATAATATGATGTAAATACATGAAAATAAATTTATCATTAAATAAAATTTTTACTATGGTTTTAAAAGAAATTTATTTACGAAGTCTAATAAAATTATTTGAATATTTTTATAGTGTCATTATTTATCATGTTAACCCTAATGTTTTGATGGTTCCATTTATAGTTGAAGTGTGTAGTGGTTATGATATAATAAAATTATTTTAATAATTGTTTCCCAAAAACAGGAATGAGGATCTTGAACATAAGATTTATAATTAATTTTTTTAATATCTCAAAAAATAACTAAATTCTCTTAGGAACATTCTTCATTGAGTGTAAGATCTTGATATTTCATTAAGGTATTCACTTGTTTAAATTTAAAGTTAAACTCTAATTTATGGTTAATGGAGTGTTTCTCAAATATTTATGGAGTTTTGGTTAGTTCTCTAGCGGTGCGCTACAAGAAATGAGGATAAAAGAGATCAAATAGTCCGTAGAACTCAATTGGTGCACAGCTAGTGTAAACTGTGCACATAGACTAGGAAACCAAGCTCCTTGGAACCCTTTTAGATTAAGTTCTAATGCATAGTTACCACATGGTTTTCCAAAATGTTATGTTTACCCTATAAATCCACAAGGATTGGATCCTCTCGGATCGAGGGATCCATAGTGTTGGTTTACAATTCTTCTAATAGTGCAGCCAGACTGTGTGATGCTTAAAAAGTGGGAAATTCCCATTTTTTCCTCCCAATCTTATTTCCCCATTCCTTGATTTTTCACTCCATTTTTTCTGATATAGAAACATTAATTAATTATGAGATACGTCCTACTCCATGGGTGATTCTAATTTGATTCAAGGGTGTTTGGTGTGTATTTTTGTGTGTATCGAAGATCTATGTGAGTCAGACACTCATATTTTCTCCACATTCTAGATTAGGGATTCTAGAAAATTTCATCCTATTTTTAAGACCCAAAACATTATCATTTAGATAGTATTCTATCTTAGAGATTTATTGGGTGTTTGAGTCCAAATAAATGTTGGAGGTTAAGAAATCATTCATCAACGGACATGAGGTTGGTGATCTTAATTCTTTTTCCCATAATCCTGATGTGATATTTTTGTATGTAGTTGTTCTATTTCACTTCCATGTTGTGTTTTGTTGACTTCGGTTATGGAAATTCAATTGGATCTTAAATTGAGGTGTGATACCATTTATATATCTCATGGGGTTTTTGTATGAGTTTGATCAAACCTAGTAATACCCATGGGGTAATCCAGACCCTTGTTAATGGTGAAAAAAAATTTAAACTTTGAGATATGATAATTATCAGAGATAATGGGTTGTGAAAATATAGACAATATGTGGGTAATATTAATGGGTTTACTCAAAAAATTATAAGATTTAATTTTTTAATTATTAAAGTGTTTTCAAATCATTTTGATGGTATGTTTTTGGGGTTTGATCCAGTTTTAGGTTAGTTGATAGAAAATGAAGTTTGAATGTGAGAAATGTTTTGGATGGGGTATTGAACTTAAAGTGATTCAAAAGGGGTTTTCTAAATATAATTACAATGATGTTTTAATTGAGGGCAGGGTTCCCAATTATTTGTAAATGGTTTAATGGTTGTTTTGGGTGGTTGAAATAGAAATTAATCCCTTTGGGAATGTTTTAGTTTTCAAAGAGGAATTCCCATGGTTTATAGTGTGGGATCAAGATTATTTCAAACAAGTATTTTTTAATAGTTTCTTGTACCATGATCAGGTCTTAAATTCATATTGGTACCATATTCATTGAATTGATCTATGGGATAGTGATAAAGGACCAAGGGAAATTATGTTGTATGAGAAAATGGGGAATATATGAACAAAAAAACTACTGTTCATAGTTTATGACAATACGTATGGGGGTTTTAGGAATAATGATATATGTTTTTAGAATTTAGGTTTTATGTTGTTAACTATTAAATGTTTTGGAAATGTGGTTAGTGTTAATTGTGTTAGTTGACAACGTTTCTTAAAAGAGTGTATGATATAAGTAAATTAGGTTAACGGATTATGAAATGTAATTGGTAAATGTGTTAATGGGTTATGGAATTAGAATAATTTAGGTATTGATGAATTATGAATTCTGAATGTTATTATATTTTTTTACAATGATTTTGAAATTCTATATGTGGTAAATTTTTAAAGAATCGTGTACACATCACTTGGTGGTGTGGGATAATAGCCAGAGTTTCCTCCCACGTGTTTAGTTGGAATGATGTTATAATCCCACACATAGAATGCATAGGTTAGGGCTCTGAACTGATGCTTTAGGCCCCTAACAGATTATTTGGATGATACTATGTAGACTGATTCTCTAGAGAAATGTGATACACTACCTGGACTGATGCTTCAATGTAAGTTTTATGGACAACATGGACTGTTTCTCCAAGGTATGTGTGATCGATTACCTGGACTAATGCTCCATGATAAGTGAGATATAATTGTAGTGAAATAGTTCATCCCTTTTTAGATAGAGAAGTTAAATTATCCCTATATGCATCGTAATTGATAGGTTTGTCCATGGTATAAATTATATAATTTCCTAACCTATAAAACAAATGATGATAATGGTTATGTGAATATAATTAATTATTGAGTATGTGACAGATTTGACTATTAAACACCCCTTGTGGATAAAAGGGTGTGTGGCCCATTGTGCCTTAGATTAGATTCGTAGTGTGATGTGATATAGTGTTTTATTGGGTTTACTCTAGATAAATTAATGGATAAAATTAATATTAGATAACTGGTTAAATATTTTTTCTCTATTTTCATGTTTATTTACTACACATGTAACCTATATACACTTTTGTCCAGACTAGATATTTCTTTAGAAATCATTGGTGGTATCTTGTTGAGTTTTAATCACACACATTTTGTGATTCCATGGTACTTGGGTACCTGAGAAGTTTCTTCTTATTTTCAAGTATAGGATCAGGACATGGACTTTTTGTTTGGTTGTGCATGGGATGAAGGGTTGAAGAATGGGAGGTAAGTTCTAGGTTGGGACTGAAGTCTAGGTTCATTGTATTTTGACTATTTTGGTCGTGGTTTATATTGTATGACTTCCTAGAATATAGAGTATTCAATGGATTTGGTTATAGCTTTTGTACATGGTTACTATTTTGTTTTTTCATATGTTGTCCAATAATTGGTCATGTTGGTTATTTTTCCTTTTTATGTTAATTCTGTTGTGGAGACACTTTGATAAGTGGGTATAGTCTCCACATGCTTCTCGTTAGACCCACATAGCTAATTAAACACCTCTAGATTATGGGGAGGCCCAATGAGGTCGTGTGATGACCCGACTCTGGGCACTGGTGATAGTGGCTTTTGAATTGGGGACATTACGAATTGGTATTAGAGAAAGTCGTATTTTTATTACTATTTGGGCATGGTAGATGGGAAAATATGATCTTGTTGAGACTTGGAAATGAGCTTGTTCCAATGTTCCTACAGCCCCATGTACGATGGAAATACCTTCTTTCCATGTGTGGGAAATATTGTTATATTTTATGCTTTTATAATTGATTTATATTTCTACCTTGGATGGAATGCATTGATGTGATTTTATTTATTTATGAGTTTTTATCTCCTTGTCTTGCGAGGCAAGTGAGGGTGTGTGAGAGCATGCATCATTCTAGGAACATTGGGTATATAGGTCATCTGTATATTGGATGTCATGGACTTGGGAATGACATGAAGAAAAATTTAATGTGTACAAAAGGTTGAATTGAAAGAAATGATGGGTTTTGAAAAGTGGGAGAAAGGGGTTTTTGGGAATCCTAAATCCTTGGGTTTAGAAAAAAGGGAAATGTTTGAAATTTTATTTTGAATAAAACTAAGATTTTTTAAATGAAGTTCTAAGAATTGGGTTTTTGAAAGATTCTGTTCTTCGGTTTTGAAAATGAAAAATATTGAAATGTGAAATTATTGTCTTAGAAGGTACAGATAAATAAGTGGGAAAATGGGAAATTGAAGGAACCATGGGACACCATAAGTGGTTATCCCTTGTGTTGGTTGTTTCCCAGTTGGATGGGTGGTTTGAGTAGTGTGAGTGCCTTTGTTTTAAGACCATAGGTTGGGATGTATCGGTTAAATGTAATTTTGTATTTTGTGTCCTAGATTTTTTTGTGGTATTTGAGTTTTTAAATTCCTTACACTAATAAGAATTTGGTAAATATTTTGATTGATACCTTTTCAGATTTTTTTGAACCAAAAGTGGGTGTTCGACTATTATTTTCAGTGTAAGTGTGCGAGTATCATTGGTGTGGAACCTATAATCAATGGTTGTTGATGTGTTGTACACAATGTTTTTGTAACGGGGGTACTATGGCCACCATTAATGGATGGTCTTTTGGAGTATGGTGGGTTTTTTAGATTTTAGAGATTTAGTGACCTTTCCTTGGTTCATCAAATGTTTGTGGAGTTGGTATCGTTTGGATTTTGAAGGTAACCAATGAGATAGGTAAGTTGGGGTGTTAGTAATTTTGTGTTCATGCTGCATAGGTAGATGTTCTGAACCATGTAAGTAGAACACAGAGAGTGTTACCCAGTTTGGGATTTTCTTAGAGGGATAGGAAAAAAAATTAATAGTTTTCGGAGATTTGGATTTATTTTTGGCAATGGCTTGAGAATCTTGATGAATCAAGGGTAGCCTCAGGGATGCTCATCCCAATCTTGAAGGTTTCTTAGAATATGTATCATAGGTGGGAAATTTAGAGGAGAAATTGATTCACAATAGTATCTATCTAAATTTTCTATGATTAAATGGCTATTTCTTTGTCTCGCCTTTGGGAATCCTTTAGATTCTTATGTTTGGTTGTAGGAGTGGTTGTGAATGGAATGATCATTTCAAGGCCTGACCCTATGGGTTTGGTGGAGTGATATAAAGAAATAAATGATGGTCTTGGGTTTAAAAGGAAAGGGTGATCAAAGATTGGATGGTTCTATTGGTTTTGGAAGAAACTAAGGGATTTGGCAGTCATGTTATTGGGTAGTTGGTAGGGGTGGTTGTTTGTTGAGTGACATGTTGAGAAATCTTTGGTTCATGGTCATTTAGAAGAGGGTCATGAGTTAGTACTATATTTGGTTAGAATTACATTGATGTTGTGGTGTTTTATCATCAATATGTCACAGATGGGTCTGGAAACATGATTCCTTTATAAAATTGTGGGGTCTATATGGTAAGAGGTGACGTCGGTGGGGGATAGTTTATGTCTTTGTTCGTTGGTGAATTTTTAACATACATTTTTTCAATGATGATCATACCCAATAACTTCACATCGTTTCATGTTTTCAAAGAGAGTTATGACTTTAACTGTATCTACCAAATTGTCTGTTTTATGGGAATAGAGCCTCTTAAAGGATACACTTGAGTAGAAGAATCTCTATGGATATTGTATAAAAGGGGAGTACACCATCGAGTGGTTGTAGATGAGGTCCACAGAATGGACTAGATGTTGACGAATTCTATGGGTTTCATTCATAAAATATAGTAATGAGTGGTGTGAGAAGCTTGTTTTTATATTATAGTGGAATTTCAACGGTTATTTCCATGTTTTATGTGTTTACATTGTGTGTGCGTCTGATTCACATAGGTTAAAATTACATGAGGATATAAGTAACGACAACACCCCTAAGGTGGGGAGAATCATGTTGAGTCATGGATGTGTGGAGAGAGCTATAATGTGGATTTGGTGTAATAGATGTTTCAATTGGAATCTAATGGGGTGCATGTTCAGCTTCTTTGTGGTAAATGTGGTTTTCTAGAATGTGAGTGTCGATCATGACTGGCGATGGTTTTCGAATCAGGCTAGTTCTAAAGGGAATCGGGGGGGTCACATCAGAGATGTCTTAGGGGATGTTTTAGAGAACAACCACTATTTTAGGACTAGCCCAATCCTTAATGGGGGAGATTCACCAGAAATTAGGGATGACTTTTGATGGTTTGCGAAGATGATGGTGGTATTCATTAACTAAAAGAGAATTATGTATGGGTAAAATGGTGATGAAGAAATATTGGAATTTGGGAATTGATAGAATGAGTCAATTAGGGATGGATCAATTTATCTAGGAAAAAAGTAATGGATATAGTGGGTTTTATGACACCTCCAGTTAATGTTGAGAGGATAATCATTCTTTGATAATGGGAATGGGATCTGAGGGGGAACCACGTTACCATTGAATGATTATGGATAGTGGAGGTTTCCAATCTTGTTGGTCTTGATGGAAGGGATGAATGCCATTGTTGGATAATATTCTTGTGGATTCTAGGGCATGGTGAGTTAGAAAACATGTTAGGGAAGCTATGAAAAGTAATTTGAGGTTATGTTGGTCTCTTTTTTTGATTAAGGGAGTTATATATACTAAAAAAGGGTGGTTATGGTCTAAAGATTATGTTGGGAAGCACTGTTGTAGGAAAGTAATCAATTAATAAAGTAATTTGTGGTTCGAGTAGAATGGACTAAGGATGGATCCATCTTTTTGAAGTGGTGTTAGAAACATGAACTATCTTGAATACTGTCCCTTGGAGTATCACATGATGAAGAGTATGTTTGGTTTATTGATGGATTCCGAAATGAATGTAGTGCATCCCTATGTGTCAAGGTTGTTGGGTGCAACAGACTATTCCACATCAAACACTAGAGGGGTGTTTAGAATCATATATAATCCCTAGTTACCCCCCCCCCAAACATCACATGTTATTTTCAAAAGGGGGTGGAAGTGATCAAAAATGGTGGGTAGTGAGACTTTATGAAGAATAAACTCAACATGTAGTGAACCAAAGAGGACAATATTGTGATATAGGGTCTTGTAAACCCAATGTATGATCTTGAAATTGGTTTAAAATGGATTTGGTAAGCCTCAGATTCATAGGGAATGAACTGTGGAGAAGATTTAAATATGACCTAGGATGGAAAGCCTCAGATTCATAGGGGAATGTACTTGGAGAGAGATTGTTGGAATCCCAAAGTAACACAGTGTAGTCCTATGTGTCAAGGTTGCTGTCTGTAGGGGCCTTGTCCCCAATCAGAGACTAGAGAGGAATTAGGCATCATATATATTCCCTAGTAATCCCCTACATCACAAGGAATTTTTAGAAAGGGTATAGAAGGATCTTACATTGGGGATGTAGGACACTAATGTTATGCTTTTCAGATGTTCAAAAGTGAACTAAGGCTATCAGTCCTCGTATCTTGGACAAGGTTAAGTCTCCCAATGTGGAAAAAATTGTATTTTTCCTCTAGTGATGTCAGGATTGGATCATTGAATGTGTTATCATGATACATCAAATTTATATTGATTTAAAGAAGATTTTTTAGTCTATGGAAGACCTTAGGTCATCTCCCATGGATCATTGGTGTTTTTATAATGTGAATGTTTAATAAGAGGAACAAAATATGGGGTTGTTTGAAAACAATTTTAAGAAAATAAAATGATTTGAAGAGTTTAATAGTTGATATATAGAAGTGGTGTTTTTAAATTTTGAGATATGGAGATAAATTCAATTTCACTACATATATTGGATAGTTCATTTTTTGAATATTTCAAATGTTTTTGATTAATTATTTGGTTGAGGGTTGTTAGGATGTCAATTCCCCTCTTGCCCCTCAAAACGTTACTCAAAGTACCAACCCGTGACACAACAATTGTTTTTTCAAGGTTCGGAATTCAATATCATATTAATGTATAATAAATCATACTAATATATTTTGTCTATGTGAGAGAAAGAGGATCCTTGTGTGGCCCAACTGGAACAACCCAAGATTCCCACATGAAAATTCAACCAAATCGGAGTGTAAATGAAAAGTGGTTCACTTAATTAAACCTATGAAATGAATTCATTGGAGAAACATGTTTTGATAAAACATAAATAAAATAATCTAGAGGAAAATTATAAAAAAAAACTAGTATATTATCATGTTTTGGAACTCCCTCCCAAGTATGTGTATCTCCCTCCAAATGATCGCCCACTGTTTAGCTCGCCATCGAGAGGAGGAAAAGGCTTGGGTGGAACACCTTCTTCATTGTTGAGCCCTCTATGATGATAGGGTGTAACGCCCCGACCCCAGCTACCCGGAGTCGGTGCATTAATTACATAACATTGGCATGATCACAAGAAAGATCAAATCTCGAAAGATCGATTGGTTTAGTAGCCTTGGAAACACTAGATATATTCATAAGTTTTACATTACATCATAAAATGAAAAACTAATACAACAATATAATGTTTCCAAAATCCACACTATTAACCCCTCATAAAACCCCTGCAGGTCATTCATAACTTACTTCTTCACATCCTGGGAAAAATAAAACATAAAAAAAAGGGGTGAGCTCAAATGCCCAGTAAGGATAACAATAATGTGGAAACTTTCATAAATAAGAATAAACATTTAAGGCAATGTATAACTAAAACAAAAGCCTTTTAAATACGAACTTTCAACATGGTATGGCATAAATAAAATGAAATAATGCCATTTACTTATTCACATGGATATTCTACTAAATGAATAATCACATGCAAAAATCAATAACCACTTTCATAATGTTGGAATGCATAATGCCAGACTATCATAACCACATAGCCAAGGCCTCGTGCCAAGACTAAAAATAAGATTTTGTGAAGGCCTTGTGCCAAGACACTAGTTTGTCTCATGAGACCTACCGATGCATCGAGGAGCTATAGCGGGCTCCACCCGTCACTTATTAAGTCCAATGCATTCCCATATGAAAAGGTTTAAACATAACATAAACATTCGTATTAAAACTAGCATACGAAATGTCAATACTTTCACAATAAACTATGAATGGTATAAAAATAGCACATCCACAGTCAAATATATCACAAAACCTTCAATACAATATAGAAGTTTTGTATCATAATAAATCAACTTCAAATAATCTTAAAATCCATCAAAGGATGTTGACATAGATGAAATCAAAATTTTTTTTAAAGAAATATCTCCTTTTATTTTGAAATCATTTAAGATCCATATAAAATAAAATATTTTCTTTGAAAATATTCTTATAAGCTTGTAAGGAAAGCTTTGAAGATTTTATAACGGCGTATAATAACCGCACCCGCCGTATAAGTTAAAAAAAACATTCTTACCTCAATTCTGTCGAAAAGGTTAAAAAGGACCTTGTTTTGAAAACGACGGAAAGATTCCTTTATAAACCTCTTATAAAAAGTCAAACAAGGGTATAAATGCATTTAACCCATATTCTTGTAAATAGTAAAAATGTTTTTAAATACATTTTTAAGAAACTTGGATGTGGATGATAAAGATATCCCAGTAGATTATTACGTATAAACAACCTCGGATAATGGAGAGATTGTGAAATAACCCTTACCTTGAACTTTTCATTGGTTGGGGTAGGTTAACCTCCTGTATAATAGTGAAATAATTGTTACTAAATTATACAAGAATCATATATATTAATATGATATCATATATGATCTTTTAATACTGATTTGATAATAATATCTTAAAATTATCGTCGTTTCGGGTGTTAACTTACACATTTTCTTTTATATGTTTTGTTACATAAGCCATGTTTGTAAAGGATAAGTTGTATATTATTCAAATCCAGAATGGTATCAAGTCTTTAAACATCATTTTTAAATCATCAAATGATAATTATACTTGAATGGATACGATGGAGGATGGATCTCACCGCGTTCGTGGAGACGGTAGTCCGTACGTACGCACGAACGCTACTTCCATTTAATTTTTATTTTAAAAGAATTGAATCCAAATGATACATAGGTATATTACTATTCCAGTATAATATAATATTTTATATATGTTACTTAAGTTCATTAACACCATCCTTTATACGTTCCATGTGTGGTATGAACGAGTCATATCATTTTAAGGGGGCGGTAGTCCGCACTTCCTCAAATGAAATTATCGTATGTATATACAACATGAAACGAATAATGGTATGAAATAAAATGGAATTAAAGAAGCTTATATATAAAATATATATCATTAATATCATATTTAATTACAGTGCCATCATAATGGCCACCATGAGAGGTGGTAAGATGTATTTGAACAATCATCGTTTCGTGAGGCGTTAGTTTTCCATCCACAGAAACATTATGTTCATCATCCATTAGATGGAGTTGTGTGTATGTGTAGATTGAATCCTTCTTATAACAACATCCTAGTATATTGTGGATACTTGTGTTGTTACAAAAGAAAGGAAATAAAAAGAGTTTGGGGGTTGGAGAAGCAAAATAAATGAAAATAATTTAAGAGAAATCGTTACCTTTAATTTAGGTAACTCACTTTGGTTTGAACCAAAGGACTTCTTGAAATGCTTTCTGCCTAAGGGGAAGCTTCAAGGAGGAGGATAGGGATGTGGGGAGCTTATTTGGGCAGAGTTTGGACGAGCCAAGTGGCTTGAGAGGTGTGAGGAAAAGAGAAGGAGGAGTGCCCTTTTATAAGAGGGGTGAGGGGCACCTTTGGAAAAGCTAGAAATATTAATTTATAATAAATTCATATTCGGTTTCTAAAGGCTCCAAAGTTGACTATTCAAAGGATGAGGTGGGGATAGGTCGAAAACAACTCATCCAATAGAATTTAGACAGGTTTGGGTACTTATATTAACCTTATCTTTAAGTATTAACTCTAAGTTAATTAGTTTCACTTTTACAATGTCTCTTTGTATTTTTATATTATATGGTTAATAGACTTACCATATACATACAAGAGACCCCCAAGTGGTCCATTAATGATTAACCTATCATAATATAAGTCTCTTGGCCGAACCTTAGATTTTTAGGAATTTAATATCAATTAATAATATAATATTCGTTTTAAGAACTCTTTTATGTCAATTTTGACACTATTCAATAGTTGATTTTTGTGAAACTCATAACAGATTGATTACTTAGAACAAAGTCAATTAAATCAATCCTAATATATCATATTATCCTAGAAAATTAGTTTAATTCATTAAAAGTTTCATATTATATTTATTTGGGTATTTATATTATCAATTATTTTAATTGTTCACTATTATAGTAATTACTGCATCATCATTGTGTCATAAATAAAATAAATTATTTAATGTCTAAAAATTTCAAATAAAATATAATTATGTAGTAAATCTTTTTATCTTTCTAATGAATATTTATAATCTAAAATCCAACTTATATAACCCTATGTAACAATTGTTTGGCTAAAAGATATATGCTTGTGTAATTTTTGTATTCATTTTGACTTAATTAAAATAAAGTGTCATTATCACTTACAAGTGGATCCATGGGGTCCCAAAATAGACCCAAAGATGCTAATGGTCGACCATGTATCAACAAATAGGGTTAAGACACGTTTTAGGGTAGTTTAGTATTATTATAATATTATTTTTTAACCCTTATTTACCGGATTTACCCTTAACCATGGTAAATAAAATATTTACCGCAGTAATTATTCAAAATGTCTAAAAATAAAAGTTACCTATTTACACAATTTGAACATCCTGATTCCAAATATGGAATCCATTTTCCTAAATTCAAAACACAGAAGTGGCAGAAATTAATTTAAAATTAATTCCCGCTGTCAAAACAAAAAGCGTGTTTTTAAGAGATAATAACTATCAAAAGATTGACACTCGTTTATGTTCGGATTAATTGTAAAATTATGTCCAATGACCAACATTATATTAAATGGTAAAAATATATTCTAAATATACTTTAAAACCACTCAAATTCATAATTTATCACTATTAATTATTTTGATTAAAAAAGTTGTTTTTAATTAAAATTTAGTAATTTTCACTATTCATCAAAATATGAAAGTTATCCGAAATGTACCAAAATTTCACCTTAGGCTAAATTAGATATTCCGAATCCAAAAATGAAGTCCATTTTCAAATATAAAATATATATAATTTCAAAAAGTAGGTATTACTATTCATAACGGCTAGTTTGATTAGTTATGGTGTGTTAGAACTCGGTGTTGCGTACAACACACGCTATCACATTATTCAAAGAGAAGCGTACCGTAGAAGCTTGGGATGTTTCATTTTAAATTATTGATGTCCCCATTTAGTCAAAAAGTTTAAAATATAGTATTTAAAAAGGGTTCACTATTAAAGTTGATAAAAGTGCAATACTGAAAATGAATTTGTTCTTGCATTATATCTAAGAAACTCATAATATGGATTCTAAAATTATAAGGATTATATAAACATTAAAATTTATCTAATACTATTCATAACCTCTTTTGAACGGCTTGTTTGGTAAGTCATGGTGTGGTTGAACTTGGTGTTTCATGTAGTGAAAGTTATTGAATTATTTTGAAGAAGTAACACACTATGAAATCTTGGGGTGTTACATTCTCCCCTCCTTCAATAAATTGCGTCCTCGCAATTTGAAATTGTTCTTCGAAAATAAAAGGTTGAAAATAGAAAATATATTTGTGGGAAAACCCACATCGGAAATTGGGTTACTAAAATTTAGTCTTAATATGAGGAAAAGAGAAATGAAAGGGTCACTACCAAATTATGATCTTGATTAGGAGAACATTGGTGGAAATTAGAGACATATAATTGGAGGAAAAACGTAAATATTTATAGGTAGTGATTGAGGTCATCAATCACAAAAAAGTATAAAATTAAGGTCCTTAAACTCATCAATCTATGATGATTTGAAGTACCATCGGTTCAACAAAATATAGGGTATTGGGATAACACATTTTTGACGTTTCAAAATATCTTATTTGAAATCCCACATCGAAAAATGAATTAATGAGGCCTCTATTTAAAATAAAGAGTCGAAAGTATGAAGATTACCGAAAATAACTCATACTAGGGTTCCATGTAGGAAAATATGGATATGGCAGAAAAATCTAACCATCAATTATCTGATGGAGAGTGGTAGAGAACATGGCTATGAAAAGTCCAACAATCCCAAATCCATAAATTAGTGATGATTTAAGGTACCATCTAGGAAAACATTTTTGTTCTAAGTTCCGTTTATTAATGTTGAGGAATTTATTTATGAGATTGGCTAAGATCATAAGGAGATATACTTACTTTATAATCAGAGTTTTATCCATTAATAAGTTTCTACCACCAACTCATCTTTCACTCTAAAAGATAATAGAATGTAATTTTTTATTTATTTATACTATTCGTACAGGGTTCCAAAATAAATGAATTTATAATTCATCTACCAGATCGTTAAAAAAACAACATTATTTAATCCAGGACATCTCATGGGCCAGTGGTAGGTGATACACCCTTGTCGCCCTTCAGTTGCGGGTTCAAGTCTCGCAGCCTTGCCGGACGCGACGGGTTGCCGCCCGACCTCCAGGTTGTCCTTTTATGGAAATCCAAAATAATCCAAACTAGAACTATCCAAAATACTTCTGTCCAAACTCACAGTCCAACATTTATAAGGAAGGTAAACATAATATAGATCCTTTTTACCCCGCAATAGCATATGAATACCTTCATCTTGTATTCTTTTAATAAACTGAAACATCTTGAATTACCATATTCCTTATTGATTACATTCATGCTCCCCTATTCCATATAGAATGCTGGATATACTTCATTAATCCAAAAATGGTTCAAAACCCAACAATGATGGAATATACAAATCATTAATTAGTTCCAAGGTAGTCAAGAATATCCAATATAATTTATCCAAAACAATCACATATTATTCCAAAATCACTACCTCAGTATCAGAACTATATTATGATTTATCATTCTCTCAACCATATATTTTCCAAAAATTTATCCTGCTATTGAGTGACTTTTCTTTGTTCCACATAATCTCAAGTCCTTAATGAAATAGTACTGCAGTACAATCCTTATATACTCCATAATTATTATAACAAGCACATTGTTGATACAACACTCAATTGACATAATCAACATAAGAACTCTAATCATTCCTCTTCATCTGTGGTAGTATCATAACTTGGTTATTATCCAATAACATCATTTGCGGCATAGTCTGATGACTGGGACATAGGTTCGCGTAGTGTCCAAACTCCTTGCAAATGAAGCATTGTACATTTAAAACCATTTTCTTACCCTTGCAGTCACGTACTTTGTGCCCTTTTCCTCCACACTTATAACAAACTCCCATTCCTTTCAGGCAAGTTCCAGGGTGTTTCTTTCCATAGTTACCACATATGGGAAAATTCTTCTTTTCCCTCTTCCCTTTATCCATCTTTCTCTCTTCCATCCTTTTCTTCTCTTGCTTACCTTCAAAGCCATAGGACTCAGTAAACTCTTTACTTATCTTATCAACACATGATATTATTTCTTCATATGATGATAATACATGGGAGACTATTTCTCTTATAAATTCTAGCTTAAGACCATGAAAGATATGATCCTTCCTTCTCTTTGAATCATGTGTATTTCTGGAGTTCTCATTCCTTCTACTGGGCGCCATTTCTATACAATGGCATAAACTAGATCAGTTTATGAATCAAAATACATAATCCCATACTTATAAAACACTTAACATAAATTGAACTATTTATGGATATAATCCATAATCATAAAAATGTTTTCTTTGAGGAAGTATATACTCATAAACCCTTCATAATGATTTGTAAAGATAGTGAGAGTTATCCTAAGCATATCCCCCGGGAGTGTCGTAACCAAGAGTGCAGCAAGGCCCGTTGTCGTGCACCAGTTCCCGTTCGAGTCTAGCTCAAAGCGGTGTTTTCAGGTTTTACCCCTAGGTACATCTGTGCCAGAGCCGCCTCTACCTGCTCGTATCCAGACAGGGATGTATTGCTCGGAAAACTCACAAAGTCTCTACAATACCAAAATTCTAGGAAGTTCTTCTATACTAATCCTCAAAGTTCATCTTAGGTCAACGTGCTCTAATCAGAGTTTATCTAAATCTAGTTTCCAAGGTTTGTACTAAACTTCCTCTGATACCAACTGTAACGCCCCGACCCCAGCTACCCGGAGTCGGTGCATTAATTACATAACATTGGCATGATCACAAGAAAGATCAAATCTCGAAAGATCGATTGGTTTAGTAGCCTTGGAAACACTAGATATATTCATAAGTTTTACATTACATCATAAAATGAAAAACTAATACAACAACATAATGTTTCCAAAATCCACACTATTAACCCCTCATAAAACCCCTGCAGGTCATTCATAACTTACTTCTTCACATCCTGGGAAAAATAAAACATAAAAAAAGGGGTGAGCTCAAATGCCCAGTAAGGATAACAATAAAGTGGAAACTTTCATAAATAAGAATAAACATTTAAGGCAATGTATAACTAAAACAAAAGCCTTTTAAATACGAACTTTCAACATGGTATGGCATAAATAAAATGAAATAATGCCATTTACTTATTCACATGGATATTCTACTAAATGAATAATCACATGCAAAAATCAATAACCACTTTCATAATGTTGGAATGCATAATGCCAGACTATCATAACCACATAGCCAAGGCCTCGTGCCAAGACTACAAATAAGATTTTGTCAAGGCCTTGTGCCAAGACACTAGTTTGTCTCATGAGACCTACCGATGCATCGAGGAGCTATAGCGGGCTCCACCCGTCACTTATTAAGTCCAATTCATTCCCATATGAAAAGGTTTAAACATAACATAAACATTCGTATTAAAACTAGCATACGAAATGTCAATACTTTCACAATAAACTATGAATGGTATAAAAATAGCACATCCACAGTCAAATATATCACAAAACCTTCAATACAATATAGAAGTTTTGTATCATAATAAATCAACTTCAAATAATCTTAAAATCCATCAAAGGATGTTGACATAGATGAAATCAAAATTTTTTTTAAAGAAATATCTCCTTTTATTTTGAAATCATTTAAGATCCATATAAAATAAAACATTTTCTTTGAAAATATTCTTATAAGCTTGTAAGGAAAGCTTTGAAGATTTTATAACGGCGTAAAATAACTGCACCCGCCGTATAAGTTAAAAAAAACATTCTTACCTCAATTCTGTCGAAAAGGTTAAAAAGGACCTTGTTTTGAAAACGACGGAAAGATTCCTTTATAAACCTCTTATAAAAAGTCAAACAAGGGTATAAATGAATTTAACCCATATTCTTGTAAATAGTAAAAATGTTTTGAAATACATTTTTAAGAAACTTGGATGTGGATGATAAAGATATCCCAGTAGATTATTACGTATAAACAACCTCGGATAATGGAGAGATTGTGAAATAACCCTTACCTTGAACTTTTCATTGGTTGGGGTAGGTTAACCTCCTGTATAATAGTGAAATAATTGTTACTAAATTATACAAGAATCATATATATTAATATGATATCATATATGATCTTTTAATACTGATTTGATAATAATATCTTAAAATTATCGTCGTTTCGGGTGTTAACTTACTCATTTTCTTTTATATGTTTTGTTACATAAGCCATGTTTGTAAAGGATAAGTTGTATATTATTCAAATCCAGAATGGTATCAAGTCTTTAAACATCATTTTTAAATCATCAAATGATAATTATACTTGAATGGATACGATGGAGGATGGATCTCACCGCGTTCGTGGAGACGGTAGTCCGTACGTACGCACGAACGCTACTTCCATTTAATTTTTATTTTAAAAGAATTGAATCCAAATGATACATAGGTATATTACTATTCCAGTATAATATAATATTTTATATATGTTACTTAAGTTCATTAACACCATCCTTTATACGTTCCATGTGTGGTATGAACGAGTCATATCATTTTAAGGGGGCGGTAGTCCGCACTTCCTCAAATGAAATTATCGTATGTATATACAACATGAAACGAATAATGGTATGAAATAAAATGGAATTACAGAAGCTTATATATAAAATATATATCATTAATATCATATTTAATTACAGTGCCATCATAATGGCCACCATGAGAGGTGGTAAGATGTATTTGAACAATCATCGTTTCGTGAGGCGTTAGTTTTCCATCCACAGAAACATTATGTTCATCATCCATTAGATGGATTTGTGTGTATGTGTAGCTTGAATCCTTATTATAACAACATCCTAGTATATTGTGGATACTTTTGTTGTTACAAAAGAAAGGAAATAAAAAGAGTTTGGGGGTTGGAGAAGCAAAATAAATGAAAATAATTTAAGAGAAATCGTTACCTTTAATTTAGGTAACTCACTTTGGTTGGAACCAAAGGACTTCTTGAAATGCTTTCTGCCTAAGGGGAAGCTTCAAGGAGGAGGATAGGGATGTGGGGAGCTTATTTGGGCAGAGTTTGGACGAGCCAAGTGGCTTGAGAGGTGTGAGGAAAAGAGAAGGAGGAGTGCCCTTTTATAAGAGGGGTGAGGGGCACCTTTGGAAAAGCTAGAAATATTAATTTATAATAAATTCATATTCGGTTTCTAAAGGCTCCAAAGTTGACTATTCAAAGGATGAGGTGGGGATAGGTCGAAAACAACTCATCCAATAGAATTTAGACAGGTTTGGGTACTTATATTAACCTTATCTTTAAGTATTAACTCTAAGTTAATTAGTTTCACTTTTACAATGTCTCTTTGTATTTTTATATTATATGGTTAATAGACTTACCATATACATACAAGCGACCCCCAAGTGGTCCATTAATGATTAACCTATCATAATATAAGTCTCTTGGCCGAACCTTCGATTTTTAGGAATTTAATATCAATTAATAATATAATATTTGTTTTAAGAACTCTTTTATGTCAATTTTGACACTATTCAATAGTTGATTTTTGTGAAACTCATAACAGATTGATTACTTAGAACAAAGTCAATTAAATCAATCCTAATATATCATATTATCCTAGAAAATTAGTTTAATTCATTAAAAGTTTCATATTATATTTATTTGGGTATTTATATTATCAATTATTTTAATTGTTCACTATTATAGTAATTACTGCATCATCATTGTGTCATAAATAAAATAAATTATTTAATGTCTAAAAATTTCAAATAAAATATCATTATGTAGGAAATCTTTTTAGCTTTCTAATTAATATTTATAATCTAAAATCCAACTTATATAACCCTATGTAACAATTGTTTGGCTAAAAGATATATGCTTGTGTAATTTTTGTATTCATTTTGACTTAATTAAAATAAAGTGTCATTATCACTTACAAGTGGATCCATGGGGTCCCAAAATAGACCCAAAGATGCTAATGGTCGACCATGTATCAACAAATAGGGTTAAGACACGTTTTAGGGTAGTTTAGTATTATTATAATATTATTTTTTAACCCTTATTTACCGGATTTACCCTTAACCATGGTAAATAAAATATTTACCGCAGTAATTATTCAAAATGTCTAAAAATAAAAGTTACCTATTTACACAATTTGAACATCCTGATTCCAAATATGGAATCCATTTTCCTAAATTCAAAACACAGAAGTGGCAGAAATTAATTTAAAATTAATTCCCGCTGTCAAAACAAAAAGCGTGTTTTTAAGAGATAATAATTATCAAAAGATTGACACTCGTTTATGTTCGGTTTAATTGTAAAATTATGTCCAATGACCAACATTATATTAAATGGTAAAAATATATTCTAAATATACTTTAAAACCACTCAAATTCATAATTTATCACTATTAATTATTTTGATTAAAAAAGTTGTTTTTAATTAAAATTTAGTAATTTTCACTATTCATCAAAATATGAAAGTTATCCGAAATGTACCAAAATTTCACCTTAGGCTAAATTAGATATTCCGAATCCAAAAATGAAGTCCATTTTCAAATATAAAATATATATAATTTCAAAAAGTAGGTATTACTATTCATAACGGCTAGTTTGATTAGTTATGGTGTGTTAGAACTCGGTGTTGCGTACAACACACGCTATCACATTATTCAAAGAGAAGCGTACCGTAGAAGCTTGGGATGTTTCATTTTAAATTTTTGATGTCCCCATTTAGTCAAAAAGTTAAAAATATAGTATTTAAAAAGGGTTCACTATTAAAGTTGATAAAAGTGCAATACTGAAAATGAATTTGTTCTTGCATTATATCTAAGAAACTCATAATATGGATTCTAAAATTATAAGGATTATATAAACATTAAAATTTATCTAATACTATTCATAACCTCTTTTGAACGGCTTGTTTGGTAAGTCATGGTGTGGTTGAACTTGGTGTTTCATGTAGTGAAAGTTATTGAATTATTTTGAAGAAGTAACACACTATGAAATCTTGGGGTGTTACATAGGGGGCTCCATAATGTCATAGAGTTTGAGAGGACTCCATTGGGTCTCCAAAATAACAGATCATTGACTCCTAGTCTAACATCAAATGGAGACCCAATGTGCCATTTTATAGGAAAATGGGATGGTGGTTTTGAGCACACAGGTTTCATAAAACCACTTCTCACATCGGTTTTGACCTCTATAAAGCCTTATCAAGATTTGGATAAAATACCAAAGTTTTGTACCCACCTCTTTTATATATCCACTAAATGGTTGGAACATTTTGGAAAACTAGAGACTGAGATATGGACAGATCACAACACACCACTTTTGACTTCATTCAGATTTGGTGTGCTAGAAAGATCAGATCGTTTCAGCCCATAGATAGATGAATGAGTCTTGGGTGCCTTTATATTAAATGTATCGCAAAGAATTTTGGACTAGCACACAAAATTTCAACCCATTTGGATTCATGTTTCAAGAGAAGTATGCAGATGAATCCACCGATGTACATGGATCTTGCACAGTTTGGCCCATTTTTCTTAGACATCATCAGGGGTCCTTCAAATCACCTTCTCCTACAATAGAATCATCAAAACAAGTAACATTTACCTTTTCAAAAGAGGTAAAAACAAAATAAATTATTCAAACATGGAATTATATTTGTTATTATTTTTATATTTTGCAATATAAAACAAGTTTAGCACTTTGGTGTATGGGTGAAATTGAAATAGTGAATCACGGTGTGATCACACTACCACACATAAACATTTGCACTCATGGGAAGAGTCATAATTCCAAAAATTATGCTTCTAGACTTTTCTAACTTCATAAATTTTTAACATTGAATAAAAATTATATTCATGATAAAAATGTTATAAATTCAAAAATCACACCAATGAGTTATTCTCAATGAACATTGAAAAATACGTCTCAAAACTTTTATCCAAATGAAATTCCATGAGATGCATTATACAAATAAAATAAAATAATTAAACATTTAATTATGTCACTAATTATCCACGTGTGTGTGTGAAACCCATTTAATCCTATTCTTTCCACTTTTTATCAAGTAATATAAGTTATTTTACCAATTGTATACTAACAAGATCATTTCCACCGAACATGTCCCACAACTTTTGCAATCAAATTTCAAGACCCACTCACTTAAGAATTCACATATGTCAAACCATATGCTCCTGGTGTAGATAACCTTTTATTTTTTACATTTCTTCACTCCCCTAATTTATTAATTTTTTTAAAGTTTTACTTGGAACAAATCTCACACTATTCTCCCAACCCATGTTTGATCTCCTCATTACACTAATCGTAATTGTAATAACATGATCAAAGGTCGAGGAAGGGTTATTTTTTAACATCCTAATATACAAACCTTTTTATTGTTAGGGTGTACAATAGTCAGATAACAGGTACACAATCATAGGTTAATCTAGTACAATAATAAAATATATCTAATAAGGAACGAACGAATGGAAAAATGATTTTCGAAAGTAGAGAAAAATCAACCTAAATTATATTTACCTTCCTTTAAGTAAGAAATTTTCATACATAATGGTTGGGTGTTAATAAATGTGTGGAGATATTAAGTGAAACCATTTTCCTTTATACTATTCACAAAAAGGGCACCACTATTCTAAAAGGTTTCAAAATGATACAACCATTTTCACCATTGAAAAAGAACAAAATTTCAAAAGAAAGGCACACCATAGTATTGAATTCTTTAAAAAATGAACATTTCATTAGAATTTGATATGAATGTTAAAACAACATGAAATATAGACATTCATTTTTCATTTTCAATAACATCCTTGATTAAACGGGAATAATTTTCCATGATAAAGTGGTAATAAAAAAAATATTCTGGTAAAAATGTGAGTGGGAGAGAAATGGGGAATGTAATAGGACTATTTAGTAAGATAAAAAGAGAAAAGGAAGAAATATGATGGAAATCCACAACTAACCCAAGAATATAACAATCCCTCACACCTAGAGTGTGTAGTATCTTCACTGTAAAAATAGAATACATGAAAAAGGATAAAACATGGTGGGTGCAATTCGTAGATAACTTCTGGAATTTGTAATTTCTCCATCAGGGACTCCGGAAGGCTTTCATTGAAGTGATTTAGTCATTTCCAATTAACTTTGATGGTTTTCTTGGTTTCTTCTTTTTGAACCTGGACAACACCAAATTGAGAGACATTAGTAATATTGTATGGTCCAAGCCATGGGTAATGAATCATACCAAGATGTAACTTCTTCCTTGCATTATAGAGGAGGACCTTTTGCCAATTGTGGAACCGATGAGGAAGGATGAGAAGATCATGGGAAGACTTGGTACACCCCTTATAAATCCTGGAGTTCTCATATATGTCTCTTCTCATTTCTTCTACCTCTTGAATCTGCAACTTCCTTTCAGAACATACACCAGAAAGATTTTAGTTTCATTTTTTGATGCCCTAGTAGGCCCGGTCGTCAATCTCAATAGGGAGGTGATAACCCCTTCTGAACAAAATCTGATATTGTGACATGCCAATGGGAGTTTTAAAAGAAGTACAGTAAGACCATAATGAATCATCAAGACAATGACTCCAACCGTTTCTGTTGGGTTGAACGATTTTTTCAAAAATTGTTTTACCTCTCTATTTAACGTCTCGGCTTGACCATTGGTCTATAAGTTATATGTATTAGACACTCAATGAATGACCCCATATCGATGCAAAAGTGATTGAATTTTTTGATTGCAGAAATGAGAAACCTAGTCACTGACGATGAACCAAGGTAAGACAAACCTACAGAATATTTGGGTTCTTAAAAATTATACAACTACCTTAGAATAATTTGTCATTTTACCTTGTTCCACTACCCACTTTTACGTGTAATCAACTCCAAAATAAATGTACATGTTTCTAAATGAATTGGGAAACGACTCTATAAAGTCAATACCCCAAACATAAAAAATGCCATGAAAGAGAATTTGTTGTTTTGGAATCTCATTTCTTTTTGAGACATTACCCATTATCTAACAATTAGGACAATATTTACAAAAAAATGGGAATCCTAAAAACGTTTTGGCCAAGAGATACCAGAATCATGGATTTTTTGAGCATCCCATTAGAGACCAAAGTGGCCCCACTATAAACAAGAGTGTGGAAAAATCTAAGGACAGATTGAAACTCATTATCAGGGACACAACTCTTAAGTAATTGTTCACTACAAGTGCCCCAGAGGTAGGGATCATTCCAAATGTACCAACGAGACACATGTTTTATACGGTCTAACTAGTTTTTATTGAAATTAGTAGGAATACAATATTCTACCAAATAATTTAAAATTTCAGTATAATAAGGAATAACATCTGGCACTCAATACAGTTTCTCATCAGGAAACATCTCATTTATATGAATACATTAGGATGAGTCAATCTCCAAGGATGGGTGGATCCTACTGATATGGGCAGAGACCATGTTTTCTACTCCTTTTCTTTATCTCTAATGTATAGATTGATTTGTTAATGGAGGATCATCTAGTGAATGTGGAATGGTTTGGCATCCAGTTTCGTAAGGAGATACCATATGGCTGCATGGTCAGAGAATACAATGACTTTGGAACCAAAATGAAATGACCAAAATTTATCCATGGAAAATAATATGGGAAAGAATTATTTTTAAGTTGTGGTGTAGTTTTCTTGGGAAGGGTCCAAACTATGTGAGGCATGGGAAATGACAAGTGGAGCATGATCGACCCTTTGTGATAAGACTTCCCCAACTGCATAGTTAGAGGAATCACACCTAAGCTTAAATGGTAAATCCCACTGAGGTGGTTGGATTACAAGTTATGAAATAATACTCCATTTTGACATATTAAAATCTTCCTCACATTCATTATAAAAAAAATAGTAACTGAAAGAGTGGGAGTGAAATCTTTCTAAAGTCACGAATGAAATTATGGTAAAATCCAGCATGACCTAGGAATGACCACACATCCCATACATTTTTTGGGAGTGGTAAGGAATAAATGACATCCACTTTTGATGTATCTACCCAGATACCATACCCCAAAATTACATTCCCTAAAACTATACCTTGTGGCACCATGAAATGGAATTTATCATAATTTAATACTATATTATTTGTAATACAGTGACATGGGACAAAACCAAGACTATTAAAAAATTCATCATAAGAGGAGACGAAAACAGTGAAATTATCCCAGAAAACAACCATGCAATTCTCCAGGTAATCCAAAAGAAATAGAAACCAAACATCGCCAAAAATTACCCATAGCATTGCATAGACCAAATAAAATCCTCCTAAATGAAAATGTTCCAACGGGGAAAGTGAAGGTTGACTTTTCTTAATCCTATACAGAAATATGGTTCTGAAAGTATCCAAAATACCCATCAAGGAAAAAGTAGTGTTACTTACCCACTACCCTCTCTAGCATTTGGTCAATAAATGCAAAAGGGAAATGGTCCTTCCATGTGTGTTAGTTTGGTTGGAGACAGTCTATGCAGGCACACCCAAAATTATGCACACAAGTTGGAAGAAATTCATTGTTTTCATTTTTGATTACTTTAAGGCCAGTTTTTTTTTAACTACATGAACGGGACTGACCTATTTGATGTCAGATATGGGGTAAATGATTTTATAAGCCAATAATTTTGTTACCTATTTTTTCACATATTCTATGAGGTTTTGGTTTAGTCGACGTTGAGCCTTCCTCAATGGTTTAGCCTCACCATTTAATAAAATATGATGTGTATAAATTGATGGGCTATTACCAGGAATATTAGTAAGTGTCCATCCCAAAGCTTTTTTATACCCCCTCAAATGTTCAAGCATTTTCATTTTATTCTTAGGAGGGAGTGAACTAGAAATGATGACATGTAGCTTGTTTCCATTCTCAACATATGAATATTTTAAATCTTGAGGCATTTGATTTAATTCCAATTCAAGGAAATTTTGGATTGATTGAATTTTGTGTGAATGTGAGAGGTCACTAATCTCATCTAACTGCTTAGTGGTATCATCCCAAGATATTCTATGAGATTTTACAAGATTAATAGTATCATCGATTGTCATTGGATCCTCAGTGTTCAAGAAATCATCAATCAATGAACATTCATGAAACTTATCAAGAAAACTACAATAATTAATGCATGATTAATTTCCTATCATTTCTATCATTGAAGATAACATAGAAAGGGGATCAGGGGAATGAAATGAAGTTTTTTCATGGGAAGGGAGTACATCTATATAATTAACAGATAGAGGAATTTCATATGAGGGTTGAATCATGGCATCAAGGTTAATGAAGTGGAGAATGTCACCACAAAAATTCATAGATAAAGTACCATTGTTGAAATTAATTGATGTTTTCACATATTTCAAGAAGGGTCACCCCAATATAATCATGGAATGTCCATTAATCTTATCTTCTTCCATTTTATGCAAATAAAAGTCAGAAAAAAACTAATTTTTGAACACTCACAAGAACATCCTCTAACACACCAGAGGGGTGTGCAGTACTCCGGTTAGCCAGTTGAAAAATAATTCCAGTGGGATTCAATTCCCCGACATGCATTGTAGAGTAATATAGAAAGGCATAACATTTATAGAAGCACCTAAATCATGCATGGAATTAGAAAAAGAATACTCCCCTATGGTGCGTGGAACTGAGAATGTTCTATGATCATTGCACTTGGTGGGAAGGGATGGCTCTATCAATGCTAAAACATTCCTCCCCAATCACGCCTTCTCAACACCTAAAATTCTCCTTGGGTGGTTACACTTCGCCTTTAGAAACTTGTCATATCATGGAATTTGTTTCATAGCATCAATGAAGGGAATTTTTTCGTACTCTATTTTGAAACTCCAAAATTTACCTAGTGTTTAGTGTTCATTGGTTTTCTAGGACGGGTGGCCCTATGTGGAAATGAAAGTGGGATTGTTGGGATAAGAGACTCATCAATAGACAACTCATTACTTTTGAGGGGATTTTCTCAGGACAATTTACTAACACGTTTGGAGCATTTCCAGTAGTTGGGATGGTGGTTTCCTAAGGAGGGGATGACTCTAGTGGAGGGTTCATTTGGATTTTTAGTTTTCTTCCACTCCGACGGGTGATATAACTGACATTTACATTATCTATAATGTTAATTACTACTTGAGAAGGTATTTTACCTAACCCAAGGCTCTAGATTACCCCCACCGAGTTGGAAAGTTGGATTAATTGGATTTTTAGGTCTTGTGTGGATTATTGGGTGGTTTTTTGTAATTGGATATTGTTGGAAACCATTTATTTCATCATGTCTTCTAAGCAATGCTTGGATTTTGTAGGGTTTTGTTGGAAAGACCTTTTTGTGGTTGAGGATTTCTGGGTGGTGGTGGTTGACTAATCTTCCCCAGAAGGTTCCATGGTTGTTGAGGTTGTTTTCAATACCCCCTTGTATATAGGATTGGTTTTCATTCCACCCAGGATTGGATAGATAGTATGGTTCTTTCCCAAAGGGTTGGTTATAGGTGCAACATGAAAATATTTTCCTCACAGCACTCATAAGTTCCTCTTAGTTGGGGGAATTTATTAGAGTAGTGGGTGTGAGAAGGAAATATAACACAATGAATGAGAGGAGGAGAATGGGATTTCCCTTGGGAAAGAACAAGTTTTCAAAGAAGGGTACTTACCACTTCCAACATCATGTCCACCTTCGTCTCAAATTTGGTAATTTTCACTTCATGGACCCCTCGAATAGGTATATTGCACCTTGAACCAAATTGTTGAGTATTCTATGACATGTTCTCAGTTATGGTCCTTGTATTGATTGGGGTTTTATCAAATAGCACACCACCTATAGCAGCATCATTTATATTTTCGTCAATAGAAATTAAACCATCATCAAAATATAGAATTAAAAGTTTATCACTTATTTGGTGGAGTGGATAGCTTGACCATTCCTTTAAAGCATTCTCAATATTCATGTGGTGTTTCCCATTGTGATTGACATATACCACATATTTCGTTTCTTATATTTGTAGTACGAGAGGATTGGAATTATTTTACTAGAAAAAGGTGTCTCATGTCTGCCCATCCTATTATTGGTGAATTAACATAATAAAGATAGACTTTTTCAATATCTTATAATGAAAATAGAAATTAATTAAATTTAATTGTTCTTCAACCACATTAGAATGTTTTTTAGTAGATCATATAGTAAGAAACTATTTAATATGATTGTGTGGATCTTCTCCACAATATCCATGGATTCTTGGTAATAAATGAATTAAACCAGGTTTTTTGTTCGAAATTGGGTTTCTCTCCTTGAATTTTAATTTTAGTGGGTCAGATATCAATATCTGGTGAGGTTAATTCTTTTAGTGTTATATTTTTCTCAACCATTTCAAACATGTTGATTATAGGTTCTAATTTGGTTCCAGAAGAATACGGGTTTAGAAATGTCTCGAGTTGTGGTGTGTCCTCCTTCAGAAGGTTGCCTTCTACATCTCGGGGTCACAGAAGTTAGATCCTCTCCAGTTTGGGTTCGAAAGTTGGTAAGTCTCCCCGGGTAGAACAACTCATGCCCAAATCTTATAGTATAAATAATTCAGAAATAAAAATTATATGAAAAGGTATAATATTATAAAAAAGTTTCAGAAATATTACAATTTTTTTCAAAACACGCACTAAAACCAAAGAGCTCCCCAGAAACGGTGGAAAATTTTAAATGTTTTGTTAGGACACGTCAAATTGATAGTTATTTAATGTTTTTTTAGCCTAGGGAATTACCCAGGTTTTCTTTTAAGGAGTGTTGGCGGTTTTATAGTGTGAATTGTTAATAAGAGGAACAAAATAGGGGATGGTTTGAAAAAAAATTTAAGAAAATGAAATGATTTAAAGAGTTTAATAGTTGATAAATAAAAGTGGTGTTTTATGATTATGAGATAACAAGATCACTTCATTTTCACTATAAAATTTTATAGTTCACTGTTCCGATAATTTCTCATGTTTTGTTAATTCTTTGGTTGAGGGTTGTCAAGGTCTTAATTCCCCTCTTGCACCACAAAACATTACACAAAGTACCAACCCTTGACCCAACAATCCCATTGTCAAGGTTTGGACTTAAATGTCTTATTAATTTCTACCAAATCATACTAATATTTTTTTTCTTCATGAGTGAAATAGGATCCGTGTATTTCCTAATCGAAATTAATGAAGATTACCACTTAAAATTTCAACCTAATCGGTGTGAAATGAAAAGGGGTTCACGTAATTAAACCCAAGAAATAAATTCATAGGGGGGAAATGTTTAGATAAAACATAAATTAAATAATACACACACAAATTATTCAAAACCAATAGATTATCAATTGCCAGAACTCCCTTCTATGTATGTGCACCTCCCTCGAAATGATCGCCCACTATTTAGTTCTCCATCAAGAGGAGGTGAATGCTCGAGTAGAACTCCTTCTTCATTGTTGATCCCCCGATGAAGATAGGGGCCTCCAGAGCATCTTAGATGAGGAAAGGAATCCTTTAGGTCTCAAAAATAATAGGTCTTTGGATCATTGTCTTACTTAAAATGGGGATCCCAAAGTGACATTATATAGGAAAATGGGAAAGTGGTTTTGAGAACACAGATTTCATAATACCAGTTGTCACATGGATTTCAACCTCTAGAAAGACTTCTCTCTCTTTATAGAAAAACAATGTTGTATCCCCACCTCTTGGCTATATCCACAAAATTTTTGGCACAATCTGGAAAACAATATCATGAGATATGGAACGATCAAAGCACACCACTTTTGACATCATGCAGATTCGGTGTGCTGGAAAGAGTAGGAAATTTGTGCCACCAGATGTTCGAATGAGTCTGTAACACCCCGATATTTTATGAAAAATATTCTTTTTAATTTCACTAATGTCTTGTGTTGTAGGCTACACCAAAAGGAGCTTTCACAACACGCATCCTTGACTTGTCTTTCATTACACGCAATCGCGACCTTCCTCGATAGCGTGTGTAGTATGCAATAACGAGTTTCACTAAACAACAATATGCTATTAAAATATTATTAAAACTAGTCGTTATGAATAGTAATAACCACTTTTTGAAATTTTGTAAATTTAATTTTTCAAAATGGAATTCATTTTTGGATTCGGAATATAGAAATTAGCCTAGGGTGAAATTTTGGTATTTTTCTGAAAACTTTCAATTATTGATGAATAGTGAAACCACTAAGTGGTAGTTAAAAAAATTGAATTTTTCATAAAACTTAATTTTACCACTTCTGTGAGTGGAATTTCGAAAATCCAAGAGACACAGTTAATATCAAGGACTAAAATGTGGTTCAATGAGATGAAAATAATTTTTGGTGAATAGTAACTTTTTACTTTTTTTACCACGGTAAAAAGTAAATAGGGTAATTAAGGGTTGAAATGATATTATTATTACCCTAACACATGTCCTAATTCTATTGGACAAGTTTAATTCGACCAAAAACAAACATAGGAATAAAATATGACCATTTAGGCCCACATGGATTAGATTAGGACATTTATTATTAATTTATTTAAAGAAGGGTTAAAAGAGGTAAAATCAAAGTTTAGTTACTAAAACATTTTTAATATGGGTTTATACATAAGATAAATTTGACTATAAATATTCATTAGAATGATAAAAAGATTTCCTACATAACGTTATTTTATTTGTAGTTTTTATACATTAAATAATTTAATTTATTTATGACACAACGATGATGCAGTAATTATCTTATTAATGAAATTTTGACATAATTGATGTTATAAATACCCAAATAAATAAAATTAGAGAATTTTTATGAATTCCACTAATTTTATAGGTTAATATGACATGTTAGTATTGATTTAATTTACTTTTTTCGAACTTATCATTCTGTTATGATTTTCACAAAAATAAATTACTAAATAGTGTCAAATTTGACATAAAATACTTTTTAAAACAAATATTATATTATTAAAAATCTAAGGTTCAGCCAAATGACTTAGATAAGGTTATATATATTAATAATAAACAATTTGGGGTTCGTTTGGCTTCTTATAGTATGTTTATTAACCTTATAGTGTAACAACACTAGAAGACACGGTAAAAGTAAAATTATTTAACTTAATGTTAAATCTAAATGATAAGGATAAAATAGGAACCTAAACTTGTCTAAATTCTATTGGATGAGAGGATTTCTTCCCATACCCACATTAGCTTCGAATTATATCAATATGGATCTATTTAAAACCGAACTGGAATTTATAATAAAATAATATTTTTAGTTATTCCAAAGGTACCCCTCTCCTCCCTTATAAAAGGGAACCTCCTCCCTCTCCTCCTCATACCAATTTGAGCATTCAAGCTCGGCACAACCCCTGCCAAAATATCTTCTCCACTTCCCTAGTATCATCCTAGAGGTCCTGGTCTTCTTCAAAGACCATCCTTAGTTCATTAAGTGGAGGTTAAGAAAAGGCGCATCAAAAATAGGTAATATCCATTACCGTTCTTTTTCAATTTATTTCTTCTTCAACATCTTCTTCTTTAGTTGTTTCATGATAAACTAATAAAATCAGTATTTATTATATACTTATATGTTATTATAAATATGAAACAACTCTAATTAACCTTCTATCCATCCTACGGAAAAAGGAAATCACCGCGCGTGCGTACGTACGGAATACTGTCTCAACGCCGTGGTGTAATCTATTTTCTTCCACCTCCTTAATTGGATGGGTATAATGGTGTAAGGAGTAATTATATATGATATTGATACTGAAATAGTATAAATACACTTCAACACAATTCCACGACCATGGGAATGATATCATCGCTCGTGCGTACGTACGGACTACCGTCTCCACGACCCGATGAGATTCATTCTCCATGTCAACCATTTAAGAATAATTATAAATTATATATAAGCAATAATAATTAAATATATGAAATTATAAGGCTAATGGATTTATGTATATATGTATGTCATCTACTTACTTCCATTCAAGATAGTGAGTAAAGGAAAACAGCGTTCATGCGTACGTACGGACTACCGTCTCCATGAACGGTGTGTTTCATTTCATTTATATATTTATTAAATATATATATATACTGAATATATATGATATATATATCATGTTTTATATTCTTTAAGTAAGTAAATCATGATATAAGTAATAATAATGTCAAGAACAACAAGTCCAAAAACCTACGATAAATGAAACGATTTTACCCAAAACGCTTCTTTAACATGGAATTTACAAAAGAACGGGTAATATAAAGTAATAAGTGAACCATATATGATATAATAACAATGAATCTGATTCTTTAATAAGTTAATGACATTATTTAAATCATTATACAGGAGGTTCAGTCACTTACGAAGCAAATTGGACATAAGGTAAGGGAAATATCACAATCTCATTTTTATCTGAGATTGTTTATACTTTGGTATTTAGTGGGGTGTATTTTATCATCCACATCCATGTTTCCTCAATATGTAATATTATTTCAATTTACCTACAATTGTTTAAATCCAATTTTACCCTTCGGTGAGTTTTTAGTAAAAGATATGAAAGGAATCTTTTGTCATTTTTTGTACGAGGTACTTTTTGACTTTTTCGACAAAAGTACGAGAAGAATGTTTTTTTTAACTTATACGGAATGAATGGATTTTTAATACATTATTTCCAAGAATCTTCCTTTAAAAGTTTTTAAGATTATTTATAATCAACTTCTTTTAGATTAAAATTGTATGACATGTTAAGAGTGGAAAAATGTATTTGAAGTAGAAAGGATATTTTCTTCAAGAATGGAGTTTAAATGTTTTATCAAAATTATTTTCCATCTAAGATAATATAGGGTTCTGTTTTTATCCCTATTATTACATTGATTTGATTATGTTTTCAGGGAATTATTTTTATGAAGTCATTTACCTTATATGATTTGTTTTATGATGTCATGATGTTTCAAGAAACCCATTTTTGTTACATGTGTTATGCGATGATTTATGATTTATGATTATGTGGCACACATAAGAAAGGATTCATTATATGATGGGTGAGACCTATATATCCCTCCAATGCATTGGGTAAAGATTTTATATCTCATGAGATAGACATGGCTGGAACGGAAGGTTATTTTGGTTCAGTGATACAGGACTGAAACGAGGAGTGAACTCGGTTCAGAAATGGACTTTGTCCGCTAAGATAGTCTTGGCAATGAGTCATGACTAACAAGAAATTATTTTCCATGATTATGTGTGCATGACACAAAGTTTCAAGTTTTATGTTATGATTATGGGGATCTCATTTTCACTTCTATGATTTATTCCATGTTAAGATATTATGATCTCTTTCGCAGGTTATGATTTTTAAAAAGATATGATATGATTTTTATTTCCTTTATTTGGCCTTGCTGATCATTTGAGCTCACCCTTTTATGTTTTCTTTTCCCCAAGATATAAAGAAAGGTTTTAGGTATAAAAAAACGATGATCATTATGGGAGATGTTGAAGATCTTTCACTAGGATTACAAGATTATATTCCAATTCTCCAAAGACACTAAACTATTACGATCCTTGTGTGTGTGTTTTTGTTATGTACTAAGTATTCCGAAAATGTAATGTAATGTTAATGTACGTCAATCTTCGGGTCTCTACAGTTGGTATCAGAGGAAAGGATTAGTCATCCTTTGGAAACTAGGATGCGAAAACGTTAGTGAGATCCCTAGAGATATTTCTAAGGTATGTCTAGGGATGTCCCTAAGGTTAAGTATACGTATAGGTTATAGTACTAGAATTACGCTAACGATCATAGAATTAAACCTAAGATGTTAGATATTAAAGGTAGTCCCTCTTTATTATGTTGTTTCCCTATCATGATTTTCGCCTCTCACACTATACTTTTTGGGTTTTAGAAAATGGCTGGAAACAAGATGATTCACGATAATGGAGAATATGATGGACAATGGAATGATATTCTTCATGAGAAACCAAATTAAATGGGATTTGGAGGTCTAAACATCATTATTATGCCGAATCAGAAATCTCATAATATGATCAATAAAGTAAAATTTGGTAAGTTTCCTTACTCGGCAAATAAGAGAAAGATGGAGTTTCATGATGATCATAGAGGAATGAAAGTTCAATTTCCCCTATGTAAATCACGTGGGAAGAGGAATCAAGGAGAATGTTTCAAAGGAACTAGAAGAAGATTTGGGTGTGTAAAAGAAGGACACAAAGCCAGTAAGTGCAAAGGAAAAGGTTCAGTTAACACCAGGGATGAGGATAATGGTATTGCTACGACATCAAAAATGGTTAAATGTTTTAAATGTGGAATGTATGTGCATTATTCAAACCAATGCCCTAAGGGAAAGTCTCATGAAGATAATCAGTATGGTCGTATGGGAAGTATTTATGTTGATGATGATGAAGAGACTACAAATGATATGTAAGATGAAAGAATTTTTCAACCACGGTCAATGTTTTAAGAAGGTATTGGAATGATTACATGTTTATCAAGTGTAATGTTGTATAAGTAATCTCATGGTACTATGGAATAAAGAGACATCTAAGGATTGTTACACTGTTGTCTTTCCTAAGTTTTTAAAGTGTATGATTAATGGTACTAGTAACCATGAAATGTTATTCAGATATTTTTTGGAAAGTATATGATATGCGCATAATGAAGGAATAATAATATAATGAGGTGTTTGATTGTATTAATGATCTCATGACTGATATAAGGAGAAGGTTATATCATGGTTTGAGTATATAGAATTTTGGATTTTGGTATGTGGAAATTGTTAACTTTTAACTACATTCATTTTTTCACTAAGGTTCAATGGGTATTCATTCTTCAAGAGAATACATGATTAAGGTATTCACATTTGACCAACAAGATATATCTTATGATATATGGGGGATAAATGATGGCATTCACGTGATTGTTCTATGACATTTCAAGTAATCATTTTCTTTATACTATGAGCTTGGACCGAAGTATTTTAGATAAGCCTAAAGATTAAAATAGATTATGTTGGACATAAGTTAGGATAAAACGTTTTTCGATATTATTGAAGGGATGTTATAGTAATATAGATTTAGAAAAAAGACAACCTACAGGACGGGCGATAGCCCATCGCGTCGGACAAGGCTGTGAGAATCGAACCCACAACCGAAGTGCGACTGGCCTTTATCGCCTACCACTGGCCTACCGGAAGTCCCTGTTTAGTAGAAACTAGTTTTATTATATTAAAAAGTATGATATATAAAGTATAAGTCCATTTTAGGAACCATATATGATTAATCTCACTATAGATCGACTTATGTATATAATTTTTGCTAACCTTTTGTTTGAGACAGATGGAATGACCCGTCATTCTATCACATGATCTGCTAACACTTCACGAATAACAAATTCAACTTCAATTATTTAAGAGATGAAGTGGAAATTGGTCAAGGCACGAACAATAGTGAGATTGTACCAAAATAAAGTACGTATTTATTCTAATTCAAATTTTCAACTTTAGGGAAATGATCTTGAAAACCAAAAATGTTGTCCTAGTTCCCTTATATCCGATGAATCAGATGGTCCCTTAGATCGTCACAAATTTATGGCTTTGTGATTGCTGGCTTTTCCATAGCCATGTTCTCTACCACTCTCCATTAGAACATGATGGTTAGATTTCTCTTCCATATCCATATTTTCACCTATGTGGAAACCTAGTGATTAGTTTAATTGGGTAACCGTTACGTTTCATACTTTTGTTTTTAAAGATTTCTTTTGGTATTCCTTTTTACGATGTGGGTTTCTATTAAAGAAACTTTGGAATAGTAAATCATTTATAACCCCGACGAATTTCGAGGGCGAAATTCATTTTAAGGGGGGTAGAATGTAACACCCCGATATTTTATGAAAAATATTCTTTTTAATTTCACTAATGTCTTGTGTTGTAGGCTACACCAAAAGGAGTTTACACAACACGCATCCTTGACTTGCCTTTCATTACACGCAATCACGACCTTCCTCGATAGCGTGTGTAGTACGCAATAACGAGTTTCACTAAACAACAATATGCTATTAAAATATTATTAAAACTAGCCGTTATGAATACTAATAACCACTTTTTGAAATTTTGTAAATTTTATTTTTCAAAATGGAATTAATTTTTGGATTTGGAATATCGAAATTATCCTAGGGTGAAATTTTGGTATTTTTCTGAAAACTTTCAATTATTGATGAATAGTGAAACCACTAAGTGGTAGTTAAAAAAAATTAATTTTTCATAAAACTTAATTTTACCGCTTCTGTGAGTGGAATTTCGAAAATCTGAGAGACACGGTTAATATCAAGGACTAAAATGTGGTTCAATGAGATGAAAATAATTTTTTCTAAATAGTAACTTTTTACTTTTTTTTACCACGGCAAAAAGTAAATAGGGTAATTAAGGGTAGAAATGATATTATTATTACCCTAACACATGTCCTAATTCTATTGGACAAGTTTAATTAGACCAAAAACAAACATAGGAATAAAATATGACCATTTAGATCCACTTGGATTAGATTAGGACATTTATTATTAATTTATTTAAAGAAGGGTTAAAAGAGGTAAAATAAATGTTTATTTACTAAAACATTTTTAATATGGGTTTATACATAAGATAAATTCGACTATAAATATTCATTAGAAAGATAAAAAGATTTCCTACATAACAGTATTTTATTTGTAATTTTTAGACATTAAATAATTTAATTTATTTATGACACATCGATGATGCAGTAATTATCTTATTAATGGAATATTGACATAATTGATGTTATAAATACCCAAATAAATATAATTAGAGACTTTTTATGAATTCCACTAATTTTATAGGTTAATATGACATGTTAGTATTGATTTAATTTACTTTGTTCGAACTTATCATTATGTTATGATTTTCACAAAAATAAATTACTAAATAGTGTCAAAATTGACATAAAATAGTTTTTAAAACAAATATTATATTATTAAAAATCTAAGGTTCGGCCAAATGACTTATATAAGGTTATATATATTAATAATAAACAATTTGGGGTTCGTTTGGCTTCTTATAGTATGTTTATTAACCTTATTGTGTAAGAACACAAGAAGACACGGTAAAAGTAAAATTATTTAACTTAATGTTAAATCTAAATGATAAGGTTAAAATAGGAACCTAACCTTGTCTAAATTATATTGGATGAGATGATTTCGACCCATACCCACTTTATATTCGAAATATATCAATTTGGAGCTATTTAAAACTGAACTTGAATTTATAATAAAATAATATTTTTAGTTATTCCAAAGGTACCCCTCTCCTACCTTATAAAAGGGCACCTCCTCCCTCTCCTCCTCACACCAATTTGAGCATTCAAGATCGGCCAAACACTGCCAAAATCTCTTCTCCACTTCCCTAGTATCATCCTAGATGTCCTGGTCTTCTTCAAAGACCATCCTTAGTTCTTTAAGTAGAGGTTAAGAAAAGGCGCATCAAAAAGAGGTAATATCCATTACCGATCTTTTTCAATTTCTTTCTTCTTCAACTTCTTCTTCTTTAGTTGTTTCATGATAAAGTTATAACATTTGTATTTCTTATATACTGATATGTTATTATAAATATGAAACAACTCTAATTAACCTTCTATCCATCCTACGGAAAAAGGAAATCACCGCGCGTGCGTACGTACGGAATACCGTCTCCACGCCGTGGTGTAATCTATTTTCTGCCACCTCATTAATTGGATGGGTATAATGGTGTAATGAGTAACTATATATTATATTGATACAGAAATAGTATACATACACTTCAACACAATTCCACGACCATGGGAAAGATATCATCGCTCGTGCGTACGTACGGACTACCGTCTCCACGACGCGATGAGATTCATTCTCCATATTAACCATTTAAGAATAATTATAAAGTATATATAAGCAATAATAATGAAATATATGAAATTATAAGGCTAATGGATTTATTTATATATGTATGTCATCTACTTACTTTGATTCAAGACAGTGAGGAAAGGAAAACAACGTTCATGTGTATGTACGGACTACCGTCTCCACGAACGCTGTGTTTCATTTCATTTATATATTTATTAAATATATATATATACTGAATATATATGATATATAAATCATGTTTTATATTCTGGAAGTAAGTAAATCATGATATAAGTAATAATAATGACAAGAACAACAAGTCCAAAAACCTACGATAATTGAAACGATTTTACCCAAAACGCTTCTTTAACATGGAATTTACAAAAGAATGGGTAATATAAAGTCATAAGTGAACCATATATGATATCATAACAATGAATCTGATTCTGTAATAAGTTAATGACATTATTTAAATCATTATACAGGAGGTTCGGACACTTACGAAGCAAATTGGACATATGGTATGGGAAATATCACAATCTCATTTTTATCCGAGATTGTTTATACTTTGGTATTTACTATGGTGTATTTTATGTTCCACATCGATGTTTCCTCAATATGTAATATTATTTCAATTCACCTACAATTGTTTAAATCTAATTTTACCCTTCGGTGAGTTTTTAGTAAATGATATGAAAGGAATCTTTTGTCATTTTTTGTACGAGGTACTTTTTTACTTTTCCGACAAAAGTACGAGAAGAATGTTTTTTTTAACTTATATGGCATGAATGGATTTTTAAAACATTATTTCCAAGATGATTCCTTTAAAATTTTTCAAGATTATTTCTAATCAAATTCTTTTAGATTAAAATTTTATGACATGTTAAGAGAGGAAAAATGTATTTGAAGTAGAAAGGATATTTTCCTCAAGAATGGAGTTCAAATGTTTTATCAAAATTATTTTCCATCTAAGATAATATAGGGTTATGTTTTTATCCCTATTATTACATTGATTTGATTATTTTTTTAGGGAATTATTTTTATGAAGTCATTTACCTTATATGATTTGTTTTATGATGTCATGATGTTTCAAGAAACCCATTTTTCTTACATGTGTTATGCGATTATGTAAGATTTATGATTATGTGGCACACATAAGAAAGGATTCATTATAAGATGGGTGGGACCTATATCTCCCTCCAATGCATTGGGTAAAGATTTTATATCTCATGAGATAGACATGGCTGGAACAAAAGGTTATTTCGGTTCAGTGATATAGGACTGAATTGAGGAGTGAACTCGGTTCAGAAATGGACTTTGTCTGCTAAGATAGTCTTGGAAATGAGTCATGACTAACAAGAAATGATTTTCCATTATTATGTGTGCATGCCACAAAGTTTCAAGTTTTATTTTATGATTATGGGGATCTCATTTTCACTTCTATGATTTATTCCATGTTAAGATATTATGATCTCTTTCGCAGGTTATGATTTTCAAAAAGATATGATATGATTTTTATTTCCTTTATTTGCCCTTGCTGAGCATTTGAGCTCACCCTTTTATGTTTTCTTTTCCCCAGGATATAAAGAAAGGTTTTAGGTATAAAAAAAGGAAGATCTTTATGGGAGATGCTGAAGATCTTTCACCAGGATTTGAAGATTATATTTCGAGTTTCCAAAGACACTAAACTATTACGATCCTTGTGTGTTTGTTTTTTGTTATGTACTAAGTATTCCTCAAATGTAATGTAATGTCAATGTACGTCAAGATTCGGGTCTCTAAAGAGTCTTTGGATCATTCATGCGAAATGTATAAAAATCAATTTTGGACCATACCACAATATTTCAGCCCATTTTGTTTCACATTTCTGGATTAGTGTGCATATGAGTCCACTAGTGTGAAAGGATCTTGTGCAGTTGGGCCCATATTTCTTTGGCATCATCACAAGTTCTCTAAATAACCTCCTCCTACAATGAAATCATCAAAAAAAATAACATTTCCCTTTTTAACAGTGATAAACACAAAATAAATGATACAAAATTAAAATGAAATTTTTTATTAATTTTATAATTTTCATTATTAAACTAGTTTGTCATAGTGGAGTAAGGGTGAAAATAAAACCGTTAATCATAGTGTGATCAATCACCTTTAGATCTTCGAATGAATCTAGATGAGATCGGGCCAGGTGATTTTTTCCATGTGTTTTGGAGAGGATCAGACTGAGAGTGATCCAGTCAGATTTCCTATGATAATGTAGTGCCTCATGGGTATCCTTTCATGTGATAGTCTAGTGGAGATTATAAGTACTATCTTTTTTCTGTGGTATTGGTATATATGGGATGAAGTGGATGTGTTCTCAATGAATATTTGGTTGTGATTATGGAAGTTGATGAGGGAAATTTCTTTATGGTTTAACTATTTTCTTGTTCTATGAATTTTTATGACCTGGGTGAGTTTATTGAGAAACTAGGGTGGCGAAGGTTGATTAGTTGACCTATTTTCTCACCTTTTTTTCTAGAAAACTCATAAATTCTTGGAGGTGTGTCTTCAATAATATATATTATAAGGTGGGGAGGTTGTAAGATCCTGATCTTTTATGAAGGTAATAAATTTTTTAAATTAATGATTAAACTCTCTTTTATGGAGAATTTAGTGGTTCTCGAGTGTATAACATTTTTTAGGGAGTGTTCTATGGGTATGAGATGTGAATGGATTTTAAAAGAGTCCAAATAGTGCATAGTGGATGGTTGGTGCATAATTAGTGTAAACCATGTGTCTCACCCAAGAAATTTTGCGGCTTGAAAAACATTCAAAGTGTGTAATAACAGACAATTACAGCATGGTTCTCTAAACCATGTGGGTGCCCCCTAAAACTATGGGGATTGTCCCCTCTTGGAAAGAGGGAGCTCCATAGTCGGTACACATTTGGGCTATTGTGCGGCCAAACCATGCAGCCCTTAAAAAGTGGGAAATTCCCAGTTTCCTCCCAATATTATTTTCATCATCTCATATGTTTCACCCCATTCAACCCCCTAATGAATATTTGATGAACATGGAGCACATCCATCTTCCATGGCTGACTCTCATTCGATTCTTAGGCGATTGGAGTGTGTTTTGGTGTGAATCAATGATCTAGGTGCGTCTAACACTCTGCTTTCCAGTATATTTTGAATTAGGGATTATATAATCTTTACTCTTCTTCTAAATACCTAAAACCTTAAAATTTTTAGAGGACTATTGTTTAGGGATTTATTGGGATTTTTAGTTCGAATCACGGTTCGAGGTTAATAATTCCTTCATCAAAGGACCTGATGTATGACATCTAAAATATTTTTTCCAAAGTATGAATGCATTATTTCTGTAAGTAGTTATTCTATTTCACTACCATTTTTCTTTCTATTGCATTTGGTTATGGATAGTGATTTGGACCTTATATTTATGTGTATTACCCATTATGGTCACCTTTGAGATCATTGATCTGTGAGATCGAACCTACGACTACCCATTGTGTCGGCTATATTTTATTAAAATGGTGAAAAAAATTGCTAAACCACAATATTGGGGAATTATTAGAGTGAATGGGTAGTGAAAATATAAATGATATGTGGGTATGGTTAATCTGTTGATTAAAATAATTAAAATTTGGATTTTCTGAATGATTAAATGGTTTTGAAATAGTTTTGATGGTATGTTTGGGGCTTTGACCTAATTGTAGGTTTATTAATGGAAAATGATGTTTGATAGTGATAAATTTGATGAAATGAGGTGTTTACCTCAAAGTGACTCAAAAAGGGGATTTTAAAAGATGTTTAAAATTCTATTCAAAATGATGGAATGGTTGTCCATTTTTGACAAATTGTGTAATGGGTTTTTTGGGTGGTTGAAATTGAAATGAAAGACTTTGTACATGATTTATTATTTAAATTAGAAGACCCACGTTTGAAAGGGTGGATTCTAGATGATTTCAAAAACGAATTTTTGATTTGTTTTGTACCGGGATTTGGACTTAAGGTCATTTTAGGACCATAGTCATTGAATTGATTTATGGGATTGTTTGATAATACCCATGATAATTAAGTTGTCATGTGAACATGGTTTTGATATGAAATAAATGATGAATGTGCATAGTTTTTGAAATTACATAAGGTTGTTTTATTAATAATGATATATGTGTTTAAAATTTATGGTTTTTGTTGGTAATTTTGAAATGGGTTAGAAATAAGGTCAATGTTAATTTAGTGAATTGACAACATGTCACAAGGGAGTTTTTGATATACGACAATTAGGTTAATGGATTATAAAATTTAACCAGTAAAAGTGTTAATGTGTTATGGTATGAGAATGATTTATGTATTGATGAATTTGAAATTGTTAATTTTTTATTTTTGTCTCAATTTGATTTTGGAATGGAATAATTTTTAAAAGGTTGAAAAATAATATGTGCATGGATTGGTGGTGTGGGATAAAGTAGTGAGGCACCTCCCAAAGGTCCGGTTGGACTGATTCTTTATACCCACCCTTATAATTCATTGGTGAGAGATCTAGACTAATGCTATAAGACCCTAATGGATACATTGGATGAGACTACCTAGATTGATGCTCCAATGGAAGTGTGATATACTTCTTAGACTATTTCTCTAAGGTATGTGTGATAGATTACCAAGACTGATTCTCTAATGTAAGTGTGATAGATTACATGAGTTTGTGTTCCAAGGGATGTGATATCTAATTATTGTGAAATAGTATTTCCCTAGTGTGATAGGGAACATAATTTATCCCCATATGTATGGTAATTGACTAGATTAGGCCCTGTTACAAATGATTTGAATGTATAACCTATGAAAAAATTGATGAGAATGGTAAAGTGAATATTATTAATTAATGGTTATGTTATAATTAAGATTATTGAACTCCCCATGTGGATAAAATTGTGTGTAACCCATTGTGGCTTGTCTTAGACTCCCAGTGTAACCTGCGATAATTTATTGTGGGGTTGAATCAAGATAATTTCAATAAAAAAATTAATATTAGTTAAATACTAAAAAATTTCCCAATTTATTTATTTATTTACTACACTTGTTTCCTGTATATACTTGTTTACATGATGAATATTGGTTAAAAAAAAATTGGTGGTGGCCTACTATGATTTATAAACACCATTGTGCGGTTCTCTTGGCACATGGGTACCAAAGATGATACTACTTGTTCTTAGGTTTAGGTTCAGGATATGGACCTGGTGTTTGGTTGTGTAGGGTATGATGGGTTGCGACATGGGAGGTTAGGACCGGGTTGGTTCTTATATTCAGGTTCATATTCTTTGGAAAAAAAATTCTTGCTTCATATTGCATGACTACCTCGCTTGGACAGTTTTCACAATATTTTGTTACATCTTGTGTACATGGTTACCTTTTGGTTTGGTCATATGATGTCCATTAATTGTTCCTATTGGTAATTTTATATATTAATGTTACTTATATTGTGGATAAAATCCAATAAGAAGTTTTATTATTACCATGGTTCTCATTAGACTCGCACTACTAGCCAACAACCTTTGGAATATGCGGAGGCTTGTTTATGGTTATATGATGACCTGGCTTGAGGCACCAGTTATAATGGCTTCCAGGTCGGGGATGTTACATTGATGATTATTGGTCATCAAAAAATACCCTTTTGGATTGACATCATTGCATTGTGAGGATCTAATGATAGAATCCCTATAACTGTGATTCACACATGATCTAATGAACTCCAAGCCACACCAGTCGATCATCGAGTTCTTATGTGGTGAAACGAATGTATTTTGTTGTTCATTTTAGATCAATTGGTCTTCGGTATTTAAGAAATTTCTCTTTCACTTCTCATTCATAAGATATAGAGATAAGGAGGATCCTAGAGAGAATTCAGTGGGTGCAATAATTCTCAATTCTCAATTTTATGATAAAATATACAATAGTCATAACTGTTTATTTATAGAGTTAGGGTTTAGTTAGAAATATTACTTCATTTCACATTTTATATTAAATAAAATTTCATTACTTAATAATATTCATTCCACATAATAATAATATTTTTATCATTTTTTTATAGCATGTTCCACCTTGTGCAATTACTGATATTATGTAAGGGTGTTGCTAATTAATATTTGTCACCGGGATGGATCTTTGTTTTTCCAAACAACTGTATCATTTGTTGAACCAAATAAATTTTTTTAAAAAATTATTCTATTCACTATATAAAAAATAAATATTTATTAAAATATTTAATAAATAAAATAAATAATTTATTCAAAATCCGGTGAATAAATATTTCTTATATATTCATGTAGTCAAATAAATTTTTTATAAAAAAAATATATTTATCTATTACCTTATCAAATTTAGGGATTAATAAAAGATGAATAAAATTATTCCCCATGTAACTTCCCTACCAGGGTTCCTCATAATGATGCCCCGAGCCAGTTGGTTGCATGACTCCAAGTGTGTCTATATGTATGCAAGAGTCTTCAAACTAGCAGTGAGGGTCTAATAAATATATCATCGGGAGAGAATACCCCCATTATAAGAGTATAAAAATGGTATAACTAAATAAAAAATATCCAAATGAAAATAAAAAATAACTATAGATCATACCATAATAATAAATACCAACATCACATGATAATACCAAAACAAGAATACAATTACCAAAATCAAAGCAGTTAATATTTCAAGCTATATATGTGTCAAGTGTCAGATGATAACCCAAAATAATGACAATGATAACTCTCAAGAGGGTACCTACATCATGTATGATTCCCTCATCAATGCCCCATACTAATACAACCATCTAACTTAGGGCTCTTTCCCTTATCATGTCATGTAAACATGAAGTCTATTCAAGTACCGATCAAACAACCTGAGTAGGGCGTGACTACAACTTAGTAGTCCATCACCAATTGTGTCTAAAATAATATAAATTCTATAACATTTTATGATGTTGTATAAAGAATAATGTACAAAATAAGGGAAAAATATTCACATTTTATTATTCATTAATTAACCGCATAAATCCCTTGGGTTCACGATAACACATGAACCATCAATATCTACTTCTACCTATGATGGAGTCTGAACCATATGACATAGGGATCAAAATTATTTTTAACATGGTATTTAATTATTTATTTAATTTCAGTCTCATTTCATGACTATGTGGAATACCATTCCAATGCTAATAATATGGTCCTAGAACACAATGTTTTTCACCACAAGGGTATTTAGAGCATCATTCCATGTCCCACACCCCATGGGTATTTAGAGCATCATTTCATATCCAATGCTATAATATTCACATGTAAGAATTTGGGCCTAGAATGTCATGTCTAGAACCTCATGGGTATTTTAAGAATCTGTACGTATCTCACACCCTGTTATAAATCATTAACACATATATCAAATTCATCAAGGGTGGTCATAGCTGACATTCTTATCAAACATTCTTCTCAAGGAGAACAGTTTCAATTTTTTAAAAAAACATGGTCCTTCATTTAAAAAACATTGACTAATATAAACAATTCACTATTAAACCACTTATAAAGTATTAATCATAATATACATTAACCGTATAAGGTTAATCTTACAAACCCATTTTTTCCTTTTTTTAAGAAATCCAATTATTTCATTGATTAAAAAATTTCATAATTTCAATATCCCACCAATTCCATAATCATAATATTCCCCTAATTTTATAATTCCATTATTTAATTTATCTAGTTAATTAATCCAATTCAATATTCAATTTCCAAACCCATAAACAAGAAGTACATAATTAAATACAAACAATAAATACTCTTTAATATTGTAATTTATATTATTTCCATATACCATAATGTATTTGATGAGTATTTCCAAAACTAAAATCCCCAAATTTAAGCAGACTAATAGAATTCACAATGACACTACAAACCTGCAACTAAATCCTAACATCAAGATCAAATAGATTAATATCAACCAAAACCACGTTCTAAACATTCACCAATTAAGGATAAATCATTTCTCTTCATCAATAAAGAGATATATAAGAAGGAGAAAACCAAACATGGAAGAAATTGCTTACCAATGGAGAGATGATCATTTGGATAGATTATAGGTTCGTCAATAATGGGGTTTGAGGAGGCTGGAAATCCTCTCAGGAGCATTAAAATTGATAAGAATAGTTTTAAGGTCAAAATAGGGTTATTAGGGGTTAATTAAAGGGGTTCTTGATTTTAATTAAAATTTTCAAAGGAACAACACCAGCACAAACGATTTACTAGGTAGGGGTGAATGGTTTTCCTAATTGTTCACCTTAAATGTGCACTTCAAAATATGGTTTCACGGTTTATACATGTTGGGTGAATGTTTTGACAAACTATGTGCCAACTATAGAATTCCCCACTATTTTTGATTACATAGTTTTCTAGGGGTATGCGAACATTTTAGAAAACCTTTTGCCAACCGTGCACTACCCATTTTTCTTCCAAAATTCAAAATTTTACATGAAAATCCCAAAAAAACAACCCCATGCTATACCAAATTATGGGTTAAAATTAAAGATAAACAATCATGAGTAATATACAATGAATGTTTGGATTTTATAATCCCCCCACCATATAACAGTTCATCCTTAAGATATACTCCTAGGCATATATAAGATTTGAGGTAAAAATATCATACCACTGATCCCTCATATCTTCTTATATCTATCAGGTCTCCTCCTCAACACGACCATGATGCCACAACACATTGACTATCATCATGTCCTTTCCCTCGCAATAATTTATCACTATGATCCATAACACGTAACAATGCTCTTCAAAGGATGCATTAGTCCCATGATCAAAATCATAAACATCTATCATATGAGAAGGGGTGGGCTGATACAATTAAAGATGTGACACGTGAAAAATATTTTTTGTATCCTTGTTCCTCTATGGAAAATCCAATAAGTATGCCACCAACCCTATTAACTCTGAAATATCAAAAGGCTGAACAAACATGTAAACCTGCTTACCTATCCTCAAAATCCTATTGTGACCCAATCTATGCAACACCTGAAAGAGAACCTGATAAGACAATATTAACTAAAGGTTTCATTGAATTCTATCAACATATAACGTATTCCAACTCTGATCCATATTCATATATTTCTGAATTAGGTAAACATGATATCATGTCTCATGTATAAAACTCATCCCCAACAACTCTGACACACCTACTTACATCTAACATGGAGGTGATCTACCGAGCCTACAATAAGGAGACTCATATGGTGACATCTGAATATATTCTTATTAACATTTTTATAGGAGAACTCAATGATTTATAGGTATTATGGGTTCCACACTCTAATTCCCAAGAAGGTCTGTTACATGACTTCTAGAGAACCTCCCCATATGATAGATGTTTATGACTAATAGATAAAGTCGAATTAATATATCATGGGAATACTATACCCCATTTATCATAGTATCACATCAACAACAATTAATAAACCATATACAAATGATAAAAAAACAAAATCACATACCATATTAATATAAACCAATACCACCTAATAATACTGAAATTGGAATACAATATTGAAAACAAAATAAGTAAACGTTCCATGTTGCGTATTTTTCATGTGTCAAATGAAAAAAATAGACACTGAAAACTCTTCATTAGGTCTTGAAATTATTTCTTCTTATCTCACCCATGATCCATCCCAACTCTTCCATCAATCATACGGATTTTCCATTATCATGTCCTATAAAAATGTTGTCTATTTGGGTACAGATTAAGAAGCCCATATATGGCCTAGGTAAAACATAGTAGGTCACCACGAACATTGTTTAAAAATATATATATATTCTATAATAGTTTATGTAGTTTTATAAAGAATAATGTACAATAATAAAATTAGATATTTATTACTTTTTATTATTCATTAATTAACCCCATAAATTTCTCAGGTTCACAATGACACCAAAACCATCAATACCTTCATTGGACCGTTTCAGAGTCCAAAACATCTCATATATAGAATCACAATTCATTAAAACATGGGATATCATTATATCTTTAAATCCAATTTCATTTCATAAATACTTGTAATGTCAGTGTAATTCCAATATTTTGTGCATAAACCACCAGGTCTAGCAACCTGTGTATATTTAAAGCTTCATTCCTTGTCCCAAACCCTAGGGGTATTTAGGGAATTAGTCTATATACCCTACAATATTATTCACATGCATGAATTTGGTCCCTGAATGTCATGTCTAGCACCCCATGGTTATTTAAAGCATCACCCCTGTCCAACACCCCATTTATAAATTAGCACCACATATATCACATTCATCAAAGTTATTCATCAATAAAATTCTTATCAAAAAATATAATTAATGTAAAACATTTCAATTTATCACAAAAAAAACATGGTTTTTAATTTCATAATAATATATAATATGAAAATATCAGTATTTATCCATTTATAAACATTTAATCATAATATTCCTTAACCATTCATGGTTATGCCCACAAACATTTTAATTAAAATTATAAAACAATACTATAATCCCATTAATTAACTAATTTCATAATTATTATATCCTACAAATTCCAAAATCCCAATATTCCACCAATTTCATAATTCCATTATTCAATTTCACTAGTCAATTATTTCAATTCAAGATTCAATTTCCAAATGTGGAAATTGAAATTCCATAATTACAAACATCAAAATATTATTCATGAAAAGGGGAATATACATTTATACCACCAACCACAGGGTCATTGATGAGTATTTTCAAAATGGAAATCCCCAAATTGATGTAAAATAATTTAATTCACAATGGCCTAGTAGATCATGGATCAAATACTAAGATCAATATAAAATGAATTAATATCTAGGAAAGCAAATATATAAATGATCACTAATGAAGGTTAAATCATTCATCTTTATCTGGATAGAGAGATGGGAGAGAGAGAAATCCAAATGGAGAAGAAATAAATTACCAACAGAGAGATGATCCTTGGAAAGGATCATTTATTCATCAAGACTTGGGCTCAAGGAGCCTTGGAAGCCTATCAAGAGAGTTAGAATTTAGAAGATGATATTTACGGCTAAGATATGGGTTTTAGGGGTTAGAAACATGGAGTTTGTGATTTTAATTAATATTTTCAATGGTGTAAAAACTACGCACACTATTTCTTGGGTAAGGGAACATGGTTTTCAAAACTGTGTTCCTAAATTTGATCCTCATCATTAGGTTTCATGGTTTCAACCAAGAGGGAACACAGTTTGGAAATCCATGAACCAACCATGAAATTCCCTTATGTTGGGGATTACATGGCTTGCTGGGTGTAGGTGAACGTTTTGGGAAAATGGCGTGTCAACCATGTACATCCCCATTTTCATAAAAAATTCACTATTTTAACCTAAAACGCCCCAAAACCAAAAATCACCAAATATATACCAAAATAAGTTTAAATGAGTGCATGTAAACCATAAAAAGACATATCTCAAAAAAGTTGTGGATCTTACACTCAAATTATGAGAATAATATTTATTCCAATAATTAAATTCAAATAGAATTTAATCCAGATCCATGGAAACACATAGCATGTGTTCCTCTATGATTTTGCCTCATTTGAATTTGGAGGCCTCACATAATGTCCCAGATTACAATCTAGAAATCGTTCAAGGAAACCAAGAAAAATAATATAATGATGCAACAACAACAACCAACTATAAACACTCATTGTGTAATATAATCCCTTTATCATAATATCTCATCAAGTAGGTTTCACATCCAGGACACCAATATATATATTCGGGATACATATTTCATTGACTATATGAAATGAACCCATAATTATAATGTTTCAATGGAATTTAGGGTGAATATTTCTTTCCATTAGAATTTCCATGATATCAGCCTCTATAAACATAGAAGAGACAAATATTTCCTCCACTTGTGCATTAATGAAATGTCACTCAGGATGCATCCAACATATCCAACTTCACCATGAACTGTTATCAAAATGGTTTATGAAATACATTTAATTACATGAGTTGAACCAAAATTTATAATTTTCATAATAGTATAAGGTCCATCACACAAGCTCATAGATAGAAATATCTAACGACAACAAAATATGTGGAATTCCTACTAGTGGGTCTTTTCTCATAGTCTCCCATCATTTAGATTATCAAGTGCGAAATTCATGAATTGAAGCCTCATATTCTTATAAGTACTCTAGCCTAACATTTTATGTACTATTTTCCCCATCATATCTTGTTATCCATTTATAGAACATTATTTTAATAATATCATTATAGCACATCAACGGTCTAATCATTGTAGGGGACTGCTATGACCTAATCAATATGATGTATACTCAAGGACATTATTACATTAGAGATATATATAAAAATGATTAATAAGTAATAATAAGTTTTTTTAATATTGAATGCATTTAATATAAATGTAATCAAAGGACAATAGTTGTTCCTAGGATAGAAATTCCAATAAACTCCTACATATACGAAATCCAACAGTTTATGGCCTTTAGTTTACTGGACCACACATGATTGTTGTGCTTCTACTAATTCAAGGATTTAGTCAAGGGGTCTTCCATGTTTTGTTCCATTAAAATACTAATTACTCTAACTTCACCTATCTGAGAAAAATCATTCATGAGATGATACATCTTATGTATGTTCATCATCTTCTGATGTGACTATGGCTATTTTGAAAGAGCTACAGGTATAGTATTATAACAATAAAGATTGATTGGGTCATTACACCTAGGTACCATGTCAAGATCTTGGATAAAGTTTTGTGTCAATACATCTTCTTTATCTACCTCAAATGCTACAATATACTCATATTATAATGTAAAATCTTCAACCACATCCTTCTGTTATCTCTTCCAGTTCACAACCCTACCATTCAAAGTAAACATGTATTATTTTTTACTTCATGCCATATTTATCAGTTTGGAAACTAGAATTTGCATATCTAACAATGACTAGATCATCATTTCCTACATAAAACATAAATATATCCTTATAACCTCTAATATAATTAAGTATAGTCTTTACGATCATCCAATGGAGGTCACATGGATAATCCCGGTACCTTCTAACATAATCTAATGCTTAGGGTACTTATATCCTAGTAAATAGCATATAATACATAACAGATCCAATTGTTTATGAATATGATATCCTTGCCATTATTTTTCATTCCTCATTTGTCTGAGGACACATTTACCATGAAATATTATTTTTATGTGATTCTCTCAACAATATCATCTTGTATTGTTCTATACCAAATCTTTTTAGTATATTACCAATATATATAATTAAACTTAGGCAATAAAACCTATTGGATCTATCACAATGAATCTAGATCCCATGAATATATGTTTCCCCACTAGATTCCTTTATAAAAAATCATTTATTCAAACATGCCTTAATAGTCTATAAGACTGATATTTCATCTCCAATGAGTAATATGTCATCAATATATACATTTAAGAAATCAAATTCAATCCCAATAAACTATTTATATACACATGATTCACATTCTATATTTATGAAAACAAATTCTTTTACAGATTCATCAAAATATAATTTCCATGACTTGGTTGCTTTCATTAAACCATAAATAGATCTTTCTAATATGCATACCTTTTTGGAATCCTTTGGAGTCATAAACCCTCCACATTATGTCATATATATATCATCATGATGGTTCCAATTAAAGAATTCCATTTTGATATCCAGTTTAAAAATAATGAAATCATATAAATTACTAATGTACTATATAATTCTAATGGATATCATCATTGAAACTGGTTAAAATGTTTCATTGTAGTCAATGACTTGAGAATATTTAAACCCTTTTTTAACTAGTAATGCCTTATAAAAACTGACATTTCCATCCATGTCCAATTTATTTTTGAATATTTATTTCCTACTAATCAGATTTATATCAACTATAGGGTCTACAAAATCCAAACATGAATTGTGTATATGGAATCAATTTCTAAATTAATGGGTTATTGACACTTCGAAACATATGTGACACATTCTATTTCCATATAGATTAGAGGATAATTATTTTAAACTAAAAATTATTCACCATACATGGTGACTAGATAACCATATTGTTCTAGTTCTCTAACATCTCTGTTACTCCAACATTATAATTGGGTCTCTTGAACAATTTCCTCATCCATGGGGCTTTGTGTAACTTTTTATTTTGTCAACTCTAATGTACACTGAGCCTGGACTTCATATAAGTGTATCTCTCTCCCACTATCTCTTTTAGATTTAATATCCTCCTTAAGAAATGTGGGATGTATTCCAACCACACACAAAAAATTCTAAAGGATTTTATAGGAAGTATACCATTTTTACCTTTGGGATATCCTATAAAGATACACGTTGGGCCTCAAAGTTGATGTTTTTTACTTGAAGAGGCCTTAAAATGATTCATAACCACACACTTGTGTGTAAGAAAACATGGGTTTCTTTCCATTCCATAATTGGTATACTATATCATCTATTTATTTAGTTCACACTCATTTTATTAAATATGATTTTGAATGTAACATACATCCCCAGAATAGTATTTTAATATTCTCATGACGCAATATTGATCTCTCCATGTCAAAAAAGGTATAAATCCCCCTTTTACTTAAACCATTATAATAAGGCCTATAAGGCAGAGTATGAAGAGATAATATCAAGAACTTTCATAAATAATCACTGAATTGTTGATTAATATATTCTTAACCATATTTTGATTATATTTTCTTAATACTCTTTCCAAGATAGATCTAAAATTCATTCTTGTATTCATAGAATTTATCAAAAGTATCTGACCTACTCCTCATTAAGTATACATGTCAATATCTACTAAAATCATCATTAAATATTATTAAGTAAAAGTATCCAACCCTTACGTTAACATGAAATTGTCCACAAACATTGGTATGGACTAATTAAATAATACATTTAACCCTTTCACTTATCCCAATAAGTGGGGTTTTGGTTATTTTCCCTTGTAGACATCTCTAACATATAACATGTGGGTTTAGTTCAAACCAACATAAATATCCATCTGGGTGTAATTTATTCAAGATCTTTTCATTTACATGACCTTGTTAGTGATTCCAATGTTTTTTTTGGTTTGATTCATGTGAAGTAACTTCATTATCAATTTCCAATATATGGTTTGAGTAATCCAAAACTGAATGGTCATTATTTAAATGTACATTTCCATAGAGAACTATATATTTATAATATAAGAAAAATTGATTTCTAAATTTTCTAATAAATACATATTTATCTAGTATGATTATAGAAATAATTTTTTTGGTAACTGAAGCCAGGAAATAACAACCCTTTAAAACCTATATCTTCTTGGTTGAAAAAGTGATTTGTTTGTCACTAATAGCTACAACCTTAAGTTTATATGTATTGTCTAATCAAATATCATACTCTCCTTGGTCAATATATCTATATCTAATTTGTTAATATGTTTGAATACATATTTGAGTACCAAAAACTTATTTCTAATACCAATTTTGAATAAATAGATAAATTTCACATAATAACATACAAGCATAATACATCCCCCTTCTTTTTTAGTTGACTGCAGCTTTTCCTCTAGTGGCCCTTCATTCCACATGAAAAACACATAGTAACTTTTTTCCTTGATTACCCCATGACATTCCTCTTATTATAAGGGTCTGAGGAATATTTATTCCAAAATATATTATATTTCTCTTTATATTTTCTCACTATAATGATTTATGTAACTTATCACTTTCTATCCTCATCAAATTTATGGAGACAAATGAGATGATAAGGTAGATAATTTTCAATATTTTTTATTTTAAAATTCAAAAAAAATATAGAAAAGATATAAGGTAGTGCTGCCAAAATGAAATTGGTTCCCATTTCATCAAGTATTTTAAACCTAAGAACCTCTATGAACTCAATGGTTCTAATGATATTTACTATGCGAGGGCTAACTGGGGAACACTATCCAATCATTCCCTAAAAAAAATTCCGTTCAAATCCTAAATAAATTGTATATAGATCTCTTCTGGTATAAAACCTAGAGGTTCCCAATCATTCAATACACATCCATGTTTTCTTGATACTTTATTAGTTCAATAGAAATTCCTGAAATCATCAAAAGTTGAACATAAACTACATATCTAATAAAATTTCATGTATAAGGAATTCTTTATCACTAACCTATTTAGTGTGTGGGTTTGTCATTGAGGATTCTACCCTGTAATATTTCCATTCAGGGAATAGAATAACCTGAATTCATCTAAACCACTCATGTAAGTTACTTCCCATTAAATGGTTTTCATTGTCCAAAATTGATCATAGTGATAGTGTGGATTGTGAGATTTTAATTTTCTTCCACAATTAACAGAGAATGTTATTATTAATTTTCATGATTGCAAATTATGTTAGAAATAATAAATTAATTAACTACTTTTGTTAAATATCCCACTAATTTATCAATTCCCATTATTCCTTACCATTGAAATCTAAATATCCAGCTTCTATGACATTTTAGAGAAATGGTTACCCATTAATTATCTTAATGATCCAAACATTTGACATGAAAATCATAATAAATTAATTTAGGTAGGAATTATTTCTAATTACATTCTTGCATCTCCATGATCTGTTGTTTGGATTCCCCTATCATAAAATCCTAACCTGGATTTCCTCAAAACATACCACCAAATTTGTATTGAATGGCCTATGTCCATTAAACTCAATATAAGATTAATTATGTCAAACCACAAACCAAATGATAACTCCTTGATAAAAGTATGTGTCAATAATTTTTCCATGTACCACACATAGTTATATGGTTTCATTTCCAATAATATAGTTGGAGGCTTGGACTAACTTAATATTAGGTTGATATATTTTAAAAAATTAATGAATAAATTTTATTTTGTTTTATACTTTTCAGGTCATGCTAATATTAAGTATATATATTAATTAATTACCCATGTTGGATAAAAACATTATCCATAATTTATTTATTTTATAAACATATTTTTATATTAATTCATTCATTTATGTGACTATGACCTTTAATACATAAAATAAAAAATTCCAAGACCATAATAAAAAAAATTAAATGACCAGATCAAGAGATTATATAATGGTTGATGAATTGATTATACATTAAATTAACATTTTACATATGGGAATAAAAATATTTTTTAGTCATGGAATAAGATACGACATTGCACCTATATATCTTTTTATCAACGAGTTTACATCATCCTGGTTCTGTCTTGAACCAGCTTTCTGTGCTTTGGGATAATCCATTTATTATAGGTATTTATTACTCACACATAGTTATGTAGAATCATTGTATTGGTCAAAGGGGATTTCATAAATATACTTGGAATCATATGTCCTATATAATAATGTAGGAAGGGATGACTCACAGTCTATCATTTAATTTAATATAAATAATTGAAAACCCCTGCAATAAATTAATTTAGAAAAATTATAACACTTACATAGGCCTTAGTCAAGCTCATGATCCATCATACATGTAACGAATAAGAAAACGTAACTGGTTAGCATTCATTTCGTTATTCTTTATTTATTATTAAGATAAATTTTCTTTGATTAATTAAATAATTAATTAATTACCCTTCATGTTAATGATCCTCAGATCTTAATTGGAGATACCCATCATTTACAAGATTCATGGGAAAATTGTAGAATCAATAATGAAATATTAAGTAAAATAAATTAATTTATAATTTACTGTTCATTAATTAGATTATTATATTTTCAAACACAAATCAGTTTTCCAATCAATTAGATAAGGATTTAATTCTACAATTTTCAATTTAACGTAATTTTTAATTCACTCTTTTATTGGGAGTCTATAAGACATGAACATCCTAGCTACATGTCATGTACCTTAGTTGTCGTGTATATGAGTCACATGTTTGGAGATTAAACATGTAAAGTGTTCTAGGTTGTCCCGGTCAACACATGATATGAAATAAATTCAGCACAAGTAATTTACTCCGCAGTGCATATTAGTATAATATAAATGGGTACAGGGTGTGTACTCCCACTACACATCATGTAACCTATTTTTTTAAAGATTTGGAACTTCACAATGTTATCTATGGTCATTCATAATGTATTCTTAAACCATTAATTACTTGAAACACTAAATTAATATGATTAATATGTCAAAGCATCATAATTCAAATTGGATTACATAATGGATAATAACAAATGAAATCTAAACCCTGGTTATGTATTGAACAAAATTGGAATAAATAATTATAAAATTAATTATAACCCATCTTTGATACCAATTTATTGTTTCGAGCATAGTGGAAGCAAGCGGTGGTATGTGATAAAATAAAATTCATTTTAATAATCATTTCCCAAAACCATGAGTGAGGATATTTCATGTCAAATTTATATTTAATTTATTTAATACCTTAGAGAAATAAATACATGGGCTTTGGAACATTCTTCATTTATGGTTATTGATTTCATGAAAATACCCTTTTGTATTTCCTTCATTGCATTGTGAGGATCCATGGATATAATCCCCCTATAGGTGATCCACACAATCTCCAATGGACTCTAAAGTGTTCCACTCGATCGCCAGGTTCTATTATGGTGAATTGAATGTCTAACATTTCTCACCCTAGATTTCTCATTCTTTGGTCATGAATAAATCTCTCTTGCACAAATAATTCTTGAGAGGGAGATACATTGAGGAGTTGAGAGAGAATTTTTTGTACCCAAATAATCTATATTCTCATTTTTTGGATGCAATATAGGATATACATAACATTAAATTTTTAGATATATTTTTTGGTATAAAATATTATTTAATTACATACAATAAATTAAATAACATTTAGATCTTTTAGTAAACCCATGCCACATAATAATAATTACATTATTATTATTTTTTGATTTATGCTGACTTGCATAATAACAAATATTATGTAATGATCTTATTCATTAAAATTTTTTACTTATCTCGTTGAAGGAGCGTTTGAACTCCTCTAGCATTTACGGAAAAACTCAATAATTGTTTTATTCATAAGTAAATTTGTTATTCACAATCAAGTGAATAAATATTTATTAAAAAATTCAATTAATAAAAAATATATTTTATTCAAAATCTAATGAATACCTATTATATATATATATATATATTCACTTAATCAAATAAATTATTCATTAATAAAAAAATAATTATATGTTACATTTTTAATATTATCGATCAATAAAATATAAGTAAAATTATTCTCCAATATTAAGAATAATATTTATTTTAATAAATAAATTTAAAAAAAATAATCTTCATCAATGGAAATAATTACTATGTCACCATCTAGAATTATTTATCATTGGAATTGGTTGAGATTTTATAAAGTCCATGATTAATTTCTAGAAAGCAGTCATCACAACCAAGAGAAAGAATATAATATTACAACAGATACAACCAGATATGAATGCTTACTGTGTAATATAATCACCTTGTCTCAATATCACATCATGCATGTTGCAAATCTGTGTCACCAAACTATATTTTTGATGCATTTTTCTTTGAATATTTAAAATAAACATATCACTACACCATTCCAATGGAATGTAGAGTAATGGTTCTATTCTAATTAAATGGTAGAGACATCAGCCTCTATAAATATGGAAGCGAAAAATCATTCCACAACTTATCCAATAATGACATGTCACTTGTGACATACCAAACATATCCTACTTAACCATGACCTGTTAGCATCATGGTTAATAAAATACATCTATGTATGTGAGTCCGAACAAGCATTTATAATATTATTAAAGTCTAAGGACCATTACACATGCTCAGGGATAAGAATATATGATGACACCAAAACATGTTTAATACTTACTTGATGGTTTGTTCTTGTAGTCTCCCATCATGGTGATTACCAAGTATGAGATTCATGATAATAATCCTCGTCTAATAAAAAATAATCACACCTACCATTATATATACTATGTGTTCCATCATGGTACATTATCCAACCATATAACATTATTAATAATATTAAAATTTTATCATGTTTCTCATCATAGTGGGGATCTATAATAACCATAGCAGTGTGATTTATATTCTAGTACATTATTACATTAGAGTCATGAAGAAAAATGATCAATATATAATAAAAAGTGTTATTAATATTAAATACATTGAATATATATGTAATCAATGTAAAAAAAGTTGATCCTTAGACACTAACTCCAATATGGTTATCAATACCTTTAAACATATGCCTAAAAATGTAATGGCAGTATTCCTCAAACATCATTTCCTCTAAAACATATAATTTCCTTAAAATTCTCCAATATTTCCAAAACCTTGGAAATCTCTCATTACATAATATGTAAATATATTTATTTATGTTATTGTACATATTTTCAGTATTTAACACATAACACATTTAGGTGTACATAACTCTTATGTTAATGAATACACATATATGATTTTAATTGTTGATACGATATTTAGATGCTTCATGATTCTTATAAAAAAATAAAAATGGTGAAAATAACTATACAATTTAATTATTTAATCCCAATACATAAATACTTCATCCAATTTTTTCACATATGTCTTTACTTGGTATAGGGTTTAACCTTGGTGATTAATTTCCATTATCAGTTCAAATCCTTCATAATTTGGATGTAAATAAAATGGGAATTGTCATATGAATAACCCTGGAGTGTCAAACCATGTGCATAGTCAGTCCCACTTTCATGGACCAGGTTACACTCATTTCATGATCGATGCACTCTTTTCAGACTTATTTCCCCCAGGTATGTATGTTTCAGAACAACATTCACTTGTAGAATCCAAACAAGTATGTATTTATAGGAAAAAAAACATAATCCAAACCATACCAAAATATTAGGATGCTCTTCTATACTTGTCCCCAATGACTATTTTAATGATTTTATCCCTAATCTATGTTTTATTCTATCTAGTTCCCAATGTTTCTAATAAAATTTCTTTGATACCAACTATCACAACCCAAACCCCATTACCCCATTCCAAGTGCATGTTACCATTACATTATCATAGATAAAGGATTCAAAAAACAAAAGACTATTTATTTTATTATCCATGGTAAGCTAGATACATACATGAGTCTTGTATTACAATTGAATACACAAAAATAAAGCATTATTTTTTTGAGATTAAATTAATTTTATCAAGTGTATCTCTATATATCTGCGATCATAAACTTCATGAAATTATGGGCAATGGAAAATAATTAAATTTGATCTCAAATGATCTGTAAGGGTTATGTATTGCATAATAAATAATGTATTAAAGAGAATAATAAATATTGAAATGTAAAAAACTGAACACACATTTGATTTAAATATTTTGATATGGTATAACAAGCATTGCATGATTAATAACTAAAAACACATTCCATTTTTTCAATAAAAATATAAAGAATTGAATAAAAAATAGGTCAAGGAAAATTACGGAAAACACCATAAAATTATTTTATAACTCATAATTAAATGTATCCATAGATTTTTTTCAGATTGAAAATATAATGGATAATAATAATAAAATGTAAATTATCAATGAAAGAAATGCTTAATTATTGGATGTCGTGTCTCCGGCACATGAAACCCTATACTGTCAAGATCTTTCAAAATAATTTTTAAAACTATACATATAAATCCATTTAATATGGAAAATTAATTTTTCTCGATGGGACCTATCGATGCATCTAAAGTCTATATAATTTTTGTGCCCTACCCATCAATTCCAGTCCAAATAATTCCTCATATATTGAATAGCCGATTTAGTTCATAGACATTGTGTCATATGAGAAATATTAATTTAGTAAAGAATATAGTTTTATAAATATTACCAAATATAATAAAATAACATTCAAATTAAAATCCGTATGTACAAAAATTATTCAGTTTAGGAAAAAATCATATCCATGATAAATAATGTGGTTATTTGTGGAAAATTTAATGTTCAATGGTCACTAAAAAGTAAATAACTCAATCGAATGTTAATGAATAAAAATATGATTCATGGAAGTTAATATAAATAATATACTTGTTCAAGATAATCATAATCCATCCAAATAAAGAATAATTTGGGAATAAATATAATTAATACCCTCTAGAGTAATAATTAGTGTTGTTTTCATTAATGAAATAAAAACAACATTATAAACATTCTTGGAGAAAATATCTATTTGTTTAAACCATTTAAAAATCCATTTCATTGAAAATTAATTTTAAAAATGTTTTATCTAAAATAGGTATTTGAAAATTTCAAATGAATATTCAAGGAAATGATAGTGGGTAATTTCGTACAAGGTTAAAGAACATTCATTTCGCATTGTAAAAATGTTGGATAAGTGCCTTGTTCAAAAAGTGATAAAAATGTTCCTTTGAAAAATTTTATAAAGAAAAAATGGGTAAAACCTCCTTTTAATAAATCATTTTCAAAATGTTAAATAAAAAATATTGAATTTTTTTGAGAAATCCTGGTTTCATAAAAAACAAATTTCCATCCAAAGAGTGAAATATAGTCTGATTGTATTTAAAAAAAAAATTAGAATATTTGATACCAAAGAGTAGAAATTAGTAATATTACTAAAAAACGATCATGAATAACAATGTGATAAATTAAATAATGGGTTTATTAAATAATTATCAGATAATTTCATTTAATGTAAATAAAAGAATAAATAATCATGATTGGAATGAGATTGTGAAATTAACCCTTAAAATGATCATAATGTTGTAGTGGGAATTAATAAATGATTAAATAATTAGTATCAACTATAAATCCACATAACATAATTGTAAATACAAAAAATAGATATCAAAAATTCAATATACAAAAAATCAAATAATATCGTTGAAAACAAAGTTTTAATATAACCTAATTAAAAAAAAAATTAGTGATGAAATTTCTTTACAAAATTACAATAATGTGTTATTATCGCCTTATATGAAGTAATTCAGATTAAAAATTAAAATAACAATAATAATTAAATATTATTGATAGTACATATCAAATTGATAGTATATACACCACATAAAAGCCAATTGGTTCATAATAACAAATAAGTCTCATTAGAATTTAAATTGATACAAAATCCATTACCTCATGCTTTCCATTTGGTTGAATGTCCTTTAAACTATTTCTAAAAGCTATTAAGAATGTTATTATCTTATAAAAGAATCATATAAATATTTTAATATCATATATGATACTTTTATAATATATTATTTCTCATTTCTTATAATATTTCAATATTTCAATTATTTCGGGTGTTAATTGCCTTGGATTTTGAATATGTTTTCACTAGTTATTTATTATTCCTCTATCTTATATCAAGATTTCATAATATTAATAATTTAATCCATGATATAATAATAATATATATTTATTAATTATTTATTTATAATAATCTATAAAATTTATTGATAAGAAATTATATTCCCTGAACCTGGAGTCGGTTGGTCAAATATACACAGGAACATTGTTTCCATTTTCATAGCATATTTAAAGAAAATAAATAAATGATATATATATTTATATTATCATTAAAATATAATTATTTTGACACATATATATCATATGTTTATTAAAGAAATAATTAATATATTTCATTTAAATCATGAACAAATCACATTGCTTCGCGAGTCGGTTTTCCGCCGTAAACATGAAGGATAATATCGTATTATCCCAAAATGGTTAGAAGGATGGTATATTTTACAAAATAATAAAAAAGCATAAAAATAATAAAAATAATGTATAAATAGTTTTTACATCATTTTTCTCAACCATGAAAGGTGGTAACGGAAAAACGAATGATTTCGGTTCACGAGGTTGTAGTCTATCATACGTGCAAATGATGATTTTGTAACCTATTTAATGGAAGTGTGTCTTCATGTATGTATTTAACATAACAAAAAAATATTTAATATTTTTTAAAATATAATGTTTATTATATAATCATGTTATAATATTAATTGAAGGTGGTGGTGGAAATAAATAAAAAAAATGCACATTGATGAATGTTACCTCTTCTTCGGGTAACTCCTATTGGTTTCCACCAAAGGCCTTACAAGGATTGATTTATAAAAAATAATGATTATATGATTATAGTTGTGATTTGAATAAGTTATATGGGTAGTTCATGGAATATTATAATGGATTTATAGTTGTGAATAGAGGAGAAAGGGAGGACTTTTATCAGTGTGGTGAGTGGAAAACTTATTAATTTTTTAAAGTGGGAACTCCAACCATGTTTTTCCATATAATATAGCTCCAATTATAAAACAATATTTTTACTAGATTGTAAATTGTATAAATATAGTGATAAAAAAGTTTTTCTCATGATTTTTTTAGTCATTTGGCCCCTTATGTTTAATGTTTAGTACCTTGGTAAACTCGTTTTTCTCTTTATTGTTGTAATCAATTTTAATTATTTTCAATAATCACTTCAGTAAAAAAAATTGACATTTTTAAAAATTTTAATTTATTATTATTTAAAATATTCAATCCATTTTTTCAAATTCAATTCAAAATACTGTCAAAAATTAATATAAATTTAATCTCATCGAAATGACGAGAGAGTTTCTTTTTAATGTGAAAAGGTTCAAAAGTTTGAAATGTTTTTATATATAAATTCAATATTAAAGTGATAAAATATAAGTAAATTGGATTAATATATGTATAATTGATCTAGTTTTAATTTATAACCAATTTTAAATATAATTTATCATTATAATTTATTTATATGAAAAATAAGGATTCAATTAAAATTCAGTGCTTTCACTATTAATTAAAAATTGAAATTTCACATAAAAATACCAAAAAATAAAATCATATAAATTTAAAATTACACATTAAAAATGAATTATATTTTATCAAATTATATTTATAAATGTTTAAAATTTTATTTTTAACATAAGTGTGACGTTTAATTGTGGAAAAATGTGTTTTGAATATTTCATCTTTTTATGCATAAAATTTTATTTTATTAATATTATGAATATAAAATATTTTGGATAAATGTGAAAAAAATTATTGATTATTTATACATAAATTTCATTAATATAAATCAATAAATGTAATTAATTTAATTTATTAGGATAAAACATCGTTGGTTGTATAAAAATTTATTTTTAATAAAAACTTTTCCATTATATTCAACTACTTTTAATTTTCACTTATACTTAATTAGGAACAAATTAATTAAAAATTATTATTTTTATTTTATTTAATTCAATTCAAAGACTCTAATTTATCATCTTTTAGATAATTTTAATTTTAAATAATAATATTAAGGGAACCTAGTTGTTAAGTAATACCTTGTTATGTGAGTAACTTAAGCTTTAGAAGGAACTCGTCGTTGTGTGTAATGCAAGAAAAAATCGATGTCCCGTGTAGAGAAAAATAATCATTTTTTCAGTTAAATATATTCAATCATAGATATTTAATTCATCATAAATTCTATGGATGTTATATTCACATCTTCACTTGGTGTGGTATCTCAAATATGCAATTTAGTAAAATTGTAATCTTTTAAACTTTTTGATGTGTTAAATTTTTATAATCATAATAATATTCAATAATTTTGATAATATTGATGAAATTATTATCTGATAAATACCATATATATAGATTTCATAATGAAGCTAGAAAAATAAAGTGATCGGTGAAGGAGATTACCTCTTCATGGAACGAACTCCTTTAAATACCCACTTAAGAACCCTAAAGGTTGTATTTTTTGAATGGAAACACCAATATAATTTGGATGGGGAAGTGTATAATATATTTTTTTAATAATATGGTTGGTATTGAAGGATAAATGTTATGTGAATAAGTAAAATGAGAGTTTCCATTTTAAAAAAGAGGGGAGGCACAATTATGGAATTTATTAAGTGAATAAAATATAATTAATCAATCTAAATCCAAATGGTTCTAAACAAAATATGAATGGAAAATGCTGAAATATTCAAAAATATTTTATCTGATTTGTCCTATTATAATATTTCTTTAATTTCTATGTTATTTATTAAAATTTTCTTCCCATAAGATGCTAATATTGTCGATTTAGACACTATTCACAAAATTTATCTTAAAAGGCATAAAAGAAAAAGTATTAATTTAAATATAATCATATAAAACAAGAAAAATATTTCATATTTATATATATATATATATTTACACATTAACCCACTAATTTTATATTTCTTATAATTTTATAAAAATCATTATTTATAATTTTTAAATAATTACAGAATTAAAGCATTAATGTTGAATAAGAGTATAGGTCCATCATATAATAAATAAAAATTGAAAATTAATTCCTATAAAAAAATAATATTATTAATATAAAAATAAGAACATATATTAATTCATAAGGTACATTTTTCCTTATTTGACACATAATATATGTTAAAAACAATGAGAGTGGAATTTTATATGTTTCTTTATTTAAATAATATTAATGTGATTTTCATGGAAAATTATATATAAAAAAATTGGGATCCTAAGGTGATAACGATATAATTAAACTCACACAACAAAATTTATGGTGAAAAATTAGGCCATATCCCTTATTTTGAATATTTATTTACCACATTTATTCTTTAGAGAGGTAAAAAAAATTTACCACAGATACTATTCATATTGACTGAAAATAAAAGGGGTCTACATTTCATATTTAAACCTCATGGTTTCAAATTATTAAATATTTTCATCTAATTCAATACATTTAAATGTTATAAATTAATTTTAATGTAATTCATGAAATATGACAAAACAATCTTGTAAGAAAATTATATTTTTGATCATAAAACTGGATATTTTCTTATCTAGTGATTAAAAAAATATTTTCTGAATGATTGAAATATTTGATCAAGTAAGTATTATTAAAAAATTATCAAAATAATTCACCATTAAATATTAGATTGTTTTATTAATATAAAATTCATTGTTCTGAAAAATCATTTTTATAAAAACATCAGTTATAATATCAAATATTTTTTTAATTATAGTCATTTCATAAATACTGATTTCATTTTATAAGTTTGTAGGCCATAAATGTTTCATAATTTAGTTATTACTATTCGTACCTTATGATCCAATGGTTTGCAGACAATGGACACATAATATTTTAAAAATGTTTTGTGATTTTTCTAAGCTCATTGTCTTTTGTAATACAAGCTATCAGGGAAACAAAATTATTTAAAGATAAATATTTTATAAAAATATGTGGGTATTATAATATACCCCACCAAAATTAATTTCACCCTTGAGGTTTTTCAATCTATTAATATTTCGGATATATATGCCTCATTTTATCCTCAGGTTCACACACAACTTCTTTAATTAGGTGGTTTCTCCACAAAACAATGACCATATAAGTGGTCATGTTTCCTATAACTTTCACCCTACAATCTAGAACCTATACTATTTTTTATTCAAATGAATGCTTTTTTCCTAGTGGTATGACCTCTAATTTTAGTACATGTAATTTATATGGTATTTAATTTCCTAGGATAGATAATTGGAACACATTATAAACTTAATAGAGGTAAAGTGTAAGCACTATATGATATGTTGTCATCCCTACCCGATCAAGAATCTAAAAGGGGCCAATAAACTATTTTTTTCTTCCCATTAATAGTTAATCCCATAAAATTCATCCACGGTTAATTTTAATGAAAAAACTTCTCACCAACATGAAATTCAAAATTCTGTCGATAATTTTTAGCATAAATTTTATGTCGAATCGTTTCTACCAAGATGTGTTGTTGAATAGTTATAAAACTTTCATTCATTCCCACTAATAACACAGGTAACAATTTATTTCATTCTCTAAATTCATCCTATCACATTTTAGTTCTACAATTATTTCTATAGAGGGATCCCTAAGGATCCATTTTAATGCTTTTCTGAAAGAGATTTTTTGTAATAAAACATGACTAGAATATGGTGTTTGTCCCAATATCCATTGAAATTCATAGATAAATTTCCGAAAATATCATATAGAGTTTGAATGGTTCTATTATATTAATCATATATTTGAGGATAATAAGTAGTTGTGAAACATAAATTTTTATCCAAATCATACGGAATACTTCTCTAAAACATTGAGGTAAACCTTGGATCTAACCAGATAAAATTGATAGTGTTTCATCATAAAATATTACCACTCCCTTATTGTGTAAAAAATTAATTTGATCAAGAGAGGGTTCATATCTAATGTAAATGAAGTGTAATGAATATTTTAGTATGTTTACAACAACCCCTATAGCGGGGTTCCCTTTAGATGTTTTTAGAGTCTGATAATGAGTTCAATGGTAATATTTTCCCAATTTCATCCCAGTATGGGTAATGGTTTTAATATCTCATTATAATTATTTCTATTAGCCATAACATTTAGACATACTATGTACAAAGAAACAAACTTTGAAATATCTCTCCTCAGTCTATCCCACCAAAAATACTCTTTGAGGCCTCTATACATCTTTTTTCATTCAAGATGAAAAAAATGATGAAATTTGAGCCTTGTCTAACAACTCCTTAAAAAATGGAGTGGGTGGAACACATACACATTTAATGAACCATATTATTCCTTCATAATCGAGGTTCAACTTAGGAACATTTATCACCTTCTTTTATAGCTCCACATCCCATTTTGTGTGTCCTTAAATTTCATTTGTATAAATGGTTGATCATTTATTTGAGAAAGATAAGACATATCCAATTATTTGAATATTTAATGATCCATACATTGAATGTCTAGAAATATTGAATCTTTAATGATATTGTTCATAGATGATCTCTAATGATCCTTTGAATTCAGAGCATCTTCCTCCTTGTTCTCTTTTCCAAAGTGGTAATGTATTGAGAAGTCATAATATTTAATAAGTTTCAACCATCTTATTTGGCACATCTTTACATATTTTTGATTGAAATATACTTTAAACTTTTGTAATAAGTATATATATCACACCCTGCTCCATAGAGATAATACCTCTATATATTTAATGAAAATTTGTAAGAACCTGGTTCTTATTATTGAGGTACAGGTTTCTTATTTTCCATATTCCTTAAGTGTTTCTTATAGAATAAGGAACATGGTCAAAATCCTAAATTTAATTGGTGCACGTCGTTTTCTTTGGATGTTTTGGATGAGTACACATGGTGTGTAGGCCTGTCGGCGATGAAGGGTGTAAAAATTGACTACACGCCATGTACTAGGTATTTAAATGCTGTGTAATGAGTCGATAGGTAAAAAGTAAGGTGGTGAGAGTATCCGCTAGTGGAGAAAAAATAGATACCGTGTATTCAGATATACAGGTCATGTAATCATGTCAACAGATGAACAAGTTGGTGGTGAAAAGTAGCCGCCAGAGTAACAGTTAAATGATGAAAAGTACACACCGTGTACTTGAGAGTACATGGCGTGTAGTTTGTTTTTTTTTTTGCATAAAATTGGCAGTAGCCTCCTCTTCTCGCAAAGGTGGAAGAAACTGTTGTTTGGAGCTCGGGAGAGAGTCTGAATCTTGGAAGGGCTCCGGACTGCACACCAGGAATCAGATTATTCCACCCTCGATCACGTTGGAACCACATCGGTGAGTTCTTCTCTCTCTGTGAGCCTTTCCTGCCAATTTATTTCTCTATGGGATGTTATTCAAGTTTGAAAAAAAAATATTTTATCCCAGATATATGTCATTCTTGGTCGTTTTGATAGAATATGTTCATGTATATTGATCAGAGGAGATCAAGGTAGGTGGCCTAATGTTTAATTCCAACTGTCATGTTGTTTTTGTGTACCATTGATGTACAAGCCCATTATTGGGGTGTCATATGGCTGAGGCCTTGATTAAATAAATACCTATAATTTTGTAGGTAATTTAAAAGATATGTATAACATAATTTTTGGGATCATTTGTTGGATCCATGGATACCATGTGGGTGTGTTCCCTTGTTTCGTCGTTTGGAGAGGTTACCTGAGGGTATGTCGTGGTTTAGCATGCTTTGAGTTTTCTACATATAAAATGTATATAATTGCTTGCTCATGTGTTGGGCTCGGTCTGATTGCTTATTTTGGCTGAGGGAAGTGTTTCTCATGCCTGAGGGAAGTGTTTTGTTGAGCAAGAGGGAAACTTTTCATATGCCCGTGGGCAGTTGCTTCCATGCCTGAGGGAATTATCTCATAATCCTGAGGGAAAAATTCATTATGCATGTGGGAATCATCCTCCATGTTTCAATTTTGATTACCTGAGGTTAAGTTTTTTCATGTCTGAGGACTCTGTTTACTCGTATATTCACTTTGGTGATTTCACATGTTATACCAGCCAAGCAAAAGTACAGGCTTGGTATTATTTTACCTTATTATTGTTAGATTGTTTGTTGTTGTTTTGGATGTGGCACTGTCTAGGTGATTTTCGTCTGTGGAAGATCCTGGAGAACTTATAATACAATTATATTGAATTTTTAAATAATAATTAAATGGAAATGGAATTGGTAGTAATGTTTACTTTTTAGTACTTCCTGGTTTACGGAATTTCCTTACTGCACACTATCGTCGCACAAACTCACTGACATTTGGGCATGGGCCTTTAGTGGTTGCCTACTGGGATATATTTATCACACCCTCTTTTGGTCAGGTCTTCAGTCCAGTCAAATTATATTGGGGTAGGTGTTGATAAGGGCTATAGTCCCTATACAAGTACTTGATATTTGCAGAGGACTGGGAGAGCATGGGACCGAGCATAGTCTCGTGATGCGGCTAAGTTCCAACTACACTATTTTGTTTTCGTTTTCTATACTTGTACATTGTATTGGGTTATTCTAGATTGCAGTGTATCTTTTTTTGGCTTCTTTCCTAGACTTAGATACATTATGCATCATCATATATATATGACTTTTGTTATACTTTTCTTATGTACTGTTATCCATTTCAGATGGGTATTGTTTACTGCTTCCGATTTTGTATATTTATATCTATTTCCGCTGTGCTATACATTGAAAAATGAGGGCATATTTTCCCCTCTATCAAGCCCAGGCCCTCGCTTCTAGTTGGCAGCCTCTAGAATTTGGGGAAATGCGCTTGATGTAATGTGACCAACCGGGTTCAGGGAACCTGTTGAGTGGCACCCAGATCCGGGATGTTACAAAGTGGTATCAAAGGCAGGTTCTTTTCTTTGACTTTCTATTTGGATCCTATAGTTAGGGATAGGAAGAAATAGTTACTTGGTAATAAGTTGTGCCCAGGATTAGCTATCCCATGTATACGGAAAAGATAATTTACTTCATGTTGAATTTTTTTTGATTTTTCAAATTTACAGGTGATTTCATTCTTACCATTGGGTGACGCACTTGTGGTGTGCTGTTATATTTTTATAAATGGGTTCTATTTAGTTTCAACCCAATGAGATAAGGGTATTCCATCACATGCATCATTTAGGAACATGTCAGAATCACATGTCCTGTATAGTTTCCATTCCATATAGGTGCATTAGAAATTTGAAGTTGTTGTGATAGATGTTGTACTTATAAAATCATGATGTTCTGATAAATACTATGATAAAATAACTACAATTTGATAGGGTATAGTAATATAAGGTTTTGTATAATGAACGCCAAAATTTGGTTCTTGAGGAGTATGGGCCCTCATTGACCAGAATTTGGTGGATCATTGACTTTTTACCTTGTTGATAACATGTAAAAGATGCCAATATTTGAATCGCGGGGAGTATGGGCCCTCACTGATTTGAATTAGGCACTTGGGTGTTGTTTTTTGTGTTTTTCTAAGCTCTGGAGAAGTTTCTAAGGCTTACTATCCATGAAAACCTAGAACACACACCTTGTATATTTGATTACACACCGTTTAATCTTTTGTTCGGGACGAAAAGGAAAAAGAATTAAGTACACACCGTGTACCGTATGTTCACGTTGTGTATTTTCTATCCGTGTCATAGGTCGTGTTGGTAGAGACATGGGATAATGAAACTCAAGGGCACAAACCATGTAGTTATTCTACACATTATGTTATTTTCACCTTGTATCCTCTGTGTAACTAACAACGCAGGTGGAGAAATCTGAGCTTGTGCATGCCATGTCACTTCTGAACACGCCGTGTATTGTAATCATGGAATCTGGCCGCGTAACTAACAACACGGGTCGGTGTTATCCTTTCTAATACACGCGGTGTCTATCTGGAACATGCCATGTAGAGTGATCCATGTATCTAGCCGTGTCTGGAACAACATAGGTCAACGATGCTCGTTTAATACAGTCTGTGTACCTTTGGGACACACTGTGTATTCTTGATTGGTAGGAGACTGTGTAGACGTTGTTGTGTGGCTAGGGAGACGGAGTGGTATACACGCCATGTGCGGGTGTAACAATCCCTGTACAGGGTTGGGACACTCCCAGTCCAGCATCAGAACAAGACCATGTAAGGGCTTAAGTGTACATGTCATGAAGACCTTATACACACCGTGTAGTCTCTTTTTGGTAACTTTTGTGGGTTTTGTTTTCGTTTTTGTTGGCACTCTTAATCATAAAAGAGATCCTCGACAGTATATTAATATAAGGCGTTTGTTTGACCTTGTAGATTCATGCCGTTGAGACGACCACCATTTGTTCGCCAATAGAGAGGCAATGATTATACTCTAGAGACGGTAGGCCACAGGCTACCGATGGATCCTCCAGCAGTTCTAGATGCGGCCCCAGCCATTATACCAAATGTAGGTGTGGATGTGCAGTTCCGTGAAGGCTTTATACGATTCATGAAGACCTTCCAGGGTGCACTTCCGGTTTCCACATCTATGGTAGAGCGGAAACGTATATTCTAGCAGTAGCATCTGCCTACGCTTTCAGGGGATGGCGGAGCATAGGCTGCGGAGTCATGGATGGATTCATTTTAGACTATTTTCAATCATCTTGAGACTTCTCTAGGGAGGAGGGTCAATCTCGCTACTTACATGTTCTGTGATTCCACCAGGAGATGGGGGATGTTACCACCCAGTCTAAGCATCATCGAGACATGGCGTGGGAAGATTTTCAGACAGTATTCTATGACGTTTTCGTTCTGGGGATGCTAAGGGTAGATCGAGCTCGAGAGTTCATGAATCTGCAGCCAGACGCCATGTCAATGATGGATTATTCTACCCGCTTCACCGAGCTACACCATTTTTCACTTGTTCTAGTGGGTGATGAGATGTTGAGGGAAAGAAACTTTGAGGATGGTCTTCAATATGACATCTAATCACTGGTGAATGTTATTAGGTTGCCTACATTTCTTGCTGTTGTAAACCATGCAATGATTATTGAGCGGAACCTATGAGAACCTAGTGGTGCAGGCCAGAGCGGTTCAGCAATAGTTTTTGGTACTATTTTTACCGGTAAGAGGTAGAGGCAGATGGATTTCTCTCACGATGGAAGAACCTGCTAGAATAATTATTCAGGTGGCCCGGTAGTGTGCTACCAGTGTTGTAAATATGTGTACTAGAGACCTCAGTGTCTACGTGACTCAATGGAGTGTCGATCTTGCAGCAAGTTAGGTCATATTTATCATTTTTGCACGGAGTTTCCACCAGTGACTAGTGAGAGGGTTTCTGTGCAGACTCCGTGTGCAGGAGCAGGGCCTACAGCTTCTTACAAGTCAGGGAAATGGAACACTCCAGCACATTATGGTTGGGTGGTGGTCATGGACATGGTATCCAAACACCAAGAACACAGAGACAGCAAGGTGGGTCAGCTCATGGTAGCTAGGCTGTGTCGCAGAGCCACGACACTGGGTATACATATGTCGTGCGGCAGACCCAACAAGAGCAGGATCTCGGACCTTCAACTATCAAAGGAACCATACTAGTAGATTTCATTTTATCTTCTGTACCTTTCGATATGGGTTCTACACATAGCTTTGTACCTTTTCCCATTGAGGAGAGCCTTGGGATTTTTTTTCTTTTTCTTCTGATATTATGACAATAGACAATCTGTTGGGGACTAGAACGATGGGTATGCATCAGTAGAGGGAGTTCCCCATAGAGGATGTTTGGTGACAATTTCAATGGGACCTCTATGTCTTATAAATGACGAGTTATGATTTCATTCTCGGGATGGACTGGTCGGTACACTTTCAAGCCTTTGGGGATTTCTATCGTTGTAGGGTGAGTTTCACGTCACTAGAGGGTGGAGAGTTTCTATAAAAGAGCGAGTGTAATGTCTAGGTGAGCCGAGTTGGACTTGAGCATCGTGGGTGAGGTGGAGTGATAGCCCAAATTGAGAGCTTATATCTGGATGACCAGGGAACATGTCAAGAGGATTTCCCTCTAGTAGTGGATCATTTCCAGGATGACTACCTGGATGACATTTTAGGTCATCCATCAGAGTGAGAGGTATATTTCTCTATTGAGCTTGTGCCAAGTGTATCACCGGTGTCCATTCCTCCTTATAGGATGGCTACACCAGAGTTGCAAGAGCTCAAGAGGTAGTTGGAGAAGTTGTAGGCAAAGGGTTTCATCTGACCTAGTACTTTTACTTGGGGTTCACTTGTCTTGTTTGCTAACCATGTGGATGGTACCCTCATACATTGTTTGGATTATCATAAGCAGAACCAGTATACGGTCAAGAACTGATATCTCTTTCTAAGGATTGATGATCTTTTTGATCAACTTCAAGGAGCAGGAGTTTTCCCGATGATTGAATTGAGATCTGAATATCATCAGTTACGCATTAGACCATCGAACATACTGCTTACAGCTTTTAGGAGTAGATATGTTCTATATGATTACTTGGTTATGCCTTTCAGACTCACAAATGTGCCAGAAGTTTTCATGGCTCTGATGAATCATGTGTTCCACCCTTATCTAGATTCATTTGTGGTAGTCTTCGTGGACGATATATTGGTGTACTCTCACACTCTACACGACCATCATACCCATCTTGAGATCATACTGAGTACTCTAATAGAGTATCATCTATATGTTATGCTCTAAAAGTGCAACTTTTGGAAGGACCAGATACACTTCCTGGGTCATATTATCTCAGAGGCAGGAGTTGCGGTAGACCCATAGAATGTCAGAGTAGTAGTTTCCTGGGAGTAGCCTAAGAACGTGTTTGAGATACAATGTTTCTCGGTACCATCGGGTTACTACAGATGATTTATATGGGTCTTCTCCCACATTCCAGCATCATTGACGGGTTTGAATAAGAAGGGTGTGAAGTTCGTTTGGTCATAAGCTTGTGAAACAGCCTTTCAAGAGCTGAAGGGATGGTTGACATCAGCACAAGTCCTGATACATCCAGAACAAGGGAAGATCTATAAAGTGTATAGTAATGCATCAGGTATTGGGATGGGAGGAGTGTTGATGCAGGGTGATCGAGTAGTTGTGTACGGGTCTCAGCAGTTGAGGTCACATGAGAGGAATTACCCAATGCATGATGTCATGTTGTCTGCAGTTGTTGATGTGTTACGATGTTGGAGACATTATCTCTTGGGAGAAAATTTTGTGGTGTTTATGGAACACAAAAGCCTGAAATGTATTTTCACCCAGTGTGACCAGAATTTGAGACAGTGAAGGTGGGTTGAATACCTTCAGTACTTCGACATTGAGCTTTCTTGTACACCTGGTAATGTTAATGCAGTAGCCGATGCACTGAGTATGAGGATTCAGATACAGGCAGTGCAGGTGGCCAGTGGTGAGTGGCAGCTTATGGCTTTGTTCTCTGAGAAGTATTTGGAAGTGCACGATACTCAGGGGAGAACCTATCATTAATCCTTAGCTATGACTAATACCATCCTGGATAGATTGAGGATGAGACAACTATTGGATTTAGAAGACCTAGTTCTATGGGAGTCGGTAGAAAGTGAGGACCCGCCTCCTGGTCGGACGATAGGCAAGGACAAGGTACAGTGTATCCATGAACGATTGTGGGTTCTTGGGGATATACATGAGGAATTGATGCGGTAGTTTCATGCTTCAGCTTGGGCAGTGCATCCTGGAGCTACCAAAATGTATTGTGACTTTCTACATCATTATTGGTGGCCGGGTATGAAACGGGAGGTATCTGGTTTGGTTGCGTAATGTTCCACCTGTCAGCAGGTGAAGGAAGAGCATCAGAGGCTATCTGGACTGTTACAACAGTTACCCATTCCATATTGTAAATGGGATGATGTCACGATGGATTTCGTGACTGGGTTACTGAGGTCACCTTGAGGCAGTGATACCGTGTGGGTTGTTGTGGACAGACATACGAAGGTAGCTCACTTTTTTCCAATTAAAGAGACCTTCAGTGTTGATGAGCTCAGGTATTTGTATATCTGAGAGGTATTTCACCTACAAGGGGTCCCTTTTTCTGTCATTTCAGATAGGGATGCCCGTTTTATGTCTCGTTTCTGGCAGAGTTTTCAGAGGGCACTGGGTACACAGGTGCATCTGAGTATAGCTTATCAACCTCATATCGATGTCCAGTAAGAGCATACGATACAGGTTCTTGAGGATATGTTGCACGCATAGGTCTTGGACTTTGGGGGCCCTTGGGAGAAGCATATACACCTAGTCAAGTTTGCCTACAATACAGTTTGTAGGAAACTATTGAGATGGCACATTATGAGGCTTTATATAGTAGGCCTTGTCAATCACCTTTGTGCTGGTTAGAGGCAAGTGGGGAAACTTTATGGGGACTACCTTTCATGCAGGAGTCTTCAGAGTAGGTCCAGTTTATTCAAAAATAGATGGCTATTATACAGCCTTGTCCAAAATCATATGTTGACTGCCGCAGAAGACACTTAGTGTTTGTGGTCGAGGATCAAGTCTTCTTGCATGTTTCACTGAAGTTGGGACATAGGTGGATCCGAAGAAATGGTAGAATTTCACCAAGGTATGTGTGGCTGTTTTGGTTTCTGGAGAGATTCAAGCTGATTTCCAATCTGTTGAATTTACCACAAAGGCATCGGGCCATGCACGAAGTCTTCCATGTATCTCAGTTGTGTCATTATCACTCATACCAATCTCACGTCATTCAACCTGAGGAGGTTGAACTTCAGGACGATATGTCCTTTGAGGATCATCTAATTCATGTTGTTGATAGGAGTACAAAGGTTCTCCGAGGTTGGTCTTTTCCTCTCGTACAGGTGCTATGGAATGATGGACGAGTGCAGGATAAAACCTGAGAGGGGGAGACCGATGTACGTGCTCTATGGCCAGAGTTGTTTTGATATTTATCTTCACCACCATTGGAAGGGAAATTTGGGGATGAATTTCTTTAAGGGGGGATTTTGTAAGAACCTAGTTCATATTATTGAAGTATATGTTTTTTATTTTCTTTTTTCCTCAAGTGTTTTTGAGAGAATAGGGAAAATGGGGAAAATCCCGATTTGTATGGGTACACGCCATGTACTTTGGCCGTGTGGGATGAATACACAGGGCTTGTAGTCTTGTCGGTGACGAAGGTTGTGAAAACTAACTACACACCATGTACAGGGAATTTACACGCTGTGTGATCAGTCAGTAGGTAAACAGTAAGGTGGTGGGAGTATCCTCTAGTGGAGCAACAATACACACCCTGTATTTATATATACACATCGTGTAATCATATCGACAGATGGACAGGGTGGTGGTGAAAAGTAGCCACCAGAGGAATAGTTAAATGACGAAAAGTACACGCCATGTACTTGAGATTACACACCATTTATTTTTTTTATTTCACATCAAAGAGACATTAACCTCCTCTTTTGGAAGATGAGGTACAAACGGTCTTTTGGATCTTGTGATAGAGGTAGTATCTTGGAAGAGCTCTCATCCACACACCGAGAATCGGATTCTTCCGGCATCGATCACGTTAGAACCACACGGGTGAGTTCTTCCCTCTACGTTAGTCTTTTCTACCAATTCTTCCTCTAAGTGAATTTATTTACATTTTAATGGAAAATCATTTATCCCAGATCCATGCCATACTTGGTCATTTTGAGAGGCGTTGTTCATGTATATTGATCAGAGGAGATCAAAGTAGGTGGTCTGATGTTTAATTCCATCTATCATGTTTGTTTTTGTGGACCGTTGTGCTACGCTCCCATGATTGGGGTGTCATATGGCTGAGGCCTTGATTAATTAAATACCTAGAATTGTGTAGGTAATTTAATAAATATGTACAACTGTTGTTTGGGATTATTGTTTGGATCCAAGTCCACCTCATGGGTGTGTTCCCTTGTTTCTCCGTTTGGCCAGTTTACCCGAGGGTATGCCGTGATTTAACATGCTCTACGTTTTCTTGAGAGATAATGTATATAATTTCTTAATTATGTGTTGGGTTTGGCTCCATTGATTAATTATCCTGAGGGATGTGTTTCACATGCCTGAGGGAAAGTGTTTCTTTTAGCCTGAGTAAGACGTTTCTTATGCCTATGGGCAATTGTTTCCGTGACTGAGGGAATTATCTCGTACGCCTGATGGAAATATTCATTATGCATATGGGCAGCCACCTGCGTGTTTTGATTTTGATTACCAGAGTGTAAGGTTTTGTGTGTCTGAGGACACTATTTACTCATATATTCACTATGGTGAATTCACATGTTATAACTTCCAAGCTAAAGCACATGCTTGATGTTGTTTTACCTTTTACTTTTTAGATAGCTTGTTGTGGTTTTGGTTGTGGCACCGTTTAAGAGGTTATTAGCTGAGGCTGAGTCTCGGGAACTTATAATCCAATTATATTGAATTGTTAAATAATAATAAAATAGAAAAGGAAAAGGTAGGAATATGTACTTTTTAGTACTTCCTGGTTTACTGCATTTCATTACTTCACACTGCCGTTGCACAAACTCACTAACAGTTGGGCACGGGCCTTTGGTGGTTGCCTATTGGGATTTATTTCAAACACAATGTCTGGTTCATGTATTCAGACCAAACAAATTATATTTTTGCATGTGTTTATAAGGGAAAGAGTCCATATACGGGTACATGATTATACAGAGGAGTGGGAGAGCATATGACTGAGCATTGGCTCATGATGCGGTTGAGTTTCTGCTACACTGTTTTGTTTTCCTTTGTTGTACTTGTACATTCTATTGGATTGTTCTACATTGCAGTGTATCCTATTTTGTCTTCTTCCAAAGGAATAGATACATAATGAATCATCATATATATATGACTGTTTTCATATTTTACTTCTGCACTATTATCCATTTTAGTTGAGTATTGTTTACTGTTTCCTCTTTTGTATGATTATATCTATTTCTTCTACACTACACTTTGGAAAATGAGGGCATTGTTTCCCCACTATTACACCTAGGCCCTCGGTGCTAGTCAGCAGCCTCTGGCATTTGGGGAAATACTCTTGAGGTAATGTGACCAACCAGGTTTGGGGCACCCATTGAGTGGCACCCGGATCCGAAACGTTACAAAAATAATTATAGAAAACAATAAATCATAATTTGGGTAATTTCATTCATGGACTATGAATTTTCATAAAGAATAAGTAATAACAATATCATTTTGAATTATGATGCATCCGAGTCCTTTTTTGATGCCTCATAATAGATTACAAATAGTTCTATACTATAGGGTAATGTAAGCATTGGTTAACGGAATAGAATTTTATTCCTATTCATAAACCATTCTCAAATTAGTCAATCCAATGTAACTTAGCTCTATTTTGAGTTAACATGGTGACTAGTTTTGATAGATGAGAAGTATTATCCAAAAATCACAAATAATATCCAGACATACTTAGAAAATTATAGATTTTAGTTACCATGGTTATTCTAGGACATTTATAAAGAACACATACATTTGAAGGCTCTATTAATATACCCTCACTTGAGATTATATAACCTAATAATGAATCATTATGAAGAAAAAAAAATATGTTAATTTTTTTATAAGTATTCCCCTTCAATTGGGTCATTAACATATTCTATATGTTTTTATTAGGGTATTCATTACACTTTGAATATATAATAATATCACCTCAAAAGACAACCACGAATAGATCAAGATAGTCTAAAAAGACTCTCTTCATTAAATCCATGGATATAGTGGGGGGACATTTAAGACCAAAATTAATAATAATAAATTAATATTGTTCATACCGTGTACGTTATTCATTCCTTATTATTTCATATTTATTTACTTCAAATGATGATATATAAAATGAAGTTAATTCTTGAAAACGTATTAAGCTATTTTTAGTTGATCAAATAATTCATAAATATGGGGGAAAAGATACATTTCCTTCATTGTGACCATGTTAAGATCTTGACAATCAATGAAAAGATATAATAGCTTATCTTACATCTTAATAAATAGATTATGTTTACCCAAAGGTGACACACTTCTTTGAACTAATCCATTATCAGGATTATCAACATCTTTATTCATTAATTCCTATAACTCAGTTGGGGACATTCTAGAAAGATTCTTTGAAATAAACTAATACCAAGTATATGTTCTTTTGAAAACATAACTTCATGATTTAGTGGAAGACCTGAAATTTATTTAGAGAGACGTTAACACCCTTTGGAATAATAGGTGTACCATTGATAAGGTTTTTATCCCCAATCATCTAAGATAGATAACCTTCATGTATAGAATTTAATACCCACAATATGGAAGTAACATCCATTGGAAGTTAATATTAACACTTACATCGATAAAAAATAATAGGTTCAATAAGAATATTAAAAGTGAATTCCCTTCCTTGGAAATTGTTTTGGGAACTATATATAAGAAAGTTCAATACATGCCCATAATGACATAAAATTCAACTAAAGGTAAAATCACAGTATCTGTTGGAATCAATATCCTACAAAATTCAACTACAGAATAAACATAGTCCAACTATGAAATCATCATACCATTATCAGTTTTCATGACTTATTCAATATCTAATTGTTTATAATAAAAATATTTATTCTTTAACACTTTTCATGATATAAAGGGATTCATATTACAAATCACAAATAGGTAAATTCGATAGTATATCATACCTATTATCACATTGAAATCTTATTTTTATCTACAATTCTTAATAAAAAATGGTTATCATGATTTTTATAAAAATTGATCAATCATGAAAACTAATCAATTGGATGTCTAAAAAAACAAATTCTTATAAATACCTTTCACTAAAGACTTAACAAAGGTCATTCACAAATGTTACCAAAACATTACAATTTTATCCTATAGTTAGACATGTCCCTAGGGCTTTCATAAAAGTTTTATAAACATAATATCAAAATATTGACTAAAGAAATATATGGTACCAACAATAAATTCCTGTGAATTTCATGCACAAATAGTAAATCCGTCTAGATGAATTTTCAATATGCAAAAAATATGATCGAAGAATTAACCATAAAGGTTTAGAGTATTTGGAGACAAGATATATAATCTTCATATTTTATGAAATTTATTCAACATCTCCCATAAATATCTTCCCTTACAATACTCTTAACAGGAATATACTAATAAAAACATTAACCTAAGAAAATAAAACAAATGAAAAGGGTGAACTCAGATTCTCAGTAAGGGTAATCATCAGAGATATCAATAGATAATCAAAGGAAATAAAAAGATAAGTATAAAGGTATGAGACCTTGAACATTACTTAAAAAATTAATAACATATCATAAAAATATCCTACGAATGAGTAATGTAATGAAAAAATAATCATTTAAAATTATATGAATCATAATAATTTGAAGTCAACATAATTCAATCATGAAGCATAATTTCATTTCATAAATTTTTGTGGAAGCATCATAAACATAAAAACCATTTCCTATGCCAACATTAACAACAAAGACCATAATATAAAGCATCAAAACCATTTACCATATTTTATCAAGATCATTGACATATTTCACATAACAGACAAATAACTTCTACTTGTTTCCTATTGTGTATCAAGCACATCGATGTGTTCCATATAACTATCTCAGGAGATATAAAACATTACATAATTAATTGTAGAAATATATAGGTATGATCCATCATGTAATGAAAATTATAAATATCTCCCCCAAAAGATAAAAAATCATTCATCATATCAGAACCTATGAAAAGATATGGATTTCATGAGAATATCAACAAAGCATAACCCATGAAAAAGAAATGGATTTAATAAACATTTCACCTTTCAATCATAAATATAATTCATCTAGATAATTAATAAGGATTGTATATTTAGATATTATCCTAATTAATTTTTTTTAACATGTCAGGATGTAATATTATGTGGAAAATTATTTTAAAAGATCATATGCAATAATTTAGGATGAAAATAAATTTTTTATTTTGAAATCACTTGTATTTTTAAAACGTTCTGTACTTATAAAGGAAAAACATTTCATTGAAAATAGACTTGTTATATTATAGACTATTCAATGAAAATATTATTCATTAAAATTTGAATATTAAATCATTATTAATAAGTTAAAAATATCCATTCCAGAATTCAAAACATACCTCGTCTGGAAAATGACAAAAATATTTATTTGAAAATATTTTGTAAAATTCAAACTTTTGTAAATATGGATTTAATAAATTTTTAGGATAATTTTAAAAAAATTATTGAAACTTAATTTTTAAAACATATATATGGAATATATAGATATAACAAATTCTCCCAGTGGATAATTTAACGTAAAAAATCTCAAATATTGATGATATTGTTAAATAACACCCTTACCTCATGTTCACATTGTAATGAAAGCACTCTAAAACCCTATATAATAAATTTAAATTTATTATAATTCTATATCAGATTTTTTCATACTTATATTGTCATATATGATCCATTATAACATTTTAAGAAGCCTTTTACACATAATTCCTTATTAAAATTGTTATTTCTATGTGTTATTTTTCTAATTTATCATGAGTATTTAAGTTCACTAGTTATGTGCCCTGTATATTTATCTTTATTCCATCACCTCTAGAATAATAATAATAATAATAATATAATATATATTCATCACATATATATATATATATATATATTCATCCATAAAATTTAGAGATACAAAAATTAATTACACCCTTCATGGAGATGGTATGTCGTATGTATGCATGAATTATTAATCCTTTTTTCAAATGATGTAATGAAAGAAAGGAAAATCATATTTAAATTTGTAGAAACATTATTAATTCATATATATCATATATATTTATAAAATTTATCCTAATTTCAATCTGTGTAAAAATAAATGAAAAATGAATCACATCGCTTCACGCGGGTGGTCGTCCACACTTATGCACGAACGACATTATTATTTCCCAAAGGACTAGATGGTAAGTAGGTAGATGTAATATTATAATTATAGAAGTATAATTAATTAATTAATATTATATTTAATAACTAAACCCATAACAATAACCATCCATAAGAGTTAGTGATGAAAAATGAGTTATATTAATTTCGGTAGATAATAAGATGTTTGTTCGCACAAGGGATACTTTCACTTATTATTTGATGGTAAAGTGGTTTTATAATGTTGTTTAATTATAATTATAATATTTAATATTATTTATGATTCTAATGATATGATTATATGATAAAAACCACATATTTAGTGGTAGAAATAAGAGTATAAAAGAAAGTGATCGGTTAAGGTGATTACATATTCTTGGAAAGAACTCCTTCAGATATACTCTTAAGGACATAGAGTTGGTCAATTAAGAAAAACAGAACCACTATAAGTTGTCTAGAAAAAATTATAGGATATTTTTTAAAGGTATTTTAAGTATATGAGGCTCAATATTAGGTTCATAAAAGAAAGTATTGGTGATCTTTTATTTGAGAGGGGAGGGGATCTTTTTTAATTTCACAAAATATTAAAATTAATTTTAGTCAATCTCAAGTAGGATGGTTCTAAATGACCTATAAATGTAAAATTGATGTAAATTTCAACAATATATTATCACATTTTTCTTATTTTAATTTTTTTTAATTTTTATGTGATTTCATAAATTATAATTCTCATGAAATATAATTTTTTCAATTTAGACACTATTCACATATTTTTACATAAAAGACAGAAAGACAATATTTTAATTTGAATATAATATCATAAAAAATAATAATTGTTTATATTAAAATATAAAATTCCTAGAAAATTTAATTAAATCAAATTATATTTCCTTTAAAAAATTTTAAATCATTTATTATATTGTTTTTAATAACAGGATAAATATTACATCGATGTTGCATAAGAAAATAATATTATTATATAACAAGATAAACTAAAAATAAATTTATATCCAAAAATAAAAATAATTACCTCAAAATAGACACTTCTATTCATTCAAAAATTACTTTATTCCATATGTTGATGCATAATATTTATTAAAAATAAAAAGACTGGAATTATGAAACATTCTTTAATTTGTATAATATAAAATCATTTTTATTGAACATTTTCCATTTAACTAATCAAATTTGATAATAATGTGATAGGATTAGATTTAACTTCATCCAATAAAAATTTGGATGAAATTTTATGGCTTTATCAATTATTTATAAACAATGTTAACTTAAATTACCCTTTACCACTGTGATAATATTTACATGTTTATTATTCATATTGACCATAAATAAATGGGGCCTATTTACAAATTTTGAACTTCATGATTCTAATTATTTAATTCATATAATCTTATTTGATAACTAAAAAAGTGTAAACTAATTTTAATGTAAATGTGAAAATTGAGAAAAAACTATTTTTTAGAAAAAAAATACATACATTTTTAAGCATAAAACTAGATTTATTCTCATCCAATGAATAGATAAAAAATTTATATTAAAAACATTTGATCAAGTATATAATATATAAATTTTATTAAAATAATTCTATAACATGTATTAGTTTAATATATTGATATACAATATATTATACTCCAAATTAGTTTTAGAAAATAATCAAATATATTTTCAATTAACATTTTTTTTTTCATTTAAATAATTTGATAACTAAGGAGTTCCTTTTATAAATTTGTATACCATATATTTTTTTATAATTTATTTATCATCATTCATAAATTCTATTCCAATGGACCAGAGATATTGTATAGATAGTATTTTAATAATGCTTTGTAGATTGTCTAAACTGAATATTGTGTGTAATGCATGTTATCGTATAAATAAAATTATTTAAAGAGAAATATTATATAAATATATCAAGGTGTAACATATATATGTGTTTCTATATAATTGAAACCATTATTTACATAATATTTAAAAAAAATTCATAAATCCCTCAATGAATTAAGAAAGCCACAATTTATCAACACTTTGATTCATAACATGTCAAAACATGTGGTAGACATGGTCAAATGGATTCGCTCAAATATATAAAACAATGTTTTAATTAGTGAAATGAAGTCTCAAGAAACATCCCAAACACACCAGAAGATAATGAAACTAATGAATTATCAGTATCTAACTTAAGGATATGTGGTGTAATTGTATCCTCATGTTCCTAATACAAATAACATAGATTTACCTTTTTGTGGGAATCTAATAAAAACATAATTGGATAGACTTAACATCAAAAAAATTAAAAAGGGTTCATGAATATAAGATAAGCTAAATATGATACCAATAAATATATATACACCTCCAAAATTAAAACCAACCTTGGGATGAAAATATTAATGGGACAAAAAAACCTTAAAATATACCTCTCAAACACATATATTTCTATAATAAGAGAAAGAGTAACTCCTCATAAGGTAAAGAATAAAATTAGAAAACTTTATCAACATCACATTAATCAATCCATTGTAATATATATTATTTTAAAAACAATAAATCATTTAACAAATTAGCATATTGATCATGCTTCAGTGAAAGGAATTCCCAAATGCACTAGTATATGATATCCTTTCACCATAGCAAAACGACCATGAGAATATCACACCCGCACAACACGTTATCCAAATGATCCATAATCTCATAAAGTTATTCCATGAATCGCTCATATAATCACCTATGTTTTTTCAATATAGTCTATTTAATCAATAATATCATAGATTTCTATTTTTATATAAAACACCAAAAAAATGAAGCCTTGATATATCAAATAAAATATATTACTTATAATATAATTTGTTAACTAATGTGTATAAAAATATATAACCATATTAAAAAATCTACAAAAAAATTAATGAAGTGAAATCATATAGAAAAGGTCTAAATTTTGAATCAAATTTATCTAAGCATGGAAATGGGATGAAATAAATATGCTTTTCTCTATACTAATACAAATAAAAATTCTAATAGTTACTATATTAGAGAAATCATTCATGAAAAAAATTCAGGTTCAAGGAAATTTCCAGGAAATCAATGCTAGAAAAATCACCACCCTCGACTATTACTAGAATGTACCTAATGATTATATATTACACAGAGATCATGATCAGATATATTACTAGACAATCGGATGATATAATCAAGTTTATATTAATTTAATAATATATTTAACCCATTTATTTTACAAGTTTAACTTTTATAATTTTAATTAAAAATGGAGTGATTCTTTTTCAATAAAAGTATTTTAAACATTTTAATATATATAATAAAAATAAATTTTTAAATTTTAAATTAAAAATTATAAGAAAATAATTTCATTCATAGATTTGAAATGTAAAATTTATCTTATTATTGCTTTTATTTTGGATTTTTCTGAAATAATTTATTTTTAAGTGAGTATTGAAAAATATAGTTTTTACTAAAATAGTAAATTTAATGACTGTATAAAAACATGAGATAGAAATTGAAGTTTATAAACCCATTTAATTGAATAGTTATTTATTTAATGATTAGAAATATTTGTTTTAAAATTTTATTGTTAATGATAAAAACCTATTATCAACATTTTTTCCATGACCCATCCTAGTGGGGCCCGGGCCGCGACTCCCCAAGCCCTCCTCCAATAGGCTAGGGGTTGGTGACTAGCACCGAGTATGCATATTACTAACATGGGAGGAATTTCTTATGTACCTGTACACACTCACACATCTCCAATTCTACAATTTCTGAAATGTAAGAAAAACACTAAGGAAAAATATGAATGCATACATTTACACCCAACCAACTATGTACGATAGTAAGTAGAGTACTGAATGTAAATAGGGCCAGAATACAAGCCTGCCAAAAAAAAGAATCTAAAAACTAAAAAGTCCCACCTATGAACACAAAGAGGTACTGGGACTGCTGCTCGTAGGTGTAGGAACTCCTATGCCTATAGAGAACTCATAAATCTTGGTCATATCCTGGTCTGGCTGTGTGGTGGAGTAAATGGTTTTGTATTATATCACGTGTCCATATATCTCTTAGGATACATTATAAGTCCGCATAAGGATCCACACATTGTTATCTTTGAGGAAGACGTTGTTCCATCGCTTTGTGCATTGCGGAAACCTAGCCACCGACGAGTTGATCCCACATGGCATGTTCTTTTGGGAAACACACTATGTTCTTTGGGAATTTAAAGAAAGTGCATTTCATTGTCTAGTGCTCTAGGGGATGCTTCGTTATTTGATCTGGATTCCAAATATCCAAAAAACTCATGGGTTGTGATGACCCTAACACCACATAGCTGATTTTGTTTGTTTCAGACCTTTAATCAGCTCTGAAAATGCGTATTAATCAACCCTAGTGAATAATGTTTGAAGAAAGGTATCTCGCGATCCGATATGATTCATATTATTCCATCATCCTCACACCTCTTCTAGATCTTTGCGATATTATATCTCCAATTTTTGATCATTTTATTGTGAAACATAAGCATAACGATCATTTGTTGGTTTCCCCACGAAGTACATGATAAAAGCGAAGAAAAGATAAAGAAAATCCAATAAACCAAATTGAGGGACAAAACTATACCGTTGTTAGTCCCCGCGTTGATCCACTCCCATTATAAGGATTTAACATGGTGAATAAAATGATAAACAAACAACATTCATATCAATTTCCTAAATCAAATCCCAAAAGAAATGGAAATTATTAACCCTTCCGCAAGGACGCACGATCTGCAGATCAAAATGTTGGTGGGTTGATCCACATTCATTATTCAATAATTTAAAGGGGAAAAGAAGAATCAAAATAACAACCCCTGACTTAGACATATAGGATGAGGGATATCGGTCATCAGTCAGGATTCGATCTCACTGCGCAACGATCCATGCATCATCATTCGTCGGCATTCCACAAAAATCCTCTAAGGTCAGATCCTCTCTAAAGCTCCAGAGGATTCTATGGGAAAACTCATAGGTTGTGAGTCTAACACTTGGATCATATTTTTTTAATGAAAATAATTATTGGTGAATTATAGAAACATTTTAAAATAAAAGAAATTATTAATATAGTTTATTTCTTCTAAAATGTTTCTTCTAAAACACCCAAAATCATACTTTTGCAACCGACCCGCGCTAGTCGATGTTTGGCCTCGCTGAAGGTAAAGTCACTACTCTGAACACAGTGGTGCCCTCATATTTCGGATTCAGGCACCCATTTAAATGTTATTCCACTTTTACTGGAAAACTACTCATGCACACTTTTTAAAATTTTAATTTATTTCAAACATTTATTATGGGCACTCCGGGCCTTGAAATCGAAAGATGACAAAAGTTCTGGTCTTGAAATAATTCCTTATAATATTTGAAAATAATACTTGGAAAATCTAATACATTAAATTCTCCCCACCTTGGGGCTTTGCATCCCCAAAAATCCAAAACAAGGCTACTCAAAAAATATGTGGGTACAAGGCATGGGTCTAATAGAGTGGTATCAATGGTTGTTGGTTCTACCATAGAACCAAGTGTCTGTGAGTATGGTTTGTGGAAATATTGTTAAGTTTTTCAAGCTTTTCTTTTAGGCCAGAGACTCCAGTGATGGTGCGGTCAACCAACGTATCTATACAACAAGATCTGATAACATGGTTTTCGACTCGGTACATGAAAACACTAGTTTTAAGGGAAATAAGAGATTGGTACATGCATCATATTTGAATGTGTTGAGTTTTCAATTTATTTTGTGCCAGCTATCCAGATATAGTCTTCAACCATGGTACACCGTGTTACATACAGGATGCCTCCGTGATGCATACCCACTTGGATTCAGTAGTGCAATCACGAGGATGACCCCCCCCCCTCAGTGACAAGGCATCGATATAGAGACAAGTTCCCTAGGAATTTCCTCTAGGTGGTGCACATTTTATACAACCACTGCTGGATAAGCCGGTGGTACCTGCAGTACCAACCGACGAGGGGAACAGGCTGAGTGCACTCTATGAGATTTAAAGATAGATACCCTTTAGGTTCTAAGGAAAGCTCGACCATTAGGCAGTAGTGGACTGGATTGATGTGGTGACAAGATTTTTCTATCTCCTGAGCTCTCTGGCGGACCAGATGGTGATCCTATGAGCGATCCTTTTTCAGGGATCTGTGGGATGATGGTGGAGTCTCACCACACAGACTCATAAAAAGGATACACCTTCATGGATGGAGTTTCATTGAATCTTTAGGGAGGATTTACCACTAGTCACACTGAGAGAAATGCATATCCAGGAGCTTCTTTAGCTCCATTAGGGCAGTTTGACGGTGTTTTACTATTCATCAAGGTTCACCAACTTTTATAGGTACTCGATGCATACAGTCAAGGATCATTACATCAAAGCTAGGACCATTGATAGTGGTGTATGGTTGGACATCCGAGCTATTGTTGTGCCTCTATGAATTTCGACATATGCTAGAGTGCTCGAGTGGGCCTTGGTGATCGAGAGCTTCTTGGCAGCGTAGAGACAGCCAATAGTAGTTAACAGTATCCATATAGGTTAGTAGACAATGGAAATAGGTATTTTACGTCAGGCATAGGTATTAGGACGTGGGAAACATCATTGGGGGACCCAAGACATTGGTTTGTCCGTCCAGGGATCTCAGTCTGGATCCATTCAACCTAGGGAGAGGCGATGGAAATCGTGCGATGGTAGGGGACATCTCGCAAGAGATTTTTCAACACATCGAGCTACTGACAGGGAGGTGGTGGATGGACCACTAATCCAAAGGAAGATATTGGAGCATGTAGAGCTTCAAGTTGTGGCAGACACTTCGATCTACTTCCACCACCACCCTCGATGGTCCGCACCAGGCTAGTGGAGCTAGGGGATCAGGGCGGGGATAGCTGCATGAGGTCGAGGCACATGACCCAGGGACTCTAGGGATGATCTAAGGTATGATCTCTGTTTTCTATACCTTCACTACCATATTTATAGGAACATGTTCCAGTCATTCCTTCCTCACCATATGTCTTGTGCCAAACCATGTGATTTTGATAGATCTGTTGACTAGATACATATGTTTAGAGACACCTATGGGAGGAGAATCGATGATCACAGAACTTTACAGATAGTGAGATCTAACCCTTGGAGTTGAGAGTTTTAGTAGGAACCTCTTAGTGGTAGCGTCGAGGTCTTATGTCATCATTCTTGGTATGGATTGGTTATCTTCATTCCATGCCAAGATTGACTGCTTTAGGTGAAGAGTGCGGTGTGTCTGCAATGATGGTACAAGATTTTCATTTATCCGTAAAAAGGATACCCAAGAAGCATAGAATGGGCTGATGAATAAGAGGGTGTATCCGATCACTCATGAGATGGATAGCCTTACCCTCAAAGTAGCTGATGTTATGAGCTTCCTGTTCCTAGTAGTAGTGGTGGAGTATGAGGACGTCTTTCTCGAAGATGTTCTAGGACAGCCTCTCTACCAAGAAATTGACATCTGCATTGACTTACACAATGTGAGAGCACTGATTTCTTCACTAACATATCAGATGTATCCCACAGAGCTTCACAAGAAGATGGTGCAATTGATGTATTTTCATAGAAATGGATTGGTAAGACCAAGTGTTTCACATTGGGTGGCCTTGGTTTTGTTTGCTAAAAAGGAATATGAGATTTTGAGGTTGTCTGTGGATTACCAGTTACTGAACCAAGTGACAGTGAAGAATAATTTTCCACGGCCTAGGATCGATGACCTCTTTGATCTGCTAAGATGGGACAGTGGTTCTCAAAGGCTGAACTTCGATCAGGTTATCCCTAGTTACATGTACCAGACAAGGATATACCAAACACGGATTTCAGATGCCTCTATGGTCACTATGAATACATGGTGACTCCTTTAGGTGTGACAAATTCCCCCACAGTTTTCATGGGACATGTGAACTGGATCTTCCAACCATACATGGGCTAGTTCATAGTGGTTTTCATTGACAACATCCTTGTGTACTTAGCATCAATGGAGAAGCATGCGAGACAATTGTGGGTGGTTCTAGATGTACTCCGAGAGCACCAACATTATGGTAAGATCCTGAAGTGCCCATTATGGATTTGGTTGGTCCACTTTCTAGGAAATTTCTTTTCAAAAAATAGAGTAGTTGTGGACATAGTCATGGTGGAGGTAGTGTTATCATGGGAGCCACCTCGGTGCGTGATGGAGGTACGAAGATTCCATGGGTTGGTAGGATATAACATGATATTAATTCCTGATTTCTATGGAATATCAACACTAATGATAGCCTTGAGCAGGAAGGGGAAACCCATCATGTGGATGAAGAAGTGTCAACGGGCTTTCGAGTGGTTGATGCAATGTTTAATGAGCGCCCTGATCTTGAGATTACCGAAGGAGGGTGTCGAGTAAGTAGTTTTCTACAATGCATCAGAGACTAGGATTGGTTGTGTCTGAATATAGAGACAGGCAGTGATTGCTTATTATTCATTCCAAATTAGGGTACATGATTGGAAATATATAACCCATGATCTCGAGTGGGAACCGGTAGTCTTCACGTTGGGTATTTGGTGACACTACCTTATAAGAGAGCAGTTCATCATCTACTCTGACCATAAGAGCCTCAAGTACATATTCTCACAGAAGTATCTTAATCTGAGATAGATGAATTTTCCTAGAGTTCCTCCAATAATATGATTTCAAGATCATCTATACCCCTAGGAAGGGGAACAAAGTGGAAGATACTCTCAGTATAAGGTCGAGCTCATAGATGTTGACAGAGGTGACAGAGCATTTTTCCATGTTGCTGTTATCATTTGTGCATAGAGAGGATGCAACATACCTATAGTAGATTTTTTTCACCCCTACACTCTTATAGTGAGTTAGGGAGGCACATCTTGGGGATGTTGACTTTGAGTCTTTACATGCTCAATTATCCACAAGATATGTTATTGATGAATATTATCAAGGAGGGTATCACATCATCCTCTTTAGAGTATGTACCATGGTACCAGTGGTGATATGGGAAGTGAAGGTCGAGCATTACGTTCCAACATGCTTATCCCAGCCATTAAAGGTGCCAGAGTTGAAGTGGTATGGGATCTCTATGGACTTTGTGATGGGGATTTCATGAACATCCAGGGGACATGATTTTATCTGGGGGATGGTTGACTAACTCACCAAGTCGGCCCACTTTTTACCTATCAGAGAGCAGGGATCAGTGGAGGTATTGGGACGCCTCTATGTGAAAGAGATTATGAAACTTTATGGGGTGCCATCGACGATCATCTCTAACCATGACGCACATTTCACATCTCGGTTGTGGACGGGATTGTTGGAGGAATTAGAGACTTAGCTACGTTTGAGCTGGGCCTTCTATTCTTAAAAGGATGGTCAGATAGAGAGGACCATTTAGACAGTAGAGGACAAGATACGAGCATCCATCCTAGATTTTGGTCATAATTGGGAGGATCACTTTCCCTTGGTATATTTCACATACAACAAAAATTATCACTCCACCATCGGTATGGTACTATTCGAGGCCCTATACAGTTGACCTTGCAGATCACCTCTATTCTATACATACCTAGGTGAGTCATCACTTATGGGTCCATAGTTGGTACGAGCTACCATATAGAAGATACAGACCATTCAGGTGTGGATGAAGACTACACAGAGTAGACAATAGTCGTATGCTAATGGGAGAGAGATACCTCTGGAGTTCCAGGAGGGGGACCATGTTTTTATTAAAGTATCTCCCTAACGGGGACTACCCATATCTGGATGGAGAAAAAAGTTATCACCGAGGTTTATTGGGCCATTTCTGATACGTCGGAGGATAGGCGAGGTGGCATGCTACTTGGAACTTCAACCACAGTTGGAGAAGGTGCACAATTTCTTCCATTTATATCAGCAGGGTAGATACGTTCACAACCCATCTCATGTCCTCGACCATGGAAAGCTAGAATTATATGATGGGGTGATGTTTATAGGGGTTCCAGTAGAGATTGAGGATCGATAGGAGCCATCCATTCATGGGAATTCGATACCTCTAGTGTGAATTCGTTGGTATCCCAAGAGCATCTTGGAGATCACATGGGTTTTGGAGGCTCAGATTCATGCTCACCACCCCCATTTGTTTTCTATGTCTATCTTGTGGCTTTCGGAGACAAAAAACCCTTAGGTTGGGAGAATGTAAAGACCCATATTTTTTCCATTTAATTTTTTCAATAATATAGAATGATTTCAAGACCTCAAAATCTGATGCCATGTGATTCCAAGGCCTCTATTTCCCAGAATGATCCATCGATGTTTTGTTAAACTTTAAATAGAGCGTGTAACCAGTTTTCCTGAAAAAGTAGAATAACTCTTAAATAGTTGCCCAGATCAGAAATCTGAGGGAACCGTTGTGTACAAGATGGTGGGTTTTCACTAGGCACGACTTATGTTTAGTCGGCATGGGGCTCCTATGAGAAAACACAAAAAAAAAATGATCGTGAATAAAATAATTAAATACAATTATTTTATTTTTTAAATGCTAATAACTCATGAATAGTAACTCGGATTGAAAATCTGAGACCACTGCTAAACTCGTGAGGATATACTTTCATTAGGCTGACACTAACATTGGTATGTATGGGCCACCAGTGAATGTTAGTTTTTTCTCGTTAATAAAACAATTAAGTGGAAATTATTTTATTATAAAATCCAAAACGTCTAAACAGTAAAATGGATTGAAATAATGAGAGTATCATTGAGTTCTTTGGGACTTTTTCTCCTTAGGTAGAGCCTAAAATTGATCAGCACAGTTTTATAGTGAACACTAATAATGTATTGAAGTTTATTTGGGTTCGTTCAGTAAATGCACGAGCGGCGTTTTCTATCTTCTAAACTATTGCTTGGATTAAAAATCCGAGGGCACCGCTGAATCCGCGGCATCGGGATTCGCTTAAGGGAGGATTTACATAGACCACTGTAGGTCCCGATAAAATGTTATTTTTTGTGAATTTTTAAAAGAAATGATATATAATAATTTTATTATTTTATTTCATATCCTCCTACGGACAAGTAAAGGGGTTGGGCTAGAAACATGACAGGCTAATAAATGGGTTGACCTGCCAACCCTAAGTAACATTGTCATTGGATAACTAGTAAACATTATAATTGATGAGTCCCATTAAATTATGAAGTCGTTACTTACCCTCCCACTCTCCTATATATATCGATATTGAGAAGAGGTATCAGCACAACCTCGCCAATCAACGAAGTGATGAAGGAGCACCGTGATGTTGAACACCTAGAAGACAGAGCTGATATCAATTGGAGGTGACGGGTGACACCAAATGACGAACCATCAGATGACATGCAAGTTGCATTATTAGAATCCAATTGCGTAAAAGAGTAACACTAAACCATATCAAACACAGACATTTCTATGAAGATTCAAGGTAGGGGGTTTATTTTATTACGTTTCCTTAAAATATACCATCTTACCTATTCTTGAAAATTAAATGAAGAATGTGGTTCAACTGACTAACCGTTTGATCTGTGAATAATTCATTTTGTGGGAGGTCGTTATGGGGTATCTGTGTGGGGTTTTTATTGTTTTAGAATACATGAAATTGTTAATCCCATTTTATCCTAACATTGATCATGAGCTAATGCGGAGGGTGCAGGCATAACAAACCCAACCAGATCCATCCAAAACATTGTTAACCTTGTGCATTCTGTGGAAAACTATCAGTGTAGCGAGACCAAAAAACTATGAAGGAGGCAAAATTCCAACGCACACTACTAGAGGAGGTAGCGGAATGAAGCCACAACTAACATCGGAGCGACCGACATCGGTCTTCCGTGGAGGTGCTGCAGTGCGCTGTCGCATGCCACCAGTGTGAAAAGGGGATGCAGCTCATCATCCATGGCAGAAGGAGGAGGTGGCCAGCTTTTCAGCCAGTCGTAGAAGGCAAGGGAGGTTCACTATCAAACACTTCCATTGAGAGGAAGACTACGGTCGAAGTTGTGGTAGAGGAGGCATAACCCGCACCTTCGATGTGTTCTGTGGAATCCGGGAAATGCCCACATGATTCCACCATTTTAGAGGCCGAATGGCTTTTGGCCATTCGAGATCTCGGGTGGAGTGGCTCCCTTGAGCTGCCTGGCAGACGCACTGTGGGTTGCGCTCTTAGGGGCTAGACTTCGCTCTAGTGGGCCACCGCCCGCGGGCCATGTCACCATTGTTGACCGACCCTTTTTACCTTCTAGGCCAGACTATGGCCCAGTGGGATGAGTCTGTCATGGCCCATCCCAGACAGGGTCAGACCAGGTTGGTCCGTCTGTGTCAGACCAGACCAGGGCCCAACCGGGCCTAAAAACACTTAAAGGGACTTATCCCGTGAACCGGACATCCGTTTGACGAACCATCTAAGGCATTGGGATCCAAGGATCCAGAAGGTCCTTTTGACATAATCCATGGGAGTTTTAGAAAATCTTAGAGTACAGTTGGGTTGGATCGCTCTTGAATTTAACCGGGCCCTCGACACTAAAATGCCAATAACGCATAGATAGGGCGTCTGGTTGACATGCTGTATGTTGTGTTGGAATTCTTGTGAAAAGAAAGATCATCAGATTTCTTCTTTGTGAGACTTCATGCTATTTAATGTATGAATGATTGTTTGGGGAGTGGTTGTCCCAATCACTCTACGTTCGGAACCCTGGGACTGTCTTAAACCTGACGACTACTGACTTTTGGACTCGGGGGGGGGGACTCGACGGCCACTATACGTGATGGCGAGGAGTACCTCAGCATGCCACAGTGGGAAGAGTCCATGGTACATGATGGGGAGGAGTATCTTAGCAAGCCACGGTGGGAGAGTGGCTCTGTGTGACCCAACAGACCGATGATATAAGATGGGAAAGAGTACCTCAGTAGTTCAAGGTTAGTGGTAAACACCTCTGTGTGACGCGGCAGGCCTACAGTACTCGATAGAGGAGGATTTCTCTAGAAGCTGAGGTGTTCGACGTTGTGAATGAGAATTTTAATTGTTCATAGGCCTAGATAATATGTGGCTATCTATCAAAATTCATAGAGATCCTGTGTGGATCAGCATCATATCCTATTTCTCTTAGTTTTATACCTGGTTTGAGCTGAGACTCTAATTGAGCTATGAATATTGATTTGTTCATTGTGATTGAGATAATTTGTTATGGTTTTTAATTGTGGAATTCTGAGAGACTTTCGGGGGTCTCATGGTCCCTACTGAGTATCATTATAGTCACCCTTGCATGGGCTTCGCTTGTGTATTGTTGTGTCTTATGCAGATGACGAGCATCTCGGCTGAGGTTTGAGGGAGCCAAGACTAGGCAGTATATGGAGGAGACAGGCCGACATGAAGTGCTGAGGAGGCGATCTGTACCTACCCTTCATGTAGGATCCTCAGTGGAAAACTCAGTATTTATTTTCCCTTTTTATAGATGTATTGTTTCTTTTAGTTGTATTTTTACCTTCAGTTTTACTCTCACATTCAGTTGGGCTTGAATTCCGGTCCCTTTTACTTTCATCACTCCTTTTTTACTACAGTATTTTACATCCCAATTGCTTTTTGTTGTGTTCTTGGACCTAGTGTTTGTACAATTTTAAAGGCAACGCCTTCCTGTGTTATTTGATACTCCTTTCGTTGCTAGTCTTCATCCCATGAACTATGGAAGGCAGGCTTGGGGTAGTCAAAGCACGGGCCCGGGGGACAGGTTGTGATAATTATTGAGTGTTAGTATCATTTCATTTTAATTCAATAACAGTTTTTTTCCATTACATTTTATTAAAAAATTTCATTTTATTATTTTGATATTGATTAATTTATATGACAGATTACTCATATTTGTTTTATAATAAAACATTTTATATCACTTAATAAAATACATGTCTAAAATTTCGTTTTAAAAAAAGTTTAGTCATTAAATAAACTTTTTATAAAATGAATTATTATGTGTTTCATGCACTACTATTAAAATAAATCACCCTTAAACATTGAAATATTATCAAATAAAATGATTTTAATATTTACAATCTATATGTAGAAATTATTTACTAAGTGTAATTTTATTTTTTAGAAACTAAAAGTAAATTACATTGGTAGAAACTAGTTACTAAGATGAAATATAAAATAGTAAATATAATAAATCTATGGTTAAATGGATTTAAACATGTTAAATACATGTTTTAAATTAAGTGTTTGAGTAATTATAGGGTACATATCATCCCCTACTCATTTATTATCCATTTTAGTCAAATTACAAGATCAAATATTTCTCTATTTAAATAATGTGGTTATATTTATAAAAATGTCACTCTTAGAACAAATAAAAGGGGTTTCTCAACACCCCTTCAATACCACTAAAAACATTTTATTTCCTTTTAAACCTATTCCCTTATTCTTTCAAATATAATTATTTATCAATATATTAATTATATTTTCAATTTATATTGACTAATTTCTATAATCATGAAAAATTACTTCAACAGAAATCTCAAATTCTCAAACTAATTACTTATCACCATCTAATTATTTTCCTTATATATCCATTTACATTAAAGTTATATTAACAATTATTATTATATTTTTTATGTATTAGAAATATAATAAATTATTTTCTATTTTTGGAGATCAATAATATATCATATTCTCTAATTCCTTATGAAAAATAGTAAATAAAAATTATGTATAAGTGAGGAATATTTCATCCATGACACAATATATATCATTTTCCTTTAAATGCATTTTAGGGTGGTCATGATATAGAATTTAATAAATAGTAATTATATTTATAAAATGTTTTAGCTTCCAAAATAATAAACCAAATTAATCCTTCATATAATTCTATGGGAAAGTAAATCACACGCAATGTGTACATGCCAACTCCTAACCCCATGGAAAAATTTAACATGTATAATATTTTTATCTGTCATGGAGGGTTATAATATTGTTTTTGATGGATTAATATGATGTTTATGAAACTTTTATGGCTTCGTTGAACCAAATTTGGAATCCTCTTATCAATATGATCAATAAACAATTCTTGTAAATTCAACCATCCAAAAGGGAGTACCATGTTTTAATGGCTTTGGTTTGTCCAGTTTGAAAATGTTGTATCAATATTATAAAAAAACTATTGTAAAGTAAAGCATACAAAAGGTATTACCAGAGAAAAACATTTTTTCACACTAAATAATAACATAGAATAGGATATTTTAAACTATTACTTATTTAAAATTTTGATATATCATAGTAATTAACACTAAATAAGGATATAATTCTTATCGTATAATGAAATTAAAATGAAATCAATTCATAAAAATCCATTAATTATTTAATGTTACTGTTTGGATTGTTTTGACCATCTAATTGAACAATTATACAATTTTTATGACTATGGATCTTTAGTTGATGATAATATTGGATTTAAATATGTAAATTTGGATATATTTTTTTTGTTATTGAATGGTAATATAATAATTTAAAACAATATTTAAGGAAACACTGTTCATTCTATTAGAATATTGAAAACATGATTTCCATCAAATTCATCATTATGGATATTAACCAAAACACACATAGAATGAAATTATAAAATTATAAATAATTATAAAACATTTCTAAAATTATCATTTATTATCTAAAAAATATTATCTTTTGTATAAGAACAAAAATGAACATCTATTTTATGAAAATAATTTCAAACAAACATGATTACCAACACCCAATATTTAAAATAGACAATAGATAATTGATATACATATAGAGAACAATTATAAATGAAAATTAGAATGTTTTTTGGATTTAGATATTTTTTTAAATTTGTTTTCTAAGAGATATATGTTTTTCAAACCCTATGTTAGAGAATGCTCAACTAGGATAGAATCCAAGTTAAAGGGGTTCCATATCACAAATTTAAATTCATGAGATGTATTTAATATTGTTTCCATGATATCATTAGTATGGTGTTACTTATACCTAGTGAAGTTATTTTCCAATATTCATGTAATTCATGTTGTTTAAATGGATACTATGGTTATTTTGATTAAATTAGATTTAATTTAAAAAATTCCATTGTTGAAATGCATTTGGATTAAAATTTTAATCAAAACATTAGTGTTGATATTTCCAATTTATATTAAAATAATGATTTGTTCCTAAGGATATACATATGAAGAATTTTTATTATGTCTTAAAATCCTAATGAATTATATTGTATATTTATCCAGTTTAACATGCCGCCCACCCTCAAAATTTCATTTCCCATGACTCATATTTTACCAAAACTATTTCTTATCTGTGAAATTGACACTATGTTTTTCTCATTGGTGAACCTAAATTTTTACCTATTTGTATAAATTCAATTTTTTTCATATGTCCTTATCAATAATTTATAAATTGATTTTTTTTTCTAATACCTTACCTTATTTAAAAATTTTAATGACATTTATATATATTTGTTTGTTTTGTAAATTTTTCATCAAAATTTGTAAATCATATTTTCATAACATTTACATTAAAAACATCATCATAAAATCATTTTCATTTTATATGATTTTTTCGATCACTTATTCTTATTTTATACAATTAATTAATCTTCACCTAGTTTTATAAAATATTTATTTTATAAGTTTTTAAAATTATGAATAATATATTCATTTACAAAGACTTTTTTGTAAAACATCAAACATGTTTTCTTCATCTATGTCGTTATCCTCTTATATAACATATACATGACCATAGAGATTCTTAGAATGACTCCATCCACCTTATTTCTCCATATATCTTATGAAATGTACCTTTTTTATCATGGAAGTAATATGTTACTAAGTTTTTCTTACATATACCTTGATGGTTTATAAAACTAATTTTTATTCTAATGTCTTCCCTATGTAAATTCACTATTTTTAAATACATTTCAAAAAAGGGTGTTCACTTGGATACCATAAATATATTTATCAGAGAAATTCTTTGACATAGCATTATAACCTATATCTACATGGTGGAAAATCCATATAATTTATCTTTATTGAATGGTATTTACCATGAAGGATACATTATCTCATTTAATACCAATTTAAATTATATGTGTTTATCATGATATTATTTCTGATTGATTCAGGAATGAGCCCTTATGTTAGCCCATTTTGAGATATATATATAAATAAATTTTCTTTCAATTGGTTTACTATGATATGGTGAATGAATAAATATTAATTGAAAGTCATATGTATATATGATGATGGTTGTGGTCTTGTATCACCATCAAATTCCTTGGTAACTATTTTATATCTCCTGAGATAATGTAGAATGTTTCTTCTTGGATATTATCATAAAATAAAGGGAGATCCTTCTAGGATATTTCGATCATATGATGATAACCTATTCCTATGTTTCTGGAACAATATTATGTATATTCTAATGAATATGTTTCACTCACTATTATCGTGATTATTCGCTCATGTTTCTATACTATTTTGGTTCATTTAATGTGTAACGCCATTCCAAAAGACATGTTTTATTATATGATTTTTGTTCTATATGATTATCTTATAAATCATGATTATTATTATTATATTTTAATTTTATGCTCACCTATGGTCATTGAATGTTATCACTTTTGATCTCCCTTATATAGAGATTGATCCCACTCTTTCTTATATATATATTTCTATTAATTATTAATAATAATAATATATAATATTTTTATAGAATAGTATATTGTATATAATTTTTTTATAGATGTTGATAAATTATTAATGATTATGCAGTAAAGAAAATGTATAATATATAAAAAGATCATGGGTTCTATGTGTTAAATATTTTTCCAAAAATTCTAAGTATATAATCCTAAATTATTCCACTGATTTTGAATGTTACATTGTTTTGTAAAATATATTGTAATTATAGTCATTTTATCAAGGAATGTGTTTCAAGTATGTCTTTTTTATCACGATATCTAGTAGTACTGTTTTAGGTTACCTCATCACATCATCAGAAATATACATTTTACCCAATTAAAGGAATTGGGAGATATTCTGATTACAATGATACTTTTACAACATATGGGTAATTTTTTGGATTTGATTCATCGATAGGGGAATTTTCAATCATTACACGACATCATCAAAATGCAGCAAAACGTGAATGTCATAATAAATTAGGGTGAAATTATACTCCCATTGAGAAACATCAATATCCAATTATGAGAGTAAACCTTCAATAATAAATTATATCCAATATAGAACTCAATAGGCCTCCTAATATAAAATTTTTTTAATGATCATTGATTGACATTATCAATAAAAAACATACCCATGATTACATGATAGGTCACCTAAGATGACCCGCCAAAAATAATATATCAAAAAAAAACCCAAAATGTTTCTCAAGTGTAACTAAAAGGAGATAAAAAATAACAGTACTTCACAAAATAAAAGTTCATTTACATTATACATACAAATAAAAACAAGAGGTAAAATGTGAAAAAAATAATAATAAAACAATTTCTCCTTGTGACCTTCCTTCACCTCCAATAAAACATAGATAAATATGACATCAACCAAGAGAATTAAGATAGCTATAAGACAACCTTTACATTACCTATCTCCGGAAAACACATATATGTACATTCAAACATTCATATGCATGGTGTGAGTAAAATTTTTATAGAATACCACCATGGAGCATTATAATGTCTACCAACATGAAACTGTTCTTTTTTATATATAAAGAATAACATGTTTCATAATTATATTACCTTTGAAAAAAATAAGAACAAAAAACCTTTTCTTTTAAAAAACTATATTGAAATCCATAATAATATGTTTATAAAAATTAATCAATATATAGAGTGTAGTAACTAAATTATCTATATCTCAAATGATAAAATCTTTAGGAAAAATACAAGAAAAAATAAACTTTGTTTAATTAACCAATAATAAGATAAACTCTTTCATTTGGGAGTACATGGTAGGACACATGAAAGAATAATAATCCTAGAGTACCATTAATCCTATCAAAATCATGTCCTATAATAGTCTGGATATAAAAATCATAACCCCTTGTGGTTCCACACTCTCTATTGTTTTAATATGACTATACACATATAAATCCAAAGTTCTTAATGTTCTAAGATTTCTAAATCCTTTTTGAAAAACATCATCAAAAGATTATAAATCATTTTCATCAAAAAAATATCATATCTACCATTCTGGAAACTCTATTTTAGATAAAAAATCTTTTTTGACTTGATTCATCGAATGCATGATGTTAATAATTATGTTTTTAAAGATAAACCCAACTAAACACCACTTTTTCATGCCACCCAACAAGAGATTTAGTAATAAAAACATCATTTTTAATTACCCTAAACCTAAAAGACCAAATATGGTGCATTAATTTATTACATTGGTCTTGATACAAGATTCAAATCTCAATGGACTGGACATTTTTCCAGTTTTGGGAACTTGATTATGAACATGATACCAATTTTACATTAGAAACAAAAAATATAATACGTAAAATAATAAAATGCTCAAACTCCAATAAAATTATTCAAAGAACTCATATTCATACCTTATTAAATGGAACCCAAATAAGGGTCAGCTCATATGCTTGGTATGGGGAATCAAACACTGGAAGATATAATGAATCAATAAGCATAATCATCATGGAATGGTAAATAAAAGAACACACATTCCATGCAAATAACTAGATTTTCTAGATAAGATAAGGAATAATAAATATGGCTAAGTAAATAACTAAAAAACATTTCACCTAATAAGTATCTTTACTAACATAACTAGATAAGGAATAATTAATATAGAATGGTAAATAACTAAAAACACATGTCATTAAATCAATAAACAAAGAATGAAATGAATCCATAATTTTTTTTTCATATTATACTTCTAATGGGTAATAATGACTAACATAAAAATGATTTTAATTTTAAATTATTGTTCATCATTTTTGGGGCACATGAGAACCTATACATTTAGGACCTCTCATAAGAGGGTTTAGAATTTTATGTAGGAACCCATTTAATTTTTACAACTAATTTTTTTCAAGATATCATGTCAATGAACTGAGGGGATATATAAATTCTAGTACAAAACTATTTATTCAATTCTAAATAATTTATATTATATATATTAATAAATTAAATTAATAAAAAATATTCCTTATCGAATATCCATATTGATTAATGAATATATATTTATCAGCATTTCCCTAGATAATCATATATTTGTAAAAGTAAACACCATTTGTAAAATGGTATATGGATTCTGAAATAATAATATTCATCACCCAATAATGTGGTTATTTAAGGGTAATTAAATGTCAAATGAAAAATAATTACAATTAAGTGATTGTTTCAATATAATTTTAACAATCCCAAAATAAAGTGATATTGAAAATATAGTGTTTACCACTTTCTAATTTTAACGTCAAACCACTTGGTACGATAATTCAAATTGAATCTTAAAATACCATAATGTATGAATTAATCATGATTTTAAATGAAAAATGGTCATTATATACACTATGTTAAAATTAATTGGTGCATAATAACCATTAAATCTCAATGGAATATACGTTGAAACAAATTCTCTTACTATATGAGTAACTTTTAATTCACAATATCCATGAAATAATAACATAAATTAAAATATTGAATATCATTAAATAAATTTAATTCATGATATAACATGGAATATTGAAGTATATATACCACACCAAAGAAACAAGTGGTAAATGTGGCCTGGGTCTCGTAGAAATAAATGTGATATTAGAAATACCATTATCATACACTACCATTTTATTGAAAACCCATTAAACACCTATATAATGGTTTTAAACATTTTACTAACATACTCCTAAACCATATTAATATTTATTATATCATACATTATCCTTTTATAACATCATATTTCATTTTTTAATAACCTTTCATTACTTCAATTATTTCAAATGCTAAATGCCATGTTTTCTAGTAATTTTTAACATGTTGTTTTTCTCGTTACATAGATAGTGATTTCATAATCTCTAGATTTAAACCATTATTAAAATATCATATATTATTATTATATATTTATTTATAGTAATTTATAAAAATTGGGGATATTAAATGAAATACATTGTTCACAGAGATGATATATTGTACATACGTATGAACGTTGTTTCCATTTTCTTTTTGTGTTAAAATAATTAAATTTAAATGAAATATATTTATATTATAATTTCAGTATCATATTAATTTCATATAAATATTATATTTTTATTAAAACCACCCTCAATATATTTTATGTAACATGTGAATGAATCAAATAACTTTGAGGAGACGGTAGACCACATGTCCACAAATGATGTTATCGTATTCCCACAAAATGGAGTGCTTGAAGTTATTTTTTATATAGTAATTAAAGAAGAAAAATTAAATTATTAATATCATATATATCATATATAAATAATAATCCATCATTATTCACAAACATTAAAGGTGGTACTGTATGAACAAATGATATCAGTGCGGGAGGCGGTTGTACGTCTTACACATGAATGATGATTGCGTATTCCATTTGATGTAAGTGTGTATATGTGTAGGTAATACCATTTATATAAAAATATATATGAATATTTATGATACTTAAGTTATTATATGAGAAATATAAAATAATAGTTTAATTAATGGAGAAAGAAATAAAACAAAATTTCTCGTTGAAAAATATTCCCTCTTATTTGGGTAAATCTATTTGGTTTATACGAAATGAATTCCTTGGTATTCTTTTTTAAAATAATTAGGGTTATATTGTGAGAGTACGAATGTTGGGATTTCATTTTTAATGGGTTTTTATGTGCCTATTTTCTTTATATGTGTGAATTTGTGAGGGGGTGAGTTCCTTTTTACAATTGAGGAGGAGTGGCATTATTATAAATATAAAAAGGTAAACAATATTAAGAGAACTTAATTATATCATGTTCTTACCATAATGAATATATAAATAAATAAAATATTGTATATTTTCTAAATATTTTTAGATAATGGGTTTTGGACATGTTTTAAGGCCATTTGGCACATTAAGATTAATGTTTACCCACTAAGTAAACTCATTTTCTCATTAATCGTTGAAATTAATTAAAATTTATTACACTATTATTTTTGGTAAAAAAATATTTTTGAAATACTATAAATAATAACGTATTTAAATTCTAAATATGGAATATTTTTTTCCATTTTCCTTTACATAATTTGGAAAAATTAATTTAAAATTAATCCAGCAGACGGGATGGGAAAGTGATATTTTATAGTGAAAATGATCAATTATACTTTAAAAACAATTAAAATATAATTTAACACTATAAATTATTTTGATGAAAATCATTTTTTAATTAAAATTCGATATTTTTCACTATTAATAAAAAAATTAAACTTCACATAAAAATATCAAAAGATTACCTTAATATAATATTGAAATTAGTATTTCAAAAATTAAGTTTATTTTTTAAAATTAAATTTAAAATAGTTATGAAATTTAATTTTAAAATCGATGTTCCATTAAAATACAACAAACTGCCTTTAGAAAAATATAGCTTTTATGTATAAAATTGGATTTGTTCTTATCCTATGTCTATCAAAACTATTGGAAAAATGTAAAAATAATAATTAAATTAATATATATTTATATTTATGTATTTCATTACTAGCATTCAGTAATATAAATTAATTTAATTTATTAAGACAAAACACCTTTGGGTGCACAAACATAGTTTTTTATAAATACATTTATTGTGCTATCAATTGTTTTTATAATAATTTCTTATTAACTAGTCTCAATTGAATTCATTTTATACTTTTAGTAAAACATATATTTTTCTAATTTAGTTAATACTTTTTAAAACTTCTAATTTAATGGTAATGAGGTCATTTATTTACTTAATAATATTAATATCATATATTTAAACTCGATGTCGTGCATAATGAATGTTATCAAAGAAAATTGTAGTTGCGTGAGACACAACATAAATAATTATTTTATTAATTAAAAACAACAGAATAGATTAAATTTATTTGAAATAATAAATATATTATTAATTTTCAGGATTTTATATTCCCTTGTATGCTTGGTGTTGTGTATCATACATGCTATTAAATAAAATGTCATTATTTCATAATTTTTAGGTTATTAAAATCTCCCCACAATAAATAAATTATGTGCTCACAATTTATACTTGATAATGGTAATAATTTTTTTCATATTTGAAAATTCATTATTTGAAATTTGACATTATTATGAAGGTTGGTAAAACATTCTCTTCAAATGATAGAATGGAATGTACCAAATTCAAATAGATCAACACAAAACTAGGTTTCCATGTTGGGTAATATTGGTGGTAATTTAATATATGTCCTTGGATGAAAATAATAAATAATCTTGGATAGTGATTGATCTCATTGATTCAAAATAAGTGACTGATTAATTGATAGTTGAGGGCCTCAAAGACATAAATAATTGATGATTAAAAAGACCATTCGTTCAAAACAATTAAGGTATTGGTATAACATTTTTTCTTCAAGATCGGTTTCCTATGGTTGAAAAATTCCTTCACTATATATGAATATATGGAAATATACATAAAAACTATATTTATATTTCATAAAAACAATTTAATACTTTTATTGTGCTTTAATAAATTTCAAATTTACTACTTTAGTCCAAGAAATTAAGATCAAAAAATTAACTTTTATTCTTGATGATTGAAAATTAACATTAAACAGATCATAAGATCTATAAAGGAGTGACAAGTTTTAATGTATTTATCAATTTTCTTAATGCAATATGGTTAACACATATATTTATATACCAAAAACTTAATATCACTAGTTTATCATTAATACTTACTCATTAAATTGTTAATTTAAAAATAATGACATATTAACCAGGACTATACATAGGTTAGTAGTTTGAGTTAAACCCCTATCATCATTCGGTTATCGGCTCAATCCCCACCACCTCAAAGGATAAGATAGCTTTTCACCAACTATGTGGGTAGTAATTTTTCTAAAATACATTAATATAATTCCTATAATGTTTCCAAGAATTTTGATTGACATCCTTAAAAAGAAATTTGTCCTTCAATAACCTTCTTACATTAGATTTCAATACAGCCTATTTTGTTAATTCCTAATAATATAATTTGACTATTATTACAATGTAATTAATGATCATAATAACACTATTGTATATCAAAAAAATATAAATTCATTTCTTTAAAATGAAATATAATTATTCCTAAAATAATTTTTTTAATAAAACATATTCTTTCAATAAGTTTCTAAAATATGAATTTAATCTTGTTAAAAACCATTGCATAAAAATAGACAATATATTTTTAAGACATTGAACATACGATCAACCCTAATCACATAATCCTGTGATAGTTACCAATACTCTTAATATTATTAAAACATATGTTCTTATATGGTAATCATTAAATTTAATATTAGGGTTATATTCCATAATCTATGTTTTTATAAATATAGTTCTTAAGGTTTCTACTAAAATTACTATAATACCAACACTAATAACCTCATCCCCAGAATCATGTATCTCATTCCATTATTTATTACAAAGGAATAGATAAAATATTTTAATCCCAATAGACCAAAAAAATTAGTAGTTTTTTAGAACCAATTTCATACATGATACCCATTTTATATTTTTAAGGAAAAAACATAATGTAAAAATTTAAAAAATTTCAGTGTCTGTGAAAATCATCTGACAATTTATCATTTTACCCTTGGGAATGGAAACAAAATAATGGTGTTCTCAGATTCTCATTACGGGTAACTCCAATTTCCCTATGGACTTCTTTTTTTATTGATAATACACCATTTAAGGGGTGAGTTAAAACCCTTACAAGGCCCATTGGGGTAAGTTTAATATGGCTCGTAGACCATAGAAAAAATCATTTCTCATAGGTTTCAAACATTACATTCAACCTAGACTAACTACTTGGAGCTTCTCCTCCCCAGCATCTTCATCGTGAAATCAGCTCCCCAGCTTTGCATGGTTGGTCGACTAGTCTTTTTTGTGCATGCACAAGATTGTCCTGATGTCAGGTGTTATACCCTCTCATTCATGAAATTTGTTTAGCATCTACTATGGTGAAAGCTTATTTCTTCTCCTCCTTCTGAAGATTGTTACTTGTATGATTTCTGATTTGCATCTGCATTTAAGGTGACCGTAAGGCCTTGAGGTGGCCCTAAGTCCTTACTTACCCGAAGGCCTGGGTGTCCTGAAGGCCTTAAAGGGCTTAGGGACCAAATAGGTGGCCCAATGGCCTAAAAGGGTAAATATTCATGGATTCAACAGTGCCAGATAGTGCCTCCTATAGTTCCCACTACATTATCTGCTATAGTTCTGCATAGTCCCTGCTACAGTACTACTTCAATGCATTCTACATTACTGCTACGGTACCCCCGGAAATTAGCCTCTACCTGGATTTTATCAACGGTCTCATGGATTCACTTAAGGATTCCTCACCAACTGGGTTGAAGCTCATGTGCACATGAAGGGTAACTGTACAGTTAAAGCTATCATGAATTCATAAGCATAATCAACATGAAAAAAAATAACTACACAAAAAATACATTAAAATAACTTGACTATAATGATTAGTTAAGGAATACACAACATGTAAAGGTAAATAACTTAACACACATTCTATATAATCAATATCACGACTAACATAACCGGACATGGAATAATCTATATGGAATGGTAAATAACTGAAAACACATTCCATTTAATCAAAAAACTAAGAATGAAATGCATCCATGTACTTTTTCATAGTGAAAATATAATGGATAATAATACTTACATTATAAATGAAGGAAATGATTAATTATTAGACTTCATTATTGGGGATCATGAAAATCCAATACCGTCAAGACCATTCACAATAATTTTTTAAAAATACAGGTATAAACCCACTTAATTTTCAAAACATATTTTTCTTAAGATATCCAGTCAATTCATTGAGGGGATATATAAATTTGTGACCCACCTGTCACTTATTTTCCAAATCATTCCTCCTTTATCAAGTAATTTATTTAATTAAAAATAAATATTACATAAAAAATATCAATATTTAGTAAGAAATATGAATTTATCAATATTTCCCCAGATAATCAAATAACATTCAAAGTAAACAATGTATTTAAAAATGGTAAACAGTTTATGAAATAATAATGTCCATCACCCAATAATGTGTATATTTATATGAAATGAAATTTATAATGAAAAATATTTAAAATAAAGTTATTTTTCAATATAAAATTTACATTCACAAAAGAATTTGAGATTGCAAATATAACATTTACCACTCGGTAATTTTCCTATCCCCCCCCCTTGGGTGAGAAAATATGAAGTGAAACTGAAAATTTAATTAATTATGATTTCATTAAAATATTTGAAAATTGGGTAGTCTATACACAACATTGATGTTAATTAGGGCATAATAACAAATAAGTATCAATTGAATGTAAATTGAGGCGATATCCCTTACTACATGACTTACTTTTGAATCACAAGATCTAATAAATAAAAACATTTATTAATGTTTTTAATATCATTAAATAGTTTTTATTCATGATATAATATTTTTACAGGAATTATATACCCCACATAAAAGAAACAAGTGGTCAATGTGGAATAAGACTTTCAAAAATAAAAGTGATACTAGAAATCGCCTTACTTTTCCCCCCTTTTTGGTTCAAAGGCCTATAAACTCAATTAAAGTGGTTTTAAACATTTAAATAACTTATTATATAACCATATTAATATTTATTATATCATATATGAACGTTTTATAACATCTTATCACATTTTTTCAATAAAATATCATTCTTTTCGTTATTTTATGATTTAATTACCTTATTCTTTTTGAGTATATTATAACATGTTAATTTGTGTTCCTCTTATGATGATTTTGATTTAATAATATTATGAATTTAAACCAATATTTAAATATCATATATATTTATTGTAATTTTATTTTTATTAATTCAAAATATTTGTAGATAATTAATGAAATACATCGTTCATGGAGACGGTATGTCGTACATATACAAGAAGGTTGTTTCCTTTTTCTTATCATATTAAAAGAATAAAAATTAAAATGAATATATATTTTATAATTATATTATCCTATTTTTTTCATATACATCACATATTTTTATTAAAACCATCCTTAATATATTAAATGTAATTTCTGAATGAATCATATAACTTTGTGGAAGTGGTAGTTCACACGTCTATAATTGATGTTATCGTATTCCCACAAAATGGAATGCTTGAAGTTATCTGTTATATAGAAATTAAATAGGCATAAATATATTATAAATATCAAACATCTCATATGTAAACAATAAATCCCCTGTTATTCTCAACCATTAAAGGTATAAATGAAAGAACTAACGACATCAATTTGTGATGTGGTAGTCTTCCATAGACACAAATGATGAATACATATCACATTTCATATACATTTATATAGTTTTAGGTCATCAACATAATATAAAAACAAATTAGTATAGTGAGGATACATTGGTGATTATATAAACAATATATAAGAAATATATATGGAGTATAGATTGGAATAGAGCAAGATTTCTTGTTAATGAACGTTATCTCTTCTTTGGGTAACTCCTTTTGGTTTATACCAATGGTATTCTGTGGTTTGATTTTTTCATCAATTTTTTATTCTATCATATGTTTAGGGATATTATTTTAGTTAGGTTATTTATGTGAAAAAGGGCTTGATAGTTGTGAAAATGTGAAGGGGTGAGTGCCTTTTTATAATGGAAGAGGAGTCACATTCTTTTAAATAAAAAAAGGTAAACACTATTCGGAGGTATTCCTTACATCATGTGCCTCAAATATTGAAAATAATTAGATAAAAGTGAGTATATGATATAAATAATCCCATATAATGGGTTTTTAAAATATTATAGGTCATTTTACCATTAAAATTACAGTTTACCCACTATGCCAATTCATTTTCACCTGAATCGTTGTAATTAATTTTAATTTCAATCACTGGAATTATTTATTAAAAAATAAGTTGAAATTAATATAAATTATAATTTCTTATTAATCAAAATATTGAATCCATTTTTTTCATATTCAAATCACATAAGTGATAGGAATCTACTTAAAATTAATCTAGCAGACAAGAAGTGAAAGCGGGTTTTTAAAGTGAAAATGTTCAAAAGATCACTATGTTTTTTAATCTAAATTCAATTTTAAAATGATTCCAATAGAATAAATTTTATTTATATATCTAAATATTATCTAAAAATACTTTAAAAATTTCATTAATATAATTTAACACTATAAATTATTTAGATGAATGGTCATTTTTTAATTAAAATTTAGTATTTTTCATTATTTATCAAAAAACGTGACTTCACAGAAAAATAAAAAAAGTTCACCCCATTATAATTTTTACATTACTATTTCAAAAATTATGTTTATTTTTTCAAATAAAATTTATAAATATTCTAAAATTTAGATTTAAATTTGGTGCTCCATTAAAAGGTAGCAAAACCGTCTATTGCAAAATATAGATTTTATGAATTAAATTTTATGTATTTGTATCTTGTTCTTATAAAACATATTTTATTAATGTAATAAAATTATTTATTTAATATATATAATATATATTTTTCATAAATAAGATTCACTAATATAAATTAATTTAATTTTTTAAGACGAAACTCCTTTTACTGCATAATAATAGATTTTTATAACAACATTTCATTTAACTTCAATGGGTTTTTATATACATTTCTATTTAATGTTTTATAAATTATTACATTTTATATTTTTTAAACCATATATTATCATAATTAATCCTATTTATAACTTCTAATTTAACTACTAGGAAGTAATTATCATTTTAAGTAATAATATTAATAGCATTAAATAAAAAATTACCTTTTGTGTAACGCAAATAATCAAAGAAACTCCTTGTTTCATGTGATGAAAGATAAATATTTATTGAATTCATTTAAATTTAAATAATTTATTTAATTTATTTTAAATATTAAATACATTATAGATTCTTGATATTTTATATTCCCATCTACGCTTGTTATTGCGTATCGTGCATGCTATTGAATAAAATGTTATTATTTTTGAATTTATGGGGGGTTACATAATTGATATGAAATAAATCCTTTTTTTAAATCATACTGAGTACTTTACATGTATGTTGAGTAATTAACAAGATAGAACCATTTCAGAGAGACACAAACTTATCAATTAGATGAAATTTAATCACCTCAATGAACAATGATTGGAAAATAATATATTTAGTCCTCATAACCATAGAACCATACAAATAATAATCAATTACATATGGAACACTATAGATATATAAATAATAGAAAAATTGGATTCCAATATAACAAATACAAGATTGATCAAAAGAATATCCATACATATGAGAAAATAATTGGTGGAAATCAAAATATATAATGAAATGATCCAGTAGAAATTAAGGAGATTCACCAAATATCCATTGAGAGAACCCTATAGAGTGTCAAGAAGAGTTTAGGTTTATTAGAAGAGATATATAGAGGTGATTAGCCATAAAAACCATATTTCAAAAGTTCCAAGTTCCAATATTAATATTTATGTGCATGTCACATGGTTAGGCCACACAATTGATAATTATTATAATAATAGTGGGATATATACTTCTATTTTCAAAACTACATCACAGGGTTTCAAATGAAAATATGAACAATTATAAACACCATCCTCAATGTAACCCCTTGAGATTTTATGAGAAATGTTTTTATTATGTCTTATGTTATACGCAACACAAAAGGAATCTTTCACTACACACAACATTGACTTGCCTTGCATTACACGCAATAGCGACCTTCCTAGATAGCGTTTGTTGTACTCAATACCATGTTTCACTAAATAATGATATGTTATTAAAATATTATATAAACTATAATTTATAAATATTATAAACCACATTTTTAATTTATAATTCATTTTACATATGATACGCGGAAAAATTCAATTTTTTCGATAAAACAATTACTTTTTTTAAAAATGCAGTTTTCCGCCTTTTGATGGCACACCCATTTTAAATCTAATTTTTGACAAGTTTATAAGTTAATTATTAAAAAATGAACTTCTTATTTTGAATCAATATATAAAAAATTAAATTTGATAAATTTTTGAAACTTTTCTGATAACTTTCATATTTTGATGAATAGTAAAAATATGATAATTTTTAATTAAAAACAACTTTTTTTAATAAAATTAATTTATATGGTTAAAAAATTTATTTAATGGTTTTAAAGTGTAAATATAATATATTTTTACAATTTAATATAATCTATGTCATTATCATTAATTTTACATTGAATTCATAGGTAAAAACATTTCAATCTTTCGCAATGTTTTAACATTTAAAACCTATTTGCTTAACAACGGGATTAGTTTTAAAATCATTACCGCAACTTCTGTGTTTTGAATTTTGAATAATGGACTCCATATATGGATTTAGGTGGTCCAAATTATTTTAATTAGTTACTTTTATTTTTTTTGATATTATGAATAGTAACTACGGTAATTTTTATTTACTACAGTTAAAGATAAATATGGTAATTAAGGGTAAAAATAAGATTGTATGATTACCCTAACACTTGAGAAAATTCAATTGGATTACTAAAAGTGGACCCATATCACCTAAAGGTCGTAATAGATTCATTTCATGGACCTTCGACAATTAAAATGAAATAATAATTATTAAAACCAAAGAAAGTGACAATATGTCACTCTCTTATATCTTATAAGTGTAATAATTTTAATTTAATGATAAACTTCATAAAAATGTGAAATTAAATAGTCACCAAGAAGCTAATAAAATTATATGAATTATTTAATTTTATTTATAATTTTTAGGGATTAAATAATTATTATTAATTATGACACAATAGTGATGTTGAAATTATTTTATTGATTGAAATATCATATAAATGGATTTAAAATTATTAAAATAAATATTATATGAACTAATTAATGTTCTCTAATAATTTTCTAGACAAATATGTCATTTTAGTAATTTATTAAATCTTTTATTTTGAACATATATGCTGTGTATATTTTACTTAAATTCAAATAAATGAATAGAGTCAAAATTGACACTATTGTTATTTATAAAAATATCATATTATAAAACTTTTTTAAATCACAAAAAATATTTAAAAATTATAAATTGAAATTTATATGATATATAATTTCATAAAGTATCCAATTATAGACAATTCACAACACATAAGTAATTATTTATAATGATTTCAAATTTGGAATATTATTACCAAAAATAAAATTAAATTGATTAAATAAGGATAAATCAAGTTCATAATGTTAAAAATAAATATCCAACATGTCTAAATTTTACTGTTTTATGAGACTGCAAACCAATGTCATCTAATATTGTAATTTGAGTATTTTTTGGTTGTTTTTAAGTGGGGTTTTAATTTATTATAAATTAATATGTTTTAGATTTCCAAAGTCGCCCCTCTCCTCCCTTATAAAAGGGCACCTCCTCCCTCTCCACATATAACACTATTGAGCCTTAAATTTCAGCCAAACCCTGCCTATTTACCTTATAAACTTCCCTAGAAACATACTATAGGTTGTGATCTTCTTCAAAGACCAATGTTAGTGCCATAAGAGGAGGTTTCGAAGAGGCGTGTCGAGGAAGATGTAATATTCGTTACCGATTCTTTCAAATATCTTTCTTCTTCTACTTCCTCATCTTTTGTTGTCTCATAATAAATTAATATCATCAGTATCACTAATATACTAATATTTTATTATAAATATGAAACAACTCTATTTTACATTTTATCCATCCAATGTAAAATGAAATCACTGCGCGTGCGTACGTACGGAATACCGTCTCCACGTCGTGGTGTAATGTGTTTTCCACCACCACCTTACATAGATGGGTGTAATGGTATAAATAATAACTATATAAATGATTATTTTTACATGATACTAATTCTATGATATTTTATCATCCACTCTTATACCATTAAATAATTATGGAAACGATATCGTCGCTCGTACGTACGTACGGCTCACCGTCTCCACGGTGGGATGTGATTCATTCTACATGATCTCTATTAAATCATGATTATAAAAACCAATTAAATTAATAAATATTATATATATTATACTAGTATCATTCTATAAGTGAATTATCTATAACCTAAAAAATGGGAATATGAATTTATTCGACAAAACACGCATACGAACATAAAGAAATAAACACCTGAATAACAAGTAGCAATGAAATATTAATAACAAGAAGATAAGAATATGACCATATATGATATCATAACATTGAATATGATTCTGTAATAAGTCAATGACATTTTATAAATCATTATACTGGAGGTTCAGATACGTACAAAGCATATCGGACCTAAGGAAAGGGAAAATCTCTCAAATCTCAATTTTTATCCGAGATTGTTTATACTTCGGTATTTCCTGGGGAATATTTATCATCCACATCCATGATTCCTAAATAATTAATATTATTTCTATAATCCTATAATTTTTTAAATCCAATTTTACCTATTGGTGAATTTTTAGAAGAAGATATGAAAGGAATCTTTTGTCGTTTTTAGTACGAGATACTTTTTGACTTTTCCATCCAATGTAGGAGAAGAATTTTTTTTATAATTATACAGAATGGATGCATTTTTATGATTTTATAGAACATTATTTCCATGAAAATTCATTTACAAGTTTTCATGTTTATTTTTAATTTACTTCTTTTAGTTTAAAATTGTATGAAATGTTAAGAATGGAAAAATGTTTTTGAAGTAGAAATGATATTTTTCTCAAGAATGGAGTTCAAGTGTTTTATCAAAATTATTTTCCATCTAAGATAATATAGGGTTATGTTTCAATCCCTATTATTAAATTGATTTTATTATGTTATGACGGAATTATCTTTATGAATTCCTTTTATGGATTATGTTATGTTGGCATATGTTTATGTATCCGATTTTTATTACATGGTATATGCTTTGATGTATGATTTATGATATTGTGGAACACATAAGAATGGTTTCATTATGAGATGGGTGGGACCTATATCTCCCAACAATGAATTTGGTAAATATTTATATCTTAGGAGATATACATGGCTGTAATGGTAAGTTAATCTGGTTCAGTGATATAGGACTAGAAAGGGGAGTGAACTTGGTTCAGTAATGGACTTTTTCTACTATGATGGTCTTGGAAATGAGTCTGGACTAATATGTAATGATTTTATATGATTATGTGTGTATGCCATAGAGTTTCATGTTTTATGTTATGATTATTGGGATTACAGTTCACTTCTATGATTTGTCCCATGTCATGATATTATGATATCATTTGCAGGATAAGATTTTCAAAATATTATGTTATTATGAATATGATATGATTGATATTTCCTTTGTTTAAACTTACTGAGAATTTGAGATCACCCTTTTGTATGATTTCTTTTACCGAGGTCTGGGAGAAGGGTATTAAGTAGGATATTCCAAAAGGGACTCTAAATATGATGAGATAAACGGGAGACAATGTAGATGATTTATGAATGAGTTGTTTATGTTTCCTAGTATCTAAAGACACTATACATATATGGTCCTATTATAGTTTCGTTAGGGGTTTTAATAAGTATGCTTCAATTCTGAAGTAATAACCATGTATGTAAAGTAAGGGTCGTTATAGTTTGTATCAGAGTAAAGGTATTTTATACCTTTGGAAACTAAGATGTGAAATCCTTAGTAAGAACCCTAAGGATATGACTAAGAATAGAACACAATATTAGTGTTTTAGAAATGTCCATGAATAACCTTTGATAAGACGTAAAGTGTAAAATTTTGTAACTCATTATGTGGTTTTCCTGTTTTAATTAATGTTTCTCAGACTATGCTTCATGGTTTTAGTCAATGGCTGGAACCTGAAGGAACCGTTTAATGCTGAATGTGACAGGCAATGCAATGATTGTCCCCTTGAGCAAACAAATGTTATGGGAGATGGAATTCAAAATCTTGTATCCTTGCTCACACAACATTCTCTAGATATTAATCATGTAGGACTTCCAAACGAGAAAAGGAAGAAGAAACATTCTGTTGAGTCCTTCATGAGGCAGTTTCCACCTTCATTTAGCGGGTCTTCTGATCCATTAGTGGCTGAACAATGGATCAGTACCAAGGAAAACATATTTTCTGTCCTTCAATTCTCTGAACATGACAAAGTAATCTTAGCAGTACATCGTTTGGAATGTGAATCTTATCAATGGTGGAATATTATAAAGAATACAAGGAAAAGGGATGAAATTGAGTACATGGAATGGGAAGAGTTCAAGAAATTATTTTTCAATAAGTAGATCCCTCGTATTCTTTGAACAAAGATGGAGAAATAGTTTCTTGAACTGAAGAAAAATGATGATGAATCTGCTAGTACCTACAAAGAATATTTTACAAGGCTTGCAAGGTACGCTTCTAGAAATATTATCCAACCTGGGAGTAAGATAGATCGATTATTTATTGGCTTAAAACCAAGACTTCGAAGGTCGTTAGCCATAAGGGACTTTAATAGCTATGAGGAAATTTTTCTACGTGCTCTCAAGGTTGAGATGGAGATTGGAGTAACCCATCAATCATATTGGTTTGATTAGAAGAGGAAAATGTAATTCAAAGGAAAATATAAAGACTACACTAAAAAGAAGATAGTTTTCCCTTATGCTCAAAGTATGGGGAAAAAATGGAGCAAATTGTCTTAAAGGGACAAGTAAATGTTTTAAGTGTGTAATAGAAGGTCATTAGGAAATTTAATGCCAAAATAATGGGAAGAAGATGTCTAATGACGCGAAAAAAATAAAGGTATACACATAATTCACCACCTACACTTCAATGTTTCAAGTGCAAAGAAAATGGGGAATTATTATAATCAATGCTCTTATACAAGGGTTGTTGAGGATGATCATCATCAACAAACTCTTGAGGCCAAATACAAAGGAAAGTCACACACAATTTCTATCGGTGATGTGGAGTATGACAACGAAGTGGGGAAAGGTACACTTGCCATCCACTCTAAAGTATAAAATGTTTTATTTCATTTTGGAACCACCCACTCTTCTATTTCTGAATAATTTTCCAAGGTTATCGCCATATTACCTCAGTAATTAGATATTGAGTTAGCTCTAACAACCCCTAATGGAACAACAGTCGCATCAAAAGTATACAATTCTTCTCCGAATGAAGTTTGTGGTAAAGTGATTCTTGAAAATCTTTTGATCCTTCCTATAGTGCAACTTTATGTGATTCTTGTCATGTATTTCCTTTCTTTATATGTAGCTCATATCAACTTCCAAAGAAGGGAAGTCGCATTTAATATTCCCGATCAATCTACTATAATCTATCGATGCAAGGATGAATATAACCTTCCTATGGAAATTTCGTATATCCTATTGGTCTTGATTACAATAAGTGAAGGTTATTTATCTCAAATGGTTGGAGATAAACTCATGATTAAGAATATTCCCATTGTACGGGATTTTGATGATGTCTTTCCAGAGGAATTTCCACGTCTTCCACCAAATCATGAAATGGAGTTTTCAATAGAACTCATACCAGGGGATATGCCTATTTAAGAGACACGATATAGAAAAGCCCCAATTGAGTTGTAGGAATTGAAGAAGAAACTCCAAGATAATCTTTATAAAGGATTAATACTCCCTAGTGCATCACCTTGGGGAGCACTTATTCTCTTTATTAAGAAGAAAGATGCATCAATGAGACTCTGTATTGATTATCGAGAACTTAACAAGATTACTATCATGAAAAAATATCCTCTCCCATGCATTGATGACTTATTTGACCAACTATGCGGAGGTAAATACTTTTCCAAAATTTATTTTGATTCAGTTTATCATTAATTAATGGTAAAAAAGGAGGATATACCAAAGACGGATTTCCGTACAAGGTGTGGACACTATGAATTTATAGTGATGCCATTTGGTCTTACTAATTCCCCTGTTATCTTCATGGATCTAATGAATACAGTATTTAGAGACTATCTTGATCATTTTGTGGTAGTATTTATAGATGATATTCTTGTCTATTTAAAGAGCAAGGAAGAACATGAAGATCACTTGAGAATTGTATTAAAGACACTAAGAAAGGAAAATATTTATGAGAAATTAACCAAGTGTGAATTTTGGCTTCAAAAAGTTTTATTTATGGGTCAAATAATCTCAAAATGAGGGATATCTATGGATCCAGCAAAAATAGAGGTTATAGAAAGATGGTCGAGACCAACAACAGTAACTGAGATCCAAAGTTTTCTTGGTCTGGCTGGATAGTATCGACGTTTTGTGAATGATTTTTCACAATTATCTAATCCACTCACTAGGTTGACTCGATAAGGAGTTAAGTTAGTTTGGACGGAGGAGTGTGAAGATAATTTCAAGGAGTTAAAAAGAAGGTTATCCAGTGCACCTGTGCTAACACTGCCTTGTAGTGGAGAAAGGATTGTGATCTACAGTGATGCATCCAAGAAAGGATTGGGGTCTGTTCTCATGAAAAATGATATGGTGATAGATTATGCCTCATGATAGTTGAAAATCCAGGAGAAAAAAATACCCAACTCATGATTTGGAGTTAGTAGCGGTAATCTTTGCATTAAAGGCATTACCTTTATGGTGAAAGGTGTGATATTTTTACTAATCTTATAAGTTTAAAATATATTTTCACACAAAAGGAGCTGAATATGCACCAAATAGGATGGTTGGAGTTGATTAATGATTATGACTGCTCAATTCATCATCACCCTCGGAAAGAAAAAAAGGTGGCGGATACATTAAGTCGATAAGACCATGCTAGCTTATCCATGATGAGGATCAAAAAATATCCAATATTTTTGGATTTACAAAGGACAGATCTAGGAATTATAATGGAAGGGGAAAAATAATATCTTTCTCAAATTAATGTTTAACCATCTATACATGTAAAGATTAAAGAGGCACAAAAAGAAGATGTAGAGTTACAAAATAAGGTGAGAAATGTTCTGGAATTCAACCATGATTGTGATGGGATAATAATGTTTAGGAACCATGTCTGTATTCCTCCAATACAAGAATTAAAGAAGGAGATGCTGGATGAGTCTCATATTTCTTCATTCTCTATTCATCCTAGATGCACGAAGATGTTTATTGACCTGAAAGAGTACTTCGGGTGGGATGGCATGAAAAGAGATGTTGCTGAATATGTCTCTCGATGCTTGGTTTGTTAGGAAGTTAAAGCTGAGAGACAAATGTCTAAGGGGATGTTACAACCATTAACCATACCTGAATGGAAATGGAAAAACATCATTATGGACTTTGTCACTGGACTTCCTAAAACATCCAAAGGCAATAATGCAATCTGGGTCATAGTTGATCGTCTTACGAAGTCGGGATACTTCATTGATATTAGAGAAGATTACTTTCTTTATCATATTTCTAGGATATATGTAAAGGAAGTGGTAAGAATGCATGGAGTACCACTTTCCATTATATCTGATCGAGATCTGAGATTTACCTTGATGTTCTGGCGAAGTCTTCAATATACTATAGATACAGAGTTGAGTTTAAGCACATCATATCATCCTCAGACAGACGTTCAGTCTAAGAGAACAATTCAAACTCTACTAGTCATGTTAAAAACTTTCTCTATGGATTTCAAAGGTGGTTGTGATCAACACCTACCTTTGGTTGAATTTTTTTATAATAATATCTTTCACTCTAGTATTCAGATGGATACTTATGAAGCTCTCTATGGAAAGAAAGGCAAAATTCTAACTAGATGGGATAAAGTTTGGGAAAGAAAGATATTAGGACCTGATCTTGTTGATGAGATGGAAGAAAAGGCCAGATCTATTCAACAACACATAAAAGCAGCTCAGAGTCAACAAAAAAGTTATGTCGATAATCGAAGAAAAGACCTATAGTTTGATGTCGGTGATAAAGTGTTCTTACGAATATCGCCTTGGAAGAGAGTATTGAGATTTGGAAAGAAGGGAAAGCTGATCCCTAGGTATATTGTTCTGTTTGAAATACTGGATCGTGTTGGGAAGGTAGCTTACCGATTGGTGCTTGCACTGAATCTCTCTCAAGTTCATGATGTGTTCCATGTATCTCTCCTGAGAAAGTACATAACTGATCCTTCAGATGTACTAATCTTAGAAGTCGTACCGCTGGAGCAAGATAATTCTTATAAAGAATAGCCGATAGAGATTCTATATCATAGCAAAAATGTTCTATGAAACAAGACAACTCACTTGGTTAATGTTTTATCGAGTAACCACAAATTATAAGAAGCTACACAGGAGCTTGAGGATATGATGAGGGAGAGGTCTCCTCATCTGTTTTCTAAGAAGTGATCAATTTCGAGGGAGAAATTCATTTTAATGGGGGTAGAATGTAACACCCTGAGATCTTATGAGAAATATTTTTTTATGTTTTATGTTATACACAACACAAAGGGAATCTTTCACTACATACAACATTAACTTGGCTTACATTACACGCAATATCGACCTTCCTCGATAGCGTGTGTTGTATATAATAATGAGTTTCACTAAACAATGATATGTTATTAAAACATTATATGAAAAAGATATTATAAATAGTATTAACCACATTTTAAATTTATAACTCATTTTACATATGATAAGAGGAAAAAATCAATTTTTCAGATAAAAGAATTACTTTTTCCAAAAATACAGTTTTCCGCATTTTGATGTCAGACCCATTTTTAATATAATTTTTGACAAGTTTATAATCTCATTTTTAAAAAATAAACTTTTTATTTTGAATCAGGATATAAAAATTTACATTGGATAAATTTTTGATACTTTTTTGATAACTTTCATATTATGATGAATAGTAAAAATACGCTAATTTTTAATTGAAAACAACTTTTTTTTAATCAAAGTAATTTATATGGTTAAAATATATTATTGAATGGTTTTAAAGTATAAATAGTATATATTTTTACCATTTAATATAATGTATGTCATTAGCATTAATTTTACATTGAATTCATAGGTAAAGACATTTCAATCTTTGGCAATGATTTAACTTTTAAAACTTGTTTCCTTAACAACGGGATTAATTTTAAATTAATTACTGCAACTTCTTTGTTTTGAATTTTGAAAAATGGATTCCAGATTTTGGATTTAGTGGGTCCAAAATTTGTTAATAGGTTACTTTTATTTTTATGATATCATGAATAGTAACTACGGTAATTTTTATTTACTACAGTTAAAGGTAAATCTTGTAATTAAAGGTAAAAATAAGATTATAAAATTACCATAACTCTTTCTAAAATTCTATTGGATGAATAAATTATGACCCATATCACATAAGGGTCTGAATAGATTCATTTCATGGACCTTTGACCATTAAAATGATATAATTATTATTAAAACCAAATAAAGTGAAAATATGTCACTCTCTTATATCTTATAAGTGTAATAAATTTAATTTAGTGATAAAATTTATAAAACATCAAACATTAGTAGTCTCCAGAATGATAATAAAAGTATATACATCATGTAATTTTATTTATAATTTCTATAGATTAAATAACTATCATTAATTATGACATAATAGTGATGTTGAAATTATTTTATTGATTGAAATATCAAATAAATGGTTTTAAAAATATCAAAATAAATATTATATGAACTAATTAATGCTATCCATTAATTTTATAGATAAATATGACATGTTATGAATCTATTAAATATTTTACTGCGAACATATCTTATGTGTATATTTTATTTAAATTCAAATAAATGAATAGTGTCAGAATTGACACTATTGTTATTTTATAAAAATAATATATTATAAAATTGATTAAAAATCACAAAAAAAATTATTTATAATTTATAAATTGAAATTTAAATGATCTAAAATTTCATAAAGTATCCAATTATGGACAATTCACAACACATAAGTAATTATTTATACTGATTTAAAATTTAGAATATTATTACCACAAATAAAATTAAATAGATTAAATAAGGATAAATCAAGTTGATGATGTTTAAAATAAATTCCCAACATGTCTAAATTTTATTGGATGATGATATTATAATACTATATCATCTAATCATCTAATTTGAGTAATTTTTAGTTTTTTTATGTGGGGTTTGAATTTATTATAAATTATTATTTTATAGATTTCCAAAGGTGCCCCTCTCTTCCCTTATAAAAGGGAACCTCCTCCCTATCCTTTTCACACAATTTTGAGCCTTCATGATCAGCCAAAACCTGTTCATTTCCCTTCTAAACATTACTATAAACATACTATAGGTCCTGATCTTCTTCAAATTACAATTTTTGTGCCCTAAGCGGTAGTTTCGAAGAGGCGTGTCGAAGAAGAGGTAATATCCGTTACCGATTCTTTCAAATTTTTTCTTCTTCTATTTCCTCTTCTTTTGTTGTTTCATAATAAATTTACAACATCAGTATAACTCATATACTGATATGTTATTATGAATATGTAACAACCCTATTTTACTTTCTATCCATCATATGGAAAACAAAATCATCGAGCTTGCGTACGTACGGAATATCGTCTCCACGTCTTGGTGTAATATGGTTTCCACAACCACCTTACATGGATGGGCATAATGGTATAAATAATGACTATATAAATTATTATTATAACACGATAATAATTTTTAGATATTCGATCATCCACTCTAATACCATTCAATAATTATGGGAACGATATCATTACTTGTGTGTACGTACGGCTTACCGTCTCCACAGTGCAATGTGATTCATTCTATATGATCTCCATTAAACCATGATTATATAAAAGAATTGAATGAATAAATATGTTATATATTTTACTAATAGAATTCTGTAAATTAAGTATCTATAACCTAAAAAGTTGAATAAGAATTTATTTGACAAAACACGTATACGAACATAAATAAATAAACACCCAAATAACCATTAGCAATGAAATATTACTAACATGAATATAATAATATGACCATATATGATATCATAACAATGAATATGATTCTGGGATAAGTCAATGACATTTTTTTAAATCATTATACAGGAGGTTCAGATATGTACAATGCATATTGAACCTAAAGTAATGGAAAATCTCGCAAATCTCAATTTTTATCTGAGATTGTTTATACTTCGGTATTTACTGGGGAATAATTATCATCCACATCCATGATTACTCAATATGTAATATTATTTATATCATCCCACAATTGTTTATATCAAATTTTACCTATTGGTGAATTTTTTTTAAAAGATATGAAATAAATATTTTGTTGTTTTTAGTACGAGGTACTTTTTGACTTTTCTGGCCAAAGTACGGGAAGAATGTTTTTTTAAAACTTATATCGCATGGATGTATTTTTATGATATCATTGAAAATTATTTCCATGAATCTTCATTTACTATTTTTCAAGTTTATTTTTAATTAACTTATTTCAGTTTAAAATTGTATTACATGTTAATAAAGGAAAAATGTTTTTGAAGTAAAAAGGATATTTTTTTCAAGAATGGAGTTCAAGTGTTTTATCAAAATTATTTTCCATATATGATAATGTAGGGTTCTATTTCTATCATTATTATTACATTGATTTGATTATTTTATGATGGAATTATCTTTATGACATCCTTTTATGGATTATGTTATGATGGCATGATGTTTATGAATCCCATTTTTATTACATGGGTTATGTTATGATGTATGATTTAGGGTTTTATAGTACACATAAGAATGGTTTCATTATGAGATGGGTGGGACCTATATCTCCCTCTAATGCATTGGGTAAATATTTATTTCTCATGAGATTGACATGGCAGGAATGGTAAGTTAATCTAGTTCAGTGATACAGGACTATAACTAGGAGTGAACTCAGTTCAGTAATGGAATTTGAATGCTATGATGGTCTCCGCAATCAGTCTTGACTAATATGAAATGATTTTATATGATTATGTGTGTATGCCACAAAGTTTAATGTTTTATGTTATGATTATTGGGATTTCATTTCACTACTATGATTTATCCCATGTCATGATATTATGATCTCATTTGTAGGATAAGATTTTCAAAATGTTTTGTAATTATGAATATGATATGGTTGATATTTCGTTTGTTTACCCTTACTGAGCATTTGAGCTCACCCTTTTGTAAGTTTTCTTTTCCCCAGGTCTGAATGAAGGGTGTTAAATAGTCGATTCCAAAAGGGACTCTAAATATGATGAGATAAACGGGAGACAATATAGATGATTTATGAACGAGTTATTTATATTTCTCAATTTCTAAAGACACTATACCTATATAGTTCTATTATGGTTTTGTTATGGGTTGTAATAAGTATTATTCAATTCTGATGTAATAACCATGCATGTATAGTAAGTGTCGTTATACTCAAGCCTCACTATATCTACTATACCAAAACCTATTCACTTGTAACATTTCTCTAGTGACTCACATGTCTATAAATACCATTCCTAAACTATTAAAATCACCATTGAAACCAATAGATCCATTTTGTATGGATACTGTTTGATTATTCCTAACAATGTAGACTTTTCACCTACATTATTGTACCAAATATCAAAATTTTTAACCCTTGACTCCATAATTCAATTAAAATATAAAAATATATAATATAAGCTAAAAATTGAACCTACATGGGACTCAGTGGGTGTCAAAATTCTCCCCAAGAAGAATCATTATTCCCTCACAAAATTATCATCATTTGGGGATCATAAATAATGAAGACCATTTCCGCCTCATTGATGAATATTTATCCCACTAATTTTGGATAACCAGTCAAGTCTTCCATAGTAAATGAAATAAGGGAATCATTTCAATATGCATCACCATGTCATAAAAATCTATAACATGGACCCACTAATCATTGACAGATTTGTTGGGCCCAAGATAAATATTATCTAATTAAATCACATTGGAAGGTTCCATTTGATACCTCCAGAATTTATAAACATGAAATGCATCATGAACCAACATGAATAGGGAAGACAAGTTCAAAGGATACTCCATCATTTAATTACGTTCAATGATCTCAAAAAGGCAGATATACCTTATTTACAAAATACCCTAGTTATCCAATTAATGATGTCCCAAGGGACGTGAAAACCTATGAAAATTTTTATAACCAACCACATAATCAAATTAGTGACCATGACGGTATAGATAACATTTCTAATGAATATGAGTTATTGATAATTTTTTTGGGTCAACTAAACCTTTTTCATCATAGCAACATGACTCGATCCAAACAAATTATGTTCCCATAAAGCCTCCCAATAAATTGGATATAATCATGGCCACCCATAAAAAACATTATAAAAAATCATTTAAACTATGAATAGTGTTTATTTAAAATTAAAAATGTGACCAAATGAATATTATTTTCTAATGAACTCATAAAATAAATCATACATTCATAAAGAATATCCTTAGGAATCTAAATAGTTTTCTCATTCAAGTCATCTATTTAAGTTTGATACACCAATCTTAATTTTAACTTGGTGCCCATTTACAGTTGAGAACCTTTCAAAAATATTGATTTAAATCATGGTTACCTATTAGAATTAACTATGGAAAGAACACCATTTAGAACTATGGTCTCTCATACATATAAGTGATTGATCTCTTCCGTGTTCATTTACTATTTAATATGATCGAAATGAACTAATTTCATAATTAAATCACAAAGCACAAAAATTTTATCTTTCCTACATGGAGTACATGAAAAATTTATTTATATTCTATTTATTTTTCTTTCATCATGTGGACCAGAATGGGATATGGTTCTAATAGACCAATAGAACTTTTTTGTTTCTCTGATATCTTTTCAAATGTTAATCATATTGAAAAGAACTTTGAAATGGACAGCCTCATCCTCATCCACCAATACAGACATCCCAAATAATGATACATCTTAATATTACCTTGGTTTATAGACCAATTTAATCGGTTTCCACTATCCATAAACTCTTAAATAAAACAATTATGAACTCTCAACCTATCATTGAAATATAAATCACAAAAAGATGTTTGAGACCAAACACCTGAGCACTCCCTCCCATTTTGCATTTTCAATAATCATTGGTGTTCTGTTTCTGCATCTTTTTAGACCTTGATATGATCATCATATGTTGAATCATCCTTCACAGAATTGAAAAATTCTATTCCACTATCTCTTCCACTTCAATTCTCATCTCAATAACAAACTCATCCGAGATAATTACTCCACTAATTTCTTATTTGATTGAGTTCGTACCATCCCACTCAACAGTTTAATAACCACCTCACTTTTTACCAGATTACATAAAATATAAAAATCAAAAGTATGAAGATTCAAAACTCATAACCTTAATCAATTGTCTAGATCTCTATGAGTAAAAATATACTTCAGGATTTTATGATCTAAATATAATATAAATCACTACCCAAATAGATAATGCTTTAATGCTTTGATTCTATGCATCATGGATTCCAAATCAAGATAAATGGTAGGATAGTTATTCACATGTGTGAATAGTTTCAATAATCCACATGAATCTACTTATTTTCTATTAATTAAGATGCACCACAATGGGTTACATGATGGGTCAAGGAAAACAACATAGCTCAAACCCTTTATAGAAAATTATAACTAAGGATGATTTCAACCTCATAAAAAATTCCTTAAAATATCTCTAAAATTTATCATTTCATTCATGATAAAATACCTTATAGGTTTATTGTATCATCATTTAATCGTACATAGTTAATTCTAGAAAACACCCACTATAATAACAAGTTAATCCTAATAAGATCTGATTCTCAAACACATTTCGGGGTCTATCCCGTTACATCACTGCTCGAATCTTTTCAGGATCCACTAATATTCTCCTCCCATGTATAAAATGTTTTATAAACATCAATCCATGGATCAAAAATTTATATATATAAATCATTCTATACAGAAACTGTTCTTTCAATATTCTATGGATGATATCTAAATGATCAATGTTTTATTCCTATAACATGGAATATACGATCATATCATCCAAAAAATTCTAATGAAATATTAAATGATCCAATGAATGATTCACCACATTGATTCCATAAGTATCATATGATTTTTAGTAATACCTAATGGTAGGACCATGAATATGAAATTCCCATTTCGGCTCGTAAACATTATCATGTGTATATCCTCTTATAGAACTCTTAATTTATGATACCCCGATCACTGATCAATTATTGAAAAACAACATCATACACTCCGGTGATCAAAGAGATCACCAATCTTAGGTGAGGGAAGATTTTTAATATCATCAACCTAATTAAAATTTCTGTAATCAACACAATGTATGAGACTTCCATCTTAATTATTTGAAAAGTGAACTTGAGAAGACCTAGATGACACACTATGATTAATACAACTTCTGGCCTCAATATTATCAATTGAAACCTTAATATCCTTATTCTTAGTAGGATCAATAATCTATGATGGAATATAAATTGGTTTTATCCTATGAACTAGATAAATAGTGAAATCTTCCTGACTCTATAGTGGTATGTTAGAAAAATATTAAGGAAATAAATAAACATATAGAATCACCACTAAAATAAGTGTACTACTTAATAAATGATAAAAAATACATAAAAACCTCTCCTATAACTTGAATTAAATTAATTAATAATGTGGAATAGTATTCCCCACTCTTCAAGATCTAGTATCCCACTCACCTCAGAAGACATGGAGGTCCCATTGGGTGGTAAAAAATAAACCAAAAATGATAACAATCATGTTGGGCCTTAACAATAGTCATCCAACTCTTGATAATAATAATTCTGATGATTTCAAGATAGATTTAAATGAATCCTTGCACAAATTTTATGTCAACAATCATCACACATAACTTGGGGAATTTAATACATTGTTCCTTCCACATTCTATATAGAGTGGAAATATCTAATATGAATAATATTTTTGAGAATAATCCAAAAACATCAATTAAAAGGATGATATAAAAGAATGAGATAAACTTGTACCCAATAAATCTAGTATAATAGTGGAAAAAATGGACACCCTACCTTTCATATAAGTGAGCCCTACATCAGATTCTCTTGTTTTATACTTTGTGGCATAATGTTTTTTAACTCATCTCTGCCTTTTACATTATTCATTAAATGAATTTCCCCCCTTCTAGTGGGACTGAGTTCCACTACACATAAATGCCTTATAGAAAGCATTAGATTCTTTGGTAATAGAATATTCTACTCTACTAGCATGGGATATTATTTTGCAAAATAATTAACTATGCCAAGATTTTTCAACATAATGTAATTCATTGGGGGAATATGTACAGTTAATATTGGTATTTCCTGGTCTAACACAATAAAAAAAGACAACCTAGTTTTTTTATGATTCCCTTGAAACTTCTCTTGATAAAAAAAATATCACCCTCATTATGATTCCATTCCTTTATTTATGATACATCCTTGCCACCTCATTCTATAATAGAAGCTCGGCACAAACATATATTTTCGATAATATCTTATTCTACAATGGAATATTTATCCACCACCCCAATAAAGGATATTAGGAATAAGATAATAAATATTAATAGAATATTTGAACTCAAACCCATATATAACCTTTGGGAATATAGCTAGACATTAGAAAAAATATCATGTGATAAGTAAAATAACATGAATAATTGTGTATAATAATCCATAACTAATTTATCCCCTTTAAAAAGTGTAAAAAATACCATTTTATTCCCAACAAATATGGTTTTAGGAAACAGTTTTTTACTAGTTATATTCTAGAATGTAGTTCATGTAAGATCATCATGTTACATAGATTCCATGATGGGGTCCCGCCATTTTTCCTTGAACTTCATCAAGAATATAACTAGAAAACCCAAAATTGGGTTATTCAATATTTTTCAATAAGTGGAATATATTTTCAATCCATTCGAGTTTCTAAATATATTCCTAGGGTCCAGTGAAGCTACATATTATCATTGGATTATTCATGGAGAATTTGGAACCACGATTCATCATTCATCTTTGGAATCCTACACTCTCTTGTCACATAGTCTTGATTATATGGATAAAATATTCCACCAATGAAGGTTCTACTAGAGGATTAACTGATTGAACATTACTTGAATCATATTATACAAGACTCATAAGATCTCTTCTAAGACCCATTATCTAATAAACTAAAAATAAAACATCTAATTAGCTTGAGAAAAAAACTCAGAATCAAAATACAAACGTCTAGTATCCATATTGAATCCTTAAAACAAAATCAACTTATAATTGGAAAAAAATAATTTGAATCACAATTTTTCATCTAGATAATCCCAAGGGTAATATCATTTTGAATAATAATAAAAATAAAACCCAAAGCTTTATGAAAACCCCCAAACAACCATGGAAACTTGAGATTAGACACAGATGTATGCTTGTTAGGCACCCTTCCATAATTAATATCAAAATTCTAATGTTACTAACTCTAGTTTACCGTAATCCAAAAATTAAATTTAGGGAATGTAATTGTAATTTGGGTTGGGTATTACCTTTGATAACATTTTATAACAAACCAATCCATGTCAACATGACATGTCAACCAAGAAGACCCATCGTAGGGTGAAGATCATCACATAATTGAAAACATGCCTCAAGTGTAACTGTTAGGTGTTAAAAAATAGAATAATATATAGAAGTTATGTAATAATCCATGATATATAAAAATAAATTTCAAAAGGCTAAACCTAGAAGAAAAATAAATTTTAATAAAACCATGTCTTCTTTTGACCATCTATCACCACTAGCCCAACTCACACAATGATGACATCAACTAAAGGAATCTAGTGAGCTATGATATTTCCTTTCCTTTATCTATTTCCTACAAATCTGGAACTATACACACCAAAATGAATATATAGGGTGTGAAAAAAACATCTAGTAAGATATTATCATGAATTTTCTATGATATCTAGTATCATGAAACCGTTAGTTATTACATTAAACCAAATCATATTTCATAAATAAATTTTCTTTGAAAATATTTTAATTAAATATCCATTGTGATTTCCTTTAAAATATATTATATTTAATTCTATAAGATTTTGTTTATAAACATGAATGAAAATATAAAATATAGCAGATAAAAAAAATATATCACAAAATTTATAAAAGTAAGAAATTAAAAATGACTCAACCCAACATGTTATTAACTGAGAAAAATATGGTCTCTAACTTATTTGAACTTATACATGGACACATTAACGAACTCTAAGAAAGTTATACCATGGATCCAACCAATATTGAGTCCTACTATAGTCTATCTATATCATAATCATAACCCATCATGGTGACACACTAACTGTTCTTTTCAAATGTCTATGCCCATTGCAATGAATATTATATAGTGAATCAATATTTTATAAATAAAGGTAACTTTAGAATGAATAAAATCCTCATTGAGTAATGTATTTGTAGAAACATATACCCTATATTTCATTTTTTAGACTGTTTTATCTATGGGCCAAATATGCCTTTCGAACATAATATACAATTACGAATCATAACCATTGATAATATAGTTATTAAATAGTGATCATTATTATTAGTATATATTAAGGGTTATGAGAATTTATAACTGACACAAAACAAATAATTGATGACCATAACTAAAAGATTATACCATATGAGTACCATTTATTAGAGCTTTTGATGGAGATGGAATCACTCGTATTATCCCTTAATCACATCCATGATTATATATAACAACAGAAACATGAGTAAAACCATTTTTGTGAGAATTAAATGCATATAAAAATAATATCCCAAACTATATTATTCAAAACCCACTAATAAAGTACCAACATCACACTATTTACCCTTAGGGAATACACTGGTGTAATAAGGTACTATGTATCTAGAAAATATTAGTATGAAAGTTTATATTTTATTTTCAAAAATCATAATTGGATCTACACATTTCATTGTTAATTTATATATTTGATTATATAGCGATTTTAATAAAACATAGTTGTTTATACAAAGAAACCAAACATCAATTTTTGGGCATGATTTTATATCAATTAAAACACTATTTGCATTAAATTCAAAAAAATCAAATAAATATAATATTCAATTAATAATATTCATAAATAACATTTATTTAAATATAAATGATAACATAATTTAATGATGTGTAACAAATGTTTTATAAGGTGTTGAAAATTGTTATCATCATAAATACTATTATTTTATATTAATCAAGGATTATTATTTATGTGTAAATAATCATATTTATAAATATATTTTGATAAAACAAATTTTAATTTTAAAATTATATTTTCAAAATTATCCAATGGATAAATTTTCATAATTTTTAAGACGATTTTTTGGTAAAAATAAAATACATTATAAATATACGACATGAATTATGATATCCTAATAGACCAAAAGTGATGTAATAAATAATATATTGTAAATAAATGAACAAAAATATATTTTTCATTTAAAATAATGTGTTTTATATCTAATTATATTAATTTTACAAACCTTTAATCAATATTCAAAAAGTTATCTTGTGTTTTTAAGGTTTAAAAAAATTCAGAATTAACATGAAGCACTTTCACATCACAAATGATATTATTTTATATATTTCAGTTTTTATCCAATTAAATTTTTTAATACAAATATAATTTGGTTCAACCCATGGTTAAAAACTATGGGAAGGTTTTTCTATTGTATAATTTTATCACTTACAGTCTAAAACCTATAGTTATAAATTTCAAAATAATTACTCTATCTTTTTCAATAAATACCCACCAAAACACAAATTAATCTATGATATAAATATTTTGAATAAATTTACTCTCAATATACCTCTATAAATCTCTCGTAATTTTTTTCCCTCTAGAGAAGCTCCTTCCATGCTTTTAGAAGCAACCACTTCTGTAATGGATTCTCTTCCTCTTCTTTTTATTCATGATCATTATTGATATTAAGCCATATTATTTCAAATGTTTTATATTTTAATGTTTTCTTATTCATCCCTCTACATTCCTTATGATAAAAAAGTAATGAGATACCACATCTTCACACTCATTAAACCCTTCAATGAACCTTTATTCAAACTAGTTAAGTTGCTGAAATTTTCTCCGTAATTTCCTCACCGAAATACAGCATCGTGATTACCCATTACCATTTTAACTAAAGGGTATTCAAAAACATGTACCAAAACTTAATATATTGGGGTGTCTATGTAAATAACTCACACTCTTTAATAATGGGATTAAATTTTTTGGGAGATGTTCTTATGTTGTGTGACCAATGTGGCATGAAAAAACGTGTGCATAATATTAATCTGTTGTGTGGGTAAAAAATTATATAGTCCTATAATGAATTGGGAAATTATTTTATCTCATGATATTCCATGTATGTTTCATGGTTGGTTATCCTAATAATACTATTTTATGACTTCTTAGGGGTTTTAATTGAATTATGTTTATGATATCATTTTTTATGTGATTTGTCTGTTCCTTTGATTTCGTTATGATACGATCTTATGCCATGATTAAAAGTTTACAATTATTATTTTAAAAATATTATGCCATAATGTTATACCTTTTAATCACGTTTGATTCTTTACTTCATGTTATACTCATATTATTCCCTTGCTAGCTATTACATATTTTCCTTATCTTTGTACATCCTCAAGTTTTCAAATGAAGTAATAGAATATCAATGGAATCTCAGTGAATATTTTAGTTCATTTAAATGGTTTAATTATACACATGTTTCATATTATTTTTTTATGTATATAATTACCCAATAACACTAGGACTTATAATATTTTAGTATTATATTTTGTGCATCATTATTTAATAAATAATGAAATAAATTGTACAAAACATAATGTTATTCATAGTTGGTTTTAGAGAAAGGTATAGTTATTTTTTTGGATTAGGATATAAATCCTTATAGAAAACAATTTTTATAATACTAGACATAGTAAAATACCACTAAATTATGTATATGTATAGTGTTATTGGTTTTCTGAGAAAATATATCCATGTCTTGATATTGGAAAGTGGATATGGCTGTAGAGAAGTTTTACCTACGGTAAATAACCATGAAAATGTCAAATTGTTTATTGAATCTATCAATACATTGTTCATGAAAAATAGTCATACATAATTTCACCATGATTTATAAAATTATGGGATATTAATTGGATAACCATGCTTTTTTTAAAACTATTATGATAGGGGAAATGAACCTGAATTTTAGGGTTATAAAATATACCATGGATTAAAAATATTGTAACCAATAAATTAATAGGTTATGGAATTAATGTAATTTATAGGTTATCCAATAAATATCTATAGTTAATGTTTATATTTATAACCATTTGAAAATTATCACCATAATTATCCTTTATTCTATTCAATTGATAGATATAGGAGTAACTAGGTCAAAAACTTATGTGATGCATACTGTGATGACTAACCAAATGAGAAGCACAAACCAATGATAGTAGGAGTTAGAAACTTAGTAATAATACATTATATGTTAATTAATGTTATTAATAGAAACATGATTCTCAAGGAACACCCACATACCCCAAAAAAATTGAATGTTTAAATTGAAACCATTATATAAAAAATGGCTCAGACATTTAGTAAATATTATTATCCCTTATTCATGGAATAATGGTTAATATTAATTTAAAATTTCATCTCTATTAATTAATTATCTATGAAAGATAAGGTCATGATTTATATTTATCTCATCAAGGAATGAGATTTTGAATGACAGATATTGATCAAGAATACTAAGCCTAAGGATAAAATCTTTGAAATTGAGTGGAATGAATTCATGAAAATGTATTTTGATTAATATTTTCCTCCCACTTTCTTATTTAAATTATATAGGGATTTTTTAAACATCATGAAAATTTTTAAAACGTTTTCTAAGGCATATTGTATAAACATCATAATACATTCATGATACACCTCCATTTTTTCATTGAACCAAAAGGTAATTTTAACTACTTATTTAGTATGATATATCCAAATATAAAAACCCATTATAGATTAAAGATATTTACAATAATAAATAGATTGTATAATGTGACTCACAGTTATAATAGTGATTGGAAAAAATCAAGTGAATCTTGTGTATAGATATATGAAGTAAATAATATAGTTTAATTTAGGTTAGTTGATTTAGAAATAACATTGGGTAATAAAGACAAACATCCAAGATGTCAAGTGTTCTATAATAATCATATAAAAAATTTACTAATTGGATCATGAAAATGATTAAATTATGGGATGGAATTAAACCTAGCTAAAAATCCCAATTGGAGAAACCCACCAATGTGATGGAAGAAATTAATTCTCTAATAATCCAATAACATATTTCCCAATGTTTTACATTCCATAAATAAAGACACTATGATAACTAATTAACTTAGTAATGGGTTGTTGATTATAACCAAGAAAATAAATACCAAGGTCTATTGATTAATGGTGATTATATTCCATCATAGTTACAGAGGTGGATCCTAATAAATAAGTGGTGATAGGAATCCTTGTTATTATTTCAATTATATTGGACATACTATTTGATTTTAGATCTATGAATTCATTCATATCAAGAAATTTTAGTATAACAATTTGAAAACCACCTCAAAACATTGAAGTCATGTTATCAGTGAAGATGGAAAATTGGTCAATTATTTCAACATAAGTACATATCATCTCCCCTGTGATTATTTACAGACTTAATTTCCCATTATTCTTTAAATTACACCATTTTTTAGAATTTGATTCAATTTTTGGTATTTCATGGATTTACTTTCATTAATACAAAACAATTTTTTAATATAAGAAAATCACCCTATGTATCATGAATTTCCCACTATTTCTATTCTAGTGAAATGAGAAGGATGGATATCTTTTGGATTCAAAACATTAATTTTATATATTATTTCATTATGATTATGAATATCTGACTCAAATGATTGAGAATAAGGAAACAAATATTACCTTATGACATGATAATTTTCAAATAATACACTAATCTGTTCCCCATATAATTGTCCCGACCCCCACATAATCGAGAGGTTGTGTTCTTAACCAAACTTACACCTAGAGAATTTCTAATATCCAAGACTACATATAAAATTTCCACTATTTAACATTAAGATATGAAGAAATAAGTACATTATAATAAGGATAAATGGTTTATATTCCCAAGTGATTCACCGTGGAGTGTGAAAATCCTTTTTAATAATTATAATAATGGGTCAATGAACCTCTTCATTGATTACTATAATCCCAAAAAGATCACAGTAATTGAAAATTATTTTCCCTATTATATTAAGGATTTTTTTGATCATCTATATATATCCCATTACTTCCGTAATGTTGATCTTCAGTTATTATATTATCAATTAAATGTGATAGAGGATATTTAGAAGACTTATTTTCACATGAGGTATGATAACTATAAGTTCATAGTGATACCATTTGGACTCACTAATACTCTAGCTATCTTCACGGTCATAATTAATAGAGTATTTGTAAAATGACTAAATATATTTTTGAAACTTTTTATATATTTTATCCTTTACTAATAATAAATAAATAAAGAATATGAGGATAATTTGAATGTTGTACTGAAAAACATGTTAATGGAAATGATACATGTGAAGTATAGTTAATGAAAGTTATGTATGGAAGAAGTGACATTCATATGGAACTCAATCACTAACAAAGTGATATCTATGAATCCTTCAATGTTATATTCAATTAAAGGCTTGCATATACCAACATCTGTAAAAGATATCCATGGTTTCCTTGATTTGTCTTGATACTATGGTTGATTTTTGGGAAACATTAGATGATTCTAACACCATCTAAACAAGATAACATTAAATTGAGTGATATTTTTTTGACTTATAAATGTGACTAATGATATTGGTAGATGAATAAATGGAAAATACCTACACCTATTATCTTAGTACCCACAAATGTCAAATGATTTGTGATCTATAGTGATTCATTCAAAAAGGTCTTGGGTTTTGTGCTCATGAAAAATGAATATGTGAAAGCCTATTCAACCCCTATTTATGATCCATGACAATAATTACTAGATGCATGATCTAGAATTGGATGTTTTGATCCTTGAATTTATGATTTGGTGACACTATCACTATGGGTATAAATGTTACATATACAAAGATCATAAACGCCTTAATTGTGTATTCACAAAAAATTGGGTCAATATTGGCTATTTAATGTGGTTAGATCAGATAAGTGATTATGATTATTTAATATATTATCTAATTAGTAAGGTAAAAAAAGTTGTAGATGTTCTGAGTGGAATGGATCCCACTACCCTATCTATGATGAGGATTAAAATGGATCCAGTCCTCTTAAACAAGTTAAGGATATACATGGGAATCATAAAAGGATAATCATCTTACCTTTCTCAAATAACATCAAAATAATTGATTTGTTACAGTATTATGGATGAGAAATAAGATGATTATATAACGCATGTCATTATAAAGAATATTATAGAGCTAAAATTTTCTAAATATAAGGATATAAGGATTGGATCATGGGTATGTATCCCATAAATAATAGAACTAAATTTTGAACTATTGGATTTTTTCATAGCTTATCCTTCTATATTCATCCTTTAAGAACTAATATGTATAGATATTTGAAGAAAAATTTCTAGTTGGATAATATAAAGAAGATTATTTCAAAATTTTAATCTCAATTCTTGGAATGACAATAAGTCAAAGCTAAATAGTATAGGTCTAAGGGTAAGATGACACCATTTCCCAAACCATTATGTAAATGGGAATTCATTTCCATGGATTTGGTTGTAGGTCTCCCTAGGAAATCTAAAGGAAATAACTGTAACACCCGAGACTTTTATGTTATTTAGATCATCAAAGGAGTATTTTTCTACACACAACACTTGTTTGGCTTGCTTTACACGAAATCACAACCTTCCTCGATAGATTGCGTCGTACGCAATACCGGGTTTCACTAAACAATGATATGCTAATAAAATATTATTAAAACTATCCATTATGAATAGTAATAACCACTTTTTGAAATTTTATAAATTTTATTTTTCAAAATGGACTTTATTTTTGGATTCAGAATATCGAAATTATCCTAGTGTGAAATTCTGGTATTTTTATGAAAACTTTAAATTTTTTATGAATAGTGAAACCACTAAGTGGTAGTTAAAAAACTAAATTTTTCATAAAACTTAATTTTACCACTTCTGTGAGTGGAATTTCGAAAATCCAAGAGACACGGTTGATGTCAGTAAGTAAAATGTGGTTCAATGAGATGAAAATAATTTTTGGTGATTCGTAACTTTTTACTTTTATTTACCACGGTTAAAAGTAAATAGGGTAATTAAGGGTAAAAATGATATTATTATTACCCTAAAACATGTCCAAATTCTATTGTACAAGTGTAATTCGACCAAAAACTACCTTAGGAATAAAATATGACCATTTAGGCCCACTTGGATTAGATTAGGAGATTAATTATTATTTTATTTAAAGAAGGGTTAAAGTAGTTAAAATCAAAGTTTAATAAGTAAATCATTTTTAATATGGGGTTATACATAAGATAAATTCGACTATAAATATTAATTAGATAGATAAAAAGATTTCCTACATAATGGTATTTTGTTTGTAATTTTTAGACATTAAATAATTTAATGTATTTATGACACAATGATGATGTTGTAATTATCTTATTAATGAAATATTGACATAATTGATGTTATAAACACCAAAATAAATGTAATTTGAGACTTTTTATGAATTCCACTAATTTTCTAGATTAATATGACATGTTATTATTTATTTAATTAACGTTTTTCGAACTAATCATTCTGTTATGATTTTGAAAAAAAATTAATTACTAAATAGTGTCCAAATTGACATATATAGTTTTTAAAACAAATATTATACTAGTAATTGTTATTTTATTCCTAAAAATCTAAGTTTCTTCAAAATGACTTATATAATGTTATATATATTAATAATAAACAACTTGGGGTTATTTTGGCTGCTTATATTAAGTTTTTTAACCTTATAGTATAAGAACACAAGAAGACACGGTAAAAGTAAAATTATTTATCTTAATGTTAAATCTAAATGAAAAGTTTAAAATAGGAACCTAAACTTGTATAAATTCTATTGGATGAGATTATTTCGACTCATACCCACCTTATATTAGAAATAAATCAATTTGGAGCTATTTAAAACCGAACTTGACTTTATAATAAAATAATATTTTTTGTTTTTCCAAAGGAGCCCCTCTCCTCCCTTATAAAAGGGCACCTCCTCCCCCTCTTCCTCACACCACTTTGAGCCTTAAAGCTCTTCAAAAACCTGCCAATTTCATCTCTCCACTTCCCTAGAAACATCCTAGAGGTTATGGTCTTCTTCAAAGACCTATTTTAGTGCCCTAAAAGAAGGTCTCAAAGAAGCACTTCAAAGAAGAGGTAATGTCCGTTACCGATTCTTTCATCTTTATTTCTTCTTCCACTTCTTCTTCTTTAGTTGTTTCATTATGAAGTAATAACATCAGTATCACTCATATAATGATATGTTATTATAAGTATGAAACAACCCTATTTAACCATCTATCCATCCTACGAAAAAAGAAATCACTGCGCGTGCGTACGTACGGAATACCGTCTCCACGTCATGGTGTAATCTATTTTCCACCACCACCTTACTTGGATGGGTATAATGGTGTAAATAATGACTATATATGACTATTATAAAGTGATAATGATTCTGAAATAGTATATATACACTCCAATACAATTCCACGATCAAAGGAACGATATCATCACTCATGCGTACGTATGGAATATTGTCTCCACGATGTGATGCGACTCATTCTACATGATCTTCATTTCATAATGATTATATAAATTAATTGAATGAATTAATATGATATATATTACACTAATACCATTCTTGAAATGAGGAATCTATAACCTAAAGAGAAGAATAAGAATTTATTTCACAAAACACGCATAAGAACAAAAAGTTATAAACACCCGAATAACAAGTAGCAATGAAATATTACTACTAAGAAGCTAATAATATGACCATATATGATATCATAAAAATAATTATGATTATTTAATAATTCAATAACATTATTTAAATCATTATAAAGGAGGTTCGGACACGTACAAAGCATATCGGACCTAAGGTAAGGGAAAATATCACAATCTCATTTTTATCCGAGATTGTTTATACTTTAGTATTTACTGGGGTGTATTTTATCATCCAAATCCATGTTTCCTAAATATGTAATATTATTTCCATCCACCTACAATTGTTTAAATCCAATTTTACCCTTTAGTGAGTTTTTAGTAAAGGATATGAAAGGAATCTTTTGTTGTTTTTAGTAAGAGGTACTTTTTGACTTTTCTGACAAAAGTACGAAGAATGTTTTTTTTAACTTATATGGAATGAATGGATTTCTAAAACATTATTTCCAAGAAGCTTCATTTACAAGTTTTCAAGTTTATTTTTAATCAACTTCTTTAGTTTAAAATTGTATGACATGTTAAAAAGGGAATTTTTTTTTGAATTTGAAAGGATATTTTCCTCAAGAATGGAGTTCTTGTGTTTTATAAAAATTATTTTCCATCTAAGACAATATAGGGTTCTGTTTATATCCCTATTATTACATTTATTTGATTATGTTGTGATGGAATTATTTTTATGAATTCCTTTATCTTATATGAATTTTTTGATGATGTCACGATGTTTAAGATTCCCATTTTTATTACATGGGTTATGCAATGATGTATGATTTATGATTTTGTGGCACACATAAGAATCGTATAATTATGAGATGGGTGGGACCTATATATCCCTCAAATGCATTGGTTAAATATTTTATATCTCATGAGAGAGACATGGCTGGAACGGTAGGTTATACCGGTTCCGTGAAACAGGACTGAAACGGGGAGTGAACTCGGTTTAGAAATGGACTTTGTCCACTAAGATAGTCTTGGTAATTAGTCTTGGCTAATAAGAAATGATTCTCTATGATTATATGTGTATGCCAAAAAGTTTCATGTTTTATGTTATGTTTATTGGGATTACATTTCACTACTATGATTTATCCCATGTTATGAAATTATCCTCTCTTTTGCAGGTTACGATTTCCAAAAGTTATGCTCTTATGAATATGATGTGATTGATATTTCTTTTGTTTACCCTTAATGAGCATTTGAGCTCACCCTTTTGTATGTTTTATTTTCCTAGGTCAGGAAGAATGTTATTAAGTATAATATTCTAGAAAGGGACACTAGATATGATGAAATAAATGGGAGGCAAAGTAGATGCATTATGAACCAGTTGTTTATGTTTCCCAGTTTCTAAAGACACTATACCTATACGGTCCTTTCTTGGTTTTGTTATATGTTGTAATAAGTGTGCATCAATTCTGAAGTAATAACAATGTATGTAAAGTATGGGTCGTTATAGTTGGTATTAGAGGAAAGGTATAGTCAACCTTTGGAAACTAGGATGTGAAAGCCATAGTAAGAACCCTAAGGACAATTCTAAGCATAGAACACAATCATAGTGTTTTAGAAATGACCATGAATAACCTAGGATAAGATCTTAAGAGTGAAATTTTATTCTTGATTATGTGGTTTTCCTGTTATAATTATTGTTTCTCACACTATTCTTCTTGGTTTTAGTCAATGGATGGAACCCGAAGGAACCGTGTTAATGCGGAATGCGATGGGCAATGCAATGATTGTCCCCCTGAGAAACCAAACGTTATTTGAGCTGGAATGCAAAATCTTGTAGCCATGCTCACACAACTTTCTCAAGATATGAATCATGCAGGACTTCCAAACGAGCAAAAGAAGGAGAAACATTCTGTTGAATCCTTCATGAGACAGTGTCCACCTTCATTCAACAGGTCTACTGATCCATTAGTTGTTGAACAATGGATTAGTACTACTGAAATGATATTTTCAGTTCTTCAATGTTCTGAGCATGATAAAGTCATCTTAGCAGTGTATCGTTTGGAAGGTGAAGCTAATCAATGGTGGAATATTATCAAGAATACGAGGCAAAGAGATGAAATTGATTCCATGGAATGTGACGAGTTCAAAAACTTATTTTTCAATAAGTACTTACCTCGTATTCTCTGAACAAATATGGAGAAAGAGTTTCTTGAACTGAAGCAAAAGGATGATGAATCTGTTGGTACCTCTGAAGCAAATTTTACAAGACTTGCAAGGTATGATTCTGGTATTATTATCCAACCTGAGAGTAAGATCGATCGATTCTTTAGTGGCTTAAAACCAAGTCTTCTAAGGGCCTTAGCCATAAGGGAATTCAATAGCTACGAGGAAATTGTTCGACATGATCTCAAAGTTGAGAGGGAGATTGGAGTAACCCATCAGTCATATGGGTTTGATAAGAAGAGGAAAATGGAATTCAAAGGGAAATCTAAAGAGCACACTGAAAAGAAGATGAGCTTTCCCTTATGCTCAAAGTGTGGAAAGAAACATGGAGGGAGTTGTCTTAAAGGGACAAGTAAATGTTTCAAATGTGGAAAGGAAGGTCATCAGGCATTTGAATTCCGCGATGATGGGAAGAAGATGTCTAATAATGAAAACAAAGGAAGGGATACATAGAATGAACCTACTACACTTCAATGTTTCAAGTAAAAGGAGATGGGACATTATTCCAATAAATTCCCTAATCCAAGAGTTGATGATGATGGTCGACGTCAACAAACTCTTAAGGCTAAAGACAAAGGAAAGTCACATGCAATTTCTATCAGCGATGTGGAGTACGATAAAGATGTGGTGAAAGGTACACATACCATCCACTCTAAAGTATGAAATGTTTTATTTGAGTCTAAATCCACCCACTCCTTTATTTCTGTAGAATTTTCTAAGGGTGTCACCATGTTACCTCAACAATTAGATGTTGAGTTAGCTGTGACAACACCTAATGGCACAACTGTCACATCAAAAGTTTATAATTCTTCTCCGATTGAAGTTTGTGGGAAAGTGCTTCCTGCAAATCTTGTGATCCTTCCTATAGTGGAATTTGATGTGATTCTTAGCATGGATTGGATTTCTCTACATGGAGCTCATATCAATTTCCAAAGAAGGGAAGTCACATTTCATATTCCAGATCAATCTATGATCGTCTATCGATGCAAGGATGAACATAACCTTCCAGTGGAAATTTCGTCCATTTTATGGGTATTGATTCCACTAAATGAAGGTTATTTATTTCAAATGGTTGGTGAGAAACTCATGATTAAGAATATGCCCATTGTACGGGAGTTTGATGATGTCCTTCCGGAGGAATTACCGGGTCATCCACCGAATCGTGAAGTTGAGTTTTCAATAGAACTCGTACCGAGTGCTTTTCCTATTTCAAAGAAACCTTATAGAATGGCCCCAATTGAGTTGCAGGAATTGAAGAAGAAACTCCAAGAGAATATTGATAATGGGTTCATACGCCCTAGTGCGTCACCTTGGGGAGAACCTGTTCTTTTTGTTAAGAAGAAAGATGGATCAATGAGACTCTACATTGATTATCGAGAACTTAACAAGATCACTATCAAGAACAAATATCCTCTCCCATGCATTGATGACCTATTTGACCAACTACGCAGAGCTCAATACTTTTCCAAGATTGATCTTCGTTCAGGGTATCATCAAATAAGGGTCAAAAGGGAGGATATACCAAAGACGGCTTTCCGTACAAAGTATGGACACTATGAATTTATAGTGATGCCATTTGGTCTTACTAATGCCCCTGCTATCATCATGGATCAAATGAATAGAGTCTTTAGAGAATATCTTGATCAGTTTGTGGTAGTCTTTATAGATGATATTCTTGTCTATTCAAAGAGAAAGGAAGAACATGAATATCACTTGAGAAATATATTTAAGACCCTGAGAAAGGAGAATATTTATGCCAAATTAACCAAGTGTGAATTTTGTCTTCAAAAAGTTTCATTTTTGGGTCACATAATCTCAAAAGAGGGGATATCTATGGATCCAGCAAAAACAGAGGTTATCGAATGATGGTCGAGACCAACAATTGTAACCGAGATCCGAAGTTTTCTTGGTTTGGCTGGATATTATCGACGTTTTGTGAAAGATTTTTCATGATTATCTAATCCACACACCATGTTGACTCGGAAAGGAGTTAAGTTTGTTTGGACGGAAGAATGTGAAGAGAGTTTCAAGGAGTTGAAAAGAAGGTTATCCAGTGCACCTGTGCTCACACTTCCTTGTAGTGGAGAAATGTTTGTGATCTACAGTGATGCATCCAAGAAGGGATTGAGGTGTGTTCTTATGGAAAATGATATGGTGATAGCTTATGCCTCACGACAGTTTAAAATACATGAGCAAAATTACCCAACACATGATTTGGAGTTAGCTGCGGTAATCTTTGCATTAATGATTTGGAGGCATTATCTTTATAGAGAAAGGTGTGAAATTTATACTGATCATAAAAGTATAAAGTATATTTTCACACAAAATGAGTTGAATATGCGTCAAAGAAGTTGGTTGGAGCTGATTAAGGATTATGACTGCTCAATCCATTACCACCATGGGAAAGCAAACAAGGTGGCAGATGCATTAAGTTGACAAGACCATGCCAGTTTATCCATGATGAGGATCACAAAAGATCCAATATTTATGGATTTATAAAGGCTGGATCATTGAATTATAATGGAAGGGGAAAAATCTTATCTTTCTCAAATGAATGTTCAACCATCTATACATGTGAAGATTAAAGAGGCACAGAAAGAAGATGTCGAGTTACAAAAGAAGGTGAGAAATGTTCCTGAATTCAACCTTGATTGTGATGGGATAATAAAGATCAGGAATCAGGTTTGTGTTCCTCCCATCCCCGAATTAAAGAAGGAGCTGCTGGATGGGGCTCATAGTTCTTTATTCTCTATTCATTCTGGAATCACGAAGATGTATAGGGACCTGAAAGAGTACTTCTGGTGGGATGGCATGAAAAAGAGATGTTGATGAATATGCCTCTCGATGCTTGGTTTGTCAACAAGTTAAAGATGAGAGACAGAATTCTAAGGGGATGTTACAACCATTACCCATACCCGAATGGAAATGGGAAAACATCACTATGGACTTTGTCATAGGACTTCCTAAAACATCCAAATGCAATAATGCTATCTGGGTCATAGTTGATCATCTTACAAAGTCTGCACACTTCATTGCTATTAGAGAGGATTTCTCTCTGGATCAGCTTGCCAGGATATATGTAAAGGAAGTGGTAAGATTGCATGGAGTACCACTTTCTATTATATCTGATCGGGATCTGAGATTTACCTCAAAGTTATGGCGAAGTCTCCAGCATACTCTGGATATAGAGTTGAGTTTCATCACTGCTTATCATCCTCATACAGACGATCAATCTGAGAGAACAATTCAAACTCTAGAAGATATGTTGAGAGCTTGCTCTATAGATTTCAAAGGTGGTTGGGATCAACACCTACCATTGGTAGAATTTTCTTATAATAATATATTTCATTCCAGTATTCAGATGTCTCCTTATGAAGCTCTCTATGGAAAGAAATTCAGGACTCCAACTTGTTGGGATGAAGTTGGGGAAAGAAAGATATTAGGACCCGATCTCGTTGATGAAATGGTAGAAAAGTTCAGATCTATTCAAAAACACATAAGAGCAGCTTAGAGTTGACAGAAAAGTTATGCCGACAACTGAAGAAAAGACCAAGAGTTTGAAGTGGGTGATAAAGTGTTCTTATGAATATCTCCCTGGAAGAGGGTTATGAGATTTGGAAAGAATGGGAAGTTGAGCCCTAGATATATCAGTCCATTCTAAATACTGGATCGTGTTGGGAAGGTAGCTTACTGATTGGCACTTCCACCGAATCCCTCTCAAGTTCACGATGTGTTCCATGTATCTCTCCTGAGAAAGTACATACCTGATCCTTAATATGTACTCATCTCAGAAGTTGTACCACTGGAGCAAGATCTTTCTTATGAAAAACAACTGATAGAGATTCTGGATCATAGCGAAAAAGTCCTATGAAACAAGACCACTCGATTGGTGAAAGTTTTATGGAGGAACCACCAATTAGAAGAAGCTACATGGGATCTTGAGAATATGATGAGGGAGAGGTATCCTCATCTGTTTGTTACAAAGTGACGAATTTCGAGGGTGAAATTCATTTTAAGGGGGGTAGAATGTAACACCTGAGACTTTTATGTTATATATATTATCAAAGGAATATTTTTCTACACACAACACTTGCTTGGCTTGCTTTACACGAAATCGCAAACTTCCTCGATAGTTTGCGTCGTACGCAATACCGAGTTTCACTAAACAATGATATGCTAATAAAATATTATTAAAATTGGCCGTTATGAATAGTAATAACCACTTTTTTAAATTTTTAAAATTTTATTTTTCAAAATGGTATTTATTTTTGGATTTGGAATATCGAAATTATCCTAGGGTGAAATTTTGGTATTTTTCTGAAAACTTTAATTTTTTGATGAATAGTGAAACCACTAAGTGGTAGTTAAAAAACTGAATTTTTCATAAAATATAATTTTACCGCTTCTGTGAGTGGAATTTCAAAAATACAAGAGACATGGTTGATTTCAGTAAGTAAAATGTGGTTCAATGAGATGAAAATAATTTTTGGTGAATAGTAACTTTTTACTTTTATTTACCATAGTTAAAAGTAAATAGGGTAATTATGGATAAAAATGATATTATTATTACCCTAACACATTTCCTAATTCTATTGTACAAGTTTAATTAGACCCAAAACAACCTTAGGAATAAAATATGACCATTTAGGCCCACATGGATTAGATTAGGACATTTATTATTAATTTATTTAAAGAAGGGTTAAAATAGTTAAAATCAAAGTTTAATAAGTAAATCATTTTTAATATGGGGATATAAATAAGTTAAATTCGACTATAAATATTCATTAGAAAGATAAAATGATTTCCTACATAATGGTATTTTATTTTTAATTTTTAGACATTAAATAATTTAATGTATTTATGACACAAAGATGATGCAGTAATTATCGTATTGATGAAATATTGACAAATTGATGTTATAAACACCAAAATAAATGTAATTTGAGACATTTTATGAATTCCACTAATTTTCTAGATTAATAAAACATGTTAGTATTGATTTAATTAAGTTTTTTATAAATAATAATTCTGTTATTATTTTCTCAAAAATTAATTACTAAATAGTGTCTAAATTGACATAAAATAGTTTTTAAAACAAATATTATATTAGTAATTGTTATTTTATTCCTAAAAATATAAGGGTCAGCCGAATGACCTAGATAAGGTTATATATATTAATAATAAACAACTTGGGGTTCTTTTGGCTGCTTATAGTACGTTTATTAACCTTATAGTATAAGAACACAAGAAGACACGGTAAAAGTAAAATTATTTAACTTAATGTTAATTCTAAATGATAAGGTTAAAATAGGAACCTAAACTTGTCTAAATTAAATTTTATGAGAGTATTTCTACCCATACCCACATTAGCTTCGAAATAAATCAATTTGGAGCTATTTAGAACCGAACTTGACTTTATAATAAAATAATATTTTCAGTTTTTCCAAAGGAGCCCATCTCCTCTCTTATAAAAGGGCACCTCCTCCCCCTCTTCCTCACACCACTTTGAGCCTTCAAGCTCGGCCAAACCTTGCCAATTTCTTCTCTCCACTTCACTATAAACATCCTATTGGTTCTGGTCATCTTCAAAGACCTATTTTAGTGCCCTAAAAGGAGGTCTCAAAGAAGCACTTCAAAGAAGAGGTAATGTCCGTTACCGATTCTTTCATCTTTATTTCTTCTTCCACTTCTTCTTCATTAGTTTTTTCATTATGATGTAATAACATCAGTATCACTCATATAATGATATGTTATTATAAGTATGAAACAACCCTATTTCACCATCTATCCATCCTACAGAAAAAGAAATCACCGCGTGTGGGTACGTACGGAATACCGTCTCCACGTCGTGGTGTAATCTATTTTCCACCACCACCTTACTTGGATGGGTATAATGGTGTAAATAATTACTATATATGACTATTATAAAATGATAATGATTCTGAAATAGTATATATACACTCCAATACAATTCCACGATCAAAGGAACGATATCATCACTCGTGTGTACGTACGGAATACCGTCTCCACGATGTGATGCGAATCGTTCTACATGATCTTCATTTCATAATGATTATATAAATGAATTTAAGGATTTAATATGATATATATTACACTAATACCATTCTTGAAATGAGGTATATATAACCTAAAGGGAATAATAAGAATTTATTCGACAAAACACGCATAAGAACAAAAAGTTATAAACACCCGAATAACAAGTAGCAATGAAATATTACTACTAAGAAGCTAAGAATATGACCATATATGATATCATAAAAATAAGTATGATTATTTAATAAGTCAATAACATTATTTAAATCATTATACAGGAGGTTTGGTCACGTACAAAGCATATCGGACTTAAGGTAAGGGAAAATATCACAATCTCATTTTTATCCGAGATTGTTTATACTTTAGTATTTACTGGGGTGTATTTTATCATCCAAATCCATGTTTCCTCAATATGTAATATTATTTCCATCCACCTAAAATTGTTTAAATCCAATTTTACCTTTCGGTGAGTTTTTAGTAAAGGATATGAAAGGAATCTTTTTTCATTTTTCGTACGAGGTACTTTTTGACTTTTCCGACAAAAGTACGAAGATTGTTTTTTTTTAACTTATACGGAATGAATGGATTTTTAAAACATTATTTCCAAGATGATTACTTTACAAAAATTCAAGTTTATTTTTAATCAACTTCTTTAGTTTAAAACTGTATGACATGTTAAAAAGGGAAAATGTTTTTGAATTTGAAAGGATATTTTCCTCAAGAATGGAGTTCATGTGTTTTATCAAAATTATTTTCCATCTAAGATAATATAGGGTTCTGTTTATATCCCTATTATTACATTGATTTGATTATGTTGTGATGGAATTATTTTTATGAATTCTTTTATCTTATATGAATTGTTTGATGATGTCATGATGTTTAAGATTCCCATTTTTATTACATGGGTTATGCAATGATGTATGATTTATGATTTTGTGGAACACATAAGAATCGTATCATTATGAGTTGGGTGGGACCTATATATCCCTCTAATAAATTGGGTAAAGATTTTATATCTCATGAGATAGACATGGCTGGAATGGTAGGTTATACCAGTTCAGTGAAACAGGACTGAAACGGGGAGTGAACTCAGTTCAGAAATGGACTTTGTCCACTAAGATATTCTTGGTAATGAGTCATGGCTAATAAGAAATGATTCTATATGATTATGTGTGTATGACACAAAGTTTCATGTTTTAAGATATGATTATTGGGATTACATTTCACTACTATGATTTATCCCATGTTATGAAATTATGCTCTCTTTTGCAGGTTACGATTTCCAAAAGTTATGTTTTTATGAATATGATGTGATTGATATTTCTTTTGTTTACCCTTACTGAGCATTTGAGATCACCCTTTTGTATGTTTTATTTCCCCAGGTCAGGAAGAAGGTTATTAACTATAATATGCCATAAAGGGACTCTAGATATGATGAAATAAATGGGAAGCAATGTAGATGCTTTATGAACTAGTTGTTTATGTTTCCCGGTTTCTAAAGAAACTATACCTATATGGTCCTTTCTTGTTTTTGTTATATCTTGTAATAAGTTTTCTTCAATTCTAATGTAATAAAAATGTATTTAAAGTATGGTCCATTATAATAACTCCAGTTTTGTGGTAGCTAATCACCTTACAAAGTCTATACATTTCATAGTTGTCAAAGATTATTTTTATCTTTATAAAGTCTAAAAGACATATATATATATATATATAAGATTACTCATAAGTCTATAATGATTACCACTCTCTATTGAATATAATAAATATCCAAGGATTACCTCTAGGTTCTATAGAATACTTTCACAAGGGTTCCATTTCATGTGAAATACACATATTGTTTGTAGTAATTTTATATATATAATCATCGAAGAAAAATTTATATTGAGATAATAGATAATATATTCCTTCAAATAACACTATATAAGAAATTCATCTTGTTTCGGAAGAAAGGAAATCTCAGTCCTAGATAAATCATCCCCTTGGAGGTCATTGATCGCATATGATATATGGGAAATCGACTATCACTCCCACGTAGCCTATCTCAAATACATGATGTCTTCCATGTATCCCTATAATGGAAGTACATACATTATCCCTAACATGTACTGAATCCTAAGTTGGTACAATGGGAGAATGATCATTTATACGATGAGTATCCATTGACGATCTTAGAACATAAATATAATGATATAACAAACTAGAAAACTACCCTTGTAAAATTAATCTGGTAGAACCATGAGTTTTAGGAGGTAACATGTGAACGAGAATAGGAAATGAAAAAATTATACCCTTGTCTTTCTAGTTTTTGAAATAAAAGTTTCAAAGGTGAAATTTCTGAAGGGTGGAAGAATGTAATGATAGAAATATTTATAATCTACAATCCATTAATGATGAAAAAATTCCTTATTGGGTATTTTAGTTATAGAAAAAACATGAAATATATTTATTTTTTTATAGTTATAAACACATGCACTATATTTGGATAGTTATTTTGGGATTAAAAGACCACTGTGCATCATGACTGTTGAAAATATTGCAACTCTATAGAGACCACAAAGATTATAATTTTTTAACAGTTATGATAAAGTACAATACACATATAATGAAAAAGGTATGGGCTAAACCCATATGAGCATACCATAAATAACTGATTTATCAGATATTTTGACGGATATGGAATCTCTAGAATTTTCCCTCAACAGAGCCCATTCTGAATTCCAACAAATAAATCCTATGCAAAATAGATCATGTGATAATTTGAAGCTTATCGAGATCACAACCCAAGCCATGTTCATTGAACCACTACAAGAAAGTTCCATCATCACACACCTTACCCTTTGGGTGTATGTTAGTGTAGTAAGAGGTTATATATCTAGACCATAGTCGATTTTATTTATACATTTTTTAATAAAATACTGATTATATTTTTCCTTTTCATTATTAATTTATATATTTGATTATATATTGGGTTTGATAAAAATTATATTTTGATACAAGTAAACCACATATTAAAATATTTAGTTTCAATTAAAACACCATTTTGATAAATTTATGAATATTGAAATAAATTTTATTTTCATAAAATATTCTAATTAAATAATTTTCATATAAATGTAAATGATAAAATAATTTAATGGACTCAAATATATTTCTTATTAGGGTTATAAAATTTTTAGAATCATAAAAACATGTATAATATATTAAATAAGGTATTTATTATAAAGTGTAAAATCAAGTATTTTTTTAAAAAATGAAATATAAAAATTATTTTTCAAATTAGAACTATGAAATTTGATAATGGTGAATTTTTCAAAAAAAAAATTAAGATTGCTGAATTATTGGGTAAAAATTCATTATGGTTTACACAGTTCGTATTTATTATGACATCCGGATATACCAGATTTATTATAATAAATACATTAATGGTAATAGAAGAATAGAAATAAATTTAACCTTTAATATAATTTTTTTATGAAGATATTTGATTGATTTTTCAATTCAATAAAGAGTTCGTCAAAATCTATATTATATTTTAGTATTTAAAAATACATTCTTTATGAACATGACACTCATCCACATAAAAATAGTATTATTCTATGGTAAAACATTTTTAGCCTAATAAAATATTGAATATGAATCCTGTTTTTTTATAAACCATTGTAAAAAATATATGAATGTATTTTCATAGCATTATTTTATCACACATAGTCTGACACCTATGATTACAGCGTTATATAGAATTCCCCTCTTTTTCTATAAATACTCATCCAAATTCTCATTTATATTAACTCAACCCATATTTAGAATGATTTAACTCTCTATATCCATTTATAAATCACTAAAAAGGTGTTCTCATTCTCTTAATATGATCCTCCCATGATTTTAGAATCATCTTCTCATGTAATGGATTCATTTACCCTTATTTTAATTCAAGTATTTTCTTCACATTAGTGATTATTATTTGAAATTATTCATGTTTTAATGTTTTTTATAAATTATTTTTCCACCCTTATGATTATTAAGAACTGATATAATACATTTTATTCTCATTATACCATTCCATGAACCCTTATGTACCTTCATGGTGCTACCAAAAGTATCCCAGGATTTTCCACTCCCAGCTTTTGTATCTTAAATACCCATCCCTATCTCTACTCATGGGAACACACAATGAAATTACTATCCATTATTTATTATGGAATTATATGTATTTAACATGCATTCCTTAAGCATGGTATTAATTTTGTTATAGTGAATTCCTGGGTTTTTTATCTATGTGGAAAATAAATGCATGTATTAAATATGAATGCAACTAGTGGGACTGGAATTATATAGCCCTCTTATGAATTCAATAGTGTTTTTATCTCTTGAGATATAGTATATGGATAATGAGTAGTTAGTAAAATATTAATATTTTACTATGTCTTATTTGTTACCTGTGACTTATGCTTATAAAAACATGTTTTGTTTTGTTTTCACATTCCTATGATCCATTGAACTTTTCAGCTTATGACATGATTCAAAGTTCATAATTTGGATTCTCACCATTTTATGACATTATTTTATGGCTTTGAATCATATGTATTTCTATATTTCATTATATTAAATGATTATTCACTTAATGGGATTAAAAACTCATCCCTTAACTATGTATATCCCTAGGTTATCCCACACTATGTTATAAGATCATTAGAATCCAAGGGAATGTTTTAATGTTTTTAAATAGTGTAATAATGCACTTGTTTCATGATATTATGCTATGTATCTAATTACCAAAATGCAATTGTCCTCATAGTATTTTTGGATAGTATTATTAGTATATATATAATAAATCATGAAATAATGTGTATAAATGATATAGGTTGGAATATATTTCCAATGTGCTATGTTTTCCAAAACCATAAAGAAAACTGAGATCAAAATTTTATAAAAAAAATATACAAGTAAATAATCACTTCCTCTATGGTAAAATGAATTTTTTATTTAAAATAATCATGGTATAATTTCATTGAACATCTTATGTTCATAAAATGGTTTTACAAATCCCTTAAAACCCTCTTTCCCATGCCACCAAAAATGAAATTCTAAAAAAACCTCGTATATATTATTAAATCAATCATATTAATAAATAAAACCAGGGGAATTTATAATAATGTTGAGTAATCCATGGGATAAAACTATTTTATACGGTAATCTATCTCTTCAACAGAGGGAATCAAGTAAACATTTGGAAAGAAGATTGGAAACAAGGATATCTAGTCATCACAATACTATATCTAGAATAAAAATCACCAATTCCATACAAAACACTCTATATCTAGAAATCATTTACCAATTATGTACTAAATGAATAATCGGACAAGAGATCTAGTGATGATCTAGAGAGGGGATCAAAAAACTAGTGGAAATCAGAACATACATCAAAGAGATGCAGGTGGAATGACGATGTGTCACAACAGATCCCAGGACATAACCCTCTATATCATCACATAGAGGATATATCTTTACTAAAATATATTAGGATTTTATAATAAATAAAAATTTCCAATTATTCTTGGTAAATTTATACTTATTTATAATCACACAAGGGTCATAGGGATAGGCAACACGGTCAGACAAATCATGCTCTAATTGTGTAGTAGCCACCACACCTTGTGGAAATAAATAACACAATTTATATGTGAGAGACAAATAGTTATACAAACAGTGTAAAAACCCTATGAAAACCATTGTACCAAATCCCATTCTCATGCATGGTTTTTTTGGTGACTCACATGGTTAGAGAAAGTGTGACCATAATAGGAAAATAAACACTAAAACCAATAAATACTTTATTCATTGTCAATACAAGGTTATTTCTAATAATATAAAGATTTCATGATTTTTTCATTTTTATAAATCTCTATATTATCAACCACTAGATCTAGAAATCCTTTGAAACCAAAAAAAAGTGATAAAATAAACTTATCATTAAATATTATTGTGACTAGAGGAGGTCCCATTAACTACTTTTAAACCACCTACACCTTCTCTATAATTATCTACAACAATTTATGTGTATGAATCACTGAATCTCTAAACATAATCTATTATAATATACATTTAAAAATTCGATGATATATCACAACAAATGGGGTGATAAAAGGGGTTGAGGGAGAGATATTATTATGAGATTACTCAACCGAGAGAATATATATCTCCCTTTGTCCCCCAAAATCTAAAATGCATGCATGAAACATATCTTACATGTAATATATAGTATCCTTAAATTAAAATTCATTCAATATATGAAATGTTAACTGAGGAATATTATTGTTCCAAAAGCTGATTGGATCCCTTTCCAGTTATGATAGGTGAAAGGGGGATCATAATTAGATATGATAATCCTTTGAACCCAATGGATCCTCACAATATCCTATAAATATTTTATAAACTAAAAAATAATCATGCAGGATTACTTAATAACAATTTTGTAATTTTTTAGTATAAACCAATCCATGATCACATAAATATCATCATATAAACCATGTGTTCTGGGAAAGGTAGTCTTAAGATACATTGTAACTTCCTCCCACTTTCATTGATGTATATTTAGTGGGTAAATAATCCCACCAAGAATATGATGTTTATCATTCACCTTATGGTAGATCATTAATGGGAAATAAATAATATAACAGGAAACTTCATCCCTAACAAAAAAAAATTATTCCTTAGTGAATGTGACATCATAGCCTTAACAATATGCACTAGTGATGGAGAAATACGAAATATATATAGAACCACCATTAATACCAAAAAATATCCTACTAGTTATAAAACTCATTTTAGATATTTATTAGACTATCCTTAAAGTCCATACCCATTAGAAATACAATAATTCCAAACATCCACCATATAATCTCTAAAATGGGACTCTTTTACTTACTACACCATGGGAGAATACATTGTCACCTGGTAGACACAACCTCTACCATTATCATTCAAAATATCAATATAAAATACTACATTATCCTATTTCACTAACCATTTATCCCTTGAATCATAAAAAATTTAACCATGTGACTACCTAGATAGTTTTTTATCAACCATATTCACCTTACTTACTTCACATGTAAACTAAAAGTTGTAGTTATATAATATTTTCTTCCACAATCTCTTTTGAACATTCATTTTACATTGTGATAATTCATATATCAAACTATTATGACTTGGTATGACCCAAAAGTACGCACCAATGAGATAGTTTCATAAAATATTAAAGGAAAATATAAATATGATATGATGCAGGTTATAGATAGGAATCTTACATTCATAGTTCTAGAAATTTAATGACCCATATGAGATGACTACTACCTAAAACATATAAATACAACCAATTACAAGTTATAAAGAATCATAGAAAAAAATCAATGGAATATAGAGAGTGGAATAAAATAAAAATATATATTTTATATATTTTATGCATCTCACCAAGAATTATTATAAAACAATTGAGATATTTAAGGGTTAGTAAAGTCAAAATAGTTATAAGCTAGTTGAAATTGGTCAAAAAGTTCTTATAGTATATTCAGAGACAATGGAAACTCTATTACTTCGCAACATTTTAAAGGAATCCAATGAAATAATAACCAAATTCTTTGAAGGATACAAAAATAATCTCTTATTTTATATAACATATAAAATGAAATTTGCTTCTTGTGTAGTGACATAAGATTTTTATAGAATTTCACCATAAAACATATTATACAATAGAGTCATTCAGATGAATAAAAACAAAAAATAAACAATTATCGAGAATTAAAAAATTAAAATATATAACCTTTATAACATAACCATTTAATTTTTTGGTAAAATATTTATAGATAAAATATGAAATATATGTATCAAGGATAACCAATTAAGTCAAGTAGTATCTAAATTCTATAGGAAATTCATTTCTCAGGGCATAGAATGGATATAACCTCAATAATGATTTTTCCAGACTAAACCTATGTTGAAATTATATAAAAATAACATCATTGAAATCAACTATGAGAGAAACATAAGGTCATGGGAAATGTAATATCCCAATATTTCAATTAAGGACATTATATTCAATAACATATATGAAATAGAACATTAAGAATAAACAAACCACACAATATTTTTATTTAAATTTGACCATTAGAACCTAGTTGTTAAATTGGTGGAAATGAATAGTATTAACAACATTTTAAATATAATGGTTCTAATCAATACCAATGTTCTGATTAATTATTAGTAAATAAGCACCCTATTTTTAATTAATTAGTTTTTTTCTTCGAAGATATGTTTCCTTTAAAATGGGTTTTTATTCAACAAGTAATATAAATAATTTATAGAACATTTTAGAAAATAATATAATAAATTGAATTTTTGAAATAAACATATTCAAACTATAATATGGTGAAATTTCAGAAATTTTCTAAAAAGTATGATTTTTTAGTAAATAGTGAAAATTTTGATTTTTATTCAAATATGTATTTAATTTTAAAGTGTTTAAAATGTAAAAAGAAAAAATTTTATTATTTATAAAATTTAAATAGTTAATATTTATATAAATAATGAAATTGTGGTTTTTATAAGTAATTTTATACTTTATATTTTCTTAAAATAAATTATAGTTAAAAATTAACTGTTTCTAAAAAAATGCTTTCCACTTTACATTACCTATTTTATTTTAAATTATAATTTTTAAATTCAAGGTTTTTAATTTTGAAAAATGGATTCCATATTTGTAATAAGGAGGTCCAATTTTTAAAAAAATCCCTTTTATTTTTTTCTCAATATGAATAGAAACCTAATTTTTTTTGTATTAAATTAAATGGTAAATCAGGTAATTAATGTCATATAATTGTAAAGGAAAAGAAAATTACCATAAAGCATTCCAAAATTTCCTTTTATGAGTCCATATTATCCATACTCATTCAATATTTGGTTATATAAATTTTTTTCTCTTTTTATGGGATTATAAATTTTATATTATTTAATATTAACAAATGTTAAAAATGTGACACTTTTTTTAAAAACAATAATATTTTTAACATGGGTATATATAGAGGATATGTTCAGAAAAAATATTAATTTGAAATATAATTTTTTTTATTCATCCTGTTATTTTACTTGTAATTTTTATTGAATAAATAATTAACATAAATTCTTACATAATGTTGATGCAGTAATTATTAAATTAATGGAATAAAATTAGTTATGATAAAAATAATAATAGTATATTTTTAAATAATTAATGTAACACATTATTTTTATTTATAAGCATAATATTTTATGGATGTTTTAAAATAATTTATTCATTTTTCATTTTTTTTTATTTTCTGTTATAAAAGTAAATTTAAACGAATAGTCCAAATATGTACATTGTTGATATTTTATTAAAATAATATTTTATTAAATGATATAAAATTAATAAAAAAACTATATTATACTAATTTGTTATGATATGGTTTTAAACATCATCCCTGATACATTTATGGGATTTTTTAGTGTATATTTTTAATAGTTGATGTCCTAGAACCAACTGTTTGTACATTGATTACATAGATATTTAATGTATTTAAATATTAGGCATCTTATTACATATTGTACATTTTACTTCATGAATATGATGTAATAATTTTTTATAGTATTTTTCGCATTGAAATGTTCATAGAAGTTCCCCACTATGATAAGAACCATGAAGTGTTATGACAGTATTCTAAAATATAGTTTTGGAGTTAGATGATATTCTATTATGAGACACATATTATACCTATAGACAATTGTGAGTACTCATAAGAATATGAGACTTCCTCTCATGAAATTTGCACTTGGTAATCTCCAAGATGTGATATTATGAGAACAGATCCACCTGTAGTAATTCTGCATGTTTCTGTGTCATCAGATATTCTTATCTGCGAGTATGTGTAATGGTTTATATACATAAAGATCATTATTAATGTGTGTAACAACTCATACACTATTATTTACTGATCAAAGTTGTTATTGCATATGTTGGAGGGAAGTATGGTATTTTTGGGGAGTCACGAGTGGCAAGTTATTAATGGATTATTTGAGGAAGGATTTTTCCCTTCCATTTATGGATGTTGATATCTCAGCCCTTTGATTTAAATAGAACCATCACGCGAAATTCCATAGCCAAGGTGTAATGATGAGTTTATTTGAGGTTGTCAAATAATGATGTATCAATCATATAGGTTGATGACACTATCACGAATCCTGATTGATGAGATATTTAGACAAATGGATTATATTACACTGTGAGCATTCATTTGTGAATTTCATCATTGCGACATTAAGTTCTTTCTCTTTGGTTCATTGACCAGTTTCTCGATTGTACCCTTAAACACTATGAAAGCACTCCTAATTCCAACATGAATGAATGCTAGGGGTTTGTACACTTAGTGTTTCTTTTTGTTTTGATTAAATTCTATTTGAAGTTAATTAATGGAATAAATATTATTCTCTAGACTGTAGAATAGTTATATTTTTGTTAAATTGATAGAATAAATTAAATAAATATTTATTTACTGAATTATGTGTAAAATATATTTATCTATTTTATTAAAAATTTAATAAATATGCATTTACTAGTTTGTAAATTAAATATTTATTTAAGAGAATTATTTATTTATTTATTTATTCAGGTGTTCAATAAATGGAAGAGGAGTTAAAGTGGGCCAAGGTTGTTCGAGTAGTAAAATAATTATTCCCAAGATGGTAAATAATTATTTAACTAGTTGGAACAATTTAAAATTATAATAACACTGTTATTATTTTGTGACACATAATTTTTAATAATAATTCAATTTTTTTCAAGTTGGAACACCATAATTAATGATGTGGTATTATTATTAAGTGAATGGGTTTTCTCAAAGGTTACGAATATATTTAATTGTTCTTACACTATTAAATATTGTAATTGAAGCCCCATATTTGTAATTAGACGGGTATGTCTATTGTTTCAAGTATTGAATTGCTGGTGGTATGTGAATTGTTGAGCCAAAAAATTTCCCTATAGAATCCTCTTCTCTCCTCTCTCAAGAACGAGAGAAGTTTTTCAAGACCTAATAATTGGTGATCAAGAATGACTAAAACATGACACTCCCTTTTCCATGATAGCACTCAGAGAATTGGTGGTGTCGATTAGAGTCCATCGGAGCATATGTGGATCAATGCTAGAGGGATTCTTGTTTTGATCCTCATAATCTCTATGAGACAATCCAGATGGGTCATTCTGGATGGTCAACATCATCAATGAAGAAATTACCTAAGATCCAAGTATTCTTTTCTTTATAAAATTAATTAAATTAATTATAAAAATGATGTTCATGAACCTTTTTCTCTTAGATCATGTGCATTTCTTCATTTTTAAAAATATATGATTTTATTATGTGGATATTGGCATTCATCATTTTATTGATCCTGGATTTCGGATCAATTATGGAAAATGAAATTTTGGTCCCCACACAACCACAATGATTTTTCTAAGTTTGGATCCTTGAAGTGATATCAGAGTGAGGTAATCATTATTTATAATTATTTAACTATATTTAATGATTTACACTTTAATAATTTAATTTTCAATTCATTGATTAATCATTCTTATAATCTAAATTTTATGATCTATTATTCCACTTTCATTTCTCAAAGATTTCATAGAAATGAATAATTTTTTGATGAAAATTAAAATGAGGAACTCATATACAGGTGTCAACAATTCTTCCTAGGTGACACAAAAATACATGCCATTTGTTCGGACTTGCATGTCATGTTCTCTGACATACACACCGCGTAATCTAAACTACACGTCATATAGTCACGTGTAGTGCATCGGTATAATTTATAAATTACTCAATCCATGTGCATTTATTAGAAATGGTGTAGTTAATTTTACACCTCATGTCAACCATGACATATAGGAACACAGATACCAGATTACCCACTGTGTGGCCCAATGGACCCCACATGTAGTCTCTTCGGTTTAGGGGCCAAACTGTGTATCCCATATAAGGCTAATCCGATCAGTAACCATGTAATGTGGATACAACACTACTTTAATCCCATCGTACACACCATATACTTAGAAATTTCTGATGTATGCATCACATGCCATGTCTCTAGGCCTGTACTTCAAAAAATATGGGGAAGGTAATACATACCATGTAGTCGGAACTATAGGTTGCGTGCTTTACAAAATTACACAAATTCAAAAACATTAATGTTTTTGTAATGTTTAGAACTACTTATCATGTATAAATCATACTATAGGATATTACTCTATGAATTGATGTATCATATATACCAAAAGTCAGAAGAGTAAAATAGTATACAAATATAATACATGTTGGGTAGATTCAAACGGGTTATCACCATCTTACCTTTAAGGTGCATTTATGTTCAACGATTTGAATCTCAAGGCAATTCAAAAAAAACATCAAATAAAAGGATTGATTAATTAAAGATAATAATTATTATATTCGAGTGATATTTATCTTAATAAGAATGATTGAAGAATTTAATGCTGGTTTTATTAATTGTGTTATTTGTGTACATGTATTTGGATGATCATGAGCTAGACCAGACCTTTGTATGTGATTTGTTTTCCATTTATTTTATTTGTTAAATTAATGGGTTGTCAGGTGAGCCATCGGTCCTCATTAATATGTAGGGCATGTGTACCCAAGGTTTCATTTATATAAACCGACTTTTTATCTTTCACCTATGTGTGAATTAAAAATCATATGTAATAGATGGAGCACCCAAGATAGTGGAGGTGGTTCAAGATAGAGCCTAGAAGAAACCAATCCCAAGAGATACATAGGTGGAAATGTAGAAAGATGTAAGAATAAACCCAAAGGTTCAAGGTGTTTCTCCCTTAGGTCATGGTTAGTTTATCAACTGGTTAATAATCTAACCATTAGAAAATCTCATGATCATGCCATTTGCATTATTTTATTTTTATCAGTTGCATGGTTTTTCATTAAGGATTCATTATCGTGATCACATAATTAATGAATTAACAATCTTACAAGAAATAACTAAAATAAACCATACTTATGCGTAAATATTATCAAGACATGGTTAATCAGATAATTAAGTTCTACTTAATATTAACAGGTATGTATTAGAGATAAAAATAATTTTACGTATAAGAGAAAAAATTTGCTCAATAAAATAGTATGTCACACTAAGAAATTAATTAATTGATTAAAGGATAGAGTCAATAAGTCAATGGATTTGACCAACCCTTTTTTGGACACGTACATTTATATTCGAGTCCCTTATGAAAGGTTTCAGGTTGAATTAACCATGTTACATCAAGAGGAGTAACTGTTGCTAGATTTGGTGTAATATTGGAGGCGACTGTTGAGGAAATTCATGTCAGGATTTTAGGATTAGAGAGTCCACTCAACGGATCAAAGAGATAAAATCCCACAGTTAACAAATACCTACATAACTAAATACCTTCAAATATATTAACCAACCATTATTTTGGTTATGATAATAGGAATATGGATCATTTCCACAAGAATTTTATGGAAACAATACATTCCTAGTCCATTGGTGAGGGTCATAGGGACGTGATAAAATATCGGGACAATTAATAAAATTAATTAATTATTTCTCATAAAATTTAATCAAGAAGGTAATAAGGATCTTCTATATAAATTCTAGAATAAAAATGAGAATCTGATCAACCCAACTATCCCTTCAATAAATTATAGATAAAGAAAAAATCCTCACCAGAAGTAACTTCCAGGAATGGTTTAGGTGCCTTTGGGTTATCCTATTCCATAAACGGATGACGTATGTTCTAGAGGAAGCGTTACCTAATATGCTTACTAAATAGGTGATTGATGAGGATTTCCTGGTCTGTGAGAAATATATGAACGATGCAGTAGATGTTCAATGATTGATGATTTCATCAATGGCTAATGAGATCATGAAGTATCAAGAAAACATGGATGCTTATATCATGCTCAATAACCTCTATGGTCTTTACCATGAGGGAGAAAGACACGAAATGTTTGAGATCTCCAAGGCACTCTTTTAGAATAAGCATAGATAGGGTTCCCTAGCTGGGCCTCATGTAGTTAAATTCATTGGCTACGTTGAGAACCAAGAGGTTCTAGGATTTAAACTCCAAGAAGAACTGGGCACTGATCTAATTTTTGTATCACTCCCTCATTGATTCTCATGCTTTTTTAATTTCAATATGAACAACATTTAGGTGTATCTATCTAAATCTTAATATCCTCGTTCTCCGTGTGGAAAAATATATGATGTGAGAAAATCCTTATGTCCTTATTGTGAAAATAAGGAAAGGGATGGGGGGAGCTTTAAGACCAAAGCATCTTCAGAGCCTTCCAGTAAAAGGATTATCAAAGGGGATGAAAGAGAATAGAAGACTATTTATTTCACATGTGGAAAGAAGGGCCACTGGGAGAAAAACTACACCCAGCCAAAGAAGTAAGGGGAAGCTTCATGTGCATTTGTTATCGATTGAAATTTATATGTTTCTAAAAATTGGGTATTAGATACAACTTGGGGTGTAGACATATGTATTCAAATAAATAAAGCAACTTGATTCATGATAATTGACTGAGGATAGTTAATTCTAAGATCATCCAATAGATCATGTCTTGTTGTTTTAGATTTCAGGGACTACCACCTCACATTGCCATCTTGGAAGATCATGGTGAAAAAGGGTTATTTTATGTGCCTTCTATAACCAAAAAAATAATTTCTATATATCCGACTTCATAAAGATGGATTTGTTTTCATGTTTGGAAATGAATGTTTCTTTTTTCTAAAGATATAATTTATTTTTAGGGAACATTAATACAATGGTCTTTATGTTTTGGATTACACAAACCATGTAATGGATTATGATAACAAAGATACATCACATGACTCATACCACACCTTTATTTGGCATCGCTTCCATGGTCATGTAAATGATAAATACTAGAAAAAGTAACATCCAGATTGATATTTTGATTCTTTCGAACTAAACCAACTTGGTGTATGTCATGCGTGTTTATGTGGAAAAATGACTAAATCCCCATTTAGTGGGAAATGTGAAACGGCCCAAGAGATTCAAGAATTTTTTCATACCAATGTTTGTGGACCATTTCTACTTGATGAAAGCGGTGGTACATAAACTTCATAACTTTTATTAGTGATTTTTTTTATATATGGATATATCTATTTAATGAGGTATAATTTGGATTATTTTGATATGTTCAACAAATACAAATGGAAGTTATGAACTAGCTTGGTATGAAGATTATAAAACACTACTCATACTGAGGTGGATATTATCTTATTCAAGACTTCATTTTTTTTACTTACAATATTATGGGATCTTGTCCCAACTCATTCCTCCTTACATGCCTCATTGGAATGTGTAAGCGAAAGGAGGAACAACACCTTGTTGGACATGGAGAGATCAGTGATGAGTCATGAAAGTCTTTCATTATCCTTTTGTGGATATGTGTTACAAATATCAGTGCACATACTAAACCATGTACCAACTAAATCTATAAATGTTATTCCATATGAGTTTTTTAGTTGGAGAAAATCCATGTTTTCTAACTTACATGTGTGGGTTAGTGGAGAATTTGATAAGTCCACTTCCATTAACAATCATGCACCCTAAGTCACAAAGTTTACCTTATAGGATAACCCAAGGATACAAGGGGATATTACCTATACGACCCTCAGAAAAAAAAATTATAGTGGGAAGACATGCAATATATCTTGAGAGGGAGCACATATCCAAAAGAGACAGTGGTGCAATATTGACATTGATGAAGTCGATGCTCAAGGTAAAAGGGAGTTGGTACTGGAGTACATTACACAAAGACCCATTGAATAATGAACTATTCTAGAGACACAAGTACTGAATTGGAGAACAAGAGAGGTTATAGAACCAAATCTATATGGTTTTCTAGTTACGGAGGATGCTAACACGATATTAGTTGATAATAATGATCCTATAACCTACAACGAAATTGTAAGTGGCTCAAATGTTTCCAAGTGGGAAGAAGCCATGAATTATGAAATGAATTTCATGTACCAAAACCAAGTATTGATTTTGGTAGATCCTCCAGTTGATGTGAAGCCCATTGGTCAAAAATGGGTATTCAAGAAGAAACATGACAATGAATGATAAGTCAGTACTTATAAGGTACGAATAGTTATAAAAGGGTTCAAATAGCATCAAGGAATTGACTACGAAAAAACCTTTTCACCAGTTGAGAAGTATAAATAACTCAAAATTCTATAGGCCATTACTGCTTATAGTGACTATATGATTTGGAAAATGGATTTCAAAAAAGACTTCTTTAACAAGAACCATCATGAAGATGTCTATATGACACAACCTGAAGGGTTTGTGACTTCAACTGATTCCAATCAGGTATAAAAGTTGTAGAAATTCATTTATGGATTAATGTAAGCTTCCAATTCATAGAACACTCATTTTGATGAAGCCATAATAGAATTTTATTTTATTAAGAATGAATGCGAGCCTTCTGCCTACAAACAGTTTAGTGGGAGTGTTGTTGTTTTACTAATATTATATGTTGATTACATATTACTTATTGGAAATGATATACTAGTCATTCAATATATTAAGGCATGATTGAGTAAATACATACCAATGAAGGACTTGGGTGAGGAATCATATATTCTTGGAATCAAAATCTGTTGTAATAGATCCAAGAGATTGTTCGGCCTAATTCAAAGTACATACAATGACAAGATACTGAAGGGATTTAGTATAGAAAAATACAATAGAGGATTGTTTCTAGCATCACTTGGAATTCATATTTCTAGAAAAATGTGTCCTCAGACACATGAGAAAATATAGAAAATGGAAACGACTCCAAACACATCAGTGATTGGGTCATTCATGTATGACATGATATGTACTAGGCTAGATGTTTCCTACGCATTGAGTGAAGTATGTGGATAATAAGTTGACCCAAGTGACCACCATTGGATGGTATTAAATAATATCCTTATGTATTTGAGGTGTACTAATGAAATTTTCCTGGTTTATGTATGAGATGAGGAACTAGTCATCAGAGGATATGCATATTCAAGTTCCCAAACAGATTAGGATGACATGAAGTCACAAATGTTATACATCATCACTTTTAATGGAGGTCTTGTAAGATGGAAGAGCTCAAAACAGAGTGTGATTATAGATTATAAAGTAGAGTATGAGTATATCCCAACTTTTTAAGTATCTAAAGAAGAAGTTTGGATGATAGTCATTTTCCAAGAGCTGGATGTAGTACCTAGAAGAAAATATCTCATCACACTATTGTGATATTATAGTAGTGGTGGCTCTCGCAAAAGATCCTAGGTCACATCAGTAGATTGAGCACATAATTCATAAGTATAATCTCTTAAGGTATATTCCTCAAAGAGGTGATGTTTCAATGAGTAGTATTTCCATGGAATAACACAAGGCAGACCCCTTGACTAAAGCAATGACTCAATAGAAACCTGACCATCAAGTAAGGTCTAGTTCACTCAAAGTCATAGGTAGTTGGCTCTAGTCTAAGTTGGTTCTTGTGAGAGTTGGTTTCCTAGAACCGAAATTTTGTAATTTGATTACGTGGTTATTTAATTTATTTAAATATTAAAAATATTATTACATATTGTTCATTATTCTGCTAGACTATGATTTAATAATTCTCAATAGTATTTGTCACATTTACAAGGTCATTGTAGTTCCCCTCTATGATAATATCATTGATGTGATATGACAGTATTTTAAAATATAGTTCTATGGCTGAATGACATACTATAATGGGACACATAGTATATAGACCATAAATTGTTTGTACTCATATGCAGATGAGACTTCCTCTCATGAATTTTCTACTTGGGAATCTTCAATAGGGGAGAATATTGGAATATATGAGCCCATATAAATTCCACATGTTTTGGTGTCATCGAATATTTCTAACTACAAGAATCTTTAATGGTCCTTATACTTTTGATATCATAATTAATGTATGTAACAACTCACACACTTTGATTTACGAACAAAAAACATCCCTCCATATGTTGGCGAGAAGTATGGTATTTTGGGTGTGTCACGAGTGGCAAGTTATTAATGGATAAGTCAAAGAAGGATTTGTACCTTCTATTTATGGATGTTGATATCTCGACCCTTTAATTAAAATAGACCCATCACACAAAATTCTATGGCTATGGTGTAACTACAAGTTTGTTTTAGGTTGTCAAACAATGATGTTTCAAGAATATAGGTTGATGACACTACCTTGAAACCTGGTTTATGAGATATTGAGACAAAGGGATTATATTACATAGTGATGGTTCATATGTGGATATCCACATTGTGAATTTATGTTCCTTCTATTGTGTTCCTTGACCCATTGCTAGACAATTCTATTAGACTTTAGGCTAGTACACATAATTCCAATGAGAATGAATCCTAGATGGTCAAACTCTAAGTATTTCTTGGGGTCCTGATTAAATTAGTTTTCAATTTAATTAAAATAATGGATATTATTCTCAAGTACATGGAATAATTATATTCAAGTAAAAATGAATGCATTAATTAAATTAATATTTATTCATCGGATTGTGAGTAAAAATATTTATTTATTTTTTGGAAAAGTTAGTAAATATTTATTTACTAGTTTCAAATGTAATATATATTTAATAGAATAAATTGTCTGATTATTTATTCTAGTGTTCATCTAATGGAATAGAAGTTAGAGTACACCAAGTCCAGTCCAATAGTAATATTATTATTTTTGAGATGGTAAAAAACTATTTAACTAGTTGTCAAAATTTAAAATAATAATAAGGATGTTGTTATTTTTAGACATGGAATTTTTTTTATAATTCCATTTTGTGCAAGTAGGTGCACCATAAATAATTAAGCCGTAATTTTATTTTGATCTTGGGTTTTCTATAAATTTTTTAATGTATTTAATTACTATTATACAATTAAATATTCTAAATGAAGCCCCATGTCATTAAATAGATAGGTACGTCTATTATGTCAAGTCCTGAATTTCAGGTGGATTGATAATTGTTGAGCCAAATAATATCTCTCTTGAATCCTCTTCTCTCCTCTCTCAGGAATGAGAAATTTTCTTCAAGACCGAAGAATAGGAGATCAAGAACGACTAACTCAAGACACTCTCTACAATGCACTATCACCCGAAGAGTAATTAGTGTCGATCGGAGGCCATCATTGCTTGTGTGGATCACCATTAGACGGATTCTGGTTTGGATCCTCGCAATCGTAATGAGATGGTCCGGAAGTGTGATTATAGACGGTCAACATCATCAAAAAAAATTACTGAAGATATAGGTATTATTTTATTTATGATATTAATTAATTTAATTATAATTATGATGTACAGTATCATTTCACTCTTGGTTCTGGCGTCTTTCTTATTTTTTATAAATCTTTGATTTTAATTTATGTATACTGGCGTTCGTTATGGTATTGATCTTGAATTGTTCATTAATTACAGAAAAGGTAAATATGGTCCCCACCCAACAACCATGCTTCAAATGCATCTTGACCCTTCAATATTAACTATCATGACCCTTAAATATTAAATAACCTTATTATCGCAGTAAGTGAGAAATTTTTTAACTACGTGTTAATATAAAAATATAAGGGTAGAAATATGATCCAATATTGTCCAAATTATATTTAATGAGAGTATTTATACTAATAATCATATTATGTTAAATTATTATCACTTTTTTCATTTGGAGATCAAAATTAATTTAATATTTTAATACATTCCCAGAGTGCCCCTCCCCTCTATCATAAAAGGGAACATCATCTTCTCATTTATCACATATCAAGAACCATTTATTTTCCCAAAATAACAACCCAAATATATTCCTAATATCCCTTCCAACATTCTAGAGGTAATTTTTTTGGAAAAAATACCATCCTTTGAGGGGAAAAAGTGTTATGAAAAGGAAGTTATCCTAAGAAGAGGCACTGTTCTTAACCGAGTGTTTTCGTTTTATTTCTTCTTAGAACACTTTCAAATATTATACATTTTTAATTATATATTATCATATGTATCTCCAATATAATGATAATTTAGATTCTAATGGAATAATCAATATCTATATACAGCCACCATCTAGTGGGGAAAGAATCAATTATTCAGGTGTATGGTGGACAACCGCCACACAGACCGATGAAATTCATTTTCCATCACCATCTCTCAAGGATGGTTATAATGATGGAATTATTTATTATATATTATATTAATGACATATTTTTCATTATTTAATATAATATATTAATTTAATTTCTATTATTTCTAATCACTAATGAACTATAATGTCATTTCTGTGTACATGTGGACTACCACCTTCATAAAGAAATGTGATTCTTTTTTCATCACCACATCACATGTGTAACATCCTTGCCCTACCTTATTGGATTGATGAGGCGGTGAGGGTTACTTGGGCTTAAGAGACGTTCCCAAGGTGCTAATGGATGGAATTAAATGTCGAGGGCTTCGATAAAAAATTGGGTAATGATTTTCCCTTAAGACAAAACCAACAAAACCATCCACTATCACACACTATATGATGCATGTCAACCAAAACATTCAAGCATGTATTCCCAAAGGACAACCAAGTTGTTCCACAATACAACCCCAATCCTAATACAACCAACACAATATCAGAGTACACTGCAGAAACCAAACAACCAAACACCACATGCCATGACACAACCACATCTCAACACCATGCTCCAAGCTCCAAGCTCTACTAAGGGATCACAATGCTCCAATAAAGGAGGGTGATGCCTTACCTTTTCCCACGTCACGATACACAACATCTTCAAAGACACCAACGTCCCAAAGCTGGGGGTGAGTACTAAAACTTAGTAGGTTTTCCCACAAATAACATCTGTACACATGCCACTAGGATAAAACTGTTAGTACATTTTTATAAAATAGTTTATATAAAATAATCACATGTGCTACCATTACCATAAGCCAACCACACCATTACCAAGCCATTTCACCCAAACCAAACACAAAGGTAAAGTAAAACAAACAAGACACAAACTATTCAAACATGTACACATTAGCACAATAAATCCATCTTGAAAATCCATGCACAACAAAACAACCACAACAACCAAACGGTGGAGCTTCCGTCCAACCCATTCACCCATTCACACCAAGCGACACTTCCTGTCCACTGATCATTGATGGTGGCCCTTCCTCCCACTATCCATCCCCTTTTTATAGTGGTACTTCTCGCCACTTCCACATAAAATTTAAATCAAGACAATGCCAACTATATAACCCCCCAAGGTCAAAACCACATGCAATCAACCAATTCCATTACATATCAATCCACTTCAATAAATAACCCATTTATTGAAAACCATTTTCCATTCCAAAAAATATTTCAATAAAACAACCATTTTATTGAAAACCATTTCCATCAATCATCATCACAATCAACCATAGCATCCCATTTTAAAATCTCCATATTAAAATCCACAAGAATAACATTTCACCATAAAACCCTCTTTTTCCCAAAAATCCCCAAAACATCACCCAATGGATTTTTAATCAATATCGCACATCAAAACACAATTAATTTCAAGCACAAAAAATTAATCACAACCAAAACCACTAGTTCGAAACCAAGTGGAGTCGAGAGAGAAGCCACCTACCTTTAGGGTTTTTGAGAAATATACCCAAAAGAAACCACACCGCAAATCCGGTGAACGCACCACCGAACCCTCTCTAGATCACTTTCCCTAGAATTCACAAGCCTTAAAAACATCGTCCAAGGAAGCCACAACCCTATATATACACACAACAAGTGTATATCTAGAAAACCAAGAAATACGGGGATGTAGATCTAGAGGAAAATACAAGGAAACCAAGAGTAAAGACTTACCTGGGAGAAACCACCTTCAATCCACCAAGAAACCTCTTCAAAAAGCTTCCAAATTGAGTGGAAGAGTCCCTAAAACCCTTGAGAACTGAAAAACCCTAGTGAGCCATGAGTGGGAGGAAGTTTGGAGTGAAATAGGTTAAGCCTGAGGGAGACCAGAACTTATAACCCTATTTTTATGTGGCTGCATGGTTAGTCTGCATGGTTGGTCAAACTGTTCGCTAATCGTGTGCACGCTAATCCCTCGAGAGAAAGGGAATTCATGGTTTCCTAGCACGGTTTGGAAAACTGTGTGCATGCTATGAAAATCCAATTGTCTCCCCCTACACAATTTCCTGGAGCATCCGCACGATTTTCACTAACCGTGCTCAAACCGTGCTCCCTAAGAAAAGCCTGCAAACTCATTCAAAACCATTCCAAATTCTCCCAACCACTTCCCAACTCATCCCATTCACTTTAAACACATATAAATTCATAAAAAAGGCCATATACCTCAAACAGGGGGTTCTACACTCTCCCCACCATCGGAATTTCCATCCTCGGAAAGTAGTGAACCCGCCCTTTGTCGAAAGAGCTCGGGCCACTGCTCGACCATCTCCTTCTCCCGCTCCCATCTCTCCTATTGAATCTGACCATGTTGACACAAACCACGAACTAACCAATGCTTTTACCATGCAAGACTTTCTCTTGACTATCCACAACCTGCACTAGCAAGTGCACCAATGAAGCATATGGTTCTAGCTCAACATGATCCCATAGAATCAAATGGCCATGATCGGGCTAATACTTTTTCAACTGCCACACATGAAACACATTGTGCACTGCACTGAACCTATGTGTAAATGACAAATGATAATACACCTCACCAACCCACTCAATAATCTAAAAAGGTCCAATATATCTCGGATATAACATTCCCTGCTTCCCAAACCGATGATGTCCCAACTTAGGAGAGATCCTCAAGAAAACATGATAACACACCTTGAATGAAAACGGATGTCGAAAATGATCTACATACGATTTCTGAAAACTCTAAGTCATCTCCGTTCTCTTCCTGATCATCTTGATCTTCTCTATAGTCTCCTGGATGAGGATCAGTCCAACCATCGAGGACTCACCCGTTTCCACCCAACATAGTGGAGAACGACATGGCCACCCATACAATTCTTCAAACGAAGCCAACTATATGGATTTCAGATAACTGTTATTGTATAAGATTTCAACCAAAGACAAGTGCTCCTCCCATGAGCCACCAAAATCCATGACACAAGACTGCAACTATAAGAACCCGGATCCCTTTTCAGGTTTTTTTTTTTTGGAGTTTTTGAGAAAAATGAAATTTTGGAAATTTCATAAGTACACGCCGTGTACTTTCTGAGTACACGCCATGTACTCTTTCCCCAGCTTGAAGTCGTGTGCTGGTCATGTCCGGGCCACACACATGTTGTGTAAGGCTGAGGTGGAGGCCGGTTATTTTGGAGTACGGAAAAATTAGAAGTACACGCCGTGTACTTTTTTTTATGAAACGGACCGGGGTCACATCTAACCCTCATATTCACCTTCTTCTACAGTTTTCGGTTGTCCGAAGTGACCCGTATGGCTGGATCTTCGACGGACGAACGCCTCGCCGTCCATTATCCGATTCGAGCATGGTCAGTTGCATTGGAAGCGCAGCGGTGAGTTCTTCCTTCTGCTTTATCCTTGTTTCCTGATTCCTCCTCGTTTCCATGTTATCATAGGATGATAGTTTTGTGCGTTTTCTCAGATCTACGTCATTCCAAGGGGAATCTGTCGTCTAGGTTCACGTATATCGATCTCCTAGGATCGAGGTAGGTGGTTTGTGCCTTTTTGTTGAATGTTAATTAATATTATGTAAAAAATCCACCAATACCCATGAACGGGGTATTGCGTGTTGTCCGTTTTGCCCTTTTTTGCTTGTATGCTTTGTTTGATTGCTTTATTAGAGGTTATTTCTTGTGATTAGAGTATTTTGTTTCTGCTCATATTTCTTTTCCATGATTATTCTGCCTGTTTGGCGTTTTCCTAGTTTCCATTCCTAGTCGTAGGATAGTGGAACTATTGTTTTATTATTTCTATTGAAGCTTAGTTGATATCCAAGTAGTTCTTGAGGTTTAAATGGATGATATACACACGTTGAGCAGGTAGTTATACTCAGGACTGTGAAAACCTAGAGTAGTAGACCAAAGGGAGAATTGACGGAAGGGCTTCTCCAGACTGTCTTTTAATTATGATATGTGGGCTATAGGGGGAATTGACGTTGAGTGATTTCCCAGAGATCCATTAACACGATGCGGGGCATAGGGGGAATTGATGTTAAGTGCTTCCCCAGAGAGCCTTTAGCACGATACGAGACTACAGGGGGAATTGACGGTGAGTGCTTCCCTTGAGAGTCTTCTTAATTACGTGACTAAACCAGATGGGTGAGACTGTGTGTGCCGCCTAGAGGGTTTCTAGTACTTATAGGTTGAACCATAGGGGTTAGGTTGTGAGATCTACCCAGAGGGTTACCTTTTTCCTTTATTACTGGTTGTTTACTTGTGCACTTCTCTTGTTAGAATTGTGGATTGTAGCTGTTGTGCTTTTCTTTTAACTGCTTCTTGTTTTATTACTACCATTTATTAATTGAATTTTAGGCACATATCTTTGGGTGATCGCCTACTGGGATTTTATCTCACACCCTGTTTGAGCCATGCTTTTGGGCCCAATCAGACAATGTTGTTGCAGGTATAGATAAGGGCAAGTGCCCTTCTACTTCAGGATCTTAACCGCACCAGGAGCTGGGAAGCATGGGACAGAGCCATGGCTCGCGATGCTGAGGAGCTTACTTTGTTTTCTTTTGCACTTGGTTTCAGTTGTATTTCAGCACGTTGTTTTTTTTTCTGTTTTCCTTATATACTTGTACCTGATGCATCATTGTCATCATAGCTATATATTTACATTGCTTCCACTGTTGGTTTCTGTTGGTATGCATGTTGTTTACTGCTTCCGCTGTTATTATTTTTTTCTTACCTTGTATACCTTACCAAATGAGGGCATAGTTTCCCCACCGACACACCAAGGCCCTCGCTTCTAGTCGAAAGCCTCTAGCGTTCGGGGAAACGCGCTTGAGGTCATGTGGCGAACCGGGTACGGGCACTAGTGGAGAGGCTCCAGACTCGGGACGTTACAAAGTGGTATTAGAGGAGTTATTTTCTCTCACTTTACTGTCTGGAGACTTTAGCCAGGGATAGGATGGATTCGGTACTTGGTATTAAGCTGTGCTCGAGAGTAGCTAACCCGTGTACAGGGAAAGGCCATACTACTTCGTTAATTGCAGTTTGCTGGTTTTGAGTTTTATGGTTGATATGTTTTCACCTAGAGTGATTCACATGACTTGTGCGGTTATTGTTTTAATATTTAGGTTCTATTTCTATTACAACCCGATGAGATGAGGGTATTCCATCTCGTGCATCATATAGGCACTTGTAGAAATCACATGTCATGTATTCTTGCCATGCAATCGAGGGTGCATTATTGATTTCATGCTGTTGTGATAGGCTCTGTGTAGAGTATGCATTCTATCGTGATAGATTCTTGATATATTCTCAGTTGTTGTATTAGAAAACTGATTTTTTTGTTCTTTGCTTAAATTTAATGCTGAGGTTCTGTTCTTGAGGTGTTATGGGCCCTCACGGATCAGAATTTGGCACCTTTTCCCTTGTTTTTAGTGTTTCTGGAATTCTCCGTAGTTTCTGAGCTACTGCCCAGAAAAACCCAGAATACACGGCGTGTACTTTTTGGATACACGCCGTGTAGTTTTCAGGCCGTGTCACTGACCATGTGAGCAGAACACGGTGTCGTGGGAGTAACTTCAGGAACATGTCGTGTACCATTGGTACACGCCATGTGAGTTCAGAGTCGTGTACCCGGCCGTGTCACTAACAACACGGGCCGGGGAAGCTCGGTCAGAACACGCTGTGACTATAGGGAACATGCACTGTAGTCTTGTCCAAGTACCCGGCCGTGTCACGAACAACACGAAACGGTGTTTCCTTCTCCTATGCATGCCGTTCTTGTCCGGAGCACGCCGTGTAAGGACCATCCGAGTAAACGACTGTGTATTCAACAACACGGACCGCTGAAGCCTTGTATAGTGCACGCCATGTTTGTTTCGAACACGCCTTGTAGTCTTGGGTTGAGTCGGGCCGGGTGGGTTAGTCATGTCAGGAGACTCGGGCAGGGGAATAGTTTTCATGTACACGTCGTGTGTGGTTGTTAACTGGCCGTGTAGTTTGAGGTGTACACAACTTGAAGGGCCGGAGTACACGCCCATGTCGGTGGTTTCAAAAGACACGACGTTTAGTTTTATACACACCGTGTAGTCGTGTTTTGCAATCTTGAGTGTTTTTATTCCCCTGTTCCCGTTTGTGCTCTTGTTTTATCTGTCCTTGTTTTCCTGATCTAAGGTGTGATTTTGATCTTTCAGAGCTATGCCTCCGAGATGTCCTCCGGTCGTACGTCTGTCGTCGGGCAGTGATCAAATGCCGGATATGGCGGATTAAAGACTTCCTGTCGATCCCCCAGCTGAGCCATCTTTGGCACCGGTTGTCGTACCAGTTGCAGGTGCTGATGCGCAGTTCTGGGAAGGTTTCATGAGGATGATGCAGGCCTTCCCGGGAGCACCGCCTCCTGCCTCGTCTATGGCAGACTTGACGTGGGTTTTCTAGCAGCAGCAGCCTCCCACCTTCTCAGGGGGGAGGAACTCAGGATGCAGAGTCGTGGTTGGAAGCCATGCTGACTATATTCGAACATCTGGAGACACCTCCAGAGAGGCGGGTCAGGCTCGCCACCTACACGCTCCGAGACTCCGCCAAGAGGTGGTGAGACGTGATCTCACAGGCGGGTCTGCAGCAGGCTACGGCTTGGGAGGAGTTCCAGCGCATGTTATACGACTACTTCCACCCAGAGACCCTGGGGCCAATCGAGCCCAGGAGTTCATGAGCTTAGAGCAGGGTACTCTATCTGTCATGGAGTATTCCTCTCGTTTTACTAAGCTGCAGCGTTTTACACCCCTTCGGGATGGGAGTGGGGTGTTCATGGCAAGGAAGTTTGAGGATGGACTCAGGGGGGAGATCCGCTCATAGGTGAACATCTTCCAGCTGACTTCCATTACTTCCATCGTCAACCAGGTGCTGATTGCGGAATGCAATCTGAGAGACTCTGGAGCTACGAGCTAGGGCGGTTGGGCTTACAGAGCTAGCTTTCCTTTAGATGACAGCAAGATGCGTCGTAGGGAGCCTACGCGCGGTAATTTGAGGAAGCGGGACGCATCATCAGGCAGCCAGGTGACATGCTACCAGTGTGGCCGGGCAGGGCACACGAGGCCGCAGTGCCAGAGAGACCCCGTGGAGTGTCGGTCTTGCAGCAAGTTGGGTCACCTTCAGCGTTTCTACCAGGTTTTCCCACAAGCAACAGCTGACCGAGGTTCTTCCATATGACTACTCGTTCAGGATCAGCCCCACCACTCTCTCACCAGTCAGGGTACTGGAGTTATTCTGGCTGTTCGGGCCGAGGTGGAGGTCGAGGTCGTGGTGGTCAGCCACCATTCCCTCAACACCAGTAGGGAGGTTCAGCTCAGAGTGGTCAGTCAGGGACGCATGGCCACGGTGCAGGCCAGTATTTCGCCGTGGAGCAGACTTATCATGAGTAGGATCCCGTCCCTTCTACTGTTCGAGGTACGATTTTAGTAGCCTCAGTTTTATCTTCAGCCCTTTTCGATACTGGGGCTACGCATAGCTTTATCTCTTTTGTTGTCGTGGATATCCTTGGACACTGCATCTTTTCTTCTACGGACTCGTTGACACTAGACACACCCTTGGGGATGAGGACATCTAGTGTACGCCAGTGTAGAGAGATCCCTCTCAAGGTTGCAGGGTAATTCTTCTCATGGGATCTCTATGTTTTGGAGATGACAGGACATGATGTCATCCTTGGCATGGATTGGTTGATTCCCTTTAAGGTAGTCGTCGATTGTTATCATCGCAAATTGAGTTTCGTTTCACCAGCGGGTGAATCTTTTCTTTATAGAGGCGAATGGGACGTTCGGGCAAGTCGGGCGGGACTCGAGCATCTTGGGCTAGGAGGGGTGATAGCCCAGATTTCTAGTCTTTATCTGGATGATCAGGGGACTCTACAGTTGGACCTTCCTCCAGTGGTGTATCGTTTTAGGGATGTCTTTCCAGAGTACTTTTCGGGTTTGCCTCCGGAGCATGAGGTAGACTTCTCTATTGAGCTCGTGCCAGGAGAAGCACCGGTGTCTATTCCTCTGTATAGGATGGCCACACCTGAGTTGCAGGAGCTCAAGAAGTAGTTAGAGGAGCTACAGGCTAAGGGTTTCATTCGACCTAGTAATTCTCCTTGGTGTTTTCCTATTCTGTTTGTGAAGAAGGCAGACGGTAACCTTTGTCTTTGTGTGGATTATCGGAATTTGAACCAATTGACGGTCAAAACCGATATCCCTTACCGCGGATCGATGATATTTTCGATCAGCTTCGAGGATCCCGGGTGTTCTCAAAGATCGATTTGAGCTCCGGTTATCATCAGTTGTGTGTTAGACCATCAGATATACCTATGACAGCCTTCAGGAGAAGGTGTGGTCTATACGAGTATACAGTCATGTCGTTCGGTCTCACGAACGTGCCTATAGTTTACATGGCACTGATGAACCGAGTGTTCCATCCTTATTTGGATTCCTTCATCATGGTATTCATGGAAGATATCTTGGTGTACTCTCACACTAGACACGACCATGCCACACATCTTGATATCGTTCTAAGTACGCTGAGAGAGAATTGACTTTATGATAAACTCTCAAAGTGCCACTTATGGATGGATCTGATTCACTTCTTGGGTCACGTCATCTCAGAGGCAGGAGTATCAGTGGACCCAGAGAATGTGAGAGCTATAGTTTCTTGGGAACAATCGAAGAACGTTTTCGAGGTTCGAAGCTTCCTAGGGTTGGCTGGATACTACAGACGCTTCATTCATCACTTTTCTCGTCTAGCAGCACCTTTGACAAGTCTGACCAAGAAGGGGGCGAAGTTCTTATGGTCAGATTCTTGTGAGTCAGCCTTTCAGGAGCTAAAGGGGAGGTTGACGTCAGCACCGATACTAGTCTTGCCAGAGCCAAGCAAGAGATACACTGTTTACTGTGATGCTTCGAGTATTGGACTGGGAGCTGGGCTTATGCAGGGAGATGGAGTCGTTTCATACGGGTCTCGGCAATTGAGGCCACATGAGAGGAACTACCCTACGCACGATCTGGAGTTGGCAGCTGTTGTTCATGCCTTTCGCTATTGGAGACACTATCTTCTGGGAGAGCACTTTGTGGTTTTCACTGACCACAAGAGTCTCTAGTATATCTTCACACAGCGTGATCTGAATCTGAGGTAGCGCAGGTGGGTTGAGTATCTACAGTCTTTTCATTCCGAGCTTGCCTATACACCGGGAAAGGGAAACGCTGTGGCTGATGTGTTGAGCGGGATAACTCAGATTTAGGAAGTTCAGGAGGCTAGTAGTGAGTGGAAACTGAAGGCTCTGTTTTATGAGATGCATCTGGAGGTGCACGACAGACAGGGATAGACTTTGCTATCTTCTGTAGATGTTACCTCCATGCTACATGATCGGGTACGGATGAGGTAGCTATCAGACTCAGAAGGCTTAGTCCTGCGGGAGAGTGTGTCAGGAGGGGACCCTCTTCCTAGTTGGACAGTGGGTGAGGATGAGATCCTGCGAATCCAGGGACGTGTATGGGTGCCAACAGACATACGCGAGGAGCTGATGTGGGATTTCCATTCCTCTGTTTGTGCAGTTCATCCTGGCGTCACCAAAATGTATCTGGACCTTCATCACCAATACTGGTGGCCAGGTATGAGGAATTATGTTGCGGGTTTTGTCTTGAGATGTTCTACTTTTCAGCAGCTGAAAGCAGAGCATCAGAGACCAGCAGGCCTTTTACAGCAGTTACCCATTCCAGAGTGGAAGTGGAATGATGTTGCGATGGACTTCATGACCGGGCTGCCGAGATCACCCCGAGGGAACGATGCTAATTGGGTTTTCATCTATAGACTTATGAAGGTTTCTCACTTCTTGCCGATCAAGGAGACCTTCAGTGTCGATGATCTCGGACGACTTTACATCAGAGAGATCGTTCATCTGCATGGAGTTTCGTGCTCTATTGTTTCATACAGAGATGCACGTATTACCTCTCGGTTTTGGCAGGGATTCCAGATGGCCTTGGCTACACATGTACTTTTGAGTACAGCATACCATCCCCAGACTGATGGCCAGTCCGAGCGCACGATCGGGGTGCTTGAGGATATGCTCTGAGCTTGCATCCATGATTTTGGCAGTTCATGGAAGAAGCATATTCCTCTGGTGGAGTTCGCCTACTACAACAGTTTCCAGGTGACCATTCAGATGGAGCCATATGAGGCTTTGTACGGTAGGCCATGTCGATCACCCTTATGCTGGATTGAGGCAGGACAGACAGCTTTGCTGGGACCTCGTCTTGTTCAGGAGACTTCAGAGCAGATAGAGCTGATTCGGAAGAGTATGACTACAGCGCAATCTCGGCAGAAGTCTTATGCTGATCAACAGAGACGACCTCTAGAGTTCGAGGTCGGTGATCTGGTCTTCTTACGTGTCGCACCGAGGTTGGTACACAAAAGGATTTGGAGACAGGGTAATCTTTCACCGCGGTACGTCGGGCCGTTTTAGGTCTTGGAGAGAGTGGGTTCGGTTGCATGTCGATTGCAGCTACCTCATAGATATCAGGCCATGCTCGACGTCTTCCACGTCTCTCAGCTTCGACACTACTTTTCAAACCTGTCTCACGTCTTTCAACATGAGGAAGTTGAGCTTGAAGCGGATGCGTCATTCGAGGAGCATCCTATCCAGATTTTCGATCGTAGTACGAAGGTTCTCCATGGGCGGTCTATTCCTCTGGTACGAGTGCTATGGAAGCACGGAAGAGTACAGGACGAGACCTGGGAGAGGGAGGCCGATGTTCGATCACAGTGGCCGGAGCTGTTCGGGGTTTCTCCTTCTCCGCCTCGTTAGGGAAATTCGGGGGAGAATTTCTTTAAGGGGGGAAGTTTGTATGAACCCGGATCCCTTTTCAGGTATGTTTTTTTTTTGGATTTTTTGAGAAAAATGAATTTTCTGGAAATTTCATAAGTACACGCCGTATACTTTCTGAGTACACACCGTGTAATCTTTCCCCGGCTCGAAGCTGTGTGCTGGCCGTGTTTGGGCGACACACACGGTGTGTAAGGCTGAGGTGGAGGCCGGTTATTTCGGAGTACGGAAAAATTAGAATTACACGCCATGTACTCTAAAATTACATGTCGTGTACTTTTTTTTTCATGAAACAGACCGGGGTCGCATCTAAACCTCATATTCACCTTCTTCTCCAGTTTTCGGCCATCTTAAGCGACCCGTACGGCCAGATCTTTGACGGATGACCGCCTCGCTGTCCGTTCTCCGATTCGATCATGGTTAGCTGCGTTGGAAGCGCAGCGGTGAGTTCTTCCTTCTGCTTTAGCCGTGTTTCCTAATTCCTCCTCGTTTCAAAGTTATCATAGGATGATTGTTTTGTGCGTTTTCTCAGATCTACATCGTTCCAAGGGGAATCTGTCATTGAGGTTCATGTATATCGATCTCCTAGGATCGAGGTAGGTGGTTTGTTCCTTTCCATTGAAAGTTAATGAATATTATGTGAAAATTCCACCAATAACCATGAATGGGGTTTTGTGTGTTGTCCATTTTTCCCTTGTACCTTTCTTGCTTTTCTTGATTGCTTTAGTAGAGGTTATTTCTTGTGATTAGAGTATTTTTTTGTGCTCAGATTACTTTGCCATGCTTATTCTTCTTGTTTGGCGTTTTTCCAGTTGCCATTCTTAGTCGTAGGATAGTAGAACTTTTGTTTTATTATTACTATTAAGGCATAGATGATAGACAAGTAGTTCTTGAGGTTTACTTGGATGATATACACGCGCTGAGCAGGTAGTTATACTCAGGACTATGAGAACCTAGAGTAGTAGACCAAAGGGAGAATTGACGGAAGGGCTTCTCCAGAGTGTCTTTTAATTACGATAGGTGGAATATAGGGGTAATTGATGTTGAGTGCATCCCCAGAGAGACATTAGCACGATGCGGGACATAGGTGGAATTGATGTTGAGTGATTCCCCATAGAGCCTTTAGCAGGATATGAGACTACATGGGGAATTGACGGTGAGTGCTTCCCCAGAGAGTCTTCTTAATTACGTGACTGAACTAGAGGGGTGAGACTGTGTGTGCCACCTAGAGGGTTGCTAGTACTCATAAGACGAACCATAGGGCTTAGGCTGTGAGAGATACCCAGAGGGTTACCTTTTTCCTTTGTTACTAGTTGTTTACTTGTGCACTTCTCTTATTATAACTGTGGATTGTAGCTGTTGTGATTTTCTGTTAACTGCTTCTTGTTTAATTACTGCCATTTATTCATTGACTGTTAGGCACAGATCTTTGGGTGATCGCCTACTGGGATTGTATCTCACAACCTGTTTGGCCCATGCTTTTGGGCCCAAGAAGACTATGTTGCTGCAGGTATAGATAAGGGAAAGCGCCCTTCTACTTCAGGATCATCACCGCACCAGGAGCTGGGAAGCATGGGACCGACCCGTGGCTCGCGATGCTGAGGAGCTTACTTTGTTTTCTTTCTCACTTGGTTTCAGTTGTATTTCAGCACGTTGTTGTGTTTTCTTTTTTCCTTAGATACTTGTACCTGTTGCATCGTTGTCATCATAGCTATATATTTACATTGCTTCCACTGTTGGTTTCTGTTGGTATGCATGTTGTTTACTGCTTCCGCTGTTATTGTTGTTTTCTTACCTTGTATACCTTACCGAATGAGGTCATAGTTTCCCCACCGACTCACCAAGGCCCTCGCAGCTTGTCAGTAGCCTCTGGCGTTCGGGGAAACGCGCTTGAGGTCATGTGGCGAACCGGGTACGGGAACCAGTGGAGGGGCTCCGGACTCGGGACGTTACAAAGTGGTATCAGAGGAGTTCTTTTCTCTCACTTAACCGTTTAGAGACTTTATCCAGGGATAGGATGGATTCGGTACTTGGTATTAATCTGTGCTCAAGAGTAGCTAACCCGTGTACAGGGAAAGGCCATACTACCTCGTTAATTTCAGTTTACTGGTTCTGAGTTTTATGGTTGATATGTTTTCACCTAGAGTGATTCACATGACTTGTGCGGTTATTGTTTTGATATTTTGGTTCTATTTCTGTCGCAACCCGATGAGATGAGGGTATTCCATCTCATGCATCATATAGGCACTTGTAGAAATCACATGTCATGCATTCCTTCCATGCCATCTATGGTGCATTAGTGATTGAATGCTGTTGTGATAGGCTCTATGTAGATTATGCATGCTGTTGTGATAGATGCTTGATAGATTCTCTGTTGTTGTATTAGAAAACTATTTGTTTTGTTCTTTGCTTAAATTGAATGCTGAGGTTCGGTTCTTGAGGTGTTATGGTCCCTCACGGATCAGAATTTGGAACCTTTTCCCTTGTTTTTAGTGTTTCTAGAATTCTGTGTAGTTTATGAGCTACTCCCCAGAAAAACCCAGAATACACGGCGTGTACTTTTTGGATACACGCCGTGTAGTTTCCAGGCCATGTCACTGACCGTGTGAGCATAACACGGTGTCGTTGGAGTAACTTCAGAAATACGCCGTGTACCATTGGTACACGCCGTGTGATTTCAGAGCCATGTACCCGGCCGTGTCACTAACAACACGGGTTGGGGAAGCTTGAGCAAGAACACACTGTGTCCATAGGGAACACGTCGTGTAGTCTTGTCCAGGTACACGGCCGTGTCACAAACAACACGGGATGGTGTCTCCTTCGCCTATGCACGTCGTGCTTGTTCGGAGCATGCTATGTAAGGACTAGCCATGTAGACGGCCATGTATTCAACAACACGGACTGCCGAAGCCTAGTCTAGTTCACGCCATGTTTGTTTCGAACACGCCGTGTAGTCTCGGGTTGATTCGGGCCGTGTGGGATGGCCATGTCAGGAGACTCGGGCAGGAGAATAGTTCTCATGTACATGCCATGTGTTCTTGTTAACACGCTGTGTAGTTTGAGGTGTACACGACTTGCAGGGCAGGAGTACACGCCCATGTCTGTGGTTTCAAAAGACATGCCGTGTAGTTTTATACATGCTGTGTAGTCATGTTTTGCAATCTTGAGTTTTTTTATTCCCTTGTTCTCATTTGTGCTCTTGTTTTCTCTATCCTTGTTTTCTTGATCTAAGGTGTGCTTTTGATCTTTCAGAGCTATGCCTCTGAGACGTCCTCCGGTCATACGTCTGTCATCGGGCAGTGATCTGACACCAGATATGGCTGATCAAAGACTTCATGTCGATCCCCCAGCCGAGCCAGCTTTGGAACCGGTTGTCGTACCAGTTGCAGGCGCTGATGCGTAGTTCAGGGAAGGTTTCATGAGGATGATGCAGGCCTTCCAGGGAGCACCGCCTCCTGCCTCGTCTATGGAAGACTTGATGCGGGTTTTCCAGCAGCATCATCCTCCCATGTTCTCAGGGGAGGGAGGACCTAAGGATGCAGAGTCCTAGCTGGAAGCCATGCTAACTATATTCGAGCATCTGTAGATGCCTCCAGAGAGGCGGGTTAAACTCGCCACCTACATGCTCTGAGACTCCGCCAAGAGGTGGTGGGACGTGATCTCACAGGCGGGTCAGCAGCAGGCTATGACTTGGGAGAAGTTCCAGCAAGTGTTCTACGACTACTTCTACCCAGATACCCTGAGGGCCGATCGAGCCCAGGAGTTCATGAGCTTAGAGTAGGGTACTCTATCTGTCATGGAGTATTCCCCTCGTTTTACTGAGCTGCAGCGTTTTACACCCCTTCGGGATGGGAGTGGGGTGTTCATGGCAAGGAATTTTGAGGATGGACTCAGGAGGGAGATCTGCTCGTAGGTGAACATCTTCCAGCTGACTTCCATTACATCCATCGTGAACCAGGCGCTGATTGTTGAACGCAATCTGATAGACTCTGGAGCTGCGATCCAGGTCAGTTCGGCTTCCAGAGATAGCTTTCCTTCAGATGACAGCAAGAAGCGTCATCGGGAGCCTACGAGCGGTGATTCAAGGAAGCGGGACGCATCATCAGGCAGCCAGGTGACATGCTACCAGTGTGGCCGGGCAGGGCACACGAGGCCGCAGTGCCAGAGAGACCCCGTGGAGTGCCGATCTTGAGGAAAATTGGGTCACCTTTAGCTTTTCTGCCAGGTTTTACCACAAGTAGCAGGTGACCGGAGTTCTTCCATGAATCCTCATTCAGGAGCAGCCCCACCAGTCTCTCACCAGTCAGGGAACTGGAGTTGTTCCGACCGATCGGGCCAAGGTGGAGGTCGAGGCCATGGCATTCAGCCACCAGTCCCTCAGCACCAGCAGGGGAGGTTCAGCTCAGAGTGGTCAGTCAGGGGCACAGGGTCGTGGTGCAGGCCAGTCTTTCGATGTGGAGTAGACTTATCATGAGTAGGATCCCGGGCCTTCTACTGTTCGAGGTACGATTTTAGTAGCCTCAGTTTTATCTTCAGTCCTTTTCAATATTAGTGCTACACATAGCATTATCTTTGTTGATGTTGTGGAGATACTTGGACTCTGCATCTTTTCATATGCTGACTCGTTGACACTAGACACACCCTTGTGGATGAGGACATCTAGTGTACGCTAGTGTAGAGAGTTCCCTCTCGAGGTTGCAGGGTATCGCTTCTCATGGGATCTCTATGTCCTGGAGATGACAGGCTATGATTTCATCCATTGCACGGATTGGTTGATTCTCTTTCAGGCATTTGTCGACTGTTATCGCCGCAGAGTGAGTTTCGTTTCACCAGAGGGTGAATCGTTTCTTCATAGAGGCGAATGGGACGTTCGGGCGAGTCGGGCGGGACTCGAGAATCTTGGGCTAGGAGGGGTGACAGCCCAGATTGCTGGTCTTTATCTGTATGATCAGGGGACTCCACAGTTGGACCTTCCTCCAGTGGTGGATCATTTCAGGGAGGTCTTTCTAGAGGACTTTTCGGGTTTCCCTCTGGAGCGTGAGGTAGACTTCTCTATTGAGCTCATGCCAGGAGCAGCACTGGTGTCCATTCCTCCATATAGGATGGCGACACCTGAGTTGCAGGAGCTCAAGAAGCAGTTGGCGGAGCTACAGGCTAAGGGTTTCATTCGACCCAATACTTCTCCTTGGGGTTCGCCTATTCTGTTTGCGAAGAAGGAAGACGGTACCCTTCAGCTTTGTGTGGATCATCGGAAGTTGAACCATTTGACGGTCAAGAACCGATATCCCTTGTCGTGGATCGATGACCTTTTCGATCAGCTTTGAGGAGCCCGAGTGTTCTCAAAGATCTATTTGAGGTCCGGTTATCATCAGTTGCACGTTAGACCATCAGATATACCTCTGACAGCCTTCAGGAGCTGGTATGGTCTATACGAGTATACAGTCATGTCGTTCGGTCTCACGAACGCACCTGCAGTTTTCATGGAACTGATGAACCGAGTGTTCCATCCTTATTTGGATTCCATCATCGTGGTCTTCGTGGACGATATCTTGGTGTACTCTCACACTCGACACGACCATGCCACACATCTTGAGATCGTGTTGAGTATGCTGAGAGAGCATCGGCTTTATGCTAAACTCTCGAAGTGCCACTTATGGATGGATCAGATTCACTTCTTGGGTCACGTCATCTCAGAGGCAGGAGTATCAGTGGACCCAGAGAAAGTGAGAGCTGTAGTTTCCTGGGAATAGCCGAAGAACGTTTCTGAGGTACGGAGCTTCCTAGGGCTGGTTGGATACTATAGACGCTTCATTCAGGACTTTTCTCGTCTAGCAGCACCTTTCACAGGTCTGACCAAGAATGGGGCGATGTTCTTATGTTCAGATTCTTGTGAGTCAGCCTTTCAGGAGCTGAAGGGGAGGTTGACGTCAGCACCGATACTAGTCTTGCCAGAGCCAGGAAAGAGCTACACTACTTACTGTGATGCTTCAAGTATCGGGCTGGGAGCTGTGCTTATGTAGGGAGATGGAGTCGTTGCGTACGGGCCTCGGCAATTGAGGGCACATGAGAGGAACTACCCTACGCACGATTTGGAGTTGGCAGCTGTTGTTCATGACTTGCGCTGTTGGAGACACTATCTTCTGGGAGAGCACTTTGTGGTTTTCACTGACCACAAGAGTCTCAATTATATCTTCACACAGCGTGATCTGAATCTGAGGCAGCGCAGGTGGATTGAGTATCTATAGTCTTTTGATTTCGAGCTTGCCTATACGTCAGGAAAGGGCAACGCCGTGGACGATGCGTTGAGCAGGAGAACTCGGATTCAGGCAGTTCAGGAGGACAGTAGTGAGTGGCAACTGATGGCTCTATTCTCTGAGATGCATCTAGAGGTGCACGATAGACGGGGACAGAATTTTCTATCTTCTGTAGCTGTTACCTCCACGCTACTTGATCGGGTACGGATAAGGCATCTATCAGACTCAGAGGTCTTACTCCTATGGGAGAGTGTGTCAGGAGGGGACCCTCTTTCTGGATGGAATGTGGGTGAGGATGAGATCCTGTGCTTCCAGGGACGTGTATGGGTTCCAGCAGACATACGCGAGGAGCTGATGCGGGATTTCCATTACTCTGTTTGGGCAGTTCATCCTGGCGTCACCAAGATGTATCGGGACCTTCATCGCCAATACTAGTGGTCAGGTATGAAGAAGTTTTTTGTAGGTTTTTTCTTGAGATGTTCTACTTGTCAGCAGGTGAAAGCAGAGCATCAGCGACCAGCAGGCCCTTTACAGCAGTTACCCATTCCGGAGTGGAAGTGGAACAATTTTGTAATGGACTTCGTGACAAGGATTCCGAGATCACCCCGAGGGAACGATGCTATTTGGGTTGTCATCGACAGACTTACGAAGGTTGCTCACTTCTTGCCGATCAAGGAGACCTTCAGTGTTGATGATCTGGGATGACTTTACATTAGAGAGATCGTTCGTCTGCATGGAGTTCCGCACTCTGTTGTTTCAGACAGAGATGCGCACTTTACCACTCGGTTCTGGAAGGGATTCCAGAAGGCGTTGGGTACACATGTACTTTTGAGTATAGCATACCATCCCCATACTGATGTCCAATCCGAGTGCACGACCCATGTGCTTGAGGATATCCTCCGAGTTTGCATCCTTGATTTTGGCAGTTCTTGGGAGACGCATATTCCTCTGGTGGAGTTCACCTACAACAATAGTTTCCAGGCGACCATTCAGATGGTGCCATATGAGGCTTTGTACGGTAGGCCATGCTGATCACCCTTATGCTGGCTGGAGGCAGGAGAGACAACATAGCTGGGACCTCATCTTGTTTAGGAGACTTCAGAGAAGATAGAGCTGATTCGGAAGAGGATGACTACAGTGCAATCTCGGCAGAAGTCTTATGCTGATCAACGGAGATGACCTCTGGAGTTCGAGGTCGGTGATCAGGTCTTCCTACATGTCACACCGAGGTTGGGACACAAAAAGATTCGGAGACAGGGTAAGCTTTCACCGTGGTACGTCGGGCCGTTTGAGGTCTTGGAGAGAGTGGGGCCGGTTGCCTATCGGTTGCAGCTACCTCAGAGATATCGGGCCATGCACGACGTCTTCCACGTCTCTCAGCTCCGACACTACTTTTCATACCCGTCTCACGTATTTCAACCTGAGGAAGTCGAGCTTGAAGTGGATGCGTCATTTGAGGATCATCCTATACGGATTGTCTATCATAGTACGAAGGTTCTCCGTGGGTGGTATGTTCCTCTGGTACGAGTGCTATAGCAGCACGGACAAGTATAGGACGAGACCTGGGAGAGGTAGGCCAATGTTCGATCACAGTGGCCAGAGCTATTCGTGGTTTCTCCTTCTCTACCTCGTTACGGAAATTCGGGGATGAATTTCTTTAATGGGGGAAGTTTGTATGAACCCAGATCCCTTTTCAGGTATGTTTTTTTTTCTGGAGTTTTTGAGAAAAATGAATTTTTTGGAAATTTCATAAGTACACGTCGTGTACATTCTGAGTACATGTTGTGTACTCTTTCCCCGGCTCGAAGCCGTGTGCTGTCCGTGTCCGGGCCACACACATGGTGTGTAAGGCTGAGGTGGAGGCCGGTTATTTTGGAGTACGAAAAATTAGATGTACACGCCGTGTACTTTCTTTTTTTCATGAAACAGACCGGGGTCACGTCAAACCCTCATCTTCACCTTCTTCTCTAGTTTTCATCCGTCCGTAGCGACCCGTATGGCTGGATCTTTGACGGACGACCACCTCGCCGTCCGTTCTCCGATTCGAGCATGGTTAGTTGAGTTGCAAGCGCATCGGTGAGTTCTGCCTTCTGCTTTAGCATGATTTCCTGATTCCTCATCGTTTCCATGTTATCATAGGATGAGATTTTTGTGCGTTTTCTCATATCTACGTCGTTCCAAGGGGAACCTATCATCGAGGTTCACGTATATCAATCTCCTGGGATCGAAGTAGGTGGTTTGTGCCTTTCCATTGAAAGTTAATGAATATTATGTGCAAATTCCACCAATACCCGTGAACGGGGTATTGCGTGTTGTCCGTTTTTTCCTAGTTGCTTGCCTGCTTTGCTTGATTACTTTAGTAGAGGTTATTTCTTATGAATAGAGTATTTTGTCTGTTCTCAGATTGCTTTGTCGTGCTTATTCTTCCTGTTTGGCGTTTTTCCAGTTGCCATGCCTAGTCGTAGGATAGTCGAACTGTTGTTTTATTATTTCTATTGAGGCTTAGTTGATAGCCAAGTATTTCTTGAGGTTTACTTGGACGATATACATGCGCTGATCAGGTAGTTATACTCAGGACTATGAGAACCTAGATTAGTAGAGAAAAGGAAGAATTGACGTAAGGGCTTCTCTAGAGTGTCTTTTAATTACGATATGCAGGATATAGGGGGAATTGACGTTGAGTGCTTCCCTAGAGATCCATTAGCACGACGCGGGCCATATGGGGAATTGACGTTGAGTGCTTTCCCAGAGAGCCTTTAGCACGATACGAGAGTATAGGGGGAATTGACGGTGAGTGCTTCCACAGAGAGTCTGCTTAATTACATGACTGAACCAGAGGGGTGAGAGTATGTGTGCCACCTAGAGGGTTGCTAGTACTTATAGGTACAACCATAGGGGTTAGGTTGTGAGAGCTACCCAGAGGGTTACCTTTTTCCTTTGTTACTGGTTGTTTACTTGTGTACTTCTCTTATTAGAACTGTGGATTGTAGTTTTTGTGCTTTTCTGTTAACTGCTTCTTGTTTTATTACTGCCATTTATTCATTGACTGTTAGGCACAATTCTTTGGGTGATCGCCTACTGGGATTGTATCTCCCACTCTGTTTGGGCCATGCTTTTGGGCCCAAGCAGACTATGTTGCTATAGTTATAGATAAGGGAAAGCGCCCTTCTACTTCAAGATCTTGACCGCACCAGGAGCTGGGAAGCATGGGACCGAGCCGTGGCTCGTGATGCTGAGGAGCTTTTTTTTTTCTTTTGCACTTGGTTTCAGTTGTATTTCAGCACGGTGTTTTGTTTTCTGTTTTCCTTAGATACTTGTACCTGCTTAATCATTGTCATCATAGCTATATATTTACATTGCTTCTGCTGTTGGGTTTTGTTGGTATGCATGTTGTTTACTGCTTCCACTGTTATTGTTGTTTTCTTACCTTGTATACCTTACCTAATGAGGGAATAGTTTCCCCACCGACTCAACAAGGCCCTCGCTGCTAGTCGGCAGCCTCTTCCATTCGGGGAAACCTGCTTGAGGTCATGTGGTGAACCGGGTACGGGCACTAGTGGAGGGGCTCCGGACTCGGGACGTTACAGCAATATGTCCTCCAGAGATTGTATCATCCTCTCGGATTGACCATCCATCTGAGGGTGATACGCCATGCTCATTGTCAACTGTATTCCAAGGGCTTGCTGTAAGGATTTCCAGAAACGAGATGTAAACCACGTATCTCTATCTGATACAATCAAAACTAGAACAACATGCCTCATTACCACCTCCTGAAAAGTTATTTTGGACATATCCTCCACCGTATGAGATTCACAAATTGGAATTAAATGGGTCAACTTTGTTAGCCGATCCACTATCACCCAAATGCATCGTGCTTTTTGATCGTTCTTGGGAGACTTGTAACAAAATCCATTGTTATCTGCTCCCACTTCCAAATAGGGATTGGTAAAGACTACACCATTCTTGCTAGCCTTTGATGCTATGCCTTGACCTGGTAACAAGTTAGGCATCTCAAAACAAACTCAACCACTCTTCTTTTCATGACAGCCCACCAGAACTGTGATTTCAACGATTTATAAATTTTCTAAATTCCAGGATTAATAGCCCACCAGGAATGATTGTACGCCCTGAGATGATCCTCCTAACAAGAAACTGGTACAAACATCCAATTCTGAAAACACAGAACTGAATCTATATTCAATTTCCAACCCTCAATGGTCTCCCCACCATTTAGTCTCGACCCCATGGTCACACACTCAGAATCAGATATATGTTCCTCTTTAACTAGGCCAACCAAGTCAGGAAGCAACAAAACTGGAAAGAATGCAGCTCCTTCGTCCTGGTCCTCACATTCCAACCACATATTGGCTATAACCAACATCAATTGCTACTAGTCCGATGCATGTTTTACCACCTGATCATATTATCTTCTACTTAATGCATCCGCCCCCGAATTTCCCTTACCTAGTGTGTACATTAAGTCAAAATCAAACAACTGGAGATATTCTATCCATCTCCTTTGCATCAAGTTCAAATCCCTTTGTGAGAAAATGTGCTTCAAGCTTTTATGATTTGTATATACTGTGAATTTCACACCAAAGAGATAATGACGCCACACTTTCAAAGATTGGACCACTACTGCCAACTCCAAATCATGATTTGTGTAGTTCTTCTCATGCACTCTAAACTGTCGTGAGCCATATGCAACCACATGACTCCCTTGAATGAGAACGCACCCCAACCCTGATTCCGATGCATCAATTCCATAAACACCACTGGATCATTCATTAGACCAAATGGTATAATCACATATTCATAATGGCCATATCTACTTATAAAATCTATTTTAGGAATATCGCCTTTCCTCACCCGCAATTGATGATATCCCGACCTCAGGTTGATCTTGGAGAACCACTAGGCTCCCCACAATTGGTCGAACAAATCATCAATTCGTGGAAGTGGATATTTATTATTTATCGTAACTTGTTTATGTCTACGATAATCAACACATAGCCTCAAATATCCATCCTCCTTTTTCACGAACAACACTAGTGCTACCCCCAGAGATGTGATAGGCCGAATAAACCCTTTTTTTCTAAATCATCCAACTGAATATTTAATTCTCGAAATTTAGTAGGTGCTATCCGGTAAGATAGAAGTGAGATAGGACTAGTCCCCAAAAGGAGATCAATCGTAAACTCCACTTATCTTACAGGAGGTAACCAAGAGAATTCTTCAGGAAAAACATCCATGAACTGATACACCACTGCTGGAAGAACAGTCTGCTCAACACCGTCTTCCGATTTCAACGACAACACCACCATCTAATACGATAACATGTCCCCTGCTGGTACCAACAATCCCGCTGCACCCTACCTTTCCTGATTCTTTCCTATAAAGAGATTTCTAACACCATCGTGTGTTGTCAAAGCCACTTTCCACGCATCATAGTTGATGTGGGCCTTAAAAGCCACCAGCCAATCCATTCCCATGATTACATCATACCCATATATCTCAAGAATTGGGAAACTCCACATTAGCTTAACCTTTCCCACAACGATACAACATTCTCTACACAAGAAGGCTTGACACTCTCTTCGACCCAGAAGAGTTTGAAGGTTTAAAACCGATGGCATCATTTCTACCCTTAAACCCAGAAAATCAACCACACATGCAGCAATAAAAGAGTGTGAAGCACCCATATCAAACATCACTTTCAACAAGGTAGAATTCAAAATAATAGTACCTCGCACCGTGGATAGTCCCAAATGATCATCCACCACAACCTGCTCAACTCCGAACAATGCCTTTGTCGCCACACTATGATCTTTATTACTTTGATGAGGCATCGTGGTATTCTGAGAATCACCATGACCCACTTTACTCTATTGACAAGGTCTGTGTTGTTGTCCCCATCCCATCGAGGAATAAGACATCTGTGATCCCTGAGGATTGTCACGCACACCCGAACTTGGAGCATTCCGATAATAACATTGCAGATGCCCCATATGCTTACAATTATGACATGCTCGAGGTCGTGTTGTACAATCATGCTTGATGTGGCTCATAGAACCACACGGAAAACATCATGGCTTTCTCTAAGGCATTGGAGGAAGATTTTCCGATCCTTTCGTCAGATTATATGCCATATTCACACCCTGGGAATAAGTGTCCCTCCTTCGCATGAACCCGACGTTTGAGTTCCCACTATTCCCCATGGGTACCACCATGCTTCCTCCACCCTGAGACCCCAAAAAATCCCGCTTAGCCACTGAGGCTCTATTCAACAAATCTGTGTAATCATCTACACACAGTACTGATATCTTTGAACAGATTTCATTCCTTAACCCTACTTCAATGATCATTACCTTCAATGACGTGCTACTCGCCACCTCGGGTGCAAACTGCAATAAGTTCATAAACTTATCTACATACTCCGTCAAGACATAAGATCTTGCTTGAAACTGAAGAAATCAGTCATACACTGAATTCTAAACGTATGTGGGTAGAATTGTTTATTAAAAAATTCTTCAAAGCCTTTCCACATCATACACTGGTCCGTACCTGCTTGGACTACTAACTCCTACCACTGAAGGGAAAGATCTTCCAACATATACGTGTCCAACTTCACTTTCAACGCTTGCGGTATTCAAAAGAACTCGAAGATCTTGTTCATTTTATTTAACCATGCTTCTGCCCTCTCTAGCTCAGAATAACCCCTGAAGATGAGTGGATTATGCTTTTGAAACTAAATCGCATGATCTACATGCCTTGGTTCATCCATTTTATTTCCACTTTCCACATCTTGGAAAGCTTGCACTATGCTTTGCACTAGCTTCTGGTTCACCTAAGGCTCAGGTTCTACCACATTCTCAGCATCATTCTTCAGTTGGTCTCTATAACGCATACCTGGTGCCATTTCTATAAACAGAAAATAAACAACCATGAGTTTCACTTCCATAGAAATCACGAAATTCCATTTCAAATGACATTACACAACACTATCACAACAAGTCCTTCCACTAGTTATCATTTTCCATGTTTCACCATGTTGAAAACCAAACCAATATCAAAATACCAATTTATTCACATTACAATTTAAACATTTGTAAAACCATTTCTCAATTCATCCCATAAATCATTCTTCCCAATAAAATATGCATCCTAGTGGGAAGTCATTTCTACCATGCATGTCATGCTCGTCTCATGGGCTACACCCACAACAATGAGATATCAAATGCCTATAAGTGTCTCCAAAACAATTATATACCCAACTCCCCGGTAACATGAAGTTCTAAATAAAAGGGTTATCTACCTCATTTTATGCTATACATTCCATGTTCTGACATTCCTAAGCCTTGCTACCAACCTGACTCAAGGAATGCACCACAATGAATGTCAACACCAAAGGACTAAACAAGCGGATACCACTTGTAACACCCCACCCCTACCTCATTGGCTTAAGGAGGCAGTGAGGGTTACTTGGACTTAAGCGATGTTCCCAAGGCACCAGAGGCAAGAAATAAATGCTGAGGGCTTCGAGAACAATTTGGGGAATGATTTTACCTTAAGACAAAACCAACCAAACCATCCACTATCAAACACTATATGATGCATGTCAACGAAAACATTCAAGCATGTATTCCCAAAGGACAACCAAGTTGTTCCACAATAAAACCCCAAAACGAATACAACCAACCCCATATTAGAGTACACTTCAGAAACCAAACAACCAAACACTACAAGCCATGACACCACCACAGCTCCACACCATGATCCATGCTCTAAGCTCCACTAAGAGATCCCAACGCTCAACTAAAGGAGGTTGATGCCTTACCTTATACCAAGTCACGATACACAACATCTGTAAAGACACCAACGTGCTAAAGCAGGAGGTGAGTACTAAAACTCGGTAGGTTTTCCCCAAAATGACTTCCCTACACAGACCACTAGGACAAAATCGTTAGTACATTTATATAAATCAGTTTGTTTAAAATAATCACACGTGCCACCATTACCATAAGCCTACCACACCCTTACCAAGCCATTTCACCCAAACCAAACCACCAAGGTAAAGGCAAACAATCAAGCCACAAACCATTCCATCATTTACACATTATCACAACAATTACATCTTGAAAATCCATGAACAACAAAACAACCACAACAACCAAACAGTGGAGGTTATTCCCAACCCGTTCACCCATTCACACCAAGCAGCACTTCTCGTCCACTTATCGTGGATAGTAGACCTTCTGTCCACTATTCATCCCCTTTTTATAGTGTAACTTCTCACCACTTCCACATAACATTCAAATATTTCCAATTCCAACCATATAACACACCAAGGTCACAACCACATGCAATCAACCAATTCCATTGCATATCAATCCACATTAATAAATCACCCATTTATTGAAAACCATTTTCCCTGCCAAACAACATTTCAATAAAAAAACCCTTTTATTGAAACCCATTTCCATCAATCATCTTCAAAATAAACCATAGCATCCCAATTTTGAATCTCCATTTTAAAATCCACAAGAATACCATTTCACTATAAAACCCCCTTTTTCACAAAAATCCCTAAAACATCAATCAAGGGATTTCTAATCAATATCGCACATTAGAACACAATTAATTTCCATCACAACAAATTAATTGTAACCAAAACAACTAGTTCGTAACCAAGTGGAGTAAAGAAAGAATACACCTACCTTTATGGTTCCTGAAAAATCAACCCTCAAGCAATCGCACCTCAAATCAGGGAAAAATACCACCGAGCAATCTCTAGAACCCTTTCCCTAGCATTTAAATGCCATAAAAAACATCTAAGGCAACCACAACCCTAGATCTACACACAACAAGTTTAGATCAAAAAAACCAAGAAAGATAGGGATGTAGATCAAGAGGAAAACACAAGGAAACCAAGAGGAGAGGCTTACACCGGAGAAACCACCTTTAATCCATCAAGAAACCTCTTCAGAATGCTTCCAAATAGACTGGAATATCCCCTCCTACCCTTGAGAAACGAAAAACCTGAGTGAGCCATGAGTGGGAGGAAGTTTGGATTGAAATAGGTTAAGCCTGAGGGATCCAGGAATGTATAAACCTATTTTCAAGTGGCTGCACGGTTAGTCTGCATGGTATAGAAAACCGTGTGTACACCACTACCTCGAGAGAAAGGTCCTGCATGGTTTCCTCCCACAGTTTGGAAAAACGTGCGTAGGCCATGTGAAGCTTACTTTCTCCCCCTACACGGTTTCCTAGAGCATCCGCATGGTTTCCACTAACCGTGCTCAAACCGTGCTCCCTAAGAAAAGCCTCCAAACTCATTCAAAACCGTTCCAAACTCTCCCAACCTCTTCCCAACTCATCCCATGCACTTTAAACACATAAAAATGCATAAACAAAGGCCACATGCCACAAACTGGGGGTTCTACAACATGAATGATATATATATATATATATCTGTGTGTGTGTGTGTATTTAAATAAAGAATATTTTTTATTTTTTATACAATTATAATTCTATAAATATACAATAATTCTTACCATATTTTCGTAATTATCATTGAAAAATGTAAATTTTGCTCATGCGTACATAAAACCTACCATCTCCATGATTTTAACATATTTACTTATTTAATTATAATACATTATGATTGGATTTAAAACAATATTTAATTTAAAAAATGATAAGTATTTATTAATTATTATTCTAGATATGATGGTATATTTAATATTTTGACCACGATCAATATACCAAAGCAATTTTGAAATTACAGAGTGAATGTTCTCAAAATAACTAATGTGGACTTAACTTGTTAATTAATTAAATATGTCAGAGTAATAAATGAAAACTACTTTAATGAAAAATTAATAAACACATAAAAATTTTGTTAAACAAATAAATAATTAATATAAGTTTATTATACATGATTTAAGGACATAAATGGAGTGTATTAACTTGAGTCAAGGGTTTCTCATCTCACATTTATCTATATGAGACATATTCAATATTCACCACTAATTTTTATTAAGTGGTGTATGTACAAAAAACATGATTATTTTTTGATTAATTTCATGAAATTTATTCTCTTTTACAAATTTTTATTTGTTTTTTCCATTTTATGAGGTTTTCATCTTAAAAATTACTAAAGAAGTATGGTTTTTGTCTTAATTTTCCTTTGTTAAGGCATATTTTATTGTAATTCAACTAAATTATTTTACATGGTTTATATAATGACCTCATATATTAAATATAAATAATTCTTTCATAAATGAGGTTATTTTATGTTGCAATTTGAATTATTTCATATAAGTTTATTTACCATGAAATTTACCTAGTGTTAAAAGGATTCTTAACTCAATTTCCATTAAATGGGTTATAAAACCTCTTTATTAACAATATAATTCCATGATTATGTGGGAATAAAAATATAAATTATTTGAATCTATTCTCCACTCATTTTTATGGATATATATTTTTTATCTATCCATTGATTGATTCTCAATTCAATGATATTATCTTTGTAAGAGTAATTTTTCTTAAATTCTCTTTCTTTGGGGAATAAATTTATGATATGCACCTATAAAATTTTATGTGGTGAGTATACTACCCATATGACATATTGTTTCATGAATATCCAAATTTTCATGATATTTAATGTTTTGTTCAAACTTATCCTTTCATGTGTTTAATTTTTGAAAAGTTGTCCAATTGACAAAGGCTTTATGTTACAATATCATTTCATTTATGGATTTTTTATGCTCAAAGTTCCTTTTATAGGAAATTATATGATCTTACTTTCAATAATAATATCTATTTTCTCCTCCTCTATTTATGAATGTGGTTAAAAAAATTTATTTTCATTTCTTCCATTATTAATTTAACAAACATAAAGAATATTGTTTGTATGTGATGCTGATCATGTATCTTTTTTTAGATCGATTATGTTTCTCTTAAAAATATATGATTTCTCAAAAAATTCAAAAATCATGTTTTATAAACATCAATGATTTCATAAATCTATTTTCCATGGTCTTTATTAATCATTTAAATTGTGTTAGAATTAAATTTATTAATGTTTTCCAAATCGGTCACTTTTGACCCTCTTTAAAAAATAGTTGAAAATAATGTTTATTTTTAATGTTTACAATAAGAAAAAAATTTCTTGTTGTCATGAACACTAATATTTATGAATCGTACATTATAATTTTCCAATAGTATTTTCAAATAAATGTATTTTCACATTATTTTTTATTTTTTAGTTTTTAGAATTGATTTTTAAAATGAAAATTTTACTTTCCTCAAGAATGTTTTTAATAATATTTTAATAGATTTTCCATTCATCAATGTCAACATCCCATTATGTTAGATACACAGCATTAGGTATTTTTATTAATTATATCATCCATTTTATTTCTCTAGATGTATTATGAGATTTTCATGGAAGTCGTTTCTTTTCCACGGGTGAATTACAAAATAAAAGAATAATTATTATAATTTTTTTGAAAAGTGAATAACTCTAAATAATTTATTTATAAATTTTACATGGACATTATTATTGATAGTTGGACCACCCAAATAGAACTAGATAAACATAACATAGATTATATGATGGGTGTACCCATATAGCACCATGTGATACTGATATAGAATATTTAATTGGTGTGCCCATAAAGAGATCCAATCCATTAGGTAATGATTATGTTATCTGGATAATTATATTAGAAGTCTGTCGCATGGTTATTCTAATTTGTATGGGTTATATTGATATTATTTTCCAAGATATTAAAAAAATTTCATTATACATTCTATAGGTAATAAATGTTTCTTTTGATCAATATAGACCTGACATGGATCTTGATCATTAATTCATATTACTTTTTTACTTCGTTAAAGAATTATGTCATTTTTATTGATTTATGATCCAGGTATTGATGTGTATGAATTCTCTTATGTTATTATCATGCAGTATGATTATAACAACATAAAATTATGCTCACCTTACTCAGAATGATGAAAATCAATTTAAATGATTATGTATACCCTTACAGAGCATTTGAACTCACCATTATAATTTTTCATTTTCACTACGTTATATCGAATTCTGATACAATATTTTAGTTTATAATGGTTTTATATGTGATGAAATTTTTGGGAGATTTTCAATACATAATATATAATATGAAATGTTAGTCATTGTAGTAAAAATAATATCTTGAAGTCATTAGTGTTGATTTTTCTAAATTTTTTTCCAAATTCTCTAAAACAATAAACCAAAATATTCCTTGTATATATAAGTGATCTGATATTTATTTTTCATGTTGTATGTTTAGGATGGGAAAAGAGGATCAAATTTATCAGTATCAAAGATATAAATATAATGTTTTTGTTTTTAGCATCAAATCAAGGAGTACAAGTTTGGTGGTTTTAAAATTACTATTATAGTATGGTTTAGATTACTTTAGATATTACTATGTTTTCATTTTTGGTTATATTAATATTTTATGATACCATCTTCGGTTCTTAAGATTTAGGTTGATCATAAGGTCAATGTATTATACACCACTTTTTCGGTTTTATGTAATGGCATTTCATGTGGTCTATTGATATTTTTAGAGAAATTTTATTGATTTAGAGTCTATATAAACATTAGGTTTAACTTGAGGTATTATTTTATAAAAATGTGATTACACTATTAGAAATTTAAGATAAAAGGTATGAGATTACCTTTGAGGATAATGCATCCAGAACTATTTTTATTTGGTTATATGTGTATTTATTTATTGAAAGGATTTTCATATCATCAAGATTATTTGATGAGGGTATATACATTGTTGGTAAAATAATTTAAGAACAATTTTTTTATTTCAAGCATAATATTAAATTTATCATGGATGAATATCTGATCAAATCATTATATTTTTTTTGGAAAATTGTTGAATGTTTTTTGTTATTATTAAATTTTTGAGATTGAGATATTATTTTAACATATAAGGATTTATTTATTTTGGGAATTATTTCAAATTATGGAAACATTTTTAGTTAGGTTAAAATTCTAAAATTAGGGGGATTATCTTGTTATCATTTATTGAATTATGCGATCTATTGGAAATTGATTCTAGTGCATCATGCATGAAGAATTCAGCTTGGATTCTCGTTGTCCAGTGAAAAGATGGTATTATGGTTGAAATTGATTAAAATATTAAATTATAATTTTCAAGAAAAAATATTTCATTTTTTTCATAGTATAAATGGTAAGGAATTCCTTAAATCTTGGAAAATGATTTTAAAACCAAAATGTTATCTTATAACTGTCTCCTCCAATGAATCGATGGCCTTTTTCACGTATATTTGGTTTTTAGTTTTTTGATCATTAAAATTTTCATGGTCATTCACTATCATGTGATCAACGATATCTATCTCTTTAAATCTATATTTTAACAATATGATTTTATTCCATGTCAATATTTTCACTTCACGCTAATGTTATCCTTTCTAGACACTTAGTTATGAGTCACTGGAGATGGCATTTGTAATTCTGTTTTCCACCTTTAAAGTTGGTGTTTTATTATCCCCTTGTTATGATGTGGGATTATTACAAAGGTATTTTAAAATATCAATCTATGATTACTGATATTGAGTTCAAAATTTTGTGGACTCAATTTCTTAAGTGGTGAATTTCATATCTCATTATTTTCAAATAATGATATTATGTATGATAATGTGTATGACAAACAACAGCAAGCGAAAACAAACTGAAAAATCATATTATTTAAATGTGACCATTATAAAATAGATGTAAAATTCATGAGTATGAATATTGATAATGAAATTAAAAAACATAATGTTTCTAATAAATATAAATTTATTTGTTAATGCATAGGAGATAAGCACTCAATGTTTAGTAAATACATTTTATTCTTCAAAGATAGGTTTTCTTCAAAAAAATTATATAGAGTGAATAATATAAATAATTTTTGGAAATTTTAATAATGTAATTAAATAAAATAAATATTATTTTTAAACATAGAATATCAAAATTATTATATGTATAAAATTTTAAATTTTTATGAAAAGTTTTATTTTTTAATAAATAGTTAATATACTATTTTTTTTATTGAAACTATATTTTATTTAAAAATATCTAGAAAGTAAAATTCTATATCTGATGGCCAAATCCATTTTTTTAATTTTTGATAATCCAATTTTTGAAAAGTGGTAACCTCACAACCTAAAAAAACCATCCTCAAAACACATTCAAATATTCAAAATTCAAATTTAATGATCCAAAATCGTGCATATACCGGGTGAGATAGAAGGCACTAGACCCCAAGCAGAGTAGACGTCGGTTTGAGCATCCTTATCCCGTCGATGTCCCCAGTCTACACCTCCACATCCACGCGTGATTGCCTCCGGAAACATGACATGTCGGATGAACGAAGCACTATGAACGCCATAACCTTCATCGTTGAAAGCACCACTGAACAGCATAACCATCAAAACCAAAATTCCACCATTTCCTGCACTAGAATAACATCCGCCGGCGACAGGAACATCCCACCGCCTATCTAATCCACTAACATAGAACATATAACTCACCGTTGTAGACAATGTCGGCGGCCCATCGCCAAAGGGAAAAATGAAACAACCTAAAAAGCAGCGCATAAGAAACCTGATGACATGCAAACTCTACAGGAGACGAAAGTTGGAATCCGTCTTGAACCTCAACAGCCGCTCGAGATCACATCCTAGAGCATCCTGAAAACCACCCCTCTAAACCGACTAGGAGTGCAGCAGTGGAAATCTGAGGCCAGGGATGATTGGAAGCGGTCAGGACCTCAACAAAGAGCCACAACCACGTAGGAAAGTAAACCAAACCAGGATTCATGAAACTCAAATGATTGATTATTCATACCCAGCAATCAACAAATGAGGACACCCGCATCAAGAATTGAGGCCAGATAGGACTAGCTTTCTGGGACGCCAATGACCGATTACCGTGCATCCTAAAGCTTCCCTGAAACCATCGCCGGGGACCAACTAGGAGAGCAACCAAGGAGCCGGAAGCCAGAGTAGCAAGAATCGGACTGGGCCTCAACAGAGAGGCGTAGAAGCGTATCCACAACCGAGCTGCAACCCCCACCGATGAAGCCACCAACATGCGAATACCACACCTGAAACAACAATAAAGGAGAACCGCCACCAGGATGAAATCAGGACAAGACCGGAAGGAAGAAGGAAATGGGGGAGACAATGCTGGAGGAGCGGCGCGCCGGCCTTCCTCCAACCGAGGCACCACCGAGAGACCCTAGCGGATGGTTTCGAGGGAGAGCAGCCGCTCATAGGAAACCCTCGATATATCTGATTATTTTGAAATTATAATTACTTAATAATGATTTAAAATAATCCAAATATGGTTTTTTAAATTAATTTTATACTCATTTTTTAAATCATTTCACCACATTTTTTTGATTCATTTTATATTAAATTATTCCACTTTTATATTTTAATATTTAATAACTTATTCTATATTTATATTCATGTTGTATAAATTTAGAAAATAAGAACCTTTTATTTTGACGAATATGAATAATAAAAATAGTAATTTTTCATACTTTTGTAAGATTAAATTGGGAAATTAAAGTTAAAAATAAAATGATACACACCAAAAAAGACCCTAAATATTTATTTAATTCTATTTGACGATTCCATTTTTTCCATGATAAACCATATCTAGTTTTATGTATTTTTTCCCTTTGGATGGGATTAAGACTTCTATAATATTTTATTTAATGAAAAGTAAACAATTTTACACTCTTGTTGTTAATAACTATATTATTTTTAACATGAAGATAAATAGACGATATTTTCAATTACAAATATTCATTTAAAATTTAAATAATTATAATTAACAATTTAAATTTTTTAATATTTTTAGTGATTAAATATTTACCATAAATGTTTACACAAAGAAGACACAATAATTATTCCATAAATCAAAATATAAAATAAATAATATTACAAATATTATATTTACTATTATTTTAAATAAATAATTTATCCAAATAATTTTATGGAAAAGAATAAAACTTTTGAGATGTATTAAAAAAATTTATTTTAATATCATTTTTTCTTTTCAGGTTTTAAAATTCAATGTAAATGGATATTTCTAAAATTTACATTATATATATTTTATGAAAAAAAATATTTCTTTAAATGATAGAAAATTTTAAAAAAAAAATTACTATAATCATCCAATTTATTATAATTTTGTCTTAAATAGCATTCCTGGTCCATTTATATTTCTTTTTTTAGTTATGGTAACTATCACGACCCTCAATGAGTAAAACAATTTATTATTGTGCTAAGTGTGAAATGTGTTAATGAGAGGATAAAACAATAAGATAAGGGTAAAAATATGATCCAAACATGTCTAAATTTTATTTTATGAGATTATTTAGACTAATAATAATATTTTCATAAAATATTATCAATTTGGATCCATTTTTGAATCAAAATTAATTTATATTAATTTTATATATTAATAAAATTACATGAGTGCTCCTCCCCTCTCTTATGAAAAGGAACCTCTCTTTCTTATTTCATCACACCTAAATAACCACTTTATTTGGATGATACTTCCAAAATATTTTCCCAAAATACCTTCCCACATTATAAATGTCATATTTTTGTCATAATATCAACCATAGATGACTTAGGGTATTAAGAGAAGGAGGTTGTCTGAAGAAAATATACATTTTTTAGTTGAAAATTTTCATTTTATTTCTTCATTAACAACCATAAAATCTTCTAAAAACATTCTAAGATAATTAAATCATTATTTGAAATATAATTATATTGTAATATTCAAATATAATAAAATATATCTATCTCTATCCTCCATCTAATTGGAAAATAATTCATCATACGTGTGTATGAAGGACTGCCACCTCTTTGACTGATGTAATTCATTTTATAACACCATATCGCAAGGATGATTATAATGATGGAATATAATATTAATTACATTTATATCCTACTCAAAATATAAAATATCATTTAATTTCAATCCATTACATTTACTGAAGAATGATAATGTCGTTTTTGCGTACGTGGAGACTTCCACCTCCACGATGTGATGTGATTTATTTTTCATTACCACATCACATGATTGATATATATTATTATGCTAGAATAAAAAATATAGTTGTTATTATATGATTATTATTACTTAAATATAATATAATACTTACTATCTTTTAACAATGACTGTTGATAAATGGAAACGTTACTCATGCGTATGTACGACCTACCATCTCCGTAATTACTACATAGTTTATATTTCATAACAAGACATCAGGATTGATTTTATAATTATAATTAATTTATATAATGATAGTTTTTTCATGATTATTATTCTGGATTTGATTTCATAATCATCCTTTTGACCATGGTCGACACACCAATGCTGTATTGAAATTAGGGATCGGATGGTCTCAAAATAAGTAACATGGACTTAACTCAAAAAGTAATTAAATATTTAGTTATAATAAATAAAATATAATTTAATGATGCATTAATACACCAAAAAAAGGTTCTTAAAAATTAAATATGATATGATTTTATTATGTAGTACTTAAAGGAAATACATGGAATGTATGGACTCGAGGTAAGGGTTTCTTGCCACGCTTATATTTTAATGAGGCATATTCCGTACTCACCACTATTTTATAATGTGTCAATTATATAAATCATATTAATTAATTTTATTATTCCTTTCATGAAAATTATTGTTCTTTACAAATCCATAAGTGGTTCCCCCTTTCATGTGATATTGAACCAAATATTACCAATGTTGTAAGGGATTGTGTCATAATTTTACTTCTTTGAGACATATTTTTTTTATTATTCCCCTAATTTGTTTTATATGGTTTATGTATTCATGTTTCACACGGTATATCATGATTCCTTCATAATTCGTGTTATTTTATGTTTTAATTTGAATTACTTGATACAAGGGTATTTGACTTAATAGAAACCAAGTGGTAAAAGTATTCTTAACTCGGTTTCCTTTCTTTTGGTTATAAATATTATTCATTGACCATTACATGCCATGCTTATTAGTTAATAGATATATCCATTATTTTATTATATATTTCCTCACAGTTTTTTGGATTTATTTTGGTTACAGATAATCTCTCCAATGATTAATTCTCAATTCAATGATATGATTTTTGTATGGGTAGTTTGTCTTAAATTCTCTTTCATTAAGAGATACGTTTATGATATACACTTATTTTATTTTATGAGGTGTATATATTACAAATTTGAAATTTTATATCGTGAATGACATTATTTTCATAATATTGATTTTTTTTTATTTTTTAAAGGGGATTATGATTAAAAAATTTCAAAAGTGGAAAAGTATTTACTATACAATCTCTTCTGTTTTAATAATATTTTATGTCCAGGGTTCCTTTTGGATGAAATTATATGATATTATTTTCATTAACCCCATATATTATATTTATATGTGGTTATTAATGTGGTTCACATGTTTATTTTAAATTCCATCTCATTTTATTTGAAAATGATACAAAAATTTGTTAGTAAGTTATACTATTTCATGTATATTCTTTTAGATTGGTTATATATATATCTTCTGTATCAGTGTTTTCTATAAAAATAAAAAATATTATTTTATAATCAAAAGTGTTTCTCTAAATCTAATTTACATGAAATTTAACATTCTTTTATATAATTTTAAAAGTAAATTTATTAATATTTTTCGAATGGGTCACTTTTGACTCACATTAAAACATATATGAAAAGAATAATTATATTTAACATCTAAATTATGAAAGAAAAATACTAATATCATAAAATTTATTTTATTATAAGGCTCCTTTATAAATTTTCCAGTATATTTTCAAAATATTTTGTGAATTTTAGGTTTTAAAATTGATTTTCAAAATAATAATATTATATTCATCATAATTTTCATTAATTATATTTTATTGGATTTTCTATTCCTCAATGTCACTAACCCTTGAATTCAATTATAGTCAACAAGGGATATGTTTTAATGATAGCACAATTATTCTTTATTTAGGTTTGTTATGATATTGAAATGAAACTCATTTCATTTCAACGAGTAAATTAATAAATAAAAGAGTAATTATTATTGTTTTATTGAAAAGATAATGATTATAAATGGTTTATCGTAAATGGTACTTGGAAATTATTGATGATCATTGGTTCTCTTATATAGCACCAGGTGAGCCTGATATGGATTATATAATTGGTGTACACAGATTGATCCAAGTGAGACTGATATAGCATATAATATGTGTAAACACATATTGAACTCCAATGCATTGGGTAATGGTTATGTTCTATGAGTAACAATATTAGAATTTAGTTGTATTGTTATTCTAATTTCTAAGGGTTATATAAGGATTCAATGAATATGATTTTAGCTGATACCAACACATTTCTTTTATTCTTTCTGCAGGTTTTAAAAGTTTCCATTGAACAAAATTTTTGTCACGTGGATCATGATTATTGATTCTTATGAATCATAAATTTTTTAAAGAATTATTCCATTTTACATTATTTATTATATATATATATATATAAATTGAAGTGTATGAATTCTATTATATTATACTCATGCACTATAATTATTTCAATAAACCCTTTCTTCTCATCATACGCTCACTGATGACATTAAATTGTTAATGTTTATATATACCCTTACTGAGCATTTGAAATCACCCTTATTTTGTTTTTTTCTCAGGTTATGACAAATGACGAAAATTTTTTGAGTTTGGAAAGGATTCATATGTTAAGTAGTTTTCTATAGATGTTGGAGACTTAATATAGAATTTGAAAGGATGGGTATAGTAGAAAAATACTCCCTTGAAGTCATGATTGTTGGTTATGTAAAATTTTTTCTATAAAACTCAAATATTAAATTTTTGTCGCATATGTAAGTGATCCAATTCTTCCTTTTTATGTTTTATGTTTTGGATGAAAAAAAACTATCTCACATTTATTAGTATCAAATCAAAAATGTAATGTTTTTGTTTTTTCACTAGATCCAGGAATTTTGGTTTGTGGATTTTATAAAATCACTATGAAATATATATCAGTTAAAAAACCACTATTTATTTACACCACTTTTAATCATAACCATATAACATATATAGAACACTTATTTGATTTTTATGTTTGATTTAGGATGAAATAAATATGTTCTTCGTAATGAAGTAAATATTTATTTTCATTATAAATAATTTGTTCATTTTATTCTAAAAATATTGATTTGAAATTTGGTTTTTCCACATTATTTATTCTTATAATGAGATTAATATTTATCACCTAAAGAGATTGACTACGAAAAAATTGAAATCATTTAAAAAATACGAGTATCAAAATTAATGTGTTACTAAATAGATTTATCCTTCTCTACTATTTCTTCATCCAACATAGGTACATATAGCATTCATTTTCCAAATTCATCCCAACATGTTGGAGTTCTACAATGAATTCTATAGAAGGATATATAAGGAGCCATATGAAAGCCCGAGTAAATGTTATTATTGTAAGAAAAATAAATAAGAGGAAGGTGTGGATACCAAACACCATTGAAATTTTTATAAAAAGGCATTATCATATATTCTAAGGATTTTATTGTTCTCTAAAACTGACCATATTCATAATGATGGTATTCTATGCTAATACATATTTCAAAATCCAAATCCTACTGATGATGTCTTTAGAACATTGAGGAAAAACTCATATCCCAATCAGATATAGCTGAAAATGGTACACCATAAAACTTTACCACTTTCATAATGTATATCATGTAAATTTGATCAAGATAGAAATATATTCTTATATCAATGAACTGTAAAAATTTTCTAAATCGATCGACTACAACCAAAGTATAATAAATTCATTTATATTTTTTTGGAACTCAAATCACCAAATCCATGGTGATGTTTTCCTATTTCCATTATATTATAGGTAATGGTTATAAAATACCCTTATAGTTTTTGAACATAGCCATAATTTTTTGATCTACCAAGAATCATGATACAAACTCTGAAATATGTCTCATCAGGACATACCCCCAGAAATAATCATTAAAATATATATAAATATTTTTACTTCTAGGACGAATTGAGAATGAATAATTATGGGATTCCTCTAAAATATCAATCATCAAATTGGGTATTGATGGAACACAAACACTATTACCAAACCATACAATTACTTAATAATCATGGTTAAAATAAAGAAAATTTCCGACCTTCTTCTACAACTCTATATCTTCCTTATGTGCCTCTTTAATATTCATTATGAAAAATGGTGGGACATTATTTGAGGAATTACATCATTTCTCAATTTCCATCATGATTTTAATATCCTTCCTTTTCAAATCAAAAAATATTGGATCATTTTTTATCCTCATCATAGATAATATCGCATGATCCTTTAGACTTAAAGCACCATCCACCTTATTCTACCTCCCACAGTGGTAATGTATTGAGTAGTAAAATGTTTAATCATCTCCCATCATCTTCTCTAGTTCATATTCAAATCATTTGAATATATACATTAGTACTTTAAGATCATTATATATATATCACACCTATATCCATAATGAAAATACCTCCTTATATTTATTACAAAAATAACTATAGAAAACTCTAAATCATGTGTTGGGTAATTCTTCATGGCCCATCAATTTTCATAAGGCATAAGCTATCACAATATCATTTTTCATGATAATTATTCTCAACCCATTCATTTATGAGTCACTATAAGGTAATATAAGCACAAGTTCACTAACTAACCTTTTATTTATTTCTTTAAATTTATTTTCACATTCATCTACCCAAAAGAACTCGGATCCCATATGATTTTACATTCTATATGGATCATCCAACCATGAGAAATTTTCCACTATGACTCTATAAAATCCTTCCAAAAAAGAATATTAATGATCTCAATGACTGTGGTTTTTTATGTCTAAAGTTCCATTGAATCTGTCTCAGATGGATCTATTGATATACACTCAAATAAAATTATAAAACCCAAAAATGAAATATTTTGTATCAATAATTCACAGTTTTTTAAATTTGAATACAATTTCTCCTTCATTAGCCTCTTCAATACAATTCTCAAGTGATCTTCATGCTCTTCCTTTATCTTCTAATAGATAATAATATCATCTATAAATACTACCACAAAATGATCAAGGTAATATATTAAGACTCTATTAATTAAATCCATTAAGTTATCTTGGGACTTAGTAAGACTACGTGATATCAATATATATTCATAGTAACATATATTAAGGTTTTAAGGATAAGTATTTGTATTTAGAGTTCCCATTTTGTTCTTTTATTATCATGAGATATTAATGATTTTTTTTTTCATTATGAAGTCCGTGAATTCTTGTATAGATTTATTTGTACATTTGACTTTATATATGTTGATATTTCCGTGACTCTATATGAATGTACTGATTAAACGGATGCAAGGATAATATTAATTTGGATCTATGAGAAGTAAATAGCAGCACCAAATGTAAATGGATAATGTCAATCAAGGAAATTTTGATACCAACTTCATATTTTTTGATATTTTTCTTAAAATGTGTAAATTGAGTATATACCGTTGTGCATTATATATAATTACTAACATGATGGAACACTAAAATTAGGTAGATAAAATAAATTATTAAAACAAAATATTTTAGAAACCATGTTATGTGTTAAACTATATATCCTGGTTTTGATTTTAAACATATAGATAATGGTTATAAAAATATAAATTTAAGATAAAAAATTTGATCTAAATGTGTGAGGAAAGCATGAAATATTTTTTATTTTGATATTTTGGAGTAATTATAGGAATCATTTTTACTAGGAAATGTTATTAAATTTGTTTAATAATTCTTAAATTACTTGGGGTTGTTACTTGGACTATTGAAAAGTATGTTAATCTTTTAATGTAGTAATGGATGAAAAATTATTACCTTTTAAGTATAAAAAGATTAAATTGACTAATTTACTGAATAATTAAATATTTTTCTAGAAATTGTTTTTTGATTTAAGAATATTAATTTTGATAAATTTATCCATGATAAGTAGTAATGTGTGTAGTTATGTTTAATAATATTTACTTGAATTTATTATATAACTAGTACTCGCTCGAGCTATTGCACGACATATTCGATTATATATTTTTCATTTAATAAGATATTAATATTTAGGAAAGTTGAGAAGATACAGTAAGGTAGAATAATTTTTAATTAAATTAATGGTGTATAATAATTGAATAAGAGTACAAAGCATATGAAGACACTATTCTAATCGTTGAAAATGAAAAAGGATTGAGTAAAAGTATATGAATTTTTAAATTATGAGGAAGAATATTTGAATTTATTTTCAAATTTGATCACAATAACTGTAATGTGGGAACTTATATAAAAAGCGAATTATAAATAAAAAAAGATAATATCGTGGTTGTAATAATAAAAATGATAAGTGTGAAAATAAATGAAATAATAATAAATTTAATGAATGAAATGTGTGGGAAAAAATAAAACAGAGTGAAAATATTCAAAATGTATATGGACCCATATAAAATGAGGGACATCGAGATCACAAACAAAGATTAAATAGAAGGTGAAATTGAAGAAAATAAATAGTTTAAGACACATAGTTGAAAGACACTTTATAATACATGAAAACATGAAATTGAATCATAAAAATAATATAATATCATTACAGTAAACCAAAAATAGGGTGAATAAAAACATAAAAACTGCTATTTTGGAAAATTCTTACAATATTAATGATAGAGTTGTTTCTAGCAACCGATATTTGCCTCTAAAATCACAGGCCAGTTTACCAATCTTAGCCTTCCAAGTAAATATATATTTTACTATGTGTCTTCCTGTATGTGTTCACGCGAAAGTGCCAAATCTATAACATTGTAATTCATACAACCTTTCAGGAGTTGTTCTGTACTCAGCTCAAGTTTCACCATCAGCCTTACAAGCTTCTCATTGTGAAGAACTCTCCAGCAGAGTTAATCATCATCCATTCCCTGTAATGGATTAAGGAAAAAGATAAAAAAATGAATTTGATAAACAGAATGTGCCATAAATATAATAGTTAATAGAAATTATGTCATTATCAACATGCAGGTGGGGAGGATAGATGAAACTGCTGCATCTCAAAAAAAGGTGTTCAACAACTAAGGTATATTGTATGAAGTGGAAGTTAAACAAAAGTTTTCCCAATAGATACAAAAAATGAGATAAATTTTGATCAAGTGAATTAAAAAATCATTGAATGCAGAAGAAATGTAAATATTTTTCAAATTAAAAATGTACATCACTAATTTAATGTATACATTTGTATATAAGAGTGTAATGTATGCAGTACTCTTTACTGTTGAAGATTATGGATCATTAAATATTTTTAACATTCGTATACATGAGTGTAATGCATGTTTAGACATTGTATGGCACCATACCATATGAATGTATGTTTAAACAGTGGGAAATTTTAAAGTTTATGTATACAGGACCATAATCTCACAATTTTTTCTATCACATTTTTCTGCTACATTCTACTTAGAGGTCCACATTTCCCTTGGAAGAAAAATCCATTATTGATCTTGAGCAAACCAAGCCATGGAGGTTTCCAAGAATAAAAGACGTAGCCATTATAAGTCATAAATAATGTGTTATTAGTTCATACTTATACTATATAGTCGAATAATAGTGCATATAATATTTGAGAAGCAAAAAATAAATAGCAGATAGGGGCTTACCAGTTCACCTTACTCATTATGGGTTCTTACTTCCATCTGTCCATGCATTTGAGAATAGATTTAGTTGACACAGTTACATGTAGAAATATATATTTATCATTAAATCAAATAAACTCTTTACTCCACATTTTCCCACATAATAATATTTTTATCCTTCATAGAAGAGGTCAATTTCCATTACTGAGAAAGTGGAAATAATGATGAATATGATAGGTGCATTACTTTATGAATCCATGCTTTAGACCCATCCTTATAGATAAATTAATATAAGGATATTTACTGATATGATTTACATCTTATGTTATAATAAAATCAAAGAATACTATATTGCAATATGCATGAAATAAAATCATTGGCCATAATTAAGAGAATGAGTCTTTAGAAGTAATGGACTAAATTCTATAAGGCATTAATCCAAGATGAAAAAGTAATCTTTAAGCATGTATTATTTATGGAATCAGTAAGAATATGTTTTATGGAATAAAATAGTAAAACATTTGGTTATAACTGGATGCATAAAGAATCGTAATAATTCCTATTAAAAAGCATAATCCAAAATATGAATGTAAAAATAAACCCGGTATTGTCCACAATTTTTTATCTGAAAAAGATCTTTGGTAAGATTATGTTAATAAGTGATATAGTTTATTGCAGTATGTGTATTTTTCCACTAAACTGTAAAATCAATTCATATGAACTGGTAGTTTTGAAAGTAGTGAATATCTAAATACATTCTGTAAAAAGTTATTAATCCAAATTAACATACAAAGTGTTGAAGTTGTTATGTTAAATTTATAGATAAAGTGTTGTTAATAACTAGTTAAACCAGTATCTGTGTTGTAGATATGTCATAGATATGAGAGAGAAAAAATCTATTGGAACAAAAACATGTCAACTGATATTGAATAGAATCATGTTCAACTAATATGTGAAATAACTACATGAAATAGATGTTTTAAACATTATATGGATCAGAGAGAACACATAAACATGGAACATATGTTATGTAGTATCCATGCAATAGGTTAATTCAGAACATAGGGTAAACATATTCTATTTTCCCTAATTTAAATAGAATAGTCTAATACAATTTTGAATGTAAAAAAATTATGTAGAAATCAAATATGAAAAAAATATGAAATTGTCAAACTGTAGTATTACCTTGTAATTACAGCTCAAAAGTTCAGTCAATATTTTCACCCTTCTTTGCTATGTTCTCCTTCCATAATAGTTGAATCTGTACATAAAGCTTAGAAAACCAATTACAGAACAAGAAGAAACATAGTTTTATCAACATTTAGAATGTATTATGTTACCTTTCATGATTCATATGAATTCCGACTAAAGAACAATAATAAAGACAACTCGTTTCAATGAAAACCAGTTATAAGTATTGGAAAAAATGTACCTTCAAATTTTAAAGAACCAATTATATAGTTAATATTGATTCATTTTTTGATGAATATGTACCAGTTGATAATGGTGTTTTCCATACTAAAAATAGATCAATAAACATAATAAATATAAACGTTAAAACTTATAATTTTCTTGTAGTTAGTTCCAACAATTGGATGAAAATTTGGTATTCATGAATAACAAAATGAAACAGAAACATGTGCAAGTGATACGGAACAGAAAAATGTTCAACTAATACGTGAAATAACCTCTTAAAATAAGTGTTTTAAGCATTATATGGATCATAGAATCCACATAAACATGGACGATATTTTTTGCAGTATCCATGCCGAAGGCTAATTCAGAAAACAGGGAAAAGATATTTTATTTTCCCTAATTTAAATAGCATACTCTAATATAGTTTTGAATGTAAAAAATTATGAGGAAATAAAATCTGAAAAAATACGAAAAAATAGTATAGAATAATACTATTTCGGTCAAATAGATTAGTCTTATGGATGGTAAAATTGAGGTCATTGACCTATCGCCTGCCTTTGGGAATAGTAAGTATTCTCCATATTTTACCTACGAAGGCTTGTAGGATTGAAGGATTCTCATATTTATATAGCCCATCTATTCCAATAATATGCTAAGAATCATTACTCATAGATAACAGAACAAATAGTAGTTTATCCTAAATGGATGATGAATGTAAATAAATCAAAAGATGAATTTTAATAAAATGATTTAAAGGGGAATTATTAATAATTTTTCTATGTTATAAAATGTCTTCCTTTGGTATATTCTTATTTTTTTTTATAAAAAAACATTTAATAATATATAAATGCATTTATAAGAAAGATCAATATCAATAGAGAAGTAAAATTTCATTATCATTGTAATCCATAGTTTCAACAATGAAAATCAGAAATTCATATTGAACACCTTCCATAAAGCTATCAAATTACAGGAACACTAAAACTAATTACAAAAATGTAGACCTTCATATCCATCAATTTATGTCCCTATACACACAAAGACGATATAGATATTTATAAGCAGTAGACAATTTAGATTTTAAAATTTATAAAAAAATAACAAAGATATAGATGAGTCTTTAGTAAAGAGTTATGTGAGCCAAGGTTTTAAAAAAATGTACCCTTCCATCAAGATATCCAACTGCATGAAGGATAACACTTATTATTTCCAACACCAATAGGTAATATATGAAAATATATTCAGAAATATTAAATTAGTGAAATCACACACTATTTAAACTAAAGGAAAATAAATTAAGATGTTATAGAAATGGTATGGATTTTTTATTGATATGATAATAGACCAGAACCCTGCAAAGGATCCAAGAGGCTAAATAAAGTGAAACATGATGATTTCTTCAACCTATAATGAAAACAAAATTAAAATTATAAGAGTTCCATTCTTGGATTCAAAGCTATGTAGAGAGCCATCCCACTTTCCAAAACATGAAAAGCATGATTAAATCCAGTAAATATTAACCAAATAAAAATATTGGATGAGATTACACACAAAGCATTCCCAGAATACCAGGTAAAAATTCAACTGAACCATCACTTATCCATTAAAAAACATGTTCATCCATGTGATCCCATCTCTTAATGAACAATAGAATCAAAGAAAGTATATATGGATTTTCATATAAAATTATAATGAAGAGAGATGGAGCACAGAAAAATCTTCTAGGAGAAGCTTGACAATATATTATGGTGGTATATTTTGAAAAGGAAATGGATCTACAATCCAGTTCAGTAATAAAAATTCATAGGATGATGTAAAAATAAGCCAAAATTCTCTAAATGATTTATTTTCTTATGCATAGAGATTTGTGAATCACTAAAGTAACCTTTTATGATGACAAAGGTGGTGTTGATGAAGCCTAAATCTGGAATTTTTCTCCATCATTTTTCATGGGTGTTTGTCTCAATGGAGAAGATGATCCTAAATTCATTTAAAGACTTGAATCACACAACACTGTTCAAATTGTTAGTTTCAACAGTGATAGATGCATATGCTAACATAATTGAATCCAGAAAACCATAGATGGGATCTAGAGACAATCATTTGGGTCTTTATGATGATTTCTAGAAACCTATAATAAATATAAAATCCATTGAAAATGTAGAGGGTAGTTGAGGATGTAGAGGGATTCGATAAATGGGTTACCGTGTGGAGCTGTTAGCTGATGCAGAGATCCTTGCCCTCTAGATGAGAGACACTAACACACTAGATTTTGAATGGACCCTGATTCGATTCCAACATTATATTCTTGTTGGATATTGAAATCCACTACAATTTGTGGTCCCCACTAAAGAATTAGAGGAGGCGGAGGATTTGGATGTGAAACTGATGGAGGAGGAGGTGATGACGTCAAAGGCACCGAGGGTTGTTGTGGAGGTAGAGGGGGTCGACGAGAGAGGAACGAAACCTAGGTCTATGGAAAGGAACCCAGAGTAGTGGTAGATGTAGGAGAATACATGATCTAAGATGAAATAGAAATAGGAGACGAGGAGATGATTAGATTTCAAGCGGTAAATCTGGGATGGTCGAATCGCGGCTAGAGAGGAGCTTCTGGAATGGGAGGAGATGGAGACTTCTTGAGATCGGGATCAGGTGAAGACAGTGATAAGGATCCAAGAGTGCGATGGACGGGTATCCGAACAACGGTGAAGAGGTGATGGGGTGATAGATGTGTTACTGAAGTACTGAGATTGGGGAAGCTGAATAGCAGGATAACTGAAACCCTATAAAGAGGTGAAACCTAAGCTCGAGTGGGATAAAGAAGATGAAGGAGAGGTGAGGTGAAACCATGAGATGGATCATGTCTGAGTAGGAGGGAGATGGAGCTTGAAGTAGGTAAGGGTAAGCGGGGAGCATAGGTCGTGATGAGCAGAAACCCGAGTGGAAGTGGGAGTGGGATGGAGACGATTAAAGAGAAAGGGAGAAAATGAGGGTCGTGGAGTAGTGGATGGATTGACACGTATGGAAAATGGATTTCGAATGTTGTGAGAGTTACACGTGGCAGTGGAGAAACCTAAGATTAATATATTTAGAAGATGATGTTCTTATAGATAATATGTTTTCATATATAAATATGATTGGTTTACACCTTGATTAAATGAAATATGCAATTTTTTTGACTAGTTTTTGGGAAATGATTTTTGGGGGGTGGGACTTATGGTCAATTTTTTTTAAAATAATTCATGGGATTCAAGGGTATGATTTCATGATTTGAAGCTAATATTTTTTAACATGATTTTCATAATATTGTTATTCAAATTCATACAAATATAAATGTTGTTTCCATGGAGATTATTATTTATCTCCCTTATTTGACAAGTATTTTTATGCTCATTGTGTGTTATACATGATTATTGGGTAGAATAAAAGGGGTTGATTGATTTTTAATGACCTAGAATTTTATCAAAGGAATTTACCATTATTATAATTATGTTATATAGTATAAAATAAATACATCACAGAGATAATCCAATGAAAACATCATTCTCATAAATGAAGAATGAAATAACTAGTATTTAGAGAAATTAATGAACCTATGTTGATCAAATAGAAACATGACCATCAAAATAGTAATATGCCCATTAGGAATAGTAATCTAGCCAATTGAATAGTGAACTCACATAAAAATGTATAAATAAAATTTAAAAATCTTATAAATGAAAATATGATATAGTTATATCATTGTATAGTTAATAAATGTTTTAAAATAGATAAGTTAATTGTTAGTGTTTTTGTGAAATGAAAATTTTTGTATACATTTTTATAATTAACATAACAATTTAAAAGAAAATTTGTTTTCATAAAAAAGATTAATAATTTAATATTTTATTTTATTATAATTATAATATAACTTTATGGAACCTTAATTAATTTTTCAAACGGTTATAAAGTCAATTTTAAATTCAAAATTGGTATTGTTTGAATAAATGATGATTTTATTTAAAAATTCAATTTCCCAAATTTTTTAAATTATTTCCTTAATTTTTTTCCATTTTTAAAATATTCATGTAAAAAATGGATACTGTGTATTTTTCAGATTTTTCTAAAATAGTTGAAATTTTTGTGAATAATGAAATACATTAATTTATGTTATTCAACTTTTTAGGCCAAATTCATTAATATTTATGTAATTAATTATGTAATAACACACTTGTTCGAAAAATCCAAAATAATTTATAGTATTTAGTCATTGTAATCAACACTATTGATATCCTTGCACCAAAATAATAAACAATTTAATAAACTAATAAAAACACTCCCCTCCTCACCAATTAATACCACCCCTCACCACCTCTTCTCATTACACCTTTTAAGACTTGTTTCATGTCTATATTCTACCCAATTCCCTTACCAAGCCTCTTCCCCATGTCCAAAATCATTTTGTTTCAACAAAATACCAAACCCATGTTCCTTAATGAAGTTCTAAAAACAACATTCAAGTGGTAAAATCCTCTTTTTAGTCTTTTAATTTATTTTTTTTCTTATCTTATCTTAAACTACCCTATCCAAAGTGTAATTATAACTCTAGTATAATATATATAACATGACTTTATTTTTTAATTGAATATCGATCATTAAACCTCTTCACTTATCCTTTTATTCTAAAAACGAAAATAGCATCTGTCATGAGTCGATTCACCACATTCTTGGATTATGAGTTTTTATTTTCCATTACTACCTTCAGGGATGAACATAAAACCATTATTATGGTAAAATAATATTTTAATATTAATATTATAACTTCTATCATGATCTGTAACCAATGTATATACATAATATTAAATTAAATGATACTAGTTTGTGAAGGTCGTCAAAAAGGACAAAATAAATTAAACATTTTCCTTAACATTTTATCTATTGAATAATTATCACATATAAAAAAATAATATATGGGACGATTTAAAACTAATTAGATGTATTAAAATTATTTCATTCCACTCCTATAGTTTCTCTTTAATTTTATAAGAACTCCTATAATTATACTCAAGTCAATCGACAATAAACCACGAAACAAGCACTCACAGAATGACGAAGTTGAACTCTAAAACAAGTTGCAATGACCATAAATGAACATAATAAATTTATAAAAAATAAAATACATGTTTAAGAGGTTCTAGATTTTTTTATAAATTTATTTTATTTTATTATTCAGGATATTATGTGTAAGTTTATAATACATTCTGAAATAAGGTAACGGGATTCTCGAACCCAACAGTCTTTCTTTTGGGTTTCCATCTTTCATATCGATTCAGTATAGATGTTCATTTATTTTTCTTATATATCAATTCATTATTTTCCCCTTTTAATTTCAAGTATATACATGTTTCCATCCTTTATATATATATATATATATTATTTTTTCAAAATAACTCTTATTTCCAAAACACATATTGATTCCTCTGGTGTTATTTTTTAATCGCTCATAACTGATGATTTATAAACAAAATATGACCTAACATTTTATTTTGGTTACCCCAAAAGAATATTCATGGATTAATTATTTATGATATACTTACTAAACTCATTTATTTTCATGGGTTATTTCAGGATTTTGATCATTATGCAATTTATGTGGCACTTATGATTATGTAAATGTTATGATGTGATGGGTGGGACCCTAATTATATAACCTTCTAATGCATTGGGTAATGTGATGTATCTCATAAGATAATGTGTTTTATGCATAAACATGACGATATATTTTTTTTACAATGAAAATTTTATGATTTTGTATATATGTTATGCGAGAAAATGATGCTAGCTTTGTTCATAACTTTTTGTGGCATTTGACCACCAAGATAAGATGTTTCATTTTTCTACATTTCCAAATTCCAGGGCTTTATCTAATGTTTCCTCTCATGATTGGGATTATGATAATAAAATTTTGTTATCATGAGGCTCATTATCCTCACCCAAGTTATATTAATTTATGTCAATATTCATCCATTTACTGGACTTTTAGATCACCCCTTTCATTGATGTCTATCCTCATGTGACTACATGTACTAAGAAAGACATGATATTTAGAAGGATAAAGTATAAGATTTGAAATAAATGATTTTGTTTTATTCGGTTTATTTTAGGAATGAACCTAGTTTTCCAAAGATACTAAACCTTTAGATCTTAGATTTGTATCTCTTTTTTAGTCATAAAATGATGTAATAGTTATGTAATAATAGTAAGGTCTCTATAGTTGGTATCAAATCATGGTTTAGTTTTTTGGAAAATAGGATTTTAGAATATTAGTGAAAACCCATAAGATAAGACTAAGTATATGTAAACATCAAAGATTATTTGTTTTAGAAAAATTATAATCATAGGGATCTCATAAGATATGAATTTATAGTTAATATCACAAAAGAATAAATTATTTAATCATGAATTGTTGAATTACATTTTTTAGAACGTATTTTATTTAATAAATTGGTTGGAACCATGAGAAGCTAGACCAAAAAGTAGTGTGATGAACAATACTGTGATTTCTTGATAGATGTATCCCATTCCTTATGAGGTGGGGTTCAAAAATTTAGGGTTATTCTTACCCAAATTTCTATGGCATTGAACAATAACCAAATCCGAAATGAACATCTACCTTTACCCAAGATGTAGAAACTATCCCTTGAGCCCTTTATGTGGAAACAACCACTAAAATTATGTGTATATTTTTATAAACATATTACAGAACAAAGTGGTAACTCAATGGAAAAGATATTTTATATTCTCCAATATTATCAGAATGACTATGTGAATCTAGTAATTTATTGTTTAGATAAATAATATGTTAAATAAAGGGAATTGATAAATAACACCAAGATAAAGGATGGAATATATGATATGGAGTGTGAATACTTTATGAAAATATTTATTAACAATTATTAAACTAGAATTAGATTTACAAAGATGGAGATAGAATTTATAGAGGTGATATAAAATGAAGGTGAATCTTTCATAGATTATAATGAACATTTCAAAATAATTTTAAGGTATACATGGGATTTTTTATCTAAAATTATACAAAAATAGATATATTATTTTGATGATTAAGACAACACCTTAGAAAGGATCTAGATATCTGATACATTTTTAGTTATAAATAAATTTTTTTAATATGCCCTCCAAGGTGAGACGAAGTTCAGAGAATGGTCCCAAGGTTTTTCAGATATTATGAGATGAATATAGTTTCATACTAGTGGGTCATATGAAAAAAGGAATAAAGAGGATCCAACCACCCATTTGTCCAAAATATGGGTAGAAGAATCATGGGAACTACCCCAAATGGATAGGTAAATTATTCAAGTACTAGAGAGAATTCCACTAATCTAATAAAGGATTAAGAGACATGAAGAATCTATCCAATTTGATGGAGAAAAGGAGAGAACAACCCATGGTTAAATGCTTCAACTCTATGGAGAAAAGGCACTTAGAAATATTGTTCCCTAAACCTCAAGTCCTTGAGGGTAACCAGCATCAGTGGCTACGAAATTCCATGGTGTGGGGTAAATATTATTCCATCACTACTGATGAAGTGGATTACGATAATGAATTCATATAAAGTACACTTTCTTTTCTCACAGTAATGATAAAATTATTATTTTACTCTAGTTATATGCATTTTTTTACATTCAATATGTTTACTAGAAATATTGAATCAAATCCTTAACACTGTTATATAGAGATATCCATAAAAACACCTTGTGGTTTTATAATTACAAAACTTCTTTTGGACTCTTAGCCTATTGGAATATGTGGGATGATTCTTCTAGTAAATCTTGTAATACTTCCCTTGGGGTAATTCGATGCTATACTAGGAATTGATTAGATCCCATTAGATAGATCACACATCCACTGTTAGGAAATTGAAATATCTTTTAAAATTATAAACCATCCCAAGATCATCTTAAATTCAAGTAATACCATGATTATCATTTGGAAAATACATCATTGGTGTGGGTGTTGATTACATGTGGAGAAGCATACATCGCTCCAATAATTTAGTCAGATGAAGGTATCAACCTAGAGGAAATCACCATTTTTAAAGAATACACTGATATATATACTAAAGTGTTACCAAGACAACCCCAAGATCATGATTTTGAGTAATTAATAGATCTTATACCTAGATCTAGTCTTATCTCAAAATTCCCCAATATGATGCCCCTAACAGAACTAGAAGAGTTAAAAAAGATACATCAAGAGCACTTGAAAAGGGGGTTCATATTCCGTAGTCTGTCAATGATAAGACTCATTTGTGTATATAATTTTTGGTCATTTAATCATAGTTTTTTATTTTATTAACTGATAATACACGTGCTATGTGTCTATGTTTTTGGAAAAAGGTAACCAAATTTTCAAGAAATAAAAGATATAAGTAGAGAAAAATCAGACACGTACACATCATGATGATGGAATTTATATTTTTTACATGAGGATCACACCCTAACCCATGCTATGAATCCATGTCATGACCAAGAATCCAGAAGGAAAAATATACTACACATCAAGACCAGACTAGCCACATCATCACACCCAGTCAAACTGGTTGGCGAGAAATCCCTGAGGATTCTGCACAGAAGCAACCATGTTGGAGTACACATCATAAACCATGTATACACGTCGTGTACCTGGTCAAACATCATATATGTGAGAACCGCGTGCCACACTAGAGATCTGAAGTAAAATGACATGGATCAAGGGTATATGTCGTGTAACATAGGTACACATCATGACCAAAAATGCATATATAATAAATCAAGCAACAGAGCATTAAAAGATATAGAGATATCTCTTCCTTAATTCCACTTGATTCCATGTGATACATTATTACTTTTTTCCTTTGGAAATAAACTTCTTCATAGTTTTAAAATTTCTTTCAATTCAAGAGACATGGAGCTTACTTTCTTAAGCAACTTCTTTTCCTCGTTCTGCACTTAAATTTCAATTCTGATTTCGGTGTAAATTTAGTAATTTAGTTTAATTCTATAATGCATGTTTTCTCTTTGTTATCCAAGAATCTCTTTTTTTATAAATATGTTAAGAAGGATTTATCTAGTTTATTTTATTATTACATTGTACTTAAAGAGTAGCTATATTTAATAAGGGTAAGGATTGAGCTCAATGTATCTTCTTTATTAAATATACCATTTAATACGAACAAGGGAAGCCTAATCAAATTACTCACTATGATTTGAACCCTTGGTATATCCCACTTGTGTGAACATCTCGGACCACATGACTGGCCAAAAAATGACCCTATCCTAATTGGAGTAGAATAATCTATGACCACTATCTTAAGAGACTTTTTTCTCCCAAATCCAAACTTAATTCACCTAGGTAGTCGCTACCTCCTAACCACAGAATAGTTACTTCATAGGTTGTATTAGGAGGCTAAGACAAAAGTCAAATAGTCACCCATGTTTTCTTCATAGACTAATACATAGGATATTTCCATGTTTAAAATTAAAATACATTCTTCACCCATAGACTCGACATGATCTATACCCCTCATTAATGAATTTAAAGTCATCTCAAATATAACTTAGACCAGACTCCTAAAGAAAAGACATCTAGAAAGGACTCTATTATAAGTATAGAAAACAGATCCTCCTAAATCCTAAACAATATTTTCCCTATGTATTTCACCATGTACCCCACTACACTATGCCTTAGTAGTTGGTGAAAGTATGTGGAAAATTATAATGTAAAATTTGATTCACACCTGAGGAATTAACCACACCATAGTGGAGAGGCCACCAATTACAATAGGGTGTTCTAGTTCTCTTTGTAATGAAAAAGAATGGATAAATTTAGATTTTTATCGATTACTGAGAGCTTAATAATATCACAACAATGAAAAGTATACACTTCCAATGATTGATGACTTCTTTGATCAACTATGAGGAGATCAATACTTCTCCAAGGTTGATCTTCATTCTAGATATCATCAACTGAACTTGAAAAAGGAATATATTTTGAAGATTTCATTCCATACATGTTATAGGAATTTTGATTTCCTTGGGATTCCCTTAAGACTTACTAATTCTCCTGAAACCTGTATCGATTTGAGGAATAGATTCTTTAGAGATAAGGATGAAAACTTTTTTGTCATGTTTATCAATTATATTCTCATCGACTCTAAGATAAAGGAGGAACATGAAGAACATGCCAAGATTGTTTTGGTGACACTAAAGAAAGATAAATTATAATCCATGTTCTGAAAGTGTGATTTTAGATGCAGCAGGTCACATTCTTGGGGAATGTGATCCCATGTGAGGGAATTTATGTGGGGCCTTAAATAATAAAGGAAATTGAGAAATGGACTAGAACCACTTATTTCATGGATATTTGAATTTTTTTTTCTTTGGAGGGTACCATCAACATTTTTTGGGGAATTTATAATCATTGTCTAACCCACTAACTATGTTAACACATATTTGGGTAAAGTATGTCTCGAAAGAATAATGTGAATAAATCTTCAATGATATCCAGAAGAGGATAATCACTGTAACTACATTCGCACTACCGACAAGTGGATATGGTTTTTTTATATAAAGTGGTGCTTCAATGAATGGGTTGGGTTGATTAATCATGCATAATGATAATGTTATAGTCTATTCATCATCACAACTGAAGATCCCTGAGAAGAACTACCCGATGCATGTTCCAGACCTATCATCTGTTATCATGGCCTTAAAAATTTCATTACACTTATCTATGGTGAGAATTGTGAAATATATATTGATCACAAGAGTCTAAAGTTTATATTCAAATATAAAGAGCTCAAAATTCGTCAATGAAGATGGTTATAGATAATTGAGGACTATTATTTCTCTATTAATTACCATATAGGAAAGTTGAACAAGTTATTTGATGCTCTTAGTAGAAAATAACTAGCTACAAAATCCATGATGTGGATTGGGAAAGAAACCATATTCATTGATATGAAAAAGATGGATTTGGAAATCATAATGGAAGGGAATATATCGTATCATTTCTAAATGATTTTCTAATTATATATCAAATAGATGATCAAGGAGGAACAACGGGATGATATTGAGCTACAAAACAATGTGAAAATGGTAAACTAGATTTCCATATTGATGATGATGGTGTGTTTCAATTTGGAATAAGTATTTTTGTGCCTTCATCACCTCATATATAAAAAAGATCTATTGTAGAATGCATATAGGTCATCTTTACCAATCTATCCAGGATGTACCAAGATGTATTGTGGCCTTAGAGAACACTTCTTATGGGAAAACATGAAGAAGGATATTGTGGATTGTATCTCTAGGTTTTTGGTATGTCAGTTAGTTACAACAGAAAGTCAAATTTCCAAAGGGATCATGAAACCATTTCATATAACCATGTGGAAATGTGAGAACAAAACTATGGAATTTTTCAATGGTCTCTGAAATACCTCCAAATGAAGAAATGAAATATGGGTTGTGGTGGATCAACACTCCAAGACTACACACATCATTACTACTAGTGAATATTTTTTTATTGAACAAGGTTCCAATATATATGTGAAAGAAGTGGTGAGGCTACATGTGGATCCACTTTCAATAATCTATGATCATGACCCAAGTTTCACATCCAAATTACAGACAATTCATCCACATTATTTGAGAACTGGATTAAATATAATCATAGACTATAACCCCCAAACTAATGTCCAATCTGAAATAACTACTCAGATGCTCTAGGAAAAGCTAATATCCAACTTAATGGAGTTCAAAGAAATATGGGATTGGAATTTCCAATTGGTTGAGTTCTCATACAAAAAAAGCTTTTGATTGAGTATTTAGATGGATCTATATGAATCTTGGTATTAGAAGTGATGTAGAACTCCAAATTATTTGGATTATTTTTGAGAATGAAAGCTACTTTGACATGATGTTTTGAAAAAGATGATGGGGAAGGTTCAAAATATCTAACAATATATCAAAACTACTCATAGTCATAAAATAGGTATTTTTACATCTATTGAAGGGACCTAGAGTTTGATGTTGGAGAAAAATTCTTCCTTCAAATATCACAATGTAAGAGATTCAATTGGTTTGTAATGAAATGGAATCTTAGCCCAAGATACCTTAGCCCCTTTGAAATCCTTGATCGAATATGAGGAGTGGCCTATCAGATTTCACTAACTACAAATATGTATAATGTTCATGATGTGTTTTATGTATCTCTCCTGAGAAAGTGCATACCTGACCCCTACCACATACTGAACATAGAGGTGGTACAACAAGATAATGACTTCACGTAGGAAGATAGGGTGTTGAACATATTACACATTATAGAAAAAATATTATGGAAAAAAAGATGAATCACTTTGGAAAAGTGTTTGGGATGAAACATAAATTTGATGAGTAAATATGGGAAACGTAGGAAGAAATGAAGGATAAATACCCTCAGAGGTTTTCACTTTAGTATGTAAAATAAAATTTCAATGGTGAAATTTAAAAAGAGGAAAAGAATGTAACTACCTAGAATTTTATTAATGGAATTTTAACTTCAAATAATTATGTTATATATAATAATACACATACGTCACATAGCAAACATAATGAAAACAACATTCTCATATATGATGAATGAAATATGTGGTATTTTAGAAATTATGGAACCTAAACTGATTGAATATAAACCCGAATTTTGTAAAAGTAATACGCCCATTAGTAATAGAATTCTTATAGATTGAATAGAAACCTCCCCTGTGAAATTGTAATGAAAATTTAGGCATCTTATAATGAAAATATTATATAGTTATACAATAATATAAGATAAAAAAGGTTTTAAAGATGATAAATTATGTGTTGGTATTTTTTTGAATTGTAAATATTTAATTAAAATTTCTTAAAAATTATAATGATTTAAAAGAAATTTTAATTTTATAAAATATATTATTAAATTAATATTTTTTATATTAGAATTATAATAAAATATTTTTAGACCTTAATTAATTTTTTAAAGGGTCATAAAAGCATATATAATATTAAAATCAGTATTTTATTAATAAATTATTATTTTATTGAAATACTCAATTTAACATATTTAGAAACCTATATTATTAAAATGGATTCCATTTATTAAATTTAATTATCCAAAAAAATTTAGGGAGAATTTTTTATGTTTTTCTAATATAGTTATATTCTTGTGAAAAGAGAAATATTGAAATTTACAATATTTAACATTTTAAGCCAAATACATGATTATTTATATCATAAATGATGTAAAAATCATTTGGATAGAAATATCCTGATCCATTTACTATTTATAGTAATTTTAATAATCAATTTTTATAGTGTTGATCCAAAATAATAAACAAATAAATAAAATAATAAAAAAACACCATTCTCCTCCCCTTTAAATACCACCCCTCACCACTTATTTTTCCTCACACCACATTATCATTGTAGATTTTCTAAATTCAACCCAATTACATTCTCAAGATTCTTTCCCACATCCAATATATTTTTGTATCAACAAAATACCAAACCCATGTGCCTTAAGAAGGTTCATAGGGAGACAACATTCCAGAGGTAAAATCCCCCTTTCCCTTTTAATTTCATTTAATTTATTTTCCAAACATAAACTTCCCTATCTAAGGTGAAATAATAACTCCAGTATCATTTATATAATGTAATTTTATTATGTTAATGGAATATCCAACCTCAAACATATTCTCTTCTCCTTTTATTCTAAAATTGAAAACATCATCCATGATGTGTGGATCACCACATTTTTGGACAATGAGATTTAGTTTTCTATAACCTCCTTCATAGATAGTCATAAGACTGTTATTATGGTTAAATAAAATTTAAATATAAATATTATAACATTTATCATCTTTTAGAACCTATATATAAACATTATATTAAATAAAATGATACTCATTTGTGAAGGTCATAAAACTGGGCAAAATAATAAAAGATTTTCATTAACATTTTGTCTATAGAATCAATCTCATATATGAAAAAAAATGATTTATGGGACCATTTAAAAAAATATATAATTATATTAATACTATTAAATTATAATTATTTATTTTAAATTCCACTTGAAAAAACTCCCATAAGTTTACACAAGGCAACATACCATAAACAATGATAGAAACACTCCTGGAATGAAAAATTTAAACTCTAAAACTTATCAGAATAGAAATATATGAAATTAATAAAATTATATTAAATAAACTACATGTGAAATCCGTTATTTATGTAGTAATTAATTAATATAATTTTATTATTCATGATAATAAGTTCAAATGAATAATCCATTCGTACATAAGGTAAGGGGATTCTCAAACCCAAATCTCATTCTTTAGGTTTTCCTTCTTTCACACCAATTTCAGTCTGGAGGTGACATTAATGTTCCCTATATATCATTTCATTGTTATTACCTTTTATTTTTTGGATATACGTGTTCCAAAAATTGATATTAATAAATATATACACATTTTCTGAAATAAATCATCCTTCAAGAACACATCTTGATTCCTCTTAAGTTAATTCTTCATCGCACAAGAGATATGATTTCTAAACTAAATACAATCATTTTTTATATTGGTAGCACCAAATTTTATTTATAAATGAATTATTTTTTAAATACTTATGAAACCCATTCCTTTCCATGGGTTTAATTATTATTATTATTATATGTTCTATGTGGCATGACTGATTATGTAAATGTTATTATGTGATGGGTGGGATCTAAATTATATATCATTATAGAGTTTTGAGTTATATGAAATATATCATGACTTAATGCAAAATATGTGTAAAAATTATTCTATAATTTTTAGAAAGATGATTTTATGATTATTAACATATCTTATACGTGAACATGATATTAGATCTGTTCACAACTATGTGTGGTATTTGACCACTATGACATGATGTTTCATTGTTATTCATTTCAATATTCCATGACCTTATCTAATTTTTTGTCTCATTGTTATTATTATGATCCTCTGATTATGTTATTATTATTATTACTGTGATTACCAATTTTATATTGATTTCGGTCTTTATTCATCGTCTTACTAGGATATTAGATCTACCATTTGTTTGATACATATCCTCATATGACTGCATGTACTAAGGACGATGTATGATTTTGAAGGGAAAATTATAAGTTTTAAATAACTTTTTCTACTTTATTATGGTCATTTTATGTATGAGCATAATTTTCCAAAGATTCTAGACATTTCGATCCTATATTTGTATTTATTTTGTGTTTTTTACCTTACAATAATGTAATAGTTATGTAAGAAAAGTAGGGTCACTATAGATTACATAATGGTGTGATGGGTGGTGATATGGGAATGATGAAGAACATGTGTGGTTGAATGAATTAATTGAGAAAATTTGGAATGGTGGTGAAATTGTTCTATAAAAGAAAAATTCATTTATTCATTCAAGGGTATAGAAGTTGATATGATTATTATGGTAGTTTTTTTCCTAATATTGTTTTTTGTTTCGATTAATTGAAATAACTTTATTAGTGTTTATTTTTTTGGATTACCTACATGTCACTATAATATTACTTGGGTGGTGTGATAAATAAGTGTAAGTAGGATTCATGGTATAAGTCATTGTCCATAAGTTACTACCAAAAAGTAATAATGTTTATTTGTGGCATGTCAAGCCCCAAGGATGGGGAATTATTAGAATATTTTGATTTTGTTTTCAAATTAACAAGGAATATAGTTCATTTTTATGTTTCCTTAGTAATGGTTTTTATATTAGGGGTGGCTTGAGATCTTTGAAATTTGAATCATGGTTTCCTTAAATATTTTTCTTTGGAAGAATTAGTTACCTTCGATAAGGAGGACTTTGTTCCCTATGTGCGGAGAGACACATGTATGAGGAAATATTTGAGTTATAACAAGGGTAGTTTTTTTTGTGAGATCTCAAGATTCAAATTTTTATATTGATAACCAAATTCATTGATCACATAGCTAGTAATGACAAATGAACATATTATTTTGAGTTTTCCATGAGGTAGGTGATTAGATTAATGGTTGCAAGTTTACGATTGCAGTATTGCATGAATGTTAAGGATTATAATGAAATGATTGGGGGATTTTTTCTCTAGGATTATGGGGAGTATTTAGATGGTAACTCAAGACATGGGTCATATGGTAGGGAAAAGCAGAGAGTGAGGATTACTAATATAGCTAGACTGCGGATTTTATCTCTGGGATTGAGTAGTTTGAGGTTTAATGTATTTGGAGTGTTAATATAATTATGTTTTAATTTTATAGTTAATCAATAGTATATATGAAATATTATTTGAGGTGTTCCTTTGTTATGAAAAGGTTTTTTTCATAAAACTGAGTGGTTAGATTCTAATGTGTAGCTTATTCAGATTAATTGAGTTGGTTTGAGAATTTAAGAGTGGGTATGACCTAAGTACGAAAACTTATTTATTTTTAAATTGTTCATGGAGTATTCTTTAATAATATTATTTTAAAAAATTTGTTCCTATCATTTTATTTCTTTTAATATACTTTTGGAAGTTCAATCTTGTTTTTTTAAAGGTTATATAATTCTATATTTGTAAAGTTAAAATGAAAATCTAAAAAAATAAAACCAGAAGCAGTACCTGGTTTACTATAGAAACATCACTAGTTTTTTAAATGTGTGAAAATTTTTGGTAGTTAAATATATTTTTTTATTAAATTTAATATTTTTTTGGATATTATTTAGCATGATTATTTTTATTTTATGATATTATTAATGTTTAATATGAAGGTGGAGGTTTTGTATTAGAAGTTATTGGTGTGGTCATATTTTGTTCTATATTATGGTGATCCCTTTATATGGAATTAATTTATATTTTATATGTATATTAGGTGATTTTATGGTCTTTGGGGTTTCCTTATAAGCATAGGGATGGTGTGGAAGTAGGATTCTTAAGACAATGTTGGTGAGTGTGGGGTAGATTTTTTTCTTTGAGTGTAGTATTCCATTGGAAGTATAGTGTTGTTCATGGATTTTTATAGAATTATTTACGTATATTGAGTAGTTTCTTAGGGTTGTTTGGGAATCTTGGTGAGGTCTATCTCTTATCAGTAATTTTTGGAAGGAAATTCCCTCTTGGATCTATTTAAGATTGATATTATTGACTTTGTGTTCTTATTATTATGGTTTACATTCCTTGGTGTTTATTCCTATTCTGATCATGGTGTTGTCTCTATTTTAGAGGTATCCTGTTGGGATTTTTGGGATTTGTGGTTGTGGATTTATTCCTATCATTAGATCTAATTCTTGAAGATGTGAATTGTTGGTGATATATCTTATTTATTAACTTGGACCTTCTAATACCCTTAATTTCTATCTTCTGGATTTTGAATTATCAAGGTAACGTTTGATGAAGATATATGGATTTAGATATGATATTTTATCAAGGAGTGTTTAATTTTTTGTCCTTGGGTTTCATGGTGTGAAAATATTCATTTAAAAAATGGATTTTTAACATCCGGTGTGTCACACTGTGAAGGGTTGAATCATGGAATGGGGTTTCATGTCATGGAGTAAGGATGTTTCATGGATTTAGGGTTAAATTCATAAGATTTTAGATTAACACTGATTTATGGATGGATGTTTGGTCACAATATGGTGCGCCCAGTAAAATCATAATGACCCTAGAAGAGTATTTTTGATAGAGTAAAGACATTGATAATTAAAAGGAAACCATTAAAAATAGAATTTTTATTCATAAAATTGACTTTTCTATTTTTTAGTAATAGAGTGAGGATTTTTTTTCTTAGTGTGAAGAATTTTGGGGAGTTTATTTAATTTTTCTATGATTGGTTATCACAGTATACACACCTCTATCTATTATATGAATTGGATGTATATTTTTAGGGTTATACCTTTTTGTTTGTTGGCATGCCATGGTGCTCCTATCATAGAGTGACCCTTCCTCAATTATATAATATTATGTTATTGGATGTGTTTTAATTAGGGGTATAAATGGTCAATCCTGATATGATTTTCAAAGGCTAGATTGATTTATCCACTCTACAACATAACCATTACATTTCATGAAATTATGCTTTATATTTACATATTTATTATAAATCTATAATCCCATAAAAATTCTTACAGTTTCCATCATTTCTCATCGAACTCTTTGATATCAAAGGATTATCTTGGAAGATATTTGAGCCCACATTGATGTTTTTTTCTTATATTTTTTGGATCAATAATCATCTTTCCGTGTTGAGTTAAACTTATTTTCTATTAATTTTTTCTTCTTATTATTCTTCTTTTTGAGGTTTTTAAGGTGGTCTAACATGATAATATTAACCCTAGTCATGAATTTTATAGTGCTTTTGTGGTCTATGTTTATGTGGGCTTTTATGTGATAATATCCTTATTAACATCTCCATCTCCTTATTATTTCAAAATGGTTGTGGAAACTCTTGTTTTGGTTGTGGATTCGAGTCTTCAACAATTAATATTTATGAACATGTGTAATTAATATTATTTTATTTCTCTTTGAGTTGACCTTAAGGATTAAAATAATAAATATAATTAATGAGTTAAAGTAAAAAAATAATGGTATGGGGTTATTCTCCATTATTTATGTGATTCAATATTTTTTTATGATTGAGGTGTTTTTTGATGTGTCTATGGATAAAGACTCTATCCTACTATGATATGTATGTCACTCCTAAGATAAAATTATTCGAATCATCATTCATAAAACTTTAATTATGAAATAATTTAATTAAATATTTATCAAAAATATGAAATTAGGGTTATTTTTTCTCATGTAGGTGGTGATGAATTAATTTGATTTCATTTTTAAATAATTAAAATCTGAATGATTTTTATTATAGAATTTGGGAATTTTTTTCTAGTAATATAACTAATTTTTAGTGTAGTGGTTGTATATTATTCGTTGAGGATCATTGTTGAAGGGGTAGTAAATTGTAATGTTCTATACCGTTGGTTGTGTGGATGGTTTCCTTGGTGGGGATGGAATTATGTGGTTGTTGATGAGGTTTTAAAAGGTTCATGGGCAGTAATGTGGCACGGATAGTGGGGTGTAAAGGGGAAAATTATTTGTTAGTTTTTGAGGACGATGGAATGTGTTATCTGTATTTGTTTTTTGGTGGTTGGGTAATTTTATGCGGATGAATTACAATTATCTTGTAATACAGAATAAATTGATAATAATTAATATAATAAGGTCAATGTAATGGAAACTAATAATCAGTGTCTATGAATGATTTTTTTAATCCTAAAATAAATGGGTGGTAATTGTGGGTATTTTTCTTGATAGAAAAATTAATTATTTGATATCCAATTTATTAATTACTAACATAATAAATGTAATGTAGATGGTAAAATGGTAAGTCTAAAAATTAATGAAATCCATGATTAAATAAGTGAATGATATTGAATTTTTTGGATTTTGTGTGTGGGAATGTGGGGTTGGTTTTGTTATAAATATGGAAGTAGTTTCTAGTGATTGGTATCAATTATTTTATGAATATTGTTGGAATTAGTATTGTTATTTGGTTTAAACCTTCAGTTTAGGATTATGTGTAGTTATATAAATATCTATTTGTGTGTGAGTCATTGTCACACCCCGTCCCATGGGGCCCATGTTGTGACTACCCCAAGACCACCTTCCATAGGCCTGGGGTTGTTGTCTAGCACCAAAAAGGCATATCCCTATAACGGGAATGTATTTCATTTAATCCATTACATACACACAACCAATAACACAACAATAAGTAACAAAAAATTAAACTGTTGTAGTGAAAATTGTACTGAAAGTAAAGGGGCCGGAATTCAAGCCCAACTGGAATGCACAAGTACAACTAAAAAGAGAAAACAACTCCCAGATCATCCACCAAGGATCATACCTAATGGGTAGGTATAGATCATCTCCACAGCACTCCACGTTAGCCTATCTCCTATGTGTACCGTATGGTCCTAGCTCAATCAAATCTTAGCCTAGCTGCTTATTGGCTGCACAAGACACAACAAGGTGCCGGTAAAGCCCATGTAGGGATGAGTATAATAATACTCAGTAGGGACCCAGAGACCCCTAAAGGTCTCTCAGAGTTACACAAATGATAAACCACAGAGCAGGACCTCAATCACAAATCATGAAGCCATAGACAAAGCTCAAATAGAGTCTCAAATCAAACCATTTATTAGTGAAGTATATATGTACAGATGATGAGTCGCGAAGCTAGATCATCTTATTCTATTAAAATAAATAGTTGCTGATTATACGGAGTCTGACCCACAGTGGATCGATAGGTACTAACCCCCAGAATGACCCACATAGGATCTGACCCGCTCAGAGTCAATAGGTACTAACCCCCGCAATGACCCACATAGGATATGACCTTCCTGAAGTCGATAGGTACTAACCCCCGCAATGACCCACATAGGATCGAACCCACATAGGATCAATATGTGCTGAACCACACAGGATCATTGAGTGTTGAAATACATAGGATCAGTGTTGACCCACACAGGATCGCTCGGAACTAACATTCATATGATATGTATGCAACCTCAACCTTACAACCTGCCATTGGATTCCAACTCATAGTACACATGATTTTGGGAGAACCTATCCTCAAGCCTTCAGTGGTATTTCAACCAGCATGAAGTCCCACAAATAAGTAACCTACCGATTCTTCTTGTCATAAGGTTCACAATTTAAAAAACTGCGTGAAAATAGGATGACTGGTCTGTATGTTTTTGGCATTTTAGTGTCGAGGGCCTGGTTTGATTTGGAGTCAATCCAACCCAGCCATACCTCAACTTTCTCAAAAAGACTCATGGAGTATTTCAAAAGGACAACCTCATCCTAAGGGTTCCAACACAACAAACAGTGATCCAACAGGACGCCCAGTCTGTTAGTTGCATCTCTTGTCATCAAATGGGGGTAATAACACATTGGATTTTCCCATCTCGGTCAGGCTTGCAGGAATATGCCAAAGGGACCACTTCCCTAAAGGTATCCCAATGACACTGATGGAATTTTGAACAGACACTAGGTTTTTTAGCTATGGACTTTTATTTATCTGGGGACCGGTTGGGTCTGTGACTGGTTTGACTCGTTCAGACCGGCCTGACGCAATGGGTCCCAGGCCCTATCTGACTCCACCCGAGTTCGTCCCATTAAGGTTTGGCTTGGTTCCCTGGGTATGGCTCTTTGTGATTGAACATGTTTGGTTCATTGGCCCAGCCAACCCACGCTGGCCTACTGGGCTCTGGTCTGGCCCGGCCCACTGGCGGGAGCAGCCTGCTGGGCAGGTCTTGTCCGCTCATCCGGATCATACAGGCTCAGTCTGCCCAGTGGTGGAACTTTGTTTCCCTCTGACCCTATTCTTGCGGGTCCATTCACAAGCTGGTGGGTTGCTGCCCCGCCACATTTAACTGGTCACCCGTTTGGATAACCAGGGTTTCACCAACGCGGTGCATCACGGGCCATGCCGCACCTTCCTATCATGGCCGCTTCCACCAGTGGAACCTACAGGCGTTTCCCTTGTCCTATGTAGCCAGCTCAGGTCGGCTTCCTTCAGCCACTGTGGCTCACCGTCGCGTGCCTACAGCCACTGCGGTGCACCGTCACGCGCCCCCTTCCACCGCATGTGGCCGGTTTTCGTAGGTCTTCTATAGACACCCCTGACATGGCAAGCTAGTAGTTTGTTTTGTGGGTCACCAGGCATGATCTGATGTTTGTTCATGTTCTTATCTGTTCCTACTTCTCATCCACATGGTCTTCGTCACAGCATGACATGTTATTTCATGTTACCATCGAGTTAGAAATTATCCAATGAAGTTCACATCAAGAACGAAGCGGCGGCGGGTCCGGGGCTTATTAGTTTGGCACATTCCCTCCATGTAACATGATAACAAGGGGGGAGAAATTTAATTCATCAAGGAAAACATAAAAATGAACCCATATCCCTAGAAGAGATGGTCATTGATGAAGATCGATGGAACCCCCTTTCGTCATTGTCATCAGTTCGTGATTCGGTGGTTCTCATCACCGCTCACAAGAACCGACCACTTCCTCCATGTGGTTGGTGTCATGGTACGTTTCCAGGTCATCATTGCATGGGGAATTAGTTCCAACACTCTACTGTGAGCTCCATATAAATAGGAGAGGGGGGGGGGTGAGAAACGCATCTGGTCCCACCAAAACCTCTCCACGATTGGAGAAAAGAATGATAAAATGACAATAAAATTGATATTTTTTTTAAAACATCCAAAAACTAACTTCTTCTCTTAGAAAACTGAGGTGGATGAGAAGATTCCCTTAATTGAATCTTAGTGTTGTGGATTCAACGATGCTCTAATATTTTCGATCAGAGAAACGAGCCAAATGATAGAAAACGCCACATGCGTGTTTTCTGAATGTACCTAAATAAACTAAAAAAAATTATTAACAGTCACCCTCAAGTCACGTCGATCGTGGTTAGGTGCTGCCTAAGGGGAACATGCCCTCACGAGCCCAATGGTACACTCATATTTTCAATCTCAGTTACCATTTAGTAGATAAGGATTTTAAAATAAAATAATTGTCAATTAATTATTTTATTTGCAACCAAAGACTAACTTCCACTGGTGGACCACATCAACCAATGTTAGTATCTTACTGAGGAAAGCATACCATAATGAGTTTAGTGGTGGTCTCTTATTTTTAATTTGGGTCACTGTTCGTGAGTTATAAGCATTTGAAAGGTAAAAAAATTTATTTAATTATTTTATTTACGGTTATGCCACCATCGGGTTTTCCCACAGGAGGCATATGCCGACTAAACTAAAGTCATTCCTAGGGTAATCCATCCATCCTGAACGCAACAGTGCCCTTAGATTTATGATCTGGGCTCCTGTTTAAGAGTTATCCTACTTTTTCGAGAAAACCACTCACCCATGCTATTTTAAACATAGCATTTTTCGACGGATCATTCCGGGCACTCTGGACCTCGGAATTACGCACCGTTATATTTTGCGATCAGGAAATAATTCCATATAACTAAAACAATTATATGGAAATTCTAGTACATTACATTCTCCCCACCATCGGAATTTTCATCCCCATAAATCAAAACAAAGGAATCTCAAACAAATGTGGGTACTGAGCGTGAATCTAACTCTTCTACTCCCATGTGCTCTCTTAGAAGTTCTCATGCTTCCACCAAACTCGCACAAGAGGTGCTGACCATCCACAAAGAACCAGATCCTATCGATCTTATATTTTCACTAAGAACTCCGTAAAAGTCACCCCATCATCAAGGTCTCACTCTCCCTAGTTTATAACATGCGATGGACCATGCACACATCTCCTTAGCCGCAACACATGGAAAAAAATTATTCACATGGTGCATTTGTGGGGACGAGATAGAAAATATCCCAACTCTCCCACTCTACTAAGAATCTAGATTTGTCTGATGAACCTCATAGATAGGTTTCTACCCCATCCAAACTTAAGAAATCCTCGTCAGGGTGAGTCCCATAAGAAGACATGGTCTCCCTCCTCAGACTCCAAGGGTCTTCGTCTTTTGTCGACATAAGACTTCTTCTGGCTCAGGGCAGTCTTTTCTTGCTGACAAGTGAGGCTTCATTATACAAACACTGCCACTGCTTCCATCATCCCTAGCCACCTGTACTGACACCAGAGGTCTTGGTACATCTTCTCCACTCTATGATGTATCATTAAAGGGGATGTATGGAACTCCCTCAACACCTCCTCCTGAAGCATCATGGGTACCATGGTGCATCCTCTAAAGAGAATGGAATGTGCCCCAACTTTACTAAATCCTTTTAGAGACCATCCTAAGGATATTTGAGCATGTCGGTCCACGCAGTCAATGTCCCAAGTTGTGCCTCCAATACAAAATGAAAAATTGTGAGAGTGAGGGTCATAGACTAGCGGTAACTTTCACCCTTGTTATCAATGAAGGATATCTTCAGCGCGACTAGCTACTCTGACACATCACTCAACACCTATATACCAGACCTTTGGCTGAGTGCATCTGGTACCATGTTCCCATTCCCAAAAGTATAGACTATCTCAATGTCATGGCCCTGAAAAAACACTAACCATCATTGTTGTCTCAAGATTATGTCCTTCTGTGAGAAGATATTCCTGAGACTCTTGTGATCAGAGTATACTGTAAAACATTCTCCAATCATGTAGTGTCACTGCATATTCAATGCAAAGACCATCATAGCTAACTCCAGGTCATGGGTAGTGATGTTTTACTCATAATGACTCATTTTTCATGAACCATAAGCGATCACTACTCACTTCTGCATTTGGACACATCCATGTCTGATCCCTGACATGTCACAATAGACTACATACCCACTTCCCTCTTTCGATAGCCTCAAGATGGGGGAACTCATCAGTCTCTGCCTTAGCATTTGAAAACTATGATGGAATCTCTCCGTCCATACGAAGTGTCTTCCCTTCTTCTTCAACACTAACAAGGGTACTGCAACTCTGAAAAGTCTGTTACAAATCTATAGTAGTACCCAACCCAAGCAGAGGCCCCTCTCCCTTCAGGGAGGTAATCGTGGAAATATATTTTGAAAAGAGGTCCCCACACTCTGCCACTACTGTTGGGGACTGAAAACTCAATACCCATTCTTCCACAAGGGTATTCTTGGACGAATAAAGAATGATCAGGTGCCCCCTCTTATTCATGATTTTATCATGTGCTGCCTAGGATTCCATTTTCACCAAACAAGGAAAAACCCATTCCAGTGATTTAGATATACTACATACATTTTTCCTAAAATAGTCAATCTGAGTATGAATTGTGGATGTCTAGTCTATACCCCAACTAATTTTATTAGGCCTAGATGCTTCCACCAAGATGCTCCAACCAAAACTATTGCTTTAATTTTCAAATAAAACCATTAGAATAAGATAGATTATCGAGTCTCCTCCCAAAGGAACCTCCATACGTAAGGGTCAAGTCATAGGTTTAACCGAAATCTCATGGTCTTGAACAAAAGTCATGGAAAGATGGAATGATTGGTTCTTATGTCTATTAATACAATAGCTAGTAGTAGACATAGACCGCGCCTTGAATCATTCATAGAGCCCTTGGGTCACTCTCCTGGATCACTTAGCGCTACTCCCTTACCCTTCCCTCCAACTCCCTAAGCATGGAGGGGACCACATTAGGTGGGGGTTTAACATGTATAAATGTATACCACCTCATACTACTCTCCTAAATCCACATCCATGACTTTTTCCCTACAGATTCGTCTGTCTCTATCACTTCATCTTCCCAAAACATTTTTTACACACATGTCTCTGAGACTGGCACAAGTTTCATGCTTTCCCACTGCTAACATTCATTGGCTACATTTGCTCATCCAAAGAACATTCAACCACAAAGGTTCTTTATAGCATCCTAACATAAGTAGGAATGCATTGAAGAAAATCACTGGCTTGGATGTCCCTAAACACACACCGCTCAGAGGTCTGAGCCCTGAAACACTGATGGTGTTATATTCATCGAGTACCTGGGATGGTCGGTATGCCTCGATGAAAACTCAGCTATCGAAATGTAGTCCTATTGAAGCTATACATGCTCTAGGAAAAAATCTCCCCTTATAATTTAAGGAAAGAGACCCTCTTCTATGAGGAAGGTTCTCAAGATTGTCCATAGGAAAGTCACCTCTTCACAAGATTAGGGTAATATAAACCCTCTCATCATCTTGCTGAGAAATTTAGAGGGCTTTCTACCAAGGCCACCATCTGATCGAATGGTGCCTTGGCTAGATGGAAACTCGGCCACCTCATCAAGACGATCCTTAGCCGCTTGTGATTTGGGATCACCTTAGAAACTGATGGGTATCTGATTCTAAAACATGTGTAAGGAACTAAGCCTACATGTTTCCTTTACTGGTACCAATGGTTGTAACTTCTAACCAAAGGGTAGTGATATAGATGGAACACTACTTGAAGGTACCATATCGGGCAATAGTCCCTGTACCGAAGCTTCTTGACCTAGAGGTCCATCCTCTTGGCCACACATTGGTAAATACTAGTAGCTACGATCACCATATTCTATATTGGTGTCTCAAGTAGGTGTAACACTCTAGCCACAACCTCCATACAAATCTCAACTGCCTGGGAATCTATCTTACCTAAAAACCTCAGAGGCATATGCTGCTAGAATTTGTGAAATGTGCTCCATTGTAATGCATAGTTCTCGAGTGCGGCTGGTGGTAACTACTGCCCAACGGGAGCTGGTGGTGCTTGTACACCATCCAAAGGTGATAACATCGTAAGGGGGCATGCACTGAGGCCTCATTGCTCGGTGGGCCATCATCATGTACTCTCTCGGGAATTCTAGATCAATTTCTACCTGGCAGCATCTTGATGAAAATAGGTGCACCATAGTAAAAAATTATACTTGGTGAGATGACTCAATGATATCAAAGTAAAAACATTTCCAAAACACACACAATTAGTGTTTTCATGCATCGAGTCAGAAATCAGAACTCAGGGTCCTGGTGTGTGGATACGTTGGCTACTGCACAAACACTGGACTCCCTGAACTGAAAACCACCATCAAAACACAAAACATAATTTCTCTATTTAATGATCACAAACCTAGTTTTTTGGTATAATCGACTCCTCTGATACGGCTTTGTCAGGACCCGTCCCCCAGGGCCCATGTACTGACTACCCCAAGCCTGCCTTCTATAGGCCAGGGGTTGGAAACTAGCACCAAAAAGGCATATCACAATAACGGGAAGCCATTGCCTTTAAACCTGTACAAACACACAACCAAGAACACAATAAGAAGCATCCACAAAGTAAACTGCTATAGTAAAAAAGTGTACTGAATGTAAAGGGGCTAGAAATCAAGCCCAAATTAAATGTACAAGTACAACTGAAAAGAGAAATCAACTCTTGGATTGTCCACCAAGGATCCTACCTGAAGGGTGGGTATAGATTGTCTCCACAACACTCCACATTATACCATCTCTCCATTTACATCTTTGTCCTTGCTCCCTCAAGTCTGAGTCCTGCAGCTCGTCGTCTGCAGAAGACACAGCATGGTGCGGGCGAAGCCCAGGCAGGGTTGAGTATAACAATACTCATTACTAACCTTGAGACCCCGGAAGGTCCCTCAATGTTCCACAAAGGAAAAATCACAAAACAATACCTCAATCAAAAAGCACAAAGCAACAAACACAGCTCAAATAGAGTCTCATCTCAAACTAGGTATTAGTGAATAATTGAGGTAAAGGTGATCAGTCAGGAAGCTAGATCATCTTATTATATCATGAGGCATTGCTAAGGATTATACGATGTCTGGCCCACAATGGATCGATAGGTACTAACCTCTAAAACAACCCACAAAGGATCTCACATGCCTCGAGCCGATAGGTACTAACCCACATAGTGACCCCCATAGGTTCCGACCCCCCAGAGTAGATAGGTACTAACCACCGCAATGACTCACATAGGATCTGATCCACACAGGATAGGTATGTGCTAACCCACATAAGATCGTTGAATGTTGACCCACACCAGATATGACCCCCACAGGATTAGTATGAACTGACATACACAGGATTGATAAGCACTAACCCACACAGGATATGACCCACAGAGGGTCGGTGCTGACCCACATAGGATCACTTGGTATGAATCTCCGTTTGATCTATTTCCGACCTCCGCCTCACTGCCAGCCATTGGATTCCCGCTCATAGTATGCTTGATTCTGGGAGAACCGCTCCTGAATCCATCGGTCATATTTCAACTAGCACGAATCCCCACAAAAAAGTATCCTGATGATCTTTCACGTCATAAGGTTCACAATGCAAAAGACAGTGTGTCAACTGGATTCTCAGTTTGTATGTTTTTGGCATTTTAGTGTCAAAAGCCCCATTGGATTTGGTGTCGATCCGACCTAGCCATACTTCAGTTTTCTCTAAAATGTTCTTGGAGTATTTCAAAAGGACCACCTCATCCTAAGGGTTTCAACACAAAAAATGGTGTGTCAATCGGATGTCGGGTCTGTTATTTGCATCCCTCTCCTTGAAATGGGGTTAATTGCACCTTGGTTCAGCCCGTCCCAGTCAAACCGAACAAAATATGTCAATGGGACCGCTTACCTAAATGGATCCCAACACCATTGATGGTGTTTTAAACGGACACTTGGTTTTCCATTAATGAGCGTTTATTTATCCGGGGACCAATTGGGTCTTGATCCGGAATGACTCAGTCAGACCGGCCTAATGCAACGGGTCCCAGGGCCTATTTGACCCTGCATGGGTCTGGCTAATTAAGGGTCGGCTCAGTTCACTGGGCCCAGCATGTTGAGGTCATCCCGGTTCGGCTCGTGGGCCCGAGAAGCGATTGGCTCGGCCCGTAGGAATGTCCGGCCCGGTGAGCCACGGGTCCATCACGCTATGTAGGTGCGGTCCACTCGGTCGGTCCATGCCTGCTCGGTCTACCCATAGGCGGACCATTGCAGCCCACTGGCCACACGTTGGTGGGTCTGTTCTCCAACCGATGGGGTGCTGGCCCACCGCATTTATCTGGTCATCTGTTTGGCTAACCAGGGTTTTGCCAACGTGGCCCGGCGCGGGCTGCCCCGCCCCTTCTTGATGCGGCCTGCTGGCCATGGATGCATCTACTGGCGGCACCGGCGGGTGCCGCCCTTGACCCATGTGGCTAGCATGGGTCAGCTACCTTCGGCCTTTGTGGTGCACCATTAGGCACCTTCAGTCGCCGCAGTGCACCGTTGTGTGCCGCATTCCACCGCCCTCAGTCGGTTAGTGCGGGTCTTCTCCAGCCACTGTCGGCCGTCGCCGACCTGGCTCCCCAGCGGTTTGTTCCGCGGGTCACCTGTCATGCTCTGGTGTTCATTATGGGTCATGTCTGCACCTACGGCCCTCCAACGCTGTCGTCGTCATAGTGTGACCCTCTATTTAGGGTTCTGTCGAGTTAGAAATTTTTCCTCGAAGTTCACATCAAGAACAAAGTGGCGGAGGGTCCAGGCCTTGTTTGTTTGGCCCGCGCAATCCACGATACATGATAAAAAGTGGGAGGGAAATTTAATTCATCAAGGAAATCATCAAAATAAACCCCCATACTTGAAAGAGATGTTTTCTAACAACAATCAATGGAACCCCCTTCATCGTTTGTCATCAGTTCTTGATTTTATGGTGCTCAACACCGATCACAGGAACCAGCCTCTTCATCCAAGTGGTTGGCATCATTGTAATTTTCCAGAGCTTCATCGCTTGGTGAAGCTGTTCCAACACTCTACCCTACAATCTATATAAATAGAACAGGGGGAGTGTGAGTAACAGATGTGCAATTAATTGGGTTCATTTAATTAAGTAACCTTCATAGTTCCAATGGTGTAGTTACTAGATTAAATGGGAGTCAATCCATTTAATGTTTTGACGTGTTGTTGGCCCTACCAACACCGCTCAACTATTGAAGAAAATAAAGATAAAACTACAATAAATTTGTTAATTTTTTTATTCTATTAAAATATCCAAAAACTAACTTTTTTCCCAACAAACTACTGTCGAAGTGAACCCTCCCATAACAAAATCCTAGAACTACAGATTCGACGGTGCTCTCAGATTTTGGATCCATGGAATGAGTCAAAAGATATAAAATTATGCCCCCGCATTTACTGAACTTACCTGAAAAAATTCAGAAAAATTATTAATAGTCACCCTCAACCCGTGTCGGTCGACTTTAGGATCTTCGTAAAGGGAAAATCACTAATGAGAACAACAGTACTCTAGAATTTTCAATCCGTGTTACCATTCAGATGTTAAGGATTTTAAAATAAAATAATTTTCACTTAATTAGTTTATTTACGGTCAAATACTAACTTCCACTGGTGGCCCACACCGGCCAACATTAGTATATACCTAAGGAAGGAATACCCTCACTAGTTCAAAGGTGGTCTCTTATTTTTAATCTGAGTCACCATTCATGTGTTATAAACATTTTTAAAATAAAATAAATTTATATAATTATTTTATTTATGGGTATGCCATTTTCGGGTCTTCCCACTGGAGGCTTGCGCCACCTAAACTTATGTTGTGCCCAAGGTAAACCCGCCATCCTGAATGCAACAGTGCCCTCAAATTTCATATCATGGAACTCGTTTAAGAGTTATTCCACTTTTTCAGGAAAACCACTCACACACGCTATTTTAACCATAACATATTTTCACAGATCATTCCGATCACTCCGGGCCTCAGAATTACGCACCTTCCAATTTTACGGTCTCAAAATAATTACATATAATTAAGAAAATATATAGAAATTAAGAGTCATTACTGTCATTTTCCAGGTATTGTGAATATAATTTGTGATTACATTAAGTTATGTGGTAATTATGTAGTTATGGCTTGGTGGTGACATATAATGATGGAAATATGATGTTGGTGATATGGTTATGAAATGTTTAATGTTTGTGTTGTGGTATATGTATATATTATGAAAACTCATCATTCTAGATGCTATGGAAGAACATAAAATTTGTAGTTGGGATGTGGCAGTGAAAAACTATTGGAAAATTAGTTTCATGGTTCCTTCTTGATATATTAATTTAATATTATGTTATTAAACATTGATGTGATGTGGGGTGAGTGATCCTTGGGGATGCTGGGTGATAGTTGACCTGGTATAGGTGTGTGTTGGTTCTTTTGTTTATAAATATGGTATTAGTATGTTTCCTCCACATTTTCATAATAGGTCCTGAGGATGACCATACAGAGTATAGATGTATTTTTCCTCGATATATAAAGGTATATTTCCTTCGAATCATATAAAGGATTCAATGGTGGTGTAGGATGTTACTAGATTTTATCCAAGATTTGTGGTTGGAGTCACTACCTTAGGAATTTCGTTTTTTTTATATTTAATTATTGATACTTTTTGGTTTCATGTTTCATGCATTTTAGGATATTACTTTACATTTTATATTATATTGTTGATTAGCTATTTCTTTATGATTAACTACTGTTTATGAAGATAATACCACTAATTTGAAAGTTGTATACAATCAGTACTAGTCTCCAACCACGGCCTATTAGAGGTGGGATTTGGGGGGGTCACTCTCGCTATCAGTACAAGACCATGAGAGGTTCCCATTAGGGGTGGATCATAACATTTACTAAATATTTTTTAATAATTTAGAAAATAGTTGTAGGCATGTACAAGGAATACCCTATAAATCAATCCAAAGGTTTCATACCACCTTCTATGATAATTGGTGAGCTTTCCAAATTTAGTGATCACCAAATAATAACAAAAAACTACCAAATAAGTCCAATAAACCATTTTGTAAGACCCCATAAATAAGTAATTCCTATTATAAAACCAGAATAAATCAATATACCTTAAACCACAATAATACCTATCTAGATAGTATATTAACATCCATTAAAAGTAATATCATCCTAAATCCCTAACTAAATCTACCCAATAATCATCCAATTCATTACCTAAATAAAAAAATTAAGGACAAATCATGCCTCATTTTCCCTACATAAAAATAGAAATAATCAAATGCAAATTACTACTAGATCTTCTTTTATACAAATTTTGAGGAATCCCTAAGCCAAGAAGTGATTTTACACTATTTTTATGTTTTTTACGACCAAACCACCACCCAAGGTTATGAGAATCATAAATTAATAAATTAGAAGGGATGAATATATTCAAGGAGATTTAAGAGAGATATCCTACATTGAATCTATGGAATAAACCTCTTTACATAACTCTTTATCAATGGAAAAGTCGTAGGAGAAGGGGGAATCTAAATGTATCCCTCATAGTGTGTTGCTACAGTTATAATAAATGATTTTTACGGGTCCCCTTTAAAGATTTTTAAATGATTTTATGATAAAAATTCATTTGTCCTTATAAAAAATGGCATAGAACCCATTAGAACATTGATGGGATCCACTAAAAATCTGATAAAAGACCAATATACCATTAGACGGTCCACCATAATTTCAATGGTATCCATCAAAACTCTGGTGTTCTATTTCTACCACCCCTGAATTGACTTTACTCATACAAACACACCAAAATCAAATCCTAAACATTTAAACATGTGAAAAAATTTCAAACCACACATAAAACAAAAAAGAATCTATCCTCAAATATTAGAATTTATATCTGAAATAAAAATGAAAAATAACCTCTCTAAAAAACCAAAACATCAGAATGGACCATGTTTTCATCCCCTTGAATTCCAAAAATGAAAAAAACCCATATAAATTAATTCACTAAATATTATGGTTATTATAATCTTCCCACTATAGGAATTATAATCTCCATTAAGTCCTTGTAGATTCTCAGTAATATTCAATAACCCACAAAATCCCATTGTTTTTAAAAATTATTCAACTCATATCATAAAACATATACTGGAAATATATATAATACCTTAAAAAGTGATTTAAATCTCCAAATATCTCAAGATTATAAAATCCAGAAAGCTCGGTCATAAAAAACACAATGGTAAATATATGAAACCACACATAAAACTATCAATACATAAATATTCGAATAAAACATGACCTCCAATACTACCATATCAATTTTTTTTTGACAAAATCTACAAAGATTTTAAATGATCATTTCTCAACCAAAACACTCAGATGCATCCCAAAGCAGTACCACACAAATTTTGTGGAACTCCAAAAATCATTAAAATTCAACAATATTATATTATTATAATACTCATAATACATTCTAATTCACCTTAAATCATCTAAATTACATTGATCAGTGTACCTATTCTCTTGGAGTACTCTCCACTATAATAGTTACATGGGTTATCTATGTCTATCCTATAATTGGATAACATTTTCGTAAAAAAAATTCAACTTATTATAATGGTATCTAAAAGAAAGAAAATTAAATTTAAAATCGCATGAAATTTTTAAAAAAAAACTAAAACTAAATAAAAAATATTACTGCTTTTACAAAACCATATCTTTGAAAAACGCTTTCTCAATTCAGCTTCAATAAAATAACTCATTTCTAATAACTGTTACATTTCAAATTAAATATCCATTATAAACCTTTTACCACTTTTTAAAAACAATCATATCACTATAATATATTTTATGAAAATATAGGAAAAAAGAACCAACAGAATAATCAAAACCCATATCTCTAATATGTTCTAATAATGAAACCTTAATAGAGAACATGCCTCATGACACATTATATAAGTTATTTAATAGATAAAGACACATTATCAACATGGACTGAAATAGTTATTATCATAGAACTATATAAAACATAATTGACATGCGTAAACATTAAATTTATAAAAAAATCTATAATGAATTACAAATCTAAGATTCTGATATCATTATCAACACAATCTTATTTATAACTGGATATAAATAATTTAATAGTACCAAAGAAGGTAGAAAAGGAAAAATGATTACATTAAAATATAAAATATAATAATAATATTCAATCATAAATATTAATTATAATATAAATGAGACATGTGTGTCCTAATTTTCCAATTAAATATATGATTATGAAAATATTTGAGGAATAACCCTCAGCTGATCCCTATACACTTTCTAAGAATATATCATCTCATACTCATTTTATCATACTAAACTGATGCTTGAATCTATATTTCCTACTTAATGCCTAGGAATCCCCTTGTAGGTTGAGCTTCCACCATACAGAGGATGATAAGGCCAATTTAGGGGTAAATTTTCCTGTTCTAAAAATAATTCATCTCGTCCTAGAAAAATAAAAAACCTAAAAAAACCCCAACATGGCTTTGATACCATAACACCCCAAGACATTATGACATATTTAGTTTTAAATAAACTCAATCTCTTTAATAGCATATGATACACATAGCCCCATTCTTTAGTTATAGTAATGGAAATTTAAATTCCAATATAACTATAATAAAATTCACATTGTTATATTTCATGTAAAAATTCACAATTTCATAGAATGATTATTTATTTTGAACTTACTTTGTCAAAATAATCCTAGAATTAATTTTTGAAATATTAACTTAGAAATAACCTTTTACTAGTAATAAAAAATATAGTATTTAATTATTCCTACATTTAATTATAATAATTTAATTTAATATTATATTTGAAAATTAATAAATATCAATTTTATATAAATAATGATAAAAAAATTGCAGATAAAAATGGTTATTTTTTAAAAAAACTGGGTTTTTTTCAGAAATTTTTTTTTATTTAAAAAAATACAATGTCTCCACAATTTACAAAATAAAAATAATATTTAAAATGAATTATTTTAGTGAAATTTATAGATTATATATCAAAATATATGAATTTATATATATATAATAAGAATTATTAGTCATGTAATTAATATAGGTTAAATTTATGCTTTAAAATTATATTTCCTAAAAAATATTTTTTCAACATGTTTTATGGGTATATTTTAAATTAAAATTTCTCACTTTTAGGAGTTTAATTTTATAAAATAGATTAAAATTTTTGATTCAACATAATTAAAATTATTTAATGATTTAAAATTGTTTTTTGGTCATAATTTTTACTGGACACAGGAATAAACTAATAAAATTAGTTAAAGTTAAAACAAGGTTTTGCGAGTTACATAATCTTCTGTTAAAATTAATTTTCCAAAAACATAAAATTTTTAATTTGATAAATTGTTATTAATATCTAAAATAATTGAGTACAAATTATCTAAAAATAATCATTTTATTTTAGTATTAATGGATAAATTTCCTAGGGAAAAAAATTTATCATTGAAAAAAGGGTGAGATTGAATTTTGATTATTGAATACTTTTTGGTATTTTCAAGAATTCCACTCCTCAGTTATAAAATGGAACTCTCTTCCCTCTCATATTAAAAACTCCCATTAAATTTATGATTTAAAAACCAAGAAAAAAGTCCCCAAATAAATCCATGTAAACATTAAATATGTTTTATCATTTCAAAACGTCCAACCCTAGGGTCCTTAAGAAGATAACTAAATGTGGTTTCTCAAAGAGAAGGGAACCACTTTAACAAAGATCGTCCTTTTTATTTCATCTTTCACAACCTTAAATTATATATTAACACATCCAATATAATAAAAATAGTATATGACAGATACTAAGATATTAGTTTTTTATATTATAATATCTATGGATCTCTTTCTCCATCAAATGGAAAACAAATCAATCACTTTTGTGTACGGTGGAATACCACCTCGCATACTGAGGTAGTTTGTTTTACACGACCAACTCACATGGATAGTCATAATGATCGAAATATTGAATATATATGATACATATAATAGGATATTAATTCATTGAATTTAATATACCATCCAAATCTTTACCATTTCCCTCATTAAGGGAATGGTATTGTTACTATTATGTATGTACGACCTACCATCTCCACGAAGTGATGCAATTCATCTTCCATGTAAAAATTTCAATAATGGATATAAAATTATATTTAAGTATTAAGTATGATATTTTAAGCATTAAATTCCTTATACATATGATGGATATATATTAAATGAATAAGAACATACATATTTATGAGAAAATTAACATGAGAAAAAAAGGTAATTAACACAGAAAACAATGAAAACTATGAAATATTTTTAACAAATGGGTGGTTAGAAGTTATAATTGGATCATATATGATATTATAACAATTAATATTCTTCTTTTATAAAATAATATCTTTATTAAAACCATTATGAAATATTTTAAATCATGTTCAGACTATAGTAAGTGTGAGGAAATGGATTTAGTCTCAATTTCCTTTTATTGAGGCATATTTGAATGTTACACACTAATTTCGTTTATAATTTTTGTATAATACAACTTTTAAATGTAATATCCCGAATCATTAAAACAACATATAGTTTTATGTTTCAATTTTTTTTATTTCATCCCATTTTATTGGACTGGAATGTTATCAAGTAATAAGGTATTTCATCTCAATTTTCATTCCATAAAAAATTATTTTTTTTTAATATGCACATATTCACCTTTATGTAGTGTATTTACTATCCATTTTATGTATTTAACCTGAATATATATTTATTAAGTACGGTTAATTTATCAATTTAACTTTATTCTTCCAATAAGTAACAATTTGAATCTTACCAATGAGATAATAATATACTATACAGTATCACCTTATTTTGGGATTGGGTTTATTCTCATTGAAGGAATATTATCTTTCATCCTTTTTTAGATCCAATAATTTTATTATCCTATGGATATTTAAAGAGATTATATATTTTATTCCAACTTTTACCCAATTGTTTTACTTGAATTAATCAAATAAAAGATTAAAAGAAAAATTGAATTTATTTCACTTTTAAATGGACATATTATTTTTCCATGTCCATGTTTTTTTCGAAATTGTTTTACAAAAGTTATTTTATTTACACAAATGATTGTTAAAGATAATTGTATTTTATAATTAATAATTAAAAAAGGTTTTAAAGGAATATTTATACTTTTTTTGGAAAATTTATTTTCACAACAAAATGTCAAAAGTGATGTTTTTTTAGAATATACGCTGATAAAGGACTTACCCACCACCAAAACTGTTTTACAAATTATATTTTATTCTATACATTTTATATGGTTTTAAAAAAATATTTTTGAGATATTTTTTATATTTTTCAACTCAATTATCTTTATTATTCTAATTGGCCTTATTTTATTGCAAAAACCTATATTCTTGAAAAACATATAGTGACCTCTCATCACTTGATTTATTTTATGATTGTTAACTTTAACTTGATACAATAACTTGTAATAATTTTTCATTGGACATTAAATTTCTCTTAAATATCCATATTCTCTTATGATGGAAATTATTATTTCATAAACCATATAAAATCTTTCCCTATGATGATTACTTGGAATATTATTTGGCTAATTGGGGATATGTTAATAAATTCAAATCCTTTTATCAATATAGATATTTTTTATAGGTTATATTGGTCCATGAGTTAAATAAATCATCTAATATATGGAGAATTCATTGGAAATGTAGTGATTTGTGGGTCTAGAAATTATATATCACCTCAATTCATCGGTATTTCTCATGATAGAAATTGGTTGGACAAATTAAATGTGTTTTTAGGTATAGTTTTAAACCATATTATTAAAGGTCTTAATGATATTGATACCAGTATGTTTGATATCTTAGAATCGAATTTTAAGCATTACATTCTATGAGAATTTATTTATTATTATGCATGAGATTATTGAATTTATATTATCCATGGATGAATTTTTTTCACAATTTATTATATTAAAAGGAAAGTGTGTTTAGTTATCTACCTTTACATATGGATTATTCTTTATATAATCATAATATTAAAGTTATTAAATTGCATGGGTGTTTATTTATTTACCATTCCTTACTGATCACGTCATATTACTTCGTGATATCATCTGTTGTATGTAACCCTTAATGATCATTTGAGTTCACCTTTATTTTTTATCATTCCCTATGATATAAATATGATTTATCTAAATGAGTTCAAGGATGCTAAATATTTTCAACTAATATTTTTTATATTTTATCCATAAATTAATATGGGTATCACGTATGTATTTTTGTCTGCAGTACTAAAAATATGATTGGTACTCTGGGTTTTAACCTCTTGTATCTATGGTAATGTAATAAATTATACATCTAATCTAGGTTAATGGAGTTAAGTCCATTTTATTTGTTATTACAGGAGGTTTAGTAGAATACTTAAGAACGAGATTATGAAAAACATATATTATGGAAAATAACCCTATGGAAGACTTTGAGATCATATATAGAAGAATATTGTATAGTCTTGGAAAGGAATATACTATATTGTTTTTAATAGCAATAAATTGGTGACTAGATATTATAAGTGGATGTGGTTATGACGTAAATGAACTTATTATTAATAACTTTGAAAAGGGTTAATTGGACATTTAGATGGTTATTACCTAGTGTCTGACAATGATCCTTACTACACACCCGACTTGACATTCCTGAAGGGTATTCTTTGGATAATTCAAATTTTCATTAAAAACCATTATGAAAGATTTGAAGATAAATATGTCCTCAATCAAACCATGCTTATGATTCCAAAATTTAAAAAATGTATAAATTTTCAATTTATTTTATGTGTTACCCTAGGCATAGAATTATACATTATGATTTAAACATAGTAATTTTAAGAGGTAATTTAGTATATTATAATGTTTATAAATGGGGTCAGAAAGTAATAACTATATCAACAATCATGTAAAATATATATTTTAACCTACTGATAAAGCTAATACATATGGCATTGGATCTGATTAGATCACGACTATATTTGGGTAGCTTAATCATGTTATGATATATTACTTTTCTAAATGGTGAATCCTGTCATTAAACAATGTGATTCTTCAATTATGGATCGATTTATGTGATAAAAACCCCCAATCATTTTTTGTGACTACTAACCCTATGGTAGTTGAGAAATGAATTAATTCACTTTATAATATATTTCTAGTATTTTGATATAATGAAACGGATGAGTTTATACTTGTAGTATATTGCCTCAAGGGTGATGCTAGTCAATGTTGGTTGTTGATAAATAATACTAAGGAGGAATAATAAACAGAACACATGTAATGTCAATATTCTAAAGAAACGTTTTTGAAAAAAATATTTACCTCAAGAGAAATTAATTGAATATAATATAATGTTCCTTATATTAAGACACAGTTAATAAGAAAGTGTTGTGGAGTGTTATGATAACTTTACAAGGAAATATAGGTATTTATGGATTACATAGCCCATATGGAATGCAAGATTTACAACTTCTTTTAAGTGATTAATCCATGTCTCTAAAGGGAAAAAGTCTTTCAAACCTTTTAATTATATATTGAAATATTTTTATACACCATAAAAATGGGGAAGTAACTCACTGGATCATTTATATTAGAAGGGAATCAAGAAAATAAAATTCCATTTGGACTCCATGAAAATGGGAATACATCAAAGAAGAAAATAAAGATGAAAAAATTTTCATCATGCGAAAATTATGGAAAATATCCTAAAAATGTTTGAATTGTATGGGGGTTTGTTACAAGTGTAGTGATAGTATTCATTTGGATCATGAATGAAAGGAAAATAAAAAAGGATTTATAGTGCTTCATATATAAAGAAATAGGGAATTATTCACACATATTCCTGGAGTCTCAAGGAAACATGTTATAGAATAAGACAAGGGGAGATGTCCAAGATTATGAAATAAATAATACTAAGGTGGAAGTACCAAATGATGTGGTGTTAGGTAATTTAAAAATAGATCCAAATTTAGCAAATTATTTATTTGATCTGTGATCTTATCACTCTTTTATATCTTTTATTTTTTCTATGAAAATTATTTATTTACTTAGAACCTAAACAAGTGATTTTTCTATCATAACAGCTTGTGGAAGTCTTACATTGACAAGGATGTGTTAGGAAGTCCCCATTATAAAAACTAAATTTTCAATATTAACTATATTTGTTATCATACCATTATTTTACGTTGATGTAATCCTTGTTATGGACTTCCATGAAAAATATGATGAAAAATATTTATCACAATAATAAAGAAATTAGGATTCAATATGAAGATGTATAATTTCTTAACATTATAGTAGAGACTTCATCATCTCATTCATGTTGAGATCTACACCTAGTATCTCTTCTGAATGAGATTCTTGGGAATGAATTGATAACACAATCTATGGATGGATATGGTAATCATAAAATTAGGGATGTTCCTATTGTATAAGAATACATTGATCTATTTGATAAATAATTATCTAGACTTCCCCTAGAGTGTTAATTATGGTTATCCATTGATTTAAACCCTAATGAAAGGATAATATAAAAGACCCCAAATAGAATTTTCACTGTGGAGTTAGGGAAGTTGTGGTATCAACTAGTGGAATTATGTGATAAAGAGTTAATTCACCCAGGTGTTCCACCATGGGGAGATCTTATTATCTTCATTAAGATGAAATATGGATACATGAGTCTATGCATTGATTATATGGTAACAAATGCAATTATAATAAAGAAAATGATGCATCTACCTGGATTTGATGAATTAAATTATCAAATTCATGGAGATAAATACTTTTCAAAAATTAAACTTAATTATAGGTATCATAAATTGTGTGTAATGAATGTATAAATTATAATGATATAATTTCGAATAATTTATGGATATTTCATGATTACAATAATACTATTTGGATTATCTAATGAACCCTATGTTTTTATGGATCAAATGAATATATTATTCAAGAAATATCTTGATTATTTAGATTTGGTATTCATTTATGAAATATTAGTGCATTATAAATGATTTTAGGAATATGAGAATAACATTTGGATTATTCTTGAGACTCTTAGAATAAAATATTTATATGGGAAATTTAGAAGATTTGGTTTCTGGATTAGTAATTTTCTTTTTGTGACTAAATTCTCTCCAAGGATTGAATCATATTTTATCTTGTAAAGAAAATGGTTTTCAAAGAATGGATTTCACTAATGAACATAAATGAGTTATTTAATTTCATTAGTTTTTCAGGTTCCTATTGAATATTTATTCAAAAAAATTCCTAATTGAATAACTCGTTAACCAATCTTACTTGTAAGGGAGTTTTGTTTGTTTGGAAAAATAGAATGTGGAGAATATTTTAATGAATCAAATAGGTGATTGGTCAATGATCATATTTAGAATCTACCATCAAAAAGTGAAGGGTTTAGGATATATTGATGCATCTAAAAAAGGATTGGGTTTTTTCCTTATGAAAAATTATAAAGTTTTTGTATATGTATCGAGGTAGTTAAAGACTCGTGAACTAAACTATACAACCCATTATCTTATGTTGGTAGATGTAATTGATTCTTTAATAAAATGAATAAACTATATCTATATCAAAATATATGAGATATAAATATACCATAAGATCTTAAAATACATCATTTTAAAGAACTAGCTCAACATACGGAAAAGGATATGGCCTGAGCTACTCAATGATTATGATTTTTCAATACAATACCACATGGGGAAGGAAAATAAGGTAATGAATGCATTGAGTATGAATGATCATGGTGGTATTATTTGACTCCTCATGTTTTAATCGTGTTTTAATGATCAAAAATCAAGTAAATACTATTTAATCTATCTCAAATCATGTGTAGAGTTGGTTGGTTTCATTATGATCTAAATAAACATACCCAGGATCTTAATTTCTATAAATCAGGTTTGATTATTTTAAACTATATTTATTTTGTTCTATAATGAATTTCTTTTATGAATGATCATGTCTAATTCATTATGTGAATATTACTTCTTAAGTCTATATACAGATATTTGGCTATGTATAAGAAACTGTGAGTCTACCACCAGTTATGGTTTTCTAGAAAATGTCCCAGACATTGTGACCCATACACCGTGACCCAGACACAGCGACCCAGACACTGTGACCGAGAAAGGGTGACCCAGACACCGTGACCCAGACATCGTGACCCAAACACCGTGACCCAAACACTGTGACCCAGACATCGTTACCCAGACAATGTGACCCAGACACCGTGACCCAGACATTGTGACCCAGACACCATGACCAGATTCAGATCCCATGATTTTTGTGACACTGGTTCCTTGGTACCATCACAAAGACACTATTCGATGTTTGGAAGAAGACCAGACACTGTGATCCTAGCACCACATCTATGCTACTGGTTCCTAATCTTAGCATATCTATTCCATCATGATTGTCTCTCCGCTCAAAGGAAAATAAGAAGAAAAATATTCTTGGTGACATCGTTTCCAAGTGATACTATTTCTAGATAGACTCTGACTCCACTCATTAATCTGAATTATCGTTTTCAATTAAATCTCTTACAGTAATATTTGAGTCATTTAAATTCACTAACACAATTAATATTTATTTTTATACATTTCACCTAAAATTAAGTGGTATGAGGTTTATAATAAATGTATCATGTCAGCTCCATCACATGCACTCCAAAATAAAAAGGAAAACATTGAACTAGAACTAAGTGATGAGCATAAGCGCCTGAATTTTGAAAAGAGAACTCATTCATGCAACAAGAAACAACTGAAGACCCCCCTAAAGAACTCTTAATTAATAGGGTTGTACTACCATATATTAGATACAAAAACATCCCCATAGTACCACATTCAAGAAGAAGAAAAAAATCTAGACATATTACACCTTCAAATTAGGAAACATGTGAAACTCTATTTTTCACAAGAGGAATCAATACTTGCATCTGTTTCATCCTACAAGTCCAGATCTATATAGAATAACACTAAGAGAACTTTTAACCTTTTGATATCATCTTTTCTTTGTTGTTTATTGTTTTTTTTTTCATTTGAGCAGTGTGTGTATTACTGTCTTAAAACACAAACAATATCCTTCAATAAACTGTAGAATACGAGATATCCTTCTTCTCAAATCCTTTTTCATTTTTTACTCACATGGATAAGTGTGGAAGAGGTCCTTGTGTGACCTTGTAGTTTATAACCATGAAGAACAATTGAAGAGGTAGTGTGTCCTGGATAGTCTTGTGCACTACTGTTTACCCCGATCTAGGGTGTAGATCATGTTTATTAATATAATCTTCTTGGTGATAGTAGATCACCAAGTGGAGTGAATTAGAACTCTACTTCAGACCGAACAACTAGTTTAATCTATTGTGTGGTTTAATGTAGTTTTTATATGTTTTACGGTAAATTTATAAAATCACAAGATTTTACATTGATAATAAATTTTGGAAAAAAGTGATAATTTCTTTGCGTTTTTATAATAGCTATAAAAGTAATATCAATAACTCATATTGATATTACTGAGAATTAATCCTTCTTCGGAGAGGTTATTTGAACAGTAAAAAATTTATAACCGTTTTACCATGATTGATTGGGTTGTATTCATTTCTATTAGGGAACCTTTTTAAGAAAACAATTCAACAGAAATTTTGATAGATACTCAATTCACCCCCTCTTGAGTACTCTACTCTGACCAACATTTGGTACAAATGAGTTTTTATTCTTGTTAAGTATTTGTTTTTAAAACTTTTCAACTGTGATTTTAGTTGTACTTTAAGGATCTGTAAATTTTTATTAATTCTAAATTTTGAGCTCTTTAAAATTATTTATTTATTATAGATAATAGACTGGAAGGGGCTGTAAATAATAGACCACCATTATTTAATAGAACTAATTATATTCAATGGAAAATTTAAGTGAAAATTCATTTTTAAAGTATGGTCTTTGAAATTTGATCTTCAATTATAGATGAGTATGAGATTCCTACTACTGATATAATTACTTGGGATGACCCAAACAAGACTGCTTATAATAACAAATTCAAAGCCATGAATGCATTATATTTCTCTTTAGGAGATGAGGAATTTACCAGAATATTTGCAGGTATATCCTCCCATGAAATTTGGGACATCATGTCTTTTTGACATGAAGGAGCTTCTAGTGTGAAAGAAATGAGTCTCAATACTTATCCTACTATATTTTATAACTTTAAAATGAATCAATATGAGCCTATTTCTAACATGTATCTCTGGTTCCACAGACATTTCAATATAATGATTTCTCTAGGAAGAGAAATTACTTCTAAAGAATAAATTATGAGGATAATAAAATGCCTACCAGATAGATGGAGAGGAACCTCTGTATGTATTAGAGAGTCATGTTACATCAGAAAATTGCCTATCAAAGAACTCATTGGGAAACTAATGGTGTATGAGGAGGATCTAAAAGTCAACAAGGAAGGGCAGGATGAACCCAAAAGTATATATGTTTCATTCAAGACTACCACCTCTAAACACAAAGAAAAATAGAAATTAAAAGTCTCTATAAAAATATATAGTAGTGAAAAATCATCACCTAATAATGATGAGGATATGGCTTACGAATCTAGAAGGTTTAAGAAATTTTAAGAAAAATGAATAACGTTTTTTGAAAGCCTAACTTCAAAGGAAGATATGATCAAAACGGAACCTGGAAGAAATATTGTAAAAGAAATGACAAGCCTCATGAGATAGTATGTTATGAATGTAATCGAAATGGACATATAAAGCCTCACTGTCCCATGAAAAGAAATATGAGGAAAAAGATAGAAATTATAAAATCAAAATGAAAACAACATAGAGTGCTTCTGAGGATAGTTCATGTGACTTAGAATCATCACATGATGAATAGGCTAACAAATCCAATATGTCTTTTATGAAAAACACATCTGAGGCAACATTGGAATCTACTACACAAATTTCCTATTATTTTTGAGATGAAAGTGATTCTGAAAATAAGTCTATAGAAGAAATGTTTGAGTACTGTAATATGCATGAAGTGATATGTAATGAACTAAAAGATAAATACAAGTCTTCAAAGAAACATCATGCTCATAACTCAACTGTTAAATCATAACATATTGTAGAAAGATATAAAAATGTTCAATTACATAATGAAAATAATGTACTAAATCAATATAAAAAGAAATTTAAAATGGTATATAAATGAATTTCTAATGGTAAAAATTCTTCGGTACAAATTCTAGGAAAATAGATAGCCCCTAAATACACTACTGGTATTGGCTATCAACCTGGTAAATAAACTTTTAGAAAAAAAAACAATTTTGTTTCTAATTCTAGAACATACAGATTTAATCCTAGTTCAGTGAAACAAATTTCTAGTTCAAATTATGATACACTCTATAAATTTTCAATATTTTCTTTAACAAATAGAGTTTATTTTTCAAAAGTGATACATAATGCTTATAGGAAACCTTTAAAGAAGATCTGGGTTCCCAGAGAACTAGATAATAATATTACTGGACCCAAACAAATTGGGGTACCAAAGTATATTTTTATTTGACAATTTTAGTGGATAATTGATTAAACCACTCATATAAAATCTTATAGTACTTTGTTAGTGGGTGTTTAAGACACGTGATAGGGGGCTATTCATGCTTCGAGAACTTAATAAAATTTGATGGTGTACATGTCACCTTTGGTCACAATACTATAGGAAAAATCATTAGCATTGGCCAAATCGGTAACTCTAACATAGTCTTAATTTACAAAGTACTTTTTTATGGACATAAATATAATATTTTTACTATTTTGCAACTATGTGATGATGGATGTCATGTCAAATTTGAAAATGATTCTTGCAATGTTTTTAATTCTAAAAAATAATTAGTATTTTCTACTTTGAGGAATGAAAATTTATACTCTATTAACATAGATTATTTAGTTTCTCAAAATGCATCTTGTTTAATTAAATTTCAAAATGAATCGTGGATTTGGAATAGAAAAATATTACAGTACAACATTCACTCCCTAAGAAATATTTCAATAAAAATATTAGTCAAAGACCCACCCAAACTTGACTTTCCAAATGATAAAGTGTGTAATCCTTATCAAAAGGAAAAACAACAAAAAATTTCCTTCAAACCAAATAAAGAAGTTTCAACATTTCATCCTCTTGAATTGGATCACATGGATTTATTTATACCATTTATAGTTTCTAGTTTAAATGAGAAGCACTATGTTTATGTTATTGTAGATGGCTTCTCTAGAAATTCCTGGATTTTCTTTTTGACTCACAAAATTGAAGTCTTCTCTCATTTCACCAAATATTCTAGAACAGTAGAAAATATTAGTGGACTTAAAATTAAATCCTTAAAAATTGACCATGGTCGTGAGTTTGAAAATCAAGATTTTGAATCCTTTTTCTCAAAAAATTTCAATAGTCATAATTTCTCTACCCCTAGAACTCAACGACGAAATGGAGTTGTAGAAAGAAGAAATTGGACCTTGCAAAATATTTCTAGTACCATGCTTAATGAATATGAATTACCTATTTATTTTTGTGATGAAGTTCTAAAATACAGCAATCTATATCATTAAAAGAGTGTTTATTAGACCGATTCTTAAAATAACTCCATATGAGTTATCAAAAAATAGAAAACCCAAAGTAAGCTACATCATTGTTTTTTGTTGAATAGTATATATCCTTAATTATAAGGAAAATATTGACAAGTTTTAATCCAAGTGTGATGAAGGATGTTTTCTAGGATATTCAATCTCTAGTATATCTTATAGATTTTTTAACAAAATAACTAACTGTGTGGAGGAATCTATCCATGTCACGTTTTATTAGAAATATCCACATGATCCAAAGACCTCTTTAGAGAATGTGAAGGATGATAGGTCAAATATGGACAACAATGCTAAATCCTTTGACCATCCAATAACAGGATCCGTGAAAACATCTAGTTCTGGATATTCTCTAGATTCAAGTCATAATGATCTAAAACCTATTAAAGAACCTCAAATCACTATCGCCTATTTTTCTAGATTAGTTAAAACCCCTAAGAACCATCCTTTAGATGATATTGCAGGAGATTTATATAATGAAACTCAAACTAAAGATACTCTTAGAAATCAGGTTGAACACAAATTTTTCTTGTCACAACTTGAACCAAAAACATTAATGATGCTTTCAATGATGAATTTTGGGTGATGGTTATGTATGAAGAAAATAATCAATTTGAAAAGAATAGATTTTGGAAGCTTGTTGATAGACACAAAGAAACATGCACCATAGGCACTAAGTGTGTGTTTAGAAATTATGTATATGAAGCTACTAATATAATTAAAAACAAGGATAAATTGGTTGTATATAGATATAGCCAAGTAGAATGAATTGACTATAAGGAGACTTTTGCACTAGTATCTAGACTTGAAGCCATTAAAATCCTACTTACTTATTCTTCACATTTGAATTTCAAATTATATGGACTGGATGACAAGAGTGCATTAATAAATGGGTATATAGATGAGGATGCATTTGTTGAACAACCCACTGGTTTCACAAATCCTCACTTTCAAAATCTTATTTTCAAATTATCAGAAGCATTATGTGGTTTAAAACAATCTCCAATAGCTTGGAATGATAGACTAGGTACTTTTCATATTTCCATAAGTTTTACAAAATGAATATCTGATCCTACCCTTTTTATAAAACAAATTTCCAATGATGTTTTAGTAGTTAAAATTTATGTAGATGATATGATTTTTTGATCTTCACAAAATCCTTATGTATTAAATTTTTTAAAATGCTGAAAAATGAATTTTAAATGAGTTTAATGGGTGAACTAGAATTCTTACATGGATTTGAAATCATTCACAATAATGATGGTATTACTTTAAATCAAATTCAATATAATAAATATCTTCTAAAACGTTTTGTCTAGGATAGAACTAAAATTAGTGATACTTCAATGAGGACAAATTGTAAGTTGGATCTTGATGAAGATAGGAAATTTGTTGATCAAACCACTTAAAGAGGAATGATTATAAGCTTACTCTATTTAACTTCTAGATGACCTAACAGTAGGTTTAGTGTATGTATGTGTGATCATTTTCATGAAAACCCTAAGGAATATCATTTAAATTTTGTTAAAAGGATTTTCAAATACATCAAACATTCACCCAATCTATGATTGTTCTATCACAGAAGACAATCATTCGAGTTAGTTAGTTATTCTGATGCTGATTTCAGTGGTTGAGAGTTAGATAGAAAATCACATCTAGAACATGTCACCATTTAAGCAAGTCTCTAATATCATGGCGTAGTATGAAACAAAACATTATAGCATTATCAACTAATAAAGATTATTATATATCTACTGGTAGATTTTGTGCAATGATTTTTGGGTGAAACAAACATTACTATATTATGGATAACAATTCAGGCATGTACCTATAAATTGTTACAATAGTAGTTCTATTAACATCTCAAAAAAAATCATGTTTAACACTCTAGGACATAACATATTGATGTAAGATATCACTTTTGAGGGAACATTATCAAAAAGGAGTTATCACTTTGGAATTCATTGGAAAAGAATATTATCATGCTGATATATTCACCATTCCATTAAATTATGAAAGGATATGTTACATCATACATGAGTTGGGAATGATAAATATCAAGTAGAAAGTATATTGTTTCAAATTTTATTGTCTCACAAGTTACCATTTCACAATTTAGGGTTTTACGAGTCACTGTCTTTGAAATATTTTCTCACTCTCACAGTTCTTCATGTAACTATCTCCCGATCTCTATTTTTCACTTGAAATTTTAAAAGATATGGTACCACCATTTAGAGTCACACTACAATGGTGACACTGTGACAACCTGTTATAGTATGACTATGACAACTTGTTCTGGTCTCACTAGGAAAACCTATTACAGTCTCACTATAATAACAATTTTAGTTTTATTTATATTTTATTACACATGTCACTGTGTTAATTATTTTATTTTATTCTTCTTGTTCTTTTGAATTTGTGATTCTTGAAATCCCTAAATGATAAAAACCAAATTTCATTCATTATTGTTTTTACTCAAGCTTTCTTCTCTCAAACCTGAAACCATTCTCTCTCAAATCATAAGTCATCCTTTAATTATTCATCTCTCTCTCTCTCTAAAACCTCTCATTGAATTCCCAGAATGAATCACCCATCTTCATCAACTCCTGAGAAGGGTATATCTCAGAAGAAAATGAAAAGAGTAGCGAAGGTAGATCCCAAAGGACCTTTAAACCCGATCCTTGTAGATAGAATAGTGGTACCAGAAAATAAAATTTGTCCTAAATGGTTTCTGAAATGACAGTTGTTAGTTTTCAAAGTACTGAAGGATCAAGGATGGATGGGATGGTTTAGAAAAGTGAAAAGGCTGATTTAACCAAAACATATTGAATAGTTGTATGAGTTTGTCTAGTTTTATTTCAATGCTGAAGATGATTTTGTTGAGAGGAGATAGATTAATGGCCAAAGATACACCTTTTCCTCAAGGTTATGGGTTGCTTGATTATGGATAACTCATGATGGAGTTTTTTTAGGACTACCAGAGAGGTCATCCTCTTCCTATTGATTTTTCTAGAAGAGTCCATGGGAAGCATGACTGGAAATAAAAAGAAGAGAAGAGCTATTGCTGCTCAGTAAGATTATTAATCACGGTTGCCTTTTAAGTTTATTCAAAATCTTATTAGTCTAAGGAAAGGATATTTTTCAACCCTCAAGTATCAATATTTTTTTTGATACATATTATGAGTAATGGACAGAATATTAACCTATGCTAGTATGATATACTTTATATGTGTGAATTGAAAAAGACAACCTCAAAGTATACCTATTTGTTCTACCCAGGTTTAATCTCTATAATGTTGTATGCCAAAGGGTTGGATGGACCAAATGAAGAAGTCATCAAGGACTTTGAACTATGTATCTCCACGGTTACAACCGAAAGGATGAAAATTAGTTAGAATATGTGGAAATAGACTTTGGTGGAATATATTGAATTGTTATATGAAATGTTTAATCCAATTGAGCATCCTTCATGACCTAAGAACACTATTAATCTTATTTTTGGAACTAGATGAAATTATTGACTATCCAATAAAAGAGGAAGAAGAGGCAGTTATTACACCTCTAGAAGAAAATATCTCGGATAAGGAAGACAGTGGACCTGTTCTGCAAGACAAAGTTGATAAGTAATAACCTGTTCCTAAAAGACGTATTTATTTGGAAGAAGAAACTACTTTTGGATAAGAAACTATAGTTAATGTAATAGAATAGGCTATTTATGGGGAACCTTTAGAAGAATCATTTTCTATTGAGAAAGATGTTGCAGTTGAAGAATTTTTGGAAGAACAAGTTAATCCTGATGGTATCCTGTCTGCTGTGGAGATAATGGAATAAGCCTTCCAATGGGCTAGAAAAGAAATGGGTGAGAGTATTAGAGATAGAATTTTAGAACTATATCAAGGAACTGAATCTATTAGTTTTGTGAGAGATGCACTTATTAAGGGAGATTAGATCCCTAGTCTAGAAAGTGTTAAAGTTTCTAATCCTGTTGATCAAAACATTGTGTACACTAGGTAGAAGTTCCCAACCTACTTTGATGTGGTTGATGACCATGAAGCCTTGGTTAAAGGTATAGACCAATCTACTGTGTTTCCATTGAAACGGGTCTTGAATCTTGACATAATATCTTCCAAGGAACCTAAGGTTGTCTCAGATAATATTCATGAACCTTCCCAAGAACTTCTTACCTTCATGAGTCATAGTGATTTGAATGACTTTAGAGCTAAATTATTGGCTAGAGTTGAAAATATCATGAACACACAACCAGATCCTATAACAAACTGACGTGAAAGAGATGCATCCTTGATGTAAGATAAGGTCATAATAAAGATTCATCCAAAAATGTTTCCCAAGATTCAACAGGTCAGATTTGACAACCAACAGTTGTGTGATGAAGTGAAGACTCTCATAACTATTGTTGAATATTTGGATGAAGTCTTGCTATTAGGACAAGATCTTGTTTCTCATCTTATTGAGGATGATAGTGGTTAGATTCTACAACAATTTTCCTCTCTGATTCAATTGAACTTGACTTCATTCGATGATAAGGTAGATGATAGAAACAAGTAGATAATTCATGAGATGTGTGATCTTGTTATTTGTCTCAAAAAACTGACTGATGAGTACAAGGGATGTCTATAGAAAATTTAGAATCAGCACAAGTCCCTCACTTCAGCTGTTACAGTCTCCAGTGCCTCATTACAGTCATCTCAACCTCTTGAAATTGATCTACATAGAACTATTGTTATATTGGAACTTCAATAAATTCTAAGTGGATTTTAGAAAGAGACTCTATCTACGATTGGTAGGAATAGTGACAGGGTATTTGATTTGGTATGGATTCATTAAAAGATTTAAAATGATTCTTAGGAATAAATTACTAAGAAATTGGATTTCTACTTTATTAGGATTTTCTATAAGCATGATATGACCAATAATTTCAGGTATCCTATAAAGAATCTGAAAATACCTCCTATCACTGAAGCCTTCACGACTCATGTTAAAGAGCAGAATGATTTCACTCCTTAATTAGACAAGTTCAAGGATAACAAAGTTGATTTTGAGAAAGAAATGTAGTATGGTGGTGAGATTATTATTAACTTCATTTAGTTGTTGACGCCTTATCTTCATGTGTAAAGCACTACATTTGTGGCTCCTGCAGCTGCACCCTTGCGGCCTGGTTTACCTCTTTCTTAATCTACTACCTTTGCATATACCGCATGTCTGTATCTCAGGATTTGAGTCAGATCAGAACTATTATCCTTGACCAAAACATGTCTCTATCTACCATCAAACATAATTTTGGCACCTTCTATTTTTGAAGGGCTCCCTCTTTATTCTATGATAGTAGTCTCACTCCATTCTTCAACATCTAGTTCTACTTCTATGGCACCTTCTGATCATGCTGCCAAGGGAAAAGATATGACAACTGGTGCTAATGAAAATTGAAATTTTTATCTTGATATGGATTATTTTTACAGTTTCCCATTGTTTATAATGACACATCTTTTTTAATCTAGCGCAATTTGTCCAATTTTTTTTCTATTCTCTTCTTTACATTCATTCGTTCTTTTTCATGTACACTTTTTTATATTCCCAAAAGGGGGAGAATAATTTACCATAGGGAGAGACATCACACTAAGAATAAATATATAATTTATATTATTTGTGATCATCAAAAATAGATATATTGTTGTAATTATCATGTTTCAATCATGTTTTAATGATCACAAATATTGTTACTCCTAATTAATCAATATCAAATAATGTTAATATATGGTAGGATGCTTTATTATATAAATCAACTTACCCAATATCTTAATTCCTATAAATCAGATTTGATTATTTTAAGCTATATTTAATTGGTTCTATAATAAATTTATTTTCTGAATGATCAATTCTAATTCATTTTGTGAATATTACTTCATAAGTTTGTATACAGATATTTGGCTAAGTATATGAAACCATGAGTCTACCATATGTTCTAGTTTTTGGGAAAAGGACCCAGACACCGTGACCCAGACACTGTGACCTAGACACCATGACCCAGAAACAGTGACCAAGTCACCATGACCCAGACACTGTGACCTAGACACCGTGACGCAGACACCATGATTGAGACACTGTGACTAGTTTCAGATCTCATGAATTATGTGACACTGGTTTCTTGCTACCATCACTAAGACACCTTTTGAAATTTGGAAAAAGACAAGACACTGTGATCCTAGCACCACATCTGTGCTTCTTATTTCTGAACTCAATACAACTATGCCATCATTACTGTCTTACTACTCAATGGAAAAGAAGAAGACATTGTTTCCTGGTGACGTTGTTTCCCAGTGATACCATTTATAGACAGACTCTGACACCACTCTTTAATCTTCTTTTCATTTTCAATTTAATATCTAACTATCCTATTTGAGTCATTAAAATTCACAAACACAATTTATATTTATTTGTATGCATGTCACCTGAAAGTAAAAGGTATGAGGTGCATAATACATACATCATGTCGGCTCCAATACATGCACTCTAAAACAAAAAGAAAAATGTGGCTCTTGAACCAGGTAACGAGTAGAAGAAAAGGCATTTTGAAAAGTGAACTGATACATGAAATAATAAACAACTGAAGACCACATGATGCACTCTTTATTCAAAGGTCTAGACTACTATAGATCAGAGCAAAAAACATCCTCACAGTACCACCTTCAAGAAGAAGAACATGAGTTAGAAAGCTTACATCTTTGAACGGTAAAACTTGTGATACTCTGTTTTTTACAAGAAGACTCAATAATTGCATCTTCTTTATCCTACGAGTCCATAGCTAGAAAGAACAACACTCATAGAACTTATAACATTTTCTCATCATATTTTCTCAATTGTGTATTTTTTTAGCTTTCAAGAAGTGTGTGTATGTATGCATTAAAACACACATTGTCTCCTGCACTAAATTAAAGGACACAAGGTATCATTCATCTCATATCTTTTTTCATTTGTTTACACCCATGGATAAGTGTGGAAGAGTTCCTTGTGTGACGTGGTAGTATATACTTACGAAGAATAGTGGAAGAGGTTTTGTGACCTGTACAGTCATGTGCCCTATTGTATACCCAGATCCAAGGTGCGGATCATGTTTATTAAAATAAACTACTGGGTGGAAGGTGATCACCAAGTGGAGTAGATTAGGACACAGCTTGAGACTAAACCACTTGTTTTATCTATTGTATTGTTTAATTTAATTTATCCAAGGTTTAATTTATATTTCATAATTCACTATATTTTACTATGATAGTTAATCTTGGATTGAGGTTATAATTTTCTGACATTATTATTATTGGTTCAAAATTACTATCAATAAATCATAATGATATTACAGGGAATTAATATATATTATGAGAGGTTATTTTAATATTAAAACATTTATAACCTATTTACCTTCATTGACTAGGTTGTATTATTTTTTATTAGTGAACCATTTCAACAGAAATTTGTATATATACTCAATTCACCCCCTCTGATTACTCTACTCCGACAAAAAATTTTGAGGTAATTGAGGATTAAAAGGGTCATGTGTTTTTCGATCTAGTAAACGTGGATATGATAATTATTAAGGAAGGTGATATATCACTCCTTTTTTAAAATTATTGTGAAACCAACTTTATCAGAAAAGAAAAAATGTTATTGATCCAATAATGATAATTTTAAATAGAAAGTTTATGATTTGATTGATGGAACATTGGAAGAATTAATTACTGAAATAGAGTTATGATATTGTGAAATAGATTATGTGTTCTATTGATACGTGTGCTAAAAAGGTAATTGTTGGATGATTCTCATAACTCTAATTTCACTATACAACTTGGTAGCCCCAATATGTATAGGGATTTGAGGGAAGATTTTTAGTAGGATAATATAAAATGGGAAATTTCATATTATACATCTGTATGTTTGGTGTTTCAACAATTAAAGTTTGAGAGAAATCATACCAAAGGTTTAATGCAACCTCTTACTATTCCTATGTGAAAATGTGATGAAATTACTATGGTATTGGTCACAAGACTACCAAACACTCGTATAAAGAGTAATATAATATGGTTTATTGATGACTTCTTATCCAAATATGTATATTTATTACTATAAGAGAATATTTACCTCTCTTGCACCTAATAACACTCTATATTAATGACGTTATAAGACATTTGGGTGAACCTTATTCAATTTGGTCTGGTCATTATCTCCATTTTGTATCAAAATTATTGAAGTGTCTTAAAAAGGCTCTTGATATTGAGCTTCATTTTGGCACCACTTACCATCTTCATAATTACGGATAGTCCAAGAGGACTACTCAAACATTTTAATACATGTTGATATCATGATAACTTTACTTTCATGGTATGTGGGGTCACTATTAACCTATGGTATATTTTTGTTAAAAAAATAACTTCCATTCAATTATTCAAGTGGAATTGTACAAAGCATTATATGGAAAAATATTTCTTCATAAAACTTCTTAGGATGGTGTTTATTGAGGTAAACTTTTATGCGTATAATATTTTAAGTGACAAAAATTAAGGTTAAGAATATTCAGGCACATGTTAAATCATATCAATGCGGGAAAAAGCGTTATGCGAACAATCAGAGGAAATATTTAGACATTTAAGTGGGAGATCATGTTTTATTCAATTTATCTTCATATAAGGCTGTTGTAATTATCGACAAAATTTTAAAAATAATTCATAGGTACATTGGACCCTTTCAAATTTTTGAATTAATTAGATTAGTGGCTTATTGATTGGAAACACTGCCAAACCGATTTAAAGTACATGATGTGTTCTATATACCATTATCAAGGAATTTCATACTAGATCCAATGAATTTTCTCTCCCTTAAAGAGATATAATTATAAACTTATCTATATTATTGTGAAGATATCTTCCAGATTCGTGATGCTATAGTAGAATTATTGAGGAATCAAATGGCTCGATTAGTAAAGGTACTATAGGAAAAAAACTAAAAGTTGATGAATCGGTATTGGAAATAGTGGTTTTCATGATGAATATCTTCCATAATTTTTTATATGGTTATATCCATGAAATTTCCAGAATGATTTTTTTTCGGATGGATGAATTTTACACCCCAAGACTTTATGATATATTTTGTTTAAAGTAAATTCAATATCTTTTATTTCTTACGATACATGAAAGCCTAAGCCTCAATTATAGTAAGGAAAAAATATATTTTAATAAAACAATAATTTAATGATTATTTTAATCTTTCTTGGAACCAAATTATAATTTCCTTGGTTGAAAATTTATTTTTACCTTACTTGTTCAAAATAATCCTAGAATGAATTTCTATAATTTTTTCATTAGAAATAAATTTTATTAATAATAAAAAATATTGTATTTTACTAATCCTGATATTATTTATATTAATTCTTAGAAATTTTTTTATAAAAATTTTACTGAAAATAAATTTTATATAAATAAAAATAAGATAATTCAAAGGTAAGGTAATATATTTTGTAAAACTTGTTTTTCCATAAAATTTATTATGTTTCAAAAGGTATAACATGTATCCATTTTAATTAATTAAAATAATATTTAACGATGAATTATTTTAATAAAATATATATATTATATATCTAAATATATTAATTTAAATCATTCTAATTATTATTACATGTTATATAGTTAAAATAAGATCAACTTTTTCCTAAAAAATGTATTTCTTGAAAAACATATTTTTTGAAATGTTTTGCAGGTTTATGTTAAAATAATTTTTTTCGATTGTATGAGTTGATTTGGATAAAATGGATTAAATTTTTTTATTAAATTTTTTTAATATTATATAATAAGTTTGTCTTAATTTTTTTATCATATATTATAGAAAAAGTGTAATAAAGATTTAATCTAGTTAAAGTAAAAATGAGGTTTTTTGTGTTACATTATCTTGTGTTAAAATTAATTTTACACACACATATAATTTTTATTTTATAAATTGGATTTAATATTTCAAACAATTAGGTAAAAATTATATAATAACGGTCATTTTATTTTAGGATTAATGGATAAATTACCTATGTTAAAAAACAAGTTACCACGGTGAAAACAAAAAATGGTAACAGTATGTTAAATTACTGGATAAGAGAAGAACATGTTTGAAACATGGTTACCTTTATTTTTTGGTTTTTTATAAACCATAACATTCCAAAAATAAATTACTTATCACTTTTGGATGCACTTGGGGTGAGAGTGACTTTCTATTGTTGAATAGTTTTGGGTATTTACAAAAATGCCACTCCTCCTCGATTATAAAAGGTAACTCCCTCCCCTCACATATTTACACCTCTAAAGCCATTTTCCTTGAAATTACCATATACCACCCCTCCAAAAAATACATATACACATCATATAGTTTATTTTATTCTAAAAATTCCATTTTTATGGTCTTTAACAATATATCCAAATAAGGATTCTCTAAAATAAGGTAATCTTCTTTACAAGGATCTTTCTTTTTATTTATTCTTTTAAAACCATTAATTATTTATTAAAACATTCTATATAATAACAAGATTATATTAATATGTTATTATATTTATATAGTATTATTTATCCTTCTCTTTCTACATCTAATTGGAAACAAAGACGTCGTTCATGTGTGCGGTGTACTGCCACTTCCCGAACCAATATAATTTTTTCCATCACCGGCACACATGGATAGTAATGATGATGTAAATAATGAATATATATGATAAATAAGAAATAATATTAATTCATTAAATTTAATATATCATCCACTTACTTAGCTTTACAACCATTTAGGGAATCATATCATCACTTGTGTGTACGCATGGGCAACCATTTTCACAAAGTCGTGTGATTAATTTTCAACGTTCTACTATCAAGGATAGTTATAAAAAATTAATTAATTATTACTTATGATATTTATAAATTTAATATCCTTATGTGTATGGTGGATATATATCCTTTTTCACAAGAACTAGAGCATTCATGACAAAACATGTATGAGAAAAGAAGGTAATTAATACCTGAAACAATTAAAATAAAGAAATATTATTAACAAAAGGGTGGTAAGATGTTATAAGATGATCATATATGATACTATAATTATGAATATTATTCCATTATAAACTAATACCATTACTAAAAAATTATAGCAGAGGTTAAAATCACATTAATCTAAATAGTAGTGTGAGGTAAGGGATTATTTCTTAATTTCCTATCACTAAGGGAAATTTGAGTGTTATGCAACAATTTTTTTATATAGTGTATATACTGCCTATATTACATGAAATATCATGAATCCTTTATGTAACACCCCAATATTACATGGTACAGTTCATTTTTAAATAATTCAATATTGTGTGACGTACGCAACACTGAGTTCAAGCGCACCATGACCTATCTAACAAGTAAATTAAAAAGCAGTTATAAATAGTATTAACCAGATTTTTAATTTTATATTTCCCTTAAAATTTTAAAATTCGTATTTTTTTCTTATTAGACAAAATATAAGGAAAAATCAATTTTTCCGAAAAAAATTGTATTGTTCAAAAAATGCAAATTTTCAACCTTTTATTGGAGAATCCTTTTTAAATCCAATATTTGACACATTTATATATTAAATTTGAAAAAGATAAATTATTCATTAGAATTGGGACATAAAAATTTAGTTAGGATAAACTATTGGTACATTTTTTGGAATTTTCACATTTTAATAAATAGTGAAAAATACTAATTTTTAATTGAAAATAACTTTTTTTGGTCAAAATAATTTTCATTTTATATTAAAACTTTTTAGTGTTTTTAAAGTACAATTAGATAAATTTTTATAATTTCATATAATCTAGGTCATTAGAAGTAATTTCCAATTTAAATTGAACATAAACACATGTCAATCTTTTAATAGTTTTTACTTCCTCAAAACTCACTTTCTTGTTTTGAAAACTAGAATTAATTTTTGCCAATTCTGTATTTTGAATTTGAAAAAATGGATTCCATATTTGAAATTAGAAGTTCCAAATTGTGTAAATATGTACCTTTTTTTGACATTATGAATAGTAAAATCAGTAATTATGTTTATTTACCATGTTAAAAGAGTAAATCAGGTAAATAAGGGTAAAAAATAATATTATAATAATATAAAAATTCCATAACATGTTTCTTATTCCTATTAGTTGACATATTTATGACCATGGAAAACCTTGGGTCAATTTTGGTACCCCATGGAGCCACTTTGTTGTGATAATGACATGTTATAAGAACTAATTTAATTTAAAGATAATTATAACCCAAACAAATATCTTTTACTAAATATATTTTAATATAAAGTTATATAAATTTTCTCTATGTCTAAAAATATTAAATAGAAATATATAAATATTTCAAACACCATGGTATTTTATTTATAATTTTTTGACATTATATAAATGTATTTATTTATGAAATAAATTATGAAGGAGTGATTACCTCATTAATGAAAGATTCAAATAAATGAATTTATAAATATTAACATAAATGTAATTTGAATATTTTGATACCATACATGGATTTTATGTATAACATTGACGTATTAGGGATGATTTAATGCCTTTGGTTCGATGAAATCATGTGTTGATGACTTTAACAAAAATTAATTTCTAAACAGTTTCAATATTTAGAATAATGGGTTTTTAAAACTAATATTATTTTATTAAATGATATGAAAATACTAAAAATATGATGTTTGATCAAATAACTGTTAATGTGATAAAAATATAAAAAATTATCCACTTTAGGTTCTTTGATAATTTTATAGTAAATATATTAGCCATGGCGTATAAAAACACAGGAGGACATGATAAGAGTTAACTTATTTTATAAAGGATTGAATCTAAAAGATAAGGTTAATTTTATGACCTAAACATGTCTAGAACCTATATACTTATAGGATTTAAACCCATCCTTATCTTATCTAATAAATTAATCAATTTTGAGATGTTATAAATAGAAAATATTTTTATAATAAATTAATATTCCAAGATTTTTCATAAAGTGCCCCTCGCTTCTCTTATAAAAGGGCACCACCCTTTCACTTTAACTCACACTTCTAAAGAATTAGTGTTTTCAAACAGACGTCTTACCATCTCTAATAAAAGGACACCTAATAATACTAATATCCCCATGAGTGCGTACGTACAGCTTACCATCTCCACGTTGTAGTGTAATTTTGTATTCCACATTACTTTATTTGAATGGGTATAATGGTGAGTATAACAGACATAAATAATGAAAATGACATGTTTATTATTATTTATAATTAATATACCATCAAGTTACATATAATTTAATCATTAAATGAATGATATCGTCGCTCTTACATATGTACGTCCTACCATCTCAACAACGCGATGAGATTCATTCTCCACTTTAACCATCTAGGAATGATTATAAAAAATATATATAATTCATAATTATGACATATATGAAATAATAATTCTACTATAATGATATATATATATATATATATATATATATATCTGTGTGTGTGTGTGTTTGTGAATATACATATATTTCAGTCACTTACTTCAATTCAATATGATAAGAAAATGGAAACAGCTTTCATGGGTACGTACGACCAACCATCTCCATGAACGGTGGGTTCCATTTTATTTATATATTTATTATATATATTTATATTTTAAATATATATGATATATAAATCATATTATACATTCTTGAATTAAGTAAATCATGATCTACATAAAATTATCAAGAAAAACAAGTCAAAACACATATGATAAAGAAAGAAATATTACCTAAAATTATTCATTAACATGGAATTGTTAATAAACGTTTAATATAAATTCAAAAAAATATATATGATATCATAAATATTATTGTGACTCTAATATAATTTAATAACTTGTTTAAAAACATTATACAACAGTTTTGGACACGTACGGAGAGTATCATATCTAAGGTAAGGGTTAATTCTTCAATCTCATTATTATGTGAGATTGTTTATGTGTAATTATTTACTGGGAAATATTAATCATCCATGTCAATGTTTCCTAAATTTTTTTCAAAAGGAATCATTTAAGGTTTTATGGAAGGGACACTTTAACTAGATCATTATTTTAATTATTTTAAAGGTTTATTTTTCTAAATCTATTTAATTAATGTCCATATTTTCAAAATGATTTTAAGGATTCATTTATATGAACATGATTGTTTTAAAATGTTAATTATATTCCAAAGTTTCCAAATGCTATTGGACACTTTGATTCAAATGTCAATTTTAAATGAATTCCTTTATAAATTGTGAAACTTTTAAATGATTTCTAGAAAACAATGGATATTTCTGTCAAAATATATTACTAATTATTTCCACCTATGTCAACATCCATTGTTGGATATTATTCATGATTGAGGTTTATTTATTATAAAACAATCTTCCGTGTTGTACTGAATGAGTTATGATATGTTTGATTGTGGATGTTATATTTTAATACCATTCATGGTTTGTGGTTAAAATATTAACATTACGTATGGTAGTTTTAATACGAATTCTTATATTATGTTTCTCCGTTTTTATATGAGGAATTTATTGGACTTATTAAGTGATGGGAAGGGCCCACTATTTCCCCTCGATGCATCGTTATGTCTCATTAGAAAAACTTGTGTCTTGGCCCAAGGCCTTATCAGAATATTTATGAATGGTCTTGGTGTAAGAACCCATGTATTTATAGAATATTACTTCTCTATTGATATTTATGAATAAGATATTATTTTTACATTAAAGGGGATTCTTTCTCTGAGATTTTACTCCAAATTCCATCATGGGTATCTTTGAAATCTTACATTGCACACAACATTGAGTTGTACTGAAAAATAATAATATATTATTATTATTATTATAAATTGCAGTTGATGCCTTACCATTGTATTGGAAGGAATGAAAATAACTAACTACATTATTATTATAAATTTTTGTTAAATGTACTTACTTTAATCCAATAAATATTATATGTGTAAATTAAGAATTAATCAGATTTTAAGCATGAAATACTCTAATATTTTAAAAGGTCGTTTTACCGCCTTTTGACGGAGAACCCTTTTTAAATACATTTTTCACGATTATATTTTCAATTGGATAGAATAACAATATTATTTAGAAGTGGGACATCAAAATTTAATTTAGATGAAATTTTGGTATTTTTCTAATAATGTTCATTTTTTAATGAATAGTGAAAAATAATGCATTTTAATTCAAAACTGCCTTTTCATCTAATTTATTTATATTTTTAGACTATCCTTTTAATTTATTTTAATGTATAATTGGATTATATTTTTATCATATAATATAATTATGGTTATTTTAAGTAATTTAACATGTTAATTGGACATAAACACTTGTCCATCTTTTGATAGTTATTAATTCTTAAAAACATTCATTTTGGATTTGATAATGGAAATTAATTTTAAATTAATTACATCAACTTATATGTTTTGAAATTATAAAAATTTATTCCATATTTGGAATTGGGAGGTCCAAATTATGTAAATAGGAAATTTTTATTTTTAGACATTATGAATAGTACCTTCTATAATTATTTTATTTACCATGGTTAAAGGACAAATATGGTAAATAAGGATAAACAAATAATATTAATATATTATTAAACTACCCTAAAACGTTACTTTAATTCTATTGGATGTGATATTTCTGACCATGGGAATCCATGGGCAGATTTTGGGACCCCATAGAGCCACATTGACGTGAAAATGGCATTTTATAAAAATAAATTTAAAGTAAAGAAAAATATAACATAAAAATGTCTCTTTTAGTAAAAAAAATTATATGGGGCTATATAAGTTATTAATTTGATTATAGATAGTCATTAAAAATATAATAATATTTCCTACATCATGATATTTTATTCATAAGTTTTATTAATATAATAAATAAATTTATTTATGACATAGTGATGATGTAGTGATTACCTTATTAATGAATGATTTAAATAAATGAGATTATAAATATTAAAATAAATTTATTTTTATAGTTTTTATTCCATAAAATAATATATGGATGAGTATGGATTTTTTATCCTTGAATTAATGAAGGTTTTTCAAAAGAATCAAGTTTTAATGGATTATTAAAATGGCGTGATATTAACAGTATAAAAATTGACATAAATGAGTTTTTAAATAAAATACAATTTTATTTAATTATATAATCTTCCTAAAAATAAAATATTCATCAAAATGACATAGAAAATGTTTAAAATTTAATTAATGAACCAATTTATCTTCTATTGTCATTTTATATTAATTATATTAACCATGTAGTATGAATATACAAGAATACACGGTAAGAGTTAAATTAGATAACTAAATGTCAAAGCTAAAAGATAAGGTTGATTTTGTGACCTAAACTTGTCTAAAACATATTGTTTTAGAGTTTTTCGACCCAAATTTATCTTATATTGCAATAAATTACTTTTGAATCATTTTATATCAAAATTCAATTTATAATAAAATAATCTAACAAAATATTCCTAAAGTTCCCCTCCACCCTCTTATAAAAGGCCACCACCTCTACCCATTTAATCACACCTATCAATCCCCTTCGCTCACCCACATTCATCCAAATAATCTCTCAACATCCCTATATCCCACCTATAAGCCTTATCTTGGGTATATGTTAATTAAAAAAAATCTTTTTTCTCTAATCAAAGCGAGTTACACATTTTAAGAGGAAGCGTCTTCTCTAAAGTTCCATTCCATTATTTTACTTCTTTACTGCCTATTATATTATTATTATTTGATTAAAAAAAAGAATAATCCATATACTTGCATGTTTTTAGGAGAATCATTCTAAAATAACTTACACACAACTCCCTCTAATGGATGTGAACATATTGTTTCTGTGGACGACATAGTATTGCCTCATGAAATGATGATTCTTGACTTTCCCCTACAACCTCTCATGGTAGCCATTATGATGGAACTGTATTTATATATTATGTATATTATATTTATATTTTATCTATTATTATATAATTTTTTATTTATATCATACTTTTATGCTTTCCATAATGGGTAAATACGATAATATCATTTGAGGAAGTGCAGACTACCGCCCCTCAAGGTGACATGACTCGTTCATGACACACATGTAATGTATAAATATTGGTGTTATTGAACATATATAATACATATAAAATATTATATTATACTTAAATTATAATATATATATATATCATTTAGTTTTATAGTGTTAAATATGAAAAATAAATGAAAGTAACGTTCATGCGTACGTATGACTTATCATCCCCATGAACGATACATTTCATTTCTTCCATCCTAATATTATGGAATATCCTAAATAGAAATATACTGGATCTAAATAAATATATGTTGGATATATATGATATTTAAATCCTGAATGTTATTCTAGATATAATGGTCTTTTGACCACATGGACAATTTGTAATTATAACTTCTTCATTTTTGATTCAAGTACCAAACATTGACAAAACGACCGATATGAACTTGAATAATTATCTTATTGTTATATCAGGGTAATAAGTGATATAAACAGAATAATAAACCTTTAAAATATTCTAAATAAAGTATAAATTAACTTATTTTAATTATTCATGAATATAATGAACGAACGAGACAAGTCAGAGTCAAGTTAGGCGAACTTCTTAACCGAATTTCCATTCTTTGGGTTGATCTTCAACTTATTGATTATGTCATTATATTATTATTTAAGAAATGAATTTTGATATATTATATAGTATTAATTATTTATTTATGTGGATTTATAGTGAATAAACATAACCAATCTATATTGATAACAATGTGATCTTTATAAGAGAACCTTTCACCGTCCTCTATAAGTCCAAGAATTCATGTATGTTATGTCTTTAAATTTCCATTTTTCAATTTTTGGATATGTTTTTATATAGCCTCATTATAATAAATTTTATGTTTAAGTGATGAGAGACCCTTTTCTACCCTATAAACTCGTTTACTTAATTTTTAAGTGACGTCGTTAGGCTACCAATTTTTTTTTGGGAATTTCTGAACTCAATTTCCTATGATTGGGTTTTACGCATACTTCATTGATTATATTAAGCCATGATTATGTGTGGAATCCCTGTTTATTTATTTATGTTGTAATTTAATATTATTTATGTGTTTACATAATGTTGCTACACATATTCACCCCATTCATAAATTCTTATGTCTTCCATACAAACATTGTAAGGGTAATCTTAACTCAATCACCATTTATTGAGTTAAGTATCCATGTTATTGCTTTTATTTTTTCAAAAATATGTGTTAATGGCCTATAATTATTTTACACATAGTATCCAATTATATTGGGTGTGTTTATCTTTTTCACACATAATTATGTCATTGATTTATCCTTAATCTAATTATATAATCTCTCTAGGGGATTTCATCTCAATCTCCTTCATTGAGGAATATCTTGATACTATGAACCTTTATTATCCTGTAAGGTGTATATGTTAGGTCAAAAATATAATAGTGATTAAACAAAATGGGGTCTATTGTTTCCTTTTCAAAATATTGTGATTCTTTTGATTCTTACATAAATAGAATATAACAGCTGGCAGCGAATCTGTAACAGAGTATATGCAGTGGATATGAATAGAGAACAAATCACAACAATTTATAGTGGTTTAGGGAACAAAGATACCTTATTCCGCTCCACCAATCACCCTCTATGAGGGCTTATTGAATTTCACTAGTATGGTACTCATATCATTAGACTGATCTACAACTCAGTGCATGCAATTGTCACCCTTACAAATAAAGGCTCATAAAATAGAGCCTTATGGTTCTTTTACAGGGAAGCAATAAAACCACATCTTAGTGATAAAATCTGACACTCCACCACAAATAAAGAAGATTATACCAAACTCAATATAGATAAGATGTAGTTTTCTAAGAAAGATAAATAGATCGAATTTGCAGCAGCACACAACTGATAAATGATGGATCTTAAAATTCAGAAGAATAATAATATTGAAATATATATGAAGTGATTAAGTTGCATAAGAGATATTTTATTTTAAGAACAAATAAAATTATAGAGCCATGTTTCCAGAAATGAACATGCATATCTCCAAAATGTAGATCTAGTTTCTGAGATGCTTTACCGTTTTAGCAATGTAAATAATTTTCACAGGAAAAAATTCAATGAATAATATATTCACAGATATCTAAGAGGAATTTAGAGATCCAATGGTTTTTTATAGATGACAGTCAGAGATATATATAATGATAGGTTTCCATCACAGTTTTTAATCTTCAAAAGATACATGATATTTCAAGTGAATTCAAATTGAAAAAAATCTCAGATTAGTTGTAACTTCCCTTAATAATAAGAGAGAAAAATATCTATTATAAACAACACTTTAATGCATTTAAAATGATCATTGAATTAGTTGAAATTGAGATTTAAACTATCCTGACATTCCAAAAATTCCATTACAAAAAGCTCTGATAAAAACATAAATTCAAATTTCCAGCACCGAAAAGTAAAACATAAGGTTCCTTCAAAAAACAAAAAAAAATAACAACAAATGTACAGTTCAACTTCATAAGGTAAGATTGACGATCTATACATTTATCCATGTCAGCAAAGATCTCGATATGTAACATTGATTATCCATTCATTCACTTTTCCCAAATTTAATGTTGAAAACGTAATATTGATTTCAAAAGTAAGGTTGACTACAAAAGTATGGTTGATGATCCTTATGTTTGTAAAGATCCATACTTACATAGGGCTCTTTAACCATACATTTTCTTTCTGCAAAAAGTACGGTTCTTAACCAAACATAGTCTTCCCTAACAATAATTTTCTTCAATCATAAGTTTGATTAACCATATGTGATGATCCTTCAAAATAAATGTATGATTTGTTCAATATATAACATTCTTCAACATATTGAATAAATAGTATTTCTAGTAAATGACAAGAAGTAAACAGTGTTTCTAGAATATACTTAAGATCATTCTGAACACTTTAATGAAAATTTCTCACAAATAAATAGTTGAATATTATTTCAAGATTATAATTATAAAGATTATAAATTTCCTAAAATATAGTCAAATTAAAATAATTTATAAAACAAACAAGGGTATTTCTGAGCATCAAATTCAATAATATTTATAGAGTATTGTTGAGACAATACATTCCCAACCATCTACGCCATTTTTATGATCACAAAACCTATAAAATAAAAATATAATATTAACAAAATAATTTTGAATTTTTTAAACATTTAATGAAAATAATTTCAATGTAATAGAATTATTTCCATAAATAAAAAATATATTTATTTCTTCCCCAAAGATAAATTTCAATATAATTTTTATCTAAATTTCTCACCATTTTGTGATATCAAAAAGAATGAATTGAAATAGATTAAACCACATTTAATATTGAACAGAAATAGTATGTGAATGTTATAAGTAACTAAAATGAATAAAGAGAATTTTATTTTGGATATCAGACAAAAATAAAAAAGAAGATAAAATAATTAAATGAAACATACAGAAAAAAAAGTTCATTGATCAATAAAAACATTAATACAATAATTTTTTGACTAAGAAACAAAAATAGTGGTTGTCATGATTCAAGGTAGGAAAAAGTCTAAGGATTGGATTGGTTGGAATTTTTAATAGACTCAAACATCTCCTTCAGCGCACCCATCTAAAATCTTAGAATCTTCATTAAACTGTCTCCTAGATAAATTATCAACATCCTAGAGTCATTATTGACATGAACATTCTCCACTATATTGACCTTGATAAACTCATGACTTCATTCTTATTGCTTTATGAACAGCTCCAACATCTCTGAAAACTGACTCAACCTCAATCTAATGCTAGGATCTCCTTCAGTTAACTAATCAATAATAGATTTATGATTTTCTAATAAAACTAAAAAAGGATCATTGTTTAATTGATGGTCTTGAAGATGAGAATTCATGTCATCCATAACAGATGTAATGGACCGAAATTTTCAAATCAAATCTAGACTTGCAATAGAGGTAAGAGTAGATGTACTAGCCTGATTCCCTGAACCTTTTACTGATTCCTACTGGAATCCCAGATATGTCTTCAAAACTACCAAATCTCTCTTTGAAATAGCTTCAGATCAGATCTTCCAAATCTCATTTAACATGTCTCTCTTGAAGGCATCAAAATACCTTCTAGAAACAGTACTCTCATTATGTTCCTGAAAATTTTTCTTTGCAATTTTAAGATCTTTCTATAGAGTTTCATTCCGTTCCTAAGACTTATTGAATTTAATAACAACATAATTAAATTGATGAGATAATAAATTAGATGTCCCCTCATCTACATTCATAGATTGATTTTCACCATCATTGGGAAAATGATATTCCACTGTTTTTATTACTGATTCTTCACAAGAAAAAGAATGATTATCTAAAACTTCAGTATGAGCAAAAAAAATATGATATAACATTACCATAGTCTGATCTATAATCAAGGATTGTATTTCAATAACATATTCCTGTAAAATATTACCTTCTTGAATAGCTCATTGTTCAGTAACTTCTTCTATGACAATATTTAATTGATCATTTTTTGTTTCAGTATTCTTTTATTTAATTTGTTCTACCGAAATTTTCTCTTATACCCGTTCATTTACAATAGGTACAACATTAAGCTCTCTATATTTAATCTCTAATAGAATTTACTCCTTAATAATAGTTTCTTCTAAATAAACCAAGCATGTTTCTTCTCCAGAATCCAACATTTTCCCATATACATGAGGAGCATATATATTTCTTGGATTCATAAAATGTCATTCGTGGCTCTGGTATTCCACCTCTTCTTCTAATTCAGTGTTAAATTTATGTCGTCTCATAGATGGTTGTGAAACTGCATATTTTTGTGATTCAGCTTCACCATCTTTTTGAAAAACTACTTCTTCCCTAAGAAAAAACTCTTGAGATCTGTTCATCCTCTGCTCATACAAAAAAATCATTCCATTTATAGTACTCTATAAAAATACAATATTTATTAAGATTCAAGCATTTAAAACATTACTATGATGACATTTGACTCTTACATCGAAAAGTATGATCATGTCCTTATTAAATAAAATACTTGAGATTATCTGTCCATATGGATAGAAATTAATTATTATATCTAGTGAATAATAGTAATGAAGATACTGAAATAAATACCTCAGAATATTTAATTTTATATCACATAGAAAAGTAAACATGATATACATGTCTGGGTAAATAATTTTCTTTATATCATCCATACTTAGGAAAATTTCTCTATAGATAAACATCACTAAAATCTTATGGTCAGCTTCTAAATCCATAAAAACATATTTTTCTTGTGCGATGAGTTGAAAAGAAAATACAAGATGTATTTTGAATAATGTTTGTTATCACAAATCAATTTCAGATCAAAATGGAAAAATCCTTCATCTGGGAAGTTCAAATGTTTTTCATTATCATTAGAGGAAATAGATAAATCTCTATCTTCGGTACTAACAAAAATCATATCCTATGAATCTCTGAAAATAAACTATACACTCTTATAAAAAAAATTCTGTTCTACATCACAGATAAATTCTGAGTTGGTTTCATTGAAATTTGTCTCGTGTCCTTGAAAATCTAGCGCTTGTTTCAAGAGTAATTTCTTCTGATATGACAATTCAAGATCACCCACTATTCCATGAACAATTTCTCTGTCTATAACTCTTTTTCATTTAGGGTCACTTTCTTATCCTTCTTCCACTCTCTTGGTTTTTATCATTTATGAAGATCTGAAAATATGAGGTTTTCATCTTCTAGGGTTTGGAAGGATGAACGAATATTGAGGGTTAGGTGAAACAATTTTTCTGGTATACAAAGGGTTTTGAAGATTAAGGGTTTCATAAAAATGATATATATCATTGTTTCTCAGGTTGCAAAGTAATTGTGACAAAAATTTAATAATTACACTGAGGAAATTGATTTAACATAACAAAGATGAACCAAAATACCATAACATAAAAATAAGCAGATAAAATTAGATTTACAGAAATAAATTAGCCATAAAATAAAATAAAATAAAATAAAATAAAATAAAATACATTTAATTAAAAATAAATAAACGTAACTCCCCCTTAATGAAATTAAAACTAGCAGTTGGAAGTTGTTTAGTAAAAATATTTTCTAATTGATATTTACTATTAACAAATTCTAAAGATATATCCTTTTCAAGAACATGATCTCTTAAAAATGATGTCTAATATCAATATGCTTAGTTATAGAATGACATATTTGATTTTTTGAAATGTTTATAGTGCTTGTATTATCAGATAAAATATGTTTATAAATGAAATTAATTCCAAATTCCATTAAAGTTTTTTTCGACAACAAAACTTGTGCACAGGAACTGCCTGTAGATACATACTATGCTTCAGATGCGGACTGTACAACCGAGTGTGGCCTCTTACTTGACCATGACAATAATGATTTTCCTAAAAACAGACATGTTCATGATGTCATTTTTCTATATAATATAAATCCTTTAAAATCTTCATCTGAATATGATAATAAATTAAAATCATATGTTTTTCGATAAATACGAGATAGATCCATTGTTCTTTTTAAATATCTAAAAATAATTGTGACATCCAGAAGATGGGATTCTTTAGGATTTGTTTGAATTATGGAACATAAACATACTAAAAACATAATATCAGGTCTGCTAGCATTAAGATATAGTAAACAACCAATCATCACTCAATATAACTTTTTTTCCACAGGTTTTCTAGCTTCATCCATGCCATGTTTAGTATTAGTACACATGGGAGTTGAATATGTCCGGTTGTTATCAGGACCATGATTTTTCAATAAATTAGTAATGTATTTACTTTTATTAAATACATTTCCATAATCTTTTTGATAAATTTGATGTCCTAAAAAGAAATTTAATTCTCCCACCATTGTCATATCAAATTCTTTTTGCATATGTTCTAAAAAATAATTACAATGTTGTTTAGTTGTTGATCCAAAAATAACATCATCAATAAATATTTGAACATAAAATATATTAGAAACAATTGTTTTAATAAAATAAGTTTGGGTCTTCCAAACCAATAGTAAAACCATTTTCAAAATAAATGAACTTAATCTTTCATACCATGCTCTAGGTTCTTTTTTAAGTTCATAGATATCTTTAGTAAGTTTAAAAGAAAAATTTGGTTTTGGATAATTTTCAAAACATAGAGGTTTCTCAACATAATCTTCCTCCATTAAATATCCATTTAAAAAGGCATGTTTTACATCAATCTGATATAATTTAAAATTCATATGAGGTATATAGGCCAAAATAAATCTAATTTATTCTATTATAGCTATAAGATCCAAGGTTTCATCATAATCAATACCTTATTCTTCGTTATACCCTTTGGCTACTATTCTAGATTTATTTCTAGTTATAATACATTGATCATCAAATTTATTCTTAAAGACCCATTAAGTTCCTATAACTGGATGATTCGATGGTATTTCCACTAATTTCTATAATTAGTTTATTTTAAACCGATTTATCTCTTCTTTCATTTCTAACATCCAACTTTCATCTTATAAGGATTCTTCAAAAGAGTTAATCTGTAGTTGAGATAGAAATGAAACAAAATTCCACTTGCTTTCTGTCACCTATTCTAGTTTTTATTCCGATGTCTGGATCTCCTATAACAATATCTAATGGGGGATTCTTCAAGATTCTAGACGATCTTGGTAGATAAATTTTTGGTTCATTAGTATCATGTTCTTTTGAACTGTAGTAAATTTTATTTATATTTTCAAAATCATTTTTCATGTTATCAAGTATCATGTTTTTAGAAGAATCATCAACTTCTTCTGTTTGATCATTCCCTTTATTAAAAGGATTAGTTTCATCAATATTTATATGAACTCATCCATCTACAGTCCGTGACTTTTTATTAAATACTACATAAGCTTTAGAAGTAGCATAATATCCCAATAATATTATTTCATTGGCTTTTGTACCGAACATTCCAAGATTAACCTTGGTGTTCATGATATATTTCAGGAATCCAAAGACCTTAAAGTACATTACCATAGGATTTCGGTTATTCTAATGTTCATAAGGAGTCTTTTTTAAAATAGGGAGAACTAATACTATATTTAAACTATATCATTTTCTTCTTATAGATTCTTCCCAAAAGTAGGTTGTAATAATATATTCATTTAGCTTAGTTCTAGATATTTTTTGAATAGTTCTATTTCTTCTTTTAGTCATTCTATTTTGTTGAGGTCTTCTTAGGGAAGAGAAGGTCTATTTAATACCCATATTTGAATAAAAAGAATTGAATTATTGATTCTAAAACTCTTCACTATGATCACTAATTAATTAAATTATCTTAAACCCTTTTTCATTATCAACACTTTTACATAAACATCAAAAATCAAAAAAATTCTCCATTTTTGAGTTTTAGAAAATATAAAAAAGAAAATATAGAATAATAAATAACTAGAACATACACATATAATTTCCCAACCAAAAAATGTTATCCTAGATGCTCCAAAAAAATCAATATGTATAAGTTTTAGGAGCTTTGAAGTAGTAATTTTTTTATAGATTTGAAGGAAGATTTTTGTTTCTTTCCAATCTAACATGCATCACAGAATCGATTACTGTCAAATTGGAGACTAGGTAAATATCAAACTTATCATCTCTTAGATAACTTATGTGATGAAAAAATATTACTACTGTCATGTCTTATATTCCAAATCCGTGAATCATTTACATTAGCTATTAAACAGTTCAATTTCTATTTACACAAGGAATGTAAATCCAAAGTGAAGACAATATCTGTTATGGGTTCTCTAAATTTAATAAAATTATCTATAAAAATAGAAAATGAATTATTTGGAAAGTCAACATAGTATCTATCATCAAAGAGTTTAGAGATACATTTCATATTGTGCTTTAATCCTTGTACATAAAGTACTTTATTGATTGAGACAATATCTCGATCTTCTAATATTAGGAGTCCCATAATTTTTCCTTTGGCAATGTCAACGAAGGTGACTCAGCCTCCATCTATTTTACTTACAGTAAAGAAGTATGATTAATTTTTACTCACATGACTTGATGAAATACTGTCCATATACCATATATCTTTTCCTCTTCTATGGAAGGTTACCTAAAATTTCAAATTAAACAAAAATTTTTTTTGGTACCTATATATTTTTGGGTCCAGTGATGTTAGATATCAAAGACGTAGGAATCCAAAAAGATTTATTTTTAACTAAACTACTAAAATTAAAACAAGAAAAAGCTTTTTAATAATGAACATGCTGGACACAACATAATTGAGGTTTTCATAAGTATCTTTCAATATCATAATGTCCATTAATACCACTACAAACACATTTAACAATAGAAAATCCATTTCTGTTAGAACCAGTAACAAAATAGTTTTTTATAGTTTGGGGTTTTCACCCATACTGCCTATACCAAATTTTTACCTTTTAATCACTTTTCAGCTAAGAATTTAATTTAGTATATTTTCTCCTTCTGTAAATATAAGAGCTACAATTTTTTAAGTTTCAACTTCATCATGTAGTTTTTTAATCTTCTTTTCATGGTAAATATAATTTTTATTAGATGAACTAAACTTCTCAACTAAATCATGACGTTGTTTAAGTAATGAATCCCTTTATCCAAAAATATCATTATGAATATTCATTAAAGACTTGTGTTTATTTAATAGAGAGTCATATATTTTATCTATCATTGTACATTAGGCATCCATTTATCATATAAGTAACTAGAATCAGATTCAGATTAATAATAGGTTTTTACCTTCTCTTCTTTATCCATAAAGCACATATTAGATTTCATATTCGATTCTTCCTTCTCTGAATTAGAGATTGATGAGATACCAGAGTCTTCAAAAACACTCCATGTAACCGTCATACCTCTTTTATCATTTTCTCAAAATCAACATTCTTCTGATATTGCTTTTCTACATTTCTCTTCTCTCCTTTCAATTGAGGAAAGTCGGGTCATATATGACCCAATTGTTTTCATTCATAACATCTTACTTACCTTGAATATTTCTCGTTATTTTTTAAGGTTATTCTAAATCATTTCTTATTCTTATAAAATTTACAAAAATATTATGGCTAATTGGGAAGGCTAAATTTATGAATCGGATGAGTCTGAATTTATTTCTCCTTGTTTAGTTTTTCTGTTCTTCTTTTGGGATGTAACTTTTAATGAAATTCTATTCTTTTTCACTAGTACTTTGAGATCTTTAACATCATCTTTCATTTCAGCCTCTTACATCATTAAATTTCCAATAAATTATTTCATTGTTATATTATTGACAGGTTCTGATTGTCATATTTCATTTAAAATTCCATTCCTCTTCGCAGGATGAACTCTTAGAACTTTTAAAGCATTATCAAGATATATTATAGGCTCACCCAAATATGTTATATTATTAACAATTTTTTTCATCATTCCATTAATCTTTGTGATAATATTCCCGTCAAACATTTTGACAGTATCAAACAGTAATTTCATTATAGCATGTCTATTTGGTCTACAATTTTCATTACCTTTATAGGCTAAAACAATTGTCTTCCACATTTCATATGTTTTTGGGAAATGCGATTCAATGTTGATTTCAGTTGGTCCAAGACTGCCAATAGTATCATTCATTTCCTTCTAATTTGTATCATAATTAGCCTTTATAGTATTAGACCATGGTTTATGGTTTTCAGGTATTATGTAAGGAGTAAAAATATTTGAATACACTCAAAATAAAATATTTTTTAAGAAGATTTTCATTTGAGACATACGTCATTTATATTTCTCACCATTGAAATAAATATCATGATTCATTGACATTAATTCCTTGAGATTCTCCATTTTCATCGTTAATATAGATCTTATAACTTTATCTTGTTATATCTATATTGAAAATATCATCCTATAATACCATATGTTAGGCCAAAAAGACTATAGTGATGAAACAAGAGGTGATGAATTGGGTCCTTTTCATAATTTTTCAATTTTGTTGATTCTCACATAAAAAGAAAATAATAGCTAGCATAATTTCTGTAATAGAGTATATGCAGTAGATATGAATAGAGAAAAAATAAAATCAATTTATAGTGGTTCAAGGCACAAAGATCCCCTAGTACGCTCCACTAATCACCCTCCCTGTGGGATTGGTGAATTTCACTAGTAAATTTCTTGTATTATAAGACTAATCCACAACTGAGTGTAGGCACTTGTCACCCTTACAAATAAAGGAATACAAAACAGACCCATAATGTTCTTTTATAGGGAAAAGGTAAAACCACAGCTTAGTGAGAGAAGATAACACTCCACCATAACTGAATACGAGTAGCTAAAACTCAATATAGATAAGATGTAGTTTGATGAGAAACAGATATAGCTTGTAGTTGCAGCAGCACGTAACTCATAAAAGAAGGATCTTCTTCTTCATTAGAATAATAATCCTGAAATATATTTGAAGATATCAGGTTGAATAAGAGTTCATCGATTTTTAGAATACAAAAAAAATAGAGCTGCATGTTTCTATATTTGAACATGTATATCTCCAAAATGTAGTTCTTGTTTCTGAGATGGTCAGTTGTTGTAGCACTGTAAACAATTTTCATAGGAAAAAATTCAACGAATAATATTTACACAGATATCTGAGAGGTATTCAAAGATTCAAGGGTTTTTTACAGATGACACTCAAAGTGATATAAAATGATAAGTCTCAAGTATGATTTCAGATCCTCAAAAGATTCTTGATATTTTTAGTGAATACAAATTAAAAAAAAAGATTAAACTAGTCGTGACTTCCCTTAAGAATTTGAGAGATAATCACTACTATAAATGGTTATTTAAATAATTTAAAACGATATTTGAATCAATATAAATGATGCTTAAAACCATCTTATCATTCCATGTACACTATTTCAAAATGCTCCATTAAAGGCGTAAATTCAAATTTCTAGTGCTAAAAAGTCAAACATAAGGTTCCTTAAAAAATCATAAAAATAAAAAACATAAGGTATAAATTAATTATGAAGGGTTGATGATCTATACATTTTTCTACATTAGAATATATCTATGGATGTAACATTGATTATCCATTCATTCACTTTTCTGAAATGTAAGGTTGATAACATAAGGTTGATTGCAAAAGTAAGGTCGATTATACATACATTTGTAATGTTCCATACTTACCTAGGGTTCATTAACCAAACTTTTTATTTCTAACAAGCGTAAGGTTTTTATCCAAACATCATTTTCCTTAACCATATGTTTCTCCAAAAAAAGGCTGATTTACCATATTCACATATCCTTCAACAAAAACATAAGGGTTTTTTCATACATTACTTTCTTCGACATATTGAGTGGATAGAGTTTCCAATAAACTACTAGCAGTGAACAGTTTTTCTAAAATATTCTTAAGATAATTCAAAACACTTTAATGAATATTTATTGAAAATAAATAGTGGAATATTATTTAAATATTAGAATTATAAAGAGTAAAAATTTCCCAGAATACACTCAAAATAAAATCATTATTAAAAAAACAGGGGTATTTTTGAGCATCAAAATCAATAATATTTATAGAGTATTTTTGAGACAATACATGCCCATTAGTATATACTACCATTTGACTTATTATATTATGAATATTTATATTATCATGAAATTATAGGTTTCATTTAATTTAATTATTTAATTATTTTTATTCAAGTATTTTCTCAAGTGGTAAGGGACTCTTTAACTAAATCATTATTTTATATGTTTTAACGATTTAATATTCTAATTAATGTCAATGTTTTTAAAATGGTTTTAAGGATTTATTAATATGAAAATTAATGTTTTAAAAAATTTAATTCCTTTAAAAGATTCAAATTGGTATGGGACACTTTGATTCAAAAATCTCTTTATTAAATGTTTTAAATGGATTTTTAAATGGATTGAATATTTCAATTTCATGAATTGATTTCTTGTGATTGATGTGTTAAATATAGATAATTCCAATCTATTATCTATTATGATTATGTAATGGTACTTAGACTTTTTATGGGTGGTTACATGATAAACCAAATACGAGTGGTTCCTTGATAAACCTAGGGTGGGTGAGCCTGAGATAACTTTCCAATGTTTTGGGTAACGTGACAGAGGTAAATGTTAAAGTCTCCCATACGAGATTTTGGGAATATACGGTGATGGGTATTCCACACTTAACTCCCTATGTAGTTTTGAAAGCTACAATGTAAGTATATTATTGATTCCACAAGTTACATTTATGATTTATGATTTCTATGTGTTATTAATAAATCTTATGGTTTGTTGAGGTATATTAAAGTGATTATGTTTTATGATTGAAAATTATGATTTCTTTGATTTTACATATTCATAGACTAATGTGTTGCTTCCTTGTTTTATATCTCTTACAATGATTTTTATGCTCATCCCATGTTTTTGAAATTATTTTCATAGGGTATAAGGAAGGTTAAGAGAAAGGAATAATTCAAGAATATTTATATCAAGAAAAGAATTCTTGTTTTATTGAAGGAGTTTTATTATTGTGAAAAAATTTGATATAGTAGAAGTGTATACTTTGAAATAACTTAGATGTAATATAATTTTCTCGAGTTAATTCTCTAAAACTCTAAACCTAAAGAATTATCAGTGTGAATTCTTGAATTAACTTGAGACTATGTGATGTTTAAAGCTGGGGCTTTACGGCTGGTATCAGAGGTCTGTTTAGAGAAATTATAGGTTATGGTTTTATTTGGGTGTAGGTAAAGGATCCCATATAACCAAGAAGATTATTATCATATAGAAAATTATATAGGTTTAATTTAAAATACGGTGTTTGGATAAAAACATGAAAAATGGATATTTAATGAGGTTGATAGATTAAATTAATATAAATGTTTTAATGTTATGTTTTCCCTGTAAAGGATTCTTTTTTTGATAATAATAATTTAATTCATGTTTATGTGTTGATTATTTTTATAATATTAAGTATTAATTTTCAATATGGAAGGAAAGAGAGATTCCACAACCTTCTTGTCCCTTCCCGATGATTTGATCGCCAATATTATGGAAAAATCATATTTTGGTGATTTTGACAACTTCTTGACAATTCAAATCACCTGTAATAAATTTTTTGATTTATCCAACACCTAATAATTTCTAAAAAAATTATGGGTCAGGGTATTTTTTCATATAATTTCAATATCTCAACTTTTCTAACTCTATCAAAAATTGAAATTTTAGAAGTGGAGCAAATGTTTACATTTTGAAAGTAGGTAAACTTTCTGAAAGAGAAAGGGAACATCATGAATATCATGATATCCATATTCAAAGAATGATTTAGTAAGAAATAAGGTGGTAATAAATAGTTAATGGATTATTAAGAACTCTAAATAAGTTATAATTCTTGATATAATAGATTCAACAGTTACAATGTATTTTAGTATGGTGAGATATTTAAATGAATTAATCCTCTTTTAATTATGGGATTTCTTTGGAATAAAATTTCAAGTATGTGTAACCCTGAAGATTGATACATGAAAATTCTATTCAATGAAGAATTATCTTTTATTTTGTAGATATGATGGATAAACTTAGGGGTTTAAATGAACTTTTGTTTTTTATGTGATTAATGGTTATTACATTTTTATGAAAAATTAAAGGTATTAGATAATTTTTTAGGATTAAGTAGTTTGTGGTGATTTTTTAGGAAATTACCTTATTTTGAGAATGTTAAAAGAATGATATGGTTTTAGAAAAAGGACATCCCAAAGGGTGGGTGACAACCTACAGGATTGGTGACAACCCATCATGTCTGGTAAGGCCATGGGAATTGAACCCACAACTGAAGGGCGACAAGGGCGCATCTTCTACCACTAGCCTACATGAAGTCCCAGGTTAGTATTACTAATTCTCTTTTTTTAACTAATTTTATTGATAATGAATAAGTTTATTTTTGAAACTTATGATTTATATAATGGATATCCTTATTATAGGAAAATTATTTGGTGATTAAGGGAAAAACATTATTTTGGAAGACGTTTTCTCTTTTGGGAAAACTATATAACTAACGAAAATAGTATACTATGAAATTTCATTTGAGGAGTAGTGGTTGAATTTTATTTTAGAAGAATATATGTTTTTATAGTGGACATTTAGCGATTTGGATTATTTATGAAAGAGATTAACTTATCATAGATTGATTATATTAATTACCTTTTAGTATGTGACATTAAGAGTAGTCGATGTTATTTGGAGATAAATGTTAAGATTTATCTTCGAAGACTATGGGATCAACTCATTCTAAATTTTGTTTTCCTAACTTAGTTTGGATTATTTAGAAGAAATTTGAGGAAATTTTTTTATTGAATGGCCTTTCATGAACTTTGGGTATTGTTTGTTAAATTTTGGAGATTAAAAGTAGTATTTCTTTCTATAAAGAATGATCCTTTTGGGGTTTATCTGATCTTGTACTAACCATTTTGGTTTTGGTTATTGTCTAAAGGTAGGGAAAATATATAGTTCATCTATTTTGGATTATTTTATTCTATTGAAGTTGATTTTATCATTACAGTTTTTACCAATTCATCTTGAGTACACATCGTTTGGAGAAAAGGTTATTTTATGGTAGAAATTTATTAAACGATGAAACATTATTTGAAAATTAAGTATATTTCTTTATATTATTATTAAATATAAAAAATAAATTCTTCAATTTTCTGAAAATAAACATAAAAAAAATAGTTTTCCTTTTACTTTTTCTACTGGGGAATCAAAGACCATTTAACCCATCACATGTTTTTGGTTTTCTGGTAGTTAACTTTCTCCGGATCATGTTTTTTATCACTCTCCATTAGAACATGAAGGTTAGTTTCTCTTCCATATCCATTTTTTCTACATGGAATCATAGTATGTGTTATCTTGGGTGACCTTTGTACTTATCTTTATCTTTTAAAAAGTGATGGTTTTATTGAATATTTTTCATGATGAGGTATTTTCAATGATTTTTCCTAGCCCAATTTTAAAATTGCGAGGACCCAATTTCCAAAAAGAGGGAAGGCTGTAACAACACAATTATCTATAGAATAAAAATTTTCTATTAATTATTATCTATATAAAATTAGTTTTACATTGAATTGGATTCGTTTTCTGATAGTGTACTCAATACGAAATAATAGGTTTCTTTGAAATCATATGTTTCTCACAACTTTTAGTTATTACAAAAAATAATATAATAATATTATAATTTTAAATGGTAGTTCACCCCTAGATATTGTATTGGTGTGAATGAACAGAAATTACTAAAATATGATTATAAATGTTTTTTAAATGTCTTTACATTTATCCAATAAATTTTAGAGGCTTAAAATAAGAATGAATCTGATTTTAGGCATTAAATACAATAATATTTTTAAAAGGTTGTTTTACAGAATTTTTATGGAGAACCCTTTTAAAATAAATTTTTTGTCACTTTTATGTGTTCTATTTGGAAAAATAAACTTCCTATTTATAATAAGGATATGGAAATTTACTTTGGATTAAATTTTGGTATTTTTATGATAGTGTTCTTTTTTTAATGAACAATGAAAAATACAACATTTTAATTCAAAACTGCCTTTTCATTTAAATTATTTATATAGTTAGATTGTACATTTAATTAGTTTAAATGTATAATTGGATTATATTTTTATCATTTAATCCAATTATTTTCATTTTAAGTAATTTCACATTGTAATTTGTCATAAACACATGTTAATCTTTTGATTGTTATTACTTCTTAAAAACAGGCTTTTGGGTTTTGACAACAGGAATTAATTTAAAATTAATTAATGAAAATTATGTGTTTTGAATTCATAAAAATGGATTCCATATTTAAAATCAGGAGGTAAATTTTTTTTAAATAGGTACCTTTTATATTTAGACATTATGAATTGTAACTTCAGTAATTATTTTATATACCATGGTTAAAGGGTAAATCTGGTAAATAAGGGTAAACAATAATATTATAATAATATTAATCTTCCCTAAAACGTGTCCTAAACATATTTTATCAGGTATTTCATACTATATTCATCCTTGGGTCCATTTTGGGACCCCATGGAGCCACATTGATGTTAAAGGGACATTTTATAAGAATTAATTTATAGTAAAGAAAAAATTAATATAACCATGTCTCTTTTAGTAAAAAAACTTTATATGGGGTTATATAAGTGATATATTAGACTATAAATAGTAATTATAAATATAAAAATATTTCCTACATCATGGTATTTAATTTATAATTTTTTTACATCAAATAAATAATTTTTTTATGAAAAAATGATGAAGTGGTGATTAACTTATTATTGAATGATTTAAATAAATCGAATTATAAAAATTAAATAAATTTATTTTGAATATTTTTATGCCATCCAATGATTTTATGGATACTTATGACTTTTTATATTTTTATTAATTGAGATTATTATAAATAATAATGTTGTTATTGATTTTTAAAAAGCAATGATATTAATTGTATAAAAATTGACATAAATGGGTTTTTAAAACAAATATTATTTTATTAAATGATATAACAGCCCTAAAAATCATTGATTGGGAAAAATAACTTAAATAATGTTTATAATTTCATTAATGAACCACTAAAGGTTCTATTTCTGTTTTAATGTAACTATATTAACCCATTAGTATTAATATACAAGAAGACATGGTAAGAGTTAAATTAGTTATCTAAGGGTTAAAGCTAAAAAATAATGTTAAATTTGTGATCTAAACATGTCTACAACCTATGTTTTGAGAGTTTTTAGACCCAACAAAATACTATATTTGAAATAAATTACTTTGGTATCATTTTATATCGAAATTCAATTTATAATAAAATACTCTTTCAAAATCTTCCAAAAGTGTCCCTCCTCCCACTTATTAAAGACCACCACCTCTAGCCATTTAGTCACACTTATAGAGTCAATTGGATTATCCAAATCCTTCCCAAATAATCTCAAAACATTACTGTATTCCTTATAGAAGCCTTAACTTGTCCATAAACCAATTCCAAAAATTCGTTTGGCTAAAATCAAAGGGAGTTAAATGTTTTAGGAGGCAGCGTGTTCTCTAAAGTTCCTTTCCATTATTTTACCTATTAACTCCCTATTCAATTATTATTAATTGATTAAATAAAAAAACTAGTATCCTAAATATACTAGGTTATTTTAATGAAAAAGGTTATTACTATACTTACACACTCCTCCATCTAATGGATATGTCCATATTGTTTCTGTGGATGACGAACAACTCTCTTACGAAACGATTATTGTTCAATTTTCCCCTACCACCTCTCAGGGTGGCCATTTTGATGGCACTGTATTTATAAAAAATATATATTATATTTATATTGTGTCTATGATTATGTTATTTTTTATTTATAAAATACCTTTATGGATTCCATAATGTGTAAATATGATAATTTAATTTGAGGAAGTGCGGACTACTTCCCACTCAAAGTGATATGACTCGCTCATTCCATACATGGAACATATAAAGAATGGAATTAATAAAATTATGTAATTTATATAATTTTTTTATTATACTTAAATTATAATATACCTATATATATTTTAGTTTTCATTCCATTAAATAAGAAAAAAATGAAAGTAACGGTCTTGCGTACATAATGTTTAACATCTCCCTGAACAGTGCATTTCATTTCTTCTCTCCAAATTTTATGAACTATCCTAAATACATATATAAAGGATATAAATACATATATAATGAGTATATATTATATTTCAATCATGAATATGATTTTGGACATAATGGACTTTTGACCACATGGGCAATTTGTAATTATAGCAACTTTATTTTCTAACTCAAGTACCGAATATCGACAAAACGACCAATATGACTTGAATAATTTTATGATTATTATAGATTTTTTATAAATGATATAAAATGAATAATAAAATTGAATTTTTTTTATAGAAACTATAAATTAACATATATTTATTATTCTGGAATATAAAGAACGAATGAGAAAAGTCAGACTCAAAGTAGGGGAAATTTTTAACCCAATTTCCGTTCTTTGGGTTGATATTATACTTCATGATTATGTCATTCTATGAATATGTGATAAATGAATTTTGATATATTATCTAGTATTTATACTTGATTTATTTTTATTAATAGTGAATGCACATAATCATTCTATTTGATAAACAATACAATCTTTGTAAGGGAACCTTTCACCGTCCTCTATTAATCAAAGAATTGTTTTATGTTATGTCTTTTAATTATAATTTTCATATATTGGGATATGTTCTTAAATATACTTATTGTGGTAAAATTTATGTCAAAGTGAGAAGAGACCATTTTCTCTCTCATCAACTCATTTTTTTAATTATTAAGTGACGTCGTTGGGCTGCTGAATTTTTTAAAGGGAATTTATGAACTCAATTTTCACTCATTGGGTTTTACATGTACTTAATTGATTATATTAATACAAGATTCTTTGTGGAATCCCTGTTTATTTTTTTATGTTTTAAGTTTCACTTCCTTTTGTGTGGATATATTGTTTCTACACATAGTCACCCCATTGACAAATTCTTAATTCTTTTATATGAACATTGTAAGGGAAATCCTAACTCAATCTCCATTCATTGAGTTAAATATCTGTGTTATTGGTTTTGTTATTCTAAGAATACATGTGAATGGAATTTGATTATATTACCCTTAATATCCACTTATATTTTTTGTATTTATATTTTTCACAAATAATTATTTCATTGATTTATCCTTAATCTATAGATATAATCTTTACAGGGGACTTCGTCTCAATCTTTTTTCATTGACGCATATCTTGATATTGTGCACCTTTACTATCACATAAGGTGTATATACTACCATTTGAAATATTATATCATTAATATCGTTATTCTAATGAAATTATAGGTTTATTTTAATGTTCTTATTTATTTATTTTTGTTCATGTATTTTCTCAAGTGATAAGGGACTCTTTAACTTAAACATTATTTTAAATGTTTTAAATATTTAATCTTCTCATTAATATCTATGTTTTCAAAATATTTTTAGGATTATTTTATAGGTACATTAATGTTTTAATAATGTTAATTCATTTAAAAGATTGAAATTGGTATGGGATACTTTAATTCATAAATCTCTTTACTAAATGTTTTAAGATGTTTTGAAAATGTATTGAATATTTTAATTTCTTGAATTTATTTCTTGTTATTGATGAGTGTAATATATATAATTTCAATATTTTATGTGTTATGATTATGTAGTGGTACATGTAATTTTTGTGGGTGGTTACGTGATAATCCAAATATGGTGGGTTCTGTGATAAACCTATGGCGGGTGTGCCTGAGATAGCTCTCCAATGCATCGGGTAACATGAAAAAGGTAGATGTTAATGTTTCACCTATGATATTTAGGGAATATATTTTGATGGTTATTCCAAATGTAACTAATTTTGTAGATGTGAAATCTACAATTTATGTATGTTATAAAATCCACAAGTTACCTTTATGATTTATGGTTTCTGTGTGTTATTCATAAATGTTATGATTTAATGAGGTATTTTAAATAGCATATGTTTTATTATTGAAAAATATGATTTATATTATTTTTATGTATTAATGGACTAATATTTTCTTTCCTTGTTTTATATCCCTTTCTGATATTTTTATGATCATCTCATGTTTGTGAAATATTTTTCCTAGGGTATGGTAAAGGGTATGAGAAATGAAGAACTCAAGAAAATTTTAATCAAAAAAATTATTGTTTTTAAGGAGTATTATTATTGTGAAAAAATTATATAGAGTAGAAGTGTCTAATTTGTAATACATGAGATGAAATGTAATATTTAAGGCCTAATTCTCTAAAACCCTAAACCTGTAAAGTTCCTCAATTTGATTTATTTAATTTACTCAAGATTATGTAATGTTTAAGGTTAGGACCTTACACTTGGCACAAGGACTTAACGTAGTATTTATTATGTCCCACATTATGAATTACATCATTATGAAAATTGATATTACATGTGATTATTAGACTAGTAAAATATCTATGTTCATGATTGTATGGTAATTTTTGATTTAATTTCTTGTATTATGTTAAATTTTATATTTAAAAGGCTTTTGTTTTTATTATACATATTTCCAAAAAATTTATAGCTTCCACTAAATTATTTACCCTTTCTGTGAATATGAGCTCACCCCTTTCTTATATTTTATTTTCCTATGATTACAAGATATTTATTATGATTGATATAAAAGGTTAATCTAGGGTAATAATGGCACTCTCAATGGATATTTTATTGTTTTGTTTTATTTTAGAAAATATAATTCAATGTTTACGTATGTAAACTATTTGTCAAGACTGCTAAACTGATCAGTTCTTCGGGACTTGATTCTTTGAAATCATGAAAATGTATAAAAATAATGCACTAGCTCCGGTATTTTAAGGTTAGGGCATTACAGTTATTAACAGATGATGTTTAGAAACAACCTTGGAAATAGATTTAGAAAACATATATTAGAGATCGTAACCCAATGATTGACATTGAGGATAAGTATAGAATAACCCCCTAGAATTTTGGAAATGATCTTGGATAACCTAGAATTAATTGTAAGATGTTATATATTGAATGTACCTTCCCTTTATTATGTTGTTTTCATTCATGAGATATATTTCTCACCCAATGATTTTTTGTCATATTTAATGGAGGAAACCAGAGAGAATTGTATTAACATTGATTTTGATTGAAAATATAGTGATTTTGAGATACAAAAGTTGATAATCACTGGAGAAAAAGATATTGTGATTATAGAGAATCATAAATAACAATATATGATTAACAATGTGATCTTTGATGACATTCTTAATGCTTTTCATAAGAGGAATATGAAAATTTACAAATGTTAAAAATTTAAGCAGCATATAAGAATGAAGATTATGTTTCCTTTATGTCAATACGAAGGGAAGAAGAACCTTGAGTAATACCTCAAATGGAGGGGAAGATGTTATCTTTTTGGGAAAAATGATCTTAGAGTGACCAATTGTTATGAAGTTTAATGTATCGTCTGTGGAAATCATGGTCATTACACAAATCAAGGCCCAGACATAAGAATCTACCTCTAAACCAAGTAATTACCTATTCTATCGTAACAATTAAATTGGAAGTATTGAATTATTTATGTATTTGGATCCTAGAATTTTGAATAAGTTAATTATATAAGGAGAATTTAGTTTTTTTTTCAGGGTATTTTCAAGAATTTATTGAATTGTTATAAAGGGCATGAAAATTTATTTATGGGTTAAATTATATTTGGAGAACATATCATTATAGTAAAAATAATCCTTAATATGTTCCTTTTGTCAATATAATAATGTTATGTTTGATTAAGTAAATTGGATTATGCTATTCTCTTGAGAAATAATTATGTATTTTTTGACAAGAGGGTTATGATATCATGGATGAAGTGTATAAAATTTTGGGACTTAAAGAATAATCAACTATGTTTTAGACCAAGGAAAAATGGATGGTTTCAATAAGTATAGCAGATAATTCAGGTTGTTACCATGACTCAAGAGAATACATGATGATGGTGTTCACATGTTTAAAATGAGGTAACCAAAAACTACCCTATGAGATATGGGAGATAAACTCTAAGATAATTTGGTTCACCTATTTCAAAAGATGTAGATTTTTTTTGAAGGATTGTTAGTTTATGCCTTTATAGATAGTATAAGTTCAACTCTAGTTGATGTTTGTTAGATTAATGTAACATCTCACTATAGGAATACATATTAATATTTCATAACCTATGCTAACACTTTTTTTTGATACATATGGAATGACCTATCATTCTATTTATTGATCTCATGATCTTCCAACTCTTAAAAATTAAACAATTCAACTTCGTTTCCTTGAATAAGAGATGAAGTTAAAATGTTTCAAGTCATGACCAATAATGAGACTGTACTAAAATCAATTAAGTATTTCTTCTCATGTTCCTCAAATTTAGGGAAATTATCTTTAAAACTAAAAATGTTTTCCTAGTACTTTATTTTGCGATGATTCAAATGGTCCCTTAGATCATCATAGATCTAAGGATTTCAGATTGTTAATATTATGAAAATAATATTCTCTTTCACTCTTCATCTAAACTTGATTTTAAGTTTTCTCTTCCATATCCATTTTTTATATATAATCCTGTTATGTGTTATTTTTGGTAACCTTCAGACTTATCTTTCATTACTTTAAAATAGAGGCATCATTAATCCATTTTTTGATGTCTAATTTCAACTAATTTATTTTTAAATGTCAAACTCGTAGTTTTCAATCCTGAGTATAAATTTTGAGAAATCAATTAATTTAAGGAGGTTATATTATAACACCCCAAGATTCCATGGTATACATCCTTTTTAAATAATTAAATAGCATGTGATGTACGCAACACCTAGTTCAGGTGCACTATGACCTATCATACTAGCTATTTAAAATAGAGGTTATGAATATTAGTACCAATATTTTGAATTTTATGTATACCATATAATTTTAACATTCATATTTTGTATTTCTTAGACATTATATATGGAAAAATAAAAATTTTCAGATAAAACAAGTAATTTTACAAAAAATGACGTTTTTCTGCCTTTTAATGGAGAAACCTTTTTAAATCCCACAGTTGACACTTTTATATATTAAATTTGAAAAAATTAAATTCTTATTTATAATTGGGAGATAAAAATTTTGTTTGGATAAATTTCTGGTACTTTTTTTTATAACATTCATATTTTGATGAAGAGTGAAAAATACTAAATTTCAATTGAAAACAACTTTTTTAGTCAAAATAATTTATAGGGTAAAATTATAAATTTGAGTGGTTTTAAAGTATAATTAGATTATATTTTTATAATTTAATATAATTTAGGTAATTGGAAGTAATTTCACATTTAAATTGAACATAGACACATGTCAATATTTTGATATTTTTTACTTCTTAAAAACATGCTTTCTTGTTTTGACAACGAGAACTAATTTTAAATTAATTTCTCCCAATTCTGTGTTTTTTATTTTGAAAAATGGATTCCATATTTGGAATCATAATGTAATTTTTTTTTAAATAATTTCCTTTTATTTTTTGACATTATGAATAGTAACTTGAGTATTTATTTTTATTTACCATGGATAAATGGTAAATCGGTTAAATAAGGGAAAATATAATATTAAAATAACATAAAACTACCATAACACGTGTCCTAAACCTTTTAGATGATATATTTCTGACCATGTCCATCCTTGGGTCTATTTTGGGACATCATGGAGTAACTTGGGGGTGATAATGACATGTTATAAGAATTAATTTAAAGTAAAGATAATTAAAAAAGAAACATATATCTTTTACTAAATTTATTTTAATATAGGGTTATATAACTAATATCTATGTCTATAAATATTCATTATAAATCTAAAAAAAATAATTGAATTTTATTTATTGTTCTTATAACATAGATAAATATATTTATTTATGACACAATTAGGAAGCAATGATTACCTCATTATTGAAATATTCAAATAAATGAATCTATAAATATTAAAATAAATGTAATTTGAACATTTTGATTATAAACATGAATTTTCCAGGTTAAATTGACATATTATGGATGAGTTAATTCCTTTTTTTAAGGAATCAAGTTTTTATGAATTTAGCAAAAATTAGTTACTAAATTGTGGAAAAATTGACATAAATGAGTTTTAAAAAAAATACTATTTTATTAAATGGTATAAAAATACTAAAAATATAAATATTAGAAAAATAACAAGGATAGTGATAAAAATTTAATAAATTATCCACTTTATTTTCTCTTGACATTTTATATTAAATATATTAACCATGCAGTATAAAAATACAAGAGGACGTGGTAAGAGTTAACTTATTTCACAAAGCATTAAATCTAAAATGTGAGGTTTATTTCATGACATAAACAAGTCTAAATCCTATTTAATGAGATTATTGTGACTTATCCTCTTATTATCCTTGATTTAAATCAATTTGGAGCTACTATAAACCGAAAATATTTTTATAATAAATTAATATTTTGAGATTTTTCCTAAAGTTCCCCTCACCACTCTTATAAAAGGGAACCTACCATTCTCTTTAAATCACACCTCTAAATCATTTTAGATTGTAAAACAACTTTCCCATTTCCCCTATAAACCTCCCTAAATTAATCTTATAGACAAAAATTTAGGCAAATATCCATCTTAAGGATCCATTTAGTTCAAATAAAAAGGAAACGCTTGAAGAAACGGTAATCATTTTACCACTTCTTTTAATGTTATTTTCTTATTCTACTTATTCTTTAAATATTGTTTCCCTTTGAATGTAATAAATACAGTATCATCCACATAATAAGATATTAATATAATCATGTAAAAATTATATTCATCATTTTATCCATTCTATAAATAATAATCTCACCATGGGTGCGTACGTACGGCTTATCGTCTCCATGCCGTGGGGTAATTTGTTATTCCACATTACATTATTTGGATGGGAAAAATGATGGTTATAATATACATAAATAAATAAAATTATATGATTATTATTTTTTATTATTAATATACCATCTACTTCAATATCATTTAATCATTATAGTAATGATATCGTCGCTCGTGTGTACGCATGGCCTACCGTCTCCACAAAGCGATGAGATTCATTCTTCACTTTAACCACCCAAGAATGATTATAAAAAATATATTATTCATAATTATGAAATATATGAAATAATAAGTCTATTTTAATAATATATATATATATATATTTGTATGTACATATATTCCATTCACTTATATCCATTCCATGCGGTTAGAAAACAGAAATAACGTTCATGTGTACATACGACCCATCATCTCCATGATGAATGTATACCATTTTATATATTTATATATTATTTGTATTTATATTTTGAATATATATGATATATAAATCATATTATACATTCTATGTGTAATTGAATCGTGATCTATGTAATATGATCAAGAATAATAAGTCAAAACATGTAGGATAAACAAAGTGATATTACCCCAAATGTTACATTAACATTGAATTGTTAAGAAATAGGTAATATAAAGTCATAAAATAATAATATATGATATCATAAATATTAATTTGATTCTGATATAAGTTAATAATATGTTTAAAAATATTATATATGAGTTTTAGACACGTATTAACAATATTAGATCCAAGGTTAGGGTTAATTCCTCAATCTAATTATTATCAGAGATTGTTTATTTGTAAGTATATACTATGAAATATTTATCATCGTTGTATATTTTCATAAAAATATTTTCAAAATTAATGTTTTATGGTTTTATTGGAGGGACTCTTTTACTAGATCATCATTTTAAATGTTTTAAAATATATTTTTCTAAATCTATTTAATTTTTGTTCTTATAATCAAAATTATTTTAAGGATTTTTTTATATGGACATGATTGTTTTAGAATGTTAATTATTCTCAAAAGTTTCAATGTGGTATAATAAACATTGATAAAAATTATTTTTTAAATTAATACAATTATAAATTGTGTGAATTTTTAATGATTTCTAGAAAAAGGGAAATTTATCTTAAAGCGTTTTCTGGGTTATTTTAATCTATATCAACATCCTTTATTGGATATTATTCATGATTGAGGTTGATTTATTATAAAAAAATCTTATTTTTTATATTGAATGAGTTATGATATTTTTGACTGTGGATGTGATATTTTTATTCCATTCAGGTTTAATGGATAATGTATCAAAATTTCGTATGCTAATTTTATTATGAATGTTTATGTTATGTTTCACCCTTTTCATATGAGTAATTCATTAGAATTCGTAAGTGATGGGTTGGGTCATATATAGCCCCTATATGCATCAGTAGGTCTCATGAGACAAACTAGTGTCTTGGAACAATTCCCTGATAGAATATTTGTGAATGGTCATGGCACAAGGCCTTGACGTATTAGTTATTCTGTCCGGCATTATACATTCCATTTTTAGGGAATTAGTTATTACATGTGATTATTCAACTAGTACAATATACATGTGCGTGTTTATATGGTAATTTTTTTTATTTATTTCCATATTATTTTCATTTTTATGTTTAAAGGTCAATTGTTTTTATTATTCATTATTCTTTAATAGTTTATAACTTCCGATAAATTATTTACCCTTATAGAGCATATGAGCTCACTCTTTTCTTCTATTTTATTATCCCAGGATAAAAATAAGTGTATTATTATTGATATAAAGGGTTAAGAAAATAGAATATTGGTGTTCTGAATGGATTATTTATGTTCTTTTATGTTTCAAAGTGTAATGTAACATTTACATATGAAATCTATTTTCCAAGACTACTATGTCGATCAGTCCTTCGGGACTTGATTCCCTATAATCATTCCAATGTATTAAAATAATGCACTAGCACCAGGATTTTGGGGTCGAGGTGTTACACTTCATACTTAAAATTATTTTATGTATTATGTTGAATTATTTCATCCAACATTATTTTACCTAAAAATTACCCAAGGGTAAAAGATTTTGTCTTAGTTTCCATTCCATTGAAACATATCTATTAATATGGACCTATTCACTTTTATGGGGTGTATATACTGCCCCTTTGATCTATTTAACATGAATAACTATTTATTTATTATTTTTAATACTTCAATTTAAATTTATTCATTAGAGGGGTTACAATTTAAAATTTTCCAAAGTGGTAAGAATATATTTTACAATATCAAATTCATTTGGGATTTTTTTATTCTCATTGAAGGAGCCTTATCATTTATCCATCACCAGATCCAATAATTTTATTATAATATAGATAATTAAAAAGTTTATATATTTTATTCTAGCTTTTATACTCTTTGTTTCTTGAATCATGAAAATAAATTTTTAAAATAAAACCTGGTTTTATTTCTCATTAAAAAGAACATATTTTTTTATAAGCCCCTGTTTTTTTAAAATTGTTTTACAAAAGTAATTTTATTTTCTGAAATCATTTTTAATGGAAATTTTATGTTTTCATTTACAATTAAAAATGGTTTTAAATAAATTTTTCTATTTATTTTTTAAAGTAAAATTTTCAATAAGAAGGAAAAAGGGATATTTTTTAACATAAAATTTGATAACAGACATCCTCAATATTATAACTATTTTATGAGTTCTATATTTTCAAAATAAATTAATATGATTTTAAAAATAAAATAATTGATGAAATATTATGGTAATATTTCAATTTCATTCACAGTATTCTTCTAAAAGATTTAATTTTATTAAAAAACTATATTCCTGATGAAGCAATGGTCACCTCTCATCACTTGATTAATAATTTGATTATTAATTTTTTCTCAAGAAATAACTTACTTATGATAATGTATCATTGGAAATTAGATTTATTTTAAATATCAATTATCTTGTATGATGTATATCATTATTTCCAAAACAGTATTTTATTTTTACATAGAGTGTTTACTTTGAAATTTATTTGATTAACTGTGGAAATATTGATTCCTTTACCATTACTCAATATAGATATTTGTTAATAAGGTATATTACCTCATTGAAAAAATGTTTCATTTTATATATGAGAAATTCTTTATAAATTCCTTGATGGGGGGCCAGAATTATATAGACCTTTGATGAATTGGTTGGTCTCATAATAAAAATTAGTTATCCAAATTAAATGGGTTTTTACACATAGTTTTAATGAATATTGTTAAAAGTATTAATGGGTATTGATAAAATATTTCTAAGATCATGGAATCTAATATTAATCATTTACATGAATGAGAATTTTTTTCATATTATCCATGATATTATTACATTGGTATTATTGATGGATACATTTTATGATCATGTTATTGAGTTAAATGGAATGTTAGTTAAATTATTTATCTTACCATATTTATTATAACTTATCTAATAATGATAGAAAAGTTATTAAATGAAATTTTTGTTCTGTTATTTACCTTTCCATATAGATTATTCCAAATTTATTCATGATAGCTTCCACTGTATCTATCCCTTACTTAGAATTTGAGAAAACCCTAATTTTTTTCATTTCCCCAAGATATGAAGAAGAGTATTTTGAATGGGTTCAAGGATGTTGAATGTTTTACCTTAATATATTTTATATTTTACCCCCAATATAAAATTTTCATCATGTATGTAAGTATTTGTCTCTCCAAGAATATTAAACCAATAATCCCTTTAGGATTTAACCCTTTTCTATTTATCATAATGTAATAATGTAGTCACCAGCTTCGAGTTACTAGAGTCGGGGTAATTACAGATACCAAATTTTTAAAACCACGACCCAAATTCAATAATAGTACTCATATTAATGTTCACTACCTTATGATCATTACCTTATCCCCAGGGTAAAGGGAATAATCACTATGGATTTGATCCTATTATTGGGGAATAAATTAGTCTCATGATTAACACATCATTTCATGGTCCGATTCTTCCAAAAAACTTTTTTGACTTGTTTATATATAAGATATTATAAAGGAAAATATACATGAAATACTACGAAAACTAAATAAAAATATAAAATAATAATGAAATATATATATGTTAATAAAACTAGAATATAAAAACAGTCCACATAAAAAAGTTATATTAACTCTATATATAACAATATAGTTATAAAAAACCGAATTGACTATGTGATATGTAAATGTATCTTCAGTTAAACATTATCTTGCACTCTAATTACATTTGGATAAAAGATACATGATCCCATACCTAAATCTATTATCCAAATATTAACTCTATTATTATCATTATATATATCATAACTAAAATGCATCAAGTGGAGATATGTGTCCACTAATGGGTTCATGATGGGTGTGAACATAAATACATATTAGGGAAACACTAAAATTGTATCAACAAAACAGTTAATAAATATGTGTATGCATGAATATCTCAACACATTTAGATTAATATTGTAAAATAACTTTATAAAAAATTATCAATCAAATATATAAACAATATACAAAGAACAAACTGGAATGATAATTTAATGTTTTATCCAATTACTCAGTAAAATAGGACGGTCCATAATTTTACATACCCACATAGAGCCTTACTTCATCATATGAGATGACATATTAGTGTCGTCTAACATAATAGTTAATGGACACACACACACAATCACATGCACAAATATATATATATATATATTTGTGTGTGTGTCTGTGTGTGTCTCTGTGTTTATGTTTGTATGTATGTATATATATATATATATTCCCCAAATAATTATATGTATATGAGTGTTTAACAATGTTAGGGTCCAAGTAAATCTTACTAGGGGGAAATGGGATAATGCATACTAAGATGGAAAAATTTTATAACCCATAACTTTGGGAAAAGAGGAAAGGGTATATAGGATTAAAGGGATTAAGAAACCATCCAATTAATAATAATCTAGATAGATATATCATTCTTATAATTAATATAATGGTATCATACCTCTTACAAATATATATTTTCTATCGAAGTAGTTTTCAAGCAGATGGCAACATGACTATTTCCAATAATTGACATACTTGATAAAAAAGAAACAAAATGATCAACATATTAAATTAGTAGTCATTTTCAAATAAAAATTTAATGATAACAACCATTAAGATTATTATAACAAAAGATTTATACATTTTCAAATATTACAATAGTTATCATGTTCAAAAAAATCGATGATACACATAATAGTAGTATAAGGAAGGATTAATCTATGTACTTTTATTTTCAAAGTCTAAAAAAATTGAAAACACCATTCCAAACATGGAACATGTTAAGGAATTAAATTTTCATCAAGACACTCCTGTGGGGATTTATATAAACTCTAGATATAGTGTAACTTGGAATTCAAGGTTGACGAAATCAATTTTAAAAGTATTTTTATTATTACATAGGTATTAACTAATGTGTACAATAAATTTAGTAAGGTGTAGACTAAGTATGGTATTGGTCTTAACCAACACCTCTTCCGAGTTTTCAAAATAAAAAATATGATAAGACCCAAATATTGAGTTGAATCACTATTTAAAAAGTATATTTCTTTCCAAAATCATTTTTTTATATTTTAAACATAAATATTAGAAAACATAAATTATAAGGAAATATTTCAATATAAATAAAGTCATTATTATGACATCCAAACTTTATCTGAATATAAAAAAATAAAAAAATTTGAAATACATAAATACTTTCAAAGAACTAAGTCACAGTTTAAATTATTTGTGTAATACTAAAACATAGTTAAGACATTATGGAAGATAGAAAATTTAGTTTTCTAAAAATTTATTCATCGTTTAAGTGTTAAACTATTTAAAGAATTCAACATGTTAAACATTTTTATCATCATTTTCCCCATAAAATGACCCATTCATTACCTATTAAGAAAAGAAAACTCTTAACTAAGGTTAAATATTGACTGTTTACTTATAACTCATACAAGATAAACTATGAAGAAGTGATTTACATATAAATATTTGATAAATAGAACACTTTTTACTACTCTAAAAACATTTTTTCACTCTACTCAATCATCTAGTTAGAATAAAACTTAATATATACTTAAATACATAAGAATAAAAAAACATAATCTAACTTAAAAGATAAATTTTTAATACCCATAGGAAACATTGAAATTTTTTATGCCATAATACATTTAGTATTATAGGATCTCATAGTGGTAAACACAATCACATGGGAACAAGGATCACATGACGTGATCTCAACAACATAAACACAGTGGAACAAACTAGTATTATTTCATCTCACTGTAATTCAAATTTCAACTCAAAATCACATAACCTATTTATAGGGAAATAAACGTACATAAAAATAAAATGATCAAATAATAGAGGAAATAAAAATTACACTAATTAGGTTTGGTTGGTACATCCAAATCCTTCATCTCCAAACATGTCAAGCAGCCATCATTTAATTCTTCATACCTCCATCACAATAGTGGTGGTAAGCATCAACCAATGAATAATGAGTTTACAATAATACATTTAGAACATAAGAAATGATACATGATTTACTAACATTATATATATAACTATGTATACAATATATTGTAAACAAATTAAGATCAGGTAATCAATAATTTACACAAATCATCTTTCTATAAGGTTTAAAATCCAATTTTTAGACATGGAATGTTTAAAATCAAAATATTTAATTGGATAACCTAAAATTAATCTTGAAAAAAATTTATTAGGTTATATGAAATATAATTGAAAATATTTCAATTAATATTTAAAAAAATATATATTCAATATTTATTAATAATTTGGAAACCAAGTGGTAGACATGTTATAGGCATACCCTTGAAATTCATCTCAAGGTTTGAGGCCAACCACTGAGATTTTGGTGATATTTTCTAGTTAAATGGTTGCTAAATCATACATAAATAGATACCAAAAATATCTTATCAACCATTAGATAGGACCATGTCACCAAATAATTCTAACTATAAACCATAATTAAAAAAGAACCATGATTCCCCGATGAAACCTAGGTGGATAGTCTCCTAAAATCCATTTAAAAATATAATATTATAAATTGACAACTATAAAACCCTATTAATATTCTAATTCTATCCTAAAATAAAAAAAACATTGAAAATAATCATTCAAATTTTATTTAAATATAAACTAGCTGAGTGAAAATACCACTAGATATTCCTTTATACTAGATAGGAGGAAGAGCTGGCCAAGAAGTGATTTTTCCTTATGTTCATCGAATAACAAACCAAAAAACTAATTAAGGTTTATAGAGACAATGAATGTGGATGAATATAAAAAGATATCATATGAGATGTAAAGAAGAGATGCAACCTTGAATTTATGTAAGAATCCTCTGTGAATCACCCTTTATCTATGGGTAAGTTGTTGTAGAATGGGGGAGACAAATAGATATCTTATAGCTTGTGTTTGAAGATAGAGTAAATTATTTTTTAGGTACCCTTTAAGAGTTTAAAAATATTATAGGGAAAGACCATTTTCCCATTTAAAAATATTATGTGTGGAACCTATGTTGAGGTGACATAATAATTATATACATAAATATTATATCATATTAGATTAATACATAATTTCTCATTATAATACGTTCCCTAGAACCATAAACGTTAAGTGTATTTAGAGAATATATATATATATATTCAACTTATTTCATCAAATATCATCAACATATCCTACAAACATTTTTATCAAATTGTAAACTTTTAGACTCATCTTTCCAAATACCGTTCATCATAATTTATGAAAATAGAAACATAATAATGGGTGAGATCAAATGCACATTAATGATAAATATGAGAGACATCAATTAAAATTTCTTATGTGAACATAACATGTTCATAAGGGTGTGAGAACACAGTCATGGTGCATAAAGGCCATACCCAAATACATAAATCTCAAATCATGAGTCATTGAAGAATGGTTTATCATAATATAATACATATGTAATAAGAGAGAAAAGCTTCAAAAAATTATGATCATTGAGAGGATTACCTAGGAATAATTATATTACATAAGAATATGGCATCAACATAAGAATATAAATCATATGTAAAGTATAATGATAAATACATTAACCACATCATATATCAACGATACCCACCAAGACATAAATTGCATGGTAGGATTGGGCAAAGCACAAGTGTACCTTAATGGAAATGAGATAAATACATGTATACCCTATTAGGCCCAGGATAACCACCCAAGTAACCTTTGAATTCACAAGAAATTAAATATTACCCAATGCATTATTGGGGTATAATGGGCCCACTTGTCACATAGTTATAAACCATTCATATATATTCCATAATAACATAAGAGAATTTAACACTCATTCGTATCTTAATTAACACATGAGAAAGAGACAGGTTTCATGAAAAATTCATTAAAACCATATCATAATAGAAAATACATAGAAATAAATAGGATGGTATAATATATCACTAGTGATATATAAAAATAATTAATGTATATTAGAATAGGTAAAAATCACTTTTATAAAAGCATTTAAAATATTCTTTGACATTAATAGAAAACAGAATTTATAATAGTACCTTTTTTAAGAAATAAAATTTCAAGAAAAACTAGAATATATTTTTCTTTTAAAAAAAATTGATCTTATAAAGGAATACTCATGATGAATAAATCACATAATAGTGTGAAAATTCATTCATGTTATATACATTAAGAAAAAACATTTCGTTCTCACTTTTGTAAAAGTCAAAAATGAGTCATACAAAGAACATTTAAAAATATTATATCAAATAATTTTAAAATAAATTAAAAGATATTATAAAATGATATTATCAAAAATTAAATTATTTGTTAAAATATTCATATAATATTTAAGAACATGGATATGGAAGCAAAATATTCTTTCCCAAAGAGGAAAAATTAGGACTTATTTTCTCAAAAACATCCTTTTGATTATTTCATGTGCCAAAGAGGGGGAAAATGGTACTAGTACATGAAAAACTATAAATAAATAGAGCATAATAAAATATATTGGTTTTAATATATTATATAATATAATTTCCATTAACTATAATTGGAACCGATATATCTTGATAAAAATAAGATTATAACATAAACTCGTACCTCAAGTTTTGAATTTCATCATTTGTGATCTTATCCTCCATTATAAATAATTTATATTTATTATAAATCTATATCATAACTATATTAAAAATTATATTACAATATATCATTCCCTTATAATTTCAAATTACCCATTCATAAAAAATTCTTTATTAAAATCAACATTTAGGGTTTTTACTATTATGTATCCCATGTAATTTTCATTTAGTCGGTTCTAGCCTTTACCCTTTGAAAATGGTTTCATCATATAAATTAAATAAATAATTTAATAAATATAATTTATATTCATTATATACATTTTCTTAATCATTCATATAATTTTTTGTGATAAATGATTTAAATAACTTTATGAATATGGTATTTCATACGTACACACCAGTGATGTTTTGATTTTCTAAAAAAATAGAAAGAAACCTATTTAAATAATAATATATCATTGAAAAAAAATATTACTATTATTATTATATTTATTCATTAAATATATCCATGTGACCAATCATGTATGGCATACATAAAAAATTAATCACATCCATTCATGGAAATGGTAGTCCACACTTGTGCATGAATGATGTTATCATTTTCTAATGGATGAGAGGGGGAGAAGGTAGAGAATTTTTTACCTTTAATTAATCATAATTAATATATAAAAATAAAATATATCCATTAAATACACCTATATAACCATCCATGTGAGAGGGTGGTTAAAAATAAAAAATATCTTTTCATGGAGATGGTAGTTGGTAAGTATGCATGAGTGGAGTTTTTTGAATTCGATATAAAGGATATAAAAATGATTTTACCAATTAAATAACAACATTTTAGAATTTTTAATATAATTATTTCATAAATTTAATATTGTTTTATAGTATTTTTAAAAGATTAAGAAAGAAGTAAATTTAAAAGAGACCATTAAAGATAATTACTCCTTCTTCATCTATCTTTCTTTATCTTAAACCTTAATCAATCTTGAGATAATGTTTTTATAAAAAAGTAACATCAAGGAAGTTTGACGGAATTGATGGAATGTATTTGGGTGGTTATTTCTCTTACAATAGTGATCATGTGGTGTGTATAAGTGAAAATATGAGGTCTAATTTTATATGTGACATGGATGGAAAAAATATATATACATGAAACATTATTATATAATATATGTATTACTCAAGTAAAGTGCCTCTAAATTAGCTTATTTTCAATTTTCATAAGCTTAAGGTATAAATAAAAAACAATCAATGAGATTTAAGAAATTGTTTTTTATAATTTTCAACCATATCTTTTATGTTAGGCCTTATTTTAATCCTTTTAGCACTTATCGAGGTAAGAAGACTTTTACCATGGTAACTATTCATTATGGAGAAAATCTAAGTTCAACTTTTTTTTGTAATATGAATTTTTACAATTCAAAATATGAAATAAATATTAAAATATTCAATTTCTATATGTTTTAGAAATTAATTCTAATATAATTACATGAAAACAATTTTTATAAAAAATTATTTTAATAGGTCAAAATATTTATACCTACTTAGGAAAAATATTAATGAGTAGAGGTGATTCTAATTAAATTATTAGATTATTATTAATTAAATTAAGATTAATTTATATTATAACCACTCAAAAATCAAATTATCGAACCACCTCATTAAATGTAAAGAATCAAAAAATGATTTATTTCAATAAAATATAACTAGGGTTTCAAAAATTTAATCATGGGGTTTTGTAATTAAATATGATATTTTTTTAATGATTTATTTTACTCCTTGAACATGTCCTTGGTATACAAAAAAAAAATTTACAAAATTTTAAGTTGTTCTTATTTCATAATTGTGTCATCAAAGTCATAGAATTATCTAAATTGATAATTTTCATTATTCACTAAAATATCAACCATTTCCGAAGAATCCAAAAAAATAACCCTAAGATAAATTTGAAATTTATAATTCAAAATTGAAGTTAATTTTTTAAAACTAATATTCTAAAATTTAGAGAATTATCTTTCAAAAAAAAATATAATATATAATAAAAATAACACTTTTAAAAAAACATTTCTATTGAGATATGAATAATTAAAGTTCTACTTCTTTTAATTGTTTTTTATTAATTATGTTTTTTAATGTTCACATAATATACTTTACTTTGTTTTATAATAATGTGTGTGTTGTATTAGTTTCATGCATCTTAAGATATCTAACACATCAAAATTATTTTAGAGAAATATATTCTATAATATAAGGGAGTTAAATTATACCCCTTTATAATAATTTCACCATTTAAATTTCATTACTATAATTAAAACTAATACGGGTACCTCTTCCTCATTACCTACACAGGATCCCAAGTACCTTTTTTAATTTATGATTCTTCTAGAGAACCTTAACTAGGTGAGTGGTTCTATTATATGTAACCTTATCTCTATGATCCAATATTAATACAGGTTATTACTCATAGAAAAAATCATTGAAATGTACTACCCTTTCTCATTGTCTTGTGAAGGTAGTGGAACATTACTTGGGCTTAAGAGACCTCCCCCAGATTCCAAAGGCTATAAATAAATGTTTAAGGGATTCAATACATGTGAGGGACAATTTTCTCTTTATGAAGAAAACAACTAACAAAAAAAGGCTTAACCAAATCACCACAATATAATGCTTGATAATAATGAATGAAAACTCAACATTTCATTTATCAAAATCAATCTAAAACCGAGTACCATAGAGGAAGAATACAACATAAATGTAAATATTAGAGGAAAACATTCAAAGACTATAATGACAACTCCAATCTCTAAGCATGTTCCATGAACCAATGCTACAACAACCCATGTATCATGAAGTAATACAAAAGATGTGTGATGCTTTACCTTTTCCCATGCCTTAGTAAACAACATCTATAAAATCACCAATGTTTTGAATAAAGGTTGAGTAATAAAACACCGTAGATTTTACCCAATGACTTCCCTAGTCGCGCCACTAAGATAGAACATGTTTTATCAATTATATAAAGCAATTTCTAAAAATGATTATATAAAAATATTAAAAAGTGACAATGTAAGACAGTTTTCTCAAACAACACCAATTTCCAAGGAATACAACCAAAAAAATTTCCAAACCCATTTAATTAATTCCACTATGTAATACCCCATTCAAATTAACAAATCCTTGCATCTACACATACTTTCTTTATTATGACAGTTCCATACTCATGAGGGGTTTCTTGTCGATCTACCAAGTCATCATAAGGTAATTAAATCTCATGTGCTAATACACATTTGGCACTGGCCATAAGTTCGTATTTCATCCAAGCCTCATAATGGAATATGAATACACACACCATGCATTCCCAACAACCATGCCAATATAATCACACCAAACCCATTTCTATATAACACCCCTTTAAAAAAAATCATACACCAAATCAAAAACTATTTTAAAATCATAATTTTAGAATCACTTTTCAAAGTACATTGCGTAATAATTTCACAATTTCACACAAATACTCAAACCATCACTAAAGAAGGTTTCTACCATGATTAGCACATGAAATTCACAATCAATTTCAACCAATTTAATCAAATGGAAACTAAAACATCAATTTCTAAATATAGGAGTCGATAGTGAATCCACCTACCTTAGGTTTTGTGATGAAAATAAAGAAAACCATTTAAAATACCTTGAAACTGGGTTAAATATCCATGAACCTTCATTATATATCTTCCCCTATCAACAAAAAGACAAAAAATAAATATATTTAGAATCCAAAACCTCTTATATACTCATTGTGGGCATAGATATAAGAAACCAAGGGATAGGGTGAAGTAGATCTAAAGAAAACTTCCAAGAGCCACCAAGAACGGTCCCTTACCATGAGAATAGAGCTTCAACACACCACAAAATGGCCACTACAACAAAAATTGATTCTAGCAGAGGTTCTGGGAACCGACGCTAAACCTTTTTTAAAAATGGTTTCCATAGTGGTTTATAATAAACCACCGCGAAACATGTTTTTTTACAATGCCGACCCTTCCCCCCCCCCCCCCCCCCCCCGTTCGCACCCCGCGACCCCGCTTCCCCCGTGACCTCAGACCCCCGTGACCCCAGCGACTCCACGACCCTAGTGACCCTGCTTTCCCCGGCGATCTTGGCCCCCCGCGACCCCAACGACCCCGCGACCCCGGCGTCCCCGCGGCCCCAGCGACCCCGCCACCCCGACCCCCCACGACCCCAACGACCTTTACGAACCCTAAGGTTTGAAATAAGTTTTTTTTAATCTTTTTTAAACTCAATTTAACTGGCAACCCAGGTTGGGTTCTTCTATAATCGAGTCATGATAGAGGTATTAGAGTTAATTACTAATGATATTTTGGTTGTTTTATTAAAACAAGGGTTGTGGTGTTGGAATTATTAGAGTTTAGCCTTATAGGCTAGATAATCCAGTATATGTTATGATAGTTGATTAATTCATACGTAAGGACACTAATAATATATTTTCTAACATTAGTACTTATATCATTAATTATAGAATACTATTGGATCAGTGAAAGCATTATAAATTGATCAGGATTTGATTTATGTGCTTGTTTTCAGGTGATAAATGAACTACCATAGGATGGATAGTCTTGGAATTCCAATGATATATTCTAAAATGATTTTCATTATTCTATTTTGAACCTATTGAGAATTTTTTCTTCTTTTATATTTGATATTTTATCTTGTAGAAAACTTCTCTGTGAATTTATGACATGAACACGACTAGGTTTACACCTATATAAGTGCCTCTCTGGATTCATCATGAAGATGATGAGAAATGTTTCTAGGTAAATAAGTATGAGGGGCCTCTACTAATTTACAAGTTAGGAATTTATCTCTTTGTAGATTTAATTTCAAAGACTTAGATGATAATTTAAGATTATTTTTTTACACATCATCATAATAAATTCATGTATTCTAAAACATTTCCTTATATATGTGTAGGTTTGTTAAATCACACTACCTACTTTCCTATCAATCTATATTCATCAATTTTACTAGAAGGATATTTATTTTCTTACTCATTATAGGATAATTATTTTAAGTGATGCCTTAATGATAAATAAATGTGATATTAAAAAAGTGTTTCAATATTATATTGGAATGTTGTGACTTTTCGGGATCACATGGAGATGTTTTGAGTTGTGAATATCGTTGTGACTTTTTTGAGAAATTTTTTTGTGAGATAATTCAACTAGGTTTATTTTGTATTTAAATTTTATTTGTATTTTATTTCTCTATATGTTATCCAAACTAGATGATTTTTCATTAATATGTATAGTATTGGATGAAAGTAATCACTTTCATTGAATATATATCTTTTTATTTTTCATTATTTTTTGAAATGGAAAACCTATTTATTTAAAAGGCCTAGTTGACTATAATGAATTATGACACTTAGATATTGAGTTCCTTATACTTTTGATACTCAATCATGGAGTACATCAAACATGTGTTACTCAAGCATATAATCCCTTTACATTACATAAATTTCTTTTTTGTGTTGAATTGAATGGTATTGAATTCATTCTAACTTATTGTAGTGGTTTGGATGAATATAATTATTCCATGTTCTTGAATATAATTTTTAGAGAGAATTCCTTCTGGGATATATTTCCACCTATGTGATTCTGATTATTATATTATGTTTTCCTGGATGATATTACCATCACCCCACATTTCATCTCCAAATTCCCAACATGATTCTACTTTGAAACTCCAAACACCAAGCCAAGACACATCAACTATTCTTCAAATACTCTAGTTTGATCCCCAAACCGCATCAACTGCATATTGAACGCCATTTCTGATGTGGTCTCCACCTTACCACATCATGTTTTATGCAACAACACCAGTATGTCCTTCTCTAGATGAATTATACCAAAGGTGATCAATCCCACCCACCAATGCGCTATCATATCCTGACCACGTTTCCTTAAAACTCAAGGAATAACAAGAATGTTTCATGCCCACACCAAAGTCTGAATCTGACTCTTAGTTCAACTGCATGGTAAGATCATCGATCATCCCATTTAACCATAATTCTCCACTCATGATCACTAACACATATATGATCCAAATCACCCTCAAGTCACACAACCTCTTGTTTCTATGTGAATACACCAAAGAGAGGTATATGAATTTAATCCACACAAGGTTTGTAGAACTACAAAACCTAATCTCCCAAGTTATTTCATCGTGCATTTCCATGAACCCAACCACTTATCATGCCTCAAGACTACCATCCCTCACGTGGTTCTTGTCACTCTAAATTAACAATGTGTTGAGTTTTGTAAGTATTATAAGGTTTTTCCTAAAAAAAATTATAATAGATTTATTCGATATTAGAGTTTTATATGAACAATATATAGATAAATTAGGTTGGGGTTATTCCAAATTAACAGTGTGATTTGGTTTTCATGGTAAAGTAGCTACCACGTTGTTAGCACACTTTTCTCTTTACCAAATAAACTTCTCCTATCCCAAACACTAGAGGGTTCATATCTAAATTAGGGGATCATATTTATTATATTATGTTTTTTTAATCTTATACTATCATATATATGAATCTCTTTCTCTATTTTATAGTAACTATGTATTTTAATTTTTTTATTATTGTGTAGGAACATTGTGATATACATGGATAAAATCTGGATCACATTACCATGGAACACACCTCAGTATGTTAAGGGATTGAATGAGTTTTTAGATTTTTCAATTTCTAATCAATCCGTTGAAGGGAGAATAGAATTTCCATGTCCTAAATGTTAATTTAGAATATGGTTGAAGAGAGACGAAGTTTATGAACATTTAATACTGAAGTAATTCCCTGTTCAATGTTTGTGTTGGATTTGGCATGGAGAATCAAATGTTACTAAAAGATTGAGCACTGATGTTATTCCATAGAATGAGGTCCCATGTTCATTGACAATGGAAAATAAAATGAAAAACCTCATAAATGATGCATTCGGCACTACAAGACACTACTATCAACCTCCAAAAAATCAAAACAATCAAAAGAGGGTGCTACAAATTGTAACATAACAAGTGATCCTTTTGAGAATGTAAAAAACTAAGATCAAGATTGTAACATATAATTGGATCCTTCTCTTGATTCTATGGAGCTAAATGTAAGAGAAAACATCACTGAGGAAAATGTGTTTCATGATTTAGTGGATGTTGGAAATCAAGAGTTGTATAGTGGGTGTTTGAAATATTCAATGATTTTATTTTGATGAATTTTTACCATATCAAATGTCTATGTGGAATTAAAAATAAGGCAATGTCCATGATATTGGAATTAATTCGCGATGCATTTCCCGAAGTGAAAATCCCAGAATATTTTTATGATATGAAAAAATTTTTTAACAAGCTTGGTCTGAATTATACAAAAATACATGAATGTCCCAATGATTGTATGCTTTATTGGGGAGAGGATTCAAGTAGACAGAATTTCAAGAAATTTTCTTCTTCTGGATGGTAGGAAAAGGGTGATGTTAGAAGTCTGAATGAACGTAATTTCATAGAGAAGAAGAAAAGGAACACACCTGAAAAGGTTTTGCGTTACTTTCCTTTGAAGCCTCGATTGCAATGAATATTCATTTCATCGAAGACCACTGAATACATGAAGTGGAATTATATAGATAATAACACTGATGGGTTAATGAGATATCCATGAGATTCCCAATCGTGGAAGACATTTGATTCATTACGTCTAGATTTCTCAATTGATCCTAGGAATGTTCGATTGGGATTTTTTGTCGATGGATTCAACCCATTTGGGACTTTGAGTACCAGTTATAGCATTTCGCCAGTTATTTTGATCCCTTATAATCTGCTTCCATGGATGTGTATGCAACAAATATATTTTATCATTTCGATGATTATTCCTGGAAAACAAATTCCTGGAAATGATATTGATGTATACTTTCAACCTTTGATTGACGAATTGCAGGAGTTATGGATCAGCAGTTTTGACACATTTGATGCTTCTTCTAAAACAATTGTCAAAATGCATGCTGCATTAATGTGGACCATTAGTGACTTCCCTGGGTTTGGGAATTTATTTGGTTGGAACACTTACATGGGTTTGTCTTGTACCGTTTTTAACATTGATTTTGAGACCAAACGGATACATCATAGTAGAAAATGGTGCTTCTTGTGTGATCAATGATTTCCTGATGAATCTCATAGATTTTAGCTGAAGAGATAGAAATTTAATTATTCCATTGATTGTAGACCACCTCCAAAGTCGATAGCTAGTTTTGAAATATTGAAATAGCTGGAAAATGTTGAAACAGAATTTGGGAAGGTTCATCATTTCAATTATAGTGGAAAACGGGTCCGAAGTGCATCATCAAGAGAAATCGGAATGCAACAATGGAAGAAAAAAAGTATACTCTTCAAACATTTGTATTGGGGGTTAAATTTGTTGCGGTATAATCTTGATGTGATGAATATTAATAAGAATGTTTGTGACAATTTGATTTTTACATTTCTTAAGAAGCATGGAAAGTTGAAGGATCATCTCAATGCTCGCAAAGACTTACAAGCAATGATCATGAAACGCGATCTCTGGCCAGATGACAATGAAAAGTATCCTTCGGCAATGTTTTCAATGAAAATGGGGATGAAGATACATTCCTTAGAATTTTAAAGAATGTTAAGGTATATTATGGGTATTCAAGTAACATATTGAGGTGTGTTGAATTGAATAATCAAATGTTACGTGGATTGAAAAGTCATGATTTACATATTTTGTTACAACAGTTACTACTATTGTCATTGCGTACATTATGACCTAAAAAAATTACTGCTGTTGCACTCGAGTTCTGCACATTTTTCAGACAACTATGTGAGAAATCTCTACATCCATTTCAGCTTGAAAACCTTTAGGAGAGGTTTGTATTGACCCTTTGTGCAATGGAGATGATATTTCCTCCATCGTTTTTTATTACAATGATGCATTTAACTGTGCATTTGGTTGAGGAAGCTAAATTAGGATGCCCCGTTCATTATCGATGGATGTATCCAATTGAGAGGTACTTTACTTATATTTTTTTCAGTTATGTAAAAAAAATTTCATACTTAATTAAATTCATAATTATATTTATTTTATTTCACAGATATCTTGGGCATTTGAAATCATACATGGGAAATAAAGCTCAACCAGAAGGCTCTATTGCTGAAGGCTATTTGGCTGAGGAGTTTCTTAACTTTTGTTCTTGATACTTGGATGATATTTAGAAAAGATTTAATCAAGTTTAATGTGTTGACGACACATATACTAAATCTCAAATTCATCAGAAATCCAAAATATTTCCTTCTACTGGCCGATCAGATGAGAGGACCTCAAATGTGACCCTGACTGATTTGGAATTATTATAGGCATATAGAAATGTGCTGCTAAATAGTGAAATTTCAGATCAATTTATTGAAGAGTTTATGATACAAACAATGAGATGAATGAGAGGCCAAACACGAAATGAGAAAGATATAATGAAATCTGTTAATAATGAGCTTGTAGAATGGTTTGCACGACATGAATGTTCATAAATATTGAAATAAATATGAATATTAGTTTCACCTATAAATTTTGTAAATATAATAATGTATATTTCTTTTTTTTAGATCATGAATACTGATACTCGACAAGAGGTGTCAGAATATTTGAAGTTTTTTGCTAGAGGCCCTCTAAAAGAAGTACGAATGTTTGACACTTATAATGTGAATGGCTTTAGATTTCATACAGTTGATCAAGAAGTGGGTTTGAAAACACATAATAGTGGTATATTTACATTTGATGAAGTAGAATACTTTGGAAATCTGCATGATATTATTGAATTAAACTACCATGGACATTTTTCTATTGTTTTATTCAAATGGAAATGGGTCTGTATTATTAGAGGTGTTAAAAGAGATTCTTTGCAATTTACTTCGGTGAACTTCTCTCGCTTGATAGATTTTGGTGATCGTGAACTGGATGATCCATATATCTTAGCATCACAAGAAAAAATGGTATATTATGTGAATGATTTTGTCGATGAAGGGTGGATTGTAGTTTCCCACATAATACAAAGAGATTTGTATGATATGGGTGTTAAAGTGGAAAATTTGACCTCTAAAATTGAATTTAATAAACAATAGGAAGAAGAATTATTTTTCCATCATGAAATTGAAAATATTAGTATAGCAAGGATGAATTAAGTGGATGAAGCAATGGAGCAGGAAACTGACATGATTGAAGGGGGAAAGTGATTGTATGTACAATTATTTATTTATTCCGGAACCACTTGTTTCATTTTTTAATTCATTCATTATCATTGTTATATATATTTTTCCTATTTGTCCTGGGCATCTATTAACATTTTTATTTTTATTTTATACATAATTTTTTTGAAATATATATTCCCAACTTAATTTTATTTGATTAAATGATAGAAATTCCATGGAGAAAAGAACAATGGAATGTTTTTGTTGACATGCATCATGATGAGAAGCGGATGGTACTGAAATATATATTATTATATTATCTTCATTTTAAATTTATACTTGTATTTGAATATGACATGACATTGAATACATTACTATTAAATTTCATTTTATTTATTTCAGGATCTCTCAACACAGAATGTATCAAACTGGGCAAAGCAAGTCATCCCTCACACTGCGTGCTCAAAAAGCTTTTCTAGAAGCTAAAAGACATTGGTAATATTTTAATTAGTTTAAATATTTTTAAGACAATATAATCTGTGTATTATATTTAATTGTTGATTTATCTTTGCATAATGGAGTCAGAGAGTTTAGGGTATGAAGCATCCCGAACTGAACTGTGGTTGGATGTTCACAAGAAATTAGATTGAAGTTTTATTATTAAGCCTGCTAAAGAAGTTGGGGTATGAAGTCAATTTTTTATTATAATAACTTATTGTCAGTTTTTACTGTGTTAATATATATTGATATTTGATTTATAGGTAAAAATTAAAGAACTATGGGATGCCAATCCTACGCAGTCCTACTCAGTCTCCCAGGATGACCCAGTTGCTAAAGTCCTTGCAAAGGAGCATCCTGGTAGAGTGTGCGGGATGGGTTTGGGACCCGTCCCATCTGAGGTTTTTAGTAGGCCACCGGTGATGGTAGCTTCATCTACTCTTGGCCTTAGTTAGCCCATTCCTAGAGATGCTCAAAAAGATATTGTTTCTCTATGAAACATAGTTCACCAATAGGGTGATCAGGTATCTTCTTTGCAGAAAGAGTTGACTGAAATACGTCAGCATATGAGTAGATATTCCCCTGGTGGTAGTGCATCAACTAGTGGTATGCAGGTAAATCACAAAAAATAAAAATCATTTAGTTTTCTAACATTAATTTATTTTAAGTTTTAATATAAATATGAAACCGTATTTAATTTAAAATATAATATTCTTACAGGTGACAGAAGAAAGTGGAGATGAAGGTGGAGAGGGTGATAATGCATCATCAGACCGTGAGTAGTTGTATTGGTGATGTGTTGAACAAATAAGGGAATAGTTTGTTTGTATATGTAACATTTGTGGCACATAGTTTCCACCAAACATTTTCATGTCCTAAAATTTACTTGATTTATCATGTTTCCTTTTATGAATTTTATTGATTTCAGGTGTATCTTTTTATGTCTTGATTTCTCAAGTGTGGTATACATCATTCCATTTAGGCCTGTGTTTGAATTGGCAGTCGAGATTTTGGATGACTAGGAGTTAAACCCATTATCGATGTGTTGAATAAACTGATTCAATTCATAGTGATCAATGGGATAGTGTTGTGGACCCATTGGTGAGGCCCTTGTAATTTGTCTTACTAGGAGGCCCTTGTGAGTGGTAATTGACCAAAATGATAGGTTTTGTGTTTTTAATGTGTCTAATTATAACACGTGGGTCATGCTAGTTTTGTGGGTATGAACTATGGACCTAGGATGACTGTTAGTGTTTTGTAGCTATATATTATGTTAATGATTTTGGTTGATGAGATTTGTAAGGGTGGTTATTTTTTGTTGTATGTGTTACCCTCTCGAAGAAAGCTAAGTTGGGATGTGGAATGGAATATGGGATGAGAACTCACCCAAAGTGAGAGTATGGTAGTATGAGATATAGTTTTAGATGAGGTTTGTGATATAATGTACAAATAACCTTTAGTGGAGGTTAGAGCTGTGAGATGTAATACATTACTTGTTCTATGGCCCCATCCTAAGTGGCAAGGTAGAGGTATGAGATTTAGTTTGAGATATTGAATGGGACCTTACACTGAGTGTGACAATATTAGTATGAGACTTGATGTGAGATCATGATTTTGTATGAGAATGTACCCTAAGTGAGAGGGTAAAGGTTGAGACTCGGTTATGGGACCCTACACTAAGTTATAGGGTTCCCATTTGGGTTTGTATAGTAGGATGCATTCTCTTTCAATATTGGACGATGAATGTGAGGTCTAGAATATTTGTGTTTTAGTTAGGACACAATAACCAAAATTGATTGTTTTCATGCTATATATTGATGAATAATTTGTATTATAATACATGTATACTGTTTATAGGATGTTGATATGAGGTTCACTAGGTGATACCCAACTGTGTTTTATACTCACTCCCTATATGGGAACACTGACACACATGTAGATCTAATGTTTCATTTTAAAGTGATATATATTATGGGGGATCAAGAAGGATCATCTAGATGTATGTATAAAGAGTATTCAAATAATGGACCTATGTTTTATAGTTGATTCTATCATATAAATACTCAATTTATTCAATACTGATTTCCTAGGTTGATTTTTCTTGTTGTATGTTTGTATGTACAATATGGTTCATTATTATATAGCATGTCAATGTTTAATAATTTTTTTCAATGTATTCTATAATGATTTCCTAGGTTTATGTTTCTTGTTGTCTTCTTGTAAGTACAATATGTTATTTCTGGTTTGATTTTTTTTCAGGGTAGTTGTGCAGCGGAAGTAAAAAAAAAATTCTGGTCAGCTTTTGGCAGCGGTTTTAACTGCCACGAAATGTACATTGGTGGTGGTTTAAACTGCCGCTAAATAGTGAAAACCTTTGCGAAACATAAAAACAATTTATGTTTCGTGGTGGTTTGAACTACTACTATATAGTCACATCGTATCTGCCTCATTCCACGGTTGTTCTCGTGACTTCAGCAGCGGTTTTACGGCTGCTGGATTTGAGTTTATTGGCGATGGATATAACCGTCGCGAATAAACTGATATCAAGGGCTCATAAAAAACCACCGCTAAACTCAGTAAAACCCCCACGAGATGAGGCAGCTAAGACACTTTCTTTAAACCGCTGTGAAATGTAAATATTTGCCGCTAATATATTGATGATGCTGTATCAGGCGGTGTTTTATAGAAACCACCGCCAAACCCTGTAGCGGCGGTTTAAACCGCCACTACACGCAAAAATAAACACTATTAAACGGTGTTTCTATTGTAGTGGGATCTGTGTCAATTACAATCATATGGGGAGAGTTTATCCAACTTTTTAGAGGGAAAATACTCAAGTTAGGTAAATTTTTGGGAAAAATAAGTCATCAAAACATTAAACTGACCTTGATTGACTTTGATTGATCTAGTTTTAAAACCATTAATGGTTAGTCCCATGCTTAGGTAAACCATGATCAAGCTACTGCCTCAAGGTTTAATACTCCCATAGTTGGCTTGCATGGTTTCTAAAACATGTTCCAGTCATTCCAAAGCCCACTGTCTCAAGTTTCATGATTTCTCCTAGGCTTCCACATGATTTGGAAAAACAATTCATAGCCCATGCTCCTTCCCCTTTTCCTCTATCTCACTATGCATGGTTTCTTTTAGGATTTTCACAGTTTATCCAAATTGTTCTCAAAATGTTCACCTATATAAAATCCCTAAAAAAATTCTAAAAGGTCTCTAAACCATCCCAAACATAACCCATATACATTACATTATTAAAAAACATAAACAAAAGGTTACTTACTTTAAACTGAGGGCGGTACATTCTTCCCACCATTATCCTTTCCATACCTAGATAGTAGAAAACCAAAATTGTCATGAAATAGTTGTGATCGCTACTCTTTCATTTCATTCCCTCATTCCCAAGACTCTTCTTAAATCTGAATATATTGCCCAAAAAACCCGCACAAGGCCGATTATTTTTTCATTCAAGATTTTATCTCCCCTATCCATAATCCGTACTAGGGTATGAACCAACGAAGCGTCTCGTTCTTAGTCAATGTGATACCATAGAATCAAAAGCTCAAGATCAGGATAATACTTTTTCAATTGAGATGTGTGGAATACATTATGCACCACACAGAACTATGGTGGTAATTCCAACTGATGTGTCGCTTTACCTACCTGATCTAGTATCTCAAAAGGTACTATATATCATGGAGATAAATTTCCTTTCTTCCCAAAATAATATTATCCTAGGCTTGGAGAGATCCTCAAGTACACATGATCACTCACTTAAAAAGAAAATAGTTATTTATGATGATTGAAATATTATTTATGATGACTTCTTGTCATCTCCATATATTTCTTGAACAACTAAATCATCACCATTATATCTTAGAAAATTATCGGCCCAAGTCATGAAGTCTCATCAGTTTTCACCCAGCATAGTGGAGAATTAAATGTAAGGCCATAAAATGCATAAAATAGACTCATTTGTATCGAGTCCTAAAAACTATTGTTATATGAGAACTCCAATAATGGCACGTTCTCTTCCCAAGAGCCAAAAAAGTTCATTACACAAGCCTGAAAAATTTCCTCAAATGTTTGTATCATCCTCTCGTATTGTCTATTCATATAAGAATGATATGTGCTACTCATTGTCAAATGTGTCTCAAGTTCATTATATAAGGATTTTAAAAAATGAGATGTAAACCATATATCTCTCTCTTCTTGATCAAAACTAGAATTCCATATTTTATTACCACTTCTCAGATATTGATTTTTTATAAGTCCTCCACCGTATGAGTTTCACGAATTGGAATTAAATGAGATGAATTTATAAGCTCATCCAATATCACCCATGAGTCATCATTTTTTTAAACCTTTATTGGGATAATTGTTAAGAAATTCATTTTATTTTTTCCTAGTTCCAAACAGGGATAGGTAAAAACTACAACATACTTACTGGTCACTAATGTTCTACAATAACTTGTTGAAATGTAACGAATCAAAAGACAAACACATCCACTATCCTTTTTCATTTAGGTCCACCAAAAATTGGATTTTAATTCCTTATACATCTTCTATATTCCTATATGAACCTCCTAACTTGAATAGTGTTAAGAATGAAGAAGTTGTTTCGAAAAATCCATAGGTAAGACCATCTAATTTATGAACCACAACACTAAACTCCCATCTATTTAACATCCCTCAATGGTCTCCCCACCATTGAGTTTTGACCTTACCGCCATAAATTTTTCATCAAACATCTCCACCTCTTTCATCATCATTACTAGATTAGCATCTAAAGAAACTGTAATGAGAACCACAACATCACCTCAGTCTTCATATTCCAAGCTCATGTATGCTATCACACACATCAACTACCACTGATCTTAATACTCTTTTTCCAATTGAGCATATCACTTTGTGTTTAATGAATCCACAAGAAAATTTTCATTACCTACTATATACATCAATTCAATGTCATACATTTTAAGATACTCCATCCATCTTCTTTTTCTTGGGTTCAAATCATGTTGTGAGAAAATAAAATTCAAACTCTTATAATATGTGAACAAAATAAATTTCTTACAAAAGAGATAATCATGCCAAGTAATCAAATCATAGACTACAGTATAAAAATAAAAATCAAGTATTTTGTAGTTTTTATCATGAAATATTAACTTTATTGATCCATAAGAAACCACATAGACTCATTTCATGAGAACACGCCCCCAACAAAGATCCCCAATCATCACAATACACCACATACACATTTCTTAATTCCAGAAAAATCAAGATTAGTGATGATGTAAAGAGAATTTTAATCTCTTATAAAGACATATGGAATTATTATTACCATTGTAATGGAACAATATTCTTTTTCAATGATATTATATGTGATGATATACATGAAAACCCATGCATAAAGTATCTGTAATACCATCCAATCAAAGAAAACTATGTATCTAGAAGATATTATTTGGCGGTTCCCAAGAGATCATAGACTCAATATTTTTTGGGATCTATAAAAACACCTTTTTAAGAAATTACAGGTCCAGGAAATCATACCTATTATATCCAAAAATCAAACTTTGATAATTTTACATACAGACAATGATCCCTCAAGATTCTCAAAACTATCTCCATGTGTTTCTCATGCTCATCACTGGACATTAAATACACCAATATGTAATCTATATACACCACCAATGAATAATCTAAATATTGATCAAATATCCCATTCAATAATTCCATAAAGACTATTGGTTCATTCCAAATACCTAAATTCATTACAACATATTCATAATGGCCATATTTTCTTCTAAAATCTATTTTTAGAATATCCACCTTATGAACCCATAATTAGTGATATCCTAATCGAAATTAAATTATAGAGAACCACTAAGATCCCTTAAATTGATCAAAAACTTCATCAATGAGTGGAAGTAGATATTGCTTCTTTATGGAAACATGGTTAATCTTATGATAATCCACATATGGCCTTAGAGATCAATCTGCCATTTTGAAAAACAAGACTGCTGCTACAGATAGAGACATGATGATCTAAATGAATCATTTTCTTTCCTACTCTTAAAATTACACATTCATTTCCATTAATTTATTTAGTTCCTTCTGATAAGAATTGAGGGAAATAGGACTGGCCCCAAGAAGGGGTTCAATTGTAATGTCCACTTCTCTTATTGCTGGTAACCCTGATAAATTATTGGGAAACAAATTGGGAAACTGATCCATAATTTTTACAAATAAATTAATCCTAATACCATCCATTAATGAAAAGTACAATACTATCAACTGGTATGCTATTTTTTGCAACTTCTGGTGATAACAAGCTTGTGGCACCACCAATTACATTCTGATCTTCTTGAAAGAGATGTTTGATTTCATCTTCAGTCAAGAAATTGACCTTTCTGATATAATATTCATTGCGAAACATGATTGTTTTCAATCAATACATACCTAGAGTTATGTCAAATTAATCCATCTCAAGCAAAGATAAATCCCATTTCAGCTCGACTCAATCAATGGTTATAGACAAGCTCTTTGCACAAAGGATTTACACTCTCTTTGACCAAGAGTATATTGAAGGATTATCATAGAAGGAATAATCTCAAGTTATAATCTTATAAAATCAATAACACAATAAGTAATAAAGGAATAAGTTGAAATCATATCCAATAATATTTTTAAATGGGTAGAATTAAATAGATTCATACCTCAAACTATTGATTGCCTAACCTAATCATCCACAGTAACCTATTTAGCTCCATATAATTTCTTTATCGCAACACTTCTCTCCTTGTTTCCATGTTGAGATTATAAAACCTTAGTATTCATTGTATTCCTTTAATCACCATGGATTTCTATGTTCTACTAATTATGTATATTCTACTATCCTCACCCTATCGAAGCATATGATGCATGTGACATCATATAAGTGTCTTGAACACCTGAGCATGGAGCACTACAATAATATCAGTGAATATGTTCCATCTTGTTGATATTCTCTTATTGGTGTCAAACACTCTTTCTTCATGTGGTTTAATGAACTACATTGAAAACATCATTATTTAGTCATGGGTCTTGGAAAAAGTTATTTTGATCCAACCATCTAATTATAATTTATGATCACACCTTAGAAATAGGTTTCAATATTCGGTTTACTCCTAACAATAGATTTCCCACCATTTCCCATGGGTATCAACATGCTTCTTCCTCACATATCTCTTGAGATGTCCCTTTCAGCTACTATGAATCTATTTACTATCTCAGTATAATCTGTAATATAGATCACCTCAATCTTTGAGTGAGTCTCTTATCTCATCCCTGATTCAAAAATGTGTGCCTTTAAGGACATGCTAGTGGAATCCTTGGGTGAAAAGAACATTAAATTCATGAATTTAGCTACATATTCCATTATATAAATATTTTCTTGCTTCAAGATGAAGAAGTCTATCATTTTTCAAATTCTGAACGTGTAATAATAGAATTTTTTATTGAAAACTTATTGAAAATCCTCCCATGAAATTACTTGTTATAATTTAGAGTGAACTACTAAATTCCACCACTAGTTTGGAAAATATTTCATTATATAAGTTTCTTGTTTGACCCTCACCTCTATTTGTATTCCAATGAAATCAAAAATATGATTCATCCTATTCAACCACACATTTACCTTCTCTCTTTCAAAATCACATAGAAATATGGGTAGATTATGTTTCTAGAATTGGATAGAATGATTCACTTTCCTTTGCTCAACCCTCTTATTCCCAGTATTCTTAGCCTAAAACATTTGGATAATACTATAAACTAACTATTTGTTCACCTGTGGATCATGTGATACCACATTCTCTATAGCTTCTTATCATTGGTTTCTCAGACGCCTATCGGGTTCCATTATCTAGAAACACTAAAACTTCATAATTCTCACAATCTATTAACTAAAGTTTTTTCAATTTCAAATTATATCAAAACCTACTATCATAAAAGTTCCTTCCAAAATTAACCATTTCGGAAAAATCTCTACTTTCTTTTAAAAATCAACCCATTTTTAAAATATCAAAACCATACACTTTTTTAGATTTTCAAATTTGAAAACCATTTCAACATTTTCCAAAAATCAACACATTTTTCCAAATAATATATCATTACTTGAAATAAAGTATGAAATCCTAGTGGTAATTCATTCCTCTAATGCATGTCTAGCCCATCTCATTGGATAATCCCATGAAAATGAGATTCCAAATCTTATAAGTGTCTCCCAAACACTTATGTACGCAAATCCTAAGTAACATGAAGTTTAGCATAAAAAGGGGTAGATATGTCTCTTTATACTTTATATTTCATATCCCAAAAATCCTACTACTTTTTATGATGCCAACTCATAGAATAGACCATAAATATTTCAACTCCAAGACTGATAACCAATACCAAGTCAATGACCAACCAATAATACTACCACTTATATCAAAAATATTGGTATGGACGACAATATACAACTTGTTTCAAATATATTTTGGATTTAATAAATCTAATACCACTTGTAACATCCCACAACTTATCATTGGCTTGAAAAGGTAGTGGAATATTACTTGGTGTTAAGAGACAACCCCAAGATGCCAAAGGCTAGAAATAAATATATAAGGGCTTCAATACATGGGAGGATGATTTACCCATTAAGAATAAAAAACTAACCAAACAACCCGTAACCAAAAAACCACCATATGATTCATGATAATATTGAAAGAAAACTCAACATTTCATTTATCAAAATCAAACAAAAACAAAGTACAACAAAAGAAGACTACAATGTAAAAGTAAACAATGGAAGACAAAACTGATGGACTATAATGAAAATTCCAATCTCCAAACCTGCTCCATGATCTAACTCCACAATAACCCAAGTATTGTGAAGTATATCTAATGATGTGTGATAATTTACCTTTTCCCGTGTCTTGATAAAAAAATTTGTAAAAGCACCAATGTGACAAATCAGGGGTGAGTAATAAAAGTTGATAGATTCTCCCCCAATGACTTCCCTACTCATTCAACTTGGACAAAACATGTTAGCGAATTTATATAAAAAAATTATATAGAAAATTTTATAAAACAATTTTTATTTAAATATAAACAAGATTCAATGTAAAATAGTTTTCTTAAACAACAATAATTTCCATAGAAAGAAACCAAATAATGTTCCAAAACAATTTCATTAATTCCACTTTGGCATACCCCCTTCCAACCCACACATACTCACATCTACACAAGCATGATTTGTTGTGACAGTTACACACTCATGAGAGGTCTCTCATTGATCGATGAATTCATCAAAATTTAATTAAATCCTATGTGTCATTACACCTTTGGCACCGAGAACAATGTAATATTTTAACAAATCATCATAATGAAATATGAACATATGCACCGAGTATGGCCAATAACCATGCCAATATAATCATGCCAAAACCATTTTAATAAAATAGCCCTTTTATTGAAAACTTTTTCTAGTAAACCAGAACAATAAACTATTATTAAATAATCATTTTAAAATAACATTTCAAATAACATTTCAAAATAATTCTATGATTTCACAGAAATACATAAACCGTCACTAAAGAAGGCTTCTACCTTACTTTACACACAAATTTCATAATCAATTTCAATCAATTTTATAAATTTGAAACTAAGCCATCATGTTATAAATAGAAAAGTTTAGATTGAATGTAACACCACAAGCATCCACAATACTATTCCTTTTAAATAATTCAATTTATTTTGTTGCATGAAATACGGAGTTCGAGCGCCCCAAGGCCTATCAAACTAGTCGTTTAAAAAGTCATTATTAATAGTATTAACCAAATTATGAGATTTATACATTTTATTTTTCAAAATAGAATTTATTTTTGAATTAATAACATCGAAATTCTCTTATGGTGAATTTTTTGTATTTTCTTCAAAAGTTACAATTTTTGATGAATAGCGTAAAATACTAAATTGTTGTTAAAAATCAAATTTTTCATCAAAGTAATTATTTTATGGTAAATTTATTTAAAGTAATAATTGATAAATAATACATATATTACTCTAATATAGTTTATTGGAATCATTTTATAATATAATTAGATATAAAAATTTATTGAAATTTGAATGTATCTTTTACCTGCCTTCCCGCAATATTTACGGGATTTTCATTAAACGTAATTTTACTGCTTCTCTGAATTTAATTTCAAAAAATGGTCATATATTATTGTAATCTATATGAAAAAAAATTCTAATAGGATCAAAATAATGGTGAATAATAACATTTGGATATTACTTACCATGGTTAAAGGTATATATTTTAATTAAAGGTAAAAATAATATTATAATAATATAATATTACCCAAACACTTGTCCTCATTTCATTAGATAATTTTTTTACAAATAAATTAACATTAGGTCTGAAATATGATCCTTTTAATCCCCTTTTTTTAGATTATGAAATTTATTATATTTTATTTTAAGAAGAGTTATAGATGTCATATTCCAATTTTAATAACTATATCATTTTTAATATGAAGTTATATATGTGATGTGGTTGAATATAAATAGTATTCATAAATATAAATGGTTATATAGATAATTTTAATTTATTTATAATTTTAAGAAATAAATAATTAAATTAAATGGTGACACAATAATGATGGAGTAATTGAATTATTAAAGGAAAAATGAAAAATGATATTAAATATATTAAAATAAATATAATTTAACGTAATTAATGACTTCCAAAATATTTATAGAAAATGTAGACTTGTTAGGGACATATTTCAAGTATTTGTTAAATGTTATAATGATTGTTTTATATTTCTAAAAATTAAAATATTGAATAGTATGAAAATTGACATAAATGATAGTTTAAAATAAATAATATTTCATTAAATGTTTTTAAATTAATAAAAATACCAGGTTTGTCCAAATGACAAGTATAATGTTAAATATTTCAAAAATTATCCAATTGGGGTTAGTTTGACAATTTATAATAACCATATTAACCATATATTATAAATAGACATATAAACATGGTAAGAGTTAAACTGTTTATCTAAGGGTCAAATCCAAACGATAAGGTTAATTTTGTAACCTAAACTTGAATAAAAATACTTTTTTGAGAGGATTTAGACCCATAATCACCTTTATCTCAAAATAACTCACTCTGGAAGTATTTTAACCCTAAAATCAATTTATAAAAATTTAATAGTTTTTGAGTTTTCAAAAGTGCTCCTCCCCTCTCTTAAATAAGAGAACCTATCCCCTTTTATTTTACACTTTTGAATCCATTTGGCTTATCAAACCCCTACCCACATCTCCACCTAACTTCCATCACTTCATCCTAGATTCCATTCATCGGTAATAAAGTCGTCTGAGGGAGAGATTTTGTGCCATTCAAAAGGTGACACTCAAAGATGAGGTAATTGTTTTACCAATTCCATTCAATTTTTTTCTTCTTATACTTACTCCTACTATGTTGTTTCATACTAAATTAATAACTAAAGTATCATATAAATTCATATATGTTATTATTATTATGGGAAACCAAAACAACTTGCTATATCAAGATGTTATAAATTAATTAAGCAATTAATTTCATGTGACTTTAAACAAAAATCATCAACATTGTTTAGGTTCATCAATATATTCAATTAAACTTTCTTAATGCATCAATTTTATTATAATAAATTTACAAAATCAATAATCAGATCCATTAATATTCCACATTTTTTTGGTCGATTAATTTAAAATTAATTTAAGCCTTAAATTCAATACTAATTTCTCTTAATAACAACATGTTAAATAGCAAGGCATGGATATCATACAATCTAGAAAAACAAGAAGCAACAATATACTATCAATACTAATACTTTAATCTGGTTCAAATATTTATTATGTCAATTACATTGTGATCTAGTGGACTAAAACATGCTAAATCTATTATTTCACATAAATAGAGTATAGAAGCCACAAATCCCTTACATCAAAAGATTACTCGTGTTCTTTGCACAAGAATAGGACAACACAATGGATCACGATCACATCTCCCATAGCAAGTATATCTACCCGAGTACAACAAAATATAACTACACCAACCAAAAACCCATAAATATCCATTAGAACATGGATATCACATTCCATAACATGTAATGGGGGAATGAGAGGGAATAGATGTAACCTAGAAAAAAATTGAGATATAACATACCTTATGTCAAAGAATGATCGGAACCTCTCAGTTATAACAAAATAGGGGGTTCACATGTAGTAAGAAGAAACTCTTAAGAAGAAATGATCTAAGGCTAAAACGCCACACACAAATCCTTTGGGATGGAAGGAATGGTTCGAGTGTCCCACACTAGGGGATAAGACATAAGAACAAGGGTCATCCTTATGAGGGAACTAAATGAAGTAGTGGTTTAAGAGATGCTAGATTTTCCATTATGATTGGATCTACTAAAGATAACATGGTTTTACTGAGAAAAAACATGGGTTCACTTAAAAATTTAAGATAGGTTCTATGGGATTTGAATCAACCTTAAATCCATTAAAACGAGACATTGAATGCTTTTAATGACAAATAAAATGCTAAAAGGGTGAAACTGTAGGAAGTTGAAAACATTATTCCTGAGTCTTTGCCACTGTTGGATGAGTCGCAGTTAGAAAAGTCGTTGCACGGAAAGTTATTGTTTCACGAGTCTCTATTTCATGATTCATTGTTCCATGAGTCATCGTTCTATAAGTCACTATTTCATTATTCCCATATCTGTGAGTCTCCATTATGCGAGTCATTGTTCTACGAGTCACTATTTTTATTCACTATTTCCATTGGAAATAGATACCTTTGTCATTGGAATGATCTACCATTGTTTTTTGAATAAGTTAATGTTGTCATTGGAAGAATATACCATTGTTGTTTGAAAGATATATTGTTGTCATTGGAGCGAGCTATAGTTTCTACTTGAATGAGCTACCATTTCCATTAGAATGATCTACCATTGTCGTTGGATGAGCTATTGTTTCCATTGGATAAACTAATACCACTTTTTGATGATCTATCACCACTATTGGATGAGCTACCTCTACTGTTGGATGAGCTACCATCCAAGAATCACTATTTAAAAAACTGGAAAATTTGGAAAACGTATTGGAATAAGCCACCTTGACTTTCCAGAATGACCCAAACACCATATGTCAACAATGGAATTGATTGGAGAGGTCTAGTCCATTACATCAGATACCTCTCAAAACATTCTCATCCTCATGAATCCAAAACCAACCCAGAGAGGAAATAAAAAATGGGTTTTTCCGAATAGCCACTTGTGAGAAACCTCTCAAGGATCTCACCACCATAGGAGCATAAACACTTCATAAAAATCAACGTGAAACCATTTGTCACCAAAACCGGATCTTAAACACCATCCTGGGGGAGATACCTCTTAAAAGAGAATAAGAAACAACAATAAACAAAGGAAAATCATCTCCTAGAATAAATGGTTTACAACCACTAAATGAACAACATTACAAAAAAGAGATACACATAAAATAGCTTGGGGTACTGAGCAAGTATCTATGGCTCACATTCCAAGGTACTCTCCTCCATGCCATTGTGCTCCCACAAGAAACGAACTAAGGGAATATCATGCCCTCCCAACACCTTCTCCTTATGGTACTGGATCTCTATAGGATTCTCCTCGAAGATCATATCATCATTAATGTCAATCTCTCCCCAATCAATGATGTGAGAGTAATCATGAATATAATGATGGAGTTTTGACACATGAAAAACATTGTGTATCTGGCCCATTTATGGGAGAAGTGCTACCTTATATGCTATGTCTCTGAAAAGAGTCAACATCGTGAAAGGCCCTACAAACTAGGGAGATATATTACTCCCACAACCAATCCTTCACTACCTATGATAAGGATTCACCTTTACAAACACGTGATCCCCAACATCAAACTCCATAGGTTTCCTCCTATTATTTTCATATAACTTCTAATGATCTGGTGATGCCTTTATCCTCTCACGAATCACCAGAAGCATCTCTATCATATTTTGTACCAATTATATGCTGAGAATTATAACTCTCCCACCCCAATCCGCCACAATCGAGAATGGAAAGGTCCTCCATACAAGGATTCATGTGTTTCCATATCGATGGTGGAGTGAAAACTATTTTTGAAGGAAAACTCTACCCACGGCAGGTGCCTCATCCATGATCCTAAAAAATACAAGAAACAAGAGTGAAACATTTCTTCAAGAGTCTGGATAATCCACTCTAACAGACCTTTTGTTTGCGGATGGAAAGTAGTGTTAAGGCATAGCTAAGAACCAAAACCATGTTGGAGACCTCTCCACACCCTGAAGATAAAATGGGGATATCTATCAGAAATGATCATCCTAGAAACTATGTGGAGTCTCACTACCTCCTATAGATGCTGGATTGAAAAACCTCCACTGAGCTCGACTCCTTGATCTCTATAAAGTGGGTCTACTTGATCAAATGATCCACTACCACTCATATAGTGTCATAACCTCTCTGAGATCGAGGTAAGAGTTTAAAAAAGACCATTGTGATATCCTTCCACTTCCACTAAGGAACATATAATGGTAGGAGAAAACCATTAGGAACACGGTGTTCGGCTTTCATATTCCATAAGACCAAGCATCGAGACACCGACTATGCAAATGTAGGCTTTAACCTAGGAAACCAAAACAGACTTCTCAAATTTTGGTACAGTTTTTCATTCCCACATGTACTGCTGTGTGTGAAATATAAAACTCTCTAAGAACAATATCATGCATCAACAAAGGAATGAAAATAATTCAATGGAACAACACTCATTATTGTTCATCCAAATACCAATATTGAGGGGCATCACCACAAACAACTCAGTCTCTTCAAACCTCTACCTCAAGATTCACCAACTAGGACTCTTCTTCATTCTGCACCACAGCTGATTGCACTGTCATATAGAAAATACAACCTCTTCCCCTAACATCTCCCATATCCATTTATAATGCTGAAATTTCTTCCATCACTCTCTAGGAATCACTGGATTTATGAAATTCATCACTTTGTGACTTCATTCTTAGTGAATTAGCTACAAAATTCCCCTTTCCAGGTGTATATTAAATTTTGAAGTCGTAATCCTATAATAACTCCATCCACCAATGCTATTCCATGTTTATGTCATGCTAGGATAAAACATACCACAATCTCTTATGATTAGTGAAGACCACCAAATGCTCCCTAATGAGTTAATTTCTACACAAATTAAAGGAAAACACCACTTTTGATTACTCAATATTATGGGTGGAATACCCTATACCAGCGGTTTGAAACCGTTGGTATAAGCCTCCAAACCGTTGGTATAGGATCTACCAACGGTTTGGAGAACCGTTGGTAGTAAGCCATGGTGATAGGTCCATACCAAGGGTTTTAAAAAAACCATTGGAATATACCTATGCCAATGGTTTTCAAAACATTTGGTGTAAGTAATATGAAAAATCTATACCAACGGTTCCATAAAACTGATGGTATATGTATTTCAAAAAAGAAGCATTCTGTTAGTTTTGATCCCAGTACCTCCAGTTTATGATTGAACAACCTAAACACTAACATAACATTCATTTTGTGAATATAATATCATAAATATATATATGTATTATCATAAATATTTTAAATTTGGATTTATATAATTTTCTCCATAAGAATATTCCATAAAAAATACATGTAACTATACCAACGGTTCTCAAAACTGTTGGTATAGATTCGTTAATTTTGGGACCTACTGTTGGTATTGGGGGGACCTATACCAATTTCTTATCCAAAACCGTTGGTATATGTCCATGTTGGTGACTTATACCAATGGTTTTGGCCAAACCCTTGGTATAGGTCCATATAAGTAAACTATACCAACGGTTTTCCCAAAACTGTTGGTATAGATATTATTTCTAGTAGTGTCTGCATGCTCCAAATCATATGTGAAGTTCACAAGGATTTAATCGATGGAGACCACCATGAACTTATCCAAGAACTCAAAAAACATGTCATTCATCAAACCCATGAACATAGTTGGAGCATTCGTCACACATAATGGCATCACCATGAACTCGTAATGACCATGATGACAACAGAAAGCAGTCTTTGGAATATCATCATCCTTTACACGAATCTGGTGATATCTAGACTGTGATTTTATCTTCGAGAACCAACTTTCACCCTTAATATGATTTAAAAAATAATCAATCTTTGTAAGAGGATATCATATCATCACTATTACTATGTTCAAGCAATGATAATCAACACACAACTGCAAAATGTCATTATCCATCTTCATGAACAAAAGTAGTTCACCACACCTTAAAACACTCAGTTAAACAAAACCACACTACAACAAAACATCATGATGTATATGTAGCTCCCATAACATATAAGAATCCATTCTATATAGATAAATCAATATAGGAGAATTTCCTAGCTAGAGATCGATCTTGAACTCAATCTCTCATCAATGGGGTAATACTACAACCTCTTCTGGAAAGAAATCCTGGTATTATTCCATGATCCAAGGAAACACTGATGGCTGAACCTCCGATGAGATAAACGTCAACTTATTCATCAAGGATGAAAGGGATGGAACATGCCTCTAAACCATTTGAGGGTCTCGCTCACCAACAAACACTACTCACTCTCCATCAGCATTGATGAACACCACCTACCTCCTAAAGCAATTCAGAATAGCATACACTAAATACAACCAATCCATGCCTATGATGAAATCATATGGTAGTATCCGTAAATATAGGAAATCCCCCCTAGAGCGGTGATACCCAGTACTAGCACACAGTCCCTACATACTCCAAACAAGTCATCTCGACCTACAATGGGTGTAGTCAATGCCAAGGGAATTGGAAGCCTCTCAAACTCATGTCCCAATGAATGGAAAAGGGTAGGATATAAATGTATTGTTTTACTCCCGAATGAAACATGTCCTATTGATGTAGAAATTAAGCAAAGGGAACCTCGAACGATATCTAGATCGCCTGCCGCTAGCAATGCTAAATCATGAAGCTAACCATGACCTACATCATGGAATCTCTGGCCCTAATGAAAACTTTAACCATGTACTCCCTTAGATATATAAGGATGGGGGACTTCCTGGGGCTATCCTCTCCATGACCCATCTACTACCTAATGATCCAAATCTAGTGCAAGTTGTTGCTGCTGTCTCCACTAGAACTACATCAACGGAGGAACCTAAAGCAGAACAACTGGTGCACACTAACTTCTATAAATGTTGAGCACTCTCTCTAATGATAAATTAGGCCTCCAAAATAGAATAAATCATTACATACCTTGGAATAGGTTTGAGATTCGTTGTTCCTAGAGAAATGAGACATTGGGGGCCGGGACCTACCCCCGGCCGAACAAAAACTCTTCTATCTTGAAAACCATGAACCTCAGACCGCAGATCTACTTCGTGAGGAATCTTGGATACTTCATTCTCAGGATATCATGTTTTTGCTAAAATTCTCTAAATGACCTCTATCATCTCCATAACCTCAAGATATGTATTCATCATAAACGGGGTCACATGGAACTTCATATCTGGATGAAAATACTCTTCAAAATGCCTCTCCTAAACCTCATCATATGGAAATAGGTCAGAATAATTTCATAGAAGGTTCATAAAATGGGTTACAAACTCTTAAACACTGGAGCTCCCCTATCAATGAGTAAGAAGATCATAATGATTGGCCATCATCATGGTTGAAGAAAGAAACTCGACTCTGAACTGGTCTCAGAACTCCTCCCATGAGACAATTGACTCCTCGTGATCCCCAAGGAACAAGAACCACTGCCACCTTGCTTCCCCATGCATCATCATCAAAACCAAAGACTCCTAGTTCTCCTTGAGAACTCAAATCAAACTAAAAAGTTGTCTCAACCTTCTTCAACTATTCTTCCATGATGACATCTGAAATATAGCCCATGTACCTCTACAAAATATAGTGCTGAAAATCTCAGAGTGTCATCTTCTAAGTGTCATCGTCTTCAACCTCTACTCTTTGATGATATGCTAGAATAACATGCTAAACATCTTCTGCATGAACCTAACAAGGATTTCAACCTAGATCCATACTTGAAAAAGAACAAATAGTTAGAGATCCTAAACCTAGAATATGGAAGACTATAACATTGAATAATTGTTTTCTTTTATTCATTTTTTGTTAACTTATCTCATGTTATACCCATTCAAACATAGGCACAAAGAAGAATTATTCATTTCCTTTCCTAGGTCTCTACCTAGAAACAATTATTACCTCATTTAGTGTCCACAACAAACTTAATGTTTCATGCATCAGATCACCAAGGGACCTAAATTCATATGTCTCAGACAGTATTTAGTATTTACAACACTTTCTAAACTTGAATAACAATATTTTTCTACAGACCCATGCAACCTCACATGTGCCTAACTTCAAACTCCATCCTATCGTTCAACCAGACCTCTAATACCACTCATTCATGACCCCCTCCCCACAAAGTGTACCCCTCATGTGACATAAATGTGAGAAGAGAGATAATGACCCCTGATACACACCTCGATTAGGCACTTGGTTGGTGACAAGCCCTGAGGGTAATAGTAAACACATCGATGGGAGACATTACCCTATATGAAAAAAATAGAAAAGAGAGAGATAAGTCAGACAAAAACTAATTCTTTATCAGTCTACAATATAAAAGAAACCCAATTACACATATGTAATGTCATGAAAATACTACTACAACTGAAAAGGAAAACCACAAGAACCAAAAGAAAATAAAATGGAAGTGACCACGAATCCCAAATAGATCCTGAAAACCACAATCTAGTCGTAACCGTCCTGATATCTAACCTTCTCTAAGTGCCCTGAAAAATAAAATAGTTTATCTATAGTATAGTGAGTATAATGGTATACTCGGGAGGATCCTCCCCAAAGCCTCTCGAGAAAAAGTAAACAAATTGTGATAAAGAGCATTTAACAATAAGGGAAACTAACTTGTCACCTAATCATGTATATTAAGTTCTCATCCTCACCATGGCTACTCTCACCAAGTATCGCATATTATATAATATAATAAACAGTATCAAGAGTACACTACTACCATTTCCCCATTAGTTTGCTGCATTGCTCCAATTTTCCACATCCAGAGCATTTCTCTCAAAAATGCTAGACTGAAGACACCTAGGTGTATCACCACCACATGCACCTCATGCAATACAAAGGATTCCTGTAGACACATGGGTGAAGCACCACACCATCCACACAACTAGAAGTAACTAGGTAGTTTCCAAGATCCACTACAACCAGCATAATGTGTATCATACGTCGAGTATAATACCACAATCCATTATAGCCCATACTCCAAGTAAGGATACTCATGTCATCCCATCCTATACATGATATACCTATAGTGTTCATAGGAAACTATATCCAAAATATATGGGTATGAAATAACCACAAGCCATTACAGCCCTCAACACACATATATGGGGAAAACTAACCATTTTTCATACTAGCATAAGTAACTACTAAGAGAAGAGAGTGGGGCCAAACGGGGTAGTCAGTCATCCATTCTCCCATTAAAATATTGGAGAAAACACCCCCCAGGGATAAAAATCTCAAGGGTATTGTTAGGTCCACAAGGCTGAATACCCTGAGAGGGGGGGTGAATCAGGGTGTGACTAATTTAAAATTAACACTCGTTCTGATCTTCTTTCACTTTTAAGAAAAACACTCTTCTCTCTCTTTCCTGTTGCACAAAGTAAACAGAAAGTAAAGCATGCACAAGACACAGAAATTTTACTTGGTTCACCGCAAAGGGCTACGTCTAAGGAGCAGACGCCGACAAGTTGTCGGTCGCACCAATTCCACTAAACTTCACTAGCTTTGGATTACAATGTTCGGGCTATATCACTTATATGCCCAAGCTCAATGCCTTTACAATGTTTAGCGTCAGCTCACTACTTCCCCAAGGGTCACTCCCTATTTCTATCTCTCTGGATCATTGCTAGTGGAGAGGATCACATTCTTTCTCTTCCTTTGCTCACTACTCTTGGAAGGAATCCACTCACAGTTTATAGACCTGTAGGTCTCTTCATTTGCATGAAGTAATGCATCTTACTCTGTAAGTAGATGCTTTGTTGAAGCCCAATTTTCACCCGTAGATGAATATCTCTTTGCACCGAAGGAATCGGGAAAACTTCCAGCTTCCATGCAGCCCGAAAATCAATTCTGGAAATAAACCTTACTTGGCGTGCAAGTCTAGCTCGGCGTGCAGGTATCGGCGCGCAAGTCACAATGGGCACGCAAGTCCTCCTCAGACACTTGCGCGACTCAAGCTTCCTCAACTCCAAACCTGCGTGACTCACTTCCTTTTACGCCCAACCCAATATTGGCGTGAAACTCCACACTGGCGCACAGCTTCAAAAATGGGTGCACAACAATCACCCTGGCGCGCAAGTCCCACCTGTGCGACCACAAACACGACTTGCGCATCCACCACACCTGCGCGACGGGAGATCTAATTTCTCAAAGTGTTGAACTTCGGTTAAGAATGAAGAGGGGTGGTCCAGTATTTATAGGAAAATTGACCACCCTACGCGACGGCGCGCACGTCACCTACGCGACCTAGTCTCGACGTGCAAGTCCTCTATCCTTTTAAACACTTGCATGACCAACTCCCAAACTTGCACGAACCTATTTCCTAAGCCATATTTTGATATTCTGATATTGAAAAACATATTTCGTGCATGTTTCCTATACTCCAAGTCCTCGGCGCGCAAGTCCCTTTTCCAAAAACACTTTTCTTCATTTGTCAATTTTCAGGCCCAAAAATTTGGCAAACACTGGAAAATGGCGACACCTTGTATCTATTCTTTTGTACAACATCCAGATCATCCATTCATTTTGTCGACGTTCTTGAATCAAACAAGGATCGTTAACCTCAACTCATGAACTTGACATTCCATCATGAAATCCTCTTTGTCAATAAATGTATATGTCATTGTTTTGCTTTTTCAACAATCACCACTCAGATGTCAACTTTGTCAACAAACACAATCACATCAAAAATGCTTCAATGATGCCTTGAGGGATTTTTTCCCAACAATCTCCCCCTTATGGGTTTGTTGAAAACTCTTTTATGGAAAGATACATCATTAATTCTTTAGCCACAATTTGACTTTGGAGATTTTGATAGTGATCAAGGATTTACTCAACATATACTCTAAGCCCACATGAGCAATGCTCAGCGTGAGAAACAAGAGTAAATTTAAAGTTCATCAATGAATCACTTCATCTCTAAAATCCATTGTTGACACCAAACTGATACCAATTTGTACTAAACTGATACCAATTGTTTAAGGAATTGTTGGAAGGCCAATGTTTGGTTTGGAAATATTCTCACCACTCTCCAACACCCCTCTTCTGCTTTTATCACGATCCTCAGTTTTCGTGATGTCTATCCTTTGATCGATCACTTCTAGCATCGTCAGATTTAATACGCTCCCCCTTTCTGTTCGCGGCTTCATCCCTTGTCAGCTTCAAAACCTCTTTATCCCTATTTCTTGTGTTGTCCAAGCTAAGATCTAGCTAAGCACGTTCATCTACATTCCACTCTCCCTATCTAGCTGCTCCACTTATCAACTTCTCCCTATACCATTCATGATTTATCAAATCTCCACATTGTCTCCCCCTTGAACAATCACTATTTTCTCCCCCTTTTTCAACGAACCCAAAGGTCACTCCTTTGCGGTCTGTAATAGAGTAGAGAACACATATAATCACATTAGGGAAAAACACATCATACCTCGGGGAGAGGGGGAGGATTCCATATCCCCACTATTTCAAGTGTGGGGAGTCGACTGAACTCCCAGAGCCAGTCGATGCCTCTCAAAAGCTTCCTTGGTAATGGCCTTTGTCAAAATGTCTGCAACTTGTAGCTCTGTAGGCACATACTCAAACTTCATGATTCCCTGCTCAACCTTCTCCTTGATAAAATGACACTTAATCTCATTGTTCTTTGTCCTTGAATGATGTACGGGATTTTTTCTAAGATTTATAGAACTTGAGTTGTCACACTGGATTCTGATCAGAGACTTCACTTCAACTCCCATATCGTCAAGCTACTACTTCATCCATAATAACTATGTGCATTCTTGAGTGGCCGCAATATACTCATCTTCTGTGGTGCTTAATGAAATGCAATCCTTCTTATTGCTTAACCAAGAAATAAATAGTCCACCAAGATATAATGCACCTCCAGATGTTGATTTCCTATCATCCGCTGAACCGGCCTGATCTGCATCAGTATATCCCAATAACTCTGTCTGAGATTTATAGTTATATGTCAAGCCAAAGTCCACTGTTCCCTTGATATACCAAAGTATTCTTTTCACTGTGATCATGTGACTTTCCATGGGATTACTCTGATATCTCGCTTATTGGCATGTGGCAAAAACAATATCAGGCCTTGTTGCAGTCAAGTACAACAAACTTCCAATAAGTTTCCTGTATTCTATGATATTAACTGCCTTGCCATCTTCATCTTTTGATAATTTCATCTGGGTAGCAACCGGAGTCTTCATATCCTTGGAATTATCCATTCCAAAACTTCTCAAAACCTCTTTGGAATATTTGGATTGAGAAATGAAAGTTCCATTACTTCTTTGTGTCACTTGTAAACCAAGGAAAAATGTTAGCTCTCCAATCATTGACATTTCAAACTCATTTTTCATAAATTCAGAAAACTGTCTGCACTGAGCTTCATTTGATCCGCCAAAAATTATGTCATCGACATACACTAGCACCATCATCCTTTGATTACTATCATTACTGAAATAGAGATTGTAATAAACTCCTCCACGCTGAAAACCAAGCTTCTTCAAGTACTGATCAAGCCTTGAGTACCATGCTCATGGGGCTTGTTTCAGCCCATAAAATGCCTTCTTCAGCCTACAAACATTGTTCTCATCCTCATGAATAAGAAACCCATCTAGCTGCTCTATATACACCTCCTCTTCCAGAACTCCATTCAAGAATGCAGATTTCACATCCATCTGGAAGACTTTTAATTTTCATCGCACTGCTATGGCCAAAAATAATATGATTGTCTCTAGCCTTGAAACTGGTGCAAATGTCTCATCAACATCTATTCCCTCTATCTGGGAGTATCCATTGCACACTAGTCGTGCTTTATTGCAAATAACTGTGCCATCTTCATTCATCTTATTACGGTAGACCCATTTATTCCCGATGACATTCTTGTCTACTGGCCTCAAAACAATCTCCCAGGTCTGGTTCTTCTCAATCTAATCAAGCTCTTCATTCATAGCCTGAACCTAGTTTTCATCATTAGCTGCATCGAAAAAACATTTCAGCTCCACCTGAGACCAAAACGATGTTTGTTGTAACGATTTCATCCTTGGAGTCTGAAATGGAGCTGTCTGATCACCAATGATATTCTGCCTATCAATTTCAGCTTGACTCTTTGGCTTCCTTGCAGACAAGGACTTGCCACTTTCTTGTTCATCATTAGTATCTTCTTCTGAGTCAGCCTCTGCCACATAGGCTCTGCCTATGTTGCTTACCTCATCATCACTTTCATCCAGGAACTGTTCATTGGATTGTTGATTATTCTGTTCATTTTCAACTATAGTGACATCATTTCTCTCAACAATTTTTCCCAGCCTTTTGTTAAAACATTTATATGCTTTTATTTTCCCTGTGTAGCCAAGGAATATCCCTTCATCTCCTCGTGCCACAAACTTCCAATGATTTTCTTTGTTGATAATGAAACACTTAATTCCAAAGATTCGAAAGTATTTCAACGTTGGATTCTTTCCGTACCACAGTTCATATGGAGTCTTCCCTTGCTTCGTACACAATAAAGACCTGTTTGAAACATAGACCGAAGTCAAAACTTCTTCCTTCCAAAATTTCTCTGGTAGGTCCTTATCAATAAGAATTGTTCTAGCCATGTTGTTGATGATCTGATTCCTCCTTTCAACCACTCCATTATGTTGGGGAGTTCTTACTGATGAAACTTGATGCCTTATTCCATGTTTCTCGAGATAGTTTTCTAGCTTACTGTTTGTGAATTCCGTATCGTTATCAGTACGAAACTTCAGAATTTTATACCCAAACATATTTTCTGATTCCCTCCTATACTTTTTTATACAACTGAATACCTCCGTCTTATGGGTAATTATGAATACCAAGGCCATTCTGCTATAATCATCAATGAAAAGAACATAGTAACTTTTCCCATTTATAGCTCGTGGTGAAATAGGTCCACATACATCAGCATGTACCAATTCGAACACTCTAGTTGATTTCTGTTCCTTTGTACTGTATGTCTTTCTAATGATCTTCCCTTGTTGGCAATCACCACACGTATGAGTGTGATCACGTGATAGTTTGGGAAGGTCTCTTGTAGCATCACACTTTACCAGATCATCCATAGATGGTTGGAATAGATGACCAAGTCGCTTATTCCACAACTGATTTTCTTCTTTTCTGGATAAAAAGCACGAATCTTCTTTCCCACCTACGAGGTAAATATTTCCCTTTGTTTGTTTTCCCTATAGAATGAATGCTCCATCTTTTCCTTTGAAAATACACATCTTCTTGGTAAATCGGATAGAGTGCCCAAAGTCACATAGTTGATTAACACTAAGCAAGTTATGACTAAGACCCTCTACTACCAAGACATCAGCACGTCTCATTTATTTTCCCCCAAACTTGGATTTTCCTGAGCCAACAATCTTCATGACTTCATCATTTCCAAATTTATGAACACCTTCTTTTTCATATTTTATGACTGTAACCAGATCCTTGTTTCCTGTCATGTGAGATGTACAACAACTATCAAGAATCCACACACCAGAACGATCTGATGCTTTAATGGAAATTTCAGCAACTATGGCCTTCTCAATTTTCTTCTTCTTGGTCCATACTTTTTCTTTCATACTCGGCATGGATTGAGGCTTCTGTTCTTTCTCAGTGTATGATAGACCAACTTCATCTTGTAGAGCTACAAATATATTCTGAACTTTTAACTCACTTGTCGGTTTATTGATCTGCTGCTTGCGAACATTTTTATTCTGCTTCGGAACATTTTTCTGAATGGTTGAAGTGCAGTACCTAGCCATGTGTCCAAATCCTCCGCACCAAAAACAGTGTCCTTCGAAATATGTTTTGGAAAACCATTCCAGGATTGGATGCCATCTCTGTTCCTGTTCCCTTCTATATGTCTTGGCTATGGAACACACATACTGTGAATGTCCCATTTTCCCACAGCAATAACATCTGATATATGATGCACTCCTTCGTGATACTTTAACACTACGATTTTCCCTTTGGGATCTATGAATATTTTGATTCTGTTTTGTGCCCAAATCAACCTTCAATTTCGGGACGGTTGCTTGCCGTCTTCCTGCAATTGTCATAGATTTTTGTTCCTGATTCAGCCCTGAAACAGCCTTAACATCTGAGCTCAATTGCTGCTTCTTCCCTACTGAACTGATAGTCTCCTATTTCATCTTCTCTTTCTTCTGAATGGCCTACTTTTCTGATATCACATTGGGGGTCAAGAGTTCTTCTTGATCCTTAATTTTTTTTCACATACTGACCACTTATTCTTCAAGCTCTTTGATACATCTGACCTGCTCCTTTCCTATGTTAGTCAAACAATCAATTTCCTTCTTTTGTTCCTCAATTTTAAGCTTATACTCAACAATATTTTCTGAGCTCTCTGGTGTTGATTATTTTAGTCTATCAATTTCTTCTAACAGATCAGACTTTTCATCATCCCGTTTTTGCATATAGAGTTTGGCATCACGAACCACTTTATTTGATTTCATCATTTTGGCTCTCAAAATGTCTATCTCCTCAAGAGCTGCTTCCAATTCGGCTTCCATATCAACTCTCCCTTCAATATCTTCTTCTTCTTCAGCGTCAGCTTCTTCCTTTTTCTGAGAACTACCAACAATCGCCACCAAGTCATTTACCCCACGATCTTTTCAATTTTCTATTTCCTCAACCTCTTCATCCTCAGACTCATCTGAACATCCAAATTCTTATGAAAGAAAATTCTTTTTCTTGAAGAAATTTCTCTTGAATTGTTTCTTCCCTTTTACAAATGTTGAATTCTTCTTCTTGGGAATTTCAACTTCATCATCATCATTATCGTTATATTGAAACTTCTTGGGGCATCTTTCCGCAAGATGACCAACCTTTCCACATCGAAAGCATGCTAGTAGAAGTTTCCCTTTAAACTTCCCTCTTCCTCTTTGCAGATTTGAAGAAAGGAATGACATCACCTCATCTGTCTCTTATTCCTCATTAGAATCTTCAATGGTGATCTTGTTCATGGCCTTGAATGCCACCTCTTTGGATTTCCCCTTTTCCACAGTATCATTATCATCATTTCTCATTTCATATTCAACAAGAGTGGTGTGCAAGGTATCCGATGTCAGTTCTTTTGGGTCTTTATCTTCCAAAACAGAAACTTTCGGATTGAACCGAGGTGGAAGTTTTCTCAATATGTGCTTCACAATTTTTATATCTTCGATAATTTCTCCAAGACCCTGCATGTCTTCTACCATAGCATTTACCCTGTCAAAGAATGCATCAACATACTCATTCGGGTTCATTCTCATATCTTCATACTTGTTCCACAACACTTGCAGTTTTTCCCCTCTCACCTTTGTATCCCCATCATATATATTCAAAAGATTTTCCCACATGGCATGTGACGTTTGGCATGAAATCACCTTTGTCTAAATGGGATTGGAGAGGGCTCCCCCTAAGGCATTGATTGATTTGGAATCATCATCCAACTCTCCATGTTTAGCGTCTGATAATGCACCACTATCAATATCATCATTGATACCATGCATAGCTTCTGAAAACACATCCATTCCCAAAGATCGGAAATAGTGTTGCATTCGATTCTTCCCTATCTGAAAATTACATTTGTCGATGATCGGAATCCCTTTATTATTAGTGACCTCCATTGAGAGAAGAACAAATGTCATCCTTTCCCTTTCATTCCAATTGTAAGGTCCACAAGGCTGAATACCCTGAGAGGGGGGTGAATTAGGCTATGACTAATTTAAAATTAACGCTCGTTCTGATCTTGTTTTGCAGTTAAAGAAAACACACTTCTCTCTCTTTCCTGTTGCAAAAAGTAAACAGAAAGTAAATCATGCACAAGAAACAGCAATTTTACTTGGTTCACCGCAAAGGGCTACGTCCAAGGAGCATACACCAACATGTTTTCGGTCGTACCAATTCCACTAAACTTCACTAGATTTGGATTACAATGTTCGGGCTAGATCACTTCTATGCCCAGGTTCACTTCCTTTACAATGCTTAGGTTCAGCTCACTGCTTCCCCAAGGGTCACTCCCTATTTCTCTCTCTCTGGCTCACTACCGGTGGATAGGATCACATTCTTTCTCTTTTATTGCTCACTGCTCATGGAAGGAATCCACTCCCAATTTATAGAACTGTAGGTATCTTCATTTGCATGAAGAAATGAATCTTCCTCTGTAAGTATATGCTCTGTTGAAGCCCAATTTTCACCCGTAGATGAATATCTCTTTGAACCGAAGGAATCGGGAAAACTTCCAGCTTCCACGCAACCCAAAAATCAATGCTGGAAATAAACCTTGCTTGGCGCGCAATTCTAACTCAGCACGCAAGTCACAACGGGCGAGCAAGTCCTCCTCAGACACTTGCACAACTCAAGCTTCGTCAACTCCAAACCTGCGTGAATCGCTTCCTTTTATGCTCAACCCAATATTGGTGCACAAATCCACACTGGCACACAACTTCAAACACGGGCGCGCAACGATCACCCTGGCACGCAAGTCCCACCTGCGCGACCACACACACCACTTGCGCGACCACCACACCTGTGCGACGAGAGATCTGATTTCTCAAAGTGTTGAACTCCAGTTTAGAATGAAGAGCGGTGGTCCAGTATTTATAGGAAAATTGACCACCCTACATGACGACCTGCAAGTCACCTACGTGACCCAGTCACGGCGCGCAAGTCTTCTGTTCTTTTAGACACTTGCGCGACCAACTCCCAAACTTGCGCGAACCTATTTCCTTAGCCATATTCTGATCTTATGATCTTGAAAAACATATGGCACGCAAGTTTGCTTTACTTCAAGTCATCGGCGTGCAAGTCCCTTTGCCAAAAACACTTTTCTTCATTTTTCGATTTTCCGGACCAAAGATTTGGCAAACACTGGAAAACGGTGACACCTTGTATCTATTCTTTTGTACCGCCTCCGGATCATCCATTCCTTTTGTTGATGTTCTTGAATCAAACAAGGATCATTGAACTCAGCTCTTGAACTCAACATTCCATCATGAAATCCTCTTTTTCAACAAATTTGTATGTCATTGTTTTGATTTGTCAACAATCACCACTCATATGTCCACTTTCCACTTTGTCAACAAACACAATCACCTCAAAAATGCGTCAATGATGCCTTGAGGGATTTTTTCCCAACAGGTATCAATCTCCCTATTTGATTTGGTGGGGTAGAGTATAGACAAACAAAAATTACAGGACATAATATAACTCAAACCCACACTATGGGAATAACCTAGTCTTAGACTCAACAACTGCTAATGTATCTCGGTCTACTGGCTATCCCTGCTAAGACTGTATATCCTATAATCATACAACCATTTTAAGATATAAATTAAGTTACCGATCCTTGTTTATTAGATTCACCTTATGTTAATTAATTTTTTAACAATTAATTAACCATTATCACTTCCTCATTACATTTTATTATAATCACAACAAAGTTCAATTCCCTCCAAAAACAACCACCCCGAGCCCATAGTCACTCATAAGTAAAACCTCATCATTACGTCTTATCACGGTCTAACCCCATGGGTTCAACATCATTTATTCAATCATTTATTAACTGTATTTCCACTTTCCATATTCTCAGTATTCCAAGAAAACATTATAAGCTACCAAAGACAAGGGGGTCAAAATGGTTTGTAGAAGAACTATTCATCGAATCATTACCAGCTATAGCAGGAGAATAGACCCATCCATGCTCTAGATGCAGAACATGAAAATCATGTGGTATACCCCACAAGTATTCTCTTCTTTTAAAAAGAGGGTAAGAAAGACCAACTGCCTTATGTTCTGGGGAAAGTAATGTTGATAAACCAAAAACTGATTCAACAAGTATCCAACACTCACAACAAAGGATAATCCCATATTCAACGTGTTTCATCCCCTTTGGTTTCCTCCATAGCACCCACATTCATAATATAATGCATATCACCACTTCAGGTGACAACCGCTACCACCATAACCACTGGGTCTCCCTTCTCCCACATACCACAATATCCCTCCAGGCTCAGCCATCCAATGATCACATCACAACAAAAACTGTAGGAAACAACCATAGAAACTAGGATCTTGGCCCTAAACAAGGAATTCAGTCTTCACACACAATGATCACTCCCCATTCCAAAGCATAAGATACTTGGCCTTTATAAGTAAGCAGGTAACTTAGTACCCTACAGGGCATTCTATTTTTCTCACAACTGGTTCTTTATTCTATCTTAAATTATCCGATTCATTATCACGGGTTCCAACTATGGTAATCCTAAACAACTAGTTATATAATGCTATAACAAATTAATTAAGAAATTAATATTAAATTACTCTAAAAACAAGCATCAATATGATTCAGGTTTATTAATTTATTCAATTAAACATGATTAATTCATCAATTTGATTATCATCATTTTTCAACAGTAAAAACCGGATCCATTAACATACATATTTATCTTTGGCCCATTAATTTATAATTAATTCCATATTTATGTTCTTTAGAGATTTCCATTAAGAACAACATAAAGGCATATATATCACACTATCTAGAAAAATTATTTGCAAACACATACGATCTATTAAAATTATTTAATCCGGTTCAAATATTAATTATGTCAATTCCATTGTGATCTAGTGGACTAAATCATTATAACTCTACTACTGCACATAAATAGAATAGATAATCCACATATACCTTACCTTAAAATGTTTCTGGCATTCTTTGCATATGAACAAGACAAAACCACAGTTCACGGTCACCTCTCCTGCAGCAACTAAATCCACCAAAGGATGCCACGACACAACTGCACCAACCAACAACCCGAAAATATCCATTAGAACATGTAGATAACATTTCATCACATGGAATGGATAAATGGGAGGGGAGGAACCCAAAATAACAAAAGTAGAACATAACTTATGTCAAAGACCGGTTGGCACCTCCTGGTTGCACCAAAATAGGGGGTGCATATGTAGTAGGAAGAAACTATTTGGAAGACATGATCCACTGATACAAAACCACAAATGACTCTAACAGGAAGGAAGTAGAGGTTATAGTATCTCACCCCAGGGGAAAAAATGTAAGAAAAAGGGTCAGCCTTTGGAGGAGTCTAAACAAAGTAGTAATTTAAGATACTCTAGAATATCCATTAAAATTGGATCTACCCTATCACATGGTTTTATAGATTAAAAACACAAAGTCCCTTAAGAAAATAAAGATAGGCTCTATGGGATTTTAATCGGCCTTAAGTCTATTAAAACAAGGCTTCTAAGGCATTTAACATCAATGAAAATTATATAAGGGGTGAAATTGTAGGAATATGGAAACCTTGTTCATGAGTCGCCACCACTATTGGATGAGTCGCCATTGGATGAGTCGCTATTGGACGAGTCATCGTTGGATGAGTCTCCACCACCAATGAATGAGTCTCCATTGGATAATTTCCTATTGGATGAGTCATATTTGGATGAGTTTCCATTCTAAGAGTCATCATTCCATGAGTCCCCCTTTCGTGAGTCTCCCTTCCATGAGTCACCCTTACGTGAGTCATCATTCCATAAGTCCTCATTCCGTGAGTCCCCATTCAACGAGTCCCCAATACATGAGTCCCCATTCCTTGAGTCCCTATTCAAAGAGTCATTATTCCATGAGTAGTTGTTTTCAAGTTGTCATTCATGAGTCCCCATTAGTGAGTTATCATTTCCATTGGAATGAGTTACCACTACCATTAGAACACGATAGCATTTCCATTGGAATGAGCTACCGTTGATGTTAGAATGAGCTGCCTCCATCATTGGACAAACTACCACCACCGTTGGACTAGCTACAATCATTGTTGGACTAGCTACCACAACTTTTGAATGAGCTACCATCTTGGAAACACTGTTCAAAAAACTAGAAAATTTTGTTAACGTGTTGGAATAAGACACCTTGACCTCCCAGAACACCCCAAACACAATATTAAAACAAAGTAAAGGATGGAAGAGGTATGATCCATTAAAAATCATGTGGTGAAACATCCTTATCTACAAAAAAAATCATACCATATAGAGGACACCATGAAATTCATTAGGGACCAACCATATTTTCCTTTCCCTCTCACTATGGATCTTATATACTTTCTTCATTCATAATTGGAGGTTTTTGAATGTTATATTTTCTTTTTTGTTCTCTATTATTAGTGTTTAATCATGGAAATTTTGAAATTCCACATGTGGTGGTTCATTTCAATTAAACCACATCCACCATCTGATTAAGGATAATCCCCTATAACTACTAGATTAGGGGCAAGAAAAAACTTTTCACACTCTTGGTCTTAAACCAAAAAATATCCCTTTTTATCCCCCTTATATATCTTTTTATTTATTTTAGTTAAGTTTTTTCATTTAATTTTACTAGTTTTAAGAGTGTTAGTAGCTATGAGCTTAACTCAAGGCTTCTACTAAATAATAAATCAGGTTGTCTCTTTCTTTTTCATTATTTTATTTTCTACCGAATATAAATTATGTATTAAAAACATTCTTCATCTGATTGAAGCTAAAAAGAGTGTAGTAAATAGAATAAGTGTTGTTGAGGGATTTCAACCTATTTTTATGAAATTTTTGTGTTCTTGTATTTTTTTTTTCATGTCTTTTTCTGAATTTTTCATGATTTTTTTGTTTTTTTAAGGATTCTTGAGCTGAATAGAATACCATTGTAAAATAAAAACCATCTTGTTATTTATGAAAAATTACACTATTTGAATTATTTTGGACTTAATGGATTCTTGAATGGATGTTTTTCTTGATTTTCGATCTTTTCATTAGATGATGTTTGATTGATTGTGAAAATCATGTGCATTAGTACTATCTAAATTGAAAATCTTTCCCAACATGGGAGGTTTTTAAACCTTTTTGACATCTTCTTTAATTTTTATTTCTCTTTAGAGTCTTGAGACATGTTTTGTGATCCATAACTTGTTTTTTTATATTCTTTAAGGATGTTAGAGTTCATGGAATGTGTTATGTCTGATTGAGGTACCACTTTGAAATCCCCTTTTACATTGAACTCTTATATTGGACTACATTTTCACTTAAATTTTATTAAGCCTATAGTATCAATAAAATACCTTGTTTGGTATCTATATTACAATCCATTTACCCTTTTTCTACCTAATCTATAAGTTAAATTCTTGATTATTATTGAACTCAAGTGTGGGGGAGGGAGAAGATGATCTGTATTTTTCTTTCCTAAAGAATTTTTTTTGGAATTGATGGTATTTCAATATTTTTAACTAGATGGGTGGAAAAAATTTCATGATTGGAAGATGTATGGGTAGAAATAAATATCATTACAAATATTGTTTTGTAATTAATTGTTTTTTTAATATAAAAATATACCTCTCTTCTCCTCAAAAATATGATTCTAAAGAGGAACACAGGTCTGAATTCATGTTAAAACAATGATAAAATTGGGTAAAAGTGGGATTAAAAATATAATTAATGCTGAAATTCAAACTATGATTTTCCCAAATAAATAAAAAAGTTTTTCGAGGTGATCCATTTTCAAGCTAACTAATGAGCACACCATTCTTGAGAAAAACTATTCTCTTGCATTTAATTAAATTTAGAGCCTAAGCCTCCTCATTCTGCCTCAAATGATTTTACATTTTAGACCTACAAACCCTCATCCCCAGAATACCCCATAAAAAAATCTCATGATTGACACATTATTGGTTATTTTATGTGGCGACTCTACTTGGATATCAAGCCTACGGGAATCACACTTGTTCTTAGGAATGAGAAAAACATCACATAAAATATCGTTGAGTAAAGAGAGAAATATTTATCTACAGAGGTAGGTATGACATGCACGTGAGGATTAACATGAGACAGAATGGATTACGATTATTATTAATTATTTATTAAATATTAATCCATGTTGGAGGAATGATATATTATTTTTATATGATAATTGAGTTGTGATGTCATTTAAGCTCAAAGAATCTTGTTTTGACCTATTTATAAGATGATTACTCATGAGTGTAATATTTAAGTGTGGGGTAATTCATAGAGTAATTTTTTTTTCAATTAATTTATTCTGAATTTTATTATTTTAATCCCATCATAGTGTAATTTTAAGGTAAATTGTCACATTTTATACTTTTGAATCATTTTTTAGATTAATTAGAAAAATGGTATACTTTGGTATCATAACAGTTTTAATTTCTTTAAATTTTTCAGCCAAAACTATTTCTTCACATATTCAAATTGAAAAATTATTTTGTTTTAGGTTTCAATATTCTATGAGATACATTTTATTCTGATATACCCAAATCTAAATCATCCATTGGAGGTGCTAAATCTAGCTCATAATGTGGACCTCCAAATATATGCACAAATCAGGAAAATTTATTTTTGGGACCATATCTCATAAAGTGAATAACCAAATGAAATCAAATTTGACATAGATCAATAATAAATAATTATTAATACCTTTAATTAAGTGTTAAGTGGATTATTTTTTCATTATCATGGACATAATTTTGTTGGAACTCGTTGCATTGGAATACAAACAATTAATATGGGTAGATTAAATATCCTCAATAAATCTTCCATAACTCCTCAATTTATCATCCAATCATGCTCAAATTTTGTAGGATGACATATGGTAGAAATTATAAAAACTTTTAAGAAGGAACATTTACAAAATTAGGTCATTTAATATGTAATAAATTCACATACATTATGTGGACATATTTGGAGCCAAAAATTTCTCTCTTTTTCTTATAAAAATGTACTCATTCTTATTCTCAAAGTGTTAGAAACTTTGGGGAATCCTTTGTTGGACACTATATGTATTTTTGTCTTTTATTTTGTTTTCTTTTAATTCAGTAATTTCATTTTATATTTTATATTAATTTTTCTCATTTCTCTCTTACTCATTTTCTCTTTTTTATTCTTCCCCTTTTTTCTACTTCACTATGAACTCTTATACGCATGATCATTAGTAGCTAACCTGAGAAGTTCCTAGGGGAGTAATACTATTATGAAATTAAGTGTCTAAACATTCATTATTAATATTTTTTATATGCTTAGATTTATTATGATGGAGATATTAGTGGGAAAGGTACCTTTGTGTCTCCACTTGCCACCCGAGGTTTAATTTCCGCTTCTGCAATATTTTCCATCAATCGAGGAGGTGGATGTGTTATATAACAACCCTTATATTTATTATAAATAAACATGAATTATTACATAAAATTTAACTTAATAAAAATTAAAGGATTGATAGTTCAATTTTCTTGTAAAATTAGGAACATTACATGAAAACTTAATACATAAAATACCACATATTTATTGAAAACTTCTTTTACATAACAACAGCATTCATTCGTACTTAGAATTGTGTGAGATAACCTGAGGACATACAAAGAAAATGGTGAGATATAAATCCTATTAAGGGAGTAAAAAAGGCATAAAATGAAGAAAATATTACATGTTGGGATATAGTCATATCAATGGAGCATAAGAGAAACATGAACATAAAGGCATTATATAACATGATTATCAAAACATGGAAATGTAGCAATGACATACAACATGATATTAGAATGAGCTATTGCTCACTACACATGGCTTAGCATGATTAAACATTAATTAAAATTGAATTAGAATAAGTAAACTCTCATTTCACCTGATTTATAATGAGTAAACCCTCATTGCACATGGGGTATCATGATACTAAACATTACATAATGCATTGATGTGGTATCAGGGCACACCCTTTATAAATACTTCATTTCATGCATAAGTGTACCACATGGATCATGTAACATGGAATGATTCAACATCATAATTTATTACATAATAAAGGAATGTGGAATAAATATGTGAACCAATATAATCAACAATTATATGTGCATAAATTTGAATACCCATGATAGAGAAATGGGCATGGTATTCACTACATGGTGATTTTGGCATGGAAAATCTCAGTGCAATTTCGGCAACATAACGGCGTGACATAATAATTCATAAAAATAGATGATGAGAGAAAAAGGGGTATCCCATCATATGTACAGAAATGGATAGTAATTGGTTCATATAGATACATGTCCCAACACATAGAATTTGTAAATAGAAGGAGTAGAAAAATATAGAAACTTGAAGAAAGAGGATAAATGGAATAACTCTAATGAAATTTTTTCATGGTAACAGGTGTACATTGTAACATCTAGGATAAATAATGAATAAGACACTTTTCATATTTATTAATAATTTTGAGTTAAATATTAATTTTACATTAATGGGGATGCTATGTTTGATGGCATATCCAATACGCAAAAACGAGTTTCTTTGAAATCTTAAGTTGCACACTAATAATATAATATTATTACGGTAGTTAATGTCTATCCATTTAATTGACATGAATGAATAGAACTAACTAAAATATGATTATATATTTTTTTTAAATGTTTTTATAATTATCCAATAAAATTTAGGGGATTAAAATATGAATGAATCTAATTTTAAGCATGAATACTCTAATATTCAGTAAAAGGTCGATTTACCACCTTTTGATGGAGAAACCTAATTAAATATAGTTTTGGTCATTTTTATATGTTTTATTTGTCAAAATAAAATTATTATTTAGATTCGGGACATCAAAATTTACATTGGGTAAATTTTCTGTATTTTTTGAGAAAGTTCATTATTTAATGAATAGCGAAAAATGATGTATTGAAATTCAAAAGAGCCTTTTAATCTAATTTATTTATATGGTTAGAATATCTTTTTAATTGATTTTGAAGTGTAATTAGAATATATTTTTTCCATTTCATCTAATTTTGGTCATTGGAAATAATTTCATTTCGAAATTGGACATAAACAACTGTCAATCTTTTAATAGTTATTATTTCTTAAAAACACGCTATTTGTTTTGACAACGGGAAATAATTTTAAATTAATTAATGAAACTTCTATTTATTAAATTTTTTAAAATAGAAATAATTTTTTAATTTGGAATATCAAATATAGATTATTTTGAATTTTTGGTATTTTTCTGAGAAACTTCAATTTTTTGTGAATAGTGAAACCACTTGGTAGTAGTTAAAAAAATTGAATTTTTCATTTAAATGAAATTTTACCGCTTCTGTTAATTAAATTTCAAAAATATAACATACATAGTTGTTATTAGTTAGTAAAATGTGGTTCAATAAGATGAAAATAATTTTTGGTGAAGAGTGACTTTTGACTTTTATTTACCGCGGTTAAAGGTAAATAGGGAAAATAAAGGTAAAAAGAATATCATAATAATACCAAATTACCTTAAGACCATTAATAACCTTATTGGATGAGTCATGGCCGACCATGGGCATCTTAGGATCGATTTACGGACCCATAGATCCACTTAAGAGTGATAGTGACACTTTAGATTAATTAATCTAATATAATGGAAAAAATGAAACAAACAAATATATTTTAATAAATCAATTTTTACATTGGGTTATAAAAGTTATCTTTTCAACTATAAATTTTCTTTGGAATGAAATAAATATTTCATACATAATGGTATTTTTTAATTTTTAGACAACAAATAAATTATATTATTTATGAAACTATAATGATGCAGTATATACCTCATTAATAAATGATTTAAATAAATAAGATTATAAATATTAAAATAGCATCCAAAACCTGTCCAATTATTATTGGATGATTTTATTTCGACCTTGAGTCATCTTATCTTCTACTTTAATTAGTTTTGAACTTTTAGAAACTGAATATCATTATACAATAATATAATATTTTCACACATTCCTAAAGAGCCCCTCCTCCCTCTTATAAAAGGACGCCACTTCTAAAAAATTCCTCACACCTATAAAGCCTTTTGGTCATCCAACATCTATCAAATTAATCTCCCTAAAACCCTCTCCTCCTCCTTGAATCCTTAACTTAGTTAGAAGAAACATCAATAAGTCCATTTGGTTCAAACCAAAAGAAGTTACCCAAATTAAAGGTAACGATTCCTCTTAACTTATTTTCTGTTATTTTACTTCTCCAACCCCTAAAATATTTTTATTTCATTATTTTATGACAAAAAAGTATCTTAAATATACTAGTATGTTTTTATGAGAATAAGTTTAACTAAACATAAACACACCCCCATCTAATGGGTGAAGAACATAATGTTTCTATGGATGGCAAACTAACGCGTCACAAAACGATGATTGTTCAATTACCTCATACCACCTCTCGTGGAGGCCATTATGATGGAACTATATTTATATATGATATATATTATGTTTATTTTTTTATTCTTCTGTATTTTACATTTATATCATACCTTTATAGTTTCCATTATGGGAAAACGTGATAATTTCATTTGAGGAAGTGCAGATAATCGCCCCCTCAAAGTGATATGACTCATTATTGCCTTATGTGGGATGTATAAAGGATGGAGATAATGATATTATATATGATATTATACTGGAATTACAATATACCTATTTATAATTATGTATTAATTCCATTAATAAAATAAATACAAATGAAAGTAGCGTTCATGCGTACGTACAACTTACCATCTCCCTGAACGGTGCATTTCATTTATTACATCCAAATGATATGTACTGTTATAAATATATATATACTGGATATATATGATATATATGATATCTAAATATTTAATATCATTTTTGATATAATTTACTATTTAAAACATGGACAACTTGTAAATATTAGTTGTTGATTTTTTACTCAGGAACCAAATATTGAGAAAATGAACATTATTAACTTAAATGATTAAAAAATGTTTATAACATGTTAATAAGTGATATAAAAGGAATAATAAACTTTAAATAGGTTCATAAGAAAGTAGAAATTAATTTTAGTTTATTATTCAGTAGATTAGAGAGTGATCCAGTCAAGTCGGACAACGAGGTAAGGGATTTTCTTATCTCACTTTTAATTCTCTGAGATTTCCATTGTTCGCCACTTATTTATTGCATATGGTGTATTATGTACTAAAATTTGATATATATTATCATGATTATATTTATACTCATTGTATTATATGATTAATTTTATGGTTATTAACTTTTGATCAAATGACTCTATTGAGTACAATGAGATAAAGGGTTTCATCTCACTTTTTATTCCTGTGAGATTCATTCTATATTTGCCACAATTTCCTTTTGTGTTGTGTAGGTACTACCCAATATTTTACTATTTTGGTAATATACTTTCATTTATTAGTATTTAAATATTCATTTTATGATCATTATTTCATGTGTTGTATGTTTTGTATTTTACCAAATCGGTAAGGGAACCCTTCACCCTCTTCTTTTTAAAAGACTTCATTTTGTTATATCTTTTAATTTACATCTTATTACGTTGGGATATGTTATTCTATATCCTTATATATTTAAATTTTATGTCCAAGTAATGAGATACCCTTATTATCTCATTAACTCATTTTCAGAATTCTAAAGTGATGCTGTTAGGCTTTCGAATTTTTACAAGGGAACTTCTGAACCCAATTTCAATTATTTGGGATAAACTTTTACTTCTTGAATATGTAGTCCTATGAATATGTGTGAATGAAATATGATTGTTTTAAATTTAATATCAACTTATATTGGGTGTATTTATATTTTTCACACATAATTATGTGATTGATTTATTTTTAATTTAAGGATACCATCTTTATAATAGATTTCACCTCAATTTACATTTCCATTGAGACATCATTGTTGTTATGCACCAATTCACTCTAATGTGGTGTATATACTATCCTTTGTCAAATTATTTCATGAATCCATTTATTCTCATGATATTATAAAGTTTTGATTAAATTTCATTCCTCAATTATTGGTATTCAAGAGCCTCTCATTTTGTTAAAAACTCTTTACCTAAAATATCTTCTAAATGTTTTAATTATTTATTGTTCTAAATATTTATTTTTAAGGTCCATGTTTTAAAAATGGTTTTGAGTATTTATTTATATGGACATTAATGTTTTAAAATTATAATTCTATTAAAATATTCAAAGTGGTTTGGGGCACTTTGATTCAAAAATCCTTTTTTAAATGGTTTATGAAAATGGATTGATTATTTCAATATCTTCAAATTACTTCTTGTGATTTCAAATGAAATTTAATTAGTGAAATGTTTATATTTGACATATTTTTATGTTCTATAATGGTACTTGGACATTTTATGGGTGGTTATGTGATAAACCATATGATGGGTGGTGTCGTGAAAACTAGGAAGGGTGGGTACTTTATAACCTCCAATGCATTGTGTATGGAAGTTGGTCGTATGGCTATTCCATTTAGTGATATGTGTGGAAGTCCACCGTATGGTTATTACATTTAAGTATCATTATGTCCCAATTTACCTTCATATGTTATGGGTTTTTTATATGGGTTTTATGGTAATCTTTTGGTTACAAAAGAGTAATTAGTGATCTTTTATTTAGTGAAGAGTATTTACAATTTCATAAAAGGGAAAAGTATTACTTATGATAAAGTATTCATGGCTTACATGTTGTTTTGAAAATGTAACAGTTTTCATTCTTTTTGTATCCCTTACTGAGCTATTTATGATCATCCCATGTTGTTGAAATGTTTTCCATGGGACTTAAAGATGAATATGGTCAAGGATAGGATAAAAGATAATTTGTGCTGTCTAAAACATGGAACTAGACATGTTTCTTTTTAAGAGTTTTTATTTTATAAAAAAATTTATACTGAGTAGTAGTGTCTACATGTAATATTCAAGTTGTTATGTAATAGTTATGGCCTAATTCTCTAAAACTCTAAACCTGAAAAGATCCTCAATGTGAATTGTTCATTTAATTCAATATCATGTAATGTTTTAAGGTCGGGTCCTTATAGTTGGTATCAGAAGTTGGTTTAGACAACTTTAGGGATTAAGAGTTTTAGTTAAACATATGGTTAGTCCCTAGGTCTATTATTTGAGTTAAACCCTTGTTTTATAAATTTTTCAGATCAGGTAATGTCAGTTAAAAATGTAAGGAATAGGATCTCAAATAATATTTGTATCTCTTCATGATGACTTACAATAATTATTGCAAAGTCATGTTCGAATGATTGTGAAACGTTCTCTAGCATACAACTCACTTGAAAGTAGTTGTTTTAGATATCAAACACCTCCACTATACCATGTTATTATCATGGATCATAGGTTGTATTTAATCAAATCCTATTTTCACAATATTCTCATATTTTCAAAAAGGTAAATATTATCAAGGCATTTGCAAATATTTTACCGTATCACAATATTTTGAAGAAAATTATGATTTTAAAAAAGGTGGTGAGGAAGCAGACCCTTGTGAAACCTATTTATATTTTCTTTTAAAATATAGTCTCTCATCACATACTTATGGTATTTTAAAAGGACCGTTACTTGAATGTTTCAACTCAAATTTGGTCTGAATGTTTTATAGAAATTATGTTTTATCATATGTTTTGAAATTATATGTCATACATGATTATTTTCAAAAACTATTTTTCTATGAACACCCATATGACGCATGTTGTACAATGTGTATTTGGATGGAGGAAGGAAATGATTTTGAAGGATCTCTAAATCATTATTACAATGCATGGACCTTCTACCTACGTGAACAAGATGATGAAGATACCAAATGGACACCATGATCAAGGTATGATGTTCTTCATTTTGGGGATAATTTTATTTTATCATATTGTGGTGAAATAAAACTTAAATAATTAATACGTTGAGATCATAATGAATTTCAATTAAAATGAAAGGTATAAGGAAACCATTGAGGTTAAAACATGTTAGGGTTATTTTTGAGTTTTATAAAAAGGAAAACCCTTATGATGGGTGAAAACCCGTCATATCCGGCAAGGCTGCATGAATTTAACCCACAACCGAAGGGTGACAAGGGCGCATCACCTACCACTATCCTACTTGAAGTCCCTGGTTAGTATGACTTATTATTTTAGTAAAATAATTTTATGGAACAAGAATAAGTTGATTTTTGGAAATTATGTTTTATCATATGGATATACATAGTATAGAAAAATGACTTAGTGGTTAAGTGATAAAGGTTTTTGTGGAAGACTTTCTCTCTTTTGAGGAAACACTATTTGCCTAAGGAAGATAGAATTCTATGGGATTCCAATTGTGGAAAAACGGTTGAAATTTTATTTAAGAAGAATATATGTTTTTATTATGTAAAAAAGGTGATTTAGGTTATTTATGAAAATGACTATCCTGTCATTGCGAATATGTGATCAGGTTAATTACTTTTCAATATGAGTCTTTATGAGTAACTGGTGTTATTTGGAGATAAATGCTAAGATTTATTATGGAAGACTATGGGATTAAATTCATCTGAGTTTTAGATTTCAATGTTAGTTTGGATTATATTTAAGAATGTTAAGGAATTTTTTTTATTGAATGGTCTTTTTTTAGCTTTGGGTTTTGATTGATAAATTTTGGAGACTAAGAGTAGTTTTTCTTCTTGTAAAAGATTGTCATGTTTGGGTATTATCTGATCTCTCACTAACCATTTTGGTTTTAGTTGATTTTTAAAGACAAGGGAAATATATAGTTCTTCTTTTATGGATTGTTTGATTCTCTAGAAGATGATTCCAGTGCTTTTTATGGGACTAAGTATTTTTGAATGCTCATTTCTTGGAGAGATGGTCAGTTTTTTGTAGAAACTTATTAACTGATGAAACTCTACTTGAAGGTTTACCTATTTTCTTATTCTATGTAGTAAATGAATTCCACAAAATTATGAAAAGAAACTTAAAAAAAACATTGGTGGTTTACGTTCCCTCTTAAGTAATCAATGACTGTTTAACACATCATAAGTTTGTGATTTTCTGGTTGTTAACATTCTCCCATTCATGTTTTCTATCACTCTCCATCAGAACATGACCATTTTCTCTCTCTCCCATATCCATGTTTTCTTATATGAGATCCTAGTATGTGTTATCTTGGGAGACCTTCTAACTTATCTTTATTTATTTTAAACTGTCAGTTTTTGCTGAAGTTACCAAGCACAGTTTTAAAATTGCAAGGACACAATTCCCAAAAGGGGGGAAGGATGTAACATCCTAGATAAATTAGAAATAAGACAGTTTTTATATTTATTAATATTTTTTAATTAAATACTAATCTTAAATTAAATGGGATGCTATGTTCGATGAAGTACCCGATATGCAACAATGATTTTCTTTGAAATCTTACGTTGCACACTAATAATATAATATTATTATGTTTCTAAATGTCTATTCGTTGTATTGATGGGAATGATGTAACACCCAGGACTTTTATGTTATATAAATCATCAAAGGAATATTTTTCTACACACAACACTTTCTTGGCTTGCTTTACACGAAATCGCAACCTTCCTCGATAGCTTGCGTCATACGCAAAACCGAGTTTTACTAAACAACGATATGCTAATAAAATATTATTAAAACTAGCCGTTATGAATAGTAATAACCACTTTTTGAAATTTTATAAATTTTATTTTTCAAAATGGACTTTATTTTTGGATTCGGAATATCGAAGATATCCTAGGGTGAAATTTTGGTATTTTTCTGAAAACTTTCAATTTTTGATGAATAGTAAAACCACTAAGTGGTAGTTAAAAAACTGATTTTTTCATAAAACATAATTTTACCACTTCTGTGAGTGGAATTTTGAAATTCTGAGAGACACGGTTGATGTTAGTAAGTAAAATGTGGTTCAATGAGAGGAAAATAATTTTTTGGTGAATAGTAACTTTTTACTTTTTTTACCACGGTTAAAAGTAAATAGGGTAATTAAGGGTAAAAATGATATTATTATTACCATAACACATGTCCTAATTCTATTATACAAGTGTAATTCGACCAAAAACAACCTTAGGAATAAAATATGACCATTTGGGCCCACTTGGACTAGATTAGGACATTTATTATAAATTTAATTAAAGAAGGGTTAAAATAGTTAAAATCAATGTTTAATAAGTAAATCATTTTTAATATGAAGTTATACATAATATAAATTCGACTATAAATATTCATTAGAAAGCTAAAAAACTTTCCTACATAATGGTATTTTATTTTTAATATTTAGACATTAAATATTTTAATTTATTTATGACACAAAGATGATGCAGTAATTATCTTATTAATGAAATATTGACATAATTGATGTTATAAACACAAAAATAAATGCAATTTGACACTTTTTATGAATTCCAATAATTTTCTAGATTCATATGACATGTTATTATTGATTTAATTAACTTTTTTAGAACTAATCATTCTGTTATGAATTTCACAAAAATTAATTACTAAATAGTGTCAAAATTGACATAAAATGGTTTTTAAAAAAAATATTATATTAGTAATTGTTATTTTATTCCTAAAAATCTAAGGTTCGGCCAAATGACATAGATAAGGTTATATATATTTATAATAAACAACTTGGGGTTCATTTGACTGCTTATAGTAAGTTTATTAACCTTATAGTATAAGAACACAAGAAGACACGGTAAAAGTAAAATTATTTAACTTAATGTTAAATCTAAATGATAAGGTTAAAATAGGAACCTAAACATGTCTAAATTATATTGTATGAGAGGATTTCGACCCATACCGACCTTATCTTCGAAATAAATTAATTTGGAGCTATTTAAAACCGAACTTGACTTTATAATAATATAATATTTTTAGTTTTTCCAAAGGATCCCCTCTCCTCCCTTATAAAAGGGCACCTCCTCCCACTCTTCCTCACACCACTTTGAGCCTTCAAGCTCGGCCAACCCCTGCCAATTTCTTCTCTACACTTACCTAGAAACATCCTAGAGGTTCTGGTCTTCTTCAAAGACCTATTTTAGTGCCCTAAAAGGAGGTCTCAAAGAAGCACTTCAAAGAAGAGGAGGTTCGGACACGTACAAAGCATATCGGACCTAAGGTAAGGAAAATATCACAATCTCATTTTTATCTGAGATTGTTTATAATTTGAAATTTACTAGGGTGTATTTTATCATCCACATCCTTGTTTCCTCAATATGTAATATTATTTCCATCCACCTACAATTTTTTAAATCCAATTTTACCCTTCGGTGAGTTTTTAGTAAAAGATATGAAAGGAATCTTTTGTCATTTTTTGTACGAGATACTTTTTTACTTTTCCGGCAAAAGTACGAGAAGAATGTTTTTTTAACTTATACAGCATGAATGGATTTTTAAAAAATTATTTCCAAGAATATTCCTTTATAAGTTTTCAAGTTTATTTTTAATCAACATCTTTTAGTTTAGAATTGTACGACATGTTAAGAAAGGAAAAGTGTTTTTGAAGTAGAAAGGATATTTTCCTCAAGAATGGAGTTCAAGTGTTTTATCAAAATTATTTTCCATCTAAGATAATAAAGGGTTATATTTCTATCCCTATTATTAAATTGATTTGATTATGTTGTGATGGAATTATATTTTTATGAATTCCTTTATCTTATATGAATTGTTTTATGATGTCATGATGTTTAAGAATCCCATTTTTATTACATGGGTTATGCAATGATATATGATTTATGATTTTGTGGCACACATAAGAATGGTGTCATTATGAGATGGGTGGGACCTATATCTCCCTCCAATGCATTGGGTAAAAATTTGATATCTCATAAGATAGACATGGCCAGAACGGTAGGTTATACCGGTTCAGTGAAACATGACTGAAACGAGGAGTGAACTCGGTTCAGAAATGTACTTTGTCCACTAAGATAGTCTTGGCAATGAGTCTTGACTAATAAGAAATGATTCTCTATGATTATGTGTGTATACCACAAAGTTTCATGTTTTAAGTTATGATTATTGGGATTACATTTCACTACTATGATTTATCCCATGTTATGAAATTTTGATCTCTTTTGTAGGTTAAGATTTCCAAAAGTTATGTTCCTATGTATATGATGTGATTGATATTTCTTTTGTTTACCCTTACTGAGAATTTGAGCTCATCCTTTTGTATATTTTATTTCCCCAGGTCAGGAAGAAGGTTATTAAGTAGAATATACCAGAAAGGGACTCTAGATATGATGAAATAAATGGGAGGCAATGTAGATGCTTTATGAACCAGTTGTTTATGTTTCCCAGTTTCTAAAGACACTATACCTATACGGTCCTTTCTTGGTTTTGTTATATGTTGTAATAAGTGTTCTTCAATTCTTAAGTAATAACAATGTATGTAAATTATGGGTCATTATAGTTGGTATTAGAGGAAAGGTATAGCCAACCTTTGGAAACTAGGTTGTGAAAGCCTTAGTAAGAACCCTAAGGATAATTCTAATCATAGAACACAATCTTAGTGTTTTAGAAATGGCCATGAATAACCTAGGATAAGACCTCAAGTGTGAAATTTTATTCTTGATTATGTGGTTTTCCTATTATAATTTGTGTTGCTCACACTATTCTTCTTGGTTTTAGTCAATGGATGGAACCCGAAGGAACCGTGTTAATGCGGAATGCGACGGGCAATGCAATGATTGTCCCCATGAGAAACCAAACGTTATGGGATATGGAATGAAAAATCTTGTAGCCATGCTCACACAACTTTCTCAAGCTATGAATCATGCAGGACTTCCAAACAAGCAAAGGAAGGAGCAACATTCTATTTAATCCTTCATGAGACAGCGTCCACCTTCATTCAGCAGGTCTACTGATCCATTTGTTGCTGAACAATGGATTAGTACTACTGAAAAGATATTTTCAGTTCTTCAATGTTCTGAGCATGATAAATTCATCTTAGCAGTGTATCGTTTGGAAGGTGAAGCTGATCAATGGTGGAATCTTATCAAGAATACGAGGCAAAGAGATGAAATTGAGTCCATGGAATGGGACGAGTTCATGAACTTATTTTTCAATAAGTACTTCCCTCGTATTCTCCGAACTAAGATGGAGAAAGAGTTTCATGAACTGAAGCAAAAGTATGATGAATTTGTTGGTACCTATGAAGCAAATTTTACAAGACTTTGAAGGTAGGCTTCTGGTATTATTATCCAACCTGAGAGTAAGATCGATCGATTCTTTAGTGGCTTAAAACCAAGTCTTAGAAGGGCCTTAGCCATAAGGGACTTCAATAGCTATGAGGAAATTGTTCGATGTGCTCTCAAAGTTGAGATGGAGATTGGAGTAACCTATCAGTCATATGGGTTTGATAAGAAGAGGAAAATGGAATTCAAAGGGAAATCTAAAGAGCACACTGAAAAGAAGAAGAAATTTCCCTTATGCTCAAAGTGTGGAAAGAAACATGGAGGGAGTTATCTTAAAGGGGCAAGTAAGTGTTTCAAATGTGGAAATGAAGGTCATCGGGCATTTGAATGCCGCAATGATGGGAAGAAGATGTCTAATGATGCAAAAAAAGGAAGGGACACACAGAATGAACCTACTACACTTCAATGATTCATGTGCAAGGAGATGGGACATTATGCCAATAAATTCCCTAATCCAAGAGTTGATGATGATGGTTGATGTCAACAAACTCTTAAGACTAAAGAAAAAGGAAAGTCAAATGCAATTTCTATCAGCGATGTGGAGTACGATAACGATGTGGTGAAAGGTACACTTACAATCCACTCTAAAGTAGAAAATGTTTTATTTTATTCTGGATCCACCCACTCCTTTATTTCTGAATAATTTTCTAAGGGTATCACCGTACTACCTCAACAATTAGATGTTGAGTTAGCTGTGACAACACCTAATGGCACAACAGTCGCATCAAAAGTTTATAATTCTTCTCCAATTGAAGTTTGTGGGAATGTGCTTCCTGTAAATCTTGTGATCCTTCCTATAGTGGAATTTGATGTGATTATTGGAATGGATTGGCTTTCTCTACATGGATCTCATATCAATTTCCAAAGAAGGGAAGTCACGTTTCATATTCCAAATCAATCTATGATCTTCTATCGATGCAAGGATGAACAACACCTTCCAGTGGAAATTTCTTCCATTTTATGGGTATTGATTCCACTAAATGAAGGTTATTCATCTCAAATGGTTGGTGAGAAACTCCTCATTAAGAATATTCCCATTGTACGGGAGTTTGATGATGTCTTTCTGGAGGAATTATCGGGTCTTCCACCGAATCGTGAAGTTGAGTTTTCAATAGAACTCATACCGGGTGCTTTGCCTATTTCAAAGACACATTATAAAATGGCCCCAATTGAGTTGCAGGAATTGAAGAAGCAACTCCAAGAGAATCTTGATAAGGGGTTCATACGCCCTAGTGCGTCACCTTGGGGAGCACATGTTCTGTTTGTTAAGAAGAAAGATGGATCAATGAGAATCTGCATTGATTATCAAGAACTTAACAAGATCACTATCATGAACAAATATTTTCTCCCACGCATTGATGAACTATTTGACCAACTACACGGAGCTCAATACTTTTCCAAGATTGATCACCATTCAGGGTATCATCAATTAAGGGTCAAAAGGGAGGATATACCAAAGAAGGCTTTCCGTACAAGGTATGGACACTATGAATTTATAGTGATTCCATTTGATCTTACTAATTCCCCTTCTATCTTCATGGATCTAATGAATAGAGTCTTTAGAGACTATCTTGAACAGTTTTTGGTAGTCTTTATAGACGATATTCTTGTCTATTCAAAGAGCAAGGAAGAATATGAAGATCACTTGAGAATTATATTGAAGACCCTGACAAAGGAGAATCTTTATGCCAAATTAACCAAGTGTGAATTTTGTCTTCAAAAAGTTTCATTTTTGGGTCACATAATCTCAAAAGAGGGGATATCTGTGGATCCAGCAAAAACAGAGGTTATCGAAAGATGGTCGAGACCAACAACAGTAACCGAGATTCGAAGTTTTCTTGGTTTGGCTGGATATTATCGACTTTTTGTGAAAGATTTTTCATGATTATCTAATCCACTCACCAAGTTGACTCGAAAAGGAGTTAAGTTTGTTTGGACGGAGGAATGTGAAGAGAATTTCAAGGAGTTGAAAAGAAGGTTATCCAGTGCACCTGTGCTCACACTACCTTGTAGTGCAGAAAGGTTTTTGATCTACAGTGATGCATAAAAGAAGGGATTGGGGTGTGTTCTTATGCAAAATGATATGGTGATAGCTTATGCCTCACGACAGTTGAAAATACATGAGAAAAATTACCCAACTCATGATTTGGAGTTAGATGCGGTAATCTTTGCATTAAAGATTTGGAGGCATTACCTTTATGGTGAATGGTGTGATATTTATACTGATCATAAAAGTTTAAAGTATATTTTCACACAAAAGGAGATGAATATGAACTAAAGAAGGTGGTTGGAGCTGATTAAGGATTATGACTACTCAATCCATTACCACCCTGGGAAAGCAAACAAGGTGGAAGATGCATTAAGTCGACAAGACCATGCCAGTTTATCCATGATGAGGATCACAAAAGATCCAATATTTATGGATTTACAAAGGATGGATCTTGTAATTATAATGAAAGGGGAAAAATTGTATCTTTCTCAAATGAATGTTCAAGCATCTATACATGTGAAGATTAAAGAGGCACAGAAAGAAGATGTCGAGTTACAAAAGAATGTGAGAAATGTTCCTGAATTCAACCTTGATTGTGATGGGATAATAATATTCAGGAATCGGGTTTGTGTTCCTCCCATCCCCGAATTAAAGAAGGAGCTGCTGGATGAGGCTCATAGTTCTTCATTCTCTATTCATCCTGGAAGCACGAAGATGTATAGGGACCTGAAAGAGTACTTCTTGTGGGATGACATGAAAGGAGATGTTGCTGAATATGTCTCTTGATGCTTGGTTTGTCAACAAGTTAACGCTGAGAGACAGAAGTCTAAGGGGATGTTACAACCATTACCCATACTCGAATGGAAATGGGAAAACATCACTATGGACTTTTTCACAGGACTTCCTAAAACCTCAAAAGGCAATAATGCTATCTGGGTCATAGTTGATCGTCTTAAAAAGTATGCACACTTCATTGCTATTATAGAGGATTTCTCTCTGGATTAGCTTTCTAGGATATATGTAAAGAAAGTGGTAAGATTGCATGGAGTACCACTCTCTATTATATCTGATCGGGGTCTGAAATTTACCTCAATGTTCTGGTGAAGCCTTCAGCATACTCTGGATACAGAGTTGAGTTTCAGCACTGCTTATCATCCTCAGACAGATGGTCAGTCTGAGAGAACAATTCAAACTCTAGAAGATATGTTGAGAGCATGCTCTATGGATTTCAAAGGTGGTTGGGATCAACACCTACCTTTGGTGGAATTTTCTTATAATAATAGCTTTCACTCCAGTATTCAGATGGCTCCTTATGAAGCTCTCTATGGAAAGAAATGTAGGACTCCAACTTGCTGGGATGAAGTTGGGGAAAGAAAGCTATTAGGACCTGATCTCATTGATGAAATGGCAGTAAAGGTCAGATCTATTCAACAACACATAAGAGCAGCTCAGAGTCGACAGAAAAGTTATGCCAACAACTAAAGAAAAGACCTAGAGTTTGAAGAGGGTGATAAAGTGTTCTTACGAATATCTCCCTGGAAGAGGGTTATGAGATTTGGAAAGAAGGGGAAGTTGAGCCCTAGATATATTGGTCTTTTCGAAATGCTGGATCGTGTTGGGAAGGTAGATTACCGATTGGCGCTTCCACCGAATCTCTCTCAAGTTCACGATGTGTTCCATGTATCTCTCCTGAGAAAGTACATACCTGATCCTTCACATGTACTCAGCTCAGAAGTTCTACCGCTGGAGCAAGATCTTTCTTATGAAGAACAACCGATAGAGATTCTGGATCGTAGCGAAAAATTCCTACGAAATAAGACCACTCGATTGGTGAAAGTTTTATGGAGGAACCACCAATTAGAAAAAGCTACATGGGAGATTGAGGATATGATGAGGGAGAGGTATCCTCATCTGTTTGTTACAAAGTGACGAATTTCTAGGGTGAAATTCATTTTAAGGGGGGTAGAATGTAACACCCGAGACTTTTATGTTATATAAATCATCAAAGGAATATTTTTCTACACACAACACTTGCTTGGCATCCTTTACACGAAATCGCAACCTTCTTCGATAGCTTGCGTCATACGCAATACCGAGTTTCACTAAATAATGATATGCTAATAAAATATTATTAAAACTAGCCGTAATGAATAGTAATAACCACTTTTTGAAATTTTATAAATTTTATTTTTCAAAATGGAAATTATTTTTTTATTCAGAATATCGAAATTATCCTAGGGTGAAATTTTTGTATTTTTCTGAAAACTTTCAATTTTTGATGAATAGTAAAACCACTAAGTGGTAGTTAAAAAACTGAATTTTTCATAAAACTTAATTTTACTGCTTCTGTGAGTGGAATTTCGAAAATCCGAGAGACACGGTTGATGTCAGTAAGTAAAATGTGTTTCAATGAGATGAAAATAATTTTTTGGTGAATAGTAACTTTTTACTTTTTACCACGGTTAAAAGTAAATAGGGTAATTAAGGGTAAAAATGATATTATTATTACTCTAACACATGTCCTAATTCTATTGGACAAGTTTAATTCGACCAAAAACAACCTTAGGAATAATATATGACCATTTAGGCCCACATGGATTAGATTAAGACATTTATTATTAATTTATTTAAAGAAGGGTTAAAATAGTTAAAATCAATGTTTAATAAGTAAATAATTTTTAATATGGAGTTATAGCTAAGATAAATTAGACTATAAATATTAATTATAAAGCTAAAAATATTTCCTACATAATGTTATTTTATTTGTAATTTTTAGACATTAAATATTTTAAAATATTTATGACACAAAGATGATGCAGTAATTATCTTATTAATGAAATATTGACATAATTGATGTTATAAACACAAAAATAAATGTAATTTCAGACTTTTTTTGAATTACAATTATTTTATAGATTAATATGACATGTTATTATTGATTTAATTAACTTTGTTCGAACTAATCATTCTGTTATGATTTTCACAAAAATTAATTACTAAATAGTGTCAAATTGACATAAAATAGTTTTTAAAACAAATATTATATTAGTAATTGTTATTTTATTCCAAAAAATCTAAGGTTCAGCCAAATGACTTAGATAAGGTTATATATATTAATAATAAACAACTTGGGGTTCTTTTGGCTGCTTATATTAATTTTATTAACCTTATAGAATAAGAACACAAGAAGACACGGTAAAAGTAAAATTATTTAACTTAATGTTAAATCTAAATGATATGGTTAAAATAGGAACCTAAGCTTGTCTAAATTCTATTGTATGAGATTATTTCGACCCATACCCACCTTATATTCGAAATAAATCAATTTAGAGCTATTTAAAACCGAACATGACTTTATAATAAAATAATATTTTTAGTTTTTCCAAAGGAGCCCCTCTTCTCCCTTATAAAAGGGCACCTCCTCCCCCTCTTCCTCACACCACTTTGAGCCTTAATGCTTAGCCAACCCCTGCCAATTTCTTATCTCCACTTCCCTAGAAACATCCTAGAGGTTCTGGTCTTCTTCAAAGACCTATTTTAGTGCCCTAAAAGGAGGTCTCAAAGAATCCCTTCAAATAAGAGGAGGTTCGGACACGTACAAAGCATATCGGACCTAAGGTAAGGAAAATATCACAATATCATTTTTATCCGAGATTGTTTATACTTTGGAATTTACTGGGGTGTATTTTATAATCCACATCCATGTTTCCTCAATATGTAATATTATTTCCATCAACCTATAATTGTTTAAATCCAATTTTACCCTTCGGTGAATTTTTAGTAAAAGATATGAAAGGAATCTTTTTTCGTTTTTAGTACGAGGTACTTTTTGACTTTTCCGACAAAAGTACGATGAAGAATGTTTTTTTAACTTATAAGGCATGAATGGATTTTTAAAACATTATTTCCAAGAATCTTCCTTTACAAGTTTTCATGATTATTTTTAATCAACTTCTTTTAGACATGTTAAGAAAGGAAAAGTGTTTTTGAAGTAGAAAGAATATTTTCCTCAAGAATGGAGTTCAAGTGTTTTATCAAAATTATTTTCCATCTAAGATAATAAATGGTTCTGTTTCTATCCCTATTATTACATTGATTTGATTATGTTGTGATGGAATTATATTTTTATGAATTCTTTTATCTTATATGAATTTTTTTATGATGTCATGATGTTTAAGAATCCCATTTTTATTACATGGGTTATGCAATGATGTATGATTTATGATTTTGTGGCACACATAAGAATGGTATCATTATGATATAGGTGGGACCTATATCTCTCTCCAATTCATTGGGTAAAGATTTTATATCTCATGAGATAGACATGGCTGGAATGGTAGGTTATACCGGTTCAGTGAAACAGGACTGAAATGAGGAGTGAACTCGGTTCAGAAATGGACTTTGTCCACTAAGATAGTCTTGGCAATGAGTCTTAACTAATAAGAAATGATTCTCTATGATTATGTGTGTATTCCACAAAGTTTCATGTTTTAATTTATTATTATTGGGATTACATTTCACTACTATGATTTATCCCATGTTATGAAATTATGATCTCTTTTGCAGGTTAAGATTTCCAAAAGTTATGTGCCTATGTATATGATGTGATTGATATTTCTTTTGTTTACGCTTACTGAGAATTTGAGCTCACCCTTTTGTATGTTTTATTTCCCCAGGTCAGGAAGAAGGTTATTAAGTAGAATATGCGAGAAAGGGACTCTAGATATGATGAAATAAATGGGAGGCAAAGTAGATGCTTTATGAACCAGTTGTTTATGTTTCCCAGTTTCTAGAGACACTATACCTATACGGTCCTTTCTTGGTTTTGTTATATACTGTAATAAGTGTGCTTCAATTCTGAAGTAATAACAATGTATGTAAAGTATGGGTCGTTATAAATGAATAGAACTAACTAAAATAAGATTATATATGTTAGTTAAATGTTTTTAAAATTATCCAATAAATTTTAGGGGCTTAAAATATGAATTAATCTAATTTTAAGCAGGAATACTCTAATATTTAGTAAATGGTCGATTTACTGCCTTTTGATGGAGAACCCCTTTTCAATATATTTTTGGTCATTTTTATATGTTCTTTTTGTCAAAATAAAATTCTTCTTTAGATTTGGGACATGAAAATTTACATTGGGTAAATTTTTGGTATTTTTCTAATAAAGTTTATTTTTTAATGAATAGTGAAATATTATGTATTTTAATTCAAAAGTTCCGTTTAATCTAATTAATTTATATGGATATATTATATTTTTAATGGATTTTAAAGTGTTATTAGAATATATTTCTACCATTTAATCTAATTTTGGTAATTGGAAATAATTTCATTTTGAAATTAGACATAAACAAATGTCAATCTTTTGATAGTTATTATTTCTTAAAAACGCACTATTTGTTTTGACAACATGAATTAATTTTAAATTAATTATTAAAACTTATATATATTTAATTTTGTAGAATATACATCATTTTTTAATTCAGAATATAAAATATATCTTAGGATGAATTTTATTTTTTTCTAAAAAACATCAATTTTTGATGAATAGTGAAACCAATTAGTAGTAGTTAAAAAAACTAACTTTTTCATTTAAATAAAATTTTACCGCTTCCATGAATTGAATTTCGAAAATCCTACATACATGGTTGTTATTAGTAGGGAAAATTTGGATCAATAAGATAAAAATAATTTTTGGGGAATAGTGACTTTTGACTTTTATTTTCGGTGGTTAAAGGTAAATATGATAGTTCAAGGTAACATGAATATCATAATAATACCAAATTACCTTAACACTTATCATAACCTTATTGTATGTGTCATAGACGACCATGGGCATATTTGGGTGGATTTTGTGGCCCCATGGAGCCACTTTATAGTGATAATGACACTTTAGATTAATTAATTTAATGTAAAGGAAAAAATGAAACTAACAAATATCTTTTATAACATAATTTTTACATGGGGTTATATAAGTTATACATTCAACTATAAATATTATTTAGAAATATAAAAATATTTCCTACATCATGGTATTTTTTTAATAATTTTTAGACAAAAATAAATTAAATTATTTATGACACAATAATGATACATTATATACCTCATTAATAAATGATTTAAATAAATAAGATTATAAATATTAAAATAACAACCAAAACCTGTTCAATTCTTATTGGAATTTTTTTTTGATCATGAGTCATCTTATCTTCTACTTTAATTTGTTTTGGACTTTTAGAAACTAAATTTCATTATATAAGAGAATAATATTTTCACACTTTCCAAAAGAGCCCCTCCTCCCCCTTATAAAAGGACACCACTTCTAACAAATTCCTCACACCTCTCAAGCATTTTGGCTCATCCAAACTCGGAAAAATTAATCTCCCTACAACCCTATACTCCTCCAAGAAGCCTTACCTTAGGCAGAAGACACTTCGAGAAGTCCATTTGGTTTAAACCAAAGAAGTTGCGCAAATTAAAGGTAAATATTCCTCTTAACTTCTTTTCTATTATTGTACTTCTTCAACCCCTAAACTATTTTTATTCCATTATTTTATGAAAACAACAGTCTCCAAAATATACTAGGATGTTGTTATGATAATTATTTTAACTACACTTACACACACACCCATCTAATGGGTGATGAACATAATATTTATGTGGATTGCAAACTAACGCCTCCCGAAATGATGATTGTTAAATTACCTCCTACCACCTCTCATGGTGGCCATTATGATTTAGCTATTTTTATATATGATATATTTTATTTTTATGTTTTCTTTATGCTTATTTATTTTCCATTTATATCATACCTTTATGGTTTCCATTATGGGTAAATGTGATAATTTCATTTGAGGAAGTGCGGACTATCGCCCGCTCAAAGTGATATGACTCGTTAATGCCTTATGTGGGATGTATACAGGATGAAGTTAATGATATTAGATATGATATTATACTATAATTATAATATATCTATGTATAATTATGTTTTAATTCCATTAAAATAAGAAATAGAAATGAATGTAGCATTCATGCGTACGTACAGCTTACCGTCTCCATGAACGGTGCATTTCATTTCTTACCTCCAAATGATATGTGCTGTTATAAATATATATATATATATATATATATATATATATATATATATATATATATTGGATATATATGATATATATGATATCTAAATAATTAATATCATTATGGATATAATTCACTATTGAAAAAATTGACAACTTGTAAATACAAGGTGTTCATTTTTTACGCAAGTACTAAATATCAAAAAAATGAACGTTTTTTACTTAAATGATTACATAATGATTATAACATGGTAATAAGTGATATAAAAGGAATAATAAACCTGAAAAGGGATCTTAATAAATTGGAAATTAACTTTAATTTTTTATTCAGGAGATTAAGGAATGATTCAGTCAAGTCGGACAACGAGGTAAGGGATTTTCTTATCTCACTTTTAATTCCGTGAGATTTCCATTGTTCGCCACTTATTTATTGCATGTGGTGTATTATGTACTGTCGTTTGATATGAATTTTCATGATTATATTTATATTAATGTTATTATGTGATTAATTTTATGTTTATTATCTTTTGATCAAATGACTCAGTTGATTACAATGAGGTAAAGGGTTTCATCTGAGTTTTTATTCCTGTGAGATTCATGTTATATTTGCCACTATATAATTTTTTAGTGTACGTACTACCCATGATTTTACTATTTGTGTAATATACATTCATTTATGATTATTTATATATTCATTGTATGATCCTTCGTTCATGTGTCGTATGTTTTCTATGTTACCAAATCAGTAAGGGAACCTTTCACCCTCCTCTTTTTAAAAGACTTTGTTTTGATATGTGTTTTAATTTACATCTTATTACATTGGGATATGTTATTATATATCCTTATTGATGTAAATTGTATGTCCAAGTAATGAGATACCGTTTTTATCTCATCAACTCATTTTATGTATTCTAATGTGACGTTGTTAGGCTTTTGATTTTTTGCAAGGGAACTTCTTAACCCAATTTCAATTCTTTGGGTTAAAATTATACTTCTTGAATATGTCATCCTATAAGTATTTTTGAATGACATATGATTATTTGACACATAATATCCACTTATATTGGGTGTATTGATATTTTTCACACATAATTATGTGATTGATTTCTCCATAATTTAAGGATACCGTCTTTATAAGGGATTTCATCTCAATTTACATTTCCATTGAGACTTCATTGTTGTTATGCACCAATTCACTCTTATATGGTGTATATAATTTCCTTTTTCATATTATATCATGAATAAATTTATCCTAATGATATTATAAATTTTTCATTATATTTTATTCCACAATTATTTTTATTCAAGAGTCTCTCATTGTGTTAAAAACTCTTTAACTAACATATCATTTTAAATGTTTTAACAATTTATTATTCTAAATATTTATTTTTAATATCCATGTTTTAAAAATGGTTTTGATTATTTCTTTATATAGACATTAATGTTTTAAAATTATAATTCCATTGAAATATTTAAAGTGGTAAGGGATAATTTGATTCAAAAATCTCTTTTTAAATGGTTTATAAAAATTGATTGATAATTTCAATATCTTGAAATTAATTCTTGTGATTTAAAATGAAATGTTATTAGTGAAATGTTTATATTTGCAATATTTTTATGTGCTATGATGTTACATGTATATTTGATAGGTGGTTACGTGATAGACAATATAATGGGTGGTGCCGTGAAAACCAGGACGGGTGGTTACGTTATAACCTTCATTGCATTGGGTATGGAAGTCGGTCGTATGGCTATTCCATTTAGTGATATACGTGGAAGTCGACCATATGGTTATTCCATTTAAGTATTTTTATGTCCCAAGTTACCTTGATATGTTATGTTTTCTTTATATGGGTTTTATGGTAATCATTTGGTTATAAAAGGGTAAGTAGTGATATTTTATTTAGTGAAGAGTATTTACTATTTCATAAAAGGGAAAACTATTACTTATGATAAAGTATTCATGTCTTAGTTATTGTTTTGAAAATATAACAGTTTTTATTCTTCGTGTATCCCTTACTGAGCTTTTTATGCTCATCCCAAGTTTTTGAAATGTTTTCCACATGACTTAAAGATGAATAGGGTCAAGGATGGGATCATGGATAAGTCATGATGTCTAAAACATGGAACTTGGCATATTTATTTTTAAGGGTTTTTATTTTATAAAAAAATTGATATTGAGTAGTAGTGTCTATATGTAATATTCAAGTTATTATGTTATAGTTATGGCCTAATTATTTAAAACTCTAATTTTAAAATAGCCTCAATGTGAATTATTCATTTAAGTCAATATTATGTAATGATTTAAGGCCGGGTCCTTATATACATGGGTGAGATTAATGAGCGAAAAAGATATCTCTAAACATTAAAACATAACTAGTACAATATCACGGAGGTGTGAAATCATAACCCAATATTTTTAATTGAAAATACATGGTTATAACAACATAAAGAAACTTGGACAAAATGAGAAAGGAATAAATCCCTTACTTGATTGTGTGAAATAAAGAGCTTGAGGAGGGGCTTATTGAGATCTTGGGGCACCTTGGGAGGATTATATAGAGAGGAGGTCAGAGTAAGGAAATTATCCAAGTATTTTTAGTGAATATAAGTGTGAGATTTGGTGGTTTTATATTGAAAATTAGAGGGGAATTCATTAATATTTCACAACCTTAGGTTTTGGAATATATATAATTAAATATTCAGATTCACAAACCATCCCATGGTTTTTTAACATGGTTTTTTCAAATGTGGAGTCATAAAATTATTTTATATGGCCAATGTCAAAACTTATTAAAATATTAGGATTTCTTATGTGGAGGTGAGTCACTCTCAAGGAAATCATTTGAAAATAATAAAATATATTATAAGTCTTAGAGGGTCCACTAATACATTTTAAATTTAATAAAACAAATCTAAAATCACATTATTTTAAAGGTAAAACATATATTGGTCAAATAACCATTTTTTCTTATTTTATTACATCACTATTAGGTCATTATGATGTCATAAAACACATTGTATAATTATACGATGTTTAATTTTTATCCAAATATTTGATTGACTCAAAAATTTAAGAAAAATTAAATTTTGGGTAATTTTGACATCTTGATTCGAAAAATAATATTCATTTTATCTAAATAATTTTTTAAATATGTGAATTTTTAATTTAAAAATAAACACTGCTATTTATTTCAAATTAACGGTTTTTGAAAAAAACAATTTCCAAACATTATTAAAATTTACATTTGACTTCATAAAAATTATATGCTCACTTATATTTAATAATTATACGATAATACTATTTTATTATAATATTATTTATTATAAAAAATCACTAATTCATCAAAATAAATTCTTTAATTAAAAATACAGTTTCAAATTTATCGTATTAAAATATATTTTTAATCAAACTGAATACTAAATAATTTATTGAGTAAAAATAATAAGGAATATAATCACCACTTATAATTTAAAATAGTGTTCTTATAACATTATTTTTATACCAATATTAATAAAACCACAATTTAAAATGATTTATTTTCTTCTAAAAAGTACCATTTTACCTGAAAAATCACTTTATCTAATTCATTTTATTTTTAATAGAAACTTTTCTCATATAGGAATTGATGAAATTATACTTTTATTTATAAAATATATTACACAAAAACTAACTAATTCCTTATTACATAACCCCTTATAACATCCACATAAAACCTAAGGGTAAGGTGTGTGATGATGATAGACTCTTGGAGAGGCTCGGATAACATCACTCAAGTGGTAATCTCTATTAACTTCCACTTCTTCTATAGGAGGTTCCATTCAAGCATAACATGTTGAATCTCAGTTTGGGCTTGGTCAAGAGCAATTCTCGGGGACGCTTCCTCCTTTCTGAGCTCTAAAAAATGAGCTTTGTACACCTTGAGTCTACTGGATGAGGTCATCCCCTCCTTTGTCTATGTCTAAAGGATTATTTTTAAAACCCTTAAATATATACAAGTTGTGTGATCCCTATTGAACAGATATATTATCAATGGTAATGATACTTAATGGTCACTTAAACCTAATAAAAAAATATTGCATGTATTTTCTATATCCATAAGACATTTAATTAAATAAAAGAAAGGGAATTTCATTCACGATTGTTCGGGTCATTACACAACCAACTCCAAATCATCAGTTGGATAGTTTTTCTCATGAACTTTCAATTTCCTTGAAGCATTGGTAATGACTTTGTCATTTTTCATCAACAAACATCCTAGAACCTTTATCAAAGCATCACTGAATAACAATAAAATTCCTCCACTTGTTGGTAGTTTCAGCATAGGTGTAGTGATAAGCCTCCTTTTATACTCCTTGTATCTATCTTCTCATTCATCACTCAAAGAAAACTTGGCTCCATTTCGAGTTATCATGGAAAGAGGGTTTGAAAATCGTGAAAAATTTCTCACAAATCGATGAAAATATACACCCAACACAAGGAAGCTACAGATATCTATCATAGATTATGTCCTCTGATATCCCTCAATTTTATTTGTCTTGGAGAGATACATAGATATCTCATCGCATGGGATGATATGACCTAAGAATGAGATCTTCATCAACCAAAACTCAGACTTCTTGTACTTTACATAGAGATTCTCCTTTTATAAGGTCTCTAGTATAGTGCTTAGATTCTCCACATGCTCCTCCTATGATTTGGAGTGTATTAGAATATCATCAATAAAGACTACCAAAATTTTGTTTAGGAAATCTCTATAGACTCTATTCATCATGTCTAGGATGATTGATGAAGCATTATTGAGTCCAAAAGGAATTACTATGAATTCATTATGTACGGACCTTGTTTGAATAGAAGTCTTGCAGATATCCTCCTTCTTCGCCCTTACATGGTAATATCCCGACCGTAGATCCAGTGTGGAGAATTATTATGCTCCACGTAGTTGATCTAACATGTAATTAATTTGTGGAATAGGATACATGATCTTTATCATGATTTGTTTGAGCTCATGATAATCAATGCAAAGGTGCATTGACCAATCCTTATTCTTGTCGATGAGGACAGATGCACCCCATGGTGAAGAACTTGGGTGTATAAACCCTTTATTTAGATTCTTCTATAAGTGTTTCTTTATCTTATCAAGATACAAAACATCCATTCTATACGGAGAATTGGATATTGGCAAATCCCCTGGTAAAAGATCAATCGAGAATTAAACATCTCTTCTTGGTGGTAGACTAGGGAATTCCTCGGGAAACACATCAGGAAATTCCCTCACAATAGTTATGACTTCGAGGATGATTTCTTCTTTATAATCAATCATCTGTGAATTATATGAGTTCTAATAGGGCATTAATATCTATGATTGAAAAGATGTTGCTAAATAAGATTCATCCTTCTCCTTGAAATTGTATAGAATTGGGGGTTGATTTTCCATATGGAGAGTGATTTCCCTCTCATGGAAATTTATATTGGCTTTATATTGGGAAATCCTATCCATCCCAAGAATTTCATCAAATTCCACTAATGGTAGTATGGTAGGGTTCACTTGGAATTTCAATCCACAAATTTTGACAATGGGGATTTATATTCATGGAATATAGTAATTTCCCCATTTATCATTCTCACTGACATCTATACTTACATGATTTGTGGTGGTGTTGGGATAATTGTACGAATCTTATAAGATATAATAGAATGTGTAGAAATATAATCAAAATGTACATTCACTATTCTTTAATGAATCACTAGTGTACCTGTCACCACTTTGTTTTCAGGATTTTCTTTGGCAGCAGTGATGTAAAAACCTCACCCTTACTACCTTGGAGGTTATTGGTGACTCTAAAATCCCTTGGATTAGAGAACTGGTTTTAAAAGTGATCTAGTTCTTTACTATTGAGTTAATGAACAATGTGTTGAGAATCTAATGGAGCCTTCCTCTCCTTTTTTACAATAATGGGGTATTATTATCGGAAATTAATGGCCAGGTGACCTTATCTTCAGCACCTAAAGCATTTCGTCATCCCCTTTAGGAAATTTTGGCGGTGCTTCCTTCTGCACCTTTGGCAAGTGGGGTGCTAGAATTTCTTATCCCAATTGGATTTATCCATCAAGCCACAAAAAATTAAATTCCACTTTCTACATCGTATCCCCATGATATCCCTGATATTCGCTAATCTCCATTTTGGCTTTGAGGTCAGATCAGAAATTTTCTTCACAGCTATCGAAGTCACATATTGCTAGGGATTTTCATAGGCTAGGTTTTAGCCAACAAAATAAGCGGTCAACCATGAATTCAGAAGTAACAAAAATGCAGGAGGTGTATCATGAAAGCCTTGTGATGTTTTTATCATATGATCAAATGGTCTTTAATATTTTTTCTTGTGGGAAAAGAAACCCATCCCCATCATAAGTTAGAGGGGGTGAGGAAAATATTTATCGAATTTTTTTTTCTGGAAATCCATCAATTCCAATGCCTCGATCTCTTCCTTGGGCATCGTATTTTTTATCAATGTCCACCATTGATCAACTTCACCCTCCAAATGATAAGAAACCAGAATAACCATCTCCTATATGAAACATTGAAGTATGGGGAATATATTCCCAATGGAGTTGATCCATTCTTTGGTGACTGAGGTATCAGATGATCCATTGAAAGTAAGAGGCCTTTGTCTTATAAATCTCTCAATTAAAGCTTTTTATTTCTTATGGGGAGTTATAATATCCTCTTGACACAAGTTTCAATTCAAAAAATGATTTAATTGAGACTGTATTTTGACAAAGCTTTCAATTCCTACTACAATCAGATTGGGAATCTCATTAGAACAGCCATCACATTGATTTTCATATCAGTTGTTAGCTTGAGTCCTCCTATAACTTTTCATCGGCTGGAATAAAAGGAAAATTATGGTTAAAACATAAACAGTAGTCCAATGAAAAAAGATATATCTTAAAAATTACATTTATTTCCATAAAATATGAATTTATAGACTTTAATCTATGTTATCTATAATATACTTCCCAATATATATTCTTAACAGAATTTTTTTATTTCTTTAATAATTGTTCATACTAAGTTTATGAATTTACCAAAGCATATCCCCTAGGAGTGTCGAACCCATAGTTCAACAAGCCCCATATTCATGCACCAGTTCTCATTTGATTTTATCTCAAAGCGTTTTTTTGGGTTTTACCCCTAGATACATATGTGCTAGAGCAACCTCTACTTGTTCGTATCCAGACAGTGATATATCCTCTTAATAAACAACTTACTCTATACTCACATAAATTTAGGTATGATTTTATTATAAATAGTCTTATACATAAGGATTTCACTATGGTTTTCTAATACTGGGCCCAAAAATAACTTAACCTCCATCTGATACCAAATATAACAACCCTGCTCTTTATTACACTTAAACATGATTTATTATATAAAAATTCACTTAAGAAAAATCTAAGGATAGATAGGTCCAGTGTCTATATAAATTAAAAACACTATATGAAAACATAAGACATAAAATAAAAGTTCTTTATTGAAAACTTCTTTTATTTGATCACTACATTCCTTCAAACCTATCAGTACATGGGATAACCTGAGGATATGCATAAGAAAGGGGTGATCTATAAAGCCTAGTAAGGGGGTAAATTATGAATAACATGAAGAATACATCACATGTTAGGAAATAGGAATATCAATGTAGAATAAGAGAAACATGAACATTAAGGCATGATATAGAATGGTTATCATAACATGGAAATGTGGCAATGACATACAACATGATATTAGCATGAGCCAAGGCTCATTTCACGTGGATTAGCATGAGTACACCCTCATTGCACTAGAATTAGCATGATTAAACCATAATTTCACTTGAATTAGATTATTAAACCATTATTTCACATGTAGTATCATGATATTAAACATTACCAAATTCATTGGAGCGCTATCAGGATCCACCCTTTATAAACATTTCATTTAATACATAAGTGTACCACATGGATCATATAACATGGAATAATTTTAACATCCTGATTTAATCCATGATAAATGAATGTGGAATACATACATTAAACTCTATAATTAATAAGTATATGTTAATAAAGGTGAATAACCTTGATTGAAAAATGGTCATCGTATTCAATACATGATGATATTAGCATGGAAAATCAGGGTATAATTTTGGCAGCATAACGATGTGACATAATAATTCATAAAAATGGTTGATGAGAGATAAAGGGGTATATCATCATATGTAAATTAAATGGACAGTAAGGGGGTCATATAGATACTTTTCCCAACACATTTAATTTGGAAATAGAAGGCGTAACATAATAAAGAAACTTAAAAAAATAGGATAGATAGAATAACTCTAATGAAATTTCAGCATGGTAACAGGTGTACATGGGAGGGATTAATGAGAGTTAAAGAGGTATATAATCAATAAAACATAAGGATTACATTATGGGGGAGGTGAGAAATCATACCCCAAAATTTTGAATTGAAAATAAAAGGGTATTCCAACATAAAGAAACTTGGACTAAAATGAGAAAGGAAGAAATCCCTTACTTGATTGTGTGACATCAAGAGCTTGAGGATGGGCTTCTTGAGATTGGGGAACCTTGGGAGGATACTAGATATATGATGGAAGATTAGGGACGTGATAAAAGGACTTTTACTGAATATATGTGGTATCTTTGGTGTGTTTATATAGAAAGGAGAGGGGAATTCATTAATATTTCACAAACTTAGGTTTTGGAATCTATATAGTAAAATATTAAAAACCACAAATAATACCACAGTTTTTACCCATGTATTTTTCCAAAGGGGAGTGTAAAACATTATTTTATTATTACAATGAACAAATTTATTAAAATAATAATCTTTCATATGTAGAGGTGAGTCGCACTCTCAAGGAAATCATTTTAAAATATTAAAATTTCTTTTATGTCTTGGAGGGTCCACTAAGGGATTGAAAAATTAATCAAAAAAATCTAAAATCACATTATTATAAACGTAAAACATATATTGTATGAATATTAATTTTATTTTATTTTATTAAATCACTATTATGTTATTATAATGTCATAAAATGCATTATATATTTATAGAATATTTAATGTTTACCCAAAAATTCGATTGTCTCAAAAAATTATGAAAAATTAACTATTGGATAATTTTAACATCCGAATTCCAAAAATAATTTTCATCTTATCTAAATAATTTTCAAATTATTTTAATTTTTACTTGTAAAATAAAAACCGCTATTTATTGAAAATTAACTGGTTTTGACAAAAATAGATTCTGAAACTTAATAAAAATTTCATTTGACTACATAAAAACTATATTATCATTTATATTTAAAAATTATATAATAATAATATTTTATTAAAATATTTTTTATTCCAAAAAAATCATTTATTCTTCAAAATAAATTCTTTAATTAAAAATGCAACTTCAGTTTCATCGTATGAAAATATAATTCTTATTAAAATGAATACTTAATCATTTTTGGAGTAAAAAAATAAGGAATACAATGACCACATATAATTAAAAGGAGTGTTCTTATAACACTATTATAATAAAAAAATTAACAAAACCTTAGTTTTTAATTATTTCTATGTTTCAAAAAAGTACAATTTTACCATAAAATAAATTTATCTAATTCATCATATTTTTAAGAGAAACTATTATCATACAAGAATTGATGGAATGAGTCAATTATTTACTAAATTGATTACACAAAAATTAACTAATTCCCTATTACATAACCCCTTATAACACCTACATAAGACCTAAGGGTAAGGTGTGTGATTGTGACAGACTCTTAGGGTGGCTCAGATAACATCGCTCTGGTGGTAATATCTATTAAATTCCACTTATCCCGTAAGCAGTTCCATTCAAGATTAATGTGTGGAAGCTTGGATTGTTCATACTCAAGTGGGAATCCCAATTACTCTACCTCTTTTCTGAGCTCTGAAAATTGTTCTTCGTACAGCTTGAGTCTACTAGATGAGGCCATCCTCTCCTTTGTCTGTGTTTAAAGGAATATTTTTAAAAATATTAAATTTATACCAGTCGTGTGATCACTATTTAATGGATATTTTATCAAATGTAATGATACTTAACAATAATTTAAACCCAATAAAAAATAGTGCATGTGTTTCCAATATCCATAAGACATTTAATTAAATAAAAGAATGGGAATTTTATTCATGAATTTTCGAGTCATTACATGTTGTCTCTCAGTAATCATTAAGAGAACCTTATATTCACAAACATATGTAGTGAATGATGTTCACACATATGATGGATTTTGTTCATTAAGTACATTAAAAACTTATAATGGGACAATTAAGGATCAATTTTTGGTGATTCTCTTGAGAATATCTCCATTCATCATAACATCATTTTTCTTGCATTCATTCTGTTTTCAATTCATTTGCATATTTAATTGTGGTATTTCATTATAAAATCTCCATTTCCAGTTATTTTATTTAATATATATATAAATATAAAAAACTTTATTTAGAATTATTCTGTAATTGAATGCAAAATCTCATCAAGAGAACAACCTAGGTTAGCAAATGTGTTTCACATAGTTATAAATATTGTTTATAGCACCCATGATTGTGCTTCATCAAATTGGAACCACTACCAGGGAGCCAAGTGGACTTCCCTCACTATTTTAATTCAACTTTTGTAAATAATTTTCTTTAATTTAAAATAAAAACACAAAAAAATCTTAATTTTTTTTAAATAAAAGTTTTTTTTCATGATGTATTTCAAATAAAATTATTCTTGATGGACTAATGAATATCATGTGCAAGAAGAAATTAAAAAATCATAAATAAAGGAATATAAATATTACATTCAAAATATAATGAATAAATCTGAAAGATTTTATGAATATATGCATTCACACGTGTAGCATTATGAACGAGAACCTAAACCAAAAAAAGTGGCGGAAGAGATTTCACTCATAATGTTTTATGTTAATGAACCTGATGCGGGTGAAAAGAAGATTCTAAAGGAACTAATTAAATCATACAACACTCAAATATTTCTCAGGTAGGTCCTTGATGTACCCATTATAGCTGATTCACTTATGGAATATCAAGAATTTTTGGAATAATCATGGATTCTCATAGTGGAAGATAACCTAAAACAAGATCTTCTCATCCTTGATAATGAAAAATAAGTATCATTTGATCTTTTTATATCTTTGGAGGATGATAATTTGTATGAAACTAATGATATTGAGTTTTCAAAGGTCTTTTCTAGTGAGATCAATTTCCAAACAGACATACTTGAAAGGGAATATCTCTTTATTGAATCGTCCTGTTTTAATTGTATTCAAGGAGAATTGTTTTCTAACTTCCCCATTTCTGAAATTTATGATACAAAAAAATGGATAAAGACTTGTATGTTAATGGTGATACCGTACATGTTTTGGTGATTGAATAATAATATATAGAGAATCATTTGCTGTGACTACCTCCTCTATAAAAAATTTCATACTATATGGAAGAGGACACCGCGAAAGTCATCAGGGAGAACCCCTATTTTCTTTTACCTCTAACTATGGATCTCAAATTCTTTCTTTATTATTTCATGGGGGTTGGGAAATTTCTTATTTTCTTTTTCATTATATATTATTGGTCTTTACTCATTAGAATTGGTAAAATTTTCATGTGTTGGTTCATTTCAAAGAAACAACATCCACATTCTTATTGGCGATAATCTGTTGCCACAGTCTGACTAGGGTAGTAAAAACCTAGAAACCACTTGGTGGTTAAACCATGAATTACCCCTTTTATATTCCCTTTATCCTTAAATTTAATTATTTTCCTTATTTTTTTATTTCTTTCTTGTAGTTTTAAAAGTGGTTTCAACTAGGAGTTTAACTAAAGTATTACACAAAAAAATAAATCAGGTTGTGTCTTTCCTTTTCTCTATTTTATTTTCTACGTAATATAATTTTTTTTAAAAAATATTCTAGATTTAATTTGAGAAAAAAGGTGGTTATTAAATAAAAAACGTTTTGTGGTAGGGTTTTCAACCTATTTTTTGTAATTATATATCTGCTTGAATTTTATTTTTCTTGTTTTTTTTTAAAATTTTTCATACTTTATTTTTTTGTGTTTTTAAGAATTCCTGAGCTGAATCGAATACATTTGGGAAATTATAAACATCTTGATATTTTTGTAATATTACATTATTTTAATGTTTGAGAATTTAAATTATTGTCTAATGGATTTTGTTTCTTGATTTTTGATCTTTCCATATTATGATGTTGGATTGATTGTGAAACCCATGTGCACTAGTGCTATCTAAATTGAACATATTGACCAAACTAAGAGGTTTCTAAACCGTTTTGAAATATTATTATGTTTATATTTCTCATTAGAGTCTTCATACATGTTTTTTTATCAATAAAATATTTTTTTATCTTTTTAAAAGTTGTTATAGTTCATGGAATGTGTTAACCATGATTAAGGCATGACATTGAAAGCCCCTTTTTCATTGAACTCTTATTTTGGCCTACCTTTTCTTATAAATTTTATTAATCCCATAGTATTAATGAAAGAACTTGTTATATATCCACATTATAAGACATTTATTCCTTTAATACATGGTATATATGTTAAATGCATGATTATTGTTGAACTCAAGCGTGAGGGAGGGAGAAGATAAGCTATATTTTTCTTTCCTGAAGAATCTATTAGATCGGATTTAAAAGTGATTTCATATTTATTTCTGACTGTGTGGAATATTTTTAATTATTGTAATATGTATGGGTGGCCCAAAATATAATTACAGATATTTTTTGGGAGTTAGAAATATTTTTAAGATCAAAATATCCCTTTATTTTACTCAAAAATATGATTTTGAATAGAAATCCATATCTCAATTCATGCTGAAACAATGCTACAATTTCGGAAAAGAGGGATGAAAAAAATAATTGATTCTGAAATTACATGTGTGAAATTACCATATAAATAAATATGTGATTGGATGTGATTCATTTTCTAGCTGATTGAGTAGCACACCATTCTTGAGAAAAACAATTTTCATGCATTTATATTCCTTTGGAGCCTAACCCTCCTCCTTCTGCATGAGAAGTTTTTATATTTTAAACTGGAAAAACCTTAGCCTTAAAATAACCCATGAAAAGTACCTCATTATTGAAATATTTTTATACTATAAAGTGGATATAGTAGGAGGATAGAAATTTAATTGAAATCACACATGTTCTTAGGAATGATAAAAACTCCACATAAAATATACTTGAGTAAAGCGATACATATTTTTCTATGGAGGTAAGAAGGAAAAGAATGTTAGAATTAATATGATATTGAATGGATTTATATTATTTTTTAATAGTTATTAAATTTTTATCCATGTTGGATTCATGATATTTTCTTTTTATATGTTAATTTAGATGTGTTTTCATTTATGATCAAAGAATATTTTTTTAACCTTAGTATAAGATGATTTCCCAGGAGTGAAATGTTTAAGTTTGGGTGAATTTATATATAAAATTTTTTCCATTATTTTATTCTGAATTTAATTTTATTTAATCCCACCAATGAGTTATTTTAAGATAAGTTGTCACATTTTATGTTTTTGAATCATTTTTTAGCTTAATTGAAAAATGGTATATTTTTTAATTTTAACTGTTTTAATAAATTTGAATGTTTTAGCAATAACTATTTATCCTTTAATAAAAATTGAAAAATTATTCTTTTATAGGTTTCTATGGTCTATGGGATTCATTTTATCCTTCTATACCCAATGATCAATCAACCATTTGGGGGCCCAAATCTAGCTCAAAATGCGTGCCTCAATATCTATGCATAGATCTAGAGAATTTTATTGTTTGGACCATATCTCATAAAATTAAGAACTGTATGAGCTAAAAATTAACATGGGGAAATAAAAATTCAGTATGAAGAACTTTTATTAAGGTGTATTATCATGATTCTTTTATTATTGTGGTCATAAATTCGTTTGTACATGGAGAATTGGAATATGAACATTCTGCCTGGGAAGATTAAATAGCTTGTGTAAATCTGATATAACTCCTTCATTTATTTACTAATAAAGACAAAATATTGTTTTCTAATATCGTAGAGATATTATAAAAAGATTTAAATAAGTAATATTTCCCAAATTAGGTTATTTTATTGGGAATACATGTGAATATATTCAGTGGATAGATTTAGATCCAAAAATTTCTCTCTTTTGCCTAAAAAATGTACTCCTTATTCTTAAAGTGTTGGTAAAATTCACATGCGTTGGTTCATTTCAAAGAAACCATATCCACCATCTGATTGGGGATAATCTTCTACCACTGTCTGACTAGGGAAGAAAAAACCTAGCACCCACTTGGTGGTTAAACCAAGCATTACCCCTTTTCAAGGCCCTTTATCTTTCATTTTAATTATTTTTCTTAGTTTTTTTTATTTCTTTCATGTATTTTTAAAAGTGGTAGAAACTAGAATCTTAACTCAAGCATTCCACTAAAAAATAAATTAGGTTGTGTCTTTCCTTTTCTTTATTTTGATTGCTACCCAATATATATTTTTTTTTAATATTCTTGATTTAATTTGAGATAAAAAGAGGTTATTAAATGAAAAATGTTTCTGGTATGGTTTTCAACCTATTTTTTAATTATTTATGTGCTTGAATTTTATTTTTCTTGATTTTTTTTTGAATTTTTTATACTTTATTTTGTGCTTCTAAGAATTCCTAGGCTGAATCGAATACATTTGTGAAATTATAACCTTCTTGATATTTGTATAACATTAAATTATTTTAATATTTGAGGATTTAAATTTTTGTATAATGGATTTTGTTTCTTGATTTCAGATCATTCCCTTTTATGATGTTTGATTGATTGTGAAACTCATGTGCACTTGTTCTATCTGAATTGAAAATCATTACCAATCCAAGAGGTTTCTAAACATTTTTGAAATATTATTATGTTTATATTTCTCTTTAGAGTCTTCATACATATCTTTTGATCAAAAAATCTTTCTTTCTATTTTTCTGAGATTTTAGTGTTCATGGAATGTGTTAACTATGATTGAGGCATGACACAGATAGCCCCTTTTTCATTGAACTCTTATTTTGTCCTACCTTTTCTTCTATCTTTTATTAATCCCCCAGTGTTAATGAAATAACTTTTTATATATCCACATTATAATACATTTAACCCTTAAAAACCTTCTCTATATGTTAAATGCATGATTGTTGTTGAACTCAAGCGTGGGGGAGGGAGAAGATAAGCTATATTTTTCTTTCTTGAAGAATCTATTAGATCTGATTTGAAAGTGTTTACATGTTTATTTCTGATTGTGTAGAATAAATTTAATGATTTTTATATGTATGGGTGGACCAAAATATAATTATATATTTGTTTTGGGAGTTTACAATATTTTTAAGATCAAAATATTCCTTTATTTTCCTTAGAAATATGATTTTGTAGAGAAATTCATACCTCAATTAAAGTTGAAACAATACTACAATTATAAAAAAGAGGGATGAAAAAAACAATTGATTTTGAAATTAAAATTTTCAAATTTCCATGTAAATAAATATGTGTTTGGAGGTGATTAATTTTCGAGCTGATTGATGAGCACAACATTCTTGAGAAAAACTATTTTCATTCATTTACATAACTTTAGAGCCTAACCCTATTCATTCTACATGACATGTTTTTACATTTTAAATGGGAAAAAACCTTATCCTTATAATAACCCATGATAATTACCACATTATTGACACATTTTTTACTCTATGAAGTGGATAAACTAGGAGGATAGAAAGTCGATGGAAATCACACATGTTCTTAGGAATGAGAAAAAAACCAAATAAAATATACTTGAGTGAAGGGAGAAATATTTTTCTATGGAGGTAGGAATGAAAAGAATGTGAGAATTAATAGAAGATTTAATGGATTCATATTATTTTCTAAGAGTTATTAAATTTTCATCCTTGTTGGATTCAGGATATTATATTTTTATATGATAATTGAGTTGTTTTTTCATTTAGGATCAAAGAATATTGTTTTAACATTTGTATAAGATGATTGCCTAGGAGTGTGACGATTAAGTTTGGGGGAATTGATATATAAAATATTTTCAATTATTTTATTCAGAATTTAATATTATTTAATCCCACCAATGTGTTATTTTAAGATAAGTTCTCACATTTTAGGTTTTTGAATCATTTTTTAGCTTAATTGAAAAATGGCATATTTTTTAATGTTAACAGTTTTAATTAATTATAATGTTTCATCAATAACTATTTATCCTTTAATAAAAATTTAAAAATTATTCTTTTATTGGTTTCTATGTTCTACGGGATTTATTTTTATCCTTCTACACCCAAATCTCAATCAACCATTTGTGGGCCTCAATCTAGCTCACAATGGGTGCCTCAATATTTGTGCACAGATCTAGAGAATTTTATTGTTTGGACCATATCTCATAAAATGAATAAACATGTGAGCTAAAAATTAACATAGAAAAATAATAAATCATAATAAAGAACTTTTATTAAGGTGTATGATCCTAATTCTTTCATTATTTAGGTCATAAATTCGTTGGAACTTGGTGAATTAGAATATGAACAGTCAGCCTGGGAAGATTAAATACCTTGTGTAAATCAGACATAACTCCATAATTTATTGACTAATAAAGATAAAATCTTGTTTTCTAATATAAAAGAGTTACTATAAAAAAATTAAATAAGTAACATTTCTCAAATTAGGTCATTTGATAGGGAATACATGTGCATATATTCGGTGGATAGATTTGGAGCCAAAATTTTCTCTTTTTTCCTAAACAATATACTCCTTCTTCTCAAACTCCTGGTAATATAGGGGTATCCTTTTTTGGACATTTTATTTTATTTTAATCCATTACCTTTATTTCATATTTTAATTTAATTGTTATCCTTTCTCTCTTATTATTTCTCTCTTTTGTTTTCTTCTTTCATTTTCTTCTTCACTGTGAACTCTTATGCTCATGGTCATGTGTATATAACCCAAGGAAGTTCCTAGAAGATTAACATAGTGAGGAAATAAAGTAAATGATAATTAATTCTTAATATTTCTTATTTTATTAGATTTATTCTGATGTGGATCTTAGTGGGAAAGTTACCTTTGTGTCTACATATTCCACTGGAGTTTAAATTTTAACTTATGTGATATTTTCCCTTGATTGATGAGGTGGATGTGTAGTTTCTCTGCGATCATTGAACGGTCATCATATTCACAATCATATATATAAAAGGATTTTTAAACATACTATGTATTTTTTCCATTATGTAAATTTTAAACCAATAACAAGATAATGAAGGTTCAATGTGGGTGATTCTCTTGGGAATGTCTCCTTTTTTCTAACATAATTTTGATTACATTCATTTTTTTTAAATTTCCATTGAATATTTATTTTTTGTATTGAATTATAAAATATAAATTTATAATCATTTTATTTGATATATTTAAAAAATATAAAAAAAGTGAATTTGAAGCACTGGGTGATTGACCATGAAAGATCCTCAAGAGAAAGACCCGGGTCAGTCACTATGATGCAATTAGTTATATATATTTTTTAGAGCATGCCCGAAAATGATTCGTCCAATTTTATATATCTTGGGAATCCTTGTGGTCTTAACTCACTATTTTTTTCATATTTTTTAAATAATTTTCCTTTCAATTAAAATAAAAATACCAAAAAAAATTTAAATTTCAAAAAAAAATCATTGTTCATGATGTATTTGAATTCCAATTATTCTGCTCGGACTAACTAATATCAAGTGCAAGAACAAATTCCAAAATCTCATATTAAATAACATAAATATGAAATATAAAATCTGAATATAAAATTTTAAAGGTTTGAGGAATATATTTTTTCAATGGTGCAGCTACCCAAACCAGAACTTGAACCAAAACAAGTGGCGGAAAATATTTCCCCAATAATGTTTTACATTAAAGAACCCTATATGGGGGAGAAAGAGCTAATAAAGTAGCTAGTTAAATCATCCTACTCTCAAACATTTCTCAAGTATGTCCCTTATGTACACATTCTATTTGATGCATATATGAGAGATCAACAATTTTTGGAAGAATCATGGAATCCCATTGTTAAAGATAACCTGAAACTGGATCTTCTCATCATAGATAAGGAAAAATCAACACCTTTCGATCTCTCTATTTCTTTATAAGAAGATAATGAAGACAGAAATGATGATATTAATTTTCAAATTGTCCTTAAAAAAGAGATTAATTTCCAAGATGACATACATGAAATGGAAGATCTCTTAATTGATTTGTCATGTTTTAATCTTATTTAAACTAAATTGTTTTCTGAATTCACCTTTTCTAAAATTTCTGATACAACACAAATGGAGTAGTCCATGGATGATAATTATGATACCACACATGTTTTAGTGATTTAAAAATAAGTGATAGATAATCATGTGATGTGACTACCACCTCTATAAAAAATATAATACCTTGTGGAGGAGGACATTGTGAAAGTCATTAGGGAGCACACCTATTTTTCTTTCCGTCCAACTCCAGATCACAAATTCATTCTTTATTATTTCTTGGGGAATAAAAATTTTTTTATATTCTTTGTGTTTCTAGATTAATGGTTTTTAGTCATGTATTTTGGGAAAATTTATATATGGTGGTTCATTTCAATTAATCCACATCCACCATCGGATTGGGGATAATCCGACGCAACTACCTGACTAAGGGTAGTAAAAATTTATCACCCGTGTGGGGGTTAAACAAAGAATTATATATTTTATGTCCAATTTCTCTTTATTTTTATTTATTTTGGTTATGTGTTGTTATTTATTTCATGCATTTTTAAAATTAGTAGCATCTAGGATCTTAACTCAAGGCTTCAGTTAAAAATTAAATTTGGTTGTGTCTTCCCTTTTCATTAGTTGATTTGTTGTCGAATATAAATTTTATGTGAAAAAAATTCTTTATATTATTTGATATAAAAATATTTTTGTAAATTTAATATGTTTTGGGGTGGGATATAAACATATTTCTTTTATTTTCACTATGCTTTAATTTAATTTTTTATCCTTTTTTTAATTTTTCATGATTTCTTTTTTTTTGTATTTTTTTATGAATTCTTGAGCTGAATTTAATACCTTTTGAAAAATAAATTCATATTGGTATTTTTGGCCATTAAATAAATTTAAATTTTAAGTATTAAAATTATTTGTGAATTTATTTTTTCTTCATTTCATATCCTTTCATTTGATGAAGTTTGATTGATTATGAAACTCAAGTTCACTGGTACTATCTGAATTGAAAATCTTACCCAACCTAAGAGGATTCTAAATATTTTTGATATCTTATTACATTTATATTTCTATTTAGTGACTTTAGACTTGTTTTTTTATCTATAAATATTTTTTATTGTAATTTTTAAAACTATTATAGTTCATGGAATGTGTTAAGTATGATAAATCCACAACTTTGAAAGACCCTTTTGCATTGTGCACTTATTTTGTCCTACCTTTTTTTTTAAATTTTATTAATCCTCTATGAGCCATGAAATAACATGTTAGGAAGCCACAATACAATCCATTTAACCCATTCCAGCCTACTATATGAATTAAATTCTGGATTATTGTTGAACTCAAATGTGGGGGAGGTAGAAGAAGAGTTGTATTTTGCTTTCCTAAAGAATCTATTTGAGATAATTTGAAATTGTTTCCATTTTTATTGCTGATTGGGTGGAATAAATTTCAGGACTGGAATATGGATGGGTTTTCTAGAATATCATTACAAATTTATTATTGGAGTTCACTATTTTTTATGATCAAAATATTCCCCTCTTTTCCTCAAAAATATGATTTTAATGAGAAATTCAGATCTGAATCCAAGTTAAAAAATACTATAAATGGAAAAAAGGGCGATGATAAAAAATTGATACTAAAATTCCAAGTGTGAAATTCATAAATAAATATTTGGAGTTTGGAGGTGATTTATTTTCATGGTGATTGAGCAGCACACCATTCTTGGGCAAAACTATTTTCAAGCATTTACTTCACTTTATAGACTAACCGTCCTCATTCTGCCTCAAATGTTTTTATTTATTAAACCAGAATACCCTCATCCTCAGAATAACCCATGAAAAATAACTCATTATTGAAACATTATTTACTCTTTGAGGTGGATATAATAGGGTGATATCAAGCCTATAAAAATCAAACATGTTCTTAGGAATGAGAAAAAATCCACATAAAATATCCTTGAGTGAAGAGAGAAATATTATCATATGGACGTAGGTATGACATGCATTTGAGGATTAACATGATATTTAATGGATTAATATTATTTTTTAGGAGTTATTAAAATTTTATCCTTGTATAAGGCATGATAATTCTTTTATTTGATAATTGATTTGTGTTGTTATTTATGCTCTTTAAAGATTGTTTTGACCATTGTATAAGATTGTTTCCCAAGAGTGTAATGTTTATATATGGGGGAATTGATAGAGAAAATATATTCAATTATTTTATTCTGAATTTAATTATTTTCAATCCCAATAATGTGTTATTTTAAGGGGTATTGTCACATTTTATGTTTTTGAATCATTTCTTCGCATAATTAGAAAATTGGAATATTTTTGAATTTAATAGATTTTATATATTTCATTGTTTTAGCTATAACTATTTATCCACTTGTACCAATTGAAAATTATTATTTTATAGTTTTATATGTTCAATTGGATTATTTTTATCCTTATGTACTCAAATCACAATCAACCATTTGAGGGCATAAATCTATCTCACAAGGCGAGCCTCAAAATCTGTGCACAGATCTGGAGACTTTTATTGTTTGGCTAATATATCATAAACAACAAAACCAAAAAGACTCAACATTAACATGTATCAAGATTAAATTCTAATAAATAACATTCATTAAGGTGGACTCAACTTATTCTTTCATTCTCAAGGTCATAAATTCATTGGAACTCGGTGTATTGGAATACGGACAGTCAGCCTTGGAATATTAAATAGCCTGATTCAATTGGCCATAACTCCATTTATTGAAAAATAAAGCTCAAATTTATTTTTTTGATAGAGGATAAATATTCTAAACAATTTTTAATGAGGAACATTTTTCAAATTAGTTCATTTAATTGGGAATACACGTGTATACATTTAGTGGTATGATTTGGAGACAAAAATTTCTCTCCTTTGCCAATAAAAATGAACACCTTCACAAAGTGTTGGAAACATAGGGGTAGACTTTTTTGGCCATTTTAAATATTTTACTCTTGTATTTTATTTTATTTTAATTATTTTATTTCCTTTAATATTTTAATTTAATTGTTCTCCTTTATCTCTTATTATTTCTCTCTTTTTGTTTTCTTCCCCCGTTTTCATTTTCATTGTGAACTCTTATACTCATGATCATGACTAGATAACCCAAGGATGTTCCCAGGGGAGTAATCTATGGAGGAACCCAAGTCTCTAAAAAATAATTCTTTATATTTCTTATTTTATTATATTTATTATGACATGTATCAAAATTAGAATGGCACCTTTGTTTCTCTACTTTCCACTCGAGTGTTAATTTTTTCTTTTATAATATTTTCCCTCAATTTAGAAGGTGGATGTGCGGTGTCTCGGTGATCATTAAAAGGAACATATATTCAAAACCATATATAGAGGAGGATATTAACACATACTATGGATTGTTTTCATTATGTAAATTCGAAACTAATAATAATAGAATGAAGATTTACTCAGGGTGATTCTCTTGGGAATGTCTCCTTTCTTCCTAACGTCATTTTTTCATTCATTATTTTTCCATTTCATTTACATATTTAATTTTCATATCGCATTTTCAAATATCATTTTCTGGTCATTTTATTTCATATATTTAAAAAATAAAAAAATTGAATTTGAAGTACTGAGTGGTTGACCGCGAAAGCTCCACCAAAGAAAGACCTAGATCAGCCACTGTGATGCACTTTGTAAGAAATATTTTTAAGAGAGTGCATGACAATTATTCATCCAATTTTATCCATTTATATGGATCCAAGTGGTCTTCACTCACAATTTTTATTCACATTTTTTAAATAATTTTTTTGTTATTTTAATTGAAAACACAGAAAATAATAAATTTCCAAAAAAACAAAAAAAACATTGTTCAAGATGTATTTCAATTCAAATTATTCTTCTTGGACTAACGAATATGAAGTGAAATAAGAAATTAAAAAATATTAGATGAAATAACAATAATATGAAATACCAAATATAAATATCAAATCTTTAAAGGGTTAATGAATATATTTGTTCACCGGTACAGCAGCCTGAACTAGAACATGAACCAGAACATGTGGTGGAAATGATTTCCCCAATAATTTGTTATGTTAAATAAACTAATATATGTGAGAAGGAGATACTAAAGAAACAAATTACATCATGCTACACCCAAAAATTTATCAAGGGGGTCCCCGATGTATACATTCCAGCTGATGCACTAATTGAAGATCAATGAATTTTGGAAGAATCCAGGAATCACATTGTTAAAGATTTCCTGAAACTGGATATTCGCATCCTTGATAATGAAAATTCATCACCTTTAGATCTCTCTCATTCTTTATAAGATGATAATTAATCCACACCAGATGATATTGAGTTTCAAATTTTCTTGACCAAAGATATAAATTTCAAAGATGACATACATGAAAAGGAAGATATCTTTATTGATTCGATATATTTTATACTTATTCAAGCTAATTTTTTTCTGACATCCCCTTTTCTAAAATTTCTGATACAACACAAATAGAGCGGAACATGGATGTTATTTATGCTACCACAATTTTTTTAGTGATTTAAGAAGAATATATATAGATGTATATGATGAAACTACCTCCTCCTTAATAAATTACATACTATATGGAGGAGGACACCACAAAAGTCATTAGAGAGAACCCCTATTTTCATTTCCCTCCCACTCTGGATCTCAAATTCATTCTTTATTATTTTTTGGGGAATGAAAAATTTATTATTTTATTTTTTGTTCCCTAATATTGGTGTTTACTCATTTACATTGGTAAAAGTCACATGTGGGGGTCCATTTCAAAGAAACCACATCCTCCATCTGATTGAGGATAATCCGCTGCAGGTGCCTAACTATGGGTATAAAAAACCTATTACTGACTTAGGGGTAAAAACAAGAATTATCCATTTTATATATCCTTTATATTTATTTTAATTTATTTTTATTATGTTTTTTCATTTACTTCTTATATTTTTAAAATTGGTATCATCTAAAAGGTTAACGCAAGGTTTCCACTAAAAAATAAATTTGGTTGTGGCTTTCCTTTTGTTTATTTTATTTTTGGTCCAATGAAATTTTTTTGTGAAAATAAATTCTTGATCTGATTTGAAATAAAAAGAGGTTATTAAATATAATATGTTTTGGGGAGGGCCTTGAACCTGTTTTTAACAATTTTTTATTTTCTTTCTTTTTATTTTTCATGGATTTTTTTCTTAAATTTTCATTGTTTTTTTTGTGTTTTTAATGAATATTGAGCTGAATCAAATACCTTTGTAAGATTAAATCTCTAGATATTTTTGGAAAATTACATGATTTTAAGGTTTGAGGATTTAAATTATTTCAAAATTTATTTTTTCATGATTTATGGTCTTTTTGTTTGATGAAGTTTGATTGATTGTGAAACTCATGTTCACTAGTACTGTCTGAATTGAAAATATTACCCAACCTGAGAGGTATCTAAACCTTTTTGACATCTTCTTACACTTCCCTTTCTCCTGATAGTCTTCAAGAATTTTTTTGTCCATAACATTTTTCTCTTTTTCAAAGATGTTATATTTCATTGAATGTGTTAAGTATGATTCACGCACCACTTTGAAATCCCCTTTTGCATTGAACTCTTATTTTGCCCTACCTTTTCATCTAACTTTTATTAAGCCCCTAGTAGCTATGAAATACCTTAGTAGGTATCCACATTAAAACTCATGTATCCCTTTCGAACCATCTATTGAAGTTAGATTCATGATTATTATTGAACTCATGTGTTGTGGAGGGAGAAGATGAGTTGTATTTTGTTTTCCTAATGAATCTGTTTGAGATGAATTGAAAGTGATGTAATATTTATTACTTCTTGGGTGGAATAAATTTCAGTATTAAAAGATGTATGGGTGGAACAAAATATAATTACAAATGTTTTTGGGAGTTTACCATTTTTTATTGTCAAAATAAGCCCCTATTTTCTTCAAAAATGTGATTTTGAAGATAAATATAGATTTCAATTCAAGATGAAAAAATGCTAAAATTGGGGAATAGAGATATGAAAAAAATGTTTTTGAAATTAAAAGTGTGAAATTCCCAAATAAATAAAGATTTTTTTTGAGGTGATTTATTTTCATTCTGATTGATCAGTACACCATTCTTGATAAAAATTATTTTCATGCATTTACTTCACTTTAGATCCTAACCCTCCACATTCTACCTTAAATGTCTTTACATTTTAAATTTTCTAACCCTAATCCTTAGAATAAAATATGAAAAGGACCTCATTATTGACACATTTTTGACTTTGTTAAGTGGTGATACTAGGAAGATATTAAGCCTGTGGAATTCACTCTTGTTCCTGGGAATGAGAAAACTCCACATAAAACGTCCTTGAGTGAAGAGAGAAATATTTTTATAGGGAGGTAGGTATGACATGCATGTGAAGAATAACATGATACTGAATTGATTCATATGATTTTTTAGGATTTATTAATTTTTTATCCATGTAGGATGCATAATATTTTCATTTTATATGATAATTGAGTTGTTTTTCCATTTCTTCTCTAACAAGTATGTTTGGACCTTTGTATAAGATGATTTCCTAGGAGTGAGATGTTTAAGTGGGGGGATTTGATTGGGAAAATATTTTAAATTATTTTATTCTTAATTTAATTTTTTTAATCAAATAAATGTTTTATTTTTAGGGAAATTGTCACATTTTAATTTTTTAATGCATTTTCTTCTTAATTGGAAAAATTACATATTTTGGAATTTTAACTGTTATAATTTATTTAAATGTTTTGGCGATGAATATATGTACACTAAAAAAAATTTTAAAATTATTATTTCACATATTTCTATTTTCTATGAGATTCATTGTACCCTTTTGTACCCAATGTTCAATCCACCATTTGGGGGCCCAAATCCAGATCATAATACAAGCCTTGAAATTTGTGCATAGATCTGGATAATTTTATTGTTTGGCCAATATCTCATAAAAGGATAAACCAAATGAGATTTATTTTAAGATGGATAAAGAATAACTCCTAATGAATAACTTTAATTTAGGTTTACATGCATTATTCTTTCACTATCTAAGTCATATATTCTGGTCTGGCGGAGGTGAGATATTTTAACAACATTAAATAACATTCATTTTCCAAATTATTTCATTTAATAGGTAATACAAATTATTGAATTCGTTGTATATATTTATATCCAAATATTTATCTCTATTTCCTAGAAATATGTACTTCTACTTCTAAATGTGTTCTCAAATTAGGGGTATCCTTTTATGGCTATCTTTTGTATTTTAGTCTTGTATTTTTTTTTATTTTTTTCTAAGATTAAATTTTATATTTTAATTTAATTATTCTCCTTTCTCTCTTATTCTTTCTCTTTTTTTTTATTCCCCCATTTTTTTCTTCACTGTGAACTCTTATGCTCATGATCATTAGTAGATAACTCGAGGAAGTTCCTGGGGGAGTAATCCAATGATGAAACCAAGTCTATTAAAATAAATTCTTAATACTTATTGTTCTCTTAGAGTTATCTCATTATTGATCTTAGTAGTAAAAGAGACTTTTTATATCCACCTTACACCGGAGGTTCATTTTTTGGTTCTACAGTATTTTCCCTCAATCAAGGAGGTGGATGTACGGTCTCTCAGAGATAATAAAAAGGACTTTATATTCACAAATATATGTTGAGAAGGATGTTAACACATATTATGGTGTGTTTTCATTATGTAAATTTGAAACTAATAATAAGATAATGAAGGTTCAATCTGGCTGATTCTCTTGGGAATGTCTCCTATATTCCTAACATAATTTTGTTTCCATTGTTTTTTTTTCATTTCATTTTCATGTTTAATTTTTCTATTTCATTTTAAAATCTCTATTTAAGGTTATTTTATTTCATATATATATATATATAAATTATAAGTACTGAGTTATTGTCCCCAAAATCTCATTAAGAGAACGACATGGGTAAGCCATTATGCTACACTTAGTTATAAATATTTTTGGGAGTGCACATAAAAATGCTTCATAAAATAGTATAACTTATAGGTTTTAAATGTTCCTCTCAGGATACCCATCTATATAAAGATTATATAATGTTATAAAGTTAATCTCTTTATTCAAATATTACCGAATAATTATCTAAAACATCATGGTAAACCATAGCTCATGATCAGTAACAAAAGAATGTGATACTTCATAAAACATTACCACATCCTTACTGTATATCCTAACAATATAATAAAGATATAAATATTCTTTGATGTTAATAAAATGTGATTATTTTTTAAGTATATTGACTAAATACCAAATGGTTTTATGGCCTTTAGATGTATTGGGGAGTCCTTTGATGAAATCCATTGTGATGGTTTCCCATTTCCATTCTGGTATGGGTAATAGTTATAACATCCCTTTATACTTTTTATGCTGAACCATAACATTATAACAAAATATTAATCATGATACATACTTTGCAATATCCCATTTCATTCTATCGCGGGATAAATACTCTTGGAAATTTCTATACATGTTCATGCTTCTGTGGTGTATAGATAATTATAAGCTATGTGTTTCATCTGATATCTCTTTATTTAATTACATAATTGAACATACAAATATATAGTTCCTAAATATTATCCATCCATTATGGTTAAGTTTAAACTTTGAATCAATCCTTACCTTATTTTACAAATCTAAATCTTTCTCTTTCACTTCTTCACAAGAATGGATAGTTGGACAGCTATATGAGGAAGATAGGATCTTTACCAATTCCTTATAATTTCAATTTATTCTATCTAAACATCCATAAGTATTGGATCTATCTTCATCCTCATCATAGAAAAAAAACATAGTCCTTCTGACTCAGATTAACATCAACCATGTTCTCCATCTCAGGTTGTTAATATATAGAGCCGTTATAATCATTAATTAAATATTATCATCTATTTTGTGGCATATTAAACTCTTTATATTGGAATATTCCCTTTATGAATTTATGATTTGTATATATACTACACCTTTAACAATAAATATATTTCCGCAGTATTTTTAATGAAAAAATTTACCATTTTTGGCTCTAAATCATGAGTCAGGTAATTCTACTCATGAACCTTTAATTTTTATAAGGTATATGATATGACCACGTAATTTTGTTTAAGAACAGATCTCATTCCCTTATTTGATGCATCACTATATATCAAAAACGCTTCTCTACTACATGGTATTGTTATAAAAACTGCACTAACCAACCTTATTTCCTATTCCGTGAAATTTTCATCAAATTCATCTATCTAAAAAACGTAGAAACCTTCTACATCAACTTGGTTATTAGATTTTATAGTCATGAAAATTGTCAAACAAATAAATATAAGTATCGATCCAACCCAAGAAAAAGATTGATCTTGATCCCCATGGTTAGTCAAAGACATTATTTAATAACTTCCATCATTGAAGTATCCACATATATACCCGTGTTTCAAATCACATGGCCCAAAAATGATACTTTATATATCCAAATTTTATTATTGAAAATTGGAATATATTTTTTAATTCCCCAATGTATTCGATACTATACTAAAATAATCTCTATGATATGACTTTATTTTTGAATATATAATAATATCAAATAAAAAACTACCACAAATTTATCAATGTAATATCTAAAGAGTATATTCATTAAATCCGTGAAGATTTTGGGGGAATTGGTTAGTCCAAATGGAATCACTATAAATTTATAATTACCATAACTTGTATGTAATTATTTATTGAGTGTGTCCCCCTTATTGACACTATAATAATTATTACTTGAAGAAAGTTTAATAAATTAAATTTATTTATATCTACATAGTTTATTGATTAATTCATAAATATGTTGTTGAAGATAATTTCTCTTAATATTCATCTTGTTAAGTTCTCGATAATCAATGAAAACAGTCATTGACTCATTTTTACTCATAACAAGAGGAACTGGTGAAACCAATGCAGAAGCACTCAGTCTTATTAATCAATTTTATAGATTCTATATTTTTTTCTTCAATTATTATAACTCAATTTAGGACATTACTTAAGGAGCCTTTGAAATTGGTATAGTATCGGTATAGGTTCTATTTAAAATTCAACTTTATGGTTATTTTTAGGACTAGTAAACACTTCAAAAAATACATCAAAATACTCTTGAAAATAGGAATAAATTAAATTTTTATTTTCTCTCCAATAATTTGAGATAAATAATCTTGTAAATGGGAAGGAAATGCATATAATAGAACTTATTTCTATTGGGAGTTCACATTCAACCTTGGAGCTATAGATGATCATAATATGATTCCAAATAATTAATGTGACTTACATTCTATGGAACATTATATGGTATCTATAAGGCCCCAGTCTTAAACCTTACTTAATATTGAATTAAATGAATAATTCACATTGAGGATCATTTCAAGATTAGAGTTTTTGAGAATTAGGATATAACTATTATATCTCAAAAGATTAAAAATAATACCCTTCTACTAAGATTCCATAAAATAAAAACTCTTAAAAAGAAACATGTCTAGTTCCATGTTTTATATAGCATGACTTTCCCTTGATCCCATCCTTGACCCTACTCCACATTAGGTCCTGTGAAAAACATTTCAAAAAAACTTGGGGTGAGCATAACAAGCTCAGTAAAGTATACACAATGAAGGAAAACTGTTAGTTTTTCAAAAGAACAAGTAAACCATGAATACTTTACCAAAGTAATACTTTTCACCTTTATTAAGTAGTAAAAACTCTTCACTAAATAAAAGACCATTACTTACCCTTTTGTAACCAAAATATTACCATAAAACCCATATAAAGAACACATAACATAAAAAGGTAACTTGGGACATAAACATACTTAAATGGAATTAACTATACAGTCTATTTACAGACATACTTAATCGAATAGTCATACGGCCGGCTTCCATACCCAATTCATTGGAGGTTATAACGTAACCACTCGTCCTGGTATTCAGGGCCCTAGCCATCATATGGTTTATCATGTAACCACCCTTAAAATGTCCAAGTACCATCATTACACATAAAATATTGCAAATATAAACATTTTAATAACAACATTTCATTTTCAATCACAATAAGTAATTCCAATATATTGAACTAATCAATCCATTTCCAAAAATCATTTAAATGAGATTTTTGAATCAAAGTGTCCCATACCACTTTTAAGCTTTTAATGGAATTATAATTTTAAAACATTAATGTCCATATAAATAAATAATAAAAACCATTTTGAAAACATGGACATTAAAGATAATGATTTAGAATAATGAATCTTTAAAACATTTAAAATGATATTTTTGTTAAAGGTTTTTTTACAAAATGAGAGACTGTTGAATAGAAATAATTACGGAATAACATTTAATCTGAGCTTTATAATATCATGATAATAAAGGTATTCATGATATAATATGTCAAAGGATAGTATACACACCATATAAGAGTGAATTGGTGCATAACAACAATGAAGTCTCAATGGAAATGTAAATTTAGATGAAATCCATTATAAATATGGTATCCTTAAATTAAGGATAAATATATCATATAATTATGTGTGATAAATATAAATACACCCAATATAAGAGGATATTAAGTGTGAAACAATCATAGGTCATTCACACATATTCATCGGATGACATGTTCAAGAAGTACAAGTTGAACCCAAAGAAATCGAAATTGGGTTAAGACGTTCCCTTGTAAAAATTCGACAACCTAACGGCATCACATCAAAATTCCGAAATTATTCGATGTGAGAGTGAATGTTATATCATCACTTAGACATAAACTTTACATCAATAAGGATATATAAGAACATATCCCAACATAATAATATGTAAATTAAATGACATAACAAAAGAAGTCTTTTAAAAAGAGGAGGGTGAAAGGTCCCCTTACTGATTTGGGTAACTTTCGAAACGTACACACCATTTAAGAAAGGTCATACAATGAATATGTAAATACCAATAAATGAAATTATATTACACAAAGAGTATAATAATGGGAAATACATACACCACTCAAAGGAAATGGTGGAAAATGTATCATAAATCTCACATGAAAAAAAGTGAGAAGAAAAATCCCTTACGAAAACTCGGCAACCTAACGGCGCCACTTAAAACTTCCAAAAATGTATTTATGTGATAAAATAGGGTATCTCATAATATGAACATAAAAATTACAGTATTAGGAATATAAAATAACATCCCCAAACATAAAAAAGATGAGCTTAAAAGAAATGCCATAAAAGAGAGTACATAAAAAGAAAGAGAGAGGTTGGATCCCTTACCTCGTATCTGACATGACTCGATCGTTTTTATCTCCTGAATAATAAACTTGAGTTAATTTATACTTGCTTAAGATACTTTTTTCAAGTTCATTATTCCTTTTATATCACTTATTAACATGTCATGAACACTATGTAATTATTTAATTTAATAACGGTCGTTTTAACGATCATTGCTACTTGAGTCAAAAATAAACTCTTTGTAATTACAAGTTTGTTCATGGGGTAAAATATCCATTATATCCAGAATTATATTCAATATTTTGATATCATATATATAATATATATCCATTATATACATTCATGTATAACATTACATAACATTTTGAGGTAAGAAATGATATGCACCGTTTATGGAGATGGTAAGTCGTACGTACGTATGAATGCTACTTCAATTTCTATTTCATATTTAATGGAATTAAAACATAATGATAAATAATATTATTATAATTCCAGTATAGTATCATATATAATATCATTAAATATATCTTTTATACATACCAAATATGGTATTAACGAATCAAATCACTTTGAGGGGGCGGTAGTCCGCACTTCCTAAAATGAAGATATCGTGTTTACCCATAATGGAAACCATAAAGGTATGCCATAAATGAAAAATACAGAAGCTTAATGAAAACATAAACATATTATATATCATATATAAATATAGTGACATCTTAATGTCCACTTTTTAAGGTGTTAAAAAAATATTGAACAATCATCGTTTCGTGAGGAAGAAATTCACCATCCACAAGAACAGTATGTTCTTTAACCATTAGATGTATGTGTGTGTAATTGTAGCTCGAATAATTATTATAAAAACATCATAGTATATGTAATATACTGTTGTTGTTATAAAATAAATGAATAAAAAGTGTTTAGGGGGTTGGAGAAGCAAAATAAAACAAAAGAGCACAAGTGAAGACGTTACCTTAAAATCAGGTAACTCCCCTTGGTTTGAACCAAAATGGTTTCTTAAAGAGCTTCATGAATAAGGTAAGGCTTCTAGGATGAGGAGAGGGATGTGGGGAGGCAAAATTATCATATATTGGCCGAGAAAAAGTCTTGAGAGGTGTGGGTAAGGTGGTATAGGTGGGGGCCTTTTATAAGAGGAGAGGAGGGGCACTCTTGGAAAAGTATAAAATGTTACTTTATTTTCAAATGATTTTCTGATTTTAAAGGTCCCACATTGATTTATTTCGAGGTTAAGGTGATAAGATTTCAAAATCCACCCATCCAATAGGTTTTTGACATGTTTAGGTCTAATATTTTACGTTATTGTTTCATTTTATTTAAATCGTTAAATAATGAGGTAATCACTGCATCATTGTGATGTCATAAATAATTTAATTTATTTAATGTCTAAAAATTATAAAAAAAATACTATGATGTAAGAAATAATTTTATCTTTCCAATGACTATTTATAGACAAAAATATTACTTGTATAACCCTATGTAAAAATTTTTTTAGTTAAACAATACATGTTTGTGTCATTTTTACTTATACTTTAAATAAAAGGAATAAATATCATTATCTTACCCAAGTGGATCCATGGGGTCCAAAAATCGACCCATGGGTTGTCTTGGTCGGCCATTACTCATAAAATATGGTTAGGACAAGTGTCAAGATATTTTCATTTTATTATAATATCATTTTTACCTTAAATCACACTAATTACCTTTAATCGCGATTAATAAAGCTTAAAAGTTACTTTTCATCAAAAATTATTTTCATCCCATTGAATCAAATTTTACTTAATAATAAAAATTATTTAAATTGTATTTTTAAAATTCAAATCACAGATGTGGTAAAGTTTTATTTAAACGAAAAATCATTTTTTGTAACTACCACTTTGTGGTTTCACTATTCATCAAAAATTAATATTTTTCATAAAAATACCAAAAATTCACCCTAAGCTATATCTGATATTCCAAATTCAGAAATTATGTCTATTTTTACCAATTAATAACATAGAATTTTCATTAATTAATTTTATAACTAAATCCCACTGTCAAATCAAATAGCGTGTTTTTAAGAAACAATATCTATCAAAAGATTGACACTCGTTTATATCCAATTTCAATGTGATATTAATTAAAATTACCAACATTGGATTAAATGGTAAAAATATATTATAATTTAACTTTAAAACCAATTCAAAACATAATATAATCATATAAATTAATTAGATTAAAAAGAGGTTTTGAATTAAAATACAACATTTTTCACTATTCATTAAAAATGAACTTTATCGGAAAAAAACCAAAAATTTACACAAAGTAAATTTTGATGTCCCGATTCTAAAGAAGAATTTTATTTTGTCAAATATAACACATAAAATTTTCAAAATGTGGATTTAAAAGAGTTTTTCCATCAAAAGGCGGTTAATCGACCTTTTAAAGAATATTGGAATGTTTACGCTTAAAATTGGATTCATTCACATTTATAATTCTCTAACATTTATTGTAAAAAAAAATATTTGACAAACATATATACTCATTTTGTATTTATCTCTGTTCATTCCCTTCATTACAACGGCTAGGTGTTAACTACCATTTAAAATAAAATTATTTTATTATTAGAGTGCAACGTAAGATTTCAAAGGAACTCGTTGTTGCGTATTGGGTAAGCCATCGGGAATAGCGTTCCCTTTAAATTAATATTAACATTCTATTCACAAATAGTTTTTAATATAAAAATGTCATATTATTTATTTACCTGGGGTGTTACATCCTTCCCCCCTTTTGGGAATTGCGTCCTCGTTATTTTAAAATTTGGCTCGGAAACTTCATTGAAAGCCCCACATCGGAAAAGGAGTAAATTAAACTATCACTTTAAAAGAAAGAAATGGAAGTAAAAAGGTCACAAAAGTTAAGGCATACTAGGATTCCATGTATGAAAACATGGATATGGAAGAAAAAACAAAGGTTCATGTTCTGAGGGAGTGTGATAGAAAACATGTTTAGGAGAAAGTTAATCACTAGAAAATCACAAAATTGTGATGGGTAAAATGGTATTGGATTCCCCAGTAGGAAAAGTTAACGGACAAAAAAATTAGTTATTTTTCAATGAGGAATTTATTTTTGAGCTTAACTAAAACATAAGGAAACATACTTACTTGTCATGTTGACTTTCAACTTTTACTAGATTTCTTACACGAACTCATATTTTCTCCAAAATATTAGTATTTAGGATGTCTTGTTTACATTAAGAGGGCTATAATCAACTTCTAGAGAATCACTTAATCCATAAAAGAGAACTATATACTTCCTATGTCTTTAGACCCTTAAAAAAACCAAAATTGTTAGAACAAGATCAGATAATCCAAAAAAGGATAACCCTTTATAAAAAGAAAATCTATTCTTAATCTCCAAAATTTGTCCATCAAAACCCAAAGTTCAATGAGGACCATTCGATAAACAATTTTTCCATAAAATTATTCAAAGTAAACCAAACTAATATAGAAACCAAAATATTTGAAGGATTTAGTCACATAGTCTTCCAAGGTAAAAATTAACACTTATCTCCAAATAACATCAGTTACTCTAAAAGTGTCATATTGAAAAGTAATTAACCTAATCACATATCCTCCATTATAGGTAAATAATATCCATAGATAACCCAAATAAACTTACTCTTAATTCATAAAATCATCTAAATAAAAAATAATATGTCATATTAACCAGGGACTTCACGTAGTCTAGTGGTAGGCGATAAATAACAATCGCACATTGGTTGTGGGTTCGATTACTGCAGCTTTGTCCGACGCGACGGGTTGTCACACGGTCTGTGTGTTACACTTTTTATAAAACCCCAAAAAATAACCCGAACATGTTTTAACCTTAATAGTTTCTTTATACCTCTCATTTTAATCCAAATTCATTACGATCTCAACATATTAATTCTTGAAGTCTTATTTCACCACCATAAAAGAATTCCCAAAATAAATAACAGCATACCTTGATCATGGCATCCACTAGGTTTCATCGTCATCTTGTTCACGTAGGTAGAAGTCCCATGCATTACAAAAATTATTTAGAGATCCTTCAAAATCATTTGCTTCTTCCATCCAAATACACCTTGTAAAACATGGTTCATATGGGTGTTCACAAAAAAAATAATTTTGGGAAATAATCATGTATGACATATAATTCCAAAACATCTGATGAAACATGATTTCTATAAAATAGTCGGACAGAATTTGAGTTGAAACATTATATTATAGTTCCTTTTAAAATACCATAAGTATTTGCTGAGAGACTATATTTTAAAATATAAATATAAATATGTTGCGCAAGGGTCTCCTTCCTCAGCACCATTTTTAAAATCATAATATGCTTCAAATTCCTGTGATAAGGTAAAATATTTGAAAGTACCTTGATAATATTAACCTTTTTTGAAAATATGAGAATATTGTGAAAATAGTATTTGTCTAAATATAACCCATGATACACGATGATAACGAGGTATATTAGAGGTGTTTGATATCTCAAACAACTACTTGCAAGAGAGTTGTATGCTAGAAAAATTTTCGAAGTCATCCAAACATGACTTTGCAATATTTACTGCAAGAATTTCATCAGGAAGAGATATGAATGTCATTTCAGATCCTCCTCCATCCATTCGTAATTGACTTTACTTGACATGATAAAAGTTATAAAACAAGGATTTAACTGAGATAATAGATATAAGGTCTAACCATGTGTCTAATAAAAACTCATAATCCCTAAAGTTGTCTAAACCGACCTCTGATACCAACTATAAGGCCTAGGCCTTAAACATTACTTAATATTAAATTAAATGAATAATTCACATTGAGGATCTTTTCAGGTTTAGAGTTTTAGAGAATTAGGACATAACTATTACGTCTCAAAAGATTACAAAGAATACACTTCTACTAAGTTTTTATAAAATGAAAACTCTTAAAAAGAAACATGTCTAGTTCCATGTTTTATATAGCATGACTTTCCCTTGATCCCATCCTTGACCATACTCCACATTATGTCCTATGAAAAACATTTCAAAAAAAAACTTGGGGTGAGCATAGCAAGCTCAGTAAAGGATACACAAAGAAGTAAAACTGTTATATTTTCAAAACAACAAGTAAACGATGAATACTTTACCAAAGTAATACTTTTCACCTATATTAAGTAGTAAAAACTCTTCACTGAATAAAAGACCATTACTTACCCTTTTGTAACCAAAATAATACCATAAAACCCATATAAAGAACACATAACATAAAAAGGTAACAAGGGACATAAATATACTTAAATGTAATTAACCATACGGTCGACATCCACACATACTTAATGGAATAGCCAAGTACCATAATTACACATAAAATGTCCAAGTACCATCATTACACATAAAATATTGAAAATATAAACATTTCAATAACAACATTTCATTTTCAATCACAATAAGTAATTCCAAGATATTCAACTAATCAATCCATTTCCTAAATTCATTTAAAAGAGATTTTTGAATCAAAGTGTACCATACCACATTGAAGATTTTAATGGAATTATAATTTTAAAACATTAATGTACACATAAATAAATACTGAATTTTTTTTGAATACATGTATATTAAAGATAACTATTTAGAATAATGAATCTTTAAAACATTTTAAACTATATTTTTGTTAAAGAGTTTTTAACAAAATGAGAGACTCTTGAATACATATAATTGCGGAATAACATTTAATCCGATCATTATAATATCATGAGTATAAAGGTATTCATGATATAATTTGTCAAAGGATAGTATACACACCATATAAGAGTGAATTGATGCATAACAACAATGAAGTCTCAATGGAAATGTAAATTGAGATGAAATCCATTATAAAGATGGTATCCTTAAATTAAGGATAAATCTATCATGAAATTATGTGTGAGAAATATAAATACACCCAATATAAGTGGATATTATGTGTGAAACAATGAGAGGTCATTAACACATATTCATAGGATGACATGTTCAAGAAGTACAAGTTGAACCCAAAGAAATCGAAATTGGGTTAAGACGTTCCCTTGTAAAAATTCGACAGCCTAACGGCGTCACTTCAAAATTCAGAAAATTAGTCGATGAGAGAGTGAATGTTATCTCATCACTTGGACATAAACTTTACATCAATATGGATATATAATAACATATCCCAACATAATAATATGTAAATTAAAATACATAACAAAAGAAGTCTTTTAACAAGAGGGGGGTGAAAGGTCCCCTTACCAATTTGGGTAACTTTCGAAATGTACACCCCATTGAAGAAGGGTCATACAATGAATATGTAAATACCCATCAATGAAATTATATTACATAAATAGTATCATAATGGGCATTACATACACTACTAAAAGGAAATGGTGGAAAATGTAGCATAAATCTCATGGGAATAAAAGTAAGAAGAAAAATCCCTTACGATAACTCGGCAGCCTAACAGTGCCACTTAAAACATCCAAAAATGTATTTATGAGATAAAATAGGGTATCTCATAATATTAACATAAAAAGTAAAGTATTAAGAATATAAAATAACATCCCCAAACATAAGAAAGATGATCTTAAAATAAATGACATAAAAGAGAGTACTTAAAAAGAAAGGGAGGGGTTGGATCCCTTACCTCAAATCCGACTTGACTCGATCATTATTTTATCTCTTGAATAATAAACTTTTGTTAATTTATACTTGCCTAAGAACCTTTTTCAAGTTAATTATTCCTTTTATATCAGTTATTACCATGCCATTAACACTATGTAATTATTTAAGTTAATAACGGTCGTTTTAACGATCATTGCTACTTGAGTCAAAAATAAACTCTTTGTAATTACAAGTTTGTTCATGGGGTAAACTATCCATTATATACGGAATTATATTCATTATGTTGATATCATATATATAATATATATCCATTATATACATGCATTTATAATATTACATAACATTTAGAGTTAAGAAATGTAATGCACCGTTCATGGAGACGGTAAGCCGTACGTACGCATGAACGCTACTTCCATTTCTATTTCATATTTAATGGAATTAAAACATAATTATACATAATAGTATTATAATTACAGTATGGTATCATATATAATAACATTAAATATGTCCTTTATACGTACCACATATGGTTTTAACTAATCAAATCACTTTGAGGGGGCGGTAGTCTGCACTTCCTAAATTGAAGATATCGTGTTTACCCATAATGAAAACCATAAAGGTATGACATAAATGAAAAATACAGAATATTAATGAAAACATAAACATATTATATATCATATATTAATATAATGACATCTTAATGGCCACCTTTGGAGGTGTTAAAAGAATATTGAACAATCATCGTTTCGTGAGGCAGAAATTCACCATCCACAGAAACAGTATGTTATTTAACCATTAGATGTAGGTGTGTGTAAGTTTATCTATAATACTTCTTATAAAAACATTCTAGTATATTTAAGATACTGGTTTTTTTACAAAATAAATTAATAAAAAGAGTTTAGGGGGTTGGAGAGGCAAAATAAAACAAAAGAGCACAAGTGAAGACGTTACCTTAAAATCGGGTAACTCCCTTTGGTTTGAACCAAAAGGGTTTCTTGAAGAGCATCCTTACTAAGGTAAGGATTATAGGACAAGGAGAGGGACGTGGAGAGACAAAATTATCAGAGCTCGGCCGAGCCATAGGCTTGAGATGTGTGGGTAAGGTGGTAGAGTTAGGGGCCTTTTATAAGAGGAGAGGAGGGGAACTCTTGGAAAAGTATAAAATGTTACTTTATTTTCAAATGATTTTCAGATTTTAAAGGTCCCACATTGATGTATTTATAGTATAATTTGATAATAGTTTTAAATACATCAATGTGGGATTTTTACATGTTTAGGTCTTATATTTTACATTATCTTTTCATTTTATTTAAATCGTTAAATAATGAGGTAATCGTTGCATCATCATGATGTCATAAATAATTTAATTTATTTAATGTCTACAAATTATAAAAAAATACTATAATGTAAGAAATATTGTTATATTTCCAATGACTATTTATAGTCAAAAATATGACTTGTATAACCCTATGTAAAAATTGTTTTAGTAAAACAATACATGTTTGTGTCATTTTTACTTTTACATTAAATAAAAGGCATAAATGTCATTATCTTACCCAAGTGGCTCCATGGGGTCTCAAAAATCGACCCATGGGTTGTCTCTGTCGGCCATGACTCATCCAATAGGGTTAGGACAAGTTTCAAGATATTTTCATTTTATTATAATATCATTTTTACCGTAAATCACATTAATTACCTTTAATCGCGATTAATAAAACTTAAAAGTTACTTTTCATCAAAAATTATTTTCATCCCATTGAACCACATTTTACTCAATAATAAAAATCATTTAAATTGGAATTTTTAAATTCAAATCATGGAAGTTTTAAAGTTCCATTTAAATAAAAAATCAGTTTTTGTAACTACCACTTTGTGGTTTCACTATTCATCAAAAATTAAGGTTTTTCAGAAAAATACCAAACATTCACCCTAATCTATATTTGATATTCTGAATACCAAAATGATGTCTATTTTACCAAATTCACAACATAGAATTTTCATTAATTAATTTTATAACTAAATCCCGATGTCAAATCAAATAGCGTGTTTTTAAGAAACAATATCTATCAAAAGATTGACACTCGTTTATGTCCAATCTCAAAGTGATATTAATTCCAATGACCACCATTGGATTAAATGGTAAAAATATATTCTAATTTCACTTTAAAACCAAATCAAAAGATAATCTAATCATATAAATAAATTAGATTAAAAAATGGTTTTGAATTAAAATACAACATTTTTCACTATTTATTAAAAATGAAATTTATCAGAAAAATACCAAACATTTACACAAAGTAAATTTTGATGTCCCGATTCAAAAGAATAATTTTATTTTGTCAAATATAACACATAAAATTGTCAAAAAGTGTATTTAAAAGAGGTTCTCCATCAAAAGGTGATTAATCTACCTTTTAAAGAATATTGGAATGTTTACACTTAAAACTGGATTCATTCACATTTTTAATCCTCTAACATTTATTGTAAAAAGTAAAAATATTTGAAAAACATACATAATTATTTTTTAGTTAGTTATGTTCATTCCCGTCATTACAAAGTCTAGGTGTTAACTACCATTTAAAATAAAATTATTTTATTATTGGAGTGCAACGTAAGATTTCAATGTAACTCGTTGTTGTGTATTGGGTAATCCATCGAGTATAGAATTCCCTTTAAATTAATATTAACATTTTATTCACAAATAGGGATAAATATAAAAATTTCATATTCTTTATTTATCTGTGGTGTTACAATATCTATAAAAATAAATCTAGTCCATTAAAAATATCACATAAATTTCAACCAGATAGAGAATAATAATTTTTACAGGAAGAAAATTCCAAAAAACTTTATTCAGAGAGGATCTATATATATGAGATGTGATTATCATACCATTATTGGTTTTTATTAATAATATATTATTCAATTATTTATTTTCTAATTTTGAAACCCTTGTAAAAAAAATTATATAAAAAATAGTGGGCAGATGTAGATCCAAATTATACATTTCTAATTATAGAGTTGAAGATAAGTGTACCATTCACAACATCATTCTTATGACCCACTTCAGTGGTTTTGATTGTATGGTCTTTCACTTTATCACTTATCTTAAGAGGTTTTTGACATTGATTTGTTCCATTAACCTTTGGATTAAATAAGTGATTGAAATAATTTCTATAAACCTTATAATTAAATATCTTGATTGTGGTTTGTTTATTCAGTTGAGATTTCACTCTATTCATTTCATTGGATGACCTCTTCAAATCACTTATGCATTCATTTTCCTGATGTTCTTTTTTTCACACTTGAAATATTTACCAATCCTCTTAAGGTTATATCCTTCATGACTCATTCCATTCTTTCATTATAAATAATGATTGATTTTATTTTCTTCCTTGGGATTATTATTTGAATATCCTCAAAGATCCATCTATTTCTTCTTCTCCCAAAAACAATGAAAATAGTGGGATTATCCATTCTTCATTTCTCCCATGAGATCACTTCTAATTATCTATTCATATATAATAAATTACCTTATGAATAATTCCTTTTTGAGACTTTTTTTTAATCCACTAAAGAAACAATCATCTTTTCTTTCATGTTCGATGCTAAAACGAGAACCATACCTTGTGATTGTAGTGACATTGTCCTCATAATTACTAGTGGATTCATTATCCTTGTTATTAAGATCAAGGAATTCTATTTAATTTATTATGAAAACATTTTTGGGAACTTACTTATTGAAAAATAACCACTCAAACTCTTCACATACAATGGTGTTAATATCTTCCTCTATAAATGTATTCTTAATAACATTCCACCATTGATCAGATTCACCTTCCAAATGATAAACATCCAAGTAAAATTTTTCATTATCAGATCACTAGAGAATATAAAATATATTTTATGTGATGTTGATTCATTGTTCAGAAATTATTACATCAGAAACCACTGAATTAGGTAGAAATTTTCCCATGAAATACATAATGGTGAATTTCTCCTTCATTTGGTCATTTGGAATCTCAACATAATTCATATATTGAGGGAGTTGAGTGAGCAGAAAAATAATATTTTCTACTCTAAATTCCATGAAACTCATTTTCTCATGAGGATTTTCATTGTATTGTCCTCCACATTCTTTTTTAACATGATTCGTCATGTTCCATCCATTTATTGAAACCAAAAATCATATGAGCATCATGCATCATTAATCAGGGTGAGTAATCATATAATCATAAAAATAATTCCAAATTTGTTCTAAATTATGGAGCCTTCTTGTCAACCTACAACACTTTTAGTTTTCCCAATACTGATTTCAATTATTCATAGGTTTTCTTTGGTTCTACCCTCATTTTTCTTAAAAACTAATCATAAAAGAATCAATATTTTCTCTAATAAAAACTATGGTTTCCCAAGAATAAAATATATAAATATTACATAGTTTTTTATAAATATTTAGAACATTTCACAATAATACCCATCCCAAAACCCTAAATTTTTAATGTATTCAGTGTCAAAATTCAAAATTAATATATTCAATGAATGATTTTCAATATATCCCACAAAACGTATTCCCAAATTAAGCACTTATAGACTCATTTTACATAATACCCTTCATCATTGTAATTACCTAAACCGAGAATACCAGACTTGGTGCCTTACTTTATTACATTGGCATGATTATAATGAATCAAAATCCCAATGGACTAATCATTTTATAAGTTTTGGAAACTGGACACATTCATGATACAAATTTTATTGTAGGAAATAGAAAATAAAACATAATACCATACAGATTATAATAAACTTCATCCTTCAAACTCAAACCAATAATTAATATTTATATCTTGGGGAAAGGAAATATACTATGGATGTGATAAAATTCTTAGTAAGGGTTGTGTATAGTAGAATTTATAAAGAATCAATAATGAATAATCTATATGGTAAGGTAAATAATTGAACACACATTTCATTTAATCAATAAACTGCAAATGAAATACATCTATAGATTTTTTTCATAGTGAAAATACTATGGATGATTATAAATGAATATGGAATGGAGGAAGTGAATAAATATAGGATGTCATGTATCAGGCACATAAACCACTATATCATTGTCATCTACTATCAATAGAGTCTAAACTAATATAATTTGGTCAACTGATTTATCTCATTAGACTACTGATGCATGGAGGGGATTGACTTAACCGGTCCCCAACCCATTTCATGTATTTCCAATTACTCATATATAAAATAATCTATTTAATTAATAAACAATGTTCCTTATCAAATATCTATATTGAGTAAAAGATATATATTTCTCAATATTTCCCCAATTTATCAAATAACATTCAAAGTAAACTCTATTTTTTAAAATGGTATATGGTATAGAAAATAATCATAACCATTACCCAAGAATATTTATATGTAAGATAAATGTAATTTATAATAAAAAATGATCATTATGAAGTTATTTTTTTCCAGATAAGGTTAGCAATCATAAAATAAAGTGAGATTGCAAAGTTAACTTTTACCACTTGGTAATTTTCATGTCAAAACCCCATGGATGGGAGAATTCAAGTTGAAACATAAATTACCACTAAATTTTAAGTATTCATAAAATTATATGTAAAATTGGAAGTATTTTCACTATATATAATAAATTAGGTTCACAAAAATAAATTATGCCTTATTGAATGGAAATTTACATAGAATCCCCTACTACTTGAATAACTTTTGAATTGTGAACCCCATTGAATAATTAAATTAGTTAAATGTTTTAACACCATGAAATTAAGAAAAAAAATTATATAACATGTCATAAAAATATATATACCCAACACAACGGTTTTAATAATTTTGTTAACATTATAGTTACTTTTGATTTAACATACTTTAACCTTATGTATAATGGTTTTAATAATTTTTTTAACATTTAACATAAATATATTAATATTTATTATATCATATACGATCCTCTTATGACATATTATTACTCATTTGTTAATAATATTTCATTATTTTCATCATTTTTAGTGTTAAAAGATTTGTTTTTCAAGTATGTATCAATTTGTTATTTTTCATTACTATTACTCATACCACAATATAATAACATCTATAATTTAAACAATTATTTAATTATAATATATATTAATTATATATGTACTTATATTAAACAATAATGTTTGGAGATATAAAATGAAATACGCCCTTCAAGGAGATGGTAGGCCTTATATACGCAAGAATATTGTTTCTATTTTATTATCATATTAAATAAATCCAAATTAAATGACATGTATTAATATTGTAATTACATTATCATATTTATGTCATATAAATACTATATTTTTATTTAATCCATCATTAATACAATACATGTATATCATGATTGAATCACTTCGCATTGAGTTGGTGGTAGTCCACAAGTCCACAAACAATGTAATCGTATACCCACAAAATGGAACACATGGTGTTTTATGTTATATTATTATTAAATAATATCATATAAATTATAAATATTATATATATATATATATACAATAAAATATAAATCCATCATTATTTATGTCCTTTATAGGTGGTAATGGAAGAACGAATGATATTGATTCCCTAGGCTGTAATTCATCATATACATCAATGATGACTATGTATCACATTTTATGAAAGTGTGTGAAAATATAGGTCTTAACATTAATTTAATAACATCTATGTATATTTATTACACTTATTTTATTATATAATATATATATAATAATAATTGTTGTGGTGGAGATAGAAGTAAAATTAAAGACCTTATTGAAGAATGTTACCACTCATTCGAGTAACTTCTTTTTGTTTATACCAAATGTCTTCCTTGTTTTAATTTATGAAAAAATTTAGGATTATAAGATGATTTTAGGGAAGTTTTTATCATATTTTGAAAAGATTTTAATGATCCAACGGTCTTGAGTGGTTTTAATAAGTGAGGGTGTTAGTGCCCTTTTATAGTAGAGGTGGAGTGGCAATCTTGTAAATATAAAAAGGTGACTACTATTGAAAGGTATCCCTTACATAATGTTCCTCAAATAATAATATTAATTCTATAAAAGTAGTATATAGTCTAAATATGTACATCTAATAGGTTTTCACAAGTGTATAAATCATTTGGGAAATTAAGATTAAAGTTTAACCACTTAACAAACTGATTTTTACCTTAGTCATTGTAATTAATTTTAATTGATTTCTCTAATATTTTTATTAAAAACCTAATTTTAACTTAATATAAATTAAAAATTATTATTATTCAAATTATTGAAAAAAATCAAATTCAAATCACAGAAGTGGAATGAATTAATTTAAAATCAATCTCACAAGCAGAATGAGAATGCAAGTTTTTAAAGTGAAAATGTTCAAATATTTGAAATGTTTTTATGTCCAAAATAAATATAAAATTATAATAAATGAACTAAATTTTATTAATAGATTTATAATTTATCTAATTAAACTTTAAAACCAATTCAATATATAATTTTACCCTCTATATTTATTTTGATGAAAAATTAGTTTTTAATTTAAATTCAGTATTTTTACTATTTATCAAAAAATGAAACATCATAGGAAAATAGAAAAAGTTAACCCAAATATAATAATTTAATTCAAATTTAAAATATAAATTATATATTTTTGAAATATAATTTATAAAAAATCTCAAAATTTACATTGAAAATAGGTGTCTTGTCAAAAGGTGGAAAACTGCCTTTAGAGAAATATAGCTTTTTGCATAAAGTTTGATTTCTTCCTATCTTAAGACTATATAAAATATTGGATGACGTAAAAAATAATTGATTGAATATATACTATAAATTTTGTTAATATTATACACTAATATAAATTAATTTAATTTATTGATACAAAAAACTAGTGGGTGCATTAAATAGTATTCTTACCAAAACATTTCCTTTATATTAAATTGGATTCTATATTCATTTCTAATACAAAATATTTATATTATCATAAGATAAAAAGTATTTTAAAATTTTATTTTATATTTTTCAAACATCTCATTACAATGGCTAGGTGATAACTCACATATTAAATAATATTAATAATAATATATTCTAGTTTGTTAGAACGCAGTCTTGCGTGTAACGTAAGCTATTGAAAGAACTTTGTATTGTGTCTAATACAAGCCAACATAGTGTTGACTATACTGAAATATAATATAATTGTTCTGTTTTGTGTAATATTAACTTTATTTGTGTATAAATCAATAGAGAAACAAATTTTGATTTATTCAAAAAGGAAAATATTGTAAATTATTGGGTTGTTATGTTCTCCCCACCTAAAATAAATTACATTCTCATAATTGAAAATTGGTCTTGGAAATCGAGGTTTTCATATTTGAAAATACTATTTTTGAGAAAACTACATTTGAAATAGGGTTAATAAAACATCTTATTAATTAGTGGGAAAAGTAAATGCAATGTTCACCACAAAACTAGACTTTTGAATAGGATAACATTACTAAAAACATGGACATGGAAAAGAAATCTAACTATCATGTTCTGAGGGAGAGTGATAGAGAATGTGTTCATGAGAAAGTTGTTGACATAAAATCCAAAAGCTATAGGTGTGAAAATTTTCATTTATATCATAAATAATGATGATAATATAAAGAAAAAAAATGTTTCAAACCCCCTTTTCCCTAGAGTTGAGGAATTATTCTAGTCTCAAGGTATATAATAAAACATACATACTTGATAAATTCATATTTTATAAACAAAGTCTTATCCATTGGTTTTTCCTAGAACTATTTCTAAATCATTTTTTAGTATGGGATACATCATATGTTAAAGTAATATATTAATCATTAAAACATCTCAAAAACCTTATCCATATATCAACATAAACCATTTAATAAATGGTTAACCATTCCAAAATATTATAATATAAAACATTAAAATCATTTACAATTTGGTTGGTATCGCCCAAATTAATTTATCCATATCAATAAAATATTTATCCAAACGTAATTACCTTAGAACTAGAATCATATTAAGGTTTATATTTCCCTTGAACATATATTTAAAAAAACAACTTGCTACTTAATCGCATTTCTCGGTTATCGATACCGATCAACACATGATTTTAAATCCTAGATAAAAAGTATTGTAGTAAAATCAATATAAATTATATAATACTTATAACCAATAAATAGTCAATATCATTCTATTATAACATTATTAAAGGATCCAAATACAAGAGAAAATTAATCATTACACTTAAACTATATCAATAGTATAATATTGAATTTGATCCCTTAAATTATTATGAGGTATATTCTCTTCCAGGTTAGGGAAATTGTTTGCATAGTTCCCCATATCGATGTAGTTGTAACACTGAATAACATCATTTTTATCCTACTAATTTCATTATTTTTACCGGTAACCCTTGTCTCCACAATTATAACAGACTTATAATACCTTCAAGAACATCATAGGGTTATATAATCCATCTTTACCCTTTTACGTTTATCAATATCTTGCTATTTTGTCCTCTTCTTCTCTTCCATCCATTCGAATCCATAGGAAATGGAGAATTATTTCATTATCTTCATAGAACATAAAACTATTTCATGATATAAATAAAAAGTTTAAGACACCAACGCACTTTAGAGACATGGATTAATCCTATCAAATAAATTTCCTACCATTCATTCCATGTTGCATATGAAATATATAGCCTACCTTCAGAACCTTTTAAAGGTGTCTTCATACACTTCAAACCGTTGTTAATCCTTTTTATTTAAGTTAAAGTAATTTTTCTTCATCTCAATTTTTTTATCATGAGGGAAATATTTTTCATATAATGTCACTTAAAAATAATTCTATTCCATCTGTTATATTCCCCCCCCTAGTATTCTGGATCAACGACCACCATTGATCAGCTTCTCCATTAAGACAATGTACTTCAAGTGAAACATTTTCCTTTTCAAAACATCCCAATCCCATAAATATAATTTCTTTGGGATTAATATATTCCTCAAATTCCATTTTATCGATAGTCCCACTAAATTATGGGGGACTCTGTCATATAAAGAGTTCCTTCATCAGAGAATCTCACACTAAAATAGGTTTCTACATCCATGAAAGGTTAATTTTCATAATGTTATTAACCTTCCCTAGTATATTCATAACTATCATTGTCGTAATAAAATCTATATCATATTTCTTAGTAGGGAAAAATTTACAATGTCCATGATTATTTATACACTTCTTCCTTCAAGGTTCCATTTCTAAATAATGCAATACAGTGTATTAGCTCATAAAATTATTAACATTGTATAATTTTAAGTTTAGAATAACATAAATTGAAAATTTTATGAATATCTAATCTTGTAATCATAAAAATGGTTTCTTTGGACTTATTTTCTATATTTATCCTCAAATTATATCATATAGTTATATTCCCTAAACTATGTGTTCCTAAATCTAATTTTCATGTTTTTTTATGAAACTTCATTTGATAAAAACTATACTGGCAAGACCGAAAAATCTCGAAGCTTGTTCCCCAATTTATTAAATTGGAATGGTTAAAAAAATTAAAATACTAAAGGATTGGTCATTTTATAAATTTTGGAAACCAGATATAAACTTGATACCTATTTTACATTACTAAATACAAAATATTACATAATTCATAACAAGTTATAATAAAATAAATCCTTGAAACTGAATACAAGAATTTATTTTCATATCTTAGGGAAAGGAAAAAAAATAAATGTGATCTTAAAAGCTTAGTAAGGGTTAAGTAAATCAGAATCTATAATGAATCCATAATGAACAATCAATGTGGTAAGGTGAATAACCGAATCTGCATCCACTTTATTGCAAAGAATAAAAATGATATACATCCATATAGTTTATCATAGTGAAGATTTAATGGATAATAATAATTGAATACTGAATAAAGGAAATTCTTAACTATTGGATTCCATGTATCTAGAAAATTAACCACTATATCGCTGATATCTATTCTCCAGATAGTTCAAACTACTTTGATTAGGCCAACTGATTCATCTAATAAGACTACCAATGCATCTAGGGGCTTTCCTTAACCATTAACCAACCCTTTTAATTAATGTAAAATTCATTAATCGTATATTTAATAATTCATTTAATTCATAAACAATTTTCCTTATCAAATATCTGTATTGTGTAAAAGATATGGATTTATTAACATTTCCCCAATTAATCTGATAACATTCAAAGAAAACAGCATATATAAAAAAAATTTATATATTATGAAATAATAATATCTATTACACATGAATATTGATATTTAATACACAGGTAATATATAAAAAATGATCATAAGTATGTGATTGTTTCAAGAGAAAGTTAATAATCATAAAATAATTTGAGATTGCAAGGATAAATTTTACAACATGGTATTTTTCAAGTCAAAACCAATTTGATGGGATAATTAAATTTTAAACTTAAAGTACTATAAATTATGAATTTTTCAAAATATTATACTTCAACTGGGAATTCTGTACACCATATATAATAAATTAGGTTTACAATAATAAATTGTGCCTCAATAAATAGAAAATGAAACAAAATCCCCTACTACTTAAAAAACTTTTGAATTGTGAGCCCCATGGAAGTATACCATAAACTGAAAATTTTAATAATATTAAATGAATTAAATTAAGGATATAAATTTAATTGGGAATTATATACATCACACAAAATAAACAAGTGGTGAATATGTCATAAGTCTCGTAGAAATAAAACTGTGTCTAGAAATCCCCTTACCATACACATCCATTTGATTAAACATCCAATAAACTAATGTATAATGATTTTAATCGTGTTATTAACTTATAACAGAACCAAGTTAATATTTATTATATCATATAAGAAGGTATTCTAACATATTGTTACCCATTGGTTAATAATATTTAATTATTTTCACTGTTTTGGATGTCAATTGCCTTGTTTTTTGAGTATGTCTTGATTTTTTATTTTTTATTCTTATTACGTAGATCCTGATATCAGAATATCCAGAATTTAAACCAATATTTAAATATTATATATATTCATTATATATTTATTTATTGCAATCCATATTTCTTGGAGATATGAAATAAAATACACTATGCATGGTGATGGTAGGTCGTACGTACACATGAACTCGGTTTCCATTTTCTTGTCTTATTAAAAGAATGAAGAAAAGGATATATATATATTAAAATTAAATTATAAAATTTATGTCATATACATCATATATGTTTATTTAGACCATCCTCAATATATTCCATGTAATGTGTGAACGCATCGCATCGCATTGTATAGGTGATAGTCCACATGTCCACAAATGATGTTATCATAATCCCAAAAAATGGAACACATAAAGGTATGTGTTATATAATAATTAAATATTAATATATAAATAATAAAAATCATATATATCATATATAAACTATAAATAAATCATTATTTTTAACCTTTAAAGGCGGTAATGGAAGAACGAACGACATCAGTTTGCACGACGGTAGGTTGTCGTACACAGGAACGATGATTAATTATCTCATTTTATGGAGGTGTGTTAAAGTGTATTTATTACCCATAATATAAAAATATATCTTTATATTTAGTATATTTATGTTATTATATAATAAATATATAATAATAATATATGTTATGGATAAATAAAAAATATCTCATTGAAAAATGTTACCTCTACTCTGAGTAACTCCTTTCAATTTATACTGAAATTCTTCCATGGATTGATTTATGCAAAAATTGATGCTTCTTGTATGAGTGTATTCATGTATGGATCTTATTTTTGTAGGTTTTTTATGATACAAATGGATTTATTGGTGTAAATATGTGATGGGGGAGAGTGCACTTGTATATTGGAGGAGGAGTGACATTCTTGTAAATTTATACAGGTAAACACTATTAGGAGGTCTCCATTATTAATTTTGCCCCTAATAATGAACCCAATAAAATAAAACAGAGTATATGGTTGATATATTTCCATAAAATATGTTTTTTTAAATTAGGTTATTTTTCACTTAATATTATAGTTTAACAACTATGTAAACTCAGTTTTACCTTAATCGATGTAATTAAATTTAATTTATTTCCATAATGTTTCTAAAAGACTAAATTGACATTACTAGAAATTATACTTTATTCAAACTAAAAATATGGAATCCATTTTTGCAAATTAAATTTACATAAGTGGTAGAAACTAATTTAAAATTAATTCCCCAAATAGAATGAGAATGTGTGTTTTTGAAGTAAAAAATGATCAAAAGATTAAAATGTTTTTATATAAAAATTAAATATAAAATTGATCTTATAAACCTAAATTGGATAAATATGTGTAAAATATGCCAAATTAAACTTTTAAAACAATTCTAAATAAAATCTAAAACTATAAATTATTTAGATTAATATTCATTTTTCAATTAAAATTATGTGTTTTTCATTACTCATCAAAAATTGGAACTTCACCGAAAAATATAAAAAAAATTAACCATAATGTATTTTTAAAATTCATATTTCAAAAATTAGGTTTTTATTGTCAAATATAATTTATAACATTTTATATATTTATATTCAAAATAGGTTCTCAATTAAGAGCATCAAACTGCCTTCAGAAAAACATAGCTTTCATACATAAATTTGGTTTTTTTCATATATTATACCAATAAAACATATTGGATTAATGTAAAAAATAATTGATTTAATATATAATATATATTTTATTAATACAATTCACTATTATCAATTAATTTACTTTATTAAGACAAATTTTCTTTGGGTGCATAAAATATTCTTCTTAAAAAACATTTCCTTTATATTCAATTCAATTCTATATTGATTTATAACACCAAAAAATTATATAAACATATCTAGACAATATTTTACAAATTTAGTTAATCCTTATCATCAATTTAATTATAATGGATAGTTTGTAGCTATTATTTTAAATAATATTACTAATAGTATATTTTCGTTTGTTAAAACTCAGCCTTACGTATAACACAAGCTATCGAATGAATTCTGTATTTTGTGTAAAACAAGCCAAATTAGTGATGTTTATACTGAAAGATAACAACATTATTATGTATGGTAATATTAACTTGGTGATTTATGCAAATAAATCCATCAACAAAATTAAATTTATTCTAAAAGGATAATATTGTAAAATCTTTGGCTGTTACAATCATAAACCATGTAAATTAAAGCATTAGAAAGGGTAAGCTAAAATTATTAATAAGGGTGAACATTGGTGAAATAAATTAAAATATTATAATTGAATTTATCAGAACATAATCTTGGAACTTAATGGTCATACCCAAATACATAAATCTAAAAATCATGAGTTATGGAATAAATATTTTCTTGGACATAAGACATAAGTCATAAGAGTTTGGATTATTAAACAATCATAATCCATGAGAGAAAACATAGGAATAATAATATATCATAATAATGTTACATAATCATAATAATAAAATTAATTTTTCTAGGATACCCACCAATACATCCACCACATAATATTTCAAGGCTTCCAACTAATACATCCATTAACTAGTAAGTCTGGGCTAACCACCCATTTACCCTTTGAACTCATATGGCATAAAGAATAATTAAAAAAAAGAGTAATATATTTTTCCCACCCATCATATAGTAAAATAGCATTCATATATATCCAATTAAAAAAAATACTTTTCATCACTCCTTTATAGCATAATTAACCCATGAGAAAGAAATGTGTTCCATGAAAACATCATTTAAACATCATCATACAAAACCATCCTTAGAAATGAATTGTATGGTATATAAATATCATATCACCAGTAAAGGATAAAAATCCATAAATAACTTTCTCATATATAATGTCACTTTTATAAAATCATTTAAATACACTTTGAAAATAAAGAGTAAAAAACTATTTTATTTTGAAAAAAAATTGAACCCGTAAATTTACATAATAAAATAATAAGATTTTTCCTTGAAATACCATGGTAACTCATAAAGGAATATTTATGATTAAGAAAGGGTATTATGGATGTATAACTCAGTCATTTAATGTATGTTTAAAGTAAAACTTTCCTTTGATTAATTTGTAAAGAAAATAATAGTGAGTCTTATAGAAAACATTTTCAATTAATCATTTTAATCATTTTTAAAGAAATTAAAATGTATTATAAAAATAAATTTATCAAAAATTTATTTATAGGTAAAAACATCAATAAATATTTTGAGAAACATGGATATGGAATAGAAATATTCATAATCAAATATAAAAAAATATGGTCTTATTTTCATAATAACATCATTTCAGTTATTTCGAGTACCAAAGAGGTGGAAATGGAACTAACACTTTAAAGATACATAAATAAACAAAGGGAATAAAATATTTTTTATTAATATAGGAATAAACTATAATTTCCTGTTATATAAATTACAACAAAAAGTATCCTAATAAAAATGATATTAAAATATAAACCCTTACCTCAAGTCTTGATATTCTTCATACGCAATATTAACCTACTATATAAAAAATTATATTTATTATAAATATATAACATAACCATATTCATATATATATTAGGTTATATAATTCCCTTATAATTTCTAATTACCCATTTTTTAAAAAAATTCATTGAAATCTACATTTGGGGTGTTAACAGTTTTGTTTACCATGGATAATTTAGTTCATTAGTTAGGATCCTTCAACCATGTTCCTAGTTTTATCATATCAAGAATATTATTAATGTCATAAATATATTATTTATTCATTATATGTTCTATTAAAACCATTCATATAATTTTGTGATCAGAAATAAATTACATCACTTTGAGGATGTTGTATTTCATACATATATATGAGTGATATTTTCATTTCAAAAATAAAATAAAGAAATTAAGTTAAATAATAATAAATCTTTATAAAATAAAAATAATATCATAAATATCATAAATTTTCACTAATTCTATCCATATGACTATCCATGTATAGTGGACATGAAAAACGGATCACATCGCATTGTGGTAGGGGTAGTCCACACATATGTACAAATGACATTTAATTTTACAACAAATGGGATGGTAATAATTTTGATAATATTTTATCTTTATATAATAATAAGTTTTTTATAAAACTAATATGTATCCATTAAATCCATCTATATAACCATCCATTAGAGATGGTGATAATAAATGAAATAAATTTCTTTATGGATATGGTTATCCGTTCATACCTAAGAGAAATGTTTTTATTTTTCATTAGATATAAGGGAGATAGAAAATGGTTTTACCATTAAAGTAAAAATATTATATTATAGTTAATATTATAATTTAATCATGTTTATATGGTTATATTATATTTTTCTATGGTTAAGGAAGAAAGAAACTCAAAAAATATTAGAAAAGAAATTACTTATTCTTCAGGTATCTTCTTTTACCTTACACATTAAGACTGAATGAGATTGAATTTTAGTAATAAGAATATATATATATAACAGGGGTATAAAATTTGGAAATGGTTATTTTAGGTATTTTCTGAAATATTGTGATCAAGTTGTGTGAATAAGTAATAAGTGGAGGTTCCCTTTTAGTAGTGTGGTGGGTGGAGAACTTGTTAATAATTGAAACCTTATTATATAATAAATATCTTACTCTAGTCAAGTGGCTCAAAATTATTAAACTTTTTATTATAATAATTTTTTGGTAGAATTAAAATCAATAAGATATATTTAATTAATTTTATTGTGTTGTTTTAAACCTTATCTATTAGGTTAACCCCTAATTTAATCCTTTTAACCCTTATAGTGGTAACCAGATTTTTAGCATGGTAACTATTTTTATGTGGAAAAAAATTAAGTTTAACATATTACCTAATAATAAATATGATGATTAAAAATATGTAACCCATTTTAAAATGTTAAATTCTTAAAGTTTAAATAAATTAATTCAAAAATGATCTTATAAAAATAATTTTCAGAAAAAAAAAATATTTTTATATGTAAAAACGAATTTATACATTATTCCAAAGATTCATGATTATGGGTTCTTACCATAAATTTATTAGATTATTGGGATAAAAATTAATTTTATTTTACATTAGAATCATTTTAAAACCTGATTTAATAGTTTAACCTCCTCATTAAAGGTAAAGAAGCAAATAATAGTTTTTTATTCAAGTAAAATATAACATAGGTTTCAAAAAGTCCACAATAGGCATTACAATTGAACATGATAGTTTGAAAAGATTTATTAAATTCGTTATATGTATTCTTAGAAAAACTAAAGGTTTTACATATTTTTAAGTCATGCTTAAATCATAATAATGGCACCAAAGTTATGGTATTCATAAAATTGATATTTTTCACTATTCACCAATAAATCAAATATTTATGAAAAACCCCGAATGTTCATCCTAAGTTAAATTTAACATGTTAAATTAAAAATTTATTTCATTTTTTAAAATAAAATAATAAAATTTATTTATTTAACAATCAAACAAAATATATATATATAATATACAATAAGAATTCATTATTCTCTTTATTTCTATGTTGGGTACATCAAAATCTATCAAACACACCCAAATTATTGAAGATAAATTTATTATAAAATATTAGGTTTTTTCACATAGTAACTCTAGTATGATCCACCAAAACATTAATGGTAGATAAATATACCATTGGATCTTCCACTAGAATTCTGGTGGGATCTATTTGGACTTTAGTTGCCTACTACTGCCACCCCCTGTAATTTCATCCTAAAACAAACCAAAACCCAATAGTAAATACCTAAAACACTAATTAAGACTTAAATAATTCCCTAAAACATGTTATAATTCCTCCTAAAATCACAAAATTATAGTTTTAAACCTAAATAATAAATAATCTCTTTTAGCAATATAAAGTTTCAAAATAACTTTCTTTTAAATATCCTTAAATTCCCAAAATGAACTAAAATTTCTTTTACAATAATGAAACAAGGAAAAATATCCTTATATAATGTTATCAATATTAAGGGATAAATCATTGTAGTGTATTAGCAATGTTGTATTGACAAAATATATTTATTTATCCACCAAATAGAAGAGGGTGTCGCTTATATATTAAAGAAACATGATTGATTATCTATTGATGTTTTGATTATCATATTGGTGATGACCTACCCACTATTTTAAAAATTTTGAATATGGTGATAAACTATTCAACATTTTCGTTTTTATGGTTATTGTGGTAACTTTTTCACTTTTTTTTATTATGGTGTTGACCTATCCACTAATGTTATTATTATGGTGATAAATAATTCCCCTATGTTTGTCATTGAAAGTGGAGATAACTCATTCACCCTTGTTATTTTAAAATTATTAATGAACAATTCACCTTTTTATTATAGCAATAAACCATTTACCAATATATGTTTTTAGAAGTGGTGATAACCTATTAAACGATACACCTTGTTTTAGTGTGTATGGCCCATTCACCTCTTTTATTGTAGTGACGACCCATTCACTCCAATCATTAAGTTAATAGACCTCTCTTCTTTTTTTATGATGGTTATGCGATATTTATCTCCTTTATTATTTGGGCGATCACTTATTCACGTATGGATTTCATTCATAATGTTGATAACATATTCACTAATACTTATTTATTAGTTTTGATTGCCTATTCACCTATTCTATCATGGATATTGATTGTGATAAACTATTCACCCCTGATATTATTCTTAGAGGTGATGACTTATTTATCCTCTTATAATGATATTAAATGGGAATACTCATATCGTTCTAACACTAGTAAAATAATTTATGACCATAGATCTAGGTTTTTATGTCATGCAGCCTAATATGAGTGGTGTTATATTTAGTATTATTTCTTATCCATATTAATTTTTATATGCATCCATATATATTATAGATATTTAAAGACAGTATTGGTTGTAGATTTATGAGTTTATTTCTCATTATTTACCTGATATCATTGTTGGGATTATATAGTTTATGTTTAGGGATACTGGTATATGAAAGGGCTCAGTGATTGGTGGTTTATCTTTGATGATATTGGTAGTAGGAAATAGTTTATATCAAATTCCCATTCATAGTTTTCTTTATTTATCCATTATTTTTTATATTTAATTACATTTTGTGTATATAATGATTTTTGTAAATCATTCTCTTGATGTATGGTTTTTATGAAATTATAGTGGGTTTATATTTTTTTATTCCATGTAATATTATATTATGTTTATAAAATTTATATAATATCTATTATCTTATTATATTATTTATGATGGTTTATCATTGGTTTTTTAATATTTATGGTCATATTATTGGGGGTATAGTTATCCCATGGCATGAATATACCATCACTACCATGTAGTAGCCTCTAAATTACAAGGATACCCAACTGAAATCATCGTATATTAATCTCAAAACTATTGAGTTTGACTATATTAAGGATATTATAGATGCATTCTGGATTCAAGAAAAATATTATACTATTTAAATAAAATAATAATTATTATTTTTTCATTGAACTGATCATAACATACATAAATAGTGCAACATTTTAGTTGAATGAGGAAAATATAACACAATTATACATGCCCTAGAAACATAAAGGTTTAGTATATTTTGAGACTACATACAAAAATATATTATTTTTTAAAGGGTATTTGAGATCTTCCATTAATTTTATCATATTAATACCTTTCAAGACATATCATACATATAACCATCGATCCAAACCTAGGGAAGTAAAACATAATAAAGGGTGGGATCAGATACTCAGTAAGGGTAAACATAGAAGATATCAATCAATGACAATACATGAGAAAAAGGGTATGAGAATATAATAATAACACAATGAATTCCAACAAAATAAATTTAATATCTTAAATATTGAGTCCTGGAATAAATATCTCTCATAATGAAAGACAATATTCATAAGAGAATGAAATCATCAATAATCAGTTTTGATCCATGAGTTCATACATTAACATAGGAATATAGTAAAATAAAAATCTTGTAACATTGTGAACATGTATAAATAGTAAAAATTTTAGTCATTAATTTAATTACATGAAATAAATATCTCCCATAAACTTATGAACATGAAACCAGGTCCACACATAAAATAAAGACATGAAAACAGATCCAATCATATCCTTATGGACATGAAACAAGGTCCATTAATAAATTTTTAAATATGAAATCATTTTCATGTATAACATAATTATATCATGAATATTTATATACAATAACCATCATTATAATGATTAGAAAATAAATTCATGGATTGTATATACACTATGAAAAATATATAAGTCATCTATAAGTCATGTGTCCCACAAAAATAAAAGTGAGATGAAAATCCCTACCACTTCAGAAATTATTAAATCATAAACCCCATTAAATAATAACATTAAAAGAAAAATTAAATATAATGAAATTAAATTTATTCATGATATCACATTAATAATGGGTAGTATATATTCCACACAAAAATTTGACTGGTGAATATGTCATATGTCTTCCAGAAATAAAAGAGAGACTAGAAATCCCTTACCTTAAGTCTTGACTTCCTTCGTACTAGTTTGAAGATCCTCTATAATATATATATATATATAGGTTTATTATATAACTATTAAATTTACATAATCAAATATATCTTACCACATATGATTTACTTATTACCTTTTATGACCCATTTATTAATAATTCCTTGTTAAAATAATGTTGTTGGTAATAACTACTTCATTTTTTCTGTATGTTTTTATTCGGTATTTTTGGAAAATTTATTTTGATTGTGGTTCCATCGTATCCATAATGTTAAACATGAAATAAATATCATATATATTCTTTATATTTTTATTTATTGTAATCCTAAATGTTAATGAAAAAAATGTATTACATTTTTCATGGAGATGGTTGGTTATACGTACACATAAAAGTTGTTTCCTTTTTTTCGATGGGAAGATAGAAATAGGGGTACATAATAATTAACCTCTAAATAATCATTATTATGTCATATATATCAAATATATTCATTAAATTTATCTGTATTACCTTCCATGTAAAGTGAATATGAAAAATAAATTATATCACATCCTGAGGTGGTAGTATGTCGTAAACACAAGCTACGTTATCATATTCCCATGAAAAGGAAAGTATTAAGTTATAATTTATTTTATACATAAATAAGTATAATAAGGTCACAAATCTCATATATATACATTAAATCCATAATTATATCCATTATTTAGAGGTGGTGGTGTAAAATTAATTACATCTATTCATGAAGTGGCAGACTGCCATACACATGATTAACGGTTTAATTTTTCATTTGATGGAAGTGGAGGTGAATATAGGATATGAGATTAACATAATTGGAATAAATTTACCAACTAAGGTTTGAATTGTGACTACCCTAAGCCTGCCTCAAATATTCTATGGGAAGGAGGCCAGCACGGAGTATGTATATCCCACAAATGGGAGGCATTAGCCTAAAGTACCTACACACACACACAGAGAGAGAGAGATCACCAAGACCACACAATACAAAAATGTAAAATAACTAAAAAAATGAATGCATACATCTATGATCACACAATATGTTAGGATAGTAATGTACTGAAAATTGAAAAGGGTCCAAAAACAAGCCAAAGCAAAACTGTATAGAGTCTAACCTTCTCTAAGAAAGAGGATTCAGTAAAAAAGTACACTCGGTAAATAACACAGTTTTTCAAGCTCTATATATGCTCTACTAGATCCCAATTCTCCCAAGAAACTATCAAAGGGTTCATCGTCTACACAAGACATGACATATGTCAAAAAATCAGGTGTGTGGTTGAGTATAAAAATACTCCGTAAGACACCGCGAAAACAATAAACATGAAGCACCAAGTATTTTTAGCTCAATAGAGGATATAACAATCAATGTATAATGGGAGAAACCAGATATACTTAAGAAATAAACCATTCCATCAGGTGATCATAACCAACTTTTGTGCATATGATTTTTCTTGAAGAAACACTAATTTTAGGTGAACTCACTCAGTGATCCATGCTATCATTGGAGACTCTTGATGATAAGATCTATCTTATTAGGCCCTACCCAAATAGAATGCACTAGTCCGAGAATTCTTTGATATAAATATTGGGGGTCACACCCAAAACTGTTGGGGAACACCACAAACCCAATCTTGATCAACCTGCTACATAGGGGATCTTACATCAACGATTGCACCAACCCTATTGATATGTACAGCTAGATGGAGGATGTACACACCACTGAGGGATTTCATGTGGATTCCAAAAACTCCAACTATGGAACTAAGGATGATAGAGGATTGTAACTTTGTCTCATGGAGGGATTCCACAATTCTATCAGAGACTCGGACTACAGAGGGAATCACAATCTTGTGATGTGGATATAATTAAACACTATAACATCAAGGGAAAAGAATAAGGGAATTAACTCATCCTATATTTGTCCCAACTAAGAAATAAAGAGCCCCATTCACTCTTGTATGGAGTACATGCTTTGTATAAGTGGTACATTCCATGTCCCTTGATCTCTGGTATTACTCGTGAAAATGGCATGTGTCATCAAACGTTTTCCTTGTAGTAGTATACACTATGTAGAAAACCCTGGTAGTCTACATGTGTCCTAGTAAATGAATTCATCCCATGTACCCACATATGTGTATCAGTACATGGTTTATCCCATGTACTCAGTCCAACCTATATATGTGTGTTGGAGTACACGCTGTGTAGGAAACCCGTGTACTCCACCCCATGTCCATGTACATCCCAAGTATACGCCAAGTATCCATGGAGGCACCACATGTTGTGTAGGTCATATCACACACTGTGTGATAATTATCTCTTACATGAAACCCTATCTATCACTTTGGGTGTCCCACACTCTATGTAATCTAGGATTACATGTAATGTTCTATGAGATTTTCTAAAAATCCCAGATCATCCTCCACATGCCTCTGTCTATTCTCTAGCCTCTGATCTATCAGCCACCACACCTCAAAACTGAAGATAAAACCAATTTTTTTCATTCCATCACTAAATTATTATGTTTCATTACCATATTTTCTCACAAAATGGATCCAATCTATGTTCTTTATTTCTTGCTGAAGAACATTGATGAACCTAAAATATGGAATCATTAGTCATCTCAATGACTTTGTCTCTATCGTCGCACCTCTATTCTGTCATGCCAATCCTAGAATCTATGAATCTTGATAGTTTCACCAAGGAACGGGTGTGAAATGATCAATTGATCAGAAATAGTCAAGCATCGGTCCAAATGAAGAATGCCCGCAGTGAATCGTGGAATCAGGGGATAAAAGTAGAGGAACAAATTAGATGAATGAACCTCAATTGATGTTTCTATCAATCTTGATTCATGTCTATTATAATTAAATTTGAATCTATCAAAAATTAATCATAAGAATTTCTTCTGCTAAATCCCCTTAAAATAATCTCATCCCACAAGGTGATCGACCCATAGATCAATCTATTCATCGATTGATTTTCATTAATAGTAGAAATTAAGAATAAGGAAGAAATCCAGATAAAACACAAAACCTACATTAATTCAATTTTATCACTGATGAATAATTAATATGTCATCATTGTCATTAGCAAGATATGTCAAATTTGAGGTTGTGATGATTTTTAATCCATGATATTTCATCATTCTCCTAAGAGATAATCCTTAATTCTCTCTTTAATAGCTCTCTAATATTTCTAGCATTATGAAGCTAACCCTAGAAATCCTATATAAAAATCTATTTAAAGTTGTTTAGTCATTGTGTCTGCGCAAATTAAATAAGCTAGTTTCATTAAATTATTTTATTCATTTCAACTCTCGAAAAGAATTTTCCACAAATGACCTACACTGACTAATGTTAAGTCATGATTTGGGTAATACCGCCATCTGAACTCAACTGTACACCAAAATTTCAATTCTAGGAACCTATTTAATAGTTATTCCACTTTTTTGGGAACACTGCATGTGTGTGATATTTAATAAATTTAATATATTTTAAACATTTATTCTGGGAACATCGGGCCTCGAAATTGCAAGTCATCATAGCACCTGGTCTCAAAATTAATCCATATAATATTTAAAAATAATACATAGAAAATCCAAGATGTAAAATTCTCCCCAAATTTTGGATTATAATCCTAAAAATAGACAACATACTCAATGATATGGGGTACTTGGCTTGAATTTGGGTCTACCACCCCCATGTTCTCTTTTAAAGGTTCTAGTGCTACAACAGAACACACAAAAGGGGAATCAAATACCCACGGAGCATCCTCTCCTACTGATCTTTGACATCCACTAGGTATTCCTAAATGGTCACTCTATCCTTGATGTGTGGATCACCCGAGTTGATAATGTGAAATGGGTCATATACGTGCCTCCTTAGCTGTGACATGTGGAATATATTGTGTACCCAGTCTAACTTCAGTGGTCAAGTTAAGTGGTATGGCACTTATCCAACACTACATAGTATCTATAATGTTTTGATGAACCTTAGAGATAACTTGTTGCATTGGCCAAATCTCCATAATCCATGTTGAGATTGTTGAGTCAATAAGGTTTTCCTTATGACTTTTACATTCCTTCTTGTTTTGAAAATCACAAACACCTTATATTAAGGAAAGTTGCTTTTATAAGAAAAACTGCTTTCTTAAGGAAAATCGCTTTTATAAGGAAAATCGTTTTCTTAAGGAAAATTGATTTCATAAGAAAAATGTTTTCTTAAGAAATTTCTTTTATAAGAAAATTCTATTTTATAAGAAAAATTATCCTTATCTTATTTTCATCCATATTTTTATTAAGTATGAGATGCAGAATCATTTCTATTTTCTCGGAATCATTGAAACTTTGATATAAAGCATTCTGTTTTAGGATTCGGATTCTGGATAAGAACTATAAGGAAGTTTCATTCCGAATTCCAGATATGAACTCTGACTAAGTTCTATTCCAGATTCAGGATACGAATTCTGAAGAATAATTCTCATTACGAATTCTAATGAAGAAATCTCATTCTGAATTCCCATTACGAATTCCAATGAAGAATTCTCATTACGAATTCTGTTGAAGAATTATCATAATGATTTCTCATGAGGAATTCCTATTTCGAATTCTCATTCCGAATTCACCTATTAAACAGAATTTGAGTATCTTTGTTTTATACACTCTGAATTAATTCAGACTCTGAAAAATATCTTTGCTAGACTCCGAACTTTTATATTGCTTACACTTCTAAAATTTTTCTACTCTTATTATCTTCATTACACTCTGAACCTTTACTTCGAAGTGTTCATTCCGAACCTTTGAGTCAGAATTAAAATGATGTCGTACATTCTGTTACACTTGTTTTGTTATAAAATGATGCCGTCTGTTTTGTTATAAACTAACTGTTGTCTAAGTGACACGTGTATAGGTCCCTCCGATATTTAAGGAAAATATGACCGTTGGAGAAGGAGCCTAACTTACCTATAAATAGGAGCTCATTTGAAAGAGCTCGTTGCTAAAAAAAAGGACTGAAAGGCTGACTAATTTTCTTGAAGTGATTTCTAAAGAGAGAGGCTCTTATTAACTCTCAAAGCTTCATGCGACTCCGAATGTTGGTGATTACATTCGAGGGCTTCCGAGGATAGGAAGACAGAGGTGCAGACTACCTTAAAGTTCAAGGGCATCCTTACTGAGGAAGACAGAGGTTTCCAACTACCTTGAAGTTGAGGGCTTGTGGGGATAGCAAGACAGAGACTCCGATCTTCATATTGAGGGCTTACCCTGGTGTGGGTAAGACGGACTTGCTTGAAAGTATAAATCAAGGAACCTTTATCCAAGGTTTTTGGATACCCTTCTCTTTGGGTTAAAAGACTTATATCTTGTTACTTGTAGTTTTACTACTTGTTTATATTCCGCTGCATTTTGTAATATAAGGAAAGTATAACTTTCTTATACTTCCTTACTTGTACTCTGTTTCATTTAGATTCTATACGCTTTAAGGTAGAATATCATATTGTAATCTTTTGTTAAGTGTCAACTTCCGGAACCATATTTCCGGAACCTACGTTCGGAATCTCTTTCCAAGTTTTCTTTTGGAATTAGAGGTGTTGTGAATCTACTAAGTTTAACTTTGTTAAACTTAGCCCTTTCCTTTGCTTAAGAAAAACATAGTTATTCTTAACTAACTTTAAAGGTTCCAAAGGAATTTTTAAAGTTTACAATTCACCCCCCTCTTGTAAATTGAGCATCTACATCACTATTTCGATCCTACAATTGGTATCAGAGGTTGGAAACCTCTTACTCTATACAGATCATACATTTAGTATCAGAGGAGGTCTCTAAAATACTTATACTCACGAATAAGTTTTTCATGCTCACTTTCTCATTCCGAACTTTACCATTCCGTTTCCCATTCCGAACTTTGTGATTACGAACTTTTTCTACTAACAAGGTTGTATGCAAAGTTATTTTAAGTATGGCAGGAGTCAATGTTGGATCAATTGATAATCTGAACCCTACAAGACCACCAATCTTTGATGGTAATGACTATGAATACTGGAGAGATCGTATGAAGACTTTTGTTATCAATACTGGAGTAGACAACTTTGTTATGCTTTCTGGTGATTATAAAATTCCTGACAAGGAAGTCAGGTCTTTTACTAACCAGGAAAAACAAGAATATCAACTCAACTATAAGGTACGCAATACTTTAATTTGTTCAATGACTAGAAATATATATAGCCAAATTTCTTCTCTTGAAGAAACTAACTGTATATGGAAGAAGTTCAAGGTTACACACTTTGGTACTTTCAAAGTGATTGAGACTAGAAGAGATATGCTTAGAGATGAATATCATGGCTTCAATTTTCCTTATGGAGAACCTATCTGTAAAGTTCAACAATGATTTATGACTATTGTCAACAGTCTACAATCTATGGGAGAGAAAGGTCAAGATGATGAAGCTCTTGTGGATAAAATAATTGATATTATGACCAATGAGTGGGAATCCAAGAGAACAACTATAGATGAGAACAGGAAGGTCACTTAGATTTCTCTTGATGAGATTTTTGGAACTCTTCTACAACATGAAACCAGAATGAAGAGAGATGCTGACAATATCAAGAAAAAGAATGAAAATGGTACCGTTTCTTTTACAACAACTTCAAATCAGATGAAAGCTAAGACTCCTGAGAGAGTAACAAGATCCAAGTTTAAGAATGTTATTTTCCAATCCGAATCTAGTGAGAGTGAAGTATCAGAAAATGAATTAGCAAATGTTGCTCGAAGGATGAACAAGATAGCCGGCCAGAGAAATTTTCAATCTAAGTATAAGAAAAAGGAAATTAAAGATAATAAAGATGGAGAAGTTACTTGTTATGAATGTAAAAGAGCTAGACATATTAGACCAGATTGTCCTATGCTCAAAAAGAAAGAAAGGAAGGAAAGACATTCAGACAGGAACAGAAAGAAGTTTTATAAAGCTAAAGCTAAGAAAGTTCTGAAATCTAATGACACCTGGAGTGCCGGTGGTGGTGACTCTTCAGATTAATCTTCTGATTATGAATCTTCAGGACAGAATAATCTTGGTCTTATAGCCAGATTACCTATTGATAATCATTGTCTTATGGATAAGGTATGAAATGATAAATCTTTGACCAATGTTTCTTTAAATTCTAATGATAGTAAGTATTATAACTCTTCTGATGAAGAATCATCTTCTGATGAAGAAAATACTTTACCCACTTATGAAGAAGTCTCTAGGTTTGCTGAACTTCTTGAGATTGAGAATTCCAAACTCAATAAGAAACTTGATAAGGCAAACTCTAGGAATTCTATTCTTACAAAAGAGATATCAGATCTTTCTAAAGATCTTGATAAGAAAAATGCTGATTTTGAAAATATTTCAAAAAATATTGAGGAAGTAAGTTCTTAGAAGAACAAACTTTCTAAAGAATTAGAAAAAGTAATTTCTAAGAAAAATGTTTTCGAGCCAAACACTAGTTCTAAAACTAATGATTTTGAGGATAAAAACTTGGTTGTAAAACTCAAGTCCGAAATTTTTTCCGTAAAGAAGTGTTTATCAAACTTTACCCATGGTAAAGAAAATTTTGATAAGATGTATTCCCAAATACGAGCTTTAAGAAATAAATCCAGATTTGGTTATACCCATGCAAAACCTATTTTTAGTAACAATTATTTTGTTCCTCAAAGTGCCCCATTTTGTACCAAGTGTCAATGTGGTGGTCAGTGGGCAAAGAATTGTTCCTTAAACAAAATCCAATCTCTAGGATTTCACAAAGCTTACATTTCTATGAAGATGTGGGTTCCTAAAATTTTATTGTCTGGAAATCTCGGATCCAAACAAGTTTGGATTCCGAAAATCTAATTTTCTTATTAATTTCAGGAAAACAAAGAGAGTACCAGCAACAATACATGGTACATGGATAGTGGATGTTCCTGGCACATGACTGGTAACAAAAGATTTTTTGAAAAGATTATCAAAATGAAAGGAGGAAAGGTAACTTTCGGAGATAATGCTAAGGGAGAGATTGTTGGTAATGGTAATATTGTTTTTCTTGGTAAAACCTTGATTTCAAATGTTCTTTTTTTAAGGGTCTTAAGCACAACCTCATTAGCATAAGTCAGTTATGTGATGAAGGTTACCTTGTGAATTTTAGGAATGATAAGTGTTTAGTTCACAATTCCAAGGAAGACTTTATTCTCTCAGCCAATAGGCAAGAGAATGTCTACACTTTGAACCTAGAAGACCTCAGGAGTCAAGATTTACCTTGCTTAAGTGCATTGGAAGATCATTCCTGGTTATGGCATAGAAGATTAGGACACTGTAATATTAGAAACCTATGTAAAATCTCTAAGAATAAACTATTTAAGGATCTACCGGAGCTTAGATTTGATTCTTCTAAAGTTTGTGATCCTTGTCAATATGGCAAGAAACATAAATCTAGTTTTAAGTCAATCGGTGAAGTCTCAACAACTGATGCATTACAGTTAGTGCACATGGATCTTTTTGGTCCAACACAAATTGGAAGTATTGGAGGCAAATACTATGTGTTTGTTCTAGTTGATGATTACACTGGATTTACTTGGGTCTATTTTCTAGCAAAGAAATCTGAAGCTTTTTCCTATTTCAACATTTTTAGAGCTCAAGTTAAAAATGAGAAAAACCTTCCATTGAAAACTATTCATAGTGATCATGGAGGAGAATTTCAAAATTCAGATTTTGAAACTTTTTGTAGAAAGAAAGGTATTACTCACAATTTTTCAGCACCTAGAACTCCTCAACAGAATGGTGTAGTTGAAAGAAGAAATAGAATTCTTCAAGAAATAACTAGAACCATGTTGAGTGAATATTATATTGCTAGACATTTCTGGGCTGAAGCTGTAAGTACTGCTTGCTATACTATAAATCGAGTTTTGATTAGGCCTTTTCTTAATAAAACTCCTTATGAGTTATGGAATGGTAGAAAACCAAGACTTTCCTACTTCAAGGTTTTTGGTTTCAAAGTATTCATTTTGAATACTAAAGATAATTTACATAAATTCGCACCAAAATATGATGAAGGTATTTTCTTAGGATATTCCACAACCTCTAAGTCTTATAGAGTTTTTAATAAAAATACTTGTACTGTTGAAGAAACAGTACATGTAAAATTTGATGAATCGGATCCTTTTGTTTTTAAACCATCTCAACTTACATCTTCGGATGTGTTTTCAAAAACTGATTGTCAACCTTTGATAGAAGAACCTTCTGATAAGGAAATTGTTCTAGAAGATACTTCTGAAACATTTAACCTAGAAGACCTTCTACCCTATGTTGATGAACAGTTTTTACAAAACCCAAATCAGGTGTTTCTTAAGAATCATCCCAGTGATAGTATCATTGGTGATGTAAACCAACCTGTAAGGACTAGATGTTCCTTAGGAAATGAAGTATAACATCCAGCATTTCTTTCCCAATTATAACCTAAAAGCACTGATGAAGCTTTAGGTGATGATGATTGGATCAAAGCAATGCAAGATGAACTAAATGAATTCAAAAATAATAAAGTCTGGACCTTGGTTGAAAGACCTAAGGAAACTTCTGTTATTGGAGTAAAATGGGTTTTCAGAAATAAATGTGATGAAAATGGAGTCATTGTTAGAAATAAAGCTAGACTTGTTGCAAAAGGCTATAATCAGCAAGAAGGAATAGACTATGAAGAAACCTATGCTCCAGTAGCTACACTTGAATCTATCCGTATTGTACTTTCCTTTGCATCATTCTTTAATTTCAAACTTTTTCAAATGGATGTGAAATGTGCTTTTCTTAACGGTTATGTTCAAGAGGAAGTTTTTGTTGAACAACCTCCTGGATTTGAAGATACAAAACATCCTGATCATGTTTTTAGACTTACCAAAGCTTTGTATGGCCTTAAACAAGCCCCACGAGCATGGTATGATAGACTCACTGGATTTTTGCTTCAAAATAACTATGTTAAGGGAAATGCAAATCCAACCCTTTTTATAAATAAGGATAAGAAAAATGTTTTGAATGTTCAAATTTATGTTGATGAAATTATATTTGGTTCAACTCAACAATCTTTGACTAATTCTTTTGCAAATCTAATGAAATCTGAGTTTCAAATGAGTATGATGGGTGAGTTAACATTTTTCCTTGGTTTTCAAATTTCTCAAAAACCAGAAGGAACCTACAAATCTCAACATAAGTATATTAAAGATCTTATTAAAAAGTATGGTTATGACAACACTAAGAGTATAAGTACTCCCATTGGTACCTCAAACTCTTTAGATCTTGACGAAGCTGGGAAACCAGTAGATCAAACATCTTTTAGAGGTATGATAGGAAGTCTACTTTACTTAACAGCTAGTCAACCAGACTTAATGTTTTCAGTATGCTTATGTGCAAGATATCAATCCAATCCTAAGGAATCTCACTTAAAGGCAGTAAAAATAATTTCTCGCTACCTTAAGGGAACCATGGATCTAGGATTATTTTATACTTCTGGAAATGATTTTTTTCTAAAAATCTTTTCTGATGCTGACTTTGGTGGATGTAGAATGGATAGAAAAATTACATCCAGAACTTTTCATTTCTTAGGAGATTCTTTAGGTTCTTGGTCCTGTAAGAAGCAACATTCTGTAGCACTCTCCACTACTGAAGCTGAATATGTAGCAGCTGGAAGTTGTTGTGCACAAGTGTTGTGGATGCAACACACACTCATAGACTATGTCTTGAGTTTTACTAAAATTAAAATTTTGTGTGATAACACAAGTTCCATTACCCTCAGTAAGAACCCTGCACATCACTCCTGTGAAAAACACATAGATATTAGACATCACTTTCTTAGGGATCACACACTTAAAGGAGATATTATTCTTTAGTTTATCGGAACACAAGAACAACTTGCTGATATTTTCACAAAATCTTTGCCTTCTGATAGATTTGAATATATTAAACATAAGTTAGGAATGATAACCGTAAGGTAATCTTTCTTAAATAAATTTCTGTTGAAAAAATCTCCTTACAGTAATAAACACCTTTTCATATGGGGAGTACATTTTATTGTTTGTTTAACAAAGTTTTTCAGAATTTGTTCTCAAAACTTTTCGGAATGAAGATTTCCGGAATGGAGATTTCCAGAACTACAATTCTTCTAGAATGGACATTTTCGTACAGAATACTTCTGGAATGGAAGTGTTCGTATTGAAAATTTCCGAAATAGAAAATTTCATACTAGAATTTTCATAACAGAATTTTCATACTAAATTCTTTGTAATGTCTTTTTCGTACTAAATTTTTCGAAATGTATTTTTCATACTATGTTTTTCGTACTGATTTTTTTCCTTACTAAGTTTGTTTTTCATACTTAGTTTTCCATAATGAATGTTCCGTAATGAGTATTTTGTACTAAGTTTATTTTCCATAGTAAAATTTTTGTGAAATCTGTCTTCTCATAATAATGTTTTTTTTTCTAGTCTTTATTATATTACCCATTATGAATAATCCTCCTAATCCAATCCTAAAGGTATGATTACCTTACTCAAGTTTTCGTAGTCATATTTTACTTGCTGGCATTTTCTTCTATTATGTTTTCAGATTTTAGTTTTCTTAATTCCTTATTTTAAAAAAAACCTCAAAAATATCGGATTCAAGTTTTCAACCGTCAGATCTGATCTCAGCTTTTCACAACCGTTAGATCAACCATGGATGTTGAACCGTCATTTCATTACCTATATAAAGGGGACCAAAATACTCGTCCCACATCGATTTCAAGCACTCGCGTCTCGAAGCTCTGCCCCTCTGTTTTAAGGCTGTTCCGAACTACAGTTGTCTCCGTTCTGAACTTCTCAGAGGATTACAGATCCGAATGTCTGCGGAGTTAGCGTCTCAAGAAATTTCATCCACCAAGCCTATTTCACAATGGTTAGTTTACAGAGAAAGGTTAGTCCATCCGGATTTCTTCAACAACTTTTATTCTCTTATTTCAAAGAACATTAAGTTGAATGGCTATGAAGATGTTGCTGTATCCAAACCGGGGACTCAAGGCAATGTTTTTACAGAGTTACTTGTTGAGTTCTATGAAACAGTTTCCTTCTTCCAGGAAGATAATAGGGAGAAGTTTTCTTTTAAGTCTTATGGCAAGACCTACAAACTTTCTTATACCAAGGCAGAAAGCTTGGTAGGGTTGTCCTATGAAGGAGAAGCCGAATTTATTTCTCATGTTTTTCCGGACTCTAAGGGTATCTTCGACAAAGAAAAGGCCTTAGAAACTCTCGGACTGGCTGATGACAAGGCTCTGAAGATTGCAAGTCTATCCACAAACTTCCGGATTCTAGAGTTGTGGATGCAAGGACTTATCGTACTGAGGAAAGGTGATAAAGATAGCTTGAAGAAGAGTGAGATCTATATCTTAGATTTCCTGATAAATCTAAGAATGTTTAACTTCATGAGGCACATTCTTATAACCATTGAGAATATTAAGAAGGTAAATCTCATAGCACAAATCGTAATGTACCCAGCAATATTATCAAAGTTGATAGTCCGGTGCCTTGAATCTTTCAAGGAAGCCTGCAGATCTAAGCCAAGGGTTTGTAAAATTTTGTTGGTTAGTGATGACACCCTTAAGAGGATGGATGTGGCTTTAAACAAGGAGATTGGTGAGTTCGTTGATTTGCCTAATCAAGAAGAAACGGTTCCGAAGGATGCTGAACCAGAATCATCCAAACCAGTAAAGAAAAGAAAGTTGAAGGAAGTTGCAGCTGAAGTCGAAGATCCTAAGTCTAAGGAAGTTCAAACCACACCTCCCAAACCAAAGAAGAAGAAGGCTTATCCTGATAAGGTTGTTGCGAAGTGGAGAACAGATAAAGAGAAAAGGAAAGAAGGGTATCCGCAGTTCGGATTGGACCCTGCGGAAGCTAAGGCCCTGAAGGAGAAAACTGCTGATGAGTTTCAAAAACAAGTAAAGGAAAATAAGCTTAAGAAGAAGATGTCAGAAGCTGAGGCAGTCCAAGCTTTGTTGAAATTTAATGAAATAGTATCCGGAAGCATTCCAGTTCCGAGATCTTTCCCCTTGGAATCTCTACCTAAGACTACAGGAAGAAACCTTGATTTTTTGGAAGAGACTACAGCTGAGCATGTTGAGCAAATCGAGCAGATTCAGCAAGTGGGTGAGGAAGAAGATGTTGCTGAAGGAAGTGGTGAAACAGGAGATCTTTTGAAACAAGTGTATGATTATAAAGGATCACCTTCGGAACATCTATCACTCCGAACTTCAGAGGCTGAATCCTCTAAGTTAGTAACTCTAGAGAAGGATAAGAATGAGGAAGATGTTGTTCAAAAAGTTGTTTATGAGATTGTTCAAGTGTCTACTGGAGAGCAAAAAACTCCTGATCAAGAATCAATTTCGAAAAAAGAAAAGGGAAAGAAACTCCTTGTTGAAACTCCGAAATTAGTGGCTAGAAAGAAAAGGTAATTTGGTGATTCATCTAAAAGGAAGTTGGAGCTTATTGAGAAAGAAAACTCTCCAAGCAAGATTTCAGATTCAGATTCATCCTTCTTGGGGAATGAATTTGTTTTTCAGTACTTAAAGAAGTTGGTGGGAACCATTCCAACCTTCTCTAGTATTGACTCAAGATGCCAGATGCTCCAACATGTTCTAAATCAAAAAACTGACTCCATATCAATGGTTATGGACAAGTGCGTTGAGATTGAGGCTCAGTTCAAAACGTTTTTTGTTGGTTACGAAGCTCATAGAAGATCTTTCAAGAGGATGAAAAACTGGTCGAAGAAGACCGTGGAAGAGATGAGGTTGTTAGATGAGTTTCAAGACAATGTTAAAGATGCTTTTGAAACCGAGGACAAGAAGATAAATGAGTTAACTGCATCCTTTGAAGAGAAGTTGACAAAAGAAAAGAACTTCCGGATTCAAGAAGTGAGAGATCTGAATGGGAAGCTGAATTCCGTTTCTCAAAACTGGAAGTTTGAAAGGGATCATCGGATTGATTTTGAAGAAAGGATGAAGGCTCAGGAAGAAAAGAGCAAATCTCAGGAAGAAAAGCTGAAAGTCCAGGAAGAAAAAATTGAAACTCAATCCGCAAGAATAGTTGCCTTAGAAAAGCAAGCTGAAGAAGATCATAAAGACCTGAAGAAGATCAAGACTATTCTAAAGGGGCTCATGACGAAGGAAAATGATCCGAAATAACCAAATCCGATCATTTTGTTGTATTCTTTTTGTTGCTGAGATTTCAAATTTAATGAAAGTTGTGCTTGTCGTTTCTATTGTTGTCATTACTAATTTTTCAGGTACTTTGTTATTTTTTCCATTCCCTCCAATTCTTTTTGAAAATCACAAAGGGGGAGAAGGAAAATATCCTTAAGAAAAAGAAGAACTCTAATAAGATTTTATCAAAGGGGGAGAAGAAAAATATCCTTAAGAAAAAGAAAAACTCTAATATGAGTTTGTTTAAGGGGGAGCTTTTTCATTAAATAAGACCTTCTTATTTATCACTCTGGAAATATGAATACGATCCTTAGAGTTTCAAAGCCTAAGGGGGAGTTAGTCGTATTCATCAATATTCTTAAAGCAAAGGGAGATAAGCCTTAATGTTTTTCTTTCTTCTTAGAATTTCTTTTTCGTAAGGATGTTTGTGCTTTCCAAAAAGGGGGAGATTATTGAGTCAGTAAGGTTTTCCTTATGACTTTTCCATTCCTTATTGTTATGAAAATCACAAACACCTTATCTTAAGGAAAGTTTTTTTTATAAGAAAAATTGTTTTCTTAAAGAAAATCTCTTTTATAAGGAAAATCGTTTTCTTAAGGAAAATTGATTTCATAAGAAAAATGCTTTCTTAAGAAATTGCTTTTATAAGCAAATTCTCTTTTATAAGAAAAATTATCCTTATCTTATTTTCATCCATATTTTTATTAAGTATGAGATTCGGATTCATTTCTATTTTCTTGGAATCATTGAAACTTTGATATAAAGAATTCTGTTTTAGGATTCAGATTCTGGATAAGAACTATAAGGAAGATTCATTCCGAATTCCGGATATGAACTCTGACTAAGTTTTATTCCAGATTCAGGATATGAATTCTGAAGAAGAATTCTCATTTCGAATTCTAATGAAGAAATATCATTCTGAATTCCCATTACGAATTCCAATGAAGAATTCTCATTACGAATTCTGTTGACAAATTCTCCTTATGATTTCTGATGAAGAATTCCTATTCTGAATTCTCATTCCGAATTCACCTATTAAACAGAATTTGAGTATCTTTGTTTTATACACTCTGAATTAATTCAGACTCTGAAAAATATCTTTGTTAGACTCCGAACATTTATATTTCTTACACTTATAAAATTTGTCTACTCTTATTATTTTCATTACACTCCGAACCTTTACTCCGAAGCATTCATTCCGAACCTTTGAGTCAGAATTAAAACGATGTCGTACATTCTGTTACACTTGTTTTGTTATAAAATGATGTCGTCAGTTTTGTTATAAACTAACCGTTGTCTAAGTGACACGTGTACAGGTCCCTCCGATATTTAAGGAAAATATGACCGTTGGAGAAGGATCTGACCTTACCTATAAATAGGATCTCATTTGAAAGAGCTCATTTCTGGAAAAAAAGGACTGAAAGGTTGACTAATTTGCATGAAGTGATTTCTAGAGAGAGAGACTCGTATTAACTCTCAAAGCTTTGTGCGACTCCGAATGTTGGTGATTACATTCGAGGGCTTCTGAGGATAGGAAGACAGAGGTGCCGACTACCTTAAAGTTCGAGGTCTTCCTTGTTGAGGAAGACAGAGGTTGATAACTACCTTGAAGTTGAGGGCTTGCGGGGATAGCAAGACAGACACTCCGATCCTCATATCGAGGGCTTACCTTGGTGTGGGTAAGACAGACTTGCTTGAAAGTATAAATCAAGGGACCTTTATCCAAGGTTGTTGGATACCCTTCTCTTTGGGTTAAAAGACTCATATCTTGTTACTTGTAGTTTTACTACTTGTTTATATTCCGCTGCATTTTTTAATATAAGGAAAGTATAACTTTCTTATACTTCCTTACTTGTACTCTGATTCATTTAGATTCTATATGCTTTAAGGTAGAATCTCATATTGTAATCTTTTGTTAAGTGTCAACTTCCGGAACCATATTTCTGGAACCTACGTTAGGAATCTCTTTCCAAGTTTTCTTTTGGAATTAGAGGTGTTGTGAATCTACTAAGTTTAACTTTGTTAAACTTAGCCCTTTCCTTTGCTTAAGGAAAACATAGTTATTCTTTACTAACATTAAAGGTTCCAAAGGAATTTTTAAAGTTTACAATTCACCCCCCCTCTTGTAAATTGAGCATCTACATGACTATTTCTATCCTACAGAGATAAACCCATAGAAAAACAAGGCCTCTTCCTTGAACTCCAAAGGCCCCTTTCACCTATCATAATAAACCTTCTGATGGATCTGTGTAGTCTTCATATGATCTTGGATGATATATACCTTTTCTATAGTAGCCTACAGCAACTCTAGGCCCATGAGTGCCGAGTCACTTGGATCTATCCAAAAATTTGGAGAACTACATATTCACCTATACAACTACTCGAATGGTGGCACTACAATGGTGGAATGGTAGCTGTTATTATACAAAAACTCACTAGTAAAAAAATGATTTTTAACATCGCCAGTTTGATGTTTGTTTCTTATAAACCGACATAAATATTTTTTACGTCAAATTTTTGGCATTGGTTTTTTAAAAAAGTGACGCCAAAAAGAAAAAAAAATGTTTTGGTGTCGGTTCATAAAGAAACCGATGAAATAAACTAAAAAATATATATTTTACAGTCGATTTTTATGAAAACCGACACCATAAATTTGGAAAAAAAATGATTTTTTAGATAATTCACTAAGCTTCGATTTAACTGGTCATAGAGAAAAAACGGACTTATAGATTAAAAGTTATGGATGTCGGAAGTTGATGTTCTCTAAGAGAAGTCTTAAAGAAGTCCAACTTTCAAAGGCCATAACTTTTAATCCGTAACTCTGTTTTAGCTCCACAACCAGTAAAATCAAAGATTAAGGAATTATCTAAAACATTTTAAATTTTTATTTTAATTTTTTGGCGTTAGTTTTCATAAAAACGATGCCAAAAATATTTTTTTTACTTTTCCACGTCGGTTTTTAAAAAAACCGACACAAAAAGTTTTTTTGTTATATTTTTAGCATTGGTTTCATAAAAAACAGATGCCAAAAAAATATTTTTTTAACCTTTTAGCATCAGTTATTAAAAAAACCGACGCGAAAAATATAATTTTTTTAACTTTTTGGCTTTAGTTTATTTAAAAACCGACACTAAAAAGGATATCGATTGGCATTTTTGGCATCGGTTTTCTAAAAAACCGACGCCAAAAGACCAATGTAAATCCTCTTTTGCGTCGATTTCAAAAAAAAACGACGCAAAAGAGTAATGCGGGATTAAAATTTCAATTTTTTTTACAACGCGTGTTTAACTTTTTAATATCCGGCCTACATTTTCATACAACGAAATCAAAAATATTTTCCTTTACTATATATATATATATATATATATATATATATATATCCAGTTTTTCCTTCATTCATCATTTTCACCATCTTCGATTCAATCAAGTTTTCAATGCGGATTCAATCATTAATTTGAACATTGTACATATTATATTCATTTGTTTTTTTTATTATTATCCTTTATTTTTAAAAAAACTCGATTATATTTATTATAATGATGATTAATTCTCATTTATAAGTATAAGTTATAAGATGATAAAAAACATATAATTTTGATAGAAGCCCCTAAAACCATTGAAATATGTTTGAAGTATTATGCTTATTTTCTTTCATTTGGTGTATATTATTTTAATTTATGTTTATCATTTTTTCTTTGAAACGAGTTGTATCAATCAAAGATTTGATAGGTTCAACTTCTGACGGTGATAAATTTTGATCTGTAACTCCGTTTTAGGTCCACAACCAGTGAAATCAAATCTTAGGAAATGATCTAAAACAAAAAATCAAAAAATTACTTTTTGGCATCGGTTTTTTTTAATAATCAACATTAAAACTATTTTTTAATTTTGGCATCGGTTTTTAAGAAAACCTACGCCAAAAATGATACAAAATAGTTCTTTTAGCATTGGTTTTTTACAAAACCGATGCCAAAAAACAAATGAAATTCATTTTTGGCATCGGTTTACAAAAACCGATGTAAAAATTCATATTTTTTACATCGGAGACTTTGACGTCGGTTAAAAACCGACGTCAAAAAAACCAACGTAAAAGGATATTTTTCTAATAGTGACTCCGACATGGGTAGTGGTCCTCCCAACTCTGGACCAACTCTATCATGAAATCCCATAGAATTTCATACAAAACATGAATGGTATGCTCTGTTTGGATGTCATTTTTTGGGTGGAACATTGTTCTCATGTATAACTAGTTTCCAAAGTCTTCATGTAATCCTCTTCATAACAGAGATGTGAAGCCAGAATCATGTTCAGAGGTGGTCATCAAGTGATGTCCATGGAGTCGAACTATCTTCTTCACACAGAGGCATCCCATTCTCTCTATTAAAATCTTCTCTCGAATTGTTATGAAGTGGTATAACATGGTGTGTTTCTCTATGATCACTCGGATGACATCGTGTCCCCTGGAAATTTGTGGTAAGACCATCATGATGTCCATGGATATCTCATTCTACTTCCACTATGGAACCTCAATGGGTTGGGTTAAAGACATAGGAACTAGGTTCTTATCCTTAAATTACTTATAAGTAAGGAATCAAGAGACAAACTATGAAAATTACTTTTTTTATTCTAGGACACAAAAATAGATGTATGAGGTCTTGGTACATATTTTCCACACGAAGATATACCTCCAAAGGTGTTGTATGAAACTCCCGCAACACCTCATCCCACAACACCAAAGGTACCACTGTCCATCCTCTAAAAAGGATGGCATTCTCCCCATCTTCAGAATAAATACCAGGAGTATATCCAGTGAATATCTAAGTATGTAAGGTCTCATATTTGGTTTCACCACATTGAGAATCCCTAACATAATGTAGAAGCGGTGGGGTTACAACCATTGACTAAAGATATGAACCACTATCCCTATCAAAAAAGGATAATTGCAACACGTATAACTACTCTAATTCCTCCACCAAAAACTGAGAAGAAGATCTTTTTCTGGGAGCATCTTCAACCATGTTCCCCTTCCAAGGAGTATAAAAAATCTAAAAGTCATAATCCTGGTGGAACTCTAGCCATCACCTTTATCTCAAGTTGAGATCTATTTGAGAGAAGATATACTTGAGACTCTTGTGATCGGATCATACAATAAACCACTCTCCCATAAGGTGGTGTCACCACATCTTAAAAAAATATTTTATCTAACTCATGTTCATGTGTCATGTATTTCTACTCATATAGTCAAAACTATCATGAAAAATAGTCAATAACTTATTTCTTATGCATCAAAACACAACCAGGTCTGGTTCCCGATGAATCGCAGAACACTACATACTTAAAACCCTCCTATTGTAACCTCAATATGAGAGTGTTGGTCAACCTATGCATTAGTTCTCAAAATAAGTACTATCACTTTTCTATCCACATGAAAAGTTATCATTTCCTAGTCAATTATTTCAAGGGTGATACCACTCTGAAGAAGTCGGGTATAAACCTCTGATAATACCCATCCAATCTATGTAAACTCTGCACCTCGGTAACACACTTGAGTGGATCCCTTGAAAGCACTACCTCAACCATCACTGGATCCACTACAACTCCAACTTCTGAGATGAAATTTCCTAAAATGTGGACATCTTGAATCTGGAACCAAAACATTGAGAGTTTCCAATAATGTTGGTGCTCTCGGAGTGTGTCTAGGACCATCCTCAAGTGTCTCATGTTCTCCTCATCAGATTCCAAATAAACTAGGATATCATAGATGAAGAATACAGTGTACCAATCTAAGAATGTCTGAAATATCTTGTTCATGAGTCCTATGAAAACAATTGGGGAATTACCCATGCCAAAGGGAATCACTAAGTACTCATACTGATTTTAATGGAATCTAAAGGTCATATTCAGTATATCCTTGTCCCAAAATCATAGCTGGTGATATCATGATCTGAGTTCAATCTTTGAAAACCAATGTAACCCTCTCAACTGATCTAAGAGGTCATTGATTCATTGTAGTGGATAAGTTTTCTTCAAGATCACCTACTTAAAGCACCGATAATCCATATATAACCTCAATCACCCATCTGACTACTTATAAAACAACATTGGGGCTACCCAATGGGAAACACTGGGTCTCATGAATCCCTTATTCTTTAGGTACTCAAACTGTATCCACTGATCTCGAAGTTGTATGGGTTCCATATGATATGTTGTTAAAGATATCAATTGAATTTTTAGATTCAAGTCGATGAATAAATACACATATCGGTGGGGAGGTAAACCTAATACATCCTTAGGAAACATGTACCCATACTCTTCTAACACTATAAGAAACGGATATCCCAAAGCATCTACTAACCCCAGAGTCATTTTGGCTTACTGGTGAGTAATCGGTTGTACTATACTACACCTGAGCTCATCCAAATCTTTCAAGGTTCCCTTTCACCCAAAATAGGAAAATTCATTTCGTCACTATGGACACACCACATCATTTTCCTAAAATAGTCAATATGGGAATAAACTGTCGATATCTATTCCATACTGAAGATGACATCTTAAAGACTCATTTCTTCAACAAAGAGATCACATAAAAAACTCTCACCTTTAAGTGTTAGGTTTCACTATTGGCACAAGTGTGAAATCACTGAGTCACCACCCGTCAGAGTCTCCAACTATAATGTTCAAGTCAAAATCTTTATCGAAATTTCTAAATTCCAAACTAGAGTAGTGTTAAGGAATGAATGGAGAGAACCATTGTATATTAATAAAATAGATAGATTAGAAAAGACACAAATTTTACCTCTTATAATACCTAGAGCCCAAGGTTCATAGGATTCCATAGCTTGCAATTGGACTTGTCCCTTCCCCCACCTCCCTGAGCCAAGAAGGGACCACCTGAGGGTGGTGGTGGTAATATATAAAACCTCCAAACACCTCATGCTACCATGTAGGACCCTCTTATAGGATTTCAACCATACAAGAAACCCTTATCTTACCTCTATCTCTATCTCGGTGGTCCCTCATCTGTCTTCTGATTAGATGTATAATGGGTCAGACAATCATTTGCCATATGTCTTTGACCGTCGCAAGTGAAAAACTACTGTCACATGACTAATTTAAACCACCCTGAGAGATCTACACCACTAACCCTGAGTCCTGGGATATCCTCCTAAAGCATATGACCCTATTGGATCCTTGTGACTGTTGTCATCTACCTACTGCCAAGGTCTCAACGACCGGGTTCCCACTGAAAGCTCTCACTATTGGAGTTTGCACTTCCAAAAAATATTCTACCAATAGGTCTTTCTCAATAACTCTATCATAGGTGGGAATTATAAGTGATACCAATGACGCCTTGATGTCCCAGAATAATCCCTGATCAAAGGTCTGAGACCTAAATAACTCACCTTATTCTATATCCAAGGAGTAAAGTGGGTGATCAAAAAACTGCGTTGAATACTCCACCAATGTAATGATTCCCTGATGAAAATGTAGGAGCTATTATATACATACTAATTACAATGTGGTCAGATAAAACTCTTCTATGAAGAGACACTTGAAATATGTCCAAGATAGTGTTGTCTCATCATGTGACTGAGTCACCAAGATCCACAATTTTCCCGTAGATTCATGAATAATACTCACTTTAATGACTTCCATATGATCAGAAGGCATTCTCCCAAGGTGGAAATCCAAAGTACTGCCACTAGTCAGTCCCCATCCACCTGGGAGTATGGCTCTCCCCGAAACCTGGGAGGTCACTACCTCTGAAACTCATAAAATTCACTAAGACTACATGCATCCTCATCTCATAATGATGGTTCTATATGTTTCTTAAGAGGTGGTGATATAGCTAGTAAACCACTCGGAGGTACTATCTCATGTACAAGCCCCTATACCTATGCCTCTTCACTAGGAGGATCATCCTTCTGGTCACATGGGGGAATCCTACCTGGATGTCTACATGTAGGAATCATAAGATAAAACATGATGTACCATGGTCAAAAGAGTAAATCTGGGGAGCTGAATCAAGAAGGAAATGGAAATCACTACCCATTCCTATATGATACAGGTACCAAAAAATTTCACCACAACCAAGTGTTTAAATGTACATAGTAGAAAGGCAGGAGATCAGAGTCTAGGTGTATAGATACGTGGGAAACTGCACCACCACTGGAATTCTTGACCTGAAATTTGAACTCGAAACACTAAACATTGTTGCCCAAAACAAGTCTCAGCGGCTGCCCATCCTAAAGTAGAACCAACCCTTCCTTTCATACCACTCTATCATTACCCAATCCACTAATTTCCAACCCATGACTACCCTAATCCCACATCCAATAGGCCAAGGGCTGGAAACCAGTGCTAAGTAGACATATCACACAAATTTGAGGCATTATCCAAAATTCCCTTCACAAACACACACATATCCAAGCTCACACAATGCAAAAATGTAAAACAACTGAAATAATTAATGCATACATCTAAGATACCACAACAGGTATGATATTAATGTACTAAAAAGAAAAAAGTTCCAAAAACAATCCAAACAAAAACTTTAATGAGTCCAACCTACTCTGAGGGTGAGGACTAAGTCAAAAAATATTCTCCCAATAAACACCTTGGTCTATCAAGATCCAGCTATGAACAAAACACTCCCTGCCCACCCATGACATTTTCAAAAGGGTTTTTGTCTACACAACACATGACAGGTTTACAAAAATCCCATGCAGGTTTGAGTATAAAAATACTCTATAGGACACCCCTAAATAACTAAACATGAAACACCAAGTATAGTCATCTCAATACAAGATATAAAAATCAATTTATAATATAAATAACAAGATATACTCCGGAAAGACACCACATCATTAGTAGGTCATAACCAACTATCATTCACAAGATTCTGCTCAAAGTAATGACCATTTTGGGAGAGCTCACTCAGTGATCCATGATATAATTGGAGACTGTCAACGAAGAGGTATATCCCTTGGTCCCCTTCTAAAGATAATTCACTAATCTAAGAATACATTGATACATATTGAGGGGGTCATGATAGAACTGTTGGAGGATGCCACAAACCTATTCTGGATCAACCCGCTATGTAACATATCATGCATCAATGATTCCACCAACCCTATCGATATGGACTTCTAGATAGAATATTGAAACCCTACTTTGGGAGGTTATGCTGATTCTAATAACTTCTACAAGCCAACTACGGATGATAGAGTATCACAATTAATTCTCACATAGGGATACCACAACTCTATTTGAAACTCGGCCAACAAAGGAAATCTCAATCCAGTGATGTGGATGTAATTCCACACTATACCCACAAGGGAAATGACAAAGGGAACATATTCAACAAATAATATTCCATGATAATAAAACAAAGGGCCGCAAGTACTCTTGAATTGAGTACACAATGTGTAAACGGGGTACACGTCATGTCCCTTGACCCGAGTCCAACCCTTAAAAATTGATCATGTCATCAAACCATTTTCGTGTAGTAGTGCACACCATATTGGTAGCCCATGTACTCTACCAATGTTCAAGTACATGGATTTTTCCCATGTACCCATGTATGTGTATCAGAACATGACTTAGCCTATGTACTCAGTCTAACCTGTGTCTATCTGGGGGAGTACACTCTATGTAGACAACCCGTGTACTTCACCCCATGTCCATGTACTTCCCATGTACATGCCGAGTATCTGTGGAGGGACCACATGCCATGTAGTTCAGGATGCATGCCATGTGATAATTATCTTCTACTCAAAACCCTAGCCTCCGCTCAGGGTTCTAACACACCATGTCTTCCTGGATTACATGTCGTGTTCTATAGAATTTTCCTAAAATCATAGATCTTCCTCTATGTGCCATGGTTGTTCCTTTGGCCTCCGATCTATTGACCTCTACACCATGAAAATCAATATCCAACCTCATTTTTCAATTCCATTAACTAATAAATATGTTTTATCTCAATATCTACTCACAAAATGGATCGAATCGATGTTCTTCATTCCATAAATAAGAATGTGAAATCCGGAATCATTCGTCATTTGAATCAGTATGTCTCCATTGTCACACCTCCATCATGTTGTGATGATCCAAGTTCTGTGATATTGGATCATTATACTGATAAATGGGTGCGAAAATATTGATTGATCAGTAATAGTTGAACCCCGATCTAATTGATGATTTCCTATGGTGAATTGTGGTACCAGGAGGGAGAAGCATAAGACCAAATGAGAGGAACATACCTAGTTAAATGTTTATGTCAATATTGGTTCATTTTTATTATAATAATATTCAAATCCATCAAAAAAATTATCACAAGAATTTCTCCCTCTAAATCTCTATAAAATAATCTTATCTTGTAAGGTGAATGATCCTTGAATCAATCTATTATTTGATTTATTTGTGTTCATCACAAAATTTAAAAATAGGGAAGAAATCCATAAAAACTCACGCCCTACCTCGATTTCATTCAACAGCTGATGGAGAATGAATATGTTGATGTCATCATTAGAAAGAACTTTTGAATCTGAGGTTTCATCGATCATTGATCCATGATCTATCATCATTTTCCTGAGGGATAATCCTCAGAGTCCTCTATAACAACTCCTCAATGTTTCTGGGGTTACACGACTAACCATGTAAATCCTCCATAATAATATATTTAAATATTTTAAGTTGTTGTGTTAGTGAAAATGAATTAAAATTATTTCCTTAAATTATTTTATTCTTTTTAATGCATTTGTTGACTTTCCCACAAATGACTCGTACCAGCTAATGTTAATTTTTACCTAGGGTGCAACCACGATTCTAAACTCAACAGTGCGCTCATATTTCTGATTCAGGAACCCATTTTGAAGTTATTCCACTTTTTTAAGAAAATAATTCTTGTGTTATATTTAATATATTTTAAAAACGTATTTTTGGAACACCGGCCCTCAGAATCACATGTTGTCTCAGCACATGGTCTCGAAAACAATCAATAAAATATTTAAAAATAATAAATCAAAAATATTATATTTTACAATAATAACATCTCAGTACATTTTAGATACTTTTTTATTATTTTATAATAATTTAATAAAATATTTTGGAGTTTTAAGAAGAAATAAAATATAAATTCTCATTTGAGGAAGATACATATTCTCTAAATAACCTCTTTAGGTTTACAACTAAAGCCTTCTTATGTTAGATTCTTGATCAAACCAAGGCCTATAGGATATGAGGAAGAAATTAAGGAAAGTATATGGGTATGTATTGGATAAAACAAGAGGTTTAAATAATTTTAATAGCACTGGAGAGGGAGTTCCCATTTATAAGTGGTAGAGAGGATACACTTGATATTTCTGTAAAGAAATAGGTGCACTCTTGTTTCCAAAATGCCAAAAGGATAAAAAATGGATCAATATTGAAAATTAGATGATATAAAGATTAAATATTTCCATAAAAAGGCAATAATACAATTTTCTAGGTAATTTTATCCATTATCTTTTTATTTTAACCCCCCCCCTCCCCCACCCTAGTAAACATGTTTTAACCTTAACCATAATAATTAATTTTTTATTATTTTAACTATTTATTCTAAAAAAATTAAGTTGGACTTATTATATATTATTAATTATGAAAATTCAAAATATGGAATAAATTATTCTAAATTATATTAAAAAAATTTAAAAAATTATTTTGTAAGAAAACCCACAAATGTAACCAAAAAAGCAGTTTCCCAAAGAGAAAATTATCATAAGTATAGAAATATTTAATATAAAGATTCAATAAGAAATTGAATTAAAAAACCTAAATTGGATTAAAAAATATATAATTTAAAAACAATTCTTTTTAAATCCATATTAAAGTAAAATGGATCTTGTAAATTTATTTAAAAGGGATGTTTTTTATAAAAATTGTTATATTTTTATATTTCATAAAATAAATTAATCCATTTAATTTATTCTAAAAAATTCACTAAAAAATAATTTTTATATTTATATTTAAAAATTGAAATTTATTTTTTAAAATAAATTCTCAAAAATTTGAAAAATAACACAAATTTGTTATTCGAAAAATTCAATAGATTTTTTTGAGAAAATAGTGTTTTCAAAAAATATAAAGTCTTTACTAAAAATTATGAACATTTTTATCAATATTATTTTTATATATAAAACTTTTTTATTCCTATTGATAATTATAAATTTCACATCTAGGATATAATATTCATGATTAAATAATAAAATTTATAGCATATCATGATTTATTAAAGCTCGGCATTTTGTGTAATGCATGATATAGAAGAAATTGAATTTATTTAAAGAAAACATTCATAAAATCATAGATTTTTTACATTATACCCCCTCAAAAAATAAATTTCAACCTCAAAATTAATCACTCATATAAAAATAAATGTGGATAATTTTGCCTCATTATATCCTTTGGTTCCCACTTATCTTCTTCAAGTTGGTGGTTTCACCATAAAACTTTGACCATATGAGCACTCATGTTTTGTAGCACTTTATATCTATGATAAAAATATCCATTGGTTTTTGCTTGTAATAAATAAAATTAATAGTGGTATGACCTCTATGTTTAGTATATTTGAAGGGTTAGGTATGTACTTCGTTAGGAGAGATATATGGAACATAATGTGGACGTGAGAGAGGTTTGGTGGAATCACCAATCGATAAGATCCCTTTCTGATATGATCAAGAAAGTGAAAGGGACTAATATACCAAGATATTAGTTTTCCCTTTATTCAAATCTCATTACCTTCCTCCATGATAAATTCCTAGAAACACCATTTTACCAACATCAAATTCCAGATCACACCGGCAACTATTAGCATAAATTTTTTGTCGATTTTGTGCTGCCCTTATGTGTTGCTAAATGAATCTAAATTTCTCTATCATTTATTTACCTGGATAAAGTCCCAATAGATCTATTTCTATGACTTTATACCATTATGTTGGATTTTTATAGTTATTTCCATATATTTCTTTATAAATAGCCATCGTTACAGTCAATTGAATGCTATTGTTGTATGAGAACTCAACTAGAAGAAGTTTTGATCCTAACCACCTTTGAAATACATATAATAGGATCATAAAATATCCTATAGGATTTGAATTGTTCTCTTAGACTAACCATCTATCTATAAACTATATAAAATATTGAAACTCAACTCTATATCCAAATTGTTCTGAATACCTCGCCAAAACATCACGGTAAACATCGAATCTCTATAAGATACAATATAATGTGTTACTCTATATACCCTTACCACTTCCTTAATGTATATTCTGGAAATATGATCAAGATATAAATATTATCTGATAGTGGTGAATTGATTCGAACTTATAAGGTGATCGAATGTAACCCATATTGCATTGTTCCATTTAAATATTTTTAGTGGTCTGATGACATAACCCATGGTGATGGTTTCCCATTTCCATTTTGGTATGGGTAATGGTTGAAACATCCCCTTCTTCTTTTTCCTATCAACCTTAACATTATGAGATACTAACCACTATGTTACAAACCCTGTAATATATCTCTTCATTCCATTTAATAAGAAATACTCTTTCTTGTCTCTATATATCTTTTTACTTCCATGATGAACAAAGAATTAAGAACTCTAGGAATCCTATAATAGTTCTATCTTCAAATATGTTATATAAGGAACATATACATAGTTCCTAAACCTCATCATTCCATCATGATAAAGATTAAACTCAACAAAATTTCTCACATTATTTATCAATTCCATAACATCCTTATTCACCTCTTTTATCATCACATGGATAGATGGTTGAACACTTATTTGAAAAATATAATATCTCTCCCCTTCCTTAAATATTTGACGATACATCCTTTATAAATACATAAAAATAGTTCTTTTTTTATCCTCATCCTAGAAAATATAGTATGATCCTTTTGAATCAAATCACCATCCACCTTATTCACTTTACTAGGGAGGAAATGTATTGAGAAGTTGCAATCATTAATCATGTGAGGATAAATATTAATAACCAAACATATCCCCTGGTGATCCCCTTGTTGAAAATTATATTTTTATGAAAAAAAGATTGTGATATCTTTTACTTTTCTTTAAATGAAATATTTTAAAAGTCATAATCTCATCCAAATGGCAAAAATTTACATATAAACGAATATTTGATGTTTATGGAAAAAATATACTCATATTATAAAATTTAGGAAAGATTGTGGGTCATTTTATTGTCCTTATAATTTTATTTTCAACTGCAATTACTTTATTTTCCTTTTACAGTGGTAACAAAATTTAATAAGGTTATTAATAATATTTACAAAAAATAAATGGGTCCTGTTTATCAAATTTGGATACATTGATTCCAAATATAAAGTTAATTTTTAAAAATTAAAAATATAGATTTTTTTTAATATCATTTAAAAATAAAATGTCAAAATGCAATGAAAAACAGTTTCTCATAATAATGTAATCATGAAATATAAAATATTATTATACCATATTAAAGTATAAAAATACTTTTAAACCCCATAATTGGATTATTATAAATCAAAATTAACTACTAAAATTTTAAAACAACATAATTTGACTTTGTAAATATAATTTTAAATAAAAATCATTATTTTCAATATTCATTGAAAAATCAATATTTTTCATAAAACTCAAAAAAAATCATCCTAAGATAATTTTTCCATGATTAACTAAGAAATTAAATTTAATTTTTCAAATTAAAAGTATATAATTTAAATTTAAACTATAAAATAAAATCATATAAGAATTGACTTTGATAGAATTATTTTATTTTTGATTTATTAAGTTACTTAATAAATCTATAATCGATATAACTGTTCAATTTAAGAATACCAATATGAAAATGATTTATTATATCTTTACATGGGTTGTTACATATATAATATTCATTGTAAGTTCATATTTATCATCACACTAATAGACAAACATATTTTTGTTTGGAATATCAAATGTGACTTCCCTTCCATGGAAATGGGTGAGGGATTTATATAGAGAAAGTCAATCCTTGACTAAGATGAAATAAAATTCAAGAAAAGGGATAGTAACAAGATTTTTATGTAACATATTCCCAAAAACCACAAATATATAAGAGTCATAGACTTAAGATGATATCATTGTGTCATTTTGATTTTTCACTAGTAATTTACTATCAAATCATTAGGGTTGATTTTTGATACTATGATAAAATTTATACGACATAAAAGAGTGTGTATATATGTTTTAAAATAAGACATTATGAGTTTTAGAGTGGATAATAATTGTACCTTTCAATATTTCATTATTTGATACCTCATCTTAAATACTGATTGCATGGGATTTCCCTTTTTCTCTTGATTTAAGTGGTTACTAACACTGATAATCATCATTAACCATAAGATTTGGGAACTGGTTAGAATAATTACTATAATCCCTTCATTTGAAACACTAGAGTGTGGGTGGAAAATTTTGTAGAGTTTTATCTCTATTCGCATCATTATTTAAACTCATTCCCATCACTTCGATAATCAATTATCCTATGACCTTCTTTCCCACATGTAAAATATCTACTTGTCCCCTAAAGGTATTTTAATACATTTTTCCTTCAATTATTTGAGCATTAACGAACGATTATCTTCTTTTTTCAATGGTTTTTATATTTTACTTTAAATTCAATGTTTGATTTCTTATCAAAACGTGGAAATTGATGGTTAAATCCAATTTTTGGTTCTACCTTGATAGCACAACAGATTATTTATTCATAGATAATGAAGTCCCTTATGTCTGAAACCCTTTAGATATTTGGTTTTAATCCATTGAAGAATAAATAATCATTAATTTTAATTTGGATCGTAATAGAAGAATTATACCTCTCAAATCTTATAAAACTCACATCATAGGTACCAGTAGATTCATCATCCTTCTGCTCTAAATCAAGGAATTCCTTCTCCATTTTCTTGAGAAGAATATAAAGAATGTACTTATTGAAAAATAATTTTTAAACTTATCTCATTACATTGAAATAATTTCATCTTGTTGACTCATATTATTAACAAGATCTTGACATTGATCTACTTCACCTTGAAAATGATAGAGAGCCAAAATAAATTTTCCATGCTCTGAAAATTAGAGACTAAAGAATATATTTTCAATGGTACTGATCCATAACATAGAAACTATTGGATCAATATAACCACTGAAATAAGGTGGCTTTTGCCTCATTAATTACTTAATATAACATTATTGTCTACTTTTCCCTTTTATAAGTTCATCACGATTCATAGCCTGAGAATGTTGTATGAGCCTAGAAATGAGATTTTTATTCTAGCCCCCATTAATTTTGGTTTATCAAGGGTAAAATTATTGTATTATTCTATCATAATTATAATTAATATAGATCATTCAGGTTCTATATATTGACTAAAACCAAAAAACATAGTTTGAGTAACAATAATCATAGAGTTGAACCACATAATAATAAAAAATCACTTATATGATGTCTAAATCATGACACCATCTTTTCTGTCTATGACACCTTAGGCATAACCTTGGTCAATCATAGTCATTATTCAAATCCTTCATGATGGTTATTAATGATTTTTTGTATTTCCAAAACATATCCCCAGGTGTGTTAAAAAAGGTATGTAGTAAGGCCCATTTTCATGCACTATGTATTGATTGAGTCCAGCTCAATGTGCTCTTTTGAGATCTATTAAACTTATGAGTAACTATTCATATCTGAAATCCACTTGTAGTATCTATAGATGGATTTAATTTCTTTCAAACCACTAACTCTATCCTTCACCAAAATTCTAAAAAAAATCTTATACTTTGACTTAGGCTTAGAATTATCCTTACAAATTTCATTAGGAATCTCACCAAATCTTTCTCATCGTAGATTCTAGATTATTAACTAAACCTTTTTTTATACCAACTATAATGACTCGTGATTTTGATACATATATATTACATATTAATAGATTAATATTCAATAAATTTTACATATAAAGTCCTAATTACCATAAGATTTTCATTTCTTTAGAGACTAGATACACCGTCTTCCTATTTCATGAAAGACCTTGAACATATCCTATTAATATATTTATATATACTACTCCTTATAGACATATCCCACATAAAATTTTCTTCATAACTTGGGGAATGTAAAAAAATAAAGGGTTTTCTTATAATCTCGGTAAGGGTAAACATGGAAGATATCTGTGGATCATCATATGAAAGAATAATATAAACATAAGGGTGTGCTACTATGAATATAACATAAAATTTTAATACAAAATATATCATTAATCTTAAGCATGACCTATGGCATAAAACATTATCAATTCAAAAGATATGAACCATAAGAGTGAGAAATCATCATAAATCAATCATGAATCATAAGTTTCTATCGTATAAGTGTAGGACCATCATAAGTATAGAAAAAATTTCATATGTCAATGTTAATATCTGAGACCATAATATCATAACATATCAAGATTCAACACATATTTCCCATTTAATAATGGACCATGCATCATCACATGTTTCCCATTGTAGATTAAGTCTATCGACATGTTTCCCATAGTTTATCAAACACTTCAGATTGTTTCTCAAAATTATATCACTAGATATAATACTTTACCCAGTTTATTAGAGGGAGATATAGGTCATACCCATCAATTAATTAATATCATACATATTTATTCCTCAACAACATAATTCATTCATCATATCATATCCCAACAAAACATAATGGATTCATAAAAAATTTATCATAGAATAACCCATAGAAAGGAAATGGGCCTCATAATCATCTCCTAAATTCATAATAATCATAAATCACCTAGATAAAAATAAGGATGGTAATATTGGAACATATAACTAGTAAAATATAGAAACACCAAAGGGTTTTTTATGAATATAAATTTATTAAAAGTTCATTAAAACATTCTGGAGGAAAATATCATTTTCACTTCTTAAAACATAAGAGTTTCCCAAATTTTAAAGAAAAATGTTTCCTATAAAATAACTTTGGAAACATTTAATTAATTCCTTAAATAATTTATAGGTAATTTAAAAAAGAAATAATAATCATTCTATACATTTAAAAATAAATACTATTTTCACATGTTTGATAAAAAGTCAATAGATACCTATTCAAAAACTGAAATTAATATTAATTTTAAAATATTTTTTAAAAATTAAAAAATTGGTAAAATTTTCATTAAAAATTCATTTGATAATATTTAAAACTTTATTTAAAGTTTTTTAAGAAAATAAATACAAGTAAGAATAAGGGTTTTCACCTGATGATGGAAATAAATTTTGTTCTTCATTAGAAATATTATTTTAGAATATTGAGTACATAAAGAGATGAAAATGAATATAAAACATGTATTATATATATATATAACCAAGAAATAATAAAATACATGATTCTATTGGAAGTTATATCATAATATCTCATCATTTTATAGTAATAATAAACTATCTCTATAAATAATGAGATTGTAACATTTTACCTTTAAAACATTGGTATATTTTGAATCATAAGTCCCAAAAAATAAATAAAATTAGAAAGAAATTTATAACCCATATTTATCATGATAAAAATTATAAAATAAATTCATGGGAATTATATACACCACATAAAATAAATAAGTATTTCATAAAGAATTTGACCCACAAAAATAAAAATGGGTTGAAAATGCCTTACAGCTTCAGAGATGTTTTAATTGTAGGCTCATTAAATAATAAGATAAAATGAAATTTAAAATATCATTAAATGAAATATATTCATGGTATTACATGTTTAAGGGTCATTATGTTCACTAAACATGAAAATAGTACTGAATATAACATGTCTCAACCAAATAAATAAGAAACTAGAAATCTTTTACCTTGAGTCTAGACATCCTTCAAACTCATTAGATATTAATATATAATAAATATAGGTTTATTATAAATACATTATAGAACCAAATTAATATATATATATATATATATATATATCATACCACATATTTGTTACTTATTACCTTATATTATTATTTTTATTTATAATTCCTTGTTAAAATCATGTTTTAGTTAATAACAGATTTGTTTTTCGTGTATATTTTGGTTTTACTTTTCATCATTTTTATTTTCATCAATGTGAAATAATATATAGAATTTAAAACCTTATATAAATATAATATATATAATTAATATGTATTTCTTTAGAGTAATACATAAATGTTTTGGATAGAAACTGAATTACACTGTTCATGGAGACAATAGGTCATATGTAGACATGAACAGTATTTCAAATTTATCAATCGATGGAAGGAATGAAATGTAAATAATAATTTACCATTATAGAATAATTATTATGAAATATATATCAAAAATATTCATTATACATATCATTATTACCTTCAATGTAAATTATAAGTGAAAATGATTTTTATCGCTTTTTGAGGTGATAATTTGTCGTACACATGAGGGACGTTATTATATTACAACATAATAGAATGTATTAAGGTAAATATGATATTATAATTAAATAAATTTTAAAATTTAACCAAAATAATTTATATATTTCAAATCCTTTATTATATATAACCTTGAGTGGTGGTGATCGAAAACGATTTTCACTATTAGCGAGGTGGTAGTCTGTCATACACAAGAATGACGGTTTTGTTTCCCATTTTATGTAATTGGATGTAACTATAGGTTGTTAAATTAAAATAATATAATCAAATTATATGTGATATAAATATTTTATTATATCATAATAATTTAATAATATTTTAAGGAGGTGTAAAAATAAATAAAATAGAAAAGTCAATTGAGAATAATACCTCTTCTTCGGATAACCTCCTTAGGTTTTCAAAAAAAATCCATAATATGTAAGATTCCTAATAAAAAAAGGGCTCATAGTATCTGAGGATGTAATAATTAATTTTTTTAATATTTTATTCTTGAAACTATAGGTTTTAGATGTCTGAAGAGAAGAGGATAGGCGGTGCCATTTTATATGTGGGGGAGAGGACACACTTGTATATTTTAGAATGAAAAAGGTGTACCCACATTGTAAACCTTCCAAAAGGATATAAATGTCTCCTTATTGAACCTTATATGATATTAGATATAAATATTTCCAAAAAAGTGTATTTTTACAGGTCTATAGGTTCTTTTACCCCTTGTCTGTTTAGTTTATCCCCTTTCTAAACTCTTTTTAACCTTAACCATGATAATAAATTTTTAATATGTTTGCTATTAATCCAGACTGAAAAACTAAGTTAAACTTGTTATATAAAATAAATTAATATTATTAAAAATATAAAATACATTTTTTCAAATTCCTTACAAATAATTTTCCAAATTTCATTTAAAATTAAACACACAAACGTGATGAAAAAGTGTATTTCAAAAGAGTTAATTTTCAAAAGTATATAATGTTTTAAAAAAAATTCTATATAAATTTTATTAAAAGGGCCAAAATTTTATTTATAAATATATAATTGAACTAAATATTATTTTAAAACCATATTAAAATAAAATGTATCTTTTAAATTCTTTAAACAAAAATATAGTTTTTAATAAAACATTGTGCTTTTTTCTATTCATTGAAAAATTACTCTTTTCAAAAAATTCAAAACAAATAAATCAAAGATAAATTTTTAATGTAGATTTAAAAAGTAAATTTTATTTTATCAAATCTTTTTATAAAAATGAAAAAAAAAAAAATTTATCTTTTTGTTCACAAAATGCAATAAAATAATTTTTTGAGAAAATAATATTTTCAAAACACATAAAAATTGACTAAAATTTAAGAAATTTTTTATAAATATGATTTATTTATATAAAATATTATACTTATTTTTTATAATAAGGTTATTCCTATTCATAACACCAAATTTAACTACTCATATATAATAGTCATGTTTATATAATAGCATTAATAGTATATCACGGTTCGTTAAAACTTTTTGTTTCTTGTAATGCAAAGTATCAAACAAATTTAATTTATTTAAAAGATAAAATCATAATATTATCATGGAGTTACATTTTTTAATCTATAAGGCTCAAAATATTCAAATAATTATGAAGATGAGTTTTTTCTAAGTGATGGAATGGGCGCACTTGGAATTAATTAAAGGTTTAAATAATATATATACCCTAATCAAGCCGCATAGAACAAATAAACCCAATAATAAAATATAATATATGATATGGTCTAAATAAACATAAAAACATATTTAGAAATGTATTGGATACATTTTAAGACTTATATCCTTATTAAACTAGATTATACTCATTTTAACCTTAAATGCGATAATTTAAATTTTTACTGTTATGAATTAATTGTATGATCAAAAACAAAAAGGGTCTTCTAACCAAATTTTTAAATTCAGATTGAAAATTTAGAATCTATTTTTCAATATTCTATATCTATATATGGTGTAAATTACTTTTAATATTAGAACAAAAAATATATAAATATTGTTTTTAGGAAAAATTTATGAGTTAAGTGTAAAAATCATTTTACATTGAAATGAAGTAAATAACATTTGGTTTAAATGAATTTTTTGGCTAAATAATAAAAATTTTAGTTTTTTTAGACTTCTGGAGAAAGAAAAAACTAAATTTATTATTCCAACCATTCAATGAAAGACAAAGACCCAAAAATAGTTTTTAATTTCAATAAAATATGACTTATCTTTAAAAAGGACTATATTTGGTTCCCAATTAAAAAATAATGTTTTAAAATACATTATTTTAATACTAAAAAGTATATTTTTTTTGAAAAAAACTTATAAAATTCTATAAAAGAAAATTTTCATATTTATTTTCAAGCTTTACCAATAGTTTTAACCCAGTTTTACCTCATTTACTAAGGTGAAAAAAATTTACCATTATTACTTTTCGTAATGATAAATAATTAAGTTGGACCAATTATATTATATTACTTGTTATTATTTCAAATATATAATCGATTTTACACTCTTTTATTTATATAATTTCTATAAATTCATTTTAAAATAAGCATGTAAAATTCAATGAAAACTATTTTTTAGAAAAATGCATTTTTAAGCATAAAAATGTATTATTTATTATTTTATACCAATTAAAAACAATTATATTGATATTAAAATATTTTATTTAATATATAATAATTAAATTTCATTAAAATAATTCATCAATAAATTTTAATTTATTTTACTTATATTAAATCATATTATTCAAATAAAAATTGTTTTTCTGAAAAGCATCTCTTTTACCTTGAAATTACTTTATTTTCATTTATAAATAAATTTTAATATCTGAATTTATTTTATACATATGTAAAAATTAATGTTACATAATTTATTTTTTCTTATTTATACCCTATAATCTAAAAACTAGGTGATAAATGACATATTAAATAATAATAATCTAATAGGATACCATGGTTCTTTTAAACATAGGGTTTTGTGTAATGAAATATTTCAAATAAATTAAATTTATTTCAATATAAATGTATCATAAAATATTTTTGTGTTACATTCTACCCCCATTATGATTTTCTCCATTGAAATTCTATCACTCAAATGAAAACAACTCAGAATACTTTTACCTCATCGCATCCTTGAGTTCCCGTATAGTATGCTCTAATTTATGAATTCTCCAAAAAAACATTGACTAGGTGAGTGGTGTTGTAACATCCTAGGTAAATAGAGAATATGACATTTTTCATATTTGTTAATATTTGTGAGTAAAATATTAATATTACTTTAAAGGGAATTCTATGTTCAACGGCGTACCCAATACGCAACAATGAGTTTCTTTGGAATATTATGTTGCACAATAATAATATAATAATATTATTTTAAATGGTAGTTAATGCCTAGCCATTGTAATGGCAGGAATGAATAGAAATAACTACAAAATTTATTATATATGCTTGTAAAATATTTTTACATTTATCCAAATAAATGTTAGAGGCTTAACATGCAAATGAATCCAATTTTAAGCATAAATCTTCTAATATTCTTTAAAAGGTCGATTAACCGCCTTTTGATGGAGAACCCTTTTTGAATTTACCTTTGAAGATTTTATATGTTATATTTGATAAAATAAAATCCTTCTTCAGAATCTAGACATCAATATTTACTTTGTGTAATTTTTTGTTATTTTTCTGATAAAGATCAATTTTAGTGAAAATGTTGTATTTTAATTAAAAACCTCCTTTTAGTCTAATTTATTTATATGGATAGATTAAATTTTTAGTTGGGATTAAAGTTTAATTAAAATATATTTTTACCATTTAATCCAATGGTGGTCATTTGAATTAATTTCACTTTGAAATTAGACATAAACAAGTGTCAGTCATTTAATAGATATTGTTTCTTAAAAACATCTATTTGTTTTGACAACATGAATTTATTATTAAATTAATTAATGAAACTTATAAGTTTTGAATTTTTTAAAATAAACATCATTTTTGAATTCTGAATATCAAATATATCTTAGGGTGAATTTTTGGTATTTTCTGAAAAACATCAATTTTTGATGAATAGTGAAACCACTAAGTGGTAGTTAAAAAACTAATTTTTCATTTAAATGAAACTTTACCACTTCTTTGATTTGAATTTCAAAAATCCGACATACAAGGTTGTCATTATAATGTAAAATGTGTTTCAATGGGATTAAAATAATTTTTTGGTGAATAGTAACTTTTAAGTTTTATTAATCGCGATTAAAAGCAATTAGTGTAATTTAAGGTAAAGATAATGTTATAATAATATGAAATGACCTTGAAACATGACCTACCCTTATTGGTTGAGTCATGGCTAGTGATGAAAATCCATGGGACAACTTTGGGACCCCATGGATCCACTTTGGTTGGAAAATGACATTAATAACTTTTTATTTAAAGTTAAAATTAAAATGTCACAAACATGTATTGCTTTACTAAAACAATTTTTACATGGGCTAATACAAGTCACAATTTTGACTATAAAGATTCATTAGAAAGATAAAAAGATTTAATAAATCATAGTATTTTTATATAATTTTTGGACATTAAATAAATAAATTTATTTATGACACCATGATGATGCAGTGATTATCTCATTAGTGAACGATTTAAATAAAATGAGAAGATAAGGTAAATTATAAGACTCTCACTTGTCCAAAACCTATTGGATGGGTGGATCTCGAACCCTTATCTCCTTACCCTAGAAATATATCTTTTTGGGACCTTTAATATCTAAAAATATTTTTATAATAAAGTATCATTTCATGACTTTCCAAGGGTGCCCCTCCTCCCTCTTATAAAAGGCCCCCACCTCTACCTCCTTACCCACACGTCTCAAGCCCTTGGATCATCCAAAATCTGCTCATTTTGTCTCTCCATATCCCTATATTACTCTTACAAGCCTCACTTTGGGTAGAAGTCTTTCCAAGGAAGCCTTTGTGCTCAAATCAAAAAGAGTTATCCGATTTGAAGGTAATGTCTTCTCTTATGTTCTTTTGTTTTATTTTTCTTCTCCAACCCCCTAAACCCTTCTTACATATTCATTTTGTAACAACACCAGTATCTTAAATATACTAGGATGATGTTATGAGGAGGATTCGAGCTACACTCATACACATATCTATCTAATTGTTAAAGACCATACTGTTTCTGTGGGTGGCGAATTACTGCCTCACGAAATGATGATTGTTCAATCTTCTTTTAACACCTCTCATGGTGGCCATTAAGATGTCACTGTATTTATATATGATATATAAATTATTTTTATGTATTCCTTATGCTTTTGTATTTTTCATTTATTCCGTACCTTTATGGTTTCCATAATGGGTAAACGCGATAATTTCATTTTAGGAAGTGCGGACTACCGCCCCCTCAAAGTGATTTGAATCGTTAATCCCATATGTGGGATATATAAAGGATAGATTTAATGATTTTATATGTTATATTATACTTTAATTATAATATAACTATGTATCATTATTTTTTCATTCCATTAATGTATGAAATTGAAATGAAAGTAGCGTTCATGCGTACGTACGGCTTACCGTCTCCATGAACGGTACATTTCATTTCTTATCTTCAAATGATATTTACTATCAAAATTACATATATATAAAGGATATATATGTCATATATTACATCTAAATGATGTATATAATTCTGGAATTATAATATATATATCTCTCATTTAGTTTTAATTCCATTAATATGACAAAGAAATGAAAGTAGCGTTCTTGCGTACGTACGGCCTACCGTCTCCATGAATGGTGCTTTTCATTTTTTTAATCTTAAAATATTATGGAATAGTATAAAATGAATATATACTGGATATATATGATATTTATATCATTAATACTATTCTGGAGATGATGTTCCTATAACTACATGGAAAATTATTTTCCAACAAGTTCAATTTTGACTCATGTACCGAACATCGACAAAAACATCTGATATGAACTCACATTATTAACCAATTATTATAACATTATAATATGTGATATGAACTGAGTAATAATCTTTAAAAAACTTCCTTAAGCAATTATAAATTGACCAATGTTTATTATTCAGGAATATAAAGAAATGAACGAGACAAGTCGGACTTGAGGTAAGGGATCCTACCTCTCTCTTTCCTTTTAAGTGCTCTCTTTTATGTCATTTCTTTTAAGCTCATTTTTCTTATGTTTGGGGATGTTATTTTATATTCCTCATACTGTAATTTTTATGTTTATAATATGAGAGGCCCTATTTGATCTCATAAATCCATTTTTGGAAGTGGCGTCGTTAGGCTGCCGAGTTTTCGTAAGGGAATTTTCATCTCACTTTTATTCACGTGAGATTTATGCTACATTTTCCAACATTTACTTTGAGTGGTGTATGTAATTCCCATTATTCTACACTTTTTTTAATATAATATCTTTCATGGGTATTTAAATAAATGTTGTATAGTTTTTCTTTCATGGGGTGTACGTTTCGAACATTACCTAAGTTGGTAAGGGAATCTTTCACCCTCCTCTTTTTTAAATGACTTATTTTTGTTATGTCTTTTAATTTAAATCTTATTATGTTGGGATATGTTCTTATATATCCTTATTTCCTTAAATATTATTTCCAAGTGATGAGATTCCCTTTTCTCTCTCATAAACTAATTTTCTGAATTTTAAAGTGACATCGTTAGGCTGTCGAATTTCTGTAAGGGAACTTCTTAACCCAATTTCAATTATTTGGGTCAAACATATACATCTTGATTATGTCTTACTATAAATATGTGTGGATTACCTCCGATTGTTTTACACATAATATCCACCTATGTTAGGTGTATTTATATTTTCCATACATAATCTTGTAATTGATTTATCCGTAATCTATGGATACCGACTTTGTAAGGGACTTCATATCAATCCCCTTTCATTGAGGCATATTTTGTTCTAATACAAGAATTTATTTTATACGCTTTATAAAACACCTTTTAATTTTCATTGAATTGAAAGGAAATATTTTTCTATGAAGCATTTTACTAAACGACAAAAAAGGAATGTTTATTTTAATGTACGCGGTGACAACGCCCTTTTTGCCACTGCTAGTATTATTTGGTTTTTGGCTTCCTCGACAAGCCATAATTTTTTTAGAATAAAATATATACCATATACTCTTTTATGTATTTTGGTATTGAAACTGTTTTTTATAATGGATTTTTTATGTCAATATATTTAAGTGATATATTGTGATAGAAATGTGGAAATGTTTTCTTTCCATTATATTTGTTTTATGTCTTATGATTTTATAATGTTACATGGACATTTGATGGGTGGTTACGTGATAAAACTTATGATGGGTGGTGCCGTGAATACCAAGACGGGTGGTTAAGTTATAACCTCCAATGAATTGGGTATGGATGTCGGTCGTATGGATTTTCCATTAACTGATATGTGTGGAAGTTTACCGTACAGTTATTCCATTTAAGTATTTTTATGTCCCAGGTTACCTTTATATGTTATGTGTTCTTTATATGGGTTTATGGGAATCTTTTGGTTAAAAAGTATAAGTAGTGATCTTTTATTTAGTGGAGAGTATTTACTACTTCATAAAGGTAAAAATTATTACTTTGATAAAGTATTCATGGTTTACTTATTGTTTTGAAAAACTAACAGTTTTCCTTCTTTGTGTGTCCTTTATTGGGATTTTTATGATCATACCATGTTTTTGAAATGTTTTCCATAGGACTTAAAGATGAATAGGGTCAAGGATGGGATCAAGGAAAGACATGCTATCTAAAACATGAAACTAGACATGTTTCTTTTTAAGAGTTTTTATGTTATGGAAACTTAGTAGAAGTGTCTACTTTGTAATATTTTGAGATGTAACAGTTTTGAACTAATTCCCTAAAACTATAAACCTGAAAAGATCCTCTATGTGAATTATTCATTTAATTCATGATTATGTAATGTTTTAAGGTCGGGTCCTTACATTTGGTATCAAAGGTCGGTTTAGATAACTTTACAGGCTAGGTTATTCTATAAGGATAAGTGACATTACCATAATGTCTAGGATTTCAGAAAGAGACATAGTTTTTAGATAAAGTGAATGAGTAATAATATCTTAGTGTTTATCTTCCTCATTAGTACATGATGATTTTTCTGATATACTCACAGTGACATTTTTTGTTTTAGTAAATGGAAGGACCTAGAAGGAACCAAAGTGACAATGGGTTTGAAGGAAACTGTGGTGGTTCTCTAATTAAGAGACTGGATGAAATGGGGGATTCGACGAGGAAAGTCATGGTTATTCTAAACCAAAAATCAAGGAGTCATGATTAAGCACTTGAACCATGGTGAGTTCTCTGATGCATCATGTACGAGTGAACCAACTCGATGTGGAATATTAGGTAATAATTATAATGGTAACCATTAGGGTTTATATGATCCTTACTTTTGAGGTAATTATGGGTTACTATATAATGGAAAATGAAAGGCATGAGGTAAAATTGAGGTTAAATTATGTTATGGTTATTTTTGATGATTTTATCTCTTTTTTGGGGAATGTTTTGAGAATTATATAGTTTTGGAAAAAGGAAAACACGCAGACCGTGTGACAACCCATCACATCGAACAAAACTGTAGGAATCGAACCAACAACCAATGTGTGTAACGCCCCGACCCCAGCTACCCAGAGTTGGTGCATTACTTCGTAACATTGGCATGATCACAAAAGATCAAGTCTCGAAAGACCGATTAGTTTAGTAGCCTTGGAAACACTAGATATATTCATAAATGTTACATTACATCATAAAGTGAAAAACTACAATAACAAAGTCTTCATAGTCCACACTCATATCCTCTTCTGACTATCCCTGCAGGTCATTCCTAAAATACTTCTTCACATCCTGGAAAATATTAAAACATTGAAAGGGGTGAGCTCAGATGCCCAGTAAGGATAACAATATTGTGGAAGCTTTCATAAATAAACATAAACATTTAAGGCAATGTATAACTAAAACAAAAGCCTTTTAAACTTGAACATCAACATAATATGGCAAAAGTAAAATGAGATAATGCCATTTACTTCTTCACATGGATATTCTACTGGTCGAATAATCACATGAAATATCATTAACCACTTTCATAATGATGGAATGCATAATGCCAGACTATCATAAACACGTATCCAAGGCCTCGTGCCAAGTCTACAATAAGATTTTGTCAAGGCCTTGTGCCAAGACACCAGTTTTTCTCATGAGACCTGCCGATGCATCGAGGAGCTATAGCGGGCTCCACCCGTCACTTATTAAGTCCAATGTATTTCTCATATGAGTAGGTTTAAACATATCATAAACCATAACATAATCATATCACATAAAACATGCATAAAAAAAACATAACATTTCCACATTTCAATCACAAGATATCAATAGAACACATTGATATAATAAAAACTCTTTCAAAACCATTTTCAATACCAAAATAAAAGAAAGTTAAAACATTGTATTTCTTTTTCATTAAAAAGGTGATGGCTTGTAGAGGAAGCCGAAACTCAAATAATGGTCACGGCGGCGGAGAAGTCATTGTCGCTGCATAAGTATGGAAAAAAACATTCCCTTTTTGTCGTTTAGTAAAACGCTTCGTATAAAAATATTCCTTTTGAAAAAACGTAAAAGTCAAAGGGGTTATACACCGTATAAAAGAAAGTTGTGTATAAAACCAAATATGCCTCAATGAAAGGGGATTGAGACGAAGTTCTTAAAAAGATAATTTTTAAAATAAAATAGATCTATTATGTGTATTCACTATAGGTACACATAATGAAAGTAAAAATACAAAATAATACATAATAATATCATGACATAATGTTAAAGTAGGAGATTAACCCAAAGAATGGAAGTTGGGTTAAGAAGTTCTGTTACCTTGCGTCTTGTCCTGACTCGACCATTCTTTAACCTCCTGAATAATAAACTAGAGTTAATTTATTTTTACTTAAGAAACTTTTTCATGTTCATTATTCCTTTTATATCACTTATTACCATGTTATGAACATTATGTAATTATTAAAGTTTATAACGGTCATTTTGTCGATCTTAGGTACTTGAGTCAAAACTAAAATTCTTATAATTACAAGTTGTTCATGTGGTGAAATATCCATTATATCCAGAATTATATTCATGATATAGATATCATATATCTCATATATATCTGGTATGTACATGCATTTATAATATTCCATAACGTTTAGAGGTAAGAAATGAAATGCACCGTTCATGGAGACGGTAAGCCGTACATACGCATGAACGCTACTTTCATTTCTATTTTGTATTTAATGGAATGAAATCATAATTATATAAAGGTATAATATAATTCCAGTATAATATAGTGTATAATACCATTTACTCCATCCTTTATACATCCCACATATGGTATTAACGATTCAAATCACTTTGAGGGGGCGGTAGTCCGCACTTCCTAAAATGAAAATATCGTGTTTACCCATAAGGGAAACCATAAAGGTATGCCATAAATGAAAAATAAAAAATCATAAGAAAAAAAAACATAATATATATCATATATAAAAATAGTTTCATCATAATTGCCACCATTAGAGGTGTTATATGAGTGTTGAACAATCATAGTTTCGTGAAGAAAAAATTCGCCATCCACAGAAACAGTATGTTCTTTAATAATTAGATGTAGGTGTGTGTAAGTGTAGCTCGAATCCTTCTTATAACAACATCCTAGTATATTGAGGATACTGTTTTTGTTACAAAAGAAATTAATAAAAGATTTTAGGGGGTTGGAGAAGAAAAATAATACAAAACAACATTAGAAAGGTCATTACCTCAAAATCGGGTAACTCTTTTTGATTTGAGCCAAAGGCTTCCTTGGGAAGGGTTCTACCCAAAGTGAGGCTTCTATGACAAAGGGAGGGAAGTTGGGAGGGTATTTGGGCAGAGGTTTGCTGATCCAAATGGCTTGAAAGTGTGAATGAGGTGGTAGAGGTGGGGGCCTTTTATAAGAGGAGAGGAGGGGCACTCTTGGAAAGTAAGGGAATTTTACATTATTATACAATGCTTTTCGGATTCTAAAGGTCCCACACTTATATAATTCGTGGATAAGGTGATAAGGGTTCTCAATATACCAATACAATAGTCTTTGGACAAGTGTAATCCTTGGATTGTACATTATCGTTTCATTTTATTAAAATCGTTAAATAATGAGGTCATCGTTGCATCATAATGATGTCATAAATAATTTAATTTATTTAATGTCTAAAAATTATAAAAAAAATACTATGATGTAGGAAATATTTTTAGCTTTAAAATTACTATTTATAGTCAAAAATATGACTTGTATAACCCCATGTAAAAATTTTTTTAGTAAAACATTTCATGTTTGTGTCATTTTTTACTTCAACATTAAATAAAAGGTATTTACGTCATTTTCCAACTAAAGTGGCTCCATGGGGTCCCCAAGTTGACCCATGGATTTTCTTGGTCGGCCATGGCACATCCAATGAGGGTAGGACATGTGTCAAGCTCATCTCATATTATTAAAACATTATTTTTACCTTAAACTACACTAATTGCCTCTAATCGCGATTAAGAACTTAAAAGTTACTATTCACCAAAAATTATTTTAATCTCATTGAACCACATTTTACTTCTTAATGACAACCATGTATGTCGGATTTTTGAAAATAAAAACACAAAAGTGGTAATATTTCATTTAAACGAAAAATCAGTTATTTAACTACCACTTAGTGGTTTCACTATTCATCGAAAATTGAAGTTCTCAGAAAAATAACAAAAATTCAACATAGGCTAATTTCAATATTCCGAATCCAAAAATGAAGTCCATTTTGAAATATAAAATTTCTATAATTTTAAAAAGTGGTTATTAATATTCATAACGGCTACTTTGATTAGTCGCTGTGTTTTAGAACTCGAAGTTGCGTACAATGCAAGCTATTTCATTATTGAATGAGAAGCGTATCATGGAAGCTCGGGGTGTTACATTCTCCCCTCCTTCATTAAATTGCGTCCTTGCAATTTGAAATTTTTCTTGGAAAATAAATGGTTGAAAATAGAAAATACCTTTGTGGAAAACCCACATCGGAAATAAGATTAATAAAATTTAGCCTTAATAAGAGGGAAAGGGAAATGAAAAAGTCACCACCCAATTATGATCTCGATTAGGAGAACATTGGGTTCAATTAGAGACATATAATTGGAGGAAAAACGTAAATATTTGTATGGAGTGATTGAGGTCATCAATTACAATCAACTGTCAAATTGATGGCCTCAAAGACTTCAATCTATGTTGATTTAAAATATCATCAGTACAACAAGACATAAGTTATTAGGATAACACATTTTTTTGTTTTAATATCCCTTTACTAAAGTTTAAGAATTAATTTATTCATTGAATAGGAGATAGGTATATATATATTTATGCTTGACAATTAGAGCTTCAACCTTTAACTCATCTTTCACTCAAAAAGATAATAGAACTCAAAAATATTATACTTATCCTAATTGTATAAGGTTCCAAATTTTAACACATACCATTTAGATTAGTAAAATTATTTTGTAATAACCAGGGACTTCATGTAGGCTAGTGGTAGGAAATAAAGTCATGTCGCACTATGATTGTGGGTTCGATTCCTGCAGCTTTGTCCGACGCGACGGGTTATGCCCCACCCTGCAGGTTGTCCTTTTCCTAAAACTATAGTATTATAATATTCCAAAAATAATCTTCATAAATTTTTTAACCTTAAACAATACTATCCAAATATCAACTTAATCCACTCCAACCTTTATAGTTATCCAAAATACCTCTGTCCAGACTTTCTCTAAAAGGTATCTTAATTCCAAAATCAATTTATCAGATTCCCCAAACAAATTAAATTTTCTCTTTTTGTCACATACTAAAAATATGATTACCTTCATCATATTAAAACCTTACTGAAATCAACAAGTACTGCAGTACAATCCTGATATATATATATCACATTATTCTAATAACCAGAATATAATTCATGAGTCCAAAAGCACCAATACATTAATTATTCTGCTTCAACTGTAGTAACAACATAAGATTGTCCTTGATCCCTTGGCCTTTTCTGAGGTAAGTTTCCCTGACTCTTAGGACATTCATTTTCGTAATGCCCTATTTCCCTACAATTGTAGAATTCATTATTGATAGCCTCTTTCTTTCCCTTGCAATCACGCGCCTGGTGTCCTTTTTCTCCATATTTATAACAAACACCCATTCCTTTTAGGCAAGTACCAGGGTGATTCTTCCCACAATTATCACATAATGGAAAATCCTTCTTTCCCTTTTTCCCTTTATCTGTCTCTTGTTCCACGGTTCTCTTCTTCTCTTGCTTTACTTTGTTGTCATAAGACTTAGATAATTCCTTTTCTGTCCTGATAGCACATGAGACAATATCTGCGTATGTTGATAACGATTGTGATACTAAAGCTCGACGGAGAAATGGTTTTAACCCATCAATGAAACGATCAATCTTACCTCTTGGGTTACGTATATAATTTTCAGCATACCTCTCTAACCTTGTAAAGTTACCCTCATACTTTGGGACATTCTCATCCTCCTTTTGTTTCAGACTCAGAAATTTCCTTTCCATATCTGCTCTATGGTCATGAGGAAAGTATTTTTCTAAGAAAAGATCTTTGAACTCCCTCCATTCCATATTCGATATGTCATCATCTTCCTTTGTGTTTTGAATCAATGGCCACCATTGATCAGCATCTCCAGTGAGGCGGTAAACTGCCATGATAACCTTTTCCCTTTCACTACTCCCCAAGGCGTGGAATATTTTCTCTAAGGAGTTTATCCATTTCTCAGCTACTAATGGATTTTTACCCCCATTAAATGTTGGCGGTTGTTGCCTCATGAAGCGGTCTAACATTGATCCTCCACATTGTGGATTAGGGTGATCCATACGAGTAAGGTTATTATTCATAACTTGAGTGAGTTGTCCTAGTATGGTAATAAGTTGATCAGCACCAGTTGTATCTCCAGATCCACAATAATTATCTTGAGCAGGAGGGAAATCCCTACACGGAGTGCGTGCATTGATACGGTTTCCATTCCTTCCACTAGGCGCCATTTCTAAACAATGGCATAAACTAGATTAGTTTATGAATTAAAATACATAATTCCATATTTGTAAAACACTTTACATATATTGAACTATTTAGGAAATATAATCCATAATCATAAAAAGAAATGTTTTCTTTGATAAAGTATATACTCATAACCCTTCATAGTGGTTTGTAAAGAAAATGAGAATTATCCTAAGCATATCCCCCTGGAGTGTCGTAACCAAGAGTGCAGCAAGGCCCGTTGTCGTGCACCAGTTCCCGTTCGATTCTAGCTTAAAGCGGTGTTTTCGGGTTTTACCCCTAGGTACATCTGTGCCAGAGCCGCCTCTACCTGCTCGTATCCAAACAGGGATGTATTTCTCGGAAAACTCACAACATCTCTACAATACCAAAATTCTAGGAAGTTCTTCTATACTAATCCTCAAAGTCTATCTTCGGGTTAGGTGCTCTAATTAGAGTTTATCTAAATCTAGCTTCCAAGGTTAGTACTAAACTGCCTCTGATACCAACTATAATGCCCCGACCCCAGCTACCCAGAGTTGGTGCATTCCTTCGTAACATTGGCATGATCACAAAAGATTAAGTCTCGAAAGGCCGATTAGTTTAGTAGCCTTGGAAACACTAGATACATTCATAAATGTTACATTACATCATAAAGTGAAAAACTACAATAACAAAGTCTTCATAGACCACACTCATATCCTCTTCTGACTATCCCTATAGGTCATTCCTAAAATAATTCTTCACATCCTGGAAAATATTAAAACATTGAAAGGGGTGAGCTCAGATGCTCAGTAAGGATAACAATATTGCGGAAGCTTTCATAAATAAACATAAACATTTAAGGCAATGTATAACTAAAACAAAAGCCTTTTAAACTTGAACATCAACATAATATGGCAAAAGTAAAATGAGATAATGCCATTTACTTCTTCACATGGATATTCTACTGGTCAAATAACCACATGAAATATCATTAACCACTTTCATAATGATGGAATGAATAATTCCAGACTATCATAACCACGTAGCCAAGGCCTCGTGCCAAGTCTACAATAAGATTTTGTCAAGGCCTCGTGCCAAGACACTAGTTTGTCTCATGAGACCTTCCGATGCATCGAGGAGCTATATCGGGCTCCACCCGTCACTTATTAAGTCCAATGCATTCCTCATATGAGTAGGTTTAAACATATCATAAACCATAACATAATCGTATCACATAAAACATGCATAAAGGAAACATAACATTTCAACATTTCAATCACAAGATATCAATTCAACACAATGATATAAAAAAAACTCTTTCAAAACCATTTTCAATACCAAAATAAAAGAAAGTTAAAACATTGTATTTATTTTTCATTAAAAAAGGTGATGGCTTGTAGAGGAAGCCGAAACTCAAATAATGGTCACGGCGGTGGAGAAGTCATTGTCGCCGCATAAGTATGGAAAGAAAAACATTCTCTTTTTGTCTTTTAGTAAAACACTTCGTATAAAAAGATTCCTTTTGAATAAACGTAAAATTCAAAGGGGTTTATACACCGTATAAAAAAAAAGTTGTGTATAAAACCAAATATGCCTCAATGAAAGGGGATTGAGACGAAGTCCTTAAAAAGATCATTTTTAAAATAAAATAGATCTATTATGTTTATTTTCTATAGGTACACATAATGAAAGTAAAAATACAAAATAATACAAAATAATATCATGACATAATTTGAAAGTATAAGATTAACCCAAAGAATGGAATTTGGGTTAAGAAGTTCTCTTACCTTGCGTCTTGTCCTGACTCGACCGTTCTTTAACCTCCTGAATAATAAACTAGAGTTAATTTATTTTTACTTAAGAACCTTTTTCATGTTCATTATTCCTTTTATATCACTTATTACCATGTTATGAACATTATGTAATTATTAAAGTTTATAACGGTCATTTTGCCGATCTTAGGTACTTGAGTCAAAACTAAAATTCTTATAATTACGAGTTGTTCATGTGGTGATATATCCATTATATCCAGAATTATATTCGTGATATAGATATAATATATCTCATATATATCCAGTATATAAATGCATTTATAATATTCCATAACGTTTAGAGGTAAGAAATGAAATGCACAGTTCATGGAGACGGTAAGTCGTACGTACGCATGAACGCTACTTTCATTTCTATTTCACACTTAATGGAATGAAATCATAATTATATAAAGGTATAATATAATTCCAGTATAATATAGTGTATAATACCATTTACTCCATCTTTTATACATCCCACATATGGTATTAACGATTCAAATCACTTTGAGGGGGCTGTAGTCCGCACTTCCTAAAATGAAAATATCGCGTTTACCCATAATGGAAACCAAGAAGGTATGCCATAAATGATAAATAAAAAATCATAAGGAAAACAAAAACATAATATATATCATATATAAAAATAGTTTCATCATAATGGCCACCATTATAGGTGTTATATGAGTGTTGAACAATCATCGTATCGTGAGGGAAAAATTCGTCATCACCAGAAACAGTGTGTTCTTCAACCATTAGATGTAAGTGTGTGTAAGTGTAGATCGAATCCTTCTTATAACAACGTCCCAGTATATTGAGGATACTGGTGTTGTTACAAAATAACTAAAGAAAAAGATTTTAGGGGGTTGTAGAATAAAAATAATACAAAACAACATTAGAGAAGACATTACCTCAAAATCGGGTAACTCTTTTTGATTTGAGCCAAAGGCTTCCTTGGGAAGGGTTCTGCCCAAAGTGAAGATTCTAGGAGTAAGGCAGAGAAGTTGGGAGGGTATTTGGGCAGAGTTTGGCTGAGCCAAAGGGCATGAAAGTGTGAATGAGGTGTTAGAGGTGGGGGCCTTTTATAAGAGGAGAGGAGGGGCACTCTTGGAATGTAAGGGAATTTTACATTATTATACAATGATTTTCGGATTATAAAGGTCCTACACTTATATAATTAGTGGATAAGGTGATATGGGTTCGAAATCTACCCATCCAATAGTCGTTGGACAAGTGTAAGCCTTGGATTGTACATTATCGTTTCATTTTATTAAAATCGTTAAATAATGAGGTCATCGCTCCATCATAATGATGTCATAAATAATTTAATTTATTTAATGTCTAAAATTTATAAAAAAAATACTATGATGTAGGAAATCATTTTAGATTTCAATTGACTATTTATAGTCAAAAATATGACTTGTATAACCCCATGTAAAATTTTTTTTAGTAAAACATTTCAAGTTTGTGTCATTTTTTACTTCAACATTAAATAAAAGGTATTTATGTCATTTTCCAACTAAAGTGGCTCCATGGGGTCCCCAAGTTGACCCATGGATTTTCTTGGTCGTCCATGGCACATCCAATGAGGGTAGGACATGTGTCAAGCTCATCTCATATTATTAAAACATTATTTTTACCTTAAACTACACTAATTACCTCTAATCGCGATTAAGAACTTAAAAGTTACTATTCACCAAAAATTATTTTAATCTCATTGAACCAAATTTTACTTATTAATGACAACCATGTATATTGGATTTTTGAAAATCAAAACACAGAAGTGGTAATATTTCATTTAAACGAAAAATCAGTTATTTAACTACCACTTAGTGGTTTCACTATTCATCAAAAATTGAAGTTTTTCAGAACAATGCCAAAATTTCACCCTAAGCTATAATTGATATTCCGAATTCAAAAATGATTTATATTTTAAAATATTTCAAACATATAAGTTGAAATAATTAATTTTATAATTAATTCCCATTGTCACAACAAATAGCGTGTTTTTAAGAAACAATTTATATCGAAAGATTGGCAATTGTTTATGTCCAATTTCAATGTTAAATTAATTATAATGACCACCATTGGATAAAATGGTAAAAATATATTCTAATTATAATTTAAAACCACTAAATATTATAATTTATCACTATAAATTATTTTGATTAAAAAAGTTGTTTTTAAGTATTTTTCACTATTCATAAAAAATTTAAAGTTCTCAGAAAAATACCAAAAATTCAACATAGGCTAATTTCGATATTCCGAATCCAAAAATGAAGTCCATTTTGAAATATAAAATTTCTATAATTTTAAAAAGTGGTTATTACTATACATAATGGCTACTTTGATTAGTCGCGGTGTTTTAGAACTTGAAGTTGCGTACAATGCAAGCTATTGCATTATTGAATGAGATGCGTATAATGGAAGCTCGGGGTGTTACAATGTGCGACTGGTATTTATCGCATACCACTGGACTAAGTGAAGTCCCTGGTTATTTTGACTAATTCTTTTTAGTTATATGGTCTTATGAATCAGGAATAAGTTTATTTTGGGTTATCTATGGAAATTATTAGCCTATCATGGGGGATATGTGATTAAGTTAGTTACTTTTCAATATGAGACTTTAAGAGAAATTGATGTTACTTGGAGATAAATGTTAATTTTTAACTTGGAAGGCTATGTGATTAAATCCTCCAAAGATTTGGTTTTGAATCTTATTTTGGTTTACTTTGAAGAATTTTATGGAAAAATTGTTTATCGAAAGGTCTTCTTTGAACTTTGGGTTTTGTTGGACAAATTTTGGAGATTAAAAATAAATTTTCTTTTTATAAAGGATTATCCTTTTAGGGTATTATCTGATCTTGTATTAACCTTTTTGGTTTTGGTTTTTGTCTAAATACAAGGGAAATATATATTTCTATTTTTTGGATTAGATGATTCTCTAAAAGTTGATTATAGCGCTCTTAATGTGAACAAGTCTTCCTAAATACTCGTATTTTGGAGAAAATATGAGTTTTTGTAAGAAATCTAGTAAAAGTTGAAAGTAAACATAACAAGTAAGTATGTTTCCTTATGATTTAGTTGAGATCATAAATAAATTACTCAATGAAAAGTAACTTAAAACTAAAATGTTTTCTGCTAACTTTTCCTACTGGGGAATCAAATACTGTTTAACCCATCACATGTTTGTGATTTTATGGTGGTTAAATTTCTCCTAAACATGTTTTCTATCACTCTCCCTCAGAACATGACCCTTTGTTTTTTCTTCAATATCCATGTTTTCCTACTTGGAATCCAAGTGTGGGTTAACTCGGGTGACCTCTATAATTCTCTTTCATTCTTTTAAAGTGATAGTTTTGCTGACTCTTTTTCGGATGTGGGGCTTTCAATGAAGTTTAAAATCCCAATTTTAAAATTGCGAGGACACAATTCCCAAAAGGGGGGAAGTATGTAACATCCCAAGTAAATAAATAATATGAAATTTTTCATATTTATTAATATTTTTGATTAAAATATTAATATTACTTTAAAGGGAAGTCTAGGATCAATGGTGTACCCAATACACAACAATGAGTTTCTTTGGAATATTACATTGCACAATAATAATATAATAATATTATTTTAAATGGAAGTTTATGCCTAGCCATTTTAATGGTAGGAATGAATATAACTAATTAACAAATGATTATATATGCTTGTCAAATATTTTTACATTTATCCAAATAAATGTTAGAGGCTTAACATGCAAATGAATCCAATTTTAAGCATAAATGTTCTAATATTCTTTAAAAGGTCGATTAACTGCCTTTTGATGGAGAACCTTTTTTAAATATACTTTTGAATAATTTATATGTTATATTTGAAAAAATAAAATCCTTCTTTAGAATCTGAACATCAAAATTTACTTTGTGTAAATTTTTGTTATTTTTCTGATAAAGATCAGTTTTAGTGAAAATGTTGTATTTTAATTCAAAACCTCCTTTTAATATAATTTATTTATATGGATATATTATATTTTTAATTGTGTTTAAAGTGTAATTAAAATATATTTTTAACATTTAATCCAATGGTGGTCATTTGAATTAATTTCACTTTGAAATTGGACGTAAACAAGTGTCAATCATTTAATGGATATTATTTCCTAAAAACACGCTATTTGTTTTGACAATGGGAATAAATTATTAAATTAATTAATTAAAATTATATTTTTTGAATTTTGTAAAATAGAAATCATTTTTGAATTCGGAATATCAAATATATCTTAGGGTGAATTTTTGGTATTTTTCTGAAAAACTTCAATTTTTGATGAATAGTGAATCCACTGAGTGGTAGTTAAAAAACTGATTTTTCATTTAAATGAAGCTTTACCACTTATATGATTTTAATTTCATAAATACAACATACATGGTTTTCATTATAATGTAAAATGTGGTTCAATGTGATTAAAATAATTATTTTGTGAATAGTAACTTTTAAGTTTTATTAATCGCGATTAAAGGTAATTAGTGTAATTTAAGGTAAAGATAATGTTATAATAATATGAAATGACCTTGAAACATGTCCTACCCTTATTTGTTGAGTCATGGAAGACCCATGCAATCCATTGGTCAACTTGGGGACCCCATGGAGCCACTTTGGTAGGAAAATGACATTAATAACTTTTTATTTAAAGTTAAAATAAAAATGTCACAAACATGTATTGTTTTACTAAAACAATTTTATCATGGGGTTATACAAGTCACAATTTTGACTATAAATATTCATTAGAAATATAAAAATATTTACTAAATAATAGTATTTTTGTTTATAATTTTTTGACATTAAATAAATAAATTTATTTATGACACCATAATGATGCAGTGATTATCTCATTAATCAATGATTTAAATAAAATGAGAAGATAAGGTAGAATCTTAGACTCACAGTTGTCCAATACCTATTGGATGGGTGGATTCCGTACCCTTATCACCATATACTCTAAATATATCTTTTTGGGACCTTTAATATCTGAAAATCTTTTTATAATAAAGTAACTTTTCATGACTTCCCAAGAGTGCCCCTCCCCCCTCTTATAAAAGGCCCCCACCTCCACCTCCTTACGCACACATCTGAAGACCTTGGATCGTCCAAACTCTACTCATTTTGTCTCTCGACATCCCTCTCTTACTTTTATAAGACACACTTTGGGCAGAAGTCTTTCCAAGGAAGCCTTTGAGCTTAAATCAAAAAGAGTTATCTGATTTGAAGGTAATGTCTTCTCCTATGTTCTTTTGTTTCATTTTGCTTCTCCACCCCCCTAAACTCTTCACAATCCTTTCTTTTGTAACAACACCATTATATAAAATATACTAGGATGATGTTATAAGTAGGATTCTAGTTTCACTCATACACATCTCCATCTAATGGTTAAAGAACATACTATTTCTGTGGGTGGTGAATTACTGCCTCACGAAACGATGATTGTTCAATCTTCTTTTAACACCTCTCATGATGGACATTAAGATGTCACTGTATTTATATATTATATATAAATTATGTTTTTTTATTATTTATGCTTCTGTATTTTTCATTTATTCCATACCGTTATGGTTTCCATAATGGTTAAACACGATAATTTCATTTTAGGAAGTGCGGACTACCGCCCCCTCAAAGTGATTTGAATCATTAATACAATATGTGGGTTGTATAAAGGATTGATTTAAAGATTTTATATGTTATATTATACTTTAATTATAATATATATATGTATAATTATTTTTTTCATCCCATTAAAGTATGAAATTGAAATGAAAGTAGCGTTCATGCGTACGTACGGCTTACCATCTCCATGAACGGTACATTTCATTTCTTATATCCAAATGTTATGTACTATAAAAATTACATATATATAATGGATATATATGTCATATATTAAATCTAAATGATGGATATCGTTCTGTAATTACAATATATATATATCTCATTTAGTTTTAAGTCCATTAATATGACAAAGAAATGAAAGTGGCGTTCATGCGTACGTACGACCTACCGTCTCCATGAACGGTGCTTTTAATTTTTTATCTAAAAATGTTATGGAATAGTATAAAATGAATATATAATGGATATATATGTTATTTAAATCATTAATACTATTCTGGATATGATTTAACTATAACTACATGGAAAATTCATTTCCAACAAGTTCAATTTTGACTCATGTACCGAACATCGACAAAAATGTCTAATATGAACTCACTTTATTAACCAATTATTATAAAATTATAATATGTGATATTAACTGATTAATAATATTTAAAGGAGGTCCTTAAGTAATTATAAATTTACCAAAGTTTATTTTTTAGGAATATAATGAAATGAACAAGACAAGTCGGACTTGAGGTAAGGGATCCTGCCTCTCTCTTTCTTTTTAAGTTCACTCTTTTATGTCATTTATTTTAAGCTCATATTTCTTATGTTTGGGGATGTTATTTTATATTCCTCATACTGTACTTTTAAAGTTAATATTATTAGAGACCTTATTTGATCTCATAAATCCATTTTTGGAAGTGGCGTCGTTAGGCTACTGGGTTTTCATAAGGGATTTTTCATCTCACTTTTATTCCAATGAGATTTATGCTACATTTTCCACCATTTCCTTTGAGTGGTGTATTTAATGCCCATTATTCTACTCTTTTTGTAATATAATTTCATTTATGGGTATTTACATCAATGTTGTATAGTCTTTCTTTCATGGGCTGTACGTTTCGAACGTTACCCAAGTTGGTAAAGGAATCTTTCACCCTCCTCTTTTTTAAAAGACATATTTTTGTTATGTCTTTTAATTTAAATATTATTATGTTGGGATATGTTCTTATATATCCTTATTGACTTTAATATTATGTCCATGTGATAAGATACCATTTTCTCTCTCATCAACTCATTTTCTGAATTTTAAAGTGACGTTGTTTGGCTGTCAAATGTTTGTAAGGGAACTTCGTAACCCAATTTCAATTATTTGGGTCAAACCTATACTTCTTGATTATGTCGTACTATAAATATTTGTGGATGAACTCTGATTGTTTTACACATAGTATCCTCCTATGTTAGGTGTATTTACATTTTCCATATATAATCATGTAATTGATTTATCCATAATCTAAGGATACCGACTTTGTAAGTGACTTCGTCTCAATCTCCTTTTATTGAGGCATATTTTGTTCTAATACAAGAATTTCTTTTATAGGCTATATAAAACACCTTTTAATTTTCATTTCATTCAAAGGTAATATTTTTCTACAAAGCGTTTTACTAAATGACAAAAAGGAATGTTTATTTTAACGTACGCGGTGACAACGACCTTTTCGCCACCACGAGTATTATTTGGTCTTTGGCTTCCTCAACAAGACGTAATGTTTTTAAAATAAAATAAATACCATATAATCTTTTATGTATTTTGGTATTGAAAATGGTTTTTACAATGGATTTGTTATATCAATATATTTAAGTGATATATTGTGATTGAAATGTGGAAATTTTTTATTTCCATTATATTTGTTTTATGTCTTATGATTTTATAATGGTACCTGGACATTTGACGGGTGGTTACATGATAAACCTTATTACGGGTGGTGTCGTGAATACCAAGATGGGTGGTTACGTTATAACCTCCAATGCATTGGGTATGGAAGTCGGCCGTATGGCTATTATATTAAGTTATATGTGTGGAAGTCGACCGTATGGTTATTCCATTTATGTATGTTTATGTCCCAAGTTACCTTTATATGTTATGTGTTCATTATATGGGTTTATAGTAATCATTTGGTTACAAAGTATAAGTAGTGATCTTTTATTCAGTGAAGAGTATTTCCTACTTCATAAATTTAAAAATTATTAATTTGATAAAGTATTCATGGATTACTTGTTGTTTTGAAAAACTAACAGTTTTCCTTCTTTGTGTATCCTTTATTGGGATTTTTATGCTCATCCCAAGTTTTTGAAATGTTTTCCACTGGACTTAAAGATGAATAGGGTCAAGGATGGGATCAAGGAAAGACATTCTATCTAAAACATGGAAGTAGACATGTTTTTTTAAGAGTTTTTATTTTATGGAAACTTAGTTGAAGTGTCTACATTATAATCTTTTGGGATGTAATAGTTATGAACTAATTCTCTAAAACTTTAAACCTGAAAAGATCCTCTATGTAAATTATTCATTTAATTCATGATTATGTAAGGTTTTAAGGCTGGGTCCTTACAGTTGGTATCAAATGTCGGTTTAGATAACTTTAGAGGTTAGGGTATTCCTTAAGCATAAGTGACATTACCATAATGGCTAGGATTTCAGAAAGAGTCATAGTTTTTTAAATAAAGTGAATGAGTAGGTATATCTTGTTGTTTATCTTCCACATTAGTACATGATGATTTTTTTGATATACTCACACTGACATTTTTGGTTTTAGTAAATGGATGGATCTAGGAGGAACCAAAGTGACAATGGGTTTGAAGGAAACTGTGGTGGTTCTCTGATTAAGAGACTAGATGAAATGGGGGATTCTATGAGGAAACTCATGGTTATTCTAAACCAACTATCAAGGAGTCATGATTAACCACTTGAACCTTGGGGAGTTCTCTGATGCATCATGTATGAGAGAACCAACTCAATGTGGAAGTTCATGTAATAATTATAATGGTAACCATTACTGTTTATATGATCCTTACTTTTGAGGTAATTATGGGTTACTATATGATGGAAAATGAAAGGCATGAGGTAGAATTGAGGTTAAATTATGTTATGGTTATTTTTGATTATTTTATCTCTTTTTTGGGGATTGTTTTTAGAATTATATAGTTTTGGAAAAAGGACAACATGCAGACCGTGTAACAACCCGTCACGTCGTACAAAGCTGTGGGAATCGAACCGACAACCAATGTGTGACTGGTATTTATCGCCAACCACTGGACTACATGAAGTCCCTGGTTAGTTTGACTAATTATTTTTAGTTAGATGATCTTATGAATCAGAAAGAAGTTGATTTTGGGTTATCTATGGAAATTATAAGTCTATCATGGAGGATATGTGAATAGGTTAGTTACTTTTCAATATGAGACTTTAAGAGAAACTGATGTTACTTGGAGATAAATGTTAATTTTTTTTGGGGAGACTATGTGATTAAATCCTTCAAATATTTGGGTTTCAATCTTATTTTGTTTTACTTTGAATAATTTTATGGAAAAATTGTTTATCAAATGGTCTTCTTTGAACTTTCGGTTTTTTTGCACAAATTTTGGAGATTAAGAAAATATTTTCTTTTTATAAAGGAATATCCTTTTTGGGTATTATCTGATCTTGTACTAACCTTTTTGGTTTTGGTTTTAGTCTAAATACATGGGAAATATATAGTTATATTTTTTGGATTAGGTGATTCTCTAGAAGTTGATTATAGTGCTCTTAATGTGAACAAGTCTTCCTAAATACTCGTCTTTCGGAGAAAATATGAGTTCGTGTAAGAAATATATGAAAAGTTGAAATTCAACATGATAAGTAAGTATGATTACTTATGATTTATTTAATCTCATAAATAAATTCCTCAATGAAAAGTAACTTAAAACTAAAATTTTGTCTCCTAATTTTTCCTACTGGGGAATCAAATACCATTTAACCCATCACAAGTTTGTGATTTTCTGGTGGATAACTTTCTCCTAAACATGTTTTCTATCACTCTCCCTCAGAACAAGAACTTTTGTTTTTTCATCCACATCTATGTTTTCCTACATGGAATCCTAGTATGGCTTAACTCGGGTGACCTCTATACTTCTCTTTATTTCTTTTAAACTGATAGTTTTGCTGACTCTTTTTCCGGTGTGGGGATTTCAATGAAGTTTCCAAGCCAAATTTTAAAATTGTGAGGACGCAATTCCAAAAAGGGGTAAAGGATGTATCATCCCAGGTAAATAATGAATATGACATTTTTTATATTTATTAATATTTTTTAGTAAAATATTAATATTACTTTAAAATGAATGCTATGTTCAATGGAGTACCCAATACGCAACAATGAGTTTATTTGGAATATTACGTTGCACAATAATAATATAATATTATTATTTTTAATGGTAGTTAACACCTAGACATTTTAATTGTAGGAATGAATAGAACTAACTACCAAATTATTCTATATGCTTGTCAAATATTTTTACATTTATCCAAATAAATGTTAGAGTCTTAACTTGCAAATGAATCCAATTTTAAGCATAAATCTTCAAATATTCTTTAAAAGGTCAATTAACCACCTTTTGATGGTGAACCCATTTTAAATATAATTTTGAATATTTTATATGTTATATTTGACAAAATAAAATCCTTCTTTAGAATCTGGACATCAAAATTTACTTTGTGTAAATTTTTGTTATTTTTCGGATAAAGATCAGTTTTAGTGAAACTGTTGTATTTTAATTCAAAACCACCTATTAATATAATTTATTTATAGGGATAGATTATATTTTTAATTGGTTTTAAAGTTTAATTAAAATATATTTTTACCATTTAATCCAATGGTGGTCATTTTAATTAATTTCACATTGAAATTGGACATAAACAAGTGTCAATCATTTAATAGATATTGTTTCTTAAAAACAAGCTATTTGTTTTGACAACGGGAATTAATTATTAAATTAATTAATTCAACTTATATGTTTTGGATTTTTTAAAATATACATCATTTTTGAATTCGGAATATCAAATATAGCTTAGGGTGAATTTTTGGTATTTTTCTGAAAAACTTCAATGTTGATGAATAGTAAAACCACTAAGTAGTAGTTAAAAAACTGATTTTTTGTTTAAATGAAACTTTACCACTTCTGTGATTTGAATTTAAAAAATCCGACATACATGGTTGTCATTAGAATTTAAAATGTGGTTCAATGGGATTAAAATACTTTTTTGGTGAATAGTAACTTTTATGTTTTATTAATCTCGATTAAAGGTAATTAGTGTAATTTAAGGTAAAGATAATGTTATAATAATTTGAAATGACCTTGACACATTTTTTACCTTTATTGGTTGAGTCATGACCGACCAATACAATCCATGGGTCAACTTGTGGACCCCATGGAGCCACTTTGGTAGGAAAATAACATTAAAAACTTTTTATTTAAAGTTAAAATAAAAATGTCACAAACATGTATTCTTTTACTAGAACAATTTTTACATGGGGTTATACAAATCAAAATTCTTACTATAAATATTCATTTGAAAGCTAGTAATATTTCATAAATCATATTATTTTTTATAATTTTTATACATTAAATAAATTTATTTATTTATGACACCATTATGATGTAGCGATTATCTCATTAATGGATGATTTAAATAAAATGTGAAGATGAGGTAAAATCTAAGAATCAAACTTGTCCAAAACCTATTGGATGGGTGGATTTAGAGCCCTTATCACCTTATCCTAGAAATATATCTTTTTCGTACCTTTAATATCCGAAAATAATTTTATAACAAAGTAACTTTTCATGACTTTCCAAGAGTGCCCATACTCCCTCTTATAAAAGGCCCCCACCTCTACCTCCTTACCCACACATCTCAAGCCCTTGGATCATCCAACTGTTACTCATTTTGTCTCTCCAAATCCATCTATTACTCCTAGATCCTCACATTGGTTAGAAGTCTTTCCAAGGAAGACATTGCGCTCAAATCAAAAAGAGTTATCTGATTTGAAGGTACTGTCTTCTCTTATGTTATTTTGTTTTATTTTGCTTCTCCAACCACCTAAACTCATCTTACATATTTATTTTGAAACAACACCAGGATATTAAATATACTAGGATGATTTTATGAGGAGTATTATAGCTACACACATACACATATCAATCTAATGTTTAAAGAACATATTGTTTCTGTGGGTGGCGAATTACTGCCTCATGAAACGATGATTGTTCAATCTTCTTTTAACACCTCTCAAGGTGGCCATTAAGATGTCACTGTATTTATATATGATATATAAATTATGTTTATGTATTAATTATTCTTATTTATTTTTCATTTATTTCATACCTTTATGTTTTCCATAATGGATAAATGAGATAATTTCATCTTAGGAAGTGCGGACTACCGCCTCTAGAAAGTGATTTCAATCGTTAATACCATATGTGGGACGTATAAAGGATGGATTTAATTATTTTATATGTTATATTATACTTTAATTATAATATAACTATGTATGATTATTTTTTCATTCCATTGAATTATGAAATTGAAATAAAAGTAGCGTTCATGCGTACGTACGGCTTATTGTCTCCATGAACTGTACATTTCATTTCTTATCTCCAAATGTTATGTACTATCAAAATTACATATATATATATATAATGGATATATATGTCATATATTACATCTAAATAATGTATATAATTATGTAATTATAATATAGATACCTCTCATTTAGTTTTAATTCCATTAATATGACAAAGAAATGAAAGTAGTGTTCATGCGTACGTACGGCCTACCGTCTCCATGAACGGTGCTTTTCATTTCTTATCTCCAAATTTTATGGAATAGTATAAAATGAATATATACTAGATATATATGATATTAAAATCATTAATACTATTCTGGAGATGATGTACCTATAACTACATGGAAAATTTTTTTCCAGCAAGTTCAATTTTTACTCATGTACCGAACATCGACAAAAACGTCTGATATGAACTCACATTATTAACAAATTATTATAAAATTATAATATGTGATATGAACGGAATAATAATCTATAAATGAGGATATTAATAAATTATAAATTGACCAAAGTTTATTATTCAGGAATATAAAGAAACGAACAAGACAAGTCGGACTTGAGGTAAGGGATCCTACCTCTCTCTTTATTTTTAAGTGCTCTCTTTTATGTCATTTCTTTTAAGCTTATCTTTCTTATGTTTGGGGCTGTTATTTTATATTCCTCATACTGTAATTTTTATGTACATATTATGAGAGACCCTATTTGATCTCATAAATCCATTTTTGGAAGTCGCGTTGTTAGGCTGCCGAGTTTTCATAAGGGATTTTTCATCTAACTTTTATTCCCGTGAGATTTATGCAACATTTTCCACCATTTCCTTTGAGTGGTGTATGTACTGCCATTATTCTACTCTTTTTGTAATATAATTTCGTTTATGGGTATTTACATAAATGTTTTATAGTCCTACTTTCATGGGGTGTACGTTTCGAAGGTTACCCAAGTTGGTAAGGGAATCTTTCACCCTTCTCTTTTTTAAAAGACCTCTTTTTGTGATGTATTTTAATTTAAATCTTGTTATGTTGGGATATGTCCTTATATATCCTTATTTCCAAAAATATTATGTCCATGTGATGATATACCCTTTTCTCTCTCATCAACTCATTTTCTGAATTTTAAAGTGACGTCGTTAGGCTGTCAAATTTCTATAAGGGAACTTCTTAACCCAATTTATATTATTTGGGTCAAACCTATACTTTATGATTATGCCATACTATAAATATGTGTGGATGAACTCCGATTGTTTTACACATAATATCCTCCTATGTTAGGTGTATTTATATTTTCCATACATAATCATGTAATTGATTTATCTTTAATCTAAGGATACCGACTTTGTAAGGGATTTCGTCTCAATCTCCTTTCATTGAGGCATATTTTATTCTAATACAAAACATTATTTTATATGATATATAAAACACCTTTAAATTTTCATTTCATTCAAAGGGAATTTTTTTTCTACGAAGTGTTTTACTAAATGACAAAAATGAATGTTTATTTTAATGTACACGGTGACAACGACCTTTTCGCCACCATATGTATTATTTGGTCTTTGGATTCCTCAACAAGTTGTAATGTTTTTAAAATAAAATAAATACCATATAATCTTTTATGTATTTTGTTATTAAAAATGGTTTTTATAATGTATTTGTTATGTAAATATATTTAAGTGATATATTGTGATTGAAATGTGGAAATTTTTTCTTTCCATTATATTTGTTTTATGTCTTAGGATTTTATAATGGTACTTGGACATTTAACGGGTGGTTTTGTGATAAAACTTATGAAGGGTGGTGCCGTGAATACCAGGACGGTTGGTTATGTTATAACCTCCAATACATTGGGTATGGAAGTCAACCGTATGGTTATTCCATTAAGTGATGTGTGTGGAAGTCAACCATATGGTTCTTCCATTAATGTATGTTTATGTCCCAAGTTACCTTTATATGTTATGTGTTCTTTATATGGGTTTATGGTAATATTTTGGTTACAATGTATAAGTAGTGATCTTTTATTCAGTGAAGAGTATTTACTACTTCATAAAGGTAAAAAGTTTTACTTTGATAAAGTATTCATGGTTTACTTGTTGTTTTTAAAAACTAACAGTTTTCCTTCTTTGTGTATCCTTTACTGGGATTTTTATGTTCATCCCAAGTTTTTGAAATGTTTTTCACATGTCTTAATGATGAATAGGGTCAAGGATGGGATCAAGGAAAGACATTATATCTAAAACATAAATCTAGACATGTTTCTTTTTAAGAGTTTTTATTTTATAGAAACTTAATAGAAGTGTCTACTTTGTAATCTTTTGAGATGTAATTGTAATGAACTAGTTCTCTAAAACTCTAAACCTAAAAAGATCCTCTATGTGAATTATTCATTTAATTCATGATTATGTAATGTTTTAAGGACGGGTACTTACAGTTATTGTTTCATTTATAATTCTATATATGATTAAAATCTCAAATAATGGTTTATTATATGAAATATCTTTCTATATCGATATGACTTTCAGTTTAGTACATCTGAAGGGTTGGGTTTGTACTTCCTTTGGAGATACCCATAGAATACATCATAAAATTTATAGATATCTAGAATATTTCAGAAATTTCAAGCTACTATCTATATAAAATCATAAATTTAAAATGGAAAAATATATCTAAGGCTCATCATTCCATTTTTTTATGAATATTAGAACCTATTTCCAATGAGATATTCATAGGAATACTTTATCACCAACTTCGAATTCAAGATTTTACTGATGATTGTCATCCTAACTTTTCTTTTCACTCTAATATTAATTGATGTTTTTTTAAATTGATAATACTTTTTATAACCTTTACTTATTTATATCAAGTCATAATATCTTTTTATTTCTCCAACATCAACCCATCATGTTGGAGTTGTGTACTTCCATCCATATAGAGATTCATAAGGAGACATCGGGATTCTCAAGTGAAAGTTGTTATAATAAAATTAAACTGGGGGAAGGTATTTATCCCAACATTTTAAAATCATAATAAGATAATTTCTTCATATACTCCATATTTTAATGGTCCTCTCAGGCTGCCCATCGTTTGGAGGATGATAAGTAGCATGGAAATACAACTATATATCTAGAGCCTCCGGAAGACTTCTCTATAACTTTGACGTAAATATTGAATCATGATCAAATGAAATAGAATATGGTACTCCATTTAACCTTACTACATTATTAATTTATATCAACGAAATGTAATCTATAGATAAATATTCACTGATTGAAAAACAAAATGCACTAATTTCATAAAGTGGTCAACTACATCCCAAATAACATTTATTCCTCTAGATATTTTGGGGATTCTGATGATGAAATTCCTGGAAATATTTTTTCATTTTCATTATGTTAGGGTTAATTTTTTTAATATACCATTATAATTATATCTCTTAGACATAACATTCTATCATTTAAGTCATCAAGATACATACTCTAAAATATCCCTTTTCATGCTCTCCCACCAGAAATATTCTTTCAGATTTATATATATCTTTGTACTTCCAGGATGAATAGATAATGATGAATTATGATATTTAGAAAACCAAACCTTATTTATATATTGTATTTATGAGATACAGACTCAATTATTAACCATTATCAATTCATCATAATCATGGTTTTTCTTATGAAAATTTATCACATTCCTTTGTAGTTCCACATCCTCCTTTAGTGCATCTTTAATCTTCATAGAGATGGATGTTTGAAAATTCATCTGAAAAAGATTTTATATTTTCTAACACCGTTATATTTTAAGAAATGTTTTTTAAAATAAATTTAATTTCTTTGATAGCTTGTGTTTCACGCAACACCGATTTTTAGCGAACCATTATATAGTGTTAATATACTATTTAAACATGATTGTTATAACAAAGAAATTAATAATATAGGTATGAATAGTAATAACCAAATTTAAAATATTAATGATTATGGTTTTAAATAAAACGAACATAATTATAAAAGAGTTCTAAATTTTTAGTAAATTATTTATATGTTTTTGAAAATATTATTTTCTAAAAATAAAAATTGTATTTTTTGAACAAAAATTATAATTTATTTCTTCGACATTTAGAAATGGCATATGAAAATATATAATTAATTTTCTAAATATACATTTCAAAATCATCTTTGAGTTAATTTTTTATAATTTTCTAAAATGAATAATTTTATAATGAATAGTTGAAATAGTGATTTTTATTAAAAAACTTGATTAAAGAATTTTTAGGAAACATTTTAGTTCAATATTCTATTAAAAGTAATATTATTTTAATTATATGTTTATTAATCTAATTTTAGTTAGTTTAATCAATTTTATATTGAGTTTTGATATTAAAACTTTCTATACTTATGAAAATTTTCGATTTGGAAAACCACTTTTTTATCGCATCTAAGGTTTTAATTTGAAATTAAAATTCTATATATCTATCAATTTAATTTAAAAAAATATTCTCTATTTTTAATCAGTATAATTAATATGATATAAAAATTTAATATTCATTTTTTCATAATTTATAGTACAAATAGTAAAAATTAATTACTGCGGTTATGGTTAAAAGTAGTTTTCTGGGTGTTAAACTAAAATGATAAGGGGTAAAATGATCTATAAACTTTTATAACTCCAATTTTATATCTATATTTTGACCTTATAGCATATAATTTTTTATAATGAGTCATTTTTTAGCCTTGTTTCATGTTTAAAATGTGAATACACCTTTTTCTTCCCAAAAAATCCAATTGTGTCCTTTCACCCACTTATAAAAGGTCACCCCTCTAATATTCTATTCACACTACCAAAAACTATTTGGTTTAGAAAATACCATCCAAAATACATTATTTTCTTCCCTATAAACTTCTTAAATTTCTTCTTTTGTTAGGAAATCCTATTAATAAGAATTTTTTATAAACCTAAAGGGGTTCTCCAGAGAAGACGTATAGACCTTAACCATGTGTTGTCATTTTATTTCTTACCTAAATAATTAAAATGTTATTCATATATGATGATATAACAACATAATTATATTTAATGTACTTATATTTTATTAATTTAATTTAATCAACAACATATATTCTCTCTTCCATCAAGTGGGAAATCAAACCATTGATTGTGTGTATGGCGGACTACCGCCTTGAAAATGGATATAGTTCGTTCTCCATCCCCACCTCTCATTGATTTGATATAAGAATTGGTTTAATATATGTATATGATATTAATTAGATAATTATAATTCTATAATTATAATATGTCCTGTAAATTATTACTTTCTATTCCTATGGAATACGATAACATCGCTAATGTGTATGTCGAATTACCACCTCATGAAGTGATGTGATTCATTATTCACTTACACTTTACGTAGAAGATAATAAGGATATATTTAATGAAAATATTATATATATATTTGTGTGATATAAAAATTATTCTATAAATTTAATATATTATTTACCATTCTTTCATTTCATCCATTGATAAAATGGAAATATTGTTTATGTTTACATACAACCAATCATCTTCCGGAATGGTACAATTCATTTTATATTACTAAATTTAATAGAATAATATAAATAAATTTATATTGAATATATATAAATTTATATCATGGTTTAAATTATGTATATGATGGAACTATGATGAAAATATATGAACTGAAAATATAAAACCAAATCATACACGAAAAACGAAGTAGTTATTACCTGAAACATGATTTTAACAAGGATTTGTTAATAAATGGGTAATAAAATGTTCTAAGTAAATTATATATGGTATGATAATAAAATTATTTTTCTATAATATAAGTATATTAAACATATATATATTATACAAGGGGTCTAATTGTGTACAAAGGATTTTGAGACTTAAGGAGAAGGATTTTCATCTCACTTTTATTTATGTGAGACACATGCCTTATAAACAACTTTTTTCGGTTGTGTGGTTTATATAATAGAGATTAAATTATTTTATAATAATTACCATGATAATTATGGGATATACATATCAATCTAACGTTCTTGTTTTCATGGGACTTAAAATAAAAAATATACCAAAGTGGAAATGGTTTAAGGTTATAATCTTATTGTTTATCGAGATTATTTGTGATATGATTCCAATGATGAGATAATCTGATATACCTCCCAAGAAACTCATATATTTTTTTCTAATATATTTATTTCTAAGTAATACAGGTTCTTATTTCATTTTACTCTCTTTAATTAGTCAATATTCTAAAATAATATTTTTAAGGAAAATTGAATTTATTTCTCTCTTTGATCGAAAACAACTTTTCTTCCATGTATATGTTTTCTAAAAATATCTTAAAGAAAGTTTTTAGTATCATAAAATTATTTTTTAAATATTCCTATAATATGTTTGAATTTTTACAAAAAAAATAAATGGAATATTTATTTAGAACATGGCTCTTTTTACTTTTTTCCGAAATTGTGAAAGGAATATTTTCTTTAACTTGTATGAATTGAATGGCATTTACCATTATCTAGACATCTCAATGATTTTAAGCTTACATTAAAATTTTACAAGGTTATTTTCAAATAATATCTTTTTCTTTAATATTTGGGATATTTTTATATTTTAATAGATTTTTTTATATATAATGGATATTTTATTTAAGACTTTTTTAATGATATTTTATGAAATTTCTATTCATAATGGATAAAAAATATTGGTGTTGCTTATATTTCATTTGGGATATGATCCTATGGTACCATATTTATTCATTATTTTGTGTTTTAAGATTATTATGAATTTATTATATGATTATGAGAACCATTTCTTTTCTATTGGTAATGTTATTGTGGAATGTTTATAAAACCCTTTTCTTTTCATGGGTTATGATGTGATGAATGAATTAGGATCTTATGGAACACATATGTATGATTTTTATTTTGTGATGGGTAGGACCTATATCTCCCACCAATTAATTAGGTAAATTATTGTATCTCATGAGATATCTATGGTAAATATGATGATGTTCTTATTCCACTATGTGAAATAGGTCAATGGGATTAATCCACTATATGAAAAAAGTGATAGGACATGACCTGTTTTGAAACATGAAACATGTGTTGATTTATGAATCATAATGATTTGATGGTCAAGGAAGTTAAACTTAAAATATTAAATTATTTCTATACTTATGTTGGTGTCACAATCATATGACATTAAATTATGATTCATGATTGATTTATATTGATATCTTGCTCTTAGGGTTCATGTATTTTAAAATGACAATGTTTTACACCATGGATAAGGTTTTTGATACATGATAGACTGGATATGAACATTCAATTTTATTTTCATAATATAATAACCTTACTCTTATCTTTTGTTTCCATATGATTATTGATTGATATCATCTATATTTACCCTTACTAAGCATCAGATCTCACTATTTCTTATGTTTTATTTCCCCAGAATATAAAGAACGTTTTATATAAGTTATGTCTATAAAGAGAAGTAAATGGGATAATATTTATTCTTTATATAGAATATCATTCCGGAAATTATACGATTTTGTAACTATTCTCCAAATAAATTAAACCTTTATAGTCTTTGGGTGAGTTTTTTAGATATTCTAAATGTTAATTTATTAAGATGTAATATCTATGTATGATAATTCAGGGTCATTATAGTTGGTATTAGAGGAAATTTTTAGTTAATCCTTGCAAAATAGGATAATAAAACCTTAGTAAGATACCAAAGGACATATATAAGTATTTGTTTAATGATAAGTCTAATGGTAAGTCAAAGTAAAAAAAATGCCCTGGAATTTATATTGAAGGATAGGGAGAGTGATTTATAAGAAATTATATCCTTATTCAGATACTAAATTTGGTCAAGGATTTTTCTTATTTGTACCTAGGGGAAATAACTTCAAAAAGGTCATATGGGTATTTGACATGATCATCACGTAGTGTATGAAAACGAGCTATAATGTGCATCGGGTTTGATACTCTCTTGGGATATACTTTGGAAATTCACAAACTAATTATGATCCATTATAAAGTATTTGAATAATGACCCTGAATAACCTAGGTTAAGACTAAGGATTAATATATTAAAGAAAAGGACTAATGATTAAATACATCCTTTAAAAAAATTATTTCATGATTATGTGGTTTTTAACTATGATTATTGATTCTCACACTATTATTTTTGGTTTTAATCATTGGTAGTAACTCTAGAAAACCATATTAATGTTGAATGTGATGCAAAATTCCTTGATTTTCCTCCTGATAAACCAAATGTTATGATATATGGAATAAAAATATCATTTTTTCTCACATATCGTTCTCAAGATATGAATCATGCTGGTCTTCCAAATGTGAAAAGAAGGATACTAATTTTTATTAAGTACTTCATGAGGAAACACCCACATTCTTTTAATGGTTCCACTAATCCTCTAGTTTATTTGAGGTGGATTAGTACCACTAAAAAGTTATTTTTATTTCTCTAGTATTTTAAGGATGAAAAATTCATTTTGGTTGTTTTTCATTTGAATGTTGAAGAATATTAGTGTTGGAATTATATCAGGAACAAAAGGGAACATGAATATTTTTAATCTATAGAGTGGTATGAATTTAATATATTATTTTCCAATAATTACTTTCCTCATTTTATTCATAAAAATATGGAGAAGGAATTCCATGAGTTGAAGTAGAAGGATGATGAATCTATTGGTACCAATAAGGAAAATGTTACTAGACTTGTGAGGTATGCTTCTAGTATATCATCCAACCTAAAATTATGGTTTATTCATTATTTGGTAAACTAAAATCAAATATAAAAAAGTTTTTATCTATAATATAATTTATTAGGTGTGAAGAAATTATTTTATGTGAACTCAAGGTGGAAATTTAAATTAGAGATTTCAACCATTCCTATGGTTTCGGTTGGAAAAGGAATATTGAGTCTCATAAAAACTGAAATAAATGACATGGTGGAAATAAATTTATGCCATTTGTATGCATGAAATATGGGATAAAACGTAAAGGGAACTACTTTAATATAATTGGGAGGTGATTTAAATGTAGAAGTGTGGGGCATAAATCCTATGAATTTCAAAATGAAATGAATGGGCTGGTTAATGAAATGGAAGAGAATAATACACTGACTAACACACCACCCAGACTCTACTATTTCAAATACAAGGATTATAGGAATTGTACTAACCAATTATCTAATATAAAGGTAAATTATTAGGATCAATTCCATATACCTCTTAAGCCAATTGTAAATGGGAAATCTCATATTATCTCTATTTCTAATGAGGTGTACAATAATGGTGTGGTGTGAGGTACACTTACAATCCACTCTAAAACAACTAATGTATTATTTTATTCTGAATATAACCACTCATTTAGATCAAAATAATTTTATAAAGGTATCACACTACCACCTCAAAGATTATATGTTGAATTAGTAGTGAAAACCCCTAATGGTATGATGACCTCATCATGAGTCGATGATTCTTCTCTCGTTTAACATTGTGAGAATTTGTTTCCTACAAATATTTTTATTCCCCCTCTAGTTGAATTTGATGTTATCTTAGGAATAGATTACCCATATCTATATAAATACCACATCTATTTCTGAATAAATGAAATAAATATTGCTATTCTAAACCAACCTATAATCATCTATCAGTGTGATGATAAATATAAACCTATAATGGAGATAAAATCCATTGAATGTGTCTTTATTATCTTTAAAATATGATTTTTATCTCATATGGATAGGAAGAATCTCAGCATCGACAATTTGATTATTTATCTTGATTTTATCAAAGTATTTTTATAGGAGTTTCCTGGTCTTCTGTTTAAACATGAAGTTGATTTCTCAATATAACATATACCTAATTTCACACCTTTATTAAATACATTCTATATAATGTCCTTGATTTAAGTTTAACAAATTAAAGAATCAACTCTAAGAAAACCTTAACAAATTATTTATTTAGCCAATTGTGTCACCTTAGGGTACACTAGTTCATTTTTTTATGAATAAATATTAAGAAATCCTACTTTTCATTGATTATCAGGAGTTAAACAAGATCACAATCAAGAAAAAGTATCATCTACCCTATTTTGATGAATTTTTTGATCAACTATATAGACCTCAATACTTTTCTAATACTAACCTTCATTATGGATATCATCAATTGAGGTTCAAGATGGATTATATACCTAAAATAATATTCTATACACTGTATGGAAACAATGATTTTATAATTATTTTATTTGTTCTTACTAATTTCACTACTATCGTTTTGGATTTAATTAATATAGTCTTTAGAGATTGTCATGATCTATTTTTGGTAGCCTTTATAGATGATATTCTTATTTATTTTTAGATCGTTGAAGGGAATGAAGATCACTTGATAGTTGTGTTAAAGACATTAATCAAGGTGACATTATATGAAAAAAATTTAAAGTGCAGATTTTGGATACAAAATGTTTCATTTTTAGGTCATATAATCTTAATTAAGTGTATGTATAGATCAAAGAAGTAGGCTATTAGATGTTAGACAAGACCAACTATGGTGATAGAGATCTAAAGTTTTGTGGTTTTTTCTAGATATTATCGATGTTTTGTAGATAATTAATCATGAATATCTAATCCATTCACCACGTTAAACTAGAATGGGTCCAATTTTCTCGGAAATAATAAATGTTAGGGAAATTTCCTGGAACTAAAGTGAAGATTATCCAACGCACAGATGCATACATTACCCTATAGTGGATAATATTTTTTAATATATAGTGATGTATACATTAAAGGATTGGGGTGTTTTATAATACATAATGATATTGGTATAGCTTATACCTCATAAAAATTGAAGGTTTATAAGAAAAATTACTTGACTGTTGATTTGGAGTTAGCTATAGTAATTTTAGCATTAAAGATATGTAGGAATTATCTTTATATAAAAAATTGTGATATATATACTAATAAAAAAATTACAATACATATTCACATAGAAGGAGTTAAATATGTGCTAGATAAGATTGTTATATCTAATTATATGTTATGGTTGGTCAATACATTACCACCCTGGGAAAGTGAATAAGGTGGTCAATCCATTAAGTTAAATGGACCATGCACGTTTATCTATTCTGATGATCACAAAAGATCCAATATTCTTGGATTTATACAATATGGATCTTGAAATCTTGAAGGATGGGTATAATATTATCTTTCAAAAATAATTTGTCAACTATCTATTCATGAGAGGATAATAGAGTCACACAAGGATGATGTGATAATGAAAAAGAATGTGGGAAATATTCGTGAGTTAAACCTTGATTATGATGTAATGATAATTATTAGGATACATATATATGTTCCATCCATACTAGATTTGAAGAAGGATTTATTAGAATATGACCATATTTATTCATTATCTATTCATCCTGTAAGTATAATGATGTATAGAGATTTGAAAGAGTATTTCTTAAGGGATGTAATAAAGAGAGATATCATAGAGTTTTAATATTATTGATTGGTATTTCATAATGTTATGGATGTGAGAAAAAATTATAAAGGAATGTTATAACCATTACCCAAACATAATGGAAATGGAAAAACATCACCATGTATTTTATTATCGTACTCCCCAAAACACCTAAGTGGTGTAATACTATATGGGTTGTAGTTTATCACCTATCAAACTATGAAAACTAAATTACTATCATAGAAGATTTAACACTTTGTCATGTTTACATAATATAAAGTATGTAATTGGTAATTTTTCATGTAGTATCGCAATCTATTGTATCATATCTGGACTTGAGGTTTACCTTGATGTTCTGGTGAATTCTTTATCAAGATCTACATTAAGAGTTTATTTTCATCCTTACATATCATCTATAATTAGATGTTAAATCTGAGAATAAAATTATAACCCTGGAGGGTATGTTGAGGTCTTATTCTATGGATTTCATTAGTTGTTTGGATCAACACCATCCTCTTGGTTAGTTTTTATACAAATATTTCTTTCATTTGAGCATTCAAATTTCTCCTTATGAATCCATTTATATAAATAAGTGTGTAAATACAATGTACTAGGTTTAAGTTATAGAAATACATATACTATGGCTAGATCTTGGTTAAGAGATGGTATAAAAGTTTAGAGTTATTTAGAAACACCTAAGGGTAGTGCAAATTCAGCAAAACAATCACATTGACAATCATTAGCGTGATCTGGAATTTGAATTTGGTGACAAGGTGCTTTTAAAAATTTCAATGTAAAATAAGTAAATGAGATTTATAAAGAATTAAAAAATAATCGCTTTTTATATCAATACCTTTTAAAATCTAACTCCTCATAGGATAGTATCTTATTGATTGGCTCTTCCCTCAAACCTCTCTCTAGTCCATGATGTGTTTCATGTATCTCTCTTAAGAAAGTACATACCTGATCCTTCACATGTACATAACTGAGAGTTCATACCACTGGAGAATGATATTTTTTTATGGGAAAAAGCCTATGTATATTTTTTATTATATATAGTAAGATCTATGAAGCAAGAGCACTCGTCTGGTTAGAGTTTTGTGGCAAAAACACTAACTTGAGGAAGCTTTATGGGAACCTGATAATGTAATGAGGCTGAAGTATCCTCAATTTTTTGTACCAAAATGATGGAATTTCTAGGGAAAAATTCATTTTAATGGGGGTATAATGTAACACCATTAGATTTTATGAAATATGGTTTCCCAAATAAATTCAATTCCTTTGATAGGTTGTGTTACATGAGACACTAAGTTTTAACAAACTGTGATATACTATCAATATAATTATTTAAACATTACCATTCTAACATGGCTATTAAACATTACAGTATGATTAGTAATAACCAAATTTTAAATATTATATATAATTGTATTATATAGTCAAATAATGTTGATAAAAAAGTACTTATTGTCTAGATAAGTCATTATTGTTTTTGAAAATAAAATTTTTCAAAAAAAAATTATTGTATTTTGTGAACAAAAAACAAAATTAATTTGTTACACTTTCAAAAAAATTATTTGAAAAAAATAAAATAAATTTTTCTATATTTAATTATCAACATTTTATTTTAGTTATTTTTTTAAAAAATATTAAAAATATTAATCTTTTGATAACTATAAAAAATACTGATTTTTATTAAAAAATTCCTTTTCATTTAAATAAATTATAAGATAAATTTTATTTTATTATGGTTTTAAAAGTAAAAATAGTTCAATAATATATTTATTAATCTATTTTATTTCATTATAATAAATTTTATATTTAATTTTGATATTAAGACCTTCGCTACTTATGAAAATATTCTCTTTAGAAACCTACTTTTTCATCGCATTTGTGAGTTTCATTCTAAATAAAAAAATTTCACTTATGTAAAGGGAAATTTTTCAAATAGATTACATATTTTGAATTATAATAATTAATATTATATAATAACATTAACTTAATTCTTTATCATAATTAATAATAAAATTAGTAAAAATAAATTACCATGGTTAAGGTTAAAACGGGTGTATTGGGGGTTAAACTAAAAATGATAAGGGGTAAAATGACCTAAAATATTTTCCAACACCTTTTTATGGATATAATTAGACATTATATCATCTAAAGTATTATAATGATACTTTTTTTATCCAATTTTCTTGTTGAAAATGTGGTTACACATTTATCTTTTCAAAAATTCTAGGTGTGTCCTCTCACCACCAGTACAAATTTTATTTTTCTTGACATACTTATCATGTCAATTATTTATAACCAATGTGGTAAATAAAACATGGATATTTTTTCACAGAATTTATTCGTTAAATTATTTGAAATATAATCTTTTCACAACATTTTTTGAAAACCTACATGAAAAATAAAAAACAATAATTTTCCACACTTGTTCTTTAATGACCAACATGAAAAAATTGATACTCCACTTATGTTATTCTATAATTACATTGAAAATGAAACAACCAATTTTTTCACATTGTTTATTTAATAATTTTTTTTGAAAACACCGTGTTTTAATGTCATTTATTATAGAAACAACATGAAAAAATCATGTTTTCAGGTTGGTTCTTCAATAACTGATATGAAAAATAATATTTTCAAAATTAGTAATATAATAACCAATGTAGAGAGGAATTTTAATCAGTGGTCAAGATATTCTATTATTTTTTTCAATATATTATGTGATTAAATTTGGTTTTCTCTCACACGAGAAACCGTAACCCTTCTTATTTTTTATCTATGGCCTAAAATCTTATTACCCGTTGATTCTTGTCTTCAAATCAATTATTTATTTTATTTGTGTCTTTGAAAATATTTTATTTAGAATCTACAACCATGGACTGTCCACTGTCATCCATCATCATCCACCACTTGTGCATTATTCACAATCATGTCTCTTTCCCAGTAGTTTTTCTTTCGATTTCCATTTATGGTTTTGGTTTGTTTTTTTTTTTTTGATTTTCTATGTATTCAAGGTATTTTAATTTGTATTTGTGGTTCTAATATTATATTGATATTTCTTTATCATTGAGTTGGAATCCACCATTATGTGCCATGCATGGTCACCCATCATCTACCTCCACTTGTGAATTCTTCTCATTGGATTCTATATCTCAATCATTTCAGTTATGATTTTATTGTATGGTTTGGATTTATTGTTTCCATTTTTTGGTCATCCAAGGTATTTGAATTTATATTTCAGTTCCAATATTCTGTTGATGTCATGTTTTATTTCAGTTGGAATCCACATATACCATCCACTATCACCCATTTTCGTGTTCCACTTACACATTCTTCCCATTGGTGTTTCCTTCTCAATATTACAGGTTCTAATATCAATTTATTATTTTTATTTATTGTTTATATATTTTTTACATCTAAGGTATTTTCATTTTTATTTTCTCCTCCAATTTTTCATTGATGTCACTTTATCTTCACTATTTGTATTTTATGTAATAATCATTCTCAAAAGTTGGGTACATTTTAATTAATAAATGATTTATTTTTGTTTAAGGTTTGTGATTTTCTATTAAAGAGTGATAATTTAATATTTTTAATGTTATATTTTTATTTATCAAATTTTTTGTATTTATTTTTTTGTGAAATGTTTATGAAATTTCATTATTATTATTTATAAAAGTAAATTCGAAAATATAATAACTTATTCTCAATTTTAGATATTTTTCATAAATAATAAGGATTAGAATTTATATTACATCACAATAAACAAGTGATAAATATTATGAGGGTGTAAATGCATTTTTTTGGAATTTACTTAATAAAATGTTTGAAAAATTACATTTTTTGTCCATTCCTCAAGTGTTTAAATATAAATAATTTTAAAATCATAAATAGAAACTATTATATAATTTTTATTTGTTTTAATTCAATTTAAAAACGATGTATTTTACATGGTGAATTGGGGAAAATTTCCGGATTTATTAATGATGATGATTTTAAAGATGATATATTTTATCAAAATTGATGAAATGATTCAAGATATTAAATTATTGTAAATTTTGAATGAAAAAAAATTCTAAATTTATTTTTTGATGCTAAAAACCCAATTTATCTTGGTTGTACATAATTTAGGGTTTCACTAATGATGTTTTGATTAATTAACATTTTGGTGAGAAATGGATAGAGTGATAATATTTTTAAAAAGTTTCTACAGTTATTGAAATTCATACTTCCTAAATATGATGATCTTCCATATTAACATTATAAAGAAAAGAAAATATTGTACCAAATGGGTTTGGGGTATAATAAAATTCATGCCTACCTGAATTATTGTGTTCTATAAAGTAAGGAATATGAATGTCTATCAGAGTTTCATAAATGTGGGTTGTCATGGTATAAGTTGAAAGAAAACTCACATGATAGTTTATTCTTTACAAATAATCCTTCGAAGTAAATTTTTTATATTCCTATAATTCCTTGTCTGAAAAGTTTATTTTCAAATTCACATGATGAAAAAATGTTAATATGGACTATAGATAAGAACATATGTGATATAAAATTATGTCATCCATCTAATTGTCTAGAGTGGAAGAACATTGATAAATAGTTTCCGATATTTGAAAATAAAGTTAAAAATATTATAATTATATTGTTCATAGATAGAAAGAATCTATATTCAAGCCTTAGTGTCCCATATAGTTTATGGACATTTCTATTGGTAATTTACAATTTATCTCTGAATTTTTGTATGAAGTGAAAATATATCATATTAAGATTAATTATATCTAGACCAAAACATCCCAGAAATTATATTAATGTTTTCTTTTCATTTTTAATTTATGATTTTAAAATATTATGGGTGGAAGGTATTAGGGTGTATGATTCTTATGAAACATAACAATTTCAACAACATTAAATGATTTTTATCACTATAAATAACTTATGGGCATATTTTTTTTGGATATAGTGTTAAGGGGTATAAATCATTTCCAACATATGAACAATATACGTCATATTATCAACAAAAATATGGGATAAAAACATCACACAAAGGTTATTGGAGGCTTTTTCTATGGATCACTCTAATAAAATATTCAAAATGTCACGTAATAAGTCACAGGAATTTGAAATTTATCCAAAATCTTTTTCCATTGATTAGTATTTTGAGATGGTGAAAAATATTGAAATCAAATTTATAAAGACACAAAAATATATTAATGATATATATATATATATTGTATAAAAGGTTAATATTTTTTGAGTAAGCATATTTGAGATTTCATGAGGTTGAGTATAGAATATAGTTCATGCATGTGGAGAAGAATATATATGATAGTTTGATCAAAACATTGTTAGATATTAAAGTAAATTATGAAGATGGGTTAAATGAAATATTTGGTTTACTATCAATAGGAATAAAATTCATGTTATGTCCCAAACCTAATTGAAGTTGAACATACCTACCTATGTATTATCATGCATTATCCAAGATAAAGAAAAAAATATTCATCTTCTCCATAGTATCAATGTTCCACATGGTTATTATTTAAATGTAAAAAAATTTGTGTCACTAAAATATTTGAATTTAACAGGTTTTAAATCTCATGATTTCCATGTCATAATGAAATAGCACCTACCAGTTTAATTAGGTGGTATATTTACCATATCTGATAGAATCAAAAATCATGAAGTTATGTTAGTTTTTTAATTAAATTTCTAATAAATGGGTTGATTTTAATTCATTTAATAAATTAGATAATTATGAAGTTTCTATAATTTTTCAATTGGAAATGTGTTTTCTTTTCTATATTTTTTTACAAGCTATTTATTTGTAGTAGAGCATGTAAATTTGCCTATATCTCAGCATGAATTATTTAATTAGGGGGGGAATGGTTATCTATCGTTTGGAAGTAAAATCATGGATAGATTAACAGATAAAGAAGGTAAATTTATATCTATTGAATAATATAGATGATACTTAAACCTATAAAAAACAAATATTAATGTTTTAAAATAATTTTATCCAAAGAAGAAGTATATATGAATTCTGAATGAGCATAAAAAAAACTTTTTTTCTATGGATTAAAGATACTATGTAGGGTAGATCAAATGAATAAAAAATCTTGAGATGATTAGCAGGTGGTATAATTTAAAATTTGATAACATTTTTTGAGTATGAAATTAATGGATACATTTTTCATATAAACGATCTGGATAATAGAAGTGCAGATCAGAATAGTAGTGTATGGTCGTTCACAAAAGTAGCGCATTTTTTCAGTGCTATAGAAAAAAACCCAATCTTCGCCTAATGTGATTATTATATATTCATTAAAGAAATATGGTAGGTTTATTATATTAAATTTAAAGTTCTATTTTTTAACAGCAAATGGGTTGTCGGTAACAAGAATATATATATAATGAATTGAGTATAACACTAGTTATTCAGAATATATTGGAAAACACAAATGATCCATCTATCATGGAATAACTTGGAAAAAAATTCTATGTTCTTATTTCATACAATATGTAGTGTTCTATCATTTTACAAGTAACAAACAATATATTGGTGATGAAAAACATGATAAAGAAAATTATTTATGTGATATCCTTACTTCTATGGAAACATTAATAGATAATATCAATGAGTACAACCTATACATTTTTCATACCATGTGGAATGATCATGAGGAATTTTGGAAAACAAACCTTTATTAATTTTCTATTATTAAAATTAATATATATATATATAACATTTTCAAAATATTTAGATATATTATTTTTATTTTCTTTACTAAAAAAAATATTATAATTGATAAGTTAAATTATTTTTTTTAATTATTTTAGTTTTTTTAATTTCCATTCTTAACCTTACTTAAATTATGTTTTTTTTGATTTTATGGAAAAATAACCAATTTTAATCTATATGTTAATTAAATATTTAAAAAATTTATTAAATAGTATATTCAAAAAAATACTCATTTTGGTGTAAAATGGTGTAATACGTTAAAGCACTTTAACTATTCATACATCATTTTTGGATGTGTCTTCATTTGCTTATGTCCTTTCATCTTTAATTAATGATTTTTGCATTTTAGTTCAATATTTATAAAAAATAAATAAATATGATTTTAGTTTAATTTAATTTTTGATTGATCATTTTTTATTTTTTATTTACTTTTACATATAATAGTTGTTTTTTTTATATTTTTGTACTAATTTTTTTATTATTCACACACTATTTCTTGATTTTTTCATTCATTTATGTCATTTCATATATCAATAATGTTGTTATCATTTCAGTTTCTATTTTAACTGATATGAATAAAAAAAATTAGTTTAGTTTACTTATGATATTTTTATATTTTATTTTTTTTTTTACATTTATATATAATAGTTAGATTTGTATATATTTGTAATAATTGTTTGTTACTTTGATATGTAGGATAATGTTAGATAAAAAATCTAATCCCCCATATACTTTTGGGTAGAAACATACACATACTTATGAGGATGATAATTTGTAAGAGTTGATAGATTCAAGTCATGAAAGACTTTATTCTTTGAGAAGTTACATTATGTGAGGAGACCTTACATGTCGTGATATATAAGAGGTCATGTTGTTAATATGATGTGACGGGTTTTTTTGGTGTATGTGGGACTTTTTAAGTTACACGCCATGTAACTGTGTTATACATCAGGTAACAGACCATGTATGGTTTTTAAAAAAATCATGTGTCTGTTTTGTTTTTGTTATTTTTCATACTCTCTTTCTCTCAACCCAATCCAATTCCTATGTCATTTTTAGAGACACCATTACTTCTGGATAAATTTATTCATCTTTCAATGGTTATTATGATTTTGGTGAATCTCTCTAGGTAAGAAATATTTTTTCTTCTTCATTTGCATAGATCATGGTAGCACCCTTGAGGTTTTTCATCAAATACATTGATCTAAATTGGTGTTTCATCTTGTCTTCTTCCAAGATCTATTGTGTTATCTCATTACGAAGGTCGTTCCTTTGTTGGTCATGGTGCAGCGGGTGTTCATTATCAAAGTATGTGGTATTTACACTTCTCCATTGACCCTATTTCCCAATTAAATCAATATTAATATGTGTGGATTGGATTCTTGGTCCTTCGTTGGCGTCGTTGGGTTTACATTTTTGGTGGATCCCATTGTGGGTATATGCGACCCGGGTTTTGAGGTGGGTGGTTTCATCTCTATCTTTTTTTTGATAAACTGTGTTATTTCATTCTTATATTGGTTTACAAATAAATTGGTATGAAATTAGAATTCTTGTTCATGTGTATTGGCAATAGATTTTGAATGAAAGTATTTTTACTCGGTTTTTTATAAATGGAATGAAAAGGGGGTATTTTCAAAGAATTAAAAATGGTTTTGTGAATTGGTTTTAAAATGATTTTAGTAACATTGAAATGACTCTGAAAATGATCACATTAGTTACATTGGGTACTAGGTGGAAGTTTTATATTTAGGCTATAATTCATTGTGGTGGTTAATATTCAAGGGTGTTCCTCTTGTCCTAGAGTGTATACTATGGTCTCTAGATATGTATATGATGTTGGGATTTTACTTTCTGGGGTATGTCTCTAGTCCTAGAGTGTATATAATTGTATTTAGGTACCACAGTGCACTATATATAGATTTTTGGGTATGTGTAATCTGTTGTATGTCCTTTTTTATTCCTCAGTATTGTGATGCCTAGGCTGCTACTGTTGTTTTGTATTTCTTGTATTTGTACTATATTATCCATGATATGCATGTTGATTCTTGTGAAAGGGGATATGAATAATTTGATTTGAAATTGATATAATTTATTTTGTTTTATATGTATAATAAAGAGGAAATGTTTACCATGTTTCCTTAAAAAACTTTTTTATTGCCTATCATTCTATTTTTCATTTAAAATGAGCGTACATGAATTGTTATACAAAGACATACTATGGAATACCTGGGTGGAATCTTATTGATCATGTTATCTCACACCATATGCACCTATTTGATGATACATAGAATATTGTATATCTTCCAATATAGGGAAAGACAATATTTCATAGTGAGGTGGTGATTTTTCAAGTCATCTGAATTGGGTGGTTGGTGATGAGATGGTGGGATTTCATCATCACCGTCAAATGGAGTTGCTGTTTGATTTTGGACCATTGTAGTTAGACATGTCTCTTGAAGTTTTGGCTACTTTTTTAGTCATTTTTTCCAATATCTTTTTTATATTTGTGGAATATATCTATTGTATTTCCATTGTTCCTTCTTGCTTCATGTGTGTTTGTGTGTGTGTGTGTCTGTATTTATATATTCCATGTGTTTTTTCCGATTGGTAGGAATCATTCCCTCTAGATTATTGTTCGATGCCCAGGTGCTTTTTTCTAGACCTTGGGTATTTGGAATTCCCTTTGGGTATTTTATGGATCGGGTTGGGAGGTAAGTTTGAAGGAAACCTAATTCAATTTGTTACACATAGTAGTAAAAGATATATTTAATATTCATCATCAAATAATATCAATCATACTTAATGTCTCATTTCAAAATGTAAATTCCATAATCACATAATCATCAAGATATAATAATAATTTTAATAAATAACCTAAATCACTAGAAAACACATATGTATTTGAAAGATATTTCATCCTTTTTTATCAAATAAAATCTCATAGTAATTATTTACCTTAATCATATAAGGTTCCCAAAATAGTTAATGTCTTCTGAATTAAATGTAAACACTTAATCACTAAATCATTTGTCTAATCCCTTAGTATTAAATATGATAAAACATATGTTACCATAATACACTTATTTTTTATCCATCTAGTCATATGGCCAAAAAATAAAAGTATAATATTAACCAAGACTTCGCATAAGACATTGGTAGGTTATTCTCCCTTGTCACCCTTTGGTTGTGGGTTTCATCCCCACCACCTTGTAGGATGTGATGGGTTATCACATAGCCTATAAGATTTACTTCTCTAAAACTATATTAATATAATAATTATAAAATTATAGTGATTTTAAAAACATCCTAAAAACCACATTAATATATTTAACCTAAAATTTTATCTCACAACATTCATTTTTTATTTCAAAAAAGTAAGAACCCATAATTAACTCAAATTTAGAGATCATATAAACAAAAAAAATTATACCTTTAAAATTATATACACTAAAATTAAAGGCATTCTTCATAAAATAACCTCTTTATATCATAAAATTAAGGGTTACGTATACCTTTAAAATTATCATCTTTTTACCTCTTTTCAAAGGTATCGATTCCATCTAACATATATTTCAAAATTAATGAATACAAAACCAAATGTAGAAAAATCATTAAGGGTTCCATGATTCCCATAATATTTATAAAATACCACTATAGCATAAATTTAAAAACTCATTACATATACACATCCTTCATTCAACATCGTTCTTATATTATTAAACATGATTTATCATCCTATTTCTAAATAATTTATTCTTACAATAAAATATGTGAATTATAACACTGTGCTTTATCAATATCAACCCAAAAATGCTTCATACTTTGAACATAAGAAAAAAATTCATATCATAAATCTATACATCAAGATATCATTGATATCCCATTTACCTTTTGAAATGATTTTCAACTTTAAGAAATGAAATGGTCATGCACTTTATAGAATTCCCCACTTTGAGAGGGCTAGTAAAGTTGTGATTTTTAAATATAATGAAAAATATACCATGACCCATAAATGTTTTGGAGAAAATTAAAATGCGCTAGATAAGTCAAACAGTTTCTTCCAATATATTTTAATGCTCAAGAATCTATCAAAATCATTTAAATAATATTTTGTAATAATAGAGATAATCAGATCATCCATAATGGATAAGAAGGTTGTGAAATATCTCTTTCCTTACATCTTGATCAGTAATCATTAATATGTATTAAATAGCATCAATAAAACATGAAATGAATTATTATATGTTAAAATGAAAATGGTTATTTTAACTATGATACCCATTGAACCTATATCTACTTTAACCTTCAAATCCTTTATACCTAAATAGATTAACATTGTAAATACAATCTCCAAAAAATTATTATTATTATAGAAATCAGTCACTTTAAACCACTAAATGGGTGTCTAAGAATTTGAGCTTATAATTATACTTGAACTTGTAAACCCATGATGATATATATAAATCTTAATAAAACTTTAGAAGTAAACATACTAATCCCAAAAGGTTTTCCAAACCCTCCCCTGATACCAACTATAAGGACTCATCCTTAAACATCACAAATTCTTGTGATTTTAACTAGAATTCACATTATTACAATCCCGAGGATCTTTTTGATTCTGAGTTTTAGATGATTGGGATAAAATCTTAAATATTCAGACCTTGTTTTAAAAATAGGACACTTCAATACAGTATCCATATTTTTTACCAAACAACAAAAATTAATAAAAACATGGTTTATTTTCCTGATCAATCTTCACAATTTTTATATTGAACACATCATTGTACCTACTCTTCCTTAAACACTATGAAAAGCATTTTAAAAATAAGTATGATCAGAAAAATCTCAGTAACAAAAATAAAAGGTTTGAAATCCATTAGTCTAGTACAAAATAAGATAGACCCAGAAATATTTACCTTTATCTCAAGATAATTTATATTTACATCAAAACACACACACTTTCAACTCAAATAAAATCATTAAATCCTATCAAACACAAAAGAATATTCTTTAGGTAAATATTGAGAGTAAAAATCATAAAACCCTTTAAAAAAAATTTATTTGTAATAAACATATTGAGAAATTCAAATATAATCATTACCCAATGTATTAGAGAGCTATAATGGGGATCAGCCTTCATATAATCTATATCAGGCTCACCCAAGATCTATAATGGGACTCAACCCTTATAATAATCTATATGAGGATCACCTGTGAGCTATAATGGGGATCAACCATTAATATAAGATATAACGAAATAGTTGATGAGATATAATTATTTTAAGCCTTTTTATAAATGGAATAACCAATATGGTCAACTACCATCTTTGGAGTACCCAATGTATTGGAGGTTATAATGTAACCACCCGTCCTTGGTTTATCATGGAACCACTCTTCATTGGTTAATAATGTAACCACCCAACATTGTTTTATCATGGAGAAACATATAATTGTTATATAAGAGAACCACCCTCTATCATAACTATTCCCAATAACCATAACATAAACAAAAATCATAAAAACAATATTTAAGAAAATAAACATTTTATTTTGAAATCACTAATTTTCAAAAACTTCACACGTACAATTGAAACATTTTATTTGAATGTTACCATACAAACTTATTAAAGTAAGATTCAAGATATTAATGTGACATGATATTGGGGTATTCTATTCCTTCAATATATATAACCAAAAATAATTCCTTTTTTATTTTTTAAAAAGAAACTTGAAAATAATGTTTTTTTAAGAAATTCCTTTACATAATACCTTAAAAAGATCCATTTAAAAAAATTGAGAAATATTCAAAAATTAAATTTTTAAAAAATCATTTTCAAAACAAATTAAATCATAAAAAAAATTTAAAAACGTTTACATGAAATAGAAATATTTATAAAATAAATATTTTTGACATTTAAAATGATAGTTTTTTTAGTTAAAGAGTGTCTTACCTTCTGTCCAAAAGATATTTAATTGCTCCTAATTTCATTGATAATAAAATTAGATTAATTAATTAATTAATTAAGATCCTTTTATATCTATATTTTATTTATTATAATTTTATTAAATTCATTTACGGTCATTTTTATGAGTTATAATGCTAAATTTGTTCGTTCTGAGAGTGTTTGTTTCAAAGTTTCATGGTTGGTTCATTTGAGTATAATTATAGATGTTCTTGTAGAATGGTAATAAAACTAAATAAGTGGAATGAAATGGTATTAATTAAATTCAATAAGTATAAATGGTCTCATATATCATTTTTATTATTTTATTAGAATTATTTATTTGATTAAAATGTTAATGATGAATGGTTAGTATATTTTGGTTGTTTTCCGACCATCACAAACTAGTTTCATTTTATTTAATATTTTGTCTATATATTTTTGAAATAAAATTAAATAAGTTATAATATACATATAAAAATATTAATTAACCATACAAAGAGTTTTATTACCAGACTTTAAGGTGGTAGTGGAAAAAAACTCATTATCCACAAAGATGGTTAACCACCATAACTTTGGAAAATAGTTTCATTTCATTGAATAAGAGGAGATAATAAAAGGGATAGATATAATATATTCAATTTCCAATATATAATTCTAGTATATAAAAGATATTTTAGTTGTTATTACCTTTTGTATGAAGTGGGTGAGGATAACTTAGATGAAGAAAAATAAATTAAGAGAGGTGGTTTGAGAAAGTTACCACTTGAATATCACCACCTTGAAGGACCCCTTATGGATCTTTGAATTGGTATTTTTGTGAGAATAGTACTACATGAACATGGGGAGAGGAAGTAAGAGATATTTTGGATGATTTTTAATGATATTGAAGGATTCTGAGTATAAATGGGGAGGTGAGGAGCTAGATTTATACTTGATGAGGGGTTGTTAAAAGTGATTAAATAATGATTATTTTATATTTAATACAACCACATTTAAGTGGAATTAATTATAAATATTTAGATTGATAATTAATGTTTTAAAGTATTTTTAAGTTTTATCACCAAATAAACCACCCATTTAATTTTATATTTTTTATGTATTTCAATATTTTACCTGGTAACTTTAACCTATTTCATTATTTTACCTATACTACGGTAAATATTGTTTTTTGACCAAATAAAAATTTTTATAACTAAAAATTAAAATAACATTACCACATAATTTGAAAATTATTATTACAAAAATGGAATTTTTTTAACAACTTTAATTCAAAATATTTGAAAAAATAAATTAAAAACAAAACCCGCAGATGTGATGAAAAATAGGGTTTTCAAGATGTGTATTTTTCATGTAAAAGATAATTTTATATTAACTTTATGAATAATAATAATTATTATAGGAAAATAAATTAATATTTAATTAAATATAATCTATATGTATCCTTTAAAACATTTCCCATTAGGTATTATTTTAATTAATTAAAAAGGGTGAACATTATGCCCTTTCAAATAGTTTTCAGAAAAATCCTTATTTTTTACCCCAAAAATAAACTTTTTCAAAAATAAAATATAATTTTGATTAAAAAAAATTAAGTGAATGAAATAAATAATAATAATACCTATGTTACTTGAACTAAAATTCAAAAAATATTGGTACTTTTAAATTTTCTAATTTATTATAAAGAAATGACATTTTTATAAAAATGGTATTTTTTCTATTCACTAAAAACCCAATATTTTCAACAAAAATACATAATTTCACCCAAAGTAAAACATGATATTATTATTTTAAATGTTAAATTAATTTTTGAAATTAATTCTCTAAAATTTATGAAAATTAATTATAATATTCACTCATATAATCAAAAAAACCAATTATTTTAAGAAAATGTAATTTTAAATAATATAATAACATTACTAAAAATTAGAGTGATTATTTACAAAAAAAAATTAATTAATGATTTAGAAATTAGTATGACCATTAAATATTTTATAATTTCATTAATATTATTCTTCCCCACTAATTTAACTACTATATTATAATGGGAACATTTAAAAAATATGATTTTGTTGTTTGTTTATGATCGATATTGCGTATCTTTTATGCTATCAAACATAGTATTTAATTTTAAAATATTTGTATGTTACACTCCACTAAAAAATATAAATTAATTATTTCTTTCTCTTCTTCAATGATACAAATTGTTGTTTAAGGTAAAATTTATTGATCATATATCATTGTAAATTATTAGGCATTATCACAATATCCTTCATTCCTATTATCATTCCCTTTGGTTGCTCATCAACACATTGTCAATAACATTCAATCTTAATCTTGTTAATTTTGGTTCCCTCAATTAACTAAAACCAAAAATCAATGTGTGAGTAACAATATTCATAGTGGGAAAGCTCATAATCTTGAAAAAACCACTTATAGGATGGATAAACCATAACACATAATTTTCAATCTAGGATTCCATAGTCTAAACCTAGGTTATTATTAAAATAATTCATAATGGTGTGTAATGATTTTGTGAATCTATCATGAATATCCTAAGAGAGTTTCAAACCTGGTGTATAGCAAGGCCCGTATTCATGCACTAGGTGATGATTAAGTCCATCTCAATACTATATTTTTGGAGTTATTACCCCTTGGTACCTCAATAAAAGAGACACATCCACTTGTAGTATCTATATAGGGATTTGATTTCTTATAAACCACTCAATCAATACTTTACCAAAATTCCATAACATTTTCTTATACTTTGAATCATCCTTATACGTATCCATAGACATATCGCAAGACATATCCTTATAAATATCCCTTTGTATCTTACAAATGTTTTCTCATCCTAAATTTCAAAGGATAACTAAATCTTTCTATGATAACAACTGTAAAGAACCAATATTTTCATAAATAAATATTACATCATAATAGAAAAAAATTCATTACATAACATAACAATATATTCTATAATAATTTAGTTTTAGTGGATTTGGAAACATTAAAACATAAAAAAAAATTATCCATAAGTGAGCTATATTATCTCACAGTAAGTTCTTCATAATAAGAACAATTATTTGACATATTATATATAATACCTTTTTTCATATCCTAGGGAAATAAAACATAATAAAGGGAGATATTATATTCTTAGTATGGGTAAATAAGGTAGAGGTCAATATAACATGAACATATAGGTATGATAACATGATAATAACATATGAAAACCATAACATGTATATCATAGACCATAATCATGAGCCATGGTATAAATCTTGGTAGTGTATAAGACATGAATAATAATAGAATAAAATAACATGATCCATGAGAGGATAACATTTTAATTTTACATATATTTTTGGCACATGGATTAGAATAGAAAATCATATGTCAAGGATACCCACTAATACATTCATAACATATTAAGCTTGCACTGACCACTTTTTTACCAACTACATGCATAAGATAACCTCTCATATACCCTCTTTAAAGCATGGGATAACCTCATGTGTACCCTCTTTTGGGCTTGGTGTAACCTCTTGTGTACCATTTTAGATCATATAACTTTAATCATTATCCAATGCATTGTAGGTAGATATATTTCTCACCCATAACATAATTAAAATCATAAATATGTGTGTCATAATATCATAAAACATTCATCATATCAGATCCCATGGAAAGAAATGAGATTTATACATGCTCCATCATAGTATAACTTATGGAAAAGAAACTAGTTTTATAATTATTTCATTATTTAATCATAGTGTAACAAATGAAAATAAAAAGAGGTTTAAATAGAATTTTATCATTGTATAACCCATGGAAGAGAAACAGGTTTCACAAAAATTATTTTATCATTAACATAAACCATTCAGAGAAGAATTATAATGATATCCTTGGATCATATCCCTAATCAATTATAAGCAACATCAAATAATGTCATCTTAGATGGAAAATTATTTTGAAATATCATATGGAACATTTGTTTAGGAAAATAGAAAACTAACATTGAAAATCACTATTTAATAAAAAAAATTCAAAAATCATGTTCTTTTAAAATCACCTTGGAAACATAAAAAATAAGTTTTAAAGATTATTTAAAATATTTATTAAGAAAAATATCCTTTAAAATTTAAAAAACAAAACTTTTTAAAACATAAATTATTTTGAAAATCCTTCTCTTTTAAAATAAATATGAAAATTTATCAAATAATATTAAAATAAAATAATGATCATTATAGTGATAAATTGTTTTCATATCATACACATTAAAACAACGATTCCTTTCACATTTTCTATAAATTCCAAACAGACCTTGTTTAGAAAATGAAATGAATATTCCTTTAAAAAAATTGTTAAAATTCAAAAATTTAAGAAACATTATTTAATAAAACCTTTTTATAATGATAAAACATTTTATAAAACTTTTTATAAAACTTTTTTATAATACATGTTTTTGGAAGAAAACTTTTTTCGAAAAAATATATAAATAACAACATTTTTTTATAAAAACATAATTGTGAACTATTAAGTTCATAAATAGATGAAAATGAAGGAAAATTTATATTCTCATTACATAAAATTGGAAGAGTAAAATTCAATACTTTATTGAGATATTTATCCTAATATTTTAACATCAAAATCATAATCATAAACACTATTGATAAACAATGAGATTTTAGAATCAAACCTTTACCACTTGGGTATCTTTTGAATCATAGGACCCATTAAAGAAAAACATCAATTAAAACTTTCAATATAATTAAAATAAGGATATTTATGATATAAAATGTTAAAGGGGAATTATAAACACTTCATAGACTAATATATGGGCATAATATAACTTATGTTCCAAAAAAGAAATTTGAGATGCAAATCCCTTACCACTTTCGTAACTTTTGAATTATAAAACCCGTGAATGTGAGATCCTAAAACGGTTGTATATAAATTGAAATACATTAATTTTTTATAATAATAAAATATATTCAGGGAAATTATATACCACACATACAAGAAATAGGGGGTGAATATAGAATGTGTCCCATATAAAATAAAAGTAAGACACATATCACCTACCTTAACTCTAAAATTATATCATACACATTTAAATATAATTTATAATAAATATAAGTTTATTTGAAACCCATTAAAGAAAAATTATTTAATTTATCATACCATATATTATTTACTTATGATATTTTATTTCCCATTTATTATCAATTCCATGTTAAAGTCACATTTCGGGCAATAACTACCTTATTTTTCATGTAGTTTCTGACTTGTTATCTTTTAACATATTACTTTTATCATGGTTTTATCATATATATAATAATAATTATGATATAAAAATCATAAATATTCAGTATATATGTATTTATAGTAATCCATAAAATTTAGAGACATAAAATGAAGTACACTGCCCATGGAGACAGTAGGTCGTACATACACATGAATGTTGTTTCTATTTCCTCAACGGTTAAAACAAAAGGAAGATAAATAATATATTAATTTTATAGGATCATTTTTATTTAATATATGTCACATATATTTATTAAATTTTTCAAAATTATCTTCCATGAAAATCATTAAGGAAAAACAAATCATATCACTTCGTGAGGTGATAGTTGTCATACGCACGAATGACGTTATCATATCCACCATGGAATTGAAAGTAAGATGGTATATATGATATAATAATTAAATAATTATAATTAAGTTAAATATATCATATATATTAATTTAATATATCCTTGTTACCATACAAGTAAATCATAAATGAAAACCACATCACATCGGTTCGTGAGGCGATAGTTCACCGTACACATGGGTGACTTTATTGTTTTCCAATGGGTTTGTAGGTAAGAATTTAGTTGTGGTATTATAATTAAATAGGTATAATAATATCATAAAATATCATATATTAACATTAAATCCATAATTATATCCATCCATGAGGGGTGGTGATGGAAAATGAATATCACCGATTCGTTAGACGGCAGTCCGCCGTACACCGGAATGATTATTTTGTATACCATTTAATAAAAGTAGCGGGGGCTATAGGTCATGAGATTAACATAAAAAACATAAATATATTTAAGATGTTTTTTGTTTAATATAATAATGTATTAATAATAATTAAAGGATTTGGAGAAATAAATAAAATAAAATGCTTGGGTCGGGAGATTACCTCTTCTTCAGGTAACTTATTTTTTTACACAAAAAATCATTCCTCAGATGGATTTCTAAACAAAATATGTCTTGTAGGATAAATTTTTAGGGATAAATAAAATTATTTGGGTATTTATTATCAAATAAAAATGGTTTTGTATGTGTGAAGAGGATAGGATATTGGGTGTCCATTTATAAGTGATGTGAGTGGCACACTTATACTTTTTGAAAAAGAAAAGATGTACACACCTATTTAACACACCACATAGAACCAAAAATGATATATTATAGACAATAGAATATATAATATCTAAATATTTTCATTAAATTGGTTTTTTAAAATTTTATAAATCATTTTACAACTTATATTTTTTATTTTAACCCACTGGTAAACAGATTTCCACCATAACCGAGGTAATTAATTTTTAATATTTTTACTATCCATTATGGCAAAAAATAAATTTGAATTTTTAGATAATTTGAATTATAATTATAAAAAATATTTCATTTATTTTTCCAAATTCAATTAATATAATTGAAAATATTTATTTAAAAATTAATACCACATATGTGATGAGAAAGCAATTCTCCAAAGGGAAAATGTTTAAATTTTTTGAATTTTTTTATAGAAAAATTCAATATTAAATTTATTAAAATGAAATAAATCGAATTTATAGATATATAATTGAACAAAATTTACTTTATAAACCATATTAAAACAATTTAAAATATTTTATATGCTTTTAAAGAAAAAAAATTCTTAATAAAAATCAATATGTTCACTGTTCATCGAAAAAATTTAACTTCTCATAAGATTCTCAAAAAATTCACCTAAAGGTAATTTTTACATGCTGATATAAAAAATAATTTCATTTTAGAAATAATTTTTCAAAAAGTGAAAAAAAAATTAATTTAAAATAATTCTGAAAAAGTCGAAAAAAAAATTGTTTATAAAAATATGTTTTTTATGTGTAAGGTTTGATTTGTTATTATCTCTTATCTAGAAAAAAATAAGATGGATGTAAAAATTTTATTGAATATATAATATATTTATTTAATTAAAATAATCCAAAAAAATTTATTTTTTAATTTATTGAGGTAAAACACATTTTTTATACCAACAGTTTTTTAGGAAAAATATTTTTTTATTTTCTAATTGTTTTTATTTTCATTTATAATTAATTGATAACCAAAGAAATAATTTTTTATACATGTGTAAACCATATATTTTCATAATTTACTTAATAATATCCATACCTGCCATTCCAACATCTAGGTGATTACTATCATATTAAATAATTATATTTTAAATGTATGTCATGCTTTATTTAAACTCGATGTTGTGTGTAACACAAGTTATACTCAGTGTTGTTTGTAACATAAGATAAAATTGGTGATGCATGTAAAAAATATAAAATTGGTGTTTTATGTAATATAAAATATTGAAATGATTAAATTTATTTGAAAAATATATATTTCACAAAATTTCGAGGTGTTGCACGTGGAAAATAAATGAGTTTCAAAAACATATCATCATTATAATCACAAAACATATAGTGAAAGGATAGGTATGGTATCATAGGATAATATCCCAAGTAAATAATAATTAATATCAATATATTTTATCATATATGAAATAATATTTTAAAAGATCAATGAAATATTTTTTGAGGAAAATAAACTTTTTTTTTAAATCAAATATTTAAATTCAAAATATTTATAAAATATCACAGATGTATTTTTCATTTAAATAATAATTTAAACATTTAAAGTAATGTTAAAATAAAATAATGGTCCTTAAAACTGGAAAATCCATTTATTCCATATATGCTAAAACAAATCATTCCTTTCACACTTTTGAAAAAAGTAAAAAAGACTTGTTATGAAAACTTTTAGAAATTTTTTTAATATTTTTAAATAAAGTAATAGGCATTAAAAATAATATTTTTAAAATATATCAAGTATTTTTAAGATATTTTATAAAATAGTTTTTAATATCATGGGCATGGATGAAAAATTTTAATGACTGAAGAGGAAACAAGGTTGGTTTTTCTTTAAATACATTTTCTTACTCATTTTAAGTAAAAAAGAGGTAAAATGGTAACAGTACATAAAATATCTATAAGAAGTCATAGTATTATAAAAATTATTGTATTTTATCATATATGGGTTGCATAATTTCCCTCAAAGTAAATTCAAGCATAATCAGTCCCGATTAAAATGAAATTGAAATATAAATCTCTTACCTCAAGTATTGTCCTTCATCGAAAGAATTAAAACCTCCTATATAATAAATATATATTTGTTACACATATATTTTGGAACCATATTCATATAGATAATTCCACATAATATTTACATATAACATCTTATTTCTCATTTATTAAAAATTCTTTATTAAAATTGTTATTCTCAGTAATAACTATTTCGTTTTTTATACATGTTTTAAATTGTTAGTTCCAGTCCTTTTAATTTGATCATGGTACAATAGTCTATATAATTTTAATAACTTAATAATTAAGATATTTAATAATTATTTATACTTTTATAACTATTGATATTAAATAGGTGATGAAAAATGAATTGCATCAATTCATGGAGATGGTAGTTTATATGTACACACGGGTGATGTTTCCATTTTTTTATGGATGGACTAAAAGAAATTTAAAAATAAATTCACCAATAAAAACCTCTCATAATTTTATAAATATCATATATATTTATAAAATAAATCATTATAACCCTAAATATTAATTGGTGATGAAAAATGAGATGTATCGCTTCATGGAGGTGGTATCCCATGCATACACATGAGCGATACTTTCATTCCTCATTTGATGGAAAGTAGGTGAGTAATGGTTTTTTACATAATCATAATAAAAATAAATTATATTTAACATAATTAATTCATTACTTTATAATGTATTCTATAAATTTAGAAAAGGTAAAAGAATAAATAAATGTCATAAAATACTTTTAATATAAAGCTAGAAAATGAAAGTAATTTTTTTTATTTAACTTCCCTATTTAAGCATAAAAATAATTTTACATTAAAATAAAGTAACAAAAGTGTGTTTATAAGAATTTTTTGGGTAAAAAAATAAATAAATTTTTTAGAATTTTGGATAAATATGAAATTTAATGGCATCTTCCAACAATTACATTAAATGTAAAGTCCAAAAAATAAATTTCAATTTGAATAAAATATAACTTATATTCACAAGAGTCAATCTTGGTTTCCCAGTTTTTTTTAAAATGTATTAAAATACATTATTTAACACTTTAAACATATATTTTTTTCTAAAACCATTCATAAAATAGGTTAAATTCAAATTTAAGAAATATTTTAAAGCTTTACCCCATAAATTTAACCCAGTTTTTCCTCTTCTACTGAGGTGAGAAATATTTACCATAGTTACTATTCATAATGACCAAAACATATATTGTCCCTATTAAATTATATTAATTATTCATATTCAAAATACTTAATATAGTTTACAAGATACAATTTTTATAAATTCCAGAAAATTATTTTAAAATAATCCTGCAAAACACAATGAAAACTATTTTTCAGAAAAATGTATTTTTAAGCATGAAACTAGAATTGTTATTATTCTATGCCTAGCAAAAATAATTATATGAATAATAAATAAATTAATAGGTAATATATTTTTTATATTTTATTAAAATCACTCATAAATATAAATTAGTTAAATTTATTAAAATTTAATATCATTATGTGAACAAAAATTGTTTTTCATAAAAGCATCTCTTTTACCTTGGAATGGTTTTATTTTAATTTATAAAAAATAATCAATAAATTCATTTTATAAATGTATAAAAAATATATATTCTAGTAATTTATTTAGTTCTATTTATACTCAATAATCAAGATAAGTGATAACTTCTACATTAAATAATAATATTTCAATAGTGTGCCATGTTTCTTTAAAATTTAGTATTGCATGTAAAGAAAAAAATCAAATAAATAAAATTAATTTCAATCTAAATATATCATAAATTATTAGTGTGTTATAATATTTCCTTTCCTTGAAATCATCCATTATATATTATAGTCAACATCCCTTATTTTAAACTCAAGATTCTTTAAGTCTATATCGAAATTAGAATGTTAAACTCATAATGTATTCTTCCAACCATGTAAGGCCTTTTTGTGATAGAATTCCATAATTTCATCATATGTACATGGAGAACCCATTATTTTTTCAATCTAGACCTCCCATTTAAGTAATATATTTTAAATTTTCATCTTTATATCTATTTGGTAGATATTTAATCCCCTTAGAGCCACTATAACAAACAAAATAATCTGATTGATTTATGTTTTAAAACTAGTAAAAATGTCTTGTCAATTTATATACACTCAATTTAATCATATACTTTTCAAACTAACATTTCCATGTTTTGAATTACATTCCCATGTTTATTATACTTTTACTTGTATTTAAATTTTATTCAAATTACATAAAGATCATTCATACCCTTCATAAAAATCAAGGTTTTTTCCTTATAAATTTAATCAACATATTAATTCATGTATTTAACCGGTGACTCTTCCTTTAATGTTTCGTTAAGATTTTATGACCCATCCGAGAGGGTCCTGTGTTATGACTACCCCAAGCCCACCTCTTATTGGAAAGGGGTTCATGACTATCACTAAGTAGGAATATCCCACAAATGGAATGCATTAGCCTAAAGTGTATGTATACACACACATGTCCAAGACACAAATGATAAAATGTAAAAATGCTAAATAAGAAAACCATACAAACCACTACATCCAACAACTAGAGTACAATAGTGAAAGTACTGGAAAGTAAACAGGTCCAAAACATGCCCACAAAAAATATTTTGTAACCACAAGTCCAACCTATAAGAAAAGGGGTACTAGGACTAGTGTCTAAACTGTAGGAACACACCTCACCTGTATGGCCTTGCTAAGCACCACCTGGTCCTGGTCCACCTAGGACTCTATCAAAGGGTAGATCTTCTACCCAAGACATGAGACATTTGGTAAAAGCCTCTATAGGGGTGAGTATATTAATACCCATTTGGACACCCCAAAACCAAAATGGAAATACCACAAATCAAAATACAATTAATTCCACACAAGTATATGTCCACAGTATATATAAAAATAATATCCAGATATACCCAATACAAGATATAAAGTGATAAGGTAAGATACAACCAATTACCAGCCATAGGATTCTGCTCGATGCACTCTCGTTCTAGGAGAACTCACTCCTCGAGCCATGATATCATTGGAGACACTCACAAAGAGGTCTATCTCATTTGGGCCCTTACCAAATGAAAATATATAGGGTATGGAATTTTATGATACAAAGAGAGGGGATCCTTCACAGAACCCTAGGGAATACCACTAACCCAATTTAGATCAATTCCTAATATAGGGTATCATTCCAATAGAATATCATTAACCCTACTGATGCAGCCTGCTAGACGTGGGACCAACACCCTGCTATCATAGGTTACGTCAATTCCTATAAAACACTATGAGGGGTGATAAGGGATTCATATCGAGTCACACAAATGAATACCGTAACTCTATCTGGGACTCCACCTCTAGAGGGTACTACAATCTTATAAAGTGTATGTAATGTCATACTGAACCCTCAAGGGAAGAACTGAGGGAATGCTCTCACCCAATATTGGTCCAAGATAAAATCTCAAAAAATTATCTCAAAAGAGCCATCCTATAATCAGGGTGATAATTCCATATATGTATCATCAAATGGATGTACTATTTGAAAGTTATGCGAGTTCAAATTTTCAATGGGGGTCACTGGGCCCATAGACTGACCGCATGGTTGGTCCGTTGACCACCTTAGTCAACCTCCCGGACTAACTGCTCTATGGCCTCTACAGTTGACCACCTGGACTAACTACCATGTGACCACTACGGTTAACCACAGTGGTTGATAGTGGTAGCTAGATAGACCAAGGCTCACAGTCGACCATAGAACATTCCCACTCTGGTCACCCCGGGTCTGACCCAGGACTTACCTGGGCCTGGCCCAACCCACTGTCGTGTGGGCCGCCTGGTCTAGCCTGGCATGTGCCCAGCCTGCTATACATGAATTCCACTATATCCCATGTTCATAAGCGGCACCACTTCCTCGTGTTTTTCTTCCAATATCTCGACCACCACATCCCATCGCACCACCACATCCCACGTGGTGCCAGTTGTCTCTACATCTACTTCTGCAGGACATCATTCTTCTTTCGATTCCTGAATCTCAAAACAGTCATAAATATAAATTTCTAGGGTCTTTATATACATTGATCATACCTCTACTATCGATTTTCCTCCAATTCAGGGGTCTGATCACATTTGGAACCTCCTAGAAAGTTGATTCATAACGATAACGATCCAACAGAGAAGAACATGATGAATGGGGGAAGAAAATCGTGACGAACACCCTAAGGAACAAACCACGGTATTTGTTTGTGTTGGAATCAATCCATTCTCATTATAAAAAATAATAAATAATGAGGAACTAAAATAGAAAACTACCAGAAATAAACCATAAAGTTATAAACCATCTTGCTATGACCGAACCATAGATCAATCTATTCGTGTATTGAGCTAATTTCATCATGAAAATCAATAACGGGGAAATATCACAATGAAACAACTTTCTTACCATGATTTGGATCAGTCACTGATGAAGGATGGTCATCATGTAATCATCGCTGGTGAGGTTCCTTTGAATCACATTTACATTGATCGTCAATCTCCGATCCATCATTGTTTGTTCGAGAGAGTTATTTATCCACATCTATTAAGAATTTATATGTTATGATGTTATCCCTGAATTCTTGAAAGTACGTAATAAAAATAAATTTCAATGTGCTATAAAATAATTTTTATTTAAATTATTTAATGATTATTACGTCCCATGACAACGTTTGCACAAAAAAACCATGCCAACTAAAGTTATGCCATGCCTAGAAAAAAACCATATTATGAAATCAATGGTTTCCTCATATTTACAATACGAGGCACATTTCATGAGTTATTTATATTAAAAAATAATTATTTTATTTAATAATTTTGTTTATAATTATGTCCTTGGTGACTTTTTCTACAGATGACCCTCATAGAATAAAGTTAGTTTGTGCCTTGGGTAAATCCTCCATTCCGGTCTCAATGGTCCCCTTAGATTTCTTACATGTTCATCATTTAAGAGTTATTCTTCTTTTTTTATGAAAACTATGTCCACATGATATTAAAATTTTAGTATTTTTTGAACAATTGTTTCGGGAAAACTGGGCCTCATAATCACATATCTCAGCACCTGGTCTCAAAATCAATCCATTTAATTTATAAAAATAATACATGGGAAAATATGATATGTTATATTCTCCCCACCTTGGGGATTTACATCCCTAAAATACAAAACAAGGGCTACTCAAACAAAAGAGGTTTCTGAGTATGAATATATTCCTCCTAATCCCAAGTGTTTTCCTGAAGATTCTTATACTTCCACCAGACACACACTAAAAGAATCGACCACCCATAAAGGATTCTCTCCTTTTGATCCAAAATTTTCAATGGGTACTCAACAAAAGTTTCTCCATCCTAGATGTCCATCTCTACCTAGTCGAGGATGTGTCATGGTTCATGCACATACCTCCTCAACTACGACACATGAAAGACATTATGTGCCTGATCTAACTAAGTTGGTAGATCCAAACGGTAGGACACCTTGCTAACTCTACGCAGTGTCTAGAAAGGGTCGATTAACCTCGAAGATAGCTTGTCGCCCCATCCAAATCTTTGTAATACCCATCAAGGTGAAAATATAATAAAAACATGGTCTCCTTCATTGAACTCCAAAACCCTTCGTTATCAGTCAGCGTAAGACTTATGATAGCTGTATGAAGTCTTCATCCGCTCATGAATGATTTGAACCTTTTCTATAGAAGTTCTCACCAACTGTGGGTCCATGAGTGATGACTCTACTAGGTATGTTCAGCAAATTTGGGACCTTTAGGGTCACCCATACAAGGAATCGAATGGTAGAATACCAATGGTGGAGTGATAGCTATTGTTGTAAGAAAACTCCACCATTAGTTGGTAATCCTCTCAACTATATCCAAGCTCTAACATGCATGCTCGTAGCATGTACTCTAGATCCAAAATGGTCTGCCTAGTCTGGCCATCCGTTTGTGGGTGGAATGTTGTTCTCAAGTGTAGCTGGGTCCCAAACACCTCCAGCAATCCCTTCCACAGCAGAGATGTAAAGTGAGTATCACAATCTAAAACTATCAACGATCGAACTCCATGGAGTTAAACTATCAAATACACATAGAGGCGTCCCAAAAACTCTATTGATATTTTCACTCGAATAGCTAGGAAGTGGGCCGACTTGGTGGGTAAGTCAATGATCAGCCAAATGGCATCGGGTCTCCTTTAAGTATGTGTTAAACCCATCAAAAAGTACATCAATATCCCATCCCACATCCATTCTGAAACCTTACAGGGTTGATCTAAACCCATTGGAACTTGGTGCCCGGCCTTTACTTTCTGAAAATTAATGCATCGAGAGAAAAAATTTGTAACTCCCTTATTTGTACCAAGCCACCATAATTACATCATAGGTCTTGCTACATCTTCACCACACCTAGATGTACCACTAAAGGGGGTGTATATAACCCCATCAAAACATCCTCCTACAATTCAACTAATACTATGGTGCATCCTTTCAAAATAATGACATGCTCCTCAACTTTTGAACATCTATCAGGGGCATTCTTTATGGACAACTGGTCACATTGTTTCTCATAGTCAGTATCCCCAAGCTATGCCTCATGGACTCACTGTGATAGCGGAGGAGTGACATCCATCGACTAGAGGAAAGCTACTCCATATCCATACATAAAGGATAACTACAATGAGGCCAACTACTCTGACACAACATTCAGTGACTAAAAATTAGATATCCTACTCAGAGAATCCTCTATCATGGTTCCCTTACCAAGATTATAGACAATATAAAAGTCACAGTCCTAGAGGGACTCTAGCTATCTCTTTTTTCACAACCATTGATGGATCTACTGTAACTCTAGCCTTTGATATGATGCGTCCCATAAAATGGACCTCTTGAATACAGAACTGACACTTCAAGAGCTTCCTATAGAGTTAGTTCTCTCGTAGTGTGTCTAGGACCGTCCTCAAGTGTCTCACATTCTCCTTCTCGGATGTTCCATACACTATGATGGAATCAATGAAGACCACCATGAACATATATAAGTAAGGCAGAAATATCCAGTTCATGAGTCCCATGAACACTGTTGGGGTGTTCATCCTACCTAACTACATCACCATGTACTCATAGTGACCATAACCACACATGAAGTCCATATTTGGTATATCCTCATCTCGTACTAACAACTAGTGACAGCCTGTTATTAGGTAGATCTTTGAGAACCATCACGCCTTATTCAACTGATCAATGAGGTATTTTATCCTCTATAGTGGATACTAGTTATTCACGGTCATCGGTTTCAAGCGCTGGTCATCCACAGATAACCTTAATCTCCCATTTGTCTTCTTGGAGATCTAAACTAGGGATACCCGGGGTGAAACATTGGGTCTTCACAAATCATTTCCTCTACAGGTCCTTAATTACTCCCTCGGTTCTCAAAGCTCTGTGGGGGGCCATCTCATATTCTTTTTTAGACATCAGTTTCATACCGGGGTGTAAACCAATACAGAATTATATCTCCCTGTGGGGAGGTAAACCTAGAACATCTTCATGAAAGACATCCCCATACACTGCCACCAGTATATGAAACTGAGGACTCATATAATCCACTAAACTGAGGTTGAGCCTATCTAACTAATGAGTAACCAGATGCACCCTCATATGTTTATGTCCATCATGTGATTCTTGTGTTTCCTTTTCACCAACAAGGAAAAGTTGGTTTCATCACTGTGGACACAACGCACTCTTCGCTTAAAATGGTCAATCTGAATGAACTCTGGATAACTAGTCCATACCAATAATGGAGTCCTAAGGCATCGATGATGCTACTAAGAGATATCAATTGAAAATATCACCTCCAATAGTTAGGTAACATTAATGGCACCAATGTTTGATCATCGAATCTCTTCCCGTATGAGTATCCAAGCATAAGGGTTGAGTCAACGATTCTACCAAAATTACCGAGTCTTGAACAAGGTTCATGGAAATAATGGAATGAATATCACCTATATCGATCAAAACTATAAATAAGGTATAAAAGTAATAGATCAACCCTCTTATCAGCCTGGGAGTGTCAGGTTTATAAGAATCTGTTGCCTGCAACTGGCCTGGTCCCTATCCACCAGCTCTCTGTGCCTGGAGTGGACCACATGGGGGTGGTGTTGGTAATAAGTGAAACCTCTAACCACCTCATGCCACCCTACCTTCTCCTCTACCATGTCTGATGCCCTATGTACCACCCTACTCCTACCACTTCCTCTCCCTTAGTGGCCCATTGACCATCACCCGATCAGCTGTACATTGGTTTGGTAAATATTTTTCTAAATGTCCCTAACCACTGAATTTGTAACACCGTCTGTCCCTACGCTAATTCGATCTACCCTGGGATCCATATACCACTAACCCTAAGTCTTATGGTTGTCTCTTGAAGTTTCTGACCCTCTTCAGTGCCTAATACAGTCTTTAGATACCTGTTTCTGAGGTATCAGCTATCTGTAACCCACTACTAGCTCCCATTATCATTTTCTACTCTCCTAGAAGGCTTTCCACTAGAAGGGCTTGTTCAAGTACCCCAACATAGGTAGGAATTATAAGGCATACCATCAATCCCCTGATTTCCTAGCATAATCTATTCTTGATGGTCTAAGACCTGAAAAAATGATCTCTCACCATGTCTATGTAGTAGCACGAAAGATCATTAAACCACACTGAAGTCTTTTCCACAGTCATGCATCCCTTTTGCAGATACAGAAGCTCTGGTATGCACACTAATCACAATAGGGCTGGAAATAACTCATATCTAAAGAGACACATGAAGTATATCAAGGAAAGGTATGTCTTGTAATGTGTCTTAGTCACTAAGCTTTAACATCACCCTACAAATTCCTAAAGAAGACTCACGACATGGGCTTCCATCTAGTCGGAGGGTGTCCTCACAAGGAGAAAAACATAGGTAATTGCCTACAACCAATACTCATCCATCTGGGGGTATGAATCAACCTAAAACCTAAAGGTTTTATACCTCTGAAACTCATGAAATGCACTCGGTCTATGTGAATCCTTAGATGGTAGTGCTGGTAGTAGCTATTTCTCGATGGGTGATGGTATAGATGGTAAACCACCTGGAGGTTCCATCTCTGGTACATGGCCCTTTATCAATGCCACATCATTAGGTGGACCATCCAAAAGATCACGCAATGGAATCCTAGCTGGTTGCCTATGTGGATACATCCTAAAATAAAACAAGATGTACCACGATCAATTGAGTATATCTATAGAGTTGACTCAATAAGGATATGGAAAAAACAACCATCCCTATATGATTCATATACCATTTTTTTTAAAAGCTAGTGTTTTCATGTACCAAGTATAAAGTCAGGTATCAAAGTCCTGGTGTATGGATGTATCGGTCTACGCACCCACACTGGAGTCCCTGGCCTATAATCCGAACTTGCAACACTTAACACAATTGCCCCAAACCAATCTCAATGACTCCCAGTCCTAAAGTAGAACTGAATCACCTCTAATACCACTATGTCATGACCCATCCCATGGGGTCTCATGATTTAACTATCCCAATCCTTCCTCAAATAGGATAGTGGCTGGTTACTTTCACCAAGTATTGATATACCATAAATGGGAGGCATTAGCCTAAATTACCTGTATGCATGCACACATCTCTAAGCCACAAATAATGAAAAGTAAAAACACTAAGTAATAAAAGAATTCAAACTACTGTATCCCACAACCCGAGTACAATAGTGAAAGTACTAAAAAGTAAACAAGGCCAAAACAATCCCACCAAAAAAACTGTAACTACAAGTCTGACCTATAAAAAAAGAGGTAATATGACTTCTTTCTGAACTACAAGAACACACCTCACCTGTCTATCCATTCTATGCACTGCATGGTCCTATTCCACCTAGGAATTTATCAAAGGGTCGATCATCTTCACATGACACGACACGTGTGGGAAAATTCTATTTAGGGTTGAGTATAACAATACTAAGTAAGACACCCAGAAACCATAAAGGAAATACCACAAAGTAAATACCAATAATAAAATAACAAAATGGAAATACCGCAAAGGAAAATATAGTCAGCTTCACACAAGTATATGTACATAGTACATATAACAATAATATCAAGATATACTCAACAAAAGGCACAAATTCTAGAGGTAAGTCACAACCAATTAACAGCTACAGAATTATACTCAAATAATGCTCATTCCTATAGAACCCACTCCCCGAGCCATGATATCATCAAAGACACTCATGAAGAGTCCTAGATCATTTGTGCCTTTCCCAAATGATAATCTATAGGTCAGTAAATATTATGATACATAGAGAGGGGATCATTTTCAACACCTATGGGAATACCACTAACCCAATTTAGATCAATTCACAACGTAGGGGATCCTACCTAGATAATACAACTAACCCTACTGATGTGACCCGCTAGATGGGGGACCAATGACCTTCCTTCAAATGTTAAGTCAATTCCCACAAAACACCACTAGGGGTAAGAGAGTTTTCTTCTCCAATCCCACATAGGAATACCATAATTCTATATGGGACTTGACCACTATAGGGGAATGCAATCCAGTAATATGGATGTAATGTCGTAATGAACCCTTGAGGAAAGAACCAAGGGAATGCACTCACCCAATACTAGTCCAAGATAAAATCTCAACAAATTATCTCAAAATGATCATCTTGTTTTTAGGGTCCCAACACCATGGATGGATCATCAAATGGACGTAACGTTTCAAATTTATTCTAGTTTAAAGTCTCAGGGGGGGGGTCACTAGGCTCATGAACTGACCACATGGTCAGTCCGCTGACCATACCAGTCGACAGCCACAATTTTCCACCCAGACTGACCGCCTCATGGCCACTATGGTCAACCTCCTAGATCGACCACCATGTTGCCTATACGGTCGACTGCTATGGTCAACCACATCCCCAGCTATCATGTCCACAAGTCAGCTGGAGTGATCGTAGATCATGGTCAATTTTCTTGATCGAACATGTCTCAGTCCTACTCTGGTCGCCCCAGGTCTGACTCAGACCCGACTTGGCAAACTAGGACTAACTCTTCCTGTTGTGCCCAGCCTGGCCTGGCCTGCTTCATAGAAAATGCTCTGGCGTCCCATGATCGGATGTGTCACTATCATCTCATGTATCGTTGTTGATCCAGTGGCCCCTCCATATCCATTGTAAATTCCACCGCATCCTGCAGCCACATGCGCCACCACTGCCCTGCGTACTGTTGTCGATTTGCGTCCCCCTTGTAACCAAAGCTGCCCTACTGCTTCCGACATGGTTCCCTCGGCACTCGTGGATTCCGCTTATGCTTTTATGAGCCATCATCCTTCCTTCGGTTCCCGAATCTGAAAATAGTCATAGATCTGGGTTCCTCGAGTCCCAATCTATAATGATCCGGCCTCTTCTATCAATTTGCCTCCAATATAAAGGTCTAATCACGTTCAAAACCTCTTACCATGTCAATCCGTGCCCACAGGGATCCAACGATGAAGAACAAGATGAACGGGGGGAAGAAAATCATGAAGAAAACCTTAAAGAACAAACCTTGGACTTTGTTGGTGTTGACCTCAATCTTCTCTCGTCAGAACAAATAACAAAGAACCAAAATAGAAAACACCCAGAAAAAAACCCCGCAGTTATAAACTATCCCGCAATGATTAAACCATGGATCAATCTGTTCATGGACTGACCTGCACTCATCAAGAAATTAAAAAATACGGAATGATCACAAATAAAAAACTACACTACAATGATTTGGATCAATCACTGATAAAGAATGTTCATCGTGTCATAATCATTTGTGAGGTTCCTTCGAATCAGTTGCACGTTGATCGTCAATCCAGGATTAGTCACAGTTTGTTTGATGAGTTATTTATCCATGTATCGGATGAATTATAGGGTAATGATGTTAACCTTGAGTTCTTGACAAATACCTAATAAAAATACATTTTGTTGCATTATAAAATATTTTTTATTTTAATTATTTAATGATGATTACATCTCATGACTACTTTTTCACAAACAACCCATGCTGACTAATGTTATTTTGTGCCTGGGGAAAACACCACATCACAATTTCAACAGTGGTCATGGATTTTCAATCTGAGTCACCATTAATGAGTTATTAGGATTTAAAAATAAAATAAAATATATTTATTTAATTGTTTTTTTTTACGGTTATGTCCTTGGTGACTTTTTCTACATATGACCTACGTCAACCAAAGTTAGTTCATGCCTAGGGTAAAGCTATCATTATGAGTTCAATGGTGCCCTCATATTTCTGATTAAGTCGTCTCTTTAAGAGTAATTCAACTATTTTAGGAAAACTATGTGTGTGTGCTATTAAAATTTTAGTATTTTTTAAAACAACTATTTTGAGGAAATCGGGCCTCGTAATAACACATCATTTGAGAACCTGGTCTCAAAATCAATCCATATAATTTCTAAAAATAATACATGGGAAAATATGAGATGTTATATAAAATATTGTTTCTAAATATTAAATAAAAAAATTCCTTGAAATTTTCTATTTTCCAGGTATGTATTCAACTAGTTTTTTCACTAATTATTCCATATTAATCAATTTTTACCCTTTCTTTATGCCTTTGAGTTAGTCTATGATTCACATAAACTAGATTTTTCTCTTTTGATTCAATCATAAATACTTTCTTATTTGTTGTACAATATGTTTCTCCAACAATTTACTCAAGATCATATTATTTATTATGAATGTACTTCATATATTTAATGATTTACCATCGTTTTCTTCAATAACCTTCAAACATTTTTCACAAATATCATTTTGAGCGTCTTATTAAATAACAAGTATAATTTACTATTAGTTGATTAACCATTTAATATTCCATAATCTTTTACATCATTGTGTTTTCCATTTGCACATTCCTTGTTCTTGATATAAAAAATTTTTCAAAACAAATTATATTTGGTTTCATTCTATGAAAAATATAATATTATATCACTTTCTCTATGGGTTTTAAAAAAATAATTTTTTTGAGTATATGCCACAAAATTCATTTCTTGTCTCCTGTCATTCTAGGAGATAACACCATCAATGAGTAATTATTTTTCTATTAGGTTCTCTATATGATTATTTATTTCTACAAATTAGTTGTTTTATAGTGTTCTCACTGGTGATACTGCCTATTTTATTCAATATTTATCTAATTAGTTCTCCAAATCAATTTAGGTTAATTATTTGACATTGTTCAATCATAGAGTTTTGATCATCCTTCAACATTCATTCGTATCTCAAATATGGTATATTTAGATATAATCCATCACCTCATTCATTGATTTGAACTTAATGCATGGAATCATACCTTAATTATAAAAAACAAGTTGAAATATATGTTTAATTTGTTACCTTTATCTATCATGGAACCACATATATAAATTTGAATAAAATCATATAAATGTGAAGCTCTTTCCTTTATTGGAATCACTACGCAAAAAAAAACAAATAACTAATAGATAAATAATAATAATAATAAATAAATAACTAATATATAAATAAAAATAATAAATAATAATAATAATAATAAATAATAACAAATAATTAATAATTAATAATTAATAATAACTAATAACTAATAATTCATAATTCATAATTCATAATTAATAGTTGATAATTAATATTTAGTATTTAATATTTAAAAATTACTAATTAATTAATAATTAATTAATAAAAAATTAATAATGAATAAATAAATAATAAATGAATGAATGAATAATAAACTAGTAATAAAATAATTAATAATTTAATAATAAATTAATGAATAATAAATAATTCAAAATAATTAATAAAGAATAATTAATAATTAATAATTAATTAATAATAAATCATAAATAATATATAATATATAATATATAATATATAATAATTAATAATTAATAATTAATAAATAATAATTAATAATTGATTGTTGATAATTGATAATTAATATTTATTATTTATTATTTATTATTTATTATTTATTATTTATTATTTATTATTTATTATTTATTATTTATTATTTTATAAATAATTAGTAAATTATTATTAAATAATGAATAAATAATGGGTAATGAATAAAAAATAAATAATGATTAATTAATTAACTAATGAAAATAATAATAAATATTATATAAATAAATAATAGTAAAATAAATAATATATAAATAATAATATAATAAAATAATAATGCAAAATAAATAAATAATAGATAAATAATAAATAAAGGAGAAAATAATGCAATAAAAATTAACTAAATAATATATAATAATTAAATAAATAAAATAAAATAAATAATAAATAAATAAATATTAAAATAAATAAATGAATAATAATTCAATAAATAGTAAATAACAAATAATAGATAATAGATAATAGATTAGTAAATAACTATTTAAATAATTAATAATTAATAATTAATTGAAAATATTTCATAAATAATTAATAAATAATGAATAAATTAACAATTAATAAATAAACAAACCCTAAAATGTTAAGAAACTCTAAACACCCTAAAAATGCTGGAATGACTATAAAATCTGATATGGGAGTCCTTTTTCAGCTCTACCACCTGTCAAATCAAAGATCGTGAAAAAAAATTGATCTGATATCTAGTACATGCCAAATAGACACTTGGATCAGAAGTTATAGATGTTTTAATTTTAAGAAATCAGGGTCAGCGAATAAAAACTCTATTTCTGAGGCCTTATGGGCCTTTCTGTGGGGAAACGGGGGAGAAATTCTCAAAGATATGGTCCCAAACCTACACAGTGTAGATCTTATCATAAGATTTGAGTTGATATGTGGTAGAGGCCAAAAGGACACCAAGATGAAAATTTATGGTCGTTTGAAGTTCAAGTTTGATTTTTGACCTTTTTTAAATTTTAATATATTTTTTCCTTTGATTAACATATGGTTTTAATCTCAAGGGGTTTTATCTCATTTCATAGGCTTCGATTTGACTAATTTTTTAGCTGAAACAGACTCTCGGATCAAAAGTTATGGTCATTTGATGTTGAAGTTTTCTTATAAGTTTTTTTAGATTTGTATTAAGTTTTAAGTTATTATTAACTAATAATTATATATATTTATTAATTAAAATATTATAATTAATTGATATTATGAATAATAAACTATATATGTGAGTAAATAATAAATCATAGATCATAAATCATAAATAATTTTTTTTTAAACATTAATTTAGCTGTAGTTTTATAAAATACATTTCTATTTCCATGCAGTTTTTTAAAAAACCACTGCAAAAAAATTCTGATTTTTTCCATTTAAACAAATAAAAAATAAACAAGTTTATGAGTGGTTTTCAAAACCATCGCTAAATGTCTTCTAGGAACACATTTAGCAGCGGTTTTCAAAACCACAATGAAAAAGCCACCGCTAAACACCATTTTTTGTAGTGAATCTAGAGATATCAAGTCATCATCCATCATATGCATGTATCATAGGTATTTTTGTATCTTATTTTAGATTAAAAAAATTAATCACCAATTTAATATTTAAAACGTTTTTTTCTTCAATGGTGTAGGTTTCCATGTGGTTAATGCAATAAGTTTTTTACAACTTCTATAATGATGATCCATGATCACTCTTTATTATCCAATTGATAAATATACATGTTTTCAAAACTCCTTACATCTATCAATATCCATCCTTTACTTTCATCAAGATTTACTTTTGATTGAAACTAACATCAAGCCTCATGTTATAAAGTTTACTTACAACTAATATATTTATTCAACGTCTAACAGAAAAGAATACATCTTTTTATTTAAACTATTCTCTAACTATCTTTGTTTTTTTGAAACCAATAATATTCAATTAAACATAAATTTTAAATTGAATCATTCCATCCACATGAAACTTCATGTTCTTTATGAAGATCACATTTTTCTTCAAGTCAAATGAACAATCAAAATCAACTATCTATATTATATTGTTCTTATAATAGATGAGTATATTCTCTACAAATATTTCCTTTACATTATTTTAATTTTCATTCAAAAAAATTATTGATTTAGTTTAGACAAAAATAAATAAATTCTATTATCTAACTACATGAGTAGTGATACAATTTTTCTCTTATTCATACTGGGAATTTTTGTTTTTCAATGGGATAATGTTCACATATTCTGATTCTACACATTTTAATTCATCGTAGGATTTATGTTTAGTTTTACATTATATAGAATAAAATGTCTTATTGATAACATTTTAATAATAAAAATAATACCCATTGATTAAATTTCCTTTTTTTATGTATATTTAATTTTTTTGGTGTTTTTTCTTCAAAAATATATGATCCGGAACTTTTACGGGGATGTATCCAACTTTTTACAGGTACTATTTTGTCCTTTTTTGAGTACTTCTTTTTGGGTTTTACCTTTGAGAGTTTTTGTGTAAAATTGCAGAATTTTGGAAGGAATATGGGCACTTCATAGTTAGCATATGGCTTGTACAAACCATGTGAAGACAGAGGGGATTCTCATAGCTTGCACACGGTTTCTTAAAATTTCTTCCCTCCTAGTAGTAATTGTGTGTCCCCTTTGAGGAGGCGCAAAGTTAGGGTAAATAGTGTACCCAAGTAGGAGACAATTCATAGGGAAATTAAATCCCCTGAAAACTTATTAAAAAATCCCCAAACCCCCTTATTATATCCCTAAACCCCCTATCATAACCCCAAACCTATTTATCTCATTATTAGAGGTTCTCTAATGGATTTTAAGGAATTTCATCCTCCATTATTGACAAATTTAAGATCTATTGATGTATCTTTACATCTCTTGGTAAGAGATTCTCATCCCATATGGTTTCCTCACCCTCTCTCATCTTTCTCTCATCCTTTGAGGGGATTTTTTCTTCATTTTATGATGGATCTTGATCTTGATTTATTGGATCTTGATTTTTTTTATCATGGATCTAGATTTGAGACCTATATCCCATTCTTCATCGTGATATTCATTGTTCTGCTTCAAATTTGGATTTTTTTTTGGAGATCGTTCATCATGAATATTTAGGTAGATGTTCTAAATTTAATTCTTATAGTCTTGATTCTGATTGTGTGTATGCATTGTTAGATTTCAATTGTAACATTTGTAAATTGAATCTTTAATTGAATAAATTAATTGATTAATTAATTTATAGAAACATTTAATTGGATTAATTAATTTGTGAATTAATGAATGGAATCTTATAATTATGAAATTGGTGAAATTGGATTAGTTAATTAGATAATTAATTAATGGAATGTATGATTATGGAATTGATGGAAATTTGGGATTGTGTAATTGGTCAATTGATGTGATGTGAATTAATTGAAAATGGATATTATGATATGGCTAACTTGATCTTAATGGGTTAATTTGTTATATGAATTTAATATTAAAAAATGGTTTAATGGTGAATTTAACATATTATTTCATTTTATTAAAGTATTGAATTATGATTTGTTGTGATAAATTGTAATGGTATACCATGATATGAAATGTTGGTTAATGGGTTAATGATGATTAACTGTAATAAATGTTACATATATGTTTAATTGATATATGAGTTTGGGACACATAATAATGCTTATAAAGCCCTCTTTTATTATTAATTGATAAAAGTGTATAGGGCATGGACCGCGGCTTCAAAATATGATGAATTGATAAACATGTGTGGGACATGGACTACTGCTTTAAAATACCGTAGTGATCATGAGTGTGATACATGGACTTGTTCTTTAAAATCCCACTTGTGTGATACATGTGATAATGATTTTTGGACACAAAATGCTTCTTTAAAATCCCACGGTGTCCTAGACATGGCATTATATGCCAAAAATATATGGATTGGACTATGGTTCCAATTCTCTAAAATATGAATTAAAATGAAATCATAATTTATAACCATGGAATTGGGATTTGGATTATTCTTTTTTATGGGATATAGTAGGTATTTGGGTTCGGGTGTTTTCGGAAACCTGATGGTTTATGTGGTTAAATAAAGAATAATTGAATATATGTAAATTGTTTACTTTATTACTTGTATTTTATTCTTTATACCCTGCATAAACTATTATTTACTGTATATTGTTTTAGATGTCATTGGTGGTGGTCTAATGAGTTGTACTCACACCCTACTTTGGTTTCTTGGTCAGTACCTGAGTAGACCCTATGTTTTCTAGACAAGATAAGGGAAAAATCCTATGTAAGATTGCTGATTTGGGATGGATCATGGTTGAGGGAACCAGACAAGATTCAGGACCATCTGGGAGTTGTCCGTTCCTTCATTTATTTTTTTCATATGTACACTTGCCACATATTTGGTTTGACATTTTTATTGTTCGTTTTGGATAATGTATTTCCTATTTTTCCCATCATGTGATACTGGTTGGGTTTGGTTATTTTTTATAACATTTAGTTATTCTTATTTATTACTTATATTTTAATAATTTGATAAAGAGGGTATAGTCTCCACATCAATGATATTAGTCCATAACTGTTATTTGGCATCCTCTAGCGTATGGGGAGGCATGCCTAAGGACATGTGGCTGACTAAATTGGGGAACCATTGTGTGGGACCTGAGTTGGGACATTAAACAAATATAACTTTTTTCGCAATAAAACACTAGTGGAATTAATATTTTTAACTTTGAAGAAATGATGTTGGTTTTTTTAAACCGATGAAAAAAAGTATGTGCGGGAGAGTTTCGGTGTCGATTTTTATTAAAAATGATGCTGAAAATGTTTTCTGCGCATTTTTTGGTGGCGGTTTTACTAAAAACTGACGCCAAAAACTATGGAAGAATTTATTTTTTGTGTTGGTATTGTAAAAAATGGATGAAAAAAGTATAAAAACATATATATTTTGAGTTGGTTTTTTGAAAAACTGATTATGGTAATAAAAATATATATTTTCAACATTGATTTTTAGAAAACCCAATGCTGAAAATATTTTGTTCGGATTTTTGGTGTCGGTTTTGTAATAACTAATGCCAAAAGTCTTTAAAAATCACCCATTATTGGGAAACCCACATTTTTTGGATCTTCAAAACCCTCTGATTGTGAATAATCCCTCCCAAATAATGACAATTTGAAGGCCACCCACTGATCTGGAACTACATTATTGTTATATTTTTCTTGATTTCTATGATTTGTGGTCTCCATTCTTCATCTTCTTCGATTACTTCATAATCTTTGCGTTATTTTCTTCTACAAATCCTATTTTTGACTAAACTATGGTTTGATTTTAGTTTTTTTTCATCTTTGATGTTCGTTTTTACAATCAATTTCATTTAGATCTTGATAGCATTTTTTGTTCTTGCAATGCATTCAAGGGATGCAGTCTTGATTTAGTATTGAGGATAATTTAAACTCTAAATTTTGTAAGTTGTTTTTTTTTAATTTGGTCGAATATGTGATCATGAGTTTTAATAGATCATTTAAAGGTTTTATATTCTCATTTTAATTAGTAAACCTCATTAAAATCATTTATTCCTAATGTATTTTTTTCTTAATATTTGTTTGGTTTGTGAATATCAATCTTGTCTTTCACTTTAACATGTGCTAAAAAAATTTGACGGTAAAATTTAGAAGGAAGTAAAATTCTTGATTCACCCCCTAACTATTTTTGTTGAACCTTATCACATATATAATTCCACATGACATACTAAAACTAAATAAATTCACTATATAATTCTATGTGATATATTCATATCACTTTTTTGACATGATAATTTGATTAATTGATCCCATGTTTCTTCATGTTACAACTTTCAATATGATTAAACACTTCATTCAATAAATATCTCAATTGGTTTTCCTTAATTCATGATATATCTTATACCATGATATATCTATTTATTAATGAAAAATATAATATAGTATATCGTAATATCTTTTAACACCCTATTTTATATCTTTGTTATGTATATACAATTTGTTTTAAACCTAATAATCCTACGAATCTTCATTTAAGTGGATTTTATTATATTGATGGGTTCTGTAGATATAAATTATATCTAAATAAAATTGTTTTCCTAATATAATTCAAAAGAATATATAGTAAAATATATTTTAAATAGAAATTTAGAACATCCCTTTTTGTTAATTCATAATTTCATAGCGAGTTTGACGTGGTTACTTTAAAAATAGTCAAAGTATTATTGTGTCCACTAATAATCAACCACCTATAGAATCAGAATTATTAAATATAAGAACTCTCTATATTTACAAAAAGTGTTATAACCACTTTTAAATAATACAATAAGAGATAAATAGAAATTAATTTATTGATTATAACACTAGTATGTTTGTTTTCATGAGTATTAGATCAATTTATATAGAAATTTATTTAATTTATATGGTTAAAAGATTTCATTAATTTTATAAACTCATGGTTGATACCCAACATAATTATACAATATTTTAAAATATATACACTAATAATACAATATATCATAAATTAATTTAATTCTACACAAATTAATGATGCAAGTCATAAATTCTTATAGTAGTGACAAGATCTAAATTTTTTAAATATACTATGTGGTGTATTTATATTTGATGTATAAGTGATCTATATGTCTACAATTTTATTGTAATATAATTATACTACAATTACCACTAGTTGAACACCCAAATGGTATGAATGAGTATGTAACATTATATGTTTATATAGATCTTATTGTTATAGTATTACATATATCATTCTGATCATTAGCTATGTGAGAGTATTAATGATTTTTTTCAATCTATTGAAGGTATACTATTGAGATTTGAGAATTCCATATCTATTATGACTAGTGTGTTTCACTTGTAACATACACCCCCCCCCCCTTTATTAAAAACTATGTAAAATAGACTATTAATTAATGCAATCTTCAACAATTTTGACACGCGCAACACCGAACTAATAACTGTGTAAAATTCACTAATAAATGTTAGATGATGGAAAATTATTAATTTATATTATCAATAAAACACATGTATTTAATATGAAAATAAAAAATTCTATTATTTGTAATTTGTTTTCATATATGATGTTTTCTCTATGATTATTAATAGTTTTTATTAAATGTGTTTCTTATTACAGTTTATTAGTTTATATATATATATATATTCAAATATTTATTTGTTTTAATATATTCAACAATTATATTACGATATCAGGTATTTAATGGATCCTAATTGGATAAATTTACAAAGAACCTTTGATGAATATGAAAAGGAGTTGATGAATTCATTGGATTTTCTAAATGAAATCTTCAAAACATTGATTTGATTTTATATCCATGTGTGAAGTGTTTGAATGTGAGAAAGTTAAACTCTAAAGAAATCAAGGATAATCTAATTTTTTATGGTTTTATACTTAATTATACTCATTGGATCTACCATGGTGAAATAACTATAAATCCCATAGATAATGTTGATGAAAATATTCATAATGTGAAAGAGGATCGTATTGAAGATTTAATTCATAATTTAGGTGTTGTAACCACTGAAAAAAACAAGTGTTGAATGATTATATAGATATTTTGAGAAACAATTATTCCTATTTTATAGTAAATATATAGTGTTATCTGCTGTTTAGATATTGGTTAACTTGAATGCAAGTAATGGTTGGAGTGATAAAAGCTTCTCTAACATACTTGCGCTTTTAAATGATCTGCATCCAAAAGGCAATGAGCTTCCATATTCCAATTATGAGGCAAATAAAATATTGTGCCCAATGGGATTGGGGTATAAATAGATACATGCTTTCCCCAATGATTGTGTGTTTTATAGGAATGAATTTGAATTTTTCTAAAACTTTCCTACATTTAGAACATCACACTATAAGATGGATGAAAAAGTAAATTCAGATTCATTCTCAATTATTGATATATAACATCATGCTAAATCAAATAATTTCTTCCAATAATCCCTTTATATAACTTTGATAAATTAATTCTGATTCATTTTTAGGTACCAAAATTAAAGCTTTTACTAAAGCAATTTGGTACCTTCCAATAACTCTTCATTTGAAGCGTCTATTTTCAAATTCCATTAATGAAAAATGGTTTAGATTTCATTCAGATGAGTGTATCTCTAATGGTAAATTATTTCACCATGTTTACTCAACAAAATGGTCAAGATTTGATAATCAATTTTCTAATTTTGGAAGTGAAGTTATAAATCAGTGAATGGTAGTGTGTACATATGAAATGAATTCATATCATAGCTTAAGTATCCAACACAGTTTGTGGCCTATTTTTTGGTATTTTAAAACTTATCCCCATATATATATATGAATAAAAAATATTTTATGATTATATTTATTATTTTTTGATCAAAACATCCATGAAATGATACTGATGTGTATCTTTCACCGTTGATTGATGGTTTCAAAATTTTATGCGAGGCAGGTGTAAGTGTTTTTTATGCATACAAGAGTATTTTATTTTGTGTTCTATGAATAATGTTCTGTATTAATGAATTTCCTGCATATGGAAACATATCAGGATACAGTGTTAAGGGACATAATTCTTGAACAATTTTTGAAGAAGAGAATTTATATTATCAATTGTAGAATGGAAGAAAGATATTGTACATGAGACATCAAAGATTTTTTTTTTGAATTGATCATCCTTATCATAGATTGAAAAAGGAATTTAAAAGTTTACATGAATACAATCTTCCTTCAGAACCATTGTCTTTTGAAGAATATTACTACATGGTGAAAAATATTGATTTAACATTTGGAAAGAAAAGTAGTTCTGGTCTTCAAAAAATTATCTTGATGAAACAATTTTTTTAACTTCCATATTCGATGTTTTTAGAGATAAAACATAACATTTATGTTTTGAATATTGAGAAAAATACAAGTGACAGTTTGATTAGAAAATTATTAGTCATAAAAGGAAAAAAATATGGATTGAATTCTATATTTGACTTGATAGAAATGGTAATATGTTTGGAGTTATCTCCCACTATAAAAGCAAACATAACATATTTACCGTCGGCTTCTCACGAATTAAACAAGAGTGACATGTTTAATTTTTTTCAGTGTTTTTATGGTATAAAAGATCCAATTGGATATTCTTCAAATGTAAATAATTTAATGTTAGTGAAGGATTGAAAATTAATAGGTATGAAATCTCATGATTGTCATGTATTGATGCAACAACTGCTACTGATCGCACTTCATGGTATATTGTCTTCAACTGTCAGAAAGATTATCATCAGTTTATGTATTTTTTTTTAAAATACATTTGTATCAAATTTATTGATCCAAATTTATTATAAGAGTTGGAGAATGAATCTTATCTTATAATTATTCAACAAGAAATGTATTTTACACCTAAATTTTTTGATATAATGGTTTATATGGTAATTCATCTGGTGCATGAGATAAGAATGTGGGCCTGTTTATTTATGTTTTATGTATCCTTTGGAATGTTATATGAAAATTTTAAAGTGATATGTTAAAATTCCTTATAGTTCAGAGGCCTATATTGTTCAAAAATATGTATTAGAATAGGTGATTGAGTTCTGTAATAAATATTTTTATGAAGTGGAGCATATTGGTCTCCCTATATCTTAAAATTTTACAGTTGATAGTGAACGTAGAGAGATTCGAGGATTAAAAGTAAAGTTCTTTCCCCGTGATGAATTGATGAAGTAATATTTATATATTTTTAACAACAATGATTATTTCTAATATATATATATCATCACATATTTCTGAATTTAAGAGAAGATATTCCAAAAGAAATTAAAATTGGTTGATGATTAAGCATAAAAATACATTTCTTTCACGGTTTAAAGAGAAAGTGAAAACATATATATCAGCATCAGAAATGATAAAATGGTTGGAAGGGGGAGTATCTCTTAATGTGATAACATGGAATGTTTTTGATATTATTGGATACACATTTTACACAAAAAAATATAGATGAAAAGAGGACCGTTAAAAATAGTGGTGTGATGTTTACCACTAAAGCAGTGCATTTTTCAAGTGGAAAATATAAAAACCCAATTTTTTCTTCATCGATATATTTTGGAGGTCTTGAGGATATATGGGAAATTGACTACACAAAATTTTGAGTTACTTTGTTTATGTGTAATTGGGTTGATAGTAATAGTGGTGTGAAACTTAATGATTATGGATTTACACTGGTTGATTTGAAAAGATGTAATTACAATGAGAAACCATTTATCATGGAGCCATATGAAAACCATATATTTTATGTCATTGATACATTTAATGATTGGTGGTCCATCATTTTGTAAGGATAAAACAATACCATTTGGGCTATGACAATGATGTTGATGATGTTATTGATTTACATGAGTCTTATTCATCTATTACGTGATTTCTAGATGATTTCATTGACTACAATGCCGACATAGCTCATGCAGTACATAATGATAATGATTAAGGCATATGGTAAAACACTAAATTAGTTCCATAATTTTTATGGTAATTATTTATATTTTGTTTATTTTTTGAAACATAAAAATGTATGTGTTTTATTTACTTATTTTTGTCATTCTTGTTTCTAAATATTTATTTTTTTAATAATATGTAGGTATACAAAATTTCATTATATTTTCTTGTGTGAATGTTAGATATAGAGAGGAGAAGATATTGAGGTATATCTATTTTTTCATATTTATAAATATTCAATAATATACTTATTTAATTAATGAAAATATTTAATTTATAAATTTTTTTTAGAGGACTACTAATGCATCCTTATTAGAGGAGACTTCTCCTATTACTATAGAGAAATAAAGTCCTCAAGGTGGTAAATTTTCTATTAAAGGTTAACAAAAACAATTAATTTCTTGTGGAGATAAAATATTACATATTCATTTTGATGATAATAATAATGAAACGGGCCCAATTGTATTTCAGTTTATCAGTTATATATCAATGTAGAGTCGTTGTAGGATTTGTATTTTATATCCTGATTGGATGTTCATGGACAGGATTGTGAGACAATATCTTTGGGATGTTGTGATGGTAAAATACCTCACATGATTTATTTTATCTCATTTTTTGGAATATTAAATATTTTAAATGACACATTTCATTTATTCAATTATATATGACAATCAATTTTGAGGAAACAAGAGAAATTAAGAAAAGGCATATCTCTTTAGAGGGGGTTAGATGGATATATTTTAAAACAAAAAATTATGTTTTTGGAATGAAAAGTTTGAAAACTCATGCCTTAAGTATCTGTTTATAGACGAAGATAAAAAGAATTAATTTTTTGACACCCATAATGAAGAAAAATTTCACTTATGATAGTTATTTTATATTGTAAAATTTATTATATATTTATCTAATTACTAATTAGTTTATTTTTATATAAGAGACCTCTAGGAGATCACATCAAGATATCCAGTTGAAGAATGTATACCCTCATATTTTATCATGTAGAGGGTATCTATATTTGGAGCATAAAATGATTGAAGAAAAATTTAAATCATTATGATATTGATCTAGTTGTGGTTCAGAAGAGGTCATGTTTGGTCCTCCATCTCCTCTCACTCACCATGAAAAATGAAAATGAGTGAGAAGAAGGAAAATTAAAAGTATCTTACTGAGTAATCTCAGTAAGTAGCTGATAAAATTATAAGAGAATATTATTTATTTGTCATGAATTTTTGGATTTTATAAATTATAAACACTGAAATAATTTTTTAATTTATCATTTTAGGATGTACTTCAAGAGAAAGAGGCACAATACTATTTTATCACGGATGGTAGGATGGACATCCTAGACACTATTTTAGGAATGATAGAATACCCCAGCCATGTTAGAGGATATCAGGCAGGTCTTGGTATTTGGAATGTTTTTCGTAAAATTAAGCAATCAAAACACCCGGAAATATAATCCTTAAAAGATAACCTAAAATAGAAAAAACATTCTACAGGTGATCTAATTCAAGCAGTTGTGTATTAGGATTTTTTAGAACACTCGAAAAGATAATCACAATCTGCATAGCATTCTATGTCTACCCAACCTTCCCAACCTGCTTACATTGATCCTCCAGCTCCATCCTAGTCGGACTACCCTGTCCAACCTACCCATTCAACTTACGTTGATCCTCTACCTCCACCCCAGTCAAACTACCCTGCACATCTTGATTATTTTGATCCTTCACCTCTATCCCAGATGGACTACCCTGCCCAACATGCCTACTCTAATCCTCCACCTCCTCGCTCCGTTTACTTTGAGTTGTTTTATATAGATCCTCATATATATATTTTTGCGTTAGGACTCTTATATTTTGGGTGGGATTCTATAAATCACCATCCTATGCATATGGGTCAGGTTAGAGTATCAGTACTTGATATTATTAATCCTAATTCTCTGCTACCATTTCCTACTATGGAGATTACTAGAGTTGGGGATTGTCTGGGTCTTTTTTTAGTTTTTCCAACTAGTCGTCATCATTATATTTCATATGAGGTATGCATTTTTTAAATATTGATTCCATAATATTGAAAAATACTTATAATGTTTTCTAACATTTAACTTATATAGTATTATGTTAAAGTAAAATAAATTTCACAATTGAAAGGACACTTTCTGGAACAATCGACTATAGATACTTCTGATATTTCTTATGGGATAAAAAAATTATCTTAGTATTACTCTTCCTTGAATAATATCTAGGAGTTTCGGATGACATATGATATATGTGTAAAAGAATATCTATTGAGATTACTCAAAGAAAATATCATGAATCTAGTTGATTTTGAAGAGCTCATCCTGAATGTGTTGCAGTTGTTTTCCATGAAAGTAAATTGATGTTTGAATTTTTATTTTTATTTATAAAAATGTGGTTTAAATTGACTCACAATATTTCCTTTTTAAATTATTTATCTACACATGATTATTGTAAAAAATGATATCACTACATTTTATGATTTTATAGATCCAGAATACATTTCTATGGAAGTTCCACATGTGAATAATCCTCGTAGAGTTGCATATATATGTGATATATTATCCCATACAAATATTAGATGTTGGTTTTTTCCATTTATTAATAAGTAATAACAGAAACATAATTATGTATTAATGATAAAAATAATGTCATTAATTGTGTTATTTTTGTATTATAGGGGGCATTGGATGTTTGGTGTATTTTCCCAAAGTGAGTTCACCTTATATTAGTTTTTCTCTTTATCAGGGAGTGTTCGTAAAAATTTTTCCACCTTAATAGACAGGTAAGTTTCATTATTTTTCAAAAGCTCATTATATTTAATTCTCATTGTTTTTACATGTATTATTAGTTTATATATATGATAATTCAATTCATGAAAAAAAATTAACAAATAACACAAGTCGGTAACGAAACCAAATATAATCAATTATGTGAAAGTAAAGGTAGTTATTTTTAATATTTGATATTGTTCTAATTTATATGTATATATATATATATTGTTTTTCATTATCAAGTTAATATTTTATAACCATGGTGTCATCATCAATAAGGACATGTATAATGTGGGTATTATGTTTTACAATTCATGTACGAGATTATCATAACCGGTGTAACTACTGAATTTCATAAGGTTAGTTATATAAATTTTGTTGTATTCTCTTTCCTAGTATTCTATTTTCAATATAATATCATTCAATTTTATTTTATTCATTCAATAATACAGATTCTTATACCCAAACTAAACTTACCCATCATTATTATTTGTTTGCGAACAATTTGTTGAGTCTGATTACTATTTTAGGTATTTATATTATAATGGTTATGAATATTATATTACATTTTCCAAATAACATGTGATCAAAAAACTAAATTTCTTTATTATAATAGGTGTTTTAAAATAATTATATCTAATGAATGCATAAAAAATAACAAACAATGGGCATTTTGTCAATTTCAGGAATGTATATTTTAAATCTACTTTATAATAAAATGCGTTGATAATTTTTTGGTTAAATAGATTAAAGGATGTCAACTTTTGTAGTTTTTTAGTAAATTAGAACTATTGTTTGATTCCTATATACTATGTTTTTATTGTACAGGTTTTGGTTATTTCGGAAGTGTAATATTTTTATTTTTCTAAAAAAATCACTTTATGCATCGGTTTTCATAAGAAGAAACAACAAAACATTAAAAAATCATATGGGTTTAGGTCTCTTTTTCTATGAAAACTAACACAGAAACCTATTTTCTGCATCAATTTTTATGAAAATCGTTGCCTAACATCATTTTCATGTGGGTTTCAGCATTGGCTTTCAAGAAAACTGATGCCGAAAATCGATCCCCATGTGCAATTCGGCATCGATTTTCATAAAAACTGATGCCAAAGCTCTATTTTTGTATCAGGTTTACGCATAAACAATGATGAAAAGAGATCATCAGCTATTTTTTAGAATCATTTTTTATAGAACTAATGCTTAAAATTTATTTTTTACATTCCCATTAAATATTTTGGTTTAAAATTTATATAAAAAATTTAAAAAAAAAATCAACGTTCATTCTCATTTTTTCCCTAATGATTTGCCATAGTGTTTCATAATTAACCATAGAATTATCACTTCACCAATGGGAATGGATTATTTATCCTTTTAAAAAATCCTTCTGAATTGATTTAATTTTTTTTAGAATCATGGTGGTTGAATATTAGATGTTTCTTAGAAAATTTTTTTTATTCGACACTATTATTTGATAAATTTACTTATCTTCTAGATTATTAGATGAATCAGATTCATAAACAAGTATAATATTACACAAATTATTGTGTCATTAATCATTCAGTAACTCCTAAAGTTTTCTAGTACTCCTCTTGAATCATTTTTTAGACAAACTAGTCAAAAAATATCCTTAGATCAGTATATTTTGTATATTTTATGTTCTAATTTAGAATCAATATTTTTCTTCAAAGAAACTCAATCTTAATTAATGGTTTTAAAAAATATATACATTAATCAATATAAAAATTGCATACTTACAATGCCCTAGATCATAGCTCAATTTTTTTGTTTGAAATTAACCACTTCTTTAGAGCTTACTTCAATAACAATTTTTTAGCCAAGTACCTAATCTAGCTAAGTGATTTTATTTATGAATTAATCAATATAGTAGGATGATTATTTAAATATTCTCAAACTTTTCATGTTCTTTTTCTATTTAATATATATCTATTCAAGAACTTCTTTGGGTTTATATTTTACATCAAATAATTTTTTTGGATCATCATTTTCATTTTTTGGTTTGATAATTATTCACTATTTTTATCATAGCATCATTTGAATTTGGTTCTAATTTGGATTCTTCATATTTATGAAAAATATTATCATTTTATTGTTCATTACATATAAAACTCTTCCATTGAAAAATCCATTCATATTGATTCTTGAACCTATATTTGGGTTTTATTTTTAAGGGTAACTTCCTTTATCAGCTTTGTGGGAAGTCAATCTCTAATTCATTTTATACTTTCTTCTTGGGAATCTGGCTTCTATATGTATAAAATTATTACACATGAGACATTACAATGTTTTTTTGTTTAATACTTAATTTTAATTATTTTAATTTTATATATATAAGTGATACAAGTTTAACAATAGCATCTTCCTCACCTTCATGATGAATTAAATTGAGATCCTACATCACCTAGAAAGCCATATCATTGGATATAAAACATTTAATTCTATTCTAATTCACCCCATCCTATATTTTAAAAATATAATATATAAATTATTATATGATAAATGAAAATTGCTCTATTCTTTAAGAATTTATTCCTTTTCCTTTTCTATTTGTGAAAGTATTCTCAAAATTTTCACTTTTATATCATCATCCTAGATCTCCCAACCATGTCCTCACATGGATTCCACAAACATGATTATTTAATTGAAATGAAAATTAACATCTATATTGGTATACATATTCATATCATAAAACATGTTATAAAAAATATATAGTTTAGTATCCTTAACTTTGTATCCTTTGAAAATATTGTAAAACATTCCCAAAATTAGCACAGAGGGAGTTCAGCTCATTAGTTTCATAAATATTCCGTTTTAGAGTTCTTAAAACAATGAATTTTTTTTCCTATATCAATTGTAAGTAAAATATTTTCAAAATAATTAAATGATATATATCGGATCACTAATTAAAATATCATGAATTAATATAGATAATACATTAGGTAGAAATGATTGTAAATAAGATATCACATGGTTATTCCATATCTATTAATTTTTTTACATCAAATATCACAACTCCATTTATGTTGGATTTATTATCCAAGTTGAATATTCTTTGAGAATTTTTTTTCATATTGATATTTTTGAAACTGGTACAATTTATTAGATTCATCAAGTTCCCAGTCTCCCAATAAAGGGTTTTTGAATTTGTGTGATTGTATTTTCTTTCTGAATAGATATTGATCTATTTTTGGTAAAAACTTAATAATATTCAATATATAACTAACAATGAGTTTCAGCCAGGTGATGAATGATATAATGAAGAATGAAATGATAATTTTATATGGTTCACTCAATAAGTATTTATAAAAGGAGTACAAAAATGATGTGTTGATATACCAACATACACTAACACACTGTTATGTGAATAAATATTTTGGATTAGTTCACTAATAGGTGTTCGGATTACCTTTTTTTACTAATCCACTCAAAAATTCATGATAAGGTCAGAACAATGCATATAAACTAAAATAAGTGAATAATATTGTATGATACACCTTGAGTTATAATTTATGATTTTCATATGAGGTATATCATGGGTAATGATATAGATATATTATTAAAGGAATAGATATTCCTATGTCATATAGTATGAAATATGATATCACATATGATATATAATATTGGATGCATGGGTTACTTACACATATTCCAAATTGTTTATTATTAGTTATAATTAATTAAGATAGATTATATATTATTTGAAAATTATTGTGTCATTTTTGAAATTTAAATACCTAGGGAGATGATTCACCACTGATAATGGGGGGTTGAATTAGTGGTGCTTTTTAATTTTTTTTCTATCTTTTGAAATTAACCTTTATTGACCTATTACAAATTGATCAACTCATATGATTACTCAACCTCTCTATAATGTATCAAAAATAAATAGAACCATAAGAAATAATATTTGACAATGTTCTACATCAAATTGAGCCCACTCCTTATTTTGATTAGTTTGAAACCCCAATCAAATATTCTTCACTATAATCAAAATTGGATACAATATAAAATTATTCAATTGAATATAATCACACTAAAATTTCTATATTCCCAATAGAAAAATAGATTCACACAACTCAAAACAAAAATTGAACACCAACAACATAAGAAATATCACTTTTTAATGTTTTCTTCTCCTACAATTGTTGATGAAGATATTTATTTAGAGCCTTCAAGATAATTCAAATAGAAAATTCCCACTTCTTCACAATTCCTGAAAGTAAAAAAATTTGGTATTGTACATTTTCTTATTTCTCATTATCTTCTAAATTTATCAAAGATCAAAAACACTTCATTTGGTAAATAATAATTTATTTTATGTTCTCGTTAACAAAATAATCTCTATTCACTGTAAGAAACTCTGTGAATGAACCCACTATCTCATGTGAAGTGAATGACCTATCAAATTTTAGTTGATCAAGTGATCACCAATGGGTTAAGTGAAACAAAAAAATTATTCACTTTCTCTAACAAATTAATATATAAATGTTAACTAGTAGTCATTCACGTAATGAGGTAAGATTCTTGTGAGTCTATTCCTTTATTAACATGATCAAAGCATAAATGATCATGTGTGACCATATTTTTTTATCTCATTCATATAACCACTAAGTGAGATTCATTATATTTCTTTCACATGATCAAATCACGTATCCTCTTCTACTTTTCATGATCAAAGCATACAGATACTCTATTATGATGAGTGTTTATAAGACATCTCAAAAGGGAAGAAACATCCTTCATCCATTTCTTCAGTTTTAATAGATGATGATCCAAAATATAATATATTATTTTTATTCCATCTTGAGGACCAATTCAAATACCTCTTACATTATTGGTATCTCATTAATGTCAAAACACCCGTATTATTTTTTCCTTATGCAATGATGAATTGATCACACGATTCACATGATCTCTTCGTATGATCACTTCGTTGATCATGTGACTCCCTTGTAGATAGTCGCTGGACAACCTCATGTTTATACATAAGAAAATATATGTAAAATAAATAACCTTCACATAATAAAACATATGTTCTTCTTCACATGATAACATTTTTTTTATTTTTTGTCCTGATGGTTTTCTTCATGATTCAATTGATTTCCATCATTTGATCACATGATCAAGAGATCATTATGTGATAGATTCATGGAATGACTACTCCTTCAATGTAAAAAATCTTCAAGTCATGGAATGCATTCAAAACAAATTTTCATGCATGGATTATGGGTTGATTTTATATTTTCCTTTCAAAATTATCAGTGGGAATTTCCAAAGAGAGTTTTTCATTTGTCTCAAGATCGCACCAATGGACTAGTAGAGTCGAGAAGGCATAATGTGCAATGGATATTAGAGATAATTGACAGATAGTATAGATAATATAGATTATATAGCACATGTTCTATCCATTACTTTTTAAAGTGGATGAATAGTTTCTTCTTCTTTGTGTCCCACATTAGATTTTAGTATGGTTGGGCTATAACATATTAATCAAATATTGTTATAACTCTATTAAGCTAGATATGGGGGATTATGACTCATTACACATTGCACCCCTGCCTCATGGGTTGCGCCGACCGACACCATCCCACCAGAACTCTTTTTTCCCAATATAGCATACCCATGTGCCCTATATATGGGCATTCTCCTTTGGGCTTATACATAGTCCAATCACCTCTACCGCCTTGTTGGTCTCATAGACAGGCTCCCCACATAGTTGAGGTCTCCTGCCACATGTGTGGGGTTAAGTTAGTTTGTATTTTTCATATAGTTGGATATATTTTTTATCTATGTCCAACAAAATTACTCCAATAAAACACTCATCCATTATTCAATATCTCATATAATATCCCAACACAAAAACTAAAATGCTTTCACCATCATGAAAATATATAATAAGTATAATAATAATTTTCATGGACTACATCCAATTATTTTTCTCCAAATATTGTAGTAAAAAATGTGTCCTCGGTGACATGTGTCTTTGAAATTGAAACCAATACAGTCAATGATCACATTTAAACATGGATAATTTCCAAATAATGGTATTCAATGTCATCAAGTGAGTCCAAAACAATTTTTCCATGGATCACCACTTCATCAACCAATACATACTGACATATTGACAACCAATGCAACCTATGATCAAAAATATACCCTTTTTATTTTTTTTCAATATAAACACATATAATTTAATTCAATATGTAAATTGTGGCAAAAAAATTCTCCCCTGATTAGAAATAAAATTAAAAAGGTGCATGTTGTCTTGTAATTTCATATTTATTATAAAAATCATATTCTCCTCCCTTTTTATATTATTTATTTAACAATAAGAGAGGGATGATATTTCAAGGTTCTCATGGAAAAGAAACATTAGTTAATCAATTCTCTGTCTATATGGTATAGCCTGATGTAGAAAACAAGATATATATAACCAAGGTTGTCTATACTAAACAAAAACTACCAAGAATGTGAAATCGTGCTCATAAATTATCAATTATCCTTTTAGGGATTATCTTTATCAGTGAAATTCAAAATCATACACATACTTCAACAAAAACATTAGAAAATTTCAATAGCATAAGATATAGTTCCCAATTTTTTCATCTTTTCATCAACTAAGTACTCCCATTTAGTTGATATGAATAATAAAATTAATAATGAGGGATAAAAGTGTCCTTGAAATACCTTGTCTCATGTAATATCACCCTTAAGAGATGCACTCAACTTTATCGTCTTGGAATTTAATGAGCTCGCTGATAAAAAAACACCTATCTTTACGTTCCCTTATTGTTAGGTCATAACATAAAGAATAATAGGGAATAAGTAGAGATATTTTAGTAGACTTCAAGTGAGAGGATAAGTCTAAATATAAATTTTCATCCTTAGTTATAGAAATATATAACTTTTCATATATTTGGGGAAAATATCTATAACCTAATATTTTGTAGAAATATATTCACGATTGATATCCCAACCTACCAGTTTTTCTTTTATAAAGTGATATCAGATATCAATATTATTGGATCTTGAATATTGAACAGGTTTGTAGAAAATATTATGGAACTTGGATTATCACATGAAATTTTCAGTGGTCTCTTATTTTCAATCTTCAAATATTCTAACTACACCTACATCCAAACCATCAATGTATAAGCATGTGTAGCTACTGAATATTCTACCTCATCCATTCTCAATGTCACTGAATTATTTTTCCTGTTATACCAAACTATATATCCCTCTCCTGTTAATAAATTTCACCTAATATTGATCTTCTTATATATAATCATCTTTCAAATCTACATGATAAAACAAAATTGTTACAAATATATATTGTGTTTTTATAGTAGCCAATAATTCAAAGTTCCTTTCACATATCACATAACTCTCTTAATAGCCAACAAGTGAGACTCTTTGAGATCACTCGATAATATGTCACATAGATTCACTGAATAATTTATATCTAGCCCTAATTATATTAGACAGATCAAAATTCCAATGATTCTTCTGAATTCTTTCTGGTTAACATAGCTTCTAGATTCATCTTTGCAGAATTTGGTTCCAACTTAAATGGTATTTTAAACTTATTTTTAATTTTTCCTTCCAAAAAAATCAGAAATTACCAATCATACTTTTCTTGAGATAGAAATATGTGATTTAGTTTCTGCTCAATCCGAAATCCTTAAAAGTATGTCATCTGAGCATGCATGGATATCTCAATGTTCGTTTTCATCTGATATGAAAAATCTTTACATAGACATTCCTTTTCAATAAAAAAATGATTTCATACACATATCTAATGACTTTGAAAGTACCTTTGGAAATATCTCTCATATAAGAATTATTGTCAACATAACCCTTTATAAATTTCGCATCTATTAAACAACCATCTAATTTAGAATATCAAACTCTAGGGTTTGTTTTCAAACCATACAAATATTTATTCAATATACAAACCATGTTGGCATCATTATCTAGAACAAAATCATTAGGTTGTTCAATATAGGCTTCCACCTCAATATTTCCATTTAAAAAAGAATATTTCACATCCATTAAGTAAACTTTATAATTTTTTGTGCTACCACTACCAAGAACATTCTAATAGTTTCTAGTCTTACTACTAATTCAAAAATTTATTTAAATTCAATTCCTTCCAATTGAGAATATCTTTTCCATACCATCCTAGATTTGTTACTTGGTACCTCACCTTTCTCATTAATATTATTTATGAATACCCACTTGATTCCAATAACATTTTAATTTTTTGGACTTTGTATAATATCTCAAGTGGGGTTCTTCTCAATATAAGCAAGTTACTAATTCATTGCTTGTATCCATTCCTCATGCTCAACTTCTTATTCTACTATATGAAGTTCAATTCAAGAAATTAGTGTACTTTGATCTTAAAATCTAAATATTATTTTAGTTTTAACTATATCATATTTGATACTAATTGTGTTTTTAATTTCAACATGTTTCTTCATTTTTTTGTCAAATTCTATATTATTTCCATCATCACCATTACTAGTTTGTTCAGAATCAATATCAATAGTGTTTGTATTGTTCTCAGCAACTTCATAATTCTTCTATTCTACGTTCATTACAATTGTTAATAAATATTATGAATCTATATTAACTAAGAAATATGATTTTTTATATTTTCAATAATTTTAACATCATTAGAGTGAAATTTCTTGTACATCCATTTTTTCCTACATCTATATCCACTTACATTAGATAGATATCCCATGAAAATTAATTCCCCATATTTTTCGTCAAATTTTCCCATATTTATGTTTTTGATCTTTATAATGTAAGGACTTCAAAAACTCTAAATTATTTAAGATTTTTATTTTTCTTGTACCACATTTCATATGATGTTTTTTGGATTTTTTGTCTCAATACACACATGCTCTTTATATTAATGGAATTACATATATATTCTCTCCATAAATACTTTGCGATTTTGTATTTATATAACATAGTCCTTCTAATCTCTACTATGCCTCTGTTCTTTGCTTCAACTACCCCATTTTTCTATGCAGTATATGGTGTGATATAATGATTCTTTATTCCAAGTTTAGAAATATAATTTTAAAATGCATCACAAGGAAAATCTTTAACATCATTTGATCTCAGTTTCTTAATATAGAGACACATCTTTTTCTTAACTTCCCTTATGAAAATTTTGATCAACTTAATTGCTTAGGAATTTTGTTTGATAAACCTGAAATTATTCCACTGAGTATGATAATAAATAAATGTGATGAAATTCAATTCACCTATGGTATATTTTTTTCTAATTTGATCACATAGTTCAATGTGAATAAGTTCAAGTTGTATAGAATATAGAATATCAACTCTCTTATGTGAAGCTTAATCCAATTTTTGTTTTTGATAAATTATATAGTTTTCATACTTGTCTCCCTTTCGCTAAGGTAAATATCTTAAAATATCATGAATAAAAATTTTACTTATACTCCTTTGATAAATATGTCTAATCCTTATTTCCCATATGGTATACTCATATTTGAAACTCAAGTAACAGGAATTGGTTGAATCCCCAATTTGAAATGAACTACCATAGGTTTTTTTACCTTGACTGAAAATACTTCAATAATTTTTTATTTTCATGATACATGAATAATTTTTTAATAAAACCTCATGTACATCATCATAATGTTGGTTAACACTAATAAAATTGTGCTTTATCCCTTGAACAAATAACACATTATTTGGCTTCCAATCATGGGCTTGAATCTCTGCATTTCCAACTCCCATAAATTGTAGGGAACAATCATTTCTAAAGTACACTCCTCCACTTTCAATATTCAAAATTTTTCTCATATTTTTTATGACACCATTCATTTGTGATGAACATCCACTATCATGATTTCATTACTTGGTTTTTTTAATAGAATTCAAAGAAACTTCAGTGAAACATGGTTTTTATTCATTACTTATTTGATCTCCCATTACTTTCTCAACATTGGCTATTGGTTCTTAGAGGCTAAAAATTACCTTTTTAGAAAAATGGCCTTACTTATCACATATTCTTTAAATTTATTATAAACAATAAAATTTATTTTGTGTCGGATGAAAATAAGAATACCTGTTAACTACTGGATTAATCTAAAAAAATATATCTTTTCATATAATAACTTCCCCTTGGTTCATGTATCATATCTGGTAGAGAAATTTTATCCAATAATGATTATACTTTGTGTATAAACACTCCACAACTCTAGTTGTTTCCTATAAACCTTGATATTCCCACTACCAATATTCCTCTCCTGAAGATTGTTGATGTTTTCTTTCCGTATACTAAGATTGTCTATACTCTAGAGGAAAAAAATCTTCTTAGAGAATATATTTCTCTTTTTTAATTTGAAGAGTATTTATCACTGTTCTTTACGATTCATACTTTTATGGATTTTTTTTGACATGTAATGTTAGACATAACATATTTATTTTTAAATTCATAGAGTGATGAATTAACCTGCTTCTTTGAACCCCTATTTTCTCTCATTTGTGATGATTTTTACTTGACCTCAATGGCCTTATGTTTTATTATCTAATCTTTTTCAATATATTATATGGTTAAATTAATTTATACCGAGTCTTGGACTATTCTTCTTTTTTGTGAGAGATTTTTTATTCAATGTCTTTTACTATATTTTCCATTTCATCCACTTCCAGTTTGTGTATTTGGATTTCATTAATATAAATAATCTCTTTCTTTTCACATTATTAATTTCCCTTAACAATGTTTGCATTTTATTTCAATACTAGACTATTCTACGTCTTGAGATTTGTTTTTTATAAAGAAATGATTATAATTTATTCTTTAAGATTTTCTCCATATATACTCATTCACTTTTATCATCTTCACTACCATCGGTTTCAAACCCATTTTCAACATGATCCATGAAATTAATTTCATTGTCTAAATAGCTATTTGAGGTGGTTTAAAATTCCTATTTATTTCCCACTAAAATTATTCTTTTACTTTTAAATAATTTTTTCTTACTTCAATAAAATTTGGTTGTGCCTTTTGTCCTTTTTCCAATTTCTTTTTTTTTTGGTTTATCATCATCTAGCTCATATTATGCTAACTTCTTTTTAAGAAAACTTATAAAAAAAGTATACAATGTCCCTACAGTTGTAACACCTTGGTGGTAATTTACCTTTACCCTTAAAATTTCATTTCATGAATATTTTTTATAAAACTGTAATGATTCTATTATAATGATAAAATTTATCTTCAACATCATATTCATTTGATTTTCAAATTTTGTCATAAATGATTTTCAGCTTTCTCATGGCCTCAAAATCCCTCCCATATTTTATCGTCCACTTAAAGGATGTGATATTTATCATTTCATAATCAATGATAATTTTATGTAATTCATCGAGAGTAAGATTATATCCATTTTCCAAAGTTGATACTTTAGGATCAAACCTATTAGGAAATTTTCTCATTAGTTTTTTTACAATAGATGAATCATCTAGCTTTTCTCCAAAACCATAAATATTACTGAAAATTTCATTAAATCCTATGAAGTAGTCATCAATATGTTCTTGTTCATACATATTAAAATTTCAAAATTTTATTCTCCAAATTTAAAATTTTGACTTATGGACTTTCAAATTTCCCTCAAAACGGGTTTCAAAGTTATCTCAAATTTCCTTGTCATTTTATGAGTCCAATATCCATTGTGTAAACTTTTTCAGAAAGAGGCATCAAATTTTAATTTTTATATTTTCCATAAACTTACATATTTATATTATCATTAAAATTCAACATATAATCCTCATCAATATGTGGTAATTCTAAACGTATTGTATCTTTAACTTCAAGTTAAAGAGATAGAATATAAGAAAACATATTATTCATCTAACTATGATGCTTTTTCCTTTTAATGTAGGAACACCCCTAATATTGGTAGAATTAATATTTTCCATCTTCATTAATTAGTGGATATTAATGGAGCTAACCTCACTTACATAACAATTAAAATTATCAGGGAGATATTGCAACACTTATAAGGGGGTTTAATAAGTGGTGTTTTTTTACAATTTTTATTTATTTCCCAAATAAACTTTATTAACCTGTTAAAATATGATCCAATATTATGATTTCTCGACCTATCCCAAATTTAGTAAAAATAAATAGCACAGGAAAACAAAAATTTTACAGGTTTTCTTATCAAAGTGTGCATACATTTAATTATGATTGGTTAGACACCCCAATCACATATTCTCCACTATAATCATAAGTGGTTACAACATTAAATTTTTCAAAATCATTGAATCATGCTATTCTTTCTATATTCCCACTATAATAACATCTTCACAGAACCTAAAAAATCTAACAGCAATAATACAAGAAATAACCCTTCTGAATGTTGTATCCTCTAACAAATATAGATGAATATCTTTATTTAAATCCTTCAATATTTGAATAAAAAATTCTTACTTCTTCAAAATTCTTAAAAATAACAAGATTTAGCCTCGTACACTATCTTCTTTCTCACTATATTTTGAATTTACCACAACTCAATTGTACTTAATTTTTTAAATGATAATTTATTTTTTGTGATCTTTAACAAAATGTTTTATTTTCACTGTTAAACCAATCCATGTAAGAACTCGTTGTCTCATAAAAATCACATGATCTATTATATTTCATAAAATACAGTAATCATCAATGGGTCTATAAAAATAGAAATTATATTTTCAATTTATCTCACAAATCTGTAGAGACAGGGTAACCAATATTCCTTTACATAAATAAGTAATATTCACATGATCCCATACCTTCCTTAACATGATAAAATCATTCATGATCATGTGATACCAGCTTTGTGGTATCTCATTCAAATAACCACCAAGTTGGATTCATGAGATCACCTTCACGTGATCAAATGACATAGTCTCTTATAATTTGTGCGATTAAAGCACTAAAACTCTTTTTTCATGAAATATCTAAAGATGTCTTCAAAGGGAAGTGAAATATTTCATCAATTGCTTAAATATTTATAGAGGAGTCTCCACAGTATTAGTTATGCTTTTTATGTATGTTTGATGACCTATTCAATGACCTCTCACATCCTCAAAATTTCATAAATTCTAGAAATATTGTCTTTTTTAATGACATATCTAAAGATATCTTAAAAGGGAAGTGACATATTTCATCCATTTCTTAAATATTTATAGAGTATACTCCACAGTATTAGTTATGCTTTTTATGTATGGTTGATGACCTATTCAATGACCTCTCACATCCTCAAAATTTCATAAATTCTAGAAATATTGTCTTTTTGGATACTCATGTAATGTTGAAGTTATCACCTAATTCACATGATCACTTCACATGATCACTTCATTGATCATGAGACTCCCATGTGGATAGGGCATGAAAACATCATGTTAATACTGAATAATTCACGTAAAAATATATATATATATATATATATATATAAGATAGAAATTCATGTGAAAGAAGATAAATTCTTATTCATGTGATGGTACTGTGTTCAAGTGATATCATCATGGTTATCTACATGCCTTAGTTTATTATATTTGTTGTATCATGTGATAAATAGATCATAACGTGATAACTTCATGTGACGACTAGTCCTTCACATGACAGAATCTTCAAGTCATGGAATGCATGAAAAATGAAGTTTTATGCACTGATTCATAATGGATTTCATCTATTACTTTATAAATGATAAGTGTACATGTATGAATATCATTTTTCTTTTTTCTTGAGCTCAATATAATGAACCAGTAGAGTTGAGAAGGTTTAAGGCACATCGAGGGTTGAAAAAGATGGATGGATGACATTGGTCATCTAGATTAGATGTCGTATGTTCTATCCAAAAATAAATAAATTATATTAACATCATCCACATATCCAAATCCAACATGATATTTTAGATTGGTTGTGTGTAATGATATTAATAAACCACTGCCGTATCATTCTAAGGCTAGGGAAGGGAGGTTAGTGCCCATAACACCTTGCACCCATGCCTCTTGGGATGGGCTAAATTTCTTTGGCCCACCCACACTCTTATAGGCCCAATGTGGATTACCCATATGCCCTATACATGGGTGTACTCATTTGGGATCATACAAGGTCCCCTCAACTGTTCCTCTATATGGGTCATGTGGGTTGTCCCCCCATGTGGTTGAGGTATCCTCTTACAAGTCTGGGGTTGAATTGGTCTATATGGAACACATGGTTGGCCATATTATTTATGTAAGGCTAAAAAAAATAACTCTAATAAAACACTTATCCCTTATCCAATATCACATAAAATATCCCAAGAAAAAACTGAAATTTATTCACCATCATGAAAATATATAATAATTATAAGAAAAAATTTCATAGACCACATCCAATTCTTCTTCTACAAACATTGTAATAAACAATGTGTCCTCATTGAAACATATCTTTGAAATTAAGAAAATTATAATCAATAATCACATTTAAACATGGATAATTGATCAGGAATGAAATTTAATGGTATCAAGTGAGTCCATAATAATTTTCCAAGCATCACCACTTCATCCACCAACACATATTGACTTATTGAAAAAGAATGAAAACTAATCTCAATAAAAATAATCAATGATCAAAATACATCAATGGGTATACTCATGGTTATCATATATAGGTTTCCAATAATTAGCATCCATCTTGATCTCCTTCATTGAATAAAGGGAGGAGATATAAAGGATGAGGTTATTCCTATTAGTGTGTGTAATTTATTGAGGCACATTGAATATTATTTCTTTCTTATTCTCCATTTACCTTTAAAGAGAATATGGTATCACACTATTTGAGTATGGGGAGTCCTCACATAGAATATGTTGATTTTATTGGTCAATGTACTATATCTAGAGGAATGAGCCTAAGTATCTTTTCTTAGTGATCCTCCTCAATCAAACTCCACTAATATAGAGTAGATTGGACTTGAGGTACACATTTTTATTTATGTTCTATATTTTCATACTGATTTGATAATAATATATAAGACTATTTAATATGTTTCTTCCTCTATTATAAGAATGATATATTATTATAAAATTTATCAATGTTATTAGATCCACCTTTATCATTGAATAAATATGTTTTCATATTGATTTTATGAGTAACATGTTTGTTCTAAACTACATGATGTGATATAAAAGGGTATGGTATGACATGGATTTGTGTTTTTCATTGGATGGTTATTCAATTTTTAATATATTAGATATTGTAAGGTGATATTCAGTGTTTTTCTTTATCTTAGGTTATGGTTAGATGAGTCATAATGTATGACTCATCAAATCTCGTGATTTTTTTCTATGTTATAATATATAATAAGCGTTATCATAGGCTATGAATAATTGTCCATCTTAAAAACAATTAGTGTCTTCTTCTATAACAGTGATATATGTGATATCAGAAATAAATATATAGTTCATATGATGAACCGTGCTATATAATAGTGAATATCATTAAAATTTATAGGCCACCCATGATTTTGTTTATTGTATATTTCAGTTGAATCATAGTATACAATAGATATTATCTATCATAAAATATGATATAATCCAAAATATAAAAAATTTAATGTATATGAAAAAACACTTATAGTTTATAAGTTATTTATGAATGTTATGTTTAATACAATATAAATATAGTGTTATCATTATAAATGAAATATTTTTATGCCTAAATATAATATGAAATGATTATATCAATATCTCATTTTTAGAAAATAAATAAAAATTTTATTTGATTATTTGTTCCTAATTAAATATTCAAATATATAAAAAAATTATATGAACTGAATATTTTTGCATTCATTAATTTATGTGATAATGTTCTTCTTATAAAATTGGCATACAATTCAATACATTATATATATATAAATATAATATTCAGTTTTCATCTACCTTGAATTTTATTTTATCTTGAGTTATCATGTTTAATTTAGTGGTTGAGTATAATTTATAAATATTTGGTGTTAGAGTTATGATTGAATTGAAATCCCTCTCGAGTAAAGAACTGTGGGTAAAGGGAATTTGGGTCAGACATTTCAAAAGACTATTGGCCCACTCCCTTTCTAGAAAAGTAGTGGTTTCCTACCTGTTTCTCAATGATTACACATGTGGGGATTTTTATTTCATATAATTCTAATAATTTACAAGAAAAATATTCATGTACATTGTTTATAGCATGCATTTAGATATGTATAAATATTATTATCTTATATTTTTTAGTGAATAAAAAAAATGATGATTTTTATAAACAGATACACACTAATATTATAATGATTTAAAATTTTATATATATAGAATTTTCCTTTTAAATAAACTTATCTGTCATATTTAGGAATAGATTATATTATAAAACACATGGATCATATAATAAAACCAAAAAAACACTATTATAAAAATTTATAACATTAAATTTAAAGAATAAATATACCCAATTAAATTAAGAACAGTAAAATGGAATAATAAAAACAAAAAAAATAACTATAATAGAAAAATTTAGAACGTATTTGTCTCTTAGAAAAAACAAACACACAAAAATAATGTAAAATAAAACAAAAAAAAGTAATAATATTGAAATTTTTCAAAATGAAGAATACAACCTTCATAGGAATTAAACTGAATGATAAAAAAAGAGATTTTATGTATTTATAGGAAATATATAACCTATATGACCATTAGAAATATGAATTTTTGAATAGTAAATTAGACATTAGTAATAGTAACCAAGACATTAGAGTAATGAATTGGTTATTACATTAGTAAAAAAATAGTTGGGTATCTTATGAAATAAGAATTTAATGAATTGGTATCCTAAGAAAATTGTATAAAATTTTTAAATATGCTAAAATAAATATTTTTTTAAAAGAAACCATAATTGTATTTTTGGACAACATTTATGTTTTATTTTCAACAAAATACATTTTTATGAAAAAATTAAAATTTTATAATAAATTTTTATTTTAATAAAATGGTTTTATATGATAATATTGATTTTTATATAAATAAAATAATTTTATGCAATCATAATTACTTTTTTTAAGGGTCAAAATATTGATTACGTCATAAAATTTAGTATTTTTCAATAAAAAGACCTTATTTGAACATTACGTTTCTTATATTTAGAAAATTTGTTGATAAAATTGATATATATTTTTAGAATCAGTGTGTTGAAATGTGGCTAGGATCAAGTTTTAGTATTTTTCATAAATAATAATATACATGGCTGAATAGTGAAATTCTTTATAATACTATCACAAACCAGCCTGGGTACCATGGTAACCTGATAACTATGTTGGCTCTAACATAGCCCAAAGGGAGTTCTCTATCTCTATTGGTTGGGGAATAGAACCTAAAATCATACAAGAATGAAAGTGGGAATGGTTTTTCCACTAACGTAGCGGATGAAAAGAAACAAGATAGTATGCATATCAAAAGTGACTCCACTAGAAGTAATGTACCAGAATTAAAATAGCAATTAAAGTCCAAAGTACTACAACTAAATTACCAAAATAGGGAAAAATAGCTCAAGTCCCTAAGGATAAAACTCACCAAGCCCAAGGTTTAACAACTAGATCCACCTCCAACAGATCATTTTCCATTGCTCGAACATGGATTGAGATAATCTACAAACACTCGAAGGTACAATTAGGTTGTGATCAAAATCATAGTAGGATTTCAAAACATATTCCTATATTAAGGTAACCAATAAAGGGATTTCATTTTTTTAAAAACAAACATTTTTGGAATTTACAAAAGTATATCTAAAAAATTCACGCTTTACAATTTAAAAGATCGAAATACATTTAGTAATTCATGATTCACATTTCAAATGATGGAAATATATTTTAAAATGTAGAATTTAAATTTAATAAAAGGGGTTCTTTAAATAATATCACTTTTCTCAAAATGGCTTAAATAATTACTTTAATATAAAAAAGTTTATATAAATTAATATGTCAGGTAAAGAAGTTCACAACAGTAGGATATATATATATAATTCAAATAAAAAAATTGAAAAACTTGGCCATATTCCAAGTAGGTATGATAGTTCTTGGCTATAGGGACCCAACAATGTGAATATGGTAAATATGTACAAACATCCCCTGAACCAATGCCAAGAGGATTCATCACTATCACCTACAGAATGGGGATGTGCTAATTTGATATTTTAGAATTTTGAAATTCATGAAATGTTGTCTAATATAATAGAATAATTATGTAAGTCTTTCATGTTCTCTAGTACAAAATGATGAGGGGAAAGTTATTTTTACACTGATTAAAATACAATTAAATCCTATACTCCATTTCAATATGCCAATTTTCCATTTAAAAACATAATGGGTTTTTAATCAAAAACATGCCCTTGTCAAAAAGATGGAACCATTAGGTTTCCATCAAAACCATTTTTAAGAAATTTTTCATAAACAATGATTTGAATCTAATTCAATCAATTTAACAATCCATAAAACAATTAAATACCACAATTTAGTTTTCAAACAATTCCATCAATTTCATCACAAACCCCCAATTCACTAGAATTGGGGTTTTTTCTCAATTTCTCCATCAAATCAGTTTTTAAAATTAAATTAAACTATTTAAATGATTTAATTTCCATCAATACCAAAATTGAAATTGAAAATTTTAAATATCACTAATTTTTAATTCCATGCCAAAAACCCATTTTTCTCAAAAACCCTAATTCACTAAAATTGGGTTTTTCCAAAAACCAATTGAAATCCATATATTCCAAATAAAAATTGAATTAAAATTAAAAATAAACAAAATTTAAACAAATAAATTTGGGTTAATATAAATTCGGCATTGTAATGGTACCACCTACCTCAGAGCTGCTAGATCTCGAAATGTCAAACCTAATTGAGATTTTCCAAGGAAGAACAAAAATGGGATCTGGGTAAATGAGGATCCAAACCTAGGTTCATAACCCCAAAACAGTGGGTATTAGATCCAAAATTAAATACAAGGATCCATGGACATGACAAAAAACGTTAATTTAGCAAAGTTTTTTAAAAACGTCGCAAATTTTTTAATTTAGAAACACTTCACGGAACGTCACTAAATTACTGACATTTCCTAAAAAACATTCTAAATTAGCAGTGATTTTGTGAATATAATCTCTAAATTATATCCAATTCATGAAAATCCTTGATAAATTAGCGACGCTTCGTGAAAAGTGTGGCTAGATTAGAATGGATTCATGAAAAACATGGCTAAATTAGAGATGTTATAATATATATAAACCCTAACAATTTTATATAAACATATATATAAATATATATTTACACACACATGAACATATATATATATTACTTTAAATATATATAAATATATTTACATATATAAAAGCATATATATTTTAAATTTAGTCACGCTTTTAAGAAAATGTGCATATTTTAGTGACATTTTTACTGGTGTTCTAAAATGAAGATAATTATTTGTTTATATATATATATATATATTTATTTATTTATAATTGTAATTATATATATGCATACATACACATATATATTTACAAAAACATATATATAAACATATATACATATGTACACATAAACATATATATATTAATATAATCATATAAAATATATACATATATATATATATGAACACACTCATATATATAATATATAAAAACACATGTAGACATATATATGTAATATAATATAAATATATAAATTAACATAAAATATAAACACATATGTTGGTCAGAGTAGAGAACTCAAGAGGGGGTGAATTGAGTATCTATAAAAATTTGTGTTTGAAAAGTTTTCTTAAAAGGTTCCCCAATTAATATTAAATATAGCCCAGTTAATCAAAGTAACATGATTATGAAAGTTTGACTATTTAAATAACTTCTTATAAGATAGATTAATTCCCAGAAATCTTAATATCAGTTATTAACATTACTTTTCAAGATGTTCTAATAAGGCAAAAAAAATAAATTTTTTCCAAGATTAACTATCAAAGTAAATCTAGTGATTTCTGAATTATATAGTAAAATAGAAAAAACAAAATTAAACAGAACAGTAGATATACAACAAGTGGTTTAGTCTCAAGATGAGACCTAATCCACTCCCCCTGGTGATCACCTTCCACCAAGAATTTTATATTAATAAACTTGATCCACATCCTAGATTGGGGTAAAAAACAGTACACAGCACTATCCAGGTCACATGACCTCTTCCATAGTTCTTTGGGGGTATAAACTAATCGGTCATATAGGGACCTCTTCCACAGATTTATTTGTGAGTAAACAAGTGTAAAAAGATGTGAGAGGAAGGATATCTTGTATCCTCATGTTTAATGCAGGAGACAATGTGTGTTTTTATACAGATACACAAACACTACTCGAAAGCTAAAAATAATACACAAAAGAGAAAAAAAGGATGAGATAAGGTTATAAGTGCTCTGGGTGTTAGTATATGCATCTCTAGACTTCTAGGATGAAGTCGATGTAGGAATCGAGTCCCGTTGTGAGAAACAGAGTATCAAAAGTCTGATGCTCTGGTTTCCAATTATATCTATATCATGTACTTCATGATGTTGGTATTGTGAAGATGTTCTTGACTTTGGTCTCTGGTATCACAACTATTTGGATTCGGGAATTCTTGTTGTGTTCTTCAAATGTGTCAGTTCTTTTCTCAAGAATTCTCGTGCTACTTCGTTATCATGCTCTCCATTATCACTCTTTGTTTTTAGGCCACACGTCTATTTTTATTCTTGGAGTGCATGTGTTGGAGCTGGCAGAATGCATGTATTCTACACCTCATACATCGTACTTTTAGGTGACATGTCTAAAAAGAAATATTATTTATGTCAGTGAATTTAGAAGACTCAAATATGACCGTTAGAAATTAAAATGAAAATGACAAAATATATTAAAGAAAAGTGTCACAGTCTGTCTAGAAATGGTGTCTCCATGAAATGGTGTATCCATGAAACGGTGTCTCCTTCTTTTCCACTGAGTAGTGAGACTATCATGATGTCATATTTTTATAGAGATTAAGAACTAGTAGCATAGATATAGTGTCTGGTCATGATGTATGGGTCACGGTGTCGGGTCATGGTGTCTGGGTCATAGTGTTTGTTCACAGTGTTTGGTCACAGTTTCGGGTCACGGTGTCTGGGTCATGGTGTCTCGGTCACGGTGTCTGGTCATAGTTTCTAGGTCCTTTTCCAGCGAAAAAAAGATCCGGTGGTAGACTAACAGTTTCTTAGACTTAGCCAAATATCTGTATATATACTTTAAGTAGTAATATCTACTGAATTAATTTTACTCAATCATTGATAAAATAAATCATTATAACACTAATTATAAATAGTTTACAATAATCAAAAATAGAACTTAATATCTTGGATAGGTTTATTTAAGGCATAAAAAACTACCCATATGTATACATGATTTGAGATAGATTAAACAGGATTAACAAGCTTAATAGAATGTATAGGATTTGTGATCATTTAAACATGATTAACACATTAGGAGTCCCACAATCTCCCCGTTTTTGATGATCACAAATCATGTGAGTGAGATATCTATTATTAGTGAATGTTTCTATCCCTTAGTGTGCAGTTAGGGTGCATGTCTCTCCCCCTTTGTGGATTATCAAAAAGAGTAAAAAATTAAATAATAGAGGATACAATAAAAGTTAACAGTGCATTAGATGGATTAAAAAAGTGACATTACAAACAGTTGAAAAAAATACAAATATAATCCCTATCAAAAGATATTGTTCACTATTCTTTTGCATTGGGTGTCTTCTTTTTTTCCCTTGCTAGGGGCATCACTAGAATCAATAGGAGCAGATGGAGAAGTGGAATAAAGAAGTGAACCCAGTGACAGAGAAGGTAAAGGGAGTGCTTCAAAAAATGAAGGGGCCAAGGAAGGTTTGGTGTCTGAAGAAATTGTAAGTCAAGGATAATAGGTTTGATCTGGCTCATAACCTGAGAGGAAAACAGAGAAGTTTTGGCAAGGGTATAGGATGAAAAGTTAGGAATACCAAGTCTCAAGGGTTCAGCTGTAGGAGACACAATATCAATTCTCTACACATGAATATAAGGCATCAAAATCATGATGAAGTCAGCAATAATCTCACCACCATATGGCATGGATTTATCAAATTCATCCTTGTTTTCCATGAACTTTTCCAACAAAGGAGTGAAATCTTTGAGATTTTGGACTTGAGCTTTGAAATCTTGAGTGGAAGGATAGATTTTCAAATTCTCTACAAGGTACTTGAAATGGTTTATCATATCATACTTATATAAAAAACTATTGATGTAGTAGTCCAACTTCTTAGTAATTTATTCTTTTGCATCATTGGAAAACTTGGAATTAATTCTCACTATATCAATAACTTTTTCACAATTCTTGAATACCACAGATAGAGTCTCTTTATCAAAGCCACTGAGAATAGACTGAAGTTCTTCTATAACAACTGTTCTGAGAAGATCACTATCCAAGGAAGGTTGAAATGATTGTACAAATGTACTATATGTTGTAATATCTAAAGTAAGGGACTTCAGTTGATTCAGAACATTCTGGAGACAACCCTAATACTCATCAGTCAACTTGTTAAGATCAATAACAAGCTTACGCATCTCTTGAACAATTTTCTTGTTTCTTTCATCCAACTTGTTAGCTAATTATGTTAGGTTAGGTTGAATCATGGAGGCTACTTATAATTGAATATGAACACTAACATCCTCAACAAGAAGATAAATAGGCTCTAGTCTTGAGTTCAGCACTCTCTGCATATCCTCAACCATACCTCTAAGAGACTTCACTTCATCACTGAGCTGTTTTTTCTCAACTCTGACTTCATAAATTTCATGAAGCATTTTTGGCTGAATCTTCCAAATAATATTTTATAAAAACAGAGAAACATCTCTTTCACTCAAGTTTTTCATAGGAGAATGTTCATTATTCATGATCTTTTCAAGCCCAGCCAATAGGGTAGCTCCAAATGATTTCTAATTATCCTTACTCGCCAAGGTGGAAGGTTCTTGTGAAGGTTACAGAATATGATCTGAGATAGCCTCAGGTTGATTTGTAGTTATAACATCAAGATCTAACACTATTTTAAATTGAAACACAATAGATGGATCTATACCTTTAACTAAGGCTTCCTGGGAGTCATTTACATCAAAATATCTAGGGAATTTTTACCATGTATCCATAGATCTTTGATCAACCAGATTAGGCATATCAACAGTTTCCATATTCGGGTGCTGATCCCCCTCAACATGTGCATCTTTCTCAAGAATAATAGATTTATATCCATGATCTATTTAAAAGATTTCATCCCCAATAGTCTCACCCATTTCTTTTAGAGCAAATTGAAAGGCTTGCTCTATTGTCTCTTCCGCAGATGGGATAATCTCAGGAACAGCTTATTCCTCTAGGTGTTCCTAAAGGGAATCTTCTTTCTCAAGAGACGGATCTTCTTATAGATTCTTTCTAAAATAGCCTTTTACCTTTCAACAACAACATATTCTTCTTTAGAGGTAGGTTCTTCTTCCAGATCAACAAACACTTTAGGGACAGGTACTTCCTTCTCAATTAAAACTGGAAGAGTCGGTTCAATGTCCTCCTCATCTAGGATAGTTTTCCTTGTAGGTGCAAAAACCACTTCCTCTTCTTCCTCATCATAATAGTCAACAATTTCTTCTGGTTCCAAACCAGGATTTGAAATTTCTTTAGGTCTTGAATAATCCTCAATCGGGATGAAATTTTCATAGACCCTCTCATTATCTTCCACTCATGCTTTTCTCCATGGATTCCAAATGATTTTCATTCTCTTGACTATAATTTTTAAATAACAGATTCATAGTCCTTAATGACTTATTCATCGGGTACAACCAACCATTTTGCATGAAGCGTAGCTAATATTAACCTTGACTAGAATTGAGGGGTTGTCTTGGAGGTTTTCTTTATCAACCCACACATATGGAGTATAACATAATTTAATAGGTTGATCTCATGTTCATTCTTCATAATATGTATAAAAAATACATCTTGATACTTGAGTGTATAAAAATCTCCTTTTTGGGGGATAATCAAATTCAGAACAAACTTAAATAAAAGTCTCGTTTCCCCATCTATCTCAGAAGCTATAGATCTTTTCTTTTTTCATTCCCAGTTAATCTTAACAAGGATTCTTTCAAAACAAAGATCTCACATGGAGTTGGAGGACCTCTCTAGTAGTCTTCAAAAATACCCTCATGAGGTATCCTTAGGTATGCATCCCATAACCTCAAATAAAAGGTATATCTCTCACCATTTATATATCTTCTAAGAACAAAACCATCTTCTGTATCAAAATAGAATTGAACAAACTGATAAAATAGTGAAATTAGCTTCAGGTATATCAGCCTATACTCATTTGAAAACTAATCCAGACACCCTTGGTCTCTTATTACATTCAATACTAAAGACTTTCTTGACAATAGCCACTTGGGAAAAAATTCCTTTTCAGGTACTACTATTCTGTTCACCAGGTTCAGATTCAAAGGACCTCCAGGAACTAACTTCAGTGTTATTTTCATATTCTTCTTTGATCTTCTCTTCTCAAGAGTGGATGATGATGGGTGTTTCATTCTGGGTATTCAATGAATGTTCGAGAGAGAGATAAAGGTTGAAGTAGGGGTTACGGTTTGAAAGAAGATGGATCGAGTGAATAAAGGAGTGAAACTTCTTTCGTTTTTATCATTTAGGGATTTCAAGCGTCACAAAATCAAAATCGCGAGAAAGTAAAAGAATTAAATAATTAATTATCATGATATAGATTATAATATGTAAATAAAACAATAAAATATCTTTACAGTGTGGTCGTAATGGACTTTTATGGTGAGACTGAGAAAGGCTTTTATGGTGAGACCATAACTGGATTTGAAAATGAGATCGTAACTGTGTGACTTAAAATTTGTGCAACTGTATTGTTTTAGATAGTAAGAGCCAGACAGTAACAGAGAGATTGTAACTGTTAGACCATAAACATGAAACAAAAAAAATTTAAGATAGTAAACTATAGAACCATAAGAGTTATACAGTAATCTTACGACAATGACTTGTGAAACCGTAAATTGTTAAACAGTAAGTTGTGAAATAGTAAACTGTGAAATAGTAAGCTGTGAAATAGTACACTTAATACATAATATTTAACATTCTCAACTCCTGTATGATGTAATCTATTCTTTCAAAATTTAATGGTTTGGGGAATATATCATAAAGCTGATATTCAGTTTCAATGAATTCCAAAGTGATATCACTTTTTTGATAATATTCTCTCAAAAAGTGATGTCTTGTATCAATGTGTTTTATCATAGAGTGTGAAAAATTATTATTTGAGATGTTAATAGAACTTTTATTGTCACAATTTATAGGTACATTCTTGAATTGATATCCATAATCTAGTACAGTGTATTTCATCCAAAATATTTGTGCACAACAACTACCAGAAGCTATGTATTCAGCTTCTATAGTAAATAATGTAACAGAGTTTTGTTTTTTACTACACCATTATACTACTTACTTGCCTAAAAAGTGACATGTTCTAGAGGTACTTTTTCTATCTAACATACAACCACCGAAGTGAGCATCAGAATAACTAACTAACTCAAATTATTTTCCTCTGGGATAGAACAGTACTAGATTGGGTGTATGCTAAAGGTATTTTAGAATTCTCTTAACAAAATTTAAATTCAATTCCTTATGTTTTTCTTGAATATGAGCACACATACATACACAAAACATAATTTTAGGTCGGATAGCAGTTAAGTAGAGTAAGCTTCCAATCATTCCTCTATAAGTGGTTTGATCAACATATTTTCCATCATCATCAAGATCTAACTTACAAGTAGTACTCATTGGAGTGTCACTACTTTTAGTGTTATCCAAGCCAAAATGTTTTATAAGATTTCTATTATATTTTTGTTTATTTAAAATAACACCATCATTATTTTGAAATATTTGAAATCCACGAGAGAATTTTATTTCTCCCATTTAACTCATTTGTAATTCATTTTTAATCATTTTATAAAATTCAATACATAAATAAAATTTTTGAAGATCCAAAGATAATGTCATCTACTTAAATTTGAACTACTAAAACATCCTTAGAAATTTGTTTTATAAAAAGGGTAGGATCATATATTCCTTTTTTAAAACCAATAGAAATAAGAAAAGTACTTACTCTATCATAAAAAGCTCTTGGAGCTTGTTTTAAATCATATAAATCTTTTGATAATTTAAAAACTTCATTTGGAAAATGAGGATTTGTAAAACTATGGGGGTTTCTCAACAAAGACATCCTTAGATATATACCCATTTAGTAATGCACTCTTAACATCCATTTGATGTAGTTTGAAATTAAGATGTGCAGCATAAGCAAGCAGAATTCTGAGGGCTTCAAGTTCAGCTACTAGTGTAAAGGTTTCCCCATAGTCAATTCCTTCTTCTTGACTATATCCTTGTGTAACCAATCTATCCTTATTTCTAACTATGTTTCCATATTCATCTACTTTATTTATAAACAGCCATTTATTTCCTATGGTGAATGTGTCTTCGGATCTATGAACAATTTTCCAGACATTATTTCTTTCAAACTAATGAAGCTCTTCTTGCATAAACATCACCCAAAATTCATCATTAATAGCATCATTAATGTTTTTAGGTTAATGTTGTCACCAAAATACTTGATGTTCAACCTGATTTATAATATAAGCTCATTTTTTAGTTTCTTTATATAAATCTCCTACAACAGCATCTAAAGGATGATTTATAAGAGTTCTAACAGCTCTTGAAAAAGAATGACTAGTGATATCAGGTTCTTCAACAGTTTCGGGTTCATTATGACTTTAATCTAAAGAATTTATAGAACTATAAGTTTTCACATATTCCTTTACAGGATGGTCATAGGATTTTCAATTAATTTCCATATTTGAAACATCATCCTCCAGGTTCTCTAGAGTGGTCTTAGGCTCATGTGGATCTATTTCATCAAATTTGACATGGAAAGATACTTCCACACTTTTAATCATTTTATTAAAAACTATATTGGATTTACTAGAGATTTAATATCCTAGAAATATTCCTTCATCACTCTTAAATTCAAATTTTTAAATATTTTCCTCAGTATTAATGATACAGACTTTTCAAAAAAACATTGAAGTAGCTTACTTTGGGTTTTATATTGATCCATAACTCATATGGGGTTATTTTAAGAATGTGTATAATAAAAACTTTATTAATAATATATCATGTTGTATTTATAGCTTCAACCCAAAAATAAATAGGTAAGTCATATTCACTAAGCATGGATTTTGAAATCTCTTACAAGGTTCTATTTCTTCTTTCTACAACTCCATTCTGTTGAGGTGTTGTAAGGGTAGTGAAATTATGACTATAACTATTTTTAGAAAAAACATTGGATTTTTAAACTCATGGACATTATCACTTCTTAATGATTTAATTTTAAGTCCACTAATATTTTCTATAGTTTTGGAATATTTGGTAAAATGAGAGCAGGATTCACTTTTGTGAGCCAAGAAGAAAGTCTCAGTATATCTTGAAAATTCATCTACAAGAACATAAACATAGTGCTTCCCATTTAAACTAGAAACACTAGATGGTCCAAAAAAATCCTTGTGAACCAATTTGAGAGGTTGATAAGTCAACACTTGATTATTTTGTTTGAAGGAAATTTTGTGTTGATTTCCCTTTTCACAAGGATTGCACACTTTATCATTTGGAAACCCATGTTTGAGTAGGTCTTTGACTAAACTCTTTCTAGTTAACATTCTGAGGGAGTGAATATTATAGTGTCCTAGTCTCCTATGAAAAAGCCAAGACACTTTGTGAAATATACTTAAACATGAAGCATTTTGAGATACTAAAGAATATAAGTTAACAGAGTATACATTTTCATTTCATAATGCAGAAAATACGAATTAATTTTTAGAATTGAAAACATTTCAAGCCTCATTTTAAAATTTATCATGAAATCCATCATCACATAGTTGTGAAATAATAATAATATTATATTTCAATCCATCAACAAAAAGTACTTAGGAAATTAAAACAAAGTTAGAGTTACTGATTTGGACAAGGCCAATGATCTTTCCTCCGGCATTATCACCAAAGGTGACATGTCCACCATCAATTTTTATTAAATTCTTTAAGAATGAATAGTCTCATATAATGTTTCTTGAACACCCACTTTCCATGTACCATAAGATTTTATAGGATTTCTTTAAGTAGGTTTCCTGTAAAATAGTCTAATAAAAATAGATTTTGGTACCCATTTTTGTTTAGGTCTAGTAATATTAGTGAATAGTGATTTAGGAACCCATATATGTCTTGTAATGCCCTAACCTTAGTTACCCAGAATCGGTGCATTATTACATAAAATTTTCGTGGTCACAAAGGATGAAATCCCGAATGACTAATCAGTTCAGTAGCCTTATAAGTACTAGATACGTACATAAGTTTCACATTACATCATGAAATAATGAAAAATAACATCATTGTGTCCCCTTATAACACACTTTTATCCCTTAGCCAATTCCTACAGGTTAATTGTAAAATAGTTCTTCGCATCCTGGGAAAATTAAAACATAAAACAATGGGTGAGCTCAGATGCTCAGTAAGGATATCAATATGGTGGAAACATTAATAAATAAGTATAAACATTTAAGGCAATGTATAAGACTAAAACATAAGCCTTTTAAACTGAAACTTTACCATAATATATAAAATTTAAATCAAATAATTCCGTTTACTTATTCACATTGATATTCTACTATTCGAATAATCACATGCAATATCAATAGCCAATTTTATAATGATGGAATGCAAAATATCAGACATCATAACCCCATAGTCAAGGCCTCATGCCAAGACTACACATAATATTTTTTCAAAGCCTTGTGGAAAGATACTAGATTGTCTCATGAGACTTACTGATGCATCGAGAAGCTATAGTAGGCTCCACCCGTCACTTACTAATTCAAATACATTCCTCATATGAAAAGGTTGAAACATAACATAAAAATTTGTATTAAAACAAGAATATGAAATGTAAACACATTAACCATAAACCATGAATGGTATAAAAATATCACATACATAGTCTAAAATATCACAAAACCTTCAATAAAATATGGAAGATTTTATGATAAATCTACTTCAAACAATCATAAAATCCGACAAAGGATATTGACATAGATGAAATCAAAACTATTTGAGGGAAATTTCTCTTTATATTTTGAAATAATTTAAAAGTCAAGTAATTTTAAAAGAAAACATTTATTTTGAAAATTTTCTTATAAGCTTTTAAGGAAATATTCAAAGGTATTATAATAGAATAAAATGGCCATACCCTTCGTAAAAGTTTAAAAAAACATTTTTTCCCTTAATTTCGTCCAAAAGGACATAAATGACCTTTTTTGGAAAAATACAGAAGGATTCCTTTATAAACATCTTATAAAAAGTCAAAAAAGGGTATATATGACTCTAACCCATAGTCTAGGAAATAGTAAAAATGTTTTGAAATAAACTTTTAAGAAACATGGATGTTTATGATAATGAGGTCCTAGTAGATACTCATGTATAAACAACCCCAAATAATAAAAAGATTGTAAAATTAACCCTTACCTTGTACATTTCCTAAGTCTAGGGTACATTAACCTCTGATATAATAGTTAAATAATTTTTATTAAATTATAAAAGAACCATATACCTAAATAAGGTATCATATATGATCTTCTAATACTACTTTGTTAATAATATTTTTGTAGTATCATTGTTTCGGGTGTTAACTGATTCATTTTAATATATATGTTTTGTTACATAAGTCATAGTTTTTATGGATAATATTTATTTAATTCATATAAAAATTATACTAAGTTCTTAAATATAATTTTTTAATCATAAAATGAAATTTATTCTTGAATGGTTACGATGGGGAATGAATCTCATCGCGTTTGTGGAGACGGTAATCCATACGTACGCATGAGCGATAATACCATTATATTGATAGTGAAATAGTATTTAATTGAATGGTATATAATATATAAAAAGTCCTTAACATGTTATATTTATTATTTAGATTAGTTATTTTCATTATTACACCCATCCAAATAATTAAGTGTTTGAATATTAAACTACACCTCGACATAGAGATGGTAAGCTGTACGTACGCACGTTTGGTGTCCTTGTCATTCGTAGGATGGATAGAATAATGAATATGGTTTTACCATATTTATAATAACATCATAGTATGAATATGGTACTATATTTATTATTTTGGTATGGGAATAACAAAGAAATTGGAAGTGTAAGAAGAAAATAACTTGAAAGATGTGGTGAAATAATTGCCTCTTCTTCAAGGGCTTCCTTTTGATTTGATAAAAAGGGATGCTTAGGTTAGATTTATGATCAAAGGAAGGCCTCTAGGTATTATTGAGGGTAGTTGGGAGGATATTTGGGCAGGTTTTGGCAGAGTCGAATGGATTTGGAGTTGTGATTTTGGAAGGGGAAGTACCCTTTTATAAGAGAGGTGATGGTCACTTTTGGAAAAGCTTGAAATATTATTTTATTATACAATTATATTGGGTTTATAATGGCACAAAAATAATTTATTTCAAGGTTAAGGTGGTTATTGGTCGAAAACCTCTCAACCAATAGGTTTTATATAGTTTCAGGTCACCATATGATCCTTTTATTTTAGATTTAACTCTGTTAAATTGTTTAACTTTTACCATGTCTCCTTGTATCTTTATATTATATGGTTAACAAAATTACTATAAAATGTCAATAGAACCCCAAGTGGTTCATAAATTACATTTATATTATTATATAAGTCATTTTTCTGAACCTTAATGTTTTATGACTGTTATATTCATTTAATAATATAGTATTTGGTTTAAAAACTCATTTATGTAAATTTTGACACTATATAGTATTTAATTTTTGATAAAGTCCTAACAACTTGATTACATAAAAAAATTAATTTAATAAACCCTAACATGTCATATTAACCTATAAAATTCTTGTAATTCATCAAAAGTCTCAATTTACATTTATTTGGAAATTTATAATGTCAATTATTTTAATCTTTCATTAATAAAGTAATTACTGCATCATCATTGTTTCATAAATAAATTTAATTATATAATGTCTAAAAATTATAAATAAAATTCCATTATGTATGAAATCATTTTATATTTCTAATGAATATTTATAGTCTAATTTATCTTATGTGTAACCCTATATTAAAAATGTTTTATTTATGAAAATTTGAATTTAACACTTTTAACTCATCTTTAAATAAAATAATAATTATTATCTTAATCTAATACAATTGGACTAAAAGGAACATATTTTATTACTAAGGTTGTTTTTGGTCTAAATACACTTATCCAATAGAATTAGTATATGTGTTAGGGTAATAATAATATCATTGTTACCTTTGATTACCCTATTTACTTTTAACCTTGGTAAATAAAAGTCAAAAATTACTATTCAAAAAAAATATTTTCATCCTGATGAACCACATTTTACTTACTAATATCAACCATTTCTCTCAGATTTTTGAAATTAAATTCATAGAAGTGGTAAAATTATGTTTTATATAAATTTTCTAACGTTCCTTGAAGGTGGGTAAAAGACGGTAGAAAGTTCAATAAAATTTTATATATCTAATTTTATTATAAAATGACTCCAATGAATTAAATTGAACTAATATAGGTATTATGTATCTATTTTGACTTAAAATATATTTAAATAAATAATTATTTAAATAAAAATTCAGTTTTAAACAATAACGCAATGTTTTTCACTATTCATCAAAAATTGAATGTTTTCAAAAACATATCAAAAATTCCCCCTAAGATAATTTTGATATTTCGAATCTAAAAATGAAGTCCATTTGGTAAAATTAAATTTATAAATTTTAAAAAAATTGGTATTACTATTCATAATGGCTATTTTGATTGATCTTGGTGTGTTAAAACACCAAGTTGTGTACAATTCAAGCTATTTCATTATTCAAAGGGAAATGTAATGTGGAAGCTTGGGGTGTTACATTCTCCCCTACTTTAAATAATTTCATCCTAGAAATTTCTAGAATATTACTTCATAAAAAGAATCGAGTGGTTCTTCATTATAAGTTCCTTGGTTTCCCATGTTTCCTCTTTCATCATATGGTTTCTCTATAGAACTTTTACTAGACGAGTCTCCCAGTTACTCAACACTTATTCTCTAGTATCAAGAATTATGATAGACTATTCATAATAAGATAGGTCGGGTTCCAGTTATATTTCTTCATTTGTGAGTACATGTGTTGGGTCAAGCATGTATTTTATCAATAGTGATACGAGGAACAGATCATGAACTTTGGAGAGACAATGAGCCATTTCCAAACAATAAGCTATAACTCCAGTTCATTCTATAATTTTGAAAGGTCTGATGTACCTGGGACATAATTTACCCTTCTTACTGAAATGTATTAAACCCTTCCTTTGAGGTACCTTCAAGAAAAAATGATCTCCTACTTGAAATTCAAAATCTTTCCTTCGGTTATCGGCATAGCTCTTTTGCCTACTTGGAGCTGCTTTGATGTAGGTTTAGATAACCTTCACCTTTTCCATCATTTCCTCAACAAGTTCTGGTCCTACGAGTTTTCTTTCACCAATATCATCCCAACAAGTTGGTGTACAAAATCTCTTTCCATATAATGCTTCATATGGTTCCATCTGAATACTTGAATGGAAGCAATTATTATAGAAAAATTCTACCAGAGGTAAATACTGATCTAACATACCTTGAAAGTCAACTGATCAAGATCTCAACATGTCTTCTAAGGTTTGAATAGTCTATTTTGATTTTCCATAGGTTTGAGGGTGGTAGGCAGTGCTCAAACTAAGTTCAATATCCATGTCCATTTGAAGAATTTTCCACAATCTTGATGTAAAACGGTGATCATGATCCGAAACAATTGATAGGGGTACTCCATGAAGTCTTACAACTTCAATAATATATATTCATTCTAGAAGTTCATGTGGTAAATCTTCTCTTATATCAATAAAATGTGTTGTCTTTGTAAAATGATAAAAAATGACCAATATTTCATCGTTCCTTCTAGGATTTTTTGGTATCCCCGTGACAAATTCCATCGTAATATCATCCCATTTCCACTTAGATATGGTAAGAGGTTTCATGACTCCTCTAGGATGTTGTCTTATAGCTTTAACTTGTTGAAAAACCATACATATTGAAACATAATCAGCAATATCTCTCTTCATGGTGTCCAACCAAAAATATTCCTTCAAATATCTATACATATTAGTGCTACCAGGGTGTATAGAGAAATTGGAGTGGTGAGCATCATCCAATAATTCCCTTTTTAGATCAGGTTTTTCAGGAACACAAAGTCTCTTCCCAAATTTCAAAATTTCATCTTCGTATACAAAGTCAATTAATCTCCCATCATTCACAACTCTAATTTTCTTTTGAAACTAATCATCATTAATCTAAGAACTTTTTATCCTTTCTAGTAAATATGGATTGGAAACCTTTTGAAAAAGTATCAATGTTTTACCTTCCATGATTATTCGAATATCCTCTTTTACTAGATCCATGAACATAGAATCCCTTTCAACTCTAACCTTGTTTAAAACTACATGATCCTTTCTACTCAAAGAATTTACCACCTTATTTTCCTTCCCCAGTTGGTATTTTATAGTGAAATCATATTCCATGATTAGTTTAATCCATCGTATTTACCTCATGTTGAGTTTTGTTTGTGATAAAATATACTTCAAAATATTATTATCAGTATATATTTCACATTTTTCACCATAGAGATAGTGTCTGCATATCTTCAAAGAAAATATTATAGTTTCTAACTCAACATCTTGACTGGGATAGTTTTGTTCCTGAATTTTTAGCTGCCATGATGCATAGAGACCAAACCAAGTCCTTTCTTTGAAGCATATCTGTAAATAACAAACCCATTATTCCCCAATGGTAGATTAAAGATAGGTGAATTGACTAATCTTATCTTCATTTCTTCACAACATTCTTCAAACTATTTTTTCCAAACAAAATTAACCCCTTTACGTGTAATCTTGGTTAATGGGTTAACCAATCGTTAAAAATTTTGGATGAAACATCGATAATAACCTTCCAAACAAATATAAATGTGTACCATAGTTATACTCATCGGTGCTAGTCATTCAAATATTTCTCTTGTCCTTTAAGGATCGAAAGAGATTCCATCCTTAGAGAAAATATGTCCAAGAAAATAAATCTTCTAAATCCAGAATTTACACTTGCTAAACATCCCATATAATTCATTTTTTTAGGGTTTTCAGAATAGTGCGCAAGTGATTTTCATGATATTTTAAGATTTTTTAGTATACCAATATATCATCAATAAATACCACTATAAATTCATAAGATATTCCTACAAAACTCCATTAATTTGATCAATGAAAACATAGGGTGCATTAGTCAGTCTAAAAGGAATTACTGTAAACTCAAAATGAATGTACCTAGTTTGAAATATTGTTTTCAGAATTTATTCCTTCTTCACACACAACTGATGATATCCAAATCGAAATTCAATCTTTGAAAAATATTGGGCTCCATGAATTTGATCAAATAAATAATCAATATGAGGTAGGAGATAATTGTTCTTTATTTCTATAGCATTGATCTCCCTATAGTCAATGCACAACCTCATAGATCCATCTTTCTTCTTTAAAAAAAGAACAGTGGCTCCACATGTGGAAACACTAGGATGAATAAATTCCTTATTACTCAATTCATGTAGTTGTTTCTTTAGTTCCACTAATTTAACAGTGGACATTCTAAAGGGGTCTTTGATATGGGCCTTGAACCAGGAATTAAATCAATGGAAAATTCAATTTCTTGTTCTGAAGGATGTCTAGATAAATCCTCTAGAAACAAATCGATCTATTCTTTCACAATAGGTACATACTCTATTTTAACATTATTTTCCTCACCTGTAGTTATTTCATTCTATTCCTCAACAATAATTGAATATAGTAGAGCAACTAGGGGTGGATCTAAATAAGAATCAAGTGGTGATGTTAATGCTCTAAATATAAGGTACTTCTTATCATCATCGAAACTTGTAACCTACTTCTTCTTACAATAAATTTTCACATCATAGTCTAAAATCCAATACATTCCTATAATTATAGAAAATTCAATCATCAGTATGATGATGAGATCGGCAGATAAAGAACATTTGTATGCCATAATGGGAACTGATTCACAAAACTTTTTTGCAATGGTATTTCCCTTAGTAGTTTTGACTGACAACTCCCTTGTTAAATCAAATTGAGAATATCTAGTGTTCTTAGCATACTGGGAAGATAAGAAACAATGTGATGATCTAGAATCAAATAAATCATTGGCTAAACTTGAGGAAAGCATTAAATTACATGCCACCACATCTTTCGGAGCTTCAACCTCAGTTGTAGTGATTGCATAAGCATAGCCTTTCTCCCTTGGCCTTTTCTAAGGTAATTTTCCTTGGTGGTTAAGACATTCATTTTCATAATGCCCTTTTTCTCTAAAATTATAGAATTCAACATTGACAGCCTCTTTATTTCCCTTCCAATCACGAGCTTGGTGGCATTTTTCATCACACTTGTAACAAACTCTCGTTCCCTTCGGGCAAGTATCAGGGTGTTTCTTCCCACATTTACTACTGGATGGATATTTAACTTTTCCCTTCTAACCCTTATTTCCATTTCCAGAGTGTTCATTAGATATCTTATACTATTTCTTTACTTTAAATTCATAAGACTGAGTGAATTCTTTTTCTGCCTTTATAGCACATTAGATAATATCTTCGTATGATGAGAAGGATTGTGAGACTAATTCCCGACAGAGAAATGGTTTTAACCAATCCAAGAATTTATCAATCTTACTCTTTGGGTTATTTATATAATCTATTACATGACTTGATAACCTTGTAATGTTAGCCTCATACTTTTTGACATTCTCATCCTCCTTTCACCTCAGACTCAGAAATTGTTTTTCCATATCCGATCGATGGTCATGAGGAAAGTATTTTTCTATGAAAATATATTTAAACTCCCTCCATTCCATATTTGATACTTATTCATCCTCCTTTGTTTTTTGAATTAATGACCACCATTGATCTTCATCTCCTGTGAGGCAATAAATTATCTGGACAACATTTTCCCTTTCACTACTCCCCAATGCATGAAATATTTTCTCTAAGGAACTTATCCATTTCTCTAATACAAATGGATTTTTAGTCCAATTGAATTTTTTTTGTAACCTCATGAAGAGGTCTAACATTGATCCTCTGCATTTTGGATTAGGGTGCTTTATATGGGTATGGTTATTATTCATAACCAGAGTGAGTTTTCCCAGTATAGTGATAAGATGATCAGCACCTGTTGCATCACCAGCTCCACTATAATTATCTTGAGTAAGAGGGAAATACCTACATGGACTGCGTGGGTTTATACAGTTTCCATTCCTACCACTAGGCGTCATTTCTAAACAATAGAATACACAAGATTTGTTTATTAATAGAAATAAATAATTCCAAACTTGTAAAACGCTTTACATAAATTGAAAAGTTTATGGATATAATTCATAAGAATAAAAATGTTTTCTTTGAGGAGGTATATACTCATAAATCCTTAATAATGGTTTTTAAATAAAATTTTAATTATCTTAAACATATCATCCGGGAGTGTCGGAACCAAGAGTGCAGCAAGGCCCATTATCATGTAACAGGATACCCCGGGTCAAGCCCGAAACTCCTCATCAGAGTTTTCACTCCTAGGTACATTTGTGCCAGAGCCACCTCTACCTGCTCGTATCTAGACAGGGATTTATTTATTGGAAAATACACAAGATCTCTACATTACTAAAATTCTAAGAAGTTCTTCTATACTAATCCTCAAATTCTATCTTAGGTTAATGTTCTCTAATCATAGTTTTTCTAAATCTAGCTTCCAAGGATTGTATTAAACATCCTCTGATACCAACAGTAGCACCCCGACCCCAGTAACCTAGAGTTAGTGCATTATTACATAACATTTACATGATCACAAGGGATCAAATCCCAAAATACCGATCAGTTTAGTATCCTTAGAAGTACTAGATACAGACATATGTTTTACATTACATCATGAAATAAATAAAAATAGCATCATTGTGTCCCCTTCGAACACACTCTTATTCCTTAGCCTATTCCTATAGGTAAATCTTCAAATACTTATTCATGTATTTGAAAAAATAAAACATAAGAAAGGGGTGATCTATGATACTCAGTAAGGATAACAATATAGCAGAAACTTTCATAAATGAGCATAAACATTTAAGGAAATGTATAAGACTAATACATAAGCCTTTTAAAATTAATCTTTGGTATAATGTGGCAAATATAAATCAAATCATTCAATTTAATTATTCAAATGGATATTCTACTAGTTGGATAATCACATGCAATATAAATATCCAATTCCATAATTATAGAATGCATAATGCCAGACATCATAACCAAATAGTCAAGGCCTCATTCCAAGACTACAAGTAAGATTTTTTCAAGGCCTTGTTCCAAGATACTTGTTTTTGTCATACCTACTGATGCATAGAGGAGCTATAGTGGGCTCCACCCATCACTTACAAAGTCCAATTCATTCCTCGTATGAAATGGTTGAAACAAAACCTAAACATTCGTATTAAAATCAGCATACGAAATGTCAATACATTAAGAATAAACCATGAATGGTATAAAAAATATCACATCCACTATCTAACATATCAAAAAACCTTCAATACAATATGGAATATTGTATAATAAATCAACTTCATACAAGTTTAAAATCTAACAAGGGATGTTGAAATAGATGAAATAGAAACTATTTGAGATAAATATCTCTTTCTATTTTGAAATCATTTATGAGTTGTGTAATTTTAAAAGAAAAAAATTATTTTAAAAATATTATTATAAGCTTTTAAGTGATTCTTTGAAGGTGTTATAATGGTAGAAAATAGCTGCACCCACCGTATAAGTTAAAAAAACATTTCATTCCTTAATTTTGTTGAAAATGTCGTAAAGGACCTCATTTGGAAAATGAAGGAAAGATTACTTTATAAACATCTTATAAAAAGTCAAACAAGGCTATAAATGAATTTAAAACATAGTATTTAAAATTTTAAAAAAAAAATTGAAATATATTTTTAAGTAACACGAATGTGGATGATAAATAGGTCCTGGTAGATACTCACGTATAAATAACCTTGGATAATGAAGAGATTGTAGAATTAACCCTTACCTTGTACTTTTAATTGGTCAAGGGTATATATTAACCTCTTGTATAATAGTTAAATAATTGTTATTAAATTATACAAGAACATCGTATTTAAATATGATATCATATATGGACTTCTAATATTGTTTTTTTAATAATACTTCAGAAGGATCATCATTTTGGGTGTTAACTGATTCCTTTTCATTTATATGTTTTGTTACGTAAGTCATGTTTGTTAGGGATAAGATGTATTTGATTCATATCCATAATGATATTAAGTTCTTAAACATTATTTTCTAATCATAAATTAAAATTTATTCTAAAATGGTTATGATGGGGAATGAATCTCATCGTGTTTGTGGAGACAGTAATCCGTATGTACACACGAGTGACAATACCATTCTATTGATTGTGAAATAGTTTGTAATTGGATGTTATATCATATATATAGAATCCTTAACATGTAATATTTATTATTAACATTAGTTATACTAATTTTTACACCCATCAAAATAATGAAGTGTTTGAATAATAAACTACACCACGATGTGGAGACGGTAAGTCGTACGTACGCACGTATGGTTACTTTGTCATTCATTGGATGGATATAATAATGATAATGGTTGTAAAATATTTTTAATTACATAAAATTAAAAATAAGGTACTAGAGTTATTATTTTGTTATGGGAATAATAAAGAAATAGGAAGTGGAAGAAGAAAAGAACTTGAAAGAGGTGGTGAAATAATTACCTCTTCTTCGGGTGCTTCCTTTTGATTTGATAAAAAGGGATCTTTAGGCTGGATTTATGATCAAAGGAAGGTCTCTAGGTGAAATTGAGGGTTTTTGGGAGTATATTTGAGTAGGGTTTGGCTGAGAAAAATGGCTTTGGAAGTGTGATTTTGATATAAGGGGAAGTACCCTTTAATAAGAGAGGTGAGGGTCACTTTAGGAAAAGCTTCAAATATTATTTTATCGTAGAATCATATTCAGATTATAATGTCTAAAAAAATGATTCATTTCAAGGATAAGGTGGGTATGGGTCTGAAACATCTCAATAAATAGGTTTTAGATAGGTTTAGGTCCCCATATTAACCATATTTTTAGATTTTACTCTAAGTTAAATAGTTTAACTTTACCATGTCTACATGTATCTTTATATTATATGGTTAATAAAATTACTATAAAATAACTTGAGAACCCCAAGTGGTTCATTAATGACATTTATATTATTATATAATTCCTTTGGCAGAATAATATATTTTTAAGATGGTTATAACATTTAATAATATAGTTTTTTTTTAACTCATTTATGTCAATTTTGACATAAGCTAGTATTTGATTTTTTAAGTCCTAAAAACTTGATTACTTCGAAAAAAATTCATTTATTCGACCCTAAAATGTCTTATTAACCAATAAAAGTAGTGGAATTCTTTGAAAGTCTCAATTTAAATTTATTTAGATATTTATAATGTCAATTATTTAAATCATTCATTAATAAGGTAATTATTGCATCATCATTGTGCCATAAATAAATTTAATTATTTAATTTCTAAAAATTATAAATAAAATAACATTATGTAGGAATTATTTCTATATTTATAATGAATATTTACAGTTGAATTTATCTTATTTGTGACCCTATAATAAAAAAAATTAGTTATGAAAATTTGAATTTAGCACTTTTAACTCTTTTTAAAATAAAATAATAATGAATGTCTTAATCTAATTCAAGTCAACCAATAGTATATTATTTTATTCCTACGGTTGTTTTTGGTTGAAATACAGTTATCCAATAGAATTAGCACATGTGTTAGGTTAATAATAATAACATTTTTACCTTTAATTAAATATGACAACCCTCATTTTATTATAAAGTTAAACATGACTTATTACATAAACTATTCACTTGATACAACATTGAATATCGAGAGGTCTATAGTATTTGGGGATTAGGATCATTACATAACAACTTAAAACATAAAATACAACATCTTTATTGAAAACTTCCTTTACATGACCACTACATTACCTCGTACTTAGCATTGCATGGCATAACCTGAGGACATGCATAAGAAAAGGGTGAGCTATAAAGAGCATCAAGGGAATAAACATGGAATACATGAGGAGTACAATAAATTTTAGACAATAGTCATATCAATAGAGCACAAGAGAAACAGGGACATAAAGGCATGATAAAGCATGATAATCATAACATGGAAATGTGGCAACAACACTTAACATGGAATTATCATGAGCCAAGGCCAATTGCACATGAAGCATGAATAATTTCTCATTGCACATGAAGCATGAGTAAACCCTTGTTTCACTTGAATAAGAATGATTCAACACTCATTCCACATGACATATCATGATACTATACTTTACCCAATGCATTGGAGCACTATAAGGGTGCACCCCTCTTAAACATTTCATTTCATGCATAAGTGTGCCACATGGATCATAAAACATGGATTCATAAAACATAATAATTTATTCCATGAAAAAGGAATTTGGAATGAAACTTTATTATTAATAAGTAAATTTGTGTGAAGTTGAATACCCTTGATGGAGAAATGGTCCTGGTATTCACTACACAATGGCATTGGCTTAGAAAATTAGGGCAATTTCGGCAGTGTAACGGCGTGATATAAGAATTCATAAAAATGGTTGATGAGAGAGAAATGGGTGTCTCATAATATCTACATGAAATGGAAATTAAGGGGGTCATATAGATACATGTCCCATCAATTTTAATGGAATTTATATTCATGATACAAAAGTATTGTGTGAATGTAAATGAATAGAGAGAAGTTCCTTTCGGAATTTCGGCATAGTAACGGGTGTACATGGGAGGAATTTAATGAGATATAAAGGGGTATCCCATAATTAAAATAATAATAGTGAAGTATTTCAGAGGTTAGAAACCATACCCCAGCATTTATAATTGAAATTAAAAGGGAATAACAATATTAAGAAAATTGGACAAAAAAAGTGAAAGGAAGAAAAACCCTTACTTGGAAGTGTTCTTCCAAGGCTTGAGAGAGGATTCATGGGAGCTTGGGGAACCTTGGGAGGAATCTAGATAAAGTAGGGAATATTTTAGATGAATTCAAGAGTGAGTAGGAAGTGGGAGATTGGGTGGGTTTATATAGGAAAGGTGAGTGAATTGTTTATTATTAATGTTTGGGGCCCCTTACATTAAACTAATCCAAACCACATATCATCTCAAGGTTTTTTCCCATGGTTTTTGGAAAAGGGAAGAGTAAAAAAATATTTTATAAGGCCAATTTCCTAAATTCTTAAAATAATGGGGTCGCTTATGTGGGGGTGAGTCACACTCCCAAGGAAAATAATTTAAAAAGACAAGATGTTTAATAAGTCTTGAGAGGTCCATTAATATTTTGAAAATTAAGACAAAAAAACCCAAAATCACATTATTTTAATAGTAAAATATATATTGGCCGAACATAAAGCTTATAGTATTTTATTACATCACTATTGGGTCATTATGATTTCATAAAACACATTATATATTTACACGGTATTTAATTTTTACCCAAAAATTTGACTGTCTCGGAAAATTATGAAAAATTCACCATTGGATAATTTAGACATCCTGATTCCAGAAATATGATTTATTTTATTTAAATAATTTTCTAAATATGTTAGTTTTCACTTTTAAAATAAAAATTGACATTTATCGAAAATTCACGGGTTTTAACAGAAATGGATTTCAAACCTTAATAAAATTTATAATTGCATTCATAAAATTATATGATCATTTATATATATAAAAAATTAATTTAATAATAATAATAATATTTTATTAACATATTATTTAATTCAAAAATCCATTAATTTAATAAAATAGATTTCTTAATTAAATAATAACTAAAAACACTACTTGTACATTAAAAACTATTTACAGTGTATCAATAATGACAAGAAAGTATATTCATTATTATATACAAAAATAATGTACATGAACATACTACTAGCGATTTGTTATATAACCCCTTAAAACAGCTACATAAGACCTAAGGGTAAGGTGTGCTATGGTGAAAGACTCTTGGGGTGGCTCAGATAACATCGGTCGAGTGGTAATCACTGTCAACTTCCACTTTTCACATAGACGGTCATGTTCGAGCCTGACATGATGAAGCTCAATTTTGGATTGGTCAAAAGTGAAGCCCAAAGATGCCACCTCTTTTCCGAGCTCTGAAAAATGGGCTTCGTATGGAGAAATTCTACGAGATGAGGCCATCACTTCCTTTTTCTGAGTAAATTGGGTTTGTTAAAGCCTTATAATTATACTAATCATGTGATCACTATTCAACAGCTATAAAATTAAAGGTCACAATTCTTAACCTAAAACCAAATAATTTGACATTTTATATAAAAAATTTACATAAAGAGACATTTAATTAGATCAACAGGGATTTCAATTAATTAAACATTGGTTCGTTACAATATTCTCCCCTTAAGAAATTTTTCCCTAGAAATTTCCTTTTCCCACACTAAAACAGATGTGGGTAACTCACCTTCATCATTTCTTCTGATTCTCAAGTCACTTCTTCCAACTTGTGGTTTCACAACAACACCTTGATGAGGGGCATTATCTTATTTCATAGAACTTTTTCTCTATGATCTATGAACTTCACTGGTTGATCCTCATAAGAAAGATCATCCTATAACTATACCACCTCTGAAGAGAGTACATGTGAAGGGTCCGGTATGTACTTCCTTAAAGGGGATATATGAAAGACACAATGTACTTTGGCCATGGTAGGTGGAAGTACTAGTCGATAGGCCACAGCCCCGACACAATCAAGAATCACAAATGGTCCGATGTACCATGGACTTAACTTCCCTTTCTTTCACAACCTCATGACCTTCTTCCATAGTGATATGTGTAGAAAAACCATGTCTCTAGCTTTAAACTCAAGGTCTCGTCGACGATTATCTGCATAACTCTTCTGTCGACTCTAGGCTGCCTTGATATGTTGCTGAATGGTTTTCACCTTCTCCACCATTTCCTAGACCATTTCTAGTCCAAGCAGTTTACGTTCACTGACCTCATCCCAACATGCCGGTATTATGCACCTTTTCCCATACAGGGCTTCATATGGTTCCATTTGGATGCTCGAATGGAAACTATTATTATAAGAGAACTCAACCAGATCAAGATGTTGATCCCATCCTACTTTTAAAGTCCATTGAGCACACTCTCAACATTTCCTCAAGTTTTTGGATAGTCCGCTCGGATTGGCCATCAGTTTGAGGATGATAGGCCGTACTAAAGTTCAGTTCAGTATTCAGAGCATGTTGAAGAATCTTCCAAAACATAGAGGTGAATCTTGGATCTCGTTCAGACACAATAGATAGTGGTACTCAATGCAGCCTTACCACTTCCCTGATAAATATCTGTGCCAGTTGATCCAATGAGAAATCCTCCCGAATAGCAATGAAGTATGCAGTCTTTGTAAGACAATCCACAACAACCCAGATTGCATTACTGCCTTTGGATGTCCTTGGAAGTCCGGTGGAAAATTCCATGGTGATGTTCTCCCAATTCCATTCTGGTATGGGAAATGGTTGCATCATCCCATTAGACTTCTGTCTCTCTACCTTCACTTGCTGGCACACCAGGCACTTTGATTTATATTCAGTGATATCCTTCTTCATATTATCCCACCAAACGTTTTCTCGGAGATCTCGATACATATTTGTGCTCCCTAGGTGAATAGATAAATTTGTACTATGTGCATCATCCAAAAGTTCCTTCTTTAGCTCCGGACATGATGGAACACATAGTCTTTTCCCAAATTGCACAATTCCTTCTTTATTAACATTAAACTCCGAGGAGTTCCATTTTTCAATAGCTTCCACTTTTTCTTGAATTCCCACATCATCCATTTGGGCATCCATTAACAATTCCAAAAGAGATGGTTGAGCAGTCATTTGTGAAAGGATTGATGATGTTCCCTTCTTTATGATTCCCATGTCCATCTTCATCAAGTCTAATAATATTGGATCCTTCTCAATTCTCATCATTGATAGAATCGTTGGGTCCTTTTAACTTAGGGAATCTGCCACCTTGTTCGCTTTCCTAGGGTGGTAATGTATTGAATAGTCATAATCCTTGATTAGCTCTATCCATCTTCTTTAGCGCATATTAAGCTATTTCTGTGTGAATATATATTTAAGACTCTTGTGGTCAGTATATATCTCACATTTCTCCCCATAGAGATAATGTCACCAGATTTTCAAGGCAAATATCACAGCCACCAAATCCAGATCATGAGTTGGATAGTTTCGCTCATGTATTTTCAACTACCTTGAGGCATAGGATATCACTTTATCATTCTGCATCAGCACACATCCTAATCCCTTCTTCGAAGCATCACTCAATACCACAAAAAGTTTCGCAATTGTGGGTAAAGTGAGAACGGGCGCAGTGATAAGCCTCCTTTTCAACTCCTTGAAGCTTTATTCGCATTCATCACTCCAAGAAAATTTTACTCCCTTTCGAGTTATCTTGATAGGAGGGTTGGAAAATCGTGAGAAATTTCTCACAAGTCATCAATAATATCCAGCTAACCCCAAGAAGCTACGGATATCTGTTTACAATGTTGGCCTTAGCCATCCCTCAATTGCATCTGTTTTGGAGGGATCCACAGATATCCCATTTCTTGTGATGAAATGGCCCAGGAATGAGACTTCCTTCAAACAGAACTCACACATTTTGTAATTTTTATAGAGCTTCTCCTTGTGCAAAGTCTCCAGTACAGTTCTTAAATGCTCCTCATGATCCTACTTGGTTTTGGAGTATATTAGAATATCATCTATAAATACTAACACAAATTTTTCTAGGTAATCTCTAAATACTCTCTTCATCAAGTCCATGAAGATTTCTAGATCATTAGTGAGTCTGAAAGGCATTACTGAGAATTCATAGTGCTCGTATCTTGTATGAAAAGTAGTCTTGGGGAAATCTTCCTTCTTCACTCTTACTTGATAATATCTCGACCGCAAATCTACCTTGGAGAAGTATTTTCCTCCACGCAGCTGATCGAACAAGTCATCAATCTGTGGCAGAGGATACTTTTTCTTTATCATGATTTTTTGATGTTCACGATAATCGATGCAAAGCTGCATTGACCCATGCTTCTTCTTGACGAAGAGGACTGGTGCACCCCATGGTGAAGCACTTGGGCTTATAAACCCTTTATCCAGATTCTTTAGTAGTTCTTTCTTAATCTCTTCAATCTCAACAACATCCATTCTATATGGAGTCTTTGATATTGGTAGTTCCCCAGGTATAAGTTCAATTGAGAATTCAATGTCCCTTCTAGGAGGAAAACTAGGCAGTTACTCAGGAAACACTTCAGTGAATCCCCTCAAAATAGGAAATTCTTCAAGGATGGTTTCTTCCTTGGACTCAGTCATCTGAGCTAGATATGCGTGCTCATAGGGAAGTAATATCCATGCTAGAGATGATGTAGCTAAAGGAGATTCATCTTCCTCCTTACACTTTTAAGGAATCGAGGATCTATTCTCCATATAGAGTGTGATTTCCCTCTCCCGAAAATTTATGTTGGCTCTATATAAGAAAAGCCAATACATGCCAAGAATTGCATCAAATTCCACTAGAGGTTGTATGAAGTGGTTTTCTGGGAAATTCAATCCATGGATTATGACATGGTAGGAGTTATATTCATGGGATGCAATTATTTCCCCATTTTCCGTACTCACCGATATCTTCACTTCCATGATTTTTTGTAGTGCTGGGATTGTTCTACTAAACTTTCAAGATATAAAATAATGCATAGAACCTGAATCAAAAAGTACGTTCTCTATTCTGGAATGAACAAATAGAGTACATTTCACCACTTCGTTTTCGGGGTTCACTTCGGCAGAAGTGATGGAAAAATCTCTTCCTTACTGCCTTGGAGGTTGTTGGTTTCCTCTGAAAACCCTTAGATTAGGGCACTGATTTGTAAAATTCCCCGGTTCTTCACAGTTGTAGCAATGAAAAATGCGTTGAGGTTTGAACGGATCGTTCCTCTCCTCTATCGCAGTTGTGGGTCTTTCTTGCCGACAGTTGATAGCTAGGTTCCCTTCTCTTCCACACCTAAAGCATTTCCTCGTCCCCTTGAGGAAATTTCCAGGGTGCTTCTTTCCGCACTTTTGGCAAGTGGGGTGCTGGATCTTTTTAGCACCATTGGATGTATCTATCGGATCTCCAGCATGAATTCCACCTTATTATTCTTGTCCCCATGATACCCATGTGATTCCCCGATCTCCATTTCGACCTTGAGGGCACATCGTACAATTTCCTCATAGCTTTCGATGTCATGGGTCTCTAATGTTTTCCGTACGCTAGGATTCAGCCCACCAAAGAAGCGGTAAACCTTGCATTCAGGGGTAACGACAATGCTGGAAGCTTATCGTACAAGCCTTGTAAAGTTTTCCTCATACGCTCCAGTAGATTCTTCATCTTTTTTCTTGAGGGAAAGTAAATCCCTTTCCATCTTAATCTTGAGGGTGCGTGGAAAATATTTATTGAAAAACATCTTCCAGAAATTCTTCCATTCCAATGCCTCGATATCCTCCTCAGGCTTCTTATTTTTGATCAACTTCCACCATTGATCAGCTTCGCCCTTCATACGATAAGCCGCCAGGAGAACCTTCTCTTCTTCAGAACATTAAAATATGGAGAATATATTTTCAATGGATTTGATCCATTGTTCAATGATCGTGGTATCGGATGATCCACTAAAAGTAGGGGGCCTTTGTCTCATGAAGCTATCGATGGTGACTTGTTCCTTCTTAGGGGGGTTTGGACGTTCCTCTTGACCCATGTTTCTATTAAAATCTTGAGTTATCTGAGAGAGAAGCGTGACAAAGTTCACGATTCCCGCTCCTTTTGGATTGGGCATCGCATTAGTACAGTCATTACACTGATCTTCACATCGGTTGTTTGCCTGAGCCATCCTATTACCGGCTATTGGCTTGAATAAAAGGAAAGTTAGGGGGTAACGCATAAAGGGTAATACAAAGACAAAATATTATGACATATAAATAAACTTTTATTTCCTTATCTCATGAGTCTATAGGCTTCAATCTAGGCTTTTCATGATTTACTTTCTAACATATATTCTTAGGGGCATTTTTTTTAATTCCCTTAATAAGGGTTCATACTATGCTTGTGAATTTATCAAAACATATCCCCCAGGAGTGTCATAACCAAGATTGCAGCAAGGACCATTGTTGTGCACCAGTTCCCATTCGATTCTAGCTCAAAGCGGTGTTTACGAGTTTTACCCCTAAGATACATTTGTGCCAGAGCCGCCTCTACCTGTTCGTATCCATACAGAGATGTATTTTCATGATAAACCACTCACTCAGTACTTACCAAAACTTAGGGATGTTTTTATTATACTTAGTCTTGTCTCTAAGGCTTTACTGGGGTTTTCTAATCCTAATCCCAAAAATAACTAAACCTACCCTCTGATACTAACTATGAAAAACCATCTTTTAATACAAACTTAAACATGATTTATTACATAAACTATTCAATTGATACAACATGGAAGATAGAAAGGTCTAGTGTCTTTGGGGATTAGGATCATTACATAACAACTTAAAACATGAAATTCAACATCTTTATTGAAATCTTCTTTTACATGACCACTGCATTCACTCATACTTAGCATTGCATGGGATAACTTGGGGACATGCATAAGAAAATGGGTGAGCTATAAAGCCCAGTAAGGGAATAAACATGGAATGAATGAGGAGTAAAATACATGTTATAAAATAGGCATATCAATAGAGCACAATAGAAACATGAACATAAAGGAATGATAAAGCATGATAATCATAACATGGAAATGTGGCAACAACACTTAACATGGAATTAGCATGAGCCAAGGATCATTGTACATGGAACATGAGTAAATTCTCATTGCACATGAAGCATGAGTAAACCCTCATTACACTTGAATTATCATGAGTCAAAACTCCTTGCACATGACGTATCATGATACTATACTTTACCTAATGCATTGGAGCTCTATAAGGGTGCACCTTTCTTAAAAATTTCATTTCATGCGTGAGTGTGCCACATGGATCATAAAACATGGATTCATTAAACATAATCATTTTTTCATGAAAATGGAATGTGGAATTCATACATGAAACATTATAATCAATAAGTAAATGTTCATAAAGGTGAATATCCTTTATGGAGAAATAGGCATGGTATTCACTACACAAAGACATTGGCTGAGAAAATCGGTGCAATTTCGGCAGCATAATGGTGTGACATAAGAATTCATAAAAATGGTTAATGAGAGAGAAAGGTGTGTACCATAATATTTACATAAAATGGAAATTAAGGGGGTCATATAGATACATTTCCAAACAATTTTAATGGAATTTATATTCATGATACAAAAGTATTGTGTGAATGTAAATGAAGAGAGAGAAGTTCCTTTCGGAATTTCGGCATAGTAACGGGTGTACTTGGGAGGCATTTAATGAGAGATAAAGGGGTCTCTCATTATACAAAAATGAGAGGTTAGTATGGGGGAGGTGAAAAACCATACCCCAGTATTTATAATTGAAATTAAAAGGTCATAACAATATTAAGAAAATTGGATAAAAAAGTGAACGGAAGAAAAACCCTTACTTGGAAGTGTGCATCCAAGGCTTGAGATAGGCTTGAGAGAGGCTTCTTGGGATCTTGGGGAACCTTGGGAGGATTATAGAGAGAGTAGGGAAGATGTTTGAAGAACTACAAAGGCTTTTAGTGATTATGAAGTGGGATCTTGGGTGGGTTTATATAGGAATGGTGAGTGAATTTTTTATTATTTAGGTTTGGGACCCCTTAAATAAAACTTATCCAAACCAAAAATCAGTTCATATTTCTTGCCCATGGTTTTTGGAAAAGGGAAGAGGAAAAAAATATTTTAAAAGGCCAAAGTCCTAACTTCTTAAAATAATGGGGTTGCTTATGTGGAGGTGATTCACACTCCCATGGAAAATAATTTAAAAAGACAAGATGTTTAATAAGTCTTGAGGGGTCCATTAATGCTTTGAAAAGTAATTCAAACAAACACAAAATCACATTATTTTAATGGTAAAACATATATTGGCCAAACATAAATCTTATAGTATTTTATTACATCGATATTGGGTCAGTATGATGTCATAAATCACATTATATATTAAACGGTATTTAATTTTTACCCAAATATTTGACTGTCTCAAAAAATTATGAAAAATTCACCGTTGGATAATTTCGACGTCCTGATTCTAGAAATATCATTTATTTTATTTGAATAATTTTCTGAATATGTTAATTTTTACTTTTAAAATAAAAACCGACATTTATCGACAATTCACGGGTTTTGACAGAAATGGCTTTCAAACCTTAATAAAATTTATAATTGCATTCATAAAATTATATGATCATTTATATATAATAAAATTAATTTAATAATAATAATAATAATAATTTATTAAAATTTTATTTAATTCAAAAATCCCTTAATTTAATAAAATAGTTTTCTTAATTAAATAATAACTAAAAACACTACTTGTACTTTAAAAACTATTTACAATGTATCAATAAAGACAAGAAAGTATAATCATTATTATATAAAAAAATAATGTACATGAACATAGTACTAGATATTTGTTACATAACTCCTTAAAACAGTTGCATAATACCTTAGGGTAAGGTGTGCGATGGTGATAGACTCTTGGGGTGGCTCAGATAACATTGCTCAAGTGGTAATCTCTATCAACTTACACTTTTCCCGTAGATGGTCTCGTTCGAGCCTGACATGATGAAGCTCATCTTGGGCTTGGTCAAGAGCGAAGCCCAAAGACGCTACCTATTTTCCGAGCTCCAAAAAATGGGCTTCGTATGGATCAATTCTACTGGATGAGGCCATCGCTTCCTTTATCTGAGTAAATTGGGTTTGTTAAAGCCTTATATTTATATTAATAATGTGATCACTGTTCAACAGCTGTAAAAGTAACGGTCACAATACATAACATAAAACCAAAGAAGTTGAAATTTTATATAAACATTTTACATTAACAGACATTTAATTAGATCAAGAGAGATTTCCATTAATTAAACATTGGGTCGTTACACTCACGGTTTCTCAGACATAGCTAAATATCTGTATATAAATGTTAAGTTGTAATATCAACATAATTAATTAGACTTAATCATTAATCAAAGAAATCATTATAAAAAAAATTAAAAATAGTTTAAAATAATCAATCATACCACCTAAGGTCTTGGATTGGTTTATTTAAGTCATATAGAAACCAACCATCTATATACATGATTTGAGACATATTAAACAGGATTAACAGGTTCAACATAATGTATAGGATTTGTGATCATTAAAACATGATTAACACATGAGGAGTCCAACAAAACATATATAATATAAAACATAAGCACATATATATATATATGAACATATAATAAAAATACACACACAAACATGTATATATATATATATTAATATAATATAAACACATATATAAATATAACATAATATGAACATATATATACATATATAGAAATAAAATATAAAATATAAAATATAAAAAATATATATATAATATAAATTTTTAAATATTGAAATGTATATATACATATAACATAATATAATTAAATATTTTAAATTTAGTCATGTTTTTAGGAAAACTTGACTATTTAATAACATTTATACCAACATTTTTAAAGTGGCTAATTGTGTATGTGTGTGTACAGACACAGACATATATATTAATATAAATATATAAATATTAACATAAACATAAAAGAATATATAAAATATAAACACACACAGACACACACATATATATATAATATAATATAAATATATTATATGTATATTTTAATAGAAATAAATATATATATATATAATTTTCTTGAAATAATGAAATATATATATATAACAAAATATAGTTTTATATCAATAATTCAATTAGGTGAGTTGGTAGAGCTACTTCTTGATAGATGAAAAATCACCAGATCGATTCCTACGGGAAACAGTTTTTTACTGGGTGGAGAGTGATGTTGGGGAGGGATGTGTAGACAAGATGGGACGTTGTGGATGGGGTAGGGCAATGTAGATGTTGAGGAAAACTATGTAGATAGGATAGGATGGGATGTTGGGGTGGGGAGTTTTATGGTATGGGATAGGAGTGATGCTGGGGAGGGGTGTGCAGATATGACGGGACATTGGGGATGGGTGAGGGGATAGAACGTTGGGATAGAGGTAATTAGAGATGAGAGGTAGGTGGTTATTATTATAAAAAACACAATTCAAAAAAAATCATAAAAAATACTGAATTTTCATGAAAATATCGGTAAATGGCGTGTAATTTCACAATGTTTATTTAGAAACATTTCTCAAAAACATTATAAAATGAGGTGTTTCTAGTTAGAAACACCTTAAAATGTCGGAAAATGAGGCGTCACTAATTAGAGACACCTTAAAACCTCAATAATTTATCAATGTTTATTTACAGACCTCCTTTGACTTTAACTCATTTATTAATAAACCAATGTAGCCTTGAAACCATAAAACAAACATCCTTGCGATGGTGAACGTGAATAAAATGTCATAAAAATTTATCATAAAAAAACATAAAATTAAAGTAATATATAAAATTTACATGTATAAGGTTCTAAATAAATTATTTAATACATTTTATTGGACTATTCATGACTTCAGACACACGTATTAAGTGAGTCGGGATAGGGGGTTGGGAAACACCCAAACCACCCAATTTTATTTTAAGTTATTCATTACCTCAATTTACCTATCTTTATATTTCTCTAAATTATATTTACTTTTTACATATTTTTTATATTTGTTCCTTACATATATACCAATATTACTTTCCATTTCGTTTCAGATGATATACATGTTTTTCAAGTTCTATTCTCAATTTTTACTTTAAATAAATCTTGATTAAAGTGAACCTTTTTACTACATAATTATTTTAATGTTCCACTCATTTAAATAATTTTCTCACATATTATTTCTAATAAAATTATTGTTTTAGGTAAAATCATTCAAGTCAATTTATGGTTCTAATGAAAATCTTATTCCCTTATTTCCTTCCATGGTTCTTTACTTAATTTGTAAAACTTCATTGAAGGGATTCAATAACACACCTAATTTTTAAACCATTTCCTATTATATTTTATTAAATTGAGCTCAATATTCATGAACCATATTTATTTAATTATATATGAACATATATAAATCCTTAATTTTCATGAACCAATCTGGGGTGTCATCCAACCCGAGACCCGACCCAACCCAAGACAAGGCCCAAAGGTCATTCCCGATCCCCATGGGCTGGAAACTAGATCATGTATATAATCCATACACTTTGGGAATTATTTCACCCATGACTATAACAACAGACAACCCATGAAAATAAAACATCACATAATATATAATCATAACCAAATGGGATACAATATTTTTTAGATTAAAACTTTTACAACATTAATCAATACCAAAAATACCACAATTGAAATGGAAAAATAAAATCGTCCCAAAGAACATCCATGTAACAATAGGGGCCTCACCATCAATCCACCACTTCCAACACCTACAAGAAGTGGAACACTAGAAACTAGATCCACTATCACCCACACGGAATATTTTTTTTACTTGGGTCATACATAACAAAGTTTACATACCCCCAAAGGTGTATGTAGGGTGTGAGCCAAAGCTTAGTAGGATTATAACCAAAAGAAATATTTCATTCTATAACATTAGAAGATAAATAAACATTCAAATTTTCATAACAACATTGAAAACATTTTCATGGATCATTTCATGGAAAATATTTTCTAGAAAATACTTTTTAAGGATTCCTTTTTCTCAAAATAAACTTCATTTGGAACCATAAATGACACAACATCCACCGTATAGCAATAGGTAACACCACATAACAAAATATTCATGTCATAAGAGATCACCATGGGAAATCCCTATAAGTAACTAGCACAAGTGGGACTTTATAAACCTCATACCTCAATGATGAAAACCCTCCAACCAAAACCAACAGCATCCACATGCACGATCCACTTGTGGGGAACACATCCCAAGGTCTAGTGGTATCCCTATCATAAGACAAAAAATAGTGGTCCCATGAATAATCCACTAGAGTGGATCCCATACTAAGTTTTATTGGTCTCCAATCATATCACTTGTTTAGTTAGTGTTGTAGTGTCAATCCTGCTAAAAGAATTGAGGCCTCCACCCTTTTGAATCAACTGGCATACTAGTTCTAGTTCACCCACTTAGATACCTATGAGTCCCTTTTTGCTCAAATACCATTTCATGAATCACATAAATCATCACGTTTACATACACATTACAAGCATCATGAAAAAATAAGGAAAACACCACTTTCAAAATTCACTTTGAACAAACAATCAAGGATCATGTGGAAACCACCATTTTCCATAGACAAAACCAATTTCATATTCACCTATACATAAAAATAATTTAAAATACATTTCCCACCATTTGATAAATTCCTGAAAATCATTTGGAAATTAAATAGTAAGAGAACATATGAAATCTAACCATTTCTTAGGGAAAATCCCCTTTCAAATCCACACCCAAACCAAATTCATTTTAAAACGTTATTCGCATCACTTATACAATTCAAAAACAACATTTAAGGTTCAAAATAAAGAACCTCACATGGAATAAATCCCAATTATTTTAGAAAAACAACATTCAATTCATTCACACCTTAAATTCCCTTTGAAAACACATTTCAAACCTTTCACTCCAATCGTAAAACACTTTCAAGAAACACCGTAATGAATCACAATGAATCTTGACAATTTTCCTTTAGAAAATAAAATTTAATCACATATGAATCTCAAAACATTTCTAAAACATATTTCACAACACAAAAATAACCAATAGAGAACATTTTGTTAGGTCTACTTGGAAAGATACCCTGAAAGGGGGGGTGAATTACGATATTACAGATTAAAACAACTACCCTTTTATCTTGTTTTGCTGTTAAACAAAACTGTCTTCTCTATCCATAATGTTTTAGAGTATGAAAAAATATTAAATCATACACCGGACACATCAATTTTACTTGGTTCACCCTCACTTGGATACATCCATGGAGCGTACACTAGAAATGTGTTGATGTACCAGATCTACTAAAAGTGAACTGCTGTTTACAAATCTCAAAGAGGACTCACTATCTCTCCAAGTTTACAACCAATCACAATTTGAAATCGCACTGCTCTCTCAATCGAATTGTTCTCACTACATCTTCATAAGATCCAATCAAAGTTTAAAGACTTTTAGGTCCCTTCATCATCAGAAAAATATCCATCCTCCACTATACGTAGAGGCTTTGTTGATGGTCCACTTTCATTCAATGATGAATACAACTTTAATGCAACTGTACTGAAAAATCTTAAAACTTTCACACAACCCTAGGCTGACCTACGCACTTCTTTAATCCAGGAACGCAAGTGCCACACAACCACTTGTGCGATACACCATTATCTAACTCAAAACATGGGTGACTCACACCATTTTTCACCTAAACCAATATTGGCACACAACTATCAACTGGCACACAACTTATAAATAACTTTATAGTTGCGCACCCAAAACACATACGCGCCTAGAGCTCAAATATTCTCTAAGTGTTGAGATTTCTTAAAAATGAGGATGTGTATCTATCTATTTATAGGAATTTTGAACACCCTAAACACTTGGAAAACAACTTTCCTCGGGCGTGGAAGTCCAGCTTCCCTAGCCTCTATCACCCCAGTCACCTTGTGCTCCCACACCAAAACTTCGGTGCCCCTATTTCCTTTTCCATATTTTGATCTTTTGATCTTTAAAAACATATGGTGCATAACTTTTCAAGCCTCTAATAAACTAGTTTGCAAGTCCCTTTTCCAAAAATACTTTTCATCATTTGCCGATTTTGGGGTCCAAAAATTTGGAAAACACTGGAAAATGGTGACACCTTATATCTTCTTTTTGTACTGAATCCAGATCATACATTCCTTTATCATGGTTCTTTTATCTACATGAATTTTCAACAAAAACTCTTGAACTTGAAAACTCTCTATGAAAACTTTATTTGTCAACAAACACAAACAACCCAAAAATGTTGTAATGTTACTTGGAGGGATTATTAACCAACACATTTAGATAACCAAAGAAGAAATAAAATATAATATAATTATGTAAAATAATGAAACCACCAACCCTAAGCTTTTAAACTTCCGAAATACTGTGGAAAAACATAATTTCACCTCCAAAAGGCCCTATAAAGGAAATATCAAATAACAACCATCATGATTTCACCCAATAACACAATATAGACCCCTTATTAAGTCAAACAGCCCATTTTAAAAGAAAACCCCAAGAATTAGAGAGAAACCCTTTAATAAGGGATAGATTGAAGGAAAAATTCCTTTAATTGTGACTTATTGAAGAACCGGAGCCAAAACTACCCAAATATTAATGATCAAAGGCTCCAAGAAGGTTTGATGGAGTCTCTCTTGGATGAGAATACAATAGGGTTTGTTTTAGAGGTAATTTAGGGTAATATTGGAGGAGGGAAGAAGATTACTTTTCCAATTTTTAATGATTTTGACAAGTCATATGATTAGCCTGAATGGTTTTACAAGCCATGCGGTAATCGTGCATCCCTCCCTACACAAGAAGAATATGCCTCAAAGTTAGCCCACACATTTTTCCAAATAGTGTGACAATTGTGAGTTTCTCTCTATACAATAGGAATAAGGCCACATGGTTTCCTAGAGAATGGCACATGGTTTTCCCTATCCATGCGCCATCTGTGCAACACCTTCTGTTGAGCCCAAAAATGCCCTTTTTCTCTAAAAAACTCATGGGAAACCCAAGGGATAAATACCAGACTAAAAATAAACAATGGGATAGATGAAAAAAGTCTCAAATGTGAAAATTCTTCACACCATGAAAACTTTCCACCCTCATAAAGTCAATCCAATGTAATATAAGAGAACAAAAACAGAGGCCCCTCCAAAACCCAAGACTTCCACTCCCTTGTCTCTTGCTCATCACTACCATGCTTCCATAGAACTCGGACCAATGGTATAGAATTACAATGAATAGCTTTCTCCTAGAAATCCAAAATCATCACTAGCCACCAAAACATTGATAGGTTAGGTTCCAATTCCAACTCTTCCCAATTCAGCAAATGAGACAGATCCAAATTATACGTTTTTAACTAAGAAACATAGAACGTGTCATCAATTTACATTAATTGGGAGGGAAAATCCAACCGATATGACACCTTACCAAATATCTCAGTGATATCAAAAGGTATGACATACCACCCTATTAGCTTCCACTGCTTATCAAGACGATGGTGACCCAAGTGAGGATCCACTTTTAGAAACACCCGGTCACCAACAGAAAACTCCAAATCGTAGTGCCTCATATGAGAATAGGACTTATGAAAACAATATGATTTCAACAAATGCTTCCTCATAAACATAAAAATATCAGATATTTCATGCACACGGCTCATCCCGAGTAATGAGGTCTCACCCACCTCATCCTAAAACAAATGGAACCGATACGAAAAATTATAAAGTTCCTTAATGTGAGCCATTTGAATTGATGATAGGTAACTATTATTATATGAAAACTCAACCAATACCAAATGGTTATCCCATGAGCCTCCAAAATCCAAAACACTGGCCCATATCACAACATACATTATCTAATTGTCCTGCTCTATCTGATCAACTATTTGAGGGTGTTATGTCATACACAACTTGACCTACGACTCTATCACCTTCTGAAGACCTTCCCAAAACTACAAGGTAAAAAATGGGTCCCTGTCTAAAAAAATAGTTGATTACACGCCATGAATCCTCACTATTTCTTTAACATACAATGAAACCAACTCAACCACCTTAATCCATGTTTAGAATTAAGTGGGATGATTTGGTCAAATATTCAATACTTACCCAAATGAAATTCCTTCTACTGAGTGTATATGGTAATCCAATAACAAAATACATTGTGATATAATCCAACTTATAGGAAGGAATTGGTAGCGGATAAAGAAAACATGAGGGTCGTTGGTTCTCTACTTTAACTTGCTAACATTTATAACATTGAGATACAAAGTTAGTTTTGTCTCGCCTCATACATGGACCCCAAAGATACTGACACACATCATAAAATATATTGGTGGTACTACGATAAATGGTCCACTAAGACTGGTGGATATTTTGTATCACCACCATCTATAATGACAATGACACCATGAAGTGACCCTTGAAGCAAAAAACTCCCTTAGGATGCAATGACCACTCACAAGGCACCTCACCACCATTTAGGAACTGAATAGAATGCTAGGACAACTCATCACTCAGCTACTATTTCTGAATCAACTCTAGATGAAAATATGTCAACTAAACACTCACCAGAACACACCTCCACTATGCTCCTTGTATTCCCAATGCATCTGAAAAAAATCTCAAACAGGTTCCACTTATCACTGGAATCTTTCAATGCATTCACTAGTAATTTCCAACTCAAGGAATTTTCAACCACATTTATTTTACCTGGGGTATACACGATATCAATATTGAACTCCTGAAGGTACTCATCCAAATTATTCTACCTAATATTCATATATTTCTAATAGAATATATAGGCGGGTACTAGAGAGGGGAGAGGGGATAGGACGGTGAGTAGGGGTATGATAGAGGAGAGGGTAAAGGATGGCGAGGTGGTAACGGGAGAGGAGAGGCAGGTGGTTACTATTATAAAAAACACAACTCAAAAAAAAACAAAATACGTTTTTATAAAAAATACCACATTATCATTAAAATGTCAGTAAATGGCATGTAATTTCTTAACATCAATTTATCAATGTTTTTAGAAAATGTTGGCAAATGAGGTGTATCTAATTTGAGAAACCATAAAATGTCACTAATTTATCAATGTTTATCTACCGAAATTTTTAAAAAAATTTGGAAAATGAGGTGTTTCTGGTTACTAAAACCTTAAAACCACACTAATTTAGCAATGTTTATTTACCAATGTTCTAAAAAAATGTTGAAAAATGTTGTGTTTCTAATTGGTGACCTTTATAGTTGTTTCTAATTTAAAAATGCTTTAATACATAGGAAAATTACCAACATCTCATTTAACAAAGTTCAAAAAAAATAGTTGATTGGCATTTTTTGTGGGAACCCTAAGGAGAAAGAGATAGATTTGCAGAGATGAAGAACAAGAGGAGGAAGTTAAACGAGAGTTGATTGGAGTAGATTACTCTAGATTTGGATCGCTTCTAGGAGGGATCCAAGGGTCCAATAATCATCTTGGGAGATTTTAGGAATGGATAAATGAGTTAGGGTTGAAGGAGGTCCGTCTGGAACCTAAAAATGAGGTTTGGGAAATTTCAACAAAAAATTGGATATCATAAAATCATGTAGGCTTGGATTCCTATGAATATCCATATGGTTAGAATAAATTGTGCATCCTGGTTGTGTGCCTATTTTAAATGAGCCACACGGTTTCTACTAATATGGTGCATAACTGGAATAACCATGTTCCAACCGCACAAAATCCCACTTCCTTGGGTCACATGGTTTTTTCTGATAGGTCACATGGTTTGGGAAAATCATGTACCAACTATGCACTAGTCCAGAATTTCCAAACTCTTAAAATTTCTACTGAATCTACCTAAAAGGAAACCCAACCAAATATCAACAAAAATTAGGGTTTTGGAATACCCTAAAATGGTAATATGATGTTATAAATACTGTATTTTGTAAGAGTATATATAAATGAATCTTTGAGGTTTCTATAACTTATATGAATATTTCCATTTTCCATTTTTTATTAAATCACTTTCCCCTTACCATTGAATCCCAATTTTTTCCTATATTTGAAGATATAATATTTTATTCTAATATTTGATTCTAAAATATCCCTCTCCTCCACTTATTAATACTACTCTTCAATATTCTACTCCACATCACACCTTAAGTTTCATGTCTTTTATAGAAACTATAAAAATAAATCTTTAACACACATATCCAGATTCTAGAGTCTTTTATCTCATAAACATACCACCCATTAAAGGCATAATTCCAATAGAAAAAGTGTCATCCCAAAGAATGTGATAAGAACACCAAATCACTCTTTTTCATTTATTTTCCCTTAAATTATTTATTATAGCCCATAAATTTGATATCTAGGTTCAATTTCATAATATATATTATATTATTATACTATTATGTTATTAATAAAACCATATAATGACAAAATAATTGTTTTCATAAAAAAAAATTCGCTCGTGGCCGGTATAAACACCTATAAGCAGGTTGTTTTTAAAAAAGTATTACCACCTTTATTGATGATTATAATAAAAAATTTATCAGTTAAATATGAACTTAATAAAGATACCATATTATGATTCATCTTTTATAATAGATAAATTATCATAAAATTAAATAAAATAAACAAATTTCATAATGGTTAGTAAAAAATTGACTAAATGGAAACACATTTAAATGGTAACATTTATACTCAATGAACCATGACTATGTTGAAATACTTATGGAAATTTTGAATCATTTAAACTTTTTTAATGACATAAACATCATATGATCACACTTCTAGTCTTATGGACTCATTTTTTAATAACTTCCATCATTATCAATAAACAAATGTAGCCTTGGAACCATAAAAAAACATCATTGGGATGGTGAACATGAACAAAACGTCATAAAAGTATCATAAACAAACATAAAATAAAAATAATACAGAAAATTTACATATTAAAGGTTCTAAATCAAGTATTTAATAAATTTTATTTAACTATTCATGATTTTAAATGCATATACCAAGTGAGTCGAGACATGGAGTAGGGAATTCTAAAATCACCCACTTTTATTTTAAGTTATCCATTTTCTATCTTTACTAATATTTATTTTTCTATTATTTATATTTATATTTTAATTAATTATTTATATATTTTCCTTATATATATAAAAATTTTATTTTATGTTCTTTTTCAATGGATATATAAGTTCTTCAAGTCCCCTTCTCAATATTTTATTTAAAAAAACCTGATCAAAGTGAACTTTTTTACTCCATAATTCTTTTCATGTGCCACTCGTTTAAAGAATTTTCTCTTATATTATTTATAAAAGGAATCATCATTTTAAATAAAATCTTGAAAGATAATTTATGGTACTAATTAAAACTTTATTCCCTTATTTCCTTCAAAGGTTGTTTTCTTAATTTTTAAAACATCATTAAAGGGGTTCAATAATAAACCTACTTTTTAACCCATTTCCTATGGTCCATTATAAAATTGGGATAAATATTCATTACCTATATTTATTTATTTAGATATGAACATATAAAAATCCTCAATTTTTAAGAACCAATATGGGTTTTCATCCAAACCGACACCCGACCCATCCCTAGACAAGGCCCTAAGGGAATTTCTAATCCCCATGGGCTGGAAAATAGTTCATGTGTATCAACTATATACTTTGGGAATTATTTAACCCATGAATATAACAAAAAAAACCCATGATAATAAAACATATCATAACTGATAATCATAACCAAATGGGATAAAAATATTTTTATATTCAAAGTTTTAGAACATTAACCAATACCAAAAATAACACAAAGGAAATGGAAAAATAAAACCAACCCAAAAACGTCCATGTTACAAGAGTTCCATCACCCTCAAGAAACCACTGCCATCAAATACAAGAATTGGAACACTGGAAACTAGATCCACCATCACCCCAATAGAACATCTTATAATTACCCGGTTTATACATAACAAAGTATACATACACCTAAAGGTGTAAGTAGGGTGTGATCCAAATCCTAGTCGGATTACACATAAAATAATGATTTCATGCTATAACATTAGAAGTTAAATCAACATGTAAATTTTCATAAGAACTGTGAAAACATTTTCAAGGATCATTTCAGGGAAAATATTTCTAGGAAAATAATTTTAAATGATTCTTTTTTCTCAAAATAAACTTTCTTTGGAACCTTAATGGACACAATGTCCAACATATACCAATAGTTAACACCCCATCACAAAAGCATCAAGTCATAAGAGAACACCATGGGCAATATCTATAAGTAACTAGAACATGTGGGAACCTATGAGCCTCATACCTTGGGGATCAAAATCTTCCAACCAAAACCAATTGCATCCTCATGCACGATCCAATAGAGGGGAGCACATCCCATGGTCTAGTGGTATACCTATCATAAGAAAGAACAAATAGTGTTCCAATGCATGATCCACTAGAGTGGATCCCATACTAAGGTCTAGTGGTCTCTAATCATATCAACTATTTAGTAAGTGTTGTAGCGTCCATATTTCTAGAAGAATCTGGGCCACATCCCATTCGAATCAACTGGAATACTAGTTCTAGTTCACCCACCTAGATACCCAATATTTCCTTTATGCTCAAATCCCATTTCAAAAATCACATAAATCATCACTTTAATATACACATTCCAAGCATCATGAACACATAAGGAAAACACCAATTTAAAAATTTAAATTGAAAAAACAATCAATGATAATGTGGAAACCACCATTTTCCAAAAACAAAACCACATTCATGTCCACATGTACATAAAACCATTTAGAATACATTTCCCACCACCTCAAAAATTCATGAAATACATTTGAAAATGAAATAATAATGTAATATATGAAATTCAACCATTTCCATTGGAAAATACCCTTTCAAATCCACCCTGAAAACCAATTCATTTTATAATGCTATTCACATCACTTACACAATTCAAAAACAACATTTAAGGTTCAGAAAAAAGATTATCACATGGAACAAAACCCATTTATTTTAGAAAACCAAATTTCAACACATTCATACCTTAAAATTATTTTGAAACACACATTTCACACCTTTCACACCGACCATAATTCACTTTCATGAAACACCAAAATGAATCACCCATGAATCATAACCATTTTCATTTATAAAATAAGATTTCATCACATATGCATCTCAAAACATTTTTAAAACATATTTCATACCACAAAGATAATACATTGAACATATTTAGATAAGATAAGAATAAATCCAAAATAAATTAATATTGTAAGATCATGGAACCACAAACCTAAAGATTTGAAACTTTCATAATTCAGTGTAAAACCACAACCGTGCCTCAAAAATACTCTATAAATGAAATATCGAACAAAAAACATCATGATTTCACCCTAAACAAAATAATGACCCCTTATTAGGTCAAACATCCCATTGTAAAAGAATAACCCAATAATGAGAAGAGTGAAACCCCAAAATAAGGCAGAGACTGAAGAAAAAATGCCTTGATGATTTCTTGAGGAATTGGGGCTAAAACCACCCAAATATTGATGCCCAAAGGCTCTAACAAGGTTTGTAGGAGTCTACCTTGGATGAGAATCCTATAGGATTCATATTATTGGTGATTTAGAGTTAAATTTTAAAAGTAAAGAAGAGTAATTTCTAATTTTTAATGGCTTGTATAGGTCACACTATTATCCCGAATGGATTTCCAAACTAGGCAGCAATTGTGTATCCCTTGCTACCCAAATAGAACATGCCTTATAGTTTTCCCACACAATTTTCCAAATAGTACAGAAACCATGAGTTTCTCACAATACAAGAGGAATGAGGCCACATGGTTTTTTGGAGAATTGAACACGGTTTCCCTTAACCATATTCCAACTGTGCATCACATTATGTCGAGCCCAAAAACACCATTTTTCTCCGAAAAAACTCATGGGAAACCTGAGGGATATATACCAAACAAAAATAATAAAAGGGATATCTCAAAAAAATAATGTATGTGAGAATTCTTCCCACGATGAAAAATTTACACCTCTTGAAATTCACTCTAATGTATGGTTAGAGAACAAAAATGGACACTCCTCTAAAACCCAAGAGTTATTCTCCCTTGTATCATGCTCATCACTATCGTGATACCATAGAACTCATAACAATGGTGTGGAATTACCATGAAGAACTTTCTCCTTAGAATCCACAATATTCACTGGCCACCCAAACACTAATAGGTTAGGTTCCAATTCCAACTCTTCCCAATTCATCACATGAGACAGATCCAGATTTTACTTTTTCAATAGGGAAACAAAGAACATGTCATTAATTGACATCAATTTGGAGGTAAAATCCTACCAGTATGACGCCTTATTGAATATCTTAGTGATCTCAAAAGGTTGTAGATACCTCCCTATTAGTGTCCCTTTCTTTCCGATATGATGATGACCCGAGTGAGGAGACACTTTCAAAAACACTTTCCCACTAATAGAAAACTCCAAAGCTCAACACCACAGATATTCAGTAGAGTTATGACAGCTCTGCACTATCAAAAAATTCTTCCTAGTTGACATAACTTTATCATAAATTTCCTACACAAGGCTTAGTCCCAGCAACAAGGTCTCACCCACCTCATTCCAAAAAATGGGACTGATACAGAAAACCATAATGTGCCTCAAAGTGATCCATTTTAATTGATGATTTATAACTATTATTATTTGAAAACTCAATAAATACCAAATGAATATTCCATGAGCCCCCAAAATCCAAAACAAATTCCCATAGTATGACTTAAATGATCTAATTTTTCTTCTTTGTCTGATCATCCATTTCAGGTTGTTATGTCATACTCAACTTGACATGCGACATTATTGCCTTATAAATACCTTCTTAAAACCATGTAGTCAAGAAAGGGTCCCTTTCTGAAAAATATTTTATGACACACCATGAAGACGCACTATTTATTTAACATACAATCAACCCAACTCAACCACCTTAGCTGAATCCCTGATTGGAATTAAGTGGGATGATTTGGTTTAATGGACAATCACTACCGAAATGGTATTCCTTTCCCTGGGTGTATAAGGTAATCCAAATAATAAAATTCAAAGTGATATCATCCAAATTCTAGGTAGAAATAAGTAGTGGAAAAATAAAAATTGAGGTCCTTTGGTGATTTACTTTATCATGATGACATTTATAACAATGAGATAAGAATTTAGCTATGTATCACCTCATACTTGGCCCCCATAACTACTGACACACATCATAAAACATCTGGGTGGTACTAGGATAAACGGACCACTTACACTAGTGGATATCCTACATCACCACCTTCTATAATGACAATTAAACCATGAAGTAACCCTTGAATCACAAAAATACCTCAGGAGACAATGACCACTCACAAGGCACCTCAACACATTTTAAGAACTATATAGAATGATAGAATAACTAATCACTTGGCTTCTCTTGTGGAATAAACTCTATAAGAAAATGTTTCAACTAAACACTAACCAATAACGCACCTCCACTATGCTCCTTAGATTCCAGATGCATCTAAAAATTTCAAATCAGGGTCCACTCATCACTGGACACTTTCAATGCTTGAACTAGCACTTTACTACTTAAGGAATATGCAACCCCATTTCTTTTACCCGAGGTATACACGATATCAAAATCAAACCCCTAAAGGTAATCATCCCAATTATTCTCCCTCATATTCATATCTTTCTAGTAGAATATATAGGTGGGTACTGGAGTGGGTAGAGGGGATTGAAGGGTGAATGGGGTATTGAAGGGGATTTGGGATGGGACAGTGAGGTGGTAACTGGAGAGGAGAGGTGGGTCGTTATTATTATAAAAAAACACAACTCAAAAAAACAAAATATATTTTAATAAAAAAATACTAAATTTTCATGAAAATGTCAATAAATTGTGTGTAATTTTGCATCATTTATTTTCCAGCATTTCTAGAAAATGTCAGAAAATTATGTGTCTCGAATTACGGACACCTTAAAACATCACTAATTTAGGAACATTTATTTTCTGAAAATTCAAAAATGCATCGGCAAATTAGCGATCACAAATTAGTGACACCATAAAACCTCACTAATTTACTGATGTTTATTTACAGATGTTTCTAAAAAAATTAGAAAATGAGGTGTAAAAAATTACTGATGTTTATAATCATTACTAATTTATAGATTCTTTAAAATGTTGGTAAATTAGCAACACCTCATTTAGAGAAGTTTTAAAATGTCTCTAATTAGAGTTTTTTTGTGGAAACCCTAAGGAGAAAGAGAGAGATTGTGGAGATCACGAATGAGAGGAGGAAGTTGACTGGGAGGAGATCATAGGATGTTACTCTAGATTTGGATCACTTATGGGAGGGATATTAGGGGATAAGAATCATACTTGGGAGATTTGAGGAAGGGATAAATGAATTAGGGTCAAAAGAGGTTCATTTGGAACCTAGAAAGATAGTTTTAAAAATTTTAACAAAAAAATTAGATCTATTAAAATATCATAGGCACAGTTTTATAGGAATACCCACACAGTTACACCAAAAAATGCGACCTGGACATGTGCCTATTTTAAATTAGTCACACAGTTTCTATTAAGTGGGTGCACAGTTTGACTAACCATGATCCAATAGTGAAAAATCCCACTACCTTGCGTTAACCGATTTTCTCTGATAGGGCGCGGGTTTTGGGAAAATCATGCGCCAACCGTGCACTAGCCATGAATTTTCCAAACTCTTAAAATTTCACATGAAGATACACCAAATGAATCCCAACCAAATATCAACAAAAATTAGTGTTTAATAATAACAGAAAATAGTAATAGGATGTTATAAATACCATTTTTTAATAGTTTATATGAATGATTTTATTGAGGTTTCTATAAGTTAGATTATTATTTCAATTTCCCATTGACTATTAAATCACTTTCCCCTTACTATTAAATCTTAATTTTTTCCACTATTTGAAGATATAAAAATTTATTTTAATATTTTATTCTAAAGAAACCCTCTCCTCAACTTATTAATACTACCCTTCAATGCCCTACTAGATATCATACCTTAATCTTTTTATCTTGTATAAAAATTATAAAAATACATCTCCAACACACTTATCCACATTCTAGAGGCTCTAATCTCATAACAATACTACCCTTTAAAGGCATAATTCAATTAGAAAATGAGTCATCCTAAAGAATGTGATAATAACACCAAATCAATCTTTTTTATTTATGTTCCTTTAAATACTTTATTATAACCCATAAATATGATATCTAGCTTCCATTTCATAATATATATGATATTATTATAATATTATGTTAATAATAAAAAAAATATAATGAAAAAATAGTTTACATAAAAAACATTCGTTCATAGTCGGTATAAACACCAATAAAGAGGTTGTTTTTTAAAAACTATTACCACCTTCATAGATGGTAATAATGAAACATTTAATTTCTAAATATGAACTTAATAATGATATCATATTATGATTCATCTTTTATAATAGATAAATAATCATAAAATTAAATAAAATAAAAAAATTTCATAATGGTCATTAAAAAATTGAATAAATGAAAAAACCATTAAATGATAACATTTATACTCAATGAACCATGCCTATGTTGGGATACATGTACAAATTTGGAATCATTTCAACTTTTTTAATGACATTAACATCATATGATCACACTTCTAGTGTTATGGACTCATTTTTTAATAACATTCATCATTATCAATAACCAATGTGACCTTGGAACCATAAAACAAACAACCATGGGATGGTGAACATGAAAATAATATCTTAAAAAATTATCATAAACAAACATAAAATATAAAAATACATAAAATTTACATGTAAAAGGTTCTAAATCAAGTATTTAATAAATTTTATTTGACTATTTATGATTTTAGATGCATGTACAAAGTGAGTTGGGACATGGAGTAGGGGAACTCCAAAGCCACCAACTTTTTATTTTAAGTTATTAATTTTCTATATTTACCTATATTTATATTTCTCTTAATTATATTTTATTTTTAAATATTTTTTATATATGTTCCTTATATATATACCATGTTTATTTTCCATTTCCTTTCAGGGGATATACATTTATTTCAAGTTCCCTTGTCAATATTTTCTTTAAAGAAAATCTGATATATGTGAACTTTTTTACTCCATGATCCTTTTCCTAAGCCACTCATTTAAAGAATTTTCTCTTATATTATGACCCATTGTTTTAAGGAAAATAATTCAAGTCAATTTATGGTTCTAATGAAAATCTTATTCCCTTATTTCCTTCTAAGGTTCTTTACTTAATTATTAAAACATCATTGAAGGGGTTCAATAACACACCTACTTTTTAACCCATTTACTACGATATTTTATTAAATTGATCTCAATATTCACGAACTATATTTATTTATTTAGATATAAGAATATAAAAATCCTTAATTTTTGTGAACCAATTTGGGGTTCCACCCAACCCAACACCCGACTCAACCCAAGACAAGGCCTAGAGGGCATTCCCTATCCCTAGGTGCTAAAAACTAGTTCATATGAATCAACCATACACTATGGGAATTATTTCACCCATGAGTATAGCAACAAAAAACCCATGGGAATAAAACACCACATAACTGATAATAATAACCAAATGGGATACAATAATTTTCATATTCAAAATTTTACTACTTTAAATAATACCAAAAATACCACAAATGAAATGGAAAAATAAAACCATCCCAAAAACATCCATGTAACAAGAGGGCCATCACCCTCATTCCACAACTGCCAACACTTGAAATAAGTGGAACACTAGCGACTATATCCACAATCACCCCCACAAAACAACTTTCTGTTACCTGGGTCATACATAACAAGGTCTACATACACTCAAAGGTTTATGTAGGGTGTGATCCAAATCCTAGTAGGATTCCACCCAAAAGAAAGATTTCATGCTATATCATTAGAAGATGAATCAACATGCACATTTTCATAAGACCTTTAAAAACACTTTCAAAGATCATTTAATGGACAATATTATTAGGAAATTACTTTTAAATAATTCTTTTTTCTCAAAATAAAATTTTATTGGAACCATAATAGACATAAAGTCCATCGTATACTAATAATTATCACCACATAACAAAATCATCATGTCACAAGAGAGAACCATTGAAAATACCTATATGTAACAAGCACAAGTGAGACCATATAAACCTAATACCTTGGTGATCAAAATCCTCCAACCAAAACCAACAGCATCCTCATGCATGATCCACTAGAGGGGAACACATACCAAGGTATAGTGTTCTCCCTATCATAAAACAAAACAAATATTGTTACCATTCATGATCCATTAGAGTGGATACCATCTTATTTTTTAGTGGTATATGATCATATAACATGTCTAGTTAGTATTGTATCATCAATAATGCAAGAATAATCTTGGCATTAACCCTTTCGAATCAACTGGAATAATAGTTTTAGGTTACCCACCTAGATACTCGGGATTCCCTTTGTGCTCAAATACCATTTCTTGAATCACATAAATCATCACATTCACATATACATTCCAACTATCATGAACATAAAAGGAAAAAACCACTTTTAAAAATCACATTGAACCACTAATAATGGATCACGTGGAAACCACAATTTTCCATAAATAAATCCTCTTTCACATTAACATATACAAAAAAATTAAAATATATTTCCCACCACCTGAAAAATTCATGAAATCCATTTTCAAATGAAATAATAAGGGAACATATGAAACTCATCCATATCTATGGTAAAATCCCCTTTCAAATATACACCCAACCCAAATTCATTTTAAAATGTTATTCACATTACTTACACAATTCACAAACAACATTTAAGGTTCACAACAAAGAAGATCACATGGAACAAAACCTATTTTTTTAGAAAACCATCATTGAACACATTATAATCTAAAAATCCCTTGGAAAACACATTTCACACCATTCACACCAATCACAAAACACTTTTAAGAAACACCATAATGAATCACACATGGATCATAACCATTTTACTTTAGAAAATAAACTTTTATCACTTTTGAATCTTAAAAACTTTTTAAAATTTATTTCACAGCATGAAATTAATCCATTCAACACATTTATATAACTAAATAACAAATAAAAAAGCATATAATAATGTAAAATCATCGAACCACCAACCTCAATCTTTAAAACTTCTAGAATTTAGTGGAAAACCAAAAACGCACATCAAAAGACCCTATAAAGGAAATATTGAACAACGACCATCATGATTTCACCCAAAAACTCAATATTGACTTATTATTAGGTCAAAAAGTCCCTTGTAAAATAAGAACCCAAGAATTATTGGATAAAAACCCTAGAATAAGGGAGAGACTGAGGTAAAATGCCTTACTTGATGATTTCTTGAGGAACTATGGCCAAAACCACCGAAATATTGATGCTCCAAGGCTCTAATAAGGTTTGGAGAAGTCTCCCATGGCTAAGAAACCTATAGGGTTTGGATTAGAGGTAATTTATGGTAAAATTGGAGGATGGAAGAAGGTTAATTTTACAATTTTTAATGACTTGGATAGGTTTCACGGTTAGGCTGAATGGTTTTCCAAACCAAGCAGAAACTATGCATCCCTCCCTACCCAAGAAGAACATGCCTCACAGTTACCCCATATAGTTTTCCAAATAGTATGGAAACCATGAGTTTCTCACTATATAAGGGGAATGAGGCCACATGATTTCTTATAGAATGGAACATGGTTTCCCATAACTGTGTGCCCACTATGATCCCCCTTCCTCAAAGCCCAATACACCATTTTCTCCTAAAAACCTCTTGGGAAACCGAAGGGATAAATAACAGACTAAAAATAAACAAAGGGATAGATTAAAAAAATCATGGATGTGATAATTCTCTCCACCATGAAAAATTTAGGGCCCCAAAAAAGTCACTCCAAGGAATGATTAGAGAAAAAAATCTATACTCCTCTAAAACCCAAGACTTCTTATTACTTGTCTCATTCTCATCACTACCATGATGCCATTGAACTCGAACCAGCAGTATAGAATTTCCATGAAGAACATTCTTCTAAGAATCTAAAATCTTTACTAGCCACCCAAACACTGACAGGTTATGTTCCAATTCCAACTCGTCCCAATTCATTACATGAGATAGATTCATATTATACTTTTTCTACTAAAAAACATGGAACATGTCATGAATTCACGTCAACTAGGAGGGAAAATAAAACCAGTATGACACCTTATAAAATCTCTTAGTGATCTGAAAAGGTCTTACATATCCCCCTATTATCATCCCTTTCTTAACAAGATGATGGTGACCCGAGTGAGGAGCCACTTTTAAAAACACTTAGTCACCTACATAAAATCTCCAAAGCTCAGCGCCTTAGATCAGCATAAGACTTATGATAGATCTACGCTATCAAAAAATTATTCCTCATCAACATAACATTATATTATGTTTCCAGCACAAGGCTCATCCCTAGCAGCAATGTCACACCCACCTCATCCCAATACATAGGGGGTCGATATGGCTGACTATAAAGTTCCTCAAAGTGAACCATTTTAATTGATGATTGGTAACAACTGTTATATGAATCCTCAACCAACCCCAAATGGATAGCCCATGAGCCCCCAAAATCCATCACATATTCCCATAGCATGAAATCCATGATCTTATTTTCCTACTCGGTCTGATCATTTGTTTGAGGGTGTTATGTCATACTAAACTTGTCTTGTGACCCTATAGCCTTTTGAAGACCATCCCAAAACTGTGACGTAAAGCACAAGTCCCTATATAAAACAATAGTCAATGAAACTCCATGATGCCTCGCTATTTATTTAACATACAATCAACACAACTCATCCACCTTGTCTGAATTCCTAATTAGAATTAAGTAGGATGATTTGGTCAAACGTTCAATCACTACCCAAATGGAATTCATTCTCTTAGGTGTATTAGGTAATCCAAAAATAAAATCCATGATGATATCATCCAAATTATAGGTAGGAATATATAGTGGCTAAAGAAAACTAAAGGGCCTTTGGGGCCCAGCTTTAACTTACTGACATGTATAACACTGAGATACAAAGATAGTTATGTCGTGCCTCATACCTGGACACTAGAACATCCAAAACACATCATAAAACATCTTGCTGGTACCAAGATAAATGGGCCACTAATACTAGTGTCTATCCAATATCACCACCTTCTATAATTAAAATGAAACTATGAAGTGACCCTTGAAGTAAACAAAAATCCCTAATAAGAAAATGACCATTCACAAGGCACCTCACCACCATTTAGGAAATGCATAGAATGATAGAACAACTCATTACTTGGATTCTCTTTCTAAATCAACTCTAGAAGAAAAGGTGTCAACTAACACTAACCAATAACAAACCTACACTATTCTCCTTGGCTCTAAGATGCATCTAAAAAACCCATTCTGGGTCCATTCATCACTAGACTCTTTCAATTATTTCACTAGCACTTTCCTTCTCAAGGAATTTGCAACCACATTTCTTTTACCCGAGTTATACACGATATCGAAATTGAACCCTTGAAGGTACTCATCCAAATTATGCTACCTCAGATTCATATCTTTCTAGTAGAATATGAAGTCTAATCTATTATAATTATAATAAACTTCAATCTTCTCCGTAAAAAGATAATGACATCATGACTTCAAGTCATGCATTACGATCGCTTAATCCAAATCATGGGTAGGGTAATTATTTTCATGTAGATGAAGAAGATGAGAACCATATGCCACCACATACTCATCCCACATCATAACACACCAAATACCCATTACTAAAGCATTGCAGTAGACCACATACCCCTTCCTAGATTCCGGAAAGATCAAAAAAGGGGTCATGGTAAACCACCACTTAAGCTCCTAAAAGGATACTTGATACTCTGGTCTCCATTAAAACTTCACCCCTTTCAAGGTGAGTTCTATCATGGGGGAATAAAGCTGATAGAAATCATGTAAAAATTGTGAATAATATGCATCCAGGTCCAAAAATCTCATGATATCAAATACATTCTTCAATTTCTCCCATGAAATAATTGCACTAATCTTCTTGGGGTCCAATGAAACGCTATGTTCTGACACCACATGACCCAAAAACTAAACCTCCATGATCTATAATTTTAACTTGTAAATATTCACATATAGATAATGATTATGAAGGGTTCCTTTAAAAATACTAAAATTCCATTCATTGTCCTCCTTGGTCCCAGAATAGTCCAAGATTTCATCCATGAATACCATGACATATGAGTCGATATACTGATAGAAAACCATGTTCATAAGAACCATAAAGACTGTTTAAGAATTTTTTAATCCAAAAGGCATGACCAAAAATTAAAAATGGTTATACCTTCTTTAGAAGATTATTCTTGGAACATCCACCTCTCATACTCTAACTTGGTTATACCTAGAATGTATATTGATCTTAGAGAACCACCTCACCCCCTTGAGATGATCAAATAGGTCATTAATATGGAGAAATGGATACTTATTTGTTATCGTCACTCTATTCACCTTTTGGTAATCAATACCTAATCAGAGAGATCCATTATCCTTTTTCATAGATAGCACTATGGCAGCCCAAGGAGAGGCACTCGGGTAAATGAATCCATTGGATACAAAATTTTCCAACTGTATCTTTAATTCCCTCAACTCAGTGGGTTCCATATGGTATAAGGGATAAGATATCAGATGTATTCCCAATGAAAAATCTATGGTGACATCCACATCCCACTCTGGAGGAAAACCTGATAAATCCTCTGGAAATAACTCTATAAACTCATCCACCACATGAAGTAATCCACCCTCAGAAGAACAATTATCATGCTCAAATGTGAGCAACGAGGTCTGAAAACCGAGGTTTTCCAACTTCATAAGTGGAGGTCCAACACGTCTTTAATGAGGATCCCATTCTCCCTAAAAAACCTAGGTACTTAGACAAAGTTCCATGAAAATCACTCACTGATGATAACAATTGACATGTTCCTAGATGAGCACCATCGAATACATACCAAGAACTGCATCAAAGAGGTCCATTTCTAAATCAAAAAAAAAATCTCATTATAGCTCACCATAAATATGGTGAGTGTGAAAGATGAACACCTAATCCCCTACCCTCACTTCTTACCAAGAAACATCACCAACTCCATTTTATATGAAATAATATAGATTGGAAATTATAATACATTCTAGAGACTCATAGAAATAAAATAAACTGAGGAACCAGTATCAAACAGAACAATTGTTATTGATTATTCAATAAGAACAGTACCTCAAATAGTCACAGGCCCTAGATCTTATTCCACTGGTTCTCGATCCACGGCATGAAACTGCCTTATCTCATCCTAAACATATGGAATACCATTGACCTATGGCTATGCCTTGAAATGACTATGTCCCAAAGAAGATCCATCCCTACCGCCATGACCAAAAAACTGAGAACCTGCTATCCTAAATGTTTCTAACCAGGTCGACATCCCTTTGAAGGTTACAATTACAACACCACTATTATAAAGGCATGCCACCTTGAAAAAATGTTTCAAGATCACCCTAGATACACAGTGATGCAAGGTAAGGGTGGGTATGAACATTTAGATCGAATGTCCCCTGGATTCTCACATTTATGGCATAAAAATGAACCAATAGTTGATGCCCAAATGAAGATAGCTGGGGAGAATAGCCAAAACTAACACCACTCATTTTATCTTATTTTTCCCGCTTTCTCTTCTTCTTAGATGAACTTCCAATGCCCACTATATAAAATACTCCAAAAAAACCAGACATTCCTCTATGATCAATCTCAATGATCATATCATGATAAACCACTTCATCATAATTTTTCAACATGAACAAGAAGACTTGGGATTAGATATCTAGTTGCATCCCCATCTCAATCTTCTAATCCTTAAATTGTTCATTGGAAACTACCTCAGGTGTGAACCGAACCAATTCAGTAAAGTGTTTTGAAAAATCTATCATTGTGTTGTCTCCCTAGAGAATATCCAAAAACTATGGGTACTTGTAGAAGACCAAAATCTTAGTAAAATAATTCTCTTTAAATATAACCTTGAAATCCTTCCAACCCATATGCATGTGATTCCCAGTTTTCACCACTGAGACCTACTACTTCCAACTAGGGGCTTCTAATAAGAAGAAAGCACATTTCACCATGAACACCTCAGAAGTATCAGGAATATTTTTCATCCTCTATATCTTCTCAGTCTACACCTCTACTTATCGATATTCTGTATTACCCTAGAAATAAGGAGGCGTGTTCTTGAGGAACCACTGATATTTTTAATTTCTAGGACCTAGTTTGGCTTCTCTAACTTGAGTAGGACCATATACCACTCCCTGACCCAATGTTTGGACAACCCAAACCACAGCTTCCAATAGTATCTGATCAATTGGTGGACGAGAACCCTATCTGACCTCTTCCCATTACGACACAACAGGTCTATGGGGAGACATTTTGCTACAACAAGAAATATTCGTAAATAAAAACCATCAATAAAACTACCAACATAGAATTATAAAACTTTTCATCAATAACATCAAGCTTCCATAAATTAAAGAAATCCAAATCCTACATAATAAGAATCCAAAACACTCCACCTCCACCTAGTGTCCATATACAGTCTACAGCTTGTACGTCTAACCTAAAGGAGAAGTCAAACCAAATCTCCCTACATATCATGGTAACTCAAGATCTATCATGAGGTGTTTTGGCCAGACAACCCACTTTCAAATAGAACCTCAATCCCCAAAAATCCAATCTACAGTCTATCTAGACTCTCCTAAATATCATAATCTAATGAAAGAGAGAAACCTCCCTACGATACCATATTCTCATGAACCAAGCCAGGGTTCCATTCAAAATGACACCCGACTTAGCCTATGACTGGTCCATAAGGGTATTCTCAATCCCCACAGGTGGGAAACTAGTGCCTAGGTATCAAAAATACACTTTGGGAATGATTCACCCATGAATATAACAATAAAAATCCCATGAGAATAAAAAATCACATAATTTATAATCATAACCAAATGGGACACAAAAATTTTAAGATTAAAAGTTTTAAAACATTAAATAATACCAAAAATACCACAACAAAAGGGAAAAACATCCAAAAAACTCCATATAAAAATAGGTCTATCACCCTCAAGCTACCACCAACAACACTTGTAAAAAGTGAAACACTGGTAACTAGATCCGTCATCACCACCATGGAACATCATTCCTTAACCTAGTTCATACATAATAAACTGTACATACACCCAATGGTGTATATTGGGTATTATCCAAAGCCTAATAGGATGCAACCCAGAAGAAATATTTCATGTTATAACATTATAAGATAAATTAACATGCACATTTTCATAATAACATTGAAAACATTTTGAAGGAACATTTCATGGAAAAATTTACTGTTAAACACTTTTAATAGAAACCATTTTCTCAAAAAAACTCTTTATAAAACAACAATGTACACAACTTCTACTATATACGGATAGTTAGGGACACATCACAAAATCATCATGTCACAAGAGAGCACCATGGTAAATTCTTATAAGTAACTAGCACAAGTGGTACCCAATGAATCTCATACCTTGGTGATCAAAATATTGTAACCAAAACCAATAGTTTCTCCATGCATGATCCACTAGAGGATAATATATACAAAGGTCTAGTGGTATCCATAAAATATTCCAAAACCAACAATGTTCTCATGCATGAGACACTAGATAGGATACCATACCAAGTTTTAGTGGTCTCTGATCATATCACATGTTTAGACGGTGTCGTAGCGTCAATCCCGGTAGAAGAATCCAAACCTTTTCACTTCCAAATAAACTAGCATACTAGTTATAGTTCACCCACCTAGATACCCAAGATTCTATTTTTTTACTCATATCCAATTTCACATATCACATAAATCATTACTTTCACATAAACATGCCAAGAATCTAGAACACACAAATAAAACACCATGTTCACAATTTACATTCATAAAATTACCAAGGCTCATGAGGAAACCACCATTTTCATATTCACATGCATGTAGAAACAATTTAAAATACATTTCACACCACTTGTACAATTCCTTAAATCCATTTGGAAATGCAACAAGAAAGGCAGATATGAAATCCAACCTTGTCCATGGAAATCACTTTTCAAATCCACACCCAAAACAAATTCATTTTAAAATATTATTCACATCACTTACGCAATTTACAACCCACATTTAACATGCACAACAAAGAATCTCACATGGAACAAAACCCATATATTTTATAAAAATAACATTCAACAAATTCTCACCTTAAAATTCCTTTGAAAACATATTCCACACAACTCACACCAATCAAAACACACTTTCAAGAAAGACCACAATGAAGAAAAAATTAAATATAACCATTTTCCTTTAGAAAATCATCTTTCATCACATAATAAACTCAAAACCTTTTTAAAACATATTTTTCACCACAAAAATAACACATAGAACACATTTGGACAACCAAAGAAGCAATTAAAAAACATATAATAATGTAAAATCATTGAATCACATGCCTTAAGCTAGAAAACTTCTGAAATCCAATGGAAAACCACAATCGCACATAAATAAGACCCTATAAAGGCAAGATAGAACAAAAACCATCAGGATTCCACCAAAAAATGACAGATCAACCCATCATAGTTCAAAAAGAAAATTGAAAAAGAATAACCTAATATAGAGAGAACAGAAACCCTAGAAGAAGGGAAGAACTAAAGGAAAAATGGCATACTTGATGATTTATTGAGGAAACAAGGAAAACACCACCCAAATATTAATGCTTAAAGGCTCTAGAATAGTTTATAGAAAGATCCCACGGCTGAAAATCCAATAAGGATTGTATTATAGATGATTTAGGGTTAAATTAGATGAGCCCATAATAATAATTTTATAATTTTTATTGATATGGATAGGTCACATAGTTAGCCCTCACAGCTTTTCAAATCATGTGGAAATTGTGTGTCCCTCACTGCCTAAGAGGAACATGTTTCCTGGTTATCATGGATGTTTTTTGAAACCATGCAGAAACCATGAATTCCTCATTGTCCAAGAGGATCAAGGTTTCATGAATTCCTAGATAATTTCATATAGTTACCCTTAACCGTGTGCCAACCATATGACACCTACTGTCGATCCCAAAAACTCAAATTTTATCCAAAAAATCATGGGAAACCCAAGGGATAAATAACATACTAAAATTAACAAATGGGTACCTCAAACAAATTATGTCTGTGACATTAATCTTTTATTTTATTAGGAATCATATAATATATTATTTGGTTATTCTTAAATAAATGATTATGTAACTCATTTCCTTCTCATCATTTTTTCTTATGGTTATATGTTATATATGATTTACTCATGTGAAACAAATATTCATGTATATATTATAATTTTATGGGAGGTCCTATAATTATACAAACCCCCAATGCATTATGTAATGTTTTTAACTCATGAGGTACCATTTATGGTGCACATGTGATAATCCTAGCACACTATGTTATGTTTTCTTAAAAGTGATCTTTTGATTATGATTATGATGTCATGTTTTATATTTTTTATAAATTCTTATGATTATATGGTCATATTTTATCTTACTCATTATGTCATTATTCCATCTGAATATATATTATAAGATACTAAGATTTTGTGAAATATTTTTTTCAAATTAATTTAAATTTTTAGATAACATCCATTACACACAATAACAAGTCTCTTTGATATCATTCATGGAACACACCACTTAGTCTCTAGGGTTTTTTGTGGGGTTTTCTCCCTCATGGGGTTGTATTTCAATAGCATCATCTTCTTTCGTTGGCTTTTGGTTGTAGATGACTTCCTTTGGCATCATTGGTGGTGGTCGTTCTTCTCACACAATGTTTTCCTCATCCGATCTAATTCCTGTGAATCAAGTTTCTCTGGTTCAAATTGTGGCCTTATCATCTTACTCATGGTCTTTTGTTAGATGCAACATCGACAACTGCTACTAATGTGGATCACTCTATCCTCCTCCATTGGTGCTTCCAAAGTTTAAATCTATTCAGATATGATGTTTCAGATTCGATTTGGTCAGGTGTTCTTCAATGTTCAATGATGAAAACTTCAATAGGCTACGATGGTGTGAATTCAATGCCTATTATTGATAGGTAATACATTTTCTAAGGTAATGTAACATTAACTCGGGTTCGGTTAGCATCGGCATTGTGCCTCTAGCACAAGAAGGTGATAGGGAAGATAGTAGTGGTTACCATGGCTTTGGGTTCAGGAAATGTTTTCGGTGGTGCATCATATTTGGGTAGAGTCTGGGAGGGTAGTGTGACCTTAGATAGTGGTGGTGGGTGGTGGCGATGGTTTTATTTTGTCACTAAAGGTTGTCTAGGGTTTAATGGTGGATGCTTTCAGGATGGGCGATGTTCAGGTTCTAACAAGAGGCTAGAGATTCAATCATAGTTGTATGGTTAATGTTTGATAATTTTATTCATGGGACAAGATGCTTGATAGGATACATATTTCATTACTAGAACTAGGTTTTTTCTTTTTGAATTTTGAAGGTGGTTCTGCTTCTTGCAGTTTTCATTGTGTGGGTGTCCTTGAAAGAAGGGTGGGTGTGCAGATACCCATAATTTGGCCATTTTTCTTCATGTTTGATAGAATAATTGGAACTCTATCACTAGTTTTTCAAGGTGGTTTCTATCTTATTCTGTGACGCATCAGGCTGATAGTGCAGCGAGTTCCTCACAAGCACTTTCAGGTGGGCGTCTCGAGATATAGAGATAGGTGTGATGGAACTTATCATATGGTCCTCCTCACACATGTTAGTGAGGGATGGAGGAGTGATATTCCATGTTATTTCTCCATCATTGAATAGTTATTGGTAGAGGAAGTGCATCATCTAAGATAGGTATCACTAGAAAATTGTCTAATAGGGGTCTGATGTGACATCTGGCGGGTACTTCTTATGATCTATGTTTCTTATTGGGTATTTGGGACCATGTAAGGGCCTTAGGTCATTGTTTTTGCTACTTTGCATCTAGTTTATGCAAGGGGTTATTAATTTTCCCAGTTTTCAAAAGGGACTCTACCTTTTTTATTTTAATTAAAGGGGTGCTGACTCTCATCCTTTTCAAAAAAAATCAATCAATTTTTGTTAAAGAGATTATATTAATAAAAAATATATATTCTTCATAAATGATTTTTTATTTATTTTTATGAGAAAATATTATAATAAATTTATAGATATTTTTGAAAATTTATTTTATAAAATGAACCGATTTTATTTTGAATCATTATATCGAAATTAACTTATACTGAAATTTTGGGATTTTTCAAAAAATATTGATCTTCAGTGAATAGAAAAAAATTCCGATTTTTATAAATATGTCATTTATTTTTAATAAATTAATTAATTTAAATTTAAAATTATTTTTTAAATTAAGATAATTATTATTTATTAATATTAATCCACTTAATTAATTTTGAATTAACTTTATATTTTCTTTTGTATAAGTTTTTTTATGGGTTTAAAAAAAGGTTTTTCTAAAAACTTTTTTAAAGTGCATAATGTTTCATTGTTTTAATTAATTAATATAGTCTATAATGGGGTATGATTTAAGTTAAATTAATATATTATATAATAATAAATTTTAATTGATATTCATACAATGATTATTTTTATACATAGAGTTAATATAAAATCATCTTATGTTTGAAAAAAATACTTTTCTTGAAAACCTACATTTCATCACTTCTACAGGTTTTGTTTTAAATTTCAATTTTCCACTTTTAGAAAAATTATTTCAAAAAATAAAACTCAATTTTTAAATTTTCATGTAGAAATTATATTAGGGTGAATTTTTTGAGAATTTTTTGAAAAGATTATATTTTTATTGAATAGTGAAAAATATTTGATTTTAATTGAAAAATGCCTTTTCATTTATATTATTTATAAAGTTAAAATATATTATAAATTGGTTTAAAGTAAAATTAGTTCAATTATATTTCTATTAATCCAATATATTTCATTATAATCAAATTTATATAAAATTTGATATAAAACCTATGTAAACTTTTCAAGATTTTCTCTTTGAAAAACTCTCTTTCTCGTCGCGTCTGTGGGATTTATTTTTAATTAAAATTTTACACTTTTGTGAATGGAATTTGAAAATTTAATTACACATGTGTAATCATAATAATTTATATTATATAATAATTTCAACATAATTTTTTATTCTAATGGATAATAAAAATTGTAAAAAAATATTTACCACGGATAATGTAAAAATGGGTTTACTGAGGGTTAAACTAAAAAGATAAGGGTTATAAAAAACCCAAAACTTTTCTAAAACCCATTGGATATCAATATTTAGACCTTATACCTTCTAGTATTGATAATGGTCTATTATTGGAGCCTTTATACATGAAAAAAACTTTGGTTGATTTCTTTCTTTTAAAAATTTGCAACTATGCTACTCACCTCACTTGTAAAAGGAAAACCCTTCTCCTCACCTCTTTACACCTTCAAAACCATTTTTCTCAGAAAATCCCTAAAAAAATCACATCCAAACATTACTAATATCATCCTATAATCCTATTTATGACATAAATATACCCTATTAATTATTTTTGTGAAAAACGTATGGAGGATGCCCAAAGATGAGGAGGTTTGAATATGTACGAATGAAGTCAAGACTTAAGGTAAGGGATTTCTAGTATCTCTTTTATTTCTGGGATACATATGAAAATTCACCACTAATTTATATTTTGTTGTTTATATACTTTCCCTTTTACATTTTATGTCATTAATATCATTGTTTTAATGATATTTAATGTTTTATTTCATGTTATGCTTCATTGGGGCTTACAGTTCAAAATATTACTAAAGGGATAAGAGATTTTCACCACACTTTTATTTTTTATGAGAAAAATCCCATATTCACCATGTGGTTACCATACATGGTGCATATAATTCCCATGAATCTTTTTTATGATTCTTGTTCTGAAAATTATGGTGATTAACACAACCATTTTAGGATATCTCTTTCATGGGGTTTACAATTTCAATGTTATCAATGTGGTAAAGGATTTTTGTCACAATTATACTTCTTTGAGACATATATTATGTTATACACCTATCTTATTTTAAAAGTTATATATATATATATATATATACCTTTTTCCATGTAATAACATTCATTTATTTAACCTCGTGATATTTTAAGAATCATTTATTTTTATTTCATTATAGGGAATATGATTCAAATTTACCAATGTAGTAAATCATTTTATGTTACAAACTCATTATTTATCAGGATTGATTATAATTTTTTTTTGATAATAAAATATTATGACACATATCATAATAAAATCATGAGTTCTCTTCTACTCTAGGTATTAATGATAATAATAGTACCGTTTTTTCACTCTTTGGAACTTACAATAATTGAAAAAATGTTTTTATAAAAATTTATCTTTATTTCTCTCTTCAGTCAAAATATTTTTTATTACAAAACCATTTTTTCCAAAAAACAATGTTTTAAAAAATGTTTTACTATTATTATATGATTTTTAAAATACATTTTTACGCATGTATTAATTTACACAAAAATAATTGAAAGGAATATTTATGTCATTTTCCAAACAATGTACGTTTATCTTTTATAGAAAATGTGAAAGGTATCCTTATTTTAACTTGTATATAATGAAATAAACTTCATGTCATCATGAACATTATTTTCTTGTAAAATTTATTTATAACTTATAAATTTTCTTTTCAAATAAAAGGATTATCAAAACAATTGTGTTTTAAAAAAGTTTTTTTTAATATGGAAAGGGTATTTTCCTAAAGAAATGTTTTCAGTGATTTTTAAGTCATTCATTATAAGCTTTCAATGTTATTTTCAATGAAATGGATTTTTAAAATATTTTAGGTTTTAAAAAATGGTTTCTTAAAAAATTTATTTTCCTCAAGAAATTTTTTAAATACTCTTTCAAAATAATTTCCCTTCTAATATGAAATATGTTGATGTTACTTATGCTTTATAGGGATATGAACCAAGGATAAAATTATTATTCTTTATCATAATGGTTTATTTTGACAATATGTTTATGAAACCTTTTCCTATTCCCTGGGTTATACCGTGATAGATTACTTATGAAACATACTTCTTTTTTATGGGTTATTCTTTGATAAAATGATAAAATGATTATGAAACCTCTCCCTTTTCTACAGGTTATGATATGATGAAATGTTTATGAAACCCATTTCTTTTTATAGGTTATGATATGATGAATGTTTTATGATCTTGGGGCACACATGTATATTATTTTATTTGTGTGATGGATAAGACCTATAACTCCCTCTAATGTATTGGGTAATATAAATGTTCTATGAGCTCAGCTGGTACATAGGTGGTTATCTCAAGACCAATTCAAGTACACGGGTGGTTAGCCCATTCCTAAGATGATATGAATGTCTTGTTGGGTATCATTGACATAATATTTTATATTATTATGTGTATGACACAAATCTATGTATTATTCCAATGTTATTCCCTCAGGACTCGTGTTCTTTTATTTACTTTGGGTTTATGTCTTATGAACTTCCAATCTTCATGTCATGGATCAACGTTATAGTCTTTGATATGTATGGAATGGTTTTCATATGTTATGATCATGTTTTCATACCCTTAGGTTCATGTTATTCTTATTTATCTCCCTTTTTTACCCTTACTGAGCATATGACCTAACCCTTTCTTGTGTTTCCCTTTCCCAGGTTTTGAATAAAGGTTTATATAGGGTATTTTATGAAGAATAAAAAATTAAAATATATTTTTTGGAGACATTGATGACCTTTCACCACATTAATAACATTGTGATCCAGGTTTCCAATGGCACTAAACTATTACAGTCGTCAGGCGTGTGTTTGTGTAATGTATTGAATATTAATCAAAAAATATATAATATCCATTTATTAAAATCCAAGTTCAATATATATATAATCCTTAACTTTTATTATATCATATTTTTTCCCTTGACTCATATGTTATACTTTATTGTCATGCTTTTTCACTTATTGGGATTTATAGTTCACCCATTTTACTTATGTTTGTCAGCAAGGTATCCTATATAGTATTGTAATTTCAATGAGATTTAAGTAAATGTTATGGAGTTTTATATAAATATAATCTAGTTTATTTTTTGGTTGATTTATTTTGTATCTAATATCTCAAATAAATTGGTCCTCAAGATTTCTAGGTTGTGTTTTATGGATTTTGATGTCCAAAATCATATAATAATGTGTTTATGAGACTCAGGTTGTCATAGTTGGTATCAAATAAAGGTTAATTTATTTTTTGGGATTGGGTTAGAAAAACTAGTATTAAATATATTTTAAATTTTCTATATTTAAACTTATAAATTTATATGTTCAGATATACATGTCATTTATGAGTTATTTCTTCAAATTTCATAATTTGACCATTTATATTATTATTAATTTGAGCATTCTCATCCATAATTTTACATTTTTAGTAAATTTATGGAAATATAATAAACCATATCAATAAAAAATGTTATGGTTAATATAATTATTTCCCAAATTAGATACCTATTATGATGGGAGATAGAGTTTAGAACCTCTTGGCATTACTTCCATGACTTATTTTGTTGTGAATAATAACATGAATCATGCAGAACTACCTTTTTATCATAGAAAATAATAAGTAACAATTAATTAATTTATATAACAAGGTACTCACACTTTTAGTGGATATTTTAAATACCTAATTGTAGAATAGTTTAATAATTTTGTAGAGAATAAATTCTTTGTCCTCCAATTCTCTGGTAAAAATAAAGTTATAATGGTCATCTATTAATTAAAGGGTGAATAAAATAAATGGTGGATACTAATAAATATTAATAAACCTAATGAAGTAATTGAATCAATGAAGTGGGAGAATTCATGAAAATATTTTTCAATAAATATTTTCTTCGCACTCTTCGTCTTAAAATGGATAAGTAGTTCCCAGGACTCATGAAAAGGTGGGATGAATCAATTAGATCATATAAAGAAAATTTTAAAAGGATTTATTGGTATGAATCACTATTTTTCATTCACTAATAATGTAAGGTCTAACATGTCTTTAGTGTACTAATGTTGAGTATTCAAAAATCATTAGTGATTCGATGCATTGAGAGATACAAGGAAATATTCAAATGTGACCTTAATGTTTAGTTAAAGATTATTAATGTAAAGTGATCTCATGGTGTTGGAAGTGAAAATAGGATAATAGAGTTTAATTCTAGAGGAACAATAGTTAAATCCAACAAAAGGAAGAAAATATAATTAACTACATTTTATAAGGGCAAGGAAGGATTTTGTAAACTACCTCAAGGGAACAAGGAGATGTTTTAGTTATAGAAATGAGGGTCATCAAGCTAATGAACTTCAAAGGTAGATGAAGAATAAAACAAATATGATAAAATAATTTGTGTTTTTGATTAATATATAACCTAAAAATCAATGTTTCAACTAAATGGACTATAGATACTATGAAAGTTAGTGTATTGATCCAAGGTTCATCGAGGATAACTGATGACAACAACCTCTAAAACAAAGGGAGAAACGATGGACATTTCTTATCACTGCCACTAAGGTGGATCATGAAAATGGAGTGGTTATGGGTAAAATTTTTGTTTTTTTAAGAATATATGATTTCTTATTTAATTTTTATTCTATTCATTTTTTTTATATACTAAAAATTCAATAGAAATTTTTAAACAACACCTCAAGATATAGAGGTTGAGTTATCGATGAAAACACCAAGTGGTACAATTATTGTATATCAAGTATATAACTCTTCCCAATAAATATTTATGGTAATAATCTCCTATAAAATATTATTATAATACCTATAGTATAATAAAAAGTTATATTGATCTTGGATTGGATATAGTTATATACATTTAACAGAAACTTTTAGGATAGATAAATCAATTTCCATATCCTAAATCAGCCTATAATTCTATACAAGTTGATTGAGAATGATGAATTTCTTTTCAAGAATATTTCTCAATAATGGATATTGTTTGTTTATAATCAATCATATCATTATAAAATAATTGATATAAAGGAGTGTATCATCCTTGAAGACATGACCATTTAAAAAGATTATGTACATGTATTCCCTAAAAAGTTGTTTGGTCTTCCTCTTGATTGAAAGGTTGAGTTCTCAAATGAACTTATAATAAGATCTCTACCTATATCCAAGAATCCCCAATGATTATCCACCATTGAACTGGAAAAACTGAAGAATAAACTACAAGATAATTAATAAAAGTGTTTCATATTCCCTAGTGCTTCACCCTAGTGTATATTGGTCTTATTTTTCAAAAATTAGAATGGTTTAATGATTCCCTAGATTAATTATCATGAACTCAAAAAGAACACGATAAAGAAAAACTGTTCAATACCATATATTGATGACTTATTTGATCAACTAAGAGGGTATTAGTAATTATCTAATGTTTATTTTTGGTTGAGATATTATTAACTAAAGGTAGAGAAAGATGATATTACCAGTCCTTTATTCTATATAGGTTATGAAGACTATGAGTTCATAATGATTTCATCAAAACTCACAAATTCACTAGTAATATTTATTTACATGATGAATAGATTATTTAGAGATTACCTCAAATAATGTTTAGTGTTATATAAAGTTAATATTCTCATATACTCTAAAATCAAGAGGAACATGACAAGAATTTGAGTATTACCCGATAAATATAATAAATATGAATTTTAAATGTATTAAGTAACTTTCTTGGGGAATGTTATGATAATAAACGGGGTATATGCGTATTTCGTACAGATAAAGGAAAATATGTAATGGCTCAGAAGAACATATTTAATGAAGAACTTTATTTTCCTAAAATTAGCTAGGAAATATCAAATAATTGCATGAAGCTTCCTATGATTTCCAAACCCACTAACCGAGTTAACTTGGAAAGGATTAAAAATTTTCTGGGCTAATGAATGTGAAGAGAGCTTCAAGAAGTTGAATAAGAGTATAATCACAATGAAAGTACTAACAGTAAACATAATAAGGAAAGTATTTATAATATATAGTTATTTATTATGGAAGGGGTTGGGATGTGTACTCAAGAAAAATAAAAAATTAATAGAATATTTCTCATGACCGTTGAAGGTTTATAAAAAATTTATATGATGCATGATTTGGATCCAGTTGTAGTATTCTTCACATTGAATTTTTGAGGCATTATATCTCTGGAGAAAAGACGGATATATATGTGGATCAAAATAACCTAAAATTTACATTAACATAAAATTATCTCAACATTGGACAATTATGATGGGTACAGTTGTTCAAGGACTATTACTGGTCAATCCATTACCATCTTAGGAAGGTGAATAGAGTATAAAATGATCTAAGTTGAAGAATCCTCAAACCTTATACATTATAATGATTTAAATGTATTCAATATTCTTAATCATGAAAATGATGAGCATTGGAATAAAAAATGATGGAAAAGAATTCTTCATTCCTTTAATTGTTTATCAATCGTCTAGTTTATAGAAGATTAAGAAATCTCAAAGTGAGGATATAGAGATGCATAAGAAGGTGGATGTGATAAGTAAGGGGAAGCCTCCGAGTTAAATATTGATAAATAATGTGTTGTGATATTTGGGATGTGATTATGCATACCATCAGAGCTTGAGATAAATAAAGAGAAATTTGAAGATGTTCACAGATCAATATTCTATATCCACCCTAAGAGCACAAAGTTGTACAAAAATTACTAAGAACACTTCTGGTCAGACAATATTAAAAAGGATATTATTTTATATATATCAAAATTAATGGTATACCAACAAGTAAAGGTTGAGAGGAAATTGTATAAGGGGTGATGAAACTTTTACCCAAACCTTTATTCAAATTGGATAACATCACCATATATTTTTTCACTATACTTTTGAATACATCTAAAGGAAAAAATTCCATATGGGTTTTAGTAGATCTTCTTACAAACAATGATCACTTTATCACTATTCAATAGAACTTCTCACTCAATCAACTGAAAAATATGAACATCTGAGTAGTGGTGAGGTTTCATGGAATTCCACTATGGATTGTATTTTATTATGGTCTAAGGTTTACCTAAGGTTTTTGGAAAATTCATCAATATGACTTGAATGTGGAGTTGATCTTCAGTACGACCTATCACCCCATGACTGGTGTCCAATATAAAATAACCATCCAAAAAAATGATCATATGTTGAGATCCTACTCTATGTACTTCAAATAAGGCCAGGATCAATTTATTCCTTTAGTTGATTTCTTATAAAACAATAGATTCTGCTCAATAAGTCAAATGGATCCTTGTGAATACCTCTATGGGAATAAACATTGAACTATAATATGTTGGGATGAAGTTGGTGAATGTAAGCTTTTGGTACCTGAACAAGTTGAAGAAATTATAGGGATGTTTAAATCCATTAAAAACACATTAATGAAGAACATATTCAATAAAAGGGATAAAATAACAATTATCGTTGAGATTTGAAGTTTAATGTTTTATATTGGGTGTTACTTCACATATCTACATGAAATAGAATCATGAGACTTGAGAAGAAGGTAAAAGTTGAATATCATATACATTGGACCCATTGAGATTCTTGATCACATTGTAGTTGTAACCTATCAAAGATCACTCCCACTAAACCTATATCCAATGCATGATATGTTGTAAGTATCCCACTTAGCGAAGTACATTCTAAATATCTCATATGTACTAAATCTACTACTAGAGTATGGGGTATTTGCAATAGGGTATTTTTGCAATGGAAAATTGACCCATTTTAAATACTTTCGGATAGGAAACTATTTGTGATGGATTGTTTATTTCATCGAAAATAGTCATCATTTGTGATGAAATGAAAAATCCATCAGAAATACTTTTGGCAGGACTTCCTGCCACAAAGAAAAAAAGATGTAGCAATGGAAATTTGTGATGGAATTCTATTTGCATCACAAATAGTTCTCAGATTCAAAGTATTTATGACGATTAATATTGTCCATCACAAATACTTTTGATGGAATGGATATTTTTTACAGAATTATGTTCATCGCAAATAGTTTATTGCAATAAATATTTGGTTTTAATACCTTTTCCACCCTCTTCATCTTCCTCTCATCCTCTTCTTCCCCTTATCCAGAACATCCATGTGCACCATCATCTTTGACCCAAGTTAGATCTACTTCGTTGCAGCTCATTTTTTACATATCCTCCATTCAAATCACCTTGGAACTAATTCCTCTTATCTAATTTTTCATTTCATTTTTGTGTTTTTTTCATTTTATTACATGATTTAATTTTTCAAACCCTTGGTTTATAAATTTAACCAATTTTGATGTTGTATTTGATATTTAGGATTGGTGCAAATTTATTATTATCTATTTTCATATTAATTGGTTCTGTATGAGTTATTTCAATTGATCATTAGCTATTTTTCTCATTGTTTTATTTGGATATATGTATGTGTGTACCCGATTTTGATGTAGTATTTGGTATTTAAGATTTTGGAAATTTATTATTCTTTGTTATCATATTAATTGGGTTTGCATGAGTTATTTCATTTCATTTGGATGTGTGTGTGTGTGTGTGCCCTATTTTCATATATATATATATATATATATATATATATATATATATATCTTAATTTAATTTTGTATATATATAAATATTTAAAAATATATTTCATTATATATAATTATACAAATATGTGCTCAGAAAGATATTGAAAATAAATTTACAGTTATATGCATATATATTTTTTAATATATTAAATATATTTATTTATTTATTTATTTATTTATTTATATATAAAGAAATATATATATATATATATATATTTAAAAACATATATATAATTATAAATATATATTTATAAATATAATTATATAGTTATAAATCTATATTTTTAAATATAATTATATGATTAAAAATATACTTATATAATAATATATATAATTATATATATATAATTAAATTTGAAATTATTACCTTGTTATTAATTGGGGTGAGTTTGGTTAATGTATTTAAAAAATATAGTTTTCCAATACTCAATTATTCCAAATAAAAAAATATTGTAACTTCAAATTGTATCTTGGATTTTTAAATCATGTCAATTATATATAAATTTAATTTTGAAAAATATATTAGCAATGATAATTTATATCAGGTCAATTATATAGACATTTGTTTTATTTTTTTAACAATGATATTTTTTTATTTATATATCATGTCAATTATATAAACAATAGTTTTATATTGATCAATCATTGTCTTTCATATCACCAAAATTAGGTAAACATTATTAATTCTAAATTATTATTAATTCTAAATTATTAATTAAAAATAAATATTGATTCAAAATTATTAATTCTAAATTATTAATTAAAAATAAATATTGATTCAAAAATATTAACAAATTTTGTTCTATAAATTACTTATATAAATTATTAATTGAATATAATCATAATTATTTATAATCAAAATTTTCAATATTAAAAATTATTTATATATTATTTATATATATATATATATGTTAACATCTAAATATGTATATATAAACATTTCAAAAAAACATGTAATGTTTATTATGTATGTCTGTGTGTGTATTTATATAGATTTGATATATGTATATTTGTTTAAAAAGAGTTAGAATATGTTTTATGTATTTACATTAACTAAGAAATAGTGATATATATATATATAAAAATTATTAAAAATGTAATAATAACTTAAATAATTAATTATTATTATTATATACTTTATAATAATTAATAATTAATTATTAAATATTATTAATAAATATTAAATATTAGCGTCAGTTACAAAATATTATTAATAATTTTAAATGTTGGTGAAATTATGAAAATTTGTAAAATATATATATGAAATACTATTAATCATTAAATATTAGTAATATTTATTATAAATTCAGATACAAATAATAAATAATTAGTATTACTTAACAAATAATTTTATCAAATACTAAAAATTTTAAAATAATAATAAATACTAAAAAATTTATCAAACCTTACAAAAAAATATAAAAAATAATAACTATTAGAAATTCATAATAATTCAACTTAATGTCGTATTAATTAAAATAATTCATTTTAATAATTTGTTTAAATGTTGTAATACATAAATTTATAGATATATAAAAATAATATTAATAAAATATTAAAAATGATACCCTCGCGTGAAATGTTACCAAACACTCGACGCCTACAAATGATATATCTCACTTAGGGTGAAACCAACATCCTCAATATAATGGTGGTTTCATATTTCTTATATGATACACCATTATAGAGATACTTCAATTTTTTGTTACAAATTATAATAAAAATATTAAATGAGATTACCATCGTGTGTGATGTTACCAAAGACTCGATACACAAAGATTATATATTATGTCTAGGGTAAACCTCACATATCAGACCCAATAGTGGTCTCCAATTTTTCATATGATACATAGGTTGAATAATACTTTAAATTTTTTAAGAAATTATAAAAAAATATTAAACGAACTTGTGCAATATAACCAAATACCCAACACACAAAAATTTAATGTCACGTCTAGGGTAAACCCCACATCTCAGACCTAATGGTGGTCTCCAATTTTTTCATATGAACATTATTTTAGAGATACTTACATTTTTTATAAAAAATTATAATAAAAATATTAAATTAATTACCATCATGTTCTATTTAACCAAACACCCAACACACTAAAATGTTTTGTAGCGCCAAGGTTAAACCTAGCATCCCCGATCTAATAGTGGTTTTAAATTCCTGATATGATACATTAGTACAAAGATACGTTAATTTTTTTAAAAAATTATAATAAAAATATTAAATGGGATTACCATCATGTGTAATGTTACTAAACTCTCAACATGAATTTTTTTTGTTGAACATAGGGTAAACCTTATATCCACAACCTAATGGGGGTCTCAGATTTCTCATATGAGACATCATTTAAGAGATATTCAATTATTATCAAATAATACCCTATGTCCAATATAATATATTTAATATTTTTATTATATCTACATTGATCCACTATGGGCCACGTAATCTAGTTCTAACCCAGTGCCTCACTCTGATCATATTCCATAGAATATTTCATGGTGTTAAAATATAATAATATTTTAATATTAGTCAAAATCATATAAAATAATTATTTTTGTTATTTTTGTTTTTTAAATAACTATGGACTTGAGAAGTAGACACCAGTTTCTATTACATGATCATGATTGGGTAAATCAACATAAGAATCCCAACAGATCTGGTATACATCCTATCTACATTAAAGGTATTAAAACATTTATATCATTTTCATCATTGAATTCACATTTTTTCTGAAATAAAAAATTAAATGTTCATGTCACAAATGTGATCTTAAGAGATTAAAAATCATTGAAAATGTTAGACATCATCTATTACATTTTGGTTTTTTGAAAAATTATATTTTTTGGTATCAATATGGTGTATATAATTATATAGAATTTTTTCAGATATATTATTTTATAATTTAGTTCATGAGACTATTGGTCCATCTGTTCAGCAATCAACAACTCATAATGATATTCAAAATCCTGAATCAAAACCTTCTTAGTTTTATAATTTGTTAAAATCTATTGGAGAGTAATTATATCTACAATGTCGGATGATAAAAATTGAATTTTTTACAAAATTTATAGTTATTAAATCATATTTTGGAATATCAAATAGTTGTTTTGTTATGATATTATTATTGTTTATATCTTTGTTTCCTGACATAAATACATTACCTACAAGTTCCTATAAAAGTAAATGGTTGATCCATAGTTTGGATCTTAGTTATCAAAAGATTCATTCATGTTCACATTGATTCATATAATATTATGGTGATTATGAATCCTTGGTAATATTTTCAACATGCAGAGAATCGTGGTATAAAAAGGAAAAATAATTAAATTCTAAATTTCCTATGAAACAGATGATGTATTTTCCAATTACACCTCATTTACAGTGTTTATTTATTTCTTGAAACACAGCTGCATTGATGACATGGGATAAATCAAATATTTCCATCAGTAATACCTTAAATCATCCATTTAATGGTGATTCATGAAAACACTTTGATCAGATGAAAAATTCTTTTTATTCAAAACATCATAACATATGGTTGGGTCTTTCTATTGATGTTTTTTCCCATTTGGTGCTTATAACAGTCAATATTCTTGTTGGACTATTTTCATTACTCCAAAAAACTTACCTCCTTGGATAGGGATGAAGGAACCATATATATATATTTCACTCTTAATTTTAGGACAACCATAGAAGAATATTTAAGTTTATTTGAATTTTCTAATTGATGAGTTAGTTTCATTACGAAATAATGGTGTGAATACATTTGATATAGTTTCATATCATAATTTTACACTGATGGTTGAATTAATATGGATCATCAGTGACTTTTGGGTGTATGGTGTGTTTTCTGGATGGATAACACATAGTCTAAAATCATGTATGTACTGAATGTATGAGAACAAATCATTTATGCTTAGTAATAGGAGAAATAATAGTTATTTTTACTTCCATCAGATATTTCTTTCTATGAATCACCATTTTTGAAGGAACAGAAATAATTTTATAAAAGAATTATTTGAAATATATAAACCTATAGCGATGCTCTCAAGTCTTCAGGTAAAATCTATCATCACTTTATTACATCCTGTTACTTTTGGGCCAACCATAAAAGAACAAAAAATAAATGGTTTTGGGAAAGATAATAATTTTATAAATTATAGTATTTTTTGGGACCTTCCATTTTTGTCTAATTTGTTGGTTCATCACATGTTATATGTTATTTATATTGAGAAGAATTTTTTTACAACATATTTTATATCATGTTGGATACACCCAATAATACCAAAGATAATGTAAATGTATAGATATATCTTGCCCAGAATTCTAAATGTCCTAAACTTGAATTATTTGAAGATGAAAATTCACACAATTTAATGGATACAAAATCATATTATGAAATTTATAAATAAAATCACTTATTATTTTTTCAATGGATTAGATATTTGAGTTTAATAGATGGTTATACCTCTAATATTTCTCACTGGGTTAGAAATGGGCATATTACCGGTTTAAAAAGTCCTTACTTCCATGTCACAATGGAAATATTATTGCCTATTAGTCTTAGAGGGTTGTTGAATTATTAAATTTGGGATGTGTTAACAAAAATATCATATTTATTTCTAGATATTTTTGCGACAATATTAGATTATGATGCATTGAGTATACTAAAAAAGAATGTTGTTTTAATTTTATGTAAATTAGAGAAAATATTCTTTCCATGCTTCTTTGAATCAATGGAACATTTAATATTTAATTTTCCATATAATGATAAATTTGGTGGTCCGTTATACTTTTTAATGATATACCCATTTGAGATATGTATAAAAATTTTAAAGAAGAAAGTATGTAACAAATAATCAGTTGAAGGGAAAATTGCATAAGCATATTTATATGAGGAAATTTCAAATTTTATCTCTTATTATTTTCAATCTGAATATCCTGCAAAAAATAACTTTATAGGGTGCAATGAGAAAAATTGTGATGATGCCACAGATTATCAATTTTCGTTTTTTAATCATCCTTAGCTTGGTATTAGTGATAATCATAAATGATGTATTTTAGATGAATAAATCCATAGATTTCATACATATGTTCTTCTTAATTTTGAATAAATGACATGATTTTTAGAGTAAGTACTACTTTTTTATTATTTTTTTAAAATTAATAAAGGATACCTTTATTTACATTAAATTTTTTGTAGAATATATGATGACCATATCAAAAAAAAATATTTGTACAAATTACATTTGCTTCTCTTGAAGAACATCATCAAAAAAATTCATATTGTTTTCAAAGACTAGTAAGTTAGTATTCTTTTGATGGAATAATAATTCAATTTTTTAATGATATATATTATTAATAATTTTTATTTTTTGCAGGAAACAAAACATGAAAATAAAATTGATAGTTGATTATGTGTGATCAAAAACCCTCCATCGAATTTTTTAAATTATTATAATGGGTATTTGGTTAATGGATTTTGATTTCATACTCACATATATGGTATCTTGAAGAAATCAATTAATAGTTTTTTTAAGGATATCATCATAAATAAAGTGGTGTTATCTATTATGGTATGTTGGATGAAATAATTGTTTTATGTTATTTGGGACCAAATTATGTAACAATGTTTAAATTTCATTGGTTTGATACTAATTGTGGGTTGTGAGTTCACCCATGACATAAAGTAATTGACATTAAATATAACAATATTCTTCGATAAAATGAACCATTTATATTGGAACATTAAGTACATCAAGTTTATTATGAAAATAACTTTTATTTTTCCATATATTTAAATGGCTGGTGGAGTGTGATAAAAATAAAATCACTTAGTTTTGAATTTATTCAAAATAAAATTGGTTTTATTGAGGTGAAACATATTGAAATTTTTTATGAAACATACCAAAATATATCTCTTACCCAATGAGATATAAATATTAATGATGAAACCCCTCAGTTTAGGGTCAATGATATAGATAATGCTGATGAAGTTATGACTGATGTTGAAACTGAAAGTTATATGGATGTTGTTGATGATGAAGTTGAAGATGAATAAATTGTTCTTGATGAAAATGATGAAGAATATGTTGATTAGTGCATTATATTTAGGTATTTATTTACAGGTATTTATTATATTCTAATATTTGTTAGTTTTTTATATTTTATATTTGTATTAACAAATTGTTATAGGTAATATTATTATATTCTAGTATTTATTTGTTTTTTATATTTGATACTTGTATTTACAATTTCTTAAATGTAAGATTATTTGTTATAGATAGCTAAGGATGCTCGTGACGATCTATTTAACTCTCTCACTGATGCCTAACTACATAATGATAAGCCTGATTCATCTTATCCCAAGGATGTTGCAAATATTAAAAGGGGCATGGTCTTTCTCAATTGATTATTCTGGATCATTTTCTAGAGTGACAACTATTAATTGATTTTTATCCTCATTTATAGACGTATTTTTAATTGTTAAAGATATTTATTTTTTATTAAATTTGTGTTTTAATTTTTGTAATAATTTTTTTTATTATTTTTTTATTTATACATTCTTTCAAATTTAACTATTGGGAAGGATGGTTAAATTATAAGAAATTATTTTTTTTACCCATGGGTGTAATGGGACCTAGGTCACATCGCCATTCATCACCATATGTTTGACTATTGTATTGTACATTATTAAATGATATATATTTTTTAAAATTTATTTAATTATTGTAATATAGTTTTTAATTATCTTGGAGAATTTATTTTCTATGATTCTAGATAGATTGAGAGATATTATCCGAGTGACATGGGAGATTTGTATATGTGATAACTTTCCTCAGTTTCTACACAACCTCAGAAAGAGATCTATGTATAAAACTTTTGTTACTGTTTTTTACCAGTCTTGCATCTACTATTGACCTGAATATATCTCATCTTAGGTATGGTATAGATTGTTCTCTTACTAGATAGGAGATAAATTTAGGAGGATTTCATCATCTAGATGTCAGAGCCAGGTGAAGCAAGAGGTCACGCATAGGGCCAGAAGTCATACATTTGTCATACATCGATGACATATGGTAGGTGATGTTATTTATTAATGTATATATACTTTAACTATAATATGTTGTTTTATATTATATTTTTCCTCTAGTGACCCATCTATTACTATGTTTCAAGTTTATAAGAAGATTTATGTTGATCGTCATATAGTAGAAGCTGTAGGAGACCAACAATGCCATATTGTTGTTAGTAACTTATTTAAAAAATTCATGAATATTAATTTTATTGTCATTCTAATTTGTAATTATATTTTATGAAAATTTAAGAGTTTGTCACATCTCATTCATAGTAGATTTAAGCTGATAGTGAACAAGATGACACTAGTGATTTGGGTTTCTATGATGGGGCCTAGATACAGGGGAATTTTCATGGTGTCAATAATGGTAG